>OX940967.1:24660144-29660144 GCA_954870475.1 Euphrasia confusa
CGAGAGAAAAGGGGGATAAGGAATCAATTTTGTTATTGGAAGTAGAAGGAGCCTCTGTCCCTGTCATATTCGATCAGAGAGGAAAAAGGAATAGGGTATGGAGATTAGACGGCAGGGAAGAAGAAGAAAAGAAAAAGGATTCGCTCTGATACCATGTCAGAATATTAAACATACAGTATAAGAGTGTTTTGCTGTGAATTCATTCCTTGTTTTCATTCCATAAGCTACCGCTTAAATAAGGTTTACAAGATCTTCTAAAAAGATAATAGCCGAGCATAACGGGATTACGATAACCAAAAAGATCGCGTAATATCCGCATAATATCAACTGATATGATATTCTTATTATACGGATATTATACGCGTAACATTTATTTACCTTTTATACTTTACTTACAATTACTTAACTTTTCATTTTAAAATATATTTATACTCTTTATTTTTACATTTAAGTTACTTACAATTACTTAACTTTTCATTTTAAAATATATTTATATTCTTTATTTTTACATTTTTCTTAAACTTAGTGTAAAAAAAACATGAATCTATTTTGGTAATGAAGAAAAGTAAAACATATGGAGTATTTTAGAAAAATTAGGATTATAGACCAGTGCAATTCGAATTTCCTTAATTTGTACAGTACATCGAATTCGAACGCGTAAAAACGCGTCTCCTACTATTTCAATTTTCAACCTTTATTATACATACAGGGCGTACCTCACATCTAATTTCGAACCATCCGGACGCTCGAGAACGAAAGGGCATCTCAGAAAATAGCTAGCTCCTTCAGCTTCTCAGGCCTCCCTCGAAACTGTAATCAACTGCAGATCTCTGTATCTAGGTATGGATTCTTGAATATTTGCTTGTTTTACTCCCATCGAATTATGATTCCGATTTTTTATTTTTATTTTTAGTCTTTATTTCTGAATCTGTTCGATGGGGTTTGATTGTATTAGTTAGGTACTTTATTTTTTTATCAGTTTAATTTATTAAATTTCTCATGTCGGGGTCTATGTAGAATTAGGGTTTTGAGGAGAGAGCCCTCTTTTTTCGAAAGATTGAATTTTTTCACGGTTTCTCTCTGCCGGGGAATCATTACTCAGATCTAGCTGCGGGGGTTTGTGCTAATTTTTCCCTTTTTTGTTGTTGAAGAGTGCTGAGGGTGAAGGAATACTTTGGTTGTTCCGTTTTTTCTGGGTTCCTGTGGATTTCCGATTTCCTTGCTTGTCCAAAGGTAAGAAACCCGAATTGGTCAGTGCATTGTAGTCTCATTTGATGATTGATTAATATTTTGAGTAGTTAAGATCTTATGTTAGAAGAAAATTCGTCTCTCATGCTATCTAGTAGAGTGGAGCTTGAATTTCCTGTAAAGAAATATATAGTGTAGGAGCAGAAGTATACAAGGATAATTATCCACCAGAACTTGGTTTAACATAAGTAGTAAAGAAGCATAATGTTTTACATGGATATAGATATATTGGATGGTGGTTTTAACTTCAAGATATGCCTTCAATGTTACATAGCTATTTTGCGATGAATTCGACTAAAATGGAAATCGAGGTCTGTAGTAATAATACCTTCCATATGTTTAATATCCTCTGGTTTTTCTTGCTGATTATATGAGTTTCTTACTATCATTGTTTAAATTGTATAGTTGTGTTTTTTTAATGGCAAAATAACTAACATTGTTCCATTCTCTCTTTGAGATGCACTTTCGGTCATCATCATACCAAATGCAGGCAGATTTGTTGTGTTGTTTATGGATTCCAAGAGGTTCTTGCAGTTGGTCGAGGAGAAAAAGAAGAGAGTCTTGGCAAAGAAGGAAGCTCCCCTGAAATGGGAACAGAAGCTCGAAGCAGCTGCAAAAGCAGAAGCTGAAATCGAAGCCAAAGAGAAAAAGGCTAAGGCTGCCAAACACAAGAGAAGGTCTGTATCAGTATCTGATAGTGATAGCAATTGTAATGAAAAGAAAAGTAATAAAAAACATCACAAGAAGGAAAGGAAGGATAAGAAATCAAAGCAAAAGCCAAAGAGACGATTGTCGGATTCTAGCTCTTCAGATTACTATAGTGATGATGAAATTACCAGAAAGAGAAGCCATGCAAAGCACCGTAAGCATCATCACAAAAGGTCAGAATCAAGTTATTTGGATTCTTCAAGTTATGATGAATCTGAGAAAAAGAGGCATCGGTCTAAGCGCCACAAGCATCACCATCATCATCATCATCGGAGATCTCATAGGCATGGCACTTCAGATTCTGACGATAGTGATGAAATAGAGAAAAAAGATAATGAAAAAAACTACCATATACATGGTGGTCACAACCACAACAATGGGCATGAAAACGGCTTTGGAGGTCCAAATCTTAATGGACATGCCGATTGAGAATGTCATATTGTTTAGAATTCAACGATTGAGAATGTCATATTGTTTAGAATTCAACGGCATATTCCAAGTAATGGTCAAGCCTTTTCGTTTCATTGTTTTTTGTTGGATGGAAACTCCATTTTGTACTTGAACTAGTTTCCTCTTCAAGATTGTCATTACTGATTATTTGTAAAACCTACTTATTGATCAAATTTAAATTGTGGAATTATTAATTCTCAAAAGAGGTTACATCTCATCTCACAAGAAACCGGAAGGCATTCCTCTTTAAATTCAACTGAAACTTCCTGAAAATAATTCAAGCAAAAAATATACAAGTCACACAATCCCCGACACCCCTTATTTGCGGCAACATTGTATTATCACTAGTCACATTTTATAAAACAGGAAAAGTTAAAATCTTGGTTCCCGATAACAATAATTCTCCGATTCTGGGAATGCCAAGAGCTAAATTATTTTCATGATGATCAGCAGAGAAGAAGCCAAAGAAAAAAAACATTTGATGTCTATGTATCTAAGCAGCAGATTCTTTGGAAATCTTCTCAGCCTTGGCAATAACCTCCTCAATTCCTCCAACCATGTAGAATGATTGTTCTGGGAGATCGTCATATTTTCCATCCAAGACTCCCTGTTTCAAAACAATCAACAAATGCATAAGAGCTGTGGCCGACAACAAAAATATATCAATCATGGGGATAAATAACAAATACCCTATTGAGTATTGAGGGGATAGTTTGTAGCAAATACAACCCTCAATGGTTAGGATTCGATTAACCTAATCCAATGGTTGATGTTCTATGATTGGATGGGAAACACGTGATAGTGCCCAAGTTTATGATAACTCTTATCCAGATCCAATAGCTTACATATCAGCCAGTTCTTATTCTTTTCATCCATTATTAACGAACAGAACAAATGTCAACACTGTACATTCCTAAAGCACAAACATCAAAATGATATAATATGCAAATGCATGCTAAATGTGGTAAAACCCCATCCAGAAAACTAAACGTGCCCTAGAGGAATCGATTGTACTTTCGAAAGATAAACGGTCTGAGTTTTGTAATTACTGCATGCTAAATGTTATTAAAATTCCATAAAGAAAACCAAACGTGCCCTAGAGGGATCTATTGTACTTTTGAAAGTGGTCTTAATTTTTGTAATTACTCTTAACAGGTAATCACAAAACTAGAGCTCAAACTGGGACAAGGGCATCCATAAAAATAGGGCTTCAAACCTTCTAGAAATTTTCACCAACTCCTGAACACTATCATATGCAGTAATACCACATGTTTCCCAAATCACTCCACATAGCAAGTTAGTAAAAACTCTACAAAATTCAGATGACTAAAAAAGACAGATACAAAACTAAAGCAAACAATTGCACAAGCTTCAAATAAATAAAATTATACCTGGAAGCTCGTAATACTTTCTTTCAACTCAACATACTTCCCAGGTGCACCCGTAAAAACTTCTGCGACATGGAAAGGTTGGCTCAGGAAACGTTGGATTTTACGAGCACGTGCAACAGTCAACTTGTCGTCCTCACTGAGCTCATCCATTCCGAGAATAGCAATAATATCTTGAAGATTCTTGTAGTTCTGAAGGACCTTCTGTACACCACGGGCTGTGTTGTAGTGCCCTTCTCCCAAGATATGAGGGGAAAGCATGCGAGATGTGGAGTCTAGGGGATCCACAGCAGGATAAATACCAAGCTCAGAAATCTGTAATAAACAGTACCAAGTAAGAATGTCATATTGTAACAATGTTGCTTCTGGCAAAAAAAAAAAAAAGATAATTGCAACCACAAAATTTGAAGTGTTTTCTTAACAAATGTCCCATTATGTTTTGTATTTTTCTGAGCAAAATATCATTTGGATATTTGTTAGAATAATTCATTGAGGATAGATGGTGTATTTTGCCATTCCGCTGTACCGTAGAATTGTCCAAGAAAAATATATATACCTGTCGTGATAACACAGTTGTGGCATCCAAGTGAGCAAATGTAGTTGCAGGGGCAGGATCTGTCAAGTCATCAGCAGGAACATATATGGCTTGGACAGACGTAATAGAACCCTTCTTAGTCGTAGTAATACGCTCTTGAAGACCTCCAAGATCTGTAGCTAAAGTGGGTTGATATCCGACAGCAGAGGGAATACGTCCAAGCAAAGCCGAAACTTCTGAGTTAGCCTTCAAAATTCATATAATAGGGAAAACATCAGAAACATGTGGAAAAAGCAGAGAAAAATAAATGATTTAGTTATAAATGAATATAGAAGCCTACTTGGGTAAAACGAAAAATGTTGTCAATAAAGAGAAGCACGTCTTGCCCTTCTGCATCACGGAAGTGTTCGGCTACAGTCAATCCAGTAAGTCCAACACGGGCACGGGCACCTGGGGGCTCATTCATTTGACCATAGACTAGAGCGCATTTGCTTTCAGCCTAGTAATACAGGGAGAAACCTAAGTTTAAAAGTCATGCCAAAAAAATAAGATAAAAATGAGATAGGCTAACCTGCTTTTCACCTAGCTTGATGACACCACTTTCAATCATCTCTCTGTATAAATCATTACCCTCACGAGTACGTTCTCCTACACCAGCAAAGACAGAGAAACCACCTGGAAGGGAAAAAATAGCACTAATGAGATCACAAAGGGCTCAGCAAACTAGATTAAACGTATCAAGCATCCCAAAAAGAACCAACCATGAGCTTTTGCAACATTATTGATCAGTTCCATAATAAGAACAGTCTTTCCGACACCAGCACCACCGAAAAGCCCAATCTTTCCTCCTCTCTGGTAAGGTGCAAGTAGGTCGACCACCTGCCATTGAGAGAGTAGAAATAAAAAAGAGAAGAAACCAAAATTAGAGTCTAACAAGAAGCTCAATGTGATAAGAAGTTGGTTGGTGCAATAGGAGTCTTTGAAAGGGATCAGTGAGAAAGTACCTTGATACCAGTAACAAGAATTTGTTGCTCGGTAGCTTGCTCCACAAAAGCTGGAGCTTCACGGTGAATGGGTAAGTAGTGTTCAGTGCCTACAGCATTAGGCAATTGTTAGTACAGCTGCAACTCAACCCTTTAACCACTGAAAAATTGCTGCTATTGTGAAATGCATCGTCACTTACTAATATCGCCTCTATGGTCAATAGGCTCTCCAATGACGTTAATAATGCGACCTAGAGTGGCTCTACCAACAGGCACCTATTATTAAAAGAAGTGGTGCTTAAATAAACCTCAAAGTGTTGATAACATAATTGAGTAAATCCATCAAACTAATGAAAACACCTTAAGAATTAAATCCACAAGCAATAAGCAATCAGAGAGTAGTTCAATAAAGCATATCAATTAAAATCACACAAAAAAGTTGTAAATAAATCCAAAGGCTGTTGTTCATCCAAATGAACAAAACTCATGAAAAAGTATAATTAATTGGAAAAGTTCAGATACATATCTACACATGCCTTTCAGAAACATACTAAACGGGAGACTCAAACTCAAAATTCAAATTTAAAAAACTCGTTATCGAATTAGAGAAATTGAAAAATCTTCAGAATCATTCATCGAGAAACCCCAGATCTAGGTATAAAACCAATTAAGAAACACAATAAGCATCTCAATTTCCAGATAAAATCCAA
This sequence comes from Euphrasia confusa, assembly GCA_954870475.1. NCBI lineage: Eukaryota > Viridiplantae > Streptophyta > Magnoliopsida > Lamiales > Orobanchaceae > Euphrasia > Euphrasia confusa. The sequence continues at coordinate 24,666,167 of OX940967.1, forward strand.
AAAAAGGGTAAATCTATTCAGACTCACAGTAATGGGGGACCCCGTGTTGAGCACTGGCTGGCCTCTGACCAGCCCCTCAGTCCCATCCATAGCAATACACCTCACCACATTCTCACCCAAGTGTTGAGCCACTTCCAGAACAAGCCTGATCTGATTATCCATTACCTCCAAAGCCGTCAAAATCGGGGGCAATCCGTCGTCGAACCTCACGTCGACGACGGCTCCGATAACCTGGCACACCTTCCCGATCGCGCCTTGACCAGTAAACTCATCGGTGATTTTGCCACCGTGACCGGCGCTGGACTCGGACTTGGAAACAGTCGGAGACGCGGCAGCTGCTGACGTTGCGTAATGAGCAGCGATGCGATGAAGGAAATGTCCAGCCGGAGAAGGTTGATGGCTGGGCTTCGGGGCCGAATAGAGTGGAGATCTGGGGCGGCGAGCGGCGGAGGACCGGAGAAGCGAGGCTAGGAGCCTCCGAGAAGCCATGGGTGAAGGGAGCTGATCCGGTCTTCTAGTGAGAGAGAGAAGTGAAGAAAACGGTTTGCTAGGGTTAGGGAAAGACCGGGGTTATAATCGAAAGAGAGAGCGGGGAGTCGGAGAGAGTGTGATTTTACTGTAATTTCGTTTTCTAATGTTTTTACTCCTATTTATTTTTACTATAGTAAGTAGGTAAAATAGCGGTGGTTAGTGTAATAGTGTTTGGTCTTGGGAGATAAAAAAGGGTAATATTCGTAAATGAATTTCTTAGGAGAATACTGTACATTTTTTGGAAAAATAAATTTAAGATCATAAATAAAATACTTTAAAAAATAAAATATGTGAAAGATACGCCTGACCAGACCGACTCATGAACCGGGCTAGAAGTCACAGCTATAGCCTATGGTGACTATTGATACCAGACAATCAAAAGACAAAAATTAATCAAATTAATTATTGCGTAAATCAATAAAAATTATTTTAATTTTATAAAAAAAAATATACATATTTTTTGTATATATCCCTTTAATATTTTTGTTTCATATTCAAACTAAAAATCCATATATTTCTCGTTATTCTTCAAATTCAAATTATTGGCCGCCAAATCGAATTAAAGAGGACTCAATCAAGAGGACGGCTTGCCGCTTTATACACGGACAGCTTCCCGTCGACTTTGGCCAGATATCCAAATACTAACAGTTTGTTGGTTATTTTTGTACAAAATGTCTAAATCCAAAACATAAAATAAAATAACATCTGGACTAGAACAGTACTACTGAACGTTACAATTCCAGAATAAAATTAATTAAAATAAGTAAATAAATTAACCTTGAATCGGGCTTCGAACATAAACGTGTTGCGGGTAGTCGAGGCGCTTTCGCTATCCGCAAGACTAAAACGCCCCGTGTATGCTACGGTTTTGCGACGTTAGTCTCCAAATATACAACGACTTTCAATCATCTTCTAGTCTGAGGCACACCAACTAGAAGCTCCGGCGAACGAGGAAAAAGAGAGAACCGAGCATATGCAAATGCAAGAAACTAATATTGCTTATACAATATTCTAACACTAGAATGCTTAGAGAGAAGAGATTGTTAACACAATCAGATGTGGGATTGAAGTGTTTGAATGAATTGTTTTTGTGTTCTTCTCAACTAATATGCTTCTATTTATACTCGTAAAGGGAGTATCAAAAGACACAAAAGGCAATCCAAAGGTCTAAGCAACTCAAAGGTCACAACTATTATGAGAAATTATTTATATATTTTTATTAAATATATAAATAAAATTCTGATAACTTTTCAAGTCGACAATCCAAAGGTCTAAGCAAATTCCGTACAACTCATATTGGACTGACTATTCAAATTTCGTACAACTCATGTAGGCCAACAGCATAACCCAATTAAATATTTCAACTAATTTTACTCAACCCAAAGGCTGGTAAGCCCAAGTCATAATAACCAACATGTTATTATTTAACAAGTCAAATACAAATTAAATTTGTACTTTGTTAAACTTTTATAAGCCCAAGAAAATTCTCGTAGGCCCAAGTTCAAATCATTATCTTCCAATTGACCAAGAATAATAATTCAAGTCCATTGGACTACTCAAAGTTGAAATATTTTCTAACTCCTCCTCATATAACATCACAAGAGTATTAACTTTATCACCACATTCAATGTGGGATTGAGACTTTTCATATTCTCAATAATTAATACGCTTTTTATAATAGTTCTCACAAACTCATTATCACCCACATTTCGATGTGGGATGAGACTTTAAAGTTCTCATTCAAATAATGCCTTTTCACTTGGCTAAACCGATAATTTATTTCTCACTCACCGAAAAATCGAATGAATAGCGGTGGTTAGTGTAATAGTGTTTGGTCTTGGGAGATAAAAAAGGGTAATATTTGTAAATGAATTTCTTAAGAGAATACGTTTCTTTTGGAAAAATAAATTTAAGATCATAAATAAAATACGTTAAAAAATAAAATATGTGAAAGATATAAACGCCTGACCAGGCCGACTTATCGAACCGGGCTAGAAGTCTCAGCTATAGCCTATAGTGACTATTGATACAGACAGTGGTGACAAGTCGTTTTCGTACGGTTTAAATCAATTAAATTTGTATCGAACTAGTTATCGAAATAACTCGCCCGAGTCGGTCTCGAGGAACACTACTATCGGCGCGTACACGTGTTTATTTGTTTGCAACGGAGGAAACGAAAAGAAATAGCATAATGCTTACTTTGATTTTGGGTTTTGTTTTAAATCTAGAAATGATCTAAGAATCGAAAAGACAAGAACATAAAAACATCTATCTAAAATAAACTAGGGTTTCGACATTCATAATTTTAATCGGAGAAAAAGTGAATTTTAGAACAATGGAATTCATGAAAAATTGATTTGAAAAATAAAGAATAAAACAAGTGATCCAACACGAATATGAGAAATCAACAATCGAAGAAATTAATTGAACACGAAATTGAAACGAAGCAATTGATCTAACACGGAATTTGAAAACAAACAAATCGAAAGAAGAATAAAACTTACTAGATTAATGTTCGAATCCCAAACCAAGATACCCGTCGGCGGAATCTCCGACTTTTACCGAGTCGATTACAATCCGATCTCAAGAAAACGAAAGTTCAAAACCTAAGTAACGAGTTCCAAAGATGCTCTCCTAATCCCAGAAAAATAATTCAAAAGTGCGTAGTCTCGTTTTTGGGACGAAGCCCTAATTATACATCAAACAATTTCCGCGGTCAAACTGAGTCAAAGCTGAAATCCAGGAGGAGGCGATCGCCGAGTAGGCAGGCGATCGCCTGAACGATGTCGCGAGCGACCGCTCAAGGCATGGGCGATCGCCTGCAAGATTTCTTCTCCACCTGTAAGTCAAGAGCAAGCGATCGCTGGGGGCGTGGCCGGTCGCCTGGGGTCTTCGCGAGCGATCGCCAGGTACACGAGCGGGCGCCTGGTCCTGTTAGGCAGACCTGCTTTGCTTCGACATCAATCCTGCTCGATTCTTCGATCTTTTCCACATCAACACGTCCAAAAGCCTGCATACTCAACAAAACATCAAACATACCACAACCACGAGGAATACATAAAGAAACGACTCAATACATAACAACTCACGCACAAATAAACAAAGAAAAACGACACAAATACGGATACGTCAACTCCCCCACACTTACTTCCTTGCTTGACCTCAAGCAAACAACACAAGAGCATAACACGAATCAAACAAATGCCAATCAAGTATTCAATTCCTCAAAAGCTACGAGTAAACCCCCGGTGCGTACGGAAAAGGTAAACATGAATAAAAACTTGACCCAAAATGACTAGCAACCACAAAGATCAAAAGAGAGTCCTCACAAGTCACCACTCACCTTCCCTCGCTAAGATTCACTCTATTCTTTTACTCTCGAGAAGGGGCTCCACTCAAAATCGTACACACGTGAAAGATACAAACAATGAATAACATGTGCACTCAAGAAAGAAAATAAGCACAAATGGAACAAAGGATGAGCTTCAAATAATGCCATGTGCGCCTAAGAACATCAACTAAACACGTACTCAAATCGTATTCTCCACTAATCAAAGTATGCCATCTCAAGAATCAAGGGAGGTCGATAAAACGGGTGTAATGGGGCTCGGCTAAGGGTATTCGGGAATATTTGGGATAAAGTGGACTAATCTTGAACAATCACGCGTCTCCTCCACACCAAACATCCGTAAAATTACACAACATCCCCTACACCTCCAACAATGAAACGTGCACCAACACTCTACAAATCAACCCGAGCAAACGACTATACATATTATTTGCTTCTACTAATAAAACTCTCTTTTTTTTTTGGAGACTCAACATGTCTCAATTTTCTATTTTTTTTGGAGACTTATAACTTGTCTCATTTTTCTTTTTCTATTTTTTTTTTTGGAGACTTATAACATGTCTCGAATTTATTACAAAGGCAAAAATAACAATGAGCACAATATCAACACCCTTCAACTCACACCCCAACCAAAAGAATCCTTCGTCTCCCTCCTTCACGGTAAATAGGACAAGAAGAAAAAGGCTTAACGTAGGCTCAACGGGGCTACTAGGGTGTCCCACGACGGGCTCCGGGTCAACAAAGAGAGGCTAAAAAGGTTATCCTAATCGATCCTATCCCAATCACTTTCAAGATCAAGCAAGTTATGACATAAAGCCTCAAATAGCAATCTAAGTACGGTTTAGTTATCTCTAGTCCATACGGGCACACATGACATAGAACAAAGAAAGTAAGAAGCTCGAGAAATACAACGAAAGATGTCACACGAAGAATAAAGCTAATATGGCTCAAAATCTCACAAGGTTATACGGAAAGTGACATAGCAACATGCAATTATCTCAATTTACTTCACAACGACTAATCACGGGGTCAAACATTATTCAAGCACCGACCTCTAGCACCAAAAATCCACCAATAACTCAAAGAAACGAAACAAAATAATTGGCATATGAATCATCTATCGCATACTCTCATGATAATCATCACACATAAAATGGGGGGAGTGGAAACGACATCAACCAAGAAGAAACAATCACACAAGAAGCACATAAAGGGAGAAAGTAAAGCAAGAGATAAGAAGGCAAACCCCCCCCCACACTTGGGCTAATCCGTGTCCTCATGGATGACGAGCTCCGAAAGTGCTAACCCTAACGAGTAGTCCAAGAGTGACGAGGAGTGACGACCTGCACACAAGAACAAAAACAAACCACACCACACCAACGAAGAAGTAGAAACAAAAAGAGAAAAAACACGACAAAGGAGAGAAGAAAGACACTATGTACATACCACGACCGTACGAAGGTACGGTCGATCCTCATGGCTCGGGTGGCGGATAATGTGGCCCTCGGAACATGACCATCATCGATGCATACTGAGATGCGTGGTACTCCCTATCGGCGGCGTACTGGGCAACGTGATATGCGTGGTCATCGGTCTTATACTGGACATGGAAGGCGTGCTCTGTGTCCAAGCGAGAATCAATCCGGCTGACCTCGGTAGTGACCCGTGTCTCTAGTCTGTCGAGACGATCGTCGAAGTAAGCGCGATCAGCAGTAGAAGTGCTCTGGAAGTCAGTCCGTAGAGAAGCGAACTGATCAATCATCCCATGGAAGCCGGCTGTATACGAAGGATAGGTCGGGTACATAGTCGGGGCTCCCATGGGCGGAGCGGCAGCTGGTGGAGGAGGGGGAATAGGGGCGTCGCTCCCAACACGCTCGGCATGAGGACGGAACACATTGTCCTCGTCAGTAAGGTGAGACTGCCAGAGCTCCTGGATATCGATAGGCCGTGGAGTCTCCAAGGGAGCAAGGTCGTCCGGAAGGTCACCGTTGAGGTCGATGAAGTCCAGCTGGTGAGCAAGGCGAGTAGCTATGTAGAAGAACGATGCATGATGGGCCTTCCGGTCGACTGTCGTCTTAATCTGGGAGAGCATGTAGTCGACCAAAGATGATGTGAGGCCCTGCTGTGCCCGGTTGAGGAAGAAAAGCTCGCACTTGTTGACTTTGTTACCCTCTTCCTTCCCCGAGATGTTGTACGCAATGTACCTATGTACGAGGAGGAGGGCCGGGTCGGCAATGTGTGCGCTCTTCCCGGTGTGAGAAGGTAGTGATGCAACATTCCTCCATGCCTCGTCCTTGTCGATGGTCTGGGGAACGTGCCTTTGAACTCCGGAAGTCGGGAACCCGAAAGCCACTCGGAGCGTTTCGACGTCGAAACGGGCATCTTGCCCCAAGAACCGGCATGTGTAGAACCTCCCGTTCGAGTGCTTCTCCAAAGTACAAAGCATCTCGAGGCCCAACTGCACGGAGTAGTTATGGTTTTGGTGGGAAATCGTGTCGAGTCCCAACAACCTCAAATACTTCTCGACGTCATCCTTTAAATCCAAAATCTCGAGAAGGTTCCAATCGAAAGGGCGAGGGAACTCAAATGTATGCTTACGGAAGGTGAGAAGTCGTTTACCTTCATCGTGGTCATAAATCGGGAAATCCGATTCATACTCGTCGGCGAGATCAACCTTCGGAGGCGGGGGTGGTGGTGCGACTTCGGTCGATGGCCCGGCTTCGGTTCGGGCCCTCTTGGACGAAGGAGCCTTTTTCTTTCCTCCTCTTGTATTCACCATAATAATTAAGAAGTAGAGATGTTTGAAATTACCGGAGTTCACGGGATTGCCGTGAGTCGAGAGTCGAGAATCGGGGCCGACGGACGGGGACCTCGGAGAAGGCTCGGCCGGAGCTCACAGCTGGCGGACGGCGGTGAAGGCAGGCTGGCGGAGCTAGGGCAGGCGGCGGGTGAATGGTGCTCCGGCTGAGCGAGACGACGGCGGAGGTTGATGGAGATGGTGGAACGACGGCGATGATGAAGGCAGCGTTGAGCGGAGGTATGAATTGGAGGCTGTCGATCTGAAAAATTGAAAGTGTAGTGAGGATGGAGGCGGGACGAAGTTTTTAGGGTTGCCCTTTTTATGTATCCGCCCCCTTTTGGAATTGCCCAAAAAAATAGAGAGCGAGCGACCGCTGACGGTTGTGGCGATCGCCCGCGATGGGGACTCAGCGATCGCTGATGATCCAGGCGATCGCCTGCACGAATTTTACTCCACCTGTAAGTGGCGAGGAGGCGACTGCTGACGTGAAGGGCGATCGCCCGCGATGGGGACTCAGCGATCGCTGATGATCCAGGCGATCGCCTGCAAGAATTCTGAGGAATGCGCGACTCAGCCCGCAGCTGGCTAGCGATCGCCCATGAGGCTGGCGATCGCTTGCACTGTGTTTTTGGCAGCACTTCTATTTCCCGTTCGGCCTTCACTTTTTCTCCCGTTTTCGCACCCTCCGGAATATCGTATCTCCTGAAAATGACAAGGCACATACTCATTTTACGTCGTGAGCTTGACAATTCGTGGGTAGGCCCCCACGCGGCGCTCATTTTGGGAACCGAAAGAGCATTACGGTCCGTGGACTAGTCTCCACGCGACGCTCGTTTATCGTCTCGAGCTCGACCAATAACTTCTTTACTCATAGGAAGCCTCCCCGAGTAGAATAGACTCTACTCCTATGTATGGGGTTTCGCTCTCAAAGTATGGTTTCACACGGTGCCCATTGACTTGTATCGTCTCCCTCGTATGCTCGTTGTAGAGCTTGACTACACCATAAGGGAATACTTCGACCACTTCATAGGGTCCACTCCATCGAGACTTGAGTTTTCCGGGGAAGAGTTTGAGTCTTGAATTGTACAAGAGGACTTGCATCCCGGCTTTAAGTTCCTTGTTCTTAATACGCTTGTCATGGAACTCCTTCACTTTATCTTTGTATATTCGGGAGTTCTCGTACGCCTCATTTCTCAATTCATCCAACTCGGACAGGGTTAGAGCACGGGCTTCTCCACCTTGCATGAGATCCATATTTGTGGCCTTAATCGCCCAATAAGCCCGATGCTCAACCTCAACCGGCAAGTGGCAATATTTCCCGAACACGATCCTATACGGACTCATCCCAATTACCGTCTTGTACGCGGTTCGGTACGCCCATAGTGCCGAGTTGAGTTTGTCGGACCAATCTTTCCGTGAAGGTCGGACGGTCTTCTCGAGAATGGCTTTGATTTGACGGTTGCTAGTCTCGGCTTGTCCCGATGTCTGAGGGTGATAAGGAGTCGATATCTTGTGATTGATCCCATTCTTGACCATGAGTTTCTCGAAGAGTTTGTTGCAAAAATGCTTTCCACCATCGCTAATAATGGCCTTGGGAAATCCAAACCTACACAAAATATTCTCCTGCACAAACTTGAGAACAACCTTAGTATCACAAGTCTTAGTGGGGATTGCTTCAACCCACTTCGACAAATAATCAACGCCAAGCAAGATATATTCGAAGCCATTAGACTTAGGGAACGGTCCCATGAAGTCTATGCCCCAAACATCAAAAATATCAACAGCGAGATTAATATTCATGGGCATCTCATCTTTTTTACTAATATTTCCCATTCTTTGACACCTATCACATGATTTGCAATATTCTTGTGCATCACGAAAAAGGGATGGCCAATACAAACCTGATTGGAGGACCTTGAAGGCGGTTTTCTGACCTCCATAGTGCCCCCCACTCTCGTCGTGATGGCAACACTTAAGCACATGTGGTTGCTCGTCCTCCGGTAGGCATCGTCGTATCACTTCATCTTTCCCGACCTTATAAAGGTAAGGATCAGCCCAAAAATAGTTGTGAGAGAGGTGCTCGAACCTCTTCCTTTCTTGTGACGTCATATCCGTCCTAAGTGCTCCTGCAGCCAAAAAGTTAATAATATCCGCATACCAAGGTACGGGGGTGATAGCCATGGCCGTTTCATACGGAAACACGTCAGGAATAACATCTAAAGCATGATCGTTAGAGAACTCAACATGATGCTCCATCCTAGACAAATGATCCGCTACGGCATTCTCACATCCCTTCCTATCCCGAATTTCCACATCAAACTCCTGAAGGAGTAAGATCCACCTAATCAATCTAGGCTTAGCTTCGGACTTAGCCAAAAGGTGTCTAAGGGCTTGGTGGTCGGAGTGGACAATGACCTTGGAACCTATGATGTAGGGCCTAAACTTATCCAAGGAGAACACTACGGCTAGTAACTCCTTTTCGGTGGTCGTATAGTTGGCTTGGGCACTATTCAAGGTGTGGCTAGCATAGTAGATGACCCTAAGCAACTTATCGACCCTTTGTCCTAGAACGGCTCCTACGGCGAAGTTAGAGGCATCACACATTATCTCGAAAGGCTCTTCCCAATTCGGTGCTACCACTATAGGGGCGGTGACAAGTTTCTCCTTAAGAGTATTAAAAGCATCTAGGCACTTCCCATCAAAATTAAACTCTACATCTTGGCTCAAAAGTCGACATAGGGGCTGACTAATTTTAGAAAAGTCCTTAATGAACCTTCGGTAAAAACCGGCATGCCCTAAAAAACTACGGATCCCCTTAATGTTGATAGGTGGAGGTAATTTTTCTATGGCTTCTATCTTAGCCTTATCAACCTCGATACCCTTCTCGGAAACGACATGCCCAAGGACGATCCCACTAGGCACCATAAAGTGACTCTTCTCCCAACTCAATGTCAAGTCGGAGTCAATGCACCTATTCAACACATTGTCAATCTTGTCCAAACAATCATAAAATGAGTTACCGAAAACGGAAAAATCATCCATGAATACCTCGAGGTAGTCGCCGATCATCTCGGAGAAAATAGACATCATGCACCTCTGGAATGTGCCGGGTGCATTGCATAACCCGAACGGCATCCTCCTCCAAGCAAAAGTGCCGAAAGGCGTGGTGAACGTCGTCTTCTCCTGATCCTCCGGTGCAATAGCAACCTGATAATAACCAGATAAACCGTCAAGAAAGCAATAAAATTTATGTCCAGCGAGCTTATCTAACATCTGATCAATGAACGAAAGAGGAAAATGGTCCTTGCGAGTCGCGGCATTGAGCTTCCGGTAATCAATGCACATGCGCCACCCGGTGGTGACTCTCGTCGGTATCAACTCGCCCTTGGCATTTTCACGACCGTGATTCCTCCCTTCTTCGGTACTACATGGACCGGGCTTACCCAACGGCTATCCGCCACGGCATAAATCAGCCCCTCATCAAGGAGCTTGTAAACTTCCTTCTTGACAACTTCCATGAGAACGGGATTTAGACGTCGTTGCCCGTCTCTCTTCGGAGTAGCATTCGGCTCCAGAACAATACGGTGCATGCAAGTGGACGGGTCGATCCCTCGTATATCTCCCAAGCTCCATCCGAAAGCCTTCTTATTCTTTTTCAAGACCTTCACTAGAGCTTCTTCTTCCTCGGTGGATAGCTCGGCAAAGATAATCACGGGTTTTTGTTCCCCGTCGTCCAAGAACACGTATTTAAGGTGCTTCGGTAGCTCCTTAAGTTCAACTTTGCTAGCGGGGGCCTCGATCTCGGCTGTCCGCGAGCTAATATCCTCTTCTTTGAGGTCGTCGACTCGTGTCTCGACCTCACTTTCTTCCACGGGGTTCTCCTCCGTGACGAAGTTCAGGGTCACTTCGTCATCCACGGAATCAACAAACGAGCAAGTCTCTATAGAATGGGCGGCGGGCTCGGCCTTTTCGGTTCGTACCGAGAAACGCACTTCTTCACCTAGCACGGTCATTTTCAAAGTTCCCTTCTCGACATCAATCACGGTCTTCGTCGTGGCCATGAACGGTCTACCCAAAAGAAGTGAATGGTCCCGACCATTTTCCGGGACGTGTCCGACATCGAGGACAACAAAATCGACGGGGACAATGAGTCCCCCAACTTTCACGAGGATGTCCTCTAGGATCCCCTTCGGGTACCGAATGGATCGGTCGGCTAGCTGCAAGCACATACGGGTGGGTTTGAGCTCACCCAAGTCTAACTTCTCGTAAACGGCATAGGGCATCAAATTAATCCCGGCTCCAAGATCGAGCATGCCTGAGACTTCACGGCCATTCCCAACGGCAATCGTCACATTAAAACTCCCCGGATCACTCTGCTTCGGGGGGAGAGGGTGCTGAAGTATCGCACTAGCCACCCCGGTGACAACCACCTTCTCGTCATCTACAAATTTCCTCTTATTCGAGGCGAGCTCCTTGAAGAATTTCACATAAGCGGGCACATTCCGGATGATGTCGAGGAGTGGTAAGTTCACGTTCACCCTCGAAAGCAACTTGTAAATCTCGGAGAATTGTCTATCTTGCTTGTCATTCTTCATTCGGCTCGGATAAGGAAGCGGTGGTCGGTACGGGTTCTTCGTCTTATGTAGGGTGTGAGTGCCCACTTCGGGCTCTTTTGCTGGGACATCCGGCTGAATCGGCTCAGTCGGTTCCTCCTCTACTAAGACTTCCTCCGTTTCTTCCTCCTCCTCTGGCTCATGTATCTGCTCTCGGATAGGAATGTCAACCTTATTGTCGATCACTCGACCACTGCGGAGGACGGTGACGGCCTTAGCCTGATGTGACTGGCTAGGAAGCTTGTCCTTCTGATTCGGTTGTGTCAACTCATTAATTTTTCCAGCCATTTGCCCGACCTGGTTCTCGATTCTCTTAATCGTCGAATTCTGATTGGTCAATGAGGACTCCAACCCATCCATCCTCTGCTGATTATGTTGCATGTACCCCTGGGTCGAGGACATAAAGGCCGCAAATTTCTCATCCAAGTCGGAACTCTTCTGAGTCGTCTGCTGAGGTGGGGGTGGAGGCTGATAAACGGGCTGCTGTGGCTGATGATACTGAGGCCTCTGGTAGTTCTGATTATTCTGCCAGTTTTGGTTGCCTTGGTTCTGGTAGTTCTGGTTCTGGAACCGGCTTTGGTTGTTGTAGTTCGACTGAGAACCTTGCCCTTGCATCTGCTGCTGGTCCTGTTTCCACGAGAAATTGGGGTGGTTTTTCCACCCAGGATTATACGTGTTCGAGTATGGGTCATTCCTCTGGTTGCCCTGTTGATTGTACCCCTGCATCGCATTCACCTGTATCTCGGGACCGAAATTCTGATCCATCATCTGAGGTGGAGATGGCATGCTTTGGCCACAGGTGCTGGAGAAATGGCCAATCTCCCCACATAGGCTACACGGCTCTACATGGTAAACTTGCCTCTTGGGCTGCTCCTCGGTGGTCTGTAACATCTGAACCTTCTTAGTAAGGTCGGCGACTTGCTTCGCCAACTGAGCATTAACACTCCCATCAGACTTGGCATAGTTGCTACTTCCCCTTGAACTTGTCTGCCTAGACTCAGCTGATAAAGACTTGAAGATCTCCGTCATCTCGTCGCTGGTCCGGCCACTGATATTTCCGCCGGCTGCGGTTTTCACCTCTCTCTGATCTTCTCTATTCAAGCCCTTGTAGAAGAACTGGATGATCGAGTTGGGAGTGAGGTCGTGGTGTGGGCATTGCCTCAATAGGCTCCGGAATCGCTCCCAAGCCTCATGGAAAAACTCTCTCGGCTCTTGTTCGAAAGCACATATCTGACCCTTCAAGTCGAAGGTCTTCTGCTGAGGATAGAACCGAGTGATAAACTCCCGGTACATGTCCGTCCAGGTGGTGATCGAGTCCGGCTCCAAGGACATCAGCCAGTTCTTCGCCCTATCTCTCAATGCATACGGGACACACTTCAACCGGAGCTGATCGTCATCGAGTGCTCCGATGGGGAAGGCCTGCAAGGCTGTGTAGAACTCCCTGATGAAGTTGAGGGCATCCTCGTTAGTGGTTCCGGAGAACTGAGGAAGCTGAGCAAGATGGTGTGCCTTGAGGTCGTATCTCCGAGCGGCATCACTTAGGACGATGCATGAGCTAGCTTCGTCGATTTGCGGATGCGTCAGATCTCCAAAGAGGGGTGGTGGGGCACGGCGGTTGTTGTTGTTGTTGTTGTTGTTGTTGTTGTTGTTGTTGTTGTTGTTGTTGTTCACATTGTTAACGTCGCGTTCGCCCATGGTTACGGTTTCAGTCTCGGGTTCGGAGTCGGTAGTGGTAGAGCCAGACGAGGAGTCTTCGCCTAACTTCGTGCACCGACTGATGCTCTTGCGTCTATTGATGTTTTCTATCACGGGTGCAAGCTCGGTATTCGCTCTTCGTGTACCTACCATGCACCAACAAAGACAAACAAACAATCAAACGCACCTGCTCAAGTAAAATAAATAAAAAGAAAAATAAAAAGGAAATGTTGCAAACACCTAAACACTAATACTAGTGCCTAAAGTGCTCCCCGGCAACGGCGCCAAATTGACAAGTCGTTTTCGTACGGTTTAAATCAATTAAATTTGTATCGAACTAGTTATCGAAATAACTCGCCCGAGTCGGTCTCGAGGAACACTACTATCGGCGCGTACACGTGTTTATTTGTTTGCAACGGAGGAAACGAAAAGAAATAGCATAATGCTTACTTTGATTTTGGGTTTTGTTTTAAATCTAGAAATGATCTAAGAATCGAAAAGACAAGAACATAAAAACATCTATCTAAAATAAACTAGGGTTTCGACATTCATAATTTTAATCGGAGAAAAAGTGAATTTTAGAACAATGGAATTCATGAAAAATTGATTTGAAAAATAAAGAATAAAACAAGTGATCCAACACGAATATGAGAAATCAACAATCGAAGAAATTAATTGAACACGAAATTGAAACGAAGCAATTGATCTAACACGGAATTTGAAAACAAACAAATCGAAAGAAGAATAAAACTTACTAGATTAATGTTCGAATCCCAAACCAAGATACCCGTCGGCGGAATCTCCGACTTTTACCGAGTCGATTACAATCCGATCTCAAGAAAACGAAAGTTCAAAACCTAAGTAACGAGTTCCAAAGATGCTCTCCTAATCCCAGAAAAATAATTCAAAAGTGCGTAGTCTCGTTTTTGGGACGAAGCCCTAATTATACATCAAACAATTTCCGCGGTCAAACTGAGTCAAAGCTGAAATCCAGGAGGAGGCGATCGCCGAGTAGGCAGGCGATCGCCTGAACGATGTCGCGAGCGACCGCTCAAGGCATGGGCGATCGCCTGCAAGATTTCTTCTCCACCTGTAAGTCAAGAGCAAGCGATCGCTGGGGGCGTGGCCGGTCGCCTGGGGTCTTCGCGAGCGGGCGTCTGGTCCTGTTAGGCAGACCTGCTTTGCTTCGACATCAATCCTGCTCGATTCTTCGATCTTTTCCACATCAACACGTCCAAAAGCCTGCATACTCAACAAAACATCAAACATACCACAACCACGAGGAATACATAAAGAAACGACTCAATACATAACAACTCACGCACAAATAAACAAAGAAAAACGACACAAATACGGATACGTCAAGTGGCGGAGCCAGAAAATTTTTCTTGTAGGGGCTTTACTAATATATATATATATATATATATATATATATATATATATATATATATATATATATATGAAAAACGATTATATTAAATATAAAATATATTTAATTAAAAAATAACTTTTTTTGGATTTTTTAAAAATAAAATTTTATCATCATTAGTTTATATATATATTTTATTTTAGCAGTTTATTTAAAGAATAAATATATCATTAAATATTTAATGTGTGTTCAAAATTTATTCATATAGAATTTTTAAAGTCTATCTTATCTTATAAAATCATGCGTGTTCACTAATTATGAATTGCACTGGAGTATATTTTTTAAAGTTAATCTAACAGTTGAAAATTAAAATAATTTATTTATAAGTGTGTTAAAACTGATAAAAATTAGAATAATTTAATAATATTTAATTTATTAAATATAATAATTTAAATTTTGGGAAACACAAAATTAATAAATCTGATTAAATTTATCAACCAATTAATTGTTATGCATTAATAATTTTATTGATTCTTACGCATTAATAATTTTATTGATTAAATTTATTGAATAATAATCAGCCCCTAATCATTAATAATTTTATCACACGGCTCTAGGGGCTTATCATTAAGATCGACCAAATTTATATAAATATTACATATAAAAAACAATAAAAATAAAAATCCAGTGGGGGCTTAAGCCCCCAGAACCCCCTTCTTGCATCCGCCCCTGGATACAGACAATCAAAAGACAAAAATTAATCAAATTATTTATTGCACAAATCAATAAAAATCATTATAATTTTATAAAAAAATATATGATTTAGATGGTGTTTGGCAGAGCTTATAAGCTCTTTAAAACAGCTTATAAGATGTTTAAGAGCTTATAAGCTCTTAAAATTTGTTTGGTAAAATTTTAGAAAAAAATCTTTAAAAACTTAAAAATAAGCTGTTTAACAGCTTATAAGTTGTTTAAAAAAAGTAAGGGGAAGTACTTTTTTTCAACAGCTTATAAGCTCTAGTAACTTAAATAATAAAAGATCAAACTACCCTTATAATTATTACTTTTTATATATATACAAAAATTCCAAATTTATTATTTAGTTATTATAAATATTTTTAATTATTTTTTTCATATATAACAATTTATTTTTGGTAATTTTATTAATATAAGATTTTAAATTGTCAAATAAATTAATATCTTATAAGTTTATATATATATTTTATCCAAACGGTTTAACAACTTATTTATTAAATAAGACATAACAACTTATCAGCTCTTAAAACAACTTATAAGACGTAACATCTTATAATCTCTTTTAGCTCACCCAAACGGGCTCTTAATCAAATGTTGTAGTTTTGGGTTAACTGAAAGATGTAGAGGCTTGGATAAATATTGAATCGCGTAGCAACGCTTTCCTTAAAGAGTATTTCGACCCTATAAGCCTGGGTATCACGAAATCCCTCGCAGGATAAGACAATATCGACACTCGAGTCTTAGGCTTAGAATACGAGCAACTTATGGAACTTTATGTAATATTTGTTGCTTCAAAGCTCTCAAATTCGTAGGTGATGTTGTGTGTATTCAGAAAATGAATTCCACTCCATTATATAGGTTTTAGACACCCCTTCCTTTGAACATAAGCACCCTTTAGTTGAATAGGTACCTTTTAGTGAACACACCCTTTCACTAAGCACCTATTCATGTTGTTTTGCATGGCTATTCATGCAATTTAGAATTTGCATACAATATATGATATTAAATCATTACTTAGCCATGCAAACCATGCAACTACGAGATTAAACTCAACATGCATCAACATGCTTATTCAAAGTATTAATTCGTATCAATTTGATATGAACGTGTACTCCACACTTCTCCAAATTCATATTCTATTGACTATGATTAATCCGAAGCCTTGAATGATTCCAACTACATTAAACGGACAATGATTTCACTTAAATCATCAACATTCCTCCCCCATTTAAGTGTAATCCTTGAATCATACAAATTCAACAAATAAAACCAAACTAATGCATAAAATGAAAATGTCTTGAAGATTGAATTTTCATCTTAGTGAATTATACTTTACAAATATTCGAGAATCACGGTGTCTTAAAGATTGAACCGTTCAACCCATCTGAATACATGAAGACAAAACACACACAAGTTTATTACAATTCCAAGGAAAACCGACACAAAATAGGCCTTGTGTCCCTATCCATTCTTGAGCGTATATAGAGCTTAGCCACGACTCTTGAAGTTGCCACACTTCCCACTCATATAGGTGAATCTTTTCTTCGTGCACCTGCACAATGCACTTTGTCAAAATACTCATTAAGAATTAAATTCAACCTTAACATGCAGGTTCAAACACATACCTTTGGGATAATTTCCATGTGTTTCAATCTCAAATATAGGCTTCCCAATTGAATTCTGGTTCTAATACAATTAGAAATGAATTTGGTATCCCATATTTGAAGATTCAGAGAGGCTTAAGACCCATCTCAGTTACCGACTTTGCTACCAAGTCCCTCGCTAATCCCTTGGTCAAATGATCAGCGAGATTATGTTGAGATCTCACAAAATCTATTGAGATTACTCCATGAGTGATCAGCTCACGGATCGCGCTATGTCTAACGCCCAAGTGCCTTGACTTGCCATTGTATACTTGACTGTACGCCTTAGCCAAAGTGGATGCACTGTCACAATGAATAGAAAATGCTGAAATAGGCTTCGGCCACAAAGGAATTTCATACACCAAATTCCTTAGCCATTCAGCTTCTTTACCAGCTGCCGCGAGTGCTATAAATTCCGATTCCATAGTGGAACTCGTAATACAAGTTTGCTTCTTTGAAGCCCAACTTATAGCACCGCCTCCGAGTAAGAAAACCCAACCAGTAGTAGAAGAATGATCCTCTACATTGGTTATACAACTCTGATTTATGTCGTTTTTGTGTTATTTTTCGTTTACGTTTTGTTTCGTTTTAGAGTCGTGTGTTGTTGTTTTTATCGATTTAGTTGATGTTTGATGTGTTAGTGTGATTTGATCTCACGAGGTGTGTTGGAGTGGTTTGAGTTCGTTTTGTAGGTCAAAAGTTGAAGAAAGTCGAAGAAACGAGAAGGAACCGAAGAAACCATAAATGGAGAGCGCCAAAATGGAAACGACGGTCGCAGGATGCGAATGGCGGTCGCCGGAGACAGAATGGCGACCGCCAAACGGGCCAAAAAGAGGCAGCCGTCCAGCCAAGTTATTTTGACGAAACGGCGGTCGCCGTTTTGTAAACGGCGGTCGCCGAAATGAATCGGCGGTCGCCGAAATGCATCAGCGGTCGCCGGACGATTGCTGGACAGGCGCGACATCGGCGGTTACGGGGCGGTTTCTTGGGCGTTTGAAGTCCGATTTAAGTGATTCTTTTTGCGTTGGAAAGCTAACTTCCGCCTTCTGAACTTGGAGAAAAGATTGGGGACGAAGCCATTGACAACGGCAACGTTCACAAGTCGAGAACCACGATCGAAGTTCTACGGCCACTACTTTTACTAGTTTGAACTTTAAACTTGATTTCGATTATTTGTTTTACTTTTCTTTGCTTCTTTTCATGCTTTTAACTTCTTGTAATAAACATCTAGATTTATAATTGCTTTGATGTTATTTTTATTAATGCTTTGTCTTATTTTAATTCTAGATCATGTCTCTTTTGATTATCGTTGTTAAATATTTTGTCAAGATGTTGAACTAAGTTTGTAACTCGGATGATGGTATGATTTACGAAAGAATTGGTTTGTATTAACCGGAAGATCAAATACGATTATCATAATCTTAGAATCGCGATCGGGAGCGAACCTCTAAGTGGATTAAACGTAGTTTTTACGAGTTAAGCAACCCGACCGGGAACTTGACGTTCGTGTGTTTAATCGTGTTGGTTGAAAAAGGAGACATATAAATCTAATTCCTAAGTTTGATTATTATCGTCCGAGTCTTTTCAATTCAAGTATTTAAGTTATTTCTTTCATGTTCTTATTTACTTTCTTTGTTAATCGAACTTGAACCTAGGATTTTAGAATAATGAAAAATGCATCTAACACTAGTTATTCACTTAAACTCTACTCTTTCGTTTCCTTGGATTGATACCGAGTCAACTACAACTGACCTCGGATTTTGACGAGAGACGCACGAAAAACGTCTAATCAAAATTGGCGCCGTTGCCGGGGAAACGGATAGTTTTGTTTAAGTGTTTGTTAGTATTAGTTTCATATTTCATTTAGTTTAGTTAGTGTAATTGTCTTGTTATTTTCTAACCATTTACTTGAGCGTGCATGGTTAACACAAGAAGCAAGGCATTTGAAGAGCTCTATCAACGCAAACTACGTAAAAGATGTATTCACCGATTATGAATCATTATGCTCAAGATCAAATGATGCATCCTCAACCATTTGGACATTCTTTCCAACAACAAGGTGTACATGGAGTAGGTCAACCACAAGGGAAATTCATGATGTCAAATACGATGTTGCAAGGAGGGTATGGAATGCAATACGATGAATATGTATGGAATCCTCAAATGAACGCCCCATTAAGGGTTGAAGAGCAGCAAATGATGGGTGAGCAACAATACCAATCTCATGATTCGAGTTCTCAATTCGAAGAATGGATGATGAAGTATGTGGAAAAAAATGATTTTAGGATGAACAACCTTGAAGTGAAAATTGGAAGCTTTGATGCAGTGTTGGAAGACATTAGTACACAACTTGGGAAAATGGCTACGACACTTGGGAAGCTACAAGCAAAAGATGAGGTCGAAATCTTTCCAAATAAACCATCACATGTTAAGGCTCTTACGGTTTTAAGAGCAGAGAAAGTTGAGGATAACAAAGTGCAAATACCGGAAGATAGGGAAGATGATAACCTTGCTAAAGAGGAGAAAAACGAGGAGAGTGAAGTTGAGGTGGTAGAGGATGAGAAGAAGAAGAGGAGGAGAGTTGCAGAAGATGAAACGAAAAAGGGCTGGTTGCACGAGTTTGAAAAGTTATATCATCCGCCTTTTAAGTTTCCAAGCAACCTTTTAAGCAAGAAGCAAGACCAACATTTTCAGCACATGTATAATTTGTGGGCGAAAGTTTATTTTAAGGATGTAGTCAAGGCGGAGAATATCCTATTATATGGAAGCGGACCGAAAGTGGGAGCAAAAGAGGATGATTGGGTGCCTCCGATTCATTTGATTCCAAAGAAAAGAGTAGGCAAGGAAGAAGAGAAGAAGAAGAAGAGAGGCTTTGAAAGTAAGTCTCATGTAGAAGACGACAAGGATTGGCGACTTGATAAGAAGAAGGGCTGATGTGAGAAGAGAAATAAGTCAAGCTCTCGACATAAAATTGAGCAAGAATAAAGGCTAGGAACGAGATCGTGTTTCAAGAAGTACTTGGCAGCCGACGAACCAAAACTTCCCACCACCCGACATGTGAGAAAGGTCGTGCTAGGTACAACCTTGGTACGTTTTTCTTTTCTTTTTATGTCTTTGTACATATGTGTGGTGCTCTATTGTTTTGTGTGGTTTAGTTATGTTTCTTTTCATTGTTAGTTTGTTTGATTTATGTGAATTGCTTTTCTATGCTCAAAATTTTGATTTGTCCCGAATGTGGTGTGTTTGCATGTGGATATGGTCAAGTTGTTGCTTGAACTCACTTGGTTTGTAGGATGTACCACTTGTTAAGTGTCGAGGAAATGAGTATTTGATAACGTGAGTTTTTCCTTGCTATATATACATGTGAGCTTTTGAGCCTATTTTCTTTGGAGAGTACTTATGATATTCCTTGAGTGTTGAACATGAGATTTCTTTGGATTGGTTTCGAGAATGGATGATTGGACTTTGTTGTGACATTGCATGAATAGGAAGTTACTTTGCCATTGTTAAGAATGAGAATATGACGTATGAGATTGCTAGGATTACCTCCACATTTATAAAATTCCCCAAAATGACAGTGCCCGTCGAGGGACTCCCTAGTTAACCCTTTTGAGCCTACATAGTACATTTTCTTGTAACCGAGAGTTCCACGAGCGATGTGAGATTTTTGAGAGGTGTTGCAAGATTGTTTTGGAAGAATAATTTGGGAATTGTGATGAATTGTAAACGTGTTTTCTCGTATTAAGGCTAGCTATAAGAAGAAAAAGCATACTCCCTAATAATAACAAAAACGAATACTCTTTGGTTGTGAAAACAATTGATGAGGGATGAAAATAAAAAAAATAAAAAAAAAAAGCAAAAAGCAATAAGAGAAAAAACATAAAAAAAAAGTAAAAGGCGGGGAGTACTAAGACTAAAAGCCTAACGAGACATGATTTTATTGACGTGTATTAATGTTATAAGGGGGGTTGTGATGATTTACTTTTGGTGATGGAGGGGGTTGTGTGAGTACATTTGGTGTAGGAGGTTGACGAGAGCGGTTAATTGATCTCTTATTTTTCTTTCGATTACTACCTATTACCCGAGCCTACCATATTGCAATCTCGTACCGATTCTTGGTTCTTCTTTGTCAAAGTATGCGGATTTTCTTGTGATGTATTGATTTATATATTCTCGATGTGGTTGATGAGTGGTGACCATTTCATTTTCCGAGGGATACATTTTGAGAAATGAGGTGAGCTTGAGTGACATGATATCATTATTCTCATTTTTCTCGTTTTTGACAAGTGGTTGGTTTGTGGTTTGTTAGTGAGTTCAAAGTACGTGATTTGTGCAAACATGTTGTTGATGATTTTACCTTGCTCGGGACTAGCAAGGATTTGAGCGTGAGGGGGTGATTTATGTCGTTTTTGTGTTATTTTTCGTTTACGTTTTGTTTCGTTTTAGAGTCGTGTGTTGTTGTTTTTATCGATTTAGTTGATGTTTGATGTGTTAGTGTGATTTGATCTCACGAGGTGTGTTGGAGTGGTTTGAGTTCGTTTTGTAGGTCAAAAGTTGAAGAAAGTCGAAGAAACGAGAAGGAACCGAAGAAACCATAAATGGAGAGCGCCAAAATGGAAACGACGGTCGCAGGATGCGAATGGCGGTCGCCGGAGACAGAATGGCGACCGCCAAACGGGCCAAAAAGAGGCAGCCGTCCAGCCAAGTTATTTTGACGAAACGGCGGTCGCCGTTTTGTAAACGGCGGTCGCCGAAATGAATCGGCGGTCGCCGAAATGCATCAGCGGTCGCCGGACGATTGCTGGACAGGCGCGACATCGGCGGTTACGGGGCGGTTTCTTGGGCGTTTGAAGTCCGATTTAAGTGATTCTTTTTGCGTTGGAAAGCTAACTTCCGCCTTCTGAACTTGGAGAAAAGATTGGGGACGAAGCCATTGACAACGGCAACGTTCACAAGTCGAGAACCACGATCGAAGTTCTACGGCCACTACTTTTACTAGTTTGAACTTTAAACTTGATTTCGATTATTTGTTTTACTTTTCTTTGCTTCTTTTCATGCTTTTAACTTCTTGTAATAAACATCTAGATTTATAATTGCTTTGATGTTATTTTTATTAATGCTTTGTCTTATTTTAATTCTAGATCATGTCTCTTTTGATTATCGTTGTTAAATATTTTGTCAAGATGTTGAACTAAGTTTGTAACTCGGATGATGGTATGATTTACGAAAGAATTGGTTTGTATTAACCGGAAGATCAAATACGATTATCATAATCTTAGAATCGCGATCGGGAGCGAACCTCTAAGTGGATTAAACGTAGTTTTTACGAGTTAAGCAACCCGACCGGGAACTTGACGTTCGTGTGTTTAATCGTGTTGGTTGAAAAAGGAGACATATAAATCTAATTCCTAAGTTTGATTATTATCGTCCGAGTCTTTTCAATTCAAGTATTTAAGTTATTTCTTTCATGTTCTTATTTACTTTCTTTGTTAATCGAACTTGAACCTAGGATTTTAGAATAATGAAAAATGCATCTAACACTAGTTATTCACTTAAACTCTACTCTTTCGTTTCCTTGGATTGATACCGAGTCAACTACAACTGACCTCGGATTTTGACGAGAGACGCACGAAAAACGTCTAATCAAACTCGCATCAGAATACCCTTCTAGTACCGAAAGATATCCAACATACGTCAAACCAAGGTCTTTGGTTCCCTTTAAGTATTTCAATACACGCCTAACAACCTGCCAATGATGCGTGTTAGGATTACTTGTGTATCTACTTAGTTTGCCCACTTCAAATGCAATGTCCGGTCTTGTGCTTGTCATAGCATACATAAGACATCCGATTACCTTGGAGTATTCCAACTGGGACACCGCAACACCCGTATTAGGCATAAGTTTCACACTTGAATCATAAGGGGTGCTAACCGGGGAGTAGTCATCGCAATGAAATTTCTTCAACACTTTCTCAATGTAATGAGATTGTTTTAAAGTAATAGCATTGTTCTCACGTTTGATTTTTATTCCCAAAATCACATCCGCCTCCCCCATGTCCTTCATGTCAAAGCTTGATGATAAAAATGCCTTAGTAAGGTCCACTTGTCTTTGGTCAGTACAAAAGATAAGCATATCATCAACATATAGACAAATGATGACTCCTTTACCAAAGTCATCAAATTTGCTATACACACACTTGTCCGATTGATTTAATTTAAATCCATTCGACAAGATTACTTCATCAAATTTTTGATGCCACTGCTTAGGTGCTTGTTTCAATCCATACAAGGATTTAACGAGTTTACATACTTTATGCTCATTACCAGGCATAACGAACCCTTCGGGTTGTTTCATGTAAATCTCTTCCTCTAACTCACCGTTAAGGAATGTCGTTTTTACATCCATTTGATGGATCACTAGATTACTTATTGCAGCCAAAGCTATCAATAATCTAATCGTAGTTATTCTCGCAACAGGGCATAAGTATCGAAATAATCAATGTCTTCCTTTTGCCTAAAGCCTTGAATGACCAATCGGGCTTTATACTTGTCGATTGAACCATCGACTTTCATCTTCTTCTTGAAGATCCACTTAAATCCTAATAAAATTTACAACCGTTAGGTAAATCAGCAAGAACCCAAGTGTTGTTTCCCATAATGGAATCCATCTCATCATTGATGGCTTCTTTCCAAAATGCAACATCTTGCGATTTCATGACTTCATCGTATGTTTTAGGCTCATCATCAACATGATAACAATACGAGTATTGGAAGCCAACTTCGTCCCTTGATCCTTCAACCAAAAAGGTCTGGAAATCGGGACCGAACGATTTCTTAGTCCTTATCCTCGTGCCTCGACGAGGTTCAAGCGACTCAGGCTGGGGCACGGTTAAATCCGAATTTTCAGCCATCTTAGGCACCAGATCCTTGGGCCTAACCATTGATGTAAATCGAGTTTCATCAAATATTGCGTCCCTCGATTCTATGATAGAATGAATCGCCACCGACTCATTTGGTTCAATCACGTAGAATCGATACGCCTTGGAATGCACCGCATATCCAACAAAGATGCAATCAATGCCTCTTTCTCCCAAAGTTTTCTTTTTGGGATCCGGTAGTCTTACGACAGCCCGACAGCCCCAAACCTTAAGATAATCAGGTTAGGCTTCTTTTTGTACCAAAGTTCATAGGGAGTAACCTTGTTCCTTTCGTTAGGAACCCTATTTAATAAATAGCAAGCCGTTAACACGGCTTCTCCCCAGAATCCATTATTCAAACCCGAATAGGATAACATGGAATTCACCATTTCCTTTAGTACACGATTCTTCCTTTCGGATATACCGTTTTGTTGAGGAGTATAGGGCGCAGTTATTTCATGAATAATACCACATGATTCAAACAAAACAGGATCATAATATTCACCTCCCCTATCGGTTCTCAACTTTTTAATCATGCACTCTTGTTGTAGTTCAACTTCAGTTTTAAATACTTTAAACTTTTCTAGCGCTTCATCTTTAGTACTTAGTAGAAATACATAGCAAAATCTAGAATAATCATCTATGAAAGTTACTAAGTATTTCTTATTCCCCAACGAAGGTGTAGCATGGAAATCACATAAGTCGCTATGCACAAGTTCAAGCATACAAGATTCACGTTGAACATCTTTAAAAGGCTGCCTAACAATTTTAGTTATCATGCATGTATTACACTTATCTTCTTCTAAGTTCATGGCAGGAATTAGATCAAGTTTAGACATTTCAATCATACGCTTATAATGAACATGTCCTAGTCTAGCATGCCATAGTAATGAATCATTAACATTAGAAGAAATCATAAGCACCGAATCAGAATTTTTATTTATAATATTAAGCATGAACATCCCATTACATTGATATTCAAAGCCAACAAACACACCGTTCTTAGTCAATACATATTTATTAGATTCATACACTTGTTTATATCCGTACTTGGATAAAACACTACCGGATATAAGGTTTTTCCTTATTCCGGGTACATGTAATACATCTAATAATACTAAGGACTTTCCGGAACTAAATTCCAATAACACTTCTCCGCGAACAAGAATAGGGGCAGTTGACTCGTTTCCCATGTAAAGCACCGATCCATCTTTAATCGGTTCATACTTCTGAAACCAATGACGATCTTTGCATACATGTTTGGTTGCACCCGAGTCAATCCACCATGCCACCGAATCATCCTGCATATAAAATGCTTCAGAAACTATAGGCACATAATTTATATTAACAACTAAATTATGAGTCTTAGTCTCACCTTGATTGGTGTTTGGACCCTGGTCATTAGACCTTTGTCCTGAGCGATTGTTCATCGTTCCCTTCTTGTTCTTGTTTGCACGACAATCACTTTTAAAGTGACCCGCTTTTCCGCATATCCAGCAAGCGCCCTTATGCTTCTTACTCCCAGCATTATTGCTGTTGTTGTTGTAGGGACGCTTTGTCCCTCGGTTCTTATACGAACTCTCCCATGCTTCCATCATATTGATAGTTGCAGACCTTATAGGTTCCTTGTCCTTGGGTTTTTCACCCTCTTGCGCCCTTAGAGATTCCTCTATGCGCAAGTGACTACCGAGTTGTACTAAAGACAACTCTTCCTTTTTATGCTTCAGGGTGTGTTTGAAGTCTTTCCACGACGGTGGTAATTTGTCTATAATACTAGACACCGAGATGGACTCATCCATCTTCATATTATGTTGGGTAAATTGACCCAATATCCGCAGCAATTCATTATATTGCTCCATTACCGGCCTTCCGTCGCACATTTTGTAATTCATAAAATTACCAACCAGGAACTTCTTACTAGAAGCGTCCTCGTCAATGTACTTGGATTCAAGACTATCCCATAGTTCTTTAGCAGATTCAACGTTTTGATAGATGTCAAAGAGTGAGTCAGACATACCGTTTAATATATGCCCACGACATATATAATCGTCGTTCTCCCACTTGCACCGTTTCCGAGTTTCCTCCGGCGTTTCGTTGTCCTTTGCTTCTGGTTGTGGAGTGCTTAGCACGTACACCACCTTCAACGTTGTTAGCATAAAATGCATCTTCTTTTGCCACCTTCTAAAATCCACGCCTTCAAATTTCTCCAACTTTCCAAACTTGCTGGTCATCTCTCGAATCGCTTCCATCTTTCAGTATATGAAAATACTCTTTAAGATTGTTGTATTTATTGGTTACTGAAAGATGTAGAGGCTTGGATAAATATTGAATCGCGTAGCAACGCTTTCCTTAAAGAGTATTTCGACCCTATAAGCCTGGGTATCACGAAATCCCTCGCAGGATAAGACAATATCGACACTCGAGTCTTAGGCTTAGAACACGAGCAACTTATGGAACTTTATGTAATATTTGTTGCTTCAAAGCTCTCAAATTCGTAGGTGATGTTGTGTGTATTCAGAAAATGAATTCCACTCCATTATATAGGTTTTAGACACCCCTTCCTTTGAACATAAGCACCCTTTAGTTGAATAGGTACTTTTTAGTGAACACACCCTTTCACTAAGCACCTATTCATATTGTTTTGCATGGCTATTCATGCAATTTCGAATTTGCATACAATATATGATATTAAATCATTACTTAGCCATGCAAACCATGCAACTACGAGATTAAACTCAACATGCATCAACATGCTTATTCAAAGTATTAATCCGTATCAATTTGATATGAACGTGTACTCCACACTTCTCCAAATTCATATTCTATTGACTATGATTAATTCGAAGCCTTGAATGATTCCAACTACATTAAACGGACAATGATTTCACTTAAATCATTAACATCATATAAAGTCTATAAAAATCTATAAAAAAAAATCAGTCAAAATATGTATGGATTTTTTAAATCTACTTGACTTTTTAAAGTTCAAAAAAATTCAATGAAATCTCAATTGAATACACCCTGTATAAAAGAACAAAAAAATTCAATTAAATCTCAATTGAATACACTCTCATTAAAGTATAAAAGAATACTGTACGTTTTTTTGGAAAAATTAATTTAAAATCATAAATAAAATACGTTAAAAAATAAAATATGTGAAAGATATAAACGAGATCTATTTTATTTAAAAATAATTTAAATTGAATATTTAGAAGAAAAAAAATATCATGAATTTTATTTAAAAATTAAAATTTCAACTTTTAAATTTTGTAAATCTTTGCAATTCTCAACATAACAAATACAAATACAAGTTATTAAAATTTGAGATAATATCAATTTACGTCCTGTAACTAAGGCCGAATCCAATTTTGGTCCTGTGTCTTTCAAAATTATCAAATGTCATCCTTTCCGTCCAATTTTGCAGAGTACCGTTAACTATTGCTGACGTGGCAAAGATCTCCGTCTAACCAAAGTTACGCGATGCGCCGAATCCAATTTTGGTCCTGTATCTTTCAAAATCATCAAATTTCATCCTTTTCGCCAATTTTGCAGAGCACCGTTAACGATTGCTGACATGAAAATTATTTTCAATTTCTTATTAATTTGCAATGGTTTTTTCGTAATATTTGATTGCGTATTCCTTTTTAAATTCAAATAATCCCATTTCCCCATTGTAACCCTAATTGTTGAAGACTAAATCCATTGAATAGGTACCGTCGACGACAACAAGAATCAGTGTAACCCTATAAATCAGCAAGAAGTTTGAAAACGAAAAGAAGAGTCTGATCGAGGACAAGCAAAATCTGAGCATATGGGTGAAGGAAATGTAGGATAAGCTCAGGCGAGTCGAGAGTTTAAACAAGAACGTAGAGAATCAGATCACGAATCTCCAAACGAATTTTTACGAGGCTCGTTCGTGCCTCGACCACCTCTCGGATAAGCTAAGCACGATGAAGCCGAACGTGGAAGACGCTGATGAAGCTGTCAAGATCACAATGTCTGAAAACAGTAATGTTCAACATGTTGAAATCATAGATGACACTAACAAAGTTGGGTTGGAAGAAAGGGGGGGGGGGGGGGGGGGGGAATGCATCCCAATATACGTGGCATAACGACCCCCGATATATTTGTGTCGTGGATTTAGGTTAGACGGAGGTCTTTGTCACGTCAACAATCGTTGTTCTGCAAAATTGGACGGAAAGGATGTCATTTGATGATTTTGAAAGATACCGGACCAAAATTGGATTCGGCGCACCGCGTAACTTTGGTTAGACGGAGATCTTTGCCACGTCAGCAATAGTTAACGGTTATTTGCAAAATTGGACGGAAAGGATGACATTTGATGATTTTGAAAGACACAGGACCAAAATTGGATTCCACCTTAGTTACAGGACGTAAATTGATATTATCTCTTAAAATTTCCTCTTGTCAAGGGTTGTTAGCTCAGTTGGTTGAGCTCTCGAATTGAGGATTAAAGATCCTAGGTTCGAACCCCAAGACTTGTAATTGTCCTATACCAAAAAAAAATATAAATACAAGTATACAATTACAAATTTAAGAAGCATAATAATTACCTTCAAAATTACTTACCAAAATTACTTACTGGATATCAGTAAGCTTACCCCGCTGTCAACGAATAATTTCACTCCAAATTTACAGTAAGCAATTAGATTTCCGAGCAATTAGATTTATAATATCATTAATGGATAGGTCCGTTGATGATGTCGCTGGCGGAAAGTACTGTCGAGAAAAATTGCAAAAAACAAAACGATAACCATTTTAATAATACTTAAAACATCGACGAAAAATACTGTCGAGAAAATTGGCGGAAAGTACTGTCGAGAAAAATTGCAAAAAAAAAAACGATAACCATTTTAATAATACTTAAAACATCGACGAAAAATACTGTCGAGAAAATTTGCAAAAAACAAACCGTTGACTATTTTAATATTACTTAAAACATCGACGGCTAGTGAGTTGTGGATATATAGAAATTAGATATTAAAATAGATTTCTATTAAATTTAGAGTTTTAAAATGATTTTCTATAGAACAATTAATTTTTTAAATAAACTTTTGATAGTTAGAACTTAAAATTTTAAAATAGTTTTCGTTACAATTTAATTAGAGTTTAAAAATGTTTTCGATTTAACTTTGATCTTTAGAATAGTTTTCGATATATAGAACTTAGCTGGAGTTTTAAAATAGTTTTTGTCTTTTTGATTGATCAACTTAGAGTTTACAATAGTTTTTTAAAGAACTTAGTGCTTTAAAATAGTATTGCTTTAATTTAAACGGAGACAATATTGATCTTTACTAGTAGTATATTGTTTTATATATAGACATTGATCTTGAATATGCTGTTAAGAGTAGTTATCTGATCAAGAGCGAATTTGCTCATCTAAATAGTTTAGCCACTTTTGATCAGATTAATTAGTATCAAATTAACAATTTCATAGTATTAAATTATAAACTTTTTCACATATTTGTTCAATTTGAGAGTTTAATTTGATTGTTAATTATATACTTTGTTAGTTAATATGTATTTTTCATTTTGTATATTTAAGTATCAGTAGATTACCTCATACATTTGTTCTCGAATACATTGAAATAAGTGCTTTGGGATTGGAGGGAGGTGTATTGTTGACGAAATTTTCAAGTTCATTATGAAAAATACTAACTAATTAACAAGTCATATTAATTGATATCACATTGTTGAATGAGATAGGAGTACTCTTGCCAAAATCAATTATGCAAAAAAGCAATTAGATGTATATAAGAGGATCTGGTGGTTATATATATATATATATATAGTGATCATGAATTTCTGAATGTAGTTGAAAAAATTATTAAGTTTTGGGAGCACACGTGCATGCTAAATTGAATTGTTCATGATCAAATGTGAAATCATGTAGAAACGTACACAAGTTATGGTGGTGTCCATATACAATCAAGTATCATGTTTCCATGTGAAGTGTCATGTACAATTAAATTTCATGTTCTCAAGTATACAATCAAGTTTCATGGAGAAGTAAAGTTTCCATGTGGAGTGTTTTTTTAGTGATAAGATGACTTATACCTATCCCTCGAATTAATTTGTGAAAATTGAAAAACCAATTAATGTGGAAACTTATGGGACTGGTTCATATAGGAGACCATACTCAAAATGTGGAAACTTTTATATCTAATTTTTTTCTAATTTGTACTGGTCATATTCTTACCACTAAAAAAAAATTATACATAGTTTTTTATTCATGAAATACAATTTGAATTTGATATATCAATATTTCACTCTTTTTTTCAATTGCGTGACAACGGAAATAATGATTAAATATAAAATTATTCACCCCTACTCGATCAATTAATACACCGTCGAGAACAAAATATGGAGTATGATGTTAAATCATTATCGGTAATCCAATCAAATCTAGTGTACCGAATTTCAAAGAAAAACTAAATCATTACACCGAGTTTTCAAAAAAATTCCTTCGAAATTTAACTTTCTTGCCGGGGTAGAATTGAAAAAAAAATCGGCTGAAGGGGTGCCGGTCCTCCGGCCTGATCTTCCACGTCGACTTGGTTTGGTTTGGCTCCACCAAACCAAATATCATCAAGTTGTTTCCATATTATTTAATTTATTTATTTTATTTGATAAAGATATGCTAATATCAAATAAATTATTTTAATAAACAAAAAAATGTAAATTCAAACAATTAACTAAATATAAGGTTAGTTGTGTAGATATATTGGTAGATTTTACTGAAATATAGAGTTGCCTAAATAATTAAGCTAATCACCTATAGCGCCGTTCTAAGTTCTATAGCTACGTGTTAGTCTGTTAGATACGTACGGCAAACCAAATCAAAACACAATAAATAAAATATACCCAAAAAACTTCAATTAAAATAAACTATAAATAAATAATTATTAATTTGATTAATAATAATAAATATTATTAATTATGAATAAATAATTATATAAATATATTTGATTATATAATTTTATTATTTTAATAAAGAAAAATATTTGCGAAAATAAATGTATATAATAATAGAATATGATAGGGAGATTTGAAAAATGGGATAACTCAAAGTTAAATTACCACATTTAACTTTTTCATCTAATTCATCTATATAGATATATAGATTAATTAAACTACTAAAAGGATAATTATACTTTCATATTTAATTTATGACATTTTTTTATTTTTCTATTTGGACTTTTTTTTTTGCATGCTAGTGGTTGATATATTAGAATTTTGCACTTTGTATGTCCCAAATTCAGAGATACTCCTTCTATCTTTTAAAAAAAGTCACACTTTACCTTTTTTTTTTTTCTCAAGTTAATGATCACACCCTCGTTCCTTTACTTATAATTTAACATTCAAAATAAAAAAATACTAGTACAAAGCAAAAATGTGTTTTCTTAAAAAATCGTGCAACCCCCTCTTATGTCTATTAAATTGAGTTGGAGAGAGGATGTACATGATACTCGGTTAATTATATGATAGCACAAGTGTACACATTTACATATGTAAATACTATAAAAAAAATTATTTTTTCATTGGTTAATTTTTTTTATAGTGACCAAATGTTACATTTTTTGTGGATTGGTGTACTAAAGGTAGGATAGAAAAAACCTTGATACTCACATGACATATAATGATATTGTTGATGGTCACATTGTAGATGGAAATTAAATCAGGAACAAGTTCATCGCTCATCTCTTTTCCCGCATTTATTGATTTTATGTAATTTACATTATACCCCGTATCATATTATTACTACCAGTACAGTACTGGTTTTAGATTATTTTCTATTTAATACTTCTAATAAGCAAATGTCGATTTTGACCTTTCCACTACTCTCACTATATAATACTACAAGCAACATGTTTTAAACTCGTATAAATAAAAGTATAGAAAACATGATGACCTCCATTTCTCACCGATTTTCTTTGCTTACCCGATCCACCACCAATCAAGAACACCCACACAAACACAAACACAAACTTCACTCAATCAAACTCAATCGAATCAACAACCACAATCCGCGAATTCTTCAGACAAGAAAACAGTTAGTCGACCCTTATCGCGAAGAGATCATCATACAAAACGACGAGGAGAGCCTCGGATACAGACAGTCTTTCGTAATAAGGTCGGGTGAAGTGGGCCCGGATAAAACCGCGACAGTCGAAAGCATTCTCTACTTGCTCCAAGAAACGGCTTTGAATCACGCGTGGGTGACGGGGCTTCAAGACGATGGGTGCTTAGGTACAAAGAGACGCAGCAACGGAAGCACGCGTGGGATGATGAAAAACAATCTTATTTGGGTGCTCTCAAGAATACACCTTCAAGTGGATCACTATCCAATCTGGTATTTGCAAAAGTTCCCATGTACATGTAACATAATCGACTCTTAGTCTCGTCCCACGAACATATATAGACTTGTTTGATCTTTGTAATAAAAAAACAGGGGAGATGTAATCGAAATCGACACGTGGATCGGAGCAGCCGGAAGGAATGGAATGCGAAGAGACTGGATACTTAGCAGCCGATCTACTGGCCTTGTATTTGCGCGTGCAACTAGGTTAGTTACTTCGTACATGTACTCGATTACGTGTCACATAACAGTTACAACACTTTTCTTTTTTCACTTAAAAATACAATTTACCCTTACTTTTTCAACATCTCAATTTTTTGAGGTATATATTAACCCTCATGTATCTTAATTAGTTTTTCTTGGTGCATCGAATTATTAAAATTTTATTGTCGACCTCTACATGGACTAAAACTACGCTCAAAGTACATGGGCGATGATAAACGAGCATACGAGACGCCTTTCAAAAATGCCTGACGAGGTTAGGGCTGAAATCTCACCATTGTTCATTGAGACGCAAGCCATAGAAGAGGAAAGCCCGGAAAAGATAGAAAAACTCGACAAGTCGAGGCTCGCCAACTCGGGCTTGAAGGTACCGTGACTTAGCCTAATTACACAAATACCTCGGTTATCATTTTTCATTTTTGCAGCCAAGGAGGAGTGATTTGGACATGAACCATCATGTAAATAACGTTAAGTACGTTAGATGGATGCTTGAGGTCATGTACTAAACTCTCTTGTGGATTATTATAATTAGTAATCATAAAAAATAGCATCATGTTTTGTTGAAATTACAAACTTATCTCCCAATCTACTTTGAAAATAAAATAAAATAAAATATTGAATTATTTTGGATTGATTTCAGGCAATTGATGATGAGTTCTTGGAGAGCCATCAGCTGAGTGGCATGATACTAGAATACAAAAGAGAATGTTTGATTTCAGATGTTGTTCAATCTTTGTGTGGGCCTCTTAATGACAATTTATGGGCCTTAAATCAAGGCCCAAGAAACTACACTCATCTGCTTCTCAAAAAAGAAGAGCCCAAAAGTGAAGAAATTGCTAGGGGGAAAACCACCTGGAAGATATTATAGTAAGGGACTAGGGTTAATTACTTAATTTATAGTAATAATTACTCTCTGCCTCTAAACTATTTATATATTCTTTTTATAAATTATAAAAGAACAATACACAAATAATTGGAATAGCGAGAGTACTGTTTTCATATCAATGGACATTATTTATATAATTTACAAAAATATGTGACACCATTAATCTATGACAGAAATAGTATATGTTAGCTTGTAGGATCGTAACTTGGCTCTAATACCACTTGTTACGGGACAAAACTCTGAACGCCACACGATCAAGATCGGTGCCACTAGATACTACTTGTTGCAGATCGACGATGTATAGTACGAATAATAATGCGGAACCCCGAAAATAACTCAACAATAAAAGAGAAGGAGACAAGTAAAGAAGACAAGGAATTTACGTGGAAACCCAAATCGGGAAAAAACCACGGGAGAAACGACGAGAACTTTCACTATAATATTGCCGACGATTACAAGGATTGATATCCACTCTAAAACCCTTTAATCTCACACAATATTATCTCTCTAATTGATGGTGTCTTCTCGTGTTCTACGCTCCAATAATTGTGTCTATGGAGATTCTATTTATAGGTGTAGAAAATCCATAAATTAGGTAACTAATAGGAATAGAAATAAACCATTTTCCTAATATATGACTCTTAAATCCATAAGGAATATAATTATATTAAATACAATATAATTCTAATTATCCTAAATAAGGAAACAAAATTCCTACGGATTCGAGTCATATTTTAACAGTATAAAAGATAAATGAGTTGATTTGTAATTTGACAACCCACTAAATGAAACATATTTCGTATGCATGATTAAGTTGGAATAAGAATGCATAAAAATGGTCTAGTTGGTGTTTATAGATTAAATGTGAGATGTCGATTTTATTTTATCTGATGTTACATCTGTTTGTAAAAAATGTATGTTATTTTATTTGTTAGGGGTGGGTATTTGAGCCGGAAAATTCGACTTTTTTCAAATCCAAAACCCGCAAAAAGAACCCATTAAATGAAATATATTTCGTATGCATGATTAAGTTGGAATAAGAATGCATAAAAATGGTCTAGTTGGTGTTTATAGATTAAATGTGAGATGTATATTTTATTTTATCTGATGTTACATCTGTTTGTAAAAAATGTATGTTATTTTATTTGTTAGGGGTGGGGATTTGAGCCCGAAAATTCGACTTCAAATCCAAAACCCGCAAAAAGATGGAGTATAATAGGAGTACTAACATAATTTTTGTAAGGGAAAAATGGCAATAAAGCCAATTTTCAACATTTTTTCGGCAATAAGGCTTTCGAGAAATTACGCGTGTCAATTAGGCCGCCTAAAATGTATAAAGACACATATACCCTTCTTTTTATACAATTTTTCTCCCCCAAATTCGACTCTTTCAATTCTTCGATCCCAATCGATCGCACCACCACCTCTCCGCTCCGCTCCGCCGCAGTCAAAACCGCGACGCCCCCGCACCCAGCTCGTCACCACTGTCGGACCACCGCCGACAGCCACCCGT
Organism: Euphrasia confusa; assembly: GCA_954870475.1. Taxonomy (NCBI): domain Eukaryota; kingdom Viridiplantae; phylum Streptophyta; class Magnoliopsida; order Lamiales; family Orobanchaceae; genus Euphrasia; species Euphrasia confusa. The sequence goes on from OX940967.1 coordinate 24,700,841, forward strand.
CACTCTGAAGCCACGACCGACGCATGCGCCCCACCCCGCCCTGCCGCCCCTGTCTCAGTCCAGACCACCACCGCCTCCGAGGCGCCGAACCCGAGGCGCGTGAAGTACTCGTCGCTGCCTTGCGAGAGTCCACACCGCCGCGCTCACCGTTCCCGATTCTGTCGGCACCTGGGATGGGGTCAGTCACGGCTTAGCTCTGGTGCGATTCAAATCGAACAATTGTCGGCACCGACTCTGTTCATGGCAACGACCACAACACCGTCGGAGCAGTAGCACCTCAATTCTGCAACGCTGTGATCGATGGGTACGCGAGGGGCGGGTGTTTCTGGAGTGCTCGCAAGGTATTCGATGAAATGACGAGCAGAGATTCGGAGAACGAGACGATCAAGCGCGTCGCGTTGGACTCCGTTTCCGAGCTCGATTGCAACCTGTTCGACGAAATGGCGCACAATCATATAGATACTGGAACAGAAGGTGCTTTTCAGTTCTCTGAATTGCGATGGAGATTTTGAACTGTGTTTTGCTTCTTGTAACCTGTTAATTTCGACTATAGTAGCTCGGTTGATCAGTGTGTGTGTGTGTGTGTGTGTTAATTATGTTCATAACATTCGTTTGGCTATTTTGCTGAGGGCGACGATATCTGAGATTTGATTCAGAGTATTAAAAATCAAAAATATGGTTATCATATTACATAAACCACAACTCAACTTGTTTGTAAATTGGGGTATATTGTCGGTTCACTTCTCAGATCAATCACATTCCCGAACTCGTTCCTTTTCCGAACTCGTGTTTCTTGGTTTAGGTGAAAACAATTTGGATGACATCCAGCAATTTATCTGCAAGGATGTTCTGGATCAGCTCCCGTAAGTTGTCGGCATGGATCTCGTGGAGATGGCTCTTTGGGCAAAGGTGCATAGTTATGCCATTTAGCTTGGTTGACTTTCTACATTTTACATTTGTATAGGAGTATATTGTTTTCACACCAAAGTTTAGTTAAAACTTTGGATTTTTGATATTCATATACTTACAGGAGATTGCCTCTCATCATACTCTCTGTCGTTATGCTTCTCTTAACATTTCTGCCAGAAATTTTTTAATTAATTTTTTCCGTTCGAAAATTAATAAAAAAAATCCAGTGTACCGTGTTTTGAGTGTAGTGTACCGTGTTCTTGGCAGGACCCCGAAAGCAAAGGAGGGCTTAGAGAGAAAGCAATGAAGTGGTTGGATTTGATGAACGAAAAGAATCTGGAACCTGACGAGGTGACTATGGGGATCGTAGTACAGATGTATAAAAAGGGTTTTCCCAGTACCAACAATGGCTTTGATCAGGATCTAATTCATGGTGATCATCATAGATAATTTTTAGTTATTGATGATGATCATGATACGCAGCTACTCGATGAATCTGATCAGGTTATCGCAGTGGGGGATGTGTGAGGAGGGCCCTGTTGAATTGTGTGGATGACGTGTTTTTGGGGTACTCGGGATTAAGATGCCCGAATAAGTGCATCTGTATGTATTATATTTCATGTATGAAAGTTTATTTGCTGCAATGTTTTGTAATCGAAATTGTCATGTGATACATTTTGTTAAATATGTTTGAAAGGGTCGAAGTATTGATTTTTTTTGGAATAATATTTATATTATTTTTAGTGTGTTTTTATTACGTTCAGTGTTTTTTATAACATTCAGTGTTTTGGTCATTCAACAAGTTAATAAGAGTCAACACATTGAATATGACTTAAACACACTGAATAAGACTAAAATACACTGAATAGGACTCAAATACACTGAATAGGAAGAATAGGACTGAAATACACTGAACAGGACTCAAATACACTGAATAGGAATTAAATAGGACTGAAATACACTGAACAGGACTAAAATACACTGAACAGTACTCAAATACACTGAATATGACTGAAATACACTGAACATGACTCAAATACACTGAATAAGAATGAAAAACCCTGAATGTCACATGAATACACTGTTTGATTAAAAAATACACTGAGTGCGACTGAAACACACTGAATAAAAATGAAAAACACTGAATGTCACATAAATACACTGTTTGATTAAAAAATACACTGAACATGACTGAAACACACTGAATGAGAATGAAAAACACTGAATAAGAATGAATGTCACATGAATACACTGTTTGATTAAAAAATACACTGAACAAGACTGAAACACACTGAATAGGAATGAAAAACACTGAATGTCAAATGAAAAAATACAGGGAATGTCATATTTTTGCACTGAATGTCTCCTTTTAACACTGAATGTAATAAAAAAAATACAATGAATGTTATAAAAATACACTAAATATCATGAAAACAATGTCATATAGATAATTAGATACAACTTCAGTACAATAATTGAATGTCAAATGAAAAAATACACGGAATGTCATATTTTTGCACTGAATGACTCCTTTTAACACTGAATGTAATAAAAAATACAATGAATGTTATAAAAATACACTAAATATCATGAAAACAATGTCATATAGATAATTAGATACAACTTCAGTACAATAATAATTTGAAACTTTATAACAATATTCCAGTAACATCAAAAAGTTAAATAAGAAATGTCATTTTCTAACTACTGATATAGGTAACAAACAAATAGTAAGAACGCAATTTACCACCAACAAAATCTGGTGCCGCTATACTGATATGTAGAAAAAGAAGAAGAAAACAACACATCTCAAAAGCATAGACCACTTCTCATCTACTCCTACTATTTTGTATTAGCTGCCAATAATTATTCTGTCATATTATGTCTTAACAACTCGGAATGAAGGAAATGAATGGAAGCGATATCTTTAAGAGTCCCAAGAATCGAGCTCGCGCTGCACGGATGGTCACTGCTGAACTTCTTCAAACTCTCGGCGAAGTCCTCCAGCACATAGTCCCCCTTTGGCAACCCTTCGAGTAACGTGAATATCAAGAAGCTTTGAGGCAAAGGAGGCGAGATCCTCGGCATCTCTCTCGCGGAGTGAAGCCGAAGGATCCCTAATGATAAGACGTTGTAGTGCGTCAAAAATCAATTAAAAATAACCGAACTAGTTGTCGAAACAACTCGCCCGAGTCGGTCTCGAGGAACACTACTATCGGCGTGTAAAAGTGTTTATTTATTTGCAACTAAGAGTAGAAGAAGAAATAGCATATTGCATGTTGTTGGTTGGTTTTTGTTTTAAAGAAACTAATCCTAAACTAATAAAATAAGACAAGAAAATAATAGAAGCAATAAAAGTAAATGGTAGAAGCAATAAGAACAAAGTGGTTCAAATAATAAAGAGAAGACTAGGGATCGAGATCGTTAATTTCCAACTTCGAAATTAATTTAAAGTTTGCAAAATTACATTAGCACGTCCGTTACCGGTTGGTACTAACGCGGTCGTGAACTTTTTATTAAAATAGAATTTTATCGAACACCTTGTGTGCGGACTAAAACTCAATACCTAAGTCGAAAATTAACTCACTCTAACCCTAGTAGAATATTTAGCTACTCATAATAATAATTGAAATCAAGCATATGAAATTTGAAGAATTCATGATTTAACAAACAATCAAATAATCAAAGCACAATAATTAAGAACATAAGAACAAAGAAAAGGAATAAAAACTTACTAATAATCAAGGTGTTTGAAAACGGAGTCTATACCGATTAAATTCACCAATCCAAGCAAAAACAAAAACTAGCATTCAAATCGACCTATGAGCTACGAGTTTTGTGTCCTCCAAAAGCGTGAAAACCCCAATGTCGTGCGTAAGGCCAAAAGAAAGAGAATAATCTGTTTTCGGAATAGGAACCCTATTCTTATACAATTTCAATCGGTCAATACTTGGTCAACGCTAAGAATTTCGCCCAGCAGGTGCTGGAGTGTTCGGCGGCCGCGGAACTTAGTGAATATGACATTCTGGACCTCCAGCCCAGCGGGTGCTATATGCCCCGGCGTCCGCCAGCTTCGGTTCAGCAGAATATTTTGACTATGTGAGTCAGCGGGTGCTAAGTGCCCTGGCGCCTGCCAAGTGAATCCAGCAGATAGTTCTGAATACTTAAGTCGGCACCCGCTATGATACTCGGCGTGTCATGCTCGTTTCTTCGTCTCTTAGCTTCGTTCCTATCATGTTTGACTCACAACCTGCATACTCAATAAACAAGTCAAACGCACCAAAGCCAACGAGAATAATACACAACACGACACAAAACAAAACAAAATGACACAAGAAAAACATCACAAAAGCTAACACGTCAACTCCCCCACACTTAAGCTTTTGCTAGTCCCTAGCAAAGTCCAAGAGTAAAGAAAAACACAAACAAAGAACACAAATATGCCAATCGAATACTCAATTCCTCAAAAGCGACAAGTAAGCTCCCGGTGCGTACGGAAAAAGTAAAATGAATAAATATTGACCCAAAATGCCTAGAAGCAACAAAATTCAAATAAGAATCACACATGTCAACATTCCAATTTCCCTCACTAGGATTCACTCTTTCTTCTTTTTCTCTCGAGAGTTGGTTCCACTCAAATGCGTAGACAAGTGAATGATAGAATTTAAGGAACGCGTGCACTCAAGAAAGATAAGCATATATGAAAAAAAAAACGAGCTTCAAATGACATCAAATGCGCCTAAGAACACCAACTAAACACATACTCAAATTGCACTCTCCACTAATCAAAGTCTACCATTTTAAGAATCATGGGCGATCGCTAACTCGGGTGTAACGGGGCTCGGCTAAGGGTATTCGGGAATATTTGGGAAAAAGTGGACTATTCTCGTTCAAGCACGTACCTCCAACACAACCAAACATCCGTCTAACGCACGACAACCCCTACCACTCCAAACACAATAAAAGAACTCATCACAGCCACATCAATCATCCGAGCAATTAACTAGTAACATTATTCGACTCTTTTTTTTTTTTCCTTTTTGTTCTTTTTTGTTTTTTTTTCTTGTTTTTTTTGTTTTTTTTTTTGGGACATATAACATGTCTCGACTCTTTTTTTTTTTTTTTTTCGTTTTTTTTTTTTGGAGACTTATAACACGTCTCGAAATATTACAAAATAAACAACACTTTATATCCCCAAGCACAAACATCTCTTCTCCCCTCCACGAAATATAGGACACAAAGAAAAGGCTAAACGTAGGCTCAACGGGGTTACTAGGGTGTCCCACGACGGGCTCGGGGTCAAAATTCAAAAAGCGGCTAAAATGGCTATCCTAATCGATCAATACCCAATCATTTTCGAAATCAAGTAATTTATGACAAAAAAGCCTCAAGTAACAACTTAAGCATGATTTAGCTATCTCTAGTCCATACGGGCACAAATGATGTCGATCAATGAAATAAGAAGCTCGAGAAACAACGATGAAATATATCACTAAAAAAAAGAAAGCTAAAATGGCTCAAATTCTCACAAGGTTATTTGGAAAGTGAAACGTTGACATGCAATTATCTTAAGATCACTTTACGACATCTAAACACGGGGTCAAAAGTTATTCACGTACCGACCTCTAGCACCAAAAATCCACTGTAACTCCAAGAAACGAAATAAAGTGATTTGCATATAAATCAACTATCGCATACTCTCATGATAATCATAGCACATAAGATGGGGGAAAACGCAAGACAAGCAAGAAGCACGAGAAAACACAAAGACAAACGCACATAAGGAAAATAAAGCTAGAGGTAAGAAAGCAAAACTCCCCCACACTTGGGCTAATCCGTGTCCTCATGGATAAAGAGCTCCGGTGTGAACCCCACAGAGTAGTCCAAAAGTGTCGAAGGGGGATAACCTGCACAGATGACGAAAACAACCACACAAGACAAAACAAAGAAGGAACGAAAGCAAAAAGAGAAAACACAACACAAAAGAAAAGAAAATACACTATATACATACCGCGACCGTACAAAGGTACGGTCGATCCTCAAGGCTCTGGTGGCGGTAACTGAGATGGCCGGAGCATGGCTGCAAGTTCGTCGAACCGGGATGCAATGTAGGCGTGCTCCTTGTCGATCCGAGCATCCAGTCGCTTGTACTGGGCAGCATGGTATTCGCGCTCGGCATCCATCCTAACTCCCCACTGGGTGTACTGCGTCTCATGAAAGGTGCGATCAGCAGTCGCCCAAGCGTCATGGCATGTCTGTCGGCTTGTTTCGGCCCGATCGAATCGTTCCTGCGTACTGGTAGTGAGGGTGACGAGCTGATCATGCAACGCTTGGAATCCGGCAGCGTAAGATGTGTACTGGGATGGAGTGGGATCATCTTCCTGATTTTCAACGAGGTCGGCCAATTCAGGGATTGATGTGCTAGTGGAGGCGTGGTCACCGAGGAGAAGTTTGACTTTGGGGCGCTCCTCGTGCGGGATAACAGTGAACTCATCCCTAATGAACCCGCCATGCACAAGCTCGTGAGTATCGATCGGTCGAGGATTACGGCTGAAGTATAACGTGTCGGGAAGGGGGCCCGTGATGTCGAGGTGTCCCCGGTGAATAGCAAGCAGGGTCGCGATATGGAAGAAAGCGGCAGGAGAATTTTTGCGCGTCTGAATGGCTCGCATTCGCTTCCACAAGTAAGAGATTGGAGAAGCCCTCTTTCCTCTGACCACCTGATTGAGAAAATATAACTCTGGCACATTAACCTTACTACCGTCCCATTTTCCGGAAATGTTGTAAGTGAAGAATCGGTGAGCAATGGCTACGGCCGGGTCGATGAGATAAATGCTTTGCCCATTACCATCAGTGAAGTTGGTCAACCCTGTGAGATACTTCCAAGCCTGTGTTTGGGCATTTTTTGTTTGAAACGCCTCAGTAGGTCCCCGAGTTACATGTGAAGTAGGAAACCCGAACGCGGCCTCCAAATCGACTGGACCAAACCGGCAATCCTTCCCATTCAATCGACAAGTGACGGCATCCTCATCCTTAACCAGCTTTAAGGTACTCAGCATCTCCAAACCCAAAGTCACAGAATAAGAAAAATCCAATGTCCTAAACTTCGCCAAACCCAAACGATCCAACAATGTGTTCACTCTATCCTTCAACTTTAATTGGCTGAGCAAATGACAATCTAACGGCCTCGGCACTCGGAGTTCAAGTTCATTGAAAGCTTCGAACAATGTACCTTCCGCTGAGTCGTAGATGGAGAAGTTGGCTCCATATTTGTCCCTAATATCGACCCGCTCGTCGACTGGTTGTACTTCTTCGGGTTCCCCGGCCTGCGAAGTCGAAGCACCCCGTTTTCGCTTGGGGTCGGCCTTAGGAGTCGGGGCTGTATTTTTTCTTTTCGGGGCCATAGTAAAGAAGAACGAGGATTTCGAATAAATACCGGAGAGAGTCGGTATCAGAGTTCGAGGGTAGAGGTCGATGCTAGTGGTCGCGGTTAATTGGGGTGGTTGACGAGGATGGTGGTTCGGCCGCCGGCGAGTCGCAATCCTGGGGGAGGCGGCGGTCGGGATGGAGCTTCGCGGGGATGGTGAGGCGGCTGGGCGGAGATGGTGATGGTAATTGGACGGCGAAGCTGGGGCGGAGCTCGGGGTTTTGCCGGAGAAATGGAGCAGCGAGAGTCACGGTGGTTCGGCTCGGGTCTGGGTGCGGCTGAACTGAAGACGGCTGGAGGTGGTGCTCACGGGACTGCCGTGAGTTGGGTTCCGGTGGAGCTAGGTCGAGGTGGTCCTGGCGGCGGTTGAGCTCGATGTTTGAGCGGAGATTGGGCGGTGGTCGGCGGCGATGTCAGGACAGTGGCTGTGCGGGGTCAGTGACGGTGGTGATTCGCCGGCGAGTACTTGGTCGGGGCTAGGTTACGGCGGCGGTTGTGAGGATGATGATCGGTGAGGGTGATGGGGTTGGAGTACTCAACCTGCAAGATCAAAGAAAAGGAGGCGGATGTTAAAAATTAGGGTTCTCCCCTTTAATTTCAAAATAACTAAAAAGAAATAAAAATAAAAAAAACTGAAAAAAAATTTTTTTGTATCCGCGGGATGGCATAAGGAGAAACGCGAGGTAGCCTCGGGCTGATCCTCGTGTTTCACAGATTTTTCATTTTCAGAAATGGGCCAAGCGAGCGCTTGGTCCGTGGGCGGGCGCCTGAAGGGGCGCGCTCAGGTGATACATGTGCAGTTTCTCGATTATCGTCATAACTTTTTCGTCCGAACTCCAATTGCCTCAATTCGAAATTCTACAGAATCTAGACTTCAAGATCTTCGCATCCATATATTTCATAGCCTCTGATTCTCTGTGAGCAATACCAGTTTTTGACGTGAAGTTACTGCACTTTTCCAGCCCCGATCGTCATCTCGTTTTTCCTCGTCATCCCGTTATTCCTCGTTCCTCCCATTTCCTCTCGTACCATGACTGAAATATGCTCCTTTTACGTCGTGAGCTTGACAAGTCGTGGGTAGGCCCCCACGAAGCGCTCATTTTGGGAACCGAAAGAGCTACACGGTCCGTGGACTAGTCTCCACGCGACGCTCGTTTAGAGTCTCGAGCCCGACTAACGAGCTCTATTCATAAGAGACGTTACCGAGTAGAATCGACTCTACTCCGAACTTAATTTTGTCTCCCTCCATGTAAGGTTCGACGTACGGCTTTACCCGGTGCCCGTTAACTAGCATCGCTCCTCTAGTCTTCGGGTTATAAAGCTTGACTACTCCATAGGGAAACACCTCCATTATCTCGTACGGTCCACTCCATCGTGATTTGAGTTTCCCGGGAAACAACCGGAGCCTCGAGTTGAATAAGAGTACCTTCATCCCGGCGGTTAGTTCCTTGTTCTTAATCCTCTTGTCGTGAGTCGCCTTCACCTTTTCCTTATAGATACGAGAATTTTCGTAGGCCTCATTGCGCATCTCATCAAGCTCGGACAACTCCAAAGCTCGGGCTCCTCCGCCCTCCATTAAATCCATGTTTGTAGCCTTGATTGCCCAATAGGCTCGATGCTCGATTTCCACCGGCAAGTGGCAATGTTTTCCAAAGACGAGGCGGTAGGGACTCATTCCGATCACCGTCTTGTACGCGGTCCGGTAAGCCCATAGAGCCGAGTTAAGACTCTCCGACCAATCCTTGCGGGAGGTTTTCACGGTCTTCTCGAGTATCTCCTTCACTTGACGGTTACTAGTCTCGGCTTGCCCGGAAGTTTGTGGGTGATATGCGGTGGCAATTTTGTGGTTGATGCCGTTCTTGACCATCAACTTCTCGAAGAGCTTGTTGCAAAAGTGCTTTCCGCCATCGCTGATAATGGCCTTCGGGAAGCCGAACCTAGAAAGGATATTCTCCTGCACAAACTTAAGCACCACTTTAGCATCACAAGTCCTAGTGGGGATTGCTTCAACCCACTTGGACAAATAATCAACACCTAGCAATATGTACTCAAAACCAAAAGACACGGGGAAGGGTCCCATAAAGTCAATACCCCAAACATCAAAAATTTCAACCGCTAAGTTGATATTTAAAGGCATTTCATCTCGCTTACCAATATTCCCCATGCGTTGGCACCGGTCACAAGTTTTGCAATAATCAATTGCATCACGGAAAAGAGAAGGCCAATACAAACCTGATTGGAGCACCTTGTGGGCTGTTTTATGGCCCCCAAAGTGACCTCCACTCTCGTCATGGTGGCAACACTTGAGCACATCAGCTTGTTCCTCCTCCGGAAGGCAACGGCGAATCACCTCATCTTTCCCGAACTTGTAGAGGTAGGGGTCCGACCAGAAGTACTCCCGGGACAAATGCTCGAACCTCGCCCTTTCTTGAGAGGTCATCCCTTCTCTTAGAGCTCCTGCAACCAAAAAGTTCACAATATCCGCGTACCAAGGTACCGGAGTCATAGCCATAGCAAGCTCATAAGGGAAAGAGTCGGGGATCGAACCATCAATACTATCACCTATAATCTCGGGGGGTGGCTCTAGCCTAGACAAGTGATCGGCTACTACGTTCTCGCACCCCTTCCTATCCTTAATCTCTACGTCAAACTCTTGTAGTAAAAGGATCCATCTAATCAACCTCGGTTTGGCTTGAGCCTTGGCTAGCAAGTGTCGTAAGGCTTGATGATCACTATGGACGATGACTTTAGAACCTATGATATAGGACCTAAACTTATCCAAGGAAAACACTACGGCTAACAACTCTTTCTCGGTGGTGGTATAGTTGGTTTGGGCGCTATTTAATGTCACACTAGCATAATAAATAACCCTAAGCAACTTGTCCACTTTCTGACCAAGAACCGCTCCTACCGCAGAGTTAGACGCATCACACATAATCTCAAAGGGCAACTCCCAATTAGGTGCTACGACTACCGGGGCTGAGGTAAGCTTCTCCTTAAGTGTATTAAAAGCTACTAGACACGACTCGTCGAACTTAAACTCAACATCTTGCCCTAGTAAATGACACAAAGGTTGGCTAATCTTAGAGAAATCCTTAATGAACCTCCTATAAAACCCGGCGTGCCCAAGGAAGCTACGGATGCCCTTAACATTAATGGGAGGGGGTAGTCGCTCAATAACCTCTATCTTGGCTCTATCAACCTCTATCCCCCGACTAGACACCATATGTCCTAGTACTATCCCACTCGTCACCATGAAATGACTCTTCTCCCAACTCAAGGTAAGACTACTCTCAATGCACCTCTTAAGGACTCTATCGAGCTTACCTAGACAATCATCAAAAGAAGAGCCAAAAACAGAAAAATCGTCCATAAAGACTTCCATGAAGTTACCTATCATCTCGGAGAAGATGGACATCATACACCTCTGGAAAGTTCCCGGTGCATTGCATAAGCCGAAAGGCATCCTCCTCCATGCATAGGTACCAATGGGGCACGTGAAAGTCGTCATCTCCTGGTCCTCCGGTGCTATCGCCACCTGGTAATAACCTGACAAACCATCAAGAAAACAATAAAATGCATGACCTGATAATTTATCAAGTAGCTGATCAATAAAAGGGAGCGGAAAATGGTCCTTTCGGGTGGCGGCATTTAACTTCCGATAGTCAATGCACATTCGCCACCCCGTAGTAATACGAGTCGGAAGGAGCTCCCCTTTCTGGTTCTCCACGACGGTGATGCCTCCTTTCTTTGGGACCACATGAACCGGACTCACCCATCGGCTATCGGCAACGGCATAGATCAGCCCCTCGTCCAGGAGCTTGTAGATCTCCGTCCTCACGACTTCCATCAGAACCGGGTTGAGTCGCCTCTGCCCATCTCTCTTAGGGATCGATCCCTCCTCTAAAATGATCCGGTGCATACACACCGAGGGGTCGATGCCACGGATGTCTCCGAGACTCCACCCAAACGCTTTCTTGTTCTGCTTTAGTATCGCCACGAGCGCTTCTTCATCCTCGGCTCTCAAAGTGGCTGAGATGATCACGGGTTTTTGTTCCCCGTCTTCCAAGAAAACATATTTGAGGTGGCTCGGTAACGGTTTCAACTCCACCTTATTTTTCGGAGCCTCGATCTCGGCTTCTTGTGAGCTAGGTCGCACAAAGGTGGGATCCATTAGTTTTTCCTCCTCGCCTTCAAGGATCTCGGGGCTGCTCTCCTCTACGAAAGCGGCTTCCACTTCGTCATCAACGTGGTCGACGAAGGAGCAATTCTCCACGTAAAGGGCAGCGGGAATGGCTTTCCCCGTTCGGACGGAGAACGAGACTTTCTCACCAAGAACGGTCATCTCAAGCGCACCGTTCTTCACATCGATCACAGTATTAGTGGTGGCCATGAATGGTCTTCCCAAAAGAATGGCGTGATCTCGCCCATTCTCGGGAACTTCTCCAACGTCGAGTACCACGAAATCCACGGGTACTATCAATCCTCCGACCTGTACCAATATGTCTTCCACAATCCCCTTGGGGTATCGAATCGATCGGTCGGCGAGCTGGAGGCACATACGAGTGGGCTTGAGATCGCCCAATTCCAATTTCTCGTACACGGCGTACGGCATCAGATTTATACCCGCTCCCAAGTCGAGCATCCCGGACACTTCCTTGCCATTCCCAACGGCAATCATTATGTTGAAACTCCCGGGGTCTCTTTGTTTCTCGGGGAGCTGGTGCTGAAGTATCGCACTCGCCACCTCGGAAACTACAACCTTCTCGTTGTCGATGAACTTTCTCTTCCTCGAAGCGAGGTCCTTGAAGAATTTGACATAGGACGGGATGTTTCGAATGATGTCGAGGAGAGGGAGATTCACATTCACCTTAGATAAGAGCTTATAAATCTCCGAGAACTGCTGATCTTGCTTCTCGTTCCTCAACCGATGCGGGTACGGTGGCACGGGAGGTCTATAAGGATTATCGGCCTTGTGTAAGGCTGCCCGACTCGTCTCGGGTGCTGGTATCGGATTTTCTACCGGTTTCTCCACCGGCTTCGCCAACGGTTCCTCGATCGGGACTCTCTCCTCGGCTTCTTCCGGAGCCGGAATGTCCTCTTCTACTTCCTCGGTTGGCATTTCGACGTGATTATCAATGACACGTCCGCTCCTAAGCACTGTGACCGCCTTAGCCTGATACGGTTGGCTCGGAATCCGATCCTTCTGATTAGCCTGTGCCATCTCGTTCATTCGGCTGGCCATCTGCCCAACCTGCGTCTCGATTCTCTTGATCGCCGCATTCTGGTTAGTCATGTTGCTCTCCACCCCATCTATCTTTTGCTGGTTATTATTCAAGATGGCCTGAGTCGCGGCCATGAAGGATGCGAACTTCTCGTCTAAGTCTGAAGTCTTTGGTGGCACGTGCTGTGGCTGAGGTGGAGGTGGGTGGTATGACTGATGTTGCTGCTGGTACTGGTGCTGGTACTGGGCCCTCTGGTAATTCTGGTTGTTTTGCCAATTCTGATTTCCCGAATTCTGGTACCCCTGATTCTGAGGTCGGTTCTGGTTATTGAAGTTCGTCTGAGAACCTTGCCCCTGAGTCTGTGGCTGATCTTGCTTCCACGAGAAGTTAGGATGGTTCCTCCAGCCCGGGTTGTAAGTGTTAGAGTAGGGGTCATTCCTCTGGTTGCCCTGCTGGTTGTACCCCTGCATCGCGTTCACCTGCACCTCTGGGCCGTAGTTCGGGTCCATCATTTGGGGTGGAGACGGCATGCTCTGTCCACAAGTGCTGGAGAATTGGCCAATCTCCCCACATAAGCTACACGGCTCCACGTGATATATCTGCCTCTTAGGTTGCTCCTCAGTAGTCTCCAACATCTGGACTTTCTTTGTCAGGTCGGCAACCTGTTTCGCCAACTGGGCATTCACATTCCCCTCGGGTCTAGCGTAGCTACTGCTTCCCCTTGAGCTCGTTTGTCTCGACTCAGCTGATAGTGACTTGAAGATCTCCGTCATCTCGTCACTGTTCCGACCACTGATATTTCCGCCAGCTGCGGTTTTCACCTCTCTCTGGTCCTCTCTGCTCAAACCCTTGTAGAAGAATTGGATGACCGAGGTGGGCGTGAGGTCGTGGTGTGGGCATTGCCTTAATAGGCTCCGGAATCGCTCCCAAGCCTCATGAAAGTACTCCCCCGGTTCCTGCTCGAAGGCGCATATCTGACCTCTCAAGTCGAAGGTCTTCTGCTGAGGATAGAATCGAGTAATAAACTCTCGGTACATGTCCGTCCAGGTAGTGATCGAGTCTGGCTCCAAGGATAGCAGCCAGTTCTTCGCCCTATCTCTCAGGGCATACGGAACACATTTCAACCGGAGCTGATCATCATCGAGTGCTCCGATGGGGAAGGCCTGCAAGGCTGTGTAGAATTCCCTGATGAAGTTGAGGGCATCCTCGTTAGTGGTTCCGGAGAACTGAGGAAGCTGAGCAAGATGGTGTGCCTTGAGGTCGTATCTTCGGGCGGCATCACTCAGGACGATGCATGAGCTAGCTCCGTCGATATGCGGATGTGTCAGATCTCCAAAGAGGGGTGGCTGGGCACGGTTTCCGTTGTTCCCGTTGTTTCCGTTATTGCCGTTGTTTCCGTTGTTCCCGTTGTTTCCGTTATTGCCATTGTTCCCGTTGTGTTCTTCCATGGTTACAGTTTCGGTCTCGGGCTCGGAGTCGGTAGTGGTAGAGTCAGACGAGGAATCTTCGCCTAACTTCGTGCACCGACTGATGCTCTTGCGTCTGTTGATGTTTTCTATCACGGGTGCAAGCTCGGTATTCGCTCTTCGTGTACCTACCATGCACCAACAAAGACAAACAAACAATCAAACGCACCTGCTCAAGTAAATTAAATAGAAAGAAAAATAAAAAAGAAAATGTTGCAAACACCTAAACACTAATACTAGTGCCTAAAGTGTTCCCCGGCAACGGCGCCAAGTTGATAAGACGTTGTAGTGCGTCAAAAATCAATTAAAAATAACCGAACTAGTTGTCGAAACAACTCGCCCGAGTCGGTCTCGAGGAACACTACTATCGGCGTGTAAAAGTGTTTATTTATTTGCAACTAAGAGTAGAAGAAGAAATAGCATATTGCATGTTGTTGGTTGGTTTTTGTTTTAAAGAAACTAATCCTAAACTAATAAAATAAGACAAGAAAATAATAGAAGCAATAAAAGTAAATGGTAGAAGCAATAAGAACAAAGTGGTTCAAATAATAAAGAGAAGACTAGGGATCGAGATCGTTAATTTCCAACTTCGAAATTAATTTAAAGTTTGCAAAATTACATTAGCACGTCCGTTACCGGTTGGTACTAACGCGGTCGTGAACTTTTTATTAAAATAGAATTTTATCGAACACCTTGTGTGCGGACTAAAACTCAATACCTAAGTCGAAAATTAACTCACTCTAACCCTAGTAGAATATTTAGCTACTCATAATAATAATTGAAATCAAGCATATGAAATTTGAAGAATTCATGATTTAACAAACAATCAAATAATCAAAGCACAATAATTAAGAACATAAGAACAAAGAAAAGGAATAAAAACTTACTAATAATCAAGGTGTTTGAAAACGGAGTCTATACCGATTAAATTCACCAATCCAAGCAAAAACAAAAACTAGCATTCAAATCGACCTATGAGCTACGAGTTTTGTGTCCTCCAAAAGCGTGAAAACCCCAATGTCGTGCGTAAGGCCAAAAGAAAGAGAATAATCTGTTTTCGGAATAGGAACCCTATTCTTATACAATTTCAATCGGTCAATACTTGGTCAACGCTAAGAATTTCGCCCAGCAGGTGCTGGAGTGTTCGGCGGCCGCGGAACTTAGTGAATATGACATTCTGGACCTCCAGCCCAGCGGGTGCTATATGCCCCGGCGTCCGCCAGCTTCGGTTCAGCAGAATATTTTGACTATGTGAGTCAGCGGGTGCTAAGTGCCCTGGCGCCTGCCAAGTGAATCCAGCAGATAGTTCTGAATACTTAAGTCGGCACCCGCTATGATACTCGGCGTGTCATGCTCGTTTCTTCGTCTCTTAGCTTCGTTCCTATCATGTTTGACTCACAACCTGCATACTCAATAAACAAGTCAAACGCACCAAAGCCAACGAGAATAATACACAACACGACACAAAACAAAACAAAATGACACAAGAAAAACATCACAAAAGCTAACACGTCACCTAACATCAGGCCCGAGCTGTACCCAGAGAGCATTGCTCTTGCCGCAACCCCTAAGTTGCAGCACCTCTACAATTCCAGGTCACAGTCCCCATCGACATCGTCGTCGAGGAAAATAAACAAGCCCCCGCAAGGAATGCGATCCCGCAAGGCCGAGAGTCGAAGCTACTCGACCGAAAACACGCCTTCGCTACGCGTGATGAGCAACGTCCCACGAAGTCGGCGAAGGCGAGGACGTGACCTCTTTCATCGCACATATCTTCCCGCTTCCGCTGCAGCACAATAACTCAACAGTTCAAAATTCGATTTTCGATTCTAACATAATGAACTCGGTTCTCCGATCACGGCAAATGCCTTGATGTTGAGGAGATCGGTTCTCCGATCACGGCAGACGCTTTGATGTTTGTTTGTTTTCTCACCGGCATTTCCTCGAATACCTTCCGGTCATGGAAAACGAGCACCGCTCGAACGGGTTCTGCGTGGAGGACAAGAACGGCAGGGATCCGCTTAACTGGGATCGGCGGTCCTCTTCAATCCCGGAGACCCCCTCGCCTTGTCGGAGACCTGGACTGACTTGCTCGGCGGCGGTGGGGGAGGGGACGTCGCCGATGAGGATGTTGGTGGCGGAGACGAACTCGATGACGACGCTGCCCTGGTCGGGCTCGAAGGCGAAGGAGTAGCTCTCGGTGGTGACGTTAATGAGGTACTCGTTGAAGGAGGTGGTGGATTTTGCAGGGATCTAGAGTCGTGAATGCGGCAGACAGCGAGGGAGGATGCCGTGTTCTGCAGAGGGTAGTTTCGTCCTTCTAGGTATATTTTTTTGGCCTAATTGACACAAAATGGCTTAATTGACACGAAAATTGGAAATTGACCTTATTAGCGAAAAAATATTGAAAATTGGCCTTATTGCCATTTTTCCCTTTAAAAAAATAATTATTATTTTTTTATTTTAAAATATTATTTTATCTTTACTTTTTTTCACCTAATTCTAAAATTATTTATTTGGTAAAGGTAATAAATTTACAAAACTCAAAGGGCATCAATTATTCATGTATTTTTTTTTATATATTTCAACTAATTATGAACTCTCTTAAAAAAAATACTAATAATTATTTTTTTATTTTAAAATATTATTTTATCTTTACTTTTTTCACCTAATTCTAAAATTATTTATTTGGTAAAGGTAATAAATTTACAAAACTCAAAGGGCATTTATGTCCAAAATTACCAAAACTAAATGGATGAAAAAAAAATTATTTCTCGACAGGTAATAAATGATTTTGAGTATTTGTTTGGTAAGGTAATAAATTTACAACCGTTATACATTAACTTCAATCAATGACCGGTACGACCGGTACGTGTCTTTTGATTAGCTTTTCTTGATTAAAACAGTTCACTGGCACGACACAACCAAATTTGTTCAACATTGAATAAAGTTGAAATCAGAATTATGTACAAAAAAATTGATCCCAACAAATCAATAATCAATGTTGATATTTTGTGGGTTTTAATTTTATTTGATTTCAATTGTAATGTTTCATTACTCTACTATGTACTACAGTATTTGATAATATCGAACCGAAAAACAGAAAAAAAAATCATTTTTACTTGAATTGAAATCAGTTCCAAATTCTAATTATTAACACTTCTAGACTGAACCGATTCAATTTTTGTCTAATTTTCAGTCAAACAATTTTTTTGATGATCATCTCGGATTCTCTGGTACAATTTAACACACTGTGTGGACCTCTTGAACCTATTCCTCCCATGTTCATTTATTGAATGACATAGTACTTCTATAAAAGACTCCATTCTCCTTGCAGGATCTTTCTTCATCTAGCAAAGAAATATATACCGAATACAACATTAACAATGGCTTCCATTTCTCACCAGTTCCCTTTGTTTGTCCGATGCACAGGTATTCCCGAACGACCCAAACTTCACTCTTACAAGTTCATCAACACAGAGCGTTTGAGCAAAAGTCATAAACAGTATATCGAGCAGCGGATTCAAGAGAATATCCCGACACAGAAACGGTTAGTCAACCCTTATAATCGTAAAGACGACAAAGAGAATACCGGTTACAGACAGACATTCGTAGTAAGGTCGAATGAGGTGGGGTCGGATAAAACCGCGACCATTGAAAGCATTCTCTACTGGATTCAGGTGAAGGGAAGATAGAAACAAAAAACACTATAGATGCTTTAACTAGCTAGTTCATACATGATATCCATAATGTAAGAAGGTATGCATCATGTAGTGTAATTGTTTTTTGAATTCGATCGAAACAGGAAACAGCATTGAATCATATGTGGATGTCGGGGATCCAAGGCGACGAAGGGTTCGGGACCACACGTTGGATGAGGATGAACAATCTTATTTGGGTCCTCTCAAGAATGCAACTTCAAGTGGATCATTACCCAATCTGGTATTGTTATACACAGTATTATCAAATTTCAAACTCACCCCAGAATCCCAGATAGATATTTCCAACATATTTCGTCCCATAGAGATAAAATTGACTTGTTTTCTTGTAATAAAAACACTAGGAGAGACGTAATGGAAATCAACACATGGGTTGCAGCTTCAGGCAAGAATGGAATTCGAAGAGACTGGATACTTAGGAGCCAAGCCACTGGCCTTGTTTTTGCACGTGCTACTAGGTTAGCTGCGTACTTAACTCGACCGCTAGATCTAGCTCATTCTATTTATCGTCTTTGCATGAATATAGCTTAATAGAAAGTATAAACGAATCACATAAATAAAAGATTAACAGTTCATTCCATAGCTCATTCTACTATCTTTTGGCAAAAGTACTTGGGTGATAATAAACAAGCAAACAAGGCGCCTTTCCAAAATGCCGGACGAGGTTAGGGAAGAAATGTCACCATTGTTTATTGAGAAGCAAGTCATAGAAGAAGCAAAACCAGAAAAGATAGAAAAACTTGACAAGCCATTGCACGTGTGCTCGGACTTGAAGGTGAACACTACGTCGAGTAATTAGTAATATTTTGAAATTATAAATACCCCTCAAAATTCTTTCAATTTTACGTGTCACGCCTATTAAGGGGGTGATTTGTAAATTGAGTTCTATCTTCAAGGCATACTTAACCGCTTGTATATTTCAATGTGCAGCCAAAGAGGAGTGATTTGGACGTGAACCAACATGTGAATAATGTGAAGTACGTTAGATGGATGCTTGAGGTCATATACTCAACTCTATCAAAATTACCATTTCAGGCTTAGCCTATTCCAAGAAATACCACTTATCTTTAAAAATTTAGAAATACACCCTAAAGTTCAGTTCTATCTACATTACAAACTTCAAATATCTCCCTAGCACGACTCGAGAGTAATTTAGATAATGATTAGTTCTTTTTGTAACTAAGATAAACATATATATAAGGGGTAGTTTTAAAATAAAATAAAATAAAATATTGTACCTTGAAATTGATTTATTTTGGATTGATTTCAGGCAATTCCTGATGAGTTGTTGGAGAGCCACCAGATGAGTGGCATAATAGTAGAATACAGGAGAGAATGTTGGATTTCTGATGTTGTCCAATCTCTTAGTGGGCCTGTGAATGAGAATTTACGGGCCTCAAATGAAGGCCCAAGAAGCTACATTCATCTGCTTCAGAGAATAGGACAGCTCAAAAATGAAGAAATTGTGAGGGGGAAAACCACATGGAAGAGAAAAAACTAGCCTTATACTTGCACTGTTTATAAGAAATGTGATTACTGATATTTCCTAGCTAATTAACCATTGAATTATATGGGCGCTAATTAAATGCAAATAATATCAGCACGAGACTAAGGGATTAATCGATGAAAGAAAGAGAAAGTTCTAAATTTTGGAAAGATATAAGATTGATTTTTTACTTTCAATGTATGAATTATATGAATATGATGTTATATGACCAGCAAACATTCTCATACTTGTAATGAAAGCATGGGACTCAAAATATCAAAAACAAGACCAGTAGATAGTAATGTTTTCTTGTTAATTTTGTATTTTGTGTAATATCTAAATATAATTGTGTATGTGCAACAAGAGTAATTGACGAAAAAGAAAGAACATACCCCAAAAACCTATTGCCTCTTTCTCTTCATTGATCTGTGTAGTTGCCATGACCATGCACCCAAGAATATCCAAATTCCAAAGCCAACACAAGTCCAAAATATAACCAACCATGTCGGCATGTCATCGGGAAACAATCCTGGCAAGTGTAAAATCTATACAGTAAGTGTATTATAAAAAAGAGAAGGGGCGTTCGTGATTTTCTGAGATGGCTCTAGATCCTTTTATTTAATTTTTTGTTGTAATTACTAATTAAGTCTCACTTCAGGAGGCCTACTTTCTCTAACATCCTTTTTTCACGAAGCATGTAAATAACAATAGCATCGGAAAACAAACCATGTCCAAACTTGATACAAATGAGAAGCTCCACAATGCAGATCGCGAGCGAAAGCCAACAATACGACCCCAACTTCTTCCCGTGTTTTCTATAACACAGTAGTAAAATCAAACAAAAAGGTGAGAAAATAAAGGAATTCTTGGTAAAAAAATAGAACCAGATTTTACATTTTGTAGACAAAAAGTGCTCGGAAACAAAATAAGGGCCAACCCGTCTTATACTGTTTAAGTGTAATCATATTAAAAACTGATGAACTTACCAATATTTGTTTTTAGAGTTTGAGAACAATTTTGCACCCGAGTGGAGAAAATAGCAATTCTAGAAAGAAAAAGAAAAATCACCTGTCCTGTAGGTAAGTGTTGTACTCGCGAATGGTTGGTATCGCGAGAAGCCACCACAGAACCAACCTATATGTTATGAGTGGGTTCCTTGGAGGAATCCAAAGACAAAACTTGAGAAAGAAGGTATTGAGTTCCACGGTCAAGGAAACGACGCAAAGGCTGAGGACCTGAATAAATCGGAAGGGACCAAGGAGAGGGTGCCATTCATCTTTATCCCAACGAGCCGGCGTAAATTGACCGAGTGTTCGTTTGACCTGACAGTCAAACCCGATGCAATAAGTTGCCTTTTCTAGATCATAACGAAAAGTAACGATCAAAGTTATGTATACACTAACCATACCATCCTTCTAAGGGAAAAGGATGAATAACTACTAACAGTGTTAAAAAGTTACAAAAATAGAAGGAAAGCCACCATCCGGTTCACACAAAGGTTCATGAAGGAAGGAGAGGGTGGCGTAAAAGCAACGAAACTATGTAAGTGTAGTACCCTAAAACATGAAATGCTTCCTGGTAATGTTCCATCTCTGCATTTGCGTTGGCATAGAGTTCTATATAGGAGATGATACAGCAGCAGTATATCCTTTTGTCTGTACGACTATATTCTTAGAATCAATACTAGTTATTATAACACACACGCACATGAATTGAATAATCAAGGCTAGATATCCTTTCGTTTGAACTAAAGGAAAGTTTGGACTCTGAGTTTTTTAATGCAGAAGATTTAGATCAAGCAAATGCAGCATAAAAAAACAACACCCTTTTTTAGAAGAAAAATGTTGTAACATAACGTACTTTGCCCATGATGTTTGGCTGCCTGCTAATACCGACCCACTCGTAAGTTTTACCGTAAAAATATCGAACAGTACGCATTCCGGCCCAAATACCTGTAGAGCAAATATAATTAAAACATGAATAAATACATATACTAACAAAGAAACTAACATGCAAAGTGAAAATGGACCAAATAATTATGCCGATTATCTGGTGTAAATATTAACTACACATTCTCCTTTAAATTGTTTTACATCAGTCCATCAATAATGTGCTAAATGCCCAAAAGAATGCATATACATTGAAAGCAGAAAACTCACCGAACCAATTGCAGATTAATATATCAAGAATAATGCTGTCCCACCAGCACTCGTTGAAATTCGGCAACATGTGACGAAAGGTAAGCTGAAAATAACCAATATCAGAAATTCACACACATACACACGCGCGGGCGCATATTATTAAACTAAAAATTACAAATCTGACCTCCATTAACTCAAACCCAATAGAAAGTACCCACAAAAGAGGCAAATTACGGATCATTATAGCTTTGCCCCACCATCCAAGTATATGAGCCACAACAAACTCATCAAAAAGTGTCTCCTAAAATACAAATGCAACAAGATGTTTAATAACAAAGAGACACTAAGATTCAAAGGCTCACAAGAAAAAAAAAATTAAAAGATACATACATAAACATTCTTAAACCTGCTTGTTGGATATTCAGGCACATAAATTCGGCAGTCGGAACCATACGATCTTTCAGGAAGTTCTGTTCAGAATAAACAAGTTGATAACATAGTCCATGAGAACATGGATGACAAACTTGACAGCAACATTCTTACCAATACCAAGATCTGGATGTAAAAATTTCATAAATTGTCGAGCATCATCACGCCTCTAAAAAGGAAAAAGGGAAAAAGGAAAATGAACATATGCATCAATGTATATACAAATGAAATAGCAAGTTACAGAGTTCCCAATAGAATGGAGAATACATCAATAAATCAGAAAGACCATATGATGATATACACTGTAACAAACTTGACAAATTGTACTGATGTACTCATCTCGGAATGTTTATTTTTCTTGACAAAATAAGTCGTAATAAAAAGGTCTGTGAAAAAACTAACCTGGAAGAGCAAAAATGTTAATGCGACGAGATAAATTACAGCCGTTCCATGAACCAGGCGCCAAATTGCAGGATGGGGTCGGGTAAGTACTCTGAAAAAAGGGAGAAAATGAGTTTTAAATATTACAAAAACAGGGTAACTTCAATCAAGGCCTAAATTCACGAAGGGCTTGCAAGTAGCAATCTAATAAATAATGCATAAACAGTAGAAATTTTCATAAATAATGCGTAAACACTAAAACTTGCATACATTTTGACAATCCATTTTTAATGCAATCCCAAAAATAATCATCGGTCAGTTTCTTCACCCAACACTAGGAGACAGAAATTAAAGTGACAGTGAAGTCGAGCATGTATTTAGAGATGTAATTCAAGATCAAAATAGTAAATCACTTACGTAGAAGGAGCTTGTAACAAGCTATAAGCGAGAAAAACGGCAATCATTGCCCATACACCCCTACAAAGGCAGAAGCCGATTGAAATTATCATAACGTACATGTAAGACAAACTTAATGACGAAAGAAAACATTGAGTCATGGAGTTTGGCAATGCTTAGTTGGACAGACCTTTTGACAGAGGTAACAATATCGCTTTCTGAACATTGGTCAGGATCGAGTGCTCCACTTGCCCATCTGGGAATTATTTTTGAAATCGAAAAAATAAATAGCATACCATAATTAATCTCAACTACAATACATCATCAAAATGACGATCTGCAAGTAAAAAAGGCATTCAATCTTTCAATTTTTGAATTAAAAAACATACTCCATTTAAACTACTTACACAAGAAAGCATGCACCAATGAGTAATACTGTAATGGTGCGGGGCTTGTACGCCCAAGCAGTCCACGGATCAAGCTCGTCTTCGATGTTTGACATGCTGACTTCACCGTTTTGATAAGTGACGCGCCCCTTCCGCCTGGCTCTCTGATGACCGTACACCTCCATAGACATAAGAATAGTCTCAACTAAGGTAAGATAAATTCTTACACCAAAACATTTCGATTGAATCAAATGATCGTTTCTGTGATACGCAGAATAAGAAGACCCACGCACAGAATAATCCACATGACCGGGGTCTGTGTCAAGGGTCTAATCCATCAACTTTAAAAATACAAACTCAAAGAACATCACCCATTATTGATGTCAAGAATTACCCAAAGTAAAATTTGTGTCACTATTAGGTCCAACTCTGAAAACATCTCGTTTCACATTTTGAATGTCCCACCGAAACGAAATGGTCTTACCTTCTTTGCAATCATACTAACTCATTATATCAAATAATTACAACCACACAAATCCACTGCACGGATAAAAGACCGTATTTTTCGAAAAGAAACAAGACGTTTTCGGAAGGAAGGTGGTAGTAATCTGCATGCAATAAATGACTAGCAAAGCTCACATGGAACACCCATTTATATAGAACTCAAAAAGCACCTCCTAATCAGTTTTAATGCATGCCAATTAATCACTTAATCCTGTAAAAAATCATTTTACTGAAAATTCGAGTAAAAAAAATTCCATACTCACGTAGGGAAAGCCGACGATCGACCCACCTCTGCGGGATTGCACAATGATTGGCCGTCGTGACTCGTGCGGGTTAACACTCCCCAAATCTATTTTGTGGCAGGAGAAAACAAACATAGAAATCTTCCGAGGGAAAACTACATGTAACAAGAGAGAAGGGGGAAAAGGTGTGAGCTTATTTTATTTTATTTAAAAGGCGGCGGCGGCAGCGGAGAGGGGCGGTGCGGTACGGCGGTCAAACCAATGTTTCTAGAGAGAGAATATGAAGGTCAAAAATCAACAAAAATATGGAGATAATGGATGTATAATTTCAGGCGTATATATTTATTACTAGTATTTTAACGAAAAAATGGCATTTGGAATAAATTCAATATAATCAACTTAGAGCCTGTTTGGCGGAGCTTGTAAGCTCCTTAAAACAGCTTATAAGCTGTTTAAGAGCTTATAAGCTCCTAAAATTTGTTTGGTAAACATTTAGAAAAAGGTCTTAAAAAATTTAAAAATAAGCTGTTAAACAACTTATAAGTTGTTTAAAAAAAAGTAAGGGGGGAGGTACTTTTTTTAAAACAGCTTATAAGCTCTTGTAACTTAAACAATAAAAGACCAAAATACCCTTAAAATTATTACTTTTTATATATATACAAAAATTCCAAATTTATTATTTAGTTTATATAATTATTTTTAATTATTTTTTTCATATATAACAATTTATTTTTGATAATTTTATTTATATAAGATCTTAAATTGCCAAACAAATTAACATCTTATAAGTTTATATATCTATTTTATCCAAACGGTTTAACAACTTATTTATTAAATAAGACATAACAGCTTATCAGCTCTTAAAACAACTTATAAGATGTAACATCTTATAAGCTATTTTAAATAAGCTCGCCCAAACAGGCTCTTAACCGAGTTCACAAATAATCTTTTATCATCTCACACGTTCTAACGCCAAATTGCGGAAAGTCGAGTCGTTTGCACTTTTGGCAAAACTACAATGCTCCATGTAGCAAAGGGCTTTTGCACTTTTGGCCAGACTAATATGTTTTGTGTATACTACAGTTTTGTGACGTTAAGCTATTGTTTAAATTGCGGGAAGTCGAAGCGTTTTGTACTTTTTGCAAGTATGCTACCGTTTCCGCAAGACTAATACATGCTACATTTTGGTGACGTTAATCGACAATTTGAATTGCAGGAAGTCGAAGCATTTGCACTTTTCCCAAAACTAATACACCGCTTGTATGTTACAATTTTGTGACGTTAGTGCTCAAAGATATTGTTTTGGTACTCTTTTAATACAAACCAATAGTACTAAGTCCCTGAAACTATATAGTGTGCACTCTCTCAGTCCATTCCAAAAATTACTCTGTTTTTGTCTCAATTACAATTACAACTCTCTCAATTCCATTCCAAAAATTACACTGTTTTTGTCTCAATTACAATTACACAAATAATTATATCAAATCATTACAAACACACAAAATCCTTTATGCAATAAAATATAGTACTCCGAATGGAGACGGATGGAGTATTATTCATTAAGGGTCCGTTTGGTTGGTACGATAAAAACAAGTTAGTTACGTTAACTTACTTTATCTATTGTTTGATTTGTTTTTGTTGATATTTGTTGGGCCTGTAAGAGATAGAAAGCCCGCTAGTATTCACTGTTGCTCTTCACGTTATTTATCCGGCCAAATAGGTAAGATAAATTATCATATCTCGCTGGAACCAAAAGCAGTTGCATTAATTGCATACATACACTTTACATATTTAATAATAAAAAAATAATTCATATTTTGGAGAGAGTTGCTATCATATATATCAAAAGTGACCAAACCTAAGTTAAATTATTTTGACATAGTTAAATAGTACCAAGATAATTATCTTGGATTGTGTAAAGATAATTTGACTAGCCTACCAAACAAACACTAATTCTCACCAACTATTTCCTTTTTAGAGTAGTATATAAATATTTTACTGTGGTCAGACCCAAAATTTATCATATCATACAATGCCACTCATTTCATGTCAAATTTTGCTATATACACTACAAGAGATTATATCAATTGCATTCAGAAGGAGACCAATTCCTATGGCTTTCTAAACTTTCAAGCGAATTGCTGCTTTAGAATGAGACCATGCTTCTAGGCCAATCAGACAACGGATAATTACAAAAATTACCCTCGAGGATCCAATTTTCTTTCAAACCCACATATACCAACCCCAATTTCAAAAGTTAGATACAAATGTATCGGAGGGTGGGATGTATTCAACCGTGATCTTTCTTGCTCCTTTTAAGTAACATGGACACGTGCTCCACATTATTTGAACCCGACCCGTTTCCACCAAGCAGCCATTGCAGGGCTTCAGCTGCCGCGTATTTTTCCGCCTGCTTTTTGTTGCTGCAAGGGTGACCCATTATCTGGTTACCATTGAATTGAACGGTTGATTGGAATTGACCGTTCTGCAATTGCTTGGTCTTGTAGCTAGGTGTGACATAGCCCGCTCGTGTGAGCACTGTCTGCAGCTGACCCTTGGGGTTATCACCGCCGGGACCACTTTCTGTGTTGTGTAACAAGGCAGGTTTCTGTGGTGCAGTGGATTGATTGGTGGGCTGCAGTGATTGGCGGTTGAATATGAATTTACCAGCAGAGTGTTCTTCCGAGATCAGTAGACGTATAGCGGACAGAAGCTCATGACAGGAATGTACGTCCATTGTAGGGTTTAGGAGCTGCATATTAAAACTTAATAAATTAATTAATTGAAAAATCTACCAACATTCCACAAAGATAGGTGTGTTGATCTTTCACACACTAAAACATAGTAAATGATTATTGAGGGAAAGTAAAAAATTTAACAGAATTTCCTTAATATATATACCCTTTAACTTGATAGCTATCACACCTTCATGACTTTTTATAACCATACGAATAAAATAAGGGCATAAAACAATAAAAACAAGGCATTGAATGTTTGGTTTCATTTAAAAACAATAAAAAAACCATCTCTCTACACTGCAAAACCTTTCTTTAAGATATTGCAAACACCCATTTTAAGATCAGATTTTCATAACAATTACCCCTACAGGTCACAGGTTTTAAAAGAGACACAAATGCGAACATAGATTTTTTTTAATGAAGGGAATATATGATTCTGAAAAAGAAAAATAAAAAAACACTGCAATGCTAATGAACATCTATTAAACCCTGCAAAAAAAAAACAGAATGGTGGTTTGACTGGTTTCATTCTTTCCACTTACTTTGATCTGAATTAATTCATCAAGCTCTTTCCTCAAACTTTGGTACAACTCTGATACAGCAGGATCCATATAGAATTCCAAGTATCCGCCTAACATCTTCAAGTGACCATCCTGTGAAATCATATATAACAAGCCCCATCAGCACATATATTCGCAAGACAGACTTGTTAATCTTAATCTTAAACACAATTGAAGCACTGCTCTAAAAGCCCCCGCCTATATTTTAGGCACTAGGCCCCCAGCCGCCTAAGCACTGCCTTTATCTGCTTTAGGTGGTCCAGGCAGGATTAGGCGAACCACTCGAATTTGATGAATCGATGAAAATAGATGGTGTTATGATCAATTTTGAGTTTGAGACCGATAGCGAAAAAATATTAAAGACACATAAGAAGAAAATGATTTGAATTTTTAAATTTGCAAGTTATTTTATTATATTTGCTATGTTGAGACTTGCGACTATAATATTATGTTTAGACTATTCATGAATTGGTATGTTCAAAACATTTCAATAATATGCATAAAAAGTATATTTAAAATATAATATTAATGAATTATATATACAAGTTTAAAACGCTTAGTCCCCGATTAATTTGTCTAGGATCCAACACTGCAAATGATTAATTGGTTCTTTAATAATGTTTATAATTTTCAAGTACCCAACACTCGGATACATATCCATACCCGACACACATACCCGAATCCAGGTAACTAAGGGGGTTAGGCCTTGGGTCACCGCCCGACTAGCGCCTAACGTATATGAGGGAAATAAAATTAAATACTCAGATTAAGAAATTTACCATCTCTCTTGAGATGGTTCCACCAAACAGGAGCAGCATTGAGTCGGAGACGGCTGTACAATCCCGGAGAAAGATAGAGTTAACTTTGATTTTTTCGTTGAAAACAAGCCATGGATATGGTAATCTCGAGTGGCGTGCATTGACAGAATTCTGATTCCAATTTAACAAATAACAAATGAACACAAGAAGACTATCAATAATCTGTAATGTGTGAATCTTTTAAAACCAATTAAAACTTTAAAAGAATTAAGTTGGTGGATACTTACAGAGTGTAAAAGTACATGCCCATCTTCCATCGTTTTCAGGGAGAATGATTTATCATTGTGCTGCCAGATGAATTTAAATATGTTACTGACAATAAAAGGAAATTGACTATTGAGAAAGAACTGGCAAATCAGTTTCTTGAAGTAGAACATAGCAAGGAAGTTATCATCATTTTTTATTTTTTTATTTTGAAAATTTTAATTAGATGTCCCAAATTTGGGTTTTAATCTCAATTCGGGTCGCAAGTTTTAGAAGATCTCAATTAGGGATTTGAAGTTTATTTTTATTTCTTCCTCAAATCAAGGTCCATATATTGCTTTTGGTTTTTTGCATTGAGGAAAACCATATTTTGCCTTTCCGAACTGAGAATGAAAAAAATGAGTCCTGAATATTAAACCCTGAATTGAGTCAATATAAATAATCATTCCACAGCTTAAAAGTAACAACGTGGCTTACCACAACAGAGCAAACACCTGGATACAAGCCATAACAAATAACTGCGCGAAGGAGATGCTCATCATAGCTCCAGACATTGTAAGTTATTGGGTTGCTATCGACAAGACCCGTGCCTCTTAGCAAAGAGTAAAACTCCTTACGAAGGGAATCAATGGCCTTCATTGACTGTGCAGACAAAAAGTTTTTCCAACAATATTCTTGCCCAGCAAAGTCTTTATCAGCAACTTTCCAGCCTTCATATGCCCTGATAAGGGCAAGATGGTCACTGTAATCCTTTGAAAACTGCGCTTTTGCGGCTTCCGCTAGCTAGAACAAAAAAAATATATGTTACCAAAAATCTTAAGAGGTCACTGCATTTTGAGTCTTTAACAACTGTGAATGTTGATATGATTATTAGTAGGTTTTGGGGATCTGAATGAATTATGATGATCATTAATAGGAATATCAATATATGTTTAAACATCGAGTAATACTTGATTTTCAAATGTTTCTTACATCCTTCTTGTCCAACGGGGCCAAAAAAGGATCACGGACACTTAAGCCAGCAACAATACTTAATATTGGGTCCAGGCAATTAAATATGACACCAAGTATAAGCATTTTCCCAAGCTTGGGCTCCATGGGAAGCTTTGTCAAGTAGCTTCCTGCAAAGAGAAATCAGGCAAATCGATAAGAGAAAGCATCCTCATTAATTGCAAAATGAATAAGAAAGTGAAAAAAATAATTACTAAATTACCTAATACAGTCAAATTCTCATTCTCGTCTAAAGCCCCAATGATCTTCAGATATTCAATAGCATTTTGAACCTAACACAAAGTAAGCAAAGTTATTACACCCCCGCACATCGAATTAGTAGACATTGATATAAAAACATTAAACAATATAGTCAATTTGTTATATTTTTAAATCGACATAGGACTAGTTCAATTTATTTTTTAAAATAAAACAATACAAACATTTCACATAGAACACGGTAACACTGAATCAATGATAAGATTGAAACATAGAGCAATCACCGCAAGAAACTCTGGTGATTGTAATGCCCTAGATAGAAACTCCGAGATACCGCCAAGATTCAAACTCTTGATTTGCAAACAAAGAGATTGCAGAGGAGTCCTAAGAATTTCAGGTAACTGATAATCTGCAAAAGCATCGTATACGCATCTTGGATAGAGATGGTAGCATTCTCCTGGCTGAACACGTCCAGCTCTTCCTCTTCTCTAATGACAAACACCATCATGGAAAGAGAGAGAACGCTATATTAGGACAAGAGAAAATCAATACCAACATAAGTGATAGCTAAAAATGCTCATAGATTGCCGCATCCCAATGTATGATCTTTCGAAAGGTAATTTTTTAGTTCCGTCTATTACTAATTACTGTATCCAAATTCCTACACTAGTCATTTTCATTTTGTTGGTGCTGCCATCTACAGAGTTTAGTTCAGTTTATCAGCACTCAACATCCTTTTTCTGTACTGGCAACAAACTTATCAAAGAAACTTTCTCTAAGGTCTTAAGGTGTAGAAAACACAAATTAAAAGGTGAATATGATTATAGATATACATACGCATTAATATAATTTTAAGTGTTATAGAAACAAGAAGGTAATCATTACTGACTAACATTGTCCAATTAGTCATAAACTTAGGCTTAAAGAACGTACTTGCTTAGCTGAAACCTTTGAAATCCAGGAAGGAAGCAAACAAGGTGTGTTATTTAACGCATCGTATGATGTCTCTTTTGCCTTCCCACAATCAATAACAAACACAACATCATCAATAGTAATGCTGGTTTCAGCAATATTGGTAGCTAGTACAATCTTCTTTATTCCATTTTGAGGTCTGTCAAAGATCACTTTCTGCAATTATTGAAGATCAAAACTACGTAAGCCAAAAAAAAAAGGGAGTTTTTTTTTTTTTGGGGGGGGGAGTAAATTTCCCTATATGACTACATGCGAATGAAAATTCTTTGCAAATTAAGAAGAGGCAAATAAAGTGTGCGCATTGGAATTCATTTTAAATATTTTCTTTTACAGGTTTGTTGCAAATTAAGAGGCAAATAAAAGTGTTTGTTGCTTGCCAGGAGAAAACAGAATTGCTATAAGTTGGTGGTCCAAGTATACATAGGAAGAGCATATGAAACTAATTTGTTATGCAAGAGAATCTTCAGAACCAGCACTGATACCAAAATAACCAATTGCAGAGATAATCAAGTAATATTGCAACCACCTGTTCTGCACTGCCCATAGAACCATGGCATGCCAATATTAAAACCCGATTTGTATCTCCAAGTACAGGATGAGCTTGAAGCTTATCTTTCAGAGAGTTAATGTCATCCCATCCAGTCATAAAAACTAAAACAGCACCTGGGCTTTCGTTTTCACATATCTTGCATAGAAGATATTCTATGAGGTTAAAATTCAAACAATCAGGATTCCAGTAAGACAAAGACTCCCTTGTCTGAGTTGTACAGTCCTTGAAGTCCGCAGAACTAATTGTGTCCTGATTCATTTCCAAGAAAATTGCAAATGTCACCCAACAGAAGGACAAGAATCCAATATAAATGAAAGACCTAGATAAAAGAGTACCTCAACTGCAGAAGCAATCTGGCTTTTTCTCTTTTTAGATGATTGTTTGTTCATCTTCCATGACTTCTCCATTCCGTAGTCATCTATTTGATTATATGCAGTCAATTGGTATCCAGTTGTCTCCAAAATATTTTCTAAGAAATGAGTCTGAACTGGATAAGTGAAACCCTGGACCAAAATGTGAAGTGATATTTGAATCTTTTGTGTAATCAAAACATATTTAGTATGCAACATAAGATGCTATATTCCATGCCACCAAATTTACTTATGATGCACTTGAGAAAACTCGCTACTTTAACAAATTCTTGAAACATCAACTTATAATAAAATCCATTATTAGCATCTCCACCAACCTATTTACTATATTTATAGAAATTTTACACATCACTATTGCATCAAAATCTATCTACAACATGTACAGATTTTTTGGTAAATATGGCTTCATTCGTAATTTATTTATTTATTTTAACATTCACTCACATGCTAATTGCTATGGTAAGTCATTTTCTCATAATTAAAATGCTAACCTGCCGACTTACAATATCACCAATGGCTTAAATAGGGATCATATAAAGTACTATCCAACAGAGAAACTTGACTACGACATGGCTAGTTTTTTTTTTTTTTTTTTTTTTTTTTTTTTTTTTTTTTTTGTTTTTAAGAGGTAGAATAATCACCAGAGAGAATTATGAAGTCAAAATTAAGCAATCGAGAAAAAAGAACCCACAGGGATTTTGACCATTGGGGCCCCAGCAAAGTATGAAGAGAATAGTTCTGCATCTAAGGTTGCACTCATCAAAATCAGCCTTAATTCTGGGCGACGAGGAAGAAGATCTTTCAGAACAATGAGCAGAAAATCTGTCATCAAACATACAAGTAGTTAATAATGAGTCGTTCTCCTATGTT
This sequence comes from Euphrasia confusa, assembly GCA_954870475.1. Classification (NCBI taxonomy): domain Eukaryota; kingdom Viridiplantae; phylum Streptophyta; class Magnoliopsida; order Lamiales; family Orobanchaceae; genus Euphrasia; species Euphrasia confusa. The sequence continues at coordinate 24,732,844 of OX940967.1, forward strand.
TAATTTTATCATGTGAGTTAATGTAATGAATACCTTCATTTATCCCGCGTTCATGAATTTCATCCACGATTATATGTGTTACACCCTTTAAATTTCTATCAACCAATAATCGGCGCAGTAGGATTCCAGTTGTGCAGAAGAGAAGGTGTGTATCTCTTCCCTTCATACCCTCAAGCCGTACTTTATATCCAACCTGTTAAGAGGCCCCAACATCAAAAATTACATTTATCCAACATAAAATTCATATTAAAAGAAAAAAGTTGCTGCACATGTGATTTTGTTTGTCAGAGACTCACTGTTTCCCCTATGTTCTCCCCTCTCTCCGTGGCAATCCTCTCAGATACAGATATGGCAGATATTCTTCTAGGTTGTGTACATATAATATTGCAAATGGCCCCACGCACAGAGTCTATCTCTGACTCTAAAATAAATTGCGGAATCTGAGTGGTTTTCCCGCAACCAGTTTCACCAGAGATGATGACAACCTAAATAATTGAAGTTTCCATTCATTAACAGAGGCATCAATAAAAAAAACCTTTTGTACTCCCTTTTATGATATAACTTTAAAAAGTAAAGGTTATGCAGACTCTAGAGAGATTATTTCTTAGTTTTTAAAGAGCATGATTTTCAGGATGTTACAAGAACCAGAGAACTGAAAAGTGAATATTTAAATAATCTTGTTCTTAGAGCAAGTATTCCAGCTTCCAGGTAACAGATCGTTAAATACCTGGTTCTGTAAAATGGAACTTAATATAGCATCTTTCTCCTTATAAGCAGGAAGACTACTACGGAAGTCCATCATTTTTCTTCCTCCAGAAGATTCCTGTAATAAGGACACAAATGATGACTCTGACATCTTCACCAGTTACAAACTCGAGCAACAAATCTAAACAGGTATGAATGATAAAAAAAATGTATTGAACTAATAAGACTATAAATCAGGTGAAGAAAAATAAAGATATATTTGAACTTAATACAAGAACAAAAAATGAAAGGAAATTTTCTTATGAAATTATTAAAACCAATTTCCCTGTGAGAACTAAATTAAGAATCAATAGAATTATCAATATACAATACACTTAAACAGGAGAAAAATGAAATATAGTATGAACTAATGTAGCCCATCATCAAGAATTGTAATTTGTAAATTTAATTTTTTATTTTTTATTATACATAGACCCTCAATATCACAATAGCTATGCAGTTGAACACAGAGCTTTTAATGTTTTATATAATTCCAATACCGCAAAGTACTGAAACAATAAGCACTTCAAAGAGATATATCACACCTGGGGAGCTTTAAGAATACAGGGCACATATTTACTAACTGTGTAAAGTTAAGCCTTAATATAAATCTCTAGACACAATCAAACCTTCCAAGTGTGCTGCTCATCACGCATTTTCACACTTCGTTGCCAGAAAACTTTCTCCAAGGCAGCCGTACTATGTGGAAGTGGCTCTGGTTGATCAAAAAGGCTTTCCTCAGTACCAATACTGGCATTACTGCTTGATCTTGAAAATGCATCCATAGTCGTACGTTTTCCATAAATGTAGTCCACAAGATGAGCAGACACACGCTTTTGCAAACCAGGATGCAAGATCACCTAAAATTTGTCCGACATTTAGAGCACATAAAGCACATATAACTTCCCTGAGTGCATGAACTATCAAAACTTATATTTTTTTCCTACTAGCTTCTCTTATTTATACAGTATATACATGTATCATAGAGTTGGGAAACCCAGTCGATGGGTATTATTGAATAGATCGGAAAGTTCCAAAGGCATTGAAACAGTTATGAGCAACTAGCTAGTGCTCTAGTAGAAATCAGTAAGTCCCAAAATTTTGCATAACTGGGCTCTGTCATATGATAAATGGAAAGAATATACAAGATAGCTAGATATACAGCAAATCAATTATATAAAGGTTCAAAATATATAGTTAAATGACTCAAATCCACTAAGCATGTTTGACATAAAAATCAAATCAATGGATTTCAAGAATCTCAATTCAAGTCATTTTGGTGGATTTTAAGTACATCCTACTACCTAGTCAGTTGAAATCTATCCGATTTCTTCTATATACAATAAGTAAATTTCTCGCACACTTACTACAAGCACGAAACACACTGCACACATTTCCCACACACTATTTGCACTAAAGCTAAAAGATTCTATAACTTCATAAATTTAATATTTTTCAATTATTTATATTAAATAACTGAAATCCATTAGTGAATTTGAGATCTTAAAAATTCTATGATTTCAAATCCCTTAATTTAGACAGTCTTAAGTTGATAACCCAATAAAACAATGCTCACGAGATCAAAAGAAAATACCTCCCTCAGGGGACGCTTGTCATCAAGATCAAATCGATAGTTTGGCAGTGGGACTTTACTGACAACAACAACTTTCGTATACATGTGACTGCGATAATTGTTTCAGAAAGTTATTCTCAAAATTTATGAGATTAACGACTTGAACACACAAAACACAATAAAGATACCTATATAAGCCCATTCTGCTTGCTAGAGCTGCTATTTCCTCAAAATCACGTCTATCTCTTTTCTCTCTTGAGACAATCTCTTGCTTATCTCCATTGCATAAAAGGGTATTTAACTTCCACTGCCATGCTACGATAGTCTCTGAGGAAGAAGCACACTGAAATACCAAATCAAAAGTTTAAAAGAATAGATATGAAGTTTATTATTAGTACAATGCATGCCAAAATACTGAAATAGAAATAACAATGAGAATAACTACAGAAAACATTAAATAACATTCAAGTTCAAACTAAAGGTACACACCAAAAATAAACTAAGACTTTTTCAGAAATAACACTAAAGACATTTTTTAGCATGGTGGCTCTAGAATCATACAAATAATACTAATGCATTGTCCCCATGCCACATAAATAACAAACTTCAAACCGGTTCAGTTGCATGTTCTAAGAGCAATGCCCTCGCTTCTCACGGATATGCACATGTAGAGTAAATAAAACAAATACACACAAGAAATTAATCCGGTCCCTTTTTTTTACCGTTGTTCTTTTATAGATTGCAGAGTCCCTGTCTTTTACAAGATCAAATGTCATGTACCCTTAATTTAGAACAAAGCAGCCTTTTGGCACATTTATCCTAAATTAGAGTGTCGATAAATAATCTGCAATGAAGTTTCCACAATCAAAGGAATTATCTAATATGTCACGAGGCAGCATAAGAAAGATAAACACACGCATGATGAAGTTTCTGAAGCCACCTGACACCTAAAAAACAACAGATTGAACTGCCACCAACAATAATTGGTCATGATAACTTTAATATCTAACAATCCCATTATCATGATAAAGCTTCATTCCATCTTCATCAGTTAAAAATTACAAAGCATTCATGAACAAATTTACAGCCACGAAAAAGAAACACGTTGGTCAAACTTTACATAAAAACATACAGGTTGTGCCGAAAACTCGAAACCACGAACAGAGACTTGCTCGGCCACCTCATCGGACCGGGTAATTCCCTTCTGCTGTTTAAATTTCCCTTGATAATGATCAGGCGGCAAGTAAGGATAAGGATTGATTAGTTTACTGCTACAATTACTGTCTACTTTCGGACTAGCAAACGAACTCCGCTTATCAGCGTCGCTGCAAGTGGTCACACTGGTATCGGCGTTGTTGACGGAGGCGGCGACGATTACGGAGCTGAGGCGGTGATGGGGAGGCACGTAGAGCGCGCCGTAAGAAGACGGCGGGCGGTCCTTCATTCTGAAGAACAGGCGCGGCGGGTAGGGCGGAGTTGGTGGTTGGGGTTTTAGGGTTTTGGAAATTGAAACAAAAGGGGAGAATTGGAGAGAGTGGAGGTACATGCAATGAGGAAAATGTGGTCAGGTGACGTCGTAGATGGATGGTGGATGTTCTGAACCCGCTTGTTTGAGCCGCGCGATAATCACGGCGGCGGACGGTGGTTTGGGTATGGCGGTGGGACTGTGAGGCGAAATTGTGGTCGGAGCTGTTGTAAAGTCAGAAGGGGCGTGACCGTGAGGGCACGTGCCGTTAGTTGAGACTGACAAAACCCCCGCATCGTATATATACACAGCAGTGCACACAGAATATTTCTACTTAGTATAAATATGTAATTGGATATGTTTATAATTATATCAGAATACAAGTATAGTTTTGTAATTATCCAATTCTAAATTTAAATTCAAACACTATTATATAAATAGTAATAAATTTGGATTTAATTTTAAATTAATTACATCTAATTTCAAAGAAAACAATATAAAAAAAAATAATGTTTTATAAAAATCATTATTGAAAATATAATTTTATCCCACAAAGAAACATCTCATTTAAGTCCATAAGATATATAACCAGGTTCTCATTTCACAGTTTTCCCAAATACAATTTAGTTTCATTATTCAAGCACTAAAATAATTTTGATCAAGAAAAAGGGTCCTTGCACAAGACAACAAGAATATGACTCAGTATGTGTAGCCCTTGACAAACATTCCCTTCTTAGCCTCCTCGTTCTCGCCCTCGGCCGAGTACTTTCCGAGTTGGGCCAACGAGTTTGCCTTTGCGCGAACCAAAAGCGCTTTCTGCGCAGCTTCCAGATTCTCCGGGCGGCCTTGCCATGTCTTGAGCACGCTGTTCTGCAATGCTCTGGCGTAGGAGAAGGAGACGTGCCACGGGTTGGGACTTTGGTTCATTGAGTTGAGGTTTAATGTTGCCCCGACTTCAGATTGTCCTCCTGATAAGAACTAAGAACAGGCAACAGAATTTTAATTTGACTAAATATGATAAATAGTATAGTATCAGAAATGAAGTGCATGTTCAGAAAGTACCGAGTCTTGAGAGATTTTTATGGAGTTTTCATAGCAATAAGAGAAACAACAAACAAGCACTCTTCAACATATTGAATTTTGCAGGATGTTTACCAAATAACACATTCAGCTAACCATAATTACAAACAAAAGGTTAAAAATAAATAAAAATGTCAAAGGTTTATTTGTAATTTTAAAAGACAGCTAAGATAAGGCTAAACCTCGAGGTATTTCAAAATTACAAACACCCTTCGAATGTGTTACAAACAAACATACAAAGGTGAGGCTTGTATATTTCAAAATTAAAAACACCCTTGGAATGTAAACAAACGACAGGAGTGAGGCTTGTATCTTTCCCTAACAAAACAAAAAAATATTGAGAGTGCAATTCGTACAGGAGAAACAAATGCCCAGGGTGTATTTGTAATTTTAAAAGACATCTAGGATTAGGCTAAACCTAGAAGTAGTATGTAATCGTAACCCAGAGTTCAGAAAATTTAAACAGTTATCCTAAGAACAAGTGATGTCACCATAGCTAATTAGCAATCAAAGCTTTGCAAGTTTCACGTAACTTCAAGATAAGTCAGTCCCTTAACTATTCTTCCTCACCAGATTATAGGAAATGGTCCAATGAAGCGACCATAATATGATGCCTTTGATGAAAATAATACATCGCTGTTAAAGAAAAAAATGTAACGCACAGTATGTTGATAAATAATGGGTCTATACCATAATTCCGGGAACTGCAGGAGGCACTCTTCTTTTGAGCATGGTGAGTGTATAATTAGCAATGGTATCTGGAGAAGCTTTCTGTTTGTGTTCAGCCCCTGGAGTTACCATGCTGGGTTTAAGCAAAATCCCTTCCAAAGTGACATTATTCTCCGCCAAGTAGTAGAAAACTTCAGCCCACACTTTTTCAGCCACTTCCAGTGTCCTCTCGATTGGGTGGTCTCCGTCGAGAAGGATCTCGGGTTCCACAATAGGCACTAGGCCATTGTCCTGTATAGAAACAAAAAAAAAACAAGTTACATCCTCCATTCAAGGGAGTGTTGCATAAAAGGAAGTGATTTATTTAATCAAGAGGTAAAAGTTGAATTAATTAACATTTTTTGTTGAAGAAGTTATACAAGATTTTGTTTGATTGTATAATCAAACTAGAAGCAGAATCACAAGTCTAAAGCACTCTTGTCTCCTACTTTTAGTTTTAATTAGAAAAATAAACAAAAGTCGAATCAGGTAACTCAACTACTTTTTTCTGCTACGATGGAAGATAATTGTTTGGGTAATTGTAACACTTCTAAAAGTACAAGAAAGGTTAATTGTCTAAAAAAATTGAATGGGACCTGAGAAATTGCAGCATAACGAGCAAGACCCCAAGCTGCTTCTTTAACAGCTAAATCAGAAGGACCACAAGGTATGCTTACAACAGTTCTCCTAAAAATATTCAGATGCAAGGAAAAAATTGTAAGCAAACTTAAGATAATAACGAACATACTTAACAAACACAGAATGACAAAATAACAAACCATTTTGCAAAACGAGCCCCTTGCTTATAGTATTCAGCAGATCTAGAAGCCAATCCATCTAATCCCTGGCACCAAGATTCATTGTTCGACCCTGGTAATGGAACCAAACCCTGTCACAAAAAAAAGGGCAAAAGAAAAAGTAAGATTGGAATCAGGGTATTACAAACTAGTCCAAAATATTAGTGTGGTAAAGATTGAAATGTAAATTATTTTTACTAACTCACCTTATCAACTTTGATTCCTGGTACAATATTCTCATGACGTAAACAGTCCACGAATTTCTTTCCATCAGTGGTGGACTGGTATAGTGTCTCTTCGAAGAGAATGGCGCCTGAAATATAATCACCAAGGCCAGGTGTCGTCAGCAGAAGCTGTCTGTAAGCCTGCCTGTTTGTTTCCGTGTTGTCAAGTCCGATGGACGCCAACCTCTTCCCACACGTGGCGTTTGATTCATCTATTGCGAGGATTCCCCGACCTGGAGATGCGATTGATTTCTACCCCAAATGAAAGAATAGCATAAGAACACTTCAGCAACGGACACTAACTTACTAACTACAAACATGTGGCATCTTCTACAAAGGGATACCATCAAAAGGTTTTAGCAAGAATCAATGTGAATTTACTTATTAGGCTCCTATGAACTATCGATTGAAAGAAGGTACCATGAAACCATTAGCAAGTGAATGGGATCTTCTCAATTAAAGCCACAGAATAACCATTAAAAAATGAATCCAATTATACAATTATATAAAATTTATTCAAATACAAAACAAATAATTCTCAAAATTATTGAAATCGAACCCGAGACCCACTGGTCTGAACTTAACATTCTTCACCATTAGATTTCTATTCTAATTCCAAACTACATGATACGACACACTAGTTCAAAATCGTGACCTCAAAAATCTCATTTCTAACTTCACTGTTTCAATATCAACAAAAAATTACTGAATCAGAAAAGAAATAAATCACACGATCCAAGTACAAAAGGGTAAAAAATCGCTTACGGCTGTTTTGACGAGCTCATCGGTATAAGATCCGGCGCGGATGACCGTCACGCGGCGTGTGGGAAGACGCGCCGCCGACTCGTGGCGCGAATTGAGGGAGTGCTGGCCGGCGATCCACGATGAGGAGGAAGCGTTCAACTTTACCAAACTCGAGAAGGCCATTAATCTATTAAGAAAAATGGAATATGTAAAAAATGGAAAAAATAATTATTTTGTCGACAGATTTTGAGAGGAAGGAGAGAAAAATTGAAAAATACGGAGTAGTGGGTTTGTTTTCTACTTTATCTTGGAGAGTCCGCTGGTTGACGATAATAACTATGGAAGGAAAACAAAAGGAAAGCGTCGCCGTCTACAGTATCTCCCTATCACACTATCACAGCATCAGGTTGATTGTGAAATGGCCTTGTTGTCCTTCGGGGGTTTGCGAAATTAAATTATGTACAGTGGAATATGCCCAAAAATATTTAATTTAAGGAAAATTCTGAAATGAGGGTAATTGTAGATCTTTTTAAATATTTAGAGTATTAGTTTATCCTAATTATAAATAAGAGTAATTTTTTTTAAAATATATATACATGGTAAGTGTAAAAGTATATAATATTATCAATTTCAAAAGTTAAAATGTGTAAATAAAAATATTTTAGTAACTTATTTTATAAAAAAAAAAAAATTATTTGTTAAATGAAAAAAGTATAATATTTTTATAATAATGAAACAAATATACCCTATCTATTAATAATTAATAATAACTTAATTTAATTAGTTTTCAAACTTAATATTTAATTTTATCGAATACGGAGTAGTAATTAGACAAATGACTAATTGACTTTGTCTTTGTTGTAGAACGACGATGTATAGTACGAACAATATGCGGAACCCCGAATATAACTCAACAATAAATAAAGAAGGAGACAAGAAAAGAAGACAAGGAATTTACGTGGAAACCCAAAACGGGAAAAACCACGGGAGGAACGACGAGAACTTTCACTATAATATTGCCGATGATTACAAGGATTGATATCCACTCTAAAACCCTCTAATCTCACACAATAGCTATAGAATTATAATTGGTTCTTCGTGTTGATTTCTCTCTCTCTCTCTCATCTGTGTCAATGGAGCAGCTCTCTTTATATAGGGGGAGATCCTAATTATTGTATGGAAACAATAATTCTCGCCCAAAAGAGTTCAGGAATAGCTGGAATTAATCCCCGTTGAATTAGGAAACTTTTCCTAAAATCCGCGCTGCCAGGCATCGGTGTCGGCCGACAGGTTCAGCACGAACGTGCTACTGCCTCAGAATATGCTCCGCGATCAGCACGAGCAAAAGGGCCTATTGTCGGCCGACAGGATATTGTGTCGGCCGACACTAATGTGTGAAAACACATTTTCTCCAAACGGTTTGGGGGCACCACTATTCAACAATCTCCACCTTGACACCAAACCGCGAAATCTCATCGCGCATGCGAAATCCCATCGCACATCAAAAACATAAAGCGAAATCACATCGCACTCCATAGTCTCGTCCCTCGTCTTCCTCCAAATGCCCCAACGGGCCTAGTTCCTAGAAGATTGGACCTTCAAAGGTCCCCATGAATCGGAACATACATACCCGAGTGTCTTCTTCGAATTGTGAGCCCAATTCGAGATATACCCTCTCGACCGCTTTCCAAGCGCACATGGCTCACCAGGTTTAGAAACACTCCATAGATCGAGAAACACTCGATCCTTCTTGTCGACTTTCCTCACATGCCCAAGCCGCACATGGTCTAGTCGTGTAGACTCTTCACCCGAGAGCCTAGTTTTTCCCACGGTTACTTCGTTCACCGCTTCATCTTTAATCAGCTTGGTCACTCCGGCCTTACTTGGTTGTGCGCCTCTAAGCCGGATAGACTCTTCTACCAAGAGTCGGGTTTCGGCCCCGGTTACTTCCTTCACCGTGCCTTCTTGGAGGACATAAGGTCGTCTCGCCTTCTCGTCTCCTCCCAACACTACCAAAGCCTCTTCGGTAGCCTCACAAACTCCACCTTCTCCGGTGTAGCTTTTATCAACCTCGGTTACTTCCTTCGCCGAGCTTCCATCGAGGACATAAAGACGACTCGTCTTTCTCTTTCCCCGCAATATTACCAAACCACCTTTGGTAACCCTTAAAACTCCACCTTTACAAGTGAGTTTATAGCCCTTCATATCAAGGGTACTCAAGGAAATCAAATTACTCTTCAAGTCAGGGACATGTCTTACCTCGCCTAGCGTGCGCACCGTGCCATCGAACATCTTCAATCGGATATTCCCAATCCCTTCGACCTTGCACGAGGTGTCATTAGCCATGAACACCGCACCATGCTCCAAAGATTCATAAGTCTCGAACAACGACCGGTCCGGACACATATGAAACGAGCAACCCGAGTCTAAGATCCAATCATCACACAAGTTGGAGTTCTCGCCTAGAGCCATTAGTAGTTCTCCATAGAAATTCCCATCTACTAATCCAACGTCACCGGAATTCCGATTACCGGAATTATTGTTGTTGCTCTCCCTATTCTTCAACGCGTAGCACTCCGACTTTATGTGTCCCTTCTTCTTGCAGTAGAAACACGTCTTATTCCCGTGTCGCGACTTCGAATTCCCCGAGTCGCTTCCTTTATCACGGTACTTCTTTTGGACGCTAAGTCCTTCACCCACATCGGGCACACCATCCTTGTTGGACTCCATCCTTTGTACGTTTTCCCTTGACGAGAGAGCCGAAGTTACGTCTTTAAACGTGAGGCTATCTCGTCCATAGAGAAGCGTGTCCCGAAAAGCCGCCATGGAGGGGGGTAGCGAGCATAACATCCAAAACGCAAGATCATCATCTTCGATCTTCACGCCAATTTTCCCAAGGTCAGCTACACGCTCCTTGAATCTCGCTACATGGTCTTGAATCGACGACCCCTCCGCCATCTTGAGGAAGTAGAGACTTCTCTTCAAGTGATGCTTGCTGGACACCGTTTTCTCAACGCACATCGATTCCAACAACTCCCATAATTCCTTTGCGGTCTTCGCCTCCGTCGTTTCCTCAGTCAACGAATCCGAAACATGAAGCCCTATGGTCGCCATAGCCATCTGATCGAGCTCCACCCACTCGTCATGCTTCATGTCTTTCGGCTTGTTGTCAACACCAAGTAGACAAACCTCTTGCTTAAGAGATCTGAGGACTAACCTCATCTTGTGTTGCCAAATAGGAAACCTCGTGTTGAGACTTAAATTCGGTAGATCGTACCTCACGCTCGCCATCGAAACCTGGCTCTGATACCACTTGTTGTAGAACGACGATGTATAGTACGAACAATATGCGGAACCCCGAATATAACTCAACAATAAATAAAGAAGGAGACAAGAAAAGAAGACAAGGAATTTACGTGGAAACCCAAAACGGGAAAAACCACGGGAGGAACGACGAGAACTTTCACTATAATATTGCCGATGATTACAAGGATTGATATCCACTCTAAAACCCTCTAATCTCACACAATAGCTATAGAATTATAATTGGTTCTTCGTGTTGATTTCTCTCTCTCTCTCTCATCTGTGTCAATGGAGCAGCTCTCTTTATATAGGGGGAGATCCTAATTATTGTATGAAAACAATAATTCTCGCCCAAAAGAGTTCAGGAATAGCTGGAATTAATCCCCGTTGAATTAGGAAACTTTTCCTAAAATCCGCGCTGCCAGGCATCGGTGTCGGCCGACAGGTTCAGCACGAACGTGCTACTGCCTCAGAATATGCTCCGCGATCAGCGCGAGCAAAAGGGACTATTGTCGGCCGACAGGATATTGTGTCGGCCGACACTAATGTGTGAAAACACATTTTCTCCAAACGGTTTGGGGGCACCACTATTCAACAGTCTTGATAGTTAAGATAGTAATAACTCGTTACGATTTTCTAAATAAAAATGAAGTGTAGTTAACAGTGTAATTGAAAGTGCGTGGGCAGCGGTATTTATGAAGAAAATACACTGCCCTGCTGTAAGGCAGTGCGATGCGGCAACACGAAGCCTTAAAATAGAATTCGTTCGTTTATTCGTGATTTACTTGATTTACGTATTTTAATAAGTTTATTAGAATATCAGATTAATATAAATATATGTGATATATGTATATTGGCAGCGGAAGAATTAAAAATAAATTAAACAAATGAACGCACACACACTCACACGAAAGCAAAAATAAAGAACACAAGGAATTAATCTTTGTATGGGTATTTAAATTAAATTTAAATTACCCATACGAATGTGCCTTACGGCAAAAATATATTATTAAAGAAACGAGTCTTTACAATGAGTAATCTCGGATTTACAATCGATTAAACTCAAGGCAGTGCGAAGGCATTCTTTAACGTTTATCGGATCCGGAGATTAATGAACAATCAACACGAAAATAAAGCTACTGTAATAAACCTATTCTAAGCTCTTGATAATCAGCGTAGCTTCAAAATCACTCTCACAGGCGAGAGGATGAACGGCACGAAGAACTTCACAAGCGAAGTCTTCGGCACAAAAAGCTAGATGATCGATCTAGGTGAAAATGTGTTTCTAGATGTGTTAATGGATGTTAATTGATTGGTCTAAATGAGCTGAGGACGTCCAGTATATATAAGAGAAGTCTCTCAACCGAAATCTCTAGAAAAACTAGGTTTGAGTTGGTTGAGAGATTGTAGAAACCGCCTTTGACCAGCTCCAGGTCCTGCCGCGAAGCGAGCTGTTCTGCAGGCAGAGCGAACCTTCTTCATTAGATTGGAATGCTTTGCCTTCTGCCAATGCCTTCCATTCTTCTTCGTTTTCAGGTTCTCAATGCTCCACTTGTATTCTTGAGTCTTTTGCTCTTGTTCGTCCTGCGGCATGCCGAAGCTTCGTCCTGCCGCAAGGTCTTGCGTAAGTATTCAAGGTTTATATCTTCAGCTAGCATTCTCGAGTCCTCTGCTCTTGTTCGTCCTGCGGCATGCCGAAGCTTCGTCCTGCCGCAAGGTCTTGCGAAAGTATTCAAGGTTTATATCTTCAGCTAGCATTCTTGAGTCCTCAGCACGTATTCGTCATGTGGCATGCCGAAGCTTCGTCATGCCGCAAGGTCTTGTTCATTCATCCAAAGTATTGATTGTTCATACAAGCACGGATCAAGTGATACATCATGCTAAAATACATCACACATAAAATGAGTGACAACAACAATATACAAGTGTGAAGAAAGGAGAAAAACATGTAAATATGATCAAGGCATTGTTATGCCCAGTAACTCTGCGGCATTGCTCTGCCTAACATATTTACACTAACAAACTCCCCCTTTTTATCTTTCTTCACAAAACATGAGGAAGAGTATAAGAACAACTCCCCTCAATGAAAACTCTCTTAACATAGAAGTGTAAAATTTAATCGTAGCATATCAATAAGGAAAAACAAACTCCCATTTAGTGAATTACCTCTAAGCTAAGAAATAGAAAAAGAAACAAGTAGATGAAGCTTATCTATAAAAGAGAATCACACCAATTTTAATTTAATATAACAAAAATAAATAAACTAAATTAAAAACTAAACTACACTAAAATAACTAAATATTCTTTCTTCTCTTCTCTTCTTGCCCTTGCCCTTGCTCTTCCCAACGGCTCCCCCTTGCTCATGCCTTGGCTCCCACTTGCTCATGCCCTTGCCATTGCTCTTCCCAAACTACTACTCCCCCTTTTTGTGACGAAAGGTGCTCCAGGAAAAAAATGCAAGTCATTAGAAAGAGCTTTTGCGTCAAAGGCATGGAGGTCCATCCAAGGTAGGCAATGAAAAGAGAAACCTCTTGATATCAAATACTTGATCGATTTCTCATAGCACGAAAAAAAAACACTACGACCTAAGCACATCATGTTGCGGTAGTAGCTTTAAATTGAAAGCAAAGTGCATTTAAAACAAGAAAAACCAACTCTTCCCTATGCGGCAGTATGAGAAGTTTTTTTTTTTTTTTTTTTTTTTTTTTTTACAATAAAAAATATTTTTGGGGTGTGATAACTTCAAGGATAAACTAGGCAATTTATATCCAAAAATAAAAAACATGAAGTGTGTAAAGAAAGTGCACACTCCGGTTGGGCAACACGCTGCGTATGGAATAAGCTGCATACTTCTCTTCATGGATGCCAAGATTCAGAAGGTGAATGTATTGAATATCTTAGACACTTAGTACATTGAATCAAAACCCTTTGTATATATTGTTTTTTTTTTCTTGTTTTTTTTTTTACAAGTACTTGGGTTTGTCTATGTTGCCTAAGAGCTTTGGATATTCTCTCTGCCTTCGGAAGATTTTACATTCTTTATTATGGCATTCTGAAGTGGCAAACTTGAAAGAGAAGTTGAAACTGCCATGTCAATGCGGCAGCGCGTTGCAGTCGTGCATCTAGGGCACGCTGCACATACTCAATGGTTTGTTTATGTCAATTTGTCTATTTCCTGCCTTCGTGTCTTCAGGTGATGCGCCAGCAACAACAACAATTGAGGCATCATCAGCAGCATCGGTTGAGGCAGCAGCAACATTAGTTGAGGCAACACGATCAGCTGAGGCAAAAATACCGATTTTTGTTTTGGGAATCCAAACTTGATTCACTTTCTTCTTCATCGGCTTAGTAGGAGACCTTGATTTGTTGAGATATTTGCTGGGATTCCAAGGTCCTACATTTGAGGATAGAAAACGACCGTTTTCGATGTCTTCTTCACGTCTCCAACAATAGGGTCGAATATGACCAGGGACGAGGCAATAATGGCATATATATCTTCGTTTTGATTTGTTCTTCAGTTTAGGCAAGGGTTGTCTTGTGCTCGTCTTGCCTGATTTTCCATGCCCTTGCCTCTGCCTTTTGCCTTTGTTGGGGGCAGGGGCAGAAACCTTGCCTTCTGTTTGTGTAGATTGTTGTGAACGTGAGGGCTTAGAAGCATCATTTGAAACACCTTCTGATGCTTTCACAAAAGTAATTCCCGTAGATATCTTCTTTGGAGGGAATACGGCATCGATAGTCTTTTGGTAACCGAGGCCTTGCCTTTCAACATTTGATATGCTCATCACGGCATCCAATTTGGAAGTACCTGTGTTGAGCTTCTCAAAAGTATTGTTGGCAGCCTCCAACTTTCCATTTGATCGCTCGAGATCGATCTTGAGTCTGCCTATTTCCATATCCTTCCTTGTCAGCTCCACATCAAGCTTTTTTAATCGTTCTTCGTAATATCCTTTGTTGGCCATCAAGCTCTCCACCACCTTGGATTGATTCCTGAATCGTTCTTCGGTCGAGGCTTTGTTGGCAATCAAATTCTTCATCATCGTGGATTGCTTCTTCAAATCCATTCGAAGGTTATCAAAATTGTCTTTTAGTTCCATGAAAAGTTCAAGGGAGATTGGAACTTCTTCAAACTCATCGTCATTAATGGAGGCAGTGAGACACATGAAACTCCCTGCCTTGGTTGCAGCAGCTGTATGGCATACTTTCGGGTATGCTGTGGCAGGGTCTGCGGCAGAGTTATCATCTTCATCATCTGATAAGCACCTGCCTTCAAAGCGAGCTGCAAAGGCAGTGTTAGTACAAAAATTCTCAGCCTCAGTTTGATTAAAGAGATCTAAGTCCTGAAATGCAATCATGTTAACAAAATTTTCAATTTTTCTATTTTTAGATGGGCATTCAGTAGCATAATGTCCAATTCCATGGCATGAGTGACACTCAATTTTGGACCAGTCCTTCTCTTGGCTTGAATTGAAATTTGAGTTTGATCGTTGTGGCACAAATCTTCTTTCTTGACTCGTTGCGGCCTTTGATGGATTTCTCCTTCGTCGTGGATCAAACTTACCTTTGAGAAATCGTACAAGAATAACATCGAGCTTCCTTGAGAGTAGATCAAATTTATCATCACTATCGTCGTATCCAAGTAACTCATAAATTTCGTCATCTGTCAGGGCATTGGCTGCGGCAGGGTTAACAAAGACAGCATGATTGTTGCCTTTCGAGCTGCCTTCCTCCTTGTCGCTTGGTTCTGCCACAAAGTACGTCACATTTTCCTCATTATTTTTCTCACGTGACTGACCATGAGTTGCACGATCTTGCATATTTAGCTCATAGGTCTTGAAGACTGCCATTAAAGAGACGAAGTCTTCAGAGGAACCTAAAGGGCCATCTTCAATTGCCGTAACTTTTGCTTGAAATTTTGAATTCAAGGATCTCATTACTTTGCTACAAACAGCCACATTGCTTATGGGAGATCCAAGATCAGCACATTCATTGACGATAGACATGATTTCGCCAAAATACTGCCTTGCCGACTCATCATCACGCATGCGCAAATTCTCAAAACGAGACATGAGCATTCGGAGCTTTGTCTTCTTCACTGTGGTATTTCCTTCACAATGAAGAGCGAGTTGATCCCATATGTCTTTAGCAGATGCGCATTGCTTGACAATTTTGTACATATCACAATCGATAGACTCAAGGATGGCACACCTTGCCCTATCGTTGGCAGTACTTATGGCAACCTCATCGGTAGACCATTTTTCAGGTGATTTTTCAAGCTTACTACCTTCCGGTAACTCCTCAATGGGAGGTTTCCATCCTCTAAGGACTGAAAGCCAAGCATTGCGGTCAATAGATTTTATCCTTGCCTCAATACGAGTTTTCCAAAATCCATAATTATCACCATTAAGAACAACCGGTGTTCTAATAATGTACGAGGTGTCTGACATTGTGAGTGTGTAAAATCAGAGGGACCGTTAGCACTAAGTGAGTCTAGTGTCGGCTCTGATACCACTTGAAAGTGCGTGGGCAGCGGTATTTATGAAGAAAATACACTGCCCTGCTGTAAGGCAGTGCGATGCGGCAACACGAAGCCTTAAAATAGAATTCGTTCGTTTATTCGTGATTTACTTGATTTACGTATTTTAATAAGTTTATTAGAATATCAGATTAATATAAATATATGTGATATATGTATATTGGCAGCGGAAGAATTAAAAATAAATTAAACAAACGAACGCACACACACTCACACGAAAGCAAAAATAAAGAACACAAGGAATTAATCTTTGTATGGGTATTTAAATTAAATTTAAATTACCCATACGAATGTGCCTTACGGCAAAAATATATTATTAAAGAAACGAGTCTTTACAATGAGTAATCTCGGATTTACAATCGATTAAACTCAAGGCAGTGCGAAGGCATTCCTTAACGTTTATCGGATCCGGAGATTAATGAACAATCAACACGAAAATAAAGCTACTGTAATAAACCTATTCTAAGCTCTTGATAATCAGCGTAGCTTCAAAATCACTCTCACAGGCGAGAGGATGAACGGCACGAAGAACTTCACAAGCGAAGTCTTCGGCACAAAAAGCTAGATGATCGATCTAGGTGAAAATGTGTTTCTAGATGTGTTAATGGATGTTAATTGATTGGTCTAAATGAGCTGAGGACGTCCAGTATATATAAGAGAAGTCTCTCAACCGAAATCCCTAGAAAAACTAGGTTTGAGTTGGTTGAGAGATTGTAGAAACCGCCTTTGACCAGCTCCAGGTCCTGCCGCGAAGCGAGCTGTTCTGCAGGCAGAGCGAACCTTCTTCATTAGATTGGAATGCTTTGCCTTCTGCCAATGCCTTCCATTCTTCTTCGTTTTCAGGTTCTCAATGCTCCACTTGTATTCTTGAGTCTTCTGCTCTTGTTCGTCCTGCGGCATGCCGAAGCTTCGTCCTGCCGCAAGGTCTTGCGTAAGTATTCAAGGTTTATATCTTCAGCTAGCATTCTCGAGTCCTCTGCTCTTGTTCGTCCTGCGGCATGCCGAAGCTTCGTCCTGCCGCAAGGTCTTGCGAAAGTATTCAAGGTTTATATCTTCAGCTAGCATTCTTGAGTCCTCAGCACGTATTCGTCATGTGGCATGCCGAAGCTTCGTCATGCCGCAAGGTCTTGTTCATTCATCCAAAGTATTGATTGTTCATACAAGCACGGATCAAGTGATACATCATGCTAAAATACATCACACATAAAATGAGTGACAACAACAATATACAAGTGTGAAGAAAGGAGAAAAACATGTAAATATGATGAAGGCATTGTTATGCCCAGTAACTCTGCGGCATTGCTCTGCCTAACATATTTACACTAACAGTAATTCCTCTGATACATGTCTCGATTGAACAAGAGACATAAATCTAACTAGACCTCTTAGTACTAAATAAATGTGTGTACGTTTTAAATATAAAAAATTCGATCTTGAAAATAAAAAGATATGGAGATTTTTTTATTTTTTAAGTTTTCAATGTTAAAAATAAAATTTTTTAGTCTCTCGTTTTTTCAATATTTGTACTCAGGAATATATTACTTTTATATTGAACATACAAATTAAGAAAAAATATATTTTAAATGTACAGTGAAATGTACTAATTATTGTTAAATTATTTAATAGTTATTTTTAAATAAAAGAAATGTATAAAATATATTTTATTAATTTAAAAATATATTTTTGCCTAAATGGACCAGTTTATTTATAAACTCTTTTTATTTTATAATAATAACAAAATCACTTTTTTTAAATTAATATTTCACAATAATAGTATCATCCTTATAATATATAATTCAGCTAGCAATTGTCCGAGGTGTCGTATATTTTCACCGTTTGATTTTTTTGTGTTCACACCTATTATTAAACAAGCACCGTTAAATTAAATTTGTGTTCACACTGGTCATTATTAATTATTATTTTTAACGTAATTAATTAGAATTTTTAGCGTAATTAATTGAAACAATTATTTTTGATTAATTAGCGTAATTATTTATTTCTTTATATAATATAATTTTCATTTATATTTTTCTTAATATAATTCAATATTATTTTTAGCGTAATTAATTAGTGTAATTATTTTTAATTAATTAGGCAATTATTTGAAATTAATTATTATTTTTAACTTAATTAATTAGCTAAAATAATAATCAATTACAAATATTTGCCTAATTAATTTAGCGTAATTAATTAGATAATTATTATTTTTAATTAATTAGTTCAATTATTTTTAAGTAATTAATTAGATAATTATTATTTTTAATTAATTATTTCAATTATTTTTAATCAATTAGCGTAATTATTTATTTCTTTATTTATATAATATAATTTACATTAATAATATTATTTTTAGTGTAATTAATTAGCGTAATTATTTTTAATTAATTAGCGCAATTATTTTTAGTTTATTAGTGTAATTATTTCTTTCTTTCTTTATATAATATAATTTACATTTATAATTTTCTTAATATAATAAATATTATTTTTAGTGTAATTAATTAGCGTAATTATTTTTAATTAATTAGTATAATTATTTATTTATGTATATAATATAATTTACATTTATAATCTTTTTAATATAATCTCCGTAAATATTGACTTTGAAATATTCAAAATATAACATTTATTCCTTATTTATCTCCTTTAATTACGTTTATTCTATTATACTACTAAAATTAATTATTATGATAAGAGAGAATCTACATTTTTTATTGATATATTTAATGGATAAATTAATTAATTTTTATTATACAAACAATAATAACGAAATTTAAGAGAATTCAAATTAGTTATATTTAAAAATAATAAATATTATCAAACCCTACTTCAAATCCGTGTCTATATAAAATGTCATCTTCACTCACTCCCTACCTTTCACTTTTCATTTAGCTATTTTTTTATTTGTTCATTGCTCACATTTATTTATTCACTTTTCATTTCAGTTTTTTTTTATTAATGCTCACATTTATTTATTTTTGTGCAAAGCTCTATGTAAGTTTTGTTCTTTTTTTTTTGTTTTTTTTGTATTTTTTGTAGCCTTTTCATTTCAGCTATTTTTTTTTATTTGTTCATGCTCACATTTATTTATTTTTGTGCAGAACTCTATTTAAGTTTTGTTGTTTTTTTGTTTTTTTTTGTATTTTTGTACTAACTCTCACATTTAATTTCAGCTATTTTATTTATTTATTCATGCTCACATTTATTTATTTTTGTGCAGAGCGTAAGTTTTGTTCTTTTTTTTTTGTTTTTTTGTATTTTTTGTAGCCTTTTCATTTTAGCTATTTTTTTTATTTATTCATGCTCACATTTATTTATTTTTGTGCAGAACTCTATGTAAGTTTTATTGTTTTTTTGTTTTTTTGTATTTTTTGGACTATCTTTCACTTTTATTTTCAGCTATTTTTTTATTTGTTCATGCTCACATTTATTTGTTCAATTTTCATTTTAGCTATTTTTTTTTATTCATGCTCACATTTATTTATTTTTGTGTAGAGCTCTATTTAAGTTTTGTTCTTTTTTTTTTTTTTTTTTTGGTATTTTTTGTAGCCTTTCATTTCAGCTATTTTTTTTATTTGTTCATGCTAATATTTATTTATTTTTGTGCAGAACTCTATGTAAGTTTTGTTGTTTTTTTGTTTTATTTTTTATTTTTGCACTAACTCTTTTTTTTTATTTTTGCACTAACTCTCACTTTTAACTTTACCTATTTTTTTTATTTGTTCATCCTCACATTTATTTATTCAATTTTCATTTCAGCTATTTTTTTTATTTATTCATGCTCACATTTATTTATTTTTGTGTAAGTTTTGTTCTTTTTTTTTTGTTTTTTTTATTTTTTGTAGCCTTTTCATTTAGCTATTTCTTTAATTTGTTAATGCTCACATTTATTTATTTTTGTACAGAATTTTATGTAAGTTTTGTTGTTTTTTTTGTTTTTTTGTATTTTTGTACAAACTCTCACTTCTATTTTTTTTATTTGTTTATGGTCACATTTTTTTATTCAATTTTTATTTCAGCTATTTTTTTTATTTATTCATGCTCACATTTATTTATTTATTTATTTTATTTGTTCATGCTCACATTTTTTTATTAAATTTTCATTTCAGCTATTTTTTTTTATTTATTCATGCTCATATTTATTTATTTTTGTGTAGAGCTCTATGTAAGTTTTGTTGTTTTTTTTTTTGTTTTTTGTATTTTTTGTATCATTTTCATTTCAGATATTTTTTTTATTTGTTCATTCTCACATTTATTTATTTTTGTAGAGCTCTATGTAAGTTTTGTTGTTTTTGTGTTTTTGTATTTTTTGGACTACCTCTCACTTTTAATTTAAACTATTTTTTTTATTTGTTCATGCTCACATTTATTTATTCAATTTTTATTTTAGCTATATTTTTTATTTATTTATGCTCACATTTATTTATTTTTGTGCATAGTAAGTTTTGTTGTTGTTTTTTTTTTTTTTTTTTGTATTTTTTGTATCCTTTTCATTTAGCTATTTTTTTTATTTGTTTATGTTTGTTTATGCTCACGTTTTTTTTTTTGCAAGCTCTATATATGTTTTGTTGTTTTTTTTGTTGTTTTTTATATTTTTTGCAGCTAAGTATTCGTTTACTAATTTGATTTTAATAATTTTTGGAAGTAAGTCATTTTTGTCCAGACCTTTTGAATTTCTTACTCATTTTTTGTTTATTTTGTAGGTTTATTTATAACTATTTATTTTGTAGGTTTCATTATAAGTAAAATACCTACCGAAGTCATTAAAAAAAAACATTTGATTGCACAAATTTTAAATGGATTCCAAGCTTTTGTTTATGTTTTCTGATAAAATTAGAGTAGTTTGTGTTAATTTTATTTATGATGTAATTTACTCAATTTAGTAGTTTGTTTTCATTTTATTTATGATGTATTTTATCTATTTAATGTAATTAATGAAATTTACGCAATTTACAATAATTCTATTTAAGTTTATTCTAGTTTTGTTTATTTTGTGACTTAAGCAACAATATTTTTATTTGTATTACTTACAAATATCACTAAAACATAATTAATTTATGTATTTTAGTTTGATCTTTTTTTATATAATTTGTGCTTGCAATTCATTGAAGAGATGTTGAAGCGCCAAGGACAAACGCTGAAAGATATTCCAATTATGCCATATCCAAAATTCGTTGATGTTACTGTTGGACAAAACAGCCTCTTAGCAGCCGAGCTTCCCTATGACAGAAATGCTCTCCGAGTCGAGTACGAACAATTAGTGGCCATGTTGAATGATGATCAGCGGAAGGCTTATAAGACAATCATTCGAACTCTCGACGATCCAAACGGACAGGTTTTCTTTTTGTATGGTTATGGTGGAACTTGCAAAACTTTTGTTTGGAAGACTCTATCTGCTGTCGTCCGATCTAGGGGCGACATTGTTCTAAATGTTGCTTCAAGCGGTATAGCTTTTCTTCTTTTACCAGGAGGTAGAACAGCCCATTCAAGGTTAAAGATTCCGATATCTTTGCACGAAAGCTCTACGTGTAACATCAGGAAGCAAAGCGATCTAGGTAAATTGATTGTTAAGACGAAACTCATTATATGGGACGAGGCTCCTATGATGCACAGATATTAACAATCAATTAATCAGATTTTGTTGTCTTACTATCTTATATTTTTGTGTTTATTATATAATTATTAATACAACATAATCATATTTATTCTATTTTGGTTTTGATTTTTGTAGAAATTGTTTTGAAGCACTAGATCGAACAATGCGTGATATCATGAGCTCCCATCGACCTGAAGCTCAGCATCTGCCTTTCGGAGGCAAGGTTGTTGTGTTCGGAGGAGATTTTCGACAAATTTACCGGTCATACCTAAAGGTACGAGGCAAGATATAGTTCACGCCACTATTAATTCTTCCAACATATGGATAAATTGCAAAGTTTTGCGCTTGACCAAAAATATGAGACTGCAAAATATCGGTGAGGGAAGTGATGGTCGTAAGTTGCGCGAGTTCTCTGATTGGCTGTCTTCTATAGGGGATGGTACTATTGGTGACGATAATGACGGAGAAGTGGATATAGAGATCCCGGATGAATATTTGATAACTCATTCGGATAATCATATTGAATCTATTGTTCAAGCCACATACCCGAATTTCCATGACCACATTGGTGATATCAATTTTCTAGACGGACGGGCGATTCTGGCGCCGACCCTGGATGACGTTAATGAAATCAACGATTACATGGTTGCAATGCATAATACTGAAGAACGAATTTACTTGAGTTCGGATAGTATCGTCCCTACCGAACGCGGGGATAATATGTTTGCTCAAATGCATTCTGTTGAGTTTTTAAATACCATCAAGTGTTCCGGACTGCCAAACCATGAGCTGAAGTTGAAGGTTAGTATTACTATAACTTTTTTTTTCAAATCTATTTCTATTAATTAATTAATATAGTAGTTAATATATACATTGAAATATGATCATTATATAGCTGTGCGACTAATATATATATTATTGAAGAATAATCAATCACTTTTGATTATTCCTAATATTTATATTCATACAAATATTACGTTAATATATATATGTATTCAAATTGTAACTTTTGTTTTTTTATCCAACCATTTATGCAGGTATATTCTATGTATTGTATTTATTAAATAATTAATTAAATGAATTAATTCTATTTTGTGAGATGTTACATATTTTTGATACATGAATTGTTTTTTATTAGATTGGTGTGCCCTTATGTTGCTACGGAATATGGATGCCGCTTTGGGACTATGCAATGGTACTAGGATGGTTGTAACACACCTTGGTGATTATGTTATCCAGGCGAAAGTATTAGGAGGAAATAATTTTGGGGAATTGGTTTTTATTCCTCAATTGCTCTGACGCCATCAGATACCAAATTCCAGTTTTCTTTTCAACGAAGACAATTTCCGATTATGATATCGTATGCCATGACGATTAATAAGAGTCAAGGTCAGTCGTTGAGAAATGTTGGAACATTTTTGAAGAGACCAGTATTTACGCAGGGTCAATTATACGTTGCGCTGTCTAGAGTAACCAACACCACCGAGTTGAAACTTTTGCTTTGTGATGATCGTGGCCGTCTTACGAATAGAACAACAAATGTAGTTTATAAAGAAGTATTCCAAAATTTGTAATTTCATTGTAATTTCTTATTAGATATTACAATTAGATCACAAACTTAATGTTTATTTATGCATTATCAATGTCTATATCGAATTATTTGTTAGGTTAAACATCAAACATAAACAGAAAGAGCTTATTTCGAGTAACAAAAATTTGAAATTTATTAACGTGCATCGCACGGGCAAGAGGACTAATTTCAAAAAAAAGGATGAAGCCTTTTATTTTACTCTTAATTTATCAAATCTACTTTTTCAAATTCACCGGAAATTATTTTATTTTTTAATTTAAAAAATAAATTTATACTACCTTTCATTTAGATAAAAAAGTTAAAAAAATAATTACTCCCAGTATTTTTTTCTTAATATTTGTGTCTAGCAAAGTGTTCTTATACAGTCTACCAGAAGGATAACACTTGAAAATCTAAATAAAGTCTGCCGGAAAGGCACCATTCTTCAGTTTCCCGCTCCACGCTAAGTCGCTAACAACGCCGACTAACTATATATTCTACACTATACCTTTCTCCCTTCAGTTTGAGCAACAACATTTACAGCATTTTCCACGACTCAAACAGCTCTCCCTCCCGCAGTATAATTTCCGTTCGTGCTTAATCCGAGGTAAGAGACTGTGAATCACAAATCGATTTCATCGTATGTTTTCTCTTCAATTTTGGGGGCGGGGGATTTAGGGTATGATTGTTGTTATGGTTGTTTAGGACGACGATCTGTCGAGGAAACGATTGAATGTTTATTCCGTTTCCATGACGTGCAAAGAAAATCTCTATGTTTAGAAACGGCGCTAATTTTTCATGTTGTCCTGCGTTGTTGTTTTTACTAGCTGTAGCTTGTAGCTCATAAGCTACTCTGTTGAACTGTGCGATGCAATTCAAATGTAAGAAGCTGTATTACTTCGATTATGCTATTATCCAAGCTGCTTTTAGTCTCGTTTCTTTTGAATTTGTCGCAACGTATTTGCGATGAATCGTGCCTCTAATTTGATAATTTACTCCTTTTTATGTTTTGTCGTATTCCTATGGTAATTATGATATCATGATATACTGAGAGGGCTTTGCTCTTTTTTAGTTCACCGAGACATGAGTTCACACATGGATATGTATGCTCTCAAGGCAGTCGCTGACTTACCTGCTCCTTTTCGCTCTGCTTTTAGTTTCAGGTACATTTAAGTACTCCAAAGAAATTGAGTGGTTTGAAGCTTTGAGCGATGGCTGACGTTTTATTCTATCCAATAATATGTTTATGCTCTTCTGAAACTATGGACCTCAGGGAATTGTTCACGGGGGCTTGTTGGAACTAATATTTGTAATGGGTAGTCGTTGAGTATAATTGTGTGTGACTTCATTCTTGTGATTCTTGTTGAAAAGGTTACTGTTGTTATATCTTCTGAAATATGCAGGTACTTTAACTCGCTGCAGAGTGAATGTTTTCCCACATGCTACTTTTCGGATGTAAACATGGTCATATCGGCTCCTACTGGAAGTGGCAAAACCGTACTTTTCGAGCTATGCATAATGAGGCTTCTCTCCAAGTTCATTGACGGTGTTGGGAAATTCAGTCATCATAAGGGGACCCTTAAAACAGTAGGTTTCTCATGTGCTAATTATCCAAAAGTTTGCGGTGATTATTATGTCTGAAGTGATCACCATATAAGTTATAACTACTGTATATTGTTCTTGCTATGGTATTTTGAGGATTTAAAACCCTGAAATAGTACTTGACTTTGTAACATGATATCTATACTTTTGTGTTCGAGACATAAATATGAAAGGCTTTATTCGCTTATTGGCATAAAATGGATATGCTGTGGAAACTGTATCCAATCATTTCACATTTAGTGGCTAACTATAATAATTATTTTGTGTTCTGAAGATATACATAGCGCCATCAAAGGCGTTGGTACAAGAGAAAGTCCGGGATTGGATTCAGAAACTTGGACCACTGGGAATAAATTGCCTCGAGCTAACAGGTGATAACGAGCACTACACTGTCACAAATATACAAGATGCTGACATCATTCTTACCACACCTGAGGTTAGTTAGCATGGATGTGTTTACCTGTTTTTGGATGATCTTCATGGATTTGGCTTATAATTGACCTCCCTTCGACTCAGAAATTTGATGGTGTGACTCGTTCTCGCATAAAAGGTGGAGGGTTGAGCTTTTTCAGTGATATATCTCTTGTGCTTATTGATGAAGTTCATTTGCTAAATGACCCTCGAGGAGCAACTCTTGAAGCAATAGTCAGCAGAATTAAAATGCTTGCTCGCAATCCTGACATGAAATCAAGCTCTTTATCCCGTGTTCGCTTCCTAGCTGTTTCTGCTACAATCCCAAATATCAACGACCTTGGTAATCTCAACATGAACTGATTATAATGTTTTACTTTCTGAAAATTCAGTATATGAGGATAATGTTGGTGATTGAGAAACATATTTTTTACATTTAACAGCGGAGTGGCTTATGGTTCCAGCTCAGGGAATTAAAAGGTATGCTCAAATTATTTTCCTATCACTTGTAAGCGTGAGATATCACATTCAACAGTTGCAGTACTCTGTAACTCGTTTGCAGGTTTGGAGAAGAAATGAGACCTGTAAAGTTGACTACTAAAGTTTTTGGTACGCAAAGTTATTCCCATCAATAGTTCCATCGACTTTACTATCAGTAAAAGACAAACTTATGAGCATTATTTAAAGTTGCTGGATTAAGAACACAGATTTTGACTATTGATACAAAAAAGAGAGTAAGAGTTGTAACAGTTACAACTGTTTCCCTCTCAATGTTATGTTACATGAAAGCTATTTCCTTACAGGGTACACTCCAGCGAAAAACGATTTCCTATTTGAAAAGGTATGTTTGGTTGATAATCCATGATTTATTTTTCTTAGTAATTACTAAGTTTCTCAATCACTATCTATCAAATTTCCGTTGGGTTTCCTACTGATAAACCCTTTGTTTTGATTATTATGCAGCGCCTTCAAAACTACATTTTTGGTAAGTCTGAAAACCTCATCTGAAGACAACCAAACACATTTCCTGTTAGTTTGTTAGATTATGTTTTAAGAGGGCATTACTATACAATATACATTAATCTGCAGATCTTCTCATGCAATTTTCTGGAGGAAAATCTGCCTTGATCTTTTGCTCTACTAGAAAAGGAGCACAAGAAGCGGCTCAACGACTCTCCCAGATATCAATGACTTATGGTAATTCAAGCCCTTTCATCAAAAGCAGAGAACAGCAGGAAAGATTAAGGGAGGCATCATTGTCATGCGGTGATAAACAAATGCAGTCCTACATACTTTATGGTGGTATGCAATTGTTCTCTTTTTTCATGTGGGTGTAGATTCCATGGATACGGGGTGGTGCGAAGGGTTTGTGAATGAGGTTTTAATTATAGGTTAACATTTTCTATTTGTTCTTCTGCAGTTGGATATCATAATGGTGGACTTTCTTTGAAGGATCGCAATCTCATTGAAGGTCTTTTTCTGAATGGTGATCTTCAAGTTTTATGTGCCACCAATACTCTGGCCCATGGAATAAATCTACCGGCACATACTGTCATCATCAAATCTACACAGCATTTGTATGTCTGAATTCTTTTTCCTAATATGTTTGCAAGCCCAATCATACAAGCCTAGGGAAAACAGGCAATTCGACTAGATTATCTTGGTTATGTTCTGCGGTTATGCCTTTACACCAGATTGATATATAATAAATAATAAGAAGGTGGGAGATACTCTAATCACCATGCTGTGTTATAATCCGTGCATTCTTAGCCGTTCTTACCAGTTGTCCAATACTCTATCCAAAGACCCACCCCCACCCTTACCCCACCCACCTTTTTTTTCCTTTGACGAGAGTAACTTTACTAGAATTTTAAACTGACTATTGATTGTTTATTAATCATTGATTTTATGCTAGCAACAAGGAGAAAGGGATTTACATGGAATATGACCGATCCATGGTATTGCAGGTTTGTAATTACTGATCTTATATAAAAAAAGCAATTTAGCACTCCAACAATACACTGTTGATTTACATGCAGGAGTAATAAATATCTGAGTTATGAAACTAAAAACTTGGTTTGCAGTAAAATCATTTAAAATATAGTATGACTATATTAGGTGCTCTTTGGACCATCTATGCTTTTTTTTTATTTTGACACCTGAAGTGCCTCTTCTAGTGAAATGATAGCCACCTCTTATTTAAGCAGATGTGTGGAAGAGCAGGCCGTCCTCCATTTGACGACACTGGAATGGTCATAATTATGACCAGAAAAGATTCAGTACATTCCTTCTCACATTAAATATTGCCCTAAATGAATAAACTGATATTTTGCAACAGAAGTTTATAACCCAAGTACCCCACACATTAATTCCAGGTCCATTTGTACGAGAATTTATTAAATGGATGTGAAATGGTGGAATCACAGTATGCCCATTTCTGAACTCTCTTTTTCTTAAACTGAAGCACCTTCTGTATTATCGGACCTGATTGTTTTATGGTTTGATGCTTCTAGGTTGCTTCCATGTATGACAGAACATTTAACTGCAGAGATCGTTCAATCAACAGTATCGGATATAACAAGGGCCATTGAATGGATGAAATGCTCATACTTGTATGTGAGAATGAAAAAGGCACGTCCTTCTAGCCAGACAAAATTCGGGAAATTCCTAACTTAGATAGCATTTCTGAAAAGTTTTCATGGTACAAACAGAATCCTGAGAAATATTCAATTTCAAAAGGGCTGTCTGGCAGTCAAATAGAGAAGCATTTACAAGGTGATTTGATCAATGAGGACCAGAAACCAGATATTAATTCTCATTTTTACATACACTGACATTATTTTACATGCTGTGCCAGAGATCTGTGTTCAGAAAGTTAATGAATTGGCACAATATCAGATGGTTTGGACTGATGAAGACGGTTTCCTCCTGAAGGCACTAGGTATATTTTCAATTTGTCGCTGACTTTCTGATTATAATGCAGTGCCTATGATTTCTTCTTTCTATTGTGTTCAGAGCCTGGAAAGTTGATGACAATGTACTACTTGAAGTTCGACACAATGAAGCACATTATACAGGCCCCAGGGAACTGCAGCGTTGAAGACACACTTCACATTATATGCCAGGCTGAAGAGATCAAATGTACTTAATACTTTCCGATTTATAGTACAATCTCTGTTAAGCTAATAAAATTCGATAATATGTCATTTTATCTGGAAACGAAGGGATACAACTAAGAAGGAATGAGAAGAAGATCCTAAATGACATACACAATGACAAAGATGGTCGTCTTCGCTTTCACATCCTAGACGATAAAGGAAAGCGAAAAAAACGCATTCAATCCAGAGAAGAGAAGATATTTATTCTCGTGAATGACTGCTTGACTGGCGATCCTTCAGTGCGTGACTTATCAATGAGCCAGGTTTCGCTAACTCTGTAAATACCATGGTTATTTTTTTTCTTCTAAATTTTCCCAAGAACGAAAACTTCAGGTATCTTTTAAAATTATAAATTACCACATAAAGTTATAAAAACACCAGAGATTAATATAAACCTATCAGTACCCACCTTCCCCCTAATTGAGGGTAAAAATTTGTTAAAGCAAAACAAAAGCCGAGAGAGTATTTGTAACTTTATAAGATAGTTGTGTTTTTTGGTCTTCTATTTTTCTTCAAGTTTTGCGTTATGCTGTAGGACATGAACGCTATATGCTCAAATGGGTCTAGAGTTGCAAAGTGCATGAAAGAGTATTTCATTTACAAGAAAAGCTATAGAGGAGCGTTGAGTTCAACACTACTAGCCAAATGTTTACATCAGAAGCTATGGGATGATAGCCCTTATTTGCTGAAACAATTACCAGGCATTGGAATGGTGACTGCAAAGGTTTGTTTCTTTAACTTCCAATACCATTTGAATCTCTGAGTGCATAATCTATTATGACGAGCCATCATTGTTTTGTTCTTCGGGAACCTTAAAAATTCTGATTAGGCACTGCATTCAATGGGAGTAATATCATTTGATGGCCTCTTTGAAGCTGATCCAAGAAAGATAGAGTTGATGACAGGTCGAAAATATCCATTCGGGAACCATATCAAGGAATCTTTGCTGTCACTACCACCGAAAATTGAGATGGTTGTTACACAAACTGAGGGCCAACGGATGGGGAAGTCTAAGCTACTGATAACATTAACCAGGCTATCACAGCCGAATCACTCAAATAAAAGAAATTATGCTGATATGGTATGGCGATGTTAACTTCTGAGAGTATTTACATAAATTATCCTGAAGTTTTAACTTGATTACAAAAAAATCAACTTATCTTTTAATATTAACCCCCCTAAATTGTTACAAAATATCTCATGAGGTTTGTAACTGCTTTACAAATTATCCCTTTGTAAGATGTAATTTTCAAATATAAGAACGTGTCAAGGGTACATTTTTAATTTCAAAAAATAAGGGTTTTTTATTTTCTTTCGTAACTAGGCTAAACCTGTAATTGTAGTTTCTCTTATTATCCCTAATTTTGATTTCTTGAACTGTTTTAATGCTATTATTTTCATATACTTGCAATCTTGATATCAACTGTATTGACACTATCGTTATTTTTAATAAGTTACCCATTTGATATTTTAAACAGATGGTTGGTATCGAGGAAGATAACCTCATTCTGTTTCATGAAAAAATAAGGTACAGTAAATTATTTTGAGTTTTAAACACAGATACTGGGGCAATGCATGTCTTACTAGTCAGTCGGTCCATATCTTACATTTGTGGTTTTTGAAATTCCTTTCTGCTGGCCCAGGTTGGAAGATTTCTCAAGGTAGGGAAACACAAGATCTCACACCCTTATTATCCTTGACGAGAGAGAATTATTGTTCAAATCCACAATGCTCGTCTGACACTATGCATTTTCTCAGCCCTTATTGTGCAACAGTTCTATACTCAAGTCCTCAGCTAGGAAAACTGACAATTAAAGCAGATCTAATACATGAAGAATTCAGTAACACCTTTCTTACTTTACTTTCATAGAGAATTTTTGTTGTGTGTGCATGTGTGTGTTGGGATGATACATCTAGTTTGATTTTACTGTTATTGCAGTTGGCATTGATCTCCATCAAAAGGTTGTTATCACACCACCATTAGATTTTAATGTGACTCACAAACATAGACAAAAGGATCTCTCCTCTTTCTATTCCAAGGATGTTCACATCATAAAAGACAATGATGACCGCACTTCTCTTGCTGCGTCGAAAAAATTGATAGAGAACTCGATTTCCATGTATGAACTAAATCATACGTATCACCGTTTTGCATATGTTTGGGTTAATTACAAAAACTACTCCTATGGCTTGACCAAATTACAAAATAATTCTTTCAAAATTACAAATACCCGCTTGAGGTTGTATCCAGTTGATGTGAAACACTACTCTAGTGGGTGTAATTTGTAATAGATACTAAATATATCTAGGCTCATTTATAATTAACTACATGACAAATGATCTTTTGTAATTAGACAGAACCTTGAAACATATTTTTCTCATCTGCTCAGGCCCAGCTTCAAGCTTATCGATGAAGACTCGGAAGATGGTAAAAAATATTGTTTCTCACCTAATTTCTTGTCCTCGCTCATCTCACCACTTCTTTTTTTGTTCTAAGATGCTGAAGACATACCTGTTGTTGAAACTGAAGATGATGACTGCAAAATTATAACCGAGAGGACAATATTCGACCATATTCGGACAAAGGCGAAAAGTTTACCCGTTTTGCCCATATCTAACAATACATGCTCACCTTCATTAGAGACATTCTCGCGGATCAGAAAACGCACGCGTGAGAGGCATCTTGAAATCCATAACGACACTGAGGTTTTGGAAGTACAAGATTGCAGTAGAAATCCAAGAAGTGTCCGGTATCACGAATCAACAGAACCAAAACAGAACATGGACATTAATGGTCTGGCGTATGACAACTCTTATCAAATGGGCACAGGTGAGCAATTGATGAACATAGTACCTACATAATTAACTGATCTATCTGCCATGCGATCTTGATATGTACTTATATAGTTAGGGATAATTACTAAAACTCTTTGAGGCGTGGTCCAACTAAAAGGAAATGTAACTTTCAAATTTTCAATTTCCTCCCAAGGTTTATATTTTCAGAATAAATACACCATTCTTGTGGTTGCACTTAAATTAGAACAAATATCAAGTGCTATTTATAATCTTGATATTTTTTAATCAACTAGTATACTCACACAAGGTATATTCCCCAGAATTTTGTAGTGCAGAAGGCATGATGCCAACTGAACATCAGAATATTGAACCAGGGACATTGAGTGATGAAACAATCCTTCAACACGTAAGATTATGGGAAAGACAAGAGAGCTGTGAAGTCCCACGAAACACTTGTTATCACGAATTTAAAGAACCATCACAGAACATGCAGATTAGTTGCCCACCAGAAAACCCCTCTAATCTAATGAAGGATGCAGGTGAGCAATTATGAGGCAGTAGCTTTATTTACATGAGAAATGATTTGTAGATAGCTTTATGATTATGGCCTCTATCTATTAGATAAGGATTATTATACAAACAACTTTGAGGCTTGTCCTATTTAAAAAAATGGTACTACGAGCGCTTCTAGTTGTATTTTCTTAATAAACACACCTAAGTGGCGGTGCTTGTAAAATGGAACATATAAATATTAGGAGGCATGTATGTAGATCTGAAAATACCTTTTTTTAATCATATTCTAATTATCCAGGGGATTGCTCTACTTGCTCGGAAAAACTTCCTGCAGAAATTTGGAGTGCAGAAGGCAAGCTGGCAACTGAACATCAGAATATTGAATTGGAAACATTGACTGAAAAAACAATCGACCAACATGTAAGAGAGAAAAAAAAACAATAATCTTTTCCAGGTTTACAACAGTTTGAAAAACAACTTGTTTTCTACGTCACTCACATTGGATTGTTTAACCTCTCTTTTGCAGGGTAAGCTGTCCTCTGTCCGTGTGTCCATGAAAAAGAACGACACTCAACCCCTCCCTAGCTCTGGTGAAAGTAATGTGATTAAGTTATTGTCTCCAAGTTTAAGGAAAAGACAGTTTTGTCCGATGGCAATCCCAGGAGAAGTTAAGGAGCCCTCATTTCTCGGGTTTCAGAGCGTGTTTTCATTTTTATAACTATCTTTGTGCTTGGTTTGAGTTGCTCAGAGATTCAATAGAATGAACTCTATATATAATACGTATACATATGAAGACACTTGTGTGAAACTAAACAAAGATATTTTTGTTTATATATCATATAATCTGTTTTGTTTTGTGATCTTTCCATCCTCAGTCTTTCTTGACATGTGAACCATTTTATCAGTTGGTATTATGAGTTTATGACTTTATCGACAGACCCACCGTCTTTACAAACTGACTGTTCAGTTTGTGTGCCAATATATACACAATGGTTATCACTTATCAAATCTAGCAGTTGCTTCGCCTCATTGATCAAACAAAATTTGTATTTTTGAAATTAAGATAATAAAAGTAAAACATTAACAAAATCTTAAATGAGAACGCTAAATAAGAAGTCATTATTTTGTGAACAGGCATGTTCATTTTTTTTCAAAAATGACTTGTCTAAGATTACTTCATGATTTAATGCTTTTACAAGATTATTTCCATTATTATTCATTAAAATAAAACTGTTTTATATCTGTTTTTCAAAATATTAGTTTCGATATATAGAATTAAAGTGTTCTTCTCTAACAAAATGTCGTTGTAGTATAGTGGTAAGTATTCCTGCCTGTCACGCAGGTGACCCGGGTTCGATCCCCGGCAACGGCGTTATGTTTTTGCTTCATTATTTACACCTCTTGAGTCTTGATGTTTTGA
Source organism: Euphrasia confusa (assembly GCA_954870475.1). Taxonomy (NCBI): domain Eukaryota; kingdom Viridiplantae; phylum Streptophyta; class Magnoliopsida; order Lamiales; family Orobanchaceae; genus Euphrasia; species Euphrasia confusa. Next base: position 24,766,078 of record OX940967.1, read on the forward strand.
TATATAACTTTTACACTGATTCTAAAATTCAAATTCCCTCTAGCTCTTACACCTCTTGAGTCTTGATGTTTTGATATATAACTTTTACACTGATTCTAAAATTCAAATTCCCTCTAGCTCGGTTGGTAAAACTCATCATGGTGATTGTTTTGGTCTTGCGTACGAGTCCCATGCTGAAAATTCAAGTACATTTTCTTTTCTTTTCTTTTGTATGAATAATTGCCCTAACCATTGAGCTCGGTTGGTAAAACTCATCATGGTGATTGTTTTGGTCTTGCGTACGAGTCCCATGCTGAAAATTCAAGTACATTTTCTTTTCTTTTCTTTTGTATGAATAATTGCCCTAACCATTGATTTCGCATTTACTTATGTGATTGCACACTAGTATTAATTAAATATATATATATATATATATATATATATATATATATATATATATATATATATATATATTCATTTAATTACTTGTCCAAGTAATTATAGGCTCATAAATTGAGTTTTGATCTTCATTCATGTGAGTCTTCTTTTTAGGATCCCCAATTAATTTTTTCACAAAACTTAAAAAAAAATAAAAAAAATCACAAGCTATTTTGATTTCTTACTTTTCAATACTCCATGTTGCAAGTAAATGATTTATCATTATAAAACATTTAATAAATAAAAAAGGGACAATATTTAAATAAAAATTCTAATTGAGCAGAGAGCAAATTACATAAAAGAGGTGTAAGAGATGCATGCCCAGCAGCCCAACCCAAACAAAGTATTCCCAGGAAACCCCCCAAACATTTTGAGAATATTACAAATTCATCCCCAAACTTTTGAGAATATAACAAAAGCTCCCAACCCCAAACCTCCTGAAATTCTTTAGCTACCATGTATGCGTCTCTTACATCCCCACGTTCATCTCTAACTATAAACACAACATGTCTCCTTAATTAAAATTTTCAAGTACAACAAGCAAGGGTAAAAATGGAATTACATCACTTTACTTAACACATAAAATGCAATAAAATCGGACCGCTACCCTCAATTCCCCGCAAACGCAATTACGGGTCTCCCTAATTTGCCCCGGAAACTCGGAAGACCCACAAATTGCAAAAGCTCTGTTTTTCAAAAGATACCCTTTTTAAATTTCACGTCCCGGCCGCCGTCGCCGGCGGCGCCGCCTAGTTCTTCCACCGGAGCAAGCAATCATGTGGTTGACTAAACGGGCCACCATAGGAGCGAAATGTAGGAAAGCTATATAGCTCTATGTAAGATAGAGAGAGAGACGAAAAGAGGGTAGAAAGGGAAGTGAAAATAGGTACAAGATGAAGTAAAATTACAGGTTGTATATAAAGGAAAAAAAAAAGGATTGGTGAGCGTGACATATTGTGGGAGAATAAAACAATTTAATTTATTAGTAGGTCTTTCGTGAGGCTATGTTGAGGGCCGAGGCACGTGAGATTTTTGGTGGGTTAAATATCAATTCCATACACAACTTAAAAAAATATACGTATACTACAATTGATAGTTTTAATTAAAATATTTGTAACTTTTAAGTTGAACCAACAAACTCTATTTTACTATTTACATTTCATAATAATATGAAAATATGTATATAAAATGTAAATAAAATGATATATTTTTACATTTTAGTGAATCCAATTGGAAGCAAACTTTTCCACTTATAAACATTCATGCTAATAAAGATTAATAGTCTCACTTCTTTAAGCATAAGCATGGAAAAATTAAAAATGTAAAAATATAATTAATTGAGAGAAAATTAATAAAGTTAAATAAAAAGTAGAGAAAAAAAAGCGATCACTACTGTTATGGAACGTCAGTTTAAGAAAAGAAAAATATGACTGTTTTTTTTAACCTAGAGAGTAATATTAAATGTATAATGTGATGGTGAAAAATGATACATTTAATTTCAAGCTGAAATATATTAACTTAAAACGAAGTCTTAACTAGAAAATAATATTCTTGTAGTAAAAAATGTCGAGGGAGAGAATCATGAATACTATATACAGTAAATGTTAATGGAAGAAGTATTCATAACATATAGTCTATCTTTCTATTCAGATTTTTTTTTTATTCTCGTGTTCAACTTAAAATCAATACTACTAAATTAGGACAGATAAATTATTAATTTTTTGATTCATTTTGCAATTGATTTCATACTTCAAAAACAAATTGAAGTCATAATTACTACTTTTACATATTTTCAGCACGTTGATAATATATGTATACATGATAAAAACATACTTATATGTTTATATTAAAAAAATAATTATAATGGTAAAAACATACTTAAACACATGTAAAATACTATTCATGTCTCAAAAAAATGAAATTTTCTTTTTTTAAATATAAGGAGAATGTCATTATTTATCTTGGATAAAAAAAAAGTAATATCATCATTCCATACTAATATGACTTAGTCAGGGGCGGAGCCAGGAAATATATACAGTGGGGGCTAAATTATTTTATCTATTTTATTTACATATATTAGTAGGGGCTGAACATGTATTATACCCAATTTTATTAAATTTTTAATAAAAAATAAGGAAGAATTTTTTTTTTTGGTGGGGGCTGAAGCCCCCAGAGGGCTTCAAGTGCCTCCGCCCCTGGACTTAGTCCATTGTATTTTGTGGAGAAAAATAGTTATATGTTTGCTCTCAGAGGCATAGTCGAATGGTAAAATTTATGGTAATTCATTTTTCGACGACACAGGATTCGAACTTCGAGTGAACAAATTTTTATTAAAATATTATGAAATTTGTACCAAAGTTAAATAAAGGGAGAATAGTGTCTATTCGATTCGATAGTATGCAAATATATAATCGTATGTATTAGGAATAGTAGATAGAGTTGTTGTCCAAAGTAGCTAGGGTTAAAGGCATGTTCGTGGGGAACGTGGAAATGTCCACTAGCTCGAATTCCTAGGGCTTTGGGAGTATTATTCATACTACTTTGTAAGAATATGTAAGATGCGTGTGTGTGTTTATACGTATATATTCTCATATATACCAAAGAAAAGAAAAAAAGTGGTGTGTGTTGTCTATGTATGTAGCTTCACTTTTGTGCATATGTTTGTGAGTTTCAAATGGGCATCGCTCTCACCTCAAGACAAAAGTCTTCGTGCATGGACACCTTTCCAATTTTAATGTGAAACTATATATATATATATGACTATGAGCGTGGATTTTGAAATTAAACCTTTTGTGCATAAATATATATATGATGAAAGGATGTTGTAATTAAGGGGCCAAGTGACATCAAGTACTAATGAGAGTTTTATTTTCTATTTTATAAATCGAATTGAATCAAATAAAATGAAGTTACAAGATACTCTCATATTTTATAGTACTCATTTTGTATTCACGTTTTTTTAAGGGATATCTCACTTTGAAAATCATATTCTTCTAAATTCATACTGTTAGCATGTTAGCATATTTTTATATTAGTTATTATATTTATAGAATTATTAGGGTTTACCTTTTGTTTATAGGATTATGGTTTACCTTTTGTATTTTCAGACGAGTTTCTTCAGCTAGCAACTCGTGAACCACTGAATCGACAGAGGGCAAAGGATTAAGATGCATAATCGAAGCACGACAGTGCTCGTATTCCGGGCGAAGCGAGTGCAGAAGCTGAACAAGACGCGATTCCTCCCGATGAATAAGATAAGGTCCAAAGGCTTTTAATTCAGCAGACTCTGTCATAGCCAACTGATCCCAAGGAGCAGTGATTTCAGCATAAAATTCCTGGATGGTGCGATCATTCTGTGACAGAACATGAATTTCCCCTTCTAACTGAAAGCGAACAGATATATTGGTGCGCATAAATAGCCTTCCCAAGTAGTCCCAGACCTCCTTAGCAGTTTCATATTTAGCCAATTGCACACCAATCTTAATATCGACAGAATTATTGATCCAAGTAATAATTTTGGAATTGGCACAATCCCACTTATCAAGCAAATCATCATAATTATCAGTACCTGTTTTGGGAGCTTGAGCAACGCCAGAAACATATTTCCACATCTCTTTACCGCGAAGAAAATTTTTCATAACGTAGCTCCAATACGAATAGTTTTTGCCATCCAAACGAACACCAATTGACTGCAATGAGTCTTCACTAGGAGCCATTGGAAAACAAGCGAAAGCGAAAACGCCAACAACCGAAACAATCAGAAAAAATTAAACGAAACGAACAGAGAAAATAAACGAAACGATCCGCGAACAAGTGTGCTTTAGATGATTGCTGGCTCTAATTTTTCATTCAATACAAATCGATTTTGAATGTATGGTATATCAGAACAAAGATTTTTTCGAGACACTTACTTTCCAACATTGTTAAAGTGGTAATATTACTCTACTTATATTTGAGTTTTATTATTTCTCAATCGATCAATCGAAGTGAGATATTTAACATAAAATCATTGAGGAAAATCTCACATCAAAAATTATGTTAACTCCCAACTCAATTTTCTCATCGAATTCAAGTTATATTATAAGTACAATAAATTTTCACAGTAGCATGAATCTCATCATATAACCTCGCCGCTCAAAGTCGGAAAGACTTACGCATCCGCCATAGTGATCTTAAAACTTTTGTTCGCTTACATCAGTACCTTAACAATTCAATCTCTGCCCAAACTCAATATACTCATGCCACATTCCTGTTGGAACTTATCAGAGTTTAATCGTACAGTAAAATAAGTAGCTTTTAATATTGGACATTTGTCTTAATGACGTGCCAAAATTAAAATTTTATTTTATGTTTATTTATTTATTTTGATTAAATATTCTGATAATATTATGCCGTTAGCGCGAGAGGTTACAACTTTTAGATGAGTTTTCTTTTGAATGAACTCATGCAACGTTCAGAAATTGTAACGTTTAGAAAATTGTAACTGCTCTTGTTTTATAGCCTATATAAGGAGACATCACGAAGCATAAAAAGCACAGAACAAGAAGAGTTTCTTTTTACTAATATATTTCAGAGAGATACCATTAGAGTTTGCAAGGATCTCAAGTTGGTGTGTAACAACGAGAGTTCATAGTTGTATCCTGCAATATAGACGTCCGAGAACTACATACACAGACGGTAGTGGACGAATTTCTGTCTTAGGAGATTGCTGCGCAAGCCTCTATCAAAACAAGTTAGTTTTTATATATATAAAAATATATTTGCGTAAGAATCAATAAATATATTTGCGCTCAAAATATATTTGCGCTAGTATCAGATTATATATATATAAATATATATATGTTTATATCAAAATATATTTGCGCAAAAGCAAAATATATTTGCGGGATAGAATTAGTGCAATTGTGAGTACAAATATATAATAATTATAATTGCGGTACGTAATATATTTTCTGTATTTTATGCTTTCTGTGTTATTCTTCAATAAATTATAATGATTGTTGTCAAGCTAAAATAGGTACGTAATATATTTTCTGTATTTTATGCTTTCTGTGTTATTCTCAATAAATTATATTGATTGTTGTAAAGCTAAAATAAAAGTTCTAACAATCTAAGACAGAAATTTTTAACTTTTATTTTTTAGTTTGACAATGGATCAAGCTCATATGGTGATGCAGCCCCAGAGTCGTCCATAATACAAGACCCGGTGCATGTTCCAGCTGGACCAGTGACGCGCTCGAGAGCCAAGAAGTTCAAGGCGAGCTTGATGGTGTTGATTCAAGTGGAGAAGCCAAGCCTCATCAGTCTGATTGCGTACGAGGAGGCCGAACCAACAGAAGACGAAGCTGGAACCATGAAGACGAAGCCAGAACAGCTTTTGTCGGACGACATGGAAAGCTGTCGGCCGACAAGTGTGTCGGACGACACCTCTTGGGTGTCGTACGACATGTAGTGTAAAACGGGAGGAAGAGACAGACGGGATTCGCAGGATGCGCCTGCGAACGACGTAGATTTGTCGGACGACAGGATTTCCTGTCGGACGACAAGAGGATGTCGGACGACACATATTCCTGTCGTCCGACATGAGACCTGATTCTTTATGGAAATCGCGTTTTCGCGATTTCAAGACTTTATTCCGTATTTTCCTTTTATTTTGTGGCTTTTTAGGTCAGCCTATATATAGGCCTTTGAACCCTTGTTATTAGACACAACTTTGAAGATTAATAAAAGATTTCGTGAGTTTATTCTCCCTTCTTTTTGTTCTCTTTCGATTGTGCCAAAAGAGTTCAACCCGACGAATCAACGAAGCCCACATACTTCGTTTGTGTGTCTTCATCATCGCCAAGTAGCTGCGTCAATTCCGTTTTGGGGGTTAGGTTTTCAATCTAATCAATTCAACGAATTAGGTTCAGAAGTTTGGGGATTTTCCATCTATCCAGGTATCCGTTTATCGATTTCTTCTTCTTCCGCCCAACCCATCAACGAGGTACGTATCATATGGTCAAGAACCACATTGAGAAGCCTTCGGTATTTAAAGGTGTTGATTTTAAGAGATGGCAACAGAAAATGATGTTCTACTTGACTACGCTAAATTTAGCGCAAGTGATTACCGGAAAAGCTCCGGAAGTGCCAACTGAAGGAGATATTCCTGATGAAATTCTCAAGGCTGTTGAGAAATGGAACCAACACGAGTTCTTGTGCGAAAATTATATTTTAAATGCTTTGGATGACTCATTATATGATGTGTACTCATCTTTCAAAACAGCGAAAGAATTGTGGGATTCTCTAGACAAAAAGTACAAATCTGAAGTTGCTAGCGCAAAGAAATTTGTAGTCGGAAAATTCTTAAATTTTAAGATGACCGACTACAAACCCGTTGTTAAACAAGTTGAGGAAATTCAGATTATTGTACATGAGTTACTAGACGAAGGTATGGCACTTAACGAGACTTTTCTTGTTGGTTGCATTATAGAAAAACTTCCTTTTTCTTGGAGGGATTTTAAAATTTATCTGAAACATCTCACCAAAAACATGAATCTTGAGCAACTTATTCTCAAACTTCGGGTGGAGGAGGAAAATCGCAAAAATGAGAAGAATGATGTGTCTTCTATGGAAGCAAAAGCAAACATGATTGAAGGTGGAAACACAAAATCAAAATTCTCTCATGACCAGAAGAAGAATGCTTATAATAAAATCAATGTTGCCCCAAAACCGTACGACTTCAAGAAAAAGATACAAGGTGGTTGTTGGGTGTGTGGAAAATCTGGTCACCGAGCCAAAGATTGTCGCCACAGGAAAGATGGAAATTCTGGAAACACCAACCAAACAAATGTAACTACTGCTGAACATCAATTCATTGGTTGAGGCATGTAAAGATAGGCTATGCTAATTTTCGTTCTTTAAAAAGAATTGTAAATTTAAAGCTATTACCTAAATCTAATGATGTTTTTAATTAAAAATGCAAACCTATGCGTGATTCTAGTAGCATTAATAAATGTGAAATATGTGTTGAATCAAGTTTGCAAAAGATTCTTATAAATATGTTGAGAAATCTAACGAAGTAGTTGGATTGATTTCAATCTACTCAAAAGACAAGAAGAAATAATTATTATATTTCTTTTAATTGATGATTGAAACAAATTTTTGCTATGTTTATTTGATAAACAATAAAGAAGCATTAAACATGTTTAAAATATACTGCGGTATATAAGAAGAAAACATTGTTTTCCAATGGAGTAATAGCATTGGATTACATTAAGTCAAAAGGAAAATATAGATAACCTTTTGACTAATGGCATACCTAAAGAGTAAGTCATATTTACATCGAGGGGAATGGGTCTTAAGCCAATACAATGAATCATTACTTGGCGGAAACCTAACCTAGCAACATTGGAGATCCCATGGTCTAGGTTCAATAGGCAAACTGGTTAAGGAAGATTCAAAATTATAGAAACACACAAAAATCTATTCCTATAATGTAATGACGTATGTGTTTTCCGTTGACGATTAAGGGATAAATATTAATATTATTTTTAATAATGCTAATAGCTTATAAAGTGGGATAGTGCGGACTATTCTTAATTAGCATTACCTATATGAGAGTGATGTCGGGTCGGAATTAATATGGCTTAAAATTCTCTAGAGCTCTCATGAAGTCGGGATATGTTCAGGACCAAAATGAACACAACCGTATAAACTCGAAAGTATGATGATGATATATGTGTGATCCTTATTGTTGTATTATTACAAAATGGTGAATAGTTCAAGATGAAATAATCACTACCTCACCAAGTAATACCAGTAAGTTTTACTAAGAAACCAGTAAGTTTTACTAAGAAAAAGGTTCAAGTCAACAAAGACACCAAGTAATACCAGTAAGTTTTACTAAGAAAAAGGTTCAAGTCAACAAAGACACCTCTTTCAATGCATATTGATGAAGGTATCGGTATTCCGATCCGATCGATATACCGTGTGTGCGGAAGCGTGTAAAGCAATAGATCTACTATGCTACGATCTTAGTGCACACAAATATGTATAGACACACATATATTTATATATATATACATCCAATATATATATATAGAGAGATATCAACGAAATCTTACTTTTGGTGACGAAGTGATTCGTTGATGTCGTTGAGGTGGTGTTGAGTCGATTGAACCACCTCAAATGGATCAGTCTCTCGAAGCTCTTCTTGTGAATGACCTCGTCACTCCTTTAGATCGTCCGGATGTGGAAGCCGCACAAATGGCCCGGCCTCTACGTGTTGCACACGAACCCGGATAATGAACACCTTTGATTGCTTAAGAATGGATCTCCAAGATCACATCTTTTCTCTCTATATGTGTGGATTTTCTTGGCTGATGCTTGTGTGTGATGAAAATCAGATTTTCATCTATCTAAACACACCATTATTCACACCATTACACCTCTATGTAACCTCCATCTTAATGTGCATAAAGATGCACCATTAACATGCAAAAGAGGTTACAAAGGAGGTGAAAGGTCATGCCACATACACATGCCACTATGCATTGTATGTGGTCCCACTTGCTTGTGTGGCATGCCATGTCACACTATGTGACATGCATCCATGCAAGCCATGCATCCCATGCATGGGAATTAAATCCACGTAAATATTGATTCTAAATCAATATATATATCAATCATCGTACATTATCTTCGAGTCCGTGTGTGACCCTGTATGTATGATTTAATTGATCAATATTATATTGTTCCCAACAATTAATATTATCGAATAATCATTTAACATCCATAGACGACCTTATGACTTTATCGATTGCACACGTAGGATCGAAGGACATATCCCAACAATCTCCCACTTGGCCTTCAGAGCCAGTGTGCTGTCAACTTCCTGTTGTCACTTTATGTCTAAGTTTGAACTTGAGGCAAGACTCGAGTCATCCTCAATCGGTTCAAACCTTTCTTGGACTTTGAGACAGACTGTAAAACCAGATTTATCACTATGATACGAATCTGGACGTGGCCACGTATTTTCCACAGTCTCGACTCTCCAAGTGGCCGTTAAGACATGTATCCCATTATAAAATGGAGGACAATCCCATCTTGTCAATCCAAGCTCTCCCACTTGCTTCCTGATATACCTAATAACAAGTTTTATAACCTCCTTTTACGAAAGGCGTTTACTTGTATCAAAGTACACCATTTCACAATGGAATCACTCTGGACTACTCAGGTCAGAGGAAATTGCTCGACAGTCAATGAAATAGTATTATGACTCGAAATCTTAAATACTATTCCAGTCGGGTCTGTTCGATCATTAGCTCCCAGCTAATATCTATGTAATTGTACTTGATGTCCCACATCACTAGCCCATGAAGCGGCGCTATAGTACACATTACAATCTAGTTCTTTGTATTATCGGTTTGTCCGTACTCGATTATACGAACCAGGAACAGCTATATGATTCAAGTATATCAGTTCAACCATTGGGACTTCATTATGCGGTAAGTCGACCTCATAACCCAATTGATATAACTTAATCATTTGGACAATTCATATAAATTAAACCATATTTATATGAAGAATTATGTATTATACATATGAGTGAATGCTTACCAAATCTCCAAAAGTATCTAATACAGTAATAGAAATCACAACCCATCTCTAAGATGTCTGATCTCTATTGCAGTCGTGAAAGCCTCAAGCTTAGACTGCTGGAGAGGTTTAGAAAATGGGTTTGCAACCTTACCAAAAGTTGCAACTTTATTATCTCGATGTCTCCACAAAACTATCTCCCAGATAATGTGGAACTTCCTGAGCACTAGTTTTAGACTTGCGGTGCTTCCTAGCTCATTGGCTTGCGCGATAACTCTACTATAAATAGAGAACTATCGGATGGGCTGAGCTAGTTACGCCACCTAGTTCATTCAAGAACTTTCAAATCTTAACTGCCAACATTATTGCATCCAATGCAATACTGTGCTCAGCTTATGTAGTTTAATCAGCTATATTGCATTGCATGGAACTATTCCAGCAAATATCACCTCTAACCAGACAAAAGATATAACCAGATTAAAATCGGAAATTATCATAGTCTGTTTTGAAGTTAGCATTCAAACAGCTTTGTTAATATCAACTCTTTTTTTTCTTCCAAAGACAACAAAATATTCTTTTGTCCATCTAAGGTACATAAGAATATTCTTGGTCGCAGTCTAACGCGCCTCACCTGGATTTCCTTGAAACTGACTCGTCATGCTCAAAGCATACGATACGTCCGGTCGTGTACATATCATGGCGTACATTATAGACCCTATTGCCGAAGCATAAGGAATGTTTTCCATCCTCTTTTGCTCATCAAGTCCCGTAGGGCCTTGCATCTTGCTAAGAGATGTGCCATGACTCATTGGAATGAGATCCTTTTTGGCGTCTTTCATTCTGAACTTATCAAGTACCTTATCAATATAGGTCACTTGACTAAGTCCAAACATCATTTTCGATCTGTTCCGACAGATCTTGATGCCCAATATGTACTGTGCATCTCCAAGATCCTTTATTGAAAATAATTTCCAAGGCATTCTTTAATAAAATTAAGCATAGAAACATTGTTTCCAATAAGGAGTATGTCACCGACATACAACACAATGTATACAACGTAACTCCCACTGTTCTTCTTGTAAAACAAGATTCTTACGAGTTCCTCTGAAATCCAAAACCCAGTATGGATTCATTGAACTGAAGACTGCTACTCCGATATGCTTTGCTTTATTCCATAAATGGAATTATAAGATTGCATAATTTCTCAGCCTTATTAGGATCGATAAAACTCTTTGGCTGTGTCAAAACACATTCTCTTCTAGAATCCAATTCAAGAAGTTAGTTTTAGCATCCAATATTACCATAACTCATTATCAAGATGAGTAGCAATGGCTAAGATAATCTGAATGATTTAATCAAAGCAACTGGTGAAAGTTTTTCCATAATCCACCTCGTGAATAAAGTTTTTACCATCAACCTTGCTTTGAAAACCCTAGGTTTTCCATCTGTCTGTTTAGATCTTAAAGATCTATTAGCATTCATTGGGTCTGACCCCGTGATGCAAATATATCAAGTTCAAAACTTGATTATCAGATATTTATATCATCTCAGATTTCATGGCACCATGCCAATTTTAAGTAGTTGGACTCGTCATAGCTTGAATATAGGTCGAAGGTTCATCGCTTTCCAAAAGCATGGATTCATATCTCTCATTGGTCACAATATCTAAGTATTTGAATAATAGAGATAGATCTATGCCTTCCGGACCTACGAGGGTTGGTATGGCTTCCAAAACCATAAGAATACTCTCAACCCAGTCTTGAGTATTCATCATTGGTTGTTTCACTTGAACCTCGTTCAAGACAACCGAGCTCCCACTGAATTTCTAGGAAAGATAACTCTTTTCAAGAAAATCACTATCTCGAGCAACAAAATATTGTTCTCAAATAGATCGTAGAAGTCGTACCCTCGAGTTTCTTATGGACATACCATAAGGAAACTTTTATCCCATTTGAGTTCAAGCTCTATAGAGATAAATCTCGTCAGAGAAGCTTTTAGAACCTCAAATCTTGATGAAAACAATTTAGGGACCCTCCCTTTCCATACCTAGTATGGTGTCTTATCAACAGCTTTTGATAGCGTCCTATTCAGTGTATAAGTTGAAGTCTAGAATTGTGTGTTCCCAAAAGAGACCAGTAGTTCATTTAGACCTCTCATCGAATGGTCGAACTATATCTAATATAGTTTGTTTTCTCTTTTCCGAAACATAACCTTCATGTGCTTGTGAACTAATAGGTTCCACATACATCAGTATGGATCATCCCTAATTACTCACATGTTCTCCTTTCTCCAAGAAAAATGACATTGTTATCTTTTCCATCATACATCATTCACATGTATCAAATGACTCCAAGTCAAATGATTCTAAAATTCCTTCTAAAAGAAGCTTCGTTACATGTTTAGATTTTGATTTGATCTAATCAACAATGTTTCAGTTATGTCTCATCGATACTTATTCGATTTGGCCTTTGGTCTTAATGATATATATGATTTGTCAAGTTAAAAGTATACATAAACAATATAATAATCGTACCAAAACAAAGAATAATTCACAATTAAAATAGTTACCAAACTATTTAATAGTGAAAAAACTAATCCATCAGTATCTAATACTGAACCAATATTCATTGTTTATTGAAGGTACGGAATTACATAGTTATAATACTAAAACAAGGCCCTAAGGCAAAACAACATCATAGGATCATACGGCTAATGCAGCGACCTTCGCTCCATTTCTTGCCCGTAGATCGACATCTCTATTCACCAAACTTATACTTCTATGTAGTTCCTCCACATAAAAATGTGAGAACCACATTTGGCATCCAATACCCAAGAAGTAGAATTTGTGAAGTTTAATGTCTATATCATTAATACTTGAAGATGAAGCAGCCCCGTTCTTCACATCTTCTTTGAACTTTGGGCAAATTCAATTATTCCCAATAATTGAGTCTCATTCAAATTTCCCATTCAAAATTAATACAATGTCAAAACGTGATAAATCGTAAGTGAAAAATCGAAGTTTTCTAACCAGCGATATTATCATGCAATTGAAGCCCTATCTCTCATAAAATATGAGGGAGCCAACCAGACAATCGTTTCACGCCATCCAATGGCTCGAAAGTCTCTAATTTGTGTCATTGATGAACTTAAGTGTTTTGGATTAAATCACTCCCCGAGGTGTAAATAATCCTAACCTTATAATCCATCAAATGAAAGACAAATTAGGCATTTGTTTTGAAATTGAATAAAATATGAATTTTTATATGTTTGCAAGTAGTGTCCAACACTTTTGCAGTAGACGCATTGAGATTCCCTAGGAACCCTAGTAGTCTTCTTGCCCATGCTCTTTTGAATACCATATCCTCTATCATAAGAATTTCCCTCTTAGGGTCCTTATCTATCGCCGGCTCAGCAGCCTTGAGCATCCCTTGGAGCTCACGAAGCGATTTCTTCAAACCATTCATGTGGAAATTTTAGCCTAAAGGCATTGTAACCATCATGAGATTGAAGTATGAAATCGGTTGCCAAATAATCATCATAGGAAAAATCTAGGCGGTCACTTGAAGCAAATAATCCAATCATTTGTTGCACATGTGATTCCATAGATTTCCATTTTTCCAGCCTAGCTGAAGCGATGACCCTGGTCATACCGAACCGCTCAATCTTAGCATATTCCCCGAACATGATATTGAGTTGTTCAATGATATCTTAGGATGTGGTTATTTAACACATTTTCATTGTCTTCGTATTTGAGGACCATCCTCAAATTACGTTGTGAATCAAGAAAATTTATGTTGTTCAATTTTTCATAATCAAGAATTGAACCAAACTTGAATCGAGTTGAAATTAACATGATAAACTACAAAAGAAAGATAAATAAAGTATGTAAACATTCACAAAGCGGTAAACAAATAAGGTTGTCTAACAAGCTACTTATTTATTCCATTTTGTTCAATCGATATCTAATATCTTTGTTCCCTTGAACAAAACAATCCCAAGACCCTCATCTTGCAAATTCTTAAGCCGACTGAGTCCGCACTTAAGAAGTCCAAGATAGGTAGACATCCCATGTCAATGACATCTAATGTCACTCTCGGTCGATGAGAGTCCCATTCTCATCTCATGTCTCGATAGCCACGCCTGCAGTGGATCTATCGATGAGAAAACCAAACTCACGTGTAAAGGTCTAACCTTTACTCCCACTTATCCCAAGATAACAAGTAGTACCCCGCTGAGGCGGACCTACCAACTTATGATCGAGGGCTTCACGAGTGTGATGTTTTTGGACAAGACATTATACTCATTATTTTGGGAACTTGCATGCATAGGTTTGTTTATATGTAAGTTGAACCTTTATAACATAAAACAACCTATAACTAGCAAAGCAAATAAATACGTATTCGAAAGGCCCCTAGAACCTCACAACTCTCAAACGAAAAGATTAAAAGCAACAAAATAGGCCTTGAACATCTTCTGGACTGGTCCACGCCTGCCAAATCAGTTTCGTGCCCTCCGATTTTGGTCAAATCTATTCCGTACCCAAAAAACCACGAACGGCGCCCGCCGATTCACAATCAGCGATCGCCGAACACCACCGGCGGTCGCCGTTTCCAAAACGGCGCCCGCCGAAAGGGTTCGGAAAAAATCTGCCCAAAAACAGGCCATTCGGCGGTCGCCGTTTCCAAAACGGCGCCCGCCGGACCACAAACGGCGCCCGCCGTTTTGCTCCAGCAGCCCGGATTTTGCCCGTTTTGCTTCGTTTTGCTTCGTTTCTTCTCGTTTTCGCCGGAGAGCCGATATCCAATGTCGATCCATGGATTCAATCCATTGCTTACACATTGAACAATACATTTTTTAATAGAAAAAAAAACCTATCTATTACAAAAGATTCCAAGAGACGCAGCCCTCCAAAACTATGGCCAATCGTACGTAAAAAACGACAATTTCATTCACCCGACCACTAACGGTGGTCGGCCTTATATCTAAACACATAATCACATAATCACATAAAACAATTAAGCCAATTATGTTGATTTAAACATATTGTGTCCAACACAAAACATGTGCACGAGCCCTAGGCTCTGATACCAATTGAAGGTATCGGTATTCCGATCCGATCGATATACCGTGTGTGCGGAAGCGTGTAAAGCAATAGATCTACTATGCTACGATCTTAGTGCACACAAATATGTATAGACACACATATATTTATATATATACATCCAATATATATATAGAGAGAGATATCAACGAAATCTTACTTTTGGTGACGAAGTGATTCGTTGATGTCGTTGAGGTGGTGTTGAGTCGATTGAACCACCTCAAATGGATCAGTCTCTCGAAGCTCTTCTTGTGAATGATCTCGTCACTCCTTTAGATCGTCCGGATGTGGAAGCCGCACAAATGGCCCGGCCTCTACGTGTTGCACACGAACCCGGATAATGAACACCTTTGATTGCTTGAGAATGGATCTCCAAGATCACCTCTTTTCTCTCTATATGTGTGGATTTTCGTGGCTGATGCTTGTGTGTGATGAAAATCAGATTTTCATCTATCTAAACACACCATTATTCACACCATTACACCTCTATGTAACCTCCATCTTAATGTGCATAAAGATGCACCATTAACATGCAAAAGAGGTTACAAAGGAGGTGAAAGGTCATGCCACATACACATGCCACTATGCATTGTATGTGGTCCCACTTGCTTGTGTGGCATGCCATGTCACACTATGTGACATGCATCCATGCAAGCCATGCATCCCATGCATGGGAATTAAATCCACGTAAATATTGATTCTAAATCAATATATATATCAATCATCGTACATTATCTTCGAGTCCGTGTGTGACCCTGTATGTATGATTTAATTGATCAATATTATATTGTTCCCAACAATTAATATTATCGAATAATCATTTAACATCCATAGACGACTTTATGATTTTATCGATTGCACACGTAAGGATCGAAGGACATATCCCAACAATTGATTCTCTGATCTCTGAAATAAGGATGATGTATTATATAGCTTATTTTCTATTCAAATGTGGGGTATTGTTAAAGTTTGAATAGAAAATGTGGGGTATATAAACATAAAATAAAATTTTAATTTTGGCACGTCATTAAGACAAATGTCCAATATTAAAAGCTACTTATTTTACTGTACGATTGAGACAAATTGTTAGAACTTTTATTTTAGCTTGACAACAATCAATATAATTTATTGAAGAATAACAAGAAAGCATAAAATACAGAAAATATATTACGTACCGCAATTATAATTATTATATATTTGTACTCACAATTGCGCTAATTCTATCCCGCAAATATATTTTGCTTTTGCGCAAATATATTTTGATATAAACATATATATATTTATATATATAATCTGATACTAGCGCAAATATATTTTGAGCGCAAATATATTTATTGATTCTTACGCAAATATATTAATATATATATAAAAACTAACTTGTTTTGATAGAGGCTTGCGCATCAATCTCCTAAGACAGAAATTCGCCGACTACATTCTGTGTATGTAGTTCTCGGACGTCTATATTGCAGGATACAACTATCGAACTCTCGTTGTTACACACCAACTTAAGATCCTTGCAAACTCTAATGGTATCTCTCTGAAATATATTAGTAAAAAGAAACTCTTCTTGTTCTGTGCTTTTTATGCTTCGTGATGTCTCCTTATATAGGCTATAAAACAAGAGCAGTTACAATTTTCTAAACGTTACAATTTCTGAACGTTGCATGAGTTCATTCAAAAGAAAACTCATCTAAAAGTTGTAACCTCTCGCGCTAACGGCATAATATTATCAGAATATTTAATCAAAATAAATAAATAAACATAAAATAAAATTTTAATTTTGGCACGTCATTAAGACAAATGTCCAATATTAAAAGCTACTTATTTTACTGTACGATTAAACTCTGATAAGTTCCAACAATTCCCACATATCCTGAGTCGGAAATTATTTTTTAAGAAGTTTCTACCGATGTTCAAATTATGTCCATGTAGCACCCTTAAACATATATTCAATTGTTTCTTTTTTGATGTGTACAGTATAAGGAAATTTTTACCGCTTCATACGAATTAACAGGCCGCCAGATCACCAAACAATAAAGCAAAATATCAACGTACAATAATCAATAATCCTAATAGTTTAGATGTTGAATTCATTCCGTCAAAATCAATTTTTTTAAATTAAATTATTATATTAATTGCAAAATGGAAAAGAAAAGAAAAAAAATTAATGGCACACCAAATTAAAGGGTTGTTAAATCACTTTATGATAGGATTTGTCCATCACATTAAAAAAAAGCAGATTTTCACAAGTCAGCCATTAGATACTCTTGTCCCATTTCTCTTTTAATTCTTTATTTGATGAGAATACAAAAGAAAAACTATTTTTGTTTTCCACTTAGAATGGCAGTGCTCATAAGTCATAGACTCATAATGACTAACAAAAAGCTGTTTCTGTTTGAGCATACCTTCTTCAAGAGAATAGCATCCTAAGTGATGTGATTGGATTGAACATGCAGTCCTTGCATTCTTACATAATTACATTATTTATAGTATCTAATATAATTTAATTCTGAAATCAAGCAATTAATTGTATATATACACTTGTTATTTAAAGAAAAAAAAATTAGATTGTTGGGGGACCTATTCTTGGATCTACCACATCTCCCATTCTTTCCTTTGGAGGTGGGGGCATGAAATAGAGTGCTCAACTTCCATTTTTGACCATAAATCTCAGTTGCACACAAAACTAAATTATACTGTAGTAGTTACAAATTACAACTATTTCATTCAAAAATGTATTAGTACAACAATAATTTCAAATATTTGTGTTAATACAATATATATATATATGTAATAAAAAAAATTGGAAAATGGTTATGCATGGTTCATATAATTCACTTGAATTATAATCAAAATTGAGATAACATTCATTTTTTAGACTGTTTTATAGTTATCCCACCTAGCTTGTGGAAAAAAATATACACTTTTTATTCTGATGTGGTGAAATCGCATGATTATAATAATCTTTTAATTTTTTAAAATAATTAAACAAAAAAAATTGAACTCGTTTAATACACTTTTACAAAATTCAAAATTAAAAGTCTCATGCAAAAATAATTTGACCGGATGATGTGTATTATTATTTAAATAATTAAGAAGAGTTAAGAATAGTTGATGAAAAAGAAATATTAAAAAATAGAGATATTTTTACAAAATTGGTGCAAAATTACGTAAATAGATACCTACATAAATAGATATATATATATATATAGCGTAAGTAATAGTAACTATTACATTGTCTAAAATTTGTGTTATTTTCTATAAATTCAAAAAAATAAAATTATTCATTATTCTAACAACTCTTAAAAAGTGCAGTGTAGAATATTCTTATACTCTGTATAATTTTAAATTTTTAATTACGTATGTACTACTAGTTGTTAATTAACAAAATGTAACTTTTGAAATAAAATAATACAGTAAAAAATAAAAGGGAGCTGTTGTTAAATGAGCGAAATCTGCCCAGGATTGAAAACTCAATAAAAAGTACTCCGTAGTAAATTTTATTTATAAATAATTATTTATATTAATTAATTTTATTGTTAAATTGTATATTATATATATTCTTATGTACTTTAATTTATACTCACTTAAAATAAATCCTCAATTAAAAATTATGCTTTAATTTATACTAAAACACATAATAAAATTAAATAAAAAATATTAAAATGGTAATTTTGGTAGGATATTGTCAAGAATTATTAAAATAAAAATTTGATTCTTGCGTAACACATAAATTTAAATATAGTATTACGAGCGTGTATATATTATATCAATGATTAGGTACTCAAAAGAGGTAGTGTAGAGATGAGGTTGGGAAAAATCCAAATAGGGGAAGAGAAAATTGTGGACGTGTCCAATCAGTGTCGGCTCATCAGCAGACACTTAGCGGCGCGTGAGCCTCGAGACGCTCCCTCGCTGCGTCTCCATTCCCGGTTTCACATCTTTGCCCAAATTGCTTTTTGGGTCTTTCATTTTCCTAATTTTGAGTCTCATTGCAATCCAAAGATAATTTGACCTATGATTTAATAATGGTTTAAAATACTTAGATTTACTACACTAATTCTACGATGAACAAATAAAAAAGTAAAATATTGTAATTCAATAAAGACATCATATTTGAGGCTCAACATTTTCTGACAACTAGCCCAAAATTTTTGAGATATATTTAACACTCTACTTCACGAGTGTATCGAAAATTCAATCGGAATTACGTCGGTAATTTTATCGGCAAGAAGCACCCACACTCACATCGTATTGGGTCTGCGGTGATACCATTTTTGGCGTCCACTTATAAATCTCAAGTCATCTAAATTCTTTAACAATTCGAAATTTTAAATGAAACGGTTTTTAACATGATATCAGAACTTTAAACTATGTCAAAGTCCTGGATTCGACTCTCGTCAGGAGCGACTTCACCGAATATTTTTATTTTATTTGAATGTTCATAAAGAACAATGCACAAAAAATGGACATGCATTGGATCCCCGAGTCCTACGAGAATTACGGGTTCAACAAATCGTTAAAGTATTTGACGTTAATTCCCACTATCTGTACATGTTTGCCGTATTGGTAGTGTGAGTAGGTTTGTGGGTGAAAAATGAGGGCCATGTGAATGTGATGTTACCACCACTTTTTATTTTCTCCACATATATACTCCTACTTGCTTATTCATGCATGCATTTCCCACTCACCCCATAATTCGTATGCACGTACATCATCATAACATGCACAACTAACTGACGTGTATACTAAATTCTCCAAAGAATTTTTAAATGAATTGAGTAATCCTTCATGCATGATTTTGTCTTTTAGCAATTGCATCCTTCCAATTTGACCTATCTCATTTTGATGGTGGATGAGACGAGATAGTGCCACCATGATGTAAGATTTTCTAAACGTCTCGATAAAAATGTATCACTTTTTTTTTCAACGTAGATTTTATTGAAATGTCTCATTTTTCATTTTACACATAAAATATACTGTAGTATAACAATTGATATGTACAAAGGAAGGAATATTCATTTCTTTTAATTAAGAATACCTAAATCACAGGAACTTTCACTACAAAAAATTCGCGAATTCTCTACGAGAATTTCCTACGGCCTTTTCCCTGTAGGGGTTTCCTTACGGCATTTCCTACGGGGATCATATTTTGAGTTCCCCTACGGCATTCCCTAAAGCCCAAGCCGTAGGGATGACTCCCGTATGGGACTGCGCGTGAATTCGCGCGGATACCTTCCCTCGAAGAAGCCCTACGGGGTCCCCTACGGCCAGCCGTAGGGAACTTGTCCCTACGGCCAGCCGTAGGGAACTTGTCCCTACGGGCAAACCCCGTAGGGAAATAATAAATCTCCTGTATTATTCTCGTAGGGGAGTATTTTTTTTAAGTGTACGCAATTATGAGAAATACCCTACGGGTATTTTTCCGTAAGAGAGTTTTTTTTAAAACTATTAATTTATATAATAATAAATTAATTAATATTATTATAAAATTACGCTAAATTATTTTAAATTTTTTTAAACCACTATTTTACTAAATAATAAAATTACTATTAAAGTTTTTTTAACCACTACACAATTATGCAACTCAATTATGCAATTACAATTTATAAAAATAATTAATTACAATTACGCAAAAAATTACGTAATTACGCAAAAAATTACGTAATTTTATAAAAATAATTAATTACAAAAAATATTCCAATTACGCAATAAATAATAAAAAGGTATTATAATCTAAACAAGTTTAAAAAACTATTACTAAATAATATTTAAATGTATGTAAAACTTGTAAACGCAAAAAAAGTAAAAAAAACAAGAGCACTTAAAAATTAATAAAAAAAGATGAGAAGTTCTATTTAATTTAATATATATATATATATATATATATATATATATATATTGTATTTTATATTATTATTACATTATATTACATAATAAATATAAGTTAATGATACATATATAATATCTTTTAAAAATTGTACATATAACTCAGTTAGCTTATCGGTTATTATCCTTCTCTTCATTCATAAAGTTTGTTTGGACTATGCAAAACTCATGAATAATTATTATAAATCTCTCAATTGAGGGCTGGGCTTGTTTCGAGCCTTGGGGTGGTGGGATGTTGTTGGGCCTTAGGTTGCGGGTCGGGCTGGTGGCTCGAGCCCCATGGAGTTCACATTTTGAAATGAAAACTTATTCCCTACGGACTTTTGAAATGAAAACTTATTCCCTACGGACTTATTCCCTACGGGGATAAGCCGTAGGGGATCCCCTACGGACGAATCTACAACTACACCATAGGGGATCCCGTAGGGGTCAACCTTACGGCTCCAAAAATCCCGTAAAGGATTTGTTCCCTATGAGGCAAGCTCCTACGGTGTTATTTCCGTAGGGGATGCCGTAGGGAACCTGTTCCCTACGGATTTCTGCGAATTTTTCTACGGGAATGGTCGTAGGAGATTCACGAATTTTTTTTGTAGTGTTTGATGTTTTGATGCTTTAATAGTAGTATGATATTTAAGTCCTTAATAAGGAGTAATATTCTCAATGTACAATTTTGTTTAAGCATAGATAAACCATTGGGCCACTAGCTCGATTACATAAGAGTACTGTATTCTTTACCCTAAAGGTTTTATTTTGACACTAAATACTGTAGTTGTTAATTACCATTGGGCCACTCCCGTAAATTAGTAGGCTCAGGAAACTCCTTTTTTCCTTTAGGCCCATATAAGAATTTTCCACCATATTCCGGCCCAATAAGATCGTTTGGTACTTTGCACAAAATTAGACTGAAGTTTCTTCATTCACATGCATCTCAATAATAGATAGAACCAAAACCATAACCTAAGTTCCATGTAATAAAAACATCACCTATCACACACATACACACTTCATCAACTTCTATTTACCCATACATACATACATACATACATTAATATAGATAGAAAAACAAAAACACTTAGCACAAGGAAGATGCTACCGGGCCCCGTTCGCCTTCCCCCGCTCGAGTCGTTCCTCGTCGGTGAGAGTGTGACGGAAGTGGCAACGGTGGCCGTAAGGGCAAGGGACTCCGTTGAGCATCATGCGACAAACCTCAGTCTTGTAACGAGGGTGGCGGATGACGGGGCGGAGCTCGTTTACGCCGTGGGCGAATTGGCAGTTTCCTCCATAGGGGCATTTTCCGGTTTGTTGCCATTTGTTGCATAGCTCCGTTTTTAGCATGCCTTGATTGTACACCTCCAATTCGAGCTTCTCCTTTTCGCCTCCTTTGAGGTACACCTTTTGCTGCAGTAGGAACAACAATCACAAACTAGTAATTTAAATTCGAATAAATCATCAACAAAATTTTACTTCCACTACTCTGTCTCGCAGCTATAGTCTCAGACATAAAAATTAAAAAAACATTGTGTTATTTATTTTTGGACCAAAAAATTGATAATAAAAATAT
Organism: Euphrasia confusa; assembly: GCA_954870475.1. NCBI lineage: Eukaryota > Viridiplantae > Streptophyta > Magnoliopsida > Lamiales > Orobanchaceae > Euphrasia > Euphrasia confusa. Next base: position 24,788,625 of record OX940967.1, read on the forward strand.
ATTTTTAAATTAATAAAGTAAGTAGTAAAGAATATTGTTTAAAAAAATAGATGAAAATGTAAGAGTATACTATATACTCCATCTTTGTATTTTACCAATAGTCACATTTCACATTTTTTTATCATCTCACACACTAATGGCCAACTTTCATATTTTTATACACTCTTATACCTTTAAAACTTTTACCTATTACATTATGTACAAAAATACACTTATAAAAGTGTTTTTCTTAAACAACTTACAACTCTTATGACCATTTGTCAAGTATGGATAGAGTATATGTCTTTTTAAATGAAAAACAAAGAATAATTATTTTATTAAATAGAGTGTGACATTGATATGAGACAATCAGAAAGAAATGTGCAATAATTAATACTATTTTCGTCCTAATTAATTATACAAATTTTGATTTTTTTTATGTCTCACTTAATTATGTACACCTCTAAAAAAGGAAGTAAAAATTTTATTTTTTCATTTTAAAATATAAATTTATTTTTATTTTTTTCATGTACTTTTTTAATTTTACTCAAAATAACTTTACTTTTACCTTTAAAAAAATATTTTTATCCTTGTTTGATTAAAAAGTCAAAAATCCACATTTTTTTTAATATAATCTTTAGATAATGAATAGTATAATCTTGGATGGAACGGAGGTTATGACTTATGAGATAGAGTTCAAAAAACAATTGTACCGTCTCCTCACTATTGGATCGGTTTCCATTCGATGCTTTTTCGCTGGCCCGGCCCGACTTCAGATAGCCGCTGGAACGAACCGAAATACTCTTGGGCAACTGGACCCGGCCCGAATCCATGACGCTGGTCGGGCTCTTAGCGACGGCCTCATTCTCGCTCGTCCCCTCCTCGTCCGCACCATTAATCCTCACGGATCCCATCTTCGTCGGGCCATTGAAGCCCGAACCGAAATCCGCACCACGAAACGGCGTCGTGCTGAGCAACAAATTCAAGCGGTTGTTCAAATCGAGGTTCACCGTTTTCAAATTGACGTTCTCCTGGCGGAGGCACTGCGCCTGCTTTGCCGCCTCGCCGAGTCGGGAGAGGATCCTCTGGTGGCGGTCCATCAACTCCCGGTGCATCCGCTTCCCCTGGATTTGGTTCCAGTCCGATGTGAACGCGATCGATTCCTCCGTCTGGCTTTCAATTGGAGGGGAAATGCAGGCGGCGGCGGTTAGGTAGTGATCGAGATCGCGAGGAGAATGATTCGGAGAGGGGAAAATCGAGCGGTAGAGCGACGTGTCGAGATCGTATTCGTCGGGGAAACGCCACTGCGCGGCGGGGCTTTCACGGCCGGAGATTGGTACGTCTCTCTGCGTCATCGCGCTTTCTCCACGATACATAGTTCAATCTGTTGACAATTTTGAGTAATTTAAAATCGTCGAACGAGGTAGCGATAGTGATTTAATTAGGTGAACTTACCCGATTCGCAACAGGTAATTGAGCTTCAAAACGCACACCTCCGATTAAATTCTGATCCGATTTTCTACAGAGAGAGAGGGAGAGAATTAACCAGTTTTTGCAGGGAGTGAGTTGGAAGAAGAAGATCAGAGAGGTGTGTTTGTTATTAATATACACAGCTGGCAGGGGTAATTTGGGAATGTGATTCTCCCATTCCCAAATTAAACAGTTTTGAGTTGGAAGAAGAAGACGAGAGAGGTGTGCTTGTTAATATACGCAGCTGGCAGGGGTAATTTGGGAATGTGATTCTCCCATTTCTCATGGCCATAGATCAGCTCATCAGCATGGATGGGGATGTGGATTGAATATTTGCTTTGGAGGGTATTTTCGTCATTTAAATGGGCGGTTGTTAAAACGGAAATTGGCGGGAAATTGTACACGATGAATATGCATTAAAATCAAAGTACAGTATACAATTAAGTTGAATTATTTCATTGCATGGTAGATTATGTTATTTATGTATTTGTGATAAATTATTTGGTCTTGAATAAGAAGAGAGAACTCGCTAGCTATATTATTGAAGAATATATTTTATTCAATAATATAAATTTTAATTTATTTAATTTTTTAACGATTTGAATTTTTAGATAATATGCGGACAACTTGACATTTATATTAGTTAGTCGAATATATTTTTCAATATCTTTATATAGTCTTGGAGATTTATAATGCTTCGACAACTTGACATTTATATTAGTTAGTCAAATTCGACTCCATAGAGAATATGGCAATTTCCGTGCTCCTTATATATATTTAACGAATCACTTTTATTTCAAGCTCGGCCATTAATTTTAGTCTCTTGAATGTTTTCATTTCTTGTTCTTACTCAATTTAGACAAATTAAAAGCAAATCATATTATTTAAAGCATAATTGAACTTATGGATGGACAACAAAATTAATACAAATGCGTCTCTATTTTTATGGGAGAAAGTGGTAATATATTTTGAATAAAGTTAAACAAGTTCTCATTTTTAGGTTATAATTGTCTTGCTCTTTTCTTCAATATGTTTTGAAGATGAATCATATTTAATTTAATTTCACCATAAATTTAGTTTAAAAAATGAAAGCCAATCATCTTTTTAAATTACTTGTAAATTGTAATAGGCCATACATGATACACCCCACCTCATGTGAGACAAAGACAATACACACACATATATATGATGGTTTGTTAGAGGGACAATGTGCAGTTAGTTGAAAGAAAGAATAAGGTGGTTCCCATAATACTAACACAAATATATATAGGTTCAATATTAGTATTGTTGATTGCATATTCTCTCTTGATGCTTGTTTTGGAAGTTTTTATATGGTGCAAGAAGTTGTTGGTGGAATGGTGGGCTTGCAAACTATGTTTTCAAATTTGTTTGTTTGCCCAAGATAAATTAGTAGTGACCAAAAGAAATGATGATGATTATCTGCAATGACTTACTTTGCTTCTATATAACACTACTTTTAACCAACTCTTATAGTTATAGGTGTCTCAAACAAAGTGAATGTACAAACATTAAGTTTGGTGAATATTATCGGCATATGCCCGCATAACTAAGAAACAACCTAACTTGTAATTTTGAGCATCGAAATAATTAAGGGCAATATGAAATAAATAATACTCGTATATAAAATGTCTGAATTTTAATTAGGGAAATCAAAACATTAATATGATAAAGTACGTGTAAACATCAATGTTGAATATTAATGTACTCCAATAGTAATTATTTCACAATGACATTGTTGTTGGAATTTAAACTCAAATATCTATGTTGACTTGACTTAGTTGAATAAGTTCTTAATTAGTTATATATTTAAGGACCAAGTTTCTTTCCGTTTTTTCTCTGTTAGTTGCATACAGCAGCTTCTTCTTTACCTATTTATTCTTGTCTTTGTAACTCACTTTGAGTATGCTTTTCAATAATAAAATCTCCAGCTTTAATCTTGTTCTTGCACTTCCTTTTTGTTCTTATTTTGATAGTAATTGAAATTACTATCTAACATCTGGTATCAGAGCTAAGGCTACAATTTTTTTTTCTGCTCACAAGGTGTTTGACAGAAGTCAAATGAACGGGTCCATCCAGCCGCAGCTTCCGAAGTTCAACGGCAAGAACTTTGATCAATGGAGTATCCAGATGAAGGCTTTGTTTGGCTTTCAGGAGCTTTCCGATATTATTGAAAATGGGTTTGCTGAAGTAACAGACACTAAAGAGCTTGCGCTTCTTAATCAAGTCCAGAAGGACAGTATGAGAGAGAACAGAAAGAAGGACAAAAAGGCATTGTTCTTCTTGTATCAAGCCGTAGACGAGGTAGTCTTTGAAAAGATCTCGTGTGTCGAAACAGCAAAGGAAGCATGGGATTTGTTGCAGCTGTCCTACAAAGGTAATGTAAAGGTTAAAAGTGTAAGGTTGCAAACCTTACGAGGTGAATTTGAATCTTTGTGTATGAACGAGTCCGAAACCATATCTGATTATTTTTCTCGCGTTCAATCTGTTGTTAATCAATTACGGATTAACGGTGAAAAATTAGAAGACTTACGTGTTATTGAAAAGATTATGAGATCTTTAACAGGACGTTTCGACTATGTCGTGGCTGCCATCGAAGAAGGAAAGGACCTTTCAACTTTGACGATCGAAGGGTTATCGGGTTCATTATGTGCACATGAATATCGGATGAATCTGAGGATGACAAGTTCCGTCGAGCGAGCTTTTCAAAGCAAGGCGACTTTATCCGATAGAAGCAGCCGAGGAAGTGGGAAATCACAGAACCAAAGTCAAGGTAGCAACGCTAATGGTTCTACTTCCAACGGGAAGAACAACAATTCTTCTCAAAAGTCTACTGATACTCGAAGGTACGATAAGTCTAAAATTCAATGTTTCCGCTGTAAGAAGTATAGATATTATCGAAATGAGTGCAAGGTTAAATTACAAAATAAGGATCAAGAGCATGCTAATTATGTTGAGGTCGAGCAACCATAAAAATTGTTTTTAGCTTGTAATGAATCATTGGAAGACGATCCTCTCAATATTTGGTATTTAGACACAGGCTGTAGTAATCACATGTGTGGGAGTAAAGAATTATTTTCTGAGCTTGATGAATCTGTGAGTGGAGTAGTGAAATTTGGGAACAAAGCTAAGGTGCCAATTATGGGCAAAGGTAAAGTCCTTATTACATTAGCAGACAACTCTCACTATCATATTCATGATGTCTATTTTGTACCAAGCTTGCATTGGAATTTATTGAGTATTGGTCAGTTGTCCGTAAATGGTCTTCGTTTCATCATTGACGACGGCGTTTGCACTATTGAAAACAGAAGTAAAAAGGTAATTGTTGTAGTTACCATGACCAAAAGTTGCTTATTTCCTTTGCCGGTGCAAAAGGAAAATATTTGCTCTTTCTCTAAACTTGTTTTGGGTGATAACTGGTTATGGCATCTTCGATTTGGGCATCTTAATTTTAACGGGCTGCGTTTATTAGCAAAGAAAGGCATGGTTACAGGGTTGCCTTTGTTGGAGGGTGTTAACAAGTCATGTGAAGGATGTATTATTGGTAAGCAACATAGAGGTGCATTTCCAGTTGGGCGGTCACGAAGAGCAGCACGTCCATTGGAGCTTGTACACTCTGATATTTGCGGACCAATGGAGACAACATCTCAAGGAGGTAATCGTTATTTTCTTACATTTATTGACGATTACAGTAGAAAGACTTGGATATATTTTTTGACGAAAAAATCAGAAGCTTTTTCTACCTTTAAGGATTTTAAAGCTTTTGTCGAAAAACAAAGTGGTCATAGTTTGAAGATTCTTCGAACTGACAGAGGGGGAGAGTACACCTCTAATGAGTTTGGTGATTATTGTCGAATGCATGGCATTAGACATCAGTTTACAGCAAGTTACACACCTCAACAAAATAGCATTGCCGAGCGAAAAAATAGAACGATTGTTGAAATGGCTCGGAGTATGTTGCATTATAAAAATTTGCCAAAAATATTTTGGGGGGAAGCCGTTGCTTGCACCTGCTATATTCTGAACAGGTGTCCGACTAAAAGTGTTCATGATATGACTCCCGAAGAAGCTTGGAGTGGTTATAAACCTGATGTTGCAGCTCTTCGTGTGTTCGGCTGTGTTGCTTATGCTCATGTTCCAGCCGTGAAACGGAAGAAGTTCGATGGTAAGGGTGAGAAGTGTATTTTTCTTGGGTGTAGTGACAGAACCAAGGGTTACAGGTTGTTCAATCCAAGTTCTAGTACCTTTATAATTAGTAGAGATGTTCACTTTTGTGAGGATGAAGCATGGCAGTGGTCAAATTCCGAAAAAATCCAATTCGGACTTGACGTTAATGATGAGCTCATACATGAGGATGTACAGGCACCTGATAATCCACAAGAAAATATCAGTCCATCTCCAGTCACTAATCCATCTCCAGCTACTAGTCCACCTCCTGTTGCTGCAACTCGCGTCTCCACGCGCACTCGTTCTCTACCCGCTCGTCTTGAGGATTATGTTCTTTCTAATGATGATGATCCATCTGATGAAGAACTTGTAAATTTTGCTTTGTTTGCAGATTGTGATCCTCTGACTTTTGCAGAAGCAACACATGACGAAGGTTGGGTTACCGCTATGAAGGATGAGATTAATTCCATAGAGAAGAACAACACTTGGGAGCTCACTTCGCTTCCTCCAGGAAAGAAATCGATTGGAGTTAAGTGGGTTTATAAAACCAAGTATAAACCCGATGGTCAGGTGGATCGACTGAAAGCTCGACTTGTCGTAAAAGGATACAAGCAACAACCAGGTATCGATTATTATGAAGTATTTGCGCCGGTAGCTAGAATGGACACGATTCGACTTGTGATTGCTTTAGCGGCTCAATATAAATGGTCGATTCATCAAATGGATGTAAAGTCGGCTTTCTTAAACGGGTTTCTCGAAGAGGAAGTTTACATCGATCAGCCTACTGGTTTTGTGAAGTCGGGCGAAGAAAACAAAGTCCTCAGGTTAAAAAGGGCTTTATACGGGCTTAAACAAGCTCCGAGGGCCTGGTACACTCGCATCGATTCCTACTTTCTTGAGCATGGATTTCTGAAATGTCCTCATGAACCCACACTTTATATCAAATCTACATCAGACGAAGATACTCTTTTTGTTTGTTTGTATGTAGATGATTTAATCTTCACAGGGAATAATCCATCTATGTTTCAGGAATTCAAAGAGGCTATGAACTGCAATTTTGAAATGACAGACATGTGTCTCATGTCTTATTTCCTTGGTATTGAAGTTATTCAAGGAAGTGGAGGTATTTTCATATCTCAAAAGAAGTATGCTTCAGACATATTGAAGCGGTTAAAAATGGAGTCGTGTAACCCTATCAAAACTCCAGTGGAAACAAGATTGTGTCTGGGTCAGGTTGGTAATGATGAATTAGTGAATCCCACTTATTATCGACGGCTGGTAGGATCTCTACGGTATCTGACATCGACTAGACCCGATATTGTTTTCGGAGTTGGTCTTATCAGTCGCTTCATGGAAAAACCCAGTCAAGTTCATCTACGGGCAGCAAAAAGAATTTTGCGCTATGTGCATGGGACTCAAACTCATGGTATTTATTATGCATCTACTGGTAATTCTAACCTTGTTGGTTATACAGACAGTGATTGGGCAGGTGATGTTGAAGGGAGGAAAAGCACTTCAGGCTTTGCTTTTCACATGGGATCGGGAGTCGTCTCATGGTCATCAAAGAAGCAGCAAGTAGTTGCACTTTCAACCGCCGAATCGGAGTATATAGCAGCAGGGTCTACTGCTTGTCAGGCTGTTTGCATGCGGAGATTACTTGAAGATTTGAACCAGAAGCCGATATCACCAACGACGATTTATTGTGACAACAAGTCGGCGATTGCTTTAACCAAGAATCCAGTTTTTCACGGAAGAAGCAAACACATTGATATCAAATATCATTACATACGCGACCTTGTCAAGAACGGAGAAATTATGATGGAGTTTTGTAAGTCGGATGAGCAGGTGGCAGACATTCTCACGAAACCATTGAAGGCTGACAGTTTTTACAAGTTCAAGAAGTTGATGGGTGTTTGCAGCTTAGATATTTGAGTTTAAGGGAGGATGTTGGAATTTAAACTCAAATATCTATGTTGACTTGGCTTAGTTGAATAAGTCCTTAATTAGTTATATATTTAAGGACCAAGTTTCTTTCCGTTTTTTTCTCTGTTAGTTGCATACAACAGCTTCTTCTTTACCTATTTATTCTTGTCTTTGTAACTCACTTTGAGTATGCTTTTCAATAATAAAATCTCCAGCTTTAATCTTGTTCTTGCACTTCCTTTTTGTTCTTATTTTGATAGTAATTGAAATTACTATCTAACAATTGTGTGCAATTATTTATGTTTTGAATTTGCATAGATTTATTATGTATAATTAAACCAACCTTATTTTCAATCAGAAAATCATGGTTTAGGATTACATTCATTTGGTTTAGGATTACATTCATTTTTCCTGCTCACTCATTGTAAACTAGATGAAGGTGCATTTATATATAAGCCCAATAAGCAGATTGATAAAGTATTTTTGTAAGCCTTCAAGGAATTTAATTAACTGTGATGAGAATAGAAATGATAGAGATTTGGAAAAGTTTATCTCAAAATGACATATGGTAAGGGAGGAAAATCAATTTAGTCAAACATTTCCTTTATTATTCATTTAATTAGTACTAAACATTTATTTCTTTTATTAGTCCGTAAGTTAGTAATAAGCTTATAAGTTTGGAGGTTAGGGTTGAAAGGAGGATATGAAAAAAAGTTATTTCTTTTGAAATATATTGTCTACAGCGTTTTGACTGGTTGATAGGATAATTCAAGACCTTTGTATTGAGTTGCTAGAATTACCTCTCAAGAGGTTCTCATCAATTGGTATCAGAAACGAGTTCTGATCTACACCCACACGACCATGGTATCCAACCGCAGGAGGTTCGAAAATATCGAAGAGTCAATCTCAAAATTGAATGAGATGATGGAAACGATGTCCATGCACTTTGGAAACACCAACATCAGATCCCCACAAGATGAGAGACACCAGTTTCGCCCAGAAAATGGCGGTGTTGCTGAGGGTGGTAACCGAAATTGACGGTGCAATGAAGATAATGCATGCTTCAAGGACATCCACCGTGCGAGAGATAATACGTTCTGATCGAACAGAACATGAGACGCGTCCACAACAAAGAAGACGACATGACGCAAGAAGAAAATAGAGGCATCCGGATCGCACACAAATCAATCCACTTGCTACTTGTAGATGTTAGTTTTGGCAACAACATGTGTTTGTTGTTTTGTCTTTGATTTCAGGTGTAGGTTGAGTGAATGCAAAATATTCAACATGGAGTTCATCTCTCAAGTTCATGCGACTGGAGTCGCACGACAATGCATCACCACCTCAAGCGACAGGAGTCGCACGCGACAGAGTCGTGGACTTTCGCTCTCCTCCATTTGCGACTGGAGTCGCACGCGACATGCGTCGCGTGTCATGTTGAGCGACTGCAGTCGAACGCGACGGGCGTCGCGCGAACTGGCCATCTCCTCCATTCGCGACTGGAGTCGCACGCGACTGGCGTCGCGCAAACCTGCCCCTCCAAGATTTGCGACTGGAGTCGCGTGACATCCCTCTCCCAACATTTGCGACTGGTGTCGCGAGCGAAGGGCGTCGCGTGTCCATGCTGTGCGACTGGCGTCGCTTGCGACTTGCGTCGCTTGACATGCTGTGCGACTTGCGTCGCACGCGACTGGAGTCGCGTGATGCTGTCCTTCATCCCACGCGACTGGAGTCGCACGCCATGCTCCTTTGACTTCGTGTATCACCTGATGCATGAAGTGTTGTTTACTACTTCAACTCTATTGACGACAATGAAGACGATGAAATATGAAATGTTCAACGACGAGTGTTCACCACGATGAAGTTGAAGATGAAGTATTGAGATCGACGGAGTCAAGATGTGTTGAAGTCTGAAGTTAAAGAAATCGAAGATTCAAGAATCGAAGATTCAAGATTCCAAGATTCCAGAATCGAAGATTCCGAAAGTGATGTCATCCATGGAATTGTGATGTAGACCAAGCATGTGGCCAATCAGATTGCTCTATCTCAAGGCCTCACATGTGCGAGACTCCTATATATACCCATGGAGTTGGATGACATCCTTTGACGATTTTGAGAGAACGAAATCCGATATCTGAGTATCAACGTTCGTTGTTTATGGCTTATAGCTTTAAGAGTTTTGGTAGTTGTTTTGTGCTGTGCATCGATAGTAGAGTTATGCGATTTAGCTCTAGGTGATATAGTACTAGATCATTAGTTCGTTGGAGTGCTGCGTCACTTGGGATACGACTCTTGATCATACCGTCTACCTTTCTCCACAAGTGTAATAGTTAGTTTTGTTTATCAATGAAATGAAACTATTATACAACCTTGTCTTCAGCACTTTACTTTACTCTTGTTGAGTTCGAACACACCACATACACCGAACAACATACATAGCAAGCAGAGCTGAGTGTGTGAGAACGAAGTTGCTGAAGTGACAGTGTTTAAGACCGACTTCACGAAAAGTTGGTATCCTACGTCGAAGACGTAATTTCAATTGGTATCAGAGCGGGACGTCATACGTATAAGACGTGATCCGTTACTTAACTCCATATTTCCGCTACAATGGAGTCGTCTATGTTTGTTCAGAAACCGATTATGCTTACTCATCAAAATTATTCTAATTGGAAAGCGAAAGTATCTGCTAGAATCAAGGGATTTGACTCAAGAGCGTGGATGGCTGTGTTGGAAGGATGGGAGCGTCCTTACACTGAAGATGCTGATGGACTTAGAACCCCAAAGCTTGAACGTAGTTGGACTAGAGAAGAGCATGACTTGTCTACTGCGAATAGCAAAGCTCTTCTACTTATTTGTGAATGGCTGGACCTCAGCATACTTATTTGGGTTTATTACAAAATCACCTGTCTATGTAAATTAAGAGGTAGTTTTGTAAATAAGTGTTGGTAGTATTTGAGACGCAAATATTTTTTTCCCTACACTTTTCACAAAACCCCCAACCCACTTGCAAATTGCAACTTAGCTTATTATTCCTTTTTTTATTCTTTTTTTACCCTCTTTATTGGAGGAATTTAAATAAATAATCACGTAATCCATTAAGATAATTCTGAATATATTTATTCCACTTTTTGTAATTTGAAAGATTTATTGAATTGAGAAAGAATGTCAACAAAGAAAAAGTAGTTATGCTCTGTCTCACATCCACGAGGATGAAATAGACCGTAGATGTTATTTCAGAAAAAAATAAATGAAATATTTAACGTCAACTATTCACAAAATTTTGATCATCCCATATTAATTGATATTCGTGCGTGGATTATTATAGCGTGTTAATATGTTGGATACGTCCTAAAGTAAATCATCCTATGTTTGTACAATGAATTCGATTGATTTTTTAAGTTGCAACAAATTTTTATGATTGTAATTATTTGAAACATTATATTTGTGTAATTATAACTATTGTATGAAATATTCAAAAATAACTAAAAAGAATATGATCAATTAAGTGGGAGGTTCAATATCATAAGTACAAAAAGTAAGCATGAAGTCTAATTAGAAGCAATGTTTTGTTGATTTAAAATTTATTGTATATTCTAAGTCAAAAAAAGATAAAATACAACTATAACAGATAAAAATCGTATATTCTAAGTTAGAAATATAAGTACATTACTATTTTTTTCATTAATATCTTATTTGATCAATCGTATAAACAACGTGGACATCGTACGAAGAAACAAATAAAGAATTTTTTTTATCCACTCATTAATAGTTAATTCACACTATTTGATTTTGTTTGTCAAATCAGATACGAAAAAAAACTAGATATCAATAACTCTCTTATGAGTTTGATGTTCAATTATATTAGTTTTTTGTGCTCCAAAGTGGCATTGTAGACACAAACAGGTACATACACTCAAGAGCATATAGAGTAAAATTGTATAACTATGCACAATTAAAAAGGATATATAACCAATTGAAGTAACTAGATCCTTCTTCCCGTTCCAGTGCGATGCACGAGGAGTACCACTCAAAGCTTCGCCCAGATTTATTTTGATCTTAATTTTATTGTATATGTTAAAATAATTGTATAAAGATTTATGTTTATATTCATAAGTTTGAAAAAAACAATTTAGATGTTTTGACAATAATTTATTGATTTTGTATTGTTCAAAAATTAACAATGTTATAGACACAATATAATTAACAAAGATAAAAATAATTTTTATTTATTTATGTTCAATCCAAAATTTTGAATAATTAGTTTGATTGTGTTTCTATTATTTGTCTACTAATTTCTCAATATTTTTATTGATTTTTTAAAATATATAATGTGATTTATATATACAATAGTGAATTTATTATTTAATTAATAAAATTGAATTGGTAAATATATTTTCAATATATGATTTTTATTGATCATAATTATAATAATCAATTATGGAATGTGAATCAACATAAGATCCATAAAATATAGTATTATTATTTTATAAACAAATTAGTTTTAATATTGTAAATAACTAAATTGAAAAATAAATAAATAGAATAGTCGAATATGAACAACTTTTTATATATCTGAATATTTTAAAAATCTAAAGTTTAATTTACATTTTTGAAAATATATATTGGAAAGTCAACTAATGCGTATCTCTAATCTAAATATTTAGTCAATCAATTAATTAAAAAAAACAATATACATGAAAAACTAATTGATTGTCAATATATTTAAAAATAATTTAGAATGTTAACTATAATTAAAGAATATTTAATTATAAATAATATTAATGTACTAAAATTAAGGATCCAATTTAATTTAATATTTAGTAATCTAAAACGAATTATAAGAAGAGAAAGAGAGAGGGCAAAGCAAGGGAAAAAGACAAAATTGAATCTATCGCGAAAAATTATCAATTAAGTATACTGTATAATCATAATAATAAAAACTAAAATGTCCTCCAAAATAAAGCAATAACATAAAGACATAAAAGGAATAAAAGCAATGTGATGATTGTACTTCTCACAATCGTCATAACAACACTTCAACAAAAAGCAGAAACGGTTCAAAAGGAGAATGGAAAGACCAAAAATAAAGTACTTAAAAACAACTTATCTTGGATAGGCACACCGGAAAAAGGCGGTTGATAATCATGCTCAAGTATCCCCAATTAAAGTAAACGATTTAAGTAAATCACATACCTGAATCTCTGCCAAAAAAAAAAATTAGAGATCATAAATTTAACAATCGATTTAATATAGAAAAACTCAAACAAACATTAGCGGAAAAAATATGAAATGAAACTTAGGAGATTTGAAAAATAGAGAAATAAATTATATACATGAATCAAATATTTAGGTTCAAAACCAAAATTTATATACCTGAATCAGGAAAAAAATAGGATCAAACAAACTTTTATCAGATGAAATAACAAATCAAACCTCAGATATTTGATGAATAGAAAAATAAATTGCATACATGAATCAAATATTTAAGTTCATGATACAAAACATACTAAATTACAGAAATATACTTATCTTCATGAAAAGTGCAACTCAAGCAATCAAGAGAAAGAATGAGACCTGTAGATTTATAGGTGCACTCCATAAGCAACAACCACCTTCACGCCGATTTGATATACAAATTTCTGTGTGGACAACAAATAACATCTCCAGGTGAGCTAACGGTTATAGTTTTGTAAAATTGAACCAACACCATCTGCATAAAAATGAGATCATAAGCATAGCTGGAAAAAAGTGGTACAATCACCTTGACTTCTAGAACCACAAACACGGGGCCCATTTTAATTCTCGAAAAGAATTTGCAAGATACATACATCCAAGATACTCTCAGTTGCAAGTACAAAAAAGTGAGTTAAACCTAATTAAAATATAAGAATTGGAACACAGAGAATCATCTAACATGCTAACAAACTCAAAATATTTCAAGATAATATTATTTCTATTCGAGAATTTCAACTTTCAAACACATAGAACTCGAAGTGTAACCTGCTGTATTGTCCCCAATATTAAGGAAGCACGCAGCACCATTTTTCAAGTATGAGGGGAGCTCAGATAATGGTATACCCTTCAAGTTTGACAAAAGAGGCAGAAAGAGGAGTACAAATAGTGCCTGCAAGTAGACCAAAAAAAAACTTGAGACGCGTGCATTCATAAGTGTAATGTGCAAATGTAAAAAAAGGATTAAGATGAAGAACACTGATGATTATTCAAATGTGATCCTTGTTTGCTAAATGATGGTTACCTGAAATCCAGACCCAAAGGAATTGACGACAAAGATGTGATGTCCAGCAGCTTTCCCTGTAATATCAGATAAAACCTGATTATTAAATATATATATTTGTAGTAAATCTATAACAATGAGATGAAAGAAAGATTACAGTGCATTTTGGGCACCTTAAAGCGGGTTGCAGCATCAAGGAAAACATTTTCCTGCACATCCACAGATTCAATTACATTGCCCTAAAGTACATGTATCCGCAGACAATTTTTTATGACTTACCTTGAGAACAGAAGCAAGTGCTCGAAATGCAGTTGAGGCTATCATCATTGCTGGCCACACAACCCCAACTCCGGAGAGCATTTGTTCATGTTCAGATCCACTGCAACCCAGCAGCAAAAGTTTTTTAAGAAACACGCCTAAGCTTGATTCGTTGATATATACACGCCTAAGCTTGTATATATAAATATACACTATGATTATGAATGCTGAAAATCTGACATCAGTAGATGTTCATATAAATCAGTAGATGTATATATAAATATATATGTTCATTTGTTATATATGATTATGAATGCTGAAAATCTGACATCAGTAGATGTTCATATAAATCATTATTTTTTTCATTGTAAATGAACATGTACTTTGTAAAATTTATTCCAATAATTTTAATTTATAACAAATACTAATATAGTTTGTCTCAACTCCATTTAATTAATTGGTTCCAAAAGCTTGTCAAATCCGTACATGAAAAAAAACAAAAACGCAACCCCTAAATAATCTAGTAATAATAACAATAATAATAAAACATGAAGATAAACATGAATATACAGTATTTAATTTCAAATTTTTATGATCGTCAATATTAAATACTCGTACTACATTGCGTAGGTGTTAAGAAAAATTCAATAAACTGAGTAGTACTTTTATACCCAAAGTTTGTTATTCTCATCCCAGTACAAAAGTATTCCCAGCCCCCCACTCACCATCCACCTTAAAACAGAAAATTTATGCTAAAGCTATCCATGACTGAGCGTGAAACGCTATAATCTCTCGACAGTTTCCAAATTACGATTCACCTCTGATTTGTTTTTACATTTAAAAAAAGCTGTGTTATAAGATCACTACCTGCCATGTGAAATTGCGGAGCATCTTATATGATTGAGCAATTGCTTTCTGAAACTCAAGCTTCTCATACCTCTCACCTCCGTAACCTCCTCTTTCGGCAGCTTTCTGAGATATTTATATAAAAAATATTCATAATCAGCTTAAAATAATTTAACCCATAATAGAGTAAAGGCATCCCTTTAGAAAGAATACGTAATTGGTGCAACAGAAAAAATCAGCACAAATCAAGATTCTCAAGTATAAGAGGCTTTTATAAGAGAATCGTACGTTTGGGAAGATTGCACATGCACTTATTAAAAGTTTATGTACATAGATCATCATATAACTTTAGAAAGTTGAAAATACTATGTACAACCAAATTCAAAGAGCATGACCAAATTCAAAGAGCTTCCTCGACACCATTGTTGAAACCATTGAAGACCAACAAACCAAAATAAGAAGAGAACGGCAAATCTACTTTTACAAATCATCAGCAGATAACGGATGAGAAGTTGTAAGGTTAGGCAAGTTTATTCTTGGTATTCACTCAAAACTTTGATGATCGACATGAATTTTAAAGATCGAATAGCTCCAAACTGCCTTGGTAAATTCATGATCTGAAATCGTGGGGAGATATCATAGCACATTGACATATTGCATGAAGCTAAACTCTATATTTGAAATAAAAATTAAAAAAATAAGGATCAATAAGTTTGAAAACACAGTTGTCAAACAAAAAACACTTTAGCAGGTAAAAATCTTGCATCAGAACACATAATGACAAAAACAATTTATTGTGAAAACTGGATCAAAACAACATTACATTCCACCTACAATTTTAAACACCCACGCTCCAAATTTTAAGCGTAAATAAAAAAAAGATCAACTCACATCTGCAATTTTAGCCACGGCAGACTCCCTGAACAGTTTCAGCCTGGGAAACTGGGACCCACTCACGGCTGAAAATTCTCGCCCAAAATAATCCACAAATCTCATCGACAGTATATCTTGCTGCTCTTCATACGACTCCTATAATCATCATATTCATAAAAACTCGAAGTGTAACCTGCTGTATTGTCCCCAATATTAAGGAAGCACGCAGCACCATTTTTCAAGTATGAGGGGAGCTCAGATAATGGTATACCATTTTTCAAGTATGAGGGGAGCTCATCAACTGTATAAAATTATGAGATGAATTGAATTAACTTAAAAGTATAAGATCCAAATCGAATCAAAGAAAAATACCGAAATAGATATCTAAATTGTTTTTTCCGTATAGATATTATAAAAATATATACATGTAGCTATTCTTTGAAACATATATAAAAAATGGAAGTTGTAGAACCACAAACCGAGGATATCAATCTTGTTCTCCCACAGCAGAGCAATGCACCAGCGGCGTAACCAAGTCGTGGGTACAACCAACTTCCAATGTTTATGTCTATCAGAAGCAGAGAAATCAATCCATTCTTCAATGTGCCCCTGTGAAGTCCAATGAATAAATAAATAAGCTTCATATGATAACAAAAACATTGAAGCAAATCATTCAATCAGTAGAAGCAACGATGAGGCCTTACATAATCAATCAAGGAAGAACCGTATAAGGTCCCTTCAGGATTCAACCGAGCCACTACATTAATAATTTTTAAAACCTTGTAAATATGCATTGCAGTATTAATTTGAATATGTCAACAGATATAGCTGCTACAATACTTACCAGCATTTTTCTATTAAAATATCATCATCAAATAATACACAAATATGAAGGAACAAAAGAGTAATTCAAAATTTATTTTCAAAATCAAAATGCCTCTTAATTTTGAAAAATTATACCCTGAGTCCCCGACTAAATACAAAAAGGAAATTAAAATAAATATATTCACACATAATAATAATTATTTTGTAAAAACTGTAACCAAATTTGTTGTATTTACATTTAAATATATACACAAAATTGCACCTTGAAATTAATAATCTAACTTAACTCACAAACAAATCAAACTGTTGTATCTAATCTGTGTGTTGTTATGTCAAGCATGAGAGCCACTGAAGCTATTCCTCAAATACCCAATTGTCGAGATAAGTATTTCCAGTAATGCAACAGCACAAACCTGCAGATCATACAGATAATCATCGATCATTCAATCTTGTACGTTTATCAATTCAAACTTACCGTGATTAAAAGGATCGATATGTAGTGAACCTGAGGAGGTGTGGGTCCAAGAAGTTCATACAGGGGCCTGGTCTCGGCAAGATGTTCGGCTAGTAGTTCATATACAATCTGATTCAAAACCTGTAATATATATATACACATTCATTCAGATGTTCAATATAATAAATTGAATATATTACGAAAATACCTCTGGTTGACATGTAATCTCACACCAATTGCATCATACATCACCTACACACAATTTATACCACAATTTATACGTGATTACATAAATTTTAATTATATAAATAATTAACATTAAGCAAGATTATTATCATCATCATTATACCATGCACGCCAAGATTAAGGCGATGGCGAAGAGGGAACCTCCGAAACCATCTTGCAGGACGACGGAGAATGCCAGGGCAGTCACCGTAGCCGAAAGGGACGAAGGCATACCGCCTGACCCAAAGAGTTGCTTCAGTTATAATCCCATAGAATTGTCGAAAAACGTTGGTGATAACAATTTGTGATATATAGAAAATAAAATTGGAGAACCTTTATAATGGGCATCTGACTACCGAACATGAGGACGACACCCATCTGCAAGAGCAATCTGAAGGTATCCCTAATGTTGTTGGCGCTGAATTCCTTGAAGCTCTCGGCGCAATCTCCGCTTTGCAACAGAAACCGCCTGCCCTAGCCTCTCCTCGAGGCTGCGCGCTTCGCCAGCGAACACTATCGGGGGAACGATTCGAGGCGGAAATAAAATAATAAAATTAAATTGCTGCAGCAGGAGAGTGAGATGACCGATGATATTCCGACCGAGAAACCACGGAAGACAGTGACACCCTGGTTCTAGAAATTACAAACCTCGTATGAAAATGATAGGACTGCAAAAAAACACAGAAAAACGATGTAAGAATTAGGGTTACCAAAAACAATAAATTATGGGAATCTGTTAAAATAATTACATATGAATTGAAGCAGCTTTACCGACGATTTATGAGGGGAAGAACATTTACCGAGTATGGGAGGCGATGGAGGAAAACGGCGATGGAAAGATTTCTGTGGAGAAGAAAGCGAGTGAAGCGGAAGATTTGGAAATGAGTGAATGAAATTTGGGGCTGGTGATTGACCGGACATTTATTTCCTTTTCAAGAATTGAATTTTGATTAAAATAAAAAATAGAAGAAAAGATTGAGAATGGGTGTGAACGCAAATAAAATTGAGCATTGTTATTGGACAATTAGATTTCAATTTCATCCTAGTTGACAAAATTGACTGTTCTTATTAGCTAATTGGAATTATTAGTATTCAGGATTTATATATTATTAAGATTAAGATATAATGAAATTACATAAATATGGGTAAAATAGTAAACTTAAAAAAGGAGCAGTAAATTAAAAATAAAAATAAAAATAAATTGAGAAGAGGTGTGCTGGAGTATAAAGCAAGGGCAGCCAAAAGCCCCACCATCGTCATTTCATTGCCCCCATTTTCTCTCCCTCTCTCTACCCTTACTTTTTCTCCTTCCATGGAGGCACCACCGCTGCCCGCCGCTCCAACCACCAATTCCATCACCCCTACGGCGGCGGTATACCCGGAATCAATCGATTCCTCCCCTCGCTCCCGCCAAACCAACTCCTGGGACGCCGAGCCGCCGCGGCCGCAAAAGCTCCGCCTCATGTGCAGCTATGGCGGACACATCGTCCCCCGCCCGCACGACAAGACCCTCTGCTACATCGGCGGCGACACCCGAATCATCGTTATCGACCGCCACGCGTCCCTCTCCGACCTCCGCCTCCACCTCTCCAAAACCCTCCTCAGTAACCAGCCCTTCATCCTCAAGTACCAGCTTCCCAACGAGGACCTCGATTCCCTCATCTCCGTCGCCACCGATGAAGATCTCGAAAACATGGTCGAAGAATACGACCGCCTCAACAACGCCGCCGCCGCCGCTGCCAAAAACGGGCGCCTCCGTGTCTTCCTGTTCCCCAAAACCTCGTCGAACAACATCGAGCAGCTTCTGGTGGAGACCGCATCGACGAAATCGGAGGACTGGTTTTTCAACGCGCTCAACGGTAAGGGGAGCACTTTATCCGCCGGCGCTAGCGATCGGGGGTTTTCTGAGTCCTCTTCGGTCAATAATCTCCTCGGATTGGACAACGATCTCGTCGGGAAAGCGGCGCTCGCTGGGAAAGATGTTGAACCCCAAATCGAAGGTTCCAAATCTGGGGGAAATGGAAACAACGATAACAACACTGTAATTGATAATTTTAATCACGATTTGAACTCATCCGTCGCCCCTGATTCCCAAATACTGGAAACCTCGTCGTCCTTCGGGTCGACCTCGAGCTCTCCGTCCGTGGCGAATTTGCCGCCGATTAGGGTTCATGTGGACGAGAATCCCAATCTGGGATTGGGAATTGAGGATCACTTCCAGCAGATGAATTTGGGGGTTTCTGGTAATGTTAATCCGGTGGCCACGCAGAAGCAGGAGGAGGCCGGTGGTTTCGTGGCTGCGGTGGGGACGCCGGTTTCTGGGGTTCCAGCTATGGTCGGAGGTGATTATCCCAATCGGGTTTTCTCCGATGATGAGAGATCAGATCACGGTGGGTTTAGGCAGGTACAACAAATTCAACCTCAGGTACAACAAGTACAACAAATTCAGTCTCAGGTACAACACATTCAGCCGCAGGTGCAACATCAGCTCCCTATTCCTCAGTTCCAGCAGAAGCCAGCTGCTGTTCCCTTTGATCTAGCTTCTCCAGATTCAGTTTCAAGGTATACAAATAAAATCTGATGTTTAATTGTAATTCTTATTCTGTGCTTTAATTCTGTAACGGAAAAATGATGATCTGAATTGGGATATTGATTCTTGAATTGATGATCATATACAGTGAAGGAAGTATTACAAACCCATTGTCTAGGCAGAGGCAAGCTATGTATCAAGAATCACCTTATCAAGTACAATCTGGAAATCCTAGGGTTGCTACTACGCCTACCCCGACTGATCCGAAAACAGATGATCAAAACAACCCTAAAGTCCAGATTCAAGAATCAAATTACATGGTATCTGGCCAATTCGAACAGAATCACCCTCAAGTGCATCATCCCCAGCAATTCATTCATGCAGGCAATCAGTATATTCCTGCGGGCCATCAATATATTCCTGCAGGAGCCATGCCGGTTGGTTCTTATTACCCGATTTACCCTTCCCAGCAACAAAACCATCCTCACCAGCTCGACCAGCCATACCCATTTTACTTTGTCCCAGCTAGACAGACCCCTCATGGGTACACCATCCCAATGCAACAAACCAATTACAATGAATTGCCACCGGCAAACACGCCTTCTTCTACTCGACCCCAGACACCTCCTACTGTGATAGCCCCTCACGGGACCTACAATCCGTCCAAGCCTGAAATGCCCACTGGGGTTTACCGGACAGCAGCTGGGTCGGGCCCTCAGTATGTTGGGTTCACTCAAATTCACCATCCTTCTCAGTCAATAGCTCCCTCTTCAGTAGCTAACTCGAATTATACATATGAATTTGCTGATCCCAATCATACACCGATGTATTATAATCAGGCATTGCCACCTCAGTTGTCTGGTCATTATCAGACTCACACATTGGCTCCTGGTGGGGTTGTACCTGATGCATCAGGGCAGGTACCTGTGGAGAATGTGAAGCAGCAAGTTAGGAATTTGCAGCCGTGACAGGTATGTTTGGTGGCGTGGATTATGGACAATTTTGCAGTGGTGGGGGTTGATTATCGTATCTTTGGAGTTTATAATACAATCTGTCTTATTATTATTGGTGTGCGGTTTGTAATTTTAATAGGTTATTATAAGGGACTCGGTTTTCGTTTTGTTTATCTTTCTTGTGTGTCATTGGTGGTGTTAGTGAAAATGGACGGTCTTGGATATCATACTGTAAAATTTCGACGTTGAAAGTCGCATATTGGTACTATAGTTATTGAATAATATATGAAACTGTATTGGAGCATTGGAGCAAATTGTCGTTTATAAATGTTTGGTGATCTGTTCTTGTAATTTATCCTTGCTGCTGTTTCCCGATTTAAAGAATTGGGTAACTAGTATTTTTGTCATATGCCTGTTTCACATGGCCTAGAACTTCATTAAATTCAAGCTTCTTGAATCTATTCTCTCAAGTAAAAATTATGAGAAACCTCCATCATTTTGTCGAAGCCTCAGTTGAGGTGGTGATGTGTAATAGGGTTCTTGTATCTCCTGGTGATGTGTGTAGTAGGATTCTTCATGTATCTATGGCTAAATTATGCATCTCTATAATCCGGCTGTGCATTTGATTCATAACTTGTAAAGGCTTAGTTTTATTAACTTGTTTAGGCGCCTAGTTTCTTAGAATGATCATTAGCAGTTGTATGATCCTTGAAGGGCTTTTGAGTTGTGATGTGTGTTTGTACTGTTCTTTGTTTGATTGTAATTAAATGCATATGCAATACAAGTACTGGTGGTTAATTAGGGATTAGTTAAATGTGTGTCAAAGGTACTAGGAATATGTAATAAAAACAGAGCAATTAAAATAATAGGAGTACTCATAAGAGAGTAGTAAATTACTCTATTAAAAAAAAATCGAACAGGCTGTTTAGATTCTTCTGACAGTGAAAAGGGTGACTCTGCGTCATAATGATACCACGCTCTGAAATGCTGACTATATACCGTGATTTGCATTGTAATTTTGGCCTTCAAAAATTACTCCACACAATAGCTTGAAATATAAGAAGAATCACCTTGAGATGGTAGAGAATCAAATATTTGGGTTTTCGGGTACCCCTACTCAATAAATTTGGGTAAAAGGTCGGATTATGGGATTCATTTTAAAAAATATTGGGTATTAGGGTAATCGATTACCCGTTCGGGTATACCCGAAATACCCGATTAATTATTTAAGTTAAAATAATAAATATATTCATATATTAATTAAACTTCTAAAACATTATAGTATATAATAAATGACCTTTTTTTATTGTTTTTAATTATTTTTGCTTTGTTTTTTATTTTAATTTTAAACTTATACCCGATTAATTATTTAAATTAAAATAATAAATATATTCATATATTAATTAAACTTCTAAAACATTATAGTATATAATAAATGACCTTTTTTTATTGTTTTTAATTATTTTTGCTTTGTTTTTTATTTTAATTTTAAACTTATACCCGATTAATTATTTAAATTAAAATAATAAATATATTCATATATTAATTAAACTTCTAAAACATTATAGTATATAATAAATGACTTTTTTTATTGTTTTTAATTATTTTTGCTTTATTTTTTATTTTAATTTTAAACTTTTATTGATAATTTTGGCTTGTTGGTTATTTGAAAATAAACTATTGAATTTGAATTTTATTATTAATTTTTTGTTAATTAAAATTTTAGGGTAATTTTGGGTACCCGATTACCCGGTCCGGGTATTGATTACCCGATTATCTAAAGAGGGTCGGGTTATGGGATGAATATTTTTGTTTTTTAGGGTACGGGTACCTGAAAAATTTGGATGCGGGTACCCGTCCGTACCGAATAGTCACCCCTAGTGTTATCCCATAGTTTTGTCAAATCTTTTAATTTTCGTTGACAAGAAAGTCATTCACCCAAAATAATTCCTAAATCACTTAGACTTCACTTGGTGCATCTAATTGCCCATCAACAAAATATTTGATCCTCAATTTGAAATGCATCAATTACGTTCTGCCTAGTAAGGGTTTGTCTATTGTAAATCAGAGTATCTCTAAAAATCGCATGAGAGAGTCGCAAGTAACACAAAATTCATGGCGTCAAATCTTCACTATGGTATCTTAAAATTCTTGAAATTCGAGACTGTGTTTGTTAGAAATTGCATTATCATATTGTATTTATCTTTAAAATCTTGAAATCTGAGACCTTCTTTGTTAGAAATTGCATTATTTAGAAATTCGAACTACTAGAAAAGTTGAATAATTTGACATTTAGTTGAACATATTTTTCAATACTCTATATCTCACTTGTGGGTCGATTTAAATCTCTTTTGTTGAGGCAATTTGACATTTAATTGAACATATTTTTCAAAACTCATGATATTTACACTTCCACAATTAATGTATGCACCCATATTTTTATTTTTTGATATTATTAATAAATACAAAATATCTAAATGCCCTTGTGATTACCTCAAACACCCGTTATCCATCTGCGTTTTCAATTGACTTCTTTGAAAACCGCTTTCAATAAACAACTTGTCGAAGAATTGAACAAATATGAGGGAAAAAAATTAATACATCGGCATGATGAAAAATAATTGATGAATATCGCAGGAAGAAAAATTGAAGAACCATAATTTTGAAGAATTATTATTTTGATTACTTCCATGTAGACGAATCCACCAAAGGATTGAGGGAAGAAATATATTTTCAATGTAAACACTTTAATTGAAAATTTATTCTAGAAATTTCTCTTCTTTTTTCTTATTTACGGTGAGTAAGTATAGTAATCAATCGTGGAGGTGTAAATTCTCTTTGTTGAGGCCCATCTAACTTGTGAGCAAATTGATATTTAATTTGAGTGGAGTCGTCTGTGGCGAGAGTCGAACCCAGGACCTTGGCGTTAGCCTATGATCTGATACCATGTTATCGCCAGAGTCGAGCCCAAGACCTTGACGTTAGCCTATGGTCTGATACCATGTTAAAAGTCGTATTATCTAAAAGCTAAAACAGTTAAGTTAAAGAAGTCAACTTAACATTTATATTAGTGAATCGAATATATTCTCTATTAATTTTATTAAAAGCCGATAAGGCGATAAGTGATCTCATAAGTTAACTCCTTTAGATATCTTGTGAAGAAATAACCCTTTGCTTTAGATCATGTAGCATGCTCTTTAAGCTCTTCATCATTCACAAGAATTACAAATAGAGAATATATTTAATACACTAATACTATAAAATAAAATTATACTCCTTATTACAAATAAAACAACAATCTTATAAAAAGATAAAACAATCTAGTTACTTGACCCTTAACCTTAAGTCAAACAATCCACGCACAAAGTTCACGGGTGGAATTGCTTGCCCCTACCTTTATGCTGTGCATTTGCAATTGTTATGTTGGCAGTTTCTATATTATGGAACTTTATTAAATTTGGATTTGCATATTACTTAGGTCCATTCCATGGTTTAAGAAATTTTGTGTTAAGTGATGATTCATTTAGTATAAACTTATTTGACTGACATGTTCTATGGGTTTTTGTCTTATTTGGTACCAGTTACACATCGTATTATTTTGCTAATGTTGAATCATTTTTCATTAATGCAGACTATAATATTATACTGTATTCACTTTGTCTCAAACTAGTTGTCATAATTTACAAAGACAATTCAACAACGAGACTGAAAAAATACATGTTTAAGAACTTGATTTTTAGTGCGCTCAAATTGTACTGAAGTCTTTTCCGATGATTTATTATTGTCAACTCTTATTTTGTTGCATTTGTATGTGGCTTGATTTGGTGTTCACTCATCTACTCTTCTTAAGTTGTAACTCCTTTAATAGTGTGCAACTTTGACCAAAGTAGTGGGATTTAAAACTTTTTCCCTCTTGTTTATACATCTTCTCAATCTTAAATAAACACAATGAAAATAATAAAATAACTTAAATCAACGTATCACTAGAAATTGACAAGAAAAAGCTCAAAAATAAGTGTAGTAAATTTATTTTAATATAACTACACTACACGGACTAGAGAGAAGAGACTAGTCTCACTAGACACATACAGAGGAGCACACACTGTTTTTTTATTCACAGCAAGAAGATACATACTGGGTACAATAGTTGGACACAGTTTCCTTTCCATCTTTTTTCCACTCTTCTGTTTTCTCCTAAACAATAATCTATTTTCCCAAGGTCACCTTTTGCTCTGCTGAACACTACTTTTCCTTTTCCCCAAAACGACTTTTTTTGTTTAATCTTTTTTGTATTCGTGTGTGTGTTTTTGTTGCTCCTCCATCCTCCCATCATCTCCACCGTCAAAGCTTTCACACTCCTCACATCCTCTCTCCTCTCCCTCTCTGTTCCAATCCCCAAAGCCCAAAGCTTTCTTGAAAATGTCCTTTCCACTAGCTGCTCTATTGCTTCTAATTTTGTCCAATTACTCTTGCGTGAGTTCCCTGAACGCCGAAGGCTTAGCTCTGATTTCCTTCAAAACCTCCATCGAATCAGACCCCGACAACTCCCTCCGCAACTGGAACCCCTCCCACGAAAACCCTTGTTCCTGGAACGGCATAACATGCGACTCGCAAAACTCAGTCGTCTCCATCACCATTCCCAAGAAAAAACTCGCCGGGCCCATCTTTCCCGCTCTCGGATCTCTGTCCGAGCTAAGGCACCTGAACTTAAGGAGCAACAACTTGTCCGGAGCGTTGCCGCCCGACCTCTTCAAGCCCCAACGCCTCCAAAGTTTGGTTCTTTACGGGAATCTGTTCGGTGGGCCCCTGCCGGCCGAGGTTGGGAGTCTCGGCTACCTTCAGACTCTCGATTTATCTCACAATTCCTTCAACGGGTCGTTGCCGGTTTCGTTAATCCGGTGCCGGAGACTGAGGAATCTCGATTTGAGCCACAATGGGTTCGCCGGTTCTTTGCCGGATAAGTTCGGTAGTAACTTAGGTTTCTTGGAAAAACTCGATCTTTCGTATAATTCCATTGGTGGGTTTATTCCTGGTGACTTGGGGTACCTCTCTAATCTTCAAGGAACTCTTGATTTGTCTCATAACTCGTTTAACGGGTCGATTCCGGCTGCTCTTGGTAATCTGCCGGAGAAGGTTTACATCGATCTCACTTACAACGAGCTTAGCGGCCCTATCCCGCAAAACGGAGCTTTGGTGAATAGAGGGCCAACGGCCTTTATAGGAAACCCTAACCTCTGTGGTCCTCCTTTGAAAGACCCTTGTTCTTCTTCTTCCGGAAACGAGACTAATGCACCTTCCTCGATTCCGACGCAATGGGGACCAAATGTTCGAGGCGGGCGTGGGTTGAGTAAAGCTGGTTTGATCGCCATTATCGTAGGTGATGTCGTCGGGATTGTGTTTATTGGGTTTCTGTTTTCGTATTGTTACTTGAGGGTTTATCCTAATTTATGTAAGAGGAAGGGTTGGAAAGGGAATAAGAAGAATGAGTGCTTGTGTTTTCGGAAGGATGAGTCGGAGACTCTATCCGAGAAAAACGCAGAGCATTATGATTTGGTGGCATTGGACGGAGAAGTAGGGTTCGATTTGGACGAGCTTCTGAAGGCTTCGGCTTTCGTGCTCGGGAAAAGTGGGGCCGGGATTGTGTACAAGGTTGTGCTCGAGGATGGTGTGACGTTAGCCGTAAGGAGATTGGGCGAAGGAGGCTCACAGAGGTACAAGGAGTTCAAAGTCGAAGTCGAGGCTGTCGGGAAAATCAGGCATCCGAACGTGGTGACTCTTAGAGCTTACTATTGGTCAATCGATGAAAAGCTCCTGATTTATGACTTCGTACCGAATGGGAATCTTGTTACCGCGATTCATGGTGAGTTTACTGATCTCGATTCTTCGGGAGTGTTTGCAATTAATCGTCTAACTCGGTGTTTTTTTTCTCTTCAGGAAAACCCGGGTTGGTCGAGTTCACGCCTCTTTCGTGGTCGGCTCGACTGAAAATAATGAAAGGAGTAGCGAAGGGATTACTCTATCTTCACGAATGCAGCCCCAAGAAATACGTACACGGCGATTTAAAGCCGTCCAACGTATTACTCGGACAAGACATGGAGCCCAAGATCTCAAATTTCGGCCTCGGCCGTCTAGCCAACATAACCGGCGGGTCCCCCACGCTACAATCCAATCGCTTGGCTCAAGAAGTAGCGGTATTCGCTTCGACTTCTGATTCTTTGGGTTCGAACTACTACCGAGCTCCCGAGTCTTTGAAAGCGGTGAAGCCGTCTCAAAAGTGGGATGTGTACTCTTATGGAGTGGTTTTGCTAGAAATGATCACGGGGAAATCAACACCGATGGTGGGCTCGGATATGGATCTCGTGAGTTGGATGCAGGTGTGCATCGAGGAGAAGAGGCCCGTTTATGATGTGTTGGATCCGAACTTGGGTCGGGATGAAGATAGGGAAGAGGAGATGATTAGTGTTCTGAAGATTGCGATGGCCTGCACGAATCTTAGCCCGGAGAAACGGCCTTCGATGAGGAGTGTGTTGGATGCATTGGAGAGATTGTGTGTGAAAAGTTAGGGGCAGCATTGTTGTATAGGGCTTAAGTGTTTGTTTTGGTTGTTACTTTTGAAATTTTATTTTTAATTTTATGTTTTTGCTAATTAATTAGTTTTTCTGTATATCATCTCTTAGTTGGCCGCCTGGATCTTCCCATTTGAAGTCTCTTTTTTTTCATGTGAATGAACCTAAAAAAAATTCTAATATTGCGGTGCAATGGTAATATAGTATGAGGGTGGGGCCAAGCCCGACATAACTTGGGCCGATTGAGGGCCCAAAATCTAGTGGGTAGCCATAAAGATATTGGGCCGTTTGTGGTCCCCAAAATATAGGATCTCAGAAGCAGCTCATTCCTACATCCATACATGTGGAGCCCAACAAGATAATATTTACAAACAAATTGAATGTTCATTATTTCATTCTAAAATAAATAGTATTGAAGATGCAACAACATTTATGTTTGCATGAATAATTGATGATAACTGCAACACCACAATGCAATAATAGTGATATCAGGATCTCTTCTTTTCCTTAATAGGGCCTCTTGGAATCTTGTTAAGAATGTTGTTGTCGATCTTCCTGTACAATTTCTTCATATCTCGGTTACCCCTGATTGCAAGGTAATCCACCTCGTGCTCGTACCTCTCGTACAACGCCGGCAGAGTCATCAGCCCAAGAAACCCTTTTAAATACATTTTGATCAAGAAAGTAATTTATTAGTCTCATGACAACATATGTGTTATCTTTAAATAAAAAAATGGAATATATACCAATGTATAACAGATTCAGTGTACTAAAGTAGTTCCCAATCCCTGATAGTACCCATAGAAAAGATATTACCTGAAAAGTAAAAAACTCAATTAAGTAAAATAAAATAAAATTTACTGAATGACAAAAATACAATGTATGTAACAACCAATATGTACCATGAAGAAACTCTTCAAATCTTTCCCAGATGAAACATGGTAGAATCTTATCAAGATTCTATTGATTTCGCCAACAACCCAATTCACCGTGGATTGTTGAATTGTGATCGCCTTAGGGCTTGGTGGATTCCTGAAAATAAAATTAATTAAAATTTTGGAAAAAAAAAGTAATTAATTAACTAAACATGGTAATACATGCATATGGTAATTAAATAATTAATAATTACCAGTCAATGAAGCCTGATCCAGAAGACCACAAGAACAAAATGAGCATAGTACTTATGGCAACATGGCAAGCAAGCGTGATGAGATTATATTCCCCGACTTCGAATAAAGACCATATCATCGTTGATCCGATTAGTATCGCAGCCGATACTTTATTGTTCCTCCATAGCAGCGTGTCAGCAACTGTTTGTGCATATATACGTATTAATTATATCACGTAAAACAATTAATAATCGAACGTGTTTTAGTTGTTTGTAATTACCTTTTCCTCCTCCGAGAATCGCATGCAATGGCTTTCCGGGAGCGAAGAATCTCTTTGGGGTTGTCCTATCATCGTCGGAGTCTGAGGAATATATCGGCATTATCAATTCACTCTTTTCGACTAGAATTGAATATTGATTGATTTGAATGTATATTGATGTAGGTGCTGATATATATAACTTTGTAAATTTAGATATGTTTATATAGTAGCTAGTTGTAATAATATACCAATATTTGAGGACAAGGAACATGGTTATTTGTAGAGGTATTAGAAAGAAAGGAATTGAATATATACCTTGAGCATATGTGGAGAGATGGATGACCTCTTCATCAAAGCCAAAATCAAAATCAATTTTAAATTAAATTATGTAACGATTACATAAACTTTAAAAGAATAAAGAATAAATGTGTATTGATTGAAATAATGGAATGTTCCAAAAATACTTTTCATTTTTTTAATCATTTTTCTCATTTCATCATTTAAAAACAATAAATTTTATTTAAAATATTATCTAATTATCCACACGATTAAATACAGTTTTCATATAATTTTATTTTTTTATGTCACAATCTAATTATGAAAAATTAAAAAAATATGTATATGCTTAGATTATTTCTATGACCTCTTTTAAGTTTTCTTACCTAGGAGTGGTGCTTAAGAATAAAATAGTTATAAATAATGTTAATACAGTATTTAATTGAGAAAAAAAAACATTTTAACTAATTAAAAAAAATACTAATGTGATTGTGAACTAGGGTTGCAAAGGGCTGGGTCGAGTCGGGTCAAATTACCCAACTACTAGCTAGAGAAAACCAGGCTCACAATTAAATCGGGTCGTGTACGTATCGGTCAGATGGACTAGGTGGGCCATGGGCTGAGACAACTGCAGTCCATAATCAAGTTTGTAAGAACTTAATTGGGTCTTGAGTTAGTGGTGTTCAACTGTTCATGATGCCTACCAAATTGGAAAATGGATCAGAATTGTACTAGTTGGTTTGGTTTCGTTCTTCTACCAATTAATCCACTTTTTCTAATATTTTTTAATAAATAAATATAATCAAATATATTATATTAACTAAAAATAAAAATCCATAAAAACTACTCTTATATCGAAGAAAATTAAAACTTTATAAATATCAAAATTAATTTTAATTATTATTTTATATATAATTAATTTATTTTATAAAATTATTTCAATCCGAAATTTACATGTTCGGTCCGATTTAAATTAGAATTGTTTAGGTTTTTGATGAATACCATAAAAGTTAAGTAAATAACACTTTAAAAAATCTTGTTAATTTGATAAAATTGTTCAAATTATATTTGAGTATTAAAATCTATTTTCAACATATATGGGATATTTAAAGCGCTCTTCTTACTAGTAGACTCAATTTTGTTTGCTCTACTCGTGGACTTAGTGTCATATTTGGACAATCTGAAAATTTCATTGGTTGAGGACTTAGAACACCCGTCATTGTATTGATCTTGTTTTGATATCATGTTAAAGTTAAACTAATAACATTTTAAAATGCTATCTCTACTTTGAGTATCGATGTGGGAAGAGGCGTTGAGCCTCTCTGAAATTCGATCACAAAACAGGTATCGCTATCATTCAACAATCGCAGATACGCACTGAAAATTGGATCAACATCAACTCAGAAAACAGTCATTGAATTCCTAGTCAACTGTATTTTTTTTATAGTTATTTTAAGTTCTTGAATACTCAATTTTGTTCACATTTCAACTATAATACTTTTTTTTTTATAGATCAATTACATGTTTTGGGGTTCGAACTTAAGACTTTTGATCCTGAATTCGAAGACTCAACCAACGGAACTAACAACCTTGACGAATGATCAAATATAATACTTCATTCGTTCTAAACGAATATCACACTTTATTTCTATTTTACACAAAAATGATGTGACCACTCATCCAAAAATAGGGTGTAGTAATATAAAATTGCACGGTCACTCCCTCACCTAAAACATAGGTGTCACAAGTCACCAACTAATATACACGTGGTCGAAGAAGGATCGGACACACGGCGCCGCACTCAGGATAGTGGTGAGTGCACCACCATTATTATAATCGTGGATCATCATTTATAAGGGTGACTATACATTATACGATCTCCTCTCAATTCATTTATTTTAGATACCTCAACTAATTATGCATCTCCTTCAAAAAAATTCTTTTTCATTTTAAAATATAATATTTATTTCTATTTATTTTATTTTTTAACTTAAAAATATATTTTTATTTTTTAATTTTTAATTAAAAATTTAAAAATTAATATTTTTCTTAATTCACAGATCGATTAACCCGTGCATATAAACTTTGTTAGTATATATACACCAAAACAAACAAAATCATTTACTCAAATTAATACTGCAAACGTGAAATTAAAATTTGTGCATGTATTTGAATCGTTGAAGCAAGTATATATACACGTATGTTTCTTTGATTCATATATATTGTTAGTCGATCTTCGTATCTCAAGATCGAGAAATTAAAAAAACACAGTACTATAGTGCATATTATTATAAGTAATTTGATAATTAAAAGAAGGTGGCACCATTATTGACGTACAATTGAGTGGCAACAAAAGTAGTATGAAAGAGGCACACAAAAGTCTGCCCACATTCATATGAATCATATCACATGTCTATAAATAATTGTAGTCCTCAAAACCACATTATACTACATGTACACGAAAAAAGAAAGAAAGAAAACAAAATATATATCCATCGATCGATCGATCCAATGATGAACACGAAAACAACAACATGGGTTGCAGTGTTTGCGATTCTTCTTGTCCTAATTCTGGGACAAGTTGAGTTGACTAAAGCAGCCGGAAAGAATAACTGTAATCCATTGCAGTTGAGCATTTGCGCAGGCGCAATAACTTCAAAAACCAAACCAACGAACGCGTGTTGCACTAAGTTACAGCAGCAGAAGCCTTGCTTATGCGTCTACAAGAAGAATCCGGCCCTTGGAAAATATACCAACTCCCCCCGAGCCAAGCAAGTCGCAGCCATTTGCAAACTGGGCAAACTCAAATGCTAATCATGATCAAATTCAACGTCATCTGGCCTTCCATCCTTCATCGATCCTCTCTCTCATGTTGAATTATCTTTTCTATCAATATATATATATATATAATAATAATAATTCCATGCATGTTGTTGCTATATATTTGGTGAGCTATCATTTATCGATGTATGATGTTCGTACTATCGTACGATGTTATATGCATCTCATCTATAATATTTTGGTGTTTATTTACGAGCTGGTGACAATTATATGTTGTTGTTGTGTCATGCGTGTGTTTGGAATGGTGAGTTACTGAGTTTGATAATTAATAACCTTTACTCTAAAGTACTGAGAAAAATATATATTAATTTTTGGTTTTTTGGTCAAATAGTAAAATGTGTAAATATTTATTTTTCAATTGAAAAATAATATAATTGTAAATAAAAATAATAAAAAACCGTGAAATAAAACAGAGAAAAAATCAAATTTGGTCCTCTTCAGAGCAGTAATCCACAAATAATCCTTTATTTCTCTATTTTTCACAAAAAGTCATTTGAGCCGGTTTCTTGGTAAAAATATGTACGTCTTCTTCTCGTGATGTTGAAGTGTCGGTTCCCGTTGACGTGGCTTTAACTTTAAAAATAAAAAAATAAATATATATATATTCTCTCCTATTTTATTTACAGAAGGATCGGTTCTTCCCCATTTCAAAAACAAAAGAGTACGGTACTAAAAATCAAGTGATAAATAAAAAAAAAAAACAAAAACGAGAAGCCCAGATCAGATGAGGATTGAAGAACAAAGGGCTTGAAGGGGAATGCGCAAAAGGGGAAATTCGAGCAACTCACACCCATTTAATAATTATTTTAATTTAATTTAATTTTTTTTTTTTTTTATTTTATTTTATTTTTAATTTCGGATTAAAGAGGTAGAAGAATTAGGGTTTGATTGGTACTATGGGATACTTGAAATTTGCAGAGTACTATGGAATGTTTGAAATTTGCAAAGGATAACATGCATTATATATACCTATATGTGTATATATATATATATTCAAGAACTTCTCTAAAAGAAAGATAAGAAAAAAAAGATGTTTTAATTTTTTTTTTTTATTGAACTGAATTTATTTTTATTTTTCAAGCTTTCTACTTTGTGCCGCCTTTCAACTTGTTCCACAAACATACAGTAGGAGTTACCAAAAACAGCCTCCAACAAATTTTCCTCCACATCTTCACTGTTATTAGAGATATATCGCCCATAATCGATGGAGGAGCCATTGGACCCAAGCTGCTACAACTAGCACCCATTTCAGTGAATTTTGGGTTTTACGAAAATTCGGGGATTTAGAGTTCTTCGAAAAATTTGAGATTTTTTGGTGATTAAGAAGTTTGGACAAGAATATCGAAGTGAATCGCTTTTTTCTAGATTTGAGAGGATTGAAGATTTATGTTTTTTTGGGTTCTTTTAGATTTGATAGGATTGAAGATTTAGGTTTTTTTGGTTGAGCAAAAAATTGTAATTTATCTATGCAAATCGATTCCGAAAATAGAGAGAAGAATACAATTTGATCGGCCCCATCAATAACCTTGCTTTTATTTTAAAAATACAAAAAGATGCCATTGGAGTTTTCTCTACAATTCCACGTCGAATAATACGAGCCAATAATACAAGGTCACGTCAACGGAACCGACAACTCAACGTTTTTTACCTGAAAACCGACTAAAAGAACCTTTTGTGAAAAATAAAGAAATAAAGGACTATTTGTAGATTACGGCTTGCGAAGAGGACTAAATGTGATTTTTTCTCAATAAAACAAGTTAAATGGTACAATATTTTTATTTTTATTTTCAAATTTCATATCAAATATTCAAGTGTGAATACTCAACAAATAGTATAATTCTTTTCCCTTTTAATTAAGGTTTATTAATGTTTGGTACTCCTTTCTCGCAACAATGACCACAGGTGGCAAACAAATTATAAAAATAAAAAAAATATTGTGTTATTAATTTTTTGATCTAAAAATTGAAGGTAAAATATATTTTTAAATTAATAAAACAAGTAGATAAAAATAGTATTTAAAAAAGTAAATAAAAATATAAAAGTATATATATCTTTTTAAATGAAAAAATATAAATAATTAATTTTTTAAATGGAGTGTGATCATTGATATGAGACAATCCAAAAAAATAAATTATGAAACAATTAATATAGAACAAAAGAGTAAATAAGGTGTAATTAATAAAAAGTCAAAACAACAAAACTTCACTATTAAAATCAACCTTTTAATTAAAAGTTTAAGAATCTTTTATTTAGATTTATTTCAGTTCAAATTCAATTAGTTCATTAAATTTATTTAAATCAATTTAATCATTTATTTATTTTATTATTATTATTTTAATATTATAAAATTAAATTACTTAATTTCAATTCACTTCAATAAAAAAAATATATTTCACTTGAAATTTACAGATTTACACGCCGCCCTTTCAAATTATCGTGCAACAATGCAACACTTACCGTAATCATAGCTTTTGATTTTCCTTCCCCACCATTAGGAGCACTAGTCGTAATGAATGATCACACAAATGTTCCATTATTTTTTTTAATTTAAAATTTTATTTTATTTTTATATTTATATTTAAAAATAAATATATTTACTTCTAACTTTTTGATCAAACAACTTAATTTTCATGTTCAAATTTGAAATACATAAGTTCATTTGTTGAAAATGGAAGAAGTATTGTTGTAAATTTAAATTATTAAAACATGTAAATTCTAAAAGGCGCTAGACGCTAGGCGGACAGTAACTGGGGCTTAAAGCCTAGAGGAATTAATCCAAAATTAAACGGAAGGCGCTAGGCGATATGCGGCGGTGACTAGGGCCTAGAGCCTAGAGCCTAGAGGAATTAATCGAGAATTAAAAAGAAATTAATCGTTTTACATTTTTATATTTATTTAATTATTATTTTATATTAAAAATAAATTATATATATATATATATATTTAAAATAACAAGTTTTTTTACTTTAATTATAATAACTAGTCCTCCTACCCGTGCGATGCACGTGTATTTAATTCAACTATTTGTTAGTCTCTTTCGGCTTAATATTAGATGTAGATATTGATAATAGATAAATAAATAATAAGTGAATGATCTAATTGAAAGAATACAATAAAAAAAATTACATTCATATTACAAATTATGGAATACTTCTTTATAGACTACATTTGTTCTATTCATAAGACGATCACACTGGTCACAAAGCAGAAGCTTCAACCCGGTCGTGTTGGTTACTCTAGACAACTACAATTGATCGTGCGTAAATATTGGTTTTTTCAAAAATATTCCAACATTTGTCAACGACTCACCTTGACTCTTATACCTTGACTCTTATTAATAGTCATGCATACGATATTATAATCGAAAATTGTATTCGTTGAAAAGCAAATTGGAATTTGGTATTTGAGGGCGTGAGAGCAATTCGAGTATTAAAAACAATTTCCCCATAATTATTTCTCTTAATACTTTCGCGTTGATAATATAATTATCAATTAATGTTACAACCATCCTAGTACCATTGCATAGTCCGACAGAGGCATCTGTATTCCGCAATAGTATAACGGTTACCCCAACCTAATACGAAACAGTTCATGTATCAAAAACTATATAGCATGTCACAACATTTAATTAATTCGTATATTATATACAATAAATAGAATATAACATGACTATATAAATTGTTGCTTAAAGAAAAATAAGTCTATATATATATATATATATATATATATTAATTAATATATTTAGATTTTAGTAAAAAAGTTTATAATAATATCAACCTTCAAGTTCATGGTTTGGTAGTTTGGAACACTTTGGTAGTTTGGAACACTTGTTGTTATTTAAGAACTAATTGAATGCTAAAAAGAATTATTAATGATGATGATAATAACAATAATACATTATCAAAAATGTTAATACATAAACAAATTATAATCATATTAGAAAAATTAATTTATCGAATTTTAGAATAAGTAAAAGATGAATACATTTTATAAGGGTAAAATTGAATTAAGTTTTCTATAATTTTTTAAAATTAATTAAATAAAAATAGCAAATTATAGAATCTAATCGGGATATTTTGGTTGAAAATTTATAATTTAATTCACTAATTAAAATAGAATAAGGTAAGTTAAATTAAATGTAACCTAATTTACTTAATATTAATATATTAATATAATATAATGATTAATACAAATTAATATTAATATTATTATCTATTAAGATTTATATGATAAAGTAAATAAATAAATAATAAATGATAAATAAGAAATAAAGTGAAGATATTAATAGAAGATATTAAAAAATAATTTATTTAATAATTTGAATTTTTCAAAGTCAGTTTTTAATATAATTAAGGAATTTATAAAGATAAATTATATAAAATCAAATGGTAAGAGAATAAGAAAAATATAAATATTATTATTTATATATTAATTACATATTTAATATTTACTTAATAAATTGATTAATTTAATAAATTGATTAAGATTAAATATTAATAAATATTAGTGTGAACAAAATTCTTAATTTAAAGATTATTATTTTTTAATAAGTGTGAACACAAATAAATTAAACGCTTAATATATACTTCATCTCCTCCCTACTAATAGTCACACTTTCTTCACAAAATACAAAGGAAGTGTCATTATTACTCTGGTTCCTTCACAAAATACAAAAATAAAAAGGAAGTGTGACTATTACTCTGGTTTGGAGAGAGTATGCCACAAATATTAGTTGAATTATATATTATAAAGATTAAATAAAAATATGGTTGTCGTAAAGTCTTTTACTTATAAATAAACCTACAAAATAAAAAAAGTAAAAAATACAAAAGGCCTGCAAAAAAATAATATTTAAAAAAACTAAAAAAAATTCAAAAAGTGGAAAAAAAATACAAAAAGCATTACCAAATAAATTGTTATATTTACAATACAATTATAATCAATAAACAATAATATTAAAACTAAAATTCGAATTAGTAAAAAATACTTACATTGAAGGCTGCAAAAAATAAAAATATTAATGATCAAACAATAATATTAAAACTAAAATTCAAATTAGTAAAAAAATACTTACATTGAATGTTGTTGCAAAAAATAAAAATATTAATGATTAAACATAATATTAAAATTAAAATTCGAAGTAAAAGATACTTCATTAAAAACGTTAATTATCAAACAATAATATTTAAATTTAAAATCGAATTAGTAAAAGAATGTTTACTTATCGAAGGATGCAAAAAATAAAAAAAAAACAAAACTTAAATAAATTTCTGGAAAAAAACAAAAGTATGAGCATTAACGAATAAAAAAAATAAAATAGGGAGAGGTAGGGATTGAATGAAGATGACGAAATTTATATATAAACACGGATTTGAATTATTCATGATAATAGTATTATAAATAGTAGATAATATCAAATTTATTTAGTTACTTTAAATAAGGAATAGATTTACCTAAAATTCCTATATTATTGTTTATATAATATAAATTGATTAATTAAGGTTAAATATATTAATAAAAAAAATATAATTTCTCTCTCATCAGTCTTAATTAGCTAATTAATTTTAGTACTATAAATAAATAGTAATATAATAGAATAAATGTAATTAAATAAGATAAATAAGTAATAAAGATGATATTTTAAATATTTCAACTATAATTAAAGGAGATTATAAATTTAAATTATATTATATAAAGAAATAAATAATTATGCTAATTAATTAAAAATAATTACGCTAATTAATTATTAGGGTGAACACAAATTTAATCTAATAGCAATTTTTTTAATAGATGTGAACACAACATAATCTAACGGCTAAAACATATGTCACCTAACTAAATGAATTATATATTATAAGGATAAACAGAAATAAATATGTTTCTTGTTGGTTCTTGTGATAAGTATGAAAAAAGATTAATAATTATCTTGAACTAAAATATAGTAAATTATATATCATAACAAACTGTTTTCAATTATAATAGATTACATTTCAATATTTTTTGAATGATATTAAATAGATATAATGATTTTAAAATTATAAAATAGAAATTTGATATTAATAAGTTGATATTACAAAAAATTATAGATTAACAAAAAGTACGGAAAAGTAAACAGTAAGTTGAAATGATATCATGATACAAAGTTCTGAAAATAAAAAAGTACAAAAATAGATAATATTACTAAAAGATAAAAAAATAAGTTCAAAAGGTAGCATGATTTTTTATCGCTTCAAAGGACATCATCATTGGATGTATAATCCGAGAAATCATTGTTCGACTTCTTAATTAATTTAATTAATTCGGAGACCCCATCAAGAATTGTAAGGTAAGACGGATTAAGGATTAATCTTTCCTTTTGCAGCCATAATAATGTAGAAACTAAATTTTGCATATCTACAATGCAACGACATAATCTTCCTAAAAGATTGTCTCCGTCAACTCTGACCTTAAACATAAACTCGTTTTCATTAAGAGATGATACAACCGCAGGAGTTACTTTGTTTATACTTTCAGTCGAGGATATTCCAATATGATCGTCGGCATTATCCTTGTATACATAAAGATACATTGCATTATTAATTAATTTATTAATATAATAAAAAATACAGTTATAAAATGAAAGAAAAATAAAATTACATAAAAAAAATTGATATATATGTAGGAGAGAATTAAATACCGAGAGGATTGAAAGAACCAACCAATCAGCTGATTTCCGATTTAGAAATAATGCAACTTCATTCATCAATACAAAATTCGCGAATTGCTTTCCGTCATGAACTTGTAGATGAATTTTAAACTTGGTGTGACGAATAAGATCACGTTGACAAAAATAGCACACAAAATTGCAATAATTGACTTGCTGTGAATGATTGCATGTGGGGCAAATGATGTAATACCAACATCGCTCGAATAGTTTTTCATGTATTTTAAAAGTTGTGCAAATTTTAATAACAATTATAAATCACTTATTTATTACACATATATAATAAAAAAATATATTTAGGTCTATAAACATTAAATTCAATAACATATCTTTAGTAAAACTGAACGAAAGTCTTTTTCGGAAGAATTGATATCACACCAAGACATTGATTGAAAATGATTAGTAAAGAGGTGAAAAAAATTAAATTATTATAAAAAATCTCTAGACAATTAGAGGGATGAGAAAAAATGAAGAATCACAAATTTATTTAGTACTATAAATAAATAATAGTATAATAGAATAAATCGTAATTAAAGGAGATAAATAAGGAATAAATGTGAAATTCTGAATATTACTTATTCAAAAAATGAGTAAAATATTCAAAAGGTTTGCAAAAAAATGACTTACCTGCAAAAGTTATTAATATCAAATTAGTAAAAGAATAGTATTTAGCTGCAAAAAATACAAAAAACAACAAAAAAACAACAAAACATACATAGAGCTCAGCAAAAAAATAAATAAACGTGAGCATAAACAAATAAAAAAAATAGCTAAATGAAAAAGGATACAAAAAATACAAAAAAAAAAAAACAACAAAACTTACAGCTCTGCACAAAAATAAATAAATGTGAGCATTAATAAATAAAAAAATAACTAAAATGAAAATTTAATAAATAAATGTGAGTATAAACAAATAAAAAAAATAGTTTAAATTAAAAGTGAGAGGTAGTACAAAAAATACAAAAAAACAAAAAAAAAACAACAAAACTTACATAGAGCTCTCCACAAAAATAAATAAATATTAGCATAAACAAATAAAAAAATAGGTGAAATAAAAAGGCTACAAAAAATACAAAAAAAACAAAAAAAAAACAACAAAACTTAAATAGAGCTCTGCACAAAAATAAATAAAGGTGAGAATGAATAAATAAAAAAAATAGCTGAAATGAAAATTAAATAAATAAATGTGAGAATGAACAAATAAAAAAAAATAGCTGAAATGAAAATTAAATAAATAAATGTGAGCATTAACAAATAAAAAAAATAGCTGAAATTAAAAGTGAGAGTTAGTGCAAAAAATACAAAAAAACAAAAAAAAACAACAAAATTTACATAGAGTTCTGCACAAAAATAAATAAATGTGAGCATAAAAAAATAAAAAAATAGCTGAAATGAAAAGCCTACAAAAAATACAAAAAAACAAACAAAACAACAACAAAACTTATATAGAGTTTTGCAAAAAAATAAATAAATGTGAGTATAAATAAATAAAAAAAATAGCTGAAATGAAAATTGAATAAATAAATGTGATTATGAACAAATAAAAAAATAGTTGAAATTAAAAGTGAGAGTAGTGCAAAAAATAAAAAAAACAAGAAAACTTACATAGAGTTCTGCAAAAAAATAAATAAATGTGAGAATGAACAAATAAAAAAAATAGCTGAATGAAAAGTGAATAAATAAATGTGAGGATTGAACAAATAAAAAAATAGCTAAATGAAAAGTGAAAGGTAGGGAGTGAGTGAAGATTACGTATTTATAGAGACACGGATTTGAAGTAGGGTTTGATAATAATTATTATTTTTAAATATAATTAATTTGAATTACCTTAAATTTCAATATTATTGTTTGTATAATAAAATTAATTAATTAATCGATTAAATATATTAATAACAAATACAGATTCTCTCTCATCATTCGTTAACGAAATAAGAAGATAAATAAAGAATAAATGTGATATTGTAAATATTTCAAGTCAATATTTACGGAGATTATATTAAAGAGATTATAAATATAAATTATATTATATAAAAAAATAAATAATTACAATTTATTAAAAATAATTACGTTAATTAATTAAGCTAAAAATATTATAAATGTAAATTATATTATATAAAGAAAAAAAATTACGCTAATTAATTAAAAATAATTGTTTAATTAAAAATAATTATCTAATTAATTACGCTAAAAATAATAATTAATTACAAATAATTTTTTAATTAATTAAAAATAATTACGCTAATTAATATTGACTACAATTAAGGAGATTATATTAAGAAAATTATAAATGTAAATTATATTATATAAAAAAATAAATAATTATGCTAATTAATTAAAAATAATTGTTTTAATTAAAAATTACGCTAATTAATTACACTAAAAATAATAATTAATAATGACCAGTGTGAACACAAATTTAGGTGTGAAGACAAAAAAATCAAACGGTGAAAACATAAGACACCTCAAACAATTGCTAGCTGAATTATATATTATAAAGATTAGTTATATTATATTTGTTTATAGGTTCAATACAGCTAAAATTTTATAGTAATTTTTTTTTTTTTCATATTTCACAAATCATATCAAATTTTTTTAATCTCTTTAACACAAAAACTATAATTTTTTTAATTTTTGTAACCAATAAAAAAGTTAAATTCGCAACAAGACGAAAAAATATTTTTTATTTATTTTATATGAAACCATCTAGACCCGATTAATCTCCGTCTATACCGCTTAAACCCGATTAATCATCATCGTCTAGCCCATCTAAATCCGCTTGGACCCGCCTAGCGCTTAGACACCGCCTAAATCCGATTTTTAAAACACTGATAAAAATTAAATAATAAATTGATAATTTAATTTTATTTAAATAAAAAAGAATATATAGTTGTTAGAATTATTGAAAAAATAAATTGAAAATAGTAATAATATAATTTGTAAATAATACTTTTGTTTATAGATACTGTAAATTGTCATATTTCTTTTACAATTTATAAAACAAAGAGAATAATATTTTATATTTAATTTTCTTTAAAAGTCGGTCATCAATAATGCACAATATATTCAAAATTTATTTATGTAGTGAAAGTCAATTATCACATGCCACCACCCCTGTGACCGAGTCGTTCTAAACAATACTCCATCATCAGCTTCTCGGACCACAACATCCCTCCGCCATTTCCTTCTCGACCACAAGATCCATCTCTCCTGTCTCGTCTAGATAACAATTACTAAAATGATCGATATCAGGTTGAGAGTGTGTTTCAAACCAATAAGAACAAAACATGTCATTTGAAATTTCGATTTTCGTTAAGGTAATCAGTACTTTTATTGTACTCCTATAGCTGAATTTCAATACTCGACAGTTTATAGTACTAATAGTCGAGACATAAACAACTTGCATTTGAAAATTGGTACAAATACAAGAAATGTTTCTACCTTCCCTAGATACACTTGAAACAATATTATAGTTGACCATCAATTTAATTTGATGTTGGATATTTTACCAAATGTGAGTAAGAGAGTACTATTTAAAATCGTTTTGACTTATTAATTTATTATTTCAGGCGTTCATTTTAATTTTTATTATTATTAAAAATAATTATGATATTGATTACATAAACTTTTAACTTATATACTAGTATTAAATCCCGTAAAAAAAATTTAAACTACAGTACAAAGTTATACATGAAATCAAATTAAAAAAAAAAAGTCATCTTTTGCAACTACAATATGGAACTAAAATATCCAGCGTTTCTGAAGAAATCCATTCACAAACAAAAAACAAACAAACTAGTGTCGGTATTGATCCATAACCATTCACAGCTGAACATTTTCTGACAAATGAAATTTCACAACACTCTCTTGATATCCCTCGTCGTCGTCCTCTTATCCGAACAATCCTCCGCGGCCGATTACTGGTACGAAGCGTGCGGCCCGATTAATTGCGGTTCGGGCCCTAACGTAACCTTCCCCTTCTACATCCCGGGCCGACAAGAGCCCTATTGCGGGTTCCCCGGTTTCCATCTGAACTGCTCCTCGGAAGGCTACCCGGTTCTTCGCCTGCCCGACGAACCCGAAAACGAATACGTCGTCGAACAAATCCACTACCGGAATCGGTCGTTCCATATCTACAACGCCGCCGTCTTAAGACCGGAAACCGATCCTAATTCCTGTCTTCCGGGACTCCAAAACACGACTCTCCCCTCCGGCCGGTTCGGTTTCGCCGCAAACACGGCCCGGGTTTATCTTTTCTCGGGCTGCCCGAACCAGCTGCCCGAGGGTCTGCCGAGGTACAATGTTAGTAATTGCGATAATTGGGATTTGGCAATCTACGGTGCAGACGAGAGTTTGGGGGAAGCGTTGAGGGTTTGCGAAAGGAATGTTGTTCTGCCCGTGGGCGGCGAGGGTAGAAATGGAATTTCGAATGTGACGGAGGTTTTGAGGAGTGGGTTCGACCTGAATTGGACGGCTAGTGACTGCGGCGAGTGCGAGGACAGCGGCGGACGGTGCGGGTTCAATGCTAGCAACTACCATTTCCGGTGCTTTTGTCCGGACAGGCCACATTCGAGGAGCTGCAAGCCTAGTAAGTTTCATCCGACTTCTTTCTTTCGTTTGCGTAGAATCAATGATTGATTAAAGATGATTGATGAATCGAGCGTTGAGAGAAATGAGAAATTGAATTGCATATTGCATATTGTTGATGATTTAAGTGAAATCATTGTCCATTTAATGTAATTGGATTCATACAAAGTTTCGGTAATGATCCTAAAGCACTACAATATGATTTAGGCGAAGTGCGGAGTGCACGGTTGTATAAAAGTGATAACGGATCATTGTTTGGTTAAGTGAATGTTGGTGTTGATTTATTGTGTGTAAATTAGCATGAAATATATGTTAATTTCATGGTTTGCATGGTTGTAATATGCAGCCACGAAATTGCATGCATGGCACCTAAAGAAAGTGATTTCGAAGAGGTGTGACCATTCTTAAAGGGTGCAACTCTTCCCAAAGGGTGCAGCCCTTCA
This sequence comes from Euphrasia confusa, assembly GCA_954870475.1. Taxonomy (NCBI): domain Eukaryota; kingdom Viridiplantae; phylum Streptophyta; class Magnoliopsida; order Lamiales; family Orobanchaceae; genus Euphrasia; species Euphrasia confusa. Next base: position 24,832,162 of record OX940967.1, read on the forward strand.
TGAAAGGGTATTTTCACTATCCAAAGGGGTGTTTCAACACCTATATAAGGGTGTTGAAAATCAGATTCTAAGACCCACGAAAATTAAGAGCTTTGTGTTAACGAAGTATAGCAAATAAACATTCTATAGTATACTTGTTTCTACGCCAAAGAACAAGTGCGGTATTGTCTTATCCTAGAAGAAGTTTCGTGATACCTTGGCTGTTATAGGGTCGAAATATTCTTTAAGGAAAACGTGTAAACGTGATTCAATATTTTCCAAAGCCTCCACATTCAGAAACACACAAAAGAAACAACAATCTTAAAGAATATTTACTATTCTGAACGATGGAGTCGGTTCGTGAGATGAACAGCAAATTCGGAAAATTGGAGAAGTTCGAAGGCGTAGACTTTCGAAGGTGGCAAAAGAAGATGCATTTCTTGCTAACAACGTTGAAGGTGGTGTACGTTCTAAGTACTCCACAACCAGAAGCAGCAGACAACGAATCGCCGGAGGAAACTCGGAAACGCTGCAAATGGGAAAATGACGACTATATATGTCGTGGGCATATATTAAACGGTATGTCTGACTCTCTCTTCGATATCTATCAAAATGTGGAGTCTGCTAAGGCCCTTTGGGATAGCCTTGAATCCAAGTACATTGACGAGGACGCTTCTAGTAAGAAGTTCCTAGTTGGTAATTTTATGAATTACAAGATGTGCGACGGAAGGCCGGTAATGGAGCAATATAATGAATTGCTCCGGATATTGGGTCAATTTACCCAACATAATATGAAGATGGACGAGTCCATCTCGGTGTCTAGTATTATAGACAAATTACCGCCGTCGTGGAAAGACTTCAAACACACCTTGAAACATAAAAAGGAAGAGTTGTCTTTAGTACAACTCGGTAGTCACTTGCGCATAGAGGAATCTCTAAGGGCGCAAGAGGGTGAAAAACCCAAGGACAAGGAACCGATAAGGTCTGCAACTATCAATATGATGGAAGCAGGGGAGAGTTCGTATAAGAACCGAGGGACAAAGCGTCCCTACAACAACAACAACGGCAACAATGCTGGGAGTAAGAAGCCTAAGGGCGCTTGCTGGATATGCGGAAAAACGGGTCACTTTAAAAGTGATTGTCGTGCGAACAAGAATAAAAAGGGAACGATGAATAATCGCTCGGGACAAAGGTCTAATAACCAGGGTCCGGACACCAATCAAGGTGAGACTACTATACATAATTTTGATGTAAATTTAAATTATGTCCCTATAGTTTCTGAAGCATTTTATGTGCAGGATGATTCGGTGGCATGGTGGATTGACTCGGGTGCTACTAAGCATGTTTGCAAGGATCGTCATTGGTTTCAAAAGTATGAACCAGTTGTAGATGGATCAGTGCTTTACATGGGAAACGAGTCAACAGCCCCTATTCTTGGTCGCGGCGAAGTGTTGTTGGAATTCAGTTCCGGAAAGTCCTTAGTATTATTAGATGTATTACATGTACCTGGAATAAGGAAAAATCTTGTATCCGGTAGTGTTTTATCCAAGTATGGATATAAACAAGTATACGAATCTAATAAATATGTATTGACTAAGAATGGTGTATTTGTCGGTTTTGGATACCAATGTAACGGGATGTTTATGCTTAATATTATGAATAAAGTTGATGATTCTGTTCTTATGGTTTCTTCTAAAGTGAATGATTCATTATTGTGGCATGCTAGACTAGGACATGTTCATTATAAGCGCATGATTGATATGTCCAAACTTGAATTAATCCCTGCTATGAACATAGAAGAAGATAAGTGTAATACATGCATGCTAACTAAAATCGTTAGGCAGCCTTTTAAAGATGTTCAACGTGAATCTTGTATGCTTGAACTTGTGCATAGCGACTTATGTGATTTCCATGCTACACCTTCGTTGGGGAATAAGAAATACTTAGTAACTTTCATAGATGATTATTCTAGATTTTGCTATGTATTTCTGCTAAGTACTAAAGATGAAGCGCTAGAAAAGTTTAAAGTATTTAAAACTGAAGTTGAACTACAACAAGAGTGCATGATTAAAAAGTTGAGAACCGATAGGGGAGGTGAATATTATGATCCTGTTTTGTTTGAATCATGTGGTATTATTCATGAAATAACTGCGCCCTATACTCCTCAACAAAACGGTATATCCGAAAGGAAGAACCGTGTACTAAAGGAAATGGTGAATTCCATGTTATCCTATTCGGGTTTGAATAGTGGATTCTGGGGAGAAGCCGTGTTAACAGCTTGCTATTTATTAAATAGGGTTCCTAACAAAAGGAACAAAGTTACCCCCTACGAACTTTGGTACAAAAAGAAGCCGAACCTTAATTATCTTAAGGTTTGGGGCTGTCGGGCTGTCGTAAGACTACCGGATCCCAAAAGGAAAACTTTGGGAGAAAGAGGCATTGATTGCATCTTTGTTGGATATGCTGTGCATTCCAAGGCATATCGATTCTACGTGATTGAGCCGAATGATTCAGTAGCGATTCATTCTATCATAGAATCGAGGGACGCCATATTTGATGAAACTAGATTTTTATCAATGGTTAGGACCAAGGATCTGGTGCCTAAGGTGGCTGAAAGCAAAGAATTAACTTTGCCCGAGCCTGAGTCGCTTGAACCTCGTCGAGGCACGAGGATAAGGACTAAGAAATCGTTCGGTCCTGATTTCCAGACCTTTCTGGTTGAAGGATCAAGGGACGAAGTTGGATTTCAATACTCGTATAGTTATCATGTTGATGATGAGCCTAAAACATACGAGGAAGTCTTGAAATCGCAAGATGTTGCATTTTGGAAAGAAGCCATCAATGATGAGATGGATTCCATTATGGGAAACAACACTTGGGTGCTTGCTGATTTACCTAACGGTTGTAAACCATTAGGATGCAAGTGGATCTTTAAGAAAAAGATGAAAGTCGATGGTTCAATTGACAAGTATAAAGCCCGATTAGTCATTCAAGGCTTTAGGCAAAAGGAAGGTATTGATTACTTCGATACCTATGCTCCTGTTGCGCGAATAACTACGATTAGATTATTGATAGCCTTGGCTGCAATACATAATCTAGTGATCCATCAAATGGATGTAAAAACAGCATTCCTTAACGGTGAGTTAGAGGAGGAAATTTACATGAAACAACCCGAAGGGTTCGTTATGCCTGGTAATGAGCATAAGGTATGTAAACTTGTTAAATCCTTGTATGGATTAAAACAAGCACCTAAGCAGTGGCATCGGAAATTTGATGAAATAATTTTATCGAATGGTTTTAAGTTAAACCAATCGGATAAATGTGTGTATAGCAAATTCGATGACTTTGGTAAAGGAGTCATTATTTGTCTATATGTTGATGATATGCTTATCTTTGGTACTGACCAAAGACAAGTGGATTTGACTAAGTCATTTTTATCATCAAACTTCGATATGAAGGATATGGGGGAGGCGGATGTGATTTTAGGAATTAAAATCATTCGTGAAAACAATGCCATTACTTTAACTCAATCTCATTACATTGAGAAAGTGTTAAAGAAATTCCATTGTGATGACTATTCTACGGTCAGTACTCCATATGATTCGAGTGTAAAACTCATGCCCAATATGGGTGTTGCTGTGTCCCAGTTGGAATACTCCAAGGTAATTGGGTGCCTTATGTATGCTATGACTAGCACAAGGCCAGACATTGCATTTGCGGTAGGCAAACTAAGTAGATACACAAGTAATCCTAGCACGCATCATTGGCAGGCTGTTAGGCGTGTATTAAAATACTTAAAGGGAACCAAAGACTTTGGTTTGACATATGTCGGATATCCTTCGGTAATAGAAGGGTATTCTGATGCGAGTTGGATAACCAATATAGAGGATCATTCCTCTACTTCTGGTTGGGTTTTCCTACTCGGAGGCGGTGCTATAAGTTGGGCTTCAAAGAAGCAAACTTGTATTACGAGTTCCACTATGGAATCGGAATTTATAGCACTTGCGGCAGCTGGTAAAGAAGCTGAATGGTTAAGGAATTTGGTTTATGAAATTCCTTTGTGGCCAAAGCCTATTTCGGCGTTTTCAATTCATTGTGACAGTGCAGCCACTTTGGCTAAGGCATATAGTCATGTTTATAATGGCAAGTCAAGACACTTGGGCGTTAGACATAGCGCGATCCGTGAGCTGATCACTCAAGGAGTAATCTCTATAGATTTTGTGAGATCACAACATAATCTTGCTGATCATTTGACCAAGGGATTAGCAAAAGACTTGGTAGTAAAGTCGGTGATTGGGATGGGTCTGAAGCCTCTTTGAATCTTCAAATATGGGATACCAAATTCATTTCTAATTGTATTAGAACCAGAATTCAATTGGGAAGCCTATATTTGAGATTGAAACACATGGAAATTATCCCAAAGGTATGTGTTTGAACCTGCATGTTAAGGTTGAAGTTAATTCTTAATGAATCATTTGATAAAGTGCATTTTGCAGGTGCACGAAGAAATGATTCACCTATATGAGTGGGAAGTGTGGCAGCTTCAAGAGTCGTGGCTAAGCTCTATATACACTCAAGAATGGATGGGATACAAGGCCTAATTTTGTATCGGAAATCATTATAGAATGTATTTGGAATTATGTGTGTATTATCTTTTATGTATTCAGATGGGTTGAAGAGTTCAATCTTTTAAGACACTCTGATTCTCGAATATATAAGTTGTATATAACACTAAGATGAAAATTCAATCTTCAAGACATTTTCATTTTATGCATAATTCTGGCTGTTATTGTTAACATAAGTGATTCAAGGATTACACTTAAATGGGGGAGGAATGTTGATGATTTAAGTGAAATCATTGTCCATTTAATGTAATTGGATTCATACAAAGTTTCGGTAATGATCCTAAAGCACTACAATATGATTTAGGCGAAGTGCGGAGTGCACGGTTGTATAAAAGTGATAACGGATCATTGTTTGGTTAAGTGAATGTTGGTGTTGATTTATTGTGTGTAAATTAGCATGAAATATATGTTAATTTCATGGTTTGCATGGTTGTAATATGCAGCCACGAAATTGCATGCATGGCACCTAAAGAAAGTGATTTCGAAGAGGTGTGACCATTCTTAAAGGGTGCAACTCTTCCCAAAGGGTGCAGCCCTTCATGAAAGGGTATTTTCACTATCCAAAGGGGTGTTTCAACACCTATATAAGGGTGTTGAAAATCAGATTCTAAGACCCACGAAAATTAAGAGTTTTGTGTTAACGAAGTATAGCAAATAAACATTCTATAGTATACTTGTTTCTACGCCAAAGAACAAGTGCGGTATTGTCTTATCCTAGAAGAAGTTTCGTGATACCTTGGCTGTTATAGGGTCGAAATATTCTTTAAGGAAAACGTGTAAACGTGATTCAATATTTTCCAAAGCCTCCACATTCAGAAACACACAAAAGAAACAACAAATATTGAATTGGAGATATTGAAGATTAACAATAGAAAGAGTGATAAGCGATTGAAAGAAGTATTGAATGAAATTTCACTAAATTTTTCGGTTGGCTACAAAAAGATCGAATAGTCGCAGTTTCAAATGTGGGAAGTGAGTGATTTCCCTATTACGCCATAGGTTATCGGTTGAAACGGGCAATTTCAATTTTGAGAAATCGTCGGTTTGAATGTTGACGATTACGTGCAGAGTACAATTCGGTTCCAACGAGAAGTTTCGTTCCATTTGTTGTTAATTTCCAAATACTTGTCCAATGTTTTTGTCTTAATGTTTCATTTATGAATTGACCAAAGTATTTGGTTATAGAGTTTCTTTCATACAGCAGAAAAAGGCGAAGTTGGAAGATGATATTTTAAAATATATGAGTGTAGTATAATGATTTTATTATATGGAAGTAGGATTTATATAATATGTGATGCAGAAGAAATATGAGACGGGTCAAAAAGTCAGGTCAACAAGTAGGAGGTATAGTGTGGAGTAGGAAATTTCTATTGCATGACTCGGTCTCTTCTCTCTGTGTCTCTTTCATGACCATTTCAACCATTGTTTCTTTCTTGTTTATTTCTTTCTATCTTACTCCATGCTCATCTGATTAACAAAAACTCAGTAATGGCAGCACCACTTGCCTATACTCTTAGTTTACTTTTCCTTCTTCTTCTTCTTCTTCTTCTTCTTCTTCTTCTCAATCTAGCCGGAGCCTCCGGTTGCCCGTCGTCTTTCGAGTGTGGAAATCTGGGTCCCCTCGAGTTTCCCCTCTCGGATCGAATCGGATGCGGGTTGTTCCTGCTTCAAAACTGTTCTTCTGGCGAGAATCCACGTATTCAGTTTGAAGATGGAGGGACTTGGTATACTATTCTCGAAAACATCTCGACCAACAAATTCTTGATCTTCGACCCGTTGCTTCACGAGATCAAGGAAAATCGCTCATGTTTAGGTCTTACTACAAATATGTCCCTGCCTTTATTGTCTCCTTCTGTTTCATTCCATGTCTCCCCTAACCTCACGTTGCTCACGTGCTTCGGTCTACGACCCGAATCGCATTTCCCTGATTACAATCATACAAGATGCTCACCGTTCGACGTGTATTATAGAAACTCGAACCGAGATTATGAAGCTGAAGGTTATAATGAGATTCCTTCAACTTGTTCGATGGTTCAACTTCCTATATATTCGAACCCGGATTTGTCAGGCGAGTTATGGGATTTGTTGAGTCCAGAATATGTTATAGAGTGGAACGTCTCTGACGAATGTTATCGATGCCACCATGACGGAGGAAAGTGCCTTACTACACCTATGAATCGCTTCCACTGTGACAGAGGAGAAGGTATCATTAGTTCTTCGATTTTGCATACACCTGAACCTATATATCCTTCTTCACAGATCGCCAATGGTCGGACCAATCAGAATTTGACATATGTCATCTCCTTATAGTTTCTTGTATTGCCTGTTACATGTTTAAGCTTGTTGTTCCTACTTTCTATTGCATTCACTCATCGATTTTGTTTTGTTATTGTTCATGTTAATGGTGCAGCTAAACGCCGTAAGATTCTGATAGCTTCTACGGGTAAGTTAAAAACACACATTCGTATACCTTTCTTGTTCGACTTATCGGAACACGAATATTAATCACGCTCCTCTAATTCGTGACACTCAGTTTCTGGAGGCGGACTACTGCTCGTTATCATAGTCTCCGTAATCTCCTACATACTCTGGCAGCGCAAGAAAAGAATAAACGAGGACTACCTTCTCTCCAGGAACTTATCTTTCGACCCATCCTCCAAACCAGACCTCGAAGGCGGAAGCTCCTATTTCGGCATCCCAATTTTCTCATACGCCGACCTCGAAAAAGCCACCGACAAATTCGACCAGTCGAAAGAACTCGGCGACGGAGGCTTCGGGACCGTCTACTACGGCAAACTCCCCGACGGTCGAGAAGTCGCAATCAAGCGCCTCTACGAAAACAACTTCCGACGAGTCGAGCAGTTCATGAACGAGATCAAAATCCTCACTTGTCTGAGACACAAAAACCTCGTCTCCCTCTACGGCTGCACCTCCCGAACAAGCCGAGAGCTCCTCCTCGTCTACGAGTACGTCTCGAACGGGACAGTCTCCGAACACCTCCACGGAGAGCGTCCAGGTTCGTCCCCCCTCCCCTGGCACGTTCGTCTGAACATAGCCGTCGAGACAGCAGACGCCTTGTCCTACCTCCACAAGTCCGACATAATCCATCGAGACGTGAAGACCTGCAACATTCTTCTCGACGAGAACTTCTGCGTGAAGGTGGCGGATTTCGGGCTGTCGAGGCTCTTCCCGAACAACGTGACTCACGTCTCGACGGCCCCACAAGGGACCCCCGGTTATGTTGACCCCGATTATCATCAGTGCTATCAGTTGACCGATAAGAGCGATGTCTACAGCTTCGGGGTCGTTTTGGTCGAGCTGATCTCGTCCCTGCCAGCTGTCGACATCACGAGGCACAGGCACGAGATCAATCTGGCGAACCTGGCGGTGAGTTTGATCCAACGGTGCGCGTTTGATGAGCTGGTCGATAAGTCGCTCGGGTATGGGAGCGATGCTGAGGTGGCGAGGATGACGACGTTGGTTGCTGAGCTGGCGTTTAGGTGTCTGCAGGTGGATAAGGATATGAGGCCGTCGATGGACGAGGTTGTTGAGTTTCTGAAAGATGTTCAGGGGGGTGAGGGAGGTGGGAAGGCGAAAGGGTATAATGGTAATTGCGGGAAGATTCCTCCTTCGCCGGAAGCGGACGATGCGGTGCTGTTGAAGAGTAAGAGGGCGGCGGTGGCTGCGTCGCCGAATGCTGTTATTGATAGATGGAATAGCAGTAGCTCTACAGCAACAAGTTCTGTAGGGTGAGAGGTGAGTTTAATTTTTGTTAATTTTTCTTTTTTGGAGAAAATTAGATGGTGAGAAAATGTGATGAAACACCCTTTATTTGTATCTTGTTGTGTGTATATTATATTCTTGATGATTAAACATATAATTTGTGTAGGGAAAAAATATGATGGTGTACATTATTTAAGGGGGCTTGCTTTTTTTTGTTTTGGAAATTCTCCTCTGTATTTTTCTTGCACTGGTAGAAATAATATGTGCAAGGCACTATTAATAATAATAAAAACTGAAAAAAGAACAAGACATTACTTTGACTTGGTTCTTGTTGTTGATGCCATAATTTTCACTTTGTATTTGTTGTTTTGTAAATTAAGAAATTTATTGTACTTAATAATAATAAGTAATTTCTGTCTGTCCCAAATTAAAATGCACACTTTTTTTGACAAGAAATTAAAAATATTTTAATTTTTTAACTTTGTTATAGGAATATTAAGAGTAAAAATGTATTTTTGAACAAAGAAAGTGTCATAAAACACAGATTTATAAGGAGAGAGAAATCAAATGTTTATTATGCTGATCAAAATAAAATGAAATCAAGGTATACATAAAACTATACAAAGACATCAAAATATGCTTACAACATATCTACTTTTCTGCAACAAGAATTGTCTAATACACTCAACAAAGCTTAACAATAAGAGGGCAAAAAAGGAAGAAAAAAAACACACATGCTACACGTACGACTCAAGGAATTCTCCGTTGCCGTTTGTTGATGTAAGAAAAATTTCTATAATGTAACAAAAAATATAAGAGACCTCAATGTCTAGCAGCTAGCTTATGATCCGCGTTTCCCAAAGGAATACAGCTAGTTCTATCTTTAGACGGGTTGGCAGATTCGTGTAAAGTATTATTTTCACCTGGTGGTGTCACTTTCGGATTCAGGGTTGGATTTCGGGTTTTTGTCCTCTGGAGGCGATACGCGTAGTAAGAATCTATGAATCATCTCGTAACTGGTGAACGTTATTACAGCAGACGGAGTTGTTCTCAGGAGATTAGTAGCACATCCTCGGTAAAACCCAGAAATGCCTTCCTTTAAGAATACCTTCTTAATGCAATCAACTACCCCGGCATATTGTAGATTAGTATTCCGAACGTGGCCTTGTTCTTGCAGCCTCGAACGGATGACCTGGCATGAATGTCGAAATTTAAAATTGTGTTCACAATCGATAAAATCTAACTAGATAAATATTTCGAAAGTTTTACCTCATGAGGATAAGTCGATACGGAAGCAACTACTTTTGAAAACGACGATGCGATTGCAACTTCCCAGGAGCTGAGCTCATCACAGCTTTTACTCCCTTCCAGATATCAGGCAGCATACATACACACACTCAACCATGAGTAAAACATAAACGAAGCGAAAAAGAAAAGAGTATTATCAGTCTTATTACCTCGTTTAGCCAAGTAGAATTTTATTCTTTCGTATGCAGGAAATTGGATAGCTACGTGAGAAATTCCAGCCAACGAAGGCAGAAGGCCACTGTACAAGAACACGAACGGAATCATTTTATGAAAATTTCCCTGTTATTTATACCCAACGGAATAATGACTAACCTGTACCATCCTCGAAACCCTTCTTCGTGGACGATTCGTGTCAAAGCAGAAACTATATTCTTGTAAGGAATCACGTCTCGCCTCATCCCTTGTGTCTAGGATTCAGATATGAAGTTCAAATTAGTTCAAGAAAGTCTGGACAAACAGTTCAGAATACAAAACACATTCTAACAACATACTTGTAGTCGTGTCTTAACGACCCACAAAGGATTCGTTGCAATTGATGTTGCTGCACCAGCTCCTGCAGCAGCTACCATGTTTGATGAGATTGAAAGCTGATCGTTTCTACCCTCTGCACCATATTAATAAACTCAATATCAGAGCAAATTAATATTACCAAGATATATGAAAGTGAAACGAAACACACCATACGAATGTAGACGTTCTTTTAGATGCCCATAAACTGTGAAGTATACCTACAAATGATAAGTATTTTTTCGAGTTAGTATCGAGATATTTTAACAAAAATGGGCACTGCTTACGCTAAAAAACATCAAACCGATCAATGATATCCCGATTTTACCAATCTTACGGAGATATAAATACAAAATCGTTGAAAAGCAAAGTCTGAAATAGTTCAAAGGTTGTAACACTCACTGCCCAATTAGGAAGTAATGCTACGAGTGTCGGCGTGAGGCCGCGGTAAAGTCCCTTCAAACCTTCATTCCGAAGGATGTTTTGTAGACTAACAAGAATAACACTGCCTAATAATCACCCGGAAAACACTGTGAGATGCTACATCGGATATCCTATTTGGTAGATAACAAAGGTTGAAACGAGCAACGGAATACGAAATCCATCGAACCTTGGCGGCCGGACGAGTGCATTGGAGGTAAGCCGTGGACTTGAAGCCTCGTCTTGATCACATCCAACGGACACACGAATGTAGCAGCAATTGCACCTGACATTCAATAACTATAATTAAGCAATAATTTGAAGAATTAACAAGAAAAACATAAAAAGGGAATTACCGGCGGCGGCGCCGGAGGAGGCGTTGTAAATGATTTCTTTGAGGCTCCAGCGGTCTCCGGCGGTTGTCATCTGTAGTTACAGAAAAATATCTCCAAGAAGAAATTGATTCACAAGATTCCAGCTTTAATTAAAGCGACTACATTTATTGTAAGAATAAGATGTGTGTGTGGTCGACGGCGGAGGTTGAATTTGGGGGCCGTGGCGGACACTCTAATTTGAGTTGAATTGAACGGAAATTCAGAGTCGGCAACTCAAATCGCACCGTGTTTGAAGAGACACTTTAAAAACTAAATATTTTTTAGGGCTAAATACATTTTGCCACCCCGGATATGGGGTTTTTACCCTTTGCAACCTAGTCGAAAAAGTTTTATCGATCAGTACCACAGGATAAGGCATATTACACTTTGCCACCTGCGTGTAGCCGGATCGGAATATTCCAAGGACTATTCTGTTTTGGAGGTTGTTTTAGTAAATAACAACTCAAGTTTTTAGCAAATTACACATTTACCCTTCGTCTTATTTACTCAAGATTTTTTTTAATTTATAATATAAAAAAAAAATTACAAATATCCAAAATCCCAAAATTCCAATTTCTTCAAAATCCAAATTGAAAAATTCCCAAAGCAGTTTTTTTTTTTTACTTCTTTTTTCTTTTTTATCTCTTCATCTTCATTGTTTTTGGTCGGAGAGAGTTCAAAGAGGCAAATTCGTCGAGGATTTTGGTGAGCGGTGAGGGATTCTCGTGTTTCCGGCGGCGGCGACGGGCTCTTCGATTTCGAAGTCGTGGCGGCTGTTGGGGTTGTCGGATCTGGATCTGGAGAGGCGACGGCGTCGTTGGGTGGGCTGATGTGGTGCGGCGGCGGCGTCGTTGGGTGGGCTGATGTGGTGCGGCGGCGGCGGCGGCGGCGGCGGAGGAGGAGGAGAAGGAAGAGTACTGAATGTGTGGTGATCTAGGGTTTGGTGGTGGTGGGCGCCGGGGCTGAAAATTGAGCTTCCGCGGCGGGTGGGGAAGACGGCCTCCTGTGGTTTGTTCGGTGGAGTTGAGAGAATAGGGGCAAGCAGTAATTTTTTGATGATAATTTCTCCTCTCCATCAATTTTTTATTTTTTTTCTTTTAATTAATTATGTGTAAATATTATGATTGTAAATTACTGGTCTTTGTTTGTTTGGTTATGCAACTTTCAAATACTGATCGAGATTGGAGAATTTATTTGTTTGGTTCTGCAAACTTCAAAGACGGATCGAGATTGGAGAAATTGTTTGTTTGGTTCTGCAAATTTTAAAGACGGATTTAGATTGTAGAAGATGATCGATTTGTTTTTTTTTATTAAATATTTTTTAAATTTATTTTTTATTTTATATTGTGTAAATACTGAAATAGCCCTCACATCTGTTATTAATTGTACTTTAAATCGCATAACTGGAGCGTGATATTCAATCTCAAAGTGTAAGTGTAATATGTCTTATCCTGTGGTACTGATCGGTAAAACTATCTCAAAGTGTAATATGTCTTATCCTGTGCTACTGATCGGTAAAACTTTTCGGTAAAACTATCTCAAAGTGTAATATGTCTTATCCTGTGGTACTGATCGGTAAAACTTTTCCGACTAGGTTGCAAAGTGTAAAAATCCAATATCCTGGGGTGGCAAAGTGTATTTAGCCCTATTTTTTACAATTTTATATTAACAATAACATACTAATTTTTTTAATTAACATATTTATTTACTTAATATCTTAAACATTAATACATGATATATATACTTCCTTTATATTAAGAAATTAGGCATATGTTTTTTTGTAATTTATAAAAAAAATTACATAATTTTTTGAGTCGAGATAATATTTGTTTTATACAATTTATAATTATATTTCAACAACTAAAAAATTTACGTATAGCAACAATTTTTTGTAAAGTGAAAAATTAATTTCGCAAGTGGAGCCACTAGCACATTGGCACTCAAAAGCAACAATATCAGAATCGGCCCATTACAATTCCATGAAAATGGGCTGTAATATTTCTGAACCGGCCCGATTCCCATTCATTTAACTAACCCAACTTATAAATAAAAGTAAAAAAGAAGAACAGAAAAAAAGTGAGTTGACAGGAAGACAAAATATTGACCACGACCATAATAGTACAAGCTAATAAAATATTTCAACCAATTATTAGTTGCTTCATTTTATATATCATTTGTCAAATACACAAAACTATATTATTAATTTATTACTATAATCTTTCATACACCACCTAAATAATAAAATAAAATAAAATAAAATTATAAACTCTTTACCTCTCTGTCTCTCGCAATAAATTTTAATTATTCAATTTTAAACTTCTCATTTTAATTTTTAATTTTTAATTTTTCAAAATAACAAAAAATAATAGTAATATTTTTTTTATTATAACAATTGGTATGTTCATTTTATTTATAAATAATAATATTTTATTATTTTTTTAACCTTTGTGTCTAATATAAAATATCTTTTGTTAGTCTGTCTTGCTTACCTGTAAGCTCATTAAAGAAATCCAATCTTGTAGTATAATTCACAATAATTTATTATTTTCAAAGTCATTAAAATCTAATTAACGAGCTTCCTTAAACAAAAAAAAAAAAAAAGGGAAGAGTTCATGATTATTGATTGGTGGGTCTTACAATTACAGTTCATTCCTCGTCATCAGTCCGCGTCGCGTCGGGTTAGTTCCCATTATTTATTTTAGTGGGATTCTTCATTTCTATGGTTTTCCAGTCGCCATCAAGATCTGCGTTTTTGGCCTTCTGAGTTCTGAGGAACAAAAAAACACACAGTAGACACACACTGAAAGTATACGGGCCGGGCCAGGTCTCTCTTTGAGGTAAGCCCATGTTTCTATTATCTGTTTTGGAATCTTGGTTTTACATTTTCTTGATTTCTCCTCTCGCTCTGTATTTCATTTTTGTTTTTATTTTCACTATTAATAGTAATTAGCTTTCTGGGTTTTGGGGATCTCGGGGTTTTCAGTGTTCTTTATTTATTTTAATTTATTCAATTGATTGCAGGGAGCTGGATTCTGAACTTTATTGAGGTGTGCAGATAAAGTTTTAATTTTTATGTTTTCTTTTCCACATAATTCACTTTTCTTGTTACAAGAAAAGTGAAGAAAAAAGTGTTTCTGGGTTTTTTGTTGAAATAAAACGTTGGAGAGTTACTGGAAGGGAGAAGGGTGTTGGGGGCTTGGAAAAATGGGATCGATAGAGGAGAGGCATAATCCGAATTACCATGGTCTTGTGCCATTAGCTGCGCTTATCAGTCGAGAGATGAGAAATGAGACGATGGAGAAACCAACGGTTAGATTTGGTTCTGCAGCTCAGTCCAGAAAAGGGGAGGATTATTTCTTAACGAAAACCGATTGCCAGAGAGATCCTGGAAATCCTTCGACTTCGTTTTCCGTATTCGGAGTATGTGATTATTTTTCTGGATCAATGAAATTTAGTTAATATTTTCAGCTGTGAAAACTTATTATTAGAAACTAAATGTGCTTTATTTATTAAGAGTGTCTAGAAATAGCAAAAGTGAATTATTTATTCGTAAAGGTCAAACCGGAATAAGGTTATGTTTTGACAAGCTTTCATTTCTTTCAAAATTGAATAATAATGGAAACAATTTACATCTGCCCGTATCAAGAATTTCTTGTCATATCTATTTCTCGATATTATTTTAAATAGAAATACCATTTTTTCAGGTTTTTGACGGGCACAATGGAAATGCTGCTGCCATTTATTCAAGAGACCATCTCTTAAATTACGTGTTGGATGCCATTCCTAGTGACGTTGGAAGGGAGGAATGGCTTCAAGCATTACCTCGCGCTTTAGTTTCCGGTTTTGTTAAAACCGACAAGGAGTTTCAAAGCAAAGGCATGACATCTTACCCTTAACTTTCTAAATTTAGGCACTGCCGAAAAAGCGCTTTTTTCATTATGTTTTATTATTTACAGGAAAAACTTCCGGAACAACAGCTACATTGGTAATTGTAGACAGTTGGACGGTCACAATTGCATCTGTTGGAGATTCCCGTTGCATCTTGGATTCTGCTCAGGGTGGGGGTGTCTCTGTCTTGACCGTTGATCATAGACTTGAAGAGAATGAAGAGGAGTTAGTTTCTTTTTTTCTTCGTTCTTTTAGAAATGAGTTGTGGTTGAATTACCAAACTACATCTTTAGTATAATTACAAATGTACCGGTTATCTTTCAAAATTACGAATATGCTCTAAAATGTTTTTATCTTACAAAAGTTCACCCGGGAGGGTGTTTTTATAAAAGAAGATTATTTTAGTGTAATTAGACTAAACCTCAATGATGTTTTGTACTTATAAACTATATTTGTATTCGAGAAACCCAAATATTTATTGTCTATTTAAAATTGCAGGAGGGAGCGTGTAACTGCGAGTGGAGGTGAAGTTGGAAGGCTTAATATATTCGGAGGGACTGGGGTGAGATATCTACAGCACAAAAACTTAATCCTGATATTTAGTTTTTTTATTAAACAACAAAAAGGTTTATATTTCAAAATAAACATTTTAAAGTTATTAGTATTACAAACTAACACAAACCCCGTTCAGTTTGTATTTACTTAACAAATACATTTGTTAATGTTAGATAACATATGCTATTTGGAAGGATTGGTCCTTTTTTAATTAGAATAAAATTTGAAATTGATGGATACTTTTTTGTAAAGATTACGTGATGTAACTGTAGCTTTAAATTTCACAGATTGGCCCTCTACGTTGTTGGCCAGGTGGGTTATGCCTATCGAGATCGATCGGGGACATGGATGTGGGTGAATTTATCGTCCCGATACCATATGTCAAGCAAGTGAAGGTAGCTTAATAAAACCACCATCACATCATAATTATTAGGTATAATTACAAAAGCCCCCTGAGCTTTGGAGTATTTACAAAGAACAAACGGATTTTTTAAATCTTCGAACAAGCCCTTGGGGTTTGAATTTGATTACGTCTTAAATGCTTGTAATCGTAACTCAAACAATCCTAATGTTTTTCTTTTTAATTATTATTTTCAAAAAGCACCTTTTTAACAATAAGCCAAAAACCTTTGGGGAGTATTTGTAATTTACCCTCACTATTCTTACATATATGATAAGATCATTTCTTACTAAATTGACTTAGCATTTTACCTCATTTTGTAATGTGATTGCCTTTTTTGTCTTTGAAACACTGACTCGTTTGATACTCAACTTTTGATGAAGCTATCGAGTAAAGGCGGACGGCTCATAATTGCCTCTGATGGCATATGGGATGCCTTGCCATCGGAAACAGCTGCCCAAGCTTGTCGTGGGCTGCCTGCCGAACTTGCTGCAAGGCTAGTAGTGAAGGTACTTTAGTTTTCAAAAGTCATAATTATGAAATCTACCCGAAGTGACTGGAGTATTTACAATGACAAACAAACAATGGAAGTTTTAAAATAAAAAAAAGACCCTGGCGTTGATTACATAAAATCTCCCCGTAGAGACGGAATTTGCTGACTTCGTCAGATATTTTACAGTTACACCCTTAAACAACTTGTTTGATATGTACTCCATTTACAAAAATTGAGGGATGTAAATGTGAATCGCAAAATGACAAATTGGGAAAATTTGTAATAATTTGAAAGTTTGTTGTGGTAAAATTATTCGATGATAACGCAAATCTTCCTCAACCTCAAGGCGGTTTTGTAATTTCCAAAATGAGTCGTTTTTCAATTAAGGCGAACCTCAAGCGTGGCTGTGTAATCTTCCTTTTATTACAAAAAAATCACAATAAATATTTTTAGTTTCTAAAATTGGAAATTGATATCACTAAAATAGAAAAGAATCGGGACTTGAGCCAAAAGTTTATCTTTTTTGCATTAAATTTAAACCTGGTTTTTTATAGGAAGCATTGAGGACACGTGGGCTAAAGGACGACACGACTTGTATAGTCGTCGACATAATACCCCCGGAAATTACAGCTCAGCTGCCTTCGCCACCACAGAAGAAGTTTAACAAACTTAAAGCCTTTTTTAGGACAAAATATTGGAGATCCACAAATAAATTGTCGAAGAGGCTATCAGGTGTGAGCATAGTAGAGGAATTATTCGAAGAAGGATCTGCAATGCTTGCTGAAAGGTTAATCTTCTTTTCGGGATTCATACTTTACAAGTACCTTTTTTTTTTCCAACACATGTTTTTCACTTTCTTCATGGCAAGTTTTCTAATTAGGCTAACTTCAGTGGTAGCTTTGTAATTATTGCAAAGTACAAATCTCTCGTTTCTCATTTTAATTAGCCTCATATTTGATATTTGATGAGACGAAATATTTTATCTTTCTATATTATTGGCAGATTGGGAAACAATGAATACGGTGGGCAATCATCAGCTGGCCTATTTGTGTGTGCCGTTTGCCAGGTTGACCTTGTCCCGAACGAGGGAATCTCTGTCCACGCTGGCTCCATATTCTCAACGAGCTCAAAACCATGGGAAGGGCCTTTTCTTTGCGCGGAGTGTCGTAATAAGAAAGATGCCATGGAAGGAAAACGACCAAGTGGAGTCAAAGTAGCACCCTCTTTCTACTGATCATGCGATTCTTGGTCTTGTTTTTTTATAGTCGTTTTTCGTTGAATTTAGGTGATTGTTTTTATGGATGTCAATATTTTTTTTGCAAATATTATTAATTGTTTTTGAGGAGGATGAGTAGGATAAATGAGTACTATTCTTTTGTTGAGATCTCTCGAGTACAGCCGAAACTAATTTGTTTCTATATATATATTTCATTTATTAGTATAAATATGTGTTTATTTATTTTATATATTTACTTAAGAGTACAGAAGAGTTATTATGATCTACTCCATGAGAGTGTGAGAGCACTCTTGGGTAATCATACTACTGAGTAGTATTATAGTGTGTATGTAATGAATAATTTAAGTGAAAAAATAATTTTATTAATGTAAATTAGATGAATATTAAAATGATAAAATTGTATTTTTTTTTCTATTTGTGAGTGTAAACTTTTAAAGATAACAAAAAAAAATAAGTAGGATTTTTTTTGAGAAACTGAAGAAGTATACTGCAATGAGTATGAAATTAAAAAATATTTAAAGTAATTAAATATTCTACCAATATTAACATAATGTTTTTAGCATTCATTCATAAGATTTTTGATTGAAGTGCACCTAAGAGAAGAAAAATTGTGTTCAAAAAACTGTATTAGTTTGTGGTAGCGAGATATAACTTTCGAAAATAATCATTGATAAAATAATGAAAACTGTATTAGTTTGTGCACATAATGACTTTGGTTTCGACTGAATTGTTATAAATAGTATAAAAACAGGGGGCAATTGAAATGGTAGGAAGTAAGTGTCATGCATGAAAGAGCAAGTCCACCCAAAATTGAAGAAAATATATACTGGTAGGATGCACTTGCAAAATTAGGGTTTCAGGTAAATTTTTAGGCAGATACCATGATAGGAAAATTAAAATATTTGTCTCAAGGAAATAATTATATAAATACTCAAATATATAATACGGAGTACAAGAGAGTCGTGAAATAAGAAAACAATATTATAAAAATCACTTAGTATCGTTAACACTTGAAAATATAGGTTTTCCAATAAAGTGCTAAAGTGTGATTGATTATATTACACTTAACAACATGTATCTTCAATTGGCATGCATTCATAAAAAAATCAAAATAATGTTTTTTTTTTGTAACAATTACAGTAGAGGTGACCCCTTGTCCCACTACTGGCCACTACTCCGTACTCACTAAGTAAGGAAAAATTGCACAAAAAATACATGTGTTTGTTCATGGGGTCAATATATTACTCCAAATGCAGTTATCATATCGTATCAAAGTAAGTGCTGAACTACAACAAGAACTCATGAGCGTCGTTCAATATTAAATACTGTAAAAATTAGCGAGATTACTCATCTTCAGAACCTTGCATATATATATATATATATAGTTGACCTTTGAAAAGTAAATCGTACAACGAGAACTTGCATGTTAAATACCCTTTTCGGCCATTAATAGATGTCATATTTTGCTGGAAACGGAGTTTAAGAAAATTGTTATTTTTTAATTTTTTAATTAAAATTTAAAGAGTAAAAATATATTTTAAAAGTAAAAGTAAAATAGTTGTGAGTAAAGGTTAATAAGTAGGTGGGGTAAACTAAAATAAAATTTTATATTAAAATGAAAAAGTTAGAATAATTATTTTCTATTTGGGAGTGTGTCAACTATTGTTGGACACCCTTAAAAAGAAAGTATATCAAGTGTTTTTGGACCGAGGGAGTAATAATTAAGTTAATTGTAACATCGCAAAAATTATTTAAAAAATTAAATATGTTATTCATATAAAAAACTATAACTTGTTTTAGTCATTCATCATTATTAAGAAAAAAAACTATAACTTGTTTTAGTCATTCATCATTATTAAGAATTACAAAGTTAAACGTATTTGCTATACAATAATTATAAAATAAGTATTTCGATCTTAAAAGTGTTCACAAATATGCAAGAGCGATGAAAAATGAAAAAAAAGTACGCAAGAAAAAACAAATACAAATTTTTGAATCAAAAAATCATGATAACCGAAAATTCCATAATAATTGACATCTTTTTATTTCTTATATTTATAAATAGGAGTATGTTATAACGTTTACATCAACTCATTTTTACTCTCTCTCTCTCAAGCAATTTTGAGTGGCAATCACTTATCAATCACTTATCAATCGTATTTTTATATTGCCTTACACAATTCAAAAAAAGAAATAATTATTTTAATATTTTATTTATATTTCATTTTTTTATTTTTAAAAAAAATTTACTCATACCTACTTAATTGTTAAATTTAAAAATACAATTACTCTGTAATTTTTGATAAAAAAAAGTTATATATTTTTATAATTTTGGTGTTAAAACAAATCTTCCAATTATTGAAGGGTAAATGTAATTGTGGTATTCCATATAGAAATTTCCTACACCACTCACTCACACTACCACTTGTTGACTTGACCTTTTGCACCGACTTGGTCTCCTCTCTTGTTTCTGTGTCTCATGATCGAGGTGACCATTTCAAACCTTACATATTTTTGTTGATAATAATAACACAATAGTAGAGTCTTGTTTATTTCTTTTTATGCTCTGTCATCTAATTAACAAAAACACTGTAATATGGCAGCAGCACTTATCCATGCTCTTAGTTTAGTTTTCCTTCTTCTTCTTCTCAATCTAGCCGGAGCCTCCGATTGCCCGTCGAATTTCGAGTGTGGAAATCTCGGTCCCCTCGAGTTTCCGCTCTCGGATCGAATCGGATGCGGGTTGTTCCTACTTCAAAACTGTTCTTATGGCGAGATTCCACGTATTCAGTTTGAAGATGGAGGGACTTGGTATACTATTGTCCGAAACATCTCGACGAACAAATTCTTGATCTTCGACCCGTTGCTTCACGAGCACAAGGTGTCTCGCTCATGCTTAGGTCTTACTACAAATATGTCCCTGCCTTTATTGTCTCCTTCTGTTTCATTGAATATCTCCCCTAATCTCACCTTGTTCACTTGCCGTCAACCTGAATTGTATTTCCAAGATTACAATCATATATTCTGCCCACCGTTCGACGACGCGTATTATAGAAACTTGAGCCGAGATTCTGAAGCTGAAGATTATAATGAGATTCCTTCAACTTGTTCGATGGTTCAACTTCCTATATATTCGAACCCGGATTTGTCGGGCGAGTTATGGGATTTGTTGACTCCAGAATATGTTATAGAGTGGAACGTCTCTCACGAATGTTATCGATGCCACCATGACGGAGGAAAATGCCTTACTACATCTATGAATCGCTTCCACTGTGACATAGGAGAAGGTATCATTTAGTTCTTCGATTTTGCATACACCTGAACCTATATATCCTTGTTCACAGATCGCCAATGGTTGGACCAATCATAATTTGACACGTCATCTCCCTATAGTTTCTTGTATTGCCTGTTACATGTTTAAGCTTGATGTTAAGAAATTTATATGTGTATAGTTCCAGTTTCTATTGCATTCACTCATTGCCTTTTGTTTTGCAGCTAAACCGCGTGTGATTCTGATAGCTTCTACGGGTGAGTTAAAAACACGCATTCGTATACCTTTCTTGTTCGAGTTATTGTTCTCATAGGTATTGTTCAATTAAAATACTAATCCTTCTATATATAATTTTATTTAACCGATAAGGGTCTCCAGCATAACTACATGATCTACATCTATTATATTAGGGGGTTGTACTTTTCAAAAAATCTCTAGGGTGGTTCTTTCTAATTTAGGATGAAATTGTTTGTTGCGCGCAGGTGTTGTGACCTTCACTGCTCTCACGTTCATTTTCGTTTTCATTTTCATACGAAGAGGTTTCTTAGTATCCAAGCATCGAAAGGAGAAAACAAAACAAGAACATGACTTGGAACTCTTCTTGAAGGACTACGGAAGCATTGTGCCAAAAAGATACAAATACTCTGATCTCAAGAAAATGACCAACTCATTCCTCGAGAACTTGGGAAAGGGAGGCTACGGCAGTGTCTACAAAGGAATATTATCCAACGGTCAACCAGTCGCAGTGAAAATCTTGAACGAATCCAAAGGAAATGGAGAAGAGTTCATGAATGAAGTCGCAAGCATTAGTCGAACTTCCCACGTTAACGTCGTTACTCTCGTCGGATTTTGCTTCGAAGGTTCTAAAAGAGCTCTCATTTACGATTTCATGCCCAACGGCTCCCTTGAGAAATACCTGCAAAATACTTCAAGCTGTAGATTGGGATGGGAAAAACTGTTTGAGATCTCGCTCGGCATTGCTCGAGGGTTGGACTACTTGCACCGAGGTTGCAACACGCGTATTTTGCACTTTGACATAAAGCCTCATAACATCCTTCTAGACAAGGACTTCAATCCGAAGATCTCGGATTTCGGGCTTGCTAAGTTGTGTCCAAATAGATCGAGCATAGTTTCGATGATGGTGGCAAGAGGTACGATAGGGTACATTGCTCCGGAAGTGTTTTGCCAGAACTTTGGAACGGTGTCTTACAAATCAGATGTTTATAGCTACGGAATGATGATTTTGGAAATAGCCGGAGAGAAGAGAAGAATTGACCGTGAAGATGTTGATCGTACCAGCGAAACTTATTTCCCGGAGTATGTCTACAGAAAACTCGAGTCGGAGAGTAGGCTTGATGATGGGATACTACCGAATGAAGATGAAAGTAAATTAGCAAAGAGAAAATTGACGATAGTCGGATTGTGGTGCATTCAAACGGACCCGAAAGACCGACCGTCGATGAGTAAGGTGGTAGAAATGTTGGAGGGGAAACTTGAATCTTTGCAGGTACCATCAAAACCTTACATTTCTTCACCACCAAGAATGACACTAGATTTTTCTACCACCTCCATATCTATGTAGAGCAGGATATTGCTTTCTAAACATATTTTGGCAAGGATTTGTTTATATGTGAGGTGCATTTGTAATTTGGCTAAAGCTTGAGGGCAAGTTCTGTAATTGACTCAAAATTATTCCAATTGAACTTCAAACATAAAAATCACTGAAAATAACAGTATTGTTGAATCATAATAATCTCAAAATATAATTGTTAAAATATATGGCAGATTTTTTCTTTTATCAAAGCATCAAAATGTTACTTCATTTCGTCTCTGATATTTTAGTGCCTTTAGATGCCAATGACAACTTCGCAACCTCTGCAGATCGAGTGCAGATAGATGTATCAGCAAACAAAACGAGTTTAACGAATCGTAAATATAAAATTTAAAACATATAACAGATCATCTACCTTGAGACGGAGTTTCATCCTGTGATTTCTTGTTGCTGAAATTGAAATTACAGGCAGCTTAATGATAATTATTCAGAAAAATATATTTTAATGGAGATTATCTTATTCAATCACTTATTTTTTACCTTTCTTTGTTGGATGGTTCATCTTGGGGTTTCATAGCTAGAAAAGGCAACACTTCCTGGACACAAAATAAGAAAAAATAGACATAAGAGAACAAATATAAAATTTTTAAAAAATTTATAAAGTGCACATACAGAAACAAAAAGGTAAAAAACCCGAGTTGGACGAAATGTCACAACGCAAAAGAAGTTTAACAAACTTAAAGCCTTTTTTAGGACCAAATATTGGAGATCCACAAATAAATTGTCGAAGAGGCTATCAGGTGTGACTTGTGAGCATAGTAGAGGAATTATTTGAAAAGGGATCTGCAATGCTTGCTGAAAGGTTAATGTTCTTTTCGGGATTCATACTTTGTATCTTTATTTAGCAAAAAAAAAAATGAATTGGAAAATGCTAGTTGTATAACTCGATTCTTGTTGCATTCTTGTTTTTTTTTACACATGCTTTTCACTTTTCTTCATGGCAAGTTTTCTAATTAGGCTAACGTCATATTTGATAAGGCGGAAAGAGAATCAAAATCTGACTATTTTCTGTTTCTTTGTTATCGGCAGACTGGGAAACAATGAATCGGGTGGCCTATTTGTGTGTGCTGTTTGCCAGGTAGACCTTGTCCCAAACGAGGGAATCTCTGTTTGCCAGGTAGACCGTGTTTTTTTATATAGTCAGTTTTTCGTTGAATTTAGGTGATTGTTTCTATGGATGTCAATATATTTTTTTTTTGCAAATATTATTAATTGTTCTTGGATCAGAAGCTTCACGTAGCCGCCTGGATCAGAAGCTTCACGTCGTCGCCCCACCAGAAATATCCTCGCCGGAATTCGCCTTCGCCGGAAATCGCCTGGGAAGAGCTCTCAAAACGCGAAGCAAAAAATTTGAGTAAGAAAAAATCCTCTGCCCGCTGTTATCTGAAGTGCCGAAGTTTTGCTCGTTTCTTTGTTATGTTTTGGGTATGATTTTTGTATATATTTTGTATATATGTGTATGATTATTGAGGAATTGCTTATTATTGTTATGACGGAGCTTATGCGTGGTGTAGTCGAGTTTTCATGTCAAAATGTAGAAAAAAACGGAGCGAAAATGGGAAGATGAACTTCAGCGACTTTGGGCAACAAACTGATTTCGTTCCTTCTGAATCTGGAGCCGTGACACACATGATTAGAAAGATCTTGAAGTCGTAAATCCGAGGAATTTTGAATCGTGAAAATCGGAGTTCGTACGACGAAGATACGACGAGAATCGAGAAGTCGCGCACAGGGGAGGAGCTGGCGCGAATGCGTCAAGCTACTGACAGTTTGGCGCGAATGCGTCAAGCTACTGAGAGTCTGGCGCGAACTGCTTGAAATGAGTTGACTGCGAGAAATTGGTTGACCGAGCCTTGACTGAGCATTGACTGAGCTTTGACCATCCATTTTTAGCACTAACCGAGGGTATAAGAGTCATTTAAAGTCTATATTTTTGGGGGAAAAGAGCAAAAACGGTTACTACATATGGGGAGTATAAGAGCATGAAAAGGACTCTTCCTCCACAAACTTTCCATTCTACAAACACTTAGAGAAAATTAAAGAGAGAGAGTAGTGCAAATTGAGATTAGAGATCATCTTCCTCAAGGTTCAAGCATCCATTGACGACGGATTCAAGCTCGAACGACCACGGAGACGAGAGATTCATCCTCTACATCAATTGGCTACACATTTCTCTTCCCTTTCCTCATTTGTTTTGTTGTTATTTTTCATTTTCTAGTATTGAATTGTGTTGGATTTGTATGAGACTTGAGATATTATTTGAGATTTATGTTGATCATGTTTTCCTTTATTGATTCCATGTTTGAGTTGTTGATTTCCTTGGCTAGAAGTAGCTAGCTTCTCATTTGGAGATGAAGCTTAGGTAATGCCCACAAAGTGTTTGACAAAATGCTTCAATGAATAAAACTTAGTTTTAAGTGTAATTTCTCGAACCAAAATTGATCCAAATCTCCGTGGGGCGGGGTTTAGGTTAATTGGAGATTAAAATCGATAAGCTACCGTGGTGCGGGGCTCTTCATCTCGAGGTTCGGTTTTTGCATGTACAAACTAAAGGTTTAAGTAACGATAATTGATAACGTGTGTTTTCATTACGGTGCTACACACGGAGATTAAACGATTAGGTATCGATAGGTCGGGCCTTTTCTTCTCATATATCGATTATTTGAACTTAAACGCTACAAGGGATCGACTCTAGGGACGAGATCTTTGGGAATTTACCAAAGCATTAGTCATTCATTTTGAGGCGTTTTTCTTGACTTCATCTCCACTTCTTTCCATTTGGTATACCTTTGATTACTTGCTTTTGATTGTTTACTTGAACGAACTTGTTATTTTGTTATACATTGAAATGAATATGAATATGAAAACCCCTCACTCTAGTCCTCCCTCGAATTGATATTCTGAGTGGTCGTTTTACAACGAATTCTCGATTTTTGAAGCGAGACTAAACACATTTCTCTTTCCTTGTGATCGAAAAGCGTTTCTTCATTATCTGTAACTTATTAGCGACCACGCGTGGTCGCGAAAACTATCCATGTGGCAGTCACTTAAACTTATTTTTCTACCGTGGAAAATAAAAAATTTAGAAATACTTTCTCGCGACCACAGCTGTGGTCGCTAATGGCTTTAGCGACCGCGTTTGTTAATAGCGACCACGTACGTGGTCGCTAATATGTACGCGGAAAGTTGGCGGCATTTTTTTCTGAACAAATAGCGAGCGCATGTTGTTGCGACCACATGTGGTCGTAAAACCCCCATAATAGCGACCACGCCCTGTGATCGCAAAAAAATGTGTTCGCTAAAAACCTTTTTTGTAGTAGTGTAATTGTCATGCATGAAAGAGCAAGTCCATCCAAAATTGAAGAAAATATATACTCCTAGGATGCACTTGCAAGATTAGGGTTTTCAATTTTTAAGTTGATAACATGATAAACAAAATTAAAATATTTGCTTCAAGAAAATAATTGTATAAATACTCAAATATATAATATAAGAGTGTCGTGAAATAAGAAAACAATATTATAAAAATCACTTAGTATCTTAAATATATAATATAAATGAGTCCTGAAATAAGAAAACAATATTATAAAAATCACATAGTATTGTTAACACTGAAATATTGAATGTCCAATAAAGTGCTAAAGTGGTTGATTATACTACTTATTTTTTTATACAAGGAGGAGAGACGAGAAACTTCACCTCTACCCGATCAGGCGATCAGAGGTCCCTCAATCGGGGATAATGTAAATCGAGGATATGCCAGAGTAGCGGATACCTGTGTGAGAGAGCCAACAAGTCTCACCCCATAACAAACCTTTATAATATTTCAATGAAAATTTGTCTCACCCGAAGTTTGAACCATGCGCCGGAGAATTTCACCCACATCATCGCCGAGGAATATATTACTATTACAACTAACAACATGTATCTTCAATTATTGGCATGCATTCATAAAACTTTCAAAGTTAATGTTTCTTTCTTTGTGTTGTGCAGATAAAATTCGATCAAAATCCGAGCATAAGGGACCCCTACTTGGTGAGCAGCCAGGGAGACGACGTTATGTTCGCCCACGAGAAGTGGCCGAGCAAAACGAACATCGAAAACCCCACGAAAACAACATAAGACGGTACTCTGTCCGAGCATGGAGCGAGGAGAACCTCCATTCCCTATATGTTCGGATCTCCGAGGATCAAGCTGTCTGTCCCTGGGCCAGGTGAAAGGGGATGGGCTTAATGGTGGATTTATTTGATGGGCTTGGCCCATTAACTAACTTAGGAAACCCTAATTTGTATTTTCTATAAATAGATGATGTAATTTTCCATTGGGGAGGACCGACACATTTCCCCAAAAATTCCTAGAGAGCATAACTGCCTTGTTCACTACTCAATCCCCAAAATCTCTATTTTTAGTTGATTATTGGAGAACACGATTTTTTGACTATCAACAATTGGCGCTAGAAGGAGGGGTGATCCTCGGGCGTTGAGTAGATTCTGAACGAGCAAAAGCACGAGTTATCCGAATACCACAACGGGTCTTCAGATCACGACCGGGGTCTCGGGTCTGACCTCGGCGGAGAAGGGAAAGGGCCCCGAAGAGTCCAACAGTGTCCGGACAGGAGGGGCAGAGATATCTCAGATATAGAGGGAGCAGCTTGACCACATCGAAATGTTGAGGGCCGAGCAGCGAGAAATAAGGGAAGAGCAGAGAGTCCTCCAAGAGAAAAAGAGAGAGGCCATCAGAAACCGGCGAACTGTCGAGAGTCTGCCCGACCTGAACCTTGAATGCCTCCAGACTCCTGAGGATATCAAGAGGACCATACGGCTGCTGCAGGAAAAGTCAGCCCGCATGGAGAAGGCAGGCAGGAACCCGGTTCAAGGGCCTATAGTGAGGAATCTAGACGGAGATTTTCAAGGAGAAGAATCCGAAGAAGAGCTGGAAGCACGCGAGATCTCACCTGTGCGCCCTTGCAAGAAGGGTCGCAGGCTGGGACTAATCCGGCAGGAGGAATATGATGGTGGCTCCAGCGAATCACGTGAATCGGCCGAAGCCTATAAAGAATGGGATGACCAGAGGGACATTCGTACCCCACCTCGGGCCGGGAGGCGAGATCGGAGAGCGAGGAGACAACCACGAGGTCGCCCCGACGAGGATGTTATCAGAAGGCTGGAGGAGATGGAAAGACAGATTGCCTTGCAGAAGGGCGAGGGGCCTCGAAAGACAATCCTAACTGATCCTCTATCCCGCCGGCTCGCGAGTGCAAGGACCCAAGTGGACATCGCACCGATGATGAACATGATTTATGATGGGAAAGCGGATCCGGAGGTCCATCTGAGCAAATATAACATATACATGATCGGGCGGGGCGCTAGCGACGCAACCAAATGTCGACTTTTCCCACTAACGCTGGGGGATACAGCCCATAAGTGGTACACAAGCCTCCCCAGTCGGTCTGTGAGCAGCTTCGAGGAATTGGGAGATCTGTTCGTCACTTATTTCGCCGCGAAGATCCAGCGCCCTGAAAGCAGGCAGAGGCTTATGGGAATCAAGCAAGGAAACGAAGAAACGGATGAACAATATCTGGATCGAGTAGAGAAGATAGTGTCGCAAGGAGAACCTATCATTGATGATGTACTCGTGCACGCCGTGGTCGGGGGTTTAAAGCCCAGTTCGGAGTTATTCAAACCAATGATGCGGGAATACCCCAAGACTTACGCTGAATTTCGCCGGCGCGCGGGCGAGGAGATCGTGCAGCAACGCATTTACGAGCAGAGGCTGAAGGAAGTCCAGGGCCAAGTCAAGAAGGAAAAGCCAAATTTCGAGAAGAAGGATTGGGTTAAGAAGAACCCAGGCCCCAGAAATTTCAACGGACCGAGAAGAGAACAGCAAAACGAATTTTGGATTGGATTGCGTGGAGATTGTGCGTAGATTTTACTGATCTCAACCGAGCATGCCCGAAGGATCATTTCCCAATGCCCCACATCGATCACCTCGTGGATAACACCTCGGGATATGCGGTACTCTCTAAGTGCGACTGCTATGCAGGTTATCATCAGATCCCAATGGCCCCCGAAGATATCGAACACACCTCATTCTATACGGAAAAGGCGGTGTTAAGCTGGAAACGGATGCCTTTCGGCTTGAAAAATGCGGGGGCCACGTATCAGCGACTGGTGAACAAAATGTTCTCCGAGCAAATCGGGGAGACCATGGAGGTATACGTTGACGACCTCATCATCAAGAGTAAGGCATTGGAGGATCACGTGAGGGATGTGGAAACCACGTGCGAGATTGTGAGGAAATACAACATGAAGCTGAATCCGAAGAAGTAACACTTCGGAGTTTTCGAGACAAACTTTCTGGGCCATATCGTGAGCACCCGGGGGATCGAGGCAAACCCGAGCAAGATACAAGCCATAGTCGACCTGAGAGAGCCCCTGATGAGCCATTTTATTTGCTCATCTTAGAGCACTTTTTATTCTTTTATTGAGTCAGTTTGAGTCTTTAGTGTGTCTGGGAGGGCACAATGGAGTGTTTGGGCAAAGTATGCAGGGTTGCAGGTAGTAGGTGGTGGATTGTGCGAAAGAGGCCAGAAAGTTGCCCAGTTTGGGCAAACACGGGGATCCAAGGCAACGTGACTTGAGCAGTTTGACCCAAGGAGGCAAAGTCGACACTATAAGCAAAGTGACTGGAGCAGTTTTACCAAAGGAGGCAAAGTCGACACTATGGGCAAAGTCACCACTATGGGCAAAGTCACCACTTTGGGCAAAGTAACCACCTTGGGTGAAGACACACTTTGGGCAAACGGCGAGTATCGGCCACACCAGAGCAACAAAGTCCGAAAATTGGGGGATTCTGCCTTATCCCCACATCTCTATCCGGTCAGCTGATAAGGAAAGAGACCCTAAAGACCAGGACAATATTTGACCGCCAAGAGTTCCAGCAAGAACAAACTCTGGACGGACTACGCCCAAACGGCCCAAGCCCACCAGGCCCATCAACCCATTAATACAAATCTGATGCCCTAGAGACCACACATATATAATCGTTGATCAGAAAAACCCAAAAAGAAAAACACGGGAGCACACCAGAGAGAGAGAGAGGCACGAAATCAACACCCAAAAATTCAGAAAAACGCCATTGATGGGCTGAAGAAGAAGGAGTCGAGTTCTCGCCGGTTATGGGCCTTCGGGCATAGCAGGGCGAATTCGTTTCTATTTAATGTTTTTAATTTCGTCAATTAATTTCTTTATGTTCTAGACATTCAGTACTTTAATTCAAGATTCAATTTCAGCATGTTTTATTCTGTTTTTATTTTATTTATTTTCGATTTGATTATGCATAGCTAGTAATCTGTGTCTGGGCAAAGGCAGATCGAGGGGGATTTTGGGCTAAGTGAGACCGAGAGGCTGATGGGGCTAGAGTAGCCGGTTGGGCGTTTGTTCCCGAGGCAAAGTTGGTTGAGGTTTATTTCTGGGAGTATGGGCAAACTAGGACGACCACTAGTGAACCTTTACAAACTGGGATACTGGTGATTGGCAAACCGCATAGATGTACCTTGTAGTATTGTTGCGGGCATAGCACTAGAACTTGCAGGAGATGCGGTCGTATGTTTCGAGCATGCTATTGGCCGAGCGGGTCTGTCTAGAGGGTAATGCGGGTTTGGGCAAACTAGATCCATGTTTGGTCGCATAGGTTATCGAATTGTTCAGATCCAGGGGTTTAGGCATAGTGATAGCTAGCCTTCTCTTTACACAGTAAGGATAGATGAGGGGTGGGGCAATTGCTGGGCGTGACGCAATAGGACCACTTTTGTTTTAGCACCCTATAACTGCTGACAAACCGCTGGTAGAAATCCTTAGTGCCGATGACCGGCAGTTTGCCCTAATGATCCTGAGTGAAGTTGTATGCCCAGATGTTTGTTTTCCACTATTTAATTTTCGTTATTTTAGTTATCTGTTCAGTTTGGTCATAGTGTTTAGTATATTTTCTGTCTGTTCAGTTTAGTCATAGTGAGTTTATATTTAATTGTTTGAGTTTGGTAGCTTGATTAAAATCGCTGTGCCCACAGCAACCAATCAAAACCTTTTTTAAAACGTGACAACCCTTGGGCTAGCCGAGATCACTTACTGCAATTGCCTCCTCGTGGGACCGACCCCACATACTTACCACTATCTAACCTTTTGGTAGTGATAGGAGTATTGGCTAAATTATAAATTTTATTTTGGCAGCGCGTTTGCTCAAACGACAAGCAATTCGCGCTCATCAGCCCCGATGCTTGAAGGATGTCCAGCATCTGACTGGTTGCTTGGCCGCGCTAAGTAGATTCATACCTCGCCTAGGGGACAAGAGCCGACCATTCTTCCAGGCTATAAAAAATCAAAAGTTCAAATGGAAGAAAGACAGTCAGGAGGCCTTCGACAGGTTGAAACTTCACCTGCAAGATCCGCAAATCCTCTCAAAGCCAGCCCGAGGAGAGAAGCTTTTCCTGTATCTCGCGGCGTCCGAACATGCGATCAGTTCAGTCCTGGTACGAGCCGAATATAAGCTTCACAAGACTATCTATTATGTTAGTCAGACCCTGCAGGACGCTGAGTCGAGATACACGCCCCTGGAGAAGCTGGCATACGCCCTGGTGATGAGCGTCCGAAAGCTGAGGTCCTATTTCTTTGATCACCCCGTCGAGGTGTTGACCACCATGCCATTAAGACAAGTGCTGCAACGACCGGACACCACGGGCCGCCTACTGAAGTGGAGTTTGGAGGTAGGCCAATATGACATCACTTATGCGCCGAGGACGGCGATCAAAGGCCAGGCATTGGCCGATTTCATCGTGGAACTTACTTTTCCGCGGATTGACTCCTCGCTCCCTGTCCCACCGTGGAAGCTGTATGTCGACGGGTCGTCCACAAGCTCCCGTGCCGGGGCTGGAATAGTCTTGGTCGGACCGGGGAGCCAATCCTTCGCGCACGCGATAAGTTTCGAGTTCGATGCCACCAACAATGAGGCTGAGTATGAAGCGTTGATAGCGGGGCTGTAGCTCTCTTTGGCCGTCGGAGCCGAACAGTTGAAGATTTTCACTGATTCCTTATTAGCGGTGAACCAAATCAAAGGAAAGTATGAAACCAGAAGCACTAGGATGGAGCAATACTACGAACATGTGATGGAATTGATAAGCAAATTCCCCCGAGTCGAAATCGAGCAGATCCCTCGGGAACTGAATACCCAAGCGGATGCCTTGTCCAAGCTAGCTTCGTCAGAAGGGACGGCCGACCTGACCAACGTGATCCTCTTAAGTCAGGTTCGATCAGCCTTGGATAGAGCCGAGATCAGCAGGGTCGAACTGATCGATCGAGGGGAGAACTGGATGGGACCAATATTGAATTATCTACAGACGGGCGAGGTGCCCGACAACAAGGTGGAAGCCCGGCAGCTCCGAATATGCGCATCGCGATACACGCTGATTGGGGGTATGCTATATCGGAGAAGTTTATCTATGCCATTGCTACGGTGCATAACCCCCGCGGAAGGGAGAAGGGTGTTCGGAGAGATTCATGATGGAGTGTGCGGGAATCACGCCGGCGGGCAATCTCTGGCACACAAAACCATCAGACAAGGTTACTATTGGCCGACCTTGAGGCGAGATGCGATCGAAAACGCGAGAAGGTGCCATCGATGCCAGATAACGGCACCAATCACAAGAGCCAAGCCCGAAAATTTGAACTCCATATACAGCCCTTGGCCATTCGCGACCTGGGGAATCGATCTGATCGGGCCTCTGCCAACGGGGCCAGGAGGAGTCAAATATGCAATAGTGGCCGTGGATTACTTCTCCAAGTGGGCGGAAGCTGAGCCACTGAATAAGATCGATCAGCCTCAAATTATCCGTTTCCTATGGAAAAATATCATATGCCGATTTGGAATACCTCATACTATCTCGTCAGATAACGGGAAACAGTTCGAGGGGCTGGAGATCATGAAATTTTTCGATAAATGGAAGATAAGGAAGGTGTTCTCCACGCCGTACCATCCCCAAACGAACGGACAGGTGGAAGCGGTGAACAAAATTCTGAAGCACACATTGAAGGCCAGGATCGAAGAAAGGCTGGGAAGATGGGCGGCCGAGCTGCCCAATGTGTTATGGGCCTATCTAACAACGAGCAAAGTGGCCACTGGAGAAACACCATTTCCCTCGCTTTCGGGTACGAGGCGGTCGTTCCTTCCGAGGTGGAAGTGCCGACCCACCGGATAACGCAAGAGTTGACGGATCAGAACGACCAGATGATGCGGATCGAATTGGATCTGTTAGAGGAAAGGAGAATAAACTCTATATACCGAAATGCGGCAGCCAAGCAGAGGGCCGAGAAGTATTTCAATTCGAAAGTGAAGGTGAGGAAATTCAAGCAGGGGGACCTGATACTAAAAGAAATCTTGGGAGCCAATCCGGGAGCTTTAGGGCCCTCATGGGAAGGGCCACTCCGAGTAAGGAAGGTCTTGCAAAATGGGTCATACGAACTGGAACATCTAAACGGGGTGGCCGACCAGTATTTCTGGAATTCATTGCACCTCAGGAAATATTACCAGTAAGCTTCTTGCGTTGTACCGTGAGTGTTTTTCTTTGCGTTAATAATAATGAGGTTTCGGAGTCTTTCATAATCTCACTTAATCCTAAGGGGTAGAGCTCGGCTCCCCCAGTGCCCGACATGACCGAGCAAGGACCAGGTGTCCCTCGAGCCCGGGAGAGTTAAAAAACTAATCCTAAGGGGTAGAGCTCAGCTCCCCCAGTGCCCGACATGACCGAGCAAGGACCAGGTGTCCCTCGAGTTCGGGAGAGTTAAAAAACTAATCCTAAGGGGTAGAGCTCAGCTCCCCCAGAGCCCGACATGACCGAACATGGACCAGGTGTCCCTCGAGTCCGGGAGAGTTAAAAAACTAATCCTAAGGGGTAGAGCTCGGCTCCCCCAGAGCCCGACATGACCGAGCATGGACCAGGTGTCCCTCGAGTCCGGGAGAGTTAAAAAGAAATTAATCCTAAGGGGTAGAGCTCGGCTCTCCCGGGAGTTCGATGCGAGAAGATAAAGAGCTAATTAAAACGGTTTTTAGGCACACTGGGGCATTTTCGGGCGAACAACGTCCCGCCCAAAAATGGATATAAAAACGATTCTTTCAACACGACCTCAAGGGGGAGTGACTTCATTACATAAAAAACAGTCATGTCCGAACAAGGACTGGGGCATTTTTGGCGAGGAGAAAATCCCCCGCCAAAAATCCCGAGTAAGATAAACAAAAGAAAGAAAGCAAACACACATTAAGGCCTCAGGCGCCTAAATTGCACGGGGAGGGTAACGAGCTGGTTGTTAGCGTCGAACACCGCAACGGCCCACCCGCGATTGGCGTCGTAACGAATACGAATGATGTTCGACGGCTGAAGATCGAACTGACGAACGAAACCCCTCCACATTGGGCCCTCGAACTGGTACTGCCCACGGCGGCGAGAGACGTACATAACCCATCGATCGCCATTCAGATCCACCAACGGAAGGAATCGAGGGAGTGCAGATTCATGATCCAGGTCGGCAGTAAATTCTACAGGTAAAGGCAACCTTATCCGGTAGCGCCGATCGGTGAACGGAAGCTCGAACCACTTGGACCCGTTTGAGTTCACCTGAATGTGCACCATCAAAGGGATACCAAACAAATGGAAAGGAAATATAATGGAGCAAGGCGACACTGAACCTGGATACAGGGTTTATAAGCAAGGCCTCCGCATAAAAAGGCGCACCAAAGAAAAGACAAGACAGGCAGAACTTGGCAGTGAAAGGTCACATCCTTACAGGGAAGGTGAAAAAGACAGGTATAAGTACTGAGCTGACAGGGAAAAGGATCGAGGATAGATAACGTGATCGGTAAATAGGACGGACACTTTCGGGAAAACAGGTCGGTCCGCCCGGAAACGAGACGAGACAACGTGCAAGAAAGCAGGAAAAGTTACGGAAGTGGGCGTTTGCGACAACTAAAATCCGGACTAGCCGAGAACCCCTAGCAGCGCGAACACCTCGAATCTCCGAAGAGAAGAACGAACAAGGAACAGATCGAACCCCGTCAGGGATCAACTGTCTCAAGCATCCAAAAACACATTGTGCGATGATCCAGGAAAAATGACAAAGCTTTCGAAAAGCGAACATAAAAAGCGCGAAACGATCACCGCAGATGTCAAGTACATAATGTCATACCCATACACGAAAAGAGACAGATTATAAGTTCAGACAACGATTCCAAATACAACGGAAAAACCTAAGATGACCTAGGGCGGGCGAATGTGCCTGCCCTCTCCGTCGAATATGCGAACGGAGAAGCCCTCATAGTCCGACCATTGGAACCGAAGAAAATGTCCTCGTCGCAGATTCATTTGCCGAACGAAACGTTCCCAAGCCGGCCCACCGAGGGCGCGTTGCCTCCTATGACGAGTGATCGCGAACGACCATGGAGTCCAACGGACATCTCGGACTTCCATGAAATGAATAAGTAGGGGTCCGACGATGCGAACAAAGGCGGCGGGCAAAGGGAACTGTCGGCAATGCCAACAGCCATTGAACATTTGGTCAACGTAGCACGAGTACTCCCGGCGAACAATGCGCACCATCTCGGAAGGATCAGAGGGATCGCCTGCAAAAGAAAAGGGGGAGAAGATTTGACGCGGAAATGCGATATAAGTTAACAACGTAGCGCAAAAATAAAAAAGGGAAATTTAGCGGGACATCAGTTCGCAAATGGGCATTCCATACGTAAGAGAATACCCACAAAAGACGAAATAACAAACTACAGTTTTTCGATCCTTGAACATCGCAGTTCTTAAAGACTACTGAACAGCAAGCCCGAGTTCATTAAGAAAACAGAAACAATCAAAAGATTTAAGGGAAAGTTAAGTGCATCCCCGCCTCGTCGTACACACGAACGGAGAAGCCTTCATCCTCGATCCAGAGAAAGCGGACGACCAGACCACGAAGGAGCCTCATCTCCCGAACAAAGCGCTCTCAAGCGGGACCCCCGAGGGCAAGTTGACGCCGATGGCGGGCAAGCGCGAACGACCAGGGGTTCCACCGAGCATCCCGAACTGCAACGAAATGGACCAAAGGCGAGCCAACCGCCGGGGTGAAGGCAGCTGGCAAGTGAAATCGGCGACAGTGCCACCTCCCGTTGAACACTTGGTCAACGTAGCAGTATTGATCTCGGACGACGATGCGGACCATGGTCGGCTGAATAGAACAGAAACAACCCTCAAATCAAAGAAGAAGTGGACGGACATCAAACAAGAGAAAATAAACATAACAATGGGGCATTTTTTCCATGACAAGAAAAAATGCAGTTCAAAATATCGACACAAGCTAACGTTGTCAGATACAAATAAGTTCAGAATAATAAGTGTTCGAGCTTAAAACGGCGAGTACTATTTGTTGGGGGATAAAAAATCAATTTGTACACGTGGAAAGACAGGCTCGCCCGCGGCGCTCGGAGCCAACGAAGGGAGTTTAGGCCGACCCCAGGGTCCGAACCCATGCGACCCATGCAAGAGCGTAACCCCGGGAAACCGACGGAGGGGGGGGGAGCTGCGCTGGTCCCCACGACCCAACAACAAGGGAACAACGTCCCGAGTCAGAAGACGGGGCGCGCCCCGCATCGAGTCCCAACCGGACCCCGGGCCCGGGCTCAGGTAACGCGCTCGAAGCGCCACCCCGGGTCGAGGAAAGAGTACCGCCCTCTCATGGCTAATCCAAAAGGACAAATCGGGAAGCACCTCCGCCAAAGTCTCCGAACGGAAGTCGCACAAGTCCAGCCGAACTCACGCCCCGGGACTCTCTTAAACCCAGCTCGGAATCGTGCCCCGGCATTTAATGATCTTAGAGTAGACTTAACGTGTCGTGATGTCGTGGCTATGCATGAGCATGTGCTCTCGCCTATAAAAGCCGGCCTCCCCGTCTCATTGTAAGGGCGGCGAAAAATACGATTAAAAGTATTATCGAAATAAAAGACATTATCTTCTTGAGCTCGGATTCTTATCCTTTTCCCCCCGGGCCTAGAAATTTCAGCCCTTTCTACATAAAAATTTACTTGGTTTGGTAGTCGTTGCGAAACCCTCGTATCCACCCCGTACTTCATTCTTTCCAACAAAAACGACCCAAAACAGTTGGCGCTAGAAGGAGGGGGTTGTATTTCTAGACCCAGGAAAAGAGCTTTTGGTGAAGAAATGTCCAGCCAGGAGCAAGACGGAGCCACGGCGTCGGACTCTTCGAGATCCGCCACCCGGAGAGGAAAGATGCCCGTGGAAGATGAACCCGCGGTCCCGGCACCGACCACCCACGGATGCTATCCCGCGTCGGAGGCCGAGATCCGCTTGAGGGAACCAGGTTCTCGACGAATCGCTCGTCGCCAGGTGCGAAGCAGCTCCGAAGCACGACGTCTGAAGCGTCACCTGCTCACCGAACGACACAACCGGCGCGCGCGCCCCGGCCCACGCCGAGACCCACCAGTTCCCGCTACCCCGGCTCTCTTCTCGGGCAGTATGCTCGATACCCCCGCGAAGATCGACGAAGTAATGGCCAGATTGGCCCAGCGTAAGCACACCCTTACCACTCCTATTTCTCTATCATCGAGAAAACAGGTTAAAACCAGCGCCTTCGACCGCCTCGGACCGGGGCAAGCGAGTCAAGACCAGCGCCTGCCCCCGGCCCGGAGGCTGATGTTCGATCTGAACGATCCAGCCGAGTACCTGTCCGCATCAACGGCGCACGAGGCCCCGGAGCTCGGAACAACCAACGAGCGGGAGACGCACGGCGGACGCAGGTCGCATCCCGTCGTCCCGTGTCCAACAGCGTCGGGACCCGAGGCAGGACTCCGCGACCTGTACGAGAAAGTGACCGAAGTGGAGAGAAGGCTCGCCGAGGCCCAAGTCAAACCCGAACGCGTCGACTTCTGCAAGGAGCCATTGGCGTTGGAGGTCGAGCACGCCATCATGCAATACGAGATCCAGCCCCTACAGACCGCCCTCTATGACGGGAAGACGGACCCCGAGGTCCACCTCAGCCGCTTCCGCACCTACATGTCGGGACGGGGTGCTAGCGACGCCACGAGGTGCCGGCTGTTCCCACTCACTCTGGGGGACACGACCCACAAATGGTTCGCGGGGCTACCCTCCCGATCCATCCACTGCTTTGACGACTTGGTCCAACGTTTCGTCGCCCATTTCGCCTCAAAGGTCAATCGACTCGAGCAAAGCCAGAGGTTGATCGGGGTCCGACAGGCGGCGGACGAGAGCGACGAGTCATATGTGGACCGGGTAGGGGACATCCTGCTCGGCGGCGAGGAGGTCGGCGACGATTTGAAATTACACACCGCCATGAGCGGACTCCGGAAGAACTCGGAGCTATTCAAACACCTGATGCTTTGCTACCCAAGGAGCTACGAAGATTTCCGCATCAAAGCCGGGGCCCAGTGCTGGTTCCAGCGTCTTATGCGGGGAAACGAAAGTGCCCCGGAGCAAAAGAGACGGGACGCGGAGCCCGTGGACCGGAGGGTCGCACCCGCACCGCGAAAGGCCCCCTACAAACCATACGAGCAGGGTCGGCCGCTCCCGGGCTACAAAGAGATGGAGGTGAAGCTCGTCGCACTGACGGGTCAAGATACCATGACTATGATGGAGGTTCTGTTAGCTACAGGAGGAGACGTCCTAGTAAAACCGGGGCCCATGCGAGCCCCCGAAGGAAAGTTAGACAAGAGGCTGTGGTGCTCGTTCCACGACCAACACGGGCACGCCACCAGCCAGTGCAGACAGCTACTCAGACAGCTATGGAAGCTCTTCGAAGACGGAAAGCTTTGGGACCTGCTCTCGCGTCCCGGTCCCCGAGGCGACGGGGCCGCGGTTCGAGGCAACCCCGAGCAGGCAGGAGCGGGTCGCGACCCGCAGTATCGCGAACAGCAGCGGGGCCAGGGAGGCCAGATCCTGATGATTGGCGGGCTACGGCCGATCGCCAGCATAAGTAAGCGCAAGAGGAGGCGCGAACTCGAGGTGTGGCAGGTTTACCACGCGACGCGACCAGCCCCACCCCCCGGAATCACGGAAAGGGCGGAGATCTCGTTCTCCCCAGCGGACAAGGACGGCGTCACCTTCCCTAAAAGGGACGCCCTGGTGATTAAGACCCCCATCTTGGGAATGGAAGTTTCAAGGTTGCTGATCGACAGCGGGGCCCACTGCAACATCTTATACAAGCAGGCCTTGGATCAAATGGGTCAGCTCGCGCAATATATCCTCCCCTGCGATCTCAAGCTCAAAGGATTCGGCAGCGACGTGGTGACCCCTTTCGGAACAATCACCATGCCCTTGGAGCTCGCGGACTCGGTCAGACCCGAAATCAAGGTGTTGAGGAACCTGGAGTTCGTGATCATAGATAGGGCCAGTGGGTACAACGCGCTCCTAGGGAGGCCTTTCTTGGAAGCTTTCGAAGCTGTGGCCTCCACCTACTACTATTGTATCAAGTTCCCGGTCCCCTCTAGGGCCATTGGCACCATTCGAGGGGACCAATTAATGGCGAAGAAGTGTTAGCTCTATTCAACCTCGTATGAATTGACGGATCCATCGGCGGAAGCCGCGACGGACACCTCCCGAGTCAGCCAACTGGTGGCCAGGCTCAGCACCCCGGGACCTCGGACGAGCGTGTTCGATCTAGACCCACCCACCGTCCGAGGTCCTGAAGAAAGTACGGTTCCCACAACCGGAGTCGTCCCCGTCCTTGAGACTAGCCCAGCGCTCGGGACGCATCGCGGAGTTCCCCAGGATGCCCCGAGCCCGGGTACAGGCGAGCGAGTCGTGAGCCTCGGGGCGGGACAGGACCTCGCGCTCCCGGATCTCTGCGAGTCAAATCCCGACCCCTTCCCCGAGACTCGCCTCAAACATGACCGCGGCGTTGAGACCCTCGAAGAACCCATCCGGTGTGAGATCGGAACCCCGGAGGTGCCCCGACAGGTTTTGCTAGGTTCCCTCATGGATCCCGGGACCCGGACCAACCTCAAGTCATTCTTACAGACCAGTTTGGCCACGTTCGCGTGGAGCAGCGGGGAGCTCGGGAGAGTCGACCCGGAGCACGCTAGCCATCGCCTCCGCCTGGACCCGAAGCACCGCCCCATAGCCCAGAGACGAAGGAAGATGGGGCCCGAAAAGAGCGAGGCACTGACCGCGGAAGCCAACAAACTCCTGGAGGACGGATTGATACGCCTCGCCCCACACGACCCGACGTGGGTGTCCAACGCAGTGATGGTGCGGAAAACAGGAGGCAAGTGGAGACTCTGCATCGACTACTCGGACCTCAACGAGGCTTGCCCCAAAGACCATTTCCCAATGCCCCACATCGACCAGCTAGTCAACAGCACCGCGGGCCACGCAATGTTCTCCATCATGCACGCGAGCTCTGGATACCACCAGATTCCGATGGATCCCGAGGATACCCGTCACACCGCCTTCTACACGGGGAGTAACATCTACTGCTGGGAGCGGATGCCTTTCGGCCTGAAGAACGCCGGGGCCACCTACCAAAGGTTGGTCAATACCATGTTCGCCGGAGAAATCGGCAAGACAGTGGAAGTATACATCGATGACATCATTGTGAAGAGTGCGAGCGAGGCGGACCACGTGACGGACCTCGCTCGGGTTTTCGAGATCCTCGGGGCCTACAACATGAGGCTAAATCCCAAGAAGTGCCACTTCGGGATCAAGAAGGGAATGTTTCTAGGACACATGTTTGGAGAGCACGGGCTCGAGCCCAACCCCGCGAAGATCAAAGCCGTGCTCGATATGGCCGAGCCCCGAGACGTGAAGGGAGTCCAGCGGCTCACCGGCTGCCTCGCGGCGCTCAGCCGGTACATGTCGCGGCTCGGGGACAAAACTCGCCCGTTCTTCGGATCGATCAAAAACCAAGAGTTCCACTGGAAGAAGGATAGTCAGGACGCTTTTCTTCGGATCAAGGAATACCTCGCGGGACCCCATATCTTGACGGTCCCCAAGGCAGGGGAGAAACTTTCCTTTATCTCGCCGCGTCGGAGTGCGCGCTGAGCGCAGTGCTCGTCCGGGCCGAAGGGACCCTCCATCTACCTATCTATTTTGTGAGCCACGTCCTCCACGAGGCGGAAGCCCGCTACACGCCGCTAGAGAAATTAGCATACGCCTTAATAATTTCGGTCCGCAAACTCAGGGCGTATTTGTTCGAACACCCCGTAGAAGTACTCACCACAATGCCGTTACGGCAAGTCATGCACCGATCCGACGTATCAGGAAGATTGCTCCGGTGGAGCCTGGAGCTGAGCCAGTACGATCTAACTTTTGCGCCTCGCACCGCGATAAAAGCTCAGGCACTCGCGGATTTTGTGGTCGAGCTAACATTTCCCCAGCGGAGCACGGGTCAAGCACGCCCCTGGAGACTCTATGTGGACGGATCGTCTACCAGTGCGTGCTCGGGGGCCGGAGTAGTGCTCCTCGGGCCAGATGGTGACTCGTTTGCCCACGCGGTAAAATTTGAATTTTCCGCAACAAATAATGAAGCAGAGTACGAGGCGCTTGTGGCCGGCCTCGAAATGTCCATCGCGGTGGACGTCCCGCAACTCCACGTGTACATGGACTCGCAGCTGGTGGTGAACCAAGTCACGGGCGACTACGAAGCCAAAGGAGAGCAGATGATCAAGTACCTCGAGCTGGTATGGAGGCTGTGCGGCAAGATTCCCGACGTCCGGATCGAGCAGATCCCCAGGGAGCAGAACTCGCAGGCCGACGCGCTGTCCAAATTAGCCTCTTCCGAAGGGGTTGCAGATCTATCCCGAGTCGTGTTGACGCAGCTGAAGACTCCCTCAGTCGACGCCCGAGAGGAGATCCTCCCCGTAGCCCTCGAGCCCGGGGCCGACTGGCGGGACGCGATCAAAGGTTTCATCGAGTCCGGGGCCCTGCCCTCGGACAAGGTCGAGGCAAAACAGCTCCGAACGCGAGCTGCAAGGTACTCTGTTCTGGGCTCCCAACTTTATCGCAGGAGTTTTTCCATGCCTTTGTTAAAATGTATATCTAGGGACGAGGGAGCAAAAGTCCTGTCCGAAATCCACGAGGGCATTTGCGGTAACCACGCCGGCGGTCGGTCGCTAGCCCACAAAACCATGGGTCAAGGTTTCTATTGGCCAAACCTACGCCACGACGCCGCCGAGTTCGCGAAGAGATGCGTCCAGTGCCAGCTCATGGGACCCAACATCCTCACCGCACCCGGATCCCTCAAGGCGTTGTACTCCCCATGGCCCTTTGCCCGGTGGGGCATAGACATCATCGGCCCGTTGGCCCCCGCCCCGGGCGGAGTCAAGTTCGCGTTTGTCGCGGTCGACTACTTCACCAAGTGGGCCGAAGCGGAAGCAGTCCAGAAGATCGACCAACCACAAGTGATCAAGTTCATCTGGAAGAACATCATATGCCGTTTCGGATTACCCGAGTCCATCATCTCGGACAACGGTAGACAATTCGACGGCGAGCGAGTCTCGGACTTTTGCGCGCTATGGGGCATAAGGAGGGCATTCTCGACTCCATACCACCCGCAATCCAATGGGCAGGTCGAGGCGGTGAATAAAATATTGAAGCACACCATCAAGGCGAAACTGGAGTTGCGGAAAGGAAGGTGGGCCGAGGAGC
This sequence comes from Euphrasia confusa, assembly GCA_954870475.1. Taxonomy (NCBI): domain Eukaryota; kingdom Viridiplantae; phylum Streptophyta; class Magnoliopsida; order Lamiales; family Orobanchaceae; genus Euphrasia; species Euphrasia confusa. Next base: position 24,874,256 of record OX940967.1, read on the forward strand.
TACCCGAGGTGCTGTGGTCATACCGCACCACGATGAAGAACGCCACCGGAGAGACGCCCTATGCTCTCGCGTTTGGCACGGAGGCCGTGATCCCGGCCGAGGTGATAGTCCGCTCGCACCGTACCACCCAGGACGTCACCCCGGAGAATGAGGCGGTACTGCGCCTCGAGTTAGACCTCCTTGAGGAGCGGAGGTTGAGTTCTGACTCCCTCAACGTGATGAACAAACAACGAATTGCCAAGATGTACAATACAAAGGTGAGGACCCGAGAATTCAGCCCCGGGGAGTTGGTGTTGAAAAAATTACTAGGAACCCACCCCGGGGCCCTCGGGCCGACATGGGAAGGACCTTTCCGAGTGACAACTTGCCTGGAGAACGGGGCGTACGCGCTAGAACTGATGGACGGGACGCCAGACCAATACCGATGGAACGCATTGCATCTGAAAAAATTCTACCACTAGAGGGACGAGGACCGGAGCAGGCCCGAGCCCCCACGAAGCCGATGAGCGAAGGCTATATGTATATGCTCTAAGATAGCAAAAATAAAAAGAGCACCCACGAGTGTCGGCGAATTTGAAACAATTCCCTATGATTTGAGTATTGTCGTTTAGTCGAGAATAAGGCCTAACCTACTTAAGACCCGAAGAGCGGAGATTGAAATAACACAATCCCGGGACGCGGGCTGCGGGGACAATACGAGAATAATTTGTGGACTCATCCGCAAAAGCCCAAAACGCCACGAACCCATTCAGTCTCCAACTTAGGCGACTCTAGAGTAAGAAAGTCATTTACCATGTCTCAAGTTGCGAGCACGGGGGGAGAAAATAAAAGCTAGAAAAAGCCACAAAAACCCCATTTAAACCATCAATCCCCAAACCCATAAGGACTCTACCGAGCCCCGGGTCGCGGAGGTACGGGTACAAAAAAGAACCAAAAATCTTTGGCCAAGACCGAACTTCGGAAAGAATAAAAAATCGCATTAACAGGCAAAGTTCAAAATGAACGCCACAAATAGGGCCCCGGTGCCCGGGACAACCAAAACCCAGGACCCGCGGCTCGGAGAAACCAAGCTAAAAGCCCTGCAAATCCAGGACTAAAGCAAAGCCCTAAGGCACCACGCGAAACGCGCGAACAAGATGTTAGTCATAAGAGAAAGTAATAAACATGATTAAACATACCAGGGGTCACCCCCACAAAAACCAAGAAATATCCGGGCTACTGTCCCAACAGAAAACCAAATCAAAACAATAAATTGTTTTCAGGCCGAGGCCCTTATCGGAATGAAACAAAAAGAAGAAAATCAGAATTCACGAGGCAAGCAGAGACGAACTCCAAAAAACCACCGCCACCTACGACCTCGGGGACTTCGCCGCTAACTCCGGGTCAGCACCAGGGGTCTCCTCCATTAGGGCATCGGCGTCGGCTTCAGCACCTTCTTCAGCAGGCGGCGCGGACTGATCGGCTTCGAAACCTTCGTAGAAGGCATCTATGCTCTGCTCAGGGAAACCGGCAACAACGCCCTCCATGACCGCCACTTGACGAGGAGACAGCCCATCCACGGGCCTCGGGGAGCCACCCGCCGCACCAACGGAAGAAGCAGCATCTCCCGCCTCGGGCTCGATCTCCACCCTCTCTCCTGGTGCCGGCGCGGGAAGCCTGATCAGCGGTTCCTTGGGACGAACCAGGAGGTCGTAACTCGGCCACCATTTCATGTCGATGTGGAAATCTTCCTCGAGGTCGAGATACTCCTGGTGAAGCCGAGGGTCGAGGACCCTGGTGCTCATATACTTTTTCCAGTACTCCAGCACGCGGTCCCGAGCCGCCACATCGTTTTTCGAGTGAGCATACCGGACGGCATCGGCCAGGCCACTAGAGTAGAAATGATCGTTGAGCACACGGTGGTCGGTCCACGGGCTAGATAGCTCATCTTCAAGGACGGCGATCCGAGCCCGAGCTTCCTCTAGCTGGACCTTTAGAGCAGCGGCCTCCGCAACCCGGGCCTCAGAGGACTCGGTGAGTCTCGCCACCTCCCCATTCGCCTCAATGATCTGCTGCGACAGAACCGTGGCTCGTGACTTGAGGGCAGTGGCCTCTGCGCCCGCTATCTCCAGCTTGTCGTTCCGGTACTCGGCCAACTCGCGCCACATGTCCCTGCCTTTCGAGGCCGCGGCAAGGGCGGCCGTATGATCTTTAACTTCTGACAAGAGGAAGTCGCTCTGGGCGACCACCTCCTCGTTCAGCCTAGCCATTTCTCCGACCTGTCTGTCCTTCGCCTGGGCGGACGTTTTCCACTGTTCCACCGACGCGGAGAGTTCCTCGATCTGACGGGCCTGATTCTCCGACCACTCGCACCCCGCGGCACTGACGATGGCGTCCTGGCTAATCAGCATCGTGGCCAACATAAACGTCTGATCCCGACGGCCAACCAGGCCCTGCAGTTCGTGGGTCCAGGACCGGCCGAGGGCGCTCAGAGCCGCGCCGACCGGAGTCCCGGGAGTAACCATCGGGAGCGCGGGACCGTAGCCGGCCAGATAATCCCGGATCACGGGGGGCATGTCCGGAGCGGCGTCCAGGACCCTGCATTCAAAGAAAGGACAAGGTTGTGGTGAGGAGTTTAAAGAAAACAGACGTAGCCCAGGGAGATATCCCAAATCGCGGTCTAAAAACCGAATTTTACGAGACCACCAAAGAAGGGTTTTCACTTTTGATCTTACCTCTGTTGGCGGCTCGGGTCAACACCGTAGTACGGCGAGCATCCCATCACGGCCGGCGGGAGTCCAGAACCCTCATACGCAGTCACCGGCGGTCGTCCGGAGCCAAGGTCCGGGGCCACCGGGTCCTCGACAGTTTTGCGTTTCCGCGACTCACCGGCAACCGAGCCCTCCACCATACAGAGAGGGGTAGCCTGGACCGCGGCAAACAAGGGAGGACAGTCCACTGCCTCCACCCTCACCCGCGAAGGAAAAGAGACCAGGGGAACCACTAACTGCTCCGAGGTCCGGGGTGCGGAGTCTGAGGTCAGATTGATCACATCCTCGCCGCTAGCACGGGACAACGGGGGGCCATCCGTCGCCTGCCTGGACGCGTCCGGGTCGACCACCTCAGTAGAGACGGCCGGCGAGGCCCGAGGCATATCGATCGGGATGGACCCCGAGCGCGGCGGAGCCGCGGAGGTCGAAGGACCGGCCGACCCGACCGATCGACTCCGCGACGCGTGGATCGGAAAATTCGACCCCTTGCGATCGGTGATCCCGGGGAACCCAGACATCTTCGAGCAGGGGCGGTCCTCAAAAATAAAGGTACGAGGAGCTGCAATCGGAACGCATTTAGAAATCACGAAGTCCAGGAGGACGTCTAAAAAAGAGGTTAGGCTAAGATCTCGCCTCATTACCTGGGTATGGATCGTGGAGATGTCTCGGCGGGCAGATGAGGCGGGCGTTCAGCAATAAATCCTCTCGGCAAAGGACGGTGGCCTGGCGTTCGGACGAGGTGTAGGCTTCGGCGATCTTCAGGGCGACCTGATAATCCCAGTTCAGGGGGCCTTCTCTCCGAGTGTTGACACCTGAGCACAAAGAAGAAAAGGTCAAGAATCAGCAAGGGGGGACGATATTTAAGGACAAACTCGACTCACTCGGGATTTTCTCAGAATATTTCGTGGGAATAGCGATCTCCCCCGCCGGCGTCAGAGTCCGCCAAGCCCCCGAGACATAAAGCCACCTCGGCCAGGGAATGTCAACTTTCGAGGACTTCACCCCGACAGTGGGGATGCCATCGCGACCCTTCACAGTAAAGCGCCCCTTCAGCCCTCCAGTGCTCGAAATCCCGAACGAGCGACGGATCTCGGCATCAGTCAAGACCCGGATCAGTCCGGAGCTACCCAGCAGGGATAGGAAGGCTATGATCAGTCCGGAGCTTGTACATCTGCGCGAAGGGCGACGGCATCAGGAGGACCTCGCGGTGGTAACGCGGATTGAACTTACGGGACACCACATAGCGTCGCGCCCCGGAATCCGCCGTCTCCACCCGCGACTCATCACCCGGCTCACGCTCGCGAATTTGGATGATAGGTCCCACTGCGGAGTGAGCGGATCGCTGAGGATGGCTTGACATAAAGGAAGCGAGATAAGGCGAGCAGCGACCTCGAATCCGATTTATAGCCCGGAAGAACCAAACGGTCAATCCCGCTCTCCCACGCCACCTCCTGAAAGCACCACTCCAAGAGCACAGCATTTATTAGCTAAGTCAGCCTTTCAGAGAGCCGCAGGACGGAAGGCACCCAGATCAAGGCGAGCCCCTCGAGGAAGACGGTGAGGCGAACAGGTCACCCAGCCACCAACTACCTCATTTAAAGAAGGACCGACCGGCAGGGAATCAGCCCAATCAACAATAGAAGTGACGCATCGCCGGCCCAACAAGCGGAAACCTCCCCGGATCTCGTATTTTCCGACGATGTTTCCGGGGGCCAATGTTGGGGGATAAAAAATCAATTTGTACACGTGGAAAGACAGGCTCGCCCGCGGCGCTCGGAGCCAACGAAGGGAGTTTAGGCCGACCCCAGGGTCCGAACCCATGCGACCCATGCAAGAGCGTAACCCCGGGAAACCGACGGAGGGGGGGGGGGAGCTGCGCTGGTCCCCACGACCCAACAACAAGGGAACGACGTCCCGAGTCAGAAGACGGGGCGCGCCCCGCATCGAGTCCCAACCGGACCCCGGGCCCGGGCCCGGGCTCAGGCAACGCGCTCGAAGCGCCACCCCGGGTCGAGGAAAGAGTACCGCCCTCTCATGGCTAATCCAAAAGGACAAATCGGGAAGCACCTCCGCCAAAGTCTCCGAACGGAAGTCGCACAAGTCCAGCCGAACTCACGCCCCGGGACTCGCTTAAACCCAGCTCGGAATCGTGCCCCGGCATTTAATGATCCTAGAGTAGACTTAACGTGTCGTGATGTCGTGGCTATGCATGAGCATGTGCTCTCGCCTATAAAAGCCGGCCTCCCCGTCTCATTGTAAGGGCGGCGAAAAATACGATTAAAAGTATTATCGAAATAAAAGACATTATCTTCTTGAGCTCGGATTCTTATCCTTTTCCCCCCGGGCCTAGAAATTTCAGCCCTTTCTACATAAAAATTTACTTGGTTTGGTAGTCGTTGCGAAACCCTCGTATCCACCCCGTACTTCATTCTTTCCAACAAAAACGACCCAAAACACTATTGTTCGGAGAAAAGCAACAAATTGTTTTGACAGATTTAAACATTACAAAATAAAAAGAGGGGTTAATAAAGACGCATTCATTCAATATTGATCGGGTTTACAACTCCCGCCTCCTCTTCCGCCGCCACGAGCTGACTCTGGTCGGGTCACCAGGATAGATCGATGTCGTGCACCTCCACCAGATCCATAACGGGCAAGAGGAAACTGGAATCTAGGTTAGACTGGAGACGACGAACACGAAGATTGTCGAGGAGCAAGTCGTAAGGCAGGCCAGCATGAGCATGGCGGCGAATACAATCGAAATGGCTCAAATAGTAAGAGTAATCGCTATGCTGATCAAGATCTTGTTGAGGATACGCCTCCCGATCCCTTTTCGCCTTCTCCAGGGCCTCAGTCCGTTGGTTCAGCTTCTCGACCAGGAGATCCAGGGTTTTCCGATTCTCTTCGGCCAATCGCACCCTCTCCGTTATCTCCAAGAGCTTATCTTGTTCGGAGGCCATGGTCACCTTCAACTTGTCGAACTCCTCCAGACAAACAGCCCTCTCCCTGCTCGCTCCCTCCGCGCTCGATTCCGCCTCGCTCACCTTGGTCCGCAGCTCCACCTCGGCTTCCTGATATTGATCCACTAAGGACCGGAGGCTGGCAATCTCGAGGTCCTGCTCCGCCAATTTATCAGTCAGAGCATCCGGGGTGGGGGCGGAGACGGGAGTCTCGGGCTGAGCCGAGGAGTTCCGAGTCTTGCTCAGAGTGACCAAGAGCATAAGCACCGTAGAGGCCATTATAATGGCCATCTGCTCGGCATGATCAGGCTTTTATGGGCTGCGAGCTCGGCCGGAATGGTCCAGGCACGGGGAATACACTCCATCGCCTCTCGCATTAAAGGAGGCAGAGTGGAGAAGTCGTGAGGACGAGCAGCCAAAAATTGCGCGAGGCTGGTAGTCATGTTCGCCCGAGGACCGCCCAAACTAAGAAGGGAAATTAAGAGAGTTAGTGGATAAGACGCAGATGGCGAAAGTCGAGGAAAACTTACCGAGCAATGGCCTCCTCGTCGATTGAGGCCACGTTGCTGTAAGGATGATTTTCGGGTACGTCTTGCATCGGCTCCTTGCCCCGACGACGTTTCGGAGCCCGAGTATTCGAAGGACCCACGGTTTCCGTGACGGGTCCTCAAGGCGGAGGAGCAAGACCGGTCCCCGCCGTGGGAGGAACCAAGGTGGCCTCGGAGTTGCCCGACCGAGCTGGTTGGGCGAGCTGAGTAGGAGGCACGGTCGGCGGATTAGCTGCGGCAGCAACGGCAGTAGCCTCGGCATTTCGGCGGGCGCGGTCAGCAATGGCGGCTAGGCGAGCACGAGCATTATTACCAGCCATCTCGAGCGGAGGTTCGGGAAAGGTGGGAAATCTAACCACTGGAAGAGAAGAAACTATTAAGTACCTTAATCAAGAAAAGGAAAAGATAAAACATGAATCAACACACTCACGAGGATATCGTTCCCGAGCATTACGGGGAATGGTAATAAAGCGAGAAGATCGGACATGAGCCCGAGTAAACACATTTTCGATAAGCAACTGATCTTCAGGAAGGGAACGAACGCGTTCATAAACGGCGGCAAAATCCCAATTGAGTTCGGAAATAGATGGAGCTGGAGGACCTACCGAACAAAGAGTGTCCGAACAGGAAAAAGTCAGATTAAAACAAAGAAAGTTTCGAAGAAAGGTAGAATGGAAAAGAGACTAACGATGATATCTGGGAGCAAAGGAGGTTGGGATAGGAAACGCCTCGGAGCCCCAGGCGCCGTCCACGTAGAACCAGTCAGCCCACCAGGCCGTCACCTTACTAGGGAGCTTTTCAAGAAGTTTGCTCGGGGCGCGCAGATAGTGATCCCCACCTCGGAAATGGTTGATGATGAGGAGAAAAGAGATCTCGGAAACTGAAAGATGGCGATAGAGACCATAATGACCGAACAGAACATTTAAACTTATAAGCAATGACCAAGAGTTCGCATGCAGCTGCATGGGTGCGATGCCCCACGCTTGCAAAACGGCAGCTACAGAATCATGAAGGGGAAAGCGGAGGCCCGCATTCATCATCGAGCTGGTCACGGCGACCATGCCCGGCGGGGGGCAATTCGCCCGCTCGTCGAGTGTAGGGCAGTATATGTGGACGTCCGAGGGGATCCCCCAGGTCGCTCGCATGTGTTGAAGTTTGTTTTCTATGACAATCGAGCTGCGATTGCTCGCGTACATACCCGCCTGATCAGGCCCGGGACGTGCCCCAAATCTCGTACGCTCCACGAAGACGTATGGGTTCTCGTGGAGATAATGAGTATATATGAAGGGGGGAAGAGGACCCCGGATTTCGCCCATCATATCAATAAATAGGCGATAACAGTCCGTTACTCCGCCAGCGAACAACTCTAGTTTCTCCTCGTCAGAGAAGCCGACCATGGGAGCTTGGTCGTCCCCGGACGAAGATGAGGCAGAGGTCCCGGAATCAGATGATTCACCGGAAGCAAGAACGTCAGAAAGAGTGGCAGAACTGTCGTGATCGCTCATTCTCACCCGTTCTGGAATTTTAACACGAGAATTGTATCGAAAGTCTACTACAATAAACCCTCAAATAGCCGTAAAAGGATGGTGAGAAAAAACCTACGTGTTTGATCGAAAGTGAAGCCGAGCACCCTTGGTAATAGCCGAGCAAGTAGGTCAGGATGTCCGGTTGTCGATAGCTTGAAGGCGAAAAGTGTCAAATGAAGGATCTCAGGAAGTATTTATAGGGAGAAGAGGCGGCAGATTTCAAATTTTGAATTTGAAAAGACAGTTGACGGGAATCGAAGCGTCACGTCAGTCAGGAGCCTCTCAGAAGGCGACAGGTGGCAATAACCGTCACCCAACATTTAATGAACCGGCGTAACCGTCGAGGCAATGACTTCTGCTTGGATTAATCAATAACCATCTGCATTCCGAGACCGACCTCTTCATCCGAACATGACGGTCTCGGAGGGCATTTGTTGTGCAGATAAAATTCGATCAAAATCCGAGCATAAGGGACCCCTACTTGGTGAGCAGCCAGGGAGACGACGTTATGTTCGCCCACGAGAAGTGGCCGAGCAAAAAGAACATCGAAAACCCCACGAAAACAACATAAGACGGTACTCTGTCCGAGCATGGAGCGAGGAGAACCTCCATTCCCTATATGTTCGGATCTCCGAGGATCAAGCTGTCTGTCCCTGGGCCAGGTGAAAGGGGATGGGCTTAATGGTGGATTTATTTGATGGGCTTGGCCCATTAACTAACTTAGGAAACCCTAATTTGTATTTTCTATAAATAGATGATGTAATTTTCCATTGGGGAGGACCGACACATTTCCCCAAAAATTCCTAGAGAGCATAACTGCCTTGTTCACTACTCAATCCCCAAAATCTCTATTTTTAGTTGATTATTGGAGAACACGATTTTTCGACTATCAACACTTTGCAACAATTACAGTAGAGGTGACCCCTTGCCCAAACAATACATGTGCTTGTTCATGGGGTCAATATATTGCTCCAAATGCAGTTATTAGTAACCGAATTATTTTTTGCTTATATATGTTTTATATGCCAATTTTTTTTAATATAAAAATAAAATATAAAAAATTCCACATACAATGTATCGATCATTACAAATTATATCAAAATAAGTGTTGAACTACAACAACAAGAACTCTTGAGCGTCGTTCAATATCAAATACTGTAAAAATTAACGAGATTACCCATCTTCAGATCTTTGCATATATATATATATATATATATATATATATATATATATATATATATATATATATATATATATATATATATATATATATATATATATATAGTTAACCTTTGAAAAGTAAATCGAACAACGAGAGGACATTGCATGTTAAATAATAATTAAGTTAATTGTAATATCGAAGCAAAAAATGTTTAAAAATTTGAATATATGTTATTCATATCAAAAATTATAACTTGCTTTAATCATTCATTTTCAGTAAGAATCACAAAGTTAAGCGTATTTGCTCTACAATAATTATAGAATGAGTGTCTCGATCTGAAAAGTGTTCACAAAACCGCACGAGTGATGAAAAATGAAAACAAATTACGCATGAAAAAATGAATGTTGATTTTTAAATCAAAATGTAACTTACGAAAACAATCATGATAGTCGAAAAATCCATAATAATTGACAACTTTTTATTTCTTATATTAATAAATAGGAGTATATATGTTATAACGTTTACATCAACTCATTTTTATTCTCTCTCTCGAGCAATTTTTAGTGGCAACCACTTATCATCATATTATCATATTGCCATAGCCTATTAAAAAAAGAAATAATTATTTTAATATTTTATTAATATTTCATTGTTTATTTTTAAAATAAAATTACTAACAATTACTCTTTACATTTTATCAAAAAAATTATATATATATATATATATATATATATATATAGGAGAATACTACAGTACATTTATTAAATTTGAATGTACCGTACATTTATAACATAACCAATAAACTAATGACACTTCATTTTTTTATTATACACCCTACCACATATGATTACAACTTAAATTAATTTTCTACTGATACATATAGGGTAACATGCTATAGCAGATTTTATTAATAAAATATAAAATATTTTAATAAAGCTATTTAAAGCAAAAAAAAGTTTATATACTTAATTAATTTAATTAAATAGTACAAATAATTTAATTATTCGCAATGATTTTTCTTCTTTTTCTCAAACATAGCTTAGGGTAACATGCTATAGCAGATTTTATTAATAAAATATAAAATATTTTAATAAAGCTATTTAAAACAAAAAAAAAATTTATATACTTAATTTAATTAAATAGTACAAATAATTTAATTATAGCGCAAAAAATTTCTTATTATTGAATTTTTTCCAAAATGTATAAAAAAAACACTAAAAAAACAAAAAAGAAATGCGTGCAAAAAGTTTTTCTTTTTATTCTTATTAAATTAATTTGTAATATTTTTTTTCTTATTTCTGTAAAACTAATTTACAAATTTGTAAAATAAAAAAATACTAACAGAAAGATTTGTATTCTTATTTTTATAAAAATAATAGGCAAATCTAAAAAAGAAAAATATAGTAAAATTTTTTATTCATATTTCTTTAAAAATAATTTATAAATTTATAAAAAGAAAAAATATACAATATGTCAATATCTATCCAAAAAAATACATATAAGCGCAAAGATTTTTATTTTTATTTTGTAAAAATAATTCATAAATTTATAAAAAAAGAAAAAAACATTCAATATCTACCGGATTGTTAAGTTAAAAACTTATAGGACAATAGGTGTTTCAACGTCCACGTTAATATAAGGTTTTTTAATAAATCTAACGGTTGATATTAAATAATTAAATTTAAAGGTTGAAATTGAATGAAATGTACTATACAGTGAATGTATTGTAGAAGTTCCCTATATATATATATATATATATATATATATATATATATATATATATATATATATATATATATATATATATATATATATTAATTCTGGTGTAAAAAAAATGTTCAAATTATTGAAGGACATGTAATGGTGGTATTCCATATAGAAATTTCCTACACCACTCACTCGCACTAGTGCACTACCACTTGTTCACTTGACCTTTTGCACCGACGTCTGATATACGACTCGGTCTCCTATCTTGTTTCTGTGTCTCCTGAGACGACCATTTCAAACGTTACTTAGTATTTTTGTTGATAATTAATAATAACAACAACAGTAGTCCCTTGTTTATTTCCTTTTATGCTCTCATCTAATTAACAAAAACACTCAGTAATATGGCAGTAACACTTGTCCATACTCTTCTTATTCTAGTTTCCCTTCTTCTTCTTCTCAATTATCTAGCTGGAGCCTCCGATTGCCCGTCGAATTTCGAGTGTGGAAATCTCGGTCCCCTCGAGTTTCCGCTCTCGGATCGACTCGGATGCGGGTTGTTCCTACTTCAAAACTGTTCTTATGGCGAGATTCCACGTATTCAGTTTGAAGATGGAGGGACTTGGTATACTATTGTCCGAAACATCTCGACGAACAAATTCTTGATCTTCGACCCGTTGCTTCCCGAGCACAAGGTGTCTCGTTCATGCTTAGATCTTGCTACAAATATGTCCCTGCCTTTATTATTGTCTCCTTCTATTTCACTCCACGTCTCCCCTAACCTCACCTTGTTCACTTGCCGTCAACCTGAATTGTATTTCCAAGATTACAATCATACAAGATGCTCACCGTTCGACGTGTATTATAGAAACTCGAGCCGAGATTATGAAGCTGAAGATTATAATGAGATTCCTTCAACTTGTTCGATGGTTCAACTTCCTATATATTCGAACCCGGATTTGTCGGGCGAGTTGTGGGATTTGTTGACTCCAGAATATGTTATAGAGTGGAACGTCTCTGACGAATGTTATCAATGCCACCATGATGGAGGAAAATGCCTTACTACACCTATGAATCGCTTCAACTGTGACAGAGAAGGTATTATTAGTTCTTCGATTTTGCATACACCTGAACCTATATATCCTTGTTGACAGGACCAATCAAAATTTGACATATGTCATCTCCTTTAAGTTTCTTGTAGTGCTTGTTACATGTTTAAGCTTCTTGTTAAGAAATTTATGTGTATAGTGCCAGATTCGTTTCTATTGCATTCACTCATCAATTTTATTTTGTTAATGGTGCAGCTGAACCCAGTGTGATTCTGATAGTTTCTACGAGTGAGTTAAAACACGCCTTCGTATATATATATACCTTTCTTGTTCGAGTTATCGGAAAACGAATATTAATCACGCTTCTGTATTTCGTGATACTCAGTTTTCGGATGCGTAGTGCTGTTCGTTACTATAATCTCCGTGATCATCTACATAGTCTACCATCTCTCCAGGTGCGTAGTCTACCTTCTCTCCAGGTGCTTAGTCTACCTTCTCCCCAGGTGCTTGTCTTTCGACCCATCCTCCAAACGAAGAGGTTTCACAGTATCCGAGCATCTAAAGGAGAACACAAAACAAGAACATGACTTGGAACTCTTCTTGAAGGACTATGGAAACATTGTACCAAGAAGATACAAATACTCTGATCTCGAGAAAATGACCAACTCATTCCTCGAGAATTTGGGAAAGGGAGGCTATGGCAGCGTCTATAAAGGAATATTATCCAACGGTCAACCAGTCGCAGTGAAAATCTTGAACGAATCCAAAGGCAATGGAGAAGAGTTCATGAATGAAGTCGCGAGCATCAGTCGAACTTCCCACGTTAACGTCGTTACTCTCGTCGGATTTTGCTTCGAAGGTTCCAAAAGAGCTCTCATTTACGATTTCATGCCCAACGGCTCCCTTGAAAAATACCTCCAAAATAGTTCAAGGTGTGGATTAGGATGGGAAAAACTGTTTGAGATCTCGCTCGGCATTGCTCGAGGGTTGGACTACTTGCACCGAGGCTGCAACACGCGTATTTTGCACTTTGACATAAAGCCTCATAACATCCTTCTAGATAAGGACTTCAATCCGAAGATCTCGGATTTCGGGCTTGCTAAGTTGTGTCCTAATAGATCGAGCACAGTGTCGATGATGGTGGCAAGAGGGACGATAGGGTACATTGCTCCGGAAGTGTTTTGCCAGAACTTTGGAACGGTGTCATACAAATCAGATGTTTATAGCTATGGAATGATGATTTTGGAAATAGCCGGAGAGAAGAGAAGAATCGACCGTGGAGATGTTGATCGTACAAGCGAAACTTATTTCCCGGATTATATCTACAGACAGCTCGAGTCGGACATGGAAATGGAGAGTAAGGTTGATGAGATGCAGATCATGAATGAAGATGAAAGTAAATTAGCAAAGAGAAAACTGACGATCGTCGGATTGTGGTGCATTCAAACGGACCCGAAAGACCGACCGTCGATGAGTAAGGTGGTAGAAATGTTGGAGGGGAAACTTGAATCTTTGCAGGTACCATCAAAACCATATATTTCTTCACCACCAAGAATGGCATTAGATTTTTCTACCACCTCCATGTCTATGTAGAGCAGTATTTTGCTTTCTAAACAATTTGATGGCAAGTATATGTGTTTATATGTGAGGTGCATTTGTGATTTTGCTAAAGCTTTGAGGGCAGTTCTGTAATTGACTCAAAAGTATTCTACTTGAACTTCAAACATAAAAATAAGTGAAAATAACAGTATTGTTCAATCATAATAATCTCAATTTATAATTGTTAAAATTGCAATTGCCAAGAATCAAAATTGTTACTTCATTTCGTCTCTTATGTCTTAGTGCCTTCAGATGCCAATGACAACTTCATAACCTCTGCAGAAGAATCATGTGAACTAGAATCGAGTGAGAAATTGCCCACGCAATCCAGCTGCACCCGTCCCCAATTTCAGCTCAAAACGACGCCGTTTTGTCATGCGGGGAATTTGAATTTTCTGCTAAAATTACCAGAATGTCCATGTACTCGTTTCTTGTAGAATTTGCTCCCGGAGTTGGATTTTTTTGTACTTTTCAACAGGTTTAGTTTGCGGGGCTAAGATACAACTTTCGAAAACAGTCATTAATAATCGATTCAATACATGAGGTTGGTTTCGAGCCGTTACAAATAGTCGAAATTGTAGGAATTAAATGTTGGAATTATTTAAATTGTATTTTATTAATTCATGTATTTTGACCAAAGTTGTTTAATTTTTATGGCTAATAAAAAGTATTCGATTTCGAGTTTAATCGTTACTATGATTATCTATGTGTTACGAGGTAATTATGATATTTTATTTCGTCAAAATCCGTTAACCGGTGAGTGAGAAATAAATGTGTAAAGATCGTCATAAATACTATTTTGATAAATGAAAGCAATTATTATTTTATTGAGATATATGTTATCCCACCTAAAAAGAATACCAAAAGTCATTTCTCTTTAAATGTGATAAAAGAGTGAGTGTTCAACAAGTTGACTAAGTCTATGCACCTTAGTGGAACATAGCAAGGGTCACACGCGCGCCCCGATCCGGGCTCGAGCTTGGCTCATTGTTGATTTGGTTAATTGGACTCTGGGGTGGACCTGGGCTTCTCGAGGCCCACTGGGCCACTTGGAACACTTGGGTTGGCATGTACCTATCTTTTTTGACACGGTCCGATTGATGTTTTGAACTCATTTTGATCGGCTCAGTTGAATACATTGGTTATGACAAATCTCTTGATGTCACTCGATACTACTTGTTGTAGATTCAACGAGGAGAGGGAATTTACGTGGAAACCAAAGACGGGAAAAACCACAGTAGGAACGACGAAAATTTTCACTAAAATATCACAATAATTACAAAGGATAGATATCCACTCTCAACCCTCTATAATCTCTCTAGCTCTCTGATTTATATGTTTTTGTGTCATTTTTCTTGTGTTATTTTGTGTCGTCTCGTGTCGTTTTGTGTCGTATTTTGTTTCATTCTCTTGGCGTTGGTATGTTTGACCTTTATGAAAAGTGTGTAGGCTTGTAGACTTTATTGGAGTGAAAAGAGCGAAGAAACAAGTTGGAACGAGTCAAGACGAAGTAGAGGACCGAAGCTGCTATCTAGCACCCGCTACATAACCTAGCACCTGCTAGGTCCGAATTCCAGCAAGTCTTGTTCCCCTCACCTAGCGCCTGCTACAATCCTAGCGGGCGCTAGACGCATTTTTCTGGGGCAGTTGACCAATTTTTCTGGCGCTAGACGCATTTTTCGTGTGGACATGCTTTGTTTCTCCCTTGCCTGAGATTTATTTGAGTAGTGTTTTACATTGAGGACAATGTGTTTTTCAAGTGTGGGTTTAGGGTAACCCGTTGTTTCGCGAGGTTTGTTGGGGTTACAGTAGTCTTCAAACGTCGTTTATGTTGTTTCTTTTGCTATGTTTTGTCGTTTTGATCACCCCTCCCCATTTGGCATTATTGCGGTATAATTGTTAGAAGCATGTGCTAGGCAATATAGGCTTCGGTTTACACATAGTTGAATTCAGGGCTTCATCAGGATGATAAAGACGAGTTGATTAATTGTGGGTCCTACACTTAGGATTTGCTGTTGTAGGATCGACGATGTATAGTACGAACAATATGCGGAACACCGAATATAACTCAACAATAAATAAAGAAGGAGACAAGAAAATAAGACAAGGAATTTACGTGGAAACCCAAATCGGGAAAAAATCACGGGAGGAACGACAAGAACTTTCACTATAATATTGCCGACGATTACAAGGATTGATATCCACTCTAAAACCCTCTAATCTCACACAATATTATCTCTCTCTATGATGGTATTAACTTGTGTTAACTCGTGTTATTTGTGTCCATGGAGAAGCTCTCTTTATATAGGAGGGAGTCCTAATTATTGTATGGAAACAATAATTCACGCCCATAAGAAGCCTTGGAGAAGAAGGAAACCTAAACGGATCGAAATAGGAAAAGTTTCCTATTTCTCGCGACTGGACAAAACGGCGACCGCCGTTTTAACCGGCGGTCGCGGGACCCAATTCGGCGGTCGCCGAATGCCTAACGGCGGGCGCCGAAATGCCCAAAAACCTCCCAGTCCCGATCCGAGCGTACGATGTTTCTCCGACAGTCGTCGGCACCCCTTCGGCGGGCGCTGAATATCTTTGGCGTGCGCCGTTTCCAAAACGGCGGGCGACGTTTCCTCTTTTCTCGGTTTTGTGTCAAAACACAACAAATCTCCACCTTGACATCAAACCGCGAAATTTCATCGCACATGCGAAATCCCATCGCACATCAAACCATATAGCGAAATCTCATCGCACATGCGAAATCACATCGCACTACCACCAAGCCTCGTCCCTCGTCTTCCTCCAAACGCCCCATAGGGCCTAGTTCCTAGAAGATTGGACCTTCAAAGGCCCCCATGAATCGAAACTTACATACCCGAGTGTCTTCTTCGATTTGTGAGCCCAATTCGAGATATACCCTCTCGACCCCTTTCCAAGCGCACATGGCTCACCAGGTTTAGAAACACTCCATAGATCGAGAAACACTCGATCCTTCAAATCGAATTTCCTCTTCACCGCGCCTTCTTTGAGGACATAAGGTCGCTCTGCCTTGTCGTCTCCTCCCAACACTACCAAAGCCTCTTCGGTAGCCTAAAAAACTCCACCTTCTCCGGTGTAGCTTGTATTTCGCCGAGCTTCCATCGAGGACATAAAGACGATTAGTCTTTCTCTTTCCCCGCAATATTACCAAACCACCTTTGGTAACCTTTAAAACTCCACCTTTACAAGTGAGTTTATAGCCCTTCATATCAAGGGTACTCAAGGAAATCAAATTCCTCTTCAAGTCAGGGACATGTCTTACCTCGCCTAACGTGCGCACCGTGCCATCGAACATCTTCAAGCGGATACTCCCAATCCCTTCGACCTTGCACGAGGTTTTATTAGCCATGAACACCGCACCATGCTCCAAAGATTCATAAGTCTCGAACAACGACCGGTCCGGACACATATGAAACGAGCAACCCGAGTCTAAGATCCAATCACCACAAAAGTTGGAGTTCTCGCCTAGAGTCATTAGTAGTTCTCCATAGAAATTCCCATCTACTAATCCAACGTCACCGTAATTCCGATTACCGGAATTATTGTTGTTGCTCTCCCTATTCTTCAACGCGTAGCACTCCGACTTTATGTGTCCCTTCTTCTTGCAATAGAAACACGTCTTGTTCCCGTGTCGCGACTTCGAATTCCCCGAGTCGCTCCCTTTATCACGGTACTTCTTTTGGACATTAAGTCCTTCACCCACATCGGGCACACCATCCTTGTTGGACTCCATCCTTTGTACGTTTTCCCTTGACGAGAGAGCCGAAGTTACGTCTTTAAACGTGAGACTATCTCGTCCATAGAGAAGCGTGTCCCGAAAAGCCGTCATGGAGGGGGGTAGCAAGCATAACATCCAAAACGCAAGATCATCATCTTCGATCTTCACGCCAATTTTCCCAAGGTCAGCTACACGCTCCTTGAATCTCGCTACGTGGTCTTGAATCGACGACCCCTCCGCCATCTTGAGGAAGTAGAGACTTCTCTTCAAGTGATGCTTGCTGGACACCGTTTTCTCAACGCACATCGATTCCAACAACTCCCATAATTCCTTTGCGGTCTTCGCCTCCGTCGTTTCCTCGGTCAAAGAATCCGAAACATGAAGCCCTATTTTCGTCATAGCCATCTGGTCGAGCTCCACCCACTCGTCATACTTCATGTCTTTCGGCTTGTTGTCAACACCAAGTAGACAAATCTCTTGCTTAAGAGATCTGAGGACCAACCTCATCTTGTGTTGCCAAATAGGAAACCTCGTGTTGAGACTTAAATTCGGTAGGTCGTACCTCACGCTCGCCATCGAAACCTTAGCTCTGATACCACTTGTTGTAGGATCGACGATGTATAGTACGAACAATATGCGGAACCCCGAATAAAACTCAACAATAAATAAAGAAGGAGACAAGAAAATAAGACAAGGAATTTACGTGGAAACCCAAATCGGGAAAAAATCACGGGAGGAACGACAAGAACTTTCACTATAATATTGCCGACGATTACAAGGATTGATATCCACTCTAAAACCCTCTAATCTCACACAATATTATCTCTCTCTATGATGGTATTAACTTGTGTTAACTCGTGTTATTTGTGTCCATGGAGAAGCTCTCTTTATATAGGAGGGAGTCCTAATTATTGTATGGAAACAATAATTCACGCCCATAAGAAGCCTTGGAGAAGAAGGAAACCAAAACGGATCGAAATAGGAAAACTTTCATATTTCTCGCGACTGGACAAAACGGCGACTGCCGTTTTAACCGGCGGTCGCGGGACCCAATTCGGCGGTCGCCGAATGCCTAACGGCGGGCGCCGAAATGCCCAAAAACCTCCCAGTCCCGATCCGAGCATACGATGTTTCTCCGGTGGTCGCCGGCACCCCTTCGGCGGGCGCTGAACATCTTTGGCGGGCACCGTTTCCAAAACGGCGGGCGCCGTTTCCTCTTTACTCGGTTTTGTTTCAAAACACGACATTTGCTACATAGGGAGAGTTGTGTTTTTCATAACATCGGTTAGACACGAGTATTAAGTGGATCGAGTTCATTGATTGTTTGGTCGAGTTATACACGAGGATTCTACTTTGATCATCTCTCTTATTAGTAGTGTGGCTTAGCTATATATAGGTATTATTCGCAACCGGACGCAAAAACAGAAAACGTTCGAAAATTTTAGTTGCGTATGTAAAAAAAATAAGGGCCGGCAGCCGAACTAGTAAGAAAAAAATAAATGGTTCGAAAAATCCCGTTTCCGATAAAAAAAAATAAAAAAAAAATAAAAGAACAAAAAAATATTATAAAAAAAAAGTATACGTATTAATATTAGTAGAGCAGCCACACTGCTTGTACGAGAACGATGAGTATGGGAAACCACGCTAGGATATTCGAGTGACCCTCGACTGTTTACACCTAATAAATATTGCCTCACTTGATTGACTCGGCTAGACATTTCGATAGTTTTGTTTACTTATGCTCGTTGTTGAAATTGGTGGAGTGGAGTCATGATTCGAACTTTGGGGATTTGAATATTTGAGGGACACTCGTTAGTTGATTTTGATTTCTCAAATGTGAATGCCTTGAATTCCCTTATGGTTGATTGTTTGTCTTGAGCTTAGTCGATGCTTGGTTCATATTGTGTACCGTGATTGTTTGCTTGAGGACAAGCAAAAAGCTAAGTGTGGGGGAGTCGATTTATATGTTTTTGTGTCATTTTTCTTGTGTTATTTTGTGTCGTCTCGTGTCGTTTTGTGTCGTATTTTGTTTCATTCTCTTGGCGTTGGTATGTTTGACCTTTATGTGAAGTGTGCAGGCTTGTAGACTTTATTGGAGTGAAAAGAGCGAAGAAACAAGTTGGAACGAGTCAAGATGGAGTAGAGGACCGAAGCTACTATCTAGCACCCGCTACATAACCTAGCACTTGCTAGGTCCGAATTCCAGCAAGTCATGTTCCCCTCACCTAGCGCCTGCTACAATCCTAGCGGGCGCTAGACGCATTTTTCTGGGGCAGTTGACCAATTTGACCGACGTTTTTGGGTACTACTTATAAGGGTTTTGACCCTAATTGAACACACACTTCTCTACGCACGTTTTTGGAGACTCCTCCCGTAGGTTTTAAAACATCGTTTTGGCTTTCAATTGGTGGCTTTTGGATCTCGATTAATCTACAACATTGGATCACTTGTTCTTGATTTTTCTGGGTTCTTATTAGTAAGTTTAATTTTTCCTTTTAATAGCTCTTGTTTATTTTTACTTTTTAATTATTGTTTTATCTTGTTTGTTTGATGATCCATATGAATTCTCTTTTCTATAATTGTTAGTTCTTGATTAAATTCATGAGTAGCTAAACATCTAACTAGGATTAGTGGGAGTTGAACATGAATTAGGGCTTGGAAATTATACACGCATACAAGGTGTTCGATTAAATGCTTAATTTGATTTCAAATAATTGTATGAGGCTTAGGAGCAAGTACATGACATAGGATAATCGAATACGCTAAAATCTACCGGCGACGGATGTTTTAGGAGATTTGTATTTCGTAAATTCACGACCCGACGCTTATGTTTGATGAACCCGAAATCCTAGCTTTTCTCCTTATTCATTACACCTAGTTAATTCTTATTCTTTGTTACTTGATTATTTTAGATTAATATTTCTTAGTTAATTTCTAGTTTAAAAACAAAAATCAATTCACCGCATTATGCTATATTCCTACCTCTCTTCTTTTGCAACCACTTGAATATTAATACGAGTACCGATAGTAGTGTTCCTCGAGAAATCGACTCGGGCGAGTTGCTTCAGCAACTAGTTCGGAATATTTTTATTTGATTTTTGACGCTATAAAAACGACTAATCACTCTCTAATATGTTGGTGTTCTTCGTGTGTGGGTGTAGGAAATCTATAAACTAGTTAACAATGAGGAATAGGAAATATTCTGGCCCGTTGAGGGGTCGAAGCCCGACCCTAATGGGCCGGCTCGGTTACCAATGACTGCCTTCGGGAGTGATATTCTGGCCCCACTATACCAACACTAGTCTTTTCCAGCGCACTTTGTCCTCACTCGTATGCACCCGGGAGACTTCCCAGGGGGTCACCCATCCTAGAACTACTCCATAGCCAGCACGCTTAACTTGGAGTTCTTATAGGAGGATGCCCAGAAAAGAAGATGCATCTTGTTTGTATGAGTAGCATATTCAATCTTTTTAAGCCTTTGAATTTTCTGGGGCGTTACACTAAGCCATATTTTAACATAATAATTTAAAAAATTCAGTTAATCTAAAAATAATTGTGAGTGAAAGAATATGAATATTGATCTCTATTTATATAAAATAAAAAAAAACTTTTGGTATAATTATATATTTAATTATATTTGAATATTATGTATTTATTATATATAAACATAACTTAAATAAAATAATTGATTGAACCAATGATCCGAGACATGTGGATTAAAATGCGAGAAATTATTCATTTTACATTTTTTTTTTCTTATTTTGTCTTTTCTGCAATTGAGGGCGTGCCTTCTCGATAAACATCTCCAATAGTTAATCCTTAGAGCATCTCCAATGGAGTCTCTTGTACAATCATGGTTAATCCTTAGAGCATCTTCAATGGTATACCCAAGCATATGTATAATTTAGTGACACATCACTTCACACATCACATATATTTTATACTTATCAACAGGGACGTACCCACTTGGTCCCGAATGGGTGCGATCGCACCCCCTCAACTTTTTAGAAAAAATATTTTTATAACCTAATTTTTATATATTAATATAAATAATTATAATTTAATTAAAAATAATTAGAATTTAATTGATATTTTGTTGAAATATTAACATGCCTTATTAAAAAACATAAAAAATTATTTATTAATAAAATATTACTTCAAAAATACTTATTTATCACGCTTTTAAAAAAATTAAATACTGATCAATTAATTTAAATTATTAACGCCACATATTTTATCACATTGTTAACTCACATTATTAATAAAATATTACTTCAAAAATACTTATTTATCACGCTTTTAAAAAAATTAAATACTGATCAATTAATTTAAATTATTAACGCCACATAGTGATAAAACAATGCATATTAATTTATCAAGCTTTACAAAAAAATAATTAAAATATCGATCAATTAGCCTATTTTATCGATTAAAATGAAGTCAATAAAATTATCATTTAATTTTACAATTTGACAGTTTTCTCTCAGAAGTTCTCCTTTAATTTAATATTTATATCTAAATCTTTACAAATATTCTTATTTTTTAAAATACAATTTTACTTCTAACTTATCTCATACTTTTTCAAATTGAAATCACAATTATTTTATTTTTTAACATAAAAAATAAATTTATACTCTTCATTTTTTGCTAAAAAACAAAAAAGTAACATTTTTCTTAATTTTTATCCTTTACTTTTTCTTATTTTTGTTAACAATAAATTTACTTTTTAGATTAAAAAATACATTTATATCTTTCACATTTTCTCAAAAAATCAAAAAAAGAGTAATTTCTAGGTATATCTAAATCAAAATCAAAATACATTTATATTTTTCACTTTTATAAAATGGAGAGAGTATTTTTTTTTTCATATTCGCACCTCCTACTAGTATTTCTAGGTACGTCACTGCCTATCAATTTGTACCTTAATATCACAATAGTGTAAAATGAAATTGTTCACTTTTTGGCATGTGGGACCCACACAACAAGACACAATACAAATTGTACCTAGTATCTAATATTTGATACTCTCTTTTTTTTCTCTCTTATTTGTACCTCATCTCTCTATAGTATACCTAGGTACAATTCTTGCCACATGTGAATTGTACCTACCATTGAGGATGCTCTTAGAAATGTAACCCAAAAAAGTGCTAAGGTACATACTTGAATATATTAAACATGGTATGCATTTATGGGCATGCATTCATAATTATTTCAAAACTAAGTGTTCTTTTCTAGGTAACAATGTACAAAATAAGCTACCCCTTGCCATAGTAAGAGGCACATAGTGAAAATAAATTGCGCTAAAATATATATATGTTTAGTCGTGTAGTCAATATATCACTCTCAAATGGAGTGGTAATCGAGTCGTTCCGCATGCAATGTGTTGATCATTACAAATTGTAATTACAAAAACGGAGTGTCATGCGATATCAAATATATTGTTGATTTTGATAAACGCAGAAACGAGAGAGGAAATATTCCTCTGAATCGTAAAATAAATATATGTATTGATAAAATAATAGAGATTACAACATGTGTTTATTTGTAGGTACATAGACATATTACATATATATACACCAAGGAAATATAAAAACACATAACCCTAATATGATTAGAAATCAAGAACCTAAAGGAAAGAAATTAATGCAAATATATATGAGATCCTATTTCCATATAAATATAGGAGACTCCAAAATAAACATGTACGCTGCATGCATGCATGCAGCTCGGTCAAATATATATCACCGAAAAGTTGGTGAGATTATCCATAACTTTACATATATAGTTGATCTTTGAAAAGTAATTCGCAACGAGAATACTGCATATTAAAAGATGAGTTGATTGTAACAACCTAAAAGATATTTAAAAAATTGAATGTAACACGTACCAAAAAATGCAACTTGTTTTTATCATTCATTAATATATAAGAACCACAAAGTTAAGAGCATTTGCTTTGAAAAATAAAAACAAAGTGCGCAGAAAAAATAAAGAATATTTATTTTTAATTTAGTTAAAATATCACTCACGGGAACATTCATTAATAACTTAACAACCCATAAGAATTGCCAACTTTTTATTTCCTATATTAATAAATATGTTCAAAACTTCAAATTAACGTTTACATGAACTCGATCATATAATTTTCCACATAAAAGTCATGTGAATAATTTTCCTCAAACGACTTGTGGAGTAGGAAATTTAAATTGCACGACTCGGTCTCCTCTCTTGTCTCCGTCTCCGCGTCTCCTCTCTTGTTTGAGTTGTTTCTGTCTCTTATATGACCATTTCAAACGTTACTTATTTTTGTTGATAATAATAACAATAGTCTTGTTTAATTATTTCTTTCTAACTCAGTGATGGCAGCAGCACTTGTCCATACTCTTCTTATTCTAGTTTCCCTTCTTCTTCTCAATTATCTAGCTGGAGCCTCCTATTGCCCGTCGTCTTTCGAATGTGGAAATCTCGGCCCCCTCGAGTTTCCGCTCTCTGATCGACTCGGATGCGGGTTGTTCCTGCTTCAAAACTGTTCTTCTGGCGAGAATCCACGTATTCAGTTTGAAGATGGAGGGACTTGGTATACTATTCTCCAAAACATCTCGACCAACAAATTCTTGATCTTCGACCCGTTGCTTCACGAGGGCAAGATGATTCGCTCATGTTTAGGTCTTACAACAAATATGTCTCTGCCTTTATTGTCTCCTTTTGTTTCATTGAATATCTCCCCTAATCTCACGTTGTTCACGTGCGGTCTACCTGAATTGTATTTCCAAGATTACAATCATACAACCTGCTCACCGTTCGACGTGTACTATAGAACCCCTAACCGAGATTATGAAGCTGAAGGATATAACGAGATTCCTTCAACTTGTTCTATGGTACAACTTCCTATATATTCGAACCCGGATTTTTCGGGCGAGTTATGGGATTTGTTGAGTCCAGAATATGTTATAGAGTGGAACGTCTCTCACGAGTGTTATCGATGCCACCATGACGGAGGAAAATGCGTTACTATACCTGTGAATCGCTTCCACTGTGACATAGAAGGTACTACATGCGTCCCAATTATATATGCATTGGTTGATCGACACATAGATTAATAAAAATGTTATTACTGCTTTTTTACCTTTTTTACCAAAAAAATATAGGTAAAAATTTATTTTTAAGTTAAAAAATACTCTCTCCGGCCACTAATAGATGTCATACTTTTCTAGACATGGAGTTTAAGAAAATTGTTATTTTTGTATTTTTTAATTGAAAAGTAAAAGGTAAAAATATATTTTAAAAGTGAAAAGTAAAGTAGTTGTGAGTAAAGTTTAAAAAGTAGGTGGAGTAAAGTAGATTAAAATTGTATATTAAAATGAAAAAGTTAGAATAATTATTTCCTTTTTTGGGGTGTGTCAACTATTATTGGACACCTCAAAAAGGAAAGTATGACAACTGTCTTTGGACCGAGGGAGTAGTAGAGTATTTTTCACTCGTGAGTAAAGTTTGAAAAGTACATTAAGTGAAAAAAATACACTAAATGTAAATAGTATTTAAAAATGAAAAAATAAAATAATTATTTTATTTTTAAGGATGCATAATTAATTGACTTTTCCAAAAAAAGTGTTTGGACGAAAATTATTAAATTCATTATTATATTTTTTTCACTTTCAAATATAATTATATTGATAATTTTTTTATCAACTTAAGAATAATAATAATAATAGCATTTTTAATTTCTTAATTTTAATGGCCCAAGGTATTATAATTTTGTTTCTTTTTACAGTAGAAATATCGTTGGGAGTTGGGATCAGAAAAAAAATACTAGGTATTATATAATTATATTGATAATTTTTTTATCAACTTAAGAATAATAATAATAATAGCATTTTTAATTTCTTAATTTTAATGGCCCAAGGTATTATAATTTTGTTTCTTTTTACAGTAGAAATATCGTTGGGAGTTGGGATCAGAAAAAAAATACTAGGTATTATAATTTTGTTTCTTTTTACAGTAGAAATTTCGTACCGTCAAAAAAATATTATTATATAAAGTTATTCTTATTTTTACAAAATAAAAATAAATTTTTCGTATAAAAAATAATATAAATATAAAAATAATATAAATACAATATTATTTATTTTTAAATTTACAAAATCAATTTAATAGTTTTAAATAATAAATTTTGACTGTAAAAATTGCGTTGAACATACAAATTAAATCTGTTATTGATTTTAATAAATAAAAATATTATTAATAAATATTTTTATTATATATTAATTATTTATTTTTATATAGAGGTATAAATTCTTAATACAATGTGAAATTATTTATATTTATAACTAATGTCAATTTGAGATTTGAATATTTTATTACTATAAAAAATTTATTCCTATATAAAATATTATATAGAGTTTCCAAGTTAAATATTATATTATATAATTAAGGGTTGTTAGCTCAATTGGTTAAGCCCTCGAATTGAGGATCAAAGGTTTTAGGTTCGAACCCCAAAATATGTAATTGACCTATAAAAAAAAAAAAGTTTCCACTACGGAGTTAATAAATTAACATAGAGGGATGTCCACTTAACTTTCCTCTTCTCCTTCCTCTAAAATCTAAAGCTAAGAATTCCAACCGATGATCGTAAAAATATGTCCCACGTCAATAATACACATCTGTATATAGATTTTTTGTCTCAAAGAATGATCATACCCTTTATTATTTCTTGACCTTATTAACATCTAAAATAAATTGTTAAAAAATTTAGAGAGTCGTGTTTTTTATTTTTGTAATTGTGATATTTAAGAGTTCCTAGTGAAATCCGTTATTCTCACATTGTTCTTCTCATCAAGATTTTCAAGTAAAATTTCTTGTTAGTTATTGCTTTTATTTTGTTAATAATTATTTTATCGTATTGTTTACAAACAAATCGATATCCGTGTTTTACATATCAAATTAATCATCACATGTTTATGTTGTACTGTAGTTGCTAATGTTTATTTGTCCTGCAGGAAATAGAACGCTTAAAAAGATTTTTCTCATAGGTATTGTTCAATTAAAATAATCCTTCTATATAGTATAAGTTTTATTTACCCGATCGATAAGGATCTCCACCATAACAACCTGATCTACCTCTTCTACTTTATTATTAGGGGGTTGTACGTACTTTTCAAAAAATCTGTAATGTTTGTTGCGCGCAGGTGGTGTGACCTTCACTGCTCTCACGTTCACCGTTGCATTCATTTTCGTTTTCATTTTCATACGAAGAGGTTTCACAGTATCCGAGCATCGAAGAAAGGAGAACACAAAACAAGAACATGACTTGGAACTCTTCTTGAAGGACTATGGAAACATTGTGCCAAAAAGATACAAATACTCTGATCTCAAGAAAATGACCAACTCATTCCTCGAGAATTTGGGAAAGGGAGGCTACGGCAGCGTCTACAAAGGAATATTATCCAATGGTAAACCAGTGGCAGTGAAAATCTTGAACGAATCCAAAGGAAATGGAGAAGAGTTCATGAATGAAGTCGCGAGCATCAGTCGAACTTCCCATGTTAACGTCGTTGCTCTCGTCGGATTTTGCTTCGAAGGTTCTAAAAGAGCTCTCATTTACGATTTCATGCCCAACGGCTCCCTTGAAAAATACCTGCAAAATACTTCAAGCTGTGGATTGGGATGGGAAACCCTATTTGAGATCTCGCTCGGCATTGCTCGAGGGTTGGACTACTTGCACCGAGGTTGCAACACGCGTATTTTGCACTTTGACATAAAGCCTCATAACATCCTTCTAGACAAGGACTTCAATCCGAAGATCTCGGATTTCGGGCTTGCTAAGTTGTGTCCGAATAGATCGAGCATAGTGTCGATGTTGGTGGCGAGAGGGACGATAGGGTACATTGCTCCGGAAGTGTTTTGCCAGAACTTTGGAACGGTGTCTTACAAATCAGATGTTTATAGCTACGGAATGATGATTTTGGAAATAGCCGGAGAGAAGAGAAGAATCGACCGTGGAGATGTTGATCGTACAAGCGAAACTTATTTCCCTCAGTATGTCTACAGACAACTCGAGTCAGAGCTGGAAATGGAGGGTAAGCTTGATGAGATGCTGATCATGAATGAAGATGAAAGTAAATTAGTAAAGAGAAAACTGACGATAGTCGGATTGTGGTGCATTCAAACGGACCCGAAAGACCGACCGACGATGAGTAAGGTGGTAGAAATGTTGGAGGGGAAACTTGAATCTTTGCAGGTACCATCAAAACCATACATTTCTTCACCACCAAGAATGGCACTAGATTTTTCTACCACCTCCATGTCTATGTAGAGCAGTATATTGCTTTTTAAAAAAGTTGATGGCAAGGATATGTGTTTATATGTGAGGTGGATTTGTGATTTGGCTAAAGCTTTGAGGGCAGTTCTGTAATTGACTCAAAAGTATTCCACTTGAACTTAAAACATACAAAATCAGTGAAAATAACAGTATTGTTGAACCATAATAATCTCAAAATATAATTGTTAAAATATATGGCAGGTTTTTTCTTTTATCCAAGCATCAAAATGTTACTTCATTTCGTCTCTGATATCTTAGTGCCTTCAGATGCCAATGACAACTTCGCAACCTCTGCAGATCGAGTGCAGATAGATGTATCAGCAAACAAAACGAGTTTAACGAAAAATAAAAATAAAATTTAAAACATATAAAAGGTCATCTACCTTGAGATGGAGTTTCATCCTGTGATTTCTTGTTGCTAAAATTGAAATTACAGGCAGCTTAGTGATAATTATTCAGAGATATATTTTAATGGAGATTATCTTTTATTCAATCACTTATTTTTTACCTTTCTTTGTTGGATGGTTCATCTTGGGGTTTCATAGCTGGAAAAAGCAACACTTCCTGGACACAATAAGAAAAAATAGACATTAGAGAAGTAGGAAATACTCCGTATAAAAATTTAAAAAGATAAATAAAGTGCATATGCAGAATCAAAAAGGTAAAAATAATCCTAGTTATGACGAAATGCCACAACGCAAAATCCATATTTTTACCTTGATGTTCTGTGAATCAGTCAACAACATTGTGAAACGGTCAATACCCAAACCCCAACCGCCAGTTGGCGGTAATCCGTATTCAAGAGCAGTACAGAATGTTTCGTCTAGGGCCATAGCTTCATCATCCCCTGATTGTCGGTCCTATTTTCAACCAGTACAGAAAAATATTAAATTAGCATATAACCCAATTAATATGGGTCCAAATAATCATAAAGGTTAGTGAATGTTTTTTTTTAAATCTATCTTTCAAAATTACAAACACGCCCTTGTTAATGTTTTTTACAAATTGCACCCTCAACAGTCAACAGGGTAAGATTTGATACTTGGTTCCATTTTTTGATATATAAATACCTTGAGTTGATCAGAGAAGCGTTGACGTTGCACAACAGGGTCATTCAACTCTGTGTATGCATTGCAGAGCTGCCAACAGAACAAAAATTCAAGGCGTTAGCAAAAAATAAAGAAACAAAAAAATGAATATAACGCATCATAAAAATACATACTTCGTGCTTGTTGATGAACAACTCAAATCGTTCAGTTAAGCCAGGTTTTGACCTATGCCACTTTGCCAATGGACTCATGATCTCTGGGTGGTTGATAATGAATGTAGGGTTTACACATGTCTCCTCGAGAAAGTGCCCGACAAGCTATACAAAACAAACATAATTGTTTAATACATAAGAGTAAACTATGCACATAATCACACAGATATTGTGAGTAGATGCACAGAAAACAAATAAATAAATAAAATAAAATAAAATAAAAGATAGTTACATCTGCCAACCCTGAGGTTTGGGGTTTGAATAAAAATAGTTTTAAAATAACACTCAAAAACAAAACGATGTTTGATTCCTCATAATATTTTTTCCATTCACAAGTACAAAGTACAGAAAAATTCAAAAGGGCTTCTTGCATCCTCAAAAAATAAAGTTACCACTTTAAATTTAATCCAAAACTAAAATCCGAGGTGTTTTATTGCAATTTTGAAATTTTTGCGGGTCTTAGTATAGTAAACTAGAAGCTACAAGTCAATGATCTGCAACCCCATACCGAGATACTTGGAACATAGCAACTGAACTGAGTGATATCAGAAGAAACAAAATACAAAACAGGGCATATATCTTACTTTATCCAAGAGTCTAGTAGTTGTTTGAGGAGGGGGACATTTAATATCAAACTTGAAACACGCATCCGCCAGATATTTGTTGGCTTCCTCACTTGACAGGTCCTTGGGTATGCTCAAATTTGCCACCTTCTCCAACTCTTCTATCATATCAATCCGCCTGAAATATGAACAAAAAAAATGTAGACGGTAATATGCTGTTAACACATAATTAAATGACCAATGTGTAAATGCAACAATATCAAGTACCTGAAAGGAGGAGTAAAGTCGATCTCAATAGGCGCATTGTCCAGCCCATTGGCATGGAATTTTATTTTATAACCACCAGTGAGTTCCTTAACCATCCCTAATAACATATAAATTTATCAGTTACAAATTTCTAATACTATATTATTTTCTAGGGGTACTCACAAAATCACCTGCGAGTTTACTGATATTACAAGAAGACCCAGGTGTTTCTAAAATTTACAAAATAAAATGTCTGAGATGTGATACCATTTTGCATTTTTCACATTCATAATATTGTCCACATTTTGGACCGGGGAGACCTCCTTAAAGTTCAGGTAAATCAAATTTCATGGGGAGTCTGTAATTTTCAATAACGATTTTTTTAACCATCCCTAGATTTTATCAATTTAATTATAACAAGATTCACAACTTACCACTAAGCATATCCTCGGTAAGCTTCATCAGGTCATTGTAATCAGCAAACGCCATGTAGAACTCGCAAGTCGTGAACTCGGGATTATGAGTTAGGTCAATTCCTTCATTCCTAAACTGCTTTCCAATTTCGTACACACGGTCTAAGCCACCAACAACTAGTTCCTTGAGATATAGCTCAGGTGCAATTCGCATAAAAAGTCTCATATTGAGATCATTGTGGTGGGTGACAAATGGCTTGGCAGCGGCTCCCCCGGCAATCATGTTCATCATAGGAGTTTCAACCTTTTACAAAGGGATGTTTAGACATTTAGTATAAGAGCTAAAATTGAGAGTGCACACATAATTACACCTACAGACCTACTGGAATAATTTACCTCCAGAAAATCTCGGTCATCGAGATACCGTCTGATGTAGGAAATAACTTTGGCTCGGGTTCTGAATATTTCCCGGACCTCCATATTCAGCATCAGGTCCAAATAACGTTGTCGATACCTTGTTTCCTAGATTTTTAATTTATAAAGAGTATTAGAAATGTTACCCTGACATTTGACCTAATTGATGAAAAGAAACTAGAAGTTGGATTGTGTATAAAACATTAACACTTAATCAGGAAAATCATTTCAAACATGTGTAATAATATATCAAACCTCAGGGGTGATTTTTGTAAATTTATAGAGTATTTTGTAGTTACACCAAATTTCAGAGGCATTTTTGGTGATTCCCCCGTAAAAGTAAATAGATACTTAAGTACCTGATCCTTCAATATATAAGCCTCAGGATTTCGGCCGCTTCCAGGAACCCAGACATCAGCTACCTGTCCAAAGTGCTAAAATGTCAACAAAAATAAAAAAACAATATCATTACAAGTCATAAACGAAAATATAAGCAACCTTAGAATTTTCAGACCCTGGAGCAGATTTTTGTCGGGGCATCATGTGGAGACAGTGAGAAAGCACGATAAATGTTTTTGGAAAAATACTGAGCTCTCCCCTTTTGCTTTTACCTGCAAAAAATGAGGTGTCATCGGAGCAAGTTCTAAGATAAAATAAAAAAAAATGAAGTAAGAAAGTCACAAACCTGGGAAGCCAATGATCCCAACAATATCTCCTCTTTTCACGGAAGAATGAAATCTGGTAAACTCTTCTTCATCCAAATCCGAATTTCTGCACGAATCCAAAATGAGTTTACACATTAAAAAAAGGTAAACCATGGTAATATCATAACAGTCCAATGCATAAAAATCAACATATTACTATACATAACAAAAGAGTCCAATGCATAAATAATATCATAAGCAATCACCTTGCATCAGTCATAACCTGAACTTTAGCACCACCTCCATGTACATCGTAAAAGAACAACTTCGATGATGATGAACGTTTGTTCATAAGTCGGCCTTCCAAAATTAATTTGATTAACCAAAAAGGTAACATTTAACTAATAACATGTAATCACTCCTATAATATATTTTTACCAGCTATACTCTCTTCGACATCTTCAAGATGGTCTCCACTATTCAAACTTTCATATCTCTTCACATACTCAGGAATAGACGACTTGGCTTCGAATTTATGGGGGTAAGGATTAATCCCATCCGATTTCTGAGCTTCAAGTGCTCTCACCCTATTTTCATAATATTGCTGCAAGAAAAGATAATCAAGTCAGTGAAACAATCGATAGAGACTCTTATAGGAACAAAAATAGTTCACATCCAAAACCACATATATCATTACATAATAAAATAAAATTAATATCACCAGAAGAACACAACACTATAGAACTTACCGTCGGATCCATGCCCTCGTCTTCTGCGGCAGCTGCAGCTTTCTTGGCATTTTGCCTTGTCTTGGCAGATGCCTGCAATGCATGCGAACCCCGGAAATTAACCGTATTATTATATCGAATTCTCTAACAATCCTAACTGTATTCTTGCCTTGCGGCTTCCACAAAAAAATCAGTCTTTACGAAAAAATTACATTTCCATGGAACACGAACTAATTTAAGCAACCAATCTAAACATAATGATTTCACCGATTAACCCAGCTTAGTATTTTCGTTTTCTTTTTCGATTAACAATAAATAAATATCGAGTAAAAACGTAAACAACAAAATCAGTAGTGAGATAAAATCAAAGAGCGTATGAATTGAACACAGAAACACATACCATCTTTGGAATTGGATGTTTAACGTATGGTTTTCTGACGATGAAAATATGCTAGCACTCCAAAAACCCCTTTAGCCTGAACTCAGGGTTTATAAGTGTGAAGAAAATGGGAAGTGGGCTTTCAAACTCAAATTGGGGTTCGTTTCTTTTTGGGCTCGTTTTACTTGGATGGGCCGATTTAGATTTTGGACTTGGCTAATGCTAATGACATTTACACCTCCAAACTTACTTTACACACCCTATTTTTTATTTTTTATTTTTAATGTAATGTAAAATATCTAAATACACTCACCAAATAAATAAACTAAGAGTTTGTTTGGCTAAGATTATAAGCTCCTTAAAACAACTTATAAACTATTTAGGAGCTTATAAGCTCCTAAAATTTGTTTGGTAAACATTTAAAAAAAGATTTTAATTTTTTTTAAAATAAGATGTTTAAAAAAAAGTAAGGGAGTATGTACTTTTTTTAAACAGCTTAGAGCATCCACAATGGTAGGTACAATTCCTACATTACATGGAATTGTACCTAGGTACACCATTGGAGACTTGGGTACAAATAGGAGAGAGAATTTTGGAGTATCTAATATTAGATACTAGGTACAAATTGAAATTGTGTTTTATTTTATGGGTCCCACATGCAAAGAAGATCCATATTTGTACCTCAAACCATTGAGATGTTGAGGTATAAATTTATATGTACAAATTATTGATGATGTGTCAAATGAATTGTACTTATGTTTAGGTACACCATTGAAGATGCTTTATAAGCTCTTGTAGCTTAAACAATAAAAGACCAAAATACCCTTTAAATGATTTTCTTTTATATATATACAAAAATTCCAAATTTATTATTTAGTTAATATAATTATTTTTAAATATTTTTTTCATATAAACAATTTATTTTTGATAATTTTATTTATATAAGATCTTAAATTGTCAAACAAATTAACATCTTATAAGTTTATATATCTATTTTTATCCAAACGGTTTAACAACTTATTTATTAAATAAAACATAACACTATAACAGCAACTTATAAGACGTAACATCTTATAAATTATTTTAAATAAGCTCGCCCAAACGGGCTCTAAGTAAATACTTATTCTCTTTTTCTCACTCTTTTTATTTCCAATATGTTCATCTTCATCGTCTTTTTCTTTCAATTTCAGTTTATATTTCATGAAAAACAGAGAACCATAAAGCTCATAAAACTCTTGTAAAAATCACAAACACTCAATCCTTCATTCTCCAAGTGTGAACATGGCTATATTCTTGACAATCGATTGGAACACAGACTAAGTACGGCGTTTACATCTTTTTATAATAATACTATTGTTTTTTTGGTAAAAGAATAAAAAATAAAATAAAATGCAAACGTGATATATAGTCACACACAGAATAGCAAAACCCTATCAATTCGATGTAGATATACGCGTAAGCGTCTCGACGTTGCCGTGCCCTATCACCAGATCTGAATACGTTGCATCTGGCATCCCTGATTGCACATAATCAGAGTAACGTTTTAAATCCGCCGGTCAAAACCTCGGACTTAGTCGAGGTGAGGATCAACTCTTGGTCGTCAATCGTCATCGACTTGTAGGAATTAGAGTCAAATTGAGGATGAGTAATTCATAAGAGTTTTCATTTTTTTAATTTGTTTATTTATTTGATAGGAGTAGTAATCTCACAATTAAAGGACAATTTCGATATATTACATTATTTGAAAAAAAATATAAAAAAAAATGGGGTGTGTAAAGTAAGTATAGATGTGTAAATTTCTTGAGCCTTTGGACTTTGAAGAAAAATTAGAAATTAGGAAACATAAATTAGAGTAATATTTAAGTTGTATATATTTCAATTAAATTGTTTTTACACTCTTTTGACGTTAATCAATTACTCTGTCCTATACAATATTTTATGTTGATGGTAAAAAAAAATTGGTGTGTTCTAGTGGAAAAATTAAAAAAATAATTTATTTTATATTTTGGGTGAATTTTGTTTCGTTGTAATTATTAAATATTTTTAAAAAAATAACCAAAGGGAGAAATGTGACTTTGGTATGAGGTGGTGCCGTGGTGGAGTATTATATAAACTTATAAGAAAAACAGCGTATAGATAAAAGAGTGAATGAGATATGTGACTTTGGTATGAGGTGGTGGGGTAGGGCTGGAAACGAGCCGAGCCGAGTCGAGCTTGGAGCTTATCGAGCCGGCTTGAAAAAAAAATTAGCTGGCTCGAGCTCGAGCTCGGCTCGCAAATTTTATTTCATGCTCGGGCTCGACTCGATTTAGCAGCTCGAGCTCAGCTCGATCGAGCCGCTCGGGTTTTGCTCCTTCGATTAGTTCATCTTCAGCTTGTTCAAGTGGTTCGACTCCTATTGCTCGAGTTCGACTCGACTCGAATGGTTCGAAAAACTCGACTCGACTCGATATATATACGCATATAAAATATATTTAATAAAATATATATATATATATTCGAGCGGCTCGCGAGCCGCTCGATTCTTCATGGTTTGAGCTCGAGCTCGGCTCGTATCAAATAATGCTCGACTCGAGCTCGGCTCGAGCTCGAGTTTGATCGAACTCGAGTCGAGCGCTCGCGAACTGCTCGGTTCGTTTTCAGCCCTATGGTGGGGTATTATATAAACTTATAAGAAAAACAATAAAAGAGTGAATGAGATATATGTGACTTTGGAATGAGGTGATGGGGTATTATATAAACTTATAAAAAAAACAGTGTATATAAAAGAGTGAATGAGAGTGTTTTTTAATTCATTTTATTATCCATTCAAATTGAAAAAGTATAAAATTAATTTTTAATTTCATTTAAAAAAAATTAAAAAACTAATAGTTAGATAAAATAACAAAAAGAGAAATTAGAGACATAAAATAGAGGAAAAATGTAAAATAGAAAAAAAAACTTGTTAATCCAAATAAAACTATCAATTTTGTGAAGTTCTACTCAAATCCAAATAATTTTGGGGCAATCCCAAGCAAAGGTTGTAAACTATTAGGATGAAATTTTCTTGCAAAAAGATGACAAACTGAGCTCACCCCACCATTGTAAGTGCAATTGAACCCAAACCTAATGCTCTCCAAAAACCCTACTGTGACATCACTCCCCTTAAACATCCTAGGATGGGACCCACCCCCAGACCAATCAGTCCAAGTAATAGTCCTATTTGATGTCAAATTAGGGCAAACTTTGTTCACCAAGGTTGCCAAGTAATGCTCATCCATGTAACAAGGTGGCAAGCAAACCTCTCTAAACACAGGGTAGTACTTCACGTCCGAAACCACAGCCAGGGCCAATTCCCGGCCAGCCTCGAACCACTGGGACCCCTTTCGCCAGTCGGATAGCATAATCGCGGGCCCCATCCGCTTGTTGTATCGGCCCCGGCCCATGGGCCTGGGGTCGTCGAATGTGCTGAGGAAGCTCCGGTCCGAGCTCACGAGGTAATCGTAGACTGTCGAGAAGTTGAACAAAGGGATGCACGTTTCCGATAGGAGCACGAATCTTTCGTTCGTGTGGTCAAGTAGTGCATTCGCTAATAGGCGCCTCTCGGCATCGATCATGGAAGGTTTTCCCCACTGAACCAACTGCGAAAAAAAAACGAAAAAAAAAAGTCAGTGAGAATTCGAAGAGTGAGCTGAAATACATCGAGGCGAATGTGTACGTCGTACCTTGCTAGGTATTCTACGCTTGTAGAACACGGATGAGTCGGGAGGTTCGTGGGCGAACTCCGGTGAGGTGTGGAGGTAGATGGAGAAAAGACCTTTTTGCCCTTTGAAGAACATCTCCCAGAGTGGCCCCAGTGGCAACGACCCCCGAGTTAAGAACATGAACGCGACTCTTGGCTTGCGATTGAAAGGGTAATCGGGTATGCGAGGGGCCATGGATGCCCTCCACATCAATTCGTCGTCGCTCATGGCATGCCAGAGTTCGTCGGGCGAAACCCATTCAGTCAAACTTTGTGTCGCGTTTGAGCGATTATTGCATTGTGAGGATGAGGTTGAGAAAAACAGGGGAGGAAAAGCGTTGAGGGTAGAGGAAGATAGATCTTCGTAAAAAACGAATTTCTTGAAGTGGTCGTTGATGATCATACCTAGGACTAGGACGAGAAATATGACCGACAGGCAATAGGCTATAGTAGTGGCGACTTGGAACCGCCCGTTGCTTACTTCTCTTCGGATGCGCACCGAGAGTCCTTTTCCGAGCATGGTGGTGTTGTTTGGCTGTGTTTACCTGGTAAAATCATGGAATGCATCTCATGTTATCAGGGATAAATGGAGGAGACCTAGAGTAACATAACATCACATGGAAAGTACTAACATAAACAAGAAAAGTGTGTCTGTGTGAGTGAGAGAGAGAGAGATGTAAGAAGATTGTGAAAGGAGGGAAACAGGGGAGGGTTCTTGTAATCTCATGTGTTGCAACAGATCTCCCATGGGCTTTACTTGAAATAATGCATGTACTCGAAAAGCAAAAGTTACATGTGATTCTTGCAAATAGTCTGATGATACAAAATAGAGGTTATATGTTTTTCGTTGGACTAAATATATATTTGAACGAGTAAGAAACGGCAATGGCAGCCACCGTCCCTGCACCAAGGACTTTAACTATATCTAGACGTCGATGATGACTCGGGTATAGTTTACTACATATGTATTCCCATGCCCATCTTGAGAAGAACTTCAGTTTACAAGTCGACTGGAATTTCTGCATCGAAAATTCCTGGACATGGCAAAGAAAAAAGAGTCAAGCTCACGTTCACAAGGAATCAGACTTAAAAACAGAGCAAGTTAACAAGTAAACATTACAAATACGGAGTGGCATTTAACAGTCTAATTATTTGCAACGGGGAAATTTTCCAACCTAAGATAAGATGTTGCTCGGTAATTTCATAAAATGGGTAGCTTTCCTCGTGTTTGTATTTTAGTTCACAAGCTTTTGGGCGAATTCAGCAATACTGTCGTTGAAGTTTTCTAGAGAGAAATCCTGCACGGTGCTCGCTTATGAAACTTGAATTTGAAAATATACTATTCATTCATGACTGAATAAAAAATGTAAAATGAAGGTAAATACGAAAACCCGACTTTTATTACCTTGGGTAATTTATTCTGGAGGGCAAGGTGATCAACGTGGAGTCTCACATTTGATGCCGCGTGAATCCATAGATTGCGGTCCACATTAGCATATGTACGTGAAACTATGTCGAACAATGTCTTGGCGCCATCTTCTATTACATTTAAGATGGTAGATTCTCTATTTCTCCGATTTCTAAAAGTCCAACAAAGAAAAGACACAATAAATATGCTAAAATTATGACATGAAATGAGCAAGTAGATAAGTATACGTATAATCCATCTTACTTGAGATATCCACATAGCATGTGCTTTGGCCACATATTAACTCTACCATGCATCGGAATGAGTACGTGAGGGGAGAGCTCCATAAACTTGTATGTTGTGTTAAAATAATCCTGCATAAAAATTGTAAACAAGAAGATATAAGTAAAAGAACAGTAAATAAAAAATGCATCCTAGCCAAGTTCTATTTTACTTTCACTTTTTCCTTTTCTGCATTTTATTTTCATGAGATATTGAGAGATTTAATTAACTCGTGAAAATGTGAAATTAAAAGGTAAATTCATATAGGTCTGAATAAACTCACACTCATATTTCCACCAGAATTGATATCCAAGAGCGAACTTCCTTGTCTGAAATAACATAGATTCGTCAGTTCAAGCACATAACTAGATGTGGCCTAATTACAAAAAATAGGGGGGCTTCCTTTAAGATTGCAAACAACTCCCTGACGTTTGGTTCAATGTCAAAACTAAGGGGCTAACGATAATAATTTTATAAATTTTAAGGGCCGGAAGAGTACTTATTGTTGTTAACCCTTGTTTAAAAGAAATCTTGATGGTTTAGTCATCAATGCTTTTTACTATATCATGATGCTGAGTGTTCGGGTGAATCTGCATTGTAACCAATCTATGATAATTATTATCTGATAACTTACCCTACACAATGATCCCCGACTACCAATGAGTTAGTCGCGACATGAAGTAATGCCACATGCCCATCTGTATGCCCCTGACCATGAAAAAAATAGTCATCAATAACTTCACATAATAGATTTGAAAATGTTGAAAACAATTTCACTATCGATCCCAAAGATAGAGCCCTTGACACTTTTAGTCTCACAATTTTATTTTATTTGGCGTTTTCTGCTAAAGTTTAATTATTTGAACTAAAAAAAAGTACATTATGGGGCCGAAAGTGTCAGTGTCTGATATGGAGCGGAAACGGGCTTGAGTCCACTATTCGTGGGCTAGGGAGTTTAAATTAATTAATATTCTATTTCCTTTTATTATTTAGATTTTTATTTTGTTTCTATTTCATTAGGGTTTTCTATTTTATCAGGACTCTATATAAGTCCTTACTTAGGGTTTAATTCAATCATCCATTAATTAAATATTAAGAACAGCCAGTTGGCTTTGGGCAACGGAGTTTCCGTTGATTTTGGGGATTTCTGTTTCTATCAATTGGTCAGACCTGCCGGATCCCGTTTCCGCCGGAATGACGAGATTCGTCGATCGTTTGGAGAGGCTGGAGGCCAATCAGGCAGAGGTGAAAGAGCAATTGAACAAGCAGGGATCTAAATTGGCTGAGATCGCGGCTTCTTTGGCCGCGTTATCGAAGTTAATTATGCCATCGTCGTCACAGGGACACTCGATGGCTAGTACGACACCCCAGAAGCTCGCGGACAATCAGACGAGTAGCGGCGCTACCTTGGCGCTTCTACCATCGTTTGAAGGGGAGGATCCGATCGGGTGGATAGCAAGGGCCGAGCAACAGTTTGAATGGAACTGTACTCCGCCGGAGAGGAAGGTGGCAGCAGCTGGAGTTGCGATGGATGGATCTGCATTGCACTGGTTGGCGTGGATGAGAGAGCGAAAGCCGGGTATGTCATGGGACAAGTTCACCCAAGCGCTGGTGGCGCGTTTTGACACACGATTTATTGGCAGCAAATTTAAGTCGTTGTCCGGAGTCGAGCAAATTAAAATCGTGGATAATTATATTTCGGTATCTGTTCAATCGGCAGATCATGTTCCGAGACTGATTGAAGCACACCATTTCGGCTGCTACTTCATGAATGAGTTGAAAGGTTCGATTCGAGGCTCATTACGCCTTCTTCGTCCTAATAATTTGGAGGCATCAATGAAACTAGCCAGGGATATTGAAGATAATATATCATTTCAGGATGGTGGGCGAGGAAGCCAAACTTTTAGTGGTTCAAGGATGCGTCCGAG
The DNA here is from genome assembly GCA_954870475.1 of Euphrasia confusa. Classification (NCBI taxonomy): domain Eukaryota; kingdom Viridiplantae; phylum Streptophyta; class Magnoliopsida; order Lamiales; family Orobanchaceae; genus Euphrasia; species Euphrasia confusa. The sequence goes on from OX940967.1 coordinate 24,913,607, forward strand.
CAATTTTGCGAGGCTGTTCGGGGGAGGTAATGCGTCTGCAGGGAGCGATAGTGTGCTAGGATATATCGGTGGGCTTTCTAAAGGAGAGAGGCAGTCTCCGGAATCAAACTCGAGTCTGTCCGGGCAGGATATATCGGTGGGCTTTCTAAAGGAGAGAGGCAGTCTCCGGGATCAAACTCGAGTCTGTCCGGGCAGTTTTTGAGATCATATTCAAGGCTGTCGGGATCAAACTTCAACCTTGAGGACAAGGTTATTTCGAAGGAGGTTGGAATTGATATGGAGCGGAAACGGGCTTGAGTCCACTATTCGTGGGCTAGGGAGTTTAAATTAATTAATATTCTATTTCCTTTTATTATTTAGATTTTTATTTTGTTTCTATTTCATTATGGTTCTCTATTTTATCAGGACTCTATATAAGTCCTTACTTAGAGCAACCCCAATGGTTGTGAAATGGCAAGGGCTATTGCCATTTTTTGGCAAAAAATCAAAAAAATCAACCCCAATGGTTGAAATGGCCCTTGCCAAAAAATGGCCCTTGCCAAATTTCCATGTATATTGGGGCAAATATACATGGCAAAATAGCCCTTGCCATTTATGCCATGTCATCACAACCACCATCTTCACCAATCAAAATTCAACAATAATTTTTAAAAAAATAAAAGTTGATATGATGACATACCAAAAAGCAATATATTATTATTTAATTAATAAAATGGCTCTTGCTATATTTAAACCATTGGGGTAAAATTTAACAAATAACAATTGTCACTTGCCATTTTTTGGCAAAATAGAAAATGACCCTTGCCATTTTAGCAAAACCATTGGGGTTGCCCTTAGGGTTTAATTCAATCATCCATTAATAAATATTAAGAACAGCCAGTTGGCTTTGGGCAACGGAGTTTCCGTTGATTTTGGGGATTTCTGTTTCTATCAGTGTCTCAATTTTTCGAGAGACTAAAAATGCAATTCTCTAGCTAGTAGAATGTACTGAAAAGTGAAAATCGGAACGTTCTACTCGAATTTGTGGTGCACTGGTACTCTATAATGCAATCGCCAATCAGCCTATGGCATTATGCATGAGACTTACTGGAGCTGAAATGAGTCTCAAATGCTGACCACCAATACAGATTTCTTCTGATCCCAGAACCGGAATATATCCAAGAGACCAGTCATCTGTAAACATTTTTTAAATTGTTAGAATTTGGTTTGCAGTCAGAATTATTTTTAAAAAAAGTACATCATGGCAAAAATAATAATTATAATATTTAACATCTTAAAGTTCACAGAAAAATAAGAAGTTATAATCACACCTTTTCTGATTCGACGATATGTGTTCTCGTGAGCCAAGAGAGTAGCATCAGGGTTAAACTTTTGGACAATAGAGAGGCCTGTGAGGATTTAAAATATAATAAATCAAAGAAAGTTATAAAAATAGAAAGAGATAAGATGGCCAGTCGAACAAACACTTAAAAGTTAAAACTGATAACTATTAAGATATATTAATAGTAAACAAAATATGTGGAGCATAGACTGAACAGTTCAAAATGCTTACCGTCAACATGATCATGATGATGATGGGTCACAAACACGATCAGCTTTCGTGGGAGTGATTTAATAATTTGTTCAAGCTGAAAGCATGAAACGCAATGTTAATAACAGCATTGAAGCATTAAAAAAAAGTGATCATTACAAAATACGATCTGGAGGTTTGACTAACGTTCAATATTAGAGAAAACACCTATGAGCTATGTTTTCACTTTTCAGTGTAGAGTTAAAGGGTTAGTTTAAATAATCTATAAATGTGGGGGTTGCAATGCTTTTCGCTTATGAAGAGGGTAAAATGCAAGACAAAATAAAGCATTGGGGATTTGGGGGTATTCTAGTAATTTTGAAAACTTGTGGCAAAAAGAAACAGCCCACGATTCTAGTTATAATTAATACCTCATTGTGCATAGTTGAGCTGCATCCAGGATCTATAATGAGGGCGTCCCCACACGCAACGAAATTATCACCACCGAATGCATCATTAAGATTCTGCGGAGCAAACACAACCAAGTTTGTGGTGTGAAAAGGCTTTGCTGTTCGACTTCTCATGGGGACAACTTTAACTCCAGGAGGATATTCCTGCCGAACGAGAACGATGCCATCATTTTTGGACACCCAACAAAGCAGGTTCCTTAAAGGATTAATTGCATAAAGTACCCTTGACTCCTTGAGGTTTGAGCTAATTACAAAAAAATAAAAATAGCTAACTTACCTTTTCATAATCAGTTTCGTTTTTCAAAATAACTGTTCATGTTTATAAAAATTTCACATTTATCCCCTTACATTTACCTCGAATCGGGCGTATTTCTTTTGTAATTTTGAAAGTGTTTTTGTAATTAGGTCAAACCTCAAGGGTACTTTTCGTAATTATCTATTTAAATTAAGATTTTATTTCCAGATGTAGAGCTGTGTGGATATAACTACAACAGAAAAACACTCAGGTTTAATTTCTTTTTCTGTTTTTTTTTTTTTTTTGAAGAAACATACAGTACCTGATATCTCAAGGTAGAGGGAATCATCGATTTTCCACATTGCATGGAATCATTAAGAACACCAATAACGACTAACGGCCCTATACGGTCATTACTGGGCTTCACCTCCAGAAGCAAATCAGCACAGAATTCGGTGGTCATCCATTTGCAGCAATCTGTATGAAGTAGTAGTATAATCAAGCATCATTTTTTTCTCCGAATTCAAAACATTACGGCAGTAGCTTTGTAAAAATGAAGAGCTTCGAAACAAATGTTATACTTCCAAACTAAATTCAGAAACATACTTCGGGACGTATGAAGTATTATTAATTTTCCCAAGCATCATATAAAGATTAGATAACTCAATTTCTCCAAAAGCTCTAGCCACGCTATGAGAAACAATAAGAATGAAACAAACCTTTTAAATTCCCATAGTGAGTTTCCAGTTGTCCGATCATATACACGGTTTTACTAGGACGCCCTGGTCCAAATTCAGGTTCGTCTACAACCTTTGAGAATTTCCACTTGACCTTAATGGTTGTCTCAAGACCCGCTTGCCCGAGCACCTGCAGAGAGATGAAAGCAACTACTAAGTCAAATGCCTCAGCCAAATTATACCCGAACTTGAATTTTCCAAAGACACAACCATAGATAGAAATCCAGATGATACTTGCAACCACAAAAAAAACTCTAGAACAATAGACGAAACAATCTAGAAAATTGAAGAGGACAGTAGAGGAAACCCATTTACAAATTAGAAGATAGCAGCAAACCCAGAATTCAAGAAACACTTTTTTTCAATCCCAAATTCAAAATTACCAAATTTACAAGCATGTATTTCCGATTCTTGGACCTCAGAAATTACCTGATTAACAGCCGAGTCAAAATCGAATTGATTGAATGATTCCGACAAAGAATTATCCCCATCTTCGATTTGAACATGATTACTGGTAGTATCGAGAAGGGATAATTCAGCAGAGGGCAAGTCCCAAAGCGGAGTGTCTCGGTAAGTATCATACTCGGGATCGTTGAATTCGGGAGGTGGGTTTTGCTTTGTGAGGACAAATTCGACGTCGTTTGATGGGTTCTTGATTATCACTGCCAAGTTCACTTTTTGAGTGCCCATTTTTTATTTGATTTGATTTTGGTTAGTCGATGAAGATTTAGGAATTGGGGTACTTGCGTTTTAATTATTACCAATATTTATTAAAATTAAAAATGTAGCCCATAGATTATTGATGCGATCAATTAAGAGCTGAGGTTGAGCCCACTTTCACGGCGAGGTAGGTAGAGGTGACGATTTCGGATTACAAAATACTTAATCAAAATTCGGCTCGACTTTATACTTAATTAGTTAATTCATAATTGTATCGATTCAGTTATCTAAGGTGAAATGTTTTGAAGATCGCATGAATGAACTCATTAATCAAAAATCACACAAAAACAAACACACATACACATAGGATCATGTGATGGATTATTTTCTTTCAACATAATCAAATAACCATCATGATAAGAAATCATATTTCAACCATTAATTATCATTCGTTTGGGGCCCTAAATAATTTTTTCTCATTATGTGCATTATTTGTATTATTATGTTTCTTTAGTTAATGTAATCCATGGTTGAGAAGAAAACAATTAATTATCATTTTTAGTTTAATTATACTCACTTTATTTCAAATAAAGTTTCATAATTTTTTAATTCAAATTGGCCTACTTTCTTTTTAATTTTAATTTTTTCAGAGCAAAATAATATTTAACTCAACCTTAAACTTTTTTTGAAAGACCAAGTAATCCACAAATTTGAATTAAATTGACGTCCCTGATACAAAAACATACCTTCTCTCGTTCACACAAAAAAGTTGAAACTTTTTTTTTAAGATATTTCTAAATAATTGATAGATAAAAAAAATATATATATTCTAACTTTTTTAATTTAAAATATTATTTGACCTTACTTTATTCACTACTTTTTAAACTTTACTCGCAACTATTTATTTTTTAATTTAAAAATACATTTTTACTCTTTACTTTTTAATTAAAAAATAAAAAAATAAAAAAATTCTTAATCTTCCTAATTAATTAGTAGAGTTAAAATCTCTTAAAAAAAATTAGTAGAGTTAAAATAGCTACTCCATAATTGAGTAATTATGCAAATAGGCAATTGGCACTAGGCAGGAGTAAAATAATTTTACCAAAATTGTAGATTATCAAAATTACAATTTTGACATCCAATAAATACGAACCCGGCCCGGGTTTTTCAGTCACATGCCTTGTCGGAATTAAGATCCGAACTCCGACCCGGATCTTTCTCATCTCCGTGAGAAGGTGCCGTCAAGTCAACGTCAGTAAGCCCGACTCCGTTACGCCGACGGAAGTAATTGACAGCCACCTGAATTCTCTTGAGCATAGCGAAAAATTCCTCCACCTCTTCATCCGTCGCGTCTCTTTCCTGGCAGCCGTCATCATCTTCCGACGGTTTCCGTCTCTTCCCGTTAGCTTCTCCGTCATCCTCCCGTTTCCTAATACTACCAATTTCCATGGTGAAATAAATTACTGTGTAATTTATTTAAAGAGAAGTGGAATTGAGGTTTATTTATATGAAAAGAAAGGGGCGTGACAGCGTGATGACGCTAAAATGATGCATATAACAATGACGTAAAAATAATGTCAGAATGAATGTATTTTAGTATTTTTTTTATATTTTTTATATATTTTTTAAAAATTAATTGACATCAAACAAGTAAACAGTTGATCAGATTAACAAATAGTTATGGGATGGACCAGAGTAATTTATAGTGAAATAGGTAAACAATTGATCGACAAATAATTATGAGACGGACCAGAGTAATTTATAATCAAGGCTTTGATTTAAATACTTATATTTTTCATTTTCTCGTGATTTTAATGAGTGGAAGGAGATTATGAATATGACTATTGTTTGTTAATTAGGTGATTAACATGTCAAAACAAAATACACGCCACGCCCCCACCTAGTAAAATTATAGAGTACTGTATTTACAATTATTTGGCAGAAAATTTTAAAAAATAAAATCAAAAAAGTAAAAAATTGAAATATATTTTATAGTAAAAAATAAAATATATATACATTTTAATTTGCAAATATTATTTTGGGGCGTCTAACGAAAAGTGTAAAAAATGTTATGAGGTGAATTGTTTTTTAAATAACTATGGCTCACATCAATACTCATATTTTTCATTTTTGTCCATATTAAATCAATGGCATTAATTAAACTTCAGAAAAAAAAATTATTCTTATTTTTTTATTTAAAAAATATAATTTCAATTTTAATTTTACTACCTTTTACATAATTGTAAATGGCCAAGCTAAGCCTCCCAAGTTCCAACTCAAGCTCATCGGCCCACATGAGTTTTGTAGGCCGATTCAGCCCAGCCCGATTCTCAATAGGCTTCAGTTTTTTGTAGTCCAACCCAACTCGAGATCCGCCATCTGACATTCGGGTCATTTTAGTCCAATATTATTAAATCAATTTTTAATATTTGTTTGATTTAACTAGCTAAAAAGTAAGTAATTAGTACAATGTTTTTTTTTTTTTTGCCAAATTGAATTTTGATAATCGGAGGTCTAGTGAGCACAATGATTTTGAACTTCTTGTTTTATGTTGTGTCAATGTTTACAGTGAATGATACTTTAAATTCATAAATATTCATATTTGAATTTTGAAGCAACTCTTGCTTCACATAATTTTACAATGAAAATGGTAATTAACCAACTTTTTGTATTTTAAATGATGGGCCTAGTGTGAAAATGGTCTTGAAGATGGGGCAATCATCCTTGTAGATAGTATGGACCGAATGTATTGATCCCGTGAAAGACTTTATAAGTGGGCCCTCTTCCAAGCCCATGTTTAATGTTCTCAGTTACACCTTATCTGGACTTGGTGTTATCTACTTGGGGGGAATGTTTCTGTTTCCGATTTAATAAATTTAATATTAATAAAACATGTCTTCTTATTTAATTGATTTTCGATCACAATTCACAAGCAGTATTATCTTTGTCCTGAACTAATTGTCATAAATTATTTGTAAAATACTTAAATTACAAAACTAGAAAGAGTAATATTTTAGTGAGATATATATATATGTCCATGCATCCAATATACCTATTTTAATAATTTTAACCCGTACTTTTATGAAAAATAATTAATATGTGGACGAAAAATGTTAATTAATTTTATTTTACTTTTGGATATGCAAGTTTAAAGGATGTTTGTGTAGTAGAAACGAATAATTTATAGAAAAAAAAATATTCTTTTTAATTACATGTAAATGACAAAACAACGAGGAGCATATTAAAAGATCCATGTTGATTGCAAGATCACCATAAACTAATATTTTTGAAATTTTGTATGCAAAAATCAATTATGTTAATATATTTTACATTCCTTTTTGTTGACCGATTGGTTGCGTATAATTGAATGATAGATTCTCAATTTTTTCCATCATTGCTATTTGCTAAGAGATAAAAGTACGATCATACTCATCATTTTAATGTAATGTATCCATGTGAGCCTCATTTTAATTCCAAGAATATTGATATAACACCACATGCACTAATCATGTTTTTCGATCACAACATTCATAATATTACCTTTAATTTATGTTTGATAGCGTTTTTCGATCACAACATTCGTAATATTACCTTTACTTTATGTTTGATAGCAATCGACTTATCTTGATATGTATAGAGATTAAAAATGAAAATATTTACATCTTTCAATATATTTTTGTTGGAGAATGGACATCAAAATAAATATCAAATTCATTTTATCTAATAATTTGTTATATCATTTTTAATAATTTGTTGTTAGTTTTATTAATACTTTAGAGTATTCATTTTCTATAAAAGTAATCATACACATTAAAATACAAGTGTAATCAATTTCATTACTCTTTTAAGTCTAATTTAGGATTATATGGGCAAAAGTTCATAGATTTACCACGTTAGTATATGTGTATATAAATAAATTATCGATCTAAATCACTAGGTAGTATCTTTGTATTCTTCTCATGATATAAGGTATTGACATTTATACAAACTTATAATCTTGTCTTATGTGTGAGAATATATGATACAAAAATCACAAGGATTTAGGATCAAAGACAAATTTAGAGATTTGATTTTAATGTCAATATAAAACATAAATTGTGACAAAATGTGCATTCTAATTATTGTTAAAAAAAAAAGAATATCCTAAAGTACAAGTATAGAAACACTGATAATACAGTTGCATTATGCATTTATGTGAAAGAGATTATCATTCTCATAGCGATTAGCAACGATAAAAAAAAACTCAACATAATCAAGACTCCATCCCCAATATTCCATTATTATTCGTTAAAAAAATTAGTTCTTACAAAATTTGAGAACAATTTTGCGCCAAATCATAAACAAACTTGTTGAAGATAATTACATATTTTATAGTATAGCTTCAATTAAGTGAACAATATACAAAACAAATTTACAAATTGTGCTCTTTTTTATACCAAATTGAATTGAACTGGTCAGAAGAAATTAAGTTGAAAATAAAATAAAATTAAGTGAACTGATTTCTTTATAATAATAATAATTTTAATACATTATAAAATAAAATTTATAAATTATGAATATATATTAAGTATGAATTAGATTGTTTTTGAAATCATTCATCCTGACTATTAATTATTTTACATTTATATATTTTTAATTTTTAAATGAACGAATACGAGTTGAGATGGAATGTTATTTAGTTTACATTTTTTTTTAATTTTTAAATGAACAAAGCGAGTTGAGATGGAATGAACTGAATCTAGTTGAATTGGATTGAATTCAAACTAAATATAAAAAAAAAGTCACATCAACAAGCATATCTCAAAATATTTCAAAATATGAAAATAAGATGAACATTTTAAAAGTGTCATTATATTTTCTTTTAATTTTTTTCAACAGCTTCATTTCAACTTTCACTTTATTTTTTCAAATAATTAAAAATTAATTTTATTAAATTGACTTTGAAAATACATTTTTACAATTTTAGAGAAAGTATATATAAAACCGAATAAATATATACTCTATTATCTATGTCCCTTTGGAAATGTTACCCTTTAATTTTTTTATTTGAAAATATTTCAATTTTACTTTAATTGTTTATAAAAATACAATCAAATAAATTTACTATACAAAAAAAAATACATTATTTATTAAAGTTTCTTCCTAAAAATAATAAACCAATACTACATTATATCAATGGTACGGAAATAGACAAATAATAAAATAAAAAAAATTGATTGGGCGAAAACCAATCGCGGCATTCGAACCGGATCTTATGTCGAAGCTTTGTCGGACAAGTCAAAAATATTGTACTACAGTGTATTTCACATCACAACGATTCAGTATGAAGTCGCATTTTGTTTTACTATTTTTTTAATTGGCTAAAATTCTGACGCGTGCCATTCAATAAATTATGGGAGCCTTAAATCGGAAGACAACTTTTCTCCTTTCTCTGCAACATACCTCGTGTTTTTTTTTCCAAAGAGAAAATTCAATTAATTCATTTGACCAGAAAAACACTTTGATATTTTGATAGGAGAGTAGCACGTACACTATTCATTTGTGAGAAACAAAGTTGTACATTAAACTATGAGAGCTGTGGATTTTTGGAACAAATATAACTTTGATGAGTATTTTGTACAACTCAAAACACATACGAGTATTTTAGACACTTTCAATAAGAAATGTCTAACTTACCCTCTTCTTTTTAAAAAACAATACAAAACAAATAAAACAATTGAAAAAAGACAAAAAAAGAATTAAAAAATCGGTCCCCACATTCCTTTTCTCTCTCCCGCGTCGCGTTCGGTCCCCCCAAACACCCAAAACCGCCCCCACCTTTGAGAATTGAAGAAGTGAAATTCCGGCCACTGAACTTCCGGCGACTCAATGGCTGACAACAACGACAACCAGGACGAGCCACAATGGCCGATTCAAGCCCCGGTAAGTGGCCGAACCCTAGCCTTTTGAATTTCAAAAATTTGATTTTTTTTCGATAATGTGTTCAATTGGATGTGTTAATTGCTAGGATTTGAGTGTATTTGAGTTCCTTATTGCGTTTTAGTTGATTTAGAATCGAAATTCAGTGTTAAATTGCTCTTGAAATCGACTGAAATTCTGGGTTTGGGTCGCTGTTCCTGGCAACACGGTGGCGCTACACGGTGGTGATTTTCTCAGTCACCGTGTTGCTTGCCTACCGTGTTACCGGGCAGTGACCCAGGAAATCTGGGTAACACGGTGGGCTTTTATCCGGTAACACGGTGACCGTGTTACCGGACAGAATGAATTTTTTAATTTTTTTTTTTTTGAATTTTGAGTTTTCTTATTTAATTGAATGTCATATTTACTTATTTTAACTTCATTTTTGCAGGAGGGCTTCCATTGGAAGAGGCCAGAGTTCATACACAAGTCGAAGAACCTCAATTTGTACGATCGGTACGAATTGCTAAAGGAAATTAAAGACACGCTGGCGTTCGTCGACCCTACCGAAGCAACTTTACAGACATTTAAGAAAAGTTGTTTCGGTTATTTGCTCTATATTAAGAGGGACGGAAGGTCCAATATGGCGATGCAGCACCTGCTAGCTCGGGAGATCGTGAGTCCGACGATACCTCCATTCGAGCATTGGTTTTTCGTCGGGGGCCAGACTATTCGCTTTCGAGCACAGGAGTATGCCCTGATTACCGGACTTCGATTTGGTGGTCGCGCATTTGATCCTTCGGCCACCACGCACACGGTTTCTGAGGACTCTGTTTACTACAGACACTTCAGACAGACGACGATCCTTAAAGATCTTCGTACGAAATTCACCTCTCTGAGTATGGGTCAGGACCCGGCCGACTACTTGAAGGTGGCCAACTTGTTGATGTACTATGTTTTCTTGCTGGGCCGAGACGATGCCAAGATCGACACTTGGGCTTGGGCTTTTGTGGAGGACGTTGCCGGATGGGATTCGTTTCCCTGGGGATCCTACTCCTGGCAGATCATGTCGCACTACATCTCCATAGCTGCGACGATGCCCGGTCAGGTTAACTCGAGGGGATACCACGTTTACGGCCCAATTTGGGCCTTTCAGCTATGGTCGTACGAGGCTATACCGAGCTTGGGCAGTGTCTGCGGAGTGCGAGACGAGAAAACAAGGAGGCCTCGGTTTTTGAACTGGAGATCGGTTGGATGCACCCTCGATTTCACTCATTTCTTCGAGGACGATCAGGTAAATTTTGTGAAATTAATGTTTTAAATTATTTATTTCCTTTAATTAATGCTTAATAAATTAATTTTCATTTGTTTTCAGCTTGTGGTCCTCTCGACTCTAGAGCCGACACGCAGGGAGGCGAGGAGTGAGTACTACACTTCGTTCCTTAACAGAGGAGCAGACGAAGTGAGGTACGTTGCTCCTGCTAGGATTGGACATGCTCCGAGAGGAGCACAGGCTGCAGAACCGGTGACAAAGAAGAAGAAGAGCTTGATAGAGCGCGTGGCCGGACGCGTGTCCAAGGCAATGGACAAGATTACGGGCGATGTCCCTCAGACTAGTCGACGCACGCGTGACGACAGGACACCCGATTCATCTGCCGAGCGGCATGCATCTCAGCGTGAATCTCATCGAGCCCGACGAGAGCCCTCTCCTGCAGCTGAGGCACATGAGGCACCTGAGGCACCTGAGGCTTCAGATGACAGTACCGATCGACGCATTGATCGACGGCTCCACAAGATCCTCAACGATGAGTCTGAGACTGGATTTATGGGCCGATTGACTGCCCGGATGAGGAGGATACAGAAGGAGGGCAACGACAGTCTGATGGAGCAGTTTCGGGGGTTTTTCGGTCGCAGGCGATACTCTCGGAGTCGCCCTTGTCCTTCTGATGCATCTCAGGGCGGTTTTCCGGCTGCTCGGCATTCTATCAGCGCGCCTCCTCGCTATCAGGACTCGGAGCCCGAAGAGTTGGTTGATGTTGATATCAGGGTTTCGTCTGGGGACAGGCGACACAGTTTTGCTGGTTATCGCAGGTCGCCACTTGACGAGCCGACCCATGCCGAGTCTTTCCATGCCGAGTCGACCCACGTCGAGCAGCAGCCTCAGGTCGAGCAGCAGCCCCTGTACGAGCAGCAGCCCCAGTACGAGCAGACGACTGTTGGCGATAGCTATCGCACACCGGCACAGACTCAGGCTGTCTGGGCAGATAGCGGTCATTCTTCGCCACCGAGGGCACTGCGTGATTTTGAGGGTGTCTTCGGTGCCTTCCCAGCGATTCCCACCCACGGCATCTTCACTCCGACTACTGCTTATCGGCCAGAGTATGATCCTGGTTTTATTGTACCGAGAGGGGCTGATATACCGCAGGAGATCGTTGATGCAGAGACTTTTTTTCCGACTGCGTCTCAAGTCGAGTTGTTCAAGATTACATCTCCCGTGGAAAATGAACACGTAAAAGAGATTGCATTGTCGGAAGAGGAGAAAGAACTTGGGGATGATGAGGAGGAGGAGGATGATGTCGCCGAGAGTAGTCTCGGACCCCGTGTGAGGAGGCCCTCGGCAGCTCTTCGGAGCCCGTACGTCGCGCAGTTCCCACGGAGAGGCAGCGAGAAGGTTAGGGCGCTCTATTCGATGTTCCGTCGTGAGGGGCATGGAATGAGTGTTTATATCCCTTTCAACGAAGTGTATCTGGACCAGAAGTACTTCGAGCGGATTGAGTCACTACATCATTGGTACGCGGACATGGTAAGTTAATTTGTAGTTAAACTTTGAAATTTATAATGTTTATTAAATTGTGCTTAACTGTGATATGTATATTTTTCAGGAGATTGACATGTACATTACGTACCTGCGCGACAAGATAAAGTCCGGCAAGGGTTTAAAAGATGAAGTCACTCCAAGGAAGACTATACTCTTGTGTACCGAGTTCTTCGTAAGATCCAATCATCCTATCAAATACAAGTTTTTTTTTATCATTTTCCTAATACTAATCGTTTAAATTTATTTTAAATTAACAGGGCGCTATGAAGACCCAGTACGCTAGGATTGCGATCCCACGTGCACATGCAAGGAGAACGAACTTGGAGAAGAAATATGAGTCCTGGGCACCGCCGGACTTCATGCTGAAATACATCACGGGAGACGGTAGGCACGAGAGTTGGGAACACGCACGAGAGGTAATTTAAAGAACCGTACATTTTTTTTTAAATTCAATTTAATATTTTAATTTAATTGTAAATAACGTTTTATTTTATTTTTATTTTTGTAGGTGATAACGGTCTGTAATACCGGGGACCATTGGGTCGTGATAAAGATTGACCTGAATCTCTGGACTATACAGTTGTACGACTCGTTGTGGTGGCGTTGTCCGGAACTAACTGCCAAGTCTCGTGTACTATCTCCGGTGTTGGAGTTGTTGCCTCGTCTTTTGGTAGCTGCAGGATTTTGGGAGGGTCCAAACTTATTTCATCGAACCCACAAGAAGACTTCTATGCAGGTCGAAGCCCCGTTGGAGCAGTTTATCCAAGTCGACAACAACAACTGCGGCCCGTACGTGTGCATGTACTTGGATCGTCTCGTCAACAAGCACCTCAATCACCGGGGTAAAGAAATCGACGACGGGTACTTGATGAAGTATCGCCGATATGTAGCTCGAAAAATTTTCAGTTTGAGTCATCGAGACCAGTGATTTGTATTTTGGATGATTTTAGACTTTTTCGTGTGCATGTGTTTGGATTGATTGGTATGTGTGTTGAGATTGATTTGCAGGTTTAGCTTTGATATTAACTAAATAAATCCCGTCAAATTTTTTTAAAATTATTTATAATATATTAACTTATTAATTTAATAAAATTTGTAAAAAAATAAACTATTTTATGTGTGTTTTGATTGATTTTGGTGAAATAAATGTGTTTTGATTGATTTTAGTGAAATATTTCGATTGAATTAAGTGAAAAGCGGCTGAAAAAACGGGGTCTGCCTTTTTTTTACCTTCGGTCAACTCAATTTGGGGGTCGGTCAACGGAAGTCAACTAATTTTGGTCTTAGTCAACTCAATTTGGGGGTCGGTCAACGGAAGTCAACTAATTTTGGTGTTAGTCAACTCAATTTGGGGGTCGGTCAACGGAAGTCAACTATTTTTGGTCTTAGTCAACTCAATTTGGGGGTCGGTCAACGGAAGTCAACCCTCAGGTCAATGGGGTGATCCGCGGGTTCATTAAGGAGAAATGCGGGCTGAGCCTCTGTTTCGACGACGAACACAAAGCACTCGTGTATTTGCTCGTCTAACATGCGGGATACATCTTCGTCGCGAATCAAAGGAGCCCGCACGCTTCTCGCGTCAATGCCTCGTGTGAAGAAAGACAACATGTACTCGATATTGGGCGGAGGGCGCAAAGCGGTACGAATCCGGCTCACAAGAGTGTCGAGCGTAATTTCATCCCTATTAAAGAAGAGGCACATATCTACTCCATCGACGTAGCCCGCTCGATCCCAACGACCACCGTAACGTACCGTGATTCGTCGATCCGACATCTACGATAAATAAACACGATTGAATTAAGTTAGGGAACCCAAAATATCCATCCAAACGTGTAAAAACAATCCATGATTCGAAAATTAAAAAAAAAAAAAACTAGTCACTGTACACGGTCACTACACGGTCACCCGACCGTGTAGTGTGTCACCGTGTTACCGAGACACACTTCTCGGAACACGGTGACCGGGATTACCGTGTAGTGCCCTGCTGTGTTACCGGGCAGTGACCGGATAATCTTCATAGCTACACGGTGGCTACACGGTCGAAGCTGCCCACCGTGTAGCCACCGTGTAGCTATGAACTCGAACAGAAAATCGAAAAAAATAAAAAAAAACGGCGATTTTCGACGTACCTTTCGGCCGGCGAACCCAGCTCTTCCAACGTAGATTCGGACGGAGCTTTCTTGTAGAAGTGTGTTTGTAGAGAGAATAAGAGAGATTGGGTGGGTTTTTGTGTTTTGAAAAAAATTGTTGTGTGTGAGAGTTTAGGGTTGTATGCATGATTAATGCATGGAGTTACACATTCAACAACCTCAATTCCGATTTTGGTAATATGTGGGCCCCACGATTTTCTTATTTATGTTTTGAAATTGTTTTTGAATTTTTAATTGAATTCTTTGGATGAAAATAAAAAGTAAGGGTGTTTTTGAGATTTCAAGTGTAGTTTGTCTAAAATACTCATGTTTTTTTGGGAGGGGTCAAAATTCTCATCTTTGTTAAAATTGTGCATGAAAAGTCACATTCCCACTTAAACTATAGTATATTTATCACCCCTCTATCTCAAGAAAATCTTCCTAGCTCCTACTATACTTTCTTAGGAGATTAAAAAAAGAGGCCTGTGGATTTTCAAGCATTTTTATAAGAAGTGTGAGTATTTTGACACACCCCAAAAAATTGTGAGTATTTTATACAATTTCTACTTGAAATGTCTAACTTACCTTCAATTTAAAAAAAAACAAAACAAATGAATTAAAGAATAAGGAAAGGAAAAAAAAAACATCGGTCCCCACATAATATTTTCTCTCTCTCGTCGTCTGACGCTACCGTCGTGGAGTAGCGCAAAATAATATTTATAGTTCCTAACTATTCACTAGCACAAGTACTAGTAGCAAGTATAGGGTCGATCCCACGAGGAGGCGATTTAGCTTATAGTTTCCCCGGCTTTGAATGCTCAATTGGGTTGTCACGTTTGAAAAGGTTTTGTTTTGGAGAGCAGTTGGGCACTGCCGAACCGTGGTCACCGTGTTTACTTGACTGAAAAATAACAAATAACTTAAACAGAAATAAAACTAGCATGCAACCTAATAAATTGACTGAGCAATTAACAGACTTCGACTAAGTAGATAAGATGAAACAAATAAAAACTAAAGTATCCAGGCATTGACTCCCCTGACTTCCCCCTTGACCTATGTGCTGCCGATCATCGGTACGTATATCATTTTGCTAACAGTTTTGTCTTCCAGTTATAGATCTCAAGTATTAACATCCCTATGATGTCACGCATATTAATACCCCGAACCCTTATTCGCTCTTATGTTTAAGTCCTGCCAGATCTCTCTCGACAGGTCTCCTGACGTTGACCAATTCGACACTATGTGACCGCATGAGTCTAAGTTGGTCAAGTCGCCTTCATCCTCCAAGCAAACCCGGAATGGCCAATAGCATGCCTGGACAGACCCAAGTCATACGACCACATCTCCAGCAACATGTTGTACTTCGCGGACGCCCAGTCTCCCGGTCGCGTTGATCCACGTACTCCTGTGTTAGGCAAGTCGGGGTTCCCACTGGTCACTGTAGGATTGCCCAAGTCCCTAACATGCTTAAGTTACTACCCTGTTGAATCGGGAACAAAACTCAGCTAGTTGCTGTCATCAATAAGCCTCCCGGCATGATCACGTCTTAGGGTTGGTCAGGTTCTGTCTTTGCCCAGATACAAACAGATTAGCTACTCATGAAAATAAACGAAAATAAAACTAAGGAATTAAGACGAACTGAACTATGCATTGAAAACGGGAAATCGTTCAAAGGGAAATAAAATCAAAGTACGAAATTAAAAACATGAAAGCATATAAGAAATTGTTTTTAGCCCGAGGGCTTAACAGAAAATAAACGCCGGCGAGTGGTGTTGCTCACGCGGCCGCCTTCTTCTTCGCTGGATAGGTTAGGGCTTGCTCCGGTTTCTTCGCTGCTCATGTGTCGTCCTTCTTCTTCGTCAGTCACTCCTTTATGTAGACGGGCCTTTGCTGATGGGAGACGTGTGGGGGAATACATCTAGGGTTGGACGAGAGTCCTTCTTTATCCTTATCTCTGAATCTGGTCATCTTGAAGAGTCCACGATTTTCAGGATTCTGGGTACACCGAATGCCCACCGTTCCGCCTCCGTCAATGTTAGCGCTTGCCCATGTACTTCCTTCTCTGACTGACTGAGGTAGCGGACCATGTGCGGTACTTGGTCGTGCTCAAGTCTTGCTCCACCTGCTGACGTCCTGGTTGCTTGCTCAACTCTGCGGGACCCTTTTTGTCAGTCTGGCTTGCTCAACGAGTGCTCTTGACCATGGAAGGTGATTTCCTTGCCTCTTTCACACAGTGCGCTCCTCTTTTCACTCCTTTACCTGCCCACCTGCAAAACTTGCCCAAGTACCCAAACGTGCCCTCCCAGACACAAACAAAGTAAAAACAAACTAAAGACTCGATATACTTGACTCTAAAAACCTAAAAATGAGCCAAAAAATATGGCTCATCACACGCACACACTTTACTTCGCTTGTCCTCAAGCGTGTACGGTGACTTGCCTGCTCAAGCAGAAAACAAACAGGGGGTAGAGAAAGAAAGAAAATAGAAGACTCAAGGACAGCATGCTTATCAAAATACAGAGAGTTGATCAAGTGAACAGATAGTCAAAATCACAGTCAATGGAGTGCATAAAAAACGGCCAAGAGTTTGCAACAGGATTTTGGGATCCTCACTAAGTGTTTCTCTCTATGTAGTGGATGGGTAGTGTTTCGCTCAATGCTGTTTTAAAAGAAGTCCTGCTTTGGGCTTGACCAAGTTCTATCCTGTGACATTTTCAATTGAGTTGGACAATATCATTAGGGCTTTCTAGGGTGACTGTATAGGCTAGCTTGGGCAATTCCCAGAATTGATTTTAGGTAGGACATGCATTTTACTTAGCAAATTTCCTCCTAATTTCTTCTCTCTCACGGGCCTTAGCACACCCTTTTATTTGTGGATCTATTTTTTTTTCTTTTCTTTGTTTTTCTCTCTTTTTTTTTTCTTTTTTTTTTTCAGAGAAGACTTTGCCCTGACTTGCTCTTTTTTTTTTGAACTTGAGCATATATGCAGGTTGGGTCAGGGCAGTGGGAGTTTTCCCCCAGGTGATCAAGAAATATTGGCTCGGCTCAAGGGGCTAACAAGGGTCTTCTTTTTATTTGCAGTACAGAAAGAAAATGCCTAAATCATTTATTACTCAACTCAGTTTTCAAATAATCACAATGGTCAGAACTTGGGCAAGCTTCAGCATCACAAACTTTTAAACAGCTACTCTCAAGAAAGAAATATAACACACAGATGTAGGCTCAAATCCTCACAGCTTACCTAGTTGCAATTCCATCGTCCCTAATATTTTTCATGCATAGACTATTAATTTTGAAAACTGTTCAAATTGATCAAGGTATTTATCAAGCATGCGACTCGATCAAACTATGGGGTTGCTCTTGACCTTCCCCCACTCACACACTTTGCCTCTGGCAAAGTGTGCAAACAGTAATAGGTTGGGCAAGCATCCCCCCTGACTCCGACTCCAACGATGTTGGCGCACCTTCCCACATACACACTTTGCCTCGGGCAAAGTGTGCAAATAAGGAGGTCGACCCCATCAGACATGAGCCGGGCAGACTCAAGACCAAATAAAAATAAAATAAAATAAATAAAATCCTAAACTACTAAAACAAAAGGGAGGGTACATTTAAGTTTTGGGTTCAGGTGGGTACCTGAATCCAACATGGACGAAGTATGCCATGAGGGCAGCGTGCAGCTCATCCTGCCTCTCTCCAATTCGATCCTGCTTCTCCTCGAGGACATCCAATTGCTTAAGGATCTCCTCCTTCTGCAACTCGACCCTCTCACTTGGTCGACTCACAGGCTCGGTCTTCACTTTTGCCTTGGCTGCCATCGCCAAGGCCTTCACTTCCTCTGGGTTTGTGAACACCCAATCCTCTCCTTCAACTCTGATATCCGCCATCCTATTCAAACATGCATGGTCAAACTTCTCCTCGGGCATCATCTCCATCAACTCAAAATCAAGCTTCAACTCCATCCTCTGGGCATAAATTCCTGGAAAGTGGGCAAGGGACAACCTCTGTGCTGGCTTGCTCAAGATGTTCTTCAGTTGTGCGCACAGGAAAGCTCCAAAGTTGACCTTGATCTTCTTGGTCATGCACCACAGTAGATCAAGCTCGGTCAGGGAGATAGTATTACTGTTGTCCTTTTTTCCATAAAAATTATACGCCAGTATACGGTGGCAGATGCGCAACGCGTCGTCCTTGAGCTGGTGATTCTTGGCCTCCTGTGACTTGAACACTTTTTCCTTGCTCAAGGCCCTCCAGATCTCGTTCCTCTCCTTCTGCGTGCGCTCTGGTGGTGTGGTCAATCTGTCCTGGTACTCCTTTGAAAACTTGTCCTTGAAACTGGCCGCTCCCATGGCCATGTTGATCTCGAAGATGCTCGCCTCATTATACGATCCCATCAATTTGAAAGAAATGCCCAACGGCCCGCCATCCTTGCTCGTTCTCACCTCTAACTCCTCATAGAACTCCTTGACCAATTTCTCAGAGACTTGCCCTGGCCAGGTCAAGAAGTCTTCCCATCCTATAGCTGCAAAATAACCCTTAACTTGATCAAGAATATTCAAATCCTTAAGGGTTTCGAAACATACCGTCTTGGGCACTACCACTGCCCTTTTCTGGATGTTTGAGGGTGGGGGTACTGACTGCTTGCCCTTGCCACGGGTGACTCGGGTCGTCGCCGGAGTTTTGAACTTCTCAGATGGGGTGACCGGGACAGAATGCTCCGACTCCTCTTTTACCTCAGTTTCTTCCTCGCCGTCTTTTTCCTCTTCGTCGCCGGCGGTTGACATGTCGTCGGCCTTCTCGTCAGACGACGACTCCATGGTGGCGGCCGGCGAAGCTTCGCGGGGCTTCTTGAACTTACCTTTCTCCTCCGCCGTAAACTTCCTCTTCTTCACGACGTCCTCACTCGGCTCAGCGCTATGGCTCGCCGGGTTCGATTCCTCTGATGGCTTTGGGGTCGTGTCGAGGTCAGAAAGTTTCGGGGCTTCAATTTCCGCCGTCAGTTGGTCTACCAGTATGGTGTTGATGGGGGCCGGGCTTGCCTCGCGCGTCGGGCTCTGTTTGGCCGGCGAAGGGGTGGTTTCTTTCTCCGTGGGTGGTGGTGGTGGTGGCGTTTTCTCCTTCGCGGGCACAGATGCGGCGGCGGCGGCTTTCGATGATTTTCCTCCGGCCATCTTCTTCCACGGTTGTGATTGAGGGCTTGTGAGATCGATTTTGGTACCGTGAGGGATCTTGTTTAACTTAGTGTTTTTGGGGCGGGTGGATACCATGATTTTCGGAGTTAGGGTTATGGGGGTGGTGGTGATGGTGGGGAAGTTGAGGAGTTGTGCGTTTTTTGAAGTAGAGGTGGGGGTAGTGGTATAGATTGATTAGGATTTTGAATTTGATAGGACTCTGCAAATTCAGATTTGATTGGACTCTTTTGCGGATTCCCGAAAATCCCGCAATCATCACAGCTGGCCACCCCCTCTCGTTGCTCAACTACCGCAATTGCTCACTCACTTTCCCTGTTTCCTGCAGACAAAAACAGACCAAAACCCTTTCCTGCCCAAGGCTACTCCTTGGCGTGGTGAATTTATTAACGTAAAATGAAATAAGGGAAAACATAATATACATACCGAGTTCGCCTTCGGTATTTGCCTCTATTTATTGTCATGGGCCTGACTTATTTTTCTTGCTTCACTTGGTCAAGCGGCGGGCTCAGGGGGTATCATCCCCTTGAGGTCCTCATTCCCATAGTAAGCCTTGACTCTCTGCCCATTTACTTTAAAGATATTATCGTCACCTGGCTTAAATAGCTCAACCGATCCATTTGGGCAAACAGCATGGACTATGAATGGTCCTGCCCATTTGGTGGATAGCTTTTTAGCCTTGAATTTGAACTTGGTTTGGTAAACCAGAACCAGTTGACCAGGTTCGATCTTCTTTTTCTTGATGATTTTATCGTGGGCTCTCTTTGTCCGTTCCTTGTAGTTGACCGCGTTATCATATGCTTCAATCCTTATCTCCTCCAGCTCAGTTAGGTCAAGTTTACGCCCTTCGCTGGCTGCATCCCAGTCGAAATTGACCTTGTTCACTGCCCAATGCGCCTTGTGTTCGATTTCTACGGGCAAGTGGCATGACTTGCCAAACACCATGCGGTAGGGAGAGATCCCTGAAGGTGTTTTGTAGGCGGTTCTGTAGGCCCAAAGTGCATCATCGAGCTTGTCGCTCCAATCCTTACCTTCTGGCTTGACCGTCTTCCTCAAGATGGTTTTGATGATACGATTGGATAGCTCGGCTTGCCCATTGGCCTGGGGGTGATAAGCTGTGGAGATCCTGTGGTGCACTCCATACTTCCTGAGCAACCTCTCAATTATGTAATTGCAAAAGTGCGTACCTTGGTCGCTGATCAATGCGCGGGGTACACCAAATCTGCTGAATATGTCGCCCTTGAGGAAGGTGGCCACCACTCTCGAATCATTAGTTGCTGTAGCCTTGGCCTCGACCCATTTGGATACATAGTCAACTGCCAAGAGTATGTACTCTTTCCCTCTGGAGTTGGGCAAGGGTCCCATAAAGTCGATGCCCCATACGTCGAAGACTTCCACAGGCATAATGGGCATCATGGGCATCTCATCTCTCTTGGTCACGTTCCCCTCTCTCTGGCACTTGTCACAGCTCCTGCACCACTCGAAACAATCCCTCAAAAGAGTTGTCCAATAAAAACCACAGTCAAGTACCTTCCTTGCTGTGCGTCTGTGGCCAAAATGTCCTCCGCAGGCTTTCTCATGGCAGTGCTTCAGAATATCTGCTTGCTCAACTTCAGGGATGCAGCGTCTCAGTACTTGGTCTTCTCCCCTCTTCCACATGTAGGGATCATCCCAAATGTACTTCTTGCTCTCCCGCTTGAGCTTGTTTTTGCCGTAGAGGGTCATGTCTTCTCTTATATCTCCTGTGACTATGTAGTTGGCCAAGTCTGCATACCATGGCTCTTCTGACTTGGTTGAAATCTGATACAAGTACTCATCTGGAAAAGTCTCCGTGATGGGCATGCCTTCCTCTCGCTGGATTATCCTGCTCAAGTGGTCAGCCACTAAATTTTGGTTACCTGATTTGTCTCTGATTTCGATGTCGAACTCTTGCAGCAACAAGATCCATCTAATCAGTCGTGGCTTGGTCTCCTTTTTGGCCATCAAGTACTTCAGCGCGGCATGGTCAGTGTAGACTATGGTTTTGCTCCCGAGCAAGTAAGATCTGAACTTCTCGAATGCAAACACCACAGCCAGTAGTTCTTTCTCTGTGGTCGCGTAGTTGCATTGGGCAGGGTTCAAAGTCTTGGATGCATAGTAGATTACATGTCGTTCCTTGCCCTTCATCTGCCCAAGTACAGCTCCAACAGCATACCCGCTCGCGTCGCACATAAGCTCAAATGGCATTCCCCATTCTGGTGGCTGGATGATGGGGGCAGTGACTAACCTCTCCTTGAGGTGGTTGAAGGCAGCTTGACAGTCATCATCAAAGTTCCAGTCAACCTCATTTTGCAACAGCCTGGTCAGAGGTTGGGCAATCTTTGCAAAGTCTCTCACGAACCTCCTGTAGAACCCAGCGTGCCCAAGGAAGCCTCTAACTTGCTTGACATTCCTTGGATAAGGCAGCTTCGATATGGTCTCTATTTTGGCTCGGTCAACTTCGATTCCCTTGGCAGAGACTACGTGCCCAAGGACTATCCCTTCCTCCACCATAAAGTGACATTTCTCGTAGTTAAGTACCAAACTTTTCTCAACACATCTACTGAGGGCCAACTCCAGGTTGTTCAAGCATGTCTCGAACGAGCTGCCATATACAGTAAAGTCATCCATGAAGACTTCTATTCCTTGCTCGAGCAGATCGGCAAAGATGCTCATCATGCATCTCTGGAAAGTCCCTGGGGCGTTGCATAGACCAAATGGCATGCGTCGATATGCAAAGGTACCGTATGGGCAAGTGAAAGTAGTCTTGTCCTGGTCTTCCGGGGTCACCCAAATTTGCATGTAGCCCGAGTATCCGTCAAGGAAACAGAAATGGGTCTTCCCAGCCAGCCTCTCGAGCATCTCGTCAATGAAGGGTAGGGGAAAGTGGTCTTTCTTTGTTACCTTGTTCAACTTCCTGTAGTCTATGCACACTCTCCATCCAGTTTGCAGTCGAGTGGCTATCTGCTCCTTTTTCTCGTTCTCGATCACTTAGATTCCTGACTTCTTGGGCACCACATGAACTGGACTTACCCATTTGTTGTCTGAAACAGGGTAGATAATGCCCAAGTTGAGCAGCTTGAGTATCTCCTTGAGCACTACTTCCTTCATAGCGGGGTTCAGTTTTCTCTGTGGATCGCGCACTGGATTTGACTCTTCCTCGAGCAATATGTGGTGTTGGCATATGGTGGGACTGATTCCCCGTATATCCGCTAAGGTCCACCCAATGGCTTGCTTGTACTGATCAAGGATGTTCCTCAGCCTGCTCTCTTCCTCTTTCTTCAGTTTCGAACTTATGATCACGGGCAATGTATCATTCTGCCCAAGGAACATGTACTTGAGATGTGCAGGGAGTTTCTTCAGTTCTAACTCCGGTGCCTTCTCCAGGGATGGTACCATGATCGTGACTTCATGGGGTGGCAACTTGCTCATGCCCATGGGGTGATTCTCCAGAGCTCCTAGTTGCTCAACTATCTGTTGAACTTCAACTTGCTCATCCTCTGCATCTTCCATGGTCAATCCCCTTTGTATCACCAGATCTACTTTGTCAGAAACTCCATATCCCAGAGCTTGCTCCTCGATCAATTCATCAATCTGATCAACATAATGCACTTGCTCGGTGTCTTCTGGGTGCTTCATTGACTTGAACAAGTCGAATGTGACCGTTTCTCCTTCAAACTTGCAGGTTAGCTTTCCAGTCTCGCAGTCAATGTGTGTCCTTGCTGTCTTCAAGAATGGTCTGCCCAAGATCATTACTGGCTGCTTGCTTGATCTCCCCATGTCCAGGACATAGAAATCGGCAGGAAAGATGAGCTCCTCCACCTTGACCAATACATCTTCCAGAATTCCCTCGGGGTACACATTTGATCTGTCTGCCAACTAGATTACAACCCTTGTTGGTTTCATCGGCCCTATACCCAAGTCTTCGTACATTGACTTAGGCATAACATTGATCGATGCTCCCAAGTCGAGCATGGCTTTTTCTATGTTCATGTTGCCTATTATGCAGGGAATATAGAACATTCCAGGGTCTGCACACTTCCTTGGTACATTCCTCTGGAGCACCGCTGAAACGTTCTCTCCTACTTCAAACTTGGCATCATCTTGGTATTTCACTTTTTTGGTGCACAGCTCCTTGAGGAATTTGGCGCACCTGGGCATGGATTTCAGGATGGTCAACAGAGGCATGTTGATTTCCACCTTTTTGAACATCTGGAACATCTCATTAGTGTCTTCCTTCTCTTTCTTCTTGCTCAATCTGCCTGGGAAAGGAGGGTAGATTTTTGGTGGTGTCACTGCTTGAGCAGGTACTGACGTTTCCTTGGATGGTGTCAGCTCAAGTTCCTCCTCTGATTCTTCTTCCTCGTTGACCTCTTCAGCAGTTCCTTCCACTCGAGATGGTGGAGTGGGCTTCTTGGGTGCTTCAGCCAGGACCTTTCCATTTTTGAGATGGATAGCATTCAGTTGGGCGTTGTTTAGTTCAATTTGGGGAGGTAGACCGTTGGTCTTCTTTTTCATCTCAGTCATTGCCTGGGTCAAGTGCGCCAGTTGGGCATTGATGTTCTGGAATTGCCCGCGCGACTCAAGCATTTGAGCATTGATATTCTGCAGTTGACCTCGAGTCTCAACTTTGTACTTCTCGTTGTCCTGTTTGTACCGGTCATTCTCCTGTTGGGCTTTGATATTTTCATTGACCAAGGTCTGCATCATATCTGCCAAAGTTGGGCCATTGCTCTGGTTCTGCTGGTTGTTGCCCTGATTTTGGTAGTTATTCCTCTGATGATGGTTCTGGCCGTGGTATTGCTGGCCTTGATTGCCTTGGTTCCCTCCGCCCTGGTAGTTGTTGTTTCCGTACCGGTTGTTGTCATTATTCTTCTAGTTGTTCGAGTTGTACGTGTTTCCATTGGGCCTTTGTCCGTTCCCATTGTTCTGCATTATCACCTTGACCTCTTCGTCAAAAAGCTCAGGGCACTCGTCCGTGGCGTGGTTACTTTCCTTGCAGATTTGGCACGCCTTCACTCCTCTCTTTAACCCTGGGTTTTGGTTAAGCACCAGCTGCTCAACTATGTTGCACAGTTTGTCCAGCTTGACTTCAGTTGCAGATGGTACGGGCAAGTTGTTTCTGGGTAGATCAGTGCCATCCTCCCTTGTTTCTTCGGCCATTTCCTTGAAGATTTTGAATGCTTCGTCGGCCCTTTTGTTTAGAATGGATCCTCCACAAGCTGCGTTGACCCATGTCCTCTCCGTCTCCCTTAGTCCAGAGATGAAGTACTGGACCAAGTCATGGTCAAGGATCTGATGCTGTGGGCACTTGGCCAGCATTTGCTTGAACCTGACCCAGTAGTCATGGAAGTTCTCTCCTCCTCCCATCTTGATGCTGTTGATCTTCTTCCTCATCTGCTGGATGCGTGCAGCTGGGAAGTATTTCTCAAGGAACTTCTGCTGAAGCTGACTCCAGGTGGTCACTTCTCCAGCAGGCAGAGTGTAAAGCCACTCTCGGGCACCTTCGGCCAGTGAGAAAGGGAAGGCTAGGAGTCTGATGTATTCCCCTAGCCCTTCACTTGCTCGGATGGTGCCACATGCCAATTCAAAGTCTTGAAGGTGTCTCTGGGGATCCTCCAATGGCATGTCACTGAACTTGGGCAAGATCTGGATGAAGCCGTGCCTCATCTCCCAAGTATTGTTTTCAACCGTGGGCAAGGTGATACCCAGCGGCTTTAGATTCAAGTTCTCTGGGAACATCGTGTCCCTCAACGTCTTGGCTCTCTCTTCTCCCATCCTTGATCGCGTAGGTGACCTGGATGTGTTCGGTGAATCTTCTCTCGATGTGTCCGAGATTGACTCTCTTGTCTCAGTTATGGTCAACTGAGTTACTTGAGCGGCACGTGCTAATGCTTGCTTTTGCTTTGTTGCTTTTCGATTCTTCCTCGCGGTTCGCTCGATTTCAGGATCAAATAGTAGTGGCCCTGTATCCTTGCTTCCCGATGAGTTAGAGTCCTGCATACAAAAATAGGTCAAGCGTTAGCACGGAAAACTATTGGCTTGGAATATTGCCTCCCCGGCAACGGCGCCAATTTTGACGCTACCGTCGTGGAGTAGCGCAAAATAATATTTATAGTTCCTAACTATTCACTAGCACAAGTACTAGTAGCAAGTATAGGGTCGATCCCACGAGGAGGCGATTTAGCTTATAGTTTCCCCGGCTTTGAATGCTCAATTGGGTTGTCACGTTTGAAAAGGTTTTGTTTTGGAGAGCAGTTGGGCACTGCCGAACCGTGGTCACCGTGTTTACTTGACTGAAAAATAACAAATAACTTAAACAGAAATAAAACTAGCATGCAACCTAATAAATTGACTGAGCAATTAACAGACTTCGACTAAGTAGATAAGATGAAACAAATAAAAACTAAAGTATCCAGGCATTGACTCCCCTGACTTCCCCCTTGACCTATGTGCTGCCGATCATCGGTACGTATATCATTTTGCTAACAGTTTTGTCTTCCAGTTATAGATTCCAAGTATTAACATCCCTATGATGTCACGCATATTAATACCCCGAACCCTTATTCGCTCTTATGTTTAAGTCCTGCCAGATCTCTCTCGACAGGTCTCCTGACGTTGACCAATTCGACACTATGTGACCGCATGAGTCTAAGTTGGTCAAGTCGCCTTCATCCTCCAAGCAAACCCGGAATGGCCAATAGCATGCCTGGACAGACCCAAGTCATACGACCACATCTCCAGCAACATGTTGTACTTCGCGGACGCCCAGTCTCCCGGTCGCGTTGATCCACGTACTCCTGTGTTAGGCAAGTCGGGGTTCCCACTGGTCACTGTAGGATTGCCCAAGTCCCTAACATGCTTAAGTTACTACCCTGTTGAATCGGGAACAAAACTCAGCTAGTTGCTGTCATCAATAAGCCTCCCGGCATGATCACGTCTTAGGGTTGGTCAGGTTCTGTCTTTGCCCAGATACAAACAGATTAGCTACTCATGAAAATAAACGAAAATAAAACTAAGGAATTAAGACGAACTGAACTATGCATTGAAAACGGGAAATCGTTCAAAGGGAAATAAAATCAAAGTACGAAATTAAAAACATGAAAGCATATAAGAAATTGTTTTTAGCCCGAGGGCTTAACAGAAAATAAACGCCGGCGAGTGGTGTTGCTCACGCGGCCGCCTTCTTCTTCGCTGGATAGGTTAGGGCTTGCTCCGGTTTCTTCGCTGCTCATGTGTCGTCCTTCTTCTTCGTCAGTCACTCCTTTATGTAGACGGGCCTTTGCTGATGGGAGACGTGTGGGGGAATACCTCTAGGGTTGGACGAGAGTCCTTCTTTATCCTTATCTCTGAATCTGGTCATCTTGAAGAGTCCACGATTTTCAGGATTCTGGGTACACCGAATGCCCACCGTTCCGCCTTCGTCAATGTTAGCGCTTGCCCATGTACTTCATTCTCTGACTGACTGAGGTAGCGGACCATGTGCGGTACTTGGTCGTGCTCAAGTCTTGCTCCACCTGCTGACGTCCTGGTTGCTTGCTCAACTCTGCGGGACCCTTTTCGTCAGTCTGGCTTGCTCAACGAGTGCTCTTGACCATGGAAGGTGATTTCCTTGCCTCTTTCACACAGTGCGCTCCTCTTTTCACTCCTTTACCTGCCCACCTGCAAAACTTGCCCAAGTACCCAAACGTGCCCTCCCAGACACAAACAAAGTAAAAACAAACTAAAGACTCGATATACTTGACTCTAAAAACCTAAAAATGAGCCAAAAAATATGGCTCATCATCGTCCCCCCACCCAAAACACCAAAAACCGCCGCCGAAAATCGAGAATCAAAGTAGTGTAATTCCGGCATCAATTCCGGCGAATCGCAATGGCAAACAACGAAGCACAGCAGGACGAGCCACAATGGCCGATTCAAGCCCCGGTAAGTGCCGAAACCCTACTTTTTATATTTCGAAAATTTGATTTTTTTCGATAATGTGTTAAATTGGATGTGTTAATTGCTAGGATTTGAGTGTATTTGAGTTCCTTATTGCGTTTTAGTTGATTTAGAATCGAAATTCTTTGTTAAATTGCTCTTGAAAAATCTGAAAATTCTGAGTTTGGGTCGCTGTTCCTGGCAACACGGTTGCGCTACACGGTGGTGATTTTCCCGGTCACCGTGTTGCTTGCCTACCGTGTTACCGGGCAGTGACCCAGAAAATCTCGGGTAACACGGTGGGATTTTATCCGGTAACACGGTCACCGTGTTACCGGACAGAATGATTTTTTTTTTTGAATTTTGAGTTTTCTTATTTAATTGAATGTCATATTATTTTAACTTCATTTTTGCAGGAGGGCTTCCATCGGAAGAGGCCAGAGTTCATACACAAGTCGAAGAACCTCAATTTGTACGATCGGTACGAATTGCTAAAGGAAATTAAAGACACGCTGGCGTTCGTCGACCCTACCGAAGCAACTTTACAGACATTTAAGAAAAGTTGTTTCGGTTATTTTCTCTATATTAAGAGGGACGGAAGGTCCAATATGGCGATGCAGCACCTGTTAGCTCGGGAGATCGTGAGTCCGACGATACCTCCATTCGAGCATTGGTTTTTCGTCGGGGGCCAGACTATTCGCTTTCGAGCACAGGAGTATGCCCTGATTACCGGACTTCGATTTGGTGGTCACGCATTTGATCCTTCGGCCACCACGCACACGGTTTCTGAGGACTCTGTTTACTACAGACACTTCAGACAGACGACGATCCTTAAAGATCTTCGTACGAAATTCACCTCTCTGAGTATGGGTCAGGACCCGGCCGACTACTTGAAGGTGGCCAACTTGTTGATGTACTATGTTTTCTTGCTGGGCCGAGACGATGCCAAGATCGACACTTGGGCTTGGGCTTTTGTGGAGGACGTTGCCGGATGGGATTCATTTCCCTGGGGATCCTACTCCTAGCAGATCATGTCGCACTACATCTCCATAGCTGCGACGATGCCCGGTCAGGTTAACTCGAGGGGATACCACGTTTACGGCCCAATTTGGGCCTTTTAGCTATGGTCGTACGAGGCTATACCGAGCCTGGGCAGTGTCTGCGGAGTGCGAAACAAGAAAACAAGGAGGCCTCGGTTTTTGAACTGGAGATTGGTTGGATGCAACCTCGATTTCACTCATTTCTTCGAGGACGATGAGGTAAATTTTGTGAAATTAATGTTTTAAATTATTTATTTCCTTTAATTAATGCTTAATAAATTAATTTTCATTTGTTTTCAGCTTGTGGTCCTCTCGACTCTAGAGCCGACACGCAGGGAGGCGAGGAGTGAGTACTACACTTCGTTCCTTAACAGAGGAGCAGACGAAGTGAGGTACGTTGCTCCTGCTAGGATTGGACATGCTCCGAGAGGAGCACAGGCTGCAGAACCGGTGAAGAAGAAGAAGCCGAACTTGATGGCACGCGTGGTCAATGCGGTCGACAAGATCACGGGCGGTGACTCTCAGACTGGTCGACGCACGCGTGATATCATCACACCCGATTCATCTGCCGAGCGGCGTGCATCTCAGCGTGGATCTCACCGAGCCCGACGAGAGTCCTCTCCTGCAGCTGAGGCACCTGAGGCACCTGAGGCACCTGAGGCTTCAGATGACAGTACTGATCGACGCATTGATCGACGGCTCCACAAGATCCTCAACGATGAGTCTGAGACGGGATTTATGGGCCGATTGACTGCCCGGATGAGGAGGGTACAGAAGGAGGGCAACGACAGTCTTATGGAGCAGTTTCGGGGGTTTTTCGGTCGCAGACGACACTCTCGGAGTCGCCCCTGTCCTTCTGATGCATCTCAGGGCGGTTTTCCGGCTGCTCGGCATTCTATCAGCGCGCCTCCTCGCTTTCAGGACTCGGAGCCCGAAGAGTTAGTTGATGTTGATGTCAGGGTTTCGTGTGGGGACTGGGCACACGATTTTGATCGTTATCGCAGGTCGCCACTTGTCGAGCCGACCCATGTCGAGTCGACCCACGTCGAGCAGCAGCCCCTGTACGAGCAGCAGCCCCAGTACGAGCAGCAGATCGTTGGCGATAGCTATCGCACACCGACCCAGATATTCTCGACTGTTGGAGATAGCGGTCAGTTTTCGCCACCGAGGGGGCTGCGTGATTTTCAGGCTGTCTTCGCTCCCTTCCCACCGATTCACACCGACAACATCTTCGGTCCGACTCCTGTTCATCGTCCAGAGTATGATCGGCCAGAGAATGATCCTGGTTTTATTATACCGAGCGGGGCTGATGAACCGCAGGTTATCATTGATGCAGAGAGTTTTTTTCCGACTGCGTCGCAAGTCGAGTTGTTCAAGATGACATCTCCCGTGGAAAATGAACACGAAAAAGAGATTGCATTGTCGGAAGAGGAGAAAGAACTTGGGGATGATGAGGAGGAGGAGGATGATGTCGCCGAGAGTAGTCTCAGAACCCGTGTGAGGAGGCCCTCGGCAGCTCTTCGGAGCCCGTACGTCGCGCAGTTCGCACGGTCTGGCAGCAAGAAGGTTAGGGGGCTGTATTCGATGTTCCGTCGTAAGGGGCATAGATTGAGTGTCTATATCCCTTTCAACGGAGTCACTATGGACCAGAAGTACTTCGACCTGATTGAGTCACTACATCATTGGTACACGAACATGGTAAGTTAATTTGTAGTTAAACTTTGAAATTTATAATGTTTATTAAATTGTGCTTAACTGTGATATATATATTTTTCAGGAGATTGACATGTACATTACGTACCTGCGGGACAAGATAAAGCAGAACGAGGGTTTAAAAAATGAAGTCACTCCAAAGAAGACTATACTCTTGTGTACCGAGTTCTTCGTAAGATCCAATCATCCTATCAAATACAAGTTTTTTTTTTATCATTTTTCTAATACTAATCGTTTAAATTTATTTTTAATTAACAGGACGCTATGAGGACCCAGTACGCTAGGATTAAGATTCCGAATGCACATGCAAGGAGAAAGAACTTGGAGAAGAAATATGAGTCCTGGGCACCGCCGGACTACATGCTGAAATACATCACGGGGGACGATAGGCACGAGACTTGGGAACACGCACGAGAGGTAATTTAAAGAACCGTACATTTTTATTTTTTTAATTCAATTTAATATTTTAATTTAATTTTAAATAACGTTTCATTTTATTTTTTATTTTTTTAGTTGATAACAGTCTGTAATACCGGGGACCATTGGGTCGTGATACGGATTGACCTGAACCTCTGGACTATACAGTTGTCCGACTCGTTGTGGTGGCGTTGTCCGGATGTAACTGCCAAGTCTCGTGTACTAACTCCGGTGTTGGAGTTGTTGCCTCGTCTCTTGGTAGCTGCAGGATTTTCGGAGGGTACAAACTTGTTTCATCGAACCCACAAGAAGACTCCTATGCAGGTCGAAGCCCCGTTGGAGCAGTTTATCCAAGTCGACAACAACAACTGCGGTCCGTACGTGTGCATGTATCTGGATCGTCTCGTCAACAAGTACCTCAATCACCGTGGTAAATAACTCCACGACGCGTACTTGATGAAGTATCGCCGATATGTCGCTCGAAAAATCTTCAGTTTGAGTCATCGAGATTGAGATTGATTTGTATTTTGGATGATTTTAGACTTTTTCGTGTGCATGTGTTTCGATTGATTGGTATGTGTATTGAGATTGATTTGCAGGTTTAGCTTTGATATTAACTAAATAAATCCCGTCAATTTTTTTTAAAATATTTTATAATATATTAACTTATTAATTTAATAAAATTTGTAAAAAAATAAACTATTTTATGTGTGTTTTGATTGATTTTGGTGAAATAAGTGTGTTTTGATTGATTTTGGTGAAATAGGTGTATGTTTTGATTGAATTAGGTGAAAAGCAGCTGAAAAAACGGGTTCTGCCTACTGCTACACGGTGGTACCGGTAACACGGTCATGTGTACCGGTAACACGGTCACGGTAAGACTGACCGTGTAGTCAAGAACTATCCGGTAAGTTTCTGGGCAATTAGCCGGTAACACGGTGTTACCCGGTTACACGGTGGGCTACACGGTTGTGACCATGTAGTTTGGTGAAAATTTAGGTTTTTCATTGATTTTAAGGCATTTTTGGATTGTTAACTTGTTCTTGTAGTATAAAACATCATTTTAATAATCAAAGTGATTCAAAAAACATGATCAACTATTGAATTTGAAGAATTAAGTGATTACGCATGAACAACTTATTATCTATGTAGATAAGATTGTGACAATATTAGTAGAATATTCGAAAAACGGTCAACATTCTAAGCATCTCATCTTTGTAGTCCTATATTGGTTGTTTTATGATGTTTATTGGATGTATCTATTGTTTTAAATGATGTTTCATGCTGAACATAACAACAAAAACGCTCGAGAAATGCTTCAAATTCATAAAAAATCAAATCTTTTCTACGCTACACGGTGGGCAACACGGCAGAGGGTCCTACAAGGTAGAAGGCAATTGCTCGGTTTTTTGAAAAAAAATTACTCGGTAACACGGCTGACCGGGTAAGCCGTTACCATGTAGCAAAATAAAATGGGGCTCATAGGATTCGAGCACTTGACCTGATGCTTTCAACGCGAATTTACAAAGGGAGCTAACCACTTGATCTAGAACTCTACATTGAACATAACTAGAAGAAGTTTATATATTAAACTCACAAATATTCTATACACTTTACCTAAACCCTTTTTCAAAATACAATAAAATATAAAAAAAAAACCAAAATTCATTTTTTCCCAAAATCTCTTCGACGCCACCCCCACCGCCCCCGATTTTTGAGAATCAAGAAAAATCCGGCCACTTCAATTCCGGCGAATCGCAATGGCAGACAACAACGAACAACAAGAAGAGCAACAGTGGCCGATTCAAGCTCCGGTCAGTGCCGAAAGCTAATTTTTCAATTTCGAAAATTTGATTTTTTTTTTCAATAATGTGTTCAATTTGATGCGTTAATTGCTAAGATTTGAGTGTATTAGAGTTCCTTATTGTGTTTTAGTTGATTTAGAATCGAAATTCAGTGTTAAATTGCTCGTGAAAATTCTGAAAAAATCTGAGTTTGGGTCGCTGTTCCTGACAACACGATGGCGCTACACGGTGGTGATTTGTCGGTCACCGTGTTGCTTGCCTACCGTGTTACTGGTCAGCGACCTAGAAATTCTCGGTAACATGGTGGTCTTTATCCGGTAACACGGTCCCGGTTATCCGGTAACACGGTGACCGTGTTACCGGACAGAATGTTTTTTTTTTTAATTTTGAGTTTTTTTTTTATTTAATTGAATGTAATATTTATTTATTTAACTTCATTTTTAATTTTACAGGAGGGCTTCAAGTGGAGAAAAATAAACATGGATATGCTAAGCGGATTACCAGATGAGATCCTACATCATGTCCTCTCTTTCCTGCCGACGAACCTCTCCGTGCGCACCAGCGTTCTCGCGAGACGATGGAGGTTTCTGTGGGCCCTCGTCCCAAATTTAGAGTTTCGCCGCTCTACGCATTTGGACATCATAGACAGGGTTGTATCGATGCACGAAGCGAAACCCCTGAATACTTTTAGCCTCTCCAATGTGGAGGGCAGCTCGTATCGACTGGAGACATTGATTATTCACGCCCTCAAGCGCAGCGTCCGAAATATGTACCTTGATTTCAGTGATATAGACTACAAGGAGTATATCGCGTGCGGTTTGCCAGGAATTCTCTTCATGTGCAAGACTCTCGTCGACTTGAAGCTCAATAACTGTGGAGTGATCCCCTCTAGTGGGGAGGTGTTTTTGCCTTGCCTCAAGAAGCTTGATCTCAGTAATGTCGATTATGAGGATAAGGATTCCCTCCCTCACTTGCTTTCTGGTTGTCCTATGATTGAGGAGCTGATCATCGATGATTTCTATAGGGAGGAAGAAACGAACTTGGGCTGCTTTATTGTATCTTCACCCACAATAAAAAAGCTGAACATTGATTTCTCCTCGAGTCGCGAACTATACTATGATGAGATGTTGATAATAAATCTTCCCGCCCTCGTATATCTTAAGGTGAGTGGTTGTTATTTGGAGTATGCCAAAAGTTCGAGGAAGACCATGTCCTCCTTAATTGAAGCGGATATTAAGTTGAATGGACATTGGCATGATTGTCAAATCGATTGCATCGAGCATGACTGTTCGAGAGCATTTCTTAGTTCTCTTTGCCATGTAAGGTACCTAAACATCTCAAGCTATGGACAAGAGAAGGTGCGTTCTGATTTTTGAATTGTTCTAATTTTTTTCATACTTAATATAATTATACCCTGTTTGTGGTTTTAAATATGATTTTTTTGCAGCTGGTTGACATTGTAGGAACGAGTTCAATGCCAAAGTTTGTTAATTTAACCAAACTCGTACTTAATATGAACGCTCAGTGGCATTTTATTGCTAAGTTCCTCGAAGTTGCTGATAATCTTGAAGATCTTGTTGTGAGTGGAGTTAGCTTTTGCAATTTATCTTTTTACATATTCTGCAACTCTATATATTTTTTATTTGCATCCTTGTTTTTTTCATCAGATTCGCTCGACCTTGATGCCCTATAGATGGATTCCCCCGTTATAGTTTCTCTGAGCAGGAAAAGCTTGATGCGCACCAAAGAATCTCATTGTTTGAGCGAGGATCCAAGTCATGCCAGATTTCTTTCAACTAGTAGACCTTTGATTTGTATTTTGATTGATTTTGTACGTTTTTGGATTGATTTGGTATCTTTTCGGATTGATTTGGTTTTTATTTGACTTGATTTATGTGTGTTTTGATTGATTTCGGTGAAATATGTGTGTTTTGATTGATTTTGGTGAAATAGGTGTTTGTTTTGATTGATTTAGGCGAAAAGCAGGTGAAAAAACGGGTTCTGCCCTCTGCTACACGGTGGTACCGGCTACACGGTCACGGTAACAGTGACCGTGTAGCTCGATTTATTAAAAAAAAAAATACCGGTAACACGGCTTATACCGGTAACACGGTTATTCGGTATCAGCCGTGTTACCGGGTAAAAAAATAAAATAAAACGGGGCTCCTAAGATTCGAGCCCCTGACCTGCTACTTTAAACATAGTTTTTCAAATGGGGCATACTAGTTGAACTAGAACTCTACACTGAACTTATTTAGCAAAATGTTATATATTTACCTTACGAATAACTTATAAAATCGACCCGCCCTTCCCCCGAAAACCTATTTCCAACCTGTTTTTTCACATATTTCACATTCACAAGATAAACAAACTCCAAAAACAAGTACAATAATCTAAAACAATCACAAAAACCTAAAACACACCAAATATCCAAAATCTAACGAGAGTAGACGAAAATAAAACAACCCAAGTCTCAAATATTTCTAAAACACCGATAAATCAACCAAACCCAATTTAGATCTCTGCCTCCGTGCTCATTGGACATTTTGTTCTCGTGTGTCCCTCGTTTCTGCAGATGCTGCACTTCTTCTTCTGTCTTCTTCGGCTCGACTCTTCTGCAGGGACATTTAAATCAACAGCCCCCCCAGGTGGGATAAATACCGTGCACTTCCGTCTGTTGTGACCCACGCCCTGACATCTCGAACACACCTGCACACGACGACACAATATTAGAGGTTTAAGCCACGACATACGTACGATGTTCCTTCTGGGTGAACAAACCTGATCACGTCGTGCAGAGCTCTCAACTGAGGAACGAGCACGACTCATCCTCGGACGTCCAGCCTGGCTAACCGCTACTGGAGGATAAAATACGTACGATGCTACATCCGGCGGGACCACCCAATCATCATAATGTGGCACCGGCACAATAGGCGTCGCATACATCTCGACATGGCTGCTCGTCTTGAAATAGGGGCTCACGAAATCGTACACTGAAAATCTGGCTCGTCTACATAATAACAACAAACAACAAACAAGTTAGTGGAATTAACACTTTAAAATTAATTTTAAAGGCAAAATGATATCATACCTTAAAGCGGCACAAGCATGACGACACGGTATTAGGTCCAAGTCGAACTCCCGACAATCACACGTGCGATTCGCGATATCCACAAGATAAGATCTGTCATCCTCCTCAACTCTGTATAGGGTATTCGCACTGACCTCCCGAACGGTAAAATAACGGCTCAACATATCTTGATTAGACAACTTGAGGAGTGCCTCCTCGGTCAGCTCATGGACATTCTGTCTCTCGTTAGCTTTCATTCGTTTCTCGTCAAACCATCTCTCAATCATCGCACGAATGGCCTCGAGCATCGCACACACAGGTAATCGCCGTGGCCATTTGATAGCACCGTT
The DNA here is from genome assembly GCA_954870475.1 of Euphrasia confusa. Classification (NCBI taxonomy): domain Eukaryota; kingdom Viridiplantae; phylum Streptophyta; class Magnoliopsida; order Lamiales; family Orobanchaceae; genus Euphrasia; species Euphrasia confusa. Next base: position 24,949,584 of record OX940967.1, read on the forward strand.
GAAGACTTCGGCCGCATTTGATGTCATGAAACCGTATCGTCGTGCAACACACTTTGACCTCGCCCAATGCTCAACCCCGATATCAGTAATGTGCCTATAAGCACCCTCTCTACTAAGAGTCTCCACATTCGAAAAATGCCTTACAAACTCATCCACCCGATAACTATAGGCAGCACAGTATACAGCTTCGACCACCTTCTGGCCGTACCGTGCTAGATTCTTCGAGAGGTGGTGATAGCACAACGCACGGGTCGCGTGGGGATAGACACTCCGAATAGCATTTGCGATGCTCTTATGCTGGTCGGACACAATGAGGAGATCCTCGTCGTCTGTATCGTAGCATTGCCTGAGGTTGTGTAGAAACCACAACCACTCCTCGTCATTCTCTATCGGACCGATACCAAGCGCAAGCGGAAAATATTCTCATTCCCGTCTTTTGTGACGGCGACAAACATCACACCTGTGTTTTTCCCTTTCAAATGGGTGGCGTCGACTACTATCACAGGCCTCAGAGTGCGCTGCTGAAATGCACTAATGCACTGCCCAAGTGCAACAAACATGTGGCAAAACACGCAATCGCTGGTCGTCTGCATATCATACCGAGTCCCGGGATTGCATTCTTTCAGCATGTATAGATATGACGGGAGCCTATGATACGATTCATGATAGTTCCCGTATGCTATCTCAAGCGCCAGGTTCCTCGTCCGTAGGGCGAAGCTGTAGTCGATGTGAACTCCGTACAATCTCCTCAAATCCTCAACCATATCTTTCGGCTTCAGTTCCCGATTGCCGACTAACTGGCATGCAAAGAAAGTAGCTGCCACCTTGCTAGACACCTGTCGATCAGCAGTCCGCCCCAAATTGTTATGACACTCGTGGTTCAAGTTCAGCTTCGTAATCTTCCAAAAGGTGTCATCGGAACCCGTGGAACACAATTTGAACGGGCAGTTTTCACTCCCCTGCTTGCACACGTACGTCACCCGACAGAGCCAGACCGAGCAGTTTTGCACTCCACCCCATTCTCCAAGTGATACATCCCCACCGACACCTTCAAATCCGATTTCTTTCGGAACGTGGCCCCGACTACCATCTGACCATAAATCGGTTGGGGTTCGACGGAACGCAACGCAACAGCGGGGTCAAAGCTCGGCAGTGGAATGATCCAATTGCGCAGCGGATGATTCTGTGCATTCTAAGTGCCTTCTTTTTGCTCGCCTCCGCCCGCATTAGAACTCGAGGACATATTACGGCGTGACATAATATTTCTAACCACGCCCGGCTGTCTAATCCATTCGGTCCACTCCGTGGTCAGCGAAGCCAAGAGATCGGTGTGACGGGCTTCTTCTTCGTCCTCGGAAGTCTCGACTGCCTCGTGCTCTGACGGTACACCTTGATCCCGATTTTCTGATCCAATATTCACCTCCGGCGCAGCTTGTGGTGCCTCTGTTTCGACGACGAACACAAAGCACTCGTGTATTTGCTCGTCTAACATGCGGGATACATCTTCGTCGCGAATCAAAGGAGCCCGCACGCTTCTCGCGTCAATACCTCGTGTGAAGAAAGACAACATGTACTCGATATTGGGCGGAGGGCGCAAAGCGGTACGAATCCGACTCACAAGAGTGTCGAGCGTAATTTCATCCCTATTAAAGAAGAGGCACATATCTACTGCATCGACGTAGCCCGCTCGATCCCAACGACCACCGTAACGTACCGTGATTCGTCGATCCGACATCTACAATAAATAAACACGATTAAATTAAGTTAGGGAACCCAAAATATCCATCCAAACGTGTAAAAACAATCCATGATTCGAAAATTAAAAAAAAAAAAAATGGTCACTGTACACGGTCACTACACGGTCACCTGACCGTGTAGTGTGTCACCGTGTTACCGAGACACACTTCTCGAAACATGGTGACCGGGATAACCGTGTAGTGCCCTGCTGTGTTACCGGGCAGTGATCGGATAATCTTCATAGCTACACGGTGGCTACACGATGGAAGGTGCCCACCGTGTAGCCACCATGTAGCTATGAACTCGAACAGAAAATCGAAAAAAAAAAACGGCGATTTTCGACGTACCTTTCGGCCGGCGAACCCAGCTCTTCCAACGTAGATTCGGACGGAGCTTTCTTGTAGAGTTGTTTTTGTAGAGAGTATAAGAGAGATTTGGTGGATTTTTGTGTTTTGAGAAAAATGTTGGGTGTGAGAGTTTTAGGGTTTGTATGCATGATAAATGCATGAATTTACTTCTTCAACAACCAAATTTCCGATTTTGGTAATATGTGGGCCCCACGATTTTTTTATTTATGTTTTGAAATTGTTTTTGAATTTTTAATTGAATTGTTTGGTTGAAAATAAAAAGTAAGGGTGTTTTTGAGATTTCAAGTGTAGTTTGTCTAAAATACTCATGTTTTTTTGGGAGGGGTCAAAATTCTCATCCTTTTTGTTTTTGTGCATGAAAAGTAATATTCCCACTTAAAAAAATTATATTATGTTGGAAAAAAAATACTTTAATAGTATTTTGATATTTAAAGTGACAAAAGTAAAATTATTTGTGTATATACAAATAGAAAATTAAATAAAAAATAAATAGTATAATGATATATATGTGGAATAATCCAAATTAAGTGTAAAAATGTATATGAATGAGAGGGGGAAGTGTTTTTTTACACTTATGGTTTAGACTTCGTTCAAATTTGTCCAAACTTCAAAAGCGATATTCTTACTCAAATCGTTTTGTGCTTTTTACGTTCTCTCAAATTCATGTGAGTGCAAAATATTTTTAAGTCTCGTACTAGTTTCTACATTCGTATTGTTGAGTACTGTAACACTCATCATGAAAGTCATCAAAATTTCCTCATCAAGTCTCCACGAGGACCACGACTCGATTTATCCTAAAGTGGCTGACCTTGCGACTACTTCTACATCAACCCCAATAAACGTATTCCAGTAAAATATAAATGTTTCTCGCTTTTTTCTCATTACCTTTGTTGTAAATATTAGTTTTGACGACAACATATGTGTTTGTTGTTTTTGTTTTTGATTTCAAGTGTAGGGATGAATGGATGCACATCTTACAACTTGGAATGGGGAACATCGTCATCAAAGTCGTGCGACAGGAGTCGCACAACCTTTCTTCCCACATCGTGCGACAGGAGTCGCACGGTTTTGTGCTTCACAACATCATGCGACAGGCGTCGCATGATTTGCGTGCGACAGGAGTCGCACGCCTCGCCGTCTGCCTCTCTTCCATCTTCATGCGACAGAGTCGCATGACCCGCTCCCTTCATCCCGTGCGATAGGAGTCGCACGATGCATCCTCTTCCTTTTCATGCGACAAGCGTCGCATAACATTGCCATCCCAACTTATGCGACAGGCGTCGCACGTCAGGAGCATGCGACTGGCGTCGCTTGATGTGGTCTCTTCATCCCGTGCGACTGGAGTCGCACGCCGTGGCCTCTTCTACTTCATGTGTCAACTGATGCATGTTGTGTTGTTTACTACTTCGACTCTATCGATGACAATGAAGACGATGAAATATGAAGTGTTCAACGACGAGTGTTCACCACGATGAAGTTGAAGATGAAGTATTGAGATCGACGGAGTCAAGATGTGTTGAAGTCTGAAGTTAAAGAAATCGAAGATTCAAGATTCGAAGATTCAAGAATCGAAGATTCAAGATTCCAAGATTCAAGAATCGAAGATTCCAAAAGTGATGTCATCCATGGAATTGTTGCATCATCCAAGCATGTGACGAATCAGAACGTGCCACGTCAACGTCTCACATGTGTGGATCACCTATATATACCCATGAAGTTGGATGACATCCTTTGAAGATTTTGAGAGAACGAAATCCGATATCCGAGTATCAACGTTCGTTGTTTACGGCTTATAGCTTTAAGAGTTTTGGTAGTTGTTTTGTGCTGTGCACCGATAGTAGAGTTATGCGATTTAGCTCTAGGTGATATAGTACTAGATCATTAGTTCGTTGGAGTGCTGCGTCACTTGGGATACGACTCTTGATCATTCCGTCTACCTTTCTCCACAAGTGTAATAGTTTAGTTTTGTTTATCAATGAAATGAAAACTATTACATAACTTTGTCTTCAGTACGTTACTTTACATTTGCTGAGTTCGAACCTTTACACACAACACATAACGTGCGACATCTGGAGCAAGCAAGAGTTGAGTGTGTGCGAACGAAGTTGCTGAAGTATCAGTGTTTAAGACCGACTTCACGAAAAGTTGGTATCCTACGTCGAAGACGTAATTTCATTTGCTGGTGGTTGTTGATGAGTATTGCTAAGAAAGAATATGTGCTGGTGGTTGTTGATGATTTCTCTCGCTATACTTGGACGAGATTTCTTGCCACTAAGGATGAGACTTTCAATGCCTTCAAAGGTATTGTGAAATGGATTAGAACGAATCATGAAGCTAAGGTGAAGAGGATCAGGAGTGATCACGGGACTGAATTCGAAAATTCTAGCTTCAATGAATATTGTCTGATGAAGGGGATTCATCATGAGTATTCGGCACCTAAAACGCCACAACAGAATGGGATCGCCGAACGGAAGAACCGTACGCTGCAAGAGATGGCACGTGTCATGTTAATTTCGAAAAATCTTGCTCGTACTTTTTGGGCGGAAGCCGTCTCTACTGCTGGTTATATCCTTAATCGTATAAGCATTCGATCCGGAACTACGGCGACCGCCTATGAGCTTGTGAATGGCAAGAAGCCATCTGTATCACACCTTCGTGTCTTTGGCTGTACGTGTTATATCTTGAAGGATCGTGATCCTCTAAAGAAGTTTGAAGCCAAAGCCGATCGTGGTATCTTTGTTGGCTACAGTCAGAATAGTCATGCTTATCGTGCTTACAACCTCCGAACTAAGAAAGTTCTTGAAACTGTTAACATCAACTTTGATGAACAAGACTTTCTCGGAAAGGATGCCAACGAAGATTGGGTTAAGGAAGGGATTCTGGAGTATCGTACATTTCCATCTACACCGACTACTGAGATACCAGATATTCCTACTCCTAACACATCACCTGAAGTTGGAGAGACTAGTCGGCGGAACAATGATACTTCATCGTCTGATGGTGAAAAAAATGAACAAGTTGACAACCCAGCTGATGCTCCAAGAGAAGCACCTGGGTACATTCAAAAACGCCATCCTCCGACTCAGATGATTGGAAACATGAACGAGCGAACTACACGCTCGAAGAAACAAATTCCTTCTCCTGATGAACTCTATAACATTTGCACTTCTGTTGTGTGCCATGAAATCGGAGTCTCTTGCTTCCTATCTGAAACGGAACCGAAAAATTACAAGGAAGCTATGAAGGATGACTTCTGGATAATGGCTATGCAAGAAGAACTGAACGAGTTCACGAGAAACAATGTTTGGTCCTTGGTTCCCCGTACTTCGAACATCAATGTTGTTGGGACCAAATGGATCTTTAAGAACAAGACAGATGAGCATAACCAAGTTGTTCGAAACAAAGCTCGTCTCGTTGCACAAGGCTATGCCCAAGTTGAAGGGATAGATTTTGATGAAACCTTTGCTCCTGTTGCACGCATTGAGTCCATTCGTCTCTTAATTGCTATTGCATGTCATCTTGGCATCAAACTTAGGCAAATGGATGTTAAAGCTGCATTCCTAAATGGAGTACTTGAAGAAGAGGTGTATGTTGCTCAACCGAAAGGTTTTGAGGATCCTAAGAAGCCTAATCATGTCTATAAGCTTCATAAAGCTTTATATGGGTTGAAGCAAGCCCCTCGTGCTTGGTATGGGTGTCTGACGGACTACCTACTGAAGTTTGGTTTTGAACGCGGCTCAGTGGACAAGACTCTCTTTATCAAACGTGATGGGAAACACATGATCGTTGCCCAGATTTACGTCGACGACATTGTCTTCGGTGCTACTTATTCTAAGCTTGTGAAAGCATTCACGGATTCTATGTCTTCCACATTTCAGATGAGTCTTGAAGGCGAGCTACATCAATTTTTGGGTCTTCAGATATCTCAACGACCGGATGGGATTTTTGTCTCACAAAGCAAGTATGCTAAGAACATGGTTGAGAAATTTGAGATGCACCATGCCAAGCCCGCCAACACTCCCATGACGACGACCGATCGCCTATCTATGTCGACTAAGAGTCGAAGTGTTGATCAAACTCTCTATCGTTCTATGATTGGGAGTTTACTTTATTTAACTGCTACTCGCCCTGACATAATGTTTAGTGTTTGTATGTGTGCCAGGTACCAAGCTGATCCTAAGGAGGACCATCTACGAGCTGTGAAACGGATACTCCGCTACATCTCTGGAACTTCGGATCTCGGTCTTTGGTATGCATGTGACACTACATCAAATCTTGTCGGTTTCTCCGATGCGGATTGGGCGAGTGATAATGATGAACGAAAGAGCACTTCTGGATGCTGCTGCTTCCTTGGCAATAACATAGTGTCATGGCATAGTCGGAAGCAAAATTGCATCGCTCTATCAACAGCTGAGTCAGAGTATGTTGCAGCCGGGAGTTGCTGCACTCAATTGCTTTGGCTAAAGCAGATGTTGAATGATTATCTTATCGAGAGTGCTCCCTTGATGCTGTACTGTGATAACCAAAGTGCTATCAAAATCAGCGAAAATCCTGTTCAGCATTCTCGCACTAAACACATCGACATTCGACATCATTTCATTAGAGATTTGGTTGATCGTGATATAGTCAGTCTACAACATATTTCAACAGAAAAACAACTCGCTGACATCTTCACCAAACCTCTTGACTTTGAGAGATTTAAAAAACTAAGAAATTCTCTCTGCATGTGTTCTCTATAAGAGTTCACGAAAAATTTTGAAGTCTTAAAGATTGTTTTCTTTACTTCTGAATACACACTATGGATCGTCGTAGATTAATCTAATAAGATGAACATGGATCGAGGCCGCTTTAGTCTTCGGACCCAAGTGCATTTATTCCTCTGAGTGTAAACATGTGAACTTGGCATATAACTCCCATAAGCTCATTTGCATTGATCTATAATACCGAGTAACGGAGGACGCCGAATCACTTTGTCCGCCGGCTCCCCTCTTCGAAAGGTAGCACATGGACGCTATAATTTAAGATGCTCAACCATCACACTTCGGAGATGCAGGATGATCCTTGCTCCCCTCTGACTGCTGTAATGAGCATCTGTTGCATAATCATTTAAAGCTAAAACTCGTCTGGAGGACGCCGGATCACATTGTCCGCCGGCTCCCCTCTGATGAAGTAACGCTAGTCCCAAGTGGAGTGCCTTAAGAGTTCACCTTACACTCATGAATTAAAATCTCTTGTGCGGTGTTAACTCACCATATATGTTCCGATGAAACACGATTGCATTCTTGTGATTGCGACGAAGGACAAGTTAAACTTATTTCCACATACTTCGGTCCGTTTCACCGGTTTCTAATTCGAGAGTTATTTCATTATACCTCAAAGTTTTATTCACCTTGTGTGATATTTTTGTTTTGGAGATTGATGAAAAGTGAAATTTTTTTGGGAAAATATTTGCTCTTCACTGCCTGGTATCACCGATTGAATCTCCACTAAAATGTTTTTGAATGTTTGCAGTGTGTTGAACGCTTGAATACTAACTCGGGATGTGTTGTTTTGATATTCTTATAAATCATGTTCGGCATCTCGCGGAGTTCAATCTTTAAGGCGGAATATGAGTGTGGCAACTTCAGGTGACAACTACTGCTCATTGCAACGAATGGCGTTAATGAACCATGTCTAGCTCGTGCGACGTTGGTCGCTTGTCCTCATGTGCGACGCTGGTCGCATGAATCCTGTGCGACACAAGTCGCACGTCATGTGTGCGACACCAGTCGCACGTCGCGACTTCGTGCGACGCAAGTCGCATGGCGTCAACACCCCTCCTCCGCTGTCCAACTGAAATGCCACACACTTCATCTCAGCCAACCTGATATGCAACGACGAACGACAATGTTACCTCATGCTCGTCGACGAAAATTTTTGGATTCTTTTGAAATTTTTGAATTTTTTTTTTTTACTTAGTAATTTTTCAAGTTTTTCGGTTTAATATTTTAATATATTTTATTCGTTTTTTGTACTGACGGGCCAATTTTTATCTGTTAATTGGGCTTTTTTCGCAGGTCTTTTTGTCCAAGACGAGTAGGCCTAAATTTCTCCTATATATAGGCCTTCAAATTCTTGATTTAGGGTTACTTGCAAATCAGAATTTCCTAAGTATCCTACTCTCTGTGCTTACGACGCGCGATCTTGCTTCCGTGGTTGAGTATCCTTGATCTCTTGCTTCACGCATCCGGCGTTTGACGTTACCTCTTCCTACTCTAACTTCGTGCAACAGGCACCAGCGATTCTATAACTTAGGTTCTTAGATCTTCAATCTTGCTACTCTCGCTCTTGCTATCTGACTATGTCTTCATCTGCTGGGAATATGTTTGAGGAAGTTGATAAGGAAGTTCTCGCTGAACTCAAAACTGCGTGGAGAGAAGCCTCTCCTAACTCGAAGAAGAAGGCGCTTCATGCGCTTCAGAAACACATGGACAAAATGGACTCCCGCGGTGGTAAGTCCCCGTTAGTGGATCTGACGAAACCTGTGAACCCTGCCCACTCGGTGTCGAAGAGTGGAGGTAAATCTGAGAAGCCTAAACAACAACCGAAGAAGTATCCTTCAAATTTTCTTCGCTGTTATAAGGGCTTAGTGTCCCCTACTGAGTATCGGAAGTTAGTCGATGACGGTGTCATGACTGATGAAGGAAAGAAGATCCTTAAGTTGCCGTCGCCTACTGTTGCTGTTGCGGTTGAAAAGAAACCTATCTCTGGCCCTGGTGCCTCATCCAAAAATACGTCATCTGACGTCGCTGCTGAACCGAAGAAGTCGAAACCCTCTGTCTCCGCAACCGTTGATCCTAAGAGGGTTGTGCCGTCTGTTTCTGCCACTGTAACTGACCCGAAGAAGGGTAAACCTTCCACTCCCACTGCCTCTGCTGGGGGTTCAATGAAGAAGTCTTCTGGCTCCGGTGAGGGAGAGAAGACGTTGTCTCACGATTCGAGGAAGCCGCCTCGTGCTCCTACCACCTCTGGCTCGACTGGAGCCACTACTGACGTTGTCTACTATCAGACTGTTGAAGAGTGCGGGAAGCACTACAAACCCGATTTCTTCTATGCCAAGGCCGAGCGTCGCCTTGGTTTGATTGAGAATTTACCCATCCTTGCTGATCGTACTATCCGTCCTCAGGATTATGCGTAGTACGGCATAACCAAGTTTCTGGATGATATGAAGCTGTTAGAATCTGTCACAGCAACCTATCGCTACTCCATCCCGATCGTTCAAAAGTTCTACGCTAATCTAACTCCTGAGTTCGCTGATCCTTCTAGCCCGATGTATGGGCGTTTTGTGTTTCGTGAGAAGCTGTACACCCTTCGACCTCTGAACATTAACATCTTCCTTAAGAGGGTCGAGGTTGATGGTACTTGGATGACTCCCTCTGATGATGATCGGATGAACGCAACAAAGGTTGGTTCGTTCTTAACCCAAGGGAAGGTTAAGTCACCCCTACCTCCTCCTGTCAAGCTATCTGTCTTCTACGGCACTCTGCATAGGTTGGGTGTGACAAACTGGGCTGCTCATCCTGATGAGGATTATCTATCTCCCAAGCTGATGCATACCATTTTCCGCCTCGGATGCGGTGAACAGGTTGACCTTGGTGAAATCATCTTCGCTGATATCTGCAGGATAGCCAAGGCTCCTAACTCCTTACTTATTCAGCAATCGGAGGTTGAGGAGAATCGACGTATGCATCTGACTCATCCCTGTCTGATATACGGGATGCTGATCGAACAGAAGTTCTCTCCGATGACGGAGACTGAGAAGAAGTTGAAAAAGAACTCTCATGTCAACATCACTCCTACCTTCCTTAAGAATCGTGTGTTTGATTTGCCGTGGACGAAGTTTACGAAGAGGGAAGATGTCAAGGATCCTATCACTCCACCTCCGTCGCCGGTTAAGACGAAGAAACGTTCCGCATCTGCTAAGCTTGAAACTTGTGCACCTAAGCGTCGTAGGCCCGAGGTGATCACAATTGAGAATGTTGAAGAAGTTGAGATAGAAGATGATGCTGATGTCAAGAAAGGAAAGCGTGAGAAGGTTGCGCCTCAAAAGTTTGGTCCTCGATCTGCTTATCCTCCGCAGGAGAACCCCTATCACCCAATGCACAACTATAGATCTGTTGTTCCTTCGGCTGCTATACATCACTGCTTCACCACTACTCAGTGCCTGGAACGTAAACAAGCTGCCCATGCAATTGCTTATAAGGAGATGATCGAAGCGCAGAAAGATCAGAAGGCTGCGTTCACTTATCTTCACCAGCTAACCCATCAAGGGGGAGGTTTGGGTGGAGTAACTAGTGTTGGGTCATCTGGCCAAGGCTTAAGTGATACCTTCATCTTTCAGCTGATCAAAGATGGTATCAAGGAAGCAATGGCTGATCTAGCCAAGTCAAAGCATGTGGTAGTTGAGAGCGAAGACGAAGGTGATGAGGGTGTCCGCGAGATGATGGCGGGTGAAGTGTTTGAGATGTTAAGGAAGGGTGAAGGGAAAGTTGATGATACTACACATCCAGAGGTGTCGCGAGCGATGCCGTCTGACGGTCTGCTGGATGAAGATGAAGATGTCAACATTGAAGGTGACGATGATGATGATGACGAGAGGATCAAACTCGGTGAAGATGAGTTTGGTCAGTACGAGATATATGGCAACCGTGATGAAGAGTTCGAGTCTGACGGTGATGCAGTGGAGGAAGACTTGGGTGATGCAACTGGGGCTGATGATGAAGAGATGAAGACTGGTGATGCTTCACCACACACTACTCCAGTACGCTCACCATCTCCAGCTCAATCTCCGAAGACTTGAAGATATTCATATTCTGCTTATCTCTCGAACAATTTTAATTTATGTTTTTTCATCTATCTCATGCATGCATAAGACTTGATATTTTCCATCATGCATGTTTTTCATATCTGCTTTGTTGAACCTTGTTTTGATGTTTTGAGTTTTGGATTCATAACTGAGTTTTTGGTTTTCCTTATCTTTCAATGATAATGCTTGGTTGTTGAATGCTTGGTTGGTTTTTATTTTTACTTAGTTGATGTGATATGCTTTGATTGAGGGGGAGTTATGTGTATCTCCGTTACTAACCTTTGGTCACATGAGTTGTGCCAAAAAGGGGGAGATTGTAGATGTTAGTTTTGGCGACAACATATGTGTTTGTTGTTTTTGTTTTTGATTTCAGGTGTAGGGATGAATGGATGCACATCTTACAACTTGGAATGGGGAACATCGTCATCAAAGTCGTGCGACAGGAGTCGCACAACCTTTCTTCCCACATCGTGCGACAGGAGTCGCACGGTTTTGTGCTTCACAACATCATGCGACAGGCGTCGCATGATTTGCGTGCGACAGGAGTCGCACGCCTCGCCGTCTGCCTCTCTTCCATCTTCATGCGACAGGAGTCGCATGACCCGCTCCCTTCATCCCGTGCGACAGGAGTCGCACGATGCATCCTCTTCCTTTTCATGCGACAGGCGTCGCATAACATTGCCATCCCAACTTATGCGACAGGCGTCGCACGTCAGGAGCATGCGACTGGCGTCGCTTGATGTGGTCTCTTCATCCCGTGCGACTGGAGTCGCACGCCGTGGCCTCTTCTACTTCATGTGTCAACTAATGCATGTTGTGTTGTTTACTACTTCGACTCTATCGATGACAATGAAGACGATGAAATATGAAGTGTTCAACGACGAGTGTTCACCACGATGAAGTTGAAGATGAAGTATTGAGATCGACGGAGTCAAGATGTGTTGAAGTCTGAAGTTAAAGAAATCGAAGATTCAAGATTCGAAGATTCAAGAATCGAAGATTCAAGATTCCAAGATTCAAGAATCGAAGATTCCAAAAGTGATGTCATCCATGGAATTGTTGCATCATCCAAGCATGTGACGAATCAGAACGTGCCACGTCAACGTCTCACATGTGTGGATCACCTATATATACCCATGAAGTTGGATGACATCCTTTGACGATTTTGAGAGAACGAAATCCGATATCCGAGTATCAACGTTCGTTGTTTACGGCTTATAGCTTTAAGAGTTTTGGTAGTTGTTTTGTGCTGTGCACCGATAGTAGAGTTATGCGATTTAGCTCTAGGTGATATAGTACTAGATCATTAGTTCGTTGGAGTGCTGCGTCACTTGGGATACGACTCTTGATCATTCCGTCTACCTTTCTCCACAAGTGTAAGAGTTTAGTTTTGTTTATCAATGAAATGAAAACTATTACATAACTTTGTCTTTAGTACGTTACTTTACATTTGCTGAGTTCGAACCTTTACACACAACACATAACGTGCGACATCTGGAGCAAGCAAGAGTTGAGTGTGTGCGAACGAAGTTGCTGAAGTATCAGTGTTTAAGACCGACTTCACGAAAAGTTGATATCCTACGTCGAAGACGTAATTTCATTTGTCACGAGCATGTCTCATCATCGCTAAAATTTCAATGCAACAAGAGTACGTATAATTCTTCTGTTAGAATATTCCACATCGATTGGATAAAGAATTTTGATCTCACAACTTTATCACCTTAACAAGGTCTTTTAAGGTGTTATTGGTCCGACTTTGACATGCATCAATACTACAAAGAAAAGAACGTACTTAACCCTTCACATCACGGATCGCACACGATAATATTTTTTGTGATTCTTCACACTATTATTGAAAGTTGATAGATAATCTTGCACATTTTCTCCTTACACATCTTTTTAGTTTTTTTTTTTTCTTGAAGTGAAATTTGTTCGTTATGTTTGGCATTACGCAAAGTTTTTCAGAGTTTCTCCAGCATAACTTTGGTCGCCTTCTCATGCATCACCACTTCCGATTAATAGGTTGTGAGATGTAGTTCAATAATTCCTCTTGCGCTTTTTGATTATTTTCAATCTTGTTAAGACACCACTTCCGATTAATAGGTTGTGAGATGTAGTTCAATAATTCCTCTGGCACTTTTTGATTATTTTCAATCTTGTTAAGACACCGCCAAAGTCTCTTCAAGTTCTCATTGAACAAAAATTTTCTCTATCTCGGATTGGCATGTCGAGTAACAAGTGGTCTTATCCAACAATGGATAATGTACGCCATGATCGTCCTATTAATCGACGGTCAAACAATAAACAATTGTACATATAGTTGGGACGAAATTAGTAAAATAATATGAGCTAAACATTAATTATATATTTTTACAAGGATTTTAACGGTTAATTTATTTATTTTGTGAGCAAAATAAAATTTATTATATTTACATTTTTTTAAGAATTAAATTATAATAAATTCTTAATAAAATATAAATATATATACTAAATTTCTCTCGTAAATATATAAACTTTTTTTATGTTTTAATCAATTATACACACTCTAAAAATTATTTTATTTTTTAATTTTAAAATACAATTTTTCTTTTATTTTTTTTTCATTAATTTTTAAACAGTACTCAAAACTAAAATATTTTTTTAGTTAAAATTCAATTTTTTTCCATTTATTTCTTGATCAAAATGTAAAAAAAAAAATTAATAAATTTGTTGTGTCTCAGTACATTATTCTGTGTCAAAAATTCTTAATAGAAGTTTTGAATGAAGAACTAGTTAGACCATGTTTATCGGTAGGTTGTCACGCCCTCCACGTCATTAAAAGACTAAAAAAATAAATAAAAAAGAAAAGAAAATGAACGCCCTTTCACAACCGGTCTCTATCACGCCCTAGGGGCGTCATTTAATTAATTTATTTTTTTGCCATATGATTGATAATTTTTTTTAATTTATTTAATATATATATGTTTATATATATAATACCTATATATTTAATATTATATATAATTATATATAAATATAATTATATCAAAATTTTAATTTTTTTATTCTTTACAAATAGAGACCAATATTTATATATTTTTACGTACTATATAATTGTGTAATTTTTAAAATAGTTTTTTATTATAATTTAATTTTTAAAATAGTTTTTTATTATAATTTCTTAAAATTTAAAATGTACTTTATCGTATTTTATGTTTATTTTTTTTCATTTAAAATTATTAATTGAAGCATTTTAAAATTTTAATATATTTTTTTAATTTGTATTAAATATAAATTTAATAAACAAATATTATGTAATTATTTAATAATAATAATAATAAATGAAAATTTGAAATGGGTTGTAGGTTGTGGATAAATAATGAAAAATTTATGTTAACGGTGGATTTTTGTTAACTATTTTCTGGGGTTTTTTGAGGACTAGTTTGGTGGAGATTATATGTGATCTTAGCTGAAAAAGGAAAAAACGAGATAGAGTATTTTTGAGCTGGAATCTTTCTTGAAGATTGTGAATGAATCTTCCTTTTACAGCTCCCTCTATTTATAGGGCTACAGTTAGGGTTTACAAAAAGGAATTGGGCCTTTCCTTATTGGGCCTTGACATGTGACAACTCATAAACCTAAAATGGTAAAAAGACTGTTGAACCCTTTATTGCGCCGCCTTTGCTGAGCCGGGGGAACCGACCTCTAGTCTTCCTTTTACGGCACTCTACTCTGACGACATCCGGGCGAGCAGGCTCGTTCTCGGGAATGCATAACCCCCTGACCGGCATCTTGTCGTCTGCCCGGCTGGCTCTTGCTTGCTCGGCGCAATCCTCTGGTCGGCCTTCTCCCGATCATTGTGGGCGGCTTCCGGCGTGGGGCCCGTGAGAATGGGGCCCATTGCTTTAACAAATATAATAATAATAATATATATATCAAGAATAAATAATAATAAAAAATAATAATAAACGAAAATGGGGCACAACAAATGCCCCCCGCGAAGGATCTGGTCGGTGGAAGCCGGCTGGGTTCTTCGTGGCCGTAGTCGCTCCATTTTCCTTATTTGAAGATAGGGTTTAGGCCATGCTGACACGTGGACGACACGTGTCGTGAAAACCCTTTCATCTCCCGCCTACAGGTGTCCTTCCAGTTGTCCTTTCGATTTTGAAATTCAAAAATTAAAAAAGGAAAAACCGCCGCCTTTTCAGATACTATAAGTATCTCCCAAAAAGGACCTTTTTCACTTTTCGAGACATTTTCTTCTCGAATTCTCCGGCGGCTGATTTTCCCCCTGAAGTCCGGCGATTATTTCCGGCGAATACTTCCTTCCCTTCAGGTACGCGTTCTCCTCTCTCTTGGTGTCGAGTGAGTTTCTCTTTCTGGGGCTTTCATAGGGCACATGTTCTCGTCTTCTTTCTAGGGTTTAAAAATTTTCCTTTGAATCACCATTTTTTCCGGCGACCCTTCTGATATTCTCATTGCTTATTAAATTTTCGGCCGTGGGTGTACCTCCTCGTTAGAAACCAGAAACTGGTGATGAGTGAAGAGGGATCCCCTCGTCGCGAATCGTCGGGCGCTTCGCCCGTTCAAACTCCTGTAGACCCATCTAAATTACCTTCTACTTCTTCTCCTCGTGAGGGCTCATCCTCCGATGCCTCCTTGCCGTCCGGGCGCTCACTAAAATTCCCCTTCTCGGCAGACGAGAGCCGAGAGATGTTGGGGGGCGACGTCAGTGAAACCTATCGCCGCCTCTGCAAGATCATTGCTGATAGTCGGGGTCCTCCCTCCCCGTACACATATGAGGCCTATCTCCTTGAGCGGCCGTATCGCTATGTTCCTCGTGAAATTTTTCGGGTAGTCGGGGATCGGCCAGGGTTATTCGAGGCTAGCCGGAGGCCGAGCAAAATCACGGAGTCTGCTCTCCAGGAAAAAAGGGTTGAGTGGGAGATTCCATCGGATGTTCATATATACGCCCCTATTGAGGGCGAGCGGGCAGATTGCCCTCCTACGGGTATGGTCGCAGTGAACTACTCGATGATGTCGAGCGGCCTTCGCTTTCCCATCCCGAATTCTTTCGCCCAGTTAGTGCAGATTTTTGGGGTTGCCCCCATGCAGTTGGTACCGAATGCCTGGGCGACCATGTATGACCTGACCGTCATATTCGGTTATTATGGGTTGTATCGAGGCCTAACTGGCCTTGAATTGTTGTTCCTGCTGAGCATATGCGATGCCGGCAAAGGTGACTATTACCTTAAGCAACGAGATACCATAATCACCGATCTGGCGAGCAAGCAAGCCAAGTGGACCGAAAAATGGTTCTTCGTAGCAGGAGAGTGGAACTCCAAAGATTTTCCTCTGAGTGCCGAATACCGGACAACTTCAGACCGTTAGTTTCTCTGACCTTAGCACTTTTTATCCTAGATATCCTTTTTTCGTCCCTAACCTACCTTTTGGGGATTCTCCTATTCTTTTCCTTTTTTTAGGCCCCAAAGCTCCAGATGCCGGGCTATTAGGATGGGACTTCTTGGTGATCCTGGAAAGGATAAAATCACTCTCGTATAATCAAAGGAAACACGAGAATTGGAAGGGCAAGGAGAGACGTCTTCGGGCTCGGTTTGTAGTTACTCCCCGGGACGCCGAGGATATATTTCCGCGTGAGTAGTTGTTGCAGTTTACTTGGGCCTTTGCCCTCCCCTTGTTTCTAACGTTCTTTTTATTTGCAGCTCGTAGGTACTTTCGAATCGTCCGACCGATCGGGATGCCGAAATTGGAAACCCCTCGTGAAAGGAGGAAGAGGGAGCTCGCCGCGGAGAAAGCGGAAGCGGAGCGCCAGGAGTTAGCGGCTAAAGTGACCGTAGCTGCCCAACCTTCGAATACCTTCCCCATGCCTCAGCCGATCAGCCAGATCCACGCCGAAAACTCTTCTTCTGATGAAGAACCACTTTACCGACCGACTAAAATATCTCGAGCAGATGGTTCCGGCGCGTCTGGGACAAAGAAAAGCGGGAAACCTCCGGCGGCCCCGAGGAAAGATAAAGCTCTTCGGAAGAAAAAATCTCGATCAGCTGGATCGGGGGATGATGACCGTCCGGGCGAGTTGGAGTCTATCTTCGGCGCCGGTGATGAGGATTTCTCCAGGTACTCTCTCCTTGGCCTTCTTGATTGCATTTCATTACTCAGACTCTTACAAAAAGGAACGCGGGCTGCAGGGCTTTCAAAGAGGACCCCGGACTTCCTTTGGCCGTGGCTCACCTGACGACCGATCAGAATCCCTATGACGAGGACTCCCTGCCGGCGCATATTGCTCAGTCCATCGAGGACATTAACCACTCCTGGTCCCAGGAGATGGAGACTGCGGCGTCCCGACCGGACTTTTTAGAGAAATTACTGCGAGTCAATGCCGCCCGCAATCTGATCATGGTGAATCGCTTGGCTCAAATCCGTGCCGAGCAGGAGGACAAAGCTGCTAAATGCCCGCCCAACCTGCCTGACGTCTATTTGGAGTTGCGGACCCGGTACAACAAACTGCAGGAAGACTACAACCTTGAGTCCGGGATGAAAGCCTCCCTGAGCAGTGAGCTTGACGAGGAGAAGAAAGATAAGATGGCTGTGATCCTCAAGATGACCGAGCAGGGAGAGGAGTTAGAGAAATTCAAGGTTCAGGTGGGGGAGCTCGGCAAATCCTATGGTTATGCTGAGAAGCGCATGAAAGAACTGGAAGAGTTGAACCAGCGGATTTTGAAGGAGTTGGAGGATATGCAGACTGCTGAGGCTGCGCGCCGAGCCGATCCTGACGAGGACATCGACTTCTACAATAACTATTCTTACTACAGTGCTTACTTTGATGGTATCCGAGCACTCTTGGAGGCAGGCCAGCCAGTGGACGTTTTGATGGGTTGTCTTCGCCAGTACGCCGAACAGTGTCCCCTTCATGCTCATTTTCACTTGTACGTGCTCGACCTGGAGCAGAAGTTTAAGTTAGACCTGTCCTGGTGGCCTCTGAAATCGCAGCTGAGGATGCCGAAGCCGGATAAGTCGGTCGTTCAGGGTCCCGCGGAGCCGGTTGATACGACCGAAGTTGACCCGACCATTAAATTTGCGGACTCGGTACTCAAAGATAATGATGGTGAAGAATCGGCTCCCGGGGACCAGAAGTGATGGCGTTTGATGTCAAGATTTGCTCGGTTATCGAAGAAAACTTGTGTTTATTTTCATTCCTGCTCCTTATTTTGTTTTTGGATTCTGCCCGTGCGGGCTTAAACAATATTTCTGACGATATCTGTGGCTTTCCGTCACTTTATCTTTTCACTGCCTTTGGGACAAAAAGCCTTTGTCCTTATTAATCCCTTTCTGTCACATTTATTCCTTCACTTTTATCGTATGTAACGTACGGAATCTGTACAGGTTTTCCTATTCCCAAAGGACTTTTGGCGGGAAAACTCCCTCCAAAACGGTCCCTGGTGGGGTCTCTTTAGACGCGCTTCTGTATATAAATATGATCTCATTGGGTCTTTTCATTTTTGCGGTTTCTTTCCAAAGAGAAAATCAGCAGCAAAAGATAGGAATAAAGAAAGAGAAAGATGAGCCAAAGCAATAAAATGCGTCCGAACAAAGGGAAGCAAGTCTTTCATGGCACGTCTACGATCTCGGAGAGCTATTATGCCATTTCCATCCATTCCGATGGGTGGCGCAAGCTAATCCAAAGGTTCGATGGTAAATGGCATCGCAATAACTTCCCCCTTCCCAACGCGTTTGTGCAGCCATTGGAGAAATTCTTGGGTGAGGAGATTCCTTTTCATGACTCCAACGAGCAAGCCTGGGTTGCTACGAAGACGAAGCTCAGGCGTCAGATGGCGTTCGGGGGCCCGGGTTGGGCTGACTTCGTTCAACACGCGGGCATTCAAGCAGGATGGGAGGTCTGGGTGATTTGGAAACCCGGGTTTGGGTTTCGTGTCAGCCTTTTCGACCTGGAGCGTCTCAATGTTTCCTTCCCTAAACAGATCCGGGCGCGCGGTGAAGCTGACTCCCTCGGTCATCCATATGTGTAACAACCCAAATTTTAATTTACTAGAAACTTGAATTCACCTAATTAAATTTACTAATTTATAAACTAATGATACAAAATACTATAAATTTTTATTAAACATTAACTATAATAATAAGATGATAGTTATAAATTTAATATTTTTCATTCAACTCAATTTATTTAATACAATTTAAATTTTAAGTAGTAGAATATAAATTTAATTATTTGTGGTTCAATAGATATGAACTCAATTTTTTCATCTTCTAACTTAGCTCGTAAACGTAAAGACCAATACCATCTCCTATCGCCTAACCCTAATTATCCCTATAAATATGTTTCTACTCCTTACCTTAGCAGATAACATACAAACACTTAACCCCTTCTTCCTCCTCCACCCAATAAATATATATGGATATACGTGTAGATAGAACCTTCCTCACAAAATTTCATCTCCAGAAATCCACCCGTATCTAATCACCTCAATTAATTTACTAAGCCGTCGTCGCTACAGCCCGTAATTGAGTCGATTTGCTACGGTCCGTAAACAAGACCCCCTTGAAATTGTGTATATTTTGTACTTGGGTCTACCTACAATCCGGATGAGTAGGGTAGACCAGGAAATTGTATAAGTTGTACTTGGTTATACCTACTACTGGAAGGTGAGGGTAGAGTACAATTACTTAACACAATTTGAGATTCTATAAAGTAAACTTGTATTGATCTTGTAATGGGTGGAACCACTTTACATAAACATCTACAAAATTCTAGCGAATCTTGTAGAAAGGTCACACGACCAAAAACTAATTCTAGGTAGAACTAATCTAGCGATGAGTACTACTAAGACTAAACAGAGGGTATGACCGGAGCTTTCTAGCGAAGTCTCTCGGTCTACAATAATTCTCTCTCTAGAATATGTCTAATCAAAAGTATAATGAATGAATTCCAACAACCCACTATTTATAGGCATCGTAAAATAGGGTTTCCGGAATTCACGCTTAATGGGCCAAGCCCATGACGGCCCAATGGAACAAACGAGCCCAAGGCATCTTCAACGAATATTCCATTGTTCCGTACTTGATGAACGTAGCTCTACCCGCTGCCACACTAGCATGTGTTCGCGCTTCGAGCTTGTTGCATGCACAACTAGTATACTTGGTATTTTCTTCTTGGACTTGAATTCTTCTAGCGAAGTCTTCTAGTCGCACCCGTGGCTGGTTTCATTCCTTAGCAGTCATTCCCCCAGCTCCATGTCTACCCGTGCTTGCTCCGTGTCCATCAATGAGTTAGCTCTGATTCAAGGTCTTGTATGGTAGAACTTGAACTCTCTTGTTGGTAGTGCGATAGTTAACTTGTGAATCACGTTGATCCACATAGATCCACGTTGAGATTATACGAAACTCTATGTTGACGCACTATGATAACTCCATGATATTTGTACACCCAAGTCTGCTTGTCCATCGCTGAGTGAGCCTTGCAAATCATGGTCCCAGGAAGGGCCACTTGTATTTTCCTCAGTCTACTCAGCTAGCAACACACATACCTAGCAGACTTGTATGAATTAATGAATTAAAAACATACAATCATTAATCATGAAGTTACTACAAAAACAAAGTGTAGTTCAACGTAGTTCAAACAAGAACAACACGATTCTATGTTGAACTAGGAAGAACTACACACTAACACTCTCTTGTTGGTGGTACATAGATCCACGTTGATGTTGTATGAAACTTCACATTGACGCACTATGAGAACTCCATGTTGTTTGTACCACCAAGTCCGCTAGTCCAACGCTGAGTACGCTTTGCATATCGCGGCTCCAGGAAGGACCACTTGTATTTCCTTAGCTAGCACTACTCATACCTAGCAGACTTGTATGAAACTTAGTAATTAAAACATACAAACAATATCCATGAAGTTGCTACAAAACAAGTGTATAGTTCAACGTAGTTCAAACAAGAACAACACGGTTCTATGTTGAACTAGGAAGAACTACACACTAACAATCTCCCCCTTTTTGAGTCAACTTCATAAGTGGGGGTTCGTAGAGAAACTCCCCCTCAAATTAGTATCATACTCAAAAGGTAAACGTATGACAACATGCATATAACTAATCATGCGAACAATGAAGCATAGAAAATAAGCAGTCATATGGATGAGGAGAAAAGATAACAAAATAAAATAACTCAAACTGAGCAAACCAAGGTGGCAAAAGTGTCATGCGTAGAACAGAGTTATGAACAACATCATGATAAAAAAAAGTTCATGGGAAGATCAGGGTTAGAAAACACTTGATGTTCGCGTAGATCCCATCCAAGCGTGTATGAAGCATTTTTAGTGACCCTAGATCTTTGTAGGACGGCCCTAGATCTTCGTAGGACGACCCATCTCCCCCTAGACGAGCCGCTTGACGGGACTTGCGGTGTGTATAGCGCAGTTGATTAAAGTCCTGTAGAAGCGCGGTCGGCTCACAAAAATACAAGTCGTCATGCGAAGAGTCAGAATATCAGATACAAGTAGTTATAGGTATGATAAGAATACTATAAAGAATTAGTCAAGAGAACCACAATGAACATGGTAGACCAACGATGATAGAGGTAGCAAATACACTTGGTGGAACGCTCATCAAAGAGATATGGGCTGCCAGAGAGTGTACATTAGATAGTGTAGCTCAACGTGTCTGCAGCAACAAAAATCAAGGAGTAACACGCGCTGCAAAAGTGGTTATGGGTAGGACAACCATACTTATAATGTAAAATCAGCAAACAACACAACAAGCAAAGAGTAACACGTTAGACAGGAACGACTTTCATGAGAACTCAAAGTAGCACACGTATAGCAGGAGTAAATACACATAGACACACGTCGAATTACTCAGATTTCAAATTCACACAAAATTTGTCTTGTCCAACGAAGCCTAAAGAAGCACTTCAAAGGTAGAACAGACATGCTTCGTCGAACAGGAGTACTCTGCAAAATTTTATAACACGAAAGACAGTTAAAGGCATAACAAGCACACACAAAGTGGACATACGTACCACCACACAGTGAATCAAAATCGCTGGAAAGAACATTAAGTAGAGATATTGGAGGTAGAGTGACAGTGCTTTATGGACGGTATTGCTATTTTGGCCAGTTCAGCGTGTAGCCACGACCATTTCACTTGCTTTTCAAGCGTAGATCAGGCCTATTAGGACCCAATCAGTGATAGGTGTTATAAAATGATGTTTCCATATATATATTTTTGTGTTTTCATCATTATATGTATAAGGCCATGTCTTTTGCATTTGCCCGAAGACCAAGTCAATCAAGACCCGATCCATCGAGGAAATCTTTAGGCCGACTTTTCCTGCTAGACATAGAGCAAACAAAGTTCACTCCAATGAATTGCTTATGTAAATATTTAAAGAACAGTATGTCCAAATACTACGTCACTTTGCAACTGTCAACAACTAACCTCACCTTGCTCTACCTCATGGTTCCATTGAGAAAATAAACGGCTGTGGGTGGAGGTAGCCATTTGCGGCCTACTACCCTTCAAAATGCGCCCATGCAGAGAGACTTCCGTAAGCTCAAAAATCTTTCCGAAGCAAGTGGTTTTGTGAAGAAGTCTGAGAGTTGTTTCTCCGTAGGCACATGTTCCATTACAACCTTACCCCATTCTACCAAGTCTCGAATGAAGTGATGTCGTATATCAATATGCTTAGTCTTTGAGTGTTGTACCGGATTCTGACTTATCTTTATAGCACTTTGGTTGTCACAATATAAAGTGAGTGGCGTGCTCTCGATTTGATAGTCGGCTAGCATTTGTTGAAGCCATAGCATCTGGGTACAACTACTCCCAGCAGCCACATACTCGGATTCGGCGGTAGATAGAGCAATGCAATTTTGCTTCTTGCTATGCCATGAAACAAGATTGTTTCCTAAGAAGCAACACCCACCACTAGTACTCTTCCTTTCATCATTGTCACCGGCCCAATCAGCATCTGCAAAACCAACAAGATAAGAAGAATTATCTTTAGTGTACCATAGACCAAGGTTGGTAGACCCGGCCACATATCGAAGGATACGCTTCACAGCAGCAAGATGTTCTTCCTTAGGTTTGGCTTGGTAGCGGGCACAAAGGCACACACTATACATGATGTCTGGGCGAGTAGCGGTGAGGTAGAGCAAGCTTCCAATAAGGGACCTATAGGTAGAGATGTCAACATCCTTGCCCTGCTCTGCCTTGCTCAACTTGTCCGTGGTAGCCATTGGTGTCTTCATGTGCTTAGCATCCGTCATATCAAACTTCTTGAGCATGTTGATGGCATACTTGGTCTGAGAGACAAACATACCATTGTGACGTTGCGAGATTTGAAGACCAAGAAAGTGACTTAACTCCCCCTCCAAACTCATTTGAAAAGAGGAAGCCATGGCTTCAGTGAATTCTTTGACCAAGTGGTCATGGGTAGCACCAAACACAATGTCGTCAACATAGATCTGAGCAATAAGCATTTCATTCTTGACAATCTTAATGAAGAGGGTAGTGTCAGCGTTACCACGAGTGAACCCAAACTTCAAGAGAAAATCCGTGAGGCAGCTATACCATGCACGAGGTGCTTGCTTCAACCCATATAGAGCCTTATGAAGGAGGTAGACATGATCTGGTTTGTGAGGATCCACAAACCCCTTAGGTTGTTCAACGTACGCTTCCTCGTCCAACACTCCATTAAGGAAAGCCGCCTTCACATCCATTTGTCTCAACGGAATATTCTTGTAACACGCCACAGCAATGAGTAGGCGAATAGACTCTATGCGTGCTACCGGGGCAAACGTTTCCTCAAAATCTATTCCTTCCACTTGGGTGTACCCTTGAGCAACCAGTCGTGCCTTGTTCCGCACTATTTGATTGAACTCGTTAGTTTTATTCTTGTAGATCCACTTGGTGCCAATAACATTCACACCTCTTGGCCTTGGAACCAACGACCACACCTTATTCCTTTCAAATTCATGTAGCTCTTCCTGCATTGCCGCAATCCAAAACTCATCAAGAATGGCTTCCTTTATATTTTTGGGCTCCATTTCGGAGACAAAGCTCATTATGCCCACGTCCGGAGATAGGAGAGCCAAATTTGAGAGAGTGGTAGGATCGCTTGCGAGCACGGTGTCCATAGGACGGGTAGAGCGAGTAACACGTTGATTGAGATCACCAATCATTTGTTGATTTGGATGTCTCTTCCGAATGTAAGCGGGTGGACCAGAGTTCGGAACTCCGGTAGAGGTAGATGCTCCCGTGGTGCCCATAGCAGGATTAGAGGTACCCTGATTTAGACCTTCATCATCACTCTCTGAGGGGGTAGAGTCACCAGAGTTGTGAGATGTGGAATTTCCATTGAGTTGAATGCATGGTCCATTTCCTTGATCTACCTCCCCCTCAACCAATACTTCTGTCGTGGGTAGAACAGGGTGAAAATCATCTCGGAGCATAGTGGACTTAGACGGATTCTCATGAAAATGATACTCATCAAATTTAATATTTGTGGACTCTTGTACCGTCTTTGTCCGGAGGTTGAACACCCGATAAGCATGGCTGTTAAGGGCATAGCCAACAAAGATAGCCTTGTCTGACTTAGGATCAAATTTCTTCAACGGATCTCTATCATTCAAGATGTAGCAAAGGCACCCATAAACACGAAGATGTGCAACGTTCGGTTTCTTGGACGTTAAGAGCTCATATGCCGTACATTGAGTTCCGGCACGAATACTAATCCGGTTCACCACATAGCAAGCTGCACTCAATGCTTCTGCCCAAAAACCCTTTGCCATACCTGCAGCCACTAACATAACTCTTGCCATTTCTTGTAGAGTCCTGTTCTTCCTCTCCACAATACCATTTTGTTGTGGTGTCTTGGGCGCCGAGAATTCATGATGAATCCCTTTACGAGTGCAATATTCAACGAACACCCTATTTTTAAATTCACCACCATGGTCACTACGTATTCGTTGTACTCTTTTGGCGTAGGTGGTGCGGATCTTATGAGCTAAGGATCGAAAGGCTTCAAAAGCTTCATCCTTCGTTCCAAGGAAATTCACCCAGGTATACCTAGAGAAATCATCTACAATGACAAGTGTATACCACTTATTTCCCAAGCTTTGTACTTCCATGGGTCCCATAAGGTCCATGTGAAGCAATTCAAAGGACTCAGTAGTGCGGTTGTGAGTAGAGATAGCTGGATGAGGGGATCGAGTTTGTTTCCCCATTTGACAATCTCCACAAACTCTCTTGTCAAACTTGGGTAAGCTATCTATCCCTCTGACTGCCTTTATTTGGACCAAATTCTCGAGGTTTCGAAGACTGGTATGACCAAGTCTTTGATGCCAGATATCTATCTCGTCATGAGTAGAAGCATTTAGACAGGATTCACTGATGGCATAGCAGTTGTTCTTTGCTCGGGCAGCAGTAAGAATACACTCTCCTTTAGCATTGTACACTTCACAATTTTCCTTGTTAAACTTCACATTAAGTTCATCATCACACAATTGGCTAATGCTTATAAGATTTGCACAAAGACCGTCTACAAGTAAAACATTCTTCAAAGCGGGTAGACCTTTAACATTCAAGGTACCACTACCCACAATACTTCCTTTTGCCCCTCCTCCATACGTAACGGGACCACCGGAGTGAGGAACAAAATCGATTAGGGATTCTTTGGTTCCGGTCATGTGTCGGGAGCATCCACTATCAAAATACCATGTCTCTTTTGTAGTGCCCTTAGCCACAGTGAATGCAACATTGCATTGTACTTCTTCTCTCCTTCTCCAAACTTGTTTATTTTTCACTGTCACTGGTGTGGGAAGAGCTGCTTTGACTTTCCATACTTGTTTAACTTGACTATGAGTAGGTTTCAAAATGGGTCTCCAAACTTGCTTCAACCTCACACCATGCAAGTTTAAGTCGTCAATACGCTTGAAGCAAAAAGGTTTGATATGCCCTTTCTTTCCACAATAGTCACACACATAGACTCTCTTATAGTGGGTGAGAGCATTTTTCTTCCTCTTAGTGGTTATGCTCACAGTAGATTTAGGAGCAGAGGTAGAGCCGGAAGATCGAACTTTAATAGAGGCAATAAGGGTAGGGTTCGATGCCTTAGATCGATTCGAGACATTTCGCGTGAAATTTTTCTTGTCATAGGTAGACCCTGAGATAGTAGTCGGTGTCAACATGGACATAGAAGCATTTTGGGTCTGAGGGTTAGTAGTACTGCGTTTGAGAATTTTCACGTTCAAGGTAGGGGCCAAGTTTCTTTTGGATGTTCGAGCATCCTCCGACTTAGCCATATTAGATTCAATAATAGTTTTGTCATTACCACACACAAATTTAGGACAAGCATTAAGAGAATCGGAGTAAACGGAATCAAAGGTTTCCTTAAAACCAAGACCAAAATGCTTAGTGTTAACACAGTTCAACATAGAGTCAAGCTTAGAAGTGCCAGTGTTAAGCTTTTTAAATAGACAATTTGCAACATCCAATTTGTCCTTTGCTTGATAAAGCTCCTTGGTGCGCATAGCATAGCCTTCCTCCATTTTGGCCAGGGAATCTCTGAGAAAGTCCTTCTCGGAGTCTTCTTTGTTGAAAATCGCCTCCAGCTCCTTCACTTTCTTCAACGCTCTCTCCAGCTCCAACTTCACGACATCAAAATCCTTCTTATTCACCTTCTCAGCAGAGGGGGTAGAATTGGTATTCTTCGCAGCCATGCCTGCAACCACAGAGGTATAGCAAAAAATATTTCCATGAGTAGCCAAGTCAGCTTGATCTACCTCATACTCTTCATCACTCTCACTATCAATAGCACTTAAAAGTGCATTGAAATCATTTGGCTCCAACATCTTTCCCTGCTCTTCCTCAGACGAATACAAAGAGTCATCTCCATCGAACACCAAGTAACTCACATCCATATTGTTTTTCCGGTGTAGGTTTGGACACTCATTCTTCACATGCCCCATTCCCTTGCACTCAAAGCACTTAATTTTCGACATGTCCTTGCCGGGGGTGCTGGTAACAAATCTTCGGTTGGGGCTATACCCCTTAGAGCCGGCAGTAGGTGGAGTAGAGAAGGAATTCCCAGGGCTTCTTTGATTACGAAATTGTTTGAACCTCCTCTTCCTCTTGATATCTTGGCGGACCAAGTAGCTCACCGAATCTTGGAGGGCAACGAACTTGTCGGGATTAGGAGAGTTGAGAAGGGAAAGAGCTTCACTCTCATCATCGGAGTCTTCAGCAAGGAAAGCATTATGGTCAATAGTGTGAGAGATATGGGTAGATCCAGTGTTATTAGAGGTAGAGCTAGAGCCACTCTGAGTGATTGCAAGTGCCTTCATAGAATTTTCAAATGGAGTCATAGAGTAGGACTTGTCCTTCAATTTCAGATTCAACTCGTAATTCTTCAAGTGACTCATGATCTCGTTGTAGTCCCCAGAGAGGCCTAGCTTAGTATCTTCAATAGTTGTCACTTTGACGGAGAACTTGTCCGTTACACCTCGAAGCACCTTAGTGCAAATAAGTGGTGGAGGTATGGGATCTCCAAGTTCTTGGCATTCGCTGACAATAGCCATAATCTTGTTAAAGAATGAGTCAAGGTCCTCGTCTTCCCTCATTTCAAGTTTGTGGAAGGTAGTAGTAAGTCCTCTTAGCTTGGACTTCTTGATGCTCTCACTTCCTTCGCACATTCTTTCCAAGGTATCCCAAACGTGTTTGGCCGAAGTGAGGTGCTTCACGATTTGGAACATGTGGACATCAATAAGATCGGTGATAATATGGATAGCCTTGGAATTGAACGTAGCTGCTTCATGTTCGGCGTTGGTCCACGTAGGTTCTTCCTTGATACGCACATCACCATCTTCATCTGTGTAGGTAGGAGGACTCCATCCATGTAGAACAGCAGCCCACACACGTGAGTCTACGTTCTTCAGCTTCAACCTTGTCTTGCTCTTCCAATAGGAGTAGTTTGACGAGTTAAGAATGACGGGTTTGAGGACGGTAAATGACTCCATAGTAGAATCTCTTCCTAGGATCACACCGAAAGGGGTGAACTCGCTCTGATACCAATTGAAATTGTGTATATTTTGTACTTGGGTCTACCTACAATCCGGATGAGTAGGGTAGACCAGGAAATTGTATAAGTTGTACTTGGTTATACCTACTACTGGAAGGTGTAGGGTAGAGTACAATTACTTAACACAATTTGAGATTCTATAAAGTAAACTTGTATTGATCTTGTAATGGGTGGAACCACTTTACATAAACATCTACAAAATTCTAGCGAATCTTGTAGAAAGGTCACACGACCAAAAACTAAGTCTAGGTAGAACTAATCTAGCGATGAGTACTACTAAGACTAAACAGAGGGTATGACCGGAGCTTTCTAGCGAAGTCTCTCGGTCTACAATAATTCTCTCTCTAGAATATGTCTAATCAAAAGTATAATGAATGAATTCCAACAACCCACTATTTATAGGCATCGTAAAATAGGGTTTCCGGAATTCACGCTTAATGGGCCAAGCCCATGACGGCCCAATGGAACAAACGAGCCCAAGGCATCTTCAACGAATATTCCATTGTTCCGTACTTGATGAACGTAGCTCTACCCGCTGCCACACTAGCATGTGTTCGCGCTTCGAGCTTGTTGCATGCACAACTAGTATACTTGGTATTTTCTTCTTGGACTTGAATTCTTCTAGCGAAGTCTTCTAGTCGCACCCGTGGCTGGTTTCATTCCTTAGCAGTCATTCCCCCAGCTCCATGTCTACCCGTGCTTGCTCCGTGTCCATCAATGAGTTAGCTCTGATTCAAGGTCTTGTATGGTAGAACTTGAACTCTCTTGTTGGTAGTGCGATAGTTAACTTGTGAATCACGTTGATCCACATAGATCCACGTTGAGATTATACGAAACTCTATGTTGACGCACTATGATAACTCCATGATATTTGTACACCCAAGTCTGCTTGTCCATCGCTGAGTGAGCCTTGCAAATCATGGTCCCAGGAAGGGCCACTTGTATTTTCCTCAGTCTACTCAGCTAGCAACACACATACCTAGCAGACTTGTATGAATTAATGAATTAAAAACATACAATCATTAATCATGAAGTTACTACAAAAACAAAGTGTAGTTCAACGTAGTTCAAACAAGAACAACACGATTCTATGTTGAACTAGGAAGAACTACACACTAACACTCTCTTGTTGGTGGTACATAGATCCACGTTGATGTTGTATGAAACTTCACATTGACGCACTATGAGAACTCCATGTTGTTTGTACCACCAAGTCCGCTAGTCCAACGCTGAGTACGCTTTGCATATCGCGGCTCCAGGAAGGACCACTTGTATTTCCTTAGCTAGCACTACTCATACCTAGCAGACTTGTATGAAACTTAGTAATTAAAACATACAAACAATATCCATGAAGTTGCTACAAAACAAGTGTATAGTTCAACGTAGTTCAAACAAGAACAACACGGTTCTATGTTGAACTAGGAAGAACTACACACTAACACCCCTCCACCTATAAATCCTAATCCCTAAAGAACTAAACTTTATTCTTGTATCGCCATTATTAGTTCCTTCAAACCCGAATATTATTCGATGAGTTCCGTTCAGCCCATAGATCGAAGATGTAACGAAGAGAGGTATCGCTACTGTTATTCCCAAACAACCGCCCATCTTCGGGAGTGAAGAGCTCTGCCGCTGCTGTCCTTCGGCCGACACCTAGACGATCAGCACCAACCGTCATCGCCTCATCGCCATGGCGTTTCTGCCGGTCTCTGAAGTTGCTGCTGCCCGTGGACAGATAACCATCAAAGCTGTGTTGCTCGCCAAGGAAGCCGAATAAGATGAATCCCCACGACCACCATCAAAGGCCCGTGATTTCACCGGCGTCAAACTTCCGTCCCCAATCTTGCTCTCGCTCTCTACAAATATACAAAAGGTGAAAGTCAATTTCCAAATCCCCAATTTAATTACATGTACCTAATATCAAATAAAACTAAATTGCAATATGACCCCCTATCAATTTAATATATTATGGGCCACTCCAATATTAAATCTTAATAATATTATTAAGTTCAAACTAAGTCTTTAAAATTATATATTCAGCCCTTAGAGTTTTGGATGTTTCTAGATCAGCCCCTAAAGTCTTAGACGAGCGTTGGATTTTCACTTTCATGCCACGATGAATCGAGGTAGGTACAAGGTTGAAGGGTTACTTTATTTGTTTACGTGTTTCTCTATGTGCGCACTATGTGATTTAATATGCATTCATTTACACATTCGTTGTAGTCGGAGACCGATAAAAAGGTCGACGTACTTACAATGCAGTCATTTCATCGTTGTAACCTGAGACCGAGGAAAAGGGTCGAAGGGGACCAGCGCAGTGCATTCATTTCATCGTTGTAACCTAAGACCGGGGAAAAGGGTCGAAGGGGAGACGCAGTAGTTGGGCAATCGTTTTATAAAATTAAAAATACGTTTTCGTTGTAATCGGAGACCGGAGAAAATGGTCAAAGGGGATCAGCGCAGTGATTGGCCCAACTTGCAGTGCATTCATGTTCATTCAGTAAACGCATTGCTATTCATTCATGTCATGTTCATGTAGATTATGCATATATTTGATTCATGTATTTAAATGAGGTAATTGTCCTACTGAGCGTGTTGAGCTCACACCTTCAGCGACCCCCTTTTTCAGGTACCAATGAGGATGCCGAGCGAGTAGGGTGACGAGGGATGAATGTTAATTACTTATTTTGAGTTAATTCAATTCCATTAAAATTTTTATTTAGTTAAACAAGTTTTCATATTCAAAAATTGTATTTGGGATATTTAGTTTGCTTTTAAATAAATATATATGTTCTTTATTAAATATTTTCACTTATTTTGATATTTCAATTCATGTTGAAAATGAGTTTTTAAAAGTAAATTTTGGTAGCGCCCGCACTTTATTAAGTGTTATTTTCAAAAGTTAACACATTCCGCTGTTTTAAAAATACGGGGCGTTACAGTTGGTATCAGAGCATTACGATTCTCGGTTGTTCGAAAAAAAAAAAAAACTTAACTATTCATCCTGGTCATGCCTCGCCGGTTTTCCTCAAGGTACGCATTAGTTAAAGCATTTGCATGTCCTTGTTCACTTTATGCTATATTACATCTTCATGTTCACTTCATGCTATATTATTTCTCCATGTTCACTTTAGGTTAAGTTCAATATTCATGTTTACTTGATTTTATGCACAATATGTTTATGTAACAATATTTTAGGTTGTTAGAGACTTTAGTTAGGAGTTACAACTTATATACTACCAATATGATCGAAAGATCATTAAGACTTTTAAGCTTACAAATTTCGAGGACGAAATTTAAATTAAGGGGTGTAGATTGTAACAACCCAAATTTTAATTTACTAGAAACTTGAATTCACCTAATTAAATTTACTAATTTATAAACTAATGATACAAAATACTATAAATTTTTATTAAACATTAACTATAATAATAAGATGATAGTTATAAATTTAATATTTTTCATTCAACTCAATTTATTTAATACAATTTAAATTTTAAGTAGTAGAATATAAATTTAATTATTTGTGGTTCAATAGATATGAACTCAATTTTTTCATCTTCTAACTTAGCTCGTAAACGTAAAGACCAATACCATCTCCTATCGCCTAACCCTAATTATCCCTATAAATATGTTTCTACTCCTTACCTTAGCAGATAACATACAAACACTTAACCCCTTCTTCCTCCTCCACCCAATAAATATATATGGATATACGTGTAGATAGAACCTTCCTCACAAAATTTCATCTCCAGAAATCCACCCGTATCTAATCACCTCAATTAATTTACTAAGCCGTCGTCGCTACAGCCCGTAATTGAGTCGATTTGCTACGGTCCGTAAACAAGACCCCCTCCACCTATAAATCCTAATCCCTAAAGAACTAAACTTTATTCTTGTATCGCCATTATTAGTTCCTTCAAACCCGAATATTATTCGATGAGTTCCGTTCAGCCCATAGATCGAAGATGTAACGAAGAGAGGTATCGCTACTGTTATTCCCAAACAACCGCCCATCTTCGGGAGTGAAGAGCTCTGCCGCTGCTGTCCTTCGGCCGACACCTAGACGATCAGCACCAACCGTCATCGCCTCATCGCCATGGCGTTTCTGCCGGTCTCTGAAGTTGCTGCTGCCCGTGGACAGATAACCATCAAAGCTGTGTTGCTCGCCAAGGAAGCCGAATAAGATGAATCCCCACGACCACCATCAAAGGCCCGTGATTTCACCGGCGTCAAACTTCCGTCCCCAATCTTGCTCTCGCTCTCTACAAATATACAAAAGGTGAAAGTCAATTTCCAAATCCCCAATTTAATTACCAGTACCTAATATCAAATAAAACTAAATTGCAATATGACCCCCTATCAATTTAATATATTATGGGCCACTCCAATATTAAATCTTAATAATATTATTAAGTTCAAACTAAGTCTTTAAAATTATATATTCAGCCCTTAGAGTTTTGGATGTTTCTAGATCAGCCCCTAAAGTCTTAGACGAGCGTTGGATTTTCAATTTCATGCCACGATGAATCGAGGTAGGTACAAGGTTGAAGGGTTACTTTATTTGTTTACGTGTATCTCTATGTGTATTTTCTATGTGCGCACTATGTGATTTAATATGCATTCATTTACACATTCGTTGTAGTCGGAGACCGATAAAAAGGTCGACGTACTTACAATGCAGTCATTTCATCATTGTAACCTGAGACCGAGGAAAAAGGTCGAAGGGGACCAGCGCAGTGCATTCATTTCATCGTTGTAACCTAAGACCGGGGAAAAGGGTCGAAGGGGAGACGCAGTAGTTGGGCAATCGTTTTATAAAATTAAAAATACGTTTTCGTTGTAATCGGAGACCGGAGAAAATGGTCAAAGGGGATCAGCGCAGTGATTGGCCCAACTTGCAGTGCATTCATGTTCATTCAGTAAACGCATTGCTATTCATTCATGTCATGTTCATGTAGATTATGCATATATTTGATTCATGTATTTAAATGAGGTAATTGTCCTACTGAGCGTGTTGAGCTCACACCTTCAGCGACCCCCTTTTTCAGGTACCAATGAGGATGCCGAGCGAGTAGGGTGACGAGGGATGAATGTTAATTACTTATTTTGAGTTAATTCAATTCCATTAAAATTTTTATTTAGTTAAACAAGTTTTCATATTCAAAAATTGTATTTGGGATATTTAGTTTGCTTTTAAATAAATATATATGTTCTTTATTAAATATTTTCACTTATTTTGATATTTCAATTCATGTTGAAAATGAGTTTTTAAAAGTAAATTTTGGTAGCGCCCGCACTTTATTAAGTGTTATTTTCAAAAGTTAACACATTCCGCTGTTTTAAAAATACGGGGCGTTACAATATGTGGATTAGTGCGTCTTTTACTTTTACTTAAACCCGCTCGGTGATGAATAATCATGTTCTGTTGGCTCTAATCTCCTTTACTTTTTATTAAATGCGAAATCCTCGAAACCGTCATTCGTCTTTAATGTAGTCAACTTATCGCTTTAACTGTTCTTCAATTTTCGAAAAAGAAACCCCTATAAATAAATTGTCCTTGTGTTTGCGTATTGCTAAAATTGAACAAAGGATATTGGCTATCGCTTATTGAAATATGTCGGCTAGAGTCGAATTTTTGGATGGTTCGCATTTTTTCGAGCGCGTGTTCAACGGCACCTGGCATAGAGAGATCTTTCCGGTCCCTGCGGCGTTCCTCCGCTCGATCGGAGACGGGGTGACAGACGGGTTACAAATGGTAGATCCCTTGGATCAAGAATGGTGTGTTTCTTTTACTCGTTTCCGCAATCAGACTGCGATCTACGGGCCGGAGTGGGAACGACTCGTAAGCGGGTTCGAGATGCAAGAAGGTTGGGCCGTTCGAATCACTTGGACCGACGGGATGGGCTTCTCGATTGACGTCTTCGATCAGGATTACCGCTCGGCGGTGCGTCAGGTTGTGAATCGGCCCTGGTTATCCCAAAGTGGAATGCGCGGGTCCAGGGTCAGCCCTTGGCCTCCCCGGCCGACTCACGACCGTAGGGGTCGCCCCCTTCATTGATGTTTCTCCTCACGCGGTGTTCCTTAGTTCGCGATTTTTATGTTATCTTTTTCCTTTATCCGCTCCACTTTTTCCTTAGTGAAATTTTATGTTTTGAACCTTTCATGTTTGCGGTGAAACGGCGGTTAAGTATTCATGTTCCCCGACGGATCAGGGTAACATGGCCGAGGATGGGACTTGTCCGGTCCTCGGTCTTATTAAAATTTCCTGTTCGATCGGTCGGGTGACGGATCACCCGACTCATCTCAGGCTCGGGGAGAGCGGACTCTATCCCCGGTCAAATATTCATGTCCCCCGACGGGTCGGGGTGACATGGCCGAGGATGGGATGTAGGAACCGGTATACCGATCTGATCGATATACCGTGTGTGCGAAAGCGTGTAAAGCGATAGATCTACTATGCCATGATCTTAGTGCACACATATATATGTATAGACACATTTATATATATACATCCAATATATATATATAGGGATTAACGAGAACACTTACAACCGGTGTAGCGTGCCTCGTTGATGTTGATGAAGGTGGTGTTGAGTCGATTGAACCACCTTCATGGATCAGTCACTAGATGCTCTCCTTGTGAATGACCTCGTCACTCCTTTGGATCGTCCGGATGTTGAAGCCGCACAAATGGCCCGGCCTCTACGTGTTGCACACGAACCCGGATAATGAATACCTTTGCTTGCTTGAGAATGGATCTCCAAGATCACCTCTTTTCTCTCTATTTTAGTGGATTTTCGTGGCTGATGCAATTGTGTGTTGAAAATCTGATTTTCATCTATATAAGTGCATCATTATTCATCCCATTACACCCCTTTGTAACCTACAACATAATGGGCATCATAATGCACCATTATCATGCAAAGGGGTTACGAAGGAGGTGAAAGGTCATGCCACATACACATGTCACTATGCATTGTATGTGGTCCCACTTGCTTGTGTGGCATGCCATGTCACACTATGTGACATGCATCCATGCAAGCCATGCATCCCATGCATGAGAATTAAATCCACGTAAATATTGATTCTAAATCAATATATATGTATCAAGCAATGTATGTCAATATCGAGCTCGTGTGTGACCCTGTAGGTATGATTTTATCGATCAATATTATATTGTTCCCAACAATTAATATTATCGAATAATCATTTAACATCCATAGACGACCTTATGACTTTATCGATTGCACACGTAGGATCGAAGGACATATCCCAACAATCTCCCACTTGGCCTTCAGAGCCAGTGTGCTGCCAATTTCATGTTGTCTCTTTATGTCTAAATTTGAACTTGAGGCAAGACTCGAGTCATCCTCAATCGGTTCAAACCTTTCTTGGACTTTGAGACAGACTGTAAAACCAGATTTATCACTATGATACGAATCTGGACGTGGCCACGTATTTTCCACAGTCTCGACTCTCCAAGTGGCCGGTAAGACATATATCCCATTATAAAATGGAGGACAATCCCATCTTGTCAATCCAAACTCTACCACTTGCTTCCTGATATACCCAATAACAAGTTTTATAACCTCCTTTTACGAAAGGCGTTTACTTGTATCAAAGTACACCATTTCACAATGGAATCACTCTGGACTACTCAGGTCAGAGGAAATTGCTCGACAGTCAATGAAATAGTATTATGACTCGAAATCTTAAATACTATTCCAGTCGGGTCTGTTCGATCATTAGCTCCCAGCTAATATCTATGTAATTGTACTTGATGTCCCACATCACTAGCCCATGAAGC
The DNA here is from genome assembly GCA_954870475.1 of Euphrasia confusa. Classification (NCBI taxonomy): domain Eukaryota; kingdom Viridiplantae; phylum Streptophyta; class Magnoliopsida; order Lamiales; family Orobanchaceae; genus Euphrasia; species Euphrasia confusa. The sequence continues at coordinate 24,985,441 of OX940967.1, forward strand.
GGCGCTATAGTACACATTACAAACTAGTTCATTGTATTATCGGTTTGTCCGTACTCGATTATACGAACCAGAAACAACTATATGATTCAAGTATATCAGTTCAACCATTGGGACTTCATTATGCGGTAAGTCGACCTCATAACCCAATTGATATCACTTAATCATTTGGACAATTCAGATAAATTAAACCATATTTATATGAAGAAATATGTAATATACATATGAATGAATGTTTACCAAATCTCCAAAAGTATCTAATACAGTAATAGAAATCACAACCCATCTCTAAGATGTCTGATCTCTATTGCAGTCGTGAAAGCCTCAAGCTTAGACTGCTGGAGAGGTTTAGAAAATGGGTTTGCAACCTTACCAAAAGTTGCAACTTTATTATCTCGATGTCTCCACAAAACTATCTCCCAGATAATGTGGAACTTCCTGAGCACCAGTTTTAGACTTGTGGTGCTTTCTAGCTCATTGACTTGCGCGATAACTCTACTATAAATAGAGAACTATCGGATGGGCTGAGCTAGTTACGCCACCTAGTTCATTCAAGAACTTTCAAATCCTAACTGTCAACATTACTGCATCCAATGCAATATTGTGCTCAGCTTCTGTAGTTTAATCAGCTATATTGCATTGCATAGAACTATTCTAGCAAATATCACCTCTAACCAGACAAAAGATATAACCAGATTAAAATCGGAAATTATCTTAATCTGTTTTGAAGTTAGCATTCAAACAGCTTGTTAATATCAACTCTTTTTGTCCTCCAAAGATAAAAAAATATTCTTTAGTCCATCTAAGGTACATAAGAATATTATTGGCCGCAGTCTAATGCGCCTCACCTGTGTTTCCTTGAAACCGAATCGTCACGCTCAAAGCATACGATACGTCCAGTCGTGTACATATCATGGCGTACATTATAGACCCTATTGCCGAAGCATAAGGAATGTTTTCCATCCTCTTTTGCTCATCAAGTCCCGTAGGGCCTTGAATCTTTCTAAGAGATGTGCCATGAGTAATTGGAATGAGACCCTTTTTGGCGTCTTTCATTCTGAACTTATCAAGCACCTTTTCAAAATAGGTCGCTTTACTAAGTCCAAACATCCTTTTCGATCTGTTCCGACAGATCTTGATGCCCAATATGTACTGTGTTTCTCCAAGATCCTTCATTGAAAAGCAATTTCCAAGCCATTCTTTAATAGAATTAGGCATAGAAATATTGTTTCTAATAAGGAGTATGTCCCCGACATACAACACAATTAATACAACGTAACTCCCACTGATCTTCTTGTAAAACAAGACTCTTTCGAGTTCCTCTGAAATCCAAAACCCAGTATGGATTCATTGAACTGAAGATTGCTACTCCGATATGCTTTCTTTATTCCATAAATGGAACTATAAGCTTGCATACTTTCTTAGCCTTATTAGGATCGATAAAACTCTTTGGTTGTGTCAAAACACATTCTCTTCTAGAATCCAATTCAAGAAGTTAGTTTTAACATCCAATATTACCATAACTCATTATCAAGATGAGTCACAATGGCTAAGTTAATCCGAATGAATAAATCACAAAAACTGGTGAAAAAGATTAATCATAATCCACCTCGTGAATATAAAACTTTTACCACCAAAATTGCTTTGAAAACCCTAGGTTTTCTATTCATGTCTATATTGATCTTGAAGATCTATTTGCATTTAATAGGTTTAGCCTCTTGATGCAAATCTATCAAGTTCCAAACTTGATTACCAGACATTGAAATCATCTCGGATTATAGGGCACCATGCCAATTTTTAGTAGCTGCACTCGTCATAGCTTGGATATAGTTCGAAGGTTCATCGCTTTCCAAAAGCATGACTTCATATCTCTCATTGATCACAATACCTAAGTATCTGACTAAAAGAGATATATGCCTTCTGGACCTACAAGGGCTGGTATGGTTTCCAAAACCATAGGAATACTCTCAACCCAGTCTTGAGTATTCATCATTGGTTGTTCCACTTGAACCTCGTTCAAGATAACCGAGCTCCCACTGAATTTCTAGGAAAGATATCTCTTTTCAAGAAAATCACCATCTCGAGCAACAAAATATTGTTCTCAGATAGATCGTAGAATTTGTACCCTCGAGTTTCATATGAACATACCATAAGGAAACTTTTATCCCATTTGAGTTCAAGCTCTATAGAGATAAATCTCGTCAGAGAAGCTTTTAGAACCTCAAATCTTGATGAAAACAATTTAGAGACCCTCCCTTTCCATTCCTAGTATGGTGTCTTATCAACAGCTTTTGACAGCGTCCTATTCAGTGTATAAGTTGAAGTTTAGAATTGTGTGTTCCCAAAAGAGACCAGTAGTTCATTTAGACCTCTCATCAAATGGTCGAACTATATCTAATATAGTTTGTTTTCTCTTTTCCGAAACATAACCTTCATGATCTTGTGAATAATAGGTTCCACATACATCAGTATGGATCATCCCTAATTACTCACATGTTCTCCTTTCTCTAAGAAAGATGACATTGTTATCTTTTCAATCACACATCATTCACATGTATCAAATGACTCCAAGTCAAATGATTCTAAAATTCCTTCTAAAAGAAGCTTCGTTACATGTTTAGATTTTGATTTGATCTAATCAACAATGTTTCAGTTATGTCTCATCGATACTTATTCGATTTGGCCTTTGGTCTTAATGATATATATGATTTTTCAAGTTTAAAGTAAACATAAACAATATAATAATCGTACCAAAACAAAGAATAATTCACAATTAAAATAGTTACCAAACTATTTAATAGTGAAAAAACTAATCCATCAGTATCTAATACTGAACCAATATTCATTGTTTAATGAAGGTACGAAATTACATAGTTATAATACTAAAACAAGGCCCTAAGGCAAAACAACATCATATGATTATACGGCTAATGCAGCGATCTTCGCTCCATTTCTTGCCCGTAGATCGACATCTCTATTCACCAAACTTATACTTCTATGTAGTTCCTCCACATAAAATGTGAGAACCACATTTGGCATCCAATACCCAAGAAGTAGAATTTGTGAAGTTTAATGTCTATATCATTAATACTTGAAGATGAAGCAACCCCGTTCTTCACATCTTCTTTGAACTTTGGGCAAATTCAATTATTCCCAATAATTGAGTCTCAATCAAATTTCCCATTCAAAATTAATACAATGTCAAAACGTGATAAATCGTAAGTGAAAAATCGAAGTTTTCTAACTAGCGATATTATCATGCAATTGAAGCCCTATCTCTCATAAAATATGAGGGAGCCAACCAGACAATCGTTTCACGCCATCCAATGGCTCGAAAGTCTCTAATTTATGTCATTGATGAACTTAAGTGTTTTGGATTAAATCACTCCCCGAGGTGTAAATAATCCTAACCTTATAATCCATCAAATGAATGACAAATTAGGCATTTGTTTTGAAATTGAATAAAATATGAATTTTTATATGTTTGCAAGTAGTGTCCAACACTTTTGCAGTAGACGCATTGAGATTCCCTAGGAACCCTAGTAGCCTTCTTGCCCATGCTCTTTTGAATAACCTATCCCATATCATAAGAATTTCCCTCTTAGGGTCCTTATCTATCGCCGGCTCAGCAGCCTTGAGCATCCCGTGGAGCTCACGAAGCGATTTCTTCAAACCATTCATGTGGAAATTTTAGCCTAAAGGCATTATAACCATCATGAGATTGAATTATGAAATCGGTTGCCAAATAATCATCATAGGAAAAATCTAGGCGGTCACTTGAAGCAAATAATCCAATCATTTGTTGCACATGTGATTCCATAGATTTCCATTTTTCCAGCCTAGCTGAAGCGATGACCCTGGTCATACCGAACCGCTCAATCATACTCTGTTCCCCGAACATGCTATTGAGTTGTTCAATGATATCATAGGAATTGGTAATCTAACACTGCTCTTTGTATTCGTATTTGAGGACCATCCTCAAATTACGTTGTCAATCAAGAAAATTTGTGTTGTTCAATTTTTCACAATCAAGAATTGAACCAAACTTGAATTGAGTTGATATTTTACATGTTAAACTACAAAAGAAAGATACATAAAATATGTAAACATCCACAAAGCGGTAAACAAATAAGGTTGTCTAGCAAAACTACTTTATTTGTTCCATTTTGTTCATTCGATATCCAATATCGTTGTCCCTTAGAACAAAACGATCCCGAGACCCTCATCTTGCGAATCCTTAAGCCGACTGAGTCCGCACTTAAGAACTCCAAGATAGGTAGACATTCCATGTCAATGACATCTAATGTCACTCTCGGTCGATGAGAGTCCCATTCTCATCTCATGTCTCGATAGCTACGCCTGCAGTGGATCTATCGATGACAAAACCAAACTCACGTGTAAGGGTCTAACCCTTACTCCCACTTATCCCAAGATAACAAGTAGTACCCCGCTGAGGCGGACCTACCAACTTATGATCGAGGGCTTTAGGGGTGTGATGTTTTGGACAAGACATTATACTCATTATTTTGGGAACTTGCATGCATAGGTTTGTTTATATGTAAGTTGAACATTTATAACATAAAACATCTATAACTAGCAAAGCACATAATACGTATTGAAAAGGCCCCTAGAACCTCACAACACTCAAATGAAAAACGATATAAAACTATCGAAACGTCTTGAAATCACCCCGACTTGATCCGGCTGAACTTGGATGCACCTGGTCAGGTCCACGACCCCTACCTCCAAGGCAGAGACCTTTGCTTTGGTCCTCTCAGATCTGACCTCAAAAAACACGGAACAGCGGTGGCTGTAATGCAAACAGCGCCCGCTGAAATGAAACAGCGGTCGCCGTTTTGCATTCGGCGCCCGCCGAAAGCAACAAAAGAGGGCAGAATGTCTGGACCTGATTTTTGCACGAACAGCGGTCGCTGTTGCCACAACAGCGCCCGCTGAACCCCTAACAGCGACCGCTGTTGCTACAACAGCGGGCGCTGTTTGTCTCCAGCAGCCCCGGCTTCGTTCGTTTCGCTCCGTTTTGCTTCGTTTCTTCTCGTTTTCGCTTGGGCTTCGAAATCCAACTCCGATACATGGATAAATCCATTGCTTACATATTGAACAATACATTTTTTAATAGAAAAACCTATCTATTACAAAAGATTCCAAGGGACGCAGTCCTCCAAAACTATGGCCATTCAACACGTAAAAAACACGATTCATCCACCCGACCACTATCGGTGGCCGGCCTTACATCTAATCACATAGATTCAAATAAACAATTAATCCAATTATGTTGATTTAAACTTCTTGTGTCCAACACAAAAGTGTGCACGAGCCCTAGTCTCTGATACCAATTGTAGGAACCGGTATACCGATCTGATCGATATACCGTGTGTGCGAAAGCCGTGTAAAGCGATAGATCTACTATGCCATGATCTTAGTGCACACATATATATGTATAGACACATTTATATATATACATCCAATATATATATATAGGGATTAACGAGAACACTTACAACCGGTGTAGCGTGCCTCGTTGATGTTGATGAAGGTGGTGTTGAGTCGATTGAACCACCTTCATGGATCAGTCACTAGATGCTCTCCTTGTGAATGACCTCGTCACTCCTTTGGATCGTCCGGATGTTGAAGCCGCACAAATGGCCCGGCCTCTACGTGTTGCACACGAACCCGGATAATGAATACCTTTGCTTGCTTGAGAATGGATCTCCAAGATCACCTCTTTTCTCTCTATTTTAGTGGATTTTCGTGGCTGATGCAATTGTGTGTTGAAAATCTGATTTTCATCTATATAAGTGCATCATTATTCATCCCATTACACCCCTTTGTAACCTACAACATAATGGGCATCATAATGCACCATTATCATGCAAAGGGGTTACGAAGGAGGTGAAAGGTCATGCCACATACACATGCCACTATGCATTGTATGTGGTCCCACTTGCTTGTGTGGCATGCCATGTCACACTATGTGACATGCATCCATGCAAGCCATGCATCCCATGCATGAGAATTAAATCCACGTAAATATTGATTCTAAATCAATATATATGTATCAAGCAATGTATGTCAATATCGAGCTCGTGTGTGACCCTGTAGGTATGATTTTATCGATCAATATTATATTGTTCCCAACAATTAATATTATCGAATAATCATTTAACATCCATAGACGACCTTATGACTTTATCGATTGCACACGTAGGATCGAAGGACATATCCCAACATGGGACTTGTCCGGTCCTCGGTCTTATTAAAATTTCCTGTTCGATCGGTCGGGTGAGGGATCACCCGACTCATCTCAGGCTCGGGGAGAGCGGACTCTATCCCCGGTCAAATATTCATGTCCCCCGACGGGTCGGGGTGACATGTCCGAGGATGGGACTTGTCCGGTCCTCGGTCTTATTAAAATTTCCTGTTCGATCGGTCGGGTGACGGATCACCCGACTCATCTCAGGCTCGGGGAGAGCGGACTCTATCCCCGGTCAAATATTCATGTCCCCCGACGGGTCGGGGTGACATGGCCGAGGATGGGACTTGTCCGGTCCTCGGTTTTATTAAAATTTCCTGTTCGATCGGTCGGGTGACGGATCACCCGACTCATCTCAGGCTCGGGGAGAGCGGACTCTATCCCCGGTCAAATATTCATGTCCCCCGACGGGTCGGGGTGACATGGCCGAGGATGGGACTTGTCCGGTCCTCGGTCTTATTAAAATTTCCTTTGGAGATGGTCAAAACATTCAGTTTCTGCCAAACAAACTTTTATTCCAATCATAAAGAGTTTCGAGATACAAAAGATTACTGATGGTACTTTTTCAAATGGAGTGCGTTCCAAAGGTACTGGTCAGCTACGCCGTTCAAGTGTTCCAACTCATATGATCCTTTCTCCACGTGTTTCCTTACTCGCATTGGGCCTTCCCAGTTCGGGCCCAATGCCCCAGTGTTTGGCCCGAGCATGCGTTTGAGGACTAGATCCCCGGCCTTAAATTTCCTGATTTTGGCCTTAGAGTTATAGAAGCGCTCTGCTCTCTGTTTGGCCGTCGCATTCTGGAAAACCGAGTTCAACCGCCTTTCCTCCAGGAAATCCAGCTTGAGGCGCAAAGCTTTGTCATTGTTTACATTTAGCTCTTGGGAAGTCCTATGGCTTGTAATCTCGATCTCAGAGGGTATCACTGCTTCAGAACCAAAAGCCAAAGCGAAAGGGGTCTCCCCGGTGGCGGCCTTGCTGGTCGTCCTATAAGACCACAACACATCTGGCAGCTCGGCCGCCCACCTTCCTTGTCTCTCTTCAAGTTTAGCCTTGATGGTATGCTTCAAAATTTTATTCACTGCCTCCACCTGCCCGTTCGTTTGTGGGTGATAGGGGGTGGAGAAAGCCTTCTTAATCTTCCATTTGTCAAAGAAATTCATGACTTCCTGGCCGTCGAACTGTTTCCCGTTATCAGAGGTAATGATGTACGGGATCCCAAAACGGCATATGATATTTTTCCAGATGAACTTTATGATCGCCTTTTGGTCAATGACTTTCAGCGGTTCGGCCTCGGCCCATTTCGTAAAGTAATCCACGGCCACCACCGCGTACTTAACTCCACCTGGTCCGGTCGGCAGAGGTCCGATCAGATCAATCCCCCACGACGCGAAAGGCCAAGGACTGTATATCGAGTTGAGGTATTCTGGCGCCGTTCGGATAATAGGGGCGGTCACCTGGCATCTGTGGCATCTCCGGGCATAATTTATCGCATCTCGCCTCAGGGTAGGCCAATAAAACCCTTGCCGCACCGTCTTGTGGGCCAGCGATTGCCCTCCCGCGTGGTTCCCGCAGACGCCGTCATGAATTTCGCTAAAAACTCTGTGGCCCTCGAGCGGGGTAATACATTTCAAAAGAGGAAGGTATAGACTCCTTCTGTACAAAACATCTCCGATCAGGGTATATCTAGCCGCCCGTATTCGAAGTTGCCTGGCTTCTGTCTTATCCCTGGGTAGCGTCCCGTCCAGGAGATAGGAGCGAATAGGGTCCATCCAAGTCTCACCACGATCGATCACCGTGATCAAGCCTTCCCCCTGTGATATTGCGGATTTTGCTTGACTGGTTAGAATTATATTAGCCATGTCAGCGCTTCCTTCGGAGGACGCGAGCTTGGACAACGCGTCGGCCTGGGAGTTCATCTCTCTAGGAACTTGTTCGATGAAAGTTTTTGGTATCTTCTCGCACAGCGCCATTACGTGTTCATAATATTTCGCCATTCGGTCGCATCGGGTCTCGTAGTCTCCTTTGATTTGGTTAACTACCAATAGATAGTCCATGAAGATCTGTAAATGTTCGGCACCCACTGCCAAGGCCAGGTTCAGTCCGGCGATCAGCGCTTCATATTCTGCTTCATTGTTTGTCGCGGCAAATTCGAACTTTACCGCGTGTGTGAAAGACTGTCCGCCCGGTCCGACCAACACTATTCCAGCCCCGGCATGGGAGGAATTGGACGAACCGTCGACGTACAGCTTCCATGCCGGGATCCTGGTCGACGGGGTGGATTCAGGGAAAGTTAGTTCTACTATGAAATCAGCAAGGGCCTGCCCCTTGATCGCCGTCCTGGGAGCATAAGTGATGTCGTACTGACCCACCTCCAGGCTCCACTTCAGTAATCGGCCGTTCGTATCCGGTCTCTGCAAGACCTCTCGTAGTGGCATAGTAGTCAGAACTTCTACTGGATGATCGAAAAAATAAGACCTCAACTTCCGCACGCTCATCACAAGGGCGTACGCCAGCTTTTCCAGGGGTGTGTATCGTGTCTCGGCGTCGTGGAGAACCTGACTGACGAAATAGATAGGCTTGTGTAGTTGTCCTTCTGCCCGGACAAGAACCGAGCTCATTGCATGCTCGGACGCAGCTAGATAGAGGAAAAGCGTCTCCCCGGGAACCGGCTTAGAAAGGATAATGGGATTTCCGAGGTGCTCCTTCAGACGTAAGAAAGCCTCTTGACTCTCCTTTCCCCACTTGAATTTCTGGTCTTTTATCGATCTGAAAAATGGACGGCTTTTATCCCCGAGCCGAGGGATAAAGCGACCAAGGGCGGCCAGACAACCAGTTAATTTTTGCACATCCTTCAGATTCCGGGGTTCCCTCAGATTTTGAATGGCCCTGATCTTTTCCGGGTTGACTTCGATCCCCCTTTGGCTCACGATATGGCCAAGGAACTTGGTGGCGTATACTCCAAAATGGTACTTCTTCGGGTTCAACTTCATGTTGAAAGCTCTGAGGATTTCAAAGGTGGTCCTCAAATCCTTGATGTGGTCCTCCTCGGACTTACTTTTTATAATGATATCGTCGACGTAAACCTCCATCGTCTCTCCGATCTGATCAGCGAACATCTTATTCACTAACCTTTGATAGGTCGCCCCTGCATTTTTCAACCCAAACGGCATTCGTTTCCAGCACAGTACCCCTTTCTCCGAGTAAAACGAGGTATGCTCTATGTCTTCTTCCGCCATGGGGATCTGGTGATATCCTGCGAAACAATCACAGTTAGAAAAAATTGCGTGTCCGGCGACGCTATCGACCAGGTGGTCAATGTGGGGTAATGGGAAGTGATCCTTCGGGCAGGCTCTATTGAGGTCGGTGAAATCAATGCACAATCGCCAGGCGTCGTTCGACTTTTTCACTAGAACAACATTTGCTATCCATTGGGGCTCTTCCTCGGCTTCTCTCACGAGGTCATTCTCTACCAATTTTTTGACTTCGACCGCCAAAGCTGCATATTTTTCCGGCCCCATCTTTCTACGCTTCTGGGCAATGGGCTTCTTTCCGGGATCAATCTTCAGGTGATGACAGGCGTGCTTGGGGTCTATCCCCACCATGTCCTTATGCGACCAGGCGAACGCGTCGGTATTCTGTTTCAGAAAGTCGATCAGTTCTTCCCTCAACCGTCCGGGGATTTTCTTCCCGATGAAAACCTACAGTTCGGGCCTGTCCGGATCCAGGCATACTTTCTCGACTTCATCTACTGCCGAACACGCTGAAGGTCCTCGGGGGTCGGGAATCTCGTTCGGTTCGAATCCAATTCGGGGGTCCGGGTCTTCGGCGGTCGTATACTGTATGTTTTGTATTGGATAGTTATCTTGGCTGGTCGGCAGTTCATCAATGAGGATGTGCAAAAATTGTGCCTCGAGTTCGGGCAGAACAGCCTCTGATTCTCGCGCTTCATGAGCCTCGGTTTCGCGAGCCCCTGACTGCCCGGGCTTGCCTTCTTCCCATAGAGCGGTCAGATATTCTTCATCGTCTATATCCATCTCCCCTGCGGGGTCGATCTCCTTCAATTCAATCGTGTCGTTTTGGGTTGTCTTATCTTGGGGGTCGTCCCCCTCCGGGAACAATTCGTGGTCGGTCATTTGGGGGTCACCTCCCCCAAATGCCCCAGTGTCGGCATTGCCGACATCGTTTATGTGGTTGTTTGTACTAGAACACAAAGGATAATTAAAACACTTTCTGGCCATATACTGGTCACCCCGAAGGGTGCCGATCGCACCACTCAGGGTGGGAAACTTAATACAATAGTAATGGGAGGACGCCACGGCCTCGAAGGCATCGAGGAACGGCCTCCCGAAAAAAGCATTATGAATGTTTTCCGCATCCACAATAACAAACTCAATCAGCCTGGTCATATTGATGGCAGAATCCTGTCAGTCCTTCAATTCTACAGCCATCCTGATCCGTCCCCTGGGGCGGACCACTACGTCTCCAAAGCCTTTCAGAACTCCTTCATATGGTCGAACATATCTTGTGAGGTCGCCGAGCTGGTCCAGCGCCGACTTGAAAATCAGGTTGCAATGAGCCCCATTATCCACTAGGACCCGGGCCACTTCGATGCCGAGAATCCGAGCGGTCACCACCAACGCATCTTCCTTGGGATATTTTATCCCCTCCCGGTCTTTTTCTGAGAAAATGATAACGATGCCTCGGGAGATAGTTGATTCTGCATAGGGGACCACGACGTTCACTCCTTCGAACTCGCGGAGCTCCTCCTTCTTCTGTCTCTTAGATTTATGGATGATCGGCGTCAGCCCCCCGATCATATTTACCCGAGCTCCATCGCGGACGGGTGGATCTTGGTTCTCGGGTCTGCCGACCGGGGGAGGAGGCAGAGCCAAAGGGTTCTGGCCGACCGGGCCCTGCTCGAGCCTCTGTTGCTGATTAGGGCGGCGATTCTGGTCGTCTTGATATCCTCGGTCTCGACCTCTACCCCCTCTTCCACGGCCGGCACCTCCACGCCCGGTGGCCCCTCGACCGGCCATCGGGCGGCCCCGCTTTGGTGCCCGGAGGAGTTCGGTCAGGCTCCCATCTTCATACAGCTGCCGGAGTTGGGAGATCAGGTCGCGGCACTCGTCAGTCCTGTGCCCGTTCTCCTGGTGAAAGGAGCACCACTTGCGTGGATTCCTCTCGTCAGGCCGGCTTCTCATGGCTTGAGGCGGGGTGAGGATATTTATGTCTCGCTCGTAAAAAATCTGGAGGATCCGAGTGGGAGTCTGTCCCAGGAATGTCCCATCCTCGGGGTATTCGTCTATGACCTCGACCCTCTTCGGCGCATGAACTGCTCCCTGGTAGGGTTTACAGTTGGACTTCTTCTTTCCACTTTCATGGTATTTCACCGCTAGAGGCGGCTCCGTCCAGTAATCAACGGTTGCCGGGCTGGCGGGCTTCTTCTCGGCAGACGATTTCTCTTGCTTCTCGGGCTCCATCTCTTTCATCCGCTGGTCGTATATGCGTTGCTGGGCGATCTCCTCGCCAGCCCTTCTGCGGAACTCAGTGTATGACTTCGGGTAGTCCTTCATCATTGGTTTGAACAGACTGGACGTCGGTCGCAAACCGCCCAACACGGAATGAACGAGGATCTCATCGCTAACCCGGTCTCCTTGCTTGGCGATTCGTTCTACTCGGTCTATGTACATCTCGTCGGACTCATCCTTCCCCTGCTTGACCCCCATCAGACGTTGGCGGCCCTCCGAATAGCTTACTTTGGACGCGAAGTAAGAAACGAACTCGTCTCCTAACTCCCCGAAACTGTCGATCGACCTCGGCGGTAGGCTGGTGTACCAACGGTGGGCCATGTCGCCGAGAGTCAGAGGGAAAAGGCGGCATTTCGTTGCTTCTGTTGCTCCTCGGCCAACCATGTACGTGTTGTATTTGTTTAGATGGACATCGGGGTCGGACGCTCCGTCATAGATGAAAGTCAGCAACGGGGCAACGTCGGGTTGCGATCTGGCTTGCTCGATCCTTAGGCTCAGCGGCTCGGCGAGAGCAGATCTCTTCTTGGGGTCGTTGTCCTGCTCGGCCAATATTCGTTCTACCTCCTCCAGGCGCCTCGCGAGTCCGGGGTCGGCTACGACGACTGTCCTCGAGTTTGCCGCGGCGCGATTAGGACTGGCCGTCTGCTTCTTCTGGAACGATGCCCGAGTAGCCTCCTCGCGGGCCTCGGCCTCGAACTCTTCTTCTAGATGGCGGACATCAAAATTTTGCTTCTCGATGGCCGGCCTTTTCTCCAGGAAACGAGACCGGGCCTCTAGCTTTTGTATAGTGCGCTTAATCTCCTCGGGGGTGTTGACCCGCCCCAGATCCTGATCTGGCTCTTCTTCTAGGGCGGGAGACAATAGCTTCTCGGCTTCCGCCATTTCTTCACGGAGGATTCTCTGTCTCTCCCTGATCTCGGCCTCCTCGGCGCGCAGTGTCTCAATCATCGCCATCTGGCGAGCGATTTCGTCCGGAAACTCTGGGGAGGCCGTCCCGACGCCGTCTCTTATCAGAGGTGCTCTCTCCGCGCCGTCTTTGTGCCCGTCGGCCTCGCCGGCGAGAGCGACGGCGGTGCTACTGGAAGTACCTGCAGTTTTCATCGCAAGAAAAATCAAGGAAAAGAAAAGCTTTACACCGAAACTAGCGCTCGAGGTATCCCCCTCCTTCTAGCGCCAATTGTTAACGGTGGATTTTTGTTAACTATTTTCTGGGTCTTTTTGAGGACTAGTTTGGTGGAGATTATATGTGATCTTAGCTGAAAAAGGAAAAAACGAGATAGAGTATTTTTGAGCTAGAATCTTTCTTGAAGATTGTGAATGAATCTTCCTTTTACAGCTCCCTCTATTTATAGGGCTACAGTTAGGGTTTACAAAAAGGAATTGGGCCTTGACATGTGACAACTCATAAACCTAAAATGGTAAAAAGACTGTTGAACCCTTTATTGCGCCGCCTTTGCTGAGCCGGGGGAACCGACCTCTAGTCTTCCTTTTACGGCACTCTACTCTGACGACATCCGGGCGAGCAGGCTCGTTCTCGGGAATGCATACCCCCCTGACCGGCATCTTGTCGTCTGCCCGGCTGGCTCTTGCTTGCTCGGCGCAATCCTCTGGTCGGCCTTCTCCCGATCATTGTGGGCGACTTCCGGCGTGGGGCTCGTGAGAATGGGGCCCATTGCTTTAACAAATATAATAATAATAATATATATCAAGAATAAATAATAATAAAAAATAATAACAAACGAAAATGGGGCACAACAATTTAAAGGTTGAATAAATTAATAATTTGATGATGTGGAAGAGAGTGAAATGAATAATTTATTAAAAGGTTGGGTTGATTGGGTTGTGGATAAACATGGTCTTACAAAAATACTCCATATGTCTTATACAGTTATACTCCGGAAAAGTTAAAAATCTTTTTATGTACCCGATTTAAAAAAATATATATATATTTTTGATTTTTTTTACAAAAACCAAAGAATAAAAATATATTTTTAATTTAAAAACTAAAATAATTATGAGTGGTTTTAAAGTGAAATGTAAAAATATATTTATTTTATTTTTATTGTAAGAAGTGAAATTAAAATTAAAATTATTGGAGTAGCATAATCAAGTTTAGCCTTTAAGAACATAATTTGTTAGTTACGTGCGACGTGTGTGTGTGGGTACGCGTGTCGTCAGCTGGTGCTGATTAAGGGCGGGCCCACACCCACACACACTCCAGGATTTTTTTTTTTTTGGCGCGAAAGAATGGTAGGCGGTGGGGCCCACCGCCCTCGTCTTTGGCGGGAAAACGAAGCAATCCCTGTGCTGGCCCACCGGCTGACTGTCCTCCACTTGTTGCGTAGCCGACTCGTACTCTCTCTTTTTCTCCGCAGCCGGGTCAACGGGTCACCCGAGTCCGTATATATATTTATTTATTATTTTTATGGAATGGGCAGTGGAGGGAAAGTAATTGTAGCCCATGCTCGATTCCACTTTAACTAACTGCGCCTGACACGTGGACAAGAAAATTCTGCCTATGCGGTGACGTGGGTTATTCTGAGACGTTGGATCAGCAGCCGGTTTTGATGGATTCGTACCATGCGAACAAGAACACGTGATGTGCGCGTGGCCGCGTGGGCGTTATTAAATATTTGGGCATTTAAAATACAGTACTAGTATTTCTTTATTCAGCCGGGTCGTATGTGACCTCCAGCTTTTAAATATTTTTATTTGTTTTAATTTTTCTGTTATTCTAAATAAGTAGAAATAAAAGCTAAATAATATGGGTGCAGTATTCGCCCTTTAATTACTCTTAAAAATTGTACTCCCTTTAGGCCTTAGCCTTAGAGTAGTAAAAAATAATTCATTTTATTGTTAAAAGTGTTTGGTAAATACTTTTTTCTTTAGGCCTTAGCCTTAGAGTAGTAAAAAATAATTCATTTTATTGTTAAAAGTGTTTGGTAAATACTTTTTTTAATAGGTTCATAAATACAGACATCTTAAAAAAATTAGACAACCATACTATTTCATTAATTTCAAATGCCCGAATAACTGTCTTGTATTTGGAAATGGAAGGACTTTTTTTTTAACTCTTCCAATTTGGGATGAACATGCAAATTCAAAATTGAGATCACACGTTAAGAATATATCTTCAACATTGAATCAATATTTTCAATAAGGATATTTTGTGTTATTAATGTTTATTCCGTGTCCACCAAGTCTTATTTATCAGTACAAATAGGTAATGTAGAGTAGTTAGAGTGGTTGAATTTATAAATGAAAGAAGAGTTTTCTCTTTATTTCCTCTTACAATATTACATGTAAATAAACGTGAAACAACTAATGACATATTCCCTCCTCTTTTTTTTATAAGTCATTTAAGAATTTTAATTATTTTTATTTTATAAGATGTTTTAGCTTTATTAAATGATGTAATAACATTAATTTATATATTTTTTAATTTTTTATGCACATGTTTTTTTTCTCCACCAATCACATTTTATTGTTTTTAACATTTTATTTTTTCAATGAATATTAATTGAAATTAAATATTTTCTTAATACTTGCGTTAAAGCTTGGGACTTCTTATAAAAAAAATAGGAGGGAGTATAAATTAATATTAGTAAGTACATAAATGTCTCATTTAATGAAAATATTTTATTTTATGTGTATGAGGAAATTGTAAGATTGTAATTTATTTAATAATTATTTAAGTAATCAAAAGTCCAAAGTGAAATTTTTAATTCAAAGATGATAATAAAAAAAGACTTTTTACGATGAAATGTTTTTTTCTTTAAATAAAATGTATACATTCTTTTCAATAAATTTTTAAATTTTAATAACTACTACTATTTTAATATTTAATATTAATTTTTAATTTTTTAATCATTTTTTAGCAAAAGTTAAAAAAAAATAAGGGAGAATTATGTATCGAGACACCTCTAACAGTAGTATTATATCTATTACCTATATTTTTTCCTAATTCTGATATAGGGCAGTGTTCCATTAATAACCTTTTCAATGTACTTCGTATTAATTAAAATAACTACTTATCAAAACCTAATATACAAAAAAAATGTTTCTAATATATCTCGCTCAAATTTTCCACAAAATTACGGTAGAAATCGTATTATAACATGTCACTCGTTTATTCCTTACTACACACTAAACTATGGGAGCCTGCAAATCACTCCCATAATATACTACACACTAAACTATGGGAGCCGAGGGTTGCAAATCACTCCCATAATATCCATGGCCTGGAGACGAAAACCCTACTCACACCCCACAGGATACTATGGGAGTGGTCTATATTTCCCTTGTCAAAATATTATTCAATATTATTATCATTTTAGATTATTGTTAAATTTTAGTTATTTGTTCATAACAATCAATTCATTGAATATATATAAAAAGTGAAATACCACAACAATTTCCCATAGAAACAATACAAGAAATTTATATCTAACATAGATATTAAGAAGTTAATAGAAATCAAATACAAAAAACTTATCATAGATATGAAGAAGTTGATAGAAACCAAATACCAAACTAAAAATATATATTAAAAAGTTGTCATAAATATCATGTAAAATAATATTATAGAAATCTATCATAGATATTAAAGATTTCTCATAAATATAGATAATTAGAAATTAGAAATCTACCATAGATATACAAAAATAAGTACAAAGAAAATTAAAACTATCATAGATATAGACCAATATTAAAATCAAAACAAACTATCATAGTACTAGCAACTAAAATTAATTTGAAAACGACAACTATAATATAAATATATAGAAATAGACCAATATTAAAATCAAAACAAACTATCATAGTACTAACAACTAAAATTAGTTTGAAAACGAGAACTATAATATAAATACATATGTACCCAAATTAATTTGAAAACGACAACTATAATATAAATATATAGATATAGACCAATATTAAAATCAAAACAAACTATCATAGTACTAACAACTAAAATTAGTTTGAAAACGAGAACTATAATATAAATACATATGTACCCAAATTATGTAATGCAAATATATTTTGTTTCCGCAATATATTTTGATATTATATACATATATATAATCTGGATGGTTACGCAAATATATTTTACCAAATATATTATTGCGCAAATATATTTACATCTTACGCAAATATATTTATATATATTTAGTTAATATTAGTGAATATTAAATAAATTAATATGTGTTACCGTAATATTATTTACAAAAATCGTTTAATATTATCGTAAGGATATTTACGACTTTATACATTTAAAAAAATGTCCCTACTTAATATTTAAAGAATACAAATATCCTAATAAATAAAAAAGTAAAAAATATACAACCCCTAAAAATGAGGTGAAAAACAATGAGTGTTCAAAATAATATTAAAAACCAATCTGCCCCATACTCTAATATTACCTAAAAAATAATGTAATTCTTCGTAACTTTCAAATTTATAGTATTTTTTTATTTAAAAAAAGTGTGACTACAAATTTAATTATCATGACTTTTTTTCTATTATTATTAAACGAAGTACAACTTATTAGACATTTAGACTTCAAGCACCAATCTGTATTTACATAGGTTACATTTATGACAAATAATATTTTCTGCCCATACAACAAATAGACTATTTCAATTACATTATTTAGGATGTCAAAAATTTGGTTAAACCGACAAAATCAAACAAAATCGACACTATTCGGTTAAACTAACCGAACCACACTAATTCGCTTTAGTTTTCGATTTGAATTTTTTAATCTTTTCGATTTTTGATTTAGTTTGGTTTTTTAACCGGTAAACCGATCAAAACCGAACTAAACCGAATAATAAATTTAAAAATAATTATATATATATATATATATATATATATATATATATATATATATATATATATATATATATATATATATATACTTATTTTTAAATAAAATAATATACTAATAATTTTTAATTTTTATGATTTTATTTTTTTTCATTTTTTTTATAATTTGAATTTTATTTTTATATTTAATTTTTTTATTAAAAGTAATAATTATTATTATTATAAATTTAATTTTTTTTTCTATTTTTTAAAATATTTAATTAAAATTTGGATAAAATCGAATCAAATCAAACCAAACCGAATCAAATCAAACCAAATCGAAATAACACCCCTAACATTATTTTTAAAACCGAACCAAATTATTTTTAAAATGGTTTGATTTTTGATTTATAAAAATATTGTTTGAATGATTCGGTTAACCGAATTTTCGGTTCAATTCGGTTTGGTTAAACCGAATTAACACCCCTAACATTATCTACGTGAACATAATATTTTATTGGAGTTTATTGTCTAAAGGGTCTTTTCTCAAATGTCATTTGTTTATGAAGCCTTTGACAAAGTCAAGGTTTCAAAAAAAAGAAAAAAATGATTTTAATAAATTTTTATTATTCAAAAAACATAAAATTAATTTAGAAAATGTTTTTTTATTATAAAATATTTTTTTATTATAAATCTTAATGTTATATGTGAAAATACGTAAATGTCCTTTTCATTCTTTCTCATTTCAATCGTTTTTCAACGTTTTCATCCCCAAATTCTCTCCCCCACCGCACGTAGAACCCTAATTTTCTGGAAAAACACATTGGATTGAATTCGAAGAAATTAGATTCATAGACGTAGTCGGTGGTACATGTTGCTCAGGCGTGGGAGAAATCAGTGTCCAACGGCGGAATATTTTGATCCAAACGATAGCCATAGCCGAGGTAATCTCGCGTCGACTACTGAAATTTGAAATGAATTTGGTTTGATTGTGTAGTAATTCGTCTGTTCATAACATAAATCTCTCGAATTTCTACTTTCCCTCAATTTTTGAAAGAATTATGTTCAAATGCATAAACTTAATCCCCAAATCAATTTGATCGATTTCTTCTATTTTTGTGAAGCAGCATGAATTAGAGTGTTTAACTAATATAATTCTTATGGTGCTGAACACTGAGACATAAATTTCTTAAATTTTCATTTTTCCCCAATTTTTCAAAGAATTAGGTTCAAATGCAGAACCCTAACCCTAATCTCCAAATCAATTTGATAAACATGAATTAGAGTGTTTATCAATATAATTCTTATGGTGCAGAACACTAACCCCCAAATCATTTTTCTGTGTTCATCCTCTGAGCTTTAAATATGAACAAATGTGATATTTTATCCATTTACAAATCAATTTAAAATGTTCTTTTTGCAATGCAGATTATTAATCAGTGATCAGACCATATGACATGAGATGGGCCATATGACATTAAATGAGATGAGATGTGAATATGGCAATGCCATTACAGGACTGTGAAGAAGGAATGTAGGAAGAATTCTGGAAAAATAATTTTTTTTATTTTGCTTCATGCAAGTTGATAGATTATGCTTCATTGAAGTTTTGAAATTGGGAAATTGGGTTGTAGACAATTTGGAATAGTTGTTTTGTGCAGATGTTGTTTCATTCAAGTTCTGAAAACAATTGTGTAATTGTTAAAAATCTTCTATTATGGTTTTGTGGTTTTGTTTTGGTTTGATGCAGTTTATATGTTAATATTTAATTTGGTTTGGTTATAGTGAATTAGTGTGGTTTTCTTTTGGTTTGATGCAATTTATATGTTAATGTTTAATTTGGTTTGGTTATAGTGAATTAGTGGATTAGTTTTGAGTTTGTACTAGTATATGTGTATTTTTAGTTTTCAGTTTTGAGTTTAGGAAACTCACATTCATCTTCATTAGGCAGAGGTAAGATGAACTCAGAATAGGTGTTCTTCCATGTTGCAGCAAGGTAATAATCACTGCACATGCAGTAGAAATCCATCCCCACATGTTTTGCTGCAGCAACTGCATGAATACAGGGGTATCTAAATCAAACTTCCTGCATGTGCACATACGTGCCTCCAAATCAACAAGTCTGCAAGACTGCTCAACAGACACCTGAAACTTATTCGGGTTGCAAATCACCCTAACCACAGGGGACACCTCCAACATATGATTAAATGTCTTCAATATTTCTGCTTCAATTTTTGGAGTGACTTGTGTACCACATAAATGTGATGCATCATGTCTTTCAGCAAACCACTTTTGCATCATGTCTCTTATTTCTGTGAGCAAACCAACAATGGAAAACCTCCTTGCAGATAGGAGAACACTGTTCAGGGCCTCTGCATTATTGGTTGTCATGATATTATATCTTGAGCCATCAAAGTGAGCTCTAGACCAATACCTAAAGGACCCTTCATCCAAATAATCTCTGATTCCTTTGTGCTTCAAACAAAGTGCATTGAATAATTTTCTGAACTCAAGTATAGTGTAAGCCCTTGCTGCTCTATTAAACAGGTCATCAACATCACATCTGGGGAAACGGGCCTTCAAATTTCTTTTCAGATGGTAATTACAGAATCCATGGCATGCATTCTTAAACACCTTCTGGAAACCATGTTTGATACTTTCAGCACGGTCAGAAAGTATGGCAAGATCAGTGGTATCACCAGTTATTAATTTCAGTTTCTCAAAGAACCAAGTCCAAGAATTATTATTCTCTGAGTCCACCACTGCCCAAGCAAGAGGATATATTTGTCGATTCCCACCCTGGCAAGTTGCAACTAACAAAGTGCTTTTAAATATACTTTTCAAGAAAATCCCATCTACAGAAATGACTCGACGAAGGGAAGACTGGAACCCACGAATACTCTGGCCTAGTGGCATAAAACAATATTCAAATACATTATCATCAGATGTTTTAATGAATGTCATTGTCCCAGGATTGGCCAACTTCAACAAGTAAAAAAACTTTGGAAGTTTTTCAAAACTATCTTTAGGATTACCCCGGATCAGTCCAATAGCATACTGCTGAGACATGTATGCTTTTGTATAACATATCTCATACCCGTATTCTTGGAGAAAGTCATTAATAATATCTTTTGGAGAATGAACACGTTTTGGGTCTTGGATTTTCTCAACAACAAGCCTTCCAATTAACTTATAAGAAGCATTTTTATGGTCAGTGTTACGAATAGTAAGAGAACAAGAATGGGGGAACTTATATTTCACAACTTTGAATAACTTTGATTCTCCCACATCACATGCACTTAACTGCCACTTGCATTGTTGATCTATGCAACAAACTCTGTATACTGCCTTGTTAGACTTTTTCACCTTGAATTCAAAATGGAATTTCACAGCAAGAGTTTCCAGCTTGTCTTTCAAATGACGCTTACTTTCAACCAAAGAAGGTTGCCTATCACATAGAAGGCTACCTGTTGTTTCAGTTTCTGTAAAGGAAATAGAGGCAGCTACTCTTTCAGTTACTGTCAGAGAAATGGGGGCAACTACTCTTTTAACACCAACAATGGTATCAGCATCTCCCTCATTGCAAACTCCTTCATCATCAGCAACAATAGTATCAGAAACTCCATCGTCAGCAACTTCCACAGCTTCAACTTCTACCACAGCTCCAACTTC
Source organism: Euphrasia confusa (assembly GCA_954870475.1). Lineage (NCBI taxonomy): Eukaryota > Viridiplantae > Streptophyta > Magnoliopsida > Lamiales > Orobanchaceae > Euphrasia > Euphrasia confusa. Next base: position 25,006,714 of record OX940967.1, read on the forward strand.
TACCACAGCCACAGAACTGTGATCCACTCCCTTATTGCAAACTGGCAATCTAACATCTTCATTCTCTAATTGTGACAATCTATTACTTCCAATTTCAGTTACAACGTGTTCATTTAACTTCACACTCACACAAAGAGTGTTGGAAATTGACATCCCGGGCTATAAAAAACGGAACCGATAACCCGATCAAAATCCCGTCGCCGGAAATCGATCACGAACACCGCATGAACCGGGCCTGACAAAAGAACCCTAGCCGAACCCCATGCCGGGGTTCGCGATCGCCGTGCATGGCGATCGCCGGGGATGCGGGGCATCCCCGTGGGGTTGTGCGGAACAGCCCCCGGCGGTGAGTCCGGCGACTCACCGCCACCACCACACGGGGGGAGGGCGTCCAGCCGCGGCACCAGCCCGCGGCTGCCCTCGCGATCGAGCCCAGCTCGATCGCCCGCCCCGGCTTCAGCCGGGGCTCCTCATGCGCACGACGTCGTTCGAAGGGCGGGGGGAGTTCATCTGCCGTGGCACCAGCCCCCAGCGATCTACCCCGTCGATCGCTTGCCCCGGCGTCCATCCGGGGCTCCCCTCGCACGCGCACCGGCGGTCGAAACCCTAGGGTTCGACCGCCCCTCTTCGATCCCGACGGGGATCGCACGATCCCCGTGTCCCGGTCTCGATCGTCCCGGATCATCGTTCATATGCATGTTACGATTAATACATAAAATCATAAAAAGGGTTTTATGATTTTACCTTTGATTTGTTGTTCGGAGAAACGAAATCAATTGAATACCTTCGGATCTTCCTACGTATTCCTTGCACTCCGTTCGAACGTCGTGTGGGCGACGATCCTCCGAAATCCTATGGATCTCCTTCAACTCTCTAGAACTATCAAGTATTGATATTCTTGTCTTAATAATTATGATGACCATGTAGTGCTTTTATAGGCTACGTAGAGGATCTAAAGGAGGTGGAATATTGAGCTTCTAATAATAGTGATTAAATTGAGCCCAAACCCAAATCTATTAATCCTTACTATTATTAATTAAATTTATTTTCCACTATATAAATATAATTGCACTCTCAATATTAAACCATATTATATCAAATAATATTATCTCCAGTAGTATTATTTATTCCGTGTATTTAAGATATAAATATCCATGAATAGAATTAATTTATTACTAATTAATTTATTCATCTCTTTTATTCGAAAATAGTATCATTCAACTTTAATTATTATGCGGAACAAATCCACTCATGAGGTTTACATAATAATTCCTTATGAACTCATCTCGGGGATATTATCAACCCTTATCGGGATACACTTTATTGTCAAGAATTCACGGCGTGTCATATATAAAATACCGTGACCTAACTTTACCAGGAATTGACTGGTTATACTAATCAATCAATTCCTTTGGAAAATCAAAGTCACTAATATTAAATATATACACCCGCAATAATATCGGGGATTAAGAATAAAATACACTGAGATTTAAATTGATTATCTAAGGCAATCCTAATCGATAAATCTCAAGCGATCCGCCCAATACACCAAGTGTACAAGTGTGATAAAATAATTAAGACAAATTATTTTAACCTTCACACAACGACTATACCGATGAATTGGTCCCTCTCCATCTAGGTCGTGAGCTACTGTTTAATTAATATACGAGTAACCGATAGTATGATCTTCCGTGTGACGTCGCACAACATACTAACTACAACATATATAATCCAGGACTATTTTTGCATATATTTAATTATCAATAATTAAAGGCAAACAATTGTTTATTTAATTAAATAGATTAAATGCTATGACCGAGAGTTTACGTTACTTAAATCTAGACATTAAGTATACAACTCCAACAAAGAGGACTGCAATCACACCTTGTAATCAACTAGTCCACACTATCATCATCAAAAATTTCATACGGTAGATCCTTCGGGGAAATAGGATTAGGGCATCGCAAAACTACTTCATGTAAGTTTGTATCAATTTTCAGTTTCTTTATTAATTTCTCATACAATTCTGCATATGTGATATTCTTTGGAACACGGAATGGAAACGATTTTCCTTCATCTGCACCACATGCATTTTCCCATGACCACAAGCCATCTGTATCTTTTATGAAATCACCCAAATAATTCACTGACAACCAAACCGATTTCATACCTGAAATATGCAGCGGCTGTGGAGATTGAAGCTGACCGGAATCGCGTCCAAACCGGAGAACTTGGATGATGGAGAAGATCCAGGCGGAATATGCGGCGGTGGAGATTGAAGCTGACCGGAATCGTGTCCAAACTGGATATTGAAGAAATTGAACAACAACAGACCGGAATTGAGCCGGAATCGAGGTGGATGCAATTTGGGATTTGGGTTTTGCGGTAGAAACCTAATTTCTGAAATTGGGGATTTTGATTTTCGGTTGAAATGGCGAGATTCGGAGTTGGGTATGAAACGGGTACGGGTTAATGGGTTGAATCTATATTTTAATTATATAAAATAATTTTTGTATTTTTCAGAAAATAAGAAATAATTTAATTTATTTTTGAAATTATATAAAATGAATTAATATTAAAAATGGTCATTTTGACAACACTCTCGAAAATACATTTTCACAAAATCCTCTCAAAAAAAAAAAGCCTTTAACCGGCGCTCCCTATTTTACTTCTACAAAAATTCTATAGCATAGTCAAAATTTAGACTCTCTTTGTTTTAGCAAAATTGAAACATTTAGAACGCAAAAATTAAGAAAAAATGTTACTTTCTAAATTTGTGATAAAAAAAACAATAAATAAAAATATATGTTAAGTTAAAAAAAAAATTTGAAATTTTTTTTTACAAAATAATTGATAAAAATTAGATTTTAAAATAAAAAAAATTAAATTATTTTTTTAGTGAGCAAATTATTGCTGAGACAACTAAAAAAAGAAAACGTATCAATTATCTTGAATTTTTGAATAAAATAAAAATGAATGTGTCATTCTTGCCATAGCTAAAACTGAAAACAAAAGCTTAAAAAATTATCTGAGCATATAAAATACACTATTATGATACAATAATAATAATAATAATAATAATAATATGGGCAGGGCGAATTCAAAACCGGGTCCATGTTTTGAACCCGCCACACTACCTACCCAACATCTCCACATCATCAGTGGTACAATCGTAATTCTCTGGAATCAAGAGCCCTAAAATTAAGCAGCAAAAACTGGGAAATAGCTGTAATCAACTCCCGCAAAAAGTCAGAAACGCCTACGCTGCCGTTTCACAGCATTGCTCGCGGAGAGTAACGCCCACGCTCCCACCCCCTCACTTGTCGTTCTGATTGGGTCGTGATACTCACGCTCAGTCGAAGCACGCGCCACATGAATCCTCCCCTCTACCAACCATGGTGAATGGTGATGGCATAAAATGAATGTATGGCCCAAAGCTCTCATGCCCCATGCATGGTCATCCCCAGCTCATCATGCATTTACCTTTTTACCCATACACACACTAAATTTAACTAAATAAAAAAAACAATATGAATCTCATTTTGACCTCAGATTAATTAAAAACAACAGCACGTTAAATTAAACGTCACACAATTAAACCACACACTCAAATTTATGATTATTTCGTTACAAAAAATATTACTCATTACATAATTAACACCTTTTTTACACATTCTTTTTATATAAATGTCAAAGTTGGGCCAATATACACCTTAAAAGGTCTTGTTAAGGTGATAAGGTTGTCCAACTTATATGTGAGCCCGAGGTCCTTTATCCAACCGATGTGGGATATTCTAACACTCCCCCGGAAATTTCATCGGAATTACTCGTGGCCGGAAATTTCATCAGCAGGGGTGCCCACAGTCGGAAATTCCATCGACCGGGGCCCCACATCGTGTTGGGCCTGCTCTGATACCATGTCAAAGTTGGGCCAATATACACCTTAAAAGGCCTTGTTAAGGTGATAAGGTTGTCCAACTTATATGTGAGCCCGAGGTCCTTTATCCAACCGATGTGGGATATTCTAACAATAAACGTCTCACAAAACCTAACATACACTTAAAAAAAAATAAGATTTTAACAATACTTTTTAATTTTTAATTTTAACTTATTTACAATAATTTTATTTTTTAATTTAAATATATATTTTACTTTTTATTTACTGATTAAAAAATTTACAAAATACTAACAACATTTGTAATTTTCTTTTTCAAACAAGGGTATCTATTTTTTTGGACAAACCCAATTTTTAGTGTGATAATATTTTTTTTTAATTTGTTACTAGCTCCGTCTCACGTACATTTTTACATAATTTCTTAATAGTTACACAAATATTTCCACAATTAATGTGAAAATGGAAAATATATAATATTCTCACTGCAACTTTAAGTGTTTGAATTTCATTTTTTTTAATGTTTTTTTTAAAATGTACTCTTTCCGTTCCAGGATTGTTTTTCAATCTTGTCAACCGTGTTTTTGTTTGAGCGTCATTATTTATTATAAAAAATATATAAAAACATCTGAAAACATTAAATATATAATATTATATATAGAATAGTTGACCAGGTTGACAAACAATTTTGGAACAGAAAGAGTACTGTGATATCAAATTTAACATTAAATATATAATATTATAATTTAATTAAAACATCTGAAACAATCTGTCCTCGCACCTCACTACACAACTCTAACTTTGTGCTAAAAAAATTAGACAACATATAAAATATGGTTATTAATAATATTAGGCAAATATAATCGGTACGGCAAGGTAGTCAACCTACACACAGTGAGTGATAAAAGGACCCCACATTAGGAACAGGATTAAAGAAAAATAAAAGCGTATATCCACAGATATACGTACTACTCCTATATATTTTTTTATTTTTAAATATTTTGAAATTTAAAAAGAAAAAGAAATTAGTGTGTGTGACTGAGGCTATATTTACACACACTTTTCACACACTAGTGGTGCAGTAGAAACTTGTCCATTTCAATACTGCTATTGTTGTTATTCTGCAAACATCTTTTCTCTTCTTGCCCTCATTTTTCATCCATTGATTTCTAATCTCGAAAAAACAGAGTGTTATCTCTTCCCCTTCTATAAATACTCAATCTCATCCCCTCTTTCATTTTTTACTTTCTTCCCCTCTTTTCTTTTTTTCTTCCGTTATCGGAACTCGGATTTTTCGAGATAAGGTCGAACAGATTTTTATGTCGGAAAGTTTCGATTCGGTTGCCCCTGTGCTTGGATCTTCGTCTGAGCTCCTCCCCTGTTTCTTCGGTTTCACATCGCTTTCTCCTTCATCATCATCTTCAGTTTCCAGAAAATCATCGCTCTGCTGCGGATCACAGCAGAGTCGTCCCTCTCTCTACCCGACTGTTTCGATGCGTTTGAGGCCCAAAAGGTAATTAATTCAAAAACCCCATTTCCTTAAACCCTTGTCTTATTTGTTTTTTATTTTTTCTTGATTTCTGATTTTAATTTTTTGAATTTTGTTTTGCAGGACTTGTTCTGGCGTCGAGTGTTTTGGGGGTTATCACATAAACCGGTTATTCAATCTCTTAGGTCCTTTCACTTGATCGATTTTGCCGAACCTTTTTTTTGTTTCATCTGTTTTTCCCCTGTTTTTTTCATCTTGTTATCATCGATTTTTATCGTTTTTGGAGGATTCCTAGTTTCTGTGGGTATACTTAGTTGAGGGTTGTTTTTGATAAATCGAGACAAAAATAAAAAAGATGCCGGAGCCTCGGAAACCCAGTAGCCGGAAACCGAGAACCCGGCCCGAATCCGTCCGACCCATGAAGAAGATCCGTATCATCTGTAACGACCCGGAAGCCACCGACTCTTCCTCCGACGAGGGCCGAACCCCGAAGAGCGTCAGGCGGGTAATCCGTGAGGTCTCTTTCCCATCTGCCCATCTCGGCCCGGTCCCCTCGAAGGCAGTTGTCTTGTCCGAGAGCTCGTTTCAGGACAGCAACAACGGCGAAAAAGGGTCCACGAAGAAACGTGCTCCCCCTGCCCATGGAGTCAACGTCAACCCTTCCCCGCCTACTACCGGAAAGTTCAGGGGCGTCCGATTGCGAAAATGGGGCAAATGGGCAGCTGAGATCCGCGACCCGTTCCAGCACAAACGGGTCTGGCTGGGCACTTACAGCACTGCAGAGGAAGCCTCCAAGGCCTACGAATCCAAGCGCCTAGAATTCGAGGCCCTCACCGGAAAGAGCTCGAGCAATATCAAGAACCCGAAAAGGAATCAAGAAAATCCTGATGATCATGTTATCTGCGTTTCAGAGGTTTCGAGCGCTTGCTCAGAGTCGCTCGGCTCCCACACCTCTCCGTCTTCGGTGCTTGAGATGGATGCTTCTTCCCTCACCTCTGAGAAGAAGGAAGATGGGTTCGGTTTAATGGACGATGAGTTGAAGGCTTTGGCGATAATCGGGGATGAGCTCAATTTGGATGAGGAGCTCAAGACGCTTGTGGGGCCCATTTGCGGTGATTTTGGTGTGTTGGATGATTTCGGTTTTGATGATTTTCCGATTTGCGAGGTTGAAGGTGGGGAAGGGTCGAGCTTGTTGCCGGATTTCGATTTCGGTTTCGATTTGGATTTGGATGTGGAGGCTTGCAACGAGGTGTTTTCGTGGATGGACGACGGGATGAGCAACAATGGAGTGTCCCTCAATATAGCATGCCCATAAAGTTTTGCAGCTAGTGAGAGTGGTATAACTACTACTAGTATATGATTATTAGTACTACTATTATTAATGTGTTGAAGAGTTTTTGTTTAATGAGACTGGATAATAATTCAGTGTTGAGGTTTGTTTGAATTATGGTTAATGTTAAGTAGAGGTGGCTTTGTCTTGTGTTGAGTGAAGGAAGAGTGTTTTGAGGATTTCTTTTGGGTTTTCTTGTGCTTTTAGAGCCGTCCAAAGGGATTGCAAAGCTCGGTAGACGCCTCTTTCTTGTATGGTTTTTGGTTGGAATGTGAGATGTTAATTTGTTGCTATTACAATGTGAGATGTCAATTGCTACTACTGTTATCATTTGTCTATTTCATTGGATTTTATAGGTGGGATTGAAAGTTTCCATATCCCTTAATCAAATCAATGAAATATTTCTCGATTCATGCGTGTCATTCTTTGAAGAGACTGATCAAATACACACTCTGTTACGGCTGCTGATGAAGATTCAAGATTTGTTGAGTGAGGATCAATAATCTTGTTTTTTAACAAGAAAAATACTTGTAATGAAAACGCAACCCGAAGAATCAAATCAAGAATTTTCATAAGTGAAATGAATAATGAATGAGGTTGTTGGTGGGGGATTTTGGGCACTCCTTTTGCCTTTAATTTGTCTAAATTTTTTTGTGGGCCAAGCAAAAATAAAATCCTACTGCAAATACTTGAATTCAATTCAATACTATGACACCAACCACCCACTCCTATTATAATGGCTCATTATATATTTTCTTGGATAGTAGCAACTCATTTCTTGAACCACAAGGGGTTGACTATTTTCCATTCCAATACTCATTCCCTCTTTTGCACATTTAGCTTTTCAATAATTGAATAAACTCAAAAACAAGATAAAAACTTACAAAACGAAAATTATGTTAATGCATAATTTTTTGAGATAGTATCTATTTTTCATTCACGTGTTTGGGATTAAAAGTCAATATTAAGATACCATTTGTCATAAGTTTTTATAGAGCAATATGAAATAGCATCCCACTAATGATGTTGAGTAACAATAAGCATGTGAGATTTAAGATGATTGATTTGGTCCCTCAACGAAACATCATTTTAACAAAGTCATTCTTGTGTCGGATTCGGAACATGTGAAAAGTACTAGTAGTAGTATTATAAACCACTCCATAGAAAAAAGAAAAGAAGAAAAATCTCAAACTGTCTTCGTTGAATTTTTGCTTAATGAATTCACAAAGTCGGATTGGATACACACACTCAAAGAAATACTAGTAGTGTGTAATTTCTTCATCAAATTTCGTGATCATCGGCTGACTATGGTTAACGGTTTATTCTATTTCATAATTCAGTTCTTTAATAATTAATTGTCATCATCCTCTACAAACCTCCATTTATTTAAATTTATTTTTGTTTAAAACAAGTTATTGTTGACCTACTTCATTTAAAATACATTTAGTATGGCCGCCATCTATATTGATATGGATGCAATAGGTTCAAGCTACAAATAAATTGCAAGTAACACAATACAAACCGATTAAAAGGACGGTCGATGATAAACCGACCACCGATTTTGATAGAAAATTGAACACGTGACCTCTCGCTCCAAGCTCAACCGATATTTTAATTTTTTATCCAAACTTGCAAATTGATTCACACCAAACATTCAATCAAACATTCATTTATATAGTGCACTCAATTTCAATAAAATGTATACTACTTCTGTCTCATACTAGTCGTTAATAATAGATCAATCAATTGAGAAATCCCTTTTGTTGGAAACTTGAAATGCAGTCATCAAACATTTGGTCGAGCATTTTCAACGGAGGGAGTCCCAACATACCAATCTTGCTACTGTCCATGCTATGTGGATTATCATCTCCTTTCTGATCACTACACCTACATAATCAATTCAAAAACGAATTAAGCGTTTACATATAATCGTTCAAAATTATCATCGACTTACTTGTTTTCGTAAGGGTAAGATGGGTATTTGGCTCGTAACATCCGAATGATCTCCGACCAGTGGGCCACAGAGCTCGAACATACAAGCCTGCCCGACGCCGCACTCTCTTCCATTGCCAAAATATGCGCACTCACAACGTCGTCTATGTGCACAAACCCTACCGTCGTATTCGGATATTCTCCTCGGAGGCCTTCAATTCAAAACAACAAATAACAAATAACCGTACGTAAATAGTGAATATATGATCAGAAAAATCGAACCTTTAACCACAGCCAATATAAGTAGAAGTGTGCTAGTCGGGTGAGGGGCGAGAAGAGGCCCAACTACGAACGACGGGTTCACCACCACCAGATCGATTCCGCTGTCCTCGGCTAATCTCCACGCCTCCTTTTCGGCTAACGTTTTCGCGTAAGCGTACCAAAGCTGCCAAACAGAATAAAACAATTCTCAAAATGAGTTTAGTTACGTAAATACCCTCGCATCACTCGAGCACTATATATACTTACATTGTAATTTTGACAATACTGAGGGTCACTCCAATGGGATTCGTTGAGGGGGGACAGTTCCTCCGCATCGTATCTGTATCTGATTGACGAGCAAGAAGAGGTTAGGACAACCCGTTTCACGGTGCTCGATTTCTTGCACGATTCGAGCACGTTTAGGGTTCCTTTTATGCATGGATCTATCAAGTTCTCCTGCATTAATTTATATATTTAAAAAAATATAAAATAATAAACACAACCCACAAATACATCTACATGCACTTGCCTTGATGTTGTTATCGTAAGGAACGAGCACCGGAGATGCAGTGTGGAACACCCCGTCCACTCCCTCCACCGCCTCGTCGAAGCTACCTTCCTCAAGCAAGTCGGCTTTCATAATTTTGAGCCTTTCTTTGGCTCCATCTAGTTCCCACAGATAGCCCGTTTTTTCTACATTTCCTGTTGTAAGAAAATGATACAAATATTTGATCGAGCTAATTAATTTGAACGCGTTTTTAAGTGATATGTATCGACTCGTATGTACCTGGATCTCGTACAGTTGTCCTGACAGTATGGCCCTTTTCGAGAAGCGATTTTATAAGGTATGCTGCGATGAATCCAGTGCCTCCAGTTACACAGTACTCCCTCTGCATGTTTATTGTATCTTGCTTTTTTCTTCTTCTTCTTCCAATAAGAACAATTAATATTTATAGGCGAATTTGAGTCATGTAAAAGGCACCTTTGATGAAATGAACAAGCTTGTGGCGGTCACATTTTAGGTAGGAGCTTGTTGTATCTAACACATAACTATAATTTCGCATTTTTAATTTAATTAATAGTGCATTATACTTATATATCAATGTCTTGAAATAAAGAATCAGAGTGTGATATTCATGAGAAGTTTGGTCTTTTTCATAATTAATTAGTTTGATTTTCTCAAAAACTTTTTCTTGAATTTATCTTGACCGATATCTGCATACTATTTTTTCTTGGCCAAAAAAAGATGTTAATTAGCTCGAAAATTCGCAAAGTGCCTCCATAAATTTCTTGTTCCTTGTTTGTAATAAACTCTGTATCATTTTCTTCCATCATTTTTTATTATTGTTCAAAGAAAGATCGTTTTTGTACATATGTCCTTAATATATTAGAGAATAATTATTGGCACTGATTAAACACAGAGAGATATTCTGATTGATCGGTGAATAGATATTTTTCAACAGATATTTTTCAACATAGGGCCATATTTATCCCATACATCTCGGTCCAGGGAAGGGTGGTTAAACAAACGAGTCATTTTCAAGGCCTTCACTCTAACCCATTTCCAGCAAATTTTCTTTTTAATATAATATACATGTAGAGAAAAATATTAATAACAAATTCTAATACAATTATATTATTATTATTATTATTATTATTATTATTATTATTATTATTATTATACTTCATTTTAGATAAATTTATACTCGTATTATACAAGTCTATAAAATATTTTTTTAATATATAAAATGAAAAGTTAATTTATTATTAATAAATGAAAATATAAATTTATTTTAATTGATCAATGAAAGTTATTTAATGCCTCTTAATGTTTTGAGTCTATAATTTTAATTTAAAATTAAAAATATTTTTTTTCTAAATAATGTGCTCCTTATTTAATTTGAAATTTGAAATTCATAAAAAAACATGATACAAATATCATAATTTTTTATTTCTAAAATTATAATTTTATTATAATTTTTTGAAAAATTATTTTTATTGTAATAGTAAAATAAATAAAAATGATAAATTTTTTTGTTTATAGAATCGTTAAAAAATAAAAATATAATATTAATAAAATAAAAATGTAATAAAAATTTAATATTTTTTGAAAATTATTTTTTATATATGAATTTTTGTGAGCTAATGTTCATTTTTAATAATGATTTTAATATTTATTTTGTATATTTTTGTTCGTATTTTTTTTTTTTGTTTTCTTTCTTTGTTGTGTAAGTTTTATATTGTTTTTGTGCATAAGTTTATTCTTTTCGCAAGAAGAGCTTATATTTTTGTTTGGGTACGGTTTGATAGGCTTTGTACGAGATTTGGGGTGAAAACAAGAAGAAATTTCCCGAATCAAAGGAAGGAGGCTCATTCCGAAATAGATCGTTGCGATGCGTCGGGGGAAGTGGCATACATCCTTTTCAACCATTGGATCGTCCTCAATTTCTCACAACATGTCAAGGACCTCATGTTCTATAGTTTGGTTAGAGAGATCGACAAAACAACGTTTGAGGGAAAAGATATCAATGGCTGACCGGACAAGAAAACTCAATTTGAGGCTAAGCGCTCCGCGCCCTGAAGGTTCTATAAACACTCAAATACTCAAATTCATTTTCCTAGTATATTTTTACCCTATTTTTTTAATATTCTGTCAATTTTATAATAAAAAAATTTAATTGATTAATATTCCATCTTTTTCGGATTACTAATCACCTTTTCTTTTTTAAATTACAAAGAAAAAATAACTATTAATCCGGTAATAATATGTTTCACTCAAAACCCATATTTTTTTTAGTATTACGATCGTGTTCTCGTTTCATGTACTAATGATTTAGCTTATACTCCATTAGTTATACACAAAAAAAATTAAAATTGAAGACCCCCTTATATATAAAACATACAGTATATAATAATCAAACACAATTGTTGATGTCTCAAAAAACCCAAAAACACAAAAAAAGGAGAATATAATCTTGAAATGCCAAAATACCCACGGTTTATCCCTTTGAATAGATAGCCAAGAGAGGAGAAAAAACGGGGGTATTTTGGTCATTATGCAACAAGGATGAAATAAAAACTAATGACTATAGTAATTAAATAATTAATTAATTATGGAGAGGGTCGGGGCAGCTTGGTATTTTCCTTTTGTTATCAAGAGCAGCGAAAGTAGCATTGATTTTGAGACGAGGAAAGTAATACTCTTTGAATGTTTGCGTTTGATGATTCTCCATCAATAATGCCCTTGAACTCCCGGGAAATATCCGGATTGCCACCGCCTTGTTGCTTTGCCGGCTGCCGACGATGCAAAGAAGAGACAAGATGACGATCACCAGCGCCGCCGGAGAGGATGATGGGTGCAACGCTCTTTTTCCGACGGGCATCGTTGCCGGCGGACACACATAAGGGACTTTAATTATTTTTGAGTGTGGAGTATATATATTTGAAGAGATTTCTCTCACTAGCTAGGACTCCCCTCTCTCTTTCTCAACTACTTGTGTTATCAATATAATTAATTTCCATTTGATTTTCTTTTAAAATGCATGCAAAGGGTGGGACCCACTCCTAATGACATTCTTATGTTAAATACGGAGTATTTCACATCTGTTAAAGATATCTAATATAGCTCAAATATAATAACACATTCAAAAGTTTTATTAAGTTTATTAAGGTAATAATGTTATTCAAATTTTATATTTAAGTTTTAAAATTTATTTCCAACCGATTTAATATATTTAAAACGTCATCTCACTATTAGATTCGATTTTTTCAAATATAATTATAATCGTGTTGGTCTCGCTATAATAACATGCAAAAATTGGACTAATAACACTTTTAAATGTCTTATTAAGATAATAAGGTTATTTTACTTATATTTGAGTTTTACAATCTATTTTCAATCGATATTGAGTACTATGAGTGTGTTATTGTAAATAATATTACTTCTGTTCCAAACATTTTGTACATAAAAATTGACAAAAATATTTAAAAAGGCAATTCTAATGTGGGTTGAATATGTTAAGAAAATAAATATAATCATTTATATTTCCTTAACATACGTACTTGTCAGAGTTTTGAACGCCTGACCCGATATCTTTCGGCGGCGGCTCCTCCTACACCAGAGTGATTCTGTCGTCCCTCTATTCCACCTCGTTCTATCTATTTGTAATCACCGAGTGATTTAGAAATAAGAATATTTTGTCGTTTTCATAAATCTTGATCCGGGGCATCTCGGTTTCTGTATTTGGGGATTTTGGGTTAGGTTTCTTGACAGAGCACATAAAATTTTGTGTTTAGATTATGGGTTAGGGTTAGTTTCGGTCAATATTTAGGAATTTTGTGAATTTTGTTTTTAAATTTCTAGAAATTGTTGAATCTAAGGTTTTTGTCAATTTGCGAATTTTTTAGAAATTATGTTTCTCTGTAAATTGTGGACGTGACTAGAAGGAGAGAATTATGTTTCTCTGTAATAAATTTTTAATATTAATTCAAAAACAATGAATAATGGGTAAGTACAACATGTCAAGGACCTCATGTTCTATAGTTTGGTTAGAGAGATCGACAAAACAACGTTTGAGGGAAAAGATATCAATGGCTGACCGGACAAGAAAACTCAATTTGAGGCTAAGCGCTCCGCGCCCTGAAGGTTCGAGGACTTGCAGTGCGCCGCGCTCCAACCCTTTGCAAATACAGCGCGCCGCGCTCAAAAGGGTCGAGGACTCCCAGCGCACCGTGCTCTCCTCCTAGGTAAATATTCGTGGTCATCCGAGGATCGTTATGGTATAACTCATTTTCGGTTTCGACTATTTATAAAATATATGTTTATTTCTTGCTTGTTTATGAGTTTGTTGTTTGATATTTTCATGATGATGATGATGTTGATTGGCGAAATCTTTTGTTAGGGTTGAGTTAGTATTATTTGTCGTGTAGGCTCGGGTTCTAGCATGAAAAACGGGGTAGTTGGTATTTTTATCGAGGGGGAGACGGACCAAGTCCCCTCTAAATGGTAGACTCGCTGCTTTAGCACGAGTTTGGCCTCCCCGACTACCACGAGGCCTAATCATGGTTGTGCGTGGCCGGCTCGATTGATTCGCACTTCGCGGTCAATAAGTCCGTCGTTAGTTAAATCGTGGAGAATCTCGTGGGGACCAAAGTTTGAATCTCGGATTGGGTATAACTGAGGTCGACACGAGAGACGACACATTTAACTTAACAATCCTTTCATGTGGAGAAAATCGACCTTAACTTCAACTAATATGACCCCTTCCCCTAACCTCGTTCTCTCTTGCTAAAAACTCTTTTGATTGCCTTTTATTGCTTTCTTAATTTTAGTTTACTCATTTTAAACTCTTATTTTACAAAACCCCATTTAGTTACTACTTGAACTTTATGCTTTCTTTTATGCTTTCTCTTGAGAACGACACACGGGTTTACAAATCGAGATAACACTTTTAAGCGAAACAATATTCTAAATAATAAAATTTGGGTAAACTAAAATAAATTTTATTAAACCTTTGAATATTTATTGCATTTTATTAAAATCTTGAGGTGAAAGTAACACTTTTACAAATTAAAGTTTTGAGTGTTTAATTTTTTTTATCTTAATAACTAATAGGCGATGCAACCAATATTTGAGGTGATGTTGAAATTAAAACTCATGTCTTTTGTTTAATTACTAACTTAATAAAAAAACAAGTAAAAAATTATTTTTTACTACAAGTAAAAAATAAATTATATGCATGAGAGTTAATTCTTGTTGACGAGAGATATAGTAATTAAGACCCCGTTTCAGTTCATTTGGACTGAAATCCCCTAAACTGAAATGAAGTAAAACTAAAATGAAATGAATGAAATGAAGTAAATGAATGAATGTATGTGAATTGGATTGAATGAATTTGAACTAAACTTAAATAAAATAATAAATTGTTAAATATTTTTCAAAAAATATTAATAATATTCTAGTATTAACAATATTGTATAACTGAAATTATTAATTCAAATTATTTTTTTATTTTTTTTTTTTAAATTTATTTTAAAATCAACTTAGTCGAGGTGAACTAATGGGATGTGAATGAATTAAAACTAAATTGAAGAGATTTGAACTGAAGTGAAAAAAAAAAGTTATAACTCCTCTTTCAAATTTATCAAATTTATTTTAATGATTTAGAAATAAAATATGTTTATAAATTTAGAATTTAAATAGAAATTATATTTAATAGTGTTGACAGACGAAAAATCCTGTTAGGACCCGACCGAACATATGTAGAGATTTTGAGGATTGGACGAACTAGTACAACAAATTATGACCATCAGAAGCAAATAATGGAGAGCAGAGATATTAGTATTATATCCCTATTTTGTGAATTGTCAATTGTCCATTTTTAGTTACCAAGGTTCTCTTATTTATAGCAAGAGAAATAAAGTATGTGTTCTATTATGTTGAGCCCTTTCTTTTCTCTTCCTTGGGCTCAAGCCTAACTTGGCCCAATAAAATATAAAAATTAAAGGTACGACTAAGTCTTGCTGGACTCGCTTATATTTTTAGTTAACGGGTCCTCCTTTTTCTATTACAAGCCGGGCTTAAAACTAGGAGTAGGCGTTTGGTCCCGAAATCCCGATCTCGTCCCGGTCCCGTGGTAAAATGGGACGGGACGAGACGGGTTTGAAATATAAAAAATGCTAATCCCGTCCCGTCCCGATCCCGTATTAAAATAATGGGATAGGAGCGGGATTAACTAAATAAATCCCGTAATATCCCGTCCCGTCCCGTTATTTATTTATATATATTAAAAAATATAATTTTAAATTATTTATAATATATTAATGTATTTAATTTAATATAATTTGTTAAAAACAAACTTTTTAATACTATATTATAAACTAAATCAAACAAATATATGATTTTATAAGAAAAATAATAATATATTTTATAATAAATAATTAAATTAAGTATATAAAAATATTATTAAAAATAAATAATATTTTTTTATTAAAATTAATTAAATAAACGGGATCCCGTTTCAATCCCGATTCCGTCCCACTCTCATATGGGATCCCGAGTTCACGGGATCAATTTTCAAAAAGTGTGATCCCGTCCCATCCCGTCCCGTAAAAAAATTTATGGGACGAGACCGGGATCACCCAAATCCCGTCCCATCCCGACCCATGCCCACCCCTACTTAAAACATATATCAACAAATAATAGTCATTTACTATTAAGAGTCAAAATTGTAATGAAGAAAATCATTTAATTACGTACTATAAGAGATTCTTTCAATTTCCACAATGTCTTCACACTTTGTTGAACAAGTACGATTGTCAATTAAGCTGAATAAACGTCTTTTGATGTGCTCTAGTTCACTTGGTTCATGTAATTTTAAAGACTCATAACTTTCAGGTATTGGAACTTGGACTTTAGAGTTTGAAAATTTCAAATTAAAACTCTACCTACAATTAAAAAAAAAAAAAAAAGACTTATATCTTGTATTGGAATTAGTCCAAATTCAATATATATAAATATTCATCTCAATTAGAAAGTTATAGGAGTACTAATACAAAACATAATTTATAAAAAAACTCATATTCTGTTGCATAGACCTTAGACGCTCTCTCTTTTGTCAAGTACTCAGCCAGTTAGAAGAGAAAGTAGTAGTCGGAACTCCCTGGACTTAAACACAATTTCACCTCTAATATTCGTCGATAGATTGCACTATATTCTTGACTATGAACTCGATCTCTTATTGAGTAGGCATGAAATTAAAAGAGAGAGCTAGCGCAAATGCATGTTTCGTCGCATGGGACGGTCACCATCTCATGACTCACTCGCCCCCATCACTTTTTGTCAGAATTTTTCAATTCTCAATTTTAACCAAATTCTCAGTTTGTACAGTAAAAAAAAAAAGAAAGTAAAATAGGAGTATATATTGAGAGAGAGAGAGAGGAAGTGGGGGACCAAAACGGCACCGTTCTGAAGTCGGAAATAGACAGGGGTATTTAGAGAGAGAATCCTCCAAAACACGTCCTCGTCTGATAGAGAGACCCCCAAATGGAGCTATAAAACCGATTAGATCAAACGGAGAGGCAGCGGGCCCCACCAGAAATCCTCCGCCCAATCAAAACCCACAGATTCGGATTGTATTCCCCGCCTCCACCAATCACATTTCAGATAAGCCACTCCCAACCCAAAAGTGCAAACTGTATTATTATTTTTCATTTTATTTTATTATTCCATAATATTAATTTTATGCATGTTGTTGTTTGTAATTTGTAAGTGGGCCACTCCCAAAATATAAATAAATAATTCCATACGCCCAAATTATTCAACTCCACCTCTCTCTCACTCTCTCTAATTCCCGATCGATACAAATTACAAACCGAAAAAAATAAAAATAAAAGAGATATGGAGTCCACCACCAGCAGCAGCGTGTCTTCCGACAGGAAACTGGCTAGCCTTGTCGGCTCGAAGTCGGCTCGAGCCTGCGACAACTGCGTGAAAAGGCGCGCCCGCTGGTACTGCGCCGCCGACGACGCCTTCCTCTGCCACTCCTGCGACTCCTCCGTCCACTCCGCCAACCCCCTCGCCCGCCGCCACGACAGAGTCCGCCTCAAAACCACCACCGGCGACGACGACGAATCGCTGACCCCCACGTGGCACGCCCGCAAGGCCCGAACCCCGAGGCTAAAAAAGAAAGGTGGGCCCCTCCGGAGTATGAATCATCCCCCCACGGCCGACCTCGTGCCGGAGATTAATTGGAGCGAGGAGAATTCCGACGAGGAGCAGCTCCTCTACCGGGTCCCGATTTTCGACCCCGAAAAGGGGTCCACCGATTTCGACATGAATCACTTCCTCCCGACCGAGTTGGATCTGGCCGAGTTCGCTGCTGACGTGGAGAGCTTGCTCGGAAACGGCCTCGACAGCGAGTCCTTCGACATGGAGGGACTCGGGATACTCGACGAAATCAAGGATTCTAGATTACCGGTCAAAGTGGAGGAGGACATCCAAGAAGCAAGCAATCCTCGAGAGGATCAATTCGTCGATAATATCGGGAGAGAGAGTTTCGTGCTCGATTTCGACTACCGTGACTATCCGCTGCAACCGGAGGAGGAGGAAAAGGATGATAGTAAGGGAACGAATTTCGTCGTCGGCCATCCTCTCAATAGCAATAATAATAATAATAATAATAATACGACGAAGAAGAAGAACATCTTTCTTAGGCTTGACTATGAAGGTGTGATGTCCGCTTGGGACGATCATAAGTCGCCGTGGACAACCGGAGAACGGCCCGATTTGGATTCCCAAGAATGTTGGCCCGATTGCACGGTATTTTTTAGAAAAAAAAAATTACTCTCTCTGTCTCAGATACTACTGTGTACTTATAATGGAGTAGTAACTTTGGAGTATATATGTATGTGTTTGCAGGGGACATGTGGAAGCATGCATGCATATGGAGAGGTGGGAGTGATGATGAACACGCATTCCACCTCATCGATAGCGGCGGTGGCAGACGGAGGAAGAGAGGCACGAGTGTCGAGGTACAGAGAAAAGAGGCGGACGAGGCTGTTTTCGAAGAAAATAAGGTACGAGGTTCGGAAGTTGAATGCGGAGAAGAGGCCGAGAATGAAAGGGAGGTTCGTTAAGAGAACCAATTTTGTTAATGCGCCCGCCGCGGGATTCACTACTTTTGCTCAATAATAATAGTAGTATGATATATTTATATACTGTCAACTGCATGCCAGGCTTAACTATCTGTTAACTGGTCTTTTCATCTGATTTTATTTGTTCTGCAACTCAAAGAGTTTCTGTGTAAATTAAATTGTTTTGTAACAAGCTGTGATACGAACTTGTACGTACATTTGACAGCATCTATTTTCTTTAAACCCGAGCTATTAATTGATCAATCAGAGCAATCAATGAACTGAAATATGAAATCTCCAAATAACTTCTCGGGAGACAATATCTATTTGGTATAATTAGATCATGATCACATCAGTGTGTTTCGTGTTAGATATCTCTCATGCTTAGATAACTAACTTTGAATTCAAATAGTATAAGTTAAACAACCTTATCACCACCTCAACAATGTTTTTTGATTTTTGTATATATTGACTCAGCTGCAGGTTCAATAATTTGATGTCGTGCGCCTTGAGCAAATGC
This sequence comes from Euphrasia confusa, assembly GCA_954870475.1. Taxonomy (NCBI): domain Eukaryota; kingdom Viridiplantae; phylum Streptophyta; class Magnoliopsida; order Lamiales; family Orobanchaceae; genus Euphrasia; species Euphrasia confusa. The sequence goes on from OX940967.1 coordinate 25,025,771, forward strand.
ATAATTTTCGTACCGTCACATCTGTGTTCATGAATAAATTCCAAAAATTCATAGAGAAGTCGAACCAAACATATATCCAGCTTGACCAGCTGATCGAGCTCTGGTAATGTTTGTTTAGACAATATGTCAATTTATGGTGCAACAAGATGGAGACGCCTCGCGTCAACTAGTTGCCGTAAATTGAGCGGAACTAGCTACCATTTAGATAATAATAATAATAATAATAATAATAATAATAATGCAGAATTAAATCTGGAGAATAATAATTATATTATTATGGTATATTGGTTTTGTCCAATTAGTACAAAACAGCCGATGTAGAAAGGACTCGAGTGAGTGGCCCTTCAATTAAATTTAAATTCTGGCGTTTTGTGTTGTGTGGTTACTTGACATGGTGCAAGGAGGTGGTCCTTTAGTTTTTGGGCCACAATTGGAATTAAAACTTACTATCATAGCACTGAAATTGAGATAAATATTTATAGTTTGTCCTTAAGGTAATTATAACAAATTTAGATTTGTTATAAAAAAAATATTACTACTCCCACACAAACTGTTTTTTTTTTAAATAAAACTAGAATATATTTATTCATTTATCAATTTATAAGTAGAAATATATGTACATAATTAATGAAGTAATAATATTTATTAATCAAAATTAACATACAAAAGCAATATATAACCTCATGAGTCATGACACAACAAACATGAACATGATTTTTGGTTTGTACCCCTCTCTGAGTTACATGATCAGTATGACTCAACTTCATCAGGTAGCATGTTATGTCTCAATTTTTGTTATCGATTTTGCTAAAAATGTTAGGTCAGATATCAAACAACACAAGTGAATTCGTCGAGTTCAATTAAAGAGATTGTGAAATTTTCAATATTGTAAAAAAAAAAGGTCTAATTTAATCTCTACATATTTCGTGAACATTACACAATTGATAACTAACATAATGTAAATATTTTATAATTACCACTCCACCAATGGAATACATCTTTTACATTTCAATATTAATAGTAATATATATTAACAAATGTAATTCTATATAATTTTAATAATAACATTTTTTTATTCTTTTATTAAATAAGTTACATTCAAATATTTTGATTATAAAATGAAATATGACATAAAAATTCATATTTTTTATTAGTCTTTTATATTTATTTTTAATATAACTTAAAAAAAATTATAATCAAAATAAATTGATATTTTATTACACTTTATTTTAATTATATTAATAAAAAATGTTTTTATTAAAATGAATATGACATAAATTTTTTTTATTTGAACAATATTTTAACATTATTGTGAGATAGATTGAATAATTTTGAAGTATTTAAATATGTTTTAAAAATATTTTTAAAGTAATTTGATACTATGATTTTTAAATAAGAAACTAAAAATAAAAATAAAAATTAAATTGATAGGTAATTTTTATTAATTTATAAAAGAGAAAAGATGATCTCTGTATAAATAAAGAAAAGTTTTAAGTTTTGATTTGAAAGACACGTACGTATTGGTTTTTTTTCTTTGTGTTTTTTACTTTCAAACCAAAACTGTGTTTGGTATTAATTGAAGATGTTCTTACAAAAACACATGCCATCAAGTTAGATCTTTTCAATACAAGGCCGAATTACATCAAGGCAAATTGGGCTTTGTTTAAGCCCATTTACAGGCCCAAACAAGTTATCTTGTTCACCTTTGTACAAGGCCCATCACCATTTAATAGCCCATCAAGTGTTGTTTCTTATACAGTAGTTATTCTGATTTCTAATCATAATACACCACAAATTCAACGAACAATGTATCATCGCACGTCGACCTATAAACGTGGTCAACCAATGGACACCTTAACGTTCTTCATGCATTCACATGAAACGTCGGCTGTTCGTTCGTTCGTCATTAATTCTTCCTATAAAAAACCACACGAACCCGAAATGTATACCTCATTCTTGTGCCACGGTATTTTTCTCAATCTCTAATAAGCAATTTCATAAAGAGAAATACCGTGTTTCCTAATAATCTACAAGAAGAATAAAACACAAAAATAATTATTAAAAAATAAAATGGCCCGCCAAGTGAATATTGCTCTCGCACTCGTCCTCGTCCTCATCTCCGCCTTGGCCGCTGTGTCTTCCGCCCGACCCCTCTCTGCCCCAGAGGCTGCCCCCCAAGCTGCCCCTGAGGCATCTCCGGTGGCATCCCCCATCGCCTACACCTCGATTTCCGAGGCCCCGACACCGACCTATGCGGAAATATCGTCCCCGGCCGCAGCCCCAACAAAACTTTGATTGAGAACTTGCATGAGCCTCTTTCTTTTATAAAAAAATAATTCATTAAAAAATATTTTGTGTAATTTTTAATATAATATGAACACAATTTTATGAATGAATGTGTTATATTTAATTGTTTGCTTTTTTTTATTATTATAATTTTTTTAATTAAAAAAATATTATACATGTTAATTAACTATTTTTAGGTAAATACTAAAAATAAAAATGAATAACAAATAAAAAATATTATATCATACTCGTTATAATAAAATTTATACTATATTTTTATTAATAATATAATTAAAAAACATAAATAAAAATTTTATGGAATATTTCATTTTATAATAAAATTATTTAAATTTGACTAGTTAATAAAATAATTTAATATGTTAATTGTAAAATTATATAGAATTACAAGTATTACAATACAATACTTTCTCCATTACATTATACTATTATCTTAGTCTCAATTATTTATACACACATTTTTATAAATAAATAATTTTATTATTTTTTGAATTTAAAATACAACTAAAATTACACCCACGTTAAACGCGCAAAGAAAAAATTAAATAAATTTATAATAAAATTATTGAACACGTAATTTTTTTTTTTACTATTATAAAATTTTAAAGTGTTCGGTTCAATATATCTGGAAGTTGTATCATAATTTAAAATTTTAATAAATCTTTACTATTATCATATAAAACACTACAAGAAAATTTGTCATTCCCTACGGCAATCACGCCGTAGGGAAATCCCTAGGGGATACGTTTTCGTCCCCTTATTCTCCGTAGGGGATTCTTACGGTGTATTCCATCGTACGAAAATCCCTAGGGGATAAGTTTCCGTCCCCCTTGGATGGGATAAGTTTCGGTCCCCCTTATTCTCCGTAGGGGATCCTTACGGCATTCCGCCGTAAGGAAAATCCCTAGGGGATACGTTTCCGTCCCCCTCCGTCCTTAGGAAATCCCTAGGGGATAAGTTTCCGTCCCCCTTGGATGGGATAAGTTTCGATCTCCCTTATTCCCCGAAGGGGATCTTTACGGCGTATTCCGCCGTAGGGAAATTCCTAGGGGATAAGTTTCCGTCCCCCTCCGTCGCCTTTGGATGGGATTATTTTCCGTCCCCCTTATTCCCCGTAGGGGATCCTTACGGCGTATTCCGCCGTAGGGAAATCCCTAGAGGATAAGTTTCCGGATCTTTACGGCGTATTCCGCCGTAGAGAAATCCCTAGGGGATAAGTTTTCGTCTCCCTCCGTCCCTCTTAGATGGGATAAGTTTCCGTCCCCCTTATTTTCCGTAGGGGATCCTTACGGCGTATTCCGCCGTAGGGAAATCCCTAGAGGATAAGTTTTCGTCCCTCTCCGTCCCCCTTGGATCGGATAAGTTTCTGTCAATACGCCGTAGGGAAATCCCTAGGGGGATAAATTTACGTCCCCCTTATATTCCACGTAGGGGATCCAAGGCCCGACAACATCCCACCATCAAAAAGCCCGACACAAGTCCATCCCTTAATTGAGGGCTTTGTAATAATTATTCATATATATTGTATAGTCCAGAGATTGTACCCTTGACCTGAATGAAGAAGAGGATGATTAGGCTATTTGAGTTATATGTACAATTCTTAAAAGATAATATATAGGTATTATTAACTTATATTTAATATGTAGTATAATATAATAATAATATAAAATACTATATATATACATATATATCAAATTATAAATATAAATAGTGGTTTAAAAAAAGATAATTTTAAATAAAAGAGTATTTAAATATATTAAATTAAATAAAACTTTCAATCTTTTTTTTAATTAATTTTAAGGGCTCTTATTTTTTTTTTATTTTTTTAGCGTTTACAAGTTTTATGTAGATTTAAATATTATTTACTAGTAGTTTTTGAAATATTGTTTATAAAATAGTAATTGCCTAGTTGTAGTGCGTAAACAGTTAAAAAACTTTAATTGTAATTTTATTATTTAGTAAAATATTGGTTCAAAAAAACATTTAAAATAATTTTACGTAATTTTATAATAACATTAAATTAATTTATTATTATATAAATTAATAGTTAAAAAAAAAACAATTCCCCTCCGGCAAATGCCTTAAGGAATACGTTTAAATACTCCTCTACGGAAAAATACTCGTAGGATTTATTATTCCCCTACGGGGTTTGCCTGTAAGGACAATTTCCTTACGGCTAGCCGTAGGGGATCCCGTAGGGCCTCTTGGAGGGAAGCTTTGCACGCGAATACGCGCGCAGTCCCCTACGGGGATTCCCTACGGGAGTCACCCCTACGGCTGGGGGTAAGGAATACCGTAGGAAAAATCAAAATATGATCCTTGTAGGGAATGCCGTAAGGAAATTCCTATGGGAAAAAGGCCGTAGAGAATCCCGTAAGGATTCCCTGGTTTTTTTGTAGTGAAAATAATTAAATAAAAATATCATAAAATTTTCATTTTTTTGATAAATATTAAAAAAAATCACAAATTAATTACACTAATTTACATTTATTGACACTTCATATAACTTCATGAATTTATTGACATATTCATTCCACATAATGGAGTGTAACATTCTCATCCTACACATAAAATAATATTACAAAAATCAATTAAGATAGTATAAAATGATAGTATAATTATTTTATATTTTTGACTTCAAAAACAATTTTACTTTCCTTTTTTAATTTATTTTTAAAATTTTACTTTCTTTTTTCCTTTTTGGGTGATCCAAAAAATAAAATAAACATTCTCACTTTTTTACTTTAAAATAGTATAATTTTACCTTTCAATTATCTACTACTTTATAAACTTTATTCAGAACTATTTTATTTTTTATTTTAAAAATAAATTTTACCTTTTACTTTTTGTTTAAAATGTCAAAAAACAACATTTTTTTGAATATCCGTTGCCAAAATAGCGTATCATATATTGTGGGAGAGAAAGAGTACTATTTTACTTTTAAAGTTAAAAATGTATTTTTATGCTTAATTTTTTAGTAAAAAAGTAACATTATTCGTAATATACTAGCCAATTAATTACTGTTATTTGTGGGTAATTGGTATTAACTTTTTATTTGCTTCCATCATGTGTTCAAACACAACTAAAATTTGAATTTATTTTTATGAAAGCTGATGTGATCGAAAATGTTCGATTTTGATTTTTGTTATTTAAGGGATTTATTATCAAATCGAACAAACTTACATTATACTATTGTTTAATTTAATCTCTTCCTCAACCTGGACTACATTTTGTAATATGGAGTATTATTTAGAATAAAAAATATATATGTAAATTAAATATATATTTTGGGTAAATATCATTGACATCTCTTGCAAATTTGTGTATCCCAAAAACATGTAAACTTTATGGCAGAAGCACAGTTTAAAAACATTCAATCACTTGGATACGTACAACTCAGCTTGAGTTTGACCAAATCACAATCACAAAGGTATGGTGAGTTGAAACTTGAAATGAACGGTGCCCCATCTTTTCAATATTATTACATTTACACTGCAGTACATTATAATATTATATTATATTATATTTAATTGCACAAAGAGACAACAAAGGCAGCGTTTGGATGCATGTAAAACTAAAAATAAATTGAAATAATTAATGAGTGCAGTTTTTTGGAAGAGTGAGTGAAGTTGATTCCATTCCAAGGCACTACCAAACAAAGCCTTCTCTTCCTTCACTCAGCTTTTTCAACACAGATCCGCCGCACCATACGTGACTTTTTCTAACCTCGATTTCCTTCCTCATCTTCCCGTATCTCACTCCTCACATTTTCCAGAATTATTAGTACTACTATTAATCAAACAAAAAAAAAAAAAAGAAAAAAAAAAGGAGGACGTTAGATTGTGCGTAATATGACAAAGAAATATACTTATATACTAATACTTAGATGTTTTTCCTTTACCTTTTTAATTAATTCAATTTGATTTTAATTTTAAAAAAAATATTTAAAAATATCAAATACGATGTCAATTGAAATATAATAAATTTATATTCAAATTAAAATTGAGTTAATAAAACTTGAAAAAAAATTGTTTCGCTTAAGAAATTATGCAATTTATTTTATAATTATTCTAATGTTCATTTTATTAATGATTTGAAATATTTACAAGGTCTCTCACAAGTAGAATCGGTATTTTCGACTTTATTTATTGACTTCTTAGTCATTTGACCAATAAAAAAATTTCTCATCGGTCGTGACAACTTCATCATCTTTAGTTCACCCTAAAAATATTTTCACTATTTTTTTAAGTTGGTCCGCATATACTTTTCTTTCCTAAAAATAAAATAATATTACTTAATTTTTACATTAAAATTCAATTATACTTAAAAAAAATTATATACATTATTTTTCAACTTTTACTAAAAATTATATTCACTTTTTCATTTTAAATATCAAATTACCTTTACTTTTTTTTATCAAATTAATACAGTATGTTCCTAAAAAATATTCCTTCAGTTTCACGATTGTTTCTACACTTTTTTTGTCCTACCATTATTTTTACGTTTTAAAATAGATTTTTTTTATATAATTTTATTCACTCAATACACTTTTATTTACATAATACTACTATTTTTTCAATTAATTTTATTATTTAATTATAAATCAGTACCAATTATATTCTTAGTTTGTATTATTTCACATATATTTTTTTTAATTACGTGATATATCTCCTTGGCGTAGTAGAATATAGTAATTAGTTTGTATTGCCCAGACGTAGTAGAATATATTAAGAATAAAATTGTAACAAAATTTAATTTTTTTTAGGAGAAGTCGACGATGAGGACGGGCCGTAACTTACACGTAACTCGGACTCATAGCTAGGTGACTTTGTCGTTTGGACGACATTGTACGCGTACTATTAAATTCACAGTCCACATCTCATCATTACATTTACGTACCAATCAACGTATTTAATCCGGACCATACTCATCCAACCCACATTGGGACCAACAACTCTTCTATTTTCAAATTTAAATACTCAAATTCATTTTCCTAGTATATTTTTACCCTATTTTTTTTAATATTCTGTCAATTTTATAATAAAAAAATTTAATTGATTAATATTCCATCTTTTTCGGATTACTAATCACCTTTTCTTTTTTAAATTACAAAGAAAAAATAACTATTAATCCGGTAATAATATGTTTCACTCAAAAACCATATTTTTTTTAGTATTACGATCGTGTTCTCGTTTCATGTACTAATGATTTAGCTTATACTCCATTAGTTATACACAAAAAAAATTAAAATTGAAGACCCCCTTATATATAAAACATACAGTATATAATAATCAAACACAATTGTTGATGTCTCAAAAAACCCAAAAACACAAAAAAAGGAGAATATAATCTTGAAATGCCAAAATACCCACGGTTTATCCCTTTGAATAGATAGCCAAGAGAGGAGAAAAAACGGGGGTATTTTGGTCATTATGCAACAAGGATGAAATAAAAACTAATGAAGCTATAGTAATTAAATAATTAATTAATTATGGAGAGGGTCGGGGCAGCTTGGTATTTTCCTTTTGTTATCAAGAGCAGCGAAAGTAGCATTGATTTTGAGACGAGGAAAGTAATACTCTTTGAATGTTTGCGTTTGATGATTCTCCATCAATAATGCCCTTGAACTCCCGGGAAATATCCGGATTGCCACCGCCTTGTTGCTTTGCCGGCTGCCGACGATGCAGAGAAGAGACAAGATGACGATCACCAGCGCCGCCGGAGAGGATGATGGGTGCAACGCTCTTTTTCCGACGGGCATCGTTGCCGGCGGACACACATAAGGGACTTTAATTATTTTTGAGTGTGGAGTATATATATTTGAAGAGATTTCTCTCACTAGCTAGGACTCCCCTCTCTCTCTTTCTCAACTACTTGTGTTATCAATATAATTAATTTCCATTTGATTTTCTTTTAAAATGCATGCAAAGGGTGGGACCCACTCCTAATGACATTCTTATGTTAAATACGGAGTATTTCACATCAGTTAAAAATGTTATTCAAATTTTATATTAGCTCAAATATAATAACACATTCAAAAGTTTTATTAAGTTTATTAAGTTAATAATGTTATTCAAATTTTATATTTAAGTTTTAAAATTTATTTCCAACCGATTTAATATATTTAACACGTCATCTCACTATTAGATTCGATTTTTTCAAATATAATTATAATCGTGTTTGTCTCGCTATAATACCATGCAAAAATTGGACTAATAACACTTTTAAATGTCTTATTAAGATAATAAGGTTATTTTACTTATATTTGAGTTTTACAATCTATTTTCAATCGATATTGAGTACTATGAGTGTGTTATTGTAGATAATATTACTTCTGTTCCAAACATTTTGTACATAAAAATTGACAAAAATATTTAAAAAGGCGATTCTAATGTGGGTTGAATATGTTAAGAAAATAAATATAATCATTTATATTTCCTTAACATACGTAGTTGTCAGAGTTTTGAACGCCTGACCCGATATCTTTCGGCGGCGGCTCCTCCTACACCAGAGTGATTCTGCCGTCCCTCTATTCCACCTCGTTCTATCTATTTGTAATCACCGAGTGATTTAGAAATAAGAATATTTTGTCGTCTTCATAAATCTTGATCTGGGGCATCTCGGTTTCTGTATTTGGGGATTTTGGGTTAGGTTTCTTGACAGAGCACATAAAATTTTGTGTTTAGATTATGGGTTAGGGTTAGTTTCGGTCAATATTTAGGAATTTTGTGAATTTTGTTTTTGAATTTTTAGAAATTTTTGAATCTAAGGTTTTTGTCAATTTGCGATTTTTTTAGAAATTATGTTTCTCTATAAATTGTGGACGTGACTAGAAGGAGAGAATTATGTTTCTCTGTGATAAATTTTTAATATTAATTCAAAAACAATTAATAATGGGTAAGTACATTAATACCCCCAGGTTCAGAATAAATGTACACACTCACACACTTTATTGGGGCGTGATTCTCAATCTCTCGGAATATTCTATCGAATATTCCGGTGCAGGTTGCAAAGTGAGAAACTCGCATACATGGGGTTGCAAAATGTAACAAAATTTCGATTAGCTTGCAAAGTTAAAAAACCTCATACATAAGGTTGCAAAATGTAATAAACCCTTTAGAAAATGAACAATAGATGTCATTAATTCAATTATACTACCATCACATGCAATACGCTAATTACGTCGGGGAGCTCTAGACTAAAAGGAGCCACGACCCACGAGGCTCCAAGGGCAGAGGACTATGAATCAGTCTCGAATCATTATTATTTTAGTTAACTTATTCACTATTTATACAATTATGTATTTACATAATATTATTCTGTTAAGGAAATAAATATAATCATTGATTTGATTATTAGAATCGCCTTTTTAACATATTTATTTCAAATAAATATAAATAATCAAATCAATGATTATATTTATTTCCTTAACAACGTACGTCTCTTCAGATGTCAATCCTCACGGCGGTCAAGAAATCGACGGCAGTAGGGCAGTGCTTGGAACAGCGGCCTCGCTCTTCTTGGCTATGTATTTTACATCTTCAAATTGTATTTTTTTGTGGGACGAAGATGAAGATGGAGTTTTTCATAATTAATACACTTTTTACATCTGCTAATGCTATTGAGAAGATGATTTCTGTTTTTTATGAGACTGTAATTTTTTTTTTTATATTTTTGGTAAAGAGTTTTTCCCAAATAATGTTGAAGATGTTGATTTCGTTTTTGTTTTATTTTGAAATGAGCAAGGTCAATCGTAAAGATTCATGTTCAACTTTTCTTATATTTGTTTATTATTTTTGGTTAATACTAAGTTAATAATTTTTTAATTTTTTTAAGAGTAAAATTGTAAAATACTATTAATTAAGTCATGTGCCTAGCACATGATTCCGGCTATAGCAGGTTCCAAAATGTAAATGTCTAAAATTATGGGTTGTAAAGTATAACGAAATTTGACAAAGACGTTGTAGTGCGTCAAAAATCAAATAAAATAACCGAACTAATTGCCGTAGCAACTTGCCCGAGTCGATCTCACGAGGAACACTACTATCGGCTTAGTATATGTGTTTATGTGTTCGCAAAAGAAAAATAAGAGAATTTTATAGCATAATGCATTGTTGGTTTGGTTTTGTTTATAAACTAAGTTCTAATTTATCAAAGTAAAAGCACATAAAATAAAGCAAGCAATAATAATAATGAGTTTCAAATAAAAAAAAAGAACTATAGGTCGGGATCCTCAATTCTCAACTTCGAAATTGAATTCGATGTTTGCAAAATTCACACAAGAACGTCCGTTACCGGTTGGTTCGAATGTGGTTCGATTAAACCCAAGAACATAATTGCTCCTAAGCCTCAAACGTGGTTGAAATTCAATTGGGCATTTAATCGAACACCTTTCGTGCAAAACCAAAATTCAAATCCTAGATGAGAATCAATTCATCCTAACTCTAGTTGATGATTTAGCTACTCATGGAATTAATCAAGGAAAAACAATTAAGAATTAATCAAGAAAAAACAATTAAGAAGAGAAGAATTCATATTTAGAATTTTATTAAAAAAGATGAGCAAATAAACGAGAGATAATAATAATCTAACAAACAAAATAAAAAGAAAAACTTACTTAGTTATTGAGTACTCAAAGAAATAAAGACAATCTTCAATCTCGATCCAACTCGAATGGAAAAACAATGAAAAGAAACTAAGAAACTATCGTCTATGATCTCCAAGCACGTGGCCTAAAAGTGTAGAAAAAATTGAGTTTAAAAGCAACCCTAAAACATGTATTTAAAGGGCCAAAATCTGCGGTCAAACTTAATCAAAGTCGTTCAGGTCGCGCGCGGTTCAGCCCGTGCGCGCGGTGTATTTGTGCAGGGGCTGGAATTTTCTGCCTTCCGCCCGCTCGCACGGCAGGGCGCCGCGCGCGCGGTGAAGGTGGATTGGTAAAAAAAAGTTTCGTCAAACGGGATCAACTGGGCCATGTAGAAGACTTCAAGGGCTATCTGTAGAGGTAAAGATCATTGTCGTAGGTGGTCGGAGTTGGGAGAACAAATCTCTCCAAGTTCGCTGCATATTGACTCCGGGGCAGCTGCGTACTGGGCTGAAAACTCGAGAATTACGGCTATATGAAGGGAGAACTATGACAATGAACTTGTCGGGCCTCGTAGACCTCTTCAAGAGCTTTCCGACAAGGTATGGATCATGTTTTTAGGTGGTCGGATCTGGGAGAACCGAGCTCTCCAAGTTCGCAGCGCATTCTCGATCTTTTGTCGGTCAAATCACTTTTACCAATTTTAACTCGTTTTTGCTTGTTTTATTTCTCTTTTCACATCGAATATGCTTATACACCTGCACACTTCACAACACATTAAATCATACCAAAAACAAGAGAATAACGCAAATAAACGACTCAAAACGACACAACTCACACACAAAGAAACCACGAAAAACAACACAAAAACATATAAATAAAAATCCCGATTAGGTTTTAAAGTGTTAAAAAACCTATATATGGAGTTGCAAAATATAATGTAAAATAATTAACCTGAGTTTGAGGAAGATGGACTTCCTCCTTACAGCAAACGAAGAAAGAAGAATAGGGTTTTCGTGTATTCAATTGATTGTTTGAAGGAGTACATAAGTTGCATATATATAGCAACATAAATCAAATAATCCTAGTACTACCAGAATAAGGAAAACGACTAAACCCTAATACCTGTGGCCATAATGCAATAAACCCAAAATATTAATAAAACTAAGAATAATTGCAATTAAGTCCCTGCGACTCTTTTCTTTTAATATGATGCGCATGAGATGGAGAGAGCATGCATGCGGCTGCATGCATGTAGGAGTACGTATATATCAATACCCCCCCTCAAGATGGGAATACAGGTTCTTTATGCCCATCTTGCGCAACAAATGATGAAAGGATTTACTGCCCAAAGCTTTGGTAAAAAGGTCTGCAACTTGATCTGCAGTCTTCATATGAAACATCTTGAACAATCCTCTTTGCAGCCATTCTCTCACAAGGTGACAATCAATTTCAATATGCTTAGTACGTTCATGAAAAACAGGATTAGAGGCTATATGCATAGCAGCCATGTTGTCACAATACAGAAGTGCCGGTTGATGATGAGCAATTCCAAAATCCTTGAGCAGTTTCTTAAACCAAACCAATTCACACACAAGAGAGGCCATAGCTCTATATTCTGATTCTGCTGATGATCTTGACACAGTAGTTTGTTTCTTGGATTTCCATGCCACAAGAGAATCACCCAAAAATACACAATAGCCAGTAACTGATCTTCTTGTATCAACATCAGCTGCCCAATCTGAATCACAGAAGGCTTTGAGATGAACTGTGTTATCTGATGGATAGAACAATCCTTGTCCTGGGGAACCTTTCAAATACCTAACAACTCGAAGTGCAGCTGACATATGTATGTTAGTTGGTCTTTCCAAAAACTGACTGAGAACCTGGATTGAGAAACAAATGTCAGGTCTTGAAAGGGTTAAATAAAGGAGTCTGCCAATGAGCCTTCTGTACTCAGAAGGGTTGGCAAGAGCATCACCTTCATCCCTACTTAACTTGATGCCTTGTTCAAAAGGAAACTGGACAGGTTTACTTTCAAGTAAACCACAATCAGAAATAATGTCCAAAGTATACTGTCTTTGGTTAATGACCAAACCCTTAGAATTTCTGGCAATTTCAATACCAAGAAAGAATTTTAAATCACCCAAATCTTTGAGTTTAAACTGACTTGATAGATAAACTTTGAGTTTGTTGATAGCTTCTTCATCATTGCCTCCAATGATAATATCATCCACATAAATGAGAAGAAAAACGAGGGAGCCACCAAAGGATAAAATAAAAAGAGAGGAATCAGCTGCACTCTGTTTGAAACCATAGGATAAGATGACAGTGGTAAATTTTTCATTCCACTGTCTGGAGGACTGCTTGAGTCCATACAAAGATTTGTGAAGTTTACAACACATAGTTGACTGGGATGCCACAGAATATCCCTCAGGGAGACTCATATAAACTTCTTCATGTAGATCCCCATATAGAAAGGCATTATTGACATCTAACTGGTACAAAGACCAATTGGAACAAGAAGCTAAAGCAAGAACTGTTCTTACTGTGGATATTTTTGCAACTGGTGAGAATGTCTCAAAGAAATTCAATCCTTCTTGTTGTGTATATCCCTTGGCAACCAATCTAGCTTTACACCTCTCAATGGAACCATCAGCCTTTCTTTTGATCTTATATACCCATCTACAGCCTACTAATTTCTTCCCTGGAGGCAAAGGCATTACTGTCCAAGTATGATTGGCTTCCAATGCATTTACTTCTTCCTGCATGGCATGTCTCCATTCTGGACTGAGAGATGCAGTTTTGAAGCTTTTAGGTTCTGAATGGATAATAGTGGACATGACATAAGGCAAGTATTTTGGTTTTATTTTATCAAAACTGAGATGATCACTGAGGGGATAAAGAGAGTTGTCTTGAAACTGAATAGGTGGATGACTGTGAACAGAACTAATTAAATTACACTGGTATTCTTGGAGATAGCCAGGTGGTTTAGTAATTCTGGTAGTTCTTCTGGGAATCACCTCAATGGGAGATGAATCATCAATATCTGTAGGACTGTGTGAATTCTGATTTGTTGAGTCACTAGGAGATTCTGTACCAGATGGGGAAGATGGTGATTCTGAAGTAGAAATAGGAGTTGTGACATCTGTTGATTCATTGTTACTGACAGAATGATCATCTTGATGAGGAGCAGTCTGGTTGTTTGTTGGATACTCAAAAATATCAATGACAGGTGAGTCACTAATGGGATCATCATCTGTGGTTATTTGATGAAAAGGGAATTCATTTTCATAAAAGAGAACATCTCTTGCTGTGAATAACACCTTTTCCTGAAGATCATACAAAATATATCCTTTAATTCCCTTGGGGTAGCCAACCAAGATGCATTTATGAGCTCTAGATGTAAATTTATCTTTTCTGGGATCAACATTAGTAGCAAAACACAGACATCCAAATGTCCTGATCAAGGAGAGGTCTGGTTCTTTTTGATACAGAATTTCATGGGGTGTTTGATTGTTGATAACCTCTGATGGGGTCCTGTTAATCAGGTAAGTAGCTGTAAGAATACATTCTCCCCAAAGTTCAATAGGAACATTAGATTGGAATTTAAGAGCCCTTGCTACTTCCAATATATGTCTATGTTTTCTTTCAACTATGGAGTTTTGCTGAGGAGTATAGACACAACTCATTTGATGCTCAATCCCATGAGTGTTGTAAAACTCATCCATAAAGAATTCCTTTCCTTGATCACTTCTAATTGTCTTGATTTCTGTTTGAAAGTGATTTTTAACAAACAAAACAAAATTCTTCAATATGCTCCTGGCTTGTGTTTTTGAACTCATGAGAAAGGTCCATGTAAAACGACTGTGATGCTCAACAACAGTCAAAAAATATTTAAAGCCATTGTGAGAAGTTACTGAAAAGGGGCCCCATATATCCACGTGTATCAACTCAAAAGGTAACAACTCCTTCTCAGTATGTTTGGGAAATGGTACTCTTGTTTGTTTGGATTTATGGCATACATCACAAGAACTTCTAGCAAAAGAATCATGAACAAAAGGAAATTGTTTATTAATCTTATGCATTAAAATCATTCTACTAATAGAGGGATGTCCCATTCTCTTGTGCCAAGTATCAACAGAAATACTATTAACTGATCTACTACTACTGTCATCTTCTTCCAGTGCTTCAAAGTGATAAAGTCCACTAGCTTCTCTAGCTCTCCCAATCACTCTGCAGCTGATATTGTCCTGCACAATGCATCCATTGTGAGAGAAAGTCAACTTAGCTTTTGCATCCACCAGTAGTTTGCTGACAGAGATTAGATTAAACTGGAAAGAAGGGACAAATAAAACATTTTGCAAGATAATGTCAGCACTCAGTTTCACAGTTCCTGTATGTGTAACTGTTGTGCTTGAACCATTAGGCAGTCTTAGGGTAATAGGATTTCTGTTCCTCACATCTTTCATATGCTTCAAACTGTTGGTTATATGGTCACTAGCTCCAGAATCAATGATCCAAAGATTGTTATTAACACTTAAAAGGCAGTGGGATGCCATTGTAAAAGCATCATTAAAAATCATACCTTGACTTTTCTTTTGATTTGTTCCTCCAGATGTATTCGTCTGATTGAAACTCTGCAAGAGAGAACACAGATGTTTATACTCCTTTGATGACATTTTGACCCCTTGCTTGTCATCATCTTCCTGTGATTCTACTTGATTGATGTTTGATTTCTGTGACCAGGTCCCTCCAGCTTTATTCTCTGCTTTTGACTCCTTTGAGGGAAAGCCATGCAACTCAAAACATCTATCAATTGTATGATTTGGCTTTCCACAGTGAGTACAGTTGGAGTTACCTTTGTTCTGCCCTTGTCCACTTGAATTCCTTGTGGAGTATCCTGGTGGGAATCCATGTATAAAAAAGCATTTATCCACAGTATGATTATCCTTCTTACACCTTGTGCATATAACTGAATTTTTCTTGTTGATTTGTCCTCCAGATTTATTCCAAGTCTGTTGTCCTGCACTTGTGTCTTGTCTTGCTGCCATAGCATTAGACTGTATGTTGTTGGAGCCCAGATTCTTCAACTCAAGGTTTGATTCCTCCTGAGATACCAGGCTGAAAATCTGATCAAGTGTGGGCAATGGATCCTGAAGTAGGATTTGATTTCTTAGATTGGTATAATCATCATTAAGTCCCATGAGGAACTGTAAGACCCTTCTTTTGTTGGCTTTCTGTCGATTCTCAATCATAGCAGGGCAACTACTCAGAGAACATATAGAGGTAGGTTCATGGGCTGTTATCTCATCCCAGATACCTTTAAGTTTGGCATAGTAGATACTCACCATGTCTCCTTCTTGTTTTGTACCAATCAATTTTTGCTCAAGCATATAAACCATATTATTGTTAGTTTTAGAAAACTTTGTATGGAGTTCTTCCCATACCTGTCTTGCTGAGGTTGAGTAAGCGGTGAAGCCAGCTAACTCTGGTGAGAGATTAGAGGAAATCCAGGTAAGAACCATGATGTTACATCTCCTCCAATCAACATACAAAGGATCATCAGTTGAAGGTTCAGGTAGAGAGCCATCAACAAATCCATGTTTGTTCTTTGTCATGAGAGCCATCAACATATTTCGACTCCATGATTGATAATTTTTGGCATGTAAAGGTTCTGGTACTAGTTTCTGGCTTGGCGCTTCACCATAGTGCAGAAAATATGGACTGGTAGGCTTCGTTGGATCCATAGGATTTGAGTCGGATGAACCACCTTCTTTCTCCTTTTCTTGCGGATTGACCATGTTGCGCGCGGATTAATATGTGTGATACCATGTAAAATAATTAACCTGAGTTTGAGGAAGATGGACTTCCTCCTTACAGCAAACGAAGAAAGAAGAATAGGGTTTTCGTGTATTCAATTGATTGTTTGAAGGAGTACATAAGTTGCATATATATAGCAACATAAATCAAATAATCCTAGTACTACCAGAATAAGGAAAACGACTAAACCCTAATACCTGTGGCCATAATGCAATAAACCCAAAATATTAATAAAACTAAGAATAATTGCAATTAAGTCCCTGCGACTCTTTTCTTTTAATATGATGCGCATGAGATGGAGAGAGCATGCATGCGGCTGCATGCATGTAGGAGTACGTATATATCAATATATAATAAACCCTTTTTTCTTAATTTACATACGTTTGGAACTTTTGAACTAATTTGTAATTAGCTCTTGGTTGCGATATTCGTCTTTATACGCTTGCTTTTACTTATTTTTTTTTAATAAATTGCCATTTAGCAAAAAAAAATTGTAAAATGAATAATGACATAATAAAATTGTAAAAAAAATTATATTAATATTGTTCAAATTTTTATGTTGAAGCGAGTGTATCAAATCGTGTGGTAAGAGTGATTGTTGTTGATGATGTGTTTTTATTTTTTGAAATTCTGAGAACTAGCTTGTTAGATAGCTTGTTGAGCATCCACATCGTATTAGGTTGTTTTGTATCATTTCAAAGTTGGCCAATAACACTTTAAAAACGTTGTTACATTGATAAGATTGTCCAACTTATATGTGAACTCAAAATTCGGTATCCAATCGATTTTGAATATATCTAACAATGTCTCAACTTAATATGCAATTTTTAAAAAATAAATATTTTTTATTTTTTATTTTTATTTTAAAATCAAATCTTACTTCTAATTTTTTTCTCATATTTTATAAAATTTACTTATAATTTTAAAATTTTGCTTTTAATATGTTTGCATATGCCTGAAAATAACTTTAAAAAACTGTTTTGCAGTTTTAATTTCCAACATAAACATAAGATATGTAAAGCAAAGGATTTTGTTCCTCGTCACAGAAGATGTACATGACGACGAGAAATTTATTACGACCGTGATGGGTCTGTCCAAACTTAATATTGTCACGAGCAATAATAATTATCCATTCCATCACTTGTTGGATGTTCATGATTTATTGCACAATTTTCACTATATATTTCAAATCAAGTAACTATATATAAAGAATTTAATTACGTAATTATATATATGCCTCAATTTATGTAGAAATGCATATTATAGTTACGTAAATATTTTGATTATCTCTTGCTAATTTGTAATTCATCACACCAATTATTATATTATTAAATAAATTTTGAAGTAAATAATGATTTTTCATTGTTTCAGTATTTCTGAATAACGACTTTCAATTTGAGAAAAATCAGTGATTCAATTTAGTGCATTACAGGTATGATGTATCATTATTTGATTTGAGGGTGTAAATTAAAAAAATAAAAAAATAAATTATTTTTCACTTGATCTGATAAAAACTGAATGATAAATGCATAACATTAATATAATAGAAAAAAAAATCACAATTCGATTCCCCCAAACTCTATAGAATCCTAATCGATCTCATCCAATTTTCCACACAACTTTTGTTAACCCTAATCCTCAATGTCTCAGTCTCACAATAGTCGAGATTTTTATCAAATTCTTTGTTTTTGTAACGAAATTGCACTGACCTCCGTTTCATGTAAGAACATAACCGGATGTCATCAATACGTTGGTTGTACAAAATAATTAACTTAATATAAAATTTTAGATTTTGCAAATAAAATCACATTTTATTAATTTTTATCTATTTTGATTTATTTATCCTTTTCAATGTCAACATACTGGTTATTGCAATTTTTGTAGATGAATTGACCCTCCAATGTGTGAGACGTGTGACCAAATCATTCCGAGACTCTTGAAACGTTTAAACAAAAGGAAAATCAATGCAAAATCAATGAAAAAACAAACATCTGAAGCCGGGAGGGAGGGAGCACCACCCCCATCAGCTGCTCCAGACTCGGCCTTATCCTTCTCCTCCTCTTCGTCTTGGTTTCAATTGTCCATTTTTAAAATCTCATTCAATAAAAAAATAAATTATACTTAATATTCAGTCATTCTACATGTTAATTATCAAAAAAAAAAAAAAATTACAAGTTTGTGATTTTTTTTTATCAAAAATATTTTTTGGACAAAAAAAATTCGTTTGTGTATAAACTAAGGACATAGTACTCTTAAGTCTTATCTTATGCACCAACATTTGTTTTCTCAAAATGACTACTTATATGTGTAGGAATAGCATACATGGTTGGATGAAAAAATTCAATCCAAATACATGAGAGACAAAAACCAATTAACAAACTAGAAAAGGAATTATAAAATAATAATAATTGAAAGATAGTAATACAATTATTAGCATTTGAATCCCCTCAAATTCCAAATATCATCGTACCACTCTACATCATCATACAAACTATGGTGAATAGAGTCTATTCCCATTTCCCAAAACGGGCAAGAACAAGAAGAAGACCATGAATATGCACTTTCCTCATCCACGTCACTCCATTTGCCCGCCCACAAATCACGTTTGCTTATCATCTCCGTCTTCGACGCGTCGACATCTTTTCGTTCCTCGGCTGCCTTGGAGCTTTCCTCTTCCCGAACTAGTCCTTTCCTTTTCTTCATCTTCTCCACTACACTCACTATGTTGGGCTTTCCCGAATACCTAATTTTTGTTCTCTTCATCTTTTTATTTTGTAACAAAGTAAAATAAGTGTTGATTTCTTATAATTTTATTTTTTATAGTTAGTCATGTTGGAAGAGAAGCGGTGGTCTTGTATTGGAACTTGGTGCACGATAAAAATATAATAGTACACGTGCCATATTAAAGATATGTATTCACCGAATGCAAACAGATGTGGCAAAAGTAAATACTATTCCACTCCATTAATATATAATAATAGCATTAGGGCTGTGAATGCCCATACTGTTTTACCTTTTTCTATAAATTAAATAAATTAATAATTTATGAATAGATTTTTTTTTTAAGTTCATGAAATTAAAGATAATAAATAAATAAATTTATATATGTTTCATTGATTATATTCACGAATCAATCAATTATTTTTAATTAATTAAATATATAACGTATAATATTAATTTATTGTATACAATTAACTATAACTCTTTCTGTCTCAACTCACAATTCCTTATTTATAAATAAATTGAAATTGTTCATAAATAGTTGGGAGTCTTGGCCCTTGGGCAGAATTGTTGTGCCATATAAAACAAGATACTGACACGTGTCTAAAATACTTTGGCCACGTCATCAGAAGAAAAGTCAAAGAATATATCAAAGTCAAAACAAGATTTAATATAAAAAGATTACAAGAAAAGGGATAGAAAAGATCATCGCACAGAAAATGTAAGATTTTTGCACAGGATAAGACGGAAAAAAAAGAGTCATAAGAAGTATTAGGCGATAACGGTGGCTTCCCAGGGAACAACAGATCGGTGATCAACATATTTAGTAGGTTTTAATTATAATGTTTAGTGCATTATTTGGTTCATTTAGGCTGATAAATGGCAAGAACATGCATATAGTAGTATAAGAAGAGGGATTTTGTCATTTTGAGTGGAGACATGCAAACACATTTTACAACAATTCTTAATAAAGAAGTAAAAGAAAATAGGAGAAGAGGAGCTCTTAAGAAGCTCTCAATCCAAACCCAAAATCCAATTTTCTGCTATCGATCTATTAATTATTTTCTAAACTAAATAAGTATTTGTGTAGTATACAACCCTCCAATTCCAGCAAGTATATTTTATAGAGATAAAACTGTTAGAATATATTAGTTATTATATTTATAGGATTAGATTTACTTTTTGTTTATAGGATTAGGGTTTACCTTTTGTCACTACAAAAAAAAGGGTTTTTGCGACCACGCAATGTGGTCGCAAAAAACGGGTTGTGGTCGCAAAAAGTAGTATTTGCGACCACGCGTGATCGCTAATGTGTGGTCGCAAATACTTGGTCTCAAAAGTTTTTTTGGCGACAACAGCGCGGTCGCGAATACATTTGCGACCACGCCCGTTATTAGCGACCACATATGTGGTCGCTAATGCTCCATGCTGATGTGGCACTGAGCGGTGACGTGGCAGACTATTTGCGACCACGCGCGTGGTCGCAAATACGTATGGTCAACTTTCGGTCTGAAAGCATTTGCGACCACGCGTGGTCGCAAATACTCATGTTTCGAAAAACAGCTCTTTAGTATTAGCGACCACGCGTGGTCGCAAATACCTATTTTTCTGGAAAAAAATATATTTTAAAATTGCAATTTCCGACCTGCAAATCAATTCCAATCGCAATACAAACCGAATCCAAAATACAGTTCAAATACAAATACAATCCAAAATCATCAAAACATTTATTCAAGTTCATCAACACAATCCTAATAGAGTAGACAAATAGTACAATTCGTAATCAAACTAAACATAAGCTACGGTGAGTCACGGGTCAAATCACGAGCTGGAGAACCAGGAGGAGTAGTCGAACCACCTGCACCTGACATGGAAGGAGGTCGCATATCAGGAAACATCCTAGCCATGTGCTCGTTCCAGAAGAGCATGTCAGCCATTCGCTTGTCGTACTCAGCCTGGGATAATGCAGCAGCAGAAGATTGACCTGAAAACGAGGAACGAGACGATACCGATGGAGAAGAACCTATAACACACAATATAAAAGTGATCTTAGTAGTTGTTGATTTGATTTAAGTTCAAATAGTTAAAGGTTGTATATATATTAAAATTAACCTGGAATTGAAGGACCAAGGCCCTTACGGTATCCACGAGTAGTCCCTAAAACCTCCTCCAATATGGCAACATCATCCACAGGTGTACCGCTGGCAGATGCTTGTGTCGACCTATCATTTAGTTCAGCCTACAATATTCAAATTCACGATTAGCTAGTTCTTAAACAATAGGAGTTTTTATATCAAAAAAATCAATTATTACTTACAATTTTAGCTGCAGAATCAGCATCTAAAGGTTGACCATCTGGCCCAACATGAAACTTGATCCAGTTCTCAACCGGAGTAACCCCTTGTTGGGTTTGCGGATCAACCTATATATTTAAAAGAAAACAAACGTTATGTAATGTTCAACACATTTAACATACATACCAATGAATAAAATGATTTATTACCGATCTATCCATATGTCCAGCATAAGACAATCGACCATGAAGACTACGCATAGTATTCTTCGACCGATTCTGACTGGACTTCTGCGAACGGGTCTGTTTCAAACATTCAAAATATTAAAACACGTATATTCATTAATTTGACCCAAAATATTATATATATAAATACATGGTTACCTGAAATGCTGGATCGATAAACCTATCCACGCACTGATTCCACAACTGATCTGAACGGATAGAGTCAGGCTTAGTTTTCCTAGCTAACACTAGGTCATCTGCTCCACCATTTTTCTTGAAATGCTTATGAAGCTTGTGCTTCCAATCTGTGTAACGCTCCCTACAATCTCGATTTACAACAGCTGAAATCGTAGGGTCGTTCATGTCGATTTCAAACAAATCCTACAAAATATTCAATCGTGTTACAGAATCATAATGAGTTAACAACAATAATCAAGATCATAAATTACCTGTAGGTGCAAAATAACAGCATTTCGCTGCTCCGCTGGTATCGAAGACCAATTCGTATGGCAAGGATCGCAGTAGTGTCTCACCTGTTACATACAAAACTTGAATGATCTTTTAACATTAAATGTTTATTTATAATCACAACATGTAGTTAGCTTACCTGTATCCCGACAGCGGAATAATATGAAGCACCATTCTCTCCAACCGCTTTCATCGTCCCATTCTGGTCTTCCCAAGCTAATGGGACAGGACGACCTTGCTCCGCCACCCTCAGCAGTGTCCGAGCGCCTTTTGCTATCCCTCGCCCAGACTTTTTCCTACGTACTTGAGGTGTCGCCTCATCGGGGTCTCCACCTACACGATCGAACATTAATCAACTCGTAAAAAAAAAAAAATATTATATATAATGCTTCATGTGGATATAAACTAAAAGTAAAATGTTACCTGTCTGGCAAGGAGCACCGAAAGAATGTGGATTGTTGGAGTTGTGTACTTAATGTCTAGATTTAAGTAACGGAAACCCACGATCTATTGCCACTAATCTATTTAATTAAATAAACAATTATTTGCGTTTAATTATTGTTAATTAAATATATGCAAATTATAGTCCTGGATTTCATACGTTGTAGTTAGTATGGTGTGCATGGGCGCACAGAAGATCATACTATCGGTTACTCGTATTTAATCGAACAGTTGCTCACGACCTAGATGGACACGGACCAATCCATCGGTATAGTCGTTGTGTGAGAGAGAAAATAATTTATCTTAATTATTTTATCACACTTGTACACTTGGTGTATTGAGCGGATCGTTTGAGATTTATCGATTAGGATTGCCTTGGATAATCGATTTAAATCTCAGTGTATTTTATTCTTAATCCCCGATACTATTGCGGGTGTGTATATTTAATATAAGTGACTTTGATTTTCCAAAGGAATTGACCGGTTTAATTACTGGGTCAATTACCGGTTAAGTTGGGTCGCTATATTTTATATATGACATGCCGTGAATACTTGACGGGAAAGTGTATCCCGGAAGGGTTGATAATATCCCCGAGATGAGTTCATAAGGAATTATTATGTAAACCCTGCAGGTGGATTTGTTCCGCATAATAATTAAGGTTGAATGGTACTAGTCTCGGATATAAGAGATGAATAAATTAATTAGCAATAAATTAATTTTATTCATGGATATTTATATCTTAAATACACGGAATAAATAATACTACCGGAGAAATATTATTTGATATAATATGGTTTAATATTGGGAGTGCAATTAATTTTATATAGTGGAAAATAGAATTAATTAATATTAATGGATTAATAGATTTGGGCTTGGGCTCAATTTAATCATTAATATTGGAAGCCCAATATTCCACCTCCTTAAGATCCCCTACGTAGCCTATAAAAGCACTACATGGTCTTCTCTATTCTCATAACTTGAAGATCACAATTCTAGAGAGAGAAAGTAGAGAGGGAGATCCATGGAGTTCGGAAGATCGTCGCCCACCCGACGTTCGAGCTAGTGCAAGGAATACGTGGGAAGATCTCAAGGTCATCAATTGAGTTCTTCGTTTTTCCGAACAACGAGAACGAGGTAAAATCGTAAAACCCTCTTTATGATTTTAATCGTTTATATTATCGTAAAAATACCGTAGAACAAGATCCGAGGTTCGGGATCCTCACCGGGGTCGAGCTGGGTGGTGGTGATCGAAGATCACCGGACCACCGCGGCTGGAGCGACCCGGCGGCGAAGGATCGCGCGGAGGTGCTGACTGCCCAGGCAAGCGGCCGCCTGGGGGGTCAAGCGGCCGCTTCGTGCGTGCTGGCAGCGAGCTACGAGTTTTCTCGTAGCGGACTCGCGTGCCATGCGAGTCACGCACGGGGCTGCTACGGGCAGAACCCTAGCGCGCGCCCGGTGGCGTGCGCTCGCCTCGATCGAACAGCGGCGGCTCCGGCTGCTGCTAGGGTTCGATGGGGGCTGTTCCGCGAGGGTTCGGGCACGTGTAGCGGGCTGCTACGAGCAGCCCTAGGCGGCTGCCAAGGACAGCCGTGAGCCCCATGCTAGGGCTCGACCGAACAGCCCGGGTTCGCCCGCGGTTAGGGTTTGGTCGAGTCCGGATTAACGTGGAGGTTCGTGGCGGGATGTTCCGGCAATCGGGAGTCGATTGGAATTGTCGTTCCGCAATTTTGACAATCCGGATATTCGATCTCCAAAGGATTTCGGTCGGAATTAATTAGATAATTAATTTTAATTAATTTATTAATTCTGGGATATCGATTTCCAACAATTGGTATCAGAGCGATGGTTTTCGTTCACGGTATTTTTCGATAAATTGTTCTACCTTGCAGGGTTTCCGACTATTATGGCTAGATTTAATTATTTTAATTAATGTCATAATATTGTTCTTGATTATTAAACTCTCGGACATGTCGAGATTCGTTTTATGTGTGGTGAATGCTTGTAATAGTAAAAATTCGGGGGTTGACCGAATTTAGGATTTATTATTATGTTCATCGTTTTTCCGGAAAATGTATAGGGTCGATTTCATGTATAGAATCGATACCGGAATTGTAATTTAGATTATTGTAATTTATTTTACGATTGGATCGACGAATCGAAGACCCCGGAGAAGACGAAGTGGCGAGAAGACGAAGGACCGGGGATCGATCAATCCCCATGATCGATCCCATGAGGATCGATCGACCCTCGGCCCCAAGAGGGGCTGTCCGTGGGAGTCTCGGCCACGCTGGCCACCAGTGGTGGTGGCGCGTGGGCCGGGCGGCGGTGGCGTGCCCTAGGCGGCGGTCGATCGAGGTGGGGGTGGCGTGGGGTCTCCCAATCCATGCTACTCCTACCGGAAATTTACTTTCCTATTTTAATTCGGTTTTTCCTATTTTGATTATTTCTTTATGGAATATTCATGAAATAGAAAAAGAATTAATTTAGTATTAAATTTATTTTCCTATTTGATTATTCCTACTCATGGGAATATTCATGGATTAGGAATAAAATAAATTTGGAAAGTATAAGAGTCCTAAATTATTTTATTTCCTTATTCCATTATGGATATCATCTAGAATGTTCCAAGTCTATCTTGGATAGATTATTCTAGAGATTTAATGGAGTAGAAAAGGAAAATAAAATAAATAAAAATATTAATAATATTTAATTTTATTTTTGATATATTCAATTGACTTAATTTTTGAATTAAGTAACTTTTGGATTAATTGAAAATAAATAGATTTAAATATTGGAGATTAATATTCTCGTCACATGGAGCATTCAAGAAACGAAGACTGAAGACTAGAAGATGCGTACGGAGATGTGATAAAGCCATAATAGTCGGAAAATAATATTCTAGTATTATTTTGATTATGTGATAATACTATGTGCTTTATTACATGTATGCATGCTATATGTGTTTATTTTATGCACTAGATAGCGTATCCCTTTATTATAAAAAGCTAAGTGGGAGAGGGTATGGAAACATACCCATGGTCTCCATTGCTGCTCTCTTGGTGACTTTTATAAACTTTTGAAGTTTATATAGATAAGTTATTGGAGGAGAGTTCTTGTAATTCCTCTTACGAGAAACATTGATTAAGTTTATCAAACAATGCCTAATTTGTCTTTCCAAAGCTGATTTCAAGTCGACTCATTCTCACCCCGGGGAGTGGAATGGAGCCAGAGCCACTTGGTCATGTAGAGGACACAAATTAGAGACCTTCGTACCATTCTTTGATAGATGGATCGATTGTCTGCTCGGCTCCCTCATTTATGAGAGATAGGGTTGTTCGCATGGTGAATCACTGGTTAGAAACTTCGAGTTTCACTTATGATTCTCCACGTCTTGATTTACAAGATTGAATGGATCAAGTAATTGGGAGTCAATTATAAAAGTCTCTTGGTGTAGTAAACGTCCACACCACGTGGCTTGCTATACTGACGGATTTTGGATTAATTGATGTAGACAGTTGTAAGAAATTGTGAAGAGTTGTGAAGTTGTCGTAAACGTCCACACCACGTGGCTTGCGGTGATGTAGCAATTCCAAACGATTTACTTTGGTACTGAGTAATGGTTTACACTTAGATACGCATTATAGTATTCCTCCCCACGAGGTTCCGCTATAAGTGATGTATGACCAAAGAAAATCTAATTGCTAAGTCGTTTGGGTGGGTAAACGTCCACACCACGTGGCTTGCCTTACCTGATGGGATTTTAGATGTGATTAGTGGTTTAATGATATTATGTGAGGGAGATAATATCGGAGATTAAATCGATTGTTTGTTGTTATATGTGCTCATAGATTAGGATATGGCTTTGAACCCACTTTATGTGATACGTAAGGATTTTAAACTCATTGGTCCCTGAATGTATTGATTGGAATAGAGATCTGGACATTGCCCAGACTGTTGAAGAGTACAAGTTTGTACTCAGTGAGCTTTGTCCTCCCGAGCCTACCAATGTCTTAACTGATGAGGAAAGAACTGATTTTATCGTGTTCAAACTCAAGAAGATGTTTAGACATGATGTAGAGGCTAAACAAGAGGCGATGAGGATACTCATAAAGGCCAGTCGATTCAAGGAAACGCTTAAACACGTTTTTGAGATGATGGACCTTTTGGACGAGTTGAGACGGAAATCGCAAGCTCTTGTAGCCAATGCCAAAGGTTTCAAACCTAAGGGAAAAAACCGGGGGATAGGAAAAGCAAGCAAAGAAACCCAGTGGTCCTAAGTTTCTTGGATCACGAGATGGGACGAGAGAATTCTCAATGCAAACAGTCTGGGTACTGGAAGTCTGATTATCCTCTCAAAGAAAGTACGAAATATTCTTTAGTCGTAAAACATAGTCAGTGGTATTATCTACCGGAACCTGGTGTGTAGATATGGAACCACTGACGGTATGTGCATTTTAAATGCAAGGGTTCCAGGAAACCCGACGACTTGGAAAAGAAGAAATCGTAGTCTACATGGGCAATGCTGTTGAGGAGGCAGCTGTTGCAGTGGAGGACAATTATATAGGATTTCATTTTGAGTTATTGCTTTTATGTACCTTTTAGAAAGAACTTTGTTCTGGATTTCTAATGAATGGATATTTTATTTCTTTTAATCATTTGATGGTTATAAGAAGAAATAAGGATATTATCTATTCTGGTACATTAGCTAGTGATGAGCCATTTTATTTGCTCATCTTAGAGCACTTTTACACCCTTTATTGAGTCAGTTTGAGTCGTTAACGTGTCTGGGAGGGCACAATTAGGTGTTTGGGCAGAGTGTGTGGTGATGCAGGTAACAGGTGGCGCACTGGGCAAAAGAGGCAAGGAAATCCCCTTCTTTGGGCAAGTCAGATTCTGGAGCGGTAGTGACAAGCAACAGTTTGACCACATCGGGCAAATGGGTAAGGTCATGAAGCAGAAGACCCAGAATTCTTACCAAGTACCGTGCCTGGTCCGACCACCTGTGGAGGAGAAGAATTACCTGCAGACTTCGATTTGGGCAGAGAGCGGCTGTTGTCAGGAGATTCGCTGCGGGCAAGCTGGCAGCATACCAGAATCCCTGGATTCGGGGGATCTGACTTATCCCCAAGTCATTGACCGCTGACTCCTATTCCTTAGGGAGGAGAAACAGCCGCGGATTTGAAATTCAAAAAATCGAAGCCTTTAAAAGAACGGGACGCGACGGGCAGCAGGGGAGAACAAAACACATTACGCACCGAGAAGTCGGAAGAGCCGCCGGTCCCACAGTCGCCGTCGCCGCCGAAGTCGCCGGAGAAGGAAGCGGAGCTGTTCGTCCGGGTCCCTTTATTTGTTTTGCAGTAGAACCGACCTTCGGGTCGAGAAACAATTTCATGTTTTCCGTTTTTAATTTCCTTTAATTCCGTATTTTGATTTTCTTCAAAAACGTTTATCGATTTGAAGTTATGATCAATATAGTTTGCTTTCCTTTGATTATTTCGTCTTTTAATTTCTGTATGATTGGCTAAGTTATTTTGCATCTGGGCAGGGACGGATCGAAGGTGAAATTAGGGTTTAGTTAGGCCGCGAGGTTGGAGGGGCTGAACTAACCGGTTGGGCGTTTGTTCCCGAGGCAAAGTTGTTTGAGGTTTATTTCTGGGGAGTTTGGGTAAACTAGGACGACCACTAGTGAACCTTTACAAACTGGGATACTGGTGATTGGCAAACCGCATAGATGTACCTTGTAGTATTGTTGCGGGCATAGCACTAGAACTTGCAGGAGATGCGGTCGTATGTTTCGAGCATGCTATTGGCCGAGCGGGTCTGTCTAGAGGGTAATGCGGGTTTGGGCAAACTAGATCCATGTTTGGTCGCATAGGTTATCGAATTGTTCAGATCCAGGGGATTAGGCATAGTGATAGCTACCTTTCTCTTTACACAGTAAGGATAGATAAGGGGTGGGGCAATTGCTGGGCGTGACGCAATAGGACCACTTTTGTTTTTGCACCCCATAACTGCTGACAAACCGCTGGTAAAAATCCTTAGTGCCAATGAACGGTAGTTTGCCCTAATGATCCTGAGTGAAGTTGTCTGCCCGGATGCCTTGTTTATTTATTGATTTAAGTTTTCTCTTTAGTCTGCTACTAGATCTGAGTGTTTGCTTGCTTTACTTCTGTTTTTATTTAATTGCATGTTATTTCTGTTAGCCGTAGTTAGATCAAAGTGTTTGAAACGATTGCAAAACCGTTGTGCCCACAGCAACCCAAACTCAAAACTTTTTGTGACAACCCCTTGGGCAAAGCCGAGATCACCTACTGTAATTGCCTCCTTGTGGGACCGACCCACGGTACTTGCCATTATCTACGTTTTGTAGTTAAAGGTGTACTGGCTGAAATATAAATATCATTTTGACAGCGCGTTTGCTCCACGACAAGTATTCGCGCTCGTCAAAATTGGCGCCGTTGCCGGGGAGGCAAATTTCCAACAGTAAGTCGTCTGTGCTAACAGTTTGACTTGTTTTGTTTATGCAGGATTCTGTTGCTGGCAAAGAGATTGTAACCTGGTACGATCCAGAGATCGAAAAGACCGCAAAGCGAATCCGGAAAGAAACAAGGCTAGCCAAAGCGTTAGCACGTGCCGCCCAAGAAGCTGCCCATACACCAAGGGCAGAAAATCCGCGAAGGGCAAGGAGAGGTGACCCAATTACCCCACCAAGACCTTCACCGGAACCAGCCACAATGGCAAACCAAACCCTCAGGGAAATGATGTTCCCTGCCAATCTGAACCTCCGACCATCAGGCATCACTTTGCCCACCATCAACGAGAACTGGGAGATGAAACACAATTTCATCCAAATACTGCCTAAGTTCAGCGATATGCCCATGGAAGACCCACAGAGGCATTTTCAAGACTTCGAGTTAGCCTGCGGAACCATAAGGGGAGGGCCCCCTTTGAGTGAATACATCCGACTGCTGGCTTTTCCCTTCTCACTTGGGGATGGAGCACGGGAGTGGCTCTACACTCTGCCCGAAGGACAAATCACTACTTGGGCACAGCTCCAACAGAAATTCTTGGAGAAATACTTCCCTGCCGCCCGAATCCAGCACATGCGAAGAAACATCAGTAGCATTAAGATGGGGGCAGGCGAAGAGTTTCCAGCATATTGGGCTCGGTTTAAACAGATGTTGGCAAAGTGTCCTCAGCACCAAATCCCTGACCACGATTTGATCCAATACTTTGTGTCTGGGCTAAGGATGCATGAGAGAACCCTCCTGCACGCTGCCAGTGGAGGTTCCATCCTGAATAAAAGTGCTGAGGAAGCATTCAAGCTCTTCAAGGAGATGGCAGAGGAGTTCAGAGACGATGGAAGTGAGTTGCCCAGGACCAATTTGGGGACAACCACCGCTGCGGATTTAAAAATCGATAAACTGTGCAGCGCAATGGAGAAGTTCATGAACTCTATGGCCACCGGGCCAAAGAGAGGTGTGAAAGCTTGCCAGATCTGTCAGGGCACAGAGCATGCCACTGATGAGTGTCCCTCACTGTATGACGAGGAGGTCAAAGCAATGGGGCAGAGCAACGGTAACGGGCAAGGAAGGGGGAAACCATACTATGATAATAGGTATGGGAATAACAACTACAATGAAGGGTATAATGGAAACCAAAATTTCCAGCGCTACAACCAACAGGGGCAGTACCAACAGCAAGGCCCCGGGATGTACCACCAGCCCGCTCAGACCAAAGGGCCTACCCTGTCTGAAATGATGGAAACTTTGGTCAAAGAGAACATCAAGTTCCAGCAAGAGAATGCCAAAGCCCACCAAGAGAATGAGAAATTCAAACAAGAGACCAGAGGGCAGTTCCAAAATCTAGGAGCCCAAGTCTCACATCTCACTCAAGTGGTGGCAAAGCTAGAACAGAAAGGAGGTACTTTGCCCCCAAAAGTCGAAGTAAACAATGCCCATGTTAATGCCGTCCAGCTCAGAAGTGGCAAACCACTTACTATAGTGGAAAATTCTGCAGTAAAGGGCAAAGAGCCTGTGTTAGATGATCCCCCAGTCATTGAGGAAGACCCTGGGACAGATGTTGAGCAAGAAGAGGTGATAGTCAAGGCAAAGAGGGACAAATCCCCACCACCGAAAATCAGGCCACCCTTCCCGGGCAGATTGAATAAAAACCGTGAGAGGGAAGAAACTCAAGAGATGTTCAAGATGTTTAAGAAGGTGGAAATCAATATGCCCCTTCTGACCATACTGAACGCTATGCCCAGATGTGCTAAGTTCTTGAAGGAGCTTTGCACAAAGAAGGTCAAATATCAGGACGATGCGAAGTTTGAGGTGGGGGAGAATGTCTCTGCCGTGATTAAAAAGACTGGACCTACAAAGTGTGGAGACCCAGGCATGTTCTACATTCCGTGCATCATAGGGCATATGAAGATAGAGAAGGCAATGCTCGATCTTGGAGCATCAATCAACGTTATGCCCAAAACGATGTACGAAGACCTGGAAATAGGGCAACTGAAGCTAACTCGAGTTGTGATCCAACTGGCTGATAGATCGAACGTTTATCCTGAGGGCATACTGGAAGATGTCCTGGTCAAAGTGGAAGAGTTGATATTCCCTGCTGATTTTTATGTGCTCGATATGGGCAGATCAAGTAAAGCCCCAGTGATGATATTGGGCAGACCGTTTTTGAAAACAGCAAGGACCCACATCGATTGCGAAACCGGTAGGCTGACGTGCAAATTCGAGGGAGAGACGGTCACCTTTGACCTCTACAAATCCATGAAGCACCCAGCTGACACCGAGGAGATCCATTACATTGACCAAATTGAGAAGGCAGTGGAGGCAAAGGCGCTCCAATGTGGCAAGTATGATCATACCGAGATAGCCATTCAACAAGGGCTTACAGAGTTTGACATGGAGGACGAACCAGACGAATTGCAAGAGGCAATTGAGCAGTTAGATTCTCTGGAGAGTTTCAAAGGCAGTCCGGGCAAACCGATAGAGATTGAAGAAACGATCATGGTGCCCTCCCTCGAAAAGCCACCAATGCTGGAATTGAAAAGGCTGCCCAAGCACCTCAAGTACCTATATTTGGGAGATAATGACACTTTGCCCGTCATCATAAGTGCCTATTTACAAGAGGCAGAGGAGGCAAAGTTGAGATATGTGCTGGGGCAGTACAAACAAGCCATAGGATGGACTTTGGCTGACATCAGAGGGATAAGTCCAAGCATCTGCCAACACCACATTCTTCTGGAAGATGACTCTGTGCCCGTACGTGATCCTCAAAGGAAGCTCAATCCAGCAATGAAGGAAGTTGTGCTCAAAGAGATCAAGAAGCTTCTCAGTGTGGGCATAATCTACCCAGTGTCAGATAGCAAGTGGGTTAGCCCAGTGCATGTGGTGCCAAAAAAGTCTGGAGTTCAAGTCATAGAGAACGAAAGAAATGAGCAGATTGCCACCCGACTACAAACTGGGTGGAGAGTTTGCATTGACTACCGCAAACTGAACAAGGTAACCCGCAAGGATCACTTCCCTTTGCCTTTCATTGATGAAATGTTGGAAAGATTGGCTGGGAAGAAGCACTTTTGCTTTCTGGATGGCTACTCAGGGTATATGCAGATATGGGTTGCTCAAGAGGATCAGGACAAAACCACCTTCACCTGTCCTTTTGGCACCTTTGCCTACAGGAGAATGCCCTTTGGCCTCTGCAATGCACCAGGAACTTTTCAAAGGTGCATGATGAGTATTTTCGCTGACCTGCTCGAAAATGGAATTGAAGTGTTCATGGACGATTTCACCGTGTATGGCAACTCCTTTGACTCCTGCCTGGAACACTTAGAGATGGTGCTCAAAAGGTGTGTGGAGAAGAGCCTTGTTCCGAACTACGAAAAATGCTATTTCATGGTCGAAGAGGGAATTGTCCTTGGGCATGTTATTTCAGCTAAGGGCATAGAAGTGGATAAAGCCAAGATCGAAGTCATCTCTAAGCTGCCATATCCGAGGAATGTGAAGCAAGTCAGAGGGTTCTTAGGGCATGCTGGCTTTTACAGACGTTTTGTGAAAGACATTGCCCAAATTGCTCGCCCTTTGACCAGACTGCTTCAGAATGATGTAGAGTGGGAATTTGATGAGGACTGCAAGGCTGCCTTCAATCACTTGAAGGAGAGATTGGTCACAGCGCCTATTATTCAACCACCAGAATGGGGCATGCCATTCGAGCTGATGTGTGATGCAAGTGGATATGCACTAGGAGCTGTGTTAGGGCAAATGAAAGGGAAAGAAAGGCATGTGATTTACTATGCCTCAAAGACCCTTAATGCTGCCCAAAGTAACTATGCCACGACTGAGAAGGAACTTTTGGCCATTGTTTTTGCCTTTGAGAAGTTTAGGTCTTATCTGCTGGGCAGCAAGACCATAGTGTATACAGACCACGCTGCACTGAAGTACCTCATGGCAAAGAAGGAGACTAAACCAAGGCTTATTCGATGGATCCTGTTACTTCAGGAGTTTGACATCGAAATTCGAGACAAGTCTGTCAATTAGAACCTCGTTGCAGATCATCTATGTAGGATTCTCCAGAAGGAAGAGGATATGCCCATAACCGAAACGTTCCCTGACGAGCATTTGTATTCTATCACCGCTTTGGGCGAAGAGCCATGGTTTGCTGACCTTGTGAACTTCATGGTTACTGGTATTTTCAGGGACGGCATGACCTACTACGAGAAAAACAAAATGAAGCGTGAGGCAAGGAGCTATGTCTGGGATGAACCCTATTTGTGGAAAAGATGTGAAGACCAAGTCCTTAGAAGATGCATTCCTGAGTCCGAGCAGCAGGGCATAGTGGATCACTGCCACAAACAGCCCTGTGGAGGCCACTTTGGGCCTAGGCGTACAGCAAGGAAGATACTGGATTGCGGATTCTACTGGAACACTTTGGTTCGAGACTGCTATGAGCTATGCAAGAGATGTGATGAGTGCCAGAAGGAAGGCAATTTGACCAAGCGCAATGAAATGCCCTCTGTGCCCATACTGCCAGTAGAGACTTTGATGTCTGGGGCATAGACTTCATGGGGCCATTTCCAAATTCACAAGGTAAGGAATATATACTCCTAGCAGTTGATTACGTCTCAAAATGGGTCGAGGCAAAGGCAACTCCCACCAATGATTCGCGCATTGTGGCTGAATTCCTCAAAGGGAATATTTTCACTCGCTTCGGTGTGCCCAGAGCACTAATAAGAGGATGTTGCGAAAATATGGAGTCACTCATCGAATTACTTGTGCCTATCACCCCCAGGCAAACGGCCAAGCAGAACTCTCCAACAGGATTATCAAAGCTATTCTGAGGAAGACAGTTAGGCCAGAAGGGAAAGATTGGGCAGGCAAACTGGATGATGCACTGTGGGCATACCGCACTGCGTTCAAGACTCCATTTGGTATCTCCCCTTACCGAATGATATTTGGGAAAGCTTGCCATTTGCCAGTGGAGATAGAGCACAAGGCACACTGGGCGGTGAATAAAGTCAACTTTGATTGGGATCTGGCTGGAAACGAGCGTAAACTTGACTTGGTCGAATTAGAGCAGCTTCGCATTGAGGCGTATGACCATGCTGCCCACTACAAAGAACGGACCAAGAGGGCTCATGACAAACTGATCAAGAGGAAAAAGATTGAGGCCGGACAGTTAGTCTTACTGTACCAAACCAGAAATCAGTTCCGTTCGGGCAAACTGTCTTCCAAATGGGAAGGACCTTATTTTGTTCACCATGTCAGCCCAAATGGATATGTGGAGTTGAAAGGCAAAAAAGATGATGACTACATTTTCAAGGTGAATGGCCATAGAGTGAAGCCCTACTTTGGGCGAGAGAATCTGGAAGGGCAGCTTGCCCTGATTGAGTGACTGAATAAAGCATTTGGGTCCTGCCCGGGACTATAAATAGGGCGCTGGCCAGGAGGCAACCTGGTATGTTTGTATAATTTTGTTATTTCATTTTTTTAGATTAGGAATAAACTACTAGCAACAAGGAACTTTGACTATGCCGTGAGAAAGGGTATTGTTTGTTTTTGATTTTGCAGGAGGACTTTGGGCAGACTAAGCCTTTGGGCAAACGTGGACGCAAGTGGGCAGTTGCGATTTTCAAGGGGCTGGAGCCCGTCCCATCAGGGACTCTGCAGTTCCACCATCATCACGCCTCTATCCACCCGCGATTCCCGATAACTGCCAATAACTCCTCTATTTTCAAAATTCAAAAAACATATTATATACCCTTTTTCTCTCTCTCCATATGGCATCTACTAGAGCGAAGAATAAACTCAGAAAAATCCCCACCGGAACCCTAATTGATCTAACCATTGGAACCGCTGCATCCAAACTGAAAAAGATGGTGTCTCCAAAAAGATCGAGTCCGGCGAAGCCCAAATCCCCTACCGCCGAAGAAGCCATTCACGCCGTCCCGCTGGCCACCATCCCGCCGAGTCCCGCCACGACGGAGACTGACAACACACCTATTGACGACTTGGCCAGGGAGATTGACGAATCCAAAACCACCGGCGAAAAAGAAGATCTGGAAACCCTAGCCACCGCCGCTCAGAAGGAGGAGGGCAAAGCCACCGTTGACAGTCCCCCGAAAAAGAAGCAGAAGAAGTCGGCGGGCAAAGGCAAGAAGAAGGTTACTCCCACCCCCACTGCCGGATCCACCTCCGACGACAAGGAAAAGGAAGATTCGACGGCCGCCGGCAAAGCGGCGGCGGAAGAAGAGGAGGAGGAGATTATCAAGAGTCCAGCCCCCAAAAGTAGGACCCGCGCATCCGCCAGAAAAAGGAAGGCGGTTGATACCACGGCGCGCGAAATCGCGGCCCCCAAAACCGTGTGCTTTGAATCGCTCAAACTGATGGGTGTGGAGAAGGAGGTTCGAGGCTATTTCAAGGCCATAGGGTGGGAGCCGTTTCTTGAGTGGTCTGGGCAAATCAATGAAGGCATTGTGAGAGAATTCTTTGGATCTCTGGGCATCAAAGAAACTAAGGATGAGGGAGTCATAGGGATTCAGTTTGAGTTGTTTGATCGAACTGTTTCTATTGGTGGTAATGAACTGGATTTGTGTTTGGATATGGCAGGTATTGCAGATCTGAAGTCAAAGGCTTACCAGGAGTCACTAAGGGCTTTGCCAGAGTACACAAAGAAGGAGCTGCAGAAGATCTGGAAGCAGTTGGGCAAAGGAGGCGAGTTCGTGGGGCAAAGCACCAAGTCAATCCAGCTGAAGAGCCATGCACTCAGGGTTTGCCACAGGATCCTGGCCATCAATTTCTTTGGCAAGACGGACACCAGCAGTGCCGTGTCCCATCTGGAACTGGGCATACTATGGTGCATGCATCAGAAGATCAGGCTGCATTTCAGTGCCTGCCTCTGTGCCCAAATGAAGTGGCTGCAAACTCACCCCCTCCAGCGTCTCTCACTGGCCCACTTCCCAATGATGTATGCTTCGAAGATGAACCTGATCAAGAAGGGCAAAGAGCTGGAGATGATGGTGGAAGGCAAGTTTGACATCCAGTGCTTCAAGCGCATGCAGGATATTGTGCCTATGAGTGATGGCAGTGTGAAGTTTTTGGAGGAGAAACCAGTGAAGGTAGAAGTGAAGGATTCGGTTGCTGAGGCTAAGGCCAAAGAGGAAGTTGCAGAGAGACAGGGAGCCATCGAGGCTCGTTTGGATAAGATCGAGAAGGTGTTCGAGGAAGTGAAGGCGATGATGATCGCATACTTTGACCACAGTGGATTCAGGTACACACATGCTTCCACCTCCTAAATTGTACCCTCCCTTGTTTTTAATAGTTGTTAGTTTTTTTTTATTATTTTCTTTTATTTTTTCTGTTTTTGTTAAGGTCACCCCCGAGTCACTTTGGTTCGGGGGAGACTAGGTTGATCTCCCTGCTGACACACTTTGCCCAGGCAAAGTGTGTGAGGGGGCAGGTGCGCCAAACTTTTTGAGTCATAGTCTGGTCGTGGTTAGCCCCTACTGATCTTATTACTTTTGCACACTTTGCCCAGGCAAAGTGTGTGAGGGGGGAAAGGGAAAGGGCAAACCCCTGTTTCTAATCGAGTCAGCATGATTATGTGTCACCTTGGGCAAACATACATACAGTAACTCAAACTTTATAGTTAAGATGCATGAAATAGGGATGATGGAACTGTTCTAGGCAAACTGTGAGAATTGAGCCTACATTGATAAATGATTTCTTTCTTTGAGAGTCTGCTGTGATCTTTACAATGCTTGTCTTTGCCTGTTTGCTGAATTGAGTAGTTTGACTGAGTAGGGTTGTTAAATGATTAGGGCATTTCTTTGTTTTATTTCCCCCAGAATAAATAACATTATCCCTTGCTAGCCCCTTTGAGCCTTATTGAATATTCTTTGTGAACACATCTGGTATTATGCCCACATTACATAGGCAGCCAGAGAGAGAAAGGGAGTTAGGGCACAGTGTTCAAAAAAAAAAGAAAAAAAAAAGAAAAAAAAAAGAAAAAAAAAAAGAAAAAAAAACCAGAAAAGAAAAAAAGAGATGAATAAAAAAGATTGTTGTGCTAAGGCCCGTAAGAAAGGGGCAAAGTGGCAGAGAAAAGGCTAATATCAAAAAGCCCTCTGCCCAAATAGATCCTACTCCCAGAAAAATCTACCCTTATGAGCCCAACACTACAACCCAATAAAAGCCCCTTTGATAACCACCCTGCTTAGTTAAAACAAACTCGGATTAGCAATAAGGCAAATTTAGGCAAAGTGGAGTCACAACAGAAAATGAGTGTCATTGAACCCATACACTGAAAAGAGAGAAACACTGTGAGGGAGTGAACCCAAAGACCTAGAACAGACTCTTGACTTATTTTTATCTTTACTTGAATTTTGTGTTATCTGTATGTACTATGCCCTTTACTGGTCATGCTAAAGTCCCTTGCTTTATTTCTTCCTATTTCTTTCACTTCTGTTTTCACTTTGGTCTTGAGTCAGGCAAATCAGAGCCCACGCTTGGGGACAAGCGTATCCAAGTGTGTGCGGTTCTGATGAGCCATTTTATTTCCTCATCTTAGAGCACTTTTACACCCTTTATTGAGTCAGTTTGAGTCGTTAACGTGTCTGGGAGGGCACAATTAGGTGTTTGGGCAGAGTGTGTGGTGATGCAGGTAACAGGTGGCGCACTGGGCAAAAGAGGCAAGGAAATCCCCTTCTTTGGGCAAATCAGATTCTGGAGCGGTAGTGACAAGCAACAGTTTGACCACATCGGGCAAATGGGTAAGGTCATGAAGCAGAAGACCCAGAATTCTTACCAAGTACCGTGCCTGGTCCGACCACCTGTGGAGGAGAAGAATTACCTGCAGACTTCGATTTGGGCAGAGAGCGGCTGTTGTCAGGAGATTCGCTGCGGGCAAGCTGGCAGCATACCAGAATCCCTGGATTCGGGGGATCTGACTTATCCCCAAGTCATTGACCGCTGACTCCTATTCCTTAGGGAGGAGAAACAGCCGCGGATTTGAAATTCAAAAAATCGAAGCCTTTAAAAGAACGGGATGCGACGGGCAGCAGGGGAGAACAAAACACATTACGCACCGAGAAGTCGGAAGAGCCGCCGGTCCCACAGTCGCCGTCGCCGCCGAAGTCGCCGGAGAAGGAAGCGGAGCTGTTCGTCCGGGTCCCTTTATTTGTTTTGCAGTAGAACCGACCTTCGGGTCGAGAAACAATTTCATGTTTTCCGTTTTTAATTTCCTTTAATTCCGTATTTTGATTTTCTTCAAAAACGTTTATCGATTTGAAGTTATGATCAATATAGTTTGCTTTCCTTTGATTATTTCGTCTTTTAATTTCTGTATGATTGGCTAAGTTATTTTGCATCTGGGCAGGGACGGATCGAAGGTGAAATTAGGGTTTAGTTAGGCCGCGAGGTTGGAGGGGCTGAACTAACCGGTTGGGCGTTTGTTCCCGAGGCAAAGTTGTTTGAGGTTTATTTCTGGGGAGTTTGGGTAAACTAGGACGACCACTAGTGAACCTTTACAAACTGGGATACTGGTGATTGGCAAACCGCATAGATGTACCTTGTAGTATTGTTGCGGGCATAGCACTAGAACATGCAGGAGATGCGGTCGTATGTTTCGAGCATGCTATTGGCCGAGCGGGTCTGTCTAGAGGGTAATGCGGGTTTGGGCAAACTAGATCCATGTTTGGTCGCATAGGTTATCGAATTGTTCAGATCCAGGGGATTAGGCATAGTGATAGCTAGCTTTCTCTTTACACAGTAAGGATAGATAAGGGGTGGGGCAATTGCTGGGCGTAACGCAATAGGACCACTTTTGTTTTTGCACCCCATAACTGCTGACAAACCGCTGGTAAAAATCCTTAGTGCCAATGAACGGTAGTTTGCCCTAATGATCCTGAGTGAAGTTGTCTGCCCGGATGCCTTGTTTATTTATTGATTTAAGTTTTATCTTTAGTCTGCTACTAGATCTGAGTGTTTGCTTGCTTTACTTCTGTTTTTATTTAATTGCATGTTATTTCTGTTAGCCGTAGTTAGATCAAAGTGTTTGAAACGATTGCAAAACCGCTGTGCCCACAGCAACCCAAACTCAAAACTTTTTGTGACAACCCCTTGGGCAAAGCCGAGATCACCTACTGTAATTGCCTCCTTGTGGGACCGACCCCACGTACTTGCCATTATCTACGTTTTGTAGTTAAAGGTGTACTGGCTGAAATATAAATATCATTTTGACAGCGCGTTTGCTCCACGACAAGTATTCGCGCTCGTCAGCTAGCAATATATAAATGATGAATCCTGAGTCCACCACGATGCAACGAACCGTAGCATATAACTCGTTTTAATTTTAAGAGATATTTCTGTAATGAATCATTATACTTGTGGATTCTTATGCTAGGTCATGTTTATTCAAATAAGAAGTTCAAAGGTCGAAAATTGATATTTTGATCAATTAAGTTGAAGGAGTGGACCTTCCGACCCAAGAATCTAATTTGGAAGATAACATAACTAAGCAATCCTTTATGGATATAAAATATAAGATCCGGACAAGTATTAGAGTTGATTCACTCTGATGTATGCAGACCTTTGTTTACTCAGACAATAAGGTTCGAGTAATTCATTTTATGATTGCTCGAAAAATGGATTAGCATACCTGATGTGCCACAAGAGCAAAGTGTTTTGACAAGTCAATGGACACAAAGCTATTGCGGGGAACCATCATGGTATATCCATTGAAAGCCTGCGATCAAATCGCGGAGGCAAGTGCCTGTCTGAGGAATGCATGGCATACTGATCAGAGATTGGGACTTGATCCCAAATGACTACACCATACACTCTTGTGTAGAAATGGTGTGTCGGAAATAAGAAATGGAACTCTTATAGAAATAGTAAAAGCATGAGTTATACGGAACTACCTAGGTTCTATGGATATGTCTGGAAACAACGGCTTAATACGGTTGTAGAATATCCTAGAAGAACAAAAGATGTGTGTTCAATAGTACTATGAACCAGAAGGACGTTATAAGTTCTAACGCCCGGTTCTTAGAGAAAAACTATTAGATGAACCACAAGCCCAAAGTGACGTAATACTTTGAATGAGAGAAAGCGATAAGGACTGGGAACCAGCCGAACCGAGTAGCGGTACACCACTAACTGCACCTACTGTTATTACTGTTCATACACCGGAATGCCGTTGTAGTGGGAGGTTGTGATCAACCGAAGATATTCATAAGACTATGAGAGTTTTCGGACTCTGGACCTAGTATACATGAAATCGATCCCTGGATCTACATGAAGGCAGTGCTAGATCTAAATGTGCCTTCTTGGAAAGAAATAAGGATTATTGCTAAGAGGCAAGATCATTTAGAGTACAAGCTTAGTTAATCCATCTATGGATTGGAACAAAGCATTAAGTTCGTTGAACTTGCGCATTGATGAGAAAGTCCATTTGATGGATTCATCAAAAGGCATTGACGAATCGTGTGTATGGGAAACGTGATGGTAACAAGGTGGTGTTTCTCGGGTTTTATGTAGATAACATTTTATCATTGGCAACAATGTAAAGATGTTGTCAGATATAAAATAATGGTTGTTTAGAAAAATCGATATATGAGATAAAGAAGAAGTTAGAGCATGTTCTTAAGATCCAGGATCTCAAGAAAAGAACATTGTACTTCTCTAGATATCTTATACGATTATGGTTCGTTTTAACATGCAAGATTCCGAGAAAGGTTCGTTACCTTTCAGAGACGGAATGCATCTATCTAAGTATATGTGTTTTGGAACACAAAAGGAGATAGAAGCAATGAAAGCAGATTCCTACACTTCCAGTGAGGAAAGCTAAATAAATGCATTGTTGAAAACAAGAACCTGATATCGGCTATGCGGTTAGCATAGTGGGAGGATATCAAGGTAATCCTGGAAAGGAATACTCGATTGCTGTAATGAACATTTTAAGTACTTTCGAAGTACTGGAAACTATGTTCTGGATTACGGAGCAGACAAATTTCCTTTGGATTACATTCTCTTAGATTTCTAATCAAATAAGGACCGGTGTAAGTCGATATCAGGCTATGTGTTTCACTATTAAAGGAGAAGGAGTTTCAACATGGAAGAGTGATAAGCACGATGCTTTTCGGACTCTGCCATGGGTAACCAAATAAGCGGCCTCAGAGGCAGCGGAAGTTTTGGTATAAACTCCGGGATAATCTCTGGGACTTAGATGTGATTCTTAATTTGCCAAAGGCTATGTAAATAGCGGTGCGATGGAAAATGGTAAGAAATCACAAGTCCATAAGTGTAAGATAACACATAGTGCAAGTACCACCTGATACGAGTCATCGTCGAGGGAGACGACGCTGTAGTCACCAAGATAACTTCAGAGCGGCAACCTAGATTGCTCATTCACATAGTACTTCTTGGAAGTACAACTTAAGCACGTGATGAGTATGGGAGTCGGGAGTTTGGAGGAAATGACTAGACCTTAGTACAAGTGGGAGATTGTTGGAGTTGTGTACTTAATGTCTAGATTTAAGTAACGGAAACCCACGATCCATTGCCACTAATCTATTTAATTAAATAAACAATTATTTGCATTTAATTATTGTTAATTAAATATATGCAAATTATAGTCCTGGATTTCATACGTTGTAGTTAGTATGGTGTGCATGGGCGCACAGAAGATCATACTATCGGTTACTCGTATTTAATCGAACAGTTGCTCACGACCTAGATGGACACGGACCAATCCATCGGTATAGTCGTTGTGTGAGAGAGAAAATAATTTATCTTAATTATTTTATCACACTTGTACACTTGGTGTATTGAGCGGATCGTTTGAGATTTATCGATTAGGATTGCCTTGGATAATCGATTTAAATCTCAGTGTATTTTATTCTTAATCCCCGATACTATTGCGGGTGTGTATATTTAATATAAGTGACTTTGATTTTCCAAAGGAATTGACCGGTTTAATTACTGGGTCAATTACCGGTTAAGTTGGGTCGCTATATTTTATATATGACATGCCGTGAATACTTGACGGGAAAGTGTATCCCGGAAGGGTTGATAATATCCCCGAGATGAGTTCATAAGGAATTATTATGTAAACCCTGCAGGTGGATTTGTTCCGCATAATAATTAAGGTTGAATGGTACTAGTCTCGGATATAAGAGATGAATAAATTAATTAGCAATAAATTAATTTTATTCATGGATATTTATATCTTAAATACACGGAATAAATAATACTACTGGAGAAATATTATTTGATATAATATGGTTTAATATTGGGAGTGCAATTAATTTTATATAGTGGAAAATAGAATTAATTAATATTAATGGATTAATAGATTTGGGCTTGGGCTCAATTTAATCATTAATATTGGAAGCCCAATATTCCACCTCCTTAAGATCCCCTACGTAGCCTATAAAAGCACTACATGGTCTTCTCTATTCTCATAACTTGAAGATCACAATTCTAGAGAGAGAAAGTAGAGAGGGAGATCCATGGAGTTCGGAAGATCGTCGCCCACCCGACGTTCGAGCTAGTGCAAGGAATACGTGGGAAGATCTCAAGGTCATCAATTGAGTTCTTCGTTTTTCCGAACAACGAGAACGAGGTAAAATCGTAAAACCCTCTTTATGATTTTAATCGTTTATATTATCGTAAAAATACCGTAGAACAAGATCCGAGGTTCGGGATCCTCACCGGGGTCGAGCTGGGTGGTGGTGATCGAAGATCACCGGACCACCGCGGCTGGAGCGACCCGGCGGCGAAGGATCGCGCGGAGGTGCTGACTGCCCAGGCAAGCGGCCGCCTGGGGGGTCAAGCGGCCGCTTCGTGCGTGCTGGCAGCGAGCTACGAGTTTTCTCGTAGCGGACTCGCGTGCCATGCGAGTCACGCACGGGGCTGCTACGGGCAGAACCCTAGCGTGCGCCCGGTGGCGTGCGCTCGCCTCGATCGAACAGCGGCGGCTCCGGCTGCTGCTAGGGTTCGATGGGGGCTGTTCCGCGAGGGTTCGGGCACGTGTAGCGGGCTGCTACGAGCAGCCCTAGGCGGCTGCCAAGGACAGCCGCGAGCCCCATGCTAGGGCTCGACCGAACAGCCCGGGTTCGCCCGCGGTTAGGGTTTGGTCGAGTCCGGATTAACGTGGAGGTTCGTGGCGGGATGTTCCGGCAATCGGGAGTCGATTGGAATTGTCGTTCCGCAATTTTGACAATCCGGATATTCGATCTCCAAAGGATTTCGGTCGGAATTAATTAGATAATTAATTTTAATTAATTTATTAATTCCGGGATATCGATTTCCAACATGGATGCCCATGTGGTGGCTCACCTCCACCAGAAGAGCCCGCCAGCATCATCACAGCCTGAAAATTTATCACAATATTATAACAATATATATATATATATATATATGTACACAGAGTATTAAAGGGAATTCTAATGTGAACCTTCTAGTCAATGTCATTTGAGTTAGAATCAGAACCAGTCAAATCATAATCATCGCTAACATCCTCTTCCTCGTCAGCATGTACATCAATCTCTGGTTCATCATCATCATTGATGAAGTCATCTTCTGGAATGTCATCATCAAGTGTTCCAACATTGGATGTCACAGGCTGTGGTTGTGTTATTTTTTGAGTAGAGAGGATTGTGTCGAGGTTAGGAAGCTCAACACACAATTGAATTCCCTCGTTCGGAATATCTTCTGCTTGTTCATCATTTGGTAAATCCCAAATATGACGATGTCGGAAATGTTCAACGACTTTCCACCCTTCTCCATTGAACAAGTCATCCACGTAGAACACTTGTTCAGCATTAGAAGCTAGTATGTAAGGATCATTTTTATACCAGATGGCCTTAGTGTTGATGCTGATTCGGGTTTTGTAATCCCGTACGTATCGTGGGTTAGGAGTGGTATTGAACCAAGTACACTCAAAGAGGATGACAGAGTTGTTCCCAACATACGGTACTTCATAAATGCCTGTCAATATGCCATAATATTGTTGGTTGTCTGCATCCTGCACGTATACACCACTGTTTTGCGTTGATCGATTTGCATCTCTATCATGTACAAGGAACTTAACACCATTCACCACACAACCAGGATACGATTTGATTCCCGGGCCGGACCCTTTGGCCAGACAAAGCAATTGATTATCCTGTACTGATGCTTGTGTAATATCGGAATGTATCTGAGACATAAATTAAGTTTAAGATATTAAAGAGTAAAATCCATGGATATATTATTAAATATAGTTGTAATACCTTTTTCTTAAACCAATTTGCAAACTCGGTCTCGGGAACTTGGTCGACATCTAACTGAGATGAAGTACGAGTGAGATAGTCTTCAACTTCTGGACAATTCTTCAAGATAAAATGTTCAACTTTAGTCCGTGTCTTGTAATCCCACGAAACCAAACTCATTTTT
This sequence comes from Euphrasia confusa, assembly GCA_954870475.1. Taxonomy (NCBI): domain Eukaryota; kingdom Viridiplantae; phylum Streptophyta; class Magnoliopsida; order Lamiales; family Orobanchaceae; genus Euphrasia; species Euphrasia confusa. The sequence continues at coordinate 25,070,574 of OX940967.1, forward strand.
CCAATGTGGCGAAACTGATTTCGAAATACAGAAATGTTTTTCTTGTCGGCACCGTCATTCTCCACCCAATTTCTTTCAGGCCTGTTGAATTTGGTTTCAATACCCTCGAAATACATCGAACAGAATGTCAAAGATTCATTCGCAATGTAAGCTTCAGCAATCGACCCTTCAGCTCGCGCCTGATTTCTTACGTACTTTTTCAATGTACCCATAAATCTTTCAACCGGATACATCCACCTGAGATATACAGGACCTCCACGTATTGCTTCATCTGGGAGGTGCACTAACAAGTGTAACATCACATCGAAGAACGCCGGAGGAAAGATTGCTTCTAGTTTGCATAATATGACTACAATGTCATCACATGCCTTCTGTAAGTCACTAACCTTCAAAGTTCGAGAGCATATAAGCTTGAAAAAATTGCACAACTCTGTTATAGTGTCAACAATGTTTTTATCCATGAACTTGCGTATTCCAGTTGGCAGCAGTCTTTGAATTAAAACATGACAATCATGAGATTTCAACCCAGAAACCTTCCACTTGTTGTTACTTACAATGACATTCTTCTTCAGATTCGAAGCAAACCCATCGGGGAATTTTATATTCATCAACCATTCGCCGAATTTCTTACACTGGTCAGGAGTCAATGTGTATGGTGCATGCGGCTTCATCATTCGACTACCATCTTTGTAGAGATGCAAGTTCGGCCTGATCCCCAATTTTTGCAAATCTAAGCGTGCTTTGTCAGTATCTTTCGTTTTACCTTCTATGTTAAGTAGAGTACCTAACAAATTATCGCATACATTCTTCTCTATGTGCATGACGTCCAAATTATGCCTCAGAGACAGCGAACTCCAGTAAGGTAATGTCCAAAAAATACTCTTCTTTGTCCAGTTCAAATCTCCTACCTGACGTTTACGTTTTTTTGCCACCGTATCCTTCATGTTTTCCAGGTATCCGATTCTCCAGATGGTACATCTGTGCCAATAACTCTTCGGTGGTTTTAGGAACAGGAGGTGGGCGTTTCTCGGGTTTGCCATCAAAGATTTTCTTCTTTCTCATAGGATTATTCATATCTAGCCATCGTCTATGCCCCACATAACACAACTTACTCGTGATGGGCACAGAAGGAGTTTGATCGTTGCAGGTGGGACATGCCATGTAACCTTGACCACTCCAACCGGATAGGATACTTCGAGCCGGAAAATCATTTATAGTCATCAATAAAGCCGCTCTCATTCGAAAAGTAGTTTGTGACTCAGCATCTTTCACTAACATTCCTTCAGACCACAATTCATTCAATTCATCAATCAAAGGTCTCAGGTAAACATCAATGTCCTTACCAGGTGATTTTGGACCTGATATAAGTAATGTGAGATGTCTGTACGGGTCTTTATTACATAACCACGGAGGCAAATTGTACACCGTGGTAATAACAGGCCACATGCTGTACGACAAACTCATATCTTCGAACGGGTTAAATCCATCTGTTGCAAAACCCAACCGTACATTTCTCGGTTCTCTAGAGAAGTCAGGAAACTTTAAATCAAAGTCTTTCCATTCTTTCCCATCCACCGGATGGCGCATTACATCTTCATCATTTGACCGCCCCTTCAAATGCCATGTCATATGTTTAGCCGTTTGACGCGAAGCATACAATCGTTTCAGTCTGTCCTTAAGTGGAAAGTAACGTAGAGTTTTCTGTGGGACTTTCTTTCCTTTAGTTCTCTTCCAACGATCTGTGTCACACACTGGACATTTCTGCATCTCAGAGTTTTCTTTCCAATATAAACAACAATCATGAGGACAAGCGTGTATTACTTCGTATCCCAATCCTAACTTCTTCAGCTGTTTCTTGCATTCGTAGAATGAAGTCGGCAACTTACAACCAGCAGGCAAAACTTTCAGAAGTAATTTCAGCAACACGTCAACGCTCTCGTTAGGCCACTTATACAGAACTTTTATGTGCAACAACTGAGCAATAAAGTGCAAAGTCGAAGGTCCGGTGCAACCGGGGTACAACTCTTCTTCAAGTGTTGAGAATAATGATGTTAAATCAGCATCATTGTCTGCGTCGAGATTTAATCCTGAATTCCCAACAAAGTCTTGCACTATGTCTTCCATCTCGTTCACAAGTTGTTCTTGAACAGGTTGTTCTTCTCGTGGTCTTCTAGGCATTCGAGGCTCACCATGGTGAGACCATGTTGTGTAGGTCAGATCAATGCCACTGCAAATTATGTGTTTGCGAACAGTGTCCAGAGGATAGAATTTGGTATGTAGACAATATTTGCAAGGACACCGAACCCGACCTTCTTCATTGACACTATTTTTTGCAAATTCTATAAAGCCACGTACACCGTTTTGGAATTCTGGAGACAATCGATTTTGTATTCGCATCCAACTCTTATCTAACGGCATTTTGAAATTAACCACACACAATTGTATTACTATATCTATGTAAAAATAAAAAAATGTTTTAGTTAGAAAAGTTTTTAGATTAAAAATAGAATTCATATCATAAGAAACAACTTTGTTGTTCGAACATATAAATAAATTAACACAAATAGCATTCATGGTTCATAAAAACATGGAAACGGTAAAAAAAATTAAAGTAAAGTTTTTAGAAAAAATACCAGAGTCAAAAGGTGATGTAGTATCGTAGAGAGAGTCATAGCTGAACAAAAATTATACGATCAGAAATATTTCAAGAAATGTCATTTATACTGACTTTTATAAAATTATTCTATAAAATTATTCTATAAAATTATTCTATAAAAGTAAATGACTATTATTTTATAAAAGAATGACTATTAGTTTTAAAACTAAAATTATTTTATAAAAGAATGACTATTAATTTTAAAACTAAAAGTATTTTATAAAAGAATGACTATTACACTATATAAAACTAAAATGTGGTGGCAATTTTTATAAAAGAATGAGTATTAGTTGCTTGTTTTAGGAAATACTTTTTTTTTAATTATATATTTTAGCCTAATGTTTGGAAAGAATGAATGTAGTAGTAAACAAGCGCAACTTTTGGAAAGAGGACAACTCTTTATTACATCTGATGATAAAAAAAAATTCATATTCAAAGTTCAAACACAACCATTAACTACCAATTCAATTCATGGTACTTGCACAATTTCAAAACAAATGAAGAAGAATTACATAAGTAAACTTAGGCACAAACATTATCAGTACTCCATAAAGTGATTTAAGCATCTACTAAAGTTGATAAATCATAAAGACAATACTTGTTACAAAGAGACAATAGTACTAACACACAAATATTACTAATCCAATATAATAGCAAGTGGAATAATGTCTCCTACAAGAAGTCCAGAAACCGAAAACACAATCCCCAATTTATGAAGGATGAACACAGCTCTAAGTTTGACACTTTTTGAGAAAAAAATGAAAAACAACAAACAAATCATACACATATCCAAAGCAAATCAGAAACAACAATGTCCTGGAATTTTCCTTTCTCGGGTTCTATTAATCGCATAAAAAGGGTTCATAAAAAAAACCCTAATCAAATAAACGAAATCGAAGCCAAGGGAGAACGAAGCATACCTGATCGGAAGAAGAAGAAGGTGTGTTTTGACAGAATTCCTAAACAAAGGCCTAAATCGAAAAAAACCCAAATTAAATTAAAACCCTAAATCGATTGAAACTATACAAATCCTACTCAAAGAAAGAAATCGAAGAAGGGAAGAGGAGAAGCGTACCTGGACCAGCTTCACGTCGTTGCCGCCGCCGGAAATCGCCGCCTCAAATTGCCGCCGCCGGAAATCGTCGGTCTTCTGAAATAAAAAGAGAGCAAGAGAAAGTGAGGAAGAAAAGCCCTCTGTCCCGCTGATATCTGTAATTCTTTAGCGACCACGCGTGGTCGCAAAAAACATCCACGTGGCAGGCACTTAAGGCTATTTTCTACCGTGGAAAATAATGTTTCCAGAAATACTTTTTAGCGACCACGACTGTGGTCGCTAATAGCTTTAGCGACTGCCCCTATTATTCGCGACCACATGTGTGGTCGCTAATAATCGAGCGGGAAGTTGGCGGAGTTTTTTTCTGGACAAATAGCGAGCGCACGTATTTGCGACCGCGTGTGGTCGCAAAAGGTCATTAATAGCGACCACGGACTGTGGTCGCAAAAAACGTGGTCGCTAAAAGTGTTTTTTCTAGTAGTGTGTTTTGGCTATATAAAGTCTCTCTCTTGTATATTTTAGATCACGCTTATTTGTTCTAATACCACAAGTTTTCTACGTTTATCTTTTTCTTTCCTTTAACCCTTGTTGGATTATATGAATCCTAACATGGTATCAGAGCCAGGTTAATCCTTGTACAGGGGGCAGCGCGCCCCCTTTCGGGGTTCGGGGCGAAGCCCCGATGTTTTCGTTTTGGTTCGTTTTGGTTGTTGGTTAATTTTGGTTCGTTGGTTAATTTTGGTTCGTTTTGGTTAATTGGTTCGTTGGTTCGTTTTGGTTAATTGGTTAATTTTGGTTCATTTTGGTTAATTAGTTCGTTTTGGTTGTTAGTTAATTTTGGTTCGTTTTGGTTAATTGGTTAATTTTGGTTCGTTTTGGATAATTGGTTCGTTTTGGTTGTTGGTTAATTTTGGTTCGCTTTGGTCAATTGGCGTTTTCGGTTTCGCTTGTTTTCCAATGGCTCCTAGTGAGGACTCGTTGCAGTCAATTGATGTTCGTTTGGATGTGACTTCAAAGTCTTTTGTTTCCATCCACCGAGGCAGAATATCGTGCTATGGCTCCTACTACGGCTGAGATTATATGGTTGCGCTCATAGATTTTTCGTTGACAAACTCTCGATGCTTCTTGATATACCATCGTGAGTTTGAGAGAGGGTGTTAGAATATATTAGTTATTATATTTATAGGATTAGGTTACCTTTTGTTTATAGGATTAGAGTTTACCTTTTGTTTTGGCTATATAAAGTTTCTCTCTTGTATATTTTAGATCACGCTTATTTGTTCTAATACCACAAGTTTTCTACCTTTATCTTTTAACTACTCGAAACAAAAATAAATATATTAATAGACATACATATAAATTAAATTGGTTACTTAAATATATACATGTTTACATTAATTTGTTTCACGTAATAACTATTATAGTAGTAAATTAAATATATAGTGCATGGTGAATAAAACATATACTCTCTATATCCGAGATATAGGACAACTTGCTTTGTAAAATAAACATCCGATTTTTTTTTTAATTTTAAACCAAAAAGAGTTACTATATAAATCTCAATATATAAATAAAACAATTCATTCAGCCAACTATGTTTCTTACAAAATTATTCATGAATGATCCAATGAACAAAGAATTATGCCAGTTGGTATAAGAGATGTTAAAGTTTGATTCGAATCGCAATAAAACCGAAGAAAAGCAAATTGTCTTCGGCAGGTGCAAAATATAACTTGAGGCTCCTCAAATTAATGAAAGGGTGATGTCATTAATTGGGTTGGATCACTGGATGTGAATATAAGTTACGGGCAAGTTTGTTATGCGGGCCGACCGACATGTGTGGTTGAATTTAGTTTTGGATTTTTTTTTTATTTGTTTCTTTAATTTGTTTAAGAAAGATTATAATTATACTAAAAATATAATTATATTTTTTTAAAGTTGAGTCATATTAAGAAAAAATATATATATATTTTTAATTTTAATTTTTTTCAATTTGATAGGTTTGCTTATACTTATAACTGAAAGTTTTCTATAGACAAAATTATAGAGTGAAATATTATAAGCTCAACAATGGAGTGTATTTCTTTTTTTTCTCATGGTTTGAGTTTTCACGTAAATTTGCCTTTTGTTGGGATTTGCGCTCAATTCCATCTACAAAAAACGATAAACAAACACGAAAAATAGTACGAGAAAAATAAAGACACAAGAATTATAGTGGTTCACCCGTTAACAAGCGCTACGTCCACTCTCGCCGCTGCAGATTTCACTAGAATACGCAATAATCGACTCCGGAGAGTTAACAAATACACTCGTATCTCAGTATACTCACGCTCTCGATTATTCTAACTATTCTAGACATCTATTGTGCTTCTGGTGCTCTCATAACCCTAATACACGAGTAGGGTTATATTTATAAGGGTAGAAAACTTAACGGACAAGAAAACGCGTACGCGGCTCTAAAAGCCCCTGCTTGTCGGCCGACGGCTCATGGGTGTCGGCCGACACCCATCCCGAATTGCGGGATTCACCTCGGGCTGGAGCGCGTGATCCTCACAAGCTCGATCAGCCCTCTGTCGACCGACAGGGCCTGGTGTCGGCCGGCTCATGGATGTCGACCGACACCCATCCCGAATTGCGGGATTAACCTCGAGTTGGAGCGCGTGATCCTCAGAAGCTCGATCAGCCCTTTGTCGGCCGACAGGGCCTGGTGTCGGCCGACACCAGGCTAGAAAACCAGTCGGCTCTGGTCCATTCTCTTCATCGTTCGTCTTCTTCTCCGGCTCCAATTGTCTTCTCCGGCGTGAATAAACCTTCACTCCCAACACGTTTCCGCGTAAATGTGTGTGTTCGTTTTTTTCGTTTATCTTTTTATTCGGCATCTCATATATATTTCAAAAACTGTGAGCAATTTAATTTTAATATCGTAACAAGTGGTATCAGAGTTTTTGATGTTTCTAAACGTTAATATCATAACAATTGGCACAGAGTATAGTAAAAAGTTAATAAAACATCATTTGATTTTGCACTAAAAAAGATTTTCATCAATTCATGAATGATCAAATGAGTAAGGAATTAAGTGAGTGAATATAATTAAGAGAGATCATCTCACATTGCACGACCTAACACTTTATTCAAATTTTATAAATTATTAATTATAATATTAATTGTTTTTTTGTTTCATGTAAAGTTGTCATATTTATTTTATAATTTACAAATTAAGTGTAACAATTGAACAGAAAGAGTATGTGTTATTTATTTAGTGTTTTGCATGACTTAATATTTATAAACTGATTTTAAAGAAAAATTTACTCTTATTGTTTTTTTAATAAATACAATATATGTTTATAAGTGTAGAGGTGCGTATGGCCGGGATCAGGCAGACCGAGAGCCAAGTTTAGCAGGCCACCGGCCCACTGGGTTTTGGAAATCAGGCCCTAGCCCGGCTCATGTCTGATCGGACCGTACGGGCCGGGTGATCGGGATTAGGGGTGGGAATGAGTCGGGCTGAATCGAACTTTGCTTGAATAGGCTTGCGCCTTATGTAAAAAATTTAGGCTCAAGTCTGGACTAAGTACATTTCATAGGCTTTTTTAAAAGGTTCGGCCTAAGCTTTTTTTGTAAATAGACCCGGCCTGAAAGCCTTTTAAAAGTCTTTTTAAGTAAAATTTTAACTTCAACTGAATTTAATGAATAAATCTAAGATTTAATTAAAAATATTTTAAATAAATTTAACTATATTTAATTCATTTTATAAAATTATTTTTAACTTTTAACTATTCAATAATTAATAATAATAAAAAAATTGAACAACATTTTATAAATAGAAATAATGTTAAAAAAGTATCCTTCAATCAATACAGGATAATCACATTTCAATAACGATCATAGAATAGTGATTAATATGTACTTAGAAAAAACTAAAACTAAAAATTTTATTTTTCCCTAAGATTAGATATATACTTTATTAATATATTTAATATATATATATATATATATATATATATATATATATTAAATAGGTCGGTCTGTTAGACCTAAAAAGCTTGAAATAGAGATTAAGTCTTATCTGTTTATATAAACGAGCTTTTAAAAAAGCTTAAATCTGGCTCGTTTAATAAACGAGCCGAGCCGAGCCGAGCTTTTGTAGGTCGCGTCATAGGCCCCTGTCGGGTAGACTGGCCCCTGTCAGGTAGCCTGACTCATTTCCACCCTTGGTCGGGATAGGTTTATTTATTTATTTAACTAATTAATTAATATTTTACATAAATTAATTAGTGGACTTTGTGAGGTTAGTGGGCTGAGATGATTTGGGCTTATTTGTTTCATGGGTTGGAAAAAACGGATAAAAGTAAGGCCACCAAAATATTTCATTACAACCGAAGTTCCCTTTATACCCTTTTACACACAAAAAATTAACGCATAATGTGAAGATTGATTTTGTTTGTTTTCCTGAAGAAACTAGGAGTCATTATTCCAATTATATTTTTATTTCTTTCTTTTTTTTGTCAAAAAACAAAACAAAAAAACACTCAGAATTTTATTATTTTTCGTAATCAATGTGAAAAAAAAGTGAGCAATTTTTTTTGGAACTTGTGTTATTAAAATTTATGAATTATGTGTCAAGATGTTGGATTGTTTAGTGAATAATATAAGCCTATAGAAAGTAGGGTGATTTGGTGCAGTAAAACAAAACACATCACACTCGCAAGAAAAGGACATCTCACCGACTATTTTCACGTGGCTAAAGTTAGTACCGTCAATTAATCCATTCTCATGGTCGTGTGATTAGATTTCAAAATCTGAATCTTATTTAGGTACACGTTTCTGTCTCTCATCGCATTCAATCTTAGAATATCCATCTCACAACTTTTCATTATTGCTCTCTTTTTTTTCTTTGAAAATTCATAAAGAAATTGGAGATGAAGGAATAGTTGTAATTTTTTATTCAACTCTTCCCGGACGAGTTAAATAATATTAAAAAAATATTATTATTATTTTTTTTTTTACCAAAATTGAAATAATATTACTTCTTCTCCCTACATATAATTCAAAAGTAAAATTTTTCTTAACCAAAACCTTAATTGTATACTCAGATAAGATTAGAAAATCAAACATGATTTGAGATAAATTAGAAAATCACAACATATCTTCAACAAATAATGGTATTTGTAAGTTTGGTTCATAATTACAATTAGGGTATCTGTTAGTCATGGACGCGTTAAGAATATTGTAATGCGGCACGGAAAAATGGTGTTGCTTTGTTATAGGCATGGCATCATGTGGCCTTCATTTCACTAAAAGTCACAACTCCATTTTGTGTTTATTCTAAACTTTGACTAATTAACTCGCCTGCGTTGGACTTACGTGTCTAATCCCATGGAATAATTGTTTCTCCAATTTCAATTAATTGTCATTTTCTTGATCGTCATACTTATTGTCACTTGAAGGTGATTATTTGGGATCGTATATTCGAGTTTGTACAAAATATATTTTTAGGTAACTAAACATATAACAGTTTTAAAAATATAAGCTATTCTGGTAACTTAATACCCAATACCAAATTAAATAATAAACAAAAAATAAATCATTAGAAATGACACTTATATCCTTAACTTTTCATCTAATATTAAATGTAATTTACAAATTATTTATTTTATAAATTAAAAAATATATTATTATTCTTATTTTTTTTATCTAAAAAAAGTGTATTTTATTAATTTGTGTATACACAATAGATGTTGAAATGCTATGTATATGTAATACGATAACTATTTTTAGTTCCGGGACGAACCGAGATTTAAGGCGGATTTCAATAGTCCACTTGGGGATTTTTTTACAAGGGATACTCTTACAATTTAAAAGATTAATAATGTTAATTAAAATAAATTAAAATCGGTTCTTCAGTCAAATCAAATGAGTTACGATGATGTGGGTTGAAAAAAATAATAAGATATCAAATAATAAAATTGGTACAAATATTAATGTATACCAGGACCAAATTATTTGTTGACTGGAATGCCCACCTCAATTTTCTATGAAATTCAAATAATGGAAAATACAATATGGACTGTGTTTATACTTTATATAAGTATATAATTTATAATCAAATTTATGATTTTAGAAATGAATTTAGCCTAATTTTAAGTAAAAAAAAAAGTTAATTGTAATAATAGTACATAGCTTAGTGAATCAACATAATGATTAATAAGTGTTTTCAGTTAGCTTCTTTTTTTTCTTTGTATTTTTCCTCCCTATGACCTGATTACGACTTTCATCTACATCCTTTTATATCAGGCAGGTCACGGACAAGATGAGTATAAACAGTAGTACTCCGTAACTGTTCATTAACGAGCTGTTCTTGCCAAATTGAGAGCAATGTCCTGCCAAAACCGAATTATCGAACTAATGCATAGTCTTAACCATAATATATTGGAGTCGAATTATCGAACTAATGCGTAGTCTTAACCATAATATATTGGACTAGTAGATGGAGTTATTTAGGAATCCAACAAAAACAAACAAATTTTCAAGACAAAATTCCAAAATCAAAACATGATTAATAGTACTAACCATATAACATGGGAGATGAAGTTATTTAGGGATCCAACATAACCAAACAAAAACAAACTTATTTACAAGACAAAATTCCAAAATCAAAACATGATTAATATTAACATTTCATTTGTCTTACAAATCTTGCTCCCAAATTCCAAAAATGACCGCCAAACCAAAATCATCATAACAAGTTTTTCCCCTCCTCTCATCATCTCTTTAATTACACAACTACAAAGAGAGAGGGGTATTAAACATCCATATTACCCTAACTTCAAATCTCAAAATTTACAAGACACTTGAGAATACAATTCCTTTGTTATTTTTTCTTTTCTCAAAACAACATATGTACAAACACTAAAACCAAAAGGATCAAAGATCCCACCTATAGTTTGCTCGAAGAACTCGTTTTTCCCTCTCTTTTGCTACAACCAAATCGAACCGACCACATTTGGATGATCACTCGCTCGCTCGATCTCGATCTCTAATCGTATGTACGTAAAATTCTCAAGCCAAGGTAGGGATACTGCAATTGCGCCTATCTCTATCGAGGCAATCAAAGCCCTCCACCCTAACTGCAGGGTTGTTTCCAAAATTCGGCCGGACACATCCTCCCTTCCGGGGGGACAGCGCCGGCGGCCCCGAAGCGTTGAGGATGAACGACGCGGCGGAGGAAACTTTCTCCTCGCCGAATCGAGCGTCCTGAATTAGTGGGTTAGATACTCTGCTCGGCGGCGACCCCGAAAAAAATGGGGGCGACGATGCGAAGAGCGGGACCGAATCGTCCTGTAAAAAAGGGTCTTCATCATCAGATCTAATTTCAATTTTATTTTTAAATTGGTAATTAAAAAAAAAACAAACACAAACCTTCGCGAGGATTATGTCGAGTAACTCGTTTCCTGCTTTCGAATCACAATCATCTTGCTGATGGCTGAAAAGATAATTGATTATATTTAATTAATAATTAATGAAAATAATTAATTGATTAAATTAAATTGGAAACAGTTGAAATAAAAATTACCTCATATGCCATCGAACCAGGGGTCTGGGAGCGTAGGAGGGCTCAACGGCGGTGTGGACGAAGCCGATCCGACGCGGCTTCGGGCATACCACCGTGTCTCTCTTGTCGGCGGATCTACCGCCTCCGGCGGCGGAGGAGGCCCAAATCTCCTCGCAGGCGGCGAAACTGCTCTGTTTGATGGCATAGTGATTCATTTTCTCTTTCTTCTAGGAATAGATAGATCTGATGGAGAAATCGAAAGTTAGATCTGAAGTATATGTACAAATCGAAGGTTTTTTCAAGCAAGGAGAAAGAAGGCGCCGACAGTAGAGTCAGTTTCGAGCAAGGAGAAAAGAAGGTTGATAGGGTTTGGTGCCATGGAATTTATACACGCAGGAGGGGAAGAAGGGGAGGAGAAGAAAGTAGGAGATAGGGTTTTAATTTTTAATTTAATTTAGAAAATTAATTATTTTTATTGAATATTATTGTGTGTGGGGGGGACAGAAGCTGACATAATAAAAAAAAAATATGTATTTTGCAAAAGAGGAGCGTTCCGTGCAAATGAGAAAACATTTATTTAAAGTCGAAAATTAAAAATATTAAAAGTAGATCTGATAATGTGTTTGTTTTTTGTATGAAATATAATCACATGGAAATGCAGAGCAAGTGGGCTCAACTTTCTACAACTTTATTATTATGACTATGGTATAGTATATTATAGGATGCCGTAACCTATAGTAATCGACATTATGTTGACTAACTAGTGGACTATTAATGAACGGCCAACACACTTTAGGAATCAACGTCTTTCTTATCTTTTTGATTCGCATGCCTTATTTCTTGTCTCCTTTGATAATTTTATTCCTCATCTCACGAAAATGTTCTTCAAAATGGGGTTGTATTTAGTTGGGGATGTTCACGGCTGGATTTGGCGGATACATCTATAGAAAATCACTCGATTTTTTTATGATAATTTTATCAACTCGCTTATTTTTTTATATGGTGCGAGTGAAGTCAGGTGTCGGATTGACGGTGAAATTACTAGTTTAAATTAATATGTAAATGGTAAAAAGAAAAAAATAATAATAATAAAAAACTAAGAAAACAAAAAATAAACTAACACAAATTAGAAAACATTCATTTTAAATTATAGTAAAAAATTATGAAATAATAATCTTTAGTCACTTAAGTGATGATTGGATTTTTTTTTTAAATAAGTATTAAAAGCTAGTTAAGAAAAGTTTATAACAATTCAATTTTTTTTTTCGGTTGTGGGACAAGGAAGACGGTGATGTAGGGTTGCTAACATCGTCGCTCCGTCGTATTAGTATGATATTGTTCGATTCGGGAAAGTCCTCACGAATTTATTTTGAGATTCTTTCCCAAAATGTCTCGTATTAATGGAGTGGTAAGTCTCTTTATTAACCTTGCAAATTTCTCTTCATTTTTCGATGTGAAACTTGATTTGTACTCAACAGTCGCACTTTCGTTCCGCAAAGGATACTTATATTTACGGCGGACGTTGTAGCATTTTGTTCGCTCGATTATGTTTCATTTCATTTCAATATTTTACTCAACATCTCAACAATTAACATTTATGTTTAGTTTCAAATAAAAAAAATTATCATACGGTTATATGATTTGTCAAATTAACATTAATTTACCCTTTATACCGTAAAAATGTGATTTGAATTCAAAAACAAATTGAAAATGTATCAAATTAGTAATTATTTTCTCAGTCCCAAACATAAGATCAATTTTATTTTTTATTTTTTTGTAAATTTTAAATGAAATGTAACTATAATTTTGAAACAAATGAAATATTTATTTTTCGAAAATAAATAAATTTAAGATCGATCGGGACTCCAAATCGAAAAAAAAAATTCAAATGTAGAGATAGATTATATATATGATGAGATAGTCATCTGAACTTTTTTCATTGAAGGCTCAATTTCACAATTGATCACTAGGACGACCACATTTGTAACAAGAGAAAAATGATGGCAACTGTATCACTACCGTAAATGGTCAACTCCTTGCAATTAAAGTTTGTACACGGTCATGGAGGAAAGAGACAGAAAGTTGACCCCTATTCGCGACGCTTTTGCGAAGATCCAGCACTCGTTAGCATCATTTTATAGGGACTGATCCAGAGAGTATAATCAACGTTTCTTATACCAGCTTCGACTCAATGCTTATACACAAAATTTAGGTTTAGAGATCAAGTCATTGGGTAGTTTCTTATATGTCGGATTATGGAGTTATAAATAAATATTTTTTACTATTTTAGGAGTTTATTATACTTATATATAAAAGTTCTTTATAATTGACATAAATAACTAAGTATTGTAACTATGTTATTACGACTGCTTTTTTTGGTGTGATTCATTAATTATGAGGTTAATCGCAACAAAAAAATGCTTAAATCAATAATCATAATTGAACCAATTTAGGTTAATTCAATTTGGGTTAATCGATTAAACGTTAAACGCAATGTTACTTGTTTCGGTTAACCCATCAACCGCAAATTGTAAAGCAACAAAAAAATCTCATTGTACAAAAATAAATAAAGCTTTGCCAAATAAGAACAAACCCTAAAATACTCAAATAAATTAGATAATTTCAAAAAAAATATATGGGAAATTGATTTTTTATATATTCAACATAGGGCCTTAATTTTATCAACGAATAAATAAATAATACTCACATTAGTGAATAAGAATTTGCATATTGATTTACTTGATTTATGTATAATGTACATTTATTATGAGTAATTGAATTAAATTTTGTACCAAAAATTGCATCTCCTCATTAAGCTTTTTGGACAAGTTGCAATACCCAACAAGCAACAAGTAGGTGGGGTTTGTTCAGAGAACGTGTTATAATTAATAAGAATATCTCCTTTCACAATTTCCTATATTTTTCAAATACCAATGTAAGTATGTAACGGAATCATACTAATAAAATACTATAAGAAATTACTAGTAAGAAAAATGGCATTCATTTTGATTTATTTTATTTTATATTTATTTATTTATTTAGTGTTCATTGGTTCATAACCTAGCAATCTCATATTCTCATTGAAGCCTCCATCCCCAACTAAGGCTTTGTTTGCCTGATCACTAATTTTAATTTCACGAGTTCAATTTATTTTGAACTTTCATTTCTTAAATTGTCATTGACTTGTTTGATAATCTAAATTCACTTATTATAAATACCATACATATTCTATCAATAATTTTTGATTCAGAAATAAATGTATACTCAATTTGTCTAAAAAAAATAATATCATTGTACTTTTTTTGTAAAATACAAAATAAATAGTTTTATATTTTTTTAAAACCGAAATAATAATTTGTATGCATGAATTAAAGTAAATTATTAATTTTATGCCTGAAATTTTATGAATGTTAAATAAAGAGTAATATGGAAGTGTAAGTTATTTTATTATAAAATATTTATTTACATTATTTCAATTTTTTTATATAGTATCAATTTTTTCTAAGTTAGATTTTTTTATACTCCGTATATAAATGAAAACATGTAAATTCTCATTTAATATAAATACACATGCGCTGGTATCGGCCCATGTACTCTTTCACTTTGAAACTTGTTGAACTGGACGAACCGAAATTTGGACTCGTAAGTCTAAGCCCACACTAATTCTCCTTGGGCCTGCCATATCCTGTCAGCCCCCGTTCTATTATATAGCCTAAATTATTCTAAGGCCCATATACAACCAACATATATGATGGGCTTTATATGACCAAAAACCAAAAAGATTTTTACTTTCAAATACAAGAACAAACAAATGCATTAGTGTTTTTTGGGGTCTTCATTCTCTTGTGGGTTTCGAAACATCAAATCATTTGGGCTGAAAACTCTTTTTTTTTTGTTGCACGAGTCATGACATTAAAAATAAGAATCTAAATCGAAAAAGAATCCTGTGAAAAGTTTATTTTCTTAAGTCCCATGACATTTAAAATAAGAAAAAGAAATGCTCAAGGGGCTCGTACTGGCGCTAATGTCTGTCCATCGCTGGGAGAATCGTAGATCCGCTTAATATGACGGATGAGATCAATGAACTAACGTCATAGAAAAGAGATATCGAGCAGAGTCATGAATGAAAAACCAGTTCGAGACATAATATCAGTGGAAAAATATAATCTCAACTCCTACCATTGATTTGAGGATATGCAACAACTTAACTATGGATTCTAAAGGGACATAATATCTTCGGAAGGGTCCCTGCATGCTTGATTCTTAGGTGATTCTAAGTATGTTTTAAGTAGGGGTCTTAATTCAGTTAAACCAAAACAAGTCGAACCGAAATTTCGGTTAATCGAACAAAATAAGAGTTGTTTTCAAGAATCGAAAACCAAACCGTTTAAGAAATGGTTTGGTTCGATTTTAACCGAATAATTTCGGTTTGGTTTGGTTTTATTTGGTTTTAACCAAATTTTAATTTAAAAAAATATTTTTTTAATATTTTAATTAAAAATAAATAATTTTTATTTTTTATTAAAATTATTAAAACGAAATATAAAAAATGTAAAAAATAATTTTAATTAAAAATAAAATGTTATTATTAAAAAATATATAAAATTTTATTATTTGTATTTAAAATAATATATATATATATATATTAATTATTTTTTATTTTACTTTTATTTGGTTTGGTTTGGTTTTATTCGAACCAAACCAAACCAAATCAAACCAAACCGAAAAATTAAAGCCGAAAACCAAACTAAATTAGTTTGGTTTGGTTTGGTTTAACCGAACAGTGTCGGTTTGATTTGATTTGGTTTGATTTGATCGGTTTAACCAAATTTTTTACACCCTAGTTTTAAGTATAATTTAACAATATTTAAAATACATTTTTAATTTAAAAGAAAATAAATAGTTGAAATGATCAAATAATTAATTTGACTTATTATTTTCATACTTCTTCCATGTTATACTAATGGTCACACATTTTTTTGTATTTTGTTGAAAATGTGTCCATTGATCTGGAACAAAATAAAGGTAAGTAAGTATATAAGTGTAACTTTACAAATTACTACCATTAATTATGTGTGCCACCCAACGCGGAAATAAATAGAGACCACAAAATCAAAATACAAAACATAAGACAAAAGACAGAAGTGAAACTTAAAACAATCCATGTCATATCCCCTTCAAAAAATTATTCTTTCAGGGAGTTGAAACAATTATACACTATTCGTGTTCTAAAAGAGCTACTAATTAATACTACATCACTTTTGATCAACTATTTATACACGAGTTGATGAGCACGAAAATTAAAAAAATAACACTTTTTTTGACTAAAAATCCAGATTAAAATGCATTTGTAAGTTAAAATAAAAAGTAAAATAGTTCACTAAAATTTAAAAAGTAAGTGAGTAAATTAGAAATAAAATTGTATTTTTAAGTAAAATAATAATTAGTATTTATATTAAATTGAGACATTAAAAAAATTTGCATAATTAATTGAGACAAAGAGATTAATATATACTTACATAAACAGATTTAAGTATATGAATGTGTTCAACTTAGGTGGATATATAAAAGAAAAAAAATGATGTTGGATTTGAATAGTACAATATTGAAAGAAACATGTCAATGGGTACATACATACATTACATAACATAACATAGGTGATGAGTACAATGACACCCCACGAGGCACTAAGGCTCCATATACATATGATCTCCAGCGTGCTCTTTATTACATCAAAACCGATCCAAACTGCACTGTCATGTCTAAAAGGCAAACCCTTTGTCTTCACTGCCCCTTTAAGCCATGGAGTATATATTTTTTTTCTATCCTCCTCCTTCTCCTCCTCCTACTACTACTAGGGTTTCATGCCTGTCTATCTTCAATTTTCAATCACATGTGTAAATAACTAATTACTACTAATTTATAAGGTTTATCAATATGACATATATGTCAATTGTCAAATATAATCTCCCAAATAATAATAAACTTTAATTATATAGTCAAATATCAATACAAATTGTATCATGTGTGAAGTCTCCGTTACCGAATAGTTTCAAATAACTTACGAAAGAATTCGAGAAAAGTCAAAACAAAGTCTTGAAGTCAGTCAGTTCTCGCCGAAAATCGTATTTCTCTAGAAATTACAATTGAAAGGCGGTTTGAAAGAATCATAACTACTAATTTCCTCTGTCCCATAAAAGTTGCACTATTTTTCTACTGTAATTTAAAAAAAAATGTTATCTAAAAGGGAAAATATATATTTTTGTGTTTGAGCAAGAAATTAAGTAATGTCCGGGGTATTTAGAAGTAGGGCAATAAACCTAGGTATCTAGGTGGGTAGCTAGGTAACATAGTGAAAGAGGCCAAGTCCCTCTCATGAATCAAAACCCACCAAATTAATTATTTATTTTATTTTTTGTTTGTTTTGTTTCGTATATCCTTTTTTTTTTAAGTCACGAGACAACAATACTCTGTTTCTCTCTCTTTCTCTTCTCTCTGGTGTTTGTTAGTATTTAAATTGTAGAGAGAGAGAGAAGATGTCTCCAGAGAGGTTGGCAGAAGAAACTGATAGAGAACATTCAAGGCCATGACCACCGCCCCCCGCCCTTTCATTTGATCCCCTCTTTGGCCTTCACTTCTTTCTTCACCATCACTCCACTAATTTACTATAATACCCCTTCACTCTCTCTCAAACTCAAACTCAAACTCTAAGTAACATTTAGAGTTTCTTTCTTCTTCTCTTCTTCCAATTCATCTCGATTTGTCGGCCTCATGTATGTAGTAGCTACCTCCATCTATCCTTCATTTATTATTATTATTAACAAAAAATATTAATAAAATTTGTTGTATGTATGCAGGAGACCAGAAGGTAATAACCCGTTAGACCTGAATAACTTACCTGAAGATTATGCCACCGGTGGCAACAAACAACTACTCTCTCCAGAAGACAACACCTCTTCATCTGACGGTACTACTAATTAACTTCTTCTTCTTCTTCTTCTTCTTCTTCTTCAACTTCTTTTTTCTTTTATATATTTAATAGAAAGAAAGAAAGAAACCCTAGCTACCTATAAATAAAGTAAAAAAATAAAATAAAAAATGTCTTTTCATAGCTGATTGAATTTAGTAAATTAAGATAAGTCTTTTCAAACCCAGGCGGCTGCGGCGGCGGGAGCAGCAGCAGAAAAAAGAAAGACAAAAACGGAGGAGGCGACGAGCAAGGGAAAGTGTACGAGTGCAGATTCTGTTCCCTCAAGTTCTGCAAATCTCAAGCCCTCGGCGGACACATGAACCGCCATAGACAAGGTTAATTACTCACTTTTCTTCTTTTTCTTTTTCTTTTATATATTTATAATAAGAGCTTACTTGAAATTAATGGATCGATCAGAACGGGAAACAGAGACATTGAACAAGGCCCGTCAGCTCGTCTTCACCAACGACTTGGCCCCCGGCCACCTCGCTTATAATGTCTCAAGGTCAGAATAACTAAAACATTATTAAATTATAATTTTGATTTGTGTTTCTTATAACTTTACTATATATATATATATATAATAAATATTATTTTGATCCATGAGCAGTAATGGGCAACCGCACATGAACGTGGTTACCTCCGGCAGAATGTTTTCCGGCCATCCTCCTCCTCCTCCTCCGGCGGCCCCGTATAATATGTACCCGTCTCCTCCTCCTCCGCGTCTACTCTCGTTCCACTCTCAGTTCCGGCCTCCTCCGCCCAACAACAACGACTACTTTCTAGGGCACGTCTTATCCGAGGGGAACAACTACACCTGCATCGGAGCTCCCGTCGGGAATGTGGGACCCAGCACCACTACTCAAGAGGAAGGCCTAGAATGGAATAGATAGATCCATATTTCATTTGGGATCCAAGACATTTTATGTTACGTACGTGTTCGTGTTCGTCGTTTTTTTTTTTTGTTGTTGTTGTTGTATCCATCCATCAATCAATCGGTGTCAATGAAGTTGGATTCCAATATTTGATCATACATGTGTGTGTTGTTTTGTTGATGAGTGAGAGTGCAAGTGTTTATGAGATGGAGCTCTCAAAGAGATTGAAAAATAAACACATCAAAGGATAGGGACAAAATGTAGGCCACAAATCAGTTTTGGATTTGTTACAATTTTTTATTTGAAGTGTAGTCACATTTTTTGGTTTTTGTAGACTTGTTTTTTGAGCTCTCACATTCACTAGGTACTACATGTAGTATATATCTGGGTTTCAACTCATCTACAAATACAATCCTCAACCACTTAAATTTTGGTTAGAGAGCTAGGGCTTCAATTCATGCCGAAGAATCAAAAGAACCTAAACGCAATACAATATGTCATCGAGGCTTTTTCTCAACTTCTCCAGTAAAACATTTTTCAGACGAGAAAATTTGGTTAAGCACGACTATGACTAACTACAATTAGTCGAGTGATTATCGTCTTGACCTTGTCTATGATATGCACCATATATTCGAGTTGACTCAAAAACATTTTTGAAATATCTTTCTAAAGATAGTAATATGATTTGACTTAGTTTTCTATACGAACTAGATCTTGGAATTACGACATCGCACTCCTTGGTCGGAAAGATATTGGAATAATTGTAATGATCTGAAATGTAACAACCTCATTAAAGCAGACAGGTAGTTGAAGGTCTAGCTTAGTTTCACTTAATTCACAGACAACTAAAACTAGGGTTTTGAGCTCCACCCAAATTGAGGTTCATCATATGTTCAAATCAGGCCCCATAAATAATCGAATAATTATGAATTAATTAATTAAATACCCAATCTCATGTGTCAATTAATATATTTACATCTGTCACATAATAATTCGTAAATTACAAAATATTGGTGCATAATTCAAGAGAGAGTATTATTCTATTTCTCGATAATTAATTTAGATTGAAATAAATTTGATTGGAGATTTTTCGTAATTAGAGATGGATGGATCGGAGACAAGAAAACATAGACAGTAGCTGATCGATAATCTTTACAGTGCACACAAAATCAAATTTCGGCCAAAAGCTGCATATCATTTTGAGAGGATATATAATTGCAAAAATAGGATATTTAATTAATTATAAATTTAAATATTATTATTATAAAATATATATATATATATATATATATATATATATATATATATATATATATATATATATATATATGTCGACTCTAATTGGCAGGTCAACTCACTTTATTTAGCAGGAGAGAAACTGAAGTCTAGCTACGTACCTACACACACCCCTACCGACCGATCGATTTCGATCATGCTGGAGTTTTTATTGTCCAAGATCGACATCTTGTGTTACAATTTTTTTTGTCCATATTTCAGTGCCTTTTTTTAATTAATTATAAGTATCTATAATTATTGATGAAGTGTTGGAGTAACAATTCAAGTCTCCAATCGAAGAAAAAAAAGTCACATAATAAAACTAATTTTGTACTATATGATAGCAATTGCATGAAAAGAATAATAGTATCATACTAATTAATGGTGGGTGATGTAACGGAAGCGTAAACACGATAATTAAAACTAGTTAATTCTAAAACACATAATTAAAACTAGTTAATTCTAAAAATACTTAAAAATTAAAGATCAAAGTTAGTTGATTTCGAATAATACTGAAACATGATAAAAACCTTAATAGAGAAATAAACTTTTATTTCAATATCAAAACAGCTGCTAAATGAATGACAAAAATAAATAGGACAAAAATTCTAACAAAATAAATTAAAATAAATAAAATAATAATAATAATTTAAATAACAAGAGATAATATTTTTCTTATTTTAATTAATTAATTAAAGGACCAAAAGATGACTACGCGTTGAAATCCCGAGATTGGATTGGTGAAAGGAACAAGTCTTTGCATACTAATTATAATAGTATTACATTATGAAATCTACAAAAAACGACGACAAATATATATACACATATATATATATAGTGTGTGTGTGTGCTGAGAAAGCAGAAAAAAGTCGAAGAGCCTATATTTTGTGTAGAGTCAGCTTAATGATCAAGCTAAGTTATTAGAGACGATTAAAGCTGCAACTACGTACAATATTTTTTATAATTTAAATTTTGAATATATATATATAAGTAATTAATTAATAAATAAAACAAATAAATACGGAGTAGGAAATACTAGAATTAAAGAAGTGTTAATAGAAGAAGTAGTATGTTCTGAAAATAACTTTCATTCATATTCTGATCACACGTTGCATGCCTCTGTGTAGTCGCTGCCAATGGGGCTTAGCTTTATTACCAAATAAAGTATTCACTTCATGTCAAATTTTGGTAGGGTTAACCTACCTAAATTAATACAAACTAATAACTTTAATTTCCAGTCTAAATATTTCAGTTCATAATGTACTCCTGCAACTACAACTTTTTAAACACACACTATATACAATGAATAAGTAGATTAAAGTAAATGTATCCTCAGATACGTAATATGATGAATATTGTATACCATCACATCACATTCTATAATTTGAGATTGTTAAACTTATATGGGAAATAGGCGGAAATAGGCACTTGATATAAAAGTATGAGTTCCGCGGCCCCTAATATAAAAGTATGAGTTATGTAACCAGATTCGGGTACAAAAACTTAATTATCTTTACTTTTGTCAATAAAAGAAAATGATAAATAAAAAGGATAAGTAAGCGCTCGTCTCGTGACACCACTAGCACGAAATCCTTTCCATCTTGTGCCCCTCTTACCACGAAAGCTCGAAAGCACGATGGTTTTATTTTCGTGTTTTTATGAGCACGAACTTGTAACTTAATTCGTGCTCTGTGATATGTTCGTGGAATACGATCTTTTCATGATTTCGTGCTACTTTGCATGCATATTTATCACCACGATTAAAAGCCGAATCATTCATTAAAATTCAAATTTTGATTGCGACTGGTACATCAAATAAGAATAAAAAAACTAATTCGAATCGACATCGCTATTGACTATTTCAGGCACCAGAAGCGGAGGAGACGATGGAGGCGATGGAGGCGGCGGCTGAGCAATCCTCCTGCGAAAGTTTAGAAATTCGCAGGCGCTGCGGTCAAACACGACGACTTCAAATTTGTCCACTGGATTTTGTGGACTCGTCGAGAAATAGTGAAACACGAGAAACCAGCCGATTTTCAAACAGTGATCCCTATAGAAGCTGGGTCATCCCCGACGAAAGTATAAATCGCCGTTTACTCGGGTTACTGTGACGTCAAAATGGTCATTGTATACATCGTAAAACTGGACCACCTTGTTCTCTAGGTTCCTCCCAGCGTGACGCGCAAACTCCGGAAGAAGTAGAAGATGGGTTTCCCAATCATCAAATAGAACTTTAAAGAATCGACATTCCATGTTTTGAGATTGTTAAACGAGGAAGGAACTCGAATATGGATATTTAATTCATATCGTTTCAGTTCAGTTTAGTTCAGATTGTTATAGTTCAGTTTAGTTCAGTCGGCTTCAATTCAAAAGAAAAAGTCCTAACTATATAAATTACACATTCTTCATGGATAGACTTCCTTAGTTTTTTTTTTTGTTCATTAAAAAATATTGTTGAATAATTACAATCACTTAAATTCACTTTATTTACAAGAACACTACTATCTATACATATAAAATACATTACCTTGTATTTTTTAAATATTGTGTCAATAAGAGTATTTTGCGATGAAGCGGAGTAGTATACTCTTCCGCCCCACACTAGTTATCACACTTCTTTTGTAAACAACAAACAAGGTACTACAAGGCTATGGGTTAATACAATTTTTTGGATTGAAATTGAAAAGAAAAAGTTTTGCAAAGTATCTCTTCATATCATCAATAGCTTCCTGAATCCTGGCCTAGCTACTTGCTTTACTTTCTTTTTTATTTGTCCTTATACTAGTACAAGATGCCATAGAGAGTACGAAATGCAAGGCACTTCATTTGGTCCCCATTTTCAGTTTGACAAAGTCACTAAATATGCATATATACAATTAGGGGTCTTCCTATGGCTTAATTGCAATTTCATCCCCTAAATTGTACCATGGTATGGAATTATAGTAGTAATTTGTACATTTTTTACATCATATTCAACCTCCTTATAATTACAATTTGACGAACATATTTGCCGCTCTAAGAATTGATAATGTTAGCTAGTCCGAACATATAAATCGGATACAATTGTAAATATTTATAAGTGTGGTTGCTATTTTGAAACGAAAGAAAGTACAAAATGAAGATTGGGTAATCTTGTAATTATTGATAATTGTAGGACCACATTTACAATTAAGAAGTGTTAGAAGTAGTAGTGCAAAAAAGTGGGCGGGATTGATCGATGTTTGTGACCACAAAGACAGACATATGACATTTGATTGCTCATCAATCTCTGCCGCGCCCAACGTTTACTTTCTTAAAATTTGGAACTACAGTACCACTAGCTGTATTTTTCAGTTTTTTTCCCATCAACTTAAAGAAACAAATTTTTTAGCCATTACTTTTTACGACATATGAGAATAAATTGGTTACTAGTGTGTTCTATTTTTAAAATAGTTCTTTGAAATTTTGAAAAAAATCTTGAAATATATACTACACCTCTTTAGACAATTTTCAGAATAAAAAAATATTGTTGCAAGAAGTCGAGACGTTTTTATCTTTACATTGGTAGAAATTAATGCGTACCATGCATGCATACTTTGTTCTCAATTCTCAAAAAAATAAAGTTTGTGAATTTTGAATTTAAGTAGTGAATATCATTGAACGTCAAAAAAACATATTGGATACAATACCTTGAGCGTTTCATAAAAAACGTACAACAAATCAATGATATTCGCACAATAATTTTTTATTTTTATCATTCTATGTTGTGTTTTCGTTTGGACACTGAACAATATGTTTTATTCATAAATATTTAAATTTATAAAGGTGACCTCCCCGTCCATAGTACCTTAAAATACATTGACAACATTGCTATCAAATGTCAATGCCATTATTTGGTAGCCTTTTTAAAACCTTAAAATACATTGACAACAGTGCTATCAAATGTCAATGCCATTATTTTGTAGCCTTTTTAAAACGACCCTATTAATTTGCACATTTTTTGTTCTGTGCTACAAAGCTTTCGATTCGATGAATCTCTAAATTGTGCAAATGAACAATAGCCTGAAGAAGTCAAGATCGAATCTCTAAATTGTGCAAATGAACAATAGCCAGAAGAACTCAAATCGATGAGATTCTAGTGACAAGTGAATATACATAAATAAAATAAAAACAGTGCATAATTCTATTTGACAGAAGTAATATCATTTTGTGTAAAGATTACAATTATTCAAGTGAAAAATACAATTATAAAAAATAAAAAATATTTAAATTGATGAAAATTATAATTATAAAAGAATAATGAAGAATACATTTACTGACAAAGAATACCCCCTATATGCAATAATTAAAAATCTATTTAAATGTACATGAATGAGAGTCAATTCTTTGATAGATTGTGGTATACAGCTTCGTCCAATCAGCAATCATAGTAAATGTATGTGTATGTATTTTCAAGTAGATGAGAAAGTTGAGCCAACTGAGTTTGTACTGTTGCTCCATATAAGGAAACTCAATGTACCATTGGCGATAAATGATCTTCTTCCAAACCACTAACTTACAAAAAGATCACAAAACATGATACACGGAAGTGTAACTACTTCTCTGAAACGAAGAGAGTATACAATGAGTAGTTACTACTCCCTCAATCCTTGAAACCTCAACACCATAATCGTAAATTTCAAAAAAGTGTGCAGAATTTTCAAGAACAATCAACATAGAAAGTACTAAAAAATCAAATGTAAATAAAAACGACCTTTGCGTTTCAATGGTAGAAGCTTGTGAGAGTAATTTTACTCAAAAAACGAAGATGCGCACCCCAAACATGCATATAGTTCTCCTATGCGAATTTTACAAAAGATAACACAAAAGCTACCTTCTAAAATTACAAACTGAGACCCTCACAATTCGAATCGTTTTAAAAATCACACAACTCAAGGTACTGGAAATTTTGAACAATAACAACCCCCTTTTTTTTTTCTCTCTGTAGCAAGTCCAATCTTTTCCAGTATTTACACATCAGGATTTATATAAAAAAAACATTTCTAGTTGCAAAGACCCAAAAGAGAAAAACACCAAACCTCAGGTAAAAAAGTTTAAGAGAAAAAACAAAGTATATTTGCAGTTTTACTGAAACAAGTTTGAATCAGGGAAACCCGGAATTTACCAGCTCAGCGGCTGCACGTGCAGCTGCCGTCGCACGCTCAGCCGCAGCAATGGCAGTGCGGGCCCTCTGTAATGCATCAGACGGTTGTACTCTTACATTTTCAGTGACTGGTTCTACAATCTGTTTTCTGGTTGCTGGTTCGATTTTCTGGGGATCCCCAAAAGACATTGGGCGGTGACTCTGTCTATTGTCTACAGAGGTAGGCGAATGCTCTGTGTTAGAGGAATAATTGTCACGGGCTCCAGGTCTAGAATGGGCGAGGGATTGTACAGAGATTTGTTTCGGCCCGTTCTGAAAATGCACATTCAATGGGAATTAAATGAGTAACTACCTCAAGCAGCTAAGGATGTGTTTGGGTTGATGAATTTAAAAAATCAACCCAACATGTTTCGCTAAAAAGCTCAAATCTTGGATTTCCAAATCCTTGCCAAAAATTACTTCGTCTATGGATTTGAAATTATTTCTGTAAAAAACTTTTAATTTGAAATCCATTCATTTTATTTCATATATATATACACATTTCACACACTAAAAGTTTGTAAATAGAATGAAAATAGAAAGTGTATTCTTTCTACAAATAAATATCAATTCATATTTATAAAAGAATTTGTAATGGATCGTCACAAACCCGTATGTGAACAAACAAAAAGATTTAAAAAGGATGGAATTCATATAAAATGCACTATGTGGAATCAATTGATTATGAAGTCTTCAAATCCGTCAATCCACACACAACCTAAGGAAACTTAAATTCGAACATATCAAAATCAGGGAGAGTAAGGTATGGATATTACCAAAAGATCCTCAGGTTTCTTGCCGAATTCTGCTTCAGTTTTGGCAGAGTCCCAATTAATATTATATTCAAGAGCGATTTCCTTTAGTACTTTCAGTTTCAAATCAGCAGGTGGAGCATTCACTGAGAGCCTTTCAACTATCTGAAAATTTATGTTATGCATCAAATATTCAATTAGCACATATAATCAACGCAAAAGGTTAAAAAAGAAAAGGAAACTAACTGTACGGTTGACGCTGGTATCTGGGCGAAGCTCGGATGCAGCAGCTATGAATTCTTTTCCATACTTTGCAGCAAATAAATTCCGGACTTGCATTAGATCTGGCAGATCCGAACATCTTGGAGCTGAAAATATTATGCTTGCTACTGCTTCCCGTAATTCGGTAGGGCATTCCCTGTTTAAATTCATGGAATGAAACAACCATAAACATAAATAAATAAAACCAAATTTATCAAGAAAATAACACACCTCTAGACATAACCAAATTAATCAAAGCATAACCCTTTTCATAATTAAACATGTAGTTCTAATAAAATCCTACACATCATATATACACAGAAACTTCCCTAAGTCGATCATTGCTTAATGGAAAAAAAACGTAGGTGTCATATAGTCACCTCTGGCTTTCAAGAATAGGTACACGGGCCAGAACGAATTCACAGAACAACTCCAATATCTCATACGCTTCCCACGTGTTCTGCTCACGAATAACATGCTCCACCTAACCAAAGGCATTAATAATTGAATAAACTAATTGTGTACTAGAAAAAAAAACGAGACTTATAAAAAGAGCGAGTGATATGCAATATACCCTAATCCGAGCAATGGGTTCTTGGCCGGCCTGAAGAAACTCGGCAATCTCTTTCCTCATGAGCCTCATCTGCACATCTCTCTTGTTTTGCAACAACTTGATGCGCGAGATTGCCAAGGTCAAGCATGTTTTGCTACAACATCACAAAATCAGAATCTACTAAAATACCACACGAGCTCGATTCATTCATAGATTGATTAGGGCAAAAAAAAAAAAAGTGGAACTACTACCAAGTATATATATTACTCCATATCATATTTGTAGATCCAAGGATTTGTCAAAATTACAAATAAAGTTTAAGTTCGTCTTCACCGTAATCAAACACAACACACCAAAATAACTACTTTCCAGAACCCCAAATGAGCTTCAGGTAATTAGAATCGCTTGCGATTAATTATCAGCTAAAAGGATGGGATTTTCGACAATGGAACGCGATAGGAAAATGATTAATTAGGATGACAGAAACGAATATCAAGATTATCAATTTTCTTCTTCATATTAGAAGTAAAATAAAAATATAAAAATAAGAGGGTAGTTCAGGAAATGAAATGAAATTGAAAATTCAGAATTGATGGAACTAACCATTTAGGTCCGAGAAGTCCCCTGTTGAAGATCTGATTCAGAACAGACATCGTGTATCTGAATTATCTATCTGGAGTTGGTTATACAGGAAAATTTGTAACATTTGAGTTTTGGGGTTTTTATTCTCGGAGACGCGTCTGTATATTTAATCAGATGAATTAAAAATAAAAATAAAAAATTAAATAATTGAACTCCAAAATAAATAAATATATATATATATATATATATATATATATATATATATATATATATACAAATTTTAACTGATTTAAAATATATTTTTAATATTTTTAAAGTATTTTAAAATATTTTTTATTTAATTCAATTTTTTAAATTTAATAAAGTGTCTTAAAATCTGTTTTAAACGTTTTAAAATAATTAGTCCTCCTATGCGATGCTTTTATTTAATTCAATTATTTGTTACTCGAGTAGTGCTCGACTTAATATTAGATGTAGATATTGATAATGGACAAATAAATAGTAATTAAATTATCTAATTGAAATAGTACAATAAAAAAAATTACATTTATATTACAAATTATGTAATACTTCTTTATAGACTACATTTGTTCTATTTGTAAGACGACCACGCTGGTCACTTACATTCATATTACAAATTATGTAATACTTCTTTATAGACTACATTTGTTCTATTGTAAGACGACCAGTCACAAAGCAAAAGCTTCAACCCGGTCGTGTTGGTTACTCTAGACAACTACAATTGATCGTGTGTAAATACTGGTTTCTTAAAAAATATTCCAACATTTCTCAACTACTGACTTGACTCTTATTAATAGTCATGGCATAGCAAACTGGAATTTGGTATTCGAGGGCGTCAGAGCAATTCGAGTATTAAAAACCATTTCCCCAAAATTATTTTCTCCTAATACTTTTGCGTGGATAATATAATTATCAAGTAGTGTCACAACCAGTACCATTGCATAGTCCGAAAGAGGCATCCATATTCCGCAATAATATAACGGTCACCCCAATCTAATACGAAACAGTTCATGTATCAAAAACTATATATCATGTCACAATATTTAATTAATTCGTATATTATATACAATAAATAGAATATTACATGACTATATAAATTGTTGCTTTAAGAAAAAAAATAATATATATATATATATATATATATATATATATATATATATATATATATATATATATATATATATATATATTAATTACTATATGTAATACTATCTGAACTCAGGTAAATTATTTCGTCTGTATTATGCATTGCAACCATATAATCGTTGATTTCATTAACGTCATCCAGGGTCGGCGCTAGAATCACTCGTCTTTCTAGAAAATTGATATTCTTAATGTAATCATGGAAAGATGGGTACGCAGCATGAACAATCGATTCAATATAATCATCCGATTGAATTATCAAATATTCATTCGGGATCTCTATATCTACTTCCCCGTTAAAGTATCAAATATTCATTCGGAATCTCTATATCTACTTTCCCGTCATTTTCGTCGTCAGTAGTACAATCTCTTATAGAAGAGCCAATCAGAGAACTCACGCAACCTACGACTATTGCCGATATTTTGCAACCTCATGTTCTTGGTCAAACGCAAAACTTTGCAATTTAACCATATATTAGAAGAATTAATAGTGGCGTCAACTATATCTACATTTAGGCATGACCAATCAAATTTGAAGAAAATCTCCTCCTAAAAATATATTACCCGTGAAAATTATAAAAGTTGTATAACGGCTTTTTAATAAAATTAAATTGGTGAATAATTATGTTTGTTTTTATTTCAAGAATCTTCAATCTAAATATAATTGATTTATTAATTTATTTGTTTTCATAATAATATAGAAAATCAAAAAATGATATTTTCATCAAAATTCAATAATAAAAATCAGCATTTATTTTTCATTTTAAATATAAAATTCATGTGAATTATTAAAAAGAATCGTTGTATATAAAGAAAAATAAAATTAAAACATAGTTTAAGCGTGTTTTTAAATAATTGCAATATTTTCCTTAGTCTCTTGAAACATATAAATGTGGAATTGTATAATTAATAAAATTAGATTTTTAGATAATTTTCTTTTTATTTAAATAATTTGATTTCTTATTTTATTTTATTAATTTTTATAATGATACAAAAAATAAAATAAAATAAAACTTGAAGTTTTTTTCAATCATAATTATCACTTTTTGATTGATCTATTAAAATATATAATCTCGTATGAATTTTTATATTAATATTAAATTATTAATGAATAGTTTTATTATTTTTATTTCAACTATATTTTTCAATAACACTATTTTAATAATTTATTTATATTTATAATCATATAGAAAAAAAAAAAAAAAAGATCCCTTGATGTTTTCTAATAATAGTTTTGGATCTTTTGATTGGACACTTAAAAGATATAAATCGTATATACAAATACGGTTGCTAAGTTAAATATTATAAATTACATCATTAAATACAAATACGGTTGCTTACAACAGAAATAAAATTAGAATAAAATTAAATAGAAATATTATAAATTTTACTAAAATAATAATTGTGAGTTACACAAAATATTATAAATTACATCATAAAATAAATAAAAGATAAATAAATTATTAACGCAAAATACTCTAAAGTCTAAACTTATTAAAGTTTGATTCCATTTAAATTTTTTGCAATCCAATATTTCGATCTTTCTTCCTGGAGTTCTGATCGCTCAATTTGCAGAGTCTTTTACTTATAAATAAACCTAAAAAAAAAAAATAAGAAATACAAAAGCCCTGCAAAAAAAATAATAATTAATAAGAGTAAAAAAAAAATAAAAAACGGGGAAAAAAATACAAAACCATTACCAAATAAATTGTTATATTTACAATACAATTATAATCAACAAACAATAATATTAAAACTAAAATTCGAATTGGTAAAAAATACTTACATTAAAAGCTGAAAAAAATAAAATTATTAATGATTAAACAATAATATTAAAACTAAAATTCAAATTAATAAAAAATACTAACATTAAGGCTGACTGCAAAAAATAAATAAAAATATTAATGATTAAACGATAATATTAAAATTAAAATTCGAATTAGTAAAAATACTTATCAAACAATAATATTTAAATTAAAATCTAATTTGCAAAAGAATGTTTACCTATCCAAGACTGCAAAAAATAAAACAAAAACAAAACTTATATAGAACTCTAAAAAAAACAAAAGTGATCATTAACAAATAAAAAAAATAGAATAGGGAGAGGTAAGAAGTGAGTAAAGATGAAGTAATTTATATAAACACGAATTTGAATTATAATTATAATAATATAAATAGTAGATAATATCAAATTTATTTAGTTGATTTAAATAAAGATTAGATTTATCTAAAATTCCGATATTATTGTTTATATAATATAAATTGATTAATTAACTTTTAAATATATTAATAAAAAAATACAAATTCTCTCCCATCATCCCTTAATTACGCTAATTAATTTTAGTAATATAAATAAATAGTTGTATAATAGAATAAACGTAATTAAAGGACATAAATAAAGAATAAAAGTGAAATTTTAAATATTTCAAGTCAATATAAATTTAAATTATATTATATAAATAAATAAATAATTATGCTAATTAATTAAAAATAATTACGCTAATTAATTACTGCGAACACAAATTTAATCTAAGTTCATTGTATAATAATAGGTGTGAACACAACATAATCTAACTGGTTAAATATTTCAAGTCAATATTTACTATAATTAAGGGAGATTATAAATTTAAATTATATTATATAAATAAATAATTAATTATGCTAATTAACAATGGGTGTGAACACAACATAATCTAACGGGTAAAATATATTCTATCTAGGACAATTGCTATCTTAATTATATATTATAAAGATTCCTATAATTAAAATACTTAAATTAATTAAATCACAATTATTATTATTATTATTATTATTTATATATAAAAAAAGTTCGAGCTAAAATACATAAATTATTTTTGAATTTATATCAGTAAATAATTTTTTTTTTGAAATCTAATAATATTATTCAATAATTATTAAATACGATTTTATTTCATTAACTCAATTAATGATTTTAATTATGTTTTAGTGATATTTGTAAGTAATACAAATAAAGATATTGTTGCATAAGTTACAACATAAACAAAATTAGAATAAAATTAAATAGAATTATTGTAAATTGCTAAATTTTATAAATTAAAGTAAATATATAAAATACATCATAAATAAAATGAAAACAAACTACTCTAAAATTACAGTAAATTGAATAAATTATATTATAAATAAAATTAACACAAACTACTCTAATTTTATTAGGAACATAAACAAAAATTTGGAATTCATTTAAAATTTATGCAATCCAATGTTTCGATCTTTCTTCATTAACTTCTAATTGTTCGATTTGGAAAGTATTTTACTTATAATGAAACCTACAAAATAACTATATAGTTATAAGAAAACCTACAAAATAAACAAAAAAAAGTAAGAAATTCAAAAGTTATACAAAAAAATGAATTATCAAAAATAATAAAAAAATTCAAAAAACATGAAAAAAAATACAAAAATCATTACTAAATAATTTGTTATACAGTTATAATCAACAAACACTAATATTAATTAGTAAAAAATACTTACATAACCTTACAAAAAATAAAAATATTAATGATGAAACAATAATATTAAAACTAAAATTCAAATTAGTAAAAAATAATTACGCTGCAAAAAATACAAATATTAAAACAATAATATTAAAATTAAAATTTGAGTAAGATATACTTACATTTGAACTACAAAAAATAAAAAACATTAATTATCAAACAATCAAATTTAAAGTAAAATGGAATTAGTAAAAGAATATTTAGCTGCAAAAAATACAAAAAAAAAAAAACAAAACTTACATAGAGTCCTGAATAAAAATGTGAACATTAACAAATAAAAAAAATAGCTGAAATGAAAAGGCAGACAAATAAAAAAAATAGCTGAAATGAAAAGGCCGCAAAAATACAAAAAACAAAAAAACAACAAAACTTACATAAACTCTGCAAAAATAAATAAATAAATGTGACCATAAACAAAAAAAAAGCTGAAATAAAAAGTATAAAAAACAAAAAAAAAACAACAAAACAACAAAACTTAACTTGCAAAAAAATAAATAAATGTGAGTAAAAAAAAAGCTGAAATGAAAAAGCGGCAAAAAAAAATTACATAAAGCTCTGAAAAAAATAAATAAATGTGAGCATGAAAAAAAAATAAGTGAAATGAAAAGTATACAAAAAAGCAAAAAAAAACAACAAAACTTACATAAAGATCGACAAGAAAATAAATAAATGTGAGGATTAACAAATAAAAAAAATAAGTGAGAAGTAATGAATGAGTGAAGATAGCGTTCTTTATATAGATACGGGAAGTAGAGTTTGATAATAATTATTATTTTTTAAATATAATAAATTTGAATTATCTTAAATTTCGATATTATTGTTTGTATAATATAAATTAATTAATTGATCAATTAAATATATTAATAAAAAATTCTCTCCCATTATTTCTTAATTACGATAATTAATTTTATTATTATAATAGAATAAACTTAATTAAAAGAGATAAATAAAGAATAAATGTGACATTTTAAATATTTCAAGTCAATATTTACTACAATTAAGGATTATATTAGGAAGATTATAAAAAACTAAATTATTATATAAACAAATAAATAATTACGCTAATTAATTAAAAATACTTACGTTAATTAATTATGCTAAAATAATAATTAATAATGACATGTAACACAAATTTAATCTAACGGTGATTGTTTATTAATAGGTGTGAACACAAAAAAATTAAACGGTTAAAATATATGACACCTAGTACAATTGCTAGCTGAATTATATATTATAAGAATATTTAAACATTTTAAGGTGTTAATGTTTTTTTTATGTAAATTGAAATATCCATTGAACATAATTGTTTTAAATAATTTTAAATTAATTTGAAATATATTTTGAGCATTTTTAAAATTAAAAAAATAATTTTTATGTGATTTATAATATTTATAAACATTTTAATTTGTCCTAAAATAATTTTCAAATGATTTTAAATATTTTTTATACAGTTTGAAGTGATTTACAAAATAAATTTTAAAAATTTTCAGGTTTCTTATTTTTTTTAATTATTAAAATAAAAATTAAAGTGTCTTAAAATTAATTTTAAGCATTTAAAATAATTTTTAAACATTTAAAGTGTTTAAAAATAAATTTTAAATGATTTTGCATATAATTTAAATATTTTAAAGTGTCTTAAAATAATTTTAAATTATCTTAAAATAATTTGTCAGTGATTCCAAATATCTTTTAAATATTTAAAGGTGTTTCAAAATAATTTTTAAATGATTTGAAATATATTTTAAATATTTTAATTTATTTTAAAATAATTTTAAGTGATTTAAATAACTTAAATCATTTTAAGTGTTTAAAATAATGAAATTGAATAAAATTTGAATTATCATTTAAACTTTTTGAGATGTCTATTGTTTGTGTCTTTTTTTTTCTTGTTTATTTTGTGTGAGTTTGTATTGGGTTGTGTTGTTTTTGGGTATTTTCTCTTAGTTTGGTGTGGTATAGTGATTTCTCTTATTTTATGTAATCAAAACAATTAGTTTGATTATTTAAATTGTGTTGACTACATTATAAATGGTCAATAGTGTCTTGAAATAATTTTTAAATAATTTAAAATGCATTTTAAACTTTTAAAAATATTTAAAATATTAAAAATAAATTTTAAACTTTTAAAATTGTATTGAAATAATTTTTTCAAATCATTTTAAAATTTTATTTTTTTTAAAAACAATTTATTAATTTATTTGAAATATCTTTTAAAAAATACTTTGTTTTGAAAGAAAAAACATAACATCAAAATAAATTGTATATTTAAAATGTTTGGTTAAAGGTCGAATATTTCCAACTTGATAATCCGAATGGGCTGAACCAATTCCGAGTGATCTGCATAGAAATACAAGAGGAAGTTGTGACGTTTTAAATTTTATTAAAAATAGTCAAATAAAATAAATATAGAATGATTAATTTATTTATGCAAATACTATATGTGAAATGAATGTAGCAAGCATATGGATTGTTTTACTAATTAGAAACAAATTTCTTCCGTCTGTTTTTCAAGATAGCTAAAGTGGGCCCAAACCTCGCCACAAACACAGCCCACGCCCTCGAACAGAAGCTAATCACACTGATTCGATCATGTAAATCCCCAGAACACCTCCGCCAAATCCAGTCTCAGATCATCACCACCGCCATCGACCATCAAACCCACCTCGTAACTTCCCATTTCTTCTCAAAATGCTCCGAGCTGAAGAGAATCGACCACGCCCGGAAGGTGTTCGACCAAATGTCTGACAGAACCCACACCTCCCTCTGGAACGTAATCTCCAACGGCTATCTCCGAAACGACGCCCACGCCGAAGTGATGCCGTTTTTCGCTCTCATGACGAGGGAAAACGTCCGACCCAACTGCTACACCTTACCCGTGGTCTTAAAATCGTGCTGCAAGCTCTCGGCTCTGAGAGAAGGCGAGCAAGTCCACTCCCTCGCAATCAAGAACGGGTTCAACTCGAACACTTACGTCGGCACTAATCTGATCGAGCTGTATTCGGGCTCGGGCCACGTGGGGCCCGCTCACCGGGTCTTCACCGGGATGGCCCTCAGGAACGTGGTCTCTTGGACCGCGATGATAAACGGCTACATAGCAAACAACGATTTGCTTTCCGCCAGGAGGCTTTTCGATTTGTCTCCGGAGAGAGACGTGGTTCTGTGGAACAGGATGATCACGGGCTACGTGGAGTCCGGAGATATGGATGAGGCGAAAAAGCTCTTCGACTCTATGCCGGATAAAGACTTGATGTCCTTCAACACTCTGCTTCACGGGTACGCGAATAACAACGACGTCGAGGGCTGCGAGAGTTTTTTCGAGTCTATGGACGAGAGAAATATCTTCTCGTGGAACGGGTTGATAAATGGGTACTATCGAGGTTCGCGTTTTCTCGAGGTTCTCGGGGCTTTCAGGCGAATGATGAGGGAAAATAATGTGTGTCCTAACGACGCGACTTTGGTTAACGTGTTGTCGGCTTGTTCGAAACTTGGGAATCTTGAATTCGGGAAGCGGGTTCATTCGTACGCTGAGATCAATGGGTATAAATGTAATTTATACGTTTGCAACGGTTTGATCGACATGTACGCGAAGTGTGGGAATGTCGACTCTGCAATTGGAGTGTTTAAGGGTATGGATAAGAAGGATTTGATCACGTGGAACACGATTATTAACGCATTGGCTGTTCATGGTCACGGGGATAACGCCCTCGTACTTTTCGACGAAATGATCGACAAAGGACAAAGGCCCGACGGGGTCACTTTTATAGGGGTATTATGCGCTTGTTCTCATATAGGATTGGTGAAAGATGGGTTGGACCATTTTCGGTCGATGAGTGATGAGTACTCGATCGAGCCGAAAATCGAGCACTACGGGTGCGTGGTGGACCTTTTGGCTAGAAACGGGCTCTTGGACCGGGCTTTGGAGTTTGTGGATAATATGCCGATAGAGGCTGACGGGGTGATTTGGACAGCTTTGCTGGGAGCTTCGAGGATTCATAAGAGAGTCGATTTAGCCGAGGTGTGTATGAAGAAACTTGTCGAGGATAATCCGGCGAAATATGTGATGCTGTCGAATGTGTATGGGGAGGCTCGGAGATGGGACGAGTTGGCTCGGTTGAAAGTGGCGGTGAGGGACAGTGGGTCGAAGAAGGTTCCGGGCTTGAGCTGGATCGAGACGGATGATGGGGTCTTCGAGTTTTGTTCGTTCGACGAGAGGCATTCCAGAGCGGGAGAGATGTATTGTGTTTTGAGAGGGCTCATGAAGGTGGCAAGGTTGTCTGGTTGCTGTGTGGATTTTCTTGACATGTAGACAAGATGAATAATTCGTCACACTTTTTTTTTTATTCGACAAATGGAGTGTACTTATTAAAAAATTATGTTGGCGAATTCGATAATTTGGATCAAGCCCATTGAAAATTGTAAGGCCCAAGCAAACCCATTACCCCTTTACATAATTAATCCAATTTTGTTGAACTAAAACCTTGTAGCTGACTAGCAGTAGTTGTATGCCGCCTCTTGTAATGACTCATTTTGTTTTTTTAAGTAAACATCCATTTTTTGTTAGAAAAAACTTTAAAGAAAAGAATACCACGCTCCAAATGTTGAAAGCATTAATTATAATTTTTCATTTTTGATAGAATTGTTTTTACTAAAAAATGTAATTTATAAAGAAAGTGTGCAGAATTTTGGAGAATTGAATTATTTAATATTAATACTTTTATTTATATTGATAATTACCGTATCGTTGTCATTCAAAAATCACAGACAATTACAAAATATTTGATTAAAACTTTTCAAATTAAGCTCAACTCTTTGTAAGTCCACTCCAAGCATCAACTACTACCTCCGACAGATTCACGAAATCCCTTTCTGAATATTCTTCGAACCCTCGACTATTATAGCAAATGAAAATTTGAAAGCCTTAAAGTAGAATAAGATTTGGTTTGATATTAGTCAAGAATCATTTTTGGCAAATGATTGAATCATGCATGTGCCAATATTGATCACACTTGTGTATAGTACAAACTATAGTTGTGCCCCCACACACACCAACCCTCTCGAGTCTTGTCATGAGAAGATGATGATCATTAACAATGATTATGATTGACATTGAAATGAGTCTTAAACGGAGGTTCTCTTCTTATCCCCGTTTTGATTTTGTTTGCTACTTTTCTTCTTGTTGTTGTTTCACCTTAATCATTTGTGGACTATCTTATTTTTCTCGGGTTCACACTTTGTAACAAAGACCAAACTCATCATTTGTATCAATTCTATTGGTTGTTACTTGGAAAAGCCATATCTCCGAATCTTGAATTCGTACATTGCATGAATTTGTTATTGAGAGAAAATTAAAAGTAATTGTTCTAATGATTAGTTTGATCACGAGACGAGACCAATGACGGAACTATTATGGTCGGCGAACTTTCATAATTATTTTCTACATTTACTACTGAAAATTTAGGCTTAGTATTAAACTTAGTTGATCTTTAAGAGTACAATAAAAATTTCATATAGTCATATCGTTGAAATCGAGAAAAAAAAATTATTATATAAAATTATTTTTATATAAAGTTTTACAATATAAATTTTTTTTTTTTTAAATATTATAAAAATAAAAATAACATACTACCTCCGGCCATTAATAGATGTCATACTTTGCTGGACACGGAGTTTAAGAAAATTGTTGTTTTTTAAATTTTTAATTAAAAAGTAAAGAGTAAAAATATATTTTAAAAGTGAAAAGTAAAGTAGTTGTGAGTAAAGTTTAAAAAGTAGGTGGGATAAAGTAGAATAAAATTGTATATTAAAATGAAAAAGTTAAAATAATTATTTCCTTTTTTGGGGTGTGTCAACTATTGTTGGACACCCCAAAAAGGAAAGTGTGACAATTGTCTTTGGACCGAGGGAGTACATTATATATTATCTATCATTAAGTTCAAGTCACCAATTTAATAGCTTTGACTAAATTAATTTGATCATATATGTGTAAAAATTGTGTTTAAAATATAAAATGAATAAAACTAATGAATCTATAGACTATAAACTTTGATCATATACCATTATTAATTTTGATAAATATTTGATAGTAGGTAATTTCACTCATTTCACACGTTGATTGTGGTGCTTGAGCATTTTGTGGTTCAGTAATTTTATGTGGCAGAATTGCTCTTTTATTTTTTTATTTTTATATGACTTAAAATATAATTAGTTAAATAAATATCTTAAAATATATTTTTTTTCTATTCAATAGATTTTTTAATATAAATATAAAAATATGCATTATTTTTAACAAAATATTTTTTTTATATTTTTTTATGCAATATATATATATTTTAAAGTATAAATAATTATATTACATGTCAAAAAATAATTAAAATATTATTACATTTATAATATAATTTTTTAAGGTATTTTTAAATGGGTAGATTATGCTCATTTAGCATTGTCTTTTGCGCTTATAGTACAAATGGTAATTCTAGCTATATACTCTATGTATGTATGTATGTAAATCATTATTTTATTAGATTGTGTGAAATGAATAAATATTGACAATTTTAACATACCCAAAAATTTTAGATAGAGGTTAAAAACTTGCTAAGAAAAATGCAATACTCTCTCTTCTCAACTTAAGAACATTCCCAATGGTAGGTACAATTCCTACATGGCATGGAATTGTACATAGGTATACCATTGGGGCTAGAGGTACAATTTAAGAGAGAGAAATAATAGTATCAAAGTTTAGATACCAGGTACAAATTGCTTTGTTTCTCATTTGTGGGTCACACAAGTATAAAACATAAAAATTGTACCTCAACCCATTGGTATATTGAGGTACAATTTGATAGGTATAAATTTTTGTTGATGTGTCATGTGAAATTGTACCTATGTTTGGGTACACCATCGGAGATGCTCTAATAAAAAATAGTTTTTCTGTAACTGTTTGTCAAATTCTTTGTAAATTTACAAAAGGAAATCTTTCAAATTGTTTCGGGACGAAATTGATTATTTATTAAAAAAAATCATCAAAAAGTAAAAATTAAAATGTATTTATTAGTGAAAAATAAAGTAATTTTTGAGTTATTAAAGTTTAAAAGTTTATAGTTTAATTATATTCCAGATAAATTAAAAATAACATTCATATTTTTCTTAACCTGAAATCAGAACTATTTGTATATTTGTTGAGTGATATCACAAATAAAAAAATGAAAATTAATATCTCATTTCTTTTAGTTTAAAATTAAAGTACAAAGAATTACAAGTATTAATATAATTTTTCACATATTTTTGTGTCGTATAACAAACTTATTTTGTATTTGTTTTTTGGAAAACTTTTTTATTAATGTATTATATTAATGTATTTTATTTAAAGTATTTGTTTGATTAAATATATTGCATAATAAATAAATATGAATAAGTGATAAAGAGATAAAAGTACAATGATACGGAGTAATGTTTAATACTCCTCTAGTATACTTAAACAATTAAATATATATATATATATATATATATATATATATATATATATATATATATATATAATAAAATAATTTATTAATTTCCCATTAAACATTGAGTTAGATTATTGTGGTGAAAAGAGGTGTAATTGAGGTTAAGGATTAAGCTTTGTAATTAATGCCACACTAAGGAGAATCAAATCAAATCAAGTAAGAATGTGTCAATGTTTTCAAAGTCACAAGTTGCTTCTTTTTTTGGTCTCAATTGAAGTCAAATCATATGTATTTATTTATATACATGTAATTGAAACAGTCAATCCAATGCATGTAAACTTAATTTCATCCGTTTTTAACAAAAACTTTGACTGGAATATACCCAAAGAATGAAATATTATTGGATAAATTTGAGTTTTGAAATATTTTGAAATGCCAAACAAATGAAAGGGCTTACCAAATGAGCTGCATCGTCATTTTCATAACCAACGTTCACGATTGACAAATATTTTTGAAATGCCCTTGATCACCATCACGTTCTGATGAAACTCTATAAATATAAAGTATTGAACTAAATTTTATACACGATATATATATAACTAGGATCATACAACTATTCGTTCAAATGTGCTCTCCGAGTGTTTCTGTTGATGTAACAATACAATGTTTTTATATAAAAACACTACATTTGCACTTTCATGTACCGGTACATAATTAAATTACAAATTCATCATTTTCATAATTTTTTATTTCGTTTAATAATGGAGATCAACCTCGCCTCTCTACGAACAATAAGTAGCCACTATATTAGGCACCGAATCCAATAAAATTTGTCTAGATTGTTTGTTTGTTCCGTTTGGGGTTTTTTACATTTTTATAAGTTCATATATATATGCTCGAATAATTTGTGAACCCCGAGTGTTACAGAAATGTCCTTCAACCAAAAATCAAATATATCAATTAATATATTGTATTGTTTGAGATGTGTAAATATTATTGGGATTTTGCGTAATTTTTCTTAATGGTTTAATTTTCTTTTATGTAATTTTTCTAGATACGCTTGATTTTTTAATTTGTATCAAATTAGGTCTTGTTTCATAATTAACTTGTGAGCCTATCCTATATATACAAGGGTTGCAATCCTTTAGTATTATTAACACCTCAAGGATTGAATGGAATTTAGAGAGATATTTGTTATGTGGAATTCGGTTATTGAGGGTCCATATAATGCATTCGTTTCTCTTCTCTTGTTTTTTTTATTTGATATTATATTCGACTAACTAATATAAATGTTAAGATGTTCAATTTTTTTAACAGTTCGATATTTTAGATAATGCAGCTTCTAACATAGTATCAGAGCTAGCGTTAGGCTAATTTCGAAGTCCTGAGTTCGACTCTCGTCATAATCGGATTCACCCGAATTATCTACTGGAGTCGCCTCTGACAGGAGTCGAGTCTAACGTCGAGGTCTCGAGTTCGACTCTCGTCATAATCGACTTCACCCGAATTATTTACTGGAGTCGAACCCAAAACCTCGATGTTACCCTAAAACACTCTCATACCACCACGTTAGAAGTTGTATCATTTAAAAGTTCGAACTGTTAGACAAGTTAAACAATTTAATATTTATATTAGTATGTCGAATATATTTTTCAATAAATAATTGTTTTACGGTTAAAATCCAAATGATCACAACTATGAGTGCTCATCATATTTGATCACGGTTTAGAATTTTTCACATCTTTGTATAATTAATAAGTTAAATTTAATCGAATTTATTCTTTAAATTTAAATTTTGTTATTCGAATCATCTTCACATAAGTTCAACTTAATTATCTGAAAACAGAACAAAAATAAATGTTTTTATTTATTTCTTGTTTTTTTTTTTTTTTGCAACCTTCTAACAATGATTGCAATTTGATAGAATAAAATTCTACTAGTATTATATTCTAAATTAGGAATTAAAATAAGGTACTTCTTTCCAAGTTATTGTGGTCATGGTTAGCCATGGCACCTCGTGAAGTTTGCCCACAATTTTCTTGTCTCGAATATTAATCTTTAGAATTAGAGCTAGATAAGTTTATCAATGCAAAAAAAAATGTAAGAAATTGTCAAAGAACCTATTAGTTTACTAATTTATAAATGATCGTACATGTGGTGTGTTGAGCATAATCAAAAATTCAAACATATCAATAAATTTGTTCAACATGCATGTGAAGAAGCTCTCTCTTCATATGATCATGTAAAGTTGGAAGTATTTTACTAATGACATAATAACATGTACATGTTTTTTTATATATTTTTTAATTGACGTCATGGGTGTCGCTCTCACACGTCATAGGCTGGTATGTTTTTATTCTAATGGGAAAAGTGCTTTTTTGTCTCATTGAGATATAGTATAAAACTTTGTATTGGATGATGTGCAAAACTTGAAATATATTAACTACATTAATTTGGTGACAAAATATAAGATGATAAATTGAAAATAAATTTGGCTCAAGTATCTACCTTGAAATATATGGTAAGACCATATTTTAATTTATATGGGACATGGAAGTGGTTGAACCTACAAAATATGATGTCATTCCAACAATAAATAAATTGGATCGAATATATTAGTTCACTTTACATACATATCATTGTCACAAATTTGATGTTGCCCTATCGAATGGTCGTTTATTTGTGATGTTTCAATAGAGTAGAATTTTTTTTTAAGTCTTTGGAGAATTTTTGGTAGTTTTGATGATTTTTCAGTGTATATATGTTATTTTAATTTTTTATTGAATGATTTCAACTAATGTTCTTTTGAATTCATTTTGTGTGTACTAAAATGAATTTATTGCATGTGTGTGAATTGAACTTAAAATCATTAATCATATTTTTTTTTATTTTATAATTATTTTTCAAAATTTAAATAATTTGAACTGAATTGAATTGATATTAAGTGTATTAGATCATAGCCTTATGTATTCGATAATGTCTATCTAGTAAATTTCCAATTAAACCCAACTAACATAAAATATATACTCCACATGTTCTACGTACGTATATCAATGGGGCGTAGCCAGACCTCCCAAAATGTAACTGAACGCATGCAATTTTTTTATTTATTTTTCGAACGGAGATTGACCCTCGAGTGGAACGGCATAAGAGAGAGCTCGAGTTGAGACCTTAAATGGATCTTTGATTTTTCCAAAATGTATCCTAAATATTAATGTATTTTTTTATTTTAAGTTTTTATTATTTACTTTAAAATATTTGTAAAAAATAGCTAATTAAAATATTTCAAAAAATATAAATTAATAAATAAATTAAGAGAGGAAAAATCTTAGCTTAGATATGAAATTCATAGTATAAGACCCACATGTCTAAATGTTTTGCGGAATAACTTGGTACATTAGATAGAGAAGAATGAATTGTAAACATGTATGTATGTCTATAAGATTCGTGACAATGGTAACGTCACATGTGAATATGTGATTTACAAACTGAAATTATACTGTATAATAATAATAATAATAATAATAATAATAATAATAATAATAATAATAATAATAACTAAGGAATGAAAACCAAACATTCAATGAATCAAATATTCGACAAGCGTGAAACTTGAAAGTATAAAAACATAAAATAATAATAAAAATTATAGTATTATTCAATTTTTGGGCAAGTATTTATGATGGCACGCTCCATGTCACGTGTTAACATTTGAAACTGAGACCAACCAATGGAACGAGTCAAGCCCCACGCGAGTCAGTCGGTTGCACCATTTTCGGAGGGACCAGCCCGGATGGTCCCTAGTCAATGTGTGTGCATCACTATGTACGTATCTTTCATAATAAATTAATATATTAAAATACTATATTTTATTTTTATATAATTATAAATATAATTAATTTAATAAATAACTTAAAATACATTTTTTTTATCTTTTATTATAATATATTAAAATATATTTTTTTATATTCAATTGATTTTTTTAATATAAATATAAAAATATCTATTATCTTAAAACACTAAAAAAAACTAGAAAATGCTTACGGCCAAATCCGTAAGCAAACTGTTTACTTACGGATTTGCTTACGGATTGAGGCCGTAAGTAAACCTTTCGTAGGTAAATATTTGATTACGGATTTTATAGCGCCGTAAGCATTTTTTTACGTCTTTCTTTACGGCCAGTCCGTAAAAAGATTCAGACCAAAACCGCTTACGAATTTGCTTACGCCAACAGCCGTAAGCATTGCTGTAAGCATTTGCTTACGGACAAAGGTCGTAAAGATATTCAAACCAACATTTTTATTACAAAAAATTGTGGTACACTTGGCCC
This sequence comes from Euphrasia confusa, assembly GCA_954870475.1. Classification (NCBI taxonomy): domain Eukaryota; kingdom Viridiplantae; phylum Streptophyta; class Magnoliopsida; order Lamiales; family Orobanchaceae; genus Euphrasia; species Euphrasia confusa. Next base: position 25,114,740 of record OX940967.1, read on the forward strand.
GCCCGCCACCAACCTCTCCGAGCCCCCCAGCCCGCCCGCCACCAGCCTTTGACCCGGCCCGCCGTTGTCCGTATGAGGGTCGGTCACCCACACTTGGGATGTGTGGGATTCGAACCCAGCACCTTCAGAACCTGAAGGTGGGAAAACCCGAAGGTGGAGAAATCGTTACGCTACAACATTTATATTTAATAAAGGGATAATTATAGTTTAGTACTTGAACTTAGGACACTTTTGTACTTTCATAATTGAACTTTTATTTTTTACATTGTAGTGGCTGAACTATGATATTTTTACAGTTTACTAACAATTTAACCGGATAACCGGCAGATGTCTATTTATTGTGAAATAACATGTTATTCTGACTTTTTTATATACAATTAAATATATAAATAACATTATATATATATATATATAAAGTAATTCTCGCCGCACAGGTGTCCTCGTCGGTGCCCCACCAACACCGCCTTCTTCCGCCGCTCCAGAAAAGTCCACAGCGTCATCACCGCCGACCCGCAGGTCGTCGAACACATCCTCAAATCCAACTTCGACAAGTACCCTAAAGGCATCCGCTTTAGAACTCTTCTCCAAGATTTTCTCGGAACAGGTGTATATATATAATATATATGTATATACGTATGAATTAATCATGAATTTTAATAGGAATTTTCAACTCTGATAACGAGCTATGGAAAATCCAACGCAAAATCGATGAGTTACGAGTTCAACACGAAATCCCTCGGTGATAGCGCACTGTGAACTAATACTTGTTATGTTTTGGGGAAAGCTCGATTATCAGACTTCTGCCATTTTTGTATCGATGTCTTGAAGCTTTGCAAAATTTTCTTGAAAACAAATGTTAATAATTACACAAATTTGGAAATTAAAAAATTAAAAACCCCCAATTTAGAATTAATTTTGCAACTGTAATTGCTCTCATTAGCTTCCAAATACGGCAGTTAAACCCCTCACACCGACATAGAACCAATTTTGCGACCATAATTGTCATGATTGCGAAGCTTCATAGAAACAAGATTGTTCGATTTCAAACCTTTGAGAGCGCATAGGTCTTCCTCGCTGCATCGATTCCATTAGTAAAAAGAAATCGCGAGTGTAAATCGTTTTCACTATCCAATTATTTTCCGGTGAATTCCAACTATTTTCCAGGTGAATTGGGTTGGGCCGATGTAGTAAAAGGATGGAGACGGAGAAGATGAAGTGGGACAGATGAATTCTCTCTCTCTCTCACTCTCTCTCTCTCTCTCTATATATATATTATTTATGTGTTTATTAAATGAGAGAGTCGGATAAACTAAAGAGTGGCTTTAAAACTTAAGGATAAAAAGGTAATTTTCTTTTTCAGCTAACAAAAGAGAGACACGTGAATTTAAACACACGTGAATTACAAGTGTAGCCGGTTAGCAGGTCATATTATTAGTTAAGTGCAAAAAACTCGTAGTTCAGTCACTACAATGTAAAAAATAATAGTTCAGTTATGAAAGTACAAAAGTACCCTAAGTTCAGGTACTAAACTATAATTATCCCTTTAATAAATTGTATACTTTTGATACATATATGTATATATCATAAAATAAGCATTTATAAGTCCTAAGCAAATCCTTAAGTAAAATTGGAGGCAAATTTTGGCGCCGAGTTTCATTACGGCTTAAGGGTCGTAAGCTACGTCGCATCCGTAAGTAAATCCGTAAGTAAAATTGGAGGCAAAATTTGGCGCCAAGTTTCCTTACGGCTTAAGGGTCGTGGGTCGTAAGCAAATGCTTACGTCGCATCCGTAAGTAAATTCGTAAGCAATATTGGATGGAAATTTTGGAGTCGAATTTCCTTACGACTTAAAGGGCGTAAGCAAATGCTTACGTCGCATCCGTAAGTAAATTTGTAAGCGAAATTGGAGGCAAATTTTGGCGCCAAATTTTCTTACGACTTCAGGGTCGTAAGCAAATGCTTATGGCGTATCCGTAAGCAAATCCGTAAGCATTTCGTTACGGATATGGTCCGTAAGTAAATTCGTCAGCATGAAAAATCCGTCAGCAAATTCGTACTTCCTCCATCCCCCAAGACTATGCATAGAGAAATTTGCACGTAGATTAAGAAAAAGTGAGTTTTTGTGTGTTTAATAATATAAAGTAGGGGTATAATAGGTATTGATAGGTAAGTAATAAAGTAGTTAGTTGAAAAAGTAGTGGTATAAGGGTAAATAAATGTGTATTGAGAGGATAAAGTTGTGAAAAGACATTCTATTTATGGAATGTGTACTGTTTTAAGGGATGAACTAAAAAAGAAAGTATGCATTGTTTTAAGGGATAGAGGGAGTAAGCATTTCCTTACGGACACTGTCCGTAAGCAAAATTCCGTAAATATTTTCAATTTTTCTTGTAGTGAAAAAAACAATATATATCACATGAGTGTATTATAACTAATCATAATAAAAATCAAAAAAATAATTAAAATATTATTAAAAATATAAAAAAAAATGTGCATGATTAGATTTTGCCATTTAGCATAACCTATAAATTAATACTAATAAAATTATGCTATTTCATGAAATTAGATGTAAGTAGTATTTTGAAGAAAAAAATACATGTACCCTTCAATTTTTCTACATTGATTTATTGAAAATTTATTATGTAGATAATTTATTATGTATATCTAAAGTAAATTATTCACTAGTAGTCTAGTATGCATGTATGTTTGTTCAACAGTGTACGAAATATACTACTCTCTCTTTCCCTTAAAATAATGCATACTTTCCTTTTTAGTCCATCCCTTAAAACAGTGCACATTCCATAAATGGAATGTCTTTTCACATTTTTATCCTCCCAATACACATTTATTTACTCTTATACCACTACTTTTTCAACTATCTACTTTATTACTTACACATCAATACCTATTATACCCTTACTTTATATTATAAAACATACAAAAAATCACTTTTTCTTAATCTACGTGTCATTTTCTCTATGCATAGTGTTAAGGGAAGGAGGGAGTATGCGTTATTAAAGTATAGTCCAATCTCTCCCTGTACATTAAGCATAATTAAATACTCTATTCATCCATTTACATAGTGTAGAGAAATATATACGTAAATAAAAAAAAAATGTGTGTTTAATAATATAAAGTAGAGATATGTATAATATGTATTGATTGATAAGTAATAAATTTGTTAGTTGAAAAATTAGTGGTATAAAAGTAAATAAATGTGTATTGAAAGGATAAAGTTTTGAAAAAATATAAAATTTATAAAATGTGCACAATATTAAAGGATGAACTAAAAAGAAAAAATATAAGTACATTGTTTTAATGGATAGAGAGATTAGTACTCTCTCCTATTCATAAATATAGGACATCTGGGATGGAAATTAAGAAAAAAATTATTATTTGATTTTTTGACCAAAAAATTGAAAGGTATAAATATATTTTTAAGTTAAAATGTAATATAATTGTGAATGGAGTTCAAAAACTAGTTATATAAAATGGAAGTCAAATTATTTTTTTAAGTGAAAAAAAGTAAGAGTATTTATCTTCACATCATTCACCATATTAAAAAATACATTTTTTACTAGAATGAATGACACACAAAAAAAAACTTTAATATACAATTCACCATATTGTATTTAATTAGATTTTAAACTTTTTACTTAAAAATATTTATTTTTCAATTAAAAAATACATTTTTATCAATTAATTTTGATAAAAAAAAGTTAAAACGTGTTCTGTACTATTTTTATCATAAGATAGACATTTTAAAATAAAATTTTACCTGTAATTTATTCAACAACTTTTTAAATTTATTCATAATAATTTTACTTTATAACTTTAAAATACATTTTTTTCTTAATTTTTTGATCAAAAATTTAAAAGATAATTTGTTTTCTTAGTTTGACATCACAAAGTGGAAGGGGCGTATATCATTTCAAAAAGTGAGTGAATATCAAATAGAAGAATTAGAGGACGGGAGAGAGAGGTAGAGAGAATTTATTAGTACCTACTAAATGTTAAATGTAATGGTTTAATGGATGTTAAATGTAATGGTTTAATGGAAGTAAGTAATAATGATTTAATAAAAAGATTAAAAAAAGCCACGTGGATTAGTGAAGCCGCACCTATATATATAGATACACCAGCATATGAATATGCATCATTCGGATCATTCACTCAAAACACAACACACCAATACAAATATTACCAAAAAATTATGAAGAGTTTATTATTATCATCATCACTATTCCCCCAACTCCCTCATTCCCTCCTCACCAACAACCACCGCGCCACTCCTCTCCTCCCCCGCCGGAAGTTCGCCGCCTCCGCCTCCATTCCCCCCCGCCAGAAGGTCGTCGTCATTATGGGCCCCACCGGCTGCGGCAAAACCAAGCTCTCCATCGACCTCGCCGCCGACTTCTTCCCTTCCTCCGAGATCATCAACTCCGACAAAATCCAAGTCCACCGCGGCCTCGACATCACCACCAACAAAGTCCCCCTCTCCGACCGCCGGGGGGTCCCCCACCACCTCCTCGGCCACTCCGACCCCTCCGACGACTTCACCCCCGCCGACTTCCGCTCCTCCGCCTCCGCCATCATCTCCGCCGCCGGCGCCGCCCTCCCCTTCGTCGTCGGCGGCTCCAACTCCTTCGTCCACGCATTGCTCGCCGACGACCACACCTTCGACCCCGCCGCCGACGTCTTCGCCGCCGGCGGCTTCTGCCGGCAGCCGCGGTTCGACTGCTGCTTCCTGTGGGTCGACGTGGCGCCGCGCGTGCTATCCCGCTACGTGGACAGGCGCGTCGACGACATGCTCGCCAAGGGCATGCTCGACGAGCTCGCCGAATACTTCGCGGGCCTCGGCCCGGCCCGAATCTACCACCGCGGCCTGAACCGGGCCATCGGCGTGCCGGAGTTCGAGCGCTACTTCCGCGGGAGAGCCACGTACGAGGAGGCGGTGAGGGAGGTGAAGGTGAACACGTGGCGGCTGGTGGAGAAGCAGGTGGAGAAGATCCGGCGGCTGAGGGAGGAGGCCGGCTGGGAGATGAACCGGGTCGACAACACCGCCACGCTGGCGGCGGCGCTGGAGGGGGCGGAGACGGCGGAGATTTGGGAGAAACACGTGCTCGAGCCGAGCGCGAAAATTGTGGAGCGGTTCTTGATGAATTAGGGCCGGGCTTTATATTTGAAAAGCCCGAAACTCGTAATTGGTCACACAACTGATTTAGGCGTAAAAACGGGTCGGGGCTTTGGGCAACTATATGGTAGACAAACAATATAGTATAGTATTTAGTATTAACTTTTTCTTTTTTTTCTTTATTAACATAATTATAGGAAAGAGGCGGTCAACCACGACCAATTTTTGTGGACTTTGGTATTTCCAAGCATACAAAATATATATATGTAATTGTAACATCTAGTATAATAAAATAAATTTTACTCTAATAAAATCATCATGAGTATTAATGTTTTATTTATGGTTTATTTTTTCTAATTATTCTAAATTTCAATATTGCTTGTTGCGCAACTTGCACTGTGATTGTACAAGGTTTGCCTTTTGATGCAGTACCTGAAATATTTATATACGGAGAGTATTAAGTAGCACTTTGGCCCGTGGCATCATCGATTCAAGCGTACACACAACACTTCAAAACCAAAGAGTTATCAAAAAATGTGAATAATTCACTAACATTCTATATCGAGATAAAAAACACACAATCAATAATACAAACTTTGATCTAAAACATGAAAGACAAACCAAAACTATATTTCTTAAAATTAGAATTTTGGTCGACCAAATTCGAAACAAAATGCAGTACAAGAGCACTATTGCGAAATATTGTAGCTACTGTATTTACTCATTACCGCAAAGACAACTTTGGAGATCTAACAATTTATTACAATTGTTTGGGTTCGTAAATGAAGAAAATTTCATTACCTACCCAATGAATTCTTATACTAATAGTATAAAACACACAATATTTGAAATATGTACTTATATTAATTTATATTCATTCATTCTACTATTGAAGAAGGACCAATTAATAAATGTGGTCCTGATTCTACTATTTATATATAAAAAAATGTTTATTCCTATTTCCTATGTCTGTAAAACTGCAGTTTCGAAGGTACAAACAATAAGTAGTACAGAGTATATTTAAAATTTCATTTAGTCACATCAGAAATAAATAGAGGTCAATTAGTTTGACAGACAAATTTCTTTCATTCATAATAATGTCGATGCCAACGCCGAAGCCCATGTTGCTGGAATTCTCGAATGAATAGAATTAGAGCATGCCTGCTGTCAAATACTAGTATTATTATTACACTTACCATTTGGGTAAATCATTACATGCTTTCAACCACATAGTGTTACATGAATCGTAGGTACTACTTATCATTTAATTTCCATTGAAATTAAATGATATTTTAATCAGCCTTAGTGATCAATCATCAAACGCTGCCGAGTGGAAAGGCTGTCGATCAACACGGATAAAAATTACTCTAGGGATAACACCAATATCGACGAGAAGATTTGACACGTTGATATCCATTTGTCGACACTTGTTGAAATTACGCTTTCAGCGTAGGATACCAATTTTTCGTGAAATTGGTCTTGAACTCACAGACAGCAGCTTCCGTCAAAGTAAAACACTTACACAATTTGTAGAATAAAAAGTGAAGACAAAGTTATGTAATAATTTCCATTTCATTGATCACAAAACTTAAACTATTACACTTGTAGAGTATGGTAGGCAAAACGTTTACAAGAAGTTTCCCGAGTGTCGCAACAACTCCCACTAACTTGCAAACTAGCACACGAGTACCTAAAGCTATATCTCCTAGCTCTAATATTGGCACACGGCGCAAAAGCTACTACACAAACTCGAAGCTCGACTACGATTCTAAAAATCAGATTTCGTTCTCTCAAAATCGTCAAATGATGAAAATGAAATCCATGGGTATTTATAGTAGAGCCGCACATGTGAGAGTGATGACGTGGCACGTTCTCATTCGTCGCATGCTTGACCTATGTCACATTTTCATGGATGACATCATCATTGTAGAACTTGGATTCTTGAATCTTGGAATCTTGAATCTTTGATTCTTGAATCTTCGAATCTTGAATCTTCAATTTCAAAATCAAACTTCAATTTCAATCTTGACTCCATCGATCTCAATTCTTCATCTTCAATTTCTTGTGAAATACTCTAAGTGTTGAAGCTTCCAATTTCATCGTCTTCACGGTCGTCGATATTGTTGAAGTTGCAAACTTGGAACAATTCTTCATTTCCTTGAACTGAGTACCTGGTGAAAGAAATCACGTTGTAAGTACTTAGTCTTAAAATCAATACACATAAAACAAGAGTTATGAAAAACATCACTCGGAACCAAAACCGGCGACTCCTGTCGCCGGATTCATGCAAGCCACAAAACCAGCGACTCCAGTCGCTGGAATTTTTCCATGCACCAAAAACGGCGACTGGAGTCGCCGTTTCTCCAACACACCAAAAAGAGCTTGTCGCTGGAATTTCCCCATTAGACAAAACCGGCGACTCGTGTCGCCGTTTCCATGACACATACACCTTGCACCAAAAACGGCGACTCTGGTCGCCGTTTTTCACGTAAATCCAAAAGTGGAGACTCAAGTCTCCATTTCCATGCGCAAGGTAGTTGACTTCGAATTCTTAACCTGTAACCCTGAAAATCAACAAAGACAAGAATACAAGGAAAAAACACGTTGTCGCCAAAATCAACATTTACAATCTCCCCCTTTTTGGCACAACTCATGAAAACAAGGTTAAGTAAAAACGAGATACAAGTATCTCCCCCTCAACCAAACAAGTCACAAAAAGATAACTAAGTAAAAGATGGAAAAACATCAATCATACAATCAATGAAAAAACCATAAAAATACTTAGACAAAATTTCAAACCAAACATCAAAACTTAGATAGATTATCCAAACCAAAGATAAACCAAGTATCAAAACAAGAGAACCAGAGTTAAGCAAATATGAAAAAACCATGCATGGACGAATAAGTTCAAAGTTGTATGCATGCAAAATCAAAACAAGGAAAACGAGTTCAAGAGTTAAACAAAAACAGAAATTTAAAAAACTTGATCAAGCAACTTGAACTTCAGTCTTGCGGCACGGCTGTTGGAGAAGGATCACGTTCCGGACTTTCGATCAACTCTTCTTCATCATCTTCATAACTGAAGCCATCGTCAGAGCTAGAGTCGCTACTATCATCAGTGTCGGTTTCCGGATCCCCGAAAATATCGTGCTCACCCAAACCATCAGCTGCAGCTTCGTCAACGTCCTCAACGTTGACATCTTCATCAGCTTCATCTCTCAGACCATCAGACGGCATCGCGAACGACGCCCCTGGATTTGAAGTATCACCCATCTTCCCTTTTCCCTTATCACGAGCATTCAAAATTCCTTCAAAAATATCTTCATCAGTTTTCTCTCCATCATCGCTCACGACTTCAATCAGATTTCTTTTGGACAACTGCGAATGAGCTTCCTGAATCGCGTCCCGCACCATCTTCAGAATAAATGTATCTTTCAAACTCGCATCTGGGGCTCCAACATCTCCAAGTCCTCCCCCTTGTTGGATCTCCCGTTGCAGTTTCTTGAAAGATTGTTTCTGCTTTTCCTGTGCTTCGATCATTCTGTTGTAAGCATCAACATGTTCGACCTGACGCTTTTCAAGAGCTAGCGAGTCGACATAAAATTCTTGAACCAAAGCCGAAGGAACCACCGCACGGTGACTATGGATCGGATGATGAGGATTCTGATAAGAAGGAATATTAGAAGTCGGACCGAAACCACGAGGAACAACTCTCGGAGACTTAGCACCCTCAACTTCAGGTTCTGCGACAGCAGCAGTCGGCTGTGGTTTCGCAGTTGACTGTGATTTCTGGCGCTTAGCAGTTGGAGACTTAGATTTTGGAGATTTTGGCTTGCGCTTTCGGGAAGACTTAGGAGTTGAAGGCGGAGTTAAGATTTCTGGAAGTGCGTTCCGATCAAAAAGTCCAAGCCAAGGTAAGTCGATAACTCTTTTGTGCGGAGTCAAATACTTGCCTGTGATTTTTACAGCCCCGTTCTTCTTCATTTTCTTCTCAGCTGCAGTTTCAGGAATAAAGCCTTGGTCATGAAGCATCCCATATATCAGACAAGGATGCGAGAGATGGAATTTTTTCTCCGTAGGCAACTCAGCTTGCCTAATGATGGTTTCATCTGAAAGCTTTGCAATTTTGCACAAGTCAGCGAAAATTATTTTTCCCAAGTTCACTTGTTCGCCACAACTGAGGCGGAAAATGAGGTGCATCAACTCAGGGTCCAGGACAGTCGGATCCCGATTCGCAATCCAGTTAGACATCCCAAGACGATGCAGGATGCCATAGAAAGCAGACAACTTTGACGGCGGGGGCAGTTCGGACTTGACTTTCTTTTGGGTTAGAAACGTGCCAACCGTCAGGTCATCAGCACGTTCCGCAGCTGTCGGTGTTGTCCATCTGGAATCAATTTCCAATCTTTCCAAGAAAGCGTTGATGGAGAAAGGACGGAACTTGTATAATTTTTCACGAAAGATGAAGCAGCCATACAGTCGACTCTTCGGATTAGCAAATTAGGGAGACAAGCTAGCGTAAAACTTGTAAAGAATTGGAATGGAGTAGCGATAGGTAAGGTTCACAGATTTGAGCATGTGAACCTTGGTCAGAAAATCCGTGATGCCATGTTTTTCATAGTCCTCCTTGAGGATAGTTCTGTCTGTATGAATTGGTAACTTCTCAATCAACTTATGGCGCCGTTCGGCAGTTGGCGTGAAGAATTCACGAGAATGCGCCTTAGGACACTCAGAATAATCAGCTATGTATTTGAAGCCATCAGTTGAGATTTGGGATCCAGCTGATCCCGAGGAATGAGGTGCCAAAGGTGGTTTTTGGGAGCTGTGAGTTTTGGATTTTTCAGCAGACCCACCACCAGAAATTTTTGGAGTTGGAGACTTGACTCCACTGCCACTGACGGCAGGTTTCTTTCCTGAACCACTTCCAGTTGGAAGCGCTGATTTTGGATTCTTTCCAGCAGACACAGTCGCAGCTGATGGAATTTTCACAACTTTCTTCCCTTCCTTAGTTATCTCGCCAGCTGCGAGTAACCGACGATATTCAGCGTTGGAAACGACCCCACTGTAGATGCGGTGAGAAGCCTCCTTGAATTTTGCTTTTCCTGACTTAGGTTCCTTTCCCGGTTGACGGGCAGTTGATAGTTCAGGAGTAGCTGATCTAGTCAAGTCAATAGAAGGTTCAGCAGACGAAGCTTTGCGACGATCAACTTTGTCAAGATGAGCTTTAAGCTCTTCGTAAGCCGCTTTCTTAGCTTCAGGAGTAGCAGCATTTTCGAACTGCTCGTTCAGGTATGCGGTCATGTCAGCCATCATGTCGTCGAAGTTTTTCGCCATTTCAAAGTTCAGAAAAAGAATAACCGACAGTTAGCAGCTGTAAGAACGGTAACCACGAAAACGAAGTTCAACTTCAGAAAACAAGGACAGGGCGCCGGTTGCGCAAAGCAAGAGTTGCCGGATGCAACGGAAAAACAAGAACTTAAGAACTAAGAATTTCGGACGCCGAACTTGCAGTTGAACTTGAGAGTCGAGAGATCGAGAGCTAGAGAGTTAGAGAATTCTGATGTAAGCGTAAATGAATTAGGATTTCATCAAGGCCTATTTATAGGAAAAATTTGGGCCGCCCGTCGGAATGAAAAAGCCCAGTCCAAAATCTGTAAACAACTCTTCTCAAGAAGGAAATCAGATCAAAATGACGAACAAAAATTTATTAATTTTGAAAATATTATTAAAATAATAATTTCCAAAAATAATAAATAATAAAATAAAATAAAATAATAATAAACTGAAAAGTTTAGAGATAATCAAACCATGGCATGAAAACCGAAGTTGAGAACCATCGGTTGAGAAACGAAGTTGAGTGCCATTGGTTGAGAAACTTGAGTTGTCAATTTTTTTCTTGGACGTTGAAAAAATCGGCTAAGGCAAAAATTCCAGAGACATGAGTCTCCGTTTTTGTGTGCAAGTCTCCGGTTTCGTGCCAAATGTGAGTCGCCGTTTTTCTGGCGACTTGAGTCTCCGGAATTTTGCACAAGTGAGTCTCCGGTTTTATGGCACAGTGGGAAGTCAAGAAACTGGAGACACGAGTCTCCGGTTTTGAAGAGTCTCCGTTTTCCGGACATGGCGAAGTCTCCGTTTTTGTGTTGAGTCTCCGTTTTCCGGACATGGCGAAGTCTCCGTTTTTGTGTTGAGTCTCCGTTTTCCGGACATGGCGAAGTCTCCGTTTTTGTGTTCTTTTGACGTTGCCACTTGAATTTTGCGAGAGGGCCGTTGCTACACTCAAAATTAGACTTCCGAGATGGTAAACCACGTAGCGCTGGATATGAACTACAGAAATGCCAAAACAAAAACAACACATCCCGAGTTAGTCAATCAAGAGTTCAACACACACAAACATTCAAACACATTTTAGTGGAGATTCGAGGGGTGATATTAGGCAATGAAGAGCAAATATTTTCCCAGAAAAGAGACACTTTCATCATTTTTCCAAAACAAAAATTTCACACGAGGTGAATAGACTTTTGAGGTAATGAAAAATCTCTCATATTAAAAACCGGTGAGATGGACCGAAGTATGTGATAGACATGTTTACTTGTCCTTCGTCTCAGTCACAAGGAAGCAGTCGTGTTTCGTCGAAACATATTGGCAGAGTTAGCACCGCACAAGAGATTTTAATTCATGAATGCAAGGTGAACACTTAAGGCACTCCGATCAGGAACTAGCTTTACTTCAATCAGAGGGGAGCCGGGGTAACCGGCGTCCTCCAGACGAGTTTTTTTTTAGCTTTAAATGAAATGCAACAGACACTCATTACAGCAGTCAGAGGGGAGCAAGGTTCACTTGCGTCCTCCAAAGTGTGATAGGAGAGTGTCTTAAAGTTCAGCGTCTATGTACAACCTTTCGAAGAGGGGAGCCGGGGTAACCGGCGTCCTCCGTTACTTGGCTTTATGGATCTATGCAAATGAAGCGAGGAGTTTAAGCCATGTTCACATGTTCGCATTCAGCGGAATAAATACTCTTGTGTCCGAAGACTAAAAGCGGCCTCGAATCCATGTTTGTCTGACTAGACTAATCCATGACGATTCCGAGTGCGTATTCAGAAGTAAAGAAACTACTCTTTCAGACTTCAAAATTTTTCCGTGAACTCTTAGAGAGAACACATGCAGAGAGAATTTCTTAGTTTCTTAAATCTCTCAAAGTCAAGAGGTTTGGTAAAGATGTCAGCGAGTTGTTTTTCCGTTGAAATATGCTGTAGACTGACTATATCACGATCAACCAAATCTCTAATGAAATGATGTCGAATGTCGATGTGTTTAGTTCTTGAGTGCTGGACAGGATTTTCGCTGATTTTGATAGCACTCTGGTTATCACAATACAGCACTAATGGAGCACTCTCAAGGAGATAGTCATTCAACATTTGTTTCAACCAAAGTAGTTGAGTGCAGCAACTTCCAGCCGCAACGTACTCCGACTCGGCAGTTGACAGGGCAATACAATTTTGCTTTCTACTATGCCAAGACACGAGATTATTTCCAAGGAAGCAACAGCTGCCGGAGGTACTTTTTCGTTCGTCCGTGTCCGTCGCCCAGTCGGCATCAGAAAAGCCGACAAGGTTGGATGAAGTGTCGCGCGCATACCACAGACCTAGCTGAGAAGTTCCAGAGATGTAGCGGAGAATCCGTTTCACAGCTCTTAGATGGTCCTCCTTTGGATCAGCTTGGTACCTGACACACATACAAACACTAAACATAATGTCAGGACGAGTGGCAGTTAAATAAAGTAAACTCCCAATCATGGAACGATAAAGAGTTTGGTTGACACTCCGACTTTTTGTTGACGTTGACAAGCGTTCCGTAGTTGCCATAGGAGTGTTAGCTGGCTTGGCATGATGCATTTGAAACCTCTCAACCATGTTTTTAGCATACTTACTTTGAGATACAAATATCCCATTTGGTCGTTGAGAAATCTGAAGGCCAAGAAATTGATGCAACTCTCCCTCAAGGCTCATCTGAAATGTTGAGGACATAGCTTCTGTGAAGGCAGTCACGAGTTTAGAACAAGTAGCTCCGAAGACAATGTCGTCAACGTAAATTTGGGCAACAATCATGTGTTTGCCATCTCGCTTGATGAACAAAGTTTTGTCCACCGATCCACGCTCAAAGCCGAACTTTAGAAGAAAATCCGTGAGACATCCATACCAGGCGCGAGGCGCTTGTTTCAAGCCATATAGAGCTTTGTGAAGCTTGTATACATGATTTGGCTTTTTCGGATCCTCAAAACCTTTCGGTTGAGCTACATACACTTCTTCTTCCAAAACTCCATTTAGGAATGCAGCTTTGACATCCATTTGTCTAAAATGCCTAAATCATTTACTACCTTAACTCAATTTCAATTATCACAATGGTCAGAACTTGGGCAAGCTTCAGCATTACAAACTTTTAAACAGCTACTCTCAAGAAAGAAATATAACACACAAATGTAGGCTCAAATCCTCACAGCTTACCTAGTTGCAATTCCATCGTCCCTAATATTTTTCATGCATAGACTATTAATTTTGAAAACTGTTCAAATTGACCAAGTATTTATCAAGCATGCGACTCGATCAGACTATGGGGTTGCTCTTGCCATTCCCCCACTCACACACTTTGCCTCTGGCAAAGTGTGCAAATAGTAATAAGATGGGCAAGCATCTCCCCAGACTCAATACTCCGACTCCAAACGATGTTGGCGCACCTTCCCACATACACACTTTGCCTTGGGCAAAGTGTGCAAATAAAGAGGTCGACCCCATCAACAAAGGTCTTCAGATTCAAATAAAAATATGTCAATGGGAGGAACGCATTCAAGAGGAGAGATCAGCAAGGTACCTTTGCCCAGTGTGGGCATTGTGTGCTGGCAATACCTCTGGTCTCAGTCAAGCCCCTTCCCAAAATCTTTAATTTGACCTCAGCTGGCTTGCCATACGATTCTATCTTTTCTGGTCATGGCAGTTGCCCAAGGTCTCTGTTCTTGCTCAACGCGCATCTTCCTCCTCCAGCTTTGACATCCATTTGTCTAAGTTTGATGCCGAGGTGGCATGCAATAGCAATTAAGAGTCTGATGGATTCAATTCGTGCAACTGGAGCAAAGGTTTCATCAAAATCAATACCCTCAACTTGGGCATAGCCTTGTGCGACAAGTCGTGCTTTGTTTCGAACAACTTGGTTGTGTTCATCAGTTTTGTTCTTAAAGATCTATTTAGTTCCAACTACATTCATGTGTGACGTTCTGGGAACTAAGGACCAAACATTGTTTCTAGTAAACTCATTCAACTCTTCTTGCATGGCCATGATCCAAAAATCTTCTTTCATGGCTTCTTTGTAATTTTTCGGCTCATTTTCAGAGAGAAAGCAAGAGATGCCGATTTCATTATAGATTGCAGAAGCACAGATGTTGTAGAGTTCATTCGGAGAATTTGTCGGTTTCTTTGAGCGCGTAGTTCGCTCATTTAAGTTCCCAATCATTTGGGTCGGAGGATGTTTCTTCTGAACGAGTCGAGGTGCCTCTCTAGTAGCATTAGCTGGGTTTTCAATGTTTAGCTCAGTTTCTTCATCGTCAGACGATGAAGTATCATTGTCCTGGTTGCTAGAACCTCCAACTTCAGATGAAGTGTTTGGAGTAAAATTTCCTGGAGACACATTCTCAGGAGCAGCAGTTGTGGGTGGTGGTGGAAAATTTTGATAATCCAGAACTCCTTCTTTAACCCAGTTTTCCTCTGTATCTTTTCCAAGAAAGTCTTGTTCATCAAAATTTATGTTAACAGTTTCGATGACTTTCTTAGTTCGAAGATTGTAGGCACGATAAGCATGGCTATTTTGGCTATAACCAACAAAAATACCACGATCAGCTTTGACTTCAAATTTCTTCAGAGGATCACGATCCTTCTGACGACGACGCGTGTTTGTCGTGGAACAAACGCCGGTCAAAATAAATTTGTAAGTTTCCTAGACCTTTCACCAACAACGAGTATTAGTGGCAAGTATAGGGTCGATCCCACGAGGAGTTTATTGTTACTTTCCCCCGGCTTTACCCAAAGGGTTGTCACGTTTAAAAAGGGTTTTGTGTTCGCTGTGGGCACAGCGGTTCCGTGATCTCCTTGCTACCTTGACTGAAATAAAACGAAAACAAAATAAAAATGAATTAAAAACATTTGGGCAAGTCGTTACCTTGATCACACTGGTCAAGTGTTTACTGTTCACTGGCACATATATCATTTTGCTAACAGCTTCATCTTCCGGTTATAGGCCCAAAATATTAACGTCCCTATGATGTCACGCACGCCAATACCCCTGACCCTCATTCGCTCTTATGTTTAAAGTCCTATTAGATCTCTCTCAATAGGTCTCCTGACATTGACCAATTCGACACTATGTGACCGCATGAGTCTAAGTTGATCAAGCCGCTTTCATCCTCCAAGCAAACCCAGAATGGCCAATAGCATGCCCGGACAGACCCGAGTCATACGACCACATCTCCAGCAACATGTTGTACTTCGCGGACGCCCAGTCTCCCGGTCGCGTTGATCCACGTACTTGTGTGTTAGGCAAGTCGGGGTTCCCACTGGTCATTGTAGGATTGCCCAAGTCCCTAACATCCTCGATATACTACCCTGTTGAATCGGGAACAAAGCTAAGCTAGTTGCTGTCATCAAGAAGCCTCACAGTATTTTACACAGCAGCCTGATCAGGATCATAACTTGACCAAACGATGTTAATTCAGCAATACATAATTAAAATAAATAACGAAAGCAAAAACGAAAGTAAATAACTGAAACAAAAGGGAAATAAATTAAGAAAAACATAATATACAATTTCGCCCAAACGGGCTGCCCAAAAGGGCGGTGTTCCTCCTCACTCGACTCTCAAAACAAATACATAAACTCTCATAAATTTCGTATGTTGTTTTGTAGGGCTCGGGTTGTGTGTTGTTGCGTTCGGTCCTCTCTTTTTCGTGGCTCTTTTTCGTGGCCCTATTTCGTGGCTCTTTGTGTTCTTCACGTCCTCATATATTTATAAATGATAGGAGTCTTGGGAAGCAAGTAAAAATCGCTGATCTTGATTGGATAAGGATTCTCTTGAAGACTCCTAGATTTTCAGAATTCTGGACAGCTGCCTGCCCATGCTGACGTCTTGACAGACTCGTGTGTATATAGGACTCTGATTTGATAGAGACGTGTTGGACAATGACTCTAAGGTTAGATGAGAGTCCTTCTTTGATACTTCTCTGAATCTAGTCGCCTTTGAGGACTCCAAGATTCCCAGGACTCTTTCGTACACTACTTGCTAAACGTCCGTCTCTGATCAATTGTCGCTCTTGCCCAATTGCTTTATCTCCAATAGCCTTCTTCATTTACGAGGTGGCAGATCATGTGTGGTACTTGGTCGTGCGGTAGTCTTGCTCCACTTTCTGACTCTGTCCCAACTTGCTCAACGGGACCTGGATGTTCCAGTCAGACCAGCTTGCTCAACCTGCACCCTTGACCACGAAGGTGGTTTCCTTGCCTCTTTTACGCCTCGGTCTTCTCTTTGCCTTGGTTAAGTCATGGATCACGTGTGAGACTTTGGAAGTTGGGAATCTTCGCACAGTGCCTTCGCCCATAATGGTTGCTTGCTCAACTGTCGGTGATCAGTCGAGAGTGAGTGTTTTGCCACAGTGGGTGATCAGGCCAAAGTAAGTGTTATGCCCAAACCCTTCATCTTTCACGTAATTCACTCCTATTATGCCCAAGGTGTCACCTGCTATGCCCTGCATCACTCTTACTCCAAATGTGTCCTCCCAGACATAATAAAATAATAAAAAGAAAATAAAGACTCGATTACTTGACTCAAAAGAACTAAAAATGAGCCAAAAAATATGGCTCATCACACGCACACACTTTACTACGCTTGTCCTCAAGCGTGCGGTATGACTTGCCTGCTCAATTAGAAATCAAAGGGAGGTAGAGATAGAAAAAATAACAGAAGACTCAAGCATGCTTATCAAAATACAGAAATTGATCAAGTGAACAGACAGTCAAAATCATAGTCAATGTAATGCATAAAAAACGGTCAAGAGTTTGCAACAGGATTTTAGGTATTCTCTCCAAGTGTTTCTCTCTATAGTGTATGGGCAGTGTTTCGCTCAATGCTGTTTTAAAAGAAGTTTTGCTTTGGGTTTGACCAAGTTCTATCCTGTGAATATTTTCAATTAAGTTGGCCAATATCATTAGGGCTTTCTAGGGTTTACTGTATAGGCTGTCTTGGGCAATGCCCAGAATTGATCTTAGGTAGGGCTGCATTTTACTTAGCAACTTTTCCTCCTAATCTCTTCTCTTTCTTACAGGCCTTAGCACACCCTTTTATTCGTGGATTTTTTTTTTCTTTTTTTTTTTTTGCTTTTTTTTTTTTTTTGCTTTTTTTTTTTGTAGAGAAGACTTTACCCTGACCTGCCCATTTTATGGACTTGGGCGTTTTTGCAGGTTGGTCAGGGCAGTGGGAGTTTTCCCCCCAGGTGATCAAGAAATATAGGCTCGGCTCAAGGGGCTAACAAGGGTCTTCTTTTATTTGCAGTGCAGAACAAAAATGCCTAAATCATTTACTACCTTAACTCAATTTCAATTATCACAATGGTCAGAACTTGGGCAAGCTTCAGCATTACAAACTTTTAAACAGCTACTCTCAAGAAAGAAATATAACACACAAATGTAGGCTCAAATCCTCACAGCTTACCTAGTTGCAATTCCATCGTCCCTAATATTTTTCATGCATAGACTATTAATTTTGAAAACTGTTCAAATTGACCAAGTATTTATCAAGCATGCGACTCGATCAGACTATGGGGTTGCTCTTGCCATTCCCCCACTCACACACTTTGCCTCTGGCAAAGTGTGCAAATAGTAATAAGATGGGCAAGCATCTCCCCAGACTCAATACTCCGACTCCAAACGATGTTGGCGCACCTTCCCACATACACACTTTGCCTTGGGCAAAGTGTGCAAATAAAGAGGTCGACCCCATCAACAAAGGTCTTCAGATTCAAATAAAAATATGTCAATGGGAGGAACGCATTCAAGAGGAGAGATCAGCAAGGTACCTTTGCCCAGTGTGGGCATTGTGTGCTGGCAATACCTCTGGTCTCAGTCAAGCCCCTTCCCAAAATCTTTAATTTGACCTCAGCTGGCTTGCCATACGATTCTATCTTTTCTGGTCATGGCAGTTGCCCAAGGTCTCTGTTCTTGCTCAACGCGCATCTTCCTCCTCCAGCTTTGACATCCATTTGTCTAAGTTTGATGCCGAGGTGGCATGCAATAGCAATTAAGAGTCTGATGGATTCAATTCGTGCAACTGGAGCAAAGGTTTCATCAAAATCAATACCCTCAACTTGGGCATAGCCTTGTGCGACAAGTCGTGCTTTGTTTCGAACAACTTGGTTGTGTTCATCAGTTTTGTTCTTAAAGATCTATTTAGTTCCAACTACATTCATGTGTGGCGTTCTGGGAACTAAGGACCAAACATTGTTTCTAGTAAACTCATTCAACTCTTCTTGCATGGCCATGATCCAAAAATCTTCTTTCATGGCTTCTTTGTAATTTTTCGGCTCATTTTCAGAGAGAAAGCAAGAGATGCCGATTTCATTATAGATTGCAGAAGCACAGATGTTGTAGAGTTCATTCGGAGAATTTGTCGGTTTCTTTGAGCGCGTAGTTCGCTCATTTAAGTTCCCAATCATTTGGGTCGGAGGATGTTTCTTCTGAACGAGTCGAGGTGCCTCTCTAGTAGCATTAGCTGGGTTTTCAATGTTTAGCTCAGTTTCTTCATCGTCAGACGATGAAGTATCATTGTCCTGGTTGCTAGAACCTCCAACTTCAGATGAAGTGTTTGGAGTAAAATTTCCTGGAGACACATTCTCAGGAGCAGCAGTTGTGGGTGGTGGTGGAAAATTTTGATAATCCAGAACTCCTTCTTTAACCCAGTTTTCCTCTGTATCTTTTCCAAGAAAGTCTTGTTCATCAAAATTTATGTTAACAGTTTCGATGACTTTCTTAGTTCGAAGATTGTAGGCACGATAAGCATGGCTATTTTGGCTATAACCAACAAAAATACCACGATCAGCTTTGGCTTCAAATTTCTTCAGAGGATCACGATCCTTCTGACGACGACGCGTGTTTGTCGTGGAACAAACGCCGGTCAAAATAAATTTGTAAGTTTCCTAGACCTTTCACCAACAACGAGTATTAGTGGCAAGTATAGGGTCGATCCCACGAGGAGTTTATTGTTACTTTCCCCCGGCTTTACCCAAAGGGTTGTCACGTTTAAAAAGGGTTTTGTGTTCGCTGTGGGCACAGCGGTTCCGTGATCTCCTTGCTACCTTGACTGAAATAAAACGAAAACAAAATAAAAATGAATTAAAAACATTTGGGCAAGTCGTTACCTTGATCACACTGGTCAAGTGTTTACTGTTCACTGGCACATATATCATTTTGCTAACAGCTTCATCTTCCGGTTATAGGCCCAAAATATTAACGTCCCTATGATGTCACGCACGCCAATACCCCTGACCCTCATTCGCTCTTATGTTTAAAGTCCTATTAGATCTCTCTCAATAGGTCTCCTGACATTGACCAATTCGACACTATGTGACCGCATGAGTCTAAGTTGATCAAGCCGCTTTCATCCTCCAAGCAAACCCAGAATGGCCAATAGCATGCCCGGACAGACCCGAGTCATACGACCACATCTCCAGCAACATGTTGTACTTCGCGGACGCCCAGTCTCCCGGTCGCGTTGATCCACGTACTTGTGTGTTAGGCAAGTCGGGGTTCCCACTGGTCATTGTAGGATTGCCCAAGTCCCTAACATCCTCGATATACTACCCTGTTGAATCGGGAACAAAGCTAAGCTAGTTGCTGTCATCAAGAAGCCTCACAGTATTTTACACAGCAGCCTGATCAGGATCATAACTTGACCAAACGATGTTAATTCAGCAATACATAATTAAAATAAATAACGAAAGCAAAAACGAAAGTAAATAACTGAAACAAAAGGGAAATAAATTAAGAAAAACATAATATACAATTTCGCCCAAACGGGCTGCCCAAAAGGGCGGTGTTCCTCCTCACTCGACTCTCAAAACAAATACATAAACTCTCATAAATTTCGTATGTTGTTTTGTAGGGCTCGGGTTGTGTGTTGTTGCGTTCGGTCCTCTCTTTTTCGTGGCTCTTTTTCGTGGCCCTATTTCGTGGCTCTTTGTGTTCTTCACGTCCTCATATATTTATAAATGATAGGAGTCTTGGGAAGCAAGTAAAAATCGCTGATCTTGATTGGATAAGGATTCTCTTGAAGACTCCTAGATTTTCAGAATTCTGGACAGCTGCCTGCCCATGCTGACGTCTTGACAGACTCGTGTGTATATAGGACTCTGATTTGATAGAGACGTGTTGGACAATGACTCTAAGGTTAGATGAGAGTCCTTCTTTGATACTTCTCTGAATCTAGTCGCCTTTGAGGACTCCAAGATTCCCAGGACTCTTTCGTACACTACTTGCTAAACGTCCGTCTCTGATCAATTGTCGCTCTTGCCCAATTGCTTTATCTCCAATAGCCTTCTTCATTTACGAGGTGGCAGATCATGTGTGGTACTTGGTCGTGCGGTAGTCTTGCTCCACTTTCTGACTCTGTCCCAACTTGCTCAACGGGACCTGGATGTTCCAGTCAGACCAGCTTGCTCAACCTGCACCCTTGACCACGAAGGTGGTTTCCTTGCCTCTTTTACGCCTCGGTCTTCTCTTTGCCTTGGTTAAGTCATGGATCACGTGTGAGACTTTGGAAGTTGGGAATCTTCGCACAGTGCCTTCGCCCATAATGGTTGCTTGCTCAACTGTCGGTGATCAGTCGAGAGTGAGTGTTTTGCCACAGTGGGTGATCAGGCCAAAGTAAGTGTTATGCCCAAACCCTTCATCTTTCACGTAATTCACTCCTATTATGCCCAAGGTGTCACCTGCTATGCCCTGCATCACTCTTACTCCAAATGTGTCCTCCCAGACATAATAAAATAATAAAAAGAAAATAAAGACTCGATTACTTGACTCAAAAGAACTAAAAATGAGCCAAAAAATATGGCTCATCACACGCACACACTTTACTACGCTTGTCCTCAAGCGTGCGGTATGACTTGCCTGCTCAATTAGAAATCAAAGGGAGGTAGAGATAGAAAAAATAACAGAAGACTCAAGCATGCTTATCAAAATACAGAAATTGATCAAGTGAACAGACAGTCAAAATCATAGTCAATGTAATGCATAAAAAACGGTCAAGAGTTTGCAACAGGATTTTAGGTATTCTCTCCAAGTGTTTCTCTCTATAGTGTATGGGCAGTGTTTCGCTCAGACTTTTTCTTCAAGGTCATAAGTTCTCTGTTCATGTCCTCTTTCATCCTGTAGCAAAATGGTCGAATGTGTCCAGGTTGATCACAGTAGTGACAAACATACTTTCTCCTTTGACGAGTTTCAACCTTCATGGACGTTTTGACCGAAAACGTTTTTGTGCGAGAGAGTTGTCCAGTTTTCTTCACGTTCTGAGATTTGTCTAAGTTCTTCAGCAACGTCTTTTCATAAGGTAGGATACCACGAGGATGTTTGACAATATTCTTCGGAAATTGATATGTCTCAGATTCAGATTTTGAAGTCGAGGACGACTTTTGAGTTTTAGGTTCTGGAGACTTAGCAATCTTCTTCCCTTCAGCAATCTCCTTCCGTTTAGATGATTCAACGTCATCTTTACTTTTATCCTCAGGCAAATCACCCGATGCCTTAACAAAACTCACTTCCTTCTTCTTTTCGGATGTCGAGTATATAGACTCAAAAACTTTTTGAAATCCAAGACCGTAACGATTAGGATTCATGTATGAAGCAGCATTGTCAAACACAGAAGAGTTCGTGTTCATTTTCCTCAACAGCTCGTCAGTCATATGAAGTTTTTCTTTCAACACATATCGTTCCTTGTCAGTCATGGCAAGGTCAGTTTGAACTTTCATAAGGGATGACTTCAGTTCGTCATTTTCAGCGTCCGAGTTCTTAAACAAGGTCTGCAGTTTCTTAACTTCAGTTGACTCCTTTTTCAGTGAAGTCTTTAGTTTTGAGTTTTCAGAACTCAACTTCTCACACACTTCTCTCAGTTCGACAACTTCCTTGAAATACTTGTGCTTTTCCTCGAACAGGTCATCAAATTTAACTTTAAGAATTGTCAGAGAGTTGTTCAACTTTTTCTTCTCATCCTCAGTCTTCTCAACTGAGTTTCTCAAGACTACAGCCTCATCATTCATTTTTCGTTTCTCTTCAGAGAGTTCATCAAGAGATTCTTTTATGAATTTCAGTGACACTTCAAGTGTGCTATTCTCAGTGATAGCTGTGTCACACAATTTTTCGAGTTTAGAATAACTCTCTTTCAGATCAACCAGTTCAGCAGACTCGGTCACACTTTGATGGACATCAGATGTCATCTCTTCCCTTTCGGTCTCAGACTCAGACTCATCATCCGAGAAAATGTTATCATCACAAAAATTTCGATTTGTCGATGCCACACGGAAAATGTTGTCTGCAGTTGCAGTGTCTTTCAGAAAGGTGTCAAGTTCAAAGTTTTCAACTTCGAAATTCGCCAGTTCAAAGTCTTCACCAAAAGTGACAACTAGAGCGTTGTCCTCATCGTCATCAGAATTATTGTCCTCAGACTCGTCGTTCTCAGAAATGACATCCTCATCGTCGATCACGACATAGCTAACTGGTAGCTTCTTCTTACGATGTAAGTTCGGGCATTCATTTTTAACGTGTCCATATCCCTTACACTCATAGCATTGCATTTTAGAGACATCTTTACTAGTAGAGGAGTATGGCGAAAGTTTAGTTCCCTTGAACTTTTTGTCAGACGATGATCCCTGATTTCGATTGTCAGGAGTATTCGGGTATGAGTTAGAACTTTTCTGAAATTTCCGAAAGTTTCGGGCACGGTTCTTCCTCTTAAACTCTTGTTTCACAAGGTACGTGACTATCTCAGTCAGTGCAGCAAGTTTATCAGAATTATTCGAGTTCATCAACCGTTCAATTTCCTCTGCTTCATCATCATCAGATTCATCTACATCAGCTGAGAAACTACATTCAGACTTTTCATTCCTTGAAGGAGTTTTCTGCGGTTTTGAACTTCTTGAGCTCTTACCTTTTTCAGAGATTTTTAGAGCAGTCATCGGCTCATAAACAAGAGACATTTCAGGGTTGCTACGCACTTTTAAGGTCAAGTCATAGTTTCTCAAATCAGCCATTAAGTCTGCATAGTCCCATGTCTGATTCTTTTCTTCTCGTGCTTCAAGAGTTAGCACTTTACTTTCGAACCGAGAACTTAGACTATGAAGAGTTTTCTCATAAATCATGACGGCAGGAAAAGTTTCTCCAAGTTCATGAACTTCGTTCACATATCTCATGATTTTGTCTAAGTACTCATTTATGTCTTCATCTTCTCTCATACGGAGTTGATGGAACTGAGCAGTGATAGTTCGAATTTTAGAGCGCTTCACGGCCTTACTTCCTTCGCATGTTCTCTGAAGTGTTTCCCATGCGTCTTTCGCTGAAGTGCAATTTTTCACCAGTTGGTACATACTTAGTTCCAACCATTCACAAATAAGAAGTAGAGCCTTGCTATTCGCAGTTGACAGATCATGCTCTTCTCTAGTCCAGTTACGTTCAGGTTTGGGAATTTTCACTCCATCGGCATCTTCAGTATACGGACACTCCCAACCTTCCAAGACAGCCATCCATGCACGAGAGTCATGGCCTTTAATTCTAGCAGAAACTTTAGCTTTCCAGTTAGAGTAGTTCTGATGAGTAAGCATAATCGGTTTCTGAACAAACATTGGCGACTCCATTATAGCGGAAATATGAAGTCAAGTAACGGATCACGTCTTATACGTATGACGTCCCGCTCTGATACCAATTGAAATTACGCCTTCAGCGTAGGATACCAATTTTTCGTGAAATTGGTCTTGAACTCACAGACAGCAGCTTCCGTCAAAGTAAAACACTTACACAATTTGTAGAATAAAAAGTGAAGACAAAGTTATGTAATAGTTTCCATTTCATTGATCACAAAACTTAAACTATTACACTTGTAGAGTATGGTAGGCAAAACGTTTACAAGAAGTTTCCCGAGTGTCGCAACAACTCCCACTAACTTGCAAACTAGCACACGAGTACCTAAAGCTATATCTCCTAGCTCTAATATTGGCACACGGCGCAAAAGCTACTACACAAACTCGAAGCTCGACTACGATTCTAAAAATCAGATTTCGTTCTCTCAAAATCGTCAAATGATGAAAATGAAATCCATGGGTATTTATAGTAGAGCCGCACATGTGAGAGTGATGACGTGGCACGTTCTCATTCGTCGCATGCTTGGCCTATGTCACATTTTCATGGATGACATCATCATTGTAGAACTTGGATTCTTGAATCTTGGAATCTTGAATCTTTGATTCTTGAATCTTCGAATCTTGAATCTTCAATTTCAAAATCAAACTTCAATTTCAATCTTGACTCCATCGATCTCAATTCTTCATCTTCAATTTCTTGTGAAATACTCTAAGTGTTGAAGCTTCCAATTTCATCGTCTTCACGGTCGTCGATATTGTTGAAGTTGCAAACTTGGAACAATTCTTCATTTCCTTGAACTGAGTACCTGGTGAAAGAAATCACGTTGTAAGTACTTAGTCTTAAAATCAATACACATAAAACAAGAGTTATGAAAAACATCACTCGGAACCAAAACCGGCGACTCCTGTCGCCGGATTCATGCAAGCCACAAAACCAGCGACTCCAGTCGCTGGAATTTTTCCATGCACCAAAAACGGCGACTGGAGTCGCCGTTTCTCCAACACACCAAAAAGAGCTTGTCGCTGGAATTTCCCCATTACACAAAACCGGCGACTCGAGTCGCCGTTTCTTCACAGCAACAAAAGTGGCGACTCGTGTCGCCGTTTCCATGACACATACACCTTGCACCAAAAACGGCGACTCTGGTCGCCGTTTTTCACGTAAATCCAAAAGTGGAGACTCAAGTCTCCATTTCCATGCGCAAGGTAGTTGACTTCGAATTCTTAACCTGTAACCCTGAAAATCAACAAAGACAAGAATACAAGGAAAAAACATGTTGTCGCCAAAATCAACATTTACACTTGTAGCTATAATATGTTTCAAAAGTTGGATTGTTTGCTCATTACGGTACCATCACGTGAGTTCAGTTCAGAACGTTCGTGAGACAATTCATTTTATATTTGATTTTTAACTCAAAACATGAGAATAAAGAGTTTGATTTTGAGGTCCTCGTATGTCTTCCCCTCTCGAATTGGTTGAGCCATCGAATTGAGGATCAAAGATTCTAAATTTGAACACCATGTAATTAACTTATACCCAAAATATATATATATATATATATATATATGAATAAAATTAATTTTCTTGTAAAACATATTTATTTTTTAATGGAAAAAACTATAAATCAAATTAATTATTTGTGAAATATTTTAATAAACAATGCAAACGGTTGGATTATAAGGTTAATTCTATGCTACCCTAAAAGGGGTAGTACCCAATCCATATAAAATGTTACATGTGGCCACTATAAAAAACTTAACCAATGAAAAAAGTAAAAAGATAAATATAAATACACATGTAAATGGGTGTATGGCAATGGGGTAGTACCCTTATGCTAGCATAGAACTAACCGGATTATAATTTGAGATTTGTAACATGGAAAATCCACTACCATTTTTTTTTTATAACATGGTAATTACCACCTCATTGTCATCAACTTTTAGTTGTAATTATGAAATTACTAATAACAAAATTGAAATGCAATAAGTATTGTGTGATATTTCAATACTTAATTAAGAGTCAACTATATTGGTTGTACACAAGTTAATCCACCACAAAATAATTCACGTTGACATTTTTACAGGTTAGATTTTATAAATCAAAATGAAAGATGACATTTTATTGTTATTTCTTATCAATCGTTTCAAATCTATAATCATTGCAATGAATTAAGTAAACCGTACATTTTATTTAATGCTATTATTTTTGGACAATATATATAACAATGCTCCGGATAAAAATGTAATTCTTAAAACAATTACCAACCACACTTGTAATGAATGTTATGAAGAAACTGTCCTCGAGGAATTTATGTAAATATAATTAATTTACAAATAAGTAAGATCGGCATATACTATTAAATTGCCCATTGCCCTATTTTGATTCCAGACAAAACGCCTAACATTTGCTTGATCAGCCTCTTTGGATTAACTTTTAATGTAGAAGGAATTAGTAATAGAGCCCTTATTTAGTTGCCGTTTTTGTTGAATTTCAAATATCTAACAATCCTAGGGACCAAATTTTAATTACTCTAGCCAACAAAATTGAGGCAAAAATCTTCTAACTAGGGCATCTTACTAGGTAAAAATACATAATAAACTAAAAGATTGAACTGAACAATTAATGTATAAAAATATTGTTTTTTTTTTTTACATTGATATATCGAAATTTTGTGTATGGTAATTCATCCAAACAAAAGCAATGTGCTCCTGATCACTTCCCATAAGCTCCAGAACTATTAGCACACACCACACAATTTAGGAATTCCGGTGCCTATTCTACATTGACTACCTACTGCTCGAGAAGAGAACATTTCTTAATTATTAAACAAAATAAAGATTGTTACAAATCACTCGATCTACTAATTCTCTCTAACTTGTAAGTGTAAGTATATGAATTACACAATTTAATCTATCTATAAATTTCATTTAAATTTCCTAAAAAAATCATGTCTTAACCCAGATACATTGCATACGAAATTAGTTAGAAAATAGTTAAGTGAACTTTTTCAAAAAGTCAAGTTTTGTCATTTAGAATACGTCCAAAAAAATGTTAAAAGATTGTTTTTATGTTGATACATAGCTTGAAACTATATTGTTAAGTTTTTTTTTTTTTTTTTATATAATACAATTTAAAATAATATGGAGTACTATGTTTTGTAATTTCCAAAGAAACAATGCATAATAATTTGTAGAATATGAGTACAGTATTATATATCCTGCAGTTTAGTATCCTTATAATTAAGTGTTTAATTTATTTGATTGGAACAATACAAAGCCCAAGTAAATGTCAAGAATGATGCTGATAAACAAATGACGCATGCTCAATGATAAGCACAATTTGTTTTGATCAAGTAGTAATCGGCTATATATAAATATACTGTATATCCTTGGGACTTGCTTCTTAATTTAACATTAAGCTTTTCATACACGCACGGAACAAACCCTTGCAGAAATGATATGATGATGCACAATTCATGGATCCCAATAATTTATAAGACAAAATTATCGAATAGTGAGTAGAATATATATACATATAAAACATACATATATATATATATGAGTGTTTTGAAGCATGTATACTTTCCCAAGTACCTATATTTATTTATATGTAAATATGAACATGCGCACACACAAATGCAAACGTGCAAATATACACTTCTTCAAATAGAGAGAAAACAATGAATTGGACAAGTTTAAGATTTGAGATTAAAATTTATAGCTGTGGTGAGATGTATCTTAGTCATATGCTACTTATGTTTTATAAAAATTTCATATTTCTTTTGTAATTTATAGATGAAGTGTCATTATTCTTGAGATTAACGCTCACGAATAGAAAGCAGTGGTTCCCTTTACACACATGTCACTTAGTGTTGAAACTCTCTTCTCAATTTGTGATCGATCGTCCACTTTACAACCTTCATCTTTAGTCACAAAAGTCAATATTTTTTCTAAGAAGAAGAATAAAACCGAAGTAAACCATTTTTGTAAATCATTACAATTGTAATCAATAATTATATATTCATTTAAAAGATTGTGAAATCATTAATCAATTACGATATCAATAACATAAATTGATATGAATCTATAATGCCCACTAAAAAAACCAACTTTTTAGTGAGTCGTTTTTTAAAAAAGTACTGTGTATCACATGAGTAAATTAAGTACAATTAAACCCTTTATCGACTGATCAGCTTATCATTGCATCATGAAATAATGTCATCTTAAAAGTCAATCTTAAACTCATTCAAAAAATGAAATTTGGAGTTGGTAATAATTATTACTAATATCCTTGTAAGCACAACTCGTTTTTGCCTCTCTACGAAGCCTATGTATATGTGTGGTGTGTTGTAGGAGTTGGTGTAAACCATAAGCAAATTTTATCGAACAACTTTTGGTAGGGAATCTAAGTGCAAAGCCACATATGAGTCCACCTCGTAACCATATCTTGCAGATACAGATCCTATATCATTAGTATAGCTCTATAGGTACAATTTCTTTTTAATATTTGGGGCTAACACTACGTATGAACACATTAATCTAAATTAATACTATCCATTAATAATAAAAGTAGATAGAAAAAAAAAACAATGGAAAGTGACTGTTTGAAAATAAAATGTACATAGAAAAAAAATTGTTAATTAATGTGGTTATATCATTTAATAGAGTTAAGACTCAAAATGACATCTAAATGTAAAATATTTATAAAATTTATAAAAAAGACTTATATTATGAATATGTCACTACATAAATAAAAAATAATTTAATCTAAAAACATAATATATAATATATAGACTTATATATGTGGCATATTATGACATGATTTTTGTGTTAATAATAATAAAGTACTACATCTGTTCAAAAAGAAGTATGAATACTATTTTGGGCCAGATTTAGTAGAGGATCAACCTAATCAAGATTGATTTTGAAATTTAAGTTATTGAGTTGTGTGTGATATTGGTGAAGAACAGAGTAAAAGTTGGGCCACAGTTGGAAAATGATTAATTTTGGCCCAAGATAATCAGGCTAGTTGAAGGATTGGGCCTAATCGGTAAGCCCATAAAAGGCTTATAAGTATTAAGTAGTATAGTATTCAATTCGAGTGGCCGTTGTATGGGTCTGTTAATTGGTCTATTAGATGCTACACCTGGTGTATTACTCTGGTAGTATCTTAACCGTTGATGCATACAACATACACGTCGGTGTTTATGATTGTGTGTGCACTTGTATAAAATAATATTAAATCAACGGTTATTAAATGCATGGTGTACTCCACCGGGTGTAGCATAGATAAAACCCTGTTAATTTATGCCAAACTATTGAATTAAACTGTTACTCCTTTTCATATTATTTTAGTTTAAATTGTCAAAAACGAAAGTCAGTACTGTATTTTGTTTCGATTAAATAAATAATTGGCCGGCATTGCTTACGCGTTAATTATTGTGATATTTTATAGCAAAACTAGATCTAGATCCAGTAGAGCCCGTATTTGCAGAATCATCAGAATTAGTCATCAGCAAAATTAGGGTTTATAGAAAGAGGGGTAAAAAAAATTGGTGTTGGTATTGAGTCAACAGTGAAGAAAAAAGAAAGAGAAAAAAAATCAATGAGAGATTAGTATTAATGTTTACAAAAAACAAAAGAAAGATGTAAAGAATGAATGAATGATAATATTATTACATTGAACAATGTTATTTAAATATTATTACCTATGTCCCAACATAATAGTTATGTTTCCTTTATAATTTACAAAGTTATTGTGTTGGGACAAAGATATTACTAAGTAAGAATATAATTACATTAAACCTAGGAAAATTAGGATAATCAGTAAAATCTACTATAATTATATATGTTCAGTGGGCTTATGAACACTACTGGGCTTGGCCCAATATACTCTCTAATACCCGCCGCCTGCACAGTCTTCAACCACCCCAAGAAGGCCGTTGAGCCAAACAATGAGCTATGAGGAACTCAATGCTTCACGACGGTTACATCTCGAACGAAGTGATCAACGACCCTCGTCCATCTCCTTTGAGAATCAACAAAGATTCCCACACGATCCACAATAAGGATAACGTTGTGGCGATAAAAAATAATGATAATAATAATAATTGTGTTGGGTACGAGGAAAAGAGGAAAATGAGTCGTCATCTCTAGTGATGATAGACAAGAAAAGTACTTGATTGACGGGTCATATCTTGCATCAAGCTCGAGTGATTTGTATTTCTCGTCTAGGTCAAACTCCATGTTCGGATCCGCGGTTAATCAACATTGTTTCGCTAAAAAAGTGTTATCTCGATTTGTAAATCATGTGTCGTTCTAACGAGGAGTAATTGTTGGGGATCGTGCATGTATACGCAGCGAAAACAAAAATTTTATGAAAAACCGTTTTTTATTAATGTAAACATTTTACATTATATTTATTAAAAACCGTTTTTCATTAATGTAAACATTTTACATTATATTTATTTTATTTTACTAAAAATCATATTTTCAATATTACATGCATTAATTGATTTAATTCAAATCCATTAGAATCAATAATTCACCATTTAATTTAATTATCAAATAATTAAATATTTAATTCATGCATTCCATACTACACAAATTAAATCTAGCGCAATTATATTTATCATATAAATTAATTACTTCTAGCGCAACTATATTATCATATAAAATAATTACTTCTAGCGCAATTATATTAATCATATTAATATATTACAATTAATTACTCAGACATAATTAATTTGCATCAGATTGACAATTAACATAATCATATTATTTAATTCTAATCAACTTGAATTGTGCAATTAAATTAATCAAATTAATTAATTACACATATATAATTAATTACGTAAACATGTGCATATAATCAGTTTGCGCCAAATTGACAATTAAGATAATCATATTATTTAATTCCAATCAATTTGAATTTAATTGACATTTAAATTAATCACAATTAATTTATCTTTATCAATCAAACATTAACAGTACATAGCGCAAACATTTAACGCAAACAATTAAATCTAAATTTAATCGTAAGTACCTCAGGGATTCATCGGACGAAACGAGGTTCGTCGGAAGTCGCGCGGATGCGACGCGGGGACGGCACGGGTCGTGTGCGGGGAGAGCCGGGCGAGTGGCGGGGCTCTCGGCTGGACTCGTGTGTCACGGCTGGAGCGCACGGGCGCGACTCGGGCTGTGCTCGGGCGTTCCTTCGGCGTCTCTCGTCTAATCAGGTTTCACCTCGTATAGGTAATCCAACTTACGTATTGCACTAGAAACACGTAAGGGAGAATACGACGGGAAAAACGGGCCGGAAAAACGGTGCCGGAATCGGATTCCGGCGAGGGGAGGCGGCTGCCGGCGGCGGCACTAGGAGGCGGCGGGCGGCGGCTCCGGTTGTCGGCGGTCCTCCGAGGGAGGAGCCGAGGGGGCGGACGAGAGGGAGAAGGAGAGGAGAGAAAGTGAGGCTAGGGTTTTGAGCTCTTCACTTTGGTGTGTTTATTCTCATGCCTATAGAGCTCCTTTTATAGGTGAAGAAAGGAGCCTATTGGGCTCAAACCCTAATTGATCGGATCCATTAACCCTAGCCGGCCCAATACATTAGCCGTCATTACGTTTCTCCAAAATTGACAATCAATTTCATCTCCGAAAAATATAACGATTATATTTTCTTTCTCGTTTTAATTTTCTCATCAATATGAGACAAAAATAAAAATTTCCAATTTCACAAAATCGGAAAGCCCATTTCAGGGGTACTGCTAAATCGGGAAATTTCCCAAAATAGAAAGTGTACACCATCGTGTCCGTTTTCTTTAGCTCATTATTATTTCCAACTCATAATCACAATTATGAATCTCGAATTCAATCATATTGACCTCCGACTATATGTACTTAATTAACAGTTAATTAATACATGATCGTATTCAAGGATCGGTTTACACGAGAATGTGACCCTCAATGGTTCAGGTGTATAACTAGCCGTGGGCTCACAACATATTGTGATTCGAACAACATATTGTTCTTATTTCAACTACTCCCATGAGTTTTAGATTAATAATCATATTATTTAATCTCCGAACAAGTCGGTGCCCAACGAATCAGTGACGAGCGTCTAGCAGCCACGCTTCACTAATTCCCTAGATACAAATGAAGTGCCTGCAAGAACCTTGTAATATAGTTAGCGTACAGTACGATCCCTCCGATACATATGTCCCGATCAAACTAGAGATATTGGTTAATCGAGATCTCTTGTTGAGTTTGATAACTGTGCGCACGTTCTAGGTTTCGTAAAATCCATTCGTGATTGATTCAGAGAAACACATTTCTCTAATCACCTCACTATTCAACTCTGGCCAGAGATTCCGGGACTACGAACCATCAGAACACACAGGACATCCATGATCTATATCAAGCGATCAGATCCCCTACTACCATGCACAGACTTCACATTAGATTTCGAACTGCACGAACATTGTCTCCTTTTTCGACTTACTCCCTTTCCAGGGAATCAGAGACACGTCACGATACAGCTAGTCCTCTGATGAAGTCACGGTGATGTCTGGGTCTTAAGGATTAATTGTGTACAACTATATTATGGAATTCTCTACTCGATCAGTGATAACCACTTAGAGATTCCAGGGAGAGGGGGTTCAGTGAACTCATCAACAGTGAGCACCCACTCAAGTATGTCGATGTCCCAACACCGAGGCTCGAGATTAGCCCACATACACTAAGTGCTAGTCTCAAGGGGGAAAGGCTGGGTATCCTTGTTATTGGCGTAACCCATCGACTAGGAACTGAGTTTGACCAGTTACGTTGTGTTAACAGAATTATCTCTCGGTTTCCACAGAACCGAATTCATACAACATGTGTAACTGTACAGGACTATATCTATGATTCAACATTTGGAGCAGATATAGTATATGCCATTAATATAGGTTTCATTAATTAACGAAATAAACCGTTATATAACGGAATACGGTTAACCGCTCGGCCAACCGTTGGCTCGCCGGTCACCTATTCCAACAATCTCCCACTTGACCTAGAGCCAACTATCCATGAATCTTAGTCCCATCGACTCTCGATGTTTCTCGCGGACATATTCAGATAAAGGCCTGGTACAGGGATCTACAAAGTTATCTTCCGAAGTGACACTCTCGACTCAGACGTCACCTCTGTCATTGATCTCTTAGATCACATGATATTCTCTCAAGTACATGTTTGGACTTCTGATGAGATCTCGGTTCCTTAGCATTCGCTACAGGACACCGTATAATCACAGTAAAAGTTACTTGATTATTTGCGTCCGGAACTATAACCAACATTTGGATAAAGTTCCGTGTCCAAAACAGTCTCTTTTACAGCTTTAGATGCTGCAACATATTCAGGTTCTCGTAGTAGAATCATTAGTCGTTGCAGGAACCATTCCAGCATACGACACCACCTCTAAGCTCGAATATGAATCCCGATATCGACTTTTAGTCATCCACATCCGGTTGAAAACTAGAGTTCGTAAGTACCTCTAAATTCAACTCGGACCTCCCATAGACTAAGAACAATTCCTTAATGCTTTTGATTGCTAGTGCTCAAGGATTTCGTCCTTCACGACTTCAAATAAGCCGGTCTTGGGTTCGACTGATATTCACTTGTGACACTCACAACATTTATAATATCACGTCTAGTACACAGCATGCCATACATAATGCTCCCTAGTGCGGAGATATATGTGTTGTCCATTTCATCTCCTCGAATTCCATCAACATTACAGTCACACGAATTACGAGAGATGAACCCCATGGGACATTGGCAAGAATCTCTTCAGGATTCTTCCATGCTAAACCATTTCAGAAACAGTTTCTATGTACAAGGATTGAGAAGATTTTGCATCCTTCTAGATCTATATCTATAGTGACGTATCACAATACGTAGGATGCCTCTGCTCAAATCCTTTATTCGAGAAACGTGTAGATAACCGTGCTTTCGTTGACTGCAACATCACTCAATCATCCCTATGATTAGTATGTCATCAACGTACAACACTTAAATTTCACTGCGCTCCCACTAACCTTCTTGAATACAAGGTACCTTTAAGTTTTATACCAAGTCAACATTTTGACTATTGTATTTAAAACACATGTTCCATTTTAGGGATGCTCGTTTCAATCCATAAATGGATCGCTGGAGTATGCAAACCTTTTGCTCCTTTCCAGAAAATATGAAGCCTTCCGGCTGCGCTACAACTCTTCCATAATATCACATTCAAGGAAAGTAGACCTCATATCTATTTTCCATATCTCATAGTCGTACTATGCAGAAATGGCCAGCAAAATTGTAATGGACTTAAGCATAGCGACTGATGGAAAGATTGCCTCATAAACAACACATTGTCTTTGAGTAACTTCTTTCGCCATCATCCTTGCTTTAAAGGTCACACCTTTCTATATATATACTCTCACGTCATA
Organism: Euphrasia confusa; assembly: GCA_954870475.1. Lineage (NCBI taxonomy): Eukaryota > Viridiplantae > Streptophyta > Magnoliopsida > Lamiales > Orobanchaceae > Euphrasia > Euphrasia confusa. The sequence goes on from OX940967.1 coordinate 25,149,270, forward strand.
ATTAATAGATCAATATGCAGCCTTTGGGAACGATTCCCTTTGGTGGATCTACCAAGGTCAAACCTTGTTGGAGTACATACAGTCCATTATGAATTTCATGGCAATAAGCCAATGTCCCATATTCATATCTAATACGAACCAGTTGAAGTTTATTGGATCATATCCATCGTCAACTTTATCTTGATCATTATCAAGTTGGAACCGTCTACCAGGTACCTTCCGAACATTTTCGGATTTACGAACCGATAGATGAAGAGGTATATTAGTGGTTTGTTGAATTGGTTCATCTCCAAGTACTTGTATTTGAACTTCATAGTGTGGTTCATATTCTCGAACTATTTCGAGATTTACTATATTCCCTTTTCTATAGAATAGAAACTTCTTCTCTAAGAAGGCAACATTTCTTTAAACAAACATTTTGTTTTAAAAATATAGTAGAACAGGTATCCTTGTGAATGTTCAGGATACCCCACAAAATGGCATAAGCCGAATCTACTATCCAACTTATCTCCCACTAGCCGCTTCACGCAAGCAGGATACGGGAGTGCCCAAGTTCATATGGTGTGGTTTTAACTGCTTTGGTGGTAACATTATTCAGCAAATGGACGACTGTCAAAAGTGCAGGACTTTTACAGTTTCGTTGGCAATTTGGTGAACCCCTTTGTGGATCGAACCATGTCCAACAAAGTTTGATTCCAACATTCGGACACTCAATACAATTAAGGAGTTCCAAACGGAGTCTATTGCCAGAGAATCGTATTCTCCTTTAGATAGTCAATAAGCTTGGTGCTTAAATATTTATTACCACGATCATATCGTAATTTAGCAACCAAGTTGATTTCCTACTTTGATGTCTAAAATTATTGAACATTTCAAAATTAGAGACGTGTACTTCATAAGTACATTAGGTAGTTGAAAACCACCCCCAGCACTAACATATTAGTTGATCACACATCTCCGTTTGGATTAAATCCAATAGACCTTCAACACACTCAACTAGCGTGCTAAAGTTGTGCGGGGTTTTGACTTCTATCCATTGCTGATATTTGGGTAGTTCATTCTTGTTTATTTGTTTATCGTCTTTAGCAAATCATATTTGATTTCTTTTGTATAAAGGAAATCGGATTTCCAAAACAAAATTAAAACCTTTACCTTCTATATCAAATATAGAAGTAATATCTAATAATAGAACATTTCTATTAATAGCAAGTTTCTAAATTTAGACGAAACAAATAATCAATTGTTCAAAACAATAGAATAACTATAACCCAATACGAACCTTTGTCAGAACGTTTCTGCCCAAGGTATTTTAGCAGTTATGGCACTTAGACCTTTATACACACAATGATGGCAAGCGTCATCAACTCATTTGTTGACCTTGTTCTTAGTCGCCCTTCTAGTATCACCTTTATCCATCTTTATGCTTAGACCGGAAACCATTTCCGTCATTTTCTTCAAGAAGAACACTTCTTTCATGAAGAAGCAATAATGAGAACAAATTTCTCGTATTGATGGTTGACTCTTTGATCAACATCTTGAACAACTTATCCATTGAAGGATCGAGCTTTGTTCATGTTGTAGTTAATAATGAACGATTCATAAGAACTAGAAATCCACTTCTCATAAGTGGCATTCCTCAGCAGTCAAAGGTTGAGTGAGATTATCAAATAATCTATTCTCAAGTACATAGAGGCACTCATCATTTTAAATCACAAGATTGAGATTCCAATTCAAATGGTTTGGGCCAGTGAGTTTGGATTGGTCGAGTATCGATGTTACGGGATATCTTAGAGAATATTACTGAGAAATATTAAGAAGATTAACATTGAGATAATTCGTTATTAATGATTACAATTAAATGTTTGGTCTTTATCATTTAACTGCCTCCCACTAAATTTTTCGAATTCCGCTATCCTCTAGCAGACAGACGGGAAAACTTATTTTTCCTTAGTTGGGCTTTAGGTCCAATAGCGTGAATATAACCCGTAGTTAATCTAGCCCGATTACATTCACCTAAAGGTAGAAACATTTTCAATCACATCTCTATGTGACCCTAAAGATTACTTTTCCTCACCATGACAATGAACTACGTTAATCGTACCCTTCAAAGTCAACCATGTGTCAAGACCGACCTACCGATCTGAGAAGTGAAAGTTGGACTCTAGTAAACATGTGTAAGCCCATAGTTAATCTATCCGACCACACACATTTAAAAGAATCGTAGCTAACACCTCTCCATCTTATGTCAATAAATTACAGCTTAACTCACAAGCAGTACTCCCCGCTAGGGCTGGACGAAAAGCTCGTTGCTCGCGAGCTTAACGAGCGCTCGGCTACTCGACTCGTATCAACTCGAGCTCGTAAGTTAACGAGCCGAGCCGAACAGCTGTTTCAGCTCGTTAATAATAACGAGCTTAACGAACGAGTACACGAGCCTCGCGAGTATGTTCGGTAAGCTCGTTAAAAAGTATAGAGGCCCAGGCCCAGCCCATGAATGTCAAGGTTCAGCCCACACATTCCTTACCTAAAACGCAGCCCATGAATGTCAAGGTTCAGCCCACCCACCCATTGCACTCAACAGTCAGCAGACAACAACAGCGCGTCGGTTCCGTTTCTCAATCTCTCCGATTTCATCGCTCTAGAAATTTTGGAACCATGATTTTCGCGATTCCTCTTCCATCGCTATCACGTATCAACCAAATCCCCAAGAGTCGCAGCCTCGCTGGGTACAAAATCGCTGGGAATAGAGGGCGGCGGCTAGGGCTTTTGCACACCACCATTCCCTTCTCGTACTCCGCTCGATATCCATTTCCGGCGAGCGGCGAGCATGGCTTCTCGGAATAATCCGGTGGTGAAGCGGCGGAGGTCAGCCTCACACGAGACTCCTTCAACCGCTGCAAAACCGCCTCGTCTTGCACCCCAAGAACAAGGACGTTCTCCAATATCCGTGGTTGAAGCGACAAGCTCTCCTGCTGCTGATGATGCCGGTTCAGGACATGTGAGCTTCTTGTTTTGCTGCTGTTTATTAGATGGATTCATACATGATAATTTTGTGCGTGTTTTGAGTCTTCTGACTACTGAAATCCTAATACTACTATATGTCATTCTGCACAGGAGGATGATTCAGATGGAGATGAATGGGTAGAGGTTGATGAAGGGTATGTAGAGGTTGATGAGGCAGAAGCGTTTGATAGGGATGACAACATGTTAGAGCCTTCCCTCGGGCAGAAACAAGATGATGGAGAAGTTGAGGTGAATGCCAATCAGAGGACAAAGAAAGGAGGGAAAAGGAAGAAAGAAGGAGTTGTGGCTAAGGTGAAGGAGAGGAGAACCAGAATTAAGCGTGCAGAATGTTGGCAGCATTTCAAGGAGGTCAAAGCTGTGAGTAAGAAGTATCCAGGGAAGATTGGAACGAAGGCAAAGTGCTTGCATTGTTGTAGACTGTTTGCTTATACTCCGGGGGGATCAACTACGAGTCTAAACAGACACAAAGATTCTTGCTCAATATATCTCAACAAGAAGGGAAGACAACTACGTCAAGGTACGATACACTTGGATCCTGAAAAGCCAGGTGCATCTCTTATAGTGAATCATGAATATGATCATGCAGAAGTACTTAAGATCATTGCAAAGATGATAATTGTGCATGAGTATTCTTTTAGGATGGTAGAGCATGCTTGGTTCAATATACTCATGAAATATATGAATGCATCATACAAGTTCATTGGTAGAAAGAAAATTAGAGCTGAATGCATGAAGGTGTATCTTTCAGAGAAAGAAATTCTTAAGAAACAACTCAAGTCTATTGATAGCATCAGTTTGACATGTGATCTATGGACTTCGAACCAGAATCTTTGCTATCTTGCTGTGGTTTCCCACTTCATAGATGATAATTGGGAGATGCAGTGTCGTGTTTTAAACTTCATAGAGTTAGACCCACCTCACACGGGCGTTGTCATAGCTCAAGCAGTTTTCGAGTGTTGCCAAGAATGGAAAATAGAAGATAAAATCATGACAATCACCATGGATAATGCATCCTCAAATGATGTTGCTGCTCAGAAATTGATGGATAAATTTGTTGCTAGGAAATCAGCGAAATTCATTCCCAAGTACTTTCATGTTCGTTGTTGTGCGCACATAGTCAATTTGATAGTGAATGACGGCATTGATCCGTTGCAAACTTTGATTGGTAAACTTAGAGATACAGTCAAGTACTTCAAACGATCACCATTACGCATGGGGAAATTGTTGGGAGTTTGCAAGTCTCTTAATATTGAAGTTGGGAAAGGATTATGCCTAGATGTATCAACTAGATGGAGTTCCACATATAGAATGGTAGATGCTTGCACTTTATACAAGGTTGCTTTAGGTGAGTATGCACAGACAAATCCTACTTACAAATGGCAGCCTAGTGATGATGATTGGACACTATATGGTAATATTCAACCCATTTTGAAATCATTTGCTGAGGTGACCACTGTATTATCAGGATCTACATACCCCACTGCCAACATATTTTATCCCTATATCATGAATGTTAAGATTGATATAAACAACCATGCCGCAAAAAAGGATGATGAAAATTTGAAGGCAATGGGACAGGCAATGCTTGACAAGTTTGATAAATATTGGGATAGTACTTATGCTGAGAATAGTAATGGCAGCATTGTGAAAGAGAAAAGAAAGGTGAAGAATAATGTTATGGTTATTGCCACCATTCTTGATCCTAGGTTTAAGATGAAGCTTGTTGAGTATTGTTTTAAGGCGTTGTATGGTATAGAGAAGGGAATGAGTGAGGCTGAAGACATCAAAACAGAGTTCTTTGAACTATATGCCACTTATGAGATGGAAAATCGACATAATGAGGAAGCTAACAACAATGAACAGATTTCTGTTTCAACAAGGCAGACAACTTCATCTATGAGCACATTGTCAAGTGGGTTTCAATCCTTTCTAGAAGAGACAAATTCTGAGCCATGTAAATCTGAATTGACCAGCTACCTTGAAGATAAAACTCATCCCATTCAGGATCCAAATTTCACATTACTTGATTGGTGGAGGTTGAATGCTCATAGGTATCCTATTATAGCAAAGATGGCGAAGAAGTTCTTGACTGTACCAGCAACTAGTGTCTCCTCGGAGTCAACATTCTCTACAGGAGGTAGAGTTCTTGACGATTATCGTAGTTCTTTGCACCCAAAAATGGTTGAGGCACTTGTTTGTGCTTCCAGTTTCATTAAAGGATCAAAAGAAAACTGTGTGACGCCTACAATCATACTCGTAATATTGCTTACTTTATATTTTCTAGTACTAAAACATTTTCTTGTAAATTTTATATACTTTTATTGGATAAATATTTAACTTAAATTGTGTTCCTTTTTGTAGGAATATGACAGTGATGAGAATGTTGAGTTCATTCCATTCCCTGAATCTTCCGTGGAAAGCAATTGATGACAAGCCGAAGAGTATCAGGATGGCGCTGCTACTTGTGATTGTCATGTTGGCATTTTTCTCTCGTGCGCATGTGCACATTTGTCTTGTGATTTCTATGTTGTCATTTAGAACTTGGCGTAGACTATTTCTGGTATTTCGAGTTGTTAAAACGTGATTTTGAGCTCATATGACATGATTTGATAGTTGTCTACGTATGAAATTAACGAGCAGCTCGTGAACACTCACGAGCTAAACGAGTATTTAATGAACCGAGCCGATCAAGAGTTTGAACTCGTTAAAATTAACGAGCTTAGTGATAACGAGCTTAATGATCACGAGCTTAACGATTTCGAGCTTAACGATCCGAGTAGCTCGTTAATCCACCCCTACTCCCCGCTAACACGGCATACCATACTACTTGTAAGTGGCTTTCACATAATTTATTGTCGGTAGAAGGAAAGGAGAAAGAACGACACATCGGTTCTCCTTTAAGGCTTGATATACATTCTCGGGAGAGAATGGAGGAGTATAGGATTGGTTATCTCATCAGAATAATCGTTGTACATTCTCAGGAGAGAATGAAGTGAGTGATCGATTGTTGATTCTTAACAACTATGTCCTCTATAGGTCATCCTAACGAGCACATACGATCATAACATATATCACAATATATATATATCTCACATAATTCACATAGCATTTAATCACAATTAAAACGAGGTATGAAAATTAAATGGTGCTCTATTAATTAACTTGATTTAACAATTAAATCAAATAATTAATCTATCACCTTGTTGATCGAATATTTAAATCAATTATTTAATTGGTCAATAAATAATTTCACTAAATTAAATATTGATACTTCCTTTCTATTTCAATTTATTAATATCTTAATAATCAAAACGTGATGTCTCGTAAGTGAACCTCGAGGTTTCTAACCAGCGATTCATCATGCGAGCGACCCTATCTCCCATAAATGGGGGAGCCGAGCAGATCATCGAATCATGCCATCATATGGCTCGATGTCTCTAATTTGTTTTAACAAAAACAAGTCTAGATGAATCACTCCCCGAGGTGCATTCATGTTCGACATTGAATTGTTACTTGATAACAAATCAGGCATTGTTTCAATCTATTAGATAGAAATAAATATCTTAATAGAAACAACTAAGTCCCAATTAAACAACATTAAATCAATCAATTCAACATACATCACGCTTTAGGCGATTATATTCATAGACAATTAATCAATTTCAGAACCTACGCTCTGATACCACTGTTGGGGATCGTGCATGTATACGCAGCGGAAAACAAAAATTTTATGAAAAGCCGTTTTTCATTAATGTAAACATTTTACATTATATTTATTTTATTTTACTGAAAATCATATTTTCAATATTACATGCATTAATTGATTTAATTCAAATCCATTAGAATCAATAATTCACCATTTAATTTAATTATCAAATAATTAAATATTTACCATTTAATTTAATTATCAAATAATTAAATATTTAATTCATGCATCCCATACTACACAAATTAAATCTAGCGCAATTATATTTATCATATAAATTAATTACTTCTAGCGCAACTATATTATCATATAAAATAATTACTTCTTATATTAATCATATTAATATATTACTTATAGCGCAATCATATTAATCATATTAATATATCACGCGCAATTATATTAATCATATTAATATATTACAATTAATTACTCAGACATAATTAATTTGCATCAGATTGACAATTAACATAATCATATTATTTAATTCTAATCAACTTGAATTGTGCAATTAAATTAATCAAATTAATTAATTACACATATATAATTAATTATGTAAACATGTGCACATAATCAGTTTGTGCCAAATTGACAATTAAGATAATCATATTATTTAATTCCAATCAATTTGAATTTAATTGACATTTAAATTAATCACAATTAATTTTTCTTTATCAATTAAAAATCCAATAGCGTAAACATTAACAGTACATAGCGCAAACATTTAACGCAAACAATTAAATCTAAATTTAATCGTAAGTACCTCAGGGATTCATCGGACGAAACGAGGTTCGTCGGAAGTCGCGCGGATGCGACGCGGGGACGGCACGGGTCGTGTGCGGGGAGAGCCGGGCGAGTGGCGGGGCTCTCGGCTGGACTCGTGTGTCACGGCTGGAGCGCACGGGCGCGACTCGGGCTGTGCTCAGGCGTTCCTTCGGCGTCTCTCGTCTAATCAGGTTTCACCTCGTATAGGTAATCCAACTTACGTATTGCACTAGAAACACGTAAGGGAGAATACGACGGGAAAAACGGGCCGGAAAAACGGTGCCGGAATCGGATTCCGGCGAGGGGAGGCGGCTGCCGGCGGCGGCACTAGGCGGCGGCGGGCGGCGGCTCCGGTTGTCGGCGGTCCTCCGAGGGAGGAGCCGAGGGGGCGGACGAGAGGGAGAAGGAGAGGAGAGAAAGTGAGGCTAGGGTTTTGAGCTCTTCACTTTGGTGTGTTTATTCTCATGCCTATAGAGCTCCTTTTATAGGTGAAGAAAGGAGCCTATTGGGCTCAAACCCTAATTGATCGGATCCATTAACCCTAGCCGGCCCAATACATTAGCCGTCATTACGTTTCTCCAAAATTGACAATCAATTTCATCTCCGAAAAATATAACGATTATATTTTCTTTCTCGTTTTAATTTTCTCATCAATATGAGACAAAAATAAAAATTTCCAATTTCACAAAATCGGAAAGCCCATTTCAGGGGTACTGCTAAATCGGGAAATTTCCCAAAATAGAAAGTGTACACCATCGTGTCCGTTTTCTTTAGCTCATTATTATTTCCAACTCATAATCACAATTATGAATCTCGGATTCAATCATATTGACCTCCGACTATATGTACTTAATTAACAGTTAATTAATACATGATCGTATTCAAGGATCGGTTTACACGAGAATGTGACCCTCAATGGTTCAGGTGTATAACTAGCCGTGGGCTCACAACATATTGTGATTCGAACAACATATTGTTCTTATTTCAACTACTCACATGAGTTTTAGATTAATAATCATATTATTTAATCTCCGAACAAGTCGGTGCCCAACGAATCAGTGACGAGCGTCTAGCAGCCACGCTTCACTAATTCCCTAGATACAAATGAAGTGCCTGCAAGAACCTTGTAATATAGTTAGCGTACAGTACGATCCCTCCGATACATATGTCCCGATCAAACTAGAGATATTGGTTAATCGAGATCTCTTGTTGAGTTTGATAACTGTGCGTACGTTCTAGGTTTCGTAAAATCCATTCGTGATTGATTCAGAGAAACACATTTCTCTAATCACCTCACTATTCAACTCTGGCCAGAGATTCCGGGACTACGAACCATCAGAACACACAGGACATCCATGATCTATATCAAGCGACCAGATCCCCTACTACCATGCACAGACTTCACATCAGATTTCGAACTGCACGAACATTGTCTCCTTTTTCGACTTACTCCCTTTCCAGGGAATCAGAGACACGTCACGATACAGCTAGTCCTCTGATGAAGTCACGGTGATGTCTGGGTCTTAAGGATTAATTGTGTACAACTATATTATGGAATTCTCTACTCGATCAGTGATAACCACTTAGAGATTCCAGGGAGAGGGGGTTCAGTGAACTCATCAACAGTGAGCACCCACTCAAGTATGTCGATGTCCCAACACCGAGGCTCGAGATTAGCCCACATACACTAAGTTCTAGTCTCAAGGGGGAAAGGCCGGGTATCCTTGTTATTGGCGTAACCCATCGACTAGGAACTGAGTTTGACCAGTTACGTTGTGTTAACAGAATTATCTCTCGGTTTCCACAGAACCGAATTCATACAACATGTGTAACTGTACAGGACTATATCTATGATTCAACATTGGGAGCAGATATAGTATATGCCATTAATATAGGTTTCATTAATTAACGAAATAAACCGTTATATAACGGAATACGGTTAACCGCTCGGCCAACCGTTGGCTCGCCGGTCACCTATTCCAACAGTAATACGATCAGAGAGTGTAATTAGTGTCGATTGATTGTCAAAACCGTAAAAAGAAAGCAAATAGAACAAATAGTAACTAAAGGGGGGTTTTTCAAAGTTTTGGAGATTAAAATAAACAAGCGATGGGAGTAAACAAGCGGTTGAACTATCGAGTTTGAAATCAAGGGAAAAGGAGTTAGGGGAGTGGTCGATTTAGTTGAAGTAGGGGCCGCGACTCTTGCATGAAAGGCTGTTTAGATAAGCGTGTGCCTCTCGTGTTCGACCTCGGTTATACCCAACCGAGATTCAAACTTCGGTCTAGCAACGAGATTCCCATGGTTTATCCAACAATGGATCCTATTGAGTGCTTGAGGCGAAACAATAGAACCGACCACGCACGATCATGATTAGGCCTAGAGGTGGTAGATAAGGGTCAAACTCGTGCAAAAGCAACGAGCCTACCAAATAGGAGGGACTTGGTCCGTCTCCTCCTCAATAAAATGTCGACCACCCCATTTCTCATGCTAGAAACTCAACCCCTCAACAAATAAATTTCCTACTACCCTAACAAGTAATCTAGCCGACAATAAACATCAAGATCATGAAAGCATAACAAGATAAGAGCATATTCAAACCAAATAAGAACATATATTCAAATGAGCACAAAATAGAGAATAAGTTATACGATAACGATCCTCGTCTCGAGATGAACAACGTTACTACATAGACCAACTTCTAGTTCTCGATGAATAATCCAAGCTAAAAGCAAGAAATCCTAAAACCTTATCTAAACTCTCAAGAACAAGAGAGAGAAATTAAAATGGAGTTTTTTTTTGTTTCTTAGTAGGTAGAAGTGTAGAATGCCTTGTGTGTGTGTCCTCTTGTAGTCTTGTGCCAACAACCTCAAGTCTCTCCAAAATGTAGCTTGAAAATGTCCAAAACGCCCTTCAAAATATCTCCAATTGAGTGGTCAAAGGTGGAGTCAACGCGGGTCAAAATTGGTCAACGGAAAAACAACGGAAAAACCAAATGCTGGAAATTCAAATAACGCGCCGGCGGCCGGAGCGCTCGCTCGTAGGGGCCAGGAACGCGCCTGTGTTCCGCCCACCGGCGCGTTGCCACAAGAGTAAAATTATCTGACTCTTGTCACCCCGGCGGACGGGCCGCGCGCGTGTAGGCAGCCCTTCTTCTCGGCTCTTCGGTTTTCGTCAATTCATTCCTCGTCTTTCGTACGTTTTCGCTCGTTTCCACTCCTCCTCTCTTGTATACCTGCCCGGACAATAAAACAACGAAAAGAAGTGAAAATATATACAAACGGCAAAAACGTAAACTCCTAAGTAATGAAAAATAGACGAAACGAACGTAACAAAAATGAGTAAAACAAACATCCTATTTCAATATCCTTTATGGATATCATGAAAGATTGAAAGGGTTCCCGAAATATTAAGTGGATTTTGAGACGCATTGTTAATATTTATTTCTATTAGGAAGATGATCGGAGAGTGAAGGCAGATTGATATTATTAAAAAAATATATTTGACTAATTAATATAAATTTTATGTTGTCAAATTTTTCTAACAATTTTAGTTTTTAGATCATGCAATTTTAATATAGTATCAGAGTGTTAGGTTAACGTCGAAGTTTTGAATTCGACTCCCAATACAAATGACTTTACATGAAATTTACGAAATCCTGGATTCGACTCCTGTCATATTCGACTCCACTCGAATTAATTATTCACTTTTGAATTGTCATTTTAGAGAATATAGTTACTGCAAATAAATATGAACAATTTTCTAATACAAAATTTTAAAAAAAAATTGTTAATTATTGAGTTTAATAAAAAAAAAGTGTAAAAATGTGTTATCTATGTCCTACATATTTCTGCACTAGGACCATAGGCACGCGTAATAAAAATGTAATTTTTTTTAATTAAAAAATAAAAAATAAAATTTTTTTTAAGTTAAAAAATAAAATAGTACTTTCTAATTTAATCTTATCGACTATCTTATCAAGAACCACTAATGTTTTTCAATTTTTGTATATTTGTACTTCTAATTAAGGACTTGGCATTCATATTGAAACATTTAAATGAAATGAACTTATCATCAATTTTAAAATAATACTTATATCACTAAACCCACCTAATATTCCTTTAATCACTAACCTTACTCTTAGTACAGTATATATTTTTGAAGTGCAACCATGAGTTTTACAAAACCAATCATGGTTGTCCTTAATTAATTTCTTTAATTAGTAGTATTTAAATTAGTATTGAAGTCTCCATCAATAATTAGTGGGGATTATATATTTTATGGATTAATCAACGTCAAAGAGTTCACTTTTCGCAAGTTGTCACGGTCAAGAAAGATTGATAATTGATCAAAGTGTCTTGAAAATTATTGGAACGTATCGAATGTGATATATGGTCGTTCTTTTGTTAGGTAAATGATAACGAAAAATTTCGTAATAAAAGTTTTTTGCGTAAAGTGTCTATTATGTTTTATGTAAAATATATTGAATGCTTTTTTTTTTGTTGGATTTTTGTTTTTAAGGATTTTGTCAGAACTTTATGTTTTATGGAAACATATTTTTGTGTATCAATTTGTTTAATTTCGAGTGGTTCAATTTTTAAGAAAAATGAAAATTATTTTGTTTCACTCATTGATCAAGAATTAAGAGGTAAGAATGTAAGACCCAGAGGAGAGAATAATAATATTTTTTTAATGATATTTTTTAAAGACTTAGAGGAGAGAATGATTAGTTTTTTTATTTATTGATTCGGATTTTATTTAATTAATTAATAATCAGTCATGTTTTAATCTTATTACATACAAAAATGAACTGGCAAATCAAATTATTAGATCTTATCATTATCAAATTTAATTACTACTAATATTTAATTGAAGTATAATGAACTCGTTAACCTCCTCGAGATCTGTTTTTCTTACACACAAAGAATTTAATTGCGAAAATGTTACGAGTTGCGTGCCGTAATGCTCAACAATTTTTCAAGGTTTGGTTTGCACCTCATTTTTATTTTTTCAAATATAATAAAAACGTAAAACATTGAATTTGCCTATGTTTTTTTATTTTTGAAATTTAAACGAATTTGCATTTATTAATTATATTTATTACAAATATTTATTATATACACTTCATTTTCCAATATATTGTCAAATATCAATTATAGAAACCATAGGTCCATAACAAAATTTGAAAATTATGGAGAATAAATGTTACTTATTCAAAATAATTATTTACAGAAAGAGAGGCGTATTTTCCTCTATACTTTCTTCCAATCTTCATTGTTCAAACCTGACCGGGTCAACTTCGTAACCGGGGCGGGTCGCAAGAAACCCGAACCCGCTCCACATTGACTCGGTCATTCGTCAATCCACAATAACGGCGTCAGCGTCCCACCAGGTTTCGCCGTCGGCCTCTTCGCCGCTCTCTAACGGCCGCCTAACGTTTCTCACGTCACCCACCGTCAGCACCCCGTTCACCTCGTCCCGAACATACACCTTCCCAACGCCGCCGCCCGACACGCCGGACACTCTCTCCGGCGAGCTCCACTCGGCGTAGAGAGCCGGCGAACGGCGTCGCATCCTGGTGTCGTAACCGCCGAAAATCACTCCGTCCCCCCTCCCGTTACCCTCCGCCGTCAGGACCACCGTCGCCGGAAAATCCCCGTCCATCTCGGAATCCCACGTCGAGACGACGCTCTCCGCGCCGCACCCGAATAAATCCTCGTCGAAATCCAAACTGAACCCCAAGCCCTCCCAGAGCTCGACGACGCTCTTCCCGGAGGCGAAATCGGAGAACGCGCCGCCGCAGATCCGCCGCCCCAGACTGCCGCTGGCTCGGAAAAGGCTCGAACCCCCTTTGACGCGGTCAACGCGGGGCGGATCCGCCGCCTCTCCGTCTTCATCGTCTTCGTCGTCGGATGATTTTAAGGAGAAATCGGCGTCGTCTTCGTCGTCGGAAGAATCGTCGGAGAAGTCGAATATCCGTTCATCGTTCTGGGGAGGTTTTCGGGTGTGGAATCGGATGAGGACGAGCTTGAGCTTCCGGACGATGCTGCTGAAAGTTGCGAAGATGGCGAAAAACAGAGCACCCCATTTCCAGAAGCGGTGGAGCCTCAGATTCAGGGATGGGTTTTGCAGGCATTTCATCCCCGCCGCCTCAAAGTCGCTTATCATGTTTATTTCTGGAATTAATTCCATTTCCGATTTAAATAAATAAAATTAAAAACTTATTTGTAATTATGATTTTCCTCTGTTTTTTTGTTGTTGTTGTTGTTGCTGTATACAGCTAGCTTCAATTCAAATGAAGGATGTGGGTGAGAAAATTTGAATTAAAAAAAAATAGAAAAAAAAAATTGTTGAGAAAAATGTGTGAGAGAGAAATGTGAGAGGAGGAGGGGTTTGGGTGTTGGGGAATGAGGAGTTATTTATAATAATGAATGGCATTGTGTTAGGATTTGAAAAAGGGAGAAAGAGGGGCTTTTTAGGGTTTATTTTTATTATTTAATTTAATTATTTATATAATCAAAGTATATGCAATCATTATCTTAATTTGGTCATTTTATACAATTTTTTATTACTCTTTAAGTCCTATCTTTTTGTCATTTTTTTTTTAAATCTTCAGAGACAATTATTTTTTTAATTTCAAGATACATTTCATTTACAATCACACATAATTAAATTAAATAATTACAATTAAATTATTTTATTGAGACAAATGAATGTTTTATAGTTTAAGTTAGATATGTAAGTTCAAAATTAAAAATAAATATTGCAATTATAATTTATATATATACTTATTTAAATAATATGTTATTAAATATTTACACAAATTTTACTCTACAAATAAAAAAATGTTTATTATTTTTATTGAAAGTTGTAATAAAAATTAGAAAAAAAATTAAGACCTAGAGAATATTAATTGTGTAGTGGTTTGATTTTTAATGTAAATGTGAAATATAATAGCAATATTATCAATTATCATAATGTTAACTCCATTTAAAAAAATAGAAAATATGAATTAATGACGAGGGAAAGAAAAAATAGAAGAGTAGCAAACTAAAAGGCATAATTAATTCCTCTTAATAATTTAAACGTGAATAATTACATTCTAAAAATTTGAAAATCAAATTACGTACCGCTTCGAAAGTCGTTTATTTTTATGTTGACTTTCACAAAGTGAATTCAAACGAGACAATGAATTTAATTCAAAAAGCATAATACATACAGTATTGTATTCAAAATGTAACCATGGAGCAGCATTTATTTATTACTTTTATAACATATCATCCATTAACCTTAGTTGAATTATAGTTTCACAGAAACAATAAAAAATATAGTACTAGTATTTTTTCACAATAATTCTAAAAAACAACAACTTTCACGTCTTTAAATCGTAATATTAATGTCACAAGAGTACAAGCATAATTTATTTATTAAAATGTGTTCTTCTGCATATACAAATGGAGTATATATGTAGTCCCCAACATTTTTGGGATAGCCAATAGGATGAGGACGTTTTTCCACGTGTAAATCGGCCATTGGTGACCGGCCATTTTTCTAGGATGTTTCCAGTATGAAATGAAGTCATCAATAATGAATTGCGCTTATTCGATAGAATGATTCTTTGTGACATGGACATTAATGGCCCTTATTTTTGCTTAAATTTTCATTTTCCAAACAAAAATACAAACCAAACTTTCTTACAATAACCAAAAATTCAGTCAATTGCTCATTTTTTTGCACTAACACAATTTGCTCATATACTTTTTTTACACTACGAAGTAAAATTGATTCAATCAATTGTTAGTTGTTTGCAGCAATTACACATAGCAACATTTAAAAATTAAATGAAAAACGTATTTGATTGTGTAAAATAAATTTATTTGATTGTAATTATTTGTATTTTTATATAAAATAATGTAGCAATGAGATAAAAAAAAAAGTATAAACCCCTAAAAATGTCTCATATTTCTTGTGACTTTCTAAAAATATCTCACTTTCCTTTAACCACACAAATACACTCAACAAATAAAATTTATAAATTATATTTTCATCTCCTTGTTCAAAAGAAATAAAATATTTTCAAAGACAAATGATTATTTAGTTATAATGTTTATCATAGTGAATCATGGAAAAAGAGAGAAAGATGGATTAGGATGTAGACGAGCCTAGTCAGAGAGATTCCCATAAGCCTCCTTGGCTACATCATTTCTGACTCATCATCTTAGGACAATTCCAAAATTTGTGGTCGGATTTTATCAAGGGACCATCCACAAACAATCACTACTACATTGTCATTGTTTATCGCATGTGGGCCCACCGTCATTTTAGTATATTTTTTTAATACAATAAAATATGTATGTGTGTATTATACACACACACGAATACGGTCGAAGTAGTAGCACGTACGTTTATATTGAATTTGCGTGGAGTGATTATCCGTTCAAAAAAGTCATAATGTATGGTGGCTTACTTGTTTGAATTGAGAGGGGCTTCTTAGTTCTTATAAGTAATGTTTACTTTTAGCCTTAGGTTTTGAGCTCTAATTTATCACTAATATATACTCCTACTACTATTGATTACACTGATAATTAAGACTGCATTTATTGATATTTTGAATTTCTCTATAGTTTTTGTGTTGAACAAAATCCTCAATATTTGAACGAGTCCCGTCGAGTAGTGCTTGCTACATTCTCAATTTTGAAAAAATAATTAATTGCGCGTCTATATTCCACAATATTTAATGACTTCGGGTGCTTATATTCAAAAGGTCCGCCTACAAGTTTTAAATACAAAAATTCTATGACAACAAATACCCTAGTAATACAAATTGAACTTACCAAATACATTCCGTCCAGTTTTAAACACCATCAAATATTTCGGAGTTTTAAACCAACAATATTAAAGTTGAAGGTAAGTATTCATTCTATTACATGATTAATTCTTACTTTATTTATTATATATTTTTGTTATTGTTTTTATAAAGAGAAAATAATATATTGTTCAATAAATTATTTAATGTTTATTTATGAATCGCAAGGTTGATGTAACGATGATGCTATTGCGAAATATGAATCCTTCCAATGGATTGTGCAATAGTACGCATTTTAGCCTAAAGGCATTGTAACCATCATGAGATTGAAGTACGAAATCGGTTGCCAAATAAACATCATAGGAAAAATCTAGGCGGTCACTTGAAGCAAATAATCCAATCATTTGTTGCACATGTGATTCCATAGATTTCCATTTTTCCAGCCTAGCTGAAGCGATGACCCTGGTCATACCGAACCGCTCAATCTTAGCATATTCCCCGAACATGCTATTGAGTTGTTCAATGATATCTTAGGATGTGGTTATTTAACACATTTTCATTGTCTTCGTATTTGAGGACCATCCTCAAATTACGTTGTGAATCAAGAAAATTTATGTTGTTCAATTTTTCATAATCAAGAATTGAACCAAACTTGAATCGAGTTGAAATTAACATGATAAACTACAAAAGAAAGATAAATAAAGTATGTAAACATTCACAAAGCGGTAAACAAATAAGGTTGTCTAACAAGCTACTTATTTATTCCATTTTGTTCAATCGATATCTAATATCTTTGTTCCCTTGAACAAAACAATCCCAAGACCCTCATCTTGCAAATTCTTAAGGCGGCTGAGTCCGCACTTAAGAAGTCCAAGATAGGTAGACATCCCATGTCAATGACATCTAATGTCACTCTCGGTCGATGAGAGTCCCATTCTCATCTCATGTCTCGATAGCCACGCCTGCAGTGGATCTATCGATGAGAAAACCAAACTCACGTGTAAAGGTCTAACCTTTACTCCCACTTATCCAAAGATAACAAGTAGTACCCCGCTGAGGCGGACCTACCAACTTATGATCGAGGGCTTCACGAGTGTGATGTTTTTAGACAAGACATTATACTCATTATTTTGGGAACTTGCATGCATAGGTTTGTTTATATGTAAGTTGAACCTTTATAACATAAAACAACCTATAACTAGCAAAGCAAATAAATACGTATTCGAAAGGCCCCTAGAACCTCACAACTCTCAAACGAAAAGATTAAAAGCAACAAAATAGGCCTTGAACATCTTCTGGACTGGTCCACGCCCGCCGTTTAAGTTCCGCGCCCTCCGATTTTGGTCAAATCTATTCCGTACCCAAAAAACCACGAACGGCGCCCGCCGTTTCACAATCAGCGGTCGCCGAACACCACCGGCGGTCGCCGTTTCCAAAACGGCGCCGCCGAAAGGGTTTGGAAAAAATCTGACCCAAAATCAGCATTTCGACGGTCGTCGTTTCCAAAACGACGGTCGTCAAATCAAAACGACGATCGTCGTTTCCAAAACGACGGTCGTCGTTTTTCTCTGACAGCCCCGGTTTCGCCCGTTTTGCTTCGTTTCTTCTCGTTTTCGCTGGAGAGCCGAGATCCTCCATCGAACCATGGACTAAGTCCATCGCTTACAAGTAGTACAATACAAATATAATAGAAAAACCTATCTAACAAATGATTCCAAGGGACGCAGCCCTCAAATACTACGGCCAATCGAAACGTAAAAAACGACGAAATCATTCACCCGACCACTAACGGTGGCCGGCCTTATATCTAATCACATACTAACATAATCACAATTAAGCCATTTATGTTGATTTAAACATATTGTGTCCAACACAAAAGTGTGCACGAGCCCTAGGCTCTGATACCAATTGAAGGTATCGGTATTCCGATCCGATCGATATACCGTGTGTGCGGAAGCGTGTAAAGCAATAGATCTACTATGCTATGATCTTAGTGCACACAAATATGTATAGACACACATATATTTATATATATATACATCCAATATATATATATATATATATAGAGAGATATCAACGAAATATTACTTTTGGTGACGAAGTGATTCGTTGATGTCGTTGAGGTGGTGTTGAGTCGATTGAACCACCTCAAATGAATCAGTCTCTCGAAGCTCTTCTTGTGAATGACCTCGTCACTCCTTTAGATCGTCCGGATGTGGAAGCCGCACAAATGGCCCGACCTCTACGTGTTGCACACGAACCCGGATAATGAACACCTTTGATTGCTTGAGAATGGATCTCCAAGATCACCTCTTTTCTCTCTATATGTGTGGATTTTCGTGGCTGATGCTTGTGTGTGATGAAAATCAGATTTTCATCTATCTAAACACACCATTATTCACACCATTACACCTCTATGTAACCTCCATCTTAATGTGCATAAAGATGCACCATTAACATGCAAAAGAGGTTACAAAGGAGGTGAAAGGTCATGCCACATACACATGCCACTATGCATTGTATGTGGTCCCACTTGCTTTTGTGGCATGCCATGTCACACTATGTGACATGCATCCATGCAAGCCATGCATCCCATGCATGGGAATTAAATCCACGTAAATATTGATTCTAAATCAATATATATATCAATCATCGTACATTATCTTCGAGTCCGTGTGTGACCCTGTAGGTATGATTTAATTGATCAATATTATATTGTTCCCAACAATTAATATTATCAAATAATCATTTAACATCCATAGACGACCTTATGACTTTATCGATTGCACACGTAGGATCGAAGGACATATCCCAACACTAATTTACCTAAAAAGTCAAGATACTCCCTCCAACCATTAATAGATGTCATACTTTGTTAGATACGGAGTTTAAGAAAATTGTTATTTTTTAATTTTTTAATTAAAAAGTAAAGAGTAAAAATATATTTTAAAAGTGAAAAGTAATGTAGTTGTGAGTAAAGTTTAAAAAGTAGGTGGGGTAAGGTAGAAAAAAATTGTATATTAAAATGAAAAAGTTAAAATAATTATTTCTTTTTTTTGGTGTGTCAACTATTGTTGGATACCCAAAAAAAGAAAGTATGACAACTGTCTTTGGACCGAGTGAATACTATTTAATTGGTTAGTTATGTGACTATATCACACTTTTTATATTGTACGTCTCATATATATTTAAGTACCCTAGACTTTAAAAAAATACTTTAACTTTTTTAATTAAAAAAATGTTTATTCTTAAATTTTTACACATTTTTTTGTAAAGAGAATTTTAGAAAAAAAATAGATTACGTTATGAAATTATACATAAATACTAAAGATTTGGTTGATTATAGAAAAGACAAATTATGTTTTATTTTATTATATTTTAATATAGTAATATATCTTGTAATTATATTTTAAGACACAATCTAAAAATTAAAAAGTCTAATATACCCTTATATTGCAATCACATTTTAAAATTACAAACACTAGACTTAAAATTATACTTCCGCTCCCCCTTCCGTCCCCCACCGTTAAACCTAGCAAGCCGCACCACTACTATCACTACTATGTCGGTGATGATTTGTTATATGTTGCACACGCAGAGGACGCCCGAGATCATCGCGAAGAAAGTCTACGACCGGGCCAAGGTGGATGTGTGGTCTTGCGGCGGCGTCGTGATGATTTGTTATATGTTACTTATATGTTTTATTAATTATATAATTTTAGAATCTTTTTCTTATGTGGAAGATACGTAATATATACTCTTCCATGTACCGTATTATAACGATGATTTCAAACAAACACTCGTACGATTTCAAACACTCATACGAAGTACTATAAGGAACAACAAGGTCGTAATCTTCTACTGGACCGACTTTGGCCTGCCCAACGGGCGTTGAAGGGTCGACCTCAACGACACGGCCCTCAAAACAGACTGCACCGCCCATGACGACTGGGTCGAGAACCCTTGGGCCCTGTCCCGGCGCAACTGGTACGTCTCGAATCACATACTCCCCGACGGAAGCGAGAGACGAAAGACAGACAAAAACAACTTGTACCCGTTCCGGAAACCTGTTCGTATTCGCCAACACGAGAGCCGTCTTGCTCGACTACAAACAGAATCGCATTGTCCGGGATGACCCCCGGCCGGAACTACTCGAGCTCGGGGTCCTCTGTTCTCCTAATTTTGTCGTGTTTAGTCTGAACCTTTTTTAAGGGTCATGAAAAGCATATGTTACAGACTCTTGTGAACTCAAATCTGTTTTGTCATGAAACCGATAAATGACAATGAAGTAGTTCAGTAGTTGTTAGTTTTCCACATGTCATTTTTTATTTTCCATTTAATTTTAGGTTGCAATGGAACATCAAACATCAGAGCATCTCCAATGGTGTACCTCATGTTGAGGTACAATTTAGTTGACACATCACAAAATAATTATACCTATAAATTTGTACCTCACAATCCCAATGGTTTGAGGTACAATTTCACTTTTTATGCATGTGGGACCCATAGTATAAGACACAAAACCAATTTGTACCTAGTATCCAATATTAAATACTCAATTTTCTCTTTCCTAATTTGTACCTCCTTCCCCAATGGTATACCTAGGTACAAATTTTGGCCACATAGGATCTGTACCTACCATTGGGGATGCTCTCATAAGACTTGTTCTATATTCACTCGTATATTCACTCCTTGCACAAAAAAATTGTGCATAATTTTCCGAATCATTAGGCCCCAACAAAGATAATTAACGAGAGAAAAAAAAAGTTCTCAGATTTATCGACGGCTAGTATTATAGAACTGCCAAAAAAATATTCAATCACTGCCCTTGCAAATGAGAAACTACTAAAAAGTTTCCATCGAACCCGAAATCATGATATGCGGCGGGGCGCAGCAGGGCACGTTCCAGCTGGCGAAGCGCGGGAACTTTGTAGGCTCCTATTGAGTATGAGTTGCTTAATGGGGGAGCTTGCAGCTTAGTTTCGTTTAATTAATCGAGTTATCAATTTTTTGTTAATTAGTTTGTTTCTTAGTTTTGTATTATATAATTATCAATTTTATTTTTTTTAGTTTTGTATAATATAATTATCAATTTTTTTCTAGTTTTGTTTATAGTTGTGTAATATAATTATTAGTTTCGTTTATTAGTTTGTATAATACTTTTTGTTTGTTTTGTTTTTAGTTTTGTGTAATATAATTATCATTGTGGTTTCTAGTTTTGTGTAATACTTGTTTTTTGTTATGAATATTATTATATTATAGTGAATGACTTGTTGGCTAAGTCAGAAATCCTAGATTGTATCCTATATAAAGGAGTCTCCCCATATGAATGAATACAACAATTCACAAGAATTCATAACAATTCTATTCTCCTATCATATTGTCTCTCTTATACTATATTATTCTCTCTCTATTTTTAACACGTTATCAGCACGAAAGCTCAACATCGTTCTTCATCGAAGTTCTACTCATCCAAGATCCGAACTCCAAGGCAAGAATTTATATGTTTATTTATATTCATTAATAATTATAAATATATCTACTTCTCCTCCCTTCTTTTTAAATTCATATGTTCCCGAAGAACATTATAACTTGATATTCCTGAAGTAATATCATATGTTTCCGAAGAACATTGTAATCTGATATTCTTGAAGTAATATCAAATTAATTATGCTCAGTAAATCGATTAAAGTTTTTAATGTTCCTGAAGAACAATGTGACATGATATTCTCGAAAAAAATATTAATGTTCTTGAAGAACATTGTGATATGATATTCCTGAAGAAATATCAAAAGAAAATATTCCTGGAGAACATGATATGATCCCGAAGAAATTCCTGGAGAACATAATATGATATCGTGAAGAAATATCAAAATTAAATGTTCCTGAAGAACATCGTGATATGATATTCCTGCAGAAATATCAATATCAAATTGATTATGATTATATACTAATAATCTCGAATAATATCTTTGAAAATTGACCGTGTAAGATCCAATAGTTTTGTGGAAATGTTTAAAAGAAAGATACGATCACCCGAAGTTGGTCGTACTACCAAAAACGTGGTATGATTGACTCCACCTTCGATTACAAGATTTTAAATTTGTGGAGCCATATAATAAAGCTATAATGAAAATAACTTCTCACAAGTTTGAGTCGCATTATAATTTGATATCCTGAAGTAATATCAAATCAAGTATTCTTAATAATCAATTAAATTGAATGTTCCTGAGAACATAAACTCTGGTTAAAATATTATATTGATCGTTATGGAAAAACATCATGATTTGATATTATTCGATAAATATTAAATTAAATTGCTCCCGTAGTAGCAATAAGTTTTAAATGTTCCCGAAGAACATTATAATATGATATTCATGATTAAATATCAAAATTAAATTTTAAGTGTTCTTGAAGAAGATATTCCCGTAGAAATATCAAATCAAATTGTTTTGAAGTAGCAATTAAATTTTAAATATTTTTAAATCGATATTGATATAATACAAAATATTCTTGAAAGAATATTTTTATTGATTGCTCTTAAGAAGCAAAGTTCAAACATTAAATGTTTTTGAATAGTTACATCATGATACTCATAGTAAAACATCAAATCGATTGTAATCTTGAAACAATGATTATATGAATTATCCCTGAAAGATATCTTTTGAAAATCGAGAATAAATGTACTATGTGGGTACTCATGGAATATCGAAAAAGTCGATTCCAATTAAATGTAACTTATGAGAAAATTATATATTGAGATTATGTAAAAGATATATTTTGATCCCCGAAGGATCATTAATAAAACCTAATATTTTGATCCCCGAAGGATCATTGGTAAAGATACTGTATCCTCGAATGATCATTGGTAAATATATTGTCATGCAAATGATGACATATTAAAAGTGGGCTCCCGAAGAGCTTTACTAATTATCTCCGTAGAGTTTTACTAATTATCCCCACGAGTAATACAAATGTACTTAAAAATGAAAATGATGCATATCATGATTGTGCGTGGAAATGAATTAAACATTTCCCATCTGCGAGTTAAGTTTACATATGCAACTTATATTCATATCACCACTAAAGTGTATTTTTATGAACGGGAATAATATCTCGAGCCCACAATCCAAAAGATCGGTTTACAGCAATAATGCTGATTTGCATATATAACGAAAATCATTTCCCGGCATTAGGGGGAGATAAGAAAATATAAAAGATAAAAATGCCGAGAAATTTCATGGAATGAAAACGATCTTTAATTCTAGATCCACGCACCAATCAATTGAACCCGAAGTTCATGAAAATAAGCGACTTGCAATATTCAGCAAGTAATCTGCCAAATTCATTTACATATTAATGGAGGTGTGACAAATCATATATTTGTGATAAATGAACTATAAGGGTTCAAATAGCAAAAGATCAACTCAAATGTTGATTCTAATATACGCCTGAAGCGTAGTAGATCGATCTTAAGATAAAAAATAAATTCGCGGTAATAAAATTTAGTCACCCTCAAAATCTCCTGAAGAGAGTTAGATAAAAATCCCATTGAAAAAGCATGTGCACATGACGATAAGAAAATCGTGGGATTGCGGAACAACCAAATTAAATATTTTGGGAAATGATGAAAATTTTGGTTGATAGAATGAATTGTCATCAACATGGAAAAAGTCGTCAACGACATATTTGCCTCAAGAGTTGCTCTAGAAAACTTGAATCCAAAACTCAAATCAATGATAGTGTGCCGGCAGCACTCAAAGAAATAGAAACGAGTAATTGAGGTTGAGCATGACTCGCTAAATAAAGACTCTATAGTACACACCTCAAAATATTATCCCAGAAGGATATACGTGAGTGTTCGTACGAAAACGAATAATGATGTGGTGAGATATAAAAGCGAGATTAGTTGCTCAAGAGTTTTTCGCAGAAACTCGATGTTAATCAAATATTTTTAAGGATGACATTAAGTTCCGCTACCTTATACTTCTGGCAGCAATAACGATAAATATAGATATGCATGAATGTATGATTTGACCATGTAGAAGTCATTAGAAAGATACATACATGAAATTCTTGGATGGATTTTAAGATTCCTGAAATGAAAGGAAATGAAAATCAGAACATGTACAATATCATATTACATATGGACAAAAATGATATTGAATATAAGGTCCCGAAGACCAGTGATTGGTCCCGAATACCAGTGATTGCACTCTTTTTCCCTTTACTAAGTTTTTCCCACGGGGTTTTCTTAGTTAAAGGTTTTTAACGAGACAATCACCAAAATATAAATGTGAATGTCGTGTACTCTTTTCCTCGAGTATTTTTTCCTACAGGGTTTTATAACGAGGTTTTTAACGAGGCATGTTCATCACTCGATATGAGTTTGTTTTCGAAATAAACTGAGATATTGAACCTGAAGTTCAAAAGTAAAATATAATATTTTAGATGATTGTGAATTGAAGTTCACATTATTCATTTGTTAAGGATTGTATATTCGACATTAGACGCATTTAATATACTCCTGAAGAGTTACCGGCCGGTTATAGCAATTGCGAATTCTCTAGTCAATATAGATGGCTGGTAAAAGCATGTCCCTGAAGGACGAAAAATATACAATAATACAAATGAATATGAAACTCGACAATTCGAAGGTTGTGTCCTGAAGACAAAAAATTTATATTTGAATAACTAAGTTTTTCCTATATGGTTTTATTAGTTACAAGTTTTAATGAGACTGGTTGATCACAAAGTTAATGAACTTCGGTGATTACAATCAGGGGGAGCAGGCTGTACTCTTTTTCCTTCGCTCAGGTTTTGTCCCACTGGGTTTTCCTGGCAAGGTTTTAACGAGGCAGCAATCCTGTAAATAGTCATTCAAGGGGGAGTGTTATGAATATTATTATATTATAGTGAATGACTTGTTGGCTAAGTCAGAAATCCTAGATTGTATCCTATATAAAGGGGTCTTCCCATATGAATGAATACAAGAATTCATAACAATTCTATTCTCCTATCATATTGTCTCTCTTATACTATATTATTCTCTCTCTATTTTTAACATTTTTAGTTTTGTTTAATATAATTATTAGTTTTGTTTATATATAGTTTTTTGTAATACAATTATCAGTTTCGTTTATAGTTTCATTTTTTAATTTTGTGTAATACAATTATAAACTTTGTTTAATATAGTTATTAGTTTTGTTTATAATTTTTTGTAATACAATTATCAGTTTCATTTATAGTTTCATTCTTTAATTTTGTGTAATACAATTATAAACTTTTTAATAGTTTTAATTCTTTTCATTTTTAATTTTTTGTAATATAATTACTAATTTTACATAAGTTTAGTTTTTAATTTTGTGGAACCTAATAAAACGTTTTAAGTTTTGTGCAGTAGTTTCGTAGCGAACGAATTGTATGTAGGTGTGATACATCTATAATGAAACTATTTTTGAATATCACATTTTCATTGAAGTGCATGTAAAAAAGGTAGTGAAACTATGTTTCGAACTTAACCATGTTTCAACTTTATGTGATGAAAATGAGAAGAACTAGTAACCAAACTCAACATTTCGAGCTCTATCGTGAACAACTAAATCTGTGAACAACTACTACAGTAACATTTAAGAAAAAAATAATTCTCAATGAAAAAAAGTAATCAACACAAACCTCAACCGAGCAAACACGAATTCTCCCCCGATCGATTGGTTTCGGCAACCGAGGTATGATTGAAGCCTCCACGGCGGTCCATGTACTGCCGCTTGGTGACCTTCCTCACGGCACCGACGTCGTTTCTCGAAACTGGATTTCTTCATCATATCCATCTCGTCCTCGTCCATCACATCTTCGCCCTCAGTGCTCTCACATGTTTCCCACAGATTTCTCCTTTTGCTTCTTTTCCATATCTCTGGAGATGATGACGTTGTCCTTGTGACAGTTCCGAAAAGGGGAGGTAGGTTTCAAGATTCTGATTTCTCAAAATTGTGGTTTGAGATATTTGGTTTCTTCCATTGTAATTTTCAGTTTTATTTGAAGGGTAGATTTTAATAATTAATTGTTGGGTAGTTTTTTTAAGTATAGATTAGGAATTTTTAAAATTGATTTTAGTAGATTTTTATTGTAAATTATTAAAAAACATTAGAGGGTAGTTTTGGAAGTTTTTACTATTTTATAATTAAGCTAAAGATTAATATTTAAGTATACTAAAACACTTACCACTTACTCTTTTTATAAATCCCCCTTTTGTAAACTTAACTCACACTTATGTATATTATTAATTACTAGTATATTTTTTGAGTATTTTAGTGTATAGTGTATTTTGGGAGATAAAATTGGGGAGAAGAATTGGGGGAGTGATCGAGTGAGCCATGTTTAAGAAAAATGTGTGTCGTCTTTTTTATAACCGGAATGTCGTTCTCCCGAGGAGCAATACTGCTATTGGTTTTTTGTGTGTCGTCTCAAGATAATCGGTCTTGCTCGAGTGCAAAGGAAAGTACGAAAAAGAAACAAGCAAGGGGGTGGTGTTTTGTGAAAGTGGAGAGAGCAATGAGAACTAAAGTAAAATGTTGCATGCAAAGACTAAGACTAAACTATCTAAAATGCAAATGATCAAGTATGTGAAACGTTAGGGAATGAGATCGTAGTAATTGGAATGAGTTCAATGCAATACATGAATTACAATGCCAAGTGAAACTACACTAACTCGTGATCAACTTCGACCATACCCAACCGAGATTCAAGTCTAAATATCAAAACGAGTTTATATAGAGTCACTTCACACGTATAAACTCTAATAATCGGAAATCACAATTATTCGAGTTAGGTCATACGTCACAACGATTAGACCGGCCATACGTAACCACAATTAGGCCGAAAATAATTGATTGTGGTCTAATATGAATATATCAAACATTAAAAGCATACAAAAAATGAAGAATTTGGTCAATCTCCTCAACAAGTCAAAATATCAATTATCCTCAAATTCATGTAATTATAAATCACCAAATCCTCAACATGCAATCTAGCCAAATCTAACCATGAAAATCACATAATCATCCAAACACAAATTCATAATAAAAAAAAAAAATGAGAAGATATGAAATTACCAAAGTTCTTGGAATAAAAAATGGTTTACATCATTGTGATCCTCGTAGCAAGATGAACAACGTTCCTCAAAAGCTCAATTACAAATTCTTGATGAATGAATAATGATGAAGACCCAAAAGGAAATAAATGTAGATCTAACATATGAAAAAAACCTAAAAGAGAGATATGGGTGGAAGGGATGAATGTTGATGAAGATGAGTGGATAAGTTTGATTTTCAACAAGTCTAGTATTTATATTTCCCCCTATAAAAAAGACCAAAAAGCCCCAAAAGTCAGGTCAAACACTTTTTATCTACTAATTTTGCCAAAGAAGCTTGCTAGTATATTCTGTAAGAAATTGGAACTTGCTCGTTTATAAGTTCGTCGATCTGACCGTTGAAGTTGTAGCCCATGAAGTTAGGAACATGCTGTCAATATTTTAGCTCCGCGCCGGCGCTCGGGCCGCGCGCACGTTAAGAGAAGGCTTCCAGCACCCTGTTCCCTCCAACGCGACGGTGGATCTGTCGCCGGGGCGTTGAGAAGGGCTCCGCGCGCGCATCATGGGTGCGCGCGCGTAGAAACCAGTTTTTCCTGCTTCCTTCGACGGTTGATATCTTCTTCCTCGGATATCATTTTGCGATTTCCTCCGGTCATAATGTAGTCCAAGAAGTTGTCTACATGCCATGAAAATCTGAAGATGATCAAACAGTTGAATTGGTCGGGAAGATGATTCTCCCAACGCTGCGCAAAGCTAGGCGCCGATATGAGCCTATTCGTGTCTTTCTTCCTTGTTTTTGCTTAATTCTCGTTCAAATCCTACAAAATCACAACCATAACAATATATACACAAACTCACATGAATAGAATCATAAAATCACAAAAACGACTCAATAAATGTACACAAAATGAAGGAAAAACTTGCACAAAAACGTGCGAAACAACTCCCCCACACAAAATAAATGTACACAAAAAATGGGGAGAAGAATTGGGGGAGTGATCGAGTGAGCCACGCGTTTAGCGTTTAAAATTCATATTTTTTTTTAATTCAATTTTTGTTTTTGAAATTTTCATTTAATAATTAAGGAATTGACGTGATTTTTTTTTAATTGTTTGAAATTTATTTATCGGGCCCAATAAGAAAACGACACATGTTTAAGATATAGGACATGCACACTTTAGATTGTCACGTCATTCTTTGACCGGTCAAATTTTAGTTTCTTGGATAAAAAAAAATGAGACTATATTAAAAAGTTATATCTACATTTGTCCAAATTGAAAATGACTCTATGACTATTACTCCGAAGTTTTTGATAGTAGTCATTTAGAACACTTTTCAAGAGATACATATCATGGAGTAATTATTTGAGAAAAAAGTCTTAAGACATTTTTAATTTCTTGCAATTGCATAATTTGAGGGATGAATAATTGCATAATTGTAAGGATGTATCATCAACGATGATGTAAAAGATATCCACAAATTTAATGAAATTATAGTATTAGCCATAATTTCCTCTTTTCTCCATTACCTATAATTATATATCTTCTTCTTTTTAATAAAAAAAAAACAAATCAAACGATCTACTGTATTAATTACAGATTTTTAGATGTGGCTATAAATATTTATACATTAATATGTAAGGACAACCGCAAGGGTCATCTTCTATTTTGTAAAAAAATAGCAGTGTCAATTGCTATTTGTTAAATCTTACCCCAATGATTTATATATAACAAGTGTCATTTTATTAAATTAAATAATATAATGTTGCTTTTTGGTATGTGATCATTATGAACTTTATAATTAAAAAAAAATGATTGTTGAATTTTGAGTGGTTGAAGTGAAAAGTTGTGATGACATGACACAAATAGCAAAGACCATTTTTCCATGTATATTTGCTTCAATATACATGAAAATTTGACAAGGACCATTTTTTGGCAAGGACCATTTCAAAATTAGGATTGATTCTTTAGTTTTTTTAGTTTTTTGCCAAAAAATGGCAATGATTCTTGATATTTCACAACCATTAAGGTGCTCTAACTATTTTGGCTGATGAGTGAGTGGGTAGTTGGGTGTCCAATAAAAAAATTAAATACATTATCTTAGTCTTTTGCTAAGTGAATAGTCCATTGTTTCATTAAATTATTTATGACATTTTCTTTATAAATTAAAAATTAATGTGATAACTAAAGTATCAGACAGAAAAAAATATTTTAATTGTTTTAAACAAGATAAATAATAAATATTACTTTCATCTCATACTTAGTCGATAACGGAGATAATATTACTCCACGCCATAAATATAAGTCATACTTTTCTAGTCGTGAAATTTAAGAAAATTGTTATTTTTTGATTTGTTAATTAAAAATTAAAAGATAAAAATGTATTTTTAAAATAAAAAGTAAAGTAGTTGTGAATAAAATTTAAAAATTATGTGAATAAAATAGAATAAAATTGTATATTAAAATAAAAAAAGTTAGAATAATTATTGCGTAATTTTACACACGACACATATATTGCGTAATTTTTTTTTAACAATTTTAAAATTGAGATTTATGGTTAAAATTTAACAATTTAAAATTTAGATTTATAAGTAGTTGAGTATTGCATAATTTTTATTTTAATTTAACATTTCAAAATTCAGATTTATAAATAGATTTATAAGTTGATAATTGCATAATTAGATTTATTGTTAAAATTTAATAAATTAAAATTCAGATTTATAAGTTGATGATTGGGTAATTTTATATTTTAATTTAACAATTTGAAATTAAGATTTATTATAAAAACAAAAAAAAAAATTAAAAGACAACCATGTATAGTAACTAAACTTTTAAAAATGTATCTTTTATTATAATTATTTATAATATAACATCCTAATAAAAATAATCTAAAAAATGAATTTTAGAAGTTTAGATTGTAAATTAAAAAATTAAAAATTACTTTTTTTTTAATACTTCTTAAATTTTTTTGTAACTGATGAAGTACTACCACACACAGGGGCGGAGCCAGAAAAATCAAATAGGGGGGCTGGAATTTTTTTATATATAATATTTATATATATGCACATATTTTAGGGGGGCTAAACATAATAAAAATACATTTTTTTTAAAAAAATTGTAAAAATTACAAAGAAATATTTTTTTTAGAGGGTGCTTAAGCCCCCTAGCATACAAGTGGATCCGCCACTGACCACACAAATAAACAAAATAAAATTTTGCCGGTTTTAAAATCATCTCATGCCTAACCATATTATATACGGGATACCATTTATTATTATTTTATTAATAAAAAAATAAAGATTAAATAAATTTTGAGGTGGGACCACGACACTAAATTGACCGACCGGCCATTTATTTAAATTTAAGAATCAGTGTTTTAACTAAAAAAGTGTCACATGCTAATAAAATTAAGGTTTTGCAATAAAATTTGATAACTTTATTTTGATAACTTTATTTTGATAATAATAAATATGTTGGTTGGAAAACTAGTTTGTTAGCTCTGTGATGAGGTGGAGTTTTCAATCTCTATGCGCAGAACCTAAACCCTAAACCCTAATCCTTAAACCTATACTCCCTCTTTTCCTTAAAACAATGCATACTTTCCTTTTTAGTTCATCCCTTAAAACAGTGCACATTCCATAAATAGAATGTCTTTTCACAATTTTATCCTTCCAATACACATTTATTTACTCTTATACCACTACTTTTTCAACTACCTACTTTATTACTTACACATCAATACCTATTATACTCTCACTTTATATTATTAAATACACAAAAAATCACTTTTTCTTAATCTACGTAAAAAATTCTCTATGCATTGTATAGAGGGATGGAGAAAGTACTCTTTATTTCCTATTTGATAGACTTTTACTAAAAAAAACAATAGATGAGTTTTGAATGAGACAGTCCCAACACATAATTTAAAAACCTTCATAATGAAAAATCGTACTTACTACTTAAGGTCAGTAGGTCACAATATAATTGATTGATCAAAGTATAGTATGAATATTTGGATCAATTTTTGTTTTTAAGAAATCAATTAAAAAGTATGTTCTGACATAATAAAAAAGTTTGGATGTAGTCTATTTTTTTCTCTATTAATATGTTTTTATAAAGATTTTTAAAATTAGATCAGACTATATATTCTTTTTTTATGAGTAAAAAATTAATATTTGTTTTATGCTGGTCATATTCGAATTTTGTTACATGATAAAATATTTGTTGAATGAAAGAATTCAAATGCAGTAGAATTAAAAAAAAATCTCAAATTAAAACGGATAAAACAAATAATAAGATAAGTACAGTGATTTCACAATTTATAAATTTAATTTAATAAATGGGCCAAAGCCCATTATGATATTGAGTTAGAATTGCTCAGATGACGTCCAATGGACTCAATGGTCAGGCCCATTAAGAAGTTTCGGGTGCGGGGGTTCGGCCATTCACGCAGAGGAATTTTTCGGTCCTTGAATTTATCTTGGATTCCAAGATAGTTATGCTTATGTATCTGTTTTTTTTATTTAATTTCAATTTAATTCATAATATCCCTTAAGTTCGGTTCATCTCTAGCTCGTTTCAATTTATATCGATTAAGTTTGTATCAAAATAAATTAAATTAAAATAAATAAAAAATAATTTAAATCAACAATTTCAAGTATATAATCTAATTAATACTAAAATATTTTTAATAATTTTTAAAAAATATTTAACAATTAATAAAAAATATTATTATTATTTTTTATAAAAAATATAGTTCACTTCGTATCAATTCAATTTAATTTAGTTTAATTAGTTCAAAAGAAATCCTTAAAATTTATGATTAAAAGTTTTAAACTCAAAACTTTAGTGAAAATTGCATTTTACTCTCAAACATATCATAAAAATACTTCATTTTCCTAAAAATAAAAAATAATAGCTAGCTAATTATTTATAAAATATATTGAAAAATTAAAATAAATTTAAAAATAATTCTCATTTGAAAATTACTATTTTTATTTATTTATAAATATCTATATGATAAAATACTTATTTTTTTAATTGAATATTTTGATATATTAAATATTTAATAAAAAAATTGGGTAAAGTGCACAAAAATTCACAGCTTTGAGTGTTTATTGTATTTTATGATAGCTTTCAGAGTAAAATGTAATTTTTACTAAAACTTTAGAGGTTTAAAACTTTTAACCATTTTATTTAATTACATATATTAAAAGAAATGGACCCACAATTGGAACTGTATTATCAAAACTTTGTTATTCTATTTTAATGGTGTATTTAGATAAAATTTCATGACATGTAAAAATTGTACCTACTATTAGAGATGTTGTTACACATCGTTTTATAGAGAGATTAATTTATTTAGTGTGTTTTTTAGAGAGATATATTGAGAGATTTATATTTGTAATTAATTTGATTATAGATATATTTTTTTTACACTTTTTTTTTATTTTAACGTAAATTCGTGTTTTATATTTCCTTATTGATTTCTGGGGCGAAATTACAATATAGTATATTCATATCAACTATTTATGCACTGAAGAGCATTTAAATTTAAAAATATATTATGTTTTGACAAAAAATCAAAGTAAGATATAAAAAGTAAAAAAATAGTACTCCAATTGTTAGTAAAGTTTACAAAGTATATAAATAAAATAAAAATAAAAATGTATTTTAAAGTAAAAACGTAAAAAAAAAAAAAAATTCAGTTTACTACTAGTCTACTACTATTTACTTCATATTATATGGTTGTTAAAGTATCTGTTGCTAAATCGATGTAAAAACCTATTTTAAAAATCTTTATAAATAACTTTTTACATGTTTAGAAATAAGTATTTACATCAATTTAGCAATTTATTTAAAAAAAAAAAGTTTTCCAACACAATATAATAATTACATGAAGTGTAATATTCATTCTATCTATTTGTTCATTAATTTATACTTTAACAAAGTCGAGTTTATAATCATGAATATTTGAACATGTTGTTTCTTTTGTATGTTTTTGAATGTGGAGGCTTTGGAAAATATTGAATCACGTTTACACGTTTTCCTTAAAGAATATTTCGACCCTATAACAGCCAAGGTATCACGAAACTTCTTTTAGGATAAGACAATACCGCACTTGTTCTTTGGCGTAGAAACAAGTATACTATAGAATGTTTATTCGCTATACTTCGTTAACACAAAGCTCTTAATTTTCGTGGGTCTTAGAATCTGATTTTCAACACCCTTATATAGGTGTTGAAACACCCCTTTGGATAGTGAAAATACCCTTTCATGAAGGGCTGCACCCTTTGGGAAGAGTTGCACCCTTTAAGAATGGTCACACCTCTTCGAAATCACTTTCTTTAGGTGCCATGCATGCAATTTCGTGGCTGCATATTATAACCATGCAAACCATGAAATTAACATATATTTCATGCTAATTTACACACAATAAATCAACACCATCATTCACTTAACCAAACAATGATCCGTTATCACTTTTATACAACCGTGCACTCCGCACTTCGCCTAAATCATATTGTAGTGCTTTAGGATCATTACCGAAACTTTGTATGAATCCAATTACATTAAATGGACAATGATTTCACTTAAATCATCAACATTCCTCCCCCATTTAAGTGTAATCCTTGAATCACTTATTTTAACAATAACAGCCAGAATTATGCATAAAATGAAAATGTCTTGAAGATTGAATTTTCATCTTAGTGTTATATACAACTTATATATTCGAGAATCAGAGTGTCTTAAAAGATTGAACTCTTCAACCCATCTGAATACATAAAAGATACTACACACATAATTCCAAATACATTTTATAATGATTTCCGATACAAAATTAGGCCTTGTATCCCATCCATTCTTGAGTGTATATAGAGCTTAGCCACGACTCTTGAAGCTGCCACACTTCCCACTCATATAGGTGAATCATTTCTTCGTGCACCTGCAAAATGCACTTTATCAAATGATTTATTAAGAATTAACTTCAACCTTAACATGCAGGTTCAAACACATACCTTTGGGATAATTTCCATGTGTTTCAATCTCAAATATAGGCTTCCCAATTGAATTCTGGTTCTAATACAATTAGAAATGAATTTGGTATCCCATATTTGAAGATTCAAAGAGGCTTCAGACCCATCCCAATCACCGACTTTACTACCAAGTCTTTTGCTAATCCCTTGGTCAAATGATCAGCAAGATTATGTTGTGATCTCACAAAATCAATAGAGATTACTCCTTGAGTGATCAGCTCACGGATCGCACTATGTCTAACGCCCAAGTGTCTTGACTTGCCATTATAAACATGACTATATGCCTTAGCCAAAGTGGCTGCACTGTCACAATGAATTGAAAACGCCGAAATAGGCTTTGGCCACAAAGGAATTTCATAAACCAAATTCCTTAACCATTCAGCTTCTTTACCAGCTGCCGCAAGTGCTATAAATTCCGATTCCATAGTGGAACTCGTAATACAAGTTTGCTTCTTTGAAGCCCAACTTATAGCACCGCCTCCGAGTAGGAAAACCCAACCAGAAGTAGAGGAATGATCCTCTATATTGGTTATCCAACTCGCATCGGAATACCCTTCTAATACCGAAGGATATCCGACATATGTCAAACCAAAGTCTTTGGTTCCCTTTAAGTATTTTAATACACGCCTAACAGCCTGCCAATGATGCGTGCTAGGATTACTTGTGTATCTACTTAGTTTGCCTACCGCAAATGCAATGTCTGGCCTTGTGCTAGTCATAGCATACATAAGGCACCCAATTACCTTGGAGTATTCCAACTGGGACACAGCAACACCCATATTGGGCATGAGTTTTACACTCGAATCATATGGAGTACTGACCGTAGAATAGTCATCACAATGGAATTTCTTTAACAATTTCTCAATGTAATGAGATTGAGTTAAAGTAATGGCATTGTTTTCACGAATGATTTTAATTCCTAAATAACATCCGCCTCCCCCATATCCTTCATATCGAAGTTTGATGATAAAAATGACTTAGTCAAATCCACTTGTCTTTGGTCAGTACCAAAGATAAGCATATCATCAACATATAGACAAATGATGACTCCTTTACCAAAGTCATCGAATTTGCTATACACACATTTATCCGATTGGTTTAACTTAAACCCATTCGATAAAATTACTTCATCAAATTTCTGATGCCACTGCTTAGGTGCTTGTTTTAATCCATACAAGGATTTAACAAGTTTACATACCTTATGCTCATTACCAGGCATAACGAACCCTTCGGGTTGTTTCATGTAAATTTCCTCCTCTAACTCACCGTTAAGGAATGCTGTTTTTACATCCATTTGATGGATCACTAGATTATTTATTGCAGCCAAGGCTATCAATAATCTAATCGTAGTTATTCGCGCAACAGGAGCATAGGTATCGAAGTAATCAATACCTTCCTTTTGCCTAAAGCCTTGAATGATTAATCGGGCTTTATACTTGTCAATTGAACCATCGACTTTCATCTTTTTCTTAAAGATCCACTTGCATCCTAATGGTTTACAACCGTTAGGTAAATCAGCAAGCACCCAAGTGTTGTTTCCCATAATGGAATCCATCTCATCATTGATGGCTTCTTTCCAAAATGCAACATCTTGCGATTTCAAGACTTCCTCGTATGTTTTAGGCTCATCATCAACATGATAGCTATACGAGTATTGAAATTCAACTTCGTCCCTTGATCCTTCAACCAGAAAGGTCTGGAAATCAGGACCGAACGATTTCTTAGTCCTTATCCTCGTGCCTCGACGAGGTTCAAGCGACTCAGGTTCGGGCAAGGTTAATTCCTTGCTTTCAACCACCTTAGGTACCAGATCCTTGGTCCTAACCATTGATGAAAATCTAGTTTCATCAAATATAGCGTCCCTCGATTCTATGATAGAATGAATCGCTACTGAATCATTCGGCTCAATCACGTAGAATCGATATGCCTTGGAATGCACAGCATAT
The DNA here is from genome assembly GCA_954870475.1 of Euphrasia confusa. Classification (NCBI taxonomy): domain Eukaryota; kingdom Viridiplantae; phylum Streptophyta; class Magnoliopsida; order Lamiales; family Orobanchaceae; genus Euphrasia; species Euphrasia confusa. The sequence goes on from OX940967.1 coordinate 25,185,639, forward strand.
CCAACAAAGATGCAATCAATGCCTCTTTCTCCCAAAGTTTTTCTTTTGGGATCCGGTAATCTTACGACAGCCCGACAGCCCCAAACCTTAAGATAATTAAGGTTCGGCTTCTTTTTGTACCAAAGTTCGTAGGGGGTAACTTTGTTCCTTTTGTTAGGAACCCTATTTAGCAAATAGAAAGCCGTTAACACGGCTTCTCCCCAAAATCCATTATTCAGACCCGAATAAGACAACATGGAATTCACCATTTCCTTTAGTACCCGGTTTTTCCTTTCGGATATACCGTTTTGTTGAGGAGTATAAGGAGCAGTAATTTCATGTATAATACCACACGATTCAAATAAAACAGGATCGTAATATTCACCACCCCTATCGGTTCTCATCTTTTTAATCATGCACTCTTGTTGTAGTTCAACTTCAGTTTTAAATACTTTAAACTTTTCTAGCGCTTCATCTTTAGTACTTAGCAGAAATACATAGCAAAATCTAGAATAATCATCTATGAAAGTTACTAAGTATTTCTTATTCCCTAACGAAGGTGTAGCATGGAAATCACATAAGTCGCTATGCACAAGTTCAAGCATACAAGATTCACGTTGAACATCTTTAAAAGGCTGCCTAACGATTTTAGTTAGCATGCATGTATTACACTTATCTTCTTCTATGTTCATAGCAGGAATTAATTCAAGTTTAGACATATCAATCATGCGCTTATAATGAACATGTCCTAGTCTAGCATGCCACAATAATGAATCATTCACTTTAGAAGAAACCATAAGAACAGAATCATCAACTTTATTCATAATATTAAGCATAAACATCCCATTACATTGGTATCCAAAACCGTCAAACACACCGTTCTTAGTCAATACATATTTATTAGATTCGTATACTTGTTTATATCCATACTTGGATAAAACACTACCGGATACAAGATTTTTCCTTATTCCAGGTACATGTAATATATCTAATAATACTAAGGACTTTCCGGAATTGAATTCCAACAACACTTCGCCGCGACCAAGAATAGGGGCTGTTGACTCGTGTTGGAGTTGTGTACTTAATGTCTAGATTTAAGTACAGGTAAACTCCCTGTCATGGCATTTAACCTATTTAATTAATAAACAATTATTTGCATTTAATTAATTATGCAAAATATAGTCCTGGATTTTATACGTTGTAGTTAGTATGGTGCGCATGGGCGCACAGAAGATCATACTATCGGTTACTCGTATTTAATCGAACAGTTGCTCACGACCTAGATGGACACGGACCAATCCATCGGTATAGTCGTTGTGTGAGAGAGAAAATAATTTATCTTAATTATTTTATCACACTTGTACACTTGGTGTATTGGGCGGATCGCTTGAGATTTATTGATTAGGATTGCCTTGGATAATCAATTTAAATCTCAGAGTATTTTATTCTTAATCCCCGATATTATTGCGGGTGTGTATATTTAATATAAGTGACTTTGATTTTCCAAAGGAATTAACCGATTTAATTATTGGGTTAATTACCGGTTAAGTTGGGTCACTATATTTTATATACGACATGCCGTGAATACTTGACGGGAAAGTGTATCCCGTAAGGGTTGATAATATCCCCGAGATGAGTTCATAAGGAATTATTATGTAAACCCTGCAGGTGGATTTAATCCGCATAATAATTAAAGTTGAACGGTACTATTCTCGGATATAAGAGATGAATAATATTTATTGAGCAATAAATAAATTTATTCATGGATATTTAAATCTTAAATACACGGAATATATAATACTACCGGAGAAATATTATTTGATATAATATGGAATAATATTGGGAGTGCAATTTTATTTATATAGTGGAAAATAAATAAAATTAATATTGATAAGAATTAATAGATTTGGGTTGGACCCAATTTATTTTTCAATATTGGAAGCCCAATATTTATTCTCCTTATGATCCCCTACGTAGCCTATATAAGCACTACATGATCTTCACTTTTCATAACTAAGAGAACCTAAGTTACGCCAATCATAAAAGTCTTGAAGAGTGAAGGAGATCCATAAGGTGTTCGATAGATCGTCGCCCACACGACGTTCGGACAAGGTGCAAGGAATACGTGGGAAGATCGCAAGGTCATCAACGCGTTAATTCGTTTCTCCGTACAACGAATCGAAGGTAAAAATCATAAACCCTCTTTTATGATTTCGTGTGAATTGATCGTAGTATATACATGAACACACGATCCGGTAAACGTACGAACTTCGGGGACGGGGATTCGAGATCCCCGGCGAAGGTCGAGAAAACCCTCGACGGGATCGAGGGTGGCGGCCGAACCCTAGGGTTCGACCGCCGGCGCGCGGACGAAGAGGATGAGCCCCGGCTGGACGCCGGGGCGTGGGGTCGACCTCGGGTCGACCACCGGGGTTCGCCGTGGGCTGGTGCCACGACGGATGAACCCCAGCCCTCACCGTCCGGTGGCGTCGCGCGGAGGAGCCCTCGGCTGGAGCCGAGGGGCGATCGAGCCCGTGAGCTCGATCGCGGGTATGCTACGGGGTCACCCGTAGCTGCCCTGTATGCGCTACGGGTTCGCCCGTAGCAGGCGTACGGGGTTGAACCCCGCCGCGAGCAGCGAGTCGTGGACTCGCTGCGGGGCTGCTACGAGCAGCCCCGGGGATGCCTCGCGCATCCCCAGCGATCATCGCGAGATGATCGCGAGCCCCGTGCGGGGGCTCGGATGGACGCTCGCGGCTCTCGGGCCTCGCTGGGTGTTCGGTCGGGCCCCGGCTCGTGCGGTGGTTCGCGTTCGTGGATCCGACTCGTGGGGGACTTCGGCTGGGGGCGGGCTGCGTGTCTTCGGGCGCGTAGTCTCCAAAGGTCGGACTCCTGCGGATGAGTCGGGGATCCAATCTCCGGCGATGAAGGATTTCGTTCGGGTTATTATTTTCCGCATAAATTTTAATAGCCCGGGATATCGATTTCCAGCAATTGGTATCAGAGCGTTTGGTTTCGTGTTCATGTATATGCTCGATTATTGTTCTACCTTGCAGGATTTCCGGCTATCATGGTTGGATTTAATTAATTATTTTTTTAATTAATTATCATGATTATTAAACTCTCGGACATGTCGAGATTCGTTTTATGTGGATGAATGTTTGTAATAGTAAAAATTCGGGGGTTGACCGAATTTAGGATTTATTATTACGCACTTTATTTTCCGGAAAATGTATAGGGTCGATTTCATGTATAGAATCGATACCGGATAGTGTAATTTAATTCTTGTAATTTTATTACGTTGGTTCGATGTTGAGACGATCACCGGAAGACGAAGAAGTGACGAGGAAGACGAAGGACCGAAGGGCCGATCAACCCCATGATCGACCCTTGCATCGATCAAGGTGGGAGGGGGCGACGCCTCCCTTGGCCGTGGGCTGCCGCCGGATGGTGGTGGCTGGCCGGCTGAGGTGGCGGCGGCGGCCCTCCCCTTGGTGATCGATCGATGATGGTGGGGGTGGTGCGGGGACTCCCAACCCGCGCTACTCCTACCATAATCCGACTTTCCTAAATTAATTTGACTTTCCTATTTGAGTATCTTCCTTTTAGGAAATTCTCATGGATTAGGAAAAGAATTAATTAAATTAATTTTATTCCTATTTGTTTTATTTCCTTTATGGAGATATTCATGGATTAGGAATTTAATTAATTTAGTATTAATTTATTTCCTATTTGATTATTCCTACTCTTGGGAATTTTCATTAGATGGAAATTAATTGATGATGGAAAGTAGAAGAGTCCTAATTTATTTTATTTCCTTGTTCTATTATAGATGTCTTCTAGAATATTCCAATTTTACTTGGATAGATTATTTTAGAGATTTAATAGAACTAGATAGGAAAATAAATAAATAAAAATATTAATAATATTTAATTTTATTTTTGATATATTCAATTGACTTAATTTTCGAATTAAGTAACTTTTGGATTAATTGAAAATAAATAGATTTAAATATTGGATATTAATATTCTCGTCACATGGAGCATTCAAGAAACGAAGACTGAAGACTAGAAGATGCGTACGGAGATGGAATAAAGCCATGATAGTCGGAAAATAATTTTCTAGCATTATTTTGACTATGTGATACTATGTGCTTTATTGCTTGTATGCATGCTATATGTGTTTATTTTATGCACTAGATAGCGTATCCCTTTATTGTAAAAAGCTAAGTGGGAGAGGGGATGGAAACATTCCCATGGTCTCCATTACTGTTCTCTTGGTGACTCTTATGGACTTTCGAAGTTCGTATAGACGAGTCATTGGAGGAGAATTCTTGTAATTCCTTTTACAAGAAACATTGATCGAGTTTATCAAACAATGCCTAATTTGTCTTTCTGAAACTGACTTCAAGTCGACTCATTCTCACCCCGGGGAGTGGAATGGAGCCAAAGCCACTTGGTCATGTGGATGACACAAATTAGAGACCTTCGTACCATTCTTTGATAGGTGGGTCGATTGTCTGCTCGGCTCCCTCATTTATGAGAGATAGGGTCGCTCGCATGGGGAATCACTGGTTAGAAACTTCGAGTTTCACTTATGATTCTCCGAGTCTTGATTTACAAAATCCAATGGATCTTGTAATTGGGAGTCAATTATAAAAGTCTCTTAGTGTAGTAAACGTCCACACCACGTGGCTTGCTGTGCTAACGGATTTTGGATTAATTGATGTAGACAGTTATAAGTGATTGTGAAGAGTTGTGAAATTATCGTAAACGTCCACACCACGTGGCTTGCGGTGATGTAGCAATTCCAAACGATTTACTTTAGTGCTGAGTAATGGTTTACACTTAGATACGCGTTATAGTATTCTTCCCCACGAAGTTACGCTATGATTGATGTATGACCAAAGAAAATCTAATTACTAAATCATTTGGGTGGGTAAACGTCCACACCACGTGGCTTGCCTTACCTGATGGGATTTTAGACGTGATTAGTGATTTAATGATGTTATTCCAGGGAGATAACGTCGGATATTAAATTAATTGTTTGTTTAAATGTGCTTATAGGTTTAGAAAATTACTATGAATCCACTTGAGATGATACTTGAGGAATTTGACGCACTGGTTCCACACTGTGTTGAATGGAAAGAAGAGTTAGACATTGCTCAGACTGCAAAGGAGTACAAAGACGTACTCAGTGAAACTTGTCCTCCTGGACTCACCATTAACTCGACTGAGGATGAGATTTTTGACTTTGAAAAATGGGATAATGCTCGTTCATTAGCCATTAATCATGATGTCATGCTTAAACTCAAGTTGTTGTTTGGACATGATGGGGAGGCTAGAAAAGAGGCGATGAGGATACTCGTAAAGATCTGTTACTTCGATGAAACACTTGATCATGTTTTTGAGATGATGGATCTTTTGGACGAGTTGAAACAATCGCAAGCTCTTATAGCCAAAGCCAAAGGTTTCGGACCTAAAGGCAAAGGAAAGGAGAAGAAGACAAGGGGGTCCGGTGGTCCTAAGGGACTTGGACCAAAGGGTGGGATAAAGAAGCCTTCTGGCAAACATCCCCAAGGAAAGCAGTCTGAGTACTGGGGGTCTAAGTCTTGTCCTCTCAAAGGTACGAATTTTTCTTTAGTCGTAAAACATAGTTAGCGGTATTATCTACCAGAATTCTGGTGTGTAGATATGGAACCACTGACGGTATGTGCATTCTAAATGCAGGGGTTCCAGAAAACCCAGCGACTTAGAGAATAAGAGTTCGAGTCCACATGGGCAAAGCTGTTGAGGAAGCAGCGGTTGCAGTGGAAGACATTTATCTATCTGTTTGATAGTTATAGGATTTCATTTCAGTTTATTGCTTTGTACCTTTTATTTTAGAAAGAACTTTTGTTCTGGATTTCTATTATTAATGGATATTTTATTTCTTTAATCATGTTGATGGTTTAGATAAGAAATAATGGCCATATCTATTCTGGTACATTAGATAGCAATATATGAATGATGAATCCTTAGTCTACCACGATGCAACAAACCGTTATATATAAACTTGTTTTACTTATTAGATGAATTTCTTTATCAATCATTATACTTGTGAATTCCTGAACTTAATAGTATTTATTCAAAAGGGATTCAAAAGGTCGAAATTGATTTATTCAATTATAGTTGGAGGAATGGACCTCCCGACCTAAGAATCGATCTTGAAAGATGATACAACTAAGTCAACCTTTCTGGATAAAGGATGGAATTCGGACAAGTATAGAAAATGATTCGTGATTAATGCGGGATGTGTGATTAGAAAGGCACGAGTCATTCTTTCAAGAATACTCGAAGATGGATTAGAATACTTGATGTGCCATAAGAGCGGAGTGTTTTCAACACAAAGCCATTATGGGGATCTTTCCAAGTATATCCATTGAAAGCCTGCGACTTGCTCGCGGAGGCCGACACCTATCCAAAGAGCACATAGCATAAATCAAGGATTGAGATTGAATCTCAAACGACTGCACCATACACTGATGTGTAGACATGGTGTGTCAGGAATAAGAAATGGAATTCTAATAGTAAAAGGACAAGTTTGTTCGGAACTACCTATGTTCTATGGATAATTCTGGATACAACGACATATTGCATATGGTTGTAGAAAATCCTAGAAGAACAAGTAATTGTATGTTCAATAGTACTACGAACCAGAAGGGTGTCTTCGCCCGGTTCTTAGAGAAAGACTATTAGATGAACTACAATGCCCTAACTGACAAAGTACCTTATAAATAGGAAAGAGAAGACTGAGAACCAGCCTAACCGAGTAGTAGTACACCACTAACTGCACCTAATGTTATTACTGTTATACACCGGAACGCCATTGCAGTGGGAGGTTGTTAAGCGACCAGAGATGTTCATAAGACTGGAGGAGTTTTTAACTCTGGATCTAGTAGACATGAAATCGATCCCTAGTTCTGCACAGGAGGCAGTACTAATCTAAATGTGCCTACTTGGATAGCAATAATTTATTATTGTTAGAGGGGCAAGATCATTTAGAGGTACAAGTTTAGTAAATCCATTTATGGATTATCACAAAGCTGAAACTTGTGGAACTTGCAAATTGATGAGATAGTCCATTTTATGGATTCATCAAGAAGCATAGACAAGATTGGTGTATTGGAGACGTAATGGAAACAAAGTGGTATTTCTCGGAATTTTGTGTAAGATAACACTTCATCATTGGCAACAATGTAAAAGCGTTGTCAGACATAAAATAGAGGTTGTCTAAATAAATCGAGATATAAGATTAAGATGAAGTTGGATCATGTTCTTAGAAATCTTTTGATCTCTAGATAAGAACGTTTGTACTTCTCTTTAGATATCTTATACGATTATGGTTTGTTTTAAAACATGCACAATTCTGAGAAAGGTTATTGTCTTTCGGGAACAGAATGCATCTATCTAAGGTATGTGTCTTGAACACATGAGGGAGATAGATATAAACAAAGCAGATTCTTACACTTCGAGTGTAAAGGGCTTTGTAAATGCGGTGTTATAAAACAAGAACCTGATATCAACTATGCGGTTTGCGTAGTGGGAGGATATCAAAGTAATCTGGATAAGAGATATTCGAATGCTGTAGTACAGGATTACTAGCAAAACGGAATCTTCTTAGATTACAGTTTCTCAGATAAAAAAAAATCAGAGAAGGACCAGTGTAAGTCGATATCAGGCTATGTGTTCACTTTTAGAAGAGGTGGAACCTAAGGAATAAAGAGTGATAAGCGTGAAGCTTCTCGGACTCTGTCATAAACCGAATAGCAGCCTCAGAGGCAGCGGAAGTTTTGGTTAGGTTCCGGAATGACCTCTGAACTTGGATATGATTCTTGGTTCACCAAAGGCTATGTACATAGCGGTGCATGGAGAACTGGAAGAAGTCATAAGTTCAAAAGATGATGATAACACATAGAGCCAGTACCACCTGATACGAATCATCGTCAGAGAGACGACGCAGTAGTCACCACGATAACTTCAGAGCGGCAACCTAGATTGCTCATTCACATAATACTTCTGGGAAGTATAACTTAAGCACGTGATGAGTATGGGAGTCAGGAGTTTGGAGGAAATGACTAGACCTTAGTACAAGTGGGAGATTGTTGGAGTTGTGTACTTAATGTCTAGATTTAAGTACCGGTAAACTCCCTGTCATGGCATTTAACCTATTTAATTAATAAACAATTATTTGCATTTAATTAATTATGCAAAATATAGTCCTGGATTTTATACGTTGTAGTTAGTATGGTGCGCATGGGCGCACAGAAGATCATACTATCGGTTACTCGTATTTAATCGAACAGTTGCTCACGACCTAGATGGACACGGACCAATCCATCGGTATAGTCGTTGTGTGAGAGAGAAAATAATTTATCTTAATTATTTTATCACACTTGTACACTTGGTGTATTGGGCGGATCGCTTGAGATTTATTGATTAGGATTGCCTTGGATAATCAATTTAAATCTCAGAGTATTTTATTCTTAATCCCCGATATTATTGCGGGTGTGTATATTTAATATAAGTGACTTTGATTTTCCAAAGGAATTAACCGATTTAATTATTGGGTTAATTACCGGTTAAGTTGGGTCACTATATTTTATATACGACATGCCGTGAATACTTGACGGGAAAGTGTATCCCGTAAGGGTTGATAATATCCCCGAGATGAGTTCATAAGGAATTATTATGTAAACCCTGCAGGTGGATTTAATCCGCATAATAATTAAAGTTGAACGGTACTATTCTCGGATATAAGAGATGAATAATATTTATTGAGCAATAAATAAATTTATTCATGGATATTTAAATCTTAAATACACGGAATATATAATACTATCGGAGAAATATTATTTGATATAATATGGAATAATATTGGGAGTGCAATTTTATTTATATAGTGGAAAATAAATAAAATTAATATTGATAAGAATTAATAGATTTGGGTTGGACCCAATTTAATTTTCAATATTGGAAGCCCAATATTTATTCTCCTTATGATCCCATACGTAGCCTATATAAGCACTACATGGTCTTCACTTTTCATAACTAAGAGAACCTAAGTTACGCCAATCATAAAAGTCTTGAAGAGTGAAGGAGATCCATAAGGTGTTCGATAGATCGTCGCCCACACGACGTTCGGACTAGGTGCAAGGAATACGTGGGAAGATCGCAAGGTCATCAACGCGTTAATTCGTTTCTCCGTACAACGAATCGAAGGTAAAAATCATAAACCCTCTTTTATGATTTCGTGTGAATTGATCGTAGTATATACATGAACACACAATCCGGTAAACGTACGAACTTCGGGGACGGGGATTCGAGATCCCCGGCGAAGGTCGAGAAAACCCTCGACGGGATCGAGGGTGGCGGCCGAACCCTAGGGTTCGACCGCCGGCGCGCGGACGAAGAGGATGAGCCCCGGCTGGACGCCGGGGCGTGGGGTCGACCTCGGGTCGACCACCGGGGTTCGCCGTGGGCTGGTGCCACGGCGGATGAACCCCAGCCCTCACCGTCCGGTGGCGTCGCGCGGAGGAGCCCTCGGCTGGAGCCGAGGGGCGATCGAGCCCGTGAGCTCGATCGCGGGTATGCTACGGGGTCACCCGTAGCTGCCCTGTATGCGCTACGGGTTCGCCCGTAGCAGGCGTACGGGGTTGAACCCCGCCGCGAGCAGCGAGTCGTGGACTCGCTGCGGGGCTGCTACGAGCAGCCCCGGGGATGCCTCGCGCATCCCCAGCGATCATCGCGAGATGATCGCGAGCCCCGTGCGGGGGCTCGGCTGGACGCTCGCGGCTCTCGGGCCTCGCTGGGTGTTCGGTCGGGCCCCGGCTCGTGCGGTGGTTCGCGTTCGTGGATCTGACTCGTGGGGGACTTCGGCTGGGGGCGGGCTGCGTGTCTTCGGGCGCGTAGTCTCCAAAGGTCGGACTCCTGCGGATGAGTCGGGGATCCAATCTCCGGCGATGAAGGATTTCGTTCGGGTTATTATTTTCCGCATAAATTTTAATAGCCCGGGATATCGATTTCCAGCAACTCGTTTCCCATGTAAAGCACTGATCCATCTACAACTGGTTCATATTTTTGAAACCAATGACGATCCTTGCAAACATGCTTAGTAGCACCCGAGTCAATCCACCACGCCACCGAATCATCCTGCACATAAAATGCTTCAGAAACTATAGGGACATAATTTAAATTTATATCTAAATTATGTATAGTAGTTTCACCTTGATTGGTGTCCGGACCCTGGTTATTAGACCTTTGTCCCGAGCGATTATTCATCGTTCCCTTTTTATTCTTGTTCGCACGACAATCACTTTTAAAGTGACCCGCTTTTCCGCATATCCAGCAAGCACCCTTAGGCTTCTTACTCCCAGCATTATTGCTGTTGTTGTTGTTGTACGGACGCTTTGTCCCTCGGTTCTTATACGAACTCTCCCCTGCTTCCATCATATTGATAGTTGCAGACCTTATCGGTTCCTTGTCCCTGGGTTTTTCACCCTCTTGCGCCCTTAGAGATTCCTCTATGCGCAAGTGACTACCGAGTTGTACTAAAGACAACTCTTCCTTTTTATGTTTCAAGGTGTGTTTGAAGTCTTTCCACGACGGCGGTAATTTGTCTATAATACTAGACACCAAGATGGACTCGTCCATCTTCATATTATGTTGGGTAAATTGACCCAAGATCCGGAGCAATTCATTATATTGCTCCATTACCGGCCTTCCGTCGCACATCTTGTAATTCATAAAATTACCAACTAGGAACTTCTTACTAGAAGCGTCCTCGTCAATATACTTGGATTCAAGGCTATCCCAAAGGGCCTTAGCAGACTCCACATTTTGATATATATCGAAAAGAGAGTCAGACATACCGTTTAATATATGCCCACGACATATATAGTCGCCATTTTCCCATTTGCAGCGTTTCCGAGTTTCCTCCGGCGATTCGTTGTCCGCTGCTTCTGGTTGTGGAGTACTTAGAACGTACACCACCTTCAACGTTGTTAGCAAGAAATGCATCTTCTTTTGCCATCTTCGAAAGTCTACGCCTTCGAACTTCTCCAATTTTCCGAATTTGCTGTTCATCTCACGAACCGACTCCATCGTTCAGAATAGGAAATATTCTTTAAGATTGTTGTTTCTTTTGTGTGTTTCTGAATGTGGAGGCTTTGGAAAATATTGAATCACGTTTACACGTTTTCCTTAAAGAATATTTCGACCCTATAACAGCCAAGGTATCACGAAACTTCTTCTAGGATAAGACAATACCGCACTTGTTCTTTGGCGTAGAAACAAGTATACTATAGAATGTTTATTCGCTATACTTCGTTAACACAAAGCTCTTAATTTTCGTGGGTCTTAGAATCTGATTTTCAACACCCTTATATAGGTGTTGAAACACCCCTTTGGATAGTGAAAATACCCTTTCATGAAGGGCTGCACCCTTTGGGAAGAGTTGCACCCTTTAAGAATGGTCACACCTCTTCGAAATCACTTTCTTTAGGTGCCATGCATGCAATTTCGTGGCTGCATATTATAACCATGCAAACCATGAAATTAACATATATTTCATGCTAATTTACACACAATAAATCAACACCATCATTCACTTAACCAAACAATGATCCGTTATCACTTTTATACAACCGTGCACTCCGCACTTCGCCTAAATCATATTGTAGTGCTTTAGGATCATTACCGAAACTTTGTATGAATCCAATTACATTAAATGGACAATGATTTCACTTAAATCATCAACATAACACACAAAAACTGCAATATAGTATACACACACACACACACACATATATATATATATATATATATATATATATATATATCACTACACAAAAAACGACCATTTGCGACGGCTATTTTACACGATATCAGTCGCAATTGACCCTTATTGCGACATCTTATGGACGTCGCAAATACCCTCGTCGTAAGTTCGGTTTATCCATCGCAATCATAACTTCCGTCGCCTTATCTGACAACGAGGCTCACTTCTTTGTTTTTAGTTTATTTTTTTCTTTTTGAAAACTTGCGACCGATTAGTTTCTTTAAACGTCGTAATTTTGGGTTGAAACCCAGAATTTGCGACAGAGTTTTATTTGCGTCCGTCGCAAAAACTGAGCCATGATTCAAATTTATTGCCTAACTTGCGACGTTTTTTGTAGTTACATGTTGTCACAATTGTTGACATTTTTTAACAGATTTCGTATTTTTAATCCTAATTTTATTTTTAATTTTAATATAATACTCATTTTAATAACACAATAATATTTTATAAATCAAAAATCTAAATAAAAACCAACAATTTAACACAAAATATATACTAAATATGCTTCACAAACAAGGTAAAAGTGTTTCAAACACAAATTAGTCCAACTTCAAAACAAGCTTCTTAACACAAATTCGTCTAAATTAACCAAGATAATTTGCAAGTTTCAAGTTCCTACAAAAATATCGTTCTTATCTTGACAACCACAAAAATAACATTCTTATCTTGCCAACCATCATGTATCATGTTGAATCGCCTTTCCCTACAAAGTTATTTATTCAATATTAAATTTTGTAATTAAAAATACATTGTACAAACAAATTAATTAAAAAAACATGAATTTACCTTGTCGCTACTTGGTCCCTGACATTTAGAAATGTCATTTAGCATTGCAACCATTCCAAGCACTACCTCCCTCATTGTGGCCTCACTAAGCGGGTGATCATCAGGGAGATCCTTTATTCCTTGTGTCACTGAGCTCGCTAGCGTGTTGGCTTGGTCAGGGCTCAATCCAAATTTTTCTGGGTTTGCTCGAGCATAAGATAGTGTATGATCTACTAATTGCATTGCGACATCGTTGGACATAGTCTGAAAAAATACTACGACCAGTACAATCAGCAGACCCAACTCCTTTACGACGTCGACGAGTCCTAGTAGCTTTTTGGGAGGCTGCAAATAATTTAAATATTTAAACTAAGTACTTAAATAAAAAATTTAAGTAACGGTAGTAATATAACTTACGTATAATATCTGATGCTTTTGTGCGTGGAATACCGGTGATGGTATTTTTTCGCACGCCAACTGCCTCAACCCACGTTCCAATGGGAGTGGAGTTCGGATCCATGTTCTTCTCCTTGCAAATATTCAAATAGTTCTCCTACAAAGAAAATTCACTCTCAATTAATCAACAAAACATATTGCTTAATTGTAACAAAAAAACAATATCAGATAGTGCTACTAAAAGTTTCATCACGACAACACCAATAAATCTCCAAACATATACCATAACCAAGCACTGACAATAATTAAACCATAAGTTTGTGATAATTAAACAACTCCAATCAATTTTAAAGAAACTAATATAAAAACAAGTAATAAAACATTTACCAAAATAGCTTGAACGGCCTTTGAAGTATACTCGCCATCTTCTTTCCTTGAGTGAGTGTGGAGATAGAGTTGATAATTTCCCGGCTCATAACCAAGAGTCTCCGTCAACTCATATCCACAGTAATAGAAAAATACTTTTCAAACATATTAATTATAAATAAAGTTATTAAATTTATATTTGAGCGAATAGAAATACCCAATTACGGCACTGAAATGGTGTAGCACCAGAGGTGTGAGGGGTCACCATGTGTTGGTGAAGTACTCTGGCTTATGCGTGATGAATGTCCCTCCACGTTGTTTAATTAATAGCAGCACACGTCGACGCTCATTGCTCAAATTCTTGCGCATATTATTGCGCATGTGAAATATGATAGCCACCTTAGCATCTTCTGCTGTCCCAAACGCGGGATCATGAGTGTAGTATGTCTACAAAACAAACTCGTAATTGAAAATAAAATTTACCAAGAACCCATAGCTATAACAACCACAACCACAATCACAATTAAGAACTCATCATATATAGTAGAATCAAAATAAATTTTACCAAGAACTCTTTGTATATCTTCTACCACCACTCAGGCCTACGTTTGTCCACATCAACTGTCCCGATGCAGCCTACGGGCCAATTTACACGCATAATAGCCAATAAAGTTCTAGTAGCTGACGACGATTTGATCCTGAAAAAAAAAATTATTTATATAAAATACATAAAACAAATACTCCATATTATATAAAATACTTACACATGCTTCACCATACGAATCGGATGAGGCTGTGCAGGAGGTCAACCGTATATACCAACCGAGTATCCCCTCTTTGACTGCAAGCGCAAATCACTCTGACCTTCATCTTCCGCCTCCTCATCATCGTCACCCTCCTCGATGTCATTAAACTGCATCTCATCGGCGGGATCCTCATCAGAGGGACTATCATCAGAAGAATCCCTCAAACGAGGCATGATTAACTAAACAAAATTACAAACGGAAATAATGAGGATAAATTACAAAAGGAAAAACGAGGGTTTGGAAGGCAATTGGATAATACTCTTGTTGGAGTTGTGTACTTAATGTCTAGATTTAAGTATCGGTAAACTCCCGGTCATAGCATTTAACCTATTTAATTAATAAACAATTATTTGCATTTAATTATTATTAATTAATTATGCAAAATATAGTCCTGGATTTTATACGTTGTAGTTAGTATGGTGTGTCGGGCCCACACAGAAGATCATACTATCGGTCACTCGTATTTAATCAAACAGATGCTCACGACCTAGATGGACCCGGACCAATCCATCGGTATAGTCGTTGTGTGAAAGAGAAAATAATTTATCTTAATTATTTTATCACACTTGTACACTTGGTGTATTGGGCGGATCGCTTGAGATTTATTGATTAGGATTGCCTTGGATAATCAATTTAAATCTCAGAGTATTTTATTCTTAATCCCCGATATTATTGCGGGTGTGTATATTTAATATTAGAGACTTTGATTTTCCAAAGGAATTAAACGATTTAATTATTGGGTTAATTACCGGTAAAATTGGGTCGCTATATTTTATATATGACATGCCGTGAATACTTGACGGGAAAGTGTATCCCGAAAGGGTTGATAATATCCCCAAGATGAGTTCATAAGGAATTATTGTGTAAACCTCATGAGTGGATTCGTTCCGCACAATAATTAAGGTTGAACGGTACTAGTCTCGGATATAAGAGATGAATATAATTTATTGTGCAATAAATAAATTTATTCATGGATATTTAAATCTTAAATACACGGAATAAATAATACTATCGGAGAAATATTATTTGATATAATATGGTTTAATATTGGGAGTGCAATTAATTTATATAGTGGAAAATAAATTAATTAATATTGATAAGGATTAATAGATTTGGGCTGGGCTCAATTTAATCTTCAATATTAGAAGCCCAATATTCCACCTCCTTTTGATCCCCTACGTAGCCTATATAAGCACTACATGGTCTTCACAATTCATTAACCTAATATACGCCAATCATAAAGTTTTGAAGAGTGAAGGAGATCCATAGGAGTTCGATAGATCGTCGCCCACACGACGTTCGGACGAGGTGCAAGGAATACGTAGGAAGATCGCAAGGTCATCAATCCGATTTCGTTTCTCCGCACAACGAATCGAAGGTAAAATCATAAACCCCCTTTATGATTTATGTGCGTATTAATTGTGATATATACATGAACGTACGATCCGGGAAAACGACGAACCTCGGGGACGGGGATTCGAGATCCTCGGCGAGGATCGAACGCGGCGGTCGAACCCTAGGGTTCGGACCGCCGGGACGCGCGACGATGGGGCAAACAATCGACCTAGGGTCGATCGTCCGGGATGCCGTGAGCTGGTGCCACGGCGGATCCCAGCCGCCATCGCCGGCGGCGCGTCGGAAGCAAAGCCCTCGGCCGAAGCAGAGGGGCGATCGAGCCCGTGAGCTCGATCGCGGGTCGCTGTGGGGATAACCCGCAGCTGCCTCGTGCGCGCTACGGGGGTCCCCGTAGCAGAGGCGCACGGGGCTGACCCCATGCGAGCAGCGAGTCAGCGACTCGCTGCGGGGCTGCTACGAGCAGCCCCGGGGATGCCTCGTGCATCCCCAACGATCGTCCGTAGACGATCGCGAGCCCCTCGCGGGGGCTCGGCTGGCGCACGCGGCCTTCGGGCCTCGCTGGGCGTTCGGTCGGGCCCCGGCTCGTGAGGTGATTCGCGTTCGGGTCTTCCGGCGATAGGGTTTCGGTCGGGTTATCGGTTCTGCATAATTTTTGATAGCCCGGGACACCGAATCCTAGCAACTCTGACCTTCACCTTCTTTTTGCTGCTGCCGCTTCCTCCCCAGCTGTCCGTTCGCCTATCAATCGCCGCTGAGAAAATGTTTAGAGAGGGAAGTTAATTAGGGTTTGGGAGGCGATTAGGAAATAAAAAGAGACATAGCGGTGCGTTCCTATTTTAATCTTATTTTAGATTTTTCCTTGTAATATAAAATTGCATCTAAAATTTTAAGCGCTATATTTTGCCCCCAAAAATTTCATGTCCCGCTTTTTATTTTGGAGGATACTTGCGACGTTTGAATCAATGTCCGTCGGAAGCTATATAATTTTTACAGAACAGAGTCCTTTGTATTCTGTTCTGATCGACCCTTCCAAATCCAAATCCTGTTATAACATATACAACCTACTAATGCAATTCATAAATCCAACCATAAATATTCATCAATTCAAAACACAACAATTACTTATAATATTCAACAAGCAAAAGAAGGACAACAATCTAATACATTGCAATATGTTTTTAAACATCTTCAATCAATACCATCAAAACCATCAAGATCTTCTTCATCTTCATTGTTTTCATCTTCGTCTTCATCTTCGTCTTCCTCTTCTTCATCACCCTCCTCTATTTCTTGTATGTGCATTTCATTTTGATATTGTGATAGATCAACGAAAAGGTTGATGGCGGGAAGTTCATTTGGTCTAGCCTCTAGCGGTTCTTCTTGTAAAGCTTCCTCGTTACTTTGTGCTTGACTTTGTGATTCGTCTAGTGGTCGACTTTTTGTTGTGATAACCGTATGAAACTTGCTTTGTAGGTTCTTGACGCTAGGAGCATAGTACACTTGAGTGGCTTGACCCGCAAGAATAAAAACATCATCTCCTTGTAGTCTTGTTGTCATATTTATCGTGACAATTTGATTTTTGTCTACCTTTATGCCTCTGCTGTTATCAAACCAATGACATTTGAACAATACGACTTGATTGCCGCCCGAATAGAGAAGTCTTATAATCTCTTCTACGCGCCCATAGTAGTTGTTAGTGGTGTCATCATTACAACTCCCCTTAACAAGCACTCCCCTATGTGACTTTGAACATTTGAATCTATATCCATTAACTTCACATCCTCTAAAAGATATTACATAGGTTGATGGCCCTCCAAGCAAACTAGAGAATCGATCATGAGTGTCACGTTCGCGCTGCATCTACATTTTAAATAAAGGAGACATTATATCTTGAGTGACAATCTTAATATATATAATAAAATTATGAAAGTAATATACCTTCTCAATCAATCATTCTTTAAATTGATAATTCATTTGGTCACTATTAAATAGCAAGTTTTGTGCCCGAACTTCCGCTTCAAAATTCCTCCATAAAATAAATAAATATGTCAGAATAAAATAAAAAAACTTCAACCATGAAATAAATTCTAATCAATCCATGAAAAATATTTCTCCATAAAATGAATAAATACGTAAAAATATAAAATTGTTCTTAATTACCTTCGATAGGGTATCAATTCTGGCATGTTAGAAAATACATAATCACTTGCGATCTTAAGAGTCGCCTCATCCATGAAATAACCCTGAGACTTGCTGACGCTACCGTCGTGGAGTAGCGCAAAATAATATTTATAAGACCTAAACTATTCACTAGCACAAGTACTAGTAGCAAGTATAGGGTCGATCCCACGAGGAGGCGATTTAGCTTATAGTTTTCCCGGCTTTGAATGCTCAATTGGGTTGTCACGTTTAAAAAGATTTTGTTTTGGAGAGCAGTTGGGCACTGCCGAACCGTGGTCACCGTGTTTACTAGACTGAAAAATAACAAATAACTTAAATAGAAATAAAACTAGCATGCAACCTAATTAATAGACTGAGCAATTAACAGACTCGACTAAGCAGATAAGATGAAACAAATAAAGACTAAAGTATCCAGGCATTGACTCCCCTGACTTCCCCCTTGACCTATGTGCTGCCGATCATCGGTACGTATATCATTTTGCTAACAGTTTTGTCTTCCAGTTATAGATCCCAAGTATTAACATCCCTATGATGTCACGCATATTAATACCCCGAACCCTTATTCGCTCTTATGTTTAAGTCCTGCCAGATCTCTCTCGACAGGTCTCCTGATGTGACCAATTCGACACTATGTGACCGCATGAGTCTAAGTTGATCAAGTCGCCTTCATCCTCCAAGCAAACCCGGAATGGCCAATAGCATGCCTGGACAGACCCAAGTCATACGACCACATCTCCAGCAACATGTTGTACTTCGCGGACGCCCAGTCTCCCAGTCGCGTTGATCCACGTACTCCTGTGTTAGGCAAGTCGGGGTTCCCACTGGTCACTGTAGGATTGCCCAAGTCCCTAACATGCTTAAGTTACTACCCTGTTGAATCGGGAACAAAACTCAGCTAGTTGCTGTCATCAATAAGCCTCCCGGCATGATCACGTCTTAGGGTTGCTCAGGTTCTGTCTTTGCCCAGATACAAACAGATTAGCTACTTGACATAATTAAAACAGAAAATAAAATAGAAGAGGTAAAGCGAACTGAACTATGCATTAAACGGGAAATTGTTCAAAGGGAAATAACTTCAAAATACGAAATTAAAAGCATTAAAACATAAAGGAAATTGTTTTTGGCCCGAAGGCTTAACAGAAAATAAACGCCGGCGAGTTTGATTGCTCACGCGGCTGCCGTCGTCTTCGTTGGTCAGGTAGGGTTCCGATCCGATTTCTTCGCTGCTCATGTGTCGTCTTCTTCTTCATCAGTCACTCTCTTATATAGACGGGCTTCAGATGCTAAGAGACGTGTGGGGGAAAATACCTCCAAGTGCGGACGAGAGTCCTACTTGGGTTGGAGTTTGAATCTGGTTGCCTTTGAAGACTCCGCAAATTTCAGGACTCCTGGTACACCGAATGCCCAACGTTCCGCCTCCGTCAATGTTAGCGCTTGCCCATGTACTTCCTTCTCTGACTGACTGAGGTAGCGGACCATGTGCGGTACTTGGTCGGCATCAAGTCTTGCTCCACCTGCTGACGTCCTGGTTGCTTGCTCAACTCTGCTGGACCCTTTTCGTCAGTCTGGCTTGCTCAACGAGTGCTCTTGACCATGGAAGGTGATTTCCTTGCCTCTTTCACACAGTGCGCTCCTCTTTTCACTCCTTTACCTGCCCACCTGCAAAACTTGCCCAAGTACCCAAACGTGCCCTCCCAGACACAAATAAAGTAAAAACAAACTAAGGACTCGATATACTTGACTCTAAAAAACCTAAAAATGAGCCAAAAAATATGGCTCATCACACGCACACACTTTACTTCGCTTGTCCTCAAGCGTGTACGGTGACTTGCCTGCTCAAGCAGAAAACAAACAGGGGGTAGAGAAAGAAAGAAAATAGAAGACTCAAGGACAGCATGCTTATCAAAATACAGAGAGTTGATCAAGTGAACAGATAGTCAAAATCGTAGTCAATGGAATGCATAAAAAACGGTCAAGAGTTTGCAACAGGATTTTGGGATTCTCA
Organism: Euphrasia confusa; assembly: GCA_954870475.1. Lineage (NCBI taxonomy): Eukaryota > Viridiplantae > Streptophyta > Magnoliopsida > Lamiales > Orobanchaceae > Euphrasia > Euphrasia confusa. Next base: position 25,205,370 of record OX940967.1, read on the forward strand.
CTAAGTGTTTCTCTCTATGTGGTGGATGGGTAGTGTTTCACTCAATGTTGTTTTAAAAGAAGTTCTGCTTTGGGCTTGACCAAGTTATATCCTGTGACATTTTCAATTGAGTTGGGCAATATCATTAGGGCTTTCTAGGGTGACTGTATAGGCTAGCTTGGGCAATGCCCATAATTGATCTTAGGTAGGACATGCATTTTACTTAGCAAATTTCCTCCTAATTTCTTCTCTCTTACGGGCCTTAGCACACCCTTTTATTCATAGATCTATTTTTTCTTTTTTTCTTTGTTTTTCTCTTTTTTTTTCCATTTTTTTTTTTTCAGAGAAGACTTTGCCCTGGCTTGCTCTTTTTATGAACTTGAGCATATATGCAGGTTGGGTCAGGGCAGTGGGAGTTTTCCCCCAGGTGATCAAGAAATATTGGCTCGGCTCAAGGGGCTAACAAGGGTCTTCTTTTTATTTGTAGTACAGAAAGAAAATGCCTAAATCATTTATTACTCAACTCAGTTTTCAAATAATCACAATGGTCAGAACTTGGGCAAGCTTCAGCATCACAAACTTTTTAAACAGCTACTCTCATGAAAGAAATATATCACACAGATGTAGGCTCAAATCCTCACAGCTTACCTAGTTGCAATTCCATCGTCCCTAATATTTTTCATGCATAGACTATTAATTTTGAAAACTGTTCAAATTGATCAAGGTATTTATCAAGCATGCGACTCGATCAAACTATGGGGTTGCTCTTGTCCTTCCCCCACTCACACACTTTGCCTCTGGCAAAGTGTGCAAACAGTAATAAGTTGGGCAAGCATCCCCCCTGACTCCGACTCCAACGATGTTGGCGCACCTTCCCACATACACACTTTGCCTTGGGCAAAGTGTGCAAATAAAGAGGTCGACCCCATCAGACATGAGTCAGGCAGACTCAAGACCAAGTAAAAAAACAAAACAAAAATAAAATCCTAAACTACTAAAACAAAAAGGGAGGGTACATTTAGGTTTTGGGTTCAGGTGGGTACCTGAATCCAACATGGGCGAAGTATGCCATGAGGGCACCGTGCAGCTCGTCCTGCCTCTCTCCAATCCGGTCCTGCTTCTCCTCGAGGACATCCAACTGTTCAAGGATCTCCTCCTTCTGCAACTCGACCCTCTCACTTGGTCGACTCACAGGCTCGGTCTTCACCTTCGCCTTGGCTGCCATCGCCAAGGCCTTCACTTCTTCTGGGTTTGTGAACACCCAATCCTCTCCTTCAACTCTGATATCAGCCATCCGGTTCAAACAAGCGTGGTCAAACTTCTCCTCGGGCATCATCTCCATCAACTCAAAGTCAAGCTTCAAATCCATCTTCTGGGCATAAATTCCTGGAAAGTGGGCAAGGGACAACCTCTGTGCTGGCTTGCTCAATATGTTCTTCAGTTGTGCGCACAGAAAAGCTCCAAAGTTGACCTTGATCTTCTTGGTCATGCACCACAGTAGATCAAGCTCGGTCAGGGAGATAGTGTTGCTGTTGTCCTTTTTCCCATAAAAGTTGTACGCCAGTATGCGGTGGCAGATGCGCAACGCGTCATCCTTGAGCTGGTGATTTTTGGCCTCCTGTGACTTGAACACTTTCTCCTTGCTCAAGGCCCTCCAGATCTCGTTCCTCTCCTTCTGCGTGCGCTCTGGTGGCGTGGTCAATCTGTCCTGGTACTCCTTTGAAAACTTGTCCTTGAAACTGGCCGCTCCCATGGCCATGTTGATCTCGAAGATGCTCGCCTCATTATACGATCCCATCAATTTGAAAGAAATGCCCAACGGCCCGCCATCCTTGCTCGTTCTCACCTCTAACTCTTCATAGAACTCCTTGACCAACTTCTCAGAGACTTGCCCTGGCCAGGTCAAGAAGTCCTCCCATCCTATAGCTGCAAAATAACCCTTAACTTGATCAATGATATTCAAATCTTTGAGGGTTTCAAAACATACCGTATTGGGCACTACAACTGCCCTTTTCTGAATGTTGGATGGTGGGGGTACTGATTGCTTGCCCTTGCCGCGAGTGATTCGGGTCGACGATGGGGTCTTGAATTTTTCAACTGGAGTCGCCGGGATCGACTTCTCCGTTTCGTCCTCTTTCTCCTCTGTCTCATCCTCTTCCATTTCCTCGCCGCCAGCGGTAGACATGTCGTCGCCCTTCTCGTCAGATGACGAATCCATGGTGGCGGGTGGCGGGGCTTCGCGGGGCTTCTTAACTGCTTTGCCTTTTTCTTCAGCCGTGAACTTCCTCTTTTTCCCGACGTCTTCACTCGGCTCGCCACTCTGGCTCGCCGGCGCCGATTCAGTTGATGGTTTAGGGGTCTGACGACGACGAATGTTTGTCGTTGGGAACAAACGCGCTGCCAAAATAATATTTGTATTTAGCCAGTACCCCTTTAACTACAAAACGTAGATAATGGTAAGTACGTGGGGTCGGTCCCACAAGGAGGCAATTACAGTAGGTGATCTCGGCTTTGCCCAAGGGGTTGTCACAAAAAGTTTTGAGTTTGGTTGCTGTGGGCACAGCGGTTTTGCAATCGTTCAAACACTCAGATCTAATTACGGCAAACAGAAATAACAGGCAAATAAATAAAACCAAAAGTAAACAAGCAAACACTCAGATCTAACAGAATACTAAAAGTGAAAACTTAAATCAATAAATAAACAAGGCATCCGGGCAGACAACTTCACTCAGGATCATTAGGGCAAACTACCGTTCATCGGCACTAAGGATTTTTACCAGCGGTTTGTCAGCAGTTATAGGGTGTAAAAAGACAAAAGTGGTCCTATTACGTCACGCCCAGCAAATGCCCCACCCCTCATCTATCCTTACTGTATAAAGAAAAGGCTTGGTTTACACTTTGCCTAATCCCCCTGGATCTGAACAATTCGATAACCTATGCGACCAAACATGGATCTAGTTTGCCCAAACCCGCTTTACCCTCTAGACAGACCCGCTCGGCCAATAGCATGCTCGAAACATACGACCGCATCTCCTGCAAGTTCTAGTGCTATGCACGCAACAATACTACAAGGTACATCTATGCGGTTTGCCAATCACCAGTATCCCAGTTTGTAAAGGTTCACTAGTGGTCGTCCTAGTTTACCCAAACTCCCCAGAAATAAACCTCAACCAACTTTGCCTCGGGAACAAACGCCCAACCGGTTAGTTCAGCCCCTCCAACCTCGCGGCCTAACTAAACCCTAAATCACCTTCGATCCGTCCCTGCCCAGATGCACAAACAATTTAGCTACTCATACAGAAATTAAAAGACGAAATAAATAAAGGAAAGCAAACTATATTAATCATAACTTCAAATCGAAGAATCGTTTTTGAAGAAAATCAAAATACAGAATTAAAGGAAATTAAAACTGAAAACATGAAATTGTTTCTCGACCCGAAGGTCGGTTCTACTGCAATTAAACAAAAGGAACTCGGACGAACAGCTCCGCTTCCTTCTCCGGCGACTCCTCCGGCGACGACGGCGAACTTCGGGACCGGCGGCTCTCTCGATTTCTCGATGCGTAATGTGTGTATGTCTTGCTGCCCGTCGCGTCCCGTTTTAATAGACTTCGGATTTGAATTTTGAATTCTTGAATTCCCGGTTGTTGCTCGCCCCTAAGGAATAGGCGTCCTTGGTCAATGGGCTGGGGGATAAGTCAGATCCCCCGAATCCAGGGATTCTGGTGCGCTGCCAGCTTGCCCGCAGCGAATCTCCTGTCAACAACCGCTCTCTGCCCAAATCGAAATCTGCAGGTAATTCTTCTCCTCCACAGGTGGTCGGACCAGGCACGGTACTTTGTAGGAATTCTGGGTCTTCTGCTTCATGACCTTACCCATTTGCCCGATGTGGTCAAACTGTTGCTTGTCACTACCGCTCCAGAATCTGATTTGCCCAAAGAAGGGGATTTCCTTGCCTCTTTTGCCCAGTGCGCCACCTGTTACCTGCATCACCACACACTCTGCCCAAACACCTAATTGTGCCCTCCCAGACACGTTAACGACTCAAACTGACTCAATAAAGGGTGTAAAAGTGCTCTAAGATGAGCAAATAAATTGGCTCATCAGAACCGCACACACTTGGATACGCTTGTCCCCAAGCGTGGGCTCTGATTTGCCTGACTCAAGACCAAAGTGAAAATAGAAATGAAAGAAATAGGAAGAAATAAAGCAAAGGACTTTAGCATGATCAGTAAAGGGCATAGTACATACAGATACCACAAAATTCAAGTAAAGATAAAAATAAGTCAAGAGTCTGTTCTAGGTCTTTGGGTTCACTCCCTCACAGTGTTTCTCTCTTTCCAGTGTATGGGTTCAATGACACTCATTTTCTGCTGTGACTCCACTTTGCCTAAATTTGCCTTATTGCTAATCTGAGTTTGTTTTAACTAAGCAGGGGGGTTATCGAAGGGGCTTTTATTGGGTTGTAGTGTTGGGCTCATAAGGGTAGATTTTTCTGGGAGTAGGCTCTATTTGTGCAGAGGGCTTTTTGATGTTAGCCTTTTCTCTGCCACTTTGCCCCTTTTCTTACGGGCCTTAGCACAACAACTTTTTTTATTCATCTTTTTCTTTTTTTTTTCTGATTTTTTTCTCTTTTTTTTTTCTTTTTTTTTTCTTTTTTTTTTCTTTTTTTTTTTGAACACTATGCCCTAACTCCCTTTCTTTCTCTGGCTGCCTATGTAATTTGGGCATAATACCAGATGGGTTCACAAAGAATATTCAATAAGGCTCAAAGGGCTAGCAAGGGATAATGTTATTTATTCTGGGGAAATAAAACAAAGAAATGCCCTAATCATTTAACACCCCTACTCAGTCAAACTACTCAATTCAGCAAACAGGCAAAGAAAAGTATTGTAAAGATCACAGCAGACTCTCAAAGAAAGAAATCATATATCAATGTAGGCTCAATTCTCACAGTTTGCCTAGAACAGTTCCATCATCCCTATTTTCATGCATCTTAACTATAGATTTTGAGTTACTGTATGTATGTTTGCCCAAAGTGACACATAATCATGCTGACTCGATTAGAAACAGGGGTTTGCCCTTTCCCTTTCCCCCCTCACACACTTTGCCTGGGCAAAGTGTGCAAAAGTAATAAGATCAGTAGGGGCTAACCACGACCAGACTATGACTCAAAAAATTTGGCGCACCTGCCCCCTCACACACTTTGCCTGGGCAAAGTGTGTCAGCAGGGAGATCAACCTAGTCTCCCCCGAACCAGAGTGACTCGGGGGTGACCTTAACAAAAACAGAAAAAATAAAAGAAAATAAAACCTAACTACTACTAAAAACAAGGGAGGGTACAATTTAGGAGGTGGAAGCAGGTGTGTACCTGAATCCACTGTAGTCAAAGTATGCGATCATCATCGCCTTCACTTCCTCGAACACCTTCTCGATCTTGTCCAAACGCGCCTCGATCGCGCCTTGCCTCTCTGCAACTTCCTCTTTGGCCTTAGCCTCAGCAACAGAATCCTTCACCTCAACCTTCACTGGTTTCTCTTCCAAAAACTTCACACCGCCGTCACTCAATGGCACAATGTCCTGCATGCGCTTGAAACACTAGATGTCAAACTTGCCCTCTACCATCATCTCCAGCTCTTTGCCCTTCTTGATCAGGTTCATCTTGGCTGCGTACACCATCGGAAAATGGGCCAATGATAGGCGCTGGAGGGGGTGAGTGTGCAGCCACTTCATTTGGGCACAGAGGCAGGCACTGAAATGAAGCCTGATCTTCTGATGCATGCACCACAGTATGCCTAGTTCCAGATGGGAAACAGCACTACTGGTGTCCGTCTTGCCAAAGAAGTTGACGGCCAGGATCCTGTGGCAAACCCTGAGTGCATGGCTCTTCAACTGGATCGACTTGGTGCTTTGCCCCACGAACTCGCCTCCTTTGCCCAACTGCTTCCAGATCTTCTGCAGCTCCTTCTTTGTGTACTCTGGCAAAGCCCTCAGTGACTCCTGGTAGGCCTTTGACTTCAGATCTGCAATACCTGCCATATCCAAACACAAATCCAATTCGTTACCACCAATAGACACAGCCCGATCAAACAACTCAAACTGAATCCCTATAACTCCCTCATCCTTGGTCTCTTTGATACCCAGAGACCCAAAGAACTCTCTCACGATGCCTTCGTTGATTTGCCCAGACCACTCCAGAAACGGCTCCCACCCTATGGCCTTGAAATAGCCCCGAACCTCCTTCTCCACACCCATCAGTTTGAGTGATTCGAAGCACACGGTTTTGGGGGCCGCGATTTCGCGCGCCGTGGTGTCAACCGCCTTTCTCTTCTTGGTGGATGCGCGGGTCCTGCTTTTGGGGGCCGGGCTTTTGATAACCTCCTCCTCCTCTTCATCTTCCACCGGAGTTTTACCGGCGGCAGTCGAGTCTTCCTTTTCCTTGTCGTCAGAGGTGGATCCGGCAGTGGGGGTGGGAGTAACCTTCTTCTTGCCTTTGCCCGCCGCCTTTTTCTGCTTCTTTTTCGGGGGGCTGTCAGCGGCGGCTTTGCCCTCTTCCTCCTGAGCGGCGGTGGCTAGGGTTTCCAGATCCTTCTCGCTAGTGGTTTTGGATTCGTCGATTTCTTTGGCCAATTCGTCGATTGGGGTGTTGTCTGTCTCCGTCGTGGCGGGGCTCGGTGGGATGGTGACCAGCGGGACGGCGTGGATGGCTTCTTCGGCGGCGGGGGATTTGGGCTTTGCCGGACTCGATCTTTTTGGAGACACCATCTTTTTCAGTTTGGATGCGGCGGTACCTATAGTAAGATCAATTAGGGTTCCGTGAGGGATTTTTCTGAGTTTTTTTTTTGCTCTCGTTGATACCATTTGGAGAGAGAATAAAAGATATATAATGTGTTTTTGAATTTTGAAAATAGGGGATTAATGGAAGTTATCGGGAATCGCGGGCGGATAGGGATAGAGGCGTGATGATGGTGGAGTTGCAGAGTCCCTGATGGGACGGTTTTCAGCCCTTGAAAATCGCAACTGCCCACTTGCGTCCCTATTTGCCCAAAGTCTCGGTCTGCCCAAAGTCCTCCTGCAAAATCAAAAACAAACAATACCCTTTCTCGCGGCATAGTCAAAGTCCCTCTTTGCAAGTAGTTTTATTCCTAATCTAAAAATTGAAATAACAAAATTATACAAACATACCAGGTTGCCTCCTGGCCAGCGCCCTATTTATAGTCCCGGGCAGGACCCAACTGCTTCATTCGTTCACTCGATCAGGGCAAGCTGCCCTTCCAGATTCTCTTGCCCAAAGTAGGGCTTCACTCTATGGCCATTCACTTTGAAAATGTAGTCATCATCTTTTTTGCTTTTCAACTCCACAGATCCATTTGGGCTGACATGGTGAACAAAATAGGGCCCGTCCCACTTAGAGGACAGTTTGCCCGAACGGAACTGGTTTCTGGTTTGGTACAGTAACACCAACTGTCCAGCCTCAATCTTTTTTCTCTTGATCAGTTTGTCATGAGCCCTCTTGGTCCGCTCTTTGTAGTGGGCGGCATGGTCATACGCCTCAATGCGAAGCTGCTCTAATTCGACCAAGTCAAGCTTACGCTCTTTTCCAGCCAGATCCCAATCAAAGTTGACTTTATTCACCGCCCAGTGTGCCTTGTGCTCTATCTCTACGGGCAAATGGCAAGCTTTCCCAAATATCATTCGGTAAGGGGAGATACCAAATGGAGTCTTAAATGCAGTGCGGTATGCCCACAGCGCATCATCCAGTTTGCCTGCCCAATCCTTCCCCTCTGGCCTAACTGTCTTCCTCAGAATAGCTTTGATAATCCTGTTGGAGAGCTCTGCTTGGCCGTTTGCCTGGGGGTGATAGGCACAAGTGATTCGATGAGTGACTCCATATTTCCGCAACATCCTCTCAATTACAGCATTGCAAAAGTGGGTCCCCTGGTCGCTTATGAGTGCTCTGGGCACACCGAACCGAGTGAAAATATTCCCTTTGAGGAATTCGGCCACAATGCGCGAATAGTTGGTGGGGGTTGCCTTTGCCTCGACCCATTTTGAGACATAATCGACTGCTAGGAGTATATATTCTTTACCTTGTGAATTTGGAAATGGCCCCATAAAGTCTATGCCCCAGACGTCGAAGATCTCTACTGGCAGTATGGGCACAGAGGGCATTTCATTACGCTTGGTCAAATTGCCTTCCTTCTGGCACTCATCACATCTCTTGCATAGCTCATAGCAGTCTCGAACCAAAGTGTTCCAGTAGAATCCGCAATCCAGAATCTTTCTTGCTGTACGCCTTGGCCCAAAGTGGCCTCCACAGGGTTGTTTGTGGCAGTGATCCACTATGCCCTGCTGCTCGGACTCAGGAATGCATCTTCTAAGGACTTGGTCTTCACATCTTTTCCACAAATAGGGTTCATCCCAGACATAGCTCCTTGCTTCACGCTTCATTTTGTTTTTCTCATAGTAGCTCATGCCGTCCCTGAAAATCCCAGTAACCATGAAGTTCACAAGGTCAGCGAACCATGGCTCTTCGCCCAAAGTGGTTATAGAATACAGATGCTCATCAGGGAACGTTTCGGTTATGGGCATATCCTCTTCCTTCTGGAGAATCCTACTCAGATGATCTGCAACGAGGTTCTGATTGCCAGACTTGTCTCGAATTTCGATGTCAAACTCCTGAAGTAACAGGATCCATCTAATAAGCCTTGGCTTAGTCTCCTTCTTTGCCATGAGGTACTTCAGTGCAGCGTGGTCTGTATACACTATGGTCTTGCTGCCCAGCAGGTAAGACCTAAACTTCTCAAAGGCAAAGACAATGGCCAAGAGCTCCTTCTCAGTCGTGGCATAGTTACTTTGGGCAGCATTAAGGGTCTTCGAGGCATAGTAGATCACATGCCTTTCTTTCCCTTTCATTTGCCCTAACACAGCTCCCACTGCATATCCACTTGCATCACACATCAGCTCGAATGGCATGCCCCATTCTGGTGGTTGAATAATAGGTGCTGTGACCAACCTCTCCTTCAAGTGATTGAAGGCAGCTTTGCAGTCCTCATCAAAGTCCCACTCTACATCATTCTGAAGCAGTCTGGTCAAAGGGCGAGCAATTTGGGCAAAGTCCTTCACAAAACGTCTGTAGAAGCTAGCATGCCCTAAGAACCCCCTGACTTGCTTCACATTTCTCGGGTATGGCAGCTTGGAGATTACTTCGATCTTGGCTTTATCCACCTCTATGCCCTTAGCTGAAATCACATGTCCAAGGACAATTCCCTCTTCGACCATGAAATGGCATTTTTCGTAGTTCAGAACAAGGCTCTTCTCCACACACCTTTTGAGCACCATCTCTAAGTGTTCCAGGCAGGAGTCAAAGGAGTTGCCATACACGGTGAAATCGTCCATGAACACTTCAATTCCATTCTCGAGCAAGTCAGCGAAGATGCTCACCATGCACCTTTGAAAAGTTCCTGGTGCATTGCAGAGGCCAAAGGGCATTCTCCTGTAGGCAAAGGTGCCAAAAGGACAGGTGAAGGTGGTTTTGTCCTGATCCTCTTGAGCAACCCATATCTGCATATACCCTGAGTAGCCATCCAGAAAGCAAAAGTGCTTCTTCCCAGCCAATCTTTCCAACATTTCATCAATGAAAGGCAAAGGGAAGTGATCCTTGCGGGTTACCTTGTTTAGTTTGCGGTAGTCAATGCAAACTCTCCACCCAGTTTGTAGTCGTGTGGCAATCTGCTCATTTCTTTCGTTCTCTATGACTTGAACTCCAGACTTCTTTGGCACCACATGCACTGGGCTAACCCACTTGCTATCTGAAACTGGGTAAATTATGCCCACACTGAGAAGCTTCTTGATCTCTTTGAGCACAACTTCCTTCATTGCTGGATTGAGCTTCCTTTGAGGATCACGTACGGGCACAGAGTCATCTTCCAGAAGAATGTGGTGTTGGCAGATGCTTGGACTTATCCCTCTGATGTCAGCCAAAGTCCACCCTATGGCCTGTTTGTACTGCCCCAGCACATACCTCAACTTTGCCTCCTCTGCCTCTTGCAAGTAGGCACTTATGATGACGGGCAAAGTGTCATTATCTCCCAGATATAGGTACTTCAGGTGCTTGGGCAGCTTTTTCAATTCCAGCATTGGTGGCTTTTCGAGGGAAGGCACCATGATCATTTCTTCAATCTCTATCGGTTTGCCCGGATTGCCTTTGAAACTCTCCAGAGAATCTAACTGCTCTATTGCCTCTTGCAATTCTTCCGGTTCGTCCTCCATGTCAAACTCTGTAAGCCCTTGTTGAATGGCTATCTCAGTATGGTCATACTTGCCACATTGGAGCGCCTTTGCCTCCACTGCCTTCTCAATTTGGTCAATGTAGTGGATCTCTTCGGTGTCAGCTGGGTGCTTCATGGACTTGTATAGGTCAAAGGTGACCGTCTCTCCCTCGAATTTGCACGTCAGCCTACCGGTTTCGCAATCGATGTGGGTCCTTGCTGTTTTCAAGAACGGTCTGCCCAATATCATCACTGGGGCTTTACTTGATCTGCCCATATCGAGCACATAGAAATCAGCAGGGAATATCAACTCTTCCACTTTGACCAGGACATCTTCCAGTATGCCCTCAGGATAAACGTTCGATCTATCAGCCAGTTGGATCACAACTCGAGTGGGCTTCAGTTGCCCTATTTCCAAGTCTTCGTACATCGTTTTGGGCATAACGTTGATTGATGCTCCAAGATCGAGCATTGCCTTCTCTATCTTCATATGCCCTATGATGCACGGAATGTAGAACATGCCTGGGTCTCCACACTTTGTAGGTCCAATCTTTTTAATCACGGCAGAGACATTCTCCCCCACCTCAAACTTCGCATCATCCTGATATTTCACCTTCTTTGTGCAAAGCTCCTTCAAGAACTTAGCACATCTGGGCATAGCGTTCAGTATGGTTAGAAGGGGCATATTGATTTCCACCTTCTTAAACATCTTGAACATCTCTTGAGTTTCTTCCCTCTCACGGTTTTTATTCAATTTGCCCGGGAAGGGTGGCCTGATTTTCGGTGGTGGGGATTTGTCCCTCTTTGCCTTGACTATCACCTCTTCTTGTTCAACATCTGTCCCAGGGTCTTCCTCAATGACTTGGGAATCATCTAACACAGGCTCTTTGCCCTTTACTGCAGAATTTTCCACTATAGTAAGTGGTTTGCCACTTCTGAGCTGGACGGCATTAACATGGGCATTGTTTACTTCGACTTTCGGGGGTAAAGTACCTCCTTTCTGTTCTAGCTTTGCCACCACTTGAGTGAGATGTGAGACTTGGGCTCCTAGATTTTGGAACTGCCCTCTAGTCTCCTGCTTGAATTTCTCATTCTCTTGGTGGGCTCTGGCGTTCTCTTGCTGGAACTTGATGTTCTCTTTGACCAAAGTTTCCATCATTTCAGACAAGGTAGGCCCTTTGGTCTGAGCGGGCTGGTGGTACATCCCGGGGCCTTGCTGTTGGTACTGCCCCTGTTGGCTGTGGCGCTGGAAATTTTGGTTTCCATTATACCCTTCATTGTAGTTGTTGTTGTTCCCATACCTATTATCATAGTATGGTTTCCCCCTTCCTTGCCCGTTACCGTTGCTCTGCCCCATTGCTTTGACCTCCTCGTCATACAGTGAGGGGCACTCATCAGTGGCATGCTCTGTGCCCTGACAGATCTGGCAAGCTTTCACACCTCTCTTTGGCCCGGTGGCCATAGAGTTCATAAATTTCTCCATTGTGCTGCACAGTTTGTCGATTTTTAAATCCGCAGCGGTGGTTGTCCCCAAATTGGTCCTGGGCAACTCACTTCCATCATCCCTGAACTCCTCTGCCATCTCCTTGAAGAGTTTAAATGCCTCCTCAGCACTCTTATTCAGGATGGACCCTCCACTGGCAGCGTGCAGGAGGGTTCTCTCGTGCATCCTTAGCCCAGACACAAAATATTGGATCAAATCGTGGTCAGGGATTTGGTGCTGAGGACACTTTGCCAACATCTGCTTAAACCGTGCCCAATATGCTGGAAACTCTTCACCTGCCCCCATCTTAATGCTACTGATGTTCCTTCGCATGTGTTGGATTCGGGCGGCAGGGAAGTATTTTTCCAAGAACTTCTGTTGGAGCTGTGCCCAAGTAGTGATTTGTCCTTCGGGCAGAGTGTAGAGCCACTCTCGTGCTCCATCCCCAAGTGAGAAGGGAAAAGCCAGCAGTCGGATGTATTCACTCAAAGGGGGCCCTCCCCTTATGGTTCCGCAGGCTAACTCGAAGTCTTGAAGATGCCTCTGTGGGTCTTCCATGGGCATATCGCTGAACTTGGGCAGTATTTGGATGAAATTGTGTTTCATCTCCCAGTTCTCGTTGATGGTGGGCAAAGTGATGCCTGATGGTCGGAGGTTCAGATTGGCAGGGAACATCATTTCCCTGAGGGTTGGGTTTGCCATTGTGGCTGGTTCCGGTGAGGGTCTTGGTGGGGTAATTGGGTCACCTCTCCTTGCCCTTCGCGGATTTTCTGCCCTTGGTGTATGGGCAGCTCCTTGGGCGGCACGTGCTAACGCTTTGGCTAGCCTTGTTTCTTTTCGGATTCGCTTTGCGGTCTTTTCGATCTCTGGATCGTACCAGGTTACAATCTCTTTGCCAGCAACAGAATCCTGCATAAACAAAACAAGTCAAACTGTTAGCACAGACGACTTACTGTTGGAAATTTGCCTCCCCGGCAACGGCGCCAATTTTGACGACGACGAATGTTTGTCGTTGGGAACAAACGCGCTGCCAAAATAATATTTGTATTTAGCCAGTACCCCTTTAACTACAAAACGTAGATAATGGTAAGTACGTGGGGTCGGTCCCACAAGGAGGCAATTACAGTAGGTGATCTCGGCTTTGCCCAAGGGGTTGTCACAAAAAGTTTTGAGTTTGGTTGCTGTGGGCACAGCGGTTTTGCAATCGTTCAAACACTCAGATCTAATTACGGCAAACAGAAATAACAGGCAAATAAATAAAACCAAAAGTAAACAAGCAAACACTCAGATCTAACAGAATACTAAAAGTGAAAACTTAAATCAATAAATAAACAAGGCATCCGGGCAGACAACTTCACTCAGGATCATTAGGGCAAACTACCGTTCATCGGCACTAAGGATTTTTACCAGCGGTTTGTCAGCAGTTATAGGGTGTAAAAAGACAAAAGTGGTCCTATTGCGTCACGCCCAGTAAATGCCCCACCCCTCATCTATCCTTACTGTATAAAGAAAAGGCTTGGTTTACACTTTGCCTAATCCCCCTGGATCTGAACAATTCGATAACCTATGCGACCAAACATGGATCTAGTTTGCCCAAACCCGCTTTACCCTCTAGACAGACCCGCTCGGCCAATAGCATGCTCGAAACATACGACCGCATCTCCTGCAAGTTCTAGTGATATGCCCGCAACAATACTACAAGGTACATCTATGCGGTTTGCCAATCACCAGTATCCCAGTTTGTAAAGGTTCACTAGTGGTCGTCCTAGTTTACCCAAACTCCCCAGAAATAAACCTCAACCAACTTTGCCTCGGGAACAAACGCCCAACCGGTTAGTTCAGCCCCTCCAACCTCGCGGCCTAACTAAACCCTAAATCACCTTCGATCCGTCCCTGCCCAGATGCACAAACAATTTAGCTACTCATACAGAAATTAAAAGACGAAATAAATAAAGGAAAGCAAACTATATTAATCATAACTTCAAATCGAAGAATCGTTTTTGAAGAAAATCAAAATACGGAATTAAAGGAAATTAAAACTGAAAACATGAAATTGTTTCTCGACCCGAAGGTCGGTTCTACTGCAATTAAACAAAAGGAACTCGGACGAACAGCTCCGCTTCCTTCTCCGGCGACTCCTCCGGCGACGACGGCGAACTTCGGGACCGGCGGCTCTCTCGATTTCTCGATGCGTAATGTGTGTATGTCTTGCTGCCCGTCGCGTCCCGTTTTAATAGACTTCGGATTTGAATTTTGAATTCTTGAATTCCCGGTTGTTGCTCGCCCCTAAGGAATAGGCGTCCTTGGTCAATGGGCTGGGGGATAAGTCAGATCCCCCGAATCCAGGGATTCTGGTGCGCTGCCAGCTTGCCCGCAGCGAATCTCCTGTCAACAACCGCTCTCTGCCCAAATCGAAATCTGCAGGTAATTCTTCTCCTCCACAGGTGGTCGGACCAGGCACGGTACTTTGTAGGAATTCTGGGTCTTCTGCTTCATGACCTTACCCATTTGCCCGATGTGGTCAAACTGTTGCTTGTCACTACCGCTCCAGAATCTGATTTGCCCAAATAAGGGGATTTCCTTGCCTCTTTTGCCCAGTGCGCCACCTGTTACCTGCATCACCACACACTCTGCCCAAACACCTAATTGTGCCCTCCCAGACACGTTAACGACTCAAACTGACTCAATAAAGGGTGTAAAAGTGCTCTAAGATGAGCAAATAAAATGGCTCATCAGGGTCACATCAAGGTCAGAAAGTTTTGGGGCTTCGATTTCGGCCGTCAATTGATCTACCAGTATGGTATTGATGGGGGCTGGGCTTGCTTCACGCGTCGGGCTTGGAGACGGCGTGCTTGCTTTCTTTGGTGACGGGGTTTTCGCCGGTGGTGGTGGTGGTGTTTTCTCTTTCGCGGCTGCAGCGGCGGCGGCGGCTTTGGACGATTTTCCTCCGGCCATCTTTTTCGATGATTGTGGTTGGGGGCTGGTGAGATCGATTTGGGTACCGGTTGGAATTTTGTTTAACTTGGTGTTTTTGGTGCGGGTGGAAACCATTATTGGGGAAGTTAGGGTTAACGGGCGTGGTGGTGATGGGGGGAAGTTGAGGGGTTGTGCGGTTTTTTTGAAGTAGTGGGGTAGTGGCGTAGATGGTTTAGAATTTGAAATTGTTTAGGACTCTGCAAATTCAGAGTCGATGGGACTCTTATGCGGATTCCCGAGAATTCCGCAATCATCACAGCTGGCCTCTCCTACTCGTTGCCCAATGACCGCCATTGCTCACTCAATTCTCCTGTTCCCTGCAAACAAAAACAGACCAAAACCCTTTCCTGCCCAAGGCTACTCCTTGGCGTGGTGAATTTATTAATCAACATAAAATGAAATAAGGGAAAACATAATATACATACCGAGTTCGCCTTCGGTATTTGCCTCTATTTATTGTCATGGGCCTGACTTATTTTTCTTGCTTCACTTGGTCAAGCGGCTGGCTCAGGGGGTATCATCTCCTTGAGGTCCTCATTCCCATAGTAAGCCTTGACTCTCTGCCCATTCACCTTAAAGAACTGATCCTCACCTGGCTTAAATAGCTCAACCGAACCATTTGGGCAAACAGCATGGACTATGAATGGTCCTGCCCATTTGGTGGATAGCTTTTTAGCCTTGAATTTAAACTTGGTTTGGTAAACCAGCACCAGTTGACCAGGCTCGATCTTCTTTTTCTTGATGATTTTGTCGTGGGCTCTCTTTGTCCGTTCCTTGTAATTGACAGCGTTATCATACGCTTCAATCCTTATCTCCTCTAGCTCAGTTAGGTCAAGTTTACGTCCTTCGCTGGCCGCATCCCAGTCGAAATTGACCTTGTTCACTGCCCAATGCGCCTTGTGTTCGATTTCTACGGGCAAGTGGCATGACTTGCCAAACACCATGCGGTAGGGAGAGATCCCTGAGGGTGTTTTGTAGGCGGTTCTGTAGGCCCAAAGTGCATCATCGAGCTTGTCGCTCCAATCCTTACCTTCTGGCTTTACTGTCTTCCTCAAGATGGTTTTGATGATACGATTGGACAGCTCGGCTTGCCCATTGGCCTGTGGGTGATAAGCTGTGGAGATCCTGTGATGCACTCCATACTTCCTGAGCAACCTTTCAATTATATAATTGCAAAAGTGTGTACCTTGGTCGCTGATCAATGCGCGGGGTACACCAAATCTGCTGAATATGTCGCCCTTGAGGAAGGTGGCGACTACTCTCGAATCATTAGTTGTTGTAGCCTTGGCCTCGACCCATTTGGATACATAGTCCACTGCCAAGAGTATGTACTCCTTCCCTCTGGAGTTGGGCAAGGGTCCCATAAAGTCGATGCCCCATACGTCGAAGACTTCCACAGGCATAATGGGCATTATGGGCATCTCATCTCTCTTGGTCACGTTCCCCTCTCTCTGGCACTTTTCACAGCTCCTGCACCACTCAAAACAATCCCTCAAAAGAGTCGTCCAATAAAAACCACAGTCAAGTACCTTCCTTGCTGTACGTCGGTGGCCAAAGTGTCCTCCGCAGGCTTGCTCGTGGCAGTGCTTCAGAATGTCTGCTTGCTCAACTTCAGGGATGCAGCGTCTCAGTACTTGGTCTTCTCCCCTTTTCCACATGTAGGGATCATCCCAAATGTACTTCTTGCTCTCCCGTTTGAGCTTGTTCTTACCGTAGAGGGTCATGTCCTCCCGTATATCTCCTGTGACTATGTAGTTGGCCAAGTCTGCGTACCACGGCTTTTCTGACTTGGTTGAAATATGATACAAGTACTCATCTGGAAAAGTCTCCGTGATGGGCATGCCTTCCTCTCGCTGGATTATCCTGCTTAAGTGGTCAGCCACTAAATTTTGGTTACCTGATTTGTCTCTGATTTCGATGTCGAACTCTTGTAGCAACAAGATCCATCTAATCAGTCGTGGCTTGGTCTCCTTTTTGGCCATTAAGTACTTCAGCGCGGCATGGTCAGTGTAGACTATGGTTTTGCTCCCGAGCAAGTAAGATCTGAACTTCTCGAATGCAAACACCACAGCCAGTAGTTCTTTTTCTGTGGTCGCGTAGTTGCATTGGGCAGGGTTCAAAGTCTTGGATGCATAGTAGATTACATGTCGTTCCTTGCCCTTCATCTGCCCAAGTACAGCTCCAACAGCATAACCGCTCGCGTCGCACATAAGCTCAAATGGCATTCCCCATTCTGGTGGCTGGATGATGGGGGCAGTAACTAACCTTTCCTTGAGGTGGTTGAAGGCAGCTTGACAGTCATCATCAAAGTTCCAGTCAACCTCATTTTGTAATAGCCTGGTCAGAGGTTGGGCAATCTTGGCAAAGTCTATCACGAACCTCCTGTAGAACCCAGCGTGCCCAAGGAAGCCTCTAACTTGCTTGACATTCCTTGGATAAGGCAGCTTCGATATGGTTTCTATTTTGGCTCGGTCAACTTCAATTCCCTTGGCAGAGACCACGTGCCCAAGGACTATCCCTTCCTCAACCATGAAGTGACATTTCTCGTAATTAAGTACCAAACTTTTCTCCACACATCTGCTGAGAGCCAACTCCAGGTTGTTCAAGCATGTCTCGAACGAGCTGCCATATACAGTAAAGTCATCCATGAAGACTTCTATTCCTTGCTCGAGCAGATCGGCAAAGATGCTCATCATGCATCTCTGGAAAGTCCCTGGGCGTTGCATAGACCAAATGGCATGCGTCAATATGCAAAGGTACCGTATGGGCAAGTGAAAGTAGTCTTGTCCTGGTCTTCCGGGGCCACCCAAATTTGCATGTAGCCCGAGTATCCGTCAAGGAAACAGAAATGGGTCTTTCCAGCTAGCCTCTCGAGCATCTCGTCAATGAAGGGTAGGGTAAAATGGTCTTTCTTTGTTACCTTGTTCAACTTCCTGTAGTCTATGCACACTCTCCATCCAGTTTGAAGTCGAGTGGCTATCTGCTCCTTTTTCTCGTTCTCGATCACTTGAATTCCTGACTTCTTGGGCACCACATGAACTGGACTTACCCATTTGCTGTCTGAAACAGGGTAGATAATGCCCAAGTTGAGCAGCTTGAGTATCTCCTTGAGCACTACTTCCTTCATAGCGGGGTTCAGTTTTCTCTGTGGATCGCGCACTGGATTTGACTCTTCCTCGAGCAATATGTGGTGTTGGCATATGGTGGGTCTGATTCCCCGTATATCTGCTAAGGTCCATCCAATGGCTTGCTTGTACTGGTCAAGGATGTTCCTTAGCCTGCTCTCTTCCTCCTTCTTCAGTTTCGAACTTATGATCACGGGCAATGTATCATTTTGCCCAAGGAACATGTACTTAAGATGTGGAGGGAGTTTCTTCAATTCTAACTCCGGTGGTTTCTCCAGGGATGGTACCATGATCGTGACTTCATGGGGTGGTAACTTGCTCATGCCCATGGGGTGATTCTCCAGAGCTCCTAGTTGCTCAACTATCTATTGAACTTCAAGTTGCTCATCCTCTGCATCTTCTCTGGTCAATCCCCTTTGTATCACCAGATCCACTTTGTCAGAAACTCCATATCCTAGAGCTTGCTCCTCGATCAATTCATCGATCTGATCAACATAATGCACTTGCTCGGTGTCTTCTGGGTGCTTCATTGACTTGAATAAGTCGAATGTGACCGTTTCTCCTTCAAATTTGCAGGTTAGCTTTCCAGTCTCGCAGTTAATGTGTGTCCTTGCTGTCTTCAAAAATGGTCTTCCCAAGATCATCACTGGTTGCTTGCTTGATCTTCCCATGTCTAGGACATAGAAATCGGCAGGGAAAATGAGCTCCTCCACCTTGACCAATACATCTTCCAGAATTCCCTCGGGGTACACGTTTGATCTGTCTGCCAACTGGATTACTACCCTTGTTGGTTTCATCGGCCCTATACCCAAGTCTTCGTACATTGACTTAGGCATAACATTGATCGATACTCCCAAGTCGAGCATGGCTTTTTCTATGTTCATGTTGCCTATTATGCAGGGAATATAGAACATTCCAGGGTCTGCACACTTCCTTGGTACATTCCTCTGGAGCACCGCTGAAACATTCTCTCCTACTTCGAACTTGGCATCATCTTGGTATTTCACTTTTTTGGTGCACAACTCCTTGAGGAATTTGGCGCACCTGGGCATGGATTTTAGGATAGTCAACAGAGGCATGTTGATTTCCACCTTTTTAAACATCTGGAACATCTCATGAGTGTCTTCCTTCTCTTTCTTCTTGCTCAATCTGCCTGGGAAGGGAGGGTAGATTTTTGGCGGTGTCACTGCTTGAGCAGGTACTGATGTTTCCTTCTGTTTGGGTGGTGTCAGCTCAATTTCTTCCTTTGATTCTTCTTCCTCGTTGACCTCTTCAACGGTTCCTTCCACTCGAGATGGTGGAGTGGGCTTCTTGGGTGCTTCAGCCAGGACCTTTCCATTTTTGAGATGGATAGCATTCAGTTGGGCGTTGTTTAGTTCAATTTGGGGAGGTAGACCGTTGGTCTTTTTTTTCATCTCAGTCATTGCCTGGGTCAAGTGCGCCAGTTGGGCATTGATGTTCTGGAATTGCCCGCGCGACTCAAGCATTTGAGCATTGATGTTCTGCAGCTGACCTCGAGTCTCAACTTTGTACTTCTCGTTGTCCTATTTGTACCGGTCATTCTCCTGCTGGGCTTTGATATTTTCATTGACCAAGGTCTGCATCATGTCTGCCAAAGTTGGGCCATTGCTCTGGTTCTGCTGGTTGTTGCCCTGATTTTGGTAGTTATTCCTCTGATGATGGTTCTGGCCGTGATATTGCTGGCCTTGATTGCCTTGGTTCCCTCCCCCCTGGTAGTTGTTGTTTCCGTACCGGTTGTTCGAGTTGTACGTGTTCCCATTGGGCCTTTGTCCGTTCCCATTGTTCTGCATTATCACCTTGACCTTTTCGTCAAAAAGCTCAGGGCACTCGTCAGTGGCGTGGTTACTTTCCTTGCAGATTTGGCACGCCTTGACTCCTCTCTTTAACCCTGGGTTTTGGTTAAGCACCAGCTGCTCAACTATGTTGCACAGTTTGTCCAGCTTGACTTCAGTTGCAGATGGTACGGGCAAGTTGTTTCTGGGTAGATCACTGCCATCCTCCCTTGTTTCTTCGGCCATTTCCTTGAAGATTTTGAATGCTTCGTCGGCCCTCTTGTTTAGAATGGATCCTCCACAAGCTGCGTTGACCCATGTCCTCTCCGTCTCCCTTAGTCCAGAGATGAAGTACTGGACCAAGTCATGGTCAAGGATCTGATGCTGTGGGCACTTGGCCAACATCTGCTTGAACCTGACCCAGTAGTCATGGAAGTTCTCTCCTCCTCCCATCTTGATGCTGTTGATCTTCTTCCTCATCTGCTAGATGCGTGCAGCTGGGAAGTACTTCTCAAGGAACTTCTGCTGAAGCTGACTCCAGGTGGTCACTTCTCCAGCAGGCAGAGTGTAAAGCCACTCTCGGGCACCTTCGGCCAGTGAGAAAGGGAAGGCTAGGAGCCTGATGTATTCCCCTAGCCCTTCACTTGCTCGGATGGTGCCACATGCCAATTCAAAGTCTTGGAGATGTCTCTGGGGGTCCTCCAATGGCATGTCACTGAACTTGGGCAAGATCTGGATGAAGCCGTGCCTCATCTCCCAAGTATTGTTTTCAACCGTGGGCAAGGTGATACCCAGCGGCTTTAGATTCAAGTTCTCTGGGAACATCGTGTCCCTCAACGTCTTGGCTCTCTCTTCTCCCATCCTTGATCGCGTAGGTGACCTGGATGCGTTCGGTGAATCTTCTCTCGATGTGTCCGAGATCGACTCTCCTGTCTCAGTTATGGTCAACTGAGTTACTTGAGCGGCACGTGCTAATGCTTGCTTTTGCTTTGCTGCTTTTCGATTCTTCCTCGCGGTTCGCTCGATTTCAGGATCAAATAGTAGTGGCCCTGTATCCTTGCTTCCCGATGAGTTAGAGTCCTGCATACAAAAATAGGTCAAGCGTTAGCACGGAAAACTATTGGCTTGGAATATTGCCTCCCCGGCAACGGCGCCAATTTTGACGCTACCGTCGTGGAGTAGCGCAAAATAATATTTATACGACCTAAACTATTCACTAGCACAAGTACTAGTAGCAAGTATAGGGTCGATCCCACGAGGAGGCGATTTAGCTTATAGTTTTCCCGGCTTTGAATGCTCAATTGGGTTGTCACGTTTAAAAAGGTTTTGTTTTGGAGAGCAGTTGGGCACTGCCGAACCGTGGTCACCGTGTTTGCTGGGATTCGATGTCCCGGGCTATCAAAAATTGCGGAACCGATAACCCGATCAAAAACCCTCGATCGCCGAAGATTGGATCCCCGACTCATCCGCAGGAGTCCGACCTTTGGAGACTACGCGCCCGAAGACACGCAGCCCGCCCCCAGCCGAAGTCCCCCACGAGTCGGATCCACGAACGCGAACCACCTCACGAGCCGGGGCCCGACCGAACGCCCAGCGAAGCCCGAGGGCTGCGTGCGCCCAGCCGAGCCCCCGCGAGGGGCTCGCGATCGTCCTCGGGCGATCGCTGGGATCGCTACGAGCGATCCCTGGGCTGCTCGCGGCAGCCCCGCAGCGAGTCGATGACTCGCTGCCCTAGCGCACGGGGTCAGCCCCGTGCGAGCCGCTACGGGTGAACCCGTAGCACGCACGGGGTCGCTGCGAGTCACCCCGCAGCTGACCCGCGATCGATCCGAGGATCGATCGCATCCCTCGGCATCGGCCGAGGGTTTCCCGTACCCGCGCCACGCGCCTCCGACGAGGGGGCCGGCGGATCCTCCCGCCGTGGCACCAGCCCACGGCGGATCCCCGACGATCGAACCCTAGGTTCGATCGTGTGCCCCGGCGTCCAGCCGGGGCTCCCCTCTTGTCGCGCGTTGGGCGGTCCGAACCCTAGGGTTCGACCGCCACGTTCGATCCTCGCCGGGGATCTCGAATCCCCGTCCCCGAGGTTCGTCGTTTTCCCGGATCGTCTTGTTCATGTACATATCACGATTAAACAACACAAATAATCAAAGAGGGGGGTTCTCGATTATTACCTCGATTCGTTGTACGGAGAAACGAATCTTGTTGATGACCTTGCGATCTTCCTACGTATTCCTCGCACTTCGTCCGAACGTCGTGTGGGCGACGATCTATCGAACTCTATGGATCTTCCTCACTCTCCAAGACTTTATGATTGGCGTAACTTAGGTTGTGAAAAGTGAAGACCATGTAGTGCTTATATAGGCTACGTAGGGGATCATAAGGAGAATAAATATTGGGCTTCTAATATTGAAAATTAAATTGGGTCCAACCCAAATCTATTAATTCTTATCAATATTAATTTTATTTATTTTCCACTATATAAATAAAATTGCACTCCCAATATTATTCCATATTATATCAAATAATATTTCTCCGATTAGTATTATTTATTCCGTGTATTTAAGATTTAAATATCCATGAATAAATTTATTTATTGCTCAATAAATAATATTCATATCTTATATCCGAGACTAGTACCGTTCAACCTTTATTATTGTGCGGAACGAATCCACTCATGAGGTTTACACAATAATTCCTTATGAACTCATCTCGGGGATATTATCAACCCTTCCGGGATACACTTTCCCTTCAAGTATTCACGGCATGTCATATATAAAATATAGCGACCCAATTTTACCGGTAATTAACCCAATAATTAAATCGGTTAATTCCTTTGGAAAATCAAAGTCTCTAGTATTAAATATACACACCCGCAATAATATCGGGGATTAAGAATAAAATACTCCGAGATTTAAATTGATTATCCAAGGCAATCCTAATCAATAAATCTCAAGCTGATCCGCCCAATACACCAAGTGTACAAGTGTGATAAAATAATTAAGATAAATTATTTTCTCTCTCACACAACGACTATACCGATGGATTGGTCCGTGTCCATCTAGGTCGTGAGCAACTGTTTGATTAAATACGAGTAACCGATAGTATGATCTTCTGTGCACCCATGCGCACCATACTAACTACAACGTATAAAATCCAGGACTATATTTTGCATAATTAATTAAATGCAAATAATTGTTTATTAATTAAATAGGTTAAATGCCATGACCGGGAGTTTACCGGTACTTAAATCTAGACATTAAGTACACAACTCCAACAATCTCCCACTTGTACTAAGGTCTAGTCATTTCCTCCAAACTCCCGACTCCCATACTCATCACGTGCTTAAGTTATACTTCCCAGAAGTATTATGTGAATGAGCAATCTAGGTTGCCGCTCTGAAGTTATCTTGGTGACTACTGCGTCGTCTCCCTTGACGATGACTCGTATCAGGTGGTACTGGCTCTATGTGTTATCATCACTTTTCGAACTTATGACTTCTTCCAGTTCTCCACGCACCGCTATGTACATAGCCTTTGGTGAACCAAGAATCATATCCAAGTTCAGAGGTCATTCCGGAACCTAACCAAAACTTCCGCTGCCTCTGAGGCTGCTATTCGGTTTATGATAGAGTCCGAGAAGCATCACGCTTATCACTCTTTCATCCTTAGGTTCCACCTCTTCTAAAAGTGAACACATAGCCTGATATCGACTTACACTGGTCTTTCTCCGATTTTTGATCTGAGAAACTGTAATCTAAGAAGATTTCGTTTTGCCAGCAATCCAGTACTTCCAAGTACTTTACAGCATTCGAATATTTCTTATCCAGATTACTTTGATATCCTCCCACTACGCTAACCGCATAGTTGATATCAGGTTCTTGTTTTTCAACATTGCATCTACAAAGCTTTCTACACTTGAAGTGTAGGTAACCGCTTTGTCCATATCCATCTCCTTCATGTGTTCGAAACACATATCTTTAGATAGATGTATTCTGTTCTAGGAAGGCAATAACCTTTCTCAGAATTGTGCATGTTTAAAACAAACCATAATCGTATAAGATATCTTAAGAGAAGTACAAATGTTCTTATCCAGAGATCGAAAGATTTCTAAGAACATGATCCAACTTCATCTTAATCTTATATCTCGATTTATTTAGACAACCTCTATTTTATGTCTGACAACACTTTTACATTGTTGCCAACGATGAAGTGTTATCTACACAAAATTCCGAGAAACACCACCTTTGTTTCCATTACGTCTCTAACACACCTTTCTCGCAAATTCCTATGCAGATCTAGGGATCGATTTCATGTATACTAGATCCAGAGTTCAAAACTCCTCCAGTCTTATGAACATCTCTGGTTGCTTAACAACCTCCCACTGCAATGGCGTTCCGGTGTATAACAGTAATAACATTAGGTGCAGTTAGTGGTGTATCACTACTCGGTCAGGCTGGTTCTCAGTCTTTCCTTTCCTCATCTTTTAAGGTACTTTGTCAGTTAGGGCATTGTAGTTCATCTAATAGTCTTCCTCTAAGAACCGGGCGAGGACACCCTTCTGGTTCGTAGTACTATTGAACATACAATTACTTGTTCTTCTAGGATATTCTACAATCACATTGAATGTGCCGTTGTATCCAGAAATATCCATAGAACATAGGTAGTTCCGAACAAACTTGTCCTTTATTAGAATCCCATTTCTTATTCCTGACACACCATGTCTACACTTCAGTGTATGGTGTAGTCGCTTGAGACTTAATCTCAATCTTTGATTTATGCTATGTGTTATTTAGATAGGTGATAGCCTCCGCGAACAAGTCGCAGGCTCCCAATGGATATACTTTGAGGGTTCCCCATAATGGCTTTGTGTTAAAAACACTCCGCTTTTATGGCACAACAAGTAGTCTAATCCATCTTCGAGTATTCTTGAAGGAATGACTCGTACCTTCTCTAATTACACATACCGCATTAATCATCAATCATTTTCCATACTTGTCCGAATTCCATTCTTTATCCAGAAAGGTTGACTTAGTCGTATCATCTTTCAAGATCGATTCTTAGGTCGGGAGGTCCATTCCTCCAACTATAATTGATCAAATCAATTTCGACCTTTTGAATCCCTTTTGAATAGATACTACCAAGTTCAAGAATTCATAAGTATAATGAATGATAAAGAAATACATTCAATAAGTAAAACAAGTTATACTTAACGGTTTGTTGCATCGTGGTAGACTAAGGATTCATCATTCATGTATATTGCTATCTAATGTACCATAATAGATATCACCATTATTTCTTATCCAAACCATCAAATGATTAAAGAAATAAAATATCCATTAATAAGAAAACCAGAACAAAAGGTTCTTTTTCAAAATAAGGGGTACATAAAGCAATAACTGAAATGAAAACTTAAAACAGATAAATGTCTTCCACTGCAACCGCTGCTACCCCAACAGCTTCGCCCATGTAGACTCGAACTCTTCTTCTCTAAGTCGTCGGGTTTTCTGGAACCCCTGCATTTAAAAAAATGCACATACCGTCAGTGGTTCCATATCTACACACCAGAATTCCGGTAGATAATACCGCTGACTATGTTTTTACGACTAAAGAAAAATTCGTACCTCTGAGAGGACATTCAGACTTCCAGTGTCCAGACTTCTTGCATCGGAAGCACAAGCCCTTTGGCTTACTAGCCCCCACTCGTGGTCCATTCCTCTTGGCACCACTGGGTTTTATGGCTTGCTTCCTTTTCTTGCCCCTACCTCCAATAGCTTTCAAGCTTTTGGACTTGGTAGCCACAAGCGCTTGAGACTTGCCCTTCTTGTAGATCCCCTCTGCCGCCTTCAGTTCAGTCAGGAGTTGCGCAAGAGTATAAGATAGTTTACCCATATTATAGCTCATACGAAACTGCTCAAAACTAGGGGTCAGAGACTGGAGTATGATGTCGACTTGCGTCTCACCATCAATCATAGCTCCTAGGACCTCCAATTCATTCAACAAACTCATCATCTTGAGAACGTGCTCCTCAACGGGCGTTCCTTCAGACTGAGTAGTCGACATGAGGACTCTCATTGCTTCTTGCCTACCCGCACGGTCATGATGCCCATACATCTCCTTGAGGTTAAATAACATATCCTCGGCAGTGTTCATCGGCTCATGTTGGGTTTGGAGTACATTTGACATGGAAGCCAAAATATAGCACCTAGCCATTTCATCAGCCTTTTTCCACTTCCGATATGCTTCTTTTTCCTCATCAGTTGAGGCGGCCGTGGGTTCAGCAGGGCATTGCTCATATGATGGAGTTATATTCTAAATGTCTAGTTTAGTGACAATATGGAACTCCTTATCTGTGTTTTATTATCTATTAATCAAACAGTCTGCATTTTGTTTATTATAACTCTGTGCTCTATAGTCCTAGATATATACGTTGTAGACAGTATGGCGTGAGGAGACACGCGGAAGATCATACTGTCGGTTACTCGTATATTATCGAACAGTGGCTCACGACTTAGATGGACAGGGACAATCCATCGGTACGTCGTTGTGTGACTGGTAGATAGTCGGTCTTGACTATCATGTCACACTCGTACACTTGGTGTATTGAGCAGGACCACGGGAGGGCGTTCGATTTATACTAATCGACGTAATCGAACCAGACCTCAGAATTACGGATATACGAATTCCTAATCCCTATATAATTATAGGTGCGTGTGTCCAATTCTCGGTTCTTTAACTTGCCAATGAGTGAGACTAATTGATTAGTCGAGATACTCGGTAAATTGGGAATCGGAATTGTACACACGGCATGCTATAGATTATAGACAGGAAACCGTGTCCCGTTTATCGGGTTGATGACGTCCCCGAGATGAGCTCATAAAGTTTATCATGTAAACCCTGCAGGTGGATTTGTTCCACATGATAATAAGGATGAGTGGTACTAGTCTCGGATAATAAGAAACGAATTAATTTAATTATTAGTAATTAAATAAATTCGTGGACGTTCGATATCTTAAACACGGGGAAAGTCGTATATGTAATTTCGACGGATTTATTATTGTTGAAATAATATTAAAATTAATTTCGGGAATTCAATTATTATTTTATAGTGGAGTTAATAATAATTAAAATTGAAATCAATTAATTAAGGAATTGCTTTTACGTATTCCAAGTTAATTAATATTTCAATTTAGCCCTTAATTAATTTATCCTAAGGTCCCTAACGTAACTCTATATAAACCCCCTCCCTTACTCTCCTAAGACCTAACATTCGCCGCAATAATTATTTTCATCAGAGAAAAATAAATTGCTTAGCGCAATTAAAAGTTTTCTCTGTTAAAAATAAAAGTTAACGCAATTAAAATTTTTATTCTCTCATTGAGAATAATCATACGCTGGTCTTGGAAAGGAGAGTACAGAGGGGAGAACTCCAGCGGATCGTTGCCCACACAACGGTTGGAGACGGGATCTGAGGCATACGTTAGAAGCATCTAAGGTCTCAACAATCGACCGAGAAGGTATGAGATCGGAACTTTTATTTCCGCAATTATTCGATCTCAATTTTATCTCGTTGAACATACATGAACGTAGATCGGTTCCCGTGGCTTGGATGTGATATTCTCGGACTGCTGGGAGGTTTCTGACCTCCGGCGTGGCAGTCGGATCGAGAAAAACTCGTCGGAACAGCCGGAACGGGCGAACGGGGTCGCTGTTCGCAGCAGGCAGGCGCCCGCCTGAGGGGCAAGCGCCCGCTCGCGACAGGCAGCAGGCGCTCGCCTGGGCAGCAGGCGCTCGCTTGCTCTGCTGCGCGAGCGCTCGCCTGGTAGGCAAGCGGTCGCTTGCTCCGGGCAGATCGCGAGCCGCGGTTTCGGCTGCGGCGGACGCGCGATCTCTTGGGCGGGCGGCCATGGCTGTCTAAGGGTGACCTCCAGAAGTCGATTGGGGACGTCCGGATGTTCGATGGTTCGAACGGACGTGTCCCGGGTAGTCGATTTCCAACAAATGGTATCAGAGCCGGTTTTGTTCGTTCTTTGTATTGTTTGCGAGTTTTGCCTTGCAGGTTGAACCCGATTATTATGGCCAATTTATTTTATATATTGTGCCGTATGTATGTGGTTTTGATTAAACTCTCAGGCTTGTCGAGATAAGTTTATTTTTGGAAAGTTGCTTGTTTGTAATAAATAAAAACGACGGGTTGAGTCGTTAGGTTTATTTAATTTTTCGTTGCATCCGGGACTTGTATAGGGTCGATCAAATGTATAGGATCGATACCTGACTTAGTAGAATATTTTGTAATTAATTTCTGCTATTGGATCGAGACGAGATCGAAGCCCGGAGGAACGAGAATCGAAGTTGAGACGAGCAACGAGTTCGAGTTCCAAGAGACGTGCATTCAAGATTTTAAGGCCATAATAATCGGGCCACGTTAATTGCCTTTTGTGTGATTTACGTGTTTATTATGCTTATTATTTTATGCATGTATATCCCTAAATCGTAAAATACTAAGTGGGAGAGGGATTGGAAACAATCCCGCGGTCTCCATTCTCTGTTTCGAGAGTGATGTGTATTGACTTACGAGTTGGCTTTAGTGTCATCCTCCCTATCGGATAAAGTCGATACACGGAAATCACTTTGATCGAAATTCGAATTCAATTCCATTTATAGAATTGAACACTTAAGTTTTTCAAAGCAAATGCCTAATCTGTTTTTCAAAGACTAAGTTCAACTCGACTCATTCTCACCCCGGGGAGTGGAATGGAGCCAAAGCGCTTGCTTATGTCGATGACACTGATTAGAGACATTCGAGTCATTCGATGACTAGATCGATTGTCTGGTTGGCTCCCTCACTTAGTGAGAGATAGGGCTCAATTGCATGATTGATCGCTGGTTAGAAACTTCGAGTTTCACTTACGAGATATCAAGCTTTGATTAACGAAATTGTGAAATTTATTAAATGGAATTCAATTAACAAAGTTGTTTGTTTAGTAAACGTCCACACTATCGTGGCTTACTAGACGGAAACGGAACTTTGGGTTAATTGAGGCTCGACAGTTATAGGAAATCGTAAAGGGACCGCATGTCAACGTAAACGTCCACACTAACGTGACTTGCGGTGGATATGTAGTTCCCAAGCGGTTAACTTAGTACTGAGAAATGGTATACACTTAGGTACGCTTTACAGTATCCTCCCCATCGGAGTCACTGCTGTAATGATGTACGACCGAAGTAAAAGTACAATTATAAAATCGTTTGGACTAGTATACGTCCACATGAACGTGGCATGCTGGTCTGATGGGATTTTAGGATTGAATGGTAAATTTAATGATATTAATTAAGGGAGTTAATATCGAATTAAATTTGACAGTTTGATTTGTCTCTTTTATAGATATGGCACTCAACCCGCTGTCTGTGATACTAAAAGAAAACAAACTCACTGGTCCAAATTATGTTGATTGGAAACGAAACTTGGACATTGTCCTAACTGCTGAGGAGTACAAGTATGTACTCCAGGTCGAATGTCCTGTTGCACCTACTGAAACATCCTCTCCTGAGGAAAAGGAAGCTCATCGGAAGTGGGTCAAGGCTGATCAGATGGCGCGGTGCTACATTTTGGCATCTATGTCAAATGTGCTGCAACATCAGCATGAAGCCATGGACACTGCTTATGATATGATGCTTAACCTTAAGGAGATGTTTGGTAGTCAGGACAGGGCAACCAGACAAGATGCTATGAGGCAACTCATGACAGCCACTATGTCCGAAGGAACGCCCGTGAGGGATCACGTTCTTAGGATGATAGGCTATCTGAATGAGATAGAGATTATGGGAGGAGCTATCGATGGGGAAACCCAGATCGATATAGTGCTCCAGTCTCTGCCTAGGAGTTTTGAGCAGTTCCGCCTGAACTATAACATGAACAAGAGGTTATATACGTTGGCGGAACTCCTGACTGAACTCCAGGCGGCAGAGGGTATCTTTAAGAACTCTCAAGCACTTGTGGCTGTGAAATCGACTCTTCCTCGCCCTTCGGGGATTAAGAAGAAGAAAAAGCAAGGACGGAAACCCAGTGGGCCCAGAGTTGGTGGACCACAGAATGGAGTGAACAGGCCTAAGGGCAAGTGTTTCCGTTGCAAGCAGTCTGGACATTGGAAGTCTAATTGTCCTCCCAGACAAGGAGGTATGAACTTTTCCTTAGTCACTGAAACATGTTTAGCGGTGTTATCCACCGGTACCTGGTGTGTGGATACGGGAGCCACTGATCATGTCTGCAATTCTTTGCAGGGGTTCCAGGAAACCCGGCGGCTTAGAGAGGGAGAGATCACCATCTACATGGGCAACGCTACGAAAGTGGCGGCGGTTGCAGTGGGAGATGTTCATTTATCTTTTAATAATAATGTTTTGGTATTGAATAATTGTCTTTATGTACCGGATTTTAGAAAGAACCTTGTTTCGGTTTCTAAGTTGGTTTTGAATGGATATTCAGTTTCTTTTGATAACTCTGTTATTGTAAAAAAGAATGATGATTATATCTGTTCTGGTACATTGATAGGCAACTTATATATACTGAATCCTAGTTATTCCACGATGCAACGAGTAGAGTCTTATAACACATCTAGTACCAATAAGAGAAAGGAGCCTTCTAGGATGAATCAAAAGTACTTATGGCATCTTAGGCTAGGTCATATTAACTTGGGCAGGATTCAAAGGTTGATAACTGATGGAATACTCAGTGATGTGAAAGATGAGGACTTTCCAACCTGCGAATCATGTCTGGAAGGAAAAATGACCAAGCGACCCTTTAGTGATAAGGGGTATAGATCCAAGGAAGTGCTGGAATTGATTCATTCTGATTTGTGCGGGCCTTTATCTGTCCAAGCGAGAGGAGGTTACGAATATTTTGTAACCTTCACTGATGATTACTCAAGGTATGGTTTTATATACCTGATTCGCCGCAAGAGCGAGTGCTTTGACAAGTTCAAGGAGTACAAAGCTCTTGTGGAGAACCTTCATGGTAAAACCATAAAGACTCTACGATCTGATCGTGGAGGAGAGTACCTCTCGGGAGAGTTTAAGGCGTACTTATCGGAGAATGGGATTGATTCCCAGATGACTGCACCATACACGCCCCAGCAGAATGGTGTAGCAGAAAGAAGGAATAGGACTCTTATGGAAATGGTAAGATCTATGATGAGTTACTCAGAACTACCAGTTTCGTTCTGGGGATATGCCTTGGAAACAGCGGCTTATATCTTGAACTTAGTTCCTTCCAAATCAGTCCCTAAGACACCCTCGGAATTGTGGACCGGGCGTAAGCCAAACTTGAAACACATTCGGATCTGGGGTTGTCCAGCACATGTGCTGAAGCATGGGGCTGATAAATTGGAGTCACGTTCAGATATTCGGTTGTTTATAGGATATCCTAGAGGAACGAAAGGTGGTCTATTTTATAGTCCTAAGGACCAGAAGATCGTTGTTAGCACCAACGCTCGGTTCTTGGAAGAGGATTATATAATGGACCACAAGCCCAATAGTGAGATAATACTTAACGAACTGAGAGGGAACGATCAAGGCTTAGATCCAACCCAACCGGGTGATACGCCACCACAGTCTGCACCTGTAGTTACTGAGGTTACACCGGAGCGTCGTTGTAGTGGGAGGGTTGTTCGACAACCCGACAGGTTCATGTTTATAGGTGAGTCTTCGGACTTGTTACCTGGAGAACATGAAGCCGATCCCTGGACCTACGACGAGGCGCTTAAAGATCAAGATGCTCAGTCTTGGCAAAAGGCGATGAAATCTGAGATTGAGTCTATGGATTCAAATCAGGTCTGGGATCTTGTAACACCGCCCAAAGGTGTAAAAGCCATTGGTTGCAAGTGGGTGTACAAGAGGAAAAGAGGATCTGACGGGAAGGTGGAAACCTTCAAAGCTAGGCTTGTTGCGAAAGGGTACACTCAGAAAGAAGGGATCGATTATGAGGAAACCTTTTCGCCGGTAGCTATGCTAAAGTCGATCCGGATTCTTTTGTCTATAGCATCTCATATGGATTATGAGGTGTGGCAAATGGACGTCAAGACAGCATTCTTGAATGGGAATCTTGACGAGACCATTTATATGAGACAGCCAGAGGGTTTCATCGAGAAAGGCCAAGAGCATCTAGTGTGTAAGCTAAAGCGATCCATTTATGGATTGAAGCAAGCTTCTAGATCTTGGAACATGCGGTTTGATGAGGTTATCCAGTCTTATGGATTCATTCAAAGCATGGACGAGTCGTGTGTATACCGGAGAAGTGACGGAAACAGCGTGGCGTTTCTCGTGCTTTATGTAGACGACATTCTTCTAATTGGCAACAATGTGAAGATGTTGTCGGACATAAAGGGATGGTTGTCCAAGCAATTCGATATGAAAGACTTAGGACAAGTAGGGCATGTTCATGGGATCAAGGTTATACGGGATCGCCAGAAAAGAACATTGAGTTTGTCCCAGGCTTCATACATTGATACGATTCTAGCTCGTTTCAACATGCAGAATTCCAAGAGAGGTTCTCAACCTTTCTGCCATGGAATTCGTCTATCTAAGGATATGTGTCCCAAGACACAAAAGGAGATAGATTACATGAAGACAGTTCCTTATGCTTCGGCAGTGGGAAGTCTAATGTATGCTATGTTGTGCACGAGACCTGATATCTGCTATGTCGTGGGCATGGTAGCTAGATATCAGAGTAACCCTGGACAGGGTCACTGGACTGCTGTAAAGAATATACTTAAGTACCTGCGAAGGACTAGGAATTATGTTCTGAGTTACAAAGCGTCCGAGTTGATTCCTATTGGTTACACAGACTCGGATTTCCAATCTGATAAGGAACATCGAAAGTCTACATCAGGCTATGTGTTCACATTGGGAGGTGGAGCAGTTTCATGGAGGAGTGTTAAGCAGAAATGCATTTCGGACTCCACCATGGAAGCCGAATATGTAGCAGCCTCTGAGGCAGCTAAAGAATCGGTGTGGCTCCGGAACTTCATAATGGACTTGGATGTGATTCCTGATTTGCCTAGAGCTATCACAATTTATTGTGACAATAGCGGTGCAGTGGCAAATGCGAAGGAACCACGAGCCCACAATGCGAGTAAACACATAGATCGCAAGTACCACCTGATTAGAGACATCGTCAAGAGAGGCGATGCGGTTGTCACCAAGATTGCATCAGCGGATAACCTGGCAGACCCCTTTACGAAGGCACTTCCAGCGGAAGCGTTCAAGAGACACGTGAAGGGGATGGGTATCGTATGTATGGGAGAGGGCAACTAGACTTTTAGTATAAGTGGGAGATTGATGGAGTTATATTCTAAATGTCTAGTTTAGTGACAATATGGAACTCCTTATCTGTGTTTTATTATCTATTAATCAAACAGTCTGCATTTTGTTTATTATAACTCTGTGCTCTATAGTCCTAGATATATACGTTGTAGACAGTATGGCGTGAGGAGACACGCGGAAGATCATACTGTCGGTTACTCGTATATTATCGAACAGTGGCTCACGACTTAGATGGACAGGGACAATCCATCGGTACGTCGTTGTGTGACTGGTAGATAGTCGGTCTTGACTATCATGTCACACTCGTACACTTGGTGTATTGAGCAGGACCACGGGAGGGCGTTCGATTTATACTAATCGACGTAATCGAACCAGACCTCAGAATTACGGATATACGAATTCCTAATCCCTATATAATTATAGGTGCGTGTGTCCAATTCTCGGTTCTTTAACTTGCCAATGAGTGAGACTAATTGATTAGTCGAGATACTCGGTAAATTGGGAATCGGAATTGTACACACGGCATGCTATAGATTATAGACAGGAAACCGTGTCCCGTTTATCGGGTTGATGACGTCCCCGAGATGAGCTCATAAAGTTTATCATGTAAACCCTGCAGGTGGATTTGTTCCACATGATAATAAGGATGAGTGGTACTAGTCTCGGATAATAAGAAACGAATTAATTTAATTATTAGTAATTAAATAAATTCGTGGACGTTCGATATCTTAAACACGGGGAAAGTCGTATATGTAATTTCGGCGGATTTATTATTGTTGAAATAATATTAAAATTAATTTCGGGAATTAAATTATTATTTTATAGTGGAGTTAATAATAATTAAAATTGAAATCAATTAATTAAGGAATTGCTTTTACGTATTCCAAGTTAATTAATATTTCAATTTAGCCCTTAATTAATTTATCCTAAGGTCCCTAACGTAACTCTATATAAACCCCCTCCCTTACTCTCCTAAGACCTAACATTCGCCGCAATAATTATTTTCATCAGAGAAAAATAAATTGCTTAGCGCAATTAAAAGTTTTCTCTGTTAAAAATAAAAGTTAACGCAATTAAAATTTTTATTCTCTCATTGAGAATAATCATACGCTGGTCTTGGAAAGGAGAGTACAGACGGGAGAACTCCAGCGGATCGTTGCCCACACAACGGTTGGAGACGGGATCTGAGGCATACGTTAGAAGCATCTAAGGTCTCAACAATCGACCGAGAAGGTATGAGATCGGAACTTTTATTTCCGCAATTATTCGATCTCAATTTTATCTCGTTGAACATACATGAACGTAGATCGGTTCCCGTGGCTTGGATGTGATATTCTCGGACTGCTGGGAGGTTTCTGACCTCCGGCGTGGCAGTCGGATCGAGAAAAACTCGTCGGAACAGCCGGAACGGGCGAACGGGGTCGCTGTTCGCAGCAGGCAGGCGCCCGCCTGAGGGGCAAGCGCCCGCTCGCGACAGGCAGCAGGCGCTCGCTTGCTCTGCTGCGCGAGCGCTCGCCTGGTAGGCAAGCGGTCGCTTGCTCCGGGCAGATCGCGAGCCGCGGTTTCGGCTGCGGCGGACGCGCGATCTCTTGGGCGGGCGGCCATGGCTGTCTAAGGGTGACCTCCAGAAGTCGATTGGGGACGTCCGGATGTTCGATGGTTCGAACGGACGTGTCCCGGGTAGTCGATTTCCAACATCATAGAGTACAAACTTGTACTCTTCTGCAGTCAGGACAATGTCCAAATTTCTCTTCCAATCAATGTAATTGGGACCAGTGAGTTTATGTTCCTTGAGTATCACAGAAAGTGGATTCATAGTTATTCTCTAAACCTATAAGCACATGTAAACAAACAATCAATTTAATGTCCGATATTATCTCCCTTAAATAATATCATTAAATTACTAATTGCGTCTAAAATCCCATCAGGTAAAGCAAGCCACGTGGTGTGGACGTTTACCCACCCAAATGATTTAGCAATTAGTTTTTCTTCGGTCATACATCAATCATAGCGTAACTTCGTGGGGAAGAATACTATTACGCGTATCTAAGTGTAAACCATCACTCAGCACTAAAGTACATTGCTTGGAATTGTTACGTCACCGCAAGCCACGTGGTGTGGACGTTTACGACAATTTCACAACTCTTCACAATCACTTATAACTGTCTACATCAATTAATCCAAAATCCGTCAGCATAGCAAGCCACGTGGTGTGGACGTTTACTACACCAAGAGTTTTTTATAATTGACTCCCAATTACAAGATCCATTCGATTTCGTAAATCAAGACTCGGAGAATCATAAGTGAAACTCGAAGTTTCTAACCAGTGATTCACCATGCGAGCGACCCTATCTCTCATAAATGAGGGAGCCGAGCAGACAATCGACCCACCTATAAAAGAATGGCACGAAGGTCTCTAATTTGTGTCATCCACATGACCAAGTGGCTCTGGCTCCATTCCACTCCCCGGGGTGAGAATGAGTCGACTTGAAGTCAGTTTCAGAAGGACAAATTAGGCATTGTTTGATAAACTTGATCAATGTTTCTTGTAAGAGGAATTACAAGAATTCTCCTCCAATGACTTGTCTATATGAACTTCGAAAGTCCATAAAAGTCACCAAGAGAACAGTGATGGAGACCATGGGAATGTTTCCATCCCCTCTCCCACTTAGCTTTTTACGATAAAGGGATACGCTATCTAGTGCATAAAATAAACACATATAGCATGCATGAAAGCAATAAAGCACATAGATCACATAGTCAAAATAATGCTAGAGAATTATTTTCCCGACTATCATGGCTTTATCTTCATATGCATCCTCTAGTCTTCAGTCTTCGTTTCTTGAATGCTCCATGCGACGAGAATATTAATTTCCAATATTTAAATCTATTTATTTTCAATTAATCCAAAAGTTACTTAATTCGAAAATTAAGTCAATTGAATATATCAAAAATAAAATTAAATATTATTAATATTTTTATTTATTTATTTTCCTATCTAGTTCTTATTAAATCTTTAGAATAATCTATCCAAGTAAAACTTGGAATATTCTAGAAGATATCTATAATAGAACAAGGAAATAAAATAAATTAGGACTTACTACTTTCCAAATTTATTTTTATTCCTAATCCATGAATATTCCTATGAGTAGGAATAATCAAATAGGAAAAATAAATTTAGTACTAAATTAATTAAATTCCCAATCTTTGAATAATTCCATGAAGGAAATAAATCAATAGGAATAAAATTAATTCTAATTAATTCTTTTCCTATTCCATGAGATTTTCCTAAAAGGAGAACACTCAAATAGGAAAAATCCGAATTAATTTTGGAAAGTGAATATCGGTAGAAGTGGCATGGGTTGGGAGATCCCCATACCACCCCCACCGACTGCCGCCACCACCGGAAGAGGGCACGCCGCCGCCACCCCAGCTGACCGGCCACCACCGCCGGCGGCAGCCCCAGCCGAGGGGCGATCGACCCCTCCCCATGGCTTCGGTCATGGGGTCGATCATGGGGTTGATCGACTCCCCGGTTTTTCGTCCCTTTCGTCTTCGTCACACGTCTTCGTCTTCCGGCGATCGTCTCATCATCGAACCAACGTAAAATAAATTACAATAATCTAAATTACAATTCCGGTATCGATTCTATACATGAAATCGACCCTATACATTTTCCGGAAAATAAAGTGCGTAATAATAAATCCTAAATTCGGTCAACCCCCGAATTTTTACTATTACAAACATTCAACCACACAAAACGAATCTCGACATGTCCGAGAGTTTAATAATCATGATAATTAATTAAAAAACAATTAATTAAATCCAACCATGATAGCCGGAAATCCTGCAAGGTAGAACAATAATCGAACATATACATGAACACGAAACCAAACGCTCTGATACCAATTGCTGGGATTCGATGTCCCGGGCTATAAAA
The DNA here is from genome assembly GCA_954870475.1 of Euphrasia confusa. Lineage (NCBI taxonomy): Eukaryota > Viridiplantae > Streptophyta > Magnoliopsida > Lamiales > Orobanchaceae > Euphrasia > Euphrasia confusa. The sequence continues at coordinate 25,242,252 of OX940967.1, forward strand.
AATTGCGGAACCGATAACCCGATCAAAAACCCTCGATCGCCGAAGATTGGATCCCCGACTCATCCGCAGGAGTCCGACCTTTGGAGACTACGCGCCCGAAGACACGCAGTCCGCCCCCAGCCGAAGTCCCCCACGAGTCGGATCCACGAACGCGAACCACCTCACGAGCCGGGGCCCGACCGAACGCCCAGCGAAGCCCGAGGGCTGCGTGCGCCCAGCCGAGCCCCCGCGAGGGGCTCGCGATTGTCCTCGGGCGATCGCTGGGATCGCTACGAGCGATCCCTGGGCTGCTCGCGGCAGCCCCGCAGCGAGTCGATGACTCGCTGCCCTAGCGCACGGGGTCAGCCCCGTGCGAGCCGCTACGGGTGAACCCGTAGCACGCACGGGGTCGCTGCGAGTCACCCCGCAGCTGACCCGCGATCGATCCGAGGATCGATCGCATCCCTCGGCATCGGCCGAGGGTTTCCCGTACCCGCGCCACGCGCCTCCGACGAGGGGGCCGGCGGATCCTCCCGCCGTGGCACCAGCCCACGGCGGATCCCCGACGATCGAACCCTAGGTTCGATCGTGTGCCCCGGCGTCCAGCCGGGGCTCCCCTCTTGTCGCGCGTTGGGCGGTCCGAACCCTAGGGTTCGACCGCCACGTTCGATCCTCGCCGGGGATCTCGAATCCCCGTCCCCGAGGTTCGTCGTTTTCCCGGATCGTCTTGTTCATGTACATATCACGATTAAACAACACAAATAATCAAAGAGGGGGGTTCTCGATTATTACCTCGATTCGTTGTACGGAGAAACGAATCTTGTTGATGACCTTGCGATCTTCCTACGTATTCCTCGCACTTCGTCCGAACGTCGTGTGGGCGACGATCTATCGAACTCTATGGATCTTCCTCACTCTCCAAGACTTTATGATTGGCGTAACTTAGGTTGTGAAAAGTGAAGACCATGTAGTGCTTATATAGGCTACGTAGGGGATCATAAGGAGAATAAATATTGGGCTTCTAATATTGAAAATTAAATTGGGTCCAACCCAAATCTATTAATTCTTATCAATATTAATTTTATTTATTTTCCACTATATAAATAAAATTGCACTCCCAATATTATTCCATATTATATCAAATAATATTTCTCCGATTAGTATTATTTATTCCGTATATTTAAGATTTAAATATCCATGAATAAATTTATTTATTGCTCAATAAATAATATTCATATCTTATATCCGAGACTAGTACCGTTCAACCTTTATTATTGTGCGGAACGAATCCACTCATGAGGTTTACACAATAATTCCTTATGAACTCATCTCGGGGATATTATCAACCCTTCCGGGATACACTTTCCCTTCAAGTATTCACGGCATGTCATATATAAAATATAGCGACCCAATTTTACCGGTAATTAACCCAATAATTAAATCGGTTAATTCCTTTGGAAAATCAAAGTCTCTAGTATTAAATATACACACCCGCAATAATATCGAGGATTAAGAATAAAATACTCCGAGATTTAAATTGATTATCCAAGGCAATCCTAATCAATAAATCTCAAGCTGATCCGCCCAATACACCAAGTGTACAAGTGTGATAAAATAATTAAGATAAATTATTTTCTCTCTCACACAACGACTATACCGATGGATTGGTCCGTGTCCATCTAGGTCGTGAGCAACTGTTTGATTAAATACGAGTAACCGATAGTATGATCTTCTGTGCGCCCATGCGCACCATACTAACTACAACGTATAAAATCCAGGACTATATTTTGCATAATTAATTAATAATAATTAATTGCAAATAATTGTTTATTAATTAAATAGGTTAAATGCCATGACCGGGAGTTTACCGGTACTTAAATCTAGACATTAAGTACACAACTCCAACAGTGTTTACTAGACTGAAAAATAACAAATAACTTAAATAGAAATAAAACTAGCATGCAACCTAATTAATAGACTGAGCAATTAACAGACTCGACTAAGCAGATAAGATGAAACAAATAAAGACTAAAGTATCCAGGCATTGACTCCCCTGACTTCCCCCTTGACCTATGTGCTGCCGATCATCGGTACTGATGAGCCATTTTATTTGCTCATCTTAGAGCATTTTTACACCCTTTATTGAGTCAGTTTGAGTCTTTTGTGTGTCTGGGAGGGCACATTGGAGTGTTTGGGCAAAGTATGCAGGGTTGCAGGTAGTAGGTGGTGCATTGTGCGAAAGAGGCCAGAAAATCATCCACTTTGGGCAAACACGGGGATCCGAGCCAAAGTGACTTGAGCAGTTTGACCCAAGGAGGCAAAGTCACCACTATGGGCAAACTCACGAAGCAGAAGAACCAAACGCCGAAGTTGAAGTTTTCACTTTGGGCAAAGTCAAGACTTTGGGCAGACACATCTTTGGGCAAACGGCGAGTATCGGGCATACCAGTGCAACAAAGTCCGAAAATTTGGGGATTCTGCCTTATCTCCCCATCTCTATCCGGTCAGCAGATAAGGAAAGAGACCCTAAAGACCAGGAGTTTCTTTGACCGCCAAGAATCCCAGCAAGAACAAACTCTGGACGGACTACGCCCAGACGGCCCAAGCCCACCAGGCCCATCAGCCCATTAATACAAATCTGATGCCCTAGAGACCACACATATATAATCGCTGATCAGAAAAACCCTAGGAGGAGAACACGGGAGCACACCAGAGAGAGAGAGGGACGAAATCAACACCCAAAAATTCAGAAAAACGCCATTGATGGGCTGAAGAAGAAGGAGTCGAGTTCTCGCCGGTTATGGGCCTTCGGGCATAGCAGGGCGAATTCGTTTCGATTTAATGTTTTTAATTTCGTCAATTAATTTCTTTATGTTCTAGACATTCAGTACTTTAATTCAAGATTCAATTTCAGCATGTTTTATTCTGTTTTTATTTTATTTATTTTCGATTTGATTATGCATAGCTAGTAATCTGTGTCTGGGCAAAGGCAGATCGAGGGGGATTTTGGGCTAAGTGAGACCGAGAGGCTGATGGGGCTAGAGTAGCCGGTTGGGCGTTTGTTCCCGAGGCAAAGTTGGTTGAGGTTTATTTTTGGGGAGTATGGGAAAACTAGGACGACCACTAGTGAACCTTTACAAACTGGGATACTGGTGATTGGCAAACCGCATAGATGTACCTTGTAGTATTGTTGCGGGCATAGCACTAGAACTTGCAGGAGATGCGGTCGTATGTTTCGAGCATGCTATTGGCCGAGCGGGTCTGTCTAGAGGGTAATGCGGGTTTGGGCAAACTAGATCCATGTTTGGTCGCATAGGTTATCGAATTGTTCAGATCCAGGGGTTTAGGCATAGTGATAGCTAGCCTTCTCTTTACACAGTAAGGATAGATAAGGGGTGGGGCAATTGCTGGGCGTGACGCAATAGGACCACTTTTGTTTTTGCACCCTATAACTGCTGACAAACCGCTGGTAGAAATCCTTAGTGCCTATGACCGGTAGTTTGCCCAGATGACCCTGAGAGACGCTGTATGCCCAGATGTTTGTTTTCCATTATTTAATTTTCGTTATTTTAGTTATCTGTTCAGTTTGGTCATAGTGTTTAGTATATTTTCTGTCTGTTCAGTTTAGTCATAGTGAAGTTATATTTAATTGTTTGAGTTTGGTAGCTTGATTAAAACCGCTGTGCCCACAGCAACCAATCAAAACCTTTTTTAAAACGTGACAACCCTTGGGCTAGCCGAGATCACTTATTGCAATTGCTTCCTTGTGGGACCGACCCCACGTACTTGCCATTATCTACGTTTTGTAGTTAGAAGAGTACTGGCTAAATACAAATTTCATTTTGACAGCGTGTTTGCTCCACGACAAGTATTCGCGCTCGTCAGGTACGTATATCATTTTGCTAACAGTTTTGTCTTCCAGTTATAGATCCCAAGTATTAACATCCCTATGATGTCACGCATATTAATACCCCGAACCCTTATTCGCTCTTATGTTTAAGTCCTGCCAGATCTCTCTCGACAGGTCTCCTGACGTTGACCAATTCGACACTATGTGACTGCATGAGTCTAAGTTGATCAAGTCGCCTTCATCCTCCAAGCAAACCCGGAATGGCCAATAGCATGCCTGGACAGACCCAAGTCATACGACCACATCTCCAGCAACATGTTGTACTTCGCGGACGCCCAGTCTCCCGGTCGCGTTGATCCACGTACTCCTGTGTTAGGCAAGTCGGGGTTCCCACTGGTCACTGTAGGATTGCCCAAGTCTCTAACATGCTTAAGTTACTACCCTGTTGAATCGGGAACAAAACTCAGCTAGTTGCTGTCATCAATAAGCCTTCCGGCATGATCACGTCTTAGGGTTGCTCAGGTTCTGTCTTTGCCCAGATACAAACAGATTAGCTACTTGACATAATTAAAACAGAAAATAAAATAGAAGAGGTAAAGCGAACTGAACTATGCATTAAACGGGAAATTGTTCAAAGGAAAATAACTTCAAAATACGAAATTAAAAGCATTAAAACATAAAGGAAATTGTTTTTGGCCCGAAGGCTTAACAGAAAATAAACGCCGGCGAGTTTGATTGCTCACGCGGCTGCCGTCGTCTTCGCTGGTCAGGTAGGGTTCCGATCCGATTTCTTCGCTGCTCATGTGTCGTCTTCTTCTTCATCAGTCACTCTCTTATATAGACGGGCTTCAGATGCTAAGAGACGTGTGGGGGAAAATACCTCCAAGTGCGGACGAGAGTCCTACTTAGGTTGGAGTTTGAATCTGGTCGCCTTTGAAGACTCCGCAAATTTCAGGACTCCTGGTACACCGAATGCCCAACGTTCCGCCTCCGTCAATGTTAGCGCTTGCCCATGTACTTCCTTCTCTGACTGACTGAGGTAGCGGACCATGTGCGGTACTTGGTCGGCATCAAGTCTTGCTCCACCTGCTGACGTCCTGGTTGCTTGCTCAACTCTGCTGGACCCTTTTCGTCAGTCTGGCTTGCTCAACGAGTGCTCTTGACCATGGAAGGTGATTTCCTTGCCTCTTTCACACAGTGCGCTCCTCTTTTCACTCCTTTACTTGCCCACCTGCAAAACTTTCCCAAGTAGTAGGGGTGTTCACGGGCGGGTTTGGGCGGGTATACCTCTAAATAATGAACCGACCCAATGATGGCGGGTTGTCACTTTTATCAACCGAACCCACCTTTTTTTTTACTCTAACTGTGCGGTCGGGCCAAAGCGGGTACGGGCGGATTGGCGGGCGGATTGGCGGGCGGATTGGCGGGTTTAAATATATAAATTGACAAACGGATAAAAATAAAAAAATAAATAAAAAACTAACAAAATAAATAAAATTAGCACAAATAATAGAAATAGGAATTTAAAATTCTAATTCAACATGACAAAAGCATCGAATAAACAAAATAAGATGTCTAAAACATGACAAAAGCATCAAATAAAAGCATCCAACATGACAAGCATCAAACAAAATAAGGAGTCTAAAACATTTAAAGTTTTTAGTTTGGAATTGAAAATAAAATGCAGTTGCAAACTTGCAAGCAAAACACCAAGCAAAACACCAAGCAAAACACCACCTGTTGAAAAAATAATTTACTTATTATTATGAAAATTAGACTAACTTTAATCATCAATTAAATTATAAATGAAAATACTTACTCAAACATTAAAACAAGGACCGAACTGCATGCCAAAACAAGGACTAGAAATTTGAATACTCAAATGGACCTGCATGCCAAAAACTACAACTAATAATTTAAATATACTATTACACAAACAATCAAAAAAATCATAATTAACAAAAACATTTAAATAAGAATTGAAATGAAGACATACCATCTTAAATACTCTAATCATCAAGGACTTGAAATTTTGTGCTTGGCGAAACTCCAGAAACATGAAATTCTGAAAATTAGAAACATAAAATTCACATATTATAAAAAGATAATTAATAAGAACATTAAATATCATTTACAGTAACAACATTATTTAATTTACCTTTTATTATCTCGTCATACTTTTCAATCTCCTTCATAGGTACTTCCTTCATCGATTCTTGAATATCAATTGTAACATGTGAAGATCTCAACCAATTTTGACAACAAACTAGAGCCTCAACCATTTCCGGATTAAGAGAGCTTCGATACGGGTCAAGAATACGTCCACTCGTGCTAAAAGTAGACTCCGATGCCACAGTAGAAACAGGAATAGCCAAAAGATCTCTAGCCATTTTAGAAAGAATCGGAAATAATTTTTGGTTTACACTCCACCACTCCAAAACATCAAATTTCGGATGATTTTTTTCACAGTTCCCCTCCAAGTATCTAGTTAGTTAGGACTTTGATTTACTACTCTCAACTTCCTCCAAATGTTTTGCAAATTGAGAAGCCAATGACAGCCCAGCCCCAGCCCCTAAACCTTCTTCAATTTCCATATCAGCAACTGTAGCTTTATTTGAGCTTGAAAGTGCATTGTGAGAATCTTGTCCAGGATCCTGGTTTTGGTAGAACTTATACAAGCGAACCAACACATTTTTCACTTGATCCTCCATAAAATTGGATAATATAGCGTCATCGTCGTAGACTTGGTCAAGACAAAATTTTATAAACCTTAGCTTGTAGCGTGGATCCAAGACAGTAGCAACATAAAGCAAGAAGTTCAGCTTGTCCAGATTTTCCCAATATTTTGTGAATTTATCTTGCATCTTCATTGACATCAAACACACATTCAAATCCTTTTGCTTCGACAATATTTTCAATCTTGTTTGGACTGCCACAAGTTCTTGGAAAAACATGTTAGAAGTAACATTCAATGAACCAGAAAATTTCAAAGTGACATCATAAAAGAGCTTCAAAAACCTTACGAACGACTTGGCAACAATCCAATCACTCTCATTAGGTGGCCCAATTATCTTTTTGTTCTTTTCTCATGATCTAAACCATCTTCAGCAATTCGATTCTCATCACACTCATCATCATCTTTATCACCATGTTGAAAATACATCCTATAGTTCGAATCATCCTCCCTAAGTCGCTCAAATGCTTTTTCAAACTTCAAAGCTCCCTCTAGCATAAGATAAGTTGAATTCCATCTTGTTTCAATGTCAAGACATACCAGCCCTTTACTGTTAATTTTTTCCACTTCAACACATGTCTTGAAGGCTTTAAGTCTAGCCGGAGATGACCGCACATATTTTATAGCATTTCGAATCTTAAGGATGGATTCATTTTGATGCTTCAGACCATCTTTGACAATGAGATTTAAAATATGCGCAGAACACCTAAGATGCAAAAACTCATGATCCAAAATTGTAGATTTCCAGCTTCTCGTATTTTTCTTCACATAATTGATTGCACCATCGTTGTAACTTGCATTATCAACTGTTATTGTCAACAATTTGTCGATTCCCCAATCACACAAACAATTTTCGATCATTTTCCCCAAAGTCCTACCTTTATGATTAGCAATAACACGAAAACTTAAGATTCTCTTTTGCAACTTCCAATCCTTATCAATCCAATGGGCAGTGAGACACATGTAACTAACATTTTGGATTGATGTCCACGCATCAGTAGTGAGGCAAACACGTTCTGACTTAATAAGCTTCTTAACTTTTTTCTTCTCCTCAACAAAAAGTTTAAGACAGTCCCTTGCCACTGTTATTCGACTAGGAAGATCAAATTTAGGTTGCAAACAAGTGACATAGCTTCTAAACCCTTCACCCTCAACAATTTTAAAAGGAAGCTCATCGATAATAATCATCTCCACAAGTTTAGCTCGACATTTTTCGTAAGAATAACTTACAGTTGTCAAATTGGCGTGAGCGGCTTCTTTTTTAGAGAAAATGAGGGTCTTTTGCTTAGTATCGGCAAGGTGAGGATTTTTCCGGCACTGATGATGAAAGTGATTTATCAAGTTTCCCTGTACCATGCAATTTCGGATGGGCTGCATATTCACGGAAGCAATACTTACAAAATGCTTTAATTTCTCCGTCTTTCTTGAACCTCTTGAAGTGGTCCCACACCCATGATTTTTGGTTTCCAAATTCATCATCGTTTGTGTCCTCGTCGCCATTACGGACATCTGCCACCCGTGGAATATTATATTTTGGTTTCTTGGAAGAATTAGGCTTTGAAGAACGTGGTGTCCTTGGTAAAGGTTTAGGAGAAGCACCTTCCTCCATTGTTGTGTTCTTTGTAGGACTTTTACTCATGTTATTATTGTCCTGCAAACAAACAAACAAAAAAAAAATAATTGAATGAAACAAAAAACAATTAACAAGTCTAATTCCAGAAAAGAAAAAAAAATATCTTCCACGCGAAGTCAAAGAACAAGAAACAAATAGCAAATTATTAAGGGTACAAAATAATCACCTTAATTGTGCTGCAAATAATTGAAGTAGCATTAAGTTTTTTAAATTTCAAAATTGTGGAAAATGGAAGAAAGGTTTAGATCGGCAGAACTTACTTATTATGTTTATTAAATTTAAATATCAAAGCTATAGAATATGAAGAGGCGTCTGTATTGAGAATCTCAAACGTTAAAGACAAAGGCTATATTTATATAAATATATATATATATATTTATTTATTTATTAATTTATGCGGGCGGGTCGGCCCATTTGCGGGTAGTAGCTACCGAAACCGTTACCCGCCCATTTTTTGGCGGGTGATAAAAAATCTAACCGACGGGTAATTTGTACAAAATTAAACCGACGGATTTGGGCGGATTTCGGTCGGGTTGGCGGCGGATCGGGTTTGGCGGTTTTTTTGAACACCCCTACCAAGTACCCAAACGTGCCCTCCCAGACACAAATAAAGTAAAAACAAACTAAGGACTCGATATACTTGACTCTAAAAAACCTAAAAATGAGCCAAAAAATATGGCTCATCACTTGCCGAAGAGTCTGGTTGGATATGTGAACGCTTCAAGCTTACTAGGATCGCGTGAGCTCGCATTTACGATATTTCGCCCCAATTTATTGTACACTGTTTGAACTGAGGAGTCAAAGTACATTGAACAAAAATGTATAAGTTCTTCCTCAGTGTAACGCTCTGCAATCGAACCTTCAACCCGTGCTTTGTTACCTACTTTCAATTTCATCAAACGCATTTGTCTTTCAAAGGGATACATCCATCGATATTGGACAGGACCACCAAGCCTACACTCCTCCGCAAGATGTAGAGGTAAGTGCTCCATCGAATCAAAATTACTAGGTGGAAATATATTTTCTAAGGTGCACATGATTTTCACGATATTTTTCTCCATTATCTCCAAGTCATCTAACACTAAAGCGCTCGAGCACAATCCTTTAAAATAATTCGAGAGATTGCAAAGTGCATCGTGCACATTTTCTGGCAGAAGGCCACGAAAAGCCGAAGGCAACAACTTTTGCATAAATACATGACAATCATGTGATTTCATTCCACTTAACTTCTTCATTTTCACATTGCTACATCGTGCGATGTTTGAAGCACAATCGTCTGGCATTCTTAGGTCGCTGACCCATGTATATAATTGAATTTGCTGATCTCGAGAAAGAACGTATGGAGCTTTTGGCTTCAAACTACCCCTAATCCATAGATCTTCTCTGATGCCCAATTCTTTTAAATCTGCTCGAGACTTGTTATTGTCTTTTGATTTGTTCGTATCAAGTACGGTGTGAAACACATTATCAAACACATTTTTCTCCGTGTGCATGACATCAATACAATGACGAAGTCGCAACGAGTCCCAGTATGGGAGATCACAGAAGATGGGCATATGTGTCCAGTTATGAGTATCACCAAATCCATCAGCCCTGGATTTCACCGATAATTTACCCGGTTGTGGAAAAACTATCCGTTCGCATTTTTTACGTACTTGTATCCCTAATTGTCGGCCTCGTCGTTGTTTCCTAAATTCATGAGAAGTACCCCAATAACTGCTCTTTCGGCTGTATTTCAGATGGAATGCTTTCACATACCCCATACACACTGAACAAGATAATTTGCCTTTGGTAGACCACCCACTCACCATAGCTAACCCGGGGAAGTCGTTGATTGTCCAGAATAGGGCTGCTCGCAATGTGAAATTACTCCTCTTATAAGCATCATATGTCTGTACTCCAACATCCCACAACTGGCACAACTCGTCAATAAGAGGTCGAAGATATACATTAATATCTCTCGTGGGGCTTTTCTCTCCAGGTATGAGTAATGTCATGAACATATACGGATCCTTCATGCACATAGAAGGTGGAAGATTGTAAACAACGATTATAACTGGCCAGACTGAGTAAATTCTGGATTATTTGTCATTGAATGGTGAGAATCCGTCAGTTGCGAGACCAAGTCTGACGTTGCGAACTTCTTTTGCAAAATCGGGAAAATTAACATCGAATTGTTTCCACTCGTCACCGTCCGCCGGGTGTGTCAAAATCCCTTCTTGAATTTCCCTATTCTTGTGCCACCTCATACTCTCTGCAGTACGGGACGACATATACAACCTTTTTAATCGTGGCGTAAGTGGAAAATATCTCAGAATTTTTCTAGGAATGCTCTGATTTTTGCCCTCCGTCGGCTCTCTATATCTACTCGTGCCACACACCTTACACTTTTGACGGTAAATATCATCACCGTAGAACAACATGCAGTCATTCTCGCATGCGTGGATTTTTTGATATCCCAGATTCAACTCCTTCACCATTTTTTTGATCTCGTAGTAACTTGACGGTAGTTTGTGCTCTTCAGGAAACACATCTCCAATGAGACTCAACAACTCATTAAATCCCCTTTCACTACAACCGTGAATGCTCTTAAAGTGCAACAATTTAGTAACAAACGACAACTTTGTATACTTCGTATTCCCCGGGTATATTGGAACCCCTGCATCGTTCACAAGATTGTAAAACTTAGACGCTTCGTCGTTTGTCTCTGAATTATCAACACCGGAATCCTCATTATTCCACCCATTGTACATGCCTGCATCCCGCAACATTTCATATGGATCAAACTCATCCTCACGGTCTTCCATTACATTCACATTTCTTGAACAAGTGGCATATGAATCTTGTACAACTTCTCCATGCAAATTCCACACGGTATAGCTTGGATTAAACCCATTTGCTAAGATGTCATATTTAACATTCTCGACACTCTTGAAGGCGGTATTGCGACAATGACAACACGGACATCTAATCGTTTTATTTGGCTCCGTACAATTACTCTCAGCAAAATTAACAAATTCATCGATCCCGTTCAAAAAATCACGTGTGAATCCTACTTTACCTGGTATACAACGACGATTTATCCAACTACGATCCGTTGACATCTACATAAATGTAAATACATATATATATAAATAACATCTCATACACAAGACAAAATAAATATATTTCACAATATATATAAATTGAATAAAATCAACTACAAATAATGTTAAAATTAAAACTTACATTTTGATGAAATATGTTGTAATGATAATATCTTCCTTCAACTTATGATTTTTTTGACATATTTTTGGTGAAGAATGAGAAAATTGGGAAATACAAGAACAGAATGAGAGTGAAAAGGCTCTCTGCCCGTTTTTAAAACATAATTGCGACGGATCAATAGCAAATGTGTCGCAATATACCTTTAATTAATTATCGTTAGGTGGTGAATTAATTACAACAGTTGAAATCCCAATTGCGACAGATATCTATTATGTCCGTCGCAAGTATATTTACTTGATCATTTACGACGGACCCTACAAATAATATGTCGTAACATTGGCTTTTGTTTATTTGCGACGGTCTGTTAAGTAATACCCGTCGCAAGTACTCAAGCGAAAAAACTTACGACGCGAGAAATTATTGTTCTGTCGCAATATATCAAACAATTTTTTTAAAATTTAATAAAAAAATTACGTAGAAATTTTTAATGATTAAATAATGTATTTGCGACGGATTATATATGTTGCAATTGATACTTACGACGGAAGTAATTCCAGATGTCGCAACCGGACGATTAAATAATCTTGCGACGGATATTATATTAGTCGCCATCGCAATCGACCGTTTTTTTTAGTGTATATATGTAGGTGTGGACTCCTTTTTTTTTCGTGTATTAATTTATATATATACTGAAAAATAAATAAATATAAAATTAAAGGGGCCAATAATCAGTAGCTTGGAACTGGTGAGAAATTCCTCCATGATCTTGTGCAGCTTCGTACCCATTGGTCCCCTGCAATTGCATGTGTAATGAGAACCCATACATTCCTTAATCAGTACCAAACAATTACTCTACTAAATATATTAATTATTAAATGAAATAAATAAATAAATAGATGATTGTATCAATTCAATTTATTGAACCCGGACAACTGTTGCATTAAATTGTACCACAAAAATGGTAGTAGCAATGTATGTGCGAAATTTATTCAAAACAATTACTAATTAAGTAAAAAAGAAATACAGTACAATATATTATTAAGTTGTACTCTAGTAATTATTTTCATTGATATGTTTATATTATACTATAAAATTAATAAATGTATTATTCACCTGTGCTGCTGATTCCATTGCTTCTGCTTCTGACGAATTGAAATCGTAGTATAAACTTGCTGCTGATAGTTTCATCGAAAGAAACTACAAAAATCAATCAAGAAATTTTACTATATTTGTTAAATACAAGAAAAACAACTAAAAAAGACGAAAAAAAACCGTACATCGATTTGGTTCTGCAAAGATCGTACGTAGTTGATAATCACATCCAACATTACAGCCATGCCCATTGTCTGCAAATCAAACTTCAATCAATTATCATGAAAAAATAAAATTTAAGAAAACATTGATGATTTAATAATATAAGCTAAATAAATAAAATTTGATTTATTCATTATTTACCTTGTAACACCCTGGAACTAGATCTTGCAGGCTCCTCAGTTTGTCATTAATTTTCTCCCTCCGTAACTAAGCTCAATAACATGCATGTACGTTTTTCATAATAATAATTAATCGATGCATGTAATTAAATTAATAAAAATCAATTGTGAATGATTATTTTACCCTTTCAGCCAAACTGTGGCTATCAGTAGCTTGGCCTCTCTTTGCTCTAACATGAACAACTTCCCTAGGCTTCTCCATTTCCCGTTCGCTCGTTTTCTTTCTCTTTTTTCCACCGTATTTCTATCATTAATCAAAATGACCGATCAACGAAAACAAAACAAAACGATCGATTATGATTTTAATGTTTTAATTAATTTCAATTATATTATGTATACAAGCATCTAGCTAATTAATTACCTGGTATTTTTTGTTAACCTTACTAGATCCCACAAAACCTGCAGCCCCGGACCCACGAGGAGATAGGTTCCCCTGGATTTGGTGCTCCTGAACCATGTTCATGTTGTTGTTCCATCCATGGCCCGTTGACGACTGGAAAATCATTTGAGCCATCGGATCGAAAGTTGGGTCGGGGTGGGCGATTGATCGCGGGATCTCGTCGGTAAAAGGGAGATGGGGTTGTTGATGATGATGATGAACGGGAAATAGGTCGACGTTGGATAAGTTGAAGCCGTCCATTAGTCCGAAGGTGTGGAGTAGTTCCATGTTTGGATTAGGGTGTTGGTTTTGGTTTTGGTGGGCCGAATTAAATTCGTCCATAGAGTCTTTCTTGATTGTGATATGATGGGGGTTTAGATTGAGATCAATTTATAATATATTTTTTTTGTTTTGTTAACGGTCAATATCATATAAGAGAAAAAATAAAAGAGTTTAGAGTACAGCGCATAGGAAGAACCTACCGCATCAACGAGCTAACAGGCTAGCTCTCAGAATCTCCAAAAATAAAAGAGCAAAACAACAACAGTCACCCCTACCAAGCGATATGTCACACTCGCCTCAAAGCCCTCGCCTGAAGGTAGTCTGGTAGCTTTAGCGCAACAATATTTATAATATTTTTGGGTCCTAGTGAAATGTAACTAACATGTTTTCCAAATATAGATTTTAAGAATATATAGACAAAAGCTTTATATAAAAAAAATATACTAAAAATTAAAAAATACTCGATAATCTCGACTAGAAATAGATACATTTTCTTTGTAAACAGAGATTATTATTACTATCATATTCGTCTCAAATAATTATACATTGTTATTTTTTAAATTACGAAAAAATAGTGTATAATTATATATATGTTAAATATCTCACATAAGTTGAAAAAAGGTCCTAAAACTTCAAATATAAATTAGATTACATTATCACCTTAACAAGTCCTTTTAAAGTATTATTGGCTCAACTTTGACATGGTATCAGAGCAGGCCCAACACAATGATTGGTGCCCAACCGATGAAATTTTTTACTTGCCCAAAGATGACACTATGTCCACGAGTATATCCGGAAAAAAACGAGCCTACTCGTGAGGGGCCGTGTTAAATATCTCACATCAGTTGAAAAAAGATCTTAAAGCTCAAATATAAGTTGAATTACCTCATTAGCTTAACACATTTTTTTAAGATTTTATTGGCCAAACTTTGACAATATACATAACAGAGAATGAAATTAATTTTATGAGTTATGACATATACTTGTTTTCATGAGATTTTATACGCCTATGTAAACCAATAGGTATTTTTAGCTTTTGGAGCCTATTGATTTATGAAAATCGGAGATATAATTTGAGAGATATTTGGGTAGACAAACTTCAAACGTAGGCTTACAACATGAGAAAAATCAAACGTGAACTGAAAAATCGAGCAAGTGGCCATTAGAGTTGCTAACATGAAACGAGATGAGCTAGTTATATTACAGTCATAGAGAAACTTGTTTGGGAGAGATGGGCTAGTGTATTCAGGTAAGATTTGCATTGAAATCTGAAATCCTAATAAACTCGTTTGGTGAACGTAGAGGATGATCGAGACGGTCTGTTGGAGGCGCTTGTCATAGGGCTTAATTTTTTCGCTCGATGTCTTTACCTTGAACACCCAAGCTATCAACATCCAACCAAACGATGCATAATGATAAGCACCCATAACCCTAGCTAGCTAGCTATGTAGCTAGGGTGGTTCAACTAAGAGAAAAATTAGAAACAAATCTTTATTCAAGGCAAACATTGAAAAACAATTAAGTACATTTAACTAAGGTGGAAAAGGTATACAAAAAAATAAAATCACAGACAATTGAGAGATTTCTTATTAATGCTTAGATATGAGTTTGTGATATCCATACATTTTTTGCCCTTAGGTTTATGGAATAAATTTGTAGCTAAGCCCATACAGCGAAGCCAAACTACTATCTCTTTGGGGG
This sequence comes from Euphrasia confusa, assembly GCA_954870475.1. Lineage (NCBI taxonomy): Eukaryota > Viridiplantae > Streptophyta > Magnoliopsida > Lamiales > Orobanchaceae > Euphrasia > Euphrasia confusa. Next base: position 25,257,510 of record OX940967.1, read on the forward strand.
ATATGAATGTGACTGTTTGATTCTTGGAGTTGAATAAATTGTTTCCGGAAACGGAAAAGGACGAATTGGATTTCCCATGCATATTCATCAAAATGTTTAGGTAACAAAAATTAAAACCGTATTTCTTGCATGCTTTAACAAGAAAGGAAATATTGAAAGCTGTGCATGGGAATGAATTGAAACATTAATGCATGGAGATCTATGTATAGGGTCGATAGTTTGGCCACAACTCTTGAAAAATTGATAGATTATAGACCAATAATTAATTATTTATTCATGTTTTTATTAAAAAGGGATAATTAGGCCGATCAATTTTGAGAACTCTGGGACTTTGGAGCTTTAAAACTTGCTGGACACCTGGCTAAGTAAACTTCTAATTAGAAATGCACATTTTTAACATATATAATCTATTAACCATATTTTCCAATATACAAAATATTTAAAAAATTATTCAAATTATAATCTGTTAATGTAGAATTAACAAGCATAAATTTCATATATTCAGCTCAGATTTGAGAGAGAAGGAGATGAATACGATTTGGGGGAAACTATTTTCTTATTTTCTTTGACCTCCAACAGATCAGAGAATCTCCAAGGAAGATTGCAAAGCCTGAAACTGACCTCCTAGTGTCAACACATGTAGCCCAGTCAGCATCACATAAGGCATTAAGCTTGATGTCTGCAACTCTTGAATAGAAAACTCCTTGTGTGATAGAACCTTTCAAGTATCTTAGTATTCTATGTGCACCTCCCAAATGTTTCTGAGAAGGTTGATTCATGAACTGTGTAAGGACATGAACAACAAATGTAATATTTGGCCTTGTAATAGTTAGGTACAATAGCTTTCCAACTAACTTTCTGTACTCAGTTGTATTTTCAATTTTGTCATCATCATTGACACTGTACCTAGCTTTAGTATCCATTGGAAAAGAAGTGGGATTGCAATCTGTATAGCCATACTCCTGTAGGATTTCTTTAATATACTTTTGTTGTCCCACATGAATTCCATCAACATTAATTCTGCACAACTTCAAGCCCAAGGAAGAAATGTAACTGTCCCAAATCCTTGATATGAAAAGCATCACCCAGAAACTTCTTAACTTCAGCAACTTTGAACTCATTATTACTAGCAATGATCAAGTCATCAACATACACAAGAATAATAAGAACTTGTCCTGCTGTATTCAAAGTGAAGAGAGAGGTGTCTGACTTTGATTGCTTAAAATCATACTGTAATAAAGCCCCAGAAAGCTTGCTAAACCACTGCCTACTAGCTTGCTTCAGTCCATAAATACTTTTGAGCAACTTACAGACATGATTCTTCCCCTGTTTAGCAAGCCCTTCTGGTAACACCATATACACCTCCTCTAGAAGATCTCCATGCAGAAATGCATTATTGATGTCAAGCTGGAAGAGAGACCAGTTCATAATAGAAGATAAGGCAAGTAAGGCTCTCACAGTTGTCATTTTCACAACTGAAGCAAATATTTCTTCATAATCCAATCCCTCTTGCTGATTGTAACCCTTAGCCACCAACCTTGCTTTATACCTTTCAATTAATCATCTGCTTTGTGTTTGATTTTAAATACCCATTTGCAACCAATGGGTACCTTATTGATTGGCAAGTCAGTAATGATCCAAGTATTGTTCTGATCCAAAGCCTGTAATTCAGATTTCATGGCCTGTTGCCATTCATGATTGACCACTGTTTCTTTATAACTAGATGGCTCAGAAGAAGGTGGAGAATTAGCATTTGCATTATAGCAAATAAAATCATTTAAGTGAGCAGGAGGATGTCTATTTCTCTGAGCTCTCACAGGTGGATTTGGAAGTGGATCATTTTGGTGGATTGGTGTAGGGTTGACAGGATCAGAAATAGGAGAAGGAACATGTAATGGATCATCAGGAATGTAAGAAGAATCCACATTGATAAAATGGGATTCACTATCCTCAGAAATAGCAGGTCAAACGAAAGGAAAATTGGATTTAACAAAATGCATATTTCTAGAATGATGGATTGTATGTGTAGAAAGGTCAGAAAGGATATAACCCTTTGAAGAAGATGGATATCCAATGAACACGCATTCATGAGCTCTTGGATCAAATTTTCTTTTATGAGGTAGAGGATTAGACATGTAGGCCAAGCAACCAAAAACTCTGAGATATGTGTAATAAGGAGTATGTGAAATAAAAGTTCATAAGGAGATACATTATCAAGGTAAGGAGATGGTACTCTATTGAGTAGATGAACAGCTGTGGAAACAAAGTAACCCCAGAAAGAAAGTGGTATTCCAGACTGAAACTTAAGAGCTCTGGCAATGGTGAAAATAGTTTGTTGTCTTCTTTCCACAACCCCATTTTGTTGTGGAGTGTATGGACAAGAAGTCTAATGGATAATGCCATGTGTGTTGAAGAACTCAGTGAGATAAAACTCAGAACCTCTATCATTAATTATCTTGATGGAAGTGTTAAACTGAGTTTGAACCATTGTATAGAAGGTTTGTAATTTTGCTTGAACATCAGATTTGTGTTGAAGCAGACACACCCAAGTATATTTGATATGATCATCAACAATGGTTAAAAAATAACTATAACCATCAAAAGTAGGTTCAGAAAAGGGACCAACCAAATCACAGTGTATTAAGGCAAAAGGTTCAATAGAAACAGACACACTTTGTGGAAAAGGAAGTTTGTGTTGTTTGGCCAAAGGACAAATATTACAAACTTCATTATTTGATTTCAGAACACCAGAAATAACAGGTTTTAGCAAAGTCATTCTAGACAAGGAAGGATGACCTAACCTGGAATGCCAAAGCCCTTTACATGTGGAAGTGGTAAAAGCTTGAGAAGTAGAAGAAAGCAGATACAACCTTTGATCATACCTACCCATGCCAATCACTTGGTGAGTGTGTGAATCCTGTATTGTGCAACCAGACTCAGAAAACATGATTTGATAAGAGGTAGTTCTCAATAGTGTACTCACTGACAGTAAATTGACATGAAACTGTGGTACACATAGGACATTATCAAGGGTAAGTAAGGGTGAAATAGTCACAGAACCTTTGTGACTAGTAATAGCAACATGACCATTTGGCAGGTTAATAGACAAATGATAAGGCACAACATTATGAGTATAAAGGGCTAATGAACTAATCATATGATCAGTTGCACCTGTATCAATGATCCAGACAGGTGATGGAGTCACAGAGAAAGAGTGATGTAGAGAACTGGTAGAGGTAAAGTGTTTACCTCCAGAGACCATACAACTAGAAGAAGAGGAGACTGAAGAATGAGCTGAAGGTGTTGGTGACTGTGGAGAAGAGACTCTCAGATTTCCAAACAGCTGCATTAAAGTATTATACTGCTCCTTGCTAACAACATATGATCCATCAGTATTAGATGATCCTGAAGCCATCTGAGCTGAAGGATGAGTTCCAAGTACACCATTGCCTGCATTACCACTTTGTCCAGAATTAGAGTTACCCTGCTGATTTTTGAACTTAAACCAAGGTGGATATCCATGTATTTTGTAGCACTTGTCCTTCATATGACCCTCCATTTTGCAGTGACTACACGTAGGTTTCCTAGCAGCTCCCCATTTCTGATTCCCATTTTTGTTCAAATATTGGGCACTAGAATCAGAAGAACCACCAGAACCAGTATCATTCTGAGATGCAATATCCTTGCATTTGCTAACATTCATAGCTGATGACTCAGTGATATGATGAGTGACAGATTTATGACTCTCTTCTTGCAACACATAGCTGAACACCTGATCCATAGAAGGCAATGGTAGCATAGCTAAGATCTGTCCCCTTATTCCACCAAAATTCTCATTCAACCCCATCAGAAACTGAATAATTCTATACCCCCCACTCAGAAATTCATAGCTAGGGCAATTACAAGGCACACTCCTATGAAAATGATTCCATTCACTCCACAGTCCATCAAGTTTATTGTAATATTCAGTAACAGAAAGACTACCTTGCCGAAGAGAGTTGATAGCTGTTTGTAACTCATAGAGACGTGGTGCGTTACCTTGCCCATACCTCCGTTGTAATATAGTCCACATCTTAGCTGCATCTGATGCATAGCACACACATTGAGCTACTTCTTTGGTGCAGGAGTTCATGATCCAGGCTGAAATCATCAGGTCACACTGAAGCCAGTCTTCATAGGTTGGATCTGTTTCAGCTGGTCGTGGCAGATTGCCATTAACGAAGCTCATCTTTCTCTTAGAACCAAGCGCAATCTCCATCGATCTGCGCCAAGCAAAATAGTTCCGGTTGTCAAGTAGTGGTGAAACCAGCACAGTGTTCGGATTATCTCCATTATGAAGGTAGTAAGGATTTGAAGCTTCCCCGCGAGTAGATCTGGAATTCGGATTCGAAAAACTCACCGCAACACGAAAAACGTGAATAAAAACAGGAAAGAAAAATGAGAAACGATTTCAGGAGAAATCAACCACAGATGTGGTGCTCTAATACCATGTAGAATTAACAAGCATGAATTTCATAGATTCAGCTCAAATTTGAGAGAGAAGGAGATGAAGACGATGTGGGGAAAACTATTTTCTTATTTCTCAATAATAAAGAAATACAATAATGTTCAAATTTATACTAACAACATTATTACAAATAGGTCCTCCAGAACTTTCAAATAATTGCAAATAAACTCCCAAGTCATAAAAGCGCATGTAAACAACATTTTGATCTTCAATCACTCTTCTTTCATGCTGAAATTCTTCAACAGTTACTAGTAGATTAAAAATAAAATTTATATATACTAACATATCACTATTTAATTTATTATATTAATTCTAAAATTGAATTATAAATTATAAGAATTTATATAAATTTTAATTTTTAATTTAAATAATTGTGAAATTTATTTTATAAAAATAGTTAAATTTATTGACCCAATCTCATAAAATTATTTGCACTTTTATTTGGATTTCTTAACAAATTATGGACACTATAAAAAAAATTATTTTACTATTTATTCTGAAATATAGTCACTCTCTCCCACAATTTTTTATTGTCCCACAATTATTTTCACGCCTTAAAATAGAATGTGTTTTTAACTTTATTTTCTCAATAACATTTATTTACACAAATACCACTAATTTTTCAATCAACTTTATTATTTAATTACAAATCAATACCCATCATTATATCCCTATTTTATATTATTCTACATAAAAAATATTTTTTTAAAACTACATGAAATGTTCTCTTGTCAAACATTGCCGGGACAGAAGGAGTAATTTTATTTCTATATTTTCCACTTATATTTTAAATTTTATTTATAAATAACTTAATTTTTGATTAAAAAAATATTTACACCCCTCACATATTGGTAAATAAGTCAAAATTAACAATTTTTTAATCAACGCGTTCAACTTCTAATAAATAAATCACCATGACATAAACAGTAATTCTTCCGTTCCAGAAGAGTTAAGAGACTTTTCAGGACAAAAGATTAAAAGAAGGGTAATTATTTTTTTATCAAAAAATAAAAAATATATATTTTTAAATTGAAAAAATATCTATTATACATAGATTATATTTTAATTAATGCTCATTTATTGTGGTTGATTATTTAGCCAAGTGGTGTTCTTCATTTTTAATTAAGTTCAAGAGTGCAAGGTTCAAATACTAAAACTCACACTTTTTAAATAAAGTCCAAAAGCTTATGTGGCATGTACACGTAGAGATGGCAGGCCAACTATTGTGCTGGCGAGGTTGTCATGTCATTATTCTGGTCGTACCGCGATCAGGGACGTACCCACTTGGCCCCGAAGGGGTGCGATCGCACCCTTTCAACTTTAAAAAAAATTATACTCTAATTTTTATATATTAATTTAAATAATTATAATTTAATTAAAAATAATTAGAATTTAATTGAGATTTTGTTATATTGATATGTCTTATTAAAAAAGATAATAAATTATTTATTAATAAAATATTACTTCTAAAATATTAATTTATCACGCTTTAAAAAAAATTAAATACTGCTCAATTATTAACGTCATATAGTCATAAAACACCACATAGTAATTTATCAAGCTTTACAAAAAAATAATTAAAATATCGATCAATTAGCCTATTTTATCGATTAAAATTAAGTCAATGAAATTAACAATTAATTTTACAATTTGACCGTTCTTTCTCAAAAGTTCTCCTTTAATATGATATTTATATCTAAATTTTTACAAATATTCTTATTTTCTGATTTTAAAATACAATTTTATAGCTAAGTTATCTCATATTTTTTCAAATTTACTCACAATTACTTTATTTTTTACATAAAAAGTAAATTTATACTCTTCACTTTTTCCAAAAAAACAACATTTTCTTAATTTTTATCCATTATTTTTTCTTATTTTTGCTAACAATAAATTTACTTTTTAACTTAAAAAATACATTTATATCTTTCAATTTTTGCTCAAAAAATCAAAAAATAATAATTTTCTTAATATGCGGGAAAATGTCTTATACTTATGAAACGGAGAGTAATTTTTTCAAATTCGCACCTCCTAACTAGTATTTTTGGGTACCGCGATGCCATATAGGTAACACGTGCCCGTCACGTCACTTTTTCGACGAAAATTGAACGGAAATAACTAAATTTTATTTTTAAAATAAAAAATGACTAAACGTAGGATAAGCCTAAATTACGATACCAAATGTTATATTATCTCATATATTTATAGTAGTACATTTGTTTTAGTACACTTTTTTTCAGATATAGTGATTTTTAAATATTTATAATTCGCCTGAAAAATTGGTACCGATTACTACCCAAAATTTGAAGATTTTATAATTATCTATCTATCGAATTTTGAAACAAAAATATTTTGACTAATAGTCTCTCGGATGTGAAGGGTATTCGATTTGCTTAATAACAATGTCATCTTTACAATAAAATAATAATTTTAAATAATAATAATAAATGTTTAATAACAGCAATTCGGAAGTTTAATATTTTAAACTTAATGATTAATAAAACTAATTTTAATACTATATAATGCAAAGGGTTATTTAGAGGTCCATTACAATTTACACCAATGATTTAAATGCAAAATGGCTACGTATATAAAATGGTTACGGATATGTATATCTTCGACATTATTTTCACACTCCACCTTTTAAATTCAATTTTCAAATTAATTTAAATTTTTTCTTAACACCTAGAGAAGATCGTTGACGAATTTTAAGAGTCAATGTCATCTTTACAATAAAATATTTAATAAAACTAATTTTAATACTATATAAATGCAAAGGGTTATTTTAGAGGTCCATTACACCAATGATTTAAATGCAAAATGGCTACGAATATAAAATGGCTACGGATATGTATATCTTCAACATTATTTTCAAACCCCACTTTTTAAATTCAATTTTCAAATTAATTTATTTTTTTCTTAACACCGAGAGAAGATCGTTGGCGAATTTTAAGAGCGGCACGCGCCGCCCTTGTCAGCGAAGGAGGTTGCGCAGCAGATGAGGTTCGAAAGCGATGATGACAAATTTACAATCGATGGATCTTACAAGTTACAGAAGCGGCGGCGAAGATTTAGAACTTTGGTATCAGCAGGGATGGAGATACCTTTTCTAGCGAGATTGTTCGTTAGGGCTTCGAGTACGAACTCCTATATATATATTCAGATGTCCCACATACAATTTTTTTTATAAAATAATAATACTAACAGTTCAAATTCAAGTTTTTTATATCCCTCAATTATATTTTATTTTTGTGATTTGTGATTGTTTGTTTTATGCGTGTTGTTCTGGATGATGTTTGTGTTTACTAACTTTTTTTTATGAATTTTATAAAATATATTTGCAAAAGATAATTTAGGTGTGCTTAACAAAATATTAGACTTTAGAATTGAATTTAAAAGTTTGGGTAAGAAAATTAATAGGGGAGATGTAAATATTCGTAGCTAGGGATGTTAATCCAACCCGAAACGGTGGGCTGGTCCGAAACACGCTCGAAAAAATGTAGCGTTAGAGTCGAATATTTTCGACCCGAAAAAAATCAAAATCGAATTAACTTGAACCGAAGAAGCCTGAGAAACCGAGTGGGCTAGCCCGAAAACTCGATTTATTTAAATATATTAGAATTCATTTTATTTATTTATACAAATATTTCAAATAAATAAAATAATATATTCAAATAAAAGAAAATTGTCAACTAAAATTACAATTTTAAATATTATTGAATTAACATTTGATAATTTAGGCAATTTAAATATTAGAATTATAATACTAATTATTAAATATTAATATTTTATTAATATTAAATTTAATTTGATATTAAAAATTATTTTTTTATTATATAATATTATTTTTTCCAGCCTGACGGGCTAGTCCGAGACCGAAGATTTTAGGGTTAGGGCTACAAATTTATAGCCCGAAAAAATTTCAGCCCGATCAATCTGAACTGAAGTAACCCGATAGCTCGAGTGAGCTGAACCGAAATCGAGTGAGCTGACCCGATTGACATCCCTATGCGTAACCATGCAAAATATATATTGGGTTGAATGAACAAATGGTGGGTTGTATAAATTTAAATGGGAAGGCTAACTATAAAACTGGCGAATTTAATTATATCTCCATGATTACTAAGTCCACTTTTAAAATTTATGCATCCCTTTACTTCTATTAGTTTGATAATTTCAACTCCGTCTTAATATCAATATTTACTCTTATATAATAAAACAAATTCTCAGTATAAGTTATTTTAATATATTTATTTTTTAAGAAAAGAAACAAAAACATGTCGTTTCAAAATTCGATGTGACCTTGAATACATCCTTCTCGGCTTTGTTACTTGGACACTCAACCAATCTCTTCTTGTTTTGAAGTGTCCAGATCTGACATCTTTGCCTCTTATTATTGTTTAGGATTCTCTTGAACCGCAAAACGTTTCGAGCTTACTAGGTCATTCCACTAGCACAACTATTGTCGAGCTCCCCCATTGTCACTACTGGCTTGACATTTTTGCAAACACCGACCATTACTTAATAGCGCAATGAAAAGAAGAAAGCAATTGCTAGCGGTAAGTGAAAAAGTCCCACAATTGTTAGATTTATGCAAACTTGATGAACGTGCTTAAGGGCAACTCCAATGCTTTTGCTAGATGGTAAGGGACATCTTCTATTTTTTCAAGAAATGGCAAATATCAATTGTCATTTGCTAAATTTAATCCAATGGTTTAAATATAGCAAGGGACATTTTATTAAATTAAATAATAGTATGTTGCTTTTTGGTATGTGATCATATCAACTTTATAATTAATTAAAAAAAGTTTGTTGAATTTTGAGTGGTTGAGGTAAGGGGGTTGTGATGACATGACACAAATGACAAGAGCCATTTTTTCATGTATATTTGCTCTAATATACATGGAAATTTGACAAGGGCCATTTTTTGCAAGGACCATTTCAACTATCGAGATTGATTTTTTGGCTTTTCGCCAAAAAATAGCAATGACTCTTGTCATTTCCCAATCATATGAGTTGCTCTAAGCGTTAGAGCATCTCCAATGCTAAAGTCCATTTTTCACTTTGTGGTTTCTATTATATGTCACATCACCATAAAGTGTCCAAAAGAAAAAAAGTGGGCAAAATCATAAAATGCTAAGAACATTTACACCTTATTAAAGACCAATTAAAATCTGAGTAGAATAATTAAATAATTAAAACAAAAACAAAAATGAAAAAGCTTACATGAATAGTGTTATTGGGCTTGGCCACCATAGTAGGCTTTCTCATTTTTTAGGGTGAGTTTATTTACACCTTCAACGTTACTAAACTCATCTCTCTTTTAAAATTTTATATTTTATATGCACGTGAAATGTCTATATTACCTTACATGTTAAATACACTATCTTCCATTATTCTTCCCATTTATTAATCAAAGATAAATTTGCAAAAATTAATTAATAAAAAAAATTACAGAAAAAATTGCAACGTAGAAGACGAACTTCCAAATCTCACCGCACCTGGATGGTACCGACAGATCTCGAATATGGCTTTTTGAGTGTTGATGTCATTACCCCTAAGCCCCACCAGAGATTAGTCACCCTAAGCCCATCATAGATCAGTCGCACGAAACTAGCCACCCACCGTCAAGATCTAATGCACGAAAATCGCACCTGCTCTCTCGATTCAACGTGACCGCTCAAAGAATTTGCGGAGTATTAAGAGTGTTGATGCCACTTCACCGGAATGCGACGCCAAAATTCAGAATCGCTGGCTGCCGTAGATCATAGTCGCTTACCTAATTGCGCCTCCGTGTCGACCCCGATCCATCCGAGCACCCTTTACCATAACCCCTCCGTCCCTCGTTGTCGAATTGAGAGTCGATGTACTCGTTGAAGAAGAGGTGAAACCCGAACATTTTTCTTTCGATGTGTTTATGTTGAGATTCGGTCAGAATGAATGAAATCTTTTTTTAAGTTTCAGAAAGATTTGAGGTAAATTAATAATGTACAACAATAATCTCAGAGGTCAGAATGAATGAAATCTTTTTTTAAGTTTCTTAAAAATTTGAGGTAAATTAATAATGTACAATAATCTCATATGAATCTGATTAATTAAAGTTGAATTTTGATTCTTGTCTCCGGACTCTCGTATGTTTTTTTTTTCTTTCTGATATTATTAGGATTCTTGATATATTAGGATTTGTCTTATGTTTAGAAGGGTAAATTAGACATTATTAGGAAGGTGTACTTATCAAAATAATAATTTTAGTGGAGTAAATTTATATGAGGGGTGAGTTTAGTAAAATTGGAGGTTTAAATAAACTCAACCCATTTTTTAATTTTCTATCCAATGCTATTTTTTAAAAACTATGGCGGTCAAGTCCACTTTACGTGGCCCAATGTACCCAAATCTTTTTTCACGGCCATTTTGCACATAGAGAATTGACATCATTGGAAAAGTGACACCAAAGTGTGCATAATTTTTTGAAAAGTTATAAAAGAAAATGTGTCTAATTTATTGTGATATTAGGTAATAATATTTCGTATGATAAAATAAAATAAATTGTATTTTGGATAAATTTAAATTAGAGGAAATGATTAATATTTGATTATAATTAAATAACCTAAATTTTCCTAATTATAAAATAGTGGTAAATACCAAAATTAACCTTCTTGTTTTCACAATAAATTTGAATTAAAAATTGTGAAGAAAAAAAAAACTCGCAACACACACCTCTTTAAACTGTTCTCCCAACACTTCATTCAAACCAAGCCGTCGGGCATAGTTCTTAAAATTTTATTATACTTAATCGTAGTTCAAAAATAAGACAATTAGGCCAACTTAAGCTCTCTCAAGCATTTTATCAAATACTATGTAAGCATGACTTTAACCTAATCTCCTAATGATGAACTAGCCACCAATAACAATAGAAAGCAATAATCTAAGCATGAAAGCAATAAAGGAAATCAAATGCAACATAATCGACAAGTCAAATTCTCAGTCTCATACAAATCCAATATGAAATAGCAAAAATACAAGTAAAAACAAATAAGAAATGAGGAAATCTAAAGAGGAGAAGGAATAGAAATGTTAATCGAAATGTATATCGTGATCCTCGTCTTCAATTCTTCGATCCGTCGTCAATTGATTGAATTCACTTTGAGAAGATCCACTTTCTCCCTCTTGTTATTCTTTCTCTCTCTCTAGAATCTTCCCTCAATTTCTAATTGTGATGAATATTATGTGTATAGGCAATCCTCCTCTCATTTATAGTTCCCATGGAGAGAATGACCGTTACCCTCAATTTCCCTCCTATTTGGCCTTCAAATGACTTAATTATCCTCTAAGTCAATGCATTTTGTGCTCGGTCAGCGTAGTCAATGCGTGGTCAAAGCCCGGGTCAACGCTTCCATGGTTACATATCATCCCATCTTCGACGGCTAAAATCTTCTTCCTCCGATTTGATATTATTAAAGTGACCGTTGATCTTGTATCTCTACGAGTATTCTACATCATATCCAAAATTAGGCTCGATCCAATGGTTAACGAAGTCGGGATCACATTCTCCCGAAGGTGCGCAGTGTAGTCGCGTACGGAACTCGCACGGGGCAGTCCGCGGGCTGATACGGGCATGTGCGGGGTGATCCGCGGGGCAGCCTGCCCAGTTTTGTTATCGCCCCCTTCCTTCTTGTGGTCCGCGGGGTTAGGTACTCGGATCACCCGGTCCGCGGCCGAGTCTCTTCCTCACGCAATTTTTCGATTCTCTTCATATATTTACCGTACGAACTCCGATCGTTGCGATTCAATGTTCTATGGATTCCCGACTTCAAGATTTTTCCAACCGTGTATGTCATGGACCACGGTTACCGACATGAAGTTTCTGCATTTTCCGGGTTCGGGTCTTCTTCTCGTTTCTCTCATTTTAACTTCGTTTTTCCTACAATTTGACAAGAAAACTCGACTACACCACACGTAAGTCCGTCAACACAATAATAAGCAAACCCTCAACAATCATTCACATATACACAAAATATATACAAAAATCACGCCCAAAACAATCAAAAGAACGAGAAAAATTCGGCACTTCAAAATTCTTTAACCGTGAGTTCGTGTGTTTATGCACTTTGAATGACCTTCGGCCTTTTACGTAAACGAGAGCTGAAATCTGTATCAAATTTAAATTTATATGTTAGCATATCTTTGGTGTACTTATGTGATTTCATTATCATGCAGGCAAGAACGAGTGAAGCATAATAAAAAAAAAAATTATTATATTTTTGTAAGGGTAATAGAGTAATCAAAATTTTAAAATTATATTTTTCATTATAATTATCTAAATTAAAATATTCTAATAAATAAATAAAAAATATTTTTCATTATAACTTAAAAAAAATATTTTTCCTTAAATATGAAGTGCATTTTATGTAGTTTAGATTGTAAATTAAAAAATCAAAATGTTCATTTTCCCAAATACTTCTTGTATTTTTAACCAGGGAGCAATCAAGCGATTAATTGATCTCGACTTTATCAGCTCATGAACAACTTTCGTCGGACTTGAACAATAAATTTAGATTCAATTTGATTTTTGTAAATATTTATTGAAATTTTAATTATTTTAATTTTTCATTTGATAATGTTTTATAGAAGATCCAATACAAATCAAATTTAAAATTTGAATAGTGTCAATTAATATTTTTTATTAAAATTTATTAATTTTATAAATAAATTAATAAAGTTAAAGAATTAAGTAATAAAATAAACTAATTGATTATTTAACTAGCCTTAGATGAATGAATTAATTCATTCCTAAGACAGTTTATCTACAATAAAACCTCTATAAATTAATACTCGATAAATTAATAACCTCTTTAAAATAATAAAATCTCCGGTCCCGACTTGGGCCTTTGTAAAAAATGAGCGAATTCGATAACATAATATAATAATAATTTTTTTGAAAAAACCTTTTATAAGTATGAGGTCTCATCAAAATTTTAAATTAATAATTTGTAATTATTACAATTATAAATATTAGTTATCATCTATACTCTTAAATTTGGGTACTGACGTGATTTATTTAGAGTGTTTGTGTAATATTTTTAGTGGATGGTGGTCTCTTTTATATTTACATAATATTTTAGGCATTTGATCAATTATTGATGATTTTGTGATGCATTTTAGATGATGAGAAAACATAATTTGGTATTATAAATTAGTTTATTTTTATTAATATAATAGTTAACATTATAAATTTTGAATCTATAATAATTTACATAAATATATTAATTAGTTTCAATGATACATGAATTTTAATCCAATTATTTTAAATAAATATATTTAAATTTATTAAATTTAAAAATTCTCTCTTTTAATTAATAAAATATTAATTTATCGATATATTAATACCTCTTTAAATTGGTAAAATTTTATGGTCCCGAGAGTATTAATTTATAGAGGTTTTACTGTAATTAGTTTTAAAGATCTTAATAAATTTAATAAAATTAATCAATTATTTTTTTCCAAATTTATATATGATAATCAAAATTTACTATCAAATTTAATAATTATAAAAAAATAAAATTTAAAAATAAATATTCTTACTAAATTTATGATATTATATATTATATAATAATAATGATACATGGCGTATGTATAATGGTGAAGCCAAATTAAACGAATAGAATCGAAAAAATTCTCTAACGGAGGAATGACGATGAACTCCTGAACCTCCCAATTGTTCGTATGTCAACTCACATGTTTTCGGAATTGGTGAGCCAATTGGGCCTCTAGCCCATTAGGCTTGGGAATTACTCCCCTGCAGATTAAGTAATTATTTTGTACTAGTTGATTCAGCCCGCGTTGCACCGGGGGGGGTAAAACTCAAAGTTTTACCCGAAGGTATTTAGAACTTAATTTAAGAAAATATGTTTAAATTTTTGTTTAATATTTAAATTAGAATACAAATTTTGATATAAATACAATGAAAATAGATTTTCCCAATTGTAATAATAAAAATTCTATGATTTAAACTTCAGGTGTATACATATGTATATGTAACTAAATTTCTCTATGATTACTTAATTGTTCAAATCTAACTCAACATATTATATCATAAACTAATACAACAGTTTATTAAAAAATAAACTCAGGTTTTAGATGAAGTAGAAATTTAATGATTACACTTGAAAATCTTATATCTAAGGGCAATGAATGAGTTCATGTCATATATATAACTCAAAAAGAGATTCAGGTTTATGCAAAACAGCAACATGAAAACGCTTAGTTGGAAGCAAGCAAAACAATACATCTAACATAGAGTTTAGAAGGATAACTGATAAACAAAGGATAACTGAATTCAGCAAAATATGAAGCATAGTTGGCTTCATTAGTCAGAGCTGCTATCACTGTCCTCGGAGGAAGAGTCACTGGAATTTGAACTTGAATCGTCTTCGTTGGAAGAAGTAACATATGAGAGTGGAGATGTACCTTCAGGATAGCCAATTTCCATTAGATGCTTATGTTTTTCCATCAAATCAGTATCATCGCAACATTTGACAACGCAATACTCTCGAACTTTGGTTGTGTCAAAGTGATGATCTTCGACCTTGACCTTAAACAACAACTCTCTTCCAATAAGACTTTGAGAAACTTGGGCAGGAAACCCTGGATTTAGGTTACCCTGCAAATTAAAACAACATACAATGCAACTGTTATAATCAACTAAAGCTTGAAGCTAATATTTAAACATAGCCAGTTGTTTTGGGAAAAAAATTAATTTAATTACATAGTTCAGTAGATGGCCTTACTTTGAAATGAACCTTCATCAAAGAGAAGACAGAGGCCTGAATTAAAAACCTAGCAAGTTCATTCATCAAAATGATTTTGGCAGACCCCCCACCAATATCCTCGATAGTTACGTGTATTTTAAAATTGGCCTTATGAAGAATAGGGTCACCACACGAAGGACAAACCAACGCCGAAGATGAGACATCACCTAAAACTGAGCAGTTAGAGCAATTAGTGTAATACCAACCACGTTCCTCGTTTATACTGTTAATAGTTCCAATAGTCCATATGTCCATAACCTAAAAATATGAAAACTATATTAGTCCACAAATAACCAATGAGGAGAATAGCCATTTTCAGGCTGAAATATTATAAAGAAAAATAAAAACCAAGATACAAACTTACATCATTCACATATTCCAAATCAAAAAGATCATAAACCTTTGTTCGGGGATTACGCATTTCCCTTTTAGATGATGTCACACACGGAACAGGAAACTTAGAACCATCACAGAAAACAATAGGGATGTTGGACACCGTAATCCTGATTTAATACATTTGGGAATTATAATGGATAAGTTGAAGCATCTAACAAAAACTTATATAATGAAACTGTCCTAAAATAAATAACAATTAAAAATCTAAAAATCATAACCTCTGTATATACCTTGATTTATATTCAACTATTTCAGGCACATTTTGGTCAAAAATCACATCAGAGACATCGTTTTTAGTTGCAACACATACATTACCTTGAAATATGAAAGGTCAGCAATCAACAGGAAACCAATAATAAACTACAAATTTATAACTGTGGCTAAAAAAGCTGTACCTTGAATAATGGTTTTTCGGCACAGCTGCAAGATGACCACTATCGGCAAAGATATGGACTCCCTCAAGATTTTAACAAAGTCGTATATCTTGGAACGATGAGGCTCAAATATTTGGCATTGCAAAAGTTCAGAACGGATACAATAAACAGACATGACGCATATTATGAACTATAAAATGTTTCAAAACTGTATGATAAAAAAAAATCAATATGTTTTAATAAACAGTAATTACCTTGAATTTTGAAGCATAAACTTAAAAGAAGGCTTGTCGTGATTAAGAACCTCGACATCGACAACACGGCCAATAATGTCTTATAAAATTGATGCATAGTACATGCAAAAAATTAATAATAAATTAGAAAGTAAATAAAAAAAGTGATTTTTTTTAGTTAAATACAGCAGACAACTACTATTGTCCAAATTCAATATATTTCTCTAAGAAAAATCTGAGAAAAGAAGAACATTACCAAATATATGGCCAACAGAGAATTTGGAAGGACTTTTCACTTCTGAATATTTTTCAAAAGAAAAACGCGATGGCGGGAAGGACTGATTATTGCTTTCAGCAACAAAAGTGTCAACTCGAAAGACAATCAAAAATCTGTGAGTTTTAACAGAAGTAGATTTTGTCTTATTCACAACTTCAAAATTCCGAATATTAAAGATTCGACCTTCAACTATTTTTTGATTAAAAAGGCTGATATCTTTCTTCTGAACCGATGCTTGAATTCTGCAGCCCTGGTATTTAAGCTCAAAATTTTCAAGATCAATAAATATTAAATGCATGTGGAATAGAAGTCAAAAAGCAAATTCAAAATAGAAAAAACAATCTAATTTAAAACATAAGACTTACTTTCTGATCCATTAGCACCACGTGCAAATAATCTGGAAGCATATCTGTTCCTAGGGTTTGCCATTTACGGCATATTACAACACCTAGTATAGGATCCACTGTGGAAGGAGACAGTTGGGAGAGATCCGAGTACAAACTATTCATTTTTCAGAAAAATACTTTTGAAAATTTACAGAAAGGTTGAAAGGGTAAGGAGAATCTTCCTTTTGATGATAAGCGGGAGAAAAGGAAAGAAATATAGAGACCAATTAGAATTTTAATTTCCTTTCAGCGTCAAATTCTATAAGCACAATCAAACAAAATATTCTTCTTATGTAATACAAAACGGCAGAATGAGAAACATAGGAAAAGTCTGTCTTTATTACTTATGATTATAATTAAAGAGATTATTTAGTTATTATAGAAATATAAAAGGTCAAACTTCATTTTTGAGAATTGATAATTCATAAAAACAATCTCAAACTTTTATAGTTTCAAAAACATAGAAAAAAATATATAAATAGAATTTAATCTCACTGCAAATTTCTAAAAACCTCATTGTAAACAACATTTCTAGTTTTATTGGTCAAGTTTCCACTTTCGTCACATATTAAGAACTTCAAACCTGCTCTGTTAGTGACCCTTGAAACTGCGACATACAACTGTCCGTGTGTGAAAACAGGCTTTCTCAACAGAATCCCAACTTTTGACAAAGATTGGCCTTGACTTTTGTTTATGGTCATAGCATACGAAATCATAATTGGGAATTGGCGACGTTGAAAGCGAAAAGGCAATTTTGAATCTGAAGGAGAAAGAGCCATCCTCGGAATGTATACGATCTCATCTTGCTTTTCCCCTCCTAAAACCTTTGCTTCAATAACGTAGTTTCCCAACTTGGTCACAACCAATCGAGTCCCATTACATAATCCGGCGGTGTGGTCGATATTTCTTAGCAACATAATTGGCACCCCAACCTACAAAAAAAATTAAACATATAATCTTAAACATTATAAAAAAATTGCATTTATTAACTAAAAAAATTTTTTAGTTAAATTTATAATTTATACTAAATTTAAATTTTAACATGCTCAATGATTAATTTTTTAGTTACAGTACATCTACTAAATCTGAATCTTAAAAGTAGGAATGATAAATTATATAAATATTAAAACAGATTTATTTATAGGAGGATTTTATGTTTTACTGCTTCAAAGTGAATGTTATACAGCAAGAATGGATAATTGAAAAACAAAAACTTTTAGAGAAGCAGAACTAACCTTTAGCTTAAGAACATGGTTCGGTAATCCAGAACATTTTATAGTGTTTAAATATTCTGGAGAATGCATTTGATCGAACATAGAACTTCCTTTATCCGCCGAATCAATAGAATCCGCACTAAGATAGACCTTTTCTTCGGTTGAATGCAAGGAAACCATATACTCATTAACAGCTTCGACTTCTTCCAATGTAGGAGCTAAAATAGCGCGTCCATGCAAGAAAGAAAGGTCTCCAATATGTTGCTGAAAATTAGGAAAAATGGCATCAACGATCGAACCTATGTAGTCGGCAGAGTTGGATATGATAAGATCATTGGGAATTTGAATCGTGGCCTCTCCATCGTTAACATCTCCCAAAGTACCATCTCCAATTCGAGTCATCCAATCTGCAAATTGTCTTAAAGCAGAAACATCAGTTCCTTCAGCCACATTCTCCAATCTCATATTTTTCGTTAATTTCAAAATCCTGCAATCATTCCAAATTGGAGATGAATTGATAGTTGCATGAATAATTTCCTGACGTGTGCCTTTTTGAATCACAGGAAGGATTTGACGGAAATCGCCTCCAAAGACAACAACCTTCCCTCCAAAGGGAATATGAGCAGATGCTGGATTGTCGCGTTTCATAATATCTCGAACAGTTCTATCTAGAGCTTCAAAACAGTTCCTGGGTTATAAAAAAAGGTGTAAAAGAAAAATTAAAAGCTAAAAATCTGAGACAATATCCAAATATATTCAAGTCCAAAAAAAATCATAATGCAGAGATTAAATTTCAAACTAAAAGGATTCATTTATGACGAAACTATTAAGACACGCGATTATGTACCTGTGCATCATTGGAGCTTCATCCCATATAATAAGAACAGCCCTTGATATTAATTCTGCAGTGTCACTGTCGGTTTCTATGTTACATGATTTATATGTTTTTGCGTTGTTTTTCTTAGTTTCTTTTTGTTTGAGTTGTGTCGTTTGGAGTCGTTTCGTGTGTGTTTCTCTTGGTTTGTGGTATGTTTGATGTTTTATTGAGTGTGTAGGTCTGTGTGCATGTATGGGCGAAAAAGGTCGAGAAACGAGCATGATCGGGCTAAAACGAAACGACGAGCCGAATAAAAAAAAAAGTGCAGCAACTTCACGTCCAAAACTGATATCACTCGCTTTGAACCTTGGTGTATTCCATACACGGTTAGAAAGATCTTGAAGTCTAGATTCCAAGGAATTTTGAATCGAGGCAATCGGAGTTCGGACGAAAAAGTTATGACGATAATCGAGAAGTTGCGCACACAGCAGGACCAGGCGCCCGCCTGGTCCCCAGGCGCTCGCCCGCGACCAGACCCAGGCGCCCGCCTGCTCCCCAGGCGCCCGCCTGGTCCATTTTTTCACCCCGCGGCTGCGAATTCCGCATCTCATTCCGAGGATTGACGAGAGCTGCCTCGTGTTGCACCAGGCGCCCGCCTGCACCCCCAGGCGCCCGCCTGCTTCCTCATTCCAGATTTTGACCGCGTTTTGACCTCGTTTTTCTCGTACTATAAGTAGGGTTTTGACCCGAAACAAACACACGCACTTTTCTTCTATCTTTCACGCACGATCTGGAGAACACAAGAGACTTGTTTCCTTAGGTTTTCGACTTTGGATTTTCTTGCTTTCGATTTTGAGGATTCCATCGGTTCTTATTCCGATCTTTGTATTTTGCTTCCAACAATTAATTTAGTAAGTTTTTCTCTTTTCAATTTGTGTTCTTATTTTTTATTTGCTTTAGATTCTCTTTACTTGTTTAGTCATGAATTCCTATACGTCTTTTTATTTGTTTTCAATCATCAATATGAGTAGCTAAAAATCTAACTAGGATTAGGGGAATTTAAACATGAACTAGGGATTGAGATTTACACACGCATACAAGGTGTTCGATTAAATGCCACACTTGATTTCAAATATTTGTATGAGGCTTAGGAGCAAGTACATGACGTAGGATAATCGGATACACTAAAATCTACCGGAGACGGACGTTTTAGGAAATTTGTACTTCGTAAATTGGCAACCCGATATTCATGTTTGATGAACCCGAAATCCTAGTCTTTCTCTTTATTCATTACATTACATTAATTGCTCTTTGCTTTATTTTAGTTTTTATTTATTTATTATATTTAGTTAATTGTAGTTTAAATCGAAAACCAACCCAATTTCGCATTATGCTATACTCCTTCCTCATTTCTATTGCAACCACTTGAACATTAGTACGAGTCCCGATAGCAGTGTTCCTCGTGAGATCGACTCGGGCGGATTGCTTCGGCAATTTGTTCGGAATTTTTATTTGATTTTTTGACGTACTACAACGTCTAATCAAATTGGCGCCGTTGCCGGGGGTCGGAGAGGCTTAACTCGGCTCTATGGGCTTACCGGACCGCGTACAAGACGGTGATCGGAATGAGTCCCTACCGCCTCGTCTTTGGAAAACATTGCCACTTGCCGGTGGAAATCGAGCATCGAGCCTATTGGGCAATCAAGGCTACAAACATGGATTTAATGGAGGGCGGAGGAGCCCGAGCTTTGGAGTTGTCCGAGCTTGATGAGATGCGCAATGAGGCCTACGAAAATTCTCGTATCTATAAGGAAAAGGTGAAGGCGACTCACGACAAGAGGATTAAGAACAAGGAACTAACCGCCGGGATGAAGGTACTCTTATTCAACTCGAGGCTCCGGTTGTTTCCCGGGAAACTCAAATCACGATGGAGTGGACCGTACGAGATAATGGAGGTGTTTCCCTATGGAGTAGTCAAGCTTTATAACCCGAAGACTAGAGGAGCGATGCTAGTTAACGGGCACCGGGTAAAGCCGTACGTCGAACCTTACATGGAGGGAGACAAAATTAAGTTCGGAGTAGAGTCGATTCTACTCGGTGACGTCTCTTATGAATAGAGCTCGTTAGTCGGGCTCGAGACTCTAAACAAGCGCCGCGTGGAGGCTAATCCACGGACCGTGCTGCTCTTTCGGTTTCCAAAATGAGCGCCACGTGGGGGCTTTCCCACGAATTCATACGGGCTGGATCGAGAAGACCGAAGGAGTCGACATCACTGTTTGCACCTTCTTCTCCTTCCTCTTTTTATGCTTGTTCTGTATATTACGTTTTCTTAGGTAGTTTTAATTTTCGTTTGGACATGTTTTTGTTTCTCCCTTGCCTGAGATTTGCTTGCTTGTGTGTTTTACATTGAGGACAATGTATATTTCAAGTGTTGGGGGTAGCTTTGCATGTTCTTAGGGTAACCCGTTGTTTCGCGAGGTTTGTTGGGGTTATAGTAGTCTTCAAACGTCGTTTATGTTGTGTCTTTTGCTATGTTTTGTCTTGTTGATCACCCCTCCTCATTTGGCACAATTGCGGTATAGTTGTTAGAAGCATGTTCTAGGCAATATAGGCTTCAGTTTACACATAATTGAATTCAGGGCTTCATCAGGATGATAATGACGAGTTGATTAATCGTGGGTCCTACACTTAGGATTTGCTACATAGGGAGAGCTGTGTTTTTCATGACATCGGTTAGCCTTGAGTATTAAGTAGATCGAGTTCATTGATTGTTTGGTCGGGTTATACACAAGGATTCTACTTTGATCGTCTCTCTTATTAATAGTGTGGCTTAGCTATATATAGGTATTATTCGCAACCGGACGCAAAAACAGAAGACGTTCGAATAAGCTAGTTGCGTATGTGAAAAAAGGGTCGGCAGCCGAACTAAAAAAAAAATAATAATAATAAATGGTTCAAAAAATACCGTTGCCGAGAAAATAAAAAGAAAAAAACATAATAAAAAAAAAAAAGAAAAAAAGAAGAAGTAGTATTATATTAGTATTAGTAAAGCAGCCACACTGCTTCTACGAGAACGATGAGTATGGGAAACCACGCTAGGATACTCGAGTGACCCTCGACTGTTTACACCTAGTGAAAATTGCCTCACTTGATTAACTTGGCTAGACATTTCGGTGGCTTTGTTTACTTGTGCTCGTTGTTGATATTGGTGGAGTGGAATAATGGTTTGAACTGTGGGGATTTGAATACTTGAGGGACACTCATTAATTAATTTTGATTTGTCGAATGTGAGTGCCTTGAATTCCCTTATGGTTGATTGTTTGTCTTGAGCTTAGTCATTGCTTGGTTCGTATTGTGTGTCGTGATTGTTTGCTTGAGGACAAGCAAAAAGCTAAGTGTGGGGGAGTTGATTTATATGTTTTTGCGTTGTTTTTCTTAGTTTCTTTTTGTTTGAGTTGTGTCGTTTGGAGTCGTTTCGTGTGTGTTTCTCTTGGTTTGTGGTATGTTTGATGTTTTATTGAGTGTGTAGGTCTGTGTGCATGTATGGGCGAAAAAGGTCGAGAAACGAGCATGATCGGGCTAAAACGAAACGACGAGCCGAATAAAAAAAAAAGTGCAGCAACTTCACGTCCAAAACTGATATCACTCGCTTTGAACCTTGGTGTATTATATACACGGTTAGAAAGATCTTGAAGTCTAGATTCCAAGGAATTTTGAATCGAGGCAATCGGAGTTCGGACGAAAAAGTTATGACGATAATCGAGAAGTTGCGCACACAGCAGGACCAGGCGCCCGCCTGGTCCCCAGGCGCTCGCCCGCGACCAGACCCAGGCGCCCGCCTGCTCCCCAGGCGCCCGCCTGGTCCATTTTTTCACCCCGCGGCTGCGAATTCCGCATCTCATTCCGAGGATTGACGAGAGCTGCCTCGTGTTGCACCAGGCGCCCGCCTGCACCCCCAGGCGCCCGCCTGCTTCCTCATTCCAGATTTTGACCGCGTTTTGACCTCGTTTTTCTCGTACTATAAGTAGGGTTTTGACCCGAAACAAACACACGCACTTTTCTTCTATCTTTCACGCACGATCTGGAGAACACAAGAGACTTGTTTCCTTAGGTTTTCGACTTTGGATTTTCTTGCTTTCGATTTTGAGGATTCCATCGGTTCTTATTCCGATCTTTGTATTTTGCTTCCAACAATTAATTTAGTAAGTTTTTCTCTTTTCAATTTGTGTTCTTATTTTTTATTTGCTTTAGATTCTCTTTACTTGTTTAGTCATGAATTCCTATACGTCTTTTTATTTGTTTTCAATCATCAATATGAGTAGCTAAAAATCTAACTAGGATTAGGGGAATTTAAACATGAACTAGGGATTGAGATTTACACACGCATACAAGGTGTTCGATTAAATGCCACACTTGATTTCAAATATTTGTATGAGGCTTAGGAGCAAGTACATGACGTAGGATAATCGGATACACTAAAATCTACCGGAGACGGACGTTTTAGGAAATTTGTACTTCGTAAATTGGCAACCCGATATTCATGTTTGATGAACCCGAAATCCTAGTCTTTCTCTTTATTCATTACATTACATTAATTGCTCTTTGCTTTATTTTAGTTTTTATTTATTTATTATATTTAGTTAATTGTAGTTTAAATCGAAAACCAACCCAATTTCGCATTATGCTATACTCCTTCCTCATTTCTATTGCAACCACTTGAACATTAGTACGAGTCCCGATAGCAGTGTTCCTCGTGAGATCGACTCGGGCGGATTGCTTCGGCAATTTGTTCGGAATTTTTATTTGATTTTTTGACGTACTACAACGTCTAATCATTACATGTTGCACTTTCCGTCAATACTAAGGGAATATGAAATTTAGAATGAGCAGTCCTCCCACCAGGCAAGAGCAAAGAAGCAATCCCACTTGAAGCGACGTTGAGCACTATATCTCCTCTTGATCGAATTGCAGCAGAAATTGTTTTCCATACAAAAGTCTTTCCCGTTCCACCGTACCCATACAGAAAAAAAACCTGACCTTTTCCATTTGAAACAGATTCCATGATTGAATTGAAAGCAAGCATTTGCTCATCATTCAACATAGCGAAAGATTTTTTATAAAACTCTGCAAGTTCATCGCGATCGTAATTCAACTCGTTTGCTAAGAGGGAATTTCCAAGGAATGACATGTCAACATCTTCAGGAAATGGCATCCCAGTATAATCTTTTAAAGATTTCCCTTTTGACTGTAACATGGATTCAATTTCGTTCAAGCACATATTTTTTAACTGATCCTCTGTTAAAATCAAACCTGAAAACAAAACAAAAACATATATTTATGGGAGGATAAATTAGAAACTAATCAAGTTATATTCAAGAAATTTAAAAGATGAATACTTACCCGGCCTCCTGAATCTTGTTCGGTACTTTTCAAGAAGGTCTTCTTTCAATTTATCCTGACATTTTTCCCAAACATTCACAGGCCGAATTATAGAGCATGAAATCAGAAGATTCACAAATAATGATCTTAGAGTTGGACCTAATCCCCATTCTGCAGCTTCCTTTATAGCATCAATATATTCTTCATCGTCCTCAAGTAATCCGCGAGCGTAGCATGCATCTTGAAATTTATCGTACACAACGCCATTGTACTTTTTTATATCTTCATAAGATACGCAGCCGCGAACAAAATTTAAGAGAAGACGCATGTAATATACTTCACCAAGTGCTGGGTGGACATAAGGCAATCTACCAAGAGTTGTACCTTTTTTCCTAGGAGTCCAAGTTCTCGTGTCATGGTGCCATACAAAATAAGATGGAAACTCTGCATATGTCAAATCTCTACCATGTTCATAATCTCGGTTCGCAATCATCCATGCTGTGAACATTGTTTCGTTGGAAGATGATTTCTCCATGACATCATCAACCGCCTCTCCGTCATGAAAGACAACAAATTGTTCTCCTTCGAGGTGAATCGTCAACCTAACAACAGTGGGCTCCTTAAAATGGATCTCATATGCAAATAACCTCCAGGAAGCCTCAGACGCTGAAATATATCGGGCTTCTAAGTACTGCTGAATTTCGTCAATGTCTTGCCTCCCGTTTCCTTGACTGTGAGATTTGTAAAAAACAGTTGTTGCTCTATCATTTCCTTTGTGCACATATTTGAACAAATACTTGATTGAACGGGCCCTGTTGCACCACTCCACATTTATATGTGCTCGATACTTTACCAAAAGTCCCCGATTATGGGGGACGACATGTCTGTCAAAGAAAACGATATTATAAAGGGAAGAAACTTTAAAGATTGAAAAATTGTACTTGTTACGTTTTAAACATAAAATTGATAAAAAATAATAAACCTGTTGTCAAGATGAATTCCTCCTTTTGATATCAATCTTCCATTATTCCTTCGTCGATAAACGACATATCCATCCTCGTCCACAGAAGTTTGATCTGCAAATTTCTTGGGATAATGTTTGGTGCAGGTTGACCCTCTCATACATGGAGATTTTAAATTTGCAAGTCCACACGGACCATGCATCATATACTCAGTAACAGCTCCATGGTACTCCTTATCTAGCAATGGATCGGGAATTTCCGCGGAAATATACTTGTCAATATTATCTGCAGATGCTGAAGTCGGGAAATCTTTGATCCACAACAAAATGTGAGCATGGGGCAGACCGCGCTTTTGGAATTCAATGGTGTAAATAACTGCATTTTAAGAAAAAATTAAATTAGAGGAATATAAATTTCAAAACTTCTAAAATCGAACAGATAAACAAATACTAATGCACATAAAGATTCTCAAATTTAATACCCTTACCAGCTGCAGTTTCTCCAAACATTTTTTTTTCCTAATGTCCATCATGAGATTATCCAATTTTGTATGGAATACTCGTGAAATAATGTCTGGTCTATCTGCAGCTGTCAGACCTACCTCCTTGAGGTAATCCGTAATTTCACGCCACTTAAAATTGCAGGTAAAAGTTATAAACAAATTAGGGTAACCTAACCATTTGCAAACTGAGAAGGCATCGTGGTAGTTTTGGATCATGTAACGTGCTCCGCCAACGAAAGATGAAGGTAAAATAATACGCTTTTCAGTGTTAGCAGTATCAGTTTGACCTTTAGCTAAAGCATTTCCCAATGCTGCATATGATCCGCACCTGAAATCTTTCTGATGATGTCTCATGTAAGTGAGTCTAAAAGACTCAACCATTGCATAAGCATCAACTAAAAACTGTTGGAACAACCTTCTACCATGGAGGATATGCGGAGATTCATTATCTCTGTTTTGCACCTTAAAAGTTAAGTACTCCCTCATCGTTACATCACGGTCTCTTGTTTCTTTCGATCTTGCTGTTTTTACATGTTTTATGTTGTCTCTGAAACCATCTTCTCCGTAAAAATACAATAATGGGTACTGCAATGGCAAGTAGAGAGGGTGCAACTCATTAATCCGCTGTAAACGACCAGATTGTCTTTCAAGTATAATATCTCGGGGATTTTCAAGATTTTCAATGTCTCCTTCAATCAAAATGGCAACTTCATCAGCCTGGGGCACATCGTGAATTCTACCGTCTGAAGTTCGACTTGAAATTAATCTTAGCTTAACATCAATTGTACGATCTCCAAGGACCTTTTCTCGAGCCGTACGAAACAACTTCACCAATTCATTATGCTGATCAAGAAGGGATTTCAAACTCTCTACAATTTCAACATCATCAGAGTCCTCTTCGTGTTGGTTAGGAGGATTTGGTTCATCGGGTTGGTTAGGAGGATTTGGTTCAGACGATCTGAAAAATTAATTTATTTTGAAGGATCAAATCAAGGAAACATTTAAATTTTTGTAAAGAAGAAAGAATACTAAAAATCTATATTATCATACCTCACAGAGTTTAACCTGTGATGTGTTTCGTTTTGAGTGTCGTGAATATATAGCTGAGCAAATGCAGGTTTGTGTCCATCTTCTGGAAGCAAACTACCTATATAATGATGAGTTGCCCCATTTACTCTGTAAGTTGGAGCATGGGTTCCGGTGTTGTAAGAATTGTCAATCTTCCCTCCCATAGACGTGAATGCAAATATCATGTTGAACATCCTTATTTTGGACTGAAATTTTTTAGATTTTTTTTCAGTTCCATACAACAATTCTTTGAACTCAGGCGGGGGATCTCTCGATGGAGGCAATTTTATTTTACCTGTCTCAACAACAAAACCAATATTGAGCAATTTTAACAACCATAAGAGTCATAATGATTTTCACTTAAAGTTTAATACATAGATCTTTAAATTTCAGAAAAACTAACCGTGACTGCAACATAAATTGAACAACGGCGGGGTCTTCTTTTTCTTACTTTTTTCCATTCTCTCATCATACCAGAACTTTGCACTACAGTGTTCACACTTAAAAGTGCAGTCTCCAATATCGTGATAGCCTTAACACAATTTTAATGGGATAGAGTTATAATTAAAAAAGTGCAGTAACTTTCTATGTACATATAGAAATTTATATTATAAATTAGAATTTGAAAATGTAAAGATTTAATTACTTGGATTTGGATTTACTGATGCACTGGGAATGGCAGAAGCTGCTGATGATTGGCCTATATTGGTATGGGATCTGATTGTAGGATTTAAGAATGTACCTGTGATAAGTTCAGCATGAAAAAGTAAAAAAACATTTTATCCAATGAAATAGGAAAATTAAAAATAACACTCCCAGCTCATGGAAAGATTCATGATACCGATTAAAAATGAAAAAATTGGAAGAGTACCTGACTGATACACAGCATTAAATTCATTTTCCAACCTTCTAATAGGAATCACAGAGGCTCTTGATTGTCCAGTCATAGTTGCAAGGGAATTACTATTACTCTGTTGAACTGGAATTTCCAATAAAGAATTATCTGAAATTCTTAACCTGTTAGATTCATTGCCAAGACGTAGATCTGTATCAAGAAATGCATACAAATATTAATCTTCTGTGATGGAAAACCAAACATTTCCTTATAGATTGTAAACTGTGAAAAAAAAAAAGTAAAATACTCACTGTTTGTTATGTCTCGAAGAGGAAACCTTGTACAACCATCACTATCTGACTGAACACGGGGAGTAATTGTTTTAACCCTTTTTCTGCTGTTTTCACA
This sequence comes from Euphrasia confusa, assembly GCA_954870475.1. NCBI lineage: Eukaryota > Viridiplantae > Streptophyta > Magnoliopsida > Lamiales > Orobanchaceae > Euphrasia > Euphrasia confusa. The sequence continues at coordinate 25,285,676 of OX940967.1, forward strand.
AATACGTTGGTCCTCACTGTTTTCACCTGTGCCGGACATCGGATTCACAGTTCTCTTAACCTTAGAATTTCTGGCAGGCAAAGGGGTTGACATAGGGGAAGATTCCAATACAGGGATATCAATTAGTCCATCTGATACAGGGACATCAATAAAACCTTGCATTTCCAGGCAAGATTGTTGTAAATTGGTTTTCAACTTTTTATGAGGAACTTGTGTAATTCCAGAGTGCTGAGAAGATGACTCAATGTTGCACGAAGCAGGAACATAAGAAGGCGTAATCGTAGAAGTTCGAATATTGAAAATCCTTCCTTCTTGATTGAGAACTGAATGAAAGTAGTTGCTCACAACAGAAGAGAACTTTAAAATCCTAAAGAAAGTTATCAACAAAAAATTAAAACTCTAACTATTCAATCCAAAACCTGTGGGAGTAATTGATTCATAATTTGAACTGCTTGCTTTTCGGACACTTTTATTCAGCACTGTCGATTTCGGAGAGTTGCTTGAACCTGAATATAGAAAACAAACAAACATTATAGATACTACAGAGTTGACTATCCAATAAATTTGACAAAAAGATAAAACTTTGGCAAAGATTAGAAATCAAGACACAGAGAGAGAATATAAGGACTTTACAATTCTCTTTATTGTTGCCCAGAATATTTAACTGAGACTGAGGTTCCTGTCCAGCAATCTGTTTCCCTGAACATCAAAACAAAAGATTGAGTTGTAAACTGAACATGCAACATTGAAGGTATCGATTCAAAAATTGATTGAATATGAGCAGCGTTAGAAGAACCTGAAATCCTATTTTTTCTTGGAGCCATCTGCAAAAACAAATTAATTTCAAATTATGTTAATGAATGAATCAGAGAATGAATATAGTGAAATAGAACCGGGAAGACAGCTTTAATCAAGAATTTAAATATTTAATAAAAATGCAGAAAACAATTCTAAATTTAAAGCTCATTAAAGCTAATTGCGTATTCCAAATATAAGGGTTGACTTTATAATCTTGAAAATGAAAACAATCTCCATGATACAGTAAGGATATATTTTTGGAATTAATAATATTTTAGAACAGAAAAGTAAAATATAAAATACTGATATTGAAGATTGAACATTTTTTAATAAATTATTAATAGCTGTAACCTTTAAAAATTTACAATAACAAAACATGAATGGAAAAACATAAATATTAGAACTACCAATTTTCATTAAAAACTTGAGTTAGAATCCAAAACAGTTATAAAATGTTAACTTCAAATAGAGTAATTCTTACTTTCTGTATTCCAAAAACATTGGGATAATTAAATGAAATCATGTAGTCTTTATAGAACTGGAATATGCATTTCTTTGATTAAAAATTTAACAAACAGGGGAGAATAAGTAATTTCTTCATAATGAACAAAATTGTAACACATCTTATAAATAAAAAAGACTTTATTCATTGCCAAGAAACATGAAAAGCATGAGTTCAAAATAAAAATTCAAAATGAAAACAAAACGACAAAACCACCCAAACATGAAAAATTCAAAACATGGGAATAATGATTATAAATTGAAAGAGGATCAGAAAGTCATCAAGCAGATTTGGGCAGTTTGGTTGAGGAGTGCTCTTCTGCGTCTTGAAGCTCAGGATCTAGATTTCTTTTACCTGATTTTGGAAACTCAGGAGTTTTAAAATCGGCAACGTTTTGGCTGTCGTTGTCTTCCTGGACTGAAACCGAGTCACCAAATTGATCCTTAGAAGGAGAAGAAGAATTATAAAGCGCTTCGTGGTTGGATTTCTTGAACTTCTGGATCAGTTCCTGGTCTTCAGAAAACCTATCAACCACATACACTTTTTCTTCCTTTGTGATGTGCCTTTTTGTTATGGGAACCTTGAACAAAAACTCTTTCCCAACCAAATTTTCAATTGGACTTGGAACTTTGAATTTGGAATACTCATATGCAGCGTCCTTGTCAGATTTATCAATATCGGGAAATTCCTATAAAAAAGCAATAATTAAAAAATAGGTAAGCTAAGGATTAATTTTTAAAAATTGTAATGTGACATACAGGAAAATCCTTACATTAAAGAAGATATCCCAAACATCAGTGACACTCTTTCCAATCATTGCCTTTGCAGTTTCATTCCAGAGCATGAAAGTAGCATTAGATGTCCCATCGACCACTGTAATATGAACTTTAAAGCGTTCCTCTGCAATGACAAACTTTTGGCATATATTGCACCAAAACTGATCTTCCTGTTCTACAACCTTCTTCTTGCATACTGTACAACTTATGTAAGCCCATCCACTACCAGTTTTAATATCAGCAATCGAACCAACCACCCAAACCTTGTTTGCCTTAAACGAAAAAGAAAATGTAAATTACTAACAACTACAGGGCAGATGATGAAATCGGCTGTCAAAATATTAGACTTTAAATTAAGGATAAAAAAAGAGGAAAACTAAAGAGACTAACTTCATTGGCAGATAATAATTCAAGGACAGAACAGAAAACAGTTTTAGAACTTTCCAAATCTCCCTTGACAGAAATATATGACGAAGTTGAAATTTGAGATCCATCAAATGAAGTGGAAACTTCGGTAGTATGTAACCTGTTGTATTAATATTAAAATAGTAATTATTTCATGTTAAAAAAATAAAAATACAAAATACATAATAGAATATAACATGAAATTGGAATCAACTTTACTTGCTCTTGAATTCAACAATATCCTCTGTGTTTTGATCCAAAATTAATTTGGTTGCATCAAACGTGTTTGAAACACCGTTGCCATCTGTTCATCAGAGGGTTTTAATATAAATTTCCAGACTCACTCAAAACAATATTATTCATATCAAATGTGAAAATGAGAAAAATATAAACCTGTGAATTGCTTACCACGACACATTTGAATGATTACAACCTGATGATTTTTTTGACCTCTTCCCAAGTCCAAAAAATTCTTGAGTTCAAAACAGTATGGTTCCCAAAGTAGACACTGAACTCTGACTTTGCTGTTAAAAGAAATCATGATAAATTTTTGCTGATAAAGTCTAAATATTATAAACCCTATTCATAACTAACCATTGCAATTAGCAAAAATAACAGATAAAAAAAAATGTTAAAAATATTAAGTTGAAAAATCATATTCTTACTTTAGGTCTTCAATCAAAACAGTAGCACTCTTACTGCCTTTCACAGTGCCATCACATTTCATTCTGTCCTCATTCACGTCCACTACTCGACCGATTACATCTAAAAAAAGGGAAATCAGAAACAACAAAATGATTTTCAGGACATAAAATTAACAAAGATTAATAGTATTAAACCGGGAAAGGACTTTTGAAATTAATTCATACTTACCAAACACTGGACCATTATGAGCCATCAAACCGTCAAGCACATTCTTCAAATTCATAAAATTGTAGAGAGACACAGGGAAACTCGAATCCTCCACTGGTTTAATTATTGTGGTTGCATGAAACATTATCCGATAAGGGGCATTTGAAATTGGAAAATTAGAAGGGGAATTGACAACAGAGAATTGATGAACATAACAAACATCTCCTTCATTGACTTTGGTCTCAAATTTCGACATATGCACTTTTTTAACCGATGCATGAATTCTTGAACCCTGCAGTTGAAATATTATGGAGGGTGGGATAGGAACAATTTTAAACATCTAAATATTTGAATGTAAATAATTTCAAATTAATAATTTGCCAAAAAATAGTTGGGATAATTAAAAGGAATTACACTAACCTGCAAATCAACAAAGAGAAACTCTAAGGACTCCATTATTTTCCCTTTGGGAGTTGTTTTCCATTTTCTGCACACTCGAACCTTAATCTTCCAATCCATTCTATCTTTGTTGATTTCTGTCAAAGGAGTGAAAGAACTTGCCATTGCACTGATTCTAGATGAAAAATCGTTTACAGTATGTAAACATGACTTGAAGGCTTTATAAAATATTTAATAACAAATTACCATTAATAATTTAGGAAAAATATATAGTATTGATTTCAGTTCCATAGACTAAAAAATTAATTATAGAAGTTTGAAAGTTTTTTATGGTGAAAAATATTTGTACAGAATATAAGATAGAAATACAGATTAACTAAATCAATTACATTATTTTATCAATATGTTAAAATTACAAATATTTCATATTTTATAAATATGAAAAGATTATTTATATGTTCTTGATTTGTATTATTCTATATCAATAGAGAATATAGATGGGGAATTGATTTATCTTCTTTTTCAAGTTATACAGATCATGACAACATAAAATAATAATAATAAAATAATAACTCAGTTAAATTTATAAGGAAATTTGAATTATTCAAAATTAGAATTTTGATTCGTAGTATGATATGAAAAGGGGAGATTTTGTAAAAGATTGGGGATAGATAATATGTAAAAATTAACAAAGAGTATTAAAGATTAAGTTCATAACTTTTAATTTTTAATTTTTAATAGTTAAAATTGTTGATATCAGGAAAAAAATGACAAAAATCAAGACTGAAAGAACTATGAAAAAAAAAATTCATTGAAGTAATAATAAAATTAAAAAGGAAAACGAAAACGAAACTTTAATATTGAGGTCTGAAAGATAAAGCCTCTAACTCAAAATAATATATGGAGATTTAAACGGATCACGTATCTGATCCGGACGAACTACAACTTTCATCAGTGTCGGATTTGCCCTTAAAAGAGTCACTTGAGGCTGGCGAAAAAACTGAAGTACGGGACTCGTGTTGCGAAGAACCGATAGCAGCTTGGCAGAACATTTTGGCTTTATGAAAATAAAGTAATTTCGCATGCTCGAAAAATTTATCAACTTCAAACTCTTTTGGTAGGCGAGTGTCGACATGATGATCTTCAACTTTAACTTTAAAAAACATCTCCCTTCCAATAAGAGCTAGGAAAACATGAAGGGGAAACTTAGGCTTGCCCTTTCCCTGTTAATAGGAAATAGAGTTAAACTCATAAACAAAAGGCCGAAAAAACAATCACGTCCTTATACGAAAAGGGTTGAATACTAACCGTATAATAAATATTCATTAATGACTGAACTGTCGTCTGAATTAAAGAAGTTGCCAGATCATTAATCAAGATAAGAGATGCCGAATGACCAAAGATATCATCCACAGTGACATGAACTTTATACTTTGCATTATGAATTATGCTTTCTCCGCATGACGGACAAAAGGGTTCAGAACATGAACAGTCACCTATAGCAGAGCAATTGGAGCAGTATGTGTAATACCATCCTCGATTCTCATGTATTTCAGTTATAGATCCAATTGTCCATAAGTTCTGGGGCTGCAGAAGTTATGATAAATCGATTCAATATTATTTCAAAACGAAAATTAAACAGAGAGGGGAATTTGAAATCAATAAACTTACATCTTGACAAAAAGACAATTCCCCAAGCTCATAAACAGTCAATCTGGAATTCAACAGTTCATTTAGAGTAGACGACATAGATTCATCAGGAAACTTCGCACCATCCGTGAAATTAAACTTGTGAGAAATTGGCAGACTGACACATACATCATAAAAAGTCAAAATCAAATGGATTGGATACAACATAGTATTAAATAGCATATAAAGATAATAATTAGAATTTGATAAAACAACCTCTTCTTATATTCAACAATTTCAGGAAGAGATTGATCCACTATCACATCAGAAACATCAAAGGCCGTGGATAAACAGACCTTGCCTAAAAATAGAACAATAAATGATGAGAAACTACATAAATAAAACCTGGAAAAAAAAATATAAATGCGACTTAAAGCACTCACCTTTATAGATGGATTTTCGACATAGCTGCAAAATAACAACCATGGGTTCACAAATGGATGACTTCAACACGTTCACAAAATTTGAAATTTTGGAACGATGGGTCCCATAGATTAGGCAATGCATACGATTTTTACTGAGATATTTAAAAACTTTTCAATTAACAACATAAACTGAAACAATTTAAAAAAAGTTGAAACTGTTAAATGGAAGTAATATAACATAAAAGTAAATTCAAATAATAACCTATCATCTTGAAGCATGAAATGTGTAGCAGGGAAGTTGACCATTGTTTCTTTGACATCGACAACACGACCAATAACATCTTGTATATTTGAATGAACAAATAATGAAAAATATTAGATTGAAATAATCAATCGAAGATTGAAGATATTAAGATTGAAAATCAGATAAAAAAACCAATTAAATAATAGCAGTACCAAAAAGTTGCCCTCTGGAGAATTTTGAACAGCGCTTCAATTGATTGAAGCTTGCAAAACTGAATATTGAAGGCGGAAAGAAATGATAATTACTACTCCGCACAAAAGTTTTTTCTCCAAACACAATCATGAAATCATGATTCTTGACCGCAGAGGAAGATGATTTCGGCACAACTGCAAAATGGCGAAGGTTACAAATGCTACCCTCTTTTAACAGATTGCTAAAAGTGCTGATCTGGCCTTTTGGAACATATCCTTCAATTATTAAGCCCTGCAAATGTTTAAAAATTAATAACAACATAAAGCAATCACGATAATATGAAAAAACAATGTTATGAAAAAACAAAAAATACATACTCTGACATCTTTCATCACAACATGCAATGATACAGGAAGCATGTCTAGGCTGAATGTTTGCCATTTGCGGCATATCCTTAAGCACAAAATAGGGTCATCTGTTGAAGTATTCATCTCACCGAGATCTGAGTAATAAGACTTAACCATCTTTGAAGCAAGAGATTGAAACCGGGCACAGAGGGATTTGAAATAAAAATATATATTCTTAAACTTTTATTGAGAACTTTACCTCGGAGAGTTTTAGTAATTAAGGAAAACAAAAAAAACCTTCCAGGATTATTATACAATCTGTATTTATCTTAAAACATAATTTATGAAAAGTATCTTTATCTAAATTAGCGAACGATTGAGAATATGAAGAGATGCAACATTTTTGTAAAAAATGGTATATTTACTTATTATTTAAATCGGAAACGACTCCAGCAGAATATGGAAGGGCACATGAGAAGTAGGGTAATTAACTGCTTGTAGTAATGGGGGCTAATAAACCGCTTGAAACAACCAAAGGAAAGCACATCATTCAATACATGGGAATATATAGGGCTAAAGAAATATGAAAACAAAAATTATGAAATTTAAAATTAAAATCAGCCACTTGAATAAAAAATCAAATTATATAAAAACATATATAAAGAAAATAGGACTAATAAATTATAACAGTAAGGAATGTGAATGAATCCAAAAGATCATACATAAAAATGTCTGAATTGTTATTGCAGAAGTACAAAAGCCCACAATTGAAATTGGATCCGACTAAACTACCCATAGATAGATACTTTGAACCTTTCTCAATTATCACCATCAGAGTCATCATTGCCATCAAACAGCTCACTTGAGGAATCACCATAATCTGTATCTGAATCCAAATCCGAACATTCTGAACTGAAACTTCCTGAAGGATCAAAGTTATTCTTCATTTTCTCCTTGTAATGTTCAAGTAAAACAGGGCAAACACAGCAGTTTTGAACATCATATGCAGATACTCCAGCTGGTACGATTATCTGCTCAGAATCGGAAACTTTGAAAAGAAGCTCTCTGCCAATAAGACGGCTAACCGACTCTGTAAGATCTGGCAAATTAGAAAACTGGAATTCCAAATAAAAAGAAAGTTTATTAGGGAAAGATACACATTATTTATATAATCTACAAAAGAAATAGACTTCATCAAAACTAAATACTTACTTGAAAGAGCGATTTTATCAGAGAGGACACGGTACTTTCTATTAAAAACGTAGCAATGTCATTTTCAATGATCAAACAACACGTATCCCCCCTGTCATCCACCACATCTACAAAAACTCTAAATTTGGCATATTCAGAAAGAGAGATGTCACAACTCTGACACCACATGTGGAAACGTGGACCATTAATTTCTCTGGTGCAACGGGGACAGGATACGTAAAACCAACCCATATCATGGTGTATATATTTGACAGTCCCAACAGTCCAAATATTGATCACCTAAAGAAAATTGTACGGGAGGGTGAGTTAATAAAAAAAAAACAGTTATTAATGAGATTCTGGCCAAAGAAAAGGAATATAACCTCTTCAAAATAGGATAAATGATTTATCGAATAAACATCTTTATCAGGTTGACCCAGCTCTTTTTTTCCGGATTTCAGAAACGTAGTAAGAAACTTAGCACCATCATAAAAAAGTTTGACACCTTTAAAGTTTAACCTGTTGAATTATAAAAAATATGTTTATGAAATAGAAAACGGAAAAAAAAAATTTCCATAAATTTAAAACTAATCTGTACAAAAATGGGATCATCAAGAACAAAGTAAGAACAGATTCAAAAGTGAACCTTGAAATAAAGGAAGAAATTTCTTCCAACTTCGGGTTTAATATAACATCAGTGACTGGATTATGAGCACAGATACACACTTCATCTGCAATTAAACATAAAATGGGAAATTATAAATTGAAAAAAGTCAAGAAAAATAATTTAGTATATAGTTTATGAAATGAATTATAAATTACTTACCCTTGTAAACTGTTTTCTTGCATAACTGAATAATTACTACAAAATATTTCAATTTTCCACTTTTACACAGCTGTGGATTTTTCCCAAGCTTACCAAGGAAAGGATTGGATATCCGGCACAACAATCTATTATTTTTGAAATTAGATAAAAAAAATTCTATCACAATGGATTATGATAAGAACGTAACATGAATGAACTAAAACTAACTATAAAGGAGATGTATAAATTGGACTATTTTTTAAACACAGGAGAATATTCTTACTCTAAGTCTTGAAGCATGAGACGCATGCAACCGTCACTGTCAAGACAATCATCAATGTCAACAACAGCTCCAATGACATCTGTATTTAAATAACACAAAAACGGAAAACAAAAAAGAAAACATAATAATTGTAAACACTATATGAAGTAGAGAAAAATTAATGGAATTTAATAACTAAATATGAATCATAATTATGAGGTCTGAAGAACAACATACCAAATAAGGGACCTTCACAAAAGGTAGAGTACCCAAGGATATCAGGAAAGGGCTTAAATATGAAATATGATTCATCAAAAAAAGGATAATCGCTCACGGCAATGAAAGTAGAATCCAAAAATATTATCATATAAGGACTCGAAGTCATTTCGTTGGATCTTTCCTTTGCAACAACTTGAAAACCACGAAGGTCATAGATATACCCTTCTATCAGATCTTCATAATTTGGCGCCAGTTCCTTGTTAATAGATGGTAGTATAGTATCTCCCTGGAAATTTAAAATTCGAAGTTATTAAAAAAAAAGATGACAACAACAATGGGAATGGCGCACGTAAGAAAAACAATTAAACAACACATAAACTCACTTGGATATCAACAAACAAAAGTTGTAAGGAATCCGCTCGCCTGTCAGGGGAGAATAAACGCCAAGCCCTCCGAAGCCGAACACAAAGAATAGAATCATGAAAATCAGGAGACACTTCAGAGACAGAATTGTACATTGCTGTAGTGTTCACAGTTCAGTTGCAGAATCACAGATTCAGAAAAGGAGAAGAAAAAGAAACCGGAGGAACAGAGCACTGAAGAGTTTGATTAAGTAATGTTAGGGTTAAGCTAATAAATAAATAATTTCCAAACTTTTATTATAATAATGATATTTAAAATATTTTTTAATTAATATAATGAACATTGAAAAAAGTATGTACAAAGCTTTGAATTTGGACAACTTATATGAAAGTGCTAAGTTCCATTTGAAATTGATCTTTGAAGGTGAAAGATCCCTTAGTTAGAACAAAAATATCAGTTGGGAAATCCAACAAAAAATTTCAAAGAGATTACAGGTTTGATTAATAGATGAAATTGTTTCATTGTAAAAATTGAAGAACAAAAAACCAACTCTTGTTGAAATCACTACAATACAAAAAATAAAAATCTTGGAACAGAAACATTTACAAAAATGCTGCATATGACTAATAATTTTATAGAAGAAGACATAGGGATATTAACACCATTAAAAAGCTGAACAACATCCACCATTAACAAAAATTTTAGAAAAAATCTCATTATCCGAGAAAGACGCAAAAAATAGAAGCAAAAACTGTTAATCATTGTAGAAACATGGCATGATTGCTACTTGAAGCATCGGATATTATAGGCCGAGCTACATACATAAGGGATTTATGTAACTTGAGCAAGTCTGGATCGCCGTTATATTCTTCTACATCATAAACTTGATCACGGCCATCGATATGAGAGGATGCAATCTTAACTTTGAAACAGAACTCCTTCCCAATCAGACTTAAAATTTGAGAAGATCCCTTCATAAAAATTAAAAGGAAATCAAAAGGTGTAAATATTTAGACAAATAATCACATTAAGTAAAGTAACCAAGAAGGATTGAACATAAATACACGACAAAATGCAAACCTGGGAATGAATTTTCATAGCTTCAGCAGCAGTGATTCCAAGCATATCATAGACAACATCATTAAATAAGCAAAGAGTTACATTCGACTCCCCATTTGAAACACGAACATACACTTTATATTTGGAGTATTTGGCTGGAAATTGATTGCACCAAGAACAAATGTCATTGTCACGTTCAACATGACGTTTGAATTTGCAATTGTCACAAACAGTGATGAACCAATTGTCTTTACTCAAAACGTCAGAAATCCAGCCAACACTCCAAATGGTCATAACCTGAATAAAAGACAAAAAAAAAAAGGAAAATAAAGAAAATCAAAGATTAATATTTTCAGAAATAGAAAGACAAATTGGGAAAACTTACATCTTTAGCCCTAATCAATCTGGAGATGCTTACAACATTCTGAGGAATAGACTTTAACACATGAGACGATAATCGGGAAACAGAACAATACTTGGAATACCCCAAACTAAAATAAATAGAACAAATGTTAATATTTTCCCGGTAAATTTAAGGCCAATTGAAAAGAAAAAAATTAACAACCACCTCAATCTGTAAGTAGTAGCAAAGTCAGAATCACAATTGAAATTGATCTTGGTAGCATTACCAGAAGCCTCTATAACAGTACGACCTATATTACAGAAAAAAGAAAAATTAATTAACTTTGCCAATATATATGGCTTAAATATAAAAGTGAAATATTTTTAAAAAATAAACCGAAGATAAGTAACTCGAAAAAGGTATATTAGACATGATAGTAGAAGAATTAACCTAACCTTTATAATACTCTGATTGGCAAAGTTGGATTATAACAACTTCCTGATTTAAGGAGCCACTCATTCCCTTATCAATAAAAGCTCTCTCTTTCTTTGAAAATGGAGGCCTTATCAAAAACCCAAGACTGATATACCTGGCAGTTTGAGAAGGAAAGTTGAAATGAATACTTTGATTAATAGAATGAATAAATATAGAAACAGAAACTGGAAACAACAAAAATAGGAATAATACTCCAAATCTTGCAAAATAAACTCAACATTGCCATTGCCAGCATCATTGTAAACACATACCACGTGACCAATAACATCTGAAAACTCAAACAAAAAAATTATAACATTAGTTTTGAGTCAGGATGTGAGATACTAAAAAAAGAAAACAATATGAAATAAGAAATAAATGGCCAAAAACATACCAAAGAAAGAGCAACTCTCATCATTTACTGTGTCAGTCAATATGTCGAGGAAAGGTTTGAAATTGTAAATGCACATGGACAAAGCTCCCACAGTTGGACTCATAACGGAAGTCTGATCATTGAACTTGATCTTAAATGCATTATTACAGATAGCATCCTTCATGTGTACAGATTCAACTTTGAAATACGACAATTCATAAGTTTCATTTTCAACAATTTTTTCTTCAAATTGACTTATCAATCGGGACTTTACAGTCGCATGAATAAATGCACCCTAAACAAATAAGAGTAATAAAACATGGATGAATAGAGCAAGAAAAAAAATTACGAAAAACATATAAAAAACATAATGTCAAACTTAACCTCATGATCAACCATTACTAATTCTAAAGACAAAGGGAATTTAGCATATCCCTTCCTTTTCCATTTACGACAAATCCGAACGCAAATTCTCCATGTTTTCTTGTTGTTGTTAAGGTCTCTGACTGAATCATATATGGCCATGAGTTTTACTGCACCATACAAAGAATCAAAGTCTTAAATTAGCCACATAGATAAGCTGGGAAAATAAAAGTAATAAAACTACTGCAACAATATCCCAAAATTAGACACTTAATTAAAAGAATTAAGCCATACATTCAACTGAGAACATTAAAAGTAAAAAGAGTAAAGAAGCTGGAACAATACATAAAACTTAAATGGAATTGCTTACATGAACTTGTGACAGGGGAAAAGAAAGAAGGAGAGATCGGCCACGGTGGAAATACCCGAGGAGGAATGCAACTTTCAATTCTAAAACTTCAAAAAAAACAAAACTTAAAGACAGAAAATCAAAAATCAGATCAGAAAAAATGAGGAAATCAAAAAACCTAGAAAGATGCTTAAAATTTTAAAAACATCGATTGAAAGCGAGAGAAATACACCTTCGATTGCCGGTCACCTTTTCTGCAAAATAAAAAAAACAAAGCAACGAATTTCTTAACTGTAAAACAGGGAAGTGTTAAAAACCTAGTTCGATTGAGAGCGAGAGAAAAACTATTGGCGTACCTTTCCAAATAAGATATTCGGAGATGAGGATCTATCGATAAGAAGATTATCAGAACTTTTGAAAGGATACTGCAAAAAAAAAATCATGAACAAAATCAGTAATCAAATATGCAGATTTAGAATTATAAAACAATCCAAATCGAAATCAAAAAAGCCCAATATAAACATACGAAGATAGAAAAAAAATTATTAGCAATCTGGGATGAAAATACGGGGAAGAAAACACAGAGAGGGTATAAAAATCGGGGAAGGAGAGATGAAAATAATGAATTTGGAGAATTGAGAATTTCTCTGCGGGAGAAGAGGAAGAGGGTGAATTTAATTATGGGATATTTGACCGGTCATTTATGAATCTTTTTGTATTTTAATTTCAATTAAAAAAAAAAGATTAAAGATGTACACTTGGCAAAATTGAGCAATTCTATTGGACAATAGAATTTGAAATTGAAGAAGAAAAGATTGGCTATAGGGGAAATTGAGCAATCTGATTGGACAATAGAATTGAATTAGATCTACGTGGCAAAATTGGCTGTTTTGATTGGCTAATTGGATTTATATGATTCAGGATTTATCTATTGATAGATTCCATCAAAATGTATTTTATCATCCTTTTATTCTTGTATCATTGGAAATTAAGTAATTATTTTGTATCCCGTGAATGTATTTTATCATGCTTTTATTCTTATATCATTGGAATCTATGAGAGTAGTTGACAGTGCCAGAATACAAAATACTAAGAGAATTGTGTGTATCACGACAAGTGAACGTAATCTTCGTTAACGGACTTTGGCGAAAATTTCAATACTATAAATCTGGTGTAACTGTAACTTTTTGGATTTGATGATGCTCATTGAATACATCTCGGAAAGATTATATATATCTGATCTTCTTATGGTAAATGGTAAGAGGGGATCATCTCTTTTCAAACAAGGTTGACAAAGTGAGTGAACTATGAATTAGTTGAATGAACAATGGAATGAGTTCAAAATTAATACTAGTATAAATTGGATATGTTCTGATCGAAAGATCTATGCGTTCAATTATTTTCAAAATATCTTCGAAGTAATTCCAAGTGGAGCCACATTAATTCTAAGTCCCATCTAAATTAATAACAATCATTATTTTGTCGAATCCAAAATCCCATCATAAAATAATTAATGCAATGCGAGTAAAACTCATAATCCAACATGAAAAGTATCGGCTTCTTTTTTCGCCAACCGAAAATGGATAAAAGGAAAAGACACCAATACGTGAGAGAAGATATCCTTGCTCAAACTATACCTCAAAGAGAATTTATCAATAATTGATTCGAGCCCTTCCTTTCTCATCTTCCTTTTTCTTTAATTTCTTTTTTGTTGATAATCAGTGTGTACCTTATGAAACTAAAGCATGTCCCACGTCGAGTTAATTCTATGAATCTTGGGGCATATTTATTGATAAGTTATTTTCCTCTATGTTCGATTTGTGTGGCTAACCCCAACTATAAGGGATAAATTGAAGGATGCATTTACTCTTTTACCCTCAAGATATTGATTTTTCTACTATATTTTAATCATTTACTACACTCCAAAGCCGTAGGATCATACACATAGTCTGCGTCATGATCGTGACGTTAGAAAGAAACTGAGCTCAAAATTTTTATTTTGTTTTTGAACTTATTAATTTTAATTTTTGAGTAAAATCACTTTTAAAGATTGATATTCTTGACTAAACAAATATTATAATGAACCAAATAAAATCCATCATGCATTCAATTAATTAATTAATGAACCTCAATGAAATATCTTTTCACACTACAAACTTGTTTTTGAGTAAAAAATCACTTTAAAGATTCTTGACTAAACAATACAGTATTATATATTAGGGTGTTAATATGATTTCTTCATGGGCTCAACTAATTAATATCAATCATCTTTCTTTCACGGGAAATCTTACAATGTCTCAATCAAATATCTAACTTCACTCAAAGTATAATAATAACGTGTTGATTTTCTTTAAATCATGCATGAAATGAAAATAATTGATTAATATCCATTTTCCAATTCAAATCTCACATTTTTAGTGTTAGTATATATTTTGTTTTAAAAGTGAAAGTATGGGCGAGTGGCTATATATATCTTTCAGCGTAAAATATGTTGTCCATTGAACAACAAAATTTTTATGTATCAGATGTTATGAGAAAAACACAAAATAGTAAAAAAAATAGAGGTAAAAATTTCGTAAATTATTTCAAAAGTAATAACATTTCACTATACATTATGAATTACAAAATAAAAATTCTGAGGAAACAAAGAATGACAAAGAACTAAACAAGAGTAGACGATGGGATCAATCTCAATAGTTCTTCTTTTTAACGTAATTGTTGTCTTATAGGATTTTTAATAAACTCAAATATCTTGTGGATATATCTTAATATCTTTTCACTTTTCTTCAAAAATAATAGTTAAGTTTTTAATTAATTTTCCACATAAAATTGAAGAAAGTCAAAATCAGTCAACTCCAACAAAAAGAATGAAAAACTCACATGTGATAGGCATTTAATGCAATATCAAATATAAATAAAATATGTAATGCAATAGAAAGTTCTCGAGTGGTATAGTTTCACCAAAGAATTGAAAACATGTGATAACCATTGGATATAAAATACATAACTAAATAGAAAGTTCTTGAGTGGTATAGTTATACAAGAAGAAATTGAAAATAAATACATGCATGTATAGAGTACTATACTACATGGCCTATAGGTAATAGGGATAATGCGCTTAGGGGAGATCAAATTTGTGCTTTTGTGGGGACATCGATATCGGAGGCGCATTCTTGGAATCCAACCGATCGATTCTTCTTCGTCTCTAATATAATTGTCACATTATGTTATAAATTTTGTCAACTTAACCGGTACAAATGATAGAAAGGTAGACTTAACCGGTACAAAAGATAAAAAGCTACCGGTATAGAAAGATAGACATATTGTCTTTCAACGTTGCCTAATTTTATTTTATTTTATGACTAGAGAAATCGCAGCCGTCAGTTATAGAGTGCGCTCTTAAGTAAATTCTCGAGCTGGATGTATTAGATTGTAAACTCCGACAAATCAGGTAAACCACACACACTAGACAAGCCATACGTGACAAGTTCAACCGAAAAAGTGTTGGTATGGGCAATCGAATTCGTGACTTCTCAATCTCACGCTCTCATATGCACCAACTCGGTTACCCTTGCGAGTTATGTTGCCCAAAGCCCAATGTTAGGTGACTAGAGTTGGAAAGATATCGAAATGTCGAAATATCAACTTATTATACTGAAAATTAATTTTTTGGTACAAAACACCAATTCAATGAGAGACTGTTTCATCTCGTATTTTTCACAATAATTAATAATTTATTTTTTAGAATTAAATAATCAAAATTTTAATACCAAAAATACAAATCATGGATATATTATCAAACAAATTTGACCCGTAATTTTTTTAATGTTGGGATGTAAAATCAAATTAAAGTTGAAATGAAGAGAAAAGAGATTACGTAGAAGATTAAAAGATGGGCGAAAGACCATTTACCTTTGCTTTTGCTTAGTTTGGGGTATAGAACGTGTGAACCTTATTTCATTTACTTAGAAAATTAATTAATTGAGTTATTAATTACTCTTATTCTCATAAAAGTAGAGAGACTTTTTAAGTAAGAAGATTAATAATGTTATTTTTGAATAAAAAACAACGAAAAATAATAATTTTTAATTAAAAAAATAATTTGTTTATGAGTGGAGTTAAAAAAATTAAGTGAATAGAGTAAATGTTACAATTATTATTGGACAAAAAGAGTATTATATAATGATAGAATTAGATCAATAACATCTTAAATTTCTTATGAGTGGAGTAAAAAAATAAGTGAATAAAGTAATGTTACAATTATTATTGGACAAAAAGAGTATTATATACTGATAGAGTTGGCTCAATTAATAACATCTTAAAATGTCTTTTTAAAGTGATAAAGTTTTTTTGGTGGGACTAACTCATTGGTTAATTTCAAGTTGTTCAACTTATATTTGAGCTTAAGGATCGATTTTCAACCGATGTGGGATATTTAACACGCCCCCTCACGAGTAGACTCGGTTTTGTCGGCTGTACTCGTGGACATAGTGTCATATTTGGGCAAGTCAGAAATTTCATCGGATGAGAGTACCCATCATCGTGTTGGGCCTGCTCTGATACCATGATAGAATTGAGCTAATAACACCTTAAAAGATCGTGTTGGGCCTACTTTGATATCATGATAGAATTGAGTCAATAATATATACCTTAAAAGATTTTGTTAAGGTGATAAGGTTTTCCAACTTATATTTGAGTTTTAAGATCCATTTCCATCCGATGTGAGATATTTAACATTGTTAGAAACCGCTTCATCTAAAAGTTCTAACTGGTAGAGAAGTTGAGAAACTTTCATTTATATTCTCCAATACTCCCCCTCACTTGTGGGCCAATTTCAACCTCTTTAAGAAGGCCCAACAAGTGGATAATTAACTCGAGTGGAGTCGCCACTGGCGGGAGTCGAAACCCAGGACCTCGGGTTATCCCAAGGGTCTATAGCCATGTTAGATGCCGCATCATCTAACAGCTCGAACTGTTAGAAAAGTTGGATAACTAGACATTTTTATAAGTGAACTGAATGTATTCTCTAATACTCTCCCTCACTTTTGGCCGATCTCAACCTCTTTGGAAAAGCCCATCAAGTGAATAATTAATTCGGGTGAAGTCGCTCATGATGGGAGTTGAACCCAGGACCTGACACAAGCCTAGGTTTTGATATCATGTTAGAAACCATTTCAATTCATCTAAACGTTCGAACTGGTAGAGAAGTTGGACAACTTTCATTTATATTAATGGGTCGAGTATATTGTCCAATGACCTTTTAAGGTATTATTGACTCAACTTTGACATGGTATCAGAGCAAACTCAATACGATGTGGGTGCCCCGGTCGATGGAATTTCCGACTGTAAACGCCCCTTCCGATGGAATTTCTGGCAACGACTAACACTATAAATATTTTGACATGTGGAGACTATTTTTTTTCTCCACCACATCTTTTATTTTTAAGTTTTTACAAAATACAAATATCACAAAATACATAGAGTATGGTACTATCTCATGAGGGTAGCATGGAAAAAACCGCCGAATGCTAATGATGTCGAGCTTAAGTGAGCTCGAAAGCTGGGTCGAATCCCATTGCTCCTCTCGAAAATTTTTGTTCTTCGCGGTTTGGTTTGACTCCACACAACAAAAATTAGACCAGAGAACATAATTAATGTTTCAATTGAAGATTAGATCTTGTGGTGCAGTTGTTATGTAAGTGTAGATTGATAGTGGGTGGGCGAAGTTTCACGCTTAATGTACGAAGGACGGAAGGACGAGAGTTAGAAAGTGTAGTCATTGTTGAAGTGTTGATTTGCAGCTGATGAAGTATTGAAGGATTGAAGTGTTGAAGTTGTTTTGAATGTTGAAGACTTGTTTTATTTCTTTTATTCTACTGCAAGGGTATTTGCGTCTTTTGGGATATTGGAGTATATAATGAACTCTACTGTTTGTAATTAGGTTTATCGAATTCAATTGAAACTTTCCCAATTTCATTCTCTCTCCTTCCACTCACACAAACCATGTGAATCACACATACAGCATACACACACACGAGCTCTCAGCTCATCTTCTTCGGTCGGTTTTTTATTCAAGGATTTCTACATGGTATCAGAGCGACTGAGATGAGCTCTAGTAGCTGTGTTTGATAAACGAGACGTCGCGGTATGTTCGTTTCTGTCTTAGTCGTTTTTTGTGTTTTGAAAACCTTGGTGTTTCATCTGGTTATCTGCTGAAGTCATGAGTACTTCGTCTTCTTCTTCGAGTCATTTGGTTGCTGAAGACACTGGTAGTCCGTTTTATGTACATCCTTCTGAGAACTCGAATATTGTCCTTGTTTCCCCTTTGTTGGATGGAAGCAATTACCAGTCCTGGCGCAGATCCATGGAGCTTGCGCTCGGTTCTAGGAATAAACTGGGAATTGTTGATGGATCTGTACCACAACCTGCCATTACAGATTCGAATTATCAGCAGTGGTGTCGGTGTAACATGTTGATTTCAACTTGGATCATAAACTCGTGTAAAAAAGAGATCTCCAGGTGTGTGATGTTTGCTCATTCTGCAGCAGATATGTGGAGGGTGTTAGCTCGCAGGTATGGTCAAGGAAATACACCTAGAAAATTTGAGTTACAACAACAGATTTACTCACTGTTTCAGGGATCTCTTTCTGTTACTGATTATTATAATCAGTTGGATGTTTTGTGGTGTGAGTTTGAGCAGTATTGTGCCATAGTTCCTTGTAACTGTGGGATGTCTGACCTCCATTATAATAACAAGATTATGAAGTTTCTCATGGGTCTGAATGAGAGTTATTTCAATCTTAGGGGGCAGATTTTGGTGATGAATCCTTTGCCTGATTTGGATCAGTGTTTCAGTTATGTTGTTCAGGAAGAAAGACACAGGACTATGGTGTTTGGGCAAAAGTTTGTGGTCTCTGAATCAGCTGCTATGCAGGTTAACAGTGGGAATAATCTGCAATCTGGAAACAATGGTACCACCTCTGTTGGAACAGGAGATAGTAGTGCCAACTATGCCTCTAATAAAGGCAAAGGCACTCAACATAAATGGACTTCTACTAGTGCTCTTATCTGCAGCCATTGTGGGAAAGAAAATCATATTAAAGCCAAATGCTATCAGTTACATGGCTTTCCACCAGGATATAAGTCAAAGCAGAAGTCATCTGATGGTTCTTCTAGCTCTGCAAATATGGCTAATTCACAGAATGAAGGGAAGGCTCCACCTTCTTCTCCTGCTAATTCAGCTTTTACACCTGAGCAGCTAAATCAGTTGATGCAGTTGATGAGGGGTTTTCCTGGACCAAGTCCTGGCTCTTCTGCTAGTTCAGCCTCTAGTAACTATTCTTTTGCAGGAACTACTAGTGCTTTCACCTCATTAGTTGTTGGTTCACAGACTCAGCATTGGATACTTGATACAGGAGCCACAGATCACATGGTTAGTTCACCTACCAAGTTCACTTCAGACATGATGCCTTGGTGTATTGAGGTACATTTACCTGATGGAAACAGAACCTTCACAACACACAAAGGCTCTATTCAGGTGACTCCTACTTTACTCCTTAAAGAAGTCCTTTGTGTGCCTGCTTTTCAAGTAAACCTCATATCTGTTGGTGCTCTCTTGAGGTCCCTACAATGTTCTGTTGTATTTTCTGGAAATACTTGCACTATTCAGGAAGATGTGAGTAAGAAAATTTTGGGAATTTGGACACAAATGTCAAGGACTCTTCCTTTTACAATCTGATCATTTGCTTTCTAGAGCCAATGATCTCACTGCTACTTGTAAGAGTATTTGGCATTCCAGACTTGGACATGCCTCACATGGTAGGATGCAACTTCTCAAAGGTGTGATTCCAGGAGTATTTTCTGGCTCTGACAGTCTCTGTGACATCTGCCCACTTGCTAAACAACATAGGTTGTCCTTTCCAACCAGTCATAGTAGAGCCTCTCAAATTTTTGATTTAGTGCACTGTGACCTCTGTGGTCCTTTTCCAGAAGCAACTGTGGATGGCTACCTCTATTTTCTCACTATTGTGGATGACTTTTCAAGGTTTACCTAGATTTGTATGCTCAGATCTAAGTCATAAACTAAGACACAATTGCTCAACTTTGTGAATTTTGTAGCAACACAGTTTGGACACAAAATCAAAGTGATCAGAACTGACAATGGTTCTGAGTTTATAGCTCCTGATTTTTACTCTTCTCATGGCATTCTTCATCAAACAAGCTGTGTTTATACACCTCAACAGAATGGGGTGGTTGAAAGAAGGCATCAGACTCTGTTAAACATTGCCAGAGCCTTGAGATTTCAGTCTGGTGTGCCCTTGAATCTTTGGAGTTTTTGTATCACCACAGCTGCTTATTTGCTTAATAGGTTGCCTGTTCCTGGTTTAGATAATAAAACTCCATATGAACTGCTTCATACCACACCTCCTTCTTATGATCATCTTAAAGTTTTTGGATGTTTATGCTATGTCACTGAAACTATCCCTCACAAGAAAAAGTTTGATGCTAGGGCTTTTAAAGGGGTGTTTCTTGGATATTCTATGCATTCTAAAGGTTATTTGGTCTATAATCTGCTCACCCATGCCATTGTTACATCCAGAGATGTTCAATTTGCTGAGACAATATTTCCTTTTTTGTCTGATACTTCTGACTCTGTTTCTGATCATTTTTGGATTAATACACCTGAGTACAGCTCAGATGTTGATTTACCTTCTTCTGGTGTTGCTGATGAGAATGTTCATTTGAATGACAATATCATTGGTTCAGAACTGTCTCCTACATCCACAGAAGTTCCAATTACCAGGGCTGCTAGACCAAGAAAGACACCTGCTTATTTGGCTGACTATTGTTGTAACAATGTCACCACACCTGAAGGCTTATTCATTGAACCTTCCACCTATGCTGAAGCTGCAAAATATCCACACTGGCAGGAGGCTATGCAGAAGGAGTTTGCAGCTCTGGAAGCCAATAACACCTGGTTAGTTACTGATTTACCTTCTCATAAAACACCTATTGGCTGTAAGTGGGTGTTTAAGGTGAAATATAAATCTGATGGAACTCTAGAAAGGTTTAAAGCTAGGTTAGTAGCAAAGGGGTACAGTCAGAGAGAGGGGTTGGATTATGAGGAAACTTTTGCTCCTGTGGTTAAAATGACTACCATCAGAACCCTGCTAGCTTTGGTTGCAACAAATTCCTGGTTTCTTGAACAGTGTGATGTAAATAATGCCTTTCTTCATGGTGATCTTATGGAGGAAGTTTATATGGAGATGCCACCTGGCTTTGCAAAACAGGGGGAGCAGAAAGTGTGTAAACTTTTAAAGAGTTTGTATGGCTTAAAACAGGCTAGTAGGCAGTGGTTTTGCAAGCTCACAGGTGCCTTGTTGGAATATGGTTTCACTCAGTCATTAGTGGATCATTCTCTGTTCACCATGCACAGTGGGAATTGCAGTTTGATTCTATTGATATATGTTGATGATCTCATCATAGCCAGTAATGATCAAAGGGAAATCAGAAGAATCAAAACCTTTCTGGATGACAAATTTCTCATCAAAGATCTTGGCAGCCTCAAATACTGTCTTGGTCTTGAGATTGAGAGAAATGATAAAGGGATTACACTATGTCAAAAAAAGGTACACTGTGGAGTTACTGAAAGAATCAGGGTATGCAGATTGCAATTCCACCACATTTCCAATGGATACAAAGGCCAAGTTCAGTAGAGATGCACCTAATCCACTTCCTGATCCCAC
Organism: Euphrasia confusa; assembly: GCA_954870475.1. Lineage (NCBI taxonomy): Eukaryota > Viridiplantae > Streptophyta > Magnoliopsida > Lamiales > Orobanchaceae > Euphrasia > Euphrasia confusa. The sequence continues at coordinate 25,307,792 of OX940967.1, forward strand.
AATGTATAGAAGGCTAGTAGGTAAGTTGTTGTACCTTACTATTACTAGACCTGATATATCATATGCTGTCCATGTACTTAGTCAGTTTATGAGCAGACCAACTCAGTCTCATTTAGGTGCAGCTCATAGAGTGTTGAGATATTTGAAAGGGACTTTGAATCAGGGTATTTTCTATCCCAGTAGTAGTGAGATGAAGCTTAATGCTTTCTGTAATGCAGACTGGGGTGCATGCATTGATACAAGGAGGTCTGTGACAGGTTATGCTGTCTTTCTGGGAGACTCACTTGTAAGTTGGAGATCAAAGAAGCAGTCAGTTGTCTTTAGAAGTTCAGCTGAGTCAGAATATAGGGCAATGGCTCTTACCATTTGTGAACTTATTTGGTTAAAACAGGTCCTGCTGGATATGGGAGTCAAAGTACCAGCTGCTAACCTCTATAGTGACAGCAAGGATGCCCTTTCAATGGCAGCCAATCCAGTGCTTCATGACCGGACCAAACATGTGGAGATTGACTGTCATTTTGTGAGGGAGAAGGTGCAGCTTGGTCAGGTTCAAATGATGTATGTCCCCACCAAATCACAGGTAGCAGATTTGTTGACTAAGGCTTTGGGGAGTGACTTGTTTCATCAGCTTTTATGCAAGTTGGGAATGAGATCCTCAACTTGAGGGGGAGTGTTGAAGTGTTGATTTGCAGCTGATGAAGTATTGAAGGATTGAAGTGTTGAAGTTGTTTTGAATGTTGAAGACTTGTTTTATTTCTTTTATTCTACTGCAAGGGTATTTGCGTCTTTTGGGATATTGGAGTATATAATGAACTCTACTGTTTGTAATTAGGTTTATCGAATTCAATTGAAACTTTCCCAATTTCATTCTCTCTCCTTCCACTCACACAAACCATGTGAATCACACATACACCATACACACATATGAGCTCTCAGCTCATCTTCTTCGATCGGTTTTTTATTCAAGGATTTCTACAGTCATTTAAAAAAGTTTCATCATAATTCATAAACCAATTGATAAAAAGAACGAAAGGTTTACTTAAATTTATAGGTTGAGCTTCTTTTACCTAAAAGTATAAATGAACATCTCACAATACACGTTTAAACAGACTCTTCATTAATGGTGGAGTTTATGTGATGTCATTCTAATTCTTGATAATAAATATATTTTGGAGCTAATTAATGTAAAAATAAAATTGTTACATCAATTTAAAGAACATGCAAATTCATTTTAAATTATAAATTTCAAAAAAAAAAGTTGAGAAAAGGTAATTAGTTATATGAAAGATATAAATACTCATTTGAGGCCAGTGTTTTTTTTATAAATCGCATTATTTAACAGCTCGAACTGTTAGAGATCGAAAAATTTGATATTTGTATTTGTGGTCGAATAAATTCTTTAATCTCACTTGTTGGTAGATTTCAACCTAATTAATTAAGAAAGCTCAATAAGTTGATAATTAATTTGAGTTAGTCGCCTCTAGCGAAAGTCGAATCCTAAAACTCGACGTTAGCCAAACGCTCTAATACCATGGTAGAAATCGTATTATCTAACAATTCGACCGGTTAAAAAAAATAGATAACTTGACATTTATATTACATATATACTATATTCTCAAATAAATTTGCATTCTATTAGCACAAATATCATGTATTAGATGTATAGCCTTTCTAGGTATACAAATCAAATACACATATCATGGGATGCCCGAAAGACAAGAAAGTTTGAGGTCATTCCCATAAAGGCAGGCTTGCCATTGGTAGATGGTCGTGGCCAGAATCTCAAACCTCAGCATGTATAATTACTATTGATTTGATTTGCCCATAAAAATACTATTTCCAGGTAATTAATTGGATGATTTATGTTTGACTTCTTGCAATATTGTAAATTAAATGTAATTAAATTAAATGCAATTAATAGTAGTTAATAGTGGGTCAAACTCAAAATCACAAACCCTTATTCTTAGGGTACTCACAAAAAGAGTACTCTCCTCTTATTAGTTCCATTAATTTCACACGCTGAATTGACCTGCCCCAAACCAAATACACCCCCTCCACTACAGTAATAACTATTTATTTTTCTACCTCGGCTATCATTATTAAAGACAAAAATATAAACAAATAAAGCCATTAAATAAGGAGTTCATTAATTTAATTTAATTAAAACACACACACTAAAACACACACACACCACTTAACAATATTTTATTCTGCTTCCCTCCTCAGCAGGCAGGGCAAACTACTATAAGAAACCCCTCCAGGGTTTTCATTTCATTACTCCCCAAAACCAAAACCCCTTCTTCCATCAAAATTTAATTTTTTTTATTCAAAATTCTAATTTTTCATACTTACATTTTAATCCCCGTTCGATTAATCATAATCATGAGCTGCAACGACAACGGAACAGAGCTGAGAAGGGGGCCGTGGACCCTCGAGGAAGACAACCTCCTCATCCACTACATAACCTCCAATGGCGAAGGCAAATGGAATTCGTTAGCCAAATTCGCAGGTACACACACTAACGCGTACATCTGCGTTAAATTTTCTTGATTTTTCATTCTTCTAAAAATTAAATCTTTATGTTTGCTGCAGGGCTAAACAGGACAGGGAAGAGCTGCAGGCTTCGGTGGCTGAACTACCTGAAGCCCGACATAAAGCGCGGGAACCTGAGCCCGCACGAGCAGATCCTGATCCTCGAGCTCCACTCGAAGCTCGGAAATCGATGGTCCAAGATCGCTCAGCATTTGCCGGGCCGAACGGACAACGAGATCAAGAACTACTGGCGGACCCGAGTCCAGAAGCAGGCCCGACAGCTCAAGATCGATTCCAACAGCAAGAAATTCCTCGAGGCCATCCGAGTCTACTGGATGCCTCGACTCCTCGAGAAGATCGAGCAGGACTCCTCCTCCTCCTCCTCCTCCTCCTCTGTCACCACCCACCCGGCCCGTTTGCCCTGCCCGAAGCCCGACTCGAGCTTGTTGGGCCTGAAAATGCCCGAGATTTTGACCCCGCAGTACTCGTACAGCGACTCGTTCCATGCAAACTCGTCGTCGGTCGAGTTGGAGGGCGATGTGGGATACGGCGTGCATGGGTTCGGGTCGGATTGCCAGGTGGCGGACATGGATTGGCTGGAGGAGGACTTGGGTGGGTCCTTTTGGGACACGGATGGGTTTTGGGCTTGTGACATATGATTCGATCGAGTAGATGATGATTTGGATGGATCGAGTACTTGTAAATTGTAGAAACATGTGCCCCTCGAGTTTAGTCTAATTACGAAAATACCTTGTTATGAGATATGTAATTGATGTACCAATACTATATACTCTAGGTAATACTATTAGGTATCTACTTGTTCGTTTGGTATTAGGATGTAATAATGGATGGTGAAAGACTTTGTGTAAAGTGTTTTTTTTTTATTTATGTAAGTGTAAAATTAATCGTATCCAACTATGTATATACAATCAAATTCAATTGGTTTCAACACTTGTGTATATCTAGTGCTACACTATACTACCTCTAACTATTTGTAATTAGTATCTCGTCAACTTGTACACGTAACTATCAATACAGATATCAATCGGATCAACTTACTCGATTTTGCTCAATTTAATTCAAATTACATAGTTAATTCAGTTCGAATCAATTGATTTGGATTCAACTTGTACACGTAACTATCAATACAGATATCAATAGGATCAACTTACTCGATTTTGATCAATTATTGAAATTACAGAGTTGTTCAGTTCGAATCAATTGATTTGGATTCATTTTTACTGGTAAATTATTACTCTTTATTTTCTTTTAATCATAGGCTACTTTAATTTTTTTTTTCTTTTTTCTTTTGGAGTTAATCAAAATAATTTTAGGATTTGATTGACGCATGTAATGAAATCATAGCTGGTTGAAGTGACAACATAAGAGGATCAAATAGTCATAGGACAAAAGCCTAGCGAAATGTGGCCCAAACCATTGTTGATGATGAGCACATTATCTTGTACGCATAGCTTCATATACGAAGGGATGCTTCATGTTTTTTTTTTATTCTTTCATTTATTTATTTGTTTTTAATGTTTTATTTCCTTTAGTATTTATTAGAGGATGACACGTGCTTTGCTACGTACACCGGATACATGTTTTTCTTGAATTTAATCTAATAAGATAAGATGCCATATGAAACGTAAGAAACAAATATGTGAAGTAGCAATATAAGTTGATAAAATACTAAAAACAATTGTTTCGTAATGTGATTCAAATTTGATGAGAAAATTAAGTTGGGTACAGGTTGTTTGACTGAGTTTCAGTATAATAAACTCATAGACATGTTTGTTGGGTTGAAAATCAAGTTATTACATGTTTGACGTACGTGAAAAACATTTGAATTAAAAACATTTTTTAGTTATGTGTTTTCACTTATATCTTGTGTTCTTTTGATTATCATATTTCTTTGTGTCATTAATTATTATATTAAGATCTTTATTATGAGAGAATTTTGGACTTAATATCAGAACATGGAGTTTCTAATCTTGGATTTTTTGTGATTCAGCTTGAGTATATTGAGGGGAAGTCGAGCATGGAAAACAATGATCAGAGCACATGACTATTCGAGTTGTATATCACCTTACAAAGTTGTGGGCACATATATATAACATTTAAAATGAGTTGTATTTGGGAATTAAGGGATTCAAATGGATATGCCATGTTTTGCACTCACAAGTCACAAGAATTACAAAGTGCACTTAGTACGTAGTTGATATGAGTAAATAAATTGTTTTTGTTTCTAAGTTTGGGTAGTGTTCGAACTAATTAGTCAATTTTAGTTAGAAATATATCTACAGTGCTGTAGATAATATATACAGTATATTCTAATTTGAAAAATATTCTAATTTGAAAAATACATCATTTCAATCCTAATTAATATTGTTAAGATTTGTTAAAAATATCTTTTTAACCTAATTAATATTTTGATATTAATTAATTTATTATTATATAATATATTTATTTAATTAATTATACATTGTGAACACAAATTAAATGAATAGTTAATTATACATTATAAATTATTATTGATTAATGTGTCAAATTTACTGCTCATTTTAATAAATTATTACAGATATTATAGATTACCGATTTCCTTGTAGGTAGCCTTGAATTCTTGTTTCATATTAAGTGCGGTTTAACTATAAAATTTTCATTTAGTTACATGATAATTATCACGATAGACTTGAGACTTTTAAAATCTATTCATTTTATCACATCTTTATTTCATGTAGGGATCATTATTAACTTGAATTAAGTTGTATGTTTAAAATTTGAAAAAAATTGCACAAGTCGTTTTCATAAATGAGTTGAGCTTGAGTATTGAGTATCATATTTCTTTCTCGAATCTCATAATTTGGATTTGTGATCAACCAGATCATTAATATAAGTATTTTTTAAATACCAAATTCGACTAGTACTATATATATACTCCTTGCAAAGTGCCACAAGCTTTTAGGAACGTCGTAGAATATCTTCTTATGATATAATTAAATGACTGAGTTTGAGAGTTCGACTATATATATACTATGTATTTATGATTTGTTCCATACTAACTAGTTGTTGCACTTCTTTTATAAATAATAATAAAAAGTGTAATTATTGTTTTGAAACTGAAGTAGTACTAATTAATATTAGTTGTCTCTTATTACATTGAGAGTGTTCATTTTATTTTCCGCGGCATGGTAATTAAAAAAAATGTATTTTAATGTATGTTTAAAGTTATGTATTGTTGAGTCAAAATTGGTATGTGTATTATGATATTATAAATTTAATATTAAAATTTGATGTTTTTAATATTAGATGTGTTTTAAAAGAATAAAAAAAATTGAGACATTTTCAGTAAATAAAAAAAGAAACAGTGCATAATTTTTTGGGATACAAAAATTATAGCTGATTTTGTTATTTCCAGTTATATAGTAAAAATAAGTTTTATATACTATATATATATATATATATATATATATATATATATATATATATATATATATATATATACATTTATCTACTGTATAAGAGTAGTTTCTTCATTAGCAAACTGAGCTCAAATTCAATTTATTTTAAATCAACTTGTGCTAGCGCAAATTAATGTTCGACTCATATTCGTTAGCATTAATAGCCAAGAAAATAACAAAGTTCACATTGTATATGAACGAATCAATAATATATGAAGTATATATTGTAGGTATATAGATATGTATCAAATTATACAAAATTAGTCGAAGTGAAGACGAATAAAATAATTAAGAGAAATAATTATATAAGAGAAAATATTTTATATCTTTGAAAACTAAGAATGGATACATATGTAAATTTGAAGTGGGTATTAGAAAAATAAGCAAAAAAATCAAGATGAGGGATTCCGAATTATGGATATTGGACGATGGATTTGACTGGAATAGGTTTAAAAAGTAGGTTTCGTAGGGTAAATATTATGGCTAGCCTCGAGGGTATTGTGGGCAAGATGTATATGGAAAATATGATTTTCCAAATTGACTAAACAAATCTCACTTATATATCATTTTGACCCCAAAATAATTTATCATGAATTCTAGTTGACAACCTTTGACAAAATTACATTATACGCGGTGAAAATATCTAAGTGCACTGAAATATCTAAAAAGATAGATCAAAAAAATAATATGAGATGATTATAAGAAAATAAAGTTTGGGCATTTTTTTAATTTATTGATATTACAAAATGAACCCTCGACTTTGATTCCATCATATATAAATGTGACACGTGAATGGTTTTAAATTTATAAGTTGGTTGAAGTAAAATGTTAAATATAAGGAATTTTTAGAAAAAAGGATAATATGTTTTATGAAACTATAATTTCTAATCTATAAAATACATTTTATAATTTAAAGTTAAAATTGTATAGTATTTTAATTATTTAGGGTAGTTTATATTTTATAAAATATAGTTTGATAGTTGTATTTATAAAAAAGAGTAACATTTTAAAGTTGAATTTTTTTTATATACCTCATAATTTTCATACGCAAATGATTTATATATTGAAAGTTAAATGTTACAACTCTAAGAAAAAATATAGTAACTCTTATTTATGTAAAATCACTATAGTACATTTTTTTAATAATTGGTTGTATAATAAAAAAAATATGTTATATCACATATATATACATCATGTTCTCTTTTTAAATTACAAAAAAAATGCGATAATTCATTTGTAATATAAGCATAGATACTTTAACTCACACAAACTCTTAATTTATGTTAAAATTTTACAGTAATAAAACTATCTCATAATTTGCAATTTAAGCAGCTAGTAGTTTCTTTGGACAGAAAAGAGAAAGGAAGATTATGCACAAGGATGAGGCACACTAAAAACTTCATACGGTCATATAGTTAGGATCGAGAAAAAAATATTATTATACATAATCATTTTTATATAGAGTTTTACAAAATAAAAATAATTTTTTCGTATAAAAAATAATATAAATATAAAAATAACAATAATCGTATATTATCAATCTTCCTGTTCACATAATCAATTTAATAGTTTTGACTAAAGAATTTTTACCATATATATGTAAAAATTGTGTTTAACAGATACATTGATTAAAATACTAATGAATCTAAGGGCTATAAACTTTGATCATATATTATATGTTATTGATTTTGATAAATATTTTTAAATCATCTTAAACACGTTATTGATTTTGATAAATAAAAATAAAATTAATAAATATGTTTTATTATATATTAATCATCTATTCTTATATAGAGATATAAATACTTAAGGTGAGACTTGAAAAATGTACTATGAGTTATGACAATGTAGAATTTATTCTTATTTATAACTAGTCACAAGTTGAGACTTAATTTTTTTTATTAAAGGAGTTTATTCCTATATAGAGATTATATTGTATTCCTAATTTTTGTTGAAATTCAGTTAAATGTTTTCCTATCCAATTTCGAATTATAACATTATTTGTGTAAAATTTGAAAGTCTCCAAATTTCAAATATATCTTCCATATTTTGTTCGATTAAAATTATTTTAAAATAAATAACATAATACTTGAACGTCAGAAAATCTATTTCTATAAAAAAAAACACTTACACGTCTATAAAATGAATATATGGGCTGAAAGCTTGTGTGAAATGAATTAGGGTTTACCAGGATTTTTTTTTCCAAAGATTCACAAAAAATTAAACGCAAATATAATTTTTACGTTAAAGCGATCATAGCCTTTTATTTCGTTTAATAAGAAAATATTTTTACATCTTTCTCTGAGCATTAGGTAGCCACTTTTAGGGGTGGATATCGGTTCGAAAACCGAACCGTTCGATTTTTCGGTTATCGAAAAACCGAACCGAAATTTTCGGTTCGGTTATTGAAAAACCGAAAACCCGAACTACAAAACTGAAAAATCGTATTAAAAAAAAAGGCCGAGTTGTGCGTTTTCCTAAGAGCCGGATATAAACATGAAAATGTGTATAAAAAGGTAAATCAAATGAAACTATACACAAGGACTTCGTCGAGCAAACTCGAGCGTCGAGGAATTGTGAAAGGCGTGTCTGAAATGTGGTGGGGGCTGAGATGTGAAGGCGGCGATTTAGGAGAATGAGGTATTAGGTCAACCAGAGAAAATAAATTTTGTGACAAATTGGTTGATTTCTTGTTGGACCTTAAATTAAAATGTTAGTTTTATGGTATACACATCATTTTACTTTTCCTAATTCTTTTAAAGATACCAACTTATATTTAAGAAACAAATCGGTTCTTCGGTTTTTTCGGTTTTTTAATTCGGTTTTCGGTTACCTGAAAACCGAAAATTATTTTATATCGTTATCCAAAACCGAACCGAAGACCAAAAAATTGGTTTTCGGTTAACCAAGAACCGAAAATTTCGATTCGGTTTCGGGAAAAACCGAGAACCGAAACCCGATGAGCCACCCCTAGCCACTTTGATAGACATCAAATTTTGTAATTTTTTTGTATTGTGTTTTTTTATTCGTTTACTTTATTATGAGTTCATGTATTCGTGAGTGATTGTGAATTGTAAGTGTAATTTTATTATACTAAATAAACACATAAGACGAGGATAGAATCGATCGATCCAAAGTAATTAAATTATGTGTTTCATACTCTCTCCATTTCATAATAGTTGCAACATTTTTCTTTTTAGGTGTCACACAATACTTTTTTTATTAAATATCAATAGCATATAAGAAAAAAAAATGTACGTGACTATATATATAGAACATAGAAAAGGACTTTACCGCTCAAACAACCTAAGAGACTAACTCTCCTAAACACCAAATGCAACACAACACTAAAAATACAAAATAGTTGACACCCTAAAAAATAAATAAATATTCTATCTTTTTTACTTTAAAATATTATTGGGAAAAATGGCAATAAGGCCAATTTTCAACATTTTTTGGCCAATAAGGCCAATTTCTAATTTTCGTGTCAATTAGGCCTTTTTGTTCCAATTAGGCCAAAAAATGTATTTTGGCGGACGAAACTACCCTCCCCCTCAATTTCTGATCCTCGCAAACTCCCAGTTCGCGTGCACCGCGATCAGAGTCGCAATCAGCTGCGCTACAAAAAAGGCGAACACGAGAAGAAGCCCCGGGCGCTCGATGTACGACCAGCTCCTGGATCGAGTCACGAAGATCAGCGCCTGGCTGACGATGGTGACCTGGAGGTAAACGGCCGAGTTGAGCTCTTCGTGGTTGTCCCTGATCGAGTGCACCCCGAACCTCTCCGTGAAGAAATCCGACTCCTGAGCCGCCCAGAAGAAGATGATTGTCATCACAGCTAAGTAAGTCCCGAATACGACTCCCGTCCACGAATCAGCTTGTCTTCAATGTCTACGTTGATACATTCGTCGTTGCTCTGGACCTCGAATTGATGACGAAGACTCAACATTGTTACCCCTTCGATTGGTGAAACTAACCTCAATGTAAGTATTGATCGCCATTTGGTTTCCTTGATTGGTTTCTCAGTTCTTCGACTTTTGTAGCGAGATTTGAAACATCGAGCGTCGACGATGCGTCGGGTGTTTCTATGATTAAAGGTTTCTCGCATTTGTTTGTACTAATTTTAGTAGCATATTGCTAATACAGACTGTGGTTTTTTTTAGTTTTTTTTTTAGAATTTTAAAGAAAGTTGATGTTCTTCTGAACACATGAAGATTCCTGGTAATTGGCAGGGATACCGAGAACTTACCTATATCATGGCTCGCCTCAAAATTAACCGATTTCTCATTTCGTATACCTATCTGATCCCACCTTCTTGTCCCAAAAGATATACGGCCTCGGTGCTGTAATATAAATTTCGTTGACATTGTTTGTGCCAATTTTATATGCTGTATGTCGGTATAAATGTGACTCTCTGTGTGCGTGTGTGTTAATACGCTGTTTCGTTGAGAGTTAGTAATATATTTACTAGGAATTTGTAATTTAAGTAATACATGCTTAGTGCTTACTTGTATCTTGTTTAATGTGTCTTGTTGAATCAGTACGAGCACTTGATGTTGCTAGAGCTGCTCGAGAAAGGTCATTTTGGAGGCGAATAAAAAGATTGGCAGTGGGGTCAAAGCCTTCCAAGTCCGTTCTCATCCCTAGTATAAAAATGACCAAGTGTTCGATTGCTGCGAGTACTCACGATTGTAAATGTGGATGATATTCAGTGTTTTTTAATGATATTCAGTGTATTTTTTAATCAAACAGTGAATTCATGTGACATTCAGTCATATTCAGTGTGTTTCAGTCTTATTCAGTGTGTTTAAGTGTTACGGTCCTGCTCAGTGTGTCTCAAACCTATTCAGTGTGTTTAAGTGCTATTCAGTGTGTTTAAGTGCTATTCAGTGTATTTTAATCATAGTCAGTGTGTTTAAGTCATACTCAGTGTGTCTCAGTCCTATTCAGTGTGTTTAAGTGCTATTCAGTGTGTTTAAGTGCTATTCAGTGTTAAAATATGTCATTCAGTGTGTTAAAATATGGCATTCAGTATGTTCAGTGTTAAAATATGACATTCCGTGTTAAAATATGTCATTTAGTGTTAAAATATGACATTCAGTATGTTCAGTGTTAAAATATGACATTCAGTGTGTTAAAATATGACAATTAGTATGTTCAGTGTTAAAATATGTCATTCAGTGTTAAAATATGACATTCAGTGTTAAAATATGACATTCAGTATGTTCAGTGTTAAAATATGTCATTCAGTGTTAAAATATGACATTCAGTATGTTGTTATTCAGTGTAATTTTATAACATTCAGTGTGAAACTCTGGCATTCAGTGTTATTATGCTTCAGTGTAAAAATGGGGCATTCAGTGCTACTCAGTGTATTTTAATCCTACTCAGTGTGTTTAAGTCATATTCAGTGTGTTTAAGTCCTATTCAGTGTGTTGACTCACATTAACTTGTTTCATGACCAAAACACTGAATGTCATAAAAAAACACTGAACGTCATAAAAAAACACTGAAAATAAAATAAATACTCCAAAAAAAATCCATGCTTCGACCATTTCGAACATATTTAACAAAATGTATCACATGACAATTTCAATTACAATGTTGCTTACGAGCATAACCATATTTTTACATATACACATTTTTACATATACAATGTTGTTCACGAGCATAACCACATTTTTACATATACAAGAACAGAAGATCCTTCGTGCATGGTCATTTTCTCGAGAATTGAGTGGATCCATCTGTCTAAAACAAGAACTCCAAGTCAGCAAGTTAAAGGACTTTGTGGTCACCAATAGGTTTCACACCTGGCCAGAACGAATTACCCTCAATGTACCTGTGTTTAAAATCGGAAAAAAAATGTAGAATAGCTCATAACCTCACGGGATGATATTAGCTCTAAAGTGAAATTAACATTTCCATATGAATTAATAAGTGAAACTTACATTTTCTTCAAAAATGGGTGTTTGTAGAAGGTATCTGGGATCCGCCCAGAAAACGATGGGCCGAAGAGCTGGGTGTATTTTCTTTCCAGCTTATGGTACATCTACATTAAGAAAATAGGCCAATATATCAATGCACAAAGAACCATACTTGTACTTTTTACAGAGAACACAACACAACAATATCAAGATATGAGACGCCAGCAGTTGAGTACAATGATGCTGAAGAATCTGATACAACCTTGTCACAAATCAAAACTATTGTTTCATTCTGATGGATGTGCTCCATTTTCTTGTAACATAGCTTCACTACTGTGTACTTGCCTCCTATTTGCATATTTTTTCTTCTAGAAAAATGAAAAATAATAATATGAAACAAATATGAGAAATTGATGGCCCATGTTATTCTTTTGTTGGAGATTTACCGTATACAGTTTTCATAGTCTCAGCAATTAAGTTAACAAGTAGAAAGAAAAAAAAATTATTAACAAACTGATGTATTTGCCCATTTGGAGCCTTGGACATCTATCTACATTATATTATAAGTCATTTCAATAACAAACAAGACTTAATGAACAGATTTCTATACCAAGTCAGCTGCAATACAACCGTGTTATAAACACACATTGATGTGAGTACAACACTGAATGCACACACAAAGCACTGAATGGCACATAAAAGGATTGAGTGAGATGCAGAGACACTGCATGACAGTACAAGTACACCATGTTGGCACTAAATGATACTCATAGACACTGAGTGGCATGTATATGACACTGGATGCCATGTAAATACACTGACTGGCACACAAGGACACACAAAGGCACTAAACATGCTGTAAAAATGGCATGTAGCACACTGAGTGGCATGCAAAGGCACTGTGTGACATGTAAAGACACTGAACAAGCATATATAACACTGAACAGGACATAAAAACACTGAACAACCACCAAAACACACAATCAAACTGAGTGGCCATGTAAATACACTGAGTGGCATGCAGAGGCACTGTGTGACGTGTAAAGACACTGAACAGAACATAAAAACACTGAACATCCACCAAAACACACAATCAAACTGAGTGGCCATGTAAATACACTGAGTGGCATGCAGAGGCACTGTGTGACGTGTAAAGACACTGAACAGGCATATATAACACTGAACAGAACATAAAAATACTGAACATCCACCAAAACACACAAATCAAACTGAGTGGCCATGTAAATACACTGAGTGGCATGTAGAACACTGAACAGGCATATATAACACTGAACAGAACATAAAAACACTGAACATCCACCAAAACACACAAGTCAAGATGATCAACACATACTTACACCGAACCTCCATCAAAACACATAAAAAACACTACACATTCAGGCATGCAAGCCAAACTAACATACATATATATAGGATATGTACATATCATAACAAGAGCCCTGCAGTTTTGCCCCAAAAACAAAATAAAAAATCACAACTGAGAAAGTGTGTTTATGTAACAGATACCAAACACGAACAATCCTTTTGGTCCCCATTAAGATTTTATGTAATATTTATTTGATGCATCCTACACAAACATGGCCTCACCCATTTGCATGAAATATGAAATAATCAATTACATATAGAAAAACGATATAGTATTCTTAATCTTCAGCCATGCAATGTTCCAAAAAATGATCATTCCAGTATCCACAATGCAGAGGCAGAAAAAACAAGGACTGCCCAAGAAATAGAATTAAAGAAAGAATTTGCCTCACCACTCACATTAGCGAAATCCAAAAATTCGGTGGGGAAGAAGGAGGCCCATATGGATTGTTTGGATCCTCGCCACAGAACCAATCGAGTTTCGTAGCCGAAATCTTAACAATATAGCTCATTCAGTATCAAGTACGACCTGCATTTCTTAGGGGCATTTCGTCGAACAAGTGGCTGGCGGGTCGATCCGAAGGTCGAGATCCCCGTAGCTAGCGCTCCGAAGCTCTCGTCGGCGACGGTGAGATATTTACGGTGGAGGGAGGCGGTGGTGGTGCGTGGTTGAGGTCCAACCGAACCTCCGGTCGATATCTGAAGTCGTCGAGCTTCAGCCTCCCCCGTCAATCGAAGATGATGTTGTCGGGTTTGATGTTCCTGTGAGCGACGCCGAGACGGTGGCAGTAGGCGACGGTCGTCATCAGCTGCTTGAGGACAGCGGCGGCGTCGAGTTCGGAGAATCGTGCGCCAAGGAACGGGAGGGGTGTCTGCGGCTGCGTCCGCGCTGGGGATATGAATTTGGGGGAGGAGGGGTCGTGTGGAATTTAAGAAAGGGTAATACGGTCTTTGCACATTTTAGGCGGCTTAATTGACAAGCGTAATTTCTCGAAAGCCTTATTGCCGAAAAAATGTTGAAAAATGGCCTTATTGCCATTTTTCCCAATATTATTTTAGTTTACCCCTACTTTATCTAGTATTTTTTAAATTTCAATCACAGTTACTTTATTTTTCAAATTAAAAATATATTTCTACCCTTTATTTTTTGATTAAAAAATCAATAATTAACATTTTTTTTTAATTTTCGTGCTTAGAATATTCTCTCAACTTTTATAAGAAAGGAGTACTAATTTTAATCTCCCTTTTGCCCAAAGAGCATGACAATTACACATGATTTATGACTTTAAAAGCGACAAACTTTTATGGACTCATCAAAAGTACTATTTTTGTCTCAAACCAATGATTATACTTTCTCCATTAGATACAAAAGAGGTCTGACACGTAGGGAGTATATAGTAGTTCAAACGTTTTCAACGAATTGAAGTTCTCAATCCGAATCGAATAACGCTAAAAATTGAGAGAAACAATTCTTATAAACAAATATGTATTTACACTTGATAAATTGTCAAATCGATTTGTCCTCGTGCTAACAAGAACGATTTTTTTTTTCGAGTGCGCCCAAATTCAATTTTGTTTTTTCCTGTTTAGGTGCCCTTCACATTTAAAAAAGTTGACTCTCACAAATGAATTAAGATGAGTTCCATTATCACTTATATTATTTAATCGATAGGTTCAAAAGCTAAGAATGTTAAAAAAAAAGTGGTCAAGTCGGCTTTCTAAGATCGTTGACATTCATTAAGAACCCAAAAAAATACGAATATGCTTCCATTTAGATAATCTCTAATATTATGAATAAACTTTTTTGTGAATGTTTGAATGCGGGAGAATCTTGTGAGCGTGAATCTAGGGGTGGAGCTCGACTTTTACCAATACATTAGTTTTATTATATACAAATATTGATTTAATTATCTAATTTAAAGCTTGTTTGGTGAATCTAGTTTGGGGGTTAGGTAGCTTCTTTCTACTCATTTGTTTTTCTATCAAATAACTTAAGAATCAACTATCAATCTATAGTGTTTCTGTGGTTTTTAACTTATTGTATGTACCGATTCGGTTTTGATTCAATTTTGCGTTCTTCGAAGATTGATTCACTTAACGATGAAAACTTGTCATTCCTAATGTCCTCTCTTGTGCGTGAACACTTAACGTTGATCATTCATCATAAGATTGTTCCACAACAAACACCCTAACTTTGAGTTCTTATTAACAAATGTCTGAAAAAAATGCATTTTTTAGTACAAGTAGCATTATACATTTTCAAGGATCAACTATATGTGCAAGGTCTTACAAGTGACACTACGACTGTGGGTGGGCACGAGCCAGGTCGAGCCCAAAATTTTTAAAGCTCGGCCCAAAATTTGTTGTCGCGGTCCGAACCGGGGTGGGCACGAGCCAGGTCGAGCCTAAAATTTTTAAAGCTCGGCCCAAAATTTGTTGTCGCAGTCCGAACCGAGCCGGACTTTTTTGTATAAACTTTAAATTTTGAATTCAAAATTATAAATTAAAATACAAATAATCATATAAAATATACTTATTTATTAAAATATAAATTTAAGAAATTGAAAAATCGGCAAGTATAAATTTTCAGTCCCAAATTTTTTTGGACCCAATCTCAGACTAACTTTTAAATTTCAGTTCGAGACAAAATTTCGTCTCGAGCTTTTGGCGGACCAGTTCCAAACATTTTTTGGCTCAACCCGTGACGGATTTTTTTTTACATGTTTTCGGTCCGAGCCCGAGTTTTTCGGGCTCAAACGCTCACTCCTTAGTTTATGCAATTTCAATATGTGTACTTTGTATAATACCATTTGTAACGCTCTGAACCTTACAAGCCAAAGTCTACCCTTTGTGCGTCGACTCCGTTAACAATGAATGTTCTCTTCTATGGTATAGTAGAACCATAAACCCAACACAATTTTCCCAAGGCACATCATCTTTTTTACACTATAGACACTTCTCAATAGGCCACCATCATAAATTTGTTACAAAACAAACTTAAACTTTAAAATTATAAATAAATGATGAATTTGTTTTTTGCACATTTTTAGTAAACAAACTAAACAAATAAAAAAATTAAGAAATGTAAACAAAACAAAACAAAGACTTTGAAAATGAATTCAATTCAAAGATAAGATCACTGACTCGTTTTATTAAAAAGAAAGACTATTCAAAAAAGACACCTTACAAATTCAAAGTGCAAATATCTACCGAGCCTCTTGGAGCCTTCTTCTACCTTCCCCTTAGAAAGGGAGTTTAGATATCGGTTAGTGCTTTTCATACCAGAAATTAGTAGTTCACCTATTATTGGTCGACTTGAACTTTTCCCTCCAACCTTAAAATCATTGCCTCTTTTAACCATCGATAAGAAAGTTGCAGACTAGGTGAAAACTGTTTCTACACAGATGTGTCATGTAACATTTTTCAAAAAAAAAAAATGAAAAAGGGTAAACAGTGACAAAAAAAATAAAAAAACGATATACTTCAAAGATTTCCATCAGAGGATGTAAATTGTATTTCTATAGTTATCACTTATCATGCATGTCTACTTCTATTATCATCCATCCTTCACCTTTTCTAGTTCACTTACCTCCCTTGACGTAACTATCTCGCAATGACTGTCCTATTGAACACGAGCTTTCTAGGAGACGAATCTTTACGACCACAAAGAAGCCTGTAACAAGTAGAAGTGGGATCGAGTACAAAAATTGCACTATGTATGACAAATTGCAAACTTGATTGCTTTTTTTAGGTGAAAAAAACACAGGATAATTATTTAAAATAATATACAGGGGGCTTTAGGATTATCAAGTAAACTAATAATAATAAGTACAATCTCCGCCCAAAACAATATGCACATCCCAAAATGAAAATACTTAACACTTTTCACCCTCACAATAAACTGATAGAAGGGCGTCAAAATCTACTTGGAAAGTTTACACTCGACGGGCCAAGGGCTAGCGTTCTTGCTGGAGTTAATTGATTATTTATGTTTTAGTATTATTAATAGTATTATTGGTAGTGGGCTCTATTAATGGGCTTTATGACTATTTAAATAAGTCTTTCTAGTAGGGTTAGGGTATCGGGATTTTATTGTTTTGCAGCTTCAAGCTGTGGCAGCAGAGATTCTCTGTGGACTCCGTTGGTGGAGTTAGTTCTAAATATCATATTTCTTACGTTTCCAATCATCTTCACTCTATCATAAACACTTATTTACACCCATGCCATTACTTTTTCACTTATTTTTTCCAACAACTTTCACCACTCATTTGTACTCCAAGGTTGAATTACCAATATTACTTAAAAAGCAAAAAATACCGTTTTTATTAAACTACAGGTCAAAGATTATCCACCAAAATAGTTACAGGTCAAAGATTCTCCACCAAAATAGTGAACTGAGGGAGTAATAAGTAATAATAAGTGGGAAAACACAAACCCCCACTTCAAAACTGATTTAAGTTTTTAGAATTTGCAACACATTAAGGGAGTATTTTGCAACTTTGAAAGATAATTGGATTTGTTTTTTGTAAATATGCTTAAATCTCTGGTGATTTTCGTAATTATCTCAATGAGGTTGAGGAAATTATACCTAATCTTTCAAACTGGAAACTGTCTCCAATGGCAGCATTTCCCTACAATAAATACAAATGAAATATAGCTTAATCTCCAAAACAAAAAACCACACTTTATCTTTTGATACTTTAAATATTCCTACATAGAGTTGAACGCCCTATTTTCTTAACAAGAATCACTGCTGCCGTTACGACTGGGTTCAGATTTTGCAGGTCCAGAAAACATTGGACTGAGATGGACAGATCTAAATCCAATCCAACCCGACAAAAATCCCAGACAAAATGTACCCAAAATACAAACCGGCTCAAATTTGCATTGGACCAGTGAAGCCCAGCCTGCTATCATGCCAAATTTCTGGACTGAACTTATTAACGTACAAATAAATATCAAGGGGTATTTGTATTTTTAATAGATAAATGAGTTCTCTTTATAAATAACAAAATCTCAAGGGTATTTTTCGCAATTACACCTGATTTAAATATGAATACCTTAGGTTTGGTTTTCTTGAATGGGTCAAACTCGGCACGGATTTCAGGAATAATCTCGTTGTCATTGCCTAAAATCACTTCTGTACACTTGATAGGAAACGCATACCTACAAGAGGGGGGGGGGGGGGGGGGGGGGGGCGGTAAATAGCATAATGTGGTGTATATATTATTACACGGAACATTCTAGCAACGGACACAAAAGAAAGTTTGAAGAAACAGCCAAAAATAGGTACCTGAGGAGGATGAATTTCCCCAGAGCAAGTCCATAGTAATCTTTAGAATCTTTCATTCGGAAATCGGATTTTTCAATGTAGACAACCTTAGAGAAAGCGACCTTACAAGAGCATAGCAAAAACGTCAAACAACTAACAGAAATATGTACAGGTGATTAATTACAGAAAAACTGGCCTGGGTCTAGACTAGTTACTAAAAAAATGTCTAGCTATAAGACTTTCTTGGGGGAACTGGTGTTAAAGTTGTGTGTTGGGATATGTTCACTTGTGAGCTGTCCCACATTGGATTTGTATGTAAAGGGAGTCCATCTTATAAGCACAGGGAGCTAACTCTTTCTATTACGAATTGGCTTAGGATGAAATCTCCCTAGTTGACTTGGGTCTCTCAATATAGTCATCCACTACCGCACACAAAAGCACACCTTATAAAATGAAAATGCATCATCTGCAGGAGCATCAGGCCATTTCTTTGCATCAAGGTCAATTGCAGTGGCTTCCATGTAAGTAAGGATACAATACGAATATGTGAAGACCACAATTTAAAAAAAAAAAATCAAAATTTGAATAATTATAAAATACTTTTTATTTTTTAATATATATATATATATATATGAAAAAATCATATAAACATTTCAATATAAATTGTCTAACAAATAAAGTTGACCAAAATGAAAACAAAAACTAATGCAGTCAATAATAATAAATAAAACTGACAAATGACAAAAATATGAAGTAGAATCAATGCAGGCTGGGGTTATTTTCTTCTTAATTGGTGTATATATATGTATTTGAAACGTAATGGAGACCCTAATGTTATTTGAAAAGAAAAAAATACGGCAGTAAAAACGTTTTCCTCCCATTTTTAAATTTTATTTTCGTATTGGAAAAAACCGGACACACTATCTTTACAGACGTTTCCGTGCTACCTAGCCTCTTACATTTAAATATACAATCAGAATATTATTTTTTTCATAATATGCTCATACCTCATGAGGTTCTTGTATTTAACCCCTATGTGCAACTATCATGAAAGAAAAGTCAACCTTCGAGATTCGAGTTATTCCGATTCCCCGAAATAAAGCATTTATGGAAGTTGCGGTCAGCCCTCTACGTCGCAGCCCAGCAAGTGTCATGAGGTGGGGATCATCCCAACTGTCAACCCACTTTTCTGTTACAAGGCGATTTAACTGCAATATAGCATATTGAAAAGAAATGTTCAAGATTCCAAAATAAGATGAGGATGCACAATTCTTAAACCACCTGAGCACATTTTTTAATACACCTTACGCTTTGACATAACCGTGTTGCTTATATTTAATCGTGAATATTCTCATACGTAAGGCTGATAAAGTCCTAACGCATCCAATAACAAGTAGTACGATGCACGCTGTGTTTCAAATTCAAGTGTGCAAAGCTGCAAAGAGAAAGAAAAATGTGTAAGGTGAGAGAGAAAAAAATGCCTTTTATTAACTTTTCATAGTTGAAGAATTTGATTCCAAGAAACTGCGTGAGGCCTGAGGATTGATTGTCATTTGTCAAAGATATCCCCCACTCATAATTTCAAAATGAATGTGTCCTAAACATTTAAGTATGAGAACATCATACATCTTTTACAGCTCACGTCCCATAAAAAACATGTTTCTTACACATTTTTTACTTAGTTCAGTAATACCAATTATAGTTGTTAGGAAAGTAAAATTTAAGGGTATACGGAGTATTGATAATTATACTTTTATTTTATATTTTTTTGACAAACATGCAATTTAAATAAGAGAACATAATCAATATTTTAAAAACTGCAACTCGTATTCGAGGCGTTTTTCACTTGAGACATGAAGCGTACACCTCAGATTTTTTTTAATTTTTTTATATATAAAAATAAAAATAAATAAAAAGACTAATGATTAATAATACTAATAGTTCAACAAAACTAAAATAAAGTCATGCAAAACATGTAGCACAAAGTTAAAAAAGTGTGGTGTAAAAAAGGTGGTTCAATAAGAAGATATTAGATATCTCATTTATATAAAATCGTAAGAATAAATTATAAAAGGAGTAGTGATATGAACTAAGATTATTATTTATTAGTAAACTTTTGATTTTTTTATGTAATAAATAATGTTGTTTACGGGAAAATAATTTTCTTTTGTACCAAGTACCAACACATATAGAGATATCAATATCTTTTCCATACTTTTTTTCTTACACTCTATATGTTTCTTTTTTAAAAATACTAGTACATATTTATTATTATTCTTATTCTTATTATAGGTTTAGGGTTTGTAGTTCAACTGTCATATTTTCTTCTACTTTTTTTATTTCTCCTCTCTTCTGTACGAACTCGAACTAAGAAGTCCATATGTAAAGAGATTAATGATATCTTCTTCAATAAAAACAGATCACTTTGAAAAAATGGAGCAAATTTTGATGTGGTCGCTTCACACAAGTCGACTCGCACGCCTCATGGGTTGAGGGCCAGAAGCGTACAAAATCTAAAATGGTGTTGACTCGTGCGCCTTAGCATGGTGAAATAGGACCAAATTACGAGTTATATATATAAGTTCATTAAAGTTAAAGGATTGGGGGCAAGTGAAACAGATAAAACCAAATTCCGTAAGTCTTAGTATATTAACTACTTTAAAAATTAAAAACATTAAGTAACATCGAATATAAGGAACTTTGTATTTTAACTACTTTTAAGGAAGGCTATCACATTAGTTTGTTAATTTATTTTCAGTAAATTTTCTATAATAGCACATGGAAACTCAATCGAGTGTTTTTACCCCTTAAAACTGACATACCAGAGTGAATCATGTTTTCAAGAGAATCAACAATGCCATGAGTGTATCATAACTCGGATAGATGCACCATTTGTACCTGCGTGTACGGGTGAAGAGTAAACTGCAAAACACACACACACACACACAAGTCTTTCATGATCAAACACTTACCTTGATACGGTAAGCAATCAGGTTGAACATATTGAAATTATCACTCTACATGTTCTGCTTCATTCTTAATGTTGCCTTTCCCTCATCAATGAAGCCCCGCCTCATATCGTCAGACAATTTTAGAGATTCCTTAATTGGCTTCTCTCTCCAAGGACTGTCCATCTTCTTTTACCTATAATCTTTTATCTCATCAGGTGTCTACGTTAAAGATCAATCAGCCGTAATTAAATTTCAAACATAAAGAAAGGGAAAAAATAGCTTAGGAGAAAATTTTAAATTATCTTTACCAACCAAATACTGTGCTTGATTAAGGTTTTTTCCATCAAAATTGAATTTAAAATAACTATTTATTTTTTAGAAGTGGTTGAATGAAACACGCGTCGAGAAAGAGATCACTTACAAATTACAATGTTTTCAATGAAAAAATATATAAGAGAATAAAAAAAAGTTGGGCGAAATAAAAAAGTGCTTCACAAGAACCAACTTGGTGATCGACATAAGCATGACCTCGTTTTATCAGTTTTACAGCTAGTTTAGTATCATCGCATCTATATAAGAGGAAACGAAATAGCCAATGTGCTCTATTTCTTACATATCGAAATTCCCTCTAGTATGAGTAGATCACACATATGCTCAAAAATCAATCATTTCTGAAAATGGAAGAAAAGAGAGGAGGGAGTGTAGTGTAAACTGAAGGCATTCATAACCTTAGGTAACAGCACCCACCCCATTCTTTTGCTAGGCCAAATTCAACATACATAGGCTACATAATTAACTTTCCAGATAAAGAGAAACAGCCAATATGCAACAACATTCAATCCTGAATATTATTTTTTAGGTGGAAAGCGTGTAAAAACCTTTCCACTGGTGACCTTCAAGTGTTTGACAAGTACTTCCTTTGAGTTTCAAACCCTAAGCACCAGATGATCAATAAAATACACTTCAGAATGAACCTGGAAATCAACAAGAACTGATGTTGTAAGTGAAATACAGCTAATATTGTGTATCAAGAACCATTTATCTACAATCAAATCTTCAAAATCTAATTTTATTATTTAAAAAATAAAAAATATTATCAATACTCGGTACTCTGTAGCAGGAAAAAAATCAAGATGAGAATACAGTGTGCATATCATATTGTAAGTAAATTAAATTTAGGAAATCGTATTTATTACAAGCTGAGCATTGACTATTGAAGGTATGATAGTAAACCATTTGATAGTGTAGGCAAATTAATTCTGCAATAAATATAGATACCTTACAGCAATAAACTCGATAATCTGTAGTCATATTAATTGCTTTCAGTCAAATCCTAGATGTATAAGTTAAGTTTTTTTGTTTACAATAGAAGTAAAGTGAAAAAGGATTTGTATTTATAAAAATGCATATTAATTATTTCTAATAGTATGCTCAGGACATTTCCCAAAACATTACACTAGATGCAATGCAAACTACACTGCGATGCCACTTCAAATATTCTTCATATATTCTTTTGGACCTTAATAAATCATAGTACATAAGAAACAAATTTAGGTTTTCTCTAATTATATCTTTAATAGTTTGATCTAGAGTCTTGACCCCTTCAGATTTACAAACAATAAATTTGCCACAACCAAAACAAGCAAGTAACTCACACATATATGTTCAAAAATAATTAAAGAACGCGACAAACTGCTGGGAGCCATATTAATACGGTAACACACACACACACACGCACACACACATATATATACACAATAATATTCACACAAATCAGCTTGGCTCACCTCTGCTTTGACAGGTTTCTCTTTTTTCCTTTTTGTCAGCTTCTTAATGTCAGCAGCCGTCTTTTCACCGAGTAAAGCATATAATTTGGTTTCGATGATTTGCTATAAATAGAAAAGGAGAGGGGAATCATAGAAATGATCATGTTAGCTTTGATAAGTCGAGATCACTTGAGAAAGATTGGGCAAACTATGAATATACGTATATAATAATAATATACCTTTGCAATCGTTGGATCAGTCCATGGCTATTTTTTTCTTACACAGCCAACAAGAACACCGAGTGCATCCAACATTGTTGATCAAAGAAACTGTATATCATAATAATATCATAAATATAATAAACAATTATTTCAGGATTAGAAGTTCAGTAAAGATGGCCCAAACATAGTACGTGTTCAAGATGCTTATATCGATCCAGAGAAAAAAAAGGTAAACAAACCACTGATTCCGTATCTCTGATCCACAATACTAGACTTTTTCTCTTCAAAACCTCATCAACAGCATGTTCAGTGTCTTCCCGAGAAACCTCAATTCCTATTACAACAACCAAAAAAATATTATTCTTTATTATTAGATTTAAGAAAAATATCATCAAACTATGCCGCCTTGAAATATCAGGTTATCCAATCTTGCTACCCTGATGAAAAGCATAACACGGATACTAGGAAAGAGACCAGCATTAGTAAATCTGTCAAAATTGCAAGAGTCTCAGTTCTAACAAAAGTACATCTGTCAAAAAATAGCAAACTTACATCGCTGAGAATATTACCGTCTCACCGATCATTGCCTGCAACGCCATAATAGACGATATAACAAGCTAATTTTATTTCCAAATGTAATCGCATTGGCGTGTTCAAAATAGAATCAGACAGCATAAAATCCGAATTCGGAAGTTGTAAAAAAGAGCCTGAATGAACTAACAATAATTACAAACAACTACAATGTTTTTCACTCACTTAAAACTTTCTCAAGATCACATATTAGGATTAAAAAAAACATATTTTCTTAAGAAACCAGATGATTCACCTTCATACTACCAGAATCCACAAACAGAAACAATATAATACATACAAATACGTCATTAAAATCAACATAAATTGAAAGGGGGGAAATTGAAAAAAATACCTCGTAGATAACGGGCCGTAGTTTCTTCCAATCTAAATGATTATCGCCACCGCCACTATCGTATTTTACCACCGTAATTCTCTTTCTGCAACTTTTTTTTCACAACATATTCGAGTGAAAAGAACAGAAAAAAGGGTAAACTTGGATCGCTTATACGCAGAGTGTTTTGACTCTTTCAGTCTTTGGGTTAGGAGTGTTTTTGGGTGTATTTCAACCGGGCCAAGCAAGCGGGTCGGCGTGGGTTTGACCATGTCTAATTGGAACGGTTAGTCATTAACTCGTTAGTCATTAGCATCTTACAATTTTTAATTGCAAACAATATTTACTTAAGTACGCAATATTTACTTATTTGTGGACTGTAATTTACTGGATTAAACTTGGATCCAAAACAAGATTTTTATATATGCTTGGATTAGAAATCGATTCGAAATTTTATCAGTCAAGTTCAATTTTTGAAAACCTCTATTTATATGTAATGCAAGTATAAAACTCTCAAATGATATCTAATCCATATTCACTTAAGTATCAACTCATGATTTGGTTCATTCTGCTCCATCATCAACGGCTTGAGCTACTGTTTTTTCGAACAAGTGGTTCGATCAAATCAAATTGTGAAATTTAAGATTTACAACATAAATTAGAATTTTTAGTACTAAATGAAAATTATAATATTACAATTAATGTATAATAAATTTATATATAGTAAAATTAATTGAGACAAAAATCTATTTAGATGAATTTTATCTCTACTAATGAATTGCATAAAAATAATTAAAAATCACTACGCTACATTTATAATTATGAAAAAATGAAAATTAAATATTATTTTGAGTATCAATACAAAGTGGATACAAATATTATATTTTAATTTTGTTCGTATTTTAAGTAAAGAAGTTATATTATTTATGTATAATCACTTAAAATAATTAAATCAAATAATTATAACACCACAATTCATTTTACACAAAATACATTATTTTTTTAATTTCCTCTCAACAACATTTTGTCACTTTTTCAAAAAGAAGAAAGAGTTAATACTAACTACACTTCAAAAAACATGTGAACATCAACAAATCAGATTCGTTTATAATTACTAATGAACTTCCGTAGCGTTTAGTATTGCCAAAGAGTTCAAAATATGGAGGACAAACTTGGTCATGGCATTTTGATACACACTCTTCTAATGCTTCATCGACTCCATCATCTTGTCGATCCCATTAAATTGCAATTTCTTGATTAAGCGAGATAAAGATCAACTTTATCTTGTGTTGGCAAATAAGATATAAAAAATGACAACCTAACATTGATAAATCGTACTTCATGCTCATCATCTCTAAATCAAGTTCTAATATAACTTTTTATGAATTTGACTTCAAACAGTACGAAAAACGAAAAAAAAAAATTAAAATAAATTAAAAGAGAAGATAAAGTTTTAGTAAAAAATCAAAAACGAAAATAAAAAAATTATTAAAAGTGATTTAATAATCACAATTATATTTGAAAAGTTGTTTTATTTTATTATTATATTTTAATTTATGTTTTGTTAATTTAATTTTAATTCTAATATTATTTTTATTTAAGATTAATATATTTTGAGAATTGCAGGGGAGTAAACCTAATATATAAAACAAGAAGCATATTTTATACATGGACCAATAATATCAGTCTATGTTATTTTATTTTCACACTATGCTATCATTATATAACCTATAAAAAATTAATGAGTCATAATTTTTAACACGAATATATTAATATTTTTTAGATCGATAATATATTAGTAATATAATATTTCATTTCTGATCTTTTAGTTATTTATTTTGAGTAAAAATTTAAAATTGTTTTACTATAAAAATTATTTATATTTCACTTCAAACTTATATATTTAATTGGTGGAGAGTATATTTATGTTTTGAAGCAACAAAAACCTAATTATGCGATTATAGTTTTGATCGGTTTGTAAAGTAAAGTCGCTAAAAACAAAGGACACGCTTATTGCGTCAGAAACACCTCTTCTCTCCACCTACATTTATAAACGATCCTCTTTCGATCCCGGCGATTTTCCCATAACCAAACCAAACAAACCCTCTCTCTCTCTCTCTCAATCGCCGCTGCCTATGGGGACCACCAAATCGTCCAAGCCCCTCCACAATTTCGCGATGCCGTGCGACCTCCGGTGGGGGAATCAGAGACACCTCCGCTGCATGAAGCTCGACTCCGCCGCCGGACAAATCGATCCGCTCCGCCGCTCTCTCGATCGCCGCCGCCGCGACAATCCCGTCCTCCAGCGCCCCGATGTCGGAGACGGAGAATTAGGGCGAGACAGGGGCGGCTGCTCCGACTTACCGCGTGGATCTCACGATTCGGGGGACGGCTGCCGGAGATTCGGCGACGGGGATGACGGGATCGCCGCCGTGAGGGAGAAGCTGATGCTCGATCTCCAGACCGCGACGGACAGGATGAAGTGCGCGATTTTCAAGGACGGTTTCGATGACGGCGAGGCTTCAGGCTCTCCGCCGCCGCAGCCGCCGCCGCCGGTGTCGGCGGAAGGCGAGATTAGCAGGCCGTGGAACTTGAGGACGAGGAGAGCTGCTTGTAAGACGCCCGGTGACGTATCCGCCGCCGTCGGTAAGGGTTCCGATTCAGGAACTTCCGCGGCGGCGGGGGACAAGTCGGTAAGGCTGAGGCGCGTCGTCGGCGCGTCGTCGATCGGGGAGAAGACGGAGCCGCCGAGGTTCTCGGTGGCGCTTTCGAAATCAGAAATCGAAGAAGATTTCTTCGGGATGGTAGGTCACCGGCCGCCGCGGAGGCCCAAAAAGAGAGCCCGAACGGTTCAGAAACAATTAAATGTAAGTTAATATATTATTATTCATAATTAATTTTCTCTAATACTATACAGTACAAAATTAAAAATGCTATAATTAATTTTTATTTTTTTCAGACATTATTTCCTGGGCTTTGGTTGACAGAAGTTAGGGCCGATATGTACAGAGTTTGTGAAGATGCTCTATGACGAAAAAATTGTTCAACTTGCAATTAGCTTGTTTTTAAAATTAGGCTTGGAAATGAAGTAATAGATTTGTGCTGCTGTTAATATATTTTTGATTTCAATAATGGAATTAATTTTGCTTGCTTAGTGGAATAAGTTGGTGGAGGGAGGAGAGCTTCGATCTCCTACTGTGATGCAAAATGCCATTGAATTTTGTTTTTAAAACACGTTCCATCAAGTAAAACAATATCATGATATACAATAATCAAACAAATCAAGAAAAAATATACAGTACATAAATGTCATACAAAATCTATAATGGTTTAGTACTTGTTAACCAGAATTACAAGAAAAAAAAAACTTTACAAGAGCAACACCCGCTGAAACTTAAAACCAAAAGCCGCTACTTTCAATTTTCATTCTCTATCTCTTCTTTCATCTTTATACTTAACAATTTTCCACTTGAAGTGGATTCACGCCACATATGACTTATTCTCACTACAGCGACATCAATGATCTTCATCTTTGAAGACCGATTGAAGTTGCATTCAACTTATCATAAAACATCACTTTTGTGTAGATGTTGCCCAAATTCTTACTTCCACCAATTTTCCCCAACCAAAACACTTTCTTCTTACGCTGATTAAATAAAATGATATCTCAGCTGAATATTTTTTATTTTTTTGAAATATTAAGAAATAAAATCTTCCTTGTCAAGAACCAAAATTTAAATATGAACCAATCAAAATTTTATATATTTGATTGCATTCACACTATAAACATTACTCCTAAATATTACCTCTGTCCTAAATAAGTGGTCGAAAGAAAGTGTGACCACTTGATACTAATCAATTTTTATTGTTTTTAATAAAAAAAGTTTTTTTTATTAATTAAAACAAAAATTAATTACCATAAAAATATTTTATCTCCATGAGATAATCATACATTTTTCATATTATATTATATTTTATTTTCTATAATAGTATTTTTAATTCAAAATTCATACATTGTAACATTTCCAAACAAAATTATATTTCATTTATTTTAAATTATTTCTCTATGAGCTACAATATTTAATTTTAATTTTATTATTAAATTATTAACAATTTATTATTTATATTTTTGCAATGATGGTGATGACGATTATGCTTATTTATATGCATTAATTTTCATTACAATATTTTATTTATTTTTCATTAATGATATGTTATAGCAATTTATCTATTGCTTTTTTTTTTTTTGTTTTTTTTTATTAATTATAGTATTTTTATGTATAATTGTTCAGTCATCTTGACGAGAAACCCGAAATCGTACTGGCATGAAAAGTGAATCACGAGATCGCATTATCAAATCGAACTCGTTCATCAAGTTGTGCTCGTACACTTCTCTAACCCATTGTTTCGACTTTTGAGTAATATTATGATTTTTGATAAATGATGCCAAGCCTTTTATCATAAGGATCAATATTTCTCACTTCTTTTTATTAAGGCTATAGATTAGCCCAAGAATATTTCACAAGAATATATTCTAATATTTTCTAGAGTTATTTATGGTGTAAACATTATTGTAATTATTTCATTTCTTTACATGTAATTACCTTTGTATTATATAAAGATGTGTAATATAGAACAATCTTCAATTGAGGCAAAAGTATTATTCATACTCTCACATGGTATCAGAGCATCTTAGGGTATCCTAATTTTTTTCTCTCAAATGGTTAGCGACGCTCTTCCATTCACCACCCTCCTCATTCATCTGAACATTAAACTCACCCAATCCAATTATCTTTTTTGGCGTGAACAAGTTGAATCATTGCTTCGTGGTCAAAACTTATATGGATATCTTGACGGAACTATTCTGATGCCTCAACCAACTCTTCCCTCGACCACCACAGTATCATCACAACCCAATCCCGAATATGCCAAATGGGTTGCTCAAGATCAACTTTCGCGAAGTCTACTTGTTTCTACACTTATGGCTGAGGTCGTAGGTCAACAACCTATGCCGATGTATGGTCGTCTCTTGAATCGGCCTGTCCCTAGTCATCTAAAGCACGTGAAATACGCCTCAAAGATGACCTTCAACTGATTAAGAAAGGCTCACGTACCACATCTGATTATGGTCGTCATTTCAAAACTCTTTGTCACCAACTTGCTGACATTGGATGTCCTGTTGATGAGACTGACAAGATCAATTGGTTTCTTCGTGGCCTCGGTCCCGCCTATTCTACATTTTCATCCGTTCAGATGGAACAACTTCCATTACCAACCTTCCGTACTCTATTGTCCCGCGTTGAGAGCCATGATCTATTTCAAAATTATATTCAAGAAACTACTCCGCCTCAAGTTGCTTCCTACGCTAATAATCGATCTCGTGGTGGCTCGGTCTCTAATCGAGGCGGTAGACACAGTGGTAATCACAATGGTAGTCAACGGTCCAACCAGGGAAGCTCTAACAATGGTCGTGGCGGCGGACGACATGGTAATCGTCGGCCACCACGTTGTTAGATATATCTTGAGAAGAACATTGGGATGCGGTTTGTCCTCACCGATTTGATGAAAAATATTCTTATAATCCTTCTAATGCGAATTTGGCAGAAACTTTTTCGACATCATGCTCGTTGAATCCTACTTCTGTTTATGATTGGTACATGGACTCTGGTGCCTCTTCACATATGAGTTCAACGTCTTCTAACATCGACAATGTGGAGCCTTACTCTGGTATGGATACAGTAATTGTTGGTAATGGTAATTCTTTGTCTATTTCTCATATTGAGACTAAATCTGTTACCTCAGATTTATGCTTACGAGAATGTTTTGGTTGTGTCTTATCTAACAAAAAAATTACTTTCCATAAGTAAATTGACGTCTGACTATCCTGTTGATATTATTTTCTTTGATAAGTCATTTGTTATTCAGAACCGAGTAACAAAAACAACTCTAGCAAGAGGCCGACGTCATAAAGATCTTTACATTTTGGACCATGGATACTTTGTACTACTATGAGCACTCAAGTCTTAGAAACTTACAACATCTTTTGATTTATAGCACTCTCGTTTCGTACATGTACCCTATAGAGTTATTTCTAATTTACAAAAGCATGATCACTTATTAGTAACTTCATTACTGCCCTCTTATAATTTGTGTTCTACTTGTCAAATTGCTAAAAACAAGTGTTTACCTTTTACTACTAATGAAAAACGCTTTGCTGCTATTTTGGATATTGTGCATTGCGACTTATGGGATCATACGCCTCACATATCATCATCGGAATACATTTATTATGTTATTTTTATTGATGATTACTCACGTTTTACATGGTTCTATCCACTTCGTCGCAAGAGTGACTTTTATGAGGTGTTTCGAAAGTTTCAAGCTTTTGTGGAAAATCAATTTTCACGCAAAATACAAACATTTCAAAGTGACGGCGGTACAGAGTTTACTAATAATCGTTATCCAGGATCACTTGCGTGAATCTGGTATTTTTCATCGTATGCCATGCCCGTACACTCCTGCACAAAATGTTCGGGCTGAACGGAAACACAGGCACATCACGAAACCGGTCTCTCGATGTTATTTCACTCGCACGCCCCTTTATCTCTTTGGGTTTATGCATTCAGTACTGCCACATTCACTATAAATCGCTTGCCAACATCAATTTTAGAGAATCAGTCCCCTTTTGAGGTATTATTCAATACTGCTCCTACTTATTCTATTTTTCACCCATTTGGTTTTCGAGTATTTCCTTGTTTAAGGGATCATGCCTCTAATAAATTTTCACCACGAAGCATTCCTTGTGTTTTTCTTGGCTACAATATGCAACATAAAGGTTTTCGTTGTCTCGATTCTTCCACGTCTCGGGTCTATATTTCTCGGCATGCTCAATTTGATGAAAACGTGTTTCCATCCTCTGGCGCAACACAACGGTCTTCCTCTGTTGAATTAGAGTACTCAACATTTATTGATACATTCTTTAAACCTCTGCATGTGGTGCCAAACACGTCGTCGTCTCAAATGATCTCTCATTCTAGCTCATGTTTGAATAATAATGGACCTTGTCCCTCTACCACATTGGACCTGACAATCACTCCACTCCAACAACCACCATGCCAACTCAAACTATTATGCTTCCACAACCATCTGCAGCACATCCACCTGAACGTATGCGCACTCGGGCTCAATCTGGTATATCTCGAACCCGTCATTTAATGAATCTTTACGCTTCTACCACTTCAGGTCTTCTGCATGCGCTCCTTGCTCGCCCTGAACCTAAAGGATTCAAATCCGCCATCAAATGTCCAAAGTGGGTTGCTGCAATGGACGAAGAAATGGCTGCCCTTCGATCCAACTCAACATGGGATTTAGTCCCTCTCCCATCCAATACTAACATTGTGGATTCAAAGTGGGTTTTTCGTACCAAATTTATTTCTGGCGGGACTATCGATCGTCTCAAAGCTCGCCTCGTTGCTAAAGGGTTCACCCAACTTCATGGTTTTGACTATCATCACACATTCATTCTGGTGGTTAAGGCGTCAACAGTTCGTATCATTCTCGCTCTTGCAGTTATGCGGAATCGACCACTTCACCAACTTGATATTAAAAATGCATTTCTCAATGGTTATTTAACCGAAACAGTTTATATGGAGCAACCACCAGGCTATGTTGATTCACGTTTTCCAAATCATGTTTGTCGCTTAAAAATAGAGCTCTATGGTCTCAAAAGCGCCTCGCGCTTAGTTTCACCGCTTCAGCAGTTTTCTCGTCACCTTAGGCTTTCATTGTAGTGAAGCTGATCCTTCACTCTGTATTTTCAAGTGTGGCTCATCTTTGTTATATCTTCTTCTTTATGATGACGATATCATCATCATCGGGACGGACCCTGGTCTTCTTTCTCGATTTATCTCTAAAATTAATTCTGAATTTGCCACTACAGATCTCGGAAAGCTTAGTTACTTTCTTGGCCTTGAGGCCTCCTATACACCAACATGACTTTTCTTGAGCCAGAGTAAATATGCCCGGGACATATTGGTTCGGTCGGATCTTCTCGACTCCAATCCTGTTAGCACACCTCTTGCAGCTGGTTCCCAACTCCTTAGTCCGGGTACACCTTTTTCAGATCCACAATTGTATCGTTCTTTAGTCGGTGTTTTACAATACTTAACTATCACTCGTCCTGATTTGGCCTTTTCCGTAAATTATGTTAGTCAGTTTCTTCAAGCACCTACAACTGATCACTTTG
This sequence comes from Euphrasia confusa, assembly GCA_954870475.1. Classification (NCBI taxonomy): domain Eukaryota; kingdom Viridiplantae; phylum Streptophyta; class Magnoliopsida; order Lamiales; family Orobanchaceae; genus Euphrasia; species Euphrasia confusa. The sequence goes on from OX940967.1 coordinate 25,340,454, forward strand.
TCGCAGTTAAACGAATTCTTCGATATGTCAAAGGTGTTAGAAAAGGAAACAATATCAGAAAGGAAACACCCAATAATATATGGGTTAAGATTGATCACACCAAATTAGGAGAATAATTTCTTTCCATAAACTTGTAATTAATCTCTCCTATAAATGAGAGGGTTTCGATGATGAATAAACACACACAAAAAATTCTCTGAATCCTTTTTCTTTGTTCTTTCTTTCTAATACCATTCAACATGGTATCAGAGCAGGTTGAAAAACATCGTCTCTAACCCTTCCACCTTTCGACCAAGCCCTGTTTGACCTTCAAACCAGAAAATGTCATCTGAACTAAATGATGAAAACCCAAAGCTAACTTCCGGCAATACGCCGGATGAACTCACCATCCAACTTGCAAACCTACTACGGAATAGTCTCGGTTTGCAGTCAACAAGAAACACAGAATCAAAAATTAATTACCATAAAAATATTTTATCTCCATGAGATAATCATACATTTTTCATATTATATTATATTTTTTTTTCTATAATAGTATTTTTAATTCAAAATTCATACATTGTAACATTTCCAAACAAAATTATATTTCATTTATTTTAAATTATTTCTCTATGAGCTACAATATTTAATTTTATTTTTATTATTAAATTATTAACAATTTATTATTTATATTTTTGCAATGATGGTGATGACGATTATGCTTATTTATATGCATTAATTTTCATTACAATATTTTATTTATTTTTCATGAATGATATGTTATAGCAATTTATCTATTGCTTTTTTTTTTGTTTTTTCTATTAATTATAGTATTTTTATGTATAATTGTTCGTCATCTTGACGAGAAACCCGAAATCGTACTGGCATGAAAAGTGAATCACGAGATCGCATTATCAAATCGAACTCGTTCATCAAGTTGTGCTCGTACACTTCTCTAACCCATTGTTTCGACTTTTGAGTAATATTATGATTTTTGATAAATGATGCCAAGCCTTTTATCATAAGGATCAATATTTCTCACTTCTTTTTATTAAGGCTATAGATTAGCCCAAGAATATTTCACAAGAATATATTCTAATATTTTCTAGAGTTATTTATGGTGTAAACATTATTGTAATTATTTCATTTCTTTACATGTAATTACCTTTGTATTATATAAAGATGTGTAATATAGAACAATCTTCAATTGAGGCAAAAGTATTATTCATGCTCTCACATGGTATCAGAGCATCTTAGGGTATCCTAATTTTTTTCTCTCAAATGGTTAGCGACGCTTGATTGCTCAAAAACTATTTATAAAAACCGAAAGGTTTACGCACGTAAACCCCCCGAGTCGATCTCTCGAGGAGCAATGCTATCGGCTTGTGAATATCAATTTGTACATGTTAAGTACACGTTCCAAAAGGGGGAAGAAAATCATTAAACTAAGGGGGGTTGCAAAGATTGTTTGATTAATAACTACGAGCGAGAATTAAAGACGAGTAAGTAAATATCGAGTTTAAGTAAATGAGTTGGAAAGCAAGGGTGTTCCGATTACTCTTCCTAACAAACTAGAGTTGAATTAGATTTAAAAAACTCTCAATCAACTACTAATCGGACTAAAGAGATCACGGTATTGTCACGTTCTCCCTCACCAATGATCGTCCAACTACACATTGACCGTGTGGTCCACTAGCGATATACTACGAAGTTGTTCGACACGAGACCACAAATCGAGAGGTGTAATCGTCCAATTAATAGAAATCGAGCTACTTTAGAAGATCAACTCTAATTCATTGAGGAATTTCATCAAACACCCTCACACAAATTTAGCTAGCCATAATCAAGCAATCAAAACCACAATCCACAATCGAGTATGCCATAATCGAGAGAAAACGAAGAGAATCTCACCACGGGAGTAATGAAATCGATGGATGAAGGAGTAGATCGAGAAAAGCTTCCAAAATCGGGACCAAGCTTCAACTTGTCACACGAAGAAACTAATCCGATGGAAACGTCCGTCTCGATGAGGTGAACAACGTTTGTGAATGAGATTTTGTAGGATTCTCGATGTACGGAATTTAGATCGTGAATTTATGTTGAGGAATTGAAGAACACAAAATGAGATGTAGAAAGCTTGGAGAAGAAGCTAAATTCAATCTTATAAAATTGGGGAAAATGAAAGTTAGTTATTGGGGTCTACTCTCTCCAAGCTAAACACAACTATTTATAGTTTATCCACAAGACTAAACAAAATACTAAAAAGCCCTTAAAACAAGTCAAACATAAGTCAAGACTTTATTCCTTCTCAATTTTCGTCCATGGAAAGTGCTGGTGCGTTATGGGCGTAACTGGAAATAGCTCGTAAATCCTATCGTCGATCCAACCGTTGAAGTTGTAGATGTCGAAGTTGAGAATATGCTGTCCAAATTTCAGGCCAATCCAACGGTTAACGAAGCGGGAAATTAAATTCTCCCAAAGTCGCGCAGTGCTGGAATCTGGAATGTCGGACGACGGGAAATTCATGTCGTACGACAAATTTCCGTCGATCGCGGGTCGAACCTGCGTTACCCCTCTGTCCATTTCTTCCCAAAATTGCCTTCATGTCGTCCGACACCTTATAGCTGTCGTCCGACACCTTAGACTTGGTCTTTTCTACACTTCATTTCTTCGAGTGAAAACAGTTTTCTTTCCCTTTGGTCTCTGCGCTATATCTTCGTCTCCGATTGTTCTTTAGCAAAACCCACCGTTGATATTGTAGATATAGAAGTCTTCTACATGCCGTAGCAATTTGGGGATGATCCAACGGCTGAATTATCGGGGATGGCCATTCTTCTACGACTGCGCAAAGCTGGAATCGACATGAGCCTCTTCGTGTATTTTCTCTCGTTTTCGCCCGATTCTCGTCCAAACTCTACCAAACCAAAACCATGACAACATAAACATATAATCACATTAATAGGATGAAAATAAGCACAAAAACAATACAAGAAAGTCACACAAAACAATAGAAAATATCGCACAAAAATGTGCGAAACAACTCCCCCACACTTAAACCATTGCTCGTCCTCGAGCAAACAAAAGAACACAAATAAAAACGAAAACAAGGCAAGTTCTCCACAAAAGAGGTGAGAAGTTAATTCCGGCTATCGATCAAAAGCAAGTACTACCGAGAAAAGATCAAACACCCCAAAGATCACATCGAGCGAGTTCATAAGCAATCGAGTTACCTCAACAAGCCGTCTTTTTCCTTACAAAGGGATACACTCGTTTCTTATAACTCTCGAAGCAAGGGTCCACTCAAAACATGCTATGCAAGCGAATAGAGGCAAATCAAGAGATACTTGCATATAAGAATATCCGGGGACAAAGAGTGTATAATCAAGGAAAGACATCATGTAATAACCAAAATGCGCAAAGGATAACAACCATAGGCAAGCATACACGGAAGACTCTACTCATCAAGTTTATCAATCTCAAGAATCAAGGAACTCTAATCAACACAAGGTTGTAATGGGGCTAGGCTCGGGTAGATTCGGGAAATTTTTAGGAATAGTAACTCATTGACCATTGTGGTCTCAACCTTATATCTACTATCCTCACCCTCATCTCCACACTCAACTCTCAATACACTCAAGGATCATTTTTATACCATGAAACTCCTAACCCATTTTTCGGGTCATCAAGGAATATTAATAATCAAGTACTCACGCTTTAAGATTAAGCTTTGGCTCACTTTCTTCAACACAACACTCTCTTATATATAGTGGATAATTCATCACTTTTTATGTCATAGAGAGGAAATAATAACTTGGAGCAATATATGGGAGTACACATGTGGCTAAATGCCCACAAAATAATGGATAAATCAAAGCAAAGGTGGCTACTAGCAAACACCTCGAGGTACGAAACCCTCATTACACAACACGGAGCTTTTCTCGCAAATATAACATATAACACTCAACTCCAACATCGGCTTATGTGTGATGAAAGAACGGGTATAATGTAGTCTCAAAGGGGTTAGCTAGGGTGTCCCTCGACGGGCTCGGGGTTATGAAAATCTCCTTGAAAGGGTTAGATCCTAAGTGATTAGTTCCCGTCATTTTCAAGATCATGAAATTTATGATAAAGAGCTTTGAAAACCGAAGTACACGAGTTCTAGTTATCTCATATCCTCAAAACACACCGAGTTATAGAAGAAGAAAGCATGAGTCTCAAGAAGCAACGAGATTTTTAGAATTATCGCCCAAGAAAGAAGTTTACAAGGCTCAAAACTCACAATAGGCTTTTGAAAAATTCGCATTTGTTTAAAGCAACCAAATTACTTACTCACTCACACAACATTCAACTTTGAAATATCCGACCATTTCTCAAAATTTTTGGTTATATTGGAAAAAACTTCAATTTTCGATCATTTCAAACTCACCGAGGTTTCGGAAAATCCCCCCACACTTACAAACATCACACAAAGAGTAAACAATCCAAGGTAAAATATCCACCAAAATAAAATGGGAACATCCCTACAAACCACATAAACATAGAACAAAACACAAGATGGATTCCACAAAACCTCCCCCACACTTAAAATAAAAGCATGTCCTCATGCGAAAAATAAAGGGAAAAGAGACGAAAGGATAACGAAACTTCCCTAGAATGGCGAGAACCGGACATGGCGAATCAAAGAGTAATCATTGGGGCGGTAATGTACATCCATCCTCAAACACAAAATATCAATCCTATCATGGAGCTCGGTCATGGAATGGTAGAAGTAGCCGAGAAGAGAGAATCATCGCATCGAAGGGCTTAGGCATCGGGTCACGGGGCATCCACACACTTTCCTACAAAAAGAAGAACAAACATGAAGGATAAAACCTTGGGTTGCCTCCCAAGAAGCGCTTGTTTTTCGTCTTTAGCTCGACGTCCGTGGGCTTGCCCCCACGTGACACTCGGTTTATGGCTCCGAGCTCTACCGTGTCAAGGCTAAAAATATCGAACTATACTTTCTCAAGAAGACTAACTCGACTAAGGGAGCACGGTCCTCGAGAGTAGGGAGAACTAGAGCACGTATGGTGAGATGTAAAATAGTAGTGCATGAAATACCGATCTCCCCAACACTTGCATCTAGATGTAAAAAGTATACATCCGCCATCTAGACCGCTAAAAATATCGAGCTATACTTCCTCAAGTAAAGCATTTCGGTCGAAGGAGCTCGATCCTCCAAATGGAAAGAAGTGAAGGCTCTCCATATATCGGGAAACGGGTCCATCGACTCAAAGTCATACATCTCATCCACCGGACCCTCTAAAAATATCGAACTATATTTCCGGAGGAATACCATCTCGGGCAATGGCTCACGAGCATCAATATAGAATTCATCCTCCGACCGACCATCAACACATCCACCCTCGGTTCTCAACTCAAATATATCTAATAAACTCTCACCCAAACCGCAAATAATGTCAATACATCTATTACCCGGATTAGGCGGCTTAGGCGGGTCGAGATCTGCTGGGATTCGATGTCCCGGGCTATCAAAAATTGCGGAACCGATAACCCGATCAAAAACCTAGATCGCCGGAGATTGGATCCCCGACTCATCCGCAGGAGTCCGACCTTTGGAGACTACGCGCCCGAAGACACGCAGCCCGCCCCCAGCCGAAGTCCCCCACGAGTCGGATCCACGAACGCGAACCACCTCACGAGCCGGGGCCCGACCGAACGCCCAACGAGGCCCGAAGGCCGCGTGCGCCCAGCCGAGCCCCCGCGAGGGGCTCGCGATCGTCCTCGGACGATCGCTGGGGATGCGCGAGGCATCCCCGGGGCTGCTCGTAGCAGCCCCGCAGCGAGTCGTGGACTCGCTGCTCGCGAGGGCGTCGCCCTCGCACGCCTCGCTACGGGTGAACCCGTAGCGCGTACGAGGCAGCTACGGGTCATCCCGTAGCACGCCCGCGATCGAGCTCACGGGCTCGATCGCCCCTCGGATCCAGCTGAGGGCTTCGCGTGGCACGCGCCTCCGACGACGGCGGCTGGGGTCCGCCACGGCACCAGCCCGTGGCACCCGGCGATCGACCGAAGTCGATCGCGTGCTCCCGGCGTCCAGCCGGGGCTCGCCGTTCATCGCGCGATGCGGCGGTCCGAACCCTAGGGTTCGACCGCCTCCTTCGATCCTCGCCGGGGATCTCGAATCCCCGTCCCCGAGGTTCGTCGTTTTCCCGGATCGTGCGTTCATGTACATATCACGATTAATCAACACAAATAATCAAAGAGGGGGTTCTCGATTATTACCTCGATTCGTTGTACGGAGAAACGAATCTTTTGACGACCTTGCGATCTTCCTACGTATTCCTCGCACTTCGTCCGAACGTCGTGTGGGCGACAATCTATCGGATTCCTATGGATCTCCTTCACTCTCCAAGACTTTATGATTGGCGTAACTTAGGTTGTGAAAAGTGAAGACCATGTAGTGCTTATATAGGCTACGTAGGGGATCATAAGGAGATTAAATATTGGGCTTCTAATATTGAAAATTAAATTGGGTCCAACCCAAATCTATTAATTCTTATCAATATTAATTTTATTTATTTTCCACTATATAAATAAAATTGCACTCCCAATATTAATCCATATTATATCAAATAATATTTCTCCAACTTAGTATTATTTATTTCGTGTATTTAAGATTTAAATATCCATGAATAAATTTATTTATTGCTCAATAAATAATATTCATCTCTTATATCCGAGACTAGTACCGTTCAACCTTTATTATTGTGCGGAACGAATCCACTCATGAGGTTTACACAATAATTCCTTATGAACTCATCTCGGGGATATTATCAACCCTTCCGGGATACACTTTCCCGTCAAGTATTCACGGCATGTCATATATAAAATATAGCGACCCAATTTTACCGGTAATTAACCCAATAATAAAATCGGTTAATTCCTTTGGAAAATCAAAGTCTCTAATATTAAATATACACACCCGCAATAATATCGGGGATTAAGAATAAAATACTCCGATATTTAAATTGATTATCTAAGGCAATCCTAATCAATAAATCTCAAGCTGATCCGCCCAATACACCAAGTGTACAAGTGTGATAAAATAATTAAGATAAATTATTTTCTCTCTCACACAACGACTATACCGATGGATTGGTCCGTGTCCATCTAGGTCGTGAGCAACTGTTCGATTAAATACGAGTAACCGATAGTATGATCTTCTGTGTGGGCCCGACACACCATACTAACTACAACGTATAAAATCCAGGACTATATTTTGCATAATTAATTAATGATAATTAATTGCAAATAATTGTTTATTAAATTAAATAGGTTAAATGCTATGACCGGGAGTTTACCGATACTTAAATCTAGACATTAAGTACACAACTCCAACAATCTCCCACTTTTACTAAGGTCTAGTCATTTCCTCCAAACTCCCGACTCCCATACTCATCACGTGCTTAAGTTTATACTTCCCAGAAGTATTATGTGAATGAGCAATCTAGGTTGCCGCTCTGAAGTTATCTTGGTGACTACTGCGTCGTCTCTCTGACGATGACTCGTATCAGGTGGTACTGGCTCTATGTGTTATCATCACCTTTTGAACTTATGACCTCTTCCAGTTCTCCATGCACCGCTATGTACATAGCCTTTGGTGAACCAAGAATCATATCCAAGTTCAGAGGTCATTCCGGAACCTCAACCAAAACTTCCGCTGCCTCTGAGGCTGCTATTCGGTTTATGATAGAGTCCGAGAAGCATCACGCTTATCACTCTTTCATCCTTAGGTTCCACCTCTTCTAAAAGTGAACACATAGCCTGATATCGACTTACACTGGTCTTTCTCTGATTTTCGGATCTGAGAAACTGTAATCTAAGAAGATTTCGTTTTGCTAGTAATCCAGTACCTCCAAGTACTTTACAGCATCCGAATATTTCTTATCCAGATTACTTTGATATCCTCCCACTACGCTAATCACATAGTTGATATCAGGTTCTTGTTTTATAACACGGTATTTACAAAGCCCTTTACACTCGAAGTGTAAGTAACTGCTTTGTCTACATCTATCTCCTTCATGTGTTCAAGACACATACCTTTAGATAGATGCACTCTGTTCCCGAAAGGCAATAACCTTTCTCAGAATTGTGCATGTTTAAAACAAACCATAATCGTATAAGATATCTTAAGAGAAACACAAATGTTCTTATCTAGAGATCGAAAGATTTCTAAGAACATGATCCAATTTCATCTTAATCTTATATCTCGATTTATTCAGACAACCTCTATTTTATGTCTGACAACACTTTTACATTGTTGCCAACGATGAAGTGTTATCTACACAAAATTCCGAGAAACACCACCTTTGTTTCCATTACGTCTCTAACACACCTTTCCTTGCCTTTTGATGAATCCATAGAATGGACTATCTCATCAATTCGCAAGTTCCTATGCAGAACTAGGGATCGATTTCATGTATACTAGATCCAGAGTTCAAAACTCCTCCAGTCTTATGAACATCTCTGGTTGCTTAACAACCTCCCACTGCAATGGCGTTCCGGTGTATAACAGTAATAACATTAGGTGCAGTTAGTGGTGTACTACTACTCGGTCAGGCTGGTTCTCAGTCTTTCCCTTTCCTCATTTTAAAGTACTTTGTCAATTAGGGCATTGTAGTTCATCTAATAGTCTTCCTCTAAGAACCGGGTGAGGATACCCATCTGGTTCGTAGTACTATTGAACATACAATTACTTGTTCTTCTAGGATATTCTACAACCACATAGAATGTGCCGTTGTATCCAGAAATATCCATAGAACATAGGTAGTTCCGAACAAACTTGTTCTTTTACCATTAGAATTCCATTTCTTATTCCTGACACACCATGTCTACACTTCAGTGTATGGTGTAGTCGTTTGAGACTTAATCTCAACCTTTGATTTATGCTATGTGTTATTTAGATAGGTGATAGCCTCCGCGAACAAGTCGCAGGCTTTCAATGGATATACTTGAAAGATCCCCATAATGGCTTTGTGTTGAAAACACTCCGCTTTTATGGCATATCAAGTATTCTAATCCATCTTCGAGTATTCTTTGAAAGAACGACTCGTACCTTCTCTAATTACACATACCTCATTAATCATAAATCATTTTCTATACTTGTCCGAATTCCATCCTTTATCCAGAAAGGTTAACTTAGTTGTATCATCTTTCAAGATTGATTCTTAGGTCGGGAGGTCCATTCCTCCAACTATAATTGATCAAATCAATTTCGACCTTTTGAATCCCTTTTGAATAGATACTACCAAGTTCAAGAATTCACAAGTATAATGATTGATAAGAGAAATACATCTAATAAGTAAAAGCAAGTTACACATAACGGTTTGTTGCATCGTGGTAGACTAAGTATTCATCATTCACATATTGCTATCTAATGTACCAGAATAGATATCACCATTATTTCTTATCCAAACCATCAAATGATTAAAGAAATAAAATATCCATTAATAATAAAGAAAACCAGAACAAAAAGTTCTTTTTCAAAATAAGGGGTACATAAAGCAATAACTGAAATGAAAACTTAAAACAGATAATTGTCTTCCACTGCAACCGCTGCTACCCCAACAACTTTGCCCATGTAGACTCGAACTCTTCTTCTCTAAGTCGCCGGGTTTTCTGGAACCCCTGCATTTAAAATAATGCACATACCGTCAGTGGTTCCATATCTACACACCAGAATTCTGGTAGATAATACCGCTGACTATGTTTTTACGACTAAAGAAAAATTCGTACCTCTGAGAGGACATTCAGACTTCCAGTGTCCAGACTTGTTGCATCGGAAGCACTTGCCCTTTGGCTTACTAGCCCCCACTCGTGGTCCATTCCTCTTGGCACCACTGGGTTTTATGGCTTGCTTCCTTTTCTTGCCCCTACCTCCAATAGCTTTCAAGCTTTTGGGCTTGGTAGTTACAAGCGCTTGAGACTTGCCCTTCTTGTAGATCCCCTCTGCCGCCTTCAGTTCAGTCAGGAGTTGCGCAAGAGTATAAGATAGTTTACCCATATTATAGCTCATACGAAACTGCTCAAAACTAGGGGTCAGAGACTGGAGTATGATGTCGACTTGCGTCTCACCATCAATCATAGCTCCTAGGACCTCCAATTCATTCAACAGACTCATCATCTTGAGAACGTGCTCCTCAACGGGCGTTCCTTCAGACTGAGTAGTCGACATGAGGACTCTCATGGCTTCTTGCCTACCCGCACGGTCATGATGCCCAAACATCTCCTTGAGGTTAAATAACATATCCTCGGCAGTGTTCATCGGCTCATGTTGGGTTTGGAGTACATTTGACATGGAAGCCAAAATATAGCACCTAGCCATTTCATCAGCCTTTTTCCACTTCCGATATGCTTCTTTTTCCTCATCAGTCGAGGCGGCCGTGGGTTCAGCAGGGCATTACTCATAGAGTACAAACTTGTACTCTTCAGCAGTCAGGACAATGTCCAAATTTCTCTTCCAATCAATGTAATTGGGACCAGTGAGTTTATGTTCCTTGAGTATCACAGAAAGTGGATTCATAGCTATTCTCTAAACCTATAAGCACATGTAAACAAACAATCAATTTAATGTCCGATATTATCTCCCTCAAATAATATCATTAAATTACTAATTGCGTCTAAAATCCTATCAGGTAAGGCAAGCCACGTTCGTGTGGACGTTTACCCACCCAAATGATTTAGCAATTAGGTTTGCTTCGGTCGTACATCATTATAGCGTTACTTCGTTGGGAAGAATACTACAAAGCGTACCTAAGTGTAAACCATCACTCAGTACCAAGGTGAATCGTTTAGAATTGTTACGTCACCGCAAGCCACGTTCGTGTGGACGTTTACGATAACTCGCAATCCCTCACAATCTCCTATAACTGTCTACATCAATTATTCTAAAATCCCTTTCAGTTATAGCAAGCCACGTTCGTGTGGACGTTTACTACCCCAAATAGATTTATATAATTGAAATCCAATTACTTGATCCATTTGATGTTGTAAATCAAGACGCGGAGAATCATAAGTGAAACTCGAAGTTTCTAACCAGTGATTCACCATGCGAACGACCCTATCTCTCATAAATGAGGGAGCCGAGCAGACAATCGATCCATCTATCAAAGAATGGTACGAAGGTCTCTAATTTGTGTCCTCTACATGACCAAGTGGCTCTGGCTCCATTCCACTCCCCGGGGTGAGAATGAGTCGACTTGAAGTCAGTTTCAGAAAGACAAATTAGGCATTGTTTGATAAACTTGATCAATGTTTCTTGTAAAAGGAATTACAAGAATTCTCCTCCAATGACTTGTCTATATGAACTTCAAAAGTCCATAAAAGTCACCAAGAGAACAGTGATGGAGACCATGGGAATGTTTCCATCCCCTCTCCCACTTAGCTTTTTACGATAAAGGGATACGCTATCTAGTGCATAAAATAAACACATATAGCATGCATGAAAGCAATAAAGCACATAGATCACATAGTCAAAATAATGCTAGAGAAATTATTTTCCCGACTATCATGGCTTTATCTTCATATGCATCTTCTAGTCTTCAGTCTTCGTTTCTTGAATGTTCCATGTGACGAGAATATTAATCTCCAATATTTAAATCTATTTATTTTCAATTAATCCAAAAGTTACTTAATTCGAAAATTAAGTCAATTGAATATATCAAAAATAAAATTAAATATTATTAATATTTTTATTTATTTATTTTCCTATCTAGTTCTATTAAATCTCTAGAATAATCTATCCAAGTAAAATTTGGAATATTCTAGAAGACATCTATAATAGAACAAAGAAATAAAATAAATTAGGACTACTTACTTTCCAAATTTATTTTTATTCCTAATCCATGAATATTCCCATGAGTAGGAATAATCAAATAGGAAAAATAAATTTAGTACTAAATTAATTAAATTCCTAATCTTTGAATAATTCCATGAAGGAAATAAATCAATAGGAATAAAATTAATTCCAATTAATTCTTTTCCTATTCCATGAGAGTTTCCTAAAAGGAAAGTACTCAAATAGGAAAAACGAATTAATTTTGGAAAGTGAATATCGGTAGAAGTGGCATGGGTTGGGAGATCCCCATACCACCATTGACCGCCACCACCACGGAGGAGGGAACCGCCGCCGCCACCCCAGCTGGCCGGCCACCACCGCCGGCGGCAGCCCCAGCCGAGGGCGATCGACCCCTCCTCTGGGTCGATTGCTTGGGATCGATCAAGGGGTTCGATCGATCCCCGGTAGTTCGTCCTCTACGTCTTCGTCACACGTCTTCGTCTTCCGGCGATCGTCTCATCATCGAACCAACGTAAAATAAATTACAATAATCTAAATTACAATTCCGGTATCGATTCTATACATGAAATCGACCCTATACATTTTCCGGAAAATAAAGAGCGTAATAATAAATCCTAAATTCGGTCAACCCCCGAATTTTTACTATTACAAACATTCAACCACACAAAACGAATCTCGACATGTCCGAGAGTTTAATAATCATGATAATTAATTAAAAAACAATAATTAATTAAATTCAACCATGATAGCCGGAAATCCTGCAAGGTAGAACAATAATCGAATACATACATGAACACGAAACCAAACGCTCTGATACCAGTTGCTGGGATTCGATGTCCCGGGCTATCAAAAATTGCGGAACCGATAACCCGATCAAAAACCTAGATCGCCGGAGATTGGATCCCCGACTCATCCGCAGGAGTCCGACCTTTGGAGACTACGCGCCCGAAGACACGCAGCCCGCCCCCAGCCGAAGTCCCCCACGAGTCGGATCCACGAACGCGAACCACCTCACGAGCCGGGGCCCGACCGAACGCCCAGCGAGGCCCGAAGGCCGCGTGCGCCCAGCCGAGCCCCCGCGAGGGGCTCGCGATCGTCCTCGGACAATCGCTGGGGATGCGCGAGGCATCCCCGGGGCTGCTCGTAGCAGCCCCGCAGCGAGTCGTGGACTCGCTGCTCGCGAGGGCGTCGCCCTCGCACGCCTCGCTACGGGTGAACCCGTAGCGCGTACGAGGCAGCTACGGGTCATCCCGTAGCACGCCCGCGATCGAGCTCACGGGCTCGATCGCCCCTCGGCTCCAGCCGAGGGCTTCGCGTGGCACGCGCCTCCGACGACGGCGGCTGGGGTCCGCCACGGCACCAGCCCGTGGCACCCGGCGATCGACCGAAGTCGATCGCGTGCTCCCGGCGTCCAGCCGGGGCTCGCCGTTCGTCGCGCGATGCGGCGGTCCGAACCCTAGGGTTCGACCGCCTCCTTCGATCCTCGCCGGGGATCTCGAATCCCCGTCCCCGAGGTTCGTCGTTTTCCCGGATCGTGCGTTCATGTACATATCATGATTAATCAACACAAATAATCAAAGAGGGGGTTCTCGATTATTACCTCGATTCGTTGTACGGAGAAACGAATCTTTTGACGACCTTGCGATCTTCCTACGTATTCCTCGCACTTCGTCCGAACGTCGTGTGGGCGACGATCTATCGGATTCCTATGGATCTCCTTCACTCTCCAAGACTTTATGATTGGCGTAACTTAGGTTGTGAAAAGTGAAGACCATGTAGTGCTTATATAGGCTACGTAGGGGATCATAAGGAGATTAAATATTGGGCTTCTAATATTGAAAATTAAATTGGGTCTAACCCAAATCTATTAATTCTTATCAATATTAATTTTATTTATTTTCCACTATATAAATAAAATTGCACTCCCAATATTAATCCATATTATATCAAATAATATTTCTCCAACTTAGTATTATTTATTCCGTATATTTAAGATTTAAATATCCATGAATAAATTTATTTATTGCTCAATAAATAATATTCATCTCTTATATCCGAGACTAGTACCGTTCAACCTTTATTATTGTGCGGAACGAATCCACTCATGAGGTTTACACAATAATTCCTTATGAACTCATCTCGGGGATATTATCAACCCTTCCGGGATACACTTTTCCGTCAAGTATTCACGGCATGTCATATATAAAATATAGCGACCCAATTTTACCGGTAATTAACCCAATAATAAAATCGGTTAATTCCTTTGGAAAATCAAAGTCTCTAATATTAAATATACACACCCGCAATAATATCGGGGATTAAGAATAAAATACTCCGAGATTTAAATTGATTATCTAAGGCAATCCTAATCAATAAATCTCAAGCTGATCCGCCCAATACACCAAGTGTACAAGTGTGATAAAATAATTAAGATAAATTATTTTCTCTCTCACACAACGACTATACCGATGGATTGGTCCGTGTCCATCTAGGTCGTGAGCAACTGTTCGATTAAATACGAGTAACCGATAGTATGATCTTCTGTGTGGGCCCGACACACCATACTAACTACAACGTATAAAATCCAGGACTATATTTTGCATAATTAATTAATGATAATTAATTGCAAATAATTGTTTATTAAATTAAATAGGTTAAATGCTATGACCGGGAGTTTACCGATACTTAAATCTAGACATTAAGTACACAACTCCAACAAGATCACCATCATCGTACCTTTGAGTCCCAATATACGAGGGAGGGAGCACACAAGAAGTGGAGAACCCAATATCAACTCCCAAATCCTCCAAACCGTAAATTCTTCGACCAAAACCCCATGATTTCCTCTTCTCTTGAATATCCAAAACCGGAGAAGGATTAGAAATCTCAACCATGAAATCACAATGAACATGCTCTTCCAAAACCTTCTCCATGTCTTTATAACCAACATCCCCGTCAAGATCATCCGGATAAGGCAACACCTCGTAATCTAAGAACTCGACATCACACTCCAAGGGAACTTCAAAGTTTAGGGTATCTTTAACCTCATCCACGTCCAACAACATCATGTCCTTATCAAAGAGAGGGAACATCGGTGTGTCATATTCCACAGAGATAGGAGCTTTAAGAAGAGACTCACCCGGAATATCTAGGATAGGAAAGGTCGTCGGGACATTTGATGTCTCTTTACTCCCATCGGCTACTAGATCAACCTTCTCTATCGGTGTAATGATCACCAAGGAAACTCTATCGAGGTCGTCGTTGGAAATCAAATCAAAGCACGAGAACTCTTCCACATAATCGAGAATAGCATCAAGAAGCAAGTGGTCTAGCTCAACCTCAATCACATCTATTAAACTATCCAAAGAAAGAGATAGTGGCATGGGAGATCGTGGTGCCTCTCGAAAATATTGATCAATGAATACCTTAAAAATATCATCCCAAGTAGACTTGGAACAAGATGGCAAACTTGAGAACCAATCCCTAGCTTCATTCTTCATACAATAGCAAAAACACCACACCCTCAACTCATCTTTGGAAAAACCGTCCAATGGGAAGGTGTTAACCACAATAGAAAAGTCCTTGAGGAACTTGATCGCATTCTCACTCGACACCCCGGAAAATGATGGCAATTGAGACAAATGTTGAGATGTGAGCTTCTCTTCTCGGGCCCTCGGCTTACGACTTTCGCTAGAAGAGTTGTAACGGTGTCTCTCATACGGTTCTTTATCATCGTAGCGACTCCCCGACATGTGGAGATGTGGTTTTGAAAAATCGCCAATAGACCTACGTTTAGTATCTTGCCTCAATGAAGGTTGATGATGATATGCATTTCTACTCCAAACATTCTCCTTACGGTAGTGGCCACGGTTTTGATCTTGGGATGCCTCTCTTTCCCTACAATAATCTCGAGGAGGTGGGGATTTGGACTCCCTCTCGCCATAAGAATTCTCACGATACCCAAGGTGTTTCCGGTGAAGAGCAGGTGAATAATCTCGGTCGTCTTCATATTCAACATCGGTTTGCCGAGGTCGGCGATATGGCTCATGAACTCGTTGATTGTACCGATGACTTGAAGAAGAACTACCCCTCTCGGATGGGTAATCATAATCATCAATGTAATAAGCTCGGTTATCGTTGCTTCTAGCCATGTGATCAACTCGGTCGTTGTAGGAGAGATGGAAGTATGAAAGGGAGAACGTCTTCAACCTTGCATACGCAACACTCAAAGAAAGGGATTACACGCACTGAGTGTAAAATGCAACAATAACACGAGAAAGGACTAAAAGAAACAAAAGAAAAATAAACAAAGAAACAAGAACTTAACTAACACAAAATTCAATTCACGTCGCCTAAATTGCTCCCGGCAACGGCGCCATTTTGATTGCTCAAAAACTATTTATAAAAACCGAAAGGTTTACGCACGTAAACCCCCCGAGTCGATCTCTCGAGGAGCAATGCTATCGGCTTGTGAATATCAATTTGTATATGTTAAGTACACGTTCCAAAAGGGGGAAGAAAATCATTAAACTAAGGGGGGTTGCAAAGATTGTTTGATTAATAACTACGAGCGAGAATTAAAGACGAGTAAGTAAATATCGAGTTTAAGTAAATGAGTTGGAAAGCAAGGGTGTTCCGATTACTCTTCCTAACAAACTAGAGTTGAATTAGATTTAAAAAACTCTCAATCAACTACTAATCGGACTAAAGAGATCACGGTGTTGTCACGTTCTCCCTCACCAATGATCGTCCAACTACACATTGACCGTGTGGTCCACTAGCGATATACTACGAAGTTGTTCGACACGAGACCACAAATCGAGAGGTGTAATCGTCCAATTAATAGAAATCGAGCTACTTTAGAAGATCAACTCTAATTCATTGAGGAATTTCATCAAACACCCTCACACAAATTTAGCTAGCCATAATCAAGCAATCAAAACCACAATCCACAATCGAGTATGCCATAATCGAGAGAAAACGAAGAGAATCTCACCACGGGAGTAATGAAATCGATGGATGAAGGAGTAGATCGAGAAAAGCTTCCAAAATCGGGACCGAGCTTCAACTTGTCACACGAAGAAACTAATCCGATGGAAACGTCCGTCTCGATGAGGTGAACAACGTTTGTGAATGAGATTTTGTAGGATTCTCGACGTACGGAATTTAGATCGTGAATTTATGTTGAGGAATTGAAGAACACAAAATGAGATGTAGAAAGCTTGGAGAAGAAGCTAAATTCAATCTTATAAAATTGGGGAAAATGAAAGTTAGTTATTGGGGTCTACTCTCTCCAAGCTAAACACAACTATTTATAGTTTATCCACAAAACTAAACAAAATACTAAAAAGCCCTTAAAACAAGTCAAACATAAGTCAAGACTTTATTCCTTCTCAATTTTCGTCCATGGAAAGTGCTGGTGCGTTCTGGGCGTAACTGGAAATAGCTCGTAAATCCTATCGTCGATCCAACCGTTGAAGTTGTAGATGTCTAAGTTGAGAACATGCTGTCCAAATTTCAGGCCAATCCAACGGTTAACGAAGCGGGAAATTCAATTCTCCCAAAGTCGCGCAGTGCTGGAATCTGGAATGTCGGACGACGGGAAATTCATGTCGTACGACAAATTTCCGTCGATCGCGGGTCGAACCTGCGTTACCCCTCTGTCCATTTCTTCCCAAAATTGCCTTCATGTCGTCCGACACCTTATAGCTGTCGTCCGACACCTTAGACTTGGTCTTTTCTACACTTCATTTCTTCTAGTGAAAACAGTTTTCTTTCCCTTTGGTCTCTGCGCTATATCTTCGTCTCCGATTGTTCTTTAGCAAAACCCACCGTTGATATTGTAGATATAGAAGTCTTCTACATGCTGTAGAAATTTGGGGATGATCCAACGGCTGAATTATCGGGGATGGCCATTCTTCTACGACTGCGCAAAGCTGGAATCGACATGAGCCTCTTCGTGTATTTTCTCTCGTTTTCGCCCGATTCTCGTCCAAACTCTACCAAACCAAAACCATGACAACATAAACATATAATCACATTAATAGGATGAAACTAAGCACAAAAAAAATACAAGAAAGTCACACAAAACAATAGAAAATATCGCACAAAAATGTGCGAAACAACGCTCTTCCATTCACCACCCTCCTCATTCATCTGAACATTAAACTCACCCAATCCAATTATCTTTTTTGGCGTGAACAAGTTGAATCATTGCTTCGTGGTCAAAACTTATATGGATATCTTGACGGAACTATTCTGATGCCTCAACCAACTCTTCCCTCGACCACCACAGTATCATCACAACCCAATCCCGAATATGCCAAATGGGTTGCTCAAGATCAACTTTCGCGAAGTCTACTTGTTTCTACACTTATGGCTGAGGTCGTAGGTCAACAACCTATGCCGATGTATGGTCGTCTCTTGAATCGGCCTGTCCCTAGTCATCTAAAGCACGTGAAATACGCCTCAAAGATGACCTTCAACTGATTAAGAAAGGCTCACGTACCACATCTGATTATGGTCGTCATTTCAAAACTCTTTGTCACCAACTTGCTGACATTGGATGTCCTGTTGATGAGACTGACAAGATCAATTGGTTTCTTCGTGGCCTCGGTCCCGCCTATTCTACCTTTTCATCCGTTCAGATGGAACAACTTCCATTACCAACCTTCCGTACTCTATTGTCCCGCGTTGAGAGCCATGATCTATTTCAAAATTATATTCAAGAAACTACTCCGCCTCAAGTTGCTTCCTACGCTAATAATCGATCTCGTGGTGGCTCGGTCTCTAATCGAGGCGGTAGACACAGTGGTAATCACAATGGTAGTCAACGGTCCAACCAGAGAAGCTCTAACAATGGTCGTGGCGGCGGACGACATGGTAATCGTCGGCCACCACGTTGTTAGATATATCTTGAGAAGAACATTGGGATGCGGTTTGTCCTCACCGATTTGATGAAAAATATTCTTATAATCCTTCTAATGCGAATTTGGCATAAACTTTTTCGACATCATGCTCGTTGAATCCTACTTCTGTTTATGATTGGTACATGGACTCTGGTGCCTCTTCACATATGAGTTCAACGTCTTCTAACATCGACAATGTGGAGCCTTACTCTGGTATGGATACAGTAATTGTTGGTAATGGTAATTCTTTGTCTATTTCTCATATTGAGACTAAATCTGTTACCTCAGATTTATGCTTACGAGAATGTTTTGGTTGTGTCTTATCTAACAAAAAAATTACTTTCCATAAGTAAATTGACGTCTGACTATCCTGTTGATATTATTTTCTTTGATAAGTCATTTGTTATTCAGAACCGAGTAACAAAAACAACTCTAGCAAGAGGCCGACGTCATAAAGATCTTTACATTTTGGACCATGGATACTTTGTACTACTATGAGCACTCAAGTCTTAGAAACTTACAACATCTTTTGATTTATAGCACTCTCGTTTCGTACATGTACCCTATAGAGTTATTTCTAATTTACAAAAGCATGATCACTTATTAGTAACTTCATTACTGCCCTCTTATAATTTGTGTTCTACTTGTCAAATTGCTAAAAACAAGTGTTTACCTTTTACTACTAATGAAAAACGCTCTGTTGCTATTTTGGATATTGTGCATTGCGACTTATGGGATCATACGCCTCACATATCATCATCGGAATACATTTATTATGTTATTTTTATTGATGATTACTCACGTTTTACATGGTTCTATCCACTTCGTCGCAAGAGTGACTTTTATGAGGTGTTTCGAAAGTTTCAAGCTTTTGTGGAAAATCAATTTTCACGCAAAATACAAACATTTCAAAGTGACGGCGGTACAGAGTTTACTAATAATCGTTATCCAGGATCACTTGCGTGAATCTGGTATTTTTCATCGTATGCCATGCCCGTACACTCCTGCCCAAAATGTTCGGGCTGAACGGAAACACAGGCACATCACGAAACCGGCCTCTCGATGTTATTTCACTCGCACGCCCCTTTATCTCTTTGGGTTGATGCATTCAGTACTGCCACATTCACTATAAATCGCTTGCCAACATCAATTTTAGAAAATCAGTCCCCTTTTGAGGTATTATTCAATACTGCTCCTACTTATTCTATTTTTCACCCATTTGGTTTTCGAGTATTTCCTTGTTTAAGGGATCATGCCTCTAATAAATTTTCACCACGAAGCATTCCTTGTGTTTTTCTTGGCTACAATATGCAACATAAAGGTTTTCGTTGTCTCGATTCTTCCACGTCTCGGGTCTATATTTCTCGGCATGCTCAATTTGATGAAAACGTGTTTCCATCCTCTGGCGCAACACAACGGTCTTCCTCTGTTGAATTAGAGTACTCAACATTTATTGATACATTCTTTAAACCTCTGCATGTGGTGCCAAACACGTCGTCGTCTCAAATGATCTCTCATTCTAGCTCATGTTTGAATAATAATGGACCTTGTCCCTCTACCACATTGGACCTGACAATCACTCCACTCCAACAACCACCATGCCAACTCAAACTATTATGCTTCCACAACCATCTGCAGC
Source organism: Euphrasia confusa (assembly GCA_954870475.1). Taxonomy (NCBI): domain Eukaryota; kingdom Viridiplantae; phylum Streptophyta; class Magnoliopsida; order Lamiales; family Orobanchaceae; genus Euphrasia; species Euphrasia confusa. Next base: position 25,360,840 of record OX940967.1, read on the forward strand.
ACATCCACCTGAACGTATGCGCACTCGGGCTCAATCTGGTATATCTCGAACCCGTCATTTAATGAATCTTTACGCTTCTACCACTTCAGGTCTTCTGCATGCGCTCCTTGCTCGCCCTGAACCTAAAGGATTCAAATCCTCCATCAAATGTCCAAAGTGGGTTGCTGCAATGGACGAAGAAATGGCTGCCCTTCGATCCAACTCAACATGGGATTTAGTCCCTCTCCCATCCAATACTAACATTGTGGATTCAAAGTGGGTTTTTCGTACCAAATTTATTTCTGGCGGGACTATCGATCGTCTCAAAGCTCGCCTCGTTGCTAAAGGGTTCACCCAACTTCATGGTTTTGACTATCATCACACATTCATTCTGGTGGTTAAGGCGTCAACAGTTCGTATCATTCTCGCTCTTGCAGTTATGCGGAATCGACCACTTCACCAACTTGATATTAAAAATGCATTTCTCAATGGTTATTTAACCGAAACAGTTTATATGGAGAAACCACCAGGCTATGTTGATTCACGTTTTCCAAATCATGTTTGTCGCTTAAAAATAGAGCTCTATGGTCTCAAAAGCGCCTCGCGCTTAGTTTCACCGCTTCAGCAGTTTTCTCGTCACCTTAGGCTTTCATTGTAGTAAAGCTGATCCTTCACTCTGTATTTTCAAGTGTGGCTCATCTTTGTTATATCTTCTTCTTTATGATGACGATATCATCATCATCGGGACGGACCCTGGTCTTCTTTCTCGATTTATCTCTAAAATTAATTCTGAATTTGCCACTACAGATCTCGGAAAGCTTAGTTACTTTCTTGGCCTTGAGGCCTCCTATACACCAACATGACTTTTCTTGAGCCAGAGTAAATATGCCCGGGACATATTGGTTCGGTCGGATCTTCTCGACTCCAATCCTGTTAGCACACCTCTTGCAGCTGGTTCCCAACTCCTTAGTCCGGGTACACCTTTTTCAGATCCACAATTGTATCGTTCTTTAGTCGGTGTTTTACAATACTTAACTATCACTCGTCCTGATTTGGCCTTTTCCGTAAATTATGTTAGTCAGTTTCTTCAAGCACCTACAACTGATCACTTTGTCGCAGTTAAACGAATTCTTCGATATGTCAAAGGTGTTAGAAAATGAAACAATATCAGAAAGGAAACACCCAATAATATATGGGTTAAGATTGATCACACCAAATTAGGAGAATAATTTCTTTCCATAAACTTGTAATTAATATCTCCTATAAATGAGAGGGTTTCGATGATGAATAAACACACACACAAAATTCTCTGAATCCTTTTTCTTTGTTCTTTCTTTCTAATACCATTCAACATGGTATCAGAGCAGGTTGAAAAACATCGTCTCTAACCCTTCCACCTTTCGACCAAGCCCTGTTTGACCTTCAAACCAGAAAATGTCATCTGAACTAAATGATGAAAACCCAAAGCTAACTTCCGGCAATACGCCGGATGAACTCACCATCCAACTTGCAAACCTACTACGGAATAGTCTCGGTTTGCAGTCAACAAGAAACACAGAATCAATCTCCATTGGGTTCAAGATTAATGGGGATAACTATCCTCTATGGGCTGTACTCATGAGGAAAGCTATCGGAGGAAGGGGGAAAGCATCGTATATCACCGGCATCCCTTCCCCTCCTTCGACCAACGATCCAACCTACCTGAAATGGGAGGAGGAAGACCAGTGCGTCTTCACATGGCTTGTTCAGAATATCGAACCAAGCCTAATCAACAGCGTCTCAAAACACCCTACCGCGAAGGCCGTATGGGACGGATTGGCGCTTACCTATGGGAGTGGCGCTGACCCCCTTCAAGTGTTCGATCTACACAGAAAAGCCAACACATTGAAACAAGGAGACAACACCTTAGAAGAAATTTGGACCGGAATGCAAGAGATATGGATGTCGATCTACCGAAAGGAGCCGAACCCGATGGAATGCTCCAAAGATATTGAAACATATAACCAAAAAATACAGGTTCAGAGATTATACCAGTTTCTCATGGCACTTCACGAGAAATACGAGCCCGTGAAGAAGGAGATTTTGAAGCGAGAACCACTGCCCTCAGTCGACATGGCCTATGCGATTGTGAGGCGCGAGACTGCCAGGGACCATATTCTCCGGCAAGTAGTCGTCGATGGAGATACATCATCGGGCGTCGGGTTCGGGATCGCGGCAAGGGATAAGCCTCGCGCCGGTCAACCTCCTCAAAAAGGCAGCGGGATCCGTCGCACAGAAGAGGAGAAAAACAAGATGGTATGTTCACACTGTGAGATGAAGAAACACACGAAGGAATCGTGTTTCCAACTAGTCGGATACCCGGATTGGTGGGACGAAACAAAGCGGACAAAGATGCCCAACAATCGGACAAAGGGAGGCCACAGTACCGCCGCCGTCGCCAACACTGATCGGGTCGCCAGCGCCGAAGCGGGCAACACCAGAATGGCCGGCGACGGAGGGGGAGTAGCGGAGGTGAACGCGGCAGAGGCATCGAGAGGTAACAAGGGAGATAATTTGGGGATTTTTTGGGAGGGTTCCGTATTTAACCTTCCCAAATTAATTCCAAATAACCCTCCCAAATTAATTCTGAATCCTCAAATTTTTAGAAGTTCCCCCGTACAGGTTCATAATCGTTTTCAGCCCCTAGAAAATATTTCTACAGTTTGTGCAGTTCCACTTCCAGGCATAAAAAACAAAAATCAGTGGATTTTTTACTGTGGTGCTACAGACACCATGACCTTTGATGCCACTGATATTATACAGTCTACCACGTCTCAGAAAACTCATGTTCAAATTGCTAACGGAGAATTAACTCCGGTTAAGGGGGCTGGAACTATTGCCCTATCTCCCACCTTGAAGCTTTCTAACTGCCTATTTGTTCCGTCTTTATCACATAAGCTTCTATCTATCAGCCATGTTACTAAGGAACTAAACTGCACTCTACTAATGCAACCCAACTTCTGCTTGTTACAGGATATCCGAACCCGGGAGATTATTGGGCGCGGCACTGAACGACATGGTTGTACTACGTGGACGAGATAGTTCAAAAAGGTGTTGCGTTGCTAACTCACAGATCTACAGACCGAGAGGCTTGGCTTTGGCACCGTCGGTTAGGACATCCTTCCACGACCTATTTAAAAATGCTTTTTCCTAAACTTGTAATTTCCAAGACTATGCACTGTGAAACATGTTTTTTGGCCAAAAGCCATCGGCATTCCTTTCCGTTTAATAACACTAGAGTTGACTCGTTTTTTTCTTTAATTCATTCGGATGTTTGGGGACCAGCACCAACTGTTGGGGGTCAAGGTTTTCAGTATTTTTTACTGTTTATTGATGATTTCTCTCGTATGACTTGGATTTATTTTTTAAAACGTAAATCTGAAGTATTTGAAAATTTTGTCCATTTCTATGCCCTAGTCAAAACACAATTTCAAAAAAATATTCAAGTTCTTCGGTCTGATAATGGGGGGGGAGTATGTCAATTCTCGCATGAAACAATTTTGTGACTCTGAGGGTGTCATCCATCAAACTACTTGTCCTCACACACCTGAACAAAATGGGGTCGCGGAACGTAAAAATCGTATCCTCCTAGAAATGGCTCGGGCTATGCTCATCGAGTCTCGTACTCCCTCTATTTTCTGGCCAGAGGTCCTGGCCACCTCGGTTTACCTCTTGAATCGACTCCCCACAAAAGCACTACATCTTCAAACTCCCTTGCAATGTCTTTCTACTCAAACCCAAATACCTGTCACGCTGACTCTCCAACCCAAAATCTTTGGTTGTTCTGTCTTTGTTCACATACCCAAACTTAACCGTCATAAATTATCCCCGTGTGCTGTCAAATTTGTGTTTGTTGGTTATGGTATTCACCAGAAGGGGTATCGGTGCTATGACCCTAAAACTCGTCACATGTTCACTACCATGAATTGCGATTTCCTAGAGAGTGAGTATTTCTACCACCACCTTAGTCGTCAGGAGGAGAGTAGTAGTAACAGTAGCATAGAAAATGTGACGCCCGGTTATTTATCTCGTTTAAAAACAGCGGAAAAATTAAAACTTTTTAAAACCTCACCTATAACCGGACTCACGCAGACACCTCACCTCAAACACCAAATAATATATACATAAACATAAATAAATAAAATAATAATAAATAAAATCTAATGTCTACACATCAGAAAATAAAATACCGCGGTGACCCCTATCCATGATCACAAAGCCTGCGTCGTCTCTCGTCCAGCCCACATAGCATCAGAAGTACCTACAAAATATAGAAATATAAACGGCAAGGTCAGCGTCTAATACGCTGGCAAGATTTATAATCCCCTACCATGCATCACACAAACATACAGTCATAAAACACACAATAACCATCCGGTCTCAACCATCCTCGGACACACTGTCCTCCAGTATCCTAAACCCGTCATATCACTACTACAAAGCACTGGCCTGAAAGCCACTCATGCCATCCATCATCAGAAACCGAACAAGACTAAGTGATGAGTTCACCGATCCCGATAGACTCGCAGTCAAATCCCCAGTGACACTCACTCACGAAGTCCAATCCCATACAAACGAACATATCAAATGTCGCTGATGGAGTCGACAATAGAATATCGCTGGTACACCCCAACGAAATCTATATGTCATCCAGGTAAGCAGACGGTGAAGCTGTCAGAAGGGAGCGACCCAAACTACAGGCGAACACCTCTGTCACTACCCGTTGGTTAGACTCAAGTCTGTAGTGACCCCGTCAACTCCAGACCTCGGTCTACATGGATTAGAGTACGCACCTCTGACATCCCAGATGCCAACTAAAAGCACGTGCAAGGCTACGCATCTACATCCATGTTCGCCTCCCGTAGGGCTATCGGTCGTCACCGATGTACGTGTATAAATGGCAACCGGCCAACACGCGTAAATCACAAAACTCGAAAGATCAACAGACTCAAATCGAATAAATCATAAAATCATGGATCACCTGATCCCAATAAATCAATCACCAGAAATACCACATGGTATCCACCTCGGCTATACCGGCCATCATCGGTATCATATACCCATATGCACATATACAACAAGTATAATACATAAAAACATACAATACAATAACTAATAACCATTATCGGTGTCACGAACCCACAAATACACATAATGTATATAATATCATATATACTCAGCAAGTATATAATACATACAATTCAATATCAAGCATGTATCATAAACATCAATCATATCCAACCATATACAATATTACGCTGATCATGTCACGATGATTAAATCGTGACTGGCCTCTTAAACAATCCCAAAAGATCAAAGGACAAACCGCGACTAGGACGAATATATTCAGCAATCGAAACTAGAGAAATAAAGGACCATTTGATATCTTCATGGAACAGATAGCTAGACAATGGCAAAGTTCACTGCTTGACGAATCCGAAACTATACTATAATAGTTAATCGGAGTTACGGATCAAAAGTTATGAGTATTCGAAGTTCAGCATTGAAAATAACTAAAAACACTATCAGCGCGCAGTACCCGCGCGACGCGCGGACTGCCTCGAAATCCGTGCCACAACACGCGATGGCCTCTCGTCGTGCCCTGGTCGTGCGATAGCGACTCATCGCGCAACCGGGCTGTTTTTCCCCCACCCGCGTAGTGCAGAAATATGCACATCGTCTTCTTCACGACATTAACGAAAACGCATATTTCTACACCCAATAACTTCAAGTCTCGGCTGCAACGAGTTAGTATAATATACCCAAAACAATCATATGAATCAGTAGAATCCAAAGACATCAAAGTTGAACTACGAAATCAGGCCGAATACAAAAATCGAACTACCCCGACCTCCATTAACGGAGTATGAAAAAGCTTAGGTTTCTAGGATAAATACTTAACGATTTCCACAGCATAATACATCAACGAACTCAGAAAATCGAAAGCTACAACATACAGCCAGAATTCATGCCCAAATCATCGACTACAAAATTCACCTAATTTGAAGAATTCTCAGAACAAGAAAACTTGCCTCAATTTGGAACTACTTCGTCTTCAACCTTGTTCTCCAACTCCGTACGGGCCTTTTCTCTTCAAAAGCGAACTCCGATCGTCACCTCCAAGCTGTAGCCGATCAAACCCTTTTTCCTCTTTCTCTGTATGTGTAAAAGTATGTAGGAGTATGTAGTAATTATCCGTAAGCCCTCCTTTTCCTTTTAATACTTCTTTTCTTTTTTTACATATTACCTTAGTAATATATAATGGTTAATGGGCTTGAATAATTAAGTAAAAAGGGCTGGGCTTATAATTGATCAATGGGCCAACACACCTCAAGCTCAAATCCAAATCATATAATTACACATTTAATTCTTCTACATCAAAATAATCTTGTAAAATTCATATCAATTAATCCAGGTCTCGAAATATTAATTAAAAATATCTCAATGACCGATAAATTGATATGTCGATTTCAAAGTCAACGGTCAACACAAAATATTATATTTTAATACTGGAAAATAAAACGGGTATTACAGAAAATAGCAGCGACTCTCTAAGCTGGTTGTCAATGCCAGAACCCTCCCCGGAAGTGGGTCCAACAGAGGAGGTTAACAGCTCCGCTGAACAGTCATTAGACACGATTGTACAGCCCATCGTCGAACCCAGTGCCAATACACCTAATTCCTCCCAACTCCGGATAACTGAGGTACAATCTTCTGATGATGTTAACTTTAATTATGTTCTTGAGACTGATAATGATGACAGGGAAGAAAGTGTTGATACTGAAAAAAATACTAGTGATGGTGATACCAATACAGAACAATATGTCTTGCCACCAAGAAGCACCAGGGGAATACCACCAAAAAGATATTCTCCTGAACACCTTGGACGAAAATCCAGGTATCCTCTCAAAGACAGTGGTGCAAGCAATCTCACCAAGACAGCACAAGCATTCGAAACAGCACTACTGCATGAAGAGGAGATCCCTAGTTCGGTTGAGGAAGCTATGAAGCATGATTCCTGGAAAGAAGCAATGAAAAAGGAAATTGATGCCTTAGCCAGAAATAATACATGGGAGAAGTGTATGCTACCAGAGGGAAAGAAACATGTGGGATGTAGGTGGGTCTTCACCATCAAACGGCGGTCCGATGGCACAATTGAAAGATACAAGGCCCGACTAGTGGCTAAAGGTTATACACAGACATACGGAATTGATTATTCCGAAACCTTTTCACCAGTTGCCAAAATGAATACTGTCAGAGTGTTGTTATCTGTTGCAGCTAATCGGGACTGGCCCCTTCATCAATTCGACGTTACAAATGCATTTTTACATGGGGAGTTGAACACAGAAGTTTACATGCAGGCGCCACCTGGTCTCTCGAATGAATTTGTAAATGGTGAAGTATGTCGGTTGAGAAAGACTTTATATGGTCTTAAACAGTCACCAAGGGCATGGTTTGGAAGGTTTACAGAAGCTATGGTGAGATACGGTTACAAACAGAGTAACTCCGACCACACCTTGTTTCTGAAAAGGAGGGGCGATCGAATCACATGTTTGATCATTTACGTGGATGATATGATCATCACTGGTGACAATAATGAAGAGATCGAGAGCTTGAAGAAGAATCTGTTTCGGGAGTTCGAAATGAAAGATTTGGGAAATCTCAAGTATTTTCTTGGAATAGAAGTCTTGAGATCCAACAAAGGCATATTTTTACGACAGAAAAAATATATTCTGGATCTCTTGGTTGAAATTGGCTTGCTCGACTGCAAACCAGCAGACACGCCGATCGGACTAAATCATGGATTGCAGATTGTAAAAGGAGCTGAAGAGACAGATCGAGGAAGGTACCAACGTCTGGTGGGGAAATTAATCTACCTATCTCATACTAGACCCGACATTGCTTATGCGGTTGGAGTTGTTAGTCAGTTCATGCATCAACCTCAACACGAACACATGAAAGCTGCACTAAGGATTGTTCGTTATCTGAAGAGTACCGTTCGGATATGGAGTCTTACTACGGAAGAACGGACACCTAAAAGTTCATGGGTACACTGATGCAGATTGGGCAGGGAATCCAATCGATAGGAGGTCGACGGCAGGGTATTTCACATTTGTTGGAGGGAATTTGGTCACCTGGAGAAGTAAGAAGCAGAAGGTAGTGGCATTGTCCAGTGCTGAGGCGGAGTTTCGAGGAATCAAGAGTGGACTTACGGAGGTCCTGTGGCTAAGGAAACTACTATCTGAGATGGGATACTATCTATCTCAGAAAAGCCAACTTTTCTGCGATAACAAGGCTGCTATTAGTATTTCTGAGAACCCTGTCCAACATGACAGAACCAAACATGTTGAGGTAGATCGACATTTCATCAAAGAGAAAATTGAGAACGACATCATCGAATTGCCTTTTGTACGATCGGAAGACCAGCTAGCCGACATCCTAACCAAAGCTGTGAGTTCAACGGTGTTGACAGAAGTACTCGGCAAGTTAAGTATCGGAAATCCCGTTACTAAACTTGAGGGGGAGTGTTAGAAAAGGAAACAATATCAGAAAGGAAACACCCAATAATATGGGTCAAGATTGATCACACCAAATTAGGAGAATAATTTCTTTCCATAAACTTGTAATTAATCTCTCCTATAAATGAGAGGGTTTCGATGATGAATAAACACACACAAAAAATTCTCTGAATCCTTTTTCTTTGTTCTTTCTTTCTAATACCATTCAACAAAAGGAACTATCCACTATGGTTTAACTTTTTCTCGTGGAACTTCTTTTTCTCTTTTGGGACACTCTGATGCCGATTGGGCGCGATGCATCGAGACTCGTCACTCAACTTACGGCTACTCAATTTTTATGGGTGATAATTTGGTCTCTTGGAGTGCTAAAAAGGAACCAACGGTTAGTCGATCAAGTTGTGAATCTGAATATCGAGCCATGACGAATGCTGCTGCTGAACTCATTTGGACGATCAATATTCTCCGCGAGCTTCTTGTCTTTTTGCACTCTCGGCCATTACTTTTGTGTGACAACCGCAGTGCTATCATTCCTAGTCAAAATCCTGTCGCTCACAAACGCTCAAAACATATTGATCTTGATTATCATTTTGTTCGAGAACTTGTTAGCTCCGGACGTCATAGCAGTACATGTGTTCCTTCTAATCTTCAGTTGGCTGACGTCTTCACAAAAGGTCTTCGTCGACCTCTCTTTGAATTTTTCTGATCCAAGCTTTGCGTTGGTCCAAACCCACCGTAGAGCTTGAAAGAGAATATTACGTTTACAGATTAGCCCAAGAACATTTCACAAGAATATCTTCTAATATTTTCTAGAGTTATTTATGGTGTAAATATTATTTTAATTGCTTCATTTCCTTATATGTAATTACCTTTGTATTATATAAATATAGAACGATTTTCAATTGAGGCAAAAGCATTATTCATGCTCTCATACTTTTAATACGAAAAGAACACATATAATTTGTAGCATCACTTTTTCTAATAGGATTATACGTAATAGAGCATATAGTAAAATATCATAGTATCGGATTGTAATTCAAAGAACTTCAGGGGCTAAAGTGTGAAACGAAAAACTTCGGGGGTGGATTTGATAATAAATAATAAATTATACAGTACCACTAAAAAACTTCGGGACTCTCTCGGTCTCTCTCGTTGAATAATTCAAAAATGAGCTCGGAAATCGGTTCGCTCGCGTCTCAACTCAGTATTGGGCCCAACCCAATAATCTTTCCCCTCCGAAATGATAGTCACCTTCTTTTTGAATTCGGGCCAAATCCAGCCGTGGGGTACATAACCAGGATCAATTTAGGCTTCAAAGAGAACATCCAATATTGGGCCTGGCCCAATAATCTCCCTCTCCAAAAAAAAAAAAAAAAACCAACATTGATGTTCACTGCGCATAAGTCATAACAATCCCCCAAAATTTTACAAATAAATTCAATGTTTAGTTAAGTTTAAACCCACAAATCCAGCAACAACTCATCAATCATTCCCCAACAAAATATCACAAAAAATCTTCCAAAGTAAGATAATCTCAACTACGTACATAGCATTGGCAATTTATACCTTGTTCTTAGGAGTACGATTCTAATTGTACACCCAAGATTATATCTTCATTTATTTATTGATAAATATTCATTGTGTATGGTAATATATTCATTAGTATGCTAATTTAAAGAATATAATAATTATTTTTTGAAATGAAGATTTCTTAATTATTAAATGATGATTTTATTGGGCTTTTATATTTTAAAGGGTGGGAGTACGATTTTAAATGTACTCCTAGGAGCATGATATAGGTATTGCATAGCATTATTTTTACGATAAAAAAAAATTGAGAATCAATCAATAATTACCATATCAATTAATAATCACTCAAAATTTGAGATTGGATTTACTAATTGTTCACCCAAAAAACCAACATTTTTAGTTAGCTGCTTGAAAAACTCCTAGCGAACTTGAACAACTCTTTAAAAATGATACTACATCTAAATGATACGGTATAAAAAATAACTCAATAAAATCCATATTGAACCTAAACTTTGTAACAAAAATAAAATATATTACATGTAAATTTAAATTTAAAAAAAGGAAAATAAGAGATATATACAACAGAAAAGAGTATGATGACATGGACATGATATGAGTGCCTCACTTTGAGGAAGCTAGCTAGCTATCACTCACAATGTTAGAAATGAAACCTGATTAGTAACCATAAGATTATATATTTTTTTATTCATTTATTTTGAAATTTAAGAAAAAACTAGAAGTGGCTGCTATTCACGAAATCAATTTAACAAAGGGCCCCAAAACCCAACTAATATTTTTAATTATTATGAGAAATTGTTTAATTCTTGAATTTTAGTGTTTGAATTTTAGTAATTGTCATACAATATTGGAATAGAAATGAGTTATTTTTTCACAAGTCACAACTCGCAAGTTATTTTATTAGATTAATTATGCAACAACTCACCAATATGTATGTTTAGGGGTGGGAATTCCGGTTTTGGTTATCGGTTAAAACCGAAACCGAACCGAAAATTTCGGTTTTTGGTTAACCAAATATAAGAAATTCGGTTTTCGGTTCGGTTTTCGATAAGAATTTTTTTATATATTCGGTTATCGGTTTAACCGATAATCGATCGTTAAAAACCGAATAACCAAAATATATTATATATATTACATATTATATATATCTTTAAAGACAATTCTATGACAACACTTCCTTACTTATTTCGGATTTTTTGTATTTTGTTGGATTTATGCATGTTAGGTTGAATAAGTTGGATTTTAGTTTAAATTTGTTTATATTTTTATTTTTATTTTATTTTTTTGCACGATATTCTTTTTAAAATCAACTTACTTTTTTTCTAATCGGTTTTTTGGTTAACCGATAACCGAACCGAAAAAATCGGTTCGGTTATTGGTTATCCAATAAATTATTCGGTTCGATTTTGGTTAGTCATTTTCGTCGTTTTTCGGTTCGGTTAACCGGTCATTCGGTTCGGTTCGGTTTTGGTTAACCGAACTTCCAGCCCTATGTATGTTTAGACTTCAGAGTAATTATAATTAAATATATATAAATAAATAAGAATCTCCTAATTAATATTTAGTATAAAAAAAAAATCAAGTAAAATATCTTGTTTTCGTGCTTACACGTAACTACGTAATTAGCTTCCTTAAACATGCATACAACCCTTATTTTCCTAACTCATTCTCATCTTTTCTCACCTTCCAAATTATTACTACTTCGTTCCACATAATTAATAGAATAATATATTTTTCGTATTTTGTAAAAAAACGGGTCCTGCACGGCTGCACTTCAATAGTAAGTATATCTACGGTTTATTATTATTAGTATATTTTCTACTTATTTTTCTATAATTTCTAACCCCTTATTATTATATTGACTTTTGAATTTCCATTTTTGCTTAAAAAGCCAATAAAGCATTAGTGTGTGTGCGCGCATAATCAGTGGCGGAGTCAAAGGGAAAACCGCCTCCATCCACTACTCTTTTATTATTAGTACTCTCCATTAGATTTCTTAATCAAAATTAATAATAAGTACTTCATACTCATGTTACAACTTCCAAATTCCACTTAATTATATCTCCTTCCATTTTTAAATACAGCCATATTCATCATCTACCACTTTATACTTTCTACAAAATTTAATATTATACTAAACTTATTTAGCCTTGACTCGTAAGGTATCTTATTTGATTACTCGACTATACATATACCTAGTTTCCGAACGGCGGTTAAGATTGTTTTTTCTATAAGTTTCGGATCAATATTATTTTTCAACCTACAAAAATATAGTTGGCCTTAGATTTTCAATTGAATTATTGCAAAATCAATTAGTCTTTTTCCAGATCCATAAATTAATAAAGCCAATATAAATCCAGGATCGTGTTCTGTATTTTTTGAATTCATGAAAGTGACTGCTAATATTGACTAATGAGTAATCAATAGTCAATTTAATTATATTCACATAATTAATTCATATGTACAACTAAACATATTATTATTACACTCCAAATCAAAATATACTCGAATAAAAAAAGCATGCGAGTTTTTCTTAAAATAAAAAAAATAAATAATAAGTCGATCTGAGGAATTAATTAATTAATTAATGTACAAAATTCCGACCACTAAGCTTACGGCGCGGCTGGAGCCAGGCTGAGGTGTAGATCCAGCCCAAACGCATCGTCGAAAGTGGGCCCATCTTCCCCCCCGGAAAACCTACTCAGGGAGGTGGGTATTTGCGGCCCATCAAGCCTCCCGCTGTGGGCCTTCACGGACTGCTGAGGCCCAACAACGCTCGGCCCAGACTCCCCCAGGCCCGGGAACACGCACCCGTGGGACACGTGGAAGGGAGCGGCGGCGGCGCGTGGGACGTACACCCACGACGGCGGCGGCGCGTGGCCGAGGAGGTGTGGCGTCGGGGCGAAGGCGGAGGCCATGGGGTTGCGCATGAAGGAGACGGCGGCGTTCCGGCTGGCCTGCATTTGGGCCCGCTTGAGCTGCTGCCGCTCCTTCTTGTGGGCGTTCTGGTGGCCGCCGAGGGCCTGCGAGTTGGCGAAGCCGCGGTAGCAGTAGTGGCACTCGTACTTCCGGCCGCCGTGATCCGGCGATCCGGGCGGCGGCGGCGTTTTGGCCTCTTGTTCGCGGACGACGTCGGAGGTGACGTGGAAGCCGAAGAGTTTTAAGGGGGCGTTGGAACTTGTTGGGTAGTCCAGCTCAGCCATGCTTGCTGTACACGTGTGTTTAGTGCGTGTTTAGTGTGTGAGAGAGAAAGAGAGAGAGAGAGAGATTTGGAGATTGATTTTGGTGTTTTGAAGAAGATTTTGATGAGAGTTAATTAGTTGCATGGTGCGGTGGTGATGCTGCTATTTATAGTAACTAATTTCACACACTGTGTGTGAGAGAGAAAGATGGTAATTACGGACATACCAAGGAGAATTGAAATATATTTGAAGAAAATGAAATCAAAGAAATTGGGAACACTTGGGACCCAATGGAGATTGCAATTGTCTTTTCATCGATCCTATTTTTTTCAAACTTTAATTATTCAACAAAAATATGTATGTATGTATCTATGTATGTATGTATGTACGTGCGAGTACAAGTATTCTCTTTGTGTTTGGTTGTCTTGAATTCGAAGTTAAAATTCACCGAAATAGAGTTCGATTGATTTGAAGAAAATTGCACGTAGTCGAACCACTCGTAGATACATCTAGATAGTACTATTAATTTTATTAGATACATTTAATCCGAGAAGACTATATATATAATCATTCATTACAATTGATTATTTCTAATTATGTGCAATTATATTCGATCTAATCAAGAAACACTATTAACCGAATTGAAGGAGTAATATTGAATTGATTAAAAGTAACATGTATCTTGACATTGAAAAAATAACACCGACAAGATCCTAATTGTGACAATGACTTAATAAATGTAAAATGACCATATATATTTGTTTGAATTGTGGTTTAAGAAAGTCCATAAATTGTTAGGTATTTTAATAACATCTAATGCAACATCAAATTGACATATATTACATATCATAAATTAGATCAATACAGTTGGCATGATTAAAAAGTCTAATGCCAAACATTAGGATATAATTATGTTATTTAAAGGACAAGGTTTTGGAATTCCACAAGAGATCACAAGTGAAACAGTACATGCAATAAGTTGTCAATGGAACCCTTTAAATGTAGCTTTGAATAAATTTTGTTCGTTTCATTTCATATATTACTTACACTTACACATGATTATGCGTAGTTCAACATGCATCAACAGTTCAAATCGCGACAAACTATCATGAACTATGACTTTTAGTTATGTTTGAAATTTTTAACGAATCTCACTTTTAATAGATGCCATTCTTTTTCTCGATGTTAGTTAATTTCCACACTAACAAATCTTTGAAAGATCTGCAACGTTTTTTGTAATGTTTTAATTGTTGTTTATGTGAATATATAGTGTAAATTTAAATGTATCTAGGTGACGTCATGCAAGAGAAAAAAGTGTACAAACTTTCCCATTTTCAATACTTTTATCTTAAACAAATTATTCCAAATAAATTTAAAATAAAATGGTAAAATGTTAGGTGATTTTACAAATTATCTACTTGAAAAGATCGAGAATTGACTTATTTTTTAATTTTCAATGTCTAATATAATTGAGATTTAGACTTCTTGCTGCGCAAATAAACCTATATATGAAGTATGGACCACACTGGATAGTTAGATGTGAATTATACCATGTGATACATGCATGGTAAATTAGTAATTAATCAACATAATATATATAATTAATTTAAAAATACATATTTGTTAGTTTCATATTTTAAACACTTCTTTTTAATTTCGTGCTTTTAATTTGTACTACACCTCTATTCCACAAATGTTTTTCAGTTTTTCAAGGAGGGAGAATCCTTTTAACCAATAACCATCATTGAGATAGATTAGTTGCTTTTGGAAAATATATATATGCTATACATTATTGGATTAATACATATGACTCAAACAACAATATAATTTACGAATAAAATATTATCTAGGTAAAATTCACGCTATGGCTATGTACATACTAGACCATTGAACACGAAGTCACATTTAAAGCAGGAGCGGAACCAGAAAAAACAATTAGAGGCCTGAGATTATTTTATGTATTGAGAGAATTTGTATAATACCACCGATAATTTTGTGGTTTCGGTTATCACTATTTATATAGCAAATACAACATACAATCCCATATTTTAAGGGATGAAAATAAAGAAGAGATTACAACAAATCATGTAAAAGATACGATTATATATTATCCTTCTTACCCCCCCGTTAAAGGATGCGTGGGGTGAGGCAAAATGCAGAGCTTGGACCGTAGTAGCTCGAAAGCCGGCCGAGGAAGACTCTTGGTGAAGATGTCTGCAAGTTGAAGATGGGTCGGAACATGTTGAGTGTGTAGACGACCAGAGGAGACGAGCTCACGAACAAAATGACAGTCGATATCAATATGTTTTGCACGTTTGTGAGCAACAGGATTCTGACTAAGAAACACGGCACTCGTGTTATCACAAAGAAGTGTTGGGCGTGATGTGGGAATCCGGAGCTCAGACAATAAGTTAAGAAGCCACTGAACTTCTGAGGCAGTATTTGCTAAAGCACGATACTCCGATTCACAGCTAGAACGAGCAACAGTAGGTTGCTTCTTAGCACTCCACGAGATGAGATTACCACCAAGAAATACAGAATACCCGTAGGTGGAGCGACGAGTCTCGGGGCAACGAGCCCAATCGGCATCGGAGTAGGCAAGGATGGATAAGTCGGGGCGAGATGTGAAAGAAAGACCGAGATGCAGGGTCCCTTTGACGTACCGAAGGATTCTTTTAACAGCATCATAGTGGGAAACAATTGGTTTGTGAAGGAATTGACTAACTTGACTAACCGCATAAGAGAGATCCGGGCGAGTGATGGTGAGGTATTGAAGAGCCCCGACAAGAGATCGGTAGAGGGTAGGATCCTCAAACGGTGTACCTTCACTGGTAATAGAGCAGCCAACAGTAAGAGGTGTATTAACAGGCTTGGAGTCTAGTAGTTGAGCACGCTCGATGATATCATGGGCATACTTAGCCTGTCCAACAAATAAACCATCAGAAGTAGAAGAAACTTCTAGACCCAAAAAATAATTTAGCTTCCCGAGATCTTTAATAGCAAACTCCGTGTTCATGCGGTCAATGAGCCTCTGAATTGAAGTGGAAGAGCTGCCTGTGATGATGATATCGTCAACATACAGAAGAAGAAAGACAACCGAAGAACCATGATGGTGATAAAACAACGAGGAGTCTGAACGACACTGCTTAAATCCCAAAGAAGCGAGGAATGAGCTAAAACGCTGGAACCAGGCCAAAGGAGCTTGTCGCAGGCCATAAAGAGCCTTCTTGAGACGGCAGACATGCGTCGGAAAACGAGGGTCGACAAAGCCAGGTGGTTGGGCCATGTATACTGGCTTGGGGAGAATGCCGTTGAGAAATGCATTTGTGACGTCTAGTTGATGAAGTGGCCATTTGTAGTGGACGACAAGGGCCAGGATGACACGAACAGTAGTAACCTTGACGACTGGACTGAATGTGTGTTGAAAGTCTGCGCCAGGTATCTGAGTAAATCCTTGAGCAACAAGGCGCGCCTTGTACCGCTCAATAGAGCCATCAGAGTGATATTTTGTGCGAAATACCCATTTAGACCCGACAATATTAACTCCGGGAGGTGGGGAAACTAAGTCCCATGTGTTGTTGGAGTGTAATGCATCGATTTCTTCTTGCATGGCAGCAAGCCAGTGAGGGGATTTCATAGCAGATTTAAAACCACGGGGCTCTAAAGAAACTGATAAGGCTGTAAGGAGAGCATTCGTGGTAAGATTTACTGGATACTTGGGTTTAAAAATACCAGCCTTCGACGAGTAATCATATGGTGTCGAGGTGTCGGAACATCGAATGCGGAAGATGAAGAATCGACCAAGGGGATATTACTTGATGACTGTGGCAGAGAGAATGTTGGAGGGGTAGGTGCCGTCGTGAGCGTGGGAGTAGCAGAACCATGTTCGGAGAATAGAAATGTGGCCTCGTCAAACTGAGCATGGCGATAAATGAACACACGGTCCGTAGTAGGATCATAACATCGGAACCCTTTGTACATACTGCTGTAGCCAATAAAGATGCAAGGGCGACTTCGGGGAGCCAATTTATGGGGCGCATAGTCTCTGAGATACGGAAATACGCGACATCCAAATGGTTTGAAATTGACATAATTTGGTGCGTAACCAAACAAAACCTCAAAGGGAGATACATTGTCGAGTACATGTGAAGGAAGCTGATTAATTATGTGAACTGCAGTGGCAAATGCATCAAACCACATAGAAGCAGGCACAGAGGCATGGAACAACATAGATAAGCCGGTTTCACAAATATGACGATGTTTGCGTTCCGCCCGACCATTTTGATGAGGTGTATATAGGCAAGAGACACGGTGATGGATGCCATGGATGTCCAAAAATTGACGAACCCGATGATTCAAAAATCCAGAGCCGCCATCACTCTGAAAAGTTTTCAAAGCTGTAGAAAACTGATTGCATACAAAGGCATGAAATTTGACGAAGATATTATAAAATTCGGACTTCGTATGCATAGGATAAATCCAAGTGAAACGGGAGAAATCATCCACAAATGCAACATAATAACGATAACCAGTAGAAGTAGTGACAGGTGCAGGGCCCCATAAATCACAATGAACGAGTTCCAAAATAGCAGAAGCGCGTTTATCATTTAAATTAAATGAAAGACGCTTGCTTTTGGCCAATTGACACGTCGAGCAAACAGTAAGATTTGGTAATAAAGATGTAACACCCAAATGTCCAAGCTTATTCAATAAAGAAATAATGGAAAATGGGACATGTCCCAGACGTAAATGCCATAAATTAAAGCTAGCTTTTAATTTGGCGGAGCGAACACTGGAGAGAAATGCAGAGGTACCACAATCGAGAACATACAGGCCATGCTCACATCGGCCTTGAGCTAGTACTGTTTTGCTGAGCCAGTGCTGAATAGTAAATGTTTTATCAGAAAATAAAACATCAACCGGATAATCAGCAGTTAATTTACTGATAGATAACAATTTTTTTTGTAATTTGAGGCACGACAAGCACATCAAGTAATTTAACATGAGGAGATAAATTATGATAACCAATATGAGATATAGGATGTGATGTACCGTTCCCAACCACGATAGATTGGTGTCCGGAATATGGTTCGGCTGAATCGAGAGAAGTCGGTTGGGCAGCGATGTGGGCCGAAGCACCTGAGTCCACAAACCAATCATGGGCTTCATTGTTAGGCTGAGGTTGAAAAGTGCATTGGGCCCGGAAGGCTTGGGCCAGATCAACATTATTTTGTGGCATTTGAGTGATGGGCCGATAAGAGAGTGGGACATTGTTAATGGGCTGATGTAGAAGTGCATGTGCCAAATTAACCGTACCCTTATTCAAAAAAAGAGGACATTGATTTGCATAATGTCCGCCGGCGCACAGTTGACAACGCGGAGGGCGACGGGAGAAGCCACGACCACTCGACTGGTTCCCGGAGGAGGATCCACGATTGCCGGATGTCTGATGAGTGCGGTGTCCACTGTTCTGGCGAGAGGGATATTCGTTCGATCGAGATATTTGCGGAAAAGGGCTGGAGATGTGGCGAGCGTCGGCGAAAAAGGCAACCTGTGAATGAGACGGAGATGAATCCATTGATTTCGACATGAGATCGAATTGTACCGCCTGGTGCAGTTGAGTCGTGAACCCAGGAACAGGTTCAAGGGCCATCCTCGTTTCAGCGAAACCGGTAAATTGCGGCCCCAATCCACAAAGAAAAAAATGACTTTTATCGGATTCATCGACTGGACGTCCAATCGCCGATAATTGATCACATAAAGCTTTGAATTTCTTTCCATAATCAGGGACCGGGAGAGAGCCACGACGAAGCGATAGAAGCTCTTCCCGTAGTTGATTGGCACGAGAAGTGGAAGAGTGAGCGAAGGCGCGCTCGAGGGCTAGCCAAGCAGCACGGGAGGTTGTACACTCGACGACTTCGGCCATCGCTTCTTCTGTAAGGGAGGAGAAGAGAATTCCCAGGATTTTCTGATCTTTAGACATCCACGCAGAGTATGCGGGATTCACGGAGTCTGTACCATTGACGGTGAGGGTGGACGTCGGAGGCTGGGAAGAGCCGTCCACAAAACCGAGTAGATCGAAACTAGTCAGCATAGGCACTACCTGTCGTTTCCAGAGGAGGAAATTGGAGGAGTTGAGTTTGATTGACAGCATATGAATCATGGTGGTGATAGGGATCGAGTCGGTAGAAGAGGCCATCTTCAAAGAGGGAGAGAAGAGGGGGGTCGAAAGTGAATCGAGAGAGAATAAAGGGTGGCCGATATTTAGGCTGATACCATGAGAGAATTTGTATAATACCACTGATAATTTTGTGGTTTCGGTTATCACTATTTATATAGCAAATACAACATACAATCCCTTATTTTAAGGGATGAAAATAAGGAAGAGATTACAACAAATCATGTAAAAGATACGATTATATATTATCCTTATTATGTATACTATGTACATATATACACATATTTTAAGAGGGTTAATTATAAAAAAATACATTTTTTTAAAAAAAATTGTAAGAAATGCAAAGAATTTTTTTTTAGGGTGGGCTTAAGCCCCCCCCCCCCCCCCCCCCCCCTTGGTTACAAGTGGCTCTGCCACTGTGTTAAAGTACAATTCATGGGAAAAGACATTTAACACCAGTTCTTTTAAACATATTTTCAGTGTACTTCAGTTCAGTTCATATATACCCAATAAGTTCAGTTCAATCTATTAAGTTCAGATCAATCTATTAAGTTCAGTTCTCTTCAGTTCAGTCTTAATAAGTTCAGTTCATTTCAGTCATTTAATTTTTATTAGAGCATCTCCAGTAGTGGGTTTAAGTTTTGGTTGATAAGTAGGCCACGTGTGAGTCAACTCATTTTTTTTCTACTTCTACCCAAAAAACTTCTAACCCATCTAACAGTTCTACCCAAAAATAAATTTTATAGGTCCCACCACTTACTTATTTTATGGAGTATTATTTATTTATTATTATATTTAAATAATAATAATAATAGTAAAAGTAAAAAAATGATTTTTAGATGAAATAAAATAAATATTTAATATTTCATATAATTCATGATTAAAATAAAAATATCACAAAATATAAATTTAAAATAAAAATAAATATTGTATTTAATAAATCAACAAATCAATAATATTTCAAAAAATTTAATGTTAATTAATTTTTATATAAAATAAATCCGTTAATTTTAAAATTTTAACTATTTTAAATTTTTTAATTTTAATTAATTTTTATATAAAATAAAAACTATTTTTTAATTAATTTTTATATAAAATATAAATACAAATAATTTAACGTTAAAATTTTAACTATTTCAAATTTTTTAAGTTTAATTAGTTTTTAAATAAAATAAAATACAAATAATCCGAGTTAAAATTTTAATTAGTTTAAAATTCTTATTTTTTATTAATTTTTATATAAAATACAAAATAACTTTAAAATATAAAATAATTCTTAACGCTGAAATAATAATAATAATAATAATAATAATAATAATAATAATAATAATAATAATAATAATAATAATAATAATAATAATAATAATATTTTTTATCTCTACCCAGGTAGAAGTTCTTCTACCCCAAAATTTTTAGGAGCTTCTAATCTTAACACGTAAGCGCACCTCCAATTATTTCTACCTCGTTTTTGGGTGAGAGGTAGAAATACGAATAGACTTCTACCTCACCATTGGAGATGCTCTTATTATTATTATTCATTGGAGATGCTCTTATTCTTATTATTATTATTATTATTATTATTATTATTATTATTATTATTATTATTATTATTATTATTATTATTATTATTATTATTATTATTATTATTATTATTATTATTATTATTATTATTATTATTATTATTATTATTATTATTTATTATATAAAAATTATTTATATTACAAAATATATTTAAATATTTGATTAATATTTCAATATTTTAAATTTTAATTCGATTGAACTTAATTTTAGTCCAGTTCAATTCAAACTCATTAAATACAGTTCAGATTCATTAAGTTAAATTCAGTTCAATTCAGATAATTTAAGTTCAGTTCAGTTCAGTTCAGTTCAGTTCAGTTCAGTTCAGTTCGTACATATTAAGTTCAGTTCACTTCATTACCAATTTCAGTCCAAAATGTCTAATATAATCGAGATTTAGACTTCTTGCTGCGCAAATAAACCTATATATGAAGTTTAGAGTTCGTGATGCGATTTTCGACATACTGATAAAATAGTAGTTTACACACAAAGTGTTCGATAATATATGCTTAATTGATTTTCAATTCACGTTTGAAGTTGTTAGGCAATTATGCATCCAAAATTACCGAACCACATTAGATCTTTTAAAAAACAAATGTTTAGTGTAATCGTACAAACTAAAATTAAATTCCAAAACAGAAAGTAAAGGATTCTAGACCTTAGTTTCTTTCCAATATTAATTCATATTCTTTGTTATTTCTTTTTGCTTGTTAGCTATATTTGCTTGCACTTCATTTGCTAGTTAGAACTTGCAATATAAAAACAAAACCAAATCAACTTGAGCATTGTGCTATATATACTTCTCTCTTTTGCAAATACATACATTTATATTAATTTTGATAATAGTATTTTTCGTGCGATCGACTCGAGATAATTGTTTCGACTACAATTAGTTAGCTTATTTTTTTAATTTATTTGACTCATACTACAACGATCAATCAGAGCTCGATAACACGGATTGAGTTAGCTCAATACCTAGCTTGTTAGGGTTGAGAATGAGACAGATCTTGTCGAATTTTACATAAGAAGTCCGACTTTAATATAGAGATAATATCAAAAAAGTCTAGTAACATAGTTTAATAGTATAAAGACAGTTTCACATTTAGTCCTTTAAATTTATGAAAAAATCAATACTCGTCTTATTTGGCGATTTTTAATGGAAGTTTGCACATACGTTAATCGTATTTTATCTTGTGTGAAGTTAATTTGACCGAGTGACGGTCACAAAAATATAAAGTAAAGTATTTAATGGATCATGTGTCATTACCATAAATATAAAATATAATTACTACTTAACATCTTAAATGTGTGGGCCCCACCATTTCATATTATGTGGTGATGATGTTTGCGTGATTGACGTTGAAATCTAACATTGTTTTAACTATTAGCTTTCTATGTCAAAGATCTTACCGTATCTTACTAACTACCTGAGCGAAATTAAGAAAAACAAGGAAAATAGTGATTAATATGTACATGTACGTAATAAGTATAATAATCCCTTCGGGTACAACTTATAAACACATTTTTCTAACACCAAAATTTAAAAAATCCAATTTTTGAATTTTAAACAACATATATATTAAAGTTATAAAATATATTTTTAAATTAAAAATTAATAATAATATTGTATTTTTTTTAGAAAAAGTATAATAATACATGTTTTGTGATTAATGGATAAATTAAAAAGTCAACTTTGGGCCATAATTAATATTGTTTTTTAGGGAGTGTTTTAGTGGTAGACCAACCCTTAATTTATAAAAACTTTGGATGCCGGGGTGAAACTTTTTAGACGGGAGAGGTGTTCAATAACTATTGGACATGGTACTTCTAATGTAAGTTTTTCCTACTATTATAAATGAAAGTTTAAAGAATAAAAGTTTCATACTCCTTCCTATTTATTATATTTGTTTATTCATTATATATTAGTCGATTAAACAGGTTGCACAAATATTAATTTAAAAAATATATACGTAGAATAACTTATAAAATTACATTTAATTGACTTAAAATCTAATTATTTGAAATGAAATTATCATATAAAAAAATCATTTGCAAAATGACATTTTATTATAGCTAGATACTTTCAAAAGGACATTTGAAAATAAAATAGAAAAAAGAAACTAAAATAACTTGCATAAAAGATTGAATAGAATACTAGTTAAATTTTCGTTCGACGAACTGCAACTAAGGAGAAATGAGATATCGATGATATATAAGTACGAAAGTGTGCATGATTAGAAATAGTTTGATTAGAAACCACTTATAGAACAAGTATTCATTTTGGTATTTGGAATCCAATAATTTAGTATCGTTCATGTAGGGGCTCAAGAAACTTGTGTTGACATTAATTATCAAAATGACACATTAATTTTAAGTAACCTACAAATTTTAACCTAGCTATATTATACACACACACACATTATAATATACATATATAGCTAGAAGTCGATTCATCGATTATATAATTTGTTTGCTACTTGAGGTATTGAACTTGATCTAAAGTTTTTTTTATGATATTAATATCCAAATTTAAAAGGAGTCTGGAAAACAATTAGAAAGGAATCATGATAAGTAGCTATCAAACAAATTTATGTGCACATATATAATGTGGATAACTTATATTTTATATTTAATAATAAAATAATTAAGATATGTATACTTCATTTGATCGAAGTCATATGGGAGCCTATACCCTATGTTGGCCACATTTGTTTTCTTGCTACAATATGCAAAGGATGGATGGTGGCTGAACTAACCTAAACTTAACCTAGCGTATAGTGTATATATAGCCATTATTAGTTATGTTATGTTATCATTCTTATCTTCTTCTTTTAAAATAAATTTGGAAAGTGTTGTTGGAAACAATTAGTCGGCTAAACCAAATTAATTTGACATTTTATATTGTCAGATTTTGGTATACCTAAGACAAGATTGTCAGAGTAGCTACAACTTAGATTAAGGGTTAGAGAAATTAAATGAGATAAGCACATGGCTATTCCATTGTTGTAGGGAAAATGCATGTGATTCCTCGCTGCAATATTTCTCTTTTTAAGGTATATATATATATATATATATATATATATATATATATATATATATATATATATATATATATATATATATATATAGGGAAGAATTGTATTGCACATTAATGTACATATTGCCATTTTTATTTATTTATTGAGAGGGAGAGAAATACAAATTGTACATATTAATTGATGTTTAAATATATACATATGACAATATTTATTCAAACATACGTACAAATTTGAGAACGACAGTTAAGCGGCCCGTAAGAGCATGTATTTCCTACAATATACTCTTTGCATCTCAATGTTTGTAAATACTTTTATTATTTGCGAGAAAATGCAGTGTTGATTGTTGATATAAATAAAGATATAATAGTTCATTTAAATTAAATTTTATTGTAAATAAAGTAAGTTAATATAAGAGGTAATGTAAATTGTGTGTAAATTAAAAAGTGCTGGATAGAGATAGTACACTAGAAATTATAAAGATATTTTTTTGGGTGATTTTTGAAAAAAAAAAAGAGTTTAAATAATTGGTTATAATTCAATGAATTAATTTTTTTTAATTATAAATTTGAGTAAAATTCTAAAAATATTTTTTTTATTTAAACATAAGTGGATAGTATTTATTAACCGTCAATGTTATTATAATAATTATTTTACTCTTTTTTATAATTATAAAATTAATAATAACTCAAATAATAATAAAAAACAAAAAACAAAAACCAATTATACTTAATTTGAAAGTATGTTATATTAAGTTTAAAATGTAAATTAATAAATTAAAATACTCATTTTCTTAAATATTTATATTTTATATACAAATATGTATTATCCAGAATGAGTTTTATCTATGATACATCCGATAAAGTACACTATATATGTATACTTAATAATCGTAGATTTAATATTATTTTATACAAGTGCACAAACAATCACACACACTGACGTATATAGAGTATGCATTTACAATTAATATAACATGAGGGTAATACTGAAATATCATCTAATAGAACTCGAGAATGTGACAATTATTTTTGCTATATTTATCTAGAACGAAA
The DNA here is from genome assembly GCA_954870475.1 of Euphrasia confusa. NCBI lineage: Eukaryota > Viridiplantae > Streptophyta > Magnoliopsida > Lamiales > Orobanchaceae > Euphrasia > Euphrasia confusa. Next base: position 25,385,950 of record OX940967.1, read on the forward strand.
CTACTTCATATTTTAGATTTCAGCCGCTTTAATTTCAATCAAAGTGATAAAAGAGTTCTTTTTAAGTAATGTTTCTTGGATAGCTTTGTTCTAAATTAATAATTATAACTTTTTTTAGTACTTAAATTAAAAACAAAAAAATGTTAAATTTTAAATTTTTAATTAAAAAATAAAGGCTAAAATTATGTACAATAAAAATTAATTCCGAGAAAAGTGATATAATATAATCTAAAAAAATAGAATTTTATTTTAATATAAAAAAAGTATAAATAAATTTTTTTAGACGTGACTAATATTGTGCAAAATATGTGATTATTATTTTAAATTAGAATGAATATAGATGAGATTTCGAGAGTGTTTAGCTGAGCTTGTAAGCTGTTTAAGAACTTATAAGCTCTTACAATTTGATTGGTAATTTGAAATAACTATAGGCTCTTATAATTTTAACAATAAAAAGACAAAAATATTCTTAAAATTATTACTACTTTTTATATATATACAACAATTACAAATTTATTATTTTGTTAATGTAATAATTTTTTTTCCATATATAACAAGTCATTTTTGTAAATTTATTTATATAATATTTTAAATTTCCAAACAAATTAACATATTATAAATTTACATATCTATTGTATCAAAACAATACTTTAACAACTTATTTATTAAATAAGACATAACAACTTATCAATTCTTAAAACAACTTATAAAACATAACATTTTATAAGCACTTTTATATAAGCTCGTTCAAACAGACTCTTCATATTTAAAAAAATACCAATTAAAATTGACATAAAGATAGATTTGTATAATATTTTTTAGAGAAATTTTAGATAAAGAGTAAATATTAAAGTTTGTTAATAATTAAATATTTCATGTATTTTTAATTATAAAAATAAGTCATTTACTTATTTTAACTTTCTGAATTCAACTACTAGTTATAAAAATAGGCCATATACTTATTTTAACCTTCTAAATTCAACTACTAGTTATTTTTTAACCAGAGTAATATAATCTTTACACAATTCAAAAAGTATTTGCTTTCTAAAAAAACATGATTAATCATTTTTTTATATTAAAGTATAAAATATATTACATATTTTATTTTTTTATGATGTGAAAAAAATAAAAAGTTATTGGTTATAACTAAAATCAATAATTCATTTTCTAAAAATTCTTATTTTTTTATTAATTGGCCCACGAGTTAAAAAAATCACATCATTAAAAAATGAAATATAGCCATCTTAGCTTGTCCAATCAATTTTTTTTCCCAAGCTTGTTGATTAATCCAACTAATGTACTTAATTAATAAAGTAAGAAGAGGGCTTTTCTTGTTGATAATGGTTTCCACCACCCAATATAATATTTGGTTTTGAAGGACCTTAATCATGCTTTCTTAGGTTTTGATTGAAGTGATGGCCATAAAAATTATTTTTTGAGATTGCCCAAATCTCCATGTTGGTCCACTTAGATGTGTTTATGAGGACATCCATAGTTAAGCTTAATTAAATTACATCAAATATTATTATTATTATTCACAAGTCACAACCCCCAATTTATCTTTCTAATTATCTTTGTTCCCTTTTTACAGCCATGCTTTTTGGAAGGATCCAAAAAGGATATATTGATAATGTGACTTAGTTTCCAAGTTGTGATCCCTTTTTTTTCCAATGTTCAAATACATGATTAATTAATTAATTGATTATTCCAATCTATGTGGGGTGACTCTAAGTAAGTCCCTTCATGTATTCCAAGTGATGGTAGTAGGTACCTACTTAATTTTTAATATTACTACAACTCTCTTGGTGGAGTTAGCTTTAAGTCATGTGAGATGACTCTCTCTACCTCTTGTTGTTTCTCTATAAGTTTTAATAGTTTTAATTAAAAGCATAACATTGTACTAATAAAAAACAAATAATGTTAATAAACTAACAATTTGCATGCTAAACAACTCTGAACGAACGACATCTTTTAATTTCTTTCTTTCTGGTTTGCCTGTATTTATAAATGATCGATTATTCCGTAAGTGAGAGGCATTACGTATCGTCATTATTTACCAACAATGTTAGATTTCATCAACCATTTCAACACATTTAAATACCTGTGTCAATAATAAAGAACTACTTATAAGTAATTAAATAGTATTTCAAGTACCTGAGAAACTTAATCTTAGATTACATATAGATATCCAGAATGTCTACTAGTTTTTTAATGTCGATTTGGGGTTTCATTTCACATTAAAATAAGCTCAATAGAAAGTCCCGTGAATTGGTCAATCAATAAGACAAATTAAATGTGCCTTGGATTTCCCCCAAAAAAGAAAAAAGTGGACAACATAAACACTACTACATAACATGTCAATATGCATGCACATGTTACGGGAATAATTTACACTTAAATGTTCCTTAAATTAAGCTAAATTAATGATAATAATTAATAGTACTAATATTTGGCATGACCCCACTTTATCTGCCACGTGTCCAAAAAACTATTCAATTTCATGTACAAAAATCAGTCTAAGAACAGACAACAGTATATCCTATATATTATACTCCGAATATACATAGTTGCAGTTATATTATACTCGGTATTACTATATTATTGATTAATTTATTATTTAGGGTTGCAGTCTAATATAATATGTACGTAGCACATTCTGGGCAGTTTTATGATAGATCAAGAGTGTATAAATTTATGCAGCTAAATCTACTAGCTATGAAGGGTATTTCGGGGATATCAAGAGTATATAATATTTATTAATTAAAATTTTAAAATATGAATTACTGTATTCTTTTGTACTTTTAAACTTAATTTAATTTTTAAAATATGAATTACTTCAGATTTAAATTAATAATTTCTAACTATACAATCTAATCAATCAATAATTGATCACGGCCTCAGAGCTCACTCCGTGTGTGAAGTTCGAGTTCACTAGTTTTAAACCCATAAAAATAACAAGAAAAATTATGGATATGAAATCTAGAAAAAAATCTCATGACATCTTGCATTGTGCAAATGCAACTGCTTATGATTTTTTTTCAAGTAACAAGAAAAATTACTGTTACAACAAATCAAAACAAATTCCTATGGATTTCTTCTATCTAGAAAAATGTCTCACAAATATTTAACAGCTCCAAAAAAATACATTTATCGAATATACACAGACCCGCTACGATGTTTCTAACCTTTTAGAGCAAAATATAAATATGACAAACCATACCACCACATCCATAATAGGTGGTAGTTTTTCAAAACTACTCACTTTTTATCAGAGCCTTTGAGGTTAAGATTGAACCATTTTTTCTTTGAAGATTTATCCTTTGAATCTGCACTGCCCTCATCCCCTGGACTCTCGGATTTATAATCTTCACTCGTGAATTTGCTGCCACTCCCGTTGCTAAAACTCCCGCTGCCACTCGGAAAAGCAAGAGACCTTGAAACGGTGAAAGAAGAGTGGATACTATCTCGTTGTTTTAGCATCTCATCTACCTGTTCAAGAACATATCCCAAATGAGCATCATAACTAAAAGAGGCGAATATCACTCTAGAGTTGGAAGTCAAAATAATTAAGAAGAATTAGAGGGAAGAATTAAAAAAGAAAACAATAAAAAGGGTAATAAAAGTGAATCCGAAACTTGAAAAAGGAATATATTCTTCTTTTTAGGGATAATTAATCACAGATTGCTTTTAAGATTTGATTCAACTTTAACCTAAATGGGCTGATCGTACTATTTTTTACGTGTAAGGGGGGAGTTGCAGGAATATTGCTTGTGGAGAGTGTAAATGCAAGCCAATAAAATATCAAGGGTACTTTTGCAATTGAAAGTTATATTTTTCATTTTTGGCAATTCGGTCAAATCTCGAGGATGATTTTAAAATCTGGCCGTTCTTTTTTTGCTTAAGAGCATTCCATATATATAAATAAAAATAAATGTCTGGCTTATAATTGAGGTTTGCTGGATACTAGCGATGAAAAGTTGGCATCTACTCTTAGACACTGACTCTGAGGACATTCCAACAAAGACAAAAAATATTATATACTCCATAGTGATTAATGAGATACAAACTTACAGACTGCTTTTCCTGAGTGTATCTATTGGTGACTTCTTGGAATCGTGCCAATGCCTGAAGACAGAGGGGAGTTCAGAGATACGGATTTAGGATTTATTCAATGGGAAACAAAATAAATACTACAATGGTAAATTGTTTATACCTTCTAAACATAAGTAATAATAAAAACCACATTAAAAACAATTAAGTACAGGTTTATATTGTCCACACAATGGTAATGTGCATCAGTCATTGTGTAGTAAAAATATATATCCGCAAAATAATATAATAAATAAATAGAGTAATAAATAATCATACCTTCCTATATTCTGTTTCAAATTGCCGAAGCTCATTTCTCTTCCTCAAGATCTGAGCTTCAATATCCTGAAGCTTTTGAGTAGTATCCTCATATGTCTTTGCACAAAGAGCCTCAATCAAATAAGTGGCAGGTTTGAAGAAATTATCTCCTGAAGGAATCAAGCACTTGTATCCAATAAATTTACATGCTACGATATAGAAACAAAAAAGAAGCTTTTAAATAAGTGGACGCAGTTCCCACCATAAACAGCAAATATGTGAGTGCCGGCTTTTAGTTCCGAGACCTCACAAGGTTGGAGACCTTCCAACTTCTTGAAGAAAGCAGCTTCTGGGTCCTTGGCCATTGCCAACTATAACATACAATTATAAGCTGTAAGACTTACGAATTACTATAGTAAAAATAATAATTATAATAATAAATTAATAGAGCCCAGACCGCATTAACAGTTGAATCCATTCTGTACACTTGAAAGTGCAAAAAGTACATTCCGGCTGATGTAATCTTGTTTGTTTTCTCACTGTCTTCCTGCATTATAAGAATTTGCAAAAGAGGTGTGTATCTTAATTATACAAGTCAGAAGTTAATCGTCTCATATGAAAAGAATCTCAATCTTACGAGAGAGATGCAAATGCACATCAAGCTGCAAATGGTATGAGAAACTAAGATATAAACAAACAATGAAAACAAAAAAAACAAAATACCTGCAATGCCAAACCGTATCCCCCATTGACATCTTGCTCAAAATACAAGAGCTGGTAAACAATTTAAACTTAAACATTAGTACAGACCTCATGAACGCATACTTAACAATAAAGATAAAATAATTATTTTCGAAGCTCTTTTTCCCTTTGTGGGTATGTGTAAAAAGTTGTCAACTTAAATGACTCTTTTGTTTGTTAACTGAAATTTGAATATGGTCCTTCGGAGAATGGTTAGGTAAATTAGAAAGGTACACTGACAAAAACAACTATATTCTCCATGACACACAAACGTTAAATGATTAAGGAAACATCGATAAACACCTTAAACTTGCTTTGAGCAGCTGAAGTAACCCTGACTACTATTCCCGACTTTGCCTGTTCTTCACTGATGGTTACACCAAAGAAGTGAGCACACTGTTTTTCTACCTGTTTTAGATATTGGGTTAACAGAATAAACATCAAAGGGAATATAAAATGAGAGCAGCATGGTGATTGAACTCTTTATTTCTGCCAAGGAAGATATGGACCTTTCCACTGACTGAATTTCCAATTGGAAGAGGTCTAACTGTGACAGTTCCATTTAATGCCTCTTCAAGAACATTAGCAGAAATAGTAGTCTTGATAGGCACACCCAATTTGCTGTTCGAAATAAATATACTAATGAATTTACGTAATAAACCCAAAAATATAAAAACATATGAATCAGAAAAACTTAATAAAACCTGAATAAAGCTGCAAACATTGTGTTGACAGTTCCAAGATTTGATAAATCAATCTCCACATCCATTCCTTCGGCATCAAGGGCCTTATTATCATCAAAACAAAGATAGATATCGAAAAAAACTCAAAATTAGATATTAGTTGTAAAGAAACAACATAACCAATTTTATGAATACTTATCCCTTTATCCTCAGCCCAAATTAATGGTTAAGATTTTACAAGAAGGAGAAACTGCGTGTGCTGTACTTTTTATCCAAAATCAATTGGTCAAAAAATAGTTAAAACAAAAGTACAATAAAGAAAGGAGTACCTCAAATCCTAAATTATCATATTGCCTCCTCTTTTCTGGGTCGGACAAAATGCTATATGAATATGCAACCTCCTTGAAAAGCTCTGATGCTTCAGGATTATTAGCATTCTTATCCGGATGGTACCTTATAGGACAGTGGAAAACAATTTACAAACAGCAAGTTTACGATTGTTGGTGTGTGCGTGTTTTGGGGATCACTGATTTTATTTCATTGTTACTCCATTAAAATAAAATAGAATAGTTGAAGATATATTTTACATTACCATGCGTTTTTGGTTTTCCATTAAGATAATTAAAAATATCACACAGACATCCGTATAGAAGCCATTACCCATTAGTTACCATTTCTTGTAACAAACATAATTTCCTCCTATCAGATAACATATACTGTGGAAAACGTAACTCTCATGATCAAGCGAGTGACAAACAACACAAAACTTAATTAAAATAATTTATTGATTAACGATAAAAAAAGCTTCAACAATAATGAAACCAAACACTTCAGAAATCTCCAATATTTAAGCCTAATCAATTCCAATCCAAAATTTTCGGAAAACCAGAGAAGGATACCTCAGGAACAAGCCATAAATACCTCAAACCCATCAAAAATCATAGAAAGACAAATGCACATAAGTAGATTTGAATCTAAATAGAAATCAATTCAAGTAAACATACTTAAGGGCAAGCTTTCTATAAGCAGTCTTAATTTCTTGATCGGAAGATTCCCTAGACACAGAAAGCACCTCATACGGATCTCGTCGCAAAACCTGAGCCGACGAACCCTCCACTTTAGAACCCGTCATAATTCCGCCCAAATATACAGAAGACTCAAATCTCACTCTGCAAATCTGCAACCAAAATTCAATGCATCGGATCGATTCAAATAATGAAATTGTTCGATAAATACATAACTAATACGAAATTCACCATGTATGTGAGATCTATTTCTCAATTTCCCGAACGCATAATCAAAATAATTAACAAGAAAGAGCTAGGGTTGCAGAAGGATTTACCTTGAGCGAATTAGGGAAAAAGAGAGACGAGATTTGGTTTGTTTTGGTTTTGGGAGTGAATGAGGTGAAATATCAAAAACTATTAAAAAATTACTCCCTCTCTCAAGTCTTGCTCGAGAAAATTTAAGTAAATTAAAAAAAATTGTTGTTTTTATGTATTAAATAATAAGGTAATTTTTTTTAAAAGATAATTTTAAAAGTTTTTATGTAATTTAAGGTATTAGTTTTTTTTAATTATAAATTTGTGTATTTTTTAAAAATTATTATTTTTATATATAACATGGATGGGTAATTATTTAGTAACCAGGGGTATTTTTATAATTATTTACTTTTTTTTATAATTATAAAATTAACAATACTTCAATTAATAAAAATAAAACTTTTAAAAAATACACTTAATTTGAGAGTGTATTTTATGAAATCTAAAATATGAATTAATAAACTAAACTACAATTTTTCTTAAATACTTCTAAATAATATTATAAAGTACGAAGTATAATAAGTATTGTTAGATAAATAATGAATAAGTTATATGAAAAAGTAATAGTATTATTAATATAAATAAATGAATATTGTAAAGATATAGTATTATTAATATAAATAAATGGGTATCATAAAGATAAAGTTGTGAAAAAAACTTTTCATTTATAAATGTACAAACTTTTAAAAAAAAAATAAAAAAGATTTATAAATGTGCAAATTTTTAAAAAATAACAAAAAAAAAAAGTAAAAAGTATCCCTATTTACACTCTTAAAATACACCCATTCAAATAAATTTAATTTTATTATTTTACACCTCCTCAATTTTACTAATATGTCATTTTTAAAATATATACATAAAATTATACCATGATCTCTTTCGTTTTATATTAATTTAATTTCTTTAAAAATATTTAAAATAAATAAATTACTCGACGTCTTCAAACATTATTCAAACAAAATGTAAAATGAAATTGAAAAAAACAAAAATTAAATTTTTTTTTGTATAGGTCAATTACATGTGAATTCGAACCTAGAAACTTTGATCCTCAATTCGAGGGCTCAACCAACTGAGCTAACAACCCTTGACCAAAAATTAAGTTCACACAAATTAATTTTGCATTTTTTTTTAAAATATTATTAAAACCAAAGTAAAAAAAAATTAATTACAAAAGTTCTCCACCCAAAAACATATTTTGTTCAAATAAAAAAAACAATCGACAAAATTTTTTTTGTTTCTAAATTATTTTCAATTGTAAAAATAAATAAATTAATAATTGAAAAAAAAACTAAAGAAAAAACAACACTATAAATAAATTTAATAACAGCAAAAATACTAGCCAAAAATTTGTTTGATTCATTATTTTTTCGAAGATCGTTGGCAATAAAATTCAAAGTAAACGAATTAATTTGAATTGATGATTAATAAGAATAGTTAAAAATTTAAATTGCTTGGGGATTATAATTAATAAATTATTTATGTTAAAAAAATTTTTTTGGTAAAAGTCAATCACATAAAAAATAAAAAGTATGATACAGAACTGCGCATAGGTAAGAGAACCCACCGCAACACAAAGCTAACAGACTAGCTCTCCAACCAAACCAGACATATAAATAAAAAAATCACCATGCTATATGCCATACTCTCTTCAGTGCCCGTGCTTGAAGAGAATCAGGGAGTCGTAACGAAAGAATCCTCTCCCGTATGATAGAGATCGCCTGAGAAGCCACCACTTCAGACGACACCGATCGAGTCTCAAAAATCCTCGTGTTCCTCTCGAGCCATATATAATAGACCAGAGCAGCTAGAAGTCCACGATACGCACAAGAGATCAAATGCCTACCACGCCATCGACTAGCAGCCCGTAGTACAGCACTATGCCAACCTCCTCGTGGCCATAGAAAACCCACCTCCACCCGTAATCTCCGCAGACACTCCTGTGAGAAGGGGCATTCAAAGAAAAGGTGGGAGTGTGTCTCAACGCTCTCACCACCACAAAGGACACATGAATCATTCCCCCGACCAATCCAATGCTTATCCCGAGTCGGCAACCGACCTCGGATAGCCATCCAAAGAATGAAGCAGTGTCGTGGTATAGACTATATGCCGAGTCAGAGGTGTAGGTACCTGATCGATGCAATGTCCACCGCACTGTATCTGTACTCACATCTATACTCGGCAAGCCATCCATAAGATCACCGAACTCTGCCACAACGTCTGCTGGCCACCTCCACACCCCATCAACTATGAATAAAGATATTTTAGACTTTCAATTAATAGGATTATTAAAAAAAAAGGGTAGTGTGCTTATAACATTTAGGGGTGCAAATAGCAATACCCAACAGTAAAATAAGCAAACTTTTTGTGAACTGAGTGAGTATCATGGAGTACTGCTGAATCTATTAGAGATAATATCACATATAAACTTATTGTAACATTACTCATTTGATTTTTAATTTTTTTGTTATGAAAAATCAATTTTCGTCATATATGATGATTTTTTTTGAAATTTCGCACAATAGTTTTACTCGAAGTCTACACAATTACTTACTGTAGTGATTTGTTTTGTTTGATACTTATTCAAAAGCTAGTGCCACACAAATATAAAAAAATCGAATGTAATTTGTTTTTTAAAGTCATGTTTTCGTAACAACCACTCGATTGAATTGATTTCACACAAGACAGATCGCTAGACGACTAGAATGAGTTGTTATGTTCACTTTATATACGATCAACATTCAAAATTTTACTAAAAATCGTTAAATATAACAATATTTAATTTTTCATATACTTAAAAGATTAAGTGTAGAATTTTGACATTGTTACAAAACATTTTTATATATTATGATCTCTACTAATTATAATAAAAAATATTTAATAATATAATTGAAAAATGTAATAAAAATATAAAGTTTTATATCATATTATATAGAATTACAAATATTAATATATAGTATAATTAAGAGAAATTTTAAATATAGGGTAATTTCTTAAGTTTTAATAAAATTAAATGAAACACTTTTTTCTATTATAAATTAGTGGTTGATTGATTAATTAATTATAAATTAATGATAATTTATATTAATTAGGGGTAGTTAATAACATACAGTTAATTCCCTTCTTTTATAATTATAATTATATTATACTCTAATTAATAAAAAAATAAAAAAATAATGAATATTAAATTTTAAAGTTCATTTTATGAAGCATTAAATTATTAAAATATAATTATTTTTTTCACTTTTTATTTACTTTTGTTTATCTTACTTACAATTATATTTATTTTTTCACGTTAAATATAATTTAATCTTACTTTTCTCATATATATAATAAAATTATCATATTTTTTATTTAGAGAAATTAGAATAATTATTTTCATTTTTTTGTAAATGTGCCACCTATTGTGTGGACATACAAATATAGAAATTGTTGTAATTTTCTTGGAATAAATAGAGTACTGATAATTGCAAAAACATAATATAATTTGAAATATGATTACAATGTATATGTAATCTTATTTCATATATATATATATTAACTTATATAATTTTTGTATAATAATGTTACACTTTTAAAAAGTGGAATATTTTTTTTTACATTTTATTATCTTATGGGTGAAAAGTCTAATATACTTTTAAAATATAATTAACGATTACTTAGGACGTCGGTTGCCGACGCGTGACAAGCCGTTGATTGTGTTCATCTTATCTTAGTGTATCTTATATGTAAAGTCGATTGCACTTATACAAAGAATACTGGAGACGAAAATGCGTTGAATGTGAACATTTGACTACCACAAATGTGACGTCTCACTATTCAAACCATATCACATCTAGGTGTTTTAGTCCGACGATACCTTCACCGACCATTGATTTTTCGTTGGGGGTAGATTGTATATTTCCTAGCACATGAGAGCATCTCTAACCGATACCAAAAATCTATTTTGGAGTGGGGGAGATGCTCAAACCGATAACAAAATATAAACTTATTATAGGTATTATGGTGAAACCCACATAAAAAATACTTAGATTTACGTTTAACTTAAACTCAAACAAAAAACTATTTATTATTTATAAAATCATCCTTTTATTTTACAAACTAATAAAAAAGACCTATTAATCTTTTATTTTAATTTTTTATTTAATATATTTTGTAATGTAATTTTTTTAATAATTATATATTAATAATTAAAATAAAATTTTATTTTAAAAATAAAAATAAATATTTATAATTAAATATTAAATATTTCATGTTTGCGCAATTTTGTCATATTTAATTAATATTTTATTATATTTTTTATTTTTGAAAATTTAAATTGAAAATAATATTTATTAATTTTTTTAAATTTAATGTTAAAAGTTACGAGTTAAATTATAAATTTGTAAAGATATTGGTTATTTATAAAAATAGTATAAAAAATTGTATAAGAAGAATAATTTGAGAATATTCTTTTAAGTTTAAGTATTGTAATCTCGGTTGGAGCTAATTTACTGTAAACTTAAAACTAAACTTATTTTTGAGTTTAAGTTTTTGTATTCGGTTGAAGATGGCCTGAGTATGCTCTCGTTACTTGACTTATGCTGAATTAAAAGAAGTTGTCTTAAAAAATGTCATGGACGACTCATGATCAGTTCATTTCAGTTCATGACATTTTTAAAGACAACTTCTTTTAATTTCAAATGGAAAAATAACATTTTAAATTTGCTTTTGCATGCGACCAAAATTGTTTTTATTTTTAATATGAATAACTATTTTTTTTTTGATATTTGCCCTAATTATTCAAGAACTTGTCCAGAATCCTGGCGCTCGGCTCGAGCACTCGTTTCCTCCAAATCTCCGCCGTCTCCTCCCCCTCCAACGCCGCCGCCACGGTGGCGGTGTTGTCGACCCGGTTCATCTCCCATCCGGCCTCCTCCCTCAGCCGCCGGATCTTCTCCACCTGCTTCTCCACCAGCCGCCACGTGTTGTCCTTCACCTCCCTCACCGCCTGCTCGTACGTCGACACCCCTCGGAAGTACCTATCGAACTCCGGCACGCCGATCGTCAGGTTGAGCCCGCGCCCGTCGACCCCGCTCGGCCCGAGGCCCGCCACGTGTTCGGCCACCTCCTCGAGCATGCCCCTTGCCAGCATGTCATCGACCCGTCTGTCCACGTAGCGGGTCAGCACGCGTGGGGCCACGTCGACCCACAGGAAGCAGCAGTCGTACCTCGGCACCCCCCACGAGGGGTTGGGGCCAGGGGCGAAAGCGTCTTTTCCGGGGTCGAACTTGTCGGAGAGGAGCGCGTGGACGTAGGTGTTGGAGCCGCCGACCACGAAGGGGAGATCGAGGCGGGAGATGATTTCGGAGGCGGAGGAGCGGAAGTCGGAAGGGGTGAAGTCGCCGGAGGGGTCGAAGTGGCCGAGGAGGTGGTGGGGGACGCCCCTCCGGTGGTGGAGGGGGACCTTGTTGGTGGTGATGTCGAGGCCGGGGTAGAATTGCATTTTGTCGGAGTTGATTATCTCGGCCGAGGAAGGGAAGAAATCGGCGGCAAGGTCGATAGAGAGCTTGCTCTTGCCGCATGCGGTCGAGCCCATGATGACGACGACTTTCTCGAGGGGGGGAGTCGAGGCGGAGGCAGAGGCAGAGGCAGAGGCTCGGCTGGTTCTAAGAGGGAGGAGTGGAGTGGAGCGGTGGTTGGTGGAAGAAAGGAGGGAGTGAGGGAGTTGGAGGAAGAGTGATGATAAACTCGTCATGATTTGGTATTGGTAATATTGTGTTATGAGTGAATGATGGATGATGCATGTGGTGGTGTATATATATTAGTAAAATTTGTATAATAATGTCTACATTTTTAAAATCTACTATTATTAACTTTTATAATGGCAATCTAAATAAATTATATAATAATATATTTATAAGTATTTAAAAGTTTATTTTTCACAATCTACAAAGATAATATACGGAGAGTATTGAAAATTATTAATTTTATATTTTTACTATAATTAACTTACCTAATATATTATCTTATTTTATGAATAACTGTTAAACATTACAACAACTTTCATCTTGTAAATATATTTAAAAAATAAAATTTGTAATTACAATATTATTTTTAATTATAATATTTTATGCCCTGTCTGTCGCCCGACGACATGTAGATGTCGGTCGCCAGCGTCGCGAACAGCAGCGCGACACTGCTATTCCAGACCCGTTTCTGGTCGATTTTTCCGTTTCCGACCACCGTTCTGACGGCTAACGACCGTCCAGTGATCAAGGAACACCAACCACGTTACTTGGAACCCAATTGTGGGTTCGTTGTATGAGTAACGCAAACCGAAATCGAAACGATTCTGAATAGGGTTTCGATTTTATACCTTATCGGTCGATTGTTAAGACCTTGAGACTTCTAGCGTATGTCCTAGCCTTGCTCCAGCCATGTGTGGGCATCGATCCCCGCTAATCTATTTTATTTTTCATAAAAAAATAATAATTGCGGAAGCTTTTATTTTTCTCAGCAAAAATAATAATAGCGATCTTGTTTAGGTCTAAGAGAGAGAAGGGGAGGTGTTTACATAGGCTATAATTAAGCTTAAATTGTAATTTAATTAAATTCCACTATAAAATTATAATTGATTTCCCAATTAATTAATTCATATTATTTCAAACAATAATATTTCTGCTGTATTACATATGTGATAATTCCCCGTGTTTAAGATATCGCATGTTGAAAATAATAATTCATATTTTCAATAATAAATTGGAATATCATTCCAACTTGTAAAAATCTAAGTGTATTCTTTGACTACTCTTTACTTCTCCTATAAATTGTGTTTATGATCATGTTTATTGATCATCCAATAAAAACAAATAAAAACTAAAAACTCCAATAATAAAAACTCCATTTCCTTCTTTAATATTTTTATTCCGCATATCAAGTACCCAACAAATTTGGTATTAAAGCCGAGTTAGTTTTCTTGGTTAATCTCGCACACTAAAAATAAAAATTCACCATGTTTGCACTTACCCCCAATCAAGTACCCATCATTGATGGAGAACACTACAACTATTGGAGTAGTCAAATGCAAACTCTATATATCTCATTGGATCTTTGGGATATCGTGGAAAATACATACGCTGAGCCACCGAAACAAGCTACGAGTACAACATGGAGTGAAGATCGTCAAAAGCTCTACAAGGAGAATGTTCGGAGAGATGCAAGTGCCTTGAGATATCTGATTTGCTCAAAAACTATTTATAAAAACCGAAAAATTTACTACGTAAATCCCCTGAGTCGATCTCTCGAGGAGCAATGCTATTGGCACGTGAAAGAAAATCATTATAAACTAAGGGGGTTGCAATGAGTGTTTGATTAACAACTAAGAACGAGTAATTAAAAGCAAGTAATTAAAGATCAAGTTGTAACAAATGAGTTGGAAAGCTAGGGTGTTCCGATTACTCTTCCTAACGAACTAGAGTTGAATTAGATTTATCAAACTCCCAATTAACTAATAATCGGACTATAGATCACGGTGTTGTCACGTTCCCCCTCACCATTGATCGTCTACACTCAATCACGACACACACGAGAGTTTCACCCCTAGAGGTCCTCTACTCGGCGTGACGGTATTTCGAGCTTCGACATTACACATCGACCGTATGATCCACTAGCGATATACTACGAAGTTGTTCGACACGAGACCACAAATCGAGAGGTGTAATCGTCCAATTAATAGAATTCGAGCTACTTTAAAAAATCAACTCTAATTCATTGAGGAATTTCATCAAACACCCTCACACAATGTTTAGCTAGCCATTATCAAGCACTCGAAATCACAATCCCCAATCGAATAAGCCATAATCGAGAGGAAACCAAGAGAATCTCACCACGGGAATAATGGAATCGATGGATGAAGGAGACGATCGAACCGAGCTTCCGAAATCGAGGTCGGACTTCAACTTGTCACCCGGAGACCGATCCGATGAAAACGTCGGGCTCGAGGAGTGGAAGATCGTTTGTGAATGAGATTTTGTCGGATTCTTGACGTACGAAATTTAGATCGTGAATTTATGTTGAGGATTTGAAGAACACAAAATGGAAATATGGAAAGCTTGTAGAGGAAGAAAAGGGAGAGAGTTGTGGAAATTGGTTTGTGAATTGAGCTCTACTCTCTCCAAGTTAAACACAACTATTTTTAATATGAAATACTACTTTTTTGATATTTGCCCTAATTATTCAAGAACTTCTTCACAATCCTGGCGCTCGGCTCGAGCACTCGTTTCCTCCAAATCTCCTCCGTCTCCTCCCCCTCCAACGCCGCCGCCACCGTGGCGGTGTTGTCGACCCTGATTATCTCCCATCCGGCCTCCTCCCTCAGCCGCCGGATCTTCTCCACCTGCTTCTCCACCAGCCGCCACGTGTTGTCCTTCACCTCCCTCACCGCCTGCTCGTACGTCGACACGCCTCGGAAGTACCTATCGAACTCCGGCACGCCGATCGTCAGGTTGAGCCCGCGCCCGTCGACCCTGCCCGGCCCGAGGCCCGCCACGTGCTCACGCACCTCCTCGAGCATGCCCCTTGCCAGCATGTCGTCAACCCGCCTGTCCACGTAGCGGGTCAGCACGCGTGGGGCCACGTCGACCCACAGGAAGCAGCAGTCGTACCGCAGCTTCCCCCACGAGGGGGCGAGGGCGAAAGCGTCTTTTCCGGCGAGCAATGCGTGGACGTAGGTGTTGGAGCCGCCGACGACGAATGGGAGGTCGAGGCGGGAGATGATTTCGGAGGCGGAGGAGCGGAAGTCGGAAGGGGTGAAGTCGCCGGAGGGGTCGAAGTGGCCGAGGAGGTGGTGGGGGACGCCCCTCCGGTGGTGGAGGGGGACCTTGTTGGTGGTGATGTCGAGGCCGGGGTAGAACTGCATTTTGTCGGAGTTGATGATCTCGGCCGAGGAAGGGAAGAAATCAGCGGCAAGGTCGATGGAGAGTTTGCTCTTGCCGCATGCGGTCGAGCCCATGATGACGAAGACTTTCTCGAGGGGGGGAGTCGAGGCGGAGGTGGAGGTGGAGGCGCGGCGGGTTCTAAGGGGGAGGATTGGAGTGGAGCGGTGGTTGGTGGAGGAAAGGAGGGAGTGAGGGAGTGATGATGATAAACTCGTCATGATTTGGTATTTGTAATATTGTGTTATGACTTATGAGTGAATGATTGAATGATGCATGTGGTGGTGTATATATATATAGAGGTGGTAATAAGGTAAGATGATTCTCTTAGTAAGTAGTACGGAGTACCGAGTAATAACTTCTCTATACCGTGGGCTTTCACCTTTGGTTTTAAAACTGGCATTAATTAAGTGATATTATGTTGTTAGTTGTTACTATAACTCACTTACCTAATATATTACTCCCTAATTTATTTTAGGAATAACAATAAAATATATTACTACAACAGCTTTCATCTTGTAAAATAATAATCTTTACGTTTTGGGATTGTTTCATATATGGTAACACTTTATTTTACAAAATTATTATTTTTGTTTTTCATTTAAAAAAACATATATATTTTTACTTTTTTGCATACTTTTTAAACAATTAATAATTTCAATTACTTATTTTATTAATTTAAAAATATATTTTTACCCTCAATTTTTTAATCAAAAAGTCAATAACATTATATTTTTTTAATCTTCGTACCTGGTCACACGTGATCATGATCACGGAACGTAGTATATTTTAATTCTGATTTGATAATATGAATAATTCTATCACATATTTTTATTATAATATTTTTACTTATACTAAAAGCAAAAACAAATTTTGATATATGATTATACAATAAGTAAAATAAAATTTTGAAATGAAAAGGTTATAATATATTTTTTTAAAATATGTCAACTATTTTAGAACATTTAAAAAAATAAATTTTGGGGGGTCAACTGTTATAAGATTGACATAGTATATATTAGTATAATTAGTATAACTAGTATCAACTGCCCGTGCGATGCACGGTAATATGTATAATGTAATTTTTTAGTTAAAAATTGCTAAAAGCAAAAACTTAAAATTTTTATATTAATTATAAATTTATACTTATTAAAAATTATAAACAATTTTATTTTATTAGTGTATCTTTAATTAAATTTTTGAGCAATTACCTAATAAGTTGTACTATGGTAAAAATTTAAATGAATTAATTTCGTTTAATAAAAGTGGATTTTTCGAAAAATGAATCGTAAGTAGTATTGTAGTTAGATTTTATGTTTTAAATTTTCTATTACACTTTTAAAGATTGAACTTTGAATTAGTAACTTTAGAATTTAAGGTTATAGTCTTAAATATATTTATGAAACACATAACTATAAAAAAATATCAAAACTATAGCACATAATTAATTCATAAATTTTGACATTGGTGTTGTTGAGTTGAGTTAATTAAAACGGGACAAAGATTAACATTTACTCTTGTTAATCTTAATATCATAAGATATCATTACGGGGAATTGACGACGCTAAACCAAAACGGAATTCGGTAATCGAATGAATTGAGCGTCAGCCTTTAAATATATACGACATTTTTTTAATCTTTTTTTCTAAACATCATTATCAATCGATATACGTTGCATAAATCGGTCGTGTGTTCGATATTTCGTAACATCATTATCGACACCTGATATATTTCGGAAATTTGATATGTTTGAGATAATTATAATTCTATTAAATTAAACAAATAAGTCTGTACTGAACTAAAATTAAGTTTAACTGAAATTAAATTTAAAATATTGAAATAATAATAATAACAATAATAATAAATAAATAAATAAATAAGTGAAGAATTGAAACTAATGAGTTTGAACTAACTGAACTTAATGGATTTTAAATGAAAAAATTGAGAATAAGTCTAAAAGAACATGTGCTAAGTGGGGTTAAAAAAATACTTTATTCATTTGTGTAAATTTGACTTTTTTTTTTTACTAAAACGGGGTGATATGAACTGAATTTAATAGGTTTTAATTGAAATGAATTGAACTGAACTAAACTTAATAGGTGTAAACTAAAATGAAATGAACTGAACTTAATAGATCTAAACTAAAATGAAATGAACTGAACTTAATAATTCTAAACTGAACTGAACATAGGAGTTGTTATTTTGAACTTATTTCCAGTACGCTTCTATTAAGTTCAGTTCAAACTCAGTTAAGTTAAATTTAGTTCAATCATTTAATTTTTTTTATTATTATTATTCTAATAATTTAAAATTAAGGAGATAATTATTATAGTATTTAGAGTATTTATAGTATATATGATAATTCATCTATTAATATATAAATCCTGAACAATCATTCCACTTGGACCAATTAAACTTCTCAATTTTGCCCCGTGGACCAATAGAAATCCTCAATTTTATTTGTGTTCACACCATTCACAATATTTTCTCTATTATTATAAATATATAAATTTAATTTAATTAATGGCCGGTCAAATTTGACAGAATTCAATTTCATAATTATTTTCCAAATTCCAATTAGTATATCAATGTAAAGATATTTAACTATGGAAATGATTAATAAATGTCATCCCCTCCGTATATTTGAAACATAAATTTTCAACCCCATTCTTTCATATTCATATTTCAGATCAGATTTACAGTTCTCTGGCTTGCGTGCTTCTTCCAGTGGTATTCGTTCTCAATTCCCTAATTCCAAATAGACATTTTCTGTTTTGGATTGCAGGTTTGTCTCTTTTCTTTTTTCTGCCCGATGAAACGCAGCCGCAATGTCCGCCTCCTCAACTCCGCCATCAAATCCACCTCTGATTCCCATCTCAGGAATTCACTCCTCCATCACCGAAGGTTCTATTTTCAATTCCCAATTCAATTATACAGAGCTCTGATTCTTCGATTTTAACCTAATTAGGCGGTTGATCGAGGAGATCGACAACTACACCGGAGACGATCCACTCCACCCGTTGATCGAGTGAGTTTTTATATTTGCTGTCAATTTAATTGCAAAGCAAAAATTTACGGGGTCCAATTTTTTTTCTTTTCGATAAGGTGCATCAAATGGGTTCATGAGGCGTTTCCGCCTGGTGGCGACTCATAGGAGTTAGTCTTGATTTATGAGCAATGCTTGCAGGCGTTATGGCACGATTGAGGTGTGCTTAAATTAATGGGGGTTAGTTTCTTGAGGCCACTCCTTCAAGGCCTCTGCTGCAATTCAACTTGGAATTATGCAGTGATCTGGAAGCTTGAAAATCAACACCAAATGTAAGTTAACTCTCCGATTTTTTATTCCTTTTTGAATCGATTTGTGTATTTGGAATGTCAACCTGAGGTCGGGTAATCAGTGAACTTTATGATCGCCGCGGTTCAACTCTTGAGAGGTAAATGCTCTCCCTTCTCGCTAATTATTTAGGCTTCTATCGCCTTTTTATTTTTTTATTGTTTACATTTTTAATTTTCTAATTTTTCTTGGTCTGGATAAGCAAAGTGCACTTTTGAATGGCATTATGAAAATATCAAATGCACTAGATCAGGTGTGTCTCTTTTCCTTTATCCTTTATTTGCGCATGTTTTTGAATGACCGTCCTAGCCATATCTTAATTGCTTAATCCACTACACTGTTTGGTTATCCATTATATGATCCCACATACCATTTTTATTGTAGATTGAGCCGGAAGAGATGTATTTCTTTAATTCTTTCTATTTGCACTTGCCAGTCTGGGTGAATTTTTTAATTAGTGACTTGCAATGCCAACAAGTCAGAAACAAGCCATTTTTTTGTTTAAAAGATGCAGGATTAAATGGAAAAACAGACTGGCTGCATCAGTTGGCCATGATAACTGGAGTGACTCATAAGGTCTATCCACTTTTCCCCTTTTTTCCTCCTCTACTACTTTTACATAGAATTGTTGTACTGTTGGGGACGTTGACAATAACAGATAACATATGTATACAAGAGTTAATGAGGTTAAATTTGGAGTACTGTGATATGATGACCTTTTTTTTCTCTAATACAGTTGTCACCTCCATGATATTTGGGACATTAAGTATTAATTTTTTCTTTGTATCTATATTCCGAATCATGATTAAATCATTGAAATATTTATGTAATTTTTGCAGCCCTAACAACTATATATTTTTTTTATGTTTTTAATTTTGTGCGTATCTACTACCACATGTTCTACATTTTCGGCAAGAATGAAATATGTTAGCTGTACAGGAAATGAAATCGGCCTCTCAAAACCCTTCGTTCGCACCCGGATCACAATCTCATGATCGATCTGTGTTATTCCCCTTCGACCCGCTGATGTTTTATTTAATCGATTCATGTTCGGTTTCAATCTTTAATAAATCTTAACCATCATTAATACACGCGCCTGGTCGAGCATTTTCCTACGCCTGCAACCGTTTTCTTAACCAGAATGACAGTGGCGAGTGTACAGATGGATTCTGCTGCATGGCATCAAACCAATGCGCCATGGCAGCAGATATAATACATGGCTTCACATGCAAAAAATTCAATGTAAGAACATTATCCATGTAGTAATGTATTGTAATTCCAAATATGCATAATATATAAAAAAAATTCAGGTGAAAACTGGTGATGGCACATATTGATCGTGCAAAGATTTTTTATTTCTGAGGCGGCTGATGGTGGTGTCCTTCTCCAACCTGTTATGCTGCATCACTGGGTTCATGTAGTGAGTATATACCGATTAATTAATTAATAATTAAAGATGTTCTTAGTTTTATTTTATATACTGTAATTTTTGAAATATTATTAAAAATATACATGATGGGATGACGTGGTTGGCGATTTCAGCTAAACATTCTCTTGCAATGTTATTGGCGGCGTACGAGTATGATGTTTGGATTTCAAACGTTAGAAGAACCCGATTCAGCAGTCAACACACCTCCCTTGAGGTATGTAGTTTTTTTTGTAAATCGTTGTTATACCTGTTTTTTATTATTTTTCGTAACTCTAATTCAATTATTCTCTTACTAGACTGCCTTTGAGGGTTTTTGTTTATTATAGCTTTCATGTGCTTCTTGAGGGTCTCTATACTTCATGTTATGACTTTCTTATGAAATCATTTTTACGTTTCTCGCAGTCCGTCGGGTATGCTTTTATTTTTTGTACAAATGAGGATTTTTGTTTGAAAAGTTGTGCCTAGATTTTTTTATAAAGTCCCTTTACAGTTTATGAGAAATCATTGCTTTACGCTGTTGGGCTAATTGTTTAATATTTTTCTTTGTTTACATTCAATTCCTTGGTTAATTTATTCATTTGCCAATTTAATATTCTCTAAAGTTATTAATGTATTCATCGGATTCATAGATTTATTTATAGAATTAATAGAGTAATTGGTTAATTAATTTTATGAAAAAAAATTACAACATGCATTTTTTGGAATATTTTAACAATATCGAGTGTTCAGGATTTATAAATATCTTATACCTGTAGTTATATATATTATTGATCCATCGTAGTATTTACTTTTATTTATTAATATAATAATTTTAATTTTTTTTCACAAATTAAGAGATTTATCATATTACTTCCATTTTATAATTATAGTAAATTTTTTATATTTCTTTATTTATCTATTATATTTCTGATGATTGATAAAATTTTATATTTCTTTATTTATCTGTTATATTTCTTTAGGAATTTGCTCATATAGCTCAGTGGGCGGATGATCAAATTGAGTTTTTCAAAAGGAAGGTGACAAATGAGGGAAGGCAAGAAGATATAGCTCAGGTATTGAATTTTGGCGATCATGATTTAACTTAATTTTGTAGGTTACACTCGATGAAACTGCTTTTTTATTTGCAGAATTCATATTAAAAAAAAAAAAATTGTTTCAGGCACTTTTGTTTAAGTAATTAACATAATAGGTTTCATGGGAGCGCATAACCAAGGAGTTATTTTTTGTTTACTTTCCTCCTTCGCTGAATAATTTCTCGACTGTTTGTTTTGGGTTAGATTAATGGATTACAAACCTTTCCATTCAATGCATGATATTGTATGCTCTTATTTTGTTATTTTTTGTGTTTGATTCGTCATCTATTTACATTGTAATGAACACTTAATTCTCAATTCCCTTTTAAGTTTTAAAATCTGTTTTTCTTCATAATGATTTTTTTTATCATGCACTGCATCCTATTCCATTAATAAGTCGTTTATAGGTGACGTCTAACAAATTTTGGTATTACATTTAAGCTTTTCTGAAAACATTGCTTTTTAATACGCGTGAATTCTTTGTTAATTCATATTTGAACCACATAGGAAGAAACTATTGTATGTTAGCATAGAGAAATATATAAACACTTGGTATATACTAGCACACTGTCTACTTAATATAAGCTATCAATAAAGCAAATAATATTCTCCTATATACTGACAGCATATTAATGTTTTTGCTTTTGTATTACATAATGTAGTGACTATTGTTGCGTGTTAAGTCACTGTATTTTAAGTTTTTAATCATTCAAGTTTCTTCTTAATTCTCATTAATGGGACTTGATATTATCTTCGATAGTAACCAGAATGATGACAACCGTGCTGAATTTCATACTACTTTAGTCCAGATAATTTTTTTTGTTAAGATGTTAGATGATTATCTGTGTTTCAATTTTTATATTCTAATTAGGTTTAAGTCACTTTTTGGTACTTGCAACTGAGAGTATCTTGGATGTATGTATGCTTGCAAAATTGTTTCTAGAATTAAGATGGGCCACGTGTTTGTGGTTCTAGAAGTCAAGGTGATTGTACCACTTTTTTTCCAGCTATGCTTATGATCTAATTTTTATGTTGATGGTGTTGGTTTAATTTTGTAAAACTATAGCTTGGATTCGATGCTTACCTGGATATGTTATTTGTTGTCCAGACAAATAGTAGCCCAATATCTTCTTGCTTTATTAGAAGTAAACAATGGTGCACTCTGCTCCTCTCCTCTCCTCAACCAAAAATAACTATAACTGGTCAAATATATATGTTGTATATTTAAAATATATCTAAAATCTTAAAATATGTGATATATATTTTAAAATATATCTTAAATCTTAAAATATGTAGATATTTTCAGTTTTTAAAATACAATAAAATCTCTATAAATTAATAACTTTGGAAACTGTAAAATATTACTATTAATTTAAGGAGGTTATTAATTTATCGAGTATTTGTTTTCATTTAAAAGACTAAGTTAGGATCGGATTTAAATAAGTTAATTTATTCAAAAATAAATTATGAATTTATTTCTCAATTAATTTAAAATAAATCTCTTTAATTGTTTTACTTTCAATATAATCCCACATGTTATAGATTTTTTGTTTACATTGCTTTTATTAAATAAAGAACAAAAATATCAACTACAAAATATCTCATTTATTATTGTTATTTTTTTTAAATGGAGTACAAATCGACAATGGTAAATATTATACAACTATTTTAAAGAATTTTTAATTCTACAAATTAAGCAGTTAAACATTATTGAAATTCAAGCACAATAATTATTTAAAAATTTAATTTTATTAACTATTTTAATCATACGCTTTTAAAATTCAAATGACCACTTAAAATAATTGAAATTATTATAGGAAACCACAACTCATTTTTTCTGCATGTTTAAGAATACAAATTAATTAATAAAACATTGTTATTGAAAAAAAAAGATGATTGATATATAAATATATCAAGAGTTCAATAATTTATTTTTATTGATTATACAATTATACAATATTTTTAATTAAAACGTTCAAAAACATTATTGGAAAACGTTTTAAGTTTTTTTTTGTATAATTATAAAAAATGAGTATATTATTTAACAAATCTAATTTTGTTAACAATACAAATATTTTTCTTTTTTGGAGATGACCGATATTTACATACTGCAGTATGTTGCAAAATCAAAAGTCACTAACAGAGAATGATTGAAAGTGTTATGTTGTGATGACAATGAGAAACTCATGAATATGACTACTAATATGGTTTACAAGGAGGAATTCAGTGCATTTTTTTTTATGATTCTCTGTTATTGATCTACTTTAAACGAGAAAAGTCCTTGCATTTTTATATATATTGAGTCGTATTAAAAATGAACATTGAGTTTTGAATAAAAAATTGAACGAAAAGAACCTTAAAACTATATATTACCTTTGTCCCTACTATTTATTTACACTTTTTTTTGACGTCGAAACTAATTATGCACACCCTAAAAAAATTATTATACTTTTCAACTTTAAAATATATTTTACTTCTATTTTTCTCACTAACTTTCAAACTTTACTCATAACTACTTTACATTTTTACCCTTTACTTTTTGGTCAACAAATAAAAAAGCAATATTTTTCTTAATCTGCGGGTCAATCAACCAGTGCATATATAGTTGAGATGGAAGTAGTATTTATTAATAATAATATTGAATTTCATATATCAAATAGAATTCAGTCTATGTGAAGGAAACCTCACAAATAAGACAACTAATGTAGTTTAGAAAGATGTATTTAGAAATTTACAATTAAAATGTACCAAATTTTATTTTTTGATTGTTTTTTTTTTTTTAATATTTTGCATTTTAATAATCTAATATAATGTTTCATCTATATATGTATTTTCCAAATCAACAATAAACTACCCATAAACTCAATTTTTTTATTCTTTATTAATAAATAAAATTTTAAATTAAGAAAATTTTGGATAAAAAATCTTATTATAAATTTAAAATAGCAGGACACGCTTTAGAAAGAGTGTTTATTAACCTAAAAATTTGAAAAATTTTATTATTATAAATTTAAATAACAGGACACTCATTCAGGAAATATCCCGGTGCATCGCACGGGCTGAAGAATTCTAGTTAATATAAAAAATCGATTGATTCTTTATCAATTAATTTACAAATCGATTAAAGAATCAAGTGCGATGCACAGGAATATTTAATTAAAAAAAATTAATTCGATTGATGTATGGAAAAAATCGATTAAAAAAATCAATATTAAGTTCAATTAAAAAAAATCGATTGATTCTAGGATTCTGTATTTTTCTCAAAAGAAAAAAATTGTGGCAATATTAGAATTACAATATTTAGTTTCAAAGAATATTGACTTTACATAAATAAATAAAAGTCAAAATAAAATCATGAAATTAGATAGAAATTTATATATTGATAATTAAATAATTAAACTTGGTAAATTTGAAAACAAATGTATTATCCAATTCATCTCATCCAGTACTTATAATTACTCCCTTTTATTTTTTTTAAATGTCTCTTTTTTTATTTTTTTCTTTTTAATTGATGTTTTACATTTTTTATACTTTTTTATCTTTATTTAATGAGGGTTATTAATTGTGAAAGACAAAAAAAAAATATTCCTGAGCGCTTTTAGAGAGAAAAAATAAAGATGATTTGTATAAATTTATTAATTTTATAATATAAATAAATAAAGTTAGATTAGATACAATATTTTTACAAATCACTAAAACAACAATTTAAAAGAATTAGAATTGAATGTAGTAATTGATTTTAAAAATATTTATCCAACAATTCACTAATTTTCACATTATTAAAAATTTTGAATATAAATTAGTCTAACATAAATAACATAAAGATTTAAATAAATAACATAAAATTCAGCCTAACACATTTGCAAATTATTTATAAAGACTATTTATGATTAGACTTGAAAAGAATAAAAATTTAAATCGCTAAAGATAAACATTCTTTATAGAAATATCTTGATTCTTGAATTCATTAAATGTTACTTTAATATTAATAAATATAAACATCAAAACAATACATGAATTCAAGATATGCTCAACTCAAAGCTAATTCAAAGCTAATATATGTTACTATTATGAGAAACTTGATAATATTATTTATATTAAATTAATATATGTAATAATAAATGATAATAATATTTCTTTAGAAATATAAAAATTAGTAAGGAGAATATTTGTTATTAATTGAGAAAAATAATTAAAAGAAGGTCGATCGATCGTTTTTCCATAATTAAGGATAAAATGTTATTAATTAAGAATAATATAAGGAATGTAAATCAATATATTTGACATATATAAATTACTTTGGCTAGATATTTTATACAGTTACCATAATACATATACGGAAATTGAGAAATTGAAGGATCGATTATAATGGACAGGTTTAAGAATGAATGTCAATATTGACTTATGAGAAATAATTTAGGATTCTTAAATTATGGGACTCTAATTTCGATTTCTATTTTTTCATCATCTATTTATTAATGGATTTATGTAATATTATTATAAAAATAATATTATTATAAATTATTTATTTATTATTACTATTTAGGTGTGAAATATATTTATGTTAAATTAGAAATTAAAATTAATTAAGAATTTATAATCGTTGGAGAAGAAAGTTAGAAGAAAGGTAGGTAGATTGATAAGATTAAAGTTTTCACCCATCCAAATAAATTTTATACGTGGAGAAGATAAAATGAATATATTAATACAAAAAAAATGTCATAAACAAAAAAATATTCTAAAGATATTCTAAAAATTGCGTGTAATGAAAAACTTGTAGTTGGAAGTAAATATGGGTCATGACTCTTGTTTTTTTTATGCTCTTGTAGTTGGAAGTAGATATGGGTCATGACTCTTGTTTTTTTTATGCTGCACAATAAGAAAAAATAATACTATAAACTTACAATTATTATTAGATAAATTATAATTATAAATAAATTTTAAAAAAAAAAACTTACAATTTCACTGCACAAAATAAAAAAAATAATAATAAAGAACTTAAAATAATTAAAACACAATTGTACTTATCTTTTAAGATTATAATTAACCTCGTCCTCTCTAATAATCTGTCAACAAACAATAAACACGTAACAATATTTTCATTGATTCGATCAAGTTGTTTGTTGGTCCTGGAATATAATATTCACACAAATAAATAAAAAAGAATACAAAAAAAAAATTATAGATAAAAATCATGTAAAAAACTAATATTAATATATTAATATTACAAAATTCACGTTATAAAACTTGTCTCCATAGATAAAACACTCTACAATATGATTTTCAAGAAAATACCTGATGATCATGACAAATTCCAAAGTATAATTTCCATTGTCACCAGTTCAATTATTGATATTTAAGATCCATGCTCGGTACTGAAAAGAAAAAGAAACAAATTATTAGAACCGTGTATGAATTAATCAGAGAATGGTCCAACGGGAACCACGGCAAGTTGGAGATCTCAACGTAGGGCGAGTGGCGAGCCACATGACTTCGCTCTGAAGCAACAATTGCAAGTCCGAGAGCACCAGCGCACATGCCTTGTACCTAAAGTGGTTTTGAATTGAAAAAAAGCAAAAACAAAAATCAAAGTTGAGAGAAGTAGAAGGAAATTGAAACCTGATCGAGAATAGTGAGTCGTTCAAGTGAAGCCTTGCCAAAGGATCTTACAACTCCGACGGCGAGAAGCTGCGACGCGGTGCCGATATACATAACATGGGATGCGTCGACTGTGAGTGAAGAAAACTACTAGACCTAAAATTATAAGAAATAAGCATTGAACAATATATATATATATATATATATATATATATATATATATATATATATATATATATATATATATATATATATATACAAAATTAAAAAATAAAATAAAATTACTTACCGTAGATCCTGAAAAAAAAAATACAAACACATCATACTAAGAAGAAAAAATAATTAAATTAAAAATTTACGGATGCTTTTAATTATGAAAAACGAAAAAAATTGCATATTTTCATCTATGAACAAACACTCTCTCATTCATGGAGTATATATAGTATTCAAATTGCCATATATAATTTGTTTATTTAGAAACGTATTTTCAAATATGGAAAATGAGAAAATTTATAAAAGTTAAGTTTACTTTTTGAAATCTTAAAAAATCATAATAAATAAATAAATATGATAAATAAAATAATTATTCAATTACAACCGATTAATAATAAAGTGTTTAATAAATCAAGATTTTGTGCGATTGATTACAATTCAATTTTCGACACTACTATGGAAATAACTAATATATTATATTTTATATTTAATATAAAATCAATTTTGGTGGAATTAAATTTTTGTTCCATAAATCACACTTAATTCTATAATTAAGGATTGACTAAAATTCAATTTTTGACACTACTATGAAAATAACTAATATTTAATATAAAATCAATTTTGGTGGAATTAAAATTTTGGTCCATAAATCACGACTTAATTCTATAATTAAACAACTCTAAATAGATAATGTAATAGTTGAGTTGTAATTTAAATAATTGAAAGTCACGTCATATTTATTATTAGTAAGAAAAGCCACATAAGAAAATCTTGACCAATGAAAAGTTTGTATGTGACACATAGTGTGAACATGCTCATTTCACATTGTCCACGTGGGATCAGCAGAGTCTGGATTTATATATTAAATAAATAACGTTTACATTTTTAAAATGTACTATATATTATTAACTTTTATAATGATAATCTAAATAAATTATGTATATATATATAAGTATTTAAAAAATTATTTTTCACAATCTATAAATATAATATAGTGAGAGTATGCTATTTTATATTTTTATTATAATTAAGTTACGTAATATATTATTTTATTTTATGAATAACAATAAAATATTACAATAACTTTCATCTAGTAAATATATTTTAATTGTGATTTAATAGTATGAATAATCTGTCATATTTTTATAAATTTATTTATTTTAATAAAGTGTGGTTAGGCAAGAAAACTAAATTTGTAATTAAAATATTATTTTTTATTATAATATTTCTTCTTTTATTAAAAGAAAATTTTTATATGATTTATATAGTATATGCTCTGTAATATTATTTTAAATTTGTATTTCTGTGGTCCAAAAAAATGTAAATAAATTGGAAAGTAAATAGATGCGAGTAATGTTTAAAAATTAGTTAATAAAGTAAAAGTAAAAGTAAAAGTAAAATAAGATTTTAAAATTAAAAAGTTATAATAAGATTTTAAAATTAAAAAGTTATAATTTGATCTATTTACATCGTTACAAAATAATTATGTTATTATTAGATATTAATAATAAATATATACATTGATCAATATGATTGTGAATAAACTAGAGTTTTGATAGATCAATGTTTAAAATTCGTCTCTTGTTTTATATACATAAGAAGTTGCGACAACTACTATGTAACAAATATATTATAGACAAATCACAGACAATTGATAAATCAAACTCGCGACTTGTCTTACTCTTGAAAAGCAGCGAAAATAAATTGAAGAACGAGAATACAATATTTGCGAGTTTATAAAAAAAAAAAAAACCGCAAACAACCTCTACGTCACAATTCACAAAATACTCAACAACTATTTTACAATATTTGCATGTTTCGAAACTGCAGACATAGCACTAAAAATCATGTGATATAATTTATAAAATGTAAATTTCAAATTTATATTATTATATACTCCATAATCTAAATCTAAATTGACATTATTTTTATAATATTTACAAATGTCTTAGTTAAAAATATATTTTGTGCAATACATGAAATATTTTAATATTTCATTAATCTCAATCTCAGAAGTGTATAAATTTGAATTAAACAAACTAAAAGTAATGAACTACCATACTAAAAAGGTTTGGTTTAGAGCTCAAGAACATACATATAGATAATTATTCATACAAAGACCAGAAAGACTGAGAAAAGAAAACATAGGCGGCCATGGCAATTGGAGAACTCTTTATCCACTTAACTATGTTGGTATCCATTAAGCAATTTGAAAAGGTCTACTCGACCTATGTATATAAAGAAGAAAAAAATCTGCAGCACGACCAAGATTTACATGTATATCCACAATGTACCCCGATCGTCTAAAAACATAATGGAAACATTGGAAGTTACTTTTGTGTTGCACAATTATCATCACGATTGATCTTGATAACTCTGGTATTGTATGAACCACATAAACCACACTTGTGATACAACCAGTGAAATGGTGCGGTTCCCTTTTTATCGCAGTCATTGCATAGGATGTCCTGTACGAACAAAAATCAATTTATCCATCATGTGTTACGTGTAGAAAGAATGAGAGGGGGAAAATGAAAGAAGGAAACTAAAGTTCTGTTTCCAATATCACTAAAACAAAGTTTTGATGACTATAGTTGAGATCAATTAATTACTTTGATTTTAATATTCTTAATCAGGAATGATGATCAATCCCAAATATTTGGTCATACCACATTACCATGATAAAATGGATACTTAGCTATAGTCAATGTCGATTCACTAACACTCCTCAGGACAATCTGATTTAACCCTAACACAACTTCCATGTGTCCCTCTGAAGGGTTGTTCATAAATTTACTAACCTCAACTACATAATGTAATATACAAGCATGTATGGCTAGGTAGATAAGGTTCCCCACAAAGCGTTGATATCGTTTTTTTTTTTTGTTTTTTTTCACTGTTAACATCACTTCAAACCCCTAATATTGCACTGGAATCAACTGGTCACGAAAGCCCTAAGTTTTGGAGAGAATGTTGCATAAGAAAAGTGATTAGGAAGAGCGGTTGTGTGCATTGCCAAACACCTTTACAGATTGTAGTTGGGTAGATCTAGATCTGAATGAGGAACCACAATCTGATTAGTCAAAAGAGATGACGTGAGACCAGCCATACCTTCGTGTCTACAAGGCATTTTGGAATAGAGGAAGACTCATGGTCATGTGACTCATGTTAAGTTTTTTGTACATGTAACATGATACAACTGAGCTTGTTCTTGACATCAATTCTTCCTTGTATATCTTTAAGTTCCTTTCCAGATGCAGTTTGGTTCAGGACAAGATAAGTTATGGATTCTTCTCCATAGCAAGAGAACTATGTGTTTCAAAATGTGATATAATTAACTGAGAAGGTGATTTAAGTTGTGAGACTTGTTGGTTGAGTTGGTGGAGAAGTGAGAATTTGTGGTTGATTGTTAGGGTTACTGACGAATAAATCAAGCGAGTTCTAATCTCAATTATGAGATTCCATCAGGCTAGAATGATTGATGTTCAATAACTGTAAGTCCATGTAATGAAAGAAGATTTGGGATAGAATGGTTGATGTTCAAAAAGAGTGGAAGAACATCTTTGTGAGAGGAAAATAAATTTACAACATTTCTTGTTGGATTGATAGCCTAAAAATATGAATTCAGAGACCCTAGGATCTAGTTTCCCTTGGTGAATGTAGAAATGATAAAACAATCCAAATCCTTTAGACAGAATTTGAGTTATCATGTGAGAGGCCTGAAGTAATGACTGACTAAGAGTTCTGAAATTTAGAACTCAGTTTTCAGTCATGTGACTGGAGGAGCCGGAGTCAACAATCCAAGTATTTTAGTTCCAATGTTAGCATGGGTTGATTGGCGGTTTGCCTGATCAATCAACCTTAAAGGACCTCTAGTTGATCTTTGGTGAAGGGAGTTTGATTAACGCCGGTTGCTTCAGTAAAAGTTGTGTTCTCATTTCTCACAACTGCCATGATGAACCAGTAAGGGATGCAATGCAGTTCAGAAAATTTGATCTGGTTTGGTCATGATTAGGGCTCAAAGAATGTTTCTGATAATTCGAGGGAAAAGATCCAGTCGGTTTATTGACTTATTAGAAATTACTCAATTTAGTATATATACAAGAATGAGATGTTTATAGATCCTCGTGCATAAGGGAAAACATACTCATATAATCATATCCTTACTAAGTTAAGTACATATGAAAGACTATTTACTTGACCAATATCCCTAATTTCCATCTAAATACATGATTCTATATGAAAAGTAAATATTCTGGAGTATTGGTTTACCATTCTAGAGTAACTACTTTCTAGAATTTTCCATTCTAGAGTATTGGTTTACTATGTACTTTAAAACAATGAACCAAATCGAATGATCACTTTTAACTTTTACTTTGAACCATAACCAATCCAATGTAGTCATAAGCCCTGATTTCTGGTTTGCTTCGGTTTAATTGGGTTCGTTTGGTCTTCTTGGGACTATTTCAAACAACCCTGCCTTAATTACTTAAAAGTTTCTTGCACAATATATGTATATATCTACACACAGATTATTTTTGACACTTCTCGTACAATAAATCACTTGTTACGGAAAGCAAATGATTTTGCAAACACGAGAGATATAAATGCTCACCTGACACCGGTTTCTATATTCTTCTGGAAGCACCTCCGAAGCCATTAATGCATCAAGCATGCCAAAGTAGACCTGTGTAAGAAGGATCATCTTTCTTGGTAAGTTCAACTGACAAAATAAGATGATATATGATTTGGAGATATACAATGTTAATATATATCCTTACCGACATGTCTCCCATCGACTTACTGCAAATAGGACAGACGTAGTGTGTGCAGGCATATGCCTAATATGAATGAGAGAGGAAAGGAAAAGCATTAGGCTTGCAAAATTGAAAATCGGAAAAAGAAAAAAGGATAAAGAACAGACCTGAAAACAGGCAGAATGCATGTAATGACCACATGGAAGACCCCTCACAGTGGCACTTGATGTGAACAAGAAGTCACAGCAAATTGGACAGTTAGTTTCAAGACTTTTCTCCATACACTTGTGGTCCACCAGTTTCATTCCCAAGCAATAATTGCACGTCATGCAATGGAAGAAGTCTATACCAAGTCCCTTTCCAACACGGCAAAGATTGCAGAAAGGGCAGTGATAAATCTCCCTGATAAAACACATAAATCATAAGGAAAATAAGGACACGTGGCAGATAACAAGCTTAACTTTTTCTATGCTAGTCACTTGTAATAATAATACACATCAAGTGATATAATCTTGTATATTCTATGGTATCACATCATCAACTAGTCGCCTCAATCGTACTCAATCGACTTGGCGTCGTTATAACCTTGAGTTTAACTTTGTTCTCGATATAACTAATCACCTAGTAATATTACACATCACTGCACAGTGATATAATCTGTTTACACCATGTGTATGGAAACATAAAGACTATAGCAGACAGTTCCAAACGTGGAAAAAATAAGGTTGTAGTTTTGTGCAATAGTCCACCTCAGCCATAACACATCACAAGAAAGTGAGGTTGCATGAAAACTCACCGTTCATCATCGAAGAATTTGCAGCTACTGCAATAGTATTTTGCCATTGAAAGCTCACTGCAAGAAGTAGTTGTGCAAACCGGACCAACTGGCTGAACTTGAAGGCAATTCATGCACATCATTTCAGATGTTGCCTTCCTACAAAAATAGCAGATTATTAAACAAGAAGGCATGGACGGAATTAAAGGATTTAACATTATGCAATCAATTTTCAATAGTTACCTATCCATTGAATGGTCACTGACTTCATCATGGCAGAACCTGCACGCAAATAACTTACCACAACAAGCAGCCCGAAGTTTACAGTTTCTTTTGTAGTGCTCACATCCAAAGATTTTTTTCTCGGGATCACGAAAAGATGGGGACCGTCCGAATAAATCTTTACCATCTTCTGCATTATTAGTTCCTGATTGCGAGAATTTCTGCTGGGAAGCTATCCACCGACTAAACAAACAGTTCAGTGGCAGGACTAAGTTAATATGTCGAAGATAATAAGAATCAATATCAAAAAAATATTGGAAAACAACTTCATAAACAAAATGTGAAAATTGTTACCTGGTCATTAGGTTTTGAATAAGATAAGCTTTTCTTCTAGGATCAAGAGTTGAATCACGAGAAACCTTCCTTATCTCAGATTCAAGCTCATTTTGATTCATCCTGAATATATCTTTCCATCCAGGCTTAAAAGTCTGATCGCTCTGGTCCATGGATTCATGTAAATTGTGTTCTGAAAAAATGGTATACAAATAATACACTTCTTACTAATGATAACTATGGAAAAGTGCAGTAGGGGCCGAGTAAAAGTGTCAAAAATACCTTGCGATATACTATCTGATGTGGACACTTGTGATGATGTGGACACTTGTGATGATGTTGAAGGCTTCCCTTCCCACCATTCATCAAGCCACTCAGTGAACATAGTGTTCTTCGTCGCGTGTTTCCAAGTGTTCATCATTTTATTCTGCTCTTCCTGAGTAAGGGCAGATGTTACCCAAGGTAGCATCGACTGAAGCACCTCGGCTCCAGTCGTGCCAATTATGCGACCAACAAGTTTGTCTTGCTCCTCCACTGAAAAATGTCTATCGAAAAGCGGCCATAGCTCAACCTCTTCACGCATAACATGATGATCCAGAGTCACTTTAATGGATTTGCACATCCCCTGAATCTTAGTAGCCAGCTCATTATACTTTTTCAGAAAATCATCAGTGGCAAAAGAGCCGGAGGGGCCTTCACCTAGGTCTCCGGCTACATTTTTCCTACTCAAACTCTCATGAAGTTGAGAAAGCTCAACTAGTGCAGTTGAGATATACTCAAAGAGCTCTTCTTCTTGCTTGTGGTCCAAGGTGTAAGAATGGCTAACATTATGAAGAGTTTCCTTTGATTCTAAGGCAGGGAACACAATATCATCCTCTGCATTGCTGTGGGCTCTGTATAAACCCCATAAAAGTCTAAATCTACCGGTAAACTGCCTGAGGAAATTTTCATCACAATCACCAAGTTTTCCGGATTCAACATCTAGAAATTCAAGATCTTTCCGGATTGCCTTGTGAAACTTGAAAATGTTATCAATGGGTCGTGTTGTGAAGGTACTAATAATGGAGCTATTATCTGTTTCCCAGTTGAAAAGACTGGAGTTGAGAGAAGGAGCACTCGGACCAAAAGATAAAGAGCGCAAAGATTTTGCTGTTGCAAGGGAACTGATTCCTAGGCTATTGCTGTTGACTCCTAAGCCAGGGACACAACATGACTGGTTAATTACAGAAGCTCTCGGAGACCGTGCCCCCGAGGAATTACTTTCAACAGATAAAACTACATTTTCCTTCTTGACAGTGTTTTCACAATTATGCTCTTGTCCAGCAGTCAATATCGCACTGCTGGTACTTGCACAAGGGCAGTGACGACATGAGCTGCCAAAAAGCTCTTGGTTTTCTATAAGCTCCTTAGCAGGACAACAACCATTTGCACTAGAAGACAAACAAATACCACTTGGATGACCTTTGCACGCCCACCCAGAGAACAGAGTAACCAAAGCAGTATCTGATGCTGGTGCTGCAATAAAATAATTTGGTTAGAACATATTACAAACATATAGAATTTCGAGCAATACAGAGAGAAGCAACAACGTAGTTGGCAAGAGAAAGTTGGGTGGGCCTTAATGAACATGTTTTTAAAAATCATGCTTTCCTATTATTACTATTTTAAAACAAAAATGGTTTGGCAGAAAAACGAACTGAGAATATGATTTACAAAAACCATATAAATGAATTCACTACAGTGGCATCCAAGGGGAAAGAAGGAAAGTGCAGAGATAGTACCTGCTAAATGCATATTACAAAGAAAGCTTCTAGCTTCCTCATCACTCAGTGATCCAACCAACCATGGTAAGACGCATTCAATCAATCTCAGAGGCATCACACAAAGACTCTGGTACAGAAGTTCTCGCTGCCTCTCAGGGCTGAAAAGGCTCCTTGCAAGTGGAAGAACCTGCAATGACAATAAATGAGTTCCAGAATCCCTGATTAATGAATCTACATTCTATAAACATAATTTTATATCATTTATAAAATAGCTTTCTTGATTTAGGACAATCATACAAAAATTAACATTAAAAAAAGGCTGAGAGAAATAACCAAGCCCTCTACACACCTGGATTTCTTCATTGAGAAAATGCTTCTTTATGGTCTCCATTATATGATCAGCATGTGAGCATAATTCGGAATAAAACTCAGCGGATGAGTTGGCTCCTGCATTTTCAATACTCTCTATCAAACACCTGAACTTGTCAAATTCACTCTCTTCTTCTGCATGCTCCTCGACAAAAGACATCTCTGCATCTACTGCAGGGAATATAACTTTGTCCTCAGCAATGCTGCAGCAGGTAAAAATGGTTTAAAGTCACCCTTAAGTTAATATAACAATGTCCAACAAAAAAATGATTTTGTACTAAATTATGGCAAGGCTTAAAAATAGCTTAAACTATATACCTATGAAAAATACAAACTTCCGCAATAAATTGGAGCCTCCTATTAAAGGCGGATAGGTCAGAGAAATCTCCAGTTAACTTTATACTTCTAGCTGTTTCAGCAATATCATTCATTTCCTTCTCAATAGCCTTATGCCAATGCAATATATCATCCACTGGATGATAGATCGTAGACCTGATAACATTGCAGTCAGACTTCAGAAGACCTTTTTCGGTAGTCCGAGAAGATTCACAGGAGCAATGCTCATTCTCAGTTGGATTAACTGAGCTACTAGAAACTCTAGTATAATCCTCACAACGTTTACGCTTGTTGTTAATCTTTACCCCATCCATCCAGTTGAATATAATCTTCATTACGAAAAAGAACACAAGTCAGAACAACAGGGTCAACACATGTATTATGTATGTGTTCCCAGTCAAGGTATCTAACCTGTTGAAGTAGTTTTTCGTCGGGGATTATTCTGTGCAAGCATTTACGCATATCTTGACGTTCGTCTGGTAAAATTGATGATGAAAGCCATGGTAAAAATTCTGCCATCATGTTTACAGGAATACTGCACAAAAATTGCCACACTAATGACGCCTGCTCCTCAAATGAGAACTTTTCATTAAGCAACGGGAAGACCTGTCGAATGAAAAATATCATATTAGACTTGGATATAGAATACTTTTTTTACTAAGATTCTTCAAACACACTACTTTATAATATGCATGATTGTAAATGAGGTACGGCATGTAAAATTGGAAGGGTCAAAACCAAACCTGCTCCTCTTCCTTGGACATGTGTTGACTGATTGATGTTTGTAGGGCTCCAGTACAAGATGCCAATTCTCTCTTGTAACTTTCCTCATTTTTCATCTCACTTTCCAGCAGTGTAAAGAGCTGATCAAAAAGCACGCTTTCACCCTCGTGCTCAAGAGAATATGTCCGTGCCACATTCTTCACACGAATATCAAGAGCAGGAAATATTACCTGACATATCCAATATGAAAGAAAATATACCGTTACCTTGCATATTTCTCACTACTGTACAAGAAGTCAAATGACTTATTAAGCAGCGGAATGGAAATAAGATCCAAATGAGTTTCCTACACAAACCATCTGTAGCTACCATGGGTTGGAGGGTTGAAGATTAGGATTTGGAAAGAAAAAAAAATTGAAAATTGGATAGACAAGGAAAACAATTCGTTGTGAAAAAATCATTGCCATAAAACTACAACTTTTGGCAATATGGTGCATGAAGAAGAACAACTCATCAAGACACCATAACTTACAAGTAATCAAAATATTCCACGCATCTTGATTCCATATAGAACACAAGGAAATATAGTAAATATGTAAATGAACTTCAGGGATGTATTAACGAGACGCATATCTGCAGTATGCCAACTACAAGGTCAGTATCTCCATAAGTTGTCGATCAAAATAAAAAATGTTGCTATTGTACATAAAATAATCAAGTGGAAGTGGTATTCTATGACAGTATACACAGGACAAGAAACTAGGATCGGGGGAAGATCCACTGTTGGATGGAAGAGAGTCAAGAAACCATTCTGAAAAGGTACCATAGCCTCCATCAGATCATCGTCATTAATATATTTAATTACTTGAGTGTCAACTGTCAAGCCAATAACACAGTTTTATAATTATTCAATGGGATTTTTGAATTTCATCGAATATATAACTCAAGTCTCTTCAAACAAAACTCGTGTTAGTTTATGTTACACTGACGTTTACATTAAAACTGACAAATTATCGGTCGTAAAAAGGTGAGGACAAAATTGAAGTAGATTGTGCGTGTTTTAACAACAACAAAACGGTAATACCACTTTGATATTAAACCATATGATGTCATCAAATAACAACCCTTTCAGCCTCCAGGTCAGCACAAACAACACAAAATAGGGAACTCGTGTGGAGAAGTAAAGTGTGACGAATAGTAATTGTTAACAATGAGTCAATGAGCATTATTGCGTTAACGACCACCGATACCAAATACGTAAAGTTCAAGGTTTGTAACATCATATCTCCCAAAAATGTCATGAATTAAGTTAATTCCATGAATAGAAGATAATTTAGCAAGTAAGCACGCACATGAAACCTTAGAAAACATATCGTCCAGATTGAAAGGGGCATACTTCATACTTCAAAGTACAACTCAAAGTCTCAAACTTTTTTGCTAGAGAAAATACTTTCCCAGCTTCGCTACCATATAACTAAAATAGAAATCAGCAACGGAAATACAATGCAAGAGTAAACAAGTATACAGGTTGGACAGCCACATTACGCAATGGGAACATTGCACTACTAACTATCCATTTAAACTTCTCCAAAAATATAGTTTTTGTCTTTCTTTTATCTTTTCGGATTTTTTAGTTTGTAACGCATAAAAAAACATGACTGGTTTAATCAATTTAATAAAAACATAAAGTACAACGCCAGTGCGCAAAAGAAAAAATTCTTACCGCCCCAACAGAGCTAAAAAGCTAGCTCTAAATTAACTTCCAAACATGTTTTCGGAGCAAAAGCGCATGAGATGTCTAACAAATATATTTGTGCACTGAAGATAAAATTTCATGATTTAACAAGTTCAATTAACTTCCACTGAACAATAATTTGCAGAACCTTCAAAACAATGAATTCAATCTCTGGAAAAAAAAAAGAAAAAAAAACCTTGATATGATCAATTGTAAACTAAAAATACTCAGGCTGCTAAAATCAAATCAACCAATGACAAAGCCCAACACAGATTTAGTAAGACGATAGTTCAGTAAATTACAATTAAAAAAATTACCATCCAATTTTGACACAAAAGAAGGGTATTAAAAAAAGCACAAACCTCATCTTCGGCATTGCAATGGTGTCTGTAAATCGACCTTAAGAAATGGCACTTCTCAACGAGCTGCTTGATGTCTCCTCCGCTTGTATTCGTCGCCAAAGCCAAGGCGGTCCGGTGAAGCCCTCCCAGCTCCGCCCGAATCGCCTTGTGGAAAAACGAGAATATCCTAATCGGAGAAGATAGCTTCATCGCCGCAGCCGAGTGGCCGTTCTGATCCACCGGCGGCACCAAAGGCGCAGGCGCCACCACGGTAACCCCGCCATTCTGTATCCCCGGCGTCGCCATCTAGAACATACACAGGGACCAAAATCAAGGAGCAAATTTCTCCCCTTTTCGGGAACTTTCTCTCTCTAGGAGTTTGTTTATTTACCCCGTTAGAAAATATAATAATGAAGGAGAAAAACAATAGAAACACATTTTTGGATAAACGTTTGGGCAATTTATAGTCGGACACGTGGCGGGTGTGGACACGTCAACATTTGTGATGTTGGCATGACACGTGAGGGGAAAGGAGAAGTGCGTGGTCCGTGTGTGATGAACACATTTGGACTATACGAATTAGGTGATTTTAAGTGACAAGTATGAATAAATTAAATATTTTTTAATTTTTTTAAAAGTGTGTTTGGATTATACTGATTCAATTGAATAAGTAGTCAAAACGTTGATAAATTGATATTTAAGTTATGTAAAAAAAAAACATTTAAAAAAATATTGTTTTTTCAAGAAAAAAAAACTACATATAAAATTAATTAAATTAAAAAAAAAATTGTGAGATATAAATATTGATTATAATAGTAGTATTACGTAGTATTATTTTGTGACAAGGCAAACCGAAAGATGGTAGTATTAATTGTTTAGGCATATTCCAATGTAAGGGTGGCGTGCCAGGAGTTCGTGGCGTCACACGTCTCCCTCCCTCAATATTGTCAACCGTCAACACTAAATGATTTAAAGTATTTAAAAGTGTTAAGAGATACATACTAGTAATATTTTTCTAGTTTTTCAAAGCTCATGATTTAGTCAAAAAATAGTTGAGACATATGTTTGAAAAATTAAGAAAGACTATAATTTATTTTTTATAATAAATAGTAGATAAGTAAGTAATTAAGTTTGTGTAGTTATAATTATTTTATTATATTTTAAAATAATAAAAAGATAAATATATATGATTCATTCTCAAAATTAAGGTCCTGTTCTTTTGGACTTAATTTCAGTTCATTTCAGTTCTAATCAGTTAGTTCAGTTCAGGTCCGTTCAGTTCAGTTTCAGTTAACAACAACAACAACAATAAAAATAAAAATAAAAATAATAATAATAATAATAATAATAATAATAATAATAATAATTAATAATAATAAAAATTAATGTCAATAAATATTAAATGTTTGTAATATTGAAAAAAATCATAAAAATACAAAATTTAAATAATCGGTCAATCTACTTTCATATGATCTACCTCCTTATCATTTTGTTGTACTCCATCTTCATGCTATTCGGTGTTGTTATCTTTCCAAATAGCTTCGGATATATCCATCCTTACCTTAGACATGAGCTTCATTCGATTTTTGTCATCCAAGTTTGTATCTGTTCTCCCACTTGCAACATCATGATGTACAATTGGAATACCACTCTCGTGTATTCGTATGAAATTATGAAGTGTGAAACAAGAAACAATAATTGACATTTGATACTTTTGTGATATTTGAGGCATAATTTTCAACACCTTCCACCTTTTTTTTAATTGACCAAAAACACATTCAACTTTCATTCTTAATGAAGAATGTCGGTAATTGAAATGTTCTGAAATTCCTCTAGGTGGTCCATGCTTATATTCCGGAATATGATATCTGATGTTGGGATAGCAAATAGGAGACAAATATCCAAGAGTATTAAGATATTCACAGTCTACCAAATAGTATTTACCTACAACGTAAAATAAAATTTTCATCAATATTAAAGAAACAATGTG
This sequence comes from Euphrasia confusa, assembly GCA_954870475.1. Taxonomy (NCBI): domain Eukaryota; kingdom Viridiplantae; phylum Streptophyta; class Magnoliopsida; order Lamiales; family Orobanchaceae; genus Euphrasia; species Euphrasia confusa. Next base: position 25,426,946 of record OX940967.1, read on the forward strand.
CTATAATAATATTATATTATTATTTATTTTGTATTATTTATTATTTGTAATGGTTATTTAAATTATATAGTAATTTTGTGTAATATCGAAACTTTTAACAAAAAAAAATAGTGTCATAAATATGTATACTTTGTTTGAGTATTCACATGAACAATTTATTTGAATTTATCGATAAATCATAAAAGTTATAGAATGTAAATCATTTTTAATTTTTTTAACCTCATAAAAAAATAAGAAAATTAATAAAATTGTTTATAATATACAAAATATTGAAATTTTAAAAATACTAATTTTAGTTTTTCATTATTTTAAGTTTCTAATTTTGAACTTAATTTCAGTTCAGTTCAGTTCAGGTCTTCAGTTCAGTTCAGTTCAGATCTATTCAGTTCAGTTCAGTAAAGTTCAGTCAGTTTCAGTCCAAAAGAACAGAGCCTAAATGTAGTATCTATTTTATTAATTTTAAGATTTTTCAGATATTTAAAAGCAAAATTTTCGTGACAAATTAAACATTTGGCAAATTATTAAGTATATTATACTCCTTCTGTTTGTTGTAATGTTGTATTGGTGGTTAAAGTTTACTTTTTTTTGTTTAAATTTTATTTTAGATATTTTTTTATATTTTTTTTATATTGGACGAACAATAAATAAACTTTGATCATCCCTGGCTAAGTACTGGACAAACTGAGTATTCACTTAATTGTGATGAATTGGTGTGGATGTTATACTTTATTGAAAAATTCAGTTATAACTGTATGTTTTAAATGAAACAAATAATTATAGTAGCAATTATTATGAATCTCAATCTACGTACAAGAATGGAGAATGAGTATATTGGTGCAAAAATGAGTCATCACTAACTTAAATTGGTCACATTCCTTTTAATTTTCTTCTTTCTTTCTTTAAAACATAAGAATAATCCAAACATTTGTAAATGGTACACCAAATTCTCCAGTGTCGCGAGTTCAGTGATCATGCATGAAAATGGAATCCCACTAAAAAACCAATATGTTAATTAAAAACCTTCGTCTGATGGAGAACAAAGGACGACGATATGAAAATCAAACTCGAAATTATTACGTACTCTATAAAATAATCGAGCGAATTATTTAGAGGAGAGATTGAGATGTGTACATGTTAATACATTTGTCTTGTAATTTTCAACTCTTGATTGTTATGGCAATTACGTACTATATTTTAAAATTAGTAATATCTGTAAATAAATAATGCATAATATTTCCCTAATCAAATTAGAAAACATTTGTTATATAGTACTTTTTCTAGTTTTTCATCACAAACATGTTCGAAAATATAACGATTACTATATTTTATTCTTTTTTTATTAAATAAGAATCGTTTTCGGCGTGTATTACTAAATCGTACTAATATTGTCCAAAATAGAAAGCTAGTCTTGTTTTTTATTTATTTTTCATCTATTACTCAATCCAAATTGTAATCCAAAATTACAAAATTTTCCAAAATTAAGAATTTTGAACTCACTCAATAATATTGACATCCAATTTAATATATAAATAACTAATCAATTAATATTGTGTATTATTGTATTCGTAATTCGAGTATTCTAAGTTATACAACAAATTGTAATTTGAACAACAATTTATTCTTATTATTAGTAGTCACAAGAATTTCAATTAAATAAATACATTTTATTTAATCTCGATCAAGTTAATGTATAACGAATCAAGATTAACGCTTGAAAATTACGCATTAGGATTCTCTAAATACAAATGAAATCATCGTAGAACTTTTTAATACTTTACATGAGTTCAAATAAAATATAAAATATAGTCCCATTAAATAACATAAATATCAAATCGACATCAATAATATGGCATAATTTAGCCCAATAAAAATACCACTACACTAATGTTAAAGAACACACATACATTTATTTGAGCGCCACTATTTTCAAAGCCAATAGCCACTGCATTTATGTTGCGCAGCAAACAACTTATAAGTACATAAGAAGTTTCTGAAAGTTGAAAACTTGAAAAAAAAAAACTCTTAATTAAAATTTCCGAGGAAATTAACAAAGTAGCACTAGAGTGGATCTACCTAAACATAGGAATATAGTCTGCACACTATACCACATCTGAAAGGAAAGTAAAAAATTCGATTGAATGGAGCTATTTTAACCATCTCACCCGAATAAATTATGGTAGAGAAAAGTTACCCATTTGAAAATATTATTCTTTCTACGGACACTCACCTAACTCTGAATCTTCAATACCCGGAAAAAACCCATTTAAATAAAATGTATTTTTTTTAAATAAAATGTAAAAATATATTTTTAAGTTTAAACATAAAACAGTTGTGAATAAATTTAAAAAGTAATTGTCTTGGAAGACTATTTTTTTTAAATAAAATGTAAAAATATATTTTTAAGTTTAAACATAAAATAGTTGTGAATAAGTTTAAAAAGTAAGTTAATAAAATAAAAGTTCAATTATAATAGTATTTAAAGTGTGAAATATTTTTGTCTTGGAAGACTATTTTTTTATAAATAAATTGTAAAAGTATATTTTTAAGTTGAAACATAAAATAAATGTGAAACAAAATTCAGTGAAACATTTTTCTTTTGGAAGACTATTTTTTTAAATAAAATGTAAAAGTATATTTTTAAGTTTAAACATAAAATAGTTGTGAATAAGTTTAAAAAGTAAGTTAATAAAATAAAAATTCAATTATAATAGTATTTAAAGTAAAAAATTATATTTTTTAAAATAAAATTATAATTGTATTTTATTTTATTTTTAAGTTGAAACTAAAGTTAGTTGTGAGTAAGTAAAATTTAAAAGCCAAGTGAATAAAATAAAATTTTAAAATGTAAATTAATAAAATAAAAATTCAATTATTAATAAAATAAAAGTTCAATTATAATAGTATTTAAAGTAAAAAAATAATTTTTTTTAAAATAAAATTATAATTGTATTTTATTTTTAAGTTTAAAAACGTAAAGTTATCGTGAGTAAGAGCATCTCCAACCGATACCAAAAACCTATTTTGGAGTAGGGGAGATGCTCCAAGCGATACATAAACATAAACCTATTATAGGTATTAAGGTAGGACCACAGAAAAAATACTTAAATTTACGTTTACCTTAAACTCAAACCAAAAACTTTATTATTTATAAAATGATCCTTTTTATATAAATTAATAAATATAATTTATCAACATTTTTTCAGTTTCTTATTTAATAATTTTTTTAATGTAATTTTTTTTAATAATCATATCATTAATAATTAAAATAAATTTTAATAAAAATATTTTAAATAATAAAAAAAAATAAACATGATAATACAAAATATAATTAAATATTAAATTATTTAATTGATTAAAAATAAAATAATAGTATGAGTATATCACAATATTTTTTTTATTATGTTTGAAATTTTAAATTGAAAATATTGACTATTAAATTTTTTAATGTCAAAAGTTATGAGGTTAAATTGTAAATTTGTAAAGATATTGGTCATTTATGAAAAGTTGTATTAGAAGAATATTTTGAGAATATTCTTTTAAGTTTTAGTATTGGAATCTCGGTTGGAGTGAAATTACTGTAAACTTAAAATAAAACTTATTTTTTAGTTTACGTTTTTGTGTTCGGTTGGAGATGGCCTAAGAGCATCTTCAATGGAGAGGTAAAAGCCATTGGAAGGTTAGGAGTTTCTAAAACATGTGGGGTAGAAGACATTCTACCCGGGTAAAAGTAAATTATATTATTATTTTATTATTATTATTTATCATTATTAATTTATTATTATTATTATTTAATATTATTAATTAACAAAATTAATACTGTGATTGTAATTTTTAACGTACGAATTATTATTTATTTTATATAAAAATTATTTAAAATTAAGAATTTTGAAATAAATTAAATTTTAACTTATTTTTTATTTTAACGAATTATTCTATTTTATATAAAAATTAATAAAAAATAAAAAAATTCAAATAGTTAAATTTTTAGCGTTAAAAATTATTTATATACAAATTAATTAAAAACAAGAATTTTGAATATATAAAAATTATTTAAAATTAAGAATATTGAAATAGATTAAATTTTAACTTATTTTGTATTTTAACTAATTATTCTATTTTATATAAAAATTAATACAAAATAAAAAAAAATTAAATAGTTAAATTTTTTATGTTAAAAATTATTTATATAAAAATTAATTAAAAATAAGAATTTTGAAATAGTTAAATTTTTAGAGTTAGAAACTATTTTTTATTTTATATAAAATTTAATTAAAAATGAAAATTTTTGAAATAGTTAAAATTTTAAAATCAGTCTATCCTTGATTATTTTTATAAATATTAAATAAAAAATAAAAAAAAAAAGTTAGTGAGGTGACTTTTGTAGGTAAAACCATTGGACGAGGTAGAAATTTTTTTAGGTAAAAGTAGAATAAGTATGAGTTGACGCATAAGTGGCCTATTTCTCACCAAAAATTGAAACTACCACTGGAAATGCTCTAAGTAAAGTTTAAATGACAAGTAAATAAAATAAAAGTTAAATTATATTTTAAAGTAAAAAAAAATTACTTTTTGTATATGTATATCGTGAGGCACTGCAAAAATAAAAGTGTGTTAACTATTTTAAATTACTCCCCTAATTTTATAATAATAAGACTATTTTTCTTAAATGAATATTTCACAAAAATATAATTTTTAAAAAAAATACTATTAATTTAAATTTTAAAATACAATTTTATTCTTATTTTATTTACATACTTTTTCAATGTTAATAATAAATATTAACTTTTTAATTTAAAAATATATTTACATTATTCACTTTTCCATCAAAAATTAAAAAGTTACTACTAAATTTTTAAAATTTTCATTTACGAAAAAATAGTCATATACAGTACTCATACTCACTCCATCTCACAATAGTTGCAACACTTTCTTAATTTTATGTGGCCATAAAAGTATTGTAACTTTTGTAAATTAGAAATAGTATATAAGAAACACTGAGCAAATAAGAAATTTGTAAGATAATGTTTACGGCGTGTCTTCCTTTTTACTAAAACACAAGAAAGGTAATTAAACAAAAAGAAAAATGAGAACTCTCTCACGATCACTTCTCCCATGCTCCACAGTGGGTCAATTTTTTATTTTCTTTTATTGACACTATATTTTATTTGTCTAATTTATATATAAAATATATAATACTATATATTTAATATTATATATAATTTTTATGTAAATATAATTATATCAAAATTTGTAGTATTTTTTTACCTTCTATAAATATAAATTAATAATCCCTTCTTTCTACAAAATTTGATAGACTAATTGGACACTCAAACTTTTGTGGGCACGCAGTAAAATAATATTTTAATAAAATCTTATTTTTATTTATTTTAAAATAAATTAGAATAAAAATATTAAATAATAGTAAATGAAAAATTGAAATTGAGTTATAAGTTATTAATAAAGTATGAAAAATTAAAATTAAATTGAGTAGTGAATTGTTGAGATTGAAAATAATTAAATAAATAATTTATTAAAAAGTTTGATTGATTTAAGTAATTGATAAATATAATCTAAATGGCTTCTAGAGGAGTGGTAATAGCTTACTGTTTGTGGTAATGTGTGTGTAATTCTTCGGACGCAAAATTTGAATTTTTGTTGGGGCAAATTTTTATTGAAATATTATGAAATTTGTCTTGGAATTCAACCTGTTAATTTTCTCCCGTGTTTGCTACTCGAGGGATACAAGTGTGTGTCTGTTATTCGAGGTCATCTCTTGTTTTAAATCATACCGATCGAGAAGTTTTCGAGATCAGGTGGTGAGAAGTTTTTTGTCTATTATCTTTATAAAAAGTAAAATTATATATATATATATATATATAAATCATTTATGGAATCGTGATTGACTACGGCCGCGGTGGTGGTCCCTACGCCATCGTACCGGACTCGAAAAGCAAATTCCAATCCAGTTAATCACGCAATTCGAAAATCCTTGACACGTACACACAGTAGATGATGAGGTGACACGTGAAACCGAGGGCAATATGGTACGCACTGACGAGACGTCCGTGATACGGCCCCACCCACCTAAGTATTCCCACGTCACCATCACTCCTCCTTTTCTTCGCCCTCCCACTTTCCCCACTATTTAAATCACCCCCAATTTTCCCACTACACCATCTGCAATATTTCTTCTCTCTAATTAAAACCCTATACTTATCTGGATATTAACTAACATGGCGGAGGAGACGATAATGGAAGTGAAAAGGGTGCGGGAAGAATCTGAGTCGCCGGAGGTGGAATCCGACTCGCCGGAGGTGAAGAGGTTGAGGGAGAATCTACTCGACGACGGTCTGGATGACGATCCTGATTTCTGCGGATCGAATCAGGATCTCGACTCGTTCATCAAGAGATTTGAGGAGGAGATAGCCGCCGGAGGAGGGGAGGCGGTGGTCGGAGTGACGTCGGAGTCCGGGGAGTCTCGGCCGGAGCTAGGCTACTTGCTGGAGGCTTCGGACGACGAGCTCGGGATTCCTCCCCCTACGACGTCGTCCGCGGTTGAGTTTGCGAACTCGTTGGTACGGCTCGAGTCCGATCCGTCTGTGTTTGGATGTGAGTTTTGGGGGGTTCCGGGTTTCGATGCTTTCGGACCCGGGTCGGGGCTGCCGGATAACTTTAACCGTGGAAGCGTAGATGGGTTGGTTGACTATTCGGATCCGAGAACCGGTTCGGGCGAATATCCACGGAGACCCGAAACGCTGCCGGCTCAGTAGGGCCCACTAGGACCACACCTCATGACGACTTGCCCTTTTTTTACTTGTTTTTGAATCGAAAGATATACGGCACAGATCTAGTGAAATTGTTTAGTCTGAAATTATAACAATCGCGAACGAACGTACCTAATTAATTTAAATATAATTATAACTATTATAATCTCACCCAAGTTTGCAATTTTTCTTTTCATAAAGGTATAAACTTTAAAATTTAAAAAAAAAATCAACTTTTTCATATATACTTTTTCATTTTAGTTTATTAACTTAAATTTGTTGCACCTTGACTCTCCAAATATTTGTCCATATATATTTGAGATAACCAATAAAAAGATAACATACAATTTACGAAAAAACAGAACTTTAGTACCTGAACTTAGGACACTTTTATACTTTCCTAACCGAACTTTTATTTTTTACATTTGAGTGGCTGAACTATGATCTTTTGCACTTAACTATCAATTTAACTGGACAACCGGCTACACCAAGTTATTTGGAGTTTAAAAAAAATATAAATAACATTTAAAAAATTATAAAAAAAAAATACTAAGAGAGAGAACTATAGATGCTTGAAAATTGGTAAAGGATGAAAGCGATATTGAGTCGTTCATTTTAGGTGGGGAAATCAGAATTCCTAATCAACCCCAATTCAAACCCTAGAAATAATCTGTGATTTCTTTCGTGGATGAGCAGTGTGGGCGTCGTGGATGAGCAGTGTGGGCGAGTAGTTTGGTTTTGGCAATTTGGGGCAAGTTGAATTTCAGCCATTTTTGTATGAATCGATGTCGAAACTTTGTAAAATTTTCTTGAAAACAAATGTCAGAAAAATAGTTGTTCGATTTCAAACCCTCGTCTTCCTCGCTATATAGATCACGTCAAGGTTCGCAATCGCCGTCGCTACTCTCTGCAATTCTCGCTTCAGCATCATGGATTTGGGCACCGTGGTCAGATCTATTTTTGCGGCACAACCATTCTTCGCCATTACTAAATGAAATTCTAAAATCGCGAGTGTAGTTATAGAAAATCCTGATATTGTTGTTTTCAGTCCGATTACTTCTCGGGTGGGATTGGGTCGGGGCGATGCAGAAGAAGAAAAGAGACGGAGAAGAGAAGTGGTACGGAAGATGAATTCTCTGTTCTGAAAAAATATATATAAATATGTAGTATTTTTTTTAAATGTTATTTATATATTTTTTAAAGTCCAAATTGTTGGAGTTGTATACTTAATGTCTAGATTTAAGTGATATGAACTCCCGATTCATTGCCATTAATTTATTTAATTAAATAAACAATTATTTGAGTTTAATTATTTATAATTAATTATATTCAAATTATAGCCCTAGATTATATACGTTGTAGTTAGTATGGTGTGCGACGTCACACGGAAGATCATACTATCGGTTACTCGTATTTAATCGAACAGTTGCTCACGACCTAGATGGACACGGACCAAGCCATCGGTATAGTCGTTGTATGAGGGAGAAAATAATCGGTCTTGATTATTTTATCATACTTGTACACTTGGTGTATTGGGCGGATCGCTTGAGATTTATATTAGGATTGCCTTAGATAATCGATTTAAATCTCAGTGTATTTTATTCTTAATCCCCGATACTATTGCGGGTGTGTATATTTAATATATGTGACTTTGATTTTCCAAAGGAATTGACCGGTTAGTATATTGGGTCAATTACCGGTAAAGTTGGGTCACTATATTTTATATATGACATGCCGTGAATTCTTGACGGAAAAGCATGTCCTCGAAAGGGTTGATAATGTCCCCGAGATGAGCTCATAATGATTATCATGTAAACCTTGCAAGTGGATTTTGATCCGCATAATAATAAAGTTGAGTGGTACTGTTTTCAGAATTACAATAGATGAATAAATAATATTAGCAATAAATATAATTTATTCATGGACATTTATATCTTAAATATGCGGAATAAATAATACTATCGGAGAATATTATTTGATATAATATGGTATAATATTGGGAGTGCAATTATATTTATATAGTGGAGTTAATATATAATTAATAATAGTAAGGATTAATAGATTTGGGCTAGGGCTCAATTTAATCACTATTATTGGAAGCCCAATATTCCACCTCCTTAAGATCCCTTACGTAGCCTATAAAAGCACTACATGGTCTTCTCTATTCTCATAACTTGAAGATCACAATTCTAGAGAGAGAAAGTTGTTGGGGGGGTTAAAACCGGATACGGAAACGTATTTCCAAGACGGGACGCGCGGGGCAAGGGCCCCCCGGGGCTGACCATGCAGAAAGAAGCGGGGGACCCGAGCACGGCTCGCGGCTCGGATCATGCGGCACGCTGACAAGTACACCCCCAAACGTCCGAGGCGGGGAAGCGACGATGGGGACGCGTCGCGTCTCGGGTCACGGGTCACGGATCCCGTGGGCAAAACGCGCGATGTAAGAACTCGGGGCATGGCCGCGATACGGGTCACGAATCGGGCCGGACAAGCCTCGGCGGAATGTAACGCGAGATATACGCACATCCCGAGGCTCGGGTCACGACGTCGACTCGCGAGCCATGCAGGGATATTGACCCCGAGTCGCACCCGCGATCCACCTCCACCAAACCGCCCTGCGTTCCGTACGTGGAGACGGCGGGGATTCATCCAGCTGCCCGGATCGCGCGATCGGAATCCGAGGGAGGGTTCATCCTGGGGAGAGCGAAGACACCACCCACGTGATCCCACATGCGTCGTCGGCATTCCGAGTCACGGGTCCCGGGTCGTTACTAGCTTCATTTAATGATATAGACGTGGTACGTGGTCCGAATGTAATCATTTCATAACTCCCTATAAATAAGGGGCTTATCCCTTCAGATTAAAGGGCGGCACTAATTAGTGAATATACTCGATATTAAAAGAGTGGATAATAGAAATCCTTCAGAAGAAGCTTCAAAGCTCGAAACCTCTTTTCTTTCCCAGATCTAGTCCAACCCCTACTCCAGAATATAAATTTACATGTATTAGTATCGTTTCAAACCCTCTATACACAGCCCAGCCCCGTATCTTTCTACCGGATAAAAACGTGCTAAAACAAAAGTATAGAGGGGGATCCATGGAGTTCGGAAGATCGTCGCCCACACGACGTTCGAGCTAGTGCAAAGAATACGTGGGAAGATCTCAAGGTCATCAATTGAGTTCTTCGTTTTTCCGAACAACGAGAACGAGGTAAATCGTAAAACCCTTTTTATGATTTTAATCGTTTATATTATCGTGAAAATACCGTAGAACAAGATCCGAGGTTCGGGATCCTCACCGGGGTCGAGCTGGGTGGTGGTGATCGAAGATCACCGGACCACCGCGGCGGGAGCGACCCGGCGGCGAAGGATCGCGCCTAGGGTTTGACTGCCCAGGCAAGCGGCCGCCTGGGGGGTCAAGCGGCCGCCTCGTGCCCGCTAGCAGCGAGCTGCGGATTTTTCCCGCAGCGGACTCGCGAGCCATGCGAGTCCATGCACGGGGCGATGAGGGCTCTCCCGCACGAGCTGCTGCGACCAGCCGCGTGGCTTGTGCGATGACGCGATCGAGCGCTGCGGGGTTCTCCCGCGGATAGGGTTCGATCGACGCATCTTTTCGCATGGCGGTTGGGGGTGATAACGGACCACGGTTCGACCGTGGTGGATACGCCATCACCCGGGGCGTGGCTAGGTCAGCCCGTGGCGTAGCCGGGGGTTCCCAGCGGGCTGCCATGAGCAGCCCTAGGCGGCTGCCGTGTACAGCCGCGAGCCCCATGCGGGGGCTCGACCGGACAGCCGTGGGTTCTCCCCGCGGCGGCTTGTTTGGTTGAGTCCGGCTTCGTGGTGGTTCGTGGCAGGATGTTCCGGCAATCGGGAGTCGATTGGAGTTGTTGTTCCGCAACTTTGACAACTCCGGATATTCGATCTCCAAAGAATTTCGGTCGGAATAAATTAGATAATTTATTTAATTGATTTTATTTAAATTTATTAATTCCGGAATATATCGATTTCCAACACAAATAACCTGGTGTAGTAGGTTGTCCGGTTAAATTGTTAGTTAAGTGCAAAAAATTCATAGTTCAGTCATACAAATGCAAAAAATAAAAGTTCAGTCATGAAAGTATAAAAGTGCCCTAAGTTCAGGTACTAAAGTATAATTTTCCCTTAATTATGAATAATTAAGGCACGTCCTATATTTACTTCCAATTTTGAATTATAGATATAGTTTTGTACAGTTACACATGTTGTATGAATTTGGTTTTGTGGAAATCGATAGATAATCAGTTAACGCAACGAGGTAATTAGAGAAATGTGTTTCTCTGAATCAATCACGACTGGATTTTACAAAACCTAGAACGTACACACAATTATCAAACTCAACTGGAGATTTCGATTAACCAATATCTCTAGTTTGATCGGGACATATGTATCGGAGGGATCGTACTGTACGCTAACTATATTACAAGGTTCTTGCAGACAATTCATTTGTATCTAGGAAATTTGTGAAGCGTGGTTGATAGACGCTCGTCACTGATTCGTTGAGCACCGACTTGTTCGGATATTAAATAATATAATTATTGATCTAAAACCCTTGTAATAGTTGAAATAAGAACAATGTGTTGTTCGAATCACAATGTGTTATGAGCCCACATGTAGTTTTACACCTGGACCATTGTGGGTCACATTCTCGTGTAAACCGATCATTGAATACGATAATGTATTAAATAATTTTTAATTAAGTACATATAGTCGGAGGTCAATATGATTGAATCTGAGATTCATAATTGTGGTAATGAGTTGAAAATATTAATGAGCAAAGAAAAGCGGACAAAGTGGTGTACACTTTCTATTTTGAGAAATTTTTTGATTTAGCAGTACCCCTTGAAATGGGCTTTTCGATTTGTGAAATTAGGAATTTTTATTATTGTCTCATATGGATGATAAAATTATAACGAGAAAGAAAATATAATTTTTATATTTTTCTGAATTGAAATTGATTGTCAATTCTAGAAAAACGAAAAGAGACGAAAAGTAAATTGGGTTGGATAGGTTTAATAAATCCAATCCATTAGGGTTTGAACATAATAAGGTCTTTTTTCACCTATAAAAGGAGCCTCAAGTCTAGAGGAAAAATAGATCAAAACCTAAAGAGCTCTAAACTCTAGCCTTGCATCTCTCTCTCTCTCCCTCTCTCTCTCGCTGCCCCCCTCGGCCACCTCCCTCGGAGGACCGCTGCCCGTCGCCGCCTCCCCTCGCCGAAATGCGATTACGACACCATTTTTTTGGCCCGTTTTTCCCGTCGTATTCTCCCTCATTTCTTAATATATCTGTTTATGTTTATGTTACGAATACAATTGTTTGTCGATTGAGAATATTTTTTTAATAGAATATGTTTATACATGTGATATTTATTTGTCGAAAACACAAAATATTTTTTGACAAATAAAAATATATAATGAGCAAACAATATATACAAATAAAAATATTGAAGAAAAATTAAAAAATTGGAAAGCAAATAAATTTACAATATCGCAAATAAAATAAAATAAAATAATTGTTAAACAGATAATTTTTTATTTTTTTTGCTACATAAACAATTAAATAATTTAATATATATTTTAACAATAAATTAAAATGATTTTATGTGTTTTTATTTAAATATGTTTAAACATTTCAAAGTATTTTAAAATAATTTTGAAATGATTTGAAATAAAATTTAAATAGAAAAAAGGCTTTGAAATATTTTTTTTAAAACATTTGAAGGTATGTTAAAATAATTTAAAATACATATTAAACATATCAAAGTATTTTAAAAATATTTTTGAAGTCATTCAAAATACTTTTTAAATAATTAAAAATAATTTTGAAATATTTTAATATTTTTTTAAAATAAATTTGAAGTGATTTTACAGTATTCAACAAACAAGAAAAACTATTACTCAAAATAAAATAAAATATATGTATATATATATATATATATATATATATATATATATAAATAAGATTGAAATTTTATTGTATTTTCGACTTTCAAATCGTATAAAAATCTTATTAAACGGAAAAAGGAAACACAAAAAAGCATTGTGTTCCAGCTCATTTAAAAAAAAAAACAATCATCAAATTTGTCATGCCATCGGTGGAGTTGCGCTCAACCGAGAGAGGGAAAACTTGGAATATTGATACTCAGGGTGTTTTATTGTTTTGGATATCTTTAAAAAAAAAATTAATAGAACAATTCTAATTTTTAATTTTTACTGTCAAAAATGATAATTAAATTCCTCCCTTTAAGGCTAGAGAAAAAGTTCGAACTCAATTAAAATCTTGCGATGTTTTACTGAGAAGGCTCGCATATATATATGAGTCACCTATCATCTCACATTCTCACTTGTGGTGAGTTGAGTGTATAATAAGAAATGTTTATAGAAGTAATTCAATTAATATTATATGAAATTAAACAACAAAACGAAAATTCCACTGAGTAATCGATAGAGCTCGAAAGCACAATTATACGTACACAAGTATATCATTTTTGATGGATATAGAAGTTCATTCTTTCATTAATTCCGGGAAAAAAAATATATATATATATATATATTGGTAATTTCGATTTAGGTATAGCTTTTCTCATGCAAAAAATTAACACCAATAATCCACCTCAGGTCGATTCACCCTTTCGGGCACTTCAAATTCTGCAAAATTGAATCAAAATAAAAATATAAATTAATTTTGATGATTTAATTAAATCATTAATTTATTAAATAAAAATAAAAAAATGTTTGTTCAAGCAATGTTCATGACTTCATGCACTAGCTATTTAGTACACATATCGCAATTGACTTTGGGATTGGTCTTAATAGAGCCCAGATTGACGTGGCATGCATCAACAGCCGATTGCACGACGATGCAACAGGAGGCGCTCGCACGAGGGCAGAGAACAAAGACAACGAACGCCACCATCGCCGAAAGACTTATGAAGACTCGGCTTGCCATAGGGTGGATAGAAATTATTTTATGTGTTAAAAACTAAATGTGTTTTGTGGTATTTGAGTGTGTGTTGTGTTTTGGCCTTTGGGGAGAGGTGAATGTGCCATATTTATAGGTGCATTTTAGTATGGGAAGGCTGGGTCCCGCTAAAATTAAATTATAAGAAATAATTTGAAATTTGAAATTGAGTTTGTTTAAAAAAAAGTGTGTTTAAAGCCTATTGTACAAGGTTAATGAAATGCCGATGTTATGCTCGATTTTATTGTTGTTTTTGGGGTGGTTTTAGGTATATTTTAGGTATATATGTGTATGATTATTGAGGGTTTGCTTATTATTGACGTGACGGAACTTATACGTGGTATAGTCGAGTTTTTGTGTGAATTGTAGGTGAAAAACGACCAAAACGAGGTGCCGACACGAACCTGCAAATTGCAGTGACTTTGACGCAAAAACTGCTATTACTCGTCGAGAACTAGAAGCTGTGACATACATGGGCGAGAAGATCTTGAAGTCGTGAATCCGAGGAATTTTGAATCGTGAAAATCGGAGTTCGGACGACGAAAATATGACAATAATCGAGAGATTGCGCACAGGAAAGGGAAGCGCGCGGATCGGGGTGCGGATCGATGATATGCGCACTAGGGCGCGCGGATAGGCATAAGAGGAGAGGAGCTAATGAGTTGAGGCAGGGGATCGCGCGGATTGCCAACGCGCGGATCAAGCAATATGCGCACTAGACGCGCATATCAAATGGCGCATATCAAAGGGCGCGGATCAAAGGAAAAGAGCGCGGATTGGCTCATATGCGCCAAAGAAGAAGTTGACCCGGACTGAAATTGGTTGACCGGGCGTTGACTTTCGTTGACCGAGCTTAAAGAGCATTGACCGAGGGGTAAAATGGTCATTTCCGGTCCATTTTTGGTGGGAAAAAGAAGAGAAACGGTTTTTTTTCTCTCTTGAGCTATAAATAAGAGGAAAGACACTCTTCCCACACAACTTTGCATCTACGAAAACACACTTGGAAATTCTAAAGAGAGAAAGAACACCAAATTGAGAGATCAAGCTCATCTTCCCCAAATCGAAGCACGGATTCAAGCTCGATCAAGGACCACGGAGTCGAGAATTCCTCTTCAAACTTGGCTATCTCTAAATCTCTACTTTTCCTTTTGTTGTGTAGAAATCTCTTTTATGAATATTGATTTTTGTTGGAAATTTGACTTGGATCTTTGTGAATTCTCGGATTTGATCATGATTATGAGTACTTTGTATGTTTCTTATATGATCATGATGATTTGCATTAGTTTCCTTGGCTAATTTTCCAATAGGAGGTGATGAAAATGTAGTGCACACTAGGTGTTTGATAAAATGCTCGAGTGAATAAACTTTGAGTTTAATTGTGAATTTCGAGCTACGATCGATCTAACCACCGTTGGGCGGAGTTAGACTCGATCGGGGATTAAATTTTAGATCGACCACCGTTGTGCGGAGTCCTTCTTCCCATAGTTCGATTTTTCATAATTAAGTTCAAAAGGGCTAAGTAAAGGAATTCGACAACCATTGTGTTCACTACCGTTTGGAGTGCTACTTTGGGGAATTAAATTGATTAACCACCGTTGTGCGGAGTTTTTCCTTCCGTAGTCGATTCTAGAACTTAGGTACTTGGAGGTTCGACTCTAGGGACGAGAACCTCCGGAAATCACTCTTGTGTTAAATCATTCACCGAGTTGTCATTGCTCATTCATTACCTCCATCGTTCTCTACTTGATAAATCGTTGCTATTTGTTACTTTGGACATTTTGTCAAACTCGAACTACTCTTTTAAACACTTGAAATTGCGAATGAATATGACTTTGAGACCTCTCACTTCTAGCCCTCCCTCGGATTGATAATCCGAGTGGTCGACTTCTACAACTAAACCCTCGGTTTTGAAGCGAGGTAAAACGCTTTATCTTTCCTTCGAGATAGAAAAAGTGCTTCTTCAAATGGCGCCGTTGCCGGGGAGGAGCTAGTTGAAGTTTGAAAAGTCACATTTACTTGCTTTTGGTTCTATTTTTACTTGTTTTTCATGCTTGTTTGGTTGAGTTGAAAGTACTACCCCCGATTAGCTTACTTTTGTTTTTCTTTGGTATTTTCTTTGTTTTGCATGCAAACGAGAGCCCAACGGAGGCGTGAACTTGAACTTGAACGACAAGAAAGAGAGCGGGAACGTACAAGAAGTTTGGAGCCAATGATAAATACCAACATGGAAGGCACTTCTTATCAACATGAACTACAAAGAGACGGAAGACCCGAGGGAACATTTCATCAACCGGAATTCCCTCCGGGATTTATGCCACGAGTATCTCCTTATGAAGCACCCCATCATGACGATATCCATGACGAGGAGGAGACTCTTCTACGACAACCGACACCTATACAAAGGAGGTTCACATCTCCTAATCCTCAACGAACCGACAACCGAAATCCGTATCCAAATCCGAACTACACCCAACACACTACGGGAAATGCTTATAATGGTGGATATCAACCTTATTATCCACCACAAGTACCTATTCCCGGGCAATATACTCAAGGTTATCCTCAACAAGGTCCTCACTATCAAGGAGGTGCTTATTACGCTCCTTATCAACCGCAATTCCAACAAGGAGTCTATAGGCCTCCAATAGTGCCACAACCTCAACAACCTCAAAGACACCAAGACATGGGAGAATCTATGGCGGATGATCTCAAGGCGGCTTGTGGAACGACACCATCTCCCGTGGTTCTCTCGGAGGCGGCTAAGCTTTATCGTCTAAATTCAACCGAGTTCGGGCAACTTCCGAAATTCCATGGCCATTCACATGAGGAGACCTTGGATTTTATTCGTGAATATGTTGAGGTGGTGAGTGGTTTTACACCAATGGGGTTGACGGAGGAAGAGGTAAGATTGAGGTGCTTTTCTCAAACCCTCAAGGATGATGCTAAGAGATGGTGGCTCCAATTGCCACCACATTCCATTTACACTTGGGAGTCTCTCATGCAAGCTTTCACGGATCAATATTTTCCGTTTGACCGTACGGAGAACCTTAGACGTCGCATTAGTGAGTTTCAACTACAAAGGGATGAACTCTTTCATGAAGCATGGGATAGATTTTCCGCATATGAGTTCGCTTGCCCTCATCATCTATTTAGCTTGAAGCTTTTGAACCGATATTTCTATGCGGCTCTAACGGACACATATCAATTTTTGGTGGATAATGCTTGTGGAGGAGCGATTACTATGAGAACGGCATCCGAAGTAAAGGAAATTTTTGAAAATATTGCTAGAAATTCGAGGAAGAAAGGGGGTCGGAGAAGGCCTACGGTAGATATTAAGGAGATTGGAGCCGAAAATTCTTGGGAAATCGAAAGGGAGGAAATGAGAAAGGAGATCCAAAGGTTGAAAATGGGTGGACCTCAAGTAATTCCAAAATCTCAAGATACGAAAATTTCTTGTGTCATTTGTGGAGGAGAAGGGCATGAAGTAAGAGCATGTGCTTATAATGTTTTTCCACAAGGAAATTCGATAGAGGTGGAGATGTCGTATGAATATGAGAATGATGTGGCGGCTATTGGTCAAGTCAACCGACCTCCATACAACAATCAAGGATCTTCTAATATTCGCCCACAACATGGAGGAGGCCCACAACCGAATAATTTTCAATCACGGCCATGGCAACCGAGACCAATTCAAGGCTTCAACCAACAAGGGTATAGAGCACCGGTTAATCAATCCGGACCATCTCAAGATCCGGTGGCTCAATTAGGAGAAAGGCTTGAGGGTTTTGAAAAGCGCCAAGAGATGGTTAATGATGACCTTCGGGCGGGACATAAACGGTTAGAGACTCAAATGTCTCAAATAGCGATTTCTTTGGATGAGCTTAGGAAGGAGTTAAGTGCGGGAAAGCTTCCAAGTCAACCCACGCACACCAAGCCACCCACACATGCAAAGGCGATCACGGTTCTTAGAAGTGGTAAGGTGGTGGATAACAAGGTGAGACATCCGGATGAAATTGAGGAGGTTGTGAATGAGAAAGATGAGATCATGGTAGAAAAAGAAGGGGATGTAGTTGAAAATGAAGTTGAGGAGGTTGTGAAGGATAAGGGTAAAGGAAAGGAGAAAGTGGATATGGTTCCCTCCAATTCCACTAGAGTTTTCAAGCCATCGGTGCCATTCCCTTCAAAGCTCCGGAATGAGAAGAAAGAGAGACAATTTTCGGACCTTTATCAAATGCTCTCCAAGGTGAATATAAATGTGCCTCTCCTTGATATGATTAAGAATGTGCCGGCTTATGTGCAATTCTTTAAGGAGTTGGCCACGAGAAAAAGGAAGTTTGGAGATGGGGAGAAGGTGATGGTAGTGGATGCGACACATGCTTTGTGTCAAAAAGGAGTTCCGGTTAAGGAAGGTGATCCGGGAAGTTTCACCGTGTCTATAGAGCTTGGGGACGGCCAAACGGTGTTGGGTATGTTAGATCTCGGGGCCGGTATTAATCTTATGCCGTTGTCTTTATTTCGTGCCTTGGGATTAGGAGAGCTCCAACCAACTAGTATGCGGTTGCAATTGGCCGATCGGACGGTGAGACAACCGGTAGGGATAGTAGAAAATATTCTAGTGAAAGTTGGAGAGCTCATTATTCCGGTTGATTTTGTCATCTTGGATATTGAGGAAGAGAGCCACAAACCGAGAGATCATCAAATCCTTCTTGGGCGTCCGTTTATGGCCACGGCAAATACTCTTATTGATGTTAAGCATGGAGTGATAGAGATGACCGTACTTGGTGAAAAGATACGACTATTGGTGAAAAATAGGTCTCTTGTCCCTAACACATCAATGGTGGAAGAGTGTGCCGGAATTGATATTATAGATGAATTGGTGGAGGCCGTATTAGAAGAAAAATTTGAGTTGAAAGATGATGATGATTTGGAGGATGGCTTGGTAGATGTCCGAGAGATGATGGAGTTAAAGGCGGAAAATGTAGAAGGAGATCCTACCATTTCTCTCCAAGAGACGAAGGTGGAGTTGAAAGCATTACCGGCTCATTTGAAATATGTATTTTTGGAGGAAAATGAGACTAAACCGGTTATTATTTCTTCCTCTTTGAGTAAGGATGAGGAGGAAAGGTTGGTGGAGGTTTTGAAAAAGAATAAAAATGCTTTTGGGTGGTGCTTGGCGGATTTACGTGGGGTGAGCCCCGATGTTTGTATGCACCGGATTGCTCTTGTGGAGGGTGCCGTAGCTTCCCGAGATAGTCAAAGGCGTCTCAATCCTATTCTTTTGGAGGTGGTCAAGAAGGAGATCACGAAACTCTTGCGTGAAGGATTGATTTATGCGGTAGCCGATAGTGAGTGGGTTAGCCCAATTCATATGGTGCCGAAAAAGGGTGGAATTACGGTAATTACAAATGCTATGATGGAGTTGGTGACAACTAGACCGGTCACCGGGTGGCGTATGTGCATAGATTACCGTAAGTTAAATGCGGCTACACGAAAAGATCATTTCCCTTTACCCTTTATTGATCAAATGTTGGACAAGTTGGCCGGGCGGATGTTCTTTTGCTTCTTGGATGGTCTTTCCGGGTATTATCAAATTGCAATCTTCCCGGAAGACCAAGAGAAGACAACTTTCACTAGTCCCTTGGGCACTTTTGCTTGGAGGAAGATGCCATTCGGGCTATGTAATGCACCCGGGACTTTTCAAAGATGTATGATGGCTATCTTTGCCGACATGATTGGAGAGAGCATCGAGGTCTTTATGGATGATTTCACGGTATTTGGAGATTCCTTCGATGATACTCTAGCAAAGATTGACCGAGTCCTCGGATGTTGCATAAAGAATAACCTCACTTTGAGTTGGGAGAAATCACATTTTATGGTGACTCAAGGTATTGTCTTGGGCCATGTGGTGTCGGAGAAGGGGATTGAGGTGGATAAGGCGAAAGTGGGAGTGATCCAAAATCTACCACCTCCGATTGATGTGAAAGGAGTAAGAAGTTTCTTGGGGCACGCCGGTTTCTACCGGAGGTTTATAAAGAATTTTTCAAAAATCGCTCAACCACTATGTCGTCTTTTGGGAAATGATGTCCCATTTAAATTTGATGATGAGTGTCAAGAAGCATTTAAGGTGTTAAAGGAGAAGCTTACATCGGCACCCGTAGTAATTCCACCGGATTGGAGTAAGCCGTTTGAGATTATGTGCGACGCTTCGAATTATGCCATTGGAGCGGTGTTGGGTCAAAGGGTGGATAAGTTGCTACGGGTTGTGTATTATGCTAGTGCTACTTTAAATGAGGCTCAAGTGAACTATACCACTACCGAGAAGGAGATGTATGCGGTGGTCTTTGCTTTGGAAAAGTTTCGTTCTTATATTATTGGAGCAAAGGTGATAGTTCACACGGATCACGCGGCTATTCGGTATTTGATGACAAAAGCTCAAGCTAAACCGAGACTCATTAGATGGATCTTGATGATGCAAGAGTTTGATGTAGAGGTCCGAGATCGGAAGGGATGTGAAAATGTGGTTGCGGACCATCTATCGAGGTTGGAGAGTGGAGAGAAGAAAGTAGAGGAGAGAATGTCTTTGGAGGAGTGTTTCCGGGTAGATCAAGTGCCGTGGTATGCGGAGATTGCAAATTATTTGGTGACCGGGGCATTTCGAGAAGGCATAAATGCTCAAGATAAGAGAAAGCTCATTGATGATAGTAGGAGCTATTTTTGGGAGGACCCGTGTCTATATAAAGTTGGTCGGGATGACTTGGTAAGACGATGTGTTCCGGAGATAGAACAACATGAGATTATGAGAGAGTGTCATGAGTCTCCAAGTGGAGGACATTTCAGTGGTAGGAAGACGGCCGACAAAATTCTCCGAGCGGGATTTACTTGGCCTTCTTTGTTCAAAGATGCTCATAATTTTGTCTTATCTTGTGATGCGTGCCAACGGATGGGGTCGATTGGAAAAAGAAATGAGATGCCCATGCATGTGAGTGTGGTGATTGAGATTTTTGACGTATGGGGAATTGATTTTATGGGGCCATTCCCGAAGGCAAATCAATTTGAGTATATATTGCTAGCCGTGGATTATGTGTCGAAGTGGGTGGAGGCGGTTCCCACAAGGAGATGTGATGCATCTACGGTGTTAAGATTCTTGCAAGGGAATATTATCTCTCGGTTTGGAATACCGAGAACTATTGTGAGTGATGGGGGGTCTCATTTTTGCAACAAACTCTTTACAAAGCTTATGAGGTTGAATGGTATTACTCACCATGTTGCTACCCCATATCATCCACAAACATCGGGGCAAGCCGAAACAAGTAACCGTCAAATCAAGGAGATAATTGAAAAAACCGTGAGACCGTCAAGGAAGGATTGGCCGGAGAGGTTGAAAGATGCATTGTGGGCATATAGAACCGCTTACAAGACGGTGTTGGGCACAACTCCTTTTCGATTGGTGTACGGTAAAGCATGCCATCTTCCCGTGGAGGTTGAGTATAGAGCTTTTTGGGCGATAAAAACAATGAATATGGATATGGACAATGCGGGTAAGGAGAGAATGCTACAATTGTCGGAACTTGAGGAGTTGAGGCAAGATGCTTATGAGAATTCAAGGATTTATAAAGAGAAGATTAAAAGGATTCATGATCAAAAGATTTTGCCTAAAGAGTTTGAGGTGGGAATGAAGGTACTTTTATTCAATTCTCGGTTGAAGTTGTTTCCGGGAAAGTTGAAATCTAAATGGAGTGGTCCGTATGAGGTTCGAGAGGTGTTGACAAAAGGAGCGGTCCGGTTAATCAACCCGGCCACGCTTGAGGAGTTCACGGTTAACGGACACCGATTGAAGATTTATATTGAAAGAGAGGAGCCAAGAAGGTTAGTAGATGGGTATATGCTAATCTCGACGGATTGAGTTTAACGTCGTAGCTAAGTCGAGCTCGCGACGTTAAACCGAGCAACCCATTAGGTGCAAATATTTGAAGAAGAGAAGAAATTAAAGGAGAAAGTGCACCTAGATGGAGGTCAAGCTCTCGACTTAAATTTGAGCATGTTCGTGGAATTATTTTCGACTAAAAGATTTCAAGGATCGGGTGTTGCTCGGAGCCGAAAACCGAGTGCCTCGTGGGGGCATTCCCACGGTCGTCAAGCTCATGACATTAAAGAGTGCTTTGTGAGAGCCTTCTCACACATGAAGATGGAACTTTACTCCTCCGAGTCTCCCTACATTTCCCGGATCCAATGGCGATTCCTTCTATGTTGTCTCTACACCACAAGTGACGTCGAATTACCCGAATTACATTCGGGTCGAGGTATGTGAATGGCTTATCCCTCTTTGATCATGTTTATTTTTATTTTGGGATGTTTGAGGTGTTTTGGTGGTGTTTGTGTGATTTTAGTTTTATTTGTTTCTTTTATTTTCTTATTTCTTTTCTTAGTCTTGTATTTGTACTAGATTCGAGCTTTTTGGCGTTTTCCTACTTTGATGAAGTGTGTGAGTCTCGTAGACGTGTGTGATACATGTGGATTGGGTTAAAGTCGGAGGAGTCGTTAGTTTGTATGACGTTTATCTCTCTCGGGTATTGTTTGATATTTGACTATTCACTATTTGTTATTTGGAAACCTTGCCTATAATTGTGAGAGTAATTTGAACCTTGATCTTTCTTGTTGGATTATATATATCATCTCCTTTTGGTTCTCACATTTGCTCATGAATATGCATTGTGATCTTTGTCCATATGTATGTGTTTGTGCATTATGAGTGACGGGTGATGAACTTGGTTGGTCTCATTAGCTTGAATATGATGAACTTGATCAATAGGAAAGCTCCACTTAAATATATTCCACATACTTGACCGAGCCCGTCGTGGGACACCCTAGAAAACCTCTTGAGCCTACGTGTAAACCTTTTTCTTGTCTCCGTGTGTTTCCAAGAGTGGTGTGAGCATTTGTGGGGTCATTCGGTGATGAAGGTTCTTTTTGTTGAAAAGGGGTCATTCTTTAGGATTGTGCATAAAAGGGACGGGGTGAACTTGAGCATGTTGTTAGTAATTCTTGGAAAAAGCCAAACCCTCTAAAACAATAAATGATGAGAAGAAATGATGTATGATTCATGATGTTGTTGCACAAAAGAAAAGAAAAACAAAATGAAAAAAAAGTGCAAGAAAAGAGCCAAAAAAAAAAAAAAAAGCAAAAATGCTTGGCCATCGAAAAAAAAAAGATGATTGAAAAGGCGAGGGTTTTTCTTGAAATATATGTATTGATTTGTAAGCTCGGTTTACTTATGTCCTTGCACGTAGTTGGAGATATAAGGGCGAGGTGTTTGTGAGAAACGTTTGGTGTAGGAGGGAAAGAGGGAGAAGTGAGTGCCCAATTCTTGTTTCATATGTTATTTTTGTCCTACCTCTACCTTATCCTACCTTGCATGATCATGTTTTGATTCAAGTGTTGTGATGATTTAATTGAGTAAAATTCGCTTTTAACTTGTAGTGTATGAAATGCATGTTATATGGGTGCTATTCATTCTACTCCTCGAGCTTCTTTGAATAAATGCAAGTTACTTGTTCTATCTCTTGCATATTGAGAGTGAATTGACCTTTGATTCGATTTCGAGAGGAAAGAAACGAGTGAACCGTGCGTTGAGTGATTCGAATAGTGTGTGTCATTTTATTTTAACAATGCTTGATTGAGATGAACATGGGATTGGTTTGAAACGTGCTTCTCCGGCTAGTTAGTGTATCACGTTGGAACACTATGCTCGGGACGAGCATTGCTTTGTCGTTGTAGTAGTTTGAAATGCCGATGTTATGCTCGATTTTATTGTTGTTTTTGGGGTGGTTTTAGGTATATTTTAGGTATATATGTGTATGATTATTGAGGGTTTGCTTATTATTGACGTGACGGAACTTATACGTGGTATAGTCGAGTTTTTGTGTGAATTGTAGGTGAAAAACGACCAAAACGAGGTGCCGACACGAACCTGCAAATTGCAGTGACTTTGACGCAAAAACTGCTATTACTCGTCGAGAACTAGAAGCTGTGACATACATGGGCGAGAAGATCTTGAAGTCGTGAATCCGAGGAATTTTGAATCGTGAAAATCGGAGTTCGGACGACGAAAATATGACAATAATCGAGAGATTGCGCACAGGAAAGGGAAGCGCGCGGATCGGGGTGCGGATCGATGATATGCGCACTAGGGCGCGCGGATAGGCATAAGAGGAGAGGAGCTAATGAGTTGAGGCAGGGGATCGCGCGGATTGCCAACGCGCGGATCAAGCAATATGCGCACTAGACGCGCATATCAAATGGCGCATATCAAAGGGCGCGGATCAAAGGAAAAGAGCGCGGATTGGCTCATATGCGCCAAAGAAGAAGTTGACCCGGACTGAAATTGGTTGACCGGGCGTTGACTTTCGTTGACCGAGCTTAAAGAGCATTGACCGAGGGGTAAAATGGTCATTTCCGGTCCATTTTTGGTGGGAAAAAGAAGAGAAACGGTTTTTTTTCTCTCTTGAGCTATAAATAAGAGGAAAGACACTCTTCCCACACAACTTTGCATCTACGAAAACACACTTGGAAATTCTAAAGAGAGAAAGAACACCAAATTGAGAGATCAAGCTCATCTTCCCCAAATCGAAGCACGGATTCAAGCTCGATCAAGGACCACGGAGTCGAGAATTCCTCTTCAAACTTGGCTATCTCTAAATCTCTACTTTTCCTTTTGTTGTGTAGAAATCTCTTTTATGAATATTGATTTTTGTTGGAAATTTGACTTGGATCTTTGTGAATTCTCGGATTTGATCATGATTATGAGTACTTTGTATGTTTCTTATATGATCATGATGATTTGCATTAGTTTCCTTGGCTAATTTTCCAATAGGAGGTGATGAAAATGTAGTGCACACTAGGTGTTTGATAAAATGCTCGAGTGAATAAACTTTGAGTTTAATTGTGAATTTCGAGCTACGATCGATCTAACCACCGTTGGGCGGAGTTAGACTCGATCGGGGATTAAATTTTAGATCGACCACCGTTGTGCGGAGTCCTTCTTCCCATAGTTCGATTTTTCATAATTAAGTTCAAAAGGGCTAAGTAAAGGAATTCGACAACCATTGTGTTCACTACCGTTTGGAGTGCTACTTTGGGGAATTAAATTGATTAACCACCGTTGTGCGGAGTTTTTCCTTCCGTAGTCGATTCTAGAACTTAGGTACTTGGAGGTTCGACTCTAGGGACGAGAACCTCCGGAAATCACTCTTGTGTTAAATCATTCACCGAGTTGTCATTGCTCATTCATTACCTCCATCGTTCTCTACTTGATAAATCGTTGCTATTTGTTACTTTGGACATTTTGTCAAACTCGAACTACTCTTTTAAACACTTGAAATTGCGAATGAATATGACTTTGAGACCTCTCACTTCTAGCCCTCCCTCGGATTGATAATCCGAGTGGTCGACTTCTACAACTAAACCCTCGGTTTTGAAGCGAGGTAAAACGCTTTATCTTTCCTTCGAGATAGAAAAAGTGCTTCTTCAGTTAACAAAACTTTGTTGTTACATCAGATTTAATATTTGATTAAAAAAATTAAGTCTATGATTTTTAATAGTACTAGTATATAATAACTAATCCCCACAAGATTGTAAAGATCAAGCAGCGGATATCGTGGTCCATGAACATGTTGTAATCTATATATTTTTGCACTATATGAGATTGTAATTAACTAAAATTACGAACTTCAAATCTTCAATTACCATTGTTTAGCACACCATTGATTTCACTATGACTAATTATTATGGTAGGTAGTGTTTTTCCTCTTCTTGTTTCATCAGGTTTATTTCTATGTGATTTTCTATTTTGTGTTTCTTGTTCATGTGTGTTATTTTAGATTTAAAGACGGATAATTGTTTTTCGAAAAGGTTAATGATATTTATATTTTTAATTTTACTTCACACACCCCTTAAATATTTTATTATTTTTAATAAAATTAAATAATTGATACATTTTCTATTAAATTACATATATGACCCTTACTAAAAAAAACCTATTAACAGTGTTCTTCTCCAATTTAATTCCCGTTTACAAACCCAAAATGAGAATAGAATTTCTTCTTCTACACGGGGAGTCATCGACGGCCAGCCGTGGTGCCGGAAAAATTTGACGACCCATCAGTTGCCTAAGCTTCCTTCAATTTTATATGTTCTTGTTAACAATTTAATTTCAATTGATTTGAGTGACCCATCACTTGCCTAAGCTTCCTTCAATTTTATATGTTCTTGTTAGCAATTTAATTTCAATTGATTTGAGTAGCAAAACTATTTTTTGTATACTATTTTTTGTATATTGTTTAATCAATTAAATATAAAGTTTGAAATTAATTTATGTGTTTTTTGTGTCTGAAGAATTGAAGTTGTTCGCTGAAGTAATTATTTTTTATGAGCATAATAAATTTAAAGAAAAGAAAGAGTGTTATGGTATATCAAAAAAATTCACACCATTTATAAAGGTAAAGAAAATGAAGGATCGATGTTGTGCTTTCGAGAGATATCACTACCATTGATTTGATTCTTCCATTTACCGATTCGCAGAAGACTCTATTGAAAAAGAGACGTAACCATTTAATTGAATTTTTAAATAAAGAGCAGTATCGTAATTTAATAGAAGTGCTTTAATTATTTAATTAAATTTATGATAATAAATTAATAATGAAGGTGTGCAGAGATATCCTTCCCGAAATCGTGCTGATGCAGTTGTTCATATAGTGGGCCGGGGCCCACAATGGAAAATGAATCGGTTAACAAAAAAAAAGATACTCCAAGTTTATTTAAAATTTAACCATTTTTAGGAGGGTTTAGAGCATGTACAATGGTGGGTTCAGTTCATACCAACCCACCATAAATTAATAATTTATTAATTTATTTTCAATCACTTTTATTATTAAATGAACTACATAATCTATACTTGCATTGGTTTTTTTGGTTTGAACCGAATTAAGTGGGTCATACAAACTTTTACTTTTTTAATTATATATATTTTTATTAAATAAAATATACATTTGAATTACAAATATTTATTATTCATTATTATGTATAAAAATAATAAATTGTATTTGATTTTGTTAATAATTTAAAATTATGTGTAAAATAATTTAAATTAAAAAATAATTATATTTTAATTTAATTAACAAATAATTTAAATTATTTAAGTTTTCATAAATTAATAATTTATGAATTTGACTGGATTGAGTTGCTTTTGCTTCTGATTTGTGCAGATAGAGTTTTACGCAAATAATTTTAATTTAACACAGTTAAAATTAACAATTATGATTATAATTTAACGCAAATAATTTTAATTTAAAACAATTAAAATTAAAAATTATAATTATAGTTTAATCCAAATAATTTTAATTTAATAATTTTAATTTAACACAATTAAAATTAAAAATTATGATTATAGTTTAACGCAAATAATTTTAATTTAATAATTTTAATTTAAAGCAATTAAAATTAAAAATTATGATTATAGCTTAATTGCGCATTTGGGACGTGTCTTCCACGCAGCATTTCTGTCCATATATTTGAGAATAATTGTGTACTCTGACAGAAAAAAAAAAAAAAACTCAGTTCATACCTTTGAACCGAGTTCACTTTGGTGGGGTGGGATAAGTAGGGTGGGTATAATGAACTGAAACTCCCAATAGTACTAGTTCACTTTCATGAGTTCAAACTAAAAAAAATGGTACCATTGTACATGCTCTTAGAGGTTTAGGGAGAATACAGCTGGAGGGGTTGGGATTTGGGAATTGCAGAGGAGCCAGGAGGGAAAACAGGCGTGTTGGTCTCACGCTCTCTCATCAATAGGGCGTCGTCCTTGAGTCGAAGAACATGCAGCAAATTGACGCGATTTTGTAGACGATTTGTAGGTGTAGTAAGGATTTTGTATTTGTATCAGTACATAATTTGATAAAAACAGAATTTGTGACTATTTTAAACCAGTATCACACTCATAACATCTCTGACCACCACTAGTCGTTTGAAACCATACAGTATTACAACCCATGTAGTATATTATATGTTTCAGCTTGCCACGCTCGTCAAGTAGCGCTAGCTCGTTGATTATAATCTACATTTCACAAGTGTAGGTCCAACCGTCCAAGGGAGTTCACCAGAGCCCTCATTCAAGCAAAAGTCAAATGAAAACATGAAAAAGGGAAGAGAGGGAAAAGCTTACAATAAATTACACTAACTTCCTTATCCTACATATTCTTCTATATTCTTTTTAGAGTTTATAAGTGAGTTCTAAATTAAGGTTATACTATTACTTTGTTTGTAAAGTGGAGATTAATTTATTATTCTTATTTCATATCCTTACGATGAAACTATATTCCATTATACATATAGTACATCTTTATTATTTATTTTGAAAAAAATAAATAAATTATTTAAAATTTAAAGTGGCAATACTATTAGAGAGATACCGCATGTGTCGGCTACTTGCCTTTGAGATCAACGAACTATTCATTTTTTTCCGCAAGGTCGAGAAGTTTATGCAGCTATTCCATTTGTATATAAAAAGAAAATTTAATAGTTAAAAATTCTGGTGAAGTTAATAATTTAATAGTTATGCAGCTATTCCATTTGTATATAAAAAGAAGTTTACAACCCGAATTTTTAACATTTTTGATTTTCCAACCTACCGTAAATCGGAAAAGAATATTCCAACGAATATTCTTGTGTGGGCACATGACTTAAATAAAGGTTATTGACTAATTTGCCTTCCATATATTTATTTATATATAGAGTAAGGCCCGGTTCTTTTGGACTTAATTTCAGTTCATTTCAGTTTAGTTCAGTTCAGGTCCGTTCAGTTCATTTCAGTTTCAGTTCGATTTTTAATAATAATAATAATAATAATAACAACAACAATAATAATAATAATAATTATTATTATTATAATAAAAATAATAATTATTATTATTATAATAAAAATAATAATTAAAAAAAAATTAATGTCAATAAATATTAAATATTTGTAATATTGAAAAAAAATCACAAAAATATAAAATTTAAATAATCGGTCAATCTACTTCCATATGATCTACCTCCTTATCATTTTGTTGTACTCCACCGTCATGCTCTTCGGTGTTGTTATCTTTCCAAATAGCTTCTGCTATATCCATCCTTACCTTAGACATGAGCTTCATTCGATTTTTGTCATCCAAGTTTGTATATGTTCTCCCACTGGCAACATCATGATATACAATTGGAATACCACTCTCGTGCATTCGTATGAAATTATGAAGTGTGAAACAATAAACAATAACTGACATTTGATACTTTTGTGATATTTGAGGCATAAGTTTCAACACCTTCCACCTTTTTTTCAACTGACCAAAAGCACATTCAACTTTCATTCTTAATGAAGAATGTCGGTAATTGAAATGTTCTGAAATTCCTCTTGGTGGTCCATGCTTATATTCCAGAATATGATATCTGTCAAAATTGCTATTCGGAACCACAAATATTGAATTTGAAAAGGCGGACGATTTCGCCCGCTTAGAGTAATGAGTTAAAAATCGTAAAAGTTCTTGATAAAACTTCATGCGCCCAATATAATTCAATGTTTATAGTAGTAATGGGGTCAAAATGGCTATTCGGAACCACAAATATTGATTTCGAAAAGGCGTTCAGATATAGGAGACAAATATCCAAGAGTATTAAGATATCCAGAGTCTAACAAATAGTATTTACCTACAATGTAAAATAAATTTTGCATCAAAATTAAAGAAACAATGTGCTATAATAAAATAAAGCAATTTATTTAATTATTACCTTCCAGACTTGTTCAAATCTCAAAATAATCTTATATTATTATTTATTTTGTATTATTTATTATTTGTAATGGTTATGTAAATTATATAGTAATTTTGTGTAATATCGAAACTTCTAACAAAAAAAATAGTGTCGTAAATACGTATACTTTGTTTGAGTATTTACATGAACAATTTATTTGAATTTATCATAAACCATCAAAGTTATAGAATGTAAATTATTTTTTAATTTTTTTAACCTCATAAAAAATAAGAAATTTAATAAAATTGTTTATAATATACAAAATATTGAAATTTTAACAATACTAATTTTAGTTTTTCATTATTTTAAGTTTCTTATTTTGAACTTAATTTCAGTTCAGTTCAGTTCAGTTCAGGTTCATTCAGTTCAGTTCAGTTCAGGTTCATTCAGTTCAGTTTAGTTCAGTAAAGTTCAATTAGTTTCAGTCCAAAAGAACAGAGCCTACATACACGGACCAATCCGTATGGACTTAACAAAATCTGAATATTTTTTTAATTTTTATTCTATATTCTCTTTTAGTTTTATTTTGTCCCCTTTTTTTTTATCGCAAAACATTTTTCTCTTAAAATCTCTTACAAATCGAGATGTTTAAATTGATGTTACAATCGGGATGTGACAACTGACAAATATGTTACTAATGCCTGAATCTTGTCTCATCTGCTGGTAATCACTGACCAAAAACAAACAGTAGTCGACAAGACGGCAGCATCCCGATCGTCGAGGATTGCGGCAAGACGGCAGTAGGCAGCGGCGCTGCGAAAATGGTCCCAGGGATGCTGCCGGAGCACAGAGTATTATGATCCCGGTTTTAGGAGAAAGACAATGAATTTGAACTGTCAACGCAGATTCCTTCGAACCGTCAACTGCGGAAAACGCGAAACAGCAGGGCCCCCATCGTCGACTCCCCATCGTCCCAACGCGATAGAATTTTGGTCTCCGTTTTTAGAAGCGGGTCCGCGAGCTCCATAAATTTAATTATCACGCAGTTTGATCCAAACAACACAGGTGGCTCTGAATGATCTGTTTTCTTTCGCTGAGGGGATCTACTACCATGATTGTATGTGGGAAAAATTGAGGAAGATATCAAGGGGAAAAAGGAATGAGAACGCTTGCGCAAGAAAATGCAATTAAGAAATAATCAAATTGAGAGAAGGCCGATGAATAAGTTGTGCTCTGCGTCCTTCGCCAGCTAGAACGATTCCGGCGGAAAATCCGCGTTGCCGGAAGCTCGATCGACGGGGATTGCGCTATTTTTCGCAGCCGTCTTGGCGCAATCCCCGACGATCGGAATCCTGCCGTCTTTTCGTCTATTGTTTATTGTCAGTGACCGCCCAGCGGATGAGGCAGAGTTTCAAAATCGGCTTCAGGCATTAGTTAGAAATTTAGAGAGAGAAACGTGTTACGATAAAAAAAATGGGACAAAATAAATTAATAAAAATATAAAATTAAAAGAGAGTAGAATAAAAATTAAAAAAATATTCAGATTTTGTTAAGTCCGTACAGATAAGCTCTCTCTCTCCCTCTCTCTCTCTCTCTCTCTCTATATATATATATATATATATATATATATATGTACGAAATCCAGAAACCATTTTCTCATCCTTTCCGGGTAGTCAACGACGGAGTTTTCTAGGGTCGACGCAGGCTTATAAACTGAACGAAATCAATCGGGCGGCGACAGCCTTTGACGGTGATAGTCTTCTCGATATGAGATCGTGGGTGCTTCGTCAGTGCTACGACGGGTTCTTCCAGGGATTCGGCTTCAGAAGGGGATCTCGTCGATCGCGGTGTTAGTTGTTGGGCGATGATTGGGGGAAATTGATTTTAATTTCTCAAGACTAGTTTGTGATTTTAATTTTTTAAAGATGGTAGATTCTCAATATTGTTATTTTTTTTAATTCAAAATTTTATAACAAACCAATTATTTGTAACTGTAGAGCAAGCGGAAGAAGAAGAAAAAAATATGGTGATGGATTTAATAATTCTTTTTTTCATTTTCCTTTAAATTTCGTTTTTTCAATTACGTTAGACTATATAAATTACATTTCAGATCTAATTAATTTCCTAGTGTCAGATTCAGTTTTTTCATCTTTGATCATGGGTTTGAAATGATTTTTTGAATGTGTAAATGTACAGTGGAAGGATGATGACGAAGGAGGTGTTTTTTTTTTGTTTTTTTTAATGTAAAAATATGTAAATATGTTAAATGACGATTTTGCCCTCACAAAAACCAATTGGCCACACAAAGAAAGAATATTCGCCGGAATATTCCGTTGGAGGTTGGAATATGTAAAACGATAAAACTTCGGGTTGTAAACTGCAACGATTTTCCGATTAGGTTGTAAAGTGTAAAACCTCTTAAACTTGGGGTTGCAAAATATAATTAACCCTAAAAATACTATGAAACCTATAAACCTCCTTTCCCACGTTGAACCATTTTTTTCGCAAGTTCGAGGAGTTTATGCAGCTACTTCATTTGCATGTGCTTGGTCGATCATTTGCAGGTGCTTGGTCGATCATTGTATATGAAGTGGTCCGGCGATAATCAACGGCATGGTTAAAGGGTATATTAGAATTTAGGGTTGTGAGGATTTTGTGAATTTCATTAATTGAAAGAATTCATTTTGTTCTTGTTTAATTGAAAAAGAATTCATTTTTTAATTCAAGTACTACAAATTCGAAATCGTGATTATCTAATCTACTACAAATTCGAAATACTATGAAACCTATAAACCTCCTTTCCCACGTTGAACCGTCAATTTTTTCGTCAAGGAGTTTATGCAGCTACTCCATTTTCAGGTGCTTGGTCCATGATTGTATATGCAGGTGCTTGGTCGATGATTGTATATGAAGTGGTACGGCGATAGTCAACGGCATGTTTAAAGGGTATACTAGAATTGAGGGTTGTAAGGATTTTGTGGAATTTCAAAGAATTCATTTTGTTCTTGTTTAATTGAAAAATAATTCATTTTTTAATTCAAGTACTACAAATTGAAATCGTGATTATCTAATCAAAGTACTACAAATTCGAAATCGTGATTATCGTGGGGCCGGGCACATTCGATAGTCAGCAGATAACCCCTAGCATCCCCGATTCCAATACAAACACGCTCTGTCTACTACTACACCCGCCGCCGTCCTCCGCCGCGCTAACCCGCTCCAACGGCAGGTCTATGCGCACGATAGTGTAGTGTAGTCGGAGTTTCTTGATTTCAATCTCGTTTCCCCAACTTGTATCGTCAAATCGTCAACCTAATTCAATTTCTCTTCGTTTTTACTCACATTTGAAACGTCTTTCGGATTCGACCAATAGAGCTCCGAGGGACGAAGATTTCAGGGAAGATTCGACCAAGATTTCAGGGAAGCTTCGCATTCGTCGATTTTTTCTTGATTTAACTTTTTTTTAGTAGGTAAAGTAGTAGTAGTTCACAATGGGTGCTTAATTTTTTTTCTCTTGGCATTCCGTATTCCGTTTTCCACGAAATTCATCAAGAGGATCTCCAGCCGACGGTCAAACTCTGCATCGACGCGCTGTCGATCGATGTGAGGGAAAAAGGATGCACTGACTACCCTGTACTAGCTCTACTTGGTCAAACTGAACAAAGAGAGAGCCGTGACTGCTGGGGCGTTGAAGTTGTTGGCCGAGAAGGCGATGATGGGATAGGTGGATTCGATCGAGGATGAGTTTGCGGTTTTCACTCTGCTGCAAATGTGTGCGGAGAGTGTTCTGAACAGGACTTTGCTTGTGAGGGAAGGTGGCGTTGTCGCAGTCCGGGACGGCTAAAGACGTAGACACTTGGTCTCAAAGGGTTGCGATCGCACCTCTTCAACTTTTTTAAAAAAACTATTTTTATATTTTGATTTTTATATATTAAGATAATTAATTATAACTTGTTTAAAAATAATTGGAATTTAATTGAGATATTGTTGAAATATTGATGTCTTATTAAAAAAAATAAGATAATTAACTATTTGTTAAAAAATATTACTTTTTTAAATAATCAATCCAAGATTTAGAAAAAAAAAAGAATATCAATGTTAATTAGTTATTAGTACTCTTAATTTATCAATTAAAATTCAATTAATAAAATTATAATTTCTCTTTTAAAGGTATACTTCTTTCATAATTATATTTAATATGTGGAGTATGAAAAAAAACAAGTAAAATGAAGATTAATTAATCTGTGGAGCTAAATATGTGGAGCATCATCTTTTTTTGATGATTAATTAATTACGGAAACAAAAAACTACAAAAGTGAAATAAAAATTAATTGATAAACATGTGTAGGATTATGAAAAAATAAAAAACTCTTAAATTAATTATTTTAAACATGTGGAGCATCATTATATAATAATAAATCCTTAAATTAATTATTTCATGATTAATTAATTACTTAGTAAATGGAAAAACAACAAACCACACTAATATCTGAAATGGAGCTGAAATGGAGCTTCGCAAATCAAAATTAAAAAAAAAAATTGTACCTTCTCACTAATATTTCTGCCTAAGTCACTTGCTAAAGCTATAAGGTTAGTTGAGATTTACA
This sequence comes from Euphrasia confusa, assembly GCA_954870475.1. NCBI lineage: Eukaryota > Viridiplantae > Streptophyta > Magnoliopsida > Lamiales > Orobanchaceae > Euphrasia > Euphrasia confusa. Next base: position 25,461,095 of record OX940967.1, read on the forward strand.
TATTCCTTTCAAATTACTCATTTTTATTACTGAATTTGTGTTAAATGACGATGGTCTAATTTTTGTTGAATGGTTTTGGTCAGGCTGAGAGGGCTTCTAGGGTACTTGAGAGAAGCGAGACCGGAAGCTTCATGTTCTTATTCAAGAGCACCTAACTTGAAATATTGAAAGGTGGGCTTATGTGTTGGGGGTGTGTATATAGGAGAATATTTTTTTTTCTGTTGGAGTTGTACAGAGTGGTTTAGTAGATCAGATAATATATTTTAAAGGCACTATATATATAGTTTTTGCTGACTAATAATGTTGTTGTTTGTATGTGTTTGAGAGTTTGGGTTCCCACGGGGAGATCCAAAATTCTTTAATTTTGGGAAGAAAGGTGTTTTAGGTTGCACTAGTAGTTTGTTTTGTAATCAAATGTTCTGAAAAGAATGTTGTGCTGTAGTTTTTTTGTTCAAACTGTGAAAATAAGTGTTAACACGGGAGTATTACTCGTTTGATGTTGTTGGATGCATGATGTTTCAGAGTTCTCCGGGGTGTTGTGTCAATACGGCCGAGAGTATTATGTTCTTGTGTGTCTGATCCTATCTAAGATTATTTTGTTGTGCAAGTATTTTTTGAACAGGGTTAGGGATGTAGATCAATCAATCAAACACATGCTCTGTGTTTTGATGGGAATCATATCTATAGGACAGGCTGACTCCATTTCCTGGCCAACTTGTGTTAGTCTCTCACTCTCTATTTTATTTTAAGATTCCAAAGGAACCATTTGTTTTTTTTTTTTTTTCCTTTTGATTTTAAAATTTATTTATCATTAATTTTATTTTTTATATCTAAGTAATTTAATTGAGTAGGATTACAACATAAGCATATGCATGGGACCTTGGTAAATATACACTTTTTTTTGTATGGCAGAAATATTGTACAGTATTTTGTATTAAATAAAGCTTATTTTATTTTAATGTATATTTTTGTATTGTTATTAATTATTATTGCATTAGGTGTCAGAAGAAAGGCTTTTTCTTTTTTATTTTGTCATTTAAATTTTAAATAAATAAATGCGCATGGCTCAATATTTTTATCTTTCACTTTTTGTGGTTGATTACTCGAGTCCAGTGGGTTATGCCGACCATTCTTCATAACTCGGATCACCCAAACCGGATTTCGGGTTTGCTTTATTTAATTCGACTCTTAAATTATGAGAGCATCTCCAATGGTGTATCTCTTATTAGGTACAAATTAGTTGACACATCATTACATTATTTGTACCCATCAATTTATACCTCAACATCCCATTAATTTTAAGATACAATTTTTCTTCTTTATGCATGTAGGTCCCACTATACAAGACACATACCAAATTGTACCTAGTATCTAAACTTTGATACTCTTTTTTATCTCTCCTCAATTGTACCTACTTCCCCAATGGTATACCTAGGTACAATTCCATGCCACATAGGAATTGTACCTACCATTGGGGATGTTCTGAAGGTTTCACACAAACCAGCCGGTTTTCGAGTTTGTGGTTTGGTTGGTCCAGGTAACCAGAGTCGAATTGTTAGTTTTACTTTTGATTACATTGAACCGATATAGCATGAAAAAAATATTTTTTGCTTTATCAAGATAAAATTTTATGTTAAAAAATATTACTTATACAAACTAAGTAATATTTGTGCCTAATAGCATCTTCAATGATAGTTTCAACTTTTGGGTGAGGAGTAGACCACGTATGCGCCAAATCATAATTTTTTTACCTCTACTTAAAAAAACTTCTACCTCGTCCAATGGTTCTACCTACAAAAGTCTCACCACTAACTTATTTTTTTATTTTTTATTTAATATTTATAGAAATAATCAAGGATATACCGATTTTAAAATTTTTAACTATTTCAAAATTTTCATTTTTAATTAAATTTTATATAAAATAAAAAATAATTTCAAACGCTAAAAAATTAACTCTTTCAAATTCTTATTTTTAATTAATTTTTATATAAATAATTTTTAACGCAAAAAAATTAACTATTTAAATTTTTTATTTTGTATTAATTTTTATATAAAATAGAATAATTCGTTAAAATACAAAATAAGTTAAAATTTAATCTATTTCAATATTTTTAATTTTAAATAATTTTTATATATTCAAAATTCTTATTTTTAATTCATTTTTATATAAGTAATTTTTAACGCTAAAAATTTAACTATTTGAAATTTTTTATTTTGTATTAATTTTTATATAAAATAGAATAATTCGTTAAAATAAAAAATAAGTTAAAATTTAATCTATTTCAAAATTTTTAATTTTTAATAATTTTTATATAAAATAAATAATAATTCGTTACGTTAAAAATTACAATGGCAGTATTAATTTTGTTAATTAATAATTTAAATAATAATAATAAATTAATAATGGTAAATAATAATAATAAAATAATATTATTTTTCATCTCTACCCGGGTAGAAGTTTTTCTACCCCAGAAGTTTTAGGAACTTCTAATTTCAACACGTCAGCGCAGCTCCAATGATTTCTACCTCGTTTTTGGGTGAGAGGTAGAAGTACACATAGACTTCTACCTCACAATTGGAGATGCTCTAATATATAATATTTGATTCTCTTTTTTCTCTCTCTTATTTGTAGCTATAATATTTATTTAAGAATATTTATATAATTAGTTGAAACGTTTTAAAAAAGAAAGTGTGCTGATGTAATTATAGTTTAATTTTATGAAATTATAATTATTTTCCTTATAAAAGGCCTCAACTAACGAAATATAATTATTTTCCTTATAAAAGGCCTCAACTCGGAATCTCCTAATTGTTTAATTTTATGAAAATATAATTATTTTCCTTATAAAAGGCCTCGAATCCTAATTTTATACGGAGTAGTAGTACCAATTATAAAAGGCCCCAACTACTACGCACGCCAGTATTTTATAATTCCGGTGTGTATCCAAAATTTCATCAATGGACATCAGATCTGGGTACGAATATCGGTATCGTGTTTCGCTGAGCGACGACTTCAAAGAAATAGAAGGGGTTCCGGTGGCTCGATACCGGACCTACGTCCTCCAGGTACGAACAAATTTCATATTGAAGCCAATTCGAATTAGCCCTCCCGGAGCCGAAGAGATACTCGTCGGCACAGAAAGATTCGGTAATCGGCTGGCGGTAGGTCACGACGACCTCCCGATATGTTTGCGATGGGATGGATCTCATGGAGGAGTGCTCCATTTGTTTGCGAGAGCCCATTGTTGGGGCTAAGATAGTGTCTCTCCCCTGCAAACATGCTTTCCACGATCATTGCATCTTCAACTGGTTGTTGAATTTTAATCAATGTTGCCCTGTGTGTTATGTGGAAATCGAGTTTATGACGGATTATACTAAAACGTACTGTATTTCAAGTAACGATACAGATACAAAGGAGGTGTGATCATCATTCTGGCTGGCACGGAGGAGGGAGTATTTCAAGAAACAAGAGATCGAAGCACTTTTGATTATCAACTGTGTTTCCCATATGATCTTTATTAGCACTTTTGATTATTAAGTGTGTGTTTCCCATATGATATATGGGATAATGTTTTTCATGATTCTCAAGTATTTTGACGTTTTTTTGTATTTTGATTACTCTTGAAATATTTACTTTTGGTATGGAGTATTTGTTATTTGATTTGCGCGAAGCTTTACACATTCAAGTGTAAAGTTAGACGATGAACGTTGTTTTGGAATAGAGGATGGAATAGAGGATGATCGCATTGATCTGCAAGTTTGTGAACGTTCAGTTTAAGCTATGTTCTGAATTGAAATATAAGTAAATATAAATCGAAAAGACCTATTCTAAGGGTAAGCTTGTGTTCATGACTGAAATTAAGGTTTTTTCTTGTAACCTTGTAAGTAGTACTAATATTTTTTGATTTTATTTTATATCTCAACTAATTATTTATTTCCATGATATATAGTTTGACCTTAGACAAGTCAATATAGTTGTTGGCCATCAGTCCATCACATACGGTACTTCATAATATACTATGTACTTGTGTGTTGAATAATTAAGATGTGGGGGGATATATTCTACTAATTAAAACGTGGAAGCCAATACATGAGAATAAGCAATTTGTTAATTCAAAACATTCTTATAGTAATACAAATTGTTTTGCATGATCTAGTTCACCTCGTGCACAATTATATAATTAAGAAATGAACGATGCAATTATATACTATATATTACTTTTGTATGACGCGGTTTACATTCCGTGCACATCATAACATCCATCGCCGGGAGGCCCAGGTGGGACTAGTCCGGCCCGGCCACTGAGTAGTGATTACCACCTAATCACAATTTGACAACTAATTAATCAAATGGTAATCGAGAGGTATTAATTGAATTAGTCTTTAAAGCAACGTGTAGTATATATATATATAATAATAATTGCAGCCAAAGAAAAGTTCAAAACCCAAGTGCGGAGCGGAGGCCCCCCGTCCGTCATCATCAAAAAAATAAAAAAATACACTACACTACATATAACATTTTGTCAACACAATTCTATAAAGTATATTATTCCAACATTGGAAACCATCCATCACAAAAGAGTTGCCAAATCCCTTTCCCATTTTATATCATCAAAATGGGCTTTTTCGACTCTGTTTTTCATTTCCAAACCACATAATTTTTGTTTGAATATAATATAGATATAATTTGTGAGCATGCGGCCCTCGATCAAATGGAACAAGGATCAGCCTCCGAAAACCTCCGACCGCAAAGGCGGCACCTTGGCAGCCGTCGAGTCGTTAGCTATGCCTATTGTGAGTGTTTTGATCTCATTCATTTATCTTAATTATGTGATGATCACACTTTAAAAATACAGGTGCAGGAAGTGGTGTTGTTAGCCGATTTCCGGTGTGCCAGCTGCCAGGAGAGGGTGGCTCAGATTCTGTCCAGAATGAACGGTAATCGACCACACTTTCATTCCTCCTGCGTTCATGTTCTTGTTTTTTGTTTGCAATGATAATATGGGGTATTGATCATCTGAAAAGTAGTTGATGATTTTTTTTTTTGTTGTTTCATTGATGTGGAAAATGTGATTTTCTTGTTACTTTTATATTTTATTTTGTTACATAGTTGTAATTTTTGCAGGGGAGACTCAATCTGTGTTGATCAGTGTTCTGGAGAAGAAAGTAACACTCACTTGTACATATACAACGACAGATAAACTATCCAGACGACAACTTGCTAACGTGCATCAGAGTTCTTGGAGCAAGATTTATTCCTTCTTCCAGCATTAATTTAACCGCGCGCTAACTACATAAACCAATATTAATGTAAATAAAAAGAAACTAAAAAAAACTTACCCGGTTGTGATTACCTTTCCGGGTAGACTTTGTGAATCAATAAATGTAAGAACTATTCTATATCCGAATGATTGATTTGTTTTTTTTTTCGTTTTATTCTTGTCTCGTTTCCTTGTATGAGCTTTGTGTTTCGTTCCGTATTTCAATTTACAGAGAAACAAATGTTTCCGATGCAAAAATGCAAACGATAAAAGGCATTAGACCAACAAGTCTTGTGTGGTTTTAGTATCATGTTTTTTACAAGGCAAGCAAAAGATGGGAAAATCAAGACACCTTAGCACAGAATCAGATTCCTTAAAACACATAAAATACCTTACCAATTACCATAGATATAACCAACAATGTTAACATTAATAAAGATCTTTTAACACACACATGTACACAAACAAAAGACCGCTTTTTTTCGTTTTCGCTTCTCTCCGGACAACTCATCATCTTTTAATCTGGGGTCTCATCAGAGTTCCATCTCAGGGGAGGCAAGCATTTTAAATACTACTAGTATATTGCTATTTTCACTTTCATTTATAAAATAATCCGATTTTTTTTCTTTTCGAATCGTGTTCTTGTCAAAACAGGTCCATCTCATGGTCCTAAGGATTAATCTCGACTGCAACGCTTGTTGCAGAAAAATGAGAAGAACCCTCCTCAGGATGAAAGGTAAAATATTTGATGTCGATTAATTTTGGAATTGAATCCGAAAATGAAAAAATTAGCTTTTGATATTTTTACTTTTTGATAATTTGTGTTGAAGAAATAGAGACTCATTACATAGAGAAACAACAGAACAAGGTACACTTGATTGGAAGATTTGTTCCTGCTAATGTCGCCATAAAGATACGACGAAAGATGAAACGCAGAGTCGAGATTTTGGAGATTCAAGAGCTTGGTGGCTATGTAGAACAAATGCCTCGTGTCCTAGTAAATCAGTATACTATATATTAATCTAATTGTGATTATTTATTCAGACAAGTGAAATTTTATTGAATTTGCTCGAAATAACAATATGTAAATCATTGGTGAGTAAATAATAATTTCTCTACTCTCAGGGGCTAAATTTGTAATAAAAAAAGGCTCGAATCGAAAAACATGAAACATGGAGGATAGTCCGACAAATACATCAAACGGTGGGGCTATTAACGGAATTATCAAAGTTTTTGTGGGCATCTAAATAATTTATCTCCTTTAAATCCCAAATTACACCAACTAACGGGTATGCCGAATTTGTTCTCACGAGGAACCCTTCCCCAAGCCCTAAATCAATAACTTTTTTTTCTGCAATCGAATTTCGATCCATTGTAGAAACGAATGGCAAGTGATTCGAGCGAGTCAACGCGTCGCAAGCACCATCGTCTATCCTCCACTGACAACGCGGAGGAGCAATCGAAACGCCGCAAACACCGCCACCACCATCGCCACCGACACCACCGGAGCGGAAAAAGTAAAGAAGAAACAACTGAGATTACTGCGGAACGGTTGGAAGGTCCGAGAATCGATGAAATTGAGGTTGGCCATAGGGAATTGGAAAATAATCGGGAAGGCGACGGTGGCTCGTTGGGCGAAGGCTTGGTGTCTGGGGCGTCGGGAAGGGTTAATTATGAGATGGAGGAAGGGGAAATCGTGGAGGATCACGGCCTGGCCGCTCATGTTAATGCGGAATCAGAGAAATCGAAGAAGAATTTGATTACAGATATTGAATTGGGGGAAATTGAGACGAATGGATATGATGATCATGACATGGTGGGTATTCTTAAATTCCTTCTTATTTCTTAAGCAAGTTTATTACTCTACTTGTTAGTATGTTACATAGACTTAGAATTCTTATTGGATACATGGAAAACTGTTTAATTTTTCATCATAATTGTCGATGACGTTTTGTAGATGGGCTATGTATTGGAAACTTGTTTGTTTTAATTTTTATTTTGTTTAATAATTTAAATTATGATTAATGGAAACCAGGACGAAATTGCTTCAAATGGGTTTCTGCAGTGCAGAGTTGTTTTTGTTGATAGTAAAAAAATATGATATTTCTTACAATATTCTAGATGCATTACATGGGCATGACATATTTCTTCAATAGGGAGCTTTGCACTCTGCAATTACATTTTGTTTCCAGGCAAAGTTTCCCTAGGTGTTTCCACTTTCCATGAAGACTGAAATGATGGCTTTCAACTGATTGTAAGACTTGGTTATATGTCTAAAAGCTTTTTGCACGCATTTTTTTCCTGTGATGTTGTTGATTTAATGAGTATGTTTTTTCCTTTATACTCAGGGATTTAATGAAGAGGATGTGGAAAGAGTTGGCAAGATTAAATTGGAAATGGACAGTGTGGATAGCAAAGAAAGCGGTGAGATGGATCAAGAGAAGTTTTCTGCTTCTGAGGGTCTTGAAAATAGTGATTATGAAAAGAAATATCACCAAGTTGATGGTGATCGAAAGAGCCCAAGAAAATCTTCATCTTCTGTGAGAAGGTCCAGAGTTGTGTCATACTCCCACTATCATGAGAAGTACTCTAACGAAAGTTCTCGCATTAGTTTACCGAAGTCGCCCGAATGGCCTAGGGGAAGGTCTCGCTCCCGAAGCATTGTTCGAGAGGCTTCTGTGGAGGATTCCTATTTTTCTGAGAGAAAACTTCCCAATGAGTTTGATGATGCAAGGGTTGTTGCACATGATAATTCTTGCAGACACGGTAGAGATGGTGTGAAAGAGAAAGAAAGGGAGCGAAGTTCGAGCAGACATACAGGGAGAGTAGAAAAGCATTATGGGAGGGAGACTCGTGACATTTATAGAGAGGGTGGTAGGGAGAAGGGTCGGAATAGAGATAGAAGTAGAGAGAGAGAGAGTGAGGATGATATTGAAAGGGAGAGAGAACGAAATAGACATATAGAAAGATATAGAGGGGAGAGGGAGCGAGATAGGGAGAGAGGAAAGGAGAGGGAGAGAGATCGCGAAAGAAAGGAGAGGAACAAAGATAATGACAGAGACAGAGAAGGGTTTAGAGATGAGATAAGGGGTAGAAGCAGAGATGATGACAGGGATCGCGACAGAGAGGAGAGGAACAAAGATAGGGACAGAGGGAGAGAAGGGTTTAGAGATGAGAAGAGGGGTAGAATCAGAGATGACGACAGGGATTATGAAAGTGAAAGACTAAGGAGACGACATCATTATGGTAGAGATGCTGATGGTTACAGAGATAGAGAAAATGATTCTAGGCACAGAAAAGATTCCGATAATTACCTTGGAGAGAGCAGAAGGAGAATTGAATTAGAAAGTGTGAGCTCTAAAGATAAACAAGTAGAGATTAGTAAAGATAATCTTGAAAGGTATGATGTCTTCTGTACAAAATATTTATTAAATTGTGGATTCTTCTCTTCTAATAATTTATTTTAATTTTTGGTATTCTCAGAGAAGACGAAATTCAGGAGGACTATCAAGATAAGATTGTAATGCAACTTGCAGAACAGGAGGAAGATGATCTTGAGAGAATTAAGGAGGAAAGTAGGAGACGCAGGCAAGCTATTATGGAAAAGTACAAAAATCAACACCAACTTGGAACGCCTACACAAGATATTGGTAAGATTTTTGTATGGCTCTAGTGTTTATTGATTGAAATTTGAAGTTCGGAATTTTTAAGTTGTAGCTGTTTGTATTCTTAATGACACTTTGTTGAGCTTCATCTCAGAATAACATTTTCTCAGTATTTCACAAATCGAAATCATGCCCCTTATTGCTTATGATGGATGATTTGTTCAATTGTTTTACACTATCGCCAGTTGCATATGGCATTTTCTGTATTTTCTTTTAATAAACATATTAATGGTGTGGTTTATATTCTGTATTAAAGTATTATTGGCTTATTACTCGAATATTTTTCAAGCTGTTGTAATTGTCCTCCCCCTTTCAGTTTACGTGCTTTGAATTCTTGAGCTTTTGTTGTACTTTGGTTATGAAGCATAGTCTTGGGGGGATTATCTTGGTACTTTATTTTTTTTCTTCTATTGATTTTTTGTATTGTTAATCATTGGCCAGTTAAGGATCAAGTTGGGGAGTCTTCTGCACAAGTGGAATCTGCGGAAGCTATATCCAAGCAAACTGGCAATCAGGTGGAAGGTGCAGATATTTATGTTCCTGATCCTTCCTTTACTGTTGGGAAATCTCCTTCGCGGAATGGTCTTTATGATAGTAAGTTTTCCACTGGGACTGGTGGACTAGGCGAGGGTAGCCCTAAGGTACTCCGGGTTTCTTTGACTTAAATCAGTTTAATTTCACACTTCGATAATTTCATTTGTTCTTTTTCTTTTCCAAACAATAAAAAGGTCGCCCCAATGTGCTTTTCTTGTTGTTAATTATTGTCTTCTTCAATATGATGATGAATTTCTTCGTTAACTGCGCAGGATGAGAGACCAGATGATATGTTTTGTGATGACATTTTTGGAGAGTCGCCTGTTGGAGTGCGTAAAGTGGTTAGTCTTTGAACTTTTATGTTATTGTCTAGCTTTCATGCGTTCTTCTAAAGTTTCTTTAATTATTCAGCGCCCTTGGAGGCCATTGTTCTTTTCTGAGTTTTTGATTTCTTCTCCAGCTTATCTATGACTATGTTTTTACTACTTTTTATTTCTGAGTTCCTTCTGCACAAACTAAGTCATTTTCTTTACCTTTATCAAGCACTTGGTAACTATTCTTAATTTATTTTGCAAGTTTTGTTATATATTCACATGCTTTTATGTATCCACATGTTCTTATTTGATTAAATTATTTCCATAGGGTAAAGGAGGCGACATAGCTGTTGGGAAGAGTGCAGTTAATGATAATTGGGATGATGCAGAAGGTTACTATGGTGGGTCCCTTTCCATAAAGGTTACCTTTATTTTGTGTCTGAGCATAAGATGTTCTATATGTTTGAGATTTAACTCGTCCCAATTTATCTCCCGTTAAAGTGGTCGATGCCTACTTTCCATTACACCTTTTCTGAAAACCTAGTGTAAACTTGGTTGTGTTGTTTATATATATATATATATATATATATATATATATATATATATATATATATATATATATATATATATATATATATATATATATATATATATATATATATATATATATATATATATATCTTTGATGTTGCAACACATCTCTATGGAGCTATTGGCTTGGGTTCATATCTGGTAAAAGGATGATTGTATGTAACCTGCCCATGCTTGATGCATGTGACCTTTCATTGGAAGTGTGCGAATATATATATATAATTTCTTTATATTTTTATCAATAGCACCGCTATATCTATGTCTTACATGAACGTTAAGTATCTTGATGACTTGATATTTAATTACCCTTTCTATTAAAAATATCCCGTCATGTTTTTATCCACCAGGTTACCGCTTTGGAGAAATACTTGACGGCCGGTACGAAATAGTTGCTGCCCATGGAAAAGGCGTGTTTTCTACTGTTGTTCGTGCAAAGGATCTCAAGGCTAAACCTGGTGACCCCGAAGAAGTAGCAATTAAAATCATACGTAATAATGAAACAATGTGAGTCATTTCCTAGTTCTGTGGTATTCAGCTGTGAATGGATTTTAGTTAATTATGATTATTGTACGCGTTTTGGCTCCTTTTTATTTGATCTATTTTTTTTCTAATTCCTGCCTTCTTAATGTAGGTACAAAGCGGGTATGGAAGAACTTGTTATATTAAAGAAGTTAGTTGGCACGGACCCTGAGAATAGGCGGCATTGTGTCCGTTTTCTATCTACCTTCAAGTATCGAAATCATCTATGTTTAGTTTTTGAATCTCTTCATATGAATTTACGTGAAGTTAACAAGAAATTTGGTCGCAATATTGGTCTTAGTCTTCTTGCTGTGAGGGCATATGCTAAGCAACTCTTCATAGCGTTGAAACATCTGAAAAACTGTGGAGTTCTTCATTGTGATATCAAGCCAGATAACATGCTGGTATACAATCTCGTCCCTGTTTGTAGTTCACAGATTATTACTTATTAGGTTTGCGTTATGATTGATTTCTTCACTGCTTACCGAGCCTTTCTCTCTTTAGGTGAGTGAAGCAAAAAACGTATTGAAACTTTGTGATTTCGGTAATGCCATGTTTGCTGGTAAAAATGAAATCACACCTTACCTTGTTAGCCGTTTTTACCGAGCCCCTGAAATAAGTAAGTGTTTCATGTTTTTACTTTGATGTCACTCTTATTTCTTTCAAATGTATGGGATAAGTGATTGTGTTTTTCTTGTTTCAGTTTTAGGCCTGACTTATGACCATCCTATGGATATTTGGTCTGTTGGTTGCTGTTTGTTTGAGCTTTGCACTGGGAAGGTTTTATTTCCTGGTGCTACCAATAATGACATGCTTCGTCTCCACATGGAATTGAAAGGCCCTTTCCCAAAAAAGATGCTCCGAAAGGTAATATACTAGGTTGATAAGAAAATAATTTCCCTGTTTTCTTTTATATTTATTTTCTGTTTATGAGTCCTTGCTCGCTACTTTGTTGCAGGGATTATTTACCGATCAGCACTTTGACCAGGATTTGAACTTTCTTGCTACAGAGGAGGATCCTGTCTCAAAGAAGGTTGGAGTGCTTTCAGATTTAGTGCAGAAAACATTGAATATATCTCTAACGTTAGACATCTTACTCTGTTTTTTGTAGGCAATAAGGAAACTGGTTGTTAATATCAAGCCGAAAGATTTTGGCACCTTAATTTCGGTATCCAAGGGTGAGGATCCGAAAATGGTAGCTAACTTTAAAGATCTTTTGGAGAAAATATTTATCTTAGATCCAGATAAGAGGTTGAATGTATCTCAGGCCTTGAGCCATCCTTTTATCACGGGCAAGTGAAAACAATGATGCTGATTCTATGACTTCAGAACTGCTGTTGCATTAGATACTTGTACATTTGGTGTCGTCGAAATTTCTAATTGGGCATTTTGTTTGTCTTTGTCATCTCTGTGTGAGAGAGGAAGGACCCAGGAGACTCACTTTGGGCTTGTTTGAAGTTCTTGAGGAAGGCTATTATGGGGAGTCCCTTTCCCGTGGATTGTTTTCTGTTTCTGGTGTAAGGAACTCCCTGATAAGGCTTATATTTTCATTTGTACTAATATTGTTATTGATGACAATTAAGATTTTTTTATTGCTTTCTTTGATTTTTATTTGGGTTAATGCTGGACGTGATGTCCCTAATGTCTGCAATTAAAGTTGGCATTATTTTGCCATATTATAGAGATATCAGGCAACCATTATATATGTTGGGAATTGTGATTTTGGTCCTCTTTTGGAATTCAACTGGATATAGAATTTCGTAAGACGGCATGTTTACATTCATATTTCGACCAGTTTTCACTAATTATTCTGCTGGCTTATTTCTGTGTTTATTTTCTTCCTATTTTGAGCTATAGAATTTTTGGGTACTAGATAGTCTAATCTAATCTTTCATTCAGGATTCTTCATGTGCTATGAGGAAACCATTCCTGGTTTAGATGATTAAAGGCACTCTGAAGAAGGTACCTTGGTTTGATAAATAGGAGTTTGCATGTGGATCATTGATAACTAACAACATTTAGTCCATTAATTTTAGTAGAAACATTTCCATGATAGGATGTTTAGTTGTTGGCTAATTATTGTCCCCGCGTAAATTGTTTTCTTATGTTAATCTAATTTGGTTCAGAAGTTCTGTAATGTTCTTGCGTTTATTTGTTAATTGGTCAAGTATGATTTACATTCAAGTGTATTTGCCACTTTGTTAATCAATATATCCTAGTGCTGTTATGTTACTGATCCATGCTTTGGTTTTTCTGGAGGATTCTTTTCCTCAAGGAGATGTCCGGGGTCTGCGTTGGGGTGAATTTAAATGTAAGTCTCTGAATCTTCTTGCTTCTACAACTCTGGTAAGTACCCCGTGCTCATTGTCCTCCAATGAATATATATATAATGTCCTCCCAAATTCTTTAGACAGTATAATAGAGTTGGGTTTTGCATGTGTACACTGCAGATTGAAGTTCTTTGTTTACATTATTGACGATGTGGGTTTTAGGCTGAAATTAATGGGATTAAATTTCCATGTTAAATATGATCTCTTGTATAGTTCTTCCTTTCCCACTTTCCATTTCTGTCTGCATGGTTTTTTGTTTTATTGTTATCCTAAACTAAGTATACTCCGAGTAGTCCTCTAAAGATAAAACTAGGTACATTTTATCCACCATTTTCTACATTTAATCTCTACTTGAAAAATTATCCCATCATTTAAATTTTTACCGTAAACCTTAAATGTATTGTAGAACTTCCCCTATACACATGTATTGCACTATGTTCTTGCAGCTGCGTTTTGTTTGTAGTAAAATTTGTGTACTGCAGTGCCACACTTTTTTAAGCAAAGGTAGTCTTAATTAGAATTATATACAATTGTCTTTTTATTTGATGAGCCATGTCTTTTTATACAATTTGTTTATGGCCTTCAACATTTACTAGTTTTATTTTTATATTTTCAAGTACTCAAATATTTTCACTGAGCCTGTTGGGTGTTTTGAGCTCAGCAAGAGTGTGTTTTGAGCCCAGTAAGGATGTGTGCACCATGTTTAATATTCTACTGTTCTCTTATTGCTTCATATGTTATGTAATGTAATGCATGAACAAAATTTTATTGATACCAAATAATAATAAAATCTTGTAGTAGAAATGTAAACATGAATGTAATCATAGAACATTGGCATTGGTTTATGATAAAATCACACCAGATCTAAAGTTTCAATAACCATTTTAATATGCTTCCAACTGAACTTTACAACTTTTCGAACATGGTTGTTTAAAGGTAGTACGTCAAATAAATAGTGTCATCAATAGATCTTAATATATATATCATTGAAAAATTAGATTATCTTAAATAAAAAAAAATACAAAGAAAATAATTCCCCACATAACATATCCAATAAATTAACTTTTTAAAGAAATAGGATGTTTAAATACAGAATGTATGAAGACCTCATTATTCCCAATTTAGATATCAAAAACTAAATCATATTCACAAAATTAGGTTGAATTTACTCGTAAAATATTGTTTACCTCATTACTAACACTAGTTTAAATGTTTTAATTTCTACACGCATCTTCTTTTCGGAGGTCTGCAGCCATTATGTGGCATAGGGCCTTCTTCCTCGAGTCTTGTCATGATCGCACACTATAAGAGCATGCCCATCGCAGCTAGCAAGGTTATTTAAGAGCTTTTTTCTGACATACAATACCTAAAGACATTTGTCACAATAGACCTTGCAATGGCATACATCTGTCACAAAAGTTTACTATCAGTCTAAAAAGCATGTGTCGTTTCTATTAATTTTGCCCTATGATAAATTTGTGTCGATTGCAAGTTTATACCACCATCTTCATCATACTTAATAACAACATTACACTTGAGTTGGTCACCAACAAGGATAAATTTGATATTTCAGATAATTAAGATAATTAATTACGATAGTTCCTATGAGTTCCTATGTACCGTGAAGTTTTTGAACAAATTCTTATATAAGATATTTTGACATTATCAGAATATGGAGTAAAATATTTTTACAAAAAATCACATTATTTTTGTAGTATATATTTACAATTTTTTTATTTAAAAGATCTTATAAAATTTAACTTACAATTTTTTATTTAAAAAATCTTATAAAATATAACGTAAATATGAGAGTAGCTCTACTCTTTTTCTATCACGAATGTGCTGACCGATGTGAAAGTTTGGCTCGTACCACCGTTGGGTAACCGTCGCTAGGTAAAAATAGTGATCGTTACCTCTTAATTTTTCATGTATGGAATTTTTATCACAAATCTAACAGTGTATTAAAAATAATAGAATAATATTCCACACGTGACACCCAATAGGTATGAGTTTGAAGTGATGAATAGACGTATCTCACCTGGTACACCTTTTGCACATATGTATGTATACATATTTTATTTTATTAAAAAACTTTCGAACTATACTAATATTTCGGTTCTTGTAAAAAATTGTTATATTAATAGTATAAATTTACACGATAAATTACCGATTTTTAGTGTAAGAGATTTAATTTCATGTAAAGAGTATAACAATGTGCAAATCACCATTGTTACTTATGTGGTGGTTAAATATAATGATTATAAATAAATTATTGCATAGCTTAAACATTGTTATATTAATTGTATATAAATTTATTTTTAAAACCAATTAGATTTTAAGGACATGTTTTTTTGACTTAATTTCAGTTCAGTTCAGATCGCTTCACTTCAATTCAGTTCACTTTAGATCGTTTTAGTTCAACTTCGATTAAGTTCGTTTCAAAATAAATTAAATAAATTAAATAAAAAATAATTTGAATCAATAATTTAAGTATACAATCTAGTTAATATCACAATATTATTAATATTTTAAAAAATTAATGATTTATAATAATTATTAATATTTTTATAAAAAAATCAATTTTTTTCATTTCAAATCGCTTCAGTTAAGTTGAGATCGTTTTAGCAGATTTAGTCCAAATAAACAAATCATAATGTTTATATACATATATTATAAATTAATACTAGTATAAAAAAACAATTGTAAAATAATTTTAGGTAAAAATAATATAATTGCAACAAATTTTAGTGTAAAAATATTTAAATCTAAATTTATAAGAGTTATTTTTGGAAAAAAAATATTTTAATTTATGTATTTAAATTTTATACTTTATAAAATACATTTTTTTAATTAAGTATTTTAATATTTTATTTTATTTAGTTTTAGGGTAGTAACTTTCTTCTTATTATTATAAAGAACACACTATTTAAAAATTAATTATTATTTTACTTTTACATTTAATTTATAGTATTTATTATTAATAAAAAGTATTACTTAAAAATATAATAAAAAAAATTAATATCCTAAATTACATACAAAATTTTAAAATAGTTCCTTTATAAAAGTCACCCAAATTTATAATATTTATTAATGAATTTTATTAATTACATAATATTTATATATATTATATTTTTTTTACTTTTTAATTAATTAAATTATAATTAAATTAATATATATCATGTAATTAATATATTCATATGAATACTTTTGGTCGGAGTGAACTGGACTAAGTGAAATGAATGTATTTGAAATCAACTAAATAGATTTAACTGAACATGAACTGAATTAATTTTCTCATAAAAATAATAATAATTTTTATGAATTAATAAATATTTTTAAAATAATATTAATAATATTCTAATATTAATTAGATTATATCTAAAATTATTGATTTAAATTATTTTTTATTTATTTTATTTTAATTTATTTTGAAACAACTTAATCAAACTGAACCTAAGGTGAAGTCAACTGAATGAAATAAATTGAAATTAAATTTAAAAGAACGTAATCTAATATAAAATTCCAAAACTAAAATTGAATTTGTTATTTTTAGTTACAAAATTTAATTTAATCTCTCTTTGCCTTTTGGAAAATAATAACAAGGGTATGAAAGCTGAGATAAAAATCATTGTAAACATCTCTCTCTAACAAAGCATTCGAATCTGAGGAATCCGGCTGAACTCATCGTCTCCGGTAACTCCATTATCATTCTATCTCTCTTTCCTCTTTACGCACACCTTTAATCGTATGCGTCTAACCGTGCTGGATTTGTTTGTTTGTTTAATTGATTTTTTTTCTGGATTCAGATCCTTCGACTGTGGCCCAGATCTTAGATTTGCTGCTTGATTCTGATTTTCTGTTTTTATTTTAGCAATTATAAGTACACACCGTTTCCCATTTCTGAGCTGGGAAATTGAATTTCGTATTTTTCGTATGCTATTCAACGAGTGAAACTGTTTTTTTTTCTCATCATGAAATGACCTGAATTACACTTTTTCTTTTCTCAAATATGTTGATGCAGCTTCTTTATCATGGAACCACGTGATTAATTTTGAATATATTTTGGGTGCCGATTCTTTGAAACTTTTAGATTCAGATAAACATATATTGATCTTTTGTGTATAGTTTTTGGGCATCGTAATTCCTATGTTTTGGTTCGTCAACCCATTAAATCACCAAGTTAGTTAGGATTGTAATTTGTTCGATTTGATTATGGATTTAATAAATCTTTGCTTTTTTGGTTCTTAAATGTTTCATGAAGCTTGTAGTTGATTATCGTGCAACATAATGGCCATGGTGGACGAGCCACTTTACCCAATAGCAGTACTAATAGATGAGTTAAAGAATGATGACATCCAGCTTAGGTTAAATTCCATACGTAGACTATCCACAATTGCACGTGCACTTGGGGAGGAGAGGACTCGGAAGGAGTTGATTCCGTTTTTGAGCGAGAACAATGATGATGACGATGAGGTTTTACTTGCTATGGCTGAAGAATTGGGTGTTTTTATTCCTTACGTCGGAGGAGTCGATCATGCTAATGTATTGCTACCTCCTTTGGAAACACTCTGTACTGTGGAGGAGACGTGTGTGAGGGACAAAGCTGTAGAGTCGTTGTGCAGAATTGGGTCGCAGATGAGGGAGAGTGATTTGGTTGACTGGTTTGTTCCTCTTGTGAAGGTCAGATTTAACTTGATTTTTTCCTATCTATCCATTTATTTGATGGGTTGATTGAACCCTTAAACTCCATTTTATAATCCTTTCTATTCAGTTACATTACTTGTTTGGGTGTAATGTGGTTTTTTGAACTTTTCAAATTCATTAAAATTTTCTTCTTTTTTTCAAATCAATTTTAATTACAGTGTTTAGAGTGATCTTCGCGTGTGAGTAAAATGTTTGTAGTTATATCGTGTGTAAAATATTTTGAGTATGTAATTTTTGTGTGGAATGTCTGTGTGAGAGAGTGAGAGAGATGATTGTGTAATTGTATGCTAAATAAAAAAAGTAGAATCATAGATTTCAAATGACTAGATTTTAGGATGGATTTCAAATCCACAAAAAGTACTACACTCGAAGAGGGATTAGAAATCTATTGATTTGATTTTTATCTTAACACAGTTGAGAACTGTAATTTTGTTTTTTCAGAACCACCCTTTTTCTTAATGAAATTATGCTGTTGAAAGCTGTTATCTTTAACAGAATAATAGGTATTGGATAATGCAATCGATACTTGTTTATAATAATCTTGAATTAAATAATGCAATAAATTCATAATTTTAGAGGGATTTCAAACCTACCATTTGGATTTACATTCGCATGTGATTGCTTTTAGCATGTAAGATCTAGTCGTTTTCTTTCTTCATTAAGCACGGTAATAATAGCCCCTTAAGTTTCACAGCATGTGCGAATTCTAGTCCTCTACATTTGCTTATTCATAAATTATTTTTGATTAAACTACAGAGGCTGGCAGCTGGTGAGTGGTTCACAGCTCGTGTCTCAGCTTGTGGATTATTTCATATTACTTACCAAAGTGCCCCAGATATGTTGAAGACAGAATTAAGGTCCATATACAGTCAACTGTGCCAAGACGATATGCCCATGGTGAGAAGAGCTGCTGCAACAAATTTGGGGAAATTTGCAGCCACTATAGAAGCTGCTTATCTCAAGACTGATATTATGTCTATGTTTGAGGATCTTACCCATGATGGTAACACATCCCTTAGCCTTTGTTTTTTTTAACTTCAAGTCATTTGCTGATTTTTTTGTTAGTTTTACTTAAAATAAAATGGTAAAAATTGTTCCCTTAGGCTTAAGGTCACATTCAATGATCAAAGTATTTAAATATTGATGATAAACAACTCACTTATTTGTATAATATTTCTGTTTCGGCTGTCAGAAATTTTAAATTAATTATCCAATCACAATGTAGTGATTTACACTTTACAGAGTCACACATTTACAGTAGTAAACAGTAGATTCAATCCTTATTTAAGTTGCTAATTAAGAAGAATATACAAAAAATAAATGGTGAATAAAAAAAAGGAGACAGCACGACTCTCTTGCTCCCGTAAAAATTATATACATTTTATAAATATGTGTGTCAGTGTGTGTGTGTTATCTTTTTTCCTTCTTACAAATCCCACTTATTATATCAGAACGAACTGCGTGTAGCAGTTGAAATGGAAACAGACGCACTTATTGTATTGTGCTTAAATAAAATGACTGAAACAATTCGGTAAGAAAGTATATATTTCAGAAAAATTAAAATTTTATCAATGATACTTATCTGTAAACTAGGATACACGTAGCTAGTAAAAGAATAGTGAAGCTGGATTCTAAAGGGTTTTTAGCTACAGCAGGTTGAAATTAAAATGATAAGTGGTGCTTTTGCAGAATTTAATAATCTTCTACATGTTTCTTTCCAGATCAAGATTCTGTGCGCTTACTAGCTGTTGAAGGGTGTGCTGCTCTGGGGAAATTGTTGGAGCCTCAAGATTGTGTAGCTCATATCCTTCCCGTAATTGTCAACTTCTCACAGGTACACTTTCTAACTTTTCCTCATTAATCTATTACGTATTAGTTTTCAGTTTTCACTATTTAGGTTGGTTTCTTGTAATTTAGTTTGGATTAATTTGTTATCAAATGTATCCTTATTATTAGGTCAGACTCCAAGGGTACTTCTTGAAAGTATCCTTATTAGAAATTAGGATATGCTAATAATTTGCGATTGTCTAGTCCTTCCTTTTCATGTAGCCACCCAATCCTGGAAGAAGAGCCTGTAACCACTAATTAGTGAAGTTCCATGGAGATCCCTCATACATAGATTCTTCCTTCATCTCTAAATCAATGCATTAATCATCACAGGTCCTCATATTTATTCATTAAATCCTTCATTCAGCACCAAATCAATTAATTAAATAATCGCAATCCCCTCATGCTCTGTCATATTGATGGCCCAATGGGCCGATCATGTCCTGATCTAATATCATGTTAAATTGGAGGGGTAACGGTCACCAAATCAATTCATTAAATCATCATAGGTCCCTCATACTCCCTCATATCGATGGCTCACCACTGGGCTGAGCATGAATTGCTCTGATACCATGTTCAATTTAGCAACCTAGATGAGGTTTCATCCTCAAAACATATTTGTGATAGGAGTACCTCAGTCATGAATAAGGTTCTCTTCTCATGTTTAATCAATATGTTCAACTCATAATTGAACATCCTAAGAAATTTTAAAAATGATATGTAGTTCACAATTTGACATATGTAAAGATAAGTTTTGAAATTGTAATGTTATTTCTTCTGATGAATGGTTACTACTCTTACTTATGCTATTTATCTTCCCCCCAACTCATCTTAATGTTAATTTCTTATCGTACACATCAGGATAAATCTTGGCGTGTACGGTATATGGTTGCCAACCAGCTGTATGAGCTTTGTGAGGCTGTTGGACCTGAACCTACTAGGTATTATTTTGTTTCTGCTTCTAGATTTTAAAATTACTGCATATCATTCTCATATGACGATTACTTGCAAGTGCCTGTAAATTTCTCAAAATATCATTTTTGAATGATATATGGTTAAATAGTAGAGAATACTTTATTTCTTATCACTATGTTGATAGTAATACTAAGTGGTGGCGTCGACTTGTGTTGTGGATATGATTATTTCTGGACTAATGGGCAAGTGTAATTTTATCATGAGGAATTTATTGCTCATGGGATGAAAAGCGGATACAAATAAATTCTTGCGCATGCTTACTGCTTAGACTTTTATATATTAGGGTAATTGCAAAGAGTACACTTGAAGTTTGCTCAAATGCAAAGAGAAACAGCCCATCCAAGAGTTTATTATCTTAAAACCCCCTTCATAAACAAAAAAAATTCAATCCTCACCACTTCAAATGTATAAAAACATTATAGTTGCCCCCTAAATTTTAACACTGATGTGGGGTTAGTTGGTTGAGGGGTTTGTAGGACAGTGAATGAGTATTGGAATTAACGTGTGGATTTGTAAATGCACCACTATACATTTGAATTGCAATTATTTGGGTATGAGCCATAGTGCCATACTCCCCATAAATAAGGGGTATCAAACCCATTAATCTATCCATTATTAAAATTGCATTTCTGATAAATGTTGCTATTGCTTGCCCATCAACTACGTTTTATATTTAGTCATTGTTATTATACATTTGTGATATAATATACATTTGAAATAGGTAAAATCTCAAGATTTATGTTTAGCTTCTTTTTTCCTTCCATTGGAATAAGTTGTCTTCAGAATTTGAACCTTTTAATTTTGTATGATTATTTATGTTTTAAGGACGGATTTGGTTCCTGCTTATGTGCGCCTACTCCGTGATAATGAAGCTGAAGTGCGAATAGCAGCTGCCGGAAAAGTCACAAAATTTTGTCGGATTCTTAATCCGGAACTTGCTATTCAGCATATTCTTCCCTGCGTAAAGGTAGCAAAAACGTGTCTGGGTTGATGTAATCTGTTAATTACTGAATATATTGCACTTGTTATTTCCCTATAACTATCTTAATATGGGAGATGATTGCTTGTAGGAATTGTCGTCTGATTCTTCACAACATGTGAGGTCTGCTTTGGCGTCTGTAATCATGGGAATGGCTCCTATCTTGGGAAAGGTAAAAAAAGAAGAAAAAGTGATCCTGTAATTTTGTACTTAGGCTTTGTGTCATGCATTTTTGTGCTAATTTTAATCTTACAATTTTTTCATTTATGAAATGGTGGCCTGATGAGATTTAAGTTGATGCGAAATATGGACCTGGAGGCTGTTTCAATATTGTTTTAGTCCCAAAGTGTCACAGGCCTTAAAGTGCAATTAGAAAAAACAAAACCGCATCTTTGTGCTAGAAAAATCACTTTGTTGATGCATGCATGGATTTTGTAGGAGAATGTAAAATTAAGAAAACTACCGCTGACGCTGAGGATTACCCTTATTACAAGAACCTCAAATTATCTTTTTAAATTACAAATACAACTTTAAATATTTCAAATAGTCCGTCAAGACTTGTATTTATCTAACAAATCACCCCTTTCAAGGATGCATCCTAGATAATATTTTACATTACTAATCAGTTCTGCATGTTTCTCAATGTATATGGATGATATTGTTGTGTTCATTAATCATTCTCCTTAGATGCTAACTGATACTGTAGTAGTTTTATGTACTCCATGAAAAGGCTCAAGATTTTTATTTTGTTATTATCATAATTATTTTAAATAAAAAATAAAATGGGGCATGAATTTTGATCATTGGATTTTCATGTTGATGCAGGATGCAACAATCGAACAACTTCTTCCCATATTTCTCTCCCTCTTGAAAGACGAATTTCCCGATGTTCGCCTCAACATTATCAGCAAGCTAGATCAAGTCAATCAGGTCTTTTGAAATCTCCCATTTAACCATTTTTTTCTATTACTACGCAAACCATTATAGCTTTATGTACCTCGAACTTCATTTCCTAAAAACTCGTTTTATGTATATGCAGGTTATTGGAATTGATCTACTCTCTCAATCTTTATTGCCAGCTATTGTTGAGCTTGCAGAGGATAGGCACTGGAGGGTTCGTCTTGCCATCATAGAGTACATACCTTTATTGGCTAGTCAGTTGGGCGTAGGCTTTTTTGATGATAAGCTGGGTGCCCTTTGCATGCAGTGGCTACAGGACAAGGTTGGTGTTTCTTTTAAAAAATTTATGTTGAGATGATTATAAAACTACCCCCAAGGTTTCATCTAATTACAAACAGACAACCCCCTGAGGAACATTGAAACAATGTCTTAGTGGGTATTTGAATATATAATCATAATTGTCTTTTTTTTTTCTTCTGTAAATAGAGATAGTGAAGGAAGATATATTCGTTCACCTTTTCCATCTTTTACACATTGATAAAATACAATGAGGTGGATAATAGTTGGAAGGGATGGTTACAAAAAGTGCCATTGAGTTTGATCTTTTATTCTAAAAATTATAACTAGCTAACATTCTAAATTATGAATGACACCCTGAAGTTTGATCCAGTGATAAAATCACAGGGCTAAAGTTTTTAGTTTGGTAAGGGGGAATTTAAAATGTTTTCTGCTTATGAATGGATAAATGCAAGCAAAATAAAATCGCAAGTGTATTTTGTATTATTGAAACTAGTAACCAATGTCTTAAATATTGGGACTTGGTGCAGGTTTACTCCATCAGGGATGCTGCAGCTAATAATTTGAAGCGCCTGGCGGAGGAATTCGGCCCAGAATGGGCAATGCAGCATATAGTTCCCCAGGTTCCTGAAGGCTTTTTCCGAGAAAAAAACATTTTTCTATCAAGCTATATGCAAATTTCTTCCTTTGTATACTTTTTAATTTTTGAACAACATTTTCGATCTTAACTGGCATTTCCTCAAGCAGGTTTTGGATATGGTTAGCAATCCACATTATTTGTACCGGATGACCGTCCTTCAGTCTATCTCCTTACTTGCTCCTGTGATGGGTTCTGAGATAACATGTTCTAAATTGTTGCCCGTTATTGTCACTGCAACCAAGGACAGGTAGTTGCTCTTTCATGTTAATGTATGGGCTTTATTACTGTTTACAAGGGTTAGTCCTAAGCCTGGCCCGCCCTGTCTCCATCATGTTTAAACGGCGTAAAAATTAGTCGACTTGCATGTTTTGTTTTAAATTAAATTAAAATGGTTCCTTGATACCGACAACTTAGCAGAAGGAAGCTATGAAGGCCAGATTCTCCAGTTGGAATCGGAGATTAAGACTAAGAGAAATAGATTAAACTCCCTCTGGTTCAGGCCTACCTCTGTTTGTCTAAACAGTGTTAAAAATGATTAGTTGACCTTTTTTTGTTTTTTTAATTTCATTCTACTAATAGGCTGAAAACATCTCTCTTTCAGGGTGCCCAACATCAAATTTAATGTGGCTAAAGTGTTGCAGTCCATGATCCCTGTTGTCGATCAATCCGTAAGTTCACAACTCCACATTTTTTGTGTATACAATGCAAACTACAAAACTTACCTCGAGTTTCAGCCTATTTACGGAAAATTTCAATTATTTGTCTTTTAAAATTATACAAATACGCCCTCTCCCTCGTATTTTGTTTCTGTTTTTGCAAAACCTATTCTGTGTGGGGCAATAATTGAAATTTAGCTGTTTTTCGATTAACCCGAAAGTTCACGGCTTTATAATTCCAGTCATGGATTATGTAACCTTGTTCGTTTTTCCTAGGTGGTCGAAAGCACCATACGCCCGAGTTTGGTAGAGCTTTCAGAGGATCCAGATGTGGATGTCCGCTTTTTCGCGAATCAAGCCCTTCAATCGATCGATCACATGTCCTCCTAATTGCCTCTTTTTTATTCATTTGTGATATGTTCTTTTCATTCCGGTGCTCTCTCTTTTGATAGTTATTCATCACTTTGAACCTACGTACTTCCAGTTCATCTAGTGTTTGAATGTACTGGTTATTTATTAGTGTTACTTGTTGAAATTGTTTTCCCCTTGTGAAGCTTCTGATTTTGAGCTGCAATGACTTGTAGTATAATAATTTGTGCCAAGTTTCCAAATAGTTATACTAATGTTACACAATTGTTATTTATTTACCTACTTACAAAATCCTTGATCCTGCAAATCATTTCATGCACGCGAATCTCAGACAAGCTGGACTTGTCCAGAACTTGAAACGCATGGCCGACGTCCTTAACCACCACCTCCTCGACTTCTCTCCGGCCGCCACCTGTCGCCGCCAGTCCCCGGCAGAACTCCAAGTTCCTGTCCTTCAACATATCCATCTCCGCCACGCACACCATCACCCTCGCCGGAGCCCCCACACCCGACACCGTGGGGTTGCACCACGGGTGATCCCGGCTCGCTCC
Source organism: Euphrasia confusa (assembly GCA_954870475.1). NCBI lineage: Eukaryota > Viridiplantae > Streptophyta > Magnoliopsida > Lamiales > Orobanchaceae > Euphrasia > Euphrasia confusa. The sequence continues at coordinate 25,486,207 of OX940967.1, forward strand.
CGCCGGCAGCGCCAGCCGCCAGTACGCGTCCGACGCCGCCAGTGTCAGCGTTGACCTCAGCGGGGCGTTCTTCTCCGAGCGAGTCCTCTTTTCTCCCCCGAAAAACGGCTGTATCAAAATCAGCCCCTTCACGTAATCCGATTGAGACGATTTATTTAACCTCGAGGCCACGTTGTAGGCGATGTTTGCTCCGGCGCTGTCCCCGCACACGAAGATGCTCGACAGGTGGCACTTGTCGGCCCACCCCTGGTGCCGGACCCACTCCGCCGCCCTGACGCCGTCGTCGTACGCCGCCGGAAGAGGGTTTTCCGGCGCCAGCCGGTAACTGACTGACACGACGGCGCAGCCGGTTTGGGAAGATAGCTTTGAGAGGAAGTGGTGGTAGCAGCTCCAAGATGGGGACCCGAGGCAGAATCCGCCGCCGTGGAAGTAGAGGAGGAGGGGGAGTTGACTTTCGCCGGCGGCGGAGTTGGGGACGTAGACACGTGCCCAGATGTTTGTGTAGTTGTCGATGACGGTGTCCGTGCACGTGACGGCGAGGTCGGGGGGAAGTGAGGGAGGGACACATGGCATGACGTGGGGGCGGTCCACGTGGCCGTCTTGGTAGACCCTGATGAGGCCGTCGATCTCCTCCGCGACTACTCGATGGCTGAGATTTTGTGTCACGGCCATCGCAGCCGTTGATCTTGAGATGCTTCTCATTCCAAAATCAAATTTTGAGAAATAATGAGAATTGAGTTTTTTTGATTAGGGATTTTATAATGGCTCGGAAAATTGGAAGGAATTGATTGGGGAATCTTTCCACATTTTGGGACAACTAATTGGAATATGCCACGTGGATTTTTGAAGTCAATCCATTAAACAAATTTTTTTCAAACTTGTTAGTAGAAAATTTCATTTGCATCTATGTATTTGAAAGTAAACATTGGAGTAGTATATACGTAGTATATTTTAGTCATCGCGTTTACCGCACTGTTTGACTCGATATGATCGATGTAAAGACTTTGACCACGGAGACCTTGACCGAATATTGGAAATATGACTTGATCGAGTAGTAGTATTGGTTTGATTATTCATCGAAAATCAATCAAGATGTATATGTAATCTTTCTTTTCGGATGAAATTGAAATTATTGGTCGGACCCTTAATAGATATGGATTCATTATAAGTAAATGTTTAACAGCTAAAGACAGGTTAATGAGTGTTGAGAGCCAGCTGCTAACTCTATATAAATGTCCTAATAATCCTGTTAGACAGACATGTACTTGCTGCTACATTGATCACCTTTTTCTTATTTTAACCCTCAGTGCGTGCGAGTGTGTATGTGGTGGTTATATATATTTTAGGAAAATATGCTCAATAATGATTGTGATGTTTTTGATTTTGTGTAGACATATCCTCTTAAATTATATTTGGACCACAATTAATTAGGAGTGATAACGCACACTATTGTTTTTTGTTTTAGTCAAATTGATTAGGGTGTTGTATCCAAATCGTTGCACAGCATGTACTATATCAAAAATTTTGATATTGAAAAACAAAATTATACTTTGATAGTGTATCAAAAATTTTGATATAACAAATCACATTGATATTTCACTCAAAAACATCGATATACCACTATACCTATTTCTATTTGCATACCGAAGTAAGAGTGAAAGTCCACATGGGACCGAACCCTAAGGACCGAGTCGAATTGCTGATTTATCATATCAACATTTTTAATAAACAATTTGATCTGTGACGATTTAGAAAAAAAATGAAGAAATACTACTATCATTACTGTCTCACAATTAGACACTTAACATGGAATTGATTACAACAAACTCAACGCAACAGCGAAGATCTACCAATTGAGTTATATAACCCGAACCAGGATAAAAAATGAATTTATAAATATCAAAATATTAAATTTATCATATTCAATATATTGGTAAGTGAGTAAGAATAGACAACCTTTAGCTAACTAAGTATAGGTTGTCTGCCATTACATATTATTAGTGGGAAACAATTTTCCGCCAAATGTTTCCGCATACTGCAAAACAAACCTAATTAATCAATCATGCAAAATCTTAATATTGAGTAAATATAAACTAGCAATGATTCAAAAAATAAAATCTTTGGGATCATACTTTATAATCATGTAAAAACTGTCGTGCAGAAATGGATAACGCACGCACACCACTTTTATTGATCACAATCTTAATTATTTGTTGCATCCAATCCGATTATGCAATTCAAATCCAACATATATCATATTCTTTCACTATTATATAGTATCTTGTTCTCTTCTGCATATGTTCCTCTGTTTGTGTCAATATTAATGTCTGTCTATCGCATCATGCCCTCTTCAACCGATGGAGCCGTAGCAACAACTTTTCCTTTTTGCCTCTTCAAATTTCCGTGCCATCCTAAAATATACATCATCAATCATTTATCGATCAACATTTAAGGTTATCGGACAATTTAAGACGAGAAATGAATATAATGTAGCTAGTATAAGTATACCTATGGACAAGTCGAATCCTTGTTTTTGAAGCTCTCTGTACTCTTGGCATAATGCGCACGCCTCGCAACACAAATGGACACAACAATCCGTGCACGGTCTCTCCTCCAAGAAATATTGGCCTCTTAATTTCGACCGGTAGAAACAAGAGTACAACCACGGGCATCCCGTCACACACATTATGATCGAGTACAACGCCCCGCTTACTCCACATGCTGATATACACAATGCATTCGATCAGGGTTAATTAATTTGTACAAACGTCGAAAATGCGTAAAGGGCTAATTAATTATTGCTTACACGTAGATCCTCTGTCGACAATTTCTGCGATCCGACCAAATGTTACGCACGGACACCAACATGTTAAGCAGCCTGCAGGGGATCGTATTAACAAATTAATTAATCCATAATTATTTCATTGATTACTTAAGGACATACTGTAATTAATTAGTGAAATTATTGTAAAATTTTGGATATAAGACTTACAAATGCTGACATTGTCGCAACAATCAATGAGGCCGGTTGACCACGGGGAAGGAAAACGTGGCCCAAAGATTGGAGGCGGAAATTGATGAATATTCACCGGAATACCGGTGGCGGGGGCTGGCGTAGGCGGTGGCTCCGGTGGGGCTGACGGCGCTTTCATCTTAATTGAATCAAACAATGCATATACGCATGTACGGACGGTAAATGGTGTTTACAAATTGGTGATATATATATTAGTAATTGAATTTCAATTTTGTTTTGGCATTAAATGGAAACGGTGCATATATGATTCATACGGCGCGTTTGGCAGATGGTAACCGTTTCCTTTTTATTTAACATTTTTATTTTTTATTTTTTTATATTTGATTTTATTTTTAATTGCGATGAATTTGGATCGAAATTGTTCTCCCTGTTGTCTTGGGCGGTTTGTTCTGTAACCATAATCACAAGGCCCTCTCTACTTTTCTCAAATATTGATCCAAAAAATCAATCACACCCAACAAGATCTTTTGCTCTAGAAACATTTTTTGGTATTTTTTTTCTTAGAATTTAAAGTCTAAATTTTGACGCTAACACAAAAATTATCTAGTTAACGCGCCTTTGGTGTTCATTCTCTAAGCTGTCATACTTGCTTCTTGATTATATCACATGATTTTTTGGGGGCATCATCTTCTAAAAGTGATATGATCTGTTTTCAAGGACTTTTCGCCCAAATCACTCTTTAAGGATAACTACTTTCGCTATTGTCGCTACATATTTCACTAAAATTGTTCTTATGTGTCAGTTGAGTAAATAACAGCTTAAAATGCCTTATTAAGGTGATATTTTTTTTATCTGAAATGTAAATACATTAAATTGATAAAGTTGTCCAACTTATAAGTAAGTTCAATGTTTTTTATTCAATCAACATGTGATATATCTAACACTCCACTCACAACTTACGAGTAAGCTGAAATTTCTATCAGAATTACTTGTGATCGAAAATTCCATCGGTAGAAGCATCTGCAATCGAAAATTATTAGAATGTGGAGTCAAATGAAGTTAAAAGAAATGAAACGGAATTAAACCGAGTGGAATGGAGGAAGAACGATCGAAGCAAGATTAATGTTGAAGCCAATCGAATGGTTGGTCAACCAAATTTCTGGGTCAACATGTGCGGCTAAGGATTGGGCCGAAGCCCATTTTGTCTTTTTGAGAAGAAAAATAGTTGCGGAGTTTATCGACCGTTATACGTGAATGAGTTGATTTATTTTGATAATAATTAACGTGCCTTAATTATTGTACAATATTTTTTGATTTGATTTTTTTTTATTTTGTTATGATTTAGATTTCTACCTATTTTAAGGGTTTTAGATTTTTACACCACAAATTCGTAAGAATAAAGATTTTCATCAATATATTTTATTTATTTCTTCATCGTGAAAATAAAGATTTTCATCAATATATTTTATTTATTTCTTCATCGTGAGTCATTAGAATCTCAGTCATTAAAATCTCTGAGAATAGTCGAGAGAAAGGTTACAAAATAGAGTGAATATTGTGTGAGGTTATTGTGTGAGGTTTTCTAGACGAGCTAGAAAGGAGAGTCACGCAGTTGCGTTTAGTAAACTCCCAGAGTCGATTATTGATATTTTAGTGAGATTTGCAGTGACAAGTGGACGTAGCTGAAATTACGTCTTCGACGTATGATACCAACTTTTCGCGATTTCGGTCTAAAACACGAAATCTTGAAGAGTCCAACACACTTGGCGCAGAATGGTAGGCGCCTAAGATTCTGGCGCTTAAGTCGCTTGGCGCACAGATCAATACTCGACTCCTAATGCTGATGGCGTTGAGCTCACGGGAGGCGAACATGCGCTAGGAACAGAGTCGCGCCAAACACAATCACTAACTTTAAGCACGAGAAGCAAAGTCGATTTGAGACAAGTTTTATGTAATAGATTTCATTTCATTGACATAAAACAAAACTATTACAACGTAGAGAACTGTTGTCAAAATGATCAAAGGTTGTAGACCAAGTGACGCAACACTCCAACAATCCAGAGATCTAACACTAATGCGCCTAGAGCTAAATTACCTAACTCTAATAATCGGCGCGCAGCGCCAAGCTACTACACGAAAACTCTATCATGGATAACGCAAAACGCAAATACTCCTAAAATAAAATAAAATAAAATTAAAGCAAACCCTAATTAGAAAGCAGAGTGCGAGAAGTGATTTTCCAAATCGAGGTCGAGGGTATATATATAGGAGTGCCGAACGTGAGAACGCCGGAGGTGAACAATCCTCATTGGTTACACGTTCGGCTGACATCAAAAGAAAATTCTTGACGTCAAACTCCAGAATCTCCGTACTTCAAATCTTGTATCTTAAATATTGAGTACTTCGATTCTGGGAGCGCTTCAACTGATGCTAAGCTCCAATGCACCTGTACGCTTCAACTTCACTTTCTCTTGAAATTCTTCTAAAAGTGTTGAAGTTGAGTGTTTCGTCATCTTCATTCCGTGGATGATTGTTGACTCTGCGCGTCTTGTACTTGGCGCTAGCTTCATCACGCGGCGCCTACTTCACGCAGGCACCATTTTCTAGGCGCAAGCTCCATCCTCGAGTGCATGGCGCCTGTCGCCTTCTTCATGTCTTGATGTGCGGCGCACGACACCATCTTGCTGAGCACACGGCATCGGCTCGTTGCTTGAATCCTCAGAATCGTCATGCTTCAAGTTGACACCTGCAAGATAGAATCAAAGACAAAAACACAAGTTGTAGACAAAACATTCATTTACAGGAACCCTCACTAACGGGGGAACCACTATAAATCTTATGTTCTTGTTTTATTTCTTGTATCGTTTCTTGTCGACGTAGTTGGGCAAAAATCTGAACTAAAATTTCATCGGCTGGGGCACCCACATCGTATTGGGTCTACTTTAATGACATGTCAAAGTTAAGCTAATAACACACCTTTAAATGCTTTGTTAAGGTGATAATGTTGTCCAACTTATATTTAAGTTCAAGGTTCTTTATCCAATCGATGTAGAATATATCTAACATTATGAACAATGGAGCATAGATCGACCCTTATTGTACCATAACAACCCCCACCTTGATCCTCCGATCCATAAATTGAAGTCATCCCCCTATGAACTTCTGAAGCGCTAGCTCCAACTTTGCACTTGAACTCTTCATGCCCTACATAGATAAATTGATTCTCCCAGACTCCGTCACTTGTTGAGGATTTGAATTTGACACAAACACGATTGTAAATGTAGCTAAAAAACACAAAATTGAGCTACAATCACAAACAATGGAGGATTTTGATTTAGACTTTGAACTTACAATTGATTGATCATAAAAGTATCTACGAACTATACAACTGAAATCACAAAAAAATAACAATAATTTTACGTGCATCGGTTAACTAAAAATCAATCTACATGGACGGTGATGGAGATGGTATAATTTGATTCTACAACAGTTATGGAATGTTCATGTAACATGTATCAACACATTACATAACGTATACAAAAAATCCAAATACGAGCTCTTATGAACCCTACAATCAACTTTGATTTTTTTGTTTCTCGTCCATTCGATCATAACAGAAATTGAATGCATCATGTCATACGTCAGTTGGCGAGGAACATATATATATATATAGCACTTGGATTAATAACCGAATTTGGTTGAGAATCACATGCACAACGCTTGATAGAAATCGCGCAACCTTTCTGAAGACAGAGATAGAAACGACGTTGTTTTACAACAGTTATGCGACAAATTTTAATTGAAGTGTCCATTTTACCCCTAAAGCTTAAAATATCCAAAATACTTACAAATTTCAAATTTTGGAAATTTTAAGATTCTCAATTTGTTTAAGCAATATATTGCTAACATATATTGTTCTTAAATTTGTTCATTGTATCATGAGAATCAAATATTGTGATCTTGCACCGAGAATGAGGAATCTTGTTTAAAAAAAATTGTCTCAAATATGAGTCTCGATTTTGTATACGGATTTTTACAACAATCTACCGTACCATTTGTATATACAGTATATACCATTTGTCACAAGGATTAAAAAATCTTATCAAAGTTTTATTTATCTATTAACTCGACCCTTCTTTTTATTCTTTGCTTTTGTAAGTTCATCGGACTTATAAATAGAAAAAATATACTGTATATATTAATATGTGACGATGAATAGATGATGTTATGGCTTACGAAATTGGTATAAGCTGTCTGTTGTTACGCACACCAATTTGTCAAAAAAAAAAAAAAAAAAAATATAGCCTACACCCTTTTGTGATTTTGTTCGTGATTTACTTTATTCTTTTATTACAGTATTAATTACTTATCGCCGCGCGCGTGTTTAATATGGGTTTGTGTCAAAATATATATTTGCAGCGACTTTAGTCTTTCAAATGTTAGTGGACAGGACACTACAAAATTCAATACAATTAGGGGGAAACTTCTACCTAAAAAAAACATAAAGTGGCTAAGGATAAGCAAAAATCTTGACCCCAACAAGAAATCCTTATTACGAATCAAGAATATGCATGCTACATTGAAAAATAAGATTGGAACTTAGATATTTCAAAATCCTTATGAGTACTTTTTCAAAAAATATATTCCTAAATACGTCAACAGCAGAAAATACGTACTTTGATCGATCCATGTGTATAACTAAAATTAAAATTAATTATGGGTGAGTTGGTTTACCTAAATTAAAATAAGTAGATATGAATATGAATATGGGGTGGGTACTGTCTTTAATGTTTTTTAATAAATAGCCATGAAATATATACTTATTACTAGGTTGAAAATTTCGATGGTCTTACAATATTTGAGAAGCTAGGATTTAGGCGTGATATGTAAAACATTCTTAGGACTAAAGACTTTGAATATTGCGTGTGCGACGCGACCCATCAGAGATCAACGCGTGAAACTCCAAATTAGACTTTGGTTGTACCAAAAGCTAAGCAAACAAAACAAGTCACTATCATTAAATATATTGGATGCCTTCTTTTTTTTTTTTCGCTTTTAGTGTAAATACATTTTATTTTTTTGTCCACAAGCGTACACGCAACATTTTCTTACAAATTTACACATTTTTTTACAAATTTATTTACAATAGGTAATCATAAAGCACTATGAAAACAATCAAAACATAGTGAATTTTTTCCCAAGTGCTATAATGTTAGAGCAAAGCATCTGGATGTCAGTACAATTTTTAAGTGAACAATTTATAAGTATTAATCAATTATGTACATACTGAAAAAGAAAAGTTCGAATTCCCTTTCAACATTTTTTTGGTTGAACCTGTCACACAAGATTTGTTCAATGTGATTTACTCAGTTGACGTAGTTTGTAGCCTACTACATTCAGCCCGAAAGTTTACTCAGAGGGTCTTAGTTGAGAAGCGACTGCGGTTCCCATCATAAAAAAAAAAATTGTATATCAAACAATTGAAATCATGTTGAGTTATAAATTGATGAATACCAATAATATTTGTGATGTGTCAAATAACATATTATTAAAATATATTTATATTTAAGCATATAGTTGAAAATGTAACATGTCGTAGTTCATTGCTTAGTATAATACTTATGATTGTTATGTCGTTGAATACGAATAATATTCTCTTCGTTATAGTACATTACTTTTGATTGCTATGTTGTCAGAATACGAATAATATTACCCTATGCACCTAGAGTATACATTCATTTGTGTTTAGGCAAGAAGGAAAATCATGTTTTATTGATATTTTCACAAAAAAATTAAAATGTAAAAATATATTTTTTAAATTAATAAAGTAAGTATTTACAGTTAAATTAATAGTATAAGAAAGTGTATTGTTTGAATAAAATATGTCAATAAATTTGAAGGAACGTTAAAAATGCGCATATAAATATATAAATAATAATTTGGGTCTTTTGTCTTAATACCTAATGAAATAATAAAGCACAAGGAATATAAAGATTTTGTTATGCAATCATGGATTGTCGAAAATTAAAAAACAAACTTACACTAAAATGCCAACCGAGGAATGTTCTTTGCATTTGCACCCACCTCCTTGACTTACTATACCATTGTCATTCAACGTTGACTAAAGTCAAACCCATTTTATTTTTATTTTTATTTTTATTTTTATTCTTATTTTTTTTGCCATATAAATACAGACTTGTGAACAATCAATTTGGTAAGATCAATCAAACATAACTATATTAACTAATAATCAATCACAAAACTCCTTTTCTTCTCATGGATCTTCAGCTTCAACAAGAATCGAGCGACGAATACTTGTTCGATGAAATCGAAAACGAAGACGAAGACGACGTGTTCTATAGCGAGCTCAGAAAGCAAGTGCTGCAGCTGACAGCTGAGGACGACGAAGCTGAAGACGAAGAAATTTACGAAAACAAGACAGCCAAACAAGGCCTTCACAACAGCCTGCAGAGTTTTCGACTGCAAAAGCAAGGGTACTACAATTGGCCCGACAACAAGGAGGAAGACAACTCACCCCCGAAATGGATACTCAACCTCTGGAGAACCGGAAATGGAACTGGAGTTTTCATACCTCAGATCGTGCCATCTCGAGGAAGAACCAGACCAAGTATGTGTTACTTAATGAAAAATATCAAGATCCCTCTCTTTTTTTTTCAATTTTTATTTCAATTTCTTACTCTTGAATATATATGGTTGCAGGGAGGAAGAAGGGTAAAAAGGGAAGAAAACAACCAAAGGCAGAGAAAGATATGAACTGATGATAGCTAGTTTTTTTTTTTTTTTTTTTCTTTTTCTGAAATATCTAAAAATATGTATCCTTTTTATTGTAAAAAGGAATAAAAACAGAGTACTCTGTATAGAATACTCTGTTGATTTTGCCAACAAATTTCCATCTAATATATAGTGGAATCAAATTACTTGAATACGCGCCACATGTTATAATCTGAAATATGCTACGAAATACTTACATCGGAAATTTTAAATAAAAAGATGCACATATGATAAAAATCATTATTCCTTCGGTCGAGCTAGCCATAGGGAGCTCAGGGCGCGAAGCCTCGACATGTAATCGCTTATGGCGAGAAATGCGCGAGCCGCCTGTCGAGTCGTCAAGATTCTTTGAAGCTGCTGTAAGGTTTGCTGTCTCAGAAGGTCAGCCTGCAGTAAAGAACAAGTAAGAGAGAGTCCATATTCCGAAAGGGTAATTCGGTAAATTAAGGCAAAAAAAGACGGCTATTACATTTACACCCTATCCCCTAATGGTATGGTCCAAGGTACACATTACTACTAAGTGTTTTTGTACCTAAACCTCTGTTTAGGGTAGGGGGCGATTTTACGAAACTACCCTTGAAAGTCGAAGGGTTCTTTCGTAATTAATATTATACCTGGTGAAGGAAATTCTCGAGCGTGGAAAGCTTGCTCATCGCAATCGCCATCTGTCCCATGTAGTCGGCCACGTTTCCGAAGCTGCGAGGGTTGGGCGAAAGCGTCTCGACAAGTGATTGTTGCAGAGCTTCCATCCCTTGGGACAAGGCGTCTTCCGCCTGCTGAGAAGATTGCTGCAGATTGCAAATGCCGACCAGCTGCTGCTCGGTTAGGGGCTCGATTTGGGAGCCGAGTATCTGAAAACCGAACAAAGTATAAATTACACACCGAGGTCATTTTCGTAATTTACCCATATAACTAAAAAATAAATAAAAAAATCACCTTGAGGATCTCGGAGCAACGGAATCCTCCCAACCACATGAAACACCTCTCGGCGGGAGTTTTCCACATGCCGGAGAGCATGTGGAACACGTCTGATTTCACGCCCATGCTCTTGAGATTGAAAAGCTCGTCGAAATGTGAGAGCACGCTCTCGACTAGAAGTCTCAGTTCGGTGTCGCCCACATGGGAACTAACGGATGATCTCAGATCATTGATTAACCGATGGTGTTCATCCAGCCATCTCGCGTAATCCATGTCAAACGCTAAAGCCCCTATACAAAGCACCCGATAATAATTAGGATTCACGTTTAAGCTGTAATTTAGAATTTACTCGAAATCGGGAAGAATTAGTTAGTTCCACTCACCATTTCCACCCATACATTGAGTTTGGATTCCGGGGGCTCCAGATGAGACAAACATACCCTGTAGTACATGCATATTGAAGATACTTAATATACGGTAATCGACTAATTGTTTCAGAATTCGTTATGCGTAGCAAAGAGTAATTAACACCTGTTGTCGTGCTCTTTTAAGATCTTTCTCTAGCTGCGTAAGCTTTTGTCGACTGGTCTCCAGCTGCTGAACATATGCCTAACAAAAAAAACCTATAGTAAGATCACAATTTGTTACAAAGATCTAACAAACAGAGTGAATTTCAAAAGCGATTGACAATAACCTTTTTCCTCATTCGACTTTTCCTCGCAGCTTCACGATTCTGCGCTAGCCTACGAAGCACCTGAAAAAACAATTTTGTTCGAAAATAATAATGTAAAGCTCGGATTCATTTAATTTTTTGCCGATAGAGGGTTATAATTTTTGTCAAAGAAAGCAACCTTCTGGTCTCCCATTTCCACCTTACAGTGGTCCATTGAATCCACAACCGTCAACGACATCTCATGATGATGAACTCCATTGCACTGAAAATAAGCAACAAACCAAATCAAGAAACCTATTTTCAGTAAACAGTTCAAATCAACTCAAACAAAAAAAGACACCAAGAATGAATGATCTGATTAAACACGAAACCTGGTTCTTATCATCGGTATCTGTGGACGTGTCCGTCTGCTGGCTGTGATCAGCCACAACGCCGGAGTCAGCCCAGTTGTCGAAGTGGCCGGGTCCCACCATTGTAGCCGGGGGCTTGTGAGGCATGAACTGGCCGGAGTTGACACCTGCACCCGACGAAACCATCTCGGCCGAACCCAAACCCTGAAAACGATACGAGTCATTAATAGTACTATATTTATTTTTCACAAACACCTTGTGTGCAAGAAGAGTAAAGTAAGGCTGAGGCTCACATTGACATTGTTGAGTCCACCGAACTGCAACAAGTTGCTGCTGGACACAATAGAGACGTTGCTTGCCTTCAAATCATTGTACACTGAACCTAACACAACACCCCATTTTTATTTTCATTTACAGGTCGGTAAAAAGTAAAAAAGAAAAAGCAGAGCAGATTAAAAAAACAAACAAAGATTACTTCTTGTTAAATCATCGTGGTGAAACCCGTTTCCGGGTGACTGTTCGAGCTCCCCGAGATCCGAGAAGCGTGACCCATTTCTACCGACTTCTTCACCTCTGCATTTTCCGGTCATGGAAAGTTAACTACACCGAAAAACACAGAGACAGAGAAAAACAAGAAGATTAAAAATGCGATCTTTCTCAGAGCACCTGATGTAGAAGGGTGGCGGGATGTGGCAATAAACGTCGACGGAGGAGCTACGGTTGGCAGTGGTAGTGTTGTGCATCTCAGCACGCTGAGTGTGAGCAGCAGAAGGAATCAGAGGGAGTGGGAGTAGTAAATGTAATGACAGCAGAGAGGTAAATGAATGGATAAAAAAACAAAATGGTAAAAAGAAGGAAAAGGTCAAAGAGAGAAAAGGGAAAATCTTGGATATATCTTGAACAGAGAGAGAGAGAGGAGGTGATACGTGATATGGTATTTTTCGTATAGGGTGTTTAAAATCGATGGGTACGAAGCTCGCTTTTCCATTATTGCATTCAGAACCCTTTCGTTTTGGGTAGATTTAGGGGGGCCCCCAACGCGAGCGAGGTGTACTCTCTCTCCCTGTCGCGTGTGCGTCACGTGCCGACCGGACGCTGCTATCACTGCCACCGGAAAAGGCACCGGCCGTCTGTCAGCAGGCACATGCCATGGATTTGATGGGAAATTGTGTTTGGGAGATGTTCAACAAGATACCCTCTGTATAAATTATTTTTATTTTTTATTTTGTTTGTCTAAAATGTAGTAATAAAATATTAATAATATTTTTAAATTTCTTTGCTCCAACAAAAGAGTACTCTCGTACTCGTGAGTACATTTTTCTTGAGAAGTTTTTAACCAAAACTGAGAATTCCATCCGTAGCTTGGTTGAGCTCGAGTGGCGCGCTCGCGTCCTTGAGAATTTGGAGAGGGACCACGTGGCCACGTCATGCAATTTGGAGTGTTATCCATGTTTTTCCCCCCCAATTTTGTTGTTAAGTGTTAGTATTTCCTTCCTAAAAAATTATACTCCTCTCCAAACAATAGCCACGTAATTGGACATGAAAATTAAGAAAATATAGTGTTGTTGAGGGTAAATATATATTTTTAAATTAATAAAGTAAGTAGTAGAAAGTTCTATTTAAAAAAGTAGGTGAAGTTCACCGACTTCAAAAGCTTAGTCGAGTGATAAGACATGTGATGATGTTTCAAATCTCGAGTGAAACAAATTTTAATTGAAATATTATTAAATAAAAGTATTTTCATTGAAAATATTAATAAAAGTATATACTCCATCTAGTTAAAAGTATTTTCATTGAAATATTAATAAAAGTATATACTCCGTATTTTCTCTAGTTCACAAAACATACAATATTAACTATAGAGTATTTTTATTGAAATATTAATAAAAGTATATATATACTCTCTCTAGTTCACAAAACGTACAATATTTTTGTGAGCACGTAGATTAAGAAAAATGTTAATTTTTAACTTTTTGATTAAAAAGTACTCCGTCTCAGTATAGATGCAATATTTTCTTTGTAATTTACAAAGAAAGTATTGTATTTTTGTTGGTAGAGAGAGTAAAAGGTAAAAATGTATTTTTAAATTGAAAAATAAAATATCGTGAGTGGAGTTTAAAAAGTATGTGAATAAAGTAGAAGTAAAATAGTATTTTAAAAATAAAAAGTTAGAATTTTTTTTTTGGTTGTATATCAACTATTGTGAGATACTTTAAAAAGAAAAGTATTTCAACTTTTGTTGGAGTGAGAAAGTATGTCTTTTTAAATAAAAAAGTATAAATAATTATTTTTTTAAATGGGTTATGACTATTGATATTGAATAACCCGTAAAAGAAAGTACTAAGTATTAACATTGTACGCAGAAGTATACAATAAATAGAAAGTACATGTATAACAATCCGGTGGATTGAAATTTCTCGTCTTTCAACTTTATAAAAAAATTAATAAGTTGAACAACAGAGATAAAATTATATTTTAAAATAAAAAAGTAAATTAATTATTTTATTTTTCAATGTGTTCATAATTAATTGAAATATTAAAAAAATAAAAAAATACCTAATTTTATTGATATTATTTATTTTTGGAATATGATTTGTTGCTTACACATATTGTAGCAGGTTTAGAGTATTAAGTTTGATGAGATTATGAAGATGAATGCTTGGTTTTGCTTATGTTGTATACTTGTATTTGGCCATATTGTATATTTATCGAAAAGTGGTAGTATTTATTGTGAAAAATGCAAGTCGTATAGTCAGCTAAACTAACAATTTAAATAGATTATACTTCCTTCGTCTCAAAAAAATAATATTCCCTCGGTCCAAAGACAGTTGTCATACTTTCCTTTTTGGGGTGTCCAACAATAGTTGACACACCCCAAAAAAGGAAATAATTAATCTAACTTTTTTATTTTAATATACAATTTTATTCTACCTTACCCCCACCTACTTTTTAAACTTACTCACAATTACTTTACTTTTCACTTTTAAAATATATTTTAATCTTTACTTTTCAATTAAAAAATAAAACAACAACAATTTTCTTAAACTCCATGTCCAGGAAAGTATGACATCTATTAATGGCCGGAGGGAGTATTGAGTAACATTTTTTTTTTTTTTTAATTAACTACTTTTTTTGAAACAAAAATAATACTCCACAACTGTCTAAAACGACGAATTAAGATTAAAATATAAAGAGCCATAAAATTTTACGTTTCGTTGTTTAGTTTAAAGATATGTATATGCTAATGATTTTAAATATAAATAAGTATTGAATTATTGATCAAAGCCAGAAGGCGCCAATCTTGAACTTATAAGATTGTGAAATGGCCTTTTTGCGTGTTCAATATGTTCAAATATTTTTAAAATATAGTAGTTGTGTAAAATTTAACAATCGATTTCTTTAATACTAATATACATAGAAAAAAAATTGTATACGAAGTCAGAAAATTAAATATTAAATCATTGAAAAGTATACACCATAAAATCTCAAAATACACAAAATTAAAATTGAATTTTAAAATAATACTAATATAGTTTCAAATTAAAATTAAATTGTATATTATACTCAAAATTTGTCTAAATAATGCAGGCTAAAACTTAATTCTTTGTAACTTCTTTGTTGTTGATTTTTTTTAATGATTTTTATGATCACAGATGAGTGCTTTAAATTTTAATTTTTTTAATATATAAATAGTCAAATTAAAATTTTAAGGAGACAATTTATTATGGTCTCATATTCAATTAATTTGTATAGTGCAAGTCCAAAAACATTAATAGAAAGTTATAAATTTATTTGAAAATCTTATAAACAAAATTTCAAGATTTAAAACATTACCATAGTACCACTTGATCTAGACTTTATCCTTATCCAGGACACATTAACTTCCTACTACTATTACTATAAAAGGCAATAAATTACTTCACGTGCCAAATATATTTTTAAAACTTTTTATAAAAATTACAAATAAAGTATAAATATGTTTTAAAAATAAATATATACTGGTTTTTTTTTTTTTTTTTACTTTGTGCTCAGTAAGATGAACATAAAATTAATGTTGGGAAAAAAATAGAATAATATTTTTTTTAAAGTGAACAGTTAAATTAAATGTAAATATTTCATTTCAAAATTAATAAAAAATGTATAAGTCTAAATATAATCAAAATAACTTACAAATATAAAAGTCACATTTTATTAATTCTTCTACATTCCTAATATTTGTTTGATGTCGACCTCAAACTCAACATATTCTAGAGAACCTGACTTGAGGGTCCATATATATAGTAATTAGTTTATAACCTAAATGGAAGAATCATGTCTTTTAAAACAATACTCCTCTATAATTTTAGACCTGAATCTAATTGTAAAACATTCAAACTGCCATGGCAAAAATTCAATGCATGGAAAGAAATGAGTTGCAATCATAAGTGCTCACATTCATTACCCAAACCCTATTACTGTATTTGCAAGTCATGGACCAAAGTGGACTCCATCATATTACCTCTATCCCACACAATAGTCACATTGTAAATTAAAAAAAAAATGTGACTATTGTGTTGAGACATATAAGTATATATTAAAAATTAAAAAGAAAAAAGAGAAAATATGAATTTTTAAATTCAAATTATTATCAGTATTACCGTCATATAACTCATATTAATTAGAGCATCTTCAATGGTGTACACATAAGTACAATTCATTTGACACATTATCAATAATTTGTACATATGAATTTATACCTCATCTCAATGTTCAGAGGTACAATTATCAATCTTTTTTGCATGTGAGACCCACAAGATAAGACACATTTTTTATTTTTACCTAGTATATAATATTTGATACTCCGAAATTCTCTCAATATATGATACTCAAATTTCTAATAGTGTACCTAAGTACTGTTCTAAGAACTATTCTATGTCGTGTAGAAATTATACTTACATTGATATGCTTTTACCATAACAAAAAAGTGATTATTGATATAATTGTAAAAGTAAAAAATTCTCTTGGTAAACATTGTGAAAAAAGTTAGTATTTGACATGATGTGTATATGGGGAAATGTGGCAAAATTTGAGAGGGTAATAAAGGATGATAGGATGGTGAATAGACGGGGTCGGGTAATAGTTTCAATAAATAAATACGGAGTAATTCATTTGGTAACTAAATTACTATCATGACCCCCATAGCAAAGTTTTGAGCCTCACATATATTATGTTGACAATATTATCACTTAATTTTTTTTTATTTTTTTTAAGTGTTACTCCCTCCTTCTCTTAACATTATGCATAGATAAAATGACACGTAAATTAAGAAAAAGTGATTTTTTGTATGTTTTATAATATAAAGTAGGGGTGTAATAGGTATTGATGTGTAAATAATAAAGTAGATAGTTGAAAAAGTAGTGGTATAAGAGTAAATAAATGTATATTGAGAGGATAAAATTGTGAAAAGACATTTCATTTATGGAATGTGCACTATTTTAAAGGATGGACTAAAAAGAAAAGTATGCATTGTTTTAAGAGAAAGAGAGAGTATTGCTCAACTATGATATAATATCCGAACAGGTTCATTACTTCATTACGATTTGGATGCTCATGTCCATGGAATTTCTAGGTACGAGTAATATTAAAAGAATTTTCGACTACTCGTGAGGAGAGTAATAATAAATTTACTTAAAAATAAATCTTATTTTCTAATCGGAAAAAATAATTAAAAATAACTTATAATTTGAATTAATAAAATTAAAAGTACAAAATTAGTAGGATTGTGGATCAGGCCTTATGGGTTGGGCTTTGATCAACCCAAATTAAACCCATATAATTTTAAAAGCTTGAGCTTCCAAGTTCTGGGCTTCAAGTTCACCAATATAAATAAAAGCCCAATTAACCCTAGGCTAAAATTTTCCGAATATCTATAGCATACACATAGCTGTGTGATCCATTGCACACACGATTCAATTAAATAATATAAAATTACAATACAATCTTAATTATAAACAAAAACATACATAATTAAAATAAATAAATAAACAGATTTTAATACCCATTATTATATAAAAATAATTATAACTTTCTTTAAATCAAAATTCCCCTAAAAATATGTTATTGTAATTATATTTATAAATTAATTAATGATAAATTGTATTTATATTAAATAAATAAAAATAATTATGAATAACGTAGGTGAAAATGGTAATTTATACTCTACATATGTGTACAATGTATTGTACATTTACTGTATTAATTATAATTTTTGTGTGTAGTAATGAATTTTTTTTATTTAATGATGATTTATTTGTTAACATAATTTAAAGGGCCTTTTCTCAAAGGTCATTGGTTTATGAAACCTTTGACAAAGTCAAACCTTATTTTTTAATTATTTTATTTTTTTAATTCAAGTAAAAAAGAAATGTCTGTTTTTTAATTGTTTTGTTTTTTTAATTCAAGTAAACAAGGAAATGTCTATATTGCCCTTACCACATTAAAGCAAGTAAAATAACTTTTATTGGTTTCTGAGGATTCGAACCCAAGACTGTCCGACTTTGACCTAGAAAATGAGATTGTTTTCCCGTTGAACCAAGTGAACTAAATTGAATATTTTATCAAACTTTAAATATATATATATATATATATATATATATATACTAACGAATAATTTCATTTAAAATTTTATATATTAATCTAGCTTATGGTCTCGAGATAAATTTCATGAAATTTTGATGGTCTCGAGATCGTTTTATCGCGAATGTAAAATACTTTTGATGGCTTTTTTATTTTTAGTTTGATAAAATAATATTTTAATTACTAATATAAAGTTAAATTAATTAAATTTAATTACTAATATAAAATTAATTACGTTAAATTTAATTACTAATATAAAGTTAATTTCATGAAATAACATTTTAATTACTAATATAAAGTAAATTTCATTAAATAAAATTTTAATTACTAATATAAAATTAATTTAATGAAATTTAATTACTAATATAAAGTTAATTTCATTAAATAAAATTTTAATTACTAATATAAAGTTAATTTCATTAAATAATATTTTAATTATTAATATAAAGTTTATTTAATGAAATTTAATTACTAATATAAAGTTAATTTCATTAAATTTAATTATTAATATAAAGTTAATTTCATGAAATAACATTTTAATTATTAATATAAAGTTAATTTCATGAAATAACATTTTAATTACTAATATAAAGTTAATTTCATGAAATAAAATTACTAATATAAAGCTAATATAATGAAATTTAATTACTAATATAAAGTTAATTTCACGAAATATAACATTTTAATTACTAATATAAAATTAATTTAATGAAATAACATTTTAATTACAAATTTAAAGCTAATATAATGAAATTTAATTACTAATATAAAGTTAATTTCATTAAATAACATTTTAATTGGTAATATAAAGTTAATTTCATGAAGGTATATGTCATTTAGTCTTAGGTGTATTGAAAATCTATCTATCACAATGTCTAATTTCATAGAAGATGGCTTATATATCATGCATATTGTCTATAAGAGACTTAATACTAAACGGGTTAGAATTGCATTAGGTATATGAAGAAGCACTTTTCGTTCACAAGGAAAGAGAAGCGTTTTTACCTCGCTTCAAAAACCGAGGGTACGTTGTAATTCGACCACTCGGATTATCAATCCGAGGGAGGGCTAGAGTGAGGGGTTTTCATATTCATATTCATTTTAATGTATAACAAAATAACAAGCACGTTCAAGTAAACAATCAAAAGCAAGCAAACAAAGGTATATCAAATGGAAAGAAGTGGAGATGAAGTCAAGGAAAACGCCCACAAAATGATTAACTAATGCTTTGGTAAATTCTCAAAGGATCTCGTCCCTAGAGTCGATCCCTTGTAGTGTTTAAGTTCAAATAATCGATATATGAGAAGAAAAGGCCAGACCTATCGGTACCTAATCGTTTAATCTCCGTGTGTAGCACCGTAATTGATACGTACCTCGTCGGGGATATAAAGATAGAGAAGAACGAAGAAGGAAAAAGATAGGAAGATACCGGCGGAAGTCCCAAAACCTCTGAACCTGAATTCGTGAAATCAATTAAGGACGGAACCCTAACCCCCAACACGAAATCGATGCAGCAACTCGGGGATGATGAAGACACACGAACGAAGGGTGGATCGCTTCGTTGATTCGTCGGCTGAACTCTTTTGGTTAATTGGGTAGAATTCGAACCCAAGAGAGGTTTTATGAAAACTCACGAAACATAATTTTTATTATCAAAAGTCTTATCCCTAAAACAATGAAATAGAAAGCCTTTATATAGGCATAACAAAAACGTAAAGGAAAAGGAAATAAAAGACTTAAAACATCGAAAACCCTACAAAACGCCGCTGCTGCTCGTTCTGTGATGATGTCGTCCGACAGGGTAGGTTGTCGTCCGACAGCTCCTTGTCGTCCGACAGGAAATGCTGTCGGCCGACATCTATCCCGAAACTCGGGTTGATCCTCGAGATGATCCTCGTGTTCCGCAGAATATGGATTTTAGCCCCGTTGTCTTCCGACAGGTCTTGGTGTCGGCCGACACCAAGCCAAACGCTCGACTCAACTTCGCGGAACCTTCTCGGCACACTCTCGACCTCCGTTTTACCGTCTTCTTCGTCGTTCTAGCTTGAAACAGAACTCGGGTCGTATCAGTAATGAAAACACACGTTATCAATTATCGTTACTTAAACCTTTAGTTTGTACATGCAAAAACCGAACCTCGAGATGAAGAGCCCCGCACCACGGTAGCTTATCGATTTTAATCTCCAATTAACCTAAACCCCGCCCCACGAAGATTTGGATCAATTGTGGTTCGAGAATTTACACTTAAAACTAAGTTTTATTCATTGAAGCATTTTGTCAAACACTTTGTAGGCATTACCTAAGCTTCATCTCCAACTAGGAATTTAGCCAACAAAAGCCATAGAAATCGTCATAATCAACATGTAAATCGTAAATCCAAGCTCAATCAATATCATTCAATACAATCCAAGTTCAATTTTCACAAATCAAGCAAAGTATGAAAATTCTACAAAATGCAATAAAGAGAGAAGGGAGAAGAAATAGCCAAGGTGAAGTCTCGTGATCGTAGGTAGTAGATCTCGATCCGTCGTCCTTGCCCGAGCTCGAATCCGTCGTCAATGGAGACTTGCTCTTGGAAGAAGATGAAATTTCTCTCTCTCTTAGCTCTTCAAATTGTTTTCGTGTGTCAAAAGTTGTGTGAGAAGAGTGTTTCTCCCCCTTTTATACTCACATGAGATGAATAACCGTTTCTAGCTCTTTTCCCCCCAAAATAGATCGGAAATGACGTTTCTACCCCTCGGTCAAAACTTAATAGTCACGGTCAACGCCCAGTCAACTCGTGGTCAACACCTTTCAGCCCGGGTCAACTCTTCCTCGGCGCATTTCACTTGGTCCTCGCTGGAAATTTCAGTCCTCGCCGGTGTGGTCCTCTCTAGATTTGGTGCATATTGAATTGGTGCATTTCAAGTGGTATGCGCTGAAAGGCTCCCTCGGTCCTCGCAATTCTCTGTACAACATTTCTCCTCTCCTCATTCCATGTTGGTCCTCGCCCAAAAATGCGCATATTGCCAAAATGCGCTCCGGTCCGCGCCAGTTCCTCCCTTGCGCGCGACTTTTCGATTCTCGTCATAACTTTTCTGTCCGAACTCCGATCGTCGAGACTCAAAATTCTACAGATTCCCGACTTCAAGATCTTCGCGTCCATGTATGGCACAACCTCTAGTTCCGAGCTAGTGATAGCAGTGTTTGCGTCGAAGTCGCTGCAATTTCCAGGTTCGGATTTTCTCCTCGTTTCTCTCGTTTTCACCTACATTTCACACACAAACTCGACTATACCGTGTATAAGTTCCGTCACATCAATAATAAGCAAATCCTCAATGATCACACACATATTTACCTAAAATATACAAAATCACGCCCAAACATAACAATAAAAACGAGCAAAATATCGGCATTTCAAACTACTACAACGAAAAAGCAATGCTCGTCCCGAGCATAATGTTCCAACGTGATACACTAACTAGCCGGAGAAGCACGTTTCAAACCAATCCCATGTTCATCTCAATCAAACATTGTTAAAATAAAATGACACACACTATTCGAATCACTCAACGCACGATTCACTCGTTTCTTTCCTCTCAAAAATCGAATTATAGGCCAAATACACTCATCATGCAAGAGATAGAACAAGTAACTTGCATTTAGTCAAAGAAGCTCAAGGAGTAGAATGGATAGCACGCATCATGTATACATTTCGCACATCACAAGCTCAAAAACGATTATGCTCAATCAATCCTACTTTTCTTAAATCAAAATGTGATCTAAATGGTAGGATAAGGTTAGGGTAGGATAAAATGAAACAAGAATAAGGCACTCACTACTCCCTCGTCCCCTCCTACACAGGATGTATCTCACAATCACCACGCACTTATTTCTCCATCTATGTGCAAGGAACATAAATAAACCGAGTTTACCAATCAATTCATATATTTCAAGAAAAACCCTCGCCTTTTTTAATCGATTCATCTTTTTTTTTTTTTTTTCGTTGGCCAAGCTTTTTGCTCTTTTTTTTAGGCTATTTTCTTGCACTTCTCTTTTTACATTTTTTTTTCTTTCTTTTGTGCACACAATATCATACATCATTTCTTCTCATCATTCATCTTGTTAGAGGGTTGACTTTTTCCAAGAATTACTAACAACATACTCAAGTTTACAATGTCCCTTTTATGCACAATCCTAAAGAATGACCCCTTTTTAACAATCGAACCTTCATCACCAAATGACCCCAATTATGCTCACACCACTCTTGGAAACACACGGCAACAAGAAAAAGGTATACATGTAGGCTCAAGGGGTTTTCTAGGGTGTCCCACGACGCGCTCGGTCAAGTATGTGGAATATATATTAGTGGAGCTTCCTAAAGATCACATTCATCATTTTCAAGGCATAGCAAGACCAACCAAGCTTGCTACAATTCACTCATAATGCACAAACTTATACACATGCCCAACAAGAGAATCAATGCATATCCATAGTGAAAAACGAGAAATCAAGGTGAGATAACATATATATCATTCATCAAAGAAAGCTCAAGGTTCGACAATCCTCACAAAATATCAAGGGTTACAAACTAGCGAATAGTGCAAAATCATATTATCCAACAACGACCAAAAGAGATAAACGACATCCAACAAACGACTTCTCCGACTTTAACCACATCCACATGTATCACACACTTCTACGGGACTCGCACACTTCATCAAAGTAGGAAAACGCCAAAAATCTCTAATCTAAAACGGGAAAAAAAAAACAAATAAGAAAAAGAAATAAGAATAAGAAAAATAAAAATAAAAAATAAAAAATAAAAATAATAGAATTAAAATCATCTCACAAAGAGAACACCACCAAAATACTCCACCAAAAATCCCAAAAGAAAAATAAAAACGATCAAAGAGGGATAAGCCAATCACATACCTCGACTCGAACTCAATTCGGGTTGTTTCGACGTCACTTGTGGTGTATAGAAAATAGAGAAGAATCACCTTAAGGTCCGAGAAATACAATGTAGAAGGACATGGAGGAGTGAGCTTCATGTTCACGGGTGAGAAACACAAGACTCTCACAAAGCACTCTTTAACGTCATGAGCTTGACGGCCGTGGGAATGCCCCCACGAGGCGCTCGGTTTTCGGCTCCGAGCTACACCCGATCCTCGATCTCCTTTAGCCCTTTAAAAATATCGAAGAAAATCGTCGTAGGAAGAACATCTCGGCTAAGATATGATGCTCCTCCGAGTAAAATCCTCCAAGCTTTGATGTGAGAAAATATGATATCGTAGTGCTCGAAATATGATTCTCCCCCACCTTTTCGGCTCGAGGTAATGAATATGTGTCTTCTATCTCGACCGATAAAAAATAGGAACTAAACTTCCAGAGATAGATCATTTCCGGCAAGGGACTACGGTTCTCTATATTGAAAATATCAAGTAGTCGACCGGAGTAGGAAATTGAATCCCACAAAGCATTTCTCCTTAAACCATCCACATCAACCGGTAAAAATACCGAACTAAATCTTCTTAAGAACTCCATCTCGACCAATGCCTCACGATCCTCAATATAAAAACCATCACTCGGTCGACCGATCACATACCCCATCTCGACTCTCAACTCAAATGGATCCAAGAATTTTTCATCTAAACCGCGAATAATATCAATAAAACTTTTACCGGGATTAAGCGGTTTAGGTGGGTCGAGTTCGTTGTGCTTTTATTCATCATCCTTAATAGGCACGGGAGTTTTAGAATGAGAGCTAGAAAACTCAATTTTGACTCCCAAGTCAACCAAGCCGTAAATTCTCCTACCAAAACCCCATGACGTCCTCTTATCATCCACTATTTCAAGTGTGGCATGCTCCTCCATCACTTTCTCTTCAACCTCAATTTCTTCATCAAAGAAGAGCTCAACCATAGGAGACACAAAATCACAATCTAGAAACTCAACACCACACTTCAAGGGAAACTCAACATGTAGAGTCTCTTTTACCTCATCAAATCCCAAAAGTGGAATGTCCACATCAATGAACTCAAGTGTGGGAGCATTAATCTCAAATGGAATCGGAGAAAAGTAAGGAGACTCGTCCATCACATCCAATATAGGAAAAACCTTTAGTGCTTATGTTTTCTCCTCAATTTCCATTTTTAGCTCGGCTAAGCTAGTTATCATGTTTGAAAATTGAGTCTCTAACCTCTTTTGACTCGCATGGAGGTCATCAATAGCCATCTCTTGGCTCTTCATATATTCATCGAGCTCGTCCTCCACTTGAGCTACCAAATCTTGGGACGGTTCGATTTGTGAAAGCATTGTCTCTTCCTCGGGTTGGTTATACTCATACGGTACTTCCACCTCCATAGTCTTTCCTTGAGCTAATGCATTGTAGGGACATGTCCTAAAATCGTGCCCTTCATCACCACAAATAATGCAAGAAACTCTCATATCTTCTTTCAACTCTTGCATCTCTTTCCTCATCTCTTCCATTTCGGCCTTCCATTTATTTTCGCCATCTACTTCCTTGGTTTCCACCATAGGCCTTCTCAATAGTTTCCCGTCCTCTTCATCTTGTTCATAATCTTCATCATAATGAAAGTACTCTTGTGCTTTGCGAGCAATCATGGCATCAATGCGATCTAACTCACGTTGGACGGAAGCTTTTTTAGAATTAGATGTCGTGGGACGTGAAGAATAAGTTTATGGTGGAGACTCATAATGTGGCTCGGGCCAATGATGGGTAGTCGGAGGATATGTCGGCTCCGGCCCAGATGAATAAGGCCTAGATGGTGGATATTCGGGCCTTGAATGGGAATAACTCGGCTCGGGCCTTTGACGTTGATAGCTTGGCTCGGGTCTTGGATTATAATAATTCGGCTCGACTCTTGATTGGTACTCTCCTTGATACTTCGGTTGAGGATGAGGGTAATAGGAACCTTGATAGTTTGATTGAGGAGATTGTGGTTGTGGCGGGTAGTAGTTGTCTTGGTAATGAGATCCTCCATAAGGTTGTGAATATTGTGGTTGTTGTGGAGGAGAAGCATGGTAGTGGTTGTATGGTGGAGTCGCTTTTTGATAAGAACGTGAATACTCCGGTGCAAACTTTGATAAGAACGTGAATACTCCGGTGCAAACTTTGATGTCTCGTTGGATGTTGGAGTTGACTCTTTGTACGCACATGACCTCGGATATTGGTGACTCCACATACCTTGCATTCAAAAACAAAAGAAAGCAACTAAAGTAAGCTAACTAAAGCTAAGCTATCTAAACTAATGGGGGACATGATCAAAGCAAAGTAAATGAAACTAAAACAAGTAGCAATTGAAAAGAACATGACTAGAAAACTTCAACTAGGCCTCCCCGGCAACGACGCCATTTTGAAGAAGCACTTTTCGTTCACAAGGAAAGAGAAGCGTTTTTACCTCGCTTCAAAAACCGAGGGTACGTTGTAATTCGACCACTCGGATTATCAATCTGAGGGAGGGCTAGAGTGAGGGGTTTTCATATTCATATTCATTTCAATGTATAACAAAATAACAAGCACGTTCAAGTAAACAATCAAAAGCAAGTAAACAAAGGTATATCAAATGGAAAGAAGTGGAGATGAAGTCAAGGAAAACGCCCACAAAATGATTAACTAATGCTTTGGTAAATTCTCAAAGGATCTCGTCCCTAGAGTCGATCCCTTGTAGTGTTTAAGTTCAAATAATCGATATATGAGAAGAAAAGGCCCGACCTATCGGTACCTAATCGTTTAATCTCCGTGTGTAGCACCGTAATGAAAACACACGTTATCAATTATCGTTACTTAAACCTTTAGTTTGTACATGCAAAAACCGAACCTCGAGATGAAGAGCCCCGCACCACGGTAGCTTATCGATTTTAATCTCCAATTAACCTAAACCCCGCCCAACGAAGATTTGGATCAATTGTGGTTCGAGAATTTACACTTAAAACTAAGTTTTATTCATTGAAGCATTTTGTCAAACACTTTGTAGGAATTATCTAAGCTTCATCTCCAACTAGGAATTTAGCCAACAAAAGCCATAGAAATCGTCATAATCAACATGTAAATCGTAAATCCAAGCTCAATCAACATCATTCAATACAATCCAAGTTCAATTTTAACAAATCAAGCAAAGTATGAAAATTCTACAAAATGCAATAAAGAGAGAAGGGAGAAGAAATAGCCAAGGTGAAGTCTCGTGATCGTAGGTAGTAGATCTCGATCCGTCGTCCTTGCCCGAGCTCGAATCCGTCGTCAATGGAGACTTGCTCTTGGAAGAAGATGAAATTTCTCTCTCTCTTAGCTCTTCAAATTGTTTTCGTGTGTCAAAAGTTGTGTGAGAAGAGTGTTTCTCCCCCTTTTATACTCACATGGGATGAATAACCGTTTCTAGCTCTTTTCCCCCCAAAAATAGATCGGAAATGACGTTTCTACCCCTCGGTCAAAGCTTAATAGTCACGGTCAACGCCCAGTCAACTCGTGGTCAACAACTTTCAGCCCGGGTCAACTCTTCCTCGGCGCATTTCACTTGGTTCTCGCTGGAAATTTCAGTCCTCGCCGGTGTGGTCCTCTCTAGATTTGACGCATATTGAATTGGTGCATTTCAAGTGGTATGCGCTGAAAGGCTCCCTCGGTCCTCGCAATTCTCTGTACAACTTTTCTCCTCTCCTCATTCCATGTTGGTCCTCGCCCAAAAATGCGCATATTGCCAAAATGCGCTCCGGTCCGCGCCAGTTCCTCCCTTGCGCGCGACTTTTCGATTCTCGTCATAACTTTTCCGTCCGAACTCCGATCGTCGAGATTCAAAATTCTACAGATTCCCGACTTCAAGATCTTCGCGTCCATGTATGGCACAACCTCTAGTTCCGAGCTAGTGATAGCAGTTTTTGCGTCGAAGTCGCTGCAATTTCCAGGTTCGGATTTTCTCCTCGTTTCTCTCGTTTTCACCTACATTTCACACACAAACTCGACTATACCGTGCATAAGTTCCGTCACATCAATAATAAGCAAATCCTCAATGATCACACACATATTTACCTAAAATATACAAAACCACGCCCAAACATAACAATAAAAACGAGCAAAATATCGGCATTTCAGTATATTACAATTATGATTAGGTATGTGTGTCTAGAATTCATGACTAAATCATAGTCATCCATTCAAAAGTAAATAATACAAGAATTAATCACAGCCATCTATTAATTTCAATAAATAAAAGAAGAATAAATCAAGAATTAATTACAGTCATCCGTTCAAACGTAATCAACGGTTGTGTTTGTTGATCCGATCTTATGGTCAACTTTACATCACAACCATCCATTCAAGATAATGAACGGATGATTTTTGTTGATCCGAGTCCTAGTAATTAAAATGTAATTTAAATTAAAATTAACTCAATATTAGTAATTAAAATATAATTTTATTTAAATTAATTTTGTATTAGTATTTAAAATGTAATTTCATCTAATTTAATTTTATATTAGTAATTAATTGTAATTTCACGAAAAATAATTTTATATTAGTATCTAAAATATAACTTTATGTAAATTAACTTTGTATTAGTATTTTAAATATAATTTCATGTAATTTAATT
This sequence comes from Euphrasia confusa, assembly GCA_954870475.1. NCBI lineage: Eukaryota > Viridiplantae > Streptophyta > Magnoliopsida > Lamiales > Orobanchaceae > Euphrasia > Euphrasia confusa. Next base: position 25,514,113 of record OX940967.1, read on the forward strand.
TTATATTAGTAATAAATTGTAATTTCACGAAAAATAATTTTATATTAGTATTTAAAATGTAATTCTATGTAAATTAACTTTGTATTAGTATTTTAAATATAATTTAATGTAATTTAAATTTATATTAATATTTAAAATTTAATTCCATGTAAATTAATTTTATATTAATAATTAAAATATATTTTTTGGTAATTTGTGAGTTTTTTTTTTTTTTGCGTCAGTTTTTTTTTTTTTTCGCTGAAACTTGGTGTTCGACCATCGGGAGTTCTACTGGAGAGTATCTAATTCCGGTCAGATTTTGGGAAAACAAATCAACAACGATTGGGATACGGACAAATCTAAACGGCTGAGATGGTCTTATCGTTCCAGGCTTTCTTCAATCCAGAAAATCCCGACCATAAACACACCCTTATGGAACAATTAAGGAAATGAAGGAGGTGATGTCCTAGGCGGCGGCGTTCCGGTCGGTGGAGTTCGGGGAGGAAGAGAGAGAGAGGCGGCAGAAGAAGAAGAAGAAAAAAAAAAACGTGAATTTTTTTAGAACTCTAATTTGAACATTTGGGGATTTTGAATTGGTGGAAATTGTGATTCGATTCGTATTAAATGGGTACGGGTTAATGGGTTGGATCTATATTTTAATTATATAAAACAATTTTTGTATTTTTCAGAAAATAAGAAATGATTTAATTTATTTTTGAAATTATATAAAATGAATTAATATTAAAAAGGGTCATTTAAACAACACTCAATCTCGAAAAGACATTTTCACAAAAACTTCTTCCAAAAAGGCCCTTTACCCGACGGAGCCTTATAAATTAGAGCAAACTTTTAAATTTAACCATTACAAAATTTTATAAGGAGTTTTTTGAACAAAGGGAAACTTAAATTATGAACTTAACTTCAAGCTCATAAAATATACGGAGTACTTAACAATATAGAATTAATATTTTTTTACCTATTTATTAATTAAGGTATTACTTATTTATAGAATTATAAACAAGAGCACATTTTATATTTTAAAAATCGTAATTACTTATTTACCCTTTGAAACATAATGAATATATATTAATATTATTATTTTTCTCCACTATTAGGGTGATAATTCGTAGTTGGAAGAGTACAACACCTCTCAAGGATGATCATAAGGAATATATATATATGGATTTGATATATTTTTAGAGGTAAGGAATATTCTCTTTGTTCTATACTAGTTGTTGTACTTTTTTAATAAATAATAAATGAGTTGTGACAACTATTCTGGGATGGAGGGAGTATTTATTAGTTTGATTTTTATTAGTTTAAAGTGCGTTGCATCGTTCATGGCGGACTGCCTTCTACAAAGCGTACGATGGGAGGGTGAGTTTCTCCTTCTCCATGTGTGAGGAGTGTTGGGTTTTCTATAAATATAATCCATAACTCAATAGATAGATTTACGTATTTTACAAACATGAAAATTTGCGAAAAAGAAAATTATGCATAAACACGTAAAACTCTTTTTATATATGAATCTAATGCGTAAGTATGTAGTAAGAACAATTAATAAATTTAGTTTAAATTATGCACCTTAATTCTTGTATGTATTTGATGTCTGGACGTAGATGGATCAAGCCGCGAACGTATCCGACCTCAATTCGTTGTACGAACCCTCCTTGATCAACAAACGTGGAAGCTCTTCAACTATATTGAGTCTCACTCGATTCTCTCGTCTCGCCGCGAATATGCTATTAGAATGTGAATTCTAATGTGTTCTAGCATCATATTTCATGGGTTAAAGTCCTTTTATATAGGAGGGATGTACAAAAGAATTTAGGGTTGAATAGAAAAAAAGGAAACAAATCCTGCGCTGAAATTACACTGATATCGCTCGACACAAAAATGTGGAGGCCGACACCTAGTGCAATTTTCTGGTCGATTTCGTTTATTATTTTAAATAATTAATGGAGTATTTCGAATATACCCAAACATGTGATCGAGTACTCTCATTACCGATATTTTGTAAAATAAATGTCATAAATTGACCTTTTATTCAAATTAATCTGGTAGGGTATTCGAAAATTCAATCGAGTGTGAGTATGTGGTACCAATCGGAATACCTAACTCATATAGTCACCCAAATTCATAAGCAATAATATAATATACTTTTTAAAGTAAAAAAACTAAAGAATTTTTAATAATGAAAATAAAAATACTTTATCTATTTAATATATAAATCCAGACTTTTATGATCCCACGTGGCCAATATGAACACAAAAAAATACACTATAAAAAATGAGCATTTTCACATTACGTGGCACATATAAGCCTTTCTTTTGTCTACGATTGATTATGTGGCATTCTTTACTAATAATAAATATGACATGGCGTTTAATTATTTGATTTAAATTACAATTCTTTAATTTATGGAATAAAATCGTTATTTATGGACCAAATAATTTGAATGATTTTAAATACAAGTCAACGATTACATTACTTATTTAGATTTGCTTAATTATAGAATAAAACTTATGGACCAATTCACTCAATCTTGGTGGGAATTTATTAAACAATTCATTATTAATTGATTGTAATTGAACAATTATTTTATTTACCATATTTATTTATTTATTACAATTTTTTAAATTTTCAAAAAGTAAGTTTTTTTTATAAATTATCTCATTTTCCATATTCGAAAATACGTTTCTAAATTAACAAATTATATATGGTAATTTCAATACTATTTATACTCTGTAACCATTCATTTACTCATCTACTCACTACTTTTTTATTTTTTAGCATAGTTTTTAGATTATTTTTTATGAAGCAATTCTTTAATTTTTTCTTTAGTTACTAATATGTCGTTTTACTTTTGTGCAGATAATTTCAAGCAATTATTTAATTATTATTATTATTTATCTATTTTTTTAAATATTTCAAGCAAATATTATTGAATAAACATCATTTTTTTTCTTGCAGTTAATATAAAAAAATTGGACTTTTTTGCAGATTTACTCCACGGCAAAGAAATCGAGATTTTTAAATAGGTATGATTTTATTCATTTTATTTGATTCCATCGTACTTTTTTTTATTTAATTATTTACATCTTATGTTGTTTGTATTTTATATATTATATGAACATGAATATGATTAACAATTTTGTGTTTTATATTTTGTTTTGTAGATATTAATTTCAAGCGACACAGAGAATACTCAAATTATTTCGTACACTCATCAATCTACAAATCAAGATTTGAACATCTATACAAATCATGTATCTCATTAGGATATATTAATGATACATTTTTTTTTTTTTGTTTTGCCGCTATCATGTAAGTTTTTTAACATCATTTTTACTCTTTATTCATTTTTATGTATTAATTATTGTTCTATTATTATTATAATCATTATCGTTATTGTCATTATATTTTTTTTGGTTTTAGATAATTTTTTTAATTATTTTTTATTTGCATTCAATTTTTTTTTAATTATTGAGTTTATTTATTACTAATACTAATTATTTACTCTTTTTTGCATACAATTTTCATGTAAAAATTTTCTTATTTGTTATTTTTGTAGACGGTAATTATTTTCTTTTTCATTTAGAATTTTATAGTAGATTTCGTGTATTATTTTTAAATTTTATAATATTTTTTTCTTATAATTTTTTTTATTAGTTAATTTAAATATCATTGTTGACAATATTATTGTTTTAAGTGTATAATTTAATTTTACAAGCAATGTATAATTTAATTGTTTTAATTGTTTTGATTACAAGCAATGTATAATTTAATATAATGTTTTAATTGTTTTGATTACAAGCAATGTATAATTTAATTTTAAGTATGAAATTTTCATACCTTCTTAAATCAATCCCACTTTATTTATATTTATTATTACATAAAAAAAAATTGTGCATCCAAAGTTCAATATAGTAGTTAAAGCTCAATTATATTTTATTTCTTAAATTAAATTTATAACCTTTGAATGGATGTTTTGATTGCAAGAAATGTGAGAATCAATTTTAGATATGATTTTTTTCCATATTTTTGTTGCTATCCCTTTTTTTTTTATTCAATCATTTTATTTGTATTTTGATTATATGTTTCTAACTTATTATTTTATTTTGTTCATGTTTAAGTCTACTTATTTTTTTAATACTTTTTTAAGATTAAAAGTTAATTTTTTTTTAACATTTAAATTCATACTTTTAATTTCGGCATTTACTTATTTAATAATAACACCTGCCCGTAATAATATTAGTAGCTACGGTAAAATTGAGTCTTAGTTATTAATTAGTTATGCTAATTTGTATTCATTTCCTAATATATATACATTTATTTATCAACTTAATAAATCCGTGACATAAATTACGCTCATTAATTATATGTGATTATTCAATCTTATATTTTTTATTACTTTTATTACTTTTTTTTGTAGTAAAAAGAATATTTGTAATAATTTATTTATATATTTTTCATGATTAATATAAAAATTCCTAAATGCAAAAGAATTTAATGTTTAAATAGTAAATTTTTGTAGAGTCAAAATTAATTATGTTTAAATAATATTTCATAATTAAACATAAATATTATTTTATTTATTCATATATATTATAATTATAGTAATAAAAAAAATCATTACCATTAATTAAAATAGTGTAATCTTATTCTTTAAGTATTGTTAGAGTTAGTAAATCTTTTAAAATTTACATTCCTTTACTTTAACGATAGTAAATGTAAACAATTCAAATTTATCAATCACCAAATAGAATTATCAATCAAGTTTATTTCTAAATTAAATATAGAAAATAATAAATAAAAATATATTAATTTTAATCCTATATTACTCAATTATGTAAATAACCCATTATTATTATTATTATTATTATTATTATTATTATTATTATTACAAAAGAACAATGGGCTTTTTATATTATTTTTTATAATGTTCCGAATTAATAGACAAAATTAGGAAATTGACTTAAAATTGCATTACTAATTATAGTAGAAATAATTACGGGTGATTAATTGTGATTGAATTATAAAAAATTATATACAATATTTTATATATGATAACTCCAAAAATCTACATAAAACTCTTTTTTCAATGATTTATAATTTTTTTTAAAGCAATAAAATATATTATTTAAATAAAGTGGATAACCGGGACTTTTCATATACCATAATACCAACGTATATATTTTTATTATTGAATGTTTATTCTTTAAAAATTATGGTGCACGATCATACTAATTAGTTTTAATTTTGTTTTCCTTTTATTTTCAGTACCTAGCATGAATCTTAAATTTCAATAATTAAACCATAGCCATAAATTAGAAGATTTATACGTTACATGTAGAAAGTGAAAGATTGAAGATTTTATACTTTAAAATTTGTTGTATTAGTTTTCTATTGTGATTTATTTGTCTGAACAGTCGATATCTCATGACCAACAAAGAACTTGCTTGAGCGTGGTGCACTTATATTTCGATTTTTTTCCCACTTGGTGTAGGTATGTAAGTTTAAAAGTTATTTGTATATTAAATGTATTAATATATCCTAATTTCTCTTTGATGTTGTATATATCACACTATTTAAATGCAGATTTGTTAATAAGTTATGCTTTCACTATTTTTATTATCTACCAACCTAACATGTTATTCAATTTTTATATAGGTCAAAGAACCTGCATCTATTTTTCTAACAGGGATTGTTGAGACATTTGTTTTTTCACAAGAAAATTTTGACACACTATGCATTCATGGTATCGTCAGGTTGGCAAGCTTACATGTCGGGATTGATCTGTTTTCTTGCCACCAGTGGCGGAGCCAGTACTAGACGAGGGTGGGCCTTGGCCCAACCTGAGAAAAAAATATTTCTTATATATATATATATTATATTTTATATTTGTATAATTGTCTAGCTTAAAGTAATTGTAGCGTAAAGTAATTGTTTAGTTGATCTTTTCACTAATTTTATTTTATTGTTTTATTCATGGTATTTACCTTTTAAATATTTATACACATAATTCTTTGTAAATATTTATTTATAGGTGTACAATATTCTTTTAAGGGACTATAAAAAAAGGAAAATAGGTAAAATTTTAAAGACGATAGTATATTTTTATGAGCTAGCTATTTTGAACTGAAAATGACTTAATTAAATTTAATAAATATAAACAATAGAATTGAATGAATCAAATTGAACTGAACTAAATTAATTTTATTTATTTATTTTATTTTAATTTATTTTGAAACAAACGTAATCCATTTGAATGAGTATGAACTAAATTATTTTAGTTACTATACCACTTTTATAAAAATAAAATAAAAAACAAATTCGAATAAATTTATAGAAACAAATACTAAACGAACCGAACCTAAAGTCATCACTTTTTCGACATTTTTAGCCTAAATTTATCACCTTTTCGGGCCTAAATTTATCAATTTTTCGATTTTTTCTTAAAAAAAACTACGTATAAGATTTTGGCCCACCCTCATTGCAAAAGCTGGCTCCGCCCCTGATTGCCACCGCTCTTGGAGCAAAAACCTTGAATCTTAATTTAATTTTTCTGTTATGAATTTATTTATTTGTTTCTATTTTTTTCCAACTTTGTATAATTTTTTATTTTCTTAATTTGTAGGTATAATTTTATATTTGTTTATTTTTTAATCAATTCATGTAAACATACTTTCATCCATTATTGTTTATGATCTTTTTATGTGTTTTTTTTATTTTAAGTTTTAGAATTGATTTTTAATTTACTTTCATCCAATATGTTTTATAGAATATAAATTTATTAGTATTAATGGTTTGTCTACTACTTTAATATTCAAACATTTACTTACCCACAAAAATATAATACATTAAACACTTAAATCATTAATTAAAGTTGAAGTTTACATAAATTTTATTGTTTTAATATTCAAAATATTAAATTATTTTATAAAAAATGTTTTTTATTTCCTATAAAGTCATAAGTAAATAAAAATTTACTTTCAAATAAAAAAAAACTATATTTTTATTTAAATATATAATAATTTTTATATCTTTTTATTAGGACTTTTCTTTTGATTTTGTTTAGTTCATTTCAATTCAGATATATTAAATTCAGTTCATATTATTTCACCTCAATTACATTATTATTATTATTATTATTATTATTATTATTATTATTATTATTATTATTATTATTATTATTATTATTATTTTACAAAAGACTGATATTAATGACCTTTTATTTTAGACTTAATTATAATTTATTTTAGTTCAACTATCGGACAATTTAGTTCAGTTCAATTTACACTCATTCATTTATATAATAACTAAAAAATTAAGTTCGTTTACAAAAATTAAAATAAAATAAATAAAAATATTTTAAATCAATAATTTAAAGTATATAGTTTAATTAGTGCTAAAATTTATTAATATTTTTTTAATTTATTTTAACAATTCATAAAAAATAATATTATTTTTGTATAAAAATAAATAAATTTATTTTATTTCAATTTGGTTTAGATCAGTTCATATCAATTCTTTAAACACATTTCATTTTTATCATCTCAGTAAAAAATAACAAGTCTTTAGTCTGAACCTCACGATTAATTTATGTTCATTGTTATTACCGTAAATCACAACATATATTTTTCATTGTAATTTATAAAAAAATAAAAAAATGTAATATATATATATATATATATATATATATATCCAAATTTTGTTGATTACAATGTGAACAAAAAAAAATAAACTACAAAAAATGAGCATGTTTTAATGCATACATATATTTATAATTTTATGTATGACTCTTTTTTACCAATAATTGATACTATGTGACTTTCAATTAACTACTGTGATTAAATGATTTATGATTTAAAATAGTAATGTACATTTTTACCTATTAATTAGGTATGGTAAAAGTGAGATTCAGCTTTACTATTAATTAGTTATGCAAATTTACACTCATTTCCTAATTTTTTTAAATAATACATAATAAAATATTAAAATAAAATTATAGGATCGGTTGATTTCTACATAACAAATCGTGTGCAATTAATACAATTTAGTTATTTACTGAAACTGGCTGAACTAATTTGAACAAAATTGAACTAAACCGAGTTCTTTTGGACTTATTCAGTTCAGGTTCAATTCAGTTCTGACCTATTAAGCTAATTTCAGTTCAGTTCAGACATATTAAGTTAAGTTCGGTTATTTTGTTTTATTATTTCAATATTTTAAAATTAAATTCAATTGAACTTAATTTCAGTTCAACTTATTTCAGTTCAGACTTATTAAGTTAAATTTAGTTCAATTCAAATCTACTAAGTTCAGTTCAGACCTATTTAGTTCATTCCAGTTCAATTGACCAAGTTTCAGTCCAAAAGAACAAACCCTTAATATGTTTGAACTAAACCATCTGAAATTAGGACCTTTTCATTTGAACTTATTCTCAGTTTGCTAAGTTCAGTTCAGTCTCATTCATTCCAGGTTCAGTTCATACCTATAAAGTCATTTCAGTTCAGTTCATACATATTAAGTTCAATTCAATTATTTAATTTTATTTATTTTTATTATTATTATTTCAATGTTTAAAAATTATTTAATCACTTTATTATATTAAATAATTACATAATTGAAATATATAATATATATATAAATATACATAATTCTAAAATTTCAAAAGAATATATGTAAATAATAAATAATATAATTATAAAAACTATTGTGTTGGTCCTTACAACAACACATGGACAATATCGAATAAATACAATTAAATATTTATTGGGGTTCCTTAACAATGACATATTCTTTTAGATTATTTTCGGTTCGATTCATTACAATTCAGTTAAGACCAATTAAGTTCAGTCCAGTTTTCAAATCCATTAAGTTCAGTTCAATTCAATTAAGTTCAATTCAGTTCAATTAACATTGTTTCAATTTAGTTCGGTCATTTTTTTTTTTGTGACATTTATTATTTTAATATTGTAAAATTAAATTAAATTGAACTTAATTTCAGTTCAATGCAGAGGTTAGAATTATTAAGTAATTCAGACCTATCAAATTCAGTTAAGTTCAGTGAGTTTTATTCCATTTGAACTTATTCTCAGTCCACTTTAGTCAGTTCATTTAGAATTATTAAGTAATTCAGACCTATTAAATTCAGTTAAGTTCAGTGAGTTTTATTCCATTTGAACTTATTCTCAGTCCACTTTAGTTCAGTTCAGACTCATTCAGTTCAGTTCTGACCTATTACTTTTCGTTCCGTTCAGTTTAGACCTATTAAGGACATTTCTTTTGGACAAAATCTGGACGAACTGAGATTAATATGTTTGAACTGAACTGAACTTAATAGGTGTAAACTTAACTTAAATTTAGTTCAGGCAATTTCAGTTCAAAAGAGCAAATTCTTAGTCCAAAAGATTATTCAATTTACCCACATTAATAAAGTATTTTTTCAGAACCATTTAAAATCTTTTCTTTTGGACTGAAACTGGCTTAACTGAACTAAACCGAGTTCTTTTGGACTTATTCTGAGTTCGCTTCATTTCATTTCAGTTCAAATCCATTAAGTTCAGTTCAGTTCAGTTAAGATTCATTAAGTTCTGTTCGGTTTAGTTCAGATCTACTAAATCAAGTTCAGTCATTTAATTTTTTTTATTATTATTTCAATATTTTAAAATTAAATTAAATTGAACTTAATTTTAGTTCAGTTCTGACCTATAAATAATACATAATTAAATAATAAAATAAAATTATAGGATCGGGTGATTTCTACATAACAACCGTGTACAATCAATACAATTTAGTTATTTACTGAAACTGGCTGAACTGATTTGAACAAAACTGAACTAAACTGAGTTATTTTGGACTTATTCTCAGTTCGCTAAGTTCAGTTCAGACTTATTCAGTTCAGGTTCAGTTCAGTTCATACTTATTAAGCTCATTTCATTTGAGTTCACACCTATTAAGTTCACTTCACTTATTTAATTTTTTTATTATTATTTCAATATTGTATAATTAAATTCAATTGAACTTAATTTCAGTTTTGTTTATTTCAGTTCAGAACTAAAGTTCAGTTCAGTTGAATTCAGATATACTAAGTTCAGTTCAGACCTATTTAGTTCATTCCAGTTGAATTGACCAAATTCGGTCCAAAAGAACACGTTTTAAATAGGTTTGAACTGAACTTAGTGAACTTAAGACCTTTCAATTTGGACTTATTCTTAGTTCGCTGAGTTCAGTTCAATTTCATTCAGTTCAATTTCAGTTCAGACCTATAAGTCAATTTTCAATTCATTAAGTTCAATTTAGTTATTTAATATTATTTATTTATTTTTATTATGATTATTTCAACGTTCAAAAATAATTTAATCACCTTATTATATTAAATAATTACATAATTGAAATATATAATATATATAAATATAAATGATTACATAATTATAAAATTTCAAAAGAATATATGTAAATAATAAATAATATAATTATGAAAACTATTGTATTGTTTTTACCACAACACATGGACAGTATCGAATAAACCAAATTAAATAATTATTGGGATTCCACGACATGTTCTTTAGACTTATTTTCAATTCCATTCATTACAATTCAGTTAATACCAATTAAGTTCAGTTCAGTTTAGTTTTAAATCAATTAAGTTTTGTTCAATTCAATTAAGTTCAATCCAGACTCATTCAGTTAATTCATTTATTTATTTATTTGTTATTTGTTTAGCCCAACAGATTTTTCAATTTTACACAATGAATAAAGTATATTTTTAGCACATATTTTTAGCACCAATTAGGACCTGCTCAGACCTACTAAGTTCAATTTAGTTCAGTTCAAACCTATTAAATTATTTTCAGTTCAGACATATTAAGTCCAGTCCAGTTCATCCAATTTCAGTTCAAAAGAGCAAATTCTTAGTCCAAAAGATTTTTCAATTTACCCACATTATTAATGTATTTTTTAGAACCATTTAGAATCTTTTATTTTGGACTGAAACTGGCTTAACTGAACTAAGCAAAACTGAACTAAACCGAGTTCTTTTTGACTTATTCTGAGTTCGCTTCATTTCATTTCAGTTCAAATCCATTAAGTTCAGTTCAGTTAAGATTCATTAAGTTCTGTTTGGTTTAGTTCAGATCTACTAAGTCAAGTTCAGTCATTTAATTTGTTTTATTATTATTTCAATATTTTAAAATTAAATTAAATTGAACTTAATTTTAGTTCAGTTCAACCCTATAAATAATACATAATTAAATAATAAAATAAAATTATATATTCGGTTGATTTCTACATAACAATCTGTGCAATCAATACACTTTAGTTATTTTACTGAAACGGGCTAAATCGATATGAATAAAATTTTTGTGATTTATGTTGTATTTTTTTCAATATTTTAAAATTTAATTAAATTGAAGTTAATTTCAGTTTTGTTAAGTTCAGTTTATTTCAGTCTAGACTTATTAAGTTCAGTTCAATTAAGTTCATTTTATACCTATTAAGTTCAATTTATTTCATTTTAGTTTATACGTTGACTTCATTTTAGTTTCCACCTATTGAGTTTAGTTCAGTTCAGTTAATACATAATAAGTTTAGTTTATTTCAATTCAGACCTATTAAATTCAGTTCAGATCACCCAGTTTTAGTCCAATTTTTTTTTCCAATTTTACACAAATAAATAAAGTATTTTTTTAACCCCACTTAAGCACATGTTCTTTTATTCTCAATTGTTTCGGTTCAGATCCATTAAGTTCAGTTCAGTTCCCGTTCAGATCAGTTAAATTAATTTCAGTTCAGTCTCTTTAGTTTCAGTTCAGTTCACTTATTTATTTATTTATTTATTTATTTATTTATTATTATTATCATTATTATTATTATTATTATTATTATTATTATTATTATTATTATTATTATTATTATTATTATTATTATTATTATTATTATTATTTCAATATTTTAAAATTAATTTCAATTAAATTTAATTTCAGACTTATTTGTTTAATTTTATGAAATTATAATTATCTCAAACAGATCAAATTTTCGAAGTATATCAGGTGTGATAATGATGTTACGAAATATTGAACACACGAGTACACGACCGATTTATGCAATGGAGATCGATTAATAATGATGTTTAGAGAAAAAGGATTCAGAAAATGTCGTATGTATTCAAAGGGTGATGCTCATGAATCCATCCGATGAGCGAATTCCGTTTCGATTTAGAGTCGTCAATTCCCCGTAATGATATCTTATGATATTAAGATTAACAAGAGTAAATGTTAATCTGTGTCCTGCTTTATTTAACCCAACTAAACAATATAAATGTCAAAATTTATAAATTAATTATGTGTTTCATAAATATATTTAAGATTATAGCCTTAAATTCTAATGTTATTAATCCAAATTTCAATCTTTTACCGAATGCAATAGAAAATTCAAAACATAAAATTTAACTACAATACTAATTATGATTCATTTTTCAAAAAAATCCAATTTTATTAAACAAAATTAGTTCATTTAAATTCTTACCATAGTACAACTTATTAGGTAATTGTTCAAAAATTTAATTAATAATACACTTATAAAATAAAATTATTTATAATTTTTAATAAGTATAAATTTATAATTAATATAAAAATACAAATATTCTTGTTTTTAGCAATTTTTAACTAAAAAAATTACACTACATATTACCGTGCATCGCACGGGCAGTTGATACTAGTTTCTAAATAATAGTACATATTTTTAGTTTGTAATGAAAATATTTATATATAATTTTACTTTTACTATAAAATTTATTGCATATATTTTACTCCCTCCTGTCATTAATAGATGCATACTTTGCTGGACACGGAGTTTAAGAAAATTGTTATTTTTTAAATTTTTAATTAAAAAATAAAGAGTAAAAATATATTTTAAATGTAAAAAGTAAAGTAGTTGTGAGTAAGTTTAAAAAGTAGGTAAAGTAAAATAGAATAAAATTCTATATTAAAATGAAAAAGTTAAAATAATTATTTCCTTTTTTGGGGTGTAGACACCCCAAAAAAGAAAGTATGACAACTGTCTTTGGAACGAGGGAGTAGTACACTTTACTACAATAAATACAAACAAAATAAATTGCAATAATTATACAAACCAACCATGTGGGCCAAGCTCATGGGCTTACAGTTATTATGGCTAGGTCCACAATCACCCACCCAGTCCAGCATACATAACTATAGCTCAATCAATCAAACGTAAAGAAAAAACAAAAAGATTAAAAAAAAACACTTAAATTAAGTAAAAATAATTAAATATTTTATATTGGATCAAATTAAAATAAAAATAGGAGGATTGGAAATCTAATTTCAACATTTATTGGGAGAGAACCCAATAACCGACTTAGCGACGTCGAAATTGACACGTGTCCCCTGCTGCTGAACGTTCCCGATAATCCCTAGCGGCGACGCCGTGGGGGCGAAGGCCAAACAGAAAGTCCCCGACGAGTCCACCGGAATCATGTAATTCTTAGCCGGCAAGCTCAATTCCTTCCCGTTCGAGAAATGAAACGACACCGTCGGCACATCCACGCTCTTCCTCGTGCTCAGATCGTAGCACGTGTCGAACAGCGCCACGCCGTTACTTGACGGCAGATCCGACGTCCCCTTCCTGAACGCGTCCCGCAGCGAATCGTACGCCGCCGTCTGCAGCCTCGTAATGGCCGTCCCGGAGTCGACAATCACGCCGCCCTCGCCGCTGCCGGCGAGCGCGAACGTCTCCGGGGGGATCGACAGCAGCTCGCCGGCGACCCTGATCCCCGCCAGTCCCACGTAGTAGAACGTGTCGAGCTTCGGGTTGCGGACCAGCGGCGCGAGCACGGCGTCGGGCGGCGGCGCGGCGCCGAACTCGAGCGTGGACGCCGAGTCGGAGTCGCGGTCGACGAGGCAGTACGAGAAGGCGGAGGCGTTGATCTGCGAGGGGAACGACAGGGCGCCGCCGCCTAATCCGATGAGGCCGGCGGCGCCGACGAAGAGGCCCTCGTTGTTGTGGCCGCAGCCGATGGCGACGTTGTCGACGGCGGCGGATCCGCCGAACGTGATGGTCTCGGTGGCGAAATCGCCGACGGTGTAGGAGCCGTCGCCGTAGGAGACCTGGTAGAGGCAGGAATCGTTGCGGCACTCGGAGACGTCGAGGGAGCGGCACTGGTGGGTCTCGCAGGCGAGGGGGGAGAAGGAGGCGGACCGGACCGGGTCGAAAATCGGGTCGGTCTGCTGGTAGCAATCGCCGCAGGGTGCGCATTGCACCCAGTTGACGTCGCTGCCGGTGTCGAGCACCATGTAGGCCTCGGTGGCCGGCCGGCCGATCCCGACGCGGCAGAAGTACTCACCGCTGCCCTGGCTGGTGCCGGAGATGACGGGAACCTGTAGCTTCTCCGGGTCGAGCTCGGTCTCAATCGGAGTCAGATCTGCCCGTTTGATACCCAGAGTGACCAGATCTGCCCGGGTCTGGAGCGAGTTGACTCGGGCCGAGTCGCGGCCGAGTCGGGCCAGAGTTAGGGATCTGTAGTCCTTGGCCGAGGTGCCGTGGACGGAGAGGCGGGAATGGAGCTGGAAAGCGAGTTGAGACTCGGAGACTGCGATGGGGCGGCGGGCGCTGAGTTGGTGGTCGGAGGGCAGAAGGTCGGGGATGAACAAATCTTGGGTTTTGGAGAGCGTAGAGGAAACGTGGAGAGGCGTGGTTGTGGAGCTAAACGACACCGTTCTGGACAAGGCAGAAGAAGTGAAAATCGCAAGGAAGAAGAAGAAGCTGCTAATAAGTTTGTCCATTGTTTTTTAAGATATTATTGAATTGAATGAGAAAAAAGAGGTTCGTGTGTGTTCATTTATACACACCAATTCCAACAATATGCTGCTAATTTAATTTAATTAAATAATTGTTTGTTTGGGTCGGAGGTTATTAGATATTGTTAGTGTGTTTGATTTGCATGACATAAGTTTTGCTAATTTGAAATTATATAATTAATTAGTTAAGTAATTAACTATGGTGTCACGTAAAGAGAAGCCTAATTTCATTATTTTGGTAATTGAATTGTTGCACAAATCAAATCTTTAGTCTTATGAAGTCAAGCGTCGTTGACCGCATTTCATTTGAACATGTTGTGTGTGGGGTCTCTTTAATTATTTTTGATTAACACGACTCACGAGATGACTGCCTTTCCTTTTTACTTTACTTTATTTATTTATTTTTAATTATTAAGTGTTGGTTGAATTAATTTATAAAATGATTGTGTTTTGTGCTTAGCTTTTTGGATCGACTTTTGCTTTTGGATAATAGTAGTATGTGAAATGTGATTCGGCCCCGGATAATTCTTTGGTGCTTTTCAAATTGGGACAAGGAAATAAGTATTTTCAGACTTTTTGACTCGTGAGTTTTTAAAACACAATCAAATATGGTAAACTTAGAGCATCTCCATTTGTGTAATTCAACATGAGGTACAATTTAAATGACACATCATAAAACAATTGTACCTATTAAATTGTACCTCATCATCCCAATGGTTTGAGGTACAATTTTTTGCCTTTATACATGTGGGACCTACTAAATTAGAAACAAAACAATTTGTACCTAGTATCAAAACTTTGATACTATTGTTTCTCTCTTCCAAATTGTACCTATCACCCCAATGGTGTACCTAGGTACAATTCCATGCCATGTAGGAATTGTACCTACCATTGGTGATGCTCTTAAAACTACATGTACATTGTTCAAGAAAAAATGAGTACTAATCTTACTAGTTGATTTGGTTCCAGAAAAAGAGGTAAGTTGATGCTAGAATGGCAGAAACATGATAAATAGTAAAAGTCAACATTGCGTCTAGTCCATCAATTTTATTTTATTTTATGAAAGGGAACTCAGCATGACACCTAGTCGTCGGGTGCACTGTGTAAATTTTCGGGTTGAATCAAGTAAATCACATTGAACAAACTCTTTTTGATAAGTTCAATCGAAAAAGTGTCGACAAAGAGTTCGAATTCATGATCTTACGATCTCGCATCATACTTGCGTGGCTTTTCTAACAAATAAAATGAGTTAAGAATTGTTAGATGAGTTGATTGAATACTTGAATTGAGTACCCTAAGGTCTAAGTTTCGAACTCAAAACATTGCAATTAAAATAGAAAAAAATGATTTTTCTCACCTATATTAAAAAAGTATAATTGTATACGGACAAACGGAATCTTTAATATACTACTATATAGTAACATTTTTATTTTATTTTTTTATTTGATGAAGGGTTGTTTTTTTTTTTTTTTTGCCTTTCATAATATTTGAAACACTTAAAAAAGAAAATAAAAATTTTCATTTTTTTAAATTTTAAATACAATTTTTTATTTACCTTATATATATATTTTTTTAAAACATCACTTATAAGTAAATTACTTTTAAACTTAAAAATATATTTTTACTATTTAATTTATAATTAAAAATTCAAAAAATAATACTGTAATTTTTTTTATCCAAAAATTAAAGCTTATTTACTCTTTTGGGACGGGACGGAGGGAGCAATTTGTTTACAACTCTAATGTGGGATCAATGTGCCGATTAACACATCAGTTGACACGTAACTCTTGATCAAAAATTAATATTTTTTTTGAATTATTCGCCATCTCTCGACTTATATGACTGTGAAATGAGTTTGTCAAGAAGATCGACGCACCTCGTGGTGAACGTCGCTCATTTGCACGCAAAAATGAAGTCCACTCCCACATGATGTGAAATAAATTAACCATAATTGAGTAGACAACGTGTTAGTTTGAAATTGTCAATAGTTGTTTTTGAAGCCAATGTAGTGAATAATCTAAGAAGAACACTTCAATAGTACTAGCTCGTACGACTATTATCATTTGTGTACTTATTATCAAAATGTTTTTATTTCTCCATATGAAGAACTCTTTTTATTTCTAAAGTCTTCGAAATAATAATAATGGTGTTGTTGAGAATGACATCTAGTGAAAGAAAATTGATTTATTATTTCTTAATTTTAAAAATTCCTTACTAGGAGGTAATTAATATACATGGTCTAAAATGGGCTTGGGTCTTCATTACATATGCAAGTAAAATTTACTATATGTTAACTACTAACCACTAAAGAACACAAAAAAATTGCATCATGATTTCTTTCCATTTATATAACCACAAAAGACTTTAATATGAACAACATGAAAAGAGTGCAGACGATATAATTTTTTTTTTTATTTATTTTTGTGTTGTGTTGTGTTGTGTTTTGTTGCACTAGTGTGTGTATGTTCTTGGACGGTTGCAAGAAATACAAGAAACCTTGTTCTCTTTGAATGACATTATGACAAGCATATGCACCTTATCTTATGAGGAACACTTTTATGTGGTGATAAATTTATAATGTTGTCGCTAAAAAACTTAATGATTTCAATAAAACATATGATCATGTATACTACCACGCCTTGTATTTGACTCAACTGTATTCATGAGTTGTCCTTGTATATATATATATATATAATATTGACTATGAAATTATATATTAGTATGTCTATTTTTTGACTCAATATTTATAACTAGTTAAAATTTGATGAATTCTTCGATCAACTAAAATTGACTGAAATTTTGAAACTAAAATGGGAAAATCAAGCTCAAACTCGCAACAAGATATTAACGGGTGCATCTATGTTTGTTTCTCAAGATTGTAATAGTGGTAATTTCACCGAGAAGCTTGATGATTCTGCTCTCATTCGCTCGCCACAATTCTTCTCAAATATATAAGACTTTCTCATGACGGTGTTAAGCCATGGATGAAAAAGCTTCATTTTAAGTAAATTAAACTCAATTTACTTTTTCATTTCGTAACTCTCAGTCGAGCTGATGGCAATATCATTTTTTTTTTCGTTAGAAGATTCAAGAGACAAGAGAAGAACCACCAACCAATAGTGCTTTTACATAAATACGATCACTATTAATTAATTTTCGGTAGGGTAATATATTACATTTTTTCATATTTTGAATATACATCGGTGCATAAAGTATATCGATATTTTAGATATTTTAGATATAATTTAATAGTAAAAAAATCAATATAATAGGATGTATCAATATTTTTGATATACTAAATCTTGGTAACGATATTATTATAAAATATTTCAATGTAAAAATTTTAAATATGATTGTGTAAATTTTGGTGTCCATCACCTACACATATAGAGGTGCACAGATGTGCTGGGCCGGGCTCGAATTCATATTTTCCAATCCAGTTACCCGCATAGCCCGACCCGCTGACTAACCCACCCAAACCGCTTTCAAACCCAACGTAAACTTTTAACTTTTAAGTTTTATCTATTCTTTTTCTTCGCAAATTCTTACTATGCTACGAGAGGAGGTGACTGAGGCCCACTTAATTTATTACTTCAAATTATAAAACTTCACAGAATCTATCTTCTTACAATTTATAAAACGAGAATCAAATTGATCACGTGTCCTATTCACAGTCGTCGGATTATAAAAAAAAATGAGCGTGTTCACACCTATCAACGGTTGATAATTCTCCAAAATTTTCTATTTTTCCATAATTTAAATGATTAAAAATTAATTAACCAATTTATGCTAATTACGTAATTAATTCAAAAAATATTCTTTAATTATAGGTCAACTAGAGATAATTTGCCTTTTTTATTCATATATTTAATTAATTAATTAATTTATATTATGGTAAATCTACTTCAACTAAATAAATTTGATATTATCTACAATTTATATTACTATAATCATGCATAATTCGAATTATATTACTATAATTGTATCATTTAAATTAAATAAATTCAATTATTAAAATTGATAATTCAAATTATAATTATATTTAAAAATAATAATAATTGTCAAACCCTAATTCACATCATCTTCATTCTTCACTCCCTACCTACCTATTACATTTCATTTTCTTGTTAATAAAAAATGTTTTTTTTTTCATTTTATAAATATTAATTTATTCATGCTCACACCTTTTTTAGCAAGATTTCTATGTAAGTTTTGTTTATTGCTTTTTTTAATTTTCTATATACCTTTAATTTTAGGAAATAAATTATTTTTGTATTTTTTGCAGTTTTAATAATTTTATTTTAATTTAAATATTATTGTTTAACTATTAATGTTTTTATTTTTTGCCGCCCGGCAAGCATTTTTTTACTAATTCTAATTTTAATTTTAATTAGTTTTTTTTGATGATTTATATTTATATTTTTTTGCAATAAATTAAGCATTTTTTACTAATTAGAATTTTAATTTTAATATTTTTGTTTGATGCTTAAAATTTGTATTTTTTTGCACCAAATCAATGTAATCAATTAATTTAATCAATTCTTTTATTGCTTTTTTAATTGCATCCTTTTAATCAACTTTAAATTTTCATTTTCAAGTTGACCTTTATTATGTTGTTCGTTTTTTTCGTTTTTTTTCTTTTGTAAATTTGTTTATAAGTGAAAGAATCTGAAAAATTGAACAAATCAAAAGTCGAAGAATAAAGATCGAAACATTGGTTCGCACAAGTTTTATAAGACTCTAGCTTTCGGTTTAGATTTTTTCTAATAGGTTTAGACTTTTTTGTTATAATATTTTTTTTATGATGTAATTTATTAATTTATTTTGATTTTATATTTATTTAATGAAATTTATAATATTTTTATTTAATTTTATAATATTTTATTTACTGTTATAAAGATCACTATATTTTTTTAATATTTTTAAATTAGACACGATCCGTTATTATTATTTTTATTTTTGAATCTTTTTAATTACGTAAATAAATTAAAATAATTCAATTTATTTTAAAACTCAACTACTTAATTTATCTGAGGTAGAGATATATTTGCATGTACGTTTGTTTTCCTTTTATAGCAATTATAAATCTTTTTTTTAATTTATCATTATAATTGATATTATCTTTTATTTATATTACTTTAATTAAACATCATCAAAAAATAAATTACTATATTTTAATTATAGCAATTACAATTAGTCAACTATTCATCAATATTAATTTTTTAAATGATATTAATAATTCAAATAACAACAATTCGCACACTTAATTATAGGAATCGATCAATTTTTTTATTTTCTCTAATTATTCATTATATATCATTACTACTATTAATTCTAAATATGGTAAATATATTTCTTATTTTAAACAACTAATTAAATAAATTACAAAAATTAGTCCTAAATGCTAATTCTCCAAAAAAAAAAAAAAGAATTAACTTTAATTTATTTTTATCCTTTATTTTTTGATAAATAAATTAAAAAATAATTTTTTTTTAATCATGGTGAACACAAAGTCTATACTAAATATTCTGTGACGGATGAGTAATTAATAATTGTAGCAGAGCATATTAGCATGGAATTTTTCTAGCATTTGGCATCTTCATTTGTCCACTCTGCTTTTTATTCCTTTTTATTTAAGTGACTTGAAAAGTCTTCAGCTGGAGTGGCAGCAGAGATTCGTAAATCTTAGCTCAAAATTTCTCTTCACAAAAAGGATCTTTTGTCTATCCCAAATCCTCATTCATTACCTGCTTCCAATAAAATGGGCCTTTCCGTTGTTCAGGTAGTACTCCGCGCTCTATGTGTTGTACTACTACATACTCTTTGTATTCCTCAGTTTTGTTAATGTTGATATTACAGGGATTCACCAAGTCCTTGGCAATGACGGTGTTATCGGAGATCGGAGATAAGACCTTCTTTGCAGCTGCGGTAAATAATTTATACTGTATTTATTACCATTCTTCATAATTAATTTCACTGGTTTTTAGTTTGGAATTAGTTTTGATAAATTACTCTTCTTTTTATTATATTCAAAATTCCAATAATCCGAGAGTAAAAACACTTGTATATCCATGATCCTACTGATACGATTGAGTTGAATGCGAATGCGTCGGATCGATCGAAGTGTTAGTGACTAATAAATCGATGGAACCAATTCTTAATTTTCTAACAAGACTTTGGGTGTGCTTTATTGATTGACCGTTTCTTTTGTTCTTCATGATACTCTTTTCCTCATTTTATTTTCGTCTTTCTAATATGGAATTTATTACGATAATGGGTTCCTTCCTTTATTGATTGAAGGTGCTTACCGCATAATTTTCTTTAAAGTTATTCTATGCTGCTGATTACTAAGCTGAATGGGTATATATATTTTTGCTTTATCGTCCGATAAATGCGCGCATCGTATGGTCTTATTTTTAATACTGTTGAGGAGAACAATTTCCGATTCCTTTTCCCAAATATATTCTTCTTAAACATTCTGAGAATTTGGCTATCAAGAAATTGCCTTGTCGATAGGTGATACGGATTTGAAAATATATCAAAAATTAAAATTAACAAGAACATGAAATAATTATTGATGCTTTTGAAAAAAAAAGAATTTCTTTTCGAAAGCTCACAGTGACAGTATTATGAGTATTTCAGATATTGGCAATGCGTCATCCCAGAAGATATGTACTATCAGGTTGCCTTGGAGCTTTGATAGTAAGTTGTTTTCTAACTGGTTTGGTCTATTTATTTTATCCATCCAAGCCTTCAACTGCACAAATATTTGTCGATTTTAGGTCATGACCATATTGTCAGTTGTTGTGGGCTGGGCTGCTCCGAATTTGGTGAGTTATTGATGGTTTATAATCGAGGCATTATGTATACATTTTTCTAAAAATAAATACTTTAATGTGTAGATATCGCGCAAGTGGACTCATCACATCACGACAGTCTTGTTTCTGGGATTTGGGTTGTGGTCTCTATGGGATGCATTTAACGATAAGTAATTTACGTAAACTCATTCTTGTAAATAACTCCATTGTAAGTGTGTCGTGAGTATTCATTTTTTAGCCTGACAGGGAGGATGACGAATTCGCAGAAGTTGAAAAGGAGCTGGTTAGCATCTTTTGCGTTTTTCGCGACTTCTTTAGTTTAGTTGTAGTTTACTGACTTCACTTCTCTGACATGGCTATAGAATGCGGGTATGAAATCTAATGGTGGAGAAACAAAAGGAAACAAAAAGGTGAGGCTATTGCCTCTTTTTTACCTTTTTACTTGTTTTCGCATTCTTTTTTTTTTTTTTTTTATCTATTTATTTATTAATGGTATGATGGTCCAGGATGAAGATGACCTGAAAAAGCAGAAGCGGCCTTTTCTTTCGCAATTCTTCTCTCCAATCTTGCTGCAGGTTTTCATGTCTCCGTCTCTTTTTTTTTTAAATAAATCAAACAGTTATCAGCTTTATTTACTGAATAGTCTATTTTTCCAAAACCGCACAGGCCTTTTCAATTACTTTCTTTGGTGAATGGGGTGATAAGAGTCAGGTAAACACATTTTTCGCTTGTTTGAGTCTTTTCATTTACTTCATCGTCACACGGCGTTAAATCTTTTTCATTTTAAGAATCGGTGAGTTTCATTTTTTCAGCTTGCTACAATAGGTTTAGCTGCAGATGAGAATCCTTTGGGTGTAGTTCTTGGTGGAATCCTGTAAGCTCATATTTAGCTATCGTATCTTATTATGATTATGTGTAAGATAATGAACTTGGATTTATTAATTAAATCATGTTTGAATATTGTTTAGGGGACAAGCATTGTGTACCACGGCTGCTGTCTTGGGAGGGAAAAGTCTTGCAACTCGAATATCTGAGAAAATAGTAAGCTTCTCGACTTTTTCAAATATTCACCTCATTTTTTTTTGTTTAACAAGTAAATTATATATGCTGAAAATTGTATACGTGGTTTCCAGGTTGGGCTCTCTGGAGGAGTTCTTTTCATAGTCTTTGGGATTCAATCCTTTTTCTCAACAGTCTGAGTTGTGATAATTATCGCGTACTGAAGCTAACGTTCAAGAACATTTTCTTACAGACTTTTAATCATGCATAAAACGAACACAGCTTCCTGTTCTATATGATACACTTTAAAAAATGTGAATTACTCTTAGGAGGTTCAGAAAATTAGTGCACGTAGCTGCAGTCCTATTTGTACGGTCATCTGTTATCGTTTCATTGGTCTCATGTATCATTAGTGTAACATGGTTTTAAAATAAATGTGAGTCAAACAGTCCTAATGTTTTAGTTTAAGAATCAAAATAATTCTCACTTCTGTAGTCTTATTTGTTACATCTCAATTGACGTTTACAGTGGGAGAGTGGTTATAAGATGAGATAAGATGATTTGTATAGGTATAATTTTGTTATATTAATAACTGTTCAAATCACTCACAGACCATTCAAGAAACATGAGAGTATGTTGTATAATCCCTTTTGAAAACTATTAAAAATGAAAAGAAGAAATTGCATATATAACTTGTTTCACATATCTTTGAAACTTGCAAGTTTATGTGTTGATTGAGATATTCCTCTCATCACCAATTAAGTTTATAATGAAACTTCTCTATATGAATTCATACTCTTTCCCCGTCTCTGTTGCTATCAATGCTCAGTGGGTCAACCATCTCTCTCATGATGAAGTTTGGGATCAATTTACCCTTTTTAAAGGACTTGAAACTGAGAAGATGTAATAAAAATAAAAAAGAGAAATATGTACTAATAAACTAGCTTATAAATTTAGAGAGCTACTTTTGGTGAGTCCACCATCTCTCTCATTATTTGACAGTAATATAATGCATCCTAAATAAAGAAACAGAGGCACATTCACAGCTTTTATTGCATGACATCTATTAGAAAATGATATACTCCATATATATAATAGTACACTAATAACTTATCTGTTTATGCTTCAACCAACTACAAGTAAAAATGGAAAAGTAAAAATTGTCAGAGAAAGGTATTCTTGATAAATTAATTCATAAAGTTTCCTCCAGGCAAGCTTGTTGCCCCTTGTGAGGAAGCTTGTCCCCCTTGAGCCAACATCTGAGGTCGCCCTCCTCCTCCGCCTCCTCCTTGCATGTAACCACCACCACCACCACCACCACCTTGATTCATACCTGTCCCTACCATTTGTTGTGGTTGCTGCTGCATTTGTTGCTGCTGTTGCTGCATTTGGTTGATTTGATGTTGCATAAGTGGTTGTTGTTGTTGTGTCATTTGTTGTTGCTGTTGTAACTGTTGTAGATGCTGGTGTTGTTGTGCTTGCAGTTGCTGAGCGGGTATTTGGGGCTTAAACACGACCATATCCTGAAAGGGTATTTGAGGCTTATTATTTATATAAAAAAAAGTACTGACTGAAAAATTATTATTATGCACCCGAGCGATTAGTAACGAATATAAAACTTATAAATTAATATTCACAACACTTCTCTCATGTATTCACCACGAAACGATCAACAATTAGAAAAACACACTAGTGACAATGAACAAATATAAAAGGAAGATGATGAAAGGAATTCACATCATTTGATCATTGTGTGCATGTGAGCTGCAACATTTATATTTCACATTTGTATCCAATGAAATTACAAGAATTGCTCAAGAGGATAAAGGTTAGTAAAAACTTCTTATTTTTCAATTTTTGCACCCTCAATGGAAGTGCATCTATTAGGTGAATAACAACTTCAAGTGGTGTTCGTAACACTCTAGTTCTCTTATTCCACGGGACACGGATAGTTCATTAGTAATACTAAATACACAAAGGGATTTATAACATTCTCATCTATCTAGTGTATATTAATCATTAATGTCTTGTGTATTCATAACGAGCAGATAGTTCATTAGTAAATAGACAAAGGGATTTATAATTATTCTCCATCAATCTATTGTATATTAATCATTAATGTCTTATATATTCACAACGAACGATGAATATACAAGGGCGGTTGAAGAATATCCCTTAAAGATTTCACATTCATCACTCGTGTCATGCATATTATTCACTATTCTCTTGTATATTCATCAAGTTTCAACATCATCATGGACTCGGACCCAGGGTGCATAATATACCAATTGGAAAAATAATAAAGCTATATAGAGAATAGTCATTTACCCCAGGAAACAACATTCCAATAAGACGGTATGCTTTGTCGGATACTGAGAGCAGCAATGTTTGGGACGGTAACTGTATTACTGCACACTAAGAAAATTACATGCAACTAATAAGAAGATGAAATTATGTTCACATGCTAATAATGGATTCTAAATTCTGGTCAAAGGGATAAAAGGTTCAGGGTAAATGACTTACGAGCTTCTTTTCTTGTAGCTGCCCAAGAAAGCCATGTTGATCCATGGCACGAAAAACCAGGAAATCAGCCTTCCCAACATATTGCCTGAAATAATAATACAATTAAGAAATCTTATTTTGAATACATTTCAATTTAAATTATTATAACAATCAAAATAATACTTGTTATTCATGTGGTCCTGCGATATTAGCCGGACTATCTGCATAGTTGGAGGCCAATTTGCAGCAAGCCTGAGAAATGAACCATGTCGAGAAAATATTAAATACTTGGACCTGCTTGGTTGAGATGATGGTGACTATTAAGCTTGCTCCGTTGAGATGATATTGTCTAATAGTCGGTATTATCTGGTAAATTGTTTACTAGCGTATTTGATAAAATGTTAATTTACCATTTTATACGTAAAGGATAAGAATTACTCCCTCCATGTTAATTTACCAATATATACATGAATGATACTACGTAAGAATTACTCCCACCGTCCCTAGTTTCTAGTTTTTATTTTGGACTTGCCACATAAATTCAATACATACATATATATTCATTAATCTTCCCACCCAACATAAATAGTTTTTAGTGTATTATATATTACATGTTTTACTAAAACAATAGAGTATATACATAAAAGGAAGAAACAAAAATAAACAATATCATAAGAAACAATATAAACAATGATAGAAAATAATTATAATTATAAATACAGATTTTCTTATAAATAATATCTTATTCTTACGAACACTATTTTCTTATTTTAAGATAAAAATATTTTATTCTTACTAACACTATTTTAGAGATTTTTTCCTTAATGAGCTCACAACTGATTTAGATAAAACAAAGTTATTTTTCTCATGATGAGTTTTTAGGCCTAATCAAGCTGATTCTTAGTAATATTTATCAAATTGAGCAAAATAACTGGAGGTTGATCAGAAAAACAAAAACTACAATTTATAGTTTATCGACCAACAAGGTTTTTAAGTCTAAAGCTAATCAATATACATGAGCTGATTCAAAATGACTGGCAATCAGAATAAAGAGTTAATTAGTAATGATTAACTCCCCAATCAGCTCAACCAAGCACCTCCTTAATCAGATTGTGGGTATATTAATCTTAATAAAAGTCTAAAACACATAAAAGAATATGAACTGAAAACATAAAGTAAAGAAAAATCTAAATTTGTCTTACGTCTCAGAAGCTGATGCATTCCTGTATCCCTGTTACATAAAATAGAATACATAAGCACAGAAAGAAGTAAAATGAGCAGGAAATCTAACTTAATTAAAACAACATACACAATGTGCCAAAAAATATTTAATATTTTCTTCAATAATTGCGATTCTTTTTTAGCATGATACAGCATACCTCCAGTCTGGTAATGAAAACGGGTTGTCCTTGTCTCTGTCCAGATAAGTTTCCCTGTATAAAGAGTCATAACGATTCAGTGTTAAGACAAAGGGGCTACCTGTTGGCTGTGAAGGGTTTTTTTTGAAAGACTTTTTTGCTTATGAAGAAGTAAATGTAAGACAATAAAATTATAAAATCATGGGTATAATTTTTGTTATTATCCCATCTCATCAACCCTATCGAGGGTAATTACCTCCCACACTTTGACATATTTGGACTGCGCCGACTGCATCGCACTCGACGTCTGCTGATTCAAGGGCATATTCGCCACCGAACTGTTGTTATTCACACCCACACTCTGCATTCCAGGTGGCATCTGCTGATTCATCCCTGGACCACCTGACATCATGTTGACGACCCCAGTAGGCATACCTGATGTAGCACCGCCTACCATCATGTTGCCAGCCCCAGATGATATACTCGATGTAGCACCACCTGTCATGGTGTTTCCAGTCCCGGGTGGCATACCCGATGTAGCACTACCAATCATGTTGTGATTATTATTCATACCCATATTTCCCGTCTGCAACATCTGCGGGGCTGCAAGATTACCCTGGTTCACGCTGGGGACCACTGGCTGGCCTCCCATACTCACACCCGCTTGTATACTATTAGTATTATTATTATTATTATTGTTATTATTACTCAAAGGCTGCGACACCCCGATGCTATTTGTGGGGCCCACAATCGGAGTGACGCCAGATGAGACCGAAGGTATCACTGTTTGGGCGGTCGGAGGAGAAACTGTGGCCACCATCCCACTCGATATCACGTTCGAGAGCATGGGGGTCGGGCCCATAGAGGGAAGCCCGATAGAAGTCGCTCGGGCCTGGGCCACGTCATTTAGGATCCGTATGTTTGCTGGCGCGCCTCCAGAGGGACGCAAAGCTGGCCCAAGGGATTTCATATCCTGTGCATTTTCGTTGTTCGGTAGTATTGTCTCCTGAGATGTTGATAGAGGTGAGGAGGTTTGCAGGGTTGGGACAGGCTGGGAAGTGGGCCGGGGGGCGGATGGCATCTGAGGGAATGCAGGCCCAGTCGGAGGATTCACTTGGGTGGTGGGCTCCTGAATTGAATAGAAGGTTAAATTTTCGGAAACACATGCAAAAAGTAAGAATGTTTCCGATGGTAATTATATAAAACTGGAGATTTTTGCAATTTTGATCCCGATATTAAAAAATTGATCAGAAAATGTTTCATATGAACCCACTGTTGCATTTTTAGTCTAATAAAAAAAAAGGAATCTTAGTGACCGAAAGTGTGAGAGAAAAAAAATCCTACTGGACCAATAGTATTATGGTCTTTATCCCGTGGGACTGAAAGTGTCATTTTCTCCAGAGAACCAATACAATCTAGCCTTACCACTTTTACAATTGCAGAGGGAACGTTCTTTCCAACAGGCATTGCTTGTCTACCCAAGACGGATCCATTTGCTGAAAGGAAAACAATAAGGGAACATTACCAGCAGAAGAATTATATATTCTTCCAGAACAACTCAAAAGCTACATCAATATATCATTAACCTCTAATTATCTAAAAATAACCTCTTCAATAAGAGCTTGTTCTTCTGCCAAGTGCCCATACCACTTGGCTTATCATCAAGTCCCTATTTCTAAAACTCCATAATTTCTTTAAGACCATTAATCCAATCATTAATAATTAGCCTCACATGAAACTGAAACAAAATAGATGACAAGAACAAGAACTGCATCTCAAAATGAGATAATTTGGGAAACTAAAACTTATCCCATTTCGTACAAACATAAAATTAATCCATGCGGAGTGATTTTTCACTCAAACGTCAAATGCAGATCAATCAAGTCACCTGATGATACAGATACCGGAGGTGTGGAAATAGGAGGACCAGACGTCGCATCCATCTTTACAGGACTTTGATTTGAGGGCAAAGTCATCATCCCAGACCTACTTAATGCGGCACGGGCCTCCATAAAACTCTCCGAGATAAGGACAAGGAAATGAGGATTCTTAACATTATTATCTACAGGCGGATCTGCACCTCGGGGGTTGCGCTTTCCCTGATTAACACGGGAATTAGAATAACAACATAGTGTATGGCTCTCAAGAAAAGAAAAGAAAAATGGAGCGAAAATGTAATTTTGGATCTATCTTGATATTTATTTAACTTGGAAAATTCTATCCCACTCCCAGGTAAAAATAGTGTAGTAGAATCACAATCAACTTCTAGCAAGGATTTTGTTTAATCAGCCAACTGCACATGCATCACATCATTTTAACTTGAGTTCAATTAACTGAAAAAGTAGCTATGATGAAATTTAGAACTGGTCATTCAATGAATTTACCCTTCGATGCTGAACATTCATATAAACTGCATTCTATAACATTCATTCGGTGTAAATAAATTTTAACAGGAAAAAAAACTCTCATGGTTAATTCAAAGAGATAGCAGAGACACCGTAATCAATAAAAGGAATTGTCAACTACAAAAATGCACCCTTGAAGTTTAACTTAGTTACAAAAAAACCAGAACTCTTAAAATTAGAAAATATTCCCGAGATTTTATTTTGCATTACATTTACCTTTCCATAAGAAATTTCCACCACTGTCTCACTCACATTTATAAAAATATTCCAGCTATACCCTTAATTTTAACACTGGTAAGAACCTTATAATTTGAAAATTAGCTGGGTCTTTTATGTAATTGGGTCAAAACACAGGGGCACTTTTGCAACTATCACTCAACGAAATAATGTAATTATTAATCAAGAGATATTTCCAAGAATTTCAATGACGAAGTAAAAAAAAGAGCAACAAAAAAGTAGAAAGTAGTACTGCGTTATAGATTTCTCTAAGTTTTGGAAGCTTCTTCGGACAAATGACAGACAGAGAAATAGCACACTGCAAAATCAGAAAAAAAATTATCCTTAGCCGCCGAATGATATGAAAAATGGATTTCATGGGCAAAAGCAGAACAATGTTAACGGAAAAAACGGTACCTGTGCAAATGATTTTGCTAATGCCTCTGCATCAGAAATACGATTATCAGTTTGTGTTTCAACATTTTCACTTTGCTCTATATTCTGTGGTTGTGGTCGGTAGACGGGTGTTCGGAGTGGATACGGATTGCTAGCAGCTATAAGAATACAGTGCCTTTGCCCATCCATATTTTGTTGGTTTACATTAGGAGAAGAGAACATCTTGTGATTAAAGATGAAAAGGTATTAAAATCAATCTTTAATAAGCACGTGAACCATATATCAAATAGACGGGAAAAAGAGATAATTAAGAAAAGAGAGAATATAGAAAATACTACCAATGAGTTTGTGTCAACTTAAAAATATATTTAAAAAAAAAAAAAAAGCTACCTATGAAATTTTCAAAAACCACCCTTGCGGTTATCCGTCTTACATTTTGCATCCGTATCTGGATGTCAACAAACAAATATTTTTTCCAATTACATCCTCAACTTTTCGAAATATTGTAGTAAACCCCAAATTTTGTGTCGCATTTATGTTCACATCCCTCAGTTGTTGAAGTAATATAATTACTCTGACAAGATACAGTGGCCGTTTGTAATATTTTGAAAAGTTGGTGTAACTGTAGAAATATTTGACGACATCAGCAAATTTTGTCAGGTCAACTATGTGTTGGGGGAAATGTAAGCAGAGTGGTTTTTGTAATTTTCTATGTTAACCTTTTTGAATTTTCTAAATACTACAAACCACAGGGCTAGTTTTGAAATTAACCCTTAAAAATACTACTACTATCTTTGAGATTTTAGCCTGGATACAAAAACGCATTGTAGTAGTTGATATCTTTCGACATTACAAAATATCCCCTTAAAATTGTTACAAAATAACTGAATTCTTTGTAATTAGGCGGGCATTTTTGTAATTAACTTTTCTTCTAATGGAGAAGCCAAGTACCACGACATACCGTCAAAGCTTCAGAAAGACCTTCAGCAATTGCGGCATCATTAAAACCACCACCTGCAAATGGTATTGCCGAAAGCCACTGAAAAAATATGTCCATGTCTTTAGTCCAACCACTTCTTTGTACAAGGCAAGCTGAATGTACAAAAAAAACACTATAAATATACAATAGGTGGAAAAGTAGAAAGTAAAGCTACCGTCACTAGTAATATACAATGAACAAAACACACACCACTGTATGAACCATGAGAATTGAACATAACTAGTGAGAGCTCCACCTGGCATGTTGAAAGCTTCTGAATATAACAATACCAATTACCGATCAGCATATTGAACAGGATAACATGAATATCAAAAGCTTCTGTAAACACCAAGTTCTTCTCCTCGGTGAATTAAAAAAAAAAATTGTCCAGCCAAATACCTGACCCACTGACTCGTTTCCGCAAAAGCATCTGCAGATTAACAGATAAACCAAATACTCATCAAGAGTTGAATTCCCTACAAGGCGTGACGGGTATAATAAAGACAATCTACATGCTCAACTCATTTTAAATTTCTACCGGATCATAAGCATCATTGAGTATTCAAAATGGGTCCGTAAAAATTTAAAACATGAAAATTTCAGTATCTATTTAGGAGGTTTTGGACAAATGTTGCCGCAATCAGCACTTAAAATACAATAAAAGTCTTTGGAAATTACTCCTTATCAACACTATACAATTATGATCAACATTGTACAACTGGAGAAAGAGGAATTGTGCACCCTCAGATTCTAAGAAAATAATAGTTTTTACTTTTTTTAATTTAAAAAATTAAAATCATTTTTAGATTCCGTTCAATCTCCCCCAACACGCAACCCAATCAATAGCGGCACCACATTCAACAGATAAAGATGAGAAGTCTGAAGCAAGCACAAACTAGGCACATATGCAAGAACACACACCTAAAAAACGCAGTGAGAGTGCGAGTGTGTGAGAGAGAGTACCGTATAATTTTATCGAGGTAATCGGAGACGATGGTTTGCCAAAAGGGCCCGATCGCCGCCGTGCCTTCGACGGCCACTATCAGCTGCTTCGTTGCTACCATGTGTTTGTGGAAATTCCTCAACCAATCTCAATTCTCAAGTCGTCGACCTCGATAGCAGAAGAGGTTTCTTTAGAACGAACAGTGGCCGCGTCAACACTTGCACAAATACAATTCGCGTTATTTGCGTTTTGCGCCCTTTAATTGAAACCTATTCGCACATTGGAACTTTAGATTATAAATTTTGCAGATTTGACCCTTCTGTATTTTTATTAGAGAAGAGGGAGTTATATGAAAATTTGATATAATTAAATTGAAATGAAATTATTTTTTTATAAAATTGATAATAGTTTTTATATATTATTAAATATTTTTAAAAAATTATAAATAATATTTTAATATGAGTATAATTGAAATTATTTATTTTAGTTATTTTTATTTTATTTTTTGTAATTTTATATTGAAATTTTATTTTATTTTTTGTAATTTTTAATTGAAATGAATTGAGTTAGCTCAACTGAATAGTTGAACTGAAATTAAATTTAAAAAAATGATAGTATAAGAGTGGAATTATTTAGGTTAATGAGATATTAGTATGTAAAATAATAATTATGCATAAATATTTGATAAACGTACCGCTAGTAAAAAAAATACTACTAAATCATTAAATTGTGAACTATTTTAAAAAAATAACAATACTAAATCATTAAATTGTGAACTATTTTAAAAAAATAACAGTTTTTTCATTAAACTATTATTAAAAATTATAGAAAAAAAAATTACTAGTAGAATTTAAAATTTATGTTCCTCTTTTAATTATGAACTTGTATTTTTAATGAGTTGACCTTTTAAAATCGTGCTATAAGTCAACCCGAACCCGCGGGAGAGCTCGATCGCCGATCGTGAGGTTTAGTCAAACACACTTACGAAGAAGCTATTCCGAAATAAAAACAAATCAATATCCTTGAGAAGTCCTCTGCATATTGAAATTCCTAATCAATTGATTAAATAATAATCACACAATTTCCAGGAGCTTTCAAATCAATTTTCCAGTCCATTTCACCAATTTCAACAAACCCTTAAATTTAAGAGCTTAATTATTCTGAAATTTCATCAAAACACCAAATTAACATTGTAGTCTCTGTCTTGTTTGTGCGAAGATGATGATATCTTTTCCTCGTCTGACCAACTTGAAAACGAAGCCGGTTCGTGTTTTTCGCTTTTATGTATAAGAAACAATGTTTATGTTTGTTTGTTTGTTTGTTTCAAAATTGTTACAAATTTTCTTTTTATTTTCTTGCATTATCAGATTGTGTATCACAACGTGTTTATGGCTAGAGACTCGAGTACACTCGAACAACTCAAAGAGCTTAGCTCGAGGCATAAGTCAATGGAGGAGTCGATCAACGACAATAGTCAAATCACCGAGGCTGTTGCACGAGAAATGTCCGGCGGCCTCACTTCACGTTACCAACAGGTGAAAGAAGAAATTAATACTACAGTAGTAGTTTTTAGTTTGTTAGTGGGCTGAAAATCTATATATATTCAGGACATACAGAGACTGGAAAACTATTTGCCTCTGTTGGAAAACCTCGTACACAACATCGACGCCAGATTCCAGAATCATCCGATAATGTCTTCCTGGATTTCGAACCTTAGAATAAGGTGGACCAGTGTACTTAGTTCTTCGTCTGTCTTCCACCTCAACGGCCCGAAATTCCACCAGGTCAACGACATTCGCTTCGAGCTCGGAATGACGCTTTTCCTCTACGGCTCAATGCTTCGCGAACGGGCTTCAGAAGTCTTATCATCAGGCAAGGCTTCTTGACTATACAAAAAAAAAAAAAAAAGAGCAACGCGTCTAATAATCTTTTTCGTTTTGTTTTAGATCTTGTCGAATCTGCCACGCTATTTAGAAAGGCAGCCGGCGTGTACGAGTACTTAGCTAAGGAAGTTCCGATTGTTCTGAAACGGGCCGAGGATAGGATACCGGAAGCTACTCCTAACATATCTTCTGTTATGAGCCTCGTCTGCTTAGCCGATGCCCAGGTGTGTATATCATATAGTGTTTTTGTTTGCTATTTTTTTGCCCCATTTTATTAAAATGTGCCAACTTGTTTGGGCTAAAAATGAAGGCTGTAACCGCGAGGAAGTCTGAGGAAAACGGTCATTCGGGGGCGCTTTTAGCGAAACTGAATTACGGCATTACAGAGATTCTTGATGAGGCTGTTGAGATATTGCAAGCAACAATCAAAGATTGCAAGGATATATCGCCTCGACTTATGGTACGTAAGCTAGCTAGGCTACACATTTACTAAGGTAGTGCTTTGATGGCTAAGTTGTAAATCTGTGTTTTATCTGCTACACGAAGGATTACATTACGAGCTGCAAGGCATTGCACGAATTGAAGTGCTACAAGAACTTTTCGGAAAGCCTCAAAAACGAGGGGAAAATTGGTGTTGCGATCGGAGTTCTGTGTCGAGAATTGTCAAACGCAAAGAAAAGGGCGCCGAAAGACGGATCCTGGAGATTAGCAACAAGGCAGGTAGAGGACGATTTGAGTGTTGTACTGAGGAAGTATGAGCGCGAGAATGAGTTTGTATGGCACGAGAAAGTTCCAAGTACATTTGAACTTCCTGTGGTTCAAGGTGTGAAAATTGTTGGTTTCATCCCTTATCAACCTCAGAAGTGGGAAAAAACACTTGTTTTCAAATTGTGAGGAAATGAAAAGGACGAAGGCGCTTAGTTATTTATCGACAACACTAAAGCTCTACAAATCGAGTAAAAACATGTATCAGCAACTCTGCTTATTCACTAAACACAAAATGGATCAACTGTTATGTACACCTTCGATCCTCAAGATGGATCGATATCTATTAGTGGTCATAATATCTTTAATAGTTAGCAATACGTGCAACGATCAAAACTACACGATTTGTAGTTCCAGATTCATTTTCTTTCTTTCTTTTTTTCCCAATAATAATAATAATAATTAAACATATTACATGTGTCTCTGTCTCTTTATATTAACCAAAGTCTACATCGAACAATTAAAGGAGAAATCTTTGTTTATTCTGCAAAGACAAAGGATTAGACATATTCTTTTGGACTTAAGTTCAGTTCACGATTCAGTTCAGATCGATTCAGTTCAGTTCCTTTCAAATAAATTAAAATAAAATAAACAAAAAATAATTTCAATTTATAATTTTAAATATAAAATCTAGTTACTGCATAATATTATTAATATTTTTAAAAAAATATTTATAATTTCAATCTATAATTTTAAATATAAAATCTAGTTACTGCATAATATTATTAATATTTTTTAAAAAATATTTAATAATTTATAAATATTATTATTATTTTTATAAAATAATCAATTCAGTCTTAAATTCAATTCAGTTCAGATAGCTTAAGTTCAGTTCAGCTAATTTCAGTAAAAAAAAACGGTCCTTACTAGTCCTCCATGGCTCTGAACAACAGAGTAGATTCGATACACCAAGGTTACATTTTTACTCGTGTTTGTGTTTTGATTGTGTGTTCTTGTTCTTGTTTTTGTTAAGGTTGTTGAAAGTATTTGATTTCTTGTTGTTAGCTGTTGTTTGATTTGGGCCTAATCACAAATGTATCTCTGAGAAAGGGATAGTTACAGCTATGTTTCTTGGATTTATTATGACTACCATGATCATTTAACATATTTGCACTTTCACTGATGAAAACAAAAACAGCAATAAATCGACCGCCTCCACAATTCTCTGTTAAAGAAAGTACTAAGAGGCGAAACGTATCTCAAGCTATACAGCTACCGTTATCTGATCAATGGGTTTTCAGTGTTGGTCACTCCACAGCAGGTTAGTCTTTTTTTCTTTATCTTTGAATGTATGCACTGTCATTTTTCCTTTTTAATGGTGATTTTGAAGGCCGACAAGCTCTCGAGAAGATCAGAGGTGTCGAACGTGGTTTTAGATTTCTCAGGGAGCGTGGGTGCAGGAAGGAGGGTTCGAAACAGCCGGAGAAGGAGTTGTGATTGGGTTCATCGACCCCTTGCACCCTAGCTTTTCCGACCCTACCTCGTCCCACAGAATTTCACCGGATTATGTATCGAATTTGTAGGCTGCACAAGATGGAGTGGATATAATAAGCTTGTCGATAACTCCAAACAGGCGTCCACCTGGCATTGCGACTTTCTTCAATCCTATTGACATGGCCGCTTTATTATCAGCCTCAAAGGCCAGCATATTTGTAGTTCAGGATGGTCGGACTCTCCACCATTAAACAGGCATTGGAAACTGGCAAAAATCTGAGTGCAGCTGGCGTGGTGTTTTACATGGACCCTTACGTGATTGGCTTCCAGCTTAACCCGACTCCAATGACAATCCGTGGCGTTATAATTCCGACCCAAAATGATTCCAAAGTAAGTGTGTCCCTTTTTGAGATCCATCGATTCCCACTACTTCCTATTTACGATCATATTCACTCGTCAGGTCTTACTTCGGTATTACAATTCCTCTCTGGTGAGAGATGCATCCACGAAGGAAGTAGTTACATTTGGTGGAGTCGCGAGTATTTCCGGCGGAATAAAAGCAGATTTCAGTCGTTCGGCCCCAAAGATCATGTATTATTTCCGGCTTGCAGCCGGAAATAAAGCAAAGGTTTAATTCCTCTCTGGTGAGAGCTTTGCGATGATGTCGGGGACAAGCATGGCAGCTCCTCATATAGCCGGGCTTGCAGCCTTAATAAAGCAAAGGTTTCCGTCTTTCAGTCCTTCAGCCATAGGATCGGCCCTCTCAACAACAGCTTCGCTTTATGATCGAAATGGTGGGCCCATCATGGCACAGCGTACTTATTCGAATCCGGACTTGAACCAATCTCCCGCTACTCCCTTTGACATGGGGAGTGGATTCGTTAATGCTACCGGTGCATTAGACCCTGGTCTCATACTTGATTCGAGTAAGTCACTATGAACTCTACAAGTTTTTTGTTTGTTTTTTTACCATGAAATAAACAAAACTCATGATCACTATATGGTAAAAAAACGATCCTTATTTATGCCCATTGCAGGTTACAGCGATTACATGTCGTCATTCCTATGTGGCATAA
Source organism: Euphrasia confusa (assembly GCA_954870475.1). Taxonomy (NCBI): domain Eukaryota; kingdom Viridiplantae; phylum Streptophyta; class Magnoliopsida; order Lamiales; family Orobanchaceae; genus Euphrasia; species Euphrasia confusa. The sequence continues at coordinate 25,550,688 of OX940967.1, forward strand.
ACGGATCGTCCCCTGTCGTCCTTAATTACACGGGCGAAAGCTGCGTGGCTTTTTCTACCATGAATGCCACTGACCTGAACTTGCCTTCCATCACAATATCAAAGCTGTTGAACGAATAGTTACCAATGTTGCAAGCAACGAGACCTACAGCGTAGGGTGGAGCCCACCTTACGGGGCTTCAGTTAAAGTGCCAACTCGGTTTTTTATCTCGAGTGGAGAGAAACGGGTACTGAGTATATCAATTAATGCGACGATGAATAGCTCTGTTGCGAGCTTTGGAAGAATCGGGCTTTTTGGCACGTCTGGACACGTGGTCAACATTCCCCTGTCAGTCATCGTTCAAATTTCGTACAACGTTACTGATGGCTGACATGTAATTCCTACATATTCACGCGTCTAATTTTTTGATTGGTTAACTCTGTAAATTCTTTGAGGTGCAGATATAAGTAGTTTTTGGTGACAGCCATATGAGCCTTTGTTTCCCTATTCCTTGATTTTTATGTTATAGCTTATGTTAGTTTTTATCCCCTACTAAATAATAAACAGAGATGTTTTGCCTAAAAACCTCAATATTTTCTCTCCTTAGTCCTTACAAAGAAAACATACATAACAGCGCAGTGCATATTCAAGTTACAACATAATATCGGCTTTCAATGTGCTTAAACAATAAAATCGGGATATATTCACAAGGTTATATCTCCAATGCAACTCGTAAAGGCTTTTGTATACGGTATTATTATGGCGAGTAATTTAAAACAATTTCTCCAACAACTATATGATTAAACGAAAAACACGTAAACCAACACTTTGAATACGCACAAGGAAATGTGAGTCGAGCTTAACGCAACACACAAGTCAACTACCATCACAAGAAATAACAAAACACAAAGAGGTTAATCAGATAGCGGTTTGAGTTATCAATTAGTACAATAGACCACCAAACTGTTAGGAACAGAATTCCTAAAATCAACGGAAAACTCCGTTGATAGATGATTGAATTAAACCTAAGTAAGGACTTATATAGAGTCCTGATAAAATAGAAAACCCTAATGAAATAGAAACAAAATAAAAATCTAAATAATAAAAAAAATAGAATATTAATTAATTTAAACTCTTTAGCTCACGAATAGTGGACTCAAGACCGTTTCCGCTCCATATCACAAACATGCAAAGTACGATTTATCAAAGAAAAAAAAAAACAGTGTATCAATCAATATGCAACAATTAGGATCATATAAGCACTCACACTCCACTTCAGTCCATATAGTGAACTAACAGTTACGGCTCTGCCTTGGAGACCGCATTAAACACCTTCCTCACCATCTTCATAGTTTCTGCAATAACAAACCTTTGTTGGACCTACTTTAATGAAGAGAAAATGATAGAAACGGACTAACAATTTATAAGCTAACAATTAATTAATCTTGCTTTCTATAGAAAACCAATTGAGTACACAATAAACTAACCTTCCAGCATATTTAACGATCAACAACTTAATACCGAAATACAAGACCTGGCTTTCTCAACAGTATCCAATACTTTACCATTATAGAACTGAGTTGTACTTCTTTAGTAATACATTCAAGGCCATTTTTCTGCAAAAAAAATACCGATAAAACAAAAAATTAAGATTTATATTGTTGTTATAAAGGGTAAGTGAAAGAGGATATTCACCTAATGGAAAATAATTGGCAGCCACTACTGCTTTGCATATCTTGGACCACTTAACCGGCCAATGGCTAAGATTTGATCCTAAGGTATATTCACGAACTTGCAAGTGGTCTGTGAAGTTCTCCGCTTCAACTATCCTTTTCAAAATAGGCGCAAATCGTGCCGCTCCACAGAATCGATAATGCAATCTCTCGTAGAGCCGATAATGAAACCTTTCGTTCACTGTCCATGCAAATGGGAATTTCTTTACATAAGATTTCACATGAATAACCGACTGCAGAGAAGCCTATTGAGATGAGGGTCTTATTATCAATCCTCCCAGCTTCCATAAGACTTTTATAGTTAGAACAAAGTCTTGCTCTGTACGGAGTGTGTTCCCTAAGAGATTTTGGAAGGTTCCATAAGACTTTTATAGTCTGTACGGGAGTGTGTTCCCATTATGAGAGATTTTGGAAGGTAGAATTCATTTGTATTTTTAAAAATAAATCTTTTAAAATCAATAGATTTTTAAATTTTTTTAAAATCCATATACTTATTGAATATCAATAGATTTTAGTTGACTTTTTAAAATCAAATTTGAATAATCCATGATTTTAATTAAATTTTTAAAATCCGGATTGAATACCTCCACACTTTAAAAGTTTAAAAGAATCTAATAAAATCTCAAATCAATACACCCTCCTTAATTTTAAAAGCATTCTCTTTCAAAAGTGTTTTCATTTAATCACTGCAATATGTGGAGCATCATGGAAAAACAAGAAACCATACAGAAACATGTGGAGCAAGAGTTTGACTATTCTCTTTCAAAAACCATACAGAAACATGTGGAGCAGGAGTTTGACCATTGTCTTTCAAAAGTGTTTTGATGTCTATGTCCATGCAATGATTTGTCTCTTTCTCGAGTGAAGCAAAATGAACGCACACTCGTAGGATCCATGGATGTTGATGAAGCTGGTTCGTGTGTGTGTGTGAGAGAGAGAAAGAGTATGGTTTGCGTGCGCGAGAGAGAGAAAGGGGGGAGGTCGGGAGTGTGGGTATTTATTGATCAATTTTCGAGTGTACGGTCGAGATTGATTGGGTTGTTAGTGATAGACGGTGAAAATTAATCCATTGAGTGTGATTTTTGCTGTAATTTGACAGTTAGGTAATTAACAAATATTAACCACACGTAAAAGTAATTATTGGCCTGTAACAGACCCTCTCACAATTTGATCAAAATCGACGACGATTGATCCAAATATGAACCGCTATTTAGTAATGAACATTTGATTGGATTTCATTTTTATTTCTTCTTGTAAAACAATCTCTTTAGATTTTATATTAATATAAGACATTCGTAAATCACTCATTTTTTAAATTGAATGTGTGCGTAAAAGATTAAAATAACCGAATAAAAAACCAACCAAATTAGTTTGGTTATTAATTTATCCGAAATTTTCATTTTTTTTGTTAAATTCGGTCGATTAATCAAACCATTTGACAAAAAAACCAACCAAATTAGTTTGGTTATTAATTTATCCGAAATTTTCATTTTTTTTTTTTTTGTTAAATTCGGTCGATTAATCAAATCATTTGACAGTTAGCCTTAGTTGATATTAGTTGAACCTTAAATAGTTTTCGAGGCTTTAAAAGTCGTGAGCTCACGGAATATTTCTCAAATACTAAGATCTACTAACGAAGATTTATTTTGGCGTCGCCCTCAAATATACTTATATATTTAAATAATTAAACAAAAAATATTAGTTTTGGCGTCGCCCTCAAATATACTTATATATTTAAATAATTAAACAAAAAATATTAAAATCGCATGATAGTGATTTTTTAAAATTGTTTGAAAAAATAACAAGTCCAGTTCAATTAGTTTCAGTCCAACAAAAGAAGTTCGGTCAATTTCTTTCACCGTGAACAGTCAATGCATGGGATATGTCGAAGTTTTACATCATGTCAAGTTTTTTGCATGATATTATATTAAATAGGCAAATTTCAAAATAGACCTTTTTAAATAACAAACCTTCTTTTATGTACCTTCCTAAAATAAATATACTTTTATACCTCATTTTACCAATTTGACCTTAAGTCTTTCTACTCCCTCCGTCCTCAAAACTCATCCACGTCAAACCCATCGAAAATACATAGTCTTTAAATTTCCGTATTCAATTCTACTTTTTATTTTTCTTGCTCGATGACTCTCGTCACTCCTTTGCGGCTGAGTGATTGGTCGACGCCGTCGCCAGAGAATTTGGGTTGTCCCAACCGACCTTCAGGTTTGGAAATTTCTAGCTAGATTTAGTGTTTAAATACATGATACTCTATATAATTGATTTATACGATTTATGTGTTTTCTGAACATTTGGGTAATAATCACATTCATGCCTAAATCTCTTCCGACAACTTATACTTAATAGTAAAATCTTCATTCTTGTTCGTCTTCGATAATCACCGCTCAATACGAAAAAAAACTTATTTCTATTTCCTCTTTCTTTTTGATCTTCAATAAAAATACTGTAGCCACATTAAATTTGTTTTTTTACATGTTGTTTCCTGAAATTTATCATTTTCTCAAATGATTTTCAAAATTAATGAATTTATTTGAAAAGATTGAACCAAAATTTGATACCGTATAGAAAAATTGCATATTTGAAAGATGAGAGGAAAAAAAAATCAAATCCGCAAATCAAATCTTTTTTTATTTTAAATAAGAATATTTTAGGGTATTTACCTTATTTTTGTCTATAAAAGTGATTTTTTATGTTAAGGTGTTATCACAAAAGGTATATAACCACCTTAATTAGTTTTACTTTTAGTTTATATATTATTAAAATCCTTGATATATAAAAGGGAATTCCAAAAATAAGGAAATACAATTCTCGATATATTACTTGTAGCGTACAGCCCTAATTGATGATGAATATGGGGCAGCAGGTTTCAACTACGGATAGGCTGAGCGGGTTGCCGGATGACGTCATCCTTGACATCCTCACCTTTCTCCCAACAAAGATTTCCGTACAAACCAGCGTGCTTTCAAAACCCTGGAGGTTTCGTTGGGCTCACGTCCCTGAAATTGTGTATATTGTACTATGATCTAACTATAGAGAAGTAGTGAAGGATAGAGTACAATTACTTAACACAATTTGAGATTCTATCAAGTAAACTTGTATTGATCTTGTAATGGGTGGAACCACTTTACAAAAACATCTACAAAATTCTAGCGAATTTTGTAGAAAGGTCACACGACCAAAAACTAAGTCTAGGTAGAACTAATCTAGCGATGAGTACTACTAAGACTAAACAGAGGGTATGACCGGAGCTTTCTAGCGAAGTCTCTCGGTCTACAATAATTCTCTCTCTAGAATATGTCTAATCAGAAGTGTAGTAAATGAAATCCAACACCCCACTATTTATAGGCATCATAAATTAGGGTTTTCGGATTTCACGCTTAATGGGCCGCGCCCATTACGGCCCAATGGAATGAACGAGCCCAAGGTATCTTCAACGAATATTCCATTAATCCGTACTTGATGAACGCAGCTCTACCCGCTCCCACACTAGCATGTGTTCGCGCTTCGAGCTTGTGGCATGCACATCTAAGTATACTTGGTATTTTCTTCTTGGACTTGAATTCTTCTAGCGAAGTCTTCTAGTCGCACCCGTGGCTGGCTTCATTCCTTAGCAGTCATTCCCCCAACTCCATGTCTACATGTGCTTGCTCCGTATCCATCAATGTGTTAGCTCTGGTTCAAAATCTCATACGGTAGACTTGAACTCTCTTGTTGGAGGTGCAACAGTGAATTCGAGAACCACACTGGTATACATAGAACCACGTGGGTCATTCACAATCATGCACTCGGAGAACTCCATGTTGTTTGTATCGCCAAGTCCGCTAGTCCAACACTGAGTACGCTTTGCATATCGTGGCTCCAGGAAGGGCCACTTGAATTTTCCAGTTAGCACTACTCATACCTAGCAGACTTGTATGAATTTAACCAATTAAAACATACAAACAATACACATGAAGTTACTACAAAACAATAGTGTATAGTTCAACGTAGTTCAAACAAGAACAACATGGGTCTATGTTGAACTAGGAAGAACTACACACTAACAGTCCCCTCGTTGGAATTCACGGTCGTCGATTCGAAGATGATCAACGACGTGTTGTCATGATGTGTCTTCGTCCACTCTTACTAGGCTCGTGCTCGTTTTGGATCATGAGGTCGCGTTGAAGTTAGATACTCCCGCGCTTAGGTACCTAAAACTACGTGTTTTGGGGTCGAAGAACGTCATCTCGGCTAGGGCACTAGACTCTTTAATTCATTGAGAAAAACACAAATGAGGCCAATAATTAACGTGATATGAGGGATTTTCAAATTAAGTGCCTTGAACAAACTATTCAACATATAGGTTTTGGTTTATTTACATAGTTGTATTAAATTTTTTTCACTTTTAGGAATATTGTCTCTTTTGAAATGAACTTGTACTTTGCATGTCTGCAAAAGACATTTGGCCCAACCTCAACTCAAGGGCCAATTTTTAGCAGGATAAATTATTAAGATTATAGGCCAATTAATACACCCTAATCCAGCTATGAGACTCTGGGACAATTCAATTGATGTTTCCTTATTTTTAGATCTTTTAAATTCTGGATTCAAAATTATTGGTTTCAACATTACTTGGATGATTCTTAATTCTTTCAAACTAGCATATGGATTAAGTAGTCAAATCACTTTGACATTATCTTAAACTAATTAGCTTTTGAATTTAACTCCTTGACTTTGCTAATCATTTTGACTTCAGCTAAAAAAATAAAAAAAATAATTCAAAATTTTTTTGGTGTTAAAACATGGTACAACCAATGTAAATCATTTTCATGGACTTTATCCGAATGCAAGTTACCTAAATTCCTATTGATTTTATGCCATTGTACCTTATTCTTTATGGTTGTGACGTTGGCCCAAAAAGGCAAAAATGCATAAAACCGACTGAGCACAAACATGTGTTAGTGCTTCTACGAGGAATGCAAAATCAATTAAATAATTAATAGGATAAGATATTTTTCTTTCTTTCCAACAATTGAAAGTGTCAAAACAGTTAAAAATCCAACCTTCATGTGAATATAATATACCACTATGTATTTTTATATATAAGTAATACCTCAACAAAAAAAAAACACAATTGATTATTATTTCCTACATTTCATATAATCACACAACCAAAATCAACAATTGATCTACACATTAGTTTTATGCGTCGAGGTTGAGGAGACCGGAGAGTACGATTGATCTCCGCCTTCAATATCACCGAATGGTCGTGGGAGAGTAGCGACAGGGGCGTATATTCCGTTAAGTGAGGGCCCACCACCAGCCGAATCAGACTTGCTGGTTGCATGATACTCTGGTGGGACCCATATTCCTCCGACCACCACAAATTGCGGTGTTTGTGTATTGTTAATGTTGTTGTTATTGTTGTGAGATGAGGAGCTCGGCCTTCTCGTGTGCAATCGATATTTCTGCAATAAGAGAAAATAAAATTAAAGGAATTGAGAAGATAACCTTTCTTCAAATAAACTTTTGGTTCTCATATACAAATGCCACTAGTCTATAGTATATAGCCATCAACAAATCAAATTGTGAAATAAAAAACCATAGAAATAATTATAGAAAAGCCCCTCAAAGGTTTTAATGTAGTGATACAAACCTGTAAATGACTTTTAACCTCATCATTAGTGAGCCCATCAACCTTCATTAGCTCCCTAATTTGTTTGGGTGTAGCAACTGCAAAAATATTAAATTAAAATTCAATCCATGAAGAAGACAATCAACTTAAAGTCAACCTTATTTATTTATTTATTTATATACCATGTGAACCGCCAAGTTGTTGAAGGGCTCCCAAGAATCTCTTGTGCAGTTCAGCTGACCAACATCTCCTGTTCTTCCGCCCTTCTTTTTCTTCCTTCTTGCTTCCACCACCGCCGGTGCCGGCGGTGGAGCTAGTGGATGGCGGCGCCGTCGCCGGAGTATCACCGTCACCGACACTTTCCCCTTTCTTGAAGGGATGAAACGCACCACCCCTGCCATTTGACTTCACCTCCAAGGCACTAGACTTTCTAGGTGAATCCTGAAAACACAAATTTTTACACATTAAAATAATAAACATCAAATCTTTACCCAAAATTCAAAACCCCAAATCAAAGTAATCAACTTTACCAAAAACCCACATAGCAAATCACATTTATTCATCAAAAAAGAAAAGAAAAACTTACTTGTTTAGGTGATGGTGGTGGTGGATCTGGGGTTTGATTCCATAGCTGAACAGATCTAAGCCAATCTGATTTCTTGGGATTTCTGTCGATTGGGTTGTTGGGTTCTTGTTCTTGTTCTTCATGAACAGAGTGATCAGATGAATCAGCCCTGTGAATCGGAATGAACTCCTCGAGAATCGGGCTCGAGCATTCGGACAAATTGTTTTCATCGGTTGTTGTTGTCCCTGTCAATCTCTGTTCCCACGTCTCAATTGCTGCAAAACAAAAAATATAAGAAAAGGGTCTCAAAATTTTGAAAGAAGAATGAATGAAAAAAGAATCACCTTGTGTAACAAGTTCAAAACAGAGAGGTAGTTCGCGTTGGAAAACTTGAACCTTGCGACGTTCTTCTTCCAAGGCTTCAACGTAATCATGGTACTTCCTATTCGATTTGTCCGAGCATTCACTTTGATTATTCATAATCTTCTTCTTCTTATTCTTCTTCTTTGTTTATCTGAGTTTGTTTGTCGCAGCCTCAACAGTGGAAACATATATAGGAAATTATGGGAAGGAATCTAAACAGAATCTTCAACGGAATAATCTTGGTTCCCTAAAAGGGCCAAATGCACAACTATTTTATTTATTTTTAGGGCCAAAGAAAATGATGTTGTTGTATTAATATTATCGTTTTTCAATGATTTTAAATTAATGAATTTCCATTGTATTTTTTTTTCAATATTTTGTACTATAATAAGGGTGGTGCGTTGGGAAGTCACGGTCGTGGCGTCGCGTACAAACGAATCTTTGATTGTTTTTCCATTTTTTTTTTAGTCTTAGAGTGAGAATGCCGGTCTTGGTGGGATAATAATGGGTATTCACTTGTTCATGTTGTGTGGGCTGAATTTGACCAAATTAATGTTGCATTGCATTTTCTACTAAAAGGAGTAAGATCATGTGACTTTTTCCTAATTGCGCTTTGCACCACCATGTTTTTACTTTCTCCAAATGTGCCCATAAATTAATTATGGATCTCTTTCTCTCTTGAAAATTTTGTCCCGTTCCTTCTTAAATTTACAAATAATTTTAAAGAACCAAAAGAGTAATACTCCCTCACTCCCAAAGCAATAGTCACATGTAGTTAACGTTGATTTTTTTCGTCCGTTCAATACATATGATAAATTATGTACAAAAATTATGAAAAAATACTAAAATAAAATATAATAGTTAAATTTTATTTTAGTATTTTTTTCATAATTTTTGTACACTATTTATTATATGTATTGAACGGACAAAAAAAATCAACGTTGACCACATATGACTATTGCTGTAGGTGAAAGGGAGTACTATATTTATGGAGTTAAGTCAATCATGCCTCCAAAATAATAAAATTACATATAGTCCATCCATTTAATAAGTGCAAAATGAGATGTTTATGTTTCTATTAAAGTTGGATTAAAACATTTTAAAAGACCCTGATCCTAATAAGATTATAAGACCATTCCCAATGGGGGAGGCAATGGCAAAATTTGCTTCCTCCACTCCATTTTCACTCTCCAATGGTGGAGGCAAAGTGGGAGGTATTTTGCCACCATAAATAGTAGGAGGCAAATTTGCCTCCACACTATTCATGTGGCAAATGTTATTTTATTATTTTTTTTATTTTCAATTAATAGTTATATAAATATAAATGTAAATATAATTGTATTTGTATTTGTTGATTTTAATTTATAATTTTTATATTTTGATAAAAAATATGAAAAAATAATATTTATAATATAATAATATTATTTGACATAATTTTTTATACAACATACAAATTGAAATACAATAATACAAATTAATACTACTAATTTTAATACAAATTACATATTACAATACAAAATAAGATAAGATATGCAACTGCGACATTTGAATCTTTTTTGAATCGACATAAACAAATTAGGGATTCAAATGCTCATTTCGAACTTCGAAATGCTTTGATTGAACATCTTTGGGAAGATTTTTCTAGTTCATAATTATGTTGTTGTTGTTATTGCGATAATTTTTATATAATATTTAGTTTTTATGTATTAATTATTTTATTAATGTATTACATTTTTATTTTGTTTAATTTTTATATTATTTAAAAAAAATTAAAATTTTAATTATATATTATTTTAATATAAATAAACATTAAAATTATAAAAGAATATTCTTTTGGAGGCAAAATTTGATGGATGACATAGGAGTGAAAATGGGATGAGAGGCAAATTTTGTGGCAAAATTTGTCATTGCCTCCCACTTTACCTCCATAGCATTGAGAATGACCTAATGAGCTCAAAGTTCCGTATTCAATAGTTGTGAAATATATAATACTCTCTCTCTCTCTCTCATGATTTGCTTTTTCATACGAACCATGGATCATGCATATCTATGTATAAGTGCATGTACACTACATGTCACGATAGTATTGGTTCTATTTATGTACAATTTGATATACAATATTTGTTTATTTAAGTTTTATATTAATATAAATGTTTATATACTATGTATATATAATATCAAAATTAATATTATTTTTTTCTCTATAAATATAGATCAAGATTAATATAAATTCATTGACAATCACGTATATTATATTTTAAACACTATTTATATTTTGATTTATTTAAATTCATGTAATTTTAATTTTGATATTGAAAGTTGAGATCTATTTTTTAATTATTAATTGATTATTTGAAAATTTGAAATTTATCTATATAATATTTTATGTATTTTAAATATAACATAAATTAAATATATAAAAATAAAATTATAAAATTTGATTAAATTGTGGATTGTTGATAAAGTGTGAAAAAAATGATAAGTTAAATTGTATAGTAAATTAATGAGATGGAAAAGAATGAAATAATTTTTTTATTAAAATATTGAATTGTGAAAATTTTGATAACCATAATTTAAAAACAAAAATTAAAATAAGTAAATTTAATAGTTCAATTGGTTAAACACTTAAATTAAAGTATTTGGTTTTAATTCCAAGACACTGCAATTAAAATAAACAAAACAAAATATTCATAGTACGACTCTCTCTCTTTCAAATAAAATCATTACTTCGGGCATTGGAATATTCTTGTAAGCAAAGAAGTGGATCTGTTTGAGGAGCGTGCATTCGACGCTCCTTACCACCGCATACGGTTCGGGTTTGTAACATTTAATGAGCCTTTTTTTGAAAGGCTTAGTTGGTCAATGGCGATTCGTCTTCGCCAAGAGCCACCACCCCAAGTCCAACTCTCTTTGTGTATTAATTGTATGAAATAATTATCGATAATTAAGTATTCATTTTGTTTCTTAACCGCTTGCCCATTTTTTTTATTTGATTCAAAACACTAACAAAAAAATTAATATAACTTTATTATTATCATATTCATCTATTTAAATTAATATGTTACTTTTTTACTTAACACATTTATTATTAACACAATAGTACTTATTATACTCTTATTTTTTATTATTTAACATATAAAAAATTATTATTTTTTACTTTATGTAAAAAAAAATTATCAAATATTAAAAAATCAAAAAGAGATAATTTTTTTAATATTTAGTACTAGTAATACATTTTGGTATATACTAATACTAATACTAATACTGTATACCCAGAATAATTGATATTGTATTTTCTAAGATTGTCTCATGCCCTACATTAAGGTTTTAGGAATTATTCATTTAAAATAAATATATTTTTAATTGTAAGAACTACACATTTAAAATTTAAGATTTTTTTTTTTTTTTGCAGTTGTTATATACCCCAAGAAAATTTTATTTCCAGCTGTTATATACCCCAAGAAAATTTTGTTTCTGAACACAATGCAGCATGCACCTACTAATCATTTTTTCACCTGCATAAAAATAGTTATCGTTTTTTCGGTTGGGTGGGCTGTTTAGATGGACCGGGCCTTTAAGGTATCATATTGGGTCAATGTTATATATACTCATATTTTTTTGGTGAAGTTATAGTCCAGGATGAGAAAGTTTGGTCCTATGCATTTTATGGGAATTACATTTACGTGGGCCCGAGTTGGGCCGAATCCAAAAAATTTAAAGTGAGCCTAGTTTTTTGATTGAATGCTTGGCTCGGGACTGAACTCGGCGGTCCGAGTCGGATTTTGAGCTTTTTTTAGTCCATTTTTTTTAATAATAAAATATACTCCCTCTCGGTATTGTGATATTTAGCACCTATTTATATATGTACATATGTAGATATATAAGATGGACATACATTCTAGCCCCCACACAACACATATTTTTCTACCTTTGCCCTAGCTTATTTTTTAACATTTAATCTGTTATGCTCCTTTAGTTTTTCTTGATTTGGTGTTAATTCACATGAATTTTTGTTTTTATGTTTGTTTTTCCATTAAATTGATATAATTATCCCATGCTGACATTTAAATCACAACAATAATATATAGTCCTAATAGCACTTAAAAAAATATTTCCACCTATGATTTTTTTACTTCAAAGTAAAATACAGTATATATCCTTAAATTTTGGTTAAAAAAAAAAAGACAATTGGACATTTGCACTCGAATAAATTGACTACATGATTTATGGGGCACGGAAGAAGATTAATACATGTGTGATGATTAATATTGAGGATAGTTGAAACCAGTCTAGGCCTTGTCTAATCAAAGAAAATGACATATTGGTATTTGCAAGTTTCATGTGTGATGATGGAGATGATGACTTCATGAATTGCAGTATCCAGTCTAACATCTCCCACCACCCCATCTCCATCACTCCCTCCTTTACCAACAAAAGTGGAAAAACCATTTTTACTTTATGTAGAACTTATTTGCAACATTATATCAATTCATTAGCTAGGGCAATCTCTTGCACTGTTTACACATTACATATCCCTGTACATATCACTAATATATGTATACCATGAGAGAGAGAGAGAGAGAAAGAGAGTAAAGAAATTGAAATGACAAGGGCTTAAAAAAGGTAAAATCTTGGGAAAATGAGACACTACTACTAGTGATTATATTTAATGTGAGCCAAAACAAAAACCTTTGAAGTAGTAGTACTACTAGTGTAGTGTGTTTGGTGCACCATTCTATGCATAAACTTCTTTCTTCATAGTTCATACCCTTCTCTTTCTTTTGCCCTATTCCTTTGTCTCCTACATCTTCATTCCATAAAACACACACACTCACACGTGCACCAACACACACACACTCACTCCCTTTTACAAGATCACAAAAAAAAAAAAAAAAACCGATCCGATCGAATTATCCGAGATGCAAAATCAATATCTTTTCCCATGCGCTTCTTCAGAAGACGACGACGACTGCTCCACTCTCCTTTCCCTCCGCCCGCCGGGCCAATCCCTCGAGCCGAGGTACAACCCCGACTTCGCAGGGTACAAGCAGATCAACACTTTGCAGAACCCTAGCCCCCAATCGGATAACAACAACAACAACGGCGTGACGGTGGCGCTTCATGTTGGGCCGAGTTCATCAGACGGCGGCGACCACCAGATGCCGTGCACCGCAGCAGCAGGCGATCATCAAGGCGCGCAGTACTGGATTCCAACCCCGGCCCAGATCCTCGTGGGCCCCACCCAGTTCTCTTGTTCCGTTTGCAGCAAAACTTTCAACAGATTCAACAACATGCAGGTTCAATCTCCTTCATTAATATAACTCCATAATAATATAATAATAAATTCATTAATCAAAGAAAGGTTTTAATTTGAATTCTTGAATATACTGTATTTATTTTCCGTTTAGGGTTGAACAGAAAATAAACACAAGTCAAAAGCTAAAATTTCCTTTCCATATTTAGAAAATCACAACAAACATTCATCCTCATCCTCACCATTATATTAATTGATTATTATTAAATAAATATTCAGATGCACATGTGGGGCCACGGGTCTGAATATCGAAAGGGGCCCGACTCCCTCCGAGGGACGAAGCCCTCGTCGTCCATCCTCCGTCTCCCGTGCTACTGCTGCGCGGAGGGGTGCAAGAACAGCATCGTGCACCCTCGGTCGAAGCCTCTCAAGGACTTCCGAACCCTCCAAACGCACTACAAACGAAAGCACGGGTCGAAGCCCTTCGCATGCCGCAAGTGCGCAAAGGCCTTTGCGGTCCGCGGAGATTGGCGGACCCACGAGAAGAACTGCGGGAAGCTTTGGTTCTGCACATGCGGATCCGACTTCAAGCACAAGCGATCACTCAAGGACCACGTACGAGCCTTTGGGATGGCCCACGCGCCCCACAACGAGAACTCGTACCTATACGAATACGATCATCGTCAACATCAAGGGGAAGTCGACGACATGGAGGAAGACGATGACGAGTAATGTTGTTGTTAGGTCAAGATTTTTAATTTGTTGCTCATAACTATTATGTGAACTTTTATTAATTAACAATCATATGAAGCGATTGAAACATCCATGCATGAATGAGCAAATAGTATAGTGAAATTAGGCTTATTGTATGTTATGTGAATGTTATGTTACGTGTTAGTAATTAATGTTGGAAGTGGCAGTTCAAATTTGTTTTGTTATTGTAATAAAGATTGAATTTGTAATTTGAAGAAGAAGAAGAAGAAAGTGTGGAGGTACTTGTGTTCTGGTCAAAGTGAATGTGAATTCAGCAGATATATAATAATAAAATAAAATGATTTTACAGAATTGTCTGCAGCGAGGTACAGTTTCAGAATCTACTATTCATTTTATTTTTATTTATTTACAAAAGCTTTTCTTGGACTTGGTGTGGAGAGGCGAAACGAGTGATCCAAACTTAGATTTGTTGGGTAGATCTACTCAACTCATTATTTACGTCACCATTTTATTTTTACTTTTATTATGTTTTTGAAATAAGATTTGGATTGAGTGTAAACTGTGTAATGTGTGAAAATATAAAAACTATTTAGGTGATTAATTTGTTTATTATATAAATAACCAACATTTAATTAAATGTTTGTGTTTCAACTTTAACTTGTGTTTTAGCTAGGTAGTTTGAATTTTCAAAGATTGTGTTATACACATATACACAATTTAGGTCTTTATAAGATTCAATGCATTTTAAGTATTGATATTTTAACACATTGTATGAACGTAGTTAGAAGTTAGTTACATACTAGAACAATTATGAAGCGATGTGAAAAACACAAACATTTTGGTGATTTTGCACAAAAATTGTATGACATGTGAGTTTCAAAAGTTTCAATTCACATGTTAGTTTAAGTGATTTGAAATATCTACTTTGAGTTAAAAATGTGTTTGATTGAACTTTTTAAAACACTTTATAACAATTTACGTTATTAGAATAAGAAGATATAGATTATATAAGAGTTTACTAATTATTATTTTTCATAATTAAAATGATAAAAATTCAATGTGTTTTTAAAATCAAGTTAATTTATTTAATTTGTTTCAAAAGTTAATTTATTTTTCTATGTTTTTTTTATAAATTATCAAAACTTTATAGTGATGTGTTTTTTTGACACTGAATACTAAAAAAATGAGTATTATATTTTAAAATGTATTTTGAAATTAAAAATAATCTTTTGATTTTTTTTTAAATACTAAGCAATCATCAAAGATAATAAGATGAAATAGAAAATGATTATAAAATGTTTCACACCACCACATACACACATACAGTATATATTTATTCATGTGTGTAGAGAGAGGTTGGAGTAGCAGAAGTACTAACACTTTGATGGAGGGGTTTGTCAGTGGGTAACAATGGACCACTGGAAGTTTCTGTTTTTGGGGTTTCACCCAAAGAATTACCTTTTACCTTTTCAGACAAACAACAAGCAGATACACCATAACATGTTTCAGAAATCACTCTCTCTCTCTGTAACAAATAAATTTATATATGTATTCATATATATATATATACATACAAAACTATATACATACATTGTGTGTCACCATTCTGTCAAGGCCTTTTTGGTTGCTTTTTTAATTTTTTTTATTTTTTTTTTGAAATTTGTAGTAATTGTTTTTTTCCATAATAAACAATATATCATGTGTATTCAATAGATGTTGATTTTGGGCATGCATGCATGTATCAATCTTTATTTCCTATCTCATTGTGTAGCTTACATAATCACTCACCCATCTACCACATATCTTGTCTAATCAGATTTCTTGATTTTATGATTCAAAAATAGGCGTGGAAATATCTTGAGATAACAGTCTTTTTCAGATACCTTAAAATAGTCAAAGTGGTTATGTGTTGATAGTTTATATTACTATATAAGCCAAAATTAATACACTTTAATTGTGGGGTTCCTTAATTTTGACTTATTGAAAAAAAAAGCAATTGGTTGATGTGGTTACAACAATTTGATTATGCATAAATATACTTAAAATTATACAAGTAATGCATGAAACAATTTAAGGTCGTCTTGTTGAGTCCTCTTTCACTTTACTAGCTACTTTATCTATTATTAGCTACCCTCTTTTATTTCAAACTCATTTTACCAGTATTATATAATATATATATATATATATATATATATATATATATATATATATATATATATATATATATATATTTAAGTTAAAAATTAATTATTAGTAAAATTAAATTTGATTAAAAAATATAGGTAAAAATGTTTTTTTTTAAATGTAGAAACATATGTTTGTGAGTATTTAAATTTCTGTAATTGACCAATTACTAATCCGACTAAAAAAAATTATTTATATTAAAATATTGGATGATGTATACATATATAAACCTCACATTAAATTGTAGGTGGAGACAATAGACAAGTAGGTGTGTGGTCTGAACCATCACCTGATCGATCCAATTGAGCAAGCTAGCTTATAGATATGGTAGTAATATACTAATATATATTAGCAAATTTAATAAAATACTACGAATTACATTGGTCCCCATGCCATTCATCTCTATATATATATCTGCGTCATGCACGTGACTTAATTGTCGATTTCGAAAGAGATGAAATAAATTATTAAATCGATCATCTGACTTTTGAATAATTAAATTAAATATACAGTATATAATATCCGTACCTGCAATGATTTTCTACACGAGCTAACATACATATAAGAACAATGGGTACTCGATCGAGGCAAATAATGCCCATATATATGTACTTCGTATCAAGGGCACACCTTGTGAAGTAATGCAAAAGTTTAACGTCAACAAGTTAAAGCGGAAATTATTACAAATTGTACAACAATTCATATATTTCAAGTCGATTGAAGTATGAATTTTAGGATTACATATAAGTTGGATAAAGTTATCAATTTAACAAAAAAATTAAAATGCTATTAAAATTGAGACGCTATTTTTCCAAAAACGATTTTATTAAAATAATATTCATAATTCACTCTGTTGCTAGTGAAATTGGGATGGGATCATGGGACGCTATTTTTCTACACACAACGAAACAAAAGCAACTATACTAACAGTGCATCTTACTTAAATTATACTCTGAAGACCAAAGAAAACCTGATCGAAAATAAAGAGTGAAATGCAGAGAAGATCAAATGATATTAAAATTAGCGTGTTTAATGTGCATTTTTTAATCGAGTTAGAAATGAGAAACACTATAAGTACGGACGGAACAACTTGAGTGGCTCTAGAGGCAAGAGCGGATCTAGGATTAAAAAAAATGAGAGAGGCTAAAATTTACAAGGGAAAAAATTTTTAAAAAATAGGGGGCTAAAATTGTTAATTTTATTTCACCCGAAGACCTAGGAAAAACGAATCGAAAATAAAGAGTGAAATGCAGAGATGATCAAATGATATTAAAATTAGCGTGTTTAATGTGCATTTTCTAAACGAGTTAGAAATGGGAAACACTATAAGCATGGGCGGTGCAGCTTGAGTGGCTCTAGGGGCAAAAGCGGATCTAGGATAAAAAAACGAGAGAAGTTAAAATTTAAAAATATTTTTTTAAAAAAAAATTAAGGTTAAAGGGCTTGATCCCTTGACCTTTTGGTCATTAAGTAAGAGATTTACCAATTAAATTACAAATAATTTAAAAAAAAATTAATAGATATACAGTAGAAATTCCGTACAGTCATATCGTTTGGACGGCAAAATATATTAATATAGAGTTATACAGAGTTTTACAAAATAAAAATAATTTTTTTATAAAAAATAATATAAATATAAAAATAATATACATATAATATTATTTATATTTAAATTCACAAAATCAATTTAATAGTTTTGAATAATAAAATTTGACCATATATATGTAAAAATTGTGTTTAACATAAAAATTGAATAAAATAGTAATGAATCTAAGCACTATAAACTTTCATCATATACTTATACGTTATTGATTTTGATAAATATTTCAACTCATCTTAAATATATTATTAATTTTAACAAATAAAAATATTATTAATAAATATTTTTATCCGCTCTTGTCTATGGGGTTTCTGTTTCTACGGAAAAAAAAATCTCTATATTTTATTAAAAAAAATCAGTAAACTTATATTAAATACTTGTTCAAACTGATTACTATTATATGTATATATACATAAATAAGTATATGTGTTTTGTAAACAAGTTTGGTGATTATTATTATGTATTTATTTATACTTTTTTTAGTTGTCTTACGTATATATTTTCATATATCAAAAAAGAAAAATTATACATATTTTTTCAATTTAAAATATAATTATGTTACATTTGTACTTACTTTTTTATTTTTACACAAAAATATTATCATTTTTTTTACCAATGTAATATAGTATAATTTTTTTAGTGACCTCGAATGTATGAAGACTTTTATGAGAGGAAGGGTATATTTTATTTGTCCCATAAAAAAATACTATATCTCTTCCAACCTAATAGTCACACTTCCTCCACAAAATATTAGGATTTGCGCCCAATTCCGTCTACAAGAAACGATAAACAAACACGAACGAAAATAAACGAGAATAAATGAACACAAGAATTATAGTGGTTCACCCAAATAGGCTACGCCCACTCTCGCCGCTGCAGATCTTTCACTAGAATAATAATAGACGACTCCGAGAGTTTACAAACGCACACACACGTATCACAGTATTCTTGCTCTCGTCTATTCTATCTCTCTAGTATTCTCTCTCGATGATGCTATTATCATATCATCATACTAATTACATTGTTGGAGACTCCCTTTTATAGGCCTAAATACATGAGAAACCCTAATCCCAATTTAGGTAGAAGTCCACGCTGAAAAAGGACACAAATCCGCGAAACTTAGCGCACAAGTCAAAAATCCCGATTGCTGGAATCTGGGGGTAGCGACCGCTACCCTGGGGGTAGCGACCGCTACCCTCGCGCTACCCAGAGCGCTACTCGCTCGCTGATCGGGGTTGATTCTCGTCTGCACAGGGCCAGCGACCGCTGGCCCTCCCCTAGCTACCGCTAGTCGCCTTCAAGTCCGCGCGACTTCGTTTTCGTCCTTTCGACTCGATTCGACTCCACATCTCCCAACACAAAATACAAAGGAAGTGTGATTATTGCTTAGATTGGGAGGGAGTAGTATTTACATTTTATTTTTTTGGAATGTCTAATAATAATAATATTTGTATAAAGAATTGTTTTTATTTTCTCAATTTAAAATAAAAAAATTACCTAGTTTTTAAATATATATAAAATTATTTTATTTTTTAATTTAAAAATAAAATTTTAAATTAAAGGTGAAAGGTGTGTGGATCTGGACCAGACCGCCCACTTGTCAAGCTGAAATAAGTCCAGCCCAACTCGCATAACCCGCTTAGGCTCGAAAACCCGCACAATATGGCCCAAACTCATAGCCTGCTCCTGCTCGTCCCAGGCCCGATCTAGCCCATTAACAAATATTCCAGCCCAGCCCCATCCCAACCCAAATTATATTTTAAAAATATTATTTATGCATATAAATAAAAAAAATTGAAGATAAAAAAATTATAAATAATTAAAATATAATATTAGTCGCAAATTCAACAAAAATATTCAAAATATCTTGCAAATTTAAAACTCATCATCATTTTCTTATTCATGTGTCTTTAATATTCATTTGGTGTCGATCTCAAGCTCTTAATTTATAAGCATAAATAATAGGTATTTAAACTACCAATTAATATATAAAAAATTCATAAAAATAAATAGATACACATGGTAGATGAAATGTACCTTAAAACTTCTTCTAATATACTAGTATATATAGAGCTCATCCTAGCTCATGAGATGATCTGCTCTTGACTATTTAATTTATGTTATCTAATTCATCAAATACGAGTTGTTTACATAAGCTTGCTTGCTTTCTTGTACCTCCTAATTAGATAAAGACCAAATTGTGCAGATTTAAG
Source organism: Euphrasia confusa (assembly GCA_954870475.1). Classification (NCBI taxonomy): domain Eukaryota; kingdom Viridiplantae; phylum Streptophyta; class Magnoliopsida; order Lamiales; family Orobanchaceae; genus Euphrasia; species Euphrasia confusa. The sequence continues at coordinate 25,570,925 of OX940967.1, forward strand.
CGATCGAGTTTTGGAAATAGCTAAGAATATTGAATTCAATATGCTGAAGTGTTGACATTGAGAATAAAAAATATATACTATGAAGTAATTAATATTGAATTCAAGGTGTACTTTTCATAAGAGTATAATATGGAGCTAATTTGAGAAATTGAAGAAGGTGAATAGTGATTGTGTATTTGTAGGGTGGATGGGTGGGTTAAACTCCTAAGTCATAACCAATATTATGAGTTAATATTGAATCCAATTAGGTGCACTTTATAAAGTGTTTTGTTAAGTGTAGTAATTAGATCTGAAGGCAACATCTGTTTCTATACTTTTATTTTAACTACAATATCAATTACACATCTTTCAAAAGCTTTAATGATGATGAAGATAATTAACCAATTTATATTAATTAATTGTAATTGGGTAAGAGTTTGTGAATTATTTTCCAACTTCAAGTTAAATGGACCCATGCATCTTTATGGATCTCGTTATTATTACCTTTTTATTTTGTTTCATTTGCTTGGAAAAAGTTTTGAAACAAGAAGAAATTTCGAAATAAAATAATGTACACTATAAATTTGTTTGACGTTTGTGACTTGTGAGTATTAAATATTCTACCTTGGTAAAAAAATTGACAAAATTATTACCTTGAAGGTGATGTTGATACAACTTCAACATAGTATAAGAGACGGCTTAATATAAAGATAAGTGTATCATTCGATAAATTTTACGATTTGTCAAAAAATGACACATAAGTCTACTAGTACATCCCAACATGATGCTTAAAATTAATCACTGAATCGAGTAATAAAACATGTGATGATGTGAGTATAAATTTTAATCGAAGCATATATGTTCAATTCCAGGGAAGACAAATTTAAAATTTAAATTATTATGAAATTTGTCATGAGTTAAACAAACTTGTTTGAATATCTAATATGCAGAAATGATTTCTGCGTGGACCAATCATTCCTACACATCAAGTGCCCTTTTAGAATAAAACAATATCTTAATTTACTCCCCAAAACATGATATATTTGAAGATATTGTTATGGAGCATTACATCACCAATAAGTATCAAGTATCAACTCCAATAATAATTAAAGTTGTACTTTTTACAGTTTACTTGAATAGTTTTACTATGTTTTCAATATTTAATCTAGCTACTGTATTCAAGTATGTTTTCAAGTATTTAAATATTAAAAAAAAATTGGAAATTAATTCATCATAATCAATAACATGAGATTAATTCAGACTGAAATTAAATTACACAGATAGTACTATAACATTTCAAAACTTTGGAAATAACACTTTGTTTCTTTGTGTGTGTGTTTGTGTATTACATAATCTCTCCACTTTTTTTTGTTAAATGTACAATTAAAGAACCTTTTTTTTTTCTGGCAACTCAGCACTCCCTCCTTTCTCAAATTCAAAAAATAGAGTCAATGAATAAAATCAAAAAGCTAATCTCACAAAGGCATCAAATAACCCTTCGGTTTAGCAACGCAACGAGTCAACGACCTCGATTTCCGGTCCCGGACTCCGGCTCAGGATCGACTCGACTCGACTTGATCAAACGCTTACCCTCGTTTTTTTCAAACAAAGAAACTCCATTTCTATCGTATTCCTCTTCCCATTGCTGTTCATTGGGCCTTTAGATATATCGACCCCGAATAATCTAACGGGCTGCCCGGCCCGGCCGTTGTCCTTGGCTTTCCAATCAATGTAGAGCTGTTTCTCCGGGCCCGTTGCCCGCAGGAAGCTGACCGTATCCCCGGCCCGAAGCCCTTTCTCCTTCACGAACCGGCTCCACCCTTTGGTCAACACATAGCTCTGACTGCTGTTCCAATACGAGTACCGGAACCGCCAAACTTTCCCGCCCGAATCTTCGAAATTCAACAAAACCCCTTTCGAATTGTTATTATTAATATTATTTTGCAACGGAAAATGCTTTTCCGCGTGCTGCTTGGGGATCACGAGGCGGTTGAGCTTGCCGACGTCACTGGGCGTCACCGCCTTCTCGAACAGGCGGTCGCGGGATCCCTCCGAGGCGTCGCTGCCGCGGCGGGAGAAGATGAACCCGCCCGCCGCCGTCATTCTCCCGGCGGCGAAATTCCGGCGACTCTGCTCGAGCTCGTCGCCGTAGGTGTGCTTCCGGAGCATGTCGACGATCTCGGACTTGGAGTGGGAGTTGAGGAAGGCGGCCTCGATCTCGTCCCTCTCCGCCTTCTCCGACAGGGGCTTGAAGTTGGTGACGGCGTCCCGGCCGCGGAACCGCTGCGCCGCCGTGTCGTAGGCGCGCGCCGCCTCTTCCTCGGTGCCGAATGTCCCGAGCCACACGCGCTGGTGCTTCTCGTAGATCTGGGCCCCCCACCGGCCGTTGGGCTGGGGCACGACGCCCTTGAATCGCGACGACGGCAGCTTCCTCGAATCGGCCTCGATGCCGTTCTCGGCGTCGGTGACCACGCTGCTGCCGCTTCCGACTCGGCATATTTTTTCCGTCGGCGGCGGCAGCAGTGTGATTGATGCGGAGTCGCTGGTGGTGCTTCCGTCCATGCTCATTTTGGATTTGCACAGAAAGTGTTTGCGAAAATTACTCAGAGAAGAAAATTAAAGAAATTAGAAAATACAGAAATTGAATTAAATTATTTTTGTTGAAACAAAGTAGGGACTTCAATTACATTTATATAGTAGCATTAGAAGGATCGGAAGTGCGTGTATGTATGTGAGAGAGAGTTTGCGACTTTTTTGAAATTTAAGAAAAAATGTACCCCATCAGTATATGTTTGTGATTCTGATAATAATTATTGTGATATTTAATTGTTATTTTGTAATTAAATTGATCTGTAATTATTTTTTAATAATTATTATAATTAAAATTTAATGTTACTTATTTGCTATTTTATATTATTGTAATTTTTTTTTGGTATAATAAGAATAAAGGATGTATTTTTATATTGTTGTAATTTTTTTTTAAAGATCAATATAATAAGAATAAAGGGTGAATTAACACTCGGTGCTAACCCAGGAGTTAATAGACTAGCTTTCCAACATTAATTTGTTTTTTTTGTAACAATCAATTTGTTGTTGTAATTGTTAATGAATTTTATTGTACAAGTCAATTTCTAATTAATTAATTACGATTACTATTTTTTTACACATAAATTATGTCATCTTTTCTAGAAGAGGAAGAGTATACTATTGACTTGGTATCAAAATAACTTTTTTTTAAGGTGTCTTAAAATAATTGATAATCTTAAAAATAATTATTTTAATTTTTTCATTTAAAATACAATTTTACTGTAATTTATCAACTACATAACTTTTTTAAATTTTACTCAAATTTATATTACTTTTTAATTTAAAATATATTTTTTGCTTTTTTTAATTTTTAGTTAAAAAGTCGAAAAATTATCATATTTTTTAAACATCATTCTCATTAAAGTATGACATCAATTTTGATAGAGAGTAGAGGAGTATAATATAAATACGCTAGCTGTATGGGGTAGGACAAGTTGCTTTTGTTCTTGTTCTTATTTACTAATTACTAGTACTCCTATTTACTAAGTAATTTAATGACATCACGTATGATGTTGTTCTAATATTTTATTGTTCCAAATCTTAGTATACATTAATTTTCATTCTGCTTTAATACGTTCCTTTTTTTCCGATAGTAAATAACTAAAAACCTAAATTTAAAAGCCTTTTTTCGATAGTAAATAATTAAAAACCTAAATTCAAAAGCCAAACAATCCCTTATTTTATTCAACATTACGTACTCAAGCTTGGATCATTTGGGTATGGGTTTGAGTTGTACGGATAGTAACGTAGGCCCCACTCATTGCAAATTGAAATATATATAATCCAGCATGTTAATAAAATTAATAAAAAAAACTTTCAATTAAGCCGACCATTGAAAGAATTATATCATCAATAATTCAAGTAACTAATCTCTAGCTACTAACAAAGTCTTACTAATTATTAGTACTATATTGTTTTGAGATAATTACAATTATAACCAAAGTTTGAAAATATTGTTACATGGTCGTCTTCTAGTTTAATTATAACAATATGTGGAATATATTTGCAAACTAATTCATGATATATTTCAATCAAATTTTATTTAAATCATATAATAACCAATAATCACATTGACTATAATGACGAATGATATATAGATCTTCCCTCCCTAGATGGGAAGATCGACTTTTAAGAGGAGGAGAATCACGCGAGTAGCTAGATTTTTCAGCACGCCTAATTCGTAGAAGACATTTGATTTCAAAATTTGGTAAAAAGTATTTATAATATGTATCTAGGCAGTATTTGATTGTGAAATAATATTCATACATTATAAGATGTTTTTATAATTATTAAGATTAATTATTTCCGAAAATAAAATCGAAAATTAAAAGTGAACGGTATGCCGCATGGTTTCTCCTGATCACGTGCAAGAACGCGTTAACATGTAATCAATGTTTGGTGAGCTGTCATGACCAATTTTTTGAATATTTTTTTCTAATTAAATTTCGTATACCTTTTTATATCATTAAATACTCGTATTATTTTTTTAATAATTAAAAAAAGATTACGTAATACCCCTATTGGCCAAATGACACGAGTGTTGGACTATATTAAAGTTATATACGATGTGAGTATAATTAGAGGATTAATTAAGTATATCTAAATTAAACCACCATAGCTAGCTAGCTAATTAATTAATTAATTAATTACGTACGCTCCTTAATTTCTCTACTTATCTTTTGAATTGTTAAAAATGTTTTTTTTAATGTTGTATGACATAAGTGATGTGGTCTTTGTAACTCTCACTGCTTTGGTCATATGACTTTGGTTGCTCGAGAAACTACAATCTACAATATGCATGGTTACAAATTTACATTATATTTAAATATAGTTTATACTTTTAAATTTGTATCTAGATACACTTCATATTTTTGAATGTAGGCATCCCACTGGGAAAATGGATGAAAAAGGTGCATATGTACTGTGTAGCAATATTAAGTAGTTGATGATTGTTTGCGTGTACGTATCTGACAGTCTGATGACTAAGTGTAACAAATAGAGTGATCTTATGATTATGTTTGTAATTAAACAATCTGTTTTGTCAAGCATTGTAGTGACTAGTGACTACGTTGATAATGGTCATAAATGTAGAGATTAATTTTGTGAAAAATAGTTATCAAAACTCATGTTACACACGATTTAAAAAAATCATGCTCATTTTAGAGCCATTGCTTGTGCTCATTTTTAAATTCATATCAATATTTTCTACATGTTATCTTGAAAAATGTTAGTCATTAGGTCAATTGTATCTAGATAAAGTTTTGAACTCAAATCAAAGTGTAGATCGAGAATATGAAACCATAAATATTATCCAAGTTCCCGGCTCGTATACCCCGAATCAAAAGCACGAGCATCGACTTTTATAAACGCGTTTTTTGAATGATGACAGACTTTTTTTTTTCCTATATATAAAGTTTAAAAATATTTTTGTATGTTATCATCCCTAGCTAGCTAGTGAGTAAGAAAGTCTTTCGTTCATCACAAAAGCATGCATTTACCGCAAAACAAAACGCGTTTTTGTTGATGTAATGTTTTTTTCATGACTAGTGTTATTGTGTTATAGTCTCTAGGTTTTGAATTTTTAATATTTCTTTGCTGAAGACTTTTGTTGTGACTTTGTGATCAACTAATCATCCATTAAAAATATGAATGTTGGAATGAATGATTAGAATCTTTGAATCGTTTACCTTAAATCCGTCGAATTATGATCACATGTAGAAATAATTTGGACAAGTTTTAAGATGTACATCCATCATGGGGAGTGTATGTGTTGCAACTTGATTTTAATTATTATCATAAATATTATTATTTTGTTGTTGTTTTTGTTCTAAGTCAATTGCAATGTCTGAGTTTAAATTTTGAAACTTAAGGTCTCAACCAATTGAGCTTCAACCAATTGAGCTAACAATTTTGACAATAATAATGTGTTTGTATAAATATATTTTGGATTATTACAAACAGGCTAGCTTTCTTATATATTATAATTATATTTTATATTTTGTCTATCTCAATTAATTATATACACATTTTTTTATCTCCCAATTTAATATGATTCACCTTAAAATACAATTTTATTTTTAATTTATTCACATACTTTTAAAATTGTAATAATAAATACTTTACTTTTTAATTTAAAAATAAAACTTTATTTTTTATTTTTTGATAAAAAGTTTAAAAATAATTTTTTTTTTTAAGTGTTCATAAATAATTGAAACGGAAATATTAAATAATTTAATAAGTAGAGAGAATAATTTCATTGTGATTTGGATTTTTTAATCAAGTGAGGCTGGGGTGTTAATACAATACAAATACTTTTAATTAATTGACGTGGGCGAAGACCCAGGTTTTCGGGTCAACTCATGCACAATTTGTTGTGTTTTGTTGACACTAGTGTGTTTACGTGGGATCCACAATATGACCTTTGGTACCCACACATAATATCTTCAGATATTCCGTCTGCAATTATATTAAATAATTATGATAAAAACATAATTTTCGATTTTCAAACGTTTCCCATATACACATGATAATGTAATTAATTAAAGTGACCTAATTATTCTGTCGCCATTCAAGGGTCAGCTATATTATGGTGTACAAATAATTCATTTTATTGTTCTTTTTCTTTGGTTTTAATAAAAGTGAGATTTTTTAAAGCATAAATTAAGAAAAAAAATACTCTTTGTCTCAAAAAGGTTGTGACACTTTTTCATATTTAGATATCTCATGATATATAGTTGATACTGTCCAAAGAATAATATTTTTTTTTAAATATTATTTTATCTCTATTTTATTTACTCATTTTATAAACTAACTCACAATTCATAACTACGCAGTATTTTATTTTAATTTAATTGTAAAATATATTTTTCTTTTTTATTTTTCAATTAAAAAATTACAATATAAAATACGACAATATATAAAGCTATTTGACACTCAGTGTAACATAGATAAAACTTACATATAAGATTTACGGTTATTATATGCATGATATACTTCACCTGTATAGCATAGATAAAATCAATAAAACTCATATATAAAGTCTATTTGATGTCAATGGTTGTTAGCTTAATTGGTTGAACACTTAAATTGAGTACTAAAGTCAAAGATTCAAACTTGAGACATTGCAATTGACATAGACAAAATAGTTTAACCGACAAAACACTATAGTCAGCAACACATAAGTTTATACTCCTTATGTATAAAATTTCACTATAAATACTTTATTTGTCTTTTCCCAAAATTATTGTTTACATTCAATTTTGTGTGATTTTTACTCAATTGTATATACATTAAATACGACAAAACACTAGGTCAGCAATCAAATAAGTTTATACTACGCCCCAAGGTATGAAATTTCACTAAAAATACTTTCTTTGTCTTTGTCCCAAAATTATTGTTATACTCCCTCCGGCATAGATGTCATACTTTGCTGGACACGGAGTTTAAGAAAATTATTATTTTTTAATATTTTAATTAAAAAGTAAAGAGTAAAAATATATTTTAAAAATGAAAAGTAAAGTAGTTGTGAGTAAAGATTAAGAAGTAGGTGAGGTATAATAGAAAAAAATTGTATATTAAAATGAAAAAGTTAGAATAGTTATTTCCTTTTTTGGGGTGTGTTAACTATTGTTGGACACTCTTTAAAAAAAATTATGTCAAATGTCTTTGGACCGAGGGAGTACTTCATTTGTAATCGGGATATTGTAATAGAAAGAAAGTATGATAACTATTATTGGATAGAGGATATCAAATACTTCCTCTCATTCTCTATATATGTTGTTCTAGAACTTTGCACAATATTTAATAAAAACAAATTATGCCTATATTAATCTCCCTCTAATGCTATTAATTTTAATTCAATAAATTCTTTCTCGTTCCTTCTCTTAAAAAAACCGTATATATCTTTTATTCTCTTAAAACAACTTTTCTGAATAGAAATGAAAAACACTTAATGTCACATGAATACACTGTTTGATTAAAAAATACACTGAACAAGGCTGAAATACACTGAATAGAAATTAATAACACTGATTGTCACATGAACATGAGGAATCAACAGAGAGGGAGGAAAAGAAAGTCGAGGCAATCCGACACGTGGAACCGGAAGATGATGATATCATTTATTTATTTATTTAGTTTGAATCTCGAATAACCGAATAAGTGCATTTGTATGTATTATATTTCATGTATGAAAGTTTTATTTGCTGCAATGTTTTATAATCGAAATTGTCATGTGATACATCTTGTTAAATATGTTTGAAAGGGTTGAAATATTGATTTTTTTGGAATAATATATATTTTATTTTCAGTGTATTTTTATTATGTTCAGTGTTTTTTTATGACATTCAGTGTTTTGGTCATTCAACATGAAACAAGTTAATGAGAGTCAACACACTGAATAGGACTTAAACTGTAAATGTTGATTTTGGCGACAACGTTTTTGTACCTGTGTTTTTGTTGATTTTCAGGTTTGCAGGTGCATGGAAAAGGAGACTAGAGTCTCCGGTTTTGGCACGATGGAATGTGCATGGAACGGCGACCAGCGTCGCCGCTTATGGCATGACAGGAACGGCGACAGGAGTCGCCGATTTTGGACTTAGTGAAGATGTGTGGAACGGCGACCACAGTCGCCGATTTTGGCTTTTGGAATTGACATGGAACGGAGACTCCAGTCTCCGCTTTTGGCATCCGTGGAACGGCGACCAGCGTCGCCGTTTTTGGCAACGCAATGGAACGGCGACTGGAGTCGCCGTTTGTGGCATTGGCATGGACATGGAATCGGCGACTCCTGTCGCCGGTTTTGGCAAGTGACATTGTCACGGAATCGGCGACTGGCGTCGCCGGTTTTGGCTATGGCACGGTTTCGTTGACGCTTGCCCTCAAGGCATGGTGCCAGCGACTATGACATTCTTCAACGACGATTTTCACTAAGTACTTTCAACGTGAATTCTTTCACCAAGTACTCATATCAAGGAATGAAGAATGGCTCCGTGTTTTTTCTACTTCAATGATATCGACGACCATGAAGACGATGAAATTCCGAGGCTTCAACACTTAGAGTTTTTCACGAGAGTTTGAAGATGAAGAATTGAGATCGACGGAGTCAAGATTGAATTGAAGTTTCTGACTTTGAAATTGAAGATTCAAGATTCGAAGATTCAAGAATCGAAGATTCAAGATTCCAAGATTCAAGAATCCAAGTTCTACAAGAGTGATGTCATCCATGGAGAAATGACATCAGCCAAGCATGTGACCAACCAGAACGTGCCACGTCATCACCTCACATGTGCGGGCTGCCTATATAAACCCATGGAGTTCGATTTCACCATCGACGATTTTGAGAGAACGAAATCTGATTTTTAGAATCGTGACCGACAGCTTCGAGCTTCGAGTTTGTGTAGTAGCGTTTGCGCCGTGTGCCAAGATTAGAGTTAGGAGATTTAGCTCTAGGTACTTGTGTGCTAGATTGCAAGTTAGTGGGAGTTGTTGCGACACTCGGGGAAACTTCTTGTAATCGTTTTGCCTACCATACTCAGTGTAATAGTTTAGTTTCGTTGTTTCAATGGAATGAAAACATATTACATAACTTTGCCTTTGTCTTCCGTCTTTCATTCCACGAACTTGTGTGACTGTTACCTTGACTGAAGCTGGTGTTCATTGTTTAAGTCCAACTTCACGAAAAGTTGGTATCATACGTCGAAGACGTAATTTCAATTGGTATCAGAGCGGGACGTCATACGTATAAGACGTGATCCGTTACTTGACTTCATAATTCCGCTACAATGGAGTCGTCCATGTTTGTCCAGAAACCGATTATGCTAACTCATCAGAACTACTCAAACTGGAAGGCCAAAGTTTCTGCTAGGATTAAGGGTTTTGATTCCAGATCTTGGATGGCAGTGTTAGAAGGATGGGAACGTCCATATACGGAAGACGCCGATGGCGTGAGAATTCCGAAACCGGAACGTAGTTGGACGAGAGAGGAACATGACTTGTCCACAGCTAACAGCAAGGCCTTGCTTATTATCTGTGAATGGCTAGACCTCAGTATGTATCAGCTGGTCAAAAATTGTACTTCTGCCAGAGATGCATGGGAAACGTTACAAAGAACTTGTGAGGGAAGTCATGCTGTTAAGCGATCGAAAATCCGAACTATCACTGCCCAATTCCATCAACTCCGGATGAGGGAAGATGAGGACATCAATGACTACTTAGACAAGATCATGAGATATGTGAATGAAGCTTTTGAACTTGGTGAAATTTTTCCTGCTCCCATGGTATATGAGAAAGTCCTCTCCAGTGTTAGCACTAGGTTCGAGAGTAAGGTGCTGACTATCGAAGCACGCAATGACGAGAACCAAAACTGGGACTATGCCGATTTAATGGCTGATTTGAGAAACTATGACTTGACTCTCAAAGTTCGAAGCAACCCAGACATGTCTCTTGTCTACGAACCGATGACTGCTCTCAAAATTTCAGAGAAAGGAAAAAGTTCGAGAAGCTCTAACTCTCGAAAGACTCATTCGAAAAATGAGAAAACTGAAAGTAGTTTTTCTGCTGATCTGGGTGAATCCGATGATGAGGAAGCTGAAGAAATTGAAAAACTGATGAACTCAAATAATCCGGACAAACTGGCTGCACTGACTGAGATAGTCACCTATCTCGTGAAACAAGAATTTAAGAGGAAGAACCGTGCTCGTAACTTTCGAAAATTTCAGAAAAGTTCTAACTCATATCCGAACACTCCTGACAACCGAAATCAGGGATCGTCGTCTGACAAAAAGTTCAAAGGGACTAAACTTTCGCCGTACTCCTCTGCTAGCAAAGATGTTTCTAAAATGCAATGCTACGAGTGCAAAGGATATGGGCACGTCAAAAACGAATGCCCGAACTTACATCGAAAGAAGAAGCTACCAGTTAGCTATGTTGTGATTGACGATGAGGATGTCATTTCTGAGAATGACAAGTCTGAGGACAACGATTCTGACGATGATGAAGACAACGCTCTAGTTGTCACTTTTGGTGAATCGTTTGACCTCGAAAATGTGGAGGTCGAAAACTTTGTTTTTGATGCATTTCTAAAAGACACTGCAACTGCAGACAACATCTTCCGTGTGGCATCGACAAACCGGAATTTTTGTGATGATAACATTTTCTCGGATGATGAATCTGAATCTGAAGCCGAAAGAGAAGAGATGACATCTGATGTCCATCAAAGTGTGACCGAGTCTACTGAACTGGTTGATTTGAAAGAGAGTTACTCTAAACTCGAAAAATTGTGTGACACTGCTATCACTGAGAATAGCACACTTGAAGTGTCACTGAAATTCATAAAAGAATCTCTTGATGAACTCTCTGAAGAGAAACGAAAAATGAATGATGAGGTTGTTGTCCTGAGAAACTCAGTTGAGAAGACTGAGGATGAGAAGAAAAAGTTGAACAATTCTCTGACAATTCTTAAAGTCAAATTTGATGATCTTTTCGAAGAAAAGCATAAGTATTTCAAGGAAGTTGTCGAACTGAGAGAATTGTGTGAGAGGTTGAGTTCTGAAAACTCAAAGCTGAAGACGTCACTGAAAAAGGAGTCGACTGAAGTGAAGAAACTGCAGACTCTATTTAAGAACTCGGATGCTGAGAATGATGAACTGAAGTCATCACTAATGAAAACTCAAACTGACCTTGCCATGACTGATAAGGAACGATATGCGTTGATAGAAAAACTTCATATGACTGACGAGCTGTTAAGGAAAATGAACACGAACTCTTCCGTGTTTGACAATGCTGCTTCATATATGAATCCTAATCGCTACGGTCTTGGATTCCAAAAAGTTTTTGAGTCTATATACTCAACACCTGAAAAGAAGAAGGAAGTGAGTTTTGTGAAGGCATCGGATGATTTGCCTGAGGATAAAAGCAAGGATGACGTTAAATCAACTAAACGGAAAGAGATTGCTGAAGGAAAGAAGATTGCTAAGTCTCCAGAACCAAAAACTCAAAAGTCGATCTCGACTTCAAAATCTGAGACATATCAATTTCCGAAGAATATTGTCAAACATCCTCGTGGTATCCTACCTTATGAGAAGACGTTGCTGAAGAACTTAGAGAAATCTCAGAACGTGAAGAAAAATGGACAAACCTCTAGCACTAAAACTGTTTTGGTCAAGACGTCCACGAAGGTTGAAACTCGTCAAAGGAGAAAGTATGTATGTCACTACTGTGACCAACCTGGACACATTCGACCATTTTGTTATAAGATGAAGGAAGATGCGAACAGAGAGTTGATGACCCTGAAGAGAAAGTCCGAAGTGGCTAAGGAAATGAAGAAACCCATTTCTCCAAATCCGAAAGCTAAGACAACCCTGAAAGCTGTGACTGAGAGACATGCCAAAACCTTGAATGTTAAAAAGAAATGGGTGCCAAAGTCTCAAAAGAGTAAAGTTGAACTTAACTCTACAACCAGTAGTTGGCAACCAAGGGAACTGATTTTCTGCCATGTTGCACTAAATGCTTCTGAAGCTGGCAACAAAGGCATTTGGTACTTTGATAGTGGCTGCTCCCGACATATGACCGGCACAAAGAAATTCTTGAAAGAATATGAGCCGATGACTGGTTCCCCCGTGGTTCCGAATCTGTCTTGACGCCGGAACTGATGCACATCATCTTTCGCCTTGGATGCGGCGAACAAATAAACCTTGGCAAGATAATCTTCAATGACCTGTGCAAGATCGCCAGAACGACGGACGAGACCATCCTTCGCCAAGCTGACTGGCCTGAGGCAAAGAAACTTCAACTCACGCATCCGTGTCTAATCTACGGCATGCTTCATGCTCAAGGCTTTACGCCTGATGATGACTTTGAAAAGAAGTTAAAGAAAAATGGCGCCGTCAAGATCACTGGCACGTATCTCAATCCGTCCAAACGTGTAATCGATCTTCCGTGGTTTGATTTTGTTGACAGGAATGCCCTTCCTGAGATTCTAACTCCTCCGCCATCACCACTGAAACGAAAGAGAAAGTCGATCGCCAAGAAAGACAAGTCCCCCTCTGCCAAGCGCCAAAAGAATGAATCCACAGCTGCAGCTGATGAGCCGGAACCTCAAATCAAACAAAAGCCCAAAGTCGTTCCTCGTGAATTTGGGCCTTACTCTAAAGTTCCGTCTTACAGGAATCCACATCATCCGATCCACAGTCATCGTGCTGTGGTGCCGTCAGCTTGCGTCCAGGAATTTTACGCTGACACAATGGCTCTGGAAAAGGCTCAGGAAGAACATGCCTATGCCTACAACAAAATGATTGACGCCCAAAAGAAACAGAAGCTATCTTTCGAAAAACTTAAACGAGAGATCCAACAAGGGGGAGGACTCGGTGATGTTGGAGCCCCCGATGCAAGTTTGAAAGATACCTTCATTCTGAAGATGGTAAGGGACGCGATCCAAGAGGCGCACGTGCAGCTGGCTAAAGGTAACAACATTGAGATTGAACAGGTACCCAGAGCGGATGATGGCGAGAAGACGGACGATGACATTTTTGAAGGATGTTTGGATATCCGTGACAAGGGAAAGGCGAAGGTTGGTGAAACTTCGAGGGCGATGCCATCTGATGGATTGAAAGATCAAGATGATGATGACGATGTCAACATTATCGACGTTGAAGATGATGGCGGAAATGATCTCGGCGAGTTTGAGATTTTCGGGTTAGGTGTTGAGACGGACGACGATGAGAAAGAAGATTCCAGTTCCGATGATGGCTTCGTCTATGGCGAAGATGAAGAGGACGTGGTCGAGAGTCCGGAACGCGAACCCACGCCAACTGGCTCGCCTAAGGAATGAAGAATTGAAGATCTAAAGTTCCAAAATCCAAGTTCAAGTTTTACTTCATGTTTTCTATCTCCTGTTTTTCATAACTCCTGAACACGTATTTCGTATTTTGGTTTCAGCATGCATCAAACTCTAAATTCGTCCATGCATAGTTTTTCATATTTTTCTATCTCTGGATTATTGTTTTGAGATTGGTTATCTATCTAAGTTTTTATCTTTTGGTTTGAAATTTTGGCTAAGTCTTTTATGGTTTTCATTGATTGATTGATTGATGTTTTTCCATCTTTTACTTAGCTTATTTTGTGTTGATATTCGTTTGAGGGGGAGATACGTTTATCTCGTTTTACTTAACTTCGTTTTCATGAGTTGTGCTAAAAAGGGGGAGATTGTAAATGTTGATTTTGGCGACAACGTTTTTGTACCTGTGTTTTTGTTGATTTTCAGGTTTGCAGGTGCATGGAAAAGGAGACTAGAGTCTCCGGTTTTGGCACGATGGAATGTGCATGGAACGGCGACCAGCGTCGCCGCTTATGGCATGACAGGAACGGCGACAGGAGTCGCCGATTTTGGACTTAGTGAAGATGTGTGGAACGGCGACCACAGTCGCCGATTTTGGCTTTTGGAATTGACATGGAACGGAGACTCCAGTCTCCGCTTTTGGCATCCGTGGAACGGCGACCAGCGTCGCCGTTTTTGGCAACGCAATGGAACGGCGACTGGAGTCGCCGTTTGTGGCATTGGCATGGACATGGAATCGGCGACTCCTGTCGCCGGTTTTGGCAAGTGACATTGTCACGGAATCGGCGACTGGCGTCGCCGGTTTTGGCTATGGCACGGTTTCGTTGACGCTTGCCCTCAAGGCATGGTGCCAGCGACTATGACATTCTTCAACGACGATTTTCACTAAGTACTTTCAACGTGAATTCTTTCACCAAGTACTCATATCAAGGAATGAAGAATGGCTCCGTGTTTTTTCTACTTCAATGATATCGACGACCATGAAGACGATGAAATTCCGAGGCTTCAACACTTAGAGTTTTTCACGAGAGTTTGAAGATGAAGAATTGAGATCGACGGAGTCAAGATTGAATTGAAGTTTCTGACTTTGAAATTGAAGATTCAAGATTCGAAGATTCAAGAATCGAAGATTCAAGATTCCAAGATTCAAGAATCCAAGTTCTACAAGAGTGATGTCATCCATGGAGAAATGACATCAGCCAAGCATGTGACCAACCAGAACGTGCCACGTCATCACCTCACATGTGCGGGCTGCCTATATAAACCCATGGAGTTCGATTTCACCATCGACGATTTTGAGAGAACGAAATCTGATTTTTAGAATCGTGACCGACAGCTTCGAGCTTCGAGTTTGTGTAGTAGCGTTTGCGCCGTGTGCCAAGATTAGAGTTAGGAGATTTAGCTCTAGGTACTTGTGTGCTAGATTGCAAGTTAGTGGGAGTTGTTGCGACACTCGGGGAAACTTCTTGTAATCGTTTTGCCTACCATACTCAGTGTAATAGTTTAGTTTCGTTGTTTCAATGGAATGAAAACATATTACATAACTTTGCCTTTGTCTTCCGTCTTTCATTCCACGAACTTGTGTGACTGTTACCTTGACTGAAGCTGGTGTTCATTGTTTAAGTCCAACTTCACGAAAAGTTGGTATCATACGTCGAAGACGTAATTTCAATTGGCCATCTGCCATCTCACTCATTCGGCTGGCCATCTGCCCAACCTGCGTCTCGATCCTCTTAATCGCCGCATTCTGGTTAGTCATATTAGACTCCACCCCCTCTATCTTCTGTTGGTTATGATTCAGGATGGCCTGAGTCGAAGCCATGAAGGATGCAAACTTCTCGTCTAAGTCTGAAGTCTTCGGTGGCACCTGTTGAGGCTGAGGTGGTGGCGGATAGTACGGCTGATTTTGCTGTTGCCGGTATTGAGGCCTCTGATAATTCTGATTATTATGCCAATTCTGATTCCCGGCATTTTGGTACCCCTGATTCTGAGGTCGGTTCTGATTATTGAAGTTCATCTGAGAACCTTGCCCCTGAGTCTGTGGCTGGTCTTGTTTCCACGAGAAGTTAGGATGGTTCTTCCAGCCCGGGTTGTAAGTGTTAGAGTGGGGGTCATTCCTCTGGTTGCCCTGCTGATTGTACCCCTGCATCGCATTCACCTGCACCTCTGGATCATAGTTCGGGTCCATCATTTGGGGTGGAGATGGCATCCCCTGACCACAAGTGCTCGAGAAATGACCTATCTCCCCACATAGGCTACACGGTTCCACTCGATAGATCTGTCGCTTTGGTTGCTCCTCAGTGGTCTTAAGCATCTGAACTTTCTTTGTTAGGTCGGCAACTTGCTTTGCCAACTGAGCATTGACACTCCCCTCGGGTCTGGCATAGTTACTACTTCCCCTTGAGCTCGTTTGCCTCGACTCAGCTGATAGTGACTTGAAGATCTCCGTCATCTCATCACTGTTCCGACCACTGATATTTCCGCCGGCTGCGGTTTTCACCTCTCGCTGGTCTTCTCTGCTCAAACCCTTGTAGAAGAACTGGATGATCGAATTAGGACAGAGGTCGTGATGTGGGCACTGCCTCAGTAGACTTCTGAATCGCTCCCAAGCCTCATGGAAAAATTCCCCCGGTTCTTGCTCGAAGGCACAAATCTGACCTTTCAAGTCGAAGGTCTTCTGCTGAGGATAGAACCGAGTGATGAACTCCCGGTACATGTCCGTCCAGGTGGTAATCGAGTCCGGCTCCAAGGATAGCAGCCAGTTCTTCGCCCTATCTCTCAAGGCATACGGGACACACTTCAACCGGAGCTGATCATCATCGAGTGCTCCGAGGGGGAAGGCATTCAAGGATGTGTAGAATTTCCTGATGAAGTTGAGTGCATCTTCGTTAGTCGTTCCGGAGAACTGAGGAAGCTGAGCAAGATGGTGTGCCTTGAGGTCGTATCTCCGGGCGGCATCACTTAGGACGATGCATGAGCTAGCTCCGTCGATTTGCGGATGCGTCAGATCTCCAAAGAGGGGTGGTGGGGCACGATAGTTGTTGTTGAGGTTGTTGTTGTTGTTTTTGTTGTTGTTGTTGTTGTTGTTGTTGTTGTTGTTGTTGTTGTTGTTGTTGTTGTTGTTGTTGTCCACATTGTTAACGTCGCGTTCGTCCATTTCTGCTAGGTCACCTTCAGGTTCGATTTCGGTAATGGTGGATTCCGATGAACTGTCTGACGAGTTACCGTCGTCCACTGAGATGTACCGGCTGATGCTCTTACGTCGGTTGATATTCTCGATCACTGGTGCAAATTCGGTAGCTCGACTACGTGTACCTACCATGCACCAACAAAACCAAGAAAATGATCAAACGCACCTGAACAACGAGAATAAAATAAAAAGAAAAATAAAAAGGGAAATTGTTGCAAACACCTAAACACTAATACTAGTGCCTAAAGTGTTCCCCGGCAACGGCGCCAATTTGATTAAGTCGTTTTTGTAGCGTCACAAATCAAATAAAATTGTCGAACTAGTTGCTAAAGCAACTCGCCCGAGTCGATCTCTCGAGGAACACTACTATCGGCGGTAAAAGGGTTTATTTGTTTGCAACTAAGAAAAGAAGAGAAATAGCATAATGCTTAAGTTTGTTTTTGGTTTTTGTAATTAATTCTAAAATTAACTAAGGGAGTTGAAAAGACGAGAAAACTGGTAAAAAGCAAGAAATAATGTTTTTGAATTAATTGGGAAAAATCTAGGGTTTCGGGAATCACGATTATCTTAATCGAGTTAAAGTTCAATTTCATAAAATTGTAGTAACACGTCCGTTGCCGGTTGGTATTAATTCAATAACGAAATTTAAATTCAAACCCTAGTTGGAAAAATCGATCATCCCTAGCCCTAGGTAAAGGGATTAGCTACTCATGTTTTTGCTTGAAAAAGAATTAAGTTTTTGGAAATAAAAATTCATGAGACAATTGCGAAAAATGAAATCTACGATAAATCGAACGAAAGGAATAAACGAAGAACAAGCAATGGAATTGAAAAGCAAAACACAATTGAAAGATAAAAGGTCTTACTAGATTACTACTCAAAACAATCAAAGGCACCCGTCGGAGGCGAATCCAACTTTTGCCGAAATCCAAATCACAAGCGAATTCAAGCGATGAAAATTGAAATCCCAACCTAGATATAACAAGTTCCAAGAGCTCTCTCCAAAACGAAAATAAAAGTCTGAGAAGTAGTGTCTAAAACCCTAGGTTCAAATCCCAATAAGTAGTATCGAAAAACGGGGGTCAAATCACGAGTCAACGCTGAAGAAGGGGGGCAAGCGATCGCCTGGGCAGGGTAGCGATCGCTCGCGTCAGTGGGCAGGCGACCGCTTGGGTAGGAGGCGGTCGCCTGGTGCTGATTTCTGCATCTCAGAACTTGGGGCCAAGCGATCGCTTGGCATGCTGGCGGGCGCCCGCGTCACGGAGGAAGCGATCGCCTGAGGGGGAGGCGATCGCTTGGTGCTGTTTTCAGAGCCTCTGAACTTTGGGTCAGTCGAGCGCCTGGAGCCCTGGCGAGCGCCTGGTCTTGGCTGCACCGGTTCTGCTCCGACTCGACTCGTTTGGACTCCTTTCTTCATATTTTTCGACACTCGCAAGCTCAAGTACCTGCAAACTCAACAAGCGCATCAACGTACCAAAGCCACGAGAAATACACCAAGAAACAACTCAAATGAAACGACTCACACACAAATGGACACAGAAAAACGGCACAAAAACATGAACATCAACTCCCCCACACTTAGTTTCTTGCTTGTCCTCAAGCAAGCAATCACAAAAGCAAGAGTTATGTTCAACACACATGCCAATCACATACTCACATTCTCAAAACCACAAATAGACTCTAGATGCGTACGGAAAAGGTAAAGTAAACAACCATCGACCCACAATGAATTAGACGCAATAAAGATCACTTAAGCATCATCACATGTCACAATTTCAAGTTCCCTCACAAGGATTCACTCTTTTCTTCTTTTTCTCTCGAGAATAGGTTCCGCTCAAGGCATACACAAGTCAAAGATAACAAAGTACTCGTGTACTCAAAGAATAAAAGCACATATAAGGAACAAGAACGAGCTTCGAATAACATCAAATGCACCTAAGGACTTCAACTAAAAGCATAGTCAAGTTGCACTCTCCACTAATCAAGGTCTACTATCTTAAGAATCATGGGCGATCGACAAAAACGGGTGTAACGGGGCTCGACTAAAGGTATTCGGGAATATTTGGGAAAGAGTGGACTAACTCGTACAAGCACGTACCTCCAACACCATCAAATATCCGTCTAATGCACAACACCCCCTTCACACCAAATACAACAAAAGAATTCATCAAAGCCACATCAAACGTCCGAGCAATTAACTAGTACCATTATTCGACTCTTTTTGTTATTTTCTCTTTTTTTTTTTGGAGACTTATAACATGTCTCGACTCTTTTCTATTTTTTTGGGAGACTAAACTCGTCTCATTTTTTTTTTTTTTTGGAGACTTATAACACGTCTCATTATTACAAAGTTGGAAATATCGTAGAAAACAATCACCTTATATCCCCAAGTACAAAACTTCTCTTCTCTCCTCCACGAAGTATAGGACAAAAAGAAAAGGCTAAACGTAGGCTCAACGGGGCTACTAGGGTGTCCCACGACGGGCTCGGGGTCAATACAACGAAAAGCGGCTAAAATGGCTATCCTAGTCGATCAATGCCCAATCATGTCCAAAATCAAGCAAGTTATGACGTACAAGTCTCAAGTGACAACCTAAACATGCTTTAGCTATCTCTAGTCCATACGGGTGCATAAGATGTAGAACAAAGAAAATAAGAAGCTCAAGAAACCAACGAGATATCAAACAAAGAAGAAAGATAAAATGGCTCAAATTCTCACAAGGTAATTTGGAACGAGAAAAAGTGACATGCAATTATCTCTAGGTCACTCTATGGTATCTAAACACGGAGTCAACAATCATTCACAAACCGACCTCTAGCATCAAAAATCCATTGTACTCCAAGAATCGAGATAACACAACTAACATGCATGGGGGACATAACCACTATACTTTCATGAAAATCATATCTCAACAAAGGGGGAGCTATCACATTCCGACACCAAACAAGTAAAAGAAACACAAATACGGCAAGATAACACATAGAAAGGGAAGGAAAAGGGAGACGAGAAAGCAAACCCCCCCCCCCCCACACTTGGGCTAATCCATGTCCTCGTGGATGTAGTACCCTCCTAGGAGAGCACGCGTCCCAAGAAACTCGTCCTCGCGGGTGTCCAAATGTGACAGGGTGAACAACCTACACACCAAAACTCAAACAAACCAAGGAAAGCAAAACAAACAAAGAAAACC
Source organism: Euphrasia confusa (assembly GCA_954870475.1). Classification (NCBI taxonomy): domain Eukaryota; kingdom Viridiplantae; phylum Streptophyta; class Magnoliopsida; order Lamiales; family Orobanchaceae; genus Euphrasia; species Euphrasia confusa. The sequence continues at coordinate 25,591,203 of OX940967.1, forward strand.
AAAATAATGGAGGAAACACGACTCAAAGCAAGAAATAAAAGACTCTATGTACATACCGCGACCGTACGAAGGTACGGTCGATCCCCATGGCTCGGGTGGTGGGTAATGTGGCCCTCGGAACATGGCCATCATCTGAGCGTACTGGGTGACATGAAAAGCGTGCTCCTCGTCCTGACGAGTCTGCTGGCGGGCGCTCTCGGCTACATAGTAATCATGCTGAGTGGTCTGCTGGGCCTCGATCCGGTCGAGCCGACCATTGAAATGGTCGTACAGAAGAGTAGCTTGGGCCTCCATCTGGTTGAACCGTTCATCAATATAGGCCCGAGTAGCTCCCGAGGTCGTCCAAAAATCCTCCCGCATATCATACTCGATCTCCCTCCTACTAGTCTCCGCGTCCTCGAAACTAGTCCGCATATCTTGGAACTGATTGATCATGTCGTGAAACCCGACAGTGTACGACGAATAGGCCGGATAAGGGATCGGAGCAACGTAGCCCGCTGAGTACTCCGGCTGAGGTGGCTGGACCGAGGGCTGAACGGGAGGCGCGGTGCTCGTCGACGCGGCATTCCTCGAGGCTCGCCCGATGCGCACGGAATGAGGGAGGAATTGCACTTTCTTGTCGAGGAGGTGGGAACCATTGAGCTCCTGCAAATCAATAGTCCGAGGATTCGCCACATAGTCCGCCGGAAGCGTGCTCGGGTCGTTCATGTCGAGGAGGTCCGACGAGTGCGCGAGCCCCGTGGCAAAGAAGAAAAAAGAGGCGTGGTGGGCTCCGCGCTGAACCGACCTCACTAGCTGGTCCAACACATACTCGACCGGGGTAGAGGCATAGCCCTTGTATGCGCGCTCTAGGAGAAATAGCTCCGACTTATTCACCTTGTTCCCTTCATCTTTCCCGGAGAGGTTATATGCGATGAAGCGGTGTACTAGGAGGAGCGCCGGGTCCGCTATCTGTACGCTCTTCCCGGTGTGGATGGGGACCGAGGTAATGGCTTCCCATGCCGCATTTTTGTCGATTTTTTCAGGGATGTCCCTCTGGGCTCCGTCCCAAGGGAATACGAAGATGTCCGCGAATGTCCTCGGAGTGAAATCAACTTCATGGCCCAAGAGACGACAAGTGTAGAATCTCTCGTTCGAATGTCGCTCTAGGGTACACAGTATCTCGAGGCCTAGGGATGGCGAATAACCGAGGTCCAACTGTGCGATATTCCATATCCCCAACAACTTCAAGTATTTCTTCACGTCATCACGCAAGCCCAATTTTCGGATCAAATCCCAGTCGTACGGGCGGGGGAACTCAAAAGTATGCTTACGGAAGGCATCGAGTCGTCAGCCTTCCTTGTGGGCGTAAATGGGAAAATCGGCGCCGTACTCGTCCCGGAGATCAACCCTACGATTAGCCGGAGGTTGCGGGGTCGGCTGCCGCGGAGGAGTGGGCTGCCTTGGAGGAGTGGGTTGTCTCTCCTCCTCGTCGTGGTCCGGGGACTCATTGGAAGGGCCCACGTCGGTTCGTGCCCTCTTTGAAGCCGGAGCTTTCTTCTTGCTACGGGTGAACACCATATTAGTAAAAACCGAATCACAAGGATTAAGAGGTTACCGGGATTGCCGGAAGGAGACGAACGAGGATGCCGAGAATCGGAGTCGAAAGGTGAAACGTTCACGGGATTGCCGTGAAATAGTCGAGCAAGAGGGACGGGCTGCCGAGTCGAACTAGAATACCAGAGTTAAATCACGGGACTGCCGTGAACTTGGCTCGATGACTGACCGGGGGCGAAGCTGCCTAGTGCTCGAGAAAGGGGAACGAAAACGAAGCGTCGAGTGTCGAGACTGTTCACGGGACTGCCGTGAATAGAATCGAAGCCGGGAGTCGACTTCGAGGTCTGAGCTGCCGAGGGTGCTGATTGGAATTGCTCACGGGAATGCCGTGAGTAGTGGTTGAGCGGCGGCTGGTCGGCGGTGACGGGTCTGGGCGGCTGAACTCGGAGCAGGTGGGTCGGCGGTTCTTGGCTGAGGATCAGGGCAGAGCCGCGGATCTCTAGGTGCTCTGGTCCGGCGAAGATCAGGCGACGGCGATGGTGGTGGTGACGGTGATTCGCCGGGATAGTGGTCGACGGCGAACTCGGAGCAGGGGACTTCGGCGGCTGAAACTCGGCTGGGACGTCGACGGTGGCTTAGGTCGGGGCAGCGGGTGGATGGTAGTTGGAGCTGGCGACGGCGGCAGCTGAGCGATCGGAGCAGGCGGGCGGCAAGGTGGCGGCGGCTTGAGGTGGTTGTGGGAATTGAAGTCCTGCAAAAGCAAAGAGAAGGGAAGGAGGCGGGTAAGAAAATTAGGGTTCTCTCCCCCCCTTATTCAATTTTAAAATAAAAATAAATATAATAATTATATAAATTTTTATTTTTATTTTTATTATTTTTTATATGAAGGAGAGGAGGCGGGCGCCTCGTTACCAAGCGCCCGCTTGGTCTGAATTTCGAGTCTCAAAAGAAGACCCCAGGCGAGCGCTTCGAATGGAGAGCGGGCGCTCGCGACACTGGGCAGGCGAGCGCCACATGGCCAAGCGATCGCTTGGCCTAAATTACTGAGCCTCAGAAACTGGAGGGAAGCGAGCGCTTCCAAGGGGGACGGGCGCTTGCTGCAGGGGTCAGGCGGTCGCCTGACACTCAGGCGGGCGCCTGCCATTGTTTAACTCCAAAATTTTCCGGGTTGTCGTGCACTCCTCTCGAGCTCGTTCTCCTGTCATAAAAAGCATGAATTAGCTCGGTTTACGTCGTGAGCTTGACGTCCGTGGGTAGGCCCCCACGTGGCACTCATTTTTAGAACCGAAAGAGCGACACGGTCCGTGGACTAGTCTCCACGCGACGCTCGTTTATAGTCTCGAGCCCGACTAACGCGCTCTATTCATAAGAGACGTCCCCGAGTAGAATCGACTCTACTCCGATGGTTTGCGGTTCTCCCTCGATATACGGTTTAACTCGATGGCCATTGACTTGAAATGCCTCTTTCGTCTTCGGATTGTAGAGCTTGACAACTCCATACGGGAACACCTCTAAAATCTCGTACGGTCCACTCCACCTCGATTTGAGTTTCCCGGGGAACAACCGGAGCCTCGAGTTGAATAAGAGTACCTTCATCCCGGCTTTTAGCTCCTTGTTCTTGATCCTCCTGTCATGAGTCACCTTCACCTTTTCTTTGTAAAGACGCGCATTCTCATAGGCCTCATTGCGCATCTCGTCGAGTTCGGACAACTCTAAGGCTCGGGCACCTCCGCCCTCCATTATATCCATGTTGGTAGCCTTGATTGCCCAGTAAGCCCGGTGCTCGATTTCCACCGGCAAGTGGCAATGCTTCCCGAACACGAGGCGGTAAGGACTCATTCCGAGCACTGTCTTGTATGCGGTCCGATAAGCCCATAGGGCCGAGTTGAGTCTCTCCGATCAATCCTTGCGGGAAGGTTTCACGGTCTTCTCGAGGATCTCCTTTACTTGGCGGTTACTTGTCTCGGCTTGCCCGGACGTTTGTGGGTGATACGCCGTGGCTATTTTGTGGTTGATGCCGTTCTTGACCATCAACTTCTCGAAAAGTTTGTTGCAGAAATGTTTCCCACCATCGCTAATAATGGCATTCGGGAATCCAAACCTAGAAAGAATAGTCTCCTGCACAAACTTGAGAACAATTTTAGCATCACAAGTCCTAGTGGGGATTGCTTCAACCCACTTTGACAAATAATCGACGCCCAACAAGATATATTCAAAACCAAAAGACACGGGGAAAGGGCCCATAAAATCAATACCCCAAACATCAAAAATTTCAACTGCCAAGTTGATATTCAAAGGCATTTCATCACGCTTACCTATATTCCCCATGCGTTGGCACCGATCACAAGCTTTGCAATAATCGATTGCATCTTTGAAAAGAGTAGGCCAATACAAACCTGATTGGAGTACCTTGTGGGCTGTTTTATGGCCCCCAAAGTGACCTCCACTCTCGTCATGGTGGCAACACTTGAGCACGTCAGCTTTTTCCTCCTCCGGAAGGCAACGGCGAATCACCTCATCTTTCCCGAACTTGTAGAGGTAGGGGTCCGACCAGAAGTACTCCCGGGACAAATGCTCGAACCTCGCCCTTTCTTGAGAGGTCATCCCTTCTCTTAGAGCTCCTGCAACCAAAAAGTTCACAATATCCACGTACCAAGGTACTGGAGTCATAGCCATAGCAAGCTCATAAGGGAAAGAGTCGGGGATCGAACCATCAATACTATCACCTATAGTCTCGGGGGGTGGCTCTAGCCTAGACAAGTGATCGGCTACTACGTTCTCGCACCCTTTCCTATCCTTAATCTCTACGTCAAACTCTTGTAGTAAAAGGATCCATCTAATCAACCTCGGTTTGGCTTGAGCCTTGGCTAGCAAGTGTCGTAAGGCTTGATGATCACTATGGACAATAACTTTAGACCCTATGATGTAAGATCTAAACTTATCCAAGGAAAACACAACCGCTAGCAACTCTTTCTCAGTAGTGGTGTAGTTGGTTTGGGCACTATTAAGGGTCACACTAGCATAATAAATAACCCTAAGCAACTTATCCACTTTCTGACCAAGAACCGCTCCTACCGCCGAATTAGACGCATCACACATAATCTCAAAGGGCAACTCCCAATTAGGTGCTACAACTACCGGGGCTGAGGTAAGCTTCTCCTTAAGTGTATTAAAAGCTACTAGACACGACTCATTGAATTTTGAACTCAACGTCTTGCCCTAGCAAATGACACAAAGGTTGGCTAATCTTGGAAAAATCCTTAATAAACCTCCTATAAAACCCGGCGTGCCCAAGGAAGCTACGGATGCCCTTAACATATGGGAGGGGGTAGTCGCTCAATGACCTCGATCTTGGCTCTATCTACCTCTATCCCCCGACTAGACACCATATGTCCTAGCACTATCCCACTAGTAACCATGAAATGACTCTTCTCCCAACTCAAGGTAAGACTACTCTCGATACATCTCTTAAGAACCCTATCAAGCTTACCCAAGCAATCATTAAACGAAGAGCCAAAAACAGAAAAATCGTCCATAAAGAATTCCATGAAGTTACCTATCATCTCGGAGAAGATGGACATCATACACCGCTGGAATGTTCCCGGTGCATTGCACAAGCCGAAGGGCATACTCCTCCAAGCATAAGTACCAATGGGGCATGTGAAAGTCGTCATCTCCTGGTCCTCCGGTGCTATCGCCACCTGGTAATAACCTGACAAGCCATCAAGAAAACAATAAAATGCATGTCCTGATAATTTATCAAGTAATTGATCAATAAAAGGGAGAGGGAAATGGTCCTTTCGGGTGACGGCATTTAACTTCCGATAGTCAATGCACATCCGCCACCCCGTAGTAATACGAGTCGGAAGGAGCTCTCCTTTCTGGTTCTCCACCACGGTGATGCCTCCTTTCTTCGGAACCACGTGAACCGGACTCACCCATCGGCTATCGGCAACGGCATAGATCAACCCCTCGTCCAGGAGCTTGTAGATCTCCGTCCTCACGACTTCCATCAGAACTGGGTTGAGTCGCCTCTGCCCATCTCTCTTAGGGATCGATCCCTCCTCTAAAATTATCCGGTGCATGCACACTGAGGGGTCGATGCCACGGATATCTCCTAGACTCCACCCAAACGCTTTCTTGTTCTGCTTTAGTATCGCCACGAGCGCTTCTTCATCCTCGGCTCTCAAAGTGGCTGAGATGATCACGGGTTTTTGTTCCCCGTCTTCCAAGAAAACATATTTGAGGTGGCTCGGTAACGGTTTCAACTCCACCTTATTTTTCGGAGCCTCGATCTCGGCTTCCTGTGAACTAGGTCGCACAAAAGTGGGGTCCGTTAATTTTTCCTCTTCACCGTCAAGGACCTCGGGGCTGCCCTCCTCTACGAATGCGGCTTCCACTTCGTCATCAACATGGTCGACGAAGGAGCAATTCTCCACATAAAGGGCAGCGGGAGTGGCTTTCCCCGTTCGGACGGAGAATGAGACTTTCTCACCAAGAACGGTCATTTCAAGTACACCATTCTTCACATCAATCACCGTGTTAGTGGTGGCCATGAATGGTCTTCCAAGTAGAATGGCGTGATCACGCCCATTCTCGGGAACTTCTCCAACATCAAGTACCACGAAGTCCACGGGGACTATTAGTCCACCGACCTGTACCAAAATGTCTTCCACAATCCCCTTGGGATATCGAATCGATCGGTCGACGAGCTGGAGACACATACGAGTAGGCTTGAGATCACCCAACTCCAACTTCTCGTACACGGCGTACGGCATCAAATTTATTCCCGCTCCCAGGTCGAGCATTCCGGACACTTCCTTGCCATTCCCAATGGCAATCATAATGTTGAAACTCCCGGGGTCTCTTTGTTTCTCGGGGAGCTTGTGCTGAAGTATCGCACTTGCTACCTCTGAAACCACCACCTTCTCGTTGTCGATGAACCTCCTTTTTCTCGAAGCGAGGTCCTTGAAGAACTTGACATACGACGGGATATTCCTAATGATGTCGAGAAGAGGGAGATTCACATTCACCTTGGACAAGAGCTGGTAAATCTCCGAGAACTGCTGGTCTTGCTTCTCGTTCCTCAACCTATGCGGGTATGGTGGCACGGGAGGTCTGTAGGGATTATCGGCCTTGTGTAAGGCTGCCCGACTTGTCTCGGGTGCTCGCGTCGGGTTTTCTACTGATTTCTCCACCGGCTTCTCCACCGGTTCCTCAATCGGTACTCTCTGCTCGGCTAATTCCGGTGCCGGAATGTCTTCTTCCACATCATCGGTGGGCATTTCGATGTGATTATCAATAACACGTCCGCTCCTAAGCACTGTGACCGCCTTAGCCTGATACGGTTGGCTCGGAATCCGATCCTTCTGATTAGCCTGTGCCATCTCACTCATTCGGCTGGCCATCTGCCCAACCTGCGTCTCGATCCTCTTAATCGCCGCATTCTGGTTAGTCATATTAGACTCCACCCCCTCTATCTTCTGTTGGTTATGATTCAGGATGGCCTGAGTCGAAGCCATGAAGGATGCAAACTTCTCGTCTAAGTCTGAAGTCTTCGGTGGCACCTGTTGAGGCTGAGGTGGTGGCGGATAGTACGGCTGATTTTGCTGTTGCCGGTATTGAGGCCTCTGATAATTCTGATTATTATGCCAATTCTGATTCCCGGCATTTTGGTACCCCTGATTCTGAGGTCGGTTCTGATTATTGAAGTTCATCTGAGAACCTTGCCCCTGAGTCTGTGGCTGGTCTTGTTTCCACGAGAAGTTAGGATGGTTCTTCCAGCCCGGGTTGTAAGTGTTAGAGTGGGGGTCATTCCTCTGGTTGCCCTGCTGATTGTACCCCTGCATCGCATTCACCTGCACCTCTGGATCATAGTTCGGGTCCATCATTTGGGGTGGAGATGGCATCCCCTGACCACAAGTGCTCGAGAAATGACCTATCTCCCCACATAGGCTACACGGTTCCACTCGATAGATCTGTCGCTTTGGTTGCTCCTCAGTGGTCTTAAGCATCTGAACTTTCTTTGTTAGGTCGGCAACTTGCTTTGCCAACTGAGCATTGACACTCCCCTCGGGTCTGGCATAGTTACTACTTCCCCTTGAGCTCGTTTGCCTCGACTCAGCTGATAGTGACTTGAAGATCTCCGTCATCTCATCACTGTTCCGACCACTGATATTTCCGCCGGCTGCGGTTTTCACCTCTCGCTGGTCTTCTCTGCTCAAACCCTTGTAGAAGAACTGGATGATCGAATTAGGACAGAGGTCGTGATGTGGGCACTGCCTCAGTAGACTTCTGAATCGCTCCCAAGCCTCATGGAAAAATTCCCCCGGTTCTTGCTCGAAGGCACAAATCTGACCTTTCAAGTCGAAGGTCTTCTGCTGAGGATAGAACCGAGTGATGAACTCCCGGTACATGTCCGTCCAGGTGGTAATCGAGTCCGGCTCCAAGGATAGCAGCCAGTTCTTCGCCCTATCTCTCAAGGCATACGGGACACACTTCAACCGGAGCTGATCATCATCGAGTGCTCCGAGGGGGAAGGCATTCAAGGATGTGTAGAATTTCCTGATGAAGTTGAGTGCATCTTCGTTAGTCGTTCCGGAGAACTGAGGAAGCTGAGCAAGATGGTGTGCCTTGAGGTCGTATCTCCGGGCGGCATCACTTAGGACGATGCATGAGCTAGCTCCGTCGATTTGCGGATGCGTCAGATCTCCAAAGAGGGGTGGTGGGGCACGATAGTTGTTGTTGAGGTTGTTGTTGTTGTTTTTGTTGTTGTTGTTGTTGTTGTTGTTGTTGTTGTTGTTGTTGTTGTTGTTGTTGTTGTTGTTGTTGTCCACATTGTTAACGTCGCGTTCGTCCATTTCTGCTAGGTCACCTTCAGGTTCGATTTCGGTAATGGTGGATTCCGATGAACTGTCTGACGAGTTACCGTCGTCCACTGAGATGTACCGGCTGATGCTCTTACGTCGGTTGATATTCTCGATCACTGGTGCAAATTCGGTAGCTCGACTACGTGTACCTACCATGCACCAACAAAACCAAGAAAATGATCAAACGCACCTGAACAACGAGAATAAAATAAAAAGAAAAATAAAAAGGGAAATTGTTGCAAACACCTAAACACTAATACTAGTGCCTAAATTGTTCCCCGGCAACGGCGCCAATTTGATTAAGTCGTTTTTGTAGCGTCACAAATCAAATAAAATTGTCGAACTAGTTGCTAAAGCAACTCGCCCGAGTCGATCTCTCGAGGAACACTACTATCGGCGGTAAAAGGGTTTATTTGTTTGCAACTAAGAAAAGAAGAGAAATAGCATAATGCTTAAGTTTGTTTTTGGTTTTTGTAATTAATTCTAAAATTAACTAAGGGAGTTGAAAAGACGAGAAAACTGGTAAAAAGCAAGAAATAATGTTTTTGAATTAATTGGGAAAAATCTAGGGTTTCGGGAATCACGATTATCTTAATCGAGTTAAAGTTCAATTTCATAAAATTGTAGTAACACGTCCGTTGCCGGTTGGTATTAATTCAATAACGAAATTTAAATTCAAACCCTAGTTGGAAAAATCGATCATCCCTAGCCCTAGGTAAAGGGATTAGCTACTCATGTTTTTGCTTGAAAAAGAATTAAGTTTTTGGAAATAAAAATTCATGAGACAATTGCGAAAAATGAAATCTACGATAAATCGAACGAAAGGAATAAACGAAGAACAAGCAATGGAATTGAAAAGCAAAACACAATTGAAAGATAAAAGGTCTTACTAGATTACTACTCAAAACAATCAAAGGCACCCGTCGGAGGCGAATCCAACTTTTGCCGAAATCCAAATCACAAGCGAATTCAAGCGATGAAAATTGAAATCCCAACCTAGATATAACAAGTTCCAAGAGCTCTCTCCAAAACGAAAATAAAAGTCTGAGAAGTAGTGTCTAAAACCCTAGGTTCAAATCCCAATAAGTAGTATCGAAAAACGGGGGTCAAATCACGAGTCAACGCTGAAGAAGGGGGGCAAGCGATCGCCTGGGCAGGGTAGCGATCGCTCGCGTCAGTGGGCAGGCGACCGCTTGGGTAGGAGGCGGTCGCCTGGTGCTGATTTCTGCATCTCAGAACTTGGGGCCAAGCGATCGCTTGGCATGCTGGCGGGCGCCCGCGTCACGGAGGAAGCGATCGCCTGAGGGGGAGGCGATCGCTTGGTGCTGTTTTCAGAGCCTCTGAACTTTGGGTCAGTCGAGCGCCTGGAGCCCTGGCGAGCGCCTGGTCTTGGCTGCACCGGTTCTGCTCCGACTCGACTCGTTTGGACTCCTTTCTTCATCTTTTTCGACACTCGCAAGCTCAAGTACCTGCAAACTCAACAAGCGCATCAACGTACCAAAGCCACGAGAAATACACCAAGAAACAACTCAAATGAAACGACTCACACACAAATGGACACAGAAAAACGGCACAAAAACATGAACATTAGTATTGTTGTGATGTCGATTCACCAGCCGAGCTACCGGATCCTCGGCCTCCTCGACCGCCTCCTGGTACTGTCGCGCGGCTGGACAGTGTTCGACGCCGCGCCCGGTGTTTTTCCCCAATTTATCGCGAAGTTCAGAAACCCTATCCCGGCGGAAGAGGAGAAAACAGAGTTCGCCATGGATTTCATCCGCGAGCTCGAGCAATCGCCGGGAGGGAAAGAGGAATTACCTCATCCGTGTCGAATACTCGAGGGTCTGCCCCGACGGAGGAGGAGCGGAGAGGAGGAGCTGGCCGTGGGGGTGGGGGCGGGGTCGTCGGCGGCGGTGGGGTCAGCGGGGTTGGAGGCGGCGGAGGCTGCTGGCCGATTTCCGATCGCGATTTCTTGATCGTGTCTGGGTTTGGGGGCGTAGATTAGAGGTTTGGGTGGGTAGGTGAGTAGAATAGATCGAGGAGTAGTTTCGTCTTTCCAGATACATTTTTGTGGCTTAATTGGAACAAAAAGACCTAATTGACACGAAAATTAGAGATTGACATTATTGGTTAAAAAATGTTGAAAAATGATCTTACTACCATTTTTCCCTAACAACAAATATATAAAATGGGAGGGAGTACTAGTAAGCCAATAATTTATTTTCTTACAAAATTTAAAAATAAATGTAAAATCCAGGTAATTTAATTATGGATCGATTTCGGGCATGATATTAACTCAATATGTAGAACTAAAATGGTTATATATCAATTAGCACTTGCAAAAATTAATTTGCTGAAATGGCACGCACATATTAAAGGTTTTTGCAAGTGCATGCATCTGACTTGAATATTGGTCAATCCCAAAAATGTAATTACAGTCATGTACAATAGTAATTAATGAATTAATAAAAAGATTACATAAGATTAATGATGTGATTATATTAGTATTGCTATTTGCTATGATTTAATATAAGAATTAGTGCAAATATCACTGATCAACATGATAAGATATACAGTATATTCAGTAATTACGGCACAAAAAGTCACCAAATAAAAATAATTAATGAAAGGCTTATTAAGCTGTCTGTTTGACAATGACAGATTCAGTGTTTGAGTTTAGCAGACTTTAAGGTACTACAAATATTGTCGTATCTGTAAAATGTCAAATTCCTCATAGATTTTCTATAATTTAATACTATGCATTATATTGACTTGAATAGCTTGCTTACGTAGGTGCACACGTAATACGCGTTTATTATATTTTACATACAATTAATTAATACTAACATTTATTATTAATTTATTTGAAAAGTTTAAAAGAGACATGATTTTCTTGTTCAGCTTACGGTGCTATCTAATCCTAAAGAGATTTGCAAAGAAAAATTACAACAAAAAAGAACTTTCGGATTAATAGAAAGAAATAAATTTGGGGGAAGAAAAATTGTTTTATTCAACTCAAGAATACAAAACAAATAAGAACACCAATTTATATATACAAATTTAATTTCCACAATATATGCTCACTCACCTTATATTCAATAGTGAAATAAAAAAATAAAAGTGACCAAACTCATGGATCTCTTCCTCTCTTTTTTTTCAACACTCTTCCATGGGTTCCCTCTCAATTAGAAAAAAAACCAACTACATTCATTTATTATTTTACTGAGATAGAGATAATATATTCTAAAAAGTAACAAGGTTTTGTCAAATAAAGTTAATAAACTATACGGAATTTTTATTATAGGCACATTGAAATACTTATCAAATAAATAACAAATTAAAATATGAATAAAATTTATTTCCGAAATAATGTATCTTATCTAATAAGGAAATAAAACCAAATCAAAACTTGTGCACAATAATTATTTCTCTTAATTAACTACTCTGTATTTTACAAATCAATTAAGTTGGAAATCAGACAATTATTCAGTAGAAAATTACAATTCCAATAGTAAAACGTGGCGTTGTCGAGATCGGATGATCCGCTTGATACATGGGATTGTGCAATAGCTTACGTAGGCACACATGTATACACATTTTTAAATTTTATATATTTACAATATATTTGAAAAGTTTTAAGAGACCCCCTTAATTTGATTCAATAAGATTTTTCTTGTTTTCTTTACAGCATGTAATATCCTAATGAGATTTGCTGAAGAAAACAATTTACAAGAAAAAAAAAAAAAAAAAGGACATTCAGATAATTAAAAAAAAAAAGAAGAAATTGATTTTTTTTTTATTAAACTCAAATAAAAATTAAACAAGAAAAATTTATACAATTTCCCACAAAAATACTGAACAACCTTAAAAAAAGCATGAATAAAAAAAAAGTGAATCAACTCTTCTCAATTTCTCATCTTCTTTTAATTTCAAACACTGATTTCTTCCCAAATTAGAGAAAAAGTTAACGAAAGTAGGGTCATGCTAAATGGTCAGAATCTGTCAATGACCAAATTTTCTTTACAAAATTATTTTAAATATGTTATAATATATTATTTATTTATTTTGACATGTATTATAATTAATTACACTCTATAAAATATATATTCCAGAAAAAATTATTTTTTTAGTTAAAGATAATATATTTGTATTTATATTAAAATAATCAATTGAATAAAAAAATATATTTTAAAATATAATAATAAAAGATAAAAATTATATTTAAAAAGATTTATTAACCTAATTATATTTATAATTATATAAAAAAAATTGTCATTTCTGTCCATGGGCAGAATCTGCCCACATGAAATTACCGAATCAACAATTGTGTTAAATATTTCACATCGATTGAATAAAATAAAATTATACTCAAATATAAATGAGACAATCTTATCAATACTTTTTTATAAGGTGTATATTGCCCTAACTTCAATATGATATCAATCATATCATAGTCAGGCCAAGGGTGGTGTTAGAGATACTCACATAGATTAGAAAAAGAATTTTGATTTCAAATATAAATTGGACAACTTTATTACATTAACAAAGCTTTTGAAGTGTATACAGTGAAAGATGACAACAAGCTCTACAAAAAATAAAGTGTAGTTTAAAGTTTTTAACATAATGTATCATGCTAATTAACCAACCGGGCAAAAACCGGTCAAATACAACAATGTGGTTTGCATTCTCTCTCGTTCTCGACTTTTTGATTTCGACCACAAAAGAAAAATACACCTCTGATTACAAACAATGTGGTTTTTTTCTCAAGACCTCGAGCTATTTTTCTTTCAAAATAAAAACATTGTGAAAGCCCTCCCGCGATTCTTACCAGAAAGACCGATATAACATTCATTTTATGCTTGGAACAGACGATATATATTTTTCAATCAACTGATGTTGTAAGTCGGTATAAACCCTTTCTTGGCGTGTTGACTCTCCATTTCAAGGGCCATCATTGACTTCTGCCGTTGATATCGATTCCTCTTGGAAGCTTGAGCTGTGAAACATGGAGTATTGTTGAAATTAATTAGGTCTTGTAATTGCAAAAACACACATGAGGTTCAGTTTAATTACAAAAGCACCCCTAATTATCTTTCAAAAAGTACATATACCCAACAACTTGGTTATTTTCGTTTCTCATTTTACAAGCTGCACCTCTTCTAAGGTGTTCGTATACGATCTTCGAAGATGATTTGGACTTTTCTTTAAGTGTTAAACAAACAAACGAAAATCAAACGTTTTGTTTTTGTTAAAATGCGAATAGTTCTGTGTATGCTTTAGTAATTTACGTTAAAACTAAGGTTAATTATTTATATCTTTATTGCAGAAGTCTATGATTTTAAGTTATAGGAAATGAACTCACCCAGCATTTCGTGAGGGAAACTAAAGCTGTATTCATTCTGATGCCTCCAGACGACCATGTAGTAAATCCCGAGCACCACCGCGATTATAATAACCACGCACGACACAGCTATTCCGACTTTTCCACCAGAGGATAATCCGTGTTTACCCCAAAGCATAGAACAATTGGGCATCGAGGGCCCGCCACACAATCTTTTATTACGATCAAGGCTACAAGAGAGAAAACCATCAACAATGATATGCAAGGAAAAAACGACTTGACGAATAAAGAATATGGACAGTAATTAGACTAAAACTCAGGAAGTATTAATTTGTAATCATCGATCACTTTTTTTTAAAAGATGCCACACGTAGGAGCTAATTAGCAATGTGGGTTTAGAATCGTCGATAAAAAATGCCGGAATCTATTTTACTAAAATTAACGGTTTGCATGACATACTTTATGGATCCACCATTAACACCGATCGAAAAAAGTTGCTGTGGAACTCGGCCTTCTAGTAAGTTATCATTCAGATACCTGACCATAAATGAAGCAACAGAATCGTAGTCAGATAATGTATGTAGACAATATTTATCTGCCTCTGTGATAATATTATTTCGCATATGCCTTACATGAACCGCAAGCTAGCCGAAGTTAGACTATCAGGTATAGATCCAGTAAACTTGTTCTTCGACAAATCTCTGCATGCATGAAAATCACACCGAAACATATTAAAAATCAACCCGATGTCAATCTTGAGCTAAATAAGCACGATGTGAGCTTACAGCATCACGAGAGATTTTTGTCCCAACCCCGAGGGTATATTGCCTTCCAAAGAATTGGAACTCAAGTTCCTGCAGATTAAACCAAATGCATATGATTAATCTGAGTAAACATATAAATTAATTTATGAAATGGAGTAACAAATTAGAATACTAGGATGATACTTACAAGCTTACCAAATTCGTCAGAAGCCCAATTAGGTCACTGACGGAACCTTTCAAGCCTTGGCTCCCGAGATCTCTGGAAACAATTATACACACAAAATAACGAAGTCAGCAATTCATCACGCGTGTAAAGGTAAAACGAAGGGTACTTAAACAGAGTTAGCTCGAAGATGCTCACATTTGGGATACGACGAGAGCCGACCCATCATTTGTGAGATGACAAGTGACGCCTTCCCAAGCATCCCAAGCTGTGGGGGCACACGGATCTCCATTCCAACCCATTCTGCTCGGCACACGAAGTGAATCCTTCAGTGCTTTCATGGCAACAACTGTCGGAAAAAAAGTATCTCAATATCACACCCCTTATAAACTCGCCCACACCAAAATACATAACACAACAGAGCTAGTCGATCCACATAAACAAAATGCACAAACAAATTACTCCTACACAATCGATTAGATGAAATTGGGCAGCGGTAAATCTCAAGATAATCGAATTAGCACATCTATGCATACCTTGATCAGGAAGAGTTTTGGCATCAACAGGCACGATCGCGTAATTCTCGAGCCCGCAAAGCATAGGCGGGCCCACCACGGACTCCAGCCTCACGTTGAGAATGCTGGTGCTCAGATTCTTCACGATGTAGCCCCAATCGTACGCGGCGAACCCACCGACCTTACCGTACACGTCCACCCTGCTCACGTTCTCCTCGTCCACGATCACGTCGAAAACCCTCTGGCCCGCCTGCACCACGCGCCCGTCGATCTCCGCGAAATGGAAGTAGAGGAAGTAATCGAGCTTCGCGTCCACGTCGAATTCGTACTCCAGAATCGCGCCCCCTCCGTTCTGGACCGCCGTGACTGCCGTCTGGTAGAGGAGTTCCGGGAAGAAATTGGGGGTAATTTCGGCACCGTCGATGGGCTTCTCGGTAGTGATTGGCACGATTTTGGCTCCGTTCGCGAAGGAGGGGGCTTCGACGCGGAAATCGGCGTCGGGCTGCCACGCGCGGCCGAAGAGATCCGTGTCGTTGTTGAACCCGGGGCCCCATTGGCCCGATCTGGCGGAGAATCGGCCGTAATTGAGGAGGATGTTGGAAGAGGAGTTCTGGAATGCGTAAGCGCTGGGGTCGATTCGGGTGAGCTCGAGGGATCCGACGACCGGGGAGTCGGTGCCGACGCTGTAGAAGCAGACGTCGATGTCGGAGGAGTCGTTGTGGTTGAAGAAGAGGCCGGAGTAGGCGCCGGTGCGGGCGAGCTGGGCGGTCCAGGGGGATCTCCAGGAGAAGGCGAGGGTGCCGTCGACGGAGATGTCGAAGGAAGGGGAGTTCGATTTGCCGTCGTAGTTGTCGTAGACGGTGAACATTCGGAGGAGGTAGCGGCCGTGGCCGGCGGGGGGGATGGAGTAGCAGTTCTTCTTGCCGAAGGAGATGGGGAAGTAGCGGAGGTTTTTCTCCTGCGGGTTGGGGAAGAGGAGGGGCTCGGAGACGACGGAGGAATCGCCGCCGGAGTAGAAGCGGTCGGAGAGCCAGGGAGTGCGGAAGGCGTCGGTGGAGTTGAGGAGGGCGCCGCAGTCGATGTGGAGGCTGTAATCTGTAATATATAATGAGTTGATTAGTGAGAAAATTAAGAAATAGATACTACAGTACTACTTACCAAAGGGGGAGGAGGAGAGAGAGAGGGCGGCGGAAGGGAGAAGAGAGAGGAGGAGGAGGTGGAGGTGGAGGAAGGCCGTCGCCATGGTATAATGTTTGTCGATTGGTACATTGATCGATCGGGTGTGTGTATAGGGCGAGTCACGAGTGTGAGTGTTTACGGCGTGATTAGCGGAAAAGGAATACGACGGACTAATGGAAATTAAAGGAAAGTAAACGGATTCCAGAATGCAAAGATTAATATATTCATTAATCATGACATTACTTTGTTAAGTAAGTCCATGCTAATCTTCTCCTATTTAGTTTAAGAGTGTTTAATTTCATGGAATTCATTTAAATATTTACAACTATGGGATAACAATATTTTTGTTGAAATTTGTCCAACGAGTTTCGAAGAATTTCACTTAAATCACCACAGGTTTTATCACTCGAATATTTTTTTGAAAGTCTTAAAAATTGCTTCTAAAAGCCTTAAAATTATGTCATGTAGCTCTTGAGGCTGGCAAGTCATCTTGCCAGGTGTGGTTACTTGTAGCCGCTATCCGAATTAGACGATTCTCGGACTCAAATTAATATAAAGGATAAATTTTCAAACAAATACTTTCTATGTTCCAGACGTATAGATGATATTGATAAAATGGTATATTCATATATGGGAGTATACTACTTCTGTGCATGAGCAAAATAAGCACATTACATTTGTATACAAATGTACTATCTACTAATAATGGACTCCTTAGATATCATAAGTTGATGAGGCAAGTAACAAGTTTGATTTTTAAGGCTAACCAAGAAGATTTGAACTTAATTGAGATATGAAGTAGATTAATTATTCAGGAAAGTTCGATTACCCTGCTTACTAAGTTTAATTTCTTGTTATTTTAACTCAGGAGACCATGTTTTCATTTAAATTTTAAAGTGTGGGATCAATGTGGATTTGACCTTTGGTTTTATTTGTTGGTTTGTGGTTTTTGTACATTATCTCTTTGTTTTAGTTGTGTTTGTATCTCATTATGTTTGTGTACTCATAGCTAGTAATCTAATATCGTAGGTTCATGAAATTCTTTTATTATTATTATTCTTATCTCATAAAAATAATTATATTTTCTTTATAAATTACAATAGAAGTGTGACTGTTGTTATAACATGTTGAGAGTATAATCGATGAATTATCGGTTTCTTTACAAAAAGAGCATTATCAACATGGACACCATGTAATGTAAACCACATTATCAAATTTGTATCATTATTAATTGTTTGTGGAAAAATTATTATAAAAACAAATGTTTGTTAAACCACGTTATATTTATATTTCATCCAAATAATACTGACAATAATCTATTGTTCTAAGCTCTTTTCTTGAATGATTATTTAGATTCGGAACAAATAAATTTGAAAATATGAAATTGAAACATACTACTATGTGATAAAGGTCAACAGTCAACTCTAATAATTCACAAAGGCTTAAATAATAAATAATTTATGGAGTGTGATTATTTTAAATAGATCATTGTCTCTACTCTCTAGGTTGATCGATATCAAAGCTGTCTACAAGAATTGCATATCACTAGACTATTTTTATTTGAGGTGTTAATGGAATTAATTTCAGCAAATCTTCTATTTTATATCATTAGCTAAAATATCAGGGTTCATTTTGTAAATTAAATATCCATATGAAAAAACTAGACCTGATACTCAATACTTGTATAATTAACGAATAGAAACTTATAAAAAAAATAGTTCTTCAAATTAACGAATTAGCTAGGAACCAATGATTTCAATTATTATATATAAAATTCGTGGTATGAATATCAAATTAACGAATAGTTCTCCCAGGCTTATTTTGAAACAAAATTAATCTAGCTAAACTGAACTGAATTGAAAAGATGTGGACTAAACTGAAACAAAATGAAATATTATTGTGAGAATGGAGTATAAAGGATGAATATAAACTATATACACAAACTAATTATAATATAATAATGAATAAGTAATTATTTAAAGGAGCCTTAAATGATCAAACAAAGGGATTTGTCTTTTCTTTGTTTTTTGCCGTCCACGTTGAAAAGACGAAGATTTGCATAACACACACATAATGGACAACGTGATAAAGGAGATACATAAAGACTTGACTCTCGACTTTTTTTGGCTGAATATTCTTAATCAAAAAAAAAATGTTAAATGAAATGGTAAGGGGAGTATAAATACTTAATTAACCGTGTTTTTAACATTGACCAATAATACTAGGCAATTTATACCTTGTTCCTAGGAGTACAATTCTAATTGTACACCCAGCATTATATCTTCATTTATTTATTGATAAATATTCATTGTGTATGATAATATATTCATTAGTATGCTAATTTAAAGAATATAATAATTATTTTTTGAAATGAAGATTTCTTAATTATTAAATGATGATTTTATTGGGTTTTTATATTTTAAAGGGTGGAAGTACGATTTTAAATGTACTCCTAGGAGCATGATATAGGAGTATTACTAGTTCCCTCTCATTTTCAATACTTACCCATATTAATAATATATTTTTAAAAATATATTTAAATCAAACACTCATATTTCATGGATGAAAAAAAACATAACATGAATATTATTTTTTCCACAATGATTTTCTTTCATCAAGTATTTCAATTATTTTTATGGTGAAAGACAAGTAAACTTTACTCATAAGAAAATTGTTTCATTTTGTAACAAGTAGTTAGTAACAACTAACAACTTCTGGCCCATTTTATTTTCTATTTCGTGGGCCTTCTTAAATGTTCAATGCGACGATTATTGGGCCAAATTGGAACGGTATTGGGCCGGATTGCTGGAACGTTCATGCCCAAATGAATCCCTCCATGGGTTTGTGAATCCGTCACTTCATTCCAAGGACCCAAAATCTTTGTTTAAGTGAATGACGAAGTTTTTACAGTTAATAAAATAATGATTTAAAGTTTTAGACTTTAGCACAAACATAATTTATAATTATAAAAATAATTACAAAGTTTTTATCTTATTGTAATTAATTTGTTTCTTACCATGTTTTCTGTCATTTGTATTAATTTTATTTATTTCTTTCGTTTTATTTTAATTTTACACATCTTCACATTGACAATTTAAATATTTATTTAAACTCCCTATTTCTCTCAAATTCTTTTGCATAAGAATAAACAGATGTTTTGAATTAAATTTAAGCTTAATTAGAAAAATGGTTAAGCCGCAATTAGGGATATTGATCTGCTTGAGATTGGTAATTAGAGTGTACGGAAAGCTATCCGTGCACCCTTCCATCACGAGATTTCTCTCTCAAGCACAGAATGAAAGTAGCTGGCTTTTCCAGCCTGGATTACACCTATATTGGGTCCCACCAACTCTCATTGATACAAACAACAACAAAGTAAATATCAAATATACCCCTCACCCGCATTTCTTATTTACAGTATATTGTATGGAACAAATATTAAGACAAAAGATCCTCAAGAACATAGTCGAACTCGTAAGACAAGTGACGATGTAAGTGCAATTTTCATATGATTCAAGTTTAATTTTAAGTGAAACAGTTTTTTTTTTGTTTATAATTTATAAATAAAATGTAACTATCTATACGAGATTAAAAGAATAAAATTTCCCGAGATTATTAAAAAGTATTTTAAATGAATTAAATTTTAGAAATTTAATTTATTAAATACAGTAATTACAACTACTAATACTCATAACATCTACTAGTATTCCTTAGGTAACTATTGACGCGAGAGAAGATCTAAATAATGAGTGTTGACGGTCAAACTCCCAAAATTGAAACATTTAGATTTTTCCAAATGAGGGGCGGGGTTAAAATAGTCATTTGAGGCAATTACGTATATATATAACTCACCATCTAATTCTGTTCTTTATCTCCATCACTCACTCACTCACTGCAGAAGACAAACAAACCATTGCCAGATTCCCCAACCACCATGTACCCAAATCCATGCCACCTGTTCACCATTTTCCTCTTCCTCCTCCTCTTAAATCCGCCGTCCTCCGCCGCTAACCGCCGCCCCCAATTCCGAGAAGCACCCGCATTCCGCAACGGCAACTCCTGCCCGCCCCCGCTCGACGCCTCCGCCACCGTCCACATCGCCATGACGCTCGATTACTCGACCCCGTACCTCCGCGGCTCCGTCGCCGCCGTCCTCTCCGTCCTCCAGCACTCCACCTGCCCGGAGAACGCCGCGTTCCACTTCCTCGCCGTCACCGCCCACCACCCCAGCCTCCGCGACACCCTCGCCGCCGCCTTCCCCTACCTCCGCTTCCGCCTCTACCCCTTCGACCCCGCCCCCGTCCGCCGCCTCATCTCCTCCTCCGTCCGCCGCGCCCTCGACCAGCCCCTCAACTACGCCCGCATCTACCTCGCCGACCTCCTCCCCCCCTCCGTCCGCCGCGTCGTCTACCTCGACTCCGACCTCATCGTCGTCGACGACGTCGCCGCCCTCTGGGCCGTCGACCTCGGCCCCCGCCGCGTCCTCGGCGCCCCAGAGTACTGCCACGCCAACCTCACCCGCTACTTCACCCCCAAATTCTGGTCGAGCCCGATCTCCGCCGCCGCGTTCGGGAATCGGCGGCGGCCGTGCTACTTCAACACCGGCGTGATGGTGATCGACCTGGGCAGGTGGCGGGCGCAGGGGCTGACGCGGAGGCTGGAGCACTGGATGAGGGTGCAGAAGAGGCACCGCATCTACGAATTGGGGTCGCTGCCGCCGTTCCTGCTGGTGTTCGCCGGCGACGTGACGGCGGTGGAGCACAGGTGGAACCAGCACGGGCTGGGGGGAGACAACGTGGAGGGGCTGTGCAGGGATTTGCACCCGGGTGCAGTGAGCCTGCTGCACTGGAGTGGGAAAGGAAAGCCTTGGTTGAGGCTCCACGCTAAGAGGGCTTGTACCTTGGATTACCTATGGGCGCCCTATGATTTGTTTAGCCACAAGGACAAATCTCTCCTTTCTGATAGCTGAGTCAGTGTGATTGTGGGAAGGGTAATATTGGAATGCTTCAAATTTTGTATGCTATCACCGTCGGCGGCCGGTGGTTGTGAATGGTGATGGTGGGCTACTGGATTGAATTTGTATGGGGTACAAATATTATAGAGATATGTACTATATTGTAAATTGTAGTAATGGTATTTGTGTTTGTTTTTAGTAGCAATCAAGAATTGAGAGCATATTATATGCAATTTTAGTATGATATTTGTTTTCTTATTTTTGTTATTTGACTACGGTCTTAGGGGTCACCAAAATTTAAGTAATTTAGCTTAAATCATCTCCAACCATAAAACTCAAATTTTAACTCAAAAAGAATATTTTTTAAAAATATTCCTAATTTCATCACACAATAATTTTATTTAAATTACATTTGTATATAATCAAATTTATAATATGATATGTAATTAGAAATTTGAAATTAAATAAATTAAATTTGGACCTTATTAATATTCGTAAAATTAATGTTGAATTTGTGTTTTATTTTCCTATTGTATTTTATGTTTTAGTATTTTGCATTAAAATTTCTAGTATTAAAGTTTAATTTGTATTTGTATTTTTTTAATTTGCATTTTTCTTAATTAAAATTTAATTTTATTTTCTTTAAAATAATAATAAATATAAGATTTTATATTAAAAAAATAAAATATTACATTACTTTTAAATTAATAACATTAAAATGATAATAAAAATAAAACAAATATATAATAACTAACATTAAAAAAAAAAATGTTTGACACAATGAACAGTGGGTAGGCAAATTTGCCGCCCACTGTTCACAAACTCTATCTTGCCACTAGTATAGAGACCTCCATTGGGGTTGCTACAGTAGAGGTGGGGAGGCAAATTTTGCCATTGCCTCCCCCATTGGGAGTGCTCTGAGTAGCCCAGTTGGTAGCGTAAGAGGAAGTGAGACTATGGGTGAACATTGTTTGGTTATAATCAGGATAATCGATTGAATCAAATCGAAATATGAATTTCGGTTCGGTTATTTAGTTATCGGTTTGAATATGGTTTTAAAATTTATAAATATCCATTTTCAGTTCAATTCGATTATTTTGTGGATATAAACGATTGAATAACCGATTGAATATCTATATATATTTTGTAAATATATATGGGTGTGTGTGAGTGTTTAAGGTCTATTACTCAATTCATTTTCTCAATATTTTATTACTTTCAATTATTATTAATAGAAATAATTGTAGGTTAGTAGCTGAACTATAAACACTTTTGTAGTTTGATTACCCAACTTGCATTTTTTCCGACGACACATGCATTTCACGTGATTATTGCCGCTTTTTGCAGTAGCTGACATTAGTATTTTGGACATTTCATAAATCAATCAATTGAACTGTTTTAAAACACAAAAAAAATATAAATTAAATCATATAAAATATAAAAAAAAGTCTTGCACAAAAAAAAAATCTAAAAATTAAATTAAATTATTGATTTACAAAATATAAATTAAATCATATAAAATATAAAAAAAAAGTCTTGCACAAAAAAAAAAATCTAAAAATTAAATTAAATTATTGATTTACAGTAAAATTATTTTGATCACTTTCTCAATAAAGATTTTATCTTCTTCAATTAAATAACAATGAAATTAAATATCTCTCTTCTCCAATTACCATTTTTAATTTTCTACATCCGTATCCCAATTCATCAATGGTGAACATGAGCAAAGACATGATTTCGAAAAGCACACAACCCCTAGGATCTATGGATCTCGATCTTGAGCAAGATTTGATGAGTTCGGGCGGAGAGCGATCGAGGACTTTGGAGTCAGAAGATTTTGAGTTCCGGTGGCATCGACGGAGAAGTGCTTGTCGAGCAGATGGAGAATGACGCTGAAAACTGTGATGAGAGATTCCTCTATGAAATCGGGTGGGCGGATGCAGAATTGGTCTTGATGAAATTGGGTGGGTGGATGAACAATTGGTTGCGAGTCGTCGTCCTTTGAATCTGGAGAAAAGGTTCTCCAATTAATATGTGTATTTTGATATTTTTATCAATTATAAATTAATTTATTTACTAAAAAATGAATAAAGATATTTTTTCTATAATAATTAATTTTAGAGAAAATAAATTTAAGGTTATTTAAGTAATTTCTATCGTTAATCCACAGAAAACTCGTCGGAAAAAGTCAATTTTTGCATTAAAGTGCAAATTCGTTAAAATTTAGCTACTCGGGTATACATGCTCAGAACCGGCCCGGGAACCGGCGGTTTAGGACCGGCTCAGCCGGGTCCAGAACCGGGACCCGTGCAACCGGTCCAAAACCGAACCGAGAACCGGGTTTAACCGGTCCGGTCACGGTCCGGATGAAGGGGGACCGGCGGCTCCCGGTTCACCCGCAGATTCTGTTTAAAAAAAAAAAAAAATTGGGCAAGTGGGCTGGGCTGGGCTGTTGCCTGTTGGGGACTTGGGCGCAAGTGGGCTGGAGTGTTGGGCTGGGGCATGTCTTTGACAAAGAAAAATACATTTGTCTAATAATTTTTTTTTTTTTTAAATATAGCCGTTGCCAACGGCTAATTGCCAAGTTGGCCCCTAGCCAACGGCAATTTGCCCCTTCCTTTATCAATTATAAATACAACATTCTTCTCTTTTATTTTTTCACACTTCAATTTCAATTTTTTTTATTATTTCTAAATACTCAATCAATTTATAATATAGTTATACTACTACTAATGGAAGACAATGCCATCGGAGCCACCTCCGCGAGGCCACTCAAATCCCCGATCTTCACGGTCCACTACACAAAAACGAATGATCCGGATCCGAAAGCTATCGTGGGCAAGGATTTCCTAGCCATATGCAACTATTGCAATAAGAAGTACAAGTTTCGTAGTGGCGGTGGGCACGGGAGCTTAAGGAAACACATCCAAAACCAACACCCGGAGGAAAATTCGTACAATTTATAATTTGTATTTTATATTTTATGACTTGTTTTTTTATTAATCTCTTTGTAATATTTTTAACTTTGTTTGAAATATAATTTCAATATTTTTTTTAAATTACTTTGTAAATTTTAAATGCAACAATACTAAAATAATTAAAATATATTAAAAAAAATATTTATTAAATATTTGGCAATTTATAATTTGTATTTTATATTTAATGACTTGTTTTTTTAATTATTAATCTATTTGTAAAGATCAATATCAGTTCCGCATCAAATATCAATTCTGCATCTCACTAAAATATCAGTTCTGCATTAATATACATAATTAAAATATATTAAAACAAAAAAAAAATTGTACCGAAAAAAAAAAAATGTACCCGCCGGACCGGGCCGGGAACCGGCGGCGCCGGAACCGCCGGTTCAGTGACCCGGGAACCGGTTTTGGCTGGTCCGGGTCCGGTTCCGAGATCTCCGGTTCGAGACCCGCCGGTCCGGCACCCGCCGGTCCGGCACCCGCCGGTCCGGCACCCGCCGGACCCGGGAACCGGCGGTTTGGACCCGGTTGGGCATGTCTATACTCGGGTGTATAAAATGCAAGTTTGGTAACCAAACTACAAAAGTGTTTATAGTTCAGCTACTAACCTACCATTATCCCTTATTAATATGTAAAAAGTATTATTTGTTATAAACTAAAAAGGAATTGAGAGAGAAATATAGATTAGATATAGAGAGAACATAGATGAGAATAGAATTGTTATGAATTCTTGTTTTCATTCATATGGGAGACCCCTTTATATAGGATACAATTTAGGGTTTCTGACTTAGCCAACAAGTCATTCACTATAATATAATAATATTCATAACACTCCCCCTTGAATGACTATTTACAGGTTTGCTGCCTCGTTAAAACCTTGCCAGGAAAACCCAGTGGGATAAAACCTCGACGAAGGAAAAAGAGTACAACTTCCTCCCCCTGATTGTAATCACCGAAGATCTTTGATTTCTTGAACGTAGTTATTGGTGATCAACCAGTCTCATTAAAACCTGTAACTAATAAAACCATATAGGAAAAACTTAGTTATTCAAATATAAATTTTGTCTTCAGGACACAACCTTCGAATTGTCGAGTTTCACATTCATTTGTATTATTGTATATTTTTCGTCCTTCAGGGACATGCCTTTACCAAACATCTATATTGACTAGAGCATTCGCAATTGCTATAACCGGCCGGTAACTCTTCAGGAGTATTTTAGATGCGTCTAGTGTTCAATATACATTTCTTGACAAATGAACAATAATGTGAACTTCAATTCACAATCATTTGAACTTCAGGTTCAATATCTCACTTTATCTCGAAAATAAACTCATATGGAACATTCTGATGTCCTCATTAATTATTATCGAGTGATGTACATGCCTCGTTAAAAACCTCGTTATAAAACCCTGTAGGAAAAAATACTCGAGGAAAAGAGTAAATGACATTCACATTTATATTGTGGTGATTGTCTCGTTAAAAACCTTTAACTAAGAAAACCCTGTGGGAAAAACTTAGTAGAGTGAAAAAGAGTGCAATCACTGGTTTTCGTGACCAATCACTGGTTTTCGAGACCAATCACTGGTCTTCGGGACCTTGTCTCAATATCAATGTTGTCCATAATGACATTTGGAATATGATACTATACATGTTTTGATTTTCATTTCCTTTCATTTCAGAAATCTTAAAATCCATCCAGGATTTTCATGTATGTATCTTTTAATGTCTTCTACATGGTCAAATCATACATTCATGCATATCTATATTTATCGTTGTTGCTGCCAGAAGTATAAGTTAGCGGAACTTAATGTCATCCTTAAAAATATCGAGTTTCTGCGAAAAACTCTTGAGCAACTAATCTCGCTTGTATATCTCACCACATCATTACTCGTTTTTCTTACGAACACCCACGTATATCCTTCTGGGATAATATTTTGACATGTTTATTATAGAGTCAAAATATATCTTTATTCAGCGAGTCATGCTCAACCTCAATTGCTCGTTTCTATTTCTTTGAGTGCTGCTGGCACACTATCATTGATTTAAGTTTTTGATCCAAATTTTCTAGAGCAACTCTTGAGACAAATATGTCGTTGACGGCTTTTTCCATGTTGATGACAATTCATTCTATCAACCAAATCCTTCATCATTTCCCAAAATATTTAATTTGGTTGTTCCGCAATTCCACGATTTTCTATTATCATGTGCACATGTTTTTTCAATGGGATTTTCATCTAACTCTCTTTAGGAGATTTTGAGGGTGACTTAATTTCTTTGTTTTTCCGCAGATTTATTTTATATTTTAAGATCGATCTACTACGCTTCAGGCGTATATTAGAATCAACATTTGAGTTGATCTCTTTGGTATTTGAAATCTTTTAGTTCATTTATCACAAATATATGTGATTTTGTCACACCTTCATTAATTTGTAAATGAATTTGGCAGATTACTTGCTAAATATTGCAAGTCACTTATTATCATGAACTTCGGGTTCAATTGATTGGTGCGTGGATCTAGAATTGAAGATCCTTTTCATTCCATGAAATTTTTTGGCATTTATATATTTAATATTCTTATCTCCCCCTAATGCCAAGAAATGATCTTCGTTAAATATGCAACTCAACGTAATTGCTATAAATCGATCTTCTGGATCGCGGGCTCGAAATATTTAATATACCTTATTTTCAATTATACTCGTTCATAAAAATACGCTCCAGTGGTGATATGAATATAAGTTGCATATTAATTCGCAGATGGGAAATGTTTGTTTGATTTTCACGCACAATCATGATATGCATCATCTTCATGTTTAAGTACATTTGTAGTACTCGTGGAGATAATTAGTAAAACTCTTCCGGAGCTCACTCTTAACATGTCATAATTTGCATAACAGTATTACCAATGATCCTTCGGGGATACATTATCTTTATCAATGATCCTTCGGAAATATGTTATCTTTACCAATGATCATTCGGGATCAAAATATTAGGTTTTATCAATGATCCTTCGGGGATCAAAATATATCTCAATATATAGTTTTCTCAGAAATTACATTTAATTGGAATCGACTTTTTCGATATTCATTTCTTCTGATTTTCAAGGATATCCTTCAGGGATAATTCATATAATCATTGTTTCAACGAGAACAATCGAATTTGGCGTACTTTGAGTATCATGATTTAAGCTTATTCAAAAATAGTTAATTTTTTTTTAAACTTTAATTGCTACAAGCAATTTGATTTGATATTTCTGCGGGAATATCCTATCATGATGTTCTTCAAGAACATTTAAAATTTAATTTTGATATTTAATCATGAGTATCATATCATAATGTTCTTCAGGAACATTTAAAATTTATTGCTATTACGGGAGCAATTTAACTTGATATTTCCAAAACTATTGCTACTACGGGAGCAATTTAATTTGATATTTCCTCAATAATATCATACGATAATAATATCGTAATATTTCTTCAAGAATATCCAAAAGACAATTTGATTTGTTAGTTCTAAAATAATATCAAATCAGGATGATCTAAAAAGATCAATATAATATTTAAACCAGGGTATATGTTCTTCAAGAACATTCAATTTAATTTATATATTAAGAATAATGGATTTGATATTACTTAGGGAATATCAAATTATAATGTTTTTCATTATAGCTTTATTATGTCTCAAAATATTTAAAATCTTGTAATCCAATGTGGAGTCAATCATACCACGTTTTGATAGTACGACCAACATCGGATGATCGTATCTTTGTTTTAAATCTTTCCACAAAGCTATTAAATCTTTCACTGTCAATTTTCAAAGATATTATTCGAGAATATTAATATATAATTATAATCAATTTGATATTGATATTTCTGCAGGAATATCATATCATATCATGATGTTTTTCAGGAACATTTAAGTTTGGAATTTTTAAAGATTATCATATCATGCTCTTCAGGAACATTTAGTTTTGATATTTCTTCAGGAATATCATACCACAATGTTTTTCGGGAACATTAAAAATTTAATTGATTTACTAGCCATAATTAATTTGATATTACTTCAAGAATATCATGTTACAATTATTAATTTGATATTAAGAAGAATGGAGGAGAAGTAGATATATTTAGAATTATTAATAAATATAAACAAACATATAAATTCTTGCCTTGTAGTTCGGATCTTGGATGAGTAAACTTCGATGAAGTTCGCGGTTGAGCTTTCGTGCTGATAACGTGTTATAAACTCAAAAGGAATTGAGAGAGAAATATAGATTAGATATAGAGAGAACATAGAGGAAAATAGAATTGTTATGAATTCTTGTTTTCATTCATATGGGAGACCCCTTTATATAGGATACAATTTAGGGTTTCTGACTTAGCCAACAAGTCATTCACTATAATATAATAATATTCATAACATTATTATGAATTAAGTTTTTAAATTTTGAATTTTGACATTATGAATTCATGATATAATTTTTAATTTTGTACTATTGTTTTATTTAATTTTGGTTATTGGTTATAAACCAAAATCGAACTAAATTTTTTGGTTTGGTTTTTTATTGGTTTTAATTTAATTTAATTAGTTTAGTGACTGATCGAATTAGTTTAGTTTTTAAATTGGCTAAAATAATTTGATTCGGTCGGTGATCAAACCGACCAATGCTTACCCCTAGGTGAGACTAAGAGGTCACGAGTTCACTTGTCACAGGGCTTTCATAGATGTTATTGCATCTCTCCCCAACCAATAGTCACATGTCTTTCCCGTCCCGTCCCGAAAATAAATTTTCGGGACGGGATTTGCATTCTAAGAATTCGTTCCGCACGTCACAATCCCATTTGGGTTCGAGTCGAGATCGAGACGGAATCGGGACGTCTCAAAATATTAAATAAAAAATAAAAATAACTAATTAAACAAAAAAATTAATAAAATAATAATATTATCAACTTATAAAACAATAAAAATTCAAATAAAATAAGAATCGACAATTTTGTATGACAAATATACACACATATACATACACATGCATATATATTGAATTGATTTTAAATTTTAATTTTAAACATACATTATTAAATAAGTAATTTAATATTGAACTTATTTTATATTCAATTTAAATGATATTTTGACTTTATTTAATATTTCAAAATAGAAATTTTAGTATTTTTAAAGACAAATTAGATAACAAAAATTAAATTATTTTAAAATATTATGAAAATTTTAAAATATAATTAATTAAATAATAAATTTAATTGATAGTATGATTAATATTTTGATATTTTATTAATTTGTTTGAAAAAATAAAAATTATATTGTTATTAAATAAATTATCAGGACGGGTCGGGATACAACGGGACCGTACCGATCCGTCCTGTCCCGTTTTGAAAATTTTAAAATGGGACAGAATGGGACGGGATTGTCATTTTCAAAAGTAATCCCGTCTCATTCCGCTAATTTTCAGGATGGGATCGGGATTTCGGGACGAAGTGTCCACCCTATTACAAAGGATATTTGATCATTGATAAGACAAATAAATTATTTGAATAATTTTTTGTGCGTTCTTACTTAAAAATTAAATATTAGAATGAGACACGTGGAATATATTTGTAAAAGAACATATGAATTTCTTTAATGTAACAAATGTGAGATACAATAAATTTATTCAACTTTCGTGAATTAGTGTATAGTACTACTAATATCTTTTAAACTAATTTTGATGAGATTATTATTATTATTCTCATTTTCATTCCTAACAAGCCTTCTTTCTTCCCTAGTGCAAAGAGAAGCACGGCACAGTGAATCCTTGATCTTAATTACAGAGGTCACTTTGGTAAACAAAGCCGCCCGTTGAATCAAAAATGTCTTGATTGTTTTTTCCTGACATGAAGCCTATTAGATATGAAGTACAACAATATACAAACCCACAATGTACATAATAAAGATTGTAAAATAAGTAAATCACTATCATATTATCATACAAAATGCATTATGCTTACATACAAATAGATATACACATACAGTTGTTTTTCTTTTTCGACTAAAAATATTGGTGAAATTGACTAAATAAAACTGCAATCACCACCCAATCGAATGCTTTCAATATAGACAAGGAAATCCAGTTATCACCTATAGAGAAGAAGATAAAGCGGCTACACTATACATCCTCGTATACATGTAGTCGTTCTTCGACGTATACACGGCAGATTGGACATCTCTTACACTTCTCACAACAGGAGCTGCATGAAATATCAGTTTCGGAAAATGTCAGCCTCCGTTATTCTTACAAGTGTTAAATAATGTATTAAAAAAAGGAACAAACGAGAGAAAATCTAATGAAACACAAGTTAAATATAATGAAAAAGAAGGGTGAAAAGAGACGAGAAAGAAGGAACAAACGAGAGAAAATCAATTTCAGTGTGTACAATATGCAATACCTGCAAAGAACGTAATGTCTACAAGGCATCAGAACTACATTTATTTGTTCGTCGAAGCAAACTCGACACAGTATTTTTTCCTGATCAACGCAAATAAGTACATATCAGCAGCGGAGGAAAAAGAAACAAAAACAATCGCATCAACTCTCTTCAATATTAGTTAACTTAATCATGTGATTATGAATGAAAAATTATCGCAATCATTTAAATGAAACAATTTAATCTAATGTATTTAATCTAATGTACTTCAAGGGAACTTAATTTTTAACGCGTTAAATCATAAATCGAAAGAAAGCTTATTTTTTACTACTATTTATTTATTGGGGGGTGGGGGTGGGGGGGGGGGGGGGTGAGAAAACATAAAAGATAGAATAGTTACATTTTGAAGTCTTTCAAACTCCTCTTGGCTGATATTCGTTATCTCGGTTTGTGAGTCAAGTGCTGTCTGAAGTCTCCATATCTGAGGAAAATAGCAAACTTATAAACGACAAAAATTGTAGAGTATAGACGGTTGCTGAATATACGGAACCTCAATAAGCAAAATGTAAAAATTCCCAGAAAGATTATATATTCAAGATAAATCACCTCCTTCACAAGCTCGGATTTCGGCATTTTCTTGACAGTATCAGGAGCAAATGTGTTGTACCTGTTGGGAATGAAGAATATTCATGAGCCATTTCTTTAGTATATATATACTCATGTTTGAAAAAAAAATCAAAATAGTAGTCGTAAATCGTAATTATAAAAAAATACACAAAATGATGATTGATGCTCAAAATTACGCTTAAAAAATGAAAGGAAAGAGCGAAGTTCCAACCAGGTAATAATACCTTTAGTATCATCATGCAATTAGACGTAATAGACGTCACTAGAAAAAAAGAGAGCCTATTTTCCCGTCAATCTGAAATTACTATTTCCAGGCTTACAAAAACTGTTTTCGTAAATCTTTATAATAATTTATTAACATTATACATCTGGCAAAATAGATAGATAATTTTATAAAGAAAAATAATTTTAAAGAAACAGAAATAATACGAAAAATCGTAATAGAGCAATGTGCCGAATTTATTAGTTAGGCTCGTGAATGTTTTTTATTTGGTCATTAATCACAACGCTGCATAAATATAGCGAATTGAAAGCGTGCATTTTCATTAATGCGCTCATTTTTTCCAAGCACCATTTTTCTTTTAATTAAAGGTAGTACTAATAAACTGGCTGTTCATATTTTAATGATCAAAACACCTTCAAATAAAATTGACATGAAATTAAAATTGTGACAAAACTTCAACTAGTCAGAAAAATCACCCAGATTCCCATGCAGAATACAGCCGAGCTTGCTCCTCTCGACTCCCTTCATCAATTGACCACCATCCAAGTAACCTGATCATAAGAAGGAAAAACAGCTAGAAACATAAGAGTGATTATAACTAAATGTGAGGGCTGTTTAAAAAACTTCACCTCGACCCACGACGAAGAAATCCCATGTAGTCATAAGCAGATGAAGGTAGTCGAAAAGTGCTTCCAGTATCAGCATCATCGTGTATTAAGAGGGTGATTTTTTCGAAAAGCCTGTATATTGCGAACAAAAAACCAGCTCCTTGTAGCAAAAGAAGCGGAGAAAATAGAACAGGAATCGGAATATATTTGGCACCCGGAGGAGTACCCTGCAATGAAAAATTATCACGAGATTTAAGGTAAAAAAAAATAGATATATAAAAATATATACCCTTTTGTAATTTTCCATAGCCTTCGTTTATTTAGTCTTTTTGTAAACTTTACGGCATACCTCTAGGTACATGAAGAGCATGATCTGAAAACCGACGAATGGGATCTTCATGACATGCCCTCCAATGTCTTGCAAGCTGCACATTCTATTGTCCTGATGGTCTACCTCGGAAGACACTAAGAACCCGTTGTTCCAGTTTATATGTCTAAAGCTCATAGAAGACGAGGAAGCAACAGGAAGATTATGATGCTGGCGTCTATGGATTGCGGGATTGTACCACTTGGTGCAGATTAGAAACGCAAAGCACTCGGCAACACTGATAAACGGAAAAATAAATGAAAGATCAGCACAATCTTTATAACAAATTATATCCCTAAAGTTCTGCCTAGTTACAAAAAGGCCCAATTATCCTTAAAATCAGGAAATTATCACCCAACTTATGTTTATATTAAAATGTGCAGCCGGTCGAGGGGGAAAACTAAACACAAAGTTCAGGTTGTGTGAAGTCTACAAGATAACTGGTGTTTTCCGTAATTTAGTTAAACTTTGAGGTGGGTTTTGTAGTTATTTAGAAAGGAAAAAACTTTTTTAAGCAAAACTGATATATAAGATGCATAGATCGTCCATCAACCAAAAAGATTACGGGATAGTTTCAATAAGTCCCAATTAACTATCGTAGAATAATTATAAATATCACATTATGTATTTTTATGGACAAAAATTATGAGAATCTTACTTACCCATAATTGATAAATAGATCCCACCAACCAAGAGCTGCCACATCACCTGATAAAAGAAAAAAAAAACAGAATGAGTATGTCTTTAGGGCAGGAGAAAGTATTTAAATATTGAATAACAGAATAAAGATTAAATTATTATATACCTAACGAACAAGTGCTAATTTTATACATATTTATGCCCAAACTACGACGAGTTGATTTTATTTGTCAATACGTCAGTATTGATTCAATATGGTTTGAGTATATTTCATCGTTCTTAATGCTTTCAATTGTTCGCCAATAGTTGACTTGATTTTATTACTCTTCTTGAATTGGAGAAGAGCTGAGCATTCACAATGTTCGTATCACTAGTAAAATATATGATCTGATATTATACACACTCTGAAATGTAAGCAACAGCTGATAAATGTAATGTGTAAAGTTGTAAACAAAGATATTCACTTTGAAAAATAAAAAAAATTACCACATAGCTTTAGAAGTGTGAATGTGGTTGCAGCAATGAAGAAGACCATTGAAATGGAAACCCAAAAGTGCTGAAAAAATAAAATTACGAAACAGTCAGTGTGCGGATAATATGATAAATCCAAGATTTTACAATGCCGGTGCTCAATCAGTAAAAAAATGGCAGGTATTGCAGACTACTGCCCCTCAAAATTAATTTTTTTTAACTATTTCAAACACTCATGATCCTAAATGAGTAAATGTATATATACTTCTGTATTTCAAAATTAAACGAGTCATTACAAACTAAATCAAAAATTTGATATATTTGACCAAGTATTAAAACTTACGGGAAGAGTTTCCCATATTGCCTCATCAGAAATGGTTTCTTCGTCCCCAGGCATAAGAGCCCTACACATCCTGAGCAAAAGAAGTAATAATAACAAGAAACAAGTAAATCGCATTTGGAGGATTTGATATTCGGAATCAGAGTTTATCAAAAGGTTGGGAAATATTATTACCTAATGTTATCAACAAAAATTGCGATTTCCAGAGCTATCAGAGGCATAAATACAATCTTCAAATTTACAGCTGTCATTTATCGCATTCGGAACAAGATAAGTTCATGAATCATCCTTTAAGCAATGTATTATGGGAGTGTTGGTTAATAAGTTGCAAACGTTCTTTACTCATTTGTAAAAGTCAAACCAAAAGTAGAAATTCAGAGCAACCATGTCACCTACTATATTATATACAATGATTAAAACATGGAGAATCGCATGTTAGCATTTTGGAACCCAAAAAAAAAAGTACGTT
The DNA here is from genome assembly GCA_954870475.1 of Euphrasia confusa. Lineage (NCBI taxonomy): Eukaryota > Viridiplantae > Streptophyta > Magnoliopsida > Lamiales > Orobanchaceae > Euphrasia > Euphrasia confusa. The sequence continues at coordinate 25,625,663 of OX940967.1, forward strand.
TGTTTTCATTGAGAAAACGACCATCGTGTTTTATTTTAGGGATAATTGCAAAAATTACTCGAGGTGAGGCCTAAATGCCGAGCTGGTTTTCAAAATAACAAAAATAACCCTGAGGTAATATGTAGTTTGTTATACATTTTTACCCCTTATAAAAAGAATACATATTTAAAAAATTAAAAACTTAATTCTAATGCTGAATCAAACCTCGGGGGCCATTCTTGTAATTTGAAAGTTAGCTGGGCTATTAGGAAACTAGGCCAAATCTCAAGGGTACTTTTTGTAATAGGGTTAAGAATGTTTACCGTAACTTCTTTCAAGATGTACACATAGCAGAAGTTCAAACGCAATGAGCAACGGAGTAGCAACAATGGCATGGAATGGGGCCCACTATAAACCAACAATAACACAAGAGTCAATTAAATCAATTCAGAAGATATTTATACTTTCAAGTTAACACAGTTTGATTAAATTATATAGGATTTTTTTAAAATCAACATAGCAGAAACATTTTTATCATACATAACGATTGTGAGGCATAGATGGGGCAGGTAAGGAGAATCTGCCTCTTGCCACTACCGCGTGAAATACCCAAAGAGGCGAAAATATAAACCTGCAAAAATTGGACATATACAGAAATATTTTTAAAAGGGAAAAACGTATCCAGTTTGTTTACCGACAGAAATGATTTTGTCAATAAATTTTACAGATACAAACATAATACGACAAACTACCTCAACAATCACTAAAAGTTACCATGGTTATAATTTTACTAAAGTTGAGCTTTCTTTGAATCCTACCCCATATATAATCAGAAATCTCTTCTCTACCCGTCCCTTTGTACGACCGTATCACCGCTAAAGCAAAAGTGCATTTCTCCGACCCCAAGCATACATGAGATTGGGAGATAATGTGAAGTAACATCTACATAAACACAATCTTTTTTTACCTAAATCTTTCATTCGTGACTTCCGTTACGGAACCATTACCAAAACTCAGAAAGATCACATTTTTTGTTGACATATTAACAAAACACACAAATCTGAATAGAAATAAAAAAAAAAGCCCAATTTAGCCTCATCCGAATCAAGATTCCCTGCACATCAAATCAAACATAAAACACCCACGGTGCGGTGCCGATAATCTACGATTCTTGGAAAGTAAATGCTAGAATAATCAACAGAAAAAAAAAACGCATAAAAGATTAGGGAAATAAGAGTACGAACCACCAAGAGTAATCGACGGTGCGATGAAGCTTGAGAGACAGAACAAGAGTGAAAGAGAAAAGCAACCCGTGAGCCACGGCGACTTGGAGGGACTTCAAAACTCTCCTCCAACCCATCATCGATCCAAATTGAACTTCAATTCAAGAAAATATCGAAAATGGAACTGCACAGATAAGGGCAGCGGCCGCTTTCAATGGAATCTTTCAGATAGCGTCGTAAAGAGAACCGAGTCTTTGGATTTTCCAATGAATTTCGCTGCTGCTGTTGGTTTTGTTTTGGGGTTGAATGCGATAAAGGTCTAATTTGACTATCCTCTTTCGGGAGGAAAGCATGATATTTTGGGGTAAGTTTGTCCTTTCAACACTGGATAGTGCGAGAAAACACCCCGAGAAGGAATGAGTATGACCCTTGATAATGAAGATTAACCGATGGGCCGCACTCTTTATATATACGGAGTATATATTTTTTGGGAGAATTGTCAAATAGAACAATTTTCTCACTTACTATAAAATTATGCAATTAAAACCTAAAAATTTAAAAAGACAAAACAGGGAGAAGGTTAATCTTAAGAGGGTTGTCGCTATTTTCTCCCTCCGAAGCCGAATCCTCTCCGCCATTTCCGAAGACTTCGAACGATGTTCGAGGGGCGGCGAACGACCGGGGCAGCCTTCGACGATTCTGAGGGTTTATAAAGTCCGAGCAAAAAGGATCTTTTATCGAAATATCTTGTATCGAAACGACGATCTTAGGGGAGAGGCGACGAACGATTTCTGAGGTCGCCGATCTAGAATCAAGGCCAACGACATTTTTCGAGGGAGACGAACGATCGGGGCCGCTTTCAGTGTCTCCGAGAGTTTGTAAAATCCGAGCAAAGTAGGTCTTATATCGAAAAGCTTCTTGTTTTTTTATGGCATTCAGCGAGAAAAAATTGACATTCAGTGTGGTCTTCTGTTGACAGGGACATTTAAAAAGGACAGATTCAGTGTGGTATTATGCGGTATGGGACATTCGGTGTAAAAATAATATATTTAGTATGAACAGGTTCAGTGTGGTATTATGAGGTTGTGACATTCAGTGTGGATACATTTAGTGTGGACACATTCAGTGTGGTATTTTAAAATTTGAGACATTCAGTATGTTTGATTTTTAAGGGAGGGGTGCTTGGGGCTCATGCGCTGCGGGTGGGTTTTCTGGAAGAGAAGACGGTGACATTTTTGTCCTCACATTTTTTTTTTGTGAGATGACAGAAATACTCTTAATTTTTGAACATTTAACAATTTGTGTGGTTCATTTGTCAATTTTGGAAAATATAAGTTATAATTGTTCAAACACATTTTTTAAAAATCTTTATTTGTTAATTTTCCCTATTTTATTTTTCGTATGTTAGTAATATCTTAGTATATATTAATATATATTTTCATGATGATCCTGTATGAAAAATTATGTGGGAATACCGGATTCAGGACCACCTCATAAAATAAATAAGTTCTGAGGCCCTGTCCATAAAAGTAGAAGTTTATTAGGCAATTGGCTTGGAAAAGTCTACACTGCCCTCGCTGTTTAAGAAATGAATATAAATTGAATATGTAATTTAAATAGAATTTCTGTTTTAAAAATTAATAATAAAACTCCAATACAATTTCAGACCATCCACGGTTAAAGTACGCCGTTAGACTATGCACGATAATAAGACACCGTGACTTCATTCACGATTATCGTACGCCGTGAGTTCATCCACGATGAAAAGACACCGTGAGTTCATCCACGATGAAAAGACACCGTGAGACCATCCACGATAAATGGACACCGTGAGACCATCCACGATAAATGGACACCGTGAGGACATCCACGATAATCGAACACCGTGAGTTCATCCACGATAAAGAGAGACCGTGTGACCATCTACGATAAATGAACACCGTGAGAACATCCACGATAAATGGACACCGTGAGGACATCCACGATAAATAGAGACAGTGTGACTATCCACAATAAATCGACACCGTGAAAACATATAAGATAATTGCACACCGTGAGCTCATCCACGATAGTCGCACGTCGTGAGACAAATCACGATAAATGGACAGCGTGATGCATACACGATAAGTCAACTCCGTTAGACCATCAACGATAATCATACGTCGTGAGACCATCCACGACAGTCATACGCCGTGTGACTAGCGATGATAAATGGGCGCCGTGGCATCGTATACGATAATTAAAAGCGACTGTGATAATTTTGATTGAGAATATGAAATTGGACAAATTTAAAATAAATTTAAATCTTATAATTTAGAACAATTGATGAATCAAAACTCTAAACCCTAAAACTTGAGAACAATTGATGGATCAAAACTCTAAACCCTAAACACCATCGGTCAGCGTAATACAACAAAAGATGAGCAAACAAAAAGAATAACAAAGCACACAGAGAATCTCCTCTTTCGACATTTGGTCAGCAGCACTGATTTTTGAGCCTCAACCAGAAGTGAAACGGCGATGGAAGACCTAACTGGTGATTTCGACGGAGATAAGGAACTCATGTGTTCGCGTATCATTCCACCCGAAACCCCGAAACTGGTGATTTCGACGGAGATAAGGAACTCATGTGCTCCCGTATCATTCCACCCGAAACCCCGAATCATCTCTGGTGGAAGATAATTCAGGGGAATATTGCTTTTATTTTTGGAAACTCGAGTATCTCGATACAGTAATGAAACTATGAAAATCGAAAAAGTGAGGTGATAAGTACTGCTCCATGAAAAAACCAGAACAAAACAGAAAAATGGATTATTAATGGGTATAGAAAAATAGAGTTCTTTCGTTCGTATTTATAGGCTTAATATTCTGATCTAATTTAAGTCATCCAACCACCAGGATTTCAATCGTTCCGCGAAACGATTCAAATGCCATCTACACTCTTATTAATTACTAGTATTAATAAAATTAAAATTTATAGAAAATCGCCCCATTAAACACGCTATCCATTAATTTGATATGACCATTCAATTCAGGGAATTGATGCATCTCTGTTCTGAGTCATCCCACCGCCGAATTTCAATCGTTGCACGAAACGACTCATCAACTCCCAACCACACCCATTAAACACGTTGCGATTAATTAATTAAGAAAATAAACAAAACCCTAGACCTGTGTCGCCGTGCGGTTACCACGGTTGATTGTTACACCGTGCAACTGTATTCGATAGAAAACCCTAAAACCTAATGTGTCGTCGTGGTTAGATCACGGTGGATTGTAACACCGTCGTATGAAAAAGATATTGCAATTACATAAAACAGTGTCGTCTTGGGTATTTCACGGTGATCTAATAATTACACCGTGAAATAATATTACACCGTGAATTAATATACATCGTGCAATTATTCAAGATGCTATATCATATAATCTTATACCGATGCACGGTTACACACACCCGTATTCAACACGGTAATAGTACACGGTAAAATAAATAGTAAATTGTAATTTTAATTTTAATTTTAATTAATGAAATCCAGGCGGAGCGCCAACGCGTCTGGCAACTACGGCCGTCTCTTAATAATTAATACGTATACTGATAGATTTAGGGTTTCTATATTAATGAGTAACCGAGTGAATGTTTTAGCAAGATTAATAAATGACGGTGATATTAAAATCTTTTAATGATACATTTAAGGAAAAAGTACAGTAAACAATTGATTGATGGTTCAAAACCCTAAAACCTATTGTGAAAAATTGATGGATCAAAACCCTGAACACTATCTATTGAAAAGTAGATACATCTTGAAAAGCCGCTTGACCCTGTACATGAATAATGGGAAGCTCGGAAGACATAACCGGATCGGAAGAGATCCCGATCTATCCCCATCAAGTTGCAGTCTGACGAGAGTCAAGAAGATGGAGGTCGGTCATGAAAGATAAGAAGATGGTTTTCTTTTGGAAACTCGAGTATCTCGATAAAGTAATGCAACTGTGAAATTCGAAAAAGAGTGGTGATAACTGCTCCATGAATAACAAGAACAAAACAGAAAAATGGAGTATTAATGGGTATAGAAAAATAGATTTCTTTCGTTCGTATTTATAGGCTTATATTCTGATCTAATTTTATGTCATCCAACAACCAGGGTTTCAATCGTTCCACGAAACGATTCAACTGTCCACGATGCTTATTAATTACTCGTATTAATAAAATTATTATAAAATCACCCCATCCAACGCTCCAAATCCATTAATATGATATGACCACTCAATTCAGGGAATCGATGCGTCTCTGTTCTGAGTCATCCCACCGCCGGATTTCAATCGTTGCACTAAACGACTCAACTCCCAACCACGCCCATTAAACACATTGCGATTAATTAATTAAGAAAATAAATAAAACCCTAGAACTGTGTCGCCGTGGATTCCCTCGGTGGATTGTAACACCGTGCAACGGTATTAGGTAGGTAGAAAACCCTAAAACCTAATGTATAGCCGTGGTTGGAACACGGTGGATTGTAACACCGTGGAAGGCTCATAAATGAGAAATAAAAAACCAATAGAACAGCGTCGCCGTGGGTTCCCTCGGTGGATTGTAACACCGTGCAACGGTATTAGGTATGTAGAAAACCCTAAAACCTAATGTATCGTCGTGGTTGGAACACGGTGGATTGTAACACCGTGGAAGGCTCATAAATGAGAAATTAAACCAATAGAACAGCGTCGCCGCGGGGTTTCCTCGTTGGATTGTGACACCGTGCTACGGTATTAGGTGTAAAACCCTTAACATAATGTGTCGCTGTGGTTTGAGCACGGTGGATTATAACACCGTGGAAGGCTCATAAATGAGATATAAAACACAGAACAGTGTCGACGTGAGTTCCACGTTTTAGAATACACCGCGAAATAAATGAAAATACAGTCGAAGTTTGTTCATTACAATATTAATAATGGGAAACCAAAATGAAAAATTATTAAACAATTTATACTTAACAAAAGTAGTCTTATTACAATTGATGGATCAAAACCCTATTGAGAATTACAATTGATGGATCAAAACCCTAAACCCAGAACCATACATGGATGAACAAAGAAAAAAAAAAGACATCACACCCGTCTCAGAATATAATCTCTGGATCCTCGATAGTGAGATGAGTGATGAGATGAAATTCAAAACCTTCTGTTTCTTTTTCCTGAATCATAGCCTGTTTCTAACAAAGATACTCGAGATGTTTTGGAAACTCGAGTACCTCGTCATTGATGATCTAGGAAAAAGAAGGTTTTCTTTTGGAAACTCGAGTATCTCGTTACCGGACTGCAGCTATGAATTTGAAAGATGTTTGGTAAAAACCGCTCCATAAGAAAAAAAAAACGCAGAAAACATGAGAAAAAATTGGGTATAGAAAAAATAAAAGGTTTTTTCGTTCGTATTTATAGGCTCAATTTTCTGACCTAATAAAGTGATCCCCCCGCCTACTTTCAATCGACTCACGAAACGACTGACCTCTAAACTACGCCCATTAAACACATTGCAATTAATTAATTTATTATGTAAATAAAAACCTAGAACTGTGCCTCCGTGGGTATTTCACGGTGGATTAAATCACCGTGTCGCGGTCACTGTGACTTTGGTAACGTGACTACAACTCTGAATGGGTCGTCGTGATGTTAGCACGGTGCAGTCTAACGCCGTGTACGTACATGTTATAGGTGACATTAAAAAAAACCTAATCCTCCGTCATCGTTGGTATCCCACGGTGCGTAAGCCGTGGTATGTTCATATATGACATAGAAAACTTAACCCCCCATCCACCACGATATCCATTAATTAGATATGACCGTGAAATTCAAAGAATTTATGATGTGTGTCTGTTCTGATCCTCCTCCCACGACCCAACCCAACTTCCAACTACTGTACGCTCATTGATGGTCCAGATATGATATGATATGACCATTCAATTCAGGGAATTGATGAGTATCTGTTCTCACATCATCGCCGGATTTAAATCGTTTCACGAAATCACTCAATTCCCAACCACCCCCATTAAACACATTGCGCCGTGGGTTTATTACAGTGGATTTCCTCACCGTGTAACGGTTACTGTGACAGTCTATGTGACACTGATAACCCTTGATAAAAACCCTTACCCACCGTTGCCGTTGGTATCTCACGGTGTATTGTGAAACCTTTATTAGTTTATTAACCCCTCAACTACCCACTTTTGGCGTGTATACATAAGCACCGTAACACGCTGAAAACCCTAATTTTTATAAAATCAAATTTCATATTCAATGGCCACCCCAATCCCGATTTGTAGATTCTTCAAAGTTCTGAACACCGTTGATTTCCGCGAAGTTTGTCGTTTACCTTCTGATTTTGCTCATGAACATGAGTATCTGGCAGGCAGGGCTACTTTGCTTGGAGATTGTGAGACACTCGCCTCATTTGTAATCGCTCGTGCCCCGTGGTCCGTGGAAATCTCTTGGGTCAACGGTTACGTGTGCTTTCATCGTGGCTGGGCCGATTTCTGCACGGCTCATCATCTTAAATTCGGTTATTTTTTGGTTTTTCACTACGCCAAGAAATTGGGTCCTTTCTTTGTCAATGTATACAATAAAGATGGTCTCGAGATTCGGAACTTTTCCGATCCTAATGCCCCTGGAGACCCCCTTCTGCCGAACATATCTAAGGTTGTAGAAGAGATCCTGTTTGAGAAGGTGGTGGAAGTGGTGGAGCTCTCGGACGATGAGGACGATATGGACGATGAAGCAGACGATAAGGACGAAACGACTGATGAAGGCGATGACACAGATGGCGAGGATGATGAACCATGAATGCAAAGAATGTTTCTTTCTGCGTTTTGTTTATGAATAGTACTATGTTTTTATTTTTGCTACACTACGTAGTCTACGTTATTATACTGTACTAGTGCTTGTTTTTCTTTGTTAATATATTTCGACCTTCTCCCACCGTGCACGAGTAACCGTGTGACTTTAGCGTTTGAAGATATTACCGTGCGCCAAAGGTCGTGTGATTGAACCGTGGCAAAAGGCAACCGTCCTCTCTTTTTTTTTTTTTTTTTTTGGTTTTTGGGAATCCCGGTAATTTAATTTATTAAATATTAAAAGATGAATAAAAAGGTTGAATAAACCTGCGGCTTCAAAAGCTGTTCTGTTCACTGACAAAACCCTGCCACGTACATTGATTTGACCGTCGCACGGTACTTACTCACGGTGAGGTCTCACGACATTACCGTGTAAGTATGAACAATGACGTTTTCACGTGATTCTTGCACAATCGCGATAATCTTTTTGGCAAAATGCTTAAGCAAAGTTACTTTCCTATGGAATTGATTATATTGAACCTAAAAAATTCCACAATAATCCATCAAACGATTAAATTTGACATACCATGTGCAATATGATCACACTTGAGAGTAAATTGTTACCAATGAACTACACATCTCTTGAATTTGAGACATGCACTACTGCAAATCGCATCGTACGTCTTCAATTTCAAATACCATACGTCTCCTAGCCTGAAACATGACCCCGTTGATGGTAACGACGCCTTAAAAGTGTATACAAACGATTGACGATCGTTTTTTTGCGGGTTGAACAAGCCACGGTGTAGATGTATTGATGACCAACGTAACGCCGTGCAGATACAACCGTGAAACTAAATGACCGTGCGAAACGGCTTCCATCCTCTCATTTATTTTCCGGTGTTTTAACTCGAATTTTAAATAAAAGAATAAAGGATGACTATACCCGCCTGCAAAAGCTGTCCTGATAACTGACACCACTAATATTTCGCGTGCATCGGTTATCCCGCTCCAATACGAAAATACGCCATCTAAAAAAAGAACTCGTTCAATTTCAAAAATGTTTAAAATTGATTTGATAACCACACGGTGTTGTATCACGGTGACGTCTCGTGAGGTCACCGTATGAGCATGAACACTCACGTTTTCGTGTGATTCTTGCACAATCGCAATAATCTTTTTGGCTAAATGCCTAAGCAATGTTAATTTCCTATGGAAATGATTATATTTAACCTAAAAAATCCACAATAGTCCATCAAACGATTAAATTTGACATACCATGTGCAATATGATCACACTTGAGACTACTCCAGATTGTTACCAATTTTAAGTTTTAACTAAACATCTCTTGAATTTGAGACATGCATTAATACAGATCACATCCTACGTCTTTAATTTCAAATACCGTACGTCTCAATGCCTGAAATATGAACCCGTAGATGCTAACGACGCCTTAAAAGTGTATACAAACGATTGTCAATCGTTTTTTTCGGGTTGAACAAGCCACGGTGAAGATGTATTGATGACCATGTATCACCGTGCGTATACAACCGTGAAACTAAATGACCGTGCACAATATACGTTTTACTGAGCCGTGCGTAAAACGGCTTCCCCCTCTCATTTATTTTCCGATGTTTTAATTTTAATTTTAAATAAAAGAATAAAAGATGAATACCCGCCTGCAAAAGCTGTCCCGATAACTGTCGCCGTTGGTATATCACGGTATATTGTAAAACCGTGCCACGGGGCATTGGTATACCGTGCTGATACAAGACCGTAAGTGCACACGGTGATCAACAGTTTTTTTTTAGATACAGTCATTGATAGTTTTGCACACGGCGCTGATCAACCACACGGTGATAAACACACGGTTATACATACAACGGCATACAGTATATGAAAAGTTTACTCTCTTGCAAACCAAAACGAAACCAACTGTTATCCATCCCTTAATCAAAAAGGGAGTTCAATGTCTTTGCAGGACATCCAAAATATCTTCAGTGCTATGTTTTTTCTGACAGCTTTGATATCGATGTCGTCCGCATTACGATACAATGATGGGTCGGTGAGCAATCGTTCCAAATACATTGTGCAGAAAGGACCGCAAGAGTGGTTGTCATCTTGGGCAAATTGGTCTTCGGCTGGCATGACCTTGAGCTTGAAGTCTTTTGTTTTCACAGGTAATCTTTTTCTTTCCCAGTAACCTGTTTCCTCCAACATTCGAGGTAAGACCTTCAACAAACACTCGAACTCAGGGGCGCGAGGGTTCACACCAGGCTCATAGTTATGAGCTAACGAGTCATACAGCTCGACAGTCCAATCATCAAAACAAATTCGAACTACGACCCAATGTCCCGGAAGATGACAAACCATGACGTCCTTCACATAAAATAAGTAAACGATATCATGAGTGCTTAATTAGTGTTAAGAGTTTGTGATTTAGGGTATATGATTGTAGTACTTACGTGGGAATATCTGAACCATTCGAAATCGTCTCTTAAACTGCCTGGGAGTTCCCCATTTGGATTGTTCAATGAGTTGTAAGCATGTTTGAAGGTCATCTGAAGACGTGCAACGAAAATATATAAGGTCATAACTCATAAGTGAGCTAGATTTTATTGAGTTCATACCACGGAGTTTGTGAAAACTTACAAAATAGTTTGGGGGTAAAATTATGAAGGATTCCTGAGGCCACTTTTCCTTTTCCATTTTTAACTCCATGTAACTGCAGAAGGTAGTCATCACCTGATATAAAAAGACTAGTTGGTAAGTATATAAACTTTATTTCTGAATTATACTACTATACACCTTTAAATTTACAATGGTTACCTCCCCGTCGAAGTCCCAGTTCACGTTTTCAATGTCAAGAAACGTTTTCCGTTTCACGGTAATTTGCGTGCCACGGAAATGTACACAATCGACAGAAGATTTGGTCCGTTTGGATTGTCTCAGAAACGACCGATATGCTTTTACAACGGCTTCAAGTCCTTCACTGGGAGAAAGTGGTGTCTTACCGTGAGTTTGGGGAGCATTTTTCGCCGCTTCAGGCTTACGAGTTCTCAGCCTACGGGGAGAAACAATTGGCCTACCAACATTTTCGCACGCACCTGTAGGATTCACTGTGAGCTGATCGGTGGGATCAGCTGCGTTTGATGAACTGTCGAGATCAACCGCCGCCAAGTGATCAGCCACAGCGGTTGTCGAGGCTACGACACTGGCCACATCAGCTACCATCCCGGTATCAACTGTTGGCGATAGCTCAATGTTTTCTTCGACTTCTCCGGCAGGGAGTGTCGGTTCTAGGACACTGGCTTCATCTGCTGAAAGTTGTCCAACAATAGACATCACTAAGTCGTTGGGATCAATGGGTTGGTCGACTTCGACGGTATCAGAAACAGGGACTGTGAATGTTTGGTCGTTGGCTTCATCAGCGACAATGTTTGGTCTAGTGGGTTGGACGACTTCCACGTAATCAGAAACAGGATCTTGCTCCGGTTGAACGTGGTTGTTTTCGACTTCTCCGGCAGCAACTGTCTGATTTTGGACGTCGGCTTCTCCGGTAGCCTCACTCGCTGTATTATTGTCTGATGTGATCGGCGATACAGGTCGGCGCAGATCTCCCGGCGACTCATGCAGAGACGCTCTCTCATGAAGTTGTTGTGGAGTGATGCCTTTAATCCGCTCAAAGATATATCCAGCAAAATCTGCAATCAATCCTTCATCAGACAAAATCCGTTCATGATCGGCTCTCAATTTGGCCCTCAAAAGCCCAGTCAGTCGTCTGTCTTCATCAGAAGCATCTTCATGTGGGCAACAAAGTGTACGCCGACAGCACACAGGCCTACAACACACATGCCCACTTGGACCAGGAGTACTCTGCTCAGAAGCACGTCGTCTGCGTGATCTAGAAACGGGCATTTCAATATCCGTGGTTGCAGCACGCTTTTTCGAACAAGGCTTTTTGGTTTGTGTAATTTTCTTCTCCGGATTTTGTTTGGCTATGATTGGATTACCACCATTGCGTACTGGGCGATTGTACTCAACATGAAATGGTCTGTCATGTACAGAAAGGTAACACGGCTCATTTTTCTCTTCATCAGTAGGAATCAAGGTTTCATGAACAACTTCAATCTGAAACTTATCAACACAGAGTATTAATATTCCACCGCGTGAAACAAATACTATTACTAGCAAAATATAAGTAGGAGTAGATGGTTACGTACCTCTCCTTGGAAGAAAAGATCATCGCAATCAGTCTTTGTTGTAGATGTACTCCACATCAAACAACGTGGCACTTTCATATTCGGATCACGTTGACCACATAACTGACCGATATTCGGAACGGACTCGAACATCCAAATTATAAAAGCCCAACTGGGGCCATAGACGTGGTACGAAGTTTTTTCTGCTAATTCAGGGTCCATCGCTGTTGTTTCGAGGTAGTAGCTCAGAGCCTGGTAGGAATAAGCGCCCCATGGAAAACACTGCCACTTTTCCGGCTCATCCACTAATGCCCATGCCCAGTCCTCGACATACATTTCAGCGGATCGACAAAGAAAGAAGGAATAGTAGACGATGAGATTGGCGACTTTAATGTAATCCTCCAACGAGGCAGGTTGTTCCCCATCGAAGAGTTGTTTGGCCGCAAATAACTTGCGTAGATCATTGCTTCTTACACGCGACCCACCGAATAGCCGCTTATTTAAGCTACCTGGAGCAGACTGGGGTGTGGCATGGATGTCAAATTCATCGTAGATGCCGAAATTCAGTCCCGTTACAATGGCATAAGCGGCGGGTGTGAGTTTCGCAGTCTTACCACCGACGTAGAACCAATGCTCCTTCTCCGGTATTGACGGACCTGACAACTCTCGACATACGAGGTGGTGCAAAAAATTAGTGCTTGATTTGGCAGTAAATCTTATTCCCAGAACACTTTTCATGTAAGGCAGCGCAAAAAAATCGCGAACTGCGACAGCATCACCCCCGATATCTTTTATGGTGTCTGTGATCAGTTTCGGAACTTCGTAGCGAGTATACAAATTGAGACTTAAAGTGACCGACTGCAGATTGGTTGGTCTCTTCCATTCAAATCCAGACTGAAATATGAAATAAATAAATAAGTATTAAAGGATAAAAAATGAGAAATATAACGACACGGTGAAATTACACCGTAAGAAAAAAACCATAGAATATCAAGGTGTAAATTCACCGTGAACATACAAAGCTGTGTTCTTCCACGGTGAACATTACACACGACCTTGAACATATGGTGAATATGTTTTTCCACGGTTTACTTTATACACGGTGTTTGTACACCGTGAAATAAAACGCTGTCGTGGATCGTGCTCGTACAAGACCGTAAGTACACATACACCGTGAAATAAAACACTGTCGTGGATCGTGCTCGTACAAGACCGTATGTACACATACACCGTGAAATAAAACACTGTCGTGGTCCTCGTGGACCGACCTCGTACAAGACCGTATGTACACATACACCGTGAAATAAAACACTGTCGTGGACCGTGATCGTACAAGACCGTAAGTACACATACACCGTGAAATAAAACACTGTCGTGGATCGTGCTCGTACAAGACCGTAAGTACACACGGTAAATGTACACCGTTAGATGAATCATAGTCGTAAATCGACAAGACCGTAAGTAGACACGGTGTATGTCACCCGTGAGATATATCACCGTCTTAAACTCTACCGTGATAATACACGGTGATAAAACTCACGGTTGAACCGTCGTCTACTAGAACTGACACACAAACGCATGCGAAAAAATTGCAGAGAGCAATAAACCATTAACCATTTTAAAATGTCGGAAACAAAAACCCTATCTTGAAAGGATATACCAATATCAAATTACAATCGAATGATTTACAAACATCAAAGCTCGAATAATCGAAAGTTCGAAAGCTAGGGTTATGGACTTACCGGAGGTTCAGCGGGATTGTCTGGGTTGTCCATGTTGTCACTGCTTGCCATAATGATGATCGTCGGAGACGGAGTTGAATAGTTGATACGATAACGGTCGGGGCTGGTGTTTCACCGTGGCGGCGCTCGTCGTGCGTGTGAATTTCAAACGTCGAAAATTGATTTTGTGGGGCAACTTTATTTTTCTGATATTCTTTTTGTTATTTTGTAATATTCGATTTGTTTTTTGTGAGAAAAGATAACTTTTGAGGGCACTTAAGTCTTTTCATTCAAATTTGCCTACTTAACTTACATTTTTATGGACGGGGCTTCAGAACTTGTATACTCTTATGCTTTGGCCTTTAAATGCCTCCGCCCCAAAAATTATCGATAGGGATGTTTCTGTATTGTAGTGATGCGTTTTTTTCTCTTTGAGAATTTTCATCCAGATTAACGGGGACGGTAGTAAAATAGTTTTTGTTGAAGAACGAGATATATAGATTGATTATTAACAATCTCTTAAACAGGCCCATTAGCTCAGTTGGTTAGAGCGTCGTGCTAATAACGCGAAGGTCGCAGGTTCGAAACCTGCATGGGCCATTTTTATTTTTTATTCTCCTTTTGCACTAATTTTACGCAATCCATTATTGTTTTACTGTTATATTTCATAGTACTAGTATGATTTATTTATTCTCTTTTTGCACTAATTTTACACAATCCATTATTGTTATACTATTATTTTTAATAGAGAGATAATATTATTAATCAAAATTACTTTAAATTAACAAAAAAAAAAAATCATAAATTCATAGCACATTGTTTCACTTGCCATAATAATATGAAATTAGAAAAATACATCATATTATCAAACCTTAAAACTCCCAAATGCCAAGCACCACCTCATCAATATAAACACACAGATTAATTTTACATTAATGGAAAACTCTAAGTCCACTAATATACATTAAATAACCGAAAGGGGCCGAGGCGGATGCAGGTGGGCATGGAGAGACGAGAGATGGTACGGTGTGTTGTTTCTTTTGTGTGTTTCTGAATGTGGAGGCTTTGGAAAATATTGAATCACGTTTACACGTTTTCCTTAAAGAATATTTCGACCCTATAACAGCCAAGGTATCACGAAACTTCTTCTAGGATAAGACAATACCGCACTTGTTCTTTGGCGTAGAAACAAGTATACTATAGAATGTTTATTCGCTATACTTCGTTAACACAAAGCTCTTAATTTTCGTGGGTCTTAGAATCTGATTTTCAACA
Source organism: Euphrasia confusa (assembly GCA_954870475.1). Lineage (NCBI taxonomy): Eukaryota > Viridiplantae > Streptophyta > Magnoliopsida > Lamiales > Orobanchaceae > Euphrasia > Euphrasia confusa. The sequence continues at coordinate 25,640,884 of OX940967.1, forward strand.
CCCTTATATAGGTGTTGAAACACCCCTTTGGATAGTGAAAATACCCTTTCATGAAGGGCTGCACCCTTTGGGAAGAGTTGCACCCTTTAAGAATGGTCACACCTCTTCGAAATCACTTTCTTTAGGTGCCATGCATGCAATTTCGTGGCTGCATATTACAACCATGCAAACCATGAAATTAACATATATTTCATGCTAATTTACACACAATAAATCAACACCAAAATTCACTTAACCAAACAATGATCCGTTATCACTTTTATACAACCGTGCACTCCGCACTTCGCCTAAATCATATTGTAGTGCTTTAGGATCATTACCGAAACTTTGTATGAATCCAATTACATTAAATGGACAATGATTTCACTTAAATCATCAACATTCCTCCCCCATTTAAGTGTAATCCTTGAATCACTTATTTTAACAATAACAGCCAGAATTATGCATAAAATGAAAATGTCTTGAAGATTGAATTTTCATCTTAGTGTTATATACAACTTATATATTCGAGAATCAGAGTGTCTTAAAAGATTGAACTCTTCAACCCATCTGAATACATAAAAGATAATACACACATAATTCCAAATACATTCTATAATGATTTCCGATACAAAATTAGGCCTTGTATCCCATCCATTCTTGAGTGTATATAGAGCTTAGCCACGACTCTTGAAGCTGCCACACTTCCCACTCATATAGGTGAATCATTTCTTCGTGCACCTGCAAAATGCACTTTATCAAATGATTCATTAAGAATTAACTTCAACCTTAACATGCAGGTTCAAACACATACCTTTGGGATAATTTCCATGTGTTTCAATCTCAAATATAGGCTTCCCAATTGAATTCTGGTTCTAATACAATTAGAAATGAATTTGGTATCCCATATTTGAAGATTCAAAGAGGCTTCAGACCCATCCCAATCACCGACTTTACTACCAAGTCTTTTGCTAATCCCTTGGTCAAATGATCAGCAAGATTATGTTGTGATCTCACAAAATCAATAGAGATTACTCCTTGAGTGATCAGCTCACGGATCGCGCTATGTCTAACGCCCAAGTGTCTTGACTTGTCATTATAAACATGACTATATGCCTTAGCCAAAGTGGCTGCACTGTCACAATGAATTGAAAACGCCGAAATAGGCTTTGGCCACAAAGGAATTTCATAAACCAAATTCCTTAACCATTCAGCTTCTTTACCAGCTGCCGCAAGTGCTATAAATTCCGATTCCATAGTGGAACTCGTAATACAAGTTTGCTTCTTTGAAGCCCAACTTATAGCACCGCCTCCGAGTAGGAAAACCCAACCAGAAGTAGAGGAATGATCCTCTATATTGGTTATCCAACTCGCATCAGAATACCCTTCTATTACCGAAGGATATCCGACATATGTCAAACCAAAGTCTTTGGTTCCCTTTAAGTATTTTAATACACGCCTAACAGCCTGCCAATGATGCGTGCTAGGATTACTTGTGTATCTACTTAGTTTGCCTACCGCAAATGCAATGTCTGGCCTTGTGCTAGTCATAGCATACATAAGGCACCCAATTACCTTGGAGTATTCCAACTGGGACACAGCAACACCCATATTGGGCATGAGTTTTACACTCGAATCATATGGAGTACTGACCGTAGAATAGTCATCACAATGGAATTTCTTTAACACTTTCTCAATGTAATGAGATTGAGTTAAAGTAATGGCATTGTTTTCACGAATGATTTTAATTCCTAAAATCACATCCGCCTCCCCCATATCCTTCATATCGAAGTTTGATGATAAAAATGACTTAGTCAAATCCACTTGTCTTTGGTCAGTACCAAAGATAAGCATATCATCAACATATAGACAAATAATGACTCCTTTACCAAAGTCATCGAATTTGCTATACACACATTTATCCGATTGGTTTAACTTAAAACCATTCGATAAAATTATTTCATCAAATTTCCGATGCCACTGCTTAGGTGCTTGTTTTAATCCATACAAGGATTTAACAAGTTTACATACCTTATGCTCATTACCAGGCATAACGAACCCTTCGGGTTGTTTCATGTAAATTTCCTCCTCTAACTCACCGTTAAGGAATGCTGTTTTTACATCCATTTGATGGATCACTAGATTATGTATTGCAGCCAAGGCTATCAATAATCTAATCGTAGTTATTCGCGCAACAGGAGCATAGGTATCGAAGTAATCAATACCTTCCTTTTGCCTAAAGCCTTGAATGACTAATCGGGCTTTATACTTGTCAATTGAACCATCGACTTTCATCTTTTTCTTAAAGATCCACTTGCATCCTAATGGTTTACAACCGTTAGGTAAATCAGCAAGCACCCAAGTGTTGTTTCCCATAATGGAATCCATCTCATCATTGATGGCTTCTTTCCAAAATGCAACATCTTGCGATTTCAAGACTTCCTCGTATGTTTTAGGCTCATCATCAACATGATAACTATACGAGTATTGAAATCCAACTTCGTCCCTTGATCCTTCAACCAGAAAGGTCTGGAAATCAGGACCGAACGATTTCTTAGTCCTTATCCTCGTGCCTCGACGAGGTTCAAGCGACTCAGGCTCGGGCAAAGTTAATTCTTTGCTTTCAGCCACCTTAGGCACCAGATCCTTGGTCCTAACCATTGATAAAAATCTAGTTTCATCAAATATGGCGTCCCTCGATTCTATGATAGAATGAATCGCTACTGAATCATTCGGCTCAATCACGTAGAATCGATATGCCTTGGAATGCACAGCATATCCAACAAAGATGCAATCAATGCCTCTTTCTCCCAAAGTTTTCCTTTTGGGATCCGGTAGTCTTACGACAGCCCGACAGCCCCAAACCTTAAGATAATTAAGGTTCGGCTTCTTTTTGTACCAAAGTTCGTAGGGGGTAACTTTGTTCCTTTTGTTAGGAACCCTATTTAATAAATAGCAAGCTGTTAACACGGCTTCTCCCCAGAATCCACTATTCAAACCCGAATAGGATAACATGGAATTCACCATTTCCTTTAGTACACGGTTCTTCCTTTCGGATATACCGTTTTGTTGAGGAGTATAGGGCGCAGTTATTTCATGAATAATACCACATGATTCAAACAAAACAGGATCATAATATTCACCTCCCCTATCGGTTCTCAACTTTTTAATCATGCACTCTTGTTGTAGTTCAACTTCAGTTTTAAATACTTTAAACTTTTCTAGCGCTTCATCTTTAGTACTTAGCAGAAATACATAGCAAAATCTAGAATAATCATCTATGAAAGTTACTAAGTATTTCTTATTCCCCAACGAAGGTGTAGCATGGAAATCACATAAGTCGCTATGCACAAGTTCAAGCATACAAGATTCACGTTGAACATCTTTAAAAGGCTGCCTAACAATTTTAGTTAGCATGCATGTATTACACTTATCTTCTTCTATGTTCATAGCAGGGATTAATTCAAGTTTGGACATATCAATCATGCGTTTATAATGAACATGTCCTAGTCTAGCATGCCACAATAATGAATCATTCACTTTAGAAGAAACCATAAGAACAGAATCATCAACTTTATTCATAATATTAAGCATAAACATCCCGTTACATTGGTATCCAAAACCGACAAATACACCATTCTTAGTCAATACATATTTATTAGATTCGTATACTTGTTTATATCCATACTTGGATAAAACACTACCGGATACAAGATTTTTCCTTATTCCAGGTACATGTAATACATCTAATAATACTAAGGACTTTCCGGAACTGAATTCCAACAACACTTCGCCGCGACCAAGAATAGGGGCTGTTGACTCGTTTCCCATGTAAAGCACTGATCCATCTACAACTGGTTCATACTTTTGAAACCAATGACGATCCTTGCAAACATGCTTAGTAGCACCCGAGTCAATCCACCACGCCACCGAATCATCCTGCACATAAAATGCTTCAGAAACTATAGGGACATAATTTAAATTTACATCAAAATTATGTATAGTAGTCTCACCTTGATTGGTGTCCGGACCCTGGTTATTAGACCTTTGTCCCGAGCGATTATTCATCGTTCCCTTTTTATTCTTGTTCGCACGACAATCACTTTTAAAGTGACCCGTTTTTCCGCATATCCAGCAAGCGCCCTTAGGCTTCTTACTCCCAGCATTGTTGCCGTTGTTGTTGTTGTAGGGACGCTTTGTCCCTCGGTTCTTATACGAACTCTCCCCTGCTTCCATCATATTGATAGTTGCAGACCTTATCGGTTCCTTGTCCTTGGGTTTTTCACCCTCTTGCGCCCTTAGAGATTCCTCTATGCGCAAGTGACTACCGAGTTGTACTAAAGACAACTCTTCCTTTTTATGTTTCAAGGTGTGTTTGAAGTCTTTCCACGACGGCGGTAATTTGTCTATAATACTAGACACCGAGATGGACTCGTCCATCTTCATATTATGTTGGGTAAATTGACCCAATATCCGGAGCAATTCATTATATTGCTCCATTACCGGCCTTCCATCGCACATCTTGTAATTCATAAAATTACCAACTAGGAACTTCTTACTAGAAGCGTCCTCGTCAATGTACTTGGATTCAAGGCTATCCCAAAGGGCCTTAGCAGACTCCACATTTTGATAGATATCGAAGAGAGAGTCAGACATACCGTTTAATATATGCCCACGACATATATAGTCGTCATTTTCCCATTTGCAGCGTTTCCGAGTTTCCTCCGGCGATTCGTTGTCTGCTGCTTCTGGTTGTGGAGTACTTAGAACGTACACCACCTTCAACGTTGTTAGCAAGAAATGCATCTTCTTTTGCCACCTTCGAAAGTCTACGCCTTCGAACTTCTCCAATTTTCCGAATTTGCTGTTCATCTCACGAACCGACTCCATCGTTCAGAATAGTAAATATTCTTTAAGATTGTTGTTTCTTTTGTGTGTTTCTGAATGTGGAGGCTTTGGAAAATATTGAATCACGTTTACACGTTTTCCTTAAAGAATATTTCGACCCTATAACAGCCAAGGTATCACGAAACTTCTTCTAGGATAAGACAATACCGCACTTGTTCTTTGGCGTAGAAACAAGTATACTATAGAATGTTTATTCGCTATACTTCGTTAACACAAAGCTCTTAATTTTCGTGGGTCTTAGAATCTGATTTTCAACACCCTTATATAGGTGTTGAAACACCCCTTTGGATAGTGAAAATACCCTTTCATGAAGGGCTGCACCCTTTGGGAAGAGTTGCACCCTTTAAGAATGGTCACACCTCTTCGAAATCACTTTCTTTAGGTGCCATGCATGCAATTTCGTGGCTGCATATTACAACCATGCAAACCATGAAATTAACATATATTTCATGCTAATTTACACACAATAAATCAACACCAAAATTCACTTAACCAAACAATGATCCGTTATCACTTTTATACAACCGTGCACTCCGCACTTCGCCTAAATCATATTGTAGTGCTTTAGGATCATTACCGAAACTTTGTATGAATCCAATTACATTAAATGGACAATGATTTCACTTAAATCATCAACACGGTGGTGGCCGGAGCAAATAACGCAAGCACACACGTACGTACTATCTATCTACTACAAACATGCAATGTCATCACTCCTTTTCCCAAGGGGATCAACAACAACAAAAAAACAAAAGCCTCTCAAACAAAAGTCCAACTACTTTTCTATGTTAGGTCATCTTCTAAGGTTTCTCCCCTCTCACGAAAAAGATCCTTGCCCACAATATTATTTCCCTTGATTCATCATGTAGTAAGTAAGGAAGGAAGAAGATTATGTTCAAGAAAACCAACCATCCTCATATAGCAAATTCATGACAACATTGCATAAAACCCGACCCCATATATTTCTTCCCTCCCCACGCAAGTTATCTCACAATAATTTACCCAACCTCACCCCATTTAGTAACTAACAAAAGGTTCAAACACACACACACACACTCCATATAGTAGTAGTAGTAGTTAAAAACACACACACTAGCTAGCTAGGTTTATAATTTTATACGTACCATTAAATAAGAATCTTAATTCAAAGAGACCTATTATGTTCAACGACGTTAGTTCTTTGCCTCTTAACCCCACCACCACCCCCGGAACCCGACTGATCGTCCCCGTTCGGTTTCTCCATAACCGACTTAAGAGCTTCCTCGATCGACCCTATACAGAACTCATGATGTTGGTTATCCCCCATATCACCTTCATCTTCGTCGGCCGTGACAAAGAGCACGTTCTTGACCCTACCTCCGAGAGTGGTGATCTCGGCCTTTAGAGTCTTGAGCCTCAAGTCCTTTAGAGTCTTGATTAGGTCAGGGAGGAGTTCGGGCCGATCCTCGCAGCAAATCGAGGCCTTCAGCAATGGCTTCCCGTCTTCGTCTAGGGAAGCATCGACGAGAAGCTCGTCGGTCTCGGTCGGGACAGGGCTCGTCTCGGCGATTAGAGATGTCTGCCGCTTCAGCTCCTTCACGTGCTGGATCACTTCCGCCAGCAACGAAGCTTTATCCGTCTATATATACACAATATTAAATTTATTTAAAATAATAATAATAATATACTGACAAGAATGCTTGTTTGTCTGTCTTTTTATAGAGATGTAAGAAAGAAATTTCCGGCAAGAAAGCTTTTTGGTTTTGGTTCCTCTTTAGCGTATCAAACTGCGCGATATTAACGCTTCGTTTTTTTTTTTTTTTTGTTTTATTGGAACTACAAATTAATTATTAATTATGATAATAGTAATAAATAAAGAAAGAAATTAAAAAAAAAAAAAGAAATATTTAATTTACTTTGGTGGTGCTGGGGAGTAAGCTGCGGAGCTTGGCGAGGTGGTTGTTGATGCGCTCGCGGCGTCTCCGCTCGGCTTCGCTGTGGCTTTTGGAGGCGGCGAGGGCTTTGGCGTCCATGATCTCTTGGGCGGTCATCTTCTGCAGCTCGGCGTGGAGGCCGAACGGGCCCGGGCCGAGCGGGTGGAACCGCATTTGGTGGTGGTCGGACTCGTAGGGCCCGAATTGGGGGGAGGGCCTTCTCGGGTTGAAGAGGGGCGGGAGGAGGAACGGGTCGGGCTGGGAAGGGAAATTCCAGCTGCACGGCGGCGGGAGGAGCTCCGCCGGGAAGGCGGAGGTCAGAGTCGATCCTGGGTCGAAGTAGCCGTCAACGCCGCCGTTGATCATGTTTTGCTGCATCTTTTTGTGTCTGTTGGATTAATTATTATATATTGTAAATATTAATAAGGGTTTAGGGTTTTGAGAAAAAAATAGAGATTATAGAATCAACAACTTGAAAAGGAAGGGAATAAATGAAAAAGGAGGGATATTTCTGAGATTTTAATTTATAAATATATATATTTTTTAAATGGCACCTCTTCAGATCCTTGTTTCTTCTTCTTCTTCTTCTTCTTCCTGATGATCTTGTTGGTGTTGTGTGGGAGGCTGGACCTTTTATGGTGAAGAGGAAAGGAGAAACAAAAAAAGAAAACAAAAAAAAAAAAAAAAGCAATCTTTTATTTCAAGTATCAAAGTACTTGATGATCGCCTTTCCTTTCTTCTTACGGCACACCACTCTTTATTTTCTTTTTTTCTCTCTCTTACAACATTCGATTCATTTGTTGTACGTACAAATATGTGTGAGTGGTTGTTTACAAGAGATTAATAATAATAATAATTAATAAATAATTATATATATATATTGAAGGATCGGAGAAGCGTAAAGCACAGAGATGAGAGAAGACAGATTAAAATTATAAAATGAAAATGAGAAATGAGAAATGTCATGTGTGTGATGATAAAAGCGTGGTTAAGTATTTCCACATAATGCGCTTTAATGTTGTATTATTATAAAAATAAAAATATAAAAATGTATATATTCTCTTACACGCCGAATAAGCCTTTCTGCTTCCCCAGGACCGATGTAATGATTGTGTCTTGGAACACACTTCAACACCTCAACTCTACTTACCCTTTTCCTTCTTCTTCAGGTTCTCTTCTTTATTTACTACTCCATGCCATACAGTTTCTGTCTCTATACCACCATGTCCATGTATCCTCGGTTTCAGTTCCATCTCTATATTCATTACTTTCTCTCTCTCCTTTTTTTAGAAATATGGATCATTTTTCTGGACACAAAAATTCAAATAATATATTATTTTAATTTTTTTTAATTATAAATGTATTTTTAAATTAAAAAATAAATTATTTATTATTAAATTTATTAAAGGAAAAAATAAAATTTTAGAGTATTTTAAACTAAAAAACTATATTAATTATTTTCTTTTTTTGGAAAATCATGTAATTCTCAAACATTTATTATAAAAAAATGTAAGTTATAGTATTATACTATCAAATACAGTACATTTTACTCTTTCTATTTCAGATAAATTGAGATATATATATATATATATATATATATATATATATATATATATATATATATATATTTTATTATTATTTTTTTTTTAATGACTAGGGAATTTGTTGTGTACTCGTTGAATGTGCTACATTCTTTAGGTAAATCATCGAGCTGAACAACATAAATTAAATATCATATTAGATTAATAAAACAAATATTTGTACTTATAAATATAAAAAAAATTGTTATATGTACATTTTCATTGAAAAAAATTCAATTTTTTTCATATAAATATTTAAAAATAATGTATTTTATGTATATAGTAATTGATATGATTCTAAATTTTTGTTTTTACAGTATTTTTTAAGCACTCAAAATAGAGTGGAAAGTGAAACATTTTTGTGAAAATATTTACTCTAGTTTACTCCATGCTTTAATTTATTTTTACAATTTGAATAAATTAACGAATTTAACCTCTTTGACAAGGGATATTTATGATTAACATTTTGAATATTAGCTAGGTACGGGTACTAGAAACTAGGAAGTAGGTAGGTAGTAGGTAGGTCTCATTTGTAATATTACACATTGTATAGTTCAAGGCCATTTTTATTAATTGAGTTGTAATTAATTAATTGATTGATTAATATATGTACAATTCTCTCAAAATTTTGACTATTTAATAACATGCGTCATGTTATTATTAATTAAGAATGTTAATTTAGAAGTAAATTAATCAATTAGTTTGCATATTGACATTTTACATCTAAAATGTTTGATCCTGGGTTGACCAATTGGAGATTCCACTCGAATTAATTATTCACTTGTTGAGTCTTCCCCTGAGGTTGAAGTCGAGAATATAATTGACACAATATAAATATCTAGTTTGCCCAACTTTTCTAAAAATATGTCCATTTGTTGGGCCTCCCTTAAGGTTGAAATCGGCGTATTGAAGACTATAATTGACACACTTTAAATGTCTAGTTTGCACAACTTTTTTTATGAATATGTTCATTTGTTGGACTTTACTGAAGTTGGTCAATATAATTAACACACTATAAATGTTTAGTTTGCCCAACTTTTCTAAGAATATGTTCACGTCCCATTCTTAATTATGTGTGTTCTGCTATATATTCTTGCATGAATGGATGGTTTGGTATCTGACTTTGAAAGCAAAATTGAGACATTTATTTGTCAAAACTTATCCTCAATTAATTAAGTCAATCATCATTATTATGTGAAATGCTATTACTATGCATCTAATTAATTATTATTATTATTATGCTGGTATAGTGATCATTTGTTCAATCGAATTCAATTCAAAAGAATTTCTCTAACATTAAACTATACTCCATTATGCATTAATTTCATGTGATTGAAGTGTATTTTCATTATTCCATTTTGTAAATATGTAAATATTATATATACTATCTAAAAGTCTAAAATACGAATTATTAAATTTAGGGGGCAATAAAGATAAAAGGAATTAGACAAAGATCAATAGAAAGATGCTACCAGTAGTAAATAAAGCAAGAAAAGTGAATACCTTGTTAGGTCTCTACCCAACATCGCCCTAGTAATTAAATTACAAGAAGCCTTGTAGTAAAAAAAAATATATATTACTTTTTCTATTAAACCATAATTCAATCTAAAAATAAAATAAAAAATTGTATCAACTATTTATGTACAACTTTTTTATAATTTTCTATAAAACTATTAATTTTAATATAACATCAGAATTATTACATTGCATTTTCATGCTCAATTAATTTTAATATAATACTATCAAATAATTAATTTTAATATGATATGAGAAATATGATGGAGGGGTCGTTGAGTGGTTTCATATATCCATTGAAAAAACGAAATGCTATATATATGAAATTGCCATAACAAAACTAAAGTGTAAAACATGAGAAATCTTTTATAGAAATCTCACTAAGCACTAGACTATATTTGCACTTTGGACAAAGGAAAGAGAAGAGACAAAGCTTTTGTGCAGCAAATGGGTCACACGCATGGTTTCTTTGGTCCCCATTTTCCTTAACCTTTTTAGATCCCACTTTCTTCGACCTATAATATCAATTTTCAAATATATATAAAAACCCTTTTTTCTCCAATATTAAATATTAATTTCCTAATAAGATAAAATTATATTCATATATTTTAATAATCTTTTCCTCTTGTCTTTCAAAGATTTGATGATAGGATAGGTGCACCCCCACTACTGCAATATAGCCACACTGTCTTTTTTTTTTGTTTTTGTGGGGTTTATGATGACATAAGCCTCACGCTTTCATGACGTGTGCTCGCATTAAATTTGGTATATATATATATATATGGTGCTAATTATAAAATAAACAAATACTACCACAATTAATTAAACTTCCAAGATCAATATGCCTTTAATCACAATTAATTAAGTAGCTAGTAACCGTTAATCACACTCTCAGTCATGTTTGTGGTGGTTGGTTTAGTAAAAGGTGGAGTGTGAAGCAACGAAGGTACGGCCACCAAGTTGTTGGCTTCTTTTGTTTTATTTAGTTTTTTTGACTTGCTCTTTATTTATATTGACAAAATTTTGTTAAGTAACACAGTCTGATTTTATATTTAATAATTTAAATTTATGAAAATATGTACTCCCTCTTCTGTCCCATAGCAATAATCACATGTGGTTAATGTTGACTTTTTTTGTCAATCCAATACATATGATAAATGATGTACAAAAATTATGAAAAAATAACTAAAATAAAGTTTTAACTATTTGAAATTACGTCTTCGACGTATGATACCAACTTTTCGCGAAGTTGGACTTAAATGCACGATCAGCAGTTTCAGTCAAAGTAACAATCACACAAGTTCGTGGAATGAAAGACGGAAGACAAAGTTATGTAATATGTTTCATTCCATTGAAAAACTAAACTAAACTATTACACTGAGTATGGTAAGCAAAACGATTACAAGAAGTTTCCCGAGTGTCGCAACAACTCCCACTAACTTGCAATCTAGCACACAAGTACCTAGAGCTAAATCTCCTAACTCTAATCTTGGCACAAGGCGCAAAAGCTACTACACAAACTCGAAGCTCGAAGCTGTCGGTCACGATTCTAAAAATCAGATTTCGTTCTCTCAAAATCGTCAAAAAGTGAAATCGAAATCCATGGGTTTATATAGGCAGCCCTCACATGTGAGGTGATGACGTGGCACGTTCTGGTTGGTCACATGCTTGGCTGATGTCACTTCTCCATGGATGACATCACTCTTGTATAACTTGGATTCTTGAATCTTGGAATCTTGAATCTTCGATTCTTGAATCTTTGAATCTTGAATCTTCAATTTCAAAAACAGAACTTCAATTCAATCTTGACTCCGTCGATCTCAATTCTTCATCTTCAAACTCTCGTGAAAAACTCTAAGTGTTGAAGCCTCGGAATTTCATCGTCTTCATGGTCGTCGATATCATTGAAGTAGAAAACACAGGAACCATTCTCCATATCTTGATTTGAGTACTTAGTAAAAACGAGATCACGTTGAATGTACTCAATGCATCTGTCGTTGGTTCCATAGTTGCAAGGTAAGAGGTGTTGTCGCCGTTTCCATGTCACGTATCAAAAACCGGCGACTCCAGTCGCCGGTTCCATGTCAATGCACCAAATCACATAAACGGCGACTCCAGTCGCCGTTTCCATGCAACACCAAAAACGGAGACTGAGGTCGCCGTTCCATGCTCCAAAACCAAATACCAAAAACGGCGACAGGAGTCGCCGTTTCCATGCTTCTCCAAAAGCGGCGACTCAAGTCGCCGTTTCTTGCCATATCCAAAAGCGGAGACTAGAATCTCCGTTTCCGTGTCCTGCACCAAAACCGGCGACAGCAGTCGCCGTTTCTCGTCCATGCCCAAATCTGGCGACTCGGGTCGCCGTTCCTACGCAACACCAAAAGCGGCGACTGGAGTCGCCGTTTCCGCGTAGTTCCAAAAGTGGAGACTCGTGTCTCCTTTTCCATGCGCACTTGAAATCCTGAAAGACAACACAATAAAAAACACAAGTACTAAAACGTTGTCGCCAAAATCAACATTTACACTATTATATTTTTTTTTAGTTATTTTTTCAATTTTTTTTACACTATTTATCATATGTATTGGAAGGATAAAATAAATCAACGTTGACCACATGTGACTATTGGTATGGGACGGAAGAAGTATCTTACATGACATTTTTTATGGTAATTTCACATGCTGATCTATCGACTGTATATTTTATAGCTCATTTTAGTATTTTATCTTATTTCAAATCAATTCAATTGAGAGATTACCGTGAAAACATAATTTTAAACGAAAAACATTCGATTTATTATATATGTGAGATACTCACTCAGGCGAATTGACATCAAATAAAACAAAACAATAGAGTAAAAGTATTGATGCGATTAACATGCGAAATTTCATAAAATATCAAATAGAAAGTGATTTTTCTTAAACTTCAAGAAGTAAATGTGGAATCATAATACAACATAATGTTGGGTGTGAAGTTAATTCACGCCGGAGAAGACGCCAGAGCCGAAGACGATCGAGAGACGATCGAAGAAGACGACGGAGTCGAGGAGGCGTCAGGGAGGTGCCGAGGAGGTTCAGCCGGAGCTTTGGCCTGGTGTCGGCCGACACCAGGCCCCGTCGGCCGACAGGAGGTCGACCGAGCTATTCTGCGGAACCCGCACTCCAGTCCGAGGTGAAACACGAGTTTCGTGTTGAAGGTGTCGGCCGACATCCATTCTTGTCGGCCGACAAGTGGGGGCTTCTACGCAGAAGCGGGATTTTTCTCCCCAATTGTTTTCTCTCCCCTATATATATGAACCCTATGCGTGTTTAATAGGCTTAACACCTCCAGAAAATCTAGAATTCAATTATAGAGTTTACAAGCTTGTAACGGGGATCTATAATATTCTAGTGAATTATTGTAGCGGCAAGAAGTGGACGTAGCCCTCGTTAACGGGCGAACCACTATAAATTTCTGTGTCCTTTATTTTTCGTATTTTTCGTTTTTTTGTGTGTTCATGTGCTTTTCAGGAGGGGAATTCGGACGCGAATTTCCCAACAACTGGTATCAGAGCGCTAGGGTTATAGCGATCGGGGAAAAGCTATGACGGACACCACCACCTCGTTCGGGGTTACGAAATTTTACGAAAACAACTATGGACACTGGAAGATGCAGATCGAGGACTACCTTTATGGGAAGCGGCTCGGAATTCCTTTGAAGGGTAGACCGGAGAAGATCACGGATGACGAGGAATGGGAAAGCCTCGACAGGCAGGTGTTGGGATTGATACTTTTGTCGCTAGCTTCAAACGTGTCATTCAATGTGCGCTCAATTCCCACAACCAAGGGTTTGATGGCTGCCCTATCAAACATGTACGAGCAACCTTCAGTGAACAACAAGGTGTATCTCATGAAGCAGTTGTTCAATCTGAAGATGTCGGACAATGCAAACGCAGCCAACCATATCAACGAGCTGAATTCCATCTTGGACAAGTTGAAGGGAGTCGGGGTGAACTTCGATGACGAAATTTACGCCTTGATCCTACTTGCGTCTCTACCGGATAGTTGGGAGGCCATGCGGGCAGCTGTTAGTAACTCTATGGGGAAGGAGAATCTGCAGTTCTCCGAAGTTAGAGATAAAATCCTTGCCGATGAAATCCGGAGAAAGGATTTCAAGGGAAAGATTCCTAGTTCGGCCTTGAGTGTAGAGAGCCGGGGGAGAAACTCGGGCAGGAATGCTAACAGGAACAGAGGGAGATCCAAGTCTAGGAATGGAAGAGATAGCTCGAGGTCCGAGGATAATGAGTGCTGGAATTGTGGGAAGACGGGGCACTTCAAGAGGGATTGTCGCTCTCGGGGGAAGAACGACAACAAGAAGAAGGGAACCGCCAATGCGGTGGTGCAGGAGGATGACGACGATGGGGACGTCCTTCTCTGTTCGGTCGACTCACCGATCGATTCCTGGGTGCTGGACTCAGGGGCTTCTTTCCATACTACTCACAGCGAGAGGTAATGTTGAATTATGTCTCGAGTGACTATGGAAAGGTTTTTCTTGCAGATGACGAGCCACTCGATATAGTCGGGATGGGAGATATCAACCTAAAGCTGTCTAATGGGCAAACCTGGAAGATTACCAAGGTCAGATATGTGCCGGGGTTGATGAGGAACCTAATTTCGGTGGGCCAGCTTGATAATGATGGCTACCGGACGTCATTTGGAGATGGATCGTGGAAGGTTTCGAGGAACGCCATGACCATTGCTCGAGGTCATAAGACGGACACACTTTACTTGACTACGAGCATGAGGGACTCGGTTGGTGTTGTTGATGGCACCCAGAAGACCGAACTGTGGCATTGCAGGCTGGGGCACATGAGTGAGAAGGGGATGAAGATCATGGCAAAGAACGGGCTGCTGCCCGAACTCAAGGTGATTGAATCTCACACGTGCGAGAGTTACATTCTTGGAAAGCAGAAACGAGTGAGTTTTTCCAAAGGTGGAAGGGAGCCCAAGGCGGAGAAGCTGGAACTAGTACACACGGATGTTTGGGGGCCAGCTCCCGTCGCCTCACTCGGAGGGTCACTCTACTATGTTACCTTCATCGATGACTCCACACGGAAGGTATAGGTATACTTCATGAAAAATAAGAGTGATGTGTTCTCTGTTTTCAGGAAATGGAAAGCCGAGGTTGAGAATGAAACAAATCTCAAGGTGAAGTGTTTGAGGTCCAACAACGGTGGTGAGTACGTTGACGCCGACTTCAAGCAATTTTGTGTCGAGAGTGGGATCAAGATGGTGAAGAATATTCCGGGGACCCCACAACAAAACGGAATAGCGGAGCGAATGAACAAGACGCTAAATGAGAAGGCCCGGAGTATGCGGCTACATTCGGGGATGCCTAAGATGTTTTGGGCATATGCCATCGACATGGCAGCTCATTTAATCAACAGAGCACCGTCGGTTCCTTTGGAATATCGGATTCCTGAGGAGGTTTGGAGTGGGAAGAAGCTGAATCTGTCCTACTTGAGGGTGTTCGGGAGTCTGGCGTATGTTCATATCGACGAAGCTGCTCGTAGCAAGCTTGATCCTAAATCCAAGAAGTGCTTCTTCATTGGATATAGCGGCACGGAGTTCGGATACCGATTTTGGGATGCCAAAAATCATAAGGTGATCCGAATCAAGAATGTGATCTTCAACGAGGAGGTCTTGTACAAGGGTAAAGGCGAGGTTGTTGAAGAAAGCATTGATCTCGTGGGAGACACGGAGGAGGTTCCGGTGGAGGTCGTGGAGACCGAGAAGATCGAGGAGGGCAACACGAGCAGCGAGGATGAGCAAGATGAGAATGCTCATCCTAACATCGATCCAGTCACACCGAAGCCGTGGAGGTCGACTAGGGTAAGAAGACCTCCCCATAAATTTTCACCTTCTCTTAACTATATTTTGCTGACTGATAGGGGTGAGCCGGAGAGCTACGCCGAGGCTATACAAGCGAGGGATTCGATCAAGTGGGAGTCTGCCATTAAAGAGGAGATGAGCTCATTGATGTCGAATTAGACTTGGGAACTAGCCGAGCTTCCGAAGGAGAAGAAGGCCTTGCACAATAAATGGGTCTTCCGGTCAAAGGAAGAACACGATGGAAGCATTCGGTACAAGGCAAGATTAGTGGTGAAAGGCTTCCAGCAAAAGGAAGGGATCGACTACACGGAGATCTTTGCTCCGGTAGTCAAGATGGTAACCATCCGGGTGGTGCTTAGCTTGGTGGCACAGGAGAATTTACATCTTCAGTAAATGGATATAAAGACCGCATTTCTTCACGGGGATCTGGATGAAGAAATATACATGAAGCAACCAGAGGGTTTCGAAGTCCGAGGAAAGGAGAAGCTAGTGTGTAAGCTTCAGAAGAGCTTGTATGGGTTGAAGCAAGCTCCGAGGCAGTGGTACAAGAAGTTCGACATGTTCATGAAGCGGGTCGAATTCACGCGGTGCGAGGCAGACCACTGCTGCTATTTCAAGAAACTCGGAGGTACCTACATAATTTTGCTTCTTTATGTAGATGATATGCTGATAGTCGGGGCGAGCTTGGCGGAGATTGACAAGCTCAAGAAGAGTCTATCGAGGGAGTTCTCTATGAAGGATTTGGGTGCTGCCAAACAAATCCTGGGGATGAGAATCACGAGGAGCAAAGATGGTCTTGAGTTGTCTCAAGAGGAGTACCTGAAGAAGGTACTAGCACGGTTTAGCATGGAGGATGGGAAACCCATGAGCACCCCTTTGGCTAGTCACTTCCGTCTGTCAAAGGAGGACTCGCCGACGAGCGAGAAGGAGCTAGCGCATATGGATAAGGTCCCTTACGCCTCTGCAATTGGGAGCCTTATGTATGCCATGGTGTGCACGAGGCCTGACATTGCCCATGCAGTGGGAGTTGTCAGCCGGTTTATGAGTAATCCGGGGAAGCAACTGTTGGGGAATATACGCTTCTTAGGCCGGTATATCCCCGTCGATCGTCAAAGGGTAGGTTCGATTTGATAAATAAAGCGGAATAAAAAAGGGAAGACAAGAATTACGTGGTTCGGCCAATAATGCCTACTTCCACGGACACTACACCCAATATTATTCGATAATAATATTCTCGTGTACAGGACCGGATCTCGATAGATCTCTTTTCGACTCACTATTTCGTGCTCTAGGTTTTCTATCTTGGTTATTAATGAATGAGGGGAGGAGGTCCTTTTATAGATGGGAGGTGAGAAACCCTAACTTAATCCCCAAGAAACCGAGTCAAACTCGCGGTCAAACAGCCGCGTTTTTCGCTCGTCTTTGACTCGTCCCAATGGTTTGGCTCCACCTCTAACACTCCTCCGATGCTTTAATCCGAACAAGGGTTGGACTCCCAACAATCACCCCCTCCAACCCGAGTGAGCAATTATTCCACCAACGCCCAAATTGATTACCGGCATCTCGACACCACCGAAATATGAGTCTCCAAAACAGTCCAACATGTCAACCCACTCCCTCAACAAGTGTCTCGTATCCAAGCTCCATGAATACGACCAACGAGGCATCCTTCAACAGCTAGCAAGATTAGGAGATGATGTCGTGCGCGCCTCGACCCTCATCTCAATCTTCCGAACTTCCCGCTGAACCTTCTTCCATTGCATCCCGATCACCCTTGCCCTGTTGGAGCCGGCCCGCTCCTCATGCCCATGTGTTCGACAACGGTTGAAATCCCGTCCAGTCTTCATTGTATTACTCGACCCATGTCCGACACCAGTTCCTCGTGCCACCACACTACCCTCGAGCCTATACAAGCCGCCAACATTTCTACCATGCAGAACCTCCCGGTTATCCTTCAACACCTTAATTTTCCCGCACCCGGCCTCGAACTTGCACCCCCTCTCGTCTAGCCTCCCGAGAGCAAGCAAATTCTTTCTTATGCTTGGCACGTGTTTTACTCCCGCAACCGTGACGCTCCTTCCACCCGACAACCGAAACTCGACGATCCCTTCCCCGACTATCCGATTCCTTGAACCATTAGCCATTTGAACCGTCTCTCTTTCACATGCCTTGTACTCAGAAAATTGGGCTCGATCATGGCATAGATGAAATGCACTCCCCGAATCGAGAATCCAATCTTTCCTCCTAGCGTCGTTTGCCTCTAACACTGCCAACGCGTCGTGAATATACTCGTGTTGAACCGCTGCTGCGTTTTCTTGCTGGTCTTTCTTCGCCTTCCACTTTGGACAATCCCTCTTCACATGACCCTCCTCGTCGCAATAATAGCATATGACCTTCTTCCTCGGCCTCTCTCGGTTTCCACCACCATTCCTCCGATTCCCGCTGTGACCACCACCCGTGTAAAATGCTTTTTCACCCTCTGGCTCACCTTCAACCTCCTTCTTTCTCGCCTCCTCATTGAATAGGGCATCCGTGACCATCGTCATGGTCATCTTCCCTTCCGGCGCGGAATTACTTAGGGAAACCACCAGAGTCTCCCAACTGTCGGGCAGGGAGCTAAGCAAAAGCAATGCCTGAATCTTGTCATCCAGATTCAAGCCCACCGCGATCATTTGGTTCACAACATCCTGGAACTCGCTCACATGGTCAGCCACCGGAACACCATGCCTTAGCTTAAGGTTCACAAGCCTCCTCATGAGAAACGCCTGATTCCTCGGTGACTTCGATTGGAACATCTTATCCAACTTAGTCCACAGAGAATAGGCCTCCTTCTCCTCCGACACATACGGGTATACGGTCTGTCCAACGCACTGACGAACAAGGCACACCGCCTTCTTGTTCATTTGCCTCCACTTGTCTTCTTCGATGGTCGACGGTTTGACCCCCTTGCACTCGAACGGTATCTCGAGATCCCTAGTCGTGAGATAATCCATCATACGCGACTTCCAAATTGAATAATTTGTCGCCGTAAGAACCATCATCTTCGACGTCATACTCTCCTCCGTTGCTCCAGCCATTGATCAATACCACCCCACAAGAAGCACAAGACAAATCCAACCAAGAAACAACCAAACACCGAAAAATAGAATCGATTCACCTGTTTAGTCCCTCTTTGTCTTCGCACCCCCGGATCTTCCTCGTATCTAGAACTTCGTCTGGATATGGAACCGCCTCCGGTAACCTTCGCCCTTTGAAATAACCTTCGCTCTGATACCAATTGTTGGG
Source organism: Euphrasia confusa (assembly GCA_954870475.1). Taxonomy (NCBI): domain Eukaryota; kingdom Viridiplantae; phylum Streptophyta; class Magnoliopsida; order Lamiales; family Orobanchaceae; genus Euphrasia; species Euphrasia confusa. The sequence goes on from OX940967.1 coordinate 25,659,932, forward strand.
GAATATACGCTTCTTAGGCCGGTATATCCCCGTCGATCTTCAAAGGGTAGGTTTGATTTGATAAATAAAGCGGAATAAAAAAGGGAAGACAAGAATTACGTGGTTCGGCCAATAATGCCTACTTCCACGGACACTACACCCAATATTATTCGATAATAATATTCTCGTGTACAGGACCGGATCTCGATAGATCTCTTTTCGACTCACTATTTCGTGCTCTAGGTTTTCTATCTTGGTTATTAATGAATGAGGGGAGGAGGTCCTTTTATAGATGGGAGGTGAGAAACCCTAACTTAATCCCCAAGAAACCGAGTCAAACTCGCGGTCAAACAGCCGCGTTTTTCGCTCGTCTTTGACTCGTCCCAATGGTTTGGCTCCACCTCTAACACTCCTCCGATGCTTTAATCCGAACAAGGGTTGGACTCCCAACAGCAACATTGGGAAGCAGTCAAGTGGTTCTTTCGATACTTGAGACGGACTTCCGATTTTGCTTTGTGGTTCCGAAAATCAGATGTGGGGTTACTCGGGTTCGTGGACGCGGATAACGGAGGAGATGTGGATAGTAGGAAAAGCACTACTGGGTACGTGTACACTTTTGGGGGTATCGCGATTAGCTGGGTGTCGAGGTTGCACAAGATCGTAGCACTATCTAGTTGCGAGGCGGAGTACGTCGCTGTGACGGAAGCCGCGAAGGAGATGATGTGGCTACAGGCTTTTCTGCTAGAGCTGAGGCAAGATCACTCGGGGAGTATCTTGTATTCCGACAGTCAGAGCGCCATTCACTTGGAGAAGAATCCGGTGTACCATGCTCGAACGAAGCATATCCATCTGAGATATCACTTCATTCGATCGGCCTTGGAGGAAGGCGTCTTGGTGTTGGAGAAGATTCTTGGGAGTAAGAATCCGGCCGACATGTTTACGAAGGTGGTACCGTGTGACAAGTTGAGGTTGTGTTCAACCTCAGTTGGTCTTCTGGGATGAGGATCGGGGACGTCGCTGCAATGGGAAGAGACGATAGGGGGGCTGTGAATTAACTTCAAGTGGGAGATTGTTGGGTGTGAAGTTCATTCACGCCGGAGAAGACGCCGGAGCCGAAGACGATCGAGAGACGATTGAGAGACGATCGAAGAAGACGACGGAGTCGAGGAGGCGTCGGGGAGGTGCCGAGGAGGTTCAGCCGGAGCTTTGGCCTGGTGTCGGCCGACACCAGGCCATTCGGCCGACAGGAGGTCGACCGAGCTATTCTGCGGAACCCGCACTCCAGCCCGAGGTGAAACACGAGTTTCGTGTTGAAGGTGTCGGCCGACACCCATTCTTGTCGGCCGACAAGTGGGGGCTTCTACGGAGAAGCGGGATTTTTCTCCCCAATTGTTTTTCCTCCCCTATATATATGAACCATATGCGTGTTTAATAGGGTTAACACCTCCAGAAAATCTAAAATTCAATTATAGAGTTTACAAGCTTGTAACGGGGATCTATAATATTCTAGTGAATTATTGCAGCGGCAAGAAGTGGACGTAGCCCTCGTTAACGGGTGAACCACTATAAATTTCTGTGTCCTTTATTTTTCGTATTTTTCGTTTTTTGTGTGTTCTTGTGCTTTTCAGAAGGGGAATTCAGACGCGAATTTCCCAACACATAAGGCGTTTTCTGATATTATCTTAATTAATTTCATATCTCAAATACTAGTAATTAGTACTATAATACATTAGAGAAAATGAAAATTTGACTTTTTTTTATAATTTACAAAGAAAATTGATTAATTTTTATGAAATGAGAAAAGTATAAAATATAAAAGTAATGAGAAATGTTTTTCTACACAGTGCGTCTCATTCTCATTAAAATTATTTATTTATTTTCTATTTTTAAACTCAAGCTTGTTTCAAAGTAAATACTTACATAAGTAAAATAGATCAATTAAAGCTAGTATATTTTCAGCTCAACTATTTTTATTGGTTCGGTTGACTTTGATATATAACAATATTAATTGACCTAATACAAAGGATTCAAAGATAAGTCTACACATGATTTTGTTGAAGTGGGTATATATAAGAATAATGAGCTGAGTGATTTATTTATTTCTATAAGTGACTAAACGCTTCAATAATCTGATTAATCAGGGGAGACTTTATTTAAGTATTAAAAAGTAAATTAATGTCCCAGATAGAATTTATTCTTTACAAGACATACACAATAAATTAAGTTCCATATGCAAATATTTATTTGATGGAGAATCTTTTTACATTTTATTTAATTCTCTTCCGATATATTGGACACTTTATGATTAGAAAAAACGTGGGACATTTTTTTCTTTTTTTGCAACAAAACAAAATTTTGTCAAAAGTGCCTTTTAGTTTATGGTCTTCAATCACACAACTGCAAATTGAGTAACACACATATTCTTATTTTTATTTTTTTGTCATTTTGTTTCTGTTTTATTTTAATATTATTCTCCCTTAATTTGTGTACGTATTATTGGTTTTATATCTGAACTAATGGATTTACATTGAATACAGTAAATATAAAAATATAGATTTAGCTTAAGAATACAAAAATGTCATTTTTGTATAGAATGAGACAGTTGATATAGCTGTGGACCTGGAAAGATCTAAGTGGTCTTAATCTCATGGATTTCAAAATATCTTGATAGAATCAAAATCAAATTCAAATTACCATAGTCAACCAATACCAACATTACATAAATACGAAAATAGAAAGTAATTGAAAAATATATTCGACCTACTAATTAATAATAACTAATCAAAATATTACAAAATAAAAAAATGCAGTAATAAATAAATATAATATAATTAGAAAATAGGGAGGTTCGCTTTAATCATCATATCCCAACATATCATCTTTTATTTTATTGTATCTCTGTGCCAATTCATGCGTTACCGAAAAGTAGTGTTGGATTAATAATAATGTCCTTAGGACAACATTCGATTTAACGGCATGTAATAATTTAATCATATTTGTAGACTAAAGTAATATATAATTTAATTTAATTTAATTGAAGGACACGAATAGAACAAAATGTGAAGATTCAGCAACTGAACAAAGTGTACTATTTGTTAATAAAATAATTAAAACAAAAAAGAAAAGCAAATCATATTGTCAACAAATGCTTTTACATTCAGACTATTTTGATTGGGCCTGAAAACTGGGCCAAACTTTTATCGAATTTGATTTGTTTTCAAAACTCCCAATTTCAAAGAAAATAAATACACGGTACTTATTCCAATTTCATACTTGAAGTTGCACTTTTCATTTTTATTATGCTCTTACTATATATATATATTTTTTAAATTATCAAACAAATTTTTACGAGCTTTGCTAACTACATAGCTTTAAATGGGTAATACCCTAAATCATAAATTAACATTTGTATTTGTTTAAAAATAATAAATACATAATGTGTTGGAGAATAAAAGTAACTTACCTTTGATTAATGTGTATGGAATTGAGGTAGTCACACATTTAAAAATAAAACAACTGTCTTTCATTTTTTGTTTTTCTAATGTGTATGGAATTGAGGTAGTCACACATTTAAAATAAAAGAACTGTCTTTCATTTTTTGTTTTTCTATATATGGGAGTACTTAAATTTAACTTACAATCACACAAATAATTATAATCATTAAAAATCACTTTACACAGTAAAATAATATTGAAATTTTGTTCTCAATCACTCACGGTATTCAAAAATGAGAAGTAGAAATTTCACTTGATCGTCGAGATTACAATAATGGATAAAATATACTATGGTTAAAATATATTGTAATAAATAGTCTACGAAAAACCTATATTTATAAATGTAAAAAACACATTAAACATGAAAAATAATTATATTTTTAATATAACTAAATCTTATACACCAAGGAAATTAAAAAATCTTACTACTTGACCCCAAATTCGCACACAACATATTGGGTCGAACACGTACAAAAAAAATCCACATTCAAGCCAGAAAATGCGTGCACTAGAAAATCACCGAACATAATTAATTAGAAATTCGGTTGGTTTGATAATATTTGTGTACAATGGTGAAACGACGTTTAAGATGATCGATAATTATGTTAGGAAAGATTGTACCATTCGCAGAATTTTGTATATATATACATATATATTTATATTTTTAAATATAAAAAATCGTTTATTTTGATATTTATGTTAAAATAAACAACAATATTTTTATGATTATGAATCATTTTTTAATATATACTGTACTTCCTACAATATATTTTAACTTAAAAAATTATATTTATATTTATTTTTACAGAATAAAAATTTAATTTAATAGGAGTATAGAATACATGTTATATAAAATTTAACAAATAATATATGAGCATATAAAAACTATATTATATATATATATATATATATATATATATATATATATATATATTTTTTTTTTTTTTTTTTTTTACTATTGGCAAATTTGGCTCATTTAGCGTTCCTAGAATGAACAAAAGGAAACAGGAAGTAAACTTATTTTGTTTTGAACTAATGGCCACGACATTAATATTAAAAAAATATTTTTTTAATTAATTTTTAACTAAAAATGAGATATAATTTTTTTTAATGAGACAATCGTTTATTTGAATAAATCAAAAATAAAAATGTGATTATTTATTTAGGGCGAATGATTACTATATATCGGCCCAATTGATTGGGCTGGTTATTCTAAGTCACGCTTGAAGCCCAAGACCCTCCGTAAAAATACCAAATTAATAAGAACCATAGACTGAATCACATTTGAATACTAAATGGTCCGAAGTATATATGATTGCTGTTGTGTTGTGGTTTTCATGAATAAAAACAACATACTCCTACTACGTACCCTAATAAATAACCTAATAAATTACGTGGTCCGAATTCTACAATACAATAATGCTTTTAATTACTCATACAATTTATTACTTGGTCAAACTAAATGAATAATTAGTTGTTCATATTATATTACTATTGCATCACTTTCATAAAATTATTCAGATTTTAGATTTTGTTTAATGTTTCAAAATAATATTCAAAATGTATACACTTTTTGTTTAAATAAGAACAATTTTATGAACATATGTATGTATTTGATGTGTAATTAAAGTGAGTTTAAAGTGAATAAAATTATGAAAAGAAAAGTACTAGACGGATTATTTTATTTTGAAAATAATTTTTTATTTTTCTTCAGAAATGTGATACTATAAAAAATTAGAGTAGTGTTTTGATAGAAAATTTCATCACACGTATGCATTATACACAGGATTCAATTAAATATAACAATTAATTGCAATCTCTATCGCAAAAATAAATCATTATAATTGAAAAACAAGAAACGCATGTATAAATTTCAGAAACAATAATATAGAAAATAAATTTTCACTCTTCAACACAAAAATCATCATTATATATATAACAAAAAATATTATTCAAATAATATTCATCATACAAATTTAAATTTAAATTTTAACTTTTGCCAGAAAACTCCATACATGTAAATATAATTCTCATAAAAAATATCATTGAAAAAAAAATCATGTATAAATTGAAAAAAACACAAAAATAAAATCTCCTAATTTTCATTACAAAAATCAATAAATATCATTGAAAAAAAACATGTACTAATTGAAAAAACAAAAAAAATAACAAAAGTAAATTTTCATTAATCAACAATACAATTATCATATTAAATTTAAAATAAATTGTACACCGATTTGTACGACATAATATTAAACAAAAAATTCTCTTTTTGAAACATAAATAATTAAATCAGTAAATATATATAGAGCATATGATCAGCCATCATGGAGTCAATGCAGTAAAAGATTCTTTGTGCTTGCTACATGGTGACATGGGTTAAATTATTTCACGTGGTAAAACATACGGGTAATTTTCAGCTATAGTAGTAAATTAGTAATTCTGTTTTAATCCGCAACAAATAAACAACGAACAAATTATTTTTTGTAATCCTTAAAAATCGGAATAGAAAGTTCAATTCTCAATTTGACTTTAATATTTTTTTAAATTAATATAACGTGGCATAATAGTGTCTTTAAAAAAAATTATGAGACATCACCCTTATACTTTGTGATCTCATTAAATGTAAGTATTGGTGTGGTGCACGAAATAATTAATTAAAATTTAATAGTATAAAGTTGAAAATGAAAACATAAGACTATAGGAGTATGATTTTTCTAATAAAAAATTTAATAATAAAAATAATTATAAAGTAATATTAGGGTATGGGGCCGATTGCATTTTAATATTATTTTGAACACCCATTCTTTTTCACTCCATTTTGAGGGTTTGTATATTTTTTACTTGTTTATTTATTAGGATATTTGTATTTTTTAAATATTAAATAGAGACATTTTTAAAATGTATAAAGTCGTAAATATCCCTACAATAACGTTAACATATTAATTTATTTAATATTTACTAATATTAAACTATCAGCGTTACTATATATATATATATATATATATATATTTGCGTAAGTATGTAAATATATTTGCCTAAATATATTTGTGGAAGAATCAGTAAATTATATATATAAATATATTTGCGTAGGAATGTAAATATTTGCGCAAAAATTTAAATATATTTGTGCAAAAATAGTAAATATATTTGGTAAACCGGCTGTTGCCCAGTACCATGCCAAGGCTTCGGGTAAGACACCAGGGACAGGAAAGCACGAGGTTCCTCTGGGAGAAGGGACACTAGCAACCGAGGCACTTGGGGATACCGGGGAGCCCGGTAAGGACGAGGAGTGTATGAATGGAGCTATGGTTGTTGTCGCACAGGGTCCTATAGCAGCCCTCCCCCCGGTTACCCATGTGTAGCACGCTATGTTGGAATGTGAGGGGGCTGAATATGCCGGACCACCAACGGGCCGTCCGAGATCTTATTCAGGAGAACTCAGCTGGGCTCGTCGCACTTATTGAGACCCATGTTTCCCCCAGTAGGGCTTCTTTCGTTGCTGACCGAGTCTTTTCTTCGTGGAGTAGGCACATTGATTATGTAGATGGTCCGGGTAAGCGTATCTGGGTCGGTTGGGATCAGAGCTTGGTGGATGTACAGATAATTAACACCTCTGATCAGTGGTTTCATTGTCGGGTTACGGAGCTTAGGACTGCTGCCACACGATTTTACACGTTCGTATATGGCCATAACTCGGTGATTCAGAGGCGAGAGTTATGGGATTATATACTATCTATTTCAGAGTTCCTGCAGGATTTCGATTGGGTGGTGTTGGGCGATTTCAACACTGTCCTGGATGAGTGCGAGGCGTTGGGGGGAAGTGAGCCTTCTGGGATTGTCGAGTTCCAGGCTTGCTTGTCGGCGGCTGACTTGGTTACGTTACCGACGGTGGGACCGTGGTACACGTGGCACAACCAGCAGGCGAGGGACCGGAAGTGGAGACGCCTTGATAGGGTGGTGGCTAACCCTTCTTGGCTGATTCATTGTGCTGATAGCATCTATCACACTCTTCCGTCCCGTACCTCGGATCATACCCCCATCCTTTTGAATCCGGTGACAGCTGGTCACGGATTCAAAGCATGGTTCCGATTCGATAACCACATTACGGAGATGGAGGATTTCATTCCGCAGACGAGGAGTGTTTGGGATCATCATATTTATGGCCTTCCGATGTACTCCGTTGTTCAAAAGTTGAGGCGTCTGAAGGGTGTGTTTAAGGAGATGCGTAAGAGGCAGGGTCACCTTGGAGCGAATGTGACGAGAGCTAGGGAGTTTCTACTCTCGGTACAGACATGTCTGAGCTCGGACCCTACTTTTGAGCCGCTTCTTGTTTTGGATGGGATATGTCGTCAGTTGTACACACGGGCAGTGGAGATGGAGCAGACTTATTTACGCCAGAGGGCGAAGACTTCTTGGCTCCGGGACGGAGACCAGTGTACGACTTTCTTCTTCAAGAGTATAGCGGTCAGACGAGCTCGATCTCGTATCCTTCAGGTCGAGACTACTACGGGAGATTTGGTGCATGACTCCTCACAGATCAGCAGAACGATTGTTTCGTTCTTCCAGGGCTTGTTGGGTACTTCGAGTCATCCGGTAGTAGGTGATTTACGTCCTTTTGTGCCTAGGCGTCTGACGAGTGAGATGGCTGAATACATGATCAGACCGGTGACGGAGGTGGAGATCCAGGATGTTCTTTTTGCATTCGAGGATGAAAGAGCGTCGGGGCCTGATGGTTACTCTTCGGCTTTCTTCAAACAAGCCTGGCCGGTGGTAAAATCTGAGTGCCTCGCGGCGATTTCAGATTTCTTCCGTACCGGCAAGCTTGTTCGAGCGGTTAACTCTACGATTCTTTCGCTGATTCCGAAGGTTGCTGTCCCGAAGCATCCTAAGGATTTCAGACCCATCTCGTGCTGCAATGTGCTGTATAAGGTGATCGCGAAGATTATCTCGAATCGTATGAGTAACAGTATGACCTTTTTGGTGGATAGATCACAGACGGCTTTTGTCCCTGGCAGACGCATCGGGGATAATATCCTTCTTGCACAGGAGATCATGCAGGGATACGGGAAGACGGGACTGCCAGCTAGATGTGTGCTGAAAGTCGATCTGATGAAGGCCTATGACACAGTTGAGTGGAGTTTTGTGCGGGCATCTTTGGAGACTATGGGGTTCCACCAGGTGTTTATCGGTTGGGTTATGGAGTGTCTCTCTACTCCGGCGTACTCGGTGAACATTAATGGTTCAGCCGAGGGATATTTCAGAGGAGCCAGGGGATTGAGGCAGGGGGACCCGATGTCACCATTTCTTTTCGTCCTTGTCATGGAGGTTCTACATGGGATTCTGGATTGGCATATTCGGGCTGAGCCAGAGTTTCAATACCACTGGAGATGTGAGAGGACCCAAACCTACATGTTGAGTTTTGCAGATGATCTGATCCTCGCTTACCATGCAGATCCTATCTCTATCGATACGCTCAGACGGGGAGTGCAGCTTTTCTCAGTATACTCGAGTCTACATGCGAATGTGGACAAGAGTAGCATCTATCTCTCGAGGGCGGCACAGGAGGATGAGTTGGTTCTGCGGGCTGTGTTTGATTTTCCAGTTGGTACTCTTCCGGTGCGGTACTTGGGAGTTCCATTAATCTCTTCTCAATTGAGGATCAGAGATTGTGCACCACTACTTCGGAAGATTGATGATAGACTAAGTTCATGGACCTCGCGATCCTTATCGTATGCTGGGCGCACCCAGCTGATCCGCTCAGTGCTCGGTACTCTTCATATATACTGGGCTAGCGTGTTCATACTCCCGCAGGGGGTCATTCAGGAGATTGTGAAGCGCATTAGGAGATTTCTCTGGTATGGAACGGGTACTAAAGGGTATGCGAAGGTTCGGTGGGAAGATGTATGCCGACCTGCCAGAGAGGGAGGACTAGGGATCCGGGACCTTACTGCGCAGAATCGAGCCCTTATGACCAGACACATTTGGGCAATACTGAGCTGAGATCCGGAGTCTGTTTGGGTCAGTTGGATTCAGTCGAATCGACTGAGGAGACATTCTTTTTGGAGCGCGAAGAGTCCTAGGGCCTGCTCTTGGAGTTGGCGACAACTCCTAAAGCTTAGGCCTGATGTTCTTCCGGCTATCCAGTTCCATATTGGGGATGGGTCGCAGTTATATTTGTGGAGGGACCCTTGGCACACCTTGGGTCGGTTGGAGGAGCTTTGTCCAATGGGGCCAGAGTTGACTGGACTGCATATAGCCTCGCCTCTCAGCTCTGTCATTGTTGGTGGGGTGTGGCAGTGGCCTGTTGACTTTGCTGAGGAGTTCGTTGGTATTATGGAGGAGCTTCCGGATATAGGTCAGGGGAGGGATATCATACGATGGAGACTGCATAGGTCTGGGAGTTACACTTCTTCCTCAGCCTACTCACTGTTCCACCCTGAGGGAGTTAGGGTTCCGTGGGCAGGTCTCCTTGCTGGACCGGGGCGTATACCGAGGCATTGCTTCATTCTTTGGCTTGCTATCCGTGGTCGATTGCCGACGCGTGATAAGCCGTGGATTGGTCGGGGGGATGATTCGTGTGTTCTTTGTGGAGGAGAGGGTAGAGAGACGCATTCCCATCTATTCTTTGAGTGCACTTTTTCGCAGGATTGCTTGATGAGAGCTGGGAGGGAGGTTACTGGGTTCATATGGCCACGTGGCAGTTGGGAGTGTGCTGTCCTCCGTGCTGCTAGACGGTGGCGTGGGAAGCATTGAATTTCTTGTACTTATCGTGGTCTTCTCGCTGCCCTGATTTATTTTATATGGCAGGAGAGAAATACTCGTATCCAGGAAGCGCGTTCGGAGTCGGCAGAGGGGGTGGCTATTAGGTCTATATCCATTATGAAGGATCGGATCGCTTCGCTACGGCTACCAGACTCACTTCAGGCGCGGGCTTTGAGGCGAGTGTGGCACATCGCGTGGTAGGGTGATTGTTGTTGATGGTGTGTTTTATTTTTGGAGATTCTGAGAGCTAGCTTGTTAGCTCGCTGATGCGGTAGAATTTTTTTCCATGCGCTGTACTGTATCTCCAAACTCTTTTACTTTTTCTTTATATGATATTGACCGTTAACCAAAAAAATATATGAATAGATATATATCCTAGATTTACACATAGCAATATATATTTATCATAGATATGTCATAGATATTTCATATCAATAGATATCTATCATAGATGTATAGATATTTCATATAAATAGAAATCTATTGCTATGTAGTAAACCAATATGACATATTGAAGATGATGAACCTTTTTTAGATAGTCTTGCTAAATTCAAATTCAACTAAAATTTCTCAAATTGATTAAAATACAAAAAGTGAAATAAAAAATCTAGAAATTTATGATGTTTAATTTGAATTACATAACAAGAATTTGTAAAATATCACAAATTGGGGAAAATATAGGTAGTACATATAATTGTACTCTTACAAATGCCCCGATCCATGATTCTCCCCATATCGACGAAACAAAACGCATCCCTAAAGCTCCTTGACATGAATCCGATGCAGCCCTTGTATTCCCATCTCGTCCGATAAATCAAGATGGGTTGGCATCGTATACTACACTTTTCTTCCGTAATTTACAACCCAAAATAAACCTACATATGCGAAACAGTGATTTTTTAGCACAAATAATGACCATGGTTTGATATAGATGATCTGTTCTTCACTACGATTCTAGAAAACATTATTCACCTTGTTTTTCTTTTCTGCTTTAGATTATCGATGAATGTCGAAGGTTTTTTTGTTGGGGTTCGTTCGCCGTTGTCGAGTTTGGGATTTGTGGGAGCGGTTTGAAACCCTCAGTTACATAGCGAATTTTGCAGGGAGATATTATTTCATATCTCATATATATTAAAAATATCTTTTTTTGATATTTTATATTTAGATACGTAGTTATATTAATTAATAAACATTGAAAAGGTTAATAATGAAACACTGCCCTATATCAAAAATTGGGGAAAATATAGGTAGTACATGTAATTGTACTCTTACAAATGCCCCGATCAATGATTCCCCCTAATTATAATCATTAAATTTGACAAACAAATATTTTTTTTATTAAAAAAATATATTAAGAAATATTATAATATTTAATATATTCTTTCCATTTCATAAATATATGATCACTTTTTCGAACATTAAATTAAGAAAAATATTATTTTTTGACTTTTTGATTAAAAAGTGAAAAAAGTATAAATGTATTTTTAAGTTAGAAATGTAGAGTACTTGGGAGTAAATTTGAAAAATTAGAGGTAAAATTGTATTTTAAAGTGAAAAATTAATAGTATTTATTTCTTTTTTTAGTAAACTTCTATTATTGTGAAATGTCAATTTAAAGAAAGTGATCATGTTATTATGAACCGGAAAGAGTAATAATTATGAAAAATATATAATCAACTCAATTGTAAGAAAAAAGGTAAATTAATAAATATATATTAAGAAATATGTGTTAAGAAATATAATACTAATGTATTTAGTGTAATAATGTTATGATTTTTTTATGATAATTAATTATTTTTTAATAAATAAAAAATAGACATATGACCTATTCAATTGTAAGTAAAAAATAGTAAGTTTTATTAAAAGAAATAATTAAAAATTATTATTTGATTGTTCAAAAAATTGATCAATATTGAAATAATTATTTTCATATAATGAACCCTCATAAAATATAAAGTGTTCTCCATAATTTGGCATAATTTGGTGGAAAAAATGGAGTATAAAGTTCTACAAAAACATGACCATTTTTTGTCACAAAATAAAAATGACAATACCTATTTATATGGGAATAAAGTATAATTTTTATTTTTTATATTTATAGACACATTTTTTTTTCTTAAAAAAATTGTATATATATTTAAAATATATAACACAATAATAATCAATAATAGTTATATATACATAAATCCAAACATGTTGAATATTATAGATATTGATTGTTGATTGACATTGGAAAACTTTTATAATTGACTGTAAATTAACACTTTCCGGGTATCAAAATATACATTCTCAAAAGGACGGAATCGACCGAATTTTAATATAGGAAGGGATAAATTAAATAGATAAAGAATTGTTAACTTGTGTAGAATTTGAATTTTGAAAACATTCTTAAGGATTCTTATGCATGGTTATTTCTTCAAATGAACAATTTAGTTTTGAGCTACCACTATGATTTTTATCTTGAACTCATACCTTCAGTCATTAATTAAGAGATTGATATGATTAAATATGATACATATTTAAGCCTTTTTAAGTTTATGCTTCTGATATATCAAATTGGAATTACGTCTTTGACGTATAATTCCCACTTTTGACGAAATCGGTCTAAAACTGAAACCTCGAAGAGTCAAGTGCAGAGAAAAGCCCAGATGGCGACTAACACAAGTTGGCGCCCAAGTCACTTGGCGCCCAGATCAACAATCGGCGCCTTGCCACTCAAATCACACACACACACACACACACTGATACGTACCTCGTTAGGATAGAATTGATAGGAGATGAACGAAGGAAAACGATAAATAGGATACCTTGCGGAAGTCCCAAAACCCTTGATCCTAACCCACGAAATGATTTAGGTTCGAAGCCCTAAACCCCAACGAGACGTTGAATCAATAATTCGGAGATGATGAAGACACACAAACGAGATTTGACTGGCTCGTTGATTCGTCGGTTGAACTCTTTTGGATAATCGGGATAGAATTCGAACTCGAGAGAGATTTAATAAAACTCACAAAACATACTTTTTTATTTATCAATTCATGGTTGGTTGTTCTTAAAACAATAAACTAGGAGGCCTTTATATAGGCAAAACAAAACGTAAAGGAAAAAGGAAAAGAAATAAAGAAAAACATTAAAAACCCTAAATTTCGCCGTTGCTGGAATTTTGTGAAGGCTCTCGGCCGACAGGTATAGGGTGTCGCCCGACAGCTACCTGTCGCCCGACAGGTATCCCGAAGTGCGGGTTGATCCTCGTGTTGATCCTCGGAATCGGCAGAAACTCGATTTTAGGCCCTCTGTCGCCCGACAGGACTTGGTGTCGGCCGACACCAAGCCAAAACTCTCCCCGAACTTCGCGGCGCGTCCTCGGCACACTCTTGACCTCCGTTCCGACTTCGTCTTCGTCACTCTAGCCCGAATTCGAGCTCCAACTTCGATGGCTGAACCTTGGGTTGCATCATTCCCCTCCTCTTGAAGAGGATTTGTCCTCAAATCCACGTCGATGCCAGGGTCGAACACCACTCTCACGAACAAGTTCAGAACAATGTCAGTCTGCAGCTCACACCCTCGACGTAGTGGAAATCCAGGAGACTTATCGCCAAAGAAGACATCATGAATTTCCTGCAAAGCATAATGAGTAGAAGAGTGTAGAGAGAACAAAACGTTAGTGGTAATCATCTCCTTCATCACCAACGTCGGCTGCTCCTCAATGGTTAGAATATCATCCACCCCAGACTCCACCGAAACCACCTCCTCGGAATCCATCGACGCCTCCTTCTCGGACTCCATCGAAACCTCCTCCTCGAACTCTACCGAAGCCTCCTCCTCGGACTCTACCGACTCCTCCACGACGTCAAAATCCACCGAAACCGACGGTGTCGGTTCGTCGTACTCTTCAACGAGCTCCACCGAAATCGAATCCTCCTCGAATACACCAAGACCGACTCTTCTTCGGATCCTACCAAGGCCTTCGGTTCTGGTTTCTCGCCGTCGTCATCAGTCGCCACTTTCTCAGGCTTCATTGGTGATTGTACCCATTCCTCTAACTGACGCTCAATATTGCTCCAACACTTGTCCCAACGCTCAGCTCTAGCCCTCCTCTCGTCGTCCAAACGCTCAGCTCTGGACCTCTTCTCATCACGAAACTCCCGACTACAATCACGGACTCGATGATGGCCATTCTGAACTTCTCGGTATCCGCTGCCACCTCTTCGATTCCATCCATCTTCACGATGAGCTCTCTCCTCTAAGGCAGTAAGTCGTGCATTCACCACCTTCATCTCCGATGTAATCATCGAGCTCCACCGTGCAGTCACCCTCTCCACGATGAACTTAGCTTGGTTAAGGTCCATGTCAGTTATCCTGCAAAAATGTTAGAAACACAATAGAAAATTCCTCACCACTCTCGTGTATCACTCAATATGGTAAGTCACTCTCGCTCGGTTTTCTCTCTCAAGGAATCGAACTTCCCAATCTACCAGTCGACTTCAATACAACAACAACAAAAAAAAAAAAATCCAGGAATGCACAGGTGATTTATTTGTTGAACGAAACGATGAACAACAAGAGGACAATAATCGAGAACAATTTTTTTTTTTTAATAAAAATTACTGTTCATGAACAGTAATTTTCGAAAATAAAATAATAATAATTTTTTTTTTAATCAAGAAAGAAGAAAGAAACGAAGAAGAAAGAATAAGAAACGGAAAGAACAAACGAGGTTACGTAATCGAAATATGAAAACCCAAACCTGGGCTCTGATACCAAATGATACGTACCTCGTTAGGATAGAATTGATAGGAGATGAACGAAGGAAAACGATAAATAGGATACCTTGCGGAAGTCCCAAAACCCTTGATCCTAACCCACAAAATGATTTAGGTTCGAAGCCCTAAACCCCAACGAGACGTTGAATCAATAATTCGGAGATGATGAAGACACACAAACGAGATTTGACTGGCTCGTTGATTCGTCGGTTGAACTCTTTTGGATAATCGGGATAGAATTCGAACCCGAGAGAGATTTAATAAAACTCACAAAACATACTTTTTTATTTATCAATTCATGGTTGGTTGTTCTTAAAACAATAAACTAGGAGGCCTTTATATAGGCAAAACAAAACGTAAAGGAAAAAGGAAAAGAAATAAAGAAAAACATTAAAAACCCTAAATTTCGCCGTTGCTGGAATTTTGTGAAGGCTGTCGGCCGACAGGTATAGGGTGTCGCCCGACAGCTACCTGTCGCCCGACAGGTATCCCGAAGTGCGGGTTGATCCTCGTGTTGATCCTCGGAATCGGCAGAAACTCGATTTTAGGCCCTCTGTCGCCCGACAGGACTTGGTGTCGGCCGACACCAAGCCAAAACTCTCCCCGAACTTCGCGGCGCGTCCTCGGCACACTCTTGACCTCCGTTCCGACTTCGTCTTCGTCACTCTAGCCCGAATTCGAGCTCCAACTTCGATGGCTGAACCTTGGGTTGCATCACACACACACACACACACACACACACACACACACACACACGGAGCACAACTGATTTGATTCAAGTGTATGTAAAAGATTTCATTTCATTTCATAAAACAAAACGATTACAAAGTAGAGAACGGTAGACAAAACAATCTAAGGTAGCAGTCCAAGTGATGCAACACTCCCACAGACCAGAGGTCCAACACTTAGGCGCCTAAAGTTAAATTACCTAACTCTAGTAATCGGCGTCAAGTGTAAAGCAACTACACAAAAACTGCGCAAAGCGCGAATCCTAAAACTCCTAAAATAAAACTAAGGCAAACCCTAATTTTGGAAAACTGAATGCAAGAAGTGATTTTCCAAATCGAGGTCGAGGGTATTTATAAGAGTGACGCACGTGAGAATGCCGGAGGAGATTGATCCTAATTGGCTACACGTTCGGCTAACGTCATAAGGAAGTTCTTGACGTCACACTTCCAGAATATTCATACTTCGAATCTTGGATCTTGAATCCTTGAATCTTGAATCTTGCGTACTTCGATTCTGAGCGCTCTTCAACGGATGGAAGGCTCTTATGCTCCTCTACACTTCATCTTCTTTTCATCTTGAAATTCTTCTAAGTGTGTAAGTTTGAGCGTATCATTATCTTCATTGCATGTAAGTGTGTTGACTCCGCGCGGATTTATTCTTGCACCATCTTGCGGCATCTCGGCGCCAACTCTGCTGCTCGGTGCATGCTCGTTGCACAGCTCCAACAAGGATGCACGGTGCCAACTCCATATTTGGCGCTTGGCGCCTGGCGTCACTTCTCTGGTTGAAATTATGGCGTCAACCCCTTAGTGGATTCACAGAGTCATCATGCTTCGAGTTCAATGCCTGCAAAATAGAATTCAAACCAAACACAACAAGTTATCGCCAAAATGTACATTTATACAAATGTTAAATTTTGGGTTAGTTTCTAAATCAGAAAGTGAAGAGAAATATATTTTAATTTTGTATTGATATCAAATGTATGAGAATCTTAAAGGTGAACATATATTTACCCATTTCACGATCAGGGATGATATGCATGAAGAATACATATATTCATGGTGTTAGAAATCGCTTCATCTAAAAGCTCGAACTGGTAGAAAAGTTGGACAACTTTCATTTATATTAATGAGTCGAATATATTCTCCAATACTCCCCCTCACTTGTGTGCCGATTTTATATATACCCGTTTCACGATCAGGGATGATATGCATGAAGAATATATTCTCTAATACTCCCCCTCACTTGTGGGCCGATTTTATATATACCCGTTTCACGACCAGGGATGATATGCATGAAGAATACATATATTCATGGTGTTAGAAACCATGTTAGATGAAACCATGTTAGATGATGGTGTTAGAAACTGTTAAAGTTGGGCCAGTAACACCTTAAAAGGCCTTGTTAAGGTGATAAGGTTGTCCAACTTATATGTGAGCCCGAGGTTCTTTATCCAACCTATGTGGGATATTCTAATACTCCCCCTCACGAGTAAGCCGGAAATTTCATCGGAATTACTCGTGGCCGGGAATTTCATCGGCAGGGGTGCCCACAGTCGAAATTCCATCAACCGGGGCCCCACATCGTGTTGGGCCTGCTCTGATACCATGTTAAAGTTGGGCCAGTAACACCTTAAAAGGCCTTGTTAAGGTGATAAGGTTGTCCAACTTATTCTAACAGAAACCATGTTAGATGAAACTATGTTTGATGCCGCATCATCTAACAGCTCGAACTGTTAGAAAAGTTGGGACAACTAGACTATAGTGGGTCGAATATATATTCTCCAATACCCCCTCACTTGTGGACCGATTTCAACCTCAGGGGAAGACCCAACAAGTGCATAATTAAATCAGGTGGAGTCGGCCATGGCAGGAGTCGAACCCAGGACCTTCCACAAGGCTAGACTCTAATACCATGTTAGAAACCGCTTAATCCAACAACTCAAACTGTTAGAGAAGTTGAGCAACTAGACATTTATATAAGTTGGGCAATGATGAGGCATTTTATTTGCTCATCTTTGAGCCTTTTTAGAGTCATAGTAAAGTCACTTTGAGTCGTTTTGTGTGTCTGAGAGGGCACAATTGAGTGTTTGGGCAAAGTATGCAGGTTGCAGGTCACAAGTGTAGATTTTGCAGAAAAGGCAAAAGAATAGTTCACTTTGGGAAAATGCGAGGATCCGAAGCAAAGTGACTTGAGCAATTTGATCCAAGGAGGCAAAGTCACCACTTTGGGCAAAGTCAAGACTTTGTGCAAAGACACATCTTTGAGCAAACATCGAGTATCGGGCACACTAGAGACAAGAGTTGACCAGAGATGGACTATGGCGGACTACGGGCAAAGACGAATCAAGATTCTATTACCAAAGAAAAGAATAAGGAAATAATCTTTTCTTTCCTTATCTCAAAGAGCATATCTTGACCGCGATTTTTCTTGGTGTCCAAGACTCTCACCACCTATAAAACAACACATGAAACCCTACAATCAACACACCATATAGAGGGGGACGAAATCGGACCCCAAGAATTCAGAAAAACACCATCAGAGGGCTGGAGAAGAAGAAGTTGAGTTCTCGCCGGTTATGGGCCTTCGGACAAAGCGGGGCGAATTCATTTCAATTTCATGTTTTTATTTTCGTTAATTAATTTCTTTATATTCTAGACATTTAGTACTTGGATTTAAGATTTAATTCCAGCATGTTTTGTTTCGCTTTTATTTTATTTATTTTCGGTTTGATTAGCGTAGCTAGTTTTTTGCTTCTGGGCAAAGGCAAATCGAAGGGGAACTCTGGGCTAAGTTAGAACCGTGAGGTTGATAGGGCTTAATTAGCTGCTTGGAGGTTTGTTCCCGATACATAGTTAAGACTTAACTACATTCTTGCAGGTTTGGACAGACTGATTTGGCCGTTAGAAAACCTTTAAACTAAAGATATTGATGATTGATCAAACCGTATAGAATTACCTAGTTGTGTTGGTACGGGCATAACGTCTTGAACGTGTTGGAGCTGCGGTCGTATGATTCGGATTTCCGGACATGCTATTGGCCGAATTGGGTCCGTCGAGAAAGTAATGCGAGTTTGGGCAAACTAGATCCATGCGGCCACATAAGTATCGAATTGACTAGATTCAGGGAATTTGGCATAAGTATACCTTGCGTTTTCTTTACACAGTAAGAACGGATAAGGGGTGGGGTAATTGTAGGCGTGACAAAATAGGACTACATTTACTTTGTTCGAAATCCTATAACCGATTGACAAACCATCAGTTACAACCATTAGTGTCAGGGATCGGCAGTTTGCCCTGATAACCCAGAGAGAAGTTGTATGCCCAGAAGCCTTCTTTCCTTTATTTGAGTTCAGTTTGATACTGTTTTCTGTTTATCTAGTTCGGTCAAAGTGTTAGTTAATTCTGCATGTTAGTTTGAGTTAGCTAGATTTATTATTTGTGTTAAATAGTAGTTTGATAAACCGATGTGACCACAACAACCATTAAAACCCTTTTTAAAACCGTGACAACAGTTTGGGCAAGCCGAGATCACTTATTGCAATTGCTTTCTCGTGGGACCGACCCTACACTTATCACTATACCCCTTAGTGTTTAGTTTGACAAAATATAAATTTATTTTGACCGCGTTAAATTCAACGACAAAGTTTTCGCGTCGTCAGACAACTAGACATTTATATTGGAAAATATATTCGACTCATTAATATAAATGGAAATTGTCCAACTTTTCTACCAGTTCGAGCTTGTTGGACGAAGCGGTTTCTAACATCGATGTGGCTTCCCCAGTCGATGTATTTCCGGCCGCCGACGTATTTCCGGCGATGTGGGCGCCCCTGCCGATGTATTTCCGGCCACGAGTAATTGTGATGTATTTCCGACTTACTCGTGAGGGGGAGAGTTAGAGTATCCCACATTGATTGGATAAAAAACCTTCGACTCAAATATAAGTTGGATTACCTTATTACCTTAATAAAACTTTTTAAAATGTATATTGGCTCAACTTTGATACATGAGATCTAATGAAATGTCTCATTTATGTCAGGTGTTGTTAGCTCAGTTGGTTGAGCACTTGAATTGAAGATCAAAGGTGTAGCTCAGTTGGTTGAGCACTTGAATTGAAGATCAAAGGTGTAGCTCAGTTGGCTAGAGAATCTCTAGGAATCCCTAATGGTCAAGTTATCGATTCTAATTTCCTCTCCTTCGTGTGATCTTTTTTTTTTCTTTTTTTATTTGATGTATTTTTTCATTATAAGAAAAATCATTTTATTATAGCTAGCCTACCTGAAATGAAAAGTAATTCTGGCTCCGCCATTGCCTAGACCAACAAAAAATGTCTCATTTATTTCAACGGTAACAAACAAGGGATTAAGAGCATCTCCAATGGAGAATTAGAAGTCTACGTGTACTTCTACCTCTCACCAAATAATGCGGTAAAAGCCATTGGAGATGTGATGACGTGTTAAGGTTAGATATTTCTAAAACATCTGGGGTAGAGGAACTTCTACCGGGTAGAGATAAATTATATTATTATTTTATTATTATTATTTACCTTTATTAATTTATTATTATTATTTAGTATTATTAATTAACAAAATTAATAACGTAAGGATTATTATTTATTTTATATAAAAATTATTTAAAATTAAGAATTTAGAAATAAATTAAATTTTAACTTATTTTGTATTTTAACGAATTATTCTATTTTATATAAAAATTAATACAAAATAAAAAAATTCAAATAGTTAAATTTTTAGCGTTAAAATTTATTTATATAAAAATTAATTAAAAATAAAAATTTTGAAATAGTTAAATTTTTAGCGTTAAAATTATTTTTTATTTTATATAAAATTTAATTAAAAATGAAAATTTTAAAATAGTGATGGGATTTAAAATTTATTTTGTAGGTAGAACCGTTGGATGAAGTAGAAGTTTTTTTAGGTAAAAGTAGAAAAAGTATGAGTTGACGCATAGATGATCTACTCGCCCAAAACTTAAAACTACCACTTAAAATGCTCTAATGGATAAAATAGGAAGGGTGAAAGATGAAGATGTTGGAATGGTGTCCTTCATCCCACGTGTGTCGAACCGAAACCAGCTATATTGTGCGTCCTGTGTAGATGGATCGATTGTGCGACGTTAAGTGTCGAGTTGAGAACTTGAACTTAAATAGTCGACAATCAAGCCAAATGAGTCACACGGGCCCTATCGATCGTGTATACTTGGAGTATATAAACTTTGGTTGAGAATCGAGGTTGAACGACGGAAGAAACGGAGAGAAAACGAGAAAAACCGAAATCGGCTCATTTTATAACTAGATGTCGGCCGACACCATGCATAAGGTATATGCATGTCGGCCGACACAAAGAGTAAAATTAAGTCGGTTTGACTTTTCAAAGGCTGTCGGCCGACAGCTTATATGTGTCGGCCGACGGCGGCGAAAATTAGGTCGCGGACCTTATTTTCTCTCCTTTTCAACCCTAAACTCTCTCCCCCTCCTCCTATATAAAGGAGACCTTAGACCCACGGTTTGAGTGCTACATTACGTGAAATATCATCACCCCATAAGCACCAAAATACGAGGGAGTCGAGAGAATCGAGTGGGACTCGATACTACGTTTGGGGAACCGCCGTTCGTGATCAAGGAGGGTCCGTGCAACGAATTGAGGCCGGGTACTTTCGCGGCTGATCCGTCTACGTCCGGGCATCAACATCATAGAAGAACAACAAGGTATATTCTATATTAACTCAATTAATTGTTCTTACTACTACGTGCGCACTAGATCCATGTCTAGGATTTTACGTGTTTAGCATGTTATTATTTCCGCACTTTATTTCATGCTTGTAAAACACATAAACTCCATCTATTGGGTATGGATGAGATCCATGAAAATCCCAACAGTGGTATCAGAGCCTTGTCGTGCGTTTTCGTATACGTAGAACAAGTGCCTATAAAATTGTTTTTATTTTATTTGTGAATTTTTCGGTGGACTATTTTTTGAAAAAAAATAGTATTTGATTATGTTAATTTAATTGAGATTATATTTTGTATGAATCAAGTGTCCATGAATTGTTTTTGATTTTTTCATTAATTTTTCATGGAATATTTTTTGGAAAAATAATACTTGATTTTTTGGCAAAATTAATTTGGTTAAATTTGTGTGCATAAATCAAATCGCTATACTGCGAAATTCGAAATTGATGAATTATTTGGTATAATATTTTGTCAATTTTATCTCTCAATCATGATTAATAAAGAATTTGGAATTCTTGTATTTTTCATGAAGTTCATGTTTTATCAAATTTTCAAAACAATGCCTAATTTGTTTTTTCAAAGATTAATTTCAAGCCGATCTATTTCTCACCCCGGGGAGTGGAAATGAGACCAGAGTGCTTAAATTAGTCGATGACGCAAATTAGAGACTTTCGAACCATGGGATGGTACGATCGTCTGGTTGGCTCCCCCATGTCACATGGGAGATAGGGCGCAATTGCATGATAAATCGCTGGTTAGAAACCTCGAGTTTTCACTTACGATTTATCGCGTTTTGATTATTGGGATGATTATGACGGGGATACAAATAAAAGGCGATTATTGGGAATAATCGTTGTTGAAACAATTAAATCTGAATTTTATTGAGAATAAAAATTAATAGGCATTTTTGAGTTAATTGTTGCATCTTGCCTGCTAGGAATTGAGAATTCTTGTGCTTGCTCGATGTTATGCTCTGCGGTAGTATGCATGCTTTAAGTTTATATTATGCGTTTTCATCATGTTCAATCGATTAAAACAAAACCTGCATGTATAGTCTCATAAAATGAGTTATCGCCTTGTCCAAATAGACACACACCCTAAAGCTCTCGATCATCAATTAGTAGGTTCCGCCTCCGCGGGGTGCTATATTTTTGATCTTGAGATAAGGTGAGGGTAGAGGAACAACGAGGCCTCTACAACGTGTTTTTGGTTTCTCATCGACGAACCCACTGGAGGCGTGGTAGTCGAGGCGAGGAGATAAGAATGGGATTCTTATCGACCAAAAGTGTTATTGTCGATAGTGAGACTATTGAAATAACATTGACAATGAGATTGTCTACCTATCTTGGATTTTTCGAGTGTCAAACTCTCCTTGGCTCGAGAAATTGCGAGATGAGGATCTTGGAATTATTTTGTTCTAGAGACACCGATGTTGGACATTGGAGAACGAAATAGACAACTATATAAGTGTTCTAGGAACGACTTGTTGTCAAACATTGAATGTTTACTAAATACTTGTTTATTTCATTCTGTAGTTAATATGTCGTCAACTAACTCAATCAACCCAAGTACCATGCGTTCAATCCTTGAGAAGGAAAAATTGAACGGTACTAATTTTCTCGATTGGCATCAAAATTTGAGAATTGCTCTCAAATACGAGAAACGAGAGACTGTGCTGGAAGCTCCTATTCCTAAACTTACTGAAAATGCCACTGGTTCTGAAAAGACCAATGTCAAGAAGCATGAGGAAGCCTCGCGAGAGGTGACCTGCATCATGCTAGGGGCCATGGAACCCGCTTTTCAAAGGCAGTTCGAACACATGGATGCCTATAGCATCATTGAACAACTCAAGAGCATGTTCGGGGAACAAGCGAGGATTGAGAGGTTCAATGTCCTTCGTGACATAATGGATACAAAGCTTCAAAAAGGGAAACCTGTTGGGCCACACGTGCAAAAGATGATGGGTCTTTTTGCGACGAGTGAGCGCCTAGGATTCCCATATGAAGAGGCATTGGCAGTAGATATCGTTCTGCACTCGTTGCATGATGGTTATGACTCCTTTAGGACGAACTATCATGTGAACGGAGTTCAGAAATCGTTGATGGATCTACATGGTCTTTTGAAGACTGTAGAGCCCTCGATTAAGAGCAACTCTGGGAGAGATGTTCTTATGATAAAGGAAGGAGGGATTTCCAAAAGGAAGAACAAGTCCATAGTCAAAGGCAAGGGAAAAGCTGTTGCTGCACCCAAGGCCAAAGACAAAAGGAAGAATTCGGTGGGACCGACATGCTTCTACTGTAATGGCGAGGGCCATTACAAGAGGGACTGTTCTAAATACAAGGAAGATGTGAAGAATGGGGTCGCCCCATCGTCTTCAGGTATTTTCGTTGTAGATATACATTTTTCTGACACTACTTCATGGGTATTGGATACCGGTTGTGGAACTCACATTGTTCGAAATGTGCAGGGACTGCAAAGAAGTAAGAAGTTAGAGAAAGGTGAAGTCCATCTGCGCGTGGGGAATGGAGCGAGGGTCGCTGCATTAGCCGTAGGGACTTATAGTTTATCTTTGCCCTCAGGGCTCGTACTAGAACTCAATAATGTTTATTTTGTTCCTAGTATAACCATGAATATTATTTCTATTTCTGCATTGGATGCTGAAGGATTTAATTTTACGATTATTAATGGAATTTTTTCGTTGTTTAATCGTGATGTATTTTATGGTTTAGCACGTCTTGAGCGTGGCTTATACGTGCTCGATTTAGATAAACAAATCTACAATATAAATACCAAACGAGCTAAATCAAACGATACTAACGAAACATACCTCTGGCACTGTCGTTTAGGCCATATAAACACTAAGCGTGTTGAGAAACTCCTCAAGGAGGGTGTTCTCAAATCATTTGATTTGGAATCATTTGATACATGCGATGGATGTCTATTAGGCAAAATGACGAAATCACCATTTCTGGGAACTGGTGAGCGAGCTAGTGATCTATTGGGCCTTATACACACTGATGTGTGTGGACCAATGAGTTCACCAGCACGAGGTGGTTACGTATACTTCATAACTTTTACTGATGATTTAAGTAGATATGGTTATGTCTATTTAATGAAGCATAAGTCGGAATCTTTTGAGCGATTCAAAGAATTCCAAAATGAAGTAGAAAATCAATTTGGCAAGACGATAAAATTCCTTCGATCGGATCGAGGAGGCGAATATCTTAGTCATGAGTTTGATGATCATCTAGTGAAGTGTGGGATTAGATCTCAACTCACCCCTCCTGGAACTCCTCAGTTGAATGGAGTGTCTGAAAGAAGGAATCGAACTCTGTTGGACATGGTTCGATCTATGATGAGCTCAGCAAAACTTCCTATATCCTTTTGGGGACATGCACTCTCTACTGCTGCTCTAATACTGAACAGGACACCGTCAAAGGCTGTGAGTAAGACACCATATGAGATATGGAGTGGGAGGGTCCCGAATTTGTCTTATCTCAAGATTTGGGGTTGCGAAGCCTATGTCAAGAGAAATATCTCTGGCAAGCTTGAACCCAAATCTGACAAGGTTTTCTTTGTGGGATACCCAAAAGAAACCCGAGGATATCATTTCTACAACCAATCAGAGAACAAAGTTTTTGTTGCTCGTGATGGTATCTTTCTGGAAAAGGAATTCCTTTATAAGAAAGATAGTGGGAGTAAAGTTGTTCTGGACGAGGTCCATGATGAACAACCAGTTGCCGAGGAAGCAAACGACGAGGTCGTGGTGATTCCTGAACCCTCGCAGGTGGTAACTGATCTTCGTAGGTCGGGAAGGACAATAACTCGTCCCGCTAGATATATTAATATCTTGAGGAATGAGGAACCATCCACCTATAGTCAAGCCGTGACAAGTCCGGATTCCGAGAAATGGCTAAGAGCCATGAAATCCGAAATGGACTCCATGTCTGAAAATCAAGTCTGGGACTTGATCGATTTACCTCAAGAGGCTAGGCCTATTGAGTGTAAATGGATCTATAAGATCAAGACCGACATGAATGGAAAACCCGAGGTTTTCAAAGCTAGATTGGTAGCAAAAGGATTTCGCCAAATCCACGGGGTGGACTACGACGAGACCTATTCACCAGTCGCGATGCTTAAGTCTATCAGGATACTTCTTGCCATTGCCGCTCATTATGATTATGAGATATGGCAAATGGATGTTAAAACCGCTTTCTTGAATGAGATTCTTGAAGAGGATGTGTATATGACACAACCTGAGGGTTTTATCGATCCAAAAGGGGCTAAGAAGGTATGCAAGCTTAAGAGAGCCATTTATGGACTCAAGCAAGCATCTCGGAGTTGGAATCTGCGTTTCGACGAAGCCGTAAAGGAATTCGGCTTTGAACGTAACCTAGAGGATTCTTGTATATACAAGAAAGTCAGTGGGAGCGCAATCGTTTTTCTTGTGTTGTATGTCGATGACATACTCCTTATTGGAAATGACATTCCGATGTTGAACTCTGTGAAGGAGTGGCTAGGAAAGTGTTTCTCAATGAAGGATCTGGGAGAAGCACAATACATATTGGGCATCAAGATCTATCGGAATAGATCTAAAAGGATGCTTGGACTAAATCAAGAGTCATATATTGACAAGATACTTGAAAGGTTCAAGATGAAGGACTCTAAGAAGGGCCTTCTACCCATGACACATGGCCAACCTCTTAGTCTTAAACAGTGCCCGCAAGGACCTGTTGAGCAAAAGAGGATGGATAATGTTCCTTATGCTTCGGCAATAGGATCGATTATGTATGTCATGATATGTACGAGGCCAGACGTATCGTATGCTTTGAGCATGACGAGTCGTTTTCAGTCGAACCCGGGTGAGGCGCATTGGACTGCGGCCAAAAATATTCTCAGATACCTTAACCGGACTAAAGAGAATTATCTTGTCTATGGGGGACAAGATGAGTTAGAAATGACGGGCTATACGGACGCGAGTTTTCAGACTGATAAAGACGATCAGCAGTCTCAGTCTGGTTACGTCTTCTGTCTGAACGGAGGAGCGGTTAGTTGGAAGAGTTCCAAACAAACCTCTGTCGCCGACTCAACTACAGAGTCTGAGTACATTGCAGCTTCGGAGGCTGGAAAGGAAGGTGTATGGATGAAAATGTTCCTTCAGGAACTTGGTGTCGTCCCCAGTGCTGCCAAACCTATGGTTCTCTATTGCGATAATAGTGGAGCCATAGCTCAGGCAATAGAGCCAAGGGATCACCACAAAGTCAAACACATACTCAGAAAATATCACGTCATCCGCGATTTCGTGGGAAGAGGTGATATAGAAATGCGCAAGATAGCAACCGAGGAGAACGTTGCTGACCCATTTACTAAACCTCTCCCGCAGTTAAGGCATAATACCTTATGTGATGCGATAGGAATTAAACGTCTTGAGGACTAAATTCTTATGTTGTAATTTATTTTACTTCGGAGATTATAATGTAAACATTCATTTTGATTATTAAATCAATTTTATTCATATTCTCTTGGTTTGGATTATATGAACTGTTCAAAACAAGATTTTAAATTTTATCTGAGTTATGTGATAATGTCACATAATGAGGCTCAGTGATTGAACTAAAATTAAAATCAACCTAAGTCCCTAATCTAGATCAACGTGTACGAACAGACACAATGGATCATTATAAAGATTAGATTGCAAGTTGTACTATAGCGCCACCTCATGGGCTAGACGTGGGACGTCGAGTACAATTGTATAGACAACGGCTGGGAGCTGGGTGTCGGACGTGACTCGCCTAAGAATGGTATATAAGGCAGTGTGTCATAATACCAATTCTTATAGCTTTCGGACGTCTCCTCAGACCTGAGTAGTCTAGAGTAGCTACATTGTGGAATGTTGTGTTTTGACGCTGTCAAACGCTTTCGGTAAAACGGAGCTATAAAGATAGTCGTTGGATACCTCAAGAAGCAAGTGGGAGCACTTAGATTGACAAGATGGGATTATCCTCCTACGAGGTAGGACTAAATGTCTTAAAGGCCACTCGGAGAGTTGGGATTGCAAAAACTGCATGGCCATGCCCGGATCTGTATCATGGTGATCATCCGGTTCGCAATCCGCTCAGATATTCGAGAAAGGTTCGAACGGAACGAGGGTGACACTGGTCTTACCTCTAGTTCGAACTTAGACATCAAGTGATAAGGGAAACGTGGATACACACTGGATATGAAGTCCAAGTGGGAGATTGTTGGAATGGTGTCCTTCATCCCACGTGTGTCGAACCGAAACCAGCTATATTGTGCGTCCTGTGTAGATGGATCGATTGTGCGACGTTAAGTGTCGAGTTGAGAACTTGAACTTAAATAGTCGACAATCAAGCCAAATGAGTCACACGGGCCCTATCGATCGTGTATACTTGGAGTATATAAACTTTGGTTGAGAATCGAGGTTGAACGACGGAAGAAACGGAGAGAAAACGAGAAAAACCGAAATCGGCTCATTTTATAACTAGATGTCGGCCGACACCATGCATAAGGTATATGCATGTCGGCCGACACAAAGAGTAAAATTAAGTCGGTTTGACTTTTCAAAGGCTGTCGGCCGACAGCTTATATGTGTCGGCCGACGGCGGCGAAAATTAGGTCGCGGACCTTATTTTCTCTCCTTTTCAACCCTAAACTCTCTCCCCCTCCTCCTATATAAAGGAGACCTTAGACCCACGGTTTGAGTGCTACATTACGTGAAATATCATCACCCCATAAGCACCAAAATACGAGGGAGTCGAGAGAATCGAGTGGGACTCGATACTACGTTTGGGGAACCGCCGTTCGTGATCAAGGAGGGTCCGTGCAACGAATTGAGGCCGGGTACTTTCGCGGCTGATCCGTCTACGTCCGGGCATCAACATCATAGAAGAACAACAAGGTATATTCTATACTAACTCAATTAATTGTTCTTACTACTACGTGCGCACTAGATCCATGTCTAGGATTTTACGTGTTTAGCATATTATTATTTCCGCACTTTATTTCATGCTTGTAAAACACATAAACTCCATCTATTGGATATGGATGAGATCCATGAAAATCCCAACAGAAGAGTGAGAAGAATTGAGATGAACTTTATAAGTGAAAGCGACGTAGAGTCATTCATTCACAGTCAAAGAAACATGGCCTTCAATGGAAATAAAGCAGCAGATTTAATACTCCTTCAAATAATTGTCCTACCCATAGGCGTGGGGACAACTACTTTTTATTTATTTAATTATTATTACTATCAAATAGGAAACCAATTAAACTGTGTTGTATGGAAAAGTTACATTATTATTTAATTGTAGCTCGAATTCATTTTATAATTTTAATACTACTGAACATTAATACGTATCACCATTATAACACAATTACCAAATGTTGCTAGCTAACTAATTTATGATATCTCCTTAATTAATGTTACTATATTTGGAGAAAAAATGCATTCAACTTTCAAATGTTGACCAATCATTATTACTGTATTATTATTACTTATGTAATTAATTTATATATATATATGGAGTATATATAAATATAATGTTGTGCAATGAACAAGTCATATGTGCCGACATAGTCAATTCAACTCAAACTAATAATCTATATTAAATACTATACATTCTCAACATGGATAGTGAAAATCCATTGATAGAAATGTGCATTATCCCTTCTCTTATAAAACTCACAATTACAATGCATGGTATTTTATGAAAAAATTATATTATATTTCCTCCCAACTAGACTAATAATTATACTTTCTTTGTATCTTGTGAAGGAAGTGTGATTATTAATCTGATTGGGAGGGAATATTATATTATTTAATCAAATTACAGAAAGTAGTTTTGGGATTCTCCCTAATAATTTTTTATAAATATTTTCTAATAAATAAATCTTGACCTTTCATTTAATATAAATGATGATTTATATGAGACTCTCCTAATATTTAGAACATTGTTAATTTTTTTTTATATTTTTTATAAGTTAAATTTTTAATTAGTAATTACTGACTATTATTTATAAGTTTCAATACTACTAATAATATTTATTAATCTACTACTTAATTGAAAAATATCATCATCTTTTATATTAAATGGAAGGTCAAGATTTATTCATAAGGAAACATTAGGAAAGTTTTATTAGGAGAGGATATTTTTGATCTATCAGAATATATATTTTATAAATTTTAAAAAAATTATAATATTAATTAACTATTGATCTTGTAAATCTCACATCAATTTATCAATGTAATTGAAAGTAAGAGAGTTTCACATCAATATATATTTATCAATTTAGAGTTACTTGTTACCTCAAATTCATTCAATTTAATTTAATTTAATGTAGTTCAAATTCATTAAGTTCAATTCAATTCAAACTCATTTAGTTTAGTTTAGAAAAAATAAAATATTTATAAAAATATTTATAATACACAAAATATTGAAATATTTGATTAATATTTCAATATTTTAAAATTTTACTCGAGTGAGCTTAATTTCAATTCAATTCACACACATATTAAGTTCAGTTTAATTCAAATTAATTTTAAATCAGTTTATTTCAATTCAATTCAAACTAATTTAGCTCAATTTAGTTTAGTGATATATAGTACTGATTCAGTTCAAAAGAACGGATTCACTCCAAAAAAGAAAAAACAGGTTTTTGCGACTGCGATATTTGGTCGCAAAAAACCAGTTGTGGTCGATAATACGGATTAATTAATATCTTAATATGAATATTCAGTCTTTTTTTTCTTTGCTTCGAATGACAAAAATATTTTAAAATATTTTAAAAAATGTGTTAACATTAGACTTCTGAAATCCCTTAAACACGAATAAACTTATAGCAACACAATTTATTATCAAAATATTATCATATTTTGTTGCATAAAAAATTAGAACCACAATTTGCAATATTGATGATCAAATTATACTTAGGAAAAACCGTAACTGCAGGATAAGAGAAAATAATTCAATCAACAAACAATAAATTTAGTTATGAAAAAAAATAAGATAAAGTTTCAATTATTTGAATTTCTTTATGCGGAAAATATAAGGTTGTTGTAAACGCGTTGGGGCACTTTTTCGACGATCTTTGTACACCCAACCTTCCACCCCGCTATGAAAAAATCATCGATCAACAAGCGGGAGAGACAAAATGGGCAGACACTACTAACCAAGTGCAGTTCTAGCAAGTAGGATTTTCGCCTAAACGTGTCGCTGCAAGAGACGAATAAACAAGAACGAAAAATAAAAGAAAACAATATAGTGGTTCACCCAATATAGGTTACGTCCACTCTCGCCGCTGCAGATCTTTTACTAGAATACTCAATAATCGACTTCGAATAATTTACAAATACAACTCGTATCTCAGTGTTACAAATACAACTCGTATCTCAGTATACTCACGCTCTCGATTATTCTATCAATCCTAATGACTCTTAATATATGTGTGTTGATCCTCTCTAACCCTAATTACATGATTAGGGCTTTTAAATAGGGGAGGACAACTTGGAGGAGAAGAAAAACTTTCATGGTCCTAAAACATGACCGCCGCCTGTCGGCCGACACCCATCCCGAAATTCGGGTTTCACCTCGGGCTGGAGCGAGGGTTCCACAGAATGTCACTCGGCCGACCTCCTGTCGGCCGACGGGGCTCGATAACTCCCGGCTGGACTTCTCGACTCCTCCCCGATGAACGTCCGATCCCGCTCGTCTTCTTCGTCCTCTCCGGCGTGGATTCGACTTCACACCCAACATAGTATAATTATTTCCTTTGAATTGTTTTTTAAATCGGCCATATATACATATTCTATTTTAGTTTGTTATATAACAAGATTTATTTTGCCTAATTGTTTAGACTGATTAAAGTGAAGTGAAATTGACCCTAGCGCTATCTACAAATTAATGTTTGAAATTATAACAGAATTTTGACTCGTTTTTTCAGAACAGTTGTGGTTCAAAGGATCCCCTCACCGCCTTCAAACGACTCTACTTTGTATTTTATTTTGTTTTATAAAAAAAAATCTTTGATAAAAATATAATTTAACACAAGATTCATTTTGTATATCATATATATAGTTCATAACCCTAAACATGTCACATTAATTCATTCTTCACTTAAAAAAAACATTATCAAAATTTCTAATTTGCCATTGAATTTCCAAAGATGATTGTCCCAAATTCGTGTCAACTTTAACTACAATACCAACGCCGCCCCTTAATTTCCCCCCGGAGCAATGTCTTGATTTATTCCTTGGAATTAATTTAACTATGCATGTTTAGGAATATTTATTTCAACAATAAAACTACAATACACAAAGATTCTCCCTTTTTTAAGCATAATAAAAGAATATTTAAATCATGAAATGACATGACCATATTATATACAGTTATTATAACCAAGAAAATAAGCCAAAAAAATACTACACGAAAATAAATTAGGTCTTTCTCCACCACTTCTAGGTCTAGGTGGCCCTATCCTCACCTGCACCCCATAACCCTCTCTCTACAATTTTCTTTTGATAACGAAGACAAAAGATAAAGCTATATGGTATAGTAATAGTATTTCACCATCTACACACACACACACATTGTGTAAGTATATGTATGTATACATATATCACTCCAACACACACATATCATAACCTCCTCTTCTTCCTCTTCCTCTACCTTTTCCTCCATCACAATCACTAAAGTTTTCATTTTTTTTTATTATTACTTTATCCTTGATTTCTCCCTCTCTCTCCTCAACTCCACAATCTTCACATCATCCTTCACTTCCCACATTACCAGCTAGATTCAAACAAAGAAAGTCTTTTATTTAATCCAATTTTCAAACCCTTAAAAAGTTGATCAATTTTTGCTTTAAAAAAAAAAAAAAAAAAACCCGGCCCGACCCGAACGATGTTCCCTTTCGACAACAACAGTAGCGCTGATCAAAACCCTCCTTCTCCTCCTCCTCATCTCGAGTCGTCGTTGTTGCTCAAAAGGACTCCATCTTCGTCTCATTTCCAAAACCCTAACCCTCCTCCTTCTCCACTCTTCTTCTCCAACTTCCCTTCCCCGTTCTTCGACGAGCACGAGCTCCCCCTCCCCCAAATGCTCGCCCCCATCGACAAACCCCAATCACCGGCCGTCGCCGGAGGAAAGAGCCGGAGACGGCCGGCCGGAAAAAAAGACCGGCACAGCAAGATCCGGACGGCCCACGGGGTCCGCGACCGGCGGATGAGGCTGTCCCTCCAGGTGGCACGAAAGTTCTTCGACATCCAAGACATGCTCGGCTTCGACAAGGCCAGCTCCACCATCGAGTGGCTCTTCACCAAATCCAAGCACGCCATCCGAGACCTCGTAATCGCCTCCAAACGAAAAAACGACGAACTCCCGTTCGATTTCTCCGACTCCTTCTCGTCCGAATGCGAGGCCATGTCCGGAGTCGCCCACGAGATGATGATAGTAAGCTCGGAGAAAAGCGACGAATTATTAGGTCAAGATTCGGCGAATAGGGCGAAGAATAAGTCGCGGAGAATCATTAGGCCTAGTGATCGGGCGAGGGAGTCGAGGGAGAGGGCGAGGGCGAGGGCGAGGTGGCGGACGAGGGAGAAGATGATGTTCAAGAAGTGGAACGAGAGAAATAATATTGATCAAGATCTCGATCGGAAGCTAGGGTTTTCGATCGATCAAGAGTTTTCGGGAAATTATTCGTTGTTGTTAGGCCAAGATCGAGATGCGGGCACGATCGAGAAGTTGTTGGGGAATTCGAGCTTGTCTTCGGCATCTAATATTATTTCTCCGATTTCGGATAACAACAACAACAACAACGATAGTTATCGGAGCTGCGTAGATCCGAGCGGTAACTTGATGGGGTTCGTCGGAGATTGGGAGATGCTGAGCAATGTCACAAATCAACAAGGTAATTCCAATGATAATTCAGTTATAACTACCCACAATTTTCCATTATTATTTCCTCAATAAGTTATTAATTATTAGATTTAATTTTATTTTATTTTATTGTGTGAACTTTTTCAATTCTTAGTATAAAATGCAAATAATTCGGTTATTAGATTTGTTGGTCATTGATTTGAATTGAATTTGATGTGAACTTTGATTTGATTATCCTATATCTCTTAGCTACTTCTTTTTTCAAAGTATTTTATTTGTATGAATTGAAACTAGGTAATTAAAGAAATAAAAATCTACTATATATATATAATAATATTTTATCGGATAAGAAAAAAAGATTACCAGGAGTACTCAAAGGCGCAGTACCCGTTTAATGAAAATTGACTGAAACTTCCTCAAATATTTTTTAAGATGTGGTTTATACATATTCTCTTAATGTATAAATATAAGATGTGGTTTGAGGCAAATATATGATGAACACAAAAGTAATTCAAAACACATGACTGCTTAAACCAAGGAATTAAATAAATCACGAAGTACCTTTGATTACAAGCTTAATGTGTTTTGTTGAAGCATCTGGGTCGATCGCCCTGATGATCAAATGGTGCTAGCTATAGATGATCCATCAACAGATCGTTTATGTCGATCTGTTTGTACATGAGAAATTTTGAATTTGTTATTGATCATGAGTTGTATGATATATATAACATTGATGATTAGTAATTTCAGTGAACAACCTATACCAGCTGCTGCATTCAGTATAGTTATAGTTGATCATAACCAGAAACGAACTACCTCTGGTTAATGCAGTTAGACATATCATATCTGAGGTGTGTTATCGCGCCTCAGATTCAAAATTCAAAATTTAGTACACGAAAATTGCGATATATCTTAATTGCGGCTTATAATTATAAATTATTAGATCAAAACTAATAATACTATAATTATATGGACAAGTGCAAATTGAATTTGTAATCATTTATATATAAAGCATGTGCTAAATGAACAAGCGATATGACCGCCCTATCTTTCGTTCAAAAATGGCATTTTTTGGTGCATTTACAATTTATAACATGTATGTCCAAAGTAATAATAATAATAATAATAATAATAATAATAATAATAATAATAATAATAATAATAATAATAATAACATATATATATTATATATAAATAGTCTTGATTCATGAGTTGGTGCATTACTAATTATTTCCGGCAGCAGAAATTAAAAATGGTAGATTTTGAGTTGAATGCATATTTAATCTTAATTCAAATATATATGGTCTCTCAAAATTGCTACAGATCAGTTTAATTTATTGTGTTTTTTTTAAAGAAAAATTACAATATTCACGCAGCAGTAAAAAAAGACCCAAATTAAGTTTAGGTAACACATGAAATTTAAATGTAAAATAAAATAAATTAAATTATATATATCCACACGCACGCATTTTTCCTATAAATTAAAAACAATATAAGTAAATAGATATTACTATGAAAAACAGGTCTCGATTCGTGAAGGATCCAAACGGAAAGCCTGGATGGAATCACCCTAGGTAAGGCTTGACGTATATTAATTATACTTATATCCACAAAAGCCTTAACTTTTGAAAGTTGCAAAAACCTATATATAGATGATGATATAAAGATATACATACCCTATAATGTGTTGCAAGAATGCTTCATTAACCGTGTTCATTTTTGTGCAAAAGGTACATTTTGCATATATATAATTACTATCTATATATATTCATTATTCTTCAAAATGTATGATATCGATCCTAACGGACATCTTAGAACTTCCCTATTATTGCAACGAATCGAAGATATTATTCAAAAAAAATAAAAATAAAAATAAAAACAAAAACAAAAAATTTGGTGGCCACCTTTAATTAGGTAGGTTTTAGTGTGTGAATTGGAGTGTGGTGCATTATGCTTTCTGGGTCATTTTCAATTTGACTGGAAATCCATCCAGTTAGCAAGAATTGAACTACCTATAGCTAGTGTACAAAATTATATATATATGGTTGAATACAGTGAATTTAGTTGATTTGTGACAAGCAAGTACGTACTATATAGTGTAGTGTAGTGGCTACAACAAAAACAACAAAAACAAAAACAAAAAAAAAAAAAAAAAAAAATGGTCCACAATCTATCTACATATATATGTGTATAGCCTCAGGCCGGTGCATGTACATGTGATCACTGCACACTCCACTTCCTTTATGCTTGCTTTCTTTCTTCTTATTTAGTATTTATTTATTTATTTTTGTGGGATTAATAATTAATAAAACAATTAAATTCAAAATAAAAAAAATTAGACAAGATCGTAGTATTATGATAAAAAAAAAGTTATTCAAAACTTCTAAAGAATTAGTTAGGAATTCACTTTTGTTTTTTGAAAATAAATAAAATGCTCTTTTTTTTATTCCAAATCAATTGTTAGAATAATTTACAAAAGAAGTTACTACTTCCAAACATAGAATAGTTAATTTGTAAAAGGAAAAAATAATTAAAATAAAGTAGGAAAATAGAAAAATCAGGTGTGTTTGGAATCTCCCTCATTTGGAAAGATCAAAATGAAGAAGTGGTAGCTACCATATATGTGTATACATGTACATTGTAACAGTAGCTAGGTTTCATTTCTCTTTATAAGGTAGGAAAAAATAAGGGAAAAGAAAAACAGAAAAATAAAAAGGGAGATATAGATAACGTAAAATCTGGAAGTACAAATCCTTAAATCAAGCGATTTTGAGAGACACGGACAACATGTACATGCGCGCATGGAGGTAATGAAGAGACTTAAAACAGCAATACTTTGCAATCACCATTACTTGCTAATTTGGGCCCGAATCATCTACCTAATAGCACGCAAAACTATAACTAATTGAACTTGCATCTCTATATGGTTTTACCTATGTAAAACAAGCAAAATTATAACTAATTGTACTTGCACTTCTATATGATACGTTAAAGTTGGGTTAATAACACATTACAATGTTTTATTAAGGTGATAAAGTTCAATTTATATTTAATTTTTAAGATCTATTTTCAACTTATGTGAGATAATTAACACGTACTTATATGGTCTCGAAAGGCGCAATCACACTATCTAAAACCGAAAATAGATGGAATCTAAATTACAATTTGTGTCAAAATAGTTGAAAAATTCACTAAAATGCAGTATGTGTAGTAAAGTATGTTGAACTATTTAATTGTTATATATAGAGTGACTCACTAAATTGAATTAGTAAGATTAACCACAGGATGTAGTGAATATTTTTCTTATCAAATTTATAATTTCTGTTTCTTCCAACACATGTCCAAATTTAATTTAATATTGTGTTCAACTTATATTTTATTTCGAAACATTTGTTACTTAGAGCATTTACATTGGTTGGTGGGTTCATACCCACCAACCACACACCAATCATTTTTTCAATCAACTTTATGTCAATTTTCAATCACTATTTACTTAACTGAACTACATACTTTTACACTCACATTAGTTGATTCACTTTGAACTAAATGATCGCCATTATTATTCCATACTTTATATTACATTTCATTAAAAAATTCATATTTTAATTTATTTTTATACAAAAAAAAATTATACTTCAATAATTTTTACTTATACAATAATTTAATGTTATATTAGTAATAATTAACTTTAAATATTATACAATAATTTTAAAAAAATAACTTTGTAATTTTTTTTATTATTTAATAATTAATATGTATTTTAAATTATAAATTAAACAAAAGATATTTATATTATATTTTAAATTAAAATAAAATTTAATAAATTTTAAAATACATACACAATATAATTAATAAAACAAAAGATATCAAATATTATAAATAATTATAAAACCATTGAATATAAGAAACATATTTAAATTAATTTATAATTTTTGAACTATAAATTGAATTATAATTACAAATATAAAAAAACATAAAAATATATATTAAAGTGGGGTGGGCCCGGTGTTGTAGCCTTTTGTGCTGCAACCAAAGCACAAACACGCCAACAAGGGGCGTGTACTACACGCTTTTCCCATTGACGAATTAGCCATTGACATGTGGCCTGACAAAGTGAAAAAAAAATAAAAATTCTCAGTTCATACATATGAACCGAGTTCAGTTGGAGGGGGTGGTTGGGGTATAGTAATAAACTGAACTCACTGCTACAATGGTAAGAGTTCAGTTCACTTGGTTTGAACCAAGACTTTTAGCCAAATGAACTAGCCAATGTAAGTGCTCTTAAGAGTGCATAGTGACTTTGAGAAAGTTGAGGTCGAAAAAAAAAATATATTGAGGCATTGCTTGGTGAAAAGGAAGTGATATGTTTGTGGACCCATACAATACGGACGCTTCACATGTGGTTTGATGGATCCATCTCATCTCAACAAAGAAAAAACAACTCCAAAAAGTAACAAAATTGTACGGAAAAAAGTTGATGAAAAGAAATAGCAGCAGCAGCATAGGGTTAGGGCTCATTATTAAGAACTATATTCCCCATTTTATTTCCAGGTTCCTTTTTCAAACATATGATTCATTTTTTACTTTTATTTTTTATTTTTTATTTGTTATTTTTGAAATATACATTATATACACACACAACACCTTAAACTCTCATTATCCCATAATATTTGATAACCAAACACCTTAACCACAGTTAACTTTCCTAAACCCCCGTGCCCACGATGACGGCTTTATTCCTCCACCTAACAGCCTCGATGCTTTCAAAGCATCTATCTTCCGCCTCTTACCTTCCAGCTCCAGTCGTCTCTTTTCCGACGCAGAAGTCGCATTAGACGGTCCAGAAAAAATCGAACCCGAGTGAATCAGAGCCCTCTTGTCTTTCCTATTCCTCTCAAACTTTGTAGTGAATTTAACACGAGAAGCAAGAGCAGCATCCTCTTCAGAAACAGTAAGTAGTCTGATCCCGAGCCCTGCTTTCCTGGAATCCGCCTCTTCTTCGGATACTCGTTTCCTTTGACCCCTAAGACGCGCCCGCAGGGATTTGTTCATCGCATAATCGTCCAAGTGCCTAGAATCAGAAATTCTCTGAAGGCGGACAAGCACAGGCTCGGCTTCTTTCTTCTTTTTCATATCTCCTTCTTGGTGTTCAAGTCGTTTGAAAGGGTCCTCCAGCTTGCTTTTATCTGGAAAACGAGGAGAACATAAGGGAGGGGTTGGATATGTTTTTTTCTCATTTTTCAAATTTAGGTGTTTCTATACGAGAAACCTTAAGTTTGTGGGTCTTTAATTGATAGTTCTAACTCTAGTTGTAGTGATAAAAATGCAAGGCAAGTAAAAATAACAGAAGGCCGTAACTTTTATATATACCGTACATACAAAATAGAACCAGAAATTATTGCTGCACAACATTACATACCGTCCTCAACCGGGAGCACCATAGTTTCGGCATCTTCAGCGTCATATTCCTCAACCTTTTTCCGGGCTCCACTCATAATCAAATACTCGCAGTTTTGTGGATCTGTCTGAATAACAATCTCATGTCTGCAACATGCAGACTTCATTGTAAAACTCCATATCTGAAATATAAACGGTGTCATTACCAGAACAAGTATACGAACACATTCAGTATTAAATTAAAAGTTTAAAACAACAAATTTACCTTTGTGGAGTAATAATTGCCAACTTGCTTTTTCTCTGCGTTGAACCTTACACCCTTTGCGATCATGGACTCACAACCACCACACCAAATATGATACGGCATCTCAAACCTGAAAAATCCGAAGCATAAAATAAATATAGGGCGCCATAAAATCTCCATTATCAGGTATCAATCAATTCTTAAATGATATTAAAAGCTATGCCATTATGTAGCCAAGAGCTCTTCCTTCATAACAATTTTATTGATCAAAATCCCATAATAGCAATTTACGTTTACAAACTACAAAGTATGACAGTTGACAATATTCAAAATAGTTGTATAAATTACAGAAAATCATGATAACCAAATCAGTAGGCCCAAACAACTGCAGAAATCAAATAAAAAAATTAAGGTACAAAATAAACTTATAATTCCCTCTGCCCAATTAGAAACAAATGTATATCCATTATCCAGTACGGGTCAGAGTATATGACATTTGAGAAAAAATATGATTAGGAAATTTATCAAGGCACACAATAATCTAATCTTAAACAACCTAGCCAGCTAGCCTTATCCTCAAATGGGTACCGAGACGCTAGGAGAATAACCATAAAAAGGTCATTAAGCACGATGCTTTTAAGGAAACATTAAATGTGGGAGAGTTTATAATTAGGCTCGTTCTGTTCAGTACCTTATGACCAAGATGCCTTGGTCTATTTTTTTTGCTCTCTCCCTCAGAGCATGTTGACCATGGAACTTGTTCAACCCACCCTGAAAACAACAGAAATATAAGAATCAGAATCACATGCATGTATTGTTCATATGCGTATAAAGTTGAATTCTGAAGCACACCTTCTTTGGGTCCCATTCTGGTGGGAAGTAAAAATTATCTGCCCTCGCCGCTGCAAGAGAAGACTGAAGAAAGAAAAATAAAATTAGTCACTTGAAAATCACCTACTGTATTATTTAAAGAACGAACTTATAATGTCGAATTACTAAGAGACGAAAAAAAAAAAGCAACTTAATCAAAACAACATGTCATCACTATAAAAAAACAGCATTTTTGAATAATTTTAGAAGCTCAAATGCGCTTTAAATTTTGCAGAACAGATCGTTTCAAAAATCTATAACTTTCATTATATCTTGA
Source organism: Euphrasia confusa (assembly GCA_954870475.1). Lineage (NCBI taxonomy): Eukaryota > Viridiplantae > Streptophyta > Magnoliopsida > Lamiales > Orobanchaceae > Euphrasia > Euphrasia confusa. The sequence continues at coordinate 25,700,095 of OX940967.1, forward strand.
ACTAATTGGCGTCAGAAAATCAGAAACACGTATGATCTCAAACCCTAACTCGAACCCACGCCCCCAAATTTATTTTTTTGGAGCGAAATGTAACTGATCTCTTAAGATTGATTGATATTTTCCATCATTTATTCAAGAAAAAGTTACGCATATTACAAAAAAAACGAAAAAAACACATTATATGATTTACTAAATTCATGAATTAATCAGAGCTCCAAACCCTAGAATCTAAAAGTAATTGACCGAAATAAACAATAGGGGAAAATTCACATACCATTTCGCAATTCTATTATTATCGACAATATGATTCTATGAATTTCTGGAATTCAGCTAAGCTCGCGACTTTAAATTAATGGAGGTTTTATTATTTTTCCCAGAATATATCACTTTTTCCTTGATAGTTTTTTTTGCTAATGTTGGTATTTATATAGGACAGGACGGCGTCGGCGCGTCGTTCTGTATCTATGCGGATTGGGCAATAAGCCCATTCTTTGTGAACGGGGCTTTATGTAATATTGGACACAATAATGTTTTATGGGCCAATATGTAGCCCGACCATTTCGGACCTAACCCAAAAAGTAGAAATTAGAAATCGAATTATCCTTCAAAGTAGTACTTGAGCAATAAAAGTCGAAATCCAAGTACATCGAGGAGAATGATTTTAGTAAGAAGTTTACGATGAATTGCAAATTAAATTTTGACTACAAGACGATAATGAAGTAATATAACGAATTGCTAAAAATATTTGGTAGTTAGCCTGTTGTAAGATCGGACGATGTATAGTATGATAATATCAAGAATACCGAAGAAAAAGAATCAACGAAAAAATAGAGAAGACAAGAATTTACGTGGAAACCCAACTGGGAAAAACCCCGGGAGGAACGACGAACAATTCACTATAATATTGCTTCACGATTACAAGGATGATATACGCTCTAAACCCTCAAATCTCACGCAATAGCTATAGAATTATAATCGGTGGTGTTTATGCCCATGGAGTAGCTCTCTTTATATAGGGGAGATACCTAATTAATGTATGGAAACATTAATTCTCGCCCATAGTATGCCTTGTAGGAGAAGGAAACCAAAACGGACCAAAAATAGGACTTTCCAAAAGTCCCCCGCGCCTGGCACTTTCGACGACCGCCATTCTCAAAACGGCGGTCGCGGAACCATTTCGGCGGTCGCCGAATCCCTTTCGGCGGTCGCCGAAACCCCTGATTTGAGGCAGCTCCGATATCGTCAACTTGACGTAAAATGGCGACCGCCGTTTCCAAAACGGCGGTCGCGGAAATCCTCCTGCGAGCGCTGATGATGTCCGGCGGGCGCTGAAACCTTCAGCGATGCTTCCTTCTCGGTTTCGTGGCAAACTCAACAAATCTCCACCTTGGCACTAAACCGCGAACTTCCTTCGCCGTCCGTCTTCCTCCAAAAGCCCCTAAGGGCTTAATCTCTCGATCGAAGTCCAACCAAGCTAGAGCAAAGCTCAAACTTGGTTGTGGGTAAACTCTTCGTTAACATGTCCGCCGGATTGTCGTGAGTACTAATCTTACTCACCTTAATATCGCCTCGAGCGATCACCTCACGGACAAAGTGATAACGAATATCAATGTGCTTCGTTCTCTCATGGAACACTTGATCTTTTGTGAGACAAATAGCACTTTGACTATCACAAAAGATGGACGTCGTCTTTGAACCCTTCAAGAGCTCCTTAAACCATCCTCTTAACCATAGAGCCTCCTTGCAAGCCTCGGTGACCGCCATATACTCCGCCTCGGTAGTAGATAAGGCCACCGTACTTTGCAAAATAGCTTTCCAACTTATGGCACACCCACCAATGGTAAAAACATACCCGGTAAGAGATCTTCTTCTATCTAGATCACCGCCATAGTCGGAGTCCACGAACCCTCGAACATCTTCTTGATTCTTCCCGAACACTAGCTGCTTGTTAGACGTACCTCTCAAATAGCGCAACACCCACTGCACCGCCTTCCAATGCTCTCTTCCCGGATTCGCCATATACCGACTCACGGCACTCACGGCGTGGGCCAAATCCGGACGCGTACACACCATGGCGTACATCAAAGACCCAACGGCATTGGAATAAGGGACTCGAGCCATATCCTCGATGTCCTTCTCCGTAGTCGGAGAATAAGCAGAGGTAAGTCTAAATTGTGTTCCAAGGGGAGTACTTACCGGGTTCGAATTCTCAAGGTTGAACCGACGTAGCACCTTCTCTATGTACCCCTTTTGGACAAGATACAACTTGCCATCTCTTCGATATCTCGTGATTTCCATACCTAGGATCTTCTTTGCCGCACCAAGATCCTTCATCTCGAACTCCTTACTAAGTTGTGCCTTGACTCTCTCCACCTCCGACTTATCCTTAGCCGCTATCAACATATCGTCGACGTAGAGGAGAAGATAAACTAAAGACCCATCACGGCCTTTCCGGAAATACACACAACTATCATAGGAGCTCCTTCGGAAACCATTCTTGATCATAAACGTATCAAAACGTTTGTACCATTGTCTAGGAGACTGTTTCAAACCATATAAGGACTTCTTGAGAAAACACACCTTGTTCTCTTGGTTTGAACCCTCGAACCCCTCGGGTTGGACCATGTAGATATCTTCATCGAGCTCCCCATGTAGAAAGGCCGTCTTCACATCCATTTGTTCAAGCTCCAAATCATGCATTGCCACAATGCCTAGGATCGCTCGAATCGAGATATGCTTGACCACCGGTGAAAACACATCATTAAAGTCTACTCCGGGAATTTGGCTAAAACCCTTAGCCACCAATCTCGCCTTATATCTCTCGTCCTCAATCCCAGGGATGCCCTCCTTCTTCTTGAAGATCCATTTGCACTTGATGGCTTTCTTGCCTTTAGGGAGATCAACCAACTCCCAAGTGCCATTCTTTTGAAGAGATTCCATCTCCTCTTGCATAGCCAAAACCCACTTACTCGAGTCATCACACGCAACCGCCTCGGCATACGAGGAAGGCTCCTCATACGAATCAACTTCATCGGCTACGTTTAGAGCATAGGCCACTAACTCATAATCGGCTAACCTTTTAGGTGGTCGACTCTCACGCCTTGACCTATCTCGTGCTATGCATTGCGGCTCTTTTGGATCTTCCGGAGTAGTCGAACTACTCGCCATATCGGTCGGGGAACTTGACCCATCATCTTCCTCTTGCACCCTGTCCGGCTCCACCTCAATAGGAGTACTTGGAACCTCGAGATTCCCTTTAGACGACCGATCACCCATCATAGAAGCCTCATCGAAGACTACATCACGGCTTAGTATGATCTTTCTCGTCTCTGGACACCAAAGCTTGTATCCTTTAACTCCTTCCTTAAAGCCAACGAATATGCACTTCTTAGAACGTGCACTCAATTTCCCGTCGTTGACGTGCATGTAGGCTGGACACCCAAACACCCTCAAGTCCTCATAATTCGCCGGAGACCCTTTCCACAACTCTTGTGGAGTCTTCTTGTTAATCGCCATGGACGGAGAACGGTTGATAAGGTAGCATGCTAAAGAAGCCGCTTCAGCCCAAAAACCTTTACTCAACCCAGAAGTCGCTAATAAGCAACGTACCTTGTCCATAATCGTGCGATTCATTCTCTCGGCTACTCCGTTTTGCTGAGGGGTGTATCTCACAGTGTGGTGCCTCACAATCCCCGAACTCTTGCAGAACTGGTTGAATTCTTCGGACACAAATTCTAGGCCATTGTCCGTACGTAGGTTCTTCACGACTTTCCCGGTTTGTTTCTCTATCATCACCTTCCAATCTCTGAAGGTAGAAAACACGTCGCTCTTGTGTTTCAAGAAGAACGACCAAACCTTTCGGGAATAGTCATCGATGATGGTAAGCATGTAGTAAGAACCTCCAGTGGAGGGGACCGGGGATGGTCCCCATAGATCGGAATGAACATACCCGAGTATCTCTTTTGTCGTGTGAGCGCCGGTGGTGAACTTCACCCTCGTTTGCTTCCCATAGACGCACTGCTCACAGAACTCCAACTTCGACAAGCCCTTATCCCCAAGAAGCCCTTGCCTACTCAACTCGGCCATTCCGGAATCACTCATATGCCCTAGACGCATATGCCAAAGTCTCGTTGTATCAACATCCGGGACCTTGGAATCACCTACGGCTACTTCACCTTTCACCGTGGTTCCTTCAAGAACGTAAAGCCTATTCGACTTACGTTCGCCTCTCATAACCACCAACGAACCGCTGGCAACCTTCACGACTCCACCTTCTCCGATGAACGAGTAACCCTTGAGTTCCAAAGTACTAAGCGAAATCAAATTCCGCTTTAAGCCGGGAACGTATCTAACCTCGCTTAGGGTGCGGATCGCGCCGTCAAACATCTTGATCTGGATGCTTCCTATCCCTTCGATCTTGCATGACGCGTTGTTGCCCATAGTCACCGCACCTTGCTCCACCTTTTCAAAAGTATCGAACCACCCACGATTCGGACACATGTGGAACGTACATCCTGAGTCTAGGATCCATTCCTCGCTTGATTTGGAGACTTCACCCAAAGCCATGAGAAGATCACAATAATTCTCGGCTACACCAACTTCACCGGAACTCTTACCGGAATTATTGTTGTTGTTGTTGCCACCTTCTCTCTTCTCTCTATTCTTCAAGGAATAGCAATCGGCTTTGATGTGACCTTTCTTTTTGCAATAGTTGCAAACCTTGTTACTATGTCGTGACTTCGATCGAGACCTATCTTGCCCCGTCGATCTTTGGTTGGTCCGTCCACGGACATTCAATCCTTCGCTTGGCGTCTCTCCCGAATTAGGACTCTCCATCATCAAAATATTCTCTCTAGATGAGAGAGCCGAGGTTACGTCTTTAAACGTGAGGCTATCTCGAGAATATATGAGAGTATCACGGAAACTCGCCATAGAAGGGGGTAGCGAAATTAGGAGCCAAAACGCGAGGTCGTCATCTTCGAGCTTCACGCCAATATTGCCGAGGTCGGCAACCTTCTCCTTGAACTTCGCTACGTGCGCGGGGATAGAGGAACCCTCCGCCATTCTGAGCAAATATAAGCTCCTCTTTAAATTGTGCTTACTTGACACCGTCTTGGTGATGCACATCTCTTCAAGCATCTCCCACAATTCTTTTGCTGTCTTCGCTTTCATGATGTCCTCCGCCAAAGCGTTCGAGACATGGAGCCCTATGGTCGCCATGGCCATCTGATCGAGCTCTTCCCAATCTTCATGCTTCATGTCCGTCGGCTTGTTTTCAATACCTTTGAGGGCGCCCTCTTGCTTCAGGGATCGAAGAACTAACCTCATCTTGTATTGCCACGTCGGGAACCTTGTGTTGAGATCTAGCAACGGTATGTCATACCTCACGCTCGTCATCCTTAGCTCTGATACCACTTGTTGTAAGATCGGACGATGTATAGTATGATAATATCAAGAATACCGAAGAAAAAGAATCAACGAAAAAATAGAGAAGACAAGAATTTACGTGGAAACCCAACTGGGAAAAACCCCGGGAGGAACGACGAACAATTCACTATAATATTGCTTCACGATTACAAGGATGATATACGCTCTAAACCCTCAAATCTCACGCAATAGCTATAGAATTATAATCGGTGGTGTTTATGCCCATGGAGTAGCTCTCTTTATATAGGGGAGATACCTAATTAATGTATGGAAACATTAATTCTCGCCCATAGTATGCCTTGTAGGAGAAGGAAACCAAAACGGACCAAAAATAGGACTTTCCAAAAGTCCCCCGCGCCTGGCACTTTCGACGACCGCCATTCTCAAAACGGCGGTCGCGGAACCATTTTGGCGGTCGCCGAATCCCTTTCGGCGGTCGCCGAAACCCCTGATTTGAGGCAGCTCCGATATCGTCAACTTGACGTAAAATGGCGACCGCCGTTTCCAAAACGGCGGTCGCGGAAATCCTCCTGCGAGCGCTGATGATGTCCGGCGGGCGCTGAAACCTTCAGCGATGCTTCCTTCTCGGTTTCGTGGCAAACTCAACATAGCCCAATATAAATACTACTATGTACTACACATTAATTTTAAAATCGGTGATAGAACAATGTAAAAATTTTACTATATACAAATTTTTAGTAACACCCTTTTAATTTCAACACAATACTAAAAATAAGTTCATTTTCGTGTGATCTATGCTCGTACGGTTCACTCGTCTATTGTTATAATGACGTTAGAACGCATGTGGATGTGGTTGTTCAATCGTGAGTTTGTCCAATATTGAATTCTTAAAAAAAAAAGTCTCTTTGCATAACATTTGAGAAATATTTCATCCATCACCAATAGAGTTTAGAATTTAAATAATTTTTTTAAGTGATTGGAATCAAGTTTTTCTCTTTCATATGTATGCGTTAAGCATTCAACTCCACTCAATACTTCCGATTTGAACAAATAAATCAATATATTTATTAATCTTTCATCTCTAATTACCTCCTCATCAGAAAAGTACTTATTTAAGAAAAAAAATGAAACAATAATGGAAGTTAACGACTTAATAATACCTAAGATCAAATTATTTTTAATGATGACACAGACACTTCACCACCAAAGCCGTCCGACTTCGTGATCGTCTTTATTTATTTCATTTTAGCGTGGACGCACGCACGGATAACCATTTTTGAGAGTAATTATTAATTTGTTGAATTGTTCAAATAAAGCAAAAAAAAGAACAAGGTCAAACTTCCAAACAAAAAACAATAAATAAAATTAGGAAGTTATATTTATTAGTCGGTCACCAAATACGCGGAATCATAATAATCCTCAAATTCGATATTTTCTTAAATACGTTATAAAAATATACAACACAACCTAAGAAAACAAGACATATAAATAATGTATTACTAACCTGTTCTTTTGATGTTTTGATGTGGTTGAATTTAATTGAAATCGAGTTGAATTTAATTTAATTTAAAATAATAAAATAATAATAAAAAAAATTTAATTTTTTTTTCTAAATAAATAAATTGAACGGAATCGAGCATAATATGTTGAACTGAACTAAAATGAAATGAACCAAAAATAAATTCAAAATAACCGTTACAAAATTCAACTAAGACCATGTTTATCAACAACTTGTCACAACCTAACTTTTTAATAAAAAAATATTTTCACTCTTTTCCATCTCATCAACCTAACATTTAATTTAACTTTTCATTTTTTCATACTTTATCCAAACCTACAATCCAATTCAATTTATCAATTTTTATTATTATTAAATAAGTATTTAATGTTTTTTATTTCAATTTTTATTTTAAATGTACAAAATATATACATTAAATTGTTAAAATATTTCAATAAATAATTGTTAAATAAAATAAAAAATAAAAAATAATATTTAATTGTTAGTAAAATTATATTAATATGGATCTCGTTTTATAGATAATAAAAAATTATAAATTTTGATATAATTATATATATATAATTATAAATATATAACATTATATATAGCATTATATAAATAACATTATATAAGACATATAAATTAAATAAATACACAAATGATTTGAGGATACTTGACAACAAAAAAGAAAAAAGAAAGAAAAAAAAATTTACGTCCGAAAGGCGTGACATGCTTCCAATTGTGAAAAGGACGTCAAATTTATATTATTATATTATTATTTTTTTGTCTTTTAGTTAAGGGAGGGCGTGTCACACACGCCCGATAAACATTGTCTAAAACTCAACATTCCTGACATTAGACATATGCTCTAATTAAATTGCAATCCTAAACAGGATGCCTAATAAGTCAACTCAAATCATTAGGTCAAACGGTAAATTTGCATCCAAGGTAAAGTAGCTTTGTAACGAAAATAATTAGGTCTTTCGCAACTCAGTATTACTGCTGTTGACCCAACTGCCTTAATTGGAATCTAGTCGACATCTTGGCCTCGCGTCTGAATTATATTTATTGCTTTAAAAGTCAATATACTTTAGTGCAAAAAAATAACAATTTATTGTATCAATCTCCCGTAAATTAATAAATTTGCTTAAAATTTTTCTGCTTTTTGGTGCGAACTTACAAAAAAAATCATCTCCAGACAATATCTTCACACTTTATCAGCATAATGATTAAAAAATATTGTTTTTAATATGTTGAAGAAAAAATTAAAAACAAAATTGTACTATTTAAAATATTTTTAACGCGTTGAATGAGTAATTTTTTGAAAGAAATACAAGAAGAACCAAATAAAATGGTTTAATTTCGAATTTATTTGGGTGTTTTTATCATCCAAATTCCAAAGTCAAAACTTTCAAACGCGTATGTAATTACCAAACAACCCCTTTACAAAGACCATGATCGATTAATCAATGTTGACTTTGTCCCATAAGTACGTAGTCCACCTTCCAAACAATCCTATATATACAGAAAACCAATTACACCCCTTTTTCTAGCTAATAACTTCTTCATCTCCTCCAAGAACACAAACATCCCTTGCAAGAACTTTGAAAAGAAAAAAAAAATGGTTCGCCTCATGCAGATGATCCCCATCGAAATCCATGCAAGCAAAACCTTCTTGTTATCCTCTCCAATCTCACTAGCACTCGGCTTGTTTATTTCAGCAACTCTCGTCGTAGCCCTCTGTGCGAAGCACCGCTCATCGAAAGCAAATCATCCGAACAAGGCCAAGAAAAAGCGGGCCCACCAAGAACCGGATGCAGCCAAGGTTAACGATGAGGAAAGTGCAGCAGGGGTTTGGCAGAAGGCGATCATGATGGGAGAGCGATGTCAGCCGCCTGAGTTTTCTGGTGTCATATATTACGACTACAGCGGGAATAGGATTCCAGAGATGCCCAAGTCCCCTAGAGTTACTTCTATGAGCCCTTTGAGAAGTTTTAATTTCCCTGTGGAAAAAGAATGATCAATTGTGTGCACTAGTATATTTGTATGTATGTACCAAAACCCAAAACAAATATGGAAAATTTAGTGTGTTTTTTTCCTTAATTCTGTGTTTACATATAATGAAAATGTACAACTTAACTAGAAACTGGGCATTGGGCAAAAATAACCAAAAATAAAAAATAATAGTGAATATATCATCCTCATGCTTCTGGTTTGTTTTCTTCCGAATTCTGTGTATGGGCTCGTCCTCTCAGCTCTTCAAAAGCCTTCATGCTTTCCGCGTCAAATCCTCCCGCAAACTGGAACAAATTTTGATTACAAAAGATCTCGGTTATCTTTCAAAATTACAAGGCGGGTTAATCTGTCGTAATTAAGTTAAGCACAAGGTGTAGGAATGATCAATACCTGATGCACGCGGAAAGCGAAACGAACGCCTTGTAGGATCAAGAATTCCTTGTTAGGTTCTTTCTCGGGTTCGGTCATGGCATCGAGCTCTGAGGCTACACGTGTCATGTATTTTCGTGCCAGTTGTACTGACGAAAGCTTGATCTGCAGATATATTAATAATATGTTATTTAAGGTTGTTGAGTTTTGATTTTTAAAGTAAATTTGAAAGCTTCATCTTATTATAACCTTTCCGACTACTCCTGAATCAAGTAGCCATTCCACGGGGATACCAAATTCCTTGTACCGTGAAACTGCCATGTCACGTGTGCGTAGAAGGGCGTATACACTCTGCTCCACCCTGTGATAATGAGAGAAATTGTTAGGGACCTTAGGATTAATTATAGAAAATACCTTTGAGAAATCGTTTGCAAACTCATAAAAAACAGTGGTTCACAACTTCTACTCGGAAAAAATGACAAAAAGTGATCCTCATCTCTAGTAAAAAAATGAACTTCTAGCCGGAATTAGTAATTCGGGAATCTCATTTTTTTGGGGAATTTTAAAAAATTTGTTTATGTTTGTAATTAAGTTGTAAATAAATTTGAAATCCCATAATGCAATTTTTTTCAAGAAACTAAAAAATTGGTGGTTTTGACGTGAGGAGGGCTCGTTAGAATTATAAGATGCAGATTATTTAACAGATACAATAAAACCGCATGAGAAGAAAAAAAACTTACTTTTCAAGCAACTTATACATCTTCTTCAGAGCAGCCTCACAAGGAAGATTCAGATCGTCGGTGAATGTTGAAACTTGCTTCTCCAATTTCATAAGATCCTGGTATTCGAATGATGCCTCTCTTAATGCATCCGCTTTCCCTTCCGGCCAATCAAAATGCTTTAGGACAGCTCGTTCGTCAACCTGGCAGAGACAAAGAAAACAGACACACCCTTTGAGAATATTACCAAAATACACAGTTCAAAATCAAGGGGCACATTAAATCATGAATACCATTTTGTGTGTAAAGGGGTGCTTTAAAGGTGAGACTGTAATACAAAATAAAATCAAATGGGATGTTTTCTACTAATGCATCTTCCATTTTTTGACTTCTACACATAAATTTAAAGTACCAGGAATGAGAGTTCCTCATCCAGCCAGTTGACAAACGACACCAAGTCCTCTACGTTGGCAAAAGACGCCGCTCGGACTTCGGTCGCCAACGACTGCACAAAATCACCTTGTGTCTCCACATCAGCTTTCACCTGTTTCAATATTTTAACATTTAATAAATTCCGAGTAATAATATTTCCAACCAACAAAAAAAAAACACATACGGCCATTAGGAACGATGATCTGTTCTCAATCTCCCCAATCATGTTGCTCCTCGCATCTGACGTGTTCCCCGTTGAGGATATCAGTGGCGAAGATGTATCCTTCTTCGCTTCCCGTTTCATCAACGACTGGTAGAACTCCACCAGCTCCGGCGCCCGGTGAACTTTATCACCGCCACCTCTAGGCAAGCTCCCTGGCGGTGGCGGAGGACGTGGAGGTCCTCCGGGAGGTGGAGGTGGTGGTGGAGCACCTGGCGGAGGTGGAGGAGGTGGTGGAGCTCCGGGAAGCCGGACAGGACCACCAGCAGGACCACCTGCCGACGATGCCTTGGGCGGTGGTCGTGGGACCCTTGGAGCCCTTTTTTCGATCTGCGCGAGTTGCATTTTGCTAACGACTGGAGAATCGACTTTTCCTTCGTTCGACCCGTCTTCGTTCGACTCTCCAGAGGTGGTGACCGGTTTTTTCTCCTTTATGAGGGCCAGTTTCGGAGGGAGAGCTATTTTGGCACTACTACTACCGATATTACCCTTCAAAGGGTCGCCGAATTTCACAGCCCTGGCATACTGAGCTTTCTCCTTGATTGCTTTCTCTCTCTCCAATGCAAGCTTATGCCGGTCCTTGTACGCAGGGTACTTCTCGTCTAAAACCCCCTCGACCGACTTCGACATCACCTGAAAAGAAGTCGCCACGTGATTGGCTGAGTTTTGTTTCGAATTCTCGGGCGAATTATTAGACTCGGATTCTTGATCACCCATCCCAAATGATGTGATAGCCACTCCGTCACTCGCGTTTCTGATCATAAGCGCTTCCAACGGACCCTTCGGCCTCTGGCTTACACTGGACCTGGCCGGAGACGAAAACGGGCTATAGTCATCTTTGCTCTTTCCCCACCTCTTCAACTTTTGTATCAAGCTTGTTTTCTTACTTAGACTACTGAATCTACTGGTTGAGCTATCCATGGAGGCGTTGTCGAAATCTTCGCTATCGACTGAGGTATTATCGAAGTTGCTCTCCATGTCGGTATCCCCACCCCCGCCGCCACCACCCCCTCGTTCGGAACCTGCGTATTCCAACATGAGATTTTTGGCCCGTTCTTGAGAACGTGGGCTCAGGCTCTTGTTGAGGTCACGGGCCGAGACTTTGCCAGATGGGGTCTGGTAGTTGCGGAGCTCGAATCTGAGGCAGGCGTTGACCCACCGGAGATAGACGAGCTCCTCAACCTCACTGAATCTGTTCATCTGGAGGCCCTCGACTTGTTTGACCAGGTCCTCGTTCGTATGGCGTAGGGAGTTGACTTCTTCTCGGACTTTTGCAACCATTTCAGTCTGCAAGAACAGAAAAAACATTACTCTTAGGTAACTTATACATTTTCTTAATCCTCAAAGATAAATCAGCTGAAAACGAATCAGCGTAGAATACGGGAAAATTAGTTGAAAGCTGAATACATTAAAAGGGTACTTTCAAATGCTAATAGAAGTGTAGAATCAGGAAATCTGCACGACCCATCTGTGTGATTTTAAATTTGGTTTTATCTTCTCCACAAAAATTTCACAGTCAAATCGCTCCTTCATGCTCAAACTAAAACAACACAAAAAAAGGCCAAAAGCTTAAATAAACGTAAAACACAAAAGTTATATACTACCTCAGTCATGTTTGAAAGCATCTTGACATTAGCCTCGGCCGCATCCAACTTAACCACCAATTCCCTCTTCTCGTACTGAAGCTCCTTATTCTTCCTCTTGAGCTCCATAACCTCCATCTCCATCTCCCTCAACCCTTTCATCTTCTTCTCAACCTCCTCACCCTTTTCAAACGCCTCTTTCTCCTTCGCCTGCAGCCCACTCACTTGCTGCTTCAGCAGCAACAGATGACCTTTCGTCTGATTAGCCTCCATCTGAATCTGATTCTGCAAGTCCTTGAGCTTCTTCCTAGCCATCTCAAGCTCCTTTCTGGCAGCAACTCCTTGAGTAACCTCCTCTTGAAGCTTCTTCCTCTCGGCCTGCAACGAACTTATCGTGATGTTAAGCATATCGATCTCGACTGACTTGATTTTGAGCTGCTTTTGCAATTCGGCGATGCTCGATTCTTGCTCTTTCAACCCGTAGTACTCCAGCAGCTCGCCTTCTAGCTTGACCTCGCGCTCCTCGAGTTCCCTGACCAGGCTCCGGAGGCGTTCGAGCTCGTCCGCATTGCGAGACAGCTCGTGCTCGTAGATTCTGTCTTGCTCGTACTTGTCGGTTGTGGGGAGCGCGAAATCGATTTCTCCAGAGAGGAGCGATTCGAATTCAGGGAGGAGGTCATCTCCGTAATCGGATTGGGTTGTCGGAGAAGGGTTTATGATGCTGTTGATTAGCTTCACTTCTTCTTCCTCTTCCTCTTCATCTTCCAGTACTACATCTTCTTTTTCTTCTTTTTTTTCTTGTTCCTCTTTGAGGCATTTCGTCGAACACGTAGCGTCGTTTTCTTCCTCTTCATTTTTATGAGTCCGTGGCTTTACATGAATCTGCTTAACTGCAAAAGCTGCAACGGAAGCAGCGACGAGGAAACCTAACCTGACAATCATGTAGGTGAAGGAGACGATACAAGATACTGAAATTCCGACACATAAACAGATGAGCCAAACGCGGTCTTAATTCCCATTTCCCTCCAACCCCAACATTAATCCATTAAATAAAAAAAGTTAATCTTTCTGTTCTTCAGAAAAAGAACTTGTACATATAGTCGAAGCCCAGATAATAAAAATACTGAAGGAAGATAGATATATCAACGTCAATAGCATTATCTTCTCATGAGCTCTGCAGGCCCTTCACTAGAAAAATAAACAAACAAAATAAATAAATATTTTTTTAAAAAAAAGGTAAGAAAAAGGAAAAAATTGGTTGTGATTTATTGTTCACAGATTTAATTTGTGAATAAATAGTATTGAAAAAAAGTGGGCCATACCAGCAGATTATAAATTAATTTCCAGATTAGTTTTGTTTACAACTTTGGAATTTCTTTTTGAGGAGATGAACAGTGGTTTTGTCTCTTTTACATGAGGTAAAATGTCATTTGTAACCCGACAGTTCTCAACTGGGCCCACCCTACGAGGGGTGTTTTTGTGAAGTACGATATTTGTCTACTCCATTTGTATTTGGGATGATAAACTAATAATGTGATTAGTATTTTCTTAAATATAGTGTTAATAAAAGGAAGGTTGAGTGTCATAAATAAGTACAGCAGCTGTGCTGTATTGGAGAATATATTCGGCCCATTAATATAAATGTAAAAAAGTCCAACTTCTCTACGAGTTCGAGCTTTTAGGTGAAACGGTTTCTAACATGGTATCAGAGCCTAGCCTTGTGGCAGGTCCTGGGTTCGACTCCCGCCATGTGCGCCTCCACCCGAATTAATTATCCACTTGTTGGGCCTCCCCAAAAAGGTTGAAATTGGCCCACAAGTGAGGGGAGTATTGGAGAATATATTCGGCCCATTAATATAAATGTAAAATATAGTTTAAAGAATAATACTAGAGCATTTTCAATACTGTATTTACTCTGGGGCACACATGGAAGAAACGCACTTTTGAAACGATTATTGTATCATTCGATTTATTCTGGGCACACATGAAGGATTAAATTCTTGAGTTTGGTTGATTAGAAATGGGATTGGATTGGTGCATATGGATAAAATTGGATCATTGAAAACGTTAATGTATGGTAGTCCATTATTTCACAAAACTATTGGCTTTTGTTTCTCTTTCATATGTGACAAAAAGATGAGAAGCTGTCAACTCTGGCTGCTAAATAAAATTAAAAAAACAATCCAAGCAACGCACATAATACTTTTTACTCTTTGCTACACCTTTAAATATGATTTTTTTCACGCGTGATTATTACCATGGATATTATTGACAACATGGATTTGAGAGAGAAATCGGTGTTATTGAGAGCATCGATTAGAGATGACATATGTTATTAAGAGCATCGTTTTGAAATTTTTGTAAATCTATTGATTCGATTTATTGAGAGCATTGTTTTTAAATTTTGTAACTCAGTTAATTCGATTATAGTGATATTTGTTCATTAGCTCGTGATTTTCTCTATTTTAGATTTTCACGTAAATTAGTAAATTAGTGTTCTATCTTCTATATTTTTTTTCGTTTTATGTGACATAATTTTGACAACCGAAATTACAACATTTAAATATTATTTAATAAATGAAACGTTTTGATGTGATATTACCTTTTGTTATTATTTAAAACAAAAACATTTACATTAAAAAAAAAAGTGGTACAGATTTTATACTCTTCCAAACAAAAAAAAAAACTATTCTTATCAATAATCTTACAATGTTTAGTTTGATTTTTCTACTAGTAAATACATTTCTTTTGAAATATAAAATGCTATAAATCATGAATCTAAATACAAAATATAAATGATGGGATAATATTCTTTTAAAATATGTATATATGTATTTTTTTGTTTTTAAATAAATTTGTGGGATTTTTTTTTGAAGAACAATAATATCTCTTTTTTACAAGTCTTTAGATTGAAAATAAAATTAGTAAATGGGCTTTATGATTATGATAGTGAAAATGAGATTTTTTTTTAATTTTAAATCGTGTGAATTCATAAGAGACCAAAGAAAAAAAATGTAAAAACGTATAGAGTGAATAATTATTTTATAATTTTGTCTCATACTCAAGCTTAATAACTTAATATCATAAAAAAGAAACAAAACAGAAACAAAAAACCATGTACAAAAAAAGTGATCTGGGAATTTCAAGTCAATTTTGATTGTAAATACTATTCTATTTTTGGAGTCATCGGTCGCGTAAGTGTTTTCTAGGTTCTTTGTTTCGTTCCTCAGAATTTTACTATTATAAATTTTTCAAAATAAACTAAAAAAAAAGGGTAATTACGTACCACAAGTCTTCAAATGAAGAACTAGAGATTATGTTAAAAGACAAATGTACATCGTGTATGCTACATATTTCTAGCATAATGCTCCAAAAAATAAAACTTGATCTTCTTCTTCTCTGTGGGCACACATGACAGAAACTCACTTTTGAAGAGGAAGATGTTGAGAGAAGGAAGTAGGAACAAACAAAAATGCAGGGAATCATAAAAGAGAGCTTATAAGACAGAGATTATAAGGAGGCTCAGAATATCCCCTAGTATAATTACCCTTATGAGGTAAGAAAGTGCGATATATAACCGATATATAACCGCCACTCTAATTTGCTCATTATCAAGTCACTCTAATTTGCTCATTATCAAGTTTTTCGTATTCTTCTCATCCCCAAGAGGCTCATTGTCATTGCTAAGAATCTTCAGCACCTCCAGGCTCCAACACAATAAACGGTCAAATCACACACTCCAATATTCATGAAAATAAGACCCCAAATAGACCATAAAGTCTCGAGCTTTTTCACCACTGATTTATATCAAACAAATGGCTCTTCAAGGATCAAATTTATATCTTCTTACAATATATACAATGGCCACCATTTTAATGAGATGAGTACTTGCTGCCCGAATAAACGCTTTTACTGGATTTAGATAGATGTTGATTTTTCGGTAAAACCGCTGCTAAAAGAACAGCACTGCTGAGCAGAGCCAACGACAGCCCCAAGCAGTTGACAATGGTCGACTCCGGGCATCGTTTCAAGACACGGCCTTTTGTTTGCAAGAAAGTCAGCTTCTCAAGGAGCCCCGTCTCGGCTGTTGCCACTGCCAAACCATAAGTGTAGAGCCCTAGGAAGATGTGCCAAGGTAGTACCTTCAGCCTCGTCGTTCGCATCTCGCCTTTGTGCCAGAAGCTGAGAAAGGCGAAAAGCCACTGCAACATATAATTACCAACATTGATACATATTATCAGACAATACTCGTTCGAAGTGCGAAAATCGTTAAAGTTGGAGAAGTATAATGCAACTTAAACTCAACAAGATGGACATGAAATCAACCTGAGCCCCAAACATTGTAACACAGGCCAAACCCATCCAAGAATGCAAACTGTAAAAATTAGCAACAACCCCATTTTGCCCCTGAAATTTAGTCCAAACCCCGAAAACCCCACAAGCCAAAGCAACACCTTGTAGACAAAGGTGCACTAATTTCTTCAAGTTTCTTGAACCAGGTAACCAACTGTGCACCAAAATTGCTGCACAAAAATCAAATTAAATTAAAACCCACTCATTTTCTTGCACCAGAATTAGCATTACCTTCTCCACTTATGAGGATGAAACCAATCACCATCAACAGAGGATGCAACACCTGCAAATAAAATCAAAATCTAAAACAGATTTCAAGAAAGCCAAAAAAGAAAAAAGAAAAGATGAGATTTTTACAGAATAATTGAGGGTTTCTTGAGATGGGTTGTGAGGAATAAAGCTATTTGGGAAGTGAATAGGCCATACTAGAACAAGAGCTGCAACTACACAAGCTGAAATTCTGGCAAATAACACAACAGGAAATGTTGGTGAAAGCAAGAATTTGTTGACCATGCTTTTGATCTGAGAGTGATAGAAAAACAGTGGACTACCGACAGAATAATAAAATGAATTCTGCAGCTAATTTAATTGCGTATTATTTTTAATGATTACTTATTGTTTTTAAAATTTTATTATAGTAAATTGTACTAGTATGGAGTACTACTAATATTTCTAAGTTACACTATTGGCCAAAATTGGACCTAGAGTAATTTAGTAAGAAAAATGAAAATTGGAAAATGAATATATCAAATTAATTTTATTTGAAAGAGTTTTATTTTTGAGGAACAAAAATGTTATTTTAGAGGTAATTTCAATTCAATTCAAATCGTTTTAATTCAATTCAGTTCATATTAGTTCAAGCTTATTCAGTTCAAGTAAGTATATTTTACAATAAATTAAGAAAAATAAATAATTTCAAGTATATAATTTTGATGCTAAAGTATTATTAATATTTAAAATATATATTTAACAATTTATAAAAAATATTATTATTTCATAAAAAAATTAATTTAAAAATGGAGTAGTTTGGGTAGAAAAGTAATAAAACCCTACACTGCATATGCTAATTTGAATGTTGTTTTTGGGCCGAGTTTGGGAGCCCAAACGCCATCGTCTATGAACACGCAATTACGAACAAATACAGTTTTAAGTCTACAACGGGTGGGTGACTTTCTTGCACTTTCACTCCATCTTCCCGATCACACTATTTGAAATATTTCTTTCACCGGCGCTGGAATATTCCTCTTAAAACCTACTTTTCCCCCGTTTATTCATCGTCAAGAACCCGTGAAAAGCCCCCTTTTATTCAACCCGATTGTTCTCAAAATTCAAGCTAGGGTTTCGTCCTGAATTCTGTGATTCGATTTAATAGTTAAATCGGAGCGATGTTCACTCCTAAACGGCAGTGGCCGGGCCCGTCAATGACGCCGAGGAGTGAATCGCGTACGAAGCGGAACCCTAACGGGAAAGACAAGACGGTGGCTTTCATCGACGGCCCTCCGCCGCCGCCGCCAACTGGATTTTTGAATGACGATGCGAATAGGGACGATTCCGAGAATATGGAGGATTGGAGAAGGTTTAGGGAGGTGGGGTTGTTGGATGAGGCCTCTTTGGAGAGGAGGGATCGGGAGGCCTTGCAGGAGAAGGCTCAAAGGCTTGAAAGAGAGGTTAGACGATTCAAAACACTTTTTCTTGGTAAATGTTTTCTGAATTTTGTTTTTTCATTAATGGGTTTTGGTAAAATGGTTTCATTTTTTTAAGTGTGTGCTTCGGATAATGTAACTAGGGCAAAGTAGTAGATACAGTTTATTTTCGATTGATCGATTATGTGATGAATGCACTGTTACTATTTAGTCTCAAGAATACTGATAGGTAATTTATCGGAACATTTTGTGTATATATTTCTTTGGGGCCTTAGTTCGGTTCCGTTTTAATGTAATCTATATAGTTGATAGAGATATTCTTTAAAAATTCTTGACCTCCCTTCATCTGTCAAATTGCCTTGAGTAACATTTTTGTTTTTTTGGGAGCAGCTCTTCGACTATCAGTATAACATGGGGCTGCTGCTAATTGAGAAGAAAGAGTGGAATTTGAAAAATGAACAGCTTCATGAATCTCTTCGAGAAGCTCAGGAGGTCCTTAAACGTGAAAAGACTGCTAATCTCATTTCAGTTTCTCAAGTGGAGGAAAGAGAAGCCAATCTGAGAAAGGCCTTGGACATTGAGAGGGACTGCGTGGGTGAGGTGGGTTTATTTATCTGTTTTTTTACATATCTTGACTTCTGATTGTGCCCCTTCTAGTTATGTGTCTTTTCTGATGATGTTCTGTGCAGCTTGAAAGGTCCCTCCGAGAACTAAGCTCCGAGCATGATAAAATCAAGATCATATCCGAGACTAAGATGGCTGATGCTAGCAATATGGTGGCTGGAGTTCAGGACAGGTCCTTGGAAGTGCAGCAGAAATTGGTTGCTGCCGATGCTAAGCTTGCAGAGGCAAGTAGAAAGAGTCTAGAACTTGAAAGGAAATTGCAAGAGGTCGAGACACGGGAGAATACTCTTAAGCGGGAGCGCATGTCCTTTATATCCGAGTATGCTTATTAATACTGAAGTTTGTTCTATATATTTTTTATATTTTATTTTTCTAACTATTGTGTAGCTCATTTTGTTTTTTATTGGGTGCTTGGATCCCATCACATCTACATGCTCTTTCAAAAATAATAAAATCCTTATTAGCACACAGATTCTACTGTTCACACCTTCATATATTTATCCTTTATAACTTTTTACCAGGCGAGATGCGCATGCCGCGACTTACTTGAAGCATAATGAAGACATGCGGGCTTGGGAAAGGAAGCTGCAAGAAGGGGAAGAGAGACTTTGTCAGAACCGGAGGAATTTTTTTGAAAGAGAGGAAAATGTCCTTGAACATGATAGGATGTTCAAGGAGAGAGAGCATGAACTTGAAGAAGGCCAAAAAAAGGCTCAGTTGGAAAATTTGACCCTGAAGAAAAAAGAAGAAGATTTTAATTCCAGACTAGCTGAGCTAATTATAAAAGAGAAGGTGAGCATATCAAATTCTCTATAGAAGGTGAGCTAATATAATTTATATTATATATTTCATTTGGTTCTGTTATTTCCAGGAAGCTGAAACTCTCAGAAACCATTTAAAGACGAAGGAGAGAGAGTTGAATGCATTGACCGAGAAGCTGAGTTCTAAAGAGAGAGTAAGTTTTTTTTTCCTTATTTTGGATGTGTGTTTGTACAGTATTCATTGCCCACTAAAAATTAATTGAGTTGACTTACTTGACTATATGTATTTTTTTAAGTAAGTTTTGCAAGGAAATTAAAATATTCAACTTAACATATTTAATCGCTTTGAGTGCAATTCTAGGAAAAGCAAATTACTACTAGTATTTATTTCTAATTTTATTTGTGTTCAGCTATGTTTCTGCATGGATCCATACATATTTTTTAACTACTATTAAAATATTTTATAAAGTTAGATTGCAGTAGTGAATGTTCGGTAGTATGAAATTTTCTCACATCTTTTTTTATATTTATTATAGGTTGAAATCCAGAACCTTCTTGACAAGCACAGATCTGCTTTGGACCTCAAAAGGCAGGAATTCGAATTGAAAATGGAAGAGAAACGAAAAGCATTCGAAAAGGAGAATAAAGAGAAACTCCTTATCCTGGGTAACAAGGAGAGGGAAGTCAATCACATGGAAGAAATACTGAACAGAGAGAAGCAAGGACTCGAAAAGAAATATGATAGGGTCAAGGAGAACGAGAACATCATCGAACTAAAGTTGAAAGATCTCAACGAAAAAGAGAAGGCCCATAAATCCAATGAGAAAAATCTTGACAGGCTAAGAAAAGAAATACTTTCCGAAAAAGAAGCTCTGCAGGCTCAAAGTGATGAACTCGATCGGATTAAATCTGAACTTGACCAAAAGAACATATTAATTCAAGAAGAAACAGAAAGTCTTATTATCCTTGATGAAGAGAGAAAGGAGCACGATCGCTTGATTCAGAATCTAAAACAGGAGATTGGGAAGTATAGTCAAATGAAGGACTTGGTTAATAAGGAAAGTGAGGATCTGAAGGAAGATAGAAAAAAATTCGAAGAGGAGTGGGAGGCCCTCGATGAAAAACAGGCCAAGCTGTCAAGAGAATTAAGCGAGCTTAACGATCAGAAGAACATGCTAGAGAAATATAAAGAATCTGCGGAGAAGCAACTGGAGGAAGCAAAAACTGCCACCGATGATTACATTAGGATAGAGAAAGAGAAACTTAGAATTAAGCAGGAATCATTTGCTGCTGAAATGGAACACGAGCTGTCAGAGTTGACCGAAAAGGCTCGCCTGGAACGTAAGCAGTTACAAAATGAGATAGATACCCGTGCAAGGGATCTAGATACAGATATGCTGACTAGGCAAGAGGAGTTGGAGAGGAATATTCGGGAGAGAGAGAGAGAGTTCGAGGAGAGATTAGAGAGAGAAAATAGAAACATTGCCCGCTTGAAGGAAAATATGGAGAAAGAAAGGGAGAATTTGGAATCAGAGAGGGATAAATTGGAGAGGGAAAAGGAGACTAATGCTGTGAACAAGTGCCAGCTGGAAGAGCAGTGTGTGGTAATGCAGAATGACATAAGTGAGCTAGGGGCTTTAAGCCAGAGGCTTAAGCTGCAGCGGAAACAGCTCAATAAGGAGAAAGCCTTGTTTGGTTCTTTCATTGACGCACTTAAAAATTGCCAGAATTGTGGTACCATGGTAAGTAACTTCAAGCTATCTGACTTTCAAGATAAAGGAGACTCCCCGCTCTTGGAAAAAGTTGCCTCGTATGAATTGAGTGCTAAGAAAACTCCGAACAAGGAGACTGGGCCAGGCCGGGTATCTTGGATCCTGAGTAAGTGCACAGAGAGATTCTTGTCTCCTACTAGGAAAAGACCCGAAGATTTGTTGCCTCCTCAGAACCTGGACCAAGCCTTGTCCAACACGTTGACCAAAAATGAAGGGGCCAGCTTGCCACCTGCACTGAATGATGTGCAAGAAGTTTCCGAAGAGCTGACGAAGGGTCGTCAAAAGAAGTCCGTCCGAAAAACGAGGGATGGGATCCACAGGAGGCGTTCGGACCAGGCGGTGGTTGAGGAGGCCGAAGCCTTTTTGGGGAGGAATAGAGATGAGAGTAGGGGGGATAGTACAGTTTCACGTAAACGGACCCGTGGGGCCCAGCCGTCTAAATTGACGGAGGGAAGTGAGGATGGTTATGATAGTGAGGGCCGTTCGGAGAGTGTGACGACGGTGGGACGTGGACGTAGGAAGAAGCACCAGACGGGCCCACCAGCTGCACAGAATGCTGGGAGGTCGAGATATAATCTTCGGGATCAAAAGTAAGTTGAGAATCACTTGGACCTCATATGACAAGCTTGCTTTATAACGAGTTTTGGTGTAAATGTGTTATATATTTGAGGTGAATGGCTGTATAAACCATTTCTTAGGTTTGTAACTTATATTTTGTTTAATACTATTGTTTATTGATTTACAGTAAGGGTAAAGGTGTAGCTGTTTCAACAGACACTGAGCGGAAAACAGATAAAGTAGTTGGCCGCGGTGGCGATGTTACTCTTTCACGAGATCATGAAATCACTTCTGCATCACCTGCTGAAGATGTCACGAGCAGCCAGATTGGAAATCCGGTCGAGCTAGTGCAGAAGAAAGTAAAAACTCAAAGGGTGTCCACGGTAAATCCCTCTTAACATTATGTAGTGGGTTATTTAAA
Organism: Euphrasia confusa; assembly: GCA_954870475.1. Classification (NCBI taxonomy): domain Eukaryota; kingdom Viridiplantae; phylum Streptophyta; class Magnoliopsida; order Lamiales; family Orobanchaceae; genus Euphrasia; species Euphrasia confusa. The sequence goes on from OX940967.1 coordinate 25,722,452, forward strand.
AAGGGAATTAAAAAATTAACTTAGTTTGGATTATATACCAGAAAACAATACAACTAAGTTTAAAAGTTACGAAACTAACTATAGGAGGTGTGACGCCAATGCCGTTTACATTTTGGCCCGGAGTCCCTGTCTTTAGTTGACAACTTGACATGATGGATTCTGCTTATGTTGCCAATTTTTTTTTAATTTTAACATTATATAAAATATTGCGGTTTACAAATAGCACCAACATTTTGTTTCAGTGTGTCATGTATAGAACATAATGGAGGCAAATGTATAATTCTTGGTGAAAAGATTGGGTTATTTGTTAAATTTAGAAAAGAAGAGGGATATGATTGTAAAAAAGTTGATAACAGAATTTCGTATCTCTGTAATTAACCTCGAGTGCGGTTTTATAATTTTGTCAGATTTTTTGGGTCTAATTATCTTAATTCTCAAATTACATTTGAAAATTAATTGTTGGGAATTTAACTCTGACATTGTAGTTGCTGCGGGATTCTTACTCTAGCTATAACCTTTTTTTTTGTTTTTGTCCGTGCAAATGCAGATTCAGAAATTGAGAACCGGCATGGATGGACATGACGACGATGCTGTCTATTCCACAGACAACGTGGAGTTGAGCGAGGTTAATGGCGTTGGTACTCCAGAGTACAACTCTCCCGACGATGCAGACGACGACAATGGAAATGAAGACGAGGATGAAGACAATCCTGGTGAAGCTTCTGTGCCAAGAAAGCTTTGGACATTTTTCACATCTTGATACTTTTGTTTTTTCGTTATAATCTGTTGTACTGCTTCTGTGTATGGGATGGATATACTCTCAATTCACATGGTTTCCTCTCTACTATAATTTTAGCTTTGTACTGGGGATTTTCATCTTTTTTTTAGGAGATCAAGTTTATTCATTCTTAGCTCACTATGCTCTATTATTATTATGATCATCATTATTATTTAAAGAAGCATTATTTGCAAACAATTATTTATGGGTAATAAATGGTAGGCCACTTGTTAATTGGATGGATTAGGGTTAGGGAAATGGGACAAGAAAAAGACATATCAAGATTGTTAATGTTGGGTCAGTGTGAAAGAAGGTAGTAGAGTGGGCTATAGGCTGTGTGGTCCTAATGCTCCTAACACCAAAACCTCTCTTCTCCCAACTTTCATTAACACTGCATTTATCTCTTTGGTCCCCTCCATAACTCACCATATACTTACTATCTAGAACACACACTTTTGTGTTTTGTGTCTTTCTTTGATCATGCATAAGTATAACCTCAAGCCTCAACAACGCACACACATACATGTATAGTTCGTTCTTCGATTTAAGAAACTAACGAGAGTTTTTGCATATCGTACGATGATTAATCGAGGACTAATACGCGATGTGATCCGAGCAACAATTTAGTTGATGCAATTGAAGGCAGAAAAAGAAAAGTGTTATCCCCAATTTCAAAAGCCAAAAGTAATTGTCCTTTCAATTACTGCAAAATCCGTTTTAAACCCAACAGCCCAAAAGGTGAGAAGAAGCTACACCAACACAGAAACTGCGTTTGTCTTGCATACAATTACAACCCACCTTTTTTCTTTATTTACAAAATGGTCCCCCCACCCCTACAAAAATTACCTTTAATCAAAACCTAGGTAAACCCAACCATTAATTTTTCCCAACTGTCGAACACAGTAAAAACCATCCCTCCTTTTTGTTTTTTATTTATTACTATCCCGTGTACACATTTTATTTATAAAATATACAAAATACAAATAAAAGTGTATATTCTTGGCGAACGGAGGTAATATTATTGTGTATTCTTTTATGTGAATAATGCATCCTCATTATTTAGCACTTTTTTCCTTCCAAAAAGTTCCAACTTTTCATACAGTTTTTAACACTTATTTCTTCACTTCGGGAAATTTCAACTTTTGTTGCTAAGTCTATTTTGTGAAATTATGCACATTTTTTATTAAATGTTTAAATCAATTATACATATTTTTAAAAAGAAAAAAAAAATTACTTATACAATTTTGCCTATATTTTTTCACATAATTTTTTAATTTTATTTACAGTTACCGTATTTTTAAACTTAATCTACATTAATACCATTTACTACTACTTGTTCAAAAAATCACATTTTTTATTTGATATGCAATTGTCCTGGTGCATAATTCTATGAAAAAATGAATACTTTCACACTCTCTATGTCCTAAATAGTTTATGCAATGTCATTTTTCGTCGGGTGTCTCAATAATTGAAATAAAATTTTACTTGTATGTGCAATGGTACAATACTACAATTACATTCCAATTTATATACCCAACCGGATCAACCTTAATAGTATACTATTACAAAAATAATTCATGTACTTAATTTATAACAACCAACTTAATAATAAATTAATATTTTAAAAAATAAAAATATAATAAAAATTATATATTATACATGACATATTGATCACATTATATTAATAATTTTAAATATTATTATTTTAATTTTTAACTTAAATATATATTTTCTCTTTATTTTTTTGATAAAAATTCAAAATCTACATATATTTCTTTCATAATTCCGTGTCCAATCAAAGTGTCTATTTGTATTTCAATTGATCGTCACCTCCATAAGTACATACTGTATTAAAGTTTAATCGGTTCATAATCTCAACACCAAGTTACAATCTTGACATAAAAACCCACACAAAACATAATGTCTATGAATCAAAGTATTCATTTGTGATGATCAATATTCAACCGTTGTATAATAATAGCACCTTAAATTTAAATGTACCGTAGAACTTTCGCCCATTTGAATTATGATTCACTATAAAAGAGTTATAAATAAAGAAGAAAATAGTTTTGGAAATGGATTTACCATAAATAATCTCATTCAAGTCCCTCCGTTTTAGATAAAAGGAGAGAAATAAAAGCCCCTGTGTTGACAATATAGTAGATAGATAGATAGTAGCAGTAGATTCCTTGTTAATATCTTTAGGTACCTTCTTCATCAGTCTCCTTCTCATCTTGTACACTACTATAATTGCTTCTCTTTCTTTTTTCATTTTTCATTTTCCATTTTTTCTTTTTGCACTGCTAACTGTAACTCTGCTCTGATCTTTTTTAGCCGCTAAAGACACTCTGCTACCCCTGCTACTCCACAGTCCCAATTTAAAACAAAATCAATAAAATCAAAATCTCCCCTTTATTTTCCTTCTGCCATTCCTTCATTTACTGCACCTTAGAATTTGCTATAAACACTACCAGAAAAAGATACTCTCACCCCACCCCATTTCTTCGCAATGTCAATCTCCACTTCCCATTCTCCCTTCCTTCTTAAAGACCCATCCTTTACATTCGTAACATGTCTGATTCAGCTCATGTAATGAAAACTCATAAAGGGTCCTTTTCTCTTTGAACAAACAATAAAAAAACAGAGTCTTGAAAAAAAATAAAAACAGAGTCTTTAATTGAGCTCAGAACAGTTATGAAAAATCTAAAGGAAATTGTGGGTTTTTCCATTCTTGTTCTCTGCTTGTTTTCTACGAGCGGATTGTGCAGCGGAGAAGAAGACGACAATGTCGGTGCCCCGATGGAGAAGACAGAGCAAGATGCTTTGTTTTCTACTATTCAAGATTTTGTGGGAAAATGGTGGAACGGGTCGGATCTTTACCCGGATCCCTGCGGCTGGACTCCTATCCAGGTAAACAATATATCCCCAGAATAATAAAAATGTCTTCTTTTTTATTATAATGGAAAAATAAATAACATACATATATATTTACAGGGTGTTTCTTGTGACCTAATCGATGGCTTCTGGTACGTGACGGATCTGAGCATCGGCCCCGTTCACGACAACTCCCTCACCTGCGCTCCGAACGTCGAATTCAGTCCCCATTTATTCGCACTCACCCACCTCCGATCCCTCTCCTTCTTCCGCTGCTTCGTCTCGCCGCGCCTCCGCCCCGTTTCGATCCCGGCCGGCGGGTGGGAGCCCCTCGCGGCGGCGCTGGAGTCGCTCGAGTTCCGGTCGAACGACGCTCTGACCGGAAACATTCCTTTCTCTATTGGGGAGCTCAGAAATCTTCAGTCCTTGGTGCTAACGGAAAACGGGCTCGCCGGCGAGCTGCCGGCCAGCATCGGCGGTTTAACCGCCTTGCGGCGGCTGAACCTCGCCGGGAACTCGCTCTCCGGCGAAATCCCCGCCGCCCTCGGCGGGCTCGGCCGCCTCCTGATCCTCGACGTCAGCCGGAATTCCTTCTCCGGGCCCATCCCGCCGGCGCTCGGGGGGCTGATCTCCCTCCTCAAGCTCGACTCGAGCTGCAATCGGTTTACCGGAAACATCCCGCCGGAGCTCGGGCGTTTGACCGGCTTAACGCTCTTGGACCTCAGCAACAACGTGTTGACCGGAGGGTTGACTCGATCGCTTCAAGAAACGAGCTCCTTGCGAGAGCTAGTCCTGTCGAACAACCCGATCGGAGGGGATATGACGGGCCTCGATTGGAAGAGGATGAAGGGTCTCGTCGAGTTGGACTTAGCCAACACGAGCCTTTCAGGTGGGATTCCCGAGTCGATCGGCGAGTTGACCGGGTTGAGATTCTTGGGCTTGAACGATAATCGGCTCACGGGGGTCATCCCCCCCAGCCTCGCGAGTTTGCCGGATGTAGGTGCGATTTACGTTCACGGAAATAACTTGACGGGCGAGATTAAGTTCCCGGGGACGTTTTACGGAAAGATGAGGCGTCGTTTTGGGGCGTGGGGTAACCCTAATCTTTGCTATCCTTCGAGATTGATCGAATCGGGGCAGGTGCCTTTGGGGGTGAAACAATGTGAAGGGGAGGAGGAGGGAGTTATGAGGTATGAGACTCATTGGGGTGGAGATGGGAATTGGAATAATGGAGGGGCAAGTTTGGAATTTTCAGGATTATTAGGTTTTGTTGTAGTTGAGGTGTTGATGGTTAGTATAATTTTGAACTCTTGTTATGTGTAAGTTGTTTACAAGTATTGTAATCTCTACCATTTTAAATTTTCAGTGTTGTATATGTATTATTAACAACTTGAAACATACACTACGTACTAGCCTCCAATTTGATCGAAACGAGAAGAGATCGTTGTTTGTTGATCGAAAATCATCGACCGAGGGCGAGTAGATCGATCGACATCATCATAAGCAAGAACAACAACAACAACATCATCATGTACAGGCTCCTGTGTAAATTTATTTTGGCAAGAAGATGTTTTGTTTTGAGCATGGACATGGATTTGATTTCAGACATGCATCACAAGTTGCATGTTACTGAGAAAGTGTGGTCCAATAGTTTTGGTTGTTATTGATGAAATGAGAATGGAATAATTGGAAATTGAAAGGGATCATCAATGTAATGGAAAAGGATTTGGTTGCAGCGCAGCGCAGCTTGCTGGTCCAACACATTACACATACTGTGTGTGTGTGTGTGTATAAATATAATTGAATATTTGTGTCTCTAGGCATTATTATTAAGGTGTTTGTGTGTTCCTTAAATTGATTGGACCGTAGAACTGTAGGGGCCGGCCTGGTTTTGAAGCTTTTGGTCATGGCTTCAAGAATCTAAGTTACTAGGAAAATGGGTGTTTGTCATGTCACACTTTTTATACAGAGTATAGTATTTAGTATTAGTAAATCCGGTTTCCTAATAATAAGACTATATTTTTTTGTAAGAAATGTCCCTTTAATATAACAAGTTACTATTTCAATATTTCAATAATTGTAAAATAGATTACCAATACTATTTTTTTTAAAAACAAATCTACTGAGTTGGGTTTGGGCACTCGGCCTTAGGCCCAACCCTCAACAAGCCCATCTCAGCTCAGATCAAGGAGTCTGCTTTGGCAAGCCCAACCCAGAGCTTACGAAACCCAGCTGGCCCAAAAATTAAAAGGGTGATATTTACACCCCATAATTAATAAATACTCTAAATAATTCAAAAGCCTTTTTTTTGAGTAAATTACATTATTGTGTTATATAGTAATAGTTAATTGATTGACGAGTTTCTATTTTCTCCAGAAAATAATTCGTCTTCGAATCATTCCTCAAAATATCTGCAAAATCTTTAAAAAACACAAAATTGAGATTTTTTTTTATCCAACTAGCTCTGAAATGCAATGCAAATTCCAAGCATATATACTTTTGGATTTCCTTTTCAAACGAAGTTTAATCTAAAATTTGGATTTTTCTTAATTTGATTTGACAAATCGATTTGTGAACTACTTTGAGTACTTTAGGAAGAAATGTACGGGGTGTATTCATTTAGGATTTTATAGGATTTTAATAGACTTTTAAAAATTTGTGGATTTCAATGGATTTAGAAAATCCATAGAGTTAACGTAGAGTTTGACTGACTTTTTTGAATTAATTTTTATGGATTTTAATGGATTTGACATGATTGTGAAATACATTTTTTAATTAATTTATATAAATTTCTATAAACTCCGACACTATAAATATTGATGCAAATTTATATGTTCCACACATATATATAAAAAATATCTAAAAATTGTTTTAAAAAAAAAAAAAAAATACATTAGTTCAAAAAAAAATTATTATTCATCATTATTATTCTAATCTTCATTTACATCATTGTTATACGTTGGCCTCATATCCCACATAGTATTAGCAATACTCGTTCTCCATGCATTAGCTTCCATTCTTTGTTGTACTTGGCTTTGAGAAAGCAAATCAAAATTTTCCTCTTCTGTGTCGAGTTGTGGTGAATTATGATCTTCATATTCGACTGGAAATTCATCAGAGCGGCATTCTTTTCGTAGAAAGTTGTGTAATCCAGCACAAGCCAATACTAACTCTGCTTGTGTTTGAAATGGGAACGGAGGTGCGGTTTTGAAAATTGTGAATCGAGATTTGAAAATACCAAAAATTCTCTCAATCACATTTCTTAATGATGCATAACGAAGATTGAATAGCTCACTTGCATTTTTGGGGTGACGACCTTGACCACCAAATCTTTTAGATGATATCGAACACCACGTAATGGAGCTAAAAATTGACGTCGATTAGCAAATCCACAATCCACGAAAAAATATTTACCTAAAAATACATTTTCTTAAATTAATTAGTTATTTTTTCACTATTTAAAAAAATATAAACACAATAAAAAAATTGTACATTGAGGCACTTGAAGTCCATTTCTTCTTGATAGTGCATCCGTTAAAAGTTTTGAGTCATGTGCCGACCCTTCCCATCCACTAAGTACATACATGAACTGCAAATCAAAGTTGCAAGCTGCCAAAACATTTTGTGATTGAGTACCATGTCGATTACGATAACTGCTTACTTCTCGGCCTTTTACCATTGCCGGGATATGAGTTCCATCAATAGCTCCGATGCAATCCTAAAATAAAGTGAACAATTCATAAAAAAAAACTATAACATTCAGACGCGCGCACACACACACACGCATATACATATATATAATATTATTAAGAGAATTTATACCTTAAAGAAAGGGTTAAATCTTGTACTTTCTTGAATTTTAGCAGGCATCCCAGTAGACGGTTTAACCATCATTTCCGGTGCTATGGTGTTCAATGCCTTTTTAAAGTTTTGTTGAAGTTTCGACTTGTAGTAAAATGGGAACGACCGAACCTTTGGCGAACATTACCATATCGATCATTGTGTCCTACAATGATCAAGAATGTTGCCACCATTTCTTCAACACATATGTATCGTGTATCTTCTAGATGAGTCTTCTATCTAATGATAGTGCATAACTTTATAAACACATCCGGATACATCCGATACAACTCTCGAATACTCTGTTGATCACCTTCGATCATATCACGTACAAAATGGTATCCAATAATAGTAATTGGTCGTCGTTTCAAAGAAGGTTCAATACGCTGAGGCATATTAGTAGTCTTCCTAACAAAATCATCACTGCCTTAATTCCCAACATTAAGAGCTTAACCTTTTCGTAAAGTTCCATCTCAAATTCTTCATCTATTTCTTCTTCCATTTCTTCTTCTATTTCTTCTTCCAAGATTTCACCATTTTCCATGCTACAAATAAGCAAATTGAAACATAAAAAAAATATATATTTAAACATGCACTACAGATTAAACAAATACATCAATGCGTACACAAATTCAAAGGTTCTTACATTGAAACACAAAACTTAAAAGCAAAATACCATTCAAATAAAAATAAAAATACGAAATTCATTAATTTCAAATATGTGATCAAATAAAAGTCTTAAAAAAATCTTAAACAAAACATAACATAATATAATATTATAACTCAAATAATCAATATCATTTAATCTTGTGAGCTATCCATTTGGCTATTTCCTCAATAGTCATACTTAGAAAACCATCTTTTTTTGACTTGGTGTCAAGCAAGTCAAATGCTTTGAGACGATCGTCTTCATTGATATTTGGGATCTCTTTGATGGCATCCCAAGTAGTGTAAGCTCTTTTCTTTTCTCTTTTCTCTAGTATGGCATCTCTTTTCTCTAAGAGACTATGGACTCCTTGAAAAGTGCTTGTTAATTTTTTCGACTCAATAATTAGACCATCCTCATGAATGTTTTGAGTAGAGCTAGATTGTGTGTCATAGTGATATCTACTTCTTTTGGTTTGATTTTTTCTTTGAGTGGCGATCTCGGACACTGTAGGGAACTCTGAAGGTGGTGTATCACCAAATGGTTGATCATTTTGAGATAATCCTACGAACATCTCATTTTCAGCATCATACTCCAAATCTTCTATGTTTACATCTCTATGCTCGTTGTTGTGCCATGAAAATCCGCCACCTACACGTGTCAATAAGACCGGTGCCACGTCGTCAAAGAAAGAGTCAAAGAAGACCAGTCAAAGCCAAAGCAAGAATTATTATCCAAAGAATACAAGAAATCGGACAGGAAAGATTGCACGGGAGAAGTGAGACTTTTTCCAGAGCAGGACTAAAAGAAGAGCTAAAGATGTACCAGGCGGTTACAGTAATTTCCCAGTGAAACAGCTGATGAATAACCAACAAAGATAGTGGGTTAGTTGGTCCACTACATGTTTGACACATGTCAAATGCATGCTAAATAGTTGTCAATAAAGCTAAATATGTGGCTGATAGGTGTCATAAGAATAGAAAAGCATCACATGCATGAATGCCTATAAATAGATGCTCTCCATATGTAAAAAAGGGAGAAAAAAAAGAGAGAGAAAACACTTGTAAAAGGAATTCACTTCCTAAAATGGCTACGGCCTAAATGCTCTATAAGAGAAATAAAGACCTGAAAAGGGGGCATTGATGCCTAGTGATCGTGTCATTTTCGTTATCGTTTCTATTAACCTTTATCTCTTATATTACCAAACATGCAAATTGTATTTCTTAAAATGTCTAAGTATGGATATATGAATGAAGAGGAGCTTCGAGCTTCCATTTCCATTACTTATGATTTCTGCATATAAACTCGATCTGTTTGTTTCTATATCATATCATATCAGTTTTTGTGTTGTTTGCTAACCCTCCGATACCAGCAAATATCACCGTCAAAGTGGATAGTTACCGACAAAGCATAAAACAACCCAAAACAGTTGGCGCTAGAAGGACGGAGCATCAAGAATCGAGTTGCAGAAAAGCTTCTAAGGAAACAATGGTTAATGAATAAAGACCACCAGATTCCACATGAAAAGGGGAAGGCCACCATGCACCCATAGATCGAAAAAACGACATTAAGGTAAGACATGCAGCCCTTCATCCTCATTATAAATGCCAAGATAGGCATTCTCATGCATAGAGAGATCTATCATCGTTGATAACTTTGGTGCATGTGTTGGAAATCGATATCCCGGAATTAATAAATTAATTAAAATTAATTATCTAATTAATTCCGACCGAAATCCTTTGGAGATCGAATATCCGGAATTGTCAAAATAGCGGAACGACAACTCCAATCGACTCCCGGAACACGTACATGACCATACGAAAAAGTTATACGAGGGTTACGCGGGAAAAACACGAGAGAACTCGCGTGAACCCACGAACCTCGCAGCAGCCACGCGGGGTGACTCGCAGCAGCCCGCAGCAACCCGCAGCGAGTCGCCTGACTCGCTGCTGCTGGGACTTGCTGAGTCGCTGCTGAGTCGCTACGGGTCCGCTGCGGGAAAACCCGCAGCACCCAGCGAATCTCCCGTAGCAGCTCGCAGCAACCTGCAGCGAGTCGCCTGACTCGCTGCTGCTGGGCGCTACAGGTCGCTGCGGGAAAACCCGCAGCAGGCAGCTGATCGCTGCGGGAAAACCCGCAGCCGATCCGCGTATCGAGCCCTAGGCTCGATTTTTCCCCGCGCGATTTTCGTCCAGCCGAGCCGTCGAACCGCCGGCGGTTCGGTGGTCCAACCACCACCGCCCGGTTCGACCTCGTCTATTGGGTCCGTTCCTTGGATCTTGGTTCAAGGTATTTTCACGATAATTAAACGATAAAATCATAAAGGGGGTTTTACGATTTACCTCGTTCTCGTTGTTCGGAAAAACGAAGAACTCAATTTGAAGACCTTGAGATCTTCCCACGTATTCCTTGCACTAGCTCGGACGTCGGGTGGGCGACGATCTTCCGAACTCCATGGATCTCCCTCTCTACTTTCTCTCTCTAGAATTGTGATCTTCAAGTTATGAGAATAGAGAAGACCATGTAGTGCTTTTATAGGCTACGTAGGGGATCTTAAGGAGGTGGAATATTGGGCTTCCAATATTAATGATTAAATTGAGCCCAAGCCCAAATCTATTAATCCATTAATATTAATTAATTCTATTTTCCACTATATAAAATTAATTGCACTCCCAATATTAAACCATATTATATCAAATAATATTTCTCCGGTAGTATTATTTATTCCGTGTATTTAAGATATAAATATCCATGAATAAAATTAATTTATTGCTAATTAATTTATTCATCTCTTGTATCCGAGACTAGTACCATTCAACCTTAATTATTATGCGGAACAAATCCACCTGCAGGGTTTACATAATAATTCCTTATGAACTCATCTCGGGGATATTATCAACCCTTACGGGATACACTTTCCCGTCAAGTATTCACGGCATGTCATATATAAAATACAGTGACCCAACTTAACCGGTAATTAACCCAATAATTAAATCGGTTAATTCCTTTGGTAAATCAAAGTCACTTATATTAAATATACACACCCGCAATAGTATCGGGGATTAAGAATAAAATACACTGAGACTTAAATCGATTATCGCCGGCAATCCTAATCGATAAATCTCAAGCAGATCCGCTCAATACACCAAGTGTACAAGTGTGATAAAATAATTAAGATAAATTATTTTCTCTCTCACACAACGACTATACCGATGGATTGGTCCGTGTCCATCTAGGTCGTGAGCAACTGTTCGATTAAATACGAGTAACCGATAGTATGATCTTCTGTGCGCCCATGCTTGCACCATACTAACTACAACGTATAAAATCCAGGACTATGATTTGCATATAAATAATTAAACGCAAATAATTGTTTATTTAATTAAATAGATTAATGGCAATGGATCGTGAGTTTCCTTTACTTAAATCTAGACATTAAGTACACAACTCCAACAATCTCCCACTTGTACTAAGGTCTAGTCATTTCCTCCAAACTCCCGACTCCCATACTCATCACGTTCTTAAGTTGTACTTCCAAGAAGTACTATGTGAATGAGCACTCTAGGTTGCCGCTCTGAAGTTATCTTGGTGACTACAGCGTCGTCTCCCTCGACGATGACTCGTATCAGGTGGTACTTGCTCTATGTGTTATCTTACACTATTGGACTTGTGATTTCTTACCATTTGCCATCGCACCGCTATTTACATAGCCTTTGACAAATTAAGAATCACATCTAAGTCCCAGAGATTATCCCGGAGCTATACCAAAACTTCCGCTGCCTCTGAGGCCGCTATTTGGTTACCCATGGCAGAGTCCGAAAAGCATCGTGCTTATCACTCTTCCGTGTTAAAACTCCTTCTCCTTTAATAGTGAAACACATAGCCTGATATCGACTTACACCGGTCCTTATTCGATTAGAAATCTAAGAGAATGTAATCCAAAGGAAATGCTTGTTTGCTCCGTAATTCAGAACATAGTTTCCAGTACTTTGAAAGTACTTAAAATGTTCATTACAGCAGTCGAGTATTCCTTTCCAGGATTACCTTGATATCCTCCCACTATACTACCCGCATAGCAGATATCAGGTTCTCGTTTTTAACATCGCATTTATTAAGCTTTCCATACTCCAAGTGTAGGAAACCGCTTTAATTGCTTCTATCTCTTTTTGTGTTCCAAAACACACATCCTTAGATAGATGCATTCCGTATCTGAAAGGTAACATACCTTTCTCGGAATTTTGCATGTTAAAACGAACCATAATCATATATATGTAAGATGTCCAGGAGAAGTACAACTTCTTCCTACATCTTTCATAATGATTTATCCAGACAACCACCATTTCATGTCTGATTACATCTTTACATTGTCGCCAATGATAAAATGTTATCTACATAAAAACCCGAGAAACACCACCTTGTTTCCATCACGTTTCCAATACACACTATTCGTCTATGCTTTGATGAATCCATAAAATGGACTATCTCATCAACTTGCAAGTACCACGAACTCAATGCTTTGCTCCAATCCATAAATGGATCAACTAAGCTTGTACTCTAAATGATCTTGCCTCTTAGCAATAAACCTTATTGCTTTCTAAGAGAGCACATTTAGATCTAGTACTGCCTCTATGTAGATCCAGGGATCGATTTCATGTATACTAGGTCCAGAGTCCGAAGACTCTCCCAGTCTTATGAATATCTTCGGTTGTCACACAACCTCCCACTACAACGGCATTCCGGTGTATAAACAGTAATAACAGTAGGTGCAGTTAGTGGTGTACCGCTACTCGGTTCGGCTGGTTCTAAGTCTTAATCTCTCTCTCTCATTTCAAAGTATTACGTCACTTTGGGATTGTGGTTCATCTAATAGTCTTCCTCTAAGAACCGGGCGTTAGAACTTATAACGTCCTTCTGGTTCATAGTACTATTGAACACACATATTTTGTTCTTCTAGGATATTCTACAACAGCACTTGAATGAGCCGTTGTTTCCAGACATATCCATAGAACACAGGTAGTTCCGTATAACTCATGCTTTTACTATTTCTATAAGAGTTCCATTTCTTATTTCCGACACACCATTTCTACACAATAGTGTATGGTGTAGTCAGTTGGGATCAAATCCCAATCTCTGATCAGTATGCCATGCATTCCTCAGACAGGCACTTGCCTCATCGATTAGATCGCAGGCTTTCAATGGATATACCATGATGGTTCCCCACAATAGCTTTGTGTCCATTGACTTGTCAAAACACTTTGCTTTTGTGGCACATCAGGTATGCTAATCCATTCTTTCGAGTAATCATAAAATGAAGTACTCGTACCTTATTGTCTGAGTAAACAAAGGTCTGCACACATCAGAGTCAATCAATTCTTATACTTGTCCGGATCTTATATCTTATATCCATAAAGGATTGCTTAGTCATGTTATCTTCCAAATTAGATTCTTAGGTCGGAAGGTCCACTCCTTCAACTTAATTGATCAAATATCAATTTTCGACCTTTGAACTTCTTATTTGAATAAACATGATTTAGCATAAGAATCCACAAGTATAATCGATTTAATGAAGAAATCTCTTATTAGTAAAATGAGTTTTGTACTACGGTTCGTTGCACCGTGATGGACTCAGGATTCATCATTTATATATTGCTAGCTAATGTACCAGAATAGATACTATCTTTATTTCTTCTTATAACCATCAGATGATTAAAAGAAATAAAATATCCATTCATTAGAAATCCAGAACAAAGTTCTTTCTAAAGGTACATAAAAGCAATAGCTCAAAATGAATTCCTATAATTGTCCTCCACTGCAACAGCTGCCTCCTCAACAGCATTGCCCATGTAGACTACGATTTCTTCTTTTCCAAGTCGTCGGGTTTCCTGGAACCCTCGCATTTAGAATGCGCATACCGTCAATGGTTCCATATCTACTCACCAGGTTCCGGTAGATAATACCACTGACTATGTTTTACGACTAAAGAAGATTTCGTACTTTCTTTGAGAGGATAATCAGACTTCCAGTACCTAGACTGTTTGCATCGAGAACACTAGCCTATTGGCTTTCTCGCCCCATCTCGTGATCCAAGAAACTTAGGACCACTGGGTTTCTTTGCTTGCTTTTCCTATCCCCCAGTTTTGCCCTTAGGTTCGAAACCTTTGGCATTGGCTACAAGAGCTTGCGATTTCCGTCTCAACTCGTCTAAAAGGTCAATCATCTCAAAAACGTGTTTAAGGGTTTCCTCGAAGCGACTGGCCTTTATGAGTATCCTCATCGCTTCTTGTCTAGCCGCCTATGTCATGTCTAAACATCTCCTTGAGTTTGAACATGATAAAATCAGTTCTTTCCTCAACAGTCGAGACATTAGTAGGTTCGGGAGAACAAAGCTCACTGAGTACAAACTTGTACTCTTTAACAGTCTAGGCAATGTCTAGATCTCTATTCCAATCATTACATTTAGGGACCAGTGAGTTAAATTCCTCAAGTATCACATAAAGTGGGTTCAAAGCCATCCATAATCTATGAGCACATATAACAACAAACAATCGATTTAATCTCCGATATTATCTCCCTTAAATAATATCATTAAACCACTAATCACATCTAAAATCCCATCAGGTAAGGCAAGCCACGTGGTGTGGACGTTAACCTACCCAAACGACTTAGCAATTAGATTTTCTTTGGTCATACATCACTTATAGCGGAACCTCGTGGGGAGGAATACTATAATGCGTATCTAAGTGTAAACCATTACTCAGTACCAAAGTAAATCGTTTGGAATTGCTACATCACCGCAAGCCACGTGGTGTGGACGTTTACGACAACTTCACAACTCTTCACAATTTCTTACAACTGTCTACATCAATTAATCCAAAATCCGTCAGTATAGCAAGCCACGTGGTGTGGACGTTTACTACACCAAGAGACTTTTATAATTGACTCCCAATTACTTGATCCATTCGATCTTGTAAATCAAGACGCGGAGAATCATAAGTGAAACTCGAAGTTTCTAACCAGTGATTCACCATGCGAACAACCCTATCTCTCATTAGATGAGGGAGCCGAGCAGACAATCGATCCATCTATAAAAGAATGGTACGAAGGTCTCTAATTTGTGTCCTCTACATGACCAAGTGGCTCTGGCTCCATTCCACTCCCCGGGGTGAGAATGAGTCGACTTGAAATCAGCTTTGGAAAGACAAATTAGGCATTGTTTGATAAACTTAATCAATGTTTCTCGTAAGAGGAATTACAAGAACTCTCCTCCAATAACTTATCTATATAAACTTCAAAAGTTTATAAAAGTCACAAAGAGAGCAGCAATGGAGACCATGGGTATGTTTCCATACCCTCTCCCACTTAGCTTTTTACAATAAAGGGATACGCTATCTAGTGCATAAAGTAAACACATATAGCATGCATACATGTAATAAAGCACATAAATATTATCACATAGTCAAAATAATACTAGAATATTATTTTCCGACTATTATGGCTTTATCGCATCCCCGTACGCATCTTCTAGTCTTCAGTCTTCGTTCTTGAATGCTCCATGTGACGAGAATATTAATCCCAATATTTAAATCTATTTATTTTCAATTAATCCAAAAGTTACTTAATTCGAAAATTAAGTCAATCGAATATATCAAAAATAAAATTAAATATCATTAATATTTTTCATTTATTTATTTTCCTTTCTAATTCTATTAAATCTTTAGAATCCTATCCAAGTCAAACTTGGAACATTCTAGAAGACTTCTATAATAGAATAAGGAAATAAAATAAATTAGGACTCCTAATTCTTTCCAAATTAATTCATTTCCTAATCTATTAAAAATTCCATAAAGGAATAATTAAATAGGAAAAATTAATTAAGGACCATTAAAACTTTCCAAATTAATTATTTTCCTAATCCATTAAAAATTCCATAAAGGAATAATTAAATAGGAAACATAAATTAATTCTAAATTTATTCTTTTTCCTATTCCATGAAAATTCCCAAGAATAGGAATAATCAATAAGGAAAAATAAATTTATTCTAAATTTATTCTTTTCCTATTCCATGAGAATTCCCAAAAATAGGAATACTCAAAATAGGAAAACCGAATAATTTAGGAAAGTTAGATCTCGGCGGGAGAGCACGGGTTGGGAGTCCCCGCGCCCTACCACCATCGATTGCCGCTCGGAGGAGCACGCCGCCGCCGCCCAGCCCACGCGCCACCACCACCGGTGGCCGGCGTGGCCGAGAGGTCCCGGGCAGCCCCTCCTCTCGATCGAACACCATGGGATCGATCATGGGGATGATCGATCCCGAGCCCTTTTCTTCTTCGTCACGTGTCTTCTCCGGTAGTCGTTTCGGCATCGATCCAACGTAAATAAAATTACAAGAATTAAAATTACATTATCCGGTATCGATTCTATACATGAAATCGACCCTATACATTTTCCGGAAAAACGATGAACATAATAATAAATCCTAAATTCGGTCAACCCCCGAATTTTTACTATTACAAGCATTCACCACACATAAAACGAATCTCGACATGTCCGAGAGTTTAATAATCAAGAACAATATTATGACATTAATTAAAATAATTAAATCTAGCCATAATAGTCGGAAACCCTGCAAGGTAGAACAATTTATCGAAAAATACCGTGAACGAAAACCAACGCTCTGATACCAATTGTTGGAAATCGATATCCCGGAATTTATAAATTAATTAAAATTAATTATCTAATTAATTCCGACCGAAATCCTTTGAAAATCGAATATCCGGAATTGTCAAAATAGCGGAACGACAACTCCAATCGACTCCCGGAACACGTACATGACCATACGAAAAAGTTATACGAGGGTTACGCGGGAAAAACACGAGAGAACTCGCGTGAACCCACGAACCTCGCAGCAGCCACGCGGGGTGACTCGCAGCAGCCCGCAGCAACCCGCAGCGAGTCGCCTGACTCGCTGCTGCTGGGACTTGCTGAGTCGCTGCTGAGTCGCTACGGGTCCGCTGCGGGAAAACCCGCAGCACCCAGCGAATCTCCCGTAGCAGCTCGCAGCAACCTGCAGCGAGTCGCCTGACTCGCTGCTGCTGGGCGCTACAGGTCGCTGCGGGAAAACCCGCAGCAGGCAGCTGATCGCTGCGAGAAAACCCGCAGCCGATCCGCGTATCGAGCCCTAGGCTCGATTTTTCCCCGCGCGATTTTCGTCCAGCCGAGCCGTCGAACCGCCGGCGGTCCGGTGGTCCAACCACCACCGCCCGGTTCGACCTCGTCTATTGGGTCCGTTCCTTGGATCTTGGTTCAAGGTATTTTCACGATAATTAAACGATAAAATCATAAAGGGGGTTTTACGATTTACCTCGTTCTCGTTGTTCGGAAAAACGAAGAACTCAATTTGAAGACCTTGAGATCTTCCCACGTATTTCTTGCACTAGCTCGGACGTCGGGTGGACGACGATCTTCCGAACTCCATGGATCTCCCTCTCTACTTTCTCTCTCTAGAATTGTGATCTTCAAGTTATGAGAATAGAGAAGACCATGTAGTGCTTTTATAGGCTACGTAGGGGATCTTAAGGAGGTGGAATATTGGGCTTCCAATATTAATGATTAAATTGAGCCCAAGCCCAAATATATTAATCCATTAATATTAATTAATTCTATTTTCCACTATATAAAATTAATTGCACTCCCAATATTAAACCATATTATATCAAATAATATTTCTCCGGTAGAATTATTTATTCCGTGTATTTAAGATATAAATATCCATGAATAAAATTAATTTATTGCTAATTAATTTATTCATCTCTTGTATCCGAGACTAGTACCATTCAACCTTAATTATTATGCGGAACAAATCCACCTGCAGGGTTTACATAATAATTCCTTATGAACTCATCTCGGGGATATTATCAACCCTTACGGGATACACTTTCCCGTCAAGTATTCACGACATGTCATATATAAAATACAGTGACCCAACTTAACCGGTAATTAACCCAATAATTAAATCGGTTAATTCCTTTGGTAAATCAAAGTCACTTATATTAAATATACACACCCGCAATAGTATCGGGGATTAAGAATAAAATACACTGAGACTTAAATCGATTATCGCCGGCAATCCTAATCGATAAATCTCAAGCAGATCCGCTCAATACACCAAGTGTACAAGTGTGATAAAATAATTAAGATAAATTATTTTCTCTCTCACACAACGACTATACCGATGGATTGGTCCGTGTCCATCTAGGTCGTGAGCAACTGTTCGATTAAATACGAGTAACCGATAGTATGATCTTCTGTGCGCCCATGCTTGCACCATACTAACTACAACGTATAAAATCCAAGACTATGATTTGCATATAAATAATTAAACGCAAATAATTGTTTATTTAATTAAATAGATTAATGGCAATGGATCGTGAGTTTCCTTTACTTAAATCTAGACATTAAGTACACAACTCCAACAGCATGTACCTTTTTTATATTGAATATGCCGGAGAAAATCGATGATGCAATTTTATAGAAAATATAAAATCTAGTTAGACATGCATATAATGCATGCACACCAAGACATGCAAATAATGCATGCACACCAAGACATGCAAATAATGCATGCACACCAAGACATGCAAATAATGCATGCACACCAAGACATGCAAATAATGCATGCACACCAAGACGACCGCCCGTGCGAGCCTCTGAGTGAGGCCCCGGGAAATTCCAGTGAGGCCTCGGGAAACTCTATTGAGGGCCCGAGAAAGTCCAGATACTTCCCGGTGCAGTACAACCGGGGCCCAGGGAAGTCTAGTTGCGTTCTTAGATCAGATCGCCGGCGAAGGCTTGATTTAGATCAGAACCAAAAAGGTGAATATATTGCCACTTCATCGGAAAGACGAAGTCGAGGCAACCAAAAACGACATGCACGGGCGCACATGGGGCCTTTCACCAGGAAGAGCTTCAGCAGCCCTAGGTGATAACCCGGTGATAGCAGATCTGTTCCACCGATTCTCGGATATAGAATATTGAGTGAGAGTCAGATCTTGCCTACACCGATCGGTTATCCAAGAGAGCCCCTGGACCTAAAGGTCGAGCATGCGTCCATGCAACCAAAAATTCAACTCATGCAAACCGAATTACGGACAGAGTTCAGCAAATATTGTGCAAATGGCCAGGGGGGTTTTGCAGTTGGCCGGGGTAAATCTACGGATGAATCCCGGGCAATTCTTAACTCCACCGGCAGAAATATATGCTACAATTTAAGCATTGGGCAGGCCATTTATGAAAGCCTTTGAGCCGGTGGCCTCGCCTTAATACTCTTGTATCAAATTACATACTGATCCCCACCGAGGCAGATTGCACGGTGTAGAGCGATCTTTCAATATACTGATCCCCACCGAGGCAGATTGCACGGTGTAGAGCGATCTTTTAATATACTGATCCCCACCGAGGCAGATTGCACGGTGTAGAGCGATCTTTTAATATACTGATCCCCACCGAGGCAGATTGCACGGTGTAGAGCGATCTTTTAATATACTGATCCCCACCGAGGTAGATTGCACGGTGTAGAGCGATCTTTTAATATACTGATCCCCACCGGGGCGGATTGCACGGTGCAGTGCGATCTTTTAATATACTGATCCCCACCGGGGCGGATTGCACGGTGCAGTGCGATCTTTTAATTTGTAAGTTATGTTTGTTGTATTTCTCTTGTGATCGATATATCGAACTAACACAAAATGAAAATATCAAAATAAACATAAAGCTTAAATGCAATTTAACGCCGGACGAACACGGTGAAAAAGGAAACAAGAATTCCAAATGACTTAAAGAAACAAGACCCCGAGCTTGGGGCCCGTAATATCAGTGAGCCCCCGAAGTCCAGGGCGACTACCCAGAACGGTTGGGGCAAGTAACCCTGATCGGACGGTGCAAGTACCCCTGACCGAACGGTGTAAGTACTCCTGAACGGACGGTACAACTAACCCCGATCGGACGGAGCAAGTACTCCTAATCGGCCGGGGCAAGTAACCCAGAAAGCCCAATCCTCTACCAATCGGTCGGGAAAAGGCTGGGGCCAATACCCGGGTGAAACATAAAGTTGTGATCGAGGCCTTTAAGAGCCAAACTAACATTTCTTGACAGGATACCATCAAATCCTGGTGCACCTAGGTGACGTTGAGCAAACTTCATTCTACACGGAGTAGATAGTTGGGTACATATTACAAATGCTTTGTGGATTCAAAAATATTGGTGCCACAAATCAAAGGTTAGTAAATACTACTTTTTGAAAATTACATTGGTAAAACTATAGAAGTTAACATTGCCAATATTATCGTAATAACTAAAAAAGAATATTATCATGTGAAAAAACCTAATTGAAATCTTTGAGATTCTTGAGCATTGAAATATGATATTAATTTCGAAATATGTAATTTTAGAATATAAAGAAATTTTCATAAATCTCACACATCATACACGTGAAAATACTATGTTTATAAAGGACAAACAAAATTTCCTTATCTATTAACGTGCTTGAAGAATCAAACATGTTTTCTATATACTTTAAGTTAATTATTCTTATCATGAATAATCTTATTTCGAAATCTAATTGAGTCTTACATATTACGAAGTATTTTATACAAAAGAAAATGTGCTTGCAAATAGCAACACAACTTATAAAAATTATCTAAGGCTTGATTCCACGAAAATCTTCCACAAAAACCTCTCGGGATGGGCAAGACATGGTCTGCCCGGTACCCAAAAGAGATGATTCTTCCGGGGAGTGAGTTATCCTCCTCAGTTGCCTTTTTGGACGGGCAAGACATGATCTGCCCGGTATCCCAAAGAGATGATTCCTCCGGGGAGTGAGTTATCCTCCTCGGTACCCTTTTTGGATGGGCAAGACATGATCTGCCCGGTATCCCAAAGAGATGATTCTTACGGGGAGTGAGTTATCCTCCTCAGTACCCTTTTTGGACGGGCAAGACATGATCTGCCCGGTATCCCAAAGAGATGATTCTTACGGGGAGTGAGTTATCCTCCCCAGTACCCTTTTTGGACGGGCAAGACATGATCTGCCCGGTATCCCAAAGAGATGATTCTTACGGGGAGTGAGTTATCCTCCCCAGTACCCTTTTTGGACGGGCAAGACATGATCTGCCCGGTATCCCAAAGAGATGATTCTTACGGGGAGTGAGTTATCCTCCCCAGTACCCTTTTTGGACGGGCAAGACATGATCTGCCCGGTATCCCAAAGAGATGATTCTTACGGGGAGTGAGTTATCCTCCCCAGTACCCTTTTTGGACGGGCAAGACATGATCTGCCCGGTATCCCAAAGAGATGATTCCTCCGGGGAGTGAGTTATCCTCCTCCGACGCCTCTCGGAACGAGAAGACGTGTTATGCTTGGTGTTTTTAGAGATGATTCTTCCGGGGCTAGAGTTATCTTCCCCCGGCGCCTCTCGGGACGAGATGACATGTTCTGCACGGTACCTCGATGAATGATTCCTACGGGGTTTGAGTTATACTCTCCCGGAACTCTCGGGACCGGCACAACAAGCTCTACTCAATACCTTGGAGAGACGGTTATATTGGAGTCTGATTTATCCTCCTTCGAAACCTCTTTAAACCGGCACGACGTGATCCACTCTGTTCCTTGAAGAGATGTTTTCGGAGTTAACCTCCTTCGAAGCCTCTCGGGACGGGCATGAGTTTTTCAGCCCGGTACCTTGACGAGTTGATGATTCCCAAAGCTTCATGTGCGTTAGCACCCTCTACTTAGAGTCGAATGTTGGACATCCGAGGCTTTCCCTGTGCGAGGCACCAGACCTTCCCAGTGTGAAATCCTTGGCTTCCAGATTCCTCAGTACCCAGGAGAAATTAAAATCTCTTGGAAGAATAAAGGTTAAAATCTTACTTTAAAACTTTATAGCCTTTTATGGCAAAATTCTTATGTTATAAACAAAAACTTTATAGCCTTTTATGGCAAAATTCTTATGTTATAAACAAAAACTTTATAGCCTTTTATGGCAAAATTCTTATGTTATAAAAACAAGATCTTATAATCTTTTATGGTAAATTTCTTATGTTTTAATAAACAAAACCTTTAAGCTTACGAGCTAAAGTTATAAGAAACAACTTTTGTAAATCTTTAAAGCCTACGAGCTAAAGTTATTTTGATTTCCTGTAAGGATCAACTTATGTAAGTCTTTACCTTTGAAAAATATGCGTTTATGCAGTTTTTAAATAAAAAGTATTCATATCCTTTAAAAAATATAGATTGGTTTTTACATCTTTTGTCTGTGGAACAGAAATATATTGCCCCGGGAAATCATATGAGTTTCCCGGTGCAATAAAATTATTGAGTTATTCTTGAGAAAAGAAAGAATACTAAGGTTCGGTGGATACCCATGAGATCTATTGATCAGGGGCCGAACATTTCTTTCAGTGCACTGATTCAATAGAGTAAAAGAAACTCAAGAATCGCCCTGAGGAAAATACTGGTCCGAGAAAATCCTAAAAGGTAAAGTATTCATACTAAAACCACAGGATCGGTCAGTTCTGTTGAAAGGAGAGATTTGAAGAGAAAAAATGTTACTTAGAATCATAAAGATTCAGAGAGGTAACTAAATCTAAAAATCACTTTCCCAGAACAAAAGAACTCACAAAGAAACCCAACAAAGTTTAATAAAACTTGGGTGTGAGCCAAAATTATCTACTCACAAGAATTACGATTCGCCAAGCAAGCCAAAACTGACTTGTAAAAGTGATAGATAATAAAAGGAAGATAAACCCTGAATAAAATGGTGATAGGGCCATAAGTAAGACCCAAAGGATAAATATCCAAAATAACTTACTAAGTTATTACACACCAGCAAAATATAAATACTTGTTCCAGGCAAAACTGCCTGTAAAATCCAAAACAGGAATACCAAACATTGTCTTATGGCCTAAGCCCAGGCCTAAAACAAAATATCCAAAATAACATGATACACCGTTTCATCGGTGCAATCTTAAACATAAGACACCATTTCATCGGTGCAATCTTTAAACATAAGACACCGTTTCATCGGTGCAATCTTAAACATAAGACACCGTTTCATCGGTGCAAAGTTAAACATAATACACCGCCTCGTCGGTATAATCTTTAAACATCAGACACCGTTTCATCGGTGCAATCTTAAACATAATACACCGCCTCGTCGGTATAATCTTAAACATAAGACACCGTTTCATCGGTGCAATCTTAAACATAAGACACCATTTCATCGGTGCAATCTTAAACATAAGACACCGTTTCATCGGTGCAAAGTTAAACATAATAAACCGCCTCGTCGGTATAATCTTTAAACATCAGACACCGTTTCATCGGTGCAATCTTAAACATAAGACACCGTTTCATCGGTGCAAAGTTAAACATAATACACCGCCTCGTCGGTATAATCTTTAAACATCAGACACCGTTTCATCGGTGCAATCTTAAACATAATACACCGCCTCGTCGGTATAATCTTAAACATAAGACACCGTTTCATCGGTGCAATCTTAAACATAAGACACCATTTCATCGGTGCAATCTTAAACATAAGACACCGTTTCATCGGTGCAAAGTTAAACATAATACACCGCCTCGTCGGTATAATCTTTAAACATCAGACACCGTTTCATCGGTGCAATCTTAAACATAATACACCGCCTCGTCGGTATAATCTTTAAACATTAGACACCGTTTCATCGGTGCAATCTTAAACATCATACACCGCCTCGTCGGTATAACCTTAAACATAAGACACCGTTTCATCGGTGCAAAGTTAAACATAATACACCGCCTCGTCGGTATAATCTTTAAACATCAGACACCGTTTCATCGGTGCAATCTTAAACATAATACACCGCCTCGTCGGTATAATCTTTAAACATCAGACACCGTTTCATCGGTGCAATCTTAAACATAATACACCGCCTCGTCGGTATAATCTTTAAACATAAGACACCGTTTCATCGGTGCAAACTTAAACATTATACACCGTTTCATCGGTTAAATCTTAAACATTATACACCGTTTCATCGGTACAGGCAAGACAAGATCTGCCCGGTACCAATACGAGATGATTCTTCCGGGGAGTGAGTTATACTCTACAGTACCTCTTTGGACGGGCAAGACATGATCTGCCCGGTACCCATAAGAGATGATTCTTCCGGGGAGTGAGTTATCCTCCCCCGGCGTCTCTCGGAACGAGAAGACGTGTTATGCCTGGTGACTTTAGAGATGATTCTTCCGGGGAGTGAGTTATCCTCCCTTGGCGCCTCTCAGGACGAGATGACATGTTCTGCACGGTACCTCGATGAATGATTTCTACGGGGTTTGAGTTATACTCTCCCGGAACTCTCGGGACCGACACAACATGCTCTACTCAATACCTTGGAGAGACGATTATATTGGAGTCTGATTTATCCTCCTTCGAAACCTCTTTAAAACCGGCACGACGTGATCCACTCTGTTCCTTGAAGAGATGTTTACACAGAATTTGGAGTTAACCTTCTTCGAAGCCTCTCGGTTCAATCTTAAACATAATACACCGCCTCGTCGGTATAATCCTTAAACATAAGACACCGTTTCATCGGTGCAATCTTAAACATAATACACCGCCTCGTCGGTATAATCATTAAACATCAGACACCGTTTCATCGGTGCAATCTTAAACATAATACACCGCCTCGTCGGTATAATCTTTAAACATCAGACACCGTTTCATCGGTGCAATCTTAAACATAATAACACCGTTTCATCGGTGCAATCTTAAACATAATACACCGCCTCGTCGGTGTAATCTTTAAACATCAGACACCGTTTCATCGGTGCAATCTTAAAAATAATAACACCGTTTCATCGGTGCAATCTTAAACATAATACACCGCCTCGTCGGTGCAATCTTTAAACATCAGACACCGTTTCATCGGTGCAATCTTAAACATAATACACCGCCTCGTCGGTATAATCTTTAAACATCAGACACCGTTTCATCGGTGCAATCTTAAACATAATACACCGCCTCGTCGGTGTAATCTTTTAACATCAGACACCGTTTCATCGGTGCAATCTTAAACATTATACACCGTTTCATCGGTTCAATCATAAACATTACACACCGTTTCATCGGTTCAAACATAAACATTATACACCGTTTCATCGGTTCAATCTTAAACATAATACACCGCCTCGTCGGTATAATCTTTAAACATAAGACACCGTTTCATCGGTGCAATCTTAAACATAATACACCGCCTCGTCGGTATAATCTTTAAACATCAGACACCGTTTCATCGGTGCAATCTTAAACATAATACACCGCCTCGTCGGTGTAATCTTTTAACATCAGACACCGTTTCATCGGTGCAATCTTAAACATTATACACCGTTTCATCGGTTCAATCATAAACATTACACACCGTTTCATCGGTTCAAACATAAACATTATACACCGTTTCATCGGTTCAATCTTAAACATAATACACCGCCTCGTCGGTATAATCTTTAAACATAAGACACCGTTTCATCGGTGCAATCTTAAACATAATACACCGCCTCGTCGGTATAATCTTTAAACATCAGACACCGTTTCATCGGTGCAATCTTAAACATAATACACCGCCTCGTCGGTATAATCTTTAAACATCAGACACCGTTTCATCGGTGCAATCTTAAACATAATAACACCGTTTCATCGGTGCAATCTTAAACATAATACACCGCCTCGTCGGTGTAATCTTTAAACATCAGACACCGTTTCATCGGTGCAATCTTAAACATAATAACACCGTTTCATCGGTGCAATCTTAAACATAATACACCGCCTCGTCGGTGCAATCTTTAAACATCAGACACCGTTTCATCGGTGCAATCTTTAAACATCAGACACCGTTTCATCGGTGCAATCTTTAACATAATACACCGTTTCATCGGTGCAATCTGAATAATAAGACACCGTTTCATCGGTGCAAACTTAAACATAAAGAAACCTTCTCATTAATATGATCTTAAACATAAAGACATCGCCTCGGCGATGCAAATCTTTAAACACCGCCTCGCCGGTTTATGATCTTAAAAAACAGAAATAGAAACTCCCCGTTGAGGAGTTGTATACCCAGGGGGCCATCCAAAGAAATGGCTCACAAGACCATAAAGCCTTTTATGCTACTTGGCACACTTAATCTTAACTTGCAATAGAGTCGAGGATCCAGTGGAAATTTGCCGACTGATTAGAACCGATTCAGACATCACAACATCAGAGGAGATGACCGAGCTCTTTATAAGAGTCCACACCATCTAGACCCCCAGTGGGACGCCCTGGGTGGAGAAGATGTGAGACCTTGTGCGGAATGCGGGAGTGCAAGTCACCCCGCCCCGAGTTCTTACGGAATCCTTTCCTCCTCTGGTTGGTGAGCTTGTCTTGAATATGCGTGTTCTAGAAAGAGTCGATGGTCCGATGAGATCGAGGCACCAAAACTCCCTGGTATTCTCAGACGTATCGCAAAGTTTTTCTTTGAAAGAGCAATCTTTAAAAGACACCGTCTCGTCGGTGCAAGCTAAAAGACACCGTTTAGCCGGTGCAAAACTCAAATAAAGGAAACTCGTGGTGATTATACCTATCTCGACTATGAAAATAATTACAACAAAAGACCTAATAAGGCATGGAATGAACACCGTCTATAAGACATGATACATTAAATAAAACGCTTATAGGCGATTACATTGATACACGCCGGGGCATCCTAATTGGGGACCCGGGAAAATGTAAAATTTCCTCACAGGGGAAAAATGAGAAGAGACTCAAAAGTCAATCTTTATTCCCAAGGAGAATAAAAGATGAAAATACATCTATGAAAAATCCAAAAACTTTGGAACAGTTCTACTAATCACAGGGGATCTTTTAAAGACTCCCCAGATCTAACACCAGAGAAGGTGATTCCCTAATTTCGGAATTAGATGAGCAATATTTCGAACAAATTCCAATATTAATATTATTTATTAAATAAGACCAATTTAATTGGCACCAATTTATTGACTCTGTGTGACAGAACTCGATATATCTATGTCCCAGGAGACTGATAAGATATTACCCGGGGAAATCCTGCAAATAAGTCCCCGAGAAATACAGAATCAAATTAACAAAAATTTCAGAAATCTAAAAAGGACTAAGTAAGTCCAATATATTACAGTAGAATCTAACAGGAAAAATATTCCAAGATTTTTATCTCATGCAGGTAAAAGACTCGAGACATATCTAATCGAGCAAACAAACAAAATCAACTTCCAACTTCAGGGAAATCGATGTTATAATCCATCGCTTTTCCTGGGGGCCTATGTTGTGCCATGAAAATCCGCCACCTACACGTGTCAATAAGACCGGTGCCACGTCGTCAAAGAAAGAGTCAAAGAAGACCAGTCAAAGCCAAAGCAAGAATTATTATCCAAAGAATACAAGAAATCGGACAGGAAAGATTGCACGGGAGAAGTGAGACTTTTTCCAGAGCAGGACTAAAAGAAGAGCTAAAGATGTACCAGGCGGTTACAGTAATTTCCCAGTGAAACAGCTGATGAATAACCAACAAAGATAGTGGGTTAGTTGGTTCACTACATGTTTGACACATGTCAAATGCATGCTAAATAGTTGTCAATAAAGCTAAATATGTGGTTGATAGGTGTCATAAGAATAGAAAAGCATCACATGCATGAATGCCTATAAATAGATGCTCTCCATATGTAAAAAAGGGAGAAAAAAAAGAGAGAGAAAACACTTGTAAAAGGAATTCACTTCCTAAAATGGCTACGGCCTAAATGCTCTATAAGAGAAATAAAGACCTGAAAAGGGGGCATTGATGCCTAGTGATCGTGTCATTTTCGTTATCGTTTCTATTAACCTTTATCTCTTATATTACCAAACATGCAAATTGTATTTCTTAAAATGTCTAAGTATGGATATATGAATGAAGAGGAGCTTCGAGCTTCCATTTCCATTACTTATGATTTCTGCATATAAACTCGATCTGTTTGTTTCTATATCATATCATATCAGTTTTTGTGTTGTTTGCTAACCCTCCGATACCAGCAAATATCACCGTCAAAGTGGATAGTTACCGACAAAGCATAAAATAACCCAAAACACTCGTCATCTCCTAATGTCCTTGCATCAGTTGCACTACCTAACCCAATTGAACTTTTCCCTACGGCAACACCATTTCCTATAGCAATTTCCAAGTCCTCATAATCAGGAAATTCTCCCAAGCGCAAGTTTGCGTCTTTTGAGTGAGCCTAACATAAATAAAGAAAATGATTTATTAATTCACTATATTCTCAAAATAAATTATTCTATAATATTATTGTAATAATAATTAATAAGCTTACCACTATATATGCATCCCATACTTCATTTGATGCTGTAAACTTTTTAGTAGATTGATCATACCCAAAACCAGAGCTAAACTTCATAAGATTTGAATAAGATGACCAACGGTTTTTAAACCATTTGAAGCGGCTTTGGTAATTGTTATATGTCTTATTACAACCAAGTTTTTCATTAAGAACAGGAAGTAGTCTTTCTTCCACCGTTGTTTTGGTAAAAATACCACTATTATCGCGCCATCCACGAGTTGCAGCATCAACCATTAGTTCTAACAATAAGTCACTTTGTTCCTTAGTCCATTGTTCATAGGATGTCTTCTTTTTTATATCTTGTTGTGGATCTCCCATAATAATATAACTATATTTATAGACACAAAAAAATTGATTATAAAAAATATATAAACACACATTCATATACACTGTATGTATAATATCACTTAAGTTCATATAAAGGAAATCACTGTCAAATCAACTAAACTAACCAACATAAATATGAGTAAATCCTTCTTGTCTATATACTCCGTATATTTTGAGATTAGCTACTTTGAATACTCAGAAGTCAGTGCTTGTGTTTTTTTGTTGGATGTAGGAAGACCTTGTGAGTGTTAACATAAGATCAAAGCAATATTATATTTGAGTCAATTTTTATTGTTAACTATTCCTACCGAGGAGTATCGCGTCTAAGATAATTTATGACAACGTGCTTGCTAAAACATAAAAGTACTAGGTTTTAGATCTACAACTCGTTACTGTACACTTGATAAACTAACCTCAATCCTTAAAAATCATTTAAAAGAACTTTGTTATGCTCATCATGCATAAACAATCAATTAATACTACGAAGCTTAATTATGGCCTACTGCGTTTGTCAAACATAGCAAACAAGCAAATAATTGAAGAAAAAAATAATAGTCATTAAATTCAGTAATCACAAGATTAATCGAAAAATAATATACCTGAAGGCTAACAGATTGGAGAAGTAAAAATTCCGATTCTATCCGTCTCCTTCTTCTATTCGCTCTTCTTTTTCTCTGTTTCACGTTAACCCTATTATACTTATTTATATAATTGTGCGTACATGATTGATTATTATTTTACTATTAAAATAAAAATCTATTGAAATCTCATCTATTTACGAGAGATTTCAAATAATGAAATCCTTCTTTATTTTGAGGATAGAATCAAAGAAAATCATTGAAAATCCATAGAATCGTAAAATCTATTAATTTTTGAATATCTATAGATTTTTAAAGACTTTTTAAAATCCGTATTGAATACCTCTAGATTTTTAAAGATTTTAAAAAATTCGAATTGAATACCTTTAGACTTTAAAAGTCTATTAAAATCCTATAAAATCCTAAATGGGTGTTTGTCATGTCACTTTTTATACAGAGTATAGTATTTAGTATTAGTAAATCCGGTTTCCTAATAATAAGACTATATTTTTTTGTAAGAAATGTCCCTTTAATATAACAAGTTACTATTTCAATATTTCAATTATTGTAAAATAGATTACCAATACTATTTTTTTTTTTAAACAAATCTACTGAGTTGGGTTTGGGCACTCGGCCTTAGGCCCAACCCTCAACAAGCCCATCTCAGCTCAGATCAAGGAGTCTGCTTTGGCAAGCCCAACCCAGAACTTACGAAACCCAGCTGGCCCAAAAATTAAAAGGGTGATATTTACACCCCATAATTAATAAATACTCTAAATAATTCAAAAGCCTTTTTTTTTTTTGAGTAAATTACATTATTGTGTTATAGTAATAGTTAATTGATTGACGAGTTTCTATTTTCTCCAGAAAATAATTCGTCTTCGAATCATTCCTCAAAATATCTGCAAAATCTTTAAAAAACACAAAATTGAGAAATTTTTTTTTCCCAACTAGCTCTGAAATGCAATGCAAATTCCAAGCATATATACTTTTGGATTTCCTTTTCAAACGAAGTTTAATCTAAAATTTGGATTTTTCTT
Source organism: Euphrasia confusa (assembly GCA_954870475.1). Classification (NCBI taxonomy): domain Eukaryota; kingdom Viridiplantae; phylum Streptophyta; class Magnoliopsida; order Lamiales; family Orobanchaceae; genus Euphrasia; species Euphrasia confusa. The sequence continues at coordinate 25,752,975 of OX940967.1, forward strand.
AATTTGAGTTGACAAATCGATTTGTGAACTACTTTGAGTACTTTAGGAAGAAATGTACTACATAGTATAGTAGAAATTAAAGTATTTTTACAATAGTAAAATAAATAAATCAAAAGAGGAGGTGTAAATTGATGTGTAAATATCACGATCTTTGCGCAATTTGTGAAGGTAAAATTGAAAAACATAAAATTATATTAAATTATATTTAAAAAATTTTACTCCATCTTAAAATAGATGGAGAGATACTGTAATAATTATTATTTGTATTATAAGAGGTCCGGTCGATAATTCAACTTATTATGTCGGGACACATCAATTTGATCTTGTAAATATTTAGGTTTATTATGTTTTTGTAAAATGTAACCAAACTGTATATTTCACAATGAAGAGTTAATAACAATGATAAATTAAATAAATAAATGAGTGGATTTTAGAGAAGAATAAAACAAAAAATAAAATAAAAACAGTAAGTACAAGTGTAGGGTATAAGTGATGTGTAAAGAAGCAATCACTCAAACTTTTGATGCATAAAAAGCCTCAAAAGTGTTTTCAAAAATATACGCACACAAAATACCAAGTACAATTAAAAACTTGAATGTTGGATTCATCAAAGATATAGTGATGATGATATTGATTTTTATTTGACTTGGTCAAATTTACGACGATATTAAAAAGGGTAATTTCGTGTGGGCAGATTCTGCCAATGGGCAGAACGCTTGATTTTATTTATTTTTTTTATTTTTTATTTTTATATGACTTAAAATATAATCATTATAATATATATGTAAAAATATAATTTTTATTTGTTATTATTATAGGTTAAAATATATTTTTTCTATTTAATTAATTTTTTTTAATATAAATATAAAAATATGCATTATCTTTAACAAATTATTTTTTTATTTAATTTTTTTGTGCAATATATATTTTATATAGTATAATTAATTATATTACATGTAAAAAATTTAATTAAAATATTATTAGATTTTATAAAATAAGTTTTTAAGTAGTTTCTGCCCATAGGCAGATTCTGCCCATTTAGCACTGTCCTATTAAAAATTATTATTTCAATTGCATCGTCCTAAAAATTTAGTATTTTTTCATAGGTTAAAATATATACTTACATCGATCACATATGGTCAGATTAGTAATTACATTTCATTTGTAAATTATAAAGAAAGAGTCACCGTTAATATGTGCAAAAAGACTATAGAAGTAAACTAAAATTACAACAAGTATGAGTTGTGAGCTTGGTATCAAGATAAGCAATTAAGAGAATCCCAACAAGGGTCAATGGTCAACGATCACATACTTTCTAGTCTTTATTATGGTATATGAATATCCTATCGATCCGAATACTCGATTTTCTTTAAAATGACATTCTTATACCGATTCATAATCTTATTTTATTGACTTATTTGAATATTTTGTTAAGTATGTCTGCAATATTCTTTATTTTCTTTAAAATGACATTCTTATACCGATTCATAATCTTATTTTATTGACTTGTTTGAATAATTTGATAAGTATATTTGCAATATTCAAATACATGAACACGAACAGTTGCCATTACCATGGTTTTATCTATGCTACACCTTGAGTAATACTCCATATAGCTAATGACCGTTGATTTAAAATAAATTAATACAAGTGCACACACAATCACACTCACACACACTCCATGATATACCACTGATTAATGCTCCATGAGTAGCATCTACCCCTAACACCCTATTACCATACGTTTAGCGAATAAAAATGTTGTTCAACAACGAAGATGTTGATTCATAAGAGAAAAATAAATTATTTATTTTGATTTTTTTATATGAATTTTGGATACCGAGTATATTCCAATCAAATAAAATAAAGTAATAATGTTAATAAGATGATGATTACAGTATCAAAATTTGTAATACTACTAATATCTATACTTTTCAGTTTATATATTAATAAATTATTTATAATAATTAAGTGAATAAATTTATAATTACAAACCATTAATTATTTATCAACAAAGAATAAAGAGAAAATTGCAATCTTATGACGATGTTTCGCGATCGCGTGCGTATGAACAACTCGCTCCAATTTCTCAATATTTGAAAAGACATGCAATCTATATGCATTATTTTTCTACTTTAAAGTATCTATATATACGGAGTATAATTTTGCTCAAGAATATTGACAACTTTAAATAATTTATTTACATCTTCATTTAATTTAGACCACTTATAATGATAAAATCTACAATTTTATTTTACTTTATTACATCTATTTTTTAAACTTTACTCACAAGTAGTCCCCAGGAGCATAGCCGAGTGGTAAGGCCTGTGATGATGTGGGTGTAATTCCCCGGCGACGCAGGGTTCGAATCTCGGGTGGGACAAATTTTCATTGAAATATTATGAAGGTTTGTCCTGGGGTTCGACCTGTTGGCTCTCTCGCACAGGTGTCTGCGACTCGGGCACATTCCTCGATTTACATCCTACCCGATCGAGGGACCTCCGATCGGTGGGGTGGAGTTTCTCGTCTCTCCTCCTTATCAAAAAAAAACTTTACTCACAAGTACTTTACTTTTCACTTTTAAAATATATTTTTACTTTTTACTTTTTAATTAAAAAGATAATAATTTTCTTAAAATTCGTGTCCAATTTACTTTTCACTTTTAAAATATATTTTTACTTTTTACTTTTTAATTAAAAAGATAATAATTTTCTTAAAATTCGTGTCCAACAAAGTATGACTGGCCGGAGGGAGTACTACTTTTTTCTTCATTAAAAAATTATAATTTTTCTATAAAAAATTGAATGCACCAATAACATGCTGCCATGTGACAGCATATCTATGTAATTAGTTATTAGTTATCCTAACGATGCATCATTTTTATTTCTCAAATTTTATTTGCCAAAAATAATTCATATCTAATCATTAGAAAAAGGAATATTCCATAAACAAAAAGGCAATAACATAAGAAGAAAACAATAATAGATCTATAATGCTGATAATAACGTGTAAATATATTTTATTAAGAAAACCTATCAAGATATTCACATATATACATATATGTCATGTGCGTTACATTATTTTGGTGCAACGCCGTCACCAAAATCATTCGATCCCAATCATTTGCAAATTTTCTACTTTAATTTTTTGTTCTATATCTTAAATGGTGTGATTAGCTTAATCATGGTTCTGATTTTGTATTCATTACTCATCTAAAGACAAAAATCTCCTATCCTTTGTTTAATCATTGCGACGATTTTGACATTACTCATAATTCCAAGTAATATCTACTACATAGAGAGGTGAATAGTTTGGCAAGACTCAAAAGAACAAAGAACTTGTAGTAAATACTTATACATAAAACCAAAACACAGGGGGTGAGAATAAAATGTTAAATCTTGGTTCTAACATTTCAATTCAAACACAAGGAAATAACATTACACCCCCAACATATTCACAAATTACAAAATATACCCCCCACACTCCACAAAAACTAAAACAACCCCCTCTCTACTCTCTCATGTTTTTACCATTCATTATACCATAACCATAACCCTCAATCAAATTACATTAAAACCCTCAACCCTAAAATCAAACCCTAAGCAGATAAATGCTCAATTCGGGCCCTCCGTTTCCATCCGGGTTCATCATGTAAAACGCCTCGCTATCTTTTGAGCCCACAACCCTCTCAAACTTAGCCCTCATGTACATCATCTCTCCGGGCAGCACCCCTGCCCCCATCGATATCGGGCCGATCGCATTCAAAACCTTCCACTCATCGGGCCCGCACTCTCGGCCCATCGCGAACCCGCACTTCTTCCCGTTGCAGTAAGTCCTCCAAACGGGCTCTTCCAGGAGCTTCGGGCCCTTCTTGTCGGGCCTTCGGTCGCACTCCAGCGCGATCCTCACGAGCCCGGAGGCCATCTCCTTCACCAGGACGCTCGTCGGAGTCGCCAGCTCGACCAGGAACGCCGGCCCGCGCTTGAAGTCGTCCTGGATCGCGAACCGGACGTGCCCGCGCCGCTGCCCGAAGAGCGTGCCCACCACTTTCGACCCGAGGCCCATTGGGAGGAAGGTTCGGGCCCGGGCCCGTCCGAGGAGGAGGCCCGAACGGAGCTTGGAAACCGCCATGGCGGGGAATTTCTTCCGATGCATTCGATGCTCTGTTTTTTCTAAGATTTCTTTCTCTGCAACTGCAATTGATTCCTCTGCTTCGTTGCTCTTGACGTCTTCGTCGACTTTCTTTTTCCGGGGGAAGTATCTCCCGGAGAATGAGATTGAGGCTTGAGGGTTTTTGGCCATGGATGTCTTCATCTGGTGAAGTCGAAAAACAGAGGAGAAAGATAAATTATAAGAGAAAACAAAAACAGAGGAATATATCAAATAGACTATAGTAGTAGTAGGAGTGGTAGTATAAAGGAAAAGAAGGGTAGTGCTTTTTGTCTTGAAAGATGTTTCTTGAGAAAATGTGTGGAAATAAAAATCAAAAAGATAAAGATTTGTTTATTTAATTATTAGGAAGATTCATTTTTTCATTCTACTTTATTTTGGAGGGGTGGTGGGTGAATCTGACGTGGCCGTAAAAACGGACGATTGAATATAGAGTCCATGGAAAGAGTAGCGGTTGATAAATACACACGAAAGACGAAAAATAACCTCAACTTAAGAACATTGTATTTTAGTTTGTCGTTTTAATTTGCTCGATGAATATGACAACGCGCCACGTATGATCGAGGAGAATAGAAAACGCTTAACAAACATGTCATTTTATGGATGAAGATTATACATTAACAAAAGTTGATTCATTTCGTTTGAATGTTTTCTTTATATTTTAGTGATTTTGATTGCAAATGGAAAAAAGAAGAGACAATAAAGGAAGGGAAGGACTTGACTGAATAAAGTAAGATTACGCTGAGGCAGACAGACAAATGTAAGAATAGGCAAAGCAAAAGCCGCTCCAACGATGGTCCACATCGGAAAAATAAATGATATTCAAATACTCCAATCCCCAAATAAATACTGTACTACATTTATAAAACTTTATATACTCCAACGCTGTTAATTATAATTTGACATGTAATAATTATATTTATTTATAAAAATTATGGAAATTTTACATTATTAACCCTTTTCGGGTAGGGAGGTAAACGAATCGAATTTTTTTGAACTCGATTCGTGATTCGATATTTGATGATTGGTATTCGAAAAAATAAATACGAATATGAATATTTTTTATATAAACGAATCGAACTTTTTTAACTCGATTCGTGATTCAATTCGATTTTTGATAATTCGTATTCGAAAAAATAAATACGAATACGTTTTTTTTATATTCGAATACTCACGAATATTAATATGAATAATGTATTATTCGATTCGAATATATATATATATATATATATATATATATATATATATATATATATATATATATATATATATATATATATATATATATATATATATATATATATATATATATATATATAATATTTTTTTTAGTTTTTCCTTTTTTATTTTTCATTTTATTATATTTAGAATAACTGTCTAGTATTGATAAACAATTTTGGGGCAATTGTATAAATGACATTTCAATTTTATTTCAAAGTTTGTAATTTTTTTAAATATTTTTATGAAAAAATAAAACAATATATATATATATATATATATATATATATATATATATATATATATATATATATATATATATATATATATATATATATATATATATATATATATATATTCGAATATTCGAACCAATATTAGAATATTTGATAAATACGAATTACAAATCGAAATTTAATATTCATACCAATACAAATATAAATACGAACTTAAATAAACTTACGAATACATTCAAATTCAATATTCTATTCGATTCGTTTACACTTTGCACCCTTATTTCCGAGTATTAAAGCCAGTTCACAACCGTGTGGGGGCCCTCCAGTGGACTTTGATTGGACCTGTATTTGAACAAAGGTTATTATGGTCGGCCCAGTTATTTGGGTTGTCTTTCTAAAGCCCAAGAAGTAACAAATGACCCACCGAAAGAATAATTATTTCTAAGATGTTTAAATAATTTTATTGAGAGAGTTCACTTATCAATATCAAATGTTATTAAAATTTTGTGGAAACAAAATTCACAGCGATTTGATTAAAAAAAATGTGATTCTTTAAAATGAATTTTTTTTTTTGGTAAATGTCAATTACATATAAAAAAAAATAAAATAAAAAAAAGTACAAAACAATGCGTATGGAAAAGCCCTACCGCAAGAATGAGCTAACATGAAAATTGACAAACCAAAGTTTTTTTTTAATTTCAATTCAAACTTCAGGTTAAATGCGATTTTCCTAAATCACTTCAATTTCACGATTAAATAGCAAAGTGTAATAAATTATAATAATTAGAATATAAGTATACTTTTTACATGTTAATCACCAATAATAAATTAAAAATAAAATAAAAATAACAAAAATTAAATATTTTAAAATAGAATACATAATAATAATAAATTCATATCAATAACCACATGAGAAAATGATATTTAGACCCACAATATTATTTTATTTTATTCATCAAAAGATAAAAGTTTGTATAGTGTTGACAAACCACAACGGTTAAGGTATCGTAGACAATGTAAAACACATTTGCGCATGCTCTATCAATAGCTAGGGGTGATAGAGAGAAACCTTGTACTCCACAAGAGTAGAAGTAATCCGACCTTTATCATCTTTCAATGCGTTATTAGTCATGCCGATCGCATACTTGTGGGTTTTCGAACCTTGAACCTTCCTATGCTTGTGGGTTCTACTTAACTCTGAACTCTGAACCGTTATTAGTCTTTCAATTTCGGTTCTACTTAACTCTGAACTTTCCTATGCTTGTGGGTTTTCGAACCTTGAACCTTTTTCCTTAATTTTATGTTTTTGATTGAATTCAAGTTTTAGTTAAGTTTTTTTTTACTTAGCATATTTTTCTTAGTTTTCTTGATTCATGATTATGTGGTTGAGGGGGAGTGTTTTCTAAACTCAACGTTTTCACGAGTTGTGCCAAAAAGGGGGAGATTGTAAATGTATGTTTTGGCGTCGACTCGTCTTTGTGTTTGTTGCTTGTTGTGTTGCAGGTAAACAGGTTTGAACGCGTGAGCGTCCGAGCGCATCAACGCATGGAGCGCCGAGCGCATGAGCGCACCAGAAGAGCTGAGCGCATTTGCGCTCCAAGGTGTCGTCGAGCGCATGAGCGCACTTGAAGAGCGCTGAGCGCATTTGCGCTCCAAGGCGCAGCTGAGCGCATGAATGCGCTCCATATCGGGAGACGAGCGCATGCGTTGCGTTGCACTCTCTGGTGCGACGCATGTTGAGGCCTCCATCCGGAATTCAGACGTGCAAGGTTCTAAAAGCGCGGCGTCAACATTTCTTCCATGAAATGAAGAGTTGAAGAATTCAAGAATCAACAGTTGAAGAATTCAAGAATCAAGAGTTGAAGAATTCAAGAATCAACAGTTGAAGAATTCAAGAATCAAGAGTTGAAGAATTCAAGAATCAACAGTTGAAGAATTCAAGAATCAACTGTTGATGAGTCGAAGATTCAAGATTCGAAGATTCGAAGATTCCGGAAGTGTGACGTCAAGAATTTCCGTGTGACGTCAGCCCGGCGTTTACACGTGCGAACTCCGGTGTTTACACGTGCAAGACGCCTATAAATACCCGTGACCCCGATTTGGAAAATCACTTCTCCCAATCCACTTTCCGAATTAGGTTTTTATTTTGTTTGTTTTAGTTGGAGAATTTAGGTGTCGTGTTGTGCGCACCGTGTTTGAGTTTTCGTTGTAGTGCTGTTCGCTTGACGCAACATACTAGGGTTATGTGACTTAGCTCTAAGCGTTTAAGTGTTGGGATTCTAGAGTGTGGGAGTGCTGCGTCACTTGGACTGCCTCTAGTATTCGTTTGCCTACCGTTCTCTACTTGTAATAGTTTCGTTTTATTTTCAATGAAATGAAATCAATTACATAAACACTTGTGTCAAACTCTCTTGGTTTTCATTACTTCAAGTTTGCAACTGAGCTGAACTGTGTGAGCGCATTGTGTCGTCTGCAACCGAGCTGAGTCGTGTGAGCGCCTGTGCGCGTTGCGCTGTGTGTGCGTCGTTGCGTCGCACAGTGCGTCGTTGCGTCGCACAGTGCTGCAACTGCGCTGAGCGTCTGAGTTGCATTGCGCTGTGCGTCTGAGTTGCTTTGCGCTGAGCGTCTGAGTTGCATTGCGTCTGAGCGACTGAGTTGAGTTGTCTGAGCGCCTGAGCGCATTGAGCTGTGTCGAATTGCGCTGAGTTGCATTGCATTGAGTTTGACACGTCAAGTATTTCATACTTAGCCAATTTCACGAAAAATTGGTATACTACGTCGAAGACGTAATTTCAATTGGTATCAGAGCGAGGTTGAGCGTGATCTTGTCAGTTTACAGCACATTTCTACCGAAAAACAACTCGCTGACATTTTTACCAAACCTCTAGACTTTGAGAGATTTAAAACTCTAAGAAACTCTCTCTGCATGTGCTCTATGTAAGAGATACGAAAATTTTGAAGTCTGAAAGAGTATTTTTCTTTACTTCTGAATATGCACGCTGCTTTCACTCGTGAACTAGTCTAATCAGCGAACATGGTTGAGGTTGCTTAAGTCTTCGGACCCAAGTGTATACTTTCCTCTAAGTGCTGAAATGTGAATTTATCAAATGGCTCTAAACTCTGTTCACTCATGTTGCATAGATCCATAATACCAAGTAACGGAGGACGCCGGATCATTCCCCCGGCTCCCCTCTTCGAAAGGTAGCACATGGACGCTATAGTTTAAGACACTCTCCCATCACACTTCGGAGGACGCAAGTGCACCTTGTTCCCCTTGCTCCCCTCTGACTGCTGTAATGAGTGTCTGTTGCATTTCATATAAAGCTAAAACTCGTCTGGAGGACGCCAGATCATTCCCCCGGCTCCCCTCTGATTGCAGTTGAGCTATTTGTTATTGAGTATTGCCATGATTCTTCACTTCACACGCTTATGAATTCTATCACTTGTGCAACATTAACTCAACCAGTATGTTCCGACGAAACACGTTGTTGAAACTTTGTGATTGCGACGAAGGACGAGTGAAATTCTTTCTATATACTTCAGTCCGTAACACCGGTTTTTACTCATGAGAGATGTTTATTATAACTCAAAGTTTTTATCACCTTGTGTGACAAATCCATTTTGGTTGGGCAACAATGCATGAATTGTCTTTAGGAATGAAAATTTCTGCTTCTACTGCCTCGTTTCACCTCCTAACTCTCCGTTAGAATGTGTTTGAATGTTTTGATTGTGGGTAACGTGAGATGTGCTAACTCGGGATGTGTTGGTTCTTGATATTGTATTTTTGCAGATCCGACAGCATCATGTGGATTCTATCTCAACATAGAGTTTTCATCTTGAAGCATCTACAAATGAGAACAATGAGTCCCTTGCGCTCTTGCACCACCAAACCACATCGATGCGCTGCGCTCAGACTTGCCCCTGCCGTCAGCTGCGCCTCAACGCACATGCGCACCTATGCGTCGTGCGACATGCGCTCCTGCACCCGCGCGCCCACACGCTCGTACGCTGCTGCGGACAGACGTGCGCTTGCGCCCGCGCGCTATGCGCTTTTTTCAGTGATGCTTGATTTCTGTCCTTATCGTTTTTCTTTATGATTTGGGCCTGTTTTCCTTGCTAATGGGTTGATTGTGTGGTTTAAAGCCCACTCGTTTTGGCCCAATCGAATTTCTAGGGTTTTGAAACTATAAATAGCCCTCATTCTTCATTCATTTTTTTTACGCTTTCGATTACTCTCTAACTCTCAAGATCACTCAAGAACATTCATATCTTTCTTCAAATAATTCTCTTAGTATGGATTATGTTTTGCTTATTTATTCCTAAATCTCGTGTTTGTTCTATCTTTTCGAATCTTTCGATTCTATGATTAACATGTGTTTTTGCCCTTGTGAATGTAAACTTTTCAGGCAACATGTCTCTCCCTGCTAACGACGACTCGAACGCTGTGATGCTTGCGTACTTGACGCAACGACTCAAGCAAGCGCCCGCGTCTGAGAAAGATGAAGCGTACGCCGAACTGAAAGCGCATAAGGCGCTCATGGCACAAGCGACGAGTGTGTTGCCTTCGCCCACTACGTCGTTAAACACGGTTTCTGAGTCCAAGGACGGCGCGCGTTCGTCAACCAAAGAATCTGAAAAATCTGCTAAGTCGTCGGGAACCCCGAAATCTTCTGACTCTGAGTCGCGTAGGCGGAACATTATCAAAATTCCGACTGGGAAAATCAGAACTTCGTTGGGTGTTCTCTCGCCCAAAACGATTCAACAAAAGGTGGATGCTGGTGAGTTGGTGTGCAAGGGTTTTACACCAACACCTCGAAAGGAGCTTGAACCTATCGCGGAAATTGCGTCACCTGTGTCAACTCCGCTAACCTTTGAGGAAATCGCTGCCAAGGCGTCTGCTGAAGCATTGGTCATGCCACCTCCCAAAACCACGACTGTATCTAGCTCAAAATCTGATTTGTCCAAAGCACCGCCTAAACAGCGGGTGAAATATGTTGAGTCGATTGACGAGATTCCTGCTCCCTACTCATCGGAATTCTACAAAAAGGCTCATGAGGAGCGTTTCAACGAGATGAAGATTATGGAGATTCACACTGACAAAACCTTTAGCAAAGGACAGTTTGAAAAGGTTCGCATCACAAAGATGTTGCGCGAACTCTCTCTGTTTAATGCTGCTGCATTCCCATATCACTACTCGTCCTATATCACTCGCGTTTTCTATGCATGCATTGACGAGGATTTCATTGACAAGAAAAGTCCGATGTTTGGCCGGTTTGTGTTTCGGGGAAAAGTTTATAAGTTCCAACCTCGTGAGATCAACGAGTTTCTTAAGCGATCTCATATCAAGTGCAACTGGACATGTCCCACAGACGAGGTTGCTCAACAAGATTTGAAGATTGGAACTTTTCTCACTGATGGAAAAAGGAAAACCGAACTTCCAAAAGTTGAAAATCTTACAACTATGTTTGGCTTGCTCACACGCATCGTGGCTTCGAACTGGTGTCCGCATGCGAACAACAAAACTATCACCCCTCTCATTCTTCATGTGTTGTATAGACTCAGCACAAAGCAGCAGATCGACGTTGGAATGCTGCAATTTATTGAGATGGCTGAGATCGTGCGAACGCCGAATGACAAGTTAACTCCACAGATGGTTCTTCCGTTCCCTTGTCTTATTTTTCACATGCTGCTGAAACAAAAATTTTAGCTCGACCCTGACGAAAATGCAATTGAACACCCTATCACCAAGTCGTCTTCAATTCGTATGTCTCCGAACTACCTGAAGCAAAAAAAGCGTCGCAACGACCTCCCGTGGAAAAAGTTTGTTGATGAAGCGCTTGTGCCTGAACCGAAGACACCACCACCATCTCCATCTGCGTCGCCTAAGCGCTCGACGTCAAAACGTCCAGCTGTCAAGCGGAAAAATGTTAAGGCACCAAGTTCTCCTCCATCCAAGCGTCCTAGGATCGAGATACCTACGGTCGACACTCAAGTTCCCCCGGGCCCGCGCTACACCAGACATCCAATGGATGGCTGTTACTCCATCGTGCCGTCCCGCCTGTTGAACGACCTTATCTTAAAATCAAACAACCTTGCTCGGAAGCGCGAAGCTAACATTCGAACTCAAAATGAGGTTCTGGACGCCGAAGATGAGTTCTTTGCGTCTCTCGATCGTTATCATCAGGCGGCGCGTCAAGGGGGAGGAATTGGATGTGATAGTAGGGAGCCGCTGCGCAACACCTATCTGTATAGTGTGATGATGGACATCATGCGCGACATCGGGGTGACAGCGAAGAAGAATTCACTCACTGTTGAGATTCCTACTCCAGGATTCTCTGATGTCGAAGCAGGCGGTTCACAATCTAACATTCCAACTATTGGAAATCCTCTTGTGTCTGCAGGTCTGGAAGGCGACGCTCAAGCGCTGCGCTCGCCACACTCGTCTGGTGCTGGAAAAACGCCAACTCCTCAAACGACGAAGAGCGCAATTGAAGCGCAAAAGAAAATGGACAAAGGCAAGGATGTTATGGTTGAAAGTGATGATGAAGAAGATGACGATGGTGAACACTCGGATGATGATGAAGAGTTCACTGGGCCAATCACTCATGGACTGATTGATGAAGATGAAGACGATTTCATAGACATTGATGCTGTCACAGATAAGGACGACGCACAGGAGGCGTCACCATAAACTCGTTTTATGAATGATTGAATTTTTTTTTCTGAACTTGGGTTTGTAATATTGCATTCATCAAAACTCCTATCTCCTGCATGCATGTTTTTGAATTTCGGTTCTACTTAACTCTGAACTTTCCTATGCTTGTGGGTTTTCGAACCTTGAACCTTTTTCCTTAATTTTATGTTTTTGATTGAATTCAAGTTTTAGTTAAGTTTTTTTTTACTTAGCATATTTTTCTTAGTTTTCTTGATTCATGATTATGTGGTTGAGGGGGAGTGTTTTCTAAACTCAACGTTTTCACGAGTTGTGCCAAAAAGGGGGAGATTGTAAATGTATGTTTTGGCGTCGACTCGTCTTTGTGTTTGTTGCTTGTTGTGTTGCAGGTAAACAGGTTTGAACGCGTGAGCGTCCGAGCGCATCAACGCATGGAGCGCCGAGCGCATGAGCGCACCAGAAGAGCTGAGCGCATTTGCGCTCCAAGGTGTCGTCGAGCGCATGAGCGCACTTGAAGAGCGCTGAGCGCATTTGCGCTCCAAGGCGCAGCTGAGCGCATGAATGCGCTCCATATCGGGAGACGAGCGCATGCGTTGCGTTGCACTCTCTGGTGCGACGCATGTTGAGGCGTCCATCCGGAATTCAGACGTGCAAGGTTCTAAAAGCGCGGCGTCAACATTTCTTCCATGAAATGAAGAGTTGAAGAATTCAAGAATCAACAGTTGAAGAATTCAAGAATCAAGAGTTGAAGAATTCAAGAATCAACAGTTGAAGAATTCAAGAATCAAGAGTTGAAGAATTCAAGAATCAACAGTTGAAGAATTCAAGAATCAACTGTTGATGAGTCGAAGATTCAAGATTCGAAGATTCGAAGATTCCGGAAGTGTGACGTCAAGAATTTCCGTGTGACGTCAGCCCGGCGTTTACACGTGCGAACTCCGGTGTTTACACGTGCAAGACGCCTATAAATACCCGTGACCCCGATTTGGAAAATCACTTCTCCCAATCCACTTTCCGAATTAGGTTTTTATTTTGTTTGTTTTAGTTGGAGAATTTAGGTGTCGTGTTGTGCGCACCGTGTTTGAGTTTTCGTTGTAGTGCCGTTCGCTTGACGCAACATACTAGGGTTATGTGACTTAGCTCTAAGCGTTTAAGTGTTGGGATTCTAGAGTGTGGGAGTGCTGCGTCACTTGGACTGCCTCTAGTATTCGTTTGCCTACCGTTCTCTACTTGTAATAGTTTCGTTTTATTTTCAATGAAATGAAATCAATTACATAAACACTTGTGTCAAACTCTCTTGGTTTTCATTACTTCAAGTTTGCAACTGAGCTGAACTGTGTGAGCGCATTGTGTCGTCTGCAACCGAGCTGAGTCGTGTGAGCGCCTGTGCGCGTTGCGCTGTGTGTGCGTCGTTGCGTCGCACAGTGCGTCGTTGCGTCGTTGCGTCGCACAGTGCTGCAACTGCGCTGAGCGTCTGAGTTGCATTGCGCTGTGCGTCTGAGTTGCTTTGCGCTGAGCGTCTGAGTTGCATTGCGTCTGAGCGACTGAGTTGAGTTGTCTGAGCGCCTGAGCGCATTGAGCTGTGTCGAATTGCGCTGAGTTGCATTGCATTGAGTTTGACACGTCAAGTATTTCATACTTAGCCAATTTCACGAAAAATTGGTATACTACGTCGAAAACGTAATTTCACAATATCTACATTATCTCTAGATAATTAATCATAGCAACCAAACAAGCCCAATTGATTATAAGATTGAGCCTTATTGACTAGATAAATGAGATCTCAAAACGATGATACAAGTAATAGGGGTTTGACTTAGCTTATAAATTTTTTAAGAGAGTTTATAAGATGTTTGAAATTCATAAGCTATATATTTAAATTTGTTTGGTAAATATTTAAAAAAAAAATTATTTTATCAAAAATAAGTTCTTAAGAGGTGTTTTTAAGAAAATAAGAGTACTTTTAATTTTTATCATAAATTTTAATATTTTATTACAAAAATATCATTATTAACATTTTAATATCTTATAAGTTCTTTCATATTTTTTTATCAAAAGAACTCAACATTTTATTTGTAAACTTAAATTTAAGATATTTATAAAAACATCTTGTAAGAGCATCTCAATCGATACCAAAAATCTATTTTAGAGTAAGAGAGATGCTTCAACCGATACAAAAACATAAACCTATTATTGATTTATGGATGAGACCCATACAAAAAAATATTTATATTTACGTTTACCGTAAACTCAAACAAAAAAATATTTATTATTTATAAAATGATTCTTTTTTTTACAAATTAATAAAAATGAATTATTATTTTTTAGTATCTTATTTAGTACCCCTCCTATTTTTTTATTTGACGTTCTGTGTTTTTGTAAATTTTCATTTTAATTGTCGTCCTAGTGTTTTTATCCATTTATACCTCTCATTAATCATTATCTCATTAATTATTTATATTTATATTATATAAATTAAAAAAAAGAATGAAAAAATATAGAGATAAAGTCAAATAAATAATAATAAATTAATATCATTAAATAGAGTTATATTAGGGGAAAAAAATATTTCTTAAAAATTGTGAAAATCATAGAAGACAATTAAAAAAGATTGGAGGGAGTATTTTTTGTAATTTAATTTTTTTAATAATCATATCATTAATAATTAAAATAATTTTTAATAAAAATATTTTTAATAATGAAATAAAAATACATGTCACAATATGAAATATAATTAAATTATTAAATTATATAATTAACATTAAAAATAAAATAATAATAAACGAGATACTTAAAAAAATGCTACCAATTACAAAAACTAAAATAATTAATGATTAGTTTTTCGTGTGTTTTAATGTAATTTCTTAATTAATTAATTAATATTTTATTTAATATTATTTATATTTATTATTTTTGAAAATTTAAATTGAAAATAATATTAATTATATTTTTTAATTTAAAAAATTATGAGGTAAAATTGTAAATTTGTAAAGATGTTGGTTATTTATATAAATAATATAAATAATTATATAAGAAGAATATTTAAAAAAAATATTTTTTTAAGTTAGAGTACTAGTTTATCTGTTGGAATCAAATTATTGTAAACTTAAATTTAAACTTATTTTAAGTTCAGTTGGAGTCAAATTACTGTAAAATTAATGATGCATATATAAAAGTCAATGATTGTGTCTTGCTCTCTAAGTTATTACTATTATTTTATTTATTTTAATTTATTCTATTAGGGTTTCAGTATTACTATTTATATGTCGCTTTTCTTGTTTAGTTGAACAGTTGTTTATGATGAAATAAAAAGAGATTCTTCTCGTTCTTCAAGGTTTCTTGAAGTTTATCAATTTTCGGTATTTTTCGGAATCAACGAAAGTTTGACGTATTATTTCTCGGGTATTTGTAGAAATAACGAGTCTTAATCTATATGTTATTGCTTCCCTGCGTCAGTTTGGTATCAGAGCCGAACGATGCCTCCCCGTCCCCGTCCTGCTCGCGAATCCGCCGTTGAGGCCGCAGCACGTCGCGATGCCGACGTCGCCGCCTTAAGTCGCCAAATCGCAGCCCTCGCCGTCGATCTCTAGGAGCTCCGCCTTGCTGTTTCCAACAAGCTATCGCCACCTCCACGCCGACCGATATCCGCGCTTGAGCGCACCTTTGTTGATGAACTCGATCCATATGATGATTCGGAAGACGAATCGGCCTCGATCTGGGATGACGAGCCCGCCGAGCCAATTTGGGACGCCGAACCCACCGAGCCGATCTGGGACGCTGAGCCCGCCAAACCGATATGGGATGACGAGCCGATTTGGGACGACGAACCGATCTGGGACGATGAACCAATCTGGGACGACGAGCCGCTTCATCACGTCGCTGCCCCGACGCCGCATCCTCATGACGTTGCCTCTACCCAGTCTTCTACTGCCCTTACGGAGTTGCCTCCAATCGTTGCCCTTGTGCTGCATCCTTACGTCGTTGCCGCTGCCCTTGCGCTACTTCCTCACGTTGCTACCCCTGCGTCGGTTCTTTCAGCCACTACCCTTGCGCCACATCAACGTGTCGTTGCGTTTGCGTCGTGCCCTCTGGTTTGTCGACGATTGGTGTTTGATCTCGGCATCTTCGTGCTCGATTTTCAGGTTCGCGGTCGAACCTTCTCCTAGAGGGGGAGAATGATGCAGATATAAAAGTCAATGATTGTATCTTGCTCTCTAAGTTATTACTATTATTTTATTTATTTTAATTTATTCTATTAGGGTTTTAGTATTACTATTTATATGTCGCTTTTCTTGTTTAGTTGAACAGTTGTTTATGATGAAATAAAAAGAGATTCTTCTCGTTCTTCAAGGTTTCTTGAAGATTATCAATTTTCGGTATTCTTCGGAATCAACGAAAGTTTGACGTATTATTTTTCGGGTATTCGTAGAATCAACGAGTCTTAATCTGTATGTTATTGCTTCCCTGCGTCACTTAAACTTAAACTTATTTTGAGTTTAAGTTTTGGTTTCTCGGTTGGAGATGACCTTATGTTACATTTTATAAATTATTGAAAAAAAACTCATCCAATCACAATATATTCAAGAAAAACTGAATTATTACAATTTTGATGTTGTATATGAGTTATACTTCACTTTTTTAAAATTATTTTCTTTCGATTTATTTCATATTTAAAATTTAAATTATACAAATTTATATTGCATTCACATTTATATGTTATTGTTGCGATATTGAAATTAAATCGTCCACGACTCTCGAATATATATATATATAAGATGACGAATAAAAGATAAATGGAAAAAGACGAAAACACAAATTTACGTGAAAACCGAAAATACGAGAAAATCACGAGAAAAAAGAGAAATTCATCTACTACATCTTTGAGATTACAATAATTAACTCTATGATTTTCCTTTACGAAGAACCTAATTTATAAGTGTGGCAAACCTATCAAATTGAAAATAATTAGAATTATGAATAAATCATTTTCTTAACTCCAAATTTTTATCGAATATAATTATAATTCTAATATTTTTTTATAATCTCTCTAAACAAAGATAGAAACAAATAAAAAAGAATAATCTTGGACCAAAATAAAATTGTCCGCGTCCAACATACCTCACGTCTCTATCGGCTTCACAACATATCCTTGGTGACATCACCCACTCAAGAATATGTCGTCCGCCTTAATTAATTTGGTGATGTTCGCCCGACATCACCCCATTTAATCAACATCAGTCGTGAGTCTCGTGAGCAGTTTTATTTCTCGTTTCTTTTATAATTCGAGTCATATTTCAACAGTCATATTTAGGGCAACCTCAATGGTATTGGTAAACTGACAAAGTCATCTTCTATTTTGCCAAAAAATGACAAGGTTCAATTGCTATTTGCTAAATCTTACACCAATGGTTTAAATATAGCAAGAGCCATTTTATTAAATTAAATAATAGTATGTTGTTTTTTGGTATGTTATCATATCAACTTTATAATTAAAAAAATGTTGTTGAATTTTGAGTGGTTGATGTAAGGGATTTTGATAACATGACATAAATGACAAGAACCATTTTTTCATGTGTATTTGCTCCAATATACATGGAAATTAGGCTAATTACCATTTTTTGGCAAGATCCATTTCAACCATTGTTGTTGATTTTTTTTGACTTTTTGCCAAAAAAATAGAAATAACCTTTGTCATTTCACAACCATTGGGTTGCTCTTATAAAAAATCAAATTATTTTTCATTTATTATATTTTAATTTATTTTAAAACAAAATTAATTAAAATTAAATGAATGATTTTGAAATAAAATAAACGAAACCTAAGAACATGTCCTAACTCAATCCCAATTACTATTTATGAAGTCATTTGTAAATAAAAAAAAATTGATAGAGAGAAAATATATTTTTCCAATATTTATTTTACACTATTTTCATTTAATTTGTTTTATATCTCAAATTTTAGCCAAAAAGAAAATGATATATAAAAGACCCACCATATTATTTTATTAATTCCTTGAAAATAAAAGTTTAGATAGTGTTGATCAACCACAACAATGAAGTAAACAATACGAAACGCCTCTAGCAAACGCTTATAGACTGATACAAATTGAACTTGTACTCCAAAACAGCCGAAGTCACGTGACCTTGACCATCGTCCGAAGCACTATAAGTCGTGGCTATCACATACCCACGTGCCATCTGGAAAACACCCGTGCCGCCCGCGACGATCAGTTCCCGAGTCGCGTTCAAAATCTGGCTTCTCCCGAGGACAGCAATCGACCCTCCCTTGTACAGGCTGTCGTCTTCGAACTTGAAGATCATGTTGATAACCATTGCATCAACCTTGAGGTCGGAAGAAGTGATCATCCCTTGGGCTCGGCCCAATGCTTGGGACGTGGCCTCGGGCCCACTTGTGATCAAGTCGTCCACAACCCTAACTTGACCAAAGTCCGTATCCGTGGTGATGTTGGGCCGGGCCACCTCCCAAACGGTTGCTTGTGGTCCGACAAGGACGTCTTGGACGTAGAAGTGAAGAGTTAAATCGGGTGTTTTGTTACGAGATTCGTAAGCTTCGATCCATTTTTTCGTTGCCTCGATTTCTTCGGTTGAAGCGGAAGTCGTGGCTACGATGAGCATTGAAGAAAGAATTAGAAATGTGAATAGTTTTTCCATGTTTTTTTTCTATGATCTCAGTGTAATTCGATATTTGTAATTGTGAAATTGTGATTATTATTTATAGGTGATTTGGTAAGATGCAATAACATATATACAGTATGTATTAAATAGTAACATTAATAAAGTATATAAGGCGTGATAATAAACATGAAATTAAAAGGAAAATATGGTTGAATTTGGTTATTCTCGTTTTCATTTTCGTACTTTTATTTTCAGGTCAAAATCATTAAATATATTTATGATTTCATTCTCATATTTATTTTTTCGATGATATTCTTTTCATATAGCTGTATTTCGATGATTTGTACAACAATTACATCTCAAAGAATAAAATTTAAAACATATTATTGTCGTCAATATTAATATTCAAGTATTACTGTAATTATATTTCATTATTTTCTTTTTCACGAACTTTTTTGGTCTTCCAAATTTGATCATAAAGTAACATCTAGATGAATATATAAGAAATAAAATAATAAAATAAAATTTTCTCAATCTTTAAGAAGAATAATTTCAAATTTTTAAATAATCTATACCCAAAATATTTTCAATGTTTTAAATTTCAATTTCTATTATGACTTATCATTTATGTAAAAAATCTTCTTTTTTGAAAACATTATTTTGAGGTAGTATTATTTGAAATATTGAACTTTAAAACAAACAAAAAGTCCCAAAAACTTTTTTGACAATATTGTAAGGCTGATAAATCTACGATAGTTATGTTAACTCATTTATCTCACGTTTGATTGAATTTGAGTGGACCTGAGATTGATAGAAAGCCCGCATGTAATTACTGTTCCTCTTCACAAGAGTAAACAACCCAAAAGGGTGTGTTTTAATATCTCATCTTTACAGTTCATATTGATATAAATAAAAATACTCCATCAATTTACCCTAATTTCTCACCAAATATTTATTTGCAGCAGATCGATCTTTCTAACTCTCATTTCTTCTACTATCTTCATCTTCCATTCTAGAAATACCAATTATTTGGATTTCCTCCAAAAAAAACAATTTTTTTTCTAGATCTCGACATCCGAATATTGATGAGTAATCGAGGAGGTTCTTCAAGTGCCCGTTTTTGCTGCCGTCGCCGATGAAACACATAAAGACGGTGCAGGTGCAGCGGCACTACTCCGTGAAGTTGAACAAGACAACGATTTCGGAGCAGAAAAAAGTTTCGATCGAGTTTATGAAAGCTTTGGATTTCCAAAGAGGTTTTGAAAGACGAAATTGGAATTAAAAAAATATACACGATTTAAGTTGTGTTTGAATTTCTTTTTCTGGAAATATTGATCGAAAGTTCTGATAAAAGTTGTCGATAAATTTATTTTAAGTTTTGGTTTTGGTTCTACCAAACAGCCTCATAGTTATCTTATTAAATTTATCCCAGTGAACTTATCTATGTTAATTTATCGGAGGATAAAAATATTGGGCCACCAAACACCCCCTAAATGATTTTCAACGGTATAAGAATAATATAATTAACAATAGTTAATAAACGTTACATCATAACTTATGTCAAGGTTTCATAGCTTACGTCAACATCTGATTTTAGCATATACTGGAGTATATATATTTTTTTATCATTTTGTATTCCTTTTGAAGAAAAAAATAAACAAAAAAAAATTATATTCCTTCGGTTAAAATTTTTAAGTGTTTTTTTTATAATCTTATTGTTACCTATTTTAAGGGTTTGCTATACTTATAAATAAAAATCTTCACACTTGATTATTAGTATGATATTATTGAGAACATCACACGATCAATGTTATTGAGAGCATTGATTTAAGATCGATATTATTGAAATATTGTGAGACACGGTGTTATTGAGAACATTGTTTTGAGAGAGCGTTTCTAGAGAGAGATTTCGTGATATATATATATAGAGACTTCGGGGATCGAAGGCGGGACAAATGCAGTGACGGAAAAAGACGAGAGTGGAGATGTCTTGCTAATATCTTCTGAGCCTCTCAAAGACTCTTGGGTACTTGACTCAGGAGCATCGTTTCACACAACGACGAGACGTGACGGCATGGAGGGATTTGTTGTCGGAGACCACAGTAAGGTTCATCTTGCGGATGGAAAGACCTTGGGCGTCGTGGGTGTTGGTAACGTGAGATTGAAGACGTCGTTTGGACAGACGTTGAAGCTGTCGAATGTAAGGTGTGTGCCGAAGCTGTGGGGAAACTTGATCTCGGTTAGCCAGCTTGAGAGGGGCGGACACAAAGTTACGTTCGAGAATGGGTCTTGGCAGGTGTCAAAGGGTGCGATGGTTATTTCTCGTGGTCGAAGGACGGGTACCCTTTACACTACGACTTGTGGTCGTGATATTGGTGTGACCGACGACATCAATGAGCCTGAGCATTGTGGGCTGGATCATATGAGAGAAAGAAGACTGCAGTCAAAAGGGAGTTCGGAGGAACCTCATATGGACCGGAGTCCGTGTCTCGAATAGCATAGAAGAGTACGATTCTCGGTAGCCGAGAGAGAATCGGAAGATGGAGAGCTGAGATATGATTTGGGAGATGTTCCGCTAGATGCGACCCATGTAGACCAACCGAAGGAGGTCTCGATCTTCAATCATATGCTTTTAAAGCGAAATGACATAGCAATGTTAGCTGAAAATGCGAGCAATAGGACAATGAGAAACGAGATGAGCTAGTTATTGTCGCAGTGTGACTCGTTGGTAAGAGACGAGGTAATGCGTTCGGGTAAGATTCCTTGCGACTCTGCTGGAGGAAGTCTTATGAAAAATTCAAATAGCATTGATGAGAAGTTCGACATTTCCCATGCGGTGGGAGTTGTTAGACGATTTGGATGCAACTCTGGGGATAGTTCTGGAGAGAGTCCGGTGATGAGGATTCTGAAAACGAAGGGAAGTATGCAAGGGAATCGTGAAGCTAACGGTGAGAATGTTGGTGAGTCTCGAAAAAGGTCGTCAGTGATAGACGACGGGCATGAAAATGTTGATGTTGACCATTCAGTGGGAGTTAGCCGTTTCACAAGCAATTTGGGGAAGCGACGTTTAGGAGCTTTGAGAAGCTTTGTTTCAATGTTGCGGTTTCGGAGGTCCGAAAGGGAGTTGCGAGGTGATGAGAAAGTTATCGGGGATGACAATGTGAAGAAGAACTGGAAGAATCTGAGAAGTCGTGATGCGTCGAAGTTGGTTAAAACTACGACTGTACGATGTTGGTGAGAACTAGGGATTCCGCTGCAGTGGGAGGTGATCGATGATCGGGATTCGCCTCCAAGTGAGAAGAGAGTATAGGGGTCGTGAATTATCTTCACGTGGGAGATTGTTGGGTGTGAAGCCCGTATTCACGCCATAGACGACGGAGAAGATGAACGGGTTTAGACGCGCGTCGGGGAGTCGCCGAGAAGTCCACCCGGGAGCTTTGGCTTGGTGTCGGCCGACACCAAGCCCCGTCGGACAACATAGGTCGGTCGAGCAAGTTTCTGAAGATTCCGAGCTCCAACTCGAGGTGAAATACGCAATGCGTATTGGGTGTCGGCCGACACCCTTGTATTGTCGGCCGACATGCACGGGAAAAGTCCAGCGGGATTTTTTGTCTTTCTCTCAAAGTCTCCCACCCCTATATATTAATACCCTACTCGTGTAATTAGGGTATGGGAACACCAAGAGCACACCGAAAGTCTAGAATTCATAGAATAATTGAGAGCGTGAGTATACGGAGATACAAGTAGGATTTGTAAACTCCCCGGAGTCAATTATTGAGTATTCTAGTGAAATCTGCAGTGGACGTAACCCTTGTTAACGGGTGAACCACTATAAATTCTCGTGTCGTTTATTTTCGTTCGTGTTTATCGTTTTTTGCAGCAACGGAATTGAGCGCAAATCCCAACATATTATTGTGTTGACGAAGCTTAAATGTGGTGTAACTTAGTTTTCATGTCAAAATGTAGAAAAAACGAGACTTAATTGAATGACGAGCCGTACATGAATGCATCAACTTAGAGCATAAAACTGGTTTCGCTCCTTCTGAATCTTAACTCGTGCCTTATATAGATGTAAAGCTCTTGAAGTTTAGATTTCGGGAAATTTTGAATCGAGACGATCGAAGTTCGAACGAATAAGTTTCTTGAACTTAGAATACTTGAAAGTTCAACTTTAAGGACGAGAACTTCTGGAAATCACTCGAGTATTCAGCCATTCACCCTATCATCGTTTGCACTCCAACTATCATCTCCGCCTCTCTCATATTGATATATCGTTGTTACTTGTTACTTGACTACATTCAATCTTTCCCTTTCCCTTGAGGTCATATTGATATTGATATATACAGTATAGTTATTTCTTTAATTTTTGGTAAAAAAAATAATAAAATAACATTTTTTTTAATCTAAAGAGTAGCACAATATTATTTTATTCCTTGCAAATAAAAGTTTAGATAGTGTCGATCAACCACAACATTAGGTATTAAGTAAACGATACAAAACCTTCTAGCAAACGATTTTCTTGGACTGATACAGATTAACCTCGTACTCCAAAACAACATTTGAAGGTGAAGCATTATAAGTCGTCACGATCACATATCCACGCGCCATCTTGAACATACCCGTTGTTGCGATTTAAAGCACAAATCGCACACGGCGCTCGCGAAATATAAACACGAGATGACACAAAGAAAAGAGATATGCGTAAAAGAACGAACACAGAATTTACGTGGAAACCCAAAACACGGGAAAAAACCACGGGAAGGAAGAAACAATTCACTATATCGTTGAGGTTACAATGTCTAACGTCTGATTTTCGTCTACCGGAGACCCTCAATTTATAGGTGTAGCACACCTATCAAATTGGTAACAATTAGAATTAGGAATAAATCCTTTTCCTAATTTTATAACTCCTAAATCCATAAGGAATATAATTATATTTCCAATATAATTATACTCTCCCTAAATCAAGTAATCCATAAATAGAGCTCTCGGGTCGATAAACGGGCTGAAAATCGTCCTCAAACGAAAAAACGGACGCGATGGGCGCGACGAGCGCGCCGCGCTGGGTTTTCAGCACAACCCAGCGCGGCGCGGTAGCTCACATCGAACACCACCAGCGCGGCGCGCTGGGTTTTAAGCACAACCCAACGCGGCGCGCTAGCTCTCATCGAACACCACCAGCGCGCCGCGCTCTGTTTTCTTCACAGAATCAGCGCGGCGCGCTGATCCTCTTCTAGCCCACTTTTACTCCGTTTTTTGATCTCGTTCCGCTCCAATTCTTGATTCGAGTCATATTATAACAAATCTCCACCTTGACGAGAATCCCCGCGACTCCAAGCCGCACCATCCTCCAACGATCATAGACCAATGTTTCTTCCTTCCACCCAGCCCCGTAGGGCTCACTCAAAGCATGAGCAACCTAAGTTTGAGCCACACCCAAACTTAGAACAAGAATCCGGAGTTACACCGATCAGCCCTTGGATACCGCCAAGCTCCGTGACCATCACGCAATCTCCATTCTCAAGTCTCGCCTTCTCGCTACTATCAGCACCACCTGCATTCGCCATTGCTTCAGTGCTATCCATAGTACGTCTAGGCTCGATCTCCGATTTTTGAATACTATTCGGGTTAGTATTCCCGGTGTCCCCGACACCATCACACATGCATGAATTTTCAACCAAAAGTGATCCCGACTCACTTTCCAGCGAATGGCTTCCTTGGGCAGAGACAGTTGCCCTCGTGGTAATTGTGTTGCCGCACAGCTCATACAATCCACCAATCGTTCTCTCGCCTCGCAAAATAAGTCGTCTACCCCGACTTACTTTCAACACTCCACCTTTACAGAAATACCGGTATCCTTTCTGATCTAAGGTGCTAAGAGAGATAAGATTCCTTCTCAGGTCTGGAACGTACCTTACATCACCGAGGGTTCGAATATTCCCATCAACCATCTTGATTCTCACCGTTCCCGTGCCGCGTATCTCACACAATGAGTCATTACCCATGACCACCGTCCCACCGACACTTTCATCAAACGTGTCAAACTCATCCTTGTTGTGACACATGTGATATGAACATCCCGAATCCAAGATCCACCCCTTACTCGTTCCCAAATCGGATACAGCCAGGAGTTCACCATCGATGAAACCTCCTTCTCCGAAATCGACCACGTTCGATTCCTCTCACCGATTTTTCAGGGCCTGACAGTCCCTCTTCATGTGGCCTTCTTTCTTGCAGTAGTGACAAATCCCCCTGAATCTCTTCTTCTTTGCCCCGCCCTGGACATTAAGACCTTCACCTGGATTTTCACCACTTACAACCTTCTTCATCGTCTCCTTTGATCTCAAAGCATCGACCAAGTCTCCAAGCTTCAGGGTCTTACTACTATAGAGAATAGTATCCCTAAATGAATCATATGAAGATGGCAACGAACAAAGCAAAATCAAAGCAAGATCCTCTGTATCATACTTTAACTCCATGGTCTCAAGATCGGACACGATCTCCATGAAGGTAGACAGATGCTCTTGCAGGCTTGTACCCTCCACCATACGATGCGCGTACAACCTTTGCTTCAGATGCAACTTTGTGGTCAAAGTCTTCGTCATACACAGATCCTCCAACTTCGACCACATCTCTGCCGCCGTCTTCTCCTTGATCACCTCTTCGAGCAAAGGACCAGAGACGTAGACCGAAATTATACCTCTTGCCTTTCTGTCCTTCCGAGCCTTCTCTTCCGGCTTCATCGTGCTTGCCATATTGTCCATGCCCAGCAACGCATCATCAAGGTCCATGTTGGTGAGAACCGACTCCACCTTGAACTGCCATGTAGAGAACCGCATGCTCCGATCTAACAACGGAATATCAAATTTCGCCGACATCTCTCCAAATATTCACGAGCACCACCGAAAACACGGAAAACCCAAGTCGCGACCTCAGGCTCTGATACCACTTGTTGCGATTTAAAGCACAAATCGCACACGGCGCTCGCGAAATATAAACACGAGATGACACAAAGAAAAGAGATATGCGTAAAAGAACGAACACAGAATTTACGTGGAAACCCAAAACACGGGAAAAAACCACGGGAAGGAAGAAACAATTCACTATATCGTTGAGGTTACAATGTCTAACGTCTGATTTTCGTCTACCGGAGACCCTCAATTTATAGGTGTAGCACACCTATCAAATTGGTAACAATTAGAATTAGGAATAAATCCTTTTCCTAATTTTATAACTCCTAAATCCATAAGGAATATAATTATATTTCCAATATAATTATACTCTCCCTAAATCAAGTAATCCATAAATAGAGCTCTCGGGTCGATAAACGGGCTGAAAATCGACCTCAAACGAAAAAACGGACGCGATGGGCGCGACGAGCGCGCCGCGCTGGGTTTTCAGCACAACCCAGCGCGGCGCGGTAGCTCACATCGAACACCACCAGCGCGGCGCGCTGGGTTTTAAGCACAACCCAACGCGGCGCGCTAGCTCTCATCGAACACCACCAGCGCGCCGCGCTCTGTTTTCTTCACAGAATCAGCGCGGCGCGCTGATCCTCTTCTAGCCCACTTTTACTCCGTTTTTTGATCTCGTTCCGCTCCAATTCTTGATTCGAGTCATATTATAACACCCGTGCCGCCCGCGACGATCAGTTCTCGGATCTCGTTGAAAATCTGGTTCCTCCCAAGGACGGCGATCGAGCTCCCATTGTACAGGCCGTCGTCAGAGAACTTGAAGATAATGTTGAAAACCACGGCAGTAACATTGAGGTCGGAAGAAGCGAACATCCCTTGGGCTCGGCCCATGCTATTGGATTTATTGGGATGGGGCCCACTTGTGATCAAGTTATCCACGACCCTAACTTGGCCGAAACTTGTGTTTGATTTGGAAGTGATGTTGGCTCGGCCCACCTCCCAAATGGTTGGATTCCGCCCGGCCAAAACATCATGGACGTAGAAGTGAAGTGTTAAATCGGGCTTTTTTTTACAAGATTCGTTATAAGCTTGGATCCATCTGTTCGCCGCCTCGACTTCTTCGGTTGAAGCGGAAGTTGTAGCTACTACGAGCATTGAAGAAAGAATTAGAATTGTGCATAGTTTTTCCATGTTTTTTTTACACTGAATAATGTAATTATGATCAGTGTAATTTGATGTTTGTGAATTGTAATTGTGAAATTGTGATTAGTCCTTATTTATAGGTGATTTGGTAAGATGCAATAAAATATATTAAATAGTAACATTAATAAAATATATAAGGCGTGATAATAAACATGAAATTAAGAAAATATGGTTCAATTTGGTTATTCTCGTTTTCATTTTCCTACTTTTATTTTCAGGTCATAAATCATTATGTATATTTATGATTTCATTCTCATTTTTTTATTATATTTATTTTTTCGATGATATTTTTTTCATATAGTTTAGTTTAGTTTCAATTAAAATATTTTATTTAAACTTACATATTTGGATGATTTGGACAACAACTACATCTCAAAGAATAAAATTAATTAAAACATATTATATATAATTGTTATCAATATTAATATTCAAGTATTACTGTAATTATATTTCATTATTTTCTTTTTCACAAACATTTTTGTTCTTCCAATTTTGGTCATAAAGTAACATCTACATGAATACTCCATATACGAAGTCACTAAGCTTTAAACATTAGACAAATAAAAATAAACTCAATCTTTAGGAAACATAATTTCAAAAATTTAAAATACCAAATATAATTTAAATATATTAAATTTCAATTTTTTATTATGACGATCATTTATTTAAGAATTTTTCTTTTTTGAAAATATTATTATGAGGTAGTATAATTTGAAATATTGAACTTGAAAACAAACAAAACGTTCCAAAAACTTTTTTCACAATATTGTTTTGAGGTATTAATTGAAAATTTTAGAAATTTCTTGACCATATTGGTTTCAAAGGGAAATTTAATATATTAAGTCATTTTCAACGAAATCAGAAAAATATAATTAACAATATTTATTAAACGATACCTCATAACTTATGTCAAGGTTTAATAGCTTAATAAAATATATATATAAGGCGTGATAATAAACATGAAATGAAGAAAATATGATTCAATTTGCTTATTCTTGTTTTCATTATTAATGTACTTTTTATTTTGGTCAGAAACCATTATGTATATTTATGATTTCATTCTTATTTTTTTTTATAATATTTATTTTTTCGATGATATTTATTTCATATAATTTAGTAAATGTTCTTTTGAACTTAAACCTAACTGAATGAACGGAAGGGAAACTGAACTAAATTAATTTTTTTATAAAAATAATAATATTTTTTATAAATTATTTAATATTTTTTAAAAATATTAATAATATTATGATATTAACTAGATTATATAGTTAAAATTATTAATTCAAATTATATTTTATTTATTATATTTTAATTTTTTTAAAATAAAATTAATCGAGTTGAACTGAACTGATTTGAAAATCGAACTATCTGAAATGAACTGAAATTAAGTCCAAAAGAATATGTTTAAGTTCAATTAAAATCTCATATTTAAACTTCCATATTTCCGTGATTTGGACAACAATTACATCCCAAATAACAAATTTTAATTAAAGCATATTATTTTTATTAATTTGTAAAAAAAAGATAATTTTATAAATAATTAATAGTGTTTGGTTTGAGTTTAGGGTAAACGTAAATTTAATTAATTTGATATTGGTTGGAGCATCTCACCTACTCTAAAATAAGTAGGTTTTTTTAATCGGTTGGAGATGTTCTTAAACAATAGAATTATAATAATAATTATTAAATATTAATATTAAAGTTAATTTGATATTAAAAAGTTCAACTCGAACCGAAGTAGCCCAATAACTTGAATGACCTAGATCGAAACCGAATGAGCTGACCCGATTGACATCTCTACAAATAACCCACCGAAAAAATAATTCTTTCAAGATTTTTAAATAATTTTACGATATTCTTTCGACCCAAATTATATAAAGAAGGTTTGCCCATTGATCCGAGAGGAAAGTAGTATGAAATTGAGAGTTATCAATATCAAATTTATTAAAACTTTGTGGAAACAAAATTTCACGATTAAATACCAAAGTGTAATAAATTATAAATATATTGTACGTTTTACATGTTAATCACATAATAAACTACAAATAAAATAAAATTAACAAAAATTAAATATTTTTAAAATAGATGACATAATAATAATAATAATAATAAAATTAATTATCAACATGAGAAAATTATATTTAGACCCACAATATTATTTTATTTTATTCATCTCAAGATAAAAGTTTGGATAGTGTTACCAATGTCCAATGACAACGGGTAAGGTACGCACACGATGTAAAACGCATTGCGCATGCTCTAGCAACATTAGCTAGCTATAGCTAGGGATGATAGAGAGAAACCTTGTATTCCAAAACAGTGGAAGTAATACGACCCTTATTGTCTTTCGAAGCGTTATTCGTCGTGCATGCCAATCGCATGCCCACGCGCCATCTGGAGTTCCCGACTCTCGTTGAAAACATGGATTCTCCCCTAGGCGGAAATCGACGCCCCCTTGTACGGGCTGTAGTTGAACTTGAAGATCATGTTGATAACCATGGCATCAACCTTGAGGTTGGAAGAAGCAAGGGCGGATCTAGGGGGTGGCCGGGCCGGGCTCTAGCCCCCCTAATATATTTATACCTACAAAATTTTTTAATTTTATTTGTAGTTTAAGTGGTAAACCTCCTACCTCCTCATGACTAAAAGGTCAAGGGTTCAAGCCCTTTAGCCCTTTTAATTTTTTATAACTTTTTCCCTTTTAGATTTTAGCCCCCTTCGTTTTTTTATCCTAGATCCGCCCTGAAGAAGTGATCATCCCTTGGGCTCGACCCAATTCCTCGGACATGGCATCGGGCCCACTTGTGATCGAGTCATCCATGACCCTAACTTGACCGAAATCCGTATCCGTGGTGATGGGTCGGGTCACCTCCCAAATGGTTTTTTGCGGCCCGACAAGGACGTCTTGAACATAGAAAGTGAAGAATTAAATCGGGTGTTTAAGTGTTTTGAGAATTGTACGATTGGATCATTTTGATGATCGCTGCGCGCATCGCCTTCTTCGGTTGAAACGGAAGTCGTAGCTACGATGAGCATTGAAGAAAGAATTAGAGTAGTTTTGCATAGGTTTTCCACGTATGTAGTGAGTCTAGTTTGATATATTTTGTGAAGTTATTTATAGTGATAAAATGAACTTAGAAAGGTACAAAAATGTATAAATAATACTACTAACAATAAAAAAATATAAAGCGGGGTAATTAACATGAATTTTTAAAATAAAGTTCAATTTGTTTATTCATTTTCGTATTCATGCTTTTATTTTCAAGTCATAAATGATCAATATGCAATTTTATGATTTTATTCTTAGCTTATAAGGTGTTTTAAAAAAGACAGAATTACCTTTACTTTTTTTTCAAATAAAATCTTATTTTAAAATCTTTCATAATTTTTAATATTTTATTAAATAAAGTTATTATTAATATCTTATAAGTTCTTTCATATTATTTTATAAATAACTCAACATCTTATTTGCAAATTTAAATTTAAGATAGCTATAAAAATATCTTATAAGAATTATAAGTGATTGAAAAAAGCTCACTCAAACACAATATATTCAAGAAGAAATGAATTATTACATTTTTAAAAATATTTTCTTTCTATTTATTTCATATTTAAATTTTAAATTATACAAATTTGTATGTTGCATTTCCACTTATATGTCATATTTATAAAAAAAAAATTAATTCAATTTTTTTTATTTTTATTTATTTTAAAATAAATTTAATTTTTGGTTTAACCATATACTGTAACATGTCCTAACTAGATCATCCCAATTATTTATGAACACATCTTTTCTAAATTTTAAAAAATGCATTTATTTTACATCATTTGTTTTATTTTATCCAACAAAACCCACAATATTATTTTATTCCTTGAAAATAAAAGTTTAGATAGTGGTGATGAACCACAACCATGAAGTAAACGATACGAAATGCCTCGCGCACGCTCTAGCAATCGCTTATCGATTAAGTATAAACGATACGAAATGGCATCAACCTTGAGGTTGGAACATGTGATCATCCCTTGGGCTCGGCCCAACGTCTGGGACTTGGCTTCGGGACCACTTGTGATCAAGTCGTCCACAACCCTAACTTGACCGAATAAGTCCGTATCCGTGGTGGTGTTGGGTCGGGCCACCTCCCAAACGGTTGCTTGGGGCCCGACAAGGACGTCTTGGACATAGAATTGAAGAGTTAAATTGGGTTTTTGGAGACAAGATTCGTAAGCTTGGATCCAATTTTTCGTTGCCTCGACTTCATCGACTGCGACGGAAGTTGTAGCTACTATGAGCATTGAAGAAAAAATTAGAATTGTTCATACTTTTTTCATTTTTTTTTTTTTTTTGTGAACTGAATAATGTGTTGGGTTATGTCTTTCAAATCCTACGTGTGCAATCGATAAAGTCATAAAGTCGTTATTTGAATGTTAAATGATTAGTCAATAATATTTATTGTTGGGAGCAATATAATATTAATCGATAATAATACCTACAGGGTAACACACGGACTCAATGGTGATATATGTTGCTTGTAAATAATATTGATTTAAAATTAAAATTTACGTGGATTTACACATGCATGTGATGCATGAAATGCATGTCACAAGGTGTGATATGGCATGACACACAAGTAAATGGGGACCACATATCATGATTTAGCATTATTATTTTGCAATGCCCTTTCATCTCCCCCTGAACCCACCATTACTTGTACATTATGATGCACATAATGTGGGGTTACAACTTACATGGAGGGATGTAAGATCATCTCCAACCGAACACAAAAACTAAACTAAAAAATAAGTTTAGTTTTAAGTTTACAGTAAATTAGCTCCAACCGAGATTTCAATACTTAAACTTAAAAGAATATTCTCAAATTATTCTTTTTATACATGAATTTTTTATACTATTTTTATAAATAACCAATATCTTTACAAATTTATAATTTAACCCCGTAACTTTTGACATTAAATTTAAAAAAATTAATAAATATTATTTTCAATTTCAAATTTCAAAAATAAAAAATATAATAAAATATTGATAAAATATGACAAAATTGCACAAACATGAAATATTTAATATTTAATTATAAACATTTATTTTTATTTTTAAAATAAAATTTTATTTTAATTATTAATATATGATTATTAAAAAAATTAAATTACAAAATATATTAAATAAAAAATTAAAATAAAAGGTTAATAGGTCTTTTTTATTAGTTTGTAAAATAAAAGGATGATTTTATAAATAATAAATAGTTTTTAATTTGAGTTTAAGGTAAACGTAAATCTAAGTATTTTTTATTTGGGTCCCACCATAATACTTATAATAAGTTTATATTTTGGTATCGGTTGGAACATCTCCCCTACTTCAAAATAGGTTTTTGGTATCAGTTGGAGATGCTTTAATATGGTGAATATAGAGATGAAAATCTGATTTTCATGTCATTATATGAGCACCCACGAAATTCACACCAAAAATGAGAGAGTACTTAGAGAATCGTCTCAAAATCAAGCTTAAGTTCATCGTCCGGGTTCGTGTGCAACACGTAGAGGCCGGGCCATTTGTGCGGCTACGACATCCGGACGATCAAGGCGTGACGAGGTCATACCAAAGAGTATCAATTTCAAGGTGGTGTTCCAGACGATGAGGTTCGTCAACATTGTTTCTCTCATCATCAACGAGGCACGCTACACTGGTTGTAAGTGCCGCATCCTTATATATATATATATATATATATATATATATATATATATATATATATATATATATATATATATATATATATATATATATATATATATATAAAGTGTCTATACATATATTTGTGTGTACCAAATCTTATCTTCGTGTTTACTCGTTTTACACGCTTCCGTACACAAAGGCGGACCCACCCGACCAGTTCAAGGGGGGCCATTTTTCTTTTAAAATTTTACTCTAACCTATTATTTTTCCTACATTATAGTTTCTTGTTCCAGAAAAAATTATTACCATGAACAAATATATTAAAAAATATATTAAATTTTTATTTTTAAAATTAAAAAATATAAAAATATATTTTTAAGTTGTAAAGTAAATTAATTGTGAGCAAAATTTAAATATTATGTATATAAAATAGTTATAAAGTAAATTAATTGTGAACAAAATTTTTGAGATTTTTTAAAAATATTTATGAATTATTATTTGAATTTTAGATTACTATTTAATTAAGTTCAAATCATTATCGTTCACATTCACTTCCTCTTATTCATATTATATGTCGTTATGAATTTTCAAATTATTTTTAATTTAAATTTATTTTGAAATTTTCAATTTAAATTTAATTTAATATTTTCAAAATTACTTTAATATTAATTTAAACCATTTAAATGTTAATTAGTGTAATGCTTTGATTTATATTTTTAAAGTAATTAATAAAAAGTAAAATTGAGAGTTAATATTTTTATTAATATGTGTACAAGCTTAAGTCTTAAGAATATATATTTTGAATATGAGATTCAAAGTACTATTAATTTATCGCAATTTAAATAAATTATAATATTTTGTTCACTTATATCTTAAACAAAATTAATTATTTCTCATTTTATTTAATTTAATGCACATAATACGTGTTAGTATGTACTTATATATATAAATGTGTAATAGTGCCGTATGTATTTAACTATTTATGTATGTATCAATATTTGCTATCTTATTTAATTACGGCTCATCCAACATGTTTATTTAAATCTCAATGTGGGCCAATTAGGCCTCAATGTTAATAGATACAGTACATATATACTACTTTATATATATTCAGTGATTTTTTTTTAAATTTCAGTGGGGCGAACTGGCGAAGGCCCACTCTTGCCTATGAGTGGGTCCGTTCCTGTCCGCACCCACAAACGAGGTAATCGTGTCATTGAATTGGCATCGAAAACCTTCGCAATGATCAATCAGTAGTGTAATTTTGATATTGGTTGTGAAATTGTGATTGTTATTTATAGGTGATACATGAAGTTGGTAAGTAATACCTTACATGGGTTACACTTTTATTTTTTCATTTACTTAAAAAATATATATATTCTTACATTTTTAATGATTTATTTTAAAATTATTTTCAATTACTTACTTTATTAATGTAAAAATTCTTATTTACCTTCAACTTTTTTTTATAAATAAGTAAACAAAACAGCATTTTTTTTTAATTCACATTTGACCATACATGATGAAATTAAAAAATATGATTCACTTTGGTTATTCGTTTTCATTTTCGTAATTTTATTTTCAGGTAAAAAAACTTATGTATATATTTAAAATTTCATTCTTGTTTTTTTTTTAAAAATATTTATTTTTTTCGATGACATTTTTTTCTTACAGTGTAGTTTCAATTAAAATCTCATACTAACTTACATATTTCGATGATTTGAACAACAATTACATTTCAAAGAATAAAATTTAAAACATATCATACATTGTCATAAATATTAATATTCAATTACGGAGTATTACTGTAATTATATTTCATTATTTTCTTTTTTACAAACTTTTTTGGTCTTCCAATTTTTGTCATAAAGTAACATCTAGATGAATATAATGTATATATACCAAGTCACTAAGCAAATAAATTTATTGAAACATAAATAATACTTCAATACATTTTCGAAATCTCTTACAAATAAAATAAAATTTATCAATATATACCCAAAAATAATTTCAAAATTTTAAATAATAAATAAAAAAATAATTTCAAGGTTTTAAATTTCAATTTCTTATTATGACTGATCATTTATTTAAAATTTGCTCTTTTTAAAAAAATATTATTTTGAGGTAGTATTATTTTAAATATTAAACTTGAAAACAAACAAAAAGTCGCAAAAACTTTTTTGACGATATTGTGTTAAGGTATTATTTGAAAAATTATAAACTTTCATGACACTATTGTTTTCAAAGGGACAATTAATATAATATGTCATTTTCAACAAGATCATATTAACACCATGACGTAACGGCAACGTATAGAACATAATTAAAAAGTACTCATTAATTCTAAAAAGACTCGAAGATTAATATATTTCAACAATTTTACAAATTCGGTACCCGGTCTATATATTCGGTCTCTGCTCTCTGGACAAACATATTCCGTTCCGGGAACTCATTTACAGAATAAATCAATTTTCAAACATCTAAAAGAATATTTGAGGCATTTTAAGAACGGTGTAAAAGAGCATATTATTAAGTGATTGTATATAAAAGAGTATTTTTAAAAACATAAAACACTATCTGAATAAGAGTATTTTTAAAATTTTCAAATTTTAATAAAATTATTATTATTCTCTATATTAATTATTATATATTTTCAATTTTTTCATATTTTCTTATATTATTATTTTATTTATTTTCACAAATTTTGAATTTTAAATTTTATATAATTTTAATTCAAACCTATAATTTATTTGTTAAATTATTTCTATATATCAACTAATTTTTTATTTTATTTTTATTATTCAAGATTAGATATAACTTTTTATTGTAAAATCGATGGTGTTAGTAAGAATGATGATTATGTTTATATGGAATGGAGTATATTAATTCTCAACAAAATATCTTATTAAATTGTTTTTTTTTAGTCATTGTATGCTATCAAATGATTCAAATCTATCTCCATGATTCAATCCTCACTTTCGGGATTTGTTTTAATTAATTTATATTTATATAAATTTTGACCATTTGTTTTGAAATAAAATTTTCAATATTTACAATAAAAACATGTATATATTTTAGTAGTATATGTAAGGTTAATTTGTACGTGTAGCTTTGAGTTTTTTAAATAATTTTTTTTAAATAATTAAAATATAAAAAATGATACATTTTGAGAGGTCACGGACCAAAAAAGGAAAATGAAATATTTTCAGAGAAAGTTCGAAGTAGTAAAATACAATTTTTAGAATGAGATATTTTAAAAATGACAAATCAAACAGAAAATTGAAACACATACTGTATTAAGTAATAATATAGTGAAATATAATACTGATGAAACATGCAATTACATTAAAAATAGTACTGTACTAAATACTGTACAAGTGTACAAGTATAATTCTATGGATGATTTTTGATTGGGGGTATCTTTTAAAATAATAATACTTAAATATTATAATTATAATTAAAAGTGAAATATCTATTTAATCTTTTTAATATAAATTTTACTTTATACATTGTTAAAATTATTATTGTAATTACAAAATTCAAAATAAACTTTTTTTTTATAATTATAAATAAAATATTATCGTACAATTAATAAAAAAAAGTTTGAAAAAAATTAACACTAAAAACACTTAAATTTATTCCTTAAAAATAAAAGTTTTAATAACGGGTAATTTAGTAGACGATGTGAAATGCCTTTCACAAACTCTATCAACAGCCTTGATACAAATAAACCTTGTACTCAAAAACAGCAGAAGTAACATGACCTTTACCATCATCCGAAACTTTATTAGTCTTTCCGATCGCATATCCACGCGCCATCTGGAAAACACCCGTACCACCTGCGACAATCAGTTCCCGAGTCTCGTTGAAAATCTGGCTTCTCCCAAGAACGGCAATCGACCCCCCCTTGTACGGGCCGTAGTCGAACTTGAAGATCATGTTGATAACCATGGCATCAACCTTGAGGTCGGAAGAAGTGATCATCCCTTGGGCTCGGCCCAATTTATTGGATTTGAGATCGGGCCCACTTGTGATCAAGTCATCCACAACCCTAACTTGACCGAAATTCGTATCCGTAGTGATTTTGGCTCGGGCCACCTCCCATACGGTTGTTTGAGGTCCCGCCAAGACGTCCTGCACATAGAATTGAAGGGTTAAATCGGGTTTTCGTGTTTTGAGACTAGAATTGTAAGCTTGGATCCATCGTTCCGCCGCCTCGACTTCTTCGGTTGCAATGGATGAAGTCGTAGCTACGATGAGCATTGAAGAAAGAATTACAATTCTGCATATTTTTTCCATTTTTTTTAATGAACTGAATAATATATGTAATGAGTGTAATTTGATATTTGTTGTGAAGTTGTGATTATTATTTATAGGTGAAAAATGAAGATGGTAAGATGTTATACCTACTTTGTCTCAGACTAATAATGATAACATTTTTTTCACAAACTACAAATTTGAGACATTAAATGAGACGGATGGAGGATAAAGTACTCCATAATTATAATAATGGTAATTGCAATTAACATGAAATTACAAAAATATGGTTCAATATCCATGATTATTTATTTTCATTTTAATACTTTTATTTTCATGTCATAAATTAATATGTAATTTTATCAATTTATAACTAAAATAGTTTAAAATATTTAAACAATATTTATAAAAAAAATAATTTCAAAGTTTTAAATTTCAATTTCTTATTATGACTGACATGCATTTCATTAAAAGATGGATTTTAAAAAAAATATTATTTTGTGTTATTTATTGTTTGAAAAATTAAAATCTTTATTGATACTATTGTTTTAAATTATACTCTTAATTGACACGCTTAATTTCTCGAAATGCTTATTATCGAAAAATGTTGAAAATTTACGTCATTTTTCTCAAAATATTTAAG
Source organism: Euphrasia confusa (assembly GCA_954870475.1). Taxonomy (NCBI): domain Eukaryota; kingdom Viridiplantae; phylum Streptophyta; class Magnoliopsida; order Lamiales; family Orobanchaceae; genus Euphrasia; species Euphrasia confusa. The sequence continues at coordinate 25,790,607 of OX940967.1, forward strand.
AACAGGCAATTTAAGAACGGGCCAGAAAAATATAATAAAAATACTTATTACTAATTTACTACTACTAAACTTACGTTAGTCACATGTTTTACGTCACATGTTTCGTAGCTTACGTCACAATACTTCATCGGTCTTCCTTGAAGCATCTTTTTTTTTTCTTTCAAGGATGTGTAAAAAGAATTTACGTATAATTATTTTGTTTGAATAATTATTTAAATAATCAAGAATAGAAAGTGAGATATTTTTAGATAGACAAAAAAATTAAAGTAAAAATTCATTAATAATTACACTCAAATATTTATGCACTATTGATCAAAACATATATTAAAAAAAATTCTTTTTTTTAAGAAAATATATTTTTAAAAATATACTCTTTAATATATTTTTAAGTTAAAAATTAAAGTAATTATGAGTAAAATTTTAAAAATGATGTGAATAAAGTAGGAATAAAATTGTACTCCTTCCGTTTTCTAAATATATGATCACTTTTCCGCACACGTTTAAAAAAATATTATATTTTAATAAAAAATGAAGAGTATACATGTATTTTTTAAGTTAGAAAAAAATAGTTGTTAATAAGATTAAAAAGTTAAGTTGTAAAGTAAGAGGTTTTTTTCTTAGTAGTATGCATAATTAATTGGTACATTAAGCATTTTCAATGTACAAAAAATATTAAATTCGGATGTTGTCACCTAGAGGTGTCAATGAGTCGTGTTGGGTCGGGTTCGTGTCGTGTCAAAGGTATTTACAAGTGACAAAACATAAACCCAAACCCAACTCATTTAATAATCGTGTCGAAAAATTAAATCCAAACTCAACCTATTTATAAACGGGTTACTCATTTATAACCCGTTTTCAACCCGTTTAACCCATTTAATTTTAAAATTAAAATTTTTTAATTTTTAATAAATAAAAATATTATAAAATAATTTAATTTCTAAAATAATGACATATATAATGTAAACGCGTAGTAAAATTTTATAAAGAAAATTAGAATGTTATGATAACTCTAATAGTAAGAGAATGTGAATGTTAATTGTAAGAAAAAGAGAATTAATTGATTTTTCTAAACAAATAATATATTAATATTATATATTTAATAAATAATGTGTTATTATAATATAATAATTAAAATTAATTTAATAAATGGGTTAAACGGGTTAATTTCGAGTTCGCAGGTCGATTCACGGTTGACCCATTTAATAAATGGGTCATGACAGGTTGACCCGTCGTTGACCCGCTTTTTAATCGTGCGGGTTCAACCCGCTTTATTTCGTGCGGGTTTCGAGTCGTGTTATCGGGTCGTGTCCAAATTGACAGGCCTATAATGTCACCTAGTTAACGAGGTTTAGACTTTGACTAAGATGTTGAAAATGTCTTGCTATATCAATTATCACGTTTATATATATATATATATATATATATATATATATATATATATATATATATATATTTTTTTTTTTTTTTTTAATTGTCATGAATATTAATCATTCTTTCATAAATAAAAAAGATTTAGCTTAATTGGTGGGATATATAATTGACTATGAGATTAGGACTTATTGAATAGATAAATGAGATATATAATTCCCAACATTATGATAGGGGGAGTGAAATTTGCACTCTAGTGGCTAGCACTGACATGGATGGTAAAGATAAACCTTGTAGTCCAAAGTAGCATAAGTAACCTTACCATCACCATCACTAAAACTCTTATTAGTCATGTCGATCGCATATCCACGCGCCATCTGGAAAACATCTGTGCCACCCACGATGATTAGTTCCCGACTTTCGTTCAATATTTGGCTTCTCCCCAAGAAGCTAAGCGAAGAGCCCATGTACGGACCACGGGTGAACATGAAGATCGTGTTGATGACTAGGGCATCAACCTTGAGGTCGGAAGAAGTGATCATCCCTTGGGCTCGACCCCATTTCGTTGACATGGAATCATATGTGATCAAGCGTCCACAACCCTAACCTGACCGAAATCCGTCTTGGAAATGATGTTGTTGGGTCGGGCCACCTCCCATACGGTTACTTGCGGGCCCGCCAAGGCGTCTTGGACGTAGAAGTGGAGAATTAAATCGGGTGTTTTGTTACGGGAATTGTATGCTTGGATCCGTCTCTGAGCTGCCTCGTCTTCTTCGGTTGAAATGGAAGTCGAAGCTACAATGAAGCATTGAAGAAAAGATTAGGAATGTGCAAAGTTTTTCCATGATTTATTCAAGTTGAAGAATTTAGGGTTTGATGATAACATTAAGTGTAATTTGATAGTATTTGATTATTATTTATAGACGACGTGATAATAAGAATAATAAAATAATTTGTAAGATGCAAAGACATAATAATAATAATAATAATAATAATAATAAAGCGTGATGATTAGTTATTCTCATCATTTGTACAACAATTACAGCTCAATGAATCTATATCTATATCTATATCTATATATATATAATTCCTGAATCTCTCCATGCACGTGGACCAATCAGAAAGGTTTAATATTATTGTGTTCATACTATAAATTATAAATAAAAATAATATTATTAACTATAAATTATAAATAAAAATAGTAATATTATTATTAAGTCAAAATTTATACATTAATGGAGTATAATTTTTAAGTAAGTTTTTATTTTCAGTAAATTTCCACATATGTAATTCTAATTAATCATATGTTTTCTCAAGAAAAAATCAGTCGCGTTTCATAGAACATTTCTAGATCAATTTGACGAGGTATTTCACGTTCTCATGCTTCAATATTTTTGCGTATATATATTCGTCGAATTTTTTTATCTTTTCCAAAATTTCATGTACGCTTTAATTATTTCATTATGCATTTTTTTTTCATTTTTCTTTTACCAGTTCTTTTGGACTGAAACCGGCTGAACTGAACTGAACTTAAACGATATGAACTGAACTGAACTTAAGCGATCTGAACTGAACAAAATCGATTTTTTTTATAAAAATAATAATAATTTTTATAAATTATTAAATATTTTTTTAAAAATATTAATAATATTATGAAATTAACTAGATTTTATATTTATAATTATAGATTGAAATTATTTTTTGTTTATTTTATTTTAATTTATTTTGAAACTAACTGAACTGAATCGATATGAACTGAACTGAACCGATCTGAACTGAACTGAACTAAAGCGATTTGAATTGAACTGAACTAAAGCGATCTGAACTGAACTTGACTGAAATTATGTTCAAAAGAACAAGTCCTAATTTAAATTTGTATTTTTTTTCCATAATCAAATTCAGGTATAATTTATTTGTAGATTTTGTTTTTTTTTTCAATATCTCATAAATTAAATTGTAATTGTAGCCTACAATCCGTTTGGAATGTGATTCTTTTCAGTAGGTGTAGAATTGATACAAGATTTGATAAACGACAACTATGGAAAGATTTGCATATTTATTTGCTAATTGTAAAGTTAATCGATCGTAAGAGAAAAAAAATTAATTTTCTATTTTACAGTTCTATTTTCGATAAGGTAATTACGTACGGGCCGCAGACGCGGTGGTTCTCGACATTGACCTGCCCCCATCACATCTTAATCATGATTCTCGAATCTTGCTCTCTTTGTTCTATATTTTTTTCACTATAGGCGAGATCAATATGATGGTGTCGAATTTTTAAATATTTAAAATAATCAAATAAATAAAATATCTTCTATAATGAGATTTTATACTTTAGTTTTATAATTTTATTATTATTTCGTTGAGAATGAGATATAATATAATCACAAATAATAATAATTATTTATCAATTTAATTTAATAGATCACCTTATATACTTACGAAGTTTGAATAATAAAAAAAATAGTTAGCTTATAGAAATAGTAATTCAACAATTTAATTTATAAATCACATGAGTTATATAATTTAAAAGATCTATAAACACGTTGAAAAATTGAGTACCGAGATAATATCACAATAAAAAAGGTAATAAAAAGTTTAATTTTATTAGCTAATCTTTTACTCTAAGTATTGACAAAGTTATAGGGAGTATGATTTAAATGAAATATGAAAATATTGGAAATTATTATTGAAAAATAATTTTAAAACATATTTTTGAATTTTGTATTAGTATTAATACTAATATAACTTAAATAAAAAAATTATATTGTTCTGTTATAATTATTAATAATTGCCCCAAAAAATATGATTCAGTTATTATAATTAACAAATATATATTTTTAAACAATGAAAAGATATATGTAATTAAATTTTAATAATATTTTTTATACGATCATTATACATTATTAATTATTTTTAAATTTTTTATGTTGTAATTAAAATGAAACACTCACCAACAAAGCCCTGGATGTTGTTTATTACTTTAAACATGCATAACCTTTCAATTTAAATAAAACATTTCATATTTGAGAGAACGATTGATAATGAGATTCAATACGAGTTTACAAATTAGTAGGGGTGAACAATTTATCTCGGAATTTCGATCCCGTCACGATCTCAACCCGAAAGTTAGCGAGATAGGACGAGATCAATTTTAAAAATGACAATCGCGTTATGTCCCAAGGCGATTTATTTTTTCATAATGGGACGGGATGGGATCGGGACGATCCCTTTCTGTCCTGTCCCGTCTCGCAAATTTATTAATATACATAAAAAAAAATGTTATTTTCACATAAATTAATAAAAATATCAAAATATTAATCACACATTCAATTAAATTTATTTATTAATTAATACATTTTCACAAATATCATAATAATTTATTTTTTATATAATTTGTTTTGAATATACTTAAATATTAATATTTTAAAATTTGTAAAATGTCTTTTAAATTGAATAATTGAACTTATTTCTCGAACATTATATTAATATAATTGCGTTTGTGCCATCTCATACTCTTCATGTTCATCAAATAAATTCAATTTTTTTTATATTTTTATTTATTTTCTAGGTTTATAATTTTTTATTTTCCATTTATTTTGATTTTCCCCCACCGGTTTTAAGTATTTGTTGGATGAAACTCTGTAGAGACGAGAAACGGAATGCAGAGACAAGAAACTCCTCTCCCACCAGATCAAAGGCTCCTCAATCGGGTAGGATGTAAATGAGGGAGGTGCTCCAGTAGCAGACACATGTGGGAGATAGCCAATATGTCTCATCCCAAGACTAACTTCATAATATTTCAATGAAAAATTGTCATATTCGAGATATTACACCAACATCACCACATACCTTACTACTCGACTACTCGTATGTCCCAAGAAACTTACATACTATAAATTACATCAAACATGCATAATCTTTAAAAATAATAGAAATTTCATAATTGAGATAACGGTTAATAATGAGATTAATACGAGTTTACAAATTTAAGTAAGAGTTCGATTATTAAATAAAATAATTTGTTAGTCCATTAATAAATATATGACAAAATACATTAGAGATTAAATAAGATTTTAGATTATTTCAAACAAATAAATCACGTGCATCGCACGGGAGGTAGTACTAGTAATATTAATTTAAAAACCTAGCTACTACTACTATTTTTATTAATATGAATAATTATTATTATAGTTATTTTTCGGTCCTACAATTTCGGTCATACTAGCTCGATTATATTTAGACACCGTATGTTACTTTGTGGACTTGATAGTTGATGAAACATCGAAACATGCATTGTCAATGTCATTTTGTCAATTTAATATATCTAGTTTCTATATGTATTAATAATTTGATTTACCACTGTCTGAAATCCATGAATGGGGTGCTAACGTTCAATGTCATTTTGTCAATTTAATATATCTAGTTTCTATATGTATTAATAATTTGATTTACCACTGTCTGAAATCCATGAATGGGGTGCTAACGTGCGGTCCCACGCCTAGCGCACATACGAGAGCGAGAGTTCGAATATGCACTAGAGAGTCTTATTCTAACTTAAAACCATATGGTATTAAGTAGGAGAACTCTCTAGGCTTATATGATAGACTCTCCTTTCACAATTATTCGATGTGAGACAACTCACAAGTGGCCTTCACACGTAAACAACTTCAACAACCACCTCATGCGTGGCATATATAATTTACTTTTAATATTGAAAATAAACTGTTAATATTATTTTTTAAATAATATATCTACTCCTATGTTCAGATCACATTAATTTGAAATGAGAATTGATTGATTTTTTTTTTCATTTTGACAAGTAAACCATAAAATAAGAGAAGAGGTAAACATATTTTTGTAAGTTTCAAAGTAAACTACGTGACGGGTGTTTTTTTTTTTTTTTTTTTATATTTTCAATATATTGAAAGGGAGAAAAACAAACTCAGAACCTTATTCGATCGATTTTCACATTTTACAATTCAGTAGAATTGTTTTCATTTTCCCCATCTTTCATATTGTGTTGTGTGATTTATCGGATCATAATTATGATAATACATTTTTGAGATGTTCCAAAAAAAGAAATTGAATAAAATAATTTTAAGTGGTTGTAATTATTTAATATAATGAATTGTAATGAAATGTAATATTTGAGGTTGATAAGAAAAAATTAACATGATACCCACAAGTTCTTGTTAATTAAAATCTCCGAATAAATTAGAGTTCGATCAAACATATTATAAAGTTCGCTCAGTTGAAGCGCGACTCAATAGAAAAAATAAAACCAAAAATCAAAATGAGGATTTCAATTCGAAATGATTTAATTTTTAGCCCCACAACTATATTAATATACCACAAGACGAAAAAACAGAGAACTCTATACCCAAATATAATGATCATAATTTAAAAAGATGGAGAGGGCGAGGACATATTCTTTTGGACGGAACCCGGTTGAATTGAATCGAACTGAACTTAAGCGATTTGAACTGAACTTAAACAATCTGAATTGAATTGGATTGATTTTTTTATAAAATTTTAAATATTTTTTAAAAAATATTAATATTATGACAATATTAAATGGTATATTTAAAATTATAGATTGACGTTATTTTTTATTTATTTTATTTTAATTTATTTTAAAACGAACTTAATCGAGATGAAGAAAGAATTTGAACTGAACTTAAGCGTTTTGAACTGAACTGAAGTGGACTGTGAACTGAAGTAGACTGAAATTAAGTCCAAGAGAACAGATCATAAATGTTACGCTCTTATTGAATTAGTGGATTAAACATGAGTTTAAAATTTTAAATCGATAATTGCTTAAATCCTGGAAAGTATTGTAGGTAGATGTGGTCAACGGTTCCGATTCTATATTTTTGGGAACCGAAACCGAACTGGGATTTTCACAATTACAATTTTGGAACCGGAAATCACGATTCCGAATCGGCGGTTTCACGGTTCGGTTCCCGGTTAAGGCGTCCTGCACATAGAAGTGAAGGATTAAATTGGGTGTTTTGAGACGAGATCTGTAAGTTTCGATCCATCCTGAAGCTGCCAATCCATCTTCTTTTGTTAGGGGAGTCGTAGCTTCGATGAGCATTAATGAAGAAAAAAGAATTAGAAATGTGAATAGTTTTTCCATGGTTTTTTAATTAATGAGCTAGCTGATTATATTTTAGATCAGTTTTTGTAAGTTTGATATTTGATGTGAAGCTGTGATTATTAGTATTCTTTATAGTGGTAAATAAAGTTGGTAAGATTGCAAAATTATGTTCAATGTCATTATTTATTTTAGATCATTTGAATACGATTAATGATGTTTTTTGTACTCTATTTTCAATTAAAATTTCATATTTAAGATTTATTAATTATTACCATCATTTGGACAACTATTACAGCAAAAAATAAACATATTATTTCGGTCCTTAAACTGTTGTTCTTCACAAACTTTTTGGTCTTACAATTTTGGTGAAATTACGTCGTCTTCAGCATATGATACCAACTTTTCGCGAAGTTGGCCTTGAACTCACAGACAACAGCTTCAGTCGAAGATCACACTCACACTAGCACTCTCTCAACTATCGCTTGCTTGTGTGTATAGTTCAAACTCAACGTAAGTAAAGTAAAGTAAAGTAAAGTAAAAGTGCTTAAGACAGAGTTATGTAATAGTTTTCATTTCATTGATCAACAAAACGAAACTATTACACTTGAAGAGAAAGGTAGACGGAATGATCAAAGGTCGTATCCCAAGTGACGCAGCACTCCAACGAACCAGAAACCTACTACTACTACACCTAGAGCTAAATCACATAACCCTACTAGTGGTGCATAGCACAAAACAACTACCAAAACTCTAAGGCTCAGCGCCAACAAACAACGATAGCGATACTCGAATATCAGATTTCGTTCTCTCAAAATCGTCAAGTGATGAAATGGAAATCCATGGGTATATATAGGCAGCCCGCACATGTGAGACGTTGACGTGGCACATCCTCATTCGTCACATGCTTGGCTGATGTCACTTCTCCATGGATGACATCACTATTGTAGAACTTGGATTCTTGAATCTTGGAATCTTGAATCTTTGATTCTTGAATCTTCAATTTCAAAATCAGACTTCAATTCAATCTTGACTCCATCGATCTCAATTCTTCATCTTCAATTTCTCGTGAAAATCTCTAAGTGTTGAAGCTTCGGAATTTTATCGTCTTCATGGTCGTCGACATCATTGAAGTAGTAAACACCGGAACCATTCTTCATTTTCTTGAATTTAAGTACTTAGTGAAAAATGGAGTCACGTCGAAAGTACTCAATTGCATTAGTCGTCAGTTCAAGTTGCAAGGGCAAGAGTCGCCAGTTCCATGTCGCAAAGGCATGAGTCGCCAGTTCCATGTCACAGGGCATGAGTCGACGTTTTTGCGTCGCGCACCACAAACGACGACTCGAGTCGCCGTTTTCTTGTCACTGCCCAAACCGGCGACTCCAGTCGCCGGTTTCATGTCACGCAAGCTTGTCACACAAAACGGCGACACCAGGTCGCTGGATTCTTGGCAACGCCCAAACCGGCGACTCCAGTCGCCGGTTCCTTGTCATGGCGCCAAACCAGCGACGCTGGTCTTCAGTTCCGCGGCACATCAAAAGCGGCGACTCTAGTCGCCGTTTCCTCGTAGTTCCAAAAGCGGAGACTCAAGTCTCCGTTTCCATGCGCACGGTTGTTGACTTCAGATTCCTAACCTGTAATCCTGAAATCAGATAAGAAAACACAAACACATACGTACGTTGTCGCCAAAATCAATATTTACGTTTGGTCATAAACATAAAGTAAGATCTAATTAATTTAACGAAATATGAATACGGTATATATCTTGCTTTATTGATTTGAATCATTTGATAGTTTATGAAACATCTAAAAATATACGCATTGTCAATGTCATAGCTACTTTAATATACCACTCCGATCCGTATTTAGTTTCTATATATTAATAATTTGATATACAATTATACCACCTCATACATGACATAAATATTTTTTCTTTCAATATTGGAAATAAATTGTTGTTGAGTTGTTAGCTCAGTTGGTTGAGAGGATCAAATGTCTTATGTTCGAATCCCAAGACATTGTAATTGACTTATAAAAAAAATTGTTAATAATAATAAACAAATTATTTTACTTTTAAACAAAAAAATAATTATAAGGCAACTTTTATATTTAATCACAACTGGAGTATATTATCGCTTTGAAAAATCTATAAGCTTTTAGTCTTAATTATAATGTTATTCTATATGGACTTAAATATATTAACTTTATATAAAAAAATTGATTGAAATTGCTCTTATATTAATTTATTGAATTTTTGTTGTTATGTATTTGAATTTGATGAAAAGAAAAAGTTTCATAACAATAGAAGTATATTATTAATGCAGTATCAATCGTACCTGATACACAAACCTTATTAATTACTGCTACACCAATCAAATAATTTTTCGTACCAATTAATTGGTAAAATTAAATTAATATACGTTTCAATTCAGAAAGAAACAAAGGATTAGGCTTGGGTTCACTCAATACAGGAAGGTGGACTTGGAATTGGGCCTTGAAATAATACTTACTCCGTAGAAGTTAATTAGGCCGAGAGATTAAAAAGGGGTTGGCCCATCTATTCATTTCCTTCCCCCAAATTTCAAATCCCTAAATTATCCATATTTCATCTTCTTCGACTTCTGAATTCGATCTCGCCGGACCTTCGGAATACAGAGAGAGAAAGAGATGGACTCTTTTCCCGGCGCTTGGGATTACCTTAATTTTCTTCTTCTCCGGCCGATTTTTGCCCTCGTATTTACCTTTTCCGTTCTTTTTTTCGGTTAGCTCATCTCTCTCTCTCTCTCTGTAGATGAATACTATGTGTTTGTGTAAATGCTTTAGTCAATTTTTCTGATATGTTATTGGTTTTGAGTGAATATATTTACGTTTATTGATCTGATCCGTGTGATTCATTATCTGGGCTACTGCAATTAGGTCTAATTTTTGGTACTCCTACTTCATATTTGTGTGTGATGGGCTTGTGTTTGTTGATTGACATGTTTTACAGGGTGGTTTCTGGCATGGAAGCTGGTGCTGGTTCATGTACCTCTGGTGCAGGAGATCTTTGGCCTGCGGAAAAAACCCGTCAACCCGAAGCCAGCCAGTAGACGGAGATTCACTCAGTTTTACAACAGAATCAATTGATACCCAAAACAAATCAGTACAGGTGTTACAATGTTTATGAAACAAAGTCGATCTTGTATGTATTTTGCATTTTAATTGATGCTTCAAGTGACACTACACTACACACTTCTATGTGTTGAATTTGAGATTCATGGGACACATTGTTTCTTATTGATTTTTGAATGTATATTTTCTAAATCATAATTCATACATAAACACTGCATTTCTAGCTCTTTGAATCTCGATCCGATCACAAAGTGAAATGCTGCCGAAATAGTGGCAATACTAATCAAACTTATACTGTTGGTAAGTTATCTGGTAGCAGCAGCTTCTTCATGTTTTGCAGGAAAACTTCAACAAAGATATTGACATTGCATGGGGGGATTGCTGTGCCAGAGTGCTCAACAACTGCAAACTACTTGTCCGGGAAGATCGATGCAGCTTAAGCTTGTCCCTAACAACTCTGCTGGCACTGTCACTGCGTACTTTGTAAGTTTTCATTAAAATTAATACAGTATTATATTTTTCATATGTTGTTTAAATGAAATGAAGCCGTCTTCCGAAGGTCCAATGCACAATGAGATAGATTTCAAGTTCTTGTGTAATTCTGAAATCTCTCTTTGGCAGCTATTAATATTTATCTCACTATTGTTGTGCACGAGTCTTTCCTTGTATAGGTTTTTTTTTCCGCTGATGTTGGCCTAAATCTCTCTTTGACAACAATTAATTTTTATCTCACATTTTGTTGTGCATGAGTCTTTCCTTGTATATGTAGTATTTTTTTTTTTTTGTTGCTGATGATGGCCCAAATTATTTTGGCCTATGGTTTTGATTTATATGTATAGTATAAACCAACTTACCTTTTCTTCTCTTCTTCGGCTTTTCACCATGTGTCACATGAATATCTTCACTTTCTTGGTCACGTAAATTTAAAATATATATTATTAGTTTGTTAAAAAGGGTTAAATAATTTAATTGTATATTAAAGTTAAAAAGTAAGTAATTTTTTTTGTAGGAATATACTTAAAAAGAAAAATGTTAAGATATTTAAGAGAAATGGAGAGTATTTAGTATTGTTTTCATATTTTATTTCTCAATTTTGTATTATTTGATATAATTATTTGTGTGATTAAACATAAAGTGTAAATTGTAATTTTTTTACGGTAGGCCAGCCGGAAAGAGTAATTTATTTATCTATTTCCGTTGTCAGATAAATATGATTCACAAGTTAAAGAGTGTATTAAAGTTGTGTGTTGTGAGTTGTGGTGTCAAGTTACCTCACATTGACTACTCTACATAGCATCAATTGATTTTAGGATTATTCATTCCTAAGTGTCTCAAGTCTCTTTCTGTTCTTTGTGTGCATAAGCATGAAACTGCAGTCACACTAGACTCACACTCACCACCTTCAATTTCAAGATCATTTATTTAGATCTTATTTTATGACTCAAAATGTAAAATGGGAAAAGTTTGAGAAAAAATAACTAAAATAAGTTAGTTTCTAGTAATAATTGAATATTAAAATGTAATAAGAAATAAAGTATGATATTATAAATTTATAGATTTTTTTAAAACTATTTACAATGGAAAAAAATTGAATATAGTTTTTCTTTTAAAAATATGATAGATTTCACAACAAATGCAGTGATAAATTTCTATTTCTTTATAACCCCCCTCTATCTCAAATTTATACTCACATTTTTATAATTTATAAAATTACAAAAAAGAAAAGAATATAAATTTTGTATAAAAAAAGTGAGTGCAAGATATTTTGTGAAATTATCTATCAAATAATTATAACTACATAAATTCAATATACTCATAAAATGTTACTCTTTTTATACATCTCAATATAGTAGCAATACTCTTTTTGTAAGGTACTTTTGGAACACGAATAAGCATGAATTGAAAAAAAAACGTTTTTATAATTTTTATAATATTAGCTCTATCATATTTTTCATTTTATTCCTTAGATTATAAAAATTAAGAAAGAAAGACAAAATCTATAATAAAAAAAATTATGGACGGATTCTTCTAATGATAAATAGATTTCCTCATAAAAAGGTCATAAAAATGGGCATCAATCCCTTCAGAGCATCTCCAATCGATACTAAAAACCTATTTTTGAGTAGGATAGATGCTCCAATCGATACCAAAACATAAACCTATTATAGGTTTTATGGTGGGACCCACCAAAAAAATACTTAAATTTACGTCTATTGTAAACACAAACAAAAAACTATTCATTATTTATAAAATGATCCTTTTTTTTATAAATTAATAAAAATGACTCATTAATCTTTTTTGTTTCTTATTTAATATTTTTTTGTAATGTAATGTTTTTAAATTATCATATCATTAATAATTAAAACAAATTATTTTATAAAAAATAAATATCACAATATGAAATATAATTAAATATTAAATATTTAATTGATAATAAAAATAAAATTAAATAAAATACTTAAAATAAAATGCTATGAATTACAAAAATAAATAAACTATAAATCAAAGCAACAAAATTGATCGATAAGGGTAAATTGAAAATAATATTTATTAAATTTTTTGATCGATAAGGGTAAATTGAAAATAATATTTATTAAATTTTTTTTGATTTCAAAAGTTATGTGGTTAAATAGTAAATTTATAAAGATGTTGGTTATTTATAAAAATAATATAAATAATTGTATAAAAAAAATATTTAAAGAATATTCTTTTAAGTTTGAATATTGGTTTTTCGGTTGAAGTCAAATTACTGTAAACTTAAACTTAAACTTATTTTATGTTTAAGTTTTGGTTTCTCGGTTGGAGATGACCTCAATATACACACAAAATATTACTCTTTCTATACATCTCAATATAGTAGCAATACTCCCTAAAAAAACTCTAGATTTTTTTGATCTGTAAACGGTAATTTTGTCTCTACTTTTAAATTTATTTTATTATTTTTTTCACTACTTCTCTAAAATTGATATATAATTAATCTAATCTTTTCATCACATCCAATCACCAAAACCATTAAAATAAAACTTAGATTTTCTTTTTCAAACTTTATTTTTGCATTAAAATTCATTGTTTAAGCAATTATTTGTGTCGGCGATTATTTTTATCAATGTCAATATTCAATTACTAGCTTATAAAAGTTCTTTATTTCTTGGTTTTTTTTACAAACTTTTCGATCTTGCAATTTCTAAATGAATATATTTACGTTAGAGAGTGTATCTTGCTTTGTGGACTTAATAGTTGTCTATTTTCATTTTAATTTATGTCTAGAGATATTGAAAATTTGATATGCAATCATTGGCCTAATTTTGTTGTTAATTTGAATCAGATTAATCAGATTTGCCGTAATTAAATATTGCTTGATCACGCTATGCATGATAAAAATAGTTTCCTTTCATTTCTTTTAATTTTATTGTAATTCATTTTTTTTCACAAACATTTTCAACCTTACAATTTGAGAATAAAGTAATACTATTTCTGTCCCAAATAGTAAAATTGTAAATTGCAAAAAAAGTGTGACTATTGTGTTGAAACAAAAATAGTATGATCTAAATTAATACTATATACGTTACCTGTCTTCCAAACTAATAACCACTTCTCATTTAGTCATTTGTAAATTTAAAAGGAGAGAGGGATATATGCATGTAATCTTATTTTAGACATTTTATCTTACTTTGTGGACTTGATAATTGACGAAACATGGACCAGTCAATTTAATATATTTATTAGTCTTATTTTGTTTGTTTGAATATTATATTCAATATATGTGTTTAAAACATTTTATAAAAATTTCACCCTAAATACAGTCTGATCACTCTATGCGTCATGTAATTTATAGTACGGAGTAGTATTAGTTCTCTTTCACTTTCTTGTTTGTACAATCCAAGTTTGATCACTCTATGCGTCATGTAATTTAATTAAAAGGTTCCCTTTCACTTTATCTTATTTTCACATTGAAAAAATTAGAATGAAATCATAAAATTACATATATATTGATTTATGACTTAAAAAAATTATTTGATTGAAATTAATACCCATATATTAAAATTTATAGTAATATGTTTTTGTAATTATAATTTCATGTTAATTTTCATTATCACGCCTACCATTTTTTATTGTTATTATTGTTTACGCGTTACATTTCACCAACTTCCCTTATAGTCTATAAATAATAATCACACAACTTACTAACAAATATCAAATTACACGATTAAACCCTAGCTAATCATTCGGCTAAAAAAAGATGGAAAATCTATTATGCATATTTCTAATTCTCTCTTCATTTGCTACTATTCCCATTTCAGCCAAACTCGGCGACGGAGACGAGTGGATCAAAGTTTTCAATTCTCGTAACAAAACACCCGATTTAACTCTTCAATTCTACGTCCAGGATGTCTTGGCGGGGCCAAATGCAACCGTTTGGGAGGTGGCCCGAGCCAACATCACTTCCAAATCAAATACAAGTTTCGGTCTAGTTAGGGTCTTTGATGACTTGATCACAAGTGAGCCCTATCCCAAGAAATCCAATCACCTCGGTCGAGCCCAAGGGTTGATCACTAATTCCGATCTGAGTCGTACTGTTTTTCTCGTCGACATGATTTTCACTTTCGACAGTGAGTGGTTCAAAGGGTCGTCGCTTTCCATCTTAGGGAGACTCCAATCCAACAGCAGCGTGGAACTAACCATCGCGGGTGGCACGGGTGTTTTCCAGATGGCTCGTGGATACGTGAATGCCAGCACTTACAACACTACTTTTGATGCTAGTCGTCGAGCTACATCTGCTGTGTTGGAGTACCATGTTGCTCTTTATCATCCTTGCAAGCGCTAGAGCTATAGCATGCACGAGGCACTTCGCGTCGTCGTCGTCTACCTTACTCGTTGATCAACACTATTCAAACTTTTTCCTTTTAATGAAATAAATAAAATAATGTTGTGTGTCTAATTTCTAAAATATAGAATAATGTATGTTTACCTTACCCGTTGTCGTTCACTACTGCTGAAACAATCTTTTATATCAAATAATGTTGAAAAGTAATGCACAATTTAGATTTTAAAAGTGTTTTTTTTACACATTTTGGACGTAGGGGCAAAATGGTATTTTGGACGTATAGGGGCACAATCTTTTTTTTTACACATTTTGAATATGTCGCCGACACAAAAACGACGCCCTTCTGACTGATACGGCATCGTATCACCTGGGCAGCGCAAATTAGCGAGCTGTGATGATTGAGCGATTTCTCACGTGTAAGTGTATGTCAATCCGAGTTTCCAAGTGTATAGATTCTCGCTAGCTCACGCACAGCAGCATGTGCATCGGTTAGAAATTTGTGGTGGTGATTCATTCAATTCGTGATAATTGTAAAGTTCATATCCTACGGGATTTGGGGGAAGTTGGGACTTGGGTGCGTATATGTAAATTCAATTCACGAGTTGTGTGTGATGTAGAGTTGTAATTGAACTAATTTCGATAGCCTTGAGAGCTTGAATATCATTGAAGCACCGCCTCCCTCCCCGAGCACATAGATCGATTTCCAGTCGATCGAAACTCGTAAAATTCTGTTTCATTTTGTGCGATTTTTTTGTGTTACACTCCTACGAGTTCGTAGATACTGGTGTGTTAATTTGATCGCTGGTGTGTTAATTTGATCGCGTGTTTGACGTCGAAATCCATTTTCACCATTGTTATGCACGAAACCGATTCAAAGCTTTTGAGCGCCTGGTTTTGTATGTTTTTATTTATGCAAGTTGAATCCCTTAACTGACCCATCACAATTGATTTCTTAAAATTAATACTCCGTAGTTTTGATCTTGTTTGTGTTAGGATTTATATAATCGAACAAGGATTAAAGGAAAAGATAAACGTAGAAAACTTGTGTTATTAGAACAAATAAGCGTTATCTAAAATATACAAGAGAGAGGCTTTATATAGCCAGAAACAAAAGGTAAACCCTAATCCTATAAACAAAAGGTAAACCCTAATAATATAATAACTAATATATAAAAATATGCTAACACCCCCCCTCAAACTCACGATGGTACAGCAAGAAGCATCGAGAGTTTGTCAATAAAAAATCTATGACGGCTGACAGAATGAGACTTCGTGAAGCAGTCAGCCAGCTGTAAGGACGACGGAGTAAATGGTAGAGAAATGGTTTCGTGATCCAAATGATGCCGAGTGAAATGACAATCAATCTCAATGTGTTTGGTGCGCTCATGAAACACCATGTTGTGAGCAATCTGAATGGCACTCTTATTATCGCAGTACATAGGTGTGGGGTCAGTAAGAGTGACTCCCATGTCAGTCAGTAACCAGCGCAACCATATAATCTCAGTCGTAGTGGAAGCCATAGCACGATACTCTGCCTCGGTGGATGAACGGGAAACTACAGCTTGTTTCTTACTTCTCCAAGAAATAAGAGAATCACCAAGAAAAATACAAAACCCAGTAGTGGACTTCCGAGAAGTCGAATCACCAGCCCAATCGGCATCAGAAAAGGCACGAAGCTCCAATGAAGAAGTGGATGGAAACAAAAGACTCTGATAAAGAGATCCCCGTAGGTAACGTAAAATACGCACAACAGCAGCCCAATGTACAGTCGTGGGTGCTGAAACAAACTGACTAACAATGTGAACAGCATAGGCAATATCAGGGCGAGTGATCGTCAAATAAACAAGACTACCAACAATGGACCTATACAGAGTGGGATCTTGTAGAAGAGTGCCATCATCTAGAGTATACTTTGCGTTCAGCTCGAGAGGAGTGTCAGTGGTGCGAGTGTCAGTGAGTCGTGCACGGTGAAGAATATCAGCAGCATACTTGGACTGAGAGAGGAGGTAACCTCGAGGAGAGGAGGCAACTTCAATTCCCAGAAAGTATCGTAAAGGGCCCAAATCTTTCATCTCAATACAACGGGACAAGGTTTCTTTCAAACCCACAATACCATCAACATCATCACCCGTAATAATCATATCATCAACATATAACAGAAGGAGAACACGGCCGACAGAAGTCGATCGAACAAATAAAGCCGAGTCATAAGGGCTAGAGACAAAACCAAGGGAAATCACAACTCGAGAAAATCTATCATACCAAGCACGAGGTGCTTGTTTAAGGCCATACAATGCCTTCTTAAGGCGACTAACCTGTCCTGGAGCATGAGAGACGCCTGGTGGGGGAACCAAATACACTTCTTCCTTCAATTCTCCATTCAAAAAAGCATTTTTAACATCCATCTGAGATATGTGCCACTGTTGAACAGAAGCAACAGCAATGAGGACACGAACTGAAGTCATCTTGGCTACCGGAGCAAAAGTCTCCTCATAATCTAAACCATACTCTTGAGCAAACCCCTTAGCAACTAAGCGGGTCTTGTA
This sequence comes from Euphrasia confusa, assembly GCA_954870475.1. Taxonomy (NCBI): domain Eukaryota; kingdom Viridiplantae; phylum Streptophyta; class Magnoliopsida; order Lamiales; family Orobanchaceae; genus Euphrasia; species Euphrasia confusa. The sequence goes on from OX940967.1 coordinate 25,808,557, forward strand.
TCGCTCAATAGAACCATCATACTTCGTCTTAACTTTGTACACCCATCTAGAACCAATAGCCTTTTTACCCGCAGGAAGATCAACAAGGTCCCAAGTACCAGTCTTGTCTAAGGCAGACAGTTCCTCAGCCATAGCATTTTGCCAATCACGGGATCGGACAACCTCCTTATAGGAGGAAGGCTCAGAGATTGGATCAATGGAAACAAGAAATGACGCAAATGACTTAGAATAACAAGAGTATGCAAAATTAGGTAATTGAGTAGACTTACGTATGCGTACTGGATAGCGTGGCGCAGCAAGATCCGTAGTCACAAGCGGTGATTGTGTAGCCGTGTCAGGGGTCGGAGAATCATCAACAATAGGTGCAGTAGGAAGTGAAGAGTCAGAAGAGAAGGGATCAATGTGAATAAGATCAGATTTAGTCAAGTTGTGTGTGCTGGAGGGAATGGTAAAGAAGGGGATATGCTCAAGGAAGGAGACATGGCGAGACACATATAATTTTCTAGAGGAGGGATCATAACAACGATAACCTTTTTGACCTATACCATACCCAAGAAAAACACATATAGCAACCCGAGAGGAAAGTTTGGACAGTTCAACATGTGGACGAAGAACAAAGCAAGTGGAACCGAAGACTCTTAAGACAGAATAATTTGGTGTTTGGCCAAATAACTGCTCATAAGGAGAAGTGCCAGAGTTATGAGCAGTCGGAATACGATTAATAATGTAAGTGGAGGTAAGGACAGCTTCTCCCCAAAACTTATTTGGAACACTAGCGGATAACACCATAGACCTGGCAGTTTCAACAATATGTCGGTGTTTTCTCTCAGCAACACCAATCTGCTGAGGGGTATTAGTGCACGAGGACTGATGCACAGTACCTTCAGACAAAAAAAGATCAGAAAGAGTTCCACTAGTGTATTCCCCACCCAAATCAGAACGAAAACACTTAACAACAGCGGAGTGTTGGGTTTTAACGTAGGCTTGAAAATCTGTATAAATCTTAGTGAACTCAGAACGATTTTTCATCAAAAACACCCAAACATAACGAGTATAGTCATCAATAAAGGACACATAATATCTAGACCCCCCTTTAGTAGGAATAGGAGCGGGTCCCCAAACATCAGAGTGGACTAAATCAAAAGGTGCACAAAATTTTGATGAACTATTATGAAAAGGCAAAGCAGAAAATTTCCCAAGTTTACATCCACGACAATCAGAAATATCATGAGATTTTAAATCACCCAAAACGCCAGTATTACACAAAAATTTTAAACGAGAGTGTGAAACATGACCAAGTCTAGAGTGCCATAAAAATACTTAGAGGATGACTTGGTTAAATGAAAGGAAGATAAATCAACAGAGGTGGCAGCTGCATAGCCAGGAGTCCGCAGCTCATCCAAAACATAGAGACACTTTGCGTCGTTGTCTACCTTACTTGTGGCTCGTTGGTCAACATTATCCAAACTTTCCTTTTTAACGAATAAAATAAATTACAGTATTGCCCTCATCTTCTATCTTCATTTGTGAAAATTACTGAAATGCCATTGAAATCGTGTTATTGAATTCCGTCAACATGTACTAAATTAAGTGCAAAATTTTCAAAAGTCATACAGTAATCAACAACATATTTAAAAGGTTAGATATCAAAGTAAAAAACAGCCCAAGAGCATCTACAACGCTAAAGCCCATTTCCCACAAATGTTCTGAAGACCCGGTTTCTTCTGCTTTCTCAATTCTTATCACAAAGTCAAAGGTTGTTTGCTCAATTGTTTGAATACTTAAATTGAGAACGGTAATGTTTAAGATTCGAACCCGAAATATATGTGTGTGAATATATATATTTCTACAATTAACCAATGGGCTAGTGGCAAAAAAAAAAAAAATTATCACAAAGTGAGCATAAAAAAATGGACAACATACTGTTGAGCCCACTTCCACTCTTTGAAAGACTAATTAAAACATTAGTAGACTTAATTAAATATTCATAATAAATAAATAAATTGAAAAAGTAGGATAAATAGTAAAAGTGAGTTTGAACACCATTGTGGACATCTCACTTTTTTCTTCTTCCATCCATAGCTATTTTTAATTTTTAAGTTGCTCAAGTTTTACTTTACGTTTGTCAGAGGTCAGTTTGGAAATGTTCTAAAGACCGGTTGATCATTTACCAAATCACATAGGTCAACTTTGAAATGTTCTAAAGACCGATTTGTCAGACCGGCCGATCATTTACCAAACCAGAGGTCAGTTTGTCTTATTGTCAGGGACGTTCGATTCATTCCGAAGTAGGTATTGGTGGATGCGACCGCGCCTCAAATTGTAAGATCCTACTTTATGACTCAAATTCTAAGATCCAAAATGTTTGTTAAAAAAAATTATAAGATGGTTTTCCACAAAATAGTATTTCCTCCTACCCATACAAATGAAGTGTGATCACTTGTATGGTGGGAGGGAATACTATGTTTTTTATTTTTATTCAATGAAATATAGTAATGTTTTTTCAAATGATTCAGAAAAAATAGTTTAAATATTTAATTTTCATACAAAATAAAGATTAAAAATATATAATTGAAATGAAAAATTATTATAAAAAATAAGAATCTCATCATGAAAAGATATGATTTTTTTATTTCAAAATATATTAGCGATATTTTGTTATTTGCCCTAAAAAAAATTCACCTATTAAACTATAATTATATATGTCTCTAATTTTTATCTATTTTTTTAATTATTCCACAACAATTTTTCAGTTTTGTCAAGGCTTGTTACCTCATTGGTTGAGCACTTGAATTGGGACTTGAGATCCTTGGTTCGAATCTCAAGACACCGCAATTGAACAAAAAAAAAACAATTTTTCAGTTTTAATTTTAAAAAAAAATCAATTATATCTTGATTAAAAATAAAAGATAGTAATATATTTCTTTATCTACTAAATGACCGATACCGAATCCTATTTCTTCAAGTTCACAATTAACAAAATTAGGCTAATTGATAAGAGTTGAGAGAGGGATCACAGAGAATACGATGCCCTTTATTCAGTAGTAGTCTTTGCAATATATAAGTTACAGAAGTAAATCAGAAGCAAATCATTCAGTTGCCTAAAATACAGGAGGAAAGGAAGATCATATCAAATCATATCAAAGTGAATATGACAATGTCGATATCTCGATAAAGATAATATTTCAATACTCCCCCTCAAGTTGGAGCATGAGGATCAATAATACCCAACTTGGCTGAGAGAGACTGAAACTGAGCTTTCCCTAGTGCCTTTGTGAAGATGTCTGCAGGTTGCAGAGTCGTCGGCACATGGCGCATAGTAATAACTCCAGACTGAACATGATCACGCACAAGATGACAATCAATCTCGATGTGTTTGGTGCGCTCATGGAATACGGGATTTGCAGCTATATGTATAGCAGCCTGACTGTCGCAAAAGAGAGCAATAGATGAGTCATGAGAAACCCCTAAAGAGAGCAACAATGATTTGAGCCACGCAAGCTCACAACATGTAGATGCCATGGATCTGTATTCAGCCTCCGCTGATGACCGTGAGACGGTTACCTGTTTCTTGGTCTTCCAAGAAATCGGAGAATGGCCGAGCATAACAAAGTAGCCCGTGACTGAGCGGCGAGTGATCGGACATGATGCCCAATCGGAGTCACAATAAGCTATGAGTTGTAATGAGCTGCTAGAGGATAATAGTAGACCTTGCCCAGGATGACCCTTGAGATAATGCAAAATCCGGATGGCAGCTTGCCAGTGATCGGTTCTCGGGGTCTGCATGAACTGTGCTAAGGTGTGAACTGCATAGGACAACTCAGGGCGAGTGATCGTCAGATAAATCAAACGACCGACTAGGCGTCTATATTGCTCTGGTGAGTCAAATGGCGGACTAGTAGAAGACGCAAGCTGGTGGTTTTGCTCCATGGGAAATTCGGCAGGCCGTGCACCGAGAACACCAGCTTCGGAAAGAATGTCAAGAGTGTACTTCCTTTGAGAAAGAAATAGACCTGATGAGTTCCGAGCAATCTCAATCCCAAGGAAATATTTGAGAGCGCCTAAATCTTTCATATGAAAGCACTGGTTGAGATATTCCTTGAACCGAGCAATGGTGGAAGATTCATTTCCTGCTACAATAAGATCGTCAACATACACAAGTACATGAAGAGTAATAGCACCAAGTGTATAAGAGAATAAGGAGTAATCCGCGAGACTCTGTATGAACCCGAATCTGTGTAAAGCATGAGATAACTTTGCGAACCAATTACGAGGTGCCTGTTTAAGCCCATAAAGAGACTTCTGCAAGCGACAGACATGCCCTGGTTGATACGAACCTCGTCGGGATTGGAAAGAATAAGAAAGGAACGAAGAACGGAAAAGATAGAAGATACCGGCGGAAGTCCTAAAACCTCTGAACCTGAAATCGTGAAATCAATTAAGGACGGAACCCTAACCCCCAACACGAGATCGACGCAGCAACTCGGGGATGATGAAGACACACAAACGAGATTTGACTGGCTCGTTGATTCGTCGGTTGAATTCTTTTGGATAATCGGGATAGAATTCGAACCCGAGAGAGATTTTAATAAAACTCACGAAACATAATTTTTATTCATCAAAAGTAATCTGTCTTTAAAATAATGAAAAGCATAGCCTTTATATAGGCAAACTAAAAACAATGTAGAAAAAGGAAATAAATAACTAAAACATTGAAAAACCCTAAAATTCGCTGTCGCTGACCCGCCTGTGAAGATGTCGGCCGACAGGTATATGGTGTCGCCCGACATCCACCTTGTCGTCCGACGGGAAATCGTGTCGTCCGACACTTGGCCTTAGTCAGACGGATTTTCCTTCAAACGAAGTTTTATCCAGCTGCGACTCCGTACCTTTCCTGAAGCTGTCGTCCGACAGGCATTGGTGTCGTTCGACACCACGCCAAAAGTTCGACCGGACTCCTCGTCTTTGTCTCGACGCACGCCCGACTCTCGTTTCGATGCTTTCCCATTATTCTATCCTGAACTCGAGATCCATCGTCGATTGCCGACCCTTGGGTTGCATCATTCCCCTCCTCTTCAAGAGGATTTGTCCTCAAATCCACGTCGATGCCAGGGTCGAACACCACTCTCACGAACAAGCTCGGAACTACATACTTCTGCAGCTCACACCCTCGATGTAGCGGAAAACTAAGAGATCTTTCTTCAGGGAAGTCATCATGAAATTCCTGAAAAACAAGAGGGTATAGAGACAATAAAACGTTAGTGTAGAACTTCGCCTCCTCGCACAACACCACATACGTCGCTTGTCCCTCCTTCGTTGCTTGTTCCACCATGGGTAACTCCAATTGCGGAAGGTCCTCGGATTTCATCAATTCCTCCTCCTTGGATTCTACCGAAACCTCCTCCTCGAACTCTACCGAAATATCCTCCTCGGACTCTACTGACTCCGCTACGACGTCGGAATCCACCGAAACCTCCTCGATGTCAGAAGCCGCGGCAACCGATGGTGTCGGTACGTCGCACTCTTCTACGGACTCCTCCGAAGTCAAGTCCTCCTCAGAATACACCAAGACCGACTCTTCTTCGGACCCTACCAAGGCCTCCGGTTCGGGTTTCTCGCAGTCGTCTTCAGTCGCCACTTTCTCAGGCTGCATTGGCGATGGTACCCATTCCTCTAACTTACGCTCAATATTTCTCCAACACTCGTCCCAACGCTCAGCTCTGGCCCTCCTCTCTTCACGACGCTCCTGACTAAGATCACGGGCTCGGCGAAAGTCCCAACGCTCAGCTCTGGACCTCCTCTCATCACGACGCTCCCGACTAAGCTCACGGGCTCGATGATAGCCACTCTGAACTTCTCGGTATCCGCCGCCACCTCTTCGATTCCAGGCTTCATCACGACGAGCTCTCTCTTCTAAGGCGGTAAGTCGCTCATTCACCACCTTCATCTTCGATTTAAGCAACCCTTCGAACCGTGCCATCGCCTTCTCCATGATGAGCTCAGCTTGGGTATGATCCATGTCAGTTGTCCTGCAAAAGTGTTAGAAACACAATAGAAAATTCCTCACCACTCTCGTGTATCACTCAATATGGTAAATCACTCACGCTCGTGTTTCTCTCACTTTCTCTCTCTCAATAATCGAACACTCCCAACCCAACGATCGAATTCAGCTCCAATAAAATCCACGAAACGAAGAATAACTCTAAATTGTTGAACGAACGATGAACAACAATAAAAGAATAATCGAGGACAAATAATTTTTTTTTTTTTAATAAAAATTACTGTTCATGAACAGTAATTTTCGAAAATAAAAAATAAAAATAATTTTTTTTTCTTTTTTTAATCAAGGAAGAAGAAAGAATAAAAAAAACGGAAAAGAAAAACGAGGCTACGTATTCAGAAAATTAAAGAACCCAAACCTGGGTTCTGATACCAAATGATACGAACCTCGTCGGGATTGGAAAAATAAGAAAGGAACGAAGAACGGAAAAGATAGAAGATACCGGCGGAAGTCCCAAAACCTCTGAACCTGAAATCGTGAAATCAATTAAGGACGGAACCCTAACCCCCAACACGAGATCGACGCAGCAACTCGGGGATGATGAAGACACACAAACGAGATTTGACTGGCTCGTTGATTCGTCGGTTGAATTCTTTTGGATAATCGGGATAGAATTCGAACCCGAGAGAGATTTTAATAAAACTCACGAAACATAATTTTTATTCATCAAAAGTAATCTGTCTTTAAAATAATGAAAAGCATAGCCTTTATATAGGCAAACTAAAAACAATGTAGAAAAAGGAAATAAATAACTAAAACATTGAAAAACCCTAAAATTCGCCGTCGCTGACCCGCCTGTGAAGATTTCGGCCGACAGGTATATGGTGTCGCCCGACATCCACCTTGTCGTCCGACGGGAAATCGTGTCGTCCGACACTTGGCCTTCGTCAGACGGATTTTCCTTCAAACGAAGTTTTATCCAGCTGCGACTCCGTACCTTTCCTGAAGCTGTCGTCCGACAGGCATTGGTGTCGTTCGACACCACGCCAAAAGTTCGACCGGACTCCTCGTCTTTGTCTCGACGCACGCCCGACTCTCGTTTCGATGCTTTCCCATTATTCTATCCTGAACTCGAGCTCCATCGTCGATTGCCGACCCTTGGGTTGCATCACTGGTGGAACGTCGAAGAGACTCGGCGGAGGAGACATGTAAACTTCCTCATCTAGATCACCGTGCAGGAACGCGTTATGAACGTCCATCTGATGTAATTCCCAACCACGGACAGCCGCAACAGATAAGAAGACCCGGACGGTAGTCATTTTGGCCACAGGTGCAAACGTCTCACCATAGTCGACACCTTCGACTTGACGGTTTCCAAGAACGACAAGTCGCGCCTTGTGTCGTTCAATAGATCCGTTTGAATTATACTTGATGCGGAAAACCCATTTGCAGCCGATGGGTTTCTTGTTTGCAGGAAGAGGAGGCAAAGACCACGTTCCATTCCTCTGTAGGGCCTCTAACTCGTTATTCATAGCCACACGCCAACATTCATGCAAAGAAGCCTCCTTATATGAAGAAGGTTCAGTTTGTGCGATTACTGCTGCAAGAAACTGCACATGTGAGGCCGAAAATTTAGAACAATTAACATAATCGGCCAAAGGGTAGGAAGTACCTGAGGACGGCGAGATTGGCGTGGAATGAGTGTGAGGAGAGGAGGGGTTTGTAGTGAGAACTGTGCTGCACACATAGTCACGAAGACGACTCGAAACTTGTCTTTGACGTTCTCCAGTACGGCGAGCAGGCGGGTCAATAACTGGCAATTCAGCTTGTAATTCAGCTGGCAATTCAGGCGGCTCAGCTGGCAGTGCAGTGGTGGCTGATGTCTCGCTGGAAATGGGAGTAGTACTCCCCCTTGCGTCTAGCAAGCCTTCATCGATGTCATCATAAATGGATGGTGATGGCTGGAGCAACTGAGATGAAGAGCTAGTAGAGCTTGCTGATGTTGAAGCAAATGGAAAGAAATCCTCAAAGAACACCACGTCCCGGCATACAAAACGTTCCTTGCTCTCCAAATCATATAGAAGCCAGCCACGTTTCCCAACTGGATATCCAAAGAACACGCACTTCCGACCTCGTGGTGCAAACTTGTCAGGAGTCCGAGGGGTTTGAGCTGCAAAACAGAGACAACCGAATACCCGAATCGGATTGTAGGACGGCTCGTGATGATGGAGGAGCTCATATGGACATTTATTGCCAAGTATAGGAGTAGGTGTTCGGTTGATTAGAAACGCTGCTGTAGATACGCATTCTCCCCAAAACTCAATGGGAAGAGACGCTTGAAAGCGGAAAGCACGGGCAACATTCAAGAGATGACGATGTTTGCGTTCCGCACGTCCGTTCTGCTGAGGAGTCGCCACACAAGACGTTTCAAAAATAATGCCATGTTCAGCCATATAAGAACGCAAGGGAAGGAACTCGGTCCCGTTGTCGGTGCGCATTCGTTGAACATTAGAGTGAAATTGGGTGCGCACCATAGCACAAAAATACCGAAAATGATCAGTCACATCAGCTTTAGAACGCAGGAAATATATCCAAACAGCCCGGGAAAAATCATCAACGATGGTCAGGAAAAAACGAGCACCTGTATAGTTTGGAGTGCTATAGGGACCCCATACATCACAATGAATTAATTGAAAGAATTCAAAAGCTTTATTTGAACTTTCGGGAAAAGACAGACGAGTCTGTTTAGCTTTGAAACAAGAATCACATGGATTAATAAGCTTTAAAGAAGCTTTATCTAAATTGAATTGAGAAACAGATGCTAAAACTGATAAAGACGGATGCCCGAGACGTCGGTGCCACAACAAAGCAGAATTTGAACATGACTGGAACGAGCTGTTGAAGCCAATAAACCCCTCCGTTCTCTCTACCCACGCCAATCACCGTCCTCGAACTGATTTCCTGTATTACACAAAGCCTAGGTGTGAGAAGAACAAGTAATTGCAATTCGCGAGCCAACTGAGCAGTAGATACAAGATTAACATCTAAGTTAGGCACATATAAGACCGGATATAAGCTGTGGTGGCAAAATAAAATACTTCCTTGACTAGAAGCAGTAGAGTAATTGCCATTAGGCATTTTTACAGTAACAGGCGAGCATGGAGTTAAATTTCCAAGACTTGCAAAGTCCCTCTGTCATATGCAAAGAGGCACCTGAATCCAAAATCCAATTGAACGACATACCAGATTTGGGAGCGGTTTGCATTGAATGAAACATATTCATAACTGCGGTCCATTGTTCGGTGGACAAGGCTGGACCGAAGGCGGCCCGATCAGCCTCATTAGGCATGGATGTTGCTGTAGAAGAAGCCTGAGCAGTATTGGCTGAGGCAGAGGAGCAGCCCTTAGATCGAGCACGAGCAGCAAGCTTTTCTTTGAGCCAATCCGGAATCCCGATTAGTTGATAGCAGCCACTCTTTTCATGTCCATTACGACCACAGTGAGAGCAAAGGAGATGTTTTCGCTGGGAATATGGAATACCTGGCTGCGAAGATGCAGGATTGTGAGATGGAGGCTGCGAGTTTAGAGTAGTCTGAACCACAGGATAAGTCCGAGCAGCAAAGGCGGCTTGATCAGTAGCAGGTTCATGCCCTATGACCACCGATTTGAGGCGCTCTTACTGGACAGCAAGTGCATAAACACGGTTGAGAGGAGGCAGAGGATCTTGTGCCAGGACATTGGAGCGTAGCGATCCGTATAGGATATCGTCAAGCCCTATGAGAAATTGATGAACTCGTTCTTCTGCGAGTTCTGCGGTCCAAAGTTTGGTAAGATCACACTCACACTTGCCACATTGACACGCCCTAGGAGGGAGATAAGTCTCCAACTCGTCCCAGAGTTTCTTGAGAGTGTTGTAGTATGTTGCAATATTGTGACCTGCTTGCCTACACCCAGCAATCTGGGACCGAAGCTGCAGTTTGCGAGGACCATTGCCGATGCTGAAGCGAAGCCGGAGATCATCCCATAGTTGCTTGACATCAGCGAAGTAGGTGATGGAAGATCTGAGTGATGGATCGATGGATTGAATGACCCATCCCACTAACATAGAATTGACAACACACCAGTCGTCTAGCGTTGGAGGCGTAGTAGCAGTCGCCAACGGCTTCACGATTGTGCCGTCAATGAAGCCGAGTTTGCGCTTGGCGCGTAGAGAGTTGCGGAATGCAACGATCCAGTCATCGTAATTGTCGCCTTTGAACGACACAGGACACAGGGTGAGACCAGGGTGATCTGAAGGATGCAAATAGTATGGAGAACTCACGCCTATAGGTTTTTCAACACCTTCAGTCATGATGAAAAAGGAAGAACACCTTTGATCGGTGATAGAAAAAATGATGCAAAAGAAGATTAATGTGAATTAGGATCGATTAGTCTGATACCATGATAAGAGTTGAGAGAGGGATCACAAAGAATACGATGCCCTTTATTCAGTAGTAGTCTTTGCAATATATAAGTTACAAAAGTAAATCAGAAGCAAATCATTCAGTTGCCTAAAATACAGGAGGAAAGGAAGATCATATCAAAGTGAATATGATAATGTCGATATCTCGATAAAGATAATATTTCAATACTAATAGTTGCATATCAAATTATCAACAAGTTGATATATATATATATATATATATATATATATATATATATAGTCAACTATTAAGTCCACACAACAAGATACACTGTCTAACGTAATACAGTATATATATTCATTTAGAAATTGTAAAATCAAAAAATTTGTGTGAAAAACAAAGAAAAATGAACTATTATAAGTTCTTTAACATAGTACTTGAATATTAATATTGATAAAATTGATCAGAGAGTTTGTTGATAAATGTTAGAAGGAAAAGATTACGAGGGATCAGCAAGCATCATTTCCCCTAAATTGAAGATTTCAACTTATCAATTACAGAGTGAATTTCGGTCCAAGAAAAGAGTCCAGCCAATAGCATTCCAACTATCCAAATATAGCTTATTGACTTTCTTGTATAAATAGTACTCAATTATTAAGAAATAAAATTACAATTCATATTATATTTCAAAACATGGTATCAGAGCTATGTTCTTTCTCATCATCTACCAATTAACCATCCCAAACATCGAAAACCATCTTGAACCACCATGTTTAAAGACGGCAGTTCAGGGTCTGATCTCGCAATGCAACTAGCCAACATCTTAAAAACCAACGCAAGCCAACAATCACAAAACCCAAAATTATCCGACAATCTTCAAATCAACCTCAAACTCAACAATCAAAATTATGCCTTATGGACCCGTATGATTCGGGTTGCTATTGGCGGCAGATCGAAAAGACTGTTAGAGCACTTAACGACCGAACCACCAGAAGCCTCCGACGAATCGTATGAGTCATGGGAACAAGACGATTTAATCGTTTTTTCATGGCTTATACAAAATATTGAACCAACAATTGCAGGAAATCTTACCGAATATCCCACAGCGAAAACATTGTGGGATGCTCTGGCTACGACATATAGTAGCGGAAGGGACAAACTCCAAGTTTTCAACCTCCACGTAAAAGCAAACGACCTTAAACAGGAGGGAAAATCACTCGAAGAATTTTGGATCGCACTCCAAGGGGTTTGGGGAGAGATCGATAGAATCGACCCTAACCCCATGACTTGTGCTGCTGACATCAAAACATATGCTCGAGTTCGATCCGAACACAAACTTTTCCAATTCCTCCACGGGTTGGATCATAAATTTGATCCAATCAAGCGAGAGATTCTCCGACTAGAGACCCTTCCAACCGCTGAAACCGCATATGGAACCGTACGTAAAGAAGCCGCTCACCAGAATATTCTGGGAGCAACTAGTAGTGGAACCCAAGGTATAGCCGCCGGGCTCCATGTCGGATCTGGTGAAATCGAAGGGGCGGGATTGGCGGTGAAAGGGTATCGGGGAAGAAAACCCTTCAACAAAGAAGATAAATCACATTTAAAATGTGACGAGTGCAAGATGACAGGACACACAAAGGCCCAATGTTTCAGGATCGTTGGATACCCCGAGTGGTGGAGCGACGGCCACAAAAAGGGTGCTCGAAACCCTAAGTCAGAAAATGAGAGAAGTGGGGGCCCTACTGCTCAAGCTAGCACCAGCCGAGATGATATCGGAAAAGGGTTTGGGGGGATAGCGGCGCTAGCGGCGGCCGGAGGTGGTGGAAAGGGGGAGATGGAGATGCTCGTCGAGGAAGGTAACAAGGAGAGAGAAGGAAAGTTTTCAACTCAAAAACTCCACAGATTTGTTTCCCCTTTTACCAAATCTTTTACATATATAGATATAAATAATATCGAAGGGCCAAACACATATGGCCTTGCACACACAGCCCACAGCAGTTTAAACAACGCAAATGAGCCATGGATTTTCGACTGCGGGGCAACCGATACAATGACCTATGACTTAACCGATTTTTCAGAAATATCAAAACCGGAAAAAACCCATATACAGGCTGCAAACCAGGAAAAAATGGACGTAAAAGCAGGCGGAACTATTGAAATCTCTTCAGATATCAAACTGCAAAACTGTTTATATGTCCCCTCTCTATCACACAAATTATTGTCTGTTAGCCATGTGACAAAAGAATTAAATTGCTCGGTACTTATGCACCCAACTTTCTGTCTATTACAGGATATCAGGACGGGACGGATAATTGGGCGTGGCACTGAAAGACATGGACTATATTATGTAGATGAAGTCATTCAAACCGGTAATGTGATGTTAGCTCATGGAACAACAAAGAGAGAAGCATGGCTTTGGCATAGAAGGTTGGGACACCCCTCTGCAAGTTATTTGCGCATTTTATTTCCTGCATTTTTTCCATCAAATAAACCTATTTCTTGTGAGACTTGCATTTTAGCAAAAAGTCATAGACAGTCATTCAAACATAATAATACTCGTGTAAAAACCCCGTTTTCTTTAGTCCATTCAGATGTCTGGGGGCCTGCCCCTGTTATTGGGGGGCAACAACTTCGATTTTATGTTATCTTTGTTGATGATTGCACAAGAATGACATGGATTTATTTCTTAAAAAATAAAAGTGAAGTTTTTGAAAAATTCACTTCCTTCTATACCATGGTCCACACCCAGTTCAAAAAATCAATCCAAATATGTCGAACCGATAATGGTGGAGAATATGTAAATTCCCAAATGAAGTCTTTTTTCCAATCAAAAGGAATAATCCATCAAACCTCTTGCCCACACACCCCTGAACAAAATGGTGTTGCCGAAAGAAAAAACCGGATTTTGCTTGAAATAACTAGGGCACTCATAATCGAATCAAAAGTACCAAAATCTTTCTGGCCAGAAGCCCTAGCCACAGCCACATACCTTCTAAACCGTCTCCCTACCAAAATCCTCAAACTAAAAACCCCAATAGAAACCCTTGAGAAACACACTGAACTTCCCTCAACTCTCACCCTCCCACCCAAGGTCTTTGGATGTACTGTGTTTGTCCACATACCCAAGACATACAGAGATAAACTGGACCCATGTGCAGAAAAATGTGTGTTCTTGGGGTACGGGGTGAACCAAAAGGGCTACAGGTGCTACAACCCGAAAACACGACGAATGTACACCACAATGAACTGTGACTTTCTTGAAACCAGATTCTTTTACACTGACCAACACAGCAGTCAGGGGGAGGAATCATGTGACGTACTGAGTTGGCTAAAGTGTACAGAAGGCTGGCCTACCCACAGTACAACTGCCTCAGAAGCTAACAGTCAAGATAGTCCAAGTTCTAACAGTGCCACCCAAGATCCACCATCTCCCGACCTGGTATCCAAGGTAAGTAGCCCCCAATCCATGAATTCTCCTCAACATAATAACTCTAATGATTTGGTTGAAAGTACCAGTAATTCAGAACCAGAACCAGAAAACCAAATCGCTCAGGATCACACAGAACTTGTACTTGAAGAGGTACAGAACAAATATACTCTTCCACCAAGAGCAAACAGAGGAGTTCCAGCCAGAAGATTCTCCCCAGAGAAAATATCCAGAAGCTCAAGATATCCTATAGCTAATGTGGCTGAAGGAAACCTATCCAAAGAAGCAAAAGCCTTCACTGCAAGTCTCTACTCCAACAATGTTCCCTCAAGTGCACAGCAAGCCTTGGAATCAGAAAACTGGAAAGGTGCTATGGATGCTGAGATGGAAGCACTCATCAAAAGTCAAACATGGGAAAAATGTTCCCTACCAGAAGGCAAGAAACCAGTGGGATGTCGATGGCTCTTCACAATAAAATACAAACCAGATGGGAAGATAGAAAGGTATAAAGCCCGATTGGTCGCAAAAGGATATACCCAAACATATGGAATTGACTACTCTGAGACATTCTCTCCAGTTGCAAATATGGATACAATAAGAGTACTATTCTCAATCGCTGCAAACAAAGACTGGCCACTCTACCAATTCGACGTAAAGAATGCATTTCTTCATGGGGAACTAAAAGAAGAAGTTTACATGGAAGCTCCTCCTGGGTTTTCTCACGAGTTCAAGCCAGGAGAAGTCTGTCGATTGAAGAAGTCTCTATATGGATTAAAACAGTCTCCCAGGGCATGGTTCGGCAGATTCACACTAGCAATGAAGAAGTACGGTTTCAAGCAGAGCAACTCAGACCACACTCTGTTCCTCAAGCGCAACAGAGACAAAGTAACCTGCCTGATTATTTATGTGGATGATATGATCATCACCGGGAATGATGAAGAAGAAATAAAAAAACTCAAAACCGAGTTATTCAATGAATTCGAAATGAAGGATCTGGGAAGACTAAAGTATTTTCTTGGCATTGAAGTTCTCAGGTCACAGCATGGGATCTTTATCTGTCAGAAAAAGTACATACTAGATCTTCTGGCAGAAACGGGCATGATGGACTGTAAACCAGCGGAGACACCGATGATCGCTAATCAAAGGCTATACATGGAACCCGAGGCTGAACTAGCAGAAAAAGAAAGGTATCAACGAATGGTGGGAAAACTGATTTATCTCTCACATACCCGTCCTGACATAGCATACGCTGTGGGAGTTGTAAGTCGATTTATGCACCAACCTCAGAAGGCTCACATGGATGCTGTCGAAAGAATCATTAAGTATCTCAAAGGAACCCCAGGACATGGGGTATTATTTAAACCGAATGGGCATCTGAATATTCAACTATACACGGACGCTGATTGGGCAGGTGACAAAGGAGACCGGAGATCGACATCAGGATATTTTTCCTTGGTCGGGGATAACCTTTTCACATGGAAAAGTAAAAAACAGAAGGTGGTGTCATTATCAAGTGCCGAAGCAGAATTCAGAGGAATAGCTAAAGGAATTACAGAAGTGCTCTGGATTAAGAAACTCCTGACTGAAGTTGGATTTCCTCCAAAAGAAACTACCCGTGTCATGTGTGACAATAAAGCTGCAATTCAAATTTCAGAGAACCCTGTACAGCATGATAGAACCAAACATGTCGAAATTGACAGACACTTTATTAAAGAGAAACTGGAAGCAGGAATTATCGAGTTGCCATTCGTCAAGTCTCAAGAGCAAGTAGCTGACATTCTTACTAAACCAGTCGATGAAAAGATATTGCTGTATTGCTTGAGCAAGTTGAATTTCGGTGATCCTATTATTCAACTTGAGGGGGAGTGTTAGAAGGAAAAGATTACGAGGGATCAGCAAGCATCATTTCCCCTAAATTGAAGATTTCAACTTATCAATTACAGAGTGAATTTCGGTCCAAGAAAAGAGTCCAGTCAATAGCATTCCAACTATCCAAATATAGCTTATTGACTTTCTTGTATAAATAGTACTCAATTATTAAGAAATAAAATTACAATTCATATTATATTTCAAAACAATAAAAACGAGAAAAATCAAGTATTATAAATTGGTTCACATATATAGTAATTGAATACAACACAATTATTTGTTTAAATAATGAATTTTAATAAATAAAAAATTTTGAAAAAAATTGTTTAAATAATGAATATTAATAAATAAAAAAATTACTGAAATAAAAAATCTATTATAAAAATTTTAAATTAAAATTAAATCAAAAAATTACATATACATTGATTTATGACTTTACAAAAAAAAGTATTTGAGTGAAATTAACACCTAACATTTTTTATCGTTATTATGATTTATAGGCCTACCATCTCACGGCCAACTTTTTTTTAGTCTATAAATACTAATCACAACTTACTAACAAATACTATCAAATTACCCGACGACAGAAAAAAAAAATGGAAAAACTATTATGCATATTTCTAATAATTCTCTCTTCATTGTCTACGATTTCCATTTCAACCGAAGCCGGCGAAGGAGACGAGTGGATCGAAGTTTTCAATTCTCGTAGCAAAACAGCCGATGCAACTCTTCACTTCTACATGCAAGATGTCTTGGCCGGGCCGAATGCAACCGTTTGGGAGGTGGGCCGAGCCAGTATCACTTCCAAATCAAGTACGAGTTTCGGCCTAGTTAGGTGTTAGGATTTATATAATCCAACAAGGGTTAAAGGAAAGGAAAAGATAAACGTAGAGAACTTGTGGTATTAGAAAAAATAAGCGTAATCTAAAATATACAAGAGAGAGGCTTTTTATAGCCAACAAAAGGTAAACCCTAATCCTATAAACAAAAGGTAAACCCTAATAATCCTATAAATATAATAACTAATATAAAAATATGCTAACACCCTCCCTCAAACTCACGATGGTACAGCAAGTAGCATCGAGAGTTTGTCAATGAAAAATCTATGACGGCTGACAGAATGAGACTTCGTGAAGCAGTCAGCCAACTGTAAGGACGACGGAGTAAACGGTAGAGAAATGGTTCCGTGATCCAAATGATGCCGAGTGAAATGACAATCAATCTCAATGTGTTTGGTGCGCTCATGAAACACCGTGTTGTGAGCAATCTGAATGGCACTCTTATTATCGCAGTACATAGGTGTGGGGTCAGTAAGAGTGACTCCCATGTCAGCCAGTAACCAGCGCAACCATATAATCTCAGCCGTAGTGGAAGCCATAGCACGATACTCTGCCTCGGTGGATGAACGAGAGACTACAGCTTGCTTCTTACTTCTCCAAGAAATAAGAGAATCACCAAGAAAAATACAAAACCCAGTAGTGGACTTCCGAGAAGTCGAATCACCAGCCCAATCGGCATCAGAAAAGGCACGAAGCTCCAATGAAGAAGTGGATGGAAACAAAAGACTCTGATAAAGAGATCCCCGTAGGTAACGTAAAATACGCACAACAGCAGCCCAATGTACAGTCGTGGGTGCTGAAACAAACTGACTAACAATGTGAACAGCATAGGCAATATCAGGACGAGTGATCGTCAAATAAACAAGACTACCAACAATGGACCTATACAGAGTAGGATCTTGTAGAGGAGTGCCATCATCTAGAGTATACTTTGCGTTCAGCTCGAGAGGAGTGTCAGTGGTGCGAGTGTCAGTGAGTCGTGCACGGTGAAGAATATCAGCAGCATACTTGGACTGAGAGAGAAGGTAACCTCGAGGAGAGGAGGCAACTTCAATTCCCAGAAAGTATCGTAAAGGGCCCAAATCTTTCATCTCAAAACAACGGGACAAGGTTTCTTTCAAACCCACAATACCATCAACATCATCACCCGTAATAATCATATCATCAACATATAACAGAAGGAGAACACGGCCGACAGAAGTCGATCGAACAAATAAAGCCGAGTCATAAGGGCTTGAGACAAAACCAAGGGAAATCACAACTCGAGAAAATCTATCATACCAAGCACGAGGTGCTTGTTTAAGGCCATACAACGCCTTCTTAAGGCGACAAACCTGTCCTGGAGCATGAGAGACGCCTGGTGGGGGAACCAAATACACTTCTTCCTTCAATTCTCCATTCAAAAAGGCATTTTTAACATCCATCTGAGATATGTGCCACTGTTGAACAGAAGCAACAGCAATGAGGACACGAACTGAAGTCATCTTGGCTACCGGAGCAAAAGTCTCCTCATAATCTAAACCATACTCTTGAGCAAACCCCTTAGCAACTAAGCGGGCCTTGTATCGCTCAATAGAACCATCAGACTTCGTCTTAACTTTGTACACCCATCTAGAACCAATAGCCTTTTTACCTGCAGGAAGATCAACAAGGTCCCAAGTACCAGTCTTGTCTAAGGCAGACAGTTCCTCAGCCATAGCATTTTGCCAATCACGGGATCGGACAGCCTCCTTATAGGAGGAAGGCTCAGAGATTGGATCAATGGAAACAAGAAATGACGCAAAGGACTTAGAATAACAAGAGTATGCAAAATCAGGTAATTGAGTAGACTTACGTATGCGTACTGGATAGCGTGGTGCAGCAAGATCCGTAGTCACAAGCGGTGATTGGGTAGCCGTGTCAGGGGTCGGAGAATCGTCAACAATAGGTGCAGTAGGAAGTGAAGAGTCAGAAGAGAAGGGATCAATGTGAATAAGATCAGATTTAGTCAAGTTGTGTGTGCTGGAGGGAATGGTAAAGAAGGGGATATGCTCAAGGAAGGAGACATGGCGAGACACATATAATTTTCTAGAGGAGGGATCATAACAACGATAACCTTTTTGACCTATACCATACCCAAGAAAAACACATATAGCAACCCGAGAGGAAAGTTTGGACAGTTCAACATGTGGACGAAGAACAAAGCAAGTGGAACCGAAGACTCTTAAGACAGAATAATTTGGTGTTTGGCCAAATAACTGCTCATAAGGAGAAGTGCCAGAGTTATGAGCAGTCGGAATACGATTAATAATGTAAGTGGAGGTAAGGACAGCTTCTCCCCAAAACTCATTTGGAACACTAGCGGATAACAACATAGACCTGGCAGTTTCAACAATATGTCGGTGTTTTCTCTCAGCAACACCATTCTGCTGAGGGGTATCAGTGCACGAGGATTGATGCACAGTACCGTCAGACAAAAAAAGATCAGAAAGAGTTCCACTAGTGTATTCCCCACCCAAATCAGAACGAAAACACTTAACAACAGCGGAGTGTTGGGTTTTAACGTAGGCTTGAAAATCTGTATAAATCTTAGTGAACTCAGAACGATTTTTCATCAAAAACACCCAAACATAACGAGTATAGTCATCAATAAAGGACACATAATATCTAGACCCCCCTTTAGTAGGAATAGGAGCGGGTCCCCAAACATCAGAGTGGACTAAATCAAAAGGTGCACAAGATTTTGATGAACTATTATGAAAAGGCAAAGCAGAAAATTTCCCAAGTTTACATCCACGACAATCAGAAATATCATGAGATTTTAAATCACCCAAAACGCCAGTATTACACAAAAATTTTAAACGAGAGTGTGAAACATGACCAAGTCTAGAGTGCCATAAAAAATACTTAGAGGATGACTTGGTTAAATGAAAGGAAGATAAATCAACAGAGGTGGCAGCTGCATAGCCAGGAGTGCGCAGCTCATCCAAAACATAGAGACCCCCCTGTCTACGGCCTGTCCCAATCAGCCTCTTGGAGTCGGGATCCTGCACAGAACAAGAAGTGGCAGAAAAATGAACAGAATATCCAGAATCACACAATTGACCAACAGATGCAAGACTTAGATTAAGCTTAGGTATACAATAGACATTTGAGAGAGACACGTGAGGAGTGTTAATGGTGCCAACGCCAACTAATGGTAATGATGAACCATCAGCAGTAACAACAGTAGGGGAACAAGACTCAGAAGACAAGGATGTGAACTTAGATGGATCAGGAGACATATGAAACGAAGCCCCCGAGTCCAAGACCCAAAGGGATGATGATATACCTGAGGGATTTGATGAAGGCAAACCTGATGGAGTACGAGTAGTCATGGCAAAATGCTGAGGCGGGGGGACTGTCTGACCTGAGGCCGAAGACTGAGTAGCAAGGAATCGTTGAAACTGTTCTGCAAGAGCATCCATAGAAGTTTTCTGAGAAGAAGCCACATCCAAATCACCCGCAGATGCAGCTGCAGCCATATAAGATGACCCACTACGGGTTTGTCCGGTACCCGATGTGCGTTGCTGTCCACCACTTTTCTGTTGCTGAGACTTATCACCAGACGAGTTCTTCAGGGCTAATACAGGACACTGGCTTATCCAATGTCCAGGCTTCTTGCAATAACGACATTCAACCTTTCTAGCTGTATTTGGTCGAGACTGTTGAGATGGTGCTGCCAAAACGGATGCAGAAGGGGCGTTTGGAACCTTTTGCGTTTTCAGTCGAGTTTCTTCAGCTAGCAACTCGTGAACCACTGAATCGACAGAGGGCAAAGGATTACGATGCATAATCGAAGCACGACAGTGCTCGTATTCCGGGCGAAGCGAGTGCAGAAGCTGAACAAGACGCGACTCCTCCCGATGAATAAGATAAGGTCCAAAGGCTTTTAATTCAGCAGATTCTGTCATAGCCAACTGATCCCAAAGAGCAGTGATTTCAGCATAAAATTCCTGGATGGTGCGATCATTCTGTGACAGAACACGAATTTCCCCTTCTAACTGAAAGCGAACAGATATATTGGTGCGCATAAATAGCATTTCCAAGTAGTCCCAGACCTCCTTAGCAGTTTCATATTTAGCCAATTGCACACCAATCTTAACATCGACAGAATTATTGATCCAAGTAATAATTTTGGAATTGGCACAATCCCACTTATCAAGCAAATCATCATAATTATCAGTACCTGTTTTGGGAGCTTGAGCAACGCCAGAAACATATCTCCACATCTCTTTACCGCGAAGAAAATTTTTCATAACGTAGCTCCAATACGAATAGTTTTTGTCATCCAAACGAACACCAATTGACTGCAACGAGTCTTCACTAGGAGCCATTGGAAAACAAGCGAAAGCGAAAACGCCAACAACCGAAACGATCAGAAAAGATTAAACGAAACGAAATAAGTGCTTTAGATGATTGCTGGCTCTGATACCATGTCAAATTCAAATGGGGTGTTCAAGTGCGGTCCCACGCCTAGCGCACAGACGAGAGCGGGAGCCCGAATATCACTAGGGAGCCTCAATCTATCTCAAAACCATATGGTACTAAGTAGGAGAACTCCCTAGGCTTATATCATAGACTCCCCTCTCACAATTATTCGATGTGGGACAACTCACAAGTGGTTTTCAACACACCCCCTCCACTTGTGAGTCCTAGTCAAAGGTGGTTATAACCACTCACGAGAACTCCCTAGGCTTATATCATAGACTCCCCTCTCACAATTATTCGATGTGGGACAACTCACAAGTGGTTTTCAACATTAGGGTCATAGATAACTTGATCACGAGTGGGCCCGATCCCAATAATTCCAATAAATTGGGCCGGGCCCAAGGGATGATCATTAATTCCGATCTGAATCGTAGTGGTATTTTTGTTGTCGACATGATGCTCACCTTCGACGACAGTGGCTGGTCCAGCGGGTCGTCGATTTCCGTCTCGGGGAGAATCCGTTTATCCGCCGACATTGTCGAACTAATCGTCTCGGGTGGAACGGGTGTTTTCCAGATGGCTAGTGGATATGTGAATGGAAGCACTTACAACATTACGTTTGATGATGATGATCGTCGAGCCACGTATGTTGTTTTGGAGTATTATGTTGCTCTTTATCATCCTTGCAAGTGCTAGAGAGCAAGCATGCATGCATAAGGCACTTCGCGTCGTCTACCTTACTTACACTAACCAAACTTTTCTTTTTGATGAATGAAATTAAATAATGTTTGATGTATGTTTACCTTACTTACTTTACCCGGTTTATGTTGGTCAACACTATCCAAACTCTTCCTTTTAATGAATAAAACCAAATAATTAATATTGTGTGCCTAAGTATATGTACAGTATGTTACTTATAATATGTTGATGTAGATTGACGATTGACCGATGATTACGAATCATTGAAAAATAAATTAACAATAAAAGAAAAGATAAAAATTTAGTAGAAAACCCAAGACAAGAAAAAATCACGGGAAGAATAACTAAATTCACTATAATATTGCTTCACAATTAAAAGAAATGATATGCTCTATCTAAAACTTTCAAATCTCAAACAATAGTTATTGTTAGATATCTCACGGATAAAGAATCATAGAATCAAATATAAGTTGGATTACCTTAGTAAAACCTTTGTTAGCGATATTTATTGATTTATATTTATCTTGTATTTGATCTCGCTTATCTCTTTTCCTTATTTTCTGGTTTAGTTGTACTATATATACCTCTATCAATAAAACATATTACTTGAGGCAAATAATATATTCTCTCTAACATGGTATCAGCCTAATCTTGGCATGAAACCTTAATTATTTTTCTCGCTCCGCTCCCCTAATCTTTCTTTCTGATTTTTTTTTCCGGCGCGCCAGTACTACAGCCATGACCAGTACTCCCGAGATCCCCACATTACCTCTTTCTACCATGATCCACATGGTAAACATAAAACTCACGTCGTCTAATTACCTCCTCTGGCATGCTCAGATCGAGCCGTTGCTCTCCAGTCAAAACTTCATGTCTCTACTCGATGGTACTATGTCTGCTCCGACATCAAGTGTCCGCACCACCAATGGCAACACAGGCCCCAATCCCGAATTTATCACTTGGCAGCAACGAGACCAAACCGTCAGGCTCTTTCTTGTTTCCACGCTTACGGAGGAATCGATGGCTCTCGTCATTGGATGCAAGACGTCCAAGGATGTCTGGGATGCGCTATCTCGGGCATACAGTCATAACTCTAAGGCTCGTGAACTCAGTCTCAAAGACGATCTTCTATCTACCAAACGCGGTGACAAATCTGTGGTCGAGTATGCGCGTCACTTCAAATCTCTCTCTGACCAACTCACTGCCATCGGTCGACCTATTGATGTTTCCGACAAATCTCATTGGTTCCTTCGGGGACTTGGACCTGAATTTGCTGGCTTCACCGCAGCACAAATGGCCCAAGAACCACTGCCCGATTTCACGACTCTTGTCGCTCGCGCACAATCTCATGAATTATTTCAAAAGTCGATTGATTATACTAACAATACTCAGGGTGTCTCACAGGTTGCCTTCACTGCTGTTTATCGCGGACGTGGTCGCGCATCTGGACAAAATCGCGGACGTGGCTCATCCTCCTCTCGCGGTCGGGGATATACCAATACCTCCAGCAACCATGGTAATGGTCGTGGGCGTAAAAACTTCACTCCACATTGTTTTTTTTGTCGAGAAACAGATCACGATGCTTTTGATTGCCCCCGGCGTTTCGATCGATCTTATGATCGTTCGTGTCGTCCAACAAACAACACTGCCAACATCGCCGAGGCCTTCTCCGCTGGTTGCAATATTTCTCCATCCTCTTCTTCCGATTGGTACCTCGACACCGGGGCTTCTGCTCATATGGCCGCGGACGTCACTCACCTTGACAATGCATCTCTTTATTCAGGAACTGATCATGTGACGGTTGGAAATGGTGCGAACTTGTCCATTTCTCATATTGGATCTCTTGCCCTCTCTAATAATCTGACTTTGCAGGATGTCTTTGTTGTTCCTGGCTTAACAAAAAACTTATTATCTGTTAGCCAGCTCACCCGAAATCTCCCGGTTACAGTTATTTTTAATGATTCTAATTTTTGTATTCAGAATCGACACACCAGAGAGGTTCTCGCAACCGGCACTCGTGATCGGGGTCTTTATTTGCTGCACTCCCAGGCCCAGGCTCTTACTACTATTATTGGGAACCCACGATCGCATGCTTCATTTGAATTATGGCACTCTCGGCTCGGCCATATTGCTCCGTCCGTTGTTACTTTATTAAATAAAAATGGATTAATATCTGTTAATGCATTACTTCCTTTACCTACACTTTGCCAAACATGTCAAATGGCAAAGAGTACTCGATTGCCTTTTATCGCAAATAATAAACGTGCTGCTGCCGTTTTGGATTTAATACATTGTGATTTATGGGGTCCAGCGCCTGTTACTGCCGTCACTGGTTTTCGCTATTATGCTATGTTTATTGACGACCATTCTCGGTTCTCTTGGTTCTATCCTCTGCATGCGAAATCCGATTTTGTGGGTATTTTTATTAAATTTCAACAGTTTGTTGAAACACAATTTTCTCGGAAAATTAAACAATTCCAAAGTGACGGAGGTACGGAGTTCACAAATCATCGCCAACAACCTTAGCAAAGCTTTTTAAAGTATATATTGTCCCAATAGATTTGTAAACTCTGGTATCCAAGAATACTAGAATAGTTGGAAACAAGTATCAATAATTTTCGCCCAAACAAGTCCTAAGAATAGTTGGAAACAATTATCAATAATTTTCGCCCAAACAAGTCCCAAGAATAGTTGTAATCAAGTATTAGACGGGCTCTGTGGACTTTTGTTGTTGCTCTGTGTGGGTGCTTTCGGACTAACAGGTTTCAACAATTCACTTACCTCATAAGTACATAAATGTAACTATGTAAGCTCAAAAATATGGAAAAAAGGTAGAAAAACATAAAAATACTATTAGGATTGGTTTAGGTAAGACAATAGAAACATTCTTCATTTGATATACATAAATGGATGCATATACAAAATACTACTGTATATGGAAGGTTCATGTAAAAACATTTTGAAATCCACGGTAACAACACTTCCCTTGCTTTGTCTTGACACCATCAATTTTGTACAGTTGTACAATAACCCTATTTTGTCCGAAGAGTCATCCGAGCCTCCTCGCTATCAATAACTGCAGTTATATGTTACTGTATGACCTTATAATTAAGTAGAATGTACAGGTGAAAATGTACAACCAACGACAAAAACAGTTATTCTATTTGTCTCTTTCATTCAGCTGTACAGTAGTCTCCTCCTTAGTGCCCATTGCGGGCAGAATTAGTAGAAAGGATGCCGATCCTCCTCTCTGCAAGAGATGAAGATCATTGTTAGTTGAGAGAAAACAAACTTTAATGGGCGTATAATGTTTTAGAAAACACGGGGGTTACATGCCATTTATTTTATTTTATATTATATTATCAAGAAAAGGCGAGGCAAGATGAGAAATACTTTTACTTGTGATGAGAAATGTAGGAAAAACGAAAGATGCCAAAATACCAGAGCGGAAAAAATACCTCCTGCAGCAACAAGTTTCTCTACACGCGCAACTATATGCTTTCCATAAGTATATTTCTTGAGAGCGTCTAAATGAACCTTTATTCGGTTAAGCAGCAGTTCAAGTTGATAGTCATCACAAGTCTCCATAACTCTCTGGACAACGTAGTTGGCAAATTGATCTTTCATCATTACCTGGTTCGAGATATACACCAAATCATGTACAAAAGGAATCACACGTAAGTATTCAATACAAAGCTAAATAGAGTATGTTTAGATCGCGTTAGCTTCCACTACATGACATGCTTATACAAACATTTAATGCTAACCTGAAGAGGCTCGTTTTTATGAGTGCTACCGAGCATCTCATGCACTAGGGTCTGGCGTTCATTAGGCGTTCCAAAGCATAAGCATTTCTCTATTACATTGGAAGCAAACTTATGCTGACTCATCTCCACAATCTGGCCAATTAATTGGTGAATTATAATTGATCTCACACGAGGATTTCCATGTTCCAGCACATACTGTCAAAGTACAAAGACATGCAAAATGACAATCCCAAACCCCGAAAAACAACAAGCTCTTGTAACATGAAACCTAATGCTTAATCGAATTTTAACAGTGTTTTACTGCTCTGTGTGATTTTCGCGAGTTAAAGCTTTTAAGATTTGATACTAACCTGGATGACATAGTTCCCATATTGGTCTTGAGCCAACACCTTAACGGATTTCACAATCTCACTCATCACTATACTCTGAGTTATCAGACTATGGCAATGCTCAAGAACCCGCTGCAACGGAAACCAAACCTTTAGGATGATAGCAACCCAGGATTAATACATAACTTGAGATACATAGATAAAGAAAAGTTCTTAACCTGTATCACCCGACAACCGTACGGATGAGAAGACAATGTTACAACGTGATCATAAAAAGTAGTAACAATAAACTCAATAGCGGCTTCGGGAACATATTCAATACACTTTTGTATGACATGGTTCCCATTTTGATCACGTACGCAACGCATTATATGGCCATCAAGCTCTGCAACCATTTTAGTCTGCTGATCCAGCTTAATAACTTCTATTGCCTGTAGCTCACAATTCAAAAGGAAAGAAAAACAAAACATCATTGTGCAGTAATGTAACGTGAAGTAATAACCATAAATGGTCATCGAGGCTCATTTACTGCGGAATCTCGTTAATCGTTATTGGTTAACAAGCAACTGGATGACTCCCCAGTACAAATGCACTAGAAAATTACTGTTCATGAAACATTTTAATTCACCTCCATGAGCAACATGAAAATAATCCTGGCATCAAAATATTCAGGCGAGTACAAGATACTATATCGTAAGTTTATACAAGGAACCAGATTACCTTCTGGATAACCCTGCAGCCGTACATGTGGAGGCTGAGAGTTAAGACATGCCCAATCAGCTGATCAGCCAGTTGTCTGATCTGGGAAGGTTTTCCATGTTCAAAAAGCTGATAACGGAGAAAGTTTAGCCATCAATGTACTTCATCCCGATAGAAAGAAAATTAGGAAACATAAAAACACACTACGTGGGTCTATAGTATTTCCTTACCTTCTGGATCACATAGTTACCAAAAACATCAGTCGCGAGGGAAAGTGCATGGGGCATAATTTCAAGGAAAACCATGTTCCTATCAAGTGTTCTAGCTGTTTCAAGCTTCTGCTGTATAAATCGACTACCATACTGGTCCGTACTGTCCAGGCAAGTTTTACAATTAACAAGAAAATTCACAGATAATTAATTACGAGTCAAAATGTAGACTATTATAGTATTAGTACCTGAACGCGACAACATGACCTGCAATTTCAGAAAGCTTGAAAAACCTAATCTTGTTACACTTAAACTCTTCCAACAAGGAATCTGCAAGAGGTTCCTCCAAATTATAGCCATGTTCTGAAGGCCATTGACTCATAGAATTACCAGCCATGTTTCTTATGCTAGAAGGAGAATGCATGGTCTGTTCCATATGGTTGAAAGGCCCACCAGATCCAATGGTCAAGTTTGGGGACTCCATTGGATTTTCAGGGCAAGGAAAACCAAGACCAAAAGCAGAATTCCCATGAAAACCATTCATCTGGATACTAGGTTTTACAAAATCCACGCCATATTGCGAATAGTCTGCTCTCTGAATCGCAAGAAACTCTACTTGTGAATTTGCTAGGGATTCCCCGTGTTGTCTCATGTCATTGAGAGTTGCACCAGAATACTCATTTGATTTTAGATATGATGAATCCATAGGAGTCATTTGCGGTCTATGACTTCCTTCTATAGCAAAGTTGCCTCGTTCAGCTGCAGAAGCCAATATATTTGGCCCCAGTGTCATGCCTCCTCCAACCAATGCTCTAGCGTCAGTTCGAGATGTACCCACTGCTTCCTGCTGCAGAGGTGAAACATTATCACCATCCGCCTGATTTCCCAACACAAGTGGTGATGGGTATCTGCCTGAGGTATAATAGTTTGGCAAAGCTGAAGTTGGACTGGAAATATTAAGATATTGAGATGGTGAGATTAGTCCACTATGCAAAGTAGGTGTATACGGCCCATTCAAGTTCTCATTTGAATAATAATAATGTTCTTTGATGGGATTGTTATTTCTTTTTAAATCGAAGAGTTTTTGGTACTCATCCTGAAATAAGGGAGGAGGTATCGGATGATTCCTTTTGCCCACTGGGGATAGGCTCAACCCCGACAAAGAAGAAGTGAGAACTCCAGACTGATCTGGAACTTCATTATATAAATTTGGACCATTTACATTTCTCCCGTCATGCATTGAATTCATGCTTAGAGCGGAAATGCAAGGATTAGGAGATCTATCAACTTGAGGATCAGGGGCATTATTTCTTGAGAAAGAAGCACCCACACTATAAGTAGAAGTTTGAGACACTGGTGAACTGATATTTGTGCCAGAATATGATGCACCCAATGATGACAACTCATGATGGAGACCGGTATGTGTTCCTTCAAATGCATGAGTGGATGCGTGAGAGAGACGTCTAGAAACAGATGTTGCTTCACCTATATCATTCTGCATCAGAACAAGAAATCTCGATTATAACAAAAAAGAAACTAAAACAAAATATGACTGAAACGACATCCTGATACGCATTTAAATGCCAGTAAAGCATTGGATATTTCATAGTATTTGTCTATTTTACTATATTGGATCAACTTTAGATTATTTTTATTAAAGACGAAAGTACTCCCCTGCTCTATGTAACATGTACGTAGTACGTACATTCTAGAAGCATTAGATGTAACCCCTGACACGTATCAGCGTAACGTACTTATCAAATCTGTGACCATCAGACAAGCCATCGACTTTTCGGGAACATTCAAAAGCAAAATTGCAAATGACGAGAAGTTGCATACCATATGAAAGTCATATATACATAAATTATAGATTCAGCTATGAACAAAATGTTAACGACCAACCAAATTGCATGTACTTCAGATTGTTCATAATTAAATGCATTTATTGAGCATGATCCACGGAGAAAAAATTAAAACTTCCACAGACACAAACACACTAAAAACCAACTTATAAAATGCATATCGGGATTCAGGACAATATTTATGAAAATGAATCTATTCAGAAACTAAATACTGTAGAACTAGGTGATATCTTTCATTGTATAGAAATTGGAGCTGTATTTGTGAAATGCATCTATTCAATTTTGGAAATAATTAAATCAAATACACACTGCAGTCGGGAAGTTCAGCAGGCGCCAGGCAAATATCTATAACTCAAATACACATATGACAAACAAAAAGGGGCATTATCGTAAATAAAATATGGCTGATACGACATCCTGATACGCCTACAACTACCAGTAAAGCATACGATATTTGTCTAACTTCTATACTACCATATCGTATCAACTTTAGATTGTTCTTACTAATGGGCAAAGTACTCCCTGCTTCTAACGAACCATGCACGTAAACATCTAGATGCATTCCATGTGACCCACGACACGTATCAGCACAAACTATTCATCCAATATGTGAGCAACTCAAACTTTTGGTAACATTCAAACACGAAATGCGAAAAAAAAAAAAGTATTTGCAAACCATAACGGTACAAATATATAACACTAGCTAATTAATAGGCGGGTAACAGGAAGATTCAGGTATGCAGAAAATCTGTCAAGATCAATCAAACGTTCAGACAGTTTTCATCACTAACAAACTTTATACAGGCACAAAACAACTGGTTGCATAATCCTCTACAGAGCAAACAGATAGATACTCGATAATAGATCGATACTATTCACTAATGAAAGCAGTAGCTATAATCTAGCAACAGAAGATCATCAAATGTAACTAAACGAAGCAGCATAAACACAAAATAGTCGAAAAAACAAACAAACACAGTAAAATATTAAAGTTAGAAAAGAACCGAAAAATGCATATGCTTTTTTCTACCTGAACCGCCGTATCTCCGAGCCCCTTGTGCTGATTCGGCCCAATTCCCAGACCTCTCAATCCGATCAAACCGTCGGCGCTCCATCCGCAGGCCTGCATTACCCGGTCCTCGTTCGGCCCACAAAAGAGAGAGTCGCCTCCACCACCAGCCCTCGTTAGGCCCTGCGGAAGGCTGTAGTAGTAGTAGGCTGGATCGGGCCTCAGCCCGTCATCGGCCCTCGCTCGATCATCGTAGCTCGACTCCGCCGATCGCACCCCCATTCCCGGTACCATGTTTATCAGTCGGTAGTAATGCGATTTTGTAATGTGGGAATGCACATATTTATAGTACCAAAAAGCGAAAAGGGAAAAATCACCTGAAGAAAGTCGAATTGGGGTTTTAATAAAGGTTTCACGAAAAGCACAATCTTAATGACAGTGAGTCACTGGAAAAAGGGTGCTCGATTTCGGGCGTCGGGGTGAGAACGAGCGATGGTAGGGAAAGAGGGGAGTTATTTGGGAGAAATAGGGCCGTTGGATGGAGAGGCGATGGGCCCCACTTTGTTTACGTGGAATGGTGTAAATAAAATAATTGATTTTTAATGCTTGCTTGTTTCATCACGTTGGAGATTCTAAAGATTTATGTAATGTGATTATGATTTTATATAGCCTTTAAATTTGATTATGATATTTTATTATGTGATTTTTAAAGAATAAAATATTAGATGCCACCTTGTTTATACTTTATAGTATAAACAAGCTATTTTTTATGTAAAAAAAATTTGAATATTTAAAGAATCTTCAACCGATACTAAAAATTTATTTTAAAGTAAGAGAAATGCTCCAACCGATACGAAAAAATAAACTTATTATAAGTTATTTTGGAGTAGAAGAAATGCTCTGACCGATAAAAACATAAACTTAATATAGGTTTTATGGTGGAACTCATATAAAAAATACTTAAATTGACAGTTTACCTTAAACTCAAACCAAAAACTATTTATTATTTATAACATGATTCTTTTATTTTACAAATTAATAAAAAAGACTTATTAACCTTTTATTTTATTTAATATATTTTGTAATGTAATTTTTTTTAATAATCATATCATTAATAATTAAAATAAAATTTTATTTTAAAAATAAAAATAAATATTTATAATTAAATATTGAATATTTCATGTTTGCGCAATTTTGTCATATTTAATTAATATTTTATTTTGTATTTTTAATATTTATTATCTTTGAAATTTTAAATTAAAAATAATATTTATTAGATTTTTTAAATTTAATGTTAAAAGTTACGGGGTTAAATTATAAATTTGTCAAGATATTGATTTTTTATAAAAATAATATAAAAAATTGTATAAGAAAAATAATTTGAAAATATTTTTTTAAGTTTGAGTATTGGAATCCCCAAATTACTCTTAAACTTAAAATTAAATTTATTTTTTAATTTAAATTTTTGTTTTCGGTTGGAGATAACTTAACATAAAAAAAATCTTTTGTTTTTTTCACTAAAACTTCTCTTCACAAAAGTAATTTGGTAGATATTGATTAATGATTATTAAGAAAATTTTGAAAATATGCATCAGGATTCAAGAATTAAGAAAAGTATTCATTTTGATCGTGTCTCAAAATTGGTGTGTATGTCAAAGTTGTTACGTTTTGTATTCTCTCAATCTCAAAAATTTCTTTATGAAATAAAATAAAAATGGCAAAATACTTCTATGCCGAAAGAGTGTACTAGTAATTAATTTTAGTGGCAATGGCGTACTATACATGATGTCTTGTTATGGCTTGTTATTTATTTTTCTTTTGAATTGTATGGACTGAATTTGAATTTAATAAATATAAACTCAATTGAAATTACTTTTAATTAAATTTAATTTTAAAATATTAAAATAATAAAAAAATGACTAAATTGAACTGAACTTACTGGTGAACTAAACTTAATGAATTTAATATGAACTCAACTAAAATTAAAAATAAATCTAAAAAAACAATCTTAGAAATACTCATATAACATTTATTCAATTAAGATTTTATATCGTGGGAGACATTTGATATCTTGCGCGTATCGTGGACTTGTCGCTGCTCTGATATATTATATTTGGCTAGAGAGGAACACAAGGATACATGAGGCACGGTCGGTGTCGTCTGGAGTGGTGGCTTCTCAGGCGATTTCTATCATACAGGAGAGGATACACTCGTTACGACTCCCTGATTCTCTTCAGGCACGGGCACTGAAGAGAGTATGGCATATAGCCTGGTGATTGTATTTATATTGTTTAGTGCTATATGTTAGTTGGCGGATTGGAGAGCTAGCATGTTAGCTCTGTGATGCGGTAGGATTTTTCATTCCCTATGCGTTGTACTGTATCATACTTTTATTTTTTTATGTGATTGACCTTTACCAAAAAAAAATTAAGATTTTATTAATATTCTTAACTTTAAATAGATAAATTTTATAAATTTAAAAGTTTATATAAAGTTTAACTGAATTTTTATATAAATTTCAATAAATTTTTAATTAATTTATATGAATTTTCAGAGATTTAATATTTTTTATTAATTTCATAGAAAAATTAAAATTAACTGTTATGATATTTGGTATTTTTTATTTTATCATATAAAATAATTATTTATTTAATAATTTTTTTATTGAATAATGAATGAAAAAATTAAGAAATGATTCTTTATTTAGGATATTTTGAAATTAATTTCAGTAAAATTAGTTCAATTCAGATCATAGTTAATATCACAATAATATTAATATTTAAAAAAAAATATTTAATAATATTTCCTAACAGTTCAATTTATAATATTCTAAATTCAGATCATACTAACATTGTTCTTACAATAGGAAATTGTAAAGAATTTTATAAATATCCTCACCAAAATTATACATTATCATAGGATATTTTAGGAAATTAATTAATTTATAATTTATTTATCAAATAATTTTTTTATTATAATTTTTGATATTATTCCTGAAAAAAATACCCTCCCCTATCCACTTTTCTTTTGTTAGTTTTTTAAAATAAAAAAATAAAAAATATATATCCTCACCAAAATTATACATTATAATATTTTAGGAAATTAATTAATTTATAATTTATTTATCAAATAATTTTTTTATTATAATTTTTGATATTATTCCTGAAAAAAATACCCTCCCCTATCCACTTTTCTTTTGTTAGTTTTTAAAAATAAAAAAATAAAAAATATACAGATTATCCAAAACAGGAAGGAGCCATAGTTGTTCATCGACCTTCAGTATTCAGCAATGGCGGTTCTGAATGTTTGTTTTTGTTCCAAACTCAGCCCACTCCCAGGCACTCGTAAATCTATCTCCTTCCACCTTAATCATAATTCGTCTTCACGTTCCCAACCTGTCGCTCTCTCTTCTCCCACGATCATCTGTAGCGCACCGCAGGTACACCCGCGCCACACAATCTGACTCGACGGATTTTAATTTCCTGAATTTAGAATTCATTTTTTTTTCATATATCAGCGAGCTCAAATTCAGAGCCTATGTGAAATGATCTCTAAAGCCGGTGTTATTGCTCTTGTATCTGCCTCACTTGTTTTCGCTTCCGATCCTGCTCTGGCATTTAAGGTAAATCATCGTTTGTGAGTTTTGACGAGGACGAAATCATTTGTACTCCGTATTACTAATACTGATTCGTGTATTTTTGTGTGGGGCGAAATCAACTGCAAAAGGGAGGAGGCCCTTATGGTTCTGAAGTAACCAGAGGACAGGATCTTACTGGGAAAGATTTTAGTGGCAAGACTTTAATCAAGCAAGATTTCAAGACGGTATGCTTCTTATTGCAATCGGGAATGTGTGATTATAGCGGTGAAGTGTTAATGACTCAAGTTAGCCTCGTTACTGTATAGATTACTGTAATGCCAATAGGTCTTATATACATTGCTTTCTGTATGTTTACTGATTTGTTGTATTGGTTACTTGTTTTTTCTAGTCGATACTAAGGCAAGCCAACTTCAAAGGTGCCAAGTTGTTGGGGGCCAGCTTCTTTGATGCGGATTTAACAGGTAATTCTGCTGCCACATCCCTACTCGTCTTTTGAATCCATTCTCTGTGATAAGGCAATGCGCTTAGAAAAGTGGTTTGTTCATGTGAACTGTGTTTTTGAATAAAGTCATACAGTTTAAGAAATTCTCTGTTGATCCGGCTACAACATAGATAGATCCTTTATCTACTATTAAAGAGGTGAAATTTGTTTTGGTTTAAAGCATATTATCTTTTTAGGTAATTATTTCTTGAATCACAGTTGAGTTGGTTCTTCACTTTACTCATTACATATACCACGTAGTGAAGTTACGCAATTGCTTCCTTATGGAGTTATGGCCTTCATTTTTAATGTTCGGGCAGTGCACATAACTAATTTCTGTAAATGCCTGTTGGCCACTGAATATAATATCTTGACCTAATACAGAATTAATTAGCTATGTTTGAAGACTCTATGATGGTCGATGTGATGTATTTGAATTGCTAACTGTGTAAAGATATTTATTATGAAAAAATTGTGCCATGGTGGTTTAATACCTTAAGTTGTTTAAAAGAATGAGAATGGAAAAATGGGATTACATAAGCTATAGTAGATTTTACGATTTATAAGATAATTAACGGCCATTCCCATGCCCAAATGCCCCGGGATTGGTAATCAAAATATTATAGTAACATATTGACTTTTAAATTGATACCTGAAACCTTATTCCGAAGTAGCTCGTTTCTCGTACTTTGAAATAGAGGGTACAACATTTTTCATGATGATAGAAGTATCTTCAACAGCAATAGCATCATGGAAGTCGTATGATAAAAAAAATATGGGTATTCAACAATTAATGTGTTTGTTGTAGCTTTAAAAAAAATCCCCATTAAATTGATTTTCTAAGAATTCATGCACAACAAAAAGTGTACTTATAGAATTTCAAACATTATATTTAAGTATCAAAATATCTAAAGAATGTCTAAATTTCATAGAATACCTACTCTTTTATTATTTTATAACTTTAGATTGTAAAAGTCTTTGTGATTACTTAAATTATAGAACACTGCTTTTTTGCTTTTTGACAGTAGCAATGAGCTATATTTTTAATCTATGTTTCAGGAGCTGATCTTTCTGATGCTGATCTTAGGGGTGCAGATTTCTCGCTGGCAAATGTAACAAAGGTGCCACCACTCTCAAGTCTCAACTTCTTAAAAGAACCATAAAGAGTTCACAAATTAGTTTTCGGAAACATAGATACAAAATAAATTAAGAGATAAAAAAATGCTGTCATAATGATCGTTCTTAAACTATACGTCCATAACCAAAATAAAAATGTAGCTATACTAAATGATGCAAAAATTAAAATCCACAAGCTGTCACACTGAAGTTGGTAAAGTTGTATTTGATCGTAGATTAAAAAGCATTATAGGACAAGCAAAAATGCATGCTAGCAGACAGGGTGAGTAGGTCTCTACTCGGTGAATTAATTTGAAAAGAGAGTTCTGAGGGGAGGATTTTTTAAATTTAGTGGAAACAATAAACTGTTAAACCAATAGTGTGATCTATACTATAGCTCTCAGCATATTGAAAGCTATTTTCTCCTGTGGGAAATGATACCGCCATGCCAGTCATATGGGCCCCTGGCAATATTATGGTCTGTCGATTGGATACTAAACCATTTAAGGTCTTAAATACAGATCAAACAATGATAGTACACCAATAATAATTACAGGATTCAGCGTTCTCACCTTCTTCGTACAAAATTATTTGTATTCTAAAATTATCAACTTTCTAAAATCCTATTATAAAGAATAATAATGTTAATTACGAGATTTCCTATTCAAATTTTAAATTGCACTTTTCCTTTTTTGAATAAAATTATTTGATTATGTTTCTGGTGTTTTGCTTTAATGAACTTTATGTCTAGATCTCTTTAGACTTGTTTTTCATATTTGACGAAGTAATGATTAAAACATTAATGAGTTTCATGTGTATAGTATTGTAATATACTAATATAACTTTTTCGCATAGTAATAACAATGAGTCAATGACACTTGTTGACGTGTACCGTCCTTTTTGTATTAATAGGCCAATTTGAGCAATGCTAACCTTGAAGGAGCACTCGCAACAGGCAATACATCATTCAAGGGTTCAATTATCACAGGGGCAGGTACATGAAAACACCGTTACAAATTCTCATGCTATATAAAAACTTGATTTGTTAAATTAATATCTATGAAGTAGGACATTCTACTCTAAAAGTAGGAGATCAATGCAGACGATTGTGAAAAATCGTGGAACCTAATCTCCTTCAGCGACAGTGATGGGAAAGAAAGAGAGATGAAATGAATGGGTTCTCAATAATCATATAATATGTTAATCACTGAGCAGTAGAACATATTAATCTGTGTATTCTTCTCTTGTTCCATTACTAAATTGATACCGTATATAAAAAACAGCTTAACAAATTTCTTTCTCTGATTTTATTGATGGATTGTTCTGTTTGCAGACTTCACAGATGTTCCATTGAGAGACGACCAACGGATCTATCTCTGTAAAATCGCTGACGGGTAATTATTTTGTGTGCTACATTATCTTCTTAAATCTGTCTTTGATCTCTCTGACAACAGCACATTTTTTTTTTACCAGGGTGAACACAGTAACAGGTAATGATACTAAAGA
This sequence comes from Euphrasia confusa, assembly GCA_954870475.1. NCBI lineage: Eukaryota > Viridiplantae > Streptophyta > Magnoliopsida > Lamiales > Orobanchaceae > Euphrasia > Euphrasia confusa. Next base: position 25,844,823 of record OX940967.1, read on the forward strand.
GACCTTGCTTTGTAAGTAGCACATCATTGATAAAAGAACTGCGAATGCCGAGAAAATTGTTGTATAATTAACTTCTAGCATGAGCTCAACGCCTCAACCTAGTCTAGTTTCGAGAATTGAACTAGATAGTTTAGGGGATGCTTTGGAAGTTCAGAGTTGTGTCAATTCTTGGTTATATCATTGTAAAGATACTTCAGTTATATATATATGGAGTATTGTTAGTGTAAATATTGCTAGGCAGAGTAATGCGGCAGAGTTACTGGGCATAACAATGCCTTAGTCATATTTACATGTTTTCTCCTTTCTTCACATCTTTATATTGTTGTTTTTCACTCATTGTATGTGTGAAATGTGTAAGCATGAGTTTCCAGTTGAATCATGCGTGTTTAGACAATCAAGACATTAGCAGAATCATGCGGCAGGACGAAGACCTTCGGCATGCCGCACGACGAACAAGAGCAGAAGACTCGAGTAGGAGCGATAGGCATAGAGAACCTGAAAATAAAGAGAATTGGAAGGCATTGGCAAGAGGCAAGGCATTCCAGTCAATTGAAGGAGGTTCGCCCTGCCTGAAGAACAGCTAGCTGTGCGGCAGAGACAGAAGCTGGGTCAAAGGCGGTTCCTATCCTCTCTCAACCACTCTAAACCTAGTTTTACTAGGGATTTCGGTTGAGAGCTCCTCCTATAAATACCAGGAGACTTCAGCTCATTTTAGAACACTTTTTCATCTATCCGAAAACATCTTTTTAATTAAGATCATTAGCTAGTCGGTTTTTGTAGGCAAGATCTTCATTGGAAGTTCTTCATCCATTTATCTTCTCATCTGAGATAGTTACGTACGACTTAGTTATGATCTGTAATTTAGTATAGGATAGTGTTAGAAGCTTTATTTCAGTTTTGATTGTTCATTAATCTTCGGATCCGATAAACGAGAAGGAATGCCTTCGCATTGTCTTAAGTTTAGTCGATTGTAAATCCAAGATTATTTATTGTAAAGACTCGTATCTTTAATAATATATTTTAGCCGTAAGGCACATTCGTATGGGTATAATTTAAATACCCATACAAAGATTTAATTACTTGTGTTATTTATTTATCGCTTCGTTTGTGTGTGTGAGTTTGTTCGTTCTGCCTAACGTTTATCTTTCCGCTGTATAACTTATACATATATCATATATATATTAAACTGATAATTTAAGATACACATTAAAATACTTAAATTAATTAAAACGAACAAACTAAATGGTGCGGCATACTGAAGTAGCGCATCACTCTGCCTTAAGCTTGGCAGCGTATTTTCCTTCGTAAATACCCCTGCCACGCACTTTCAAGTGGTATCAGAGCCGACACTAGACTCACTTAGTGTTAACGGTCCCTCTGATTTACACACTCACAATGTCAGATCCATCCTTTATCGTACGAACACCGGTTGTTCTTGACGGTACCAACTATGGATTTTGGAAGACACGTATTGAGGCAAGGATTAAATCCATTGACCGAAATGCTTGGCTTTCAGTCCTTAGAGGATGGAAACCTCCTTTGGAGGAGTTACCGGAAGGTAAAATGCTTGAAAAAGCTCCCGAAAAATGGTCTACCGATGAGGTTGCCGCAGCTACTGCCAACGATAGGGCAAGGTGTGCCATCCTTGAGTCTATCGATTGTGATATGTACAAAATCGTCAAGCAATGTGCATCAGCCAAGAGTATATGGGATCAATTGGAACTTCACTGTGAGGGAAATACCACGGTGAAGAAAACCAAGGTCCGAATGCTCATGTCTCGCTTCGAAAACTTACGAATGCGTGAGGATGAGTCGGCAAGGCAGTACTTTGGCGAAATCATGTCTATCGTCATTGAATGTGCTGACCTTGGCTCTCCCATTGGCAATGAGGCTGTTTGTAGAAAACTACTTAGATCGATGAACTCAAAGTTTCGATCAAAAGTAACGGCCATCGAAGATGGTCCCGTAGGTACCTCTGAAGACTACATTACCTTAATGGGAATTCTTAAGAACCATGAGCTTAATGAGGAAGACCGTGCATCCTATGGTCAGTCACGCGAAAGAAAAAGCGAGAAAAACCTTGCCTATACGGTGGCAGAACCTGACGGCAGGGACTCCAGAAGTTCGCATGGCAGAGACTCCAGGAGCTCACAAGGCAGCAGCACCAACTCCTCGACAAATGACTTGACTGACGAAGAAATCTATGAGCTACTGGGACAAGAGGACGGAGGAGACACGTACGCCCTACTATCAAAGAAGGTGGATGCCATGCTCGTTCGGTCGTTAAGAAAACCATACGATCCCCGCCGAAGGAAGTTTCCTCCCAAGACCCCTTCAAATCAAGATAGAAGGCTCGTGACACGTCAATCAAGCCCTGGATCAAGCTCCGGTTCAAACTCCTCGAAGGACTGGTCTAAAATCACGTGTCATACATGCCATGGACTCGGGCACTACTCTTCGGAATGCCCATCAAAGGATCGAGGCATCGCCCTAAATTCCATGATTGAACCAGAAGATTTGGAACAACTATGCCATGAGTTCTCCGAAACCGCACTGGCCACTCGGTATGATGGCATCTCTCTATCGGATACAGAAGATGACGATCTAACTCCTGCCGCAGGCCGAAGCCATGTTGCTTTCTTTACCTCTGCCGCAGACAAGGCAGAACGAATCGTTTGTCTCACTGCCTCCATTTCAGACAATGAATATGAGGATGAGGCAATTCCTTTTGATCTTTTTATTGAACTTAAAGATAAATTTGATGAGTTACGCATGGATCTTCAACGGCAAAACAAATTGGTAGAAACATTAACCTCAAACAAAGCCTCATATAAAGATAAACTAAAGAAGCAAGCCATAGCCATAGAAAAAATGCTCATTGAAAAGAATGACTTTGAAGGACGCTTGATGAAGTTCGATGTTCAACTCACAAGAAAAGACATGGAAGTTGAAAAACTAAAAAATGAGCTTGAACGAGCAAATGGCAAACTCGAGGCTGCCAACAACACTTTTGAGAAACTCAACACGGCCACATCAAAACTTGATGCCGTGATGAGTATCTCAAATGTTGAAAGACAAGGCCTTGGTTATCAAAAGACCATAGATGCCGTTTTTCCCCCAAGAACGAGTTCAATGGGAATCTCCTTTGTGAAGGAATCAAATGATGGTCCACAAGATACTCCCACACCTTCACAAGAATCCACTACAAAAGGAATCAAGAAAATGACTGCTCATGGCAAAGGCAGTAGGCAGAGGCAAGGAAAAGCTGCAGCAGGCAGAACGAAGACAAGGCAGCCTCTACCCAAACTGAAAAACAAATCGAATAGACGATATGTATGCCACTACTGCTTGATTCCTGGTCATATTCGACCTTATTGTTGGAGACGTGAAGAGGATTGGGAGAATGACCGTCACCTTCATTCAAACGTTGGATCATGGCATACCAACAAAAAGGTCAACAACACTCGACCTAGATCAAATGTGTCTAAGGCAAAAGAGACTTATTTAAAGAAGTCTAAACCTCTTACATCACATGAGTGGGTTCCAAAAGCTAAACTCACTACTAACAACGAATGTCCTGTTCCTCCTGCCTTCCCTGTTGCTAGTCCTGCCACATCAGCTATCAACATAAAATGCAGTGTCGTATTCACCGCTCTCAAAGCTACCAAGGATGACAAATGGTACTTTGACAGTGGATGCTCGCGACACATGACCGGCAATAGTGATCACCTCGTCAACTATAAAACATTTCAAGGAGGTGAAGTCACTTTTGGAGGAGGATCCAGCGGATCAATTGTAGGTCGAGGCACTTTGAACGTACAAGGTCTGCCTAAACTGCAACAAGTTCTCCACGTTAAAGGCCTAATCACCAACCTCATTAGCATAAGCCAACTATGCGATGATGGCATGCATGTCAAATTCACACATCAAGCATGCGAAGTCTTTGACCGTGAAGGAAAACCACTCGTTAAGGGGGAGAGATCTACATCAAACAACTGTTACTTCATTGGAGAAACTTGCTTCTCCGCAAAAGTACAAAATGAGGTAGATCTATGGCACCAAAAACTTGGTCATACAAGCCTTAGGAATTTGGAGCGCCTTATCAAGCTCGATGCCGTCCGTGGACTTCCAGCACTCTCCAAGATCGAGAAAAGTGTATGTGGACCATGCCAACAAGGAAAAATGACCCGGACAAGTCATCCAGCTCTCCCTGCCGCAGAGCGAACTGCCTCTGCCGCAGGATCAGCAAATTCTAAGGCAGATTTTTACCAAAAGCAATCTCGATGCTTTGAACTCCTTCATATGGACCTAATGGGACCTATTGAGACAGAAAGTCACTCAAAGAATCGATATGTACTTGTAGTTGTCGATGACTTCTCAAGATACACATGGGTACGCTTTTTAAAGGATAAAAGCGAGACGGTTGGAGAAGTTTCTAAACTCATTAGGTGGATCAAAACAAACCATGAAACAAATGTCAAAAGAATAAGGAGTGATCATGGCACCGAATTCGAGAATCAACAACTTGCCAAGTTTTGTGATGCACAAGGCATTGCCCAAGAGTTCTCTGCCCCAATCACACCTCAACAAAACGGTGTGGCAGAGCGAAAGAACAGAACCTTACAAGAAATGGCCCGTGTCATGTTGATTTCAAAAAATCTCAACAAAGCTCTCTGGGCAGAAGCAACCAATACCGCATGCCACATTCTTAATCGCATCAGCCTACGACGAGGCACATCGAAGACAGCTTATGAAATTTTAAATAATAGGAAACCAAATTTGAAATATTTTCATGTGTTTGGCTCTGTGTGCTATGTTTTGAATGATAGAGTAGCTAGAACAAAGTTTGAACCAAAGGCATTCAAAGGATTATTTGTTGGATACTCTAGAAATAGTCATGCCTATCGAATATTTATTCCACTAACCAAAACTATTATTGAATCAGTGAATGTGCAGTTCGATGATCTCAGCATTCTCAAGAAACCTCGAGAAGATGGTATTCAAGAACTACTCGAACACCCTGCCGCAGCTGGAACAACAGAAGGCACTACGAACCAAACTGCCTTACCGACAGTTCCCAATGCCGATGCTCGAATCTCTGAAGCATCCGCGGATCAGTCCAATAACAACACAACACCTCAAGAATCTGATTCATCAGATGTAGAAGAGGCATTGGAAGAAACACGACGAGATCCACCAGGGCATGTTCGACGAAATCACCCATCAAGTCAAATTCTGCCAAAACGCACAAGGATTCATCCGCCAATTGACTACAAAAATATGACAAGAAATGTGAGCATGTCAGCTACATGCATTGAGATAGGCGTTGTCGCATACCTATCAGAAGTAGAACCCAAAAACATCAAAGAAGCACTAAAAGATGATTTTTGGATTATGGCAATGCAAGAGGAAATGAACGAATTCGAAAGAAACCAAGTTTGGAAACTCGTCCCTCGTCCCAAAAACAAAAATGTCATCGGGACAAAATGGATCTTCAAGAACAAATCAAATGAGCATGGGCAGATCGTGCGGAACAAGGCACGACTAGTAGCACAAGGCTATACGCAGATCGAAGGCATCGATTTCGATGAAACATTTGCACCAGTGGCACGCATGGAGTCCATAAGGCTGCTCATTGCCATCGCTTGCTACCTTAACATCACGTTGCATCAAATGGATGTTAAGGCTGCCTTCCTAAACGGCATACTTGACGAAGAAGCCTTTGTTGCTCAACCTAAAGGTTTTGAAGATCCTCAATTTCCTGACCATGTGTATAAACTTCACAAGGCACTATATGGCTTAAAACAAGCTCCTCGAGCTTGGTATGGGTGCCTAACCGACTTTCTATTAAATTTTGGGTTTACCCGCGGCACAGCCGACAAAACCTTGTTCATTAAATTTAATTCTTCCAAAATTTTGATAGCACAAGTATATGTAGATGATATTGTATTTGGTTCTACTTGTGATATTATGTTAAAATCATTTACTACTGCCATGACATCAAAATTTGAAATGAGCATGGTAGGTGAACTAACCCATTTCTTAGGTCTACACATCAAACAACTACCTATTGGAACGTTCATCTCTCAATCAACATACGCTCAAAATCTTGTGAAGAGATTTCATCTTGATGGAGCTAAGCCCATGAAGACACCAATGGGCTCAACGGACAAAGTTGCTCAAGACACTGGGTCTGCCGCAGTAGATCAGACACTCTATCGGTCTATGATAGGAAGTTTACTTTATCTAACGGCAACACGACCAGATATTATGTATAGTGTTTGTCTTTGTGCTAGGTTTCAGGCAGATCCAAAGGAAGACCACTTGAAGGCAGTCAAACGCATCATTCGTTATGTTGCCTCAACCATCGAGCTAGGCATTTGGTACACAAAAGACACCAACACCAACTTGGTTGGATTTTCCGATGCCGACTGGGCTGGAGACTTGGATGATCGTAAGAGTACTAGTGGAGGATGTTGCTTCCTTGGAAACAACATCATCTCTTGGCATAGCCGCAAGCAAAACTGCATTTCTCTATCCACTGCCGAATCCGAATACATTGCCGCAGGGAGTTGCAGTACTCAACTTGTTTGGCTCAAACACATGCTCGATGACTATCATTTGGAGAGTAACACTCTTACCCTCTATTGTGACAATACTAGTGCCATTAACATCAGCCATAACCCTGTTCAACACTCGCGAACCAAGCATATCAGTATTAGGCATCACTTCATACGTGACCTAGTAGAAAAACGTCTCTTAAGGCTTGATCACATACCAACGGAGAACCAAAAAGCCACATCTTCACTAAACCACTAAGCTCAGATCGCTTCATCCTACTAAGAAGATCTTTGTGCATGTGCATCATGCCCTAGAAGCATTTCTGCTTCGTGCTGCCGCAATGACATGCCAGCTTCGCTCTGCCTATGTTGTTTTTATCAAATTAAAATTGTGTGTAAAAACTTTCCGAAGGAAAAGAACATACCAACATCACATTGGTAACATGGACGAACCCACATACATGTAATTAGATTTATTAGGGTTAAGAATTTCATTTACAATACGATTTAGGTATTTCATACACCCAATATTTATTTCTGATATCAATGCCTACGCAAGGGCACGCTCTATCTATGCAGCACGAAGATCACCTAGGATTATGATTTTTTTTCTCCTAGAATTTTTTTTATTCTCTTTGATGAATTCACACCAACAAAAATATGTACTCTTTTAAAAAAAAAAAAAAAAAACAGAATATTAAAAATAAAAAAATAAAAAAAAATTTTAAGGCAGTGCACTGCAGCACCACCCTGCCGCATAACGACCGTTATTTTTCCAGCCGTTGAAAACTAATCATTGCGCTGCAGGAGTCCTTTCCTATTCTCCATCAACTAAAATCCGATTTTCACTCCATTATTTTTTATACTTATCTTTGAAATTCAAACTTCATCTCCTACAATCTCTCTACCTCTTACCCGATTCAAGTGTTTTAATTTTTCAAAACTCAAATTCTCTCAGCTCTCACCTTTAAAAACCCGTTTCTAATTTTTATTGCGGCACCGAAAATCTGAAACCCTAAATTTCTTCTTCCAAATTCTCGAATCCATGGCTTCCAAGATCCTTGCTGAACTCTGCGCGAATCCCGATTTCATGAAGATTCTCCAGGAGATTCGACCGGATGCCTCGCCGGAGAACATCACTCTCCAAGAAGCCACAGAGGCCGAGAAGCGTCTACACGCTGCCTCCACCGCGCCGGCCACCACTGCATCGCCGCCGCAAACCCAGGTGTCGCCTGGTTCAGGTATGTCGCCTCACAGGTCTCCGATGGCAATCTCGCCGGAAGGGACCATGGCTGGTGAAATTTTGCAGGACCTTGCTGAGTCTGCCGTCCCCACGGTGGTTCAACCTGCCCAAAATCTGGCATCCCCTGAAGTTCAGGATGCCGCAGAGCCATCATTCACTGCCCCTGCCGCGACTGATCTTCAGGGTGCCCCCGAGCAACAGATCCATGACGCTGTCAAAAACGGATCTGATTCAGGGCCTTCTCAGACGCCTCGTCAACCGACGGTGGTCTCCGGCGTCTCCAACGTACTTGAGTACGATGCCAATGATCAACGGTCCATGGACACCGATGAATTTTTGGATCTTTTCACCACTCCTGACAGTGCTAAGACCGCCGCATCCATTGCTGCTCCTCCCTCTGCCGCGGTTCCCCTTCAAATAATTCTCCCGAAATTCACGCCGTCTAAACCTTCAACCGGCCTAAAAGATCTCCCCTTCGACTCTGACACCTCGTCGTTAAGGGGCTTATATGGTGATTTTGACTGTCCTTCACCGTACCGGAAAGCTCGCTCAGACACGCCTTTTCCCAGGAACTCGCCGGACACGTCAACTGCTTCCGAACGCTTCGAGGGGGATGGGCATGAAGTGGTTCAAGACTCTGCCACCGAGTCAGAACCCACTGAAATTGGCCACAGCAAGAAACGCAAGGCCACTGTCAAGTATGGCCCTCCCACACGTCAATCCACTCGGGCATCCACTCAGGCAGCCCGACTCAAATCAAAGAATCTGCCGCCGACCTCTCGATCAAACCCCATCGATTTGGATACCTCTCCATCCAAATCCACTCGGGGAAAGAAGCAAAAAGGTGGTGGTTCCAAGGCTGCAAGCTCTCAAAGTGACTTAGAAGCCACTACCGTTCCCCCTGCCTCAGCCGCGAAAAAGGGTAAGCTTCCGGCTGCCTCTGATGCCCTCCTGACGGCACCTGCTGAAGATGCAAATTCTGATGTGGAGGCATTAGGAGCATACACCGAACGATACTGGTCCCGTCGTCGTGCCACTCTTGGGCCTTACTATGCCGCAAAACCAATCATCCCCGATCGCCGAGTTGATTTCTCGACTATTATTGATCAACAACTTGATCAATTTTTGGACCAAATGAAGCTTCGCAAGGCCGTCACGTATGCAGGAGGCTTTTGTGTGGAGTTGGTTCGAGACTTCTACGCGAATTTGCGCCCATGCTTCGCCAATCCGAAGTCTCGAGGATATGGCAAAGTTTATATTCGCCAGAAGATCTACAACTTCTCTCCCACTGCCATCAACGTTTTTCTTGATCGATATGAAGTTCAATACCCTCTGCAGCTCAAACCTCATCCCACTGCCATAGCGCGTCGCCTCCTCGGTGGTCAGGGCACTATGATTCCACCCCCTGTGTCAAAGATAAGTGCTTTCTCCAACTTCCTTTTTACTATTGCAAAGTCAAATTACACTCCCACAACGAACACACACCGTGTTCATGCTGCCACTGCCGAGCTCATCTATGCCCTCGGAGCAAGCAAACAAGTCAATTTGGGGGAGCTAATTTTTGCAAAAATGTGCAAACAAATTGAGGATCTCAATCCGAGCCATAGCCTCGCTTTTCCCTCTCTGATCTGGGAGTTGTGTCAAGATCAAGGGTATCAACCCATTGCATCTGACAATGTCTGCCGTAGCAGCCCGATCATCAAGTTCACTCCCAAAGAGCCGAATGATCTGCCATGGAAGGGTTATCATATGTTCGAGACCAAGGCACCTGCTTCCCCTAGTCAGCCGCAGGATGAAGCTTCTGGTCGTGGTGCCTCTTCCCAAGGCCTGCCAGAAATCTATCTCCAAGCTCGCAAGTTTGCACAGGACTATGCGGCTCAATTATGCAAGGATATGACTTCCCATATGGCTGTTGGCATTGAGAATGCCATCTTCTACTTCCTGGATAACCATGGTGTTTTTACACAAAAAGGGGGAGAAGCTGCGCAGAGGCAGAGTAAAGAGGAGGAAAGGCAGACTGAAGAGCAGGGGCAAGAGAGGCAGACTGAAGAGCATGATGATGAAGAGGAGGATGACGAAGATGAAGATGAAGAAGCAAAGAAGCTGGTGGACGATGGAGATGGTGATGATTCATCTGATGAATTGGCTATGGCTCGGATTGAGATCCTCAATTTGTTTGCACATTTTTGCAAAAATTAGCTCCCCCAAATTGACTTGTTTGCTTGCTCCGAGGGCATAGATGAGCTCGGCAGTGGCAGCATGAACACGGTGTGTGTTCGTTGTGGGAGTCCAATTTGACTTTGCAATAGTAAAAAGGAAGTTGGAGAAAGCACTTATCTTTGACACAGGGGGTGGAATCATAGTGCCCTGACCACCGAGGAGGCGACGCGCTATGGCAGTGGGATGAGGCTTGAGCTGCAGAGGGTATTGAACTTCATATCGATCAAGAAAAACGTTGATGGCAGTGGGAGAGAAGTTGTAGATCTTCTGGCGAATATAAACTTTGCCATATCCTCGAGACTTCGGATTGGCGAAGCATGGGCGCAAATTCGCGTAGAACTCTCGAACCAACTCCACACAAAAGCCTCCTGCATACGTGACGGCCTTGCGAAGCTTCATTTGGTCCAAAAATTGATCAAGTCGTTGATCAATAATAGTCGAGAAATCAACTCGGCGATCGGGGATGATTGGTTTTGCGGCATAGTAAGGCCCAAGAGTGGCACGACGACGGGACCAGTATCGTTCGGTGTATGCTCCTAATGCCTCCACATCAGAATTTGCATCTTCAGCAGGTGCCGTCAGGAGGGCATCAGAGGCAGCCGGAAGCTTACCCTTTTTCGCGACTGAGGCAGGGGGAACGGTAGTGGCTTCTAAGTCACTTTGAGAGCTTGCAGCCTTGGAACCACCACCTTTTTGCGTCTTTCCCCGAGTGGATTTGGATGGAGAGGTATCCAAATCGATGGGGTTTGATCGAGAGGTCGGCGGCAGATTCTTTGATTTGAGTCGGGCTGCCTGAGTGGATGCCCGAGTGGGAGGGCCATACTTGACAGTGGCCTTGCGTTTCTTGCTGTGGCCAATTTCAGTGGGTTCTGACTCGGTGGCAGAGTCTTGAACCACTTCATGCCCATCCCCCTCGAAGCGTTCGGAAGCAGTTGACGTGTTCGGCGAGTTCCTGGGAAAAGGCGTGTCTGAGCGAGCTTTCCGGTACGGTGAAGGACAGTCAAAATCACCATATAAGCCCCTTAACGACGAGGTGTCAGAGTCGAAGGGGAGATCTTTTAGGCCGGTTGAAGGTTTAGACGGCGTGAATTTCGGGAGAATTATTTGAAGGGGAACCGCGGCAGAGGGAGGAGCAGCGATGGATGCGGCGGTCTTAGCACTGTCAGGAGTGGTGAAAAGATCCAAAAATTCATCGGTGTCCATGGACCGTTGATCATTGGCATCGTACTCAAGTACGTTGGAGACGCCGGAGACCACCGTCGGTTGACGAGGCGTCTGAGAAGGCCCTGAATCAGATCCGTTTTTGACAGCGTCATGGATCTGTTGCTCGGGGGCACCCTGAAGATCAGTCGCGGCAGGGGCAGTGAATGATGGCTCTGCGGCATCCTGAACTTCAGGGGATGCCAGATTTTGGGCAGGTTGAACCACCGTGGGGACGGCAGACTCAGCAAGGTCCTGCAAAATTTCACCAGCCATGGTCCCTTCCGGCGAGATTGCCATCGGAGACCTGTGAGGCGACATACCTGAACCAGGCGACACCTGGGTTTGCGGCGGCGATGCAGTGGTGGCCGGCGCGGTGGAGGCAGCGTGTAGACGCTTCTCGGCCTCTGTGGCTTCTTGGAGAGTGATGTTCTCCGGCGAGGCATCCGGTCGAATCTCTTGGAGAATCTTCATGAAATCGGGATTCGCGCAGAGTTCAGCAAGGATCTTGGAAGCCATGGATTCGAGAATTTGGAAGAAGAAATTTAGGGTTTCAGATTTTCGGTGCCGCAATAAAAATTAGAAACGGGTTTTTAAAGGTGAGAGATGAGAGAATTTGAGTTTTGAAAAATTAAAACACTTGAATCGGGTAAGAGGTAGAGAGATTGTAGGAGATGAAGTTTGAATTTCAAAGATAAGTCTAAAAAATAATGAAGTGAAAATCGGATTTTAGTTGATGGAGAATAGGAAAGGACTCCTGCAGCGCAATGATTAGTTTTCAACGGCTGGAAAAATAACGTTCGTTATGCGGCAGGGTGGTGCCGCAGTGCACTGCCTTAAAATTTTTTTTTTTTATTTTTTTATTTTTAATATTCTGTTTTTTTTTTTTTTTTTTAAAAAGAGTACATATTTTTGTTGGTGTGAATTCATCAAAGAGAATAAAAAAAATCCTAGGAGAAAAAAAATCATAATCCTAGGTGATCTTCGTGCTGCATAGATAGAGCGTGCCCTTGCGTAGGCATTGATATCAGAAATAAATATTGGGTGTATGAAATACCTAAATCGAATTGTACATGAAATTCTTAACCCTAATAAATCTAATTACATGTATGTGGGTTCGTCCATGTTACCAATGTGATGTTGGTATGTTCTTTTCCTTCGGAAAGTTTTTACACAATTTTAATTTGATAAAAACAACATAGGCAGAGCGAAGCTGGCATGTCATTGCGGCAGCACGAAGCAGAAATGCTTCTAGGGCATGATGCACATGCACAAAGATCTTCTTAGTAGGATGAAGCGATCTGAGCTTAGTGGTTTAGTGAAGATGTCGGCTTTTTGGTTCTCCGTTGGTATGTGATCAAGCCTTAAGAGACGTTTTTCTACTAGGTCACGTATGAAGTGATGCCTAATACTGATATGCTTGGTTCGCGAGTGTTGAACAGGGTTATGGCTGATGTTAATGGCACTAGTATTGTCACAATAGAGGGTAAGAGTGTTACTCTCCAAATGATAGTCATCGAGCATGTGTTTGAGCCAAACAAGTTGAGTACTGCAACTCCCTGCGGCAATGTATTCGGATTCGGCAGTGGATAGAGAAATGCAGTTTTGCTTGCGGCTATGCCAAGAGATGATGTTGTTTCCAAGGAAGCAACATCCTCCACTAGTACTCTTACGATCATCCAAGTCTCCAGCCCAGTCGGCATCGGAAAATCCAACCAAGTTGGTGTTGGTGTCTTTTGTGTACCAAATGCCTAGCTCGATGGTTGAGGCAACATAACGAATGATGCGTTTGACTGCCTTCAAGTGGTCTTCCTTTGGATCTGCCTGAAACCTAGCACAAAGACAAACACTATACATAATATCTGGTCGTGTTGCCGTTAGATAAAGTAAACTTCCTATCATAGACCGATAGAGTGTCTGATCTACTGCGGCAGACCCAGTGTCTTGAGCAACTTTGTCCGTTGAGCCCATTGGTGTCTTCATGGGCTTATCTCCATCAAGATGAAATCTCTTCACAAGATTTCGAGCGTATGTTGATTGAGAGATGAACGTTCCAATAGGTAGTTGTTTGATGTGTAGACCTAAGAAATGGGTTAGTTCACCTACCATGCTCATTTCAAATTTTGATGTCATGGCAGTAGTAAATGATTTTAACATAATATCACAAGTAGAACCAAATACAATATCATCTACATATACTTGTGCTATCAAAATTTTGGAAGAATTAAATTTAATGAACAAGGTTTTGTCGGCTGTGCCGCGGGTAAACCCAAAATTTAATAGAAAGTCGGTTAGGCACCCATACCAAGCTCGAGGAGCTTGTTTTAAGCCATATAGTGCCTTGTGAAGTTTATACACATGGTCAGGAAATTGAGGATCTTCAAAACCTTTAGGTTGAGCAACAAAGGCTTCTTGGTCAAGTATGCCGTTTAGGAAGGCAGCCTTAACATCCATTTGATGCAACGTGATGTTAAGGTAGCAAGCGATGGCAATGAGCAGCCTTATGGACTCCATGCGTGCCACTGGTGCAAATGTTTCATCGAAATCGATGCCTTCGATCTGCGTATAGCCTTGTGCTACTAGTCGTGCCTTGTTCCGCACGATCTGCCCATGCTCATTTGATTTGTTCTTGAAGATCCATTTTGTCCCGATGACATTTTTGTTTTTGGGACGAGGGACGAGTTTCCAAACTTGGTTTCTTTCGAATTCGTTCATTTCCTCTTGCATTGCCATAATCCAAAAATCATCTTTTAGTGCTTCTTTGATGTTTTTGGGTTCTACTTCTGATAGGTATGCGACAACGCCTATCTCAATGCATGTAGCTGACATGCTCACATTTCTTGTCATATTTTTGTAGTCAATTGGCGGATGAATCCTTGTGCGTTTTGGCAGAATTTGACTTGATGGGTGATTTCGTCGAACATGCCCTGGTGGATCTCGTCGTGTTTCTTCCAATGCCTCTTCTACATCTGATGAATCAGATTCTTGAGGTGTTGTGTTGTTATTGGACTGATCCGCGGATGCTTCAGAGATTCGAGCATCGGCATTGGGAACTGTCGGTAAGGCAGTTTGGTTCGTAGTGCCTTCTGTTGTTCCAGCTGCGGCAGGGTGTTCGAGTAGTTCTTGAATACCATCTTCTCGAGGTTTCTTGAGAATGCTGAGATCATCGAACTGCACATTCACTGATTCAATAATAGTTTTGGTTAGTGGAATAAATATTCGATAGGCATGACTATTTCTAGAGTATCCAACAAATAATCCTTTGAATGCCTTTGGTTCAAACTTTGTTCTAGCTACTCTATCATTCAAAACATAGCACACAGAGCCAAACACATGAAAATATTTCAAATTTGGTTTCCTATTATTTAAAATTTCATAAGCTGTCTTCGATGTGCCTCGTCGTAGGCTGATGCGATTAAGAATGTGGCATGCGGTATTGGTTGCTTCTGCCCAGAGAGCTTTGTTGAGATTTTTTGAAATCAACATGACACGGGCCATTTCTTGTAAGGTTCTGTTCTTTCGCTCTGCCACACCGTTTTGTTGAGGTGTGATTGGGGCAGAGAACTCTTGGGCAATGCCTTGTGCATCACAAAACTTGGCAAGTTGTTGATTCTCGAATTCGGTGCCATGATCACTCCTTATTCTTTTGACATTTGTTTCATGGTTTGTTTTGATCCACCTAATGAGTTTAGAAACTTCTCCAACCGTCTCGCTTTTATCCTTTAAAAAGCGTACCCATGTGTATCTTGAGAAGTCATCGACAACTACAAGTACATATCGATTCTTTGAGTGACTTTCTGTCTCAATAGGTCCCATTAGGTCCATATGAAGGAGTTCAAAGCATCGAGATTGCTTTTGGTAAAAATCTGCCTTAGAATTTGCTGATCCTGCGGCAGAGGCAGTTCGCTCTGCGGCAGGGAGAGCTGGATGACTTGTCCGGGTCATTTTTCCTTGTTGGCATGGTCCACATACACTTTTCTCGATCTTGGAGAGTGCTGGAAGTCCACGGACGGCATCGAGCTTGATAAGGCGCTCCAAATTCCTAAGGCTTGTATGACCAAGTTTTTGGTGCCATAGATCTACCTCATTTTGTACTTTTGCGGAGAAGCAAGTTTCTCCAATGAAGTAACAGTTGTTTGATGTAGATCTCTCCCCCTTAACGAGTGGTTTTCCTTCACGGTCAAAGACTTCGCATGCTTGATGTGTGAATTTGACATGCATGCCATCATCGCATAGTTGGCTTATGCTAATGAGGTTGGTGATTAGGCCTTTAACGTGGAGAACTTGTTGCAGTTTAGGCAGACCTTGTACGTTCAAAGTGCCTCGACCTACAATTGATCCGCTGGATCCTCCTCCAAAAGTGACTTCACCTCCTTGAAATGTTTTATAGTTGACGAGGTGATCACTATTGCCGGTCATGTGTCGGGAGCATCCACTGTCAAAGTACCATTTGTCATCCTTGGTAGCTTTGAGAGCGGTGAATACGACACTGCATTTTATGTTGATAGCTGATGTGGCAGGACTAGCAACAGGGAAGGCATGAGGAACAGGACATTCGTTGTTAGTAGTGAGTTTAGCTTTTGGAACCCACTCATGTGATGTAAGAGGTTTAGACTTCTTTAAATAAGTCTCTTTTGCCTTAGACACATTTGATCTAGTTCGAGTGTTGTTGACCTTTTTGTTGGTATGCCATGATCCAACGTTTGAATGAAGGTGACGGCCATTTTCCCAATCCTCTTCACGTCTCCAACAATAAGGTCGAATATGACCAGGAATCAAGCAGTAGTGGCATACATATCGTCTATTCGATTTGTTTTTCAGTTTGGGTAGAGGCTGCCTTGTCTTCGTTCTGCCTGCTGCAGCTTTTCCTTGCCTCTGCCTACTGCCTTTGCCATGAGCAGTCATTTTCTTGATTCCTTTTGTAGTGGATTCTTGTGAAGGTGTGGGAGTATCTTGTGGACCATCATTTGATTCCTTCACAAAGGAGATTCCCATTGAACTCGTTCTTGGGGGAAAAACGGCATCTATGGTCTTTTGATAACCAAGGCCTTGTCTTTCAACATTTGAGATACTCATCACGGCATCAAGTTTTGATGTGGCCGTGTTGAGTTTCTCAAAAGTGTTGTTGGCAGCCTCGAGTTTGCCATTTGCTCGTTCAAGCTCATTTTTTAGTTTTTCAACTTCCATGTCTTTTCTTGTGAGTTGAACATCGAACTTCATCAAGCGTCCTTCAAAGTCATTCTTTTCAATGAGCATTTTTTCTATGGCTATGGCTTGCTTCTTTAGTTTATCTTCATATGAGGCTTTGTTTGAGGTTAATGCTTCTACCAATTTGTTTTGCCGTTGAAGATCCATGCGTAACTGATCAAAAGGAATTGCCTCATCCTCATATTCATTGTCTGAAATGGAGGCAGTGAGACAAACGATTCGTTCTGCCTTGTCTGCGGCAGAGGTAAAGAAAGCAACATGGCTTCGGCCTGCGGCAGGAGTTAGATCGTCATCTTCTGTATCCGATAGAGAGATGCCATCATACCGAGCGGCCAGTGCGGTTTCGGAGAACTCATGGCATAGTTGTTCCAAATCTTCTGGTTCAATCATGGAATTTAGGGCGATGCCTCGATCCTTTGATGGGCATTCCGAAGAGTAGTGCCCGAGTCCATGGCATGTATGACACGTGATTTTAGACCAGTCCTTCGAGGAGTTTGAACCGGAGCTTGATCCAGGGCTTGATTGACGTGTCACGAGCCTTCTATCTTGATTTGAAGGGGTCTTGGGAGGAAACTTCCTTCGGCGGGGATCGTATGGTTTTCTTAACGACCGAACGAGCATGGCATCCACCTTCTTTGATAGTAGGGCGTACGTGTCTCCTCCGTCCTCTTGTCCCAGTAGCTCATAGATTTCTTCGTCAGTCAAGTCATTTGTCGAGGAGTTGGTGCTGCTGCCTTGTGAGCTCCTGGAGTCTCTGCCATGCGAACTTCTGGAGTCCCTGCCGTCAGGTTCTGCCACCGTATAGGCAAGGTTTTTCTCGCTTTTTCTTTCGCGTGACTGACCATAGGATGCACGGTCTTCCTCATTAAGCTCATGGTTCTTAAGAATTCCCATTAAGGTAATGTAGTCTTCAGAGGTACCTACGGGACCATCTTCGATGGCCGTTACTTTTGATCGAAACTTTGAGTTCATCGATCTAAGTAGTTTTCTACAAACAGCCTCATTGCCAATGGGAGAGCCAAGGTCAGCACATTCAATGACGATAGACATGATTTCGCCAAAGTACTGCCTTGCCGACTCATCCTCACGCATTCGTAAGTTTTCGAAGCGAGACATGAGCATTCGGACCTTGGTTTTCTTCACCGTGGTATTTCCCTCACAGTGAAGTTCCAATTGATCCCATATACTCTTGGCTGATGCACATTGCTTGACGATTTTGTACATATCACAATCGATAGACTCAAGGATGGCACACCTTGCCCTATCGTTGGCAGTAGCTGCGGCAACCTCATCGGTAGACCATTTTTCGGGAGCTTTTTCAAGCATTTTACCTTCCGGTAACTCCTCCAAAGGAGGTTTCCATCCTCTAAGGACTGAAAGCCAAGCATTTCGGTCAATGGATTTAATCCTTGCCTCAATACGTGTCTTCCAAAATCCATAGTTGGTACCGTCAAGAACAACCGGTGTTCGTACGATAAAGGATGGATCTGACATTGTGAGTGTGTTCGAGACCAAGGCACCTGCTTCCCCTAGTCAGCCGCAGGATGAAGCTACTGGTCGTGGTGCCTCTACCCAAGGCCTGCCAGAAATCTATCTCCAAGCTCGCAAGTTTGCACAGGACTATGCGGCTCAATTATGCAAGGATATGACTTCCCATATGGCTGTTGGCATTGAGAATGCCATCTTCTACTTCCTGGATAACCATGGTGTTTCTACACAAAAAGGGGGAGAAGCTGCGCAGAGGCAGAGTAAAGAGGAGGTAAGGCAGACTGAAGAGCAGGGGCAAGAGAGGCAGACTGAAGAGCATGATGATGAAGAGGAGGATGACGAAGATGAAGATGAAGAAGCAAAGAAGCTGGTGGACGATGGAGATGGTGATGATTCATCTGATGAATTTTAAAATTTTCAAGTTTTTTAAGTTTTTGTTATGTCGAACAATTATTTTTGCTTGTTGCTTTATTTCAAGTTATTTTGGTTTGAACAATTTAAATTCTAAAGTTTTTATTTCCTTTTAAAAATTGGTGTGTTATTTTTCAAAGTTGTTTGTTATTCTTTTCTAACTTAGAAGGTATTAACTAAGGGGGAGTTTTTACTCATGCCTAAAGTTAATTCAAACAATGTTTATTCATAAATCTCTAAGTAAGAGAGTTTTCATTGAGGGGGAGTTGTCCTTACACTCTGCCTCATGTTTTGTGAAGAAAGATAAAAAGGGGGAGTTTGTCAGTGTAAATATTGCTAGGCAGAGTAATGCGGCAGAGTTACTGGGCATAACAATGCCTTAGTCATATTTACATGTTTTCTCCTTTCTTCACATCTTTATATTGTTGTTTTTCACTCATTGTATGTGTGAAATGTGTAAGCATGAGTTTCCAGTTGAATCATGCGTGTTTAGACAATCAAGACATTAGCAGAATCATGCGGCAGGACGAAGACCTTCGGCATGCCGCACGACGAACAAGAGCAGAAGACTCGAGTAGGAGCGATAGGCATAGAGAACCTGAAAATAAAGAGAATTGGAAGGCATTGGCAAGAGGCAAGGCATTCCAGTCAATTGAAGGAGGTTCGCCCTGCCTGAAGAACAGCTAGCTGTGCGGCAGAGACAGAAGCTGGGTCAAAGGCGGTGTTGGAATTCGCTATCCCGGGTTATCAAAATTGCGGAACCGATAACCCGAACGAACCCTTCGCCGGAGATCGTACGTACACCGACTCATCCGCCGGAGTCCGGGCTTTGGAGACCACGCACCCGAAGGCACGTAATCCGCCCCCACACGAAAACCCGCGAGCCGAGGTTCATACAATCGACAACCTCAATCGCCGGAGAAACCACGAGCCCACGCGATCCGGGACCCGACCGAACGCGTCGCGCGCACGAGGCACGCGGACGCCCAGCCGAGTCCCCGCGAGGGGACTCGCGATCGCTCGCAGCGATCGCACGGGATGCCTCGCGGCATCCCCGGGATGCTCGTAGCATCCCCGCAGCGGATCCGGCGATCCGCTGCTCGCGGCTAGGGCTCGCGTCCAGCGAGCCGCTGCGGGAAAACCCGCAGCTCGCTACGAGCTGCTACGGGTAAAACCCGTAGCCCTAGCGATCAGCCCCGTAGGGCTCGATCGACCCTCGGCGTCCAGCCGAGGGTTCGCGCGCTCGATCCCCACGAGGGATCCACGAGCCGCCGGCGGTCCGGTGGTCCAACCACCACCGCCCGGCTCGACCCTCGTCCCGGGGTTCGATCCTCGGATCTTTGTTCTACGGTATTCTCGATAAACACAAATCGAACAATTATCAAAGGGGGTTGAGAATTGTACCTACGATTCGTTGTTCGGAGAAACGAAATCGATGACCTCGTGATCTTCCCGCGTATTCCTTGCACTCCGTTCGAACGTCGGGTGGGCGACGAGCTATCGAACTCTATGAATCCTCTTCACTCTCCCCAACTTTATGATTGGCGTAACTTAGGTTATGAAAAGTGAAGACCATGTAGTGCTTTTATAGGCTACGTAGGGGATCAAAAGGAGAATAAATATTGGGCTTCAATATTGAAAATTAAATTGGGTCCAACCCAAATCCATTAATTCTTATCAATATTAATTTTATTTATTTTCCACTATATAAATAAAATTGCACTCCCAATATTATTCCATATTATACCAAATAATATTTCTCCAACTTAGTATTATTTATTCCGTGTATTTAAGATTTAAATATCCATGAATAAAATTTATTTATTGCTTAATAAATTTATTCATCTCTTATATCCGAGAATAGTACCACTCAACCTTATTTATTATGCGGAACAAATCCACTCGCGAGGTTTACATAATAAATCCTTATGAGCTCATCTCGGGGATATTATCAACCCTTCCGGGATACACTGCCCCTTCAAGAATTCACGGCATGCCATATATAAAATATAGTGACCCAACTTAACCGGTAATTAACCCAATAATTAAATCGGTTAATTCCTTTGGTAAATCAAAGTCACTTATATTAAATATACACACCCGCAATTGTTTCAGGGATTAAGAATAAAATACTCCGATTCTCAAATCAATTATCGCCGAGCAATCCTAATTGATGAGTCTCAATCGATCCGCTCAATACACCAAGTGTACAAGTGTGATAAAATAATTAAGATAAATTATTTTCTCTCTCACACAACGACTATACCGATGGATTGGTCCGTGTCCATCTAGGTCGTGAGCAACTGTTCGATTAAATACGAGTAACCGATAGTATGATCTTCTGTGTGCCCATGCAACATCATACTAACTACAACGTATAAAATCCAGGACTATAATTTGCATATATTTAATTAACAATAATTAAAAGCAAATGAATGTCTGTAATAGATAGGTAAATGAAAGTGCATACAGAGTTCAGAATACTCAAATCTAGACATTAAGTATACTACTCCATCAGGCGGTTCCTATCCTCTCTCAACCACTCTAAACCTAGTTTTACTAGGGATTTCGGTTGAGAGCTCCTCCTATAAATACCAGGAGACTTCAGCTCATTTTAGAACACTTTTTCATCTATCCGAAAACATCTTTTTAATTAAGATCATTAGCTAGTCGGTTTTTGTAGGCAAGATCTTCATTGGAAGTTCTTCGTCCATTTATCTTCTCATCTGAGATAGTTACGTACGACTTAGTTATGATCTGTAATTTAGTATAGGATAGTGTTAGAAGCTTTATTTCAGTTTTGATTGTTCATTAATCTTCGGATCCGATAAACGAGAAGGAATGCCTTCGCATTGCCTTAAGTTTAGTCGATTGTAAATCCAAGATTATTTATTGTAAAGACTCGTATCTTTAATAATATATTTTAGCCGTAAGGCACATTCGTATGGGTATAATTTAAATACCCATACAAAGATTTAATTACTTGTGTTATTTATTTATCGCTTCGTTTGTGTGTGTGAGTTTGTTCGTTCTGCCTAACGTTTATCTTTCCGCTGCATAACTTATACATATATCATATATATATTAAACTGATAATTTAAGATACACATTAAAATACTTAAATTAATTAAAACGAACAAACTAAATCGTAAGGCTTCGTGGTGCGGCATACTGAAGTAGATAGGTAAATGTATAAGTAGTGCGGCATACTCAATCGATCCGCTCAATACACCAAGTGTACAAGTGTGATAAAATAATTAAGATAAATTATTTTCTCTCTCACACAACGACTATACCGATGGATTGGTCCGTGTCCATCTAGGTCGTGAGCAACTGTTCGATTAAATACGAGTAACCGATAGTATGATCTTCCGTGTGCCCATGCAACACCATACTAACTACAACGTATAAAATCCAGGACTATAATTTGCATATATTTAATTAACAATAATTAAAAGCAAATGAATGTCTGTAATAGATAGGTAAATGAAAGTGCATACAGAGTTCAGAATACTCAAATCTAGACATTAAGTATACTACTCCATCAATCTCCCACTTATACTAAGGTCTAGTCTTATCCTCCAAACTTCTGACTCTCAAACCCTCCAAGTGCTTGTAATATACTTCCTTAGGAAGTATCTTGGTGAAAGGGTCCGCTAGGTTGTCTTCCGAAGCTATCTTGGTGACTATCGCATCGCCCCTCTTGACGATGTCTCGAATCAGGTGGTACTTGCGCTCTATGTGTTTTGTAGCACTATGGGACCGTGGTTCCTTACTGTTTGCCACTGCACCGCTATTGTCACAATAAATTGTCATAGCCTTAGGCAAACTCGGAATCACATCTAAGTCCTGGAGGAAATTAAGGAACCACACTGATTCTTTCGCTGCCTCTGAGGCTGCAACATATTCAGCTTCCATGGTAGAGTCCGAAATGAACTTTTGCTTAACACTCTTCCATGATACGGCTCCACCTCCCAAAGTGTACACATAGCCTGATGTCGACTTACGCCGGTCCTTATCAGCTTGGAAATCCGAATCTGTGTAACCCAAAGGAATCAGATTGTCCGCACTGTATCTCAGAACATAATCCTTAGTATTTCGCAAATACTTGAAAATGCTCTTTACGGCAGTCCAATGAGCCTTTCCAGGGTTACTCTGATATCTCGCTACTATGCCAACGGCATAACAGATATCAGGCCTCGTGCATAACATTGCATACATTAAGCTTCCCACAGCCGAAGCGTAGGGAACCGCTTTCATGTCATCTTTCTCCTTCTGTGTCTGAGGACACATTTCCTTAGAAAGATAAGTTCCTTTACTGAAGGGTAGATCACCCTTCTTGGAATCTTGCATGTTAAAACGAGCTAGAATCGTGTCTATGTAAGATTGCTGGGAAAGACACAATGTTCTATTCCGGCGATCCCTTATAACCTTGATCCCTAGAACATGTCCGACTTCTCCCAAATCTTTCATATCGAATTGTCTAGACAACCATCCCTTTATGTCTGATAACATCTTTACACTGTTGCCAATGAGAAGTATGTCGTCTACATAAAGCACGAGGAACACCACCTTCTTTCCATCACGTTTCCAATACACACACGATTCGTCCATGCTTTGAATGAATCCAAAAGATTGGACTACTTCATCAAACCGCAGGTTCCACGATCTCGAGGCTTGTTTCAATCCATAAATGGATCGATTAAGCTTGCACACTAGATGATCTCGCCCCTTAGCAATGAATCCTTCTGGTTGTTTCATATAAATCGTCTCGTCAAGACTTCCATTAAGGAAAGCTGTCTTGACGTCCATTTGCCACACCTCATAATCCATATGAGCTGCTATAGATAAGAGAATCCGGATCGACTTTATCTTGGCTACCGGCGAGAAGGTCTCCTCATAATCGATTCCCTCTTTCTGAGTATATCCTTTCGCAACAAGCCTAGCTTTAAAGGTTTCAACCTTTCCGTCAGATCCTCTCTTTCTCTTGTAGACCCATTTACACCCAATTGGCTTTACGCCGCTTGGTGGTTCCACAAGATCCCAGACTTTATTAGAATCCATAGATTCTATTTCGGATTTCATCGCTTTCTTCCAAGAAGGCGCATCTATATCTTGTACCGCCTCATCATAGGTCCAGGGATCGACTTCATGAACTCCGGGTGCCGAGTCCGAAGACTCACCCAGTCCAATCCATTTGTCCGGTTGTTTAACAACCCTCCCACTACGACGGCGTTCCGGTGTATTAACAGTGACAGTATTAGGTGCAGGTTCTAGTGGTGTATCTACACTCGGTTCGGCTGTATCCAGGTCTTCCTCGTTACCTCTCAACTCATCAAGTATTATGTCACTTTTGGGCTTGTGGTCCATGACATAGTCTTCCTCTAAGAACCGAGCGTTAGTACTTATAACGATCTTCTGGTCCGTAGGACTATAGAACATGCCACCCTTAGTTCCTTTCGGGTATCCTACAAACAGCCGTATTTCTGATCTAGGCTCTAACTTATCGGCGCCATGTCGCAACACATGTGCTGGACATCCCCAGATCCGAATGTGTTTCAAGTTAGGCTTGCGCCCACTCCACAATTCCATGGGTGTAGTTGGTACCGTTTTGGTCGGAACCCTATTCAGAATATACGCCGCTGTTTCCAAGGCAAGTCCCCAGAACATAACAGGTAAATCCGAGTAACTCATCATCGATCGCACCATATCCATAAGAGTCCTATTCCTTCTTTCTGACACACCATTCTGCTGAGGAGTATATGGTGAAGTCAGCTGGGATTCAATCCCATTCTCTGCCAAGTATGCCTTGAATTCTCCAGACAGGTACTCGCCTCCGCGATCAGATCGCAGGCATTTTATGGATTTACCACGAAGGTTCTCCACAAGAGCCTTGAATTCCTTGAACTTGTCAAAAGAATCACTCTTGTGGCGCATCAGGTAAATATATCCATACCTTGAGTAATCATCAGTAAAGGTGATGAAATACTCGTACCCTCCCCTTGCCTGAGTAGACATAGGTCCGCATACATCAGAGTGAATCAAATCCAATACTTGTTCAGCTCTACGTCCTTTACCAGAAAAAGAACGCTTGGTCATTTTACCCTCCAAACAGGATTCGCAGGTTGGAAGGTCCTCTACTTCTATGCCGCTAATGAGACCATCAGCTTTCAACCTTTGAATTCTGTTCGAATTAATATGACCTAGCCTTAGATGCCACAAGTATAATTGATTCATTTTAGAAGGTTCCTTTCTCTTATTGGTGTTCGTAGATGTGTTATTACTCTCGGTTAGTTGCATCGTGTTAGACTCAGGATTTAGAATATACAAATCGTCTACCAATGTACCAGAACAGACAATCTCACTATTTCTTCTTATGACCACAGAGTGATCAAAAGAAACAGAATATCCATTCAGAATTAACTTAGAAACTGAAATTAAATTCTTTCTAAAATTCGGTACATAAAGACAATTTTGTAAAACCAAAACCCTATCACTACTAAAACGTAAGTGAACGTCTCCCACTGCAACAGCCGCCACCTTCGCGGCATTGCCCATGTAGACCACGATCTCTCCCTCTCTAAGTCTCCGGGTTTCCTGGAACCCCTGCAATGAATTGCAGACATGGTCAGTGGCACCCGTATCTACACACCAGGTGCTGGTAGATATCACCGCTGACAATGTTTCAGTGACTAAGGAAAATTTCGTACCTTTGATGAGAGTACAATCAGACCTCCAGTGCCCAAACTGCTTGCATCGAAAGCACTTGCCAGAAGGCTTGCTTTTCCCAATCCGTGGCTTTGAGCCACTGGGTTTCTTTGCACGCTTTTCCTCCAGCCTTGCCACAAAAGCTTGTGATTCTCTTAACTTACGCACAAACTCCGCTCTCGTTGAATCCTTTTTAAGGGACTCATTGAGAGAGAATTCTGTGAGTATGTTAATCACCTCTTGCCCGGCTTCCACGCTATGTCTCAACATCATCCTGAGGTCATTTCGAATGTCCTCATCAGTTGGGACAACAGTGGATTCGGAAAGCTCAACAGTCTGGACAATGTCCAGATTTCGTTCCCAATCATCACCATATGGAACCGGTGAGTTTTCATCCTTAAGTATATCACAAAGTGGGGTCACAGTCATTCTTAACCTATAAGCACATAAAACAGACAAACAATTTAATATCCGATATTATCTCCCTCAAATAATATCATTAAATCACTAATCACATCTAAAATCCCATCAGGTAAGGCAAGCCACGTGGTGTGGACGTTTACCCACCCAAATGATTTAGCAATTAGATTTTCTTTGGTCATACATCAATTATAGCGTGACCTCGTGGGGAGGAATACTATAACGCGTATCTAAGTGTAAACCATTACTCAGTACCAAAGTAAATTACTTGGAATCGCTACATCACCGCAAGCCACGTGGTGTGGACGTTTACGATAACTTCACAACTCTTCATAAATACTTACAACTGTCTACATCAATTAATCCAAAGTCCGTCAGCATAGCAAGCCACGTGGTGTGGACGTTTACTACACTAAGAGACTTTTATAATTGACTCCCAATTACTTGATCCATTTAATCTCGTAAATCAAGACGCGGAGAATCATAAGTGAAACTCGAAGTTTCTAACCAGTGATTCACCATGCGAACAACCCTATCTCTCATAAATGAGGGAGCCGAGCAGACAAACGACCCATCTATCAAAGAATGGCACGAAAGTCTCTAATTTGTGTCCTCTACATGACCAAGTGGCTCTGGCTCCATTCCACTCCCCGGGGTGAGAATGAGTCGACTTGAAATCAGCTTTGGAAAGACAAATTAGGCATTGTTTGATAAACTCAATCAATGTTTCTCGTAAGAGGAATTACAAGAACTCTCCTCCAATGACTTATCTATATAAACTTTAAAAGTCTATAAAAGTCACCAAGAGAGCAGCAATGGAGACCATGGGTATGTTTCCATACCCTCTCCCACTTAGCTTTTTACAATAAAGGGATACGCTATCTAGTGCATAAAATAAACACATATAGCATGCATACATGTAATAAAGCACATAGTATTATCACATAGTCAAAATAATTACTAGAATATTATTTTCCGACTATTATGGCTTCATCACATCCCCGTACGCATCTTCTAGTCTTCAGTCTTCGTTTCTTGAATGCTTCATGTGACGAGAATATTAATTTCCAATATTTAAATCTATTTATTTTCAATTAATCCAAAACTTACTTAATTCGAAAATTAAGTCAATTGAATATATCAAAAATAAAATTAAATATTATTAATATTTTTTTATTTATTTTATTTTCTTTTTCCACTTCATTAAATCACTAGAATAATCTATCCAAGATATTCTTGGAATATTCTAGATGATATCCATAATGAAATAAAGAAATAAAATAATTAGGACTATTATACTTTTCCAAATTTATTTTATTCCTAATCCATGAATATTCCCATGAGTAGGAATAATCAAATAGGAAAAATAAATTTAGTACTAAATTAATTCTTTTTCTATTTTTCTAGAATATTCCATAAAGAAATAATCAAAATAGAAAATAATGAATTAATTAGGAAAGTATATTTCCGGTAGGAGTAGCCCGGGTTGGGAGACCCCGAACCACCCCCACCATCGCCGACCGGCCAGCCACGGGGAGGACCGCCGCCGCCCAGCACGCCGACAAGCCACCAGACCGGCGGCAGCCGCAGCTAGGGCAACAGCCCCCCCGCCCCATGCTTTCGATCGGGCATCCATGGGGATCGATCCAATCGATCCCTAGCCCTTCGTCCATCTCGTCACTTCGTCTTCTCCGGCGGTCTTCGATTCGTCGATCCAATCGCAAAATAAATTTACAAAAATCTAAATTACAATTCCGGTATCGATTCTATACACGAAATCGACCCTATACATTTTCCGGAAAAACAACGAACATAATAATAAATCTCGGTCAACCCCCGAATTTTTACTATTACAAGCATTCACCACCAAAAACGAATCTCGACATGTCCGAGAGTTTAATCAATCCAACATTCATGACAAAATATATTAAGCGAATAATAAATTAAGCCATAATAGTCGGAACCCTGCAAGGTAGAACAATTTTATCGAAAATACCGCGAACGTAAACCACGCTCTGATACCAATTGTTGGAATTCGCTATCCCGGGTTATCAAAATTGCGGAACCGATAACCCGAACGAACCCTTCGCCGGAGATCGTACGTACACCGACTCATCCGCCGGAGTCCGGGCTTTGGAGACCACGCACCCGAAGGCACGTAATCCGCCCCCACCCGAAAACCCGCGAGCCGAGGTTCATACAATCGACAACCTCAATCGCCGGAGAAACCACGAGCCCACGCGATCCGGGACCCGACCGAACGCATCGCGCGCACGAGGCACGCGGACGCCCAGCCGAGTCCCCGCGAGGGGACTCGCGATCGCTCGCAGCGATCGCACGGGATGCCTCGCGGCATCCCCGGGATGCTCGTAGCATCCCCGCAGCGGATCCGGCGATCCGCTGCTCGCGGCTAGGGCTCGCGTCCAGCGAGCCGCTGCGGGAAAACCCGCAGCTCGCTACGAGCTGCTACGGGTAAAACCCGTAGCCCTAGCGATCAGCCCCGTAGGGCTCGATCGACCCTCGGCGTCCAGCCGAGGGTTCGCGCGCTCGATCCCCACGAGGGATCCACGAGCCGCCGGCGGTCCGGTGGTCCAACCACCACCGCCAGGCTCGACCCTCGTCCCGGGGTTCGATCCTCGGATCTTTGTTCTACGGTATTCTCGATAAACACAAATCGAACAATTATCAAAGGGGGTTGAGAATTGTACCTACGATTCGTTGTTCGGAGAAACGAAATCGATGACCTCGTGATCTTCCCGCGTATTCCTTGCACTCCGTTCGAACGTCGGGTGGGCGACGAGCTATCGAACTCTATGGATCCTCTTCACTCTCCCCAACTTTATGATTGGCGTAACTTAGGTTATGAAAAGTGAAGACCATGTAGTGCTTTTATAGGCTTCGTAGGGGATCAAAAGGAGAATAAATATTGGGCTTCAATATTGAAAATTAAATTGGGTCCAACCCAAATCCATTAATTCTTATCAATATTAATTTTATTTATTTTCCACTATATAAATAAAATTGCACTCCCAATATTATTCCATATTATACCAAATAATATTTCTCCAACTTAGTATTATTTATTCCGTGTATTTAAGATTTAAATATCCATGAATAAAATTTATTTATTGCTTAATAAATTTATTCATCTCTTATATCCGAGAATAGTACCACTCAACCTTATTTATTATGCGGAACAAATCCACTCGCGAGGTTTACATAATAAATCCTTATGAGCTCATCTCGGGGATATTATCAACCCTTCCGGGATACACTGCCCCTTCAAGAATTCACGGCATGCCATATATAAAATATAGTGACCCAACTTAACCGGTAATTAACCCAATAATTAAATCGGTTAATTCCTTTGGTAAATCAAAGTCACTTATATTAAATATACACACCCGCAATTGTTTCAGGGATTAAGAATAAAATACTCCGATTCTCAAATCAATTATCGCCGAGCAATCCTAATTGATGAGTCTCAATCGATCCGCTCAATACACCAAGTGTACAAGTGTGATAAAATAATTAAGATAAATTATTTTCTCTCTCACACAACGACTATACCGATGGATTGGTCCGTGTCCATCTAGGTCGTGAGCAACTGTTCGATTAAATACGAGTAACCGATAGTATGATCTTCTGTGTGCCCATGCAACATCATACTAACTACAACGTATAAAATCCAGGACTATAATTTGCATATATTTAATTAACAATAATTAAAAGCAAATGAATGTCTGTAATAGATAGGTAAATGAAAGTGCATACAGAGTTCAGAATACTCAAATCTAGACATTAAGTATACTACTCCATCAGGCGGTTCCTATCCTCTCTCAACCACTCTAAACCTAGTTTTACTAGGGATTTCGGTTGAGAGCTCCTCCTATAAATACCAGGAGACTTCAGCTCATTTTAGAACACTTTTTCATCTATCCGAAAACATCTTTTTAATTAAGATCATTAGCTAGTCGGTTTTTGTAGGCAAGATCTTCATTGGAAGTTCTTCGTCCATTTATCTTCTCATCTGAGATAGTTACGTACGACTTAGTTATGATCTGTAATTTAGTATAGGATAGTGTTAGAAGCTTTATTTCAGTTTTGATTGTTCATTAATCTTCGGATCCGATAAACGAGAAGGAATGCCTTCGCATTGCCTTAAGTTTAGTCGATTGTAAATCCAAGATTATTTATTGTAAAGACTCGTATCTTTAATAATATATTTTAGCCGTAAGGCACATTCGTATGGGTATAATTTAAATACCCATACAAAGATTTAATTACTTGTGTTATTTATTTATCGCTTCGTTTGTGTGTGTGAGTTTGTTCGTTCTGCCTAACGTTTATCTTTCCGCTGCATAACTTATACATATATCATATATATATTAAACTGATAATTTAAGATACACATTAAAATACTTAAATTAATTAAAACGAACAAACTAAATCGTAAGGCTTCGTGGTGCGGCATACTGAAGTAGCGCATCACTCTGCCTTAAGCTTGGCAGCGTATTTTCCTTCGTAAATACCCCTGTCACGCACTTTCAAGTATATAATAATTGAACGATTCATTGAACGACTTTTCGCTTGTTGAAGATCTATAACTAAAAATCAAGACAGCCAAACTCAGCTCAAAACTTGATGTGTGAACCACTTAGGCAGGTCAGGGTGGTGCTTGAAGAACCTATTAAAAATACATTTTTATTTTTATTAAAAAATAATATTTTTATTAATAAAATCAGAGGAATAAATTTTTTTAGAAGGACTTCCTCACAATTACTTTATTAAAAATACTTTTTTTATTTTTTTTTATTAAAATATAATATTTGTCTTAATTAAATTAAAAAAAAAATAGGGTGAATGAGTATTAATTAATACTCCAATAAACTAATTAATTTAAAATGAATATTTTGAATAAATAAATAAAAAACAAACTCAAAACAGAAAAAAACCATTATTGGTATGTGTCGCCATCAAAATCCTAAATATCTCGAGGAAAACCTTTCAGATTTCACCCACACCACCTTCAATAATCAAGAATGGCAGCGGCGACAGCGAACGGCAGTTCAAGATGGTCGCTTTCGGGCATGACCGCCATTGTCACCGGCGGCACTCGTGGAATCGGGTACTACCGTTTTCCCTCTTTCATTTTTCATTTTCTTTTTCTGGGTAAAATCTTAGCCGCATTCAATCTGTTTGTGTTGGAAAAAATATATATATTTATATATTTAACATATTATGTCAATTACGAGCAAGTAACCCGATGGTTATTTGCTTCGATAGTGGGGGTGACTATTATTTTCCAAAATCAAAACGTTTATTTTCATTATTGCAGCAATTAGTTTTGAAAAACGTTTTTAAAAAAAAAACACCCCTATAAAACCTGGTTTTCAGTATTCAACAAACATCAACTTACAACTTGAAAAAGAAAAAGATACTTGAGCATAAAGATTTGTGTGATTCAATCGATCTAAGTGCTAAGTTCGATTGAGAGAGAGGCTGTTTTATCCTGGGGACGACGCTGCTATCTTCTGCAAGCACAATTGGGCAGAGCCGCGAAACGTCTTAAAGAAAGCGACCTAGTCCGCGACTCAGCCTTGTTTCGATTTTATTGTGTTACTGTTTTTTTCTGATTTTGCAGGTACTATTTCAACAGTTTGTGGTAATGCCATCAGACACGCGACCGTGGAAGAGCTTGCTGCAATGGGCGCGACTGTGCACACGTGCTCCAGGAACGAAGAAGAGCTCAATCAGCGGTTGCAAGAATGGAAATCTAAGGGGTTCAAAGTCAGTGGGTCCGTCTGCGATGCGTCTTCTCGAGAACAGAGAGTGCAGCTCATGGAAAAGGCGTCCTCTGCTTTCAATGGCAAGCTTTACATTCTTGTAAGTGCCCCCTTCCCATTTTCTTGTTTTCACTAGATGATCAACTCTTAGCTGTGCTGCTATTTGTGGGTTTTCGTAAAATGCGATGTTAATCGACCTTCCCCTGGAACTGATAAGGGGTCCTTTACGGTTCATCGAAATCTGTTGAAATGTGGGTATAGAATTAACTGAATCGTACAGCGAGTTCAGAAGTACTTGAGATTGAGTGTAGAATATCCGTCCATTCCAGATCAATAATGTTGGGACTAACATCAGAAAGCCGACTGTTGATTATACTGCTGAAGAGTATTCTGGTCTCATGGCCACTAACTTCGAGGCTTCCTACCATCTGTGTCAACTCGCTCATCCTCTTCTTAAAGCCTCTGGAACTGGCAGCATCGTGTTCATTTCCTCTGTTGCTGGTCTGGTTCACATTTCTTCTGGATCTATTTATGGAGCTACTAAAGGTAAGTTATCGAAGCGAACATTATTTGAAACAGACAAAAGTTGTTATGGATATTATTTAAGTTTTGTACTTACAGGAGCAATGAATCAACTTACAAAGAATTTAGCTTGCGAGTGGGCAAAAGATAACATTCGGGTGAACAGTGTTGCCCCCTGGTACATCAAGACATCTCTTGTAAAACATGTAAGTCTGTTTCCTTTGTTCCTGGAAATTTCTATGTATTCTCCTTTAATGTTTGAAGTGCAAATATTAAAGGTAGTCATTCGACAGTGTCAACTTAGAAACTCTGCCAGGAATAAAGTTGATGATTATCGATAGATGATTTTAACAAGATAAATATCTGTAGATGATTCCAACAAGTTGCTGGCAGTAAAATTTGAAAATAGTTGAGTCAACAAGTGTACTATTTAATATTTATAAATCAAATGCAACGTGATTGAAATATTTTATTGGTACCGTCCTACAACAAATCCCAAAAAATACTCTTTGAAAATATATGATCATTCAAATTGTCGATATAATACTTCAACTTATCAGCAGTTTGCCAGTTTGAGAGCGTTCTACTGATTTAGTGATTTATGAAATTCATTCCGTTTTAATTTTCCGAAAGTGTAAACTTATGTTGTTTCTTATACTCATTCACATAAGCATCAGGCTTGTATCACTAACATGGGTGGGCCCTTGAAGATGGTCCGGCTCAACCATGTTTGAACCTAATTTCTTGTAGATGGTTCCGGTTATAAGACATGATTAGTATGTAATTAATATTTACTGACTTCCCAGTTAAGGCAGTTATAACATAATGAGATTTCACATCTTTAATCCAAAAAAACAACTTGTTTATTGTTTATCAAAATTGTTGTGTTATTACAATTTACGAAAGCACTGTACACTTTGAACATGTTGGAATTTAGTGGTAATATTTCGACACAGTACCACAAATTGTTATTCGCCACAAATTTGTAGTGTGCAAAGTCTTAAGTAGCTCTTCTCTTATTAATTCTTTGTTTTGTGTAGACTCAAATTGCTTGTATTTGCAGATGCTCGATAACCCAGAGTTCATGGACCGCATAGTGTCTAGAACTCCTCTCAAACGTCCCGGAGAACCACAGGAAGTCTCATCATTGGTCGCTTTTCTTTGTCTCCCTGCTGCTTCTTATATTACTGGTCAGATTGTATCTGTGGACGGAGGAGTTACTGTGAACGCGTTCCCTCTCTACACCGAAAATTGAGTCATTGCTGTTTATGTGGCCTTCACTACAGAAGTTGAGTCTTAGCTTTCCAGATTCTTGGTACATCTTTCCCTGTTCCCTATATCTAGTTGAACTTGCTTGCTTCTTCACTCAGTCTCTGTACTCAAATACTATGATTTGTGGCAACAATAAATTCAAAATATTTCAGCTTGTCTTAATAAAAATAATCTGCATTGCAAGAATAATGAGGTTTTACATTTATTAAACAATAATTAAAATTAAAAATTAAAAATAATTGAAATTAAACACAAACTAAAAAATTTACATGGCAATAACTTAAAAAACAAATTAAAATTAAAACGTAAACTA
The DNA here is from genome assembly GCA_954870475.1 of Euphrasia confusa. Taxonomy (NCBI): domain Eukaryota; kingdom Viridiplantae; phylum Streptophyta; class Magnoliopsida; order Lamiales; family Orobanchaceae; genus Euphrasia; species Euphrasia confusa. The sequence goes on from OX940967.1 coordinate 25,878,174, forward strand.
AAAAAAAAAAACTTACAAGACAATGGTTTAAAAGAAATAAACTAAAATTATATGCATAATCTAAAATTACATAAAATAAAAGATTGTGCTTCCTCTTTTCCTCTTCTGGCGATAAATTATCCTCGCCAACAATACATCAAAAGAGTGTGTTTCATCTTGAGAGCCTCCATTTTGATATTTTGTTTCATCTTGAGAGCCTCCATTTCGATATTTTGTTTTATCAGTTCTTCGGTTTTATTTTCTCTAGCGAGTCTCAACGCACGAAGTTCTTCGACCAATTCAGAAGAACACGAAGAAAAAGAAGAAGATTGTAATGCCTTACCCTTTTTTTGGTTCTCATTAATCATGCTTATGAGCAAATCCTCGATGATTTGATCCAAGCGATGATCCTCCTCTGTGATCCTTGCTTTCCATTCATCAAAATAACGATCAAAATCAAATTCAGAACTTGAATCATCATGTAACAATTTATTTGTATTAAAAGACATTTTAAAAATATTAGGTAAATATAACTTGAGATGAAAATATGAGTAAGAAGAATGAGGTTCTCTATGTTATATAGAGTAGAGAGATCAATCATGAAACACTGTGGTTGCTGATTGCAGTGAATACTTCTTCATTTTAGAATTATAAGACTACTTTTTAGATATATATATATATATATATATATATATATATATATATATATATATATATATATATATATATATATATATATATATATATATATTAAAAAATGTTAAATTTTGTATTTTACTAAAAAAAATAAAGAATATAAATAATTTTTAAGTTAAAAAGTAAAATAATTTTAATTAAAATTAAAATTTTAAATTAAAAAATATTGATAAAATTATACAGTATTTAAAAAAAATCATATTATTATTAAATATAAAAGTGGAAAAATATTTAATCAAAAGATAAATCAGAGTAATGTGTCAGACAGATTAATGAGTTAATGACCACAAATGCTATATGCACATTACGGTTTTTTATTTGACTTCTACCTTTCCATTTTTTTTTTTATTATATAATTAAAAACACGTTTTTCAATAAAATTAATTAAAATTCATTTTTACGAAATGTAAATATTTTTACATTTTCGAAATCTACAAAATACGCATGTAATATTAATATCAATTTTAAATATCAATTAATTCATTTGTTTCTACTTATTCGTATACTCGATTAAATTTGTCTCGAATTTCAAAAAATACTTCATTTTTAATTTTTTAAAACTGCGGAATAAATATAAATAAATACGACGAGACTTTTAAAGTATAAAATTGCGATAGAAAATTATAAAAATATTGAAATACCTTTTTATAAAATTGCGATCGAAAAAATACACGTTTTTGGAAAATGCTCATCGTAATTGTTTATATTTATTGTGCAATTTTCCGAAACAAAAAACGTTTTATGTTTTGAAATTTGTCACAAATTTAATTGCATGTACGAGTAAGTATAAACGCAAAACTTAATTGATATTTAAAATTGATTTTTATACTTACCTGCGCAATTTTAAAAATATAAAAATATTTAAGTTTCGTAAAAACGATTTTTAATTAATATTTTCGGAAAAAATATCTTTTTTTTTATCGCAATTTTGTAAAAAGTGTTTCAATGTCTTTATGATTTTCTATCGCAATTTTATGATTTTCTATCGCAATTTTGTAAAAAAGTGTTTCAATGTCTTTATGATTTTCTATCGCAATTTTATACTTTAAAAGTCTCGTCGTATTTGTTTATATTTATTCCGTAATTTTCAGAAACTAAAAACGAATTATTTTTTTATGATTGGAGACGAATTTAATTGCGTGTACGAATAAGTAGAAACGTATGAATTAATTGATATTTAAAATTGATATTTATATTATTTGCGTATTTTATAGATTTCGAAAATATAAAAATATTTACATTTCGTAAAAATAAATTTTAATTAATTTTATTGAAAAACGTGTTTTTAATTATATAATTAAAAAAATAAAAAAAAATTAAAAAGTTAGATGTCAAATCACTCTGTTAGGGCAACCCCAATGGTTGTGAAATGGCAAGGGCCATTGCCATTTTTTGGCAAAAAGCTCAAAAAATCAACCCCAATGGTTGAAATGGCCCTTGCCAAAAAATGGCTCTTGCCAAATTTTCATGTATATTTGACCAAATATACATGGAAAAATGGCTCTTGCCATTTGTGTCATGTCATCACAATCCTTCATTTCAACCACTCAAAATTCAACCACCATTTTTTAATTATAAAATTGATATAATTACATACCAAAAAACAATATAATATTATTTAATTTAATAAAATGGCTCTTGCTATATTTAAACCATTGGGGTACAATTTAGCAAATATCAATTGACACTTGCTATTTTTTGGCAAAATAGAAAATAGTCCTTGCCATTTTAGCAAAACCATTGGGGTTGCTCTTAGTGTGCATATAGCATAACTCGTCAATGACACACCACGTGATCTCATTTTACATTATGCTATTTGCACATCGATGCGACAGCATCGATGTGATGTTGTTTTATTTTTTTTTTATTTTTTTTATATTTTAATTATTTAATATAAATATATTAATTTTATAATAAAAACACGTTTTTCAAAAATATTAATTAAAATTTATTTTTTCCAAAATAAAATATTTTTAAATTTTTGAAATCTACAAAATACGCAGTTAATATAAACATCAATTTTAAATATCAAGTAATTCATGCGTTTCTAGTTACTCGTACACGCAATTAAATTCGTTCCGATTGTGAAAACATATTAATTTTTTAGTTCTGAAAATTGCTCAATAAAATATAAACAAATATAAAGAGACTTCTAAAGTATAAAATTGTTCTAAAAACTTTCAAACACCTTAATATAAATAAATTATACTATAAAATACTTATTATACTTTAAAATATTTAATAAAATTATTCTAATTTATAGTATAATTTATTTATATTAAGGTGTTTGAAAGTTTTTATGATAATTTTATACTTTAGAAGTTTCGTTGTATTTGTTTATATTTATTGCGCAATTTTCAGAAACTAAAAATTTAATATGTTTTGAAAATCAGGATGAATTTAATTGCGTGTTCGATTAAGTAGAAACACATGAATTAATTGATATTTAAATTTGATTTTTATATTACCTACGCATTTTGTAGATTTCAAAAATGTAAAAATATTTATTTTTGATAAAAATGAATTTTAATTAATATTTTCGAAAAACGTGTTTTTATTATAAAATTAATATATTTATATTAAATAATTAAAATATAAAAAATTAAAAAAAATATTAAGGTTTGCTATTTGTCACATCGATGCAGTCGCATCGATGTGCAAATAGCATTTGTGCTCTGTAGTGAGTAGATGAACACTCGTAAAAAGTACTACAGTACTATAGTACTTACTTTTTTGAATTTTTATTAAAAAGTAAAAGTAAAAATATATTTTAAAATTAAAAAATTAAATAATTTTAAATAAAATTTAAAAAATAATAAATGAATTAAGAACAAAATTGACTTTTAAACTAAAATCAATTTTTTTTCTTGAGCTATCTGGATTATTCATTAGTTTAATACAACCAGAAAATATGAAAATGTAACAATTATCTAAGAATAAAAATAAATAAATAAATTTAAGAGTACATAATTGGTTGAGATATTGAAAAAAAATGCAAATTCTACAAGATACTGTAGTACTCTCTCTATTTTCAAAAAACAATGCATATTTTTTTTCTTTGATTGTTCCGTTACATCAATGCACATTATATAAATATATTTTTCATAACTTTTATCTTCTCAATACACATTTATTTACCTTTATAAGAGCAACCCTAATAATTTTGCTAAGATGGCAGGGTCATCTTCTATTTTGCCAAAAAATATCAAGTGTCAATTGCCATTTCCTAAATCTTACTCTAATGGTTTAAATATAGCAAGATCCATTTTAATAAATTAAATAATAATATATTGATTTTTGGTATTTGATCATTAAAGTGCCGAAGTTTTGCTCGTTTTTTTGTTATGTTTTGGGTATGATTTTGGTATATATTGTGTATATATGTGTATGATCATTGAGGAATTGCTTATTATTGCTATGACGGAGCTTATGCGTGGTGTAGTCGAGTTTTCATGTCAAAATGTAGGAAAAACGGAGCAAAAATGGGACGATGAACTTCAGCGACTTCGGGCAACAAACTGATTTCGTTCCTTCAGAACCTGGAGTCGTGACACACATGGTTAGAAAGATCTTGAAGTCGTGAATCCGAAGAATTTTGAATCGTGTAAATTGGAGTTCGGACGACGAAGATACGACGAGAATCGCGAAGTCGCGTACAGGGGAGGGTCTGGCGCGAATGCGTCAAGCTGCTGAGGGTCTGGCGCGAATGCGTCAAGCTGCTGAGAGTCTAGCGCGAATGCGCCAGGGCTGGCGCGAACTGCTTGAAATGTGTTGACCATGCATTGACCGAGCCTAAAAAGAGTTGACCGAGCTTATAATGCATTGACCGGAGGCTAAAAGAGACATTTCACACTCCATGATTTGGAGGGAGAAAGAAAGGAATGTTTATTTTCTCTCTTGAGCTATAAATAGGTGGAGAACTCTCCACAAACACAACTTTGCATCTACGAAAACACACTTGGAAATTCTAGAGAGAGAAAGAACACCAAATTGAGAGATCAAGCTCATCTTCCCCAAATCGAAGCACGGGTTCAAGCTCGATCAAGGACTACGGAGTCGGGAATTCCTCTTCAAACTTGGCTATCTCTAAATCTCTACTTTTCCTTTTGTTGTGTAGAAATCTCTTTTATGAATATTGATTTTTGTTGGAAATTTGACTTGAATCTTTGTGAATTCTCGGATTTGATCATGATTATGAGTACTTTGTATGTTTCTTATATGATCATGATGATTTGCATTAGTTTCCTTGGCTAATTTTCCAATAGGAGGTGATGAAAATGTAGTGCACACTAGGTGTTTGATAAAATGCTCGAGTGAATAAACTTTGAGTTTAATTGTGAATTTTCGAGCTACGATCGATCTAACCACCGTTGGGCGGAGTTAGACTCGATCGGGGATTAAATTTTAGATCGACCACCGTTGTGCGGAGTCCTTCTTCACATAGTTCGATTTTTCATAATTAAGTTCAAAAGGGCTAAGTAAAGGAATTCGACAACCATTGTGTTCACTACCGTTTGGAGTGCTACTTTGGGGGATTAAATTGATTAACCACCGTTGTGCGGAGTTTTTCCTCCCGTAGTCGATTCTAGAACTTAGGTACTTGGAGGTTCGACTCTAGGGACGAGAACCTCCGGAAATCACTCTTGTGTTAAATCATTCACCGAGTTGTCATTGCTCATTAATTACCTCCATCGTTCTCTACTTGATAAATCGTTGCTATTTGTTACTTTGGACATTTTGTCAAACTCAAACTACTCTTTTAAACACTCGAAATTGCGAATGAATATGACTTTGAGACCTCTCACTTCTAGCCCTCCCTCGGATTGATAATCCGAGTGGTCGACTTCTACAACTAAACCCTCGGTTTTGAAACGAGGTAAAACGCTTTATCTTTACTTCGAGATAGAAAAAGTGCTTCTTCAATCATATCAATTTTATAATTAAAAAAATGTTGTTGAATTTTGAGTGGTTGAGATGAGAGGTTGTGATGACATGACACAAATGGCAAGGGCCATTTTTTCATGTATATTTGCTCAAATATACATGGATATTTGACAAAAGTCATTTTTTGGCAAATGCCATTTCAACTAGGGGTGTTCACGGGCGAGTTTGGGCGGGTATTCCTTTAGAGCATCTCCAATGGTGAGGTAGAAGTCTATGTGTACTTCTACTCTCACCCAAAAACGAGGTAGAAATCATTGGAGCTGCGCTGACGTGTTGAAATTAGAAGTTCCTAAAACTTCTGGGGTAGAAGAACTTCTACCCGGGTAGAGATGAAAAATAATATTATTTTATTATTATTATTTACTATTATTAATTTATTATTATTATTTAAATTATTAATTAACAAAATTAATACTGCAATTGTAATTTTTAACGTAACGAATTATTATTTATTTTATATAAAAATTATTTAAAATTAAGAATTTTGAAATAGATTAAATTTTAACTTATTTTTTATTTTAACAAATTATTCTATTTTATATAAAAATTAATACAAAATAAAAAATTTCAAATAGTTAAATTTTTAGCGTTAAAAATTACTTATATAAAAATGAATTAAAAATAAGAATTTTGAATATATAAAAATTATTTAAAATTAAGAATATTGAAATAGATTAAATTTTAACTTATTTTGTATTTTAACGAATTATTCTATTTTATATAAAAATTAATACAAAATAAAAAATTTAAATAGTTAAATTTTTTGCGTTAAAAATTATTTATATAAAAATTAATTAAAAATAAGAATTTGAAATAGTTAATTTTTTAGCGTTTGAAATTATTTTTTATTTTATATAAAATTTAATTAAAAATGAAAATTTTGAAATAGTTAAAAATTTTAAAATCGGTATATCCTTGATTATTTCTATAAATATTAAATAAAAAATAAAAAAATAAGTTAGTGGTGAGACTTTTGTAGGTAGAACCATTGGACGAGGTAGAAGTTTTTTTAGGTAGAAGTAGAAAAATTATGATTTGGCGCATACGTGGTCTACTCTCACCCAAAAGTTGAAACTATCATTGGAGATGCTCTTAAAAAAATGACTCACCCAAATAATGGCGGATTGTCAATTTTATCAACCGTACCCACCCAAATTTTATTCTAACCGTGCGGGGGCGGGTGAGGGAGGATACGAGCGGATTGCGGGCGAAATAGCGAGTGGGAAGATTTTATTTATCTACATATCTGAGTACGTAAATGTATAATATAAGAAAAATTATAAATCAAATTTTATCCAATTTTTACGTATATACATAAAATTTTAGGAATACATATCACTCCTTTTAAAAAGTATAATTTAATTTAATGTTTATAAGCTAATATAATTATAAATTTAAAGGTCAATACTAAATACAAATTTATCAAATTACATGTATTATTTTAAAAGTTTTTTAATTTCTAAAATGTTAAAATCATATAAACTATACATACAATTATTATAAATCAAAATAAAATATAAAAAATATAATTTCTTGTGTTAAAATACTTAAAAATAAAATTATATATATATATATATATATATATTGCGGGCGGGTCGGTTTTTAAGCGGGTGGTCGACTATGTACCCATAACCCGTCCATTTTTTTGCGGGTTCTAAAATTTTAAACCATGGTTTATTTTTTCAAAAATTAAACCGGCGGATTTAGGCGGGTACCGGTCGGTTTGGCGGGCGGATCGAGTTTGACGGCTTTTTTGAGCACCCCTAAATTTTCAACCATTGAGGTTGATTTTTTTGGTTTTTTGCCAAAAAATGGCAATGATCCTTGCCATTTCACAACCATTAAAATTGCCCTAACACTATATTTTCAATTAACTATTTTTTTTATTCAACGTTCAAATTTCTAATTATCTTACTCCATGTTATTGAAGATGATACATAGATATGTGAACAATATTGTATGAAATAATAAACAATACTTTAAAAAATTAAAGTAAATATTTTATGAATCAACAAATAATAGATTTATACTTATCTAAATTAAAATATTTTGTGTAATGAACCAATCACATTAGTTACTGCCCCACAATCCACATATACAGCACATTTAATTTAGGTTATATTTTTTGAATTAAATTGTGAACTAATATGAATTTAAATAGTGAAATGATTTTTTCATAATTATAATACTTTTTATACATGTATTATTATTTAAAATCATTAACTCCTAATCTAAGCTTTAGTTATGTTTTTAACATCAATTTATTTATTTTAATTATTTATTATTATTTTAAAGATCTTAAAATTAAATTGTCTGAGGGTTGTTCGATTGAATTTAATTTTAGCTCGATTCCCTCCAATACAATTTAGTTTGTTATTATAAAATCTCAAAAAAATGTAAAAAAAAAAAATATAACAATTGATTTCAATAAACAATTCAATTTATGGTAAAATATTTTTCACAGTTTTTTTAATAATAATAAATAAATGAATACAAATTATTATTAGTATTAGTATTATTATAAATGAAGTTCAATTTAATTTAAATCAAATCTATTAATTCAATTAATTAAAAGTTGCTTTTTTATTTCAGCTTTAGTTAGTAATGAAATTATCGTTGGCAATAAAAAAATAATAATTTTACAATTTACTGTTAGCAACGTAGGTGATGGCAAATCCTAATCCCTAAATCCGATTTTGGGTCAATCCGAGTCAAGCCGTGCAGACAACACATTGTCGCCCGGAAACCGGAAACCCTTCTTCTCAAGCAAACCCCCTCTCCCCGATCCTTCGATTTGCAGAGGTCTGTAAGTTTTCGAATTTCGATTTTTTTATTTTATTTTCCGTCACGTGTGTTCATTCGTTTTCAGTTGAATATTTCAGATTTACCAATGTGTTTGTTTGTTCATTATTTTTCACTCGATTAAAAATGAAGAAGATATACGAATTGCTTAATTTACTGAGCTCTGCTTAGCTATTTGAATATCTGTAGGCAGTGTATGTTGTTTGAATAATCTCTGTTTATTGATTATATTTTTGGTGCTTCCGAAATTCACCAGTAATTCGATATTTTGATTAGATGTTGCTAAATATATATGTGTTGATTACTGATGTATCCAGACTAATTTACTTTTGTAATGATGGTTCGTTTTTCTTTTATGGTTCTGAGATCGACCTCTGTATTTGATTTTAATAAGCAGTGTCGAAGGAGAACCACCATTTTATGCTTGCTTAAGTTGGTTTAGTTTTACACGCAGGGGATGTTCTCCAAAAGTTTCACATGGCGTTGAGCTTACTGATATAGGTCATATAGCCAAAATGAACGGCTATAATTTGTTGGAGGTCACTGTCGGGGATATTCTAAGTGTGATCAAACCCTCGAAAGATGATTGGGCCATCAGACATCATATCATTAATGAGTTACGAGCTATTGTTGAATCAATCGAGAGTCTGAGAGGTATGTAGTGCTTTGCTATATGGTTATCCTTTACTCTTTTTACTCACAGACACTTTAGTATATTGGCAAACTTAATACTAGCTCCATGCGAAAGGAATTTAAAGGAAAGGAGTCGTATATATATTTAGAAGATTGTATAAAAAACAGCGTACATAATATGTATCTATATATCAAGAAAAATTTGCTCTATGGTCTGATGGAGTTGTCCAGATAGTTTGAGTTTTACAGGCACCAGTACTATTCAAAGATCTCCTGATATTATCATTCACACCTGAGGATTCACTTTAGTTGAAATTCTGAATAAGTGGAAAAAGAAAAAATCCACCAATATCAATGAATTTTACATCCTTATTACACTGCACTACTTACCTACTTGGATTAAAACATTATTTCAGTAGCATGTTGAGACAAGACAAATAACTAGAAGATAAAGTTAATTACATAACATTTACTCTAGTGCCACTTTCTTACACGCAATTGCATATTCAACATCTTTTATACTTAAAATACCTTGACTATTCTAGATTGTGAAGAATGAGTTCTCACGGATTATATGGTTAATCCTTTACTATGAATACACATGAAGAGACTTTATCATTGAGAATCATCATATGATAGACATTTAAGGTTTTAGGCTCTATTTGGATTTTTGAATTTGTAATCAAGGATCAAACCTCTTGATAACAAATCTAGTGTGGTTGTTTGGGTGAGTTTTTAATATCCAATGGATTGTAATTCGCTTTTGATTGTTGACTTTATTATTATTATTATTATGGAGAATCTTAAATCCATCTTAGAGTGATTATCAATCTTTCTTGTAAATAATCTTTCCAATTGCAAATCTTCAATCCAAGTCAATCTTCGTTAAGTCTCATACTGTACTAGTATAATACACGTGTAGCGTACATAGAATTAGAAGTACTTCCATAGTTTTATTTCCCATGCTCATTTCGAACTTAGGTAATAATATTCATATTTTTAAGTTGATACATCAATTTCAAGTATTTAATTAATTTTTTTACTACCTACCCTGTTTCTTTTGGATGCAGAGATTACTAGGGTAGTAAATAATAGTACTCGTATAAAAATAGAGTTCTTTTATGGGATGCGATTGGGCTCCATTTCCTATTTCAGAAAATATTATATGCAGAATAATCATGAAGCAACATTAAATAACCACTTATGATGACAATTATATTGTAAACATAGAGAAACTGCCTATTCAATTATCATCTAAAACTTTGCGTTGGAACAGGTACATTGTATTTGATACAGCCAAGGGTTTACGAAGAGAATAAATCTGAGAATATATTAATTTGATATAAGAAAATAAGCAAAACTAGCAGGCAAAGTGTGCCCTAAGTGCCAATTTTCTAATTCCTGAATAATACCAAAGATATTCCAATAACAAACAGTAATACATTCTTAAAGCCCAATCAATTAATTGAATAAATATCTACATTATGCCATATCCTATGTAAATTGATGCGTGAAAGTATTTGCTTGATTATACTTTTGAAATTTATTTTGTTACAAAAGTCTTGGCTGATGGAATTTCTACTGAATTATGTTAAAAAATGTGGAACAGGTGCAACTGTGGAACCATTTGGATCTTTCGTGTCTGACCTCTTTACAAAATGGGGTGATTTGGATATATCCATAGAATTGCAAAATGGTTCATATATTATATGTCCTGGGAAAAAGCACAAGCTAAGTTTACTGGGAGATGTACTAAGAACCTTGAGAAAGAAAGGTGATCTATAAGCTACCCCTAAGTTATATTGACTCAGATAGATTAGATAATTTTTCATATCTGTTTTACTAGGGAATGTCATTAAAAAATAGAAGCTGAACATTTAGCTTTGATCCAACAAGTTTTCTTTTGATATTTGCAGGTGGATTTCGCAGGCTGCAGTTTATCTCCAATGCTAGGGTACCAATTCTGAAGTTTGAAAGCAGCACTTACATCTCATGCGACATCTCAATCAACAATTTAAGTGGTCAAATGAAGTCAAAAATGTTATTTTGGATCAATCAGATTGATGGACGCTACCGCGATTTGGTCTTGCTGGCATGTTTCTATCTACAAATACAATGATAAATGTAAATCACAGGAGACTCAGTTAAACCATGATCGAATCAATTTCTTTGTGCAGGTCAAAGAATGGGCCAAAAATCACCGTATTAATGATTCCAAATCTGGAACTTTGAACTCATATTCGCTCAGTCTGCTTGTAGTTTTCCATTTGCAGGTAAATTTGTAATTTTCATTCAGAATGGATAATGAGGTCTTATGAGGTTTCTGAGATCATACATGTAATAAAACTTGGAGGTGTAGATGACTAGAGGCTTCAATGAATCCAAAAGAAAACTAAAAAACCCCCGGCAGAAGAATTGAAGACACCTAATTTTAAATAAAGCCTTGAAGAAACACGTACATGTGAATAAAGTAAGATAACAGAATTGTTTTTTGATGGTCCTGTGGGCTCATTAGCAGTATGCTCAATTTAAATCCTTGTAATACTTCCAGATGATTCTAATAAACTCATGTAAGTGGTCTTCCATGCATACAGGACTGTTGTGCACCCGTTTTATGATTTTATATCATGTCCTCAAGTTTCTGCGCCCTTCACATATATGACTTTATACATTACTTGTAAATGCAATTTATCCATATTTTAGAAGTTCATACTCATCTTTTTATCTGTAATATCTTGCAGACTTTAAGACCTGCAATATTACCTCCTCTCAGAGAAATATATCCAGGCAATATGATTGATGATCTTACAGGTACTCTATAAACATTTTATTAATATTCTCAAAAGCATGTTTATATTTATATTTTATTATTAGAAACTTTATAACTGTTAGGCAGTTGAATCCCAGATTTATCTGTCCTTTAAAGGTTTTATTGTGAACCCATTAGATGTGAATTGTGCTTGTTTGTTATAAACCACATTCGTGTTCATCCATAAATTTCTCTTGTAGGTGTAAGGACTGTTGCGGAAAAACATATTGAAGATACATGCTGTGTAAACATAAACAGAATCAGATCACAAAGGTCGAGATTGATCAACCAAAGCCCTTTGTCTGAACTGTTCATTTCCTTCCTTGCTAAGGTTAATTTTGCTTCGACTCTTCCTTTATTTCCTCTCAAAGGATTATTTTGAAAGCACTTACATTTGATGAACTATGTCAGTGTTGGGTATAACCTGCTACTTGTTGCTTCTAACCTGTTAAAGAAATACTCGACACTTGCCTGGTTTTTTGTGAACTACAAAAGTTATGCCAATGATATTGACAGGGATTTTATGTATCTGCACCTTCAGTTTTCTGATATCTGTTCGAGAGCTTCTGTCCAAGGCATTAGCCCTCATTCCGGACAATTTGAGGATATTGCCACCAACATGAGATGGTTGCCTAAAACCTATGCGCTATTTGTAATCCATCTCTAACTCTCTCTGTGCGTTATTTCATCATATGACAGGAAGCTTCATCATCCTTTTGCTCACCCACATTTCGTATCTCTGTTCAATGACTAGGTTGAAGATCCCTTTGAACAGCCTGCAAATACAGCTAGAACTGTTAGCATTAAGCAATTAGAAAAGATATCAGCAGCGATTCATGAGACTCGTGCAGTACTTTTCTCGCCAAATCAACACAAAGCTCTCCTACTCTCTATTCTGGTTGGCCCACATGTATCTCGGTTGATATGGAAAACAGCTGCACCAACTCCTTTATTCTCACAACCTGCACCACGGGGACCACCTCTCAGAAGAAACGGTTTCAAGGGAAGCCCAGAGAAAAAGCAAAAGCAGACGCAGCAACAACACAAGCCTCCGAACAACAGAAGCTTGCATAAACGTCCAAGTGGGCCAACGAACGAACCTACGCAAGCCTCTGCAAGTAATAATCAGCAAGTATGGAAAGCCAAGAACTAAGACCAAAGTTGATCACGTTGGTCTCTGGATGGTCAAGTCCATTAAGTTGGTATGTCCTGTCATGTTTGTTCTAGACTAGCACTCATTTGTTCGTAATCCATACCGAAGAAAAACGTTAGAGAGATGATGTTTTGTAACATTTCAAAGCTCATTAGCTTTTAGACAATGTTAGCGTGCCACCAATTTATCTGGAGCTTGAGCATTAAAGACTTGCTTTTTTGGACTTATTCTTAGTTTGCTTCAGTTCAGATTCATTAAGTCGAGTTTAGTCATTTTATTTTTTATTTTTATTATTATTATATAATATTTTAAAATTAAATAAAATTAAACAATTTCAGTTTAGCCAATTTCAATTAAAAAGAACAGGTTCTAAGACTAGTAGTATTTTGTAAGTGTTTTTTACAAGGCAAATATAAATTAGAACCCTATTGTCTAAAAAAATCGCGTAGCAAGAATTGTTGCAAATTTCGTGGTTCTCTCGATTCTAAGAAAAAAAATATTCTACTTAGTAAATAAACGAAGTGAAAATGTTCGCCTAGTTCGATTCTGGAAGCAAGAAATAAAAATCTAATTATAGCATCATGTTCATTGATTTTGAAATTGTTACATCGAAAACATAGGTGAAAATAACATTAAAATTGTTTTAATTCTTAAAAAAAAATGTTGCATAAACCAAGTTTATAAAAAAATCATTCCCATTTAAGTACATCATTTTAAAAATAGTGATTCATTCAATAAGAGAAAAAAAATATACGTACGTTTAAAACACGTCCCCGCGCAAAACAGGTTGAGCTGTCCAATCCATTCCCCCCAAAAACAAACAAAACCAGATCCAGAAACGAATCATTTTCCATCGAGAGAGATTGAGATTGAGAGTGTGGAGAGAGAGAGAGAGAAGGAGGGAACCCAAAAAAAAAACCAAAAAAAAAAAAAAAAATGAGGCTCTGGAAAAGGGCCTCTGGCGTTTTAAAAGACCAACACAGCCTCTGGCTGGCCGACCTCTCTCGCCGGACCGCCCTCCGCAACCCTGAAATCGAGAAAGCCGTTATCCGAGCCACCACCCACCACGCCCTCTCCTTCGACTCGCGCAACTCCGATCGAGTCTGCGATTGGCTCCGCCTCTCCCCCTCCAACCTCAAGCCCATCCTCCTCTCCCTCTCCAAACGAGTCGACAAAACTCGAAGCTGGGTCGTCGCCCTCAAATCCCTCCGCCTCGTCCACAGCCTCACCAACACTCGCCTCCCTTCCCTCAAACACATCGGCCGCCTCCCTTTCGACCTCTCCTCCTTCTCCTCCAACTCCAACTCCTCCTCGTGGCCCTTCGACTCCTTCGTCCGAGCCTACTACACTTTCCTCGACTCCAAAGCCGCTCTCATCTCTCACCACGCCTCCAAGCTTCCATCCCAACCCGACTTCTCGATCGGCCACGAGCTCGTCCTCCTCCGCGACCTCCAGTCGCTCGTTGACCTCCTCATGCAGGTCAAACCTCAGGCCACCGCCACCTTCGTCCCTCTCGTCCTCCACGCCATGGACGGGGTGATAGTCGAGATCTACGACCTCTACGGCAGGATATGCAGAGGGATAGCCCTCGTCCTCCTCAACATTTACTCCGGCGGGAAGTCGGAGGCCGCCATGGCTCTCGGGGTGGTCGAGAAGGCCACCAGGCAAGGGGAGGATCTCAAGAGGTACTTCGAGTTCTGCCACGAGATAAGGGTCGTCAGCGCAGCTGAGTTCCCAGTGATCGATCGGATTCCTGACGAGGGGATCCGGGAGCTCCAGCAGATCATACGGAGCTTCGATAAGAAGAAACCGGTTAGGGGAGAAGAAAGAAAAACCAATACAGGGCTGACGACGATAATCACGGATAAGTGGGAGAGATTCGAAGAGGACTCGAACTCGAACCCACCGGTGGCCGGGAAAATACCGGAGCCACCGGATCTCATCACCTTTTAGACAGACAAATATATGTACTTATCATATAGGGTGAGAAGTGAGAAGAGAGGATTTCTTTTGTATGAGTAAGTCTGAATTTTGCATTTTTTTAGTTTTTTGGTTTCCATTGAGTTCCCTCAGGTCATGTAGATGCTACTCATGAAGTAATATATATACACCTATGTACCACCTGGTGAAGCATAAATGAAGGCAGTTCCCTCTCTGAGATTTTGAAAATTGAAAAGTATCAGTCTTAAAATTAAAGCCCGGCCCGAAAATTGAAAATGAAATATCCTACGGTTTGAAAGCATGCATACACGATGAGCTGCAGGTAGACCATCCGAATTTCATGATACGCAACATGCTTGTCGAATGTGCACGTGCGTGGTTCCATCATTGGATGATCATACACACTATATATGAACACATCGATGCGAATAATTAGAGTACCTTAACTGAGTGCACGGGAACCAATGGAAAGTGCTGCCCCTCATCGTTGTCAAAAAGTTGAGTTCCAAATGCCTCTGCACTATCCGAGGTACACGAGGAAAGAGTACCAGGACATGCCCGAATGGAAGGTGGACTGGCTTCTCGCTACCTACGGGCTGCCCGCAAACGGCGATTTGGCACAGAAACGGAGATTCGCTATGGGCGCCTTTCTGTGGCCCGATAAAGAAACTGCAACCTAATCCACGTTCCACATTTCCTCGGGTTTTGCATGTCATGAAAAAACTCCGAAATATATTGCATCCTCATAGGCTTGTTTTTTTTTTTTTTTTTTTTTTTTTTTTTCCTCGTAAGGTTGTATTTTTGTGAGAAGATGAATTCAAGACTTGATAAATCTTTTTTCACATATAAAACAAATGCTTTAACAAACTAGTTAAGAAGAACATAAATCGTATATATGAGCCTCCATAAGTATCTCAGGTGCGCTGTTCGACCCAATAAAGTAATGTCATTTGAAATGAAGCTTCCATACCTCTCGCACATTGGATGAACCATCTGCAACCTCCGCAACCAAAGAAGTGGCAAGAGCACCTGAGGGAATATGTTCATATTAGTGGCCTATCTATGCTTTTAATTTTTTTCGACAAAACCAGAGTAATTTTATAGTGCAGGCTCAATATTTATGAAATGTAAAACGTCAAAGAGAGAGATACTACACTGGATAAACATAGAACAAAGAACCAGACGTAAAAAGGGAAATGAAGACAAGTAACACTTCGTAAAAAGGACAAATACACTGCAAACATTTTATTGGAGAGTCGAGGTTTCACAACTCAAATTACAACAGATATGCCCAATTTTCGACAAGGATTTCAAAATGAAACGTAAGTCGGCAGAGAACACTTATAAATAACATATCGACAATGAATTAATCTTCTACCTGGATACAATATTATGTGTTAAACTTTTGATTACTGCCACTAGTATTGCAAAACTATGATTAAAAGGATAAATAATTCAAGAATCGAAGAAAATATCAAACTCCTATATATAAAGTAACCAGAAGAACTAGTTTTAACAATCAAAATTATTATGTCTTTTTTGCTTGTTAATCAAGAATAACCATTTCTACTTGTTATCTCAGCTCAATCAACATACAATGTAACTCACCATCTTTCTCCACAATAGACAGAAATCTCCTTGATCCTCCTCCCACCCCAAAGTAATACTTCTTTGCTGCCATGTACACAACTCCTACGGGGTACCTCAGGCACTATTAAAGAGGAAATATAAAGGATTGCATCTACGTGAGAAATAGTTGAATAGAAAAGGATAAAAATGTAAGAATTAAAAATCAAACCTTTTTAATAAGTTTGAACAGATTAGGCAGTGCAGAGATCGAGTATACTGTTTCTGCCATGAGAATGACATCATAACCAGCTGCCGGGTCCAGCTGGGGACATCTAGCTTCAGACTCATCCACGAGTACACAAGAGAGGACCCGATGCACTTCACCCCAATCTCCAGAAAAGAACCGAGTCTCAATGTTATCAGGAGCCAAACACTCAGAATCTTTTTCAAGATTTCCATAAACATTGGGAATGGTGAGGCATTGCAGGACTTCGGCATTGAAATCCTGAAAATGCACAGCTGCAGCACCCTAATGCGACAAAAAATATCATAAGACGACATCCTGTTGATTGAGGTAAAATATTATCACATTAAAATGTCAGCCGACTTTAGTTACCTGTAGGCAAGCAAATATACCAGGAAGGCCATGACCACACCCAAGCTGAAAAATGAAAGGAAGTGTCAGAACAAAATGGAACACTAAGAGTAGTGAATTCCACTGCAATGTAGACGCTATATAACTATTGTTACAAGGTAAACAAGAATAAAATTTAACATAGGAATGGCTATAAGAATTACCCTTGAGATTTGAACTAATTACCCAATAAACAAAAACTTCTAAAACTAGAAAGAGCACAAAAAAAATCTTGACGATTGAATTCTCACAAAAAATGCACTTATGTGGCTATGTCAATACAACAGTGGGATATGCTTCATCCTGAATTCATACTCAATACACATCTCTAGTACAAATCCAATATGCTCATCTTACGCACAATGAGAAGACATTAACATAGGTACAAGCTGAAAAATGAAAGGAAGTGTCAGAACAAAATGGAACACTAAGAGTAGTGAATTCCACTGCAATGTAGACGCTATATAACTATTGTTACAAGGTAAACAAGAATAAAATTTAACATAGGAATGGCTATAAGAATTACCCTTGAGATTTGAACTAATTACCCAATAAACAAAAACTTCTAAAACTAGAAAGAGCACAAAAAAAATCTTGACGATTGAATTCTCACAAAAAATGCACTTATGTGGCTATGTCAATACAACAGTGGGATATGCTTCATCCTGAATTCATACTCAATACACATCTCTAGTACAAATCCAATATGCTCATCTTACGCACAATGAGAAGACATTAACATAGGTACATATAATATCTAAGGTTTTAATATGTTCAATTATAAAAATAATTGAAAATGAACAGAGAAGATGAATAAAATTGGAACGAACAAGATCTTCTATAAGCACTAAATATCATTTTATTACGAGGAAAGTTTGCGTTATAAGATAAAAACCTTAAATAGTTGAGTGATTATAGTTCGAGCTTATCCAAATCATGTACCCAAGACACCATCTAGAACTATTTGCAGTAAAAGTATATTGTGATATGACTGGTTTTTTTTTTTCACAACATAAGATTATTCCAGCATTAATAATGTCACTTGAGAGGCACAATGCAACTTTTCCATGACTATAATAATTTTAGATTAAATGCCACATTACATGAGTCAGGTGCAGTTTTGAGGCGAAGACAAGGACATCCTATGTTATTATTGGGTTCGCCTAATACTACATATAATGAACTATATTGATCTTAATATCCTTATTTCAGACACTACCTAAGTACTTCATTTAAAACTTCCTTGAAGATATTAGAAGCTGATCCATTAAGGTACTTAGTCTTGGGGTCATCAATTAAGTAGTGGAAAATTTTCATTTTTTGATCAACATAAGAATTATGAGAGAGGGGTCATAATTGACCTAGAGCTTATCTAGATTCCTAACCATGACCACTAACAACCCCGCACTCCCTCTCCATATAATTATTTATTTTTATTCGCAATAGATGATCAATTTTAAAACAGTCTAGCATCTATTGTCATGGGGAACATATCCCAGAGAAAGTTAATTATAAATCTACATGAAGATAGAAGCTACAAAGAAAGTTGCCATGTGAATGGCAGCAACATATAAAAAACAAGAGCATGCTCAAGAGACTTCATTAGCGAGCACAGTCATAGTCGACGAAGAAATCAAAAGCCAAAATCCTTGCTATTGGATAGTAAATTCTTATGAATAACCTTAGTATTAGGGTCCCCACCTCTAGAACTCGCTTTTCGGTGAATGACAGTCTCTGTTCTTGCATCTCGGAGCTTAAGGATGTAATTAAATCTAGTGACCCCTCCCATAGTTTCAATCCTCCTGGTCCCATCAACAAAATATCAAACTCACTTAGCATGTTCACTTGTTATGTATATTTCCACATATATATACGTACACAATGATCGTGTATATGCTTAAAGATGAACTAGTCCACCAGAACATTGTGACATATCTATGTCAGCGATATAGACAAGAAACTATACAAACCTTCGTATTTTCCAGGTACTAAATCAGAGTTTGCCAATGCAAATACCTCCTGTGTGCTCACCCTTCCCTACAAAAAAAAGGGCCGTTGAAAAAGCGCGCGAACATACAAACACACAAGAGTTGAATCTACAGCTCATAAGCATTCATAGCAATAGGTTTCAAATAAAACAAAATATCTAGAAAAATAATTTCAAATACCTTGAGTAAGGTAAGTCCACCAACGTTCACAGGCTCCAAACTAGACCTCCTATTCGGGTTAACCTGCACTCCACAATCCAATTCAGTAAGCATTTTATCCATTAAAAAAAACTTCATTTTTAAATTTACACATGAATCGAAAGAGCACCTCCGATGAGAAAACCTCGAGGCAGGGGGGTGGAGGCGGGAGGGGGGTTTTATCCGGGAAGTCAAGAAACCCCAATCCAGTGATTGGTTTTTCATCAAAGAGACGAAAAGTGTCTTCTTTCTTCGAGATGGGTTCTTCTGAATCCATTGATTTTTTTACTTGGTATTTCAAGGTTCCGTTTGGATGTTTGAGGGTTTTAGCGCACAAATGCTCTATGCACATTAACGAAATGATGCGACATATCACTTTTAATTTTTTTTAGTAATTTAAAGAAAAAATTAGGAGGGAATTGGGAGGGGTAACCCTCCCAATATCACAAATCAGAAAAATGCCCTTCTCCTCCTTTTTCATTTAATTTTAAATAAAAATATAATAAAAATAAATAAAAAATGAATATTAAGTTTAAAACATTTACAATTTAACCTATCAAGTTTCAACAATTGCAAATTAATCCCTCCCCATTTTCAAACCCTAATCCCCGCTACCCCTCTTTCTTTTCTCATTCACAGAACCCGCTACCCCTCACAAAAACTCACGGCGACTCCGGCGGCGAAATAACCGAACTCCGACCGACGACTAAACGAACTCCGGCAAGAGCGTCTCGCCCCTCTCACTTTTCAGGTAAGTACCCCTCCCAATTCTCTCTGCCCCGCACCTCTCTCTCTCAGTCCAATTTCAAGTTTTGAAAAAAAATTGAAAATGCAGAATTCCGGCAATGTCGACCGCGTCAACTTCCGTGAACAGGGCAGGGAAAAGGCCTCGTCGGCCATCCCCGTCCCCAACTGCTCAGAGCAACCCGGCGGATGAAGCCCGTTCGAAGTCGATGCACGACCGCGACGACGATCGTTTCCTCGGGTTGTCGGAATCACAGGGCCAAATGAATTATCAGGTATCACTCTACTTCCCTGGCTCGAATGCAATTCAATTAACTGTCGTAGCTTTAATTTTGGGTCGAGATTAAGTTTTTTGAAAATTCTGAAATTCTTTGTTCTGTGTTCTTGAGTGTCGTGCGCAGGCCGTGGCCTGCGCACCTGCGCACCTGCGCACCTGCACACCATGCGCAGGCTGAGGCCTGCGCACCTGCGCACCATGCGCAGGCTGAGGCCTGCGCACCTGCGCACCTGCGCACAATGCGCAGGCTGAGGCCTGCGCACCTGCGCACCTGCGCAGTGCAGATTCCAGTTTTGAAAATGTTTTTTTTTTCTGTGTTTTTCAGGAGGATTATCGCACTGTGATGGCAGAGGACATCGGTGAGTTACCCCCACGCAAATACGGCGATGTGGTCAAGAATGGGAAGTTAACCACGCGCCACGGGTACAAGAAAATTCCCGCGATAGCCGGACCACTGTTGGCGGCCTTCCCACATGTCGTGGATGAATACCCTCAGTTGGGGAACTTCTTACTTTTGGACGGGGAAGGGAACGTGCCAAATGCGGCCATCCATCAGTTGATGGCTCGAGTGTGCAGTTGGCCTGACCCGAAGAAGGTCCGATGTAGGTTGTTCGAGGTGAACAACATGATAGTTCGTCTCAGCCCCGTGGAGTTTAGTATGATCACCGGGTTGCACTTTCAGGACCTTCGCACCGATGATGACAAGAATAAAGATGAAGACCTGAAAGAAATAGTATTTCCGGACTATGAGGAGTCCAAAAAACAGGTACTATTTTTATAACAATACTTCGTTGTCAATTGTCATGAAATTGAATTATCAAAAGTACTAGAATTATATATTGTGAGTGTAGTGTTTTAATTATTTTTTCATTTTTAAACAGGTTCCGACAGACGTGCTGACTAAAAAAATCGAAAAACTTTTGAGCAAAAAACATCCGGAGAGGTACCCATTTGTAATCAACCTAACATTTGTTTGGTTGATTACAAATATGTTAGACATACCTAACAGACAATCATGCGTCCCTGATGAGTTTTTCCAGGTAATACGCGAATTAAATTTTCTTTTTATTGTTTATTGAAATAAT
Source organism: Euphrasia confusa (assembly GCA_954870475.1). Taxonomy (NCBI): domain Eukaryota; kingdom Viridiplantae; phylum Streptophyta; class Magnoliopsida; order Lamiales; family Orobanchaceae; genus Euphrasia; species Euphrasia confusa. The sequence goes on from OX940967.1 coordinate 25,899,626, forward strand.
TTATTTCTTTTTTAATTTTTGTGTTTATTACAGCTTTGCAGTAATCTCGATGCATGCCAGAAGTATCCATGGGGGATAAAGGCGTGGAACGCTATCGTGGATGATTGCTTCTCTAGAATAGGGGAAATCGAGGGGACCGGCCCCACGCGCGCATGGAATGCATTTGGGTTCATTCATTTTTATGCGGTATGTTTTAAACTAGTTTTGTTGATAATTGAATAGTTGTTGTAGTGTTTAATAATATAAACTTGTTTTGGTTTTAGTTTTGGATGATTGAGGCTTTGGAGGGTGCGGCTGTACAATTGTACGCAACCCCGAGGAGAAACTACAGGCATTCGTACCCCAGGATGCTGCGATGGTCTCTGAATAATAACGCACCCAAGAACGAAGAATTCAAGAAGTTCTTGGTGAACGATGTGCAGGTAAATGTTTGAACAATTTTATTGTATGAATTTAAATTATTAAAACTTATAGAATTTTAAAAACAAACATGCAGGTTGTGTATCCGCGCTTGAAGCCGGACGTTGTCGAGTTGCGGTCTTCGTATTTTTATGGCACGTTGTGCTGGTTCGAGCGGAGATATTTTGCCAAACGCGCAGACGCTCTACGGTTGAACGACGACGACATCTTCTGCGACGACTACGTGTCGTTCATTGCTGCACCTCCAGCTCCAGCTCCATCCCCATCCCCACCTCGACGACAGAGGACACTCTCACCTGCACACCACACGACGTACTCCGCATTTCCTGGGTCTTTTCAGGATGCAGGTCATTCGTCCTTTCAGGCTGCAGGTCAGTCGTCAGATCAGGCTGCAGGTCTACCTTCGTGGTGGGGAGATTTGCAGCAGATGAACACTGCCCGAGACGAGGCTATGTACGCAGAGATGAGGGCCCAGAGGGAGTTGATTTCTGCTCAGAGTAGACAGATCGCCGTGCAGACTACTCAGATCGCCGAGCAGACTACTCGTATCACCGAGCAGAATGCGATGATGATCCGGTACGGTACGCAGCTCGACGGGTATGGGGATCAGTTGACCCGGTACGGTACGCAGCTCGACGGGTATGGGGATCAGATGACCCGGTACGGTACGCAGCTCGACGGGTACGGTGTGCAGTTGACTGAGTATGGTGTTGTGCTGAGAGGGCACGGTGATCGGATCACCTCACTCGAGGAGAGCTTTAGGGGGAGTTGCAACTTAGGAGATAGGCAGAACGAGGTTCCGTAGTTTTATTGTTTTTTGTTGTTTTGAACAAGAAAAAATTATATTACTATTAATATTTTTTGAAAAAATTATATTAGTTCCTTTGTTTTGTTTGTTTCTTTGTGTATTTTTTTAAAATATGAATTTTTAAAAATATATTACTATTAATATATTTCAAAAATTAGTATGACCTATTATTTGAACTCATTTTGTTTGTTTGTTCAGTTTCCTCCAATGGAGTATTACTATGCTCCAACTTGGGATAGTCCACAACCACAACCGCAAGCGATGATCGAGTATTATCCTTCTCCTGTGCCACTCTCGCGCGAGGTTGAGGATTTTCAAACTCCATTCCAACCTCCGCGATTCCAGTCGAATGTAGTGAACGAAGCTTCGTCGTCGAGCGTGGACAGGACAAGAATGCGAGACGTACGTATTCGTCGTCCTTCACACTTCGTGAGATCACCGTACAACGCGCTCCCCAGGAAGGGGCTACCTGGAAGGCCAGCGGTGGACAGGTTTAGAGATTATTTGGCGGACAGGAATGACAAAACGCTGTTAGTTCTCTATCCTTTTAAGTTTGACAATGTTTTCTACCAGTAGCGTCTTATTAATCCACATTATGCAGGCGCGATGTTGGTTTGGAATGGCCGGTGGATCGGGATTGGTTCGAGGGGATGAGTGCAGGAGACTCCGATATGGATATTTACGTAAGTATTGTCAAAAATATTATGTTGTATAGTTACAGACTAATTATTTACGTGCCCAATGTTTTTTTTTTGCAGCACATTAATGCAGTTCTTGGAATTTATCACAACGACTTCGAGTACATATCAAGACTGACATGTGACCGAATGAAGAACAATTACACTATCGTGCCTTGCTCATTCTTTGTAAGTAGTGAAAATTTTAAATTTAAAATTTAATGTACATTTAGATATTTATACTAAATTTTGAACCTTAATTTACAGCAAACTTTGCAATACGTGTGGGAAGCTGGGAATTATAATCCTCAGTATTACGAACCTGTCCCGTTGGATGATTTGCAATCATGCATTGAATGCATGGCCAAAGGTGCGCATGGATGGAAACCGAAGCCGTGGGCTGGCCTCAAATATGTAAGTTCATTTACAAGTCAATTTTCACTCTTAACTTTGAACTATAATAAGTATGACCTATTATTTGTTTTCAGGTTCTCCTCATTGCGAATGTTGGAATGCAGTGGATGACAGTGCGATTGGACCTTGAGAGGGCAATTATTAAGCTGTATGAGACGCAGATAAATGCTCACATAGACATTGTAAAAAATCAGAGAAGGGCTGCATTACTTCCACTGCAGTATTGGATGCACGAAATGTGCGTCCAAGCTGGACTGCCGAGTGCCCGTTCAGTTTGGGAAATTGCCTTCGCGAGGCCGAATGATTGTTACAAACAAGAGTTTTCATGTCGATCCGGTAATTACGCGCTGATTCAGATGACATCCATTATCACTGAAAAAGTTTACAGGGACGACTGGAAAATTAAGAACAAAGTAGATGAGTTCAGATGGAGATGTGCGTGCCAGGTTTGGGACTTGAGTGCTGTTTACGATGGTCCGCCTCCCAGATGCGAAATCTGTTCCACAGAGGGTCACGAAGGGGTTGAGTGCCCGGTTTTAGGCGATTAGAATTCGTATTTGAGACTTTTAAACTTTGTATTTGTGTTGTACTTTATTTTTCATGTTGGAAGTGCTGGAATTGTGTGTAAATGTGGTCTGAACAGGTTGGAATTACAAAAAAAACAGCCAAAGTCATGTCTGGCTTCTGTTGGGCGCAGGCTGGCGCAGGCTTCAGCCTGCGTCAAATTTGACGCCGTGCGCAGGCCTCAGCCTGCGCCAAATTTGACGCCGTGCGCAGGCCTCAACCTGCGTCAAATTTGACGCCGTGCGCAGGCCTCAGCCTGCGCCAAATTTGACGCCGTGCGCAGGCCTCAGCCTGCGTCAAATTTGACGCAGTGCGCAGGCCAAAGCCTGCGTCAGATTGGGTCTCGATGGAGTTTTCGCTATTTTTCGACTACCTCGTGGATAATTGATGTAATTTGAACCGTTGGATCATCTTAAAATGTAGTTTTACATGTCCCGTGCAATTTTCGTGAAAAAATAATCTCCGGAAGGGCTCGATCTGATAATGTCGAGAAAATCGACAAATTCTCGACGTTATCGATCCGAGCACTTCCGGACATAATTTTTTAACGAAAATTGGACGGGACACGTAAAATTGCATTTTAAGATCATCCAACGGTTCAAATTAACTAAATCACAGTTTAATGTTTTGTCATACCTTGAATATCATAAACTCAACTCAAACTATAACATTTATAATTAAACCTTAGAAGTAATAAGTGACCAAAACACTAAATACTTATACCCGTGGATAATTAATGTGATTTAAACCGTTGGATGATCTTAAAATGTTGTTTTACGCGTCTCGCCCAATTTTCGTGAAAAAATAATGTCCGGAAGTGCTCGGATCGATAACGTCGAGAATTTGTCGATTTTCTCGACACTATCAGATCGAGCAATTCCGGATAATATTTTTTCACGAAAATTGCACGGGACATGTAAAACTACATTTTAAGATGATCTAACGGTTCAAATTACATCAATTATCCACGAGTTAGTCGAAAAATAGCGAAAACTCCATCGAGACCCAATCTGACGTCAAATTTGACGCAGGCTGAGGCCTGCGCACGGCGTCACATTTGACGCAGGCTGAGGCCTGCGCACGGCGTCAAATTTGACGCAGGCTTTGGCCTGCGCACCCGGCGCCTTTGACAGGTGCGTCTCGATGCGGTTTTCGTTATTTTTCGACTACCTCGTGGATAATCGATGTAATTTGAACCGTTGGATCATCTTAAAATGTAGTTTTACATGTCCCGTGCAATTTTCGTGAAAAAATATTATCCGGAATTGCTCGATCTGATAGTGTCGAGAAAATCGACAAATTCTCGACGTTATCGATCCGAGCACTTCCGGACATTATTTTTTCACGAAAATTGGGCGAGACGCGTAAAACAACATTTTAAGATCATCCAACGGTTTAAATCACATTAATTATCTACGGGTATAAGTATTTAGTGTTTTGGTCACTTATTACTTCTAAGGTTTAATTATAAATGTTATAGTTTGAGTTGAGTTTATGATATTCAAGGTATGACAAAACATTAAACTGTGATTTAGTTAATTTGACTCGTTGGATGATCTTAAAATACAATTTTACGTGTCCCGTCCAATTTTCGTTAAAAAATTATGTCCGGAAGTGCTCGGATCGATAACGTCGAGAATTTGTCGATTTTCTCGACACTATCAGATCGAGCCCTTCCGGAGATTATTTTTTCACGAAAATTGCACGGGACATGTAAAACTACATTTTAAGATGATCCAACGGTTCAAATTACATCAATTATCCACGAGGTAGTCGAAAAATAGCGAAAACTCCATCGAGACCCAATCTGACGCAGGCTTTGGCCTGCGCACTGCGTCAAATTTGACGCAGGTTGAGGCCTGCGCACGGCGTCAAATTTGGCGCAGGCTGAGGCCTGCGCACGGCGTCAAATTTGACGCAGGCTGAGGCCTGCGTCAGCCTGCGCCAGCCTGCACTCAACAGAAGCCAGAACATGACTTTGGCCGTTTTTTTGTAATTCCAAACCTGTTCAGACCACATTTTCAAACAAATTGAGCACTTCCAACATGAAAAATAAAGTACAACACAAATATAAGGTCTCAAATACGAAGTCTCGATACATAATAGTCTCAAAACACAAAATTAAATCCAAAGCGTCTTCTTCTTCGCTACACCGGCCTTCTACAACTTCCTCCTCTTCACTTCACAACCTGCATAGTAAATGTTTCACAAGTCAATTTACACAAAAATATATATGAAAACACACACAACTACATAAAAGTTCAACAGTGTTTACTCTGGCGGAATCGGACAAGTCTGTGCATTGTGACCCTCTCCTTGACATTTGCCACAACGATATTTTTTCTTCGAAAACCTCTCAATTCGGCTCGTGAAACGGTCCATTCTCGGCCGCCCTGGAGCTCGTTTCACCGGTGGTGGCAGCACTATCATGCTTTGGACATGTTCGGGAATATCCGTCCATTGATCTTCTGAAGGAACAGGTATAATGTTCTCCTTATATGCTTGCATGAAATACTCACGGGTGAAATAAGGAGAAGTCAGCTCATAAGCATATTGTCCTGCCCGACTCGGGTCCTTGGCGCACGCTGCGGCTATGGCATGCTCACACGGGATCATGTCAATCTGAAACACACCACATTCACACGTCATTGCCTCCAAATCCACAACCCCACACCATCTAGTCGACTCCACAGTGTACATCCAAGTACTTATTTTTCTGGTAACCCATTTAGGAGCACGGTCATAACGCTCACGCAACGTTGTTTCCCTTCTCGGTGTCAATACACCGTTGAACGCCCAAGCTTCTTCACGATGTTTGCAAAACCATTCAACCATCTTATCCACAATAAACTTGATCAAGGAACATATGGGGAGGTCTTTAGCGTCTTTCATCACAGAATTTATCACTTCCACAGCGTTAGACGTCATCACCTCGTATCTATTCACACGGTGGTGGACTCTTGACCATTTCTCAAACGTGATATCTTCTAACCACTTCGCACATTTTTCGCTCGCTGCTCTAAGCTCTGAAAAATTGAGATTGAACTCGGGTAAAGTGTACGAGCACGCAGCCTTCTTAAAATGACCAACCAAGTCTTTTCTTTTGTTGTACTTGGACTTGATGTTTTGCATGATGTGCCAATAACAGTGTCCATGTTCCGCATTAGGGTAAACAGCAGCTACAGCATTTATAATTGGCTGACCTCTGTCAGACACGATTACCAGATCAGATCTATCTGGAATCAAAAACTGCAAGCACTCGAGGAACCAAATCCAGCAACTGGTGTCCTCTGCATCACCCACACCCCAAGCAAGTGGGTAACTGTGATGCTCACTGTCAGTAGCAGAAGCAATAAGAAGCGTTCCCTTGTATCTATTGGTCATGAACGATGCATCAATGACGATAACGTCCTTCATGTACTGAAATCCCCGAATACACGCTCCGATAGCCATGAAGAAGTACTGAAATTCATCATTGACATCTGTCTGAATACGGGTGAACGTACCTGGATTCCTTTTTTCAAGCATGTAACAATACGAAGGAAGCTTCGAGAAATTATCTTCATAGGATCCGCGAACATTTTCCAGGGCTTTCTGCTGCGCTCTCCATGCTTTGTCGTAACTGACAGTAATATTTTCCTCAGTACGCATAAACTACTGAATTGCACCCGGTGTCAGAGGTTTCTTTGCGTTCAAGAACTGGTCCTGGAGTCGATTGCCGATAAGACTGCTAGAGGCCTGCCTGTGCACACCGCTTCTATCAATCAGAGAACAAGTGTGGATATTGGTGTAGGTTTTAATCACAAACTCATCGGTCGCCTTCTTCCTCGTTGCACGAATTTTCCATTTGCAATTTTTTTCAACACATTTCACCACCTTTCGATTGTGATCAGATTTGTGCACAACGAATTCAAACTTGCCCTGCAATGCTACCCGACCGACAACATAGCTGAAATCGTCTTTATTCTTGAAAGTCTGACCAACTACCAAATCGGAACCATCATACCGACCACCTCCGTCTCGATCACAAAGTCTAAAAGCAGGAACAACAGGCTCGTCCACAACAGGATTATTATAATAAGAACTACCGCCCTCATTATAACCGTCGTCACCACCATCATTACCATCGTCATCAACAACATCATCGTCGTTATCATCGACTTCGACACCATCAACACCATCATCATAATCACCACCCGCACCACCATCATAATCATAACCATCATAATTATTGCATAAATCAATGTTATCCCAAATAGATACAGACGGATCATAAGTAGATGGCACTATTACCTGACTGTAATATTCAGATGTTTCACCTGAAGTTCGTCGAGTTGGAAGTTTTTCTGGGCGAATTGGACTTTGACGTGCAGGACTTTGACGTGCAGGACTTTCACGGGCAGGACTTTCACGGGCAGGACTTCTCGGTACAGAGGGACTGTAGGTCACAAACAACTCCATTTTATCTTGGTTTCTATGAAGCCATAAAGTCGTGGCCCAACTTTCTTCATCATTAATATATTTAGGAGGACACTTTTCCTTTGGGAATCGAGAGATCGCAACTTCATTACATGATGGATCGATGACGATTTTTCCACACACTTTCTCAATAAGTGCATTAAACGAAATGCTCCTATCAATCAATATTGTTTTCGAGTGCTTCAAATCGCTCATTATCCATCTCCAATATCCCTCCAAGAGCTTCCACTCTCCACTATAATGTATTGTGATTGATATCTTATCCATGCTCTTATCCATGCCTGTAATTACAATAAAACGGGAAGAATCAGAATTCAAAACTGGACTGGTAAGTGCGCAGGCCACTGCCTGCGCACAGAGTCAAGCTGTGCGCAGGCTGTGCGCAGGCTGAAGCCTGCGTCAAACTTGACTCTGTGCGCAGGCTTCAGCCTGCGTCAAACTTGACTCTGTGCGCAGGCTGAGGGCTGCGTCAGTTTTGTTGCTGTGCGCAGGCTTCAGCCTGCGTCAAATTTGACGTTGTGCGCAGGCTGAGGCCTGCGCACCTGCGTCAGTCTGCGATTTTCATTTTTTTTTTTGTTTCGAAAAGCTTTGAAAACGCAAAATTAAAACTCGAAATTGAAAACAACACACACACAAGACATGTAGAAGTGAATGCTAACCTTTTTACGTCGAATTGTTGGTGGAAAATTGACAATGTCGGAGCTTTTTTTTGGGCGATTTAGGTTACGGGAGAGCAAAAATGGGGGAGAAGAAGAAATGAAAGGAGGGGTTATTGTGTAAATATTTTTAGGGGTTATTGTGTAAATATTTTTATTTTTGTTTCCTTTACATTTAATTTAATGGAAGGAGGGGTAGATGTCCAATATTTATTTTGTAAGGGTTAGTTATCTTGTACTTAGTATTTGGAGGGGCATTTTTCCGAAGGCCTCAAAAATTAGAATGAATTTATGATTTATAAATAAGTAATATAGTTTACTTTCTTAATAAAAAAATAATCAATTTATTGTATATATATAATTTAATGTATTTATAATTGTATTCATAATTTAGGTAAGCTTTTCAAATTTGATTTGTCTATTTTAACCTTTGTATTATATTAATTATATTTTTCATTTTTTTTTTATATTTTATGTAGTTATTAATGGTTTTCGAACACAATTCTTGAAATCAATTACATGATACTTTTAAAAAAAATAGTTTTTTATTGAGATTCGTTTTTTTTTTCAAAATTCAAAAAACAAGTCTAGTCGTTCTTGCATTCGCATACTACAGTTTGTATGTTCTTGAGTCCAACCAAAGGTAAAAACTTTTTTTCTTTTCAATTTGTAATCTGGATTTTAGTTATCAAATCGATCGGCCGGTTATTTACCATGTAGCTTTTCAGTCGAATTCTGTAAACAAAGCTTAATGACGAATAAATTGAATTCTCGAACACAAACAAAACTACTAGCTAGGTCAACACACCAGTTAGTAATAACGAACAGATTCAGACGGGCGGCAACACGAATTAGACGACATCGATATATGGATCGATCACAAGAAGCACGAAGCACAGATTGTATGATCTTGGCACAAGCGAGAAAGAAGAGATGGACTATGGTTATAGAATGGAGGGTAGATTTTTATCACCTTCGATCATGAATTATCTCACAGATTTTCGTTGCAAAATTTTACTTGGACGATTTTCAATTGAATTCCGTGCGTCGATTTAACATATCGATCAAGTTAGTTTATTGACATATTTGTTGTGATTCGTGGTTTCTTTTCCATTGGTTTTCAACACCCCCTTTTTTTAGCAGTGCTTTATATTATCTCCAGTACGTATGTTGAATAATTTCGTGTGTAGGTACATGTTTTGTTGCTTGGATTTCTTTTTATCGTTATTTCTTGGCAGACGCGTCCCCCGTTCTTTGGAGTTATTTTTGTATTTGTTTACATCTTTGTATCATAGTGTATATGTTAAGTTAATCATGTAGACAAATACAAGTATTATTCCTATAAGATTTCAAACATGCAAAGTAATTTAGTATGAGGTAGTTGGAATAACATCGACACGTGAAACCAACATTTTGTGTCGATATTTTTATAGTATTTAAACTTCATGTTTTTTAACCGAGGTTGAATGAGAAATATTGGTTCTTTGGTATAATAATTACAAGTATTGTCTGGTACCTATCCTTTTTTTATGTCCATTAATAGCAAAGTTCATAAGGCATGAACAATTGTCATGCTTGTTGAATTTCAACTAGGTGTACTTTGGTTATCAACACAACATTGAACGTGGATCACCAAAAAGCTGGACTATATCATGTTGGAGAACAAACTAGCTTCATGAAGCTGAGTATTAGTTTGTCATTGCATTTCTGTATTAACATGGAAAATGTTGGTTGTTTCTTCATGAAGCTGCATATATTCTTATCATAATACTTGTGTACTAACATAGTCATTCTTGGTTTTATATTGTGTGGATTTTTCATATTGTGTTGTATCATATTACATTTGCTCTTTCTATTTACCTTTTGCACATTTCCTAGTCATCATGTAAATCGCGGCCCATATTTCATGTTGTATAGATGTATTGTATGTATCCCTAGACCCTAAACCCTAAACCCTAAAGTTAATTTTTGGAATGTTTTTGTGTATTTAATCAATCTTGTTTTATTGCATTCGTGGTCTGATTTGTTAATTGTGTATTTAATCAATCTGTTTTTGTCGCATCCATGGCCCGATTTGTTAGTTTACTGTTGGGTGACAACCAAAATTGACTTATGTAAGCACGAAATTGAAATATCGACAAATATAGATGAAGTTATCTTATTGCTTTAACAAAATTTTCAATGACATACTCCCACTTTATAGTCAAGTTGAAAACAGTGGTCATCCACACTGGAATCCTAAAGTTAACAAAAGAAAAAAGATGAATGTATCAATTTCATGCTTCATAATTATCCTTGTTCGAAAAGAATTAAGGAGCTTCAATAAAAGACCAATGGCATGCTCTCCAACAATTCGAACTTTTCGCACATTTGTTGAAAAATTTAGCTCTGAAAGCCACAGCCTCTCTTTCTTCGAACTTACTATCCAAGTATTCTTCTTTTGCAAGTTTATCCATGAAATGCATGATGCACACACACCGCAATCCACCCTGTACATTTGCAAACCGGTGAGCTGTTAAACACAATACTTTCTCATGCTCATTTTTAGTGACTAGTCGATGAGCTGTTAAACGCAATACTTTCTCATGCTCATTTTTAGTGACTAGTATGATAGATTGTAAACTTACGATCCGAAGGTCTGCTTTGGGATATCATCATACAGTGGAAATTTTGAACTAACACGGACATTGTGACATTGCATCATACAGTCAATTTACCAGTGAAGAAGCATTCGAATATATCTGCAAATGGTGTGTGAGCAATAATTCTCCTAACACCATCAGTGATAGAGTTGCCTGTATTCTCATCATATTGAGGAACAGTGCTTCTAAACTGAAAAGACTGAGAATCAACACAAAGTACATATTAGTCGATAAACTACTTATACATTTCAATATTATTTAAAAACATGTTTATAAATTTACCATCACATAATCAAGATGTCACGCATTATTTGTACACAAGTACATAGGTACTGCACACATATACAAATTACGATTAATTGATTCATGACAAATTGAATTTGAAGCACACTGATGTATGGATCTGAATCTTGAAGTCGGTACACCATTCAATAACATAGAATCAGAAAAATGATTCATATTTTGAACTACATTTTTTATGTCCATTAACAACTTTTAGTTAGTTTAGTTATTCCTTATAATATACTTGGTCTTGAAAGATTAAACCAATCAGAATAAGTTCAGTTTTTGCAAATATACTATTTAATTATTAGTAACATTCTTTGAAGTTAAATAAAATCACAAATTATGAATTCTGAACTAACACGGACACTGTGACATTGCATCTGTAGTGTATGTAACAGATTACACTATACTTGGATCATCAACTAATCCAACCCCGTTTTAATGGTTTAACAATCTTTAATCACCACCTAAATACGCAAGGTTCAACCCTGTTGACTTAATCAAAACCTAATACATATTAACACTAATAGTGTATGTGGTATGAAATAATTTGAGTCGGCTGATCTGTTAATATATTAAACTATTTGTTCAGCAACCACTAAACAACTGTATGAATCTACAACTACCATATACACACTGAACAGGGTTGGATCAGTGTTTATATTAGATTCTGTTATTTCACAATTTAAACAAGTGGAGAGTTGTTCATTAGCTAATGTCCTGGTATAATTATGTTACTATTCGATATACTATAGTGGATGATTTTTAAACTATTGGATATACTATAGTTATTCGATATACTATAGTGGATGATTTTTAAACTATTGGATATACTATAGTGTATATTGTAGTGTTATAATATACCATATTTTTTTGTGGATTGGCCAAACTACTTAAACTTGTCATTGGTAGTGTCCATGAACAAGAGTAGTTTGCAGCCCTTAATCTACTATAAATAGTGTCTGAAGTATGAAATTATAACTAAATAATACCATGACCACAAACAGGCAGTGTTTGCTACTGCATGTTGCCAGTTCAAAGCATATTATGTTTCTTAGTCTAAATACTACACTGGATTGCAACAAGTCAAAGTGTGGTCAAAAGTTTAGAAAGAATTTGTAAACTCTATGGGTCATTATATAACTAATATAGCAGACAAAATTAAGACGTAATTTCTATAACGTAAGTGACATATTATACAAACTTTTTTAACGGCCAATGTTTGTCGAGGAAACTTTCCACAACCGATTCCAATTTTAATGGCACTCTGCGGGAAAAAAAAATATCATAATCGTTGTTAAACCGTTTATAGGCCTTAACTAGTTCGATACATTGTTGTTTGACTGACGTAGCAATATTGAATAGTCAAATGAATTAGATCAGACACTTACGCGCTTTTTCTTCTTTATAATCGTCGGGTTAGTCTGAAAATCATGCTCACTTACAATTACATTGTCAGACTCCTAAAATAAAGTAGTATTTATACAAATAAGGTTGTATAAATACGAAAAATAAGAAATTGTCATATACCTTCTGCTTTTTAGTAATTTTAATGGTGTTTATGCCCACATTGAATCGTTTCCTCTTTTGTGACTTCAGCGACATCGACTTCTGGCTGTTTTTCGTCGCACGTTTTGCGACCTATGTTAGAATAAGTAGTTCCTTTTTACAATATAAATAATGTGTGTAAGACATTTATTAAACACGCTTTAAATACCTTATTAATTTGAGGCTGGTGCTCGGACGTAGTTGCCTCGAAGTTATTCTCCAAACTCCGTTTGGCAGGTCTTGAATAGGCCTCCCGATTCTGTACCTTTTTTTTTCAGAGAATCGGAACGAGTTGTTGGAGACGTGTTTTCAAATTCCTAATTCAAAATATAAAAGTTTTAGTTATTAAGTAACCCAACTAATCAACGTCAGCACCTAAATATACATATAAAACTACAATTACAAGTTGTGACATTCACATTATAATCTCTTATACGGATCTATTATCTGTTGATAAACCAAATATCAGAAACAATCAGAATATCAGCTTAAGATGTTGATAAAATGTGTCAAGATAAGACTTGTCTGTGAGAAATAGATAGAAGATGAATCTACATTTTCACACACCCACGAATTTTTCTGATCGTGTACGGGTAAACACTATAATTTTATGAATCAAGAAGTAGGTACACCCTATAAATTAAAAACTAACCATGAGTCGAATTAAAACACCATACCAAGTAACATAATTCAGACAATTAATCATTTCGAGAAATATTTTATCAATGTCAATTCCAACATAAAAACTATAAATTTGATTAGAAACAAATCAAAAATTGAAGAACACTATATCTCAGGAAACATACACTCCATCCCCAATGTTTAATCAGAGGCAATGTCTATAATTTCGAAACTAAAAATTACATCTTTCAGACGAATTAAAACACGAATCCAAGAACCATAAATCTGACATGAAATCATTTTGGCAGCAAGATGATGACAATTAAAACCTAAAAACTACTAATTTGGGTTTAATAAAAACACAAATCGAAAACCCTAAATCTGGTATGGAATCTAAACAACAAGGATTGCAAAATTATGTGATAACGAATTGAGAGAACTTACCTTAAGATTGGTTTTGGAGGAGAAACTACGGCGTGTGTGTAAGAGGAATCACAAATCGCCGCCGGTAGAAAGTAATTTGTACTTTTCTGTATAAGAAGAGGGAGTTACGTATTTTGGTTTTTAGTAGTGTATTCCCTATTGAAGGTGTATAATTAATACTTTCAAATTAAGAGATATCACATAAACTGTGTATCATAAAATATATTATATAGTTTGTAAGAATTAAAAGGGTTGATTGGGTAATTTTAGTTTTTTTTATAAATAGTGTAAAGAATGATCTTAATGTATAATAGGGAGTAAGATAATTACTTTTTTTGAAAATCTCCTTTTTTTATTTAATTCAAAACACGTTTTTCAATAACATTAATTAAAATTCATTTTTACGAAACGTAAATATTTTTACATTTTTGAAATCTACAAAATGCGCATGTAATATAAATATCAATTATTTCATGCGTTTCTACTTACTCCTACACGCAACTAAATTAGTCCTGAATTTAAAAAAATACTTCGTTTTTAGTTTCTGAAAATTTCGAAATAAATATAAACAAATACGACGAGACTTTTAAAGTATAAAATTGCGATCGAAAATCATAAAAACATTGAAACACCTTTTTATAAAATTGCGATTGAATATAAATAAAAAAAATAATTAAATTTTATTTTTACGAAAATTAAATATTTTTACATTTTTTAAATCTTCAAGATGCGCACGTAATATAAATTAATATAAACATCAATTTTAAATATAAATTGCGTTTCTACGAGACTTCTAAATAAGAATCATAATAATAACATACATGAATCACAGAACTGATCTTTTCCCCACGTCGGGAACTCTTAATATGCACCATATCTTACGTGAAATTTTAATATATTAATTATGTTATTAAACTCTCTCTCCTCTCTACTTTCTCTTCTTTCTTTCTATATTTTTGTAAAAAAACTATGTTATTAATTATGTTAAACTCTCTCTTCTCTCTACTTTCTCTTCTTTCTTTCGTTTTTAGTTTCTGAAAATTTCGAAATAAATATAAACAAATACGACGAGACTTTTAAAGTATAAAATTGCGATCGAAAATCATAAAAACATTGAAACACCTTTTTATAAAATTGCGATTGAATATAAATAAAAAAATTAATTAAATTTTATTTTTACGAAACTTAAATATTTTTACATTTTTTAAATCTTCAAGATGCGCACGTAATATAAATTAATATAAACATCAATTTTAAATATAAATTAAATATTTTTACATTTTTTAAATCTTCAAGATGCGCACGTAATATAAATTAATATAAACATCAATTTTAAATATAAATTGCGTTTCTACGAGACTTCTAAATAAGAATCATAATAATAACATACATGAATCACAGAACTGATCTTTTCCCCACGTCGAGAACTCTTAATATGCACCATATCTTACGTGAAATTTTAATATATTAATTATGTTATTAAACTCTCTCTCCTCTCTACTTTCTCTTCTTTCTTTCTATATTTTTGTAAAAAAACTAATTATTTTATTAAATTCTCTCTCCTCTCTCTTTCTCACCTCTCTTCATTTATTTTTGTAAAAATCAGTACTCTTCTCCAACCTTTCCCCACAGCTTCACCCTCAAATCTTAAATCAAAATTTTATTTATAATTCAAATCAAATTTCAATTTAAAACTTTAACAGATTTCAGTTCAAAGTTATAGCGAAAAGAAGGGCTGAAAAGCGGATCGATTCATATGTCAAAATCGAAACAAAAAAGCATTCGAAAAATTAAAATTCATTAGATTAGAACAAACTTTTTTTTACTGAAAAATTGTTGATGCCTCCACATTCGTTACATTTCGTTGTGAGTTTTTCCACATGGGAGGTCGGTCCTTAATGATGACGGCGACAACGCTTGTTCCTCGCATTGTTGCCTCTATCTCGATGAAGAACTCCAATTCGAAATTTTTTCCACGCCTTCTCTTACAGGAGGAGAGAAACATTAACAGTCTTACCGCAAGTCCCCAACATATTGGATTCTTACCGCGGCGAATTCGAATCGATATTCGAAAACAAAATTACTTGATTATCTCATCCTCCTCGGTTTCCTCACCGAAACCTTCACTGAGTGAATTGAAATTTGGCAAACTTTTTTTAATCGATTTTGTCTTCTCAATATTTGCTTGATTTGAGAATTGGAGAAGACAAATGAGTACTTTTTTTTTACAGAAATAAAGGTACGAGAGAGGAGAGAAATTCGAGAGGAGAGAAAATTTAATTAATAATTAATATATTAATAATAAATAATTAATATATGGTGCATATTAAGAGTTCCCGACGTGGGGAGGGGAGCAGTTCTGACATGAATCATACTAAATTTTGGTATCTATTTAAATTAGAAAACAAACATTTGGTATCTATTTAAATTAGAAAACAAACATGAATCATACTAATAACATATTTTTCAAAAAAATTGAAAACTGGTTTTTTTTAGCTTGTTTTTTGGCCTCTTTGTCAGCCTCTAATTGATCATTACGTTGTTGTGCAGATAATTGTATAGATCAATTTATTCCGTAAATTGTAACTCCAAACCATATGCGGATGGGTCTCTTTTGTTCATCCAGTATTTTGATATCCACGGCACTGGATGATAGTCGGATCTCATGTGCAACTGAAATAAAAGTTATAGTTATTATCCTGAAAAAATACATTATAAATTATACAATAAAAACCACGAGTTTTTTTTTCTTACCAATATCCAATGATTATAATTGTTCACGTGCCCTAACACCACCCTTGCGCTCGGAAGTGCTTGATAGGATTTCAAAACTACAGGAGGACATAAATATCCGCCATTTTCTCCGAATGTCATTAAGAAGATATTATATGTGGTTGCAGCCACGTATCCACAGTCAGGTACTGAGAAATAGTTAGTCGGGCTGCATGGACCATCGAAGTGATTAATAGTTTGGTCCAAGGATGACATGGTTGTAAGACCACCTATAACTTTATCATATAATTCACTTCTTTCGCGGAGATCACATAGCATATCACCTCTTATTGTACGCCATTGATCTTCATTTTCGAGGACTGCGAGAGCAACAACTCTAAATCCGCAATTACCGTCTTCAATCACATCCGTGTATGATTCAATATATTCTCTTATGTAGGGAGGAAAATATTTCTCCATCTTAGAGCCTCGCAATGCTACCCGTGAATCACTCTGGCGATCGCTACTATAGCGCGGTGAAACCTGTTGAGAATTTAAGAAACTTGAAGGTGGAGAGTTTGGAGAGGATGGTCTTGGACCATGTGAAAAGCTCGCCCGATGCTGATTCTCTTTAGGAGAGCTCATCCAAATCCCTTGTGATGTGCTATTTCTATGATGAGTTTCAGGTGGAATATCCTGATATGCATTTGTGGCCGCCACTCTTCCCTTACCCTTTGGCTTTTTAGAACTCTTTAGTCCGACAACTTTACACAATTTCTCCCATCCTGAAGGTTCACGGTCGGTGCTTGGAGGCTTCTTATAAGGTTCAACTGCCGCAGGTGCACTAACGTATTCTGTGTCTTTGAATAGTTTTTTCCTCGTGGTAGTACCACGTGAAAAATCTATATTCAATGTTCTCCAGTAAATATCAATATTATCTAAAGGGATACTCTGTCCGCATGACATGTACTGGAGAAGCCTGCAATTGCACGGAAGACCGTGTGTCCTCCACAGATAACACCCGCATTTATTTTGACCTAGATCTCTTGACCCTTCCGCGATTAGTAGTTCGAAAGCCTTAAACGTGATGTTGCGAACTAGATTCTTGAACAATTTGCAGTTCAACATATCGATCCTTGTCTTGTTGGCGTTGAGCATCGATTGCTTTTTTATCTCCACTATTTGCAACTCCATGACTTGATAAATTTGATCGAACACATAGTCAAATGTGCAATTACTGCCGTCGAGATTGGCTTTCACCCTGTGATGTTCTTGTTCAACCCTGTAATTAAAGTGTATACATGTAAAACTTAAGAACTCGTAAAATTTTAAATATATTCATATATATAAAAAAATCTTATTTAAAATAATTGTAGGTTTACCTATTTGTCGTGTAGTTTCCATAGTTCAGTCGATGATCGATAAATGCACTTAAAACGATGTGTGCATGCTTCGAAAGCCATGTTTTTTCACAACTACGCAACTACGCCAATTGCCTAGCAACTACGCAAAAATTGTCTAGCAACTACGCAAAATTTACACGAATTTCTTTGTGTTTTCGTGTTTCTTTCATTTTTGTTTTTTGTAGAATGTCTATATTGTCCACCTTAACTACGTACATACAAACCTTGTCGTAAATGTTTTAGAATCACGAATGGCTAATGTGATGTTTCGCATACCCGCAATCAACTTAACATATGACTTCACAATTTCCTTCCCTTTTATACTTTCCGACGGATTTAAAAAATCGCTCGTGATATCCTAAGATACATAACCCGCTTCATAAGGATAACTCATTTCAAATTGTGGTCGCTACCCCTCGTCTACTCCAGCGGTCCTATAACAAAATTGCATACGTTCATTTTTGGGTTAATAGCATTTAAAATCACCACATTTACTAATGTTGCAAAATAAACCAAATAGGTAAGAGTATCTCCAACCGATACCAAACACCTATTTTGGAGTAAGGGAGATGCTCCAACCGATACCAAAACATAAACTTATTATAGGTTTTATGGTGGGACCCACCTAAAAAATATTTAGATTTACGTTTACCTTAAACTCAAACTAAAAACTATTTATTATTTATAAAATGATCCTTTTATTTTACAAATTAATAAAAAAACCTTATTAACCTTTTATTTTAGTATTTTATTTAATATATTTTGTAATGTAATTTTTTTAATAATCATATCATTAATAATTAAAATAAAATTTTATTTTAAAAATAAAAATAAATATTTATAATTAAATATTAAATATTTCATGTTTGCGCAATTTTATCATATTTAATTAATATTTTATTTTTATTTTTTATGTTTATTATTTTTAAATTTTTTAATTAAAAATAATATTTATTAAATTTTTTAAATTTAATGTCAAAAGTTAGGGAGTTAAATTATAAATTTGTAAAGATGTTGGTTATTTATAAAAATAGTATAAAAAGTTGTATATGAAGAATAATTTGAGAATATTCTTTTAAGTTTTAGTATTGGAACCTCGGTTGGAGCCAAATTACTGTAAACTTAAAACTAAATTTATTTTTTAGTTTAGGTTTTTGTGTAACTAAATTCATTATTTATCTAATTTAATTTCAAAATAAAACCAAATAGGTCAAGATCTTATCTAATTTCACATCTTTATAATTAAATTCATTATTTATACTAAAAAAATGATTCCTACAGTGATTTTTAATTTTTAATTAATAAATATGTGTTTGAACTTATAAAAAAAAGATTTTAATTTTTTATTTCAAAAATAACATTGATTTCCACTGATTTTAATTTTTAATTAATAAATATGTGTTTGAACTTATAAAAAAATGATTTTAGTTTTTTATTACAAAAATAACATTGATTTCCACAGTGATTTTAATTTTTAATTAATAAATATGTGTTTGCTTATAAAAAATGATTTTAATTTTTTATTTAAAAAATAACATTATTAAATAATAATAGTCACAAATAATAACAAATAATTTGGTGAGGAGAGAATCTCAGTCTCCAACAACCATCAGTAACAAATAATAATAGTAACAAATAATAACAAATAATAATATACATTTTGGTTTTTATTTCGAAGTTTGAGTTTTATATATCAAAACGATCCTCACAACGAGAGCTATCAAACGGTATATAATTCAAGTACTGAAACTCCACAACACGAAATCGAAATGTAGACGAAACATTTTTCGATATCGAAACGACGAAAACTTAAACTCTAACCTTTTTCGACTGCAACGAAGTAAGTTCTATATACCTAAATGATCTACTCAACGAGGGCTACACAATGATATATAATTCAAGCACTGAAACGAATAGACATGATATCGAAATAATTTCTATGAAAGCTTCGATCGTATTTACTTACCTTTCCTCCGTCGATCTTGCTGTTACGGCTGGAAGTTTGAACTCACGGAATGAGTGGCTTGCTCTCCTCTTTACTTGACTTCAGAAAATCCAAGCTCCTTCCACGGGTTTTCTTCTTTTTGCTTCTCGGTTCGTTTCTTCTTCTCTTCTCTATTCTTCTGCTTCATGTGTAATTGTACGCACATTAATAAGAGGATGACAATTCTCTTCTCTATTCTTCTGCCAAATTATAAAAGGATGGCAATAGACATTAATAATTTTCACCGCCATAACGTCGAGGATGGCAGTCAGGGGATGGCAGCACAGGGAATGTCAGCACAGGGGACGGTCATAAATATGTATAGTCACAAATTTAATTGCGTGTAAACGCACGACTTAATTTATATTTAAAATTAATGTTTATATTAATTTATATTACGTGCGCATCTTGAAGATTTAAAAAATGTAAAAATATTTAAGTTTCGTAAAAACAAATTTTAATTAATTTTTTTATTTATTTTCAATCGCAATTTTATAAAAAAGTGTTTCAATGTTTTTATGATTTTCAATCGCAATTTTATACTTTAAAAGTCTCGTCGTATTTGTTTATATTTATTCCGAAATTTTCAGAAACTAAAAACGAAATATTTTTTTAAATTCAGGACGAATTTAATTGAGTGTACGAGTAAGTAGAAACGCATGAAATAATTGATATTTATATTACATGCGCATTTTGTAGATTTTAAAAATATAAAAATATTTATGTATCGTAAAAATGAATTTTAATTAATGTTATTGAAAAACGTGTTTTTAATTAAATAAAAAAAATTAAAAGTGATATGTCGCATCATTTCGTTAATGTGCATATAGCACTTCTCGTTTTAGCGGTGTTCGTGGGTTCAAACCAAACGATACTTTGGTGAAACGAGGAACCTGAGTCGGACCGAAATCACAGCCTGTTCGATTTATTCGGTTCGTTTCTTGGTTACTCCAAGTTCTCTCGAATCAAACTCACCCTGACCAACTGTGCAACACAGTTGGGTATTAACTGGTCTTAATTAATTATACACAGTTATTCCTCCAGTTACTCTTCCGTCCCGGAATTGTTTGTCAACTTGTCAATTGTTCTCTTGTTTGACCGTCGATTACTTATAATAAAAAATATATAAAAATTATAAAAAAATACTAAAATAAAATTTATAACATTAATTTTATTTTAGTATTTTTTTTATAATTTTTTTTTATTATAAGTAATCAACGGTCAAACAAGAAAACTGCTGACCAGGTTGGCAAACAATTTTGGGTAGAAGTATTTAAAAGAAATAGATTTTTTAAATCCATATTCTTAATTTTAAATAATTAAATGTATAAATACAGAACTTTTTTCAATTTCAATTCAAACTTTAGAAAATGAGGAAGTATTTAAAAGAAATAGATTTTTTAAATCCATATTCTTAATTTTAAATAATTAAATGTAAGAACTTTTTTCAATTTCAATTCAAACTATTTAAAAAATTATTATGTACATAATATGTATATCCAAAATAACTAAAATATATAAAAATATATTTAGTATTAAAATATTTAACAATCATATCTTTTTTTCACAAATATATCAAATACTGTATTTTTGAATGTGACATGACATTGCAAATATTTATATACGCTATACTACATCAATTGATATAATAATGCAAAGGTTTTAGGTTTTAAACTAACCAGAAGCAAATATATCAAATCACGAAAAGTGGTGGAATCAACACATGCTAACAGTATATATCCAGTAATCCAGATAGGAGCTAATAGAACATGCTTTAGAATACTAGATATTACATTGCATTCATATTGTTCTTAGCCACCACAATACTAAACCCGCCTCCGCAGCCTTCGACCGTTGGGATCCACATAATCGGATCCACCATCTACCGCCAAATCTAGCCCAAAGATACTGCTGCTACTCCTCTTCTTACCAGACACGAGATTCGTATTTTCATCTACCGTTGCAACAGTTCCCAGCAACTCTGACAACAGCGACGGGCAGCTTTGTTCCAAGTGTCGGAATCCTTCTGTCTTCATGACCACTGACACAGCAAATTAAGGGTGTCAAAATAATTCCAACACATTTCACTTTAACAAGTACATAATAGTTTCCTCATCTCCCCATCGAGCTATGGGGACACTGTTCTGGATATTATTTTTTTTCATAATTCAAATAGTTAATCGGCTTGATATTACGTGTCAAATTCACTTATTTAAAAAGGTATTAGAAACTCCATCCAATTCTGCCTTGCTAAAAAATTGAACCATGGGGACTAAGGTTTCAGATAAAACTATACAGTACATAATAGAAGTAAGAACATGTAGTCCTGAATTTCATGGCCTATTTTCTATCCTTACAAAATACCAAAATACACGCATCTCACTGAAAGCAACAATAAAGTAATTTGTAACTCAAACTCCACAGAATAGACCAGATTGGAGATTATTTGTGCTTCATACCAATGGACAAGAATTATGCACACTGAAAAATTTATTCTGATCTCAAGTAGTAGAACATGTATGTTCAACCTCATGCCCACACATACACTGGCCTGAACATATACTGTGTATATATATATAAATATATATATATATATATATATATATATATATATATATATTAAATTTCCTGAATTACAGCATCATATTAACATAATAATTCACTCTTAATGGAGAGAACACAAGTTCAATTATTTTTAAAACTAACCTTCGAGGTTGGCCGAGATAAAATAAAGTCAAATGATAATAACCAATTATCTCTCAAAATTACAAATACCTTCCTAAGGTATTAACCCACACAAATTACTAAATAAAATTAGAACATAGAAATTTCTTCTGGAAAAATTCATCTGCCCACACAACAAGAGCTTCTGTTATAATATTAAAGTTCCTTGAACTAATTTTGGAAAACAAACATTTGAGTTTAAGGTGATTTCAGTATAAGAAAAACACAGTGATTTCCCAAATTCTAAGGTTGGTATAATGGATTCTCAGAGCAGATGAAATGGTTGATTCAACATTTCAACCTCAGGCTGCTAGACATATTACTATAAGCAAGCATAATAACTACTCCCTCTCATTTCATATTTAATTACCCAGTAATTTCTGCAGAGACTTGAAATACCTCAAAGGTTTGAACGAGTCTCCTTGTATTTGAAACGTAAAGGGTGCTCATAAAATAATCCTGGCATACTAACTTCACTAACCATTTAGAACCCACTAAGATTTTTACGAAGTTTTGGAAAGGGAATTCAATATCATGGGTTTAGGAGATGAAGAAATTCCAACAGCAAGGCCATTGTATTATCTAATTGTCTCAACATTTGAAAGACTTGGAGAAAGCACAATGTGATTTGTTACTTTAACAACTAATCTCCATGAAATTATATTGTATCAAGGCTAAAGTTCTTTTGCTTCTGTAAGTTAAAACATTAAAACCTAGTTCTTTTCAAAATCAATCTGATAACCTCAAATCATAAGATGTACTACAGTCACTGCATGGTTGTTTGTGTAGGTGCAGAGTCCTAATAATTATGTAGATTTACTAATATTGACCTGAAACATTGCACTGCTCAGATCTACAAGGGTTGACACGCACCTCCCAAATTTGTTGCGGCAAATTTTAAACAAATATCTTTGAGCTGCATGCAGTGATGCTGCTCTGCCAGGGAAAGAGTTGTTGCCACCGTATCAGCAGTTACTTCTTCACATAACTTTGCTTCACATAATTGTTTCAACCTATCTAAACCAAATCGGTCAGAAGCAGCCAATAAATGTTGCATCACAATTGCAGAAGGCGTAGATGTTGAGAAATTTGTTTCATGAAGATTGGGAAGCTCATCAGAGTAAATAAAGTGGAGCAATGCCTGCAAAAAAAATTGTGCACGATGCATGCAAGAAGTTATGTAAAATTGTGCAAAAGGATTCATCAAGCAGCATCACTGTACCTATATTGGAATTCCATGTAACTGTGAATCTATGAATACACTAAGCGATTCTAAATTTTTCAAGACAGAACCCAGTTTAAAGTTGATTTTATCAAAGTAGCGCTTCAGATTATTGCAAATTTTTGTGGAGGAGCCTTTTAATACTATGACTTTATATATGAAAACAAATGTATTAAGTAAATGATGCAGCCACATTCCGTTCCAGATAAGATTCTTGAAAACTCTGATAGAATTGACAAATGACCTATTACAGAAACGGCATATCCAAAAGATTAAGGGCCCTTCCAGGTTCTGTGTAAAATCAGAATATTTCACAAACCACATTGTGCCTAAAACCAGAACATAAGAACACAAGAAGGTCCCTTTACAAACCGAAGTCCCACCTGGAAAATACTTAATATGAAGTTCAAAAACTCGGACATCGACATCATCATAGCAACTGCTAATAAAGTATACTCACTGAAGATAACTACGGTACAATGATAAAGACAATTTTAAAGATAATTTAATCGTAAAGTTACGGAATCATTGAGGTTGCACAAAATTTTCCCAGTTGGCCAAACTGTTAATACGAATACAGAAGGAGATGCATTTTACCTTGAAAATTGAAGGCTCAATATCTTCTAGTTCTACTTTGTTGCTGCTAGGACTTCCGAAATGTCCAAAAAATTGGGCTGTAAATACAGGAGAACGGGCTGCAAGGATTAACTTGTGAGCTTTGAATGATTCATCCCCAACTTGAAAAATTATATCACAGCCAATTTCAGAATCAAGCAAGTGCTTTAGACTTTGGCCCATATCTGATGGAGGGACGGAAACCCTGTACAATTTTGGTCCCTCAACACGTGTTCGAACGACTCCCACAGTACAATGCATGGATAGACAATCATCTTTTAGAAAATCAGATGTTTCTAATGAAGTTCTTCTGAAAAATCGCTTATAACCCCTGAAGAACAAGTAATATGATAGCATGAGGACAATACAATAAATTGTTCTCTCTTTATTATGCAGGAGTAAAAAGAAGTTATAGGACACTCGACTTTTTTTATCAGAAATTTTTACTGTCTGGTGAAGAACATAAAAATAGTAATAAAATAAAATCAATCAGAAACATCAACAATAAAAACTGCTCAAGAAAACCAATGCCTCGATCAGTCAGAACCACGCTATAACTCAAACATAAACTTGTATCATCAAGTAGATTGATTGATCACAATATTTATGTTTTACATGGTGAAGGTAAAACACCACAAGTGGCGATCAAGCTAAAGACTAATAGATAATTTTAATTATTCCAAGACAACTCAAAAGCAAAGGCAGTTAGGTTCAAATAAGACTATATACTAGAGTGTGCCACTCCAGAGACACAATAACTCAAAACAAGCCAGCAAAACTAAAATCTTCATCAATAGAACATATAAAATGAATTACCACAGTTCCGATTCACACATTCGTAACCCTATTTGGGAGCCTACTTAAATCACGAGTACTCAAAAGCTCACCCAAGTGTCCGTAATATCATCATTATTACAAAGGAAATAAAAATGAAAGATACAAGAAATCGCAAAGTACACCTACTTTCCCACAAAATCATCTACGACACAGAAAAACGGAAGAATCAAGAAAATGCCAAGAGCCATCACATTTGTATAAAACTAACAAAAAGGAAATACCCAAGTATCAATTACAAATTACGTTTTCCACACAAAACTCAAACTTCCCCAAAACCAAAACAGCAAACATTACCACATGCTTCCCTTGTACTTGAGCGTGTAAGGCCCGCTCTCCAGCGCCCGGTCAAAATGGCTATGCACCTTGTGCTTCCCTTTCCCACTCTGATCCAAAAGAGTGAGCTCAAACAGAGCCCTCACATCAGTGCCCTCGCTGGCCAAAGCGATGAAAGCCGAGACGTGCATCGACGAGTCCTCGGGGTTTTTCCCATCCGGATAAAAGTAAATCGCCCATTCATAGCCGCCTATGCTGAAAGTGTCGGACGCGATGTACCTCCCGGGGCCCATCCCCTTCGCCAAGGAGTAGCCGTGAATGTTGAAGTGGTGCGAGCCATTCACCGTCTCGTTTATCGATCTCGAACTCGAGTTTAGGGCGTTGTTCGGTTCGCTGCTGTTCACAGCCATTAGAAAATTAGATGGCCAAACCCTAGAAAAATCTACGGAAATGAAATTGGGGGTCTGAGTCGAAATGATGGATTTTGTCAGGAATCAGGAATTCGAGATGGGAATTTTGACTGAACGGGAAGGGATTTTTTTTGTGAGAAATTGGGGGAAGGAATTTGCTTAATTTATTAGTACTCATTAATTTTATTTTATTTTTTGGCGCTATTAATAACTATCAATAATTTATAAAGGTTTAATGTGGGTTTATTAATTTTATTTTCCGAACATCACCTAACAATTAAATACTACTACTTCCTCACCTAACAATTAAACTAACGATTGAACTCTGGTGAATCAATATATATAGATCTTCATTTGTAAATGAAAATAGTGTCCTTTGGCATAATATTTCAATTGATCAATTCTTGGTTCCAAGAGTTATGAGTGCATAACTGTATAAACTCTTTTTGTTAATTTTTAATTTCTTTAACTATGAGTCCACAAGTTTGATTTTTTGTTTAATTATCTGTCTCACTTTGCAAATAAGTACTATACATTTTGCTAATATATTGAGGTACGTTTTTTTAAATTTAATTTTAGTTAAGTTTAATTTAATTTAATTCAGTTCATTTTAAAATTATTTAATAATTTATAAAAAAAATATTATCATCATTATTATTATTATTATTATTATTTAAAAATCAGTAAATTCAATTTAATTCAAATTATTCAAAATAAAATACTACATTATTACCCTAATATATTTACATTACCATTACAGATTGAAAAAATAAAATCACTCTTCTTCTAAACTACTATACTATTAATGTATTTTATTTTTAAACTTTCATTTTCATTACAAAATAAATGTTTCAATCTTGCCCTATTTGTCAAACAACACACAGTTATTCATACATAAAAATCGATATCTTCACAAATATGTAAAATAAATAACATTTATATTCTTGGTCAAAAGAATATCCTTTCCGGATAAAGGTAATACGGAGTACTATGAATTTGTCACTTACGGTGCACCATCCACGCGTGTACACCGTATAAATACTCAAAATATTTTATATTTATATTTATTTTAAAATTAAAAAAATGAAAATTGCATGTACAGTCGGACTCGGTTTGCTTGAATCGGTAAAAAGGAAGTCGTGAAAAGGTCTATTTATTCCTTCCATCGCTCGCGAAAGCAATAGAGAGCAATATTTCCTATTTCCATCAGCGCCATTGCCGACAGTACACCGACGGACGGAGAAATCACACCCTGACGACGACGCAACGATCGTTGGGGTTTCTCGTAGATAAACAAAAATACTATTCGTTGACTCGGTCTGGATCTATCTTCCAAATACAAAAGGTTCGTTTTTTTTTTAGATTTTCTATCGGATTTGTTAGTTTAATGTGTCTTTGGATGAAAATTGCAATGTGGGTTTGTTTCTGAATCGATCGATCTTCGATTTTTGTTATGGGATTGAATGCGTTTGGATAGATCAGATGCGTTGCCTCCCCCTGGCGGCGACGGAATGTCGGTATGAGATTGGGGCTTATAGAAGCTGAACGGTTACTTGTTGATTTGATTTCCGTATAAACCTCTGTTTGGGTGATTTAATCCGTAGATGGTTCAGTTGATGGTGGTTATGGAGGACGTGGTCGATGTGTGTCGGAATGGTTAACTCAACCATCCAGCTGCAACGGGTTCCGGTTACCTGAGTATACACACCCCAGCCTGGATTGTGATCCTTTAGGGCAGCCCTCTTACCGCCCGGGATGAAATTTCCGTGGTGTTTTGGCCTATATAAGACTGGGTTTCAGGGAGTGATTTAGAGGATCTGGGTATATAAACATGGTATTGATTAATACGGTATTGGTAGATGGTATTTGGGCTTTACATAGAACTATTGAAATACTCTTGTGTAAAGTTGAATTCAAATGTTTTCGTACGAATGGAATTGGGTAGTTTCAGCCTAAGCCAAGTCCGATCAGTATTTTAGGACTCAAAACCTTTAATTTGGCCTCGACTCTGCTAATTTTGGATTAATGGGGGGTGGTCTTTACCGATTAAATAAAACTATTATGGATTATTTCTCATTCAATTAATTGCCTTCCTAAAGTGCTCCAGGTTTTCTGATGTTTTTCAGTTTACTCTCTCTAGCTCACACATCCACTCTACTTTGTCTGATTGTAATTGCAACCTTGTGTTATGTTGTGTTCTATATGGATTTTTTTCTCCACGGTATTTTTCAACATTGTTCAGCAGGTTGTATTTTAAGTTGTTTGCTCATGGCATATGGGTTTCTTTCTGCTTATAAACGTTTATCCTTATATGATCGAATATGAGCTTGGATTGGAGTTTTAGATAGGTCCACATCTCAATTGAGATCCATGTTAGTATTTTGGCTTAAATAGATGGTTCAAAGTTGAGTTTCGCCTTTTTTTATAATCACATTTTGATTTGAGGCTATTGTTGACTCATTTCTGCGGGGGACATTTAGTGCCAGCAACAATCTTCTTTTGAAATTTTCTTGTATTACATAAAGAAATACAATTAATTCAAAAATCTATTTTCCTTTACTGTAAATTCAATTCCTTCTATTATGAAACATGACACTTACACTTGCATATCTATAATAGGTAAACCACTATAATATAATTGATCTTTCACTGAAAGATCCAGCCTGTGATACAGCTGGAAGTTTTTGTTGCTTTTCGACCTTGAGTTTTGGATGACGTGTGCACACAAAATTGGCTAGTTTTTCAACTACAGCTTTAAATTTTCTTGTGCTTTATCTTCCCGAATTTGGCTATGAACCTGTTCATTATTCCTCCATGCATATATTGCTTCCGTGTCAATTTTAGTGAATAACCGTTACGATGGACCGACAACATTAATGGGAACTTGACACTTATCATTGTATACCCCTCCAGGTGTCATTAGGGAGTTTAATAGAGATGCATGCTTCTTCCTTTTTACGTGCATAAATAAGGCGTGGGAAATTACTCAGATTATAATTTGTTTCAGGTTATTGAGTTGATCTAAGGAAGACGTCTGAAGCTAAGGATGAAGGCATTAATACTCGTTGGGGGTTTTGGTACCAGATTGAGGCCGTTGACTCTGAGTGTTCCCAAGCCACTTGTTGAGTTTGCCAACAAGCCAATGATTTTGCATCAGGTATTAATATTTCATTTGAGTGGAGCTTTGTAGATTCTTAAGTTATGTTAGACTTCTCACTAAACTATTCAGATTGAAATCCGTACTCTTGGTTGATGATTGATTGACAAGTTGTTTTGGCATGGTTTATCCATTTGAAATCCTGAGCTTTGCTTCTTATATTTACCTTTCAAGTAATTAAATCATCTGTTTAAATCCTCGGTAGTGAAATTATTTTTGTTCAACTGGAACTTCTGGCACTGTTAAAAAATAGACCTTTCGTTTAAATTATACTAGACTTCTGATTTGACACACAGAATAATATTGTGCAGTAGGATTTTTGATTCACCTCGATATGCTGTATTAACTATTTATCTTTTCAAATTGTATGTTGACAACCTTGTTCGACTTTGAAACAGATCGAAGCACTTAAGGCTATTGGAGTGACTGAAGTAGTTCTTGCTATCAATTATCAGCCAGAGGTGAACTACCGATGAGGATTTTCTCTAACTAAATTCGGTCTTAAACATTTGTAATTAGAAGATTATTAATAACAAACAAGAGAAGCATATTTTGCAGGTGATGCTGAACTTCTTGAAAGACTTTGAGGCTAAGCTTGGTATTAAGATTACATGTTCACAAGAGACCGAGCCTCTTGGAACAGCAGGTCCCCTTGCTCTGGCTAGGGACAAGCTGATAGATAATTCTGGCGAGCCTTTTTTTGTTCTTAATAGTGATGTTATCAGTGAATACCCACTGAAAGAGATGATTGCATTCCATAAATCCCATGGAGGTGAAGCTTCTATTATGGTGACTAAGGTAAATCGAGGCCACTGTAACCTGCAGTTAGATCGTTTTAGATGAATGTGAATTTCTGAGTGGTATGTTGAAGCAGGGATATCAAATTTGAGCAATAACAATATTTGATTCTGTTTTACTATTGTAGGTGGATGAGCCATCAAAATACGGTGTTGTTGTTATGGAAGAATCTACAGGACAGGTGGAGAGGTTTGTGGAGAAGCCGAAGTTGTATGTGGGCAACAAAATTAATGCTGGGATGTACCTTCTGAACCCTTCAGTGCTTAATCGTATCGAATTACGCCCCACGTCCATTGAGAAAGAGGTATTCCCTAAGATTGCGGCGGAGAAAAAACTCTATGCAATGGTACTGCCAGGTTTTTGGATGGACATTGGGCAGCCAAGGGATTATGTAAGTGGTCTTAGACTCTACCTGGATTCCCTGAGGAAGAAATCCTCACCAAAGTTGGCCTCGGGGACTCATATAATTGGGAATGTATTGGTGGATGAAAGTGCGAAAATTGGGGAGGGCTGCTTGATTGGGCCTGACGTTGCAATCGGCCCTGGTTGTGTGGTTGAAGCAGGTGTGAGGCTGTCTCGGTGCACAGTTATGAGAGGGGTCCGTATAAAGAAGCACGCGTGCGTGTCGTCTAGTATCATTGGCTGGCATTCAACTGTGGGTCAGTGGGCTCGGGTGGAGAACATGACCATTCTTGGAGAAGATGTTCATGTTGGCGATGAAATTTACAGCAATGGAGGGGTTGTTTTGCCTCACAAGGAGATCAAGTCAAGCATCTTGAAGCCAGAGATAGTGATGTAAAAGGTCAATCATCAAAGATATAGGTATACTGTGGTGATATGAACGTTTCTTTTTTTCTTTTTTTCGTTTTTTCTTTTTCTTTTTCTTTTTTGAGTTTTGGATTTTCATCTGGTCTAATTGTAAAAGTCTGCTACTGCCAAATTTCCCTGGTGTGAAAAGTGTATTCTGTTGTGCATATGAAAATAAATTATCTGCTTTTTTGTCTAAGTTATACTTATATTTCTGAAGCTTTCTGATAAATTTCATCAGCTTTATACAAATTAGATGATGTTGTATGATAACATTAAGACCAATTCAACTCACACCCAAGTTGACTCGTATCGATATTTTTTGGCACCATATGATCGTCTCGTTAAGTTAAGGGATGCTATCGCTTGACGAGTCATTCAAGGTGATGTCGTCGTCACCAATGCGTGACTTATCGATCATTAAGGACAGAGTTAAGCTCAGAGGGTGCTTCATCATAGATTCATAGTCGGGGGAAAAGAAACTTGAGTAAAACTATGCTCATTGCTCGTCGAACTCATAAAAATAGACAATATATATATACAAAGGTGTCGTCGTGTCGAGGAAAAAAAAACTGTTTTAAAATGTAGCAACAAGCCAAAACATGACATAAGATGATATGGCAATAAGAAACCAGGACACAAAAGCGAAAGCAATTGATATCCAGAACATATCACACGACAGATTAGTATCTGCAATGCAGAAATTTGTATCTCTCGTGAAGAGAACCAAAACACCAGCGGACGAGCATGCAGCTGCAAGGGATAAAGTGGCAGTTACCTGCATAATGCATCAAGCAGTAAAAGTCACGTCATTTTACAGCTAAAATTATTAACATGTTACTACGTTGCATAACCTACATCATAATCTAGAAGCATTCTTCTAGATAAAGCATTTGCAGAAAACACAAGGTTTGTTATATGGGCAACGAACTGTGTGATATGAAAAATTCAGAAGCAACAAATTGCATTCACCAATGCACTTAACAATGTTACACGAATAAAATCTCATTGACGCAAAACAAACCAGTGTACGTATATTCAACCATCATCACCTACGGCCTACCAGTTGGTTTATGCCTCCATAACTAGCTCAGGTTTGTGTTCTCCCATGGATCAAGGACAAGATAGAAAAATCAATGTTTTCACTTAGATTCACACAAACAAAAAACAATCACATCATCAGGACGATATGAAGTAAGCCATTTGCTCCAGCGACAGAACTCACTTGTATTATTGAATGAAAAAACGGTAGGAGAATGTAATTAAGATAAGAGAGGCTAGTGCTAGTTACCCAATCACCAACGACGAACAGGCTCACGATGATGTTTGTATGCAGGTCCTTTTTGAGCCTCAAAGCATGTATGTCAAGGCACACAAGCCCAAAGCTCCACAAAACTTGAAGCCCCATCGATGCAACTAAGTAGCTGACAAAAACCAGACGTTTATGCCCATTAGTTAGAGAACTCGAATCACACGGATGAAACATACAGCCCAAGAAACACAAAGTAATAATCATTGATTCAAAACACAATCGAATTAAATTGTCTCAATTGGATGATTAAATTTATCAACTACTGCCCTTACCCAATTAGCACAAGCACCCACAAAAAGAGAAACAGCTAGAACAAAAAAAAACAGATAAAATAAAAAGATTATAAAATACCAAAAGGCAGTGGTTGTAGAGAAGCCAGAAGCTGAGGCCATGACAGAAATTGAAGCAGCTGCAAACACACACTGTCCAATCCTTAATATCAGCCCACTCTTTCTCCCTGGAATCCCAAACAGCTCCTTCATCTCTCTCTCTCTCTCTCTCTAATTGTGTGTGTGCGCGTGTGATTTTCTTGTAAAGATCGAATCTTTATGAGATGGATTATCAATCAACACCCCCAAGATTTAACCTATCTCTTGTTGAAAAAGTCCTACTCCCCTAAAAACATGTTTCACACTATATAAATAGCTCCAACACTCAAATGAGTATATCTGTATATGGGTTTATTCTCTCGGTGTGTGTGTTTTCTTGGGATGATGGTCTCAAATCTGAAATAAATTTAGAAGATCTGCTGTTACAGAAATACCATAGCCAAAAGAGAAATGAACATTTGGTTTGTTTGGTTTTCACTTGGAAATGAGGATATTCCAGATACTTTCCTTTTTCAAGAATGTTACTGTAGGTACGTATGAGTCGCATTTGATGCGGCTTCCATTTACTCGACTTTTTTTGTTATCGCAATTTCGCAAATAGTCTCGTAACGAGTACTCCTACATAGTTAGGGGTTAGGGGTGTAAACGGATCGGAACTTATTGACTCTCCATATTCTTAATCATATTTTTTTGCGGGAATAATCGGATACGGATACAAATGCGAATTATATCAGATTACGGATTCGAATCGGAAACGGATTCGGATAATTATTATCGGATAAATAAAATTATTTTTTTATTTCTTTTCGCTAATATAAAAATAATAAATAAATTAAAAAAATAAAAAATAATTGTATATGGAAATTGAACCAATATTATTTTTATTTTTCATATTTATATATGAGCAAATAAACTCTTTAACAATAATTTTTTATTATTTAAGATAATAAATTAA
Organism: Euphrasia confusa; assembly: GCA_954870475.1. NCBI lineage: Eukaryota > Viridiplantae > Streptophyta > Magnoliopsida > Lamiales > Orobanchaceae > Euphrasia > Euphrasia confusa. The sequence goes on from OX940967.1 coordinate 25,932,701, forward strand.
AATGTTTTTTATACTTAATTAATTTTTAGTATTTATACTTATTATAGTCTAAGAAGATACATAATGACATGAGGATGATGTGATTGCGACGTTAAATTCATAGAATCGTATCCTTAAAAACGGTTAGAATGTAAATTTGGAGCGAAAATTATTGTTACCATTTACTCTCCTATATATAGTAGTCTTTATAAAACCATAATTTTTTAATTAAAAAAATAACATGACCGTCCAAATATACAGTATTATTTTAGTATATTCAAACTTTGCAAAAATTAGTACTATAAAATTATTTGAAATTTAAAAATGTAGTAATTATAAAAAAAATGAATTTAAAATAATTTTAATTTCAATAAAAGTATTAAATTGTGATGCAATAAGTATATATTAATATAAGCTCCTAATTTTAGAAAGCGAAAAACTCTTTTCTATCAATTTTGATATAATTATATATTGTAATTTGAACAATAATAAGATAATATCTCCCAAAAAAACTTTCCAAAAAAATTGCAACTAGCAGCGCTACCCCAGTCGCAGCCACAAACCAAGCGAGCTTTACATATCTAGGCGAAGCCAGCACTCCAAAACAATTTGTGTACTTTAAGTAGGCTCTTTACCCCGACACCAAGCAAGAGCTACTTCTTGTTTTTATTCACAATGCTATAAACATTAAAATAAAATTAATATAAATAAAATTATTTATTGTCCAATCACAAGGTGACGTCCAAGAGAAGTTGGATCATGTGATTCAAATTATTTTTGCTATATATTTTGTTTGTTTTCTATAAGGGAGTTGTATTTTCAGCCGAATAAAGATATCTTCTTTTATAATTATTATCAACTCATTAGTTTCGTTCAAATTTATTAAGCTCAGCCATTTAATTATTTTTATTATTATTTTAATATTTTAAAATTAAATTCAATTAAATTTAATTTCAGTTCAAACCTTTTAAATTCATTAAGTACCTATTAAATATAGTATAAGAACCTTGATTTTCAAGTTACACTAGACACTGAATATTTTATCAAGGGACCAAAATGTTTGACATGAGACTGCACTTTAATACACACAGGGCCAAAAAGATTGATAGGTTAAAAACTTGTGTTGCAGTACGACTGTACTAAACAAATGTTGTCCATAGCAATACCGATAAAACTCAGGTTCAAAGCATCTGGCGGAGCTGCTGTGTTTCCTTTCGAAGTGATTGGAGTTCTTTCATAATCTCTGCCTGATTTTCCAATACTAATTTCATGACACTGGACGTCTCCACCTGCACGTTCGTTACAACCAGTATTAGGGAAATCGTACATAATAATAGGAACAACAATGAGGCACATTCAGATAGATGCATACCTCCTGCATATGAAACTGCCTCAGTATTTCTATGTGAAGATTACGCATGTCATCGTGAATTGATTTCTGAAACGAAGCAAGAGTTTCCTCAAGGGTACGCTGAAAAAGCTGGAGGGTAAAAGAGTTTCCCTGCTGTGGGTCCGACTGCAACGTTGGGCTTTTCTCCAACTGTGTCACTCCACCCTACGACAAATTTACATAAAACATAATGAGAAATGAATTAGGGATATAGGAGTAGTATTTTCAATGGCTCATTGTCTAGAATATCCCCACCATCTGTGCATGCAACGAAAAAAAAAAACATACAGTTATAACGCAAAATTTCTTATCGCAATCTGGATGGCGAATCATACAAGCTACTGCATTAAATGAATTCAGAAAGACTGCAACATTTGATTTGTTTCTTACATTTGTGGTTGTGAGGACACTGGTTCCAGCAGCAGATGTCATCTCGGACTTCGACAACAAACTATTGTGAAGTTCCTCCCTAGTTTCTGCCCCTGTTTTCTTAGATTTTGGTGACCCCGTTGAAAAAGATGATACATCACTGAAGGATGGTGTCGCACCTATTCTCTCCGCGTAACTGGAGAACCGTCTAGGGAGGGCCAAGTTGGCCAGGCTCAGGCCAGACATTAAACTGCTTGTACTCTGATTAGTGAGAACACTGTCTTGTGCTCCGGACAACATTAGTGCTGACGATGAACTAGTAGTAGATGGCAATGTTGAAAACCGGGATGCCGTGTTATTGGTTTGGCGGTGGTGACTGAACTTGTCCGATAGGCTCTCGCCACCCCATGCTTCCGGAGGAGTAATAGAAGAAGAATCATCATCAGGAAGTGTAGTAGATGCAGCAGGGGTAGATGTCAACTGTGAGAAGGTAGAATTGATTGCATCCTGAAAAACCTCCAAATGCATCAAAATATTTCTTGCAAGGTGACATGTATCCAAAAGAGAGCACATATATTGGTGATACAAAGTAGTTGTTATACGATGCAATGGTAATTCATTTTATGTACCACTAATTCCTAAATGTGAGGACCGATGTGTTCAGTATATACTCGAGATCCACCAGTAGAAGAAAACAGATTATTGACCAACAATATATGAATTTGTTCGATGGCACATAAATATCTTGATTGGATAATTTACACTAACAACTGCAAAATGTATAGTAATAACATTTTGAACAACAAACACCTGTCAAGGGAATTTTCAAACCAACAATATGCCCCCTTCCTTGTTTGTTACTCTTAAGATGCACAAAGAAGCAATCACAAATCTTTAGATAATAGTAAAACCAAGAACCTCTCTAATATAAAGATAAGTTACCACCTCAGAGTAGCCAGTAGGTCAGTCATACTTTGAGTAAACAAGCAACTCTTCAGCAAGTTCTTGCATTGAAAGTTTCATAGCATCATTTTTTTAGTTTTTAAAATTTCTGACCCATTGGCGTGTTTGCAAACTACCATATTATAAATAATTACTTGGGAAGCTCGGGATTAGAAAGTCATGCTCTTATAGTTTTAAGTTTTAACTAGTGATGATTAAGATCATATCTACATTTTATTGAATCCTTGTATACAAAGTACGGTCGGACATAACTTATTGCTCATAAATAAAGAGAGGATGAAAACAGAATAATGGAGATAGGGCAAAAAGTACCTGCTTGGTTGATGAGTTTGATTTCCAGTCAAAAATTGGATGGTTTTCATTGGAGTCTTCCTCTGAAAGGCCAAACCTCCGAGCTTTGAAAGGAAAAGATGGTTCTCTATCCAGAACTTTCTTTCCACCATCATGATTATCCCACCATTTGTCGAGAGATGGTGTCATTGGCTGGACTTCCACAAGGGGAGAAAATACCTCCATATCATCCTTGAAGTTATAACTTCGAGTCGCGTGCAGCCTTCCTAGTGTTCCAGTAGTTATTACGCTTCTTCGAAGTGGGGTTTCCTCTGAAGCAGGTACGCTGAGACCACTTGATGCAGATCCTGCAGGAAAGGAAAATAAATCTCCAGATGTACCTGAACGAATTGAGTTTCGAGATGCAGAGACCCCTGAGGGCATTGTAAGGCTTGATGAAGCCCTAGAAGGAAGTGGATCAGGCATCAAGATAGAATCTCCAGCATCACCGGCCAAAAGAACAGTGTCATTTGTGAGGTTATTTTGATTAGCTGTTACAGGTTTTGACCTCTGCCAACATAGACTTGTGACCGCCTGATAAAGATTGAATCATGTTTCATTACTAAATGAATTGCTTCAAAAAATCCAGGTAGAAGATAAACATTGCATATATTACCAAGAGCCTGTAGGTCATGTGGTATCACTAAACCTTAATAAGGGGGTTCACAAGGGTTTGAAACCTGGACATTACAGTTTATTTGAGATTTATTCCAATCCTCTCCCCGAGACAAAAATGAGGCATTTATGATAACGGTTTAATAACTCAAAATAAAATAATAAGAAGATCATGGAACACATTAATATTTTCAAAATCTTTCTGTGGCAATCCTGCATGTCATCACCCATTTAGAAAAATCTTCAACTAAGAAAGATTCAATTAATATTTAGAATGTGACATTTACCTCAGAATTTCCATATGCACGAAGAACAGTGATTGGGTGAGGTTTCCCACGAATGTCATAGAATACGACCTGACCAGTGCTTGTACCAGCTGCCAAGGTTAATCCATCATCAGTGAATGCCAATGAAGAAAAGGGCACTTCATAAGAAATACAAGAAGATGGCTTCCTGGACCCAGTGTCAAAAGTGTATAACTTCATATCCAGACCAACACTAGCAATAATCTGTCAAATCAACAAGTTGTTTTTACTGTATGGCATTTCAGCAAAGATTGTTGTTACATGAATATAAACGGCTCAAGAACACACAAAATCTAAGCCAAAACGATATACTAGATACCTTGTCATTGGTTGGTGAAAAACTGACAGCAGAGGTCGGTGCAGAATGTTGTTTTAACCAGGAAGCCTGTAAAGCAAAAGCATTGTTTGATAGTTTAAAAGCTGCAGCCCCACAAAAGCCACAGAAGAAGAAGGTTAAGGATTTAGCCAAAGACAAGTTCATAATCCATATGCTTAAATTAATTATTTGAGCTTGCTAGTATGATATATATAGGAAATTATACAGTACATAGGGTATCATACATTCCTTACTATAATCACTGTTAAATGTAGGATTTTATTGATAGATACACGAGTATAATACTCAAACTGTATAGAGTCTCTAAAGAGTTTTCTTATAATCTATGTGTGTGTGGTGACCATATATATTTGGCAGATGATACAAAAAAAAATCATCTAGCCTTTGGTTCTTTTGTTGAAAATGAAGTAATCTCTATTAAGAGATCTCAAAATATGCCTTTCGATAAATTAAATTGGCTTTTGGGTGTCTTATTCTAAGCAGATCAGCAAACATATAAAGGAAGTTTCATATTTTGCTGAGAAACACACAATCAAACAAAATTACATTGTTTTTTCTCAAACAATACAAATCCAAATACATGTTAGACATTTTATATGTTGCAATCACTTATACTCACCAACATAAATCCATGTTTATATGTCTTACCTTTGGGCTGCGTCCAGTTGTGTCCCACTGGTGAATGGACCCATCATCCCCAGCCGTAACCAATAGGTGCCTACTGAACCGGGAATAATCAAGTGCACCCAAAACCTGGTCTTGTAATTTTGGAGAACAGATGTAAAAATCATATACATCAGAACCAATCAGAATTATAATGGCTATGCAGAAACATGAGTTCCTGGAAGAACATAATCAACCTGTCCATTAGGGTCCCTCAGCTCGGCAGCTTTTGTGCCAGAAGAAAGGTTATGAAGTATCAGATCTCCTTTACGACTGACAGAAGCTATATGTTCATCTTTGCAATTGTACATTACACCAGTTATAGTATCAGTATGACCTTTCAACCATTTCACACAACGCTTGTTCTGCAAATCCCATATTTGTACAACTTGACCAGTTCCACCAGAACAAAGATATCGAGACCCTTTATTGCTGAAGCTGATAGTTGATATAGACCCGGAAGGCTAATAAATTTAAGAAAAAAATATGAGAGGAAAATGTCAAGTGAATTTTTCAGGTCAACATCGATATCTCAAGTCAAACAAATAAGTTGTGATACAGTAAAACCTCAACTTATCATGCAAAAGCCCTTAATGAAATCCTACTCAGGTTTCTCTAATTCTCCAACATGGGAGCAATAAATTAATGATAAATTAATCGTCGTAACCCTACACTCTTGTGTGCTAACTCTACTGCTTCATGTAAGTCATATGGAACATGGGTTGGAAGGTCCTAAACATTTACCAGAACTAAAAAAGAACCAATTGTATGCTCATATCAACTACACATTTGATTCCACCGACAATACTATCTAGATTGGATCGATTTTCACTTATTATCAGAACGTCAACAACCCAATTCCTAAAAATCGTGCTACTCACACAATATTATATTGTATCTTAGAAAACAGTAGGCTCCCACCACCATGAATGGCCTCGAACTTCTAATTTATCGAGAAAACCCAGCGAATGTAAAAAAAATAAAAATAAAAATCTTAGTTTTGATAATGTACCTCAACAGTATCACCCCTAGAATCTTTGTCAGGCACCATCCACAAGCTTTGCCCGTTTTTCCTCCATAATGATACCTTACTATCTTCCCCAGCACTGGCCAAAACTAAATCTAATCGAATCGAAGTTTAAGATCATTCCCGAGAAAACAAAATGAATGAGAAATCAATCACACAGTCAATACAATGCATCAAATTGAAGTGAAAAGAGAAATAGGGATAATAGTGAAATATGCACTAACTGTTGTGATTCCACTTGACGGAATTAACGCGTGAGCCTGGGGACGGAGAGTAGGTGAGAACGCAGGGGTTCTGAGGCTCCACCGAGATGTCGAACAGTTTCACGGTGTCGCCGCCGCTCGCCGCCAGAAGCAACTTCGGCGATTCAACCGAACTCATTATGCAATGGCACTATGCACTGCGAATTGAAGGGGAAAATTGGGGTTTTGAAAATGAAGCGCGTGTGGAGGTGCGTGGAAAAAAATGATGGTCTCTTGCTTCTTTTTGCTGCTTTAATTTTGTGTTTTGTGTGTGGGAGAGAGAAAGAAAGAGAGAGGGGAGATTGAAGAATTTCAAAAAATGTTTTTTTTTTTCAAATTGTATTTATCAAAAACAAAATTACTGGATTTCACTATCTTTTAAGTTATCTTACTTATAATAACTTACATAATCATAGAACAAATTGTACTTCTAATACTTTAACCAAAACAAACCAAACAAAGTGTGAAAGCAAAAAAATTGAACACTGTATACTGTTTCTGATCAATGATCACATACGAAAACAAAACAATCGAAAGCAGGAAATTGAACGCTGCATTCATTTTCGTCTGTCCCAGATCAATCGCCACAAGTAACCTAAGATTTGTTGTATGATTATGTAAGTTACTCATAATTAAGATAACTTGAGAAATCTAACTTAGAACAAATTATATTTCTAATACTTTAACCAATAATCACATATCAAAACAAAACAAACCAAACAACGTGAAAGCAAAAAATCGAACACTATATATTGTTTCTGATCAATGATCACATACGAAAACAAAACAATCGAAAGCAAGAAATCGAACGCTACATTCATTTTCGTCTGTCTCAGATCAATCGTCACAATTTGTTGTATGATTATGTAAGTTACTTATAACTAAGATAACTTGAGAAATCTAACTTATGAAGTTTATTCACCATTACATATGTTTTCCTATGCATCAAAAACACCATACAAAACTTCTACACAACATTAATCAATCAAACAAGCCAAAAAAATAAAAACAAAGTCTCCTCCTAATCAATTCGAACAGCAAGTCGACTTCCTATTGTAGTTCCCGTTCTCCCCAACCTTAATCGAGATCCCCTGCCCGGGAACAGGTGCCGCCACGGCCTCCTGCGTCGTCAGCGCCTTCCGGCTGACGATCTGATAAATATCGAGCAAAACCGTCTGAAACGCCTTCTCGACGTTGAGCGCCTCGAGAGCCGAAGTCTCGAGAAACGAGAGCCCTTCCTTCTCCGCAAACCCCTGCGAGTCTCGCTCGGCCACGACTCGGAGGTGGTTGAGATCAGACTTGTTACCGCAGAGCATGATGACGATGTTGGAGTCCGCGTGGTCCCGCAGCTCCCTCAGCCACCTCTGCACGTTCTCGAACGTCTGACGCTTCGTGATGTCGTAGACGATCAGGGCCCCCACGGCCCCACGGTAGTACGCGCTCGTGATGGCCCGATAACGCTCCTGGCCCGCCGTGTCCCATATTTGGGCCTTCACCGTCTTGCCTTCAACCTGAATATATATATTATATATAAATATATTATATATGTAATATATATGATATAATATAGGACGGAAAGCGACCTGGAGAGTCCTGGTGGCGAATTCGACGCCGATTGTGGATTTGGACTCGAGGCAGAACTCGTTGCGAGTGAATCTGGAGAGGATGTTGGATTTTCCGACGCCCGAGTCTCCGATCAGGACGATCTTGAATAGGTAATCGTACTCGTGATCTACCTTGTACGCCATCGATCGCTTCTTCTTCCCTCTGCGCGTGGACGATTCATGAACAGATGAGATGCATGGCAGCTTCGATTCCTCTGAGGCAAACCCTTGGATCGAATATGTTGTTACAATGAAACACGAGACGAATATCTCGATGAGATGTAAGAAATGGTTTGAGAAACAGAATAACCGATATAACAGGAATTTGAAATGGATGTTCTTTGGTAAAGTTGAGATCTATAGATAGGGGTCACTCCCCACCCCCAAATTATTTAACCATACTTATAACAAATTATATGAAGATTATTTTTATTTTAGTTTATCTTACGGTGTGAGGAGTGCAAACGAGTCGGGTCGATCTTTGACCTTATCGAGCATGCTCGACAAAATAATTAAATGACTCACAATTTTCAAGCTCGAGCTTGACTCGTTAAAAAAATTGACTACTTTCGAGCCGTGTTAAATATCTCAGATCAACTCGATGAAGAACGTTTGACTCATATAGAAGTTAGACAACCTTAATTATATCACTCCTTAACAAAGTACTAGTGTTATCAATTCAACTTTGACATTGTATTAGAGCAGACTCAATACGATGATTAGATATCTAAACCAATGTAATTTTCGACTTTCCACGAGTAGAGCATTCCACATCGATTGCACCAAGGAGTAAGAACTTTGGGTTAACATATAAATTGAACAATTTCTTATAAGAGCATCGAAAATTATACTTGTGCTCGACTCGTTAACAATAATGAGCTGCTCGAGCTCGAATATGCTCGCTTGCTCGTGAGCCGCTCGAATATTTGTCTTACGAAAATCGAAATCCAATGAAAATTTCTAGTATATAATTAAAAATTGAAATTCGATTCAATTCCGAGTCAACGAGTAAAAGCATAGAAAACGAAAGTGACATATATGAAGAGGCCAGAGGGCACCAAAATGAAGAGGGGCACGACCGCGCCGTAGCCGTGGCTGGAGCCGCCGCCGCAGCCGAGCACACCGAGCTTGATCTGCACCATGTTGAGCAGGGCCAGCATCAGAAACGCCGACCCGCAAACCGAACCCGCGGCGGAAACAACGTACCCGACCCGAAGGGCCGTTTTGTTGACGTGGGCCAGATCGAAGGCCCAAAAGAAGCGGTGGTCGTGGTGGGCCTGGTGGGCCGGGTGTTCTCTGCGGGCCATCCGGAGGGCCTGCTTGAGGCCCAGCGCGGCGAGGCTCGAGAAAAGGAAGCAGCTGAAGGAGTAGACGTGGTAGGCGACGAGATCTTCGGCCACTTTCGGGCCGGGCGAGCAGGCGGGCTTGTCGATCAGGCTGTTGCTCGGGTCGGTCGGGTTCCAGGAAAGCCCGATGAAAACCGCGAGGGTGAAGAGGGAGTTGACGTTGACGATCCCGTCGAGCGCCGAGATGTGAATGCTGGTCGCCGACATCTTCAGATCGGATTATTTTGTCTTGTAATTTTCTGAGGTTGTTTGCTCTGTCTATTTCGATGCTCGAAAAATAAAGTGTCTGTACCTTTTGCTTTATGAGAGTGTTTGTTTTTAGTATTTTTTTTCGGGTCGGTGCGATTTTTGTTTGAAATTGTTCGTTTAGGTCAATACGGAGTACTTATTTCATTGACCAAATATAAATGACAAGAGTAAAATAGAAAATTAACAAATTTTTTTTTATCATTTTGTTCATTTCATCTAAAATAAAAAGTGCAGTAAAATTTTCTTTTGTACTTTAAATGAATTAATTAAGTCAAATCCATCCATTTGTAATAAGAAAAAGTGAGAATTATCCTTGATTCAAGATAATTATAGGAGTATTGTTTTAGCGTGAGGTTTTATATTTTCTCATTTTACTAATCTGAAAATTTGCGCTGACAATTAGTATATACAATATTGATATTCGAAAAAATATATCTTCATAATATAATATTTCAAAATCTTTAATTAATTTTTTCAATACATGTCACAAGGCTTAATCACAATAAAGTTTAATCGTCAACTTTACTCTAGAAACTAAAAATACTTTGTTTTTCAAATTACATGTCAAATACTCCTACTATGTTCCATCAACACTTAAAGAATTAAGAAGGTAAGATTAATAACATAAAGAAAAAACACTTATTACTAATATATATTCAAATACTAAAACTCTGTTTCAAATAAACCTGGTAAAAAACACAGTTTTACACATCCTGCTGCTACACAACAACACATGACTAACTAACTTATCACACTTATAACTGAATTAAAAACACATACAATTACTTCACAATGTTCCAAAAGATTTAGAGCATCAAGTGTTTCAGGTAATAAATTGCTTTGTGAACTTCATTCAAACGAATTGAAATATGCTCATTGGTATATTTGCACACAAGAATCTCCTCACACAAAGTAAACATAACATAACTAACACCACTGAACACATATAAGCAACTAGATAGATTCATTACTCTCGTCTCGTTTCACCGATCCATTTGTCGAGCCCTCGACTCTCGACGAACAGACGCTTGCTCCTTCCCTTCCGTGCTCAGCCGAGACACTGCCCCTTCAGTAATTCTGTTCGAAACCGACCCCACCATCCCTTCTCGAATGATGCTGCAGTTCTTCACCTTTCCTTCCCCACCAAGATAATTCGTCAGGGCCCGTTTAACGCCCAGCCCACGACTCGGAAGCTTGTTGCAGTTGGCGCTGCTTCTAAGGAAAGGAGTCCTCTCGCCCGCTCCTCCTCTCGAAGGGGCCGGGCTCACGAGGGGAGCGGGTGAAAAGTTTGGAGTCGAGTACGCAGTTGATCGGGTGGGAGTGCCTGAGAGGGGCACTGGAAAAGGAACCCCCAACTTCCTCCGGGAAATCGAGACGGAAGAGAGCTTTTCGGAGGACTGCTTATTTATGTCGTCCACGTACAAAAGATCCTCGATGCGAGCCACGATGTTGAACGACAAACTCTCCAACACCCTCGAGTAGCTCTCCAGGATCGACTTCCCAACATCCTGAAAACATGAGATTGATAATTGATATGCAGTAAGAAAAAAGGTTAAGACTTGAAGATCAAGATCAGACGTTGTTGCATTGGATCAAGAAAACATGAGATTGATAGTTGATATGCAGTAAGAAGAAAGGTTAAGACTTGAAGATCAAGATCAGACCTTGTTGCATTGGATCAAGAAAAAATGAGATTGATAATTGAGATATGCAGTAAGAAAAAAAGGTGAAGACTTTAGATCAAGATCAGACCTTGTTGCATTGGATTTTGGTGGCGTCTAACGTCGTTTGCGTGAGGCCAGGGAAGCGGTGTTTCAAGCAATGCAGGAGGCTTTCGGCTCGTTCGACTAGCAGCTCCCTCTTGTCTCCGTCTGTCATGAGGTCTTTCACCATCTCCCAAGACGATTTGACCGAAGAACGATTCGGATTAGGGTGCGGTTTCGGATGCTGTCTTCTTCGCCACACGTGTATCGCAGCCTCGACTCGGTTCGCTATCTCGTAAGCGACGTGGTCGGAAGTTAGGTCGAGGCAATCGAGCAAGCACTCCGAAGAGAAATGTTCGGAAGTGATGTAACGGTAGATGAGTTCACCTAAGCATGCTCTCCCATTCTAAGTTCACAATATAACACAAGATCAAGATCAAGATTTGAAAGACTGGATTTTTATTCACGATGCGGATATAGGTAAAGATCGAACCTTTGGAAGAGTGTCGAGGTACGTCTCGGGCACTTCCATTTCGGACAAGGCAATGCTGTTGATAGACATAGCGGCTTTCAGTATCTGACTCGCGAATTCGCGTTTGTTACTCAATTGCTTTCTCGTGAGATCGGAAAGACCTCCGGAAGGGACGCGTGGGACCGGCAGCCACCATTTGTCCTCCTGACGCTGAATCGCTTTCCGGCAAGGGACACCATCTTTTTCCGGAGCTATCACGCCTTGATCAACGTACCAAAACTCGGTATCTATGAACCCGTCGAGTATTTCCTGCAAGTGTAAAGTCGGTTATACCCTCGTGAAACAGAAGAGTAAACCCTCATTCAAACCAAACCCTTACGAGTAACATATTGTCGAGCTTTCGGAGAGCCGGGAGGTTGATGAATAGGTCCGATCTTGGCCGAGAGGTCATCACCTGAAAAACGAAGAAAAACCCAACTCAATCGAGTTCGCTTACATGTTATTACAAACTAATATTACTAAATTAGGAGTAGGATCATCACCTCAAGCCGACTCCCATCAGGAAACGTTTGCCACGCCGGTTTCAATTCGACGATATAGTCACTGGCGCAGAGGAGCCATTCCATCTCCCTCTTCCACATTGCTTTCTTCTCCGGCAGCATTGGCTCCAGCCTCCACAACTGTCCGAACACGGTAGCTACGAAGACAGAACACAAAAAATCAAAATACAAGAAGAAAAGAAAACAGAGCAATAGCTATCAGAGTATTCTTTACCACACAGATTGGTGATGGCGTTAGAAATGGACAGCGCCGGACAAACCCCCTTCCCGCATCCGGACATGTCTTCTCCGAGCAATAACTTCGCGAACCTCTCTTTCATCATCGTCTCTGTTTCTATTCGAACTCAGAAGAAGAAAAAAGATTCAATTTTTATTTTTGAAAATTGACGAATTAAACGCCCGCGACTGACCTGAATCTTTCGAACCCTTGTTCTTCAGCGCCGATTCGGCGTCGCCGGCGCTCAATTGGGGCGTGTTTTTCGCCGTGCAATTTCCGATGGGCCAACCCAACTGGGCGGAGGAAGAATTGTCGGAACTGGATCGGCTCTCGAAACTCGTGCTCTCCCTCGACTCGTCACTGACCAACTCTCTTTCACTACCATCTCCCATTGCCACAGCGAAGATTTTTTTATTTTTAGTATTTATCTAAAAAAGCTCAAAAAAAAAATGGGTTCTTGAAAGCCCATGAAGCTTCAGAGCTGAAATAATTGCAAGGTTTTTCTGGGCTCAGATTTGATTTTGAAAGTTATAATAGGCGAAGACAAAAGTAGTGAAGGGCCAACGTCTAGAGCTGCACATTCGGTCCGGTTCGACCCTGAACCGACCGGTTCGGAACCTGAACCGAAACCGGATAAACCTGAACCGGCCGGTTCGGAACCTGAACCTGAACCTTGGACCGGTTTTAACCGGTTCGGGTTAGGTTCAAGGCTGATCCGGTCCGGTTCCGAACCTAAACCGGCCGGTTCGGCCCGAATAATTTTTTTATATTTTTTATAGTTTTTTTTTTATGTATTCCTAGATACTAATTAAAAATAAACTTATTTACAATATTCTTAAATTTTTTAATATTTAAATTTGTATTTACTAAATATTTGAATTTGAAATTTGAAAAAATTAATCGTTATTTGATTTTATGGTCTAGATTCAACCAAATTTGAAAAACTAGCCGTCTAGGTAAGTTAGGTAAGTGAAGTAACTGAGAACTACATGGACTTTGATTCCGAGTATACATAGGCACTTTAATTTGGTATCGAAAAATAAAAAAATTATTTTATTTTTCGATATTAAAATTAAACTCAAGTCTAATTTTTATGTAAATTTTATTTTAAGAACTACGTGAACTTTGATTTCTCAACGAGAATACGTAGACACTTTATTTTTGTATAGAAAACTAAAAAAAATATTTTATTTTTCGATATTAAAATTAAACTCAAGTCCAATTTTTATTTAACTTTCATTTTTTCACATTATTTCTTAAAATAAGTTAACTACATAAAATCTTTTATTTTTTTACAAAACTTTTTAAAAAAATTAATTCTCAAAAACCTTTTTAAAAACAAAAAAAAAACCCGGTTTCAAGGTTTGGACCTGAACCGGTCGGTTCAGAACCTGAACCTGAACCGGGTTGAACCTGAACCTTGAACCTGTTTTCACCGGTTCGGGTTCGGTTCATCGAAACTCCGAACCTGAACCTTATGAACCTGAACCGGATAGCCCGGAACCGGCCGGTTCGGCCCGGATGTGCAGCTCTACCAACGTCTACTTGGGAGTGACATTCAAATTAATACTACGAGAGAGAGAAATTTAATAATTACAGTGAAAGGGAAATGTAGCCGTAGGATAAAGGTTGGGGGTGACGGACAAAAGTCAAATTTTACACGGATTTACTGTTTTGCCCTTTTTGGGGGTGAATTCAAACGGCAACCATAAAAGGGACTTTGGGGAGTTTTGATTTTCAAATGGGTTGTTACTTGTTAGTTGGTTGATGATTTTGTTTATGGAATAATGTTCAATCTAGACCAATAAAAATTGAATTAAAAAATAATTACAATAAAACTATTGAAAAAAATTGAACAGAAGCCACATCCAATTTTCTAATAAAAATAACTAAAATTTAAAAATTATAAAAAAGTAAAGGACTCTATGTGCACTCAGAGTTTTGAAATTAGAAAAATCGTGGTATTATCTCAACTTTTATGTCATCGAACTCACAAAAATTGTGAGGGATTGAAGGATTCATTTTAATCTTTATCAATTGAGTAATCATATAGTAGAAAAATGTACTAGAAAACATATTGAGTGAATCTATTTATTTTGAACAATGTTTTAACTAAAATATCACATATCTAAGACTTGAAAAGAGTGTTTATTTATGTTTTCTAAATATTGAATTAGGGTAAAGTTAATAGTGCATTTATATAAAATTAGGTAATAAACTCACTTTAAATACCCTGTTAATGCACCTAATTAAATCGCCTTTTTAGTGTTTAAATCATTTAATTACACTTCTTTTCCGAGTAATTGACTTCTTGATTAGTAGTAGTAGTAGCAGTAGTAGTATAGTTAAGATTGTCTTTATGAAAAATTACAATACTCCGTGCATAAATAAAAGGCGATCTATTTAATTTGAATACTATTGGAGTATTAATTATTTTTAGTTTTTTAAAGTTATTATTATGTATAGAAATATTAGACGCGCTTCACGAGATATAATTGAAGTAGCGTGTTAGGCATGTGAGAGCGCCGAGCATGAATCAAATGTAGCAGTTGCAATCTCTTTTGTCTTTTTTTATTTTATTTTATGCATTTTTCTGACTTTTGAGTATTTTATTAATTTTAACGGTCGATTCTTCTGGCTTATTGTTTGTTGGATCAACAAGGTTATCTAATTACATAAGACAGAACACTAATTACACTATTTTTAAAAGGATAATTTTAAGATTAGAAGATAATAGTATAACATATGTTTGAGCTTAAGATTTCACTTACAAGTAGGGATGAGATTTATTGTTTTATAATATTATCAAATAGTGTATGTAACATCAGTCAAAAGTTTTTTTCTTAGTTGATTAAACACTTGAATATTGTAATGCCCCGAAAAATGCAAGTGATTAAAGGAATTGAATATGCTACTCATACCAACAGATCCATCTTCTTTTCTGGGCATCCTCCTATAAGAACTCCAAAGTTAAGCGTGCTGGCTCTGGAGTAATTATAGGATGGGTGACCCCCTGGGAAATCTTCCGAGTGCGCACGAGTGAGGACAAAGTGCGCTGGAAAAGACAAGTGTTGGTACAGTGGGGCCAGGATATCACTCCCGCAAGCAGTCATTGGTAACCGAACCGACCCATTAGGGTCGGGCTTCGACCCCTCAACGGGCCGGGGCGTTACAAATTTAGACCTGAGAGTCGAAGAATATAAGGATAAGACTTTCAAAGAGGATCGTAAAGTTAAGCACTTGAATTGAGGACACGAAAGTCGAAGAGTGTAAAGATAAAACTTTCAAAGAGGATTGTAAAGTCTAAAGATTCGAACTCGAGATGTGTGTAAGTATAGTTTCAAATTCGAAAAATGTGTGTGAAAGTAATTAAATTTTCAAAAAGTTCGAACCTAAAATATGTGTGTGCGTATTTAAATTTCTCAATTGACCAATAGACTAGTAAAAAAAATGTAATCTTTTTTTTTTTCAAATTTACCGTCAAATGAGATGTGTATTAAATTTGATTGTCATTTAATTAGAAACATGTTGGAGTAGAGTCTTGCTCATTATATTATTCTCAATTCTCAATATGTTGCCACTTAAACTATAAACATAAAGAACATATGTTTAATAGTAACACATCAATGAACTAAACATTAAAATTGATGTCTTCATCAACTCATGAAATAAAGTAGTAACTCAAGAGTCTTCATCAAGAACACACCCTCAACTTCATGTTGTGGGCATCTTCATCGACTTGATGTCTTCGACTAGCCGCTCCAAATCTTCGTACGAAGACCCTCCCTCTCTCACGCTCGCCTTCGCCTGCTTCGCCAACTCATCCGCATTTCGCAAGAACTCGTCCTTCCTCGACACCATAACCTCCCGAACCATCTTCTCGACAACAACTCTATCACACCTATCCTTCATATCCAACCCAACCTTCCAAACCTCCTCCACAAACCTACTATTCACATGCTGGTCAACATAATGTGGCCAACAAATCATAGGCTTCCCCTCGACTATGCTCTCCATAGTCGAGTTCCATCCGCTGTGAGTCAAGAACCCACCGACCGATGAATGGGCCAACACCTCTTCTTGCGGAGCCCACCTCACAACGCAACCTCTCTCCTTCGTCCCTTCAGACAACTCCACAGGAACATCATCATCCGACTCGAAAGGCTCCATCACCGAACCGGGCCTTCGCACCCACAAGAATCTCGACCCGCTATTCACCAGCCCATGCCAGATCTCAAACAGCTCCTCCTTCGTCATGACAGCAAGGCTTCCTATGCTGACATAGACAACGGATCTCGACGGCTGATTGTCTAACCAGGAGATACAGCTCTTGTCTTCTTTCCAGAGGCTGTTGGAGATGACGGGCCCGCCTATCCTCGCTTTCAGATGCTCGTGGAGGGGCCCGACAGCGTACATCTTCGGGCAGACACCCTTCAACTGCGACAAAACGGGCCCCTCGAGTTCTTGAAACGTGTTGAGAATAAGTCCATGAGCTAGGCGAATGTGCTTGCCCTCCTTGAGAACTAGCTGTATCCGAGTATCATTATCGATTTCCTTAGTCCTACAAAGGGTAGGAAGGTCTCGACGCCTGATAATCCCTTCCATTCCGGGTACATTAATTATCATCTCGTCTAAGTTGTCATCTGTGCCCGACCCAAAACACGCATTAATCGATTAACGAAAACACAGATTAATCGAAAACACAGATTATACCTTTGAAGGGAAGCTCTCCACCCTGAATGATCTTAGGGACACAAAGGTAAGTCCAGAGTGCGCACGGGCTGATTGTGTCGAACGAGAGGAGAGGGACACCGATCTTCGCAGCCACATCGACTGCGAAACAGAGGATCCCATCGGCTATTATGCAAGTCACGGGCTTATCGGAGTCGGGCCCATATGCTCCTCCAGGGGAAACCATCTGGCGAAAAATCGAGGCGGTGACTGCCTCGATGGATGCCAGCAGGGCAAGGACATCGTCGGCTGTCCGGGGATGGTCCTCAGGAAGCCCGTCTGGGACAGCCTCGAAACGGAAGAGATCAGAATCGTACTCGATGCTCGAGTCGAGGCGGTTCTGGACGTGTTGGGTGTTTAGGAAAGTGATGTTGATGCGGTGAAGGCAGAGGAGTTGAGCGAGCTTGAGCATGGAGTTGACCGGGCCCTGGAGGGGCAAAGGGAATACGAGGACATGAGGTTGAAGGCAGTCATTTTTCGTTCGATTCGACCAAGACATAGTGATAGTGTTGGTATGTTTATTTCTGAGCAAGGGGCACTGGTATAGTGGTATATAATCCAATCTGATAAGTGTTTGTTTGTGAGCACAGAAAACAGATTTTAAGGCAGAAATTTACTATAAAAAGATGAGAGAAAATCAAGATAAACTTGTTTTAAAACAACACGACAAATGAATTCGATTAGATTCAGAAACCACATGTACAGTTGACTTAACTTGCCAAGAAATGAAAAGGACATTCTTTTTTAATAACTTGTTCATTTTCCTCAAAAATAGAAAATAATAATAATAATAATAATAATAATAATAATAATAATAATAATAATAATAATAATAATAATATGATCATACTCTCTCATTTCTTCGTTCTTGTTGTACACGGCTGAAAAACAGCAGAAATGATATAAAACGACAGATAAGGATGACATCATCTAAACGCTTCTTCCACCCGAGCTACTGACCTTGCTAGCTGCAGTTTAGGTGGTTATAACTTCTCTTGACATGCCACTAAATAAGGTTCTTCCCTCGAACAGGAATCGGTCGTTTTTCAAGTTCTTTTCTATGTTTTCAAAGACAGGAGAGTTGCTTGCAGGCGTTTCGTGATGATCACTGGCATGACCTTGAACCCTTTCCGCATTGTTCTCGAGACCACTTCTGATCCAGGCAGCATTATTCAGATCTGCAGCCACCGACAATAAATCCTGACTGGAGAAAGACGGGACCTCTTCAAATTCAATGAATTCTGGTCCCAATAATGATCTATGAGGAGAATGCACAATGGGCCCCGCACAGCACCCATGCCCACATTGCAATGGAACTACGTGCTCACCACCGAATGCACCATTAAGAAACTTGCATATTCCAGGCTCCAATTTAGATGCTTGCACCGCCGGTCCATGCATTGGAGAGTCGTGTCTAGAGGATTTGCACAAACTGAATGCACCCACTTTTGCCACCGGGCGAGAAACCACAGGCTGGCTCGGACCAATAGTTTCAACAGGGAGTGGATTTGGTTCCAAAACACCTCTTGCAGAAGTAACAAGTCCGCATTCATCATTTTCTGGTTGATCTTCTTCCATCAAGCTTACATGTTCTATTTCTGCGGACCTCGTTGATTTTACAGACCCGCCGGATTCAACGAGTACATTTTGTTGATCTTCCATTGATTTCATTTCCACTTCCTCGGAGGACCTGAATGAGCTGAGAGCTCCACCTGATGAGGTTTCTTGGGGAGGTACAGTCATCAAGTCGCCAGATGTTTTAGGTAATATCTGAACAGTTAGTGGCGTTGATCTCCTACGATTAACAATCCCACGCCTGAGTGTTGAATTCCAGTGGTTTTTTATTGCATTGTCTGTTCTCCCTGGGAGGAGTTTGGCAATACATGCCCATTTATTCCCATGAACCGAGTGGGCATTGAGAATTATACGATCCTCTTGATCTGCAATATAATCATAAGAATACTTTAAAAGGAGCACTGCATTATCTCAAATTATAGTTCCAATGGGAACAATTTGCAGAAGACAAAAATGACTCGCACCGAAAAGGCTCAAAGACAAACAAAAATGGTAGGGCAAATAGTTTAACCTCTCCTTACAACTGCCCCTTTTTCATCCCCAACACATACAAAACATGCACACAAATAAAAACAGAACAGTATAACAAATTGAAACTGACAAAAGAACTCGGTAGTATGTGTTGACCAATTCTGAACGAGGGTAATGGTCTTAATAGCAAGACCGCAGCGTGACAGAAAATCACGAAGCAGAGAACTTAATCTGAAATTAGAGATCTACTTCTGTAAGCAATTTTAGCGTTTCATCTCCTCAATCCCAAAATGATAGGCACAAGTCATAACTTGAACTTCAAAACTTCACAAAGAAAAACCTAAGAGAGTAGAGATGTTAAAATACAAAATTAGTTGTTATGATTGATAACTTCATTCTAATAATACTGATACAACAGGAGAGCAACATAAATATAATCAGAATGGGCTGCAATGTAGCTCAATGAATTGAGCATGTAATTCTATGAGTGTGGATCTGAAAATAAGGGACACGGGTGTAGGCAAAGGCATGCCAGTATACACAGCTACAGACCCTCTCTTGGAAATTGGAATATAAATTCGTAATAAGACCGCCCCACAACTTTTAAGGTCTATCAGGATCAGGGCTAACATATGCTCACGATTTCACAAAGGAAAACAACAAGTAGATTAAAGTTTATTTGCCGCAATCTAACATCTCAAACTTGGGCCAAGATTTACAAGTGACAACAATAGTAGAAACATCCATAAATTAAAAGAAATGTTTTAATTTTGGCACACAAATCATTCTTATTCAAAATAAAAGGAGGAAAAATCAGGAATATATAGAAAACAATTGATTTCAACCAATAACTCAATGCATGCCTTTCTCTCTAGAACCCCAGATTATCACTACTTTTATTGAGAAATATTAAAACAAACTCTCCCAATTTATCTTTTATGTTTCCATTATTTTGTAAGAACAAAAAAATCCCAAATTCTAGGAGTCCTTTACTTGAACTATAGTGCATTATAGTCCTTTACTCTAGTGGTGACTGGTCTACCTGCAATGGATCGCGCATTTGCCAAGTTACTTGACCAGATTTACCCTAAATAAAGCTTCAGTGATCAGAAGCCTCGACGGCGTACAATCCAGCAAGGATACGGACACCTTTTTCTCTATTTCATGATCCGGAAAAGAAAAGGAACCCAACTCTTCATTTTACCATATTTACAAGTTCAAATAGATAGTGCAAGTAAATAACAGATACAAAACAAAGGTCCACAAATATCTGAGTATCCGTTTCTTAGGAATCTTAAAAGCCACCTCAAATTAATTCAAGCGGCATCATGATTCATTTCTAAGAAATAACTCAAACATAACCAAGCAATGCTAGAACTCAAAATACTCTTGCATAACAACCCCGTACAGAGCACAAACGACGACAACTCCGAGAAACTACACAAGCGGAAACATAAACGACATCAAGTGCTAACAACATCAATAACAATAAATCGAAGATCGATAGATCGGATATCTACACATACCAAACATTCAAGCACATCCAGAACACAAAACACCCAATACATTTCCTATTTAAAGTCAAAATAATCGATATTCCAAACTGCACCTTCGTATTTTCTAAAAGGCGAAACCCATAAAAACAAAATTACCTACCAGTAAAAGGTTTCCGTTGAACGGAGGGGTCAAGCTGATTGCACCAGCGGAGGCGGCACGACTTCCCGGACCGGCCCGGAATTCCTCGGGCGATGAGGCTCCAATTTCTCGGCCCGAACTTACTCACCAAACCGCTCAGAATCTCGTCCTCGTGCGACGACCACGGACCCCGAACAGTCCCGTTCATCGCCGGCGACTGTTCTTCGAGTTCTTTCATCTCCTGCTGCTCTCCGTTCATCCTCTCCCCACCACCGCAATCGTACCTAACTTCGTTGCCTCTGCAAATTCAAAACAGAACAAAAAAATAAAAGGAATTCCGACTACTCTCTGTGGACGGTTTTGTCTCTCGGTTTTCTGGAAATGACATCCGTGCCCTCGTGTAGGCAGCGAAACGACGGCGTTATATGTGATACGACGACGTCTTCGACCCGGGGCAACAAAGTAACTACCAGTGTCGTCTGGTGGGGTCCACTTTTTGTTGCAACCGCTTTCGCTTTGGTGGGCCGAAAGTTAAAATTTTTCAAATGACCTAAATCGTTTCAAATTTTTAGTTTTTTTTAATTACTTAATTAAACTTCGAATTGTTACTTATTAATTAATTAGGTGGAAACCATATTAGGTTATGTTTTCAAACTGTTTGGAATCACATTTCGTCATTTCGTCATTTCGTCCGACTTTTCATATGTCTGTTGTTTGACAACCAAACCGATTTATGGTGTAATTAACTGTTTTAATTAGCTTAGTAATTACTGTTGTATTATTTACTGGGAATACAATATAAAAAAACTATTAAATGTTAGAGAATAATTTTTTAATGGTATCAAATATTTGATAATTAGATACAAATTTAATGTGTTTTACTATTTTCGTTTCACGTGCATAAAAATTAATAATTGTACCTCAAATATTAAAATATTAAATTGTTGAGATATTGAAATAAAATGTGTCAAACTCAAATGACATGTCATTAGAACTTGTATTTATGTTTAATTACCACATTGAAGATGACCATTTCAATTGTAGGTACATACCATTTGTGTAGTGGTAAGACATTTGATTATTTAAGTGCAAATTTTCTATTGAAATTCAAGTTTGATCTATGAGTGAGACAATTTTTTTTATTAAAATTTTATGAAGTTTGGCATGAAGTGAAAATCTTGTTAACTCTCTTCAACATGTGTCATGCACATTTCTGGATTTAATCTCTTCATCTTAATAAAAAAAAATTGTATAAGTACACTTAAAAAGAAAGAATCTTGATTATCAAATATTTAATATCAAATACAATTAAAAAAGGTACAAATGGGCAAAAATATTATGTTTTTTTAATATATATATATATATATATATATGTGTATGTGTGTGTGTGTGAATAAAAAATATGTAGTTTTTATATTTTGTATTGTTGAAAAATATAAATACAAATTAATAAGTACAAATTATTTTTTATATTATAAGTAATGTATTAGAAATTTGTTATGCACACTTTATTTTTTTTGGAATTCTCAACTAATTATGCAAATTTAAAAAAAATTAAGTATTTCATATTTCCAATATAAATATTATTTTATCTTTATTTTTTCAGATACTTTTCAAACATTACTTACACTATTTACAACGGAAAAAACAATTCAAACACTATACTTTATAACTTTTAACACTCCACATTATTTTCTCTATCTTCCACTTGATAATTCAACACCAATTCAATCTTTTCACCCTACAATAATTTTATTTAATAAAATTCAACACCTTACCTCCAACACTTTTATTTTATTTTCTTATTTTTCTTTTAATTTTGTTTTTGTATTTAATAACAATTACTGATTTAAATAAATTAAATAATTATTGGATCCATTCAAAAAAGATATTTAAACTAAACATAAAAAATTATTGATAACTAGAATATGGAATATAAATTATAGAGAAAAATACTATATTTTTTCTATCCAAATTGAATGAAATAAAGCTCTATTTATAGAGTATAAAAAATAAACAAAATTGGTATAAAAATTTAATAAAAAAAAAAATTACTATAAAATAATCCAATTTAAAAAAAGAAGATGAGATAAAAAATTTTAATTCAAACTAACATGTGTCAAAATAGTACTCATTCTTTTACAATTTCAACAGGTTTAATTAATTAACTCCAAACAATTCATTTCACTTTCAAACTGAATCTCAACACTTCCCTTACATACTTTCAACCCCTTAAAATTTTTATTCAATAAGCTCATTGTAAGTAGTTTTACAATCACTTTATTTTTTTCACTTAAATTCTTAACTATTTAGTCAAAAATTCAAAAAATAATATTTTTCTTAATTTACGTGTCATTAATTAATTCATATATAATTGACGGAGATATTAACAACTAGATAGTTCAATTGAAGACTTGAAGATGATCTTATGCTTCCAAATGTTAACGGGTGAAAATTCGTTAACTATTTTCTGGGGTTTTTTGAGGACTTGTTTGGTGAAGATTAAGTGTGTTCTTAGCTGAAAATGGAAAAAACGAGAAAGAGAGTGTTTTTGGGTTGGAATCTTTCTTGAAGAATGTGTCTCCCTTTCCTATTACAGCTCCCTCTATTTATAGGGCTACCATTAGGGTTTACAAAAAGGAATTGGGCCTTTCCTTTTTGGGCCTTGACATGTGACAACTCATAAACCTAAAATGGTAAAAAGACTGTTGAACCCTTTATTGCGCCGCCTTTGCTGGGCCGGGGAGACCGACCTCTAGTCTTCCTTTTATGGCACTCTAATCTGTCGGCATCCGGGCGAGCAGGCTCGTTCTCGGGAGTGCATACCCCTTGACCGGCATCTTATCGTCTGCTCGGCCGACTCTTGCTTGCTCGGTGCAATCCTATCTGGTCGGTCTTCTCCCGATCGTTGTGGGCGGCTTCCAGCGTGAGAGTGGGGCCCAATGCTTCAATAAATAATGGCAATAAACAAATAATAATAATAAACGAAAATGAGGCACAACACCAAAATTAAGCAATTCTTTCTTATAAGAACTAATCTTTTCGTCCTACATTTGTTTGCCATTTTTTTTTTAAATTAACAAAGAAATTGTCGAACAATTGTGAGTTTGAGAAAGTAATACAGTAAATAATTGAGACAAAAAAGTATTGAGTAATTTCACTTTCATGAATAATAATTATTTTCCTTGAATGAGGGTGTCAATTCAAAATTAAATAAAAATTTGAAAAAAAAATCTCTTTTAATTTTTGTCACAAAAAAAGCATACTACTTTATTTGTTTTAATAAATTTGACATATGCTAGGTTGGATATATAGATTAAGAAAAATAGTAAATTTATTTTTTTTTTATCAAAAAACAAATTGTAAAAAGGTTAGGTTGGATACATAGATTAAGAAAAATAATAAATTTATTTTTTTTTTATCAAAAAACAAATTGTAAAAAGGTATCTTTTAATTAATAAGTGTAAGTAAAATTTAAAATGATTGTGTTTATAAATTAAAAAATAAAATTATATTTTAAAATAATTAGAACATCTGTAAAAGATTAATTGAGCCTTAGAATATCTTTGCATCACTTTACAACTTCACCCATCTCGTTCCTCAAATTTCCATCATCTTTTTCCTTTTTTCATTTTTTCACCATTAATACAGTAAACCGGTGAAAACGCCGACCGAACCAAACCTTTACCTAAATCTGATACTGCAGCATTCGCCGCAGAAACCCTAGTTCCTCTCAGCCCCGAGAAAAAAAAAATATGTACGGATCGTATAAGTTCCCCTCGATTTCTTTCCTGCTATTTCTCTCAGCCCTTTTCTCATCTCTCAATTCCTCGCATTCTCTCCCAAACAAACCCCATTTCGGTTCAGATCTTGTTCTCATCGGCGACGCGAAACTCGAGAGCACCGCCCCTTGCGTTCGGCTCACGAACCCCACAGTTCTCTCTCCGAGCTCTGGATTCCTCATCCAGAAAAAGCCCATCAAGCTTTTCACCTCAATCTCCGGCCCGAGAAAGCCGGTCTCGTTTTCCACCGACTTCACCTTCTCAATCTCGCCTCACAACGGCGACGGCCTCGCCTTTCTGATCGTGCCCAGAAACTCCCTCTCGGGATTCTCCACCGGAAGTTTCGGAGTCGGGAAAGAAAGTCGGTTTCTTGGGGTCGAATTCGATACGTCGGCTGATGCGAAAGTCGGGGATCCGAATGGGAACCACGTCGGCATCGACGTGGGCAGTCTTGTTTCCTTGAGAACAAGCAATGTGTCTTCGATCAATTTGGTTTTGAATAGCGGAATCAAGTTGCGTTCTTGGGTTGATTACGACTCGAGCTCGAAAATGATTGAGGTCAGGTTAGGTAAATTTGAGGGGCCTAGGCCGAGGGAGCCTCTGCTGGTGCATCGGGTCGATTTGGGTGGCATGTGGGGGAATGAAGAGGTCACAGTGGGATTGAGCTCGTCTAGTGGAAGTTCGATGCAGATTAGCAGAGTGTATTCGTGGGATTTCAGGACGAGGAGCGTTCCAAAGTGGATGCATTCTCAACCACTGGACCCACGTTCGATTCACAGCAAGCACAAGAAATCGGCACAGAAGAAGAAGATTTGTGCTCTGGGGTTTGTTTCTGGATTGGTTTTCATGACGGGATGCGTCAGTTTGCTGGCGTTGGTTGTGCTGTTTTTGTCGGCATTATTTGGGAATAGATCGGAGACAGTACTAACTATCCAAGGAAAGGGCAACGTGCACTCAGGGGACTTCAGGTATGAGAAGATCAATGTAGTTGTAGAGGATAACACGGCTGATGCTAAGAATTAGAGTGCTCATGAATTTGACACGTGCTTGCTTGTGTATTTAAATGCTTTGTGATAATTAGTCGACGTGCGATATGTTTTCTGACTGTTGTAAACCATGAACGGAAGTTGTTTTTATCGATAATGTTGGAGATGGAACTTGTTGCCTCTGTAGAATTGAATGTTTTTGTTTATCATTATGTGGTGTATCTTGTTGAAGTGTGATTTGTTTGGTATGACACGAAGTATCATATGCTTGGGATTAAAAATGTCAGCGATGTTATGTATCTGCTACTCTACTTATTGCACTTCAAAAAACTTCGAGCAAATGATGAGCTTATACAATCATCTTCTATGGGGTTAATGTCTGTGTGTGTTGATAAAGGATAAGTTCCAATTCCAACTATGGTCCATAGTTCATAGTGTGTTACTCTTGAAACTGTGTTCATGATAGGATCTAAGAGTGACAATTATCTCTAAAAAAGTGTGACTAGCTGGTAGTTTCTTCTTGTTACTTATGCCAATGAGCGAAATGAAGCAAGTTCATGTTCTTGAAGTTTACACAAATCACAGGAGTTGCTCCTTTCATTAACTTCTTACTTTCATTTTTCGACTGTCTCACCATATTATATCTACTATATTTAAAAATATAGTAGTATTTTTTTTCAAAAATAATTTTATTTTTATCATGTTTCTTTGATTTTATTCAATCATAATTTCAAAATTTATTTCTATAAGAACGGTCATAGTTTACAAAAATATTATCATTTTTATGAGACAAAAAAAGTAGTTAATACTCCCTCAGTCGTTTATTTCGGGGGAAGAAGGTAGTAAGTCTCTAAAATAGAAGTCAACCGTGCCTTTACTTTGTATGTACACATATTCACGAATAGCACTTTCCCCTCGTTTTCAATGGAATCTCTTAGTCAATGAAATGCACAAATAATCGTGCATATAGTTGTACACGGCTAGCTACTAAGCTACCCTTGGTCAATGGAATGCAATAGCTACTCATCTACACGTACTCCTACTTCACAGTGTACTCTAAATTTGACATTTATAATTAGGAATTCTCACTATAAACCATTTAGTATATAATAAAAGTTGTAAATTTAATGCATGAATATTACTTCGAAAAGACACATTTAATTTTAATTTTCTTATAAGTAGTAGTAGAATGCAAAAACAAACTGCACTCATTTCTTGTTGTTAAATGTTAATACAAGCAGTATATTTATTTTAGACACTTGTGTGATTTTAAACTAAGAAATACTCTCTCTGTCCCATAATTGTTTGCCAATCTGGTCAACCGTTGTCTTGTTTGACCGTCGATTACTTATGATAAAAAATATATAAAAATTATAAAAAAAATACTAAAATAAAATTCATATTATAAATTTTATTTTAGTATTTTTTTTATAATTTTTATATATTTTTTTTATCATAAGTAATCGACGGTCAAACAAGAGAACGGTTGACCAGGTTGGCAAACAGTTCTGGGACTGAGGGAGTACAAAATTTGTAACAACAATGTCTCACTACAAATTTTAGTACACTGTATTTCATTTTACAAATATTACATTTTTAAAAATATTAAAAAATAATACAGTGTTGTTTTTAATTATACTTAGTGGGTATCATTATAAATTTATAAATTTATTTAGTTAATCAAAGTTGAATACACCTACAATTACAAGTTACACTTTTTCATCGTGAAGTAATGCTTTTAAAATTAAAAAAAAAAAAATTACAGTAATGCTGTACTACTACGACTATATCTTCATCTCCATCGCTGACTATCTGTGTTACCGTGTGTATGTATATCAGCAACCCCACAACCTCTGTGGATTTGCTTCAGATCCGCTGATTTTCCCAAATGCAACTCCTAACCCTTCATTTTTATTCTCCCCCTTTTCAACCCTAATTGATCAAACATGTCCGCGGCGAAATCGTCGGCCCGGTTCTTCACAATCGGGCTGGTGGCGTCGTGGTATTCGTCCAACATCGGCGTCTTGCTTCTGAACAAGTATTTGTTGAGCAATTACGGTTTCAGGTACCCGATTTTCCTGACCATGTGCCACATGGCGGCGTGCTCGTTGCTCAGCTACATCGCGATCGCGTGGATGAAGCTGGTGCCTATGCAGACGGTGAGATCCAGGGTTCAGTTCGTCAAGATCTCGGCCCTCAGCTTCATCTTCTGCGCTTCCGTTGTCAGCGGCAATATTTCCCTCAAGTACTTGCCCGTCAGCTTCAACCAGGCGATCGGCGCCACCACGCCTTTCTTCACGGCGGTGTTCGCCTACTTGATCACTCTGAAGAGGGAGGCGTGGCTGACTTACGTCACTTTGATCCCCGTCGTTACCGGAGTCGTCATCGCTAGTGGGGTATGTTTTGTTATCGGTTTCGATTTTGCTGTTGAAGTTCTGTACACTTCGATTGACTGCAATGTTGAATGTTTTTTAATGTTCTGTTTTTGTGTTCCTTTCGTTTGGGGAACTGCTTTGATAGTTCGTTGAATAATTAAATGTTGTGTTTGATGATGCTCTTCTCGTTGATTCCTGTCGTTATCGGATTCATCATTGCTAGTGGGGTTGTTTTGTTATCAGTTTCGGTTTTGCTGTTGAAGTTGTGTACACATCGATTGACTGTAATGTTGACTGTTTTTTACTGTCCTGTTTCTTGTTTTTCCTTTTGTTGGGTCGGTAATGGCGAGCGTGGTGGAAAGGGTTGGGGAATTGCTTGATTTGCTTCGATAGTTCGTTTGATAATTAAATGATGTGTTTGATCATTGATGATGCTCTTCTCGTTGCTGGCAGGGTGAACCGAGTTTCCATTTGTTTGGATTCATCGTGTGTGTTGCTGCAACAGCTGCGAGGGCTCTCAAATCAGTGGTTCAGGGGATTCTGCTTTCTTCCGAAGGGTAAGGGTTCTTCTATGTTTTCGTGCCTTGTAGAGTAACTGAGAATGGCTTCTAATTTTTACTTGTTTAATTTAGGGAAAAACTGAATTCGATGAATCTGCTTCTATACATGGCTCCCATAGCTGTTGTATTACTGCTTCCTGCGACTATTTACATGGAGGAAAATGTCGTCGGCATAACAATGGCATTAGCAAGAGAAGATAGCAGAATCGTTTGGTTACTGGTGTTCAATTCTGCTCTTGCGTATTTTGTAAATTTGACCAATTTCTTGGTCACAAAGCACACCAGTGCTCTAACTCTTCAGGTAAATTTGACAAATTTTATCAACATTTGTTCACAGATTCTTTTTCTGAGTAGTTGTTTCTTCATTGATTATACTGTCTGTTTCTGTATCGATAATATGAATGCCGGTTCTTTCAGGTCCTTGGAAATGCGAAAGGGGCAGTAGCAGTGGTGATCTCCATACTGATTTTCAGGAATCCTGTATCCGTTACCGGAATGCTAGGATATAGTCTGACTGTCTTTGGTGTCATCCTCTACAGTGAAGCCAAGAAGCGTAGTAAATAAAAAGTTGCGATTTTTGGTCTACTTCTGGATTACGAAGAGTGTGCAAACATTGATATTGGTCCTAAAGTCCTATTTTTTGCTCGGATGCCCAACACCAGACTGCCATAGACTTGAACTTGTATCCTGATCAGTGGAGTAGAAGTGTAGTAAGCGACACAAATGTCTCGATTCTTCCCAATCTTCGGGTTCTAAAAAGAAAAAAGATCCCCTTATTCTTTCAGGAAAGGATTTGTATCCCTCAACATAACTATGATTATAATGTTTAAAGTTATTCACTAACTACAGTTTATTTCATTTGATATTGTTACTGCATAAATGATAAGTGTTGTGCATAGAACTTAAGCAGGGACTCCGATGATCGGTGACAATTTACATTCCAACAGAAAAAAAAAACGAACAAGAAAAAAAGAGGAAATCAAGAAACAGAAAAAATATATGCATTCCAACAAAAAAATCGAACAAGGAAAAAACAGAGGAAATCAAGAAACAGAGGAAGTATATGCGTTCGACTGACTGGTTTTTGTTGGGGTGGGGGTCAATTTGGCGGGAACAAAAAGGAATGGCTCCCGCGCTAATCACACGCGCGCGTTTTCAGACGCTCTTTAAGGTACCAGAGAAAGATTTATATGGGAAACATAAAAATAAAAATTTTATCAACTCTTTTTTACTGTTAGAACTATATCGAAAATAAACATGAATTGTTTTAGGTATATCAATATTTATTGTAATATATAAATATCCAAAATTTGATAACTAAATTTTTTTTATTTAAGTCAATTGCTGAAATTTAAATATTTTTAATTTTTGTTTTTCAACTTTCGAACTTTCATTTTTTTGTTTAAATCAATTTTATTTAGGTCTGAAATTTAAATATTTTTAATTTTTTTTTGTTTTTCAACTTTTGAACTTTCAATATTTTTAATTTTTTTTGTTTTTCAACTTTTGAACTTTAATTTTTTTTTAAATCAATCTTAAAATTTTAAATAAGTCGAATATATTTTTAATATATTTTTGTGCATTATATATTTTTTCAATTAATATTTATTTGTCTAATGAATAATATTATTTGTTGAATATATTATTTGCATATTATATATTTTTATTTGCCAATTTCTATATCAGCAAAGAACAAAGAATATTATACTCTATCTATATATAGAACTTCCGAATGTTAAGGTTAAACTCAGAATGGTATTATAAAAAAACTTATATAATATTTAAATTATAAAATTATACTCTATCTATATATAGATAAAAATATTTTATATAACTAATTAATTGATTTGATCAAATAACAATTATATATATACTAAAATAATCTATACTAATGTATATATACACAAAATTCTCCAAATTAAATACTATATAATATTTTTATTATAATTGTAGAAAAAATATAAAAAAGTTTAAATTATTTTTTATATTCTTTTCAATATTAAATATTTATCCATTAATTAATGTTATTAATTTTGTTTTTTAAAATGACACAAATTTCTAACTTTATATTTTATTTTTATTTCAAATATATAAAAGTTTAATTTCTTATACTCCCTCGGTCCAAAGACAGTTGTCACACTTTCCTTTTTGGGGTGTCCAACAATAGTTGACACACCCCAAAAAAGGAAATAATTATTCTAACTTTTTCATTTTAATATACAATTTTATTCTACTTTACCCCACTTACTTTTTAAACTTTACTCACAACTACTTTACTTTTCACTTTTAAAATATATTGTAACTTCAATTTTTTTTTGTCTAGTTCAATTGCACAAATTTAAATAACTTGTGATTGCAAAAATTTAAATAACTTCATTTTTTTTTCTAGATCAATTGCAGAAATTAAAATAATTGAGTCAACCAATTGAGTCAACAACCTTGACAATTTCATCATTTTTTGATACAATAAGTTTGATATTTTAAAATTTCAATTTGTCATTTTTCGCTACTAAGTGTAGCCGAAGACAGGTGTTGGGACGGCTCAAATATCTTTCATCGTCCGTGAAATCAACGTATTATCAACCAGAGGTTCTTATGGTTACAAACCGAAAACTCACCAATGTCCGCACCTATTTGGTCCAGAACTGTAGTCCATGATTAACCAAACCGTTAAAAAAACCCATGATTCTGCAGTTCAACCAAGTGGACTTGTCTTCTGGAGCACCTCGGCTGACTGTTATAAGCAAATCGGAAGAAAACAAAGCACACACAAAAGGAGTTGATAGAATAAAACATCAAGAGGGTCGACACTGGCAACAACATTGTATACAAGTTTCAGTATTTGCCTTAAAAAGGATCAAACACGGGTAGGGGGCATTTGAACACCCCATGAATCTGATGAATGTTTAAGCAATGCATCTGGGTAAAGAAGACAGTAGTAGGAAAAACAATAGCTTCAAGTCCGCAAAAAAGTGCTGGAAAAACTCACACACACACAGGCAAAAGCACATGTAGATTGATAATAATAATAATGACACGACTAAACATGCTGCGTTTAGGAGGAGTCGGGGACAACAGCCGCCGCACGCTTCATGGATGCAGACTGGAGCAAGTGGTTGTAGCTCCCTTTCTCTTTGAATAGCTGCGAAAAATGAGGTTTGCAGTATAAGATGCCGTCCAATGCAGCATAGTTTGATGGGTTCAGAGAGCATCCGCCATGGGAACACTTGAAACAAGACTTGTGGTAGCTCTGGTTCTCCACATTCACCTGGAAAGCAACGAAAGGACAATAACAATGATTTTACATCAACCAACGAAAGTACATAGGACATGATCATTACGATATATTAACAAACATCTAATTCCACAATCTATTCTTGAACTGAAGTAATTGCCTTCAATTTCTATGGGCTTTTTCGGTCACTCTAAATCAAAATAAGCTTTGGGCTGTTTAATTTTCATGGTCACTTGATCATACATTCAAACTATGAAGCCTTTAAATTTCCTCCACCCCAACATTATTTGTCAAGACTTCAAATTTATACAGTAAATTTGTACAAATGAAAGTTGTGTATGAACATTGTACAACGAGGGCATATTTTGAGAGTGCTCGAAATATATATTACGTCACTAGCCACTTATAAACTTTGGACTATATTTTCAAAGTCATAGGAAGAGATCTTATTTCGTTAGTGTACCTTCTCCAGAGGATAAGCTGTTTTACCACATGTGGCACATTTGTCTTGAGTCCCAGAAAACATACCCGCAGCTTTGCTAGGTGTTCTTGCCTGAGATTTATTGAAAAGACGAAAAAGGAACATAAGAATCAAGGGGCAACTTACGAGCATAGTAAGAAATATGAATGTATTGGAAACATACAAACTCCGGTGACTTCTCAGCTGACTTGGCAGCTGCAGAAGATTTCATTGCCACTAGTTAGACATATAAAGTGGGGGGAAAAAACTCCAAACTAGAGAGAGGTGAAAATTAAGAGTTTTTTTCACAGTAGATAAGGCATACGCGATTGGAAATTCTTGCTGAAATTGCCAGTCTCCTTGAAAAGTTGCTCAAAGTGAGGCTTGCAATACAGCACGCCTTCCATTGACGAGTAAGTGCTCAGCTGCGAAAAAAAAAAAAAAAATGTCCCGGAGCCGGAATATAAGCATATGCTACAAGCAGCAATTTCTAACACTTTAGTAGCTATATCGCAAAACCAACTGAGATTCTGTTGTGGAAGTGTTAACCATAGTTTTCAAGATCACCGTTTCTATAAAGAATCACAATTTTGAACTTAACAGGAAAGCAGTCGGTGCTGACTTCTACTATATCTCCGCACATATTGTTACAGTTGAAACACAATATTTAGCATATATATTGACTATATGCCAATAGGGAGTATTACACCCGAGCAAACTTGGGGTGACATCTTATTAATCACTAGATTATCAAATTTTCTCATAATTCGAAAGAAAATTCTCAGAGTGAAAAACCAATTTATAAGCAATGCCCGGACGTGATCATTAGATCTAATCAGTTAACAAACGCAAACAATCATTTTTTTAACACAAAAAATTAGGGGCATTGGATGTATTCCCAATCTAAGACCCTAGATCACATGGAAGACCTATACACACACACATGTGTGTGTCTATAAATAGTGTTTCCATGTGATCTGGACATATAACTACACGAAAACTGATTTGAATACCAGGAGACATCGCCTATGTATCTCGATTCACTTATAACCCTCATGAATACAAAATCACGACACGAGACGATGGAGTTAAAAGGAAAGCTGGTTTGTAACCTTGAGAGTCCCCTTGCAATGAGTGCACTTGAAGCAAGACTTGTGGTAATCGACTCCATCGGCGGATAAGAGCTCGACCGGGTAAACGGTTTTCTCACAGGCCTTGCATTTCTGCTGGGTCCCAATAAAAGACATGGCTGATCTTGATCCTTGTTTAAGTCAAACGAAAACCAACAGATCTGCTCGGCAACCTATGTATTCAACTCTAAAAATAGAACCAAAAACCAAAAATAAAAATCAGCACTTTATTCGATTTCAAAGACCACGATTTCAGACCACATCAGCCGATCTACAGCTCGAATCGACAATTCATATAAAATAAAAATCGAGTCTTTGAGTAAAAACATGAAACCCTTTTGATAAAAATGCACATACCTTCTTGCAGAGGAGGAAAACAGTGAGACGAGGTTCTTGAACGATGTCAAGTCCGAGCAGACAAAGCCCAAAATGGGGGTGGGGTGGGGACGAAAAATGGTGGGTTAAGCCTCCCCACTATATATATATGTGTGTGTATATGTATATGTAGAGAGAGAGAATGAAATGAAAGCGGGATGGATGATGAAGAATAATGATGATGAAGATGGATAATTTATTATGATTGCAATTATGGTATAATATCTTCGCTGGAAACGCACTACTAAACCACCTTCAATTTGTTTGGGAACATTTAAAGACTATGGTTTTGGCACTATAGGTTAAGATTTGATAGTTTTTGTATAAAATTATTCCTCCTACAATATTCCAAGTATAGAGTATTTTAATTTTTATCCATGTAGAGCTCACTGAATTCTAACATATTTTTAATTTGTACTTTGAGGAAAGGGTTGGAATTATTAATATTTTACACTCTAAAAAAATAATGTAACATATTATTTGATTTATAGGTGAATAAAAATAAATATTGAAATTGGTCATTTATAATTATGTTAATTGAAAGATTGTGATTGTAGGGTAAAAAATTTAAAGGATTGAACCTACAAAACATATGAAGTGCAATAACATTTATATTTTTTATAATAATATATCTAAGTTGCATAGATGGACTATATTGGTTGACTTAATGATTCCATGTTTTTTCTCCATTTTATTCATCTATAACCTCTAAATAATCCTCAGTCCTTCATGGGAATTTTTGCACTTGTTAGCATCGGAGTAGTACAAAGTATCCAATGTCTATTTATAATCATGTCCTTCATCAATTGATCTAAAAAACGTTAATAAATGATTTAATAAAAACAATATATATATATATATATATATATATATATATATATATATATATATATATATATTAGTTTATAAAGTGGAAGGGTAACATTGATAACTTAACATTATAGCACTTCTTTTGTCCTTGGCTTGTGACCATTGATTTCGTGACAGAAAATTATTGAACACAAGTTGAAAAAATAGTTGAAAAAAAAGGAAAGTAATGACATTAGATATCAACAAGTGCATAAAAATAGAGTGAGAATCGTGAGTTTATTTTGTCAGTATACTCACTACTAAGTGCAGTGCAACGGAAAAATAAATAATGCAACATGTGAGTTTGAGAGTACTGTTTTATGAGTTTTAAACAGAGAATTAAGCTATCATATGTTGAGCACGGTTCATGATCTAGGATATGTAGTTTCTTTTTTATTTGTTTCTGAATATGGAGGCTTTGGAAAATATTGAATCACGTTTACACGTTTTCCTTAAAAAATATTTCGAACCTATAACAGCCAAGGTATCACGAAACTTCTTCTAGGATAAGACAATACCGCACTTGTTCTTTGGCGTAGAAACAAGTATACTATAGAATGTTTATTCGCTATACTTCGTTAACACAAATCTCTTAATTTTCGTGGGTCTTAGAATCTGATTTTCAACACCCTTATATAGGTGTTGAAACACCCCTTTGGATAGTGAAAATACCCTTTCATGAAGGGCTGCACCCTTTGGGAAGAGTTGCACCCTTTAAGAATGGTCACACCTCTTCGAAATCACTTTCTTTAGGTGCCATGCATGCAATTTCGTGGCTGCATATTACAACCATGCAAACCATGAAATTAACATATATTCCATGCTAATTTACACATAATAAATCAACACCAACATTCACTTAACCAAACAATGATCCGTTATCACTTTTATACAACCGTGCACTCCGCACTTCGCCTAAATCATATTGTAGTGCTTTAGAATCATTACCGAAACTTTGTATGAATCCAATTACATTAAATGGACAATGATTTCACTTAAATCATCAACATTCCTCCCCCATTTAAGTGTAATCCTTGAATCACTTATTTTAACAATAACAGCCAGAATTATGCATAAAATGAAAATGTCTTGAAGATTGAATTTTCATCTTAGTGTTATATACAACTTATATATTCGAGAATCAGAGTGTCTTAAAAGATTGAACTCTTCAACCCATCTGAATACATAAAAGATACTACACACATAATTCCAAATACATTCTATAATGATTTCCGATACAAAATTAGGCCTTGTATCCCATCCATTCTTGAGTGTATATAGAGCTTAGCCACGACTCTTGAAGCTGCCACACTTCCCACTCATATAGGTGAATCATTTCTTCGTGCACCTGCAAAATGCACTTTATCAAATGATTCATTAAGAATTAACTTCAACCTTAACATGCAGGTTCAAACACATACCTTTGGGATAATTTCCATGTGTTTCAATCTCAAATATAGGCTTCCCAATTGAATTCTGGTTCTAATACAATTAGAAATGAATTTGGTATTCCATATTTGAAGATTCAAAGAGGCTTCAGACCCATCCCAATCACCGACTTTACTACCAAGTCTTTTGCTAATCCTTTGGTCAAATGATCAGCAAGATTATGTTGTGATCTCACAAAATCAATAGAGATTACTCCTTGAGTGATCAGCTCACGG
Source organism: Euphrasia confusa (assembly GCA_954870475.1). Lineage (NCBI taxonomy): Eukaryota > Viridiplantae > Streptophyta > Magnoliopsida > Lamiales > Orobanchaceae > Euphrasia > Euphrasia confusa. The sequence continues at coordinate 25,968,900 of OX940967.1, forward strand.
ATCGCGCTATGTCTAACGCCCAAGTGTTTTGACTTGCCATTATAAACATGACTATATGCCTTAGCCAAAGTGGCTGCACTGTCACAATGAATTGAAAACGCCGAAATAGGCTTTGGCCACAAAGGAATTTCATAAACCAAATTCCTTAACCATTCAGCTTCTTTACCAGCTGCCGCAAGTGCTATAAATTCCGATTCCATAGTGGAACTCGTAATACAAGTTTGCTTCTTTGAAGCCCAACTTATAGCACCGCCTCCGAGTAGGAAAACCCAACCAGAAGTAGAGGAATGATCCTCTATATTGGTTATCCAACTCGCATCGGAATACCCTTCTAATACCGAAGGATATACGACATATGTCAAACCAAAGTCTTTGGTTCCCTTTAAGTATTTTAATACACGCCTAACAGCCTGCCAATGATGCGTGCTAGGATTACTTGTGTATCTACTTAGTTTGCCTACCGCAAATGCAATGTCTGGCCTTGTGCTAGTCATAGCATACATAAGGCACCCAATTACCTTGGAGTATTCCAACTGGGACACAGCAACACCCATATTAGGCATGAGTTTTACACTCGAATCATATGGAGTACTGACCGTAGAATAGTCATCACAATGGAATTTCTTTAACACTTTCTCAATGTAATGAGATTGAGTTAAAGTAATGGCATTGTTTTCACGAATGATTTTAATTCCTAAAATCACATCCGCCTCCCCCATATCCTTCATATCGAAGTTTGATGATAAAAATGACTTAGTTAAATCCACTTGTCTTTGGTCAGTACCAAAGATAAGCATATCATCAACATATAGACAAATGATGACTCATTTACCAAAGTCATCGAATTTGCTATACACACATTTATCTGATTGGTTTAACTTAAAACCATTCGATAAAATTACTTCATCAAATTTCTGATGCCACTGCTTAGGTGCTTGTTTTAATCCATACAAGGATTTAACAAGTTTACATACCTTATGCTCATTACCAGGCATAACGAACCCTTCGGGTTGTTTCATGTAAATTTCCTCCTCTAACTCACCGTTAAGGAATGCGGTTTTTACATCCATTTGATGGATCACTAGATTATTTATTGCAGCCAAAGCTATCAATAATCTAATCGTAGTTATTCGCGCAACAGGAGCATAGGTATCGAAGTAATCAATACCTTCCTTTTGCCTAAAGCCTTGAATGACTAATCGGGCTTTATACTTGTCAATTGAACCATCGACTTTCATCTTTTTCTTAAAGATCCACTTGCATCCTAATGGTTTACAACCGTTAGGTAAATCAGCAAGCACCCAAGTGTTGTTTCCCATAATGGAATCCATCTCATCATTGATGGCTTCTTTCCAAAATGCAACATCTTGCGATTTCAAGACTTCCTCGTATGTTTTAGGCTCATCATCAACATGATAGCTATACGAGTATTGAAATCCAACTTCGTCCCTTGATCCTTCAACCAGAAAGGTCTGGAAATCAGGACCGAACGATTTCTTAGTCCTTATCCTCGTGCCTCGACGAGGTTTAAGCGACTCAGGTTCGGGCAAGGTTAATTCCTTGCTTTCAACCACCTTAGGTACCAGATCCTTGGTCCTAACCATTGATGAAAATCTAGTTTCATCAAATATGGCGTCCCTCGATTCTATGATAGAATGAATCGCTACTGAATCATTCGGCTCAATCACGTAGAATCGATATGCCTTGGAATGCACAGCATATCCAACAAAGATGCAATCAATGCCTCTTTCTCCCAAAGTTTTTCTTTTGGGATCCGGTAGTCTTACGACAGCCCGACAGCCCCAAACCTTAAGATAATTAAGGTTCGGCTTCTTTTTGTACCAAAGTTCGTAGGGGGTAACTTTATTCCTTTTGTTAGGAACCCTATTTAGCAAATAGCAAGCCGTTAACACGGCTTCTCCCCAAAATCCATTATTCAGACCCGAATAAGACAACATGGAATTCACCATTTCCTTTAGTACCCGGTTTTTCCTTTCGGATATACCGTTTTGTTGAGGAGTATAAGGAGCAGTAATTTCATGTATAATACCACACGATTCAAATAAAACAGGATCGTAATATTCACCACCCCTATCGGTTCTCAACCTTTTAATCATGCATTCTTGTTGTAGTTTAACTTCAGTTTTAAATACTTTAAACTTTTCTAGCGCTTCATCTTTAGTACTTAGCAGAAATACATAGCAAAATCTAGAATAATCATCTATGAAAGTTACTAAGTATTTCTTATTCCCCAACGAAGGTGTAGCATGGAAATTACATAAGTCGCTATGCACAAGTTCAAGCATACAAGATTCACGTTGAACATCTTTAAAAGGCTGCCTAACTATTTTAGTTAGCATGCATGTATTACACTTATCTTCTTCTATGTTCATAGCAGGAATTAATTCAAGTTTGGACATATCAATCATGCGTTTATAATGAACATGTCCTAGTCTAGCATGCCACAATAATGAATCATTCACTTTAGAAGAAACCATAAGAACAAAATCATCAACTTTATTCATAATATTAAGCATAAACATCCCATTACATTGGTATCCAAAACCGACAAACACACCGTTCTTAGTCAATACATATTTATTAGATTCGTATACTTGTTTATATCCATACTTGGATAAAACACTACCGGATACAAGATTTTTCCTTATTCCAGGTACATGTAATACATCTAATAATACTAAGGACTTTCCGGAACTGAATTCCAACAACACTTCGCCGCGACCAAGAATAGGGGCTGTTGACTCGTTTCCCATGTAAAGCACTGATCCATCTACAACTGGTTCATACTTTTGAAACCAATGACGATCCTTGCAAACATGCTTAGTAGCACCCGAGTCAATCCACCACGCCACCGAATCATCCTGCACATAAAATGCTTCAGAAACTATAGGGACATAATTTAAATTTATATCTAAATTATGTATAGTAGTCTCACCTTGATTGGTGTCTGGACCCTGGTTATTAGACCTTTGTCCCGAGCGATTATTCATCGTTCCCTTTTTATTCTTGTTCGCACGACAATCACTTTTAAAGTGACCCGCTTTTCCACATATCCAGCAAGCGCCCTTAGGCTTCTTACTCCCAGCATTATTGTTGTTGTTGTTGTTGTACGGACGCTTTGTCCCTCGGTTCTTATACGAACTCTCCCCTGCTTCCATCATATTGATAGTTGCAGACCTTATCGGTTCCTTGTCCTTGGGTTTTTCACCCTCTTGCGCCCTTAGAGATTCCTCTATGCGCAAGTGACTACCGAGTTGTACTAAAGACAACTCTTCCTTTTTATGTTTCAAGGTGTGTTTGAAGTCTTTCCACGACGGCGGTAATTTGTCTATAATACTAGACACCGAGATGGACTCGTCCATCTTCATATTATGTTGGGTAAATTGACCCAATATCCGGAGTAATTCATTATATTGCTCCATTACCGGCCTTCCGTCGCACATCTTGTAATTCATAAAATTACCAACTAGGAACTTCTTACTAGAAGCGTCCTCGTCAATGTACTTGGATTCAAGGCTATCCCAAAGGGCCTTAGCAGACTCCATATTTTGATAGATATCGAAAAGAGAGTCAGACATACCGTTTAATATATGCCCACGACATATATAGTCGTCATTTTCCCATTTGCAGCGTTTCCGAGTTTCCTCCGGCGATTCGTTGTCCGCTGCTTCTGGTTGTGGAGTACTTAGAACGTACACCACCTTCAACGTTGTTAGCAAGAAATGCATCTTCTTTTGCCACCTTCGAAAGTCTACGCCTTCGAACTTCTCCAATTTTCCGAATTTGCTATTCATCTCACGAACCGACTCCATCGTTCAGAATAGGAAATATTCTTTAAGATTGTAGTTTCTTTTTTATTTGTTTCTGAATGTGGAGGCTTTGGAAAATATTGAATCACGTTTACACGTTTTCCTTAAAGAATATTTCGACCCTATAACAGCCAAGGTATCACGAAACTTCTTCTAGGATAAGACAATACCGCACTTGTTCTTTGGCGTAGAAACAAGTATACTATAGAATGTTTATTCGCTATACTTCGTTAACACAAAGCTCTTAATTTTCGTGGGTCTTAGAATCTGATTTTCAACACCCTTATATAGGTGTTGAAACACCCCTTTGGATAGTGAAAATACCCTTTCATGAAGGGTTGCACCCTTTGGGAAGAGTTGCACCCTTTAAGAATGGTCACACCTCTTCGAAATCACTTTCTTTAGGTGCCATGCATGCAATTTCGTGGCTGCATATTACAACCATGCAAACCATGAAATTAACATATATTTCATGCTAATTTACACACAATAAATCAACACCAACATTCACTTAACCAAACAATGATCCGTTATCACTTTTATACAACCGTGCACTCCGCACTTCGCCTAAATCATATTGTAGTGCTTTAGAATCATTACCGAAACTTTGTATGAATCCAATTACATTAAATGAACAATGATTTCACTTAAATCATCAACAGGATATATTTTGAATATTTCACTCAAGAATACACAATCGTATATTTTGTCTTTGATTTTCAATACTTGTTGATATAGATAGAGAATACATAATTTTGGTTGAGGTTGTCACTCTACTATGTCTAGACTGTCTCATGCCTTATGTGTATTTTTTTCGGCGAGAAGCCAAACACTTGTATGAGTTAGGCTAGTTGGGTGCTTGAGTAATGAATTCGTCTCGTTACAATAATTTATGCACAATTTTTTCGAACAATAATGTATAAAGAAAATTGTTATATAAAAGTTGTTTCAAATTTTTTCCTTGTACATAAATTATTGAGACTTGAGAGTAAAAAATATTTACAATATTTTTAATATTTTATGAAATAATTACATTTTTCTACTCATTTATAGATTTTTTTATATAAACTTCATCAATAAATTTTCAACATCAATTAGAAGTACAAGTACTTTTCTAAAATTAATAAAAAGAAAAAAAAATGGAAGATATATGTTTGGAATATATAAATGGAAGATACTACTAGTTCAGAGTCCGGTGCACGTACCGAAACCGAAACCGAAACCACAAATGCTATATGCACCCATCTATACATATATAATTCCTGAATCTCTCCATGCCACGTGGACCAATCAGAAAGGTTTAATATTGTTGTGTTCACACTATAAATTATAAATAAAAATAATATTATTAACTATAAATTATAAATAAAAATAGTAATATTATTATTAAGTCAAAATTTATACATTAATGGAGTATAATTTTTAAGTAAGTTTTTATTTTCAGTAAATTTCCACATATGTAATTCTAATTAATCATATGTTTTCTCAAGAAAAAATCAGTCGCGTTTCATAGAACATTTCTAGATCAATTTGACGAGGTATTTCATGTTCTCATGCTTCAATATTTTTGCGTATATATATTCGTCGAATTTTTTTATCTTTTCCAAAATTTCATGTACGCTTTAATTATTTCATTATACATTTTTTTTTTCATTTTTCTTTTACCAGTTCTTTTGGACTGAAACCGGCTGAACTGAACTGAACTTAAACGATATGAACTGAACTGAACTTAAGCGATCTGAACTGAACAAAATCGATTTTTTTTATAAAAATAATAATAATTTTTATAAATTATTAAATATTTTTTTTAAAAATATTAATAATATTATGAAATTAACTAGATTTTATATTTATAATTATAGATTGAAATTATTTTTTGTTTATTTTATTTTAATTTATTTTGAAACTAACTGAACTGAATCGATATGAACTGAACTGAACCGATCTGAACTGAACTGAACTAAAGCGATTTGAACTGAACTGAACTAAAGCGATCTGAACTGAACTTGACTGAAATTATGTTCAAAAGAACAAGTCCTAATTTAAATTTGTATTTTTTTTCCATAATCAAATTCAGGTATAATTTATTTGTAGATTTTGTTTTTTTTTCAATATCTCATAAATTAAATTGTAATTGTAGCCTACAATCCGTTTGGAATGTGATTCTTTTCAGTAGGTGTAGAATTGATACAAGATTTGATAAACGACAACTATGGAAAGATTTGCATATTTATTTGCTAATTGTAAAGTTAATCGATCGTAAGAGAAAAAAAATTAATTTTCTATTTTACAGCTCTATTTTCGATAAGGTAATTACGTACGGGCCGCAGACGCGGTGGTTCTCGACATTGACCTGCCCCCATCACATCTTAATCATGATTCTCGAATCTTGCTCTCTTTGTTCTATATTTTTTTCACTATAGGCGAGATCAATATGATGGTGTCGAATTTTTAAATATTTAAAATAATCAAATAAATAAAATATCTTCTATAATGAGATTTTATACTTTAGTTTTATAATTTTATTATTATTTCGTTGAGAATGAGATATAATATAACCACAAATAATAATAATTATTTATCAATTTAATTTAATAGATCACCTTATATACTTACGAAGTTTGAATAATAAAAAAAATAGTTAGCTTATAGAAATAGTAATTCAACAATTTAATTTATAAATCACATGAGTTATATAATTTAAAAGATCTATAAACACGTTGAAAAATTGAGTACCGAGATAATATCACAATAAAAAAGGTAATAAAAAGTTTAATTTTATTAGCTAATCTTTTACTCTAAGTATTGACAAAGTTATAGGGAGTATGATTTAAGTGAACTATGAAAATATTGGAAATTATTATTGAAAAATAATTTTAAAACATATTTTTGAATTTTGTATTAGTATTAATACTAATATAACTTAAATAAAAAAATTATATTGTTCAGTTATAATTATTAATAATTGCCCCAAAAAATATGATTCAGTTATTATAATTAACAAATATATATTTGTAAACAATGAAAAGATATATGTAATTAAATTTTAATAATATTTTTTATACGATCATTATACATTATTAATTATTTTTAAATTTTTTATGTTGTAATTAAAATGAAACACTCACCAACAAAGCCCTGGATGTTGTTTATTACTTTAAACATGCATAACCTTTCAATTTAAATAAAACATTTCATATTTGAGAGAACGATTGATAATGAGATTCAATACGAGTTTACAAATTAGTAGGGGTGAACAATTTATCTCGGAATTTCGATCCCGTCACGATCTCAACCCGAAAGTTAGCGAGATAGGACGAGATCAATTTTAAAAATGACAATCGCGTTCTGTCCCAAGGCGATTTATTTTTTCATAATGGGACTGGATGGGATCGGGACGGTCCCTTTCTGTCCTGTCCCGTCTCGCAAATTTATTAATATACATAAAAAAAATGTTATTTTTCACATAAATTAATAAAAATATCAAAATATTAATCACACATTCAATTAAATTTATTTATTAATTAATACATTTTCACAAATATCATAATAATTTATTTTTTATATAATTTGTTTTGAATATACTTAAATATTAATATTTTAAAATTTGTAAAATGTCTTTTAAATTGAATAATTGAACTTATTTCTCGAACATTATATTAATATAATTGCGTTTGTGCCATCTCATACTCTTCATGTTTATCAAATAAATTCAATTTTTTTTATATTTTTATTTATTTTCTAGGTTTATAATTTTTTATTTTCCATTTATTTTGATTTTCCCCCACCGGTTTTAAGTATTTGTTGGATGAAACTCTGTAGAGACGAGAAACGGAATGCAGAGACAAGAAACTCCTCTCCCACCAGATCAAAGGCTTCTCAATCGGGTAGGATGTAAATGAGGGAGGTGCTCCAGTAGCAGACACATGTGGGAGAGAGCCAATATGTCTCATCCCAAGACTAACTTCATAATATTTCAATGAAAAATTGTCATATTCGAGATATTACACCAACATCACCACATACCTTACTACTCGACTATGTCCCAAGAAACTTACATACTATAAATTACATCAAACATGCATAATCTTTAAAAATAATAGAAATTTCATAATTGAGATAACGGTTAATAATGAGATTAATACGAGTTTACAAATTTAAGTAAGAGTTCGATTATTAAATAAAATAATTTGTTAGTCCATTAATAAATATATGACAAAATACATTAAAGATTAAATAAGATTTTATTTCAAACAAATAAATCACGTGCATCGCACGGGAGATAGTATAACAGAATATGATTTGACATTCACTTTTTCATTTATTTTTTATTTTTTTTATTATATAATTAAAAACACGTTTTTCAATAAAATTAATTAATTTCAATAAATTTTAATTAATTTTATTGAAAAACGTGTTTTAAATTATATAATTAAAAAAATAAAAAATAAAATTGAAAAGGTGAATGTGCATATAGCATTACTCAACCGAAACCATTGGAATTTCACTGTTGCAAAATCAGACCCATCAACGACAAAGAAACGTGCTTCCAGTCTCACCCATGTCGGCTTCTTCCTCTTCATCCATCCTCCAAAATCTCATTCAGTAAATTCTCTATTCTCCTCTGTACATCCGCGTGTTCATGGCAGCTTCTTAATTGATGCAACTTTTCTTGAATTTGCAGATTAACAGAACCCCTTAGAGAATCACTTTCCGCTACACCTTACACGCCGCCGGAATCCTACGCCGATGTATGCGTCAAATCCCAGCTTCAATCTCTCCTCCCAGACCCCACGATTTCCGAGCCCGATATTAGAACAAGAATCAAGGATTTCTCTCTGTGCTGCGCCGCGTTAGCTTCTGCCCCAAATTCCACCAGCCGGCATCTCTCATGGGTCTCTGACTCACTCTCCCTTTGTGCAGTTTATGCTTTTAAAATGTTTTCGGAAGCTTATTATGACGACGTTTATATGCACTCCAAGTGTTTGATGAAAGTCGGTGAACTGAAGTTGGAGAGTCACAAGAAGCTGGTGGTGGAGTTGATGCCCGAGCTCTTTCCCTTACTCAAGGGTAAAATAAAAGAGAGCGCCATCGATACGAGTGATGAGAATGATGGAGTTTCGGCAGCAAGCGCACGGGCTCCGGTGGCTTATGCTGTTTTGGCTGCCCATCAGCTGAGATGGTTTGTTACTCAGGTCATTTTTTATGGCAAATTTATGTACTATGGTGTTGGGGGATCTCGGGAAACAAATCGTGTTACGGTTTATTTGTGGTTATTGTAGGTGGATGTTCCTTATATAGGGAAGTTGTGCCCTTTGGTGATTCCATGTGCTCTGACAGCTCTTGATCACTGGTCTCCAGAAGTGAAAGTAAGCTGTGTTTGCAAAACCATTTTCCTTTTTAATTAGTTTCGTCGTTGCTTGATAAAATAAGTTCGGGACATCGTGGGCTTAGTACTTGTCGAATACATTTAGTTTCCGCCTACTATGTCCTCAAATTTAATCTGGGTTGTCTGTTCCCGTTCTCTAAATGTTTCTAATTATAGTTGAATCACTTGAAATCATCAATATTTGCATTTTCAGGCAAATGATGTTGCATGTTGCATATTCTGACCTGGGCTGGTGTTAAATATGGATGTATTTTATAATCATGTGGATGATGCGTTCAAGTTTGTAAAGCCATTTATATTTAAAGAGAGTTGTGTTGATCTCTTTTTTTAAAATCAGGGAGCTGGGGTATCCTGTTTTTTTATGAATGCTTGTCCCTCTATTTCTCATGGGTGTTTACATGAAATCTTAGAGTCGCGTGAAGGTCATGTGAAATTCATCAGAATGAGGATGATAGGGTGTAATACTCTGCAAATAGTTTCATCATTGCGCTGTTCCCAAAATGTTTGTACTTACGTCTATTACTTCCAAAAGGCACTGAATGAATTAGTTAAATTGCATAAGCAGTGAAATGGCTGTTGTAGATATCTTTTACAAGATATTTTTTTGTGCTTAGATGAAGAGCAATGAAAAACTGGATGGTTAAATGGTTTGTATCATGTAATTGTGTCCATGTTCCTTTCTTTTAATGACAATATTGATTATTGGGAAGAAAAGAACCATAAAGGAGCGAAGAGTTAATTTCAATTTTTTCTCATTATTCGAGTTTATCTTAAGGAAAATGAAACTATAAATATTATCCATAACTTATTATTCCATAGGTATGGGGTAGATCACTTTTTTTAATACTAGAAAAGTCAGCATGCTTGTTACTGATCTGTATATTTTCTACAATTGAAGAAAGACATCTGCTTCGATCAAAGGCATATAGATTCCGAAACATCATGCATATTTGTGTCACTTTTTAGATTAAATTTTCAACTTATAGAATTCAACCAAATATTGATCACTTTTGGACAACACTGCTATAACTGTCTGATAGAAAAATAAAATACTATAACAACTGAATCTTTTCAGCTACTTTCAGGGTCAAGGCATGATAAGCTTCATATATCTTGCAAATTCAGTAAACGCTTCAGAGATCGGCGGCTATTCAGATGTAATTCTTGATGCTTGCTGTCAAAATATTGCTTCTGATGATGAGATATGGCACTATGTGGTGGAGATGTCTGTGCTTCTTGTCACTTTAACCCAGCAAAATAATCCTCGTAGTTCATGGTATAGTTTTTGTACAATGTTTAATTCCTCAACTTAATCCAACGGAAGGATTGGTCAGATCAATTTGCTGACCAGAAGACAAGTCAGTTACCTTTTAAAAATATTCATTCAAAACACTTGTGTAAACGCTGGAAATATGGAGAACAAATAATTTCATGTGGGTTTAGTATTTTGCTATGTAATCAGGCATGGGTATCTCTCGTCCCTATTTTTGCAGTACAAGTTTATGTTTCTTATAAAAATATGATAACTTGAGGATTCCTATGCCTATATGGTTATATTACCTTAACTCTGAACTTTTTGTGGCTTATAATTTCTGTCATTTTATTATTGTTAATTCATGAAACATGACTTGTTCAACCTTAGTACCCATCACATTCTGGTTACGCGTTGTGGCTAAAATTCAATTATGCTATCCCTCGATAGACACATTGTGCTATGACATGATACATAATTTTACGTTCTGCAACATTTTATGACAGGTATGAGAAACTGCTCAATGAGATGTTAAATCATTTAGAAAGGCAACCAAGAAACAAGAACCGGCGCATTGCATGGCTAAAACACTGTGGACCACTTTTTAATAGACTTGGTCTCTTGTTACTTGCCCATTTCAGGCGCCTCTTCCCACTTTTCTTCAAATGGATGCATGCTGATGATGATACGACGGTTTTACTGGTAAGATGAATTTTATTTTAAAAATAATGATTTTAATGTATCAGTGACGTCTAAGCCTTCCATTGTGCATGCATTTTTATATTGATTTCGGAGTGGTGATAAACATGTAAGTTTTTTTGTCTCTAATAGGAATGAGTGGCGATTGCATCTGGTAATGGAACATATCAGATTTTGTTTTGGTTAGGTTCAAGGATATCATTAGTTACATTATTAATGCTTATTTTTGGATAATTAGTTTGGGTATTGAGTAGTGATAGGCAGCATCCCAAAACAAGCTCCTTTGGCCTCATGATAAATCTGCCAATATTATTTATTGAATGCAACTTCTGCAGATAAGATGGTTGATTCATCATTATGTGTTGTCTACTCTGTTAATATATTTTTTCCTTACATTGTAAATATAACATTGGTTATCTGATAATCCTTCAGGTTCTTGAACAAATGATTACTATTCTGAGACTTACATGGATAAGGAATTCTCAGTTCATTGAGAGGTAACTATTATGATCAGCTACAATCATTTCTACCTTCCAGATATATAAGGAGCACTTAGCATCATGAATATTTACAAGGAAACAGTGAAGGCTTACGTTATAAAGAAAAACTACTTACTTAAGTCCTGCCTAATTATTTACATTAGTTTTATTTATTGGCATATGATGCGGTGCAACTTGTTCGCCTCTGGAACATCAACTTTAATCAAGTGTTCTATGGTGCACCATACCATTTTTAAAATATTTTTTTTGCAAAGTTTGATGGTTTTTGAAATAAAATAAGAGAACCAGAAATTAATATCCGCTTCAGCTTCCAGACTAGCCGCTGTCAAGGGGCAATTCCTAAAGTTCAGCCTTGAGGACATGGCTGATTTGGTCTGCGGCGGAAGTGTTAGGGGCTGATTTGCACAATTTCTGTTCGACTTTAATTGAATTTTTTTATGTAATTTAATTATCTTCTATTTTAAGTGATTAGTTGGGCTTTAGGCGTTCAGGATTAATATTAAATTTATTATAAGACAGACACCTGCTAGAATTGATAATCATTTGTCATCTTTAAGCTTGGACGGAGATCCAACGAGGACTTTGTGCCCTTGTTCTGTCCTTCCTTAATAATATTGATTACTGTCCCCACGCCCATTTAATCGACCTTGACTCTATAAGGTTCCTTGATTGATTCAAACAAGGGTCATATCAACTGTAACTTCCTATCATGTTCAACACTTTAATGATGTTTGTTATTGGCTGCCAGGTTGGTGGATGACCTCATTATTCTTTATAAGGAGGCGTCTCTAAAAGTTGCTCGAGAAGATATTAGGGCACTTGTTCTTCAAATGCTAAACCTGATTCGGGTGTGAGTATAACTCCGCTTATGATAATATCCTGTTTTATACACAAACATTGCTTTCAGGCCCCGTGATATTTTATTCCACATGCATAAACTTTGCACTGTTGTATTTAATAGGTCGAAAAAACAACAGTTCGATGCAACTTGGTTAAAGTATAAAGATGATCCAAACTTAGTGGCTCTGCTAACATCCTGATTCGAAAGATATCCTCCTGCTTGCTTTGGAATTGATTAAAAGTTGACGCGAGCACATGCAAGAGTATTGATGAATTGACGACATACAATCATTTCCAGTCCCCTTGTTGAGGTATATGTTTAATGCCTTACTGGCCTTTCGTTTTAGGACCATATTTATGAAGGTGTAAGCAATTCCTGGGAAACTCGGTTGGATTGGTTTGGTGATTTTCCTTGATCGTTTAAATGTTTAATGAAGGAATATTTATACAGAGTCAAACGTCTCTTATTGAATCAAACAAGTTTTGTCGGTTCTTCTGTTATGCCGTCCTGATTCTTTTGTCGATTCAGGTAAATGGTACTTGCAATAATAACCTACCCTTGATTTGTTTTTTCCCAAGAGCCATATGTATTAAAGATGTGAACGATTAAGAGACTTGCTTTCATCACACGAGTAGTTTGACACCAACAAGGTGCATCGGGTGGTTGAAGGGCCACAATAACAACAGAGTGAGACAATTGCAGGGATCGTCGCGTGCCTAAAAATTACTTCTCAAATATATCTGCACACTTATAATAATAATAATAATAATAATAATTAAAAAAAAAAAAATGAGGAGTGATATAAAATATAAGGGTCTAAAGGAGCATGACAATTGGCTAAAAAAAAGCATGACAATAGTGCAAAATCTTTAAGGCACAGTGTGCACTGATATTTTGGTGATACAAAAAAGTGATTGTGGGATGTGGATGCTAATCCCATAAGCTTTGACAGCAGCCACACCAAACCTCAATCACACACAACTTAAGTCTACCTCCTCTGATTTTCATGTCTACATTTCTCTCTCTAATTCTTCACTCTTTTGGATTCATCCACTCCAGCTAAATCTTCACAAAATTCATTCTGTTTTTTCTGTTACACTTCCTGCACATAGATCCTCAGATATCATCATTCAAGAATCATAGTATTTCACTTCTGATAAGGTAATAACAACTCTCTCTCTCTCTCTGTGTGTATTTGGTGGGGTTTGCTTATAATCCTGTATTTCATTATGTGCAATCATATGTTCCAAAGAGATTCTTGAAAGGTGAAATCTTTTTCAAGATTCTTGCACTTATTTTGCTTGGAGAAAAACTTAAATTCAAAATTAGATTATTCATGATTCTGATCTTAAATGGGCTCTTTGGAATTTAGATCACTCACAGCAGGTTATGGAGACGCTGTGCCCGAGTTCAAACTCGAGCTGGGTGATTCAGCACAGCCACAGCACCCCATGGACAAAGGATGAGAACAAGAGGTTCGAAAGCGCTCTCGCTATTTTCGACGACACGACTCCCAACAGATGGTTCCACGTTGCTGCCATGATCCCAGGGAAGTCCGTTTATGACGTCATGAATCAGTACAGGGAATTGGTCGCTGACGTCAGCGACATAGAGGCGGGCTTAGTCCCGGTCCCGGGGTACTTTTCTTCGTCCCCTTTCTCGATGGAACTAACCGAGGCAGAAGATCGTCGGGCCGGGCTTTTCGACGCGTACAGGAAGCGAGGGAGGGCTCATAATAATAACAACTCCGAGCAAGAGCGAAAGAAGGGCGTGCCTTGGACAGAGGAAGAACACCGGTGATCGATCTCTAGTCGATTTTTTTTTTTTTTTTTTCGTTTTTTTTTCCCGATAGGATCGGTTTTAACATCGATTTAATTTCACAGGCGCTTTCTGTTGGGACTGAAAAAGCACGGCAAGGGGGACTGGAGGAACATCTCGAGGAACTTCGTGATCTCGAAAACTCCGACTCAAGTTGCTAGCCACGCGCAGAAGTACTACCTGAGGCAACTCTCTGGGGGAAAGGACAAGAGAAGGCCGAGTATTCACGACATCACGACTGTCGATGACCTCACCGCCTCCGACAACGACGGGACGACGAAAGTCAACAACGTCGGAGCGTTTGACTCCATCGGCCGTTACGTGGTCAACAACATCGGGGCGGGCTTCCGACTCCAGCCGGGCCCACCGGGAATTCGGTTCTGAAAAAAACAGAATGATGTGTACATGCTTGTGATGATGATTGATTCCCTCTGCTTCTTCTTCTTCTTTCACCATGTTCATTGACATGAAAGTGATTTTAATTACTACTTTTTTTTTGTTTTTTGTTTTCATGTTTGAATCAAGAAACTTATTTTAATACGCGCGTGGATAATAGTTTTAATTAGGCCAAAATTTTGGTTTGATTTTTTTTTTTTTTTTGTGTGTGAGAAATGAGAATGAATCCACCAAATTAATTAATTAATTATTGAGTTGTTGAAATTAAGTTTGTGACTGTGCAAGGACATGCCACCTCCCTTGGCACTCATTGGTCAATGGTGGCATAGCATATAATCCGTCGATCTTCTTTCCACTGCAAGAGTTAAACTTTCTTTTTAAAGAGTATAATTACTTAAAACGACAAATACATAATTTTTATCTCACCACATAGCAAAATATACATTATTTCTTTAATTTTCGTGACTCGACTTTCTTGTCAAGGGAATGAGTAAAATATATACTACGTATTTCACATTGTCCAATAAATGAAAGTCTTCAAGGTAAATGATTGTATTTGAGATTCTTGTTTTCCATGTTTTCAAAGAAAGAATCAACAACGGTTGAAAGGATTTTGACACTGAATTCATGTTGTCATGATGGAATAGATGCCCAATATTGAAGGGTGTCTACACAGACAAATTTAATTTTATTTAATTAAATTAAACTTGATATAATCATTTCCCTACAACACGGTATGTTTGTTGAAGGAGACCAACTTTTGGGAAATTCCAAGTCTCATGCAAGTATACTTTTGACAATTGTAATCTAGAACTATATAGTATATATAGTATATGTGTAGTTGTGTACACGTTATTTGATTTTTGTTTGTTACCTAACCCCTCCTATATTTCATTTCATTTCATTCGTCTTAATTATTTGCTCGTTTTGAAATTTGAATGAATGATATGATACACTAATTTTGAAAAAAAACGAAAAGAGAAACAGAATTTCTTGTATCTCACGTCAAAAATGTTACTTCTTCCGTTCCTTTATTTCACTAGTATTAGATATAATTGTATGGAGCATAGTTTTCTTAGTGATGTCTTATCTAAATGCACCATCCTCACTACAACACATGACAACCTATGCAAAATTCACATATGCCACAAAAACACATCCACCTTGCAAATGCTATATTGACATTTTGACTTCAAATAAATGCACATTCTCCAATAAGTACACATAAATCTTAATTACACATAATCCCCAAAACATGTTAGGGCTAGTCACAATAATTAACCAATAACAACTTCAGCCTAATTACAACATACACACAATAAATAAAAATATCAGAGATTTTTACACCCCAAGAAGTTTAGCCTTAAATGATACATGTTGTTAAGAAATAACCCCTAGGGATTAAGAAGTTGGTCTGGGTCCAAGGGCCTGACAGTAGCAGGAAAATCTGTTCTCTGTCCGTCGAGGGAATAATACGCTAGAATGTGGGCAGGGTGCCCGACAACCATCTCCCCACCTGCCCGAAGTCCAACATTCACCTGTCGGGCAGGTATCAACTCAATGTTCCAGTACGGTCGGATCATAGTCAAGAGATCTCGACCATTCACAGATGATTCCCTGTATCCTTGCACCCACAAGTACCTTAGAGAAGTCAGCTGCAGAACAGCCAAGGCGAGAGCACGTTCGCTGAAATTGCATCCTCTCACTTCCAGCTTTTGGAGCTTAGGGCACCCTCTTGAAAACTCCAGAAGGCCTTCATCATATTCGCCGACATAACCTAGAAGCATCCATCTGACATTCAGGCTGTACCTCCCGATGTAAGCGAGACCCAAATCTGTTAGCCCCCCAGGACGCAGATACAAAGCGAACCTCCTGAGCTTTTGGCATCCGATTAAGAGAGACCGAACTCCGCTGTCGAGGGGCAAATCTGGAATTGTTTCCTCTCTGTCGAGTAGCACCAACCGGAAGTCGAGTAGATTCTTGGAGTGAGTACCAATACATTCCAAGGATGCATTTGTGATATCAGACACGTATACGGCTATGTACTCTAGTTCAAGGCATCCTTGAGCCAAAGCAACTAATCCCCTCTGTGAGATCACACCTTCTTCATCTTCCATACCTTGTTCATCAGCTCCACGCTCTACCCGAAGTCTTTTCAGTTTCTTACAAAATTCAGCCAGAACTTCCAAGCCTCTATCTCCAATAACATTTCTTGTCTGTTTCACAAAATGGAATGAATATATTTTTGGTTACCAACTCCATATGGAAATTATTGAAAATGTTACATCAACTTTCTCGATCTCTTCAACCTTTAGAATTGGATAAACATAATTACAAGTTCTACTGAAAAAAAAAACTAAGCTTGCCAGACAATACATTCTTGACTCGTAACATCACATCAAGGCCCAAAAGGTTACTCTTCTTATAGACATAATCAAAATCTGTATGCTGGAAACAAATCTGGAAATAGTCAGTACCTACAAGCCAGACGACCCCTATTTTGGTAGTTAAATACTACAAGAGATGACATTAGAAAAAAAAAAATCTATAACATGCTATATCACTATTCATTTTGAGGAAATGCGTATTCTTTCCAAGTAAAATCAACAAAGAAATGCATTTGCAGTCAAATTAAAAAAAAACAGATGTTAAGATAGTAAACAAATAGAGAGAAACCTACAAAGATAAAGAGAGAACCTACAAGAAAAAAACCCCGAGAGAAAATAAGATATAAACCCATACATGTTACATGGTAAATTCTTTAATGAAGATTCATCATATTACATGTTAAACTCAACATGATGAAAGGTGATAGATTGATGTATATAAGATAACCCAAAGTATGTACAGTAATCATCAGAGCACAAGGTATGTGTGCTCAGATTTTTACTTGGTAGAAATAGAAAAAATTGAGATAGTTCTAGTAAACCGAATAAGATAATCCCCGGCTTAATTTTCAATAATAATGACATTTGCAAGTATTGAACAGGTGAAGTTATCACAATGAGATTATAACCAACCATCATAATCTAAAATGACAACACAAAAATCCTCAAGTATACCTACCTCAAGTATTTCCAAGTTTGGACATCTTTGCAGCAAGACACAATGGCCTTCAGTATCCATCAGAGCAAAAAGGAGATCCAATTTTCTTAGCCTGGACGCAACAGGATACAGAATGGGCATTTCTGTGTTCCCTAGAAAAGTAAGGCCCAAACAGCACAGTTTCGGTGGGAATTCAACAGCACCGTACCTTTCCAATTGCCCATTAAAAATACCTCCACCAACCTGTCCAGGGGGGTCACTAAATGAGCCCCCACCAAACTCTTCCAATGAAGTAGTAGCTCTGAAAAAACCAATGAGGTTTGAAATATCACAATCGCTAATCTTTATAGTGGCCAAAGATGGGCATCTTCTTGCAATTAGTTCAAGGTCTCCAGAAGTGACTTGCATGAGCTCAGTCATGTAGAAGTTCAGACTTTCTAGGACTGTGTTGTTCAAAGCAAGCTCACGCAACCATTGTGCATCATTCTCTATAATTGAGCTCTCTTCCAAAAATAAGGTCTTCAAATTCCTAAGAGAACATATGTTAAGCTGAAGATAAAGAATATTTGAAGCCGATAAAAAGTTCAAAATCCCAATTAGGCATTTACTAAAATTCCACAATACCCAGAGACCAAAATTAGACTATGTTACATGCATTGTTTTTGTCTTTGGTTTCTGCTCCTTTGAATCAACTCCTCTGGCTTCTTTAAAGGTTGTGAAGTACTGAAGTTAAATGAAATGTGAGAGAGTCCAAACAAAAATTTTCCCAAAACTACGTTCAATGTGATACAGTATTTGGCGTTTGAAACATGAATACAAATAATTATCAAATGCCCCATGATCACTAAATTCTATATAAGAGTTTGAATGAGAAAATACAACCCACATTCTTCCAATTGGTCAAACAACCAATTGATTGATTTCATGTATATAAGTAATATAACCCCTGCTAGCACAAGCAAATACCAACTCCTATATTTGATTCTTATTAAATGCTATGAATTTTTCCGCTCTCCTGCAAATATTACAGAGCTACCTTCATTTATCCAGAACATTACTCAAAAGTTCTTTATACACTTTTGGTGCAAATAATAATTATTTTTTAGACGTTATGGTTTATATTATAGTCACATTCTAGCAGCTAAATAAATGTAAGTATGTAACTGCCACCAGTGAATGAACAAGTCATATAGTTCCTTGAAAGACAATTTCACTCCCAAGATTACCAGGTAAAGTGATGTAAAAACCGTTCAATCTGGTATTTTGGATGTAGTTGTCTACAACCATGAACATGTAAATTTATTAAAAACATGTGTATCACAAATGAGAATATTCACAAAGTTTCAAGAAGACATTATACCAACATGATATCATGTTATTGGAATGTGGGTGATAGGTTTGAGTTTTTCGTTGCAAGCTGAAATGTAACAAAAAAAAAAAGTCATCGTATTAAGTCATTAAGTGACTAACATATGCACCACCATATACAATTACACATATTGGTTACTTATGCAGCTTCCTTAAGGCTCGTCCAATACAGATGCATCTTTGTGAGTTATGTCCAATTACATTTAATACCAATCAGGAGTTGTACCAATTTATAAATCTCCCAATCTCCCATTCATCATGTAGCCATCACAAGAAAAGTGAGCACCAGGAAAGATAACTGGTAAGGTAGCTCTCATCGACAGAGAATGGCTTTCATTCATAGACTTAGGATGTAATCACATCGAGAGTACATGAGTTCTTATAAGACTATACTTCCAACTACAGATTGTTGGAGTTTTTGTTTCTGATAGCTATGACCTATGGAGGCTTCAATAAAGATGTTATGAATAAGTATAATGGAATCTACAATAGATGGTACAATGAAGATCGACCTAGCTGATGGAGTGACAAGGATTATAAGATGCAAACACATCGAGAGTACATGAGTTCTTATAATACTATACTTCCAACTACAGACGTGCGTTCTTGGAGGGTTATCAAAGATATCACAACTTATTTCAAAGATGTAAAAGTAGATCAAGTTATGAAACGAATGAAGAGTGAAAGTTGTGTGATGATATATTTATAGGAACACAAGAATTGGGTCGTCCTCACCAAGTTCACTGTGAAAGAAAAATCAACTTTGAATGTGAAATGTCTACTGCAACATATTGTCGAAATCCAATGGGGTGCTAACGTGCGGTCCCACGCCTAGCGCACACACGAGAGCGGGAGCTCGAATATGCACTAAAGAGCCTCAATCTAACTCAAAACCATATGGTATTAAGTAGGAGAACTCCCTAGGCTTATATCATAGACTCCCCTCTCACAATTATTCGATGTGGGACAACTCACAAGTGGCCTTCACACATTAACAACTTCAACACATATGACTAATTTGATATCCCTAAACTCTTCCAAGTGGTCATTATTTCCATTAAAGCACCTCACAAATTACAGAAACACAAATTGAAAATCAGTTGGGAAACGAAATCAACCAAAACAAAATGCATACGTAGTACCTGCACGAGCGGCCGATATGCAAAAGGCCATCGGTAGAGAAACCCGAACACTTATCGAGCCTCAGCCCTTCTAGAAACCTCCCAGCGGAAGTAGCGAGCAATTCGAGATCCGAATCCTTGACAATCATCCTCCGGAAGTGCAGCACTTTCATTCTCGGAAAAGACCTGAGGGTTTCGTCTACCCAGGGCGTGACGAAGCCGCCCCAGTCCTCGGGAATCAAATTGAACATGGCGGCGCGCGGCTTGCCCTTGAGCTTGAGCGACTCGAGGTGAGGGAACCGCCGCGACAAACGCTGCGGCTCGGCGGCGTAGCAGAGAGCCATGGTCACATGCTTGCGGGTGATAGCGTCGATCTCGTACCAACGAGTGCACACGAGGGACACCGCGGCCCGGTCATGTGGGTCCTGCACGTAAGGGATCACGCACTCCCACACGGTGTCGTACGCGCCGCCGGTGGTGTTGGTACTGCTTGAACCGCCGCCGCCCAGCTTCTTCGATTTCACTTCTTCCATTCCCGGCGATTCTTTTTTCTCGAGCAAAGCATAGCCACAGTCGTCAATCAGTGGAGTAAAAGAGTTTTTTTCAGTAAATGGATACTTGGACAAGGAGAACCGGACACAGGGATTGTATCCAAATAATGACGTCACTTACTGCCGTACTTGTGAAATTATATATTTTTATATGAGATAAAATCATAATTAGCCCGTGTCTATTCGAAAAATAAAAAATTGGTCTTTGCAGGTGACAAATGACCGGTTGACGCACGTGCAATGCACGAGTGGTCCACGTGGCGTTTTATGGTTGGTCGGTTTTCCACGTCAGCTCAGCACTCAAATTTCGAGGGAAAATCGGATGGCACTGAATGTAATAAACGGACAATTGAGGGTCAACATTAATAAACCCTAATTCAGCTATGAAATTCATTAAACTCGATTATTACATGCATTTCTCTCACAACTCTTCATCGTCTCCCCCAAATTCTTGTCACGAACCCTAATTTCAGCTAAGAAAATCGAAGCTGAAAATCCCGTAATTCATACAATATAAACTCTAAACCTACATTTCCAAGTTTAAATCGTTAATTCCTCCTTCAACATGAGTGCTGAAGAATCAGAAGAAGTCAGAAAGAGAAAGATGGTGAAAATCGAAGTTGGCAAAGCGAATGAAAAACTCAAGTACAAGAACTCCCTATTACTGAGGGTCTACACTGGGCTCAACAATCCAAGGAAACCTGGTATTCCTCCTCCTATATACCCGTCCCATTCCTGCTATTTTACACTGTTTCTGAAACATAGCGGGAATTTTGTGAAAAGACCAGTGGTGATGTACTATGGTGGAAAAGTTGTGGCTTTTGATTACTTTAGTCGTGGTGACCTCACTGTTGAAAAGCTCAATCGATTATGTTTTCAAGAAAAGGTGGCTGACAGACTTAGGTTTTTTGGGGTGAAGGGTGATGGTTTTAAACCACTGGTGACTGATGCAGACCTGCAGGAGTGGCTTAAAATATTTCACCATACTCATGAAGTTGAGATTTGTGTAGAAGTGGTGAATGAGGAGACTGTGCAGCAACATATTATGAGATTTGTGTAGAAGTGGTGAATGAGGAGACTGTGCAGCAACATAGTGAGGTGTTCCAGAGGAAAGATGATGCAGTTAATAAAGACAGTGTGCAGGAAAAGAGAAAAGATGATGAAGTTCAAGTGAATGAGGTTGAAGAAACAGAAAATGAGACACTAAATGAGGCTGAAGAAACAGAAAATGAGGCTCAAGAAAAGGAGGATGAAGTTCAAATGAATGAGGTTGAAGAGGATTATGTGGACTCTCTTGCTAGGTAGGTTGATGAAGATGAATAATTACTATGTTGGAGTGGTTGAGGCAGTGCCTGATGGAGAGATTTCAGCAAAATAGGAATATAGCCAACCTTGTCTGGAGGGGCAGATTGCCACCAAAAATTCAAATCATTCTGAAGAAAAGATTGGACAAGATGGTTGACTGCATTCCAATGAAATCAAATAACAGACACTATCAGGTTCAATGTTGTGATGCCAGTTTGTATGCTGTTGACTTGGAGATGTGGACTTGCAGCTGCAGAGAATGGGAGTTGTCTGGAATACCTTGCAAACATGCTCTCTCTGCAATCTGTCATTAGAGAGGTGATCCAGAGTTGTATGTTCATCCTTGTTACAGTTTGGAGACTTATAGGAGAGTATATGATGCTGCATTACTGCCTATAGTTGGGAAAGTTGATTGGGCTGAGACAATGTACATCCCTCCCATGCCACCTACATTTGGAAGAGGTGTTGGTAGGCCTAAGAAGTCAAGAAAGATTGATCCAAATGAAAAGCTGATGAAGAAAGCAATGAAAATGAAGAGGCAACAGAAAACTCTAAAGTGCAGGAAATGTGGAGGACTTGGACATAATAGCAGGACATGCAAAGCTCCTGTGAATGAAGCTGTGAATGAGCCTGTGAATGAAGCTGTGAATGAAGCTCCTGATCCAATGAATCAACATGAAGCTCCAGTGGTTGAAGAAACTGATGTTGAACATATTTTGGTTGAAGCTCCAGTGATTGAAATTCCAGTGGTTGAAGAAACTGTGGTTGATGACATAATATTCAGAGCTTCTAAAAGAATTCCTGTAATATTTTATTTTCTTATGTTCATATATCCTTATAAGATGTTATTTTCTTATGTTGATATTTCATTTCCAGATTAGAGGCAGGGGAAAAGGTAGGGGTAAAGGGAGTGCTTCTGTGAGTGGAGATGTTGCTAAAGAAAAAAAAAGACAGTTGTGAAGGGCAGAGGAAGAGGAAAGACCAAGTCTGTTGTTGAAGGAACTGGGAGCAACTTGCATACATCTCAGGTAAAAAAATCATGTAGTCTGAGTTTTTGTTTCAATATTGTAGTGAAATTGTCTAAGTTATTTCTTTTGTTTATCTGTAGCCAATAAGAAGTGGCCTTCTGGATGAGGATGACACAGAGTTTGAGGCACTGTTAAGTCAAGCCAACAACAGTGGAATGATTTCAGGACCTACCCCTTGGGATCAACTTAAGATGAACTCTGCTATTCCAGATGAACAAGTGCTTAGTGGTAGGACATCACTTGGGGGTTCAAGGGCAATGTTCAGTACCTTAACCAGGGGTTCAAGCAAAAATAAGATGTTTTTGGCTGGGAGCTCTAGCAGAAGTTAGTGAAGGTTGCAGTTGTTAAACTTGTTGAATTCTAGGCCATTTATTGGTCTCTTTTGGTACATTGTAGTTGCAGATGAATGTTAGTAGTGTCTCTAATGAACAATTGTAATCTGCTCTTTTGGTACATTGTCTGGTGGTAGATGGATGTTGAAGTGTTTGTACTGAACAAATGTGATCCACTCTTTTGGTTGATATTTCAGTGTTCATTTATGTTAAAGTTTTCTGTGATTAGTGGTCATTTTAATTTGAGATTACAGGTAGTTCATAACATCAAAGGATCAACATTCTACAAAGAACCACAACATACATTTCAAACCAACATCCAACATAGAAACCTAATACTGAAAAACCAGATTTCCATTACATTCATTAAACCAGATAAACCAGATTTCCATTACATTCATTAAACCAACATTACAAAACAAAAATCATGATAACAAAGATCCCTAAAACTGTAAAACCTTGATTCTGCAGCACACAACAAAACCTAAAACTTCAATTCTGCAAGGACCATGATAACAAAGATCATAGTGATGACCATCACAAAAGTCAGGGCTCTCAACCACATTTTCAGCTCCTTCTTCAAATTCAGATCGGGATCTTTGAATTCCCAATTGCCCGACTCAGCTTCTTGCTCATTCAACGGATGACACCATGCCGGGAATCTATGCTCAAAACAATAGTAAAATAGCTTCTGGTAGTTGGGGGTGCTGGACGAAACAACACGAATTTGAAGCTTTCTCGCGCAGTGGACGCAAAATTTTTCCTCGAACTTCAGGTGACTCGCCTTCCCGTATCCGTCGAACTGGCTTGAATTGGAAGACATTATGGATAAAGCAAGGCTCTGGATGTGTCGATTTGGTCGGAGATTTCAGTTTTCGAAAATTTGGGGAAAGGGGCGATTTTTAGGGTTCATGTATTTGGGAATTAGGTTTAGGGTTCATATCGAATTGTGGATTTCAGAAATGGGGGTAATCCCATTTTAATAGTCAAAATTTGGGTGCAAAATGACGTGGATTCATTTACCAATCAAACGGGTCCAACAAGAGAGCTGCATGAAATGACTACCATGTCAGCGTCAACCGGTCATTTTTGACCGGCAAAGACCAATTCTAATTTTTCGAATAGACACGGGACTAATTGTGAAATGAGCCAATGTTACAGGACCAATTGTGATTTTATCTCTTTTTATATTAATAAATTAAGTTAAAAAATTAATTATTAATGTTTAAAAATATATTTTTAATATTATTGAATCTTTTTATAAATTTTTTGAAAATAAAAATAAATACTTCTAAACTTTAAAAGTAAAATATAACTGTGTAGTAAAATTCAAAAAACATGAAATTTCCAATTTAAATAAATGTTTAAAAATAAAAGAGTATTATAATTACCAAACTAAAATTTTAAATATTCTAAATAATTAAATATCAATTCAGAGCTTGTTTGAAGAACTTATTTAAAAGAGCTTATAACATTTTATATGTCTTATAAGTTATTTTAAAAGTTGATAAACCGTTATATCTTATTTAAAAAATAAGTTGTTAAATGTTTTAAATGTAAACTTATAAGCTGTTAATTTGTTTGGTAATTTAAGATCTTATATTACTATTTTTATAAAAAATTAAATAGTATGAATGAAAAAAAATAAAAAAAAATTGTGTGAATAAAATAATAAATTTGAAATTATTTAATATATATATTATGTAATAATTTTAGGGATAATTTGATCTTTTATTGTTAAATTATTTTTTTTAGTACCTGACTTATAGTCCATTTTTCACTTTGGTGACCGAGTTATTTTTTTTTACTCATTAGTACCTGACCTAAGGCATAATTCCACTTAAGTCCTAAAAGTGGCTGATTCCGGCAACACGTGTCGGGCACGTGACTTCAAAAAAAAATTCCAGAATTGATGGAAGGTATTTAGGTCTTTTCATAATTTCATCTATTACACAATTAACATAAAACATAGGGGAAAAACACTTTAGTACCTGACCTATAGTCATTTTTTCACTTTGGTGATCAAGTTTTTTTTTTTGACTCATTAGTACTTGACCCAAGGCATACCACTTAAGTCCTAAAAGTGGCTGATTCCGACGACACGTGCAGGGCACGTGACTTCACCTCACAGGTGTCTCCTTTGCATTGGCTCCAGGTGAGATATTACCTTATTACCCTTTTTATTATTTAAACCTTTTTATATTTTAATTATTAATTCATAATTCAAAAATCAAAATCGTAAAAACAAGATTTCCTCTGTGTTTTTTTCCCCAAATTCCAGAACCCTAGAAGACCGACGAGAATCAATTGAAGATCGAATATCAAAACTTTATGGAGGAGCTATATAGGTGCGGGAACCCCTTATGATTTCTGAACCCTAATTTTTTATTTTTGAATTATGGAGGACCTGGGAAGTTTCCCGGGTGCGCACGAGTGAGGACAAAGTGTGCTGGAAAAGACAAGTGTTGGTACAGTGGGGTCAGGATATCACTCTCGACGGCAGTCATTGGTAACCGAGCTGGCTCATTAGGGTCGGGCTTCGACCCCTCAACGGCTCGGGACTTAAGTGGTATGCCTTAGGTCAGGTACTAATGAGTTTAAAAAAAACTCGGTCACCAAAGTGAAAAAGGGACTATAGGTCAGGTACTAAAGTGTTTTTTTCCTTATGTTTTATGTTTATTGTGTAATAAATGGAATTATGAAAAGACCTAAATACCCTCCATCATTTATGGAAAAAAATTTGAAGTCACGTGCCCGGCACGTGTTGCCGGAATCAGCCACTTTTAGGACTTAAGTGGAATTATACCTTAGGTTAGGTACTAATGAGTAAAAAAAAAAAGCTCGGTCACCAAAGTGAAAAAGGGACTATAGATCAGGTACTAAAGTGTTTTTTTCCCTTTTTTTTTTATAAACAACTTATTTTTATGTTTTAAAAGATCTTATATAAATTTTTTACCAAACAAATGGTAAGAGCTTATAAGATCTTAAACAGTTTATAAGCTGTTTTAAAGAGTTTATAAGCTCTGCCGAACATCTCTTAGAGCCTGTTTGGCTGAGCTTATAAGCTCCTTAAAACAGCTTATAAATTATTTAATAGCTTATAAGCTCTTAAAATTTGTTTGGTAACATTTTAAGAAAAAATCTTAAAAAACTTAAAAATAAGCTGTTTAACCGTTTATAAGCTGTTAAAAAAAAGTAATGTGAAGGTACTTTTTTTTTAACAACTTATAAGCTCTTGTAACTTAAACCATAAAAACCAAAATATCCCTATAATTATTATATTTTATATATATACAAAAATTCTAAATTTATTATTTAGTTAATATAAATATTTTTAATTATTTTTTTTCATATATAACAATTTATTTTTGGTAATTTTATTTATATAAGATCTTAAATTCTTATAAGTTTACATATCTATTTTATCCAAACAGTTTAACGACTTATTTATTAAATAAGACGTAACAGTTCTTAAAACAACTTATAAGACGTAATATCATATAAGTTCTTTTAAATAAGATCGCCCAAACGGGCTCTTAATTAAATATTTAAATATCACAATTTAATTAAACAAGAAAACAAATATCTTAATTAATTAAATAAATAAGAATTCAATCAAATCAACACGATTCGTTACCTCTTTCTCCACATCGACTACTTCGGTGTCAACTCTACAGAGCGACCTAACTTTCCTTCGGAATAATCCGATCGATTCGATTTCAGAAGTTCAGAGGTCATGGTTCCTTCCGCCTCGTATTTGGTTCATATATTCTCGATGTAATTTGGTTGTTTTTGTTTTCTCTTTCGATAAATCCCTCATAATATTTTGTGGTATGTTTATTGTTCTGATTTCCTGTCTTAGGTTTATTCCCCTATGAGTGGTATGTTTATTGTTCTGATTTCCTATTTTACGGTTATTTCCCCTATGATTTCAGTTATGATCTAGTGTAATATGCGGGTTAAATGTGTTGATTTTCAATTCATTCCGAAAGATGTATTGTGTCGGCTGGGCTGATGTTTTCGATTCTATGGTGTTTTTGGTTTGGACTAAATTTCGTTTTTCGATTGCTGTTATTCGACCCTTTTCAGGTTGAAAACTTGCATATTGTTTGGTTGTCGGCTTATCGAACATGAATCCAAAAGGGTTGATTTATAGCTTTGTTGCGAAAGGGACTGTGGTGCTAGCCGAGCACACTCCGTATTCTGGAAACTTCAGCACGATTGCAGTCCAGTGCTTGCAAAAGCTTCCTTCTAACAGTAGCAAGTACACATACTCATGTGATGGTCACACTTTCAATTTCCTTCTTGACGGTGGATTTGGTATTTGTTTTTTCTACATCCGTCTTTCGCGCTTTGTTCTTTTACATCTTAATTTTACTTGAAGCGGTGTTTAAATTGCTGCTTGTTTTGCAGTTTTCCTTGTTGTTGCTGATGAATCAATGGGGAGAAGCATACCCTTTGTCTTTCTTGAAAGAGTAAAGGATGACTTCAAAAAACGTTATGGTGATAGCATCAAGAGCGATGATCCACACCCTCTAGCCAGTGATGATGACGAAGATGACGAATTATTCGAAGACCGATTTAGCATTGCATACAATCTTGATCGAGAATTTGGGTGTGTATAATTTTGTTTAGGGAAAATACCTTGCGAATTTGGTCTTCTGTTCCCCTAGCATTGTTCCGAACCTCATATTATGTTTGGTGTACTAGGCCGATGCTTAAAGAGCACATGCAGTATTGTATGAATCATCCAGAGGAAATGAATAAGCTGTCCAAATTGAAGGCTCAAATAACAGAGGTCAAAGGGATAATGATGGACAACATTGAGAAGGTACGCTTGCAGTCTATCCTACATTCGTACTTGTTAAAAACTGGATGCTGATTCCTTATATTCTTGCCTGGCTATATATAAGGAATCAGCATTCAGTTGTTTAAAACTGAATGCTGATTCCTTACTTGAGGTTCAGCCTAATTACAAAAGGCTAGTTATAGACAAATACATCCCCGGCAATTGGTTTTTCAAAACAAAACTGGACCCTCAAGAGGGAGAATACACATGGTAGTCTTTAGATTTTAATTAATCATTTACTCATTTAAATATATCATTCCAATTATCTAATTTTTTAATCCGGATTATTTGTTGAAGAAGACTTTATAATTTATAATTTTATAGTATACCTGAGGCTTAGTTTATTTCATAGAAGTTGATAATTTTATGACTAAGATTTTAGGATTTTTTTTTTTATAACTTAAGAAGAGTTGATATTTGTAATGTTATGTGTCTTCTCACGATCCAAAAGTTCACACAGAAGTCAGAATACACACGTGTGGCTTAGTGCCTGAGTCTATTGCAGGTGCATATCAAGGAAATAATTATCATAATTCTGTAACTTGGGTAGTTAGCATTCTTGTTTTAGATACACTGGAAGATGTTTTTTTCCTCAAATGAAGAGACGAGACAATGATTTTTTAAAGATACAACGCTGGGACATGAATAATTTATCTTGAATTAATTTTTTTTTTGTTTAATACTGTCAAAATAATATATAAAGAACAACTTGATTTGCTAGATTAACAATGTTTAGAATGACAACCGTTTCTTCACTTGATGTTAGAGGTTGTTCTTTATAATTGGTAGGTCATCTTTTATGAGGAACATTGCATTTATCGTTCACAAACTTATCAATGTTTGCTGCTTGGGTCCAGCTTTTTTGCAAATGAACTGTAAACATTTAATTTAGAGAGAGCACATATAAAGTTACAGACTCGTTTATTTTATGTTTTCCATGTTTAAAAAGCATCCTTGGTCCCTTAGTTGGAATTTAATTCAATATATAGACACTGCTGTGTTATGAGCAACTTGTTTGTGGCCTAAATATAGGTTGCACTAAGTGCGATCCGTTTTTGTGAATCGCAGCATTATTTTTGTATCCCTTCATTTTGTGTAGGCATTTAGTATTCTAATTGACTTTAGTATGGTATGTTCGTTTTTTGTTTGTTTGACCTGGTTCCTTGATGTGGCATTAAGATTGTAAGGTGGTTATGGGTTCTGGTATGTTGCAAGGTGATACTATTAAAGGGTCGTTTAGTGGATATTAGGCGCACGACACACCCCTTTTGTTGAAATTTGTTGGTTGGTTGGTAGAGTTTTTGTTTCTTCTTAAATTTCCCTTTTCTGTCATTTTAATAAAATTTCAAACGTCCCTCCAACCTGCATTTTTAACTATAGTGGATGTCTTCATATATGAGATATTCTGAGAAAATCACTAGATTCTAAATTTGGACATTCACATGGGAATTAGATTCATATGCGGCGTATTGCAACTGTGAACAAAGTATTTGTGTGGCCTATAAATTCTAGTCCGTATCTCCTATATATGATGCCATACTTGTATTAATTGATGAGCACCAACACTTGATTCTCATTCAGGTTTTGGATCGTGGTGAGAAAATTGAGTTGCTGGTAGATAAAACAGAGAACCTTCAGTTCCAGGTAAGTATCAGTTTATTACTCTTTTTCGTTGTGCCTGAAAAATCACAAGACACTCCCCCTTGATTTCCTGTTGAGGAAATTCATTTTCTTTTCCAGGCTGACAGCTTTCAGAGACAAGGAAGGCAGCTTCGTCGGCAGATGTGGTTGCAAAATCTTCGCTTTAAGCTGATGGTTGCAGGAGCCATTCTCATCCTTATCTGCTTTGCTTGGTTGATTTTTCGTTAGGATTTATAAGCCGGTGTGTGTCTCGTGAGTGCGCATTGTGTTTCTTTCCGTTTGTGTACAAAAACTGATTAGTCTACTACTTCATCTACACTACTTCGTACAAGGATTGTCTTGGCAAACATATTACTGCAATAGTGTTACTTCTAAATTTGTCAGTGTTGTGTTAATCAAGTATTTGAATCTTCCCTTGCATAATTATGTAGGATAACCACACTTTCATGTCTCAGTTTGGATGAATTCACATTTTTTTCTTTTTCCACATTTTTGGGATGAATTCACACTTTAATCTACACTACTTCTTACCAGGATTGTCTTGGCAAACATATTACTGCAATAGTGTTTCTTCTTCTACATTAGTCTGTGTTGTGTTAATCAGGTATCTGAATCTTTGCAATAGTGTTTCTTCTTCTAAATTAGTATGTGTTGTGTTTCTTCTAAATTAGTATGTGTTGTGTTAATCAGTTATTTGAATCTTCCCTTGAATAATTATGTAGGATAAGCACACTTTCATGTCTGAGTTTTGGATGAATTCACATTTGTTTTTTACTTGAAACCTTAAATTAAGGGCGATGACTACTTGAAAAGTCTGAATGAAATATTTGTAAGAATATGTGCGCAAGCATATGGTTTTTTTGAAGTATATGACTAATTTGTTTTTCAAAATTTATTCACATTTTTTTTTAAATTTATAAAAATAAATAAATATATTGTATTTAAAAAGGTAATAACCATTTAAATTTATAAAAATAAATAAATATATTGTATTTAAAAAGGTAATAACCATTCATCTTGTAACATAATACTGTATTTAAAAGAGTAAACCAAGTTGACCCTCGCGTGCCACCAATTCATCCTCAAGCGCAGACGATAACTAAACCCAAATCCACATCTCCGTTGAATTTTGTTATTCTTTTGAAATGAAAGAAAATAAAAAATTGATACCAAATAATTCTACACGATTTCAGTCCCAATATCTAATACATGTCAAATCAAATCAAAATTAATTTATTTCATCAAATTCGCAATATTTAATTTGAAAATCTCACATCACTGGTTAATTAGACACAATAATTTGACAGAAAAAGATATGATATATTTGAATGATATAAATAAAAACATTCTATGGCTAACTTAAATTAAGATTTCAATTTAGAGCATTAATTTAATCCGCCTTATATATTTCTAATTCGACATTGTAAAATCTTAAAAATAATTTAATTTGCTCTTTAATTCAAGATAGAATTTAGAACATTAATTTAATTCCCTTGTATTCAATAATATTTTTTTAAAACAAAAACCTACGTAGATCTTTAATACACCATTAATATTATTTATCTTTGATGTACTCATCCGATGGTACGTATCAACTGAAATCTAAAAAAAGGTAAAAATAAAATAAAAAAACATACAAAAGGAAGAAAGATAGTAGTAGTAATAAATAAATTGATTTTTAAAAAAATAAAAATAAAAGTGAAATTAAATAAAGGCGGCTCATATCAAGTGTAAATTTAGAATAATTCATCGTGGAAAAAAAGAAAAACCCATATCAAAAACCGAAAACAGAGACAGAAACTGAAGATGAAAAAATCAGAAGATTTTAGATGTGCCAAAGCCCGGCCCGATAAAGGGGGCGGCACCATCTTTATTTATTTCCATCATCTCCTTCGGATTATGATATGAACAAATCCACACCACTCGATCCTCTCTCTTTGTAATCATAGCCACCACAAATCATTTTTCCAAAACAAAAATCAAATTCTGTACTGAATAATTTTGCAAGAGTAATAATAAAACAGTAGAGTGTGTATGAGCCGCAGAGAGATTTAGGGCGACACATTCGCTTAAGTGGAATTATATATAAAGATCAAAAGCCCAATAACTGTCGATTTGAGGCCCATAGTTGTACTACTTTTGTTTTCGTTTTGAGGCCCATAAGTGTACAACGTTTGTTTTCGTTTTGAGGGCGGATTATAAGTTTCGACCTTTAAATGATCCCTTCTCTCTAATACTACGTAGTTTGCATTGAAAAATTTATAGGTAGAGAGAAAAATAGTTTTTTATGTGTTAAATAGTAAAAAGTAGGAGTATAATAGATAAATTAGAGGGAAAAGTAATGATATTAATATAAATAGATAAGTATTGAAAAAATAAAGTTATAAAAAAAATTCATTTTTAGGTGTTCAAACTCTTAAAAGACAATAAAAAAAGAAGTGCACAAACTCTTGTAACTCCAAGAGAATATTATTTATCATAGAGCATAAAGAATACTCATTCGGTCCGTGTAAGTATGGCCACAAACATGTGACAATACATAGAAGAACATGTTCTTTGTGAATTACAAACATGTGATGATACCGTAGAAGACAAGTTTTTTTTTATCGGAAAACGAATTAACATAAAAAGAGTACTAGGAGTACTCAAAAATTACAAAAGTACAAAACCGTCTAAAAGAGACATGATCGAGGATTACAACACCAATCTTGAAAAGTACAATTATGATTAATGCGCCCTTTTAATGAAAATAAACTCCAAGACTTAGCTCTAGCTTCTTCAAAAATCTTCTCCGAAGTGGTTTCGATGCCTTCAAAAACTCGAAAATTTCTCGCCTTCCAAATAAACCAACACACGCACGACCAAAGACATCCAAGAATTTTTTTAGAGCCTTTCCTTCTCCACACGCCCAAGTGTTGCAATAAGTGAGGTGCCGATCTATTAGGAAGCACGGTGGAGACAGAAATCCAAGAATAACAAAGTTTCCAAACATGATTTGACTTTTCACAATCAAAGAATATGTGTTTAATTTCTTCGTCGCCTAGACCACAAAAAGTGCAAAGAATATCTGAATCATCACCGAGGACTTTCCTCTTACGCAAAGCAACTTTAGTCGCCACGCGATACCTTAAGATTCTCCAAGCTAAACCCGAAAATTTCAAAGGCGTTAAGTTGTTCCAAATCATTGGAAAGACAGACCAAACTTCTTCATCCAAATTAGTAGTAGGTAACGGGAGTAAAGAATTGTGGAGAGCATAAGCATCCTTCACCGAGTAGCGACCATCTTTCGCGTTCTTCCATATCCAAGAATCCTCAGATTGCACCTGTAGCGAGACACCATTAATGAAGGCGAGAAGCTCACAGACAGACTCTTGTTCCCACGAGAAAAGACTACGTCTCCAAACAAAATTCCAACACCAAACTCCATTAGACCAATAGCCCGCCTCTCCCACCAACACATCTTTGTTGACACAAATAGAATATAATCTAGGAAACTTGTTCAGTAAACAAACATTGTCAACCCAAGGCTCTTTCCAAAACAAGGTACTCATACCATTTCCAATCTATTTACAAATATTTGACACAAACCAAGAATTGTCGGACAAAAATAAATCAATTATATTCCGCCACCAACTCGACATGCTGAGCCTACTAGAATTCACATCATATTTAGAAGCCAACACCTTCACCCAAAGCGAGTTAGGCTCAACTCGAAATCTCCAAGCCCATTTACCCAACAAAGAGAGATTGAACAGGGAAAGATTTTTAACTCCTAACCCTCCACTTGCCCTTGGAAGACAAATATTGTTCCAAGAAACCCAATGAATTTTCTTCGCAAGGCCACTACCACCCCACAAAAAATAGTATAGTAGTACAAATTTACACGAGTATACAAGTTTACATTATTTTTTGTAATTTATAAAAAAACGTAAATAGTACTTTATTTTTTTGTAATTAAGAAAAAAATCATTTACTATGGAATAGAGAGTAGTATACTTTTGGTATGACAAAACTATTCACCTACCACTTACGACCAAACCACCGACCTCTATTTAGTCTTGGCGGTGGATCAGGGACTGCATTTTCAATCTACTAGTGTTGAAATTCTCAAACATTAGGTGGTACGTTATTGTTGATTTCACTCTTTTCTTCTTTCTATATAAAGATACAAACGGAAATAGCAAACTAAAATAACAAGACCTTATTGAGATTTGAAAGTGCACCACTGAAGATCTTTGTTATTGACCTAGACAAAATTATTACTTAAAAACTTAATATACTCCCTGCAGGAGAAACTGCATTTATGCTCAAAACAAAAGTTACTCAAAGTAACATGGAGAGAAACAGACTAGAGTCTGGTCTTTAGAACGAACTCAGGGAAAACAACGGAAAGAAAACGCCACCGAAAAAAAAAATGTACCTAGGGGAAGCAATAGACATTAATCCTACAAGAAACAATTCTTAAAAACTATGCAAATATAAGCACTGAAGTGTTAGGCATATTCTGCTGGTAGTTAGACCCCAGCCATTAAATGGTGAACTCGCCAAGTCTTTCCTAAAGAGCCCGATTGTGGTAATAACAAACTAGCTTGGCAAGCTTGTTACGTACATGTCGTCTAAAAAAAGGAACAGAAGAAAAAAAACTCAGGTAGCCTCCAAACTAGCAAAATATCATTTGGTGGGATTGAGCAGACTGCTTAATCCCTAATCCCATTTTGCCGGCTCGTCTCACAAGATTACCACTACTTCACTGCTTCTTTAGCCAGTTTGATACAAAGTCAAAGAATTCCCTATAGACACCTGAATACAGAGATATATAAGTTAAACACGCATGTACTGATGACAAATTAATACGTAAATATTTTGTACAAAGTAGATAATATATAACAAAAAGTCATGTACAGAAATATGCGAAGCAAGTTAAATCTAGGATTGACTGAAAATATACTGAACCGTCGACATCAACTTTGAACGTTGATGAATATAATCGTTTACTATATACTGTATGCAGGCTTCATGCAATGGTTTTAATTAGATTATGGAGAAAATATAGGATTGTAATGTTATTTTCTTTAGCATCTTAATTTTTACATTTTTTTTCTTCTCAACAACTAAACTTTTCTATTGTTTCTTACTTTCTTTACATTCATATAGAAAACCCAAAAATAACCTATCTTTCTAAAAATCGACAACTCTAACTGCCGCCATAACCACCCACCTCAAAATCCTAGCTACATCCCCTGTTCAAAACATAACTGCCTCAGACCCACCATTGCCTCCCTAGTGAATCGTAAGTACCTTCTTAATCCAAATTCAACAAATCCAAAACCAATCCACTTTATGCGTAATGTCTAAAGGAATTATTCAATCCTAGCATGAATATATTAGCCATAAAAACTAAATTTAAGAACAAAAATTAAGTCAAGCTATAATAATTATTTTCATTTTAATGCATATTGCATACTACTACAAAATACTTCTCTGTAATCAAAGGTTTATAATACCTCAAACATCTTTTGATAACATCATTTCTGACATAACAAACAATTCAGGACATTACCTTACGGAAACGCACAAGGCCAGACTGGTACTAGTCTACTACACAGATCAATACTGGAGAGCATAATAAAGTACAGGTATGATGATGAACAAACTTAATAAAACATAAATAAAGTCTCACCCAGCAGGATTTAAAACGGAGCCTCAAGCGATTCATCCCAAACATCTGCACTTCCATTGGAGGCATCTTCTGCATCTTCCTCCATTGAAAGCCTAATATATTCTCTGTGTGCAAAGCGATCCCACTCTGTCAAAGTTGGGTTCTCACGCTCCTGAACGGTAAAGAGAAGAGAAATTATGCAGCCCTGCTAAAACATTCTAAACACAACATCAACCAAACATTCCTCAAATGTAAGTTGCTATAATATTACCTGGCGAATTAGAAATGGATCGCGCGTCTCAAAAGCCATGAACTTGTTCAGGTTAAATAGTATATTAAAAACACTTCCCGAGAGTTTGTTTCCTTTTAAATCATTTAACGTAAAATAGCTCTCATCCTGCATATGAAATAAGCGTGAATGTCACAAGATGTCATAAGTTGAGTAGGTACCATATTTCATAGCCAAATACTGAATGGTTCAGTTTTTCCTGTTTAGTTGTGAAGACATTCATTGCCAAGATTACAGGGTTTCACGCTTGTAACCGGTTGCCCTAGTTTTACCCTATTTATACCGCGTGCGATGTTACTCTTTGTAGAGCACAAGCGATAATTGTAAAAAACTCTATGTTTACTTATAGTGAGATCCACAACGGAAAAATGGACGTAACTCTCGCATTGAGGTTTGAGGATGAACCACTATAAATCTCTGAGTTATTTTATCTGTATTGGATCGTTTTAAATTGGTCGGATTTGGGATTCAAATCCCAACATTTCCGGATCATTACATGTCTTTTCAATTTCAATTTTTATCATGTTCTTTGCGCTGCAAAACTGGCAAGCTTTAGATCAAAAGCTTTAACTCAATGCTATATTCTTCTAATATAACCATCTAAAACCACTTCATGCTATATTCTTCTAATATAACCATCTAAAACCACCTTGGAGGGGAGACAAATAGCTATTAGAAAGATGCAGGAACAAGAAATGGATTTCATAGTCCAAAGTCCTGTGGCTATGGATGCGAACAAAAAACAATGAAAGCAATAGAACCCTGTGAAATTTACCTCTGGATGAATCATGTCAACTATCTGACACAAAATATCCTCAAAAAGCACAGGCTCTTGGGCCATGCACTCCATTCTGTGTAACTGCTCCTCGTAAAAGAATTGCATTTCGTTCCTTGTAATAATTCCATTCCCATCTAAATCTATACACTTGAACCTGAGAGAATAGAATTACGATAATTAACTGATCTTTGTATAATCCCCACTTTGGTTCAAGATGATATTTATTTACCAAACTATAGAAATAAATAAATAATAGGCGATAATATATTCACCGAAGCACACGAAAAGCATAATAGATACTCTTCACCTTGTTTATAATGGTGACAACACAACTTTAAACCAGCAAGACACATTTACTTTTGGTAACACCAATAAAAATATGCACTCTAAAAGGACTAAAAACTAGACTATGCTCTTGCCTGCCCAGACACCATAAATCATTCCTTAGATTATCTACCCACTAATTACATGAAACGACAAAAGGTCTCATTAAGCATCATTTTCCTACCCTTAGTCTAGACAACCTTGCACACTATAATCATAAAATGCAGATACTTGTATAGTTTCCCCAAACTATGGATTTTAATAGTTAAAAAGTAGTAGTAGTTCTTATTAGCATTTAGCACATGGGACAGTTGAACAACTTCTATATGGGGGAAAGAAACCTTAACATAAAAGGTTAAGATAACAGAAATACAAAAACATTCTGCTCATCGAAAAGAACACTAACCAGTACTCAAGACTAGGCTGAGATGATTTATCCTCCTCTGACAATATGAAGTAAACAAAATCTTCATATCCCATCTTTCCTTCAACCTTACAGGTGAATTTTCTGGGGACCTTAGACAAATACCCAACAGGAGCAGTAAGAGAGATGGGGTGCAGCGTCAAAACTCAAAAGGAATAGATATCTGTCTCTAGACTCTAGTAAGAACAAAGAGAACACAAACAAACCTGAGAAAATATCCGATCAACAATCCTGTAGGTAAGTGCATGGTTACCATATCTGATTAGGTTCTCTTTGTCGATCAAAAAGTCATGATCCGTATCCAGCTCCCAAAACTTGCAATATATCACGTAGAAATGTTCATAAGAGAAGTACCTGTAGTAAGAAAGAAATTAGCTAATTAAATGAAAATAAACCAAAAAACCTTAACTAGTTCAATATTGCTTCTGGTAACCAAAGTCAGCGTTCATTCACAATTGAACATAAAAGCAAACCTAGTCAATTAAAATTCATCAAAGCGGGCTCTCTTGAGTATAAATGATAAGTTAAGCACCAGTACATGAAGACCCTTTAAAATTTACTACAATTAACCAAACCATTACCGTGGTCATTTAAGAACATAAAATCAAATTAATTGAATTAAATCCCAATTCAAGACTTAAAAATGAAGTCAGAATCGGTTTATTATAGCTCAAAACAACCATGATATCAGATAGTTGTATACAAAAATTAATAAGGAATTAAAGGTAATTATCCAAAGGTAGAACAAGCCCAGTTTACAAAGCCATTTGTTACTGAAAAATTCAGATAAATATTATAATCAGCTTGCACTCAAAGTTTTAACATTGCATTAGGATTTTTGAGTCATAATTGAATAAAATAACACAATTTATTATTGATTTGAGTATTCATATTTGAAAATCAAGC
Organism: Euphrasia confusa; assembly: GCA_954870475.1. NCBI lineage: Eukaryota > Viridiplantae > Streptophyta > Magnoliopsida > Lamiales > Orobanchaceae > Euphrasia > Euphrasia confusa. The sequence continues at coordinate 26,007,245 of OX940967.1, forward strand.
CAATTTAATTGATTCAAAACTCAACACGCCCAATTTGGGATAAAACTGAATTTTAAAACAAATTATATTTTCAATCCAATAGAAAAAAATGACCCTACAAACAATATGTAATAAAGCTATTAAAAATTAAGTATTTGCTATAATTACCTCAAAACTTTGTTAATATCCTCTTCTTCGTCTGCATGTTGCATTGAAGCAATTAAGTTTGAACGTTTCAGCTCCCTGAGGGAAAGGCGACCATTACCAGATCTATTCACGTAGTAAAAGATTCTGTATATTACAGTTTCAGCTGGAGATAGCAAAGAAATCAAATGTCATTCCAAAAAGGAAGAGGAAATGGTTAATGTCATTCCAAAAAGGGTCACATAAAGTCAGGCCAGCAAGCCATCCAAATTGGTAATTGTCTCATCAATACTACACAAATATTCCACAGGAAAATACAGAAGCATAGGTAAGAAAAACTACAAAAGATCACACCAAATATGAATAAATGGTTATTTCTACCTAATGCATAGAAGAATAAGAAAGTCAACATCATACGTTTACTGTTTCAACAATGTCTTTCAGGTATAGAGTGTAAGATGACAGAACAGGAAGTAATGAAACGGAAACCATTCTCATTCTAAAGTCATAAATTTTTTACTATCTTAACATGGGCATGCTTTACCTATGTACAATCAAGAAAATGGGGTAGGCTTAGTAAACCTGAACTGAAGTTTTGCAAAAGATTTGGGATGAAAGCAAGATTAATTAAGTAACTGACATTCTTACAAGTTCAAGAAAAATTGAGGACTGAAAATGACAATTGACAAACAGATCAACATGGGAAGAAACAGGAGTTTAGTACAAAAACAAAAACAAATGTTTGAGTCAACTAAACAAGGAAAACAAGGGTTTTGAAATATACCATATCTTTCTTGAAATTCAGGAGTACCCTGTAAAAACTCCAACCCAGGATGAGTTGTCAAAAGTTCTCGAAGCAAAGGTTTGAAGTCATCCTACATCAAATAGGCAAAAAAGTTAACAAATGAACCAACATATCTATATTAAATTAATAATTAGTAAACACAATTTTCTAGTGAAGAGTTATATTGATTGTTTAACCTGAGCCAAGTGTTTGGCATCTGGCTGCTTCAATACTGAGTATATCTGTGTAGCTGTATCCTTTGTCAACATGTTTCCATTGACCCAATAATTTGCAAACGCATCCCTGTTAACATATGATTAAATCAAATCAGTGAATACACCAACTCTGAACAGCCATGTCAGAAGTAATATACAAATCAACCACCGCCACCTATAATATAATGCATGCTGGACTTGAGCTATTCTATGAGAAATTAAGGTCTATCAAAAGTCGAAAGAGGATATGACGTTAGAAATGGTTAAACAAGCTTTATCATCCAAGTAATCAGATGTGCCCCTCAACAAATTCAGATTCTCTAGCTGATGTTCTTCCTGTTGCCTTTAAGATCAACTCAAAACCCACAGTAAACTATTTGTACACAACCCAAAGTTCCATGCTATTAGACACTTTCTGAATGCTTTTTCTTTGTTGAGCTTGATTTCAGCCTAGCTCTTACTAAATGAGTACATAGAAAATCCTCATATGCTTGCCCATATGTATACTAGAGAGCATCTTGTCCTGCTTAACTAACTGACAAAATTATTCCCAATTATTTCTGAATTCTTACTATAGCAACTTGGTAAATATTCAAAATTGGTCTAAAGGAACAATAGGAAAAAATGTTTAAAAAACGACAGAAGGATATACTCAGTTACCTGGTCACAGTTCCAGTGCAATCAACATCAATCTTTCTAAAAAGTGCAGAGGAGAAGAATGATGGTAGCTTGCAAATTTCCTGAGTTACCAGTTTGAATTCTGAATAGCCATGGAAGTGTAACCATATAAGCAAACAGAACTAACAGGTGGGAATTTTATACTTTGTAAAGAGAACAAATCAAACTGAAAAAATTATTAAAGAAAAAATCCATAAAGCAAGTTTACCATGCATTTGGAGTCCATCTGTATGACCATAAAAAAATTGATTGATTCTAAACAAGCACCGTTCTTTCAATTCATTTGGAGGTGGTCGGCCATTGAGGAAAAAGAACTGCATTAATTTGAAGTTTATGAAGATATCAGTTATCACTATAAATAAGGAAAAGAAGCAATATACGGGAACCAATTTCCCTCAAATATCGGAATATCAACAAGTTGAACCTGAGGTATAGGCTCCTTCACAGGCTCATTCACAAGTTTCAGGGGTGAGCCTAAAACAGAAGGGCCTACTCTCAGCTTTGTGATCCGAGGTGAACCCGATGAGCTTCTCGGTGAAAGTGGTGGTGTACTGCCAGCAGGAAACATAGAAGGCACTGAATTGCTTGCTGTAGCATTTGGGCTAGAGGATATCCCAGAGACATTTAATGCACCTCCTCCTTTAGCATTACTGAGCAAGGATTTTACCTGTGATTCACATATGGATCTTGGTCAATAACCGACTTGATGTCCATAACAATAATAAGAAGCCTGGAAACCAAATATACAAGATGGCTTGCAACAAACTATCAGTGACAGTGACTTGCATTTACTACCAATTTGGAAATTCTATAAGATCAATGTAAATTATAAAGCATTAAATTTGATGAGATTTGGGGCATAATTAAATATATCCGTCGCTCTGTGGCCTATTAGTCAGAATTTTTAGGGAAAATTCCATTTTCTGATGTACCTAGAAATCGGTACTACACTACTACGAAATGCAATCTGACTCTGTAATCACTTTTGGGACGTCTCATCCCTATTTTTGTTATAAAATGTATATGTTTCTTATCCAAGGAAAAGTAAGGCATTAAAGTAACTGCAATTGCAGTTTACGCTCTAAAGATATATGAATGATTTGTAAAGTAAAATAGTCTTTCAACGGTGCCTAATGAGAAAAGTTGGAGCTAAAATTAGATTAGCTGATAATATTTACAACAGAACATGATGAGAATCTAAAGCAGCCCACATCATTAGCAATAATGGGTATTAACATGATAATATAATATCAGCATAAGGAAAGGTAGGGATTCTCTGATCAAAACCAAACATTCCATGATAAAGAATATAGTTTCACTGATGAAAATTATAACTATTCCAGCTAGACATAAAAAAAAAAAAAAAAAAAAATTAATCCAACATTAATAAAGTACTCTGAGAAAAGCATTCCAGGGTGATTAAGAATAACACAACAGAATATCACTTATCATTCAACCCAACTTAAAATATCAGCGACTCTGACTGCAATAATACAAATTTTACCTTTTTAGCAAGCTTTCCTAGTATGCAAGTAAAAAAAAGTTCTCAAAATAAGTATTTCCAAGCATTAAAAAAGTTACTTTTACAGGGCCTTTAACAAGAGATAAAAGGCTTAAGTTTGGGTTTTTACAAACTCGGAAATATCCAATAAGTCAAGGTGTTGTATGGTTGTGTTCCAGGTACACGTTTTGATTTTTGAAAATCGTAGAATCATGTTTTGTTGAAAATATTTTCAATTGAAATCACTTCTGTGTGTTCTCAACTATGACATAGAACATCTCAAACCTACAATTTCATTTCTCGTCACCATGCATAACCCTAAAATATCACTTCTCAGTCACTGTTATCTTTTCATTTGATTTTTTATTATATGAAACATAATAATGTATAACAAAAGCAGGGACTAGACATTCCAAAACTGATTATAGATCTCATTTCATTTGAATTACACCAATGTACCATTTACGCCTGCTTTATATACTAATATTAATTATTTCCAAATATATCAATCTAATAAGATCAATCACCCTACAAACCTTATAAATAAAATTAAGTACTATCTCCATCCTGGAGATATGTTCAGATGTGTTGCATCACGGAAATTAAGAAATGTTGCTTTATTGACTAACTTGACACAAAACATACGGGTAAAATTGTCATTTTATGGTGGGAAAGTAAGGGTAATTGTGAGTAAAGTTTAAAAAACTAGGTTAAAAAGTAGTGTCAAAATCGAAATAAGTTATAAGATGGTGTTTTGAGGATATTTACTTTATGACTTGTGTTCTTTCTAAGGGCGTAAAAGTTATTGTCAGGCGTCCCGAAAAGGATAGTATGGAAGCTATCAAGGGACGGAGAGAGTATTAAACTTCGACTCATCACCTTTTCCAAATTATATGAACATAATTTCCTATAACAGTACTCAGAAAACAAAATTGTATTTTTGCCACACTTTCTTATTCAAAACTCTCATAAAAGCACGTTGTCGTTTTAACAATGTTCACAAGAAAATTGAGACAGTGCCATACACATTTTGAGAAAAAAAAAATACAAGGCTCGGTTGCTTACCTAACGTATTCTCATACACATTTTCAGTGTCGATGAATTATCAAAAAGTCAATTACTCATATAAAGCTCACCTGTAATTCTCTACGAATTTTCAACTTTGTAGTGAAGCTGGGAATCAAGATTATAATATGTACCAACAGAGCTACCAATCTGAATGGTTCTAGGACTCAAATCTTGAGACATTAGAGAAGTATAAACCAAACACGAGTATTTCAAAATATCACAGGGATGGAAAATCAGGAAAACTAAGAAGGAAAACATACGAGGAACTTAGCAACACTAAAGGAACTCCTAGAAGTAGTGATGCAAACCATTAAATAATGCAGGCATGGCCGAAAAACTAAAAAAGTAGAAGTTATCAGCAGAAACTCTATTCCTTTCTTGATAGAGTTAACTTATGGAGCAAATTAAAGAAATGTTAGGAGAGTATCTGCAGCAGGCCACATGTCAAACTGGGCATACAAATTACAGACTGAAACTTTCAGTAAACCTCTTACATGACAAGAACAAAAAAACCACCAATTTTTATCATGTTTCCAAATGCTAGGGCTCACTAGGATCCAGAGAGAGAGAGAGGCAACATAATTATCAAGAGACAAATTGAGGAAGGAAGACAAGTCGACAAATGTAATAGAGAGAGATGCCCAGAGTAATCAAATTGGCATTCATTTATGAGCACCCTATAGTGCATATGTCCAAGTAAAATAGATTATCAACCGAATGTCCAATTTATATCTTCTGCGTGGACCCCTAAGCTATCACCGCCTACTTCCCTTTTGACCACCCACCAAGTTAAGCTCTTCGGCAGAGTGCGTCTCAACATGATTTGAAAAAAAAAGTAAAAATCTGAGTAATCAGTGAATCACACAGCTCTTACATCCTGAAGTGTAGATATTTACTTTCACCTTTCTATGTATCAGATTCCATCCTATAACATTCTCGATTACCCGTATGCTATCAAACCAAACGAAACCAAACGAATTGAACATCACGTAACACTAATCAAGAACACCCATCACCAGATAATAATACAAAAAGAGGAAAAAAGAAAAGTACCAAAGAATTGGTTTCGGGAAGGGATAGCCACTGATCAAAAAGCTTCTCTGCGACATAAGGGTTGGCTTTCACAGCCAAGGGCGACACCTCGGGAAGCTGCAGAAGTTCGGCATCTAGCCTCGCCACGTCGACATTGATATCCAAATCCATATCCCTCAAATTACAATGATCTTCAAAGGACCATCAAACAGAACCCTGAAATCGCCAACGCCGAAAAGGGAACGGGGGATATTTCTTCCAATCGCGGATCTTCTTTAGATTCAGAAATGCAAAGCATAAAGAAAGGATACGTGTACACTAAAAAGCCGGAAATAGCGTTCAAACTGAGATCGGAGATTCGGAGGGACGGAATTTACAGAGAGAGGTTGCAAACCCTTGGAGAAGAAGTGCGTGGTGCGTGCGTGCGCGAGAAAGAGAAAAGGCCAGAAGTGTGTGGGGAAGGGGAAGTATATTATTAGTGATGATTATTATTAGTAACATACATAATTCACCACTTTACTATCATTATTATTGGCGTATTTATTACAAAAAGTAGTTATTTCATCCAACAAAAGAAATACTCCTATTTCTTTTGTTAAAAAATAAAATATAAATATTAAAAAAATATTAGTATAAAATATTTTTGTGGCACAAAAATTTCTTTTACATCACATTAATAAATTGTATTTTTCCCGATTTCACAACTATTTGTCAACTTCTTTATAAATTTACGAAAAAATTAATAAATATTTGTTTGACGAAACTCGAAAGTAATACGTACTTCCCGAGAACATATCAAATGGAGATGGGGTGTGGCTTGTAGCTTAGAGGATTAGAGTCTTGGCTCACTTGGGATACGTACACACAAAGATTTGATTGTTACTATGATAGTGATTGAATTTGAGAAACAAGTCTGATTATTGTGTATACATGAGAAATCATTTTTGGATCTCTAATCACAATTTTTTTTATTGTATTGTGGATGATATGCTCATGACTACCAAATCAAAATTTGGAAATGAAGTGACTAAAATCTGAGTTTGAAATAAACTTTAGGTGAAGCTGAGAGAATTGTAAGCATTGTCATTGTCAAAGAAATAGAATATGAGGGCTCACTAGTCTTCCAACTCCTTTGGGCACATCATATGAAATTTTATCTAGAAGACTACCCTAAGACAATGACTTAAGGTAGAGTCTATATATTGATTGAATCTATGGCTATGTAATCAAATGATTGGAATCATCATTCAGTATGAAACATATGGCCTTAAACGTTGATACAAAAGCAAAATCTTTATTTAACTCAAAAGGCAAATATGGTGATCAACAAACCAAACCAAAGGCAAACAGAAAGATACATAGTCATATGTGTTGTGTGTGTATATAAATCAGGTCCTCTTGTTCTTGCTCCCTGTCAGCAGCGACAAGTAGAAGAGCACCCTGAAGAAAAAACCCCAGGCCACAGTTATCCATAAGCAGCTCCACTTGCTGAGGTCAGTGATCCCCTGCTGCTGCAGTATATCCGCTCCCGTGGTCACGCACGTCGTGCTCGATATCCTCATCCCCAACGACCCGCTCAGCCCGTCCAGTATCCTCACCTTCATCGCGTTCGGCACTTCCCCTAACGGAGTATTGTCGAATATCTGAACCCCTCTCACGAAACACTTCACGGCATCCTCGAACTCGTTCTGCAGGACAGCCTCGTACGGGTACTTCACAAGCGACATGTAATGAAACCATATCCAGTACCCTGGGATCCGGTCCCGCGTGATGAAGAAGCCGCTGAAGAGCAAAAAGTAAGCGAGGATCGCCACAACTATCGTGTACCCTAGCATCACGTGAGGCACCACCCCCGAGAGGAAGGTCACGAACGAGCTTCCTGCCCAGAACGAGGCGAATATGATCAGGAAGTAGAAGAGGAAGCTCCCGTCGAGCCCCACCGCCCAAAATGTGATCGAAGCGAAAGCCAACGAGAGAAACAGTAAGGCCGGGAGCGAGACGAGAGAGTGGGACACGACGTACGAAGACCTCCTGTATGCGTTGTAAGCAGTTTCCCTCATGAAGATGTATCGTTCCTGGAGGAAAACTGGGAGCGCGTCGGCACAAGTGTAGAACGTTGTCGACATGGCGAAGGCGAAGAACCCGAGACGTTCCTGGACGCCTTTCGGGGAGTTGTCGAGCCTCCAGAACATTGTCGCGAGGATGAACCCGGTCACCATTACAGCCCCGAGACGAACCCCGAAGAGCTCCATCATCCGACGAGAGTTCGTGAAGGACCTCTTCGAGAGCACCACCATTTCGACCCACGGCGGGTTGGCGAAAGTCGGCACAGTCGGGTTGTTGTTGTTTTCGGCGGCCCCAGAAACGAGCTTTCCTCTCGAGATGCTAGCGCTTATCGCTTCCTTGAGCGACAAATTGTTATTCGCCGAGTCGGGTCGATTACCGTCGGAACTCGACTGATACGACTTGTTGAATTCGACGAGACGTTTGGTCCCGCCGGGGGAGCCCTCGAGCTCCCGGATCAAGTCGAGCGCGAACTCGGTCCGGTTCTCGTTGTCCGGAATCGGATGGTCGAAGTCGGAGAAGAACGTCGGGAGGTTCGACGGGGAGCCGCTGTAGACCGTCTGCCCTCGGGAGAGGAAAATCATCCGATCGAGCAACCCCATAATCCGGTAACTCGGCTGGTGTATCGACATGATCACGATACTCCCGCTCTGCGCGATCCTCTGCAGCACCTTCACCACCATGTAAGCGCTCGTCGAGTCGAGCCCGGAAGTCGGTTCGTCGAGAAACAACAGAATCGGGTCGTGGATAATGTCGATCCCGATCGAGACCCTCCTTCTCTCGCCACCTGAGACCCCACGATGGCCCTCATCTCCGATCACTGTCTTGGCGGCGTTCCTCAGCCCGAGCTTGTCGATCAAGGCCTGCACTCGGAGCTTCTTCTTCGACTTGGAGAGGGTTCTCGGGAGTCGAAACTCGGCTGCGAACGTAAGAGTCTCCTCGACTGTCAGCATCGGGAATAACAGATCGTCCTGCATCACGTAAGCGGAGATCACTTTCAGCAGCCTCGACTCGAGCTGCTCACCGTTGAGCTTGACTTCGCCCTTCAAGCTCCCCTTCGCCATTCGGTTAGCGAGGGCGTCGATCAGGGTCGATTTTCCCGAGCCCGAAGCGCCCATAACCGCCATGATCTCTCCATCTCGGGCCTGGCCCGAGATGTCGTCGAGGATCGTCTTTGTCGAGGAGGAAGGGGCGGAGCGGAAGAGGGTTTTGCGGTTGACTTTGACCGTGTAGGTGATGTGGGAGAAGGAGAGGACGAAGGGGAGGGCATCGTCGGTCACGTCGAGCGCCACCTGGCGAACGGGGGTTTCGTCCCCCGCGGCCTCCTTGCGAGCGTCGCCGACGCATTTGAGGAGGTGGCCGAGGGTGTGAGAAGGGAGGGGTGATGAAGTGTTGCTGGCCACTACTCTCGCCATGTCAGAAGATGTGTGTGTCTCTTGTGATTTGCTATCTCCTATGTATATAGATAGATCGATTCTTCAGGGAGTGCAGGTTTAAGGGTAGGTTAGGAGTTGTACAACGACAACTGCACAAGGATTTTGTGGTGCACGGAGCACGGTGCATGGAATCATATACTCTTATTGTATTTGAATTCTTCTGAGGGTAAAGACTAAAAAAATTAGATGTGAGGGGTGACCAACATTTCCTAATCTCCAAATTAATCTACACGTTTGGTTTTCAATTTAAAAACAGGACACGTGGCTATCTTTGATTGGGAGACGGGTTTTTAAACCTTGTGCGATTAAATTAGGTGGGGATGCTCATCTACTGTTTGTCCAGAGTCCAGACACTTGAATCATTGACCATGGCCAAGTTCAACTTCTGCAAACATAGATATCATGAGAATCATTACCGAACGAAACGACGATATCAACACGCATAAGCGAACGAAGCACATTTCAATAATCGAACGAAAGCCTCCGTATACAGTATAATCATAAGAATCATTACTAGTACTTGGTGCATCGTTTGGGGTCATCATATATTTGGCATCGGGTTTACCAATAACATAGCTCGACCCAATTAGTGTGGCGCCATGGAACTCAGTGCAGTGATTTTTTCCTTGACTGTTGGGTGAGCTCCTGCAAATCAAAAATGATCATCAGATTATTATTCACCATGAAAACCCACTTCCGCAAGTTCTGTTAATAGTTTTGATGTAAAGATGGTAGTGACAGTAACTAATAAAAAAAAGGGCTAACAAGAATAACAAACGTTATGTGTAGAGAAATCTGTTGCGATTAGTATTGTTGTTCTGTTTTCTACTACTCTCGTCACAATTCATATTAAACTGTTATCCAGTGATATGCATCAAAACCGATCAACTCTACTAAAATGCACGTCTAAACTTCAACACCACGACCGAAAGCATTACTTGGATGCCAAGAAGCTTGAACCCACTTACTAATAAGCACCAACCTAACCGATCGATCTGTTGAGTTTTCTCAGCACTTCCCAATTCCCACATCTTCCCCCTTATTTTCATGTCTTAAACGTGAAATTAATGCAAGACGAAATATCATATGAAGATTTTCACACACGGTTAAACAGAGTAAAAATTGAGTGTGATGTAACAATGAATGGTTAGGGTTTCTAACTGCAAATCAAACAACGGTAAGGTATCCTTACTAGATATAAGAGCTTTAGGCCTCGTCTTGAACAGGATCTTGTGTCGAATAACCCCAATCACATCCAATTCGACCGCCTTGGAATCGACACCTCCTTCACAGTCTCCTTGGTCCTGGAGTTTAATCTTCCTCAACACTAATATGGGCTTCTTCAGACTCACTTTCGTCCCCGTCAGCTCATGGTACGCTACTGTGAATGTGTAGCTTTCCTGAAAATCCAACAAAAATTATTTATTTAAAAACCAAAAAAAAAAACAGTAATTGGAAGCGGCGAAGAAATTAATGATATAGTGAAGCGAGAATCGTCGTAGGAACCTGAGACGACGGACGGCAGAGAATGCCGATTTGGAGGTTTTGAAGGCGATCGAGAAAAGGGGGTTGGGCTTCGACGACTCCTTGAAGCTCCACAATTGCCCATTCCGGGCACCCGTCTTCTCCACAACTGCACTTCAGCTGGATTTTCATGTCCCGCCCGACCTTTCTTTCAAGTGCCGCCGATATGAAATTAGGGTTTCGGAAATGATTTTGGCGGCAAATTCCAAAAGCTCCACTATTTCCCAGATTCCGCAACTAAAATGGCGTGGTTTCACTCTTTTTTTCAACTTTTTTTTAACACCAATTTTTTAAGTATATTTTTATATATCAAATATTTAGAAGGATATAAATTTATTATTGAAAATTTGATTTATTAATTATTTGTATACCAAACATTTTAATATTAATATTATTATTTTAATTGTAATGCTCTAATTTTATTTCAAAGACGGACTTGTTGGAAAAAATGTAACAAACGGGTTAGTCAAACCGGAATAAAACAACGATAAAAACGGAAAGTAAAACGGCAGGTTGCTGGCCGAGGCGTTTGCACTTTCCGCAAATCAGTAAAGCCCCGTGTATGCTACGGTTACAGGCTCTCTGATCCCAAAGATACAACGGCAGCGGGGCTCGAACGATTTGCACACTGAATCGAACCCTCGGTTGAACGGAAACCGTGAAAACTGAGCACTCGATGCAAATGATATAATGATATGTTTTTCGTCTGATTTCTCATGCCTTTTTTCGTGCGTGAAATGATGCATGTACAGGTCTATATATAGACATCACTCGGGGAGGTTACACACCACTCACATGCAGGTGGCGGTTCAGGGCAGTTCGGCAGTTCCAGCCGAGTGGAGTTTGACCACTCCATCTCTAACCGCCCACGTTCAGCAATTATGACAATTAATTAATTACGAAATTAATTAATATCCATCATCTTTCAGTTGGGCCGAGCCCAAAGACTTAATATGTGTTCAACTATTGGGTCGATCAAGACGAGCCCAAATACTTCAATCGGACCGTGTCCAAAAGATATAGACCGGTCTGCCCAAACTGGCTCAATTGGCCCAGTGTGCCCAGTGTGTCCCGGGAAGCCCATGTCCAGCCCAGAGTCCAATTGACCAAATCACCAAATCACCAAGGAGCCAGGACCAAGCCCAAGCCCGAGTCCGAGTCCGAGCCCGAGCCCGAGCCCGAGCCCGAGCCCGAGCCCGAGACGGGACGGGACGGGACGGTCGGGTCGGGGCGGGGCGGGGCGCGCGCGTGTGGTCTTTGCCATGTACCGCTAGGGGTGCATGGACTTAATCAACTTTTTGAACACTCATACTCTCTTATCACATTTAAAGAGATATGACTTTTGGTATTCTTCCAATGTGGGATAACATTTATCCCAACACAATAATAATTGCTTCATTCACCAAAGTAGTATTTATGGCAATCTTCAAACATTTATTTCTCACTCACCGATTAACGGATTTTGACGAAAATAAAATACCACGATTACCTCGTAACACGGAGATAATAATTGTAACGATTAAACTCGAAATCGAATACATTTTTATTGCCATAAAAATTACACAACTTTGATCAAAATACATGAATTATTTAAAATAATTCCAACAATCCCCCACATGAGTGAAATCAATGCAAATGCCATGAATGCAGACTCTTGTGCTCGGTTCTCGGAAGGATCTATTGCTTCTGGAAAGGTAGCTTGTGGCTTTGAACCTCCCTTAGTGAAAATCATCGGATGTACTGGCGGGCTAGTGGACGCTATGCCTTGAACTATTCCTCCGTAGTGTGCACCGAGTCAATGATAGTCACACAACAAATCCCTATCAGTTTCCATTTCTCTTGTTGTGTCCGTTTAGGCCCTGGACAACTCTTTGGATTCATAAATGTTTACATTTGAAGCGGCCTACACTTCACATTTATATAGGTGACCTCCCAGCATGAGTACCCTGAAATACTCCACCTTTCCGAGGTGTGGGATTCAATAAAAGTCTCAATGACTTAACCTTTACCACATTTCAAGTTCTAGCACTTCTTTGCCCATAGGGATGGAAAGCGGAAATCTTTATTTCCAAGTGCTTAACTGAACTAGCATGACTTAGTTTTCCCTTTGAACCAAGTTTGTGGGATCTCCACTCAGCATGGTAGGGTTACCGCCATGGTCATTCTTTAGTTGTGGTTTTTCAAACCCATTCCCTTTAGCAATACACTTAATTGATCTCTAGTCATCCCTTTGGTCAAAGGGTCAGCTAAGTTTTCCTGTGACTTAACATAGTCTAAGGAAATCACTCCATTTGTGATCAATTGCCTAACGGTGTTATGTATTCGACGTATGTGTCGAGACTTTCCGTTATACATATTGCTCTGTGCCCTCGCTATGGCCGATTGGCTATCACAGTGCATCATCACTGGAGACACAGGCTTTTTCCAACATGGAATATCTTCTAAGAAGTTTCGAAGCCATTCAGCTTCTTCACCGGCTTTGTCCAAAGCGATAAACTCAGATTTCATAGTTGATCTGGCTATACAAGTTTGTTTCGTGGATTTCCACGAGACTGCTCCGCCTCCTATACAGAAGACATAACCGCTAGTGGAATGAGAATCCTTTGAGTCCGAGATCCAACTAGCATCACAATATCCCTCAAGTACACTAGGATATCTTGTGTAGTATAGTCCATAATCTCGAGTGTGTTTCAAGTACTTTAACACTCTTTTCAAAGCATCCCAATGTTCATTACTTGGATTGCTCGTGTACCGACTCAGTTTGCTCACAGAATAGGCTAAGTCTGGACGAGTACAATTTGTTAGGTACATCAGACTACCTATTACTCGAGAGTAATCCAATTGAGCTACCGGTTTGCCCAAATTGACTGTTAAGTTGACACTTCGGTCAATCGGCATAATGATCGTACCTTTAGTCACTTCTGGATTTTCAGAATAGTGTACTCAGAATCGGTATGCCATGCTAGTCAAAGCATATCCAATGAAGATACAATCGACCGTTTTAGGTCCTATCTTCATTCGTTTTGGCTCAGGAACCGACACTTTGGCCAAACACCCCCACACTTTGAGGTAATTGTAAGATGTCTTACGACCTTTCCAAAGTTCGTGCGGAGTTTCATTTTTCCCTTTAAGAGGAATCTTATTCAGTAGGTGGTTTGCCGTCAGAACGTCTTCCCCCCACATGTTCTGGGGTAACCCAGAATTGATCAACATGGCGTTCATTATTTCTTTTAATGTTCGGTTCTTTCGTTCAGCAACGCCATTTGACTGAGGTGAATACGGGGCGGTTGTTTGATGTATTATTCCATTTTCAGAACATAATTGTTCAAACGGAGCTACATACTCTCCACCTCGGTCACTACGGACTATCTTAATCCGTTTATCAAGTTGATTTTCAACTTCGGTTTTGTACTTAGTGAATGCCTCTAGGGCTTCGTCTTTACTATTTAATAAGTACAAATAACAAAATCTCGTACAATCATCAATAAACGTGATGAAGTATTTCTTATCACCTCTTGTCGGTGCAAACTTTAAATCACATATGTCTGTGTGAATAAGTCCAAGAGGTTCAGTACAACGATCGACTGATCGAAACGGTAATTTAGCCAGTTTGGCTTCAACACAAACTTCACACTTACGTTGTGAATTTATTTTAGAAGTTGGAATTAATTCCAAATTCATAAGTCTTTTTATTGCATTTTGATTCACATGTCCTAAACGAAAATGCCATAAATCATAACACTCGATCAAGTAAGAAGAAACAACTTTTTCATTATTGCTCTGGGCAAAGGGGGGGCGAACAGCCATTACAGACATTTTAAACAGACCTTGATCAAGATAACCCCTACCTAGGAACAGTCCAAACTTAGAAAGTACAAATTTCTTAGCATCAAATACAAGTTTGAAGCCATGCTCCACAAGAACAGAACCGGAAACCAGGTTCTTTCGGATGTCTGGGACATGCAGCACATCAGTCAACTTGAGCTCCTTTCCAGAAGACAGTTTGAGGACAATGTTCCCAACTCCAGCAACTTCAGACGATGCGGAGTTACCCATGTGGAGTTTGCGACCGGTACAAGGAGCATACGAGGCAAAGGCATCCTTGTCAGAGCATACATGTCGTGTGGCTCCGGTATCAATGAACCACTGCTTGTTATTGCTAACCAGATTGGCCTCGTAGACCACAGCGGTCATATCAGCACATGTCAGCTCGTGTTGAACCACGTTGGCACTTGGTCGCTTTTTCTTCTGCCCGTTTGGCCTCTTTGGCTTATTGCAGTCTCTGGCCATGTGGTTCGGTTTGCCACAGTTATGGCAAACTCCAGTGAACTTCCAGACTTTGGCTGGCTCTTTGCCCTTAGAAGTGTTCTTCCTTTTGGCAGTTTGTGGCTCAGTCAAGTTCACCCGAGCCTCCATAGGAACTCTCCCCGGTTTGACCTCTCGATCACGGTTGTCTTCTTCTATCCGAAGTTTGACAATGAGTTCTTCAAGGCTCATCTCCTTTCGCTTATGCTTAAGGTAGTTCTTGAAGTCCTTCCACCCGGGAGGGAGCTTCTCGATGGCAGCCGCCACCTGAAAGGACTCACTGATCTTCATCTCTTCAGAGGCGATGTCATGCAAGATCAGTTGATACTCCTGGACTTGGGAGATCACAGACTTTGAGTCGATCATCTTGTAGTCCAGGAACTTGCCGACGACGTACTTCTTAGTACCAGCGTCCTCGGTCTTATACTTCTTCTCCAAGGCATCCCAAAGGGACTTGGCAGACTTATACATGTTGTACACATTGTACAACTCATTACACAGCCCGTTCAAGATGGTGTGCCGACAGAGATAATCACTCTGCCCCCAGGCCTCAAAGGCAAAGCGCCTCTCATCAGAGTCATTGTCAGTTATGGTCATAGGGTCATCAGTCAAATGCTTCTGCAGTCCAAGGGTGGTCTGGTAGAACATCATTTTGGACTGCCACCTTTTGAAGTCGACGCCGGTGAACTTCTCGGGTTTCTCGGCGTTCGGGATGGTTTGGGTGTGGATGGGCAAAGCAACTGGAATCTTCCCGATGAGAACTTCTTTGTTGTTGATGGGTTGTTCAACGTTGATGACGGGAACCTCGTTGTTGTTCTGATCGTTGTTACCTCCTCCGGTAGACATGATAATTTACTGATTTGCGATTGTTGGAAAAAAATGTAACAAACGGGTTAGTCAAACCGGAATAAAACAACGATAAAAACGGAAAGTAAAACGGCAGGTTGTTGGCCGAGGCGTTTGCACTTTCCGCAAATCAGTAAAGCCCCGTGTATGCTACGGTTACAGACTCTCTGATCCCAAAGATACAACGGCAGCGGGGCTCGAACGATTTGCACACTGAATCGAACCCTCGGTTGAACGGAAACCGTGAAAACTGAGCACTCGATGCAAATGATATGATGATATGTTTTTCGTCTGATTTCTCATGCCTTTTTTCGTGCGTGAAATGATGCATGTACAGGTCTATATATAGACATCACTTGGGGAGGTTACACACCACTCACATGCAGGTGGCGGTTCAGGGCAGTTCGGCAGTTCCAGCCGAGTGGAGTTTGACCACTCCATCTCTAACCGCCCACGTTCAGCAATTATGACAATTAATTAATTACGAAATTAATTAATATCCATCATCTTTCAGTTGGGCCGAGCCCAAAGACTTAATATGTGTTCAACTATTGGGTCGATCAAGACGAGCCCAAATACTTCAATCGGACCGTGTCCAAAAGATATAGACCGGTCTGCCCAAACTGGCTCAATTGGCCCAGTGTGCCCAGTGTGCCCCGGGAAGCCCAGGTCCAGCCCAGAGTCCAATTCACCAAATCACCAAATCACCAAATCACCAAGGAGCCAGGACCAAGCCCAAGCCCGAGTCCGAGCCCGAGCCCGAGCCCGAGACGGGACGGGACGGGACGGGTCGGGGCGGGGCGGGGCGCGCGCGTGTGGTCTTTGCCATGTACCGCTAGGGGTGCATGGACTTAGTCAACTTTTTGAACACTCATACTCTCTTATCACATTTAAAGAGATATGACTTTTGGTATTCTTCCAATGTGGGATAACATTTATCCCAACACAATAATAATTGATTCATTCACCAAAGTAGTATTTATGGCAATCTTCAAACATTTATTTCTCACTCACCGATTAACGGATTTTGACGAAAATAAAATACCACGATTACCTCGTAACACGGAGATAATAATTGTAACGATTAAACTCGAAATCGAATACATTTTTATTGCCATAAAAATTACACAACTTTGATCAAAATACATGAATTATTTAAAATAATTCCAACAGGACTTAAGAAATACAATAAGGAAAATAAAAATAATAGATTAAAGTAGCAACATTCATTCATGTTATAAGAAATATTCAAAAGTAAAAATAATAGAGTAAAGTAGCAACATTCATTCATGTTATAAGATTCATTCATGTTATAAGAAATATTCAAAAGTGCAATATTGAAAAGCAAAAACAAAGTTTAATGAAATTAGAAAGTTTTAGAAGGTGCGCCGGGCGAACCATAGCTTAATTTTGTTTTAATAGATTTTTATATATATAATAACATTAATTTTTTTTCTTATACATAAATCATTATCCCCTATTTAAATTATTATACTACTACTATTAATTAATTTAAGGGAGAAAAATTAAAGTACACTATATTGGATAGCGGAAGTGCTTATTTGCACTAGCATATAAAAAATATGCTTATTTACACTAAAAAGCGGTGAATGCTCTAAATTGCCCTTACCTTTTGTAGAATACATGTTTATATAAAAAATATGCTTATTTACACTAAAAAGCGGTGAATGCTCTAAATTGCCCTTACCTTTTGTAGAATACATGTTTGTAGAATGAATGTATTCGATAAATACATTCGACAAACCCATTCGACATGTCGAATCAAATTCGACAAACATATTCGATAAACACATTCGATAAACAATTTACCATTCGACAAACATATTCGACAAACATTTTTTATTCGACAAATATATTCGACAAACATTTCTTATTCGATAAACAATTTACCATTCGACAAACACATTCGATAAACATATTCGACATGTCGAATCACATTCGACATATCGAATACATATTCGACATATCAAATTCACATTCGACAAACCTATTCGATAAACATTTCTTATTCGATAAACATTTCTTTGACGAATATTTCTTTGACGAATGTAATATCTCAAAAGTTTGTCCAATACTGCTTTTGAATTTCAATTTTTTTTTTAAAAAGTTTGTCTTTGAATTGTTGGAGAATTCTTTGGCGAATGTAATTATCTCAAAATCTTTTGGTCAATTCTCTATCTCAAAATTCACTCACTAAACAAGAAAAATTGGACAAAAAATAAACAAGAAAAATCGGAAAAAAATACTCCTTAAAAAATTACATGAAAATATTTCCAATTGGTATTTCTCGACAAAACAAAGGCGATGTCCTGGATCCCGTCGACGAGGATCTGGAGGCCGTACAGATCTGCAGCACGTACAGATCTGGGGGCAATCAGATTGCCGCCGTCATAAGGGCCGTACAGATCTGGAGGCCGTACAGATCGCCGCCGTGTTGCGAAGGCCGTACAGATCTGCGAAGATCTGGAGGGGATTGCCGCCGTGTTGCGAAGGTTGTTCGTTATCATCTCGCGAGCCAGCATCACGAACCGGGTCACATGTCGATGTCGTCTTAGATCCCGTCGACGAGGATCTGGAAGCCGTACAGATCATCGGCGCACGCAAATGTGATTGCCTCCGTGTTGCATAGGTTGTTCGACAAGATGTTGAGGTCGACTTGGAGCGAGGCGGGCACCACGTGGTTTGAGACCTCCATCCTCGAGCGAGCGGCGGCTGCAAAACTGGAGAAGAGAGCGAGAGTGGAGACGGGAGGAAAAGTGGTTGTGAGATTTGAGAACGAAAATTAGGGTTTACTAAATGTGAGAATCGATGGGAGGATATACAGGATATAAAGCATATAAAGCACTTAAGGGCATTTCCGTCCTTTCATGTAAAAAAGCATAATTTGTATATGCTAGTGTATATATCATGTTTAGCTATCTACTAAAGGGCATTTTTTAACATTTTCATTTAATTTTATCTCAAATTACTCACTATTTAATCTCAAATTTGAAGTGATCATGTCCTTCTCTCGCGTCATCAGATCATGCGCCGACGGTAAATCAGTGAGAACAGTTAATGCTCGTGTTATCATATCTGGGCTCGACCAAGATCTTCAGACCGCCAATCATTTGCTCACCGTCTACTCCAAACTCGGGCACATAGACGATGCCCGCAAAATGTTCGACAGAATGCCTGTGAGAAACCTCGTCACTTGGACATCACTTATTTCCGCTTATTCCCAAATGGGCCTTTCAGAAACAGCCTTAAATTGCTTCAGATCGATGTTTCTTGACGATGGGATCTTTCCGAATGATTATACGTTCGTGGCCGCTATTTCAGCTTGTGCTCATTCACGTGCTCTGAGAAGTGGGAAAGAGATACACGGAAGAATATACAGAACAAAAAACAAGTGATAACAGCAGCTTCGTCAACAATTCTTTGGTCAACTTTTACGGAAAATGCAAGTCATTGAGGTCAGCCAGACTAGTGTTTGAGGCCATGGATGACCCGAATACCGTTAGCTGTGCGGAGCTTATGAGGATGCTTTGATATTTTTCTCGAGGTCGTTGAGGGTGGGGATGGAGTTTAATGAATTCTTTTACGGGAGTATCTTAGGTTGTTGTGCTGCATTAGAGAATCTAGGAATCGGAAAGCAAGTGCATTGTCTTGCTCTTAAGCGTGGCGTTAGGATGGATCAGTTTTCCGTGACCAGTTTGGTTAACTTTTACTCAAAATGCGGGGAGTTGGAATTAGCCAGTAGGGCACTGAGAGAGGCGTATAATCCGAACGTGACAGCTTGGACCGCGTTAATCGGAGGGTGTGTGCAGGAAAGGAAAAGCAGAGAAGCCATTAGGATTTTCCAAGAGATGCTTTCCGTTGGATCCAAACCCAACGAGAAGACATTTGCTTCGGTCCTTGGTGCCTTTGGTAGGGAACAGGAAATTGGAGGTGGGATACAACTCCATTGTTTGATTTATAAATCTGGGTACGATTCTTTCACGTTCGTTACAAACGCAGTGTTGGATTTTTACGCGAAATCAGATCTAGATCCCGTTTCTCTTTTTTTCCTGAAGACGAAAGTTGAGATGATGGCTGCGCTCTCTTCATCACATCTCGTCTTCTTCTTCACTAGCTTCTTCCTGTATTGGGCTTATCTGCATTTCCCTTCTTAGCGATTTTCCAGAAAAGATTCGCCCCAAAAAATCGGTTCTTTGCAATCAAAGTACGCCCCTTTATCCAATGTGATTCACATGCAACATGGTTATTATTTTGTTTCTTTGAATTTGTTCACCTGTTTTTTCTGTTTGTTCTTGTTTAAATTGATGAACCGATAATTTTTTTGTTTATTTTATTTATGGGTTCCATTTCATTAATTCTCAGCAAATGGAGGGGTAAGGTATTAATGCTTTGTGGATGCATTTTGATATGGCAGTATGCTTAATTTTGCCCTTCTTTTGATATGGCAGCATGCTTAATTTTGCCCTTCTTTCTCTTATGATTATAATTAGTCACGAGTAATGTTTATTGTTAAAAGATATTGGACCACTTTCATAACCAAGTACTGTTCTCTGTCACTCCGTATATGGCAACTTTGAGGCTACATTATACGTCATGTGAAATTCAATATATATACTACGTATCAAGGTTTTATTTCTTCTATGCCTTTGGCTAGATTTTTATCCACTATGTTATATACAGTTTATTCTCCAAAACAAACCATTAGAGATGTTAAAAATACATTAAACCGAAGAATTCTGTAAAATTAGAAGAACATTTTGCATTTTCCCCTCGTGATATTTAGGATGTATTATTAATTTATTATATCTTGCTAGGTGATTCTGAGAAATTTGGGAAAGTCGTATTAATTATAATACAACTTATTTTATACTACAACCACTTATTATTAAATCTGATGATGTTGGATTTAACTACAGATGAATGGTTTGATACAGATGGATACGTTTCTGGCCACATCCCATGCGCCTCACCCTAGTTTGATTTAAAACGACTCGTCATGCTCAAAGCATACGATATGTCTGGCATCATACATATCATGGCATACATAATCGATCTTATTGCCGAAGCATAAGGAACATTATACATCCTCTTTTGCTCACCAGCTCCCTGCGGACACTGAGTCTTGCTAAAAGACTTGTCATGTGTCATGTATTGTGCTTCTTCCAGATCCTTCATAGAGAAACACTTTCCGAGCCACTCCTTCACAGAGTACAACTTCGGAATGTCATTTCCTATAAGGAGTATGTCATCGACATACAACACAAGAAAACGATTGCGCTCCCACTGACCTTCTTGTATACACAAGATTTCTCTGTGTTTCGTTTAAAGCCGAGTTCCTTTACGGCTTCGTTGAAACGCAGATAACTCCGAGATGCTTGCTTAAGTCTATAAATGGACCTCCTAAGCTTGCATACCTTCTTAACCTTTGTTGGATCGATAAAACCCTCAGGTTGTGTCATATACACATCCTCTTCAAGAACTCCGTTCAAGAAGGCAGTTTTAACATCCATTTTCCAAAAATCATAATCAATGAGTGGCAATGGCAAGAAGTATCCTAACGGACTTGGAGTCTATTTTGGATTTCATGGCTCTCAGCCATTTCTCGGAATCCAGACTTGGCATGGCTTGACTATAGGTGGATGGTTCGTTACTCTCTAAGAGAAGAACCTCCTATGTGACCTACGAGGAACAGTTACCGCCTCCAAGGGTGGGAAAGATTCTACGACCTCGTCGTTTGTTTCCTCGGTAACTGGTTGTTCATCATGGACCTCGTCCAGAACAACCTTACTCCCACTATCTTTCTTAGAAAGGAATAACTTTTCCAGAAAGATACCATCGCGAGCAACAAAAGCTTTGTTCTCCGATTGATTGTAGAAATAATATCCTCGGGTTTCTTTTGGTCAACCCACAAAGAAAACCTTGTCTGATTTGGGTTCAAGCTTACTAGAGATATATCTCTTGACGTAGGCTTCGCAACCCCAAATCTTGAGATAAGACAAATTCGGGACCCTCCCGCTCCATATCTCATATGGTGTCTTATTCACAGCCTTTGACGGCGTCCTGTTCAGTATTAGAGCAGCAGTTGAGAGTGCATGTCCTCAAAAGGATATAGGAAGTTTAGCCGAGCTCATCATAGATCGAACCATTTCTAACAAAGTTCTATTCCTTCTCTCAGACACTCCATTCAACTGAGAAGTTCCAGAAGGTGTGAGTTGAGATCTAATCTCACACTTCACTAGATGATCGTCAAACTCTTGACTCAGATATTCGCCTCGATCCGATCGAAGAACTTTTATCGTCTTGCCAAGTTGATTTTCACGTAACCACCTCGTGCCAGTGAACTCATTGGTCCACACACATCAATGTGTAGTAGGCCCAATAGATCACTAGCTCGCTCACCAGTTCCCAGAAATGGTGATTTCGTCATTTTGCCTAATAGACACACATCGCATGTATCAAATGATTCCAAATCAAATGATTTAAGGGCATGTATCAAATGATTCCAAATCAAATGATTTAAGAACAACCTGCTTGAGGAGTTTCTCAACACGTTTGTTGTTTATATGGCCCAAACGACAGTGCCAAAGGTACGTTTCGTTAGTCTCGTTTGATTTAGCTCGTTTGGTATTTATGTTGTATATTCGTTTATCTAAATCGAGCACGTATAAGCCCCGCTCTAAACGTGTCATACCATAGAATACATTACGATTAAACAACGAAAAATTCCTTTAATAATCGTAAAATTAAATCCTTCAACATCCAATGCTGAAATGGAAATAATATTCATAGTAATACTAGGAACAAAATAAACATTATTAAGTTCTATCACGAGCCCCGAGGGCGACGATAAACAATAAGACCCTACGGCTAATGCAGCGACCCTCGCTCCATTCCCCACACGTAGATGGACTTCACTTTTCTCTAACTTCTTACTTCTTTGTAGGCCCTCCACACATCTAACAATGTGAGTCCCACAGCCAGTATCTAATTGTGACGCCTGATTATTTATCTTGTTTAAAAACAGCGGAAAAATTAAAAACTTTTTAAAACCTCACCTATAACCGGACTCACGCTGACACCTCACCTCAGACACCAAATAATATACATAAACATGTATAAATAAAATAATAATAAATAAAATCTAATGTCTAAACATTAGAAAATAAAATACCGCGGTGACCCCTATCCATGATCACAAAGCCTGCGTCGTCTCTCGTCCAGCCCACACAGCATCAGAAGTACCTACAAAAATATAGAAATATACACGGCAAAGTCAGCGTCTAATACGCTGGCAAGATTTATAATCCCCTACCATGTATCACACAACATACAGTCATAAAACACACAATAACCATCCGGTCTCAACCATCCTCGGACACATTGTCCTCCAGTATCCTCGACCCGTCATATCATTACTATAAAACACTGGCCTAAAAGCCACTCATGCTATCCATCATCAGAAACCGAACAAGACTAAGTGATGAGTTCACCGATCCCGATAGACTCGCAGTCAAATCCCCAGTGACATTCACTCACGAAGTCCAATCCCATACAAACGAACATATCAAATGTCGCTGATGGAGTCGACAATAGAATATCGCTGGCACACCCCAACGAAATCTATATGTCATCCAGGTAAGCAGACGGTGAAGCTGTCAGAAGGGCGCGACCCTAACTACAGGCGAACACCTCTGTCACTACCCGTTGGTTAGACTCAAGTCTGTAGTGACCCCGTCAACTACAAACCTTGGTCTACATGGATTAGACTACGCACCTCTGACATCCCAGATGCCAACTAAAAAGCACGTGCAAGGCTACGCATCTACATCCATGTTCGCCTCCCGTAGGGCTATCGGTCGTCACCGATGTACGTGTATAAAAAGGCAACCGGCCAACACGCATAAATCACAAAACTCGAAAGATCAAAAGACTCAAATCGAGTAATCATAAAATCATGGATCACCTGATCCCAATAAATCAATCAACAGAAATACCACATGGTATCCACCTCGGCTATACCGGCCATCATCGGTATCATATACCCATATGCACATATACAACAAGTATAATATATATCATCAAGCAATACAATAACTAGTAACCATTATCGGTGTCACGAACCCACATATACACATAATGTATATAATATCATATACTCAACAGGTATACAATACATACAATTCAATATCAAGCAAACATCATAATCATTAATCATATCAAACCAAAGACAATAACTCGCTGATCATGTCACGATGATAAAATCGTGACTGACTTCTCAAAAACTCCCAAAATCATAATCCATAAACAATCATATAATTAACTGAAACCTATTCTATGTCGAAGTACACTGAAAGACGATTCCGAAACTATATAATAATAGTCAAACGGAGTTACGAGTCAAAAGTTATGAATTTCGGAAGTACGGAACGAAAACAAGTCAATACGAAAGGAATTGCGCCCGCTGCCCGCTGGCAGCAGTCGCTGCCCGTCACCCTCTCCAGCGTGCTGCATGTCACCTGAAACTTCGGACGGCTATATCTTTTGATTCCGAAGTCGAAATCGTGAGTTCTACATATCAAAACGATCCTCGCAACTAGAGCTATCCAACGGTATATAATTCAAGTACTGAAACTCAACAACCCGAAATAAAAACGTAGACGAAACATTTATCGATATCGAAACTTTAAAAACTTAACCACTTGCCTCTTATATACGTTGATTCTAAAATAAATGAGTTCCAAGGTCGAATTGCTAGCTCTCCTCCTCTTTAGATTTCAAGAAATCACAGCCCTCCTTGCTTCACGAATTCTTTTTCTCTCTCTGTTCTTCTTTCTTCTCCTCTCTGTTATTTCTGAGTGTGTGTGTATAGTGTGTGTGTTGTGGGTGATATAAGGGAGAGAGGTGTGGGGCACGTGGTGTGCTAGGAGAGAGAATACATGCAATTGATGTATATCAATTTACTTCTTAAGCCGCCTTTCAAAAATAAAAACTCATAATAATATTAATAGTAATAATAATATAATTATAATACAATATATAATGTATACCTTTTGATATTTTTGGTTCTTCTACATTAAAATCATCTATAAATTACACATCAAATAATTTTGGGCTCGAAATATTAATCTAAAAATATCACGACAACCGATAAATTGATGTGCCGGTTACAAAGTCAACGATCAACACAAAATATTATATTTAAATACTGAAAATAAAACGGGTATTACACTAATACCCATGAAGTAGTGTTATAAAGGTGTATATCTACAACATAGATACTTGAAGATGAAGGAGAAACCCCATTCTTCATATCTTCCTTGTATTTAGAACAATCCCTTTTGAAATGGCCCACGCCATCGCAATAGAAGCACTTTGGTCCCACCGAAGTCTTCTTGTCTTTGGCCTTAGGTGCAGCAATAGCTTTACCCTTGCCAATGGACTTGGATTTGTTCTTCTTTTTAGAAATTTCACATTCCTTTATCATAAGAACATCTCTCCCAGAGTTGTTCTTGATCGTAGGCTCTACAGTCTCCAAATGACTATGTAGATCCATCAACGATCTATGTACTCCGTTCACATGATAGTTCGTCCTCAAGGAGTCATAACCATCATGCAACAAGTGCAGAACGATATTCGTTTCGGAAAGCACAGGAATTGGAGTTTCATTAGCATTCTCTCGTTTTTCAAATTTGAGATCCAATCTCATGTTTCGATGCCAATCGAGAAAGTTAGTACCGTTCAGTTTTTCCTTCTCAAGGATATCCTTCTCAAGGATTGAACGCATAGTAACTTGGGTGATAGAGTTTAGATGAGATATATTAACTACAGAAAGAAATAAGCAAGTATTCAGTAAGTATTCAAAAGTTTGACAACAAGTCGTTCCTCGAACACTTATTTAGTTGTCTATTTTGTCCTCCAATGTCCAACATTGGTGTCTCTAGGACAAAATAATTCCAAGATTCTCATCTCGCAATTTCTCGAGCCAAGGAGAGCTTGACACTCAAAAAATCCAAGATAGGTAGACAATCTCATTGTCAATGTTATTTCAATAGTCCCACTATCGACAATAACACTCTCGGTCGATAAGAATCTCATTCTTATCTCCTCGCCTCGACTACCACGCCTGCAGTGGGTTCGTCGATGAGAAACCAAAAACACGTTGTAGAGGCCTCGTTGTTCCTATACCCTCACCTTATCTCAAGATAAAAAATATAGCACCCCGCGGAGGCGGAACCTACTAATTGATGATCGAGAGCTTTAGGGGGTGTGCCTATTTGGACAAGGCGATAACTCATTTTATGAGACATAGCATGCAGGTTACGTTTTAATCGATTGAACATGATATTAAACGCAAAATAAAACTTAAAGCATGCATACTACCACAGCACATAAAACGCACTCCAATGGCCCCTAAGTTCTATACTATGAAAACGATAAATTACAAATTGGTATCCTCCTCGAGGTACTTGTAATCTTGAGTCTCACTCACTTCTTCGTCTTCTCGAGTCTCACTCGATTATAGCTTTGCGTCTCCTCGAATTTTTGTCTCTTGTAAGGCCTTCAATTGTGGATCCCACCACAGCTTACATTGTATAATGGCACGCATGCCATAGCAAAAATAAATCTATACTATTACAAAAGATTTGATGGCACGCAGTCCATATAAAACTCTAAGGCCATTGAGTACGAAAAACGCAGGGCATACACCCAATGACTATCGGTCATTGGACTTATATCTAGCAAGCAACAAGAATTCTCAATTCATAGCAAGCATGCAACATATAACTCAAATATGCCTATTAATTTTATTCTCAATAAAATCAGATTTTAATTGTTCGATTATTCCCAATAATCGATTTCTATTTGTATCCCCGTTCATAATTATCCCAATAATCAAAACGCGACAAATCGTAAGTGAAAACTCGAGGTTTCTAACCAGCGATTTATCATGCAATTGCGCCCTATCTCCCATGTGACATGGGGGAGCCAACCAGACCATCGTACCATCCCATGGTTCGAAAGTCTCTAATTTGCGTCATCGACTAATTAAAGCACTCTGGTCTCATTTCCACTCCCCGAGATGAGAAATAGATCGGCTTGAAATTAATATTTGAAAGACAAATTAGGCATTGTTTTGAAAATTTGATAAAACACGAACTTCATGAAAAATACAAGAATTCTAAATTCTTTATTAATCATGATTGAGAGATAAAATTGACAAATAATATTCCAAATAAATTTATCAATTCCGAATTTCACATCATGGGGATTTGATTTATGCATACAAAAATAATCGAATAAATTTTTAACATCAAATCAAGTACTTTTTTTAAAAAATATTTCATGAAAAATTACATGAATAAATCACAAAAAATTCATGGACACTTGATTTATGAAAAATAATCCAATTAAATTAACATATAATCAAACAGCATTTTTCCAAAAAAATAGTCCACCGAAAAATTCACAAATAAAAATAAAAACAATTATATAGGCACTTGTTCTACGCGCATACGCAAACGCACGACCAAGGCTCTGATACCACTGTTGGGTTTTGTATGCATCTCATTCATACCCCAATAGATGGATTTACGTATTTTACAAGCATGAAAAAGTGCGGAAGAAAGAATCATGCATAAACACGTAAAACCCTAATCATGGATCTAGTGCGCACGTATGTAGTAAGAACAATTAATTGAGTTAGTATAGAATTGTGTACCTTGTAAATCTTCTATGTAGTTAGCCCACACGTAGATGGATAGCCGCGAAATTACCCGGCCTCAATTCGTTGCACGAACCCTCCTTGATCAACGAACGTTGGAAGCCCTCTTTAGTATCGAGTCCCACTCGATTCTCTCGTCTCGCCGCGAATATGAAGCTTGTAGAAAGTAAATTCTATTGTATTGTAGCAACATAATTCGTGGGTAGAGGTCCCTTTATATAGGAGGAGGAGAAAGAGAGTTTAGGATTGAATTGGAGAAAAGAAAACTCGCGGCCGAAAATTACCAAATATACCGCGTTGTCGGCCGACACCAACTTAGGCAAAATTGGGTGTCGGCCGACACCCTTTGAAAAAGTCAAACCGCCACATTTTTACTCTTCATGTCGGCCGACATGTATTAACAATATACATGGTTTCGGCCGACACCTAGTACAAAATGTGCTCGACTCCGTTTTTCTCTCCGTTTCTTCCGTCGTTCAACCTCGATTCTCAACCAAGGTTTATATACTTCAAGCATACATGATCAATAGGGTCGTGTGACTCATTTGGCTTGATCGTCGACTATTAAGTTCAAGTTCTCGACTCGACATTTAATATCGCACAATCGATCCATTTACACAGGACACACTACATAGCTTGTTTCGGAACAACACACGTGGGATGAAGGTTACCATTCCAACAGTTTGCTTATTCAAGCGGACATGACTCCAAATAGAATGTTTGTGTTTTCTTCAGAAACACAAACATCAGAAAAGCAAGTGAATTCGGAGGTTTGTCTACAAACAGCAACTCAGAATGTGGCTGAACTTTGGCACCAAAGATATGGTCATCTTGGTTACACAGGACTCAAAACACTACACCAAAATGGAATGGTGAGAGGCTTGCCTGAGATCAATGAAGCTAAAAGTGTGTGCACTGATTGTTTGAAAGGAAAGCAACATCGAGACTCACTACCGAAGAAGAGTACATGGAGAGCGTCTCAAAAACTTGAACTCATACATGCCGATATATGTGGACCAATCACTCCTATATCAATTAGCCACAAGAGGTACCTCATCTGTTTTATTGACGACCACACTAGAAAAGCGTGGGTTAATTTTTTGAATGAAAAATCAGTTGCTCTTTCGTCCTTCAAGTTATTCAAAAGCCATGTAGAGAAAGAAACTGGTCTTTCTATTAAATGTCTAAGAACAGATCGGGGTGGGGAGTTTACTTCGAATGAGTTCAATGTGTTTTGCGAAGAGAACGGAATTAGAAGACAATTAACTGCAGCATACACGCCACAGCAGAATGGCGTCGCGGAAAGGAAAAATCGGACCGTGATGAATATGGTACGAAGTATGATTTCTAAGAAAGGCATTCCGAAACAATTTTGGCCTGAGGCGGTCAACTGGAGTTTCTATGTCTTGAACAGGTCTCCTACTTCATCTGTCAAAAGCATGACACCAGAAGAGGCGTGGAGTGGGATCAAACCTTCAATATCCCATTTTAGGGTGTTTGGATGCACATGCGCATATTCCAGATGCACGGAGAAAGAAATTAGAAGACACGAGTCGAAGTTGTGTTCTTCTGGGAGTGAGTGAAGAGTCAAAAGCTTACCGTCTTTATGATCCAGTCGGAAAAAAGATAGTAATAAGTCGGGATGTTGTTTTTGAAGAAGACAAGAGATGGAATTGGGATAAAAACTACGAAAAAGAGATTGCTCTTGATCTGGAGTGGGGCGATAATGAAGAGTTGCATGATTCCAATGAATCAAATGAGGATGGAGAAAGTGTACAAAATCGTGGGAACTTGGAAGCTTCTCGTGAACAATCAAGCTCAAGAGTTAGGAGAGCTCCTGTATGGATGCAAGATTATTCCTATGGAGAAGGTCTCTCTGATGAAGACGTTGAAGTTAATTGGGCACTCTCAGTTAAAACTGATCCCACGACCTATGAGGAGGCAGCAGGTGATGCAAAATGGGTGGAAGCCATGGACATGGAGATGAAGTCTATTGAGAAAAATAATACTTGGTACCTTACAGAGCTTCCGGCAGGTGCGAAGAAGATTGGGGTCAAATGGGTTTACAAAACAAAAGTTAATGAGAAGGGTGGTTGCTAAGGGATACGCGCAAGAGTACGGGGTCGACTATGAGGAGGTGTATGCGCCTGTGTCACGTATGGATACTGTTCGAATGTTTCTTGCTTTGGCTGCACAAAGAGGATGGTATGTCTACTAACTGGATGTAAAATCAGCTTTCCTTCATGGAAACTTGACAGAAGATGTTTTTGTTGATCAACCAAAAGGTTATGAGGTGACAAACGAAAGAGATAAAGTCTACAAGCTCAATAAAGCATTGTATAGGCTCAAGCAGGCACCGAGGGGCTGGTTTAGTCGCATTGAAGCTTATTTTGTGGAAGAAGGTTTTGAGAAATGCGTTAGTGAACAAACACTCTTTACTAAGATCAACAAACAAGGTAAACTTTTGGTTGTTAGCATTTATGTTGATGACTTGATTTATGCTGGAGATGATGAGAATATGGTTGTCGAGTTTAAGAAATCAATGATGAATGAATTCGACATGTCGGACCTTGGTAAGATGAGATTTTTTCTTGGGATAGAAGTTTCACAGCTCGATGAAGGAATTTTTGTTAATATGTGCTGGAAGTTTTAAAAAGGTTTGGAATGAGGCAATGCAACTCTGTTCAAAATCCAATTGTTCCAGGTTCTAAGATTTTTTGAGACGAGAATGGAGTGGAGGTGGATGGAACTTATTATAGGCAACTGGTTGGAAGCATGATGTATATCACATCTACGAGGCCAGATATTATGTATGGAGTCGGTTTGATTAGTAGATATATGTCGAGACCAACCGAGCTTCATTTATTGGCGGCCAAAAGAATTTTACGCTATCTTCAAGGAACTTCGAGTTTTGGATTGTTTTATAAGAAAAATGGGAATAAGGAGCTGATTGGATTTACTGATAGCGACTATGCTGGCGATATTGAAGACAGAAAAAGTACTTCAGGCTACGCATTTCTCTTAAGTTCAGCCGCAGTAGCTTGGTCCTCACGAAAGCAGCCGATTGTTGCTTTAAGTACAACTGAAGCAGAGTACGTAGCTGCTGCTGCATGTTCATGTCAAGCAATATGGATGAAAAGAGTAATAGAGAAGCTTGGGTACGAAGGAAACGAGAGCACTACTATTTTCTGTGACAATAGCTCAACCATTAAGCTAGCCAAAAATCCTATTTTACATGGTAGAAGTAAGCATATTCAGGTTCGATTTCACTTCCTACGTAATCTATCAAATGATGGAGTTATACATCTGAAGCATTGTGGTACGCATGATCAAGTAGCTGATGTTCTAACGAAGCCATTGAAGTTGGAGTCTTTTCAAAGAATGAGAGAGCAATTGGGAGTCTGTGAAGCACCTTGGATAAACTAACTGTGTCATGCAGTTTAGTTTAGGGGAAGAAATGATGGAGTAATAATAAATTGAATAAATAGTCCTATTACTACGTTTGTTAGTATAGGTCAGTCCAAGTATCTCTATTATTTAGGGATTTATTTCTTTTAATTAAGTCTTAGTTTGTTAGCACGTTTGTTGCTTCTTCTGTTTTGTAGGCTCTTTAAAAGCCATTTCATTTTCTTAATAAAAGTAAGTCACTTTCCAAATTGTATTTCTTTGTTTAACACTTCAATATTTTGTGCACCGACCGCGAATGCCCTCAATCTGATTTCGACTGCTACAAAAATCGTACGTGTGCCTACACTTCATTTTTCGACAACGAGACTTAAGTAACGTGGACTTAATGTCAATCGTGCCTTGAGCATTTTTACAAGCAGCGAAATCGAACCTTTACGTACTCAAATATTTTGTGCATCGACCCTTAATCTGATTTCGACTGCTACAAAAATCACATGTGTGCCTACACTTCATTTTGCATACTTCATTTTCGACAACGAGACTGAAATAGCGTGGACTCAATGCCAATCGTGCCTTGAGCATTTCTACAAATAGTGAGATCGAATCTTTAATCCTCCCAATTCAAATTCGTACTTTAATATATTGAGTAAGAAAATTACAACCGGGTGAACTCTCTACTTCTTAATAAACTTTTTATAACTATGAAAACTAATTAAAGAATAACTATTTCAATAAAATTCAATCATGATACTAATTTTATTGAATTATTTTTAACTACGAAAACTAAGTAAAGAATAGTAGTTTGAGTACGTACGTGTCCACTCTTGGGCTCTCTTCTCGAGTTCAAGAGAGCTTCAACCAATATCTAAAAGTGTTCATCATTTTTTTTATATCTTTTGATCGTTTTATTCGTCAAATTTTCGAGACATTCCCTATTATGATATATGTGAATGAGTTAGGTTGAGCTAAACTCGTGATAAGAAAAAATGGGCATGGGTATTATATTATTAAGCTCAAAACTTGACTTCTTGTTTATAAGTAATCCAACAAATACATTTCGTCAAATTCTCGAGACATTCCCTATTAAGATCTATGTGAACAGGGGCGGACCCAGCTTCTAAAGTGAGTGGGGGCCTAATGTTAAAATAAATAAAATAATTATATTTATTTACTAGAAAATTTCATTAGCTTATAAAATATTTCTTTTTTGAAAAATTAAATTTAAAACAATTTTCTATAAAATTGAATTCAAATATATATTAAAAAGACTGTGATATTTAAAAAATATTGTTTACACTATTATCAAATTATTTTTTCTCATATAATAAAAAAACATTAAATATTCATATCTTAATTTAAATTATTCACTTTCTATTTTTTTAATATTTTAACTTAATATTCATATTTGACCTAAAAATATTATCTTTGTACCAACTTAATATCAACTTAATATGCAATATAACTATTTCTTTGTAAATTATAAAAAAAATGCATATTAAGTTTGGAGTCATGAGATAAAAGTAGTATTTTAATTTTCTACTTTAAAATACAATAAATCTTACACATTTAAGGTGTATAATATACATTTGTAAATTTTCTATTCATTTATTTTAAATTTTAATAATTTAATATTAAAATTATAACATGTAAAAATAAATTTCATTTGATAACCCTAATATCATTTAACTTTTTATTAATTTAAAATACAAATTTTGTTTATTTTGAAATAAAATATTTAATATATGCTCATTAGTCTATTTTTTTAATGCATCTTTTTTCTTTTTTTGATGTTGTATTTATTAATTAATCAATTTGTCCATATTAATATGTACTGTAATCTAATTTTATGGAAATTTTCATAATCAATTTAGACTAGCTTAGAGACATAATGCGTGTGCCTTAAATTAAGGGTGATTTTGGATAAAGGATAATTTTTTAAATTTGTTTAGAATTAAGAGCTCGTTTGAACGAGTTTATTTAAAATAGCTTATAAGATGTTAGATTTGTTTTAAGAGCTGATAATCTGTTACGTCTTATTTAATAAATAAGTTATTAAATGGTTTGAATAAAATAGATATATAAATTTATAAGATGTTAATTTGTTTGGAAATTTAAGATCTTTTATAAATTAAAATACCAAAAAAAATTGTTATATATGAAAAAAAATAATTAAAAATAATTATATTAACTATATAATAAATTTATAATTTTTGTATATATATAAAAGGTTATAATTTTAAGGATATTTTGGTCTTTTATTGTTTAAGTTACAAGAGTTATAAGCTGTTTAAAAAAAAGTACAATCCCATTACTTTTTTTTAACAGTTTATAAGCTGTTAAACCGTTTATTTGTAACTTTTTTAAGACTTTTTTTTTAATTTTACCAAACAAATTTCAAACAACTTATAATTTTAAAGAGCTTATAAGCTTTTAAACAGCTTATAAGTTGTTTTAAAAAGCTTATAAGCTCAGCCAAACACACTCTAAATGACTCATCTTTTTCTAATTATAAATCAGTAGAATTGAATTATAAATGTAGTGAAGGAAAAAAATAAATAACATGCTGGTTAATAAATGCAGTTAATTACTTTGTATATAATTATAACTTTAGCAATAATTTAATTAATAAAAAATAAAAAACTAATGAATACTAAAATTTAAAATATATTTTATGAGATATTAGATGGGTGATTTTGGATAAAAGATAATACTTTAAATGAAGAGAAAAAAATATGAGAAAAAAAAGAAAGAAAAAAGACAATTGAATTCTTTATTTTATTAAAAATATTTTTTGAAAATTATCAAAAATAAAAATGAATTCTTTATTTTATTAAAAATATTGCTTAAAAATTATAAAAAAATAAAAATGAGTGCGGGTCAAATATTTTTTCCTTAAGATATGCGAATAAAAATTAAATCTCAATGTGGGCCTCCCTCGGCCCACACTCGTCCCAACGTGGGTCCGCCATTGTACGTGAATGAGTCAGGTTGAGCTAAACTTGTGTTAAGAAAAAATGGGCATGAGTATTATATTATTAAGCTCAAAACTTGACTTGTTGTTTATAAGTAATTCAACAAATACATTTCAGAAGTTTGAGTCAAATAATTTATTTTAATTAAAATCGCTAGGTTGTTAAAAAAAATTCATGTCAATTTTTTAATTAAACAAGTTGACTCGAGTTGAACTTTTGAAAACCGACCACACTCATGTCTTGTCAATTTGTATGTTTGAAAAAGTTATTGTAACACCCCGGCCCGTTGCGGGGTCGAAGCTCGACCCTAATGTGTCGACTCGGTTACCAATGACTGTCATCGATAGTGATATTTTGTTCTCACTGTACCAACACTTGTCTTTTTCGACGCACTTTGTCCTCACTCGTGCGCACCCGAGATCGTTGCGGTTCGAAATTTGACCCTAATGGGTCGGCTCGGTTACCAATGACTGTCATCGGAAGTGATATTTTGATCTCACTGTACCAATACTTGTCTTTTCCAGCGCATTTTGTCCTCACTCGTGCGCACCCGGACGGTCACCCATCCTAGAATTACGTAAGAGCCAGAACGCTTAATTTTGGAATTTTTATAAAAGGATGCCCAGAAAAAAAGATTCTTCTGTTGATATGAGTAGAATATTAAATTTCTTTATGCACTTGCATTTTCGGAGCATTACAGTTTTTCAAATATATTCGATTTTATTTTAATTACATGTATGAATGCCTAATAAGAGATAATAAATTTTTATTTAAATTTATTCTTTTATTTTTAATTGCACATGTCAATATAGATGGCATAGAGTATGTGCAACATAATAATTACTATTATTCTCTACATTGTTGAATTTAATGGTTGCTACATGTTATAGTAATTACTATTATTCTCTATTACATTTTATCTTCTAGATGGTTTTTTTTAATAGATGCTTTATT
Source organism: Euphrasia confusa (assembly GCA_954870475.1). NCBI lineage: Eukaryota > Viridiplantae > Streptophyta > Magnoliopsida > Lamiales > Orobanchaceae > Euphrasia > Euphrasia confusa. The sequence goes on from OX940967.1 coordinate 26,041,898, forward strand.
TTTCATGTAAGATGAATTTAATTACAAATGAATTTAATTGCAATGTTGTTCTTCATTATAGATTGAATTTTTAAATAGAGTGTCTTTGTGTATTTTGTATAAAAAAACTGTTTTTCTGCAAAAGTAAAAGAATTAATTTTTTATTTGAATGAAAGGGATGAACATAAAAAAAAAAAAAGGAACTACAATTATTTATTTAAAAATTCACTCGTATTTACGAAATTACAAATATATCATTAAAAAGTCATGGAATTATCCCGCGTATCATGTCAAACAAGATACCATAGATTTGATTTTCAATTTATTGGATTAGTTTTATTTATTTATTTATTTATTTATTTATTTATTTATTATTATTATTATTATTATTATTATTATTATTGGACTTCATTTCTTATATAACATTAATATTATTTATTTTTCATGCATTAACTTTTTTTATGTGTTATAATTAACTTTTTTTTTCACGCATTAACATTAATATTATAATTGAGATTGGTAAATTTTGATTTGATTTATATTGGAAAAAAATTATAAAAACATTTTTTTTTTCATATTTTTAATTATTTTACAAAATTGTAATATAATATTATTTTACTTTTAAATTGAGTTAATATATCAATAAGTAATATTATGACTTAGTTAAACATTTATATATATATATATATATATATATATATATATAATAAATTATGAGTTATACAATGACTAAGAAGGGTGTATTCATTTATGATTTTGTTGGATTTTTATAAATTTTAAAAAATCCGTGGATTTGAAAATTTCACGGAATTTTTGTAGAGTTTGACTAATTTTGTTATTTATTTATACGGATTTTTTATAGATTTTAAAAGATTTTGAAATATGCTTTTTTTTATTGATTTACATAAATTTTCATAAACTTTGCAGTATTACTTATTGATAGTGAAACACATTTTTGTATAAAAAAATTAATTCAAATTATTTAAAAAAATATTAATATAGTACTGTATTATTTATATATTTATTTATATCATTAAATTTTTAAATATATTTTTAATTATTTTTATCATAATTTTTTTTTTTTGGAAATTTTATTGATAGTTAAACCACATTTTTATTTAAAATATTAATTTTTTTCTTTTTCAAAGTATTTCTTTTCTTAAAAACATATCTTTTTCTATTTTGTCTTTTTTATTTTTTATTTTATATATATTTTTTAAGTTTTTATTATTTTTTAAAAATAATTTAGTTGATTAAAAGAAATTTTATTTTTCTTATTTTGTCTTTTTTATTTAATTATATATATATATTTTAAGTTTTTATTATTTTTTTAAAAATAATTTAGTTGATTAAAAGAAATTTGTAGAAATCTCTTCTAATTATGAGAGATTTTGGAAGTTAAAATTGTTTTGTATTCTTTAAAGAGAATCTTTAAAAATTTATGGACTTTTAAAATCTTTAAAAATCAATAAACTATTGAATACCTATAGATTTTAATTGACTTTTTAAAATCCAAGTTGAATACCCTTTGATTTACTTTTTAAAATTGAGATTTAATACTTCACAACTTTAAAAGTTTTAAAGAATCCAACCAAATCCCAAACCAATACACCCTCCTAAATAAAAAATTTGTTAGAAACTTATATTTTAAAGTGAAAACTTCAATAAATTTATAAATGAAACTTTTATATTAATTTTATAAAAAAATCACAAAAAAATTACAAGTATTATCATTTATGTAGTAAATTTGTTGGAAGAAAGTTTTTTTTATTAGTTTAATTTTGTTAGAAACCTATAAATTCTATTTTTCTATGCTTTAAGTCGTTAGAATATGTTGCATATAACCCCCATTTAAAGACGTTGAACTTTAGTAAACCGACCACACTCATGTCTTGTCAATTTTTATGGTTGAAAAAGTTTTTCAAATATATTCGATTTTATTTTAAGTACAGGTTTCATGCCTAACAAGAGATAATAAATTTTTATTTTAATTTATTCTTTATTTTGAATTGCACATGGCAATATAGATGGCATAGGATATGCAACACAATAATTACTATTATTCTCAACTTTGTTGAATTTAATGGTTACATTTTATAGTAATTACTATTATTATCTATTGCATTTTATCTTCTAGATGGTTTTTTTTAATAGATACTTTATTTTAGGGCTGTATTAGTAAGTATACCTATTGTATTTTCCTTATACCGTGTATCAAACAATATGTAATTGGTATAAAAAATTGGAATTTATACCAACCAATTATGTTGGTATACCAACTAATTGGTACGGTAGGTACGCGGTAGGTACGTAGTTTCTACCGACATATTTTGAATTTTATTTTATATAGCGATTTTTTTCTTTCCTTTTTCATATTATGTCAAATTTAATGAAAAAACTTATCTTATGTTACTAAATTCTAGTTTTTTGTATATACCATCACTAATTTTAATAAAAATATAAATATTTAGAGTTTATGTGTATTAATTTTTTTACTTAAATTTTTTTTTTACTTTTTTTTGTTTATGTAAGAAAAACATGCAATTTTATAATGATATATATAAACATGAAGTACAATTTTATTATGATAGTACAAAAATAATATTCAACAATATGATTAATATGTCATTTATAATAGGGAGTTGCTATTTGTGAAGGAATCGGTACACCGATCCGATCGATATACCGTGTGTGCGGAAGCGTGTAAAGCGATAGATCTACTATGCCATGATCTTAGTGCACACGAATATGTATAGACACACATATTTATATATATATATATATATACATATCCAATATATATATATATATATATATATATAAGGTTCAACGATTACTTACTTTTGGTGACGAAGTGATTCGTTGATGTCGTTGAGGTGGTGTTGAGTCGATTGAACCACCTCAAATGGATCAGCCTCTCAAAGCTCTCCTTTGTGAATGACCTTGTCACTCCTTTAGATCGTCCGGATGTGGAAGCCGCACAAATGGCCCGGCCTCTACGTGTTGCACACGAACCCGGAATTGAACTTGCTTGCTTGAAGTGGTTCTCCAAGAACTCTCTTCTCTCTCTATTTTGTGTATGATTTTCGTGGCTGATTAAAAGTGATATGAAAACTTATGTTTTCATCACTATATTGATCACCATTAACCTCCCATGTAACCCCCACCATAATGTGCATCATAATGCACAAGTAACGGTGGATAATGGGGAGGTGAAGGGTCATTTCCACATCATCATGCCAAATGGCATTAGATGTGGTCCCCTTGCTTGTGTGGCATGCCATGTCACACCATGTGACATGCATCCATGCAAGCCATGCATCCCATGCATGTGAAAATCCATACGTATTGATTCTAAATCAATATAATAAGCAACGTAATTCCGACTCGTGTGTGACCCTGTAGGTATGATTTATTGATCAATATTATATTGTTCCCAACAATTAATATTATCGAATAATCATTTAACATCCATAGACGACCTTATGACTTTATCAGTTGCACACGTAGGATCGAAGGACATATCCCAACAATCTCCCACTTGGCCTTCAGAGCCAGTGTGCTGCCAACTTCCTGTTGTCACTTTTATGTCTAAATTTGAACTTGAGGCAAGACTCGAGTCATCCTCAATCGGTTCAAACCTTTCTTGGACTTTGAGACAGACTGTAAAACCAGATTTATCACTATGATACGAATCTGGACGTGGCCACGTATTTTCCACAGTCTCGACTCTCCAAGTGGCCGGTAAGACATGTATCCCATTATAAAATGGAGGACAATCCCATCTTGTCAATCCAAGCTCTCCCACTTGCTTCCTGATATACCCAATAACAAGTTTTATAACCTCCTTTTACGAAAGACGTTTACTTGTATCAAAGTACACCATTTCACAATGGAATCACTCTGGACTACTCAGGTCAGAGGAAATTGCTCGACAGTCAATGAAATAGTATTATGACTCGAAATCTTAAATACTATTCCAGTCGGGTCTGTTCGATCATTAGCTCCCAGCTAATATCTATGTAATTGTACTTGATGTCCCACATCACTAGCCCATGAAGCGGCGCTATAGTACACATTACAATCTAGTTCTTTGTATTATCGGTTTGTCCGTACTCGATTATACGAACCAGGAACAGCTATATGATTCAAGTATATCAGTTCAACCATTGGGACTTCATTATGCGGTAAGTCGACCTCATAACCCAATTGATATAACTTAATCATTTGGACAATTCATATAAATTAAACCATATTTATATGAAGAATTATGTATTATACATATGAGTGAATGTTTACCAAATCTCCAAAAGTATCTAATATAGTAATAGAAATCACAACCCATCTCTAAGATGTCTGATATCTATTGCAGTCGTGAAAGCCTCAAGCTTAAACTGCTGGAGAGGTTTAGAAAGCGGGTTTGCAACCTTACCAAAAGTTGCAACTTTATTATCTCGATGTCTCCACAAAACTATCTCCCAGATAATGTGGAACTTCCTGAGCACCAGTTTTAGACTTGTGGTGCTTCCTAGCTCATTGGCTTGCGCGATAACTCTACTATGAATAGAGAACTATCGGATGGGCTGAGCTAGCTACGCCACCTAGTTCATTCAAGAACTTTCAAATCTTAACTGCCAACATTACTGCATCCAATGCAATACTGTACTCAGCTTCTATAGTTTAATCATCTATATTGCATTGCATGGAACTATTCCAGCAAATTTCACATCTAACCAAACAAAAGATATAACCAGATTAAAATCGGAAATTATCTTAGTCTGTTTTGAAGTTATCATTCAAACAGCTTGTTAATATCAACTCCTTTTGTCTTCCAAAGACAACAAAATATTCTTTAGTCCAGCTAAGATACATAAGAATATTCTTGGCCGCAGTCTAATGCGCCTCACCTGGGTTTCCTTGAAACCAAATTGTCGTGCTCAAAGCATACGATACGTCCAGTCTTGTACATATCATGGCGTACATTATAGATCCTATTGCCGAAGCATAAGGAATGTTTTCCATCTTCTTTTGCTCATCAGGTCCCGTAGGACATTGCATCTTGCTAAGAGATGTGCCATTAGTTATTGGAATGAGACCCTTTCTGCTGTCTTTCATTCTGAACTTATCAAGCACCTTATCGATATAGGTCGCTTTACTAAGCCCAAACATCCTTTTCGATCTGTTCCGACAGATCTTGATGCCCAATATGTACTGTGCTTCTCCAAGATCCTTTATTGAAAAACAATTTCCAAGCCATTCATTAATAGAATTAAGCATAGAAACATTGTTTCCAATAAGGAGTATGTCATCGACATACAACACAATGTATACAACGTAACTCCCACTGTTCTTCTTGTAACATAAGACTCTTACGAGTTCCTCTGAAATCCAAAACCCAGTATGGATTCATTGAACTGAAGATTGCTACTCCGATATGCTTTGCTTTATTCCATAAATGGAATTATAAGATTGCATAATTTCTCAGCCTTATTGGGATCGATAAAACTATTTGGCTGTGTCAAAACACATTCTCTTCTAGAATCCAATTCAAGAAGTTAGTTTTAACATCCAATATTACCATAACTCATTATCAAGATGAGTAGCAATGGCTAAGATAATCTGAATGATTTAATCAAAGCAACTGGTGAAAGTTTTTCTATAATCCACCTCGTGAATAAACTTTTACCATCAACCTTGCTTTGAAAACCCTAGGTTTTCCATCTGTCTGTTTAGATCTTAAAGATCTATTAGCATTCATTGGGTCTAACCCCGTGATGCAAATATATCAAGTTCCAAACTTGATTATCAGATATTGATATCATCTCAGATTTCATGGCACCATGCCAATTTTCAGTAGCTGGACTCGTCATAGCATGGAATTAAGTCGAAGGTTCACCGCTTTCCAAAAGCATGAATTCATATCTCTCATTGGTCACAATATCTAAGTATTTGAATAATAGAGATAGATTTATGCCTTTCGGACCTACGAGGGCTGGTATGGCTTCCAAAACCATAAGAATACTCTCAACCCAATCTTGAGTATTCATCATTGGTTGTTTCACTTGAACCTCGTTCAAGACAACAGAGCTCCCACTGAATTTCTAGGAAAGATAACTCTTTTCAAGAAAATCACTATCTCGAGCAACAAAATATTGTTCTCAAATAGATCGTAGAAGTTGTACCCTCGAGTTTCTTATGGACATACCATAAGGAAACTTTTATCCCATTTGAGTTCAAGCTCTATAGATATAAATCTCGTCAGAGAAGCTTTTAGAACCTTAAATCTTGATGAAAACATTTTAGGGACCCTCCCTTTCCATACCTAGTATGGTGTCTTATCAACAGCTTTTGACAGCGTCCTATTCAATGTATAAGTTGAAGTCTAGAATTGTGTGTTCCGAAAAGAGACCAGTAGTTCATTTAGACCTCTCATCGAATGGTCGAACTATATCTAATACAGTTTGTTTTCTCTTTTCCGAAACATAACCTTCATGTGCTTGTGAACTAATAGGTTCCACATACATCAGTATGGATCATCCCTAATTACTCACATGTTCTCCTTTCTCCAAGAAAGATGACATTGTTATCTTTTCAATCACACATCATTCACATGTATCAAATGACTCCAAGTCAAATGATTCTAAAATTCCTTGTAAAAGAAGCTTCGTTACATGTTTAGATTTTGATTTGATCTAATCAACAATGTTTCAGTTATGTCTCATCGATACTTATTCGATTTGGCCTTTGGTCTTAATGATATATATGATTTGTCAAGTTTAAAGTATACATAAACAATATAATAATCATACCAAAACAAAGAATAATTCACAATTAAAATAGTTATCAAACTATTTAATAGTGAAAAAACTAATCCATCAGTATCTAATACTGAACCAATATTCATTGTTTATTGAAGGTACGAAATTACATAGTTATAATACTAAAACAAGGCCCTAAGGCAAAACAACATCATATGATCATACGGCTAATGCAGCGACCTTCGCTCCATTTCTTGCCCGTAGATCGACATCTCTATTCACCAAACTTATACTTCTATGTAGTTCCTCCACATAAAAATGTGAGAACCACATTTGGCCTCCAATACCCAAGAAGTAGAATTTGTGAAGTTTAATGTCTATATCATTAATACTTGAAGATGAAGCAACCCCGTTCTTCACATCTTCTTTGAACTTTGGGCAAATTCAATTATTCCCAATAATTGAGTCTCATTCAAATTTCCCATTGAAAATTAATACAATGTCAAAACGTGATAAATCGTAAGTGAAAAATCGAAGTTTTCTAACCAGCGATATTATCATGCAATTGAAGCCCTATATCTCATAAAATATGAGGGAGCCAACCAGACAATCGTTTCACGCCATCCAATGGCTCGAAAGTCTCTAATTTGTGTCATTGATGAACTTAAGTGTTTTGGATTAAATCACTCCCCGAGGTGTAAATAATCCTAACCTTATAATCCATCAAATGAAAGACAAATTAGGCATTTGTTTTGAAATTGAATAAAATATGAATTTTTATATGTTTGCAAGTAGTGTCCAACACTTTTGCAGTAGACGCATTGAGATTCCCTAGGAACCCTGGTAGCCTTCTTGCCCATGCTCTTTTGAATATCATATCCCATATCATAAGAATTTACCTCTTAGGGTCCTTATCTATCGCCGGCTCAGCAGCCTTGAGCATCCCGTGGAGCTCACGAAGCGATTTCTTCAAACCATTCATGTGGAAATTTTAGCCTAAAGGCATTATAACCATCATGAGATTGAAGTATGAAATCGGTTGCCAAATAATCATCATAGGAAAAATCTAGGCGGTCACTTGAAGCAAATAATCCAATCATTTGTTGCACATGTGATTCCATAGATTTCCATTTTTCCAGCCTAGCTGAAGCGATGACCCTGGTCATACCGAACCGCTCAATCTTAGCATATTCCCCGAACATGCTATTGAGTTGTTCAATGATATCTTAGGATGTGGTTATTTAACACATTTTCATTGTCTTCGTATTTGAGGACCATCCTCAAATTACGTTGTGAATCAAGAAAATTTATGTTGTTCAATTTTTCATAATCAAGAATTGAACCAAACTTGAATCGAGTTGAAATTAGCATGATAAACTACAAAAGAAAGATAAATAAAGTATGTAAACATTCACAAAGCGGTAAACAAATAAGGTTGTCTAACAAGCTACTTATTTATTCTATTTTGTTCAATCGATATCTAATTTCTTTGTTCCCTTGAACAAAACAATCCCAAGACCCTCATCTTGCAAATTCTTAAGCCGACTGAGTCCGCACTTAAGAAGTCCAAGATAGGTAGACATCCCATGTCAATGACATCTAATGTCACTCTTGGTCGATGAGAGTCTCATTCTCATCTCATGTCTCGATAGCCACGCCTGCAGTGGATCTATCGATGAGAAAACCAAACTCACGTGTAAAGGTCTAACCTTTACTCCCACTTATCCCAAGATAACAAGTAGTACCCCGCTGAGGCGGACCTACCAACTTATGATCGAGGGCTTCATGAGTGTGATGTTTTTGGACAAGACATTATACTCATTATTTTGGGAACTTGCATGCATATGTGTTTATATGTAAGTTGAACATTTATAACATAAAACATCCTATAACTAGCGAAACAATTAAATACGTAATCGAAAGGCCCCTAGAACCTCACAACTCTCAAACGAAAAGATTAAAAGCATTAAAATAGGCCTTGAACATCTTCTGGACTGGTCCACGCCCGCCGTTTCAGTTCTGCGCCCGCCGATTTAGGTCAACCTTAGTCCGTACCCCAAAAACCACGAACGGCGCCCGCCGTTTCACAAACGGCGGTCGCCGAACACCACCGGCGGTCGCCGTTTCCAAAACGGCGCCCGCCAAAAGGGTACAGAATCGGGGCTGACCTGAAAAGAGCCTTTCGGCGGTCGCCGTTTCCAAAACGGCGCCCGCCGAATCCATTCGGCGCCCGCCGGAGCACAAACGGCGCCCGCCATTTAGCTCCAGCAGCCCGGTTTTCTCCCGTTTCGCTTCGTTTTGCTTCGTTTCTTCTCGTTTTCGCGGAGAGCCGATATCCAATGTCGATCCATGAATTCAATCCATTGCTTACACATTGAACAATACAATTTTGAATAGAAAAAACCTATCTATTACAAAAGATTCCAAGGGACGCAGCCCTCCAAAACTATGGCCAATCGTACGTAAAAAACGACAATTTCATACACCCGACCACTAACGGTGGCCGGACTTATATCTAAACACATAATCACATAATCACATAAAACAATTAAGCCAATTATGTTGATTTAAACATATTGTGTCCAACACAAAACATGTACACGAGCCCTAGGCTCTGATACCAATTGAAGGAATCGGTACACCGATCCGATCGATATACCGTGTGTGCGGAAGCGTGTAAAGCGATAGATCTACTATGCCATGATCTTAGTGCACACGAATATGTATAGACACACATATTTATATATATATATATATACATATCCAATATATATATATATATATAAGGTTCAACGATTACTTACTTTTGGTGACGAAGTGATTCGTTGATGTCGTTGAGGTGGTGTTGAGTCGATTGAACCACCTCAAATGGATCAGCCTCTCAAAGCTCTCCTTTGTGAATGACCTTGTCACTCCTTTAGATCGTCCGGATGTGGAAGCCGCACAAATGGCCCGGCCTCTACGTGTTGCACACGAACCCGGAATTGAACTTGCTTGCTTGAAGTGGTTCTCCAAGAACTCTCTTCTCTCTCTATTTTGTGTATGATTCTCGTGGCTGATTAAAAGTGATATGAAAACTTATGTTTTCATCACTATATTGATCACCATTAACCTCCCATGTAACCCCCACCATAATGTGCATCATAATGCACAAGTAACGGTGGATAATGGGGAGGTGAAGGGTCATTTCCACATCATCATGCCAAATGGCATTAGATGTGATCCCCTTGCTTGTGTGGCATGCCATGTCACACCATGTGACATGCATCCATGCAAGCCATGCATCCCATGCATGTGAAAATCCATACGTATTGATTCTAAATCAATATAATAAGCAACGTAATTCCGACTCGTGTGTGACCCTGTAGGTATGATTTATTGATCAATATTATATTGTTCCCAACAATTAATATTATCGAATAATCATTTAACATCCATAGACGACCTTATGACTTTATCAGTTGCACACGTAGGATCGAAGGACATATCCCAACAATTTGCACCCCAAAAGTTATAAGTACACCAACTTAATTTTATTTACAATAATGCCATTTAGTTAAAAGACAATTATAACCTTACTAATCTATGTATACACCCTTTTATTTATTTTTTTACTTGCGCAAACAACTTTTTTTTTATAACTTTATATTTTGGCACATTTTTTTATATTTCTTCTTTTCATTTTGGTTATACACACATTAGTTTTAGTTTAAGTTTAAGTTATGTCTAATTAATTTTTTAGTTTAAAAATATTAAAATATCCAAATTCAAAAGTATTTTATTGAAATATAAATTGTAAAAATTTAAAGTTTATTCTTTTATTTTTTTTGTCATTTTATTAATGGATTTTTTTTTCTCAAGTTCAAATTTTTTTCAGCTTTTATTTTTTATTTTTATTGTGTTTTTTTTTATCATGATTTTTTCAATTTGGTTTTATGATATTTTTTTATTATAATTTTTCCAACTAATTTTGATGTGTGTTTTTTTTTATCTTTTTATTGTTTTTTTATTAATAATTATTTTTATTCTAAAATAAGAGATTTGTCTCATTTTTTTAATGTTTTTCAATTTTTATTTTTATTATTCGCGAATTTGTTTGATTTTTTATAACACTTTATTTTTTTTATAGTAGATTTTTATTTTATTTTGTAAAAAAGTAATGTATTTTTGTTTTTTTAATATAGGGGTATATTAGGTAGATCGATAGGTGTACTAAGTAAAAATTATAAAATTTATATTTTATATAGAGGTGTATTAAGTAAAGCGGTGTACTTATAAAAAAGAGGGGTGCGAATAGCAACACCCTTTATAATATATATATTTTAATATATTAATGTATTACTAATTTGTTTGGTATTAATTGATTGGAATGGAATCATGTATCATTGCCACCCCTACTTCATTTTCATGTAAGATTAATTTAATTACAAATGAATTTAATAGCAATGTTATTTTTCATTATATTGGATTTTTAAATAGAGTGTCTTTGTTTATTTTGTATAAAAAATTGTTTTTCTAAAAAAGTAAAAGAATTAATTTTTTATTTGAATGAAAGGGATGAACATAATAAAAAAAAAAAAGGGAACGACAATTATTTATTTAAAAATTTATTAGTATTTACGAAATTACAAGTATATCATTAAAAAATCATGGAATTATCCAGCGTATCATGCCAAACAAGATATCATATATTTGATTTTCAATTTATTGGATTAGTTTTATTTATATTATTATTATTATTATTATTATTATTATTATTATTATTATTGGACTTCATTTCTTATATAACATTAATATTTATTTTTCACGCATTCAATTTTTTTATGTGTTATAATTAACTTTTTTTCACGCATTAACATTAATATTATAATTAAGATTGGGTAAATTTTGATTTTATTTATATTGGAAAAAAATTATAAAAACATTTTTTTCATTTTTTTAATTATTTTAAAAAATTGTAATATAATATTATTTTACTTTTAAATTGAGTTAATATATCAATAAATAATATTATGTCTTAGTTAAACATATATATTTCAAATAAATTATGAGTTATACAATGACTAAATAAAATTTTTGTTAGAAACTTATATTTTAAAGTGAAAAACTCAATAAATTTATAATTGAAACTTTTATATTAATTTTATAAAAAAAATCACAAATATTATATTTTACTACTACTTCTACTACAGTACTATTATTATTATTATTATTATTATTATTATTATTATTATTATTATTATTATTATTATTATTATTTATGTAGTAAGTTTGTTGGAAGAATTTTTTTTTTTTTAGTTTTATTTTGTTAGAAACTTTCAAAATCTATTTTTCTATTCAAAGATTTTGAAAAGTAATTTTTTTTAAGACTTTTAAAAATCGAGATTGAATATTATACACCGAAATTTTAAAAGTGAATTAAAATATTGTAGACTATCAATTGAAGACACCTTTCTTAATATTATTCTCTATTATGTTGAATTTAATGATTGCTACATTTTATAATTATATTCTCTCGATTTTCACGTGTATATATTGTGAAGATACTGATAGATAACACTCAAATATATAAACATTAACATAAACAAATTGAAGTCTATACATATAGAATTTTGATGGCTTCTCTCAAATATTATAACTCAATAATATTATTTATGATGATCATCGCCATTTACTTGTTCTCTCATCTAATTTCGTTTTGCTACGCTTCGCAAATCAAATCTGGTGCTACTCAACACCATACCCTTGACCTGAGTCAACATGGTCAACTCCCCCGCTGCATTAAGTCGTCATCCACCACTAATATTCCAGCTCCTCTTGGTATATTATTATTAAACAATTTGAAATAAATTCGATAATTAATGAGTATATGATGAAATTAATTATTAGTATTATATTTTTGATGAATTAAGGTAAGGGTAGCGAAACAGCCATGTTTGAGGTTTTCCAGAAGCAAAGACTATGCGCTTATGCCGATGGTGCCACGTCATCATCTTCGTCGGCCGAAAAGATCCTCAGGCGAGACCAAATAAGGGTACAACAGATCCTTCACAAAATCAAGAGAAACATACACAGTGGTACTGATGATAATAGTGCCCCCGTCGAATCGGGCGATAGCCTAGACTACGGTACCTACGTCGTCCGGATGGGCCTAGGCACACCCACGAGATACCTACACCTCATTCTCGACACCGGAAGCTTCTTAACGTGGACTCAATGCCGACCGTGCCTTTTGAATTGCTACAATCATAGTGATCGAACCTTTGACCCTAGCAAATCAATTACCTACTCAAACATTTCGTGCACCGACCACCGCGAATGCCCTCAATCCGATTTCGACAGCTGCAAAAATCGAACGTGTGAATACGGTTTGATGTACGGCGATAAGTCCTACTCCATCGGTTTCTTGGCCAAAGACAAACTCACCTTGACAAAAAACGCGCATTTCCTAATTTCATGTTCGGCTGCGGCCAAAACAACATTGGAGATTACGGGAAGACAGCCGGAATATTAGGCCTCAGTCGAGGCCGTCTATCCGTCGTGTCCCAAACCATGCAAAAATACCGCGGCTACTTCTCCTACTTTCTCCCCTCGAATCAAAACTCATTCGGGCATTTGAGCTTCGGGAGAAATATTAATAACACTAGAGACGACGTCAAATTCACTCCTTTGATTTACGACCCACAGAATCCGTATTTCTACTTCATCAATATTACGTCCATAACCGTAGGGTGTAAACGATTACCGATACACTCGTCAGTTTTCAAGAACGACAAAAACATTATAGACTCCGGCACGTTAATCACCAGGCTCCCAAAGATGGCCTACATCGCGATGCGCGACGAATTCAAGCATCAGATGAACAGAAAGCGATACCTAGGCGCACCCCCCTTTGATATACTGGACACTTGTTTTTATGTTCCCAATGGCAAGACCATAGAATTTCCGACTATAAAGTTCACATTTGAGGGCGAGGTGACGGTTGAGGTTGGCCGTTTCGGAATATTTTACGTGGTTGATTCTATACGAGTGTGCCTTGCTTTTGTCGGTCATGCCGGAGAAGAGGATGATATTTCCATATTCGGGGAGATGGTGCAGCAGAACATGGAGGTGGTGTTCGATGTCGTCGGAGGAAAATTAGGGTTCGGAGTCCCTACAGGGTGATCATTAGTTGAATCAACCGAGATGAATAAATACTTAGTCATTGTAAGCATAATAATATAATATTAATAATGTATGTAGACATGCAATTTCAAATAAGCTTGTAAAATGATTTAGTATAAGTTAAAAGTGATTTCCTATTTATACCACTCCTTTTTATATTTAATTTCCTTCCATTACTAATACATCACTGCTTTATAAAATTAGAATTAAATTTTGAACTTTTAATAATCAATAATAATATCAAACATTCCCTTACATTAAAATCAGAATAAATATATTTTTAATTTTTAATAAAATAGTGTATATATTAAGTAAATGGGTGAACTTATTAAAAAATGGGGTGAAAAGAGCAATATTATCGCTCTATAATTTGGTGCAAAATGCCTTGATTTGTTTTAAAATTTAAATACCCTTTGTTATAATTAAGGAGAGGAATACAAAGTACTAAGCTACTAGCAATTTGACATCATTAACACAAAACTTATCGCTCTTCTGTTTGCACGCACTTATTACGAATTACTAAAAGCAAGAAATTTAAAGACATAATAAACATGTTTGCACGCACTTATTACGAATTACTAAAAGCAAGAAATTTAAAGACATAATAAACATGCAGCAGGTACCTTACTCCATCATCACGAGCAACAAATTTGGGAAAGCTTGCAACGACCTACCGCCAAATCATATTAAATCATATTAAATTATGCAAGTTGTTAATTTAAACACCAATCAAACTTAATCATAATCAGTGATTCAGTAGGAAAAACTACGACTATAGCTAGCTAGCAGAGTAGAAGGTTAAGATCGAGGAGAATTACTTGACATTCACTTGCAAGGTCAGGCTTCTAATTAGAAATCATAAATGTAAACCATATTGGTAAGATGTGACTCAAAACCGCTTAAGGAATCGAACCGAAACGGGGTCGCAAACGGGGTAATTTGGTAAGAAGCCTCGTAGCACGCCGCTCTGGATTTTCAGTGTAAATCAGCGCGGCGCGCTCCAAAAGTCGAGAGCTTCCAGCGCGCCGCGCTCGGGTTTTAATGTAAACCCAGCGCGGCGCGCCCAGATTCACCGCGGCGCGCCAATCTGCGTCCGACGCGCCCGTTTCTTAATCGAGATCGGTTTTTCAGCATGCTCTTCGACCCTATAAGCTTCTAGATGACTTCTTGACTTATGGAATAAGTATTTTTGGATTCCTAACTTGGTTAGGAGGTTTGAGTTATATTAGGAAAGGATTATAATTCCTATTCCTAATTGTTGCCTAATTTATGGATTTCTACATCTATAAATTAGGATTTCCATAGACACAATTATTGAGAGAGAGCTGAAAACACAAGTTGTTGGTGTTATTTCTGTATTTCGAATATTACACTGCTGAGTCGAGAGATGGCTCTCTGTCCTTAAGACGAATTTGCCCCGTATTAGTGCTTTACGGAATCACAGACAAAGGTCTCCCAAGAAATAACAGCAAATAAAACAGTATCGAAGCACACGATAATGAATCTGACGAACAAGAAACAGAGTGAATTCTTATACACTAAAAGAAAGAAAAGACGAGAGGAATATCGATAACTCGAATTGTGTCCTCAAAATATTTGTGTGTTGTGTTCATGTTGAACTCTCGGTGTATAAAGGTGTGAAATGAACATGGCTATTTATAGTTTTCGATTTACCATCGAGAAGACGCATGTAGCTTTTCATGAAAAGCCACTTACCCAAAGTGTAACAATACACCTCCTCGGTTAAACTTTCGAATATAATAGCACCTTTTCATAATTGTTCAATCGCTGAATATTGATGTTCCTGAAACATCACATATTTCACGGCTTACACATGCACACACAATTTCATGAACATACTCACGTATATATTTGCATGTATTCATGCACTTAATGTATGCATGTAATTATACATGCACCAACCACACAATAGATATACATATATATTATATTTATATAATATATATCACACTAATTAATTTTTAATTAATAACATTAATTAATCTTGTTGTAAAACGACGATGTATAGTACGAACAATATGCGAAACCCCGAATATAACTCAACAATAAATAAAGAAGGAGACAAGAAAAGAAGACAAGGAATTTACGTGGAAACCCAAATCGGGAAAAACCACGGGAGGAACGACGAGAACTTTCACTATAATATTGCCGATGATTACAAGGATTGATATCCACTCTAAAACCCTCTAATCTCACACAATAGCTATAGAATTATAATTGGTGTTTCGTGTTCTACACGCTCTCACTCTCTCTTTTGTATCCATGGAGATCCCTATTTATAGGTGTAGAAAACCCATAAATTAGGTAATCAATAGGAATAGGAATAAACCCTTTTCCTAATATATGACTCCTAAATCACAAGGAATAGAATTATATTCTAATATAATTCTTATTTCCTAACCAATAAAATAAATCAAAAACCCATATTTAGAGTCCAAAAAACGCAGCGAAAAATCGCACAAGAAAGCTGACGCAAACGCGCCACAGCCTCAGCAGGCTGACGCAAACGCGCCACAGCCTCAGCAGGCTGACGCAAATGCGCCACGGCCCCAGCAGGCTGGCGCAAATGCGCCAGACTGCTACATCGATCTTTTCGCATCCCGACTCCAAATTTCGTCCCGATTTACTTCTCTTTCGATTCGAGTCATATTTCAACAATCTCCACCTTGACGAGAAACCGCGAAATCCCATTGCACATGTGAAATCACATCACATATAACACCAAGCCGCGAAGTCCCATCGCGCATGCGAAATCACATCGCACATCTATAGTCTCGTCCCTCGTCTTCCTCCAAACGCCCCCAACGGGCCTAGTTCCTAGAAGATTGGACCTTCAAAGGTCCCCATGAATCGGAACGTACATACCCAAGTGTCTTCTTCGAGTTGTGAGCCCAATTCGAGATATACTCTCTCGACCGCTTTCCAAGCGCACATGGCTCACCAAGTTTAGAAACACTCCATAGATCGAGAAACACTCGATCCTTCAAATCGACTTTCCTCACATGCCCAAGCCGCACATGGTCTAGTCGTGTAGACTCTTCATCCGAGAGCCTAGGTTTTCCCACGGTTACTTCGTTCACCGCTTCATCTTCATTTTTAAGCTTGGTCACTCCGGCCTTCGATTGCATGCCTCTATGTCGGATAGACTCTTCTAGCAAGAGTCGAGGTTCGGCCCCGGTTACTTCTTTCACCGCGCCTTCATGGAGGACATAAGGTCTCTCTGCCTTGTCGTCTCCTCCCAACACTACCAAAGCCTCTTCGGTAGCCTTAACAACTCCACCTTCTCCGGTGTAGCTTGTATCAATCTCGGTTACTTCTTTCGCCGAGATTCCATCGAGGACATAAAGGCGACTTGCCTTTCTCTTTCCCCGCAATATTACCAAACCACCTTTGGTAACCCTTAAAACTCCACCTTTACAAGTGAGTTTATAGCCCTTCATATCAAGGGTACTCAAGGAAATCAAATTCCTCTTCAAGTCAGGGACATGTCTTACCTCGCCTAGCGTGCGCACCGTGCCATCGAACATCTTCAAGCGGATATTCCCAATCCCTTCGACCTTGCACGAGGTGTCATTAGCCATGAACACCGCACCATGCTCCAAAGATTCATAAGTCTCGAACAACGTCCGGTCCGGACACATATGAAACGAGCAACCCGAGTCTAAGATCCAATCATCACACAAGTTGCGACACGGGAAGCGACTCGGGTTGCTCGTTTCATATGTGTCCGGACCGGACGTTGTTCGAGACTTATGAATCTTTGGAGCATGGTGCGGTGTTTTTGGCTAATAACACCTCGTGCAAGGTCGAAGGGATTGGGAATATCCGCTTGAAGATGTTCGATGGCACGATGCGCACGTTAGGCGAGTTAAGACATGTCCCTGACTTGAAGAGTAATTTGATTTCCTTGAGCGGTTTTGAGTCCGCCGCTCTGGATTTTTTTGTAGTGTCCGCCGACGAACACGAAGCTGGGCTTCACGGACGCGATTCAATCGCCAGTGAAATTGGGGGATTCGAGGAAAGGTATGGAGTTGATGAGCCGGATGAAGAAATTAGGGGCGAAGTCGAATGGGTTCGTGTACAATGTTCTGATTTGCGGACTATGTAAGAGAGGAGAATGGATGATGCGATGAAGATGTTCGATGAAATGCTCAGGAGAAACGTGGCTCCGAATAGAGTGACTTACAATAGTCTTATCGATGGGCGTCGTAATTTGAAGGTGCGTTTCGTTTTAGAGAAAAGTTTTGTTTTAGAGAAAATATGAGGAACAATACTGCTCTTAATGGAGTTCAACAAGTAAGCCGGTATTTTTGGTTCGTGCATTGTCAATCGGACTGCATGAACTTAGCATCATAAATTGCTAGTGTATTTCACTTTCATGATTTGGGATTTCATTTATCCTTTTCACAATGATTTTGGCATATCTAGTCCATACATCGATTTGAATATATGTTTTTTTTTTCTCCTACTGGTGATTATTTCTAAATATGTGTGAATTTGTGATTTGTGTAGTGTGCGTGAGTTTTTAGTTTGTGTTTTTATGTCGTTTGAGTGTCGTATTGATGTCTTGTGTATGCTATTTAGTATGTTTTGTTTATGTGTGTGTCGTTGATCTCACGGGTATGTTGGAGTGGTGTTTGTTCACATTTTAGGTCAATGATCGAAGGAAAATGATGATTTTAGGACCCGAAAACCGCTCATGGGTCGCGCCCGCCAGCCTTGGTGGCGCCCGCCAGAATGAGGTAGCGACCGTCTGTTGCTCGAGTAAAATATAATAGGATCAACCCCTGTGGGAGCTTTAACTGTTGATCAATTTATAAGATTACGAGTCATAGATGTGTGGTTAAGCATAAAAAGTTGAGAGGAAAAACTAAGTTCTTCTTTTCTGCATTTTAGTTATGGATCACAAACCTAAGTTTCATCATAGAAAGTAAGACTTGTACCAAGTTTTCTACTTTTGGTTTTCTTCTTCTAGGTGTAGCCTAATTTTATGCTATTTTTAATTCTTATGCATAGTTTTTCTGTTTGTATGATTTACTCATTGTTCAATTTGTAAGTGTTGGATCTCGTGTGGCAATAAAATTATTTTTTATGTTCTGTAATTTTGTGGGGTTAGCTTGCAGACTGAAATCATAATGGTACATTTGATGCATACTGTATTATTTTTGTAGGCTAAGGCCCTAATTTCTAGGCTTACTGAGGAGAAGCATCCTGTTATTAAGCAAAATAACAAGCTTCAGCAAGAATTGGTAATGATTTTTCTATCAATTTTTTACTCTTTTTGTTGTGTTTGTAGGTCACTTCTTTTAAAATATTATCATCGTATTCCCATTGTCCTATCTTCTTTTATGAGATTCAGTGTTTTTTGGATTTTTATTTTATTTTCAGTGTATTTTTATTACATTTGTATTTTTATGAGATTCGTGTTTTTTGGATTTTTATTTTATTTTCAAGTATTTTTATGAAATTCAATGTTTTTGTGACATTCAGTGTTTTTTAATGATATTAAGTGTTTTCATAATATTTAGTGTTATTATAATATTCAGTTTAAAAATCTGTCATTCAATGTTTTTAAAGATTAGTGTTTTTTTAATAATATTTAGTGTAAAAATCTTACATTTGTTTTATAAACATTCAATGTTTTTAATAATATTCAGTGTAAAAATCTGACATTTAGTATTTTATAATGATATTCCGTGTATAGGCAAGAGTGGGGTTAATGATATTTAGTGTAAAAATTGACATTCAGTGTTTTATAAAGTGTTTTATAATGATATTTAGTGTATGGGCAAGAATGGGGTTTATGATATTGTAAAAATCTGACATTCAGTGTTTTATAATAATATTCAGTGTATGGCAGGAGTGGGGTAGGGTAAGGGTGGAGTGGGTTGAGTATAAATAGATTAAGGGTATTTTCGTCTTTCTAATTACATTTTTTGTCTAATTGAAACAAAAAGGCCTAATTAGTACTTAAATTGGAACTTGTTCTTATTGGTCAAAAAATATTGAAAAAATGTCTAATTGATATTTTTCTCTATTTAATAAATAAGTTGTTAAACTGTTTGGATAAAATAGGTATATAAACTTATAACATATTAATTTGTTTGACAATTTAAAATTTTATATAATTAAAATTACCAAAAATAAATTGTTATATATGAAAAAAATTAAAAAAAAATTATATTAACTAAATAATAAATTTGGAATTTTTGTATTTATATAAAAGATAATAATTTTAAGGGTAATTTAGTCTTTTATTATTTAAGTTGAAAGAGCTTATAAGTTGTTTAAAAAAATATATATCTCCCTCATTTTGTTTTAAGCTATAAACGGTTAAACAGCTTTTTTATAGTTTTTTAATTTTTTTTTTTAAACTTACTAAATAAATTTTAGGATCTTATAAGTTTGTAAAAAGCTTATAAGCTATTTTATAAGCTAATCCAAACAGACTATAAACGTAAAAATAATAAGACCATGAAATATTCAAAAGTGCAATATTGAAAAGCAAAAACAAAGTTCAATGAAATTAGAAACTTTTAGAAAGCATTAGGCGGCTAGCGCCCAGCGAACCATGCTTAATTTTGTTTTAATAGTTTTCTTTATATGTAATGACATAAAAAATTTTCATATACATAAATAATTATCCCTTATTTAAATTATTTACTACTATTAATTATTTTATCTGAAATTACTCGCTATTTAATCTCAAATTTGAAGTGAGAGCATGTCCTTCTCCCGCGTCATTAGATCATGCGCCGACGGTAACTCAGTGAGAGCAGTTCATGCTCGTGTTATCATATACGGGGTCGACCAAGACCTTCAGACCGCCAATCATTTGCTCACCGTCTACTCCAAATTCGGACACATAGACGATGCCCGCAAACTGTTCGACAGAATGCCTGTGAGGAACCTCGTCACTTGGACATCACTTATTTCCGCTTATTCCCAAATGGGCCTTTCAGAAACAGCCTTAAATTGCTTCAGATCGATGTTTCTTGACGACGGGATCTCTCCGAACGATTATACTTTCGTGGCCGCTATTTCAGCTTGTGCTCATTCATGTGCTCTGAGAAGTGGGAAAGAGATACACGGAAGAATATACAGAACAAAAACAATTGATAACAGCAGCTTCGTCAACAATTCTTTGGTCAACTTTTACGGAAAATGCAAGTCGTTGAGGTCAGCCAGACTTGTGTTTGAGACCATGGATAACCCGAATACCGTTAGCTGTGTTTCCCTCGTTAATAGTTATATGCAGTGTGGAGTTTATGAGGATGCTTTGATATTTTTCTCGAGGTCGTTGAGGGTGGGGATGGAGTTTAATGAATTCTTTTACGGGAGTATATTGGGTTGTTGTGCTGCATTAGAGAATCTAGAAATCGGAAAGCAAGTGCATTGCCTTGCTCTTAAGCGTGGCGTTAGGATGGATCAGTTTTCCGTGAGTAGTTTGGTTAACTTTTACTCGAAATGTGGGGAGTTGGAATTAGCCGGTAGGGCACTGAGAGAGGCATGTAATCCGAACGTAACAGCTTGGACCGCATTAATCGGAGGGTGTGTGCAGGAAGGGAAAAGCAGAGAAGCCATTAGGATTTTCCAAGAGATGCTTTCCGTTGGATCAAAACCCAACGAGAAGACATTTGCTTCGGTCCTTGGTGCCTTTGGTAGGGAACATGAAATCAGAGGTGGGATTCAACTCCATTGTTTGATTAAGAAAGCCGGGTTCGATTCTTTCACTTTCGTTACAAACGCAGTGTTGGATTTTTACGCGAAAATTGACTGTCTTGAAGATTGCTTCAAGACTTTTTGTGAATTAGATAAACGTGATGTTGTCAGTTGGAATACTATGATAGCTGGGTGTGTCAGCTCAGGCTGTTATGAATTAATGACTAGGGTTATTCATAACATGTTTTCAGACGGTTTTGTTCCCGATTTTTACACATATTCGAGTATCTTAAGCGTCTGTGGCGATCTACCAGCAACTGAGTGGGGCAAACAGACTCATTGCCGCGTGATAAAACCAGGTTTCGATTCCAACGTGGCTGTTGGAAGTTCTCTTATTGATATGTATGCCAAGTGTGGACAGTTGGACAAGGCTCGGAAAGTTTTTGATTTGCTCCCAAGTAAGAACATAGTTTCATGGAACGCCATGATTGTGGGTTATGCCCAGCATGGGTTTGGTCGAGAATCTTTGGAGTTGTACGATATTATGTTGAAGAACGAGACTAAACCGAATGGCATCACGTTTATTGGAGTTTTATGCGCATGTGGACACGTAGGGGATTCGGAGAAGGCATTACACTATTTTGGTTCAATGGCTGGTGATTATGGAATAATTCCGAGTACAGATCATTTGGCCTGTATAGTTAGTCTGTTTGCGCGGAAAGGTCAGACGGAAGAAGCTTATAATTTGATGAGGAGTTTTCGTGGTGAAGTTAATAAAGTGGTATGGCGTTGTCTTTTATCGGGCTGTGTGACCAACGGAGATTTGGATATGGCTGTGCATGCTGCTGAGAAGATTTTGAGTTTGGATCCGAACGATACATCTGCTCGTGTCATGTTATCTAATGTTTACGCCGAGTCAAATAGGTGGGACGAAGCTTCCAAACTCAGGGATGTGATGACGATGAAAAAGGAAACGGGGTATAGCTGGACTTAAAATGGGAAGATTGAGTTGTTTTATCTGAAACTCAGGAGCTGTCTGTGTTCATAAAGTGAGATCTCCAATAAAACAGAGTAAATATTCATTTGGGAGAAGGAGAGAACGAAGGGGAGAGAGCAGGGCTCGAGGGCATCGCTCACGTCGAGCGCCACCTGGCGCATGGGAGTCTCGTCCACCGTGGCCTCCTTTCGCACGTCGACGACGCATTTTATAAGGTGGCCAAGGGTGGGAAAAGGAAGTGGTGAAGTGTTGCTTGCATTTAAAAACTATTTTATTATGAATATTAAAAAAAATATATACTCCTATATCATAATGATTAATGACATTTATTTTAAAATGAATAAAACATGTAAAGTTATATAAACGTAACAATTTATAAATAGTTTGAACATGATTTTAGTCTTTAAATTTCAAAATAGTTAATATCAAATTAACTTCTCAAGCAATTTAAAATTTCTCATCATTTTCTTTTTTGGCTTTAATATTTATTAGATTGCTGTTTCAAACTCAAAATGATATATCTTTCATTCGTTTCATCAACTAACTTGGGCGAATTTAGCAGGTCATCATCAGCCTAGATGAGACTTGAGAGCGAAAATAAGCTGAGAACTTTTAAAACAGCTAAATAATTTAATTACTAATATCCTTCCTCCCTCTGTTCCTAATCCACTTATAAAGTAAAATGAAAAGGTGATTCATAATCATATAAAAGGTATAAATTCAAGCTATGCATTATCAACATTATTCTCCATAAAGTTAAAACATTCCCAAAAAGGAAGACTACCATTTCCAAAAAAGACTACCATTAGTATTTCATAGCACTTGACAGTTTACTCAGCTGCTTCAGAAAACCACAAGATGGGGACTGAAGATGCATCCTACATTATGTTCCCCCGTCTACCCTTCAGTCCCGGCTGGTACCAACAGAGTTATGTGAGCTACCACTTGCAGCATGAGGGTAAGAAGGATCTTTTGCACCTTCTTGGCTCACA
This sequence comes from Euphrasia confusa, assembly GCA_954870475.1. Classification (NCBI taxonomy): domain Eukaryota; kingdom Viridiplantae; phylum Streptophyta; class Magnoliopsida; order Lamiales; family Orobanchaceae; genus Euphrasia; species Euphrasia confusa. The sequence goes on from OX940967.1 coordinate 26,065,471, forward strand.
GAAGGCTTCGTTGAGACATCAGTTTGGCTAAATGAATAACTCAAAGGGTTGACATTGTCCAATGACGAGCCATGAGGTTGCTGGAATGAAGTGTGAAATCGTGCATTGTCCGCCGTAGGCATTTCACCTGTGAGCATCTTCACGGCAAACTCAAAACAAGGATCAGCCCAAATATGACCGGAAGGCAACTGAGAAGAAACTGGACTGTCACCAACTTTATTCCCTTCTTCAACAGGAAATGCACCAGTCAGAGTCTTGAATGCAAATTCAATGCATGGATCCATCAACAGGTCTTCCAATGGAGAATCGAGCTTTTTAGTCTCCTTTCCATCTTCCTTGCAGTCATGAGTAGTAGTTTTTTCCTGATTACTGGCTGGATTTTCCTTTGAGCCATTGCTGATATTTCCATTGGTATCATCAATCAGCGGCTCATTTAAAGGACCATCTTTGACGATGTTTAGGGTGGTAGTAACTTCTGATTCATCTGACTTTGTAGCTGTAACTCCAGATTTGATGCTCGTTTTTATTTCCAGAGACGGATGCTCAATTTCTGCTTGAGAGAGTATTTTTGAGGTTGTACCAGGTAAATCGCTTGTATTTTTGCTATTTAACTTTTTTCTCCTTCTGTAGAGAACTATAGGTTTATGCTGCTCTTTATTGGCTGGATTTTCATTCGAGCCATTGCTGGTTTTTCCATTGGTATCATCAATCAGAGGCTCATCTGACAGTCCATCTTTAACTAAGTTTTTGGTGGTAGTAACTTCTGATTCCTCCGACAGTGTAGCTGAAACTCCAGATTTGTTGCTCGTCTTTAATTCCATAGATTGATGCTTTATATCCAATTGAGCAAGTCTTTTTGAGGCTCTATCAGATAAATCGCGTGTACATGTGCTAATTGGGCTTTTTCTCTTTTTTTGGCCAGCTAGACTTATATGCTGCTCCAGATTATTGGCTTGATTTTTATTTGAGTCATTGCTGATTTTTCCATTGGTATCAACAATCAGTGGCTCCTCCGCCGGTCCATCTTTAACGGCGTTTTTGGTGGTAGTAACTTCTGAGTCATCCGACATTGTAGCTGAAACTCCAGATTTGTTGCTCGTTTTTATTTCCACAGATGGATGCTCAATTTCTAATTGAACACGTCTTTTTGAGATTCTACCAGGTAAATCGCTAGTACTTTTTCTGTCTGGAGTTTTTCTCTTCTTTTTGTTAGCTAGATTTTTATGCTGCTGACCTCCACCCGTTAAATTTTTCTCCTTTTCTCTTCGTTCCAAATCACTGCTCTCCAGAAGATTAGGAGCATTTTTTTTAGAACCTCCTGAGCCTGCAAACGCAACATGTAAAACAAATCCAGCTTGAATCTCCAATTGAAAATCATTCTAAAGCAGTATGTATGTTTGAGAAAAATGAGAAAAAAAATTGGACCTTTCAAAATCACAAATAAAGTGTTAAGGTAGAAAGATGAACTTGTATTTTGGAAAAATATGTTTTTTTTTTCATTTTCCTTTTTTTTGTACTTAGACTATACCATATTTTAGTAATATATAAAACAAATCATTTATAAATATGTGAGGCTGTAAATAGATAAAATGGAAGTCACCATTTCGAGAAGACTGATCTTTAGTGACTTTATTCTTTTGTTTACTGCCAACCAATCTCATACTTCGTCTTCTTCCATCATTAACCTCCTCCGTCGCATCTAATCTTGGTGACTTATTTGGAAGGATTCCAGCCACAAAATTATCTTCTTTTTCTCTTTGCATATCTACTTTCGTCAGTCCAGCAACCTTTGAGCCTTCAAAATGCAGTTTTATACAACCAGAATGTTGCATAATCGTTCAGCAGAATAATTATGAAAACTATATGTGAAATTCCAAAAAGTTATCGTCGTTTTTAATGTCTCCGTGAAATCCATTAATGTTGCACAGTAATTCTGCATTTCTAAGGATGTGAAGTACTGCTTGTGCAGAACAGAGTGTATGCAGTATATGCGACTCATAAAAGGTCGATACTTTGGAGCTGAAATACAGTCTAAGAATATCCAAGGATAGAAACTAAATGGTGTGTATGAATTACAGTCAAGACATGTTATTTTCACCTGACTTTGATCTCTGATCACTTTTGGCACTTTTCATTGCAGCACCTTTCAAACCATTAGCACGAGTCACTCCTGATTGCGAGAAAGATCGTGACCATCAGATAGTTGTTATAATCTTCTTATCAATGAAAAAATATTCAGTACCTATAGTATCTGTTCTCGATGAATAAGAAATTACACAAAGAAAAAGGCGACATTTAACAATTTCCATCCTAACAGAAGCATCAATTATCATTGTTTATAGCATGATAGGCACGAGCAATATCTACACTCCAATTTGAGGGAGTGTTGCAAGATAGTAGGGAATGTGTGCATAATAGGATACAGGGGTTTAAATTATTATCATAATCACACGATTGCAATATCTTAGATCCTACTATAGGATTTTTTATGTATATAATACCTACATGTTAACTTTATACTCAAGTATTTTTAAAGTTCTGAAGAACGCAATGTACAAGGACAGGCGCAAACCTGACTTTACACGTTGACTCCGAGTGTTATCTGCTTTCTTGCCAATCGATCTCTGTCCCTTAGCTTCACCAGTTGACTAGGTGAACCATTTAAAATCAAAAAGTACAGTTAGAGAACGCATAGAATGCACGAAATAGGCATAAAAAACTAATATATGAAATCGATAAGAAATCAAAGATGCAGGCATGCAGCACACACCATATATAAACAACCTGCTTAGTACTTACTACAAGAATATACTAATATTGAGGCCAAAGTTAGTAACACTTAAGTCGAGCCTAACAGTACAGTTGTCTGGTGACATTTTTCTCATAAGAAACATATACTTTATGAAGAAACCATATCACGATATGTACCTACATATGACATGATTTGACTATTTGACTCAATCTTTTGTTGTTTGATAACTGATGATGTGTTTATTATGAAAAATATTTTGTAGTTCATTTTTCGAAGAATACAACTACATAACATGTTTTGTAGGTAGTGCCGCCTTAAATGGCCACTCCATCTTAGCATTTTATCATCGAGGCCAAGGGAGAGTCAGGGTCAAGTGGTGGTGTTGTCTGTTGCCCGAGCGATTTTAATGTAAATTATTTGGTACATAATACAACATTTTTCAAACTATGATTTTTTACATACCACAAACATATATAGTTGTATACATATACAACAGCATATTAAGTATAACTTTGATAACTATGATCGAGGCAATTAGAAACAAATTCACTTCTCAGGTTCAGTAAAACAATGGAGGAATAAGGAGTGGCAAATTTACACATTCATTTTGGGGCTACTCTCGTTTAACAATGCAAGATGTGGATAGAGTCAAAGTTCTAGATATTAATTTCTGTCATTTACTTGGATGACCGTTTTATGAGATTTTATATAGTGCAACTGACATGTCATATCATCTAACAAGGCATGAAAAAAAAAAAAGCAAAGCAAAGGTGTCAACTGAATGAACGAAATAAGCATGGGAAGGGAAAAACAAGAAAGAAAAAGAAGCTTAAGACAAGCATACTAACAGATTTAGAATGATCTCCCAACTCCAAAGTGACATGACCATTATCATCCAACTTGGACGTGGCTTCTCCTGAATCCAGAGATTTAATGTAACGATAAACTTCTTGCATGGAGCGAAAATGACGCCCACTGACAGGATCAATATAATACTGCAAGAGAATAGCACATACAAGATTAAAATATGTAGACATTACAGAGAAATCCTAGAGAAACTAGTGGGAGAACAGGAATTCAAATTAATGCACTCTGCAGCAAACACATACAGCAATAGGAGTTTCTAGAGACCCATAATCTCACGAGAGCAGAAAATGATCGTGGGGAAAATCAAAAATAAAATGAGAAGAACATAAAGGTAATTACTGTAATTAAGGGATCAGTACCGCATCTCTCCTTGTCTTCTTTCCCTTCTTTCTTGTTCGTATTTCCTTAATCCATCCAGGAGGTAATTGTTTGGCAACGGTGTTTGAGATGTCGATCTAAAATATGTAGGAAACAATGTTATATGAAAAATCCATGAGGATACCCTTTATATATTAAAGTCACTGTGGGTCCACCACATTTTAGATGGGTCCAACGTTACTAGACGCAATATAAGAAATGAAGTGAAGGTTAAACTGATCAGATTCCAACAAGCATTTATAGCAGATATACATTTCTAAGATGGGTGACCTTATCCAGTTCCTTTGGTTTCCGATCTTTTCCAGAGCTTTTGAGATACCGAAGCACCTGTGGCTTTGAGCTGAGCTTGAGGCCATTTGAGGGATTCACATAATACTAGATCAAATCCAAAAATAACGATCAGAAACACAATTTATATATCATTTAAGATTAGGAGGAATAATGCATCTTAAGAAAGTTATAAATACACAATATTGCAAATGTATGAGAATGACAACTTGTTATAGTGCAGAACTTCAAGGCCTACTAGTTAAGAGAGTTAATTCATACCACCACGAAAATAGATAATCTCACAAAAAAAGTAAAAGAATATATCTTGTACTTTTTACTTGAGAAACAAGAAGTTATGATACTTGACCCGCGAGATAACCAGCAACAAAACGAGGGGGGACAAAATAATCTGCGGATATGTAACTAATATTCTCCTATAGTAAGTTATCAGGTCATTTGAAGTGTATACCCTATAGACATTCTTCTCTTTAAATATTAATTTATAAATTATTCCCCACCCCCATCCATACATTTGTCATCAAGAATCTTACTAAGAGTTATTCATTTGTTAGTAACTACTAAGTATTTATCAAAATCCAAGTTAAATTACAAGATGATCCCCAACCAATGTGAAGCCAGGGAATAAGTTCACAAGCAGCAAGATAAGCAAACAAAATGTTGTTAAGGCATTTTCAGATAAGGAAAGAAAACATTGCAGAAACACATTATATTTTTATATACAATTTTTTATCGTTATTTTAAATAATATAATTACACCTTTTTAAAATAAATTGAAGAATAAAATTACTTGACTTATTTTTGTTTCATTCATTAAAAAATAAGATGTAGTAGTACACTCAGGAAAATAAAGCCTTCATACATTTGGAATAAATATTAAATTGTTACGTTAAAATGTAAAATTCACAGTTAATGGTTATTAAATAGCTTGCCAAATGTGCTCAATTAAGTAAGCAAAAAAGTCGGCACGAAGTAGGTTTGAAGAGGGGAAGTGAGGTGGGTGGTGGTGTAATAAAGATTTTGATTATATGTATTGGGGCTGAATTGGGGGAAGGTATAATTCCGTGCATTTAAACTGGGTACATGTAATAAATACAGATAATTTAAGAAAACAGGGTCGGTGTGACGGTATATGAAGCGAGTGGGTTTATAAAGAATGGTGATGTATATAGTCCTACCCATCCGAAAAAAATAATATCAATCCTACACATCCGGAAAAAAATAAAATTAATCCTACCCATCTGAAAAAAAACAATCATCAAACTTCTATCGTTTTCTTCAACCCAAAAGACCAAAACCTACCTTTTGGTATTTTCTTCTATCCAAGCCCCACAAGACAAAAGGCAAGCAACCATATAATGATGTAACCAATAGGACAATATTTTTGCTGCACAATATACGTTGAGAATAATTGCATTCTCAGACGCATATGCGGTCACAATATGCTCATGTTTACACTGAAAGCTTCCAAACTCATCCCACTGGAAATCTACCAATCTAGGACAATTAAATAACGATAACATGCTTGAACAACATCGTATCAATTAACTAGGAAGAAACAGTAAATTTTAAGACACTTGTGATTATTAAGAGAAAAAGTCAAAACTATAATAAGAACCAAACAGGAACTATAAGAACATGATCTAAATACTTCATAAAACTGTAAATGATATTTGAAGTCCATGAAACCACATTACTCCTGCAAAAAAAGACAAAAGACTGACATTTTAATGATAAAGGGAGTGACGTATAAGAAAGCATCCTATAAAGGGTTGTCGTCATTATATTGCATGTATGCACTGTATGCGTTCAAATGTTCAATACATATCACCAAAATATTCAGACATGGTTAGCGAAGACGCAATTTAACATGCTGCAACCAGCAGCACACTCAATTGTGCTATGGCGATTATACAGAATTATGATAAACAATAACTCAAGAGGTAGACGTGTAACCTCTTCTAAAATCACTTTACACTTTGAGAAACCAGATAGAACAGACAACGCCCAAATAATGCATAACCGTGTTCCATCTCTCAATAACCTCAAATACTTACCTAATTAACCTTTCCTTCATTCAAGTACAAAGAAAATTTCCTGCCCCTCTCTTACCCTTCCAGAACAGGGTACATAAAACATTCTAATCGAACACGGGTTGTCACCAAATTCACTAAACATCGAATCAATTGGATCGCCAATCAAACACAAACCGTCAAATAATAATTACAATCGTAAGAATTATAAAAGATGCACACATTGTTTTTACCTTGTCTTTCTTTCCACAGCTCCGAACTTTCACTCTGATTTTCCAACCCGCCGGTAACCACTCCGGTTGTTCAGCGCCCATTCCTTCAGATGTACAATTCAGAAAGGAAAAACAAAAGGGAAACAGAAAAAAACAGAGGAACACGCAAAACAAAACCCTTGCGCTAATTTCCACCCTCCATTTCAGGTTAAATTCAATAATAATAATTTGCAGCCGAAGCGTAACGAGTAAAGCAGGAAAGGGTCGGAGAATTAGGGTTAAATATTGGGATGAATCGGACAGATTTCATCGACAAACACGTGTTCACAAACCTTGCGTTTCTGAGGAACTATTTATTCAGTGCATTAATTCTAGTTATTAGGAGTACTTATTAGTACATTACTCTGTGTATTGAACGCCGCGTTTTCGAGGATATATATATGTGATGGAGAGATATATACTCGGTCAATCAAAGGGTATTTTCGACTTTTGAATAAAATGCAGCCTAGTGACCTAATTTACATATTCTTTGACTGTAATTTTCAATTTCGAAAAATTATTCGCATTTTAAATCTGGATATGTAAGTTCAAAAGAATTTTTTTTTAAAATTTAGATAATAAGAAAAAATGAAAAATCAGGTGAACAAATGACAAATTTGTGTCTAAGTTCAAAAGAAAAAAAGTTTTTAGTTTAGATAATAATAATAATAATAATAATAATAATAAATGGTGGTTAATATATATTTTGATTAAAATCTTGGAATGATGTATCTATCCATTGTGAATGAAAAGATGGATTGTTCAATCGACATTGGTCACAACTTCAAAATTATTGTGTATTTGATTAAAATTAAATCCTGGTAATTTTATTTTGATCCATGAAAGCCAATTTGAACAAATTACTCGTCCAAGTTTAACTAGTAACCGTCACAAGTCAGTGAAGTCACAACATTTGGACAATTTACAGGCCACAAACTGGCACATCAGTTTCGAATTTTCAATTCAAAAAAAATATAGTATCAACCATTGAAGGGATGGGGTGGAAGATATGAGCTGCGAGCTTCAAGAATCAAATGACTAATGCATTTAATCCCTGCACATGTCAACGAAGGCGCATTTCCGGATTTCTTTCTGAAAAAAACAGAACCCAATGCTCGTACCTTTATATGCTTTAGTTACAGAGCTACATTTCATGTAATCCAAGCCAAACTCTTTCCTTCTGAACAAAAACCTTAAGGTATTTATACTTAACACGACCTGCACAAAAACCTTAAGGTATTTATACTTAACACTGACATGTCCCTCGACAAAGAAGATTTACAATTCCATCGCATTCCACATACAGTTATGATCACCACAGAAACAAAGAATAAAATGTTGCCCTAACGGGTCAAACCTCAAATTCCAGCCAAGTTTTTCAAAGGCCTCCTCAACTACCTCTCATAAGGTGTTCACTACCCCACTATTTGTTAGTCTGATGCATTTTTTACCATCTAGACGACTATACGTTATCTTATCGTCCTCTGGGCTTAACTAAGTTACTGAAATTAGCTGAACAGGGAAAAAGTAACGCTTATATCTAATATTAATTTTGTTGGAATGGGATAAATTATGAAAAATGCTTATTGCACTCATTAAATGTAAATCATAACAACAAGGAAATAATCACACGTTTTCGTATAACTATAGTCAAATTGTTTAGGTAATATATACTCATATGTTTACTGTTACATATATAGATAGTATATTCAACATAATCTTACTTCATTAAATAACTAATAAGAAACGAAATACCTAGACTGTTGGGAGTTGGGACTCACAGAGTCACATTCAATAAGTTTTAGGCTAATGAACATGCTTCCGAAAATTAGGTCAATTCATATAGTCATAGATCATGAAACAAAACCCTATCTCAAGGAAACAAAGAATTTCAGTTGCATTAAGAAAGATAAAAGCACTTTATCAAGTTATGATCAGATTTAAGAAAATTCATCGATATAAGACCCAAATTTTAATCCCCCTCGACGTGAAACGTAAGTTTTTTTTTAACTCAGATTAGGCTCTTCTTAAGAATTAGTTAACATTAGAAAGAAAACATTTTGTAACCTAGAAAAAATAAAAGTTCCATTTTTATTACCCTCACCCTAAATACCCTATATAAAATATACATATTCTTATGGCTCTTAAAGATCTATATCTGGAAAAAAAATAAAAAAAATAAAATCGAAAACACTTGTTTCACATTCATATATTTATTCAAACAAAAAAATCAATAGGAAATCAACAATTAAACAAAATAATTGGGTCCGAATACGGAAAACTAAAAAAATCAACAATAAATATGAATATGAATCAACAATTAAACAAAATAATTGGGTCTCAACTCGGTACCCTCTTTTCCATTGTTTTTTACTCAAGAAGGGTTCTCTCTAAAATAATGAGTTCGCACATATTGAGTAGAAAACAATGGAAAAGAGGGTACCGAATTGAGATTGGTTTAAATCTGAGTTTCAATTAATTAGTTTTCTAAAATCTGGGATTTAACTTGATTTTTTCTCGATTCGTAAACCCTCTACGATTTCCTAGTCAAAAAGTAAATGATCAAAGTTGTGATCACTTCAGACAAGTTAAAAATACCAGAAAAGGAAAACAGAGATACTAGATTATACTATACCAAAAAAACATAACAAAGTATTCAATGACTCGTGTCTTACTGTCTTTACACAAATCAAATCATATGAAACTCCAATGAATTCCAATTTCAACAGCTGCAGAAGTTCGAACCAATTACGAGGAACAAACAAGTTTTCCTACACTTAACACAGGAGCGAAGTAGCAGAAATCGAAAAGTCCACGAAAGGTTAAAAACAGCAAACATTATACACATGCTCATCACACATTCATGTCAAGACCCGATAACTAGATAAGCTAAGACTTTTAATGAAATGCTCACATCAATAATCACTTCGATAATCGCCATAACGGCTGCTTTTCGCAGTCGAAGCCAAATCACTCTCCACTTTTTCCCCGAATTTCTCTTCCTCGTACTCAACACCTTCCTCCAGTGCCAGCCCTCCAAGTGCTCCAGCCACTGCTCCAACCGCCAAGCCCGTTCCCATTCCAATCCGAGGTTTGGCTGCATTTTGCTTATGGTAGTTATAAGGTGTGTAATCCACTGGAGCACTCGGGCCCGGCCCTCTTAAGCTCGACTGCCGTTCAAGAAAATGACTGGGAGGCGGTGGGGGCACGTAATAAGGTGGATAGTATCCTGAGTAGTAGGGTTGTGGAGAAAAAGATGGCGGCGGTGGGGCAGAGGAGTAATAGTATCCGGAAGGAGGGGCAGTTTGGTAAATTTCAGGGGCGCGCTCGATTAGGTCGAGCTTGAGGCGGATCTTGCCGTGGGGGCGGCCGGAAGGGCGATGGAGCTCGAAATTCCGGATGTCCGGTTCTTCGGAGTCGATGAGGAGATCTGTGATTTCGAGCCGGAGGGTACCGACCAAGGGTTTCGGGGTCTCGGAGGGTTTGGAGTGGAAGATTTCGAGCGATAAGACGGAGTGTCGGGGGGCGAGGGCGAGCGGCAACACGAACCGCTCGTTCCAAACGGGTCGGTTGGAGCCCGAATCGTCGGGCTTTGTGGCTTGCCGCCGGTCCGGATCGACCCATAGGATGACGTATGGATTCAGGTCGCCGTTCTTCCAGTTAACGTTCTTCAGGTGTTTCGCGGAGACGACTGTGACTTCGAGATCGAAGAGTTTCGGCCGAGGGAGAGCGCCGGGGGCCATGGGAGGTTGAGTTAAGTGCGCAGAGTATGACGGAAAGTACGAATCACTTTTTTTTATTATTATTGAATTTGAATTTATTTTTGACGGATATTAATTTTTAAACTTGTCATTTGCAATACGTATACAGGTATATTAATTAGGAGCATAATTCATTAGGCTCAGTTTATTTACACCTCTAATTTTACTAAACTCACCCCTTAAATTAGTTTACCCCCTTAAAATTATTATTTAAATAATTACACCGGCCATCTCCAACCGAGAAATCAAAACTTAAACTCAAAATAAGTTTAAGTTTATGTTTACAGTAATTTGACTCCAACCGAAAAACCAATATTCAAACTTAAAAGAATATTCTTTAAATATTCTTTTTATACAATTATTTATATTATTTTTATAAATAACCAACATCTTTATAAATTTACTATTTAACCACATAACTTTTTGACATCAAAAAAATTTAATAAATATTATTTTCAATTTACCTGCTTATCGATCAATTTTGTTGTTGAATAATAGTTTATTTATTTTTGTAATTCGTAGCATTTTATTTTAAGTATCTTATTTTATTTTATTTTTTTTATCAATTAAATATTTAATATTTAATTATATTTCATATTGTATTTATTTTTTTATAAAATAATTTGTTTTAATTATTAATGATATGATTATTTAAAAACATTACGTTACAAAAAAATATTAAATAAGAAACAAAAAAGATTAATGAGTCATTTTTTTTAATTTATATAAAAAAAGGATCATTTTATAAATAATTAATAGTTTTTGGTTTGTGTTTACAGTAGACGTAAATTTAAGTATTTTTTTGGTGGGTCCCACCATAAAACCTATAATAGGTTTATGTTTTGGTATCGGTTGGAGCATCTATCCTACTCTAAAATAGGTTTTTGGTATCGGTTGGAGATGCTCTTACAATCTCTAATTTACCCCTTCTGAACATAACATAAAATCCTAATATATCAAAACATACGGGATAAGAATCAGAATCAACCTTTTTTTACATGTTAAATCATCTTCAATTCACTGAGATTAATTATTCTACATTATTTTACAAAAGCTTCAAAGCCTTAGAGATTACGAATCCATTCATTCTGAAGGAATCTCGCACAAATATATTGAAAGCAAAAAGGGTTGGGTTTCACTTTTTCTCCGGCGAGTGCAACTACTCTCGATTTGACAATGAGGGGTTATGGCAGCGGGTGCTCAGATGGCTTGGGGTCGGCTCGGAAGCACAATTTGGCTCGATACACGGTGAAGTGACGTGGCAACAACACTCTTCTTAATACTCTGACAAGTCTTCGAGCGGCAGTGCCAGGTTGAATCGAGAGGCAAGGGGAAACTTCAAACTTCTGCGCAATAGATCTCGGCGTTGGCGAATCGGCAATCGAGCGTAGGGATCTCCAGCATCGCGATTGAGACTTAGGTGTGAAAGTTAATTGTGCAGTGACTGGTGACTAGTATTCGAAAGGTTGAAGACGGCACAACAAATCTCCGGTGAGACTTCGGGATGATGACGTCACGACTCACAAAGGAGTCGATGGTACCAACATATTACATATCTCGCATATGGCCTCGCGACGGGGATAGAGGTGTGGCGAGAGAGTCTTGGAACTCCGACGATTTGGATATTCGTCTTCTCCGATGCGGCTATGCGGACTTTTTTTTTGCAAATTTATTTCAGTCTTAAAAATATAATTGAATAATGGAAGATGAGTAGTCAGTAGATAGTAGATAAGGGTAATGTTGATATTTCACATTTACTTAAAAAATAAAATTTTAAAAGAGGGGTGAGTTTAGTAATGTTGGAGGTGTAAATAAACTTAGTCAATTCATTATTGTGCTCTTCGGTGGTAATGAATAAAGCCCAAAATCAATATACTCGTTGTCTAAAAGAAAAAAAATTATCATATAAGAGCCTGTTTGGCGGAGCTTATAAGCTCCTTAAAACAGCTTATAAGCTGTTTAAGAGCTTATAAGCTACTAAAATTTGTTTAGTAAACATTTAGAAAAAAGTCTTAAAAAACTTAAAAATAAGCTGTTTAACAGCTTATAAGTTGTTTAAAAAAAAATAAGGGAGATGTACTTTTTTTAAAACAGCTTATAAGCTCTTGTAACTTAAACAATAAAAGACCAAAATACCCTTAAAATTATTACTTTTTATATATATACAAAAATTCCAAATTTATTATTTAGTTTATATAATTATTTTTAATTATTTTTTTTCATATATAACAATTTATTTTTGATAATTTTATTTATATAAGATCTTAAATTGCCAAACAAATTAAAATTTTATAAGTTTATATATCTATTTTATCCAAACGGTTTAACAACTTATTTATTAAGACATAACAGCTTATCAGCTCTTAAAACAACTTATAAGACGTAACATCTTATAAGCTATTTTAAATAAGCTCGCCCAAACGAGCTCTAAATCATCATTTTGAGTAGATAAAATTTTATCTTACTACTATAAAATCATCATCTTGAAACTATAGAATCATCATCTTAAGATACTTTTATCGCACTAATAAAAGGGAAAATATAAAAATTTACACCTAATCGGATAGTAAAACTCTTATATAAACTACCATTAAAAAAAACTATCTTTTCTACTTTAAAAGTCTAATATACCCTTTAATTTTATAACTTAAAAAAACTTTCCAAGATGAATTACACAAAAATCGGCTCTCTTTGTTCCTTTTATTTGTATTTGATCGGGACTCCTCGTGGCCTCGTGGGAGTTGTCAAAGCGTTCGACCCGACGAAGCCAAGTATCTCTGTCGTGGACGAAGCCAAGTATCTTACCCATAGATTGACCTCTCCAAAGGTCCTCATCTCGATTGCTTTATTTCCCAGCGGCAACTCCTTAGCCTTAAAGTGTGTCTCTGTGATTGGGGTGAAGATTTTCTGCAATTGAGAAGAGTTCTAAGAAATTAAAGCTGTCTAATTTTAATTTTCTTGTATTGTGTATTTGGTTTGAATTTAAATTTAGGATTAATCGGTGTTCTTGAAAAAATAAATAAATTTGAATTAGGGTTTATGCTTGAAAATTGGGGGAAGAAGATGGTAGATTTTTCTAGGAATTATTTGTCTAGCAATTTAATCCAAGTCGTCTACCCGGTATCAGTTAGGCAAACATCGAAGTAGTCTATACGTAGTGCGAGTCGTCCAAACGATAAAGTAGTAATCCAGAAGAAATGAAGAACGATAAAGTAGTAATCCAGAAGAAATGAAGAACAATCCGCGAGTCGTCCAAACGATAAAGTAGTAATCCAGAAGAAGTGAAGAACAATCCGTTCATGTTCAAATTTGGTCCTAAGTTAAGGGTATTTTTGGTAGAATGTCACTTTTTGGTGTATAAAAGATAGACATTTAAAAGGTAGCGTAAAAAAAAGTTTTACTATAGTTAAATGTGTATTTTAAAATTTCTCCCCTAATAAAAACCACTAATTTAAGCACATCAATATAAAATTAGTGTGTTCAAGACTAAAAACTTCATCACATAATTAGTAAGTAATCATGTTTCAAAAAAATAAATTACATATTAAAATTAAATAAAATTGTTTATTTAATTACATAAGTAAGTAATCATGTTTTACAAAAATAAATTACACATTAAAATTAAATAAAATTGTTTAACGTATCAAATCCTCCGTACATATAATTATAATCTTTATCAAATAATTAATAAATCATCATTAATATATTTTCAAATCTCGGTACATATAGTTATAATCTTTATCAAATAATTAATAAATCATCATTAATATATTTTCAAATCCTTTGTACATATAGTTATAATCTTTATCAAATAATTAATAAATCATCATTAATATATTTTCGTATAAATTTTCGATCATCAACAAGAAGTCGATATTAAAATATTTCTTGTTAAACTCGATATGTGTAATCTCAAAATAATTCATTGATTTTTATCAAAAAAATTGGTTGTGAAATATACATATACGAGAGAACAAAAACATTGAGAGAGAAAAAAGGATTTGGGAGAGAGAGAACAAATTAAAAATAATTTATTTTTTATTTTATTTTTTATAAGAGGAAGTGGATACACGATTCTCGTTTTACTTCTAGATATAAGTTATAAATTGACGTCATTTGAAGCAATATAGTACTCAAACAAATAAAAGTGTATAATAGTTTATTTTAAAACACGTGTGTAAATTATGTGGAAAAATACCGTAACCCTTGAGGACTTGAGATGCTCACCGAGTCACTTGTCGACATGATATATTTAAATATTTCATTCGATCATATATTGAAAATGTGATGATGGATGATATGTGTAAAGCAAATATGTTCAAATGTTTGTATTTTGGTTACCTTTACTTGTTTTGGGATTTTTGTTAGCTTGTTAGGATTGTGTTTCTTGATTGCTTGTTTCGCTTGGGTACGCCTAATGCTATGATTTACCTCGGATATGCCCGTTGTATCGATGTAAAGCATTCGAGCTTAATCTTCATCGGTGATATAGATTGTATTTCTCATAAAAAAAAATGTTCAAATGCATGAAAATAAAGTATCAGATAAGTCATCATTTTTACGTTACAAAGAAAATGATCCAGTATAAAATTATCTATTACATTGGAAAGAAAATATTCCGGTCAAAAAATTAACCATTAAATTAGAAAAAAATGATTCAATCAAAAAATTGACCATACGAAATTTGAGACAAACAATTATTGGGATGCATTCATCATGGCCAAGATAGATTTGGCTTCCTGAACACTAAGATCATCTCCAATATGGAGTATTTGGTCCGATATTCATGTCCAATAGGAAATAATTTATAGGAGTAACTTTTTGATTGTTTTTTGAGAATTATTGAATAATTCTCTAATTATTCTGAAGAAGTGTGATGACAAGGCAGTTTTGGGCAGGGCGGGCAGATTCGGGCAGGTGCCCGGTTAATATAAAGGGACATTTTATCTTTAAATGATATTTTTGATATATAATTAATAAAAAAAATTGATTTTTTACATCAATATTTTTTATTTTTCAAGAGCTTTAATTAGAGACTAAGTTTATTTAATTTGGATATTATTTGTTTTTTCATTTTTTTTACTATTTTATAAAAAAAATCAAAATTTCAAAATTATTGATATATTCAAATTAAATTAATTTTTATATATTGAACTATATATATATGTTTATTGCTTTAAAAATATAGAAAAGAAAAGAAAAAAATGATTGGATAGTGAGAGAAAATGAAATATTTTTTGAAATATTTTCTATTGTAAAAAATGAGATATTTGAAAGATAATGGAAGATATTTAATGACGTGTAAAGTGGAATAAGCTGATGTGACTGTTAGAATATATTAGTTATTATATTTATAGGATTATGATTTACTTTTGTTTATAGGATTAGGGTTTACCTTTTGTTTTGGCTATATAAAGCCTCTCTTTTGTATATTTTAGATAACGCTTATTTTGTTCTAATACCACAAGTTTTCTACGTTCATCTTTTTCTTTTTTTTAATCCTTGTTCGATTATATAAATCCTAACATGGTATCAGAGCCAGGTTGAATAAAAAAAATCTCTTTGTTCGCGTTCTTCGTCCGAGGTGTTCGTTTTGGTTCGTGTTTTTCGTCCGAGGTACATTGACATGGGCTTGTTTGGTTTTCCTCATCTGATTCCTTTGCAGCTTTGTTCGACGGTTTGTTTTGTGTTCTTCGTCTGAGGTACATTGACATGGGCTCGTTTTGGTTCGTTTTGGTTGTTGGTTAATTTTGGTTCGTTTTGGTTAATTGGTTCATTTTGGTTGTTGGCGTTTTCGGTTTCGCCAGTCAATTGGTGTTCGTTTTGGTTAATTTTTTCTGTTCGTTTTGGTTGTTGGCGTTTTCGGTTTCGCCAGTCAATTGGTGTTCGTTTTGGTTAATTTTTTCTGTTCGTTTTGGTTGTTGGCGTTTTCGGTTTCGCCAGTCAATTGTTGTTCGTTTTGGTTAATTTTTTCTGTTCGTTTTGGTTGGCGTTTTCGGTTTCGCCAGTCAATTGGTGTTCGTTTTGGTTAATTTTTTCTGTTCGTTTTGGTTGTTGGCGTTTTCGGTTTCGCCAGTCAATTGGTGTTCGTTTGGTTAATTTTTTCTGTTCGTTTTGGTTGTTGGCGTTTTTCGGTTTCGCTTGTTTTCCAATGGCTCCTAGTGAGGACTCGTTGCAGTCAATTGGTGTTCGTTTGGATGTGGCTTCAGAGTCTTTTGTTTCCATCCACCGAGGCAGAGTATCGTGCTATGGCTTCCCCTACGGCTGAGATTATATGGTTGCGCTCATAGATTTTTCCTTGACAAACTCTCGATGCTTCTTGCTGTACCATCGTGAGTTTGAGGGGGGTGTTAGAATATATTAGTTATTATATTTATAGGATTATGATTTACCTTTTGTTTATAGGATTAGGGTTTACCTTTTGTTTTGGCTATATAAAGCCTCTCTTTTGTATATTTTAGATAACGCTTATTTTGTTCTAATACCACAAGTTTTCTACGTTCATCTTTTCCTTTCTTTTAATCCTTGTTCGATTATATAAATCCTAACAGTGACAAAGAATATGTAGGGGATGAAATATTTTCTACTGGAGATAGTCTAAGCTTTTTCTAAGAGCATCTTGCTAGGTACAATTCCCTAGTTGGCACATATTTGTACTTAGGTACACTAATGGTCTAAGCTTTTTCTAAGAGCATCTTGCTAAGTACAATTCCTAGTTGGCACATATTTGTACCTAGGTACACTAATGGTGAGAGAGGTACAATTTAAGAGAGAGAATTTTGAGTATCAAATATTAGATATTAAGTATAAATTAGTTTTGTGTCTTAGTTTGTGGGTCCTTACATGAATAAAAGTGAATAATTGTACCTTAAATCATTATGATGGTGAGGTACAAATTGTCAAGATATAAATAATATGTAATGTGTCTAATGACATGTCAATAATTTGTACCTATGTTTAAGTATTCCATTGGAGATGCTCTAATAACCTGATTATACATTTGTCAATAGCATTTCAAGCGTGAGTCGTGGTAGTTACTAATTCAACATGTGTTTACCTTCGATTTATATATTAGTAGATCGAAGACAGGGTGGTGTGACTCCTCTCTATTCTTTAAAAAAATTCAGACTATGTTTATTGATGAAATCGTTAAATTGGTAACCAATAATTAAGACAAAAAAGAAAATAAAGAGAAAAAAAAAATGAAAATACTTTGAGCGACCTTTTCTCTCGTTAGTCAAAATTTGTTTTTAATTTTCCACAATTTTTTTATATAACAGATATACTTGTTTATATTTTATTAAAAAAATAAATATTCTAAAATTTGTAATTTTAAATTATCTAGAGTTCAATTTTAATATATTTTCGATCGTAACTTGATTTTTTATTTACTATTTTTTGTTTAATTATATACAATACGGAGTATATATTAATTTTTTTTTAATTATTTTTAAAAATAAGCTTTTTATAATATTTTTTAATTTTCTATATTAAATTAAAATAATTGTATGCATTAAAATAAATTATAAAATAAATAAAATAATTTTAAATTGACCGTCAATTTCAATTAAAAAGAACATATTTTTAGTAAAGTTTATTAAAGGGTTGATATTATACCTTAGATAAGAAAAAGTAAAATAAATTATGAAAAGTTATTAATATTTGATAAACATAGTCTTATGGGCAAAGGCGCGACCGATGACCGTATATCCTGTTTTCATTTTTCTTTAAAAAGAAAAAAAAACAATATTTACGAGCTTAGGGGGAAAATAAGTTGCAGCGGCAGTTGATGGGCGCTCAACGATGGCTGAGCAGTTTTCCGATGGCCAAACTGGATAAACGACCGCCGTCAAATTCAACAGCGGCGGCAGCTCGATCTTCTTCTTCATCCAGTGATAATATTGTAAAGGTTATGTCTCTCAAAACCACAACTGCCGTTCCGAGACAGCGAAAGCTACCGATACTGCTCTTCGACATCATGGACACCGTCGTCCGAGACCCTTTCTACCAGGACATCCCTGCCTTCTTCGGGTATTCGATTTTCTGTTTCTGTTTCTTCACATTTTCAAATTCAATTTCTCCTTTCATGGATGCTAGTACTAGGTTACCAAAATGCCCTAAAATTATTTGAATTTGGGGTCCCTCGATTCTTAATAAGGATTTTGTGAGTATGATAAAGGAGATTAAATCGGATGGCGACAGGTCCAGAAGAAAGGGATTAATCTGTAGTTTAATTTCTGTTATTCAGTAGCTATATCTTGTTTAGGAGTTATGCATAATATAGTGTAGTGTAGGCCCATTTTTTAATGCACCCCGTTTCGACCTTTGAGGTAGGAAATATGTGAGAAACAACAAAGCATTCAACGGGAGGGGTCGGAGTATGAGAATTTTATTTTTTCTTTTCTTTTCTTTCAGGATATTGTGTCTTTACTTTTATGCACGAACCGTTGCTTTAACCGCGCCTGTTTCTGATATAATTTACTCTGGAAATTTTGGTGTCGTTCATTATTCAGAATGTCAATGAAGGAACTTCTAGAATGCAAGCATCCCACTTCCTGGGTTGAGTTTGAGAAGGGTCTTATTAGTGAGGTATTTAAGAACTTCAAAATCTTGCCAAGAAATACTAGACTCTTAAAATTGCATTTTCCCTCATGAACCCATTTCTTGCAAATGAATCTTCGAATTCCTTTTGCTGTTTTTGATGCGACTTGATGTTTTGTTCTCAAAAATTTCCAAATTTACAATGTAAAATGACAACTTCTGTGTCTATGTGCGTGTCGGGGGGTACATGTGTTAGCCATTTGAGGCAGCCGGGACGGTTACATTATGGTATAAGAGGGATTTTATTACATATTAGAGATTCAAAGCGTAAACTGCATCACTGCATTAGAATTATGTAAAGAAATGTTTATTACTTCACTCTTTTTTGTTAGTGATGAAGCATAACTTGGGAATGATTTTAGGCTGTGTAAACTAGTTCTGGAGAACTTTTTTATAATAATCTACTGCACAACTCGAAATGATTCTTTTATCCTTAGATTAAAGTACATTTGAAATTGCAATCAGACATTTATGAAGATTAGTTGAATTCCCTACTCTTTTGCATGATTGTATCACAAAGAGACGTCTTTTGAGGTGTCGCACATATATTTCTCTTCCTAATACAAAGTTACTTCTTCTCAGAAGGAGCTGGCTCGAATATTTTTCAAGGATGAAAGGCCATTTGATTTGGAAGGTAATTTTAATTTTTAATAAAACTTGGATGTATTTAACATTATTCCTTTTATTCATTTCCACCATAAAACATTGTTTTGTTTTCAACCTGGAATTATTAGAGAAATGCTCACAATCCATAGTTGTGCAAGAACATCTGCGAGTCTCTTATGTGAAGTGTTGAAAGTTCTGTACCTCTTATCTTACATGAAATTGATTTCAATCTTCCAAGTATTAAATGTATTGTGAGTCTGTGACTGTGACAGGGAACCTGAACTTTTAGCCTTTGAAGAAGGAAAGAAATGTAGGTTCATCTTCGAAAATAGCATTAAATAACTGGCAGCCTCCTATTATACATGCTTCCGTGGCTATATAATAGTAGTATTAATTAGCAATACACTAGACATATCCGAAAGTTCTAATGTTCTTTTGTGATATAGTACTTGTATAATAGTACCATAAAGAGAATTGCCTCCTTGCAAATGCAGGCCTCAAAAGCTGCATGAGACAAGGGTATTCCTATATCCAAGGTTTTGAAGAATTACTTATTGATCTAAAGAAAAATGGATATGAGATGCATGCTTCAACTAATTATCCCATCTGGTATGCTTATCTATGCTGCATTTATTTTAGTAAAGTTTTTTAAAATATATGTGCTATAGCTATATATATATATATATATATATATATATATATATATATATATATATATATATATATATATATATATATATATATATATATATATATATATATAATCTTTTGCAGGTATGAAATCATTGAAGAAAAGCTCAAACTCTCAACCTACTTATCTTGGACATTTTGTTCATGTTTAATGGGTACCCTCTTAATTTAAAAAACTTTCTAGTTCATCCTTATTTGGTAGTCTCATCAATCTAATTTTCAAAGATGTGATTCAATAACAATTCGAAGCAGAGTCTATATGCTCTTTTCTCTCCCCGTGTTGGAAATGCTTAAATGTGACACCTGAAAAATATTACCGAGGGGAAGGCATTCATAATATTTTTTCTTAAAATGGTCCTTTTGCAATCCATGATCAACAACTTTGTTCTCCACATTCTCTTCATTCTCAATATTTGAATCCTTTGTACAATGAAATATAATTTGTGCTTGCTATTTTAAGCATTATGACGTTCATGAGCTTTGGTATCTGCAGGAAAAAGGAAGCCCGATCCTGCTTTTTATATCGATATTGTGAATCACTTGAATATCGAACCAGCATGCTGTATTTTTGTTGATGACAGGTAGGTAGTGTTGGTTAGTGTGACGTGACCACCAACATTTTCAAAACGATTTATATCTGTACGCATGCTTCTGATTGTTGATGGTTTTCTTACTAACATGTAATTTGTCTACTTGCTCCTCCAGGATGAAAAATGTGGAAGCCGCACTTGATGCTGGATTCAACGGCATTCATTTCAAGAACGTGGGATTACTACGCAATGATCTCTCCAATCTGGGTGTCGTCAACGAGACAAGCTGATAACATTCTTGTTGCTGATTCATCCCACTTATTACAGAAGTGGGGATTTTCGTTAATTATGCGATTGTACCAAAAGTGACACCTCTTCATCTTCTACACTAGTCGTTGAGACGGATAACTCAACCTTGGTTAAATGTTGGAAACAATGAATTGTGAATATTCTACTTTGAAACTAACATTCAAATAAAATAAACATATGTGAATGTGTATTGATATATCCTCGCTTAAAATAGGTCAAGTCTAATGATATAACCTCACACACAGTTCATTCGTCTCGACGCAACGAGACAACAAGCGAATTGAGAGATGGACTGTATAGTAAATCGAACTATCATGTATCAATGCTCCAAATACTAATATTTTACTCCATAATATGGTAAAAAAACAATACTATAAATTAAAGGGTTAATTACATTTTTGCAATTTGAAGTTTAATTCACTTTTCTACTCACCGGAAAATCATTAACCCTAAATATTCTGTTGGAATTTTCCGATCAATTAACCCTAAATCAAATACTGCATAAAAAATGTAAACCGTAATTAATAAATGTAATTAACCCTAAATTAAATACTGCATACAAAATGTGATAAATATACTTTGATATGCTTTGTTATGTATACGGTAATACTGCAAAATAAATAAATCTAATCCGATCAATTTGATCCTTCGCCACCGGAACCATTGTCCACCTCGGATCCACCACCGCCTCCGTCAGCCCGCCGGTGACCGGTTACCATCCCATCTTTATCTTACACAAAATTCTGCAGATAAAAGTTCGTCGTCAACCAATCGCATCATATTTCCAAAGTTTAAATCCACAAATTTTAGATCCATCCCCTCTTCTCTTTTTTGTTCCACAGAGATAAAAGTTAAATAAAAAAGATGGAGAGTTGTGGTACCTCTAGCACAGCAGAAGGTACTACCGACTTCAGATGTGTGCAGTGCGGATTCCCTACCAAAACACTCTACATTCAGTATTCTCCTGGAAATATTCGCCTCATGAAATGCGTAATCCATCATTTCGCAAATACAAATTTCATTTTCTGCTTTCCGAGTCACAAGAATGTTCTCTGTGTTCTTTTATAGGAAAATTGCAAAGCCGTTGCGGATGAATACATTGAGTGTGAAGTAATGGTGATTTAACTAATTCTCATACTGATTTTTCTTTTACTGTTTTACAGTACATAATTTGATTCATATTTATGTCTAAATATCTTTTTATTTTTTTATTTTTTAGATCCTCATAATCGATTTGATACTGCACAAGCCCAAAGCCTATAAACATTTGTTCTACAATATGTTCGGTAAAGAGACTGTCAATTTTGAGGTACAATTTTATTCTTCAACATCGTTATTTAGTTTAATATGTGTAGAGTGTGCATAAAAGAATTACTATTTGTTTTGCAGAGCTTTTTGTGGAAGTCGGCTTTGATGTGCCTTGTCTTGGATGTCTGTATCCTTTGACTTAGTACCGCATATTATCGAATGGTTCTTCATAATATGATAAAGCTTCTGTTGTATGGCTGCATAAATTTGAATGTGATGCCACTAAATATGTTGCTACTTGCCTTAACTGCTCCAGACAGAATGTGGGTTTTGAGCACAAATGAAACGGAATGGCCTGGCCCTGTTAGTGTTGCTTCATTGCTACAGGAACTTGGAATGGTTTGGATTTAAAATTTATAATTTTGTGCCTTTTCAACGTTTCTGGTATAATGGATTTTGACATGGTTGCCTTCTGATATGGGGCTCTCCAGATGCTCACTGGTGCTATCATTGGAAACCTCGCCTTTCTCGTTGTTTTGCTTCATGCCACCAGGAGGTTTTTGAGTACATCTGCTGAAATTCATGGGTAAATAATTTCTGATGGCTGGGAATTGCCTGTCGGACTAGATAACCACCAATTTTATTTTTTATTTTGTTGAATGATGATATAAAATGTTTTGAAGGAAGAACGAAATTTCCTTATGATGAGAGTTGAGGTGCGATAAAAATAGTAAAATCATGATTAGATGTGATTGGTAGTTAGAGATATGTAGGAAAATGTATAATAATGAATTTTTTTTTTTTGATATATTTTTATATGATGTATTTTCTGAAAATTTTGTTAGACAATCTGAGTTAAAAGTGGGAAATCTTATTAACCAAAAACACTACTATAATTTTCCTAACTTATGTCATGAAATCGTTGTGACTATCTTGCAATAAAAATGTATATTGATAAATTTGCCTTCCAGAATTCGTCACTTTACCAACCACAAATTTTTCTGTTGAAAACAGTATTGCCCAGTGTATGCCAACATTATGACGAGAAGATATTGCTTGGAATCTTCCAACTTTATTAAGGAACTCTAATGATTGGATTAGCCACATGGTAGTTAGTACATACATGTATTCATAATTTTCATGTGTTGGTCAAAGTTTTGGCAATTTCGTATGACATGCCTCATCATTCAAATTGGTGATAAATTGTACAGAAAATGATCACAAGATGATACGTTAACATCATAACTTGTCGTTGATTCTTTTGAAGTTAAACAAACATAGGATGTTATTCAAGTTTTGTGGTAAATATGAACCTGTAGGACATTTCCTGGTTTAATATTTTTATGATTATTTTAGTCTGCTTGATAGATGGAAATCAAGTAACTTGCATATTCCTCTCAACTTGCAGGTGGAAACAGGTATTATATGTAGTCCTTGTTTCCAGCTACTTCAAGATCTTTCTCATGGCAATGATGGTAAGTTTCTTGCTTATACTTGATATATCTTATCGAAAGTTTTTTTCTCCCTTAAGGTAATTGCAGGCTTGCAGCGCCTATTTTTTGTGCCTTAGCCCTTCATCTGGAGAAGTTTTACAGCTTTATTATAAATTCTTTAATGCCAAAATTTGCATTTGTAGGTATGGGAATTTCCTTCCTCTGCGGTCTTCATCATTGACATTTTTGTCATATCATCCAATACAGTGGCTTTGAAAGGTGCGAATTATAGATATAATATATAAAGTGCTGGAAGTACTGATTAAGGGATGGTTGCAAACTTGCAATATTAATATTTAACATAATTACAACCGGTCTTTGATAAAATATTTCACATGTAAATTAATATTACCTAACTTGAAATCATGTGCGCTAAATAATTTTTCAGATCTCTAGCTTGACTACTAGAATGTTCAAAACATTGCGAGCATCAGTTTTTAAGACATAACTATAATTCATCAGTAGAAGGGCCATTGAATTAATTTTTCTCCCTCCTTTTTTATTTGTGCCGCCTTATTATGTGTTTGATGAAAAGAAAGTGAAAACATAGCCAATGATGTTGTATTACTTTTTTTTAAACCAAACAAGCTAAACCTCGTTAGTATAACCAAAAGACATTTTTCATGCTGATGAAATTTGTCGCCTTACCCAATTGTAGTCAGTGTGACGCTTATGATCCAACTTGAATCATTCCACTTCATCCTTGATTTTCATTAATCATGGGGTCTGAGGAATCATAATTGCACTTTTTCCTTTGATGTTTAACTCTTATTAATCATATGCATGTATGTGTTTGATTCTACAGTAGAAGTCAACACTTGAGCTATAAATATATTGCTCCGACTATGAAAAACAATTGTTTGTTCATCACGCTGGTCATGCCTCTATTGCCATTTTGGTATCTTACTAATTGCCATTTTGTTGATGTACTAAATTAGCAATCACGAACTCAGCTATGATGAGATGCTTGGCTGTTTGTACGTTGGCACATGGTGTGAAGTTTGGTCTTTCCATCCAATGGAAGGGGGATCGATAGATTGCAGATCAGACATCCTCCATAGTTCAAGGTAAAGCTGCTTAAAAAAAACTCTGTTAATGAATTGACTTCACTGAGAGGGTTCTTGACATTCCAAAACACAAGTGCAGTTCTGTATAGATAGATTAGAGGAGCAGTTCATATTGTAAGTGGATCTTGAATGATTCATTATTATAATGATTATGAACAATAAAATTTCACCCCAACATTGTTAGTGTTTTTACAATTAATCATGCAATTTTTCTTTGTACAAATCATTGTCCTAATAGTAAAAAAATCACCAAAACACTATTGGATTTATATTTCTATTTCATAATGTTTATTTAACGATTGATCTTTAAATAATAGGAGTAATAATTAATAGTATGAATTGCATTTAATTGTAATAGTGATCTGTTAATTTGAGAAATAATTGAACACACGCAACAACTATACAAATCCAATAGTTATAGTATAAATACTCCCCCACACTAATGAAATAGGTGGTCAAATTGTTCGTTCAATATATATGATAAATAATATACAAAAATTATGAAAAAAATAAATAAAATAAAATTTAATAATTAAATTTTATTTTAGTTATTTTTTCATAATTTTTGTATACTATTTATCATATGTATTAGACGCAAAAAAAAAGCAATGACTATTGGTGTGAAGTATACTTTATAGTTTAGTTATACGGCAGCTCACAAGTGAAAAGCAAGCGGTTTTGGTGCCCAAAAGTTTCGGTTATGACCACTTTTGTTCGTTTGTTTCTTACAAGTCTCATTTCATTTACTAATTTTGTTCCGCGTTAAAGAGTTACATGTTGAAAAACTTCATTCACTAATAGTAGTTTCGTACAATTTTGTGCTGAAGAACTTCATTCACTAACAGATTAAAACTTATAAACTTCATTCACTAATAGATTAAAACAAAAAAAAAATTGTGTTAAATAACGGCCTAATAGATTTAAAAAAATTGTGTTAAATAACGGGTTAGAAATGAGATTTTGATATCCAATAAAAATTAATTGTGGAGTGACTCGTCTTATTATTTTTTTTTAATAATAAAATTAAAAAATTTAAACAATACCACTCTTTTAAAAATATCCCCCTAGCTTTGCCTAGATCTCGCATAGGCTCTAAGCTATACTTGACCGCTTCGATTTTAGGCTCAAGGCTACGCGCCGTTCAAGCCTGCCTAAGTTCGATTAGTTACGTTTTTACCTAATTAAACGGTTCTCGTACAGATTTAATTGAACAACCAAATTTGATGCAATACATAATTTTGAGTATAAGACCAAAATTTGAAAAAAAAAATATTAAAACATAATAAAAATGATTTTAAATTTTAAATTTATAAGCTATTTTTATTATTTTATTATGTTAAGATTTGTGATTAATACTCCCTCATGTTTTATTTATTACTCCCTCATGTTTTTAATATTTGTCAGGTTTTACGCACAAATTAATAAAATTATTTTGTACCAATTATAGTCTTATTTAATGCTAATTTAAAGCACAATAAAATATGAGAGAGTAAATATTGTAAATCTTTATAATTAATTATAATAGCATGAAGGATGGCAGTTATGATACGTGAAATCAAAACGACAATTAGAATATATCTTTTGTTTGGGAGAAAAGAGTAATAATAATTATAAGAATGTAAAACACTAAAACCTCTACTCCCCAATTAATTGTTCGACTAGTGCCTAAACGCCCTTTAAGAACCTTGACAAATACGGGTCGGATTTAAGTGCTTTTTTAAAAACCCGTACAATTTGTGGATCGAGTTCCTTGCACACGGGTACAAACACTTTGATGCACACATCTCACGTTTCATCAACTACGCCCATTTCCCTCTCTCACACACCACACCATTCTTGCTCACACACTCTCTCTCTCTCTCTATCTCTCTATATATATGTATATGTATATATATTTATATGTATGAAGAGAAAGAAACTAAGGGGGTCTGCACTGTCTCTGCTAAAATAAAATTAAGTATTTAGAGAAAAATAAAATAAAAATAAAAATGGAGAGCAGCCGTTCCCCCTCATTCTCCTCCTTCAAGTCCTACCTCCGCGCGCTCTCCGACACACCCAACCGCCTCTCCCGCCGCGCCTGCTCCGTCTCCACCTCCTCCGAGGGCTCCCGTCTCCCCGCCGGCTCCGCCATGAGGCGGACCCTCCGGTGGTACGACCTCGTCGGATTCGGCCTCGGCGGCATGATCGGCGCCGGCGTCTTCGTCACCACCGGCAACGCCACCCGCAACTGCGCCGGCCCCGCCGTCGTCCTCTCCTACGCCGTCGCCGGCCTCTGCGCCCTCCTCTCCGCCTTCTGCTACACCGAGTTCGCCGTCGACATGCCCGTCGCCGGCGGCGCCTTCAGCTACATCCGCGTCACCTTCGGCGAGTTCCCCGCCTTCCTCACCGGCGCCAACCTCATCACCGACTACGTCCTCTCCAACGCCGCCGCCGCCAGGGGCTTCACCGCCTACTTCAGCACCGCCCTCGGCTCCCCCACCCTCCGATTCGCCGTCCCCGGCCTCCCGATCGGGTACAACGAGATCGACCCGATCGCGGTCGCCGTGGTCCTCCTCCTCACCCTCGTAATTTGCTACAGGTACTTTTCTCGATTCATCAATTGGGCTTAATTAATTAATCAATCAATTAATTAATTAATTAATTACTCGGGCAGCACGAGGGAGAGCTCGAGATTAAACATGGCGCTGACCGCGCTCCACATTATCTTCATAGTGTTCGTGATAGTGATGGGGTTTTGGAAGGGGACCCGGAAGAACTACACGGAGCCCGATAACCCGGAAAATCCGGGCGGGTTCTTCCCATTCGGAGTATCCGGAGTGTTCAACGGGGCGGCCCTGGTGTACGTGAGCTACATCGGGTACGACGCCGTTTCCACCATGGCCGAGGAGGTGAAGAATCCCGTGAAGGACATCCCGATCGGAGTGACGGGGTCCGTCGTCCTCGTCACCGTCCTCTACTGCCTCATGGCCGCCTCGATGTCCGCCCTCCTCCCCTACGACGCGGTAATTAATTAATTAATTAATTAATTGATTGATTTTAATAATCAATTAATCCTCTGTTTTGGTTTCCAGATCGACCCGGAAGCCCCGTTTTCCGGGGCGTTCAAGGACGGGTCGTGGAAATGGGTATCGAACGTGATCGGAGTGGGGGCGAGTTTCGGGATCCTGACGTCACTCCTAGTGGCGATGCTGGGGCAGGCAAGGTACATGTGTGTGATCGGGAGGTCTTGCGTGGTCCCCACTTGGTTCGCGAGGGTCCACCCATCGACCTCGACTCCGGTCAACGCCTCCGCCTTTCTCGGTGAGTGAGGTCCCTTTCTCTTCCCATCTTGATTCCCCCACACCACACACCTCCACTTGACTTCACCATCTCTCGGATATTATTATCCTGCTTTGCGCCATACCAAACTGAGCTATACTGTACTTATTGATGCAAGCACATGTTCTGGTAACGAAAGGGGTTTGTCGTGGCTCGGGTATCGAATCCGGTCCCACCTCCTAACCCCTTTCCGTTATTTGTTCTTGTTCAATGTCGATGAGCTAGTGGATGATATCTAGATAAAATTTGATATGAAAGCAGAGCTTCTGATACTTATATATATATATATATAACTGTAGGATAAGTATAAACAAGAAACACCCAATTGACTTCTCTGAATTCTGTCGGTCCCAGTAGCCATAAATCTATGCTTTCGATAGATAGATAGATAATGTTAGTTTTTGTTTTTTTTTTTATCAGGAATCTTCACTGCTGCAATCGCTCTCTTCACCGACTTGAACATCCTCCTCAACCTCGTGTCCATCGGGACTCTGTTCGTCTTCTACATGGTGGCCAACGCAGTGATCTACAGGCGATACGTGGCAGTCGGGACAACGAACCCTCGTCCGACTCTCTCGTTCTTGTTCTGCTTCTCGATCACTTGTGTCATGTTCACTCTCCTCTGGCAGTTTGCGCCTTCCGGAAGGCCCAAGGCCTTGATGCTCGGCACGTGCTTTGCTGTCGCTGTCGGAGTCCTCCAGCTGTTCCGGTTCGTGGTCCCACAAGCCCGGAGGCCTGAGTTCTGGGGGGTCCCGCTGATGCCGTGGGTCCCATCCGTGTCAATCTTCCTCAACATATTCTTGTTGGGGGCTCTCGATAAGCCCTCGTATGTTCGTTTCGGATTCTTTTCGGGTGTTGCTGTGCTTGTGTATGTGTTGTACAGCGTGCACTCGAGCTTCGACGCTGAGGAAAACGGCGGCCTCGGTGGTGGGAGCATGGTCAAGGAACAACCCATTGAAAGGGAAGTTCATGTGTGAATAATGATGGGGAAAGGGCTAAGGTGTAAATAGTTTGTTTTTGTTGGGTATGAAATGGATTAATGTAGTTGTGTAGGGACATGGGATTAATTTGTGCTACTTTAATTGTAAAGTTTATGAGCATTTGAAATATGTTTTGATAGCTCATTCATTGTTTAACTGAGTGACCACATCAATTCACAAAATTGATGTGTTGTTGTCTTTGTGGTGTCTCATGTTTCATAGCAACTTACTAGTGATTGTAAAGTAGTTTATCCGTTTATAGATCGAGTCACTAGTGACTAGATTGAACCACACAAGATTAATATGTCGTTATGGGTAGATTTAAAAGCGACTTGATCGAGTCACAATCGACTAGATCAAACCCGTTTGTCCCATATCCTTTGTCATTAAGCCAACCACAAAAAAAGTGACTCGAAACCTTGTCCACCACAATTTAAAACTTGGAATCTACTATAACCCTTAAATCAAATACAGTATATCAATTGTTTTTGTCAAAAATAATGGGTTTTTGTAAATGTTGATTTTGGCGACAACGTTTTTTGTACTTGTGTTTTTTGTTGATTTTCAGGTTTGCAAGTGCATGGAAAAGGAGACTAGAGTCTCCGGTTTTGGAACGATGGCATGACCATGGAATGGCGACGGGAGTCGCCGTTTTTGGCATGACAGGAACGGCGACAAGAGTCGCCGATTTTGTGCACACATGGAATGGCAGTGGAACGGCGACAGGCGTCGCCGTTTTTGGTGCAAGCCGTGGAACGGAGACAGCAGTCTTCGGTTTTTGTACATGGCCAGTCTCCGCTTTTGGCATCCTTGGAACGGCGACCAGCGTCGCCGTTTTTGACAATGCATTGGAACGGCGACTGGAGTCGCCGTTTGTGACATTTGGCATTGACACGGAATCGGCGACTGGAGTCGCCGGTTTTGGCTTTTGTGCATGTCATGGAATCGGCGACTCCTGTCGCCGGTTTTGGCTATGGCACGGTTTCGTTGACGCTTGTCCTCAAGGCACGGTGCCAGCGACTATGACATTCTTCAACGACGATTTTAACTAAGTACTTTCAACGTGATTTCTTTCACCAAGTACTCATATCAAGGAATGGAGAATGGTTCAGTGTTTTCTACTTCAATGATATCGACGACCATGAAGACGATGAAATTCCGAGGCTTCAACACTTAGAGTTTTTCACGAGAGTTTGAAGATGAAGAATTGAGATCGACGGAGTCAAGATTAAATTGAAGTTCTGTTTTTGAAATTGAAGATTCAAGAATCGAAGATTCAAGATTCCAAGATTCAAGAATCCAAGTTCTACAAGAGTGATGTCATCCATGGAGAAGTGACATCAGCCAAGCATGTGACCTACCAGAACGTGCCACGTCATCACCTCACATGTGCGGGCTGCCTATATAAACCCATGGATTTCGATTTCACCATTTGACGATTTTGAGAGAACGAAATCTGATTTTTAGAATCGTGACCGACAGCTTCGAGCTTCGAGTTTGTGTAGTAGCGTTTGCGCCTTGTGCCAAGATTAGAGTTAGGAGATTTAGCTCTAGGTACTTGTGTGCTAGATTGCAAGTTAGTGGGAGTTGTTGCGACACTCGGGAAACTTCTTGTAATCGTTTTGCCTACCATACTCTTCAAGTGTAATAGTTTAGTTTTGTTTTTCAATGAAATGAAAACTATTACATAACTTTGTCTTCTGTCTTTCATACTACGAACTTGTGTGAGTGTTGCCTTGACTGAAGCTGGTGTTCGTTGTTTAAGTCCAACTTCGCGAAAAGTTGGTATCATACGTCGAAGACGTAATTTCAATTGGTATCAGAGCAGGACGTCATACGTATAAGACGTGATCCGTTACTTGACTTCATATTTCCGCTACAATGGAGTCGTCCATGTTTGTCCAGAAACCGATTATGCTAACTCATCAGAACTACTCGAATTGGAAGGCCAAAGTCTCTGCTAGGATTAAGGGTTTTGATTCCAGATCTTGGATGGCAGTGTTAGAAGGATGGGAACGCCCATATACGGAAGACGCCGATGGCGTGAGAATTCCGAAACCGGAACGTAGTTGGACGAGAGAGGAACATGACTTGTCCACAGCTAACAGCAAAGCCTTACTTATTATCTGTGAATGGCTAGACCTCAGTATGTATCAGCTGGTCAAGAATTGCACATCTGCCAGAGATGCATGGGAAACGTTACAAAGAACTTGTGAGGGAAGCCATGCTGTTAAGCGATCGAAAATCCGAACTATCACTGCACAATTCCATCAACTCCGGATGAGGGAAGATGAAGATATCAATGACTACTTGGACAAGATCATGAGATATGTGAATGAAGCTTTTGAACTTGGTGAAATTTTTCCTGCTCCCATGGTCTATGAGAAAGTTCTCTCCAGTGTTAGCACTAGGTTCGAAAGCAAGGTGCTGACTATCGAAGCACGCAATGATGAGAACCAAAACTGGGACTATGCCGACTTGATGGCTGATTTGAGAAACTATGACCTGACTCTCAAAGTTCGAAGCAACCCAGACATGTCTCTTGTCTACGAACCGATGACTGCTCTCAAAATTTCAGAGAAAGGAAAAAGTTCAAGAAGCTCTAACTCTCGAAAGACTCATTCGAAAAATGAGAAAACTGAAAGTAGTTTTTCTGCTGATCTGGGTGAATCTGATGATGAGGAAGCTGAGGAAATCGAAAAACTGATGAACTCTAATAATCCGGACAAACTGGCTGCACTGACTGAGATAGTCACTTATCTCGTGAAACAAGAATTTAAGAGAAAGAACCGTGCGAGAAATTTTCGAAAATTTCAGAAGAGTTCTAACTCATATCCAAATACTCCTGACAACCGAAATCAGGGATCGTCGTCAGACAAAAAGTTTAAAGGGACAAAGCTCTCACCATACTCCTCTACTGGCAAGGATGTCTCCAAGATGCAATGCTATGAGTGTAAGGGATATGGACACGTTAAGAATGAATGTCCTAATTTACATCGTAAGAAGAAGCTACCAGTTAGCTATGTTGTGATTGACGATGAGGATGTCATTTCTGAGAACGACGAGTCTGAGGACAACAATACTGACGATGATGAAGACAACGCTCTAGTTGTCACTTTTGGTGAATTTTTTGATCTCGAAAATGTGGAGGTCGAAAACTTTGTTTTTGATGCATTTCTGAAAGACACTGCAACTGCAGACAACATTTTCCGTGTGGCATCGACAAACCGAAATTTTTGTGATGATAACATTTTCTCGGATGATGAATCTGAGTCTGAAGCCGAAAGGGAAGAAATGACATCTGATGTCCATCAAAATGTGACCGAGTCTACTGAACTGGTTGATCTGAAAGAGAGTTATTCTAAACTCGAAAAACTGTGTGACACGGCTATCACTGAGAATAGCACCCTTGAAGTGTCACTGAAATTCATAAAAGAATCTCTTGATGAACTCTCTGAAGAGAAACGGAAAATACATGATGAGGCTGTAGTATTGAGAAACTCAGTTGAGAAGACTGAGGATGAGAAGAAGAAGTTGAACAACTCCTTGACAATTCTTAAAGTAAAATTTGATGACCTTTTCGAAGAAAAACATAAGTATTTCAAGGAAGTTGTCGAACTAAGAGAGCTGTGTGACAAAATGAGTTCTGAAAACTCTAAACTGAAGACGTCACTGAAAAAGGAGTCAACTGAAGTGAAGAAATTGCAGACTCTATTTAAGAACTCGGATGCTGAGAATGATGAACTGAAGTCATCACTGATGAAAACTCAAACTGACCTTGCCATGACTGACAAGGAACGATATGCATTGAAAGAAAAACTACATATGACTGACGAGCTGTTAAGGAAAATGAACACGAACTCTTCCGTGTTTGACAATGCTGCTTCATATATGAATCCTAATCGTTACGGTCTTGGATTCCAAAAAGTTTTTGAGTCTATATACTCAACACCTGAAAAGAAGAAGGAAGTGAGTTTTGTGAAGGCATCGGATGATTTGCCTAAGGATAAAAGTAAGGATGACGTTGAATCATCTAAACGGAAGGAGATTGCTGAAGGGAAGAAGATTGCTAAGTCTCCAGAACCAGAAACTCAAAAGTCGATCTCGACTTCAAAATCTGAGACATATCAATTTCCGAAGAATATTGTCAAACTTCCTCGTGGTATCCTACCTTATGAAAAGACGTTGCTGAAGAACTTAGAAAAATCTCAGAACGTGAAGAAAAATGGACAGTCCTCTCGAACTAAAACTGTGTTGGTCAAGACGTCTACGAAGGTTGAGAATCGTCAAAGAAGAAAGTATGTTTGTCACTACTGTGATCAACCTGGACACATTCGACCATTTTGCTATAGAATGAAAGAGGACATGAACAGAGAACTTATGATTATGAAGAAGAAGTCGGAAATGACTAAGGAAATGAGGAAGTCTGTTTTTCCAAATCCGAAAATCAAGCAAACTCTGAAGGCTGTGACTGAGAGAGATGTAAAAACGAATGGCAAGAAGAAATGGGTGCCTAAGTCTCAAAAGAGTGAAGTTAAACTTAACTCCACCATGTTAACTGACTGGAAACCGAGAGAACTGATTTTCTGCCATGTTGCACTAAATGCTTCTGAAGCTGGCAACAAAGGCATTTGGTACTTTGATAGTGGCTGCTCCCGACATATGACCGGCACAAAGAAATTCTTGAAAGAATATGAGCCGATGACTGGTTCCCCCGTGGTGTTTGGAGGGGGAGCAAAAGGTGTTGTCAAGGGAAAGGGGACGCTTCAAATCAAAGGATTACCTCCTATCAGGAATGTTGTCCATGTCAAGGGACTTGTGGCAAACCTCATCTCCATCAGTCAGCTGTGTGATGAAGGATTTAATGTTAGCTTTGATAAGGAATCTTGCCGAGTTTTTGATGTTGAGGGAAAGTGTATAATGGAAGGTCCACGTGCTAAAAACAATTGCTATACAACTGAGTATAGTTGCTTCTCCGTGACCGTTCCTGATGAAGTTGACTTGTGGCACAAACGACTTGGCCACACTAGCACTCGCAATCTGAGCAAACTGGTTAAGGGGGAGATAGTTCGAGGAATCTCTCAACTCCCCAAAATTGAGAAAAGAGTGTGTGGCGACTGTCAGAAGGGCAAGCTAACGAGAACCCCTCATCCGGCACTTCCAACTCTAATGAGCACTTCAGCCCCCTTTGAACTTCTACACATGGACTTGATGGGTCCAATGGAGGTGAAGAGCTTAGCTAAGAAAGAATATGTGTTGGTTGTTGTCGATGATTTTTCTAGATATACTTGGACAAGATTCCTGGCAACCAAGGATGAGACTTTCAATGCCTTCAAAGGTATTGTGAAATGGATTCGAACGAATCATGAAGCTAAGGTCAAAAGGATCAGGAGTGATCACGGCACTGAATTTGAAAATGCTAGCTTCAATGAATTTTGTATGCTGAAGGGAATCCATCATGAATACTCGGCCCCAAAAACGCCTCAACAAAATGGGATTGCCGAACGAAAGAATCGAACACTGCAAGAGATGGCACGCGTGATGTTAATTTCGAAAAATCTTGCCCGAACTTTTTGGGCAGAAGCCGTCTCTACAGCTGGTTACATTTTGAATCGAATAAGTATTCGATCTGGCACTACTGCTACTGCCTATGAACTTGTCAATGGCAAGAAACCTTCGGTGGCACACTTTCGTGTTTTTGGCTGTACTTGCTATATTTTGAAGGATCGTGATCCTCTGAAGAAATTTGAAGCCAAAGCTGATCGTGGAATTTTTGTTGGCTATAGCCAAAATAGCCATGCCTACCGTGCGTACAATCTACGAACTAGGAAAGTCATAGAAACCGTGAACATCAACTTTGATGAACAAGACTTCTTAGGAAAAGATGCAGAGGCTGATTGGGTTAAGGAAGGAATTCTTGAAGTTCGAACATTTCCTTCAACACCCACTACTGTGACTTCCGAAAATGCTACTCCTAATACTTCACCTGAAATTGGAGAGTCTAGCAACGGAAATGATGACACTTCGGTTACTGAGGATGACGATGATGATCATGTTGAAAACCCCGCTGATGCACCGAGAGAAGCACCGGGTCATATCCAAAAACGTCATCCACCGAACCAAATGATTGGAAGTTTGAATGAGCGAACTACACGCTCAAAGAAACAAATGAATTCTCCCGACGAACTCTACAACATATGTACTTCAGCAGTGTGTAATGAAATCGGCATCTCTTGCTTTCTCTCCGAAAATGAGCCTAAAAATTACAAGGAAGCCATGCAAGATGATTTTTGGATCATGGCCATGCAAGAAGAGTTGAATGAGTTCACCCGGAATAATGTTTGGTCCTTAGTTCCTAGAACCTCAAATATCAACGTTGTTGGAACCAAATGGATTTTTAAGAATAAAACAGATGAGCATAACCAAGTTGTCCGAAACAAAGCTCGTCTTGTTGCCCAAGGATATGCCCAAGTGGAAGGCATAGATTTTGATGAAACGTTTGCTCCGGTCGCACGAATTGAGTCCATCAGACTCCTAATTGCTATTGCATGCCATCTTGGCATCAAACTCAGACAGATGGACGTCAAAGCTGCTTTCTTGAACGGTGTTTTGGAAGAAGAGGTCTACGTTGCCCAACCTAAGGGGTTTGAGGATCCGAAGAAGCCAAATCATGTCTACAAGCTTCACAAAGCTCTATATGGCTTGAAACAAGCGCCTCGCGCCTGGTATGGATGTCTCACGGATTTTCTCCTAAAGTTCGGCTTTGAGCGTGGATCGGTGGACAAAACCTTGTTCATTAAGCGAGAAGGCAAACACATGATTGTTGCCCAAATTTACGTTGACGACATTGTCTTCGGGGCTACTTGCTCTAAACTGGTGACTTCATTCACAGAAGCTATGTCCTCAACTTTTCAGATGAGCCTTGAGGGGGAGTTACATCAATTTCTTGGCCTTCAGATCTCTCAACGACCAAATGGGATCTTTGTATCTCAAAGTAAGTATGCTAAAAACATGGTTGAGAGGTTTGAGATGCATCATGCCAAACCAGCTAACACTCCTATGGCAACTACCGAACGCTTGTCGACGTCAACAAAAAGTCGGAGTGTAAACCAAACTCTTTATCGTTCCATGATTGGGAGTTTACTTTATTTAACTGCCACTCGTCCTGACATTATGTTTAGTGTTTGTATGTGTGCCAGGTACCAAGCTGATCCAAAGGAGGACCATCTAAGAGCTGTGAAACGGATTCTCCGCTACATCTCTGGAACTTCTCAGCTAGGTCTGTGGTATGCGCGCGACACTTCATCCAATCTTGTCGGTTTTTCAGATGCCGACTGGGCGACGGACACGGACGAACGAAAAAGTACCTCCGGATGTTGTTGCTTCCTTGGCAATAATATAGTGTCTTGGCATAGTAGAAAGCAAAATTGCATTGCACTGTCAACTGCCGAGTCGGAGTATGTTGCAGCTGGAAGTTGCTGCACTCAACTACTTTGGTTGAAACAAATGTTGAATGACTATCTTCTTGAGAGTGCTCCATTGGTGCTGTATTGTGATAACCAGAGTGCCATCAAAATCAGCGAAAATCCTGTCCAGCACTCAAGAACTAAACACATCGACATTCGACATCATTTCATTAGAGATTTGGTTGATCGTGATATAGTCAGTCTACAGCATATTTCAACGGAAAAACAGCTTGCTGACATCTTTACCAAACCTCTTGACTTTGAGAGATTCAAAACATTAAGGAATTCTCTCTGCATGTGTTCTCTTTAAGAGTTCACGAAAAATTTTGAAGTCTGAAAGAGTAGTTTCTTTACTTCTGAATACGCACTCGGAATCGTCGTGGATTAGTCTAGTCAGACAAACATGGATTCGAGGCCGTTTTTAGTCTTCGGACACAAGAGTATTTATTCCGCTGAATGCGAACATGTGAACATGGCTTAAACTCCTCGCTTCATTTGCATAGATCCATAAAGCCAAGTAACGGAGGACGCCGGTTCCCCCGGCTCCCCTCTTCGAAAGGTTGTACATGGACGCTGATCTTTAAGACACTCTCCTATCACACTTCGGAGGACGCAAGTGAACCTTGCTCCCCTCTGACTGCTGTAATGAGTGTCTGTTGCATTTCATTTAAAGCTATAAACTCGTCTGGAGGACGCCGGTTACCCCGGCTCCCCTCTGATTGAAGTAATGCTAGTTCCTGATCGGAGTGCCTTAAGTGTTCACCTTGCATTCATGAATTAAAATCTCTTGTGCGGTGCTAACTCTGCCAATATGTTTCGACGAAACACGACTGCTTCCTTGTGACTGAGACGAAGGACAAGTAAACATGTCTATCACATACTTCGGTCCATCTCACCGGTTTTTAATATGAGAGATTTTTCATTACCTCAAAGTTCTATTCACCTCGTGTGAAATTTTTGGTTTTGGAAAAATGATGGAAGTGTCTCTTTTCTGGGAAAATATTTGCTCTTCATTGCCTAATATCACCCCTCGAATCTCCACTAAAATGTGTTTGAATGTTTGCGTGTGTTGAACTCTTGAATGACTAACTCGGGATGTGTTGTTTTTGTTTTGGCATTTCTGTAGTTCATACACAGGACTATGTGGTTTACCATCTCGGAAGTCTAAACATTGAGTGCAGCGACGACAAGTTCAATTGTTGGAAAACTTGGAAACCCAGAAACGGAGATTCCTCATTGTCCGAATCTGGAGACTACCGTCGCCGAAAAAGCGGCGACTAGAAAAGTAGAGACGCAAAAACGGAGACTCTCCAAACAGGAGACTCCTGTCGCCGTTTTCAACAAACCAAGCCCTGTCCAGCGCCATGCCAAAATCCGGAGACCACAGTCGCTGGAAAAGCGGCGACCAGAGTCGCTGGAATTGTGGCGACACCCAGCGCCTGTCCAACGCCACGCCCATTTCCGGAGACTCAAACCTATGGCACTGAACTTCGTCTTTCCAACCCTCGGTTTGATCTTCGGTTTTTCATATTTTTATTTTTTTTTATTTATTTATTTTTATTTATTATTTTTGAAAATTATTATTTTAATAATATTTTTTCAAATTAATAAATTTTTGTTCGTCTAATGGGCTCAAATTTTCTTCTTGAGATGGGCTTTTTACAGGTCTTGAGCTGTGTATTTTCAATCCGGACGGGCGGCCAAAAATTTTCCTATATATAGCCCCTAGGGTGATTCTATCATGGTTACGCTTACATCGAACTTTGGAATTCACAAACTCTCGACTCTCAGCTGCTGACTGCTAGTCCGACATTCCTAGGTTTTTAGTTTTTCCAAATTCCGTTGCATCCGGCAACTCTAGCTTAGCGCATCCGGCGCCCTGTCCTCGATTCCATGGTTGATAATCTTTTCAAGTGTTAGATTTTTTTCTTATCTCCATAATGGCAGCTGCTAAGAATTTGGATGACATGTTGGCAGACATGACCGTCTACCTCAACGAACAATTCCAAAACGCCCCATCTCCAAAATCCAAGAAAGCCGCGTTCAATGAACTCCAGGCTCACCTGGAAAAGGTGGATCAACGCAAAGCCCTGTTTGCTGAACCTTTACCTGACTCTTCAAAATCCGCTATTCCAGCACAGTCAGGTTCTCAGAAATCGACTAAGTATAAGAAAGGCTTCATGCGCTGTTTCAAAGGCGTTGTTTCGCCAACTGAGTGGAATAGACTTGTTGACGAAGGGATTATGGACAAGGATGGAAACAAAATTGTTCAACCTTCGGCGGCGACTGTGACTGCTGCCAAGGACCCAACATTAACAAAGCCGTCTGGCTCTGGTAAAACATCGGCGACTCCAGCTGGGAGTGCCGAAGGTAAGAGACCGTCCGTCAGCGAACAAAAATCAAAATCTCGAACTCATAGTTCGCAGAAACCGCCACTCTCTTCAGGATCAGCTGGATCCCAGAAGTCGACTGCCGGCTTCAAGTATATCTCGGAATTTTCCGAGTGTCCGAAACCTCATTCTCCTGATTTTTTCACGGCGACTGCTGAACGTCGCCACAAACTGATTCAGACTTTACCGATCCTCACTGATCGAACTATTCTGAAGGAAGACTACGAACGGCACGGCATCACAGATTTCCTTAGCAAAATGCATATGCTAAAATCCGTTAACTTGACTTACCGCTATTCCATTCCCATTCTCTACAAGTTTTACGCCAGCTTGTCCCCCGACTTT
Source organism: Euphrasia confusa (assembly GCA_954870475.1). Lineage (NCBI taxonomy): Eukaryota > Viridiplantae > Streptophyta > Magnoliopsida > Lamiales > Orobanchaceae > Euphrasia > Euphrasia confusa. Next base: position 26,104,844 of record OX940967.1, read on the forward strand.
GCAAATCCGAAGAGTCGGTTGTATGGCTGCTTTGTCTTTCGCAGCAAAGTGTATAAGTTTCGTCCATTCTCAATCAACAAGTTTTTGGAAAGGTTGGAAGTGGATTCAAACTGGACCTCGCCCTCAGCTGAGGAAAGGGCTGAAGACTTAACCATTGGCACCTTCATTACTCAAAAGAAGGTTAAGTCCGAACTGCCGCCGCCGTCCAAGCTGTCAGCCTTCTATGGCATTTTGCAGCGCCTTGGCATGTCCAACTGGACAGCGTACAAGGACGAATCCGTGTTAACTCCGGAACTGATGCATATCATATTTCGCCTTGGCTGTGGCGAACAGATCAACCTTGGCAAAATTATTTTTAATGACTTATGCAAAATTGCACGGACAACGGACGAGACCATTATTCGCCAAGCTGACTGGCCAGAGGCAAAGAAACTTCAACTTACTCATCCGTGCCTGATCTACGGCATGCTCCATGCCCAAGGTTTTACTCCTGACAATGACTTTGAGAAAAAGTTGAAGAAGAACGGCGCTGTCAAGATCACTGGCACGTACTTGAATCCCAACAAACGTGTCATCGATCTTCCTTGGTTTGACACGGTTGACAGGAATGCACTTCCTGAGATACTTACTCCTCCGCCATCTCCACAGAAAAGGAAGAGAAAGTCGACTGCCAAGAAGGATAAGTCTCCCTCGGCCAAGCGTCAGAAAAATGATTCCACTGCTGCAGCTGATGAGGCGGAACCTCAAACCAAACAACAGCCCAGAATCGTTCCTCGTGAATTTGGGCCTTACTCAAAAGTTCCGCCTTACAGAAATCCATATCACCCTATCCACAGTCATCGTGCTGTAGTGCCATCAGCTTGTGTCAAGGAATTTTATGCCGACACCTTGGCTCTGGAACAGTGTCAGGAAGAACATGCACTGGCTTATAACCGAATGATTGACGCGCAGAAGAAACAGAAGTCATCCTTTGACAAACTTCAGCGTGAGATCCAACAAGGGGGAGGACTCGGTGATGTTGGAGCCCCCGATGCAAGTTTGAAGGATACGTTCATTCTGAAGATGGTAAGGGACGCGATCCAGGAAGCTCATTTGCAGCTGTCCAAAGGAAACAACATCTCTGTTGAACATATTCCTGAAGATGGCGAGAAGACGGATGATGACATCTTTGAAGGCTGTATGGATATTCGGGATAAGGGCAAGGCGAAGGTTGGTGAATCTTCGAGGGCGATGCCGTCTGGTGGATTGAAAGATCAAGATGATGATGACGATGTCAATGTCATTGATGTTGAAGATGAAGGCGGAAAAGATTTCGGGGAGTTTGAGATCTTTGGTCTGGGCGATGAGACCGACGACGACGAGAAAGAGGATTCGAGTTCTGATGATGGCTTCGTCTATGGCGAAGATGAAGAGGACGTGGTCGAGAGTCCAGATCGTGAACCCACTCCAGCTGGCTCGCCAAAGGAATGAAGAATTCAAGATCTTAAGTTCCATTCCAAGTTCAAGTTTTTATTTCCAAGTTTTTTTTTTTCATTTCCGTTTTTCATAACTCTGGAATTCGTTTTTCATATTTGGTTATTGCATGCATCAAACTCTGAATTCGTCCATGCATATGTTTTTCATATTTCTCTATCTCTTGGATAATGCTTTTGATTGAATTTTTATCTAAGTGTTTTTGATGTTTTGGTTTGTTATTTGGCTAAGTCTTTTATGGTTTTTCATTGATTGTATGATTGATGTTTTTCCATCTTTTACTTAGCTTATTTTGTGTTGATATTTGATTGAGGGGGAGATAAGTATATCTCTTTTTACTTAACTTCGTTTTCATGAGTTGTGCCAAAAAGGGGGAGATTGTAAATGTTGATTTTGGCGACAACGTTTTTTGTACTTGTGTTTTTTGTTGATTTTCAGGTTTGCAAGTGCATGGAAAAGGAGACTAGAGTCTCCGGTTTTGGAACGATGGCATGACCATGGAATGGCGACGGGAGTCGCCGTTTTTGGCATGACAGGAACGGCGACAAGAGTCGCCGATTTTGTGCACACATGGAATGGCAGTGGAACGGCGACAGGCGTCGCCGTTTTTGGTGCAAGCCGTGGAACGGAGACAGCAGTCTTCGGTTTTTGTACATGGCCAGTCTCCGCTTTTGGCATCCTTGGAACGGCGACCAGCGTCGCCGTTTTTGACAATGCATTGGAACGGCGACTGGAGTCGCCGTTTGTGACATTTGGCATTGACACGGAATCGGCGACTGGAGTCGCCGGTTTTGGCTTTTGTGCATGTCATGGAATCGGCGACTCCTGTCGCCGGTTTTGGCTATGGCACGGTTTCGTTGACGCTTGTCCTCAAGGCACGGTGCCAGCGACTATGACATTCTTCAACGACGATTTTAACTAAGTACTTTCAACGTGATTTCTTTCACCAAGTACTCATATCAAGGAATGGAGAATGGTTCAGTGTTTTCTACTTCAATGATATCGACGACCATGAAGACGATGAAATTCCGAGGCTTCAACACTTAGAGTTTTTCACGAGAGTTTGAAGATGAAGAATTGAGATCGACGGAGTCAAGATTAAATTGAAGTTCTGTTTTTGAAATTGAAGATTCAAGAATCGAAGATTCAAGATTCCAAGATTCAAGAATCCAAGTTCTACAAGAGTGATGTCATCCATGGAGAAGTGACATCAGCCAAGCATGTGACCTACCAGAACGTGCCACGTCATCACCTCACATGTGCGGGCTGCCTATATAAACCCATGGATTTCGATTTCACCATTTGACGATTTTGAGAGAACGAAATCTGATTTTTAGAATCGTGACCGACAGCTTCGAGCTTCGAGTTTGTGTAGTAGCGTTTGCGCCTTGTGCCAAGATTAGAGTTAGGAGATTTAGCTCTAGGTACTTGTGTGCTAGATTGCAAGTTAGTGGGAGTTGTTGCGACACTCGGGAAACTTCTTGTAATCGTTTTGCCTACCATACTCTTCAAGTGTAATAGTTTAGTTTTGTTTTTCAATGAAATGAAAACTATTACATAACTTTGTCTTCTGTCTTTCATACTACGAACTTGTGTGAGTGTTGCCTTGACTGAAGCTGGTGTTCGTTGTTTAAGTCCAACTTCGCGAAAAGTTGGTATCATACGTCGAAGACGTAATTTCAGTTTTTATATTAACATCGGTTATGCAGAAGATACTCTTGAAGAAGTGCGTCAATTAATATATTAATCGTAGATTTAATTATACGTAATATACATTCTGCGTGTGATTGTATTGTATGTACCATTAACACCCTTTTCACACTATATAAGTGGGGTTTAATCGATCGTTAAGAGGCGTGGTGAGTTAATCAATGTATAAAGTAATGGAGTAGCAACACCTTGCACATAGGAACATATATATACATATGGGGCCATCCCATTTTGTCTTGTTTAGCTAGCTAGGGTACAACCAAAATTTCCCTATGAACTCTTGTCCCAAACACACCAAATTCAAACCTATTTCGATCGCCAACTAGAAATAGTGAGAGTATATGAACTCTTGAATCTTATAATTATATGAACAGAGAATGATATATTTCGTGTGGTTTTAAATGAAATCCAATCCTTACAGTATAGTCGAGTTTACCATATACATGTACTACTTTCGTCTCAACTAATTATACAATTCTTCTTTACAATTTACAAAGAAACAAGTGTATAATTAGTTTGAACAGATATTATAATATGAATGAAGTTTATGGTGTACACTCTTGTCTCATGAACCTTTGGAAGGTGCACAATAAATTATTGTGAGGTTGCATTTACTACCACATTAAATTATTGCATCCCTAATTAAATACACCATGAGAGGTCCTATGATACCACCGTATCCTCCCTATTTTCTATTTAATTTTATCCTCCCAAGCTATTCTATATATTATTACCACAACCAAAACACAAAATATGCAAAAGAAAAAAAAATGAAAATTCCTTTTATATTTTCCAAGAACAAGCAACCATGGCAATGGCCCTCATGCAAGCACCCCAAAACACTCTCCTTCCGAGCAACACCCAAAAACGCCGATCGCGTTTTCAAAACAGTTAACTCCGTATTCATCGACACGCCCGAATCCTACTGGTTCACCAACTCATCATCCTCCGACTTCGCCACAAGCACTACTAATACTACTACAACTACTACTACTTTCTCAAAGGAGAACAACAACAACTCCTCGCTGGAGATGATCGTTCGGGGTGTACGTCAGTCCAACTCCAAGAGGCTGTTTTTCGAGCCGGGGTACACGAGCTCGTCGATAGTGAAAGGAGAAATAATGGTCAGTAAGAGTAAAGAATTAGAAGCAACGTCCAATAATATTATTATCAATGGTGGTGGGAACACGAGTACCTGTAATGGTAGTGTGGCGGTGGTGGCAATGGAATCGGACGATCCGTATTTGGATTTCAAGAAATCGATGGCGGAGATGGTGGAGAGCCATGGGTTAATGAATGATTGGGATTGCTTGGAGGGTTTGCTTGGGTGGTATTTGAGGATCAATAGCAGCAAGAATCATGCATCTATCGTTGAAGCCTTTCTGGATTTGCTCGTCGCTAATAATAATTCTTCTTCTTCTCCGACTTCTTCTACTGCAGTGTGTCGTTCGGATTCGACGTTGTATTCCTCTGCAGATTCTTGTTTTTCCTCTGTCTCTTCTTCATTTTCTCACTTAGAAGAGTAGGGATGCCATTTCACAATATAATTAGCATTGTTTCAATCTCACAATGAACTCACTTTCTTGTATACAATATTTTCAGAAATGAAAACATATTACTACTGTAAAATAAAACTGAAATATTGTTGTAGTAGCTTAATAAGTTGAAACATAAACCCCACCTGAAAGAAATACGCCTCGTAAAGCTTAATAGAACTACTGAACTAGCAAGAGAATGTCACCAAAAAAACATTTTTAAAACAACAAAACCGATGCCAACATAATAGGTGCAAAGTCATGAGGAGCATCGTCATAAGTTTTCAAATAAGTCACTCACACATACGACAACTTTCAATGTGAATTGTGAACCCAACATTGTAATAAAATACGTGCAAAATCAAAAGCAGCATAAAGCCACACCAGATCATAAGCAAGCAGTCATAACTTCTGAAACCTAGTTAGTTTGGTAACTAACAGGGTGAAAAAGTACTCATCGGCTTAATCTTAATCTGAATCCTCGTAAAATCCTTCGTCATCAGATGGCTCGTCAAAAGACCGCATGTCCATCTGGTAGCGAAGAAGTCCTCCAATGCCACCAAACCCTCGGCAGAACTGTGAACCCTCTTGGGATCGATTAGTGATAAACTCAAGTGAACAGCCGAACTTTCTGTATTCATTAGCAAACCACTCCAGTAAGGGCATTTTGTCTTGAACCTCCAATTCAGCAGGCGTGGTTGAATCTTTGAAGTTGCTCTGGTCCTTCTCTTGATCCTTGTTCAAGTACTTGGTGACAATCTCACTGGTCACGCTGTTTTTGAGCATATAACGATTTATATCCAAGTTTTCCCACACAATCAGTGTCTCAACAGCACCCATTTCCAAAGCCTTTATGGTGTCATCAACGCCAAAAACGTATTTCCCAGTATCTTGGCTGATTTCTTCGAAGAATTTCCCTATTAAGCGCTTTTCCTGTATGAACTTGACATTAGACAGGATTTCGGCAGATAATTCAATGGCCTGATTGAAACCATTTTCCCCTCCATAGGAAACATCCACCACATTTAGTATCTTTGCCTGGAGGCGAGGGTCAAACATATCAGATTGACTCAGCTCAGTCTTGAAATCAGCTGAACCAGCAAGTATTAGTCCCGATACATTTGGCTGACTGGTGGCAGGATTGATATAGAATTGTGTTGCCATCTCAGCAGTCTTCCTCACATAGTTGTGCCGCTTTTCCATTCGAAGACGGGCGAACCGGAGAGCTGATTGCCCACCTCTTCCATGCTTTTTTGGAAGGTCAACTGTGAACTTGTGAAGCACTTCCCTAGTGTTGCCACTCAAAGTTCCAAAAAGGGTCCCATTTCCATCCATGACAATAAAGCCAAACTTTTCATCAGATTCTAAGAGCTGAGTCAGAGGTTCAGTGTGAAACTTATTGTCACAGAGATACAATGATGCATTTATGGCTTTAAAAGGAGCAAAGTCAAAGGTGACCTTTTTTTCCTTGCCATCATCAGTCACTATAGTTCCAGTATAGAGCACTAGTCCAGTAGGGGGAACCTTGTTATACAACTTAAGCCTCTGCTGAGCAGAAGTGATTGCACCTAGCACAGATTGACGATTAACCCTGCTTTTAATATTTGAAGCAGTCCCGTACTCTTCTGCAAGCATCTTAGTGACCCGAGCTACTTGATCACCAGGAGGAATGATAAGTGATATCATGCTAGTGCCATTTCCTCTCGCAGCTTCTAGAGCCTTAATCAATTTCTTTATTTTCCATATTTCAATATTCTTATCATTTTCCTGACTTTCTGACATTTCGATTTGCACTGCCAACAAAGTGTGTCAAATACCTGAAAGCCCACATGCGGATAACTCATAAATCAATTCACACAAATATAGATCCATATAGAAAAAAGATGAACATATATTAATGACTAAAATTGGAAGAACATACAACAGACATGATTTATCTGTGCACCATAATTGTTAGTGTTAAAAAAAATGAAAGAACATACAACAGACACGATCAACCTGTGCACCATAAGGATCTACTATGTCCATGTTTGGCTAGTATAATTGAAATTTCTTAGTTATTACTAGAAACTCATTTTGAGAAGTCACAAGTTCAGGTGCCATCCTCGGAACACTAGGAAGTAGTTCCATAATACCAAATGTGTAGGTTGTCATGTATGAAAGGTAAAATCTAACTACTTTACAAAACGAAAATGTCATAATAGTTGAAATAAATTGTCTTGCTAAAATATTTTGTGACAGACGCAAAGGTTATAATTGAGAATACTAATTGATTTATGAACTGAGTTGATTCAATCACTGGTCAAGGTTGCTTCATATATAAAAAGTTGATGGATTGGAAAGGAAATCAAAATTCAAAGTGCTGTAAACGTTTTAGTGCAAACTTTTACGCGAGTATCATTTACAAGTTCTACGTGAGTAATTAATTTTCTTGATCAGTCAAGGACCTAGAACGAATTGTCAAGAAATCATTATGAACCCGGTTATGTCTGACCGTTTTAGTGAAAACTTTTATTCGAATATCATTTACAAGTTCTACGTGAGTAATTAATTTTCTTGATCAGTCAAGGACCTAGAACGAATTGTCAAGAAATCGTTATGAACCCGATTATGTCTAACCGGTATAGTATATTTGTGAGCAGAGAACTCATCCATCTCTTTCAAATTGTACAAAACTAAAATACTCACATAATAGAGACCTTAGACATGGGACAGATATGTTGTTTGTAGTTACTTAATACTTACCTTTCATCCATGAAAAACTATACTATGTGGTATTATGGAATTACCTCACAAGTGTTCCTAGGATATCAAATGCACTTGTGACATTCAAAGATGTGAGTTTCCATGTATCACATAATAAAATCAAGTTTAGCCTGTGTTTACTCAAAAATATTTTAGCAAAAAAGTCTTAATAGTTAATCCAACCATTACTAAATAACGGAATTTCCACCATTCATATTAGAAACAACTAACAAGCAAAACCTTCCACCATATTTCCTAATAAGGTCATAAAATTCAAATGAACAGGTAGACCACTAATATCATTTTTTTTTTAATTTATGAATTGACGTATAAGAAAATTGCAATGATGCACAAGTATATGTAAATGCAATTCAGCAAGAGTTGAGTCAAATATTAAATTTTAAATCTAGATATCCATTTATGTTCAATGACGTAATCCAGTGCCTCCTCATCGACATATCTAAAGGGCAGCTTTCCGCTCCTTTGTATCAAAAAAACTATGGACAACAAAGCAAATCATCATCCACAACAAAACACACAAACAACAATTCATCTATCACATATGACCATTTTTGTTTCTATTTTACTTTACCCAAAGAGGAAAGGGGAAAAGAAGCTTCAGCTTAGGCTTATAGCAAACCCTAATTTCACTTTTATGTTGAAAATTTACAAAATGGGTTTTTGTACTTTTATTTTATAGATCTATAATCATCAATTCATCCTATATTTTTTTAACCAGCTTTTTCCAATCGGAATCCTATGAATACCAACTCAAATCGAGTGAATCCTTAAAACAAAAAGCTCAACTGGATACCAAATCTATCCAATTTCAGAGCACAAAAAAGAAAGAAGATTGAATCCGAGGGTTTCTGTAAATCAAATCTAAAAAAACATCGCACATCGAACCATACGGAAAAAAAAACAAGGGTACTATAATCGCGAAGAAAAAAACGCACCTTCAGTCGGAGAAAATGAGCGAAGGGGTGTCGGAATAACCACTCAAATCGCCCTACAATTATGCAACCATTAATGGATTTAAAGATACATACAGAAAATAATATTGAAATGGAAAAAAAAAAGCGAGGAAGAAGGTTTGACATGTATACTCACTTGGTGGCTGCGGGTGAGTGGTGCTCGAGTGACGCCGATTCTCTGTATTTTTCATTTATACCTACTCTTTTTTTTATAGGCCGTGTTTGGATCAGCGCTTCTGACAGTAATATTTTAATTTTATGGTATTGGGCCTTAATTGTTATGTTGGGCCTTGATTTTGCAATCCGTCTCGACTCATTACTCGGCCCATATTTGTTCTCAATAACCCAAAGCCCATTTTGAAAGGATAATTACTATCTCTTAATACATGTTCTTACTCTGCCTCAAGAAATTTCTTAGTGAAATAGCGAAAGAGTGGTGACTGGTGTGAGTGTGTGAACGGAGGAGTTCCCGTATCTTTTCCCAAATTGGGTTGTCAACAAAAATCAATATGATCAAAATCAGTATGTGTGGTCTAATTTGATGTGGAAAATTAATCAAAATACCCAAGCTTGATTATCCACTCCCATATGTTGGGCTAACTGCTAATCCAAGACAACTAAAAAAAGCAATAGGGAAGATATTTCTCTTGAATGTACTGTGAAGATGAAGGAGAACTAAATCAAAATGCTAATTGTCATATATACGTCCTTGTGCTAATCCAAGACAACAATAATTGTTTGAGGACTGAGGAAGTGAGGGAGTCTTACACATTTTATTAAAGTTAAATACTTGGCTAGATATAATAAGACTAGGAGCGAAAATAATTGGTATAAATAACCATATTTCATGTCAGTTATATATTGATTGATATATAATATACATAAAATGAAATTGATATATTTATTGGATCAATCCCTACATGATGAGATAAAAATAAAAAATGTTCTCAAGAAACTTCACTCTATTTTTCAAATTGCAGCAACTATACTATTTTTATTTATTTCATGCAAAAGAAAAGGAAAAGGAAATAGTAAAAGGAAAAAGGAAAAAAGAAGAAATTTGAATCTATTCAACTCTTTCATTCCACAATCAATCTTGAAATTGCTTTGCTTTGTTGCTCTTTTAAGAAAGATGGGCATTAGCAAACACACTTCCCGATTGCCTTAAACATTACATTTGCTCTCTTTAGTACAAAAGTTCTCATCATTGAGATAATAAATATTTTATTCATCCCCTTAAATTGCACTAATAATATCAATGTAATGTAGTGAGTTTATAGTCAAATTATGATTGAACTTCACCATTTCAATTAATCTGTCGTTGTATATTTGAAGGCTTCACGTGATAATATAAATCGTAACACAAACACTTCAAATTTTCGAGACATTGAATGATTTTATTTCAGTTCTCTTGGTGTATTTGAGTACAACAAAACTCCTTCCATGAGTTCAACTATTCAAACATTTGATCTACTATAATGTTTTTGGGTGTTGCTACTTTCCACACAAAAGAGAGGCAGTCCAACTTCACATTCATCAATCCACACCTTTAACCCTTTATCCCTTGCAAGATATAAAAAGCTTTTATACTGAGACAACTTACCTTTGCCTCACATGCCTCCCACTTTTACAAATATATATACACACTTCATTCTTTTCTATGTTTCACTACTTTTTTTTTTTTTTTTATTAAAGATAAAATTAGAAAAACTTTAGAACACAAACAAAACCAACAAAACAAGAAAGGTACAAAAACTCAAATCTTTGGCACATCATCACACCTTATTAAAACCCAACCCCCCATTCAACACAACTCATCACACTACTAATTATTCAAACTCACAAAAACCATCTTCAAATGAGGATCACTGGAGGCTACAGCCTTCATCAGTCTCTAACAATCGAAACCGCTTCCATCGTTAAGCAAGCGGTTAGCCTTGCACGAAGACGAGGCCACGCCCAAGTCACACCTCTCCACGTAGCCATCGCCATGTTCTCTTGCCCCTCGACGTCTCTCCTCAAGAGAGCTTGCCTCCAATCCCACTCTCACCCTCTCCAATTCAAAGCCCTCGACCTCTGCTTCAACGTCGCCCTCAATCGACTCCCAACCTCGGTGGGCCCACACTCCCCTTCCCCTCTCCCTTCCCTCTCCAACGCCCTCGTCGCCGCCTTCAAGCGGGCCCAGGCCCACCAACGCCGAGGCTCAGTCGAGAGCCAATCCTCCGTCGTAGCCCTCAAAGTCGAGCTCCACCAGCTCGTCGTCTCTGTTCTCGACGACCCCAGCGTCAGCCGAGTCATGCGAGAAGCCGGCTTCTCAAGCACACAAGTCAAGCACAACGTCGAGCAATCCGCGAATAAAAACGTTCCCCTCGTAGTTTCTTCTCGTCGAAACTCGCATACAGACAACGACGAAGTTTTCGAGGCCATGGCGAGTCACAACGCGAAAAACATCATCGTGCTCGGCGAGCGAGGGGAGAGCGTGGTCAGAGGCGTGATCGAGAAGTTTGAGAAAAACGAGGTCCCGGAAAGCATGAAGTTCGCTCACTTCGTGAGCATGCCGCTAAGGGGTATGACGACGAGAGAGGAGTTCGAGTCGAAGCTTTCCGAGGCTCGAGCCTACGCGAAGGGCAGAGGAGTGGTGATGTATTTGGGAGATGTCGGTTGGATTTCGGAATTTTGGAGCAAGCACGACTACCGTTGTTACTACGATCGCGTCGAGTATGTGATGGTGAAGGAGATAAGTCGACTTATAGTCGAGAATTCGGCGGTGTGGATGATCGGAATCGCGACGAATTCTCAAGCTTACGCGAAGTGTAGAATCGGAAGCCCTTCTCTAGAGACACTTTGGAGTCTTCACCCTCTTACGATACCCGTTGCGAATTTAGCTCTTACTCTCGGCCTCGAAAACAGAGAAGCAGTCGAGGATCAAAAGCTCGGCTGCTGTTCGTATAATTTCAAGAGAGAAGCGACGAGCAACTCCAACTCGAAGCTGCCGTCATGGCTCCAACTGTATAAGGATGAGAATACAGAACGAATCCGTCGTCGGGTAAGAATTACTATTACATGGAAATCGCGACATTATTAAACGTGTATTAATTAACTCTGTTGCTGTTGTTGTTGTTGTTGCAGGAATATTTCGACGATAGGATCGAACATTTGTGCAAGAAGTGGAACTCGTCGACTACTCCTTGTTCATCCGCCTCGGTGTCTTCGAACGGGCTCCACAAGCCGGACCTCGTTTCGAACCCGAACTCGAGCCCTAACTCGGCTTCCTCAAGCGAAGACAATCACTACACGGAGAATCGCGACTCGGTTATTAAACTCAACACCCTTCGCGAGACGTTGGAAAAGAAATTCCCGTCTCAGGGACGTGTAGTTTCGGAAATCGCAAGCACGATTATCAAATGCCGGTCGAGAATCGTGAGGCAAGACAGCTGGATGTTTTTCTTGGGTGCTGAGGAAGGGGTTGACGACAAAGTGACTGTCGCGAGGGAACTCGCGAAGGCCGTGTTCGGTTCTTACGATAGCTTCACGGCGATAGGGATCAGCTGCTTCTCGGCCCCGAGAGTACACGGCGGGGACTCGACCGAAGAAGTGGTTAGTGATGATAGAAAGAGGGCGAGAGACGAGCATGGGGCGAGCATCTATGAGAGATTTGCGGAGGCGGTTGGTTGTAATCCGAGCCGTGTTTTTTACGTGGAGGGTGTCGATGGGGTCGACTCTCGATCTCTGAAAGGGTTCGAGAAGGCGATACGAGATGCGAGTGTTTCGGTTTGCGGCGGTGGGGCTGCCTTGATGAGGGATGCAATTGTCATTTTCAGCTGTGAAGAGTTCAAGTGTGAAGAGTTGATGAGTGAAGAGGAGAAATGTGGATTGTTGGATTTGAATATTGCAACAAGAGATGATGATGATGATGATGAGAAGTCAACTTCTAAGGGAGGTGGGATTTTGGATTTAGTTGACCACAAAGTAGTTTTCAAAATGCAAGTTTAATTAATTAAATATGTTGTTTGTAATGTTTTGGTTGTATTTGTTACTTTTATGTTTACACCACTTGATATCGTAGTAGTAGTAGTAGAGTTTTTCACAGTGGGGGTGAGGTAAAGAAGATGAAAGGAGAGTTGTATGTAGTAACTAATTATGCATTACACTTATTGCATCAATTTTCATATATATATTTTTGTTTGCATTCATAATTTTCTTTACATTTCTATATTTTTTTGTAAAAACCCTACTAAGGTATTTAGGTACTCAACAATAAACACACAATATTCAAACTTGTTCCGTCGATCCATCGCATTCGTGTGCTTTTCTCCTTGCAGACGATTTATGGACAACACAATTAAATTACATACTATATACAATTATTTGTCTCATTGGTCATGTTTTTTGCCTCATCATAAAAGTGATGAAAAGTATAGGAAACAAGTTAATGGAGGGATTTGATGGTTCAAAATTAATGAGAAATTAAGAAAATAAATATGGCCTAATTAAAACACTTAGATAAGTGTTTGGATACATCTTTTGAACCTCCAAAAATTAAAGAGGTGGGTTCTTTAACTTTGAACCACATTGATTAAAGAGGTTCTTTACTTTGGAATCATGAAAGAAGAGATGATGAATAATATTTAACTCAATAATTGGAACGAACAAAAGTTATATATATACTTGTAATGATGAAGAAAATAAAAGGCTCCATATGATTAATATACATATAAACTTTCTTGTAAAAAGTTATGCAGCTCAAAAAAGATGAAACCATACTTTATAGGGCCCGCCAACTTTTCTCATTCTCTTTTGGGCAGGCGAGACTATAGTCTATACTCTATTGTTTATGATTATGAACACTTGAAGGCCGACGAATTCGTCGGTAATCACTTATGGATAAAATCGATGAATACTGATGAATTTGGGACATGATCGCCGATGGTAGTCGCATTCAACAACCGATTGATTTAGTACAATTACATGTCTTTGATTGTATGCTACATGTTTAAAATTAACCAATTTCGTATTCATTCTGAATTTCAAATGAACGAATGAACTATCGAATCGAAACTTTTTTAAATCCAAGCAATATTACTTATGTTCTCAAATATAGACCGAAATGTTCGATACACATTATACGATAAAATCGATCTCAAATACACATAGCTCTCTATAATGTAGTCGTTGCTTTTGTGTGTGTAACAAAAGAGTTAACATGGAGACAAAGTTTCCACACATTGATCTTTTGCAGGCTTTTATTCACATTCTTTTTTTGAATTTGGAAATACTATGGGAAAAGAAAAGGCAGAAGAAATCAAGAAACGACCCCTTTTATTGAACGGAATATGGTCACCATCTAACAATTGCCTTTCCCTTTCCATTGCATGAAAGTAAGGAAAATTACCTCGGATCTCTAACCCGTTCCATCACTTTACATAATTTCTCTTGGATCCCACAATTCAAATCACATTATTTATAAACGAGGAATTTCATTTTAATTAAAGGATTAATAATTGAGTGTGTAAGTAGTAGGTCATCGATCGATCTATTTGGGGTGAGGACTCGGTCAAAAAGAGAGAGAGGTTCGTGAAACATTAAAAGTAACAAAAGAATGTTTCTTTTTTGGATAGTGTTTGATGATGCTGCTCCCAATGATTGTTTGGTCGTTTTTGTTCATTTTACATGTGCTGCCCATCACCAGATTATCATCACCACAAAAACATTAATCTACACTTGTGGAGTATAACATGATCAACAATTAATAATTTAATTTTATATTTCTCTGTTCAGTTTAACCGCAAGTGATATGTCAAACAGTAAAGGTACGTTTTTTGAAATTTCAAAAATTAGTACTCTCTCATAAAAAGAAATCAATTTACAAATTTATGTTCTCTAAGACAGAGTGAGTAGTAATATATATGTGAAATGTACTACTCCACTTTATTACTCTATTTTATTTATTTAATGTTTTCTAAATTCAATCAAAAGATTAACTTGTAAATTGTAATATACCAGGTTAAGTTCATCAAATTAGCTTTTTTATATATATTTTTTACCTTCGACGTATTTTATTACTTTAATTACCATTCATCTTTATTTCAATTCAAATATACAATTAAAATAAAATATCTACATTTTTTAATTAATATTTTTTTATTATATAGTATTACGTATCATATATATAATAATAAATTAATTTCTTTACAAACATAAAATTTTTATTTTTATTTATTTTTTAATTATTTTAGTGTTCAAATTTTAATTAAAAAATAATCATAGCTCATTTAATTTGAAAAAAAAAAATTATATTATAAAATTATAATATAAATTATTTTTAATGTTCTTATGGATTCAAGAGTTGTGGGTTCTTATGTTTTATGTTCTTATGAAAAATATAGAACATTAAGCTTAATTTTATGTTATGACTTGTGAACCCATAATGTTCTTAAGATTTAAGAACATAATGTTTAAGAACATTAAGCTCATTTTATTTTTCATAAGACAAATTATTATATTATATTAAACAACATAATGTTTAAGAACATAATTTTAATTTATATTATAATGTTTTTAAGAGTTGTGGCTTTAATGTTCTTATGGGCTTGAATAAAATAACATGACTGGCCCAACAAGATTTGATCCATCGGCAATCCATTGTGTTGGGCAATTTCTATCGTACACCTATGAGTACAAAGCACGGTACATCATGTTTGACTTTTTTCTATTATATTTTTTTTCCATATTTTTCTCCGGATACATTATGTTTGACTTTTTTTCTATTATATCTTTTTTCCATATTTTTCTCCGATATTCTATTTTTTTTACGTAATATAAAAATTAATTAATTTATTTATATCTCTTTTCCATATTTTTCTCATATTCTGATTTTTTTGCGTAATATAAAAATTAATTTATTTATTAAATTTATTTGTTTGCTTAATATTGTTTTGCATAATATAAAAATTATTTTTCAATAATATAAAAAATAATTTATTTATTCAATTTATTTTTTTGCGTAATATTTTTTTGCCGTAATATAAGAATTATTTTTTATATTTTTTTCATGTTGAAAATTGTACGATAATGAAAATCTTATATATTATGAATGAAGATCGTTGTATTACTTGATGAAGATTTGATTGTTGTATTAGTTTTTTTTCATAATATTTTTTATGCGTATTTTTTTTCACGTTGAAAATTGTATGAAGATTTTATGTACGATAAATGAAGATTGTTATATTACATGATAAAGATTTGATTATGTGATGAAAATTTGATAAATATAATGTAAATGGATGGATGAAGATTTGATTTACGCTGAATGGATATTCATTCTTGATGAATATTTGATTTAATGAATAAATATAAGATTATTAATATAAATTTAATGTAAAATGATGAATATGAAATTTAGTAAAGGAAGATTAATTTATTAATGTGATGTATATTTGATTTTATAATGAATATTAATAATCATACATAATATAATTCAGCTAGAAATTGCACCCGTGGACTATCTATCCACCATTAGATTTAAAACATGTTCACACTATGAAATTTAATCCTAATCGTCCGTTTTATTTATTAATTACAAGTTAAATAGATAAATGAAAATATAATAGTGGCCAGTCATTTTAATTAAGTAATTTAATTAGAAAATCATTCCTTAATCCGTTAATTAATTAAAAACAAAATCTTAATTATGCTAATGAATTAAAATCATTTCCTTAATTCTAGGTCAACTACGCGTACATAATTTATATTATATTATTATTGGATCTAATATTTATATAAACATAATTATCTTTATTATTTAATAGCATGATTTGAATTAGAATAAAATACTAAAATAACCGATTGGAGATATTATTATTCAAAATAATATACAAACCCTATTCCAAATTTACTCCTATAAAATGCTCTTCATATTCTTAATATATATATTTATATATTAACGCATGTTTAAATTAAGTAATTTAATTTAAAAAACATTCCTTAATCGCGAAGTTTAATTAAAAACAAATCTTTGATTACGCTATTTAATTAAAATTATTTCCTTAATTATAGGTCAACTACGCGTACACAATTCATGAAATAGAATAGGTATATTATATTATTATTTAATCCAATTATTATATAAACATAATTATCCTTATTATTTGTTCCTATAATTAAGCATGATTTGAATTTAATTGCATATTTCACCTATGGACTAAATAAAAAAAAATACCAAAATTACCGATTTTATACAAACCCTATTCCAAATCTACTTCTATAAAAGGCTCTTCATCTTCACTCATCTCAACTTCATAACTTCATACGCATCATTTTTTTTCTTATACTATTATTTCCGTACGTGTATTAGTACGTATTTAAACATTTTTATTGTTTAATTGTTTGTCGTCTATATTTTTTTTTGCAGCTAAAAAGGTACGATACGTATTAATGAATATTCGAATTGTCTAATTGTTTGCAGTCTATATTTTTTTTGTTATTTTTTGCAGCTAAAAAGGTAATGTATGCACTTTATTATTTTTATATGATTCGTCTAAATTTATTGTTTTTTCTTTTTTGTAGTTATG
Organism: Euphrasia confusa; assembly: GCA_954870475.1. Lineage (NCBI taxonomy): Eukaryota > Viridiplantae > Streptophyta > Magnoliopsida > Lamiales > Orobanchaceae > Euphrasia > Euphrasia confusa. The sequence goes on from OX940967.1 coordinate 26,121,851, forward strand.
AAGGTAATTATATTTACATTTATCCACTTTATAATTTTTTCACCTTCCCGTCATTTTTCATTTTTGGTTGTTTTTTCTTTTTTGCAGGTCATTTTTCCTTTTTGATTGTTTTTTTCTTTTTTGCAGGTATAATCAAAATGTTCTTTTAATATATTTTAATTTAATTTATGTTTTTTTAACATTCTTATAATTTTTGGTTGTTTTTGTTTTTTGCAGGTATAATTAAATTGTTCTTTTATTATATTTTAATTTCTTTTTTTTAATCTGCTTACAATTTTTGGTTGTTTTTATCTTTTTCAGGTATAATTTGAATTTTCTTTTAATTTTTTGTAATTTCATTTATGTTTAATTACATTGTTTTTTTTTTGCAGATATGAATTTAAGTATGCGGATTTTGTTTGATATGTCTTCTTTTAATTCCTTTTATACGCTTTTGAATTACTAATAAGAAGTGTTTATTTTTTTTGTACGTTACCAAATCCTATTTTTATTTTTATTCTATTATTGTTTTTATGTTTTCCATTAATCTAACAATTTTTATTTTACTAATTGCAGGCCGACACAATGTAAGTATTTTATAAAGGATTGATTGTGTTATAATTTTGTTTTCCTTTGTAGGTTTATCAAGAAAAATAAACAATGATGAAGAACATATTAAGATTTGAAGTGAAGAAGTATTATTGTACTCTTCAATGATATTAGTTTATTTGTATTATAATGATATTATTTTATTTGTATCGTCTTCTGCATTAATCAATAATAAAGTATTAATTATTTCGCTATAATTTTTGTTTTTATTTCTCTAACTTCACGACTTTTCTTTGATTATATAAAGTAAAAAGGTATAAATAATTGTACTACCTTTTATAATTAATCAATCGAATTTAAAATTATTAAAAATATATATATTCTTCTATATTAATTAATAAAGTATTAACTTTTTTCAGCTAACATTTGTTTTTTCTTTTTTCTTTTAGAAAGTTCAATAGTTTTCTTTTACTTGATTAAAAAGTAAAAAAATAATAAAACATAAATTTGAAATATTAAATTTTAAATAATAAATTGTAACCATTTAAAATCTGCTTGATTATAGAATTTAAATTTGTACCGCCTTTTATAATTAATCAATCACATTTAAAATTATTAAAATAAATCCTTAATTATGAAATATCACAAAATAAGGAAAATTAATTAAACATACATTCTCCTATTCTAAATTTCTATAATTATGTCTATGACATTCAATTAATTCATTAAGTATTTATAACTTTCCATTAAGGTAATTAAGGAGAAATAGGAATAAGGAGAATTACGATTATTTTTTAATGAATATAATGTTAATAATATAATTGCAGTATTGCAAGAGTATTTTAATTTTGGCCGACTCTTCACTTCCATCATAAAATCTCGAACCTTTTTCAAAACCAAACTAGGGTTATTCGCTGTTCTTCTCCTCCTACAGAAATTAAGAAATACTCCTACGATACATGAATTTCAACTCTGGAGAGGCTGGAAATTCCGGTGGCACTTCGCCTAAAGGCCGCAGAAAGTTCAATATCGGTAGCACTTCGACTACAGGTCACGGAAAGCTCAGTCCCGGTGTAGTTGATTGTGAGTCTTCTTTTCTATTGTTATTGTAACGAATCCTTTGTTTCTGACTTTATTTTTAGATTTTTAATATTAACTTCCTGTTTCAAGTGCGGGCTAGGGTTTCATCGATTATTTTATAAACTAATATTCATTAAATTAGTTTTTTAAATATTGATATAATGAAACCCTAGATCAGTTTTATATCAGTTGTGTCTTATTTCTGTTTTTGTAGCATACTTAATTAATTTGGAGATCATGTTGCAAATCCGATATAGGTCTTTAACCTGATTTATCGATTTATTGGTTTATTAACTCATTTTTGTTAAATAATTCTTTTAATTCTATGTTTAAATTATTCTTAATTCTATTTTTGTTATCATGATAATTTAAAAGTTGTTATCAGCTTAAGTATTATCTACTGAGATGCATTATTGTCTTTCTCAAGTAACAAGAAGAGTACCATGTCCAATGAGATTCCACATTATGATAAACGATGGAGATATTGATACTGTTGTGAGTATATATACTATGTTGTCTTTGTGTTTTGTGGTTATATTTAACTCTGAATTTGACTGATTCTGTCTTTTGCTAAGCAACTTCCAACATCGTTCTTTGAAGTGCTCCTACAGTATGCCGTTGTTCGCCCAAATCAAGACACTTTATGCTCCTGTGCATTCGGTTTCCTTGGGTGAAGACAAAGACGGTCTTCTGCATATATTCAGCGGTTGGCGTGAGTTCCGGGAAAAATATAAAATTAGAACGGGGCAGTTATTGACTTTCCATTTTAAGGATCCAATCTACTTCAATGTACACATTTATGATGTCGATGGTGTTGAGATAACATATGATGCTGACCACAAAAAAAGAGTTCGCGAAGTAGACTTAAAGAGTCTCTCACGCAAGTTTTCTGAAAGAATTGAAAAATATCAACACGCTCGACTGGTAATTTCTACTACAAACTCATATACTGCATCAGCTATTTTGACATTAATTTGTACGTTTTTTTCATGATTTACAGACGATTCCGAGGGCGTTCGCCATTAAGACTGGGCTTGAGAATAAAACTGAGTTGACGCTGTCAAATGGAAAAGGAATCAAGATGTCAGCCTCCTTGCATAGACGAAGCCAGTCGGATCAAAATAAAAGCGTTTTTATCGGTGATGGATGGAAAGATTTTATGATATGAATAAGTTTAAAGTCGGCTCTAGCTTGGACTTCTACTACGATCGTACTTCAACGACGTTGTACGTCGTTCGACAATTTGAAATGTTCTCGGATTCTGACTTCGAGTGAAAAAAGTCCTTATATTTAAAATATTTCTTCTCTATGGAATTTGAACTGATATTTTTTTTTAATTTTCTATAATTGTGTTATATGAACTTGGCTTAAACCACATTATTTTGTGGCATTTTGAGTTAACTATTATTTATTTTCTACATTTGGTATATCAGTTTTCATAAACCATGTGTTTTAACCCATTTTTAGATGATTCTTATTATTTTCCATGTTCTTTAATATTTATAGTCAATTAATTATATTGTTATTTCTTAACTAATTATATTTTAAAAATAATTTGGATATACACTTATTTTTTTAAACATTATCAAGTTCCGACTTAATTAATTTGAAGCGTAATTTACACATGTTGTAACATTTTGAAAATATTAAATAATATTTTTTTAAAAAGTAGATTTACATGTGTAGTTTGTATAATTTTTGGGCCAGAAATGTACCCGATTTTTAAGTAACAAAATTATATCATTGATATTATTAGTATTAATAATACTAATATTTGTTAAAGATATCAAAAAACAAGTACAAAACAAATCAAAATTTATGTCTTCCCACTCATCTAAATCCAAAATATTGCATTGACTATTATAAATATAATAGACTATTATCATTTTTTTTCAATTCATTAGTCATCGTTTTTGTAAGCATCTATGTCTCGGTTATATTCTTCTTTATCTAAAGTCAGTCCCTCCGAAAAAGAGTTTCGTTCACTTATACTAGAGGTAAATATTTGAACTTCATGTGTATAGAACTAAATTGTTTTATTTTTTAATATATGTGTAGTAAATAGATAATTTATATTTAACGTTTATGTTTACTGCATGTTAATAAGATTTGCACCGCTATGAAAGTCCATGAGAAACTGTCACAACGATGTTGGTATCACTTAATTTGTTCCACGTGCGATAGTTCACAGTACGTCAACTACTACAAGTTTATTTATTCATTTCATAATTAGAATGTGGATAAAAAATAATATCTATAGTGGATTTGGATCCAACTACATATCTATGCAATAAGAAACCAAAAGATAATTATGTTATTGAATGAATTAAATTCAATATATCTTTAATTTGAATTTAGTAAATATATATCTTAATAATATATTGTATTAGAGTTTCAAATAGATTTTTATAAAAATAAAAATGTTGGCTATACATTAATAACGTTTATATCATTCTATTAATCTTACATTGAAATGTCAAGTTTTATAAATAGCGTAGTATATACTAAAATATATTTTGGGAAAAGTTTTTCGGTTAACGGTACGATCTATTTATGAGCAAAATTAATATTTGTGCAACATTGCTATTTTTTAAGATGTCAGTATTTAAGCATGGACAATTGTATGTATCGATTCAAAGTAACTAATGAATACGGGGTTGAAACGTTTTTCGGTTAACGGTACGATCTATTTATGAGCAAAGTCAATATTTGTGCAACATTGCTATTTTTTAAGATGTTAGTATTTAAGCATGGACAATTGTATGTATCGATTCAAAGTAACTAATGAATACGGGGTTGAAACATTTTTCTGTTAACGGACGGTCCGATCTATTTACGAGCAAAGTTAAAAAAAATTAAGTTAACGGATAGAACGATCTATTTACGGGAGATAAAACTCAATATTTGTGCAACATTTAGTTTTTTTAAGATGTCAGTATTTAAGGACGGACAATTGTATGTTGCGATTCAAAAGCAACTTATTTAGTTGGGTTGAAACATTTACTATAACATTAATGTTTACAAATAAAACAAAAATTGTAATTTATAAATAGGTCTTCCAAAATTTCTTTTACGCACAAATAATTATATGTTGTTAGAAGTTCTTACTCGGGTGATGAGTACGGTTGGGAATAAAACGAGACAAAACAGGGTGACATTTGAAAAATCCAGTCCTCCTGAAAATAAATTATCAGGAAAAGATGAGATTCGAATTTTAAAATTTCTCCATTTATGTCTCAATCCCGCTTAGTTTCGGTGGAGATTGGAACATTCCAAAATTTTAAGTAAAAAATAAAAATACTCTATATAATTAAAAAAAATGAAAAATATTATCGAGTTATAAAACAATAAATATTTAAATAAAATAAGAATCAAAAAGTTTTTTTCATATCAAACATATATATAAAAATAAATATATATGAAATAAATTATTACTAAATAATAATTAAAATTAATCTCATCACAACATATATACTTGAATATCTGATTTTGGAAATAGTACTATTGACGATGACAACGACGTGAGAAGCCTATATAGATATTCATGATTGTTTTTTAATAACTCTGTACGATAATTTTATAAATTCAATGTTCAAGCAATATTCTCTTCTTATTATGAACACATTCTTGATATTTGTTTTTTTTTTTGCAAAGACGAGAATCGAACACTGAACGAAGTGGATGAAATTAACGATTACGACGCCATATATGATACAAACAATTATCTTTAATTTGAATTTCGTAAATATATATCTTAATTATATATTGTATTAGAGTTTAAAATAGATTTTATAAAAACAAAAATGTTGGTTATACATTAATAACGTTTATATCATTCTATTAATCTTACATTGAAATGTCAAGTTTTATAAATAACGTACTATATACTAAAATATATTTTGTGAAAAGTTTTTAGGTTAACGGTACAATCTATTTACGAGCAAAGTCAATATTTGTGCAACATTGCTATTTTTTAAGATGTATGTATTTAAGCATGGACAATTGTATGTATCGATTCAAAGTAACTAATGAATACATGGTTGAAACATTTTTCTGTTAACGGACAGTCCGATCTATTTACGAGCAAAGTTATTAGGATAACGGATAGAACGATCTATTTACGGGATATAAAACTCAATATTTGTGCAACATTAAGTTTTTTTAAGATGTCATTATTTAAGCACGGGCAATTTATGTTGCGATTCAAGAGTAACTAATTAAGTTGGATTGAAACATTTACTATAACATTACAAATAAAATAAAATTTATAATTTATAAATAGGTCTTCCAAAATTTCTTTTACGCACAGACAATTATATGTTGTTAGAAGCTCTTACTCTTTGATGAGTACGGGTGGGAATAACACGAGACAAGATGGGGTGAGATTTGAAAACTCCAGTCCCGTCCTGAAAATAAATTATCGGGAAAGGATGAGATTCGAATTTTAAAAATTCGTCATTCATGTCTCAATACCGCTTGGGTTCGGGTAGAAATTGGAACATTCCAAAATTTTAAGTAAAAAATAAAAATACTCTATATAATTAAAAAAAATGAAAAATATTATCGTGTTTTAAAACAATAAATATTTAAATATAAGAATCAAAAAGTTTTTTCATATCAAACATATATATAAAATTAAATATATATGAAATAATTTATTACTAAATAATGATTAAAAATTAATCTCATCACAACATATATATTTGAATATCTGATTTTGGAGATGATACTCTTGACGATGACAACGACAGGAGAAGCCTATATAGATATTCATGATTTTTTTAATAACTTAGTACAATAATTTTATAAAATCAATGTTCAAGCAACATTCCCTTCTTATTATGAACACTTTCTTGATATTTGTTTTTTGCAAGAACGAGAATCGAACACTGAACGAAGTGGATGAAATTAACGATTATGACGTCCATGTATGATACAAACAAAATAATCTACATCAGTTCTGATTTTATTGCGCTAATCGATCGCAAACTTAGTATGTTTGGACAAATGCATTCATTTGAGTTCCTAAACACTATCAAGTGTCATGGGTTAAGAAACCATCAATAGATATTAAAAGTCAATATTTTTTGCCCTAAATCACATTTCTATGTGGACGAGGTTCTAATAAGTATTTTGGTTAGTTCTAATTTTATGAATAACACGTTTTTTAATATCTTTTTGTTGATTAATTCTTTATATTTTATTTTTGTTGTTAAGGTTGGCGTCCCAATAATATTTATGCGAAATATCAATCCCTCCAATGGTCTATGCAATTGAACGCGGTAATTATAACAACACTTGGTAATTATGTTATCGAAACGAAACTATTGAGAGAAAAAAATTATGGCGACAAGATGTATATTGTAGATTAATAAATGTCAATTTCAGTCTTTGTCCAGCGAATAATAAATGTCAAGGTCATTATTTGTCCAACGATAGTATATTTTTTAAGAGATCGATATTTACACACTGAAAATTGTATGTTGTTGTTTCGAAAATGAGCAAAACATTTGTCATTAGGTACAATTTAAAACTCTTTCGTGGATCGCACGGGTGCAGTAACTAGCCACATACTAGAAATTTTAGCTCAAATTTTTTTGTTCATGCCACGATTAATTATTCTCAGATATGGAGCGATTGCAAAATTTTCCATTTTACGAAAAATACGAGGATGCAAAATATTGACAATTGAAATGATTATCTTTTTCTACGAGAGTTTTTGGATTGAATATCTGATTTTGGGGATGATACTCTTGGCGATGACAACGACGGGAGAAGCCTATATAGATATTCATGAAATGTTTTTGATAACTTAGTCCGATAATTATATAGAATCCATTGTCCAAACTACGTATACTTCTTTCCATAAACACATACGTAGTGAGAATTTTACAAGGGAGGGCCATTCTGGCTTCAACCCTTTATGAAGTATATATATAGCATTAAAGATTATATGGTGTCGATGCATACTACCGACGAAAAGATTTACCTGAGTTCGGATTCTATTGCACTTACCGAATGTGGAGTTAATATGTTTGAACAAATGCATTCCGTAGAGTTTCTAAATACCATCAGGTGTTCCGGAGTTCCAAATCATGAATTGAAGTTTAAGGTATGTATATTATGCTTTGTGCACATGAATTCTTATGTTGTTTAATATGTAATGTATTCCTTTTGTTATTCCTCAAAAACTTATTAATAATGTCATTTGATTGTATTGATTTAATTTTTGTTTTGTATTTGCAAGGTTGGTGTACCGATAATGTTGTTGCGTAATTTTGATCTTTCTGCCGGACTTTCCAATGGTACGCGGTTGATTGTAACAAAACTCGGTAATTTTGTCATCGAGGCAAAAGTTTTAGGAGGAAAAAATGTTGGGGAATTGGTCTTTGTCCCTCGAATTACTTTGACGCCGTATGCTATGACGATTAATAAGAGTCGTATGCTATATCATATGCTATGACGATTAATAGGCGTCAAGGTCGGTCTTCGTCTAAGGTTTGTATATTTTTAAAGAAGCCGGTATTTACGCATGGACAACTCTATGTTGCGGTGTCGAGAGTCACGTCGAGAGTCGGGTTGAATCTTTTACTCTGTGATGAGAGTGGAAAGCTTACCAATAGAACAAAAAATGTAGTGTACAAAGAAGTGTTTCAAAATTTATAATGGTAAATTAACTCTTATCATTATCTGTGTTCACACTACAATTGAAATTTAATTGTTTAGAATTGAAATAACCTTATTTTGTGAAGAGAAAAAAAACTTTAAAAACAATACTAATACTTGAAACAATACAACCTAGCTAATAGTGTATTACAAAAATTACTAAAGTCTTATAAACTTCAACACCAAACTAATGGAGTATAAACATCATACATTAATTTTTTTAATATATTCAATTGTACATAATAACAATGTTAGCTAAAACTTTTTCGTGCATCGCACGGGTGTTGAGACTAGTATTGATATAAAATAAAAAATGATTTTTTTATTAGGTAGAGATTAAATAATCGTTTTAAATTTATATTTTTGTATTGAATAAAGTTTATTTTATTAGTTTTTTTTATTTACTATTAAGAGAAATTAACGCTAAATTAAAATTTGAATTTGAATTTTTATTATTAAATAGGTTGTATGTACCATGTATTGTACACCTAGTTGCACGATATACGTACTCATTGAGTCATTGTGTTGTGACTTGTGAACCATCTCTTAATCGAGAGTCGAGACATCATTTTTTTTCAATTTTAATATTTAAATTAAATGATAATCTATCTATTAAATTAAATGGTAGACTATCAATACGGAGTCAATCTTTTCAAAATTTAATCTCTATTTATAGATCTTAAAAAATAAAAAATATTAATGATAAAAATTATTTTTTAATTAATTATGTGTCATATATATCATTTAAATATAAATAAAATATAATCGTCAAATAAAAAATTGCTAGGTTTACGAGGTTTTCCATCTCTCTTGAGAGCATCTCCAACTCATAGTGTCACATTTTGAATACTACTTTCCATTTTTGTGTATCACGTCATTAAAAAATGGATTTGGAAAAAAAACGATAAATTTCATCCAATTTATAGATCCACTCCCACTTAAATTGAAACCCATTTTATTATTATCATATTATATTTATAAAAAAATAATATTTAAAAAAATAATTAAAATAAATAAATTAAATTTTATTAAAAATACCATTAAATAAAAGACAAAACAAAAACACATTAAATTTTAAATTACATTACATAATTAGAAAGAGGTTAAATTTGATATTGAGAATTAAAATTATAATTTTGTAGGTCGGAAAATAAATTTTTTAAAATGGATTAAGAAATTGAGAGTTTAAATAAACTGTGAAATTGATAGAGTTGTTTGGATTAATTTGAAAGTAATTGAAAGTGAAACTAAAAATTGCTTCTCCACTTTTTCATAAATTGCTCCAGCAAATATGATAAAAATGAAAACCCACCTCTATTTTACTTGTCCAAATTCATCAATATGATAAAAATGAAGACCCACTTCTATTTTACTTGTCCAAATTCATCAACCGACCCTCCATTGCTGATCCTCTGAGTTTTGACTGTGCCCTTGGTCGACTCTACCTTCCTATCAAATGTCCCACAAACTTACTTTACTCAATATACACTTTTCAAAAATAATTTTGTAATTATTCAATAGCTCTAGAAAAAAAAAGTTACTCAACGTCAATTATATCATATTAGACCTAAATATATATCACACCATTTTCAAAATAAATTTGTAATTATTCAATAACTCTAGAAAAAAAAAATTACTCACCTCAATTATCCTATATTAGACCTAAATATATCACACCAAATACTTTCTATTATAAATGATATTAGTCGAAATTGGCCTTGACACACCCACATTAAACCTACATATGTCATGATTTGATTGATTTCCAACATCAAAAGTGTCATGTAATTTGGACTCCATGCTAGTAGTACTTTAAGCGATATTGCTGCCAAGAGCTAGGTCCAATCTTTAACCCTAATAGATCAATTTCGTTTCCAAATCTTTTCATGCAACAACTTTGCATGTCATTTGTCTCATACTCATCAATTAGATTGCAACCATCATGTTATGAGCGACGACCATACTATATACGACGATAATTCTTATACACGTGTAGCCATATGATTGGAGACTTGAATGCAAAAGTTAAGGTTGAAAATTTTGGATTTTGAAATTTTTTTCTTACATTTTTAATCGAGTTCTAAATAAAACATTTTTAGTTTTAATAGTAACATTATTAAATTAAAGTATACTACAAATTGTGATTTTTTTTTTTGGTAAATGTAAGTAAAGTAGTACAGTACATCGCAGGAGGAAAATACCCACCTCATTAGAGCCAATTGTAAAGTTAAATTAAAGTATACTACAAATTGTGAAGTTATCAACAGCACCCTGATATAAATGCAAAGTTCGGATAATAATTTGAAATACAGGGCTCCTTTTGCAATTAGTTAATTTTTCCTCAAAGACAACTCCGTCTCTTCCCTCTTGACTCTCTTCCGTGTTTTCTTTCTCTAGTCTTCCTTCCAAAACCAGGCAACAAATGGGAATTCCGGCGAGAAGAAGCGGAGTCGGCGGTGGAGGAGTGATCTCCGTCGATGTGCTGAGTGACAGAGCGGCGCAGATGAGAGAGGCTCTGGTGAAGAGCCAATCCATCACTGACAATATGGTCTCCATTCTCGGCTCCTTTGACCACCGTCTATCTGCTCTCGAAACCGCCATGCGCCCCACCCAAGTACGATTCTCCTTTTTTATTTTTATTTTTATTTTTCAATTTATTGTTATTATTTACGAATTGGTACTCTCTTGTAATTTCTTATGGAACCTTAGACGCGATGATCGTTTAAATCGGTGCACAAATCGAAGATTTCCTGATCTGCTTTTCTCTGTTACTGTTCTGCATTATTTTTTTCTGTTTGATTCTTTACTTTGGAGACGATCAGAAATATGGCATTGAACTAGAAGGTAGGTATAATGGGGGAATTTAATGGACTATTAATCTTCTATACATTGTTCTGTACCATCATTTGTATCTGCTCTTATTCAAGTTTATGTGCTTATTTCACCTAGAGGATCTGGATTGTAGAGCTATACTTGCATATGTGCCGTTTTCTTTACTGTTGCACTCTTAGGCGAGGATCAATCAATTTTCTTCCAAAAAAATAAAGACAATTATGCTCTGCATGCTTGCTTGCAATGGTATCTTAGGGGAATGTTGAAACTCCAGTGATACTGAAGGCATGGATAATTACATGTTGACTTGAGTTCAAATTGATGGAATTTGTTCGGTACCATTATTTTGATTTCACTCTGCTACTCAGTCTTCAGGGACATGGATTTGTATTCTTATAATTCAAGACCTGAATTCGAGACTTGGGATTATTTTGTCTGCCTCTTTTGTCATTCCTAATTGGTGATCAATCTACTCTTGCAGATTAGAACACATGCTGTTCGGAGGGCTCATGAAAACATAGATAAAACTCTGAAGTCTGCAGAAGTCATATTGTCTCAATTTGATCTTTCTCGACAGGTAAGTCTACACTTGAAGTTTTTCCATAATCTCCTTATAATTTATTTTATCTCCCAACAATCTCAAAAATTCTGTTTATTTTTCAAATTCCTTGATCTAATGTTCTCAATTCTCTATTTTGTGTTCTTTGTTTCTTAGAATTTATTTATATACTCCTATCATTTATTTAGTTCACACCCTTTTTTTGTATTCTAATTAAGTTTTACTTAATCTAAATAATGCAAGATTAGTAGTAATAAATAACGAGATAAAATAGCACTTTTATTTTTTTTAAAAACATAATAAGGTTACTGATAGGAAACAGGAATTTGCATATAGTTTGGGATATATGATTAGAATAGAATCAGGGACATGATTTCTAATAATATTTGATTGGTTATAATTTTTTTTTCTTAATCGATATCCTTATGTTATACCCTAAATAAGAGCCCTCAAGTAAGTGCATATACAAAATATCTTAAAGTAATAGGGACAAGGTATAATCTTGTTGGAGGGTTCAATTGAACTCATTTTTCTGTCTTTTTGTTACTTCATTTTAATAAAACATATTTCACTTCTTGCTTTTCTATCCTTGCACTCTTTACTCTTAAAGTTCACTGTCATAACTAGAACCGTTGGAGAACTAGGTTTTAAGCCGTAACCAGAATTGCTGTTCTGGTTTCGGAACCATAAGTGGCTTGGCAAGGATCCGGTTCCGGACATTTGGAGGAACTAGAAACCGCCAGTTTTGGAACTCTGAGCTGGTCAAAATTCGAGCTATGATTTATATAAAACTATAATTCAAAATAGTGATACAATTTCTATTCCATATTTTAAATTTATGTGGTGTTACCTGCTTATAGCATATACCAATAAAAAATATATAATTGGTTATTTGGTTTATATGTAAAAAAATACTGGTGTACGCTTATTATAATATGCTTGCTTTAGTAAAAACATGTGTGAATCGTCTTATTTTGTTAGATATTATAGCATAGGTGAAAGCTAATTTTACATTTCAATATCATTTCAATGTTTCTAGGATGGTTTTAGTTTTTGAAATGTGTTTCTGATTTATTAAAGTTTAAAATTAAAAGAACAAAATATATTTGTTTATAAATTACTGTATATTTTAAGGAGATTTCAGTTTTACAATACTCCGAGGACTGTTTTTTGGCATTTGTATTTTCTTCAGACTATAGGATAACATATGATTTTGCATACTGACACGAGTCTTCTTAAGAAATAAATTATGTAAATTATTTTTAAATATGGGTTAGGTATCTAAATATTTCCCGATTTATATAAGAATTTGGATTTTCGGATTGACTCATCAACCGAAAAATTCAAAGCAAAGTATATTGAATGTAGATCGGTTTTTGAATTTGGGCTCTTGAGTTAATACCTATGACCACGTTTGCTTTGGATTTTGTAAGGTTTGTTAGTGTGCTGTATAAAATGCTTTTGAATAGTAAAAAGGTGTTACAAATCACGCCTTCTACTCAGAACTTTGAATAGCTTTAAGCCTATAACATTATGGATTCCTTACCTATTTTATATGGATTATATATCAAATTAACGTGCTCCAAATATTTACATTTAACACCAATAATGTATAGGTAAAAATAAAAGAATAATGTATTTTTAAAAGAAATAGATAGATGAAAATGTATGATTTAAATTTTGAATTTTTAAACTACGCTGGGACTTGGCCTTTAAAAGTCCAAATTTGGGTCTAGAAAACCCCCAACCAAACATGGCCGATGTGATGGGTTGGTTTCGATGAAGTCAAAAAAATCAAGAAATCAACAGAAAACTTATTTTTTGAAATGTTTTTTTGCAGCCAACCCAACCCACCTATGGGCTGTAAATATTTCTGAGTCAACAGCATAATTTGCAGAACATATTCGACTGACTTATACTCCATTGTGATATTTATATCAGCATAATGCATATTTTATAACGAAAAAATAAATTATCTTGTGTATTCTATGCTAATACAGTCAAGAAACCCTTTTACACTTAAATCTATGAACTTTTTAGAAAAATGTGTAATATGATGGGTTATGATATTATAACTTGAACCCCACAAATTTCAGTTTATAATTTAATGTTCAATTGGTTTAGGTGTTTTATTAATCAAAGTAGTTTTAAGATTTTAATTATAATAAAGTGTAATAACCGTATAATTAATATAATAAAGTGTAATAACCGTCGTGTAAGTTTATAAAATTATAATAAATATAAATAAACTACTCTTATTTATAATTAGAAAAAAATGAGTTATTTAATTCTAATGAAACTTTAAATACTCCCCTTTATCCAAAATCTCCCTAATTCTATCCTTCCTATGTTATTAGCTAGGATATCTATTCACTAGTGATTATTTATGGAACATTTATTTTCCAGGGATTCCTGACTGTATCTTTCTTGTAATCTGTATGAACTGTTAGGCTGAGGCAAAAATACTTAAAGGACCACATGAGGACCTGGAGAGTTATCTTCAGGCCATTGATCAACTAAGGAATAACATTCAATTTTTCAGCAACAACAAAAGTTTCAAGAGTAGTGATGGAGTCCTTAACCACTCAAATACCTTACTTGCTAAGGCTATATCGAAACTTGAAGAGGAGTTTAAACAACTTTTGTCATCTTACAGGTTATTCATTCTTCCCATTTTTCGTTCCAGTAAACTAGCTCACGTGACATGCCATTTTTTTTTTTTATCCTTTTGACTGAAACATATGTTGGGCTGAACACACCCACACACATTTTTAATTCATTGGTCTCATTTCTCCCTTTTTTCTGGATACATGGAGTATGTTTCTTCAATTTTAGCTAAATATTCACTATGTGGTAGTTTCTTGTACTCTAATCATTATGTTAATTTTTCAGCAAGCCTGTTGAACCTGAACGACTCTTTGAGTGCCTCCCCAATTCTATGCGACCATCAGAATCTACTGGAGATTCTAGTGGCAAGATTCCATCATCAAATCATTCTGATCATCAAAAGAGTACTGCAGAAAATTCTGTATATACTATACCAACACTTATTCCTCCTCGAATTTTGCCTTTGCTGCATGATTTAGCACAACAAATGGTTCAAGCTGGGAATCAACAGCAGTTACAACGTGTATACAGGTAACAACTATTTTATATAGGAGTTGATGTGGTGGTAAAACATTTTGCTTTTATGTTCTTTTGGGTTCTTCTTTGACCTAACTACTTCAGATCATAAGTTGGTCTGAGATAGAACAAAAACTCTTAAGGTTTGCTATTTATCTGACCTTATCTAGTTCTCTCTTTTTGTGTTTTCTTAATATGAAGTATTTGAAATTTTGACATGCATATTCTCAAATTATTATCAGAATCCAAACTCACTGGTCTCTCCCTAAATAGTCCTATAGTTCATGTATGTTTGTTTTTATCAAAGCTAATTTTGTTAGTATTTTTTTTAAATTGAAACATTGCTTTTTTTTTTCTTTCTAACATTACCAACTTTTGAACAACAGCCACTTTTGTTTCTACTTTAGTTAATCACTTATTAGAGAAACAAAAATGTTTGCGAAACACTCCCTTTGACTGCACATCCAACATATTATATCACAGGTTTAGTCAGTTCTAGTTAGGGACTTAGTGTTCTGACTTCTGAAAGGCCTGAAGTGAGTCAGTTTCCGATCTTTCATGTGCCTCTATCAGTTTATTGCTCTTCTGGAAACATGCACTTTATCTATGCTATGCTAGTTCTTGCAATGAGACGTCCAAAAGAACCTTTACAGCTTTATTCGACAGAAGAGTTTTGTGGTTGCTTCTGTGACTTGAGGTTGATATTATACCATATTGTCTATAACTCTGTATGTTAGTTCGAATATTCTTCGGTAGATTTCCTATTCAATTGAGCCGTTTCTAATTTTACATATCTTGCAATGAAGATTTAGCCCTGTATAGACTTGTAGCGTAAAAAAAATAGTATTATACAGTATTATAAACTAACTTATGGTAGTTTATTAAGAGAAACTATAATCCTCAACTATTCTAGAACGAGTTCTTCACCAAGATTTTGTTAATCTTCATGAGTGGGAAAACTGTGAAATTATATAGACTCCAGCTAAACGATGGTTTAAAGATGTTATGGTTATCCATAGTAGGTTGCGTAACTATCAATGCCTTAAGGGATTGTTCATGTGGTGTCTGGCTAATAACACTTAATTGGTCACTGTAATATAAGAGGAGTAGTTTTGCATCCATCCCCTCTACAAATTGTTGGGGATGGAGAAAGAAGCTCAATATGGAGAGAAAATGAATTGTGGTGAATTTGTAGTAGTCATGTTATATTTTGCCCTTCCATTTCTTTTTATTTCCATCTCCCTCCTCTCATTATGACAAACAAAGCGTTTTGTGCCATGTAGGGATATCCGTTCTCTAGTTTTAGAAGAAACCCTTCGGAAATTGGGAGTGGAAAAGCTAAGCAAAGATGATGTCCAAAAGATGCAATGGGAAGTTTTGGAAGCTAAGATTGGGAACTGGATCCATTTTATGCGGATTGCTGTACATTCTCTTCTCAATGAAGCTCCTAGCCTCCTGCACATTTCTTTATTTGATTTCAAATTCTAATATACGCATATGCTCTAACAGGTCAATTTGCTCTTTGCTGGAGAACGGAAAGTTTGTGCTCAAATTTTTCAGGGTTTTGACTCCCTCGTGGAGCACTGCTTTGCTGATGTTATTGCTGGTAGTGTCACAGTTCTACTGAGCTTTGGGGATTCAATTGCCAAAAGCAAGCGGTCCCCTGAAAAGTTGTTTGTGCTTTTAGATATGTATGAAATTATGAGAGAACTTAACTCGGAGGTTAGTAGCAATTTCTGTAGATCATTTTTATTTGAACAAGATTCGTATGATGCTAGAATTTTTATTGCTTACCCTGAAGTCCTGAACTTGTCATAAATAATGTTTTCCTTTTCTATTCAAGTCTTCCAATTGGTTCTATTGAACATATTTGTTATTAAGTTTTTTGGAATTGGTTTCTTGAGATTGCGACCCATTCCAGGCCATGAGGTTTTTCCATCAATGACTGAATGTCAAGCTACTTTTACCTGCAATCAATTTGGGTTCTGTGTCAAACATAAATTTTGACTGTAGTTTTATAATTTTTTGTCATTCTACTATTTTCTTCAGACTGTATTTGCTCTAATTGAGGCTAGTTGTTACTTTAAGCTTGCCATGGGCTTGTTCAACTATGTTGGGCACCCTGATATATCTTTAATTGGCTTCCTGCGATTTCTTACTGAACAATCTGGCCTCTCATATATGAACACAGAGCATAATGCGCCTTTTCATTTATCAGTTTTTAAATATCTTATTGTGGTAAGTTTAGAATTGGCGATCAGGAGTTTGCCCTTTGTTGCACTTTAATAAGGTTTTTCAATGTTTCCATCGATCAGGAGTTTGCATTGGGGTTATTACAAAACTGCCCCTGAGACTTAAAAGTCTAATTAGAAAACACACATTTTTTTATAAAACACCCTCCTGAGTCCTGAGGGGCACTTTTGTAATATCTATCCAAGGGTTGGGGGTATTTGCGATTTCAAAAGATAATTTTGCTTTTGATTGGATATCAGGCTGAACCTCAGGGGGGTAATTTTTGTAACTAACTCAGTTTGCATCTACCCTGGAGCCTGGACTATTTTGTCACCATCATGCACTTGAAACTTGTATTAATCTCTTCTTCATTTTGCTTGAGTTTTATAGCTTCATAACATTATTGAATTGAAAATTTTCAACGAGTCAAGGTTAACACTGAAGCTGCGTTTGTCAGATAGAAACACTTTTTAGAGGTAAAGCTTGCAATGAGATCAGAGAATCGGCCTTAGGATTGACTAAAAGGCTTGCTCAAACAGCGCAAGAGACTTTTGGCGACTTTGAGGAAGCAGTTGAAAAGGATGCTACTAAAACTGCCGTAGCAGATGGAACTGTCCATCCTCTGACAAGCTATGTGATAAACTATGTGAAATTCTTGTTTGAGTAAGTCAACTAATTGCCTCAATCCCATATAGTGTGTATCTAACGTCTCCATATCCATATCCATATTTATATGTGTGGACAACAAATGTGAATCTATTACTGTGTAATTCACAGTCGACCTACTTATGTCGTTCAAATTATGACTATGCCTTTTGTCATCAATACGTACTAATGGAGAAAGCCATTTAGTTCAATCCATTCAAAAAAATTAGCCTGCATTTTTTTTTTATTCCTTCTACTGCTCTACAACTATACACGCAGTCAAATGGAAGAGTTGAATTTCACATAATTTTTTTGACTCCTTATGATATCTGACTCTGCCTTCCAGCCTTCCTATTATCTTACATATACCTTAACTCCACTTTTCTGAAACCTATGAAGCTCACCAGAAATTTGCTTGATAATGGGTTCTCTGTGATTCATACTTGAGTCCATTTAAAATTGCTGTATGATTTTTCACACCTCTAATTTACTTGATAGCTAAAACTTCCTCAGTTGTCTAATTCATCCTTTTTACTTGTGAAGTGTTTTCGACCTTCAAAAGCTCCAAGATAAATCTATACAATTGACACAGCACAAAATTTGTGATCCATTTTCAAGTGCATTTGACCAAAAAATTTCTCATTTTGATGCATAAAGCCACAGTATTAAGTTGATTTCATTGTGTCCTTTTATTGTTTTCCAGCTACCAATTAACACTGAAGCAACTTTTCCAAGAATTTGAAGCTGGAGATAAATCAACTTCTAAGTTAGCTGCTGTTACAATGAGGATCATGCAGGCCCTTCAAACCAACTTGGATGGGAAATCTAAGCAATACAGAGATACATCTTTGACTCATTTGTTTCTTATGAATAACATTCATTACATGGTTAGATCCGTCCGCAGGTTAATTGATGTCTCACTCATCTGTAAATTTGTCATTTTGCTAGATAGCTCCTTGCTCTGTGAAGACTGTTCCTTTTTTATTGTTAATGTAGGTCTGAAGCAAAAGATTTGTTAGGGGATGATTGGGTTCAGAGACACCGGAGAGTTGTCCAGCAACATGCAAATCAGTATAAGAGAATTGCTTGGGCAAAGGTCATGCTTTGTTTTCCTTTTATGATCTATCTTCGTGAACAAATAAAAAGTAGTAATTATTAATGGCAACTCCCTCTTTGTGGCATGTTCAAACACTGATATACAGACATTACTTGTCATAATATATAGAACAGCAATATTTCATAGAGGAGCAACCTTTACTTCAACTACTTATATGTCCATTGATCCCCATTTAGTCGCCTGCTGTGTTGATTTTATTTTCCTTTCCACTGAAATAAAAGGCTCGTCTGATGATTAAATTATCCATTTTTTTTCCATTTATATGATACTAATATGTCTCTTTAGTGGGTAGAATAAAAGAACCATATTATGGAATACCTGGTGACATGTTCCAGAAAAAATGCCATTAAGTAGTCCATTTGAATTGTAATACTAATGTTTTCCTTTCTTTTTCTTCCCTGCAGATTCTTCAGTGCCTCTCTGTACAAGGCCTGACATCATCTGGAGGTGGAAGTAACGTTGGTGCTGATGGAGGAAGTAGTAGTGGAGTTTCTAGGGCAATCATCAAAGACAAGTTTGTTTCTTTTTTCTTTTTTCCTTTTTCATTTTTCATTTTTTGCGTTGTTAATATTCTGATTCTGAAAATGTTGTTCCTTCTTTGCTTGTGTTAGTCATTTGACTATATTTTATTGTGTATTTATTAGATTGAAGACATTTAATATCCAATTTGAGGAGCTTCATCAAAAACAATCCCAATGGACAGTCCCTGACACAGAGCTTCGAGAATCCTTGAGGCTTGCCGTTGCTGAAGTCTTGCTTCCAGCATACCGATCTTTCATCAAACGGTTTGGGTAGGTATTACGTATTCAAATCCCCCTTTAAATATTCGTCACATTGTTTCTTCTCTCGAAGTAATACATTTGAAAGATTATCATCGTATGATAGGCTCATTAAGAATATTCTGCTGACGTCCGGATGCCTTATTGAAATTTAACAGGCCTATGGTCGAGAATGGTAAGAACCCCCAGAAGTACATTAGGTACGCACCAGAGGATCTTGAGCATATGCTTGGAGAATTTTTCGAGGGCAAGACCTTAAATGAGCAGAAACGTTAGATCTTGATCCGTTGTCATCACAATATCGACATTGCTGGTCTCGGCTTTCAATAGTGTGGCATCATTTTTCCGTCTCAGAGATTGACACATACACAGCTAGCAGCTAGTCCAGTTTATCGGTGTTGGTTGGTAGAACATGGGTATATCCATTTCGGACCCTTGCGTGATTCGAGTAGAGGAATAATTGTAAACAGAAAGTATGGTTTCTTGGACGTTCTGTCTTTGAGCATGCTTATTGTCAAGAGTTGGTTATAGATCAAAATAGTATTGTTACATATGACATATTACGGTGTGAAATGACATACTCATAGTTAACGTAATGAACTTTTGGTATACAAAAAATTTGGTATTGTATCGAACATTTCGTAAGAAAAAATAATTAAATAAATGAAAAACACATACTCTGTTATTTTGGATCGAATTTAAATGAATTAAATTAAAATTAAATTTAAAAGAAAATATTTTGTCTTATATGAATAGATATTCCTTTGTAGGGTAAATAGGTATGAATATACTTTTAAATATACAGTAAATATATCCTTTTTTGTATATTTGTTATTTACTGTATTTTTTAGTATTATTTTTTTTTTAATTTAATTTCAGTTTATTTCAAAGTATTTCAACAGACAAAACGGATGAGGGGCAATTTAGGTATTTCGACAGCGCCACCATAGAGCAAATGTTGGAAGCAACAACCAGCACCACACCCGTGTGATGACTCTGTGCCGATCTTTCCTTCATTTTGACACCTCACCACTGCTGCACCGTATTAGTACACGCACAGCTACACCTCTCCCTCGAAAACTTTGCAAATTCACAGCTCCACTTTCGTCATCATCATCGTCATCAATGGATATCCCTCCAGAAGGCTACAGAAGAAACGTCGGGATTTGTCTCATTAACCCCTCGAAGAAGGTGCGTTTTTATCTCTCTTCGCTCGATTACACACGCTTCGTGTTCGAATTTCGATTTGTAATTTATTTCTTTATTTTCGTGTTAGGTTTTTGCTGCTTCGAGACTTGATGTACCAGGTGCTTGGCAAATGCCTCAGGTTGGATCCGTCGTTGATATAATTAGGGTTCATAATTATTGAATTATTGAAATTAATCTAAAATTTTGATTTTTGTATAAATAATAATATAAATGCTTACTGTTCTAATTATTTGGACTATGGCTGTCATTTTGTAGGGAGGTATAGACGAAGGCGAGGACCCTAGTAGTGCTGCCATCAGGGAATTGAGAGAAGAAACTGGTGTTACTTCTGCTGATATTGTTGCTGAGGTATGTATGCCAACTCGACTCTCTTTCGCATTTCTATTCTTCGTGTTGCTTTTGTTATGTTCGAAGAAGATTGCTCAGTGTCCAGCTTTATATTTGAGTGTATAGATATTTGTTTATGTTCTATGAACTACCGAATTAGCTGGGTGGAAGCAAACATGCCTTATGCTTCTACTTAGTTGATAAGCGATTTACCATCCAGTCCTAAACTTGCTATCCTGTATTTATGTTCTTGTCTTGTTTTAACTTGTTAGTGATAAGATCGGAGAAGATAATTATTTTTACTTTAGAATAATTCATTATATTCGCCGCCCGTAAGAGCTATGCTTCTTCCTCTGAATCCACATAATTGATAATGCTCCTCGGGAAATTATTGTGTGATCTGCTCTGAGGTTTTGCAAGTTATTTAATGCACTTCAGAACCTTACTATTTGCATTGCAGGGGCTAATCTGGCATGAGATGCTGACTCGTGCCTTCCATATCTTCAGTTAGTTATGTTTATGCTACTTCAATTTTATAATGAAGCCGAGAAAGTAGAAACCTTTTTAGTTGATAGTAATAGTAAACAACTCGTCTTGCATCTACTAGGTGAAAAGTGAACTACCCCTGTACACCAACATTTAACAGGTTGGATAGTTCATCTATTGTAGAGCTTTCATTCAATTTACGACCAAGTAGGCATCCTGTATTTGTATTGAAAAATACGAATCTATCTGTCCTGCATAGTGTTCTTTCCATTTTCATGAGCATAGTCTGCTCTGGACTATCTTGTATCATTGTTTTATTTCCTCACAATATTTATCCCGCAGGTGCCATATTGGTTGACATATGATTTTCCACCAGATGTCAGGGTAAAACTAAATAAGCAATGGGGTTCGGACTGGAAAGGTCAAGCACAGAAATGGTCAGCACTATTGCGCTCCGTATTTCTTCACTAATATGTGCAATGTCTTTTACTATGTAGTCTTATACTTCTGTTGTCCTTTATTATGCCCGATTCACGGTATTTGTAACATCAGGTTTCTTTTAAAATTCACTGGAAATGACGAAGAGGTCAATCTCTTGGGTGACGGCACCGAAAAGCCCGAGTTTGGACAGTGGTCATGGAAATCACCGCAAGAAGTAGTTGATCATGTCAGTCTTCCTTTTCTGTTTTGAAAAACTGAATATTGTCATATTATTCAGCAGGTGGTAGATACTCAACACTACGTAAAATATGTCTTTGCAGGCAGTGGATTTCAAGAAGCCTGTGTACTCGGAAGTTCTGAAAGCTTTCTCACCATATCTTCAGTAGATTATCGAGTTTATGGCATCTGCTAAAAAACCACTGTTCTAAACAGGTCAATGCAATTCAACTCTTATCTATCATATTTATCGTTGATGTATGCAGAAAAAGGGTCGGGGCTAGTAGATGCCAATGCTCCTTTCCTAGTATTACTGAAATCGTTGGCAGTACTGCAATAGGCTCACGTCTTAACCGAACAAAATTCTCTGAATTTTGATTTTTGGCTACCTTTGTATTCTTTATTCAGGATATAAAGGGCCTGAGTACGTAGTTGAATGGCACAATGTTCTTGCAATTTATGTACTGGTTTATCGTCAAGCTACATTCTGCCCTCATCACAAATAACTATTGCATTTGTTCTTCAATATACCTGTAAACACACTCTTTAGAATTGAACTACTTATAATTTTACTTAACCTTTTAAATACAAAGAGAAATCAAGATCTTTGATTATAGTTTCACAAGTCATGGGTCAAGAAGAAGATATGAATTTGTTAGGAAGGATTTGCTGTAATATTGCTTACATGGTATCCAACAAATTACGAGTCATAAACCCTTCCCTTCATTATGCTGTTCACTTTCTTTCTTTCTACCATGGCACCACCTTGTCATTTGCTAACATGCTACACTTGATGTCCACTATCAAACATAATTTCAACCTCCAATTATCCCCCAAATACGGCATACCACGCCTTATCGATCGAGGAAGCCATATGGCAGAGACACTAGGATGCAATCACACGACGTTTAATCCAGCCTCCACAGTTTTTGGTGTACAAAATCTCAAAGCGTAGTAACTATTGAAGTTAGGTCAATAACTCTTTAAAATATTTTGTTAAAGTGATAAGGTATAATCAATCCATTCTAATTATATGCGAGCTCAAGGTTTTTATTTAATTTGATGCCGAGATATTTGACAAGAACTTTGATCCCTTTAGAAAAGGGATCTCTCTAATGCCGAATACGAGCGAAAAATCAAGTTTCTCTGCGCACCTCGCTAGGAAAACCAGTTGATGAACTCGACAAATCTCATCGGCCTTTTCTTGACTCTCTGCTCAGATGATCGTCGATCCGTTCTGATCCATTAATCACCATTGGTGGAATATAATTGTTCAACCTTCAGCCGCATTCTCTGCCACCAAGACTCGTTTTAACCACCAACGCAGTGTCCAACCATCGTTGTTACAACGACAATAATGGGCCTTCCAATCATCACCCCAACTAGAAAGGTAACTCCAGTAGCTATTCCCTTGATGAACTTACCATGCCAAAATTGTGGTACAGTGTGTGAGCCATTTTGCTAATAATAATACTTGTAAAGGGCGTTATAAAAAAATGGATCCCTGATCGATATGCCTTCAGTAGTTACGTGCTATTGCAAGATTATTACGCCTCGTGGTCGTGTAGTTCTTACCGTGAAGACATTATACTGTATATACTTGTTTGATCATTGTGTGTGTATAATTGTATAAGATGTAATTAAAGTCTCATCTTTTAGGAGTTAAATTATCTTTGATGGCGTTATGCATGATATGTTATAACAGTGGCCGGTTTGAGTTAGGGGGGGCCCATTTTTACTACTTCCTCCGTTCCACAACAGTTGTCGTACCTTCTTTACAAAAGAAGTACGACAACTAGTACGGGACCGAGAGAGTATTTTTTTCGGCTCAAATAACTATCCATAATTATATGTAAACTTTTGAAAAAAAAAATTATTATTATATATTTAAATTTTTACTTTAAAAAATATAAAATTTATGATCAATACTTTATTTACATACATTTAATTAAAAAAGTTAATCATTTTAGATTATTCTATCAAAGTGTATATATTAAATTTCTATCAAAGTGTACATATTAAATTTAAATCAAACTAATAAATTTTTATGAATAAATCAATATTTTTTATATTTTTTTAAATAATTTTAATTATAAAAAATATATTTTATATTTTATTATTGTAAAAAATATTGAAGGTTTGATATTTCGAGCACTTAATTTCAAAATATAAACTTATTCAGTATAAACTTAATTTCAAAATATAATATAAACTTATATTATATTCATGTACACAAACAAGAAAAATAAATTAATTAAGAATATATACTAGTACTGTATAGTTATGCTTATGATATTCTATTTATCGTCTCTCTTTCTCTTTGCAGTAAGCTTCCCTTCAAAAATCAAATATCACACCCTTGACATCAGCCAACAAGGTCAACTCCCACAGTGCATTAATTCGTCCACCCGAGGTATATCATGTTTTACTTATTTTCATTTTATTTTGTAATTGAGAATAAAATGTTTAAAAAAATATAAATAATTATTTCTTTAAATGAAATGTGAATATTGATAGAGACAATTCCAAAATGAAATAGCTGGAAGTTCTTCTTCTTCCATCCCTAAGCTGAAAACTAGTGGTGCAACCACACTGGAGATTGTCCACAAGCAAACTCTATGCGCTCATCTAATCGCCACGTCATCGTATTCGTCGTTAGCAGAAGAGATCCTCCACGCAGACCGTCAAAGGGTAAAGTCCATCCATGACAAAATCAAAACGAGCACGAACACAAACACAAACAGGGCGTTTGACCTTCGGAAAAAAAGACGTGAAATTCACTTCTTTAACTAATGTCCCAAAGTATTCATATTTCTACTTCATCAAGATCGTCTCTATAACCGTAGGGAAGACCCGATTGCGTATACCCCCCTCGGTTTTCAAACAGAACAACACCATCATAGACTCCGGCACGACGATCACCTACCTTCCGCACGGGGCCTACGACGTTATGCGCGAGGAATTCAAGCGCCAGATGAATACGAGTGTTGTTGTGTTTCCGACTATATGGTTTATGTTAAAATGTACACGAAAAATCATCTCCGGACACAAAATCAACAAAATGCACTTCAGGGGCAAATTGGTAATTTTGCCAGGATTTGAATTTCGCGGATGATGAAACGACGTCGTTTCGGCCCTGAACTGGCAGCGTGGTGCATGGTCTAGGGCGAGCGATTTCTCAGCGGATTCTTCACCTCATTGCATGATTCTTACGCAGCTGTGGTCCCCGCCATCTCATCTACTTGATGCACAAGGAATTGGATCGATTGATCAAACGGCTGAGATTTGCGAGGTTGTTGCAGGTCGACGGTTTGGATGAAGAAATCGATTTTGTGCATTTTCGTTTTAGTATATAATCGCGTCTGTTAGCGATGGATATGCAAGAAGTGAGCTAGAGAGAACATTGTGTAATTGTTCATTTGCTTCGTATAATCCCATAACCACCCTCTCCTCCACCGTGCACGTAGATTACCTTTCCGGTGATCGAAGCACGTAAAATCGTTTGTTGTGTGATTGTTTCTCTTCGTGTTTGTGTTCGATTAACCTTATACAAACTTTCTACGGCGTGAGAGTGAGTGTTAATCGACGCGTGTGTGATTTTAGTGTTCAGTTCAGTGGTTCAGTGTTAATATCCATTGTTCAGTGTCTTTTGCGCTGTTCAGTGTTATTGTGAGGGATTCAGTGTCAACAGAGCTCGCGTTTGTTTCTGTTGTCTTGGCTGTCTTTTTCTCAACAATTGGCGCCGTCTGTGGGAAGGAGAATCACTGGAGATGAAGGCTGGATCCGCCAAATTCGAGGTGGAGAAATTCACTGGGAAAAATGATTTCAGTTTATGGAGGATCAAGGTGCGGGCTGTGTTGGTTCAACAGGGTTTGATTTCAGCTCTCACACCTCCAGAAATTGTTGCTGAGAGAAGGGAGAGGGCCAGAGAAGGTTCAACTTCTGGATCCATTGAGGATGATGCAGATCTGGAGGATATTTCCATGAGGGCACACAGTGTCATCATTCTCAGCCTTGGTGATAAGGTTTTGAGAGAGGTATGTAAGGAACCTAATGCATATAGTTTATGGAAGAAGTTGGAGTCATTGTATATGACAAAATCTCTGGCAAATAGATTATACATGAAGCAAAAACTCTACTCATTTAAGATGGTGACTGATAGACCAGTGTTGGATCAAATGGATGAGTTTATAAAGATTCTAGATGATTTGGAGAATATAGATAAAAAGCTTGATGATGAGGACCAAGCTCTGTTGTTGCTGAGTTCTCTGCCATCAGTTTTTGATCAATTCAGGGATGCCATGATATATGGCAGGGAGCATGCCTTGACCCTTGATGAAGTTCAAATAGCATTGAGGACCAAAGAGCTGCATAAGAAGGAATCATCTAAGAAGGATCACTCAAACTCACCTGAGGGTTTGATCATTACTGGGAAGAAGCATCACAAGAAGAAACCATCACAGGGGAAGCCAAATGCAGGTGGAGGTGGAGCTTCTACTTCTGGAGAGAGTAGAAAATGCTACCACTGCAAGAAGGCAGGCCACCTCAAGAAAAACTGTTATGCATGGAAGAAATTGCAGGAGAATCAAACTACCCCACAACAAGCTGATGTCATAGTTGGAAATGAAGACTGTGAGGATGCTGAAGTGTTGAATGTGACTTTGAGTGGGAAAGACACTGAATGGATCCTTGATTCAGGGTGTACTTTTCATATGAGTCCAAAGAGAGAGTGGTTTGAGCAGTTTGAGGACACTGATGGTGGTTGTGTGGTATTGGGAAATAATGTCACATGCAGAGTTCAAGGTATTGGCTCTGTGAGGTTGAAACTTCATGATGGATCAACTAAGCTTCTCACTAAAGTCAGATACATCCCTGAGCTAAAAAGAAATCTCATTTCACTTGGTATGTTGGATAGTTTGGGTTTCAGCTTTGGTTCACATGGTGGATGTCTGCAGGTGAAGAGAGGGACTGTAGTTGTGCTTGAAGGGTTCAAGAGAAATGATCTTTACTATCTCAAGGGATCTGCTGTGACTGGTGAAGTGTCTCAAGTCACAGGAGTTGAGAGAGTTGAGGTTTGGCATCAGAGAATGGGCCACCTCAGTGAGAAAGGTCTGAATGAGCTCTCCAAACAAGGGTTGTTTCCAAAAGACAAGTTGACTAAACTGAAATTCTGTCAAACTTGTGCATTGGGGAAAGCTGTGAGAGCTGCCTTTGGTACTGGGAGACACACCACTAAGGGTATTCTTGATTATGTTCATTCTGACCTGTGGGGGCCAGCTAGAACAAATACCAAAAGTGGTGGGAGGTTTTTCATGTCAATCATTGATGATTTTAGCAGGAAAGTATGGGTGATCATACTTAAAGCTAAATCTGAAGCCTTTGAAAAGTTCAGAGAATGGTTGATTGAGGTTGAAAAGCAATCTGGAAAGGAGTTGAAGAATCTGAGAACTGACAATGGCTTGGAATTCGTTTCTGAAGAGTTCAATGAACTGTGTAGGAGCAAGGGTATTGCCAGGCACAGGACAGTGGCATCTACTCCACAACAAAATGGAGTAGCAGAAAGAATGAATAGAACTTTGCTTGATAGAGTAAGGTGTATGCTGTTGAGTTCTGGACTTCACAAGTCTTTCTGGGGTGAAGCTGTGAGTTGTGCTGCTTATTTGATAAATAGGAGCCCTGCAGCTGCTTTGAGTATGAAGACTCCTCAAGAAATTTGGACTGGAGTTGCTCCAAATTTGGATAACTTGAGGATATTTGGCAGCTTATGTTTTGCTCATAACAGGGGGGATAAACTGGAAGCTAGAGCTCTGAGATGTGTGTTTCTGGGATACCCTAAAGGAGTAAAAGGATATAGGTTGTGGTGTATTGAACCTGGAATGCATAAGTGTGTCATAAGTAGGGATGTTATTTTTGATGAAAACACTATGCCTATGCTCACTGAGAAGAATCTGGAGAATAATGAGTTGTTTGAGGTGGAGTTGAATGGCAGAGAGGATGTGAGTCATGAAGAAAATGAGGTTGAAGATGATTTTGAGGTTCCTGAAAATGTTGATGATCACAGTGGATATCAACTTGCCAGAGACAGAGAAAGGAGAGTGATTCACCCACCTCAGAGATATGCACATGCTGATGTGGTTTCATATGCTCTGTTGGTGGCTGACTTTGTGGATTCTGCTGAACCAAGTACATATTCAGAAGCTATTTCAGGTTTTGAGAAAGAAAAGTGGATGGTTGCAGTTCAAGAAGAACTGCTATCACTTGAGAAAAATCAAACCTGGTCCATTGTCACTAAGCCACCATCTCAGAGGGTTGTTGGTTGTAAATGGATTTTCAAGAAAAAACTTGAGGGAACTGATGCTAAGGATGTGAGGTTCAAGGCTAGACTGGTTGCAAAAGGCTTTACTCAGAGAGAAGGTGTGGACTATAATGAGATATTCTCACCTGTGGTCAAGCACTGTACAATCAGGATCTTGTTGTCCATTGTAGCTCAAAAGGATCTTGAGTTGCATCAGATGGATGTAAAAACAGCTTTCTTACATGGGGAACTTGAGGAGAAAATTTATATGAAAATTCCAGAAGGGGTGGAAGGTGCTTACTGTGAAAATAAGGTGTGTCTGCTCAGGAAATCTTTATATGGACTGAGGCAGAGCCCTAGACAATGGTATAAGAAGTTTGATAATTATATGATGCACATTGGTTTTGTCAGATGCAACTATGATTGTTGTGTTTATCTGAAAATGAAGTCTGGAAAGGTGATCACATACCTGCTTCTCTATGTTGATGATATGCTCATTGCAAGTTGTTCAAAAGTTGAGGTGGAGTCTCTCAAGAAATTACTGAGGTAAGAATTTGAAATGAAAGATCTAGGTGTGGCTAGAAGGATCTTGGGGATGGATATTTACAGAAACAGGAGTACTGGGATTCTGAGTTTATCTCAAACTTCTTATCTGGAAAAGGTTCTAAAAAGGTTTCATATGCATGAGGCTAAGATCTCTCAAACTCCTTTGGCTCAACACATTAAACTCTCTGTGGATCAAAGTCCAACAACTCAGTCAGAAATCAACTCTATGAGTAATGTTCCCTATGCTTCTGCAGTTGGGAGTATTATGTATTCAATGGTGTGTAGCAGACCTGATCTGGCTTATCCTATGAGTACAGTGTCAAGGTTCATGTCAAATCCTGGAAGGATTCACTGGGATGCTGTCAGGTGGCTTCTCAGGTACATTAAGGGTACTTTGAATCATGGTTTGATGTTTAGAAGAAGTGATCTCAGTGGAGATGCTTTGATTGGATATGTTGATTCTGACTTTGCAAGTAATGTGGATACTAGAAAGTCCATTTCTGGTTATGTTTTCACTTTATTTGGTACTGCCGTGGTTTGGAAAGCCTCTCAACAGGGTGTAGTTGCTTTGAGCACTACTGAGAGTGAGTATATGGCTATGACTGAAGCTATCAAGGAAGCAATATGGTTGAAAGGGATTCTAAATGAACTTGGAGTTGAGCAAGAAACAGTTTCAGTGAACTGTGATAGCCAAAGTGCTTTGCATCTGGTAAAACACCAAGTGTTTCATGAGAGATCCAAACATATTGATGTGAGACTGCATTTTGTTAGAGATGTGGTTGATAAGAAGATAGTGAAGGTTGAGAAAATTGCCACTGAAGGCAATCCAGCAGATAGCTTTACCAAGGTTTTACCTGTGGAGAAGTTTAAGTTATGTCAGGATTTGGTCCAACTGGTGGACCTTTCACAATCTCAGTAAGGTTGTGGTTCTTTTAACTGCAGTTGAGGTGAGAGATCAGCTGTGGTTGTAGAGTTATGCAACAAAATACTCAAACTGGCAGTTTTGGGAATTTTGGAGTATGACTCTGTGGTTTTCTTGCTCAGTTGTGTTTCTGAGTGGTTTGACTGTGGCCTGAGGTTCATAGTCATGTTTATGAACTGTGGGGATTGTGTTTTCTGCATGGTTGTTAAGAATTCTTAAAGTCAATGGTTTGATTGACTGGACAGTGTCTGTTCTTGAATTACTTGTGAAGTGATTCTGTGTTGGAGCATGGTTTGTGGTGGATGAAATGTGCTGTGGAGTCACATTTCAGTGTACAAACCTAGTGGAGGTGGTTTGAAGTCATTTGGTTCAGAATTGAAGAAGTTGAGTACATGAGTTTTTCAACTAAATCAGTTTTGAGTGACTTAGTCGCATTTGGGATTTTCTGGAGCTATAATGAATCATATGATGAGTTCTTGGTATGGATTTGAAGCTAAGGAATCAAGGATCATGATGGGACTGATTGGAGATCTTAATTCCAGCTGTGGAGAGCAGGATTTGGATTTGAAGTTGGTTCTGAAATCTGATTCAGGTCAGTTCTTGAACTGAATCTTGATCAGTGCTTTTATGGGGTGATCAGTGTTGTACACTGTGATGCTGTTGTGCTATGGAGACTTGCTGGGAGTTGATTTGTTGTGTAAGGTGGAGATTTGTTAAAATGTACACGAAAAATCATCTCCGGACACAAAATCAACAAAATGCACTTCAGGGGCAAATTGGTAATTTTGCCAGGATTTGAATTTCGCGGATGATGAAACGACGTCGTTTCGGCCCTGAACTGGCAGCGTGGTGCATGGTCTAGGGCGAGCGATTTCTCAGCGGATTCTTCACCTCATTGCATGATTCTTACGCAGCTGTGGTCCCCGCCATCTCATCTACTTGATGCACAAGGAATTGGATCGATTGATCAAACGGCTGAGATTTGCGAGGTTGTTGCAGGTCGACGGTTTGGATGAAGAAATCGATTTTGTGCATTTTCGTTTTAGTATATAATCGCGTCTGTTAGCGATGGATATGCAAGAAGTGAGCTAGAGAGAACATTGTGTAATTGTTCATTTGCTTCGTATAATCCCATAACCACCCTCCCCTCCACCGTGCACGTAGATTACCTTTCCGGTGATCGAAGCACGTAAAATCGTTTGTTGTGTGATTGTTTCTCTTCGTGTTTGTGTTCGATTAACCTTATACAAACTTTCTACGGCGTGAGAGTGAGTGTTAATCGACGCGTGTGTGATTTTAGTGTTCAGTTCAGTGGTTCAGTGTTAATATCCATTGTTCAGTGTCTTTTGCGCTGTTCAGTGTTATTGTGAGGGATTCAGTGTCAACAGAGCTCGCGTTTGTTTCTGTTGTCTTGGCTGTCTTTTTCTCAACAGTTTACGTTCGAGGGTGACGTGGCGGTTGAGTTGGATCGTTCCGGAGTATTTTACGTGGTTGATTCGAGTCTGGTGTTGCCGGAGGGAAATTAGGGTTCGGACACCCAACCGCTGGATGATCAATCAAATTCGATGGAGATATGAATGCAGAGTCATTGTAAGCATAATTACTACTTGCGATTTCAAAATAAGCTTATAAGCAGTGATTGTGTATAATAAAAGGTATATTATGGTTGATGAAGAATTAATTTAAGCGATTACTAGAAATTTAAAGTCAGCTGTATAAGTAAATTTTGTTTTTGGACAAAATCGGCTTAGCTGAACTAAAATGAAATGAACTGAAATAAACTGAAGTCAAACTAAAATGAAAAATAAACTGAAGTCAAGCGATTTGAACTGTGATTTTTTTATAAAAATAATAATTATTTGTATAAATTTTTAAATATATTATTAAAAATATTAATAATATATATTTTCTTTTTTGTCTATGTCAATTAGAGTGTCTTAGGATGAACTGAAATGAAATGAACTAGATTGAGATTAAGTCCAAAAGAACAAGTTTTAAGAGCTTATAAGGCTATATGAACTGAAATGAACTAGATTGAGATTAAGTCCAAAAGAACAAGTTCTAAGAGCTTATAAACTATTAAAATTTGTTTGTTAAATTTAAAAAAAAAGATTTTTAAAAACTTAAAAATAAGATTTATTTAAAAAAAAAAGTAAGAGATACTCCCTCCTTCCCTTAACACTATGCATAGAGAAAATGACACGTAGATTAAGAAAAAGTGATTTTTTGTGTGTTTTATAATATAAAGTAGGAGTATAATAGGTATTGATGTGTATGTAATAAAATAGATAGTTGAAAAAGTAGTGGTATAAGAGTAAATAAATGTGTATTGGGAGGATAAAATTGTGAAAAGACATTCCATTTATGGAATGTGCACTGTTTTAAGGGATTGACTAAAAAAAAAGTATACATTGTTTTAAGGGAAAGAGGGAGTACTTTTTTTAAGCAGACTTGCTAACTTAAACAATAAAAGACTAAATAACCCCTAAAATTATTAGATTATATATATATATATATATCAAAAAAGGAACGTGCTAAACGAGCAGAATCGGCCTATTGACAGAAATATTTTAAACAATTATTTTATAAATGTAACAATATTTTAATTATTTTTTTGACATGTTATTTAATTTTTAATTATACGATGCAATTTATTAATTTAATTAATTAGTAGAATAATTTATCTAGTTTAATTAAGTATATTTTTTGACATGTTATTTAATTTTTAATTATACGATGCAATTTATTAATTTAATTAATTAGTAGAATAATTTATCTAGTTTAATTAATAAGTATAATTAATTTTATTAAGACATTATAATTTAAAATCTAGGGGTAATCACGAACGATGACACTTCTAAGATGATTATTATTTATAGTACCCAATTTTTTCTCTTAGTATTATACAGGGCACTCTGCCCATTTTATCCTTTTTCATTAAAAAAATTAAGAAATTAATTGATATATAAAATTACGCAAAAAATCTAAACTATAATCCTACATTCAATAGTTCCTCATTCGACTACACATATATATTGAAGTTTCGTCAAATACATTCAAAAATCTTTCGGCTCATTGATATAAAATCAAAATTAATTGATATATAAAATTACGCAAAAATCTAAATTATCCTATGTTCAATAGTTCCTCATTGACTACACACATCAAGTTTCGTCAAAGACATTCCAAAATCTTTCATCTTCAGCTCATTGATATAAAATCAACACTTCTATCATAGATATAAAATCACTTGAATTCAAAAATTTGTCATAGATAATTCGTAT
The DNA here is from genome assembly GCA_954870475.1 of Euphrasia confusa. Classification (NCBI taxonomy): domain Eukaryota; kingdom Viridiplantae; phylum Streptophyta; class Magnoliopsida; order Lamiales; family Orobanchaceae; genus Euphrasia; species Euphrasia confusa. The sequence continues at coordinate 26,155,138 of OX940967.1, forward strand.
AATAATATTGATATATCTATCATAGATATGAAAAATAAATTGAAATCTATCATAGATATCAAAGAATTCATAAAATCACATACGTAAATCATAAATCTATTATAGATATTTACAAACTAAACTAGAAATGTAAATCATAAATCTATTATAGATATTTACAAACTAAACTAAAATCTATTATAGATGCAAAAAATATGTAAAAACATTACACAAAGAATGTTCCACATACGCATCTCATAAAACACTCATCTCTTCGCTCATCCAAAATATATAATTATATTTATATATAATTATAAATATATAATGCAAATATATTTTGTGTGCTGTAATATATTTTGATATTAATGTAATCTCGGTATATTAATGTAATCTCATGTTTGCGCAAATATATTTAGCGCAAATATATAAATATATATTAGTAGCGTGTTTAATATTAGTGAATATTAAAATAAATTAATATATATTACCGTAATATTATTGTAAGGATATTTATGACTTTATACATTTTAAAAAATGCCCTTACTTAGTATTTAAAAAATACAAATACCCTAATAAACAAACAATTAAAAAATATATAACCCCTACAAATGAGGTGAAAAACAATGGGTGTTGGAAATAATATTAAAATCCAATCTGCCCCATACCCTAATATTACCTAAAATCTATTTATGATAAATAAAAATATGATTTCCAAATTTAAGTATTATTACAAATCAAGTAAATTTATGTATATAGTGGGTCAAGAATTCATGAATTCAATAGGCAGGCCCGCCCAAAGAAAACCCCTCCTATCCTATACTATAAATTGAGATGAAAACATTATTCCTTAGTATCTACTCCTATATCTCCATCTATCCCTTTCCTTTGCCGTCGTCTCAAAAGTAGGATTCTTTCTCTCGTATCGTATGGTGTTGCTTTTCTTCTAATATTTGAAATTAAATGTTTATTTATTGATTGATTTCCAGGTACGAAAACTACTGTTTGTTCGTTCGTTCGGATCCTGCGGTGAAAACTATGTCGGGTATGAAATCAATTTTACTTTGCGATCTGAAATTAGGGTTATGGTTGTTTTTGTGCTATTTAATAATCCATGAAACTAATTTGTCCACAGAAGGTATTGACGTGGGAAACATATCTCAAGGCTTTCTGAATCCCCCGTCTCTCGGTATGAAATCAATCGTACGTGTATTCTCTTTGTCTATATATATATATATATATATATATATATATATATATATATATATATATATATATATATATATATATATATATATATATATATATATATATATATATAAATATATATATATATGTTTATTTGATCGCTGATATATATATGTATATATCTTGTTTGTCCTCAGAATCGTTCGGTTTCACACCTCTAAAATGTATGTCTCCCAACACCAAACCCTCGGATGTTCTTACTCTTTGTAGGAACAATATTTGTCTTGGTGAGTATTGCTACTCCATCCATATCTATTTACTGCATGCATTATGTGTTGTTTTGTTATGTCTACTAATGAACATGAAATTATTAAACAAACAGATTCAGACTCCTCTACCTTCGACTTCGAGTTAATTTCAGTTATGCTTGGGCCCGGCACTCCTGATGAAGACGGTTACGATTCCCCCGACGAAAACTATGTCGTTCCAAATAATCGTGATTGTGATCGTATTGGATGTACTGTGTACGAGGGTTGGCCGAGGGACCCCACTACTAAGTCGCCGCCGAAATATTGCAAGGAGTGCTCTATGGTGCACTCCCCTTCCGAGTTGTGCTTTGGGGAGTCGTGCAATGTTTGCTATAGCAAGTGTCATTACTTTTGCAGCTGCCCGTACTTGGACTACATTCCACAAGGTGCGGATTTTGACAGCGAAGCCTATGTGGTACATTGTCAGTGTGGCTATCCGTTTTTCGACACTGCCACCTGGACATGCCCTGCCAAGCGTTGTGGTGGTGTGGTGGCAGCGAGGCTTTGTCCCAAGGAGTGTGATATTTGTGAGACAACGTACGAACACACCACTTATGAATGCACCAAGGACGAGGTTGTTGCTGCAAGTCACAGGGAGTTTATAAAAAACTACTTTGTCAACTGTAATGTAATTCTCGGCTACTGCAGAGAGTAGTAGTAGTATGATATTGGTTATTGTAAGCCTACTGTACTATTTTATTTTGATTTGGTTATTGTAAGCCTACTGTATTCTTGGATTTTCGTATTTTGACTACTACTATACTACTTAAGTTTGATTTGGTTATCATTTAATTAAATGTTAATATACATTTTTGTACCTGCTGTCTTGTCAAGTTATGCCCTTCTTTGCGTTTAAACAATATACTCCTATAGCCAGGGTTTTGTAAAAGCAATCTTTCTTTTGTAAATGAATGAATGTAAGATTTTCTCTTTATAGATGCCAATAAAAGCAATCTTTCTTTTCTAAATGAATGAATGTAAGATATTCTTTAGAAGTAGATGAATCTGGGATCAATAATTTAAGGTAGTACTGTAATTATTCAGGTTTGCAAGTTACATAAATATACACTTAGCAGAAATTCAGTCGGTTTGCAAGTTACATAAATATACACTTAGCAGAAATTGGACTGAATAAGCAAATCTAATTAAGGTATAAACAATTCATCAACTGATTTAATTGGCCAGAAAGCTGCACCCGAGCCGCCGACGACGATCGCGATCTCACGGTAGTGGTGGAGGATAGGATTGTGGCCGAGTATGCTGAGCGTGCTACCTTTACAACATCCATATGCACAACATAAATTCAAAAACAACAAAAACAAACATAAGAGGGTCCAATTGCTTTTGCCTTCGCCTTCGGCTTCCAATTGTCTGGTCCTAGGAGGTCGACCACCAATTCCATGCAATCCGGAAGCCAAATATGTGTTTTATCGTCACCACACCTTATTCTTAATGCGGCATCGTATAAATTCACCGTCAATATACTTGAGCGTATAGAGGAACTCCATTGCCAAAGGCATGAGATATGATAGTAGCCCAAATTATTCTTCACTCCATTGTGGATGCCCTACAGTCTATACCTTTACGGCTTTACGTATAATGTATATGAAAATTTTACAACAAGATTTGGTAGGCATTTCTAACATTTCGAGCCTAAGCAATCCGTGTAGAAACTAGGTAATAATACTACTTCATGTGTAAGTCTACTTGAAGTTCTTGACTTCCAATCTTCAACGTTTATGGAAACACATGCCCTAATGCAAATTTGTTGATCCACAGCCCCCATCAAATTCTCGTTTGTTTTTACCTCTTACCGTCTGGATTCGTTTCTTGCTTCCAAATAAGTCCCCAAACTGGCTTTTTCCAAATTATTTCATCGCATGTGAAACCAATTCAAACGATAAATGGCAACCCATTTAAAAGCAAGGCTGATGAAGGACAAGGCCAAAATATCACAGCAGCATATGCATAATTCGATATACAATGTTCGTTTCTTCCTACAGGTTTTCATCTTCTTACAGAAGACACAAAGTCTGAGCTTAATCATCACGACCAACAATCTGTCGTAAATTGTTCATAATGTCCTCGGCAACAATTTCAGGCGAGAACTTCCTCATCATGTCGAGCCTAGCCTCCATTCCTTTACTTTTAGCTTCACCAGGATTGCTCACGACGTGTCTCATCAAAACCTGCAGCTTACTGAAGGAAGGCTCTGCCCACAAGTGCCCCTTAAAAGGTCCATCTTCGACTTCACTCATCCCCTCACAAGGCAACGGATAACTATTCTCATCCGTCAAGTACTCCGTGGGGCCCGACCAATTCGTGGTGATAACCGGCAGCGACATCGCCATTGCCTCCACCACAGGCCGACCCCAACCTTCCCCTCTAGAAGGCAGAACAAATGCATTCACTGCTTTATACAGCCTCGGCATATCCACTTGAGCTATATGTTTATCAATCACGTAAACAGGGGCCCACCCTCCATCAACGGGCTCCTTCAGATCACAGCTCTCCACGTACTCGACAATCTTGTTCCCAAAGTCTCCATCAGAATGATAAGCATTCGTCAACAGATACAAAGCAACATTATCGACCCCAGAGAACTCCTTCAGATACGACCTCAGCAGCACGTCCCACCCTTTTCTGTACTCCCATTTGAACACGCTCAAGAAAACGAACCCATGTTCCAGATTCAACTCGCCCCGTCCCAAAACTAGACTCCCGATCGAGCCCAAGTCCAAACGCTCTACCCCAACCGGATCGAAAAACTCCAAATCAACGGGCTGAACGATCTTCCTGACCTTCTTCGGATCAACCCCACTCAAACTAAATGTCTTCACGTGGAAATCAGTGGGAACCCAGACATAATCCATCTTATTGCACCGCCTGGTGTGAACCGAATTCACTCTATCAGTCTCGAACATAGTCCTTCCGACGACAGCCTTGAACCGGGCGTACCCGCCGGGCGGGCAAGGGAGCGTTTCGAACAGAGGGGGGTACCAAGCCCCTGGCTCGCTATGGCAAACGACGACGGTTTGGTTCGATCGGCACCGGGTTTGGTATAGCTCGATAGCTAGGTTTCTCATTTCCGAAGGAAGGCCGTCCCAGAACTCGACGTTTTCGAGATCTCCGTGCTGATCGATGCTCAATTTGAAAAGGGGGTTCTTTTGCTTCCTGAGGTGAGCGTTCAATGCAGTGATGTAAGACCAGGCCTCTGAGCTGTACCCGCCGCCGGAGAGGAAAGGGGCCATCCATAGGACGCAGTACGGTGTCTCGTCGGAGATTTCCTCCGGCGGAGTAAAACGGAACAAGTTGAAGAATTCGCGGAAAAGATTGGGGTGAGGGGAAAGGGTCGTTTTCAGAATGTATGTTCTGGTGAGCATAGCTGAGAAGAGTATCAGGATCGAAAATAGATAATAAATGGGTTTCATTGAGGAATTGGAGAAACTGGGAATCTCCGGGGAGGAACGACGAAGAAGAAGAAATCAAACCCCTCTTTCTTTCCTGTCAGAATACCCTAATCACTGAGTTTTGCCCTGTATTTTACTTCATATTATTTTTGCACAATTAAATTAAAATAATAATATCGAAATCAACATTCCGTTTTTATTTTATTGAAAAATATTCAAAAATATCACAATTTATTCCATTCATCAATTTATTTTATGTTAATTATTGTACAGTCATTTTTGTTTTTCAAAATTACATTTCCCTCCCCATTTATCGTGTGTTTTGGCGAAAACGAAAACGAAAATCGTTCGTGGGCCTAGTTGACCTGACCAGAGAATGGTGGCCCAAATTACTCACGTGCGCGGCACGTGAGAGCATCCCGAGGAACTCGTCGTCCGTCAACTATCAAATTCTGCGCTACTTACATGGAAGCTTCATTCTCTTTCCCAAATTCTTTTATTTCCGAATTAAATAATAATCGTTTGCGATTTCAGCATCGATTCCTTAATCGTCTACCCTAAGAACTGAATCTTTGATCGATCTCTCTCTACAAATTTTCGATCAAGGTTTTTCTATACCCTAATTCCCTTTTCTAAAAAAACAAAAAAATACTATAATAGAAAATCCATCGCGATGAGGAGGGTTTTTGGAGCGAAGAAAGATAAAGAGCCCCCTCCGTCCGTTCAAGATGCCTCCGATCGGGTTCGAAATCCGCTTAATTTTATTTATTTATTTCATTTTTCTTTGATTTTGTAGTGTAGTGTAACCTGTGATTTTGCCTTTATGATTTGTCTCATGCAATAGTTTTTTTTTTATTTATCTTATTAGGAAAATGAAAGGGTTTTGTAGGGCTTTGGGAATGATTGTTTATAAGTTTTTTCCTACACTATTCCTATGAACAAAATGCTGGTCTTCATTTTATTTACCATGAATGTGTATAGACTCTTAAAGCAATTACTTGTGAGGGTTTGATTGACACTATTGAGACGTAATACAAGCTCGGGCAAGCGATTGTTGTTGACACTGGCCAGTATTATCCGATTTGCATATTTTTTATGCTGACATTGGCTGGTATCGTTGGTGCATGTAATCATGCAAAAAAGTACATAACTATTGAATTTTCTTTGTTCGTAATTATTATATGTATTTTAATTTGTGCTATTCTTGGGGCCTGTGGATTCTTACATCTAATGTGAGGCAGGGAGTTAAAATTGGTATACATATTGTTTATCTCTGTGTTTGGTATCATGATGAGTGGGGCAGGGCTCGTAACGGATAACAGACTTCACCTAGTAAAAAAGATACATTCCCAAGCTGTTATCTGGTATTGCAGACTACAGAGGTATAGGAAGGAACTTCACCTCTCTGATTTAATATAGTAGTAAAATCAAGGAGAATTAGAAACACTATCCATAATTTTTTAAATGATTTGATGGATATGGTGCAAGATCGCGTCTTCTTTTGGTAAGCATATAGGGTTCAATTTTTGAAATGGATTCGAAATTTGACATGATTTAAATTTGAATTTTGATATTTTGAAATTCGAATATAAATAATTGAATCAATTAAAGATTGAGAGATTTATAGTTGAATTATGATTGATTTGAATTTGTTTAATAAAATACTATTAGGTTAAATTTATGTACACAAGGTAACCACGGATCACCTATCATGAGGACATCCGCATAGGTTAGGCTGAGCACCTGAACACTTATCAGTTATCACGTCAAAATCTTGCAATATATATTTGGTTGTTAGGACATCCGACATAGGTTAGGATGAGCACCTGAACACTTATCAGTTATCACGTCAAGGGAGATGACAGGGTTCTAAGTTCTAACCTGCATTATATTGGTTATGAGACATCCAACTTTGGATGATAGAATATATTTAGAGGAACTGGTTTATCATGACTCCTATCAGATTATGGATTTTTTCTCATGTTTCTACCATTCCATGAATCGTGATCCATCCTCCCTAGGTATCTATCCTGTCAGTTAGTGAATTAGTGTAACACATTTTTTTAATTATAATAGTTGTCTTTGCTCATATGCTATAGGAGAAATTGTTGTGTGGTATGTTTTGTTTCCGTTTCTATTTTCTTGACATGTTTTCTCCTTTTATTTATCGTTACATTTGTGTTTATTCATTTGAGTTAAACCATCTCTGTGAATATGTGTTTGTTTCAGATCAATAAAAGAGGTGATAGCGTCGAAGAGAAGATAAAGAAACTCGATGTAGAATTAGCAAGATATAAAGAGCAGATCAAGAAGACCCGACCGGGTCCAGCTCAAGAAGCTGTCAAAGCTAGAGCCATGCGTGTTCTTAAGCAAAAAAGAATGTAAGCTACAATTTTTTTCGTCATTTAGTAGTCACATTGCATTCTATGTACACATGTGGGTGAACGTTGGGAGATTTCTTTTTGTGAATGACTGCATGGATTGTTTACGATTTGTAGCTGAGCTCGAGTCATGGAATTCTTATAACAGGTTGATGAGGGTTTACTTTATTCGATCAGTTTTTGTTTTTATATCTGGTAGAGTAGATTATAATGATGGATCGGACTCGGAAGTCGGAACATAGCATGAATCATGAATGTAGAGTAATCAACTTGTTGAAGCAGGTCACCATTTAAGCTTTAGATTTAAATTAGTTACAGTCCACTATTTCCCTCGAGAAATAGTTAAACTTACACCACCATTATATTTCCTGCTGCCACTTTAAATAGCTCAACAACTGTTGCCAAAAGTTTGCATCAGTTTAGGCAGTTTTTCTGTTCGATCAGTGCTTTGAAATCCACCTTGATTGGACTAAGGACTAGTGAGTTTAACTAGGTTGTACAAAGGTTTTTATTCAAAATTTATATATAAATAATTGATGAGTAGCACACTCATGTTTTGGTAGGTATGAAGGTCAGCGTGATATGCTATACAATCAGACATTCAACCTGGATCAAGTTGCATTTGCTGCTGAGGGAATCAAAGATGCTCAACAAACAGTATGTTATAAGAACTTTATATTTGTTTTGTACTTTGATACGACATTGATCTAGATCATTTTTTTTCTTCTACACTTCTCTTTTTCTCTTCCTTTTTCCTTTTTTTTTCTTTTTCTTTTGTCTTAATGTTTTATTCTTTTTTTGTACTTTTTTATCAACCTTTTTTTAGTTGAAGCTTATTTTAATTTAAAAAATAAAAAACTTTTAGAATCAGAGGGTAGAGGTGAGAAAGATTTGAACCCTCGGCCTCTTTTCTACTAGAAGATATTTGATAACCATCAAATATGATTAGTTATTTCATGATGAATTTGTGCATCAATGGTTTGTTGCATGATTATGACGTTCTTGATTTTACTGCTTGCCAATTTAATTACCCATTTAGGGTGGATAGCCTGCTTGGTAGGCAAATTTTGGAAGTCAGATAGTTTTTCTCGCTCCACTTAGTCTGTTGCTAACTCTGCCACATTATCTGCAGATGACAGCCTTGAAGTCGGCAAACAAGGAGCTTAAAGGGATGATGAAAACTGTGAAAATTCAAGATATAGATGTTTGTACCTCATTTATGTCATCTTTCTCTTCTATAAACTATATAGTGAAGGACATTTTGTTCAATATGCTCATATTTATATATATCAACCAATGTATTTAATGTGTTTAGAACCTACAAGATGAGATGATGGACCTCATGGAAGTGAGCAGTGAAATCCAAGAGTCTCTTGGCAGAAACTATAATGTGCCTGATGACATTGATGAGGATGAACTCATGGGTGGTAAAATTTTATTTAAATTCAAATAATGTTGAAAGTGCCTCCAGGAAATTACGAGAATGTTAGGAAGATATTGTTATAAATATGCCTCCATATAAAGTTTTCGTTCTTCTGTTATGCAGAGCTTGATGCTCTGGAAGCAGACATGGGGTTTGAAACTGAAGGTGATGGAGTACCTTCTTATCTACAACCTGATAAAGAATCTGATTTGGACTCGGAACTGAACTTGCCATCAGCACCAACTGGGCATGGTCCGATTCCAGGGGGCAGATCAAATCTGCTGGTATACACTCATTGCAATCAATAACTTTGAATTTTGTTTTATTATCTTATTTCTGAAGGCACTAACTTTAAAATTTATCTCCATTTATTTCTGGAGGCACTAACTCTGCTTGTTTAGGCCGCATATCTAATAACTGATTTTGACTTTTTGACAGGATGAAGATGAACTAGGTTTGCCAGCTGTCCCTCGAGCTTCCCTCCGAGGTTAAGAGAGGGAGTTGCCACTGATGGAGCTTCTTTGTACCTAGTTTAAGCATTGTCTTTTTGGCAAGGCGGCCATTGTAAACATGCCTGCAAAATTCTGTCATTCTCGTTAATTTTGTAAGACCGGATCCTGAAACCTCTGTTGGCTTTTAGATAAATGGGTGAAAATACTGGGTGATATGCTACACATTGAACATCAGATGTAATGTGATGTTGATTGATTCTTTATTCTGTGGTGTTTAAATTTCAAACTCAGGTGGGTGTATATAAATGTTCGGCCTACTTTTCATTTCCATTTTAGTTGGTGGTTACTAGTTACTCGTGTGTTGAATCGTTATATTTTCCTCTTAATATGATTTCAGGTCATCCCTTTTAAGACTCGTTTCTGGCAAAATCTATGTTTTATTGGCCAAGTTTTGTCCAAATTGTTATTATACAAAATTACAAATCCATTATGGCTAATATTTAGTGATATATTGCAATTTTGGGACCTTGTAAGTATAAACTATTGGAGGTACCATAGTTCTTGAAATGAAAATGTCATCAGGTATGAGTTCTCTATACGACCGAGCATATAGGTTTAGAACTCAAGTACATAATCAACAATCAGGACTTTGGCCAAGTGCCTACAAGCTTAGAATTGCTCGCTTAAAATGAATTTTACTTGCAACTAAAACACATTATCAACTTCGTTCTCTACTTTACGCATAAGCTCATTCGTAACATAGAGCCTATACTATTTCGGACCAACTCTTCTTGGAAAAAAAAAACGCATCTGTACCATGCTAGCTATCAACATCACTATGCTAAATCAAAATCTCCATGGTTTATATACTTCATTGATACTACTCCCTAATCATCATGTGCAAAGTAGTAACAACGTCAGCTTCAACTTCAGAGGGCAAACGAGGGGGGCTGTTAAAGTGCTTCCGTTTGTCAGTTGAGATAAAGTTTCCGCATGTCTAACATATTCCAGATGTCACCAGGATGAGCTAATCGATCATCCAAGCCTGAATTGGTGTGGGTCCTGTTGTTATTAGAGGAACCAGCTAGAAAGATCTTTAACCTATCTGCCTCTTTCTTAAGGGACTGGTACTCACCTGCACGAAAGGGAATATACCGGTCATAATCTGAAAATATTGCATTATTAAGAAGAAACGTAGAATCAAGTTCAAATTTCTCACGAAAAGGCAATGAAACGTTTAATGATGTATTAGAGTTGTAAAAAACGGAGACAAAATAAAAAGAGTATATTCTCATGAAAATGGTTTTTGAAAGAATGATACAAGTATAAATTTTGGTATTTGATGTAGTGCTGCTCAATTGTCTACTGAATTCGGGAAGAAAAAAACGAGAAAAACTGCTAAAAACTGAACTTCTCCGTTTATCCAAATGAAGAGATTGTAAATCCTATAGAACTCTTGTGCTCTATATTCTCAAGGGGGTCATGCAACAAGAGGAAAATAGTATCTGGGAAAATTCTGACCATAATCCATATACATCCAACCAAACGCAGATAACAAGAAAATGTTAGTTGCTTGAACACGTAAACAGGGTTGTGTAGGTATCGATTGACTAATATCTGATTCAAACGAATGAAGTCGAAGATAATCAATACAATAGATTAATAGTAATTCTCAGTAAATTACCATCTACATTGAATTTCTCCTGATTTGTCCTCAGTAGCATCTGCTTAAGTGTGTTATTCTCCAAAGACAAAGCATTATGATGCTGCATTACGGAGGTAACCCTGAGAGCCAAATCTGATCCCAGATTCTGTACAATGAATTTTGGGTCAAACAGTTGAAGTAACGAAAAACTACCAACGGGCCAATAAAATAAAAGGTAACAATGTTTGCTTAGGAAAAACACATGTATATGTATACGTACGTACATTAGTATTCTATTTTACGCATGCCTGCTATTAGTACTATTTATTTTCTTCTTATTGATTCCATACCTGAAGAATATCAACAGTTTTTTCCAGCTCAGCAATATATTCGAGTTTACGGGCTCGTGAACTCTGCCCAAGGTGGCTGCATGTTGATTGGTAAATCAGTGTATATTCATACTAAAAATCTTTGCACAACAGGAACAGTTTAGAGATGAGAACAAAGTAAAAGAACGTTAAGGCATATAAAGACGACACCTAGGCAATGCAGTCCCGCTGTTGATAACTATGGAAGTATAATATGTCATAGAACTAAATATTGACTATTCAATAGAACTGAAATCATTCAATAGCTTAAAATAGTCAGTGATGTTGCCAGCTTGCAAAACTCGTATAAAAACTGATGCTGTGCTTTCGAAAAGAAATGACAATCGTAAAATCAGTTAACCTATGATGTACAAGCACTTTTCGAATGAAAACATTTTAAGGACAAACGCGTCAAAATTAGAATCTGACCATTTGATTTGTTTGTTGCCAGTATTGATCTCACCCGCAGAAGTCCCAAATGATTCTGACCGTCCAACTCCAGAAACACAAGTATATCCATCAAAGAGAGGTGGAGTGTTTAGCGTAACATATTCTGAAAATGCCGAAATCATTTCCTTTTCAGGCTTGTCTTTTCTTCGAGGGGAATTAGGACCATACGTATAACTAGACTCCAATCCATCATCATCTGGCTCACAAGAATCAACAGTTTCCGTCTCTTTGAGTTGATCTGACACGTTATTACAAAGGGTGTATGAGTCACTAGAAGCTCCTTCTGAATCACTCAACAAATCATCGAACCATGCTGGCTGCTCGTCTAATATGTAATCTCCACGCTTCCTGGATTGCAAAAGCTCAATATCTTTGCTCGAGGGTCGTGGAGTCGAGACATTAACTTTTGGGGCCACAGATTTCTTTTGGAGAGGGCATCGAGGAGGGAGTTGGGAGTGCCTTGACATGCTGAGGTGTCAGCTTCTGAGAAACGGATATAGCACGGCTTAAATAAATATTTGAAATCCAGGACACAACTCACTCTATGAAACAATCCAAGAAAAACTATAACGGAAACACGATAAAATGCAAGCTATCTCTGGTATGTAGTAAAGAACCCCTCTCTAGTTTAGCCTACAACAATTCATCATCTTTTGTATTTCATATAAACGTGCAGGCAAAAAATCCCTCGCTATGGTTCGGTTTGGGGAACATTTTTGTACTCATGTAAGTAAACACATGTGAATTTCATCAGAAATTAACATCACACATTATCAAATAAACAGAGAACAGCCACAGAAACACAGACGAAAAATCAATAAATCAAGAACTCAACAAAAACCCATTGTCAGATTCCAGAGAAGAAAACAAGATTTGAAAGACAGCGAATAAATTGAACGAATTTGGATCCACCCCAGAATACAAGAACCCAGAAAAGACTACGACGCAGACAAATTCAGAAAACTAAAAAGAGTAGGAACAAGATGAAAACCGATGTGGGTTCCGGCCGAAGGCTTTAGGCAGTACGTTCTGACGGCGCCATCTCTCGATTGTTATGAAGACGACTTATAAAGGAAAATATTTTATGTACAAAATACTCCTAGTGTAATTAGTGTGGGTTGATTCTTGGCTACCCCATGGGTAGTAACCTCACCCACGGGGATCTTGACATGTGTCCAGGTTGAAAAACATGAACATGAAAGTTGTTAATAAAAAAACAAAGACTTGGACACATGTCAAAATCCTCGTGGGTGAGGTTACTACCCATGGGGTAGCCAAGAATCAACCATTAGTGTGTGTAGGGATAGAGACGGAGAATCTTTGGATTTCGATGCAGTATTTAATTATGGATATGATATTATTTAGGTAATACGGAGTAGTACTATTAGAATTTTGATACAGTATTAGGTAACTTATTTTGGAAGCATACAAATTAAATTAAATTAAATTAAATTAAAAAGTTCATTAAAATTTGATGTAAGTTTGGTGTAATTTGTGTGACAATTGTGAAATGAAAGTTGTTGTGATATACTAATGTGTAATTTAATCGATTATAACGAGCAAGAACACACGAGCATAATCTCTGTTTTGTATTACTTGTTCTTTATTGTGTTTTCAGAGTTCAACACTCCTAATCCAAATATAAATATTGATATTTTGTTGAGTTTGAACTTATAAAGCCTAGCATCACTTTTATTTGTGGGACATTGTGAAATGAAAGTTGATGTGATATTATAATGTGTAATATAGTAATTGATTATCATGAGCAAAAAACGGCGCATAATTCAGTAATTATCATGCATTTTATACACACGTTCAAAAGTTTTCTGATTTGTAAATTCGCTTGTTCTTCTTTGTGTTTTCTCATAATTCACCACCCTTAATCCAAATACTGTATACGTATTGATGTTTAGTCGAGTTTGAACTCGTAAAACCTAGCATCGCCTTTAAATGCAACCTACTAATTCGAAGCAAAACAGATTCCACGGATTTGATTCTAAAGTAAAGTTGGTCAGACAACACATAAGTTAACGAGCGAGAGAAAACTATATGAATTCAATGCACTCTCAATATCATTTTATTCCGACTTTTAACTATAGCTCGAAAAATCTTTAATTTGTCGTGTTTGATTGATTGATACAATTTTGATTAGAAAAATGCAAAATAGAGAGTGAGACACTCATCGAATAGCAATATGAATTGAACCTAGAAAAATGCCCTTTCAAAGGTTCCCAATTTTGAACAATTGGATCTGCGTAGATCCGATCACCTCCATTTCCAACGATGCACGTTTTTCATCTCTGTCATCCAAATTTATTTTCATTTTCTCCCTCCATTTTCCCTTCCTCCGATCTGAATCTCCGTCCTCAGATCCAAAATCGATCTTCATGTTTAACGCACCATTCGTCCTCTCGTTCGCCCTCCTCCTCTCCTTCCCTCTCCTCTTCCTCCTCGCCCCTCGAATCCTCCCCCCCAAACCCCTCCGGATCTCCCTCCCCGACGAGCTCGACGACCTCGCCCTCTTCCGCCGCGCCTCCCTCGCCGCCGCCGCCCCCGACCGCCCCGCCCCCAAAATCGCCTTCCTCTTCCTCACCAACACCGATCTCCACTTCGCCCCTCTCTGGGAGCTCTTCTTCCGCAACACCACCACCCTCTACAACATCTACGTCCACGCCGACCCCTCCTCCCGTGTCGCCCCTCCCGGCGGCCTCTTCTCCGCCGCCCGATTCATCGCCTCCAAAAAGACCCAGCGCGCCACCCCCACCCTCATCTCCGCCGCCCGCCGCCTCCTCGCCGCCGCCCTCCTCGACGACCCCCTCAACTCCTACTTCGCCCTCGTCTCCCAGCACTGCATCCCCCTCCACTCCTTCCGCTACGCCTACGACGCCCTCGTCCTCCGCCCCCACGCCGCCAGATCCAAAATCCACCGGAGCTTCATCGAGATCCTTTCCGATCGGCCCCTGCTCTGGGACAGGTACATCGCCAGGGGCAAAAACGTGATGCTGCCCGAGGTGCCCTTCGACCGGTTCCGGGTCGGGTCGCAGTTCTTCGTCCTGACCCGGCAGCACGCCCTGGTGGTGATCCGGGACCGGAGGCTGTGGCGCAAGTTCAGGCTTCCCTGCTTCAATCTCGATTCCTGCTACCCGGAGGAGCACTATTTCCCGACCCTCTTATCCATGGAGGATCCGGGCGGGTGCACCCGTTATACCCTGACCCGGGTCAACTGGACGGGCAGCGTGGGCGGGCACCCGCACACATACGGGTCCAAAGAGGTTTCCCCGGGCCTCATTCGCGAGCTGCGCGTGTCGAACTCCAGCTACGACTATATGTTTGCGAGGAAGTTCTCGCCCGATTGCTTGCCTCGGTTGCTCGATATGGCAGAGGATGTCATTTTCTGGGATTGATGCTAACATATTTTACTCGAATCTTTTGTTTGGATTTGTTATTGTGTGTTTGTAAATTAGAATATCTCTGATTGAATTTTTATTGTATGTTGTTTGTAAATGACATTTTAATTAAATTATTAACAATGACATATTTTTTTAATACCGATGGTTCGTGTCATTGATATGACGGATGCTGAGGTTCAGAAGCATTCAAAAAATGGGATCACCCCAAAGGCAGCGGCCCTTGGTCGCATATCGATCGATGTGTGATGGCCGGTCAGCAGCAACGAATGTGTCGGCGGTGGAGATTATGCCAACTTTGTGTTCTGTTGTGATTTGAACTTGTACATATTTAACATTTGTGTTCTTTTGTGATTTGAACTTGTACATATTTAACATATCCAATACCAATTAAAATTAGAAGTATTTTTGGAAAAATTGGATTATAGTTTATTAAATTACATTTAATACTTAATAAAATAAATTTTAAATTTTATTATAATTTTATTTTTTATTAATTAAAGTATAATATGGTTATAATTATATAAAAAAAAAATTAATGCATGTTAATATTAACTATCTCTAATTAATATAAATTATCATTTAATTATAATGAAACTTAAAAAAAATACCACATATCCAAAATTTCTAATTTTGTATAGGCTTTCAGTTCTTCGTACATTACAACATTTTACAATATGTTTTGCACTAAAGCTGTGTCAAGATGCATGGGCGTTCATCTTGCGAAAGTTCGTATTGCTTTGCAAGACGAAACATCACTAGTATATATATATATATATATATATATATATATATATATATATATATATATATATATATATATATATATATATATATATATAAAGTGCATACATCATAATATGTACTCGCCATTGATAGATTTCATACTTTGTGGAAACGTAGTTTAAGAAAATTGTTATTTTTTAATTTTTAATTAAAAAATAAAAAGTAAAAATATATTTTAAAAGTAAAAAATAAAGTAGTTGTGAGTAAAGTTTAAAAAGTAGTGGACTAAAGTAAAATAAAATTGTATATTAAAATGAAAAAGTTAGAATAATTATTTCTTTTTTTTGTGTGTGTCAACTATTGTTGTTGGACACCTTTAAAAGGAAAGTATGACAAATGACCGAGGAGTATAAAATATTTAATAAATTTGTAAATTATACTTTATCTATTTTATAATATAAAATAGAAGTATAATAGGTATTTATGTATAATTAATAAATTATTTATTTGAAAAAATAATGATATAAAGATAAATAAATATGTATTGATATGTTAAAAAAAATATAGGGATGATAAAAAATAAAAGAGTGCACAAAATAAAAAGTGAGGGATTAATACATAAATTTATTAAAGTATTAAAAGTATTTTACATTAAAAATTGGAGATAGTTTTGATCATTGCATTTATAAAATATTTTTTACTATTAATTGCTTAAAAGTAATTTTATAAAATGAATTAAATATAAATAAATTTAATAAAAAATTCTGACTTCAGCACGTAAGGATTAACCAAATGGCTAACAAACTTCACGATTGAAATTACGTGAGCACACGCGCCCTCACATGCAATTAAAAGAAAACTGAGGTGTGAAAGTACGTGATCCACACACGCCCCCTTTGATAATGTGTATATATACACATACATACAACCTGCACACACATTTCGCACTATCGGATCTTTAAAAACCTCTCACTAAACACTTTGAACAATAACAATGGCTGATGAAGATTTCATCACGCTGATAAGCTCTGACAAACGCAAGTTCCTCATTCCGATGGAGGCCGGCACCTTATCCAAATTCATCACGAACCAGATGGAAAAGCACTGGAATCCTGCAAAGGAAGTCTCTCTCATCAAATACGACGGCGATATCCTTGCGAACGTCGTCGAATACCTCTGCAAGCATGGTGACGCCGTCAACGAAGAGGAGACGAAGATATTTAATAGCACCTTTCTCTCCGGCGAAGATCCGACGCTGGAGATGCTCTTCGACACCGTCCTGGCCGCATACGACCTCGGGATCCAGGGGCTGGGAGATCTGGTTGCTAAAAGGATTGCGTACAGAATTCAGGATGCAACAGTGGATTGGGTCAGAACGGTCTTCGGCATTCAGAATGACGAGCAGGTGGTTGATAACGAGCCTGAGCAATCGATTGAAGGTGTTGATGGGGACGACAATGATGATGACGAAGACGAAGTCAAGAGTGATTATCGGATCGATGACTCGTAGTGTTAGTTTTCCCTCTTTTTTTCTTCCCCGATGAGTCGTACTGATTTCCTCTCTTTTTCGCTGTCTGTGTATTTCACATGTGAATGTTTATTTTTGGTTGTGAAATTTCGGTTTCAGTCTCGTCTCAATTCAAAAGCTACGTCTATATATATTCGTTGTTTTTATTTTCTCAGATTTAGTTTATCCTTTCGATCAAATTGAACATTCAAATTCGTAATATCTTCGACCACATGATAATCCGTATGATGGCAGAGGCGATGATTACATGAATTCGCCTTTGCAATGATATATGATATCAACTTCGACCACACTTCACATTCGAATTATTTTTTGTCCGAAATCCAACCTTGACCTGGCAAATCGTATCAAGGAAGATCCATTTGAAATGGCAATTAGACTTCTCCAAGCCATAGGTTAGTAAATTGTCGTATATGATTTGCAAATGCTTTATTAATTCTTACATGGAAATATGGAATCACTTCTTCAATGTATTATTTTCGTATGCTATGTTCTCGATGGAAAAATTGTTGTTGGAATTTGAGATAGCCTGATTTTTTTTATTTTTTTCTGGGTACTTTAACTTTGGACAGGGGTCAATAGATGGTTCTGATCGATGCTGCGGAAGGAAGTATGACATCGCCACCTGATTTATCAAAATATAAGGCATTTTTTGTTTGTCTCGTTTATAAGGTATGACTGTAAGATTTCAGTATGTAGTTATAATCAACTGGAATTGGAGCTCTTATTGCTCAGAATGGTAAATACCTACTTCAGATTTCAGTATCTAGCTATCTAAAAGATTTGTTTCCTTTGATATTAGTTTTTGGGTGTTCTTTCTTTCTCTTTTCTTTTTCCTTCCTAAAAGGATAATATAAGAAACCTGAAACAGAGTCTGCAAAGTTATTGAAGAAGACCTACTTCAGTGGAGGTATGTATATGTGGAATCTCGTTTCACATTTATTAACATAAATGAGAGATACTGCTTTCTTATCATTTGATTTTTCCGTGGCTGCGCATCAATTGCAGATGTTGAATTTTACAAAAGAAGAGATGGTATTGAGGAACAATTTGAAGATGTTGCATCCCTTCGGCATGGTTTCAAAATCTTCAAAGTGTTAAACTATGTCCCCATGTCTGTTATTTCCAGGTTTGACAAAATATTCTCCTCATCACCAATTCTTGCAATAAGCTTGATATTATTTATTTTCTACGGAGTTGGAAAGTTTGTTTTCCCAAAATGGAAAAATCTTTCAAAAACTCAGGCTCGAGTATTTCTTAATGATTAGCTAAGAAAGATATCATGCGAATTCTGCCTGTGAACAGTTAGAATTGCAACATTTCTGTTAAGATGACCCCTTCAGAAAATATCATGCAGACAACTTATTCTGAACTAAAGAATTAATTGTTTTCCCATTAAATTTAACTTATTTTGGTTCGATTACATTGCATGCCTTAGTGGCGGTCACATGTTCAAAATTGAGGTTTGATATTTTTGTCCAAGGCACGAAATGTCGCTTGCTTCATATGTTAGGAAAACACTCTTGAAACTGACACATCTTAATGGAATTCATGTTTGCACACTATATGGCCTAAAAGACCCCAGGGTTAGTCCTTCTATTGAAATAAACTCTTTCCATGAACTAGCTTGCATGTTTGTGTCACTTTTTTAACTTTTGGATGTATACACATTTCCCCCTTCAGTTATCAAGCAATGAAATGGGCCCTGCAGTGTCGTACGTTCAACTTTAAAAGGCTAGATGGATCTTGGATTGGTCACCGGGAGGTGGAGAAATTGACCTCCTTATCCAATATTCAGGTATGGGTAAAAACTGTATAACCTCAGTAGTGGCAAAATGTGTTTGCTTTTCGTTTCTTGTGATTTTAAAATTGTACTTTTTTCTTTCAATGGACGAAACATGCTTAGATCCGTTAGATATGAATGTTACTAATATATATGAGGATTAGTCTTTACTCCGTATTTATTAATTCTCCTCTATAGTCGGTCACCTTTTCTTACCTTTTCTTGTATTGTTTAGGCAGATAGCCTGGAGGGTTCATTCTCTAGCAATTGGGCTGTCTTCTCGGAGGGCAGATTTTTTAAATTGGGGTCCGAATAATGACGCTAACATCAAACCAAGTTACGAGGAAGTTTGAAGATATTTATATTTTCTCTGTTATGGGAAAAAATTAACTTTCTGAGTCATTCATGGTCATACCCTTGCACCGTATTACGAAGGTAAGTCTATGGCATATGAAGAGCTTCAAAACTTAGACATAATCAATTCCAGTTTTAGTACAATCAGTCAATCACTAGTATTTTAAGTGCATCACTTTTAAATTCTATACAAATTTGATGTTAATGTTCGTGGAAGCATTGAACCATATGAACTTATTTTAAAGGCTATTCTTACCCTCAAGTTTGAATCCATAATTAGCCATTGATTTGTTTTAACTCTCGTATAGCAGTCGGCTATTCCTGAAGATGCCTTTTTGGGTTCGTGGAAAAGATCTCATAATCTATGGGCCAATAGGTTACGCCTTGTCTCCAGTTTGAGAGAGTTTCTACAGGTGATAAATATTTGAATCTATCATTCTTTTCTCTCTGATGTGGCAAGGTTTCTGAAACTTCATTTTTGCCCTTTTCCTATTTTATGATGTTTTAGGTCCTGACTGATTTTGTAGCTGCTATCAATGAAGACTGGTTTTATGAAAGCACGGTTTCGCGTTCCTATGATACCTCCGACGACATCATTTCGAATTTTTCAACCATGCCACATACATATTCTGGAGTTGCTTTTTGGTTGGCAAAACTAGATATATTGGTCGCCTCTCATGTGGAAAGCTGTCCTTCTCAAAACAATCTGGAAATGATTGGTGGATTGCAAGGTAAGCATTTTTCCTAATTTTGAAAAATACTGTCTTTCACTTGTAACAGCATTTTATACGGTTCTCATTGTTTCCTCTTTCCCAATGTTATTTATTTTCTCCTGAATTAAAGTTTTTTCATTTTTTTTCCTGTTCAGGTCAATATAGGTTTTAGATAATCAGTGGTTTCGTCTTATGAGGTTTCCTCGTCCCTTTTTCTTGGGAAACAATGTAAAATCTTTTAGAGAATGAGTTTAAAAAAGAATGTCTCAATGCCTAATTAATACATAAATTACGGATTTCTGTTTTTTCAGCAATTGCATTATTGTGTTAAATAATGTTCCAGTGTAACTGGAACAGTTTCAACGAGTATACTTCTCTCCTTTCTCTTACGTGCCTGTTTAATTCATTGATTGAAACAGAAACGTGTACCGTCCAAAATCCAATGCACGCCATTTGTGAATTCAAGTTTTTTTGGTTTAGTGACTTTTTTTTTTACTTTACAACATTCACGGTATCTGGTCTATTCTAAGTTTCTAACCTGTTAGAAACTAGAAACCCCATACTAGGAATTAAAGAAAACTTAGTAGATGGCATATAACTGGATTGAAAACAGTAGGTTAATGCACACAATAAAAAGATGAAATGGCACTGTGGATATTTGAACTTCACATGCTCATGATGAGACAAACTCTTCAAATTGCAAATTTGACTGCTACAAGTCATATCTTGTTAAATGGTATTTTGGATCCTGCATTGTTAGCTCTAGGTGAATAAGTCTTTCTTCATCCCTCTCTCAAATAAGTTAATGACGCAGACAAGTGATCTTTGCTTTTCTTGCGCCTGCTCTCAAATAAGTTAATGGTACTCTCTAGGTACCTGCTGTGTTGTCAACTGTCAAGTAACGCCTTTCTTGCGTTTAAACAATATAATCCCTGTGATCCAGTTTTTGGTGTAAAAACGAAACACGGTGCACATTAAGGGTCGTTTTTCTTTATAGATGCCAATAAAAGCACATTATATGCACCGTAAAATCTTTCTTTTGTAAATGAATTAATGTACAATAATTTAAGGTGGTAGTTTTTAATTATTCAATTTTGCAAGTTTCAAAAATATACATTTAGCAGAAATTCGACCACATTATAAGCAATCTGATTATGGTATAAACAATTCATTAGGGTATAATTATGTTTTATTTTATTTTGAAGAACTTAATCATAAGAGCACCAATAATCATTATTCATCCTCAAAACCAGACAACAAATGTTAGAATAAAAACCAATAGTGTAGGACAAACACATTGTACTCGACAACAGCATTGCCTTGTGCATTTAACCAAAACGGTCTTTGCGGTTGCCCCACCGCGAGCTAGCCTGAAAGCACCCGATCGAGAGTCACCGACAACCGCGATCTCATAGTACTACCTTTAAATTCCCCGTCGGTGAACACGAGATTGAGGGTCATGAGCAGGGCCCACCTCCTCCAAAGAGGCCGATCCATAGATAAAAATAACTCAATGGTTTATCCGTGCCAGATGCAAATTATTTGCCTTCTTTCTTCAATTTTAAACCCCACACTTCGTTTTTTGTTTTCACCCTTAATATAATTGCATGACTTGTTGAGATGAAAAAGGTGCAATAGTTTTGAAGTGTGGATTATACGTATGTCTTTTGAATTAGAATTCATTTGTAACTGCGTCTAAACATTTTTATCTTGATGTCCTTTTTTACTCAATCCTTAATTTTTTTTATTTTAAATTATCAAATTAAAAAAACAAAATTAGTAATCTTTAATATTTTATTATTTTCATAACAAAAATTGAATCTTAAAGTATCAAATTAAAAAATAAAATTATGTAAATTCTTAATTTTCCTTTTAATTATTATAACAAATCTCAATTTTAAATTATCAAACTAAAAAAACAAAATTACTTAATCATCCAAATTACAATTACGCCATCTTTATTTTTTTTTATTATCACAACAAATGAATTTTAAATTATTAAATTAAAAAAAAACAAAATTAAATTATGTAATCCTGTTTCAGTAACTATTTTAAAAAAACAAAATTAAATTAGGGTCGAAATACTCTTTAAGGAAAGCGTTGCTACGCGATTCAATATTAGCCAAGCCTCTCTTATCTTTCAGTCAACCCAAAACTAAAACATTCTTAAAGAGTATTTCCATTTACTGAAAGATGGAAGCGGTTCGAGAGATGACCAACAAGTTTGGTAAGTTGGAAAAATTTGAAGGCGTGGACTTTAGAAGGTGGTAAAAGAAGATGCATTTTATGCTAACAACATTGAAGGTGGTGTACGTGCTAAGCACTCCACAACCAGAAATAAAGGACAACGAAAAGCCGGAGGAAACTCGGAAACGGTGCAAGTGGGAGAACGACGATTATATATGTCGTGGGTATATATTAAACGGTATGTCTGACTCGCTCTTTGACATCTATCAAAACGTTGAATCTGCCAAAGAACTATGGGATAGTCTTGAATCCAAGTACATTGACGAGAACGCTTCTAGTAAGAAGTTCCTGGTTGGTAATTTTATGAATTACAAAATGTGCGACGGAATGCCGGTAATGGGGCAATATAATGAATTGCTCCGGATTTTGGGTCAATTTTCCCAACATAATATGAAGATGGATGAGTTCATCTCGGTGTCTAGTATTATAGACAAATTACCGCCGTCGTAAAAAAAAAATCAAACACACCCTGAAGCATAAAAAGGAAGAGTTGTCTGTACTCGGTAGTCACTTGCGCATAGAGGAATCTCTAAGGGCGCAAGAGGGTGAAAAATCCATACGAGGAAAGAAGTCATGAAATCGCAAGATCGATGTTGCATTTTGGAAAGAAGTCATCAATGATGAGATGAATTCCATTATGGGAAACAACACTTAGGTGCTTGTTGATTTACCTAACGGTTGTAAACCATTAGGATGCAAGTGGATCTTCAAGAAGAAGATAAAAGTCGATGGTTCAATCGACAAGTATAAAGCTCGATTGGTCATCCAAGGCTTTAGGCAAAAGGAAGGCAATGATTATTTCGATACATATGCCCCTATTGCGAGAATAACTACGATTAGATTATTGATAGTCTTGGCTGCAATAAATAATCTAGTGATCCATCAAATGGATGTAAAAACGACATTCCTTAACGGTGAGTTAGAGGAAGAGATTTAAATGAAACAACCCGAAGGGTTTGTTATGCCTGGTAATGAACATAAAGTATGTAAACTCGTTAAATCCTTGTATGGATTGAAACAAGCACCTAAGCAGTGGCATCAAAAATTTGATGAAGTAATCTTGTCGAATGGATTTAAGTTAAATCAATCGGACAAGTGTGTGTATAGCAAATTCGATGACTTTGGTAAAGGAGTCATCATTTGTCTATATGTTGATGATATGCTTATCTTTGCACCTGACCAAAGACAAGTGGACCTTACTAAGGCATTTATATCATCAAGCTTTGACATGAAGGACATGGGGGAGGCAGATGTGATTTTGGGAATAAAAATCAAACGTGAGAACAATGCTATTACTTTAACGCAATCTTATTAAATTGAGAAAGTGTTGAAGAAATTTCATTGCGATGACTATTCTCCGGTTAGCACCCCTTATGATCCAAGTCTGAAACTTATGCCTAATACGAGTGTTGCGGTGTCCCAATTGGAATACTCCAAGGTAATCGGGTGCCTTATGTATGCTATGACTAGCACAAGGTCGGACATTGCATTTGCGGTAGGCAAACTAAGTAAATACACAAGTAATCCTAGCACGCATTATTGGCAGACTGTTAGGCGTGTATTGAAATACTTAAAGGGAACCAAAAACCTTGGTTTGACGTATGTCGGATATACTTCGGTACTAGAAGGGTATTCTGATGCGAGTTGAATAACCAATATAGAGGATCATTCCTCTACTACTGGTTGGGTTTTCTTACTCGGAGGCGGTGCTATAAGTTGGGCTACAAAGAAGCAAACTTGTATTACGAGTTCCACTAAGGAATCGGAATTTTATAGCACTCGCGGCAGCTGGTAAAGAAGCTGAATGGCTAAGGAATTTGGTGTATGAAATTCCTTTGTGGCCAAAGCCTATTTCGGCATTTTCTATTCATTGTGACAGTGCAGCCACTTTGGCTAAGGCATACAATTAAGTATACAATGGAAAGTCAAGGCACTTGGGCGTTAGACATAGTGCGATCCGTGAGTTGATCACTCATGGAGTAATTTCAATAGATTTTGTGAGATCAACATAATCTCGTTGATCATTTGACCAAGGGATTAGTGAGGGACTTGGTAACAAAGTCGGTAACTGGGATGAATCTTAAGCCTCGCTCTTTAAATTTTCAATATAGGATACCAAATTCATTTCTAATTGCATTAGAACCAGAATTCAATTGGGAAGCCTATATTTGAGATTGAAACACATAGAAATTATTCCAAAGGTATGTGTTTGAACATGCATGTTAAGGTTGAATTTAATTCTTAATTAGTCTTTTGACAAAGTGCATTATGCAAGTGCACGAAGAAAAGATCCACCTATGTGAGTGGGAAGTGTGGCAACTTCAAGAGTCGTGGCTAAGTTCTATATACACTCATGAATTGATAGGGACACAAAGCCTATTTAAAGTGAACGGTGATCAATTTGAAGTGACTGCGTAGCATTGATGTTCAAAACAGAAACAACTACTTGTAAAATTTATAGGCAACTATAGAATGTTAAGAGTTATATTCGGAGGCACCACCTTTGTCAGTTGCTCCTTTGCACAAGTCCTTGCTTCAATTTCATTAATAAAAGGTTCATCCCTAACTACGCCATCATACAAGTGTGCATCAAACGAAGGGAAGGAAGGTAATCTCGGATCTATCTCAATTTTCTCTAGCGAGGTAGAATTCTCCAGCAAATGCATAATAAACTCCATGTCACGTTTCAAGCCACGATATCCCATGAACTTCACTACTTTCAGCTGAGCATATGGTCTCACAATCTTTCTAACCTCCCTCTTGAAATTATTCGGTGAATCATGTAACACCTAAAAAAAAGATGCAAACATAATAGCTTCAACAGAAAAAAACGAAGATATATGGTATAGCCAATTGGAATCAACATGACAACAAAATTACGGAAACTGATTACCTGTAGTACAAAAATCTGCAAGCACGGTGATAACCATATAAAATCAGTTGGATGAAGGAGAGTGCAGTAATGAAGCATACGAGTTCTTACAACCAATTTCTTGAGATTGATCATTTTCACATCCGGAATTTTGTTCTACAAAGTCAGTAAAAAGATGTGAATAATAAGCACGCCATGTGAATAAAATACTACTTGAAACAAAATACATCAAACCACAAGTAGCTCAAGCTTACCATCCAAGGACACATCACAGAACAATCTAACGTGAGTGTCTCCATTTTCGGGAGGTCTCTCGAAAGAATCTTAAGGAAACAATCCATGTGTTGAGTTACTATTCCCCCAATTTGGGTCGGAGTAAATTTTGCTATTTAACCCTACTGGACTTTTATTTAACTTCATTTGCCCGCCTTGTACTTTTATTTATAACCATATGGGACCCCTAACTATATATAGCATGTAGTGTATGCAATTACAGGGACTGATTTATGTACTTAATTCTTATAAATCACTTCTCATTAATATATTGAATATATTGAAACATTACTTGTTGCATGTTTCTAATTGCTTGAGTTTTATTATTTGGTTCATAAAACATTTTCTAATTGTAGTATTTGATCCCTCCACGCTGTATGCCAATATATGAATCACTTGAAACATGAAAGGATCCATGCACCATTCTAAAACCGGAGCTTCTCTTATTGTCTTAAAATTACAGCTTCAGTTTTTCGGAACATGCCATTTCAATTCAGAGCTCTTCTTATTTTCTAATTTTTTTTTCGGACTAATATGCTTTTTGTTTTTGGGTCGGAGTAAACTTTGCTCTTTAACTTTATTTGCCTCTGCTGGACTTTTATTTAACTTCATTTGCCACTTTTATGTGGTATTATTTGGTCCATAATATGTTTCCTAACTGTTTGAAAGTTTTGTGGCAGCTTTTCGTCTACAAGAGGTGTGCATATGAAAGTAACAGGCATCCACTAAGCAATTCCAGATTCATTGCTCAGCTGTTTGCTGTTCTGTACTTGGTTCTGTCCAAACATTATTAGGTCTCTATATAACAGAAAGACATACATATCAATGTAATAAGAATGAATCTTATTCACTGTTCCCTTGGTTTTGTTGCTTGCTTTTGAATTGAATGATGAATCCTATTCGTTGTTTCCTCGATTTTGATATTGATTAATCTTAGCGCTTTCTCTTAATCGCTGAATCCATTTCTCCGCGAGCAGCAAACATAAAAACATTTTTACGGGCCAATAGTGTTTCTCGTGAAATCAACTCGAGCGAATTGCTTCGACAATTAGTTCGATATATTTTTATTTGATTTTCGACGTTCTAAAAACGACTTATCACTTCCTGTTAGGATTTGCTTCTCAAGATTAGTGAGTTCATTTTCCAGAACGACTTATCACTTCCTGTTAGGATTTGCTTCTCAAGATTAGTGAGTTCATTTTCCATCGTGAAGATTTTTCTTTATAATTCGTACTCATGTCCCGGAAAAATATGACAACTTTTGAAAAATACAAAAGAAATGGCCGACGGATGAAGTATAGCTAATAGTAAGATGAGTTTATCTTCATCCGATCACTCTATACTGTCTAAAACATTGTTGCACCAAGAGCTTGCCTGTTCGTACTTGTGGTCAATCACAAGAGGTTGGTTTTTCGTCAAAATACCATTGCGAATGGTGATCAATTTAAAGTGACTGCGTAGCATTGATGTTCAAAACAGAAACAACTACTTGTGAAATTTATAGGTAACTATAGAATGTTAAGTGTTATATTCGGAGGAACCACCTTTGTCAGTTGCTCCTTTGCACAAGTCCTTGCTTCGATTTCATTAATAAAAGGTTCATCCCTATACGTGCCATCGTACAAGTATGCGTCATTAGAAGGGAAGGAAGGTAATCTCGGATCTATCTCAATTTTCTCTAGCGAGGTAGCATTCTCCAGCAAATGCATAATAAACTCCATGTCACGTTTCAAACCACGATATCCCATGAACTTTACTACTTTCAGCTGAGCATATGGTCTCACAATCTTTCTAACCTCCCTCTCGAAATTATTCGGTGAATCATGTAACACCTAAAAAAAGATGCAAACATAATAGCTTCAACAGAAAAAACGAAAAAAAGATATATGGTATAGCCAATTGGAATCAACATGACAACAAAATTATGGAAACTGATTACCTGTAGTACAAAAATCTGCAAGCACGGTGATAACCATATAAAATCAGTTGGCTGCAGGAGAGTGCAGTAATGAAGCATACGAGTTCTTACAACCAATTTCTTGAGATTGATCATTTTCACATCCGGAATTTTGTTCTACAGAGTTAGTAAAAAGATGTGAATAATAAGCACGCCGTCTGAATAACATACTACTTGAAACAAAACACATCAAACCACAAGTAGCTCAAGCTTACCATCCAAGGACACATCACAGAACAATCTAACGTGAGTGTCTCCATTTTCGGGAGGTCTCTCGAAAGAAACTTAAGGAAACAATCCATGTGTTGAGTTACTATTCCCCCAATAGTAACGTTGACAAGCAGAGGTACATTCTTCAGAAGTAACTGTATATTTGAGCCCTTATAAATTAAATAAACAAGATTCACATCACAAATCTCTAACGAAGAAAGGTTGAAACAAAAGCTTATTTCCAGGAGTTTAAGGGCTGGGAATGGTCCGGTTATCTTCAGAGTTGTAAGCTTTAAGGAATAAGAAACAGATAAACCTTCAAGGAAAGGACAGTTGCATAAGATGAACTCAAGTGCTTGCTCATTCACATTCACATATTTCATAGACAGCTTTTTCAGGTACTTAGCATCGTTTAGATTCTTACACAAGAGTTGGTACGGAAAAGTATAAAAGTCAGTGGGTGCAGGGCCTTTCCCCCGATAATCATTCTTCAAGTTCAAGTCAAGCCTCTGAACCTTCTTAGACAGAGCATATCTAATCCATCCATCGATCATTTTTGTGTAAGTTCTATTTAAATTGAACAACACTCTGAATTCGTCGAGGGTAGATTCCTTATGTAAGGATATGACACGGCCGACCCATCTAACATAATCCAACCTCGCTTCATCAAGCATACCACTCCTCCTGTAATTGACTTTCGATAATGATTTCATGCCGTCGAAATCCAGGGATCTAGCGAACGTCCAAAGGTGCCTCCATCGAGGAGAGAGTATGCTTGTAGCAGTGACTTCCTTAAAACTCAAGTGTGACAATATAGACAACAATAGTTCATCCGGAAGCACGCTCATACGATCAATCGAACAACACTGTAAATCAATCTCAGCAATTTAATTCTTAAATTAAATTAATGTAAACCCTAGCGAGACATGATTTGGGGAAACCTCATAAAAATAAATTAAAGAGAAAAAGAAATCACCTGACAATCTTCTTTCGACCATAATCTTTGTTTCAGTTTCTTTGACATTATAATAAATAAAGAAAATATACACAGAAAAAAAATAAATTAAAGCTTTTGGGGTCACAGAGTTTACCTATGTTGGAATATATATGGAGTATAGTGGGAAAGAAAGAAGTAGCGTACTAGTATACTAATAAGATTTTATCTTTCCTAATTGCAGCCTATAAAAGGCTACTACTATACTAATAAGATTTTATCTTTCCTAATTGCAGCCTATAAAAGGCCTATTAATTAATACATCAATATATGCTTAATTATACATAAATAATATACAATATAATTTTTTTTGATTCCAACTACAATATATGAGTATATATGACTACAATGGAGTTGGTGCTTTCGCACCTTTGCTAAATCTTTCGGCCCAAACTTTTGTTATTTAAATTATTTGTTTTCTTCATCTCTTGATTGATAATCTTATCAATGGTCACAATGTCTTTTGTAATTTAATAAAAGGAGATTTTCAAAATAGGTAATTATCTTACACTATATTATACTATAATATCAATCTTTTGTCAAATTATAAAAAAGAAAGATTTACCAATTTCACCCTTTTAATTGATTTAAACTGTTTAATATATTTCATAATCTCAATATTACTTAATACACTGTACGCTTCTTTAACAAAATAAACTATTCCTAAAAACACTCTTTTATCAACATCAATTTTTTTGAAATCAGAAAATCGAATCCAGCCGAGCCCCTCACCCTAAAAAACGAAACCACGCAGGTGACAGGAATTTCATCACCAAGATCCGACCGGCTACATTGACGGATATCACTAGGCGGAAAAAGCGGAAATCGACGTGTTTCACGGCGTCCAGGTTTGCTTTGATTTTTGTCCGTGCCACAATCTATATAATCAGATGCGATTCAGTTTAAATTGAACACATGCAGTGACTCTGTCAATACCTAACAAAATTACGTTTTGGGGATTTTAGACCTATTTTTTTCTTTAATTTGTATGAGATCCGCATATTTTTCCCAATTGATGATGCTCTGTGTGTTTAATTACCCTAAAACTGTTTAGAAACCATTTGGATGCCTAATTGGAGCCCGATATTCGTCTCGTGGGGCTCTTCCTTCATCGAAGGACGCTGAGGTCGCCGATGACAACAAAAGGAAGAGGAATACTCGGAGTAAGCAGCCTCTCGAGGTTGAGAAACTAGACGATTTTTGCTCCGTTTTTAAGATGGTATAAGTTTTGGTTCTTTTTTCAATTCTGTTATTTCTGTTTTGGTATGTATGGATGTTGATGAGGAATTTAGGGTTATGTTCTTTTTATAATGTATGTAATAGAGTAATAGTTACACTTACCATTTGCGGCTTTGAACCTTCCGTAGTAAATTATCATCGGATGTACAGGAGGCCTAGTGGACGCGATGCCTTGAACTATTCCCCCACAACGTACAACGAGTCAATGATATTTACACAATAAATCCCCATCAATTTCCCGTTCTTATGTTGTGTCCGTTTTGGCCATGGACTCACTTTGGATTCATAAATGTTTACATTTGAAGCGGCCCTCACTTCACATTTATATAGGTGACCTCCCACAAAAGTATCCTGACATACTTCATCTTTCAACGGTTGGGATTCATTAATAGTCAGTTACTATTGTTTTGGGTTGTTTTTGCTCTTTGATGGGGATATTCGCTGGTAATAGAGGGTTTTGGCAACAACACCAAAATGTAAATTTGTTATAGGTAAGTTAGCAAAGGGTAATAGTTTATACAGAAATCGTAAGTAGAAAATGGATGCTCAAGGCACCTCTTTATTCAAATATTCATACTTAGAATTCATTTTGAAATACAATGGTTTGCATGTCCCTTTTCTCCCCTCTAACACCTTATATTTATACTAACCCATGCATGGCAAGATTATGCCACCTAATGCCCACTTATCGGCTCCTGATTGGACCACAACTCCACTAATATCTAGCATTTAAAACCCACTTAACTCTAAACAAAGACTTTATCTCCTTCTCCCGTCAAATGCCTTTTGACTACCTGTTGACTCTGACACCTCCCCCACGGATATTCCCGTGTAATAAGTCTGACACTACCGTGCGGTTGTTCCCGTCCAAGCTCTTTTCTGACTTCTGTTGGTTGCCTTTTTAGGTCTTTTTTCATAGGTTGATTCTGACTTGCACATCTGATGACGTGGCTACCTCATTGTTGACACGTGTCGGTGACCGTTTTATCGGGTATAACATAGGCCCCCAGGAAAATTGGAGTTTTCAACTTCGATTTCCCTGAAGATTGTGTTTGAATACCTCGGTCTGCACGCCTTGGAATCTGCACTCTGACTCTCTGTCGGTGGTTGATTCTTTATTTAATGTTGTTTTTTACGCCTTTAAAGGCTCTTCACATAGCATTACGGCTTCATATCATGGCTTTTACTTGGAATAGAGATGTGTACCCGAATAATATCACGAGTTTCTCCTTTAGGATTAGAAATCGATCGATGAAGGCTAAGCTGCCTTTGTCTTTATCTTTTTCACAGAAGTTTCCGGAGCTTGCTGGACAGGACGTCGCTTTGGTAGATGCTTTTGAAAGAATCTGGACGGTGAAAGTGGAGAAGGATGGTCGGCGGCTGGTACTGACTGACGGTTGGAGTAAGTTTTGTGAGCGTCGGTTGGTTTCAGTGAGCGGAATCATCTTTCTGGAGTTGCGTGGGCAAAAGTCTTTCAGCATTGGTTTATTTGGAAAGGATGGAGAGGAGATCATTGATCTGGGAACTGATTCTGAAGATAGCTCTATCAATTCCGAGCTGGAAAATTCTCCTGCAAAAGATAACTGGGGGTTTTCCCCGTGAAATCTATTCGAGAAGTATTTTGGTATTTTCTTATGTAAGATTACCTTTCCTGGGTTTACTTTCCAGGTTTCTTTTCTTGGGATTTTTCCCGGTGAAATAAATCAGAGTTTCGATCCTTAAAGGATTCTATGTATTTATATGGATGGGATAAGTATTCTGATACTTATCCATAAATAACCGTAATAAAATAATAATAAATTTGAAAAAGAGAGTAGCTTTTTCAACTTACCTTGTCAGGAGACGATTGCCACGTGGCATTATCCTGGCCAAGTATTTTTAGGGTTTGATGGGTAGTGGAGACGTACTCGAGTGCGTTTTTCCTCGGTAACTGCTATCTCTTCCCCTCCTTCAATCCTCACCGTTGGATGGAAAAACGGCAGAAATAGGTTTTTAGAAACCAATAAACATATTTGGAGTTTTGAATTTCAAAATTCACTCCAAGTTTTTTCGACTTTTCAGATTCGACTTCTGGTAAGAACTCCTCTTTCTTCCTCTGTAAATTTCCTTTGTTTATTTACTGTGTAAATCCTTTTTTACCAACCCGACAATATGCCGAAAATCTCCAAAGTCGTTCGACCGAAAGTTGAAGCACCTGAAGTTCTCCTCGCACGCCAATACAAGAAATTCATGGAAGAGGCCGCGCCGGCTCTGCCGGCGTTCCGTCTAGATGAATTGGAGGAGGCCCACCCTTACGTACCTGTCGAGAGGATCGTTACAGCGGTTCAACCAGACCCGAATCACCAGGAGTGGGTGCACACGGCCGAGAAAGCACGGTGACGGCGGCACAACTAGCCGACTGGAGGGACGATTGGCGGATTCCCTACAACGTGCATTTGCATGCGCCAGAAAAGGGTGAATCCGCCTGTTGTCCACCTCCGGGCATGGTGGCCATCGGCGTCGACGCAATGGATCAAGGGTTGCGGTTTCCCCTGCATCCTTCAGTTTCAGGCCTGTTGAACCGGTGGGGTTTGGCTCCTCATCAGATTCATCCGAATGGATGGGCACAGAGCTATGGAGTTTTGACTGTATTGGGGAAAGTGGGACTCTCTCGACCCATTTCTGGGGATGAGTTCCATCTTTTCTTCAGTCCAGTCAACTTCAACAAGAATTCGCTGGGAGACTATACCGTCCGCCACAGGAAATATATGTTGAAAATTCGAGAGCCTGAGGAGAAAGATCCGACTTGTTGGGATAGATGGTTTTTTGTTTCGGGGAGATGGAGAACTCAGACCCGAGAAGGGGAGATCGCCGTCCCCCTTACTTATGGTGTTAAGGAAGAAAGTAAGCATTTAAAAATTTAATATTTTACAGTTTGTTTTGGGTTGTTTTATGCTTTGTCGGTAATATCTGCTTTGACGGTGAAATTCGCTGGTATCGGAGGGTTAGCAAACAACACAAAAACTAATATGATATGATATAGAAACAAACAGATCGAGTTATACGCAGAAATCATAAGTAATGGAAATGGAAGCTCAAAGCTCCTCTTCATTCATATATCCATACTTAGACATTTTAGAAATATATTTATGCTTCTTTGGTAATTTAAGAAATGAAGGTTAATAAAAACGATAACGAAAATGACACGATCACTAGGCATCAATGCCCCATTTTCAGGTCTTTATTTCTCTTATAAAGTATTTAGGCCATAGCCATTTTAGGAAGTGAATTCCTTTTACAAGTGGTTTTCTCTCTCTTTCCTTTCTCCCCCCCTTTTTACATATGAAGAGCATCTATTTATAAGCATTCATGCATGTGATGCTTCTCTATTCTTATGACACCTATCAGCCACATATTTAGCTATATTGACAACTATTTAGCATGCATTTGACATGTGTAAAACATGTAGTGGACCAACTAAACCACTATCTTTGTTTGTTATTCTACTGGTAATCGCACCGGGAAATCACTGTTTGCTGCCTGGTAACTCTTTAGCTCTTCTCTCAGTTCTGCCCTGGGAAAAAGTCTTACTTCCCCCGTGCGATCTTTCCTGTCCGATTTCTTGTATTCTTTGGATAATAATTCTTGCTTTGGCTTTGACTGGTCTTCTTTGACTCTTTCTTTGATGATGTGGCACCGGTCTTCTTGACACGTGTAGGTGGCGGATTTTCATGGCACAACATAGGCCCCCAGGAAATTTGATGGATTATAACATCGATTTTCCTGTAGTTTGAAGTTGATCTTGTTTGTTTGCTCGATTGAATTTGACTCGAGTCTTTTACCTGCATAAGATAAAAATCTTGGAATATTTTTCCTGTTAGATATTACTGTAATTTGTTGGACTTACTTAGTCCTTTTTGGACTTCTGAAATTTTTGTTAATTTGATTTTGTATTTCTTGGGGACTTTATTTCAGGATTTCCCCGTGCAATATTTTATCAGTCTCCTTCTCTGGTGTTAGATCCAGGGAGTCCTAAAAGATTCCCCTGAGACTAGTAGATCTATACCAAAGTTTTTGGATTTTTTATAGATGCGTTTTCATCTTGTATACTCCCTGGGGAATAAAGATTGACTTTTGAGTCTCTTCTTATTTTTTCCCTGTGAGGGATTTTTATATTTCTCCGGGTCCTTAACTTGGATGCTCCGGGAATAAATGTAATTGCCTGCGGGCGTTTCATCTAATATATCAAGTCTCATGGACTGTGTTTATTCAGTGCCTTATTAGGTCTTGGTTGGAATTATTTTCATAGTCGAGATAGGTCTAATCACCACGTGTCTCCTTTATTTGAGTTTTGCACCGGCTAAATGGTGTCTTTTTGCTTGCACCGAAGAGATGGTGTCTTTGTTGTTTAAAGATTGCTTGTTTTCCGGAACGAAGATATTATTAAAAATGTAGCAGGACTGTTTTGCCTTCCTTAGGTCATCCCTACTTAGGTAAAATTATTTGTTCTCATTATACTTCCCAGGGAAAATTATCAATTTGCCCGGTGTAATGATATAAACTTGCTCTGTGCAGATTATTATCCTACAATGTTCAAAGTAAAACCTAGCGATACGTCTGAGAATACCAGAGAGTTCCAGTGCCTCGATCTCATCGGACCGTCGACTCTTTCTAGAACACGCATATCCAAGACAAGCTCATCAACCAGAAGAGGAAAAGGCTCCGTTAGAACTCGGGGCGGGGTGACTGGCACTCCCGCATTCCGCACAAGGTCCCACATCTTCTCCACCCAGGGCGTCCCACTGGGGGTCAAGATGGTGTGGACTTTTATAAAGAGCTCGGTCATCTCCTCTAATGTTGTGATGTCTGAATCGGCTCTAATCAGTGGGAAAATTCCTACTGGATCCTCGACTCTGCTGCAGGTTAAGATTGAGTGTGCCAATTAGCATAAAAAGCTTTATGGTCTTGTAAGCCATTTCTTTGGATGGCCCCTGGGTATACAACTCCTCAACGGGGAGTTTCCCTTCCTGTTTTTAAGATCATACCGTCGACGCGGTGTTTAAAGATTGCATCACCGAGGCGATGTCTTTATGTTTAAGATTGCACTAACGAGACGGTATATTAAGTTTAAGATTGCACCGATGAAACGGTGAATTATGTTTAAAATTGCACCGATGAAACGGTGTCTAATGTTTAAGATTGCACCGATGAAACGGTGTATTATGTTTAAGATTGCACCGATGAAACGGTGTCTAATGTTTAAGATTGCACCGATGAAACAGTGTCTAATGTTTAAGATTGCACCGATGAAACGGTGTATAATGTTTAAGATTGCACCGATGAAACGGTGTATAATGTTTAAGATTGCACCGATGAAACGGTGTCTAACGTTTAAGTTTACACCGATGAAACGGTGAATTATGATTAAGATTGCACCGATGAAACGGTGTATTACGTTTAAGTCTGCACCGATGAAACGGTGAATTATGATTAAGATTATACCGATGAAACGGTGAATTATGATTAAGATTATACCGGCGAAACGGTGTATTATGATTAAGATTACACCGGCGAAACGGTGTATTATGTTTAAGTTTACACCGATGAAACGGTGTATTATGTTTAAGTTTGCACCGATGAAACGGTGAATTATGTTTAAGTTTGCACCGATGAAACGGTGAATTATGATTAAGATTCACCGGCGAAACGGTGTATTATGATTAAGATTGCACCGATGAAACGGTGTCTAACGTTTAAGTTTACACCGATGAAACGGTGTATTATGTTTAAGTTTGCACCGATGAAACGGTGAATTATGATTAAGATTACACCGATGAAACGGTGAATTATGATTAATATTACACCGGCGAAACGGTGAATTATGATTAAGATTACACCGGCGAAACGGTGTATTATGATTAAGATTGCACCGATGAAACGGTGTCTAACGTTTAAGTTTACACCGATGAAACGGTGTATTATGTTTAAGTTTGCACCGATGAAACGGTGAATTATGATTAAGATTACACCGATGAAACGGTGAATTATGATTAAGATTACACCGGCGAAACGGTGAATTATGATTAAGATTACACCGATGAAACGGTGAATTATGATTAAGATTCACCGGCGAAACGGTGTATTATGATTAAGATTATACCGGCGAAATGGTGTATTATGATTAAGATTACACCGGCGAAACGGTGTATTATGTTTAAGTTTACACCGATGAAACGGTGTATTATGTTTAAGTTTGCACCGATGAAACGGTGAATTATGATTAAGATTACACCGATGAAACGGTGAATTATGATTAAGATTACACCGGCGAAACGGTGAATTATGATTAAGATTACACCGATGAAACGGTGAATTATGATTAAGATTCACCGGCGAAACGGTGTATTATGATTAAGATTGCACCGATGAAACGGTGTCTAACGTTTAAGTTTACACCGATGAAACGGTGTATTATGTTTAAGTTTGCACCGATGAAACGGTGAATTATGATTAAGATTACACCGATGAAACGGTGAATTATGATTAAGATTACACCAGCGAAACGGTGAATTATGATTAAGATTACACCGATGAAACGGTGAATTATGATTAAGATTCACCGGCGAAACGGTGTATTATGATTAAGATTGCACCGATGAAACGGTGTCTAACGTTTAAGTTTACACCGATGAAACGGTGTATTATGTTTAAGTTTGCACCGATGAAACGGTGAATTATGATTAAGATTACACCGATGAAACGGTGAATTATGATTAAGATTACACCGGCGAAACGGTGTATTATGATTAAGATTGCACCGATGAAACGGTGTCTAACGTTTAAGTTTACACCGATGAAACGGTGTATTATGTTTAAGTTTGCACCGATGAAACGGTGAATTATGTTTAAGTTTGCACCGATGAAACGTTGAATTATGATTAAGATTGCACCGATGAAACGGTGTCTAACGTTTAAGTTTACACCGATGAAACGGTGTATTATGTTTAAGTTTGCACCGATGAAACGGTGAATTATGATTAAGATTACACCGATGAAACGGTGAATTATGTTTAAGATTACACCGATGAAACGGTGTATTATGATTAAGATTGCACCGACGAAACGGTGTCTAACGTTTAAGTTTACACCGATGAAACGGTGTATTATGTTTAAGTTTGCACCGATGAAACGGTGAATTATGATTAAGATTACACCGATGAAACGGTGTATAATGTTTAAGATTACACCGATGAAACGGTGTCTAATGTTTAAGATTGAACTGATGAAACGGTGTATTGTGTTTAAGATTTGGGCTTTGGCCATAAGACAATGTTTGATATTCCTGTTTGGATTTCAAAGGCAGTTTTTGCCTGGGACAAGTTTTAATATTTTGCTGGTGTGTAATAACTTAGTAGGTTATTTTTGGATATTATCCTTTGGGTCTTACTCATGGCCCTTCCACCGTTTTGTTTAGGTTTCTTTTTACCACAATTATCTATTACTTGACAAGTCAGCTTTAGCTTGTTTGGTGAATCGTAATTCTTGTAGATAGATAACTTTTGGCTCACACCCAAGTTTTATTTTAAAACTTTGTTGGGACTCTTTGTGAGTTCTTTGTCCTGCAAAAGTGATTTTTGGATTTAGTTACCTCTTGGAATTCTCTGATTCTGAGTAACATTTTTCTCCTCCATCTCTCCTTTTACAAGGGCTGACCGATCCTGTGGTTTGTTCATCATGAATACCCTTTTGAGGTTTATTTCACTATGAATACCTCTTAGGATTTTCCTCGGACCAATATCTTCTCCCCGCGCGATTCTTGAGTTTCTTTTACTCTGTCGAATCCGTACGCAGAAAGAAGTGTTCGGCCCCATAATCTATAGATTTTTTGGGTCTTTACCGAACCTTAGTATTCTTTCTTACTCAAGAATACTCAAATACTTTTATTGCACCGGGAAACTCATATGATTTCTCAGGGCAATATATTTATGATTTACAGACAAAAGATTTAAAAACCAATATTTTTTAAAGGATAAGAATACTTTTTATTTATTTAAAAACTGCATAAACGCATATTTTTCAATGGTAAGGGCTTACATAAGTTGATCCTTACGGGAAATCAAAATAACTTTAGCTCGTAGGCTTTAAAGATTTACAAAAGTTGTTTCTTATAGAAAGCCAAAATAACTTTAGCTCGTAGGCTTAAAGATTTTTTTTATTAAATCATATAAGAGATTTGCCATAAAAGATTATAAGATTTTGTTTTTACAACATAAGAATTTTGCCATAGAGGCTATAAATTTTTGTTTTATAACATAAGAACTTTGCCATAAAAGGCTATAAATTTTTTGTTTATAACATAAGAATTTTGATATAAAAGATTATAAAATTTTGTTTTTATAACCTAAGAACTTTGCCATAAGCAGAGGGTGCTAACGCACATGAAGCTTTGGGAATCATCAACTCGTCAAGGTATCGGGCTGAAAAACTCATGCCCGTCCCGAGAGGCTTCGAAGGAGGTTAACTCCGAATTCTATGTAAACATCTCTTCAAGGAACAGAGTGGATCACGTCGTGCCGGTTTAAAGAGGTTTCGAAGGAGGATAAATCAGACTCCAATATAATCGTCTCTTCAAGGTATTGAGTAGAGCAAGTTGTGCCGGTCCCGAGAGTTCCGGGAGAGTATAACTCAAACCCCGTAGAAATCATTCATCGGGGTACCGTGCAGAACATGTCATCTCGTCCCGAAAGGTGCCGGGGGAGGATAACTCACTCCCCGGAAAAATCATCTCTAAAGACACCAGGCATAACACGTCTTCTCGTTCCGAGAGGCGCCGGGGGAGGATAACTCACTCCCCGGAGGAGTCACCTCTTTTGGGTACCGGGCAGATTATGTCTTGCCCGTCCAAAAAGGTATTGGGGAGGATAACTCACTCCCCGGAGGAATCATCTCTTTTGGGTACCGGGCATATCATGTCTGGCCTGTCCAAAAAGGTACTGGGGAGGATAACTCACTCCCCGGAGGAATCATCTCTTTTGGGTACCGGGCAGATCATGTCTTGCCCGTCCAAAAAGGTACTGGGGAGGATAACTCACTCCCCTGAGGAATCATCTCTTTTGGTTACCGGGCAGATCATGTCTGGCCCGTCCAAAAAGGTACTGGGGAGGATAACTCACTCCCCTGAGGAATCATCTCTTTTGGTTACCGGGCAGATCATGTCTGGCCCGTCCAAAAAGGTACTGGGGAGGATAACTCACTCCCCGGAGGAATCATCTCTTTTGGATACCGGGCAGATCATGTCTGGCCCGTCCAAAAAGGTACTGGGGAGGATAACTCACTCCCCTGAGGAATCATCTCTTTTGGTTACCGGGCAGATTATGTCTTGCCCGTCCAAAAAGGTACTGGGGAGGATAACTCACTCCCCTGAGGAATCATCTCTTTTGGTTACCGGGCAGATCATGTCTGGCCCGTCCAAAAAGGTACTGGGGAGGATAACTCACTCCCCTGAGGAATCATC
This sequence comes from Euphrasia confusa, assembly GCA_954870475.1. Lineage (NCBI taxonomy): Eukaryota > Viridiplantae > Streptophyta > Magnoliopsida > Lamiales > Orobanchaceae > Euphrasia > Euphrasia confusa. Next base: position 26,194,535 of record OX940967.1, read on the forward strand.
TCTTTTGGTTACCGGGCAGATCATGTCTGGCCCGTCCAAAAAGGTACTGGGGAGGATAACTCACTCCCCGGAGGAATCATCTCTTTTGGGTACCGGGCAGATCATGTCTGGCCCGTCCAAAAAGGTACTGGGGAGGATAACTCACTCCCCGGAGGAATCATCTATTTTGGGTACCGGGAAGATTATGTTTTGCCCGTCCAAAAAGGTACTGGGGAGGATAACTCACTCCCCTGAGGAATCATCTCTTTTGGTTACCGGGCAGATCATGTCTGGCCCGTCCAAAAAGGTACTGGGGAGGATAACTCACTCCCCGGAGGAATCATCTCTTTTGGGTACCGGGAAGATTATGTCTTTCCCGTCCAAAAAGGTACTGGGGAGGATAACTCACTCCCCTGAGGAATCATCTCTTTTGGTTACCGGGCAGATCATGTCTGGCCCGTCCAAAAAGGTACTGGGGAGGATAACTCACTCCCCGGAGGAATCATCTCTTTTGGGTACCGGGCAGATCATGTCTGGCCCGTCCAAAAAGGTACTGGGGAGGATAACTCACTCCCCGGAGGAATCATCTCTTTAGGGTACCGGGCAGATCATGTCTTGCCCGTCCCGAGAGGTTTTGTGGTAGATTTTCGTGGGACCAAGCCTTAGATAATTTCTATAAGTTGTGATGCTATTTACAAACATATTTTCTTTTGTATAAAACATTTTGCAATATGTAAGACTCAATTAGATTTCGAGATAAGAAATATGTTTATACATGATAAGAATAATTTACTTAAAGCACATAAGAAACATGTTTGATTCTCCAAGTACGCTAATAGATAAGGAAATTTTGTTTGTACTTTATAACATAGTATTTTCACGTGTATGATATGTAGGATTTATCCCATGAAAATTCCTTTATATTCTAAAATTACATTTTTTGAAATTAATATCGTATAATAATGCTCAAGAATCTCAAAGATTTCAATTAGGTTTTTTCACATGATAATATTCATTTTTAGTTATTACGATAATATTGGCAATGTGAACTTCTATAGTTTTACCAATATAATTTCCAAAAATAGTATTTACTAACCTTTGAATTGTAGCACCAGTATTTTTGAGTCCAAAAAGCATTCGTGACCTGCATCCAATCATCTACTTCGTGTAGAATGAAGTTTGCTCGACGTCGCCTAGGTGCTCCAGGATTTGATGGTATCCTATCAAGAAATGTTAGTTTGGCTCTCAAAGGCCTCTGTTTATTTCGATCACAACTTTATGTTCCACCCGGGTCTTAACCTTTAGATCTAGGTATTCATCCCCGGGCATCGGCCCCAGCCTTTTCCCGACCGATTGGTAGAGACTACATCTACACAAGAGTCTTCTGTCCGTGAGATTGTCTCCAATCACCGGAGTTTGTTCTTGCTCGGTTACTCCAGCTATAGGCCTTTCTGAGGTACTCACATTGACCTTTCTGGGTTACTTGCCCCAGCCGATCAGGAGTACTTGCACCGTCCGATCGGGCTTAATTGCACCGTCCGTTCCGGAGTACTTGCACCGTCCGATCAGGGTTACTTGCCCCGGCCGATCAGGAGTACTTGCACCATCCGATCAGGCTTAGTTGCATCGTCCGTTCAGGAGTACTTGCACCGTCCGATCAGGGTTACTTGCCCCGACCGATCAGGAGTACTTGCACCGTCCGATCGGGGTTACTTGCCCCGGCCGATCAGGAGTACTTGCACCGTCCGATCAGGGTTACTTGCCCCGACCGTTCTCGGTAGTCGCCCTGGGCTTCGGGTGCTCACCGATATTACGGGCCCCAAGCTCGGGGTTTTGTTTGTAAAGTTTCTTTAAGTCATTTGGAATTCTTGTTTCCTTTTACACCGTGTTCGTACGGCGTGAAATTGCATTTTAGCTTTAAGTTTATTTTAATATTTTCATTTTGTGTTAGTTCGATATATCAATCATAAGAGAAATACAACAAACATAACTTAATAATTAAAAGATCGCCCTGCACCGTGAAATCTGCCCCGGTGGGGATCAGTAAATTAAAAGACCACCTTGCACCGTGCAATCTGCCCCGGTGGGGATCAGTACGTAATTTGATACAAGAGTATTAAGGCGAGGCCACCGGCTCAAAGGCTTTCATAAATGGCCTGCCCAAAAGAGTGTTACAACGCTTATATTGTAGCATTTATTTTGGCCGGTGGAGTTAAGAATTGCCCGGGATTCATCCGTAGATTTACCCTGGCTAACTGCAAAATCCCTCTGGCCATTTGCAAAATAAATGTTGCACTCTGTCCGTAATTTGGTTTGCATGAGTTGAATTTCTGGTTGCATGGGCGCATGCTCGACCATTGGGTCCAGGGGCTCTCTTCGATAACCAGTCGGTGTCGGCAAGATCTGACTTTCATTCACTCTTTTCTCTATATCCGAGAATCGGTGGAACAAATCTGCTATCACCGGGTTATCACCTAGGGCTGCTGAAGCTCTTCCCGGTGAAAGGCCTCCCGGGCGCCCGTGCATGTCATTTTGGTTGTCTCGGCTTTGTCTCCCCGACGGAATGGCAACATATTCTGCTTTTTCGTTATGATCAAAAGCGAACTTCTGCCAAAGATCTCATCTAGGAGTGCGGCTAGACTTCCATGGGCCCCGGTTGTACTACCCCGGGAAATATCTGGACTTTCCCGGGCCCTCAATAGAGTTTCCCGAGGCCTCACTGGAATTTCCCAGGGCCTCTTTCAGAGGCTCTCCCGGGCAGTCTTTTGAGCGTGTATGCATGCTAATTGCATGTCTAACAAGATTAGTCAACATATACTTTCTAATATAAAAAAGGTACATGCACCAAAATTATCAACGATGATAGATCTCTCTATGCATGAGAATGCCTATTTTGGCATTTATAATGAGGATGAAGGGCTGCATGTCTTACCTCAATATCGTTTTTTCGATCTATGGGTGCATGGTGGCCTTCCTCCTTTCCCGTGGAATCTGCTGGCAACCTTTCTGGGACAATCTGCCGGCAACTTTCCCGGGGCGATCAGCTGGTCTTTTTCATCAACCATTGTTTCTTTAGAAGCTTTTCTGCAACTCGATTCTTGATGTTCCGTCCTTCTAGCGCCAAATGTTTTGGGTTGTTTTATGCTTTGTCGGTAATATCTGCTTTGACGGTGAAATTCGCTGGTATCGGAGGGTTAGCAAACAACACAAAAACTAATATGATATGATATAGAAACAAACAGATCGAGTTATACGCAGAAATCATAAGTAATGGAAATGGAAGCTCAAAGCTCCTCTTCATTCATATATCCATACTTAGACATTTTAGAAATATATTTATGCTTCTTTGGTAATTTAAGAAATGAAGGTTAATAAAAACGATAACGAAAATGACACGATCACTAGGCATCAATGCCCCCTTTTCAGGTCTTTATTTCTCTTATAAAGTATTTAGGCCATAGCCATTTTAGGAAGTGAATTCCTTTTACAAGTGGTTTTCTCTCTCTTTCCTTTCTCCCCCCCTTTTTACATATGAAGAGCATCTATTTATAAGCATTCATGCATGTGATGCTTCTCTATTCTTATGACACCTATCAGCCACATATTTAGCTATATTGACAACTATTTAGCATGCATTTGACATGTGTAAAACATGTAGTGGACCAACTAAACCACTATCTTTGTTTGTTATTCTACTGGTAATCGCACCGGGAAATCACTGTTTGCTGCCTGGTAACTCTTTAGCTCTTCTCTCAGTTCTGCCCTGGGAAAAAGTCTTACTTCCCCCGTGCGATCTTTCCTGTCCGATTTCTTGTATTCTTTGGATAATAATTCTTGCTTTGGCTTTGACTGGTCTTCTTTGACTCTTTCTTTGATGATGTGGCACCGGTCTTCTTGACACGTGTAGGTGGCGGATTTTCATGGCACAACACAGTTTAACTGATCTAAACTCGTTGGTATTTTGTAGGTGCGCGGCTTAAGCGGGCGACCTGCTCCTTCCCGTGGGATTTGGAGACTGCAAATCTTTTGGCACAGTGTATCCCGGCCGAAGAAAGAGATTCGGATTACCTGAACGACGATAGTATTCGTGACGCAGCAGGCTTGTTTTGCCCTCCGTTTGTTGAGGATCAACCCTGTTTTGGTATTTTTCCTTTATATTTTATAAGTTTATCTTATTTCCTGAGAGTATATTTCCCGGGGAAATTATGATGTTTTTTGTCGGGAGTAATTGTATTACTTTTCCCGTGCAGAGTTTTTCTCTACTGTTTTTGAATTGAAACCTACCGAGATGGCAGATAATAAGTTGTTTGATCGCATGGGACTCCCAAACCCAGCCCTGGCCGCTAAGGCTCGCAGGGCCAAAACCAGTTCCACCAGTGTCGGTGGACGGGGATCTGCAAAAACTCGGGGCGACACACCTGGTGCTCCGGCTTCCCGTACCAGATCCCACACGGTTTCGGCTCAGGGCGGTGAGACAGATCCTCTGGGGATTATGGATGTTGTGGATTCGTATAAGGAGAGCTCCCAGCCATCAGACGTGGTGATGACTGATGCTACTCCAAGTCATGGCTTACCCCCTTCTGGGTCATCAACTCTTTTGCAAGTCAAGGTCGAAGGCGACAAGAAAAGGAAAAAGATTGATGAGGGTATTATTGAGGTGACAGATTCCCCCCTCGTGCTGACAAAAATCAGTCTGTTTTTTGAGTTGAAAAAATACTTTTTACCAAGTAAGTTTTTGTTCATTTACACACTTATCATATTACATGGTTCACTCAATTAACTCTTCTGTTTTATTTCTTGGTAGGTTTTCCCAGGAAAATCTCCCCTCAGCTCTGCTTCCCTTCTTCTCTGGAAAAGGCCCCATTGACCCTGTCACTACCCTGGGCAATCCAGTAGGTGACTCAATTGATGCTGTTGGTAGGTGCTGGACTTCAGAGCTCAATGATATGATGGACCATGAGGAGCATGCCTTTTCCCTGGCCCTAAAGTTGGCCAGTCAAAGTGCAGTTGCCATTTCTGGGGCTCACAACATGGCCGAAAAGATCAGATCTGAAGTGTCCAAGCTCAAAACTACCAGCAGCAAGCAAGAGGCACAGGTACAGGAGCTCAAAGCGGCATACACTGCCACAGCAGGGGACAGGGATAGGTGGAAGAAGGCTGCCGATATTGCACGGGCCGAGGTTTGGAAGCTGAAGTCTGAGATGCAGGAGGCCTTGAAGACCGTAAAAGAAAAAGAAGAAGAGATTGAGGATGCACAAGACAGCTTTACCAGGGAGAAGAAAGAGCTCAAGGAGGAGGTGGCCAAAGTTACCAGGGAGCTGAAACAGGCCAAAGATGACTTTGGACAGTCCATGGAGAGGGTCTCAGAGCTTGAAGCCCTGTTAGATTCTCCTGCTCACAATCCCCGGGTATTGGCTGACCTACTCTATGTCACTGCTTATGCTGATCTTATCAGGTCTGCAGCAAAGGAGAAGAATGATGGGGCCAGAGACTATGGTGTACAACTCCTTAAAGCTCACATGCAAGGGTGTACTCTGGATTCCAGAGTTCCACAGCCCTTTATGGATCTGGAGGTTGTCCACAACATAGATATGAAATGGTGGCCCACATACAGTCTTCTCTCAATGCCTGGTGAGCCTGCTAAACCCCCTGTAGAAGCGTCTGATGATGAAGGTGTTGATGAAGGGGAGGAGATGGATACTCTTGGTGTAGGGCCTGATGGCAAGCCAAAAGATTCCCTCACTACTCCCCCAGGTGATGGTGGTTCTACCTCCTGAGTATAACCGCTCAGGAGTCTGCAAAATTTGATGACTACCCTGAGTGTGAAAAGCTCAGGGATTTTAATCTTTATTTTCTGTTCAGTTTGGGCTTAATTGCCAAAAAACAATATTTGCTTATTTCGCATTTGGATTCTACAGGCAGTTTTTGCCTGGAACAAGTATTTATATTTTGCTGGTGTGTAATAACTTAGTATGTTATTTTGGATGCTTATTCTTTGGGTCTTACTAATAGCCCTCTCACCATTTTGTTCAGGGTTTATTTTCCCATTATTATCTATCACTTTTTACAAGTCATTTTAGCTTGTTTGATGAATTATTATTCTTGTGAATAGATAACTTTTGGCTCACGCCCAAGTTTTATCAAACTTTGTTGGGTTTCTCTGTGAGTTCTTTTGCTCTGTGAAAGTGATTTTCAGATTTAGTTACCTCTCTGAATCATTATGATTCTAAGTAACATTTTTTCTCTTTAAATCTCTCCTTTCAACAGAACTGACCGATCCAGTGGTTTTAGTATAAATACTTTACCTTTTAGGATTTTCTCGGACCAGTATTTTCTTTAGGGCGATTCCTGAGTTTCTTTTACTCTGTTGAATCTGTGCCTTTAAAGAAATGATCGGCCCCTGATCAATAGATCTTATGGGTATTTACCGAACCTTAGTATTTCTAGAATACTCAATATTTTTATCGCACCGGGGAATTCATGTGATTTCCCGGGGAAATTATATTTCTGTTATACAGACAAAATGTGAAAGTTCACATACATATTTTAAAAGATAGAAAATGCTTTTGCTGAAAACTGCATAGATATACTTTAATAAGTACAAAAGGTTTTACAAAATATATTTTTGCAAGAAGTTTTAAGAAATAACTTTTATCCCGAGAGTTTTTCAGTGGTAGAATTTCTTTAGGTGCAACGCATTCCATCGATACTGATCCTTGGTCCCGTCGAGTAGTTCCAGCTCGTACGCTCCATTCTGGAGGCAGTGGCTCACTCTAAACGGTCCCTCCCAGTTCGGTCCCAATGCTCCTTGGTGCGTTCCTAAGATTTTCTTCATCACCAAGTCTCCCTCTCGGAATTCTCGTGCTTTTACTTTTGAGTCGAATAGTCTAGCAATTCTTTGCTTATTCATGGCATTCAGAGAATCAGAAGCTAATCTCCTTTCTTCAAGGAGATCCAATTCTTTTCGAATGGTTGCTTCATTCTCCGGGGAAATTTCCTGAGCGGTACGATGTGATAACACCGATATCTCCGCTGGAATCACCGCTTCCATTCCAAAAGCCAAAGAATAGGGGGTCTCACCAGTGGCGTTTCTAGCTGTGGTTCGATATGACCACAGTACCTTTGGGAGTTCATCAACCCATTTTCCTTTGCGGCTTTCCAATTTTGATTTGATGGTGTGTTTCAGTATCTTATTGACCGCTTCAACCTGACCATTCGTCTGGGGGTGGTAGGGAGTAGAGAATAACCTCCTTATTTTCCATTTTTCACAGAATTCCTCTACCTCCGCCCCCATCGAATTGTTTTCCGTTGTCGGAAATGATTGACTCGGGAAGACCGAAACGACATATTATGTTTTTCCATATGAATTTGATGACCTGGGGTTGATCAATCTTATTCAACGGTTCCGCTTCAACCCATTTGGTGAAATAGTCGACTGCTACAATCGCAAATTTCACCCCGCCTCGGGCGGTTGCTAGTGGTCCGATCAAGTCGATACCCCACCGAGCAAATGGCCACGGGCTGTAAATGGATTTCAGGGTCTCCGGGGATATATGGATATTAGGCCCATTCGTCTGGCACTTGACACATTTACGTGCATAGCCGACGTCATCCTTTCTCAGGGTTGGCCAGTAATATCCTTGTCCCATGGTTTTGTGTGCCAGGGATCTTCCACCCGCGTGGTTTCCACACACACCATCATGTATTTCTTCAAGGATTTTGAATCCTTCTTCCTTCGACACACACCTAAGTAGTGGAAGGGAATAACTTCTTCTGTACAGTTGCAAATTTATCAAAGTATACTTTGCCGCTCGGGTACGAAGTTGTCTTGCTTCGGTTTTATCTGCTGGTACTTCCCCGGTATCTATGTACCGTTGAATGGGGATTCGCCAGTCTTCCCCGGCCCCGGCAAGTACTTGTATTTGTGCTTCTCTTTGTTCCACTGATGGGATTACTACTAGTTTTGTCAAAACTATATTTGAGAAGTCTGCTGAGCCCTCAGCTGATGCTAGCTTTGACAGGGCGTCAGCTTGTGAATTGTGTTCCCGTGGGATTTGTTCGATTAGAACTTCTGGGATTTTTTCGCAAAGTTCCCATACCAATTTCAGGTATTTTATCATTTGTTCGCCTCTGGCTTCATAATCCCCACTTACATGGTTCACTACTAACTGTGAGTCCATGAACACATGAAGTTTTCTTGCCCCGACGGCAATGGCCAGTTCCAACCCTGAAATGAGAGCTTCGTACTCTGCTTCATTGTTGGACGCAGGAAATTCAAACTTCACCGCATGGGTTACTGAATCTCCGTCGGGACTGAGTAATACCACACCTGCCCCCGAGCACGCGGTGGTAGATGATCCATCTACGAACAGCTGCCAGGCGCGTGGTTGACTCTGGGATTTCTCAGGGAAAGTTAATTCCACAATAAAATCTGCCAGGGCTTGTGCTTTGATTGCTGTCCTCGGGGCGAAAGTTATGTCATACTGACTAATTTCTAACGCCCAGCGTAGGAGTCTCCCGGTGATATCCGACCGGTGCAATACTTGCCTTAGAGGCATAGTTGTCAAGATCTCAACGGGGTGCTCAAATAGGTACGCCCGGAGTTTTCTGATTGACACTATTAAAGCATATGTTAATTTCTCCAGTGGAGTATATTTTATTTCTGCCTCGTGTAATACTTGGCTTACGAAATATATCGGAAAATGCACCATCCCTTCTGCCCTGGTCAAAACAGCACTGATGGCGTGTTCTGACGCGGCTAGGTACATGTACAGTTTTTCTTCTGGTTTAGGGGCCACAACTACTTTGGGATTGGACAAATACTCCTTTATCCGTACAAAAGCTTGTTGGGCCTCCTTTTTCCAGTGAAATTCCTGTCCTTTGATGGTAGCAAAGAACGGTCGAGTTTTATCCCCCAGACAAGAAATGTACCGATTCAGGGCGGCTAAACGACCCGTGAGTCGTTGTACGCCTTTTATGTCCCGGGGCTCTTGCATGTCCAGAATTGCTTGGACTTTGGTAGGGTTGGGCTCAATGCCTTTCTCGCTAACCACATGCCCCAGGATCATCCCTTTTTTAATTCCAAAGTTACATTTCTTGGGGTTCAATTTCATGTTATAATGCCCCAGTATTTTGAATACTTCTTCGAGGTCTTTGATGTGGTCTGATTCATTTTTACTTTTAACGATTATATAATCAATGTATACTTCCATGGTTACACCAATTAAATCAGAAAACATCAGATTTACCAACCTTTGATAGGTGGCCCCGACATTCTTCAGGCCAAAAGGCATTCTTTCCCAGCAATAGATTCCTTTCTCTGAGTAAAACGCCGTATGCTCGACGTCATCCGGATGCATGGGGATTTGGTGATATCCTGCCTTGACGTCCAGTGTTGAAAATATTGCGTGACCTGTCAAATTGTCAACGACATGGTCGATGTGCGGCATGGGAAAAAGATCTTTCGGGCATGCGTTGTTTAGATCTGTAAAGTCTATACACAAGCGCCATGCAGCAGTTGTTTTTGTCACCATAACCGCATTGGAAAGCCAAGTGACATCACTCGAAGCTTTCCTGACCAATTTGTTTTCTATTAGTTTGTCTACTTCCCCGGCGAGTGCTTGACACTTCTCGGGGCCCATTTTTCTGCGCTTCTGCGCGATTGGTTTCTTGCAGGGATCTATTTTCAATCGATGGCAGGCATGTTTAGGATCTATCTTTCCTAAATCGGCACTGGACCACGAGAAAGTAGAGATGTTCTCTTTAAGGAAATTTATAATCCCGCTCCGGGTATTTGATTCCATATGAGATCCCACAAGTCACTATGGGAAAATGTCTCATAGACACCGGGCATTGACTGGTGTTAAAAAAAAAAATTGTCCGGTGTCATTGTGCATGGTGTTAAAGATCAGCAATGTTTTAACACCAGTCATTGACCGGTGTTAAACATCATTTATAACACCGGGTTTTGTGACCTGGACCGGTGTCTATATTATAAAAGACACCGGTCAATTCCATGAAAACTAACAAAATCAACCGGTGTGAAAAGTAATAACACCGGTCTTTTTTATATATGACCGGTGTCTATAATATTTTTTAAAATCGGTTTTAACTCTGAGACCGATGTCTATGATTGTTTTTAACATCATTTTTAAACACTAGGACCGGTGTCGTTGATAATAATTAAAATAAAAAATACATAATTTTATAAATTGCCAATAATTAAAATTATATTAAATTCATAATCCAAATACAATATTCATAATACCCTAATATCCAAACCTTTACAATTGTCAAACAACAATATTACGTAAACTTGTCATTACAAAACATTGAGTACAAAACATGAATCAAAAAAATACAATGACTTCAATACAAAATATTGCTAATCTAATAAGAAACACAGTTCATGCTCCTCCTTTTTTCCATTACATTCCTGCAAACTCAACGACTTCTACACAAACAAATACAAAACATGAACCATGTCAAAAATATTCCCCAAAACTGATTCATATAAATGCATAATAGTTTAGTGTAAATAAACAACACATGCTTCTTAACATAAATTCATCAAAGCTTCTCCCCAGCAAAAAAAAAAAAAAGATATAACATGAGAGAGGATTAAAAATATTAACAATACAAGAAGAGAGGATATTTTGATGCACCAATACTCTGATACCTATAGGGCGCATGAAAGTTTGTCGGTGGAATACTATCAATTAAGAGAACTGAATTTGCATAAAAATATACCATACTTTAGAATAGATTTAATGGTCTTGTCAAGGTAATCAGCACGGTTACAAGCCATTACTACTACTGCTGCTACAGGAACCTGGTCATTCATTAAGCTGTAGGTTCAATGAACAAGAGGTAGGAACTAGGAAGATAGCACATGGTACAAGATAATCAAATCACAATTCATCCAAACCTGTGCATCACAGAAAAATTTCTCGAGACTATTCCCTGCAGTGTATCAGATACAAAATAAAATAATCTATATACACAAAAATATCCTATAAACGGGAAGAACCTATTGAAGATGCTCAATTTCAGCAGCAAGACTGCATTGCATTTGTACAAAGACAGCTGAACCCAGGAGGAGACGTTAATCAATAACGAGGGATTGAAGAAAACATGAAAAAGCACCTTCAAGAGAAACAATTCATCCTTGTTGCACGCTAATCTGATCAATCAATAATCGTGTCTGACTTGTGCACTGAGTTTCTGCCTCAATCTACAATCAAATACAGTAAGAGGCTCTTATAACTTCTTTACCACAGGCCAAGCGAATCCAACAGTAAGAGGCGCATCTGTGCATCAAGAAAATGAGAGAGCTATGTCCATCAAGATTCGAAAGAGTTCACTACAGGAATTTCAACAATCACCCATTTCGGAAAGCAAACGACTACAAACCAATGCGAGAAAAAAAAACAATTTATTTCCAAATTAAAGTTTCGATAAAAAAATCGCATCAGTTATACGATACCTGTAACTCTGTAAGTACATGCGTATAGTACAATAAGTTATTTGCTTGAAGGCCCTCTATCAAATCTCAAAGTTGGTCTCCATTCAAGACCTGACCTTTAAAAGTAGGATACCCTGAACAAGTCCTATTAGGATTAGGCCAAACAAAAAGAAACCGCAAAGTTCACCAAAGTACTGAATCAAGTGATGTAAACAAACAGTTTGCCTGTGTGGTTTGAGAACTGTACTGAATGTATTGGGTCGATCGACATCGTAGCCGAGCAACTGCAGAGGAAACACCGCCAATTTATTGTCGAAGTTTCCCTACCGTAAACGAAAAGCTTATCATCAAGCAATGAGAAAAAAATCATAGAAGCTATTCAGTGATTCTACATTAATTAATAACAGCAATTTTAGCAAAAATCTGAAAACCTAGATTTGAAATTGTATTGAAAAAAGGAGATACCTGAACAGTGTGAGACTGGATACTGAGGACCCGACCCGTTTCCGACGGGAGGGCTAAAGCCAGAACCGGTGGAGGCGCCATTGCACGATTGTTTATCCCCCTCGTCGACCTAAAATTTCCGTTCAACCGAAACCAGAGAAAATAAAATTAAGGATTCAACACAGATGCAAATACATCAACGCGTATGAGAGGAATCGAAGAGGACCTGAAAACGGGTAATCTATGAATGGACCGACCATCCGCGGGGGGCTCTCAATCTTTGCGATGGGAGTCGCCGCCGCCGCAGAGATGTGGAGAAAATCCCACACGCTGCGCCTCCGAAAGCCTGAATGGACCGGAGAAATTGAAGATTTATGCTTCATTTCGTGTGGGAGGAACACTTTTCACCCTTAACCTTGTTCTGCTGTATAATATGTGGAAACGAGGGAGTGGGGATTTTATCCCGCTTAATTAAAAAATATTATAAGTTTTTATAACATCGGTCCTCGCTAATAGGATTGGTGTTAAAAAAATTTAATAATTTTATTAAAAAATTAAATTATTATTAACACCGGTCAAAAGAAAAATTGGTGTTATAAATTAAATTTGAAATTTGAAATTGAATATTTAACATCAGTTTTTATAAAACCCGGCGTGAAAAATAGTTTAACCTCCTATTTTTTCGCGACCGGTGTTATAAACATTTTTAACACCGTTCCCAAAGGCGTCCGGTATCTATGAACTGGTGTCTATGTGACATTTTCCCATAGTGAGTATTTGCTTTTCAGCTTGTTCTGGATCTAAAACTATAGAGTCCAGATTTTCGACCATTTCTACCACTGGTACCTTTTTAGATTGATATCCACCCCTTGAACCCCAATCATCCATTTCTGGTTTTGATGGGGGAAGCTTCTGGTTAGTAAAAACTGTGTCTACGCCAGTTCCTTCTTCGGGGGGACAAATCTTGTCCGGGGGAATATCCGCTATTTCCCCGGTAGGTTTTTCCTGAGAAGGATTCAGTTGGGAATTTTGATCGTTTATTTTGATGACATTTTTTATATGATCGATTTGTTTTATCTTTATTCCTCTCAGATTGACCTGGGGAATGTTTACGTTTACTTTGGTTTTGGAGTTATTGAGATCGTGAAAGTACATCAAAGTCTTCTTAGCCATTACTAGATCACCTCTGACGGTGCCAACTGCACCGGAGGGAGTAGGGAACTTAATACAGTAGTAGTAGGACGAGGCGATAGCTTCAAAAGCGTCTAGAAAGGGCCTGCCTAACAGAGCATTATAGCCACTAACCTTATCAACTATTACAAACTTTAGATTCCTGACCATCATGACTTCGGGATTCTTCACATCCATCAGTTCCACCGGGAGTATGATCTCACCGTAAGGAATGACTACATCATCTCCAAAACCTTTCAACACCATATCGCACGGGTTGACATAGCGCGCCAAGTTCCCCATCAGATCTAGAGTCCTCTTGTAGAGAACATTGAGATGCGCGCCATTGTCCACCAGCGTGCGAGACACATCTAAACCGAGGAGTCTGGCCTTTATCACTAAGGGCACATCCTTCGGGAATTTTGTCGCGGTTCGATCTTCCGGGGTGAAAGTTATCACCGCCGTGTCGGAAATTGATGACCCCTGGCTCGGGGCCGTTTCATACCACACTTCCCACATCTGGAAATCTCTTTTCCTCTTGCGGTGGCTTTCTTCATTCACCGGCCTTAACCCACCGATCATCATAATCTGGCCCACACGTGGTGGGCCTCCTGCCGGGGGAGGCGCTGGTGGCGCCGGTGCGGGTACTTCCTGGGGAGGTGGCCCCTGTGGATTTCCCCCTGCACCGGGCCTGGGTAAGAATTGCCATAACTTGCCATCCTGGAAAAGTTTCCACAACATTTTAACCAGTTGTCTGCACTGGCTGGTGTTGTGACCTATCTTTTCATGATAGGCACACCATTTTTTGGGATCCAACTTCTCCGGGGCAGTCAGAATTGGTGGTGGTTTTTCAATCAGATCTGATTTATGCATGAGCATTATATTCAGAATATTTGCTGGTGTATGACCAGTCTGAGTAGTTATTTTTTCTTCTAACTCACGGATCTCGTCTATCCGTGGGTCAGCTGGCTTTGGGCCTGGTTTTTTGCCAATGTAATTTGGCCTTCGATCGGAGGAAAAAGGAGGTTTTTTCTTTTGCTCGGGGGGATGTTCCCCGCCGGCGACAAGACGCTGGTAGGCAACTTGGGCCCCAGCTTTCCTCCTGAAATCCTCATACGATCGGGGATAATTCAACATTGCAGATTTAAACAACTTAGAATTTCTCCGCAAACCTGCCAACACGGTGTGAAGTTTGAGGTTGTCACCAATCTCATTGCCACCTCCATCTCCTTAAAGTACTCATCTACGCTCTTCGTTCCCTGCCGTAGATTCTGCAGTTTGATGTACAACTCCCGATAGTAATGAGAAGGTAGAAACCGTTTACGCATAACAGACTTCATCTCGGCCCATGTCTCAATAGGCTGCTCACGGTTCCTCCTCCGACTGGATACCAGCTGATCCCACCAAACCAGTGCATATTCAGAGAACTCAATTGCCGCCATTTTCACCTTCTTGAGTTCAGAAAAATTGTGGTACTCGAACATCATCTCTACCTTTCGTTCCCACTCTATATACAACTCTGGATCGTTTTTCCCTATGAATGAGGGAATGGTCATCTTGATGTTGCTCAAGTTGTTATCTTCTCGGTCTCTACCTCCGTGCCTTCTCCCACCAATGTCAGAATTTTCATCTTCATCGGAGCTGAAATCCCTATGTCGGTCATTGTGACGATTATCCTGCCGCCTGCCGTGGGGACCTCCACCGTGCCGAGGCCCTTATGTTCTTGACGAGGCATCTCTTCTGTCAGTCGGTCATGTAGTGACTCCATTGTTCTATCGACATATTTTTTAACTCATGTCGCAAAGACTCCATGACGAACTTAGTTTGGACGTTTGCTACGAGGCCTTCCGTCTTTGGCGATGTAGCAACCTTTGGCGAAGTCTCACCAGACATCCTGCACAAAAAAACGTTAGTAATAAAACAATAAAATAAAGGAACCTCACCACCTCACAAACGCTCGTGTATCACACTCAAGATGGGATTCACTCAGCACTCGTGTTTCACTCAGATATGGCTTTTTTCACTCTAATGTTCTCACACACTCTGCCTTTTACCACTCGTATTCCCTCTCAAAGTATCGAACTCCTCGATTTACCAGATGAGAACAAACTTGACAAGATCCACAACACACCCAATAATGACGTAGAAAGGAAAAGGACAAGAAACAATGGAAATTTCGGAACGAAAAAAAATTGAGAGCACCAAATTAGCACAAAACGATGCCGGAAAACTACGGAATATATGACAAAATTTTGGATTCAGAAAATTTTTCCCGCCAAAATACTTTTTTTTTTTGCTGAATATTCGACCAGAAACCAGAATCGAGAATCACAAAAAAAAAATTCGAGAAAATCGAGTCTATATTTTTATATAATTTTTTTTATGCTTACGGATGAAAGAAATCCGATTCAGCGAAAGTAGAGGAAGAACGAAAAGAAAGCAAGAAACGAGGTAACGAAATCAGAAATTTGAAACCCTAGCCTGAGCTCTGATACCAGATGATACGTACCTCGTTGATAGATCGAACGGAAAGAAGAAAAGATAATCAAATCGGATACCTGGCGGAAGATCCCAAACCTCTGAACCTGATTCGTGAAATAAATTAAGGACGGAACCCTAACCCCCAACACGAGATCGATGCAGCAACTCGGAAATCGATGAACGACACACGACGAGATTGGACTGTCTCGTAGATTCGTCAAGTGAACTCTTTTGGCACAATCGAAAAGAGAACGAAAATTAAGATAGAATAAACTCACGAAAATATTATTGATGTCAAAGTTGTCTTCTAAAACAAAAGGGTTCAAGCCTTTAAATAGGCAAACCTAAAAAGTCACGAAAAAGGAAATAAAAACATTAAAATCACGTCAGCCGCGATTTCACGCGATCTGACCTTTTGTCGGCCGACAGAATACGGGTGTCGGCCGACATCTCCTTGTCGCCCGACAGGGAACACCTGTCGTCCGACATCCCCACGTCGATCGTAGCAACTCACACCGCTCGACGTCAGGGTGCTCTGGACCCTACGTCGCTGCAGCCCGAACTGCGTCGCTCGCAGCGTCTTTGTCGTCCGACAGAGATATGGTGTCGGACGACACCAAACCATTTTTGTGGCTGAACTCTGCGGCGCGTCCTCGGCTCACGTCTGACCTTCGTTCCAGCTTCGTCTTCATTGTTCCAGCTTGAAACTCAACGCCTTCTGTTGGATCGGCCTCCTCGTACGTAATCAGGTTGATAAGGCTTGGCTTCTCCACATCACCGATGGGTTTCTTCAATAGGTCTTGCGCCCAGACTTCTTGGATCATCACCATCAAGCTTGCCTTGAACTTCTTGGCTCTCGAGCGCGTCACTGGTCCAACTGGAACTCGTATCGGGTCTTGTATCATTGACGACTCTGGGGCTGCATCAGAAAAGAGAAGAAAAAGAATGAAAAAGTGATCAACCCGAGAAACTCAAATGGTTTACGACCTCCCCGTCACCACCTCCACCGAGCGGCTCGAGATCCTCGACGACGAGAACCACGTCCTCAGCTTCCGAGTCGTCGGCGGCGAGCACCGCCTGAACAATTACCGGTCGGTGAACGAGTTCGGGGCGGACGGCGGCGTGGGGAAGGCTTACACGGTGGTTTTGGATCCCACCAAATTTCGATTAGCAGCCCACCAAATTTATTTGAACCTTAGAGAAATTAAACAGTTTGAAACACAAACACAAGCGATCCGTTTGAAAAAAAACGATTTACCTACACGCGTTCTCAAGATAGTACAAACTATTGGACGAAGAACGGCTAGTTACGGGGAGAAATTTGAAAAAAAAAATACGAATATCAATCTCAAGATAAATATAGAAAAGAGAATCGTGATTGATATTAAAAATCTTGTCCTAAAACTATTTAGATTCTTATGCATTCAATTATATAATAAAAAGTATAAACAATTGATATAATATAAAGGTTAAAATAGACAATTCAAATTTGAAATTTTTTTACCTAAATTGTTATTTCATTAAATATTAATATATTTATTTATATTTATATATTAAATTAATTACCTTTTTAATAAGAATGTAAACTACGAAAGTTTTTTAGAAATCATAAATACATTCTTATTTTTTCTCTAAATACTCCTATATAAATTGTATTTAACATATAAATTGAATAAAATATTATAAAAATATAAACTTTGATCATATATTCCCTCTGTCATGTACCAATAGTCATTGCTGGTCAACATTGATTTTTTTGTCCGTCCAATATATATTATAAATAGTGTACAAAAATTATGAAAAAATAACTAAAATAAAATTTAATAGTTGAACTTTATTTTAGTTATTTTTTCATAATTTTTGTATACTATTTATCGTATGTATTGGACGCACAAAAAAAGTCAACGTTGACCATCAATGACCATTGGTACGGGACAGAGGGAGTACTATATATTATAGATTTTAATAAATATTTTAAGTAATCTCAAACGAGTACTATATATTATAGATTTTAATAAATATTTTAAGTAATCTCAAACGTGTTATTAGTTTTGATAAATAAAAATATTATTAATAAATATTTTTACTATATATTAATCATTTATTCTAGAGGTATAAATCTATAAGGTGTGACTTGAAAAATGTATGACTTATGACAATTTAAAATTTATTTCTACTTATAATTAGTCTCAAATTGAGAATTGAATTTTTCATTACCGTAGAAAGTTTATTCATATATATTTTATTTATGTATAATTAAGCATAGATTGGTGTTTTAATTAATATTATGGTAAATAGATTACTATATAAAGTTTCTACTATAAATAGATTAATTATGTATAATTAAGCATAGATTGGTTTATTAATTAATAGGCCTTTTATAGGCTGCAATTAGGAAAGATAAAATCTTAATATAGAAAATAGTACGCCACTTCTTTCTTTACCACTATACATATTCTAAGTTCTAACAGAGGTAAACTCTGTGACCCCAAAAGCTTTAATTTATTTTTTTCTGTATATATTTTCTTTATCTATTATAATGTCAAAGAAACTGAAACAAGATTCATGTTCGAAAGAAGATTGTCAGGTGATTTCTTTTTCTCTTTAATTTATTTTTATGAGGTTTCCCCAAATCATGTCTCGCTAGGGTTTACATTAATTTAATTTAAGAATTAAATTGCTGAGATTGATTTACAGTGTTGTTCGATTGATCGTATGAGCGTGCTTCCGGATGAACTATTGTTGTCTATATTGTCACACTTGAGTTTTAAGGAAGTCACTGCTACAAGCATACTCTCTCCTCGATGGAGGCACCTTTGGACGTTCGCTAGATCCCTGGATTTCGACGGCATGAAATCATTATCGAAAGTCAATTACAGGAGGAGTGGTATGCTTGATGAAGCGAGGTTGGATTATGTTAGATGGGTCGGCCGTGTCATATCCTTACATAAGGAATCTACCCTCGACGAATTCAGAGTGTTGTTCAATTTAAATAGAACTTACACAAAAATGATCGATGGATGGATTAGATATGCTCTGTCTAGGAAGGTTCAGAGGCTTGACTTGAACTTGAAGAATGATTATCAGGGGAAAGGCACTGCACCCACTGACTTTTATACTTTTCCGTACCAACTCTTGTGTAAGAATCTAAACGATGCTAAGTACCTGAAAAAGCTGTCTATGAAATATGTGAATGTGAATGAGCAAGCACTTGAGTTCATCTTATGCAACTGTCCTTTCCTTGAAGGTTTATCTGTTTCTTATTCCTTAAAGCTTACAACTCTGAAGATAACCGGACCATTCCCAGCCCTTAAACTCCTGGAAATAAGCTTTTGTTTCAACCTTTCTTCGTTAGAGATTTGTGATGTGAATCTTGTTTATTTAATTTATAAGGGCTCAAATATACAGTTACTTCTGAAGAATGTACCTCTGCTCGTCAACGTTACTGTTGGGGGAATAGTAACTCAACACATGGATTGTTTCCTTAAGATTCTTTCGAGAGACCTCCCGAAAATGGAGACACTCACGTTAGATTGTTCTGTGATGTGTCCTTGGATGGTAAGCTTGAGCTACTTGTGGTTTGATGTATTTTGTTTCAAGTAGTAGTTTATTCAGATGGCGTGCTTATTATTCACATCTTTTTACTAACTCTGTAGAACAAAATTCCGGATGTGAAAATGATCAATCTCAAGAAATTGGTTGTAAGAACTCGTATGCTTCATTACTGCACTCTCCTGCATCCAACTGATTTTATATGGTTATCACCGTGCTTGCAGATTTTTGTTCTACAGGTAATCAGTTTCCGTAATTTTGTTGTCATGTTGAATCCAATTGGCTATACCATATATCTTCGTTTTTTCTGTTGAAACTATTATGTTTGCATCTTTTTTTTAGGTGTTACATGATTCACCGAATAATTTCAAGAGGGAGGTTAGAAAGATTGTGAGACCATATGCTCAGCTGAAAGTAGTAAAGTTCATGGGATATCGTGGCTTGAAACGTGACATGGAGTTTATTATGCATTTGCTGGAGAATTCTACCTCGCTAGAGAAAATTGAGATAGATCCGAGATTACCTTCCTTCCCTTCGTTTGATGCACACTTGTATGATGGCGTAGTTAGGGATGAACCTTTTATTAATGAAATTGAAGCAAGGACTTGTGCAAAGGAGCAACTGACAAAGGTGGTGCCTCCGAATATAACTCTTAACATTCTATAGTTGCCTATAAATTTTACAAGTAGTTGTTTCTGTTTTGAACATCAATGAATATAACTCTTAACATTCTATAGTTGCCTATAAATTTTACAAGTAGTTGTTTCTGTTTTGAACATCAATGCTACGCAGTCACTTTAAATTGATCACCATTCGCAATGGTATTTTGACGAAAAACCAAACTCTTGTGATTGATCACGAGTACGAACAGGCAAGCTCTTGGTGCAACAATGTTTTAGAGAGTATAGAGTGATCGGATGAAGATAAACTCATCTTACTATTAGCTATACTCCATCCGTCGGCCATTTCTTTTGTATTTTACAAAAGTTGTCCTATTTCTCCGGGATATGAGTACGAATTATAAAGAAAAATCTTCACGGTTGAAAATGAACTCACTAATCTTGAGAAGCAAATCCTAACAGGAAATGATAAGTCGTTTTTAGTTCGTCGAAAATCAAATAAAAATATATCGAACTAATTGTCGAAACAATTCGCTCGAGTTGATTTCACAAATAAAAATATATCGAATTAATTGTCGAAGCAATTCGCTCGAGTTGATTTCACGAGGAACAATTTGCTCGAGTTGATTTCACGAAGAACACTACTATCGGCCCGTAAAAATGTTTTTATGTTTGCTGCTCGCGGAGAAATGGATTCAGCGATTAAGAGAAAGCGCTAAGATTAATCAATATCAAAATCGAGGAAACAACGAATAGGATTCATCATTCAATTCAAAAGCAAGCAACAAAACGAAGGGAACAGTGAATAAGATCCATTCTTATTACATTGATATGTATGTCTTTCTGTTATATAGAGACCTAATAATGTTTGGACAGAACCAAGTACAGAACAGCAAACAGCTGAGCAATGAATCTGGAATTGCTTAGTGGATGCCTGTTACTTTCATATGCACACCTCTTGTAGACGAAAAGCTGCCACAAAACTTTCAAACAGTTAGGAAACATATTATGGACCAAATAATACCACATAAAAGTGGCAAATGAAGTTAAATAAAAGTCCAACAGAGGCAAATAAAGTTAAGGAGCAAAGTTTACTCCGACCCAAAAACAAAAAGCATATTAGTCCGAAAAAAATTAGAAAATAAGAAGAGCTCTGAATTGAAATGGCATGTTCTGAAAGACTGAAGCTGTAACTTTAAGACAATAAGAGAAGCTCCGGTTTTAGAATGATGGATCCTTTCATGTTTCAAGTGATTCATATATTGGCATACAGCGTGGAGGGATCAAATACTACAATTAGAAAATGTTTTATGAACCAAATAATAAAACTCAAGCAACTAGAAACATGCAGCAAGTAATGTTTCAATATATTAATGAGATGTGATTTATAAGAATTAAGTACATAAATCAGTCCCTGTAATTGCATACACTACATGCTATATATAGTTAGGGGTCCCATATGGTTATAAATAAAAGTACAAGGCTAGCAAATGAAGTTAAATAAAAGTCCAGTAGGGTTAAATAGCAAAATTTACTCCGAGCCAAATTAGTCCGACAATATGAACAATCTAGGACTCTTAATGTCTAAAGCAACTTTCAAATGGCATGCTCTGAAACTGTAAATTTAAGACAATAACAGAAGCTCCTCCGGTTTTAGAATAGTGCATGGATCCTTTCATGCCACGAAAAAATAAGAAGAGCTCTGAAATGGCATGTTCTGAAAGACTGAAACTGTAAATTTAAGACAGTAAGAGAAGCTCCGGTTTTAGAATGGTGCATGGATCCTTTCATGTTTCAAGTGATTCATATATTGGCATACAGCGTGGAGGGATCAAATACTACAATTAGAAAATGTTCTATGGACCAAATAATAAAACTCAAGCAATTAGAAACATGCAGCAAGTAATGTTTCAATATATTAATGAGATGTGATTTATAAGAATTAAGTACATAAACCAGTCCCTGTAATTGCATACACTACATGCTATATATATTTAGGGGTCCCATATGGTTATAAATAAAAGTACAAGGCTAGCAAATGAAGTTATATAAAAGTCCAGTAGGGTTAAATAGCAAAATTTACTCCGACCCAAATTAGTCCGACAATATGAACAATCTAGGACTCTTAAGGTCTAAAGCAACTTTCAAATGGCATGCTCTGAAACTGTAAATTTAAGACAATAAGAGAAGCTCCTCTGGTATTAAAATGGTGCATGGATCCTTTCATGTTTCAATTGATTCATATATTGGCATACAGCGTGGAGGGATCAAATACTACCTTAAAGTTGAAAGAGCTGCACACACCCAATAATTCATGGAAATCGATGTGCAATGTGATCCTATATTTACGTACCTAAATGTCGATGATTATCGTATCACGGAGTTCTGGCCTCTGGTTCTGGAATCGAAATCAAGCTCGGCTTATATGCCACCAACCAAAGTCTCGCTGCAATTGGCAAACCATCATATCTGATACCATCCTCGAATTTGTCCGGATCATTAAACAAATACAAAGATCCATTACCAATCTCCTGCACTATCCCTATCCCCCCATACATGCCCAATACTCTCCCTGGAAAATTTAATGGCCCAACCTGGTGGATTAGGACCCATTTCCTATCGTCAGCCGTCCTTTGCCACACCTCAAGAATCTGATTTCCACAGTGCCGTTTGTTCTCATTCCATACAACAGCCCCAAGATGTCCTCTAATTTCACCAATAATCATCTCCGTGTCATCCTTCATTTCCCAATCGAGTTTAGCCACACTGAACTGCAATGTTTTGGGGTCAAACCAAGCTACAACAGGCACCTCAATGGGATCTAATAATACTGCCCTCCAATAAGGAACACCACCAATCAAGGTTTCACATCTTCTGCCCAGAACTCTTATTTGACCAATCTTATTTGATTCAAGGCTTGTCCACTTCCCGGACACGAGAGAGTAGATCTCAACAATGTCCGGCACTGCATGGTCCTTGTGACAGATCACGCGGACGATTATGACACCCTGGTCATACGCTAACCCGATCGAGACCCCGCAATGGATATCCGGGTCAGGTTGTATTTCCGGCTGGGGAAACATCACTTTAGATAAGCCCGTTGCAGGGTTCCAGAGGATTACCCATTCTGCGTACTCCCTTTCAGTGAGGCAAACAATGCCGTCTGGGGTACTCCCGATGACCATCAAATGAGGTTCGACAACGTCATCATCTTTTCCAGGGTACGAGAGTACTGACATCTGATTCGGAGGCGTGCATGTGTACATATCGTGGGGTTTGTCTAGGTCGAGGAACGACGGATCTTGATGAGCAAATATTAAGAGAGAAGACGGAGAGTTTCTAAGATGGGCAAATTTAAATTCCTCGAGGGAGACTAATTTTCGCCATTCCTCGGAAACGGAGCTTAAGCGATGAACCGATGCGACCGGTAGGTAAGATAGTATATTCATGATAACGGCCCGTGGAAAGAAGCGGCTTCCCGCAACATACGAATCGGAAGAAGGGGCGCTGATTTGCAATGCACTTTCGATCGGAAATCGATAAAAACTCTCCTTATACTTGATGACTCTAGAATTCCCCGGCATCGAATCTTGGATTTCGAATACATCACTCATCTCATTAGTTTCGAAATCAAAAATTCGTATACTTCCATCAGCATTCTCCTGAACTATCCCTCTTTCCCCGTGGATCCCGATCACCCTGCCTATAAAGTTCACTGATTGGACTCGACAAACTTTCTTCCAATCAGGGGGGTTCATTACCCAAACCTCAATCAGCTGATCATTTATCACCATATTCTCATCTTCCTCCCATACTACAGCACCAAACACTCCCATAATTTCTCCATAATGAGCTTTGCTATTGGAGTGAAGAACGACCTCATCTAAATGAACATCGAAATTCAGAATGGCATGATTAAAAGTTACCACAACGCGTCCGATACTACCGCCCACATCGGCTGTCCAATATGGTTGGCCCTTGATGACCGCATCGCACGTTTCTCTGGTCACGTGAAAAGAATGGAGGTCGCCTTCTTCCAGCCATTCCCACCGGCCGGAAATCACAGAGAAAATTTCGGTCTCATCCACGCTTTCAATATACCGAATTATCCGCACAATGACTATGTCGCTCCGAGACTCGTCATACCCTAATCCAATTGAGAAACCCCGGTGGCTATTCCGGTCATACTTTACGGTGGGGGAGGGGACGGGTCTGGTATCGCCAGTTGCGGGATTCCACAGAAGTAACCTATCCGCGTGCCGAGACAGTGAAAGGCAGACGATGCCGTTTTGAGTCCCTATAATCTCCACCCTTCCGCGATTGGATCCCGGAAAATCGAAGAAGACCGGCGGGCTTGGAGGAATGCAAGAGTACAGGGTGCTTTCTCTTGACGCGCTTTGAGCGCGAATGATGATGGAATTGGGCGCGCGCTTAAGATGCGCCGATTTGAATTCTTCGAAAGAGGCTAATCTGCGCCATTGAGGAGACACGTCTTTGAATCGCAGCACGGATTTCACGGGGAGAAAAGTGAGGACGTTGAATATGATTTCAGGTGGGAATACACGGCGGGCGGGGGCGGCGGGATCGGAGGTGGTCGTTGGAAGTCGCATTTTTTTGCTCGGGGGCTCCGCCATTTTTTTTTTTCAATTGGTTCGAGTTTGGAAAGTGATCTGACGGTTTCTTTCAATTTTCTCTTTCCACAGTTGCTTATTTATTAAGCCAAATACAGTATGGTTTATCTTTTAATTGTGATTTTTTAAGTGTAATCTACTCAATTCGTTTTTCACTACAAAATGGTGAATAATCAACTACTATTACCGTATTACGATTGTTGATTGTTTTACCGACGCTTCTGGCTTTCTATACGCGATAGTAGTTCGATCGGGAAAAATTCCACCATTATCACCGACAAATAGATGAATACTAATACGTAACCGACTTACTAATTGATGTGTAACGTTTAGATAATATCAGAACACTATCGTTCATAAAAAAATTACCGATAAATTTGTAATTAGTTTACCAATCAATTTGTAATCAGTCAGTGATTTACTGACTATCTACAATTAAAAAAAACCAATCAATTTGTAATTAGTTGGTGATTTACTCTACATCGGTCAGTATTGGTTATAGTATAACGAGTGTATTAGCTAAACACTGTTATTTTATTTAAACGCCAACTGATTTAACGAACACATTCAATGATTCTGGTATACTACAACCAGGTAAGTTATTACGTTGTGATACTGTTGAATGAATAAAGAATACATGAGCAAATGATAAATAGATGAGCGAAACAATCTAATTGTTGTTTTCGTCCCTATAGGTTTTACTTTATGATCATATAAATACATGTATACATTACGAAATATCATATAAGACCTAAACTAAGATAACACACACTATACAATTTAATCCCATCTAATAAAATTTCTCTGAAATGGCCACCTATCACATTTCAATGTCTTCAAGGTCAGGCAGGGGGAAACGAAGCATAGCGCCAATGTCAGTTAGCTGTGTCAGTTCTGCAAACAAATTACTCCAGTTAGTGCAACCAACATTAAACACACACACACACACACAAGCCGAGTCAGACCCAATCAACCATTCTCGAAATTTCTCAAACACAGAGGTTAAATGAAAAGAATAAAAGAAACAACAAAATGATGAGATTTAGATTCTCCTTCTTACATTTATCCCCTTCAAAAGAATAAAAGAATCTGCACCTCCTTGAATTTATCGAGATATTAGAGCTACCTCCTTGAAATTAAGACAGAAACAAAGCATAGTGGTGTTTTGGTAATTTGAAACCTCTTGGAACAAACCTTGGGGGTTTTCGTAATAATCACTAAAACCTAAAAACAGAAACCAGAGTGCTCACGTTCTTCTGAAACATGCATAGATGAGAAGATGTAAGCAGTGCCGCCCGAAGCTTTCACTGAATCAACCAAATCGACGTACTTTTGTCTTGTTGGTATGTCAGCACTCCTGGAAATATTATCCATCAAAAGGCTAATGTTAGAGTGAAAGGCTAAGGTTACAAGTGAAGTGAAAAATAGGCAATGCAATGCTTACACTCAAAATCGGAAGCACACATCAATTTAATTTTCCCTTCCGAGCTGCGATGGTTTATACGAGTTAGTGAAATGACTAACCTGAAGAGCTCGCTAGTTATGAGAAGTGTCTGGACAGCCATTCGCTCATGGGCAACCTCAACATGCTTTGATCCATTGCATACAGTTCAGGATCCTAAAACCAAAAGCAGTAAATCAAATAAACAGAATAAAGTAGAATTTCAATAGAATGCAGTCTTCAGCTTTCTTGTAAGTTTTATGACAAAAATACAGGCAGCAATTTTCAGATAACACAGGTGTTCAGCTTGTAAAAAGTGCAGATAACTCGGGGCGTTCAGCTTTACAACTATCTATTAATGTTATCTTCTATTCAATTTTTTTGTTTACAGTCCTGGCAATACGTATACTCCATCGTCCCACAAAGATAGGTTTAATTCAGTTTTTGTTTGTTCCATAGATAGCCCAACTTCCTTAAATAGAATAACTAAAATATAAAGTTCTTTATACAACCTTAATTCATATAAAAGTGTAATAGTTGTAGACTTAAAAGGGAATATTAAAAAAAATCCTAAAATTTAATTTCCCAACATTAATTGCTGTTTTCTTAAATGGAATGAAAAGGTAAAAAGGGATATATTTGTGGGGAACTGGGACAGTATTAAGTTTTCCAGTCTAGCTCTCATGGCCTAGCAACTAGTTTATGTGACTTTTATATATAACTTTCAGAACAAATATCTATGATTAGAACACATAAATGAAGGTTAGAGCATTATGTTAGAAAGCATGACAAAGAATTCCTTGAGTGCTCGGACCTGTATTAGAAAATAAGATAATTATTAGATGAACACGTGTAACTGAAAAAGAAAAGAAAACCAAACAGCTTATCAGATACAAAATTAGATAAAAGATAGAAAATGGAGGACATCAAAAGTGATGAAGCTGCAGCCTGCAGGTTACTACCTCTTGTGCAGCTTGTGTATCTTTTATCATATTCATAACATTCGGAGCATCCAAAACCTCTTTCAAGCTAGGCCTGTGATAGGTCATGAAGATGGGTCCATAGAACGTCATAATGTGATACTATGATGGCAACATATAAAATTCAAACAATTTACTTTAGAGTTTTCTTCAACCTCACAATTAAATATAATACCTTGGGAATCAGACAAGTCTACTACTGATTTCTAGTTTATTATTTCTATTCTGCAGGAAGGTTACTAACTGTATGCCATATGTACGCATGATGAACCTTTCACAGTTCACTTAAGATGATTTGCATATATTTTCTCTCATTTGCAGATGCGTCTTTTGTAAGCACTTGTATTACTCACTACAGAGATTATTCAATAGTACTTCAGTCTATAAATAGATGTAGTTCAAATTACAAAGGATATAGTACATAAGCATATCACAACAGTGTTTCAAAAAACGCTAGGCACTTCAGGTCGGTGACCTGGAGCCTAGAGCCTAGACAATTCTAGGTGTTTTATTTATGTTTTACTAATTTATTATTACCCCAAAAACTAATTTACTTTAAAAAATACTGAAATTTAACAAATCAACATTACTTTTTTACAATTAAACATTTTTTTCCCAATAAAAACATGAATAAATAAGAATGTCAAATACTTGGGTTGGGCCCATGCAGTACAAAAAAAAAATCAAACCCTACCAAAAGAGAGAGAAAGAGAGAAATAACATAGAAATATCAAATAAGTCATGGATACTATCACATAAACATATACTAACATATTCATGCATAGTGCATTCATAAAAATAAAATGTACAGAGTATCACATCAAAAGAACATTTTAAAAAAAGGTAACAAACATTCAGGAAAATGGAGACAGATAACCTACTAGTATCCAGATGTAGTATGTACAAGAATAATGCACGACTTATTCTCAATGACAGACCTCAGATGCTTCCTTTCAGCCTCCAACAACAAATGCTTATGAAATTGGTCCTAAATATGAATGAGAATAGATATACTATATACCATCAAACTTTATTGAAAATAATTACCAATCCAAATAACAAATTTAAAGAAAAAGCAGTAGCAGATAAAAATAAAGCTCAACCTTAGTAAATCCTGGACTTGCAATCACCGCACAACGAACAACATTGAAATCAACATGTTTAAGAAAGGCCAACAACAGATGAGAAAATTTGTTGATGAATTATTCATAATATTATGGAATCACATGAGGACAACAGGACAAGCAAAACAAACATATTAAGATGACTGCACCTGTAACACATTGTCGGAAAACTTATTCAAGGCCTGTAAAGACAAGTAAGCTTGGTATTAGGACTTAACCTGCATACTTCATAGAAAAGATTGGCATATATAACCACAAAACTTGATGAGGTCACCATCTATACCTTATCGTAGCTCGCGATGGAAGGTCCATGCTTACAAGGTATTGAAGTCTCTACACGAGAACGGGTCGTTGTCACACTGTTGACACATGGATCAATTGAATATACGATTTGGAGAAACAAAAACACATAAATACAGGAACATTATGTTCCAAGACGAGTATTAAAATATGAACTCATGTCAGTCTTTAATAAAACCTTTTTTCAAAGACTAGTCTAATATATAAAACTAAAGGTGTCCAATATAGAAGAAAGGGAAAGTTACAAAGCTTTCTGCTTCAGCAATTAAATTAAGAGAGTTCAATTGAACTATATATCATAATCAAGATAGGTAGGATTACCTTTTACCAATAAGTAAAATATGCGCCAGGCCTTCTTGCATCAGGACAACAGCTAAGTCCGCACTCGCTTTTGGATCTAAATAAAATAGCAAGTCTAAATTAGCAAACTGGAACTCAATTGTAAATATTTACTTGCAATTTTCACTTGATACCTAGCTAATAGAATGCAAAAATCCATGAAATCCGAAAACATTGTCCAAGACTTTACGCAGCTTTTGAACATTAAAGAATAAAATAGCATCATATGAACATTCACAATAATTATACAATTGAGGTGTCTTGAGGACAGAATGTTTGGGCATTAAAAGATATACAATTGGGCATTAAAAACATTGTCTAAGACTGTTTTTGGAGTGGAAATAAAAGGCAACGAGATAATTTCTTAATATTATGTCTCCTTCACCTCTTCAGTACTCCTTATATATTCAAATTCCCATAAAGTAGAGTTGTTACTATTAGCAAGCAAATCTTTAAATCTGTCATATTCCATTGATACTTAGTGGTAATTAATATTAAAATTGCCTTGATATATGATGAAGAAAATAGCGTGTGTGTATTTGGGGGTGGGGGAATAGGTATAGTATGCGTAGAAAGTATATTATTATAATTACCAATTCTGTAGCAACAAAAATTAAATAATTTATTTAATTTATTTAAAGACATATACCAAATGCTTGACGAATCACATCCAATGCCAGTGGGTCCCAGAGCTCCTAAATAGATGACAAATTAAAAAAAAAACATATATATTAATGCGGCCTAACTCTCAGTGAGCAGCATTATAATAAAAAAGCAATATATATTGCATCATACAGAACATACAATAAAGAAAATCACGTCTAACTCGGAGCAGATCTATATTGAGAACCTCAAAACCTTCGCAGTTCACGCCCGAAACCCCAGAAAATTTGCAGAGTTGTGGCTTTTATGATCCGCGAAAAATAATAAGTAAAAGATGTTTTTTCATATTGTATGGACATATATCAATTTTCACTATAACAAAATAAGCCCCCTTTGACTTATATAGGACAGAGACTTTGAGATGTAGCCCTTCAGTAACTATCACCATGGTCACCATTCTTTGAAGGCTAATAATGGATGAATTACATAGTCTTATAGCAGATCCCACATTTAAGATCTATAAGCTTCTATAAGTTTGCCATTTTATAAATGAATTCTATCGAGTCAACATCTTAACTATCAAGTCCTGCATTAGTCCCACAGGCAATGAGCCTACTATGCTAATTAAATTCATCAATAGACATCATCGTAGTATATCTTTTTTTACTGTGTTTGAAAACTTGTAATCCCTAATGGAAAAGCATAAGTTATAAATCAAAATAAGAAAAATTGTACTAGCAGTGTGATGCAGACCCCAAGCAAAGAAATACTGTAATAGTTATTTCCATATTTATTATTGTGAGTATTTTAGTATGGATGAATTATTTTTCTTATGAATTAGCACTTCATTGCATGTTACCCTTCAGAGGAAGGGTCCCTTTTTTGCATTCAGTTACCTGTGAGGTTTCTGGAATATATCACATTGGGAGGAGAAGCATTTTGTAGAATGCATTACAGATGACAATAATGATATTTTGACAGAATTTCATCTTAATCCAACGAAAGAATAAATAAATTACAATACACAAAAAGAGAACCCAGAGCAGTAAGAAAATAGGGGCCTGATTTCTTTCTTCCCATTGGAGGGGGTCGATGGACTGAAAATGTCACGTCAATGCATCATAACCAGAAGGGGGTTGATTTATTTCAATCGGTAAAATAAAGGTCAACAAGATATGAGCACAGATCATGAAAAAGAGCCTAAAAAAATCAGAAATAACTGTGTAAAGAGTGTGATTAAAAACAGAAAATAAAATACCTTTCTTAATACAAAAGGCTGATGGAGCTCAATCTCTAGAGTGTGAAATGCCCCTATCTGTATCATCAGAAGTAAAGTTACATTTCCAGAATCAATGGTAAGAAACAATTTAGAAGAATAAAAGCTAAAGCAAAAATTACCTTGACATGTTCATTCTCCGAAACATTCTTCACACGTATCCGTAAGGTGGATCCTTCTTTATCATACTCGACAGCCTGATATTTTTACCAGATTGTCATTCAATATTTCTCTAGTAGACAAGTTAAATGCAAACTCTGTTCTGAAACTATGAATTGAATTAATTTCATAATATAAGGAGTAAGCATGAAGTGCTTCAACCAAATTGAGAGATTAAAAACAGAATTTTGGAATGAAACCCAATAAACTTGTTCTTTTATCAAAAGACAATACCAAAAAGTTTCTACCCATTTAAGTTTCTGGAAAGTAGCTTCAATAAGACTTAAATTCCCTAAACAATGTTTATATGCCTCATGCTGTCAATGGTTTTTGTAGGTGAATTGAGGGATTTTACAGATTAACCCCAATAGTCGTAATAGGAGGTTCGAATCGAAAACAAACCTTGTCCTTCGTCTCGCCTCGGCCTAGCTTGCTGCCGCCTCCTCGCTACCTTAGATTTGGCCCAATCGAGCCAACCCCACCTTTCACAATCAAATCCCAAACAGTATCAATTCTGAGCTCAGAGCTCAACTATAAGATTCCAAAGACTATGAGCTATGTATAACAGTAAAGACACTGTATTGCCGGAATCTCATAACAAAATTGAAAAAATTAAGAAACATCATGGACGGTCGAACGCCATCTACAAATCCAAAGAAAATCCTAATCTCAATTATCAATTTCGAACCAGGGAAAAAAAGATCCCCAAACACCGTAAGCTCGAATTGCAAACCCGAACCCTAACCTAATTGTCATCGAACCCCAATTTCTTTTGCCTTGTTTCTTTTATTCAAAACACTGCCTACAAAAACTACTCACAGAGTCACAGGTCACAGGTCACGAGGTTTAGATAAGTACATACAATTAAACCCCACACTTGTTTTTTTGTTTTCACCCTTAGTATAATTGCATGACTTGCTATGGGTTTATCTGTTGGCTTTTGTTTGTTGTAATTGTTCTCATTTTGATAAATTTGGATACCAATTTCAAATAAGATCTTCTTCCTCTCTTTTTTTATACACTACAGTATATTACTCCCTCGGTCCAAAGACAGTTGTCATACTTTCCTTTTTGGGGTGTCCAACAATAGTTGACACACCCCAAAAAAGGAAATAATTATTCTAACTTTTTCATTTTAATATACAATTTTATTTTACTTTACCCCACCTACTTTTTAAACTTACTCACAACTACTTTACTTTTCACTTTTAAAATATATTTTAATTCTTACTTTTCAATTAAAAAATAAAACAACAACAATTTTCTTAAACTCCGTGTCCAGGAAAGTATGACATCTATTAATGGCCGGAGGGAGTAATAAAAATTAATTATATGCTATCATTATATGTTATCTTAAGAGCAGTGCATTAACTTCACACGCACATTTACATGTGGTATTATTTAACTTTATTTCTTTATTTTGCCACACTTGAGTTTTAAGGAAGTCACTGCTACAAGCATACGCTCTCCTCGATGGAGGCACCTTTGGACGTTCCCGCTATCCCTGGATTTCGATGACAAGCAATCATTATCCAAAGTCAATTTCAGGAGGAGTGGTATGCTTGACGAAGCGAGGTTGGATTATGTTAGATGGGTTGACCGTGTCATATCCTTACGTAAAGAATCCACCCACGACGAATTCAGAGTGTTGTTCAATTTAAATAGAACTTACACAAAAACAATCGATGGATGGATTAGATATGCTCTGGTCCTCTGGATTAGATTATTGTCACATCTTTTTACCGACTCTGTAGAACAAAATTCCGGATGTGAAAATGATCAATCTCAAGTAATTGGTTGTAAGAACTTGTGTGCTTCACTACTGCTCTCTCATGCCGCAGCCAACTGATTTTATATGCTTATCACCGTGCTTGCAGATTTTTGTACTACAGATAATTAGTTTCCCTAATTGTGTCGTCATATTGATTCCAATTGGCTATACCATATATCTTTCCTTTTTCTGTTGAAGCTATTATGTTTGCATCTTTTTTTTTAATGTTACATGATTCACCAAATAACTACAGGAGGAAGGTTAGAAAGATTGTGAGACCATATGCTCAGCTGAAAGAAGTAAAGTTCATGGGATATCGTGGTCTGAAACGTGACGTGGAATTTATTATGCATTTGCTGGAGAATGCTACATCGCTAGAGAAAATTGAGATAGATCCGAGATTACCTTTCTTCCCTTCGAATTCGAATGATGCACATACTTGAATGATGGCCCGGTTAGGGATGAACCTTATATTAATGAAATTGAAGCAAGGGCTTGTGCAAAGGAGCAACTTACAAAGGTAGTGCCTCCGAATATAACTCTCAACATTCTATAGTTAGCTATAAATTTTACAAGTAGTTGTTTCTGTTTTCAACATCAATACTATAGGTACTCACTTTAAATTGTATTTTGACGAAAAACCAAACTATTGTGATTGATCACGAGTACGAACAGGCAAGCCCTTGGCACAACAATATTTTAGATAGCATAGAGTAATGGGATGAAGATAAACTCATCCTACTATAAGCTATACTCTCTCTTTTAAGAAAAATCTTATAAGCTGCGCACCTAGTGAGTTGTACTTTTCCGTACCAACATTTGCCTAAGAATTTAAACTATGTCAAGTACTTGACAAAATAAAGAAAAGCAAAAACCAGGAAATATATACGAGTTTGAACCGTAATTGAATTCATCTATTTTGAGTGCAATCTTTGAACTACATCGGGAGAGTAGTGGGGACCTAACGAGGGAACTGGAATTGTGCAATAGATTGCTGATTCGAAATTCTACATGTTTTATCTAATAAGGTCCAGCTGCAAATTTTACACAGACGAATCACTGTTCGATCTCCAATAAGGAAGATTATATAAATTTTACACAGCTGCATGCTTTTAGAAAGGTAATCAAATAAAGCCAAAACTTGTCACAACCAATATTACAATTAGCAAAATGACCACATTACCCACAGCTTAACAAAACAATTAGCAATAGCATGCAGTGAAGAGGGCAATTGAGGGATTTTTATTTGACTGCACCAACACAGTTGTTCAAGCGTACATACAGCGACAATGACGATAACGGAGACGAAGCAAAAGAAAAAGAAAAAAGCTAATCCCTAATTTCGATCAGTTTCCTAATCAACCCCAAATTATTCATGTAATTCCCAATCAAACCAATATGAAATTGACGTAACCCTAAAACCCCCAATTCATCTTTCATACAGATCGAGGAGTATATCATATATCGGGCTCACCGATTTCAAACGCCGATGGGTACTGAGCCTTGATCGCCGCCACCTCCTCCTCCGTGAGATCGCTCTGAATCCCGAGCGCATCCCTCACCCCCTCCGCCGACTTATCCTTGATCCTAGCGGCGATCCTCTCAGCGACCAGGTCCTCCAGCCCCTGGATCCCGAGGTCGAGGGCGGCCATGGCGGTTTCGAGGAGCGCGTCCGTCGTCGGAGCCTTGCCGGAGAGAAACTCGCGGTCGAAGATCCCCTTCTTCTCCTCGTCGTTTTCGGGGTCGACGTGGTGGCGGAGGTAGTTGGCGACGAGCTCGATGGTGCTGCCGCCGTATTCGCGGAGGGAGATTTCCTTCGCAGGCTTCTTCTTGTTGGACAGCTTGTCTTTGATGACTGTGGATACGGCGGCGGCGGCCGTCGGGACGGCGAACCTGCGGTTGTCGGAGCTTATCAGGGTGAATTCGCTCGAAGCGGCCATTGTTGAGGGTCTGGCGGTTGCAGAGAGGATTTGAACGATATGAAGGTTATTGATAATGGTGGGAGTGCGATTGTACGTGTGTGTGTATATATATATATATATGTGTGTGTGTGTTACAGTGTGTATGAGAGTGCGCGTGTGATTTGCCACGTCAGCAGTTGGTTAGCTATACCGCCTATACGGTTCAGTTAATCGTATAGTTACGCACGCGGTTAGAGTTTGGCTTCAAAACGCAAGTGTGCGACGTCGTATTGCTATTTGCTACGTGAGTTCATTTTGTCAACCGACTTAAAAATTACTCCAATACGTAGTACTCCCTCGGTCCAAAGACAGTTGTTATACTTTCTTTTTTGGGGTGTCCAACAATAGTTGACACACCCCAAAAAAGGAAATAATTATTCTAACTTTTTCATTAAAATATACAACTTTATTCTACTTTATCCCACCTACTTTTTAAACTTTACTCACAACTACTTTACTTTTCACTTTTAAAATATATTTTTACTCTTTACTTTTTAATTAAAAAATTAAAAAATATTAATTTCCTTAAACTCCGTGTCCAGCAAAGTATGACATCTATTAATAGCCGGAGGGAGTATTAAGTATTAACGATATGAAGATTATAGAATATTGAAAATGGTGGGAGTGTGATTGTACGTGTGTGTATATATATGTATATAAGTGTGTGCGTATGTATGTGAGCGCGCGTGTGATTTGCCAGTTGCCACGTCAGCAGTTGGTTAGCACTATGGTAAAGTTGCGCGGTTTAGAGTTTGGCTTCAAAAGAATCAAAACGCAAATGTGCGACTGGTATTGTGATGTGAATTTATTTTGTCAACTGACTTAGAAATTAATATTATGAATTGCGGAAAATTAAAATTAAAATTGCAACGTGAATTCATTTTGATCAAAAACTGAAAGTGTAAATGTTATTTTTGACTTTCAGATAAAAAATGAGTGAATTTAAAAAAATACTGTAATTACTAAGTATAAACTTTTGTCTCACTCAATAAAATTGTAACTCTTTTAATATTGGAATGTTGCACAATAATTAATACGGGAGTACATTTAAAAAAAGAAAAAAAAAAGATTAAAATACAATTTTATATATACTTTATTCAATTTTTAGTTGGTTGGGCGTACTTGCAGACTAATACGTTCAACCGTGCGTTTATCCTATGCACACTCTACGAGTAGCTAAATTTTACTAATAGAAAATTTAAGTTTGAAGGTAAACATATATTTTTACTTCTCTCAATTAATATTGATAATTTTTCATTTTAATATTGACCACTTTTTTTTAAATAGCTGTGTGATAGATATATGCACTAGGTATGATCACACATATTAAAAAAATTGATAAAATTTGTTTTTTTAATTAAAAATAAGAAATTAAAATGTATTTTTAAATTAAAAATAAAATATTTATAAATAAAATTGAAAAAGTATACTAAAATTATATTTTAAAATTGAAAAATTAAAAATTATTATTATATTTTTAAGAAATTTCATTATTAAGATGAGAAATTGAAAATCAAATGTGGTTATTTATTTAGGGAATAGAGTAACATATGGAGTACATTAATTATTTTAAGAAGTATTTAAGAAAAAATGTAGTTTAGTTTATTAATTTATATTTGAAACTTCATAAAATACACTTTCAAGTGTAATTTTTGTAAAGATTTTTTTATTAATTCGAGTATTATTAATTTTATAATTATAAAAAATAGTAATATAAAAACTGAAATACTAATAACTATTCAATCTTGTTATAATAAAAACTAAAAAGAGTATTTTTGAAATGATATTTTAATTTATAATTAATAAAAACTTATATATTTAATTATAAATAATTATTTAACTTTACTTTTTTTCCAAAATTTCCCTTATTTTAATATTTATTTACTCTTAAATCTTTGAATTTTATCCGATCACCAAAATAACACAAAATCAAATTAATGATCGAATACATGACCCAAAGCCCGGGTGTACACTGTAATCCTATAGAGACCCAACCCAGGTTATCCAAACCCTGCTATCCAGCCCAGCTGCAGTGCACCTTCCCCCACCAGATAATTTTCAAATTTTAAAATGCTTTCCAAAACTTACCTTCTTCTCCACAAATTTTAAAATGCCGTTATTCAATTCCTATCATCGTCTCTTGTCCTCTCACCCCTCTAACTGAAAAAGACTTAAAAACAAGCTCTGTTTTTATTTTTTAATCATTTTTTTTTGTATTTTTCCAAATATTACCTTCTTCTCCACAATCCCAATTCCTCTTTCTCCCAGAGGATGAAGGCGGTGAAGGGGAAGCTCCTGAACAGACTCAAGACGATAAAGTCAATCGGGTACCTGAAGCCCGAAAGAATCCTTCAGGTCAACGCCTCCGACGGCTATTCCCACACCTCCCCCCGGAAACTCCCGCCCATCCCGGAGGACGCCGGCGACCAAGAACCCGCCGAGATCATCGACGTGGCCGACCTCATGAAAGACCTCGACGACGACGACGATCCAGAATTCGACGACAAGGAGAACATCCTCCCCCCCGCGCCGGCGTCGAAAAAGCAACCCCCCCTCTCCGATTCCGATTTCCGACCGCCGGAGCTAAATTCGAAAACCCTCTTCGACCCCGACCTCCTGGCGGCCTTCCGGCAGGCGGTGGCGGAGGTGAGGGCGATGGAGGCGGAGAGGCGATCGAGACACGTTTCCGCCGCCGCCGCCGACGAGCCCCCCCTGAAATCGAGAAAAACGACGGACGATCCCCTGGCGGGGTTCGAGGAGCGGTGCCCGCCGGGAGGGGCGGATTCCGTCGTCCTGTACACGACGGGGCTGAGGGGAGTGCGGAAGACGTTCGAGGACTGCGGGAAGGTGAGGTCCCTCCTGGAGAATCTGAAAGTGCTGTTCTTCGAGAGGGACATGTCGATGCACTCCGAGTTCAGGGAGGAGCTGTGGAGGATCTCCGGCGAGAGGCTGTTGCCTCCGAGGCTGTTCGTCAAGGGGAGGTATGTCGGTGGGGCGGAGGAGGTGCTGAGGCTGCACGAGCAGGGGCGGCTGAAGCCGCTTCTGGAAGGGATGCCGATCGATACCAACGTGGGGCCCTGCGAGGGGTGTGTTGGAATTAGGTTCGTTGTTTGCTTCAACTGTAATGGTAGCCGGAGGATCGCGCTCGAGGGGGACGATGAGATGGCTTCGATCGATTGTTCAGAGTGTAATGAGAATGGAGTGATTATATGCCCCTTTTGTTGTTGAATTCTTTTGAATTTTTTTGTGTGTGAGAAATTGAGATTCAGATTCTTTGGTTGATATGGAGCAATGATGTATTTATTTGTAAAGAAAATGGACTGTATTTCATATGCAATTTTGTGTGATTTAAATAGGATTTTGTCTTAAACTATCTCATCAAATGGGGTTGATATAGTAGTATTAGTCATATTTATGTTTGTTACAAATTTATCTGATATAAATTACAAATGATAAATATACAAGAGAGGTATACAACTATCCCAACAAGAAACAATTTACCCCCTCCCTCTACTAAATGTACACTTTGTTTTTTGTTAATCGGATTAAAAAATAATGTATTTTATGTGTAAAACAGGTTGTGTGACTGATTATGATATTTATAATAATAATTTATTAGAAAATTAAGACGAATAAATTTGTGAAAATTATGAAGTTCAAAATTCGCTTTCTAATTTATCGATTTTATATTTTAATGATTATATGAATGGTCACTATTTTAGTTCGAGTTTGTTGTTGGTCACTTAGATTGTAGCTCAATCTAAGTGAAATGGTATATATAGTCTGCCACCAGTAAAATGGATATTTTTAAATGCTTATATTTTTGTTTGTATCAAATTCATATCAATTCAAATTCAACTCACGGTTTCAGCAAAGAAAAAGTCAGTTATTTACATATCTAAATGAGTGATAGTGATTTCAACAAAAATAAAAATCATGATTTCAGCATCAAATTACCAATAATCCAAAGGCATACAAAATACTACTAGTATCAAAGATTCAAACGACAATCATGACCCGTAAACCCGAAACACAACCCGAGAGAGAAGCCCGATAGGACTTTTGACCTCTCTCAAACACAATCACAAACCCCCGGTGGCGGTGTGAGTTTCCTTCCCTCATGAGTCATTGGCTTACTCACAGTCACAGGCACACCTTCACTTTTCCCCAAATTTCCTGGACCGTCTTCTCCGACTCTCTTCGTTCCAGAATCAGGTGATTCCTCAACGATTCCATCCTCCTCCGTACATTCCACCTTTAATTATTGCATCGTGTTTTTACCCAGCATTTCTGATTTCATTATACTCCATTTCCATGGCAGAAAACAGTTTTCGGTGAGGCACAGAAGCTATTGCAAGGATAGGCATCTTCAAGGTGGAGTTATGGAGCATGTTGTGATCGACGGTGCTCAAGTAATGGTGGCGGATGCTCAACAGCTTCAGACCAAAATAACGTCTCGGTGGCCCTTCGAAGCTTCAGGTTCTATTGCGCCTCTTATTTGTTGCTTCGTTGAAATTGCTGCCTTATTTTTTCTAAGTGTGAAAAATTAAGATGGTTTAAACTCTTTTAATTCGCCCATGTCGACAATGGTTTGTTTGTTGTTTTGCAGCTGTTTGGTATTCTGCAAAAACTTGTACTCTGCTTCTGGAAAACTCGACTATATAAGTTGAATACACAACCTATCTGTTTTGACCATTTCAGTCAAAATATAACTTGATATGAGTAACATGATATGCTTTTGCTGTGTTGAGATCCTGTAAGCTAAAATTTGAAACTGCTTTAACTGACCCTTGCATGCAATTCTTTATTAGCAATTTAGCATATCAGTATTCAACAGTGATTGATGATTTACGTTGTCCATATCAATGTGTAAATAATGTACTCGTTGGAAAACTAGTTCTCTTAAACAAACTAGTGTTTGCTCAAAAAGTGTAAGTGCTCAGGGTTTGTATTCATTTACTGAAAGATCGCCATTCCCAAAAAAATAAAAACCCCACTAACTCAAGGTGAAAAAGAATATAAATATTGCTAAGTACAACTTGACTGAAAACTGTGGTTGTATCCTGTGTCAATTCCACTCACAGCGAGGGATTGATATTTACTTTTAAATTCCAGGTAATTGCAGATTTTGACGCTACACTAACAAAGTATCGGATCGATGGCCAGCGAGGGCATAGTATGTTATCCTTGTTTCTTTATTTTTGATATGTTTATCTTTCCGTTTCTCTAATAACATAAAATGCAACAACAGGTTTTTGAAGCCCAATCTTTTTTATGTGCACTAATTGTATAAAATAAATGTAGGCAGCCATGGCCTTCTACAGCAAGGGAATTCTGAGTATGATCTCAAGAGGCAGGAATTGTACGAGTATTATCATCCATTAGAGATTGACCCAACCATTCCGCTTGACGAGAAAGCAAAACTCATGGAAGAGTGGTATGCGACTTGGTCAAACTCAAACCCTATAGAATCAGCTACATACAACCAACTTATGATATGCCTAAACTTAAAGATATAAGTTTTAACATTCAAATTTCAGTCATTCATCATTTTCCTTAAATACTTTGGAAATGTCTGAAATTTTTCCAACTGGCACTTGAGGTGTTCGACTCTGTGTATGCAGGTGGGAGAAAACTCATGGCCTTCTCATTGAGGGAGGACTCAACTATAGTGCTATAAAGAGCTCTGTAGCCAAATCAAGAATTGCATTCAGAGAGGGTGTTACTGAACTTTTTGAACTTTTGGAGGTATATATCACTACTATTATTGCCTAAAATTAGTGTTAATTTCTAAAGCAATTAGGAAACTGAAGAATCAGGTGGGTTGTGTATGTGAAAAATTATATCCCAGAAACATGCATGTATTATATATATGCACAAAGCAGTTAAACTAGTTTACAATAGTTCATGGTTGATATTATTGCAGAAGAGTAATGTTCCTGTCCTTATATTTTCTGCTGGCCTTGCAGATATTATCGAAGAGGTTAGCTTTCTAAATTCCATTTAGTTCTTCATGGTTAATATTGTTGCAGAGGAATAATGCTCACATCTTTATATTTTGATGCCCTGTTTTTCAGGTTTTGAGGCAGAAGCTTCATAGATCCTTTAAGAATGTTACAATTGTATCCAACCGAATGGTTTTCGACCAGAATGGCAACCTTGTGTCGTTTAAAGGTATGAGTCTTTTTTTCTTGG
This sequence comes from Euphrasia confusa, assembly GCA_954870475.1. Classification (NCBI taxonomy): domain Eukaryota; kingdom Viridiplantae; phylum Streptophyta; class Magnoliopsida; order Lamiales; family Orobanchaceae; genus Euphrasia; species Euphrasia confusa. The sequence continues at coordinate 26,235,025 of OX940967.1, forward strand.
GATTATTAATTTCAGTCAATTGAGATCTTATTAATGTATTTTTTTTAAGTGTGAAACATATATAGGCACACTCAATAGTTCTCTTTGAAAATGAGATCTCATCAATTTGCTTAATGAGAAAATAAAAAAAAATCGATTTCTCTACTTTCCCCATTTTAGTGCCATATGTTATCTAGGGATGTGTACAATGAACTTTTATTCAATTTATAATTAGGGATTGAGCCTTCAATTTCCATGTTTCCTTAATTTCAGCTGCGTCAGCAGCAATTTATTGATTGGAAAATGACAATGTAATATGTCTTTTTTCTTCATCATCTGTATCATTGAAAATACTGTATTATCATCCTAGATATTGTGTTTTATTACAGGAAAGACCATTCATGTATTGAACAAGAATGAGCATGCGATTGACATGGCTGGACCTGTTCATGATCAGATTGGTGATGCCAATGGGTTGATATCTGATCTTTCGTCTGTGAAATTAAGAACTAATGTGCTACTTCTTGGCGATCACCTTGGAGATCTGGGAATGTCTGATGGTTTAAACTACGATACAAGAATATCAGTGGGATTCCTGTAAGTGACCAGTACCCAGATAACAAATCATGAAGTATGCTACATATAGATTGCTAATCATTTTCACAGTCGTACAAATGGTATTTAGGGAAAAAAAGTTTAATCATCATTGAAAGAGATTCAGAATGCTATGTTTTTGGATTCTTGAAACTGATTGCTCATCAATTTGTTTCTTTGATTGTTCGTCTTTTTGTGCAAAAATTTCCTGCATAATTTCATTTAAGAATAAAAAAAGAATACATGATAATAATGGTAAACAACATAACTGGGGTGTGAAATATTGTTGCAAAACTGAAAGATTTGTTTGGATTGAGATGATGCCATGTCTTGATCTAGGCTATTGACCTGCTTTACACATGTTGCTAAACTTCAGTAGTTTTGTTAGTAAGAATTCGGTCCATGGACTCCATGCTAGAGGTCGTTTCTCAAGGAGATAATGTAGGTCATTACAGTCATTTACCTTTTGTGTCAAATATCAGATGTAGGCATGTAGCTGTAGCTGAAAAATGAATGCCACACTTTGAATACATTTTTATACGATTTTAGTTGTCTGGCCTTATTAAATACTTGTTGCAGGAATGACAACATTGAGAGTTCAAGTGAAAGTTACCGCGATGCTTTTGATGTTGTATATTTGGTAAGTAAGAAAGGCAGATAAACTATGTTGACACATCAAACTCCACCTCATCATTTTTTTTTTTTCCGTTTGAGTCTGTCTTTTATAAAAATTGAAATTGGATTTCATTTCAAAGTAGCCTTTGTTGTTTGAAAGACTTCTTTCTTGATTTAATACTTGAAAGGAAGGACTCTTCAGTTTAACCCTCAATGTATCAGATTTCTTTTAACGTCTGTGACTTAAGAATTTTTTGGTTCTTGTTATCCTGAAGCCGTCTAGATAAAATCTTAAGGATTCACAATTACATGAACTTTGATGTCATTATAGGGTTGGTGGAAACACATTAAATATCTTTTTAGTCCAAATGGACCTACAGCTTCTTCTAACTTGTGTGGACTGGAAGGAGTTTTAATTTGAATAAATAATGTTGGGGTGGTAGCTTGTGTGGACTGACTTTTTGTATTATCCTTCTGCTCATTTTCTATATATTCCGTGTTTCCTTTTCTTTTATTCATAATACATATATACATAATTATTGTTGGAATTTCATGAAGTTCAGTAGAAAAGCTATTCTTCGTGGATTTCAGTTACACGGATAATATGGACTGTCCAATAGTAATATAGATTTTTTTTCCTGCAGAATGATACTTCCATGTGGGGAGTTGTTAAGCTCGCGACTCAGCTTTGTTCAGCTGCAGGTGATTAAGTGGTAACCACTGACCACTTTTCTCCGAAATAAATTTACTGAGAAGCAGCTTGCCTACACTAGCGGTTACAACCAGGATGATGCCAGTTTTTTGTTCTGTGAGTTCTCTGTTACTTGATAGTTAGTATAATATTCTTTCCTATTCGTCTTCTGACAATGATTTTGCAGAAACAGTGCGAGCCCATCGTTACTGTTTGAGCTAACTGATTCTTACTTGTTGATTATATGCAGCAGGTGCTGTGGTACTACCCAAATTTCTTTTGAGTGATGTGGAAATGACAATTTATTTTCTTTCATGTATTAGACTATCTGAAATTTAATTGAAATGCATTGCTCTTTAGTCGAAATTCGGGTTAATATGTCTCAATGAAGTAATTTATGTCGTCCTAATCTATTACTTCGACTACTTACCCCCATGTACGAAGCAATGAGCAACCAAAGCATCCCCAAGTGAAACTTTAAGTTATACACCCTTCAAGTATAAGAATGTGATTTCAAGGAAACATAAAGAAGGATGGTCTATATTTAGCTAGCATCGTTACTGGTGAATCCCCCATTTCTGCGTTATCATCCAACCTCAAGCCTCATCACCAACCTTCATAGACTCTCACACAGAGTGTCAATGTGATGCATTATCGTGTTCAATCTTGAGGGCGAAACACTGATCATTTCGATTGTTTATGTATGAGGTAAAGACCACTGACGTGTCTGAGGCACACTGGCAGAGTTCATCCCAAATGCTGACTAACTACATGACGATTAAAATTTTACCCATGACAGACGATGAAGAGTTGATGGACAAACATGTATTAGTAAAACTAAAATGAAAAAAAAAAACAGCATTTTTGCATTCTCTGAATATAATAATTAGACTTCATTTATTTATTTACTGAAGATCTCAGTTTTCCAAATAACAAACCAATATCAGTCCTCACTTTTCCAAATAACAAACCAATATCAGTCCTCACCGAGTCACCGGTATATTATGTTACGTTTCTTTAAACACTCATACACTGTTCATGCCCCACTTAGTCCTCCAGCACATGTTAAACAAATGAATGGATCTGGAAATTCTTTGACTAGCCAACAGCTCCAGAATGTTTTTTTTTTTTTTTTGCTAATGCCTAATAGTGTATAAATTAGAAATAAATAAAATAAAAACAACTGGCTCTCATGAATCAAGTTAAAACCGATCACACGATAAATGAAATTGTCAAGAACAGTTCTTTTTTACTTCAACTAATGAAATAACAACTCCTTCAGGAGGGAAGCATCAAGAAGCCTAAATCAACGTTGGAGGATCAATTCAAAATACACTAAGCTTCCAGGGTTCCTTGGTTGGTCTCATTGACAAACGAGCCAACAGTTTTGAACCAACGGGTGAGATTTCTGTGGTCTTTCACGTAGAGCCAAGCTTGTAGAAAGGGGAAGAGGCTCTCAGTTATCCCACGTTCTTCTATATAACCATGGAGGGCATCTCTGACCTTTTCATCGATATCTCTGTCAATACAATTCATAATACAATTCATAAGAATAGAACAAAGGGTGTTGATATTGACAATCTCGTAATATTTCAAGGAGAAACTACTTTACTGACAGCAATTAAATGTTGGCAGCAGTCAGTTTTCGGAAATAAAATTGCGTTAACTGTTATTATTTTGATCTTCAAATATATCCAAAATAATAAAATTAGATGCGGAATTTTCCGCTACACCATCATGATCTTGCCTCACAGTCACCAGAGTCACCACCACTGAGAAACGCTCAACTTGGTCACTTTTTTACTTGGTCACTTTTTTTCTATGGGAAGTATCCCAACTGAAAATATCATTTTGGACTATGCCTACTAAAATGATCCACATCATAGAAATAGAAGTACGTTCACAAGCATTTTCTTCGATAACTTCTTTAATCACAACAATTAAAAGCCTACTACAAACCATTTCTGATCACATAATTTCCAATAGGAGAGAAAATATCGTACATTATCATGAAAAAGAAACTGTACATGCAATATGCAATACATTCAAAAGCATTAAACTCATTCATTCAGCATGAAATATAGCAGTATCAAATGAGTATTTACTTAATAAGCAGAGAAATTAACTTACTCAAAGACGGGACCATTGTAATTGCTTGGAACCACCGTGAACCCGGAAGACTCTGACTTCGGTCTCAATGAAACCGAATGAATCCCTAAAGCATCTGGATACAGCCCACAAAGAAAGTGCAAAGACTCTTTCAGCCCTGGCTTGGAAATATCAACATAAAGAAACAATTGATTGAGGCTGTCAGCACTATAGTCTTCTCCAGAACCACCAGGCACAATGTCGGCCATTCTCATCACTGATATGTTGATCTCCTCATTTTCAAATGTACGTGTTAGAACGGGACCACAAGTATCAAGTGCCCCCTTAATAACTGTGTACGGAGAAGGGGGGCTAATTTTCTGTGAAATATGCAAAAGTAAAATAAATAAATAAAAACGAGGCAGCCGCAAAACACCATGATTATTCAATCACACCATCACAATTAACACAAAAATCTTAAGTATTTACCATAGAGAAGCTTAAAGTCACTTAAAAAAATACTCCGACAAACCTGCGTTGAACTCGAGTGGTTTGACTGAGTATAACACAATACAATAGATTGAATTCACTGTACATATGTCCAAGATTTTTGTGTTTATTAACATGAATGTGTACCTATTTTTCACCGACAGCAAAAGAAAAAAGAGTACCATAAACCCTACAGAGAAAAAATAAAATCGAACGGATGCGTACATTTACCAGAAGAAAAAAAAGCACAATTATATGAAATTAATGGCGAATAATAAGAAAATACATAAATAAAAAGAAGGAAGAAAAGAGAATGAAAACGAGAGAGGGAATTGGTTACAGGCGGAGGGGTCATCTTGGAGACTTCGAGATAGTGGTCTTTGAGGGAACGTAGGATGATGGAGTTGACGGTGTAAGATGCGGTCGATGAAGACCTGGATGCTATCGTGCGCCAGGGGTGTAACATTCGTCGGTGCAGTGAGCCACCAGCGCACACTAGAGCCTTCCGCCACATTGTTCTCTCTTCTTTGCAGAGGTTTATGTTTTTTCACTCCCTTTTATTCTCATTTTAGGCGTACTGTATCGGTTGTTAAGTCCGCACTAGCATTTTTTTTATTTTTTTAGATTTTTAAAGATTTTGAATTTGAATTTCAAATTTTTATAATAATTTACAGAAATTATGGATTTCAATAAGTCATATTTTTTTTAATTTCTTTTAAAAATATAATTAGATTTCACACTCTAAAATTTCTTATAATTACCAAAAAAATTAGTATTTTCTCATAGAAAATTGCTGTTTTTCTAATAAATATAGCTTGAGAAATTATATATATATTTTTTATTTATTTTATTTATTTTTCATGTATTTTTCGGTTGATTGTATGATTAAACAATATATATATATATATATATATATATATATATATATATATATATATATATATATATATATATATATATATATATATTAATGATAAATATTATAGGGAAAAATGGCAATAAGACCATTTTTCAGCATTTTTTCGGCAATAAGGCTTTCGAGAAATTACGCGTGCCGATTAGGCCGCCTAAAATGTGCAAAGACATCGTTGCCCTCGCATATATACACATTTGAACAAACGGTTTCAGCATTTATTTCATTTCCCGCACACGAACCTCACGAAACCCACACCTTCTCTCTTTCTTTTCTCTCGGCTCCCGCTAGAACACACAGAAACCAAAAAAACCACCACGAAATCCTCTCACTTTTCCTTCTCATCTCAGCTAGCTGTTCGATTATCAATGGCTCCGTCGAAGAAAACCGCCGCCGCGAAGAGAACCGCCGGGAAGAAATTGACTCCAACCGCCGCTGCTGCTGCTTCCGAAAACACTGAACGGAGGCTTGTTCAGTACACTCCGTCGAGTGAAGAGCAGCCGAGCCCTATCCCTCAACCTGCCGCCGGCGAGAAGAAGGAGAGGAAGTAAGTATTTCGAACCCTAATTCAACCGATTTTCAATTTCAATCTGTTAATTTCCATTGCATGAATGAATTTTGTGTGTTTTGATGGAGGTTCGGTGTGATTATGTGTTCATCAGTGTTGATTGTGTGTGTTGGTGGCCGTTCAGTGTTAAATTTTCCTGTTCAGTGTTTGTTTATGCCTGTTCAGTGTTAAATTTTCCTGTTCAGTGTTTGTTTATGCCACCCAGTGCTTTGTGTGTGCCACTCAGTGTTGATTGAGTGTGTTGGTTCCTGTTCAGTGTTAAAATGTTATGTTCAGTGTTAAATTGTCCTGCTCAGTGTTAAAATATGTCTGCTCAGTGTCTCTGCATGCCACCCAGTGCCTTGTGTGTGCCACTCAGTGTTGATTGTGTGTGTTGGGTGTATGTTCAGTGTTAAAATGTTCTGTCCAGTGCCTCATCATTCCTGTTATGCCTCTTCAGTGCCACTCAGTGCAATTACATGGCCACTCAGTGTTGTAAATGCCTGTTCAGTGTTGTATATGCCCTGTTCATTGCTTTGTACTCACATCGGTGTGTGTTTTTTTGGTGTTCGTTCCAGGTCCTATAAACAGATGAGGTCCAACTTGCTGACCATCATCCGGACGATTGATGAGATCAAGGACAAGCTGAAGCCGGGGCACGACGAGTATTTGAAGATGACCCCCTTCTACCATCTCTTCAAGAGCATTAAGGATCAGAGGCTGACCATCCTCCACACCCGAAAGAGCGACGCTGCAATAGCTGCCGTGCTGGAGCAGATGGATGCCGGCGCTCGTACTATTAAGCTCGGCAGCAAAGATGTCAGGATCACTCCCGAGGATGTCGATCTTATATTTGGAATCGTAGGCGGGAGTAGGAAGCTCGATATCAGTTCGAGGTCCAAGTGCGATAACAAAAGATTCAGGGAGAGGATGTTCCCGAGGGAGAAGACGCTGAACCCGAAGCTGCTGAATGAAAAGCTCGATATTTTGGTGAAGCGTCGGAGTCGCAAGCCTCAGGCTCTTGCTGATGTAGCTCGGCTCCTCTCTTTGATAGTGATCGGCACTGTCTTCTTCTCCACTTCCTCCGTCACGATCCAATGGAAGTGGTTGGATTATGTTGTGGATCTGGAGTCGATGCAGAGCTACAACTGGGGCGAGGCGATTCTCAAGGCCCTTTGCGACTCGGCAGCTGCGAACAGGGGCAACCCGCAGAATACACAAGGCTGCACGATACTGCTTCTGGTATGTGCTTCTACTTGCTGTTCTTCACATTCGTCTTGCCGTCTTTTTTATTTTTTCATTCCTTGATATTTACCTCGGGTTTTTTTGTTTGGTTTTTGTGCAGTTCTGGCTTTGTGAGCACACAAAGCTGGCAAAAAGGCTGGAGAACGAGCACCTCCCCCGGGTCCTGAACTGGCATCTCAATGACCTTTCGAATGTGACCAAGGAGACCCTGGCGGGTCTCGCGGACGAGGCGGTAAATATCTTCTCTCTTTCTTCTGCTTCTTCTTTTAATTCTGTTTTTGTTTTATGATTCAGTGTCCGTCGACAGTGTTTATTGAGGTTCAGTGTTTATTGCTTGCTGTTCAGTGTGAAATATTGAGGTTCAGTGTGAAATATTGAGGTTCAGTGTTTATTGCTTGCTGTTCAGTGTGATATTCATGCACACAGTGCCTGTGGGTGGACAGTGTGAATGATGTTCTGGTTCAGTGCTTTTTTATGCTGTTCAGTGTCAAAGTAGGATAACTGCGATGTTCAGTGCTTATTAATGCTGTTCAGTGTCACTCACTTGAGGGGTGATGATGTTTTTTTGAGTTCTAACGCGTGATGTCCGTGTCTGACAGGTGGATGCTCGTCTTCTGAAACACGGAAAGACGGTGGCGGAGATCCACGCGTACAAGGGCTACCTTTCCTACAAAGCAATCGTGAACACTCCGCGTGCGGCGGAGAGCGAGGACGAAGGGCGGTCTGATGACGATGATGATGACGATGACGAGCATCCGGGCTCTGATTCGTCGAGCCCTGAGGAGGAAGAGGAACAAAAAAGAAAAGGCCCCGAGGGCGGGCCTTCTGGAGACGAGCAGTCGTCAGATGGGGGGGAAGACGACGACGACGACGACGACAGTTCTTCCGGGCGGCATCAGGAGATGGCCTGCATAGTCCCGGAGCCGGAGGACGAGGGTGGGCCTTCCGAACAGCAGCAGCCCGATGAGGAACGCCCCGCTGTTTCTGCTGCTGAATCCGAGAGGTTGCTCAACAACCTCCTGTCGGAGAATCAAGATCTCTCCAGCGCTGTGAGGGATCTCCAATCCAAGCTCGATAGCACGACTTCTCGGCTGAACGAAGCGACAAGTGCTAACGTCGAGCTGGAAGGCGAAAACCAGCGTCTGAAGAGGAGGAGCTCCGAGGAGGAGGAGGAGCTGAAAAATCTGAGGGCCCGAGTGAAAGAGCTCGAGGAAGAATTGATCAAGAAGGCGAACGATCAGAATAATCCGGTGACCGAGGCGGGAGAGGCTCGAAGCTCCGGTGAGGAGGAGGAGGAAGTGCGGCTTCTGAGGGCTAGAGTGAAAGAGCTCGAGGACGAAGTGGAAGTTTTGAAGAACGCGTTGGCCGACCTTCAGATGTCGTCGGTCATGAACGAATACGAAAAAGTCCAGATCGAGTCTCTGGAGTCGGACCTGAAAGCGCAAGAACTCGTCCACAGAGCCCAGATCGAGGCTCTGCAGAAAGTCGTCCAGGAACGGGAAGATGAAGTCTTGAGTCTCCAGGCGGAGTTGTGCGTCTACGAGATTGACCGCAACAAGGACGATGAAGAAGAAGGGAGCCCGTTGAGACCGGAAGCTGAAAAGATAGAGCCTTCGAGCAAGGCGAAGACCAGGTCGATGGTGCGACGGGTCAAGGGCAGGAAAAGGAAGCCGGCCAACGGCGACGACGACGATTTTCAGTACGATCCCCCTGCCCCTGCCGCAAAGAAGAAGGCGATCAAGAAGGGTAAGAAGGTGGTGCAGGAGGCGAGCCAGAAACCGATCCGCAGTGATTACAATGAGGATCATCTCAACTTCTTGATGAGCGTGAACAAGAAATTTGATGTGAACTGCGGGTTGGAATTGGAGCCGGAAATCCTCGAAAAAATCATCCTCCACAACAGCGACCCGAAAACGTGAGTGAAGCTTCTTTTATTTTCCTTCTTTCACATTCTGTCTTTCCCTTCTTTCTTTCTTTCTTTCGTTTTTTTTTTTGTGCGCTATGAATGTGTTTTTATTTTTATTTTTTTCCCTTTTTTTTTGACAATCAGGTGGACGATGAAGTTCTTTCCCCGTATAAACACAGTCGTGACGGTGGCTGACATTACCGACATGATGAAGTGCACCTTCATCAGCAATCATGTGGTCGACGCCTTTGCTGAGTCGCTGCATCGAGACCACAACAAGAAGCTGGAGGCTCTGATACTCCCCTCGCACTGTTGGGTGAGTCTTTCCTGCATTTGCATTCAGTGTTTTTAGTGGTTGTACAGTGTGTTGGTGTCTGTTCAGTGTTTTTATGTGCTGTTCAGTGTCATTGCTGTTGATCAGTGCTTATGTATGCTGCTCAGTGTTTCTAATGAGCTGCTCAGTGTGTGTGTTTTCTGTTCAGTGTTATTGAAGGTTGATCAGTGTTTATCATCAACATTCAGTGCTAATATGTGATGTTCAGTGTTATAATGCCCTGTTCAGTGCTCATTGAGTTCATCCTTTCTTAATAAAAACTCTGTTTTTTTTTTCTTTCTCGCAGACTTCCATCGTCACGGGACGTCATGACAACCAGAAAATGTACCAAACAATCACAAATATGATCCCGTGCGTGCGAGAAGGGATTATAATGTTCCCGATTTTGTCTCCTGGGATGAAAAAGACTGCAACTCCCAACCATTTTACGCTGCTCGTCTGCGACTTCGTCAAAGAGAAATGGCTATTCTACAACTCGATTCAACCCAGGGGGTCGAAATCGAAGGACCATTACATGGCGAATGCAGCGGAATTGGTACGTCTACTGTATTTTAGTCGATTTTTAAAAACGGTTCCCTTTCTAACGATAACTGACAAACTGTATTGTTTCGTACGTTTCAGAAAGAAAAGGTGGAGACCAACGTGGGACAAATGCTGGAGAAAGCGGGGAAGTGTGGTTTCCCGATACTTGGAATCGAGGCCGTGAAGCCTCTCCCACAGCAAGCCCCAACTCTGTAAGTATCTCAGTGCATAATTAACACATTCAGTGTTGTGTTTTCTGAAAGATTCATTTTTATGCCTGTTCAGTGTTATTTTTATGCATTCAGTGTCAGTGTTTCTTTTTTTTTTCGTCTGACTCCTCCACGTCTGTCACTGTCCAGGAATGAATGTGCCTTGTACGTATGCTACTACATGGAGAAGATTCTGAAGAAAGAGCCCATTCCGGACAAGGTCAGGACGGAAGAGTTCCAAGAATTCAAGGGTCACGTGATACAAACCATCCTGACCATGAAGGAGAAGTAGTGACCTTGGGGCTGTGCGCGTTTTCTGTTTAGTTTTGGTTGAAAAAAAACAAGAAGTGTTTTTTCTGTAAATGTATGAACATGATTGTGTTTGAGTTTAGTTTCTGTAAAAACAAAAAATTGTGTTTTTTGTTCATATTTCTGGACAGTTTTTAGTTGAACACAGTTGTGATGATATTGCTTGTTATTCAGTGTTAATTCTGTCTGTTCAGTGTTGGCAGTGTTTATTCTTCCAATTCAGTGCCATCAGTGTTAATCTTGTCCACTCAGTGTCAGCAACTAAGGCTTATTGAATTGAAACATTGAAAAACAAGCAAATGCAAAAATTACAAGATACAAGAACAATTAAACACACTCCAAGACCATAACTGAACAAGAAACAAATCACATAATGTTAAAATCCCGTGTTTTTTTGAGATGACAGTCAGTCAGTGTGTTTATGAGCCAAACAGTGCCTGTCACTGACAGTCAGTGTTTTTTCACCCCATTCAGTGTCACTGATCACAGAAATCATGTCGAAAAAACACAACGAAGATCCAAAATAAGAAAAAAAGCCTACTAACTAACTAACTAGGGTACAGGCTCCGTGCACGTTTTCTTGTTGTGATTGCCGACACGTCCGCACCTCCCGCACTTCATGGCTCTCGGGATGTGCTCACCCCTGGACGGAATCCTCTTCTTCTTAGGTCTTCCAGGGGGGCTCTTCGATGTTGGCGGCTCGATCATGACGTTCTCTGGCACGTTCGAAGGTTGATCAAACATGGAAACCGGCTGAAGTGGATCGGCATAAGACCTTGCGTAGCTCTCTGCGTGGTAAAACTTGTCCACGAACGACGCCATCGGCTTCCCGGACCGCAGAATGCACGCAGCTGCGTGGGAACACGGAACCCCTGTAATCTGCCACTGGCAGCAGGTGCACGTCTGATCAGCGATATTGACCACGACGGACGGAACGCACTGCACTTCGAAAACCGTTTCGGACGACCCCACAACCACCCATTTCCTGCCTTCGTTGATGGCTTCACCCAGCTTCTTCTCAACGGACGGGCAGAAAGCCGTAGTCCACTTCCTGCTCCTGGCCCCCCTGTCTGATTCAGTGTTAAACAAGGCCAGTCAGTGCTTGGAACAAGGCTAACAGTGTTAAAAGAGTGCAATCAGTGTTTGAGATTGATAAACCCTCATCATACCGTGGAAAAAGGTCATCAGCTTCAGCCTGATTGTGTTGACCAACGCCGTGATCGGAAGATGCCGGGCTTCCATGATCCATTTGTTGAACGACTCCGCGGCGTTGGACGACATCTCGCCGTACCTCTTCCCCGAGAAGTACACGTTGGCCCAATTCTTTGGATCCATGTTCTCGAAAAACACTTTCGCTGTCTGGCCTCCCTCTTTCAACAGCTCGTCCATGCTCAGTTGGTAGGCTTCGACGGTGGTTGCGTACGCGCATTTCAGGAAATTCCACACCACGCCTTTTCGTAACATCTTGGTCGCCCATCTGCCTCTGAATTTGTCTTTCAGGTTCAGCTTCAAGTGATTGATGCAGTAGCCGTGCGGGGACCCTGGGAACACCCTGCTCATCGCCTCGAGCAGCCCGAGATTCCTGTCCGACACGAACGTAACGGTGCGAGAAGTAGGTAGGATGTGCTTCAGGTTGTCCAGAAACCACTTCCAGTTAGCATAGTTCTCGGAATCGACAACGGCGTAAGCCAGCGGGTACAACCCTGCATTCACGAGACACGAACAAAAAAAAAAAACACTTCAGTCAGTGTGAATAGCACCCATTCAGTGTTGAAAATACATATTCAGTGCTGGAAGCAACAAGGGTCAGTTTCAGTGTGCATTTCAGACCATTCAGTGTTAAAAAGTTGTATTCAGTGTGCTTTTCAAACCGTCAGTGTTCCACATACCTCCGTCGCCGTCCTTGCCCGTAGCAGCGAGCAAATGGCCCTTGAACCTCCCCTTCAGGAACGTGCCGTCCAGAAACAGCAAAGGGCGACAGTGGTTCATCCCGTCGATGCAAGCCTTCATCGAGATGAAGACCCTGCGAAACTTCCTGGACGCCTCGTTGAATTCGAGCAGCAGGTGCGACCCAGGGTTGGAGTCCGATATTGCCTGCAGGTGCTTGGTCAGTGCGGCAAAGGAATCTTTATCGTCGCCGTGAATCAGCTTCCTGGCCTTCTCGAGCGCATCCAGAGCGAGGCCAGGCGAGATCTCCAGGCCGTAGTGATGCTGGAAGTTTCTCACGACTTGGACCGGACGAGTCAGCGTGCTTTTCCGTACCTCCTCGACTATCAAACTGGAAACCAAGTCCGAGCAGACGCGCCTGTGCTTCAGGGATCGAAAGCACGCGCCGCAGCTGTGCTCGTTACTCAGCTGCTTGACGTAGAAGAAGCCGTTGCTTCGATCCATCACGGCGCACACGGACCAGTTGCATCCCGTGCTGCTTTTCTTCGAGCACACGGCAGAAACCTTTTCGGGTCTGTTCTTCACGTACTCGAAATCGAATCCCACTCCGACTGCCACCTTACAGAGCGCGTTTCGAAAGTCCGGGGCGCCTCCTTGGAACATCTGACCGACACCAGAAATCTCTTTGTCCCAGCCATCGGTCAACAGCACTTTAGAACTCGACGGACCAAACAGGCGGAACATATCCTCTGCTTCGAATCCCTCGTTGTTTTCTGCTCCAGTCGCACTGACAGCGCTGCTGTTGGACACCGTCGAGAACACAGAACTAGAGGTGCGGTCTTCAGTCGCGACGGAAATGTCGATGCTCACCCGAGGCAGCTTGTGAAGCGCAGCTAGGGATACCATGTTCGACATGTCCGCATCGGTTGAGAGCACACAGTTTGGGAAATCGGGTACAGAGTAATGCATGCCGTACGCGACGTCTCGGAGCTCAGGCCACTGAAGCTCGACTGTTTCCTTCAGCTGGTGAAGGGCGGCAGCACGGGAGGAATCGATTCTGGACACCAAATTCTCACCGCCGAATGCACAGAATGCGAAAACATCGGCCCCTGCTGCTGAAAAAAAAAACACAAAAAAATAACGACTCACAGTCAGCGCACGATTTTTTTAAGGAATGCGTGAAACGAAAACACTGAACATTTCAAACAGTGTGATTCAATGTGTGTCCCTGTCTGTTCAGTGCTAAAAAATGGTGTTCAGTGCTATTAAAGTGTGTTCAGTGCTGTTCAGTGCTATTGGAGTGTGTTCAGTGCCATAAAAGTGTGCTCAGTGTTTGTTTGATTGTGTGGTTCAGTGTGTGTTGCCTCAGACTAGACAGTGTTTTTAAGACCTGTTCAGTGTTGAATGCACAGTCAAAGGAACAGTGCTTTTGAGGCCTGTTCAGTGTCAAAGTCAGACTAGACAGTGTTGTGTTTTTTTTTTTTAACTCAAAGAGTCTTATTAAGCAAGCAGCAAGTAATTCAATCACGAGCAGTACAACGAAGACAAGTCGTCGTCAAAAATCACAGGAAACAGAAAAAACGACAAAAAAACAAGATTTAACAACAATAATAATGAGACGGAGGAAGTCTTGGGTCACGACGAGGGGGGTCCCTGACCGGGCGCACCATCGACTGGCCATTTTGATCGAATACGCCAACCGAGAATCTTCTTCCTCCGGTCCAGGTAACCCGGATGTTCCAGCCTTCCTGCACTCCAAACTCTCGAACGAGGCGTTCCCAGTTGAATCCGTGGATGGCAGTTTGATTCCGATGAGTGGTGAGAGGGACGTGCCATTTCTGGTCCAGGGAGTCCGTCAGAACGATGAAATCCCCCATTTCTTCCTTGATCGGACGAACAAAGACAGCCGGGAGGGGAAACTTTTCTTTATGCCAACGGCCATTGAATCTTTGCTCGGTCCAGTGAGAACCATTCCAAGATTCAACCCCCCGACTTCTTGCCGTCTGCCCTGGCTCCCGATCCAGTGTGCCCGGTCGCCTAGGCATCATTGGTGGCCCCCGACGGATTGGCCCGCCATTGAATCCTTGTTCGGGCGACGAGGGAGGACTGTTATCGAAAAATTCTGCCTCGCTTGGTGTCGGTTCTGGCTCTCGATCGAGTGTTCCCCTTGGCCTCGGCATCGTTGCTGGCTGCTCAACCCCCGATCGAACAGAAACGAGATGAGGAAACCAGAGAAATGACGAGCTATTTATAACCGTAATCACCACACTAACAAGGGCAGTAAATGCCTCAACCCTCAACTAACATGGCAGGCATTTATTGAAAGTGAGACAGGTCAATGCCTCAAAGGAAACAAAGTCAAAACACACTGATTCCTGTAACACATTGCATTTCCAACGAGATAATAACAGGTACCATAGTATCCTAGGGATGGATTCAGTGTGCAACAAGGTGGGTACAGTGTGTAAGTGCAATTAGCCAAGCTCAATGAATGCACACTGTTATTATCTGACACTGAATGAATCAAATAAACACTGAACAAAGCCATCAAACACTGAATGACTCAAATCAACACTGAATCCATACCATATTCAGCATGCATGCACAGTGTGTGTGTCGATTGATTCATTCTGACACTGAATGAATCAAACAAACACTGAATGAATCCACATGGTTGAATATGGATTCAGTGTGCAACAAGGTGGGTACAGTGTGGAAGAGCAATTAGTCCGGCTCAATGCACACTGAATCAAGCAATTAGACACTGACTGAAAACAAGCTCAGTCAATCCACACAATGTGTTACAGGAATTAGACACTGAATGAGCCAATTTAGCACTGAATGGCAAGCTCAGTGCAGAAACACTGAGTGCATGGTGAATTACACACTGACTGAACAAAATAAGCACTGAATGGCAAGCTCGGTGCAGGAACACTGAATGCATGCACACTGAACACTGAGTGCATGGTGATTTGACACTGAATGCAACGAAAAAACACTGAACATGCATAACAAAAAACAATCAACACTGAATGCATGAACAACGCACACTGAATCAATCGACACACACACTGTGCATGCATGCTGAATGAAGCTTTTAAGCACTGAACGGGTACGTGGATTCGAAATCGCGTACCTGGATTCGAAATCGACGGCAAGGAGGGCGGCGGCGCATCTGACATCTGAACTGAGACAGGAACGGCGGCGGCGGCGAGCAAATCGATCGATCGATCGATGCCAAGGGACACGGACTGCATGGAATCGATTATCGCGGCTGAGAATTGGAGCTGCTCACCGGCGGCGACCTTCCCCCTCTACTTAGCTTGAACGCGGCGGCGACGGAGATGAATTACCTCGGTGAAATAGCAGCGGCGGCGGAGGTGAGAGAGAGAGAGAATTGAATGTGTTTTGGGAATTGAATGTGTCGGGAATGAATTCCCCTCGGCTCGATTTGTGAAGGATATATGGAGGGGTATTTTCGTCCTTCCACGGACATTTTTTTGGCCTAATTGACACAAAATGGCCTTATTGACACAAAATTTACAAATTGGCCTTATTGGACAAAAAATGCTGAAAAATGGCCTAAATGCCATTTTTCCCAATATTATACTACTATTTTTTTTAAAACTAAATGTATTTTTTGTATTTTTAAAATAAATTTAATAAAAAATTTATATACAAATATGTTTCATATACATTTGCATAAATATCAATATAGAAATAAATAAAACTATATATTCCATGGTCATGAAAATTATATTATTCTATAAAAAAGCCAGTTAATCTTTTTTATTAGTTTATGCAAATTTATATCAATCAATATTAAAAAGTAAAAAGTAAATTTTAAATTAATAAAATAAAATAAGAGTGAATTAAAAGTAAAAGTAAGAGTCAATTTTGAAATTAAAAAAACTATAATAATTATTTTTTAGAGGTGTAACTATAATCTGTTCCTATTAAGAATAATTAATTAATGAAAATATTCTACCATCCACTACATGTGTTCTATCATCCACTTCATACTTTACACATTTAGTTACTGTTCATAAGAGAAATAGTGCTATCATCCACTTCATATTTTACACATGAAGTATAAATTTAAACCGCAAATGGATCAGTGCACAAAATAATTGGACAATACATTTTTCTTATGAATAAACTTCGGTATATTATGTTACACACATACAAGACATTACAAGGAGCTATGTCTGTAGAGGAAAACCACAGCTACCCGACTGACTGACGAATGTAGTTCATAAAATCAACAGAAACCGTCCAAAATTGAGACACTATTTGCCTTGCAAAATTTCACTAAATACCAAAGAGAAAAAAAAAATGTAAATTCATAAAAAAGCATATAGAAAAACCACCTGACGTCCCGTGCTACATAGAGAGTGTTCACCCCCGCCTTTCGCCAATGGATCTTCAATCAATACATTCACTTCTTCCGATTTTTGTTTCTATTAGGCTTCACATGCTTCCGATCAGACTTGTCACCACCACCGCTGCCCAATGAGAAACTGCCCGATGCCTGAAATGGAGATGGGTTGTTAGGTGGAGGAGCAAAAGTTTGATTCTGTTGTCCACTAAACATAAAGGGATTGGGTTGTGATGCAACGGATGACAATCCAAAACCACCAAAGGCAGGAGGTGTAGAAGTTTGTTGACCAAAGGCAGAAGGTATAGAAGTTTGTTGAACAAAGGCAAAAGGTGTAGAAGTTTGTTGACCAAAGGCAGAAGGTATAGAAGTTTGTTGACCAAAGGCAGAAGGTGTAGAAGTTTGTTGACCAGAGATGGGAAAACCAGGTGGTGCAGCACCAGATGTTTGCACTATGTTATCCTCAGCCATGCTATCCTCCGCGTTCATCTGATCTGGAGAGGCTGCTGCTGCAAAACTTCTAGCAGGATTACCAAACACAGATTGGCTAACAGATGGTGAAGATACGATCGAGGGAGAAGCCGTTGTAAATGAGAAAGCAGATCCCAACGAGGATGGGTTATTAAAAACACTTGCAGGAGTAGAGGAGGATGATACTGCTGGTGCACCAAATGTGAACACAGTAGAGGGAGACAAAGAAGTTAATGCAGGGGAACTAAAGACACTAGTACTATTAGGAGCACTTGAGGAGGGAGATGGAGAATTCCCGACAAACTTGAATATAGAAGTAGTGCCACTGCTGAGAGAAGTAGGAGCGCTAGCAGTATTGCTCACTGGAGCCGAACCAGAGGAATTAGCAGAAAACCCAAATAATGGAGTGCTTGATCCGGCTGCAACCGCCTGAGAAGCACCACTGCTAGAGCTGACTGCAGTTCCTTCTGTAGAGCTAGAACCAAATTTGACTGCACCAGAAGTGGGCCCACTACCAGGTACTAGTGAACTGATAGTTGATGATGATGAAGCAGGCTGAGTGAAACCAAAAGCACTACTTGGATTAAAACCTTGAGAGCTGGAAGTAGAGCCCATAGAAGTGTTATTGTTGACGTTGAAAGCTGGCAAAGGCGATGAGACAGATGAGATGACTGATTGAGTGGTTGTGCCTTGCGAGCCAATTTCAGCACCAGAAACCAGAGGTTTACTGGCATTAGCAAAGGGGGAGGAACTCTGAAGATTATTATTCGGAGATGAGGAACTAAAAACCGATTTAAATCCAGAAGTACTACTTCCAGAACTTGCTGCTGAAAATGGTGCAACAACACTGGAATGTGAGCTACCACTTGAGCCGCTAAAACTTGGATCCAACTCGCCTTTTTTATCTGCTAAAATACTAGTAGTTGATGCTGCTGAAACTGAAGTGGCTGGCTCTACAGGGAAACTAAACTTGAAATCAGATACAGTTGAACTTGAAGGGTTTGTGGTCAGTCCAAAGATGCTCCCACTTGAAGCAGCTGAGGTGCTGGTAGGGACAGCGTTTCCACCACTGTTCAAAGAGGGTAATAGGGGAGCACTATCCTTGGGTAGCTGATTTGCATCGTTAAAAGCTGCTGCAGAAAATGACAACGCGGGAGGGCTTGAAATGGAAGGTGGTGGTCCATTTGAAGCCGCGAATGGAACATGACTGGATTTCCCATTTGTATCTCCTGCCTTGAATGGCTTATTCAGAGTGCTTTTGTCAGACTCGGGAATTTGCACTTGAGGGTTAGTTGACTTGGAAACATGAAACACACTGCACAATCAGTTAATAAAACAATGATTACAATCCGAAATACACAATACTGTATTTGCTTTGGAAATAGAAAGATAATTGTTTTCCTAGGTGTCAATCGACAATTTTCTGGCAATTGAATAGTACATATAATTTGTACATCTTCAACAACTAGCATTGTAGAGCTTTCAAATGAACTGGCTGGAGCCATATGTGTAACTCAAGAAATCAAGATTTAATGTGGGACATTGAGTTTTCTAATCAATCTCTTAGGAGCAAAACATAAGTTTTAATTTCAATAGTCCAAAGATCAGATGTCATGTTTCGCTAATTTTAATTGAAATGTTATAAAGATCAAAAACGACGCAAGCAAAGCAAGAACATATTAAATATGAACATTCTGATTCAACTAAGCGTGTCATTGCAACTAGGAATAAAATCGAAATGTCTGAAACACAAATAAATGTCACGTGGACATTGATAAACCTGTTGGAGTTCTCTATCTTCAATTCTGCCTCTTTGGTGGATTCAGAACGTAAGGAAGCAACCTTCTCCACTGGTGCAGAGCTAAAGCTGAACAGTGTAGTATTAATTGTGTCCTTAGGTTTGTCAAGTGCATTCACTGATAGAGGAAAAACTGATGACTGGGACGCTGCATTTGTTTCTTCTGATGCTGAAGAGAAAACAATGTTACTATTCCAAGTGTGACAGCACTAGAATAAACTTCACTAGTTTTCATTGAGATAGGAGCTAAAGGTGACTTGCCTGCTGGCTGTATTGAGGGTTTTACAAGCTTGGGTTCTTCAGGTGGTGCAACCTTGTTGTCCCTCAAAGAGGTCTCCATTGGTCCGTTCTTATCAGGAAATGGTCTTGGTGCAAGTCCATTACAATGTGCATCATCATCTTGTTCGAAGGAATCCTATAAAAATGTGGCCCAAAAAGACAATGGAAATGCAAGATCGTCAAATAGCGATAAAGTGTTTTTTAAGTTTTTTTAAGATCTTTCAGAAAGCCCAAATATGCACCTGTAAAACATCTTAAAATAAAATGAACTACTTAAATAGTCAATTTTAAGCAATCAAATTTTAAAAAACGAGGGCAGCACAGAAAAAATCACCTAAACCAAAAGGAAAAAGAAAACCATTCACCTCTTCAGCACTCATCCTAAAAGCTCTCTTCTTTTGAGGAGACTGGGATGCATCAGTTTTTACAATGAAATCAGTAGCACTGTTATTGGACGTAGAAGCTTTCAAGGATGACACAGGATCATTATTTGGTACAGAGTTCAACTTGCCCAAAGGGGCAACAGATGTTTTGTGACCATTTTCTTTTTCTTGCTTTTGCGTAGCGAAATTGGAAGGATCAGCTAAAGTAGCATTTGACTTGTCCCCCAACTTATGATCATCCTGTACATCCAACAGCAACTTAGATGAATCCATATCCTCCATGCTCCTAAGAGCCTGTCCAGATAGCATGCTTGGTGTCAACGTAAAAGGCCGTTTCTCCCTCCTAGCAACTAATTTGGACTCTGACGATTTTTCTTTTGGGGTCATCTGTTCAAGGTGCTGTAATATTTTGGAAGCCACCTCACTAGACTTGGAAGGAATGCAGGAATAACTGGTTGTTGGTACACTTTCATTCTCATTTTCTCCAACATCTTTTGAGACCTTATGGCTTGGTTCCCCATTCAATAGAAGCTTCTGCTTTGCATGAGATCGGATTCCCACTCCATTGGTAGTGTGGTGAATTCTAGAAGCTAATAGATTAGGTTTTTGTCTTATTCTCCTTATGGGGCCAACAGAACCAAACTCATCATCAAACACTGAACTCGTTCGCTTTAATTTCTAAAATACAAAAATAGGTAAATATCAAAACAGTTGAAGAGAACATATACATAAATCAATAAGTATACAGTAGTGTGAAATTATACAAATCCTTCAATACCGTTGGGTGAGACTCAGATTTTTCATCGCTATCCACTGGAGGAAGAAATGAGGACATTGACGGTCCAGCATAACCATTACTATTAATTCCAGTTCCCTGATATTTAAAAAAATACTGTATCAATATATAACTAAATGAGAGACATGAAATCATACACCTTTAAAGATATAAATAACATAAATGAACCTTAACATTGGAAGTTAGATGAGCTTTGGAGTATGGGGTGCGAGCCATGTTGTAGATAGCTGATCTGCCTCGAGATCTTGGGGTTATAAAACCATTAGATGGAGCAGTAATGCTGTCAGGGGCCTTCTTAGTCAATGACATGATAGGCGAAGATGAGGCAGACGGAAAGCTATTAAGCAACCCTGTATCTTCTCTACCAACACGACTACGCATTCCGAGCACTGAAGGCGAGACCTTTGGAGGCCTGCTTCCCATATAAGCTTTTGCAAGTTCAGCAGGAGAAGCACTATCATCTTCAATAACCTGCAGGCGTTTTCATCAGCAGTGAAACACATTCAAGCAGTACGAAGACACCACAAGACAAAAAAATCAACCAGCAATATCACAACAGAGAGAGAATGTTCACAAGCAAAGAGAGAATGTTAACGAACACATGTAACTCGAGGTTTAACTAACTTTTGAATTTATAATAGGAGTTGACATAAGAACAGATCTATTTCCCCCATTCCTGTTTTCTTCCAAGTGTCCACTTGCAAATTGTTGATGTCTAGCATAATCTGTAGCAGTATCTACATTTTGGTGGGCTACGTCCTCCGTTGATACTTCTACAGCTCTTGATTGCAATAGTTCTCTCAAATGGACAATTTCAGAGCTGCACAACAGAGCTTATCAATAAATAACCGACATCCAAATTAAAAAATGGCAAATGGCATGCAAAGTGTGAACAAGCCAGAACCTGAAGTAAAGTTACCAGAAAAGGGAAAATCATGTTATAGAATAATATTATGCATAACATGTTAATTATTTTTGGTGTATTCAGATTAATTCACCAAAATAAGAATATTGATTTGATCAATGAGAGGATATCACACCAGAAACAGAGTTAATATATTGACAGGATAGAAAAATTAAAAGAACATTAATATTCATTGGATGAGGAAAATGATATGTGCTAATGCAGAGTTCAGAATACTATAATAACTGAACAAACGCGCCAAAAAATGTTCAGCAACAGGTTGTAGGGAGTAAGCTGGTGAAGAAGGATGTCAAGGAAGAACATTAAAGTGAGCAAGATCAACTAGTGTCGAAAGAGAATAACCCTTGATCAGAAGTGTAATACAATACAAATGAGCAGGCACATGCAATCTTACAAAAGCAGCTAGGCAATATACCATGAAAACTGTAAGTGAACTACTCTAAAGCATCCTTTATGCTCACAGCCATAATGATATGAAATATGTGATAGAGGCATAAATAAAACCCAATATTCTTTCAAAACCTTACCCGGTGAAAGTTCTTTGCTTCAATAATTTTTCAAGCTCAGACAGGACATTGCTGCTAGTAGTATTCAGTGGTTGGCTGCAATCATCACCTGGGGTCTCTTGGACACCAACCTGTCTCTCCAACTGGAAAGGCCAAGCTATAAAGATAAATAAACAATTCACTCTGACAAAAAGGCCAAAGAATTTAATTAAACTTACATCACAAACTGCCTCTTGAACCCCATCATTGAAGTCAGCTTCTTTCTCTGTGTGCATCAAAAGATACATGTTATGAGATATCCAAAAACTAAGTCATTTTCACTGCATAACAATGGCAACTCCAACTCAGAGCACTAGCGCTCATGCTAACATGCAATACTACAGCATGAAATAAATGCAACTGGACAAACATTACAGATGAGATAATAGTCTAGTAACATGCCATTTATACAAGCCATATCCTTTCCTAAAAGACAATATGTGTTTTGGTCAGATTTAAAGTGAAAAAAAAAATCAATAATTGCAAAAGATGAAACTAGAGACAGGTCTAACAAATGCGTATTCATTTAGTCTATTATCAAAGAACAATAGTCAAACCAGAAAAAAATTTGTCTTGAACATTCAAAGTACATCGAATCTCAATAAAACAGGTGAGAGCATGTAAACCAAGCGCAAATTAATCAGAGAAACAAATTAATTACTGATACTCCTATATCCTTGTCACTAGAACAGCTAACCAAATTTCGCGTAAAAATGCCAAATTCGTCAAGGAAAAAAACATACTCCATTTTTCAAATATAGAGTCGCATCACCAACTATCCCCATTAAATCCAATCCACTTCAAAAGGCAAGGAAAAAAAACATATTTTTAAAAAATACAGTCGCATCACCAACTATCCCAATTAAATCCAATCCAGTTCAAAAGGCGTCTCTTTTTTACGAAATACATTACGAAACAAAAAAGCTGAAACGAAAACAAAAACGCCGACAAGACCTATCTAACATATCTCTATAAACATGTATAACCTGGCGCCTGAGGAGGGGGCGGCTGGGGGAGGCGCTTGCGAAGAAGGGGGGCGAAAAAACGGTCCGCCCCATAGGAAATAAGCTTAGAGGCGGGTTCTACCACCAGCTTTCTCAACCAGCTGCTACTTTTTTCGCTGTTTACCCGGAGCACGGCGGGTGGACGATCGTACGGCGTCGTTTGCTTGCGAAAGGGCTTCTTCTTGAACTTCCCTCCCGCTCCTCCACCACCGTAGGAAGAGGATTCGCCGTTGGCAGCCACTCCGCCTTCTTTCGCCGGCGCCATTAAGGTTCGCGTTGAATAGATAGAGAGAGAGAGAGAGGAGTCCGGCTGGCGAATTAGGGTTTTTATTTTGTTCGGTGCAGAAGGCGATGCGCGAAAATAAAATAAAATAAAATAAAATAAAACAAAACAACACTGAAATAAATACAATAGATATTACTATATTTAAATATAAAATAATCGATTTTGATTTTCTTTGGGAATATCCTTTTATTCCCAAAAGTGTAAAGTGTAATTATTCTTTTATTTTTAGAAAGACAAATAAATTTTGGGGGGATATTTGTAATTTTGAAAGCTAACTGAACTTTTGTAATTAACCGAAAGGTCCTCCACTTTATCAATATATTCAATTCATCTCCCTCTACATTCATCAACTCCACAATACACATATACAAAATGGTAGCAAATACTAGCAATACAGGAAACAAGTACAACCTCATACAACCTTTTTCTGCATGGCTTCAGTTCTAAAGCCACGGAAAAAAACGAGGGCTCCGGGAGATTTTCAACGAGTCCGGATGCGCTTCTGTGTGTTCTTTACTCTACGATTCTCAAACAGCAATCCATCGAAGAGAAGAAAAAAATAGTATGTGAAAGAATAAAAAAAGGAATTCACTTTGAACGACTACTTCAGTTTCAGCGCGTCCCTAAAATTTAAGCTGAAGCTGTTCTCCAAGCCCCTTTTACCAGCAACGGGGTTCCCCTTTTGCATCATCGTAACAAACTCGTTATAATCAATACGTCCATCCTGGAAAAACAAGTTTTAGAAAATCAAAATATCTCAAATGTGGAGGATTGTGAAATGTGTCTTGCTCAGATTAGGGTATAAAATTTCCGAAAAATGAGATCAGAAAAGGGGAAAAATAATCACTTACATTGTCCTGATCAACTTCTCGGATCATCTCTTCAAGGCGAGAATCATCGAACCCAAACTCTTGACAAGCTTGTTGAAGCTCATCGGGGGTAATATAGCCACTTCCATCTTTATCAAAGTACGTGAAAGCAGCAAACAAATGATCCTCTCTCTCGATTCTGTTGAGATGCAATGTCGCGGCTAGAAACTCTCCGTAATCAATTGTTCCGCTGTTATCAACATCAGCCTGTAGTTTAGGAAAGTCGAGCAGTCGATTAATGTTTAAGCTCTCTCAGAAGAGGAAAGTGGAAACTGACTAAAAGGATCTAAGAAACATGAATTCAAACAACCCCAAAATTTCTTGAGTGAATACATTTTTTTATGTATAGTTTTGAATATCTTAAAATAAAAATGAAGTGATTTGAGTTAACTACCGCTTGCATTAGAGCATAAATCTCCGGTTCATTTAGGTTAGCATTAACTTTCTTCAGTCCAGTTTTGAGCTCTTCAAAAGTGATTTGACCGCTATTATCTGTGTCTATCATCTTGAACATTTCTTTTAACCCGGCGATTTCATCTTCGGATAGGGACTCTGCGATTACCTGCACATGGGTACTTCCAAGTTCCAATCAAATAGAAAACCAAACAGTACAATTTCAATTCAATATAATTTAAGAGGTCGTGTGTGTGTGTGAAAACGGAGTCTGTACAGAGATTGTAAACCTTGGGACTTTGGACTTACTCTAAGAGCCATTTTCTTGAGCCTATTCATTGCAGAAAAATGCTTCATGCGACTTAAAACAGCAGAGTCAAGAGGCCGGTCGGGAGCCACACCATCAACTTGAACCCAAGGGTGACCTATAGAAATTAAATGCCCATATGAGCATAGAAGTCAGATTTAAAGTCCACTCAATTCACACACACAGGAATTGTTGTGTAATCGTTTAAAAAATACTTTATTGCCCCAAGTCTTTTTCGTAATATTTGTAAGTTATCCTAAATTTGGTTTATTCTAATTTCTAGGTATAGTCCTATGCATTGGTCCAAAAAATCTATTGATTATCCCAACTCTACTCAAACATGGTGGCTGCTTTTGGAAAATAACTAGAACAGGAAACCAGAAAATATTCAAATGAACGAAACATGAAGGGACTTTAAATGCAGCACGTCGGCACCATGAAATCATGACTAGATTAAAATGAAGATGTATTTCCATCTAGTTATTAGCCACAGCGTAGAACTAGTATAATATGATTATAAATAAAAAATCAAGACCAGATACTTTCATATTAGTTCAACACAAGTTCAGCCCATTTCAACACGGACGCTCAATAAAAGTTTTAAAAGCCAGAACATGAATTCCATGAATTGTACTAGCGATCAATAAAATTATTATTGAGCCATTAACCAATTACCACATTCATTATATTATGTGTTTATACTACTAACAGGCAAATAAATGAAATCATTTAAGTAAAATTTAATCGATCGTCAAAAAGTGATTAACATACAAATGAAAACAGAACCAAGAAATAGGATTAAAGCATCAAAAGTAACAAGGCATTTAAGTCAAAATCTTCGACTACAATAGACTATTGAATTTACTTCCTGATGAATAAAGATACTCCATGAGAAGTACTTACACAAGACTTCGTGGGCAGTTAACCGCCGTTTGGGGTCCCGGACGAGCATTTTCCTTACCAAATCCTTTGCATCTTCAGATATACTTGGCCAAGGGTCCGATGAGAAGTCAGGATCCCCATTCAGGATTTGCACAAATATTCCTTGTTCGCTTTCTGACATCATAAAACGAATTATTAAAAATAAAACAAGTTGACACTCATATAAGTAGAACAAGTTTCTTCTCAATCAATTAAGAGCTCGATAAGTGAATCACCAGCCCAGAAGGGAGGAACTCCGCTGAGCAAAATGTAGACAATGACTCCGGCACTCCAGACATCAGCTTCAGGACCGTATCGTTTTCTAAGAACTTCTGGTGCAACATAGTACGGACTACCCACCACGTCACGAAATTGCTCCCCTGAAATTAAAAAACAAATTAACACCATGAACTCAGGGAATTTGAAGATATCATTACCCGAATACAAACCTGGCTTGAAGAACATAGACAACCCGAAATCAATTGTCTTAAGAAGCGACTCCTCCTTCAGATCCACGAAAAGAAAATTCTCCGGCTTGAGGTCACGATGCGTAACACTCAAGGAATGGCAAGCTTCCACCACCCCAACTATTATTCTAGTAAGCTCGGCTGCCTTCCTCTCTGTGTAATGCCCTCGTTTTATGATCCTATCAAAGAGCTCTCCACCTGCACACAACTCCATGACAACGTGAACTGCAATGGAATCCTCATAAGCTCCCTTGATGGATATCACATGGGGGTGCCCAGCCAAATGGTGCATTATCTGAATTTCCCTTCTAACATCCTCCACGTCATCATCCGTCAGTAGCTTCCTCTTGGCAATAGACTTGCAAGCATATTTATCCCCCGTTGACTTTTCCACGCACAAGAAAGTCGTACCAAACTGCCCTTGTCCCAATCTCTTTCCGATGCTGAAGAACTCCTTCAGGTTCCCTGTTTTCCTCTGTAAGACAGAGTCGGTTCTGAGTCCTGCCCTGGTGTTTCTCTTCATGGGAAGCTTGCTGTTATTGTTATTGGAAGGTTCTGGGTTTGGTGCCATCTTGAGTGGCTCGGGGGCGGCAGTTGGTTCGGGTTCGATTTTGGGAGTTCGGTTCTGTTCGTTCACAGAGGAAGAGCTGGGCTCCGAGACTGGGGTCCGCCACATGGCAGCGGAGACTGATTGGAGGATGCCGTTTTTTAAGCTGCCCGGTCCGACACAAGTGTTCCCCATCTCTCTCCCCCGAGAAAAATCGGTCAAAATTACCACTGATTTCCACAGATAAAACTTGTATATACACTAGCAGCAAACTCCAACTACCCAAAAATCAATTAAGACAAGATAGGAACTCAGTCCTCACAGATCTTTAATCAGCTCAAACACATTTCATTAACAAAAAAACCAAGAATTGCAGATAAAAAACATAACTTTTGATCATAATACAGCACCAACAAGAAAACAAAAGCAATGAAAAGGTAAAAGAATGCAACTTTGTTTGAGTACGAGGAAATACTGAAAAAGGGCCGTCAAGATTTTTCCTTCAGAGACAGAAAAACGGAAAAGCGAAATCACTTTACATAAAATGGGTCAAAGCATAAGAAGACATACAGAGAATAGCCGTGTTGAGATCTTGATGAGAAAACCAGGTGATTAACCCATTAAATAAATTAAGAAAAATAATCAAGATGAGGTGGAAGAATTAAGAAGAAAAAAATCCTCCTACAAACAAGCTCGCACGAGAAACGCGGTTGAGTAGGGATACAAAAATGAATAATGTCAGTTCCACATGTTGCAATTCTTATGGAGTAGTTATGGAATTTAGCTTTGGATATTTGTGAGCAATTTGGGGGTGAGAGAGATCCACTCGTGAAATAAGTTAGGAGTACACTTTTTATTTTTTGAAATGACTTAAAGAGGCCAAATTTGTGCACTATTCTATAAAAATACAGTATCAAGCAGTCAAAATGACTAGAGGAGAACTATATAACAATATGGTAACAATTCACGTGAAAGTCGATCAGTTAAAGGTATCGCGTTCACTAGTTGCCAAGTATGTTAGATACATTCCACTAAGAAATGTTCAATGTGAGAAATTTTAAATTTATTTGACTTTAAAAGGTTTGTCAAGTATTTAATGACTAATAGTAATTTTTTTGTAACCTCCTCTTTTATTGCTTTACTATTGCATTGAATGTTTCATCCACTTTGAAAATGCCACTTTTTGCATTCATTTAGACAAGAAAACCAAAAAAAAATATGAGAAGAATGTAATTGATTCATTCATAATCTTTTGTGTTCATATAAGGACTAAAGTAAGAAAACATATATTGTGGAGAGTTCGATCTTAGAATTTGCCTATATAATGTGAAGCGTGTTGTTGTGTGAAAACTTTCGATCTTAGAATTTGCATTAATGTAATAGAGTATAAGTTTATTTAAAAGAACACAGCATGTTGCCTCACTTATAATATATTATTTTTTTAAATGAAAGTTTAACAAAAACATGAAGAACATGCACAACTTTTATGTTGATTAAAAATTTATTTTAAGAGAAAATAAACAAGATTTTTTAAAAAAAATTAAAATAAAAGATACAAAAAAGAAAATATCTCAATATTTCATTTGCCTCCATTGTATTGCCATTAGAGTGTTAAAAAAAATTGGTGACATTACATGAGTTTTACATACAAGCATTCAAGCATCAATAAAAAATGAAAAACATTCAAGCATCAATTAAGAATGAAAAAGAGAAGTGACAATCCTTCAATTTTTCAAATTTGTCACACGATCATTTAAATAAGATCTATTTAATATATAGTTTTCAATATAAAAATATATATTAATATTTAATTATATGATATTTAATTGCATAATTAATACTAGCAAGTTTATCCATGCACAAATTAAAATACCCAAATAAAATTGCACAAATTAAATAGTACTAGTAAATTATGAAAATCACATTCTCTCCAAATTAAATTCAAAAACTAACTTAAACGCCACCCCTAACTAAATTGCTTCTAACTCTCGATGTTGAGAGTTGACCGCGTGAAATCATAGGTGTTCTCCCTGTATTGCGCCCTTCTAAGCTTTCAGATGGAAGAAAGTTGACAGTCGGTTGGGTTGCATCGCGACTCATTCTGCTAGAACTTCTCGTCACCCTTAACCAAATTGCTCCTAATTACTCTAGCTGTTGAGAGTTGACCGCTTGATATCATAGGTGTTCTCCCTGTATTGCGCCTGTCAAAGTTGGGTCAGTATACACCTTAAAAGACCTTGTTAAGGTGATAAAGTTGTCCAACTTATATGTGAGCCCGAGGTTCTTTATCCAACCGATGTGGGATATTCTAACATTCCGCCCAGTGGTGGTCGCTCGCTCGCTCCCAATTAGAATTGATTTTAGGGTTTCCAAAACCTAACATTCCTAATTTGTCAAGTTGATCGGGAATGGAAAAGAAGAGAAAAAGCTGATGACGACGAACGATGATGATGCTGGTTCGGACAGGATATCCCGATTGCCGGAGTCCGTATTGCATCATATACTCTGTTTCCTGTCGCACAAGAAGGCTGTTCAGACTTCCGTCCTCTCCAAATCATGGCTTCACCTCGGACCTACCCGACCCGTAATCGGCCTTCGCGACACATGTGGATATCATGATGTTGGTCACGTGAGGGGGAGTGTTAAGTATCCCACATCGGTTGGATAAAGAACCTCGGGCTCACATATAAGTTGGACAACCTTATCACCTTAACAAGGCCTTTTAAGGTGCATACTGGCCCAACTTTGACATGGTATCAGAGCAGGCCCAACACGATGTGGGGCTCCGGTCGATGGAATTTCCGACTGTGGGCACCTCTGCCGATGAAATTTCCGGCCACGAGTAAATCCGATGGAATTTCCGGCTTACTCGTGAGGGGGAGTGTTATAATATCCCACATCGGTTGGATAAAGGACCTTGGGCTCACATATAAGTTGGACAACCTTATCACCTTAACAAGGCCCAACACGATGATGGAGCCCCAACCGATGTGGGATATTCTAACAGCGCCCTTTTAAGCTTTAAGAGACGCAAGAATGTTGACTTTAAGAGACGCAAGAATGTTGACATTTGGCTGGGTTGCATCGACTCATTCTACTAGAACTTCTCGTCCAACGCAAAGATCACTTCTTTTTCTAGCGCCGATTGTTGACGGTGAAAATCATGTTAGGCTAAACATCGACTACTTATATAAAATTTAAGTGTTTTTCACGTCTTATCTACTGTTATGCTCATCAAATCCTTAAAATATTTATATATGTAGTTGGTGTTTAATTTAACATAATTTTTTCCAAGGAGGTCTAAATGTACATGACACTACAAAAAATATTTAACGCAAAAGTTGCAATTATTTCTAAATGTATTCGCCAACAACGCATATAAAACGAATCAACTTAATTTTCGCAAAAGTGGAAGATTGTTGATAGAATTTTGTCGACAACATAGAAACATATTAATACAAAACGAATCAACTTAATTTTCGCAAAAGTGGAAGGTTGTTTATAAAATCTTGTCGACAACATATATAATAACATATTAATAAAAACTCAATTCTTGCAATAATCTAAATAAATAGCAAAACATTAGGTATAACATGTATGTACTGATATATGTATAAAAACAAATGAAACACAAATAAGTGAAAAACTTATATATTGTACCTTTAATTCATACCGACTCTTCAATTGATTTCCCACGATCCTTTCAGAATAGTAAAACATTTAAAGTTGGATTAATGTTTACATCACCGCAAGTTCGTAGCAGAGTACAATAGCAAAATGGTATAGTAGCTAAATTAAAATTCTAATTAAACATATTGTTTCCTCAAATAGCCATCAATCAAACATCAAATAAAAGCATAATTTCAGTAGCAAAATTAATATCATAATTAAATATATTAATAGTTTTTTAAAGTGTAAAATTATTATTTGATCATACAGAAAATTCAAAATCCACATGTCCTTTTTAGTTGTTGTCAAATGTATTGTTGTATACTAAGATTCGATTTTTCTTCCACGAAAATATGTAGGAATACATTACATTGTCATTTACGCAGAAGAATGAATGATGAGAATCGAATCAAGTTTAGATTTGTGAAGTCGCGCATGTTTCTTGTTTACTATAATGGGAATCAAACTTGTGTTAATTAGATAAACCAAATGAACAAAATATTTGTGTCTAATCCATGTTTTAGTTCATTCCCGCTTTTTTCAAAATGTCCCTACCCGTTTCAGCTATTACACGTACATTTGCAACTTCTCACACTTGACTTGGCAAGTTTTCCCTTATTGGATTGATTATAAAATAACATTGACTTGTCAAGTTTTTCATTCTTCAATTAATGTCCCTGCTTTTTTCAAAATGTCCCTAAGCTATTACACACTTGCAACTTCCCACAAAGTCGTTTAAAAGCAACATTGACTTGGCAAGTTTTCCATTCCACACCAAAAATTTTCCTTCCCATACCAAAGTTGGTAATTAAACTATTCAATGTTCAGCCGGAAGTTGTAACAGTATATTATTAAAAAAATTGTTTTTGTTATCCACTTAACTACGTTTTGATACAATCTCAATTTCGGAAAGACACTATTTTTTGACATACATGCATAAAGTAAATAAAAATTAATATAAAGTTTAAAATGTGAAAAGTGATAGAAATGATGTGACAAAGAAGTTAGCTTTGCATACAAGCAACTATGTCACTTCTGTTCATTATATTGATAGATGATTACGAATAAACTACTTCTATCTATTTTCCATTTTCCTTATTAACAAAATTGAAAATAAAATTTTATATTTTTAATACTACTCCTATAAAAATGGAAGCTCCTATATATCACATGTTATTACACGTTTATACAAATTTTATAAAATATATTTTATTCTCAAATTAATTTTCACATTATTATTATTTGTGTGCTCCACACATATATTAATTTTGTGCTCCATTTATAATTTATTTTTAGATAAATATTTATTTGTTTGCTCCACACATTTTCTATTAATTTTGTGCTCCATTTATAATTACTTTTATAAAAATATTGAATAAAACATATTAATTGTAAAATAATTATTATTAAACTATCTTTAGTAACTTAAACATAAGACCACTATCAAATTTCCAAAATTACCTCCATACTTCTATTAATTTTGTGCTCCATTTATAATTTAATTTTATATAAATATTAAATATAAATATTAATTATGTCCAACAAAAATAATATAATTTATATTAAAACAAAGTTTAATTATGTAAATAACATAAATGAAAACATAATTAAAATTAATTTATTATTTATTATAGAAGAAGATAAGGACATAAAACATAAAAGACTTATTAAGAAACAACATATCAAACACACTCATTACCCTTTAAAAATATTTTGAATATGAAACTATGAAATTACATACCTCCTCTAAACAACCTCATTATCAAGATTCACCAAATCTAAAAAAAAAAATTAGAGTGAGTTTTAGAATAAAGACTAATTAATAAAAAAATAATAAAATTATTAATATTTTTAAAGTAATTAAAAGACAATTAATTAAATTTTAGACTTTGAAAATAAATAAGGTTTGAATATTTTTTGAAAAAAATTCAAGAACACATACTTAGTAGTAAATATATTTGTAACATTTTCCAACTTTAAATATTTTCCAAAAATGATTTTTGGTAATATTTTTGTAATATAAAAAATCAAATCTATATTCGGAAACAATGTGAAATCTTCTATTGGTTGTAGAAAGTGATTTCAGTTGAATGAAAATTAGGATTTTAGGGGTTTGATGGTGGTTTGGAGGAAATTTTTGGGGTATTTAAAAGTCTTGTTGTGTTTTTAATCATTTAATTAATTTATTTATTATCCAAATAAGTTCAGGTGTTTTTTTTGTTTCTCTGTGATATATAAATGTAATGTGTTTTTATTTTTTTAAATGTACTTTAGTGAAGTTTGATTTTATTTTAGTAATATTCACACATGCACACTACTAACAACTAAAAATAAATAAAGTGAGAATGATAATGGTTAAAGTTGTGTTTTTGAAATATCTACTTGTGAATTGTCAGGGTATTGAATTTGGATGCAAAGAGGCCTATCTAATAGTATAAGTTTAATTGACACCAATTTTTGTGTGTTTTTGAAGACCATTATTTTAATTTTTACTAAATTCAAAAGAAAAAAAACTTAATTATTACATTGAGATGATATTATCGCATAAATACTAAATAGACTTAATCGCTTTCTTTCATATGTAAATTTATACTCTTGTTTTTTTAATCTTAAATCATGACAAGATGTTATGTAATGATTCAATTTTTATTCAAAGAAAATAGCACGATCTTATCATTAGTTCATCTCCAACGTTGATTTTAAATTGTCACCAAAATTTTCAAATCTACTAAATTTGAATTCAAAAGTAAATTATATTCAATCATTAAAATCAAAACTTAACTCAAATAAATAAAGCATAAATTAATTTTATTACAAATCTAATTTTATAATACTACATATAAATTAACTTAAAAAATTACAATACAAAATTAAATAATAGAATATTATATTAATAATTAAAACACGCATATTACTACAACAAATACAATATATAAATTATAAATTACATATTTTTTTTTTCAAATTTTGTCCAACAAATATTTAACCAATGCATTTCAAAATTCTAAATGAGCATCAGTATCTCTAATTTGTTTTTATGTCGACGAAGGAAGTCTTGAAATTTTGAAGTTTCATTGTTTGTCATTTCAACATTAATTTGAAGTTGAAACTTCTCTTACATCTACAATTGGAATGTTGTGATCACGTTCATCTTCGACTATCATCTTCTACAATTAAAGAACAAACTAAAATTGATAGATTATGTTTGTAGATTTGGATATCATTGTTGATCTGACTAGACGAGAATGGTTTCAAAATGAGCAACTCAAAATTATGGGATCAACTACTCATAAATCGACTCCTGAAAATTCGTCAAGGACTCTTGAAAATTCGTCAAGCTCTTTTGAACAATATTTTGGCGATATAGTAGGTTCAGAAAGTGATCTACCGAATTATTATTAATCTCGTAGTATTTATATTGAATTTTATAATTTGTGTTTTTCTGTATTATTGTGTATTTTTTTTTATAATTTATGTTTGTGAATTTATGTTTAATTTTATATTGTATAACTTTGTATTGTGTATTATAATTTATAATGTATATGTTTTGCTTATTATTGAATAATTTATTTCAATTTATATTTTAATCTAAATTATAAATATTAATCATAAAATTAAAATTAAACAATATAGAATAATAAGTTATATAAACTTGATTACAAAAATAAAATTTAAAAATATATAAAATTTTGAAAAATAGTTAAAATTTAAAAAATAATCATAAATTTAAAATTTATACAATAATAATTTTATATACTCCCTCTGTCTCAGAGCTATAGTCATTGGTGGTCAACGTTGACTTTTTTTTACCGTTCAATACGTATGATAAACAGTATAAAAAAATTATGATAAAATAACTAAAATAAAATTTAATAGTTAAATTTTATTTTAGTTATTTTTTCATAATTTTTGTATATCGTTTATTATATGTATTGGACGGTCAAAAAAAGTCAGCGTTGACCACCTGTGACTATAGCTCTGGGACAGAGAGAGTACTTTTTAAAAAATATTTAAATGTTTAAATATTAAATTGATTAAATTTTAATAATTTATAAATTTTAAATAAATAAAAAAATGTATAAATATTGTTTGAGTAGAAATTTGAGTTGAAGTAAATTTGAGTTATACTATTCACAATTTTTAAATTGAGTTGAACTTTGAGTCCAACTCTCTCACATTTGGAGCTAATTCGGTGATAAATTGAATATTTGAGTCCAAATTTGCCAGGAGATAATGAATTCTTGGAAATTTAACACTCACATGTCCCACCAATATTTAAGAGTGGACTCCATCTGTCCCACATTAATGATCATTGGTCGTCAACGTTGATTTTTTTTGTTCGTCCAATAAATATGATAAATAGTATACAAAAATTATGAAAAAATTAGTAAAATAAAATTTAATAGAGAGTGAGTTTAAAATAAAGGGTGAGTTGGACAAATTTGAGTTCAAACAAATAGGCCAATAGTAATATTGGAGATTAAATAAACTCCCTCTTTATTTTAATCTAACCCGCCCAATAGGCCCATACATTCTTCCAGCCCAGTTTAAAACCGAACAAATTTGCTAGGCCCGTTTAGCAAATAAAATCCGACCCGGACCGTCTAGGTCGTCTTTAAGAACACTGTAATTATATCCTTATTAAAGATTTTAAAGGTAGCAAAAAATCAATTCTTAGAGAGTATTGTTCAGTTAAGACGACAATAAAATTAGTCTACGTAGTGATTATTTTTAAATAATATTTACAATTTGGATTCCTTGTAGAGGAGATGAAGATTACTAGGAGAGACTTGGTTCGTAACGGCCCTGGAAGTGTGAAGGTTTTTTCTTTTCTTCCTTTCTTCTCCACGCGATTTTCTTCATGACCGGGTCGAATAAATCGTGCACGAATCCCTTTCGTTCTTGCTGTTTTTATTGCTTGCTGTGTTCCGGTGTAGATTGTCCCAGAAGAAGCAGATGATTTATGGGTCTGTAAATGACTAAATGTTGATTTTGGCGACAACGTTTTAGTACTTGTGTTTTGTATTTTCATGATTGCAGGTACATGGAAAAGGAGACTTGAGTCTCCGAATTTGGTGCCATGGAATACACGGAATCGGCGACTGGAGTCGCCGAATATGGAGAGGGACGAAAACGGCGACTGGCGTCGCCGTTCCAGAGACATGGCGTGGAAAGGAGACTGTTGTCTCTGCTTTGGTGTGAAGTGTGGAACGGCGACTGCTGTCGCCGTTTATGGTGTGGAATGGAAACGGCGACCCGCGTCGCCGTTTTGGTGCATGGATTGATTCCAGCGACTAGAGTCGCTGGTTTGGTGACAAGAGCGGCATGACATGGAATCGGTGACTCCTGTCGCCGGTTTTGGGACTGGCACGGTTTCGGTGACGCTTGTCCTCAAGGCACGGTGCCAGCGACTATGACATTCTTCAATGACGATTTTCACCTAAGTACGTTCAACGTGATTCCTTTCACCAAGTACACAGATCAAGGAATGAAGAATGGTTCCAGTGTTTTCTACTTCAATGATATCGACGACCATGAAGACGATGAAATTCCGAGGCTTCAACACTTAGAGATTTTCACGAGAGTTTGAAGATGAAGAATTGAGATCGATGGAGTCAAGATTGAATTGAAGTCTGATTTTGAAATTGAAGATTCAAGATTCGAAGATTCAAGAATCAAAGATTCAAGATTCCAAGATTCAAGAATCCAAGTTCTACAAGAGTGATGTCATCCATGGAGAAGTGACATCAGCCAAGCATGTGACCAACCAGAACGTGCCACGTCATCACCTCACATGTGCGGGCTGCCTATATAAACCCATGGATTCCGATTTCACCATTTAACGATTTTGAGAGAACGAAATCTGATTTTTAGAATCGTGACCGACAGCTTCGAGCTTCGAGTTTGTGTAGTAGCTTTTGCGCCTTGTGCCAAAATTAGAGTTAGGAGATTTATCTCTAGGTACTCGTGTGCTAGATTGCAAGTTAGTGGGAGTTGTTGCGACACTCGGGAAACTTCTTGTAATCGTTTTTCCTACCATACTCAGTGTAATAGTTTAGTTTCATTTTTCAATGGAATGAAACATATTACATAACTTTGTCTTCCGTCTTTCATTCCACGAACTTGTGTGAGTGTTACCTTGACTGAAACTGCTGATCGTGCTTTTAAGTCCAACTTCGCGAAAAGTTGGTATCATACGTCGAAGACGTAATTTCAATTGGTATCAGAGCAGGACGTCATACGTATAAGACGTGATCCGTTACTTGACTTCATAATTCCGCTACAATGGAGTCGTCCATGTTTGTCCAGAAACCGATTATGCTTACTCATCAGAACTACTCAAACTGGAAGGCCAAAGTTTCTGCTAGGATTAAGGGTTTTGATTCCAGATCTTGGATGACAGTATTAGAAGGATGGGAACGCCCATATACGGAAGACGCCGATGGCGTGAGAATTCCCAAACCGGAACGTAGTTGGACGAGAGAGGAACATGACTTGTCCACGGCTAACAGCAAAGCACTACTACTTATTTGTGAATGGCTGGACCTCAGTATGTATCAGCTGGTCAAAAATTGCACATCTGCCAGAGATGCATGGGAAACGTTACAAAGAACTTGTGAGGGAAGTCATGCTGTTAAGCGATCGAAAATCCGAACTATCACTGCTCAATTCCATCAACTCCGGATGAGGGAAGATGAAGATATCAATGACTACTTGGACAAGATCATGAGATATGTGAATGAAGCTTTTGAACTTGGAGAAATCTTTCCTGCTCCCATGGTATATGAGAAAGTCCTCTCCAGTGTTAGCACTAGGTTCGAGAGTAAGGTGCTGACTATCGAAGCACGAAATGACGAGAACCAAAACTGGGATTATGCCGACTTGATGGCTGATTTGAGAAACTATGACCTGACTCTCAAAGTTCGAAGCAACCCAGACATGTCGCTTGTCTACGAACCGATGACTGCTCTCAAGATTTCAGAGAAAGGAAAGAGTTCAAGAAGCTCAAACTCTCGAAAAACATATTTGAAAAATGAGAAGACTGAAGGTAGTTTTTCCGCTGATTTGTGTGAATCGGATGATGAGGAAGCTGAGGATATTGAGAGACTGATGAACTCTAATAATCCGGACAAACTGGCTGCACTGACTGAGATAGTCACTTATCTTGTGAAACAAGAATTTAAGAGAAAGAACCGGGACCGAAATTTTCGAAAATTTCAGAAAAGTTCTAACTCATATCCAAATACTCCTGACAACCGAAATCAGGGATCGTCGTCAGACAAAAAATTTAAAGGGACAAAGCTCTCACCATACTCCTCTACTAGCAAGGATGTCTCCAAGATGCAATGCTATGAGTGTAAGGGATATGGACACGTTAAAAATGAATGTCCTAATTTACATCGTAAGAAGAAGCTACCAGTTAGCTATGTTGTGATTGACGATGAGGATGTCATTTCTGAGAACGACGAGTCTGAGGACAACAATTCTGACGATGATGAAGACAACGCACTAGTTGTCACTTTTGGTGAATCTTTTGATCTCGAAAAGGTGGAGGTCGAAAACTTTGTTTTTGATGCATTTCTGAAAGACACTGCAACTGCAGACAACATCTTCCGTGTGGCATCGACAAACCGAAATTTCTGTGATGATGATATCTTCTCGGATGATGAATCAGTGTCTGATGCTGAAGAGATGGAGAAGACGACCGAAGTGTCTAAAACTGAAGATGTGTGTATCGAGTTGATCACCTTGAAGGAGAGTCACTCTATACTTGAAAATCTATATGATATTGCTATCACTGAGAATAGCACACTTGAAGTGTCTCTGAATTGCTTGACTGAATCTTTTAATGAACTCTCGAATGAACAACTCAAGATGTGTGATGAAGTGGTAGTCTTGAGAAACTCAGTTGAGAAGACTGAGGATGAGAAGAAGAAGTTGAACAATTCTCTGACAATTCTTAAAGTCAAATTTGATGACATTTTCGAAGAAAAGCATAAGTATTTCAAGGAAGTTGTCGAACTGAGAGAATTGTGTGAGAAGTTGAGTTCTGAAAACTCAAAGCTGAAGACGTCACTGAAAAAGGAGTCAACTGAAGTGAAGAAACTGCAGACTCTGTTTAAGAACTCCGATGCTGAAAATGATGAACTAAAGTCTTCACTAATGAAAGTTCAAACTGACCTTGCCATGACTGACAAGGAACGATATGTGTTGAAAGAAAAACTTCATATGACTGATGAGCTACTAAGGAAAATGAACACGAACTCTTCCGTGTTTGACAATGCTGCTTCATATATGAATCCTAATCGTTACGGACTTGGATTTCAAAAAGTTTTTGAGTCTATTTACTCGACACCTGAAAAGAAGAAAGATGTGAGTTTTGTTAAGGCGTCGGTTGATCTGTCTGAGGATAAAAGCAAGGATGACGTTGAATCATCTAAACGGAAGGAGATTGTTGAAGGGAAGAAGATTGCTAAGTCTCCAGAACCTAAAACTCAAAAGTCATCCTCGACTTCAAAATCAGAATCTGAGACATATCAATTTCCAAAGAATATTGTCAAACATCCTCGTGGTATCCTACCGTATGAAAAGACGTTGCTGAAGAACTTAGACAAATCTCAGAACGTGAAGAGAAATGGACAATCCTCTCGCACTAAAACTGCCTTGGTCAAAACGTCTATGAAGGTTGAAACTCGTCAAAGGAGAAAGTATGTATGTCACTACTGTGACCAACCTGGACACATTCGACCATTTTGTTATCAGATGAAGGATGACATGAACAGAGAGTTGATGACAATGAAGAAAAAGGCCGAGAGTGCTAAGGAAATGAAGAAATCTATTTCTCCAAACCCGAAAACTAAGCAAATTCCGAAAACTATGACTGAGAGAAATGTCCAAATGAATGGCAAGAAGAAATGGGTGCCTAAGTCTCAAAAGAGTAAAGTTAAACTTAACTCTAAAACCAGCTGTTGGCAACCAAGAGAACTGATTTTCTGCAATGTTGCACTTAATGCGTCTGAAGCTGGAAACAAAGGCATTTGGTACTTTGATAGTGGCTGCTCCCGACATATGACCGGCACTAAGAAATTCTTGAAAGAATATGCGCCGATGACAGGTTCCCCCGTGGTGTTTGGAGGGGGAGCAAAAGGTGTTGTCAAGGGAAAGGGGACGCTCCAAATCAAAGGATTGCCTCCGATCAGAAATGTTGTCCATGTCAAGGGACTTGTTGCAAATCTTATCTCTATCAGTCAGTTATGTGATGAAGGCTTTAATGTCAGTTTTGATAAGGAATCTTGCAGAGTTTTTGATGCTGAGGGAAAATGTATTATGGAAGGTCCACGTGCCAAAAACAATTGCTATACTACTGAGTATAGTTGCTTCTCCGTGACCGTTCCCGATGAAGTTGACTTGTGGCACCAACGACTTGGCCACACCAGCACTCGAAATTTGAGCAAATTGGTTAAGGGGGAGATAGTTCGAGGAATCTCTCAACTCCCTAAAATCGAGAAAAGAGTGTGTGGTGACTGTCAGAAGGGCAAGCTAACACGAACCCCTCATCCAGCACTTCCAACACTCATGAGTACTTCCGCTCCTTTCGTACTTCTACACATGGACTTGATGGGTCCAATGGAGGTGAAGAGCATAGCTAAGAAAGAATATGTGTTGGTTGTTGTCGATGATTTTTCTAGATATACTTGGACAAGATTTCTGGCGTCAACGGACGAAACGTTTAATGCCTTCAAAGGGATAGTAAAATGGATACGAACTAATCATGAAGCTAAGGTTAAAAGGATCAGGAGTGATCACGGCACTGAATTTGAAAATGCTAGCTTCAATGAATTTTGTATGATGAAGGGAATTCATCATGAGTACTCGGCCCCGAAAACTCCTCAAAAAAATGGGATTGCCGAACGGAAAAATCGAACCTTGCAAGAGATGGCGCGCGTGATGTTAATCTCGAAAAATCTTGCTCGAACTTTTTGGGCAGAAGCCGTCTCTACAGCTGGCTACATTTTGAATCGAATAAGTATTCGATATGGCACTACTGCCACTGCCTATGAACTTGTCAATGGCAAGAAACCTTCGGTGGCACACTT
This sequence comes from Euphrasia confusa, assembly GCA_954870475.1. Classification (NCBI taxonomy): domain Eukaryota; kingdom Viridiplantae; phylum Streptophyta; class Magnoliopsida; order Lamiales; family Orobanchaceae; genus Euphrasia; species Euphrasia confusa. The sequence goes on from OX940967.1 coordinate 26,275,488, forward strand.
TCGTGTCTTTGGCTGTACTTGCTATATTTTGAAGGATCGTGATCCTCTAAAGAAATTTGAAGCCAAAGCTGATCGTGGACTTTTCGTTGGCTATAGCCAAAATAGTCATGCCTACCGAGCCTACAATCTTCGAACTAGGAAAGTTATCGAGACTGTGAACATCAACTTTGATGAACAAGACTTTCTTGGAAAAGATGCAGAGGCTGATTGGGTTAAGGAAGGAATTCTTGAAGTTCGAACTTTTCCTTCAACACCCACAACTGAAGTCTCCGAAAATGTTACTCCTAATACTTCACCTGAAGTTGGAGAGTCTAGCAACCGAAATGATGACACTTCGGGAACTGAGGATGACGATGATGATCAAGTTGAAAACCCAGCTGATGCTCCGAGAGAAGCACCTGGTTATATTAAAAAACGTCATCCACCAAATCAAATGATCGGAAGCTTGAATGAGCGAACCACACGCTCAAAGAAACAAATGAATTCTCCTGACGAACTCTACAACATTTGTACTTCTGCAGTGTGTAATGAAATCGGCATCACTTGCTTTCTCTCCGAAAATGAGCCGAAAAATTTCAAGGAAGCTATGCAAGATGATTTTTGGATCATGGCCATGCAAGAAGAGTTGAATGAGTTCACACGGAATAATGTTTGGTCCTTAGTTCCCAGAACTTCAAATATCAATGTTGTTGGAACTAAATGGATTTTCAAGAATAAAACAGATGAGCATAACCAAGTTGTCCGAAACAAAGCTCGTCTTGTTGCCCAAGGATATGCCCAGGTGGAAGGCATAGATTTTGATGAAACTTTTGCTCCGGTCGCACGAATTGAGTCCATCAGACTCTTAATCGCTATTGCATGCCATCTTGGCATCAAACTTCGACAGATGGACGTCAAAGCTGCTTTCCTGAACGGTGTGCTGGAAGAAGAAGTCTACGTCGCCCAACCTAAGGGTTTTGAGGATCCGAAAAAGCCAAACCATGTCTACAAGCTTCACAAAGCTCTCTACGGCTTGAAACAAGCGCCTCGCGCCTGGCATGGATGTCTCACGGATTTTCTTCTAAAGTTCGGCTTTGAGCGTGGATCGGTGGACAAAACTTTGTTCATCAAGCGAGAAGGCAAACACATGATTGTTGCCCAAATTTACGTTGACGACATTGTCTTCGGAGCTACTTGTTCAAAACTCGTGACCGCATTCACAGAAGCTATGTCCTCAACATTTCAGATGAGCCTTGAGGGAGAGTTGCATCAATTTCTTGGCCTTCAGATTTCTCAACGACCAAATGGGATATTTGTATCTCAAAGTAAGTATTCCAAAAACATGGTTGAGAGGTTTGAGATGCATCATGCCAAACCAGCTAACACTCCTATGGCAACCACCGAACGCTTGTCCACGTCAACGAAAAGCCGGAGTGTAAACCAAACTCTTTATCGTTCCATGATTGGGAGTTTACTTTATTTAACTGCCACTCGTCCTGACATTATGTTTAGTGTTTGTATGTGTGCCAGGTACCAAGCTGATCCAAAGGAAGACCATCTACGAGCTGTGAAACGGATCTTCCGATACATCTCTGGGACTTCTCAGCTAGGTCTTTGGTATGCGCGCGACACTTCATCCAACCTTGTCGGTTTTTCTGATGCCGACTGGGCGACGGACACGGACGAAAGAAAAAGTACCTCCGGCAGCTGTTGCTTCCTTGGCAATAACCTTGTGTCTTGGCATAGTCGCAAGCAAAACTGTATCGCACTGTCAACTGCCGAGTCCGAGTACGTTGCGGCTGGAAGTTGCTGCACTTAACTACTTTGGTTGAAACAGATGTTGAATGACTATCTCCTTGAGAGTGCTCCATTAGTGCTGTATTGTGATAACCAGAGTGCAATCAAAATCAGCGAAAATCCTGTCCAGCACTCAAGAACTAAACACATCGACATTCGACATCATTTCATTAGAGATTTGGTTGATCGTGATATAGTCAGTCTACAACATATTTCAACGGAAAAACAGTTTGCTGACATCTTTACCAAACCTCTTGACTTTGAGAGATTTAAGAAACTAAGAAATTCTCTCTGCATGTGTTCTCTCTAAGAGGTCACGAAAAATTTTGAAGTCTGAAAGAGTAGTTTCTTTACTTCTGAATATGCACTTGGCATCGTCGTGGATTAGTCTCATCAGTTGAACATGGATTCGAGGCCGCTTTAGTCTTCGGACCCAAGAGTATTTATTCCTCTGAGTGCATACATGTGAACATGGCATACAAATCCTCGATTCATTTGCATAGATCCATAAAGCCAAGTAACGGAGGACGCCGGTCACCCCGGCTCCCCTCTTCGAAAGGTTGTACATGGACGCTGATCTTTAAGACACTCTCCTATCACACTTTGGAGGACGCAAGTGAACCTTGCTCCCCTCTGACTGCTGTAATGAGTGTCTGTTGCATTTCATTTAAAGCTATAAACTCGTCTGGAGGACGCCGGTTACCCCGGCTCCCCTCTGATTGAAGTAATGCTAGTTCCTGATCGGAGTGCCTTAAGTGTTCACTTTGCATTCATGAATTAAAATCTCTTGTGCGGTGCTAACTCTGCCAATATGTTTCGACGAAACACGACTGCTTCCTTGTGACTGAGACGAAGGACGAGTAAACATGTCTATCACATACTTCGGTCCATTCCACCGGTTTTTAATATGAGAGATTTTTCATTAACTCAAAGTTCTATTCACGTCGTGTGAAATTTTTGTTTTGGAAAAATGATGAAAGTGTCTCTTTTCTGGGAAAATATTTGCTCTTCATTGCCTAATATCACCCCTCGAATCTCCACTAAAATGTGTTTGAATGTTTGCGTGTGTTGAACTCTTGAATGACTAACTCGGGATGTGTTGTTTTTGTTTTGGCATTTCTGTAGTTCATGTCCAGGCTATGTGGTTTACCATCTCGGATGTCTAAACATTGAGTGCAGCAACGACAAAGTTCAACTGTTGGCGAAATTGGAAAACCAATATCGGAGACTCCATTCTCCAAAGACGGAGACTCAACATGTTCCGTTTCTGGAGACTCCTGTCGCCGAATAAGCGGCGACTCATGCCAAGCGCCAGAAACGGCGACTCGCCCAAAAACGGCGACTCATGCATATTTTCGGCGACTGGTTTTTCTGCAAAAACCGGCGACTCGAACTAAGGAAACAAAACCGGAGACGCTGAACTGCAATGACACAAAACGGAAACTCGAACTTCGAAACTCAAACCGATGGCACTCAACTTCGTCTTTCCAACTCTCGGTTTGATTTTCGTTTTTATTTATTTATTTTTATTTATTATTTTTGAAAATTATTATTTTAATAATATTTTTCAAATTAATAAATTTTTGTTCGTCTAATGGGCTCAAATTTTCTTCTTGAGATGGGCTTTTTACAGGTTTAGAGCTGTGTATTTTAAATCCGGACGGGCGGCCCAAAATTTTCCTATATATAGCCTTGGGGTGAAACCTATCTTGGTACGCTTACATCGAACCTTGGAATTCTCAAACTCTCGACTCTCAGCTGCTAACTGCTAGTCCGACATTCCTAGGCTCTTAGTTTTTCCTTTTCCGTTGCAACCGGCAACTCTTGCTTCGCGCATCCGGCGCCCTGTCCAAGTTTTCGTGGCTGGAAATTTTTTTCTAAGTGTTGAAATTTTTCCAAGTTTTTGAAACCTTTCTTCGAAAATGTCTGCAGCTAAGAACTTGGATGATATGTTGGCCGATATGACCGTCTATCTGAACGAACAGTTTCAAAACGCCCTATCTCCGAAATCCAAGAAAGCCGCTTTTACTGAACTCCAGGCTCACCTGGAAAAAGTTGATCTTCGCAAGGCTGCGTCCACTGAACCGTCGCTAGACGTCGCTACTTCAGCCAAACCTGCTCATTCCACTGTTCGCCTGCCGTGCAAAGACAAAGTGCCATCGGTTCGAATTTATTCTGGTGTTGTGAGTAGGGCTGAATACAATAGGTTGCTTGCGGCTGGCGAGATAACGAAGGAAGGCAAGAAGATTGTAAACATACCTTCCACTGTGACTGTGACTGCTGACACAGATCCAAAGATTATGAAACCTTCGGGTTCGGGAAAGAAATCGGCGACTCCAGCTGGGAGTGCCGAAGGCAAGAAACCGTCTGCCAGTGGAGGTGGTGTGAAAACATCAACTCCGAAAAACTCTGGTGGACAAGTCACGAAATCACGAACTCACAGCTCGCAGAAACCACCACTTTCATCGGGATCAGCTGGATCCCAAAAATCGACTGCCGGCTTCAGATACATATCAGAATTCTCAGAGTGTCCGAAAGCTCACTCTCGTGAATTTTTCACCGCGACTGCTGAACGTCGCCACAAACTTATTGAGACGCTGCCGATCCACACTGATAGAACTATCCTCAAGGAGGACTATGAACGGCACGGCATCACAGATTTCTTGACCAAGATGCATATGTTGAAATCTGTCAATCTGACTTACCGTTACTCTATCCCGATTCTTTCCAAATTCTACGCTAGCTTGTCTCCAGAATTTGCGGATCCGAAGAGTCGGTTGTTCGGGTGTTTTGTTTTCCGGAATAAGTTATACAAATTCCGTCCTTTTTCCATCAACAAGTTTTTAGAAAGGTTGGAAGTTGAGTCCAACTGGACGTCACCATCGGCTGAGGAACGAGCTGATGACTTGATGATCGGCACTTTCATCACTCAGAAGAAAGTTAAGTCCGAACTGCCGCCGCCGTCCAAGCTGTCAGCGTTCTATGGAATCTTGCATAGGCTCGGGATGTCTAACTGGATTGCGTATAAAGACGCAACTGTGATGAATGTTGATTTGATGCATCTGATCTTTCGCCTTAGCTGCGGCTAACAAGTTAATCTGGGCAAAATAATTTTTAATGACTTGTGCAAGATTGCCAAGACAACGGATGAAACCATTGTTCGGCAAGCTGAGTTGCCAGAAGAGAAGAGGATTCATCTTACTCATCCGTGTCTGATCTATGGCATGCTTCATGCCCAAGGCTTTGTTCCTGACACGCCAGCTGAGAAAAAGATGAAGAAAAATGGAGCTGTCAAAATAACCAGCAAATACATGAATCCGGCTAAACGAGTTATCGATCTCCCTTGGTTTGAGATCGTCGATCGGAATGCACTTCCAGAAATCTTGACTCCTCCTCCATCTCCTCAACCTAAGAAACGGAAATCACTTGCTAAGAAAGCTAAGTCTCCCCCGGCCAAGAGACAAAAGAATGAATCCACAGCTGCAGCTGATGAGGCGGAACCTCAAACCAAAGAACAGCCCAGAATCGTTCCTCGTGGTTTTGGTCCTTACTCTAAAGTTCCGCCTTACAGAAATCCATATCACCCTATCCACAGTCATCGTGCTGTGGTGCCATCAGCTTGCGTCAAAGAATTCTATGCTGACACGCTTACCTTGGAAAAGTGTCAGGAAGAACATGCCTATGCCTACAACAGGATGATCGACGCCCAAAAGAAGCAGAAGTTATCTTTCGAAAAACTTCAACGAGAGATCCAACAAGGGGGAGGACTCGGTGATGTTGGAGCCCCCGATGCAAGTTTGAAAGATACTTTCATTCTGAAAATGGTGAGGGACGCGATCCAAGAGGCGCACGTGCAGTTGGCAAAAGGCAACAACATAGCCGTTGAACAGGTGGAACGAGGTGACGATGGCGAGAAGACGGATGATGATATTTTTGAAGGATGTATGGACATTCGTGATAAGGGAAAAGGGAAGGTTGGTGAAACCTCGAAAGCAATGCCGTCAGGTGGACTGAAAGATCAAGATGATGATGACGATGTCAACATTCTTGATGTTGAAGATGAAGGTGGAAAGGATTTCGGGGAGTTCGAAATTTTTGGTCTGGGTGACGAGACTGATGAGGACGAGAAGGAAGACTCAAGTTCTGATGACGGCTTCGTCTATGGAGAAGATGAAGAAGACGTGGTCGAGAGTCCAGAACGTGAAGCCACTCCAGCTGGCTCGCCAAAGGAATGAAGAAATTGAAGATCTTAAGTTCCAGATTCCAAAGTCAAGTTTTTATTTCAAGTTTTTATTTCCTGTTTGCTATAACTCTTGAACTCGTATTTCGTACTTTGGTTTCGCATGCATACAGCTTTGAACTCATTCGTCCATGCATTGTTTTTCATATTTTCTCTATCTCTTGGATATTGTTTTGAGTTGAATATTTATCTAAGTGTTTATCCTTTGGTTTGAGATTTTTGGCTAAGTCTTTTTTGGTTTTTCATTGATTGTATGATTGATGTTTTTCAATCTTTTTACTTAGCTTATTTTTTGTTGATGTATTTGATTGAGGGGGAGATACTACTATCTCATGTTTTACTTAACTTCGTTTTTATGAGTTGTGCCAAAAAGGGGGAGATTGTAAATGTTGATTTTGGCGACAACGTTTTAGTACTTGTGTTTTGTATTTTCATGATTGCAGGTACATGGAAAAGGAGACTTGAGTCTCCGAATTTGGTGCCATGGAATACACGGAATCGGCGACTGGAGTCGCCGAATATGGAGAGGGACGAAAACGGCGACTGGCGTCGCCGTTCCAGAGACATGGCGTGGAAAGGAGACTGCTGTCTCCGCTTTGGTGTGAAGTGTGGAACGGCGACTGCTGTCGCCGTTTATGGTGTGGAATGGAAACGGCGACCCGCGTCGCCGTTTTGGTGCATGGATTGATTCCAGCGACTAGAGTCGCTGGTTTGGTGACAAGAGCGGCATGACATGGAATCGGCGACTCCTGTCGCCGGTTTTGGGACTGGCACGGTTTCGGTGACGCTTGTCCTCAAGGCACGGTGCCAGCGACTATGACATTCTTCAATGACGATTTTCACCTAAGTACGTTCAACGTGATTCCTTTCACCAAGTACACAGATCAAGGAATGAAGAATGGTTCCAGTGTTTTCTACTTCAATGATATCGACGACCATGAAGACGATGAAATTCCGAGGCTTCAACACTTAGAGATTTTCACGAGAGTTTGAAGATGAAGAATTGAGATCGATGGAGTCAAGATTGAATTGAAGTCTGATTTTGAAATTGAAGATTCAAGATTCGAAGATTCAAGAATCAAAGATTCAAGATTCCAAGATTCAAGAATCCAAGTTCTACAAGAGTGATGTCATCCATGGAGAAGTGACATCAGCCAAGCATGTGACCAACCAGAACGTGCCACGTCATCACCTCACATGTGCGGGCTGCCTATATAAACCCATGGATTTCGATTTCACCATTTAACGATTTTGAGAGAACGAAATCTGATTTTTAGAATCGTGACCGACAGCTTCGAGCTTCGAGTTTGTGTAGTAGCTTTTGCGCCTTGTGCCAAAATTAGAGTTAGGAGATTTATCTCTAGGTACTCGTGTGCTAGATTGCAAGTTAGTGGGAGTTGTTGCGACACTCGGGAAACTTCTTGTAATCGTTTTGCCTACCATACTCAGTGTAATAGTTTAGTTTCGTTTTTCAATGGAATGAAACATATTACATAACTTTGTCTTCCGTCTTTCATTCCACGAACTTGTGTGAGTGTTACCTTGACTGAAACTGCTGATCGTGCTTTTAAGTCCAACTTCGCGAAAAGTTGGTATCATACGTCGAAGACGTAATTTCAGGGTCGCCTATAATCTGATAGCGGAGGGTGACGTTGTTGTCGCGGTCACAGTCAGGTAGCTCTTGCGTGTTCTCTTCGTTCTATTGCTTTGCCTGATTGCTCCATACCTCTAGGGTTAGATTTTGACGTTTGCCTTCCGTTAGCGGCTTCCGATTTCGTTTGTTCTAATAATCGATTTCATATGATTGTTGTGTGCAAATTTATTCTATAGAGATGTGTAGTGTGTTGTGTCAAATCGTTACATTTATACTTGTATCGATACCCTTTTTTTTATTTATCTCGTTTAGATTGTTTGTGAAATTTTTTGCTTGATCAAATTATATATGTGTGTATATATATCACGTGCTTTAAAATCTGCAGGAAGGTTCTGAGAGAAGCTGCTTCAGGAGGAAGAGATGTAGAGAGAGTAAAACTGAAACTAGAAGTCAAAGTTGAGGTGATCCTTAATAAGACTGTATCAAGCATTTTATTTGATTGTTTTTTCATCTAGGTTTTTTGGATAAGTGCTCATATATATAGATTGATATGATTAATCAATAGTGCTCTATATCAGTCATCTACACATCTCACAAAAACCATTGACAACATGAGGCATATTAACATAGTTTAGGGAACTTCAAGTCTTGTTGAAGCTACTTTCTAGAAACTTAAATGGGTAGAAACTTTTAGGTATTGTCTTTTGATAAAAGAACAAGTTTATTGGATTTCATTCCGAAATTCTGTTTTTAATCTCTCAATTGAATGACAATCTGGTTAAAATATCAGGCTGTCGAGTATGATAAAGAAGGATCCGCCTTAAGGATACGTGGGAAGAATGTTTCGGAGAATGAACATGTCAAGGTAATTTTAGCTTTAGCTTTTATTCTTCTAAATTGTTTCATACCAGATTCTGGAATGTAACTTTAGTTCTGATGATACAAATAGGGGCATTTCACACTCTAGAGATTGAGCTCCAACGGCCTTTTGTATTAAGAAAGGTATTTTATTTTCTGTTTTTAATCACACTCTTTCCACAGTTATACCTGAATTTTGTTAGGCTCTTTTTTAATCACACTCTCACCATTGATATATGCTTTTTTTTTTTTTTAATTTTTTCCATCTATTTAGGAGCTCTGGGACTCACTGGCATTGGATGTGATTCGTCAAGCATCTGGTATGTCTTTAAATAAATTTTAAAAATTATTTAATTTTGGTTGATACAGAATTAGCAATTATAATTATATACTTGCTACACATACAATACCTACTCCCCCACCCCAATACACACGTTATTTTCTTCATCATATATCAAGGCAATAATAATATTAATAACCACAAAGTATCAATGGAGAAGAGGCAGCTAGGTTCTTAATTGTGTCCCAATCAGGGCCAACTGAAAAATATTAAGGAGCTTTCTACATTGTTAAATATTAGATCCTTTATTTCTTGAGTAGCATAGGAAGATTTAAAGATTTGCTTGGTAATAGAAACAACTCTACTTTATGGAATTTGCATATTTAACTATTTAAGGAGTACTGAAGAGGTGAAGGAGACATAATATTAAGAAATTATCTCGTTATCTTTTATTTCCACTCCAAAGACAGTCTTAGACAATGTTTTCAACGCCCAATTGTATTATCTTTTATTGCCCAAACATCCTGTCCTCAAGACACCTCAATTGTATAATTATTGTGAATGTTCATATGATGCTGTTTTGTTTTTTGATGTTCAATAGCTGCGTAAAGTCTTGGACAATGTTTTTGGATTTCATGGATTTTTGAATTCTATTAGCTAGGTATCAAGTGAAAATTGTAAGAAAATATTTACAATTGAGTTCCATTTTGCTAATTTAGACTTGCTATTTTGTTTAGATCCAAAAGCGAGTGCGGACTTAGCTGTTGTCCTGATGCAAGAAGGTCTGGCGCATATTTTACTTATTGGTAAAAGGTAAAAGGGAAAGCTTTGTAACTTTCCCTTTCTTCTATATTGGACACCTTTAGTTTTATATATTAGACGAGTCCGTGTTAAAAAGGTTTTATTAAAGACTGACATGATTTCATGTTTTAATACTCGTCTTGGAACATAAAGTTACTGTATTTATGTTTTGTTGTTTCTCCAAATACTATATTCAATTGATCCATGTGTCAACAGTGTGACAACGACCCGATCTCGTGTAGAGACTTCAATACCTCGCAAGCATGGACCTTCCATCGCGGGCTACGATAAGGTATAGATGGTGACCTCATCAAGTTTTTTTGTTATATATGCCAATCTTGTCTATGAAATATGCCAAGCTTACTTGTCTTTACAGGCCTGCCAAATGGTGCATTATCTGAATTTCCCTTCTAACACCCTCCACGTCTTCATCCGTCAGTAGCTTCCTCTTGCCAATAGACTTGTAAGCATATTTATCCCCCGTTGACTTTTCCACGCACAAGAAAGTCGTACCAAACTTCCCTTGTCCCAATCTCTTTCCGATGCTGAAGAAGCGCTGGGCTCCGAGACTGGGGTCCGCCATATTAGCGTAAATATATTGTTATATATATTGTTAGCTTTATTTACGTACTTTATCTCTTTGAGTAGTTTACATACAATAGGTCTCTCTATACTATTTTGTATATATACTGAAGTTGTGTGAAATAAGAAACTACGGGATTCATTTCTATCATGGTATCAGAGCCGTATCGATCCTAACCCTAGGACTCTCCTTACTTTCGCCTTCTTTCCCAGTCGACAGCCTCACGCGTCGGCTGCATCTTCAACTATCGATAGCCTCACGCATCGATATAAACATGTCTGATCAAAAATATGCTTCCGCCTTCTCAGTTAGCAACATCAGAAGTGTTATCCCCATCACGCTTGACACAGAAAATGGTCAATATATTGCCTGGTCAGAATTGATCGAAAATCATTGTCTTCTTCACAATGTGTACGATCACTTACTTCCGTCGGCGTCAACATCTTCAAGTGACAAAGACTCCGGTGACAAGGACCCAAACAAGAAGCAATCCGACGATGACAAAATCCTTTGGAAACGTTTGGATGCTCTCGTCAAACAATGGATTTTTGGAACCATTTCCAAAGACCTTCTAAACACTATCCTCAAACCACAAACCACTGCCGCACAAGCATGGGCGAGGTTGGAAAACATTTTCCAAAACAATAAAGGTACACGCGCTTTGTATTTGGAGAAGAGATTTGCGAACATTCACCAAGATGAATTTGCAAATGTTGGAGCGTATTGTACGGCTCTTAAACTACTTGCAGATCAAATGCGTAATGTTGGTGCTCCAGTTAGTGACGATCGGTTGGTCCTTCGATTGATAGGAGGATTGAATGATAGTTACGATATGGTCGCCACCGTCATCGGGCAGAAAAAGCCGTTGCCCTCCTTTTATGACGCCCGAGACGACCTTCTGATGGAGGAAGCACGTAAGCAGGATCAAACCAGTCGCAACTCATCCTTCTTTGCCTCTGATGAAGGCTCGATGCAGCAACATAGCCAGTCTAAGGGAGCAGGCCGTGGACGTTCCCCGCAGCACCAACAACCGTCCAAGAATGGCACAAATCAACCACAAAACAAACAATCAGGCCGTGGACAATCTCGAGGGTCTCACCAGCAGCCCAATAACAACCCAGGACGTGGATATGCAAGAGGAGCAGGTCGTGGGTTTTCTCCAACACCACCTTGGCCCCAGTACAATCCATGGGCCTCTTGGGGACCACCCGGTTGGATGAACCCCCCTTGCCCTTATCCGACCACACCATGGTCCGGTTCGTGGCCCGGACCAACTCCTCAACAGCCTAGCTCGTGGACAGCCCCACGTATTCCCGGTTCTGGCATTCTTGGGCCTCGTCCTCAACAATCATTTGTTGCTCAGACTTCTCCATTACCTCAAGAAAATGTTCCAACGAACATAGAGGAAGCAATGCATACAATGTCACTACAGCAACCACCGGATGATACGTGGTATATGGACACCGGAGCGACGTCCCATATGACACCATCGGACGGTAATCTCTCGTCTTACTCTAATTTAAGCATCGTTAAAAATATCATCGTCGGTAGTGGACAGGAAGTTCCGATTCAAGGTCTCGGACAAACAACCCTCAAACCACCCCTACCTCCCTTAACGTTAAAAAATGTTCTACATGCTCCTAATCTTATTAAAAATCTAGTCTCTGTACGACGTTTCACTCATGATAATAATGTTTCGGTTGAGTTTGACCGTTTTGGATTTTCTGTGAAGGATTTCCGGACGGGGCATACTATCATGAGGAGTAACAGCGTTGGTGATCTTTACCCTTTGTCGTTCTCGAGTCATCAAGCTTCTCAAGAGTCTTCCTTTCTAGCTGTTTCGCCACACATATGGCATAATAGACTAGGGCATCCCGGTGCCAACACTTTACGTTTTTTGAATAAATCACAAACTATTTCTTGTAAACCCGTTTCTGGGTCTAGTATTTGTGAATCTTGCATTTTTGGCAAACAAACCAAATTACCATTTTTTTCGTCAACATCATATACTTATTCCCCCTTCGATATCGTCCATAGTGATCTTTGGACGTCACCCGTACTTAGTTCTGCTGGCCATAAATATTATATCTTGTTTTTAGATGATTTCACAAATTACCTGTGGACTTTTCCTTTAGCAAATAAATCACAGGTTTTCTCCACCTTTTCTTCTTTTCACAATCTCATACGTACTCAATTTCAAGTCTCAATAAAAAATTTACAATGTGACAATGGCAAAGAATATAATAATACCAAATTTCACCAGTTCTGTGAACACAATGGTCTCCAATTTCGGTTTTCTTGTCCATACACTTCACCTCAAAATGGAAAAGCTGAACGTAAGATTCGAACCATTAATAATATGATCCGTTCTCTCCTTGCTCATGCGTCTCTTCCTCTTTCTTTCTGGCATCACGCCCTTCAAATGGCTACATATCTACTAAATATTCTTCCATCCAAAATTTCAGAAAATATTTCTCCCACCCAATTACTCTACAACCGTTCCCCGTCATATTCTCATATAAAAATTTTCGGGTGCTTATGTTATCCACTTCACCCTTCTTCTTCGATCAATAAACTTCAAGTACGTTCTACTCCGTGTGTCTTCCTTGGGTTTCCATCTAATCACCGAGGCTACAAATGCTTTGATCCCGTCTCCAACAAATTCATCATCTCTCGTCACGTGATTTTCGATGAAACAAAATTTCCCTATGCTATGGTACGTGAAACAAATCCCATCTCTTACCAAATGTTGGACACCCAAACTGATTCACATTCACACTCTGCTGCCCCACTCTTCCAAAACCAAATACCAACACCACCAACACCTACTGTAGACTCACACCACGTCCAACAACACAACTCTCAATTGACACCATCTAACCCCACTCCTACAAATACCAACCATGCTCAAACACCTTCACAGGCCCAACCAACACCTCCCACAATTAGCCCAAATCAACAACAAACTTCATCAACCTCCCAGTCCACTTCTCCCATAAACGACCAAACCACCTCTGACACCGCAACCACGACACAATCATCTCCTTATCAGCTGAACCAAGACACAAACCAAACCACACTCGACCCACTTCCAGAACCCGACACAGACCCGTACGCAAATAGAACAATGCGAACTCGACGCATGAACAATATCACCGTTCCTCGTCGTCTTTTCAACCTCTCTTCATCTCTCTCTCCTTCTCCTATTCCCAAAAATCCAAAATTAGCTCTATCCGACTTGAATTGGAAAACCGCCATGGAAGATGAGTTTAATGCTTTAATTAGTAACAAGACTTGGGATTTAGTCCCACGTCCCAATGGTGTCAACATTATACGATGCATGTGGATTTTTAAACACAAAACTGATTCTGATGGAAATTTTGAGAGGCATAAAGCCCGTCTTGTTGGTGATGGCAGGTCTCAACAGGTTGGAATTGATTGCGAAGACACCTTTAGTCCAGTTGTTAAACCCGCCACCATACGCACTGTTTTGAGCATTGCACTATCTAAGTCTTGGTCCATTCACCAAATGGATGTCAAGAATGCGTTTCTACACGGCAATCTCAATGAAACAGTATACATGCATCAACCACTTGGGTTCAGAGACAAATCATACCCTGATCATGTATGCTTACTTCGCAAGTCACTTTATGGATTAAAGCAATCTCCACGTGCTTGGTATCAACGTTTCACTGACTTTGTTGCTACAATTGGTTTCATTCACAGCAAAAGTGATCATTCTTTATTCGTATATCAACATGACTCTGACATTGCATATCTACTGTTATACGTTGATGATATAATTATCACAGCCTCGTCTCCTCAGTTACGGACATCTCTTATGAGCCTCTTAGCCACAGAATTTGCAATGAAAGATCTTGGTTCACTAAGTTATTTTTTGGGGATAGCTGTGCAACGAAACAAAGACGGACTATTTCTTCATCAAAAGAAATATGCTGAAGAAATAATTGATCGTGCTGAAATGTTAGCGTGTAAACCTACGGCGACACCGGTTGACACGAACGGAAAACTTGGAAAATCAGCGAGCCCTCCTGTTAAAAATCCTACACACTATCGGAGTCTTGCTGGGGCCCTGCAATATCTCACATTCACTCGGCCTGACATCTCCTATGCCGTACAACAAATATGTCTCCACATGCATGATCCTAAAGAAGCTCACCTGGCTGCACTACGAAGAATAATCCGTTATCTACAAGGTACTCTACATTATGGGCTTCAACTTTATAAATCTTCAATCTCATCTCTTACATCATACACTGATGCCGATTGGGGAGGTTGTCCAGATACTCGTCGATCTACTTCTGGTTACTGTGTTTTTCTGGGCGATAATCTACTGTCCTGGTCGTCTAAGCGACAACCCACTCTTTCACGATCTAGTGCTGAGGCAGAATACCGAGGTGTTGCTAATGTCGTCTCCGAATCGTGCTGGCTTCGAAACTTACTACTCGAACTTCATGTTCCATTGCAAAAAGCCACACTTGTGTATTGCGATAATATTAGTGCAATCTACTTGTCAGAGAATCCGGTTCAACATCAACGCACTAAACACGTAGAGATGGACATCCACTTTGTACGTGAGAAAGTAGCTCGTGGTCAAGTTCGAGTCCTTCATCTACACTCTCGGCATCAAATAGCTGACATATTTACTAAAGGTCTCCCGCGCTTACTTTTCCAAGAATTTAGAGACAGTCTTAACGTCCGAGAGCTTGCCGTTTCGACTGCGGGGGTGTATTAGCGTAAATATATTGTTATATATATTGTTAGCTTTATTTACGTACTTTATCTCTTTGAGTAGTTTACATACAATAGGTCTCTCTATACTATTTTGTATATATACTGAAGTTGTGTGAAATAAGAAACTACGGGATTCATTTCTATCACGCCACATGGCAGCGGAGACCGATTGGAGGATGCCGTTTTTTAAGCTGTCGGGCCCGACACAAGTGTTCCCCATCTCTCTCCCCCAGAAAAATCGGTCAAAATTACCACTGATTTCCACAGATAAAACTTGTATATACACTAGCAGCAAACTCCAACTACCCCAAAATCAATTAAGTTAGGAGTGCATTTTTTATTTTGTGAAATTACTTAAAAAAGCTAAATTTGTGCACTATTCTACAAAAATATCAAAGCACCACACGGTCAATGTGGTAATTAACTATGGTAACAATTCACGTGTTGTCTTGTTATAAATGAAAGTCATAACAGTTAAGGTATCGCGTTCACTAGTTGTCAAGTATATTCCATAATATTTTATTAAAAAATGTCCAATGTTGTTTTACCATACTAGTTGTCGAAAAACTCTCTTCATTACATTTTTAGAGTTACGTGCATGTGCAATCCCTACAATCATGTAATTTTTTTTTAAATTTATTTAACTTTAAAATGTTTGTCAAATATTTAGGCCATGTTTGGTGGCATTGATTACTTATCAGGGATAAATAACCAGATAACATAACTATTTAATCTAGCCTCATTATTATACTGAAACCTATGTTTGGTTCTGTTAACGCCGATAAAAAACCAGGCAGAAACGGCTTATATCGTACGAGAACACGAGAGATTTCTTTTGAGGATTGAGCTAACCGGAAATGGAAAATAAAGTTTTTAAGCTTGAAAAGGAAAATGCACTATTTTTGGGGGCTGCCAATCTGCCCCTTTTGGTAAGTTTCACAGGGTATTTATAGATACAGTTAGGGTTTTTCCCTCTTTTGACCTAATGGGCTTTAACCGAAATTACTACATGGGCCTGATATATGGGCCGGTCCACATTTCCGCCGCCTCTCTAGCCGGGCACACTGAACACCCAGCGGAGGAGATCTTCAGCTGGATTATCCTTGTCTGTGACTTGACGGATCTTCATGACCTGGATAGACTTCATCCTCGGTAGTCTTCAGAACTATCCACCCCGGGTGTGGGCCGTCCTAGGAGGCTCGTAGCTGGTCTGCTCGGCGGGGACTTGTAGTCATCATGGCAGGGCTTTACACCTCGGACCTCCTCGGCGAGCTGATGTGGCGAGTTCTCCCCGGATGCCGGGCACTTCTCCCTGCCGGTGACCGGGTTGCGATCTTCTCTATCGGCCGGTGTTTTGGTGTGTTTTTGCTCTTTGTTGGGGATATTTGCTGGTAACAGAGGGTTTTGGCAACAACACCAAAATACAAATTTGTTATAGGTAAGAAAGCAAAGGGTAATAGTTTATACAGAAATCGTAAGTAGAAAATGGATGCTCATGGCACCTCTTTATTCAAATATTCATACTTAGAATTCATTTTGAAATACAATGGTTTGCATGTCCTCTTCCTCTCCTCTAATACCCTATATTTATACTAACCCATGCATGGCAAGATTATGCCACCTAATGCCCACTTATCAGCTCCTGATTGGACCACAACTCCACTAATGTCTTGCATTAAAAACCCACTTAACTCTAAACAAAGACTTTATCCTCTGCTCCCGTCAAATGTCTTTTGACCACCTGTTGACTCTGACACCTCCCCCACGGATATTCCCGTGTAATAAGTCTGACACTACCGAGCGATCGTTCCCGTCCAAGCTCTTTTCTGACTTCTGTTGGTTGCCTTTCTAGGTCTTTTTCCATAGATTAATTCTGACTTGCACATCTGATGACGTGGCTTCCTCATTGTCGACACGTGTCGGTGACCGTTTTATCGGGTATAACATAGGCCCCCAGGAAAATTGGAGTTTTCAACTTCGATTTCCCTGAAGATTGTGTTTGAATACCTCGGTCTACCCGCCTTGGAATATGCATTCTGACTTTCTGTCGGCGGTTGACTCTTCATTTAATGTTTCCGGAGCTTGCTGGACAGGGCGTCGCTTTGGTAGATGCTTTTGAAAGAATCTGGACGGTGAAAGTGGAGAAGGATGGTCGGCGGCTGGTACTGACTGACGGTTGGAGTAAGTTTTGTGAGCGTCGGTTGGTTTCAGTGAGCGGAATCATCTTTCTGGAGTTGCGTGGGCAAAAGTCTTTCAGCATTGGTGTATTTGGAAAGGATGGAGAGGAGATCATTGACCTGGGAACTGATTCTGAAGATAGCTCTATCAATTCCGAGCTGGAAAATTCTCCTGCAAAAGATAACTGGGATTTCTTTTCCCCGTGAAATCTATTCGAGAAGTATTTTTGGTATTTTCTTATGTAAGATTACCTTTCCTGGGTTTATCTCCCAGGTTTCTTTTCTTGGGATTTTTCCCGGTGAAATAAATCAGAGTTTCGATCCTTAAAGGATTCTATGTATTTATATGGATGGGATAATTATTCTGATACTTATCCATTAATAACTGGAATAAAATAATAATAAATTTGAAAAAGAGGGTAACTTTTTCAACTTACCTTGTCAGGAGACGATTGCCACGTGGCATTATCCTGGCCAAGTATTATTAGGGTTTGATGGGTAGTGGAGACGTACTCGAGTGCGTTTTTCCTCGGTAACTGCTATCTCTTCCCCTCCTTCAATCCTCACCGTTGGATGGAAAACGGCAGAAATTTGATTTTTGAAATCAATAAACATATAGGAGTTTAGAATTTTGAAATTCACTCCAAGTTTTTCGACTTTTCAGATTCAAGATCTGGTAAGAACATTTCTTTCTTCCTCTGTAAATTTCCTTTGTTTATTTACTGTGTAAATCCTTTTTTACCAACCCGACAATATGCCGAAAATCTCCAAAGTCGTTCGACCGAAAATTGAAGCACCAGAAGTTCTCCTCGCACGCCAATACAAAAAGTTCATGGAAGAGGCCGCGCCGGCGCTGCCGGCGTTCCGTTTGGATGAATTGGAGGAGGCCCACCCTTACGTACCTGTCGAGAGGATCGTCACAGCGGTTCAACCAGACCCGAACCACCAGGAGTGGGGTGCACACGGCCGAGAAAGCATGGTGACGGCGGCGCAACTAGCCGACTGGAGGGACGATTGGCGGATTCCCTACAACGTGCATTTGCATGCGCCAGAAGAGGGTGAATCCGCCTGTTGTCCACCTCCGGGCATGGTGGCCATCGGCGTCGACGCAATGGATCAAGGGCTGCGGTTTCCCCTGCATCCTTCGGTTTCAGGCTTATTGAACCGGTGGGGTTTGGCTTCGCATCAGATTCATCCGAATGGATGGGCACAGATCTATGGAGTTTTGACTGTATTGGGGCAAGTGGGACTCTCTCGACCCATTTCTGGGGATGAGTTCCATCTTTTCTTCAGTCCAGTCAACTTCAACAAGAATTCGCTGGGAGACTATACCGTCCGCCACAGGAAATATATGTTGAAAATTCGAGAGCCTGAGGAGAAAGATCCGACTTGTTGGGATAGATGGTTTTTTGTTTCGGGGAGATGGAGGACTCAGACCCGAGAAGGGGAGATCGCCATCCCCCTTACTTATGGTGTTAAGGAAGAAAGAAAGCATTTAAAGCTTTAATATTTTACAGTTTAACTGATCTAAACTCGTTGGTATTTTGTAGGTGCACGGCTTAAGCGGGCGACCTGCTCCTTCCCGTGGGATTTGGAGACTGCAAATCTTTTGGCACAGTGTATCCCGGCCGAAGAAAGAGATTCAGATTATCTGAACGACGATAGCATTCGTGACGCAGCAGGCTTGTTTTGCCCTCCGTTCGTTGAGGATCAACCCTGTTTTGGTATTTTTCCTTTATATTTTATAAGTTTGTTTTATTTCTTGGGAGTATATTTCCCGGGGAAATTATAATATTTTTGTCGGGAGTAAATGTATTACTTTTCCCGTGCAGAGTTTTTCTCTACTGTTTTCGAATTAAAACCTACCGAGATGGCAGACAACAAACTGTTCGATCGCCTGGGACTCCCAAACCCAGCCCTGGCCGCTAAGGCTCGTAGGGCCAAAACCAGTTCCACCAGTGTCGGTGGACGGGGATCTGCAAAAACTCGGGGCGGCACACCTGGTGCTCCGGCTTCCCGTACCAGATCCCACACGGTTTCGGCTCAGGGCGGTGAGACAGATCCCCTGGGGATTATGGATGTTGTGGATTCGTACAAGGAGAGCTCCCAGCCATCAGACGTGGTGATGACTGATGCTACTCCAAGTCAAGGTTTACCCCCTTCTGGGTCATCAACTCTTTTGCAAGTCAAGCTCGAAGGCGACAAGAAAAGGAAAAAGATTGATGAGGGTATTATTGAGGTGACAGATTCCCCCCCTCGTGCTGACGAAAATCAGTCTGTTTTTGGAGTTGAAAAAATACTTTTCACCAAGTAAGTTTTTGTTCATTTACACACTTATCATATTACATGGTTCACTCAATTAACTCTTCTGTTTTATTTCTTGGTAGGTTTTCCCAGGAGAATCTCCCCTCAGCTCTGCTTCCCTTCTTCTCTGGAAAAGGCCCCATTGACCCTGTCACTACCCTGGGCAATCCAGTAGGTGACTCAATTGATGCTGTTGGTAGGTGCTGGACTTCAGAGCTCAATGATATGATGGACCATGAGGAGCATGCCTTTTCCCTGGCCCTAAAGTTGGCCAGTCAAAGTGCAGTTGCCATTTCTGGGGCTCACAATATGGCCGAAAAGATCAGAGCTGAAGTGTCCAAGCTCAAAACTACCAGCAGCAAGCAAGAGGCACAGGTACAGGAGCTCAAAGCGGCATATACAGCCACTGCAGGGGACAGGGATAGGTGGAAGAAGGCTGCCGATATTTCACGGGCCGAGGTAGGGAAGCTGAAGTCTGAGATGCAGGAGGCCTTGAAGACCATAAAAGAAAAAGAAGAAGAGATTGAGGATGCCCAGGACAGCTTTACCAGGGAAAAGAAAGAGCTCAAGGAGGAGGTGGCCAAAGTTACCAGGGAACTGAAACAGGCCAAAGATGACTTTGGACAGTCCATGGAGAGGGTCTCAGAGCTTGAAGCCCTGTTAGATTCTCCTGCTCACAATCCCCGGGTATTGGCTGACCTACTCTATGTCACTGCTTATGCTGATCTCATCAGGTCTGCAGCAAAGGAGAAGAATGATGGGGCCAGAGACTATGGTGTTCAACTCCTCAAAGCTCACATGCAAGGGTGTACTCTGGATTCCAGAGTTCCACAGCCCTTTATGGATCTGGAGGTTGTCCACGGCATAGATATGAAATGGTGGCCCACATACAGTCTTCTCTCAATGCCTGGTGAGCCTGCTAAAGCCCCTGTAGAAGCGTCTGATGATGAAGGTGTTAATGAAGGGGAGGAGATGGATACTCTTGGTGTCGGGCCTGATGGCAAGCCAAAAGATTCCCTCACGACTCCCCCAGGTGATGGTGGTTCTACCTCCTGAGTATAACTGCTCAGGAGTCTGCAAAAATTTGATGACTACCCTGAGTGTGAAAAGCTCAGGGATTTTAATCTTTATTTTCTGTTCAGTTTGGGCTTAATTGCCAAAAACAATATTTGCTTTATTTGCATTTGGATTCTACAGGCAGTTTTTGCCTGGAACAAGTATTTATATTTTGCTGGTGTGTAATAACTTAGTATGTTATTTTGGATATTGATCCTTTGGGTCTTACTAGTAGCCCTCTCACCATTTTATTCAGGGTTTATTTCCCCATTATTATCTATCACTTTTTACAAGTCATTTTAGCTTGTTTGATGAATAATTATTCTTGTGAATAGATAACATTTGGCTCACGCCCAAGTTTTATCAAACTTTGTTGGGTTTCTCTGTGAGTTCTTTTGCTCTGTGAAAGTGATTTTTTGGATTTAGTTACCTCTCTGAATCATTATGATTCTAAGTAACATTTTTTCTCTGTAAATCTCTCCTTTCAACAGAACTGACCGATCCAGTGGTTTTAGTATGAATACTTTACCTCTTAGGATTTTCTCGGACCAGCGTTTTCTTTAGGGCGATTCTTGAGTTTCTGTTACTCTATTGAATCTGTGCCTTTCAAGAAATGATCGGCCCCTGATCGATAGATCTTATGGGTATTTACCGATCCTTAGTATTTCTAGAATACTCAATATTTTTATCGCACCGGGGAATTCATGTGATTTCCCGGGGAAATTATATTTCTGTTATACAGACAAGATGTGAGAGTTCACATATATATTTTGAAAGATAGAAAATGCATTTGCTAAAAACTGCATAGATATACTTTAATAAGTACAAAAGGTTTTACAAAATATATTTTCGCAAGAAGTTTTAAGAAATAACTTTTATTTCGGGGGTTCCTCAGTGGTAGAACTTCTTTAGGTGCAACGCATTCCATCGATACTGATCTTTGGTCCCGTCGAGGAGTTCCAGCTCGTACGCTCCATTCTGGAGGCAGTGGCTCACTCTAAACGGTCCCTCCCAGTTCGGTCCTAATGCTCCCTGGTGCGTTCCTAAGATTTTCTTCATCACCAAGTCCCCTTCTCGGAATTCTCGTGCTTTTACTTTTGAGTTGAATAGTTTAGCAATTCTTTGCTTATTCATGGCATTCAGAGAATCAGAAGCTAACCTCCTTTCTTCAAGGAGATCCAATTCTTTTCGAATGGTTGCTTCATTCTCCGGGGAAATTTCCTGAGCGGTACGATGTGATAACACCGATATCTCCGCTGGAATCACCGCTTCCATTCCAAAAGCCAAAGAATAGGGGGTCTCACCAGTGGCGTTTCTAGCTGTGGTTCGATATGACCACAGTACCTCTGGGAGTTCATCCGCCCATTTTCCTTTGCGGCTTTCCAGTTTTGATTTGATGGTGTGTTTCAGTATCTTATTGACCGCTTCAACCTGACCATTCGTCTGGGGGTGGTAGGGAGTAGAGAATAACCTCCTTATTTTCCATTTTTCACAGAATTCCTCTACCTCCGCCCCATCGAATTGTTTTCCGTTGTCGGAAATGATTGATTCGGGAAGACCGAAACGACATATAATGTTTTTCCATATGAATTTGATGACCTGGGGTTGATCAATCTTATTCAACGGTTCCGCTTCAACCCATTTGGTGAAATAGTCGACTGCTACAATCGCGAATTTCACCCCGCCTCGGGCGGTTGCTAGTGGTCCGATCAAGTCGATACCCCACCGAGCAAATGGCCACGGGCTGTATATGGATTTCAGGGTCTCCGGGGATATATGGATATTAGGCCCATTCGTCTGGCACTTGACACATTTACGTGCATAGCCGACGGCATCCTTTCTCAGGGTTGGCCAATAATATCCTTGTCCCATGGTTTTGTGTGCCAGGGATCTTCCACCCGCGTGGTTTCCACACACACCATCATGTATTTCTTCAAGGATTTTGAATCCTTCTTCCTTCGACACACACCTAAGTAGTGGAAGGGAATAACTTCTTCTGTACAGTTGTGAATTTATCAAAGTATACTTTGCCGCTCGGGTACGAAGTTGTCTTGCTTCGGTTTTATCTGCTTGCACTTCCCCGGTATCTATGTACCGTTGAATGGGAATTCGCCAGTCTTCCCCGGCCCCGGCAAGTACTTGTATTTGTGTTTCTCTTTGTTCCACTGATGGGATTATTAGTTTTGTCAAAACTATATTAGAGAAGTCTGCTGAGCCCTCAGCTGATGCTAGCTTTGACAGGGCGTCAGCTTGTGAATTGTGTTCCCGTGGGATTTGTTCGATTAGAACTTCTGGGATTTTTTCGCAAAGTTCCCATACCAATTTCAGGTATTTTATCATTTGTTCGCCTCTGGCTTCATACTCCCCACTTACATGGTTCACTACTAACTGCGAGTCCATGAACACATGAAGTTTTCTTGCCCCGACGGCAATGGCCAGTTCCAACCCTGAAATGAGAGCTTCGTACTCTGCTTCATTGTTGGACGCAGGAAATTCAAACTTCACCGCATGGGTTACTGAATCTCCGTCGGGACTGAGTAATACCACACCTGCCCCCGAGCACGCGGTGGTAGATGATCCATCTACGAACAGCTGCCAGGCGCGTGGTTGACTCTGGGATTTCTCAGGGAAAGTTAATTCCACAATAAAATCCGCCAGGGCTTGTGCTTTGATTGCTGTCCTCGGGGCGAAAGTTATGTCATACTGACTAATTTCTAACGCCCAGCGTAGGAGTCTCCCGGTGATATCCGACCGGTGCAATACTTGCCTTAGAGGCATAGTTGTCAAGACCTCAACGGGGTGCTCAAATAGATACGCCCGGAGTTTTCTGATTGACACTATTAAAGCATATGTTAATTTCTCCAGTGGAGTATATTTTATTTCTGCCTCGTGTAGTACTTGGCTTACGAAATAAATCGGAAAATGCACCATCCCTTCTGCCCTGGTCAACACAGCACTGATGGCGTGTTCTGACGCGGCTAGGTATAGGTACAGTTTTTCTTCTGGTTTAGGGGCCACAACTACTTTGGGATTGGACAAATATTCCTTTATCCGTACAAAAGCTTGTTGGGCCTCCTTTTTCCAGTGAAATTTCTGTCCTTTGATGGTAGCAAAGAACGGACGAGTTTTATCCCCCAGGCAAGAAATGTACCGATTCAGGGCGGCTAAACGACCCGTGAGTCGTTGTACGCCTTTTATGTCCCGGGGCTCTTGCATGTCCAGAATTGCTTGGACTTTGGTAGGGTTGGGCTCAATGCCTTTCTCGCTAACCACATGCTCCAGGATCATCCCTTTTTTAATTCCAAAGTTACATTTCTTGGGGTTCAATTTCATATTATAATGCCCCAGTATTTTGAATACTTCTTCGAGGTCTTTGATGTGATCTGATTCATTTCTACTTTTAACGATTATATCATCAATGTATACTTCCATGGTTACACCAATTAAATCAGAAAACATCAGATTTACCAACCTTTGATAGGTGGCCCCGGCATTCTTCAGGCCAAAAGGCATTCTTTCCCAGCAATAGATTCCTTTCTCTGAGTAGAACGCCGTATGCTCGACGTCATCTGGATGCATGGGGATTTGATGATATCCTGCTTTGGCGTCCAGTGTTGAAAATATTGCGTGACCTGTCAAATTGTCAACGACATGGTCGATGTGCGGCATGGGAAAAAGATCTTTCGGGCAGGCGTTGTTTTTGTCACCATAACCGCATTGGAAAGCCAAGTGACATCACTCGAAGCTTTCCTGACCAATTTGTTTTCTATTAGTTTGTCTACTTCCCCGGCGAGTGCTTGACACTTCTCGGGGCCCATTTTTCTACGCTTCTGCGCGATTGGTTTCTTGCAGGGATCTATTTTCAATCGATGGCAGGCATGTTTAGGATCTATCTTTCCTAAATCGGCACTGGACCATGAGAAAGTAGAGATGTTCTCTTTAAGGAAATTTATAATCCCGATCCGGGTATTTGATTCCATATGAGATCCCACAAGTATTTGCTTTTCAGCTTGTTCTGGATCTAAAATTATAGAGTCCAGATTTTCGACCATTTCTACCACTGGTACCTTTTTAGATTGATATCCACCTTTTGAACCCCAATCATCCATTTCTGGTTTTGATGGGGGAAGCTTCTGGTCAGTAGAAACTGTGTCTATGCCAGTTCCTTCCTTGGGGGGACAAATCTTGTCCGGGGGAATATCCGCTATTTCCCCGGTAGGTTTTTCCTGAGAAGGAGTCAGTTGGGAATTTTGATCGTTTAATTTGATTACATCTTTTATATGATCGATTTGTTTTATTTTTGTTCCTCTCAGATTTATCTGGGGAATATTTTTGTTTACTTTGGTTTTGGAGTTATTGAGATCGTGAAAGTACATCAAAGTCTTCTTAGCCATTACTAGATCACCTCTGACGGTGCCAACTGCACCGGAGGGAGTAGGGAACTTAATACAGTAGTAGTAGGACGAGGCGATAGCTTCAAAAGCGTCTAGAAAGGGCCTGCCTAACAGAGCATTATAGCCACTAACCTTATCAACTATTACAAACTTCAGATTCCTGACCATCATGACTTCGGGATTCTTCACATCCATCAGTTCCACCGGGAGTATGATCTCACCGTAAGGAATGACTACATCATCTCCAAAACCTTTCAACACCATATCGCACGGGTTGACATAGCGCGCCAAGTTCCCCATCAGATCTAGAGTCCTCTTGTAGAGAACATTGAGATGCGCGCCATTGTCCACCAGCGTGCGAGACACATCCAAACCGAGGAGTTTGGCCTTTATCACTAAGGGCACATCCTTCGGGAATTTTGTCACGGTTCGATCTTCCGGGGTGAAAGTTATCACCGCCGTGTCTGAAATTGATGAACCCTGGCTCGGGGCCGTTTCATACCACACTTCCCACATCTGGAAATCTCTCTTCCTCTTGCGGTGGCTTTCTTCATTCACCGGCCTCAACCCACCGATCATCATAATCTGGCCCACACGTGGTGGGCCTCCTGCCGGGGGAGGCGCTGGTGGCGCCGGTGCGGGTACTTCCTGGGGAGGTGGCCCCTGCGGATTTCCCCCTGCACCGGGCCTGGGTAAGAATTGCCATAACTTGCCTTCCTGGAAAAGTTTCCACAACATTTTAACCAGTTGTCTGCACTGGCTGGTGTTGTGACCTATCTTCTCATGATAGGCACACCATTTGTTGGGATCCAACTTCTCCGGGGCAGTCAGAATTGGTGGTGGTTTCTCAATCAGATCTGATTTATGCATGAGCATTATATTCAGAATATTTGCTGGTGTATGACCAGTCTGAGTAGTTATTTTTTCTTCTAACTCACGGATCTCGTCTATCCGTGGGTCAGCTGGCTTTGGGCCTGGTTTTTTGCCAATGTAATTTGGCCTTCGATCGGAGGAAAAAGGAGGTTTTTTCTTTTGCTCGGGGGGATGTTCCCCGCCGGCGACAAGACGCTGGTAGGCAACTTGGGCCCCAGCTTTCCTCCTGAAATCCTCATACGATCGGGGATAATTCAACATTGCAGATTTAAACAACTTAGAATTTCTCCGCAAACCTGCCAACACGGTGTGAAGTTTGAGGTTGTCACCAATCTCTTCACCACCGGCCAAAAGTAGTTCTTCAACACGATCTACGTAAGATTCGTCAGATTCCGTGTTACCCTGTTTGACCCCCAAAAGCTTCTGACTATATTCCATATAGGAGGCTTTGGAGGCAAAATACGATACAAACCTCTGCACCAAATCGTCAAAACACTTAATAGAATGTGTTGGTAAGCTGACGTACCATTGGTGGGGAATATCGCCCAGGGTAAGGGGAAACAGTATGCACCGAGTAGCATCTGTGGCTCCTCGGCCGGACATGTATGTCCTGAACCTGCTCAGGTGAGCTTCTGGATCCGTTTTGCCACTGTACAAAGTAGTTTGCATGGGCTGGATCTCTAGCTGCATGGGAGCTTGTTCGACCTCTGGGGCCAAAGGATCGTTATGACGACCAGCCGGAGCAGCAAGAATTTGATGTTCATTCAATCGCTTTTCCAGTTCAGAGTACTTTTGCCTCAAATCGGCCAGTTCAGAATTAGTACCGGGGGCTCCAGTGGCCCTCTCCGGTGGAAAGTTTGCATGTCGGCCATGCATGTCACTTTGACTATTCTGCCGACGAGGCTCAGTAGAAGTGGCCATAGATTCGGCTCTTTTGTTCAGATCTAACGCTCGACGCATTCTGCGGTTCTTTTTGGGAACGCGGCCAGATTGCTCAGGAGCTACATTCAGATTTGCCCCGGTGGCTGCATGCGTGCCCTTCACCGGGATCACAGGAGTCGTCATGACGTATTTCAACGTCATAAGTTCTGCAACTGCTTCATCTATTTTTTGTGGAGTATCAAGACTTCCAAATCTAATCGGAGGCGGGCCTTTCGGCGTCGACGGCCCTCCGAGATCATAGGGGTGCAGACGGCGATTCCGACGTTGTGACCGAAGTCGACGTCGTCGTACATCAGCCTGACTGTCTGTGGGCTCATCGGCCCCTGCATGTTTGCTATTCTGCTCATCAGAGCTGATCTGGGTAAGCGGCGGCGGCGGCGGCTCCTTATTTTCAGGTTCTGGGTTCTTAGGCGGAGATGAAATCTCAGGTTCCACCATCACGGCCTTACCCATCACCGCCCGCCAACGACCACTCGTACCAGACCCAGTTGATACCGTAGTACCTTCGGTTTCGTTAACCATTTTAGATTTCAGATCGAGATTTTCTGTAACTAAATTACCTGATGCTCGATCCTTCTAGCGCCAGCTGTTTTGGTGTGTTTTTGCTCTTTGTTGGGGATATTTGCTGGTAACAGAGGGTTTTGGCAACAACACCAAAATACAAATTTGTTATAGGTAAGAAAGCAAAGGGTAATAGTTTATACAGAAATCGTAAGTAGAAAATGGATGCTCATGGCACCTCTTTATTCAAATATTCATACTTAGAATTCATTTTGAAATACAATGGTTTGCATGTCCTCTTCCTCTCCTCTAATACCCTATATTTATACTAACCCATGCATGGCAAGATTATGCCACCTAATGCCCACTTATCAGCTCCTGATTGGACCACAACTCCACTAATGTCTTGCATTAAAAACCCACTTAACTCTAAACAAAGACTTTATCCTCTGCTCCCGTCAAATGTCTTTTGACCACCTGTTGACTCTGACACCTCCCCCACGGATATTCCCGTGTAATAAGTCTGACACTACCGAGCGATCGTTCCCGTCCAAGCTCTTTTCTGACTTCTGTTGGTTGCCTTTCTAGGTCTTTTTCCATAGATTAATTCTGACTTGCACATCTGATGACGTGGCTTCCTCATTGTCGACACGTGTCGGTGACCGTTTTATCGGGTATAACAGCCGGACAAGCCAATAATAATAACAAACATTAATAAGGAAAATAGTGACACAACAAATGCCCCTCGGGAGGGGTGTGATCGGCTGCGGGCGAGCAGGCCCCTTCCGACCGAGATGGGAACTATTTTTATCCTTTGGCTGCATCCCCGGACAATCTCCCTGTCATCATTGAGCCCAGTGGGCCTGATGGGACTTCTGTAGGGGCCCACGTGTCTTTTCAAATTAAATATAGGACACTTTTTCAAATTTCAAAAACGCACGCCCGCCTTTTCAGATTCCACATATATATACCTCTGAGCAACCGCCCCAAAAATCACTTTTCACCCAAAACGGTTTTTCAGAGAGAAACTTGGTGCAGGCGACGGAAAGAAAAACTCCCGGCGGCGCGACAACTTCCGGCCATCTTCTTTCGTTTCTTCGGCTCACAGGTACGCGGAAATCGAATCCTCTCTTCGTTTTTCATTAAGTCGCGGTTCAGTTTCCTGATAGGGTTTCTTCTTCGAGAAGATCGGTTAGGTTTTTCAATTTCCGGCGGCGGCTCTGGTCTAAGCTCCGTCGATAGGGTTTTTCTGGGGGATATAGGACTTTTTAGACTAAGAAATCCCAGCCTTTTCTTCTTCTCCCGCTGTAATCGAGAATGAGTAATGACCGATCTCCCCCCTCTCAGTCTTTGGGGCCGCCACGCGATGTTGGGGCTTCTGGTTCGGCCTCTACTTCGGGGAGACCAGGGGCCACCCCTGAATCCCCATCCCCAGTGAAATGGGTGATGTTTAGGTTTCCTTTCACCGAGGAGGAGGCGGGCGACATGCTGAGTGGTCAAGTGAGCAGGGATTATCGCCGCTTGTATGATATCCTCGCTGGCTCCAGGGGTCCTCCTTCTTCTTTTAATTATTCCCGGTACTCTGTCGAAAGGCCTTATGTATTTATCCCGCGGAGGCGATTTCATTCTGTCAAAGAGCGCCGTGACACGCCTTTCGACGCGAGCTGGAAGAAAAGTACTGTGAACGAGGTGGAACTGCAGGCGATGAGGGAGAGATGGCAGATTCCAAACGACGTCCACTTGTATGCTCCGCAAGTAGATGAATTCGCTGACTCCCCTCCTCCGGGCATGTTGGCGGTTAATTATGCGATGATGGAGAGCGGACTTCGTTTTCCCCTGCACTCCTCGGTAGCACACTTTCTACACCTGCAGGAGATTGCTCCTATGCAGATCACCCCGAATGGCTGGGTGATGATATACGTCTATTGCATTATGTTTGGGTTCTACGGATTATACCGGGGACCGACGGGTTTCGAGCTCATCTACCTCCTCTACATGAGCGCCACCAGCGGAGGGGATTATTACTTGAAGCAGCGGCACTCGGTCATAAAGGAGCTGCCGAGCAAACAACCGGAGTGGTCAGAGAAATGGTTTTTCGTAGCGGGGGAATGGAACTCGAAGGACTTCCACATCGACGGGGAATATCGGCTGACAGAAAATCGTTAGTCTCCTCGGCTTTTACCTAGACTTCTTTCTTTAATCTTTTTAACGGGGTTCGGCTGGCTTTGTGTTTCCTGACCTTATCTGTCTATCCTTTTAGGCTTTAAAGCTCCAGCCGAGGACGGGTTAGGATGGGATTTTTTAACGATCTGGGAGAAGATAAAATCTCTCCCCGGAGACGAGTGTAAATATAAGCTTTGGTTGACTGACGCCAGGCGGGTTCGGGCTCGCTTTTTTACGATTCCTCGTGACGTAGAAAATATTTACCCGCGTGAGTTTTCCTGATGATTGCACCACTTGTTGGGAATTTATGTTATTTTCTGACTTAACTTTTTATTTTGTTTCCATCTCATCGCTATCCTAGGATCATGCGTCCAATCAAGAGTTCAGAGATGGAGAGCCCTCATGAGAAAGCTAGGAGGGAGAGGGAGAAGATGACGAAACTCGCTTCTGCTCCTAAGAGACAGAAGAAAACGAACCGCGGGAAACAGAGCGACGTGACCGTGGCCTTGGCTCCGCCCCCGGAGGCTCTTCCCTTGGGGTTCCCCTCTCCTTTGCCTCTAGATCAGGTTCTCCCCAAAATTCCGGAGGAGGAACAGATTATTCCCGGTGGCCTGGAGAGGGAGCCGGGAACGATGGTTGTCGGGGAGAAAAGGCCACGTGATGAAGAGGTCCCAGCTTCTGATGATTTAGAGGCTGAGTTTAGCGCTCCCATCACCAATGTGATTTTAGAATCTCGGGTCACCCGTCCTAGGAGGACAAAAGGTCCTCGTCCCGTGAAGGAGAAAAGTCCGAGCGAGGTGAGCATGAGCGAGCCCATCTTCGGCGTGGATGCGGGGAAGATTCAAAGGTATTTTATTTCGACTTGGATTTTTGCCTTGGATTTTTGTTTAAAAAACTCGATCCCCTTTCTGATCCTTACTCAGTTCCAGCATTCACGAGGCGGATTCGGAGATCCCCATCGCTGCTGCTTATCTAAAAGCTGCTCTGCCACCTTACGAGGACGACGTGATTCCTCTGCATGTCCAGGAAGTTGTGGATAACATCCTCGGAGCGTGGTCTCACCGGATGGAGAGTTATACTGCTGAGCCCGAACACATGCTGACCATGCTCAAAGTCCAAGCAGCTCGGGTCCCCGTGATGATCAATCAGCTCGGTCGTCTCTTAGAGGACCGCAAAGGTAAAGGTGTTGCCACCCCTTCGGCCCCATCGACCGAATACGAGGGTCTCCGGAAGCGACTCTCCGAGCTGCAGAGTAAATATGATCTCGAGGTCGGTTTGAAACTGTCTCTGGAGGCCGAGGTGGTGGGCCTAAAGAAAAAACTTGCTGCTCGGGAGTCGTTGGCGGACGAGCATGAAAAACTGTTGACAGAGGTAGAGGAATACAAGAAAGGGTTGAAGGATTGCGAGAGCGCTATGTTCGCGCAAACCTCGGACGTAGCCAAATTATCGACTAAGGTGGCCGAGATGGCGAATCGCACCGTCGAGGCCGAGAAACAAGCCCGCGAGGCTGTGGAGGCGGCTGGCTTGCAACTCAAAGAGATGAAGAGTGCGATGGCTAAACAGAAAATCGACTTGGAGCAGGCCACCGAGGGTTTGAAAAAGATTCAGAGAGATGAGGCTGCTCGGCTTGCCGACCCCTGGGAAAATTTAAAGGAGTTCAGTAATTATTCCTATTACTGCGCCTTTCTCGATGGTGTCCGAGGTCTGATTGAAGCCGGCCAACCCGTGGATGCTATGATGTCGGTCATCCAGAAGTATGCCTCCACGAATACTCTTCATCCTGAGATGAAGCTATCCATTCTGGATTTGGAGACCGCGCACAAGATAGACCTCGGCTGGTGGCCGAAAAAAGATCAGCTCTTCGATCCTAAAGATTTGGAATCAGACGGGGACGAAACGGATGATGCCGAGGGTAAAGCCGATGAGACCGAGGACGACGCAGATGAGAAGTTCGCCAATTCTCTGATTGGTGACGGGGAGGTCCCCGTTCAGGATGGTTAAGGGTCATAGGCCCTGTTTATAACTCTCTTTTTCAGCTTTTATCTTTGTTTAATTTTTTGTTTCAACTTTTGGTTTTTGTATTGGCCAGTCCGCGGCCTTAAACAATATTTTGTCCTGTTTCCTTAGGATGTTCAGAACGAATGTCTTGATCGGATGTCATATTTCATCTACTCGCCTTATCTTTGAACCTTTTCGCTCTCTAGGGTTTATCTTTTGGCGGGAAATCTTCCCGCCGGATGTATTTGACTTTCCTTTTTATGAAGGGGGGAATTCCGCCAAAAGAGGGTCCCTTAGGCGGGAAAAACTAGGAATTTCACCCTTATAAATAGACTCGATACGGATATATCTTTAGAGAAGAAAAGATGAGTTCGAGTCAGAAGAAAAACTCCGGCAAGGGAAAGCAAATTGCTCAGGAGGCGCCGGAATATGCGGACGGCTACTATGACGTCGCCGTCCACTCCGACGGCTGGCGCCGTTTACGCCAAAGGTTCGACAGGAAATGGCATCGCAACAACTTTCCTCTTCCCACTGCGTTCGTGCAGCCATTAGAAAAGTTCCTGGGCGAGGAGATTCCATTCCATGACTCCAACGAGCAGGCCTGGGTTGCGACGAAAACCAAACTCAGGCGGCAGGTGGCCTTCGGTGGTCCGGGGTGGGTCGACTTTGTTCAGCACGCTGGCATTCAAGCGGGCTGGGAGGTGTGGCTGATATGGAAACCGGGGTTCGGGTTTCGTGTCAGCCTTTTCGACCTGGAGCGTCTCAATGTGTCGTTCCCTCCTCAGGCCCGTGCGCGCGGGCTGGCTGACTCCCTAGGTCTTCCATACCTAGACTGACGTTTTCTGGGTTTTCTCACCCTAGTTTTAATAAGCGCCCTTTACGGGGTTTGACTGTAACCGCTTATCAAAAATAAATAACTTTTCGCTTTTAATGTGGTCAACATTAGCATTTATTGTTCCTTGATTCGTGCTGGCCCCTATAAAATGGGGCCTTCCTGTTATCAAATCTGTACATGAAATCGTCGTTTTGTGCCCGATGTCGACCTTCCTCGAGTTCTCCGACGACTCGCATTCGTTCGAGCGTGCGTTCAATGGTTCCTGGCATAGGGAAGTGTTTCCCATCCCCGCGGCCTTCCTGCGTCCGATCAGCGGCAGGATAACGGATGATATCTCTTTGACGGATCCCTGGGACCGTGAATGGAGTTTTTCCCTCTCTCGTTTTCGAAATCAAGTTGCCATCTCGGGAGCCGAATGGGAGCGACTCGTCGGTGGGTTTGGGATACGGGAAGGTTGGATAATTCGGATCACCTGGGCTGCCGTCGAAGGCTTCTCGATCGATGTCTTCGACCACAACCGCAACTCGATGGCGCGCCCGGTTCGTGATCATCCTTGGTCTTGCCAGCGTGGAACTCGTGGATCGAGGATAAGCTCGTGGCCTCCCCGGCCAACACATGACCGTTGGGGGCGTCCCCTCCGTTGATGTTCTTGATTTGTTGTTGTTTTTGCTGTAACTTGGCGCTAGTATGTTCGCGGGATTCGGAATTTTCCTTCCCTTAATAAGTGTTTGAGTTTATTCATCTATTTATGTAAGTTTGTTCGCGTGCGGAGTGAAATGCCATGTCCGAGGACTCATCCCCGGTAAAACCATCGTGGGCTTCGACGGATCGAGGGACCCGTGGCCGAGGACGGGACTTATCCGGTCCCCGGTCTTATTTTCGATAAATCCCTGTTCGATCGGCTGGACGACGGGTCGCCCAGCTCATCTCAGGCTCGGGGAGAGCGGACTCTTCCCCGGTAAAATAGTCATGGCCTTCGACGGATCGAAAGGACCATGGCCGAGGACGGGACTTGTCCGGTCCCCGGTCTTACTTTCGATAATCCCTGTTCGATCGGCTGGACGACGGGTCGCCCAGCTCATCTCAGGCTCGGGGAGAGCGGACTCTTCCCCGGTAAAATAGTCATGGCCTTCGACGGATCGAAAGGACCATGGCCGTGGACGGGACTTGTCCGGTCCCCGGTCTTTTTTCGATATTCCCTGTTCGATCGGCTGGACGACGGGTCGCCCAGCTCATCTCAGGCTCGGGGAGAGCGGACTCTTCCCCGGTAAAATAGTCATGGCCTTCGACGGATCGAAAGGACCATGGCCGAGGACGGGACTTGTCCGGTCCCCGGTCTTATTTTCGATATTAGCGCTTGAGGAAAGATAAGTTTTTTATTCCGTCGTAACAAGAACCGTTCGGGTACAAAAACATTACTGATAATATTTCTTCAGGTGGAGGGCATTCCAATAGTACTGATCGGCTACCCCATCGAGGTGCTCCAGCTCGTACGATCCCTTCTCCACGTGCCTCCTTACTCGCATTGGCCCCTCCCAGTTCGGGCCCAATGCCCCAGTGTTTGGCCCGAGCACACGCTTCAGCACTAAATCCCCGGTCTGAAATTTTCGGATCTTAGCCTTGGAGTTGTAAAAGCGCTCGGCTCTTTGTTTTGCAGCTGCGTTCTGGAAAACCGAGTTCAGCCTCCGTTCTTCTAGGAAATCCAGCTCCAAACGCAGCGCCTTGTCGTTATTCTCATTCAAATCTTGCGATGTCCGGTGACTGGTGACCTCTATCTCAGAGGGTATCACAGCTTCAGCCCCGAAAGCCAAGGCAAAAGGGGTTTCCCCGGTGGCGGCCTTGCTCGTCGTTCTATACGACCACAAAACGTCGGGTAGTTCGGCCGCCCATCGCCCTTGTCGCTCCTCGAGTTTAGCCTTAATTGTGTGCTTTAGAATTTTATTAACAGCCTCTACCTGCCCGTTGGTCTGGGGGTGGTAGGGAGTGGAAAAAGCCTTCTTAATCTTCCATTTATCAAAGAAATTCATGATATCTTGCCCGTCGAACTGTTTCCCATTATCCGAGGTGATGGTGTGAGGGATCCCGAACCGACATATGATATTTTTCCAGATGAATCTGATGATCGCCTTCTGGTCGATGACCTTCATAGGCTCGGCCTCGGCCCATTTGGTGAAATAATCCACAGCTACGACCGCGTACTTCACTCCACCCGGCCCGGTGGGCAACGGTCCG
The DNA here is from genome assembly GCA_954870475.1 of Euphrasia confusa. Classification (NCBI taxonomy): domain Eukaryota; kingdom Viridiplantae; phylum Streptophyta; class Magnoliopsida; order Lamiales; family Orobanchaceae; genus Euphrasia; species Euphrasia confusa. Next base: position 26,309,850 of record OX940967.1, read on the forward strand.
ATCAGGTCAATCCCCCAGGAGGCGAAAGGCCAGGGACTGTAAATGGAGTTTAGATACTCAGGTGCGGTTCGGATGATCGGAGCGGTTATCTGGCAGCGGTGGCACTTCCGAGCATAATTTATGGCATCCTTCCTCAGTGTAGGCCAATAATAACCCTGTCGGACTGTCTTGTGGGCCAAAGATTGCCCTCCTGCGTGATTCCCACACACACCATCGTGGATCTCCCCAAACACTACGTTTCCTTCCTGCGGGGTGATGCATTTTAGTAAAGGCAAATATAGGCTCCTCCGGTATAAGACGTCCCCGATCATAGTATATCTAGCTGCTCGGATCCTAAGCTGCTTAGCCTCGATCCTGTCCGCGGGTAGGACGCCGTCCACCAAGTAAGACCTGATCGGGTCCATCCAGGTCTCGCCACGATCTACGAGTGTGATCAATCCTTCTGCCGCTGAGATGGCGGACCGAGCCTGGCATGTCAGCATCACGTTTGTCAGGTCAGCGATTCCCTCCGAGGAAGCTAATTTGGACAGGGCGTCTGCCTGAGAGTTCAACTCCCTGGGGATCTGCTCGATGAACGTCCTCGGTATCTTTTCACACAATGAGATCACGTGTTCGTAGTATTTAGCCATCCGGTCACATCTGGTCTCGTAATTTCCATTAATCTGATTCACCACCAAGAGTGAGTCCATAAAGATTTGTAAGTGTTCTGCGCCGACTGCTAAGGCGAGGTTCAGCCCGGCGATCAACGCCTCGTATTCCGCCTCGTTATTTGTTGCCTCGAATTCAAACTTCACAGCGTGCGCAAAAGATTGTCCACCCGGTCCGACCAATACTATTCCAGCCCCGGCGTGGGAGGAGTTGGAGGATCCATCCACATACAGCTTCCATGGCGGGATCGAGGAGGACGGGGTGGAATCGGGAAAGGTCAACTCCACTATGAAATCTGCTAAAGCTTGCCCTTTAATCGCCGTCCTCGGGGCATACGTGATGTCGTACTGTCCTACCTCTAGACTCCACTTTAGCAATCGACCATTGGTATCCGGTCTTTGCAAGACTTGCCGCAATGGCATGGTCGTTAGGACTTCCACTGGATGATCAAAAAAGTAGGATCTTAACTTTCGCACACTCATTACGAGGGCGTATGCCAGCTTCTCCAGGGGCGTATATCGTGTTTCGGCGTCGTGGAGGACCTGGCTGACGAAATAAATAGGTTTGTGTAGTTGCCCCTCTGCTCGGACAAGAACTGAGCTCATCGCATGTTCGGACGCGGCTAAGTATAGAAAGAGTTTCTCCCCGGCGAGTGGTTTAGAGAGGATGGTGGGGTTTCCGAGGTGCTCTTTCAGTCGTAAGAAAGCCTCCTGGCTCTCCTTTCCCCATTTGAACTTTTGGTCCTTTATAGATTTGAAGAACGGACGGCTTTTGTCTCCGAGCCGAGGAATGAAACGGCTGAGGGCGGCCAGGCAGCCTGTTAATTTCTGCACGTCCTTCAGGCTTCGGGGTTCCCTCAGGTTCTGAATGGCCCTGATCTTTTCTGGGTTTACCTCGATGCCCCTAAGACTGACGATGTGCCCAAGGAATTTTGTGGCATATACTCCGAAATGACACTTCCTCGGGTTGAGCTTCATGTTGTAGAATTTCAAAATCTCTAAAGCGACCCTCAGATCTTTCACGTGGTCCTCTTCGGACTTACTCTTTATGATTATGTCGTCCACGTATACCTCCATGGTATCTCCAATTTGGTCGGCAAACATTTTGTTCACCAATCGCTGGTAGGTTGCCCCCGCGTTTTTCAGACCAAATGGCATCCTCTTCCAACACAGCACTCCCTTGTCCGAATAAAAAGAAGTATGCTCTATATCCTCTTCGGCCATAGGAATCTGGTGATATCCTGCAAAACAATCGCAGTTAGAGAAAATGGCGTGCCCGGCGACGCTATCCACCAGATGGTCGATATGGGGTAGGGGGAAGTGGTCTTTCGGGCACGCCCTGTTAAGGTCGGTGAAGTCTATGCAGAGGCGCCAAGCATCATTCGCCTTTTTCACGAGCACGACATTAGCGATCCACTGGGGTTCCTCCTCGGCCTCCCGAACGAGGTCGTTATCGACCAGCTTTTTGACTTCCACCGCCAGAGCCGCGTACTTCTCTGGTCCCATCTTTCTTCTCTTCTGGGCGATGGGTTTCCTCTCCGGATCGATCTTCAGGTGGTGGCAGGCATGCTTGGGATCGATACCGACCATATCTTTGTGGGACCATGCGAAAGCATCTGTGTTCTGGCTTAAGAAACCGATTAACTCGTTTCTCAGCCGCTCCGGGATCTTCTTTCCGATAAAGACTTCTAATTCTGGCCTGGTCGGATCTAGATTCACCTTTTCCACCTCGTCCACCGCCGTACACATCGAGGGCCCTCGAGGATCGGGTATGTCGCTCGGCTCAAAACCAATCCTCGGGTCGAGGTCTTCTGACTCCAAGGTCCGCGTTCCCGGTTGGGGCTCTGTGTTTTGTGGGATGGGCATCTCGTCAATGAGTATGTGCAGAAACTGTGCTTCGAGCTCAGGAATTTCCTTTGCGGGATCGTCGATCTCGACGGGCTTCCTGTTGAAAAACCCAGGATTTCTGGGGACGCCATTATCCCACAGGGCCGTCAAATACTCCTGATCGTCTATGTTCATTTCTTCCGTAGGGTCTATCTCCTGACACTCCGTCGTTTCGTTCTTGAATTCCTCGTCCTGAGGGTTTTCGCCCCCCGAGGTGGATTCTTGGGAGATTATTTGGGGGTTATCGCCCCCAAATGCCCCAGTGTTAGTATCATTGTAGTTTGAGGGTATATTTGCATCCGAACACGAAAGATAATTAAAGCATTTCCTCGCCATATACTGGTCACCTCGAAGGGTGCCGACCACACCACTCAAGGTGGGAAACTTAATACAGTAGTAGTGGGAGGACGCCACGGCCTCAAAGGCATCGAGGAACGGCCTCCCGAAAAAAGCATTATAGATATTGTCTGCATCAACGATAACAAAATTTAACAGGCGAGTCATATTTATGCTCGGGTCTTGGTGGTCCTTCAGCTCCACTGCCATCCTTATGCGTCCCCGGGGGCGCACTACCACATCGCCGAAACCCTTCAGAACTCCATCATATGGGCGGACATAGCTGGAGAGGTCACCGAGCTGGTCCAACGCCGACTTGAAGATGAGATTGCAATGGGCCCCGTTATCCACTAAAATCCTGGCCACCTCGACCCCGAGGATCCTCGCAGTGACCACCAGAGCATCTTCCTTGGGATATTTTATCCCCTCCCTATCCTTCTCGGAAAAGGTTATAGTTATCCCGCGGGAGATGGTGGACTCTGCCTGGGGGATTACCACATTCACGCCTTCAAACTCACGCAACTCCTCCTTCCTCTGTCTCTTCGATTTGTGGATGATCGGCGTCAGACCGCCGATCATGTTGACGCGCGCTCCCCCGCGGACGGGCGGATCTTCGTCCTCAGGTACCACCGCTGGAGGTGGAGGTAAAACCAATTGATTTGGTCCGGGATGATCAGGTTCGCGTCTCTGCTGCTGATTAGGTCGGTGATTCTGATCGTCCTGATATCCTCGTCCTCGTCCTCTTCCCCCTCTTCCGCGACCACCGCCCCCACGCCCGCCGCCTCCGCGTCCGGCGGCTGGGCGACCGCGCTTCGGTGCCCGGAGGAGGTCGGCCAAACTTCCATCCTCGTAGAGTTGGCGAAGTTGAGCGATCAGATCGCGACACTCGTCGGTTCTGTGCCCGTTTTCCTGGTGGAAAGAACACCATTTGCGCGGGTTTCTCTCGTCGGGGCGGCTTCTCATGGCCTGAGGGGGAGTTAGGATATTGATATCCCGCTCGTAGAAAACCTGCAGAATCTGGGTAGGGGTTCGCCCCAAAAACGTTCCTTCCTCAGCGCCTTCATCGACGATCTCGACTCTCCGCGGCGCCTGAGGAGTTCCCTGGTAAATTTTGTAGTTGGCCTTCTTCTTTCCACTTTCATGGTATTTCACCGTCGGGGGCGGCTCCGTCCAGTAATCAACCATTGCCGGACCCGAAGGCTTCTTCTCGGCGAGGGCTCTCGCTCCCTCCTCGGGCTCCAACTCTTTCATCCGCTCGTCGTATATTCGCTGTTGGGCTATCTCCTCGCCTGCCCTTCTGCGGAACTCGGTATATGACTTCGGATAGTCCTTCATCATTGGTTTGAACAGGCTGGACGTCGGTCGCAAACCGCCCAGTACAGAATGAACGAGGATCTCGTCGCTCACTCGGTCCCCCTGCTTAGCAATCCGCTCCACTCGGTCTATATACATCTCGTCAGATTCATCCTTGCCCTGCTTGACCCCCATCAGACGTTGGCGGCCCTCCGAGTAGCTCACCTTGGATGCGAAGTAAGACACGAACTCGTCCCTTAACTCCCCGAAGCTATCTATCGACCTCGGTGGGAGGCTAGTATACCATCGGTGAGCCATGTCGCCAAGAGTCAGAGGGAATAAGCGGCACTTCGTGGCGTCTGACGCTCCTCGGCCGACCATGTACGTGTTATATTTGTTCAAGTGGACGTCGGGGTCGGACGCTCCGTCATAGATGAAAGTTAGCAACGGGGCGACGTCGGGTTGCGACCTGGCCTGCTCGATTCTAAGGGTCAGGGGTTCGGCGAGAGCGGATCTCTTCTTCGGGTCACCACCCTGTTCGGCCAGTCTCCGTTCGACCTCCTCCAGGCGTCTTGCGAGTCCCGGGTCGGCTACAACGACTGTCCTCGGACTTGCTGTGGCGCGGATAGGACTGGTTGCCTTTCGTCTATGCGCCGTCGCACGGGTGGTCTCCTCGCGGGCCTCAGCCTCGAACTCTTCTTCCAGGTGGCGGGCCTCGGGGTTTTGTCTCTCGGTGACTGGCCTCTTCTCCAGGAAACGGGACCGGGCCTGCAGTTTTTGTATGGTCTTCTTGATCTGTTCGGGGGTATTGACTTGCCCCATGTCCAGATCTGGCTCTTCCGCGCCGGCCGTCGGCATTAACTTCTCTGCTTCCAGAACCTGCTCGTGGAGGAACTTCTGTCTTTCCCTGGTTTCGGCCTCCTCCGCTCGCAAGGTTTCGATCCACGCCAGCTGGCGAGTGATCTCGTCCGCGACGACAGGGGTCGTCGTTTCGGGGTTGTTCAGCGGCATGCAAGCTTCGCCCGAAGCCCCCGTGTTCTGGGGAGTTGCCTCCCCGCGATCTGCAGTGGCGGCACCTGAAACACCTGCGATTTCCATGAAAACACAATCGAAATATGGTCAGCTCAACGCTCGAGGATTCCCCCTCCTTCTAGCGCCAATTGTTAACGCCGATAAAAAACCGGGCAGAAACGGCTTATATCGTACGAGAACACGAGAGATTTCTTTTGAGGATTGAGCTAACCGGAAATGGAAAATAAAGTTTTTAAGCTTGAAAAGGAAAATGCACTATTTTTGGGGGCTGCCAATCTTCCCCTTTTGGTAAGTTTCACAGGGTATTTATAGATACAGTTAGAGTTTTTCCCTCTTTTGACCTAATGGGCTTTAACCGAAATTACTACATGGGCCTGATATATGGGCCGGTCCACATTTCCGCCGCCTCTCTAGCCGGGCACACTGAACATCCAGCGGAGGAGATCTTCAGCTGGATTATCCTTGTCTATGACTTGACGGATCTTCATGACCTGGATAGACTTCATCATCGGTAGTCTTCAGAACTATCCACCCCGGGTGTGGGCCGTCCTAGGAGGCTCGTAGCTGGTCTGCTCGGCGGGGACTTGTAGTCATCATGGCAGGGCTTTACACCTCGGACCTCCTCGGCGAGCTGATGTGGCGAGTTCTCCCCGGATGCCGGGCACCTCTCCCTGCCGGTGACCGGGTTGCGATCTTCTCTATCGGCCGGACAAGACAATAATAATAACAAACATTAATAAGGAAAATAGTGACACAACAGGTTCATTTTTAGTTCACTATATCTCAGGATTGCAATAAAAAAATTTAATTACTTTCACATCAAATAACAAAAATGTCCTCATATATTTGTTGTCTTATCTTCCATGAAAAAAATAAACCCACTCAGCCCTTAATTTAATTTTATTTATTTTTATATACTTTAATAGAAGATAAAATAAAAATAAAACTAAAAAACGGAGAAAAAACTGAAATACATAACAAAACTCCAGAATTAAAACCAACCCAATATAAATAAAATAAAATAAAATAGACCTTTTTAATAGATCTGTATGAAAAAAATTGAAAATAAAATTTGATTTGTATGAATAGATCTACCGATTTGAAATTGACAGTAGAACATAAAAAATTAAAAAAATCATTTTTTGGAAGCTAAAAATTGAAGAAGAACAATAAAAAGAAAAAAAAAAGAATGGAAGAGGAAATTAAAAATTACATGAAGATGGAGTAGTGAATTTTTCACAAAAGACGATAAATTGATTTTTTTTTTAATTATGATAAAGGTAAATAAATACAGTATGTAATACGGAGTATTTATTAACTAGGTTCTTGTTATGATAAGAGAGCCCAACTCTTCAATTTGGACCGTTAACAGTATTTAAGAGCGGGTCTTATATCTATCATGGGCACATAAAAATGTACCAAACACTATCTAAATTCGTTAACTCAACTATCATGCTTTTATCTAGCCCACCAAACGGGGCCTTAATGACTAATAATTTTTTTCTAACCTCCTATTTTACTTCTTTAGGATCATCCACTTTGAGTAAGAACTCTCGATCTTAGAATTTGCATCAATGTAAGAGGGTTGTTGTATTGTGAAAACTTTCAAATTATTTAGATTGACGAATATAAAATTATTTAAAAGAACACACCTTGTTGTGGGCTCACTCATAATATATTATTTTTTTAAATGAAAGTTTGACAAAAAATGAAGAAGACAGCTTTTATATTGTGATTAAAAATTTATTTTAAGAGAAAGTAAATTAAGATTTTATTTTAAAAATTATAATAAAAGACACAAAAACTAAAAAATATCTCATTTGTTTGAATTGTATTGCCATTAGAGTGTTTTTTTAAGAATTATGTCTTAAAAAAAAATTGGTAACATTATAGTTTTAAATACAAGCATTCAAGCATCAATAAAAAATGAAAAACATCAAAGCATATGAAATGAAAAAGACGAGTAACAATTTTTCATTTTTTTTCAAATTTGTCACACTTAATCATTTAAATAAAATCTATTTATCATATGTTTTTGATATAAAAAATATATGTTAATATTTAATTGCATAATTAATACCAAGTAAATTTCTACAAATTAAAATATCCAAATAAAATTGCACACAACTGATTTATATCATATAAATTCAAAACATAAACGCAGAGCAATAACAATATTGTTGCTAAAAGTCAGCTTATTGTTGCTAATAAAAATACAAGATAAATTCATTATTAACGTAATTGTTCTTGAAAAAAATACATAGAAATTCATTATTAACGCACCAATAACAGTATTGTTGCTAAAAAAATACAGATAAATTCATTATTAACGCAATAACAGTAGTAGTCAGCCTATTGTTGCTAAAAAAAATAATATAATGCGAGTTATATGTAGGATAATTGTTTCTTTATAAAACAATTTGGTTGAATCAAATCAACCATCTTTATAAAAAAAACATTCAAAATAAGTACATTTAAAAGCATTAGTCATATCCAGACACAAAATGTACATTTTTTCATAGAAATCTAAATAATTAGTTTGACGTTTATAAAAAGCATAAGACATAAAAAGCATAAGACCGCTATCAAATTTCCAAAAAAAAAAAATTCGCATGTACCGATCTCACCATGTCCACTGATTTATAAATTGCAACTTTAATTCATACCAACTCTTCAATTGATCTTTTATTTTACCGCTTTGCTATTACACACTTGCAACTTTCCATATACTTTAAACTATTCCGTTGTTCAACTCACCGCAGTTGTAAAGATATTATTAAAAGTTTTTTTTCACTTAACCACACTTTGATGCAATCTCAATCCCGGAAAAACACTACTCCCTCCATCTCCCAAAACTATGCATAGAAAAATTTGCACGTGAATTAAGAAAAAGTGAGTTTTTGTGTGTTTAATAATATAAAGTAGGGGTATAATAGGTATTGATGTGTAAGTAATAAAGTAGTTAGTTGAAAAAGTAGTGGTATAAGGGTAAATAAATGTGTATTGAGAGAATAAAGTTGTGAAAAGACATTCCATTTATGGAATGTGCACTGTTTTAAGGAATGGACTAAAAAGGAAAATATGCATTGTTTTAAGGGATAGAGGGAGTATTTTAGACAAACATTGCATAAAGGAAAAAAAAATATAAAGTATAAAATTTGAAACGTGATGGAGAATCAATGTGACATAAAGAATTACATTTGTGGAGAATCAATGTAACATAAAAAATTACATTTGTATACGAGCAACTATTTCACTTCTGTTTATTATATGTTGATATTTTTGATTGATTATTCCGAGCAAACTACTTTTGTTGAATACATGTTATTATATGTTGATATTTTTGATTGATTATTCCGAGTAAACTACTTCTGTTGAATATGTATTTATCGTAGTAACTAGAATGTCATAGCAAACTCACCATAGAGATTGAATCATGCTAAATTAGAATTCTATTTTCCTGACTAACAAAATTTATAAATTAGTTTCACATTGAAAAACTATTGAAAAGAATGACAAAAATAATTAAAAAAAGCTTATACCTCTAATAATGCCTCCAATATACAAATCTCTAAGAGAAGCTTGATTATTTCTCTGCCTCCACTATACAAATCTCTAAGAGAAGCTCGATTATTTCTCTAGTTAACATAAGATGAATTTGAAAAGAATAAAAAACCTACATTATATATTGTTTTTTTGATTCACTTAATATTTAAGATTATTATTATTTTAACTATTTTTAAGGTATAATATATATATTTTATTCTCAATTTATTATTTGTATGCTCAACACATCTAATAATTTTGTGCTCCATTTATAATTTACTTGTATATAAATATTGAATAGATATAATAAAACACATCTATTAATTTTGTGCTCCATTTATAATTTACTTGTATATAAATATTGAATAGATATAATAATTGTAAAATACTAAGTAATTATTATCAAACCATCATGATTCACTTCCAAATAACATGGTTATTAAATTTGTTATTAAATTTCCAAAATTTCTTGTATTCTCTCATCATACTTAACGGTTTACGAAAAGACTATATGTACAACAAAAATTTTGTAATTTATAGAAAAATAAAGTTTAAACAAAATTTTTTTGGTATTGTTTGATGGTTTACCAAGAGCATATATACAATAAAAATCTTATAATTTATATAAAAACAAAGTTTAATCGCAAAATAAAACATAATTTTTTTTGATATTGTTTGATGGTTTAACAAGAGCATATATACAATAAAAATCTTATAATTTATATAAAAACAAAGTTTAATCACGAAATAAAACATAATTGAAATTAATTTATTATCTTTATAACGTGAGTCATACTTTCGATCCAGAAACTCTGTTCAAAATGGTTGTTAAACCTCCATCTAGAAAGATCCAGAAACTCTGTTCAAAATGGTTGTTAAACCTCCATCTAGAAATTCTGACCAAAATGATTGTTATCAACATAAAAAATGCTTAAATAAGAAACAACAGATAAAACACACTAATCAAATTTTATGAAAATAATTTCAAACACATGGAAATCATGACTTGATCATTTTCTTTTTTCAACTACTATGATTCATTTGATTTGATGTGTAACTTTTATAAATTTTATGAAAATAATTTCAATCACATAATTTTTTTTGATATTGTTTGATGGTTTAACAAGAGCATATATACAATAAAAATCTTATAATTTATATAAAAACAAAGTTTAATCACGAAATAAAACATAATTGAAATTAATTTATTATCTTTATAACGTGAGTCATACTAGAAACTCTGTTCAAAATGGTTGTTAAACCTCCATCTAGAAATTCTGACCAAAATGATTGTTATCAACATAAAAAATGCTTAAATAAAAAACAACAGATAAAACACACTAATCAAATTTTATGAAAACAATTTCAAACACATGGAAATCATGACTTGATCATTTTCTTTTTTCAACTACTATGATTCATTTGATTTGATGTGTAACTTTTATAAATTTTATGAAAATAATTTCAATCACATTGAAATTATGATTTGATCACTTTTATTTATTCAACTAATATGATTCATTTGATTTGGTGTGTAATTTTATGGTGCATTGGGTAAGGGGATCAATTTCTTTTTTCAACTAATATTTATTTGATTTGATGTATAACATGTAAGGTGCATGATTAATTGTGGGTAAAGGGTAAGTTATTAGGGTTATAACTCATGGTGCAAGAACATACTTAGTAGTTCATATATTTGTTTACAAAATCAAGAACATATACTAGTAGTAAATATTTTTGTAATATAAAAAAATCAAATTTCTCTCTCATTTTTTAGGGGAACACAATGTGTGGGTATTCCGTACACAATTATAAGTACAAATTTGTTTTGTAGGAAATAGGAAGTATATATAGATAGATACACAATAAGTGTAAATTTATCTCATACATGGAAAGTGGGCTTTAGCATTGGAGACGTTATAGAACATCTCCAATGCTGCTTATTTGGGCACATTGGGTTTTGGCACCCCAAATTTAAGGGAATAGTTTGTCATCACTAATTTTTGATGTTTTCAAGAGACATGTATAGTTGGCTGAGTAAGAGTGAAACTTTCCCGTCGTCAGTCAGGGTTTTGTACTAATTTGCGTTCGGCTCGAACAATTTTAGGGCCTCCTTGACTGGACAAAAAACTACTCTGTGCGAACTCATCGACGACGCCCTTCGCTATAACAAGATTTGAAAAGGGTGCATTTGACATCTCTGATTCAACAAAGTCAATATAAACATTATATTATTTTATAAAAAAGGTGTATAAAATAAATCAAAAAGTGTAAAAAGTTGGTAAATCAAGGTGTATAAATTGCTCACTTTTTATCTTTGTCCACTTTGTGATGATATGACATATAATGAGGTCCACAATATAAAAAGTTGGTATTAGCACCAGAGATGTTCTAATCAATCTGTTTAATTCATTTTTTTTTTTTGTTTGTTGAGGATAATTGATCAAACGATGGACGCAAAGCAATTGAATAAATAAAAATTCGAATCTCTAAAAACCGATTAACTAAGCGGAAAATTTATAATGACACTGTTCTTGAATAATTTTATTTTGCATGAGTGATGAGTAGAAATTAGTATACAGAAAAAAATACACAAAATGAATAATTTTATTTTGCATGAGTGATGAGTAGAAACTAGTATACAGAAGGAAAAAAAACACAAAATTGTACGTGTTTCTATTTTTGATAAATTAGATGAGGCCCCCAAACAACATTTGATATCAAACAAAGTGGTATTGATTAAAATTACTCTGAAAATTGTGAAAAATGAAGTTACAACAATAACTTTTATCCCCACACATGCAAATAAGTAAAACATCATTTGTCATTCATAAACTCAAATCAACACTATTATGGATGCTTGTACCTTGAGCATTGTCATTTAAACTCTGTGTCACGGGGTGACCCATTTGACTATATATCCGAATGAGTTTTGGAACCTACAATATGAAAATTAAAAATAATAAGAGTATATATTACTCATATACTCCTTCTAATGTTTTTTTTTTAATTAACGTTTTGGAATTTTACACAGACTTTAATAAATAAAAATTATACCTAATCTACTTTTATTTATTGATATATTAAAACTAATTACGGAATGTGTCATTCTTCTAAAACAATGAAAAATATAGAAAAATATGAAGAAGGTAGTCAGATCATAAAAAAACTCATAATCTATATGAATTTGATTAAAAAAATAACTAAAACACAAAATAACTTCTCTTCTGTTAAAACAATGAAAAATGTAGCAACAAATTGATTGAAAATTTTAAATTCTTTTATTGAAAAAAAACATGAAGAAGGTAGTCAGATCATAAAAAACTCCTAATCTATATGAATTTGATTAAAAAAACAACTAAAATTATATGGAGTAAATCAACCGCAAATTTGGATAAGATTCGAAACACTCATTCTTTCTAACTACATCGTTTTGATGCCCTCTTCTCCACTGACTGTTGTGGACAATCAGACTAAGACTGACTGTTTTTTACAGTCGATGATACCACGTAGAAACGTCACCGTTTTGATACTACTAAGGACACAGACTGTTATTCGCAGTCGGTTTTCATTTATCTTTATGGTGAAATATTTGTGCTTGATCTTATGTAATATGTGTATGTATTTATATGCTATACACTTATTTTCTTAATAATGAATAAATGATGAGTTTTGTAATAAACCAACTGTAGTTTCACAAACACAAACAAATAGACAGTGTACATGAACACAAGATAATAAACCGAGACTGAGTGTATAAAAAAATCCAGCCTTCATCATGATCTGATTTTTTTTACAACGCCGAAAAAAAAACTCGTTTTAAGCGGACGCATAAAGAAATCAGCACTTTAGTTTTCCGTCCATGTGTGTCTACACTTTGTGCATGTATAAAATACGGTCATTGGCTCATCAGCTGACCTGGTCTGCACTTGGGTGAAGGTAGCTTCCCCGTAGTCACAGTCGGGGCATGAAACCCCTAAACACAAAAACATGCCCGATTATTCAATTAATCAAAAATTCTACCATACATAATTGCTACGAGTAATATTCATAAAAGAAAATCTAGTTAGCTTTCTAAATTACAAATATCCCCTTGAGTTTTAAAGGTTCTTAAAAATACCCTTCTCTTGAGAGTGCAAAAATCTTTGGGTGAAGATAAATAGGATATTTTGCTTACACCTCACAATAGCTACGTATGCAGAGCAAACATTAATACTATAACATGGCACATGGAGAAAGAAACAGGGCGTGTATGGTTCCAATAAATAATTTTTAATAGTACGTGCAATTATAAATGTTACCAGAAAAGACCACAGTGAAGAAAATTAACGAAAAGGTTACCTGAAGTTTTGTTTAGGTTCATCCAGTCATCGTCTGTGAAAATTGGATCTATCGGTTTCTTAACCAGATGCACGTGTCTATTTATCTTGACCTATTAAACAAAATGTATGTTAGATCTGTCAAATTTCAAATGGGGGTGTTCAAGTGCGGTCCCACGCCTAGCGCACACACGAGAGCGGGAGCTTGAATATGCACTAGAGAGCCTCAATCTAAATTTGGCCGGAATTGAGATATGGGTCCGCGGATATGAAAATTAAGAACCAAGAGAAAGAGATAGTACTAATATGGAAGAAATCAAATCTGCATAATTCTGGAAAAATAAGAAGAAGAGTGCGGTCCCTTTAAACTCAAAAGAGGGGAAAACAAATTTCCCTCTTATTACAAAAATGGTCCCTTTAAACTCAAAAGAGGGGAAAACAAATTTCCCTCTTATTACAAAAATGTCATTGCCAACTAATAACGAAAACGCCACTCCTAATAATAAAAGAAACGTTTTACGCTTCTCGTAAAGGAAATAGTAATACTAGAAAAAAACAACTCTTTTATGTAAAAGAAAAGGAATATAGGTCGGCACCTCGGCGGAGAAGACGACCAAAATAAGATAAAAATACAGTACAATATACGAAGAATCAAATACTGTAGAAAAGGAAAAAGAGATTTATATATATATATATATTCTGTGCGCGGAAATAATAAAGAAAAAAGGGAAAAAAACACTTACGGGACTTGGAGAGTGGCGATCCGGCGCCGCGAGTGGTGGTCTTGTACGGCGACAACGGGAGGTTTAGGTAACGGGAGTTTAATTTTCAATTTTTTTTGTTTGAATTTAAGTTTTACAGTTTTTCTAGATAGATTTATTTAGAACTATTATTTTAAAGATTTTTTTAACCTAACCCGCCAAATAGCCTCATACCCTCTCAGCTCAGTTTAAAACCGAACAAATTTGCTAGGCCCGTTTAGAAAAAAAATCTTCCTGGACCGTCTTTTAGAACATGTTTATATCCTGATCAAAGATTTTAAAGGTAGCAAAAAATTAATTCTTAGTGAATATTGTCCGATTATTGTTAAATAATCGTATCTATTTCAATTCGGATTCCAAATCGTTGCAGAGAGAAGATGAAGATTACTAGGAGAGACTTGGTTCGTAACGGCCCTGGAAGTGTGAAGGTTTTTTCCTTGTTTCCTTTCTTCTCCACGCGATTTTCTTCATGACCGGGTTGAATAAATTGTGAACGAATCCCTTTCGTTCTTGCTGTTTTTATTGCGTGCTGTGTTTCGGTGTAGATTGTCCCAGAAGAAGCAGATGATTTATGGGTCGCCTATAATCTGATAGCTGAGGGTGACGTTGTTGTGGCCATCACAGTCAGGTAGCTCGTGTGTTCTCTTCGTTCTCCGTTAGCGGCTTCCGATTTTGTATGTTATAATAATTGATTTCATATGATTGTTGTGTGCAAATTTATTCTATAGAAATCCAACTCTGTAAAAGCTGTACCCGGTGGTGTGTAAGGTGACTTATAATCTAGGAGACGTTTCATTTGGTTGAGAGGCGGACTATAGTTTGTAGTGTGTTATGTCAAATCGTTGCATTTATACTTGTGTCGACACCCTTTTTTATTTATCTCGTTTAGTTTGTTGGTGTACTTTTTTGCTTGATCAAATTGTATATATATCACGTGCTTTCAAATCTGCAGGAAGGTTCTGAGAGAAGCTGCTTCAGGAGGAAGAGATGCAGAAAGAGTAAAACTGAAACTAGAAGTCAAAGTTGAGGTGATCCTTAATAAGACTGTATCAAGCATTTTATTTGATTGTTTTTCCATCTAGATTTTTTGGATAAGTGCTCATGTATATAGATTGATATGATTAATCAGTAGTGCTCTATATCAGTCATCTACTCATCTTACAAAAACCATTGACAACATGAGGCATATTAACATAGTTTAGGGAACTTCAAGTCATATTGAAGCTACTTTCCACAAACTTAAATGGGTATAAACTTTTTGATATTGTCTTTTGATAAAAGAACAAGTTTTTTGGGTTTCATTCCGAAATTCTGTTTCTAATCTCTCAATTTGGTTGAATCACTTCATGCTTACTCCTTATATTATGAAATTAATTCAATTTATAGTTTCAGAACAGAGCTTGCATTTAACTAGTCTACTAGAGAACTATTGAATGACAATCTGGTTAAAATATCAGGCTGTCGAGTATGATAAAGAAGGATCTGCCTTACGGATACGTGGGAAGAATGTTTCGGAGAATGAACATGTCAAGGTAAATTTTGGATTTAGCTTTTATTCTTCTAAATTGTTTCATACCGTTAATTCTGGAATTTCACTTTAGTTCTGATGATACAGATAGGGGCATTTCACACTCTAGAGATTGAGCTCCAACGGCCTTTTGTATTAAGAAAGGTACTATTTTATTTTCTATTTTTAATCACACTCTTTCCACAATTATTCCTGAATTTTGTTAGGCTCTTTTTTAATCACACTCTTACCATTGATATATATTTATTTTTTCTCATCTATTTAGGAGCTCTGGGACTCACTGGCATTGGATGTGATTCGCCAAGCATCTGGTATATGTCTTTAAATAAATTAAAAAAAATTATTCAACTTTGGTTGCTACAGAATCGTCGATTATAATAATATACTTGCTACGCATACAATACCTACTTTCCCACCCCCAAATGCGCACACGTTATTTTCTTCATCATATATCAAGGCAATGATAATATTAGTATAACCACAAATCATCAATGGAGAAGAGGCAGCTAGGTTCTTAATTATGCCCCAATCAGGGCCAACTGAAAAATATTAAGGAGCTTTCTACATTGCTAATTCTTAGATCCTTTATTTCTTAAGAGTAGCATAGGCAGATTTAAAGATTTGCTTGGTAATAGAAACAACTCTACTCTATGGGAATTTGCGTATTTAAGGAGTACTGAAGAGGTGAAGGAGACATAATATTAAGAAATTATCTCATTACCTTTTATTTCCACTCCAAAAACAGTCTTAGACAATGTTTTTAACGCACAATTGTATTATCTTTTAAGTTTTAATGCCCAAACAGCCTGTCCTCAAGACACCTCAATTTTATAATTATTGTGAATGTTCATATGATGCTATTTTATTTTTTAATGTTTAAAAGCTGCGTAAAATCTTGGACAATATTTTCGGATTTCATGGATTCTTGCATTCTATTAGCTAGGTGTCAAGTGAAAATTGTAAGAAAAATATTTACAATTGAGTTCCAGTTTTGCTAATTTAGACTTTCTATTTTGTTTAGATCCAAAAGCGAGTGCGGACTTAGCTGTTGTCCTGATGCAAGAAGGTCTGGCACATATTTTACTTATTGGTAAAAGGTAATCCATCCTATCTTGATTATGATACATAGTTCAATTGAACTCTCTTAATTTAATTGCTGAAATCAGAAAGCTTTGTAACTTTCCCTTTCTTCTATATTGGAAACCTTTAGTTTTATATATTAGACTAGTCCGTGTAAAACAGGTTTTATTAAAGACAATGTTCTAAAAAACGCTAGGCGCTAATAGGACGGTGACCTGGGGCCTAGCGCCTAGACGGCTAGACGGGGGCCTAGACGGAATTAGACGGATCTAGGCGGATTTGATTATTTTAATATAAATATATATATTATCACTAAAATTATTTAATAGGAAAGAAAAAAATTGATTATTTTAATATAAATATATATATTATCACTAAAAATGTTTAATAGGAAAGATAAAAACAACGGTCAAGGAAAAGAGGAGAAATAAAGAAAGTTAATAAATAAAAGGAAAATGAAAACTAAAAGGGAAAAAGGAAACAATAAAGGAAAAATGAAAAAATAAGGAAAAAGAAACAGACTGGAAAAATAAAGAAAGTTAAGAAATAAAAGGAAAATGAAAACTAAAAAGGAAAAATGAAAAAATAAGGAAAGAAAACAGACAGCTTAAGGAAGAAAAAAAATGGCGGAGGGCTGTGGTGAGTGCTAACTAGGTTTTTTTTTCAACTTTTTACTTTTATATCCCGCCTAGAAGTCTCCAGATCCGCCTACAAGCTGTCCAGATCCACTTAGCCCGCCCAGAAGCCATCCAAAAGCCTCCAAAAACCCTCCTTCCTAAAGGCCCGCCTAGACCAACCCGCCTAGAGCAAAACTGAGAGGTTGACCGGCGCCTAGCGCCTAGGCGGCCGCCTAGGCCATTTTTTAGAACAGTGATTAAAGACTGACATGAGTTGTTTTAATACTCGTCTTGGAACATAAAGTTCCTGTATTTATGTGTTGTTGTTTCTCCAAATCTTATATTCAATTGATCCATGTGTCAACAGTGTGACAACGACCCGATCTCGTGTAGAGACTTCAATACCTCGTAAGCATGGACCTTCCATTGCGGGCTACGATAAGGTATAGATGGTGACCTCATCATGTTTTGTGGTTATATATGGCAATCTTTTCTATGAAATATGCAGGTTGTTAAATCCTAATACCAAGCTTACTTATCCTTACAGGCCTTGAATAAGTTTTTCGACAATGTGTTACAGGTGCAGTCATCTTAATATGTTTGTTTTGCTTGTCCTGTTGTTCTCATGTAATTCCATAATATTATGAATAATTCATCAACAAATTTCGTCATCTGTTGCAGGCCTTTCTTAAACATGTTGATTTCAATGTTGTTCGTTGTGCAGTGATTGCAAGTCCAGGATTTACTAAGGTCGAGCTTTATTTTTATTTTTATCTGCTACTGCTTTTTCTTTAAATTTGTTATTTGGATTGGTAATTATTTTCTTTAAAGTTTGATGATGTATAATATATCTACTCTCATTCATATTTAGGACCAATTTCATAAGCATTTGTTGTTGGAGGCTGAAAGGAAGCAGCTGAGGTCTGTCATTGAGAATAAGTCACGCATTATTCTTGTACATACTACATCGGGATACAAGTAGGATATCTGTCTCCATTTTCCTGAATGTTTGTTACCTTTTTTTTTAAATGTACAGGGTCTTTTGATGCGATACTCTTGGACATTATTTTATTTTATTTTTTATTTTTTTTATAAAGTAAATTGTTTGAATTTTATCTGTTGACATCATAGTCTCACATTATAACTCTCTATGGACCCTAACTTCAAAAACTGTCACAGGCATAGCTTGAAAGAGGTTTTGGATGCTCCGAATGTTATGAATATGATAAAAGACACACAAGCTGCACAAGAGGTAGTACCTGCAGCTTCATCACTTTAGATGTCCTCCATTTTCTATCTTTTATCTAATTTTGTATCCGATAAGCTGTTTGGTTTTCTTTTCTTTTTCAGTTGCACGTGTTCATCTAATAATTACCTTATTTTATAATACAGGTCCGAGCACTCAAGGAATTCTTTGCCATGCTTTCTAACGTAATGCTCTGACCTTCATTTACGTGTTCTGGTCATAGATTTTTGTTCTGAAATGTATATATAAAAGTGATACGTATCTTTGTGGGACGGATGGAGTATATGTATCGCGAGGACTGTAAACAAAAAAAATGAATAGAAGATAACATTAATAGATAGTTGTAAAGCTGAACGCCCCGAGTTATTTGCAGATTTCTGCCTGTAGTTTTGTCATAAAACTTACAAGAAAGCTGATGACTGCATTATTTTCAAATTCTACTTTGGTCTGTTTATTTGATTTACTGCTTTTGGTTTTAGGATCCTGAACGTGCATGCTATGGACCAAAGCATGTTGAGGTTGCCCATGAGCGAATGGCTGTCCAGACACTTCTCATAACTGACGAGCTCTTCAGGTTAGTTAGTCATTTCACTAACTCGTATAAACCAACCGTTCAATCACAGCTCTAAAGGGAAAATTAAATTTTCTTTATGTGTTTTCTTCATGTCTATTTTTCACTTGTAACCTTAGCCTTTTGATGGATAATATCTCCAGGAGTGCTGACATACCAACAAGACAAAAGTACGTCGATTTGGTTGATTCAGTGAAAGCTTCGGGAGGCACTGTTTACATCTTTTCATCTATGCATGTTTCAGGAGAACGTGAGTACTCTGGATTCTGTTTTTAGCTTTTAGTGATTATTACAAAAACACCCAAGGTTTGGTCTAAGAGGTTTCAAATTACCAAAACACCCATATGCTTTTTCCCTGCCTTAGTTTCAAGTAGGTAGCTCTAACATCTTTCTTCTAGTAACTACCAGTCTACCACAGCTCACTAGTAGTTTCTATGATTATCCCTAGCCTTTTTTCATTTAACCTCCTTGTTTGAGAAATTTTGAGAATGGTTGATTGTGTCTGACTCGGATTTTCTCTGTGTGTGTTTTTAATGTTGGTTTGCACTAACTGGAGTAATTTGTTTGCAGAACTGACACAGCTAACTGGCATTGCTGCTATGCTTCGTTTCCCCCTGCCGGACCTTGAAGACATTGAAATGTGATAGGTGGCCATTTCAGATAAATGCTATTAGACGGTGTGTGGTGTCTTGGTATACGTCTTATATGATCTTTCTAGATGTACATGTATTTATATGATCAGAAAGTAAGACCTATAGGGACGAAAACAGCAATTAGAATGTTTCGCTCATTTAATTTTCATTTGATCGTGTATTCTTTATTCATTCAACAGTATCACATAGTTGTGAGAAGTCGTAATTGGTTTAATAGGCGATGATGCAGGATTGCGTTCGATTGTTGGATCCTCACACGCTTATATCGATCAAGTTAGTTATGGATATTATTCGTATTGGATAATGAGGGATAGGAAGAAAAAAAAAAGAGAGAACCTTGAAAATAACAAGGATTGCCACTGTGCTATTGTGAATTCTAGTATTAATATATTCTCCAATATCGAATTCTGATGGAGTGATGGAGAGAGATTGGAGAATTGTGAATTTCTGATATCTGAAAATTTGTCAGAACTCAAAATAACATATGCAAGTAACTACATAATGAAGTATCTATTAAATTATGGGGGATTTTTATCTAAGGGATACTCTAATTGATTATCAAAATATAATTAAATATCCTAATTTTTGTAATTATAATTTAGGGATTGAGTACCAAAATTAGCATTTTAATCATATAAAATAATATTTTATCACATGAAAATGATTTGATCAGAATAGAGTGGATAAAATAACTGAATTCAATCACAATGATAAAATAAACTCAAAACTAAATAATTGCCTCAATAATTATAGGGGTAAAATAGATCTTTTAATTTTGAAATGTTACCTTTTTTTTACATAAATGCAATCTTCAAATCAAATGAAAAAAGTTTTAAAAAAAATTAACACTAAATTATAAAGTGAAATTTGTAAATTAAGATTTACTTTATTATAATTATGTAAATCAATTTCCTCTAAATTTAAATACTTCTTAAATTATTTATACAATTTACATTTATAGGTCTTTTACAGTTAGACCAGGTGTATTACGGTTTTAAAATCAAAACTAGACCGAGATTGAAAATTTCTATGAACATAAAACCGGACTGAATCATCCTTACCAGACAACAACAAAATATTTAACTATTTATTTTAACTTTTGAAATATTGGGATCTTCTTTGTCAAAACACTATTTTCCTATAGTATTATATTTGTTCCAACAAATTATGCACATTTTGTTAAGAATGAAAATTAAAACAAATGTTACTTTTGTGACTTTTTAATCAAGAATTAAAGAGTAAAAATAAAATTTTAAGTTAAAAAATAAATAAAATAGTTGTAGTAAGATTTAACAAATACTTGAAAAAATAGAACTAAAATAATATTTGATAGAAAAAAAAAACACTATTTTTTAGAGTGCAGTATATATATATATATATATATATATATATATATATATATATATATATATATATATATATATATATATATATATATATATATATATATATATATATATATATATATATATATATATATATATATATATATATATATATATATATATATATATATATATATATAAGACATCCTACAAATATAAGTATTCATGTTTTATGAATTGTACATTTAATTAATATACTCCGTAGTATTCATGTATTAGGAATTGTACACTAAATATAGTATTCAACTAATTATGTATAATGAATTGTACATTTAAGGAATAAATACCAAGAGTACTAACTTAGTATTGGTGATTTTACTATGGTATTCAAAGTCTAAAAATAGTTCATAAATATTATCCATGTTTAACAAAGAAATCATATCAAATATACTCAACTAAATTCACTTTCATATTCAAACAATCTTAATTATCGTATCATAATCTTCTATTAATGGTATAAGTTTAATATTTTCTAATTTTATTTGATTAAATGGATGTGATCTTGTTTTCCTTATTTTGCCAAATATACTTACTAAATTAATTCTTCAAAATCACTTTCACCAACCATTTAGATACAAATACATTCTCGAGGCCTTGGTATAAATACAGGCTCACACCCACAATTTTTTTCAAAGAACGAAAAAAAAATGTCTAAACTATTCATTCTTGCAGTGCTTCTTCTTCATTCCCTAGTTGCACAATATGCCATTGCAAGGCAAAGACCTTCTCCCAATGTAAGCGTCGGCGAAGGGCCCGAAGCAGTCCAGAAATGGTTCGATAATCTCCCGAACGCAAAGGAAAAGCTGACCAAACTTCACTTCTATTTTCATGACATCATAAGTGGCAAGAACCCAACAGCTGTTACGATTGCGAAATCCAATCTGACTTACGCTAACGATTTCGGAGTCCTCAGGATGATGGATGATCCGTTGACCGTTGGGCCCGAGGCTAACTCAAAGGTCATCGGTCGGGCCCAAGGGCTCTACGGGTCGACTTCGTTGGGGGAGTTGGGCCTGCTCATGACCCTCAATCACGTGTTCACCGACGGGGAATTTAAAGGTAGCACACTCAGCATACTCGGCCATAACCCTATCCTCCACCAATACCGTGAGATCGCAATCGTTGGTGGCTCGGGTGCTTTCAGGCTAGCTCGCGGTGTGGCAACCGCAAAGACCGTTTGGTTTAATGCACAAGGCGATGCTGTTGTCGAGTACAATGTGTTTGTCCTTCACTATTAGTTTTTATTCTAACATTTGTTGTCTGGTTTTGAGGATGAATAATGATTATTGGTGCTCTTATGATTGAATTCTTCAAATATATAAATGGTGTAATGAAACCTTAAATCAGCTGATGAATTGTTTATACGACCTTAAATTATTGATCCCAGATTCATCTACTTGTAAAGAAGCTTGCGCTGGACATTCATTCATATACAAAAGAAAGATTTTACGGTGCTTAATGTGCTTTTATTGGCATCTATAAAGAGAAACAACGCTAAAACAACAAAATATTTACACACACGAATGCTCGATTCAAAATTTTGGCCTAAAACTGAAGGAATCAATTTCCCAGCGGCTATTATCACAGACATTAGCCAATTAGCCCAAACGAGTGTTTGCACCATGTTTCGTTTTTACACCAAAACCTGGATCACAAGGATTATATTGTTTAAACGCAAGAAAGGGCGTTACTTGACAACGCAGCAGGTACCTGATATCAAAGCAAAGATCACTCTGTATCATTAACTTGTTTGAGAGAGAGATGAAGAAAGACTTCACTTAGGAGCTAACAATTCAGGATCCAAAAGACCATTTAACAAGATATTGTAGCAGTCAAAATGCCAATATTTGAAGAGTTTGTCGCATCATGAGCATGCGAAGTTTGAATATCTACATTACCATTTCGTATATTATTGTGTGTTTAAACCTACTGTATTCCATCCAGTTATCTGCCATCTACTAAGTTTTCTTTAATCCCTCGTATGGGGTTTCTAACACGGGTTAGAATAGATCAGATACCGTAAAAGTTGTAATGTAAAATAAATTAGTCACTAAACCAAAAAATCTTGAATTCACAAATGGCGTGCATTGGATTTTGGACCATGCGTTTCTGTTTCAATCGATGAATTTTAATAGGCACGTCAAATAAAGGAGAGAAGTATACTACGTTGAAACTGTTACAGTTAAACTGAGGTCATTATTTAACACAATAATGCAATTGCCGAAAAATAGAAATCCATAATTTATGTATTTATTAGGCATTGAGAAGTTCTTTTTTAAAACTCATTCTCTAAAAGAGTTTTAAGGTGTTTTCCAAGAAAAAGGGATGAGGAAACTTCATAAGACAAAATTATCGATTATCTAAACCTATATTGACCTGACAGGAAAATCAACAATGAAAAACCTTTAATTCAGGAAAAACCTAAATTGACTTGAACACCAACAAGTAACAATTGTTCACATGCTATCCAACCATGAACCTACCAAATACAGGAGAAAATAAATAACAATGGGAAAGAGGAAACATAAGAACCGTATAAAATGCTGTTACGAGTAAAAGACAGCATTTGTCAAAATTTGGAAAAATGCATACCTTGCAAATGCAATCCACCAACCATTTCCAGTTTGTTTTGAGAATGACAGCTTTCCACACGAGAGGCGACCAATATATCTAATTTTGCCAACCAAAAAGCAACTCCAGAATATGTATGTGGCATGGTTGAAAAATTCGAAATAATGTCGTCGGAGGTATCATAGGAACCCGAAACTGTGTTTTCATAAAACCAGTCTTCATTGATAGCAGCTACAAAATCAGCCAGGACCTAAACCATCATAAAATTGGAAAAGGGCAGAAATGAAGTTTCAGAAACTTTACCACATCAGAGAGAAAGCAATGATAGATTCAAAAATATTTATCACCTGTAGAAACTCTCTCAAACTGGAGACACGGCGTAACCTATTGACCCATAGATTATGAGATCTTTTCCACGAACCCAAAAAGGCATCTTCAGGAATAGCTGACTGCAACAAGAGAGTTAAAAAAAATCAATGGCTAATATATACAACTAATTATGGAGTCAAACTTGAGGTTAAGAATATCCTTTAAAAAAAGTTTATATGATTCAATGCTTCCCCTTTGGTCACACGAACTTTAACATCAAATTTGTATAGAATTTAAAACTGATGCACTTAAAATACAAGTGATTGCACTAATAAATACTACATCAGCTTAAGTGAATTGATTATGTCTTAGTTTTGAAGCTCTTCATAAGCCATAGACTTACCCTGTAATATTTCAAAGAGATCTGCATCCAATTATAGGCAGCCCACTATACAAGGGGCAAAATGATATCATATAATGTCAAGGCCTCAAAGGAACGTGAAAAGCCAAAATTTGCATTTATAGTTATTGCAATAAGTATCAATGAAATGAAAACACAGAACTACAGCACAGGAAATTATATGATGTAAAATAGAATCTTTAGGTGGTATTCATTTGCATAATGTGAAACTCTAAATATGTCATAAACATTAGGTTTATGCTTTTAAAAATAGGTTTATGGGCACCCACCTCAATTGCATATATTGCAGCTTTGAGTGCTTGTAACTGAGAAGATAAAACTCTTCGCCTTCGGCATTTATTAGCATTGATATTGGCTCGACAAACTGCAGAATGAACAGCATATCTTTCCTCTAAGTCAAACCCAAGCTCAAATGTAGTATGACATACTCTACAATGTTTCTCATCTTTCCAATAGAGATCCTGACACTGATCACATCTTCTGAGAGAATCAAGATAAGCCTTTTTTCCCGTTTTAACAGTGATGAGATCCGAGTAAAAAGACTTCCATATCGCTGCATCAAAATCTTCAGAATGGCTTCCTGCAAGCCCCTCTCCTTTCTTCCAAGCTTCATCAACGGCAGCGCCAGTAGAAGAGGGTGACTCATTTTGCATCTCACTCAAGCTTAGCCGGTTGTCTACACCAGACACTGGTGAGGAACTATCATCCCTAGAAGTATGTAATTCAGATTGAGCTGACTGTGCCAGCTGACCATTTTTATCATAATTTGGAATATTGGACATGGTTTGACTCAAATTGAGTTCTCTTTTTTCTAAGGATGCTACAAGGCGAGCCTCCCGAGTACCCCTACGGTCCAGAACCGACATCAACGTAAACAAAGCCTGCACAAGAGCAGGACACTCAATCAGTTCATGCAAACAGCAAAAGCTAACTTATAGAGTATTTTAAGGAACAGTGTCAAAGAAATATACCTCTTTAGAATCAATCATCTCCCAGTGGCCATCATCGGAAGATTCAAAGTAAATCCTCCTGTGCCCAGGATCAAATTCATCACAAGGGCCCAAGAATAACCAGTATCTATTGTACCTACGATCAGAACCCAGTAAGATAGACTGCATAGGATGTAAGATGTCTTCTGCTTCCATTTGTTTTGCAATCCTTTTCATGTTAGCATTCTTCTCTTCATCATCAATCTTTGACATGACAACCAAAGAATCAATTGGTGTTGATGTATTTACGTCTGGTCCATCAAACATTTGCCCACCAAAACTTCCCAATATCCCTTGAGACTTGCAATGTTTCACCTTTGATCTTTTTATTTTTGCACCAGAACCATAATGATTGATGTTCGAAATACAATCCTCACTTGCCATCAAGATATCCTGGAAAAAGTTTGCATGACAATGAAGCATATGTATCAGTAACTTGAATATTCGTATTTAATATACCCACTTCTTGATAAACATAAGGGATGCTAGAAAGATTGCGTATGCAAACATACTTGTATATCAAATAATATACCAGTGGAACAGATCAGGCATAACCATGACATGGTGCAAGGGCATAACCACGAATGACTCGGAAAGTTAATTTTTTCTCCCATAACAGAGAAAATATAAATATATTCAAACTTCCTCGTAACTTGGTTTACTATTAGTGTCATTATTCGGACCCCAATTTAAAAAATCTGCCTTTCGAGAAGACAGCTTAGTCCCAATTGCTAGATGATGAACCCTCCAGGCTATCTACCTAAACATGTTACCATGTGCCATCTCAAAGTGTGCACATCAATTCAGGATTTAACATTTACCAACATATATAAATTTCATCCAAGCACATTAATCTGACTTCAACCAATTAAAAAAAAAAAACATCACAGATTCACAGTCGAATTTTTGTATATGGAAAGGTAAAGAGCTTGTATGATTCCTTTAATGAAAGCTAAAATCAAGCAATCAGCATTAAACTACCTTGAGGTAATCATATTTGACAAACAAAGCTAATGAGCTAACTTACGCAATGCCAAAAGAAGAATAAAGTATAATTTGTTTCTCAAGCCGTGAAGAGGATAAGGATGATGGCCAAAAAAATCTTAAGGCATGGAATCACTGTTTTTCCGACAAGAAGACAAGCAAATTCCCATCTGGAATGACATTTCAAGTGATCCCGCCAAAATGAATACGAGGAGAAACTGGCTTCTGTTGCTTCCAAAAAAAGTCTATAGAATGTTGGTGGCCTAAGTTACCTGGACTCGGATACGAGTGTCGGGTTCAGATACGTATTCGAGTGTCGGGTACTTGAAAATTATACAATTTTACAAGAAATTAGTTAATAATTTACAGTGTCGAACCCATACCCATGTCCGTGTCCTGTCGTGGGACACGGGTACGATGGTGGTTTCCGGAGAGTCCGGGTAACATAGTTGGTGGCAATATGCTAAATATATCAACCTCTATAACCACTCCAAATTTTCAGGACACCAAGTGAACTGAAAAAAACATTAACAAGGAAAGTAGGGATTTTTTTTGTTTTTCTGTGTTTGTGTGTTTCGTAGTCTGTAGAAAACAAATCACCCAACAACTTCAGCAAATACATGTCCCTGAAAATAATTGAAAAGCAATGTAGAGGTATACTTCAAGATGTCATGAACCTCCCACATATATTCATTTTCACACAATTGTACAGATCAAATGATGTATCAGCTAAATAGAAAAAGCAGAAGCAACACAAAGTGAAAATAATAATACCTAAATAGAAGAAACATAAAACCAACTACCTAAGGAGAAAATAGGGACCAATGGTAAATAAGGGTTACCTCCATCCTGATACTGGATCCAGCACGAAGTAGATCAATTAATGCGGCCAATGCATTGAGTTTCTCATCAATGCCTAAATCTGAATATTCACCCTCCATTAGTCCCAACAACCACACTTCTTCTGGATAGCTCTCATCAATTTCATCACCGACCGTCAAAATATGCATACTAGATTTACCATCATCAATTTTGGATGTACTGGAATCTCTGGACTCGTATTCAAAATCATTCGCATCGTTCCCACCAGTGACTTCAGAAATGTCATCTCCACTGCCAAATTCATCACAATCAGATGGATAATCATCACATTCCTTTTCTGTTGCATGGATCCGTAAACGATATCCGAAGGAGGAAATCTTTTCAAACAATGTTATGTCACCCGAAAGAGCTGCTGTGACTAAATTCTCCAGGTCGTGGACATTATCAGTGAGATCTAACTCAACAATCTTCATGGGAAAGAGAAAAAAAACAAAGTAAAAGCAAATATTATCAGCAATGCTGGTAGTTCAATGTTACAATTGCTAAGAATAACATAAGACTTACTGGTGAAGATTTTGCTAAATCCGATACTTTCATTCCATTATTTCCTCGAGTCATCAAAATACTGAATAGTTCTCCCTTCAATGTGCCAGGACTAAGCCCATACTTATCCATAAGATTGACGTCCTACAAAACAAAAATAAGCAAATTATGAGATTTCCTGAATGAATTATGCTCATGATCTCTTGTTTGATCTATCTCATCTCCAAATGATCAGGCACATATCTTATTAGTTATTACAAAATATACAAGCTACGCATACATATGAGAAGGGATAAGGCCTTTGTAATGATGTAAAATTACAAAATGCATTAATAGAAACCCTGCCTCCTCAGTCTGCACTAGTGTCATATTTATACATGAGTCTTATGCCAGACATTTTGTGATAGTAAAAACAAGGATGGGACTGCAGACCATATTCTGAACGTGATGTAGCAACACTACAGAGTGAATAAGAGAGACCATGATTATAAACAGATGAAAATCGTGCTTGTCAGGAGACGACTTACCTTGTTGCACCCTGCCTTCCTTGCAAGCTTAGAACCAAAGCCAGCGGCAACTAATACCTGACGTAGTATTTCTGTCCATGTCATTAAGTTAAGTGACTTCTGCCAGAACTCAAGAATAACGCGACGATGTTCAAGCTGTAAAGCCATGGAAACAGGAGGTTAAAACAGCAATATAAATTCAAGTCAGATGCACTCGTGTATATTCTAGGTGGTCATTAACCAACTACTCCCTCACTCCCACAAAGAAGATAACAATACTATTATGGGTTTGCCATAATGATAGGCTTGTCACCAAGTAGTATATAATTAAATTTTACTTACGTATAACCCATTAATTATTTAAACAGACAACGAATAAACAATTCATTAAACATAGGGGCATACATGGAAAGTACATAATTTCAACCATATTAACAAAATGATAATAAACTGTGTGAACAGAAAAAAAAAAAAAAAAAAAAAACTATCTTTGAGTGACAGGGACAACAGACAACGCATAGTTTCACAGAATATGAGCAAACAATCCCAGATACCCTGAATGGTAGACAAGCTGTTCTCTATTTTTTATCGAAAATTTTGTATCCAAAAAATTACACGCACACATATAGACCAATCTTTATTATCTTTGGAATTAGCCTCTCATAGACCTGAGTGAAGAAGAGTGTCAATTTACTTGTTAATAACCATTTTTTGCTCGCACATAGCAGTTCTTTTTCCTTTTACTATAACCATTTATTTCCATCTTGATTCTCATTAATAAAAGAGAAAATAACATTTATTTCCATCAGGCAATGTCTCCACTTCTCTATTCAAATGTAGGTCTGCATAGTCAGTATTGAAAATTCTACCAAACAATCCTCAAATACTGTAGATTAGGTGATCACCATGCATAAATCACAAACTAATTCAGTTATACTCGATGCATTTTCAATTTGATTACTGAAATGAGAAACATAATCTAAAATTATTGAAATATAAGTTATCCAAGTACTAAATTTAATTTGATTATTTAAACGAAACTTGAAAACTCCACTGTACTATAATCTTCCATTACCAATTCAGATAGGGATAATTTAAGATGCAGGCTCCATAAGTATAAGAGAAGGAATATCATCTTTCAATTCTACATCTGTAGAATTTCAGTTACTATACTTATGTGCATGATAAATCATAGTGTATTTAACATAATATCAAAGTTGAGCTGCTTTTCATGATAAATGAAGTACGACTGACACAACATAGCATACCGAATGAATCAAACCCAAGAACTTGCAATTTTTGCTTGCATGAGAAAAAATTCCTCTACTTAGCTCTTTGTCGACATCTAACAAGAGTAGTTTAAGAAGGGCCAGATGGACTTGCCCAAGCA
Organism: Euphrasia confusa; assembly: GCA_954870475.1. Lineage (NCBI taxonomy): Eukaryota > Viridiplantae > Streptophyta > Magnoliopsida > Lamiales > Orobanchaceae > Euphrasia > Euphrasia confusa. Next base: position 26,339,286 of record OX940967.1, read on the forward strand.
TCAATGAATCCTAGAAACAGTAAAGAGAATGTACTGTGAGATTATAGAATATACAACAGAAACACCGATACCTAAACAAACCAAACTACAAAAAATTAAAGTTAATCAGTAACATGACAAGGACATGAGCTCACCTTAACATGAAATGCTTTCGCAAACTCATCAAATGTGAATGAATACACACTGATTGTTACAGCATATGTACAAAGAAAATGGAATACCTTCAATATACAAATAAGAAAAAATTAGCAAAACAAAGCATATGTACTACATATATATAGAAAACAAATCTGGAAAGTGAGACGTTGAAAAAAAACATCAAACAACTTCTAATTGTATTAATATTAGGGCCTCCAATATTATATGTATAGTTATGTGTGTCTGCGTGTGTGTGCACGTGTGAGTCTGTAACAATGCAGTAGGCTCACAGACATACTACACACAATGGCATATCATTCTACAAATATTTTGTATTCTTATATATTATGGGGGTCTGCAATTCATAATTCTTGTTCATCTAGCAATTCGGGCAAATGTGCATCTTTCTTCATATCCAACAAATCACCATAAGAAATAACAAGTTCGCAAATATAATAAACATTGCTTTTCAACAAAAACATTGGCTCTCAGTCTGAAATCATCAACTACATTTAAGGAGCAGAGATATTATAGGAACTGCTCAAAAGATGAGAAATATTAATAGAAACTATATCTTTACACCATCTTTAAATGTCAAGTTAAGTAGGGAACCAGCTTTAGCCCAAGTCGTATGGATGTATAAGGCATATTTTCCGAGCAAGCACACCTGGAGGCTGGAGTCTAATCCCACCGTTTGCGTATGTATGAATTTTTCATTGCTTATAACAAATCGTCATCTTTATTTGTAAAGTAGATTAGATTCCCCAAAAAATATGTGTAGGAAAGTTAGATAAGGAGCATGAATTAGTAGTCAATATTGTAGTTTGTGTTTAAATTTTTCCCTTGAATGTAATGGTTGATAGCTAGTGGTGTCATAACATTACTTTTACATTTTTATACTTGCAATAATTTATTTTTACGAAATGGCGCTCACTCTGGGACGTTCAAAAAAGGAAATAGGAGAGAAAGATTTGTGACAGGGAGAATTATTAAATTACAGTGTGACAAGGCTCATAAGCAATATCCATATAAATGGATTTGATGATTAAAATAACGGATATAAACAAATATATATATATATATATATATATATATATATATATATATATATATAAAACATGTGATTTCTGAAGCAAAATGATAAAGTGTGATCAGGGATCGAGTCAGCTAAATCATAGCAGAAAAAATGTTCATGTACCTTAAAGAGTTTGTTGACTAGCTCAGGCGAGGAAGCCCAGGGTTGCATGGACAATGGTAGACTCATTGTGACAGAATTTGGAGGGAACTTGGGAAGCAAGTCTATCAAAATACAGAAAGGAGAAATTATTAATATTTATCTGCTGATGCAATGATTTATCCAGACGGTCCCCAAATCAATAGAATGGATCACTGATTAAGGACATAAATTAAGCTGTTGAAATATAGTTTGACTAACCTTTGCAAAGGGAGCAACTATGAGAACCATTGGTTGGAAAATGAGCAGAACATGTTAATGGATTTGGTCCTGCTTGTAATTCTCTTAGTTCCAATTCCTCGTCATCCAGAAAAACCGTAATCTCTGTGTTCTCAAGACAATTTGCACCTTCAAGAGCAAGTTCACATTTATCTTTACGAGGCTTATTCTGCTTCTGAACCTTCTTACATTTGACCTGCAATTATAGTAATAACAATGAGTAGTCAGCATCTAATAGATTTCCTTGTAACTGCAAGTAATAAGCACAATAGCTGAACCAAACTTTACCCTTCTACTTCTGAGGGAACTCTTCCTCTTAGCTTGTTCTTTGTTTGCTAATATTTTCTGCATAACATATATTTATTTAACAAGATTTATGGTACAGAGCAAAATATATAAAGAATTGTGACATTAACTGATCAAAGAGGAGGATAAGAGAGCCAACCGAAATAGATTCGCGTGGCTGTACTATTTTCTTCTTTTGAATGGCGCTCCCACTGCAATGAGCAATACTTGAAACATCACTCACACCAGGATTTGTACCTTTCCAAAACGTCATCAGACCTTTCCCGATGCCGTGTGTTTTTCCAGGGGCTCCCATTTGAGTGATTAGGCCTTTTCCCATTCCATGTTTCTTTATCGGAGCACCCTTTGCCGTCATTGGGCCTTTTCCAATGCCATGTGATGAAATGTTATCACCGCAAGCTTGGTAATCTTTTAAAATGGCATTCACGGAAACCTGACATGAAAAAGTATGAGAAAATATGAATGTCCAAATATTTTATGCTTTAGATTCTTACCAGAGAGGGAAAAATAGAAAAAGAAAGACCACAAAAAAAAAGTCATAATATAACAACGGGAGTGCAATACCTTTCTTCTTTTATTGTCACGCAGACTCTCTTCATAGCGAGGCTCTCCGAGACCTGGAAATTGAATACCACAAATTAAGAGAAAGATTTTGATACTCGAAAATGATTAATTGTAGAGACACATGAAAAGGCAAACTATCATGGTTTTGACCCTCCTGTTTTGCGATTATAGTTTATTTTGTTTCTATATTTCTGTTAAGGACTGGGGATGGGGCATTGTTGTGGATTCAGGGGAAAACGTATGGGATCAAGAAGACGAGAAATGAAAAGAAGCATTAGAGTACAAAGTGCCTTATCAGCATATCACAAATACTGTGAGAGGTAGGTCATTCAATTGTGTTCCCATAAGCCCTTTCCTCCTGCTCATTTCTACTCCTAAAGGGCCATTTACCGTTTTTCGTACCAAAGTGGGATATCATGGGGAGGATGTATGTAATACTTAGTTAAACTGAACTTGTAAACACTAGCTCAGCAATGAGACTGCCTACTTGCTAAATGATAAAATCTACCTTTATAGACACTATAGTCAATATCCACAATCTTCCTCCCCATTTAGTTAGGACACTAATTTAAGAATAAGATAGAGGTAGAGAGAGGAGGTTTAAAGACCTCATGGTCACTGATGGTTTACAATATTAGCTAGCTTCATGTATTATTAAAAGATACGAGCAGATAATAGTCCATAAAAGTTTAAACCAATAAGGATCTAGATAGCTGCACCTTAAAGTGTCAGAAAAACAACAATGAATTTCACTGTGTAATCACTCATACCCCTAAAGTACAAAGGCAAGACCTACATCATAACCCAAATCGGAAAATGTTGGGATTTCCAGGTAGATAATTCTTTCATCGAAGAAAACACTCTTTCAAGAATTCTACCGTTTCTAAGTCATTTTGCACCATATCCATGCCTGGGTTGTGACAGTCCACAAAAAAAAAATATGTCGCTCAATTTCTAACTACCGTTAACAACCATCTGGTTCCCAAATTACTGGGATTGCGTAAGAAATGATACAATTATTTCAGCAGAAACGAAAGCAAAATTCACCGGACCAAATTGACAAATTTATACTAAAACTGATTTTATTTATAAATATAAAAAATATAAAAAAAAAATTAAAAAAAAATTTAAAAAAAGAAGAAGAAGAAGAAGAATTCACAGAAACAGCTATCACTTCTTACCATTGGGAAATGCATTCGACGGAAGAGAGTCGAACTGATCACCGAGCGGTGGGCCATCCTTCCGGAAAATTTTGGTGAAAATGTACTCCGGCGTGTACGAGACCTCCTGAAGGCGCTGCCGGTAATCATTGGCATTCATAAAGAGCTTCTGGTTCTGCTTGCTTTTCCTCTTCCGATCAACACCGCCGGCGGCCCTCGGATTACGAACTCCATTAGAATTGTTTTTCGTCTTTTTATTATTAGCCATAATCAACAATAATAGAGCTCAATTCGCCATGGGTGACAGTGGATGAGATAATTAGCTCACTTCACACACACTCTCTAACCTGAGAGTTGAGAAATGGAGGACAGGGTTTTAACAAGTAGGGTTTTGGGTTTTGTGGGGGATGATATTTCTAAGTCTAATTATCTACTTTTGTTCTGCCATTTTGTATCTATCTATTTGGGTCGACCCGGATGAACTGAACTCAGCCCAGCCATTAGCTCGGGTAGGATTACGGGTCTATTGAATATCCGAAAAATATATATTGCTCCGGTTAATTTGATCTTTTCTTTTGGACAGAAATAAATAAAAATAATATTTTCAATATTTATTCATATAATTATTAATTTGAATTTTGTGAATACATTATAAAATTTTGACTATAGTAATAAATATTACAAATAATTAATTATTTTCTTAATCTCATTGTATTAAATTTTAAAATCATTTTTATATTATCATGATTCTGAAATTATAATATAGGATTAACTATTTGGCTTGATCGATAGTAATGTGAATATGACAAATATACAAATATTTAATAAATATTAAAAAAACATGTGAATTTCTTATCCCTTGGTAGTTTTTCTTCTTTGGTGTTTACCCTTGGTCCTTCACCACCACCTCTTTGGGTTGGGTATGTAAACACAAACAAATGGATTAGGTATATAAAGAAGCTTTGCAACAATGAGCAAGTTTAGTTACAAGAGCTATAACATTTCTGAAGGTAAAAACAGCTGCAGTTTTACACTGATACAACACATCAAATATCGAGAATCTTCTTTGAGAATGAACAAGGGATACAGGTATATTCAGTAGTACATAGTTAAGTTGTTTTGGCCAAGCCACTATAGTCCTTCAGTCGGGGCTTCCTCCTTTATCGTTACGGTCTCCTTTGGTGATGATTGGACATGAGTGTTTCTGAGTTCCTCACACTGAACAAATATAAGAGAACACGAATCAAGATGATAAGAATAATTCTCAGATAAGTAGATAACACATGGGAGAACTAAGCGTTGTGGTATAATACGTTCGATGCTTAGATGTAGTGCTATTTTTGCAGGCATGTATGATGTTAATCTATAACAATACATTTAGCATGTACTGTATATAGCATAGTACTTAGTTCTCAACAAGAAGAAGGTGCACATTTGAACACGTGTATAAACATTTTTCTCTAGTCCTAAAGCAACTTTCCAAATGGGTAGTTGGCTCCAAACCAACCACAAATGCTTTAGCTCAAAAAGAAGTAAAAAAAAAAAAGTACGTTGAAATTTTACATGGTGCAACTCTAAGAGGCAAATTCAAAGACCTAGTTAACATTTTATTTTGATGTATCGGATCTGAATCAAGAGACTATGTGCACATTTCTTGCAACAAATGTAAACTAATATGTTATAGTATATTCTAGTGGTCTAGGTGTTTCGAATTTCGATCACTTCTTTCTAAGACAAGTAAACTATTAACCAAAAGTAAACTATTCACGAAAAAAATATTAAGTTAAGGACACCTCTTGACATTTTTCTTGGTGCTCAGCCAAGAGTTCTTTGTATCTCAACTGTAAATCCGAAAATTCAGCTTGCAGCTTTTCATATTCAGCAAGGGGCGGGCCTCCTAATTTCTGCTGGATGAACCTGATAAAACCAGTGATCATTGCAAAGCCATTCGTCATCTTTTCAAAGTTCTATTACAGGTAATGATGCTGGATAATTAGATTATACTATCAAATAGAATAGCGAAACAACTTTCTCGTGTCTTTATCCATGAGCCATAATATCTTGTTTTTTTGGCATCTTATCAATGACACTACAAAAACATTATGCAGTAACTTTGGCATGCATGCTTTTCACAGAACTATATATCTGATGTTTTTTTATTTATTCACTCGAGATCAGCTGCAGCACCAGAGAATTATACTGAAATTCATAAACACGCAAGCACTTCAAATATATGTGTTCGACATAGAATTATGGTGCATTATTAATGAGTACTTACTCAACAGCTTCGGAAGGTTTTTCCTGCTGTTCATATAGTGAGACGAGAACTACATTTAAAGCAAAAACATTAGCCCAGAGAAGAAAAGGACACAAAACTTTTAATATACTATAATCGTTAAGCCAGAAATGAAAAGTTAGAATGGAACCAACCTTTTGTAAGAGCATCAAGAACTCCACTTGATTCAAGGTACTTCCTAAAAGCTTCCTTCTTTGCTTCCTTTTCCTGTCCATTGACAAACAAATAAAACATGACATCTCAATAGAGGAAAAAAAAACTACAAGCGTGCGTAGACACAAATAATCTGGAATGTACACTGCACTTGTCACATAGCAGGCATTGAATCTTTATGACCTTCCTTCTGTCAATGTGCGTTAGAAATTGTGAGGGTAGAAGGTGACATATGTGTGACAACTCAATACACACATCACCATGTCTCCGACAACTTCTACCCATATTTTGGATGAAAGATAGAAGTCCACATTGGACTTCTCAACTCCATTGTGGATGCTCTCAAATTGACTAGAAAAAAAACTCTGTTTTCTCGTTAAAAACTTTTCCCTTTTCAAAGGCTGAAGAATTACAATATGCTAAGATCACTAGACTCTGATATTTATTTTTCATTATAGGTTCAGGAGAACTGATGACACGTCACTATAAATTTACTCACAAGTCACAACGTTCACATTGTTAACGGATAAGTGCAAATTCAAAGATCAAAACTCTAGTTACTCTACCATTTGATATAACAGAAGACAAAACTAAAGCACAAATCTTTTGATAGCGGACTAACGGTGGACTCGAGTTGTCTTCCTCCAAAAAAAACATTTATTTGATCAGAACAATGGGATATAAAGGGTTGCAATTTATATGAAAACTCCCTTGTTAAATTTAGAGCTGATATGCAAGTTTCAACGAACAAAAATATGGATTTTAGTTAGACATCTAACTTGTAAATTCCAATTAGTGAAACATAAAAAGTTAAATAAAATTCCTTGTGAAATTTTAAAGTCCGTTTACTGCATTATAAATTATTTGGAAAACAGCAGTAATTAATTACCCACAGATATTAGAATACAAAATACAGTTTACGTTCCTCAGGTCAGACGGTTAGGGAAACAAAGTCACAAGTGATGCACACAGACAGAGAAATAAAACTCCAATTTTGGTCTACATTGAATTTTTCGTTTTTTTTTTGGAGGACAACAGTAATGCACATGCTAAAAAACCCTTCCAGGTCATTACGATCCGGCCAAAAACTTGGGCTGCTCAACAATTTAAGGCACACATTACCACAACAAATCCCCTAAGAAGGTCATCCATGATAGGAGAGGTAAAGTGAAAATATTCCTAAACACTATAAATTTATATTATTCAATATTGATCATCCATAAATACCACAGATTTAAGATTGGAAGCGACAAGATAAACGAAACCCAGGATAAGTAGCATTGACTAAGATCAATGAAGCTACTTGTTCATGGAATAAGTTTCGAACCCAATATGATACAAGGCAGGAAGAAGCTACTCATGGAAGGCAATGCTAACCAAGTTCTCTGGAAACTCAGCCTAATACACAGAGTCCTTTATACATTGACTTCAGCAGCTATAAATAGCATAACATCATAGTAGCATAAATACCAAATTACAGTTCAAAAATAATTTTCTACAGAAATAATGTTCGATTCAGAACTCAACATTGAAGATTCAGGAAAGGTCGGAAACAAAAACCCTAATCCTAATTTCGCATCTCGGAAATCTTAAAAAAGAAAGGTTCTCCCTAAATTTACAGGAAATTATAAAGCGAATAATAAATTTGCAGGATTGAAGATTTACCATTGTTGGGCTTGAAGATCATTCAAAGCTTATCACGCACCAGATGAATAGTGTGAAGCAAGCTATACTGAATATCTAATAAAACTATTATTGATCAAATGTGCATATATTTAAGATGTTTGTTGCATAGATATATACTCCCTCTCATCTTTAATACTCCCCTCCGTCCCACGACTGTTTGTCAAGCTGGTAAACTGTTCTCTTGTTTATGATAAAAAATATATAAAAATTATTTAAAAAATACTAAAATAAAATTTATACTATTATTTAAAAAATACTAAAATAAAATTTATAGTATAAATTTTATTTTAGTATTTTTTAAATAATTTTTATATATTTTTTTTATCATAAGTAACCGTCGGTAAAAAAAAACAGTTGACCACCTTGACAAATGGGACGAATGGAGTACTATATGACATTTTAAAATTAGACACATAATTTAAGAAACTAATTATTTTTAATTAATATGTATTGAAAATTAAATATTTTAAAAAACAAAGAAAAATAATTGGTTAAAAAAACATTTTACATAAAAATTTGAAATTTTCTATAAATTAACTTAATTTCATCATTTAATATCCTAAAATATCATATAAATTGCAAGAAAATTGAAAAGCCAAAACATAAAATATTAAAAATATGAGGGAGTAATGAATATTGTATTTCTAATATATTTTAAATAAAATTAATATTAGTTTAATTTAAAAAAAAATTAATAAAAACATTTTACACATTGAATTTAGTTAGCTTAACATTTTTGTGACACACTTTCATACAAATATCAATAAATTAAATGTCTTTTAATTTATTTTTAAAATTCATATTGGCGTAACAATGCCTTTAATTAATAGACGACATGTACACAAATAAAATAAAATGCTAACTTAAGTTTTAAGTACCTACGACACAATTCAATTAATAATCTCTTCTAACTAAACTAATAGTCACACTTTTTTTGTATTTTTTGAAAAAAGTGTGACTATTAGTTTCTGAAGAAAGATTGACTATTAGTTTGGGAGAGAGGGATCGTCATTAAATAGGATGAGCATTGATTTTTCGTAAAAAAAATAAATATTCCAATGAAATAAAATTAAGTTACAAGTTAACTTGTGATATAATTTCTATAATAATAAAATTGAAAGTATTGAAAGTTAAACTTTAAAATACATTAAATTTTAAAATACATTCACTCATTTCTATTGATAAAGTCTTACTATTAATTATGTTAACTACTAAAAAAAATTATTTCCTTTAAATTATTTCCAAATGCGCTCGATGTCATTGCATATATTTTAATCGTTTAAAAATAAGTGATTTAAATATGAATAAGAATATCGTTTTTAAATGATACTGATTTAAATGAAGTCAGTTTTAAAAAATAATTAAATCACTTATATTGTGTGAGCCATTTAATTGATATTTAAAAAAAAATCTTTACTCTATATGATCAGTCGTAAACCTAACACCAATTTAATTGAAATTAAAAAAATTAAAAAAATTCCAAGTTATTTTCCTCCTCTCTATATGCTATATGTTCATCCCGCTCAAACACTCTCCCTGCACTCAAATCTTTTTCTTCACGCTCAACTCAAGAATGCCTCTTCTCCCTTCCGCTCACAATCTCTCGTAACTCATCAACCTAAACAATTTCGCTCTTTGTATTCCCTTTTTTCTCCGTTAACTCTGATGCCCTAATTTCTAGACGACACTGTCCAGACCCACGTGCGACGAGGGGCGGGGACTGGTGGAAGGGCCAGGCGCAGTAGCCGGAGCACTGGGCTTCGGAGTTGCCGACCCAGATGTAGGCGAACTTGGTCCTCTTCTTCATAATTAAATTTCGTCTGAACACAATTCGAAGGACGACTGTTGAAATGATTATAAATTAATTGAGTTTATGGGTAATTATTTAACAATGTTTTAAATTAATTCAAAAATAGGAAATATGTCATTTAGGGTAAGAAAGATACCACCATTTTTTTTAATTTGGATGAGGCTAACAGAGCAGCCTACCTATAACGTGCCGATAGTTATTTGGATAAGTAATGTTTAGTAGTGTTATAATACGAGTTACTATTTGAGACTAAATGATTAATATATTAATATTGTAAAAATGCAACTACTGTAATATGTCTATGTAAAAAAAAAAATTAAAACATAATTTTTAAAACATGTTTTTAAATACATGTTTTTAAAACATATTTATGCTGGTTAAAAAATACAGTAGACATGAATTTCTTTTACTGAAATTGGCAAAAAGCAATACAAAAGCAACAAGACGAGTATTTATTAAGGTGTCAACTGTCATGTGTGTCTCTTTGTAAATACAGTAATTAGCATCATAATCACCATCTAATCTCTTCACCATTCATTTATTTTGTACAACTCATACATGCCAATTCCAACTACCTTCAAAAAGAATGTACCAATATATATATATTTGGATGTTCATCCTAAAAAAACAATCAAACATTTTTTTTTTACATACATACAAATTATATACTGCATTTTTCACAATGATCGAATACATCTTTTATACGTTATATTTACACAGCCATCACTAGCAATATTATAGTTATTACCTTATTCCGGTTATGTATGCATAACATTCAATGATACACGATAACATCAATACAACAATGAAAAATGACACGTATCATAGATTTTAAAAGATCGTTTATCATCACGAATTAAATTGATGTTAGATTCAGGATCGATTCTATACATCGAAATATTCGTAACCTATCGGGTATTTAATTTGGATATCTAAAATCCATTAAAATTGAGTAGTATAGGTCAAAATATGGATGTTATGTTATTTAAATATTTATCCGATAAGAGTATATAATATATCCAAATATTCAATTAAATAATAGAATATATATAATTAAAGGATAATATATATAATGTAAAAATACACAATTTTAATGGACATGTACAAGGAAAAAAGAATACATATATATATATATATATATATATATATATATATATATATATTAATATTTAAATTAAACAAAAATCATCATTTCTTTTAATAAATAATAGAAAGAAAAAATAAATTTAACTTGTCATTATGTGGGTAAATATGTAATTTTACATCTAGCCTCATGCTTAAAATGCCTCTAGTCATCTTATTCACACACAGACCCTCAAAACTTTTTTGACCTATCTCTCTACCATGTCTGAACACAGATATATCAGCCTCAAAGACATCCTAAGAAACCAACCAATGCAAGCTGAACTCAAGCTAGAGCCGGAAAACAAAGGAAAAAATAGCCATTCCAATTTGGTCTCTTCCAAAGGTTCTTGCTCGGACAGTTCTTACGAAAGCCCCGGAGGAGAGGACGAGGACAACGGCGACGTTAGGAGAAAGGACACCAAGGCTCGTGTGAAGAAGAAGAATAAAGGTAAGTGCACTAGACTTCCTTCTATGAGAATGTCGAAAAGCGACAACCCTAATTTGCTTTACACTGAGTTTGGCGGTTCGTGTTCCTCTGAGGATGAATTGAAAGACCTTTCGCTAGAAATGAGGAATTTATCTTGGGAGGAAAGGACCCTCAGGTCGAATGTTATTTCCCAGTCGGAAGAGGAGGCAAACGACAACGAGGAGGAAGAGGAGGAGGCTAACAACTAGCTTAAGTTTCTATACCTTGTTAGGGTTTTAATTTAGTGGAGTTTAATTTCGACTTGAATTAAGTATGTTTTTCTTTTCAGATTTATGTTTTCTCACAAACATTGATGCTATTGTTCAATTTCAGTTACAACAATATTTGAGTTCATGAGCTATATATATATATATATATATATATATAACAAAAAATTGTAGGGTTTTATCTATCAAGATCTCGATTCTTTAGTTTAAATTGGAAATTTTACCCTAGATACGATATTAAAAGTAGGATCAATCGTGACATAACTATGAAAGTCGGGTATTAAAATGAATATTTTGTCGTAAGTACGGAAAAAAGGTACATTTTTGTCGTCGTATCATTTGAACACTCTAGCTTATTTAATTTATCTCAACACTTCAATTATAAATTGACAAATTTAATTGTATATCGTGTTGCCAATCACTTCTTTAATTACTTGATTGAAATCGATGGTACGTGTTTAATTTCCCCGATTATCAAAATACTAGTACGTATACGACAATCGTTTAGATAGATATTATATATGAACACGTGTATATATGCAGTATACGAGAGCATCGATCTTCAATGACACATGAAAAATGTAAGCAATGTTTTTTCACAGTAAATACCTACTTCATATTATTTTGTGGTAAACATTGTCAATTTAATACTTTTCCTTATATAACTGATTCATTTTATAGTATTAGTAAATGGTCAAATTAACATTTTTCTAATTATTCAAATAATTTCTAAAATATGTATACAAGACTTGCTATTTATAATTTAATTTAATTAAATGGCTTTGTATGATTTTATTGACAGTGATGACTTCAATTCTGTTGTAAGGTCAGTTAATTGAGAAGAAGTAATTAATTTCACTAAAAGCAGGATTAATTAAGAGTAGGGATTAATATAGTAATAAATTGCTCATTAATTATATATCAATACTCCCTATAATTCTAACAAGAATTGAGTCTGACGGAGTGTACACGCTTCAGTATGCAATACTCCTAGTACGTTGTTCATATATATTGTTCACTTAATTATCAGTCTATTAATATTATTAATAGATATCCATGATTAAATAAAAAAATTATAAAACAAATTCACATGACTGAAACTTTAAAATTTTAAAACGTTATAAATGGATACGGGCGAATACCCTCTTACTCGGTAGACGGTAGACGGGGAGGGTATTGGATTTTAACTATATTTTTAAACACGTTAACAATTATTGTTTTAGTTTGCTAGTTAACATATCAAAGTTGATTTTAGTAGGACTCTTCGGTGATTGAACTCGTCTGGTGCGGAGCTAAAAACGGGCGGGGGGTGGAGACCCGACCCATGTTAACGGCATCAGCTCGTCGACCCTTGTTTACCATATCAATGAGTTCATTAGTATTTATATATAATGTTAGTAACTTTACTCGAGTTTCTACCATATCATCAATGGTTATGGACCTATGGTATCAATGGTCTTTAGTCTTTACTCATGAGTTCATTAGTATTTATATAGTTAGTAACTTTACTAAGTGGTTTTATGTGAGTTTTTTTAGGTAAAAGATAAATTTAATTATATTTTTTAATTTATTGTTTAAAATTTAAATCTCAATAGACTTATTTTATTAATTTTAAAATATATTTTAATTTTTTTTCTAGATAAGATAAGAATATTTTTTTTTCTTGTTCTAAAAAAAATCATGTTATAGTATATGGAAAATACAGGAATTATCAAACAAAAAAATTATGTCAGTTATGGAAAAAGCAAGAATCGTTCTAACAGGAAAATTACGCACGTCTATTAGGGAAAATTAGGAATTACATTTAAACAAGAAAATTATCATGTAATTCAAAATCCATTTTTTTATATAGTAAAGAATATTATATCCATCATTTTTATTCAAAATCCATTTTTTTATATAGTAAAGAATATTATATCCATCGTTTTTATTCATTGGTTGTTTGTTAATATGGAAGTACGTACGCTCCATATATTCCATTTGAATAATGTAGTCAACCGACCGACCGTGGCCCAATTGGAGCGCCTCATTACAACGGCTAAATATATGCCCAATCCTATCTAACTAATTTTCTTCAATAATTCTTAACTAACTATTTAGAGTATAACATAAACTAGGTAATTAAATGTTGTCAATTATGGACCGAGAATGTCTTTTTTTTTTGCAAGAAAATTAAAAAATAATTTATATATTAAATATTTCAAAAAAGAGTACTAGTACATGTATTAACGATCATAATAGAGTGTAGATTTTATTACATCTATCATTTAAAAAAATGCTTCATTTGCAATAGAAGAACCCAAAATGCAATAAGAATATCTATGTAATATATTATGATTTATCATCGATGTTAATACTTCCTCCAATTCATATTAGATGTGATCCTAAGCTCAAGCAGAAGTAGATTTCATTTAATTATTTCTTCTATTTATTCTTTGAATTTTGTGAAGGAATTAAACTTAGGAGTATTTCTTTTGAATAGAGAGGATATATATAATAATTAATTGCAATTTGCAAGTGATTTGATCACGTGGTCGGGCACGTGATTGCCCTCGGATGCTTCGACCACGGATCCCGTGATAGATTAGCCCTCATTCATGCTTTGACGACTACAGCGTACAAACGCACCAAATCTTCTCCGGCTGAACGCAACGGTTTCCTTCTTCATTTTTAGTTTTTTACCATGATAAATTCATGGCGCAGTAAATTCCAATCAATTTTACAGCCGTAAAGAAAGTAGTCTTGTACAACTTTTGCCTTTTTCCCTTCCATCTCTTTCCCTTCTAAATCAAGCAAATCCCACATGCTTTTATACTCACACTCTCTCTCTCTCTCACACACTACATACACAGTAACAATGAATCTCGCAAAGATCAATTACCGTAATCTAATCCCGTTCTCCGATTTCCATTTTCTCTGATCGTGTTATTATGCCCAGAATCTCGAAATCGAGCTGATAAATCTCGCTAGGTTTTTCCTTCGATTCGGTTCACGGAAAATGGGGAATTGCTTCAAGCCCGCCAAGAAGAAATCGACGGCGGAAATCTCTCCGTCGGAGCTGATCAAAAAGCCCCCTCCGGCGATCAAGCTCTACGGCCCGCCGAACGCCTTCGCGACCTCCCACATCCGATTGGCCCTCCTGTACAAGCCCGTCACCCACCAGTTCGTCCCCTCCGACGCGCACCCGACCCCGACCCTCATGTACAAATCCGACGTCGTTTCCGGATCCGTCGAGGACATCCTCCGCTACCTGGACGCCAAGTTCCCCGACCCGCCGGTGTCCGGCGCCGCCTCCATTTGGGGGTGGTGCGGCGAGACCACGCCGATGGTGGTGTGGGTGGTGGTGCTGCAGCACCGGAGCGTCAACTGGCACCTGGAGAGGATGGTGAAGTGGGCGGAGGACATGGCGGCGCGTGGGGGGAACGCCAGGGGGGATCCGTCCATGGGCAGCCCGCGGATGGAGGTGAAGAAGTTCGGGAAGAGCTACGCGCAGCTGTTGCAGGTGATGCTGGAGCACGCGCAGATGGAGGAGACCGTGCTCTTTCAGATCCTCGAATCCGCTGATCGAGGTATTTTATAATTTATTAATTTTCTGGATAATGTTTTTTTTTCTTGGGTTTTCTGGAAATAGGCACACATGCTTTTGTTTGTTGTACCGAATGCTTTAGAGCATGTTCCATGGTTAGGTAGAACTTAGAAGATGTGATCTTGTGCTTTGTCGTTATTATCATTTTTCTGTGTTGGGTAGTTTTGTGTATTGTTGCAAGGTTATGGCATAGTTATTGAAGCAAGCCATGGAAATTTAATGCTTTTGAAAGAGAATAATATCCCTTTTGTCGACACTCGGCACGGGATAAATTTCAGAGTGATAAAATGTGATTCAAGGAGTAATTTTTTTTCTACGATTTCAAGAATCCGAGAAAAATTGTGTCTTTATGTTGTCCCTTTATAAGCACAATCATTTTTTTTTCTTCTGGTTGTTATATGAAATTAAATGCGTTATTTTACTAGTTTTTGTGATGGTTTTAACGGGGTGATAAACACAGGATTGTGCAAATCTGCCAACGAGGAACACGGGAGGCAATTGCCGATAATGAATGGCATCAGAGAAGAGATCAAGACCATTGGAGTTATGAATGCCGGGAGCCCCGACTACCAAGAGGTCCTCATCAACCTCATTTCCCGTCTGAAGAAATTACAGGTGAGGTCAAATGCAGTTGAGGATGACATGAGCTAAAGATAGATGAAACCCGTTGCACCTATTTTGCTGCATAATACTAATCAATATTAGACAGTACTCATTACTTTTAGGGTTAAAATTGAATTTATGCCTCTGAAATTTATCCTAACAACAATAGAAACCTAAAGGGTATTTTTGGTAATCGTCCCTTTATTTTTAATTTTTTTTTACCAGGAACACTGCAAGAGGCACTTTGAAGAGGAAGAGAGAGAGCTATTGCCGCTGATGGAGGCGATAGAGCTAAACAAGCCGCAGCAAGAGAAAGTGCTTCAGCAGTCGTTGGAAGTGATGCGTGAAACGCACTCTCATTTGTTTCGTTTTTTCATGGAAGGCCTTCAACCCCATGATGCCATGCGCTACTTCGACTTGGTCAAGAGATACTGCGACAATGCCCGAGTATCGCTTATGCTCCACATGATGGTTGATCAAGGCTCTTGATACGCCATCTATGGTTCAGTTATCACATCGCGATCTCACGGTTTGATGTTTTTTTAGTTTCCATCCCTCTCTAGACTGAAACAGGTGAATCTGTTTTTTGTTTAGTTTTTATTCATTTCTCAACGTGCGGTTGTTTGTGCTTACCGACAAGTTGAGAGTGTATCATTAGTCATTTTGCACTGCAGGGCAAAATTTAGAAATGTAGAAATTTGACCTGCCATAAAGCCCCCTGTTTGTAAATCCACAAAAATTCTGAAAGCATTACTTTAGAATAGTCTCTCAATGTGTTAAGAGAGTTGTATCGAATCACATGATTTTCATGGTGTGGGTGTTCTTGATTTCAGGTGTATTGTATTATCCCTTTTGTACTGTTCATTTTGTCCGATAGTTTTCACTTATATATTTTGTAGGAAATCTTTCATGTTCTTTCGACAGCCGCTTGAAAATAATCGCTGAGATTATCTAATGAGGCTGTGTTCATTAGAATCAAGATGAACGCAGTGACTTAATTATCAAATTTGTATGCACCAACATTTGTTTGTGCTCATTTTCTAGCTGTTTGAAGTATTTTATATGGACAAATAGTATAATAAATATATGTATATTCAACTAGTCATGGCTACTGAGAACGATTTGTCGACTAATCTTTTCGATGGTAATCACTCGACTGGTCTCGTGATTCTCATGATAAAAGAGTGATTTTCAATTGACCAGTCCATAACATCAAAAGATTATTTAAGTTTACAAGGTACATTATTCACATGTTAAATGAATGATGAATAAACTGACTTTAATAACTTATGATACATGGAGTATATTACACACAATTGGTCAATTTCATATATATTTAGATCACAAATTTAGTTAATAACAAATTAATACCTCTAAACAATTATTCTTACATTAAAACAAAAAAACAAAAAACTTAGTGTGCATACATAATAATCATAGTAGTAGTACATAAAACAAGAGTGTCACCATGGCTATGTTTGAGAGTACTCCTGTTCCGCCTTTATCGGGACCCACTCCGCTGTGTCGACGGTGGCGGTGGTGGTTATTTCCTGCATACAAGGGTATTACACCTCCACCTCCTTGCACGTGCGGAGAGTGTGTTTCACCATTGATCAAGTGTTCGCTAGCTGTGGTTTCCTGTGGATGAGCTATATATGCACGCGATCATACTTTCATTAGTCGTTATATGCCTAACTCGATTATATAATCGAGTAAAATTTGTACTTACTTGAAGACAAGACTTCTGCTATAGGAGTTGATGCTGCAGATAGAAGAACACACAAATACAAGGAAGCAATCAACACTACTTTGCTTGATCTCATCATCATCATCATACTTTTTTGTTCTACTTCTCTGATCTTTCTTATCTATGTGTGCATATTATTCCTTATACTCTTCTCTTTAAATTTCTCTCGACTTTACTCAAAGGGTTCTTATCTGTTATACTTGATTTGATTGTGTCACTCCATCGTCGAATCGTGTAAACTTCAAGCTTTTGATTAAACTTAAGGGGACGAGCACGACTTCGTTGTGGTCTCGGGTCTATGTATCTTTAAGTTTAAGTGCCTTAGCTTTTTTTTTTTTTTTGGTTTTTGCACAAAAGCTATGAGTTGTGTTGATGCTTTTACACATGTAAGATTCTGTTGCCTTTAACCAACTTACAATTATATGCCAACTCTCCAGGTAATCAATGAATCCTTCCAACCGAAACTGAAACGAGCCAACGATTGTCTTTGTAAAAGGTTCCTCATCATATTATATATATCTTCCTTGTTCACAAAAACATGAGTAATTAATATTGAACATGATTAATTCATGTTTGGTTGCGATCGATCACATGTCTTATAGCAAATGCATTGGAAGAACTCGCAGTTGCCGTCCTGAAAACCTTCGTGCTCGCACGTGTTGAGGCAGTTGGTTGCGATTATGCACGGCCCTCGGAATAGCTTACTCGCACTTCCGCACACACTCGCTTCAACTGCCCGTACGTATCGTCCCATCAACTGTCCACATTTATAAACCATATTCAATTAAACAAAACAGATATATGATGCCTTCATTTTGTGCTCAAGAATAGGCCACTAGATGAATTGAACAAGAAGATCGATTACTTACAAGAAACGACGAGGAGAAAAAACAGAATCATAGTACTGAAGAACTTTGAATTCATCTCCGTTTTAGCAGCTAGTTGTTTTCGGGTTTCAATTTTTGTTTGTTTGTTTGTTTGTTGATTGTGAAAGTAATTAGACCTCAATTTATAGAGGGCAGTAGCAGTATAAAGCCTTAACAGCATCATCCCCTATTTATGTTTATTTTCCTTTATATTAAAATTTGCAAGAAAACATCAGGAAATTGTATGACTTCTGTTTTGTGATTTTAATTAGTCAGCTTTATCCCTAACTTCAAATATTACAAGGCTATCTTCACAACAGATGGAAGTTGGACTTTATGGGACATTAGGTTCAACTCGCTTAAATATAAGATGGACATTATGGTTAAGCTCAAAGAATAATACTATACGGAGTACATTATAATTTTTATTTTTTTTAAATAATATTGTATTATTTATATCGATCCGAAACCCAATTTTATATATATATATGTACGGAGCTTGGACTTGAAATTTCAAACTTATAGCTTTAAAATTATATGGACCGAGTTAGGGTCAATCAAAGCCGATCTATACGGCCCAATTGATAGTCCAATTTATCTATACGGCCCAATTGATAGTCCAATTTATGGGTGCTCCTTTTGAGTTCTACACCTTTGTTTGACACACTTATTATAGTTGTGGTCAACATGCTGAAAGAAAAAAGATGGCCCACCAACCCGAAACTCACGGGCAACATTATAATATAACCTTCATTTTATACTTATAATTAAAAAAATATTATTTGTTCACCCCTTTTCATGCCTTAATCAAAGTGACAAATTCTTTCTAAGTAGTAGTAGTATTTATATAGTCACAAGAATATTTTAGAAGACAGAGACAATGGTATGTAGAGAGCTCACTCCAAGATTCCACTTTTGACTGAATATGGCAGATCACATTCACAACAATTTGTTTATCTTCCTCTCCTTTGTCGCTTTCTTCTTCGGCGCCTCCCACGCCGAATCCTCCAAATTCGAAGAATACGAAAAGAACCTTCCATGGCAAAGCCTCAAAAACGACGACCACAACCTTCGTTACGTCGTCCAAACCACAAACTCTTCTTCGTCTTCGTCCATCTCAACATGTGACCTCACAAAGGGAAAATGGACAAACGATGAAACCTACCCTCTCTACGACCCCGCTAGGTGCCCTTACCTCAGCTCGGCCGTCGCCTGCCGGAAAAACGGCCGCCCCGACTCCGCCTACGAGAAGTGGAGGTGGCAGCCCGAAGGTTGCTCGATCCCAAGGTAGCGTAATGTGGTGCATTTTTTATACGTTTTCACGACGAGATATTGATTGATTAATTTTGTAGGTTCGAGGCCTTGGATTTTCTCGGAAAGATGAGAAGGAAGAGAGTGATGCTTGTTGGAGACTCCATGATGAGGAACCAATGGGAGTCCCTCGTTTGCTTGATTCAGTCGGTCGTCCCGACAGAAAGAAAGACGGTTATCTACAACGGCCCAACCATGTCCTTTCTTGCTTTGGTAAGCTTCGATCGAACTATCCATTCTTGATGATCGAAGATTAAGAAAAATGTAGTAACTTTTTGATCTTTTTCACTAGTTGAGAGTAAAGAAAATTAAGGGTAAAATTGTATTTTAAAGCGAAAAAATAAGAATATAAATGTATTTTTAAGTTAAAAATAAAGTAGTTACTAGTAAAGTTGAAAAGTAAATGTAAAATTGTATTTTAGAGTATTTCTTTTTTTGAGGGAAAGAATATTTATTTCTTTTTTAGGAGAAGTGATTCTGTTATTATGAAATATAGTTCTGTTTCTTAGGATTACGAGCTGTCGATCGAGTTTTGTTGGGCTCCGTTCCTCGTGGAGCTTCGAAAAGGGCCGACGGGTAGTAGCGAGAGGGTGTTGCACTTGGATTTGATCGAAGAGAACGCCAAGTACTGGAGGGGAGTCGACGTGCTCGTGTTCGACTCGGCTCGTTGGTGGGCTCATTCGGAGAAGCAGAGATCGTACGTACGAAAAGGCTTATTTTTTCGTTCGCCTCGATACGTTCATTATTCTCTTAAAACAATTGTAACATTATTCTTGCAGATGGGACTTTGTGATGGAGGGCAAGAACGTCTACAAAGATGTAAATCCGTCCGTCGCTTACGAGAGAGGGCTGAGAACGTGGGCCA
Organism: Euphrasia confusa; assembly: GCA_954870475.1. Classification (NCBI taxonomy): domain Eukaryota; kingdom Viridiplantae; phylum Streptophyta; class Magnoliopsida; order Lamiales; family Orobanchaceae; genus Euphrasia; species Euphrasia confusa. The sequence goes on from OX940967.1 coordinate 26,359,648, forward strand.
CGTGGATAGAGTTGAATCTCGATCCCGCGAGAACTAGAGTGTTTTTCAGAAGCATGTCGCCCGGGCATAACAGGTTCGGTTCGGATTAATCTCTCGTCTTTACATTTGAGATTATAGGTATGTAATGATGTGTATATATGTGTTCAGAGGAAATGGATTGAAATGTGATGATCAGAAAGAGCCGTTGGAGAGCCTGAGGCGGCCGCTGACCCTAGGGCAGACGGTGATCTTGGAGAAAGTGGTGATGGGGATGGAGTTTCCGGTTTACGTTCAGGATATAACGGGGATGTCGGCTCTGAGAATGGACGGGCATCCATCGGTTTACGGTCGAGGAAAAGGGAATAAAAGCGACTGCAGCCATTGGTGTTTGCCCGGAGTGCCGGATACTTGGAATGAGCTCTTGAGTGCAATGCTTTAAGTTAAGAGAGCCTTTTGAATAGGAAGAGATCTTTAAGTTATATGTTGTTTGCTAGTTTTTGTGTTAAATCTTATGTTTTGTTTTGAGAGTGAAATGTAGTGTGCTGCACTGTTGTGTGTTGAGAAAATTTCAATGTTCACAAAATTACTAAAATACCCCTGCATATTATTGTTGAATTGGATTGGATCTGTGTAATCAATTGTTACTTTTTTTTTGTTGTCTCTAAAAGGTTGAAAAAGTGGATTAACCAAAAAGTTGGGTTGTTTGTTTAATCTTTGTTAAACATGATTACTCACAAGATACATCTGAGTGTAACGGTAAAACATTACTTAAACTTTACCCTTCTACTTTAATTATGTAAGATCGTGGAGGAATGAGTGATTGCATTCTTAAACTTTACTCTATACTAGTACAGACACCATCATATTGTCTGAACATGCATACATCCATTCATATAATATACGCAGTATTACTGTAAACAAAAATCAACTTCCAGAATGTAGATCTTCCCGGAGATCGAACACGTGAAATACGCGTTGTTTGTGTTTTTTCTCTTCTTATTTGAGCGAAGTGAAATAGTGTGTGAATTGTAATTTTAAATTTTCACAATTGTTGATCGGTTTTAGAGCTTTGATGTTGATTCAATTGGTTCACCCTTATAATCTTAATAATATCAATTCCACAAGAATATACATGTACTGTACTGTGTTCATCATAATGTACTATATGGTGTGCCATTATTACATCAAGCTTTATTGGTAGTGCACTGATGATGCATCATAATATGATAATGATATGGTCACAAGACTCACAACTCACTCCTTTCCTTATTCACCACCAACATTATCATTCAGTTGTTCTCCCCTGTTTTACTTGATAAATTTAATTGTTTTGTTTTGAGTGATTTCAGAAGAGAGCTGAAAATTACATTACTTCATTGAGATTTGATGAATATGTTACCAGCTATCGATATATCTAGCCAAAAAACAAACGAAACTCCCTCTACATTGTAACACTACAAATTACAAAACATGGAGTACTATGTATGAATTGTACATAGAAATAAATTAATGAGAGGTGATAAACTATTTGCATAGGAGAAATTAAAGTTCACTTCATATAAATTGCACGAGAAACTAGAGACTGCATATATATATATTTTAAATTTCTGTGAAATAAAACTCAAAAAATTCTAAACAAACTTCTTTTTCAACTTAGCCAACTCCTTAGACTTCAACCCAAAAGCCTTCTCCAAAACCTCCTCCTTAATGCCTGACCCAAAAACAGCATTGGGGATTTTCACTAAACCCGGATTTTGGCTGTCGAAGCTCCCCAAGATAGTCGCGTGGGACTCGCCCACGTTCATCTGGAAATGCAATAGCCCCCTAGGGAAAACCATCACCTCGCCTTTCTCCACAACCTTCGCGAAAACCCGATTACGCGAGTCGACGAATCCTGAATAAATCCTTCCTTCCAAAACAAAAGCGATCTCGGTCGCCCTTGGATGGTAGTGAGGGGCGTTTATACCACCGGGGACAAAATCTGCTCGGACAAACGAGACACCTAATGTGTTGAGGCCGGGAAATGCACTTGGACCCACCGGAATGGATGAGAATCCCATTCCAGTCATGTCCGCGGGTCTTTTGATTCCCGCGTACACAAAGTCATCGACCGTGACTAGAGACGAGTTCTTGCATGAGATGAAGAGGGACGAGAGTTCTGGTCTAGGGATGCAGAAGTCTTGCATGGCGTCGGGATCAGAAGTCGAGACGAGAGAGAATAATAAGTTGATGAGGATAATAAGAATTTGGGATGATGTTTCCATCAGGAGCAGATGGTTTGAGGCTTAGGGGAGTGTAAAGAAAAGAAAGTGAAATGGTTTTCTTGAAACTAATACTCTTTTCTCTTTGGAATGATTCTCAAGAACTACTCAATGTGTAGGAGTTTGTTTTACATATTTATGGATCTCAACCAAGACAAATCTTTAGTTATACTCCATATATATAGCATCATGAACACAAAACACACATATACACAATACATAAATATAGAGAGAGAGAGGAGAGAGTACTTGAAAACTAAGGCACCACCATGTTCACGCTGCTACACTTGATGATAGCTAGAATCTTGAAAGAATTTAAAATTAGTTTGCATCACTTCTTTTCCTGTGACACTATATTACAGCATGGAATAAGTGTATCCCTAAATAAGTTTATTGACATCAAGGTGTAAAAGTCGAACCTTCGTGGTCGTACCACAAAAACAATCTCAGAACAATAAGTAAAACCAATTAACGAGAACATCCGAGAGTAAGGGAATAATATAATGGAAGAAGAAAACCTACAATGTTAAAATGAAGCTTATTTTTTACTTCTTACACGCTTCATACACCAATGCAGAATATAGTTACAGAAAGTTCTGGATAACAAAACGAGTCTGGTTGTATCTTACATTCAGATAGTTTTCATCCCATTCCAATGATTCTGTTTATGAGTTCATGAAAACCGTTTTATTGGTTACTCATGCATAAATAGCCATGTAATGCGAATCAAGAATCTGTAAACAGTTCTTCTAGTAGCTATCTTCATCAGATTCTGGTCTCCTCAGGTAGTAACGTAAGCAATTCACAAGAACCTGCATATATAGCAAAACAAAATAAAATGTTTGTATTTTTTTATGGTTACTCATTATATCAGTTATATGTGTACTCGAAAATGCAAGAGAGCCAAATTAATTAGATCAAATGTGCTTTTGTCAGGTGAATAAGTTATAACACAGAAGGAACTTACAGTAGCTTATCAATTAACAAGAATGATAAAATCATAGAAATACCCGATTGATATAATTTTCCTATTTTACAAATTGCTTACAGATGATGAAGTAAGCAACTGCTAATCAATGATAAGACAACCATCTAATACATTCTAGAAAGCATAAAGCTGATCGTTAGTTACATCTGATTTACCTGAGACAAGGAACTGTTCAATGCTGCCCCTCTGTAATTGACATGAAACGTGTCCTTGGCCACCAACCCCTACGTAATTAATAATACTCATCAAGTTATGCAAACCGTTTGCTAATCATAACAATTAGTGGCAAATTAAGCATGTGTCTGTGTGTGACAGTATGTTTAATCGGGGTTTTTACTTCTGTATCTATCTCCGCTGACTCAACACTAATATTGATATCTGACATGATTTTGACCATCTCCATAATCAATCCCGGTCGATCAGCCGTCTCTACGTAGAGCAAGCTGAAAATGTTACAAAGTAATAAGAATCATAATCAAAAGCATATTAAAAACGATTCTTATTTCAAGAATAATTGAAGGGACACAATTAGTTTAAATTAATTATAATAAGTGTGGTTGCAAATTTAAATCACCTTCTCTTAGGTCCATCTTCCTTAACATGTATGTGAGTTGCAACATCAACATCAACCTGCAGGGAGAAAGTAAAACATATCATATTTACAACTGCGGAAGATACCTGATCTTTCTAAAACTAACATTGCATAATGCTCAGACATGCATAAAATATTTCATGTTATATTACATGATAGCATTCCCATTTTAAAATCAATTTAAATTAATTGAATAGCACATTATATAGGTGCAAATCACATTCTGAAAAGAGATTATAATCCACATTCAGTAACTGTAGCAAGAAAAGGTTCTCGTTTGACATCACCTTCGTCTCTGGAGGTTTTACTCCAAAAGCTTCACCCATAGCAAGGCGCTCACTGGACTCCTAAATAACAGAAAAAATAGTTAGAGATGAATGGAAATTAAACAAACTTATTTTTACAAGGGACATTAGGCAGAAAAACATACAGGGTGATACTTGAGTAGATTGTTGATGATGGTCAAACGAATTCTTTCCAATAGATCAGGATCTTCAGCTTTGCGCCCTGTGGACCTGCAAGAAGTTCCTCACATGTAATTGTTGAACATTATAAGATTTAAATAATATAACATCAAGGGTTTGGCCAATTATTCAACATGAACAACATAGGAAATTACTAAACTTCTTTGATTCAACTTTATTCAACTTATGTCTTGTCATATTCCTATGAAGTAACTAAATACATCAATGCATAAATAAAAATTATCATTAGATGTTTTAAATCATGTTTGGTTTCGATCTATCTCGTGTGATTTTCTGGATCACTGGTCACTTATTTGTGAACTCAGTTGGACTTGGAGTATCATTTATGAGCAGTGGGGACAAGGCAAAGGCATGATAAATCATCACTTACCGTCTAGTGATAAAGAATTTTGTTTGTGTGACTGAGTTCTCAGTGGTGACGGTTCCCTTGGAAACATCCAAGCCTAAATCTTTGAGGGCCTTCATCTGCAGTGGAAAATAGCATTGTTCGATAATGTATTACTCAATCATACCACAGCATGGAAACATAGAACGGAAAAAAAACATATCATACACATGTGCGAAATAGCAAACAAATACTCGGGTTACAAAATAGGTAAGTATATGAATATTTATTATTAAGAAGGCATGATCCAGAAAGATTACAAAACCAGATAACAGGAAACCGAACAATAATTGAAGTCGCCACTGTACGATAAGCTCCAGAAAGGCCGAGTAAAATGCAAACAAAGATAAAGCAGTCAGTTTACCGTGTCAATAAGACCACCAAGTCGATCTCCAAAACTAACTTGCACAATAGTTGCATCAGGAACAGAATCTTGATCTATCAGAACAATAGGCATTGGAACATAATCATTTTCCTTCTCAGACTTCTGCAACAAAACTTAAGTAAGGTATTCTATGATCATAAAAAAAGGATATCATATGGGAGAAAAAGACGAGGCATATTGATATGAAAAATATATAAAATAATATGAAGAAAAAAAAACATTAGTAACGTATTAATTAAATCAGTGATAGTAATAATTTCAGAAAATATTGTTACTGATATTTTGTATTAATTAAATCAGTGATAGTAATAATTTCAGAAAATATTGTTACTGATATTTCAACAAGGCGCATATTAATGAATGCCTACTTCTTTCGAGTCCGCTATCAATCGCAGATAGGGTTAGAAGCGGTCTCAAAATTGTCTAGGAGCCCCTCCTCTCAAGCATAAGCTAGAGAACAGGCAAATTATAACAACCAAATCATCATTCCCAATTGGTGATAACAATCAACAATTTCAGCTCACGATTTCAAACACCGTTTCTCTTCAAAGCAGCGTTCGAAAGTTTGTGTTGTCGAAAATTTATTATTATTGAAAATGAGACGACAAAAACGATATGGTCAAGTGAAGGACAAGGAGACTAATAGAAAAATGACATTGAAAGTGATTTGGTCCTATACAGGACCATCAAAAATTCACTCTGAAGAGTCATAATCCCCAAAACCTGAAAACAGATCAGCCATCACTTTCCCAACTCAAATCCATCCAAAATATAAGCAAGATCACAAGTCAAAATTTAATCGAGGGGTTGAAAATTACCAGTGACGTTGAGCCGACGGCCGAGTCCACCCCGTCACTAGAGGCGCACATCGGCACAGGCTTACGATAGCTACAGAACATTACGAAAAGTCAACCTCAAACAAACAAACAAACAGTTTTCGTTTACTGGAAATTGAAATCGAACGAATTGATAAAATCGATAGAAGGAATGAATCGCGCAATCCATTAATTTTCGGGCTTTACCTTTTTCGGGCCGAATTGAATCGCGGCGCGGCGACGATATGGTTTGGAGGAGATATTTTCGCGAGAGGTTCGGAGGGTTTCGAGCGAAGGACGGTGAAGGAGGAGGCGGAGAAAGCATTAGACATCGCCATTGTTGAACTTGTAGAGCTGCGTGCTGAGTGTTCAGCGTTGAGAGGGAGAGAGTGGGAGATGATGAACTGAATTGAAATATTGAATGGGATGTTTTTGTTGGTTTATTATTAAATCTTAAAATTATTTGGTGGTGGCGTCATTCGTTTGGGGCCTTTGGGCCCACCTAGAAAGGTTCGCCACGTCAGGTAGGGACAACGTTTCTTTTTCTTTTATGGGCCCTCAAATAAAATAAATTAAAGCCTAGGAAGCGTACCTCCTCTTGAAAGAAGTACCTCTCCTTGCCTACAATTTTTTTCTTTTATTTTATTTATATTCATAAATTAAAAAAATAATAATAAATAAAAAACATGATAATTTGGCTCACAAATGAAATTGTACTAAGTATCAAATATTTGATATTAAAAAAAAAATCTCTCTTAATTATACTTACATCTTCAATAGTGTACCTAAATACAATTTCATGCCACATAAGATAAGTTCTTTAGAGCTGAACTGTGTCAAGACTTAATTTGACGTATTAATTTGACGTTACTTTTAATATGAAAATTATAAATATAGTACTATATTATTATGAAAATTATTGGAATAAATCTTTATTTATAAGTAAAGTGAATGATTTCTTTATTATAAGATCCATTAATTATTATAATAAAATTTTAATTATTTTTTTCATTTTAAGCAAACGTAAAATTTTAAATTTTAAATTATTGGAATATTTTATCTTTATTTACAAATTATTTTTTTAAAATTTGAAGTTATAACTTTAAAATGAAATACTCCTATTTCAAAAATTATGATTAATTTTATTTGTTATGAAATTGTCATATTTTGTAAGACATAGAAAGTATGTAAAATTAGCATTTAGCCATTGGACTACTAGAGTTTGTCTCTTCATGTGTAAAATTTATTGAAACAATTAGTAACATTAGTTCCCATCTAAATTACAAGTTAATTTCATCAAGTCTGTTACAACGCCTTTAATTTATGTGTATAACATCCAAAATGGCATAATAAGCTATCAATAGAGGTAGAGATACAATAGTGCCGAAAATGACCCTGTAAATGTACAAGTTTTAACATATTAATTGATGTACAACAACGAATTGCATATTTGCATAACACTTGGGACTTGGGAGTAGTACTACTCTACTTACGCAGTGCTGAGTACATCAGCATGAAGTCCATACTCTTGAGCAAAAACAAACGCTGTCACTGCTTCCGGTAATGCTGCCTGACTCACAAAAATTATTATACATATTATCGTGGTGGGACACTGGGACATATGGAATATATTTTTATAATATTCAAATAAAAAAATTGTTTCAAATCAATACACTAGTTTTCAGGCACAAAAACAATATTATTTTATTGATTGTTTTTAATAAAACGATCGAACTATTTCAAATTTAAAATGTATTTTAAATTAAAAAAAAAAAATGCACGCAATATTTTGATCTGATGAAATATAAAAATATTAAAGTAAAAAATATAAAATGATGATATTTTTAACGATTTATTAGTATGAATTTAATTTAATGAGTAACATTCTAAATTAAAAAAATCAAAATACAAATAAAGAAATAAATTGTAGTAGTTTTTTTTAATAATAATAAACATCATTTAAATACATTTAAATTATAATAGTATAATCCACGTAAGTTTCACATAGTAATTATTTTACTAAAATACACATATTGAGAAAAAAATATTATAATACACATGATTTATCAACATATATCGCAATTTCAAATAAATAAATAAATCATGAATGAATGAATTAATATAGTACTATTTTGAAATTGATTACATTATGTGAATTCAAATTAAAATAGAATTTTTTATTAATCCACATTTGAAATTCACTGTATGGTATAAATAAATTATAAATGAGGGGAATTCACAAAAACATTTCTAAGTGTTTTAATATAATTAAATACTAATCTTTAACCTAATTGCAAAAGAGTAAAATTTTCAAACACTCCCTTTTGTTTGTGTTTTGAATAATTACATAAAATACAAAATCATTTATACTATATTTAAAAAATTAATTTCACTATTAATTCACATCTTGCTAAATGTTTTAATATAGTTAAATACTAATCTTTTACCTAATTGAAAAAAAGTAAAATTTTCAAAAACTGCCCTTTTATTTGTGTTTTGAATAATTACATAAAATACAGAATCATTTATATTATATTTAAAAAATTAATTTCACTATTAATTCACATCTTGCTAAAAAAATTAAATGAATATAAACGAGATTAGAGTTTCTCCAAATAAAACGTGTTGTAATCTAAAAGGTATGTTAAACTTTTTAATTTTGAAAAACAGTCTTGAAATATAATTAGAAAACATAACAATATCTTAAAATGTAATACTAGTAAATTATAATTTACCTTTTTATGTTAAGGCCAATCTTTAGTATTTTTTTGTATTTTCATAAGCCAAACTATTTTTTTTTTCAAAAATTACCTAAAAATTATAAATTGTATATAAATAATTGGGCCTATTAGTAGAAAACGGTAGGAAAGCCCGATTACCTGGATGATTGCCATACGGAGGGTATTGGACCTCAAGCCCAAAGCGAGAGAACCAATAGCCATCGCGAACGGCCCACCTACAAACCTTAGAACCATACCGTACAAGCTCAGCCGCACACCACACGCTATCACCTTTTTTTGTAATGCCATAAATAGCCCTGCAATCACACACATAATTACACCTGATAATTCTTCCAATTAAACTACTACTACAAAAAAAATCACTTCCCGACTAGGCGAGCGCCTAGACGAAACGTACCCATAGAGAACATGGCTACTCCGCTCCCGGCTTTCGCCATTATCATGACCGATCCTTTTAATATGCTCGGCATCTCAAAATTCCACCTGAACAATTTGACTAAACGAATATATTCTCCGATAGATAGTATTAACAACAGAAATGTCAAATTGAACTTTTGTCTCCAATCGAATATATTCTCCAATAGAAACGTCTGATGTATACCTTTTCGATACGAGCGCCCATATGAGGCCAACGGCACACGCGTAACAATTCGGATTCCTCGCAAGCTTCCCCAAAACTTTCACCAAGGTCGATCCCACTTTACCGCACGACGAATTTTTAACCCCACTTGTACCGTCCGCATTAGTAGTAGTTGCAACGCTATCCACTTGAATTTCGTGTAGCGAATTATCATGATCATCGACAGTCGACGACGAAGAAGAAGAAGAGCTTTGCCTGTATTGGAGCAAGAACAAGAGTGTCGGAAACCAAAGGAGCGCTTGAATAACGGACGATTGTACGACGAGGTCCTCCCCTAGTGGGCCATACATGGCCCGCAAGAGTGGGACCCCCACGACGAGTGTGTTGTTGAGGCTTGAGAGGGAGAAGGAAGTGATGGCCCACGAGAGGGACCCACTCTTCCACAAGTTGGCCCACACGGCCAGGACCACGCCGGCGACGGCCTTGGCCACCACGTCTCCGGCGAGGAACCGGTAGTTCATGCGGTAAGGGTCGACGCCGGAGGTGAAGTGGAAGGTGAAGAATGGGATGATGAAGTAGCAGTTGAAGCGGTTGATGGCGGCGCACTCGCCGGAGGTGAACATGCGCCACCGCTTCACGGAGGCGTAGCCTAATCCGAGGGGCACGTAGAGGGGAATCATCGACTCCACTACTTTGTAGATGTCACCCCAAGAGATCATTACGACTTATTATGAATGAGTGTGTGTGTACAAAATTTTATATATAATTGGAAAATAAAGTTAGAGAAAAAGGAATAATAGTATTGATTAGTTAATTTTTGAATTGGTATAGAATGTGTATGAAATCAGATGCTATGTTTGTGCGATCAGTTGCTATATAATAGTGAGGGGATGCATATAGTAAAAATTGAATACCACGTGGGTTTATGTAATTGGTAATCGGGGGCGTGAATCGTGCTCGATCTTATTTGAATCTTCTAAATCAACAACTACGAAAATATAAATATATGTAAAGTTATAGTAATTGAACAAGTTAATTATTATCATCGTGATGTGATGTGATTTTTTTTTTTTTTTGTAATTCAATTCTCGTTTATAAATTTTTATACATATATGTTGATTAAAAAAAATTATATAACAAAAAAATATTTCGTACAATGCACGAAAATATACACTCTACATTTATTTCATTCACACCATTTTTGCACGAAATATATATTCTAATTTTATATCATTCCCACAATTTTTGGCTTTTGCACTAAAATATACTCCGTATTTTAGTTTTATTTCATTTGCACAATTTTTACGTGTAACATCTGTTTTTTTTACAACATTAAATGTAAATATTACTCCATTGTCTGAGAAAAATATGATCTTCTCCTTTGTATTTAATTTATTTGTGAAAAAGGTAGTCATGTTTTTATGAGATAGAATCAGTGATAGATCACAGTATTTAATTCGATCATAGAGAGCATCTCATATGCTCTAAATTACAAATTTATAAAATTAAGGATTGTTAAATTAGTTGATTTTCCATTTGAATTGAAGGGAAATAGAGCATCTCATATGCTCTAAAGTATAAATTTATAAAGTTAAGGATTGTTAAATCAATTGGTTGAACATTTAATCGAATCGAAGAGAAATATCCAAGATTCGAAAACAAAACATTACAATTGACTTAGAAAAAAAAAGTTCAAATTTATGTGAACATAAAAAATAATTTGGACTTATGAATTTACATTTGCATAATAAAATTTTATTACTTTTATAAATTCTACTATTGGTCCATTACACGCAATTTTATAATCACAGTATTACTTTAGTTACCTTACATACTTTTTGTAACTAGTAAATGCGCAAAAGTGAAACTCAGGTATGATAACTTTATTAGATGCATATACTTATGTCTACAAGAAAAACTTGAAGTTGATCAATGAAAAAAGTACGTGTTGTGAATTTTATTGTCTTAGTTTATATAATTGTAACTATTTGTTTGATTATAAATAGTATCATAATATAACTTTTTTTTAATGACGTAAATAAAATATATGTATTCCTTCCATCTAAAAAATTATGCCATTATTTTTAATATCTCAATTTTATATGAACACACTTAAAAATAAATAATTACTTTTAGTTACTTTAAAATTTATCAATAGTTGAAATCAAAATAGTATTTAACTGAGCATGAAATGTCAAATTGTCGCACACAATTAGCCGCATGATTGTTTTGTTTGGTAAATAAATTAATTTTGGGGCAAAAGTTAGTGCACTTCAAAAGAAATTTGTAGCACTAAATTAATTTAGGAAAATTGAAGGGTGGTGTGCGTTCGTGAGTGGGTTGCACACAATTGTAAATGAAGGATTGTGTCATAATCCACTTAAAACAAATGTTGTTGCAGGCGGCACAAAGTTTAACTATCTTTAATGTAGTATAAATAAATTATATTTAAAGTAAAAAATATAAATAAATATAGATAAAATTGAAAAAGTATATGAAAATGTAAAATTATAATATAAACAATTTTTCTACCTGTGTTAAGATATTATATGAAACATTCATTTAAAAAAAAGTGTAAAAATATAAATGAAAGAGAATTTTATTTTTTTGTCATAAATTTATTTTATTTTCAACTTGTACACAAATTATTCTGCACCCTTAAATAAAAAATGTACCCGCGCCTAAATACAACTAGTTTTTAGTTGTTGTTTTTTCTAATTTCTATATCAACCCCACATTTTCAATTATTTACAACTTTTGCCTTTCCCTTTGTTTGGCATTGGTGGCGCCAATGGTTTTGAGGTGATATAATCATATCATATAATCCCCTTCTTAATTCGAGCATACAATAATTAAAGAGTCCTGTGGATTTTTGGTCACATGTATAAGAATTGTGAGTTTTTTGTGCTCAATTATAAGAGCATGAGTTTTTTACACCAATTGCATTTGAAGTACCTATTATACCCTTAAAAGTAAAAGAAAAAGACAAGAAATAAAAATTATTGATCCCCACTTTTTTTTTACTCTTCTCTCTCTCTCCCCGTAACCCCAACCCCAAACCCGCCGTTGCACAATTTTTTTTCGATTTCGAATCAACGGAGCAATGTCATCGTCGGCGACGCCATCTGATTCTGAGCATGAGGAAGAACAACAACAACAAGAACCGAGTCTCCAACCTCCGGTAATTCCCGAATCCGAAACCCTTTTTTCGATTTTTTTTTTTCGAGAATTCGAGCAATGTGATGGATTATATGGTGATTTAGATGCTTGGTTGAGTTCTTAGTAGTGTTATAAGTGATTTAGAACTGTAATTTTGAGTTGAATTGTCTAAAATTGCGATTTCTGAAATCTGTTCTTGGCTGCTCGATGGCAGTCGATTAGTAACATCGACTAACCCCATCGATCAACCCATCGAGCAACCTATTCGATTAACCTCATCGACTAGTCAGATTGGTTGGTCGATTTGGTTACTCGAATTGGTTGGTCGATGTGGGGTTGGTCGATGGTGTTACTCGAAAACGTTGGTCGATGGTGTTACTCGAACACGTTGATCGATGGGGTTACTCGAAATAGGTTGGTCGATGGAGGCAGAAACTTTTTTTTTTTGTTTGTTTTGATCCTATTAATCTGTGTTTAATCGATTCGGTTCTCCATTTGTGCAGGCTGGTTTTCGATGGAGGAGACCGGATTTCGTCGACATTTCGAGGGCGATAAATTGCGGCGATCGACGCGGCGTTCTGAAAAACGTACGAGAAGTTCTGATGGAGGTGGGTGGAGAAGAGGGCCTCGCGGAGTACGAACAGACGTATCTCTTCAGTCAGTTCCTTTCCATGCCCAGTGCAGACCGATCGAACAAACCTCTGCACAAACTGCTATCGAGAGAGATCGTTAGCAAGAGCAGAATACCAGACTTTGAGCACTGGTTTGCTATCGGGGATCGTATTGTGAAGTTCCGAGCACAAGAATACGCCCTGATCACCGGCCTGCGCTTCGGGGATAGTAACTTCGATCCCACAAACAAAGGCCATGAAGCTCCCATTACAGGCATCCATCGGAGGTTATTCCGTTGCAGAGTGATGAAGATTGAAGCACTGCTGAGTTCGTTCAATGGTCTGCGGATGGGCCACGAGCTAGGTGATTATTTCAAGGTTGCCAACATCCTGATTCTCTACTTCGTTCTGATTGGTCGAGAGAAACTGGATGTCGAGAACTGGGTCTGGACACTGGTGGAGGATCACGATGGCTGGGAGTGGTTTCCTTGGGGTTCTTACACGTTCCAGAACTTCTCCCACTACATCAGCATTACTGGGATGGCAGCTGATCAGGCCGAGAAAGCGGCTTATCACTTTTACGGTCCAGTTTGGTAGTGGGCCTTCCAGAAAGCGGCTTTCCAGTGTTGGGCCTTCGAGGCCTTTCCTGCTTTAGGGAGACAGTGCGGTACTCGGAGCCGAGAGACGCGAAGGCCCCGGTTTTTGCATTGGACGCAGAGGAAGACGAACTTCGATTTCACGGATTATTTCGAGGATGAGCAGGTAACCGTCAACCTGTTTTTGTTAATAATTTTGAATTAATAATTTTATCGATTATCTAATAATTTTTTTTAATTGTTTTCTTTTAGCTTGAAGTTCACGAGACCCTCACACCGACACCGGAGGAGGAGGAGATGATGTATTACCGGAGTTTGACGGAGGCCGGTGAGCTTTATGCCGTCCCGTACCAGCCTCCCCTCCGCTTAACTCACGCAGCGGCAGCGGCGCCGGCACGAGCACCGGCACCGAAGAAGCAGATGGAGAAGAAGAAGAAGAAGAAGCTTGTGGATCGTGTGGCCGAAAGCGTGGCCAAGACATTCAAGAAGGCGGCGACAGGTATCCGCACGCGTGACGATGTCACGCCCAGCTCTTCAACAGAGAGACTAGAGAGACGTAAATCTCGGAAAGCTCGACATGCTTCTCCGCCTCCTCGACATGCTTCTCTGCCTCCTCGACATGCTTCTCCTACTATTCCTACCACGCATCGGACATTGCTGAGACTTCTTTGAGCAGAGCACCAGCTCGATTCTCGACGTCGGCGATGCCTGACCCCCCTCGGTATTCATATGCAGACTCTGACGCATGGATGCGTTACCGCATGCAGCCCCAGCCCCAGGTGCCTCCGGCCTATCCGTTTGAGTATCCATTCGAGAGTTACCAGATGCCGGGTCCATTCGGTCCATTCCAGGGTCCAGTCTTTCCATTCCAGGGTTATCAGATGCCGCCACCGGCCTATCCATTTGAGTCCCCCAGCTACCGCACGCCTCCGTCGATTGTTCCTTTTGATCTGGAGACGTCCAGCACTCCGACACCACCTGTTGTGGTCGATGTCGAGACCCATACTGGGAGGACCTTTGATATCTTCTCACAGCCAGCTGCTGATGACGAGGAGGATGACGACGAGTATGCCGGGGACCTCGGGTGTTTCAGTGACGAGGATGACGACGACAACGAGGAGGGTGACGAGTCCGAGCAGGATGCCGGGGAGAGCAGCCTCGGACCTCGTGTTGTTCAGCCTTCCAAGTTCCTGCGTAGCCCTTTCATCCGACAGTTCACCAGGGCACGCGGTAGAAGAAGCTGGAAGCTGTACGATGTGTACAGAGCAACGGGGCCCGATTCCTGCGTTAGGGTGAGGTGCTGTGATGATTTGATCCTTGATCAGAAATTCTTCGACGATGTGGAAAATCCCTCTGTTTGGTTCAGCTCTCAGGTAATATTTTAAATTATAACCTTGTTAATTTATGTTTAAATATTAACAACGTGTCAATTTTCAGGTGCTCGACTTGTATATTGCGTTCATGAAAGTGAAAATCAGAACTAGGACAGGGGTGAAGGGTTACGTGAAGGACTTTACGCACCAGATCTTCGGTCCCGACTTATACGTAAGTGAATGTCTTTTATCTATGTTAGTTATATTTTACTTTTATCCTGTTCTTACTGACATAAAATTTAATATTTATGTCATTTTCAAAGAATGATTTCTGCATCGAATACGGGAAACTGAAGCATACAGGGACTTCGAGTGATTTCGAGAAGAGATACAAGAATTGGCAACCACCTAAGCGTTTGCTAGACATTGTCGAAGCGGGTCCGGCTCGTGGTGAGCATGGTTGGTACAATATCCGTCAGGTATGTTAACTGAATTAGGTTAATCTTTGGTTTCTATGATTTCTTATATTTTCATTGTTTGTATTTTCAATGTTTGTTTGTAAGGTGGCCATGATTTGCAACATTGATAACATTCACTGGGTCGTGGCGGTCATTGATTTCGAGAACTGGACTGTCGAAGTGTATGATTCATTGTGCAATCTCAGAGCCGCACAGCTGAAGCCCCTGACAGATTTGTTGCCTCGATTGTTGAGATGCGGACACTGGTGGGACCAGCACTCGTACCTGTAAGTTTCGTTCATTTCACTGTGTAGTGTAGTTTTTTTTTCTAATATGATATTGACGTGAGAAGTGTTTCATTCATTTCAATGTTTTATGTTTCAGGGAGCGTAAGAGGTGTGCTTTCAAGTTTAAGCTGATGCCCAGGGCTCAACAAATAATCCAACCCGACGGAAACTCGTGTGGGCCGATTTGTTGCATGTACCTGGATCGGTTGTTCAACAAGAAACAAACTCACGAGGACAAGACTATTGATCTTCCTTACATCGTTAAGTATAGAAAGTACATCGCTAGGATGATTTATTGGTTAGCTCAGGAGGCATACACGGAAGAAGACGTACGAGCTTAGTATTTGTGTTTGAATATACTTGTTTAGGATGATTTATTGTTTAGTATTGTTGGTATATTTGTCTTGGATGTGTTGTATATTGAATGCTTGGTTAGAATGTTGCAGGTTTGGGTTTAAAAATGTGTAAGAAAGTCTTTTATCATTCTGCCCAGAGGTTACTCGAATGGACTGTTCCATCGAGTAACCATCGAGTAATCAAGAACAGGTCCATCGATTAACGTATAATCAGGCCTGAATCTGCAAAAGTACTCTAAAACGGTTACTCGAAATAGGTTAATCGATGGGGTTACAAGATGAGGTTAATCGATGGTGTTACAAGATGGGGTTAATCGAATTGGTTACAGGATGGGGTTACTCGAATGAACATCATCCTGTAATCATAAATCTCCAAGGTTGGTCGATGGTATGTTACTCGATCAACCATCGACTAACCATCGACTAACCTCCTAAAATTAGTATTTTTGGACCTTTTTTTTAGATAATTAAGTTGTTATTTGCACTAATAAGTTCAATTTAGAGCCATAAAACATTAATAAAACAGTTTAGATGATCAATCGATTCGTTTAGAGTGAAAACAAGTGAAACGTGGAACATTAGTCATACTTTTCTAAATATCTTAAGTAAGTTTACAACAAACAAACTATGATATTAGTTCAATGTTGACATGTTATGGATTAGAACTCCGAAATTGATCATCAAAACATGTTTAATAAGTGTTTTTTATCATTAAAATGAAGTTACATACTCAAAAACACAATTAGAAATTAAAGAACGACCTTAAAATTGAAAAAAAAGGGTACTGTTCTTAGTTACTCGATGGTTACTCGATGGTTACTCGATGGTAACCCTAATGTACTCGATGGAAACCCTAATGTACTCGAAAGGGTTAATCGAATGAAGGGTTAATCGAATGCAGGGTTACAAGATAGGGTTACTCGAATTGGTTAATCGATGGGGTTACAAGATGAGGTTAATCGATGGTGTTACAAGATGGGGTTAATCGAATTGGTTACAGGATGGGGTTACTCGAATAGGTTGCAAGATGGGGTTACTCGAATAGGTTACAAGATGGGGTTACTCGAATAGGTTAATCGATGGTGTTACAAGATGGGGTTAATCGAATTGGTTACAGGATTGGGTTACTCGAATTAGGTTAATCGATGGGGTTAATCGAATTAGGTTACTCGATGGTGTACAGAATATGCAGAATGCCTTTTCTGTTTTTTTACATCCCCTAACCTGCAAATCACATAGGTATAACAACAACCGCAAATATCCAAAGAAACACACTGCATATATCCAGAAACAAGATAACAAATCAATCCTAGTCATACGATGTAACGAGAAACACGATAACAAATCAACCAAACACAAGAAGAGCCCTCAATCCACACGCATCGGACATTTTGTTTTTGTGTGTCCCTCGATTCTGCAAATGCTGCACTTTTTCTTCTGCCTTCTTCGACCCGATTCTTGCGTTCCTGAGGCTTCCGGAGGGACATTCAAATCAACGCCTGCAGGAGGGATGTAAGCCTTGCAGTTGCGTATGTTATGTCCTACGCCCTTACATTTCGTACACACCTGCACACAAAGACGCGGTATTAGGTCTTTACTCAAACTAATGACGACACAATATTAGGTACGAAGAACAAACCTGAACACGACGAGCAGACCCAGATCCCTCAACTGCAGAACGAACCCGACTCATCCGCGGACGTCCAGCCTGACTAACCACTTCCGGTGGAAGACACACGTACGAAGCTACTTCTGGAGGGACAACCCAATCATCAACGTGTGGTACTGGCACAATAGGAGTCGCATACATCTCTCTCAAGCTGCTTTGCTTGAAATAGGGGCCGACGAAATCGTACAATGAAAATCTAGCCCGTCTACACAAAGTATCAGGTTAGTGGCATTAATTAATTGAATGTTTAAAATTAAAAAAGAAGATGTAAGGAAACCGATATCATACCGTATAGCGGCAGCAGCATGACGACACGGAATAAGGTCTAAGTCGAACTCCCGACAGTCACACGTGCGTCTCGCGATATCTACGAGATAGGACCTGCCGTTTTCCTCAACTCTGAACACGGTCCCCGCACTGACCTCCCGAACAGGAAAATGATGACTCAACTGATTCTGATTAGACACCTTTGCGAATGCCTCTTCGGTCAGCTCATCCTCTCTCTCGTTAGCCTTCCTTCGTTTCTCGTCAAACCATCTCTCAATCATCGCACGAATCGACTCGAGCATAGCACAAACAGGCAATCGTCGTGGCCATCTGATAGCAGCGTTGAAGACTTCGGCCGCATTCGATGTCATGAAACCATATCGTCGTGCAGCACATTTCGACCTTGCCCAGGTCTCAACACCGAGTCCAACGAGGCGCCTATAAGCACCGTCTCCACTGGCTTTCTCCAAATCAGATAAATACTTTTCAAACTCATCCTCTCGATAACAGTAGGCAGCTTTGTGTACAATTGTGACCACATGAGAGCGGTACATTGCTAGATTCTTCTCGAGGTGGTGACAGCACAACGCACGGGTTGCGTGGGGATAG
The DNA here is from genome assembly GCA_954870475.1 of Euphrasia confusa. Classification (NCBI taxonomy): domain Eukaryota; kingdom Viridiplantae; phylum Streptophyta; class Magnoliopsida; order Lamiales; family Orobanchaceae; genus Euphrasia; species Euphrasia confusa. The sequence continues at coordinate 26,378,184 of OX940967.1, forward strand.
GCACTCCGAATGGCATTCGCGATGCTCTTGTGCTGGTCGGACACAATGAGCAGATCGTCTCCATCGTAGCAAAGCCTGAGGTTCTCTAGAAACCACGTCCACTCCAGGTCATTCTCAATCGGACCGATACCAAAGGCAAGCGGGAAAATCTGCTCGTTTCCGTCCTTCGTGACGGCAACAAATAACACACCACTGTTTTTCCCCTTCAAATGAGTGGCGTCGACTACTATGATGGGACGCAGAGTGCGCTGCTGAAATGCACTAATGCACTGCCCAAGTGCAACAAACATGTGACAGAACACGCCCTCACTGGTCGTCTGAATCTCATACCGAGTCCCTGGATTGCATTCTTTCAGCACGTGCAGATATGACGGGAGCATCTGATATGAATCCTGATAGTTGCCGTACCTCATTTCAACGGCCAGGTTCCTCGTCCGCAGGGCGAAGCTGTAATCGATCACTACTCCGTACAATCTCCTCAGATCAAAAATCATCGTCTTCGGCTTCAGTGTGATCTCATCGTCGACTAGCTGACGTGCAAAGTAAGTAGCGGCAACCTTGCTCGACACGTGACGATCGGCAGTCCGACTCAAATCATTGACACACTCGTGATTCAAGTTCAGCCTCGTAATCTTCCAGAGTGTTTCGTCATTCCCAGTAGCACACAATTTGAACGGGCACTTCTCAGAACCTTGCTTGCAGACGAACGCTACCCGTTCAGTGGTCGAGCGTTTAGTGGCACACTCCACCATATGCTCCATGTGATACATCCCCACCGCTATCTTCAGATCCGATTTCGTTCGGAATGTCGAGCCGACTGCAATGTGACCATACACCAGTTCGGGAGGCTCGACCGATCGCAATGGAACCGCGGGGTCAAACTCCGGCAGTGGAATGATCCAGTTGCGCAGTGGATTATTCTGAGCATTCTGAGCTGCTTCGGGATGCTCGCCGGCTCCCACACTAGAACTCGAGGACAGATTACGGCGTGACAGAATATTTGTGATGACCCGCGGCTGTCTAATCCATTCTGTCCATTCAGTGGTCAACGACTGCAACAGATCGGTCTGACGAGCTTCTTCGTCGTCCTCGGAATTCTCAGCATGCCTCTCGCCCTCGGTCGGTACATCCGGATCCACTTCTGGAATATTCACCTCGGGGGCATTTGGTTGTGCCTCTTCTAGCATCTCGGTGACGAAAATGAAACAATCGTCCTTTTGCTCGTCTAGCATGCGGGATACATCGTCGTCGCTAAGCAAAGGACACCGCACGCTCCTAAAATCATTGCCTCGTGTTAAGATGAACAACATGTACTCGATATTCGGCGGAGGGCGCAAAACGGCACGAATCTGTCTCACAAGACCATCGAGGGTAAGTTGATCCCTCCTGAAGAAAAGGCACATATCTATCCCTTCGACGTAGACCGCTCGTTCCCAACGACCACCGTAACGTATCGTGATTCGTTGATTCGACATCTACAATTACAAAAAACATTATTGAATTAGGTTAACTAATACAACATATCCATATAAATCGACGAAACAAACCAAAAAATAATAAAAAATGCATTTTTTGGCAAAAAACAGGCCCTGTTACTCGAATGGACTGTTCCATCGAGTAACAGGATGGACTGTTCCATTCGAGTAACAGGATTCGATTAACGTCATATGCATTCGATTAACCAATTCGATTAACTAATTCGAGTAACCTCAATTCGAGTAACCTCAATTCGAGTAACCTCACATTACTCGAATCTGTGTTCCTGGAAAGAGGTTACTCGAAACCTGTTACTGGAATTAGGGTTACTCGAAATTTCGAGTAACCTGATTTCGTTTAACCTCAGTCGAGTAATGTTTAACTTCATAAATTCATAGTTACTCGATGGGTTGCTCGATGGTACGCTCCATCGAGTAACCAGCGCTGAACAGAAAAATCGAAAAAAACTTGAACGCGTACCTCTCGTTTTCGCTCCTTTAACGGAGCAACATGATAGAGATTTTATGTGTGGGTTTGAGAGAATTTTTGAATTTTTTTTTGGTTTGGTTTGGTAGGTTTTGTTATGAATATGGATATGAATGCACAATTAAACCTACACCAAACCCTCAACTCAACAAAAAATCTGATCTCGTGGGCCCCACAAGTTATTTTGATTTTGTTTTTATTTTATTTGAGATTGTTTTTGTTTATTTTGGATTTATTTAAATAGTAAGGGTATAAGAGACATTTTATGTTCAATTGGTGTAAAAAACTCACACTTTTATTGATGGGGACTTTAAACTCATCTCTTTATCAATTGTGACTAAAAAGTCACATTCCCACATAATTAAATGACTTTATTGATTAAAAAAAATTAAAAATAAAATTATATTTTTAAGTGAGAAAATTATGTACAGGATTAAAAAATGATTTTTTGTTTTTGTACAATTGTCATTTGTTAATCGCTTTTTAACATTGTTTGTTTTGTTCAGTATTTGTGTTCATATCCATCACTATATTTTATAAATCACACTTTTAACATGATTTTAAATTTTCACTATTATTAACCGATTGTAATTTTTTTTGTTATTTTCGGATTCGTGTTCGTATTTGCATAACTAGTAATCTCAACACAAAATAATATATAACGCGGGCATGCATAAGTAATTAAGCATGTGTAACAAAATTTGTATTTTTGAAAACACATGCATATAGTGAATTCATATATAGTTTCACTAATCACAATAATCAATATATTCGACTCTTGTAATTAGTCTTTTATTTTACTCGAAACATATATTGTTTCGTATTTATTATATTATTCTCTTATAATTATAATTTGGTACTACTTTTTTGATCCGGAGGTTCCTTCATTGCCCTTGAAGTACTCGATTTGTCTCCTTATCATCTCGAGCTCTTTCTGCGAACTCTCTATCTGGGCCCGAAGCCCCATCTCCACTTGAACAGGGCCGTAAACCGGATACTCCTTACGAAGCCTTGCTTCAAGGAATAGGGTTTCGACGGTTTGGGCTCTATACTCGATATCCACAGAGTTGATTATCTTCATAGATATGTTTAGACCGAAGATTGCATGCAAGTTCAAGTATTCATCAAACCTTTCGACCGGAAAGTATGGAGTATAAGTGCAGTTTGGCTCGCACCTCCTCCGATTGAACTTGCACACGGCGCACGTTGGGTAGTCCTCTTCCTCTTCTCCGTCGATGTTCATGTTCATTATGAGAAGATTATTGGTTCTTTCTTTTTTTATATATCTTTCTCAAGAAATTGATGGAGTTTATATAGTGAAATTCCTACTGCATTTGGAAAATTTTGGTTATTTCATTTTGCCAATGTGGTTCACGTGTGTGTAATCAATGCATGTGTGGGTTAATGAAATTGGACTACTCTGCAATGATAAATCTCAAGTGGAAGCCGATTTCAATATGGTTGGATCTGCATTATGCTAAATTGTGAAAATATCATTGAATTATTGAGTTTTTAACAAAAAATAATCAACTTTTCTATTTTATTTTGTGTTAGTAAAATTGAAAAAAATAAAAACTAAAATCAATTAAATTTCTTAATCAAGATCTTCTAAAGTGTTATTTTCATTGTTGTTCGAATTCAATTGTCACGTCAAAATGATTTATTTTTATCAAACAATGATCGAGACTGATGATTATAACTGTTTAAAAAGATTATTTAATTGAAAACAATCGAAAATTGTAAGAGCATTAGGTTGAAACAAACCTCGATCAATATTTGGTTATTTCATTTTACCAATGTGCATCACGTATGTGTCATCAATGCATGTGTGGGTTAATGAAATTTGACTACTTTGCCATGATAAATCTCAAGTGGAATCCGATTTAATTTCAACATGGTTGGATCTACATTATATGCTAAATTCTGAAAATATCATTGAATTATTGAGTTTTTAACAAAAAATAATCAACTTTTTTTTGTGTTAGTAAAATCGAGAAATAAAAACAAAAATCAATCAAATTTCTTAATCAAGCCCTTTATGGATCTGGAGGTTGTCCACGGCATATATATGAAATGGTGGCCCACATACAGTCTTCTCTCAATGCCTGGTGAGCCTGCTAAACCCCCTGTAGAAGCGTCTGATGATGAAGGTGTTGATGAAGGGGAGGAGATGGATACTCTTGGTGTCGGGCCTGATGGCAAGCCAAAAGATTCCCTCACTACTCCCCCAGGTGATGGTGGTTCTACCTCCTGAGTATAACTGCTCAGGAGTCTGCAAAATTTGATGACTACCCTGAGTGTGAAAAGCTCAGGGATTTTAATCTTTATTTTCTGTTCAGTTTGGGCTTAATTGCCAAAAAACAATATTTGCTTAATTCGCATTTGGATTCTACAGGCAGTTTTTGCCTGGAACAAGTATTTATATTTTGCTGGTGTGTAATAACTTAGTATGTTATTTTGGATGTTGATCCTTTGGGTCTTACTAATAGCCCTCTCACCATTTTATTCAGGGTTTATTTTCCCATTATTATCTATCACTTTTTACAAGTCATTTTAGCTTGTTTGATGAATAATTATTCTTGTGAATAGATAACTTTTGGCTCACGCCCAAGTTTTATCAAACTTTGTTGGGTTTCTCTGTGAGTTCTTTTGCTCTGTGAAAGTGATTTTTTGGATTTAGTTACCTCTCTGAATCATTATGATTCTAAGTAACATTTTTTCTCTTTAAATCTCTCCTTTCAACAGAACTGACCGATCCAGTGGTTTTAGTATGAATACTTTACCTCTTAGGATTTTCTCGGACCAGTATTTTCTTTAGGGCGATTCTTGAGTTTCTTTTACTCTATTGAATCTGTGCCTTTAAAGAAATGATCGGCCCCTGATCGATAGATCTTATGGGTATTTACCGAACCTTAGTATTTCTAGAATACTCAATATTTTTATCGCACCGGGGAATTCATGTGATTTCCCGGGGAAATTATATTTCTGTTATACAGACAAGATGTGAGAGTTCACATATATATTTTAAAAGATAGAAAATGCATTTGCTAAAAACTGCATAGATATACTTTAATAAGTACAAAAGGTTTTACAAAATATATTTTCGCAAGAAGTTTTAAGAAATAACTTTTATTCCGAGAGTTTCTCAGTGGTAGAACTTCTTTAGGTGCAACGCATTCCATCGATACTGATCCTTGGTCCCGTCGAGTAGTTCCAGCTCGTACGCTCCATTCTGGAGGCAGTGGCTCACTCTAAACGGTCCCTCCCAGTTCGGTCCTAATGCTCCTTGGTGCGTTCTTAAGATTTTCTTCATCACCAAGTCTCCCTCTCGGAATTCTCGTGCTTTTACTTTTGAGTTGAATAGTTTAGCAATCCTTTGCTTATTCATGGCATTCAGAGAATCAGAAGCTAACCTCCTTTCTTCAAGGAGATCCAATTCTTTTCGAATGGTTGCTTCATTCTCCGGGGAAATTTCCTGAGCGGTACGATGTGATAACACCGATATCTCCGCTGGAATCACCGCTTCCATTCCAAAAGCCAAAGAATAGGGGGTCTCACCAGTGGCGTTTCTAGCTGTGGTTCGATATGACCACAGTACCTCTGGGAGTTCATCCGCCCATTTTCCTTTGCGGCTTTCCAATTTTGATTTGATGGTGTGTTTCAGTATCTTATTGACCGCTTCAACCTGACCATTCGTCTGGGGGTGGTAGGGAGTAGAGAATAACCTCCTTATTTTCCATTTTTCACAGAATTCCTCTACCTCCGCCCCATCGAATTGTTTTCCGTTGTCGGAAATGATTGACTCGGGAAGACCGAAACGACATATAATGTTTTTCCATATGAATTTGATGACCTGGGGTTGATCAATCTTATTCAACGGTTCCGCTTCAACCCATTTGGTGAAATAGTCGACTGCTACAATCGCGAATTTCACCCCGCCTCGGGCGGTTGCTAGTGGTCCGATCAAATCGATACCCCACCGAGCAAATGGCCACGGGCTGTAAATGGATTTCAGGGTCTCCGGGGATATATGGATATTAGGCCCATTCGTCTGGCACTTGACACATTTACGTGCATAGCCGACGGCATCCTTTCTCAGGGTTGGCCAATAATATCCTTGTCCCATGGTTTTGTGTGCCAGGGATCTTCCACCCGCGTGGTTTCCACACACACCATCATGTATTTCTTCAAGGATTTTGAATCCTTCTTCCTTCGACACACACCTAAGTAGTGGAAGGGAGTAACTTCTTCTGTACAGTTGTGAATTTATCAAAGTATACTTTGCCGCTCGGGTACGAAGTTGTCTTGCTTCGGTTTTATCTGCTGGTACTTCCCCGGTATCTATGTACCGTTGAATGGGAATTCGCCAGTCTTCCCCGGCCCCGGCAAGTACTTGTATTTGTGCTTCTCTTTGTTCCACTGATGGGATTATTAGTTTTGTCAAAACTATATTTGAGAAGTCTGCTGAGTCCTCAGCTGATGCTAGCTTTGACAGGGCGTCAGCTTGTGAATTGTGTTCCCGTGGGATTTGTTCGATTAGAACTTCTGGGATTTTTTCGCAAAGTTCCCATACCAATTTCAGGTATTTTATCATTTGTTCGCCTCTGGCTTCATAATCCCCACTTACATGGTTCACTACTAACTGCGAGTCCATGAACACATGAAGTTTTCTTGCCCCGACGGCAATGGCCAGTTCCAACCCTGAAATGAGAGCTTCGTACTCTGCTTCATTGTTGGACGCAGGAAATTCAAACTTCACCGCATGGGTTACTGAATCTCCGTCGGGACTGAGTAATACCACACCTGCCCCCGAGCACGCGGTGGTAGATGATCCATCTACGAACAGCTGCCAGGCGCGTGGTTGACTCTGGGATTTCTCAGGGAAAGTTAATTCCACAATAAAATCTGCCAGGGCTTGTGCTTTGATTGCTGTCCTCGGGGCGAAAGTTATGTCATACTGACTAATTTCTAATGCCCAGCGTAGGAGTCTCCCGGTGATATCCGACCGGTGCAATACTTACCTTAGATGCATAGTTGTCAAGACCTCAACGGGGTGCTCAAATAGGTACGCCCGGAGTTTTCTGATTGACACTATTAAAGCATATGTTAATTTCTCCAGTGGAGTATATTTTATTTCTGCCTCGTGTAGTACTTGGCTTACGAAATATATCGGAAAATGCACCATCCCTTCTGCCCTGGTCAACACAGCACTGATGGCGTGTTCTGACGCGGCTAGGTATAGGTACAGTTTTTCTTCTGGTTTAGGGGCCACAACTACTTTGGGATTGGACAAATACTCCTTTATCCGTACAAAAGCTTGTTGGGCCTCCTTTTTCCAGTGAAATTTCTGTCCTTTGATGGTAGCAAAGAACGGACGAGTTTTATCCCCCAGACAAGAAATGTACCGATTCAGGGCGGCTAAACGACCCGTGAGTCGTTGTACGCCTTTTATGTCCCGGGGCTCTTGCATGTCCAGAATTGCTTGGACTTTGGTAGGGTTGGGCTCAATGCCTTTCTCGCTAACCACATGCCCCAGGATCATCCCTTTTTTAATTCCAAAGTTACATTTCTTGGGGTTCAATTTCATGTTATAATGCCCCAGTATTTTGAATACTTCTTCGAGGTCTTTGATGTGATCTGATTCATTTTTACTTTTAACGATTATATTATCAATGTATACTTCCATGGTTACACCAATTAAATCAGAAAACATCAGATTTACCAACCTTTTATAGGTGGCCCCGGCATTCTTCAGGCCAAAAGGCATCCTTTCCCAGCAATAGATTCCTTTCTCTGAGTAGAACGCCGTATGCTCGACGTCATCTGGATGCATGGGGATTTGATGATATCCTGCCTTGGCGTCCAGTGTTGAAAATATTGCGTGACCTGTCAAATTGTCAACGACATGGTCGATGTGCGGCATGGGAAAAAGATCTTTCGGGCATGCGTTGTTTAGATCTGTAAAGTCTATACACAAACGCCACGCAGCCGTTGTTTTTGTCACCATAACCGCATTGGAAAGCCAAGTGACATCACTCGAAGCTTTCCTGACCAATTTGTTTTCTATTAGTTTGTCTACTTCCCCGGCGAGTGCTTGACACTTCTCAGGGCCCATTTTTCTACGCTTCTGCGCGATTGGTTTCTTGCAGGGATCTATTTTCAATCGATGGCAGGCATGTTTAGGATCTATCTTTCCTAAATCGGCACTGGACCATGAGAAAGTAGAGATGTTCTCTTTAAGGAAATTTATAATCCCGATCCGGGTATTTGATTCCATATGAGATCCCACAAGTATTTGCTTTTCAGCTTGTTCTGGATCTAAAACTATAGAGTCCAGATTTTCGACCATTTCTACCACTGGTACCTTTTTAGATTGATATCCACCCTTTGAACCCCAATCATCCATTTCTGGTTTTGATGGGGGAAGCTTCTGGTTAGTAGAAACTGTGTCTACGCCAGTTCCTTCTTTGGGGGGACAAATCTTGTCCGGGAGAATATCTGCTATTTCCCCGGTAGGTTTTTCCTGAGAAGGATTCAGTTGGGAATTTTGATCGTTTATTTTGATTACATTTTTTATATGATCGATTTGTTTTATCTTTGTTCCTCTCAGATTTATCTGGGGAATGTTTACGTTTACTTTGGTTTTGGAGTTATTGAGATCGTGAAAGTACATCAAAGTCTTCTTAGCCATTACTAGATCACCTCTGACGGTGCCAACTGCACCGGAGGGAGTAGGGAACTTAATACAGTAGTAGTAGGACGAGGCGATAGCTTCAAAAGCGTCTAGAAAGGGCCTGCCTAACAGAGCATTATAGCCACTAACCTTATCAACTATTACAAACTTTAGATTCCTGACCATCATGACTTCGGGATTCTTCACATCCATCAGTTCCACCGGGAGTATGATCTCACCGTAAGGAATGACTACATCATCTCCAAAACCTTTCAACACCATATCGCACGGGTTGACATAGCGCGCCAAGTTCCCCATCAGATCTAGAGTCCTCTTGTAGAGAACATTGAGATGCGCGCCATTGTCCACCAGCGTGCGAGACACATCCAAACCGAGGAGTCTGGCCTTTATCACTAAGGGCACATCCTTCGGGAATTTTGTCACGGTTCGATCTTCCGGGGTGAAAGTTATCACCGCCGTGTCGGAAATTGATGACCCCTGGCTCGGGGCCGTTTCATACCACACTTCCCACATCTGGAAATCTCTCTTCCTCTTGCGGTGGCTTTCTTCATTCACCGGCCTCAACCCACCGATCATCATAATCTGGCCGACACGTGGTTTGCCTCCTACCGGGGGAGGCTCTGGTGGTGCCGGTGCGGGTACTTCCTGGGGAGGTGGCCCCTGCGGATTTCCCCCTGCACCGGGCCTGGGTAAGAATTGCCATAACTTGCCATCCTGGAAAAGTTTCCACAACATTTTAACCAGTTGTCTGCACTGGCTGGTGTTGTGACCTATCTTTTCATGATAGGCACACCATTTGTTGGGATCCAACTTCTCCGGGGCAGTCAGAATTGGTGGTGGTTTTTCAATCAGATCTGATTTATGCATGAGCATTATATTCAGAATATTTGCTGGTGTATGACCAGTCTGAGTAGTTATTTTTTCTTCTAACTCACGGATCTCGTCTATCCGTGGGTCAGCTGGCTTTGGGCCTGGTTTTTTGCCAATGTAATTTGGCCTACGATCGGAGGAAAAAGGAGGTTTTTTCTTTTGCTCGGGGGGATGTTCCCCGCCGGCGACAAGAGGCTGGTAGGCAACTTGGGCCCCAGCTTTCCTCCTGAAATCCTCATACGATCGGGGATAATTCAACATTGCAGATTTAAACAACTTAGAATTTCTCCGCAAACCTGCCAACACGGTGTGAAGTTTGAGGTTGTCACCAATCTCTTCACCACCGGCCAAAAGTAGTTCTTCAACACGATCTACGTAAGATTCGTCAGATTCCGTGTTACCCTGTTTGACCCCCAAAAGCTTCTGACTATATTCCATATAGGAGGCTTTGGAGGCAAAATACGATACAAACCTCTGCACCAAATCGTCAAAACACTTGATCGAATGTGTTGGTAAGCTGACGTACCATTGGTGGGGAATATCGCCCAGGGTAAGGGGAAACAGTTTGCACCGAGTAGCATCTGTGGCTCCTCGGCCGGACATGTATGTCCTGAACCTGCTCAGGTGAGCTTCTGGATCCGTTTTGCCACTGTACAAAGTAGTTTGCATGGGCTGAATCTCTAGCTGCATGGGAGCTTGTTCGACCTCTGGGGCCAAAGGATCGTTATGACGACCAGCCGGAGCAGCGAGAATTTGATGTTCATTCAATCGCTTTTCCAGTTCAGTGTACTTTTGCCTCAAATCGGCCAGTTCAGAATTAGTACCGGGGGCTCCAGTGGCCCCACCCGGTGGAAAGTTTGCATGGCGGTTATGCATGTTACTTTGACTAATCTGCCGACGAGGCTCAGTAGAAGTGGCCATAGATTCGGCTCTTTTATTCAGATCTAACGCTCGACGCATTCTGCGGTTCTTTTTGGGAACGCGGCCAGATTGCTCGGGAGCTACATTCAGATTTGCCCCGGTGGCTGCATGCGTGCCCTTCACCGGGATCACAGGAGTCGTCATGACGTATTTCAACTTCATAAGTTCTGCAACTGCTTCATCTATTTTTTGTGGAGTATCAAGACTTCCAAATCTAATCGGAGGCGGGCCTTTCGGCGTCGACGGCCCTCCGAGATCATAGGGGTGCAGACGGCGATTCCGACGTTGTGACCGAAGTCGACGTCGTCGTTGATCAGCCTGACTGTCTGTGGGCTCATCGGCCCCTGCATGTTTGCTATTCTGCTCATCAGAGCTGATCTGGGTAAGCGGCGGCGGCGGCGGCTCCTTATTTTCAGGTTCTGGGTTCTTAGGCGGAGATGAAACCTCAGGTTCCACCATCACGGCCTTACCCATCACCGCCCGCCAACGACCACTCGTCCCAGACCCGGTTGATACCGTAGTACCTTCGGTTTCGTTAACCATTTCAGATTTCAGATCGAGATTTTCTGTAACTAAATTACCTGATGCTCGATCCTTCTAGCGCCAGCTGTTTTGGTGTGTTTTTGCTCTTTGATGGGGATATTTGCTGGTAACAGAGGGTTTTGGCAACAACACCAAAATGCAAATTTGTTATAGGTAAGATAGCAAAGGGTAATAGTTTATACAGAAATCGTAAGTAGAAAATGGATGCTCATGGCACCTCTTTATTCAAATATTCGTACTTAGAATTCATTTTGAAATACAATGGTTTGCATGTCCCTTTTCTCCCCTCTAACACCCTATATTTATACTAACCCATGCATGGCAAGATTATGCCACCTAATGCCCACTTATCGGCTCCTGATTGGACCACAACTCCACTAATATCTAGCATTAAAAACCCACTTAACTCTAAACAAAGACTTTATCTCCTTCTCCCGTCAAATGCCTTTTGACCACCTGTTGACTCTGACACCTCCCCCACGGATATTCCCGTGTAATAAGTCTGATACTACCGTGCGGTCGTTCCCGTCCAAGCTCTTTTTTGACTTCTGTTGGTTGCCTTTCTAGGTCTTTTTTTTCATAGATTAATTCTGACTTGCACGTCTGATGACGTGGCTACCTCATTGTTGACACGTGTCGGTGACCGTTTTATCGGGTATAACAACATGTATATACAAAACCTTATCGAACCTCAATGTATCAATTTGATATTAGTATAAACTATACACACACTCATATCAAATTGCTTCACATAATGAACTCACATGAGCACACTCAATTTTGAAATAGTAAATATATAATGCCCAGGCCATGAAAACAAAATTACCATTTCATGGTCCACATAATTTTAATCATTAAGCATAAATGGTAGCGGATCGATAATCCCACAATTCACATAAAATAACATTCAATTTCTTGCTTATTCACATATTGCCCATATTAATTCATGCCCAGTGAATCGAATTTCATAAACTTAAAATTTGTTGCTGTACAAATTAATTGAGGATCTCATGAGGGGACAAAAAAACAATTAAATAATTTTTGTATGCGTGTCCATGTCCCAAGCACATTTACTTAAATGTCCAAATAAAACCTACTGCCCAAAAGGATCCAATTGAAATTAATTATTGAATCGCAGACATCAAAAGTTATTTACACGGAATAATTAGTGGATCAATTAATTTAATTTCATGTTTTTTATACATGTTAAAACTCCATACAAGGAAAACCAAAATCTGACAAGCCAATTAATGGAGCAGGCAACACTATAAAGTATTCATGAATCCACTTAAGCATATGGAGTACAATATACATACATACTTGTCATATTATATGGAGTATCAGATCGACATATAAATTGAACAAAAGGTCAACTTAATCATTTGCTAAAATCAATAGCCCCAACAATACACATAGACCGGAATCGAGTTTAGTATAATACACCGTAGCCCAAATTTCGTATAAATCGATGTTCACATAATTATACTCATAAATTCCATAAAATCATCAATAGAATAGCTCTGATACCACTTGTTAGAAATTAAATACCGAATAAACATGATTTAATCACATAAAGCATGCTTCAACAATTACCCTAATTGATTCTATGACGATTAACCGAAACATATGAGAATATTAATGCATAAGGCGGAAGCGTACTTGAATCCATAGGATGAACGAGATGAACGAGATTATGAGATTGATGGTTTCCCAAACTATCAGTACTCCTTATGGATTCACAGCGTAGAGAGAATACGTGAGATAAGAGATTACTGATGCTTGAGGACCATAACCTAATTTATAAATCTAGGGTATTGATTTGGTCCCTCAACAAATCAAAGTCCACTTAATGGTATCCACACATAAAAGCCCATAATTATTTTATACTTATATAAACTCAACTTTAATTTTTAATTAGTTGATCACTTTACAATGGACTTCTTTAAAGACAATCATACACATTTAATTTAACACATGGAAGCCTAATATTTTGAATTTATCCAACATGGCATTGTTGCAATGCATGAGTACATAGCATGTTTGCAGGCAGCGAACGGACGGCATGGTATTTTATTAAGCTTCAATTTCACTCAATAACACAGTGTCATGGTTGAGCCCACAAATACTAACAAGCTCTCATTCTTAACTTTCAAGTTAGATCTCACGCGCGCAATTAATGCTTAATTCAATTAGTTTATTGTATTAAACTCATACTTAATTATATGGTTTGCTTCAATTTTCAGCCACTTATAATAAAACTATACAGTATACTTTTTATTTTTTTAATATTTAATCTACTCAATTGATTTAGCCAAACTTTTAAAAAAAATTAATTAAGCTAATTCATAATCAAAATGGTTCAAATTCTTCAATTTCATGAGTAAGTTTGAAATGGGTTCCGAAAAAATTATAAGCTTAGTATTTTGGTCGATTTATGTATGGACTAAGGTTACGTTATATGTTTAATATGATCAATATTAATTATGTCGGCGTTGAATTTTAATATGTACTATTGAATTACTCGAAATGTCATTTTCAATTACTGTGCACATTAATTAATAAATTGTTGTAAAGGTAATTTGTTTATAACTTATAATCAAAATCAAGATTTTGTAAAACAAATATCTTTATTTAAACAATACTTAATGATGATAAAAATCATGTATTAAGATCTTATGCTTGATCTAATCACATGCTTTTTTTTTCTTTGCTTAAACCGTACTAAAATGACATTTCAACTCCCGGGCAATAAAGTTATTAGTGCACCATCCCCTAAGCACAATGTACAACTCCTGATTACTGAATAGTATATCCTACGCGCGTGCGCATCACAAATGATGGTTCAAGCTCCGCGCCGCAGAGGATGCGACTAATAAATCCAAATTAAAAAAAATAAAATTGTACAGATTGTTATTGTGAACTACAATTAACTTATATAATCTAACAAGAAAAAAATGCATGGGTGAAAATAAAATATTAAAAACCACTACAAATGATTAATTACGTCAACAATTAATATTTTCAAAATTTGAAAAAATTGAATTTGATTGATTATGTTTCATCAATATATAAGACGATTATGAAGAATATTAATTTAGTAATTAGATCAATTAAATTGTGTATTACTTCAAATTTATAATCGTTGGTAGGTAAGTAATTTTCATTAATTACATTATTTGTAATTATTTGTGTAATTTATGAGATCATTAACCGTATTAAAAAATACTATCATATATTTATAAAAGTAAATAAATTCTTCTGTCAACTATTTCATACTGGATTGTACTTAGCATTTAAATTCATATAATTTTTTTAAATTTCAACAATTATATTGAAATGTACAAAATATCACAAAGTATCTTTATACATTACCTCATTTAGTTTTCTAATTTGACGAAAAAAAATCAATACTCAGTAATTATATTTGGTGATTTTCCGTTGAAATTTTTATTGTTATTTTATCATTTCTGTAAATTATTCAACTAAGTTAATATTACACAAAACGTGTTCATTCAATTTATCATCACTTGCCTATTAACACCGCGCTTCCCAGATTCAAAGACGAGCCTTCAATCCCACTATCTCCCTCAGGGCCGTTCCGAAATTTACAAGGGCCCTAAGCAAAATTTTGTATAAAAGTAATAATAAATAATTATGTTCTTTTCTAAACAAAATGAATAACATGCAATTTACTATAAACCACGTACAATTACTATAATTTAATAAATTACGTTTAATTTACGTGTATGTGTATTTTTTAATCTAGAGTATAATGTAATTTTATTATAGTATTAAAAAAATACTAAAATTATTATTGTACTACATTAAACTTTTAAAAAGTGCAATTTACTATAAACCACGTTCAATTTACGTGCATTTTAATATAATTTAATAAATTACGTTTAATTTACGTGTATTTGTTAATCTTGAGTATAATGTAATTTTATTATAGAATTAAGAAATACTAAAATTATTGTTGTAGTACATTAAACTCTTAAAAAAATCAGAAAATTCTATTTTTTTCTTTGCAAATTAAAAAAAAGTTTTCAAAAATTTAAAACTATAGAAAAAATTTGAAAAAAAAAATCAAGAATTCAATAATTAATTCTCAATTATTTTTAATAATGTGCTTTATTTTTTTTAAATAACTACGTATTTAATAAGGTTTTGGGCTGAGGATCCATCTTCGAGCAAAGCAATACTGATAATGGGTCGCTGTTCCTTTCATCTCCACGATCCTTTGAAGCTCTTGATTTTCCTTCTGGCTTTATTTTCAGCTCAAAACGACGCCGTCTCGGGGTCCTCCGACTCGGATAAATCTGCGCTTCTCGAGTTCAGAAATTCAATCTCGAACCCTTTCGGGTTTCTCAGAAACTGGGATCTGAAACTCTTTGGTCACTGCTCGTGGTCCGAGATTGAATTAGTATTGCTTTTTTAAATACGTAGTTATTTAAAAAAAATAAAGCACATTATTAAAAATAATTGAGTCTGAACTAAACTGAAATGAATTTAACTTAATAAGTTTAAACTAAACTAAACCAAAATTAAATTAAATTAAATTTAATTTTAAAATATTGAAATGATAATAATAAAAATAATTAAATAATACATAATTAAAAATTTAATGAATAATTTGAACCTAATGTATCTGAACTTAACTTAATTTATGTGAACCAAACTAAACTTAATGAGTATGTCCATTAAGGACCTATTCTTTTGGACCGAAATCGTCTAAACTAAACTGAACTGAATTTAATAGCTTTCAATTTAATTAAACTAAAATTAAGTTCAATTTAATTTCATTTTAAAATATTAAAATAATAATCAAATACTAATATTAAATAAAATGACTGAATTGATGTAACTTAATAATTATTAATTGAAATGAACTTAATATGTCAAAATTAAACTGACAGAAATGAGAATAAGTCTAAATACCTATATTGAATTTAATTTTAGTCTTAAATGACTTAACTGCACTTAATAGATTTGAATTAAACTGAATTGAATTTAATATGTTTGAACTGAACTAAACTAAAATGATTAGATCTAAATTGAAATTAATAAATTTAAATTGTTAAAATAATTCTTTTGTTTTTATTTCAACAATCTTCTTACTTAATCAATTTTCTTTAGAATTACACAAACAAAAAAAAATTTTGAAAATATTTTTCAATAATATTATCTAATGTTTTCATTTATCTTTTAAATTATATAACTCGTGTATATATGAATGGTAAATAGTTGGGTAGTTAAAAAACTAAATTGTTAAATAATTATTTTGTATGTATTTAAACTATCTTTGTAGTCAATTCTTTTTCCAAACTTAAGGTTTAGAAGTTTATAAACTATTGTAAGAAAATTAAATTGATAAATAATTAATTTTTTGTGTTTGAAACTATATCTCAATCTCAATGAATATACGATATATAAAATATTTATTACTTATTAAAGACATGTTCTTTAATACTCAAAATGGTTGAACTGAACAGAACTAAACTACATATGTCTGAATTGAACTAGACTTAACTTAATAAGTCTGAAATAAAGCGAACTGTGACTAAGTCTAAAAGAACATGTTCTAAATCATTAGAAGCCTTACGTTTTGGACTGAAACTAACTGAATTGAATTAAACTAAACTGAATTGAACTTAATAAGTTTGAAATGAACTAAACGGAAATTAAGTTTAATTTAATTTAATTTTAAAATATTGAAACTATAATAATAAAAATAATGAAATAATACAAAATTTTAAAATTAAATAAATAAACTGAACTTAATGGGTCTAAACTGAACTTAATACTTAATTTATCTGAACTTAACTGAACTTAATGATTCTCCAAAACAGCTTTACTTCTGTTGAGTTTAGTTTTGATCCATTAAGGACCTTACTCCAAGTTGAGTTTAGTTTTGATCCATTAAGGACCTTTTCTTTTGGACTGAAACCTGAACTAAACTGGAATGAATTTAATAGATTTGAATTGTATTGAATTGAAATTAAGTTCAATTTAGTTTCATTTAAAAATATTAAAATAATAATAATAAAATAATAATATTAAGTTAAATGACTGAATTGATGTAAACTTAATAATTATTAACTGAACTTAACTTAATAGGTCAAAATTGAATTGTATAAGTCTAAACTGAACTGAAATGAGAATAAGTATAAAAGTAATATATTGAATTTAATTTTTGTCCTAAATGACTTAACTGAATTGCACTTAAATATGTCTTAACTGAACTTAATTGAACTTGATATGTTTAAACTCAACTTAATTGAAATTAATAGATCTAAACTTAATTGAACTTAATAAATTTAAACTGTTAAAATAATTCTTTTGTTTATATTTCAATAATCTTTTATTCATCAAACTTTTTTAGAATTATACAAAAAAAAAAACTTGAAAATATTTTTCAATAATATTTTCTAATGTTTTCATTAATTTTTTAAATCATATAAACCGTGTAAATTATGAATGATAAATAGTTGAGTAGTTAAATAATTAAATTGTTAAATAATTATTTTATTTGTATTTAAACTATCTCCCTACTCAATTGTTTTTTTTTAATTAAAGATTTAGAAGTTTATAAATTATTCTAAGAAAATTAAATTGATAAATAATCCATTTTTTTGTCTATAACTATACCTCATTTTCAATGAATATATGTCTCAATAAATAAAATATTTATTACTTATTAAAGGCATGTTCTTTAAGGCTCAAAATGGTTGTACTTAACTAAATTAAACTTAATAGGTCTGAATTACTTAACTTAATGAGTAAATAAAGTCAATTGAGAATAAGTCTTAAAGAACATGTTCTAAATCATCATCAACAATTCTTTTGAACTAAAACTGACTTAATTGAATTAAAGTGAACTAAATTGAACTTAATAAGTCTGAAATGAACTAAACTGAAATTATGTTCAATTTAATTTAATTTTAAAATATTGAAATGATAATAATAAAAATAATGAAATAATACAAAAAAATAAAAATTAAATAAAAAACTGAAGATCTGAACTGAATTGAACTGAACTTAATTTAATTTATCTGAACTGAACTTAATGATTCTAAACTGAACTAAAATGAAGCGAACTGATTAAAACTCATTAAAAACCTATTAAGTTCAGTTCATATCATTTCGATTCAAACTTATTAAGTTGAGATCTAAAAACTTCCATTATTGATTAATCTTTTGATTTATATAACTCGTTTAAATTCTGAATGGTGAATAGCTGAATAGTTAAACATTCATCTTTTGAATCATATAACTCTTTGTAAATAATGAATGATGAATATAGTTGAATAGTTAATAAAATAAATTGTTGAATGATAATTTTTTTATATTTTATTTAAATTCAAATTTTAAAAGTTTATTAACTATTCAAAAAAAAAAAATTAATTGATAAATAATTTTTTTTTTGTGTTTGAAACTATATTTAATTCTTAATGAAAATACGTTCTAAATATATATTTTTTATTACTTATTATAGACATGTTGTTTAACACTCAAAATGGAATGAACTGAACATAATACGTCTGAAATAAAGGGAACTGAGAATAAATCTAAAAGAACATGTTCAATGAGAATAAATCTAAAAGAACATGTTCAATATCATTTATTATCAACATTACGGTCATGCTCTTTTGGACTGAAACTGGGTGAACTAAATTAAAAAATGAACTTAATAAATCTGAATTGAAATAAACTGAAATTAAGTTCAATTAAATATAATTTTAAAATATTAAAATGATAATAAGAAAATAATTAAATAAAACAAAATTTAAAAATTAAATGAATAAACCGATCTTAATGGATTTCAAATGAGCTAAATTTAATTTCTCCGAAATAAACTGAATTTAATGAGTCTGAACTGAACTAAACTGAGAATAAGTCCAAAATAGCTTTACTTCAGTTCAGTTCAGATCAATTAAAAACATGTTATTTTGACTTAAACTTTCTGAATTAAACTTAACTGAACTGAATTTAATATGTTTGAATTGAATTGAACTGAAATTATGTTCAATTTATTTTCATTTTAAAATATTGAAATAATAATAATTAAATAATTATATTAAATTAAATGACTGAATTGAATTGATGTAAACTTAATAGTTATGAACTGAACTTAATAAATCAAAACTGAACTGAATGAGTGTAAATTGAACTGAAATGAGAATAACTCTAAAAGAACAAATACTAAGTTAATTTTCTTCATCTACATTAAGTTCAGTTCTATTTGATTTTGTTTTTATTTATTATTATTATTTAAATATTTTAAAATTAAATTAAATTAGATTGAACTAATTAATTTTAGTTCATTTCGATTCAATTCAGTTCAGTTCGATTCAATTCAATTCAGTTCATTAAAGATCTATTAAGTTCAAATCATATCATTTCGGTTCAGATCTATGAAGTTTAGTTCACTTCAGTTGAGATCTATTAAGTTCAGTTTGATTAATCTTTTAAATCATATAACCCGTTTAAATTATGAATTGTGAATAGTTGAATAGTTAATCATTCATCTTTTAAATCATATAACTTGTGTAAATTATGAATGGTGAATATAGTTGAATAGTTTAAAAAATAAATTGTTAACTAATAATTTTGTTTATATTTTATTTTAATTCTAAATTCAGAAGTTTATGTACTAATCCAAAAAAAATTGATAAATAATAATTTTTTTGTGTTTGTAACTTTATTTAATTCTTAATGAAAATACGCTCTAAATATATAATTTTTTTATTAATTATTAAAGACATGTTATTTAAGAATTAAAATGGCTGAAATGAAATAAATTAAACTTAATGTGTCTGAAATAAAGCTAATTGTAAATTAGTCTAAATGAACATTGTTTCGTACGTTTTTGGTGTGAATTATGCCCCTATTTATGCTTTGTTTTGCCCGTTTCTCGTACATTTGCATGGCGTATCTTCTATTATATTGTAATTCCTTACTCTTTTTAAGTTGTTTGAAAATATAGGGAATTGAAGCAAAAACGAGAGGTGCCAAAGCTTAAAAAGGCAAAAACGAGGATGCGTTGGAGAAAAAGTTATTCGAGACGAAGAAGAAGTCCGGCTCACCCGAGCCCATTGGGCTCGCCCGAGCCACTGTTCAGAGAGTTCCGGCTCACCCGAGCCCGAAAATGCCCTTTCGTTGACTGCTCGGAAATGGAGTCTTTGGGGACGTTTTCGTCATTTTTGGGAGGCCACATGCCCTTGGAAAGCTATAAATAAAAGAAGCACACACACAACCCATGTGACCAATTTGTAGGAACCCATATTACTTTTGTAGAGAGAGAAAGTCACCACTTGTAAATAATTAGAAAAGTACTCTACATATTTTTCTTGTTCTTCAAGTTCTTCAATCCAAACTCTTTTAATTCTTAGATCTTTCTTTCCTCGTTTATTTTCTCGTATTTTTGCATTCACGTTTTGTTCTCGGATCGTCGAGCCCGTTCTATTCATCGGATCAATTTTTGTTGGGTGACACATCGAAGATCGACTCCTCGTTTGAATGGTAGCTTCGTTCCCTTTTAATTGTTATTTCATTTATGCATGCTCTTTATTTGTTTGTTTATTTGCTTTAGTATGCTAGGCTAGATTTATTGGTTTGGTAATGGTAATTGGTGATTTGATCTAAGGATGAATTGTTGATTTATCTTGATTGTTAGCCATGTTGATTGGGTTAATTTGTTTATTTGTTATTGAACTTGATCGATTGTTGAAACCGAGACCTACCCGGAGACGTTTCACTTTGTGATTTTGGTCGATTACTCGATTTGTTAGAGGTGAGACCTACCCGGTAATCCTCTTTGAACACTAATCTAATCAACCATAATTTGACCTTAACCGAGGGACTAGTTGGCTCACTCTAAAACCGCGAAAGCACTTGAGCGAGCCTATGGCCCGGTATTTATTGTTATTAACTCGATTCCTATGTGATATGATCCAAATACCAAACCTCCGTTTTTCTTATTGATTTCTCGTTTACTTGCTTTTATTTGCTCTTACATGCTTTCTTTTCTTTCATTTAGTAGTTGTTAGCTTATAATCTTCTTCTCTCTCCCCCCCATTTATTGAGATAATTTGTACACAAAGCAAACGTTGAACGCACTAATTAAACGAACACTCCGAGCCTACACTCCTCGAGAGAATGACTTGGGTCGTCCTTGCCGACTTATACTACGAAGGGCCTCGTCCTCTTGCGAGTCGAGACCCCGAGTAATTATTTTTAGCGCACTCGGGGGCGAGTCAAACATATTCTAAATCATTATCAACGTTGCGGACCTGCTTTTTTAGACTGAAATTGGCTGAAGTGAATTAAACTGAACTGAAATGAACTTAATAAATCTGAACTAACTAAACTAAAATTAACTTTAATATAATATAATTTTAAAATATTAAAATAATAATAAGAAAAATAATAAAATAAAAAAATCAAAAATTAAATGAATAAATTAAAGTTAATGGATCATAAATGAACTAAATTTAATTTATTTGACTTAATAGTAAACTGAGAATAAGTCCAAAATAACTTACTTCAGTTGAGTTCGGATTAATTAAGAACCTGTTCTTTTGCACGGAAGCTGTTTGAATTAAACTAAATTAAACTGAATTTAATAGCTTTGAATTGAATTGAACATAAATTAATTCAATATAATTTTGTTTTAAAATATTGAAATAATAATAATAATAATAATAATATAAAAAATTTAAATTAAATAACTGGATTGATGTAAACTTAATAGTTATAAACTGAACTGAACTGAATAGGTCAAAACTGAACTAATCAATGAGTCTAAACTGAACTGAAATGAGAATAGTCTAAAAGACCCGGTCATAAGTTAATTTCAGTTAAGATCCATTGATTTCAGTTCTATTCATTTATTTAATTTTGTTTATTTTGTTTATTATTATTTAAATATTTTAAAATTAAATTAAATTAGATTGAACTTAATTTTAGTTCCGCTCGGTTCAGTTCAATTCAGTTTATTTAAGACATATTAAATTCAGTTTATATCATTTCGGTTTATATCATTTCGATTTAGACTTATTAAGTTCAGTTCACTTCAGTTGAGACTAATTAAGTTCAGTTTGATTCATCTTTTGAATCATATAAAACGTTTAAATTATGAATGGTGAATAGTTGAATAGTTAATCATTTATCTTTTAAATCATATAACGCGTATAAATTATGAATGGTGAATATAGTTGAATAGTTAATCATTAGAAGTTTATGAACTATCTCTTTAGTTTATGATTAATTTTAGAAGAAATTAAGTTAGTGCTCAAAAATATTGTATTTGTACGATAAGTGAGAAAATAAATGATAAAATCTTTTAACTTATTATTTATATATTATTAATTTATAACGATTAATCAATTAAAAGTAAAAATAACTGTAATAATATGTAATAAGTCATAATTTTTTTTATAATATTATTATTTATATTATTATATAAGTATGATGAGAAAAACAAATAAATAAAAGACATATTATTAATCAAATGAGATAAATAAATTTCTATCTTGTAATTCAAAGTATACTTTATTTAAAAAAAAATGAACTACAAATTGAAATCTTAAGCGCCCTGAAAAAAAATTATACAATTTCAAACTAAAATTGAATTTGTAAAATAAAAAGCAATTAATTGGATTATAAAAAACGAATAAGAATAATGCGACAGTATAAAAAAAAAGTATATGAAAATAATTGTTATGGAAATAATTGGTATAAAAAAGTACACGTAAGATTTTATGGAAATATAATTAATTAAATATTTATTTATAGAAAACAAACAAATAAAAAAAATTCATAAATGCAAAAAATAACAAATGAGATTATCAACAAAAGAATAAATAAATTACTTACTTTTAGTCTGCAAAGAAAACAAACAAATAAGAAAATTCATAAATGCAAAAAACAAAAAAAATAAAATTATCAACAAAATAATGAATTAAATAACGTAAATTTAAAAAATAATTAAAATATACATTATCTAAATTTGAAAAAAAAAACTTTAAATAGATAACGTTTAATCAAATAAAATAAGTAACAACTACTATAAGTAGACGAAAATCATAAAAAAGAAGTCTTTGATGAATGGTTGTGTTTTTTAATTCTCAAATACCGCTAGCCCCATTGACTGCTCTTTATATGGTTTCGAGAAACACTG
Organism: Euphrasia confusa; assembly: GCA_954870475.1. Taxonomy (NCBI): domain Eukaryota; kingdom Viridiplantae; phylum Streptophyta; class Magnoliopsida; order Lamiales; family Orobanchaceae; genus Euphrasia; species Euphrasia confusa. The sequence continues at coordinate 26,401,355 of OX940967.1, forward strand.
ATTATTAAGCTCCCTGCAAAAAAAATCGGTATTCGTGAGATATAATCAAATAAAATTGTTAAAATCATACCTAAAATCAAATATGCATTTCTTGCAATTACCTATACATAAAAAAAACGACATTAGCAACCAAAGAACAAATTAAATAATTGGATTATAGAAAAAAATGTAATGAATCTATCGTGAGATATAATCAAATAAAATTGTTAAAATCATACCTAAAATCAAATATACATTTCTTGCAATTACCTACACATAAAAAAACGACATTAGCAACCAAAGAACAAATTAAATAATTGCATTATAGAAAAAATGTAATGAATATGCAAAATAAAAAGTGAGTGAATGAGAAAATGAATGTTATATTGAGTATAAATAGTATTCAAATTACCATAAATAATTTGTTAATTTAGAAAAATAATTTATCAATCAAAAATTGGAAATAATTTACTAAAACAAATATAGTAATAATTATAATAAATCCATGTTATACTTTTTGAATGATTTTAATTTCTTTATCAATTCATATTTTTAAGTTGAAAATTTGAAAATATTCATTAATAATAGTTTTTAAATAAAATGAGATGCCTAATGACCGCATTATATTATTCTTACTATTTATTATAATTATAATTACCATAGCAGCATTAGGAAATAAATTTATATTACCCTATCTAATTAAAAGAATACATAATTACCATAGCATAACATTAAATTTACATTAGTGATAGATATATAAATACAATAATTACCGAAGTAAGTAAAAGAATATATAATTTGGTATCGTAGTTGAAGCATATGGATAGCATAATTCTAAAAAACTGACCAATTTATTGATAGGTCTGATTGATTTGGTCTCCGTGTCATAATTACGATTTAAATGAGTTCTCATATTTGAATTTTCAAATTCCTTCTTATTATTATTATTATTATTATTATTATTATTATTATTATTATTATTATTATTATTATTATTATTATATCATAGATTATAAATCATAAATTGGCTAATTGACAATTTATTTTTTAATATGTAGAATGATCACAATTAAATCGGCTAATTGATTATAAATTATAATCTCCATAATTATAGATGGAAAATGAGAATAGTATGGAAATGATAATTCAATGAAAATAATTAATCTTAAGTTATGGAAAGCATATAATCTGAATGTTTTAATTGATAATTCATAATTAACAATTAATTTGTATGACACGTCAATAATAAATGATATAGGAAAATCCATATCAATTAGAATATAAGCTTTAGAAGTGACACATAGATATAAGTATGTCAAATAGTGTGAACATGCTCATTTTTTGTAGTGTATTTTTTTGTGTTTACATTGTTCACGTGGATCAGCAAATGTCTGGATTTATATATTAAATACATCATGCAATTATAAATCAAACTAAATTTAAATTGTTTACAACAAAACTTTGATAAACCTAATTCAAAATATCAAATAAACGGAACAAAATCTTCTTAATTTTATTTGATTTCCGTTAATACAAAATTAACAAACCTGCAAAGAAAAACAAAAAAAAAAAGAATAAAACAAAGTAGTGTATAAAATATATATAAACTACTAATGAGGACTTGTTTAAAATATGAGAAACATAATAAAACAAATTATGAACATACTTACACCGGCAAAAAAAATAAAAATAAATTAGACGAATATAAAAATTATAAAGTGAATAAATCGAAATAATTACCTTCATGGCTACAAAAAAGTTAAAAAAATAGACGAATAGATAAAAATTATACATGACATTAATCGAAATACTTACCTTGGTAGTTACAAAAAATAAGAACAAAACAAATTAGACGAATAGATAAAAATTATAAATTACATTAATAAAATACTTACCTTCATAGCTGGAAAACATAAAAACTAAAAAAAAAAAAAAAACGAAAACTGATCATTTTGCTTCGAACCCTAATTTCTTCCCGACAACATCATACACCACTTCCATGTTTCTCTGCTGTATGTCCCTAAATATAGGTCTAATTATAGTAGATTCGCGCTCATGTCATGCATATTGTCACCAGCAATTAAAATATAATTTAATAAATTGTAAAAAAAAATAAACTACGTTCTCTTGTTAGGTGAGACATGTAATTATAATAAAATCGAATATATTTAAAAAAAATCTAAACAATACAAATTGACACGACATATGTTGATCAGTTGACTAAAGTTCAACTCGAGTCAATTCGTTTAATTAACTAATTGAGATGAATTTTTTCTTTACAAGCTAGCTAGCAATTTTAATTTAAATAATTTAATAAATTTATTATTATCAATTTCATTAAACTAGTGTTGCATTATTTACTTGAGAGTTAGGAAACTCTCAAGTACGGTTCTAAGGGAAGGAATTAACCCACCTATTCCGACCGGGGAGAACAAGCCATTCGCCAGGGAGATTCTGAAATTGCGGAGGCTTGGTTTGATCAAGCCGCTGAGTATTGGAAACAGGCTATAGCACTTACGCCCGGTAATTATATTGAAGCACATAATTGGTTGAAGATCACAAGGCGTTTCGAATTAGTTTTCACATTCATACATAGTTTATTAAGATTTAAGAGGTACGTAGAGACTTCACCCGTAGGCCGTAGGCCCATTGCTCTCTTGGTTAGGCTAGTGAAAATGACATGTGAGTATGTGACCCGACCCTCTTGGCCGGTTTAAGATCTTGACCGGGCTTTAATTCCTTTTATTCTTAATCTGGTTAAATCAAACTAGATCGAACCAAATTTTTTTTTAAACCAAACAAAGATTAACACTTGCTAGGGTTGGGTGAAACCCTGATAGATGAGATACTAAATGGCAACAAAATTCAGGTTAAGTTGCAAAACGTAAATAAATACTCCAAATTAACATGGATTTGCAAACGGTAATGATTAATCCTTTATTTTATACATAAATCATTGTTTAAAAGCTTATTGAAATTGCAAGTATAGTTATGCTTACAATCATGACTATGTATTTATTCATCGACGGATCCAACTTACGATCGTCTGGCTGCAGGGACTCTGAACCCTAATTTCTTTCCGGTAACATCATACACCACTTCCATGTTCCTCTGCTGAATGTTCCCGAATATGGCCAAATCATCCTCTTCTCCTCCGGCGAAACCAAGGCACACGACACTCGAATTAACCACGTAAAATATTCCGGAAGGGTCCAACTCAACCGTCACGTCGCCGTCAAATGTGAACGATATAGTCGGAAACACGATCCGTGCGCTTTTAGGAACACGGAAACAAGTGTCAAATATCTCAACGGCCGGTGCGATGATCGGGTATCGCTTTGTGTTCATCTGGCACTTGAATTCGTCTCGCATCGCGATGTATGCCCTTTGCGGGAGGTAGGTGATGGTCGTGCCGGAGTCGATAATGGTTTTTTCGCTCTTGAAAACCGACGGGGGTAAATGCAATCGAGTCTTCCCTACGGTTATGGACATGATCTTGATGAAGTAGAAATCCGGATTCTGTGGGACGTCGATCAAAGGAGTGAATTTCACGTCTTTCGTGTTGTTAATATTTCTCCCGAAGCTCAAATGCCCCGTTGAGCGTACATCCGAGGGGAGAAAGTAGGAGAAGTAGCGGCCGTATATTTGCGCGGTTTGAGACACAAAAGATAGTTGGCCTCGGCTGAGGCCTAATATTCCGGCGACTTCCCCAAAACTTCCGGTGGTGTTATGGCTGCACCCGAACGTGAAATTAGGGCACACGTCGTTCTGTGTCACGGTGAGTTTGTCTTTGGCCAAAATACCCTCGGTGTATGAGTCACCGCCGTAAATATAACTGTAGAAACACGTGCCATTATTGTCTTGGCCGGTGCACGAAGTATTGGAGTACGTAGTTGAATTGCGAGGGTCGAAGGTTCGATCTCGCTGCTTGTAGCAATGCAGAATGCACGGCAGGCATTGAGTCCACGTTAAGTCGCTTCCGGTGTCGAGAACGAGGTGTAGCTTTTTCGCGGGTGTGCCGAGGCCGATGCGGACAACGAAGGCACCGATGTTGTTTAGGTTATAGCCGGATTGGACGGGGGCACTATGATCATCAGTATCGTGTATGTTGTTCGTGTTTGTGTTCATGATCTTTTGACGGATTTGGTTCACCCTTTGTTGGTCTCGGCGGAGGATCTCTTCGGCCGACGACGATGATGTGGCACCATCTGCAGCATAAGCGCATAGACTTTGCTTGTGGAAAACCTCAAGCACCGCCGTTGCACTATTCTTACCTTCACCAAAATTATAATAAATCAAATAATTTCAAATTAAATAATAATAATAATAATAATAATAATAATAATAATAATACCTGTAGTAGTAGTAGTAGTAGTAGTAGTAGTAGTAGTAGTAGTGATGGACGAATTAATGCAAGACGAGAGTTGACCATGTTGACTGAGGTCAAAGGTACGGTGAGTACAAGATTTGATTTGTGAAGTGTAGCCAAATGAAAATAGAGCATTGATCATAAATAATATTGAGTTGTACTTGTAATATTTGACAGAAGCCATTAAAATTAAATATAGGTTTTAATTTGTTTGTGTTAATATGTATATGCATCATGCATGTTACCTATCAATATATCTTCAATATATATACACACTGTTAATTTCAAGAGAATATAATTATACACCAAAAAACCATTAAATTCAACATAATAGAGTATAATAGTATTCATGCGTACATCATGCATGTTGTCACGTGCAATTAAAACAGAATCGAATCAAATTAAAAAAAAATCTATGATCCTATCTTGTTAGCATGAAACACTAATTAAAATAAAATTGAATATATTTAAGAAAAATTTTCAACGTCAATACAAATTGCACGACATGGGCCGGTGTGCGGTTGGTTTACTAAAGTTCAACTCGAGTTAACTCGTTCAATTAACAAATTCGAATGATTTTTCTTACAAGCTAAGGATTCTAATTTAAATAATTTAATAAATTTATTATTATTAATTTCATTAAACTAGTTATTATTTACATACCTTTCACAGTTATACATAGTTTATTAAGAGGTAGAGAGTTCACCCAATTGTAATTTTTCTCATGATCATTACACGAAATATTACGATCACACTATTTGTAGAAATTCTCAAGACACGATGGACATTGAGTTCACGTTTCTTCACTCTCGGTGTCGAAATTATTAGTATATTATTTATTTACAAAGTTTATTAATTTCTTAATTATTCGGCTTGGTTTGATTTTTATCGGTTAATCGGATAAAAAATTAAACTACATCGAAAATTGAAAAAATCTAAAAATTCAAACTGAAAATTAATCGAATTAGTTTGATTTGATTTAACGAAATAATTCGATGTGGTTTAATTTAATCAATTACACGAATGGTTTGACATCCCTGAGCTCGCCTATATCCATCTAGCCCAATACTCATTACATGAGCTTATAAACAGTTTAAAAACTAGTTTATGGTTGATTCTTAGCTACCCCATGGGTAGTGTCCACTCCCATGGGAATTGAGACATGTGTACATTTCATTAAAAATGAAATAAAAAAGTGTAAATAAAAAAACAATGAGATGTACACATGTCTCAATCCTCATGGGAGTGGGCACTACCCATGAGGTAGCTAAAAACCAATCACTTTGTCCTTCCCAAATCTACAGTCTCACATTTTATTTTTATTTTTTAAGAATTATGAAAATATGAATCAAATTTGGAATTGAGTCAAATAATTCTATTAATTTTTCATTTTATCATTATTTATGTACAAATGTCAATTATTAATTTTATTTTTTAGAATTAATTGTAAGAAAAACTATTTTGCATATAAGCATGCCAGAAATATTTTAATAATATTAGAGATAATATCACAAATGGTCCTGTTCTCTATAGGTCGGTCCATTAGTAGTCTTTTAATTGTTAAAATTTTCATGTATGATCCTTTTACCTGTTATAACAGGTGGAAAACTTAATTTGACCAGTCAAACACACAATATCAATAAAATATAAAAAAAATTAAGAAAAAGTGAATTTTTATTTATGTAATTAGAATTTATATTTCATAAAATTTACTTTGTAATTAAATGTTTTATTGTTTTACCATATTTATTTATTAGTGCAATAGTTTTTATGTTATTATAATTAAGAGCACACTATTAAAAAGATAATTAATCAATTACAAAAATATTGTTACATAATTTAACTTTAACAATTAAATAAACATGAAACAATCAATTATTATGACTAATATAACATAAAAATAATTAATTAAATACTAATTTAAATTTTTATTAATTAAGTAATTAATTAATTAATTAATTTTCATTTAGTTATTTATTATACAACAAAAAATTTTAATTAGAAAAATATTACATATAACTAATTAAATAATTTTATAATTTATATTTAATAATGAATTAATCAACAAAATAATTAATTATGAATAATATAACATAAAATTAATTAATTATCGAAAAATATATTTAATAATTAATTAATTTGAGTTTAATAATTATTTAATTATATAAGTAATAGAGTATTTGATTATTAAGATAAAAACAAATTATTAATTTAATATAATGGGAAAAATATTTAATAAAATATAAATTATGAAATTTAAATTCATTTTGGAGTTACAGAGTTTGATTAATAATTTTAATATTTTTATTTTTAAATTCATAATTTTATTACTCCTCCGGCTATTAATACATGTCATACTTAGCTGAACACAGAGTTTAAGAAAATTATTATTTTTTAATTTTTTAATTAAAAAGTAAAAAGTAAAAATATATTTTAAAAGTGAAAAGTAAAGTAGTTGTGAGTAAAGTTTAAAAAGTAGGTGAGGGTAAAATAGAATAAAGTTGTATATTTAAATGAAAAAGTTAGAATAATTTTTTTTTTAGGTGTCAACTATTGTTGGACACCCCAAAAAGGAAAGTATGACAACTTTCTTTGGACCGAGGGAGTATTTTTATTTAATTTTATTTGTCAATTTATCAAAATTGACCTGCTTGACCGGTTAGAATCAATTGCACATATAACTTTGACCTGCTAAATCAGGTAAAAAGACCGATATTAAAAAAATTAACAAATAAAGGACTACTAATGAACTCACTTATCGCGAATAGGACTATTCGTGATATTATCTCAATAATATTACTAACATGACATGACATGACATATGATATTATGTTTCTTATTTATTTAAAATAGAAATAATATTATTTAAATAAAAATAATATTTTGATTTAAATATTAGATTGATACCTCAATTTTCAATATTATCTCACTTTTAATTAATATCTTTCAATAAAATAAGAAATAAGAATGTCATAGTATTTAATTCGAATATTAAGTATATATGTTCAATTTTAAAATATTTTTGCAATTGAGAGCGGCAACGTATTGAAGGTTTTCTATGCCGATCCAATCGCATGATTACCTCGTTCGTGTGTGCGGAAGCGTGTAAAACGAGTAAACACGAACATCAAGATCTAGTGCACACATATATATGTATAGACACATATTTATATATATATATATATACATCCAATATATATGTATATATAAGGATTAACGAGAACACTTACAACCGGTGTAGCGTGCCTCGTTGATGTTGATTAAGGTGGTGTTGAGTCGATTGAACCACCTTAATGGATCAGCCATTAGATGCTCTCCTTGTGAATGACCTCGTCACGCCTTTGGATCTTCCGGATGTTTAAGTCGCACAAATGGCCCGGCCTCTACGTGTTGCACACGAACCCGGATGATGAATACCTTGCTTGCTTGAAGTGGTTCTCCAAGAACACTCTCTATTCTCTCCTTTTGGTGTGAATTTCGTGGCTGATGATGATGGTGTTTAGAATGAGACATGAAAATCTGATTTTCATGCTCATTATACCTCTTTTACTTCACATGTAACCCCCACCATAATGTGTGTGTCATAACCACACATAATGGGGTGTTATGGTGAAGTTCAAAGGTCACCTCCACATAATCATGCCAAATCATGATATGTGGTCCCATTGGCTTGTGTGGCATGCCATGTCACACTATGTGACATGCATTCCATGCAAGCCATGCATCCCATGCATGTGAAAATCCACGTAAATATTGATTCTAAATCAATATTATTATCAAGCAATGTATATCAATATCGAGCTCGTGTGTGACCCTGTAGGTATGATTTAATTGATCAATATTATATTGTTCCCAACAATTAATATTATCAAATAATCATTTAACATCCATAGACGACCTTATGACTTTATTGATTGCACACGTAGGATCGAAGGACATATCCCAACAATCTCCCACTTGGCCTTCAGAGCCAGTGTGCTGCCAATTTCCTGTTGTCACTTTATGTCTAAGTTTGAACTTGAGTCAAGACTTGAGTCATCCTCAATCGGTTCAAACCTTTCTTGGACTATGAGTCAGACTGTAAAACCAGATTTATCACTATGATACGAATCTGGACGTGGCCACGTATTTTCCACAGTCTCGACTCTCCAAGTGGCCGGTAAGACATGTATCCCATTATAAAATGGAGGACAATTCCATCTTGTCAATCCAAGCTCTCCCACTTGCTTCCTGATATACCTAATAACAAGTTTTATAACCTCCTTTTACGAAAGGCGTTTACTTGTATCAAAGTACACCATTTCACAATGGAATCACTCTGGACTACTCAGGTCAGAGGAAATTGCCCGACAGTCAATGAAATAGTATTATGACTCGAAATCTCAAATACTATTTCAGTCGGGTCTGTTCGATCATTAGCTCCCAACTAATATCTACGCAACTGTACTTGACGTCCCACGTCACTAGCCCATGAAGTGGCGCTATAGTACACATTGCAATCTAGTTCATTGTATTATCGGTTTGTCCGTACTCGATGATACGAACCAGGAACAATCATATTATTCAAGTATATCAGTTCAACTATTGGGACTTTATTATGCGGTAAGTCGACCTCATAACCCAATTGATATCACTTAATCATTTGGACAATTCATATAAATTAAACCATATTTATATGAAGAAATATGTATTATACATATGAGTGAATGTTTACCAAATCTCCAAAAGTATCTAATACAGTAATAGAAATCACAACCCATCTCTAAGATGTCTGATCTCTATTGCAGTCGTGAAAGCCTCAAGCTAAAACTGCTGGAGAGGTTTAGAAAGCAGGTTTGCAACCTTACCAAAAGTTGCAACTTTATTATCTCGATGTCTCCACAAAACTATCTCCCAGATAATGTGGAACTTCCTGAGCACCAGTTTTAGACTTGTGGTGCTTTCTAGCTCATTGGCTTGCGCGATAGCTCTACTATAAATAGAGAACTATCGGATGGGCCTAACTAGTTACGCCACCTAGTTCATCGAAGAACTTTCAAATCTGAACTGCCAACATCACTACATCCAATGCAGTGTTGTACTCAGCTTCTGTAGTTTAATCAACTATTGCATTGCATGGAACTATTCCAGCACATTTTACCTCTAAACAGACAAAAGATATAACCAGATTAAAATCGGAAATTATCTTAGTCTGTTTTGAAGTATGCATTCAAATAGATTGTTAATATCAACTCATCTTGTCCTCCAAAGACAAGATAATATTCTTTAGTCCGTAAACGTCCACAAAGCGGTAAACAAATAAGGTTGTCTAACAATCTACTTATTTATTCCATTTTGTTCAATCGATATCTAATATCTTTGTTCCCTTGAACAAAACAATCCCAAGACCCTCATCTTGCATATTCTTAAGCCGACTGAGTCCGCACTTAAGAAGTCCAAGATAGGTAGACATCCCATGTCAATGACATCTAATGTCACTCTCGGTCGATGAGAGTCCCATTCTCATCTCATGTCTCGATAGCCACGCCTGCAGTGGATCTATCGATGAGAAAACCAAACTCACGTGTAAAGGTCTAACCTTTACTCCCACTTATCCCAAGATAACAAGTAGTACCCCGCTGAGGCGGACCTACCAACTTATGATCGAGGGCTTCATGAGTGTGATGTTTTTGGACAAGACATTATACTCATTATTTTGGGAACTTGCATGCATAGGTTTGTTTATATGTAAGTTGAACCTTTATAACATAAAACAACCTATAACTAGCAAAGCAAATAAATACGTATTCGAAAGGCTCCTAGAACCTCACAACTCTCAAACGAAAAGATTAAAAGCAACAAAATAGGCCTTGAACATCTTCTGAACTGGTCCACGCCCGCCGTTTCAGTTCCGCGCCCTCCGATTTTGGTCAAATCTATTCCGTACCCAAAAAACCACAAACGGCGCCCGCCGTTTCACAATCAGCGGTCGCCGAACACCACCGGCGGTCGCCGTTTCCAAAACGGCGCCCGCCGAAAGGGTTTGGAAAAAATCTGACCCAAAATCAGCATTTCGACGGTCGTCGTTTCCAAAACGACGGTCGTCAAATCAAAACGACGGTCATCGTTTTTCTCTGACAGCCCCGGTTTCGCCCGTTTTGCTTCGTTTTGCTTCGTTTCTTCTCGTTTTCGCCGGAGAGCCGAGATCCTCCATCGAACCATGGACCAAGTCCATCGCTTACAAGTAGTACAATACAAATATAATAGAAAAACCTATCTATTACAAATGATTCCAAGGGACGCAGCCCTCAAATACTACGGCCAATCGAAACGTAAAAAAAAAGACGAAATCATTCACCCGACCACTAACGGTGGCCGGCCTTATATCTAATCACATAATAACATAATCACAATTAAGCCATTTATGTTGATTTAACCTTCGTGTCCAACATAAAAGTGTGCACGAGCCCTAGGCTCTGATACCAATTGAAGGGTTTCTATGTCGATCCAATCGCATGATTACATCGTTCGTGTGTGCGGAAGCGTGTAAAACGAGTAAACACGAACATCAAGATCTAGTGCACACATATATATGTATAGACACATATTTATATATATATATATATATATATATATATATATATATATATATATATATATATATATATATATATATATATATATATATACATCCAATATATATGTATATATAAGGATTAACGAGAACACTTACAACCGGTGTAGCGTGCCTCGTTGATGTTGATTAAGGTGGTGTTGAGTCGATTGAACCACCTTAATGGATCAGCCATTAGATGCTCTCCTTGTGAATGACCTCGTCACGCCTTTGGATCGTCCGGATGTTTAAGCCGCACAAATGGCCCGGCCTCTACGTGTTGCACACGAACCCGGATGATGAATACCTTGCTTGCTTGAAGTGGTTCTCCAAGAACACTCTCTATTCTCTCCTTTTGGTGTGAATTTCGTGGCTGATGATGATGGTGTTTAGAATGAGACATGAAAATCTGATTTTTCATGCTCATTATACCTCTTTTACTTCACATGTAACCCCCACCATAATGTGTGTGTCATAACCACACATAATGGGGTGTTATGGTGAAGTTCAAAGGTCACCTCCACATAATCATGCCAAATCATGATATGTGGTCCCATTGGCTTGTGTGGCATGCCATGTCACACTATGTGACATGCATTCCATGCAAGCCATGCATCCCATGCATGTGAAAATCCACGTAAATATTGATTCTAAATCAATATTATTATCAAGCAATGTATATCAATATCGAGCTCGTGTGTGACCCTGTAGGTATGATTTAATTGATCAATATTATATTGTTCCCAACAATTAATATTATCAAATAATCATTTAACATCCATAGACGACCTTATGACTTTATTGATTGCACACGTAGGATCGAAGGACATATCCCAACACGTATCTCTATATTTTATCTTTTATGACTATGCATCAATGTTAAGTAATACAACATGGTTTTATAAGTTTATTTCGTGTCAAACAAAAATAACATTAAATAACGAATTGGTATTCAATTTATTCATTTTACCAATGACTTACTTGATATGTAATCACGCAATATTAAATTAAAGAACATAGTAAAATGTTATTTAATTTTCAAATATATATTATCAACGAGTGAAATTAAATAAATATATTAAATAAAATAAATATTGATTTTTTACAAAATTAAAGAATTCATGAGGTATTCATATTAAGTTTAAAAAACTACATATATTATTATAATTTTTAATACCTAATTATAAATTTAAAAATATTAAAAAAATAATTTTCTTAGAAAAAATGCATTTTTGCTATGTAAATGTAGATAGTACAAAAATAAAATAAAATATAAATATATTTAATTAATAAATAAAATGTATGTTTTTAATTTTATAATTAAGTGTTTAGCGTAAAATTACATGTAATTTTCAAATATACAATATTTTTTTGAGAAAATTAAATTTATTAAATGAATGTTACATTTTCTAGAGATAATACAAAATAAACTTATAAAAGTTATTTTTACTTAACATTTGTGAATAATCATACAAGAGATATAGATAACTTGTGCGTAGATCTCTATTACTATAAAATTTTAAAATTGAACATAGTATTTGAATTAAATATTATTTTTCTTATTATGTTTAAATAGAAAAAAATAATTTAAATAAAAATCAAATATTTAATTTAAATATTACAATCATAGCTCAATTTTTAATATATATATATATATATATATATATATATATATATATATATATATATATATATATATATATATATATATATATATATATATATATATATATATATATATATATATATATATATATATATATATATATTGTTGTTAAGTATATATAATTTTACAAAAATAAAATATGGTTTTTTACCTTAAATATTTTTTAATGTTTTTTCTTCTTACTATATATATTTTTTTCAAATTAGTATATATATATACTAATTTATTTTATTTTGTTAGTAATATAATAAAAGGAAAATTTCATAGATTTTGTAGTATATTTAATATTTGGAAATATAATATTCATTTTAATTTTGAATATTTTAGAAGATTTTGAAATTTTATTTTCCTAATTATTAATTCAATTTAATCATAATTAAAATATTAATTATTTAATTAATTAATACAATAATTTCACGTGTCGCATTTTAATTGGTAGTGTACCGAAAGCCTGGTACACTTTGTGCAGCTGTATCATCTTCCTATACAAGGTGGTAAATTAAGTTGAGATGCATAAGAGATGAATAATTCCTATATATCTAAAAGTATACATAGACCCATTTACCCTATAAAGAGAAAAATCAATTTATTCGATTCGGTAATTAATTGCACATGATAATATGAATGACGTACTCGATTCGGTAATTAATTGCACATGATAATATGCATGACGTACTCCCGAATAACGAGTCTACAATAATATACTCTTCCATAGGCTACTCAATAATATTCTCTTGATTTTTTTGTATATATATATATATATATATATATATATATATTAGAGGCGATCGTCGTCTTGCCATGCAAGACGAGAGCCCATATGACTTGATAAAAAATCAAATACAGTAGTATTAAGTTAAAAGTGTTGTACCAAACCAATGAGTTATACACATGTAGTATCAGAGCTATAATTACTCCAACAGGCAAAATCAAAGCACCAGATTTGATTTTGCGTTGCTCATACCATTCGGCTTTCGTTGCAGCGTTGGAAAGTCGACATCAGCATAACTGACAATCTGAGTAACCTAACAAAAATACAAACAAAAGAAAAATGGAACTATAATTGAGTTGAATGATTTCAAAAGTATATACATAATTAGATCAACACTTTGATCCAAACATTATATGACCTCAGAGAAAAATGTACCTCTGATTGGATCACGTAATGCAATCTTCCATCGCTATTCGTCCAATACAGCATACAATACCAAGGCCTTCCTCGGACATCAATTTCAGGACTCTCGACACGGTAGGAGCTAGCTGGCGCTGGCCATCGGCCATCATCATGAGCTCGCCACTTATCACGACTTCAACACAACGGAACATTGCTCAGCTGCGGAGAACTTATTCGAAGCCATGTTGGTACTACACCTTCCTATTTGATCTTGTAACGTGGCTCATAGCGCCCTGACGTCACGCTGCAAACATCCTATGTACGTCGTCGCCTCGTGGATCTGATTGGACACCGAGCGCTTGCCCTTGTTGAATTTCACAATACGCGCATTTATACAATATCATATATATAGAATAATAGAAACCTAAAAATTAATTACAGCACAACACTATAAATAGTAAAACGACAATACTATCCTTTTTTTATAAGTAAACTAATAAGTAAAAAATCAAGTGTGAAATTAGAATGACGCAACAAATTTTTTTCTTGATTAATTTTATTCACCTGGAGAAATCGACCAGGGAAGACTAAATAAGAGAACGTACAGAGTGCCCAGCTCCTTCCTCTTTAGTTTCTCAATATCTTTTTGCATTATTTTCTTCTTCACGGCGTGACTCGTGTCGATAACCTGATTCTATGGCGACTTCTTCGGTTGTTTACCTTTAGGATCAACACAGAAAAGAAATTGCATTCAGCTAAGCGTCTTTCAAAAAATTCCCAATAAGAAAAACAACTCAATTTCTACTTATCTCCCAAAAAAACTACCACACAAACACTAAGACAGCAATACAAAAAATCAGCTAAGAAAGGGTGTCAACTGTTTCAACATTTACGCAACATACGCATAAATTTAATCGTTAAATCAATGAAAAGATGATTTAACATATAAAAAAATACTTTTTTTTTAATTTACGTGAAAAGTTTTCTATTTAAACTTTTCCGAAGGGATGATATTTTTATTATTTAAATAAATTTATGCTATTGATTGTGTTTTTTCCTGTTTTTATAAATTAATTTATATTGAAATTATAATTATGCTTAAAACGACTCTGTATTTATTCATTTGGATCGATCCAACTAGATAATATGGTAAAATCATGATTGGTTTTTAGCTACCTCATGGGTAGTGCCCACTCCCATGAGGATTATAGAGTAATTATAGAGTACTAGTAATTATAATTGTACTAATAATTATAGAGTACTATCTTTTTCTCCTCTTACTTCATAATTCTACATGAAATTAACAATGCATAAGTATACTTATAATTAAATCAATACACAATTACTGGTTACAAGCTTATTTGTAATTGCACGTATAATTATACTGATAATCACTACAAAAAAACAAGTGATTCACGATGGCAATTCCCGTAGGGAAGTCCGGGAGGAAAAATGTTCTTTACGGCATTTTCTACGGATTGCCGTCGTAGGGTTTGCGCTGATAGGTAAACTCTTCCCTCAGGAGGCCGTAGGTAAAATTTGTAGGTGTGGTAAAAAAAGATACAAAACAACAATGTGTCAGAGGCTGGGTGTGTACCTTCCCTTCATGAACCATGACAACTGACAAGACCGAACCACTCTCCGCGAGTGTCGCTGCCCGTTAGATAAATTGCATGAAATTAGATCAAGCAAATAATGATATTTAGTTTTTCCATCATAATGTTTTTGTTTTAGTGAATGATTGTATATATTTATTCATCTCGATCGATCCAACATGCAGCAGCTGAACATGGAAGTAGTGTATGATTTGCAAACGGTAATAATTAATCCTTTATTTTATACATAAATCATTGTTTAAAAGCTTATTGAAATTGCAAGTATAGTTATGCTTACAATCATGACTATGTATTTATTCATCTCGATCGACGGATCCAACCTACGATCATCTGGCTGCAGGGACTCCGAACCCTAATTTCTTCCCGGCAACATCATACACTACTTCCATGTTCAGCTGCTGCATGTTCCCGAGTACGCTCAAATCATCATCATCTCCTCCGTTATCACAGAAACCAAGGCACGCTACACTTGAATTAACCACGTAAAGTGTTCCGTAAGGGTCCAACTCAATCGTCGCGTTGCCCTCAAAGGTGAACGATATAGTCGGAAACGCGATGCTCTTGCCTTTGTGATAACGAAAACAAGTGTCCAAATTATAAAAGGCGGGTGCGATCGGGAATCGCTTTGTGTTCATCTGACGCTTGAATTCGTCGCGCATGGCGACGTAGGCCCTTAGCGGGAGCCGGGTGATGACCGTGACGGAGTCGATAATGTTTTTGCTGTTCTTGAAAACCGACGGGGGTATCGGTAATCGTTTACTCCCTACGGTTATGGACGTAATCTTGATGAAGTATAAATATGGACTCTGTGGGAGGTAAATCAAGGAAGTGAATTTCAAGTCTTTCTTCGTGTTGTTGATATTTCTCCCGAAGGTCAAACGCCCCGTCGAGCGTGGATCCGAGGGGAGAAAGTAGGAGAAGTATTTCCCGTATTTTTGGGCGGTTTGAGACAACAATGATAGACGGCCTCGGCTAAGGCCTAGTAGTCCGGCGGTCTCCCCAAAAAGCGCGGTGTTGTTCTGGCCGCACCCGAACGTGAAATTAGGAAACACGTCGTTTCGCGTGAAGGTGAGTTTGTCTTTGGCCAAAACGCCCTCGGTGTACGTTCCATCGCCGTATAACATACCGTAGAAACACGGCCTAGCTCTCTTGTCGTGGCAGCTGAACACGGACTGAGCGCATTCGCGGTCAGCGCACGAAATATTGGAGTAGGAAGTCGAATCGCGAGGGTTGAAGGTTCGATCTCGCTGCTTGTAGCAATGCGGATGGCACGGCAGGCATTGAGTCCATGTTAAATCGCTTCCGGTGTCGAAAACGAGGTGTAGCTTTCTCGCGGACAACGTAGTTAGCGGTGTCTATGTTATAGCCCGATTCGAAAGGGAGATCATCACTACGATCTGCGGTGTTCATGATTTTGTGACGGAGGTGTTTTACCCTTAGTTGGTCTCCGCGGAGGATCTTTTCCGCCGCCGCCGAAGATGACGTGGCACCATTAGCAGCATCAACGCATAGACTTTGTTTGTGGAAAACCTCGAGCACCGCCGTTGCACTATCCTTGCCTTATTCACCAAAATTAAAATAAATTAAATAATTTCAAATTGAATAATAATAATAATAATAATAATAATAATAATAATAATAATAATACCTGTAGTAGTGATGGAGGAATTAATGCAGGGTGAGAGTTCACTATGTTGACTGAGGACAAGGGTATGGTAATAAGTACGTGATTTGATTTGTGAAGTGTAGCAAAACGAAAATAAAAAGAACAAGTAAACCCCGTTCATCATAAATAATACTCCTATTGAGTTGTAATATTTGAGAGAAGCCATTAAAATTAAATATTGATTTTAATTTGTTTTGTGTTAATATATCTAGCAATATCTTCAATATATATAAGCATAAAATTTGAAGAGAATATTATTGAGTCGCCTCGCCCCATGACAAAATTCAACACAAGAGTATATTAGTGTAGACTCATTATTCCTCGTGCGTCATGCACATCATTGTCATGTGTAATTAATTAAGAGAGAATCGAACAAAGTGTACGTCATGCATATTGTCATGTGCAATTAATTAAAAGAGAATCGAACAAAGTGCAGTAAAAATTTGATAATCACTTATACAGTATCAGGCATGAGACCCATAATTAAAATAGAATGGAATATACTTTCTCGTGTCAATTAATACACATTTCCATTATACTGTATTTTGTAAAAACAATTAATCAATGGTATATGACGGTTTTATCTATGCTACACCCGGTGGAGTACACCATACATTTAATAACGGTAAATTTAATATTATTTTATACAAGTGTACACACAATCACACACACCGACTTGTATTGTATATGCATCATTAACGGTTAAGATGTTATCAAAGTAATACACCAGGTGTAATATCTAATAGACCGTATATGACTAAGGCAATATATAATAAAATCTCAACGATACAAATTGACAGGATATAGATGCAGTGACGGAACCAGAAATTTTCGTCAGGGGGGCTCAATATCATGACAATTTTATAACTACAACTAAATCAATTTTTTTAGCGACCGCTATAATTAATTGTTTTTGGAATATCAAGATACTTAACTTTAACAAAAATATATATTATTAATTTTTTTGGAATATCATGATAATTTCAATAACTTTCAAGAAAATAGGAATATATATTTTCGTATGTAAGCTTTTGTCAATTTTTTTAAATTTACAAAGAAAGTGACCAATTAACATTTGTTTATAATTTTTTTAGTGTATCTAGTGCAAGATTTTAAAGATTCTAGTTAAATGAACCACTAAAGTTTAATTTTACAAAATAATGTCATAATGGGAATTAAATTAAATAAAACTGAAAACTAATTATATTTAAGAGTTCTATTTATATTTAATAAAGTAATTTTTTTATTAAAATTAATGTCACTTTATTCCAAATAAAACTGAATACTTATTTTGTAAACTACAAAAAAACATTGTATTTTAAAAAAAAAAGAGGAATTATTGTAATTAATAATTATAAGATAAATTATTTTTTATTGTATGAAAATATATCAATATTATACTCTAATGATAGATAATTTTAAATTAATAATTTTAGAATAATTTATATTTTAAATTTGTACAATATAAATTAAGTTATTGGCTATATAAATTAATTAAAGAAGACACTAATTTAATAATATAAAAAAGTAAGAAAGTTGCTGCTTTGGTGTAACTTTTGTGAAAACTCACTTTTGGTGCGTGTGAATCATGCCTATCATTGGCCAATAACCTTGACAACTAGCAATTTTTTAAAACTTTTTTTGTTCTCATCATAGCAGAATTGCAGAAGTGACTTTCATGACTAATAGTAATATATATATTAAGAAAATTTTAAAAAGTTCAGGGGGCCCAGTGCCCCCTGGCCCCATTGTGGTTCCGTCACTGTATAGATGTACATCCCGGTTTACCAAAGCTCAACTGAACTCGACTAGTTTAATTAACAAAAAATACGATTAAATAACACCCACGGTCTCAACCAAAAAGGGTACAATTTACACCCTAAACCTAATTTTGCTTCGGTTCCATTGAAATCGATTCAATTCAAAAAATAAAAAATTATTATTTATGCATATTTTTTTAGACATTCCAATTAGTTATATCACTTATATGTACACTTTTAAAAAGGAAATAATTATTTTATTCTTTAGTTTAAAATATTATTTTACCTTTATTTTTTTCACTTGCTTATCAAACTTTATTTACAAATACTTTTTGGTTAAAAAATAACATTTTTTTAATCTACGTGCCGATCATCGCATATTTAGTTGGAACGGAGATAGTATGTAATACTAAAAATAAATAAAAATGAATAATTTAATTTTAGTGATTTAATTATATTATATATTATTCATGATTTTTTTAAAGTATTTAATAATTTAAGCTATAAACTTAATTTCAGTCTATTTTAATTTAGTTCAAATGAGTTCAATTTCAAAATAAATTAATATTTTTAAAAGAGAGAAAAATAAAAGTACACAAAAGTGGATATTGGACATGCTTATTTGCCACACCATATAAAAAACATGTTTTTCTACACTAAGAAGCTGCGATACACCCAAACTACCCTCAGATGGCATCGAATCTTACATACATACCTGAATTCGACAATGTTCTACTTGTCGAATTAATATTATCGACAAGATACTAATAATTGTTTGGCGAGAAAGTATTACTTGTCGAATGTTTGTTTACTACTTGTCGAATGTATGGTGTGTCGACTATATTAGACATGTGTGTCGAATGTATGTTTACTACTTGTCGAATTTTTTGTCGAATATATGGTGTGTCGAATACATAAGACATGTGTGTCGAATGTATGTTTACTACTTGTCGAATATTTTGTCAAATATATGGTGTGTCGAATACATTAGACATGTATGGCGAATATATGTTATATTGTTTGTGGCGAATGTTTTGTCGAATATATGTTGTATTGTTTGTCGAATACAGTAGACATGTATGGCGAATGTTTTGTCGAATGTATGTCGAATGATTGTCGAATACATTAAACATGTATTAAAAACTTTGTAGAATACATTGGGCATGCGATTAAGAAGTTATGTGATCTGAGTTAACGTGATTTGTACATGAACACACAATTTGAGTTAATGTGATTAAGTAGGTTTGATTGAACAATTCAATGGGGCGAATTTAATGTGGCGAATCAGTGGTGGGGTAGTTGACGAGGGATCTGTATTCAATGGGGCGAATTTAAGTAACGCAACCTTTCACCAACCGACGTGTCCAGTGAACCCTAATTGTTGCTATAAATTAGGGCGTTTATTTTTTGAAGAAAACACACCTTGTATTATTTCTTCCAAACATAAATTTCTTTTTTCTCTCCTCAAAATAGCAGATTAATGGCTAACGTGGGTCATGCGATTAACAAATTCGGGAAAATCCTCGTATCTGACGACTTCAAGGATGTGCTTCGTCTGGACTCGAATTTTGCACATTCCCACGAGCACCTAATTGGTGATGTTGAACTCAAGGACAAATCTGGCCTTGTGTGGATTGTGCATGTGGATTGTGGAGTGTCATATTCATCAAAGACCGTGGGGAATTTTATTTCACAACAAGTTGGCCTAAGTTTTTCAAAGATCATTCATTATCTGACGAAAATGTGTTAGTGTTTGAGAAAACCGATACTACCTGCTTTCTGGTTCGGGTTTTCGGTGATCACGAATGCGATATCCAGAAATTTTAGGGTTAGTGCAAAAATATTTTCCTTAATATCGTATTTATGTATTGAATAATATTGCGTAATCTTGGTTTCATATTTAATAATATTCAGTAATTTTTTATTATTCGACAAATAACTCATTTGATTCGACATACAACTCATTTGATTCGACAAACAATTCATATGATTCGACAAACAAATTTGTATGATTCGACAAACAACTCTTATGATTCGACAAACAAACTTCATCGGTGGACAAAAGAATGATACACCCTCAAATGTGAACGTTATAGTCTGAAATTCAATGTTGGGAACATGAAAATAAGTGTCCAGTATCTCAATGTAGGCCTTGTGCGGGAGGTAGGTGAGCACCTTGCCGGAGTCTATAATGATTTTTGTCGTTCTTAAAATGCGACGGGTGTATCGGTAATCGTTTACACCCCTACGGTTATGGACATAATCTTGATGAAGTAGAAATATGGGTCGTAAATGAAAGAAGTGAATTTCACGTCTCATCGATCATATTTCTCCAAAAAGTCAAATGCCCCGATGATGAACGTAGACCCAAGGAAAGAAAATGAAATATGACCATTAATATGAAACAACCAAAAAAATATATATATATATATATATATATATATATATATATGATCATTAATAGACAGATTAAGCAGTAATTATTATTGATAAAATATTTAAATAGTACAGATAATGACGACGTGTCAAAAAAGAAAGTTCGCTAGTAAAGTATAATTATTGATAGTTCGAGGGGTTTATTAAGTAAAATTTATAAAAATATTTATAATTTAAACAGGTGTATGTAGTATGTGGTGTACTTATCGTTTTTAGGAGTGCAAATAGCAACTCCCAAATTAATATTATATTTCAATTTATGTTCTTCTTTAGTTAGAACCACACTAACCGAAAAACGTTCTGTTCAGACGTCTCGCCAACGTATTAGAAATAACATTCTTCTCACGAAGACAATTCGCCAGCTCACTCGCCTCCGCCCTCCACCCCGCGAACCCAATCCCTTCGACTATCAAAACATAAGTAGTCTCGTTCGGCCTACATCCCTCTCCCACCATTTCCTCCAGCACCGAAATCGCATCCTCGATTCTTCGGGCCTTACAAAGCCCGAGAATCACAATGTTATAAGTCACGACACTCGGCACAAACTCCGTACTCCTCATATCCCCCAACAGCTCAACCGCACTATCCACCATCCCATCTCTACACAAACACGATATCAGCGAGTTATACGTGATTTCATCCGGAAAAATCCCCTGAAAAAACATCTCCGACAAAAGCTCCGAGGCTCGTTCTTTATCCCCGTTGTTCCAAAGAGCACTCACCATCGTGTTGTACGTGCTGACATCTGGCGGACACCCGTTTTCCGAGAGCTTCCCGAAGACCTCCAATGCCTCGTCTGGCTTCCCGTTCTTGCACAATGCAGATAAGATCGTGTTGTAGTTGACTATGTCCGGAAAGCATCCGGTCGAGATCATGTAGTCGAGGAATCCAATCGCGACATCGAGCCGCCCTTCCTTGCAGAGAGCGGAAATCAAGGGGTCGAAAGTATAGGTGTCCGGAGTCAACCCTTCGTTCGTCATAATCTTCAGCAGGTTGATCGCCTCGTCTAGCTTCCCATCTCGACACAGAGCGCTCATCACGATGCTGTAAGTGACGACATTCATCTCGCACCCGGACGAGAACATCTCGGCCATCAGCCTCTCTGCGTGGGCCCACTTCCCTCGACTCAACAAACCCCTCAGCAAGATGTTGTACGAGATCACATCCGGCTCACACCCTCGAATGAACTCGAGGGCCTCGTTTATCAATCCTTCCTTACACATCCCTCGGATGATCGTGTTGTAAGTGTACATATCGGGCTTAAGCCCGCGAACGAGCATTTCGTCGAGCAGCTTCATGGCCTTATCGGTCCCTCCGTCGAGAATCGTGGCCTCGATTAAGATGGTGTAGGTGATGACACTGGGCTGGCAGTTGTCGACTTTTATCAGCTGGTCCAACATTTTCATAGCTTGATCGAGCTTTCCCCTGTTGCAGAGGCTGCCTATCATGATGTTGTAGGTGATCACGTCCGGTGAGAGCCCGCGGGCCCGCATGCTTGTCAGGACTCGAGTGGCCGAGCCGATTTGGTTCAGCTTGCAGAGGCCGTTGATGAAGGCGTTGTAAGCGAAGACATCGGGCTCGCCGTGGGTCTCGAGGAGCTTCATGACCTTCGAGGCTTTGTCGACTCGTTTGGAGATGAAGAAGCCCTTGACGAGCTTCGTGCAGAGGATCACGTCGGGCCTGTGGCCCGACTTGATCATGCAGTCGAGGAAGTAGAGGCCCTCGTCGTAGTTTCCGGCTTGGCAGGACCTGTGAAGGAGATTGATGAAATGGGCTTCTCTGAAGTCATTGTAGGGAGGGAGATGAGTTGATGTTGAGGAAGAAGAAGAAGAAGCATGAACTCTGTGTGGGGTTCTGATCTTTTCGTTCGGGTCGATTTGAGCTTTTCTTCTGCAACTGGGGATTGGGTTCTGGTGGTGGAGTGCTGTGTGTTGGGTGAAGAAGATAAGACCTTGAGGAAGAACATGGAAAGGTGTAGTCATTTAGTTGATGATGATGATGATGAAAGATGGGAAGATCCCATTTCCACCATCAAATTCAGATTTGGCATTTACAGGTTAGGATAAGGGAATCAAATAGCAACACATGGCCCATTTTAACATCTCGTGGATCGGGTCGGGTCTAAGAAATATATTAACAAGAAACACAATAAAAATACTATACTTTGGGAATAATTAGACAAATAAAAAAAGTATACTGTATTAAAGAGGAAGTTTTATTTTTATTTTAACTATTCAGTATATATAGCTTGTTACATTGAATTTACATTACCAAATCGCAAAACGCAGGAGTACATGTCTATGCAAAGGGTATTAGAAATGTAAATGGAATTAAGTCCCTGAGGTACGCTTAGCTGCATCAGAGCCGCTCACTGTCATGAAGGATTCTCCACAGCCGCACTGCCCTTTCGAATTTGGATTGATAAATACAAACTCAGATCTGATCATGAGCATGGTAGATATGTCAGATTATGAAATTTTAACATTTGACAAGTTTAATAAAAAAACATCCGTCGCCTGAGCATTATGTTCTATACAGCATAGGAGTTAGGCTTTCAGTTTCAAAACATTTAATTTGGACGAGCAATCGAAAACCTACCAAGGGTTCTCTTTTGTTTATTTAATGATTAAGAAAGTAATAAAACATGGCAAAGATGTAATTTCCTTGAGAAACTACCAAAGGGTTCTCTTTCATGTCATACAAACGAAAACATATTATAGTGATTGGCTTTAAGAAACTGATGCAGAAAACTATACTGTACCTCAGTTTATCATCCACGAAATCCATCTTGGTTCCTATGACATGCATTAGGGCCTTTGGATCAATTAGTATCTTCACTCCTTTGTCATCAACCAATTCATCAAACTTGCCTTTCTCGTCTGTTAACACAAGAAATTTAATGATTCGATATGAATAAATCAGCACAACACGAAACAAAGAACAATAATATTGCATAGTCCTTATAATACGAGTAAGTTCTTCTTTCGTCAATTTAAGCTGTTAAGTATTTTTCAGCTATCGATTAAACTGTTCTGCACACATTACTAATCATAATGTAAAGATATTGTCAATCAACAAAAGCCTTGGATGAGCATAATTCCAGCAGCTAACGAGTGAGTCATAATAACGTACTTTTAAAAGCTTTCATGGGATAAAGCCATGGAAATCACTCTAAGCCCAAGAAAGAAGGCCGAGCTTCAAACCAAAGCCACTTGAAGGACTTTTGATTGAAGGCTACACGATGAATAGTTAAAGGTAAATGTGATAATTTCAATCAAGAGAATTGCATGAAGACCTAAAAAACAATGTGCTGACAACTATGAAATAAATTTCCACACGCAAAAAATTATAATCTCACAATGAGAAGGGTAACACCGATGTATCTTATGAACCCGAATCCACCTAGCAAACCCGATAAATAATTCAATTTACACGAACTCTCAAACCATGGAAATTACGAAGAACTCCGTCGTACAGGATGAGAAATTCAATTTACATACATCAAATTTAATCAACCAACGACGATTACGAATCCCTAAATTAATGCCAACAAATCATTTCCAATCCTTTCCCTAAAAATTCATAATAGAAAAGAAAAAAATGACTAAATTTTCCAGATTTTAAATACATCAGAACCGAGAGCACCCGAACGCGGGAAGATTAATAGCAGCAGGAGCAAGAGAGATTTACCGGCATAGTTGAGGGTGTAGGATAAGCCGTTGCAGCCGCGAGCCTTGACGCCGAGCTTGAGGAAAGAGCGCTGGCGCTGCTCAAGGAGTTGGCGTATTCTAGAGGCGGCGGTTTCCGTCAACGACAACACTTGCTTGCGCATGGTAATTTCCGATCTTCTCTACCTCACCGTCTCTTTCTATGGAGAGATTTGAAGGAAATGGAATGTTTGAGATGTGATTGGGCTTCAGACTTAATGATGATGGGCTTGTTTGATGAGTAGCCCGCTCATAATTTAAACCGTAGGCCCAATAATAACTTGACCTGCCAACGTTTAATTTTACCTCAAAAATCAAAATGATCAATATTACGTATCATTTTTCTTAAATACTAGTTTTATTTTATCGGTATTCTCATCATAATTAATTGTTAGATAATTTTTTTTGAATTAAAGCTCTAATTTCTTGTGCAACAGTAAGAATGGAATTATAGCAATAATACTCTAAACATGCTCCTATATTAACACATAAATATGCTCCTATAATAACACAAAATCAATTATAAATTATTTAAAATTAATTGAAATATTTTTTCATGAGATAATATTGTAAATATACTGCAGTCTCCATTTCAGAAAGTGTACTTTTCATGGTGACACACTGACAATGACTGTAGGAGCAGGGATATGAACTACACTATCTCAGAAATTATACCATACAAAAACAAAACAAAAAGGCTCAAATCATTGAAAGTATACAACACCCTCAGTCTCCGGTTGACATTGCTGATATAAAACCGAATACACTTTAATAAACTAAATGACAGCAACTAAAGATCGAAGCAAAATTTGTCGCAAAAAGGACCTCATTATCCTCTCCTAAAACACGACAAGTGGTTATACAAACACTACAGTTCAATAGTACAACTTCCATCTGTGTGCATGTTATGACACCGATCCTCTTCTCCTCTTTTTCGTTCCATTAGCCCCAGATGCAGCAAAGTGTCTAAGTTTTTCAATTATCCTCCTCTCGCTAATACGTAGTATTAAAGAACTATACAGTTTTGGGTCACTTTCACGGCAACACTCATTAAATGATTTCATGTCATCTTCCAGTGATTTCGGACCATAAAGACTTTCTCGCGCATCTGCAAGTGAAGAAAGAGCTTTGCGAACACTTTTTGTTAGTAACAGCTTCTTGTCAGGTTCTGAATCTTTATTCAACAGAAAACACTTTTTGTCGGTGACTTCTCCCTTGCCCGATAATGCAAGATTGAATTCAAGAAATTTATCCTCGGGTAACAGCATGATGTAGAGTAACACTAACATCTCTACTTCAGGTTCGCCATCGATTGATATTTCAAAATATTCGGATTCTTGACTGACGCTTCCGGAGTGTTCCAACTTTCTCCAGAGCGACAACCTTTTCCTACTGTGACGGCGTGAAAACAAAGATAAGCTCCACTGAAGTATAATATCTAAATCTATGTTGAGGATATCAAATGGGTTATCAGGTTCTGTAAATCCGTATCTATGCAGAAGGGCAGCATTTCCCAAAGATCCATACGTGTTGAACACCTGAAATAATGTTAGGAATGTATATATTATTCAGAACCAGAGAGAGTATAAAGAAAAAGAGCAGACAGCAGAAGTCCTTACCTCAACTCCAGCTTTGACATCTTTAATGATAATCATTTCCAAATATGTAGGTTCATTTCCTGATATTGAAGAAAGTTCCAAGTCACTCCCGCTAAAATCACCTGTTTCTGCATCCAAGTCAGAAGCTATGAGCACATCATCTCCGTCATTTTCATCATCTTCATTTTCCTCTCCACTGTCAGCGTCATCTGTATCGGAGTCTGAACTAGAAGATACAGATGTGAAGTGAACATCCTCATCGGCTGTCTTGTGATTAAACCTGGGCATTACAAAAGTGCTCATTCACTGAAAATTGGACAGAACTGTGGGATATAATTAACAAACTAGCAAAAAGTCTACTTCAGCCAAACCTATTCTAACAGAATCAGGTCTCCAAATCCAGAAGAAGAAAACATGGTAAGATGACAGAAACAGTAGCAAAAATTGAGAAAATATCCCCTCTTAATTGATTATTATAAAAAAATTCAGAAAATGTTACAAAATTCATAATAACTGAATTTAATATAAGTTCAAAACACATAAAGGCTCTAAATCTCTAATACATGTAGTTAAGAAATTGTCAGCTAATAAGCTGAAGTTATATCAAACTTCCGAAGATTGGTTGTGTAAACTGTAAAGGGCTATACAAAATACAGTACATAGACAACTACAATGGGTTGAATGGATTTGAAGAGAATGACATATGAACTGATTGTTGGCTCTATCTTCAGTCTACTCAATATCACTGAACTTCATTTTTATTTCAGAACGCTATTGGTTTTATCTTCAAACTTTTATATATGTTTCCAGAATTTCCAATAAATATTTATAGTGTTTTTGAAATGAAAAGACTACATTCACGAAATGTAGTGGGTTTAACAGTAAAATTTGTTAGGTGCATGAAATGAAGTGAAACATTTACAAATTTTATAATTAATTTTAAATAGAAAATAATTAATCTCTATGATTAAATGATATACATAAGTAGGTAAAGCACACAAAGGCTTCTTCGCGGTTTTAATAAGTAAAAATGCAAGTGAAATGAGAAGAAACGCTTTGAAATGAAACCAACTGAAGTTTAGCCTTTTTATATCAATATCAGCTACCTAAGATTACAAATTCTTTGAGACAAAATGAATCCTTTGCATAAAAAAAGTCCACCATATTTGTTAAAACGAAAATATGTCATTCAAGAAACTGGTTATAGGATACATACAATGCTGAAGGATAACATATGCATTCTCACATGTAACAAAAGTAACACTTGGTGTGTTACTTCGTTTAGTGTTTACAAAATTAAACCAGCATATCTTCACCAGTATCCGTGATCAGTATGTTCCTGACATCAATTTTCATACAAGATTAGGAAAACTTACAGATCAGCTAAAGGGACCATCCCAAAACCATGGAACTCGTCTATCTGAAACGAACGCGAAGCAATTAGACTCTTAGCCGCGAGATATTCATCGACAGTGAAAAAATCTGGATTCAGCTCGAAGGAAGCCATATCCATAAGGGGCTCGATACATTCCTTCCAATCTTCTTTGACCAGGGCCTTGTCTTCTTTAATTATCTGACTACAGATTGCATCATATAATTATACATAAACACACACATATATTCACACACACACGTAGAAGTGAACAACATATGGATAATTGTATTTAGGAGTTTAATCAAACACAATGGGATGATGAACTTAAACAATTTGCTTAATTAAGCTTAGCCTGAACTTGAACTTTAAGTTTTCAGAGCTTGGCTGATTATCAAACTCAGATGATTTTGGGCAAGCTTTGAAAAGGCTAAAATCAAGCCAGGCACAAGACAATTTCGAATAACTATATATTTTGATTAGTAATCGAGCTGGGTCGATAATCGATGCTGATTACAGAGCCAAGATAACTGATTATAGCTTCAAAACCTGAACTGAAACAACACACACACTTAAACGATGCATATAGCAGGGAATGTTCAGATTTGACCGACCTTGTGTAGCTCGGTGCCTGACAGAAAAGAGTCGATTTCAGGGAGGGACCAAAGCAACGGAATGGGCTCAAACGGAGGCAGTATCTGGAGATACTGGAACCACTTCGACTGAGATCCAATGCTCTTCTCGTACATGATTGCGACGGCGAGCCCTAAATATCCGCCTAGCTGAGCCTCCTCGATGAGGTGGCTGGCGGCGGAGGTCCTGACGGTGAGGCAGCTCTGCTTCGGAATAGTGGCAACTACGTCTCCTTCCTTCAAATCGCACAAAGCCTTCACGGAGATCGGTACCGATTGCGAGGAGTCATCTCCGCCGCTACTTTCGGCTGAGATGAGAAGAGCGTCGCTGCATTCTATGCCGTGGCGCTTCATCCACCGCTTGAATCTTCTCATCTTTCTGTCGTTACTACACACAGAAAATGTTAGGAGTTCGCGGTAGAAAGGGAGAGGTGACGGATGTGCAAAGGCGCGGGGTTTACCTGGCGGCGGCCATTGTCTCCGGTGTTGCAGTGGCGGCGCGATATTGTGTGAGTGTGTAATTAGTTTTGAACAGAAAAGTTGGGCCGACGTGATTGGATATGGGCCTTACAAGTTGTTACGGTGGATTTTACAATAATTTTCAAGTAGTTTAAAATATTTTTAAAATATATTTTTAAGTGATTTAAATTTTTTGACAATGCTTTCCAATATATTTAAAATGATTTAAAATAATAATTTATAAATTTTAAGAATTATTTCAAATAAATTAAAAATTATTTTAAGACACTTTAAAAAGTTTAAAAGGTATCTTAAATTACTTAAAAATTAGATGTTTTTCTAGTTGGTTTAAACAAAATATTTCAATGTAATTAATGTTAAAATAATTTATAATTTAATTTATTAAATAAATATATTAATTGTAAATGTATAACTTTTTTTCATAATTGTAAATGTACAAATGATTTCTTAATTATATTAATTGTTCAATTATTAATTAATTTGTTAATTATATTAATTGTATAATTATGTGTGAATGCATCAAAATAATTAATTTTGTTTTAGGATTTGTTCTTTTGAACTGAAATTAATTGTTACGAACCAACTTAATAGGTTTGAACTGAACTAAAATGAAATTTAAGTTTAATTTAATTTTAAAATATTAAAATAATAATAATAAAAATAAAAAAATAAAAAAATTAAATGATTGAACTGAATTTAAATTTATAAGTTTGAAATGAAATAAACTTCTGAAAACTTGAACTGAAGTGATAATAAGTCCAAAAATAAGTCTAACCGGCATTTGGAGATGCTCTTAAATAAAATAATCAATGTTTTTTTTATAATATGATTCAAGTGAATCGCACGATCTATACACGAAGTAGCTAGCTAGCTAGTACGTACATTAAAAGTCAACGAGCCACGTTTATAAGCTTTCTTTGAAGTTTCGCATGTTCATGTTCCTCGCGCATCATCTATATACATACTATACTGCATGCATTTCATCTTCAACTTCAACAAGTATGTATCAATGTATGTATCTATCTAGCTAACACACACACACACACGCACACATATATAAATCGGCAGAGATAAAAGCACATGCAAATGGCTGAACGAATCAGGTCAACCAAATTCATCGCTCTCGCGTTATGCTTTCTTCTCATCGCATCATACGGTAAGGGCATCTGCTATATCACAATCATGACTTCAGCCTAATGTACACGTAAAATTACATATGTTGTCAATTGTCATAGCTCTCTCGATCGATGCAGAAATGCAAGTGGGGGAAGCACTTTGCTCAAAGCCGAGCAAGACGTGGCTCCCGGGGTATTGCCTGGACAGTGATTTGTGTATGCATAACTGCATTTCCAAAGAGAAGGCTCGGTTTGGATCTTGCCGATTTAAGAGCTATGGGTTTACTTGTATCTGTGACTATAAAAAATGCTGATTAAGTCCTGTATTATGGAGTGATCATGCGTGCTGTATCTTACTTTCACTTTCAAATGTGGATTCAAGTTGTATTGTGTTGATCGACTATGATATTATAAATATGTTTGAATAAAAGTATTCATGATATTATAAATATGTTTGAATAAAAGTATTCGGTTGAGTTCATAAATATTATATGAAAAATATTTGGCCTAAATGGATTTGAACTGCCATACAATGAATTGAAATTAAATTGAAGGGAGTATGTTTCGGCTTAAATGGTAGTTGCATACTTGCATATGAAAAAATATTTTAGTTTTTGTTTTTAATTCCACATTTTTTAATCCATACATCTACGTCTATTTATCTATTTATCGTCTATTTATTGTAATGTTGATTAATTCTTTTTATTTTATTTTTTATTGGTAAGTTTGACGTATATGCTTTTGCGAAATATGGATCATTATTAACTTGTTTTATTAATCGACGTAACATATGATATCGATCGTTACAGAAAATTGTCTTCCTTGAAAATCAAATAGAAATCTTGGATCCGGTTCGAGAAATATAAAATCTCCCACAAATCTTTTCCTTTCAATACTTTCACTTCAATGTCAAAATTACCAAGTTTTGTGAGATCAACATTTTCACACAATCAACTGTAGGTTGTGGTTTCTAAAGTAACAACTAGATGTGAAGTTGAAGCTTTTACTTTATGATTGACCGTTCTGACAAAACATGTCTTCCAACCTACTTATTTTATTAAGACCATTTTAAATCAATATTTTTATAATCATGAATTACTCAATATTTTTTAATTAAATTTTAAAATTAAATTAAATAGATATATTTCGGAAACATACCACTGTACACTGTACAGTAGTTGCAATATTGTACACTTGTTGAAAAGCTTATTATAATCTTCATTATAATAATAAAAAAAAACATCATTAAAAAATAAAAAAATACACATATAAATTGAAAAAATACAAATACAAATACAAAAAATAAATATTAATTCATAACACTAAAATTTCGATTTTGATTAATTATTCAATATTTAAATATATATTTTATATTATTTTTTTATAATTAATTATTACATTTATACTGTGATGCACGTATCAACTAAAATTAAATTTGAATGTTCGAAAAAAAAGTCAAGAAAAAGGACCCTACTAAACTAAACTCTGCCTTAAACGTACAACATCTCGTTAAACCCTAAAACCCTAATTTTTGGCATTCAGAGATGGAGGCCTCTGAAGGCATGTACGATGTTGCTATGAAGCCGAAGCTGCTCCGCTCGCTGCTTAGGGAGTACGTTCCCGACGAGAGACATCCGTTCAGCAACCCCTCGGAGCTCTCCTACGTCGTCTCCACCGTAAGGACTCACAAGTTGCTGTCCGAACGGACCCCAGAGCTCACCCAACAGGATCTCGTGGAGGCCTGGAAAGAAGCCGTCGACTCGTGGGTCAATCGGTTGCTCAAACTAGCATCTAGTAATCTGGTGAAATAGCTGGGCTTATTATCTTATTCATTTTGTTAATTGGTACACATTTTGATTTTTGATTTTATTGTGTTTGTGTTGCTATTAAAAAAAAAATAGCTTCGGAAAATTTCGATTTGTTTTTTCAGTATTTTGTTAAGATTATGTAGTTGTGACTTTGTGAGCATGGTATCTTTCCATTGCTAATCGAAAAAAAAAGAGGACGTTTTTGAATTAATAATAGGTACTAACATATTTATTTGTTCATTGTCGAGCTTTAGCCAGATAAGTGTTGGGCGGGAATATGCTTGCTTGGGTTGACCTGTCAAGAATGCAGTTCGGAACGCTTTTTAACTTCGTATGCTGTTTGGTTAGAGAAGCTAATGTCGCGCGTTCAGGTATTACATCTGTTCCGATTCCGAATAATATTTGAAAGATGGTCACTTTTTCCCCCCAACCGATGATTCGGGATGACAATGGATCATTATATTTTACACGTGCAGTTTGTAATTTCTCATTTTCTCATTTCTTGTTTAATGTTAAATTACTGGATTTCCCAAACCACCGAAATGTAATTACAGTAGTTAAATTGTCTGTCTGAACATCAGTGATTCGATTTTTTGACGAGCCTTTTGTAAATTCTAATGATTTTGTGATTGCAATGAACAAGCGTCTATAAGGAGACAAAGTCCGTCCCAAATATTTTGGTCCTGAAGTAAATTGGAAGACTCGACTTGAGTTTGCTAAAATTAATAGTTTTATTAGTAAAAAAATGAAATTAATACGCTCACATTGTTTATTTTATTTGGTCTTTGTTATCAGCCTCCCGAGGTTTCTAATTTTTTGAAGGCGGCGGCTTGTGCTTCACTATCTGACATGTTTACAAGGTCTGTGATTGGACTTGAATATTGCAAAAGCATTTTACATATGTATTTCATTCGTGGCAAAAAAAGGATGTCAAACTTTATTTCACAAGATTGTTGTTCGCTATTTATGTACTAATCTCTATGAATATGTGTACAATGCATATACAGTGTACTGCCGCCCAATTCTTGTATGTGTGAAAAAACAGTTTTTTCATGATAACCATGTTTCCTGTTTTTAGGAATCTATATAATAGAAGTATATTCATATAAGTTATAGTTCCGTGTGACAGGTGAGTGTATGAGAACTGAAAATTTTCTAAGACAAAGTAAATGGATTTTAGACAAGAAAACAGTTTGTTTAACTGGGATTGAAAAGGGCAAATATTTTAGTAGGGACTAGGGACATATGTTACTATATGTTACTTAAGAACTTATACAGTGGGGCCTGATTTCTCAAGACGCTGGTTACATGATTAGTAGAAGCTGGAAAGCTCTATGTGAAATATGGATTATATTACAATTTATGTGAGAATAAAGGAATTTATTCCCTTTCAGGGTCTAAAGAGATTTTATGTTTGGAAGGAAAATGAAAGGATACAGGGCATTATTCCTCTGTAGATTTGTTTTACCATAGGCAGAAAAGTCGAACCTTAATTTTTAATAATGAGATTATTTGGTCCAACCAATACAGTCAGACAACTCGGAAACAAAAATTATATAGTCTAATATGTATAATGTGAATGAATTACAGCTCAGAAAACAGAAAACTACACAGAGCGCAATTTATTACTAGGGAGAGTGAAGAAATTAAAGCTTCAGAAATTCCAAAACAAGTGCATTATTTTGCATGTTTCTTAGAAATTATATGGTAGTGTTTGCTTCAACTTAGTGCCATACTATTCTTGAAAGTGTTGTTTTGTAGTTCAGTATTTTGTTCTGATTTTATCCCAAATTATTTGCATCACCGTAGTACTTGTTGCCTTAAAAATCAATAGTTTGATCTTTTCGATTTTCTATTAGGTTGAGTGGATTCTCAAATGCAAAAAAGGATGGGACTTCACAGGCTACAAAAGTTGTTCTGCCAGCATTGAAGTTGTTTAGTGAGGATAGCACTGCTGTTGTGTTGGTTGGTTTTTCTTAACTAGATTTTGATTTTTTGAGAGGCTATTGAAGAAATTCCAAGTGTGAAAGTTGATTTATCCTCCTATTTGCTGCGTGATCGACATGCAGGAAGAAGCTATATGTTTGTTATGCACAATGATAAATTCCTTTCCATTAGCAGTGAACCGGCATTATGATAATGTAAGTGATTGATTATATCGTCACGGATTTGTTTACCTCAATTTTTTCCTGTCTGCTAAAAGATTTTGCCAGTTACGATATATATGGGTGAATACTATTCAAGCAATCAGACACATTGATCCTTTTCAGGTTGAAGCCGCTATTGTTTCGAAGATTGTGTCTGGAAAATGCTGTGTCGGTGTGTTGAAGGTAAGAGGTGCAAAACTTACTCATAACATAAGTTGGAATGCAGTCACCAAACTTGTGGGGCTCATTCGGTTTTCATTTTGCAGAAGCTTGCTCACGCATTGTCATTGCTTCCAAAATCAAAAGGAGATGAGGATAGTTGGTCTTTGATGATGGATAAGATCTTGTTACATATGAACAATCAAATGAATGATGCCTTCCAGGGTCTAGAGGAAGGTATTAGATGAGTTTCATAAGGGAAATGCTGATATTGGTTGGAACCGTATAAATTAGTGTTTTTCCTTGCAGAGGCCAGAAGCACTCAAACCCTGAGGGCCTTACTTCCTCCTGGAAAAGAACCCCCACTACCCCTAGGTGGCTTATCAATGTCTGAACGAACCTCAGACCTTCTATCCATGAGGCCCGAACGAATGCTGGGATCTGGAATCTCTACTCTTATGCAATGCTGTTGTGACATGCTCACAAGTTCTTACCCCATTGGGGTAATTTTCTTAATGTTTGACTTTTTTTAATACAAGTAAATGTGGGTTCGTCTTTCTATTCAAAGTAGAATTGGACACATAGCAAATAATATCTAAATGGCAGGTTCAAGTTCCTGTTTTTGGTCTAATAGCCCTTGCTGAGAGAGTGTTGATGGTTGATGGTTCATTGTCTTCATCCTCATATTCTTTCATGACCACCTTGAAACAAGAATTTATTTGTTCAGAAATCCCCCTTCTTCAACAATATAGTCTGGAAATTCTTGCAGCTATTGTCAAGGTGTTGAGCAGGTAAATGTGAATTGTTGCTTGTATTTAATTATCGGAGTCGAAGAAAATCTTTGATAATGAATATCGATTGTGAATTAATAAATATTTGATCATGTGATATCTTGGATGTCTCAAAGATAATATACTTTTCTCTTGGGTCTAAGTGTCTAAGATTACATTCTCGACTGCTGTGCCAATTGACAATTAGTCTGTCAACAAAGACATTGCACCCTTGCATGTCATGGTTAAATGTTATGAGAAGATTAGAAGCGATAAATATCGAAATAAAATTATGTCTGGTCTAAATTAATGAAGTGAAGTTATATGTAAGTAAATTCCCCATAAGTGTTCCCTTTTCTATACTATGTCTGTACAGATTACTTGGATCCTGAGCTATCAAACTTATTGTAGAGCTACCTCATGTAATATCCTAACTTGAAAGTACAGAAATGTAAGTTTAGAACCTTGAGGTGAAGATGGTGGATTTAGTATTTAGTATGGTGATTTGTGTTGTGGTGTAGAGTTGTTGTGCGTAAGTTTAATACGTTTCGTTGATTTGTTAAATTATAGTGTATGCAAATTGAACAACCTCTGTTGAAATCTTCCAACTGCTACGATTTAGATCTTTTTTCTTCAAGTGTCGTAGATGCCTACACAAGCTTTTTTGTTTCTTATTCACTATTTTGTTATGTTTTATTTGCAGCCAATTATTACCACATGCTGCGGGTATTATACGGATATTGAAAGAATTCCTGAGGACATGCAAATTTCCTGATCTGAAAATAAAAGCATACTCGATTTTGAAAATTGTACTTATGTCAATGGGTACAGGTATGATCCAACACATTTTGAATTTATGCATACATTCCTAAATAATGGCACCCGTGATTTTCATGATATGGTTGTGTTTTGTGAACTTTATTGTAGCATACTAAGTTTAATGTATACCTAGTGTTTGCTTCTCACATTCAAGCTGCAAATAGAAAATGTCAAAAATTGACAACGAGACTGCAAAATTTGAAGCATGATTCCTTTGGTAAAATTGGTAAAATTCACAGGACGTA
This sequence comes from Euphrasia confusa, assembly GCA_954870475.1. NCBI lineage: Eukaryota > Viridiplantae > Streptophyta > Magnoliopsida > Lamiales > Orobanchaceae > Euphrasia > Euphrasia confusa. The sequence goes on from OX940967.1 coordinate 26,437,405, forward strand.
TTTTGTTGATTCATATCTTTAATTGTATTTGTAGAACCTTATTGTGTAAATGTATTTTTCTTTTTTCGTTTTCTCCGATGTAGTCTGCTGCATTGTCTTACAGCTGTGCAACCACAACTCTATACTGTGATGTTTCTGGCATTACTTGCATGAAAAGCATAATGTATACTATTCATGAAAGAACAAAAGAATGAAAAAGTCTAAATTGTGCAGAATCCAAGTGCCACAAGTCTTACAAATCAAAGAAATAAACTGAAATGTGTACCTCTTGGTTGCGACGAGGATGAGTCAACTACGTTATGAGTTTTTTTTTTTGCATATATGTGTTGTACTGCTTAGAAGTAACGTGAATTCTTGTTGTGATTACGTACAAAGACTTCTGTTTAACTACTCATTTTCATTTATGGGTTTATGTTTCCTGGCAGGTACTGCAATTCATATTAACCAGGATATTATCGACAATGTATGCATTGATTTAGATTACCTTGGTGAAAAGGATGGCAAGAATTCAGGTTCTCAAACCAAGTCTCTTCAGAGGAAAAGGAAACATTCACTTATTTCGAGCTCCACTCAAGAGCAGGCTGCTCATGATAATTTGGAAGTGGAAACTCATAATTTGACTCCAATATCTGTTAAGATATCTGCATTGGAAACATTGGAAGCTCTTCTAACTATGGTGTGTGTTCTTAACAATATCTATAATCGCATATCATATCCTTTGATTTCTTACATTAACATTTTGGCTTAAGAAAGTTAAGAACTTTGGGGTACATTGTGAAGGTCAAAATAATTTTTGCATGCAGTCTCAGTGGTGTTATGGCACCTCTGGTTAGGAGAGGAATAATAGATTTTTCGAAGATATCTGCGAATTTCTTGATTAGATCTGAGATAATTATCTTTTTATAATAACACCTTTAAAGTTTATTTTGTAATTCTAAAAGAACTATATAATTTCAGCCAGATAAAAGCTAAAATATGTTCTAGACATGGACATTTTCACGACATTAGTTACAATTTTTATTTTTTTTCCGAAAGTTACATTCTTTGACCTGAGCAAAGTAAAACTTATTGACAGGGTGGTTCTATGAGATCTGAAGGCTGGCGAGGAAATGTTGATCATATGCTTATTACTGTGGCTACACATGCTTTTAAAGGGGGATGGTCGAGGGATGAAAAACATATTTTTCTTTCTGGTGATCATACCCATACGTGGGCGGACTTTCAACTAGCTACCTTACGTGCACTTTTGGCGTCCCTTCTTTCTCTGGGCTGGACACGCCCATCAAATCTTGGCCTGAGTTTAGAACTTTTCCATAGAGGTGATTCATCATCATTATCATCATCAGTATTATTATTAACGTTTTTGTTTCCTATGCAACAAAAATATTTTGTTGTTGAAAGTGTTAAGCAACACACGTTTTATTATATCTGTACTCCGTTGAATTTGTTTATGCACCGTGCAGGCATGCAAGAGACGGGCACAAAGCTTGGTGAGTTTTGTGGACACGCACTTCTTGCCTTGGAAGTGCTCATACACCCGAGGGCGCTTCCATTATCAGATTCTGGTGGCTATGAATATAAATTCCCGAGCCAAAAGTCGCTTGATGGTATGCATAAAATTGGAAAAGTCCCCGATGAGGCTGAATCTGAGGATGACGACTTAAACGAAAGTTGGTTCGATCAAGACAACGAAACAGAGGCTCATATCACCAATTATACTCAAAAGCATGTTAGAGATTCTACAGATCATTCAGTAGACGAATTCCCTTCTGTTAAGGTTGCTATTTTTAACCAGGTGCCCGGAAATAATGAAATGGCCGTTAATGATAATGATAGCCATGCTCATATCACCAATTATACTCGAAAGTCTATTGAAAGTGCAAGAGATCTTTCTGTAGATGAAACCCCTTCTGTTGATCTGGTGCCCAGAAATAATGAAATGGATGTCGTTGATGGTGATGTTCATGCGCTATCGGTGAGTGGGGGAGTTGCATTAGTGGAGACTGATGTTACAGTAAAGAGTGGTTTGGTTTCTGAAGTAGGCAAGGTGTCGGCCTCTGTGTCAGGACATGAGCCGGAAATCTCGAATGATGAATCTGAGGCTGCAATTCTAAAGCGGATATCTGCTATGATTCATTTGGACAATGAGTCTGATGATGATTCGATTCCTGATATTGTCATAGGCGATCCGGATTCGGATTGAATTGGGTTTGGAATCCGGACCTATTTGTACTTGTCTACTTTCTCAAGATTTTTGATGGCATCCAAAGTTCAATGTATGAACTGAAATTTTGTTTGATTATTGAATTATTTTTATTTTATATTTGTCATGATTATTTTGGTTATTTCAATAGTAGTACTAACTAATTTATTATTGAATAAATAATTTATAAGATAAAATGATAATTAATTGAATACCTTGTTTATTTATATTTAAAATATGGTCTTTTGTCTACCAAAATCACACACTTCACAATTGTGAAATACGGAGTATTAAATATTTCAAAAAAAAAATAAATAGATTTTTTAATAAAATATTAAATATTTAAAAAAATATAGATTAAATATTAAAAAATATGTACTAATTTAAAAAAAAAAAAAGTTGGGGCCCACAGTTCTCCACAGTGTTCCTACGCACAAAACAAGTCGTGTGCAGGTAGGTAAATTCGCGTAATATCTCGGAGATCCGATACATTTGCTCGCGCATCAAAGAAAAAAAATTGACGCCGGGCAATGGCGGCGGAGAGCGGCAAGCCATGGGTTCTGGCGGTGACGGCGTAGACGCCGACGAACATAGCGGTGATTAAGTACTGGGGGAGGAGGGATGAGGATTTGATTCTTCCGATCAACGACAGCATTAGCATCACTCTCGACCCCGACCACCTCTGCACCACCACCTCCGTCGCCGGCAGCCCCGCCTTCACGAGTCATGATCGCATTTGGCTCAACGGCAAGGTATTGTTTAGTGAATCATTGATGTTATTTTTTTTACGGATTTCTTTTGGGTGGTGGTTTTTATCTGTAATTACTTAACTTCCTTCTACAATTCTATTTCCGATTCGACCAGAGTCAAGCTAAATGTTGCTGATATTTGGGAATATGATCAAATTCTGGTCATTAATTTTGTAGAAATATGAAGTCAGGCTCTGGTAGATTAATTTTGTAGAGCTAGGTAAAAAAGCATTAGAGCTAATGAACAAGAATAATCTGGTTCAATACATGTCCAAGCTGAATCGAGCTCGAGGAAATTTAAGCATGGCTCGTAAATATCTCTAGCCCAATACTTACTCACGTTGTAGGTTCTGTTGAGACGGAGCGAGCTGTGATTCATCACAGTTCCAGAAATATGTTTTTGTTGTGTTTCGTTTTTAATTTCTTGTTACTGTAGGAGGTATCCCTTTCTGGAGGTAGATTACATAATTGCCTGAGGGAACTTCGGTCTTGTGCTAATCACGTTGAAGATGAGAAGGTGTTAAGATTACCAAAAAGGACAGGGAGAATTTTCATGTGCATATTGTTCTCTTATAACAATTTCCCTACTGCTGCTGGTTTGGCTTCATCAGCTGTTGGTTTGGCATGCCTGGGTAATGTTAAATCCTTCGCATTTGCTTACGTAAATAACACATCGCTGTTTTTTTTTTCTTCACATTCCTTGAATGATCTTCTAATGGCTGTGAGGATACATTGTTAAATTTATAGTTATGTAAGTAAATAAACTATTTGATTGGAAATTTATAGCACATGGGATTTGGTGTTAATCTATTTAAACAATAGCTTATGTACTAATCGATGATGTTCTATATATATATATACTCTTCATTATAGTGACCGCAATGGTTCAGTTCTACATTTTCATATCTATGTAACCAACTCTAATGATAGAATGAATTCATTTTGATTTTTGTATTCAGTTTTTTCACTTGCGAATCTAATAAATGTGAAAGAAGACCACAGTAAACTGTCTGCTATTTCAAGGTAATCATATATACATCTCTTGATGTAAGTTGCTTCAAGTTCAATGTTCAGTGAAACTTAGTCTGAATGACTACGTACATTGTCTTGGATGCATCATTTAAGTTCAGCACATAATTCTTAGTACAAAATTATGAAGAAAATCTAGTAAGACAAACCACAAACGTGCCTTCATTTCCTGCTTTCCTTATTATATTTTCTCTAAAGATTATGTACAGAAATCTCTGATATTCTTATTTAGAGAAAAAAAATAGCGTAAATGATTTTCATACTGTACATCAGGCAAGGTTCAGGAAGTGCTTGTCGCAGCCTGTATGGTGGGTTTGTCAAGTGGGTCATGGGAAAAGTATATTTTTTCCCATAGCTTCTTCGGAATAAAAGTGAATTCACAATGGCTGGTAATTTCTTCTAATTTATTTTCTTGTATAACAACAAGAAGAAAATGGCAGTGACAGCATTGCTGTTCAACTTGCAGATGAGAAGCACTGAGATAACCTTGTCATTATCATAGCAGTGGTTAGTACCGAGTATTCTTATCTTTGTATGACACTGGCTGGTCAATCGGCTTTGTTTACACTAGTGTAACAAACACATACACACACACACACACAAACATACATACATTATGTTCTGTTTGTGGTAAACAAAAATTACTTACATTTTTCATTGTGTTTTGGGCTTCTATGCTAAAAGTTTCGCCTAGGGTGAAAGAATAATGAGTATTCCAAAATCAGGCAGGGTTCTTCGTTTACTTTGGATACACTACTGCTCACTCTAAATCTTTATCCATGAAAATTGTTCTGTTGGATCCTTCATTTTTTTTTCTGACTCTGTTAAGAGGTGCTTATGTTGATTTCATTGTACCTCTGGGATGCGTGTGAATGTTGCAACCAGTGAACTAATAAAACATAGAGCAAAGGTACATTTTGGTCTTTCTTGGTACTCTTTTATGAACTTTATGTGTAATTCACACCTCAGTAAAGTTGTAGAACTGCAACTCTGTCTAATGTGCTTTTCTTAATTACATAGTATCTCACGGAGATGATACTAGAATTCCACGTTTTGTATTTAATGATTCTTCCACAGGACTTAGTTCTAAAACGCATAGTACAAATGGAGGAAGCAATAAAAAATTGCGACTTTCCAGTTTCATGCAGTCTGCCTGGATACCTTACCCCCTATATTCTACATGACTGATACATCTCACAAGCAGGCACCTTTTATTATACTCTACCATGTTTTTATTCATTTTTAACTTCTCATTAAAGGCTTTGATGTTGCAGCATAATCAGCAGTGTTGAAAAATGGAACCGTAATGAAGGAACACCTCAGGTTCTTTTTTGTCTTTGCAACTTATTTCCTTAGTAGAAATACCACACCTTATTTAATTCCCAGTTTTTGTATAACGAACGAAGTGTTTAACTATTTGAAGAAAATATTTGATTTCACTTTCAGTCGATCAAAATAAATATGGCATTTTCTATCATTTGATTCGCCTATGATAGTTGTGCCGTTTTACTTCCCCTATTTCATGGTTAACATATGCTACACATCAATTTGATTTGAAATTGGGACGACGAGTGCATAGACGTGCCATCTATATATAGATTGGTTTTTATGCAGATAGTAGGTAACTAATGGCAAGGAACATACTTATTATATCAGGTGGCTTACACCTTTGACGCTGGGCCAAATGCAGTACTAATTTCACAACAGAAAAACTGTTGTCCTTCTGCTTCAGAGGCTGCTCTTTTACTTCCCACCTCGATCGGATACGGATTTAAACAGGCAAGTAGTTTTTTGAAAAAGGAAAATTTCTTCTGACCCGATTGATTTTATTTTCCTTCCTGTGTTTTATCATCATCATCTTCTACACAGTTATGTTATTGGCGGCACGGCAATATTGAAAGATGCAGAAATTCATGAGATGAAGGACGTTGACGATTTGGGTCCACATCCGGAAATCAAGGATAACATCCCGACCAAAAGTGGGGGAGACGTTAGCTATTTTATCTGCACTAGACCGGGAAGAGGTTCAGTGGCATTAACCGATGAAAGCAGATCTCTTATCAACCCTGAAACATGGCTGCCCAAGTGAAGCTAGAGGGGCTGGGTTTTGATGCTTTCATGTCCATGATTTTTATGTAAACATTTTGTTCGGAACAATAATGGATAGATTCCGGTTATCGGGGTGTTTGCGAGGACACAAAATTGTTGTGAAATGCTATAAATGAAACATAATATGATCACTCTGAATGTGAGATGTTTTTGCATTGAAAATATGTATTTGCCTTTTTTTTGTTTTTGACACAAAACATGCAAAGTGGATTAGAAAGAATCTCTCTCAAAGCAACTCTATATAATCTTAACTATATTTTAATGCTTTCATTGATTTAACCCTATACAATTTTTTTTAATACTCCATTCCTCCCAAAGAAACAAGTACCTCTCCTATGTATTTTGTGAAAAAAATGGACACGTGTCTGTGGGACAGGTAATATATTTTACCCCCTAAACTAGACATTTTATTTTGAAAAATACAGAGTAAAATAAATCACATAGGCAACGAAAAACCATTCATTTGCAGCATGAAACAGATTAAAACGGATCAAACCAAATGTGGTGTTGAAGCTGCTCCATTGGTGGTTATTATTTTTTATCAAGAGTAGATTCAGAAATCAACAAGAAAGGTTTTTGGCAATGCCAAGGTTCTACCGGCAGAATGGGTAATTTATCTAGGTATCGGAACTATTGAATCATACAAGGGAAAGTCAGAACACCGAAAGCGATTACAGCAACTGTTGCACAAAAGAATGATATGAAACGAAGCAATTCGATATGCATCCTAAATCCTGGATAGACTCACACATAAAGTGCTGCAGCAGCTATAGAAGCAAGAAGAGATATTGATGGAGTTTACCGACACAGAAAGTGAAGCAAGACGAGGCAACGAAATGAAGATTTACCATACGATCGTGTGCCATTCATTCTTTAGCGAGTGTTTGATCTTAACAATCGCTAACTTCTTACAGACACAAAACACGAGTTCTACAATCTATCCGTGACCAGGATTATGAAGACAATGTGAAACTAAATGTAGACCCCAACAATCCAAGAGACGCAAACAACAAATAAACCACAACACCACAATGCGACTCCTAGTTCATTTCAAAATCAACAAAAATGAAAAACCGAAAACAAACGAATGCCCGAAATCCATTCCATTCCATTATCTGTCATATTCCAATCACAACCTAATGAACACCCCTTAACAACTTCAAAAACAAAGCTGTCTATATTTCTATCCCAAAATCTTAAATAACACCATACGATTTACGGATACGTTTTTTCAACTAGAAAATCACAAGCAGGGAAAAAAGCATGTAGATCAAAAGGCAAGCGTACGTGATTAGTCCCCGATGCTCGTCGCCGCAGCTAGCAAGCTCCACCACCAGCCCCGTGCAGACGCGCGTGGACCAGATCACAAACAGCCCGGTTATCACCATGATCGCCGCCCCTCCTTGCGGCAGGAACAGAGAAAGCGCAGATAGCATCACAATAGGCAACATACAGTACCCAATCAGGCTGAGGCACTTGTACATATCCAGATTTCCGTTTTTGCCCGCGAGCATATTGAAAACGACGTACAGGAACATCGACGCCATTGTCACCCACCCGAGGATGATCCCGAAATGGAGTTTCCCGGCGAGCAGCTGGAACAGCCCGAACGCCATCAGAAAGAGGAAAGGGCCGGACAAATCGGCGTCCTCGTGGAGGTGGTGATTGATCCTGAAAGGGTTGACGATCGATAGGGTTTTCTGGTAGATTTGCTTGGTGTTGATGCCGAGCTCCTCGAGGAGAGGGGGCTCGTCGTCGAATCCGATAGACCCCCCTCCGCCGCCGATGCTGGAGGAGAACTGCGGTGCGGCGGTGAAAGAGGTGGATGCGGCGGCGGCGGAATTGACGTCGAAGGAGAGGAAAGGGAGGCCGGGGTTGGAGGATCTCGGGGGCTGGAAGGGAGCGGTGGGGAATCGGCGTTGCTGGGAGCCTCCGGAAGAGAGGGCGGCGGCATTTCCGCCGGAGGGGAAAACCACGGGCGGCACGTTCGCCATATCGCAGCAGATCTATTTCACTGTGTATTGTTTTTCCTTTTCTTTTTTTCTTAATTTTTATATAAAGATTTTCATTTTGAAGGGGACTTTTCTTAGTCAATAAGATTTGAATTTTTATTTCAAACCAAACCATTATTTTTGAAAAAAAAAATCCTGAAAACCCGATTCAGACCGTCGAGCTCGATTTGGAGCCAATCCTTCGATTCGAAAAAACCCCGCCCAACTCGAATCGAAATGCACGAGTTTTGGATGATAGGACCGTATGATTTTTAAGATAGAATCGACCCGCGTCCACGCCCTAACTAAGATCATCATTTTGATTTATAACATTGTTACAATGAGATACTCATAAATAAAAATTGATTCAAATGAAAATGGAATTGTAGCTTTTTTTTTTCATGGCATTGAAAAATCAATAGTCTTTATTCTACTCGCAGGAATTGAAACAAATCAACTTAGAAGAAAACATTGCAACATAAAATGGTAGATCCATCACTCTGGGAATTGATTTCGGATAGGTACGATGACTTGCTTTCAGTTTTGCTTGTTGCCGGAACCGGAGCTGCTGGAAGCAGCTTTCTTGGCCTTTGCTTGATCGATAATCAAAAGCTTCATTTTGATCTCGGACACCAGTTTCTGATTCTCCAGGCTGAGGCGTTCTGCCTTCTTGCGCAGCATCTCGTTTTTCAGCATCATCTGGCAGTTCTCCATGTAGAGCTCAGTGTTCTTCTTCTCCATGATAATGTTTATAATAGTCGAAGATGTAGATGTGTAGTAGTGTGTGTTCATGACTAGACCGAGGGGTGGGACTATTTATACCGAATTTGGGAACTCGGGCACACGAGAAAATTAACCTATACCCTCGATTCAATCCCTTTTGCTCACGCTAAGAGACGCGGGTTCGCATGTTATCGCGGTTGCTTTTTGGAATGTTGGTGAGGGCATAAACGACAATGCGCGTCGCAACAAAACACGTGGTTTAGTAATCACGAGGTTGTTGCTCGAAGCGGGAGGTTTCACGCGCATACATTCTAAAACAGGCGCGGGGATTTCGTGTTTAGAGTGTTTCAATTATAGCTGTAAACCATATTATTAATGATTCGCGACTCTCCACACTAAACTACAGCTAGCTGCGAACGAGAAAAATGGTACATTCCTAATGACCCTCACCAACACAGAAAACTAATGGAAATTAACCCGAGTCATGATAACACTGGCTCGCGTGCAGCTTCGACTACTTGGAGTGATCGAATGGTTAATTAAACACTCGTAGAATTAGGTTTGATGTGAGGTACAATTAAGCTCAAGGTTAAACAGTTTGAAATTAAGTACAACACAGATTGTTATCACAGCTTTAAACAAAGGCAGTCACGAAACATCGATCCATCATTCATGAAGCATAAACAAATATACATCATAACATGACTGGAATCAAATGGAGAAAACATGGTCTCAGCCTACGAATTACCCCGATCCAGAGCTGCTGAAATATGCCATGGATGAGATTGAATATTGATTGAGTTGTTTATTTATTTCATTCAATTTGATGTTAATCTCTAGCTACTCCAAAATGTTCACTAGTACAGTTAAATCCGAATAATTAACATTGGTGTTATTAAAAAGATGTTAATCTCTAGCTACTCCAAAATGTTCACTAGCATATTTAAATTTGAATAATTAACATCGGTTATTAAAAATTCGATGTTAAATTATACTATCTACATCGGTTATTTAATGTTAATATTATTGTATTATGCTTGCACTTTATCAATTGCGAGTTTGCGACAATATATGCATACTACTAACATGAAAATTATTTTATACGGAGTATGAAAGAATAAAATAAAATAAAAAATATTTTTTATGAAATGCCCATTGAATCAAATGCTTACAATACCTTTTTTTAAATCTGAATTACATAACATAGTTATTTGAATATCTACTTTACTTTAATATCATTTTTTTATTTAATAAAATCTACTCTTTATATCTCGAAGAAATATAATCACTTAAAATACAAAGACGGGAAAATTTTAATTTTTTTAAAATGGGTAGATTAATATATTCAGTGAGTTAAAAATATAATTATATTAAAAATGTTGAGATTCGAGCTCTCAACAATGGCGAAAAGTAATTCAGACGTTGAACAAGCCATCAAACACACTTAAAAATATCTACGAACTTGTAGAAGTATAATACAATTGAAATCACAGAAAATATTGAACAAAGTTTTTACGAGCTTCGATCGAAAGTAACTTCAACCTATGTGCTCGAGGAGGGAGATGATGCTATACTGTATTATTCAAGTTCTCTAGACAATCGAAATGTGTTCAGTTACAATTATAGATCACGCACAAAACACCAATTGAGTTTTCATATACGCACGCGAAAACCCCAAATTCTCGCATGCATAAGAACTCTACGAAATTTGTTTTTGTGTTTATCGTCGTTTTATGTTCATGTCTTTTATCGTTTTTTCGTTTCTTTTCACTTCTTTTTGTCTTTTTATCGTCCGGACAGGTGTAGGCGAAACGGGGAGAGAAAACGTGCGAAAACGGCTAAGAAACGAGCAATAGACGAAGAAGGTTTTCCGATAAATTCCAGCATAGCGCAGCTGCGGAGAAATAGTTATCACGGCTTCGTCTACCGTCGGATCGGCCTCAAATTCTCACGACATGACAAGGACCCCATGATCTATATTTTGACCGAAGGGATCGACGAGCTTAAGTCCGAGGAAAGAGATATCGAGCGAAGACGGAAGAAGTCAGAACCAGTCCAGACTGGCGCGTTTGCGCCATCCTGGCGCATTTGCGTCAAGCAGCTGAGAGTGTGGCGCATTTGCGTCAAGCGGCTGGGAGCGTGGCGCATTTGCGCCACAGAATGTTGACTTGGTTTGACTTGCTTTTGACCACCCAATTGAAGACTTTTTGGAGGGCGTTTTGGTCATTTCAAGTGGGATTTTGAAGGCTATTTGGAGGCTTGCACAAGAAGACAACACACACACTCTCCATCACCCTCACCTAACACACACAACACACACCATTTTATTTTCTCTCTCTAGGATTTAGCAAGGTTTTTTGGAATATTTTGGCTTTTGTTCTTCATCATCCATTGAGATTCATCATTCGACTCAAGTGTAAACGATATTCGTGGTCATCCGAGGATCGTTATGGTATAACTTATTTTCGGTTTCGACTATTTATGAAATATATGTTTATTTCTTGCTTGTCTATGAGTTTGTTGTTTGATATTTTCATGATGATGATGATGTTGCTTGGCTAAATCATTTGTTAGGGATGGGTGAATATTAATAGTTGTAGGGGTTGGGATTTCTTGCATGAAAGTTGGGGGTAATCGAGATTTTATTTGAAGAGGAGACGGACCAAGTCCCTCTTACTCGGTAGATTCATTTATCGTTTTTACTTGTTTGGCCAAGTCGATTACCCCTTAGGCCTAATCACGGTCGTGCGTGGCCGGCTCTATTTTTTTGCCTCAAGCAATCGATAGGGCCCGTTTTTGGGTAAGCCGTGGGAATCTCGTTGCTAGACCGAAGTTTGAATCTCGGTCGGGTATAACCGAGGTCGAACACGAGAGGCACACGCTTATCTCAACAACCCTTCATGCTAGAGTCTCGGCTCCCACTTCGATTAATATAACCCCACCCCTAACTACTTTCCCCTTTGATAAGAACTTGTTTGCTCACCTTTTTAATTGCTCGTTTAATTGTTGTTACTACTTTAATTCTCAAATCTTGAAAAAAAACCCCTTTAGTTACTATTTGAACTTTATGCTTTCTTTTATGCTTTCGACAATCAATCCAAACTAATTACACTCTCCGATCGTATTACTCCTCTTGAGAACGACACACGGGTATTTATATTACAAATCGTGACACACATCAAGAGGAGTAATACGATCGGAGAGTGTAATTAGTTTGGATTGATTGTCGAAAGCATAAAAGAAAGCATAAAGTTCAAGTAGTAACTAAAGGGGTTTTTTTTTCAAGATTTGAGAATTAAAGTAGTAACAACAATTAAACGAGCAATTAAAAAGGTGAGCAAACAAGTTCTTATCAAAGGGGAAAGTAGTTAGGGGTGGGGTTATATTAATCGAAGTGGGAGCCGAGACTCTAGCATGAAGGGTTGTTGAGATAAGCGTGTGCCTCTCGTGTTCGACCTCGGTTATACCCGACCGAGATTCAAACTTCGGTCTAGCAACGAGATTCCCACGGCTTACCCAAAAACGGGCCCTATCGATTGCTTGAGGCAAAAAAATAGAGCCGGCCACGCACGACCGTGATTAGGCCTAAGGGGTAATCGACTTGGCCAAACAAGTAAAAACGATAAATGAATCTACCGAGTAAGAGGGACTTGGTCCGTCTCCTCTTCAAATAAAATCTCGATTACCCCCAACTTTCATGCAAGAAATCCCAACCCCTACAACTATTAATATTCACCCATCCCTAACAAATGATTTAGCCAAGCAACATCATCATCATCATGAAAATATCAAACAACAAACTCATAGACAAGCAAGAAATAAACATATATTTCATAAATAGTCGAAACCGAAAATAAGTTATACCATAACGATCCTCGGATGACCACGAATATCGTTTACACTTGAGTCGAATGATGAATCTCAATGGATGATGAAGAACAAAAGCCAAAATATTCCAAAAAACCTTGCTAAATCCTAGAGAGAGAAAATAAAATGGTGTGTGTTGTGTGTGTTAGGTGAGGGTGATGGAGAGTGTGTGTGTTGTCTTCTTGTGCAAGCCTCCAAATAGCCTTCAAAATCCCACTTGAAATGACCAAAACGCCCTCCAAAAAGTCTTCAATTGGGTGGTCAAAAGCAAGTCAAACCAAGTCAACATTCTGTGGCGCAAATGCGCCACGCTCCCAGCCGCTTGACGCAAATGCGCCACACTCTCAGCTGCTTGACGCAAATGCGCCAGGATGGCGCAAACGCGCCAGTCTGGACTGGTTCTGACTTCTTCCGTCTTCGCTCGATATCTCTTTCCTCGGACTTAAGCTCGTCGATCCCTTCGGTCAAAATATAGATCATGGAGTCCTTGTCATGTCGTGAGAATTTGAGGCCGATCCGACGGTAGACGAAGCCGTGATAACTATTTCTCCGCAGCTGCGCTATGCTGGAATTTATCGGAAAACCTTCTTCGTCTATTGCTCGTTTCTTAGCCGTTTTCGCACGTTTTCTCTCCCCGTTTCGCCTACACCTGTCCGGACGATAAAAAGACAAAAAGAAGTGAAAAGAAACGAAAAAACGATAAAAGACATGAACATAAAACGACGATAAACACAAAAACAAACGTAACAAAAACGGTTGAAACAACCCCCCACACTTAAAACATTGCTTGTCCTCAAGCAACAAAACACCACCAAAGAAAGAACACAAAATCTCTAAAACAAAGCACTCTCCAAATTCATGTAAGAACTATGCACCACACTTATCAAAACAAGCTACGTCAACTTTCCAACTCGATACAACATATACCACCGACTTAAAGTATAGAATCACGGCTCAAACATATTTCCCTCACAAGCTAACCCTCTTATTTTTCCACACAAGCTAGGTTCACTCAATAAAAATCAACATGCAAGCGAAGGAAGCAAGTCGAACAAAGCTTGCACATAAGAATAGTCGGCTCGAATGAAAGGATTTAAATAAGAATGCCTCAAGTAATGAATATAAGTGTCAAGAGAATCACCACCATAAGCTCACACGTAAGAAAAGACTCCACCTATCAAAGTTAGTTATCTCGAAAATCAAAGAATAATGATCGTCTATAGGGTGTAATGGGGCTCGGTTAAGGGAATTCGGGAAATTTTTGGGAAAGTGGAGTTGTCAAATCAAAGTAAATCTCCTTATTCCTCCGAAACACCATATCTCCACATGTAAAAACTCCAACTCGGCACAATGTATATAATCACACCTTTTTCGCCTCAAAACAAAATTTCACGTTCTCGTCAAAGAAATCAATACACACTTAGGTGCAAGAACAAAAGCACCAATATTATTATTACGAATACCATATATATTTTATATATTTTTTTTTGTGAGGTGTAAATACCTCTTTTCTCATTTTTTTTTTTTTAAATATGTGTGTGTATATGTATATGTCGACATCAAACGACAAACTCGTCACAAGACGTCACTCGAGAACGGATCATGTATCACAATCGTGGCTACTAGCACACCCACAAGGATCGAACGATAAGTACGAAGGGCCGACACATGCAACTCCAACACCTCTTCATCAAGGTATAAGTGTATGAGGTAGTCAAAGAAACGGTTAAATATGTAGGCTCAATGGGGTTAACTATGGTGTCCACGACGGGCTCAAGGGTAATATTTATGAATATGGCCGGAAGGTTACGTTACGTTACCTTGTAATATAAATGTGTAAATTTATATTTGACACCTCTTGCACTTGAAAGTAAGGATTTTTCATGAACTAACACGTGAGAAATCCTTGAAATGACAGTATAAAATCCCTAATTTCTTCCCCAACATCATACACCACTTCCATGTTCCTCTGCTGTATGTCCCTAAATATAGGTCTAATTATAGTAGATTCACGCTCATGTCATGCATATCGTCACCAACAATTAAAATATAATTTAATAAATTGTAAAAAAAATAAACTACGTTCTCTTGTTAGGTGAGACATGTAATTAAAATAAATCAAATATATTTAAAAAAAATTTAAACAATACAAATTGACACAACATGGGTTGACGGTCAGTCGACTAAAGTTCAACTCGAGTCAACTCGTTTAATTAACTAATTGAGATGAAGTTTTTCTTTACAAGCTAGCTATCAATTTTAATTTAAATAATTTAATAAATTTATTATTATCAATTTCATTAAACTAGTGTTGCATTATTTACTTAGTTTTCACATTCATACATAGTTCATTAAGATTTAAGAGGTACGTAGAGACTTCACCCGTAGGCCGTAGGCCCATTGCTCTCTTGGTTAGGCTAGTGAAAATGACATGTGAGTATGTGACCCGACCCTCTTGGCCGGTTTAAGATCTTGATCGGGCTTTAATTCCTTTTATTCTTAATCTGGTTAAACCAAACTAGATCGAACCAAATTTTTTTTTTAAACCAAACAAAGATTAACACTTGCTAGGGTTGGGTGAAACCCTGATAGATGAGATACTAAATGGCAACAAAATTCAGGTTAAGTTGCAAAACGTAAATAAATACTCCAAATTAACATGGATTTGCAAACGGTAATGATTAATCCTTTATTTTATACATAAATCATTGTTTAAAAGCTTATTGAAATTGCAAGTATAGTTATGCTTACAATCATGACTATGTATTTATTCATCGACGGATCCAACTTACGATCGTCTGGCTGCAGGGACTCTGAACCCTAATTTCTTTCCGGTAACATCATACACCACTTCCATGTTCCTCTGCTGAATGTTCCCGAATATGGCCAAATCATCCTCTTCTCCTCCGGCGAAACCAAGGCACACGACACTCGAATTAACCACGTAAAATATTCCGGAAGGGTCCAACTCAACCGTCACGTCGCCGTCAAATGTGAACGATATAGTCGGAAACACGATCCGTGCGCTTTTAGGAACACGGAAACAAGTGTCAAATATCTCAACGGCCGGTGCGATGATCGGGTATCGCTTTGTGTTCATCTGGCACTTGAATTCGTCTCGCATCGCGATGTATGCCCTTTGCGGGAGGTAGGTGATGGTCGTGCCGGAGTCGATAATGGTTTTTTCGCTCTTGAAAACCGACGGGGGTAAATGCAATCGAGTCTTCCCTACGGTTATGGACATGATCTTGATGAAGTAGAAATCCGGATTCTGTGGGACGTCGATCAAAGGAGTGAATTTCACGTCTTTCGTGTTGTTAATATTTCTCCCGAAGCTCAAATGCCCCGTTGAACGTACATCCGAGGGGAGAAAGTAGGAGAAGTAGCGGCCGTATATTTGCGCGGTTTGAGACACAAAAGATAGTTGGCCTCGGCTGAGGCCTAATATTCCGGCGACTTCCCCAAAACTTCCGGTGGTGTTATGGCTGCACCCGAACGTGAAATTAGGGCACACGTCGTTCTGTGTCACGGTGAGTTTGTCTTTGGCCAAAATACCCTCGGTGTATGAGTCACCGCCGTAAATATAACTGTAGAAACACGTGCCATTATTGTCTTGGCCGGTGCACGAAGTATTGGAGTACGTAGTTGAATTGCGAGGGTCGAAGGTTCGATCTCGCTGCTTGTAGCAATGCAGAATGCACGGCAGGCATTGAGTCCACGTTAAGTCGCTTCCGGTGTCGAGAACGAGGTGTAGCTTTTTCGCGGGTGTGCCGAGGCCGATGCGGACAACGAAGGCACCGATGTTGTTTAGGTTATAGCCGGATTGGACGGGGGCACTATGATCATCAGTATCGTGTATGTTGTTCGTGTTTGTGTTCATGATCTTTTGACGGATTTGGTTCACCCTTTGTTGGTCTCGGCGGAGGATCTCTTCGGCCGACGACGATGACGTGGCACCATCTGCAGCATAAGCGCATAGACTTTGCTTGTGGAAAACCTCAAGCACCGCGGTTGCACTATTCTTACCTTCACCAAAATTATAATAAATCAAATAATTTCAAATTAAATAATAATAATAATAATAATAATACCTGTAGTAGTAGTAGTAGTGATGGACGAATTAATGCAAGACGAGAGTTGACCATGTTGACTGAGGTCAAGGGTATGGTGAGTAGGAGATATGATTTGTGAAGTGAAGCCAAATGAAAATAGAGACAACAAGTAAACTACGTTGATCATAAATAATATTGAGTTGTACTTGTAATATTTGAGAGAAGCCATTAAAATTAAATATAGATTTTAATTTGTTTGTGTTAATATGTATATGCATCATGCATGTTACCAATCAATATATATACACATTAATTTCAAGAGAATATAGTTATACACCAAACAAACATTAAATTCAACATAGAGTATAATAATAATAATTATATATTATTCATGTGTACATCATGCATGTTGTCACGTGCAAGAATCAAATTTTTTTTAAAAAAATAAAAAAAATCTATGATCCTATCTTGTTAGCATGAAACACGTAATTAAAATAAAATTGAATATATTTAAGAAAATTTTTCAACGTCAATACAAATTGGACGACAGGTGTGCAGTCGGTTTACTAAAGTTCAACTCGAGTTAACTCGTTCAATTAACAAATTGGAATGAAGTTTTTTTTTACAAGCTAAGGATTGTAATTTAAATAATTTAATAAATTTATTATTATTAATTTCAATAAACTAGTTATTATTTACTTACCTTTTACGGTTATACATAGTTTATTAAGAGTTAGAGAGTTCACCCAATTGTAATTTTTCTCATGATCATTGCAGGAAATATTCGACCACACTATTTGTAGAAATTCTCAAGACACGATGGGCATTGAGTTCACGATTCTTCACTCTCGGTGTCTGAAATTATTAGTATATTAATTATATACAGAATTTATTAATTTCTTAATTATTCGACTTGGTTTGATTTTTATCAGTTAATCGGATAAAAAAATAAACCAAACCAAAAACTGAAAAAATCTAAAAATTCAAACGAAAAACTAAATCGGATTAGTTTGATTTGATTTGATTTAACGGAATAATTCGATTTGGTTTAAATTGATCGATTACACGAATGATTTGACCCTGAGCTCGCCTAAATCCATCTAGCTCAATACTCATTACATATGAGCTTATAAACAGTTTATAAACTAGTTTATAAGTTATCTAAGAACTTATAAAATTTTAAAATTTGCTTTGTAAAGAGAGGAACATGTAAGTGGTGTATGATTTTATCATTTTATTTAGTTGGATCGATCCAGATGAATAAATACGTTGTTGTAAGCATAATTATAATTTCAATATAAATTAATTTATAAAAATAGGAAAAAAACACAGTCAACATCATAATTTTATTTAAATAATAAAAATATCATCCTTTCGTATCTGAAGAGTTTGCATAGAGAAATTTTCACGTAAATTAAGAAAAAATATTTTTTTATGTATTAAATAATAAAAGGTAAGGGTATAATAGGTATTGTTGTGTAAGTAATAAAAAGTTAGGTGAAAAAGTAATGACGAGTCACATTATTTCTAGCCACCGAGATCATGAGTCATATCGCCCACCTCGGCATATCGACCTTCATTATGATGATGATCGAGATTACTCACCTCCACGTCACCGGAAACATCACCGATACTGCTATCGAGATTTAGATTATTCATCCACCGAGAGGGATTCCTTGTCACCGCCTCCTTGTCGAGATCGAAGAGAAAGGGAGCCACATCGGGAGCTAAACCTTGGAAACTACCATAAAGAAAAATTTGTTGGGAATGGATATGATTACCGTCGTCTAAACACCGTGGTGCAAGAGCCAAAAAGACGAACTATTGAGGATTTCTCAAACCCACGATTCTATCTTACGCCGGAGCCCCGTAAGCCTTCATGCGAGGAGTATGTTGATGATATACCTTATGGGAGGTATGAAGATCGGGCCATTGGATATTTCAATTGAAAGAGGGATTCCATATCTCCACCACCTCATCGGAATCAAAGTCCAAGTAAGCCTTCTCGACCTACTATTGCCGATTTCTCAAGGCCACAACTTCACCATGTGTTGCCTCCACGACGTGAAATTGGGGATTTCAATCGAACGAGGTACTCATCCGACCCTTCTTGCAAAAGCCGTGTTCCGAGGGTCCAAGACGACAAGCTCTTGTCGCATCATCTAGCTCGACTACCATCATTCTCCGAGTTGCCTAATGAGGACGCTTCTATGTTTCTCAAAGATTTTATCATTGAAGTTGAGACATTTCCATTGGACGGCTTTGAGAAGGATGAATTAAGAGTATGGTGTTTCAAATATTGCATGAGAGATGGAGCCCGTGATTGGGTGATGTCATTGCCTTCTAGATTCGTGCACACGTGGAAAAATCTATTCGACGCATTCATCGCCCGTTTCTTTCGCCCACCACAACGGTCTCCTATAAAACCTCCTCCTTCTATAGGCATATTGATGGATGTTATCGAGGTCGAGATTGATCACTTGCTTGTTGAGGTGATTTCACACTTTGTCGAGGAGCATTCCACCGGAGAGGAGTGGGAGTTTGAGCTCGGCACGTGCATCAAGGAAGATAATGCTTTAGTTACCCTAGAAGACGAGACGGCGATGATAAATGCTACTCTTGAGGTCGAGAGTCCTCCTATTAATAACACAAGCCCCGAAGAAGACGAGTTTGAGGATATATCTCTCCCATTGGGTCATTCGTTCGAGCCTCCTCTCTTATCTTCCGTTGACTTCAATTGTGAGAAGCCGATTGTGAGTTGGGTTTCTCAAGCTCCTAGGTCGCTTGAGTCCGGTGTAGATAAGATGAGATTCGGTTGGATCTTCGGTAAGAAAGTATCGGGATTGGTTGATTTTGGAGTTGATATTGGACTTTCCCGAGGTGTTGAGGACGTGATGGGTATTGATGATGATAAAAGAGATGATCTCGGTTGAAATTCTAAGAAGGTTGAATGGACTTTAGAAGAGATGATTTTTCTCCAAAAATTGAGTTCGATATTTTTAATGGCCCCGGTGGAGAAGAGGAGTATCAAATGCTTATTGGACTCGACATGTTTCCTTGGTAGATCATTCTCTCTTCCTTATTTGGAAGATCGAGCTCCTTTAGCCGAAGCCATCTATTTACAGAAGAATAGTTCGATCTTTTTAGCGATCGAAGTAGTCGACGTCTATTATCTACATCTCGATGCAAGTGCGGGGGAGACTCTCTTATATAAGCTTATTATTCGGTGCATCACCTTGTATTCCCTTAATGGACCATCTCTTGAGAATCGAGCGCCCTTGGCCGAGATGATTTTCTTGAGAATGTGGAGTTCAATATTTTTAGTGTTGTGGTGGTTAATTGTGGATAATAATTAAGCTAGGAATGTGAATCGAGTGCCTCGTGGGGGCGAGCTCACGAAACGTCGAGCTAACGATGTTAAACCAAGCGCTTCGTGGGAGGCAACCCACGGTTTTTTGTGTTGCTAATATCTTTCTCTTTGTTTTTGTTTTTGGTGTGTAGGTGTTTTTATTCTTTAAAAGGTTGCTTGTCACATGATTTGGAGGGTTCGGAGTATTATGATAGGTGGTATCGAGGTTTTTGGCACTAATATCAAGGGTGAAAAGTCCGTTACGGTCGTCAAAATCGATTTCGGAAGAAAAAACGGAGTTAAGGAGCTTTCTGCCGGCACGTTCGTGCCAACATGACACGTTCGTGTCAAGCCCAGCCATTGTTCCACACCTTCAGAGAGAGTGGCACGTTCGTGCCATTTTTCCTTTTTTCCTCAATTTCCAAATTTATTAAAAAAAATAAAAAATTCTAAAATAAAAAAATTTGG
The DNA here is from genome assembly GCA_954870475.1 of Euphrasia confusa. Classification (NCBI taxonomy): domain Eukaryota; kingdom Viridiplantae; phylum Streptophyta; class Magnoliopsida; order Lamiales; family Orobanchaceae; genus Euphrasia; species Euphrasia confusa. The sequence continues at coordinate 26,457,945 of OX940967.1, forward strand.
GGATAGGGTTTTACCGCCCCTTCCCCTTCCCTTCATCTTCTTCGAACATCACCACCACTATACACCTTCCTCTCCGACGAATGGACCACCACCACCTCTGACAGCCACCCTCTCCCGAGACCACCGACATTTGATCCCACACCTCGACGACCACCACAGCCGCCCCGTCGTCCATGGTGTGAACCCGTTCCCGTCCGACACCGCTCAGCCGCGAACCACAGCCACCATCCGACCGAGCTCCGACCACAACAGCCCGCTGCTCCGTCTCAGTCCAGCCCCGAAACCGCCGCTCCATCTCCGACAACCACTACAGCCCGCCACCACCCACCTCCGCGATGGCCAGAACCGACGCGCCCCCGTCTCAACAGTGAACCACCACACCCCGCCCTGTCTCCGCTTCGACCCAGGTCAGCCCCGCCCGTCTCAACCACTCCACGGCCGCCGCGTCTCAGCCCCGCTTCCAGCCCGCGACTCCGACGTCCGACGACCACCACCACCTCCGAGCCGAGACCCCCGTCCAGACCACCACAGCTCCGCCACCACACCACCACGTCCGACCGAGCCCGTCTCCAGCCCTCCAGCCGCCTGACCACCACTGCAGCTATACTCCGACACGATGCCGCATACCGCCGTTCGATTTCCTCCGAGAGACGCAACCGTCGCACAAGCCGTGTACAGACCCGACCCCGCTCCGTTCTCCAAACTTGGCCCGTGCCTTCGTCTTCTGTCCACCTCCCCGGAGTGTTTACGTTCTTTTGGTGATCTCTTCCCTTATCTCTACTTTTTACGTATTTAGGTTTGGTAGACTTTTGGTGGTGTTTATTTGTTTTGGGATGTTTCGGTTTGTTTTTTTTCATTATTGTTTTCTTTGGTGTTGATTTTGCTATCTTCTTTCTCTTGCACTTGAGTTGAGCTTTGTTCACTGATAGTTATTTACATGTTGATTTGTATCGCATGAGGACATGCTCGGGTTTTAAGTGTGGGGTCTTGGGTTGTTTTTAGTTTGTTTTCGTGGTGTTTGTTTCGATTTTCCTAAACCTATAAACTCTCCGGTTTATTACTGAAATTTATGCACCTTTTAAAAAAAATGTTGGGCTATTTCAGTTTTAAACTCGTGTAGTATATTTTATTGACTTAATGACGTGAAAAAATGGCTAAAATTAAAAAAATTCCAAAACCCTTTGTGAGAACTTCGTTGCTTATTATCTCTTCTTGGAGCGTACCTCGTTTATAATCTCTCGCCACTTATTTTATGCCTCAAGGATTTTTGTTCGTTCCTTCAATGATTTGGTGTCAAGATGTAATCAATAGAGCACTAGAACTTGCATGTGAAAAATTCAAAACCGTATGTCATAACTTGCTTGATCGATGAAGTGATAAGAATGATCGTTTAGGATAACCCTCCGGCCATATCCAAAAATATTACACTTGAGCTCTTTTGGGACACTCTAGTTAACCCCGTCGAGCCTAACGTGTAAACCATTTCTTTGATTTCACCCTATATACTATCCTTTGATGAAGAGATGTGGAGTTGCATGTGTCGGTTTTGTGTGTGGATAGTTCGATTTTAAAAGGGTGTGTTAGTAGCTTCGATTTTTGTTTTTTATCCGTTCTCGAGTGATGTCTTTTTGACAATCGTCGTTTTGATGTCGACATATATATATATATATATATACACATAATAAAAAAAATGAGAAAAGAGGTATTTACACCTCACAAAAAAATATAGTATTAATAATGATAATAATAATTGGTGCTTTTGCTTTTGCACCTAAGTGTGTATTGATTTTCTTGACGAGAACGTGAAATTTTGTTTGAGGCGGAAAATGGTGATTCTATACATAATGTGCCGAGTTGGAGTTTTTACACGCGGAGATGTAGTGGTTGGGAGGAATAAGGAGAAGTTTGATTTGACGAGTCCACTTTTTCCAAAAATTTCCCAAATTCCCTAAACCGAGCCCCATTACACCCTATAGACGATCAATATTCTTTGATTTTCGAGATAACTAACTTTGATAGGTGGAGTCTTTTCTTACGTATGAGCTTATGGTGGTGATTCTCTTGACACTTATATTCATTACTTGAGGCATTCTTGTTTTAATTCTTTCATTTGAGCCGATTATTCATACTTGCAAGTTTATGTTCGATTTTGCTTCCTTCGCTTGCATGTCGATTCTTTTTGGAGTGAACCTAGCTTGTGTGGTAAAAGAAGAGAGTTTGCTTGTGAGGGAAATTTATATTTGAGCCTTTGATTCTATGCTTTAAGTCAGTGGAATATATTGTTTCGAGTTGAAAATTTGACGTGGCTTGTTTTGATTGATTTATGGTGAATAGTTCTTTCTATAAAATTCGGAGAGTGAGTTGATTTAGGTCTTTTGTGTTTGTTTGTGTCTTTGGTGGTGTTTTGTTGCTTGAGGACAAGCAATGTTTTAAGTGTGTGGGGGGGGTTGTTTCATCCGTTTTTGTGTCGTTTGTTTTTATGTTTTCCGATTACTTTAGTGTTAATCGTGTTAATCGTTGTGCCGCTTGTGTATATTTTCAATTTGTTTGGGTGTTTTATTGTCCGAATAGGTTTACGAGAGACGAAGAGTGGAAACGAGCGAAAACGGGCGAAAATTAGAGCCAGAACGAAGCGGGGCGATGACAACAAATGTCATTTTTGGAATTGGCACGTTCGTGCCAAATCCAGTCCCTCCCAGCAACTTCAGACAGGTCAGCACGTTCGTGCCATTTCTGGCACGTTCGTGCCACTCCCAGAAATTGTTGACCGTATGTTGACTGCGTGGACTCCATCTTTGACCCTCCTTTTGAGCACATTTTTAGGGGCGTTTTGGTCAATTCAAAGGGAAATTTGGATGGCATAAGAGAAGCCTTGCACAAGAAGACAACACACACACACTCTCCATCACCCTCACCTACCAAGAAACAAAAACACCATTTTTTTATTTTCTCTCTCTAGTTCTTGAGATTTTTGAAGGGTTTATTGTACTTGATATTTTAGTTCTCCATCTTGCATCAAGAATCTTTATTCGAGCCAAGTAGAAACGTTGTTCGTGTCGATTAGGAGATCATTGTGATACAATTTATTTTCTAATCCGATCACTTTTGATTCTATGTTTTTATTTGGCTTTAGCATGTTTTTATCTTTTGATATTCATGTATTTGTGATGACGCTTGTTGGCTAGATATCATGTTAGGGTTGGGTGAATATTAATAGTTGTAGGGGTTGGGATTTTTTGCATGAAAATCGGGGGTAATCGAGATTTTATTTGAAGGGGAGACGGACCAAGTCCCTCTTACTCGGTAGATTCATTTATCGTTTTTACTTGTTTGGCCAAGTCGATTACCCCTTAGGCCTAATCACGGTCGTGCGTGGCCGGCTCTATTGATTTGCCTCAAGCAATCGATAGGGCCCATTTTTGAATAAGCCGTGAGAATCTCGTTGCTAGACCGAAGTTTGAATCTTGGTCGGGTCTAACCGAGGTCGAACACGAGAGGCACACGCTTATCTCAACAACCCTTCATGCAATAGTCTCGGCTCCCACTTCGATTAATATGACCCCACCCCTAACTAATTTTCCCTTTGATAAGAACTTGTTTGCTCACCTATTTAATTGCTCGTTTACTTTTATTGCTTGTTTATTTCAATTTCCAAATCTTGAAAACCCCCCTTTTATTAGAAATTGTACTTTATGCTTTCTTTTATACTTTCGACAATCAATCCAAACTAATTACACTCTCCGATCGTATTACTCCTCTTGAGAACGACACACGGGTTATTAAATAACGACACACTTTTTAGTTAAACACGGCCGACAATATATATATATATATATATATATATATATATATATATATATATATATATATCTCGACCGACACTAATGAAAAATCAATGGCGGTTTGAATTTCAAAAGTGTCTGCCGATACCTCCTATTCAACTCTAAACTCTTTTGTTCCTCCTCCTATATAAAGGGGATATCAGACCCACTATTTTGGTGGCTATTCTACACGAAATATATTATTTCATAAGCATCAAAATACGAGGGAGACGAGTGTATCGAGTGGGACTCGATACAAGTCAAAGTGTTCGTCGTTCGTTGATCAAGGAGGGTTCGTGCAAACGAATTAAGGCAGGGTACTTTCGCGACTATCCATCTACGCGTGGGCTATCTAAATACAACAATTACAAGGTACATAATTCTTTACTAACTCAATTAATTGTTCTTACTAAAAATAGTGTTTGTTTGTATGTTAATTTAATTAATCATGACCTATGTCCACCGTCGGGTAGCTATCTTCTTAGGTCTTATAGGATAGTTTCTAAAAACCAACTTGCATATTTGAGAGAACTGCAGAAAAGTCGAGTTGGTGTGGCTGATTCTGTGAGGGTTTTGAAAAATCAATCAGGGGGGTCACCTCTTCTCGGTTTTGGGCCTCGAGATGTCTATAATGCTTTAGGCAAGTCGAAGGTTGTTGATGGTACCGATTGTAACACTGTGATTCAGGTTTTCAAATATCGTCAATTGATGAGCTATATTTTTTGGCTCAATTTTAGTTCTTTTGAGTCAAGTTAATTGAGTCTTTTTAGTTGTTTTCACCTTATTTGTGTATGGGAGGGCACATTTGGAGTCTATTGTCAAGTTAAGCAGGTAAAACGTGAAAAGACGAACATTTGGAAAGAAATCGTCGCATTGAGCAAGTATGTTGGTTGAGCAAGTTAGCCTGACACGAACACCTATGTAATATTGGCCAAAGTCAGAAAGTGACCAAGACCGAAGCTTGACCAAGTACCGTGTGAAGTAAAGAAGTTGGACAAAGATTGAAGTTGATCAGAGACGGACGTTGAGCAAGCAGTGTACGAAGGAAATTATGGAGTCTTCAAAGGCGACCAGATTCAGAGAAGTATAAAAGATGGACTCTCATCCAGCGTTAGAGTCATTGTCTAACACATCTCTACATTAATCAGAGTCCTATATATAAACGGAATTGGTCAAGTACGCGGCAAGATCCCTATTTTTCAGGATAGGGTAAGGAAATAATATTTTCTTTCCTTATTTCAATTAATCAGATCAAGGCAACGATTTTGACTTGCTTCCCAAGACTTTCAGCACCTATAAATACACATGAAGCCGTACAAATCACGTACGAACTCACATAGAAATATTCGGAGAAGTACGAAGAAGATCGGAGGAAGAAAAAGACGAGTTCCTTTTCTTTTAAGCTCAAAACGGCATGGATTTTCTAGCTAGTTTCTACAAGTTGGTCATTTAGCAATATAAATGGGAGCTCTACCCAGATTTAGTATATTTTGTTATTTCTGATCATCTCTATGTATGTCTAATATAATGGTTCTCATCGATCCTCATTTATTTTTGTGATAACATCTCTTGTACGACTGTTGACATGTTGATTGGACCAAATTAATGCTCCTAGTCGGCCTGTTGCTTTCGATGAAAAGCTAATTGAAAATTAGGGATTCTTTTATTATCGAAAACGTAAGTAGAAATACAAAGGTCTAGGTATATATAACCCAAGACAAAGAATAAAGGAAAAGACTAAAGTGCTCTTACATAACAATAAATAAATATATAATGCTAATATCCCCTCGCAAACTCACGATGCTACATCAATAAGCATTGAGAGTTTATCAGATAAGAAGCAGAATCTCGAAGTGGGATGTGCTTTGGTGAACAAATCAGCAATTTGAAGAGATGATGGAACGTAAGGTAGAGTTATTGTACCAAGTTGTAAATGATGTCGTGTAACATGACAATCAATCTCAATGTGTTTGGTTCACTCATGAAAAACGGAATTACGAGCAATTTGAATGGCACTTTGATTATCACAATATAGAGGTGTCAGATGATGAAGTGTAACCCCCAAATCAGCAAGTAGCCAACGCAACCAAACAATCTCACAAGTGGTCGATGCCATGGCGCGATACTCAGCTTCTGTAGTGGAGCGAGAAATAACATCTTGTTTCTTACTTTTCCACGAAATGAGAGAATCACCAAGAAAAATGCAAAAACCAGTGGTCGACTTGCGATCCGTAAGATCACTAGCCCAAGAAGCATCAGAGTAAGCGCGCAACTCTAGGGATGATGTAGAGGGAAACAAAAGACTTTGAAACTGAGTACCTCGAAGGTGCCTGAGGATACGAAGAACAGCAGCCCAGTGAACTGTTGTAGGGGCAGTGACAAACTGACTAACCACATGAACAACGTGTGGAATGTCTGGACGAGTAACGGTAAGGTAAACCAAGCTTCCTACTACCGTACGATATAGGCTAGGATCAGATAGAGGAATCCCATCAGATGGAGAATAACGAGCATTTTGAAATTACGTCTTCGACGTAGGATACCAACTTTTCGTGAAGTCGGTCTTAAAACAGTCTTCGTTCGCTCAATCACACTCCGTTAACACACTCTTGAAGTAATGTATATATGATCAAACTTAAAGTATTTATGTAGTGAATACAAGGTTGTATAATAGTTTCATTTCATTGATAAACAAAACTAACTATTACACTTGTGGAGAAAGGTAGACGGAATGATCAAGAGTCGTATCCCAAGTGACGCAGCACTCCAACGAACTAATGATCTAGTACTATATCACCTAGAGCTAAATCGCATAACTCTACTATCGGTGCACAGCACAAAACAACTACCAAAACTCTAAAGGCAGAAAGCCGTAAACAACGAACGTTGATACTCGAATATCGGATTTCGTTCTCTCAAAAATCGTCAAAGGATGTCATCCAACTTCATGGGTATATATAGGTAGCTCGCACATGTGAGACAATGGAATGAAGCCATATGATTGGTCACATGCTTGGCTGACCTCATCTTTCCATGGATGACATCACTTTCGGAATCTTCGATTCTTGAATCTTCGAATCTTGAATCTTCGATTCTTTAACTTCAGACTTCAACACTATCTTGACTCCGTCGATCTCAATACTTCATCTTCAACTTCATCGTGACGAACACTCGTCGTTGAGTCTTCGGTACTTCATCGTCTTCACGGTCGTCGATATAGTTGAAGTAGTAAACAACAATCACTTATCATCAACACTTGAACGTGGATAGGTATCACTTGCACTTGTCGTTGATGATAGGACGTTACACTCTCAGCATCAGGAGATGATCACTGAGAGAAGATATCACCGCGTGCGCCAGTTGGAGCAAACGCCGAAGTGCGCTTGTGCAGGACCATGGGAGGATGGCGCTAGCGCCAGAAGGATCAAATCCCGGACCATGGTAAGTTGGCGCTAGCGCTGACAAGACGTTGTAGTGCGTCAAAAATCAAATAAAAATATCCGAACTTATTGCCGAAACAATTCGCCCGAGTCGATCTCACGAGGAACACTACTATCGGCACGTATTCATGTTAATTTGTTTGCAACGAGAAGAAAGAAAAGAGATATAGCATAATGCATTTTGATTGGTTTTGTTTTAAACTAAAATTAACTAAGAATTAATAAACTAAAAATAATCAAGAAGCAATTAACGAAAATTAACAAGGTGTAATTAATAAAAAGAATGACTAGGGCTTCGGGTTCATCAAGCATAAACTTCGGGTTGTCAATTTACGAGGTACGAATCAAAACTAAAACGTCCGTCGCCGGTAGATTTTAGGGTGTTCGATAATCCTATATTTTGTAATTGCTCCTAAGCCTCATACAAAAGTTTTAAAATCATGTTGGCAATTTATCGAGCACCTTTGAAGCGTTTGTAAATTTCAAGCCCTAGTTCATGTTTGAATCCTCCTAACCCTAGCGAACAAATTAGCTACTCATATTAATAATCGAGAACAAACAAATAGAGATAGATGAATTCATGATGAAAGAACTAGAGTAAGAACACAAGCAAATAATTAAGAACGAAATTGAAAAGAAATAAAGCTTACTAGATTACTTGTTCGAAGTAAACAATGATCGGTGCTAACCACGTTTAATATCCACGAATCAATGAAAGAAAAATCGATGATGAAAACCTAGGTGAAAGCGAGTCTCAAGTCTTCTCCAAAACTCGGAAAAAAAATGAATGCAAGGTGTCTTTGTTTATGAACAAAACCCTACTTATAGTGCATAAAAAACGAGGGTCAATCGTCGGTCAAAGCTGCACAAAGAGGCAGGCGAGCGCCTGGGTGCCAGGCGGGCGCCTGGTAGACGTCGAGGGCGGGCGCCAGGTGAGAGAGCGAGCGCTTCCGGAATTGGGCAGATTCTGGACAAATGGAGCAGGCGGTCGCCTGGTCATCAAGCGCTCGCCTGGTGGTGGTCGCGAGCGAGCGCTTGGATGGCTGGGCCATGTAGAGCACTCCAAGGGCTTTCCGTAGAGATATAGATCATCAGTATAGGTGGTCTGAGTTGGGAGACCCAAGCTCTCCAAGTTTTCTGCGCATACTCTCCGGGCAGCTGCGTACTGGTCTGGAAACTCAAGTACTGTGACTATATCACGGAGATATATGATAATAAAAGTGCAGGGCCTCGTACAACTCTTCAAGAGCTTTCCGACAAGGTATGGACCATGCATGTATGTGGTCGGATATGGGAGAACCAAGCTCTCCAGATTTGCTGCACATACACCCCGGGGCAGCTGCATACTGGGCTGGAAACCCGTGAATTCCGGCTTTATGACGGGGAACCATGACAACAAACTGGTAGGACCATGTAGAAGATTTCAAGATCTTTCCGACCATGTATGGATGGTGTTTTTAGGTTGTCGGAGTTGGGAGAACCAAAGTGGCCAAGTTTGCAGCGCAATCACGATAGGTGGTCAATCAAATCACTTTACCGTTTTTCAACTCGTTTTTGCTCGTTTTCGCATTGAACATGATCATACACCTACACACTCCACAAAAACGTCAAACCTACCGATAATCATGAGAATGATGCACAAGAATGACACAAAATGGCATGAGACGACATAAAACATCATAGGAAAAGTAGCACAAAAACATGTAAATCAACTCCCCCACACTTAGCATTTTGCTTGTCCTCAAGCAAACAATCACGAAAGCAACAAACAAATCACACAACAATGCCAATTACCTACTCAATCTCCCAAAAGTTACAAACAAACCCCCGGTGCATCCGGAAAAAGTACGACAAATAAATTTCGACCCCAAAATGCATAGAAGCAAAGAAGATCAAGTAAGAATCATCACATGTCACCAATCCAAATTCCCTCACTATGATTCACTCTTCTTTTACCCTCGAGTCAAGGTTTCACTCATAAGCGTACACAAGCGAAGGATACTCAACAAAGTATAACTTGTGCACTCAAGAAAGATAAGCATATTTGGAACAACGACGAGCTTCAAATAATAACATGTGCGCCTAAGAACACCAACTAAACACGTATTCAAGTTGTGCTCTCCACTAATCAAAGTCTACCATCTTAAGAATCATGGGTGATCGATAAATCGGGTGTAACGGGGCTCGGCTAAAGGTATTCGGGATTATTTGGAAAAAAAGTGGACTAATCTTGTTCAAACACGCGTCACCACCACACCAAACATCCTTCTATCAACACCACAACCCCCGACAACCACAAACATGTCATACAACTCATCAAGCCACATATAGTACCAAGCAATCAACTAATAACATTATTTGACTTTTTTTTTTTGGAGACTTATAACATGTCTCAATTTTCTATTTTTTTTGGGAGACTTATAACACGTCTCATTTTTTTTTCTCTTTTTTTTCTATTGTTTTTTCTTGGAGACTTATATACACACGTCTCAAATTATTACAAGCGAACGAACTGATATCAATCAACACCCTTCATACCCCCAACAAAATACTTCGCTTCCCTCCTCCACGGAATATAGGACAAGAAGAAAAGGCTAAATGTAGGCTCAACGGGGTTACTAGGGTGTCCCACGACGGGCTCAGGGTAAAAATATGAGCGGCTAAAATGGCTATCCTAATCGATCATATCCCAATCATATTCAAAATCAAGTAAGTTATGATATACAAGTCTCAAGTAGCAACCTAAACACGGCCTAACTATCTCTAGTTCATACGGGCACACATGATATAGAACAAGGAAATAAGAAGTTCGATAGACAACGAATCATATATCGCACATAGAAAAAAGCTAAAAAGGCTCAAACTCTCACAAGGTTATTTGGAAAATATTGACCTAGCAACATGTGATAATCTCACGAGTACTTCACGCTTTCTTCTCGTTGCAAACAAATTAACATGAATACGTGCCGATAGTAGTGTTCCTCGTGAGATCGACTCGGGCGAATTGCTTCGGCAATAAGTTCGGATATTTTTATTTGATTTTTGACGCACTACAACGTCTTGTCAAATTGGCGCCGTTGCCGGGGAACACTTTAGGCACTAGTATTAGTGTTTGAGTGTTTGCAACTTTCTTTTTTTTCTTTTTTTTTCTTTTTTTTTCTGATATGAGTATTATTTTTCCCACCGGTGCGTTTAATGTTTTTGTCAAGTGTTTGTGTTAGCAGTGATGAATACATATAACATCTATCCGTGGGAGTTCACAAGGCCTCAGACGAGCACTTACTACGAGCCTTCCCAATATGACGCGACAACACATTTTGGCTCTCAGTCTCAGGCATACAATCCGGAGTGGGATACTCAATCGAGCTATCATTTTGATCCACCTCACCAAAAATGGCCTCAACAACAATGGACTCCTCAGAACATGGTGTACCCTCCACAATATTCAATGCAACCAGAGCCGCCATACAAGCCTTCATTGGATGACGTTTTTCAGGATTTCATGAAGATGACCAACCAGATAATAAAATCTAATGAAGCGGCGATGAGAGCGAATGAAGTGGCGATGGCCAGAAATGTTGAAGAAAATTTGGCCTACCCTCCACCATATTCGATGCAACTGGAGCCGCCGTGCAATCCATCTTTTAATGAAATTTTTCACGATTTCATGCAATCGACCGAGCAGATAATGAAAGCAAATGAAGAGGCAATGGAAAAAAGGGAAGAAGCAGAGAAAATGTCAATTGTTTTCGATGATGAGATATGTATGTTATCTACCCCAATGCGCGAGTGGGAAGATGAAAAAAATCATACGCGTCATTTGATGGAAGTCCAGGCCCTCGCGATTCTCCAAGGTGACTACGAAGATGATGATGTAGAACCGAATGAGGTCGAGTCCACAGTGGAGCATGTGTACCTCGATGAATTACATTTGGAGGAAGATGATGAAAAAGAGACGATTGAGAGTATGGTGTTGGAGGAGATTACACCTAAAGTGTCGCATTGAGACGAAGACCCATACAAGTCATTCATTCCATCCCTAGAGAACTAGAGCAAGAGACATTGAGTATTAATATAGTAGTCGACAATCAAGAGGGGGTGCATTTCCAAGAAGAGGAGTCATAGATGCTAGATATCTCTCTTGAGTCTCAAATCTCAAATACCGATGACACGAGAGACAAGGGCAAGGAGGTCGAGGATATTTTTCCAGTGTATGCATGTATGATCGAATCACCTTCTTCATCTCCGAGTGATTTGGTGGAGAAGAATTTTGGACACCCTTGCTCACTTGGCATGATCGATCTTATGGTCGATGATGATTCAAATGTGATACGTGCTCATCACCCACACAAGCCGCATGATCCAGGTATTTTAAAGTTTAATTGTGCTTTGAGTTCGAATGTAAGAAGAGCAACTGAGATGATTTGTGAGGTAGAGATTAATAATTTTGCTTCATGTGCTATAAATTATTTTTACCTCTATGCTATTGATCTCTTAGCCGAGATAATGTTTTTGCAGAAAATTAGCTCGATATTTTTATATCCCAGCATTGAATCCAAGCAAGACATACATGTAACAGATAGTACGAGGATGATTAAGGTAATCGAGAGCGATGAAGATATAGAATCATCTCCACCAAAATTAGAGCTGAAGGGGTTGTCTAAACAATGGAAATATGTTTATATAGATGAGATGACACTTGATATGATGACCCTATTGAGGCTCCTTATTGTTGAAAGATGAGTCAAGCTCGAGACGATAAACGAGCGTCGCGTGGAGACTAGTCCACGAGCCGTATTGCTCTTTCGGTTTCCAAAATGAGCGACGCGTGGGGGCCTATCCACGAATTTTCAAGCTCACAACGTATAATGAGCATGTTTCAGCCATGGTGCGAGAAGAAATGAGGAGAAACGAGGAATAAAGGAGCGACGAGGTAAAACGAGATGACGATTCAAACCGGAAACGTGCAGCAACTTCACGTTAAAAACTGTTCCTTCTCCCTGGGAGTCATAGAATGTGAGGTATATGGACGCGAAGATCTTGAAGTCTAGATTCCAGAGAATTTTAAATCAAGGCAATCGGAGTTCGAACGAAAAAGATATGAAGAGAATCGAGAAGCTGCGCACGAGAGAGGTAACTGCGAGGATCGGGTCGCGTTTGGGCGATCCACGCACTATGATTTGAGGAAATATTCAGAGGAACACGAGGCTCAGCCCGCAGCTGCCTCGCGTTTCCTTTGCCCACCCGGTTTCAAAATAAAAAAAAAAAAAAAATTATTATTATTATTAATTAATAATAATTATATATATTTGTATTTAGAAAAGGGAGGATTGGATATTTTTCTTCAACCCTGATTCCCGCAACCTCCTTCTACAATTTCACTCATCTGCTCCGTCCAACCACCAGTCCACCGGACACCACCACCGAACTCCGCCGTCGTCCTCTCCAACCACCACCATCTCCGTCAAGGACCGCCATCGACCCGAGCCACTACCGCGCCTCGCTGCTCCGTCCATCTCCTCCACCGAAGACAAAGTCCGACAGAGCCGCTGCTCCGACTGCCGTCGCCGTCCCCATCTCAGAACCACCGCTGCTGCCGCCCTCTCACACCGAGCACCAGCAGTCCAACATCATCATCACTGCCTCGCCTCCGAGGCCCGCTGCTCCTCGCCAGCCGTGACCCCTACTCCGTCTGACCGAGCCGCTGCCACCGGGACTCGACTCTCGTCACCTCCGACGAAACCACCGAAGCTCTCGTTTCCATCTCCAAACAGCCCCCGCGATCGCTCAGAATCAGCCACCGCCTTCATCAACGCTATGAATCTTCAGCCGTGGTACAGCCCCGACCCAAAACGGAAGCGTGTAGAATCCCACTTCCGGCTGCTATCGCTGATACCGACACTGCCGATCGACCGCACCCTCTACGACCAGTTGAGAGCACGGATGGTCCCCGTTTGCGCGCATAGTGACGCCCAATATGCACAGCTAAATAAACGGTTCGATGAGATTATGGCCATTCTACAGCCAGCGCATCAGCTACCACCCGAGCCTTGAGGATCGACCGTAACATCTTACGGTCGCGGTATGTACATAGTCTACTTTTTTTTATTTCTTTTTGTCGTGTTTTTGTTCTCGCTTTTTGTTTCTTGTTTTTCTGTTTTGTGTGGTTTGTTTTCGTTCTTACGTGTAGGTTGTTACTCCCCGACGCTTTTGGACTACTCCTTGAGGCGATGTTTATGGAGCGTTGTTCATCCATGCGGACACGGATGAGCTCCAGTGTGGAAGGGTTTGCTTTCTTTTCTCCGATCTTTTCTCTCTTTCTTCTTTACTCTTCATATGTGCTTTGTTGTGTCTAGTTTTTGTTTCTCGTGCTTCTTGCTTGTTTTGTGTGGTTGTCATCTTGATCATTCCCCCCCCATTTTATGTGCTATGATTATCATGAAAGCATGTGTTAGATGATTTGTGTATGCCAATTATTTTATCTCGTTTCTTGGAGTTTCAATAGACTTTTGGTGCTATAGGTCGGTATATGAATAGTTTTTACAAGAGATATAGCATAATGCATTTTGATTGGTTTTGTTTTAAACTAAAATTAACTAAGAATTAATAAACTAAAAATAATCAAGAAGCAATTAACGAAAATTAACAAGGTGTAATTAATAAAAAGAATGACTAGGGCTTCGGGTTCATCAACCATAAACTTCGGGTTGTCAATTTACGAGGTACGAATCAAAACTAAAACGTCCGTCGCCGGTAGATTTTAGGGTGTTCGATAATCCTATATTTTGTAATTGCTCCTAAGCCTCATACAAAAGTTTTAAAATCATGTTGGCAATTTATCGAGCACCTTTGAAGCGTTTGTAAATTTCAAGCCCTAGTTCATGTTTGAATCCTCCTAACCCTAACGAACAAATTAGCTACTCATATTAATAATCGAGAACAAACAAATAGAGATAGATGAATTCATGATGAAAGAACTAGAGTAAGAACACAAGCAAATAATTAAGAACGAAATTGAAAAGAAATAAAGCTTACTAGATTACTTGTTCGAAGTAAACAATGATCGGTGCTAACCACGTTTAATATCCACGAATCAATGAAAGAAAAATCGATGATGAAAACCTAGGTGAAAGCGAGTCTCAAGTCTTCTCCAAAACTCGGAAAAAAAATGAATGCAAGGTGTCTTTGTTTATGAACAAAACCCTACTTATAGTGCATAAAAAACGAGGGTCAATCGTCGGTCAAAGCTGCACAAAGAGGCAGGCGAGCGCCTGGGTGCCAGGCGGGCGCCTGGTAGACGTCGAGGGCGGGCGCCAGGTGAGAGAGCGAGCGCTTCCGGAATTGGGCAGATTCTGGACAAATGGAGCAGGCGGTCGCCTGGTCATCAAGCGCTCGCCTGGTGGTGGTCGCGAGCGAGCGCTTGGATGGCTGGGCCATGTAGAGCACTCCAAGGGCTTTCCGTAGAGATATAGATCATCAGTATAGGTGGTCTGAGTTGGGAGACCCAAGCTCTCCAAGTTTTCTGCGCATACTCTCCGGGCAGCTGCGTACTGGTCTGGAAACTCAAGTACTGTGACTATATCACGGAGATATATGATAATAAAAGTGCAGGGCCTCGTACAACTCTTCAAGAGCTTTCCGACAAGGTATGGACCATGCATGTATGTGGTCGGATATGGGAGAACCAAGCTCTCCAGATTTGCTGCACATACACCCCGGGGCAGCTGCATACTGGGCTGGAAACCCGTGAATTCCGGCTTTATGACGGGGAACCATGACAACAAACTGGTAGGACCATGTAGAAGATTTCAAGATCTTTCCGACCATGTATGGATGGTGTTTTTAGGTTGTCGGAGTTGGGAGAACCAAAGTGGCCAAGTTTGCAGCGCAATCACGATAGGTGGTCAATCAAATCACTTTACCGTTTTTCAACTCGTTTTTGCTCGTTTTCGCATTGAACATGATCATACACCTACACACTCCACAAAAACGTCAAACCTACCGATAATCATGAGAATGATGCACAAGAATGACACAAAATGGCATGAGACGACATAAAACATCATAGGAAAAGTAGCACAAAAACATGTAAATCAAGCGCCAGAAGGTGTGAAGGTGCTGGAACGAGGTGTTGATGGCGCTAGCGCCAGTTGAAGAGGATACCTGACCTTATCATGTTGGCGCTAGCGCCAACTGTTGATGATGATGGACCTTGGTGAATTGGCGCTAGCGCCAGTTTGCTCTGATGGAGTGATGATCCTTGATAATCTTGACTCCATCGTTCCATATCATCAAGTTATAAGTCTTACATCCATTCACCTCAACACCTGAAAACAAAAACAATCAACAAACACATGTTTTCGACAAAACTAAACATTTACAATCTCCCCCTTTTTGTCACAACTCATGTGAGCAAGAGTTAGCATAGGGAGATGAAAGTAATCTCCCCCTCAAGGGATGCAATGAAAGTAGACTAAGTAAGAATAAAACAATCACACATTCAATCAAGTAGATCAACCACAGAGATATGAAAATCAAAATACTTAGTCGAATATTTAAACCAAAACCATTCAAGATGTTCATCAACACGAATATGAAAAACATGCATGGTGGAAAATAATCAAAGTCTTATGCATGCAGAGATGAAATATGAAAAACTGAATTGTTCAAGAGTTAATCAAAACGAGATAATCAAGCATCACGAAGATGCAAAGTCTGACGCCTTGGGTGATCCAGCTGGAGTGGGCGAGCGCAGAGGAGTAGTAGGAGGTGAAGCATCTCCAGACTTAGCTTCATCATCATCAGCTTCAGTGCCTTCATCTTTGTCTTCCTCTACTTCAGCTTCATCAGAGTCTGACTTGTAATCTTTCTCCAGAGTTTCATAAAAACCAAACTCATCTTCGCCAATCCTGATCCTCTCATCATCATCAGTCTCTCCTTCAACATCAACATCTTCATCTCTCAAACCGTCAGACGGCATCGCACGCGATACCTCTGGATGTGTAGAACCTTCACCATCAACCTTTCCCTTGCCCTTCCTCAGCATATCAAACACCTCATCTGCCATCATTTCACGTACACCTTCATCATCGGTGTCAACCACAACGTGCTTGGACTTAGCAAGATCAGCTATCGCCTCCTTAATCCCATCCTTGATCAGCTGAAACATAAAAGTATCAGTCAAACCTTTGCTAGATGAACCAGCACCACCTAATCCTCCCCCTTGATGGGTCATCTGGTGAAGGTAGGTGAAGGCATCCTTCTGATCATGCTGAGCCTCCATCATCTCAGCATAAGCAACTGCATGAGCTGCCTGCTTACGTTTCAGGCGTTGCGTTGTCGTGAAACAACGATGAACTGCAACAGAGGGAACGATGGAGCGATAGTTGTTCATAGGATGATAAGGATTTTCGTGAGGCGGCAACTTAGATCGTGGACCAAACTGACGAGGGACCACAATTGGAGTATCACGTTCCTCTTCTTTCCTCTCTTCACCAGCCAGCTTCTCAAGTCTGTCTTCCTCCGTAATATCTTCGATGATAACAGTGTCATGCTTCTGTCGCTTAGCACTCACAGGTTCAACCTTCGGAGCTGCAACACGCTTCTTTGACGACTTCGGAGAAGGAGGTGGAGTAACAAGATCAGGGACATCTTCTCTCTTTGCAAACTTAGTCCAGGTAAAGTCCATGACTCTCTTCTTCAGAAAGGTAGGAGTGACGTTGACATGACAATTTTTCTTTGTCTTTCTTTCTGTTTCAGTCATCCCTTTGAAGCCTTGTTCACACAGCATGCCGTAGATGAGGCAAGGATGAGTAAGGTGTAAACGCCTCACTTCCTCAAGATCGCGCTGTTGTGCGAGAATAGAGTTTGTAGCCTTGACTATGCGACAAATATCATGAAAAATGATCTCCCCGAGATCAATCTGTTCACCGCAGCCGAGGCGGAAGAGTATATGCATGAGTTTGGGAGAGAGATAGTTTTCATCAGGGTTAGCAACCGCCCAGTTCTTCATGCCGAGACGATGAAGTGTGCCATAGAAGGCCGACAACTTCGTGGACGGAGGCAAAATCGATTTTGCCTTTCCTTGAGTCAGGAAGGACCCAATCTTCATAGCACTCATCCGATCATCATCAGATGGCGTCACCCAAGAACTCTCAACCTCAAGTCGCTTCAGAAAGTTGTTGATGTTGAGTGGACAGAAGAGATAGAGTTTGTTTCTGAACACAAAACGAGACTCACGAGTAAGGTTAGCATAGAACTTGTATATGATTGGATAGGAAAAGTGATAAGGCTTAGTCACAGAGTCCATCAAGTGCATGGCCTCCAAAAATTTCGAGACTCCGGTTTTCTCATAGTCAACCGGACGGATGTTGCGATCAGCAAGAATAGGTAATCCTTCAATGAACGTTAGACGACGTTCAGCAGCAGCAGTGAAGAAATCTGGTTTGTAGGCAGGACCACACTCTTCAACCAACAGATAGTATTCGGGTTCAGCAGTGGCTCCAGTCGAGCCAGATGTAGTTGGGTGCAGTGGCGGCTTTAAGCCAGAAGATAGTGACTTCTCTCCCTCACCAGAGCTAGGAGTCTTTTTCTTCTTACTATCATCAGAGACAGTAGAGCCAGCAGGTTTAGCCTTTTTCGCTTCAGCAGAAGCAGCGGAGATAGATGGTTTTGAATTTTTAGTTTCAGCAACAACGTCAGATGACGTTGGTTTCTTAGATGAGCCACCAGGGCCAGAAATAGTCGACTTAACGACATCAGCAGCAGTAGGGAGTTTGACGATCTTCTTACCATCCTTGGTTATGATCCCATCATCGACCATCCTCTTGTATTCAGTAGGGGACACCAGACCCTTGTAGCAGCGAAGGAAGTTAGAAGGATACTTCAGATCCTTAGTCTTGGGAGATTCAGTCTTAGTGCTCTTCCCAGCACTTCGCGACACAGAGTGTGCCGGCATCACAGGTTTGGTCAGATCGACCGACGGTGATTCAGACTTGGACTTACTTCCCCTGTTGTCCATTTTATCCATGTGTTTCTGCAAGGCATGAAGTGCATTCTTCTTCGAGTTGGGAGAGGCGTCTCTCCAGGCTGTAGTCAACTCGGCGAGAACCTCCTTGTCGAGTTCCTCAAACATATTACCGGCAGACGAAGTCATAGCGATAGCAAGTGAGAGTAGCGGAAGCAAAGTACTAAGAACCTAAGAGTAAGATCACTGACGCCTGATGCGTGAAGCTAGAGTAAGAGTGTCGAACGCCGGATGCGTGAAAAGTCGATCACAGAGAACAACGATGCTAGCAAGAACACAAAGGAAGCACGACGACTATAAGACTTAGAGAATTCGGAATTCAGGTAACCCTAAATCCGAATTTGAAGTCCTATATATAGGCAAAGTTTTGGCCGGCCCGTCCGGAAATAAAAAGACCTGTAAAAGCCCAACTAACAGAGCAAAAATCAGCCCATCAGTGCAAAAATCGAAATAAAATAATAATAAAAAATAAAAAAATAAAAAAAATAAAATATTTTTCCGGAAAACGTAAAAAATATTCTAAGTAAAAAGATCGAGTGTCGTCGAACGAAGGTCGCACGACAGAAGTGTTGGAGGGTTGATGTTGCGTTGTTCATGTCGGATGTAGGAGTTGAGAAGATCAAAAACAGCAGGATCTCATGGTCTTGGCGCCAGCGCCTAGAGGCGCAGGTCACGACCTCATCAACCTGGCGCTAGCGCCAGTTGGCACGATCCGGACTGGCGAAAATTTCGCAAGCGCCAATTTGCGCTGGAGATGGGGCATTGACGCCTATGTCAATCACGGCATGAGTCAGTGAGTCCGCCAGGTGCTGCTACACTTATCTTATGTCTTTACGTTTGAACTCCACGAGATGTTGAACATGAACTACAAGAGTACATATCAAAACAACACATCCCGAGTTAGTATTCAAGCGTTCAACACACTGCAAACATTCAAACACATTTTCGTGGAGATTTAAGCGGTGATACGAGGCAGTGAAGAGCAAATATTTTCCCAAAAAAAAATTCACTTATCATCAATCTCCAAATCAAAAATATCACACAAGGTGAATAAAACTTTGAGGTATAATGAAATAACTCTCGATGTAAAAACCGGTGAAACGGACCGAAGTATGTTGAAATAAGTTTAACTTGTCCTTCGTCGCAATCACAAGAATGCAATCGTGTTTCATCGGAACATATATGGTGAGTTAACACCGCACAAGAGATTTTAATTCATGAGTGCAAGGTGAACTCTTAAGGCACTCCACTTGGGACTAGCGTTACTGCATCAGAGGGGAGCCGGCGGAAACATGATCTGGCGTCCTCCAGACGAGTTTTAACTTTAAATGATATGCAACAGATGCTCATTACAGCAGACAGAGGGGAGCAAGGATCATCCTGCATCTCCGAAGTGTGATGGAAGAGCATCTTAAATTATAGCGTCCATGTGCTACCTTTCGAAGAGGGGAGCCGGCGGACAATGTGATCCGGCGTCCTCCGTTACTCGGTATTATGGATCTATGCAAATGATAGCGATGGGAGTTATATGCCAAGTTCACATGTTCGCACTCAGAGGAATAAATGCACTTGGGTCCGAAGACTAAAGCGGCCTCGATCCATGTTCATCTTATTAGATTAATCCACGATGATCCATAGTGCGTATTCAGAAGTAAAGAAAACAATCTTTCAGACTTCAAAATTTTCGTGAACTCTTAGAGAGAACACATGCAGAGAGAATTTCTGAGTTTTTAAATCTCTCAAAGTCAAGAGGTTTGGTGAAGATGTCAGCGAGTTGTTTTTCTGTTGAAATATGCTGTAGACTGACTATATCAAGATCAACCAAATCTCTAATGAAATGATGTCGAATGTCGATGTGTTTAGTGCGAGAATGCTGAACAGGATTTTCGCTGATTTTGATAGCACTTTGGTTATCACAGTACAACACCAAGGGAGCACTCTCGATAAGATAATCATCCAACATTTGCTTAAGCCAAAGCAATTGAGTGCAGCAACTCCCGGCTGCAACATATTCAGACTCAGCTGTTGATAGAGCGATGCAATTTTGCTTCCGACTATGCCACGACACTATGTTATTGCCAAGGAAGCAGCAGCATCCTGGAGTGCTCTTTCATTCATCATTATCACTCGCCCAATCCGCATCGGAGTAACCGACGAGATTTGATGTAGTGTCACATGCATACCAAACACCGAGATCCGAAGTTCCAGAGATGTAGCGGAGTATCCGTTTCACAGCTCGTAGATGGTCCTCCTTAGGATCAGCTTGGTACCTGGCACACATACAAACACTAAACATTATGTCAGGGCGAGTAGCAGTTAAATAAAGTAAACTCCCAATCATAGAACGATAGAGAGTTTGATCAACACTTCGACTTTTAGTCGACAAAGATAACCGGTCGGTTGTCGCCATGGGAGTGTTGGCAGGCTTGGCATGGTGCATCTCAAATTTCTCAACCATGTTCTTAGCATATTTGCTTTGTGAGACAAAGATTCCATCTGGTCGTTGAGATATCTGAAGACCCAAAAATTGATGTAGCTCGCCTTCAAGACTCATCTGAAATGTGGAAGACATAGAATCCGTGAATGCTTTCACGAGCATAGAGCAAGTAGCACCGAAGACAATGTCGTCGACGTAAATCTGGGCAACGATCATGTGTTTCCCATCACGTTTGATGAAGAGAGTCTTGTCCACTGAGCAGCGTTCGAATCCAAACTTGAGTAGATAGTCTGTCAGACAACCATACCACGCTCGCGGAGCTTGCTTCAACCCATATAAAGCTTTGTGAAGCTTATAAACATGATTAGGCTTCTTAGGGTCCTCGAAGCCTTTCAGTTGAGCAACGTAAACCTCTTCTTCAAGTACTCCCTTTAGGATTGCAGCTTTGACATCCATTTATCTGAGTTTGATGCCAAGATGGCAAGCAATAGCAATTAAGAGACGAATAGACTCAATGCGAGCAATTGGAGCAAAGGTTTCATCAAAATCTATCCCTTCAACTTGGGCATAGCCTTGTGCAACGAGACGAGCTTTGTTTCGCACAACTTGGTTATGCTCATCCGTTTGTTCTTAAAGATCCATTTGGTCCCAACAACATTAATGTTCGAAGTACGGGGAACCAAAGACCAAACATTGTTTCTCGTGAACTCATTTAGTTCTTCTTGCATAGCCATTAGCCAGAAGTCATCTTTCATAGCTTCCTTATAGTTTTTCGGTTCCGTTTCAGATAAGAAGCAAGAGACTCCGATTTCATGGCACACAGCAGAAGTACAGATGTTATAGAGTTCATCTGGGGAAGGAATTTGTTTCTTTGAGTGTGTAGTTCGCTCGTTCAGGTTTCCAATCATCTGAGTCGGAGGATGTCTCTTCTGCACAATACGAGATCCCTCTCTAGGTGCATCAGCTGGGTTATCCACTTCTTCACTTCCTTCCTCATCAGATGATAAAGTGGCATTGTTTCGATAACTAGTCTCTCCAACTTCAGGTGAAGTGTTTGGATAAGGTACTTCAGGAGTCACACTAGTAGGTGTAGATGGGAAGATCTGATATTCAAGAATTCCTTCCTTAACCCAATCATCATCCACATGTTTCCCTAGAAAGTCTTGTTCATCAAAGTTTATGTTCAGTGTTTTGATAACTTTCTTAGTACGGAGGTTGTATGCACGATAAGCATGACTATTCTGACTGTAGCCAACAAAGATACCACGATCAGCTTTGGCTTCAAACTTCTTCAGAGGATCACGATCCTTCAAGATATAACACGTATAGCCAAAGACACGAAAGTGAGAAACAGATGGCTTTTTGCCATTTACGAGTTCATAGGCAGTTGCCGATGTGCCGGATCGAATACTTATCCGATTGAGAATATATCCAGCAGTGGAGACGGCTTCCGCCCAAAAAGTACGAGCAAGATTTTTCGAAATTAGCATAACACGTGCCATCTCTTGCAACGTACGGTTCTTACGTTCGGCGATCCCATTCTGTTGGGGCGTTTTAGGAGCCGAGTATTCATGATGAATCCCCTTCATCAGACAATATTCATTGAAGCTAGAGTTTTCAAATTCAGTTCCGTGATCACTCCTGATCCTCTTAACCTTAGCTTCATGATTCGTACGAATCCATTTCACAATACCCTTGAAGGCATTGAAAGTCTCATCCTTTGTAGCAAGAAATCTCGTCCAAGTATAGCGAGAGAAATCATCAACAACCACCAGCACGTACTCTTTCTTAGCAATACTCTTCACCTCCATTGGACCCATGAGATCCATGTGAAGTAGTTCAAATGGAGCAGATGTGCTAATCAGTGTCAGTAGTGCAGGATGAGGAGTTCTCGTCAGCTTACCCTTCTGAAAGTCACCACACACTCTTTTCTCGATTTTGGGGAGTTGAGAGATTCCTCGAACTATCTCCCCCTTAACCAGTTTACTCAAGTTTCGAGTGCTAGTGTGTCCAAGGCGTTGATGCCACAAATCGACCTCATCAGGAACGGTCACAGAGAAACAACTATACTCAGTTGTATAACAATTATTCTTCGCACGTGGACCTTCCATGATGCACTTCCCTTCAACGTCATATACCTTGCAAGAGTCTCTATCGAAGCTTACATTCAGCCCTTCATCACACAGTTGGCTGATGCTAATAAGATTTGCCACAAGACCCTTCACATGTACAACATTGCGAATTGGTGGCAATCCCTTGATATGCAGCGTTCCCTTACCCATGACAACGCCTTTAGCTCCCCCTCCAAACACCACAGGAGAACCAGTCATAGGCTCGTATTCTTTCAAGAACTTTTTTGTTCCAGTCATATGACGAGAACACCCACTGTCAAAGTACCAAATGCCTTTGTTTCTAGAATCGGAGGCATTGAGTGCAACATTGCAAAATATTAGTTCTCTTGGTCTCCAGGCAGTTGAAGTGGTGGAGTTAAATTTAACTTCACTCTTTCGGGACTTAAGCACCCTCTTCTTTTTCACATCAAAATTTCGAGAATTTTCCTTAGTCACAATTTTCACATCCTTCTCGACTCTCAGCACCGGAGACGTGTGTTTCTTCACACTCTTAACGACTCCTCTCTTCTTCTTAGTCACAAAATCACGGTTCATGTCATCCCTAAGCTTATAACAGAAGGGTCGAATGTGTCCAGGTGCATTACAGTAGTGACACACATACTCTCTCTTATGACGCTTTTTAGCATTCAATGTGGTCTTAACCATGACAGGTTTAGAGCGAGAGAGTTGTACATTCAGCTTCACATTCTGAGGTTTACT
This sequence comes from Euphrasia confusa, assembly GCA_954870475.1. Lineage (NCBI taxonomy): Eukaryota > Viridiplantae > Streptophyta > Magnoliopsida > Lamiales > Orobanchaceae > Euphrasia > Euphrasia confusa. The sequence goes on from OX940967.1 coordinate 26,481,500, forward strand.
CAGCTTCTTCAACAGTTTCTTCTCATATGGCAAGATACCACGAGGATGTTTTACTATGGACTTAGGAAATTGATATGTCTCCGCCTTCAAGCTAGTAGTCGAGTTCGACTTTTGAGTTTCAGTTTTCGGAGATGTCATAACTTTCTTTCCTTCAGCAATTTCTTTTCGTTTTAGAGTTTCAGAATCATCTTTGGTCATACTCTCAGAAGAGTCAGTAGAAGCTTTGACAAAGGTTACTTCTTTCTTTTCAGGTGCAGTATAAATAGATTCAAAAACTTTCTGAAATCCCAGTCCAACCCGTCCTGGGTTCATGTACGAAGCAGCATTATCAAACACTGAAGAGTTAGTATTCATTTTCCTCAGTAGCTCATCAGTCATGTGAAGCTTCTCTTTCAGGACATAACGTTCCTTGTCACACATAGCTAGATCAGTTTGAGCTTTCATCAAGGATGACTTCAGCTCATCATTCTCAGCATCGGTGTTCTTGAAGAGAATTTGGAGTTTCTTCACTTCTGATGTTTCCTTCTTCAGTGATGCCTTCAGTTTCGAGTTTTCAGAGCTCGACTTCTCAAATGATTCTCTTAGTTCGACAACTTCTTTGTAGTATTTGTGTTTCTCTTCAAAGAGAGCATCAAATTTAATTTTCAGAATTGTCAGAGAGTTATTCAACCTTTTCTTCTCATCCTCCGTCTTTTCAACCGAGTTTTTCAACTCAACGGTCTCATCATACATCTTGTGTTTCTCATTTGAGAGTTCAGCAATAGATTCTGTCAGAAACTTCTGCGACACTTCAAGTGTAACGTTCTCAGTGATAGCTAAGTCATTCAAAATTTGAAGTTCAGAGAGACCATCTCTTAGAGTGAGTAGCTCATCACACACAGCTTCCGTTTGAGACACTTCAGGTGTCATCTCTATCTCTTCAGCCTCAGACTCAGGTTCAGATTCACAATCTGAGAAAATCCCATCATCACAATCATTTCGGTTTCGAGTTGCCATAACAAAAATATTATCAGCAGTTGCTGTGTCTTTCAGAAATTCATCCAGTTCAAAATTATCTTCAAAAGTGACAACAAGAGCGTTGTCTTCATCTTCATCTGAGTTATCGTTATCAGATGCATCGTTCTCAGAGAACACATCTTCATCATCTATCACCACGTAACTCACTGGCAGCTTCTTCTTTCGGTGCAAGTTGGGACATTCATTCTTGACGTGTCCATATCCCTTACACTCATAGCATTGCATCTTCGAAACATCTTTGCTATTAGAAGTGTATGGTGATAACTTTGTGCCTTTAAACTTCTTATCAGATGTAGACCCCTGATTTCGATTGTCCGGAGTATTCGGGTATGAGTTAGAACGTTTCTGAAATTTTCGGAAATTTCGAGCTCGGTTCTTTCTCTTAAAATCTTGTTTCACAAGATAGGTGACTATGTCAGTCAACACAGCAAGCTTATCTGGGTTGTTCGAATTCATCAATCGTTCAATGTCCTCTGCTTCCTCATCGTCAGATTCATTCATATCAGCTGAGAAACTACTTTCAGACTTCTCATTTTTCAACCGAGGTTGTTGAGATTTCGTGCTTCTCGAACTCTTCCCTTTCTCAGAATTTTTCAGTGCGGTCATTGGTTCATAGACGAGTGCCATATCAGGGTTACTTCGCACTTTTAGGTTCAAGTCGTAGTTTCTCAAATCAGTCATTAGATCAGCATAGTCCCAGATTTGATTTCCTTCATTGCGTGCTTCAATCGTTAGCACCTTGCTCTCGAATCTGGAACTGACACTAGATAGGGTCTTCTCATAGACCATGATTGTAGGAAAAATTTCTCCAAGTTCATATGCCTCGTTGACATATCGCATGATCTTGTCTAGGTAGTCATTTATGTCTTCATCTTCTCTCATACGGAGTTGATGAAATTGGGCAGTGATAGTTCGGATCTTAGAGCGCTTAACCGCATGACTTCCCTCACACGTTCTCTGTAGCGTCTCCCACGCATCCTTAGCCGATGTGCAGTTCTTAACCAACTGATACATACTAAGTTCCAGCCATTCACAAATAAGTAGAAGAGCTTTGCTATTAGCAGTAGATAAGTCATGCTCTTCTCTCGTCCAACTACGCTCAGGCTTTGGAGTTCTCAGTCCATCAGCATCTTCAGTATAAGGACGCTCCCATCCTTCTAATACAGCCATCCAAGCTCTAGAGTCATAGCCTTTAATTCTAGCAGATACTTTGGCTTTCCAATTTCAATAGTTCTGATGAGTAAGCATAATAGGCTTCTGAACAAACATAGACGACTCCATTGTAGCGGAATTATGAAGTCAAGTAACGGATCACGTCTTATACGTATGACGTCCCGCTCTGATACCAATTGAAATTACGTCTTCAACGTAGGATACCAACTTTTCGTGAAGTCGGTCTTAAAACAGTCTTCGTTCGCTCAATCACACTCCGTTAACACACTCTTGAAGTAATGTATATATGATCGAACTCAAAGTATTTAAGTAGTGAAGACAAGGTTGTATAATAGTTTCATTTCATTGATAAACAAAACTAACTATTACACTTGTGGAGAAAGGTAGACGGAATGATCAAGAGTCGTATCCCAAGTGACGCAGCACTCTAACGAACTAATGATCTAGTACTATATCACCTAGAGCTAAATCGCATAACTCTACTATCGGTGCACAGCACAAAACAACTACCAAAACTCTAAAGGCAGAAAGCCGTAAACAACGAACGTTGATACTCGGATATCGGATTTCGTTCTCTCAAAAATCGTCAAAGGATGTGATCCAACTTCATGGGTATATATAGGTAGCTCGCACATGTGAGGCAATGGAATGAAGCCATATGATTGGTCACATGCTTGGCTGACCTCATCTTTCCATGGATGACATCACTTTCGGAATCTTCGATTCTTGAATCTTGGAATCTTGAATCTTCGATTCTTGAATCTTCGATTCTTGAATCTTCGAATCTTGAATCTTCGATTCTTTAACTTCAGACTTCAACACTATCTTGACTCCGTCGATCTCAATACTTCATCTTCAACTTCATCGTGACGAACACTCGTCGTTGAGTCTTCGGTACTTCATCGTCTTCACGGTCGTCGATATAGTTGAAGTAGTAAACAACAATCACTTATCATCAACACTTGAACGTGGATAGGTATCACTTGCACTTGTCGTTGATGATAGGACGTTACACTCTCAGCATCAGGAGATGATCACTGAGAGAAGGTATCACCGCGTGCGCCAGTTGGAGCAAACGCCGAAGTGCGCTTGTGCAGGACCATGGGAGGATGGCGCTAGCGCCAGAAGGATCAGATCTCGGACCATGGTAAGTTGGTGCTAGCGCCAGAAGGTGAAGGTGCTGGAACGAGGTGTTGATGGCGCTAGCGCCAGTTGAAGAGGATGCCCGACCTTATCATGTTGGCGCTAGCGCCAACTGTTGATGATGATGGACCTTGGTGAATTGGCGCTAGCGCCAGTTTGCTCTGATGGAGTGATGATCCTTGATAGTCTTGACTCCATCGTTCCATATCATCAAGTTATAAGTCTTACATACATTCACCTCAACACCTGAAAACAAAAACAATCAACAAACACATGTTGTCAACAAAACTAAACATCTACACATTTGTTTCAATAGGAGTGTCAACGGTCCTATTATCGGTAACACGAGCACGTTCAAATAGATCCATTATATACTTTGACTGAGATAAAAGATAACCGTTTGGGGAAGATGCCACCTTAATGCCCAAAAAATAACGTAGCATACCCAAGTCTTTCATAGCAAAACAACGAGCTAAGTCAGACTTCAACGATTCAATTCCATCATAATCATCACCAGTAATAATCATATCATCAACATACAAGGATAAAAAGATACGACCTTTTTCTGTACGCTTGATGAACAAGGCGGAATCATGATTACTAGAAAGAAAGCCAAGAGAGAGGATCATAGTAGAGAAATTTTCGAACCATGCTCGAGGGGCTTGTTTCAGACCATAGAGAGCTTTGCGAAGCTTGCAGACATGCCCAGGTTGATGAGCGACCCCAGGAGGAGGTTTCATATAAACTTCTTCATGAAGATCACCATACAAAAAAGCATTCTTAACATCCATTTGTGATATTTTCCATTGATGGACAGAAGCAATTGCGATCATTGTGCGAATAGTCGTCATCTTTGCAACTGGTGCAAATGTCTCTTCATAATCAATTCCATACTTCTGTGAAAACCCTGAGCAATAAGATGAGCTTTGTATCGTTCCACCGATCCATCAGATTTAGTCTAAATCTTATAGACCCAACGAGAACCAATCAAGTGCTTACCAGGTGGCAACAACACCAAATCCCAAGTGTGAGTTTGATACAAAGCAGTGAGCTCTTCAGCCATAGCAGACTGCCAACGAGGATCACGAATAGCCTCTTTATAGGACACATGCTCAGATAGACAATGGAGAGATACGAGAAAAGAAACAAAAGAATCAGGATATGAGGAGTAAGCAAAATCAGGGAGTTTAGGGGACTTACGAATCCGAGTGGACTGGCGTAACGGAGGATCTTCCGCAATCTCAGACGATGATTGAGAAATTGTCGAGGAAGAAGTCGTAGGAGGGTGTGTCTCGAGAACCAAAGTATCAGATGTTGTGGGTGTAACATCATCGACTGTGGTATCAAATGGGTCAATACGAATGAGATCAGGCTTAGACATGTTATGTGAACTAGCTGGAACAGAGAAAAAAGGAATATGCTCTAAATATACAACATGACGAGAGACATATAACTTTTGACTAATCGGATCATAACAACGATACCCTTTTTGACCAATACCATAACCCAAAAAAACGCACAAGACAGACTTGGGATTCAATTTCGTACGCTCGACATGAGGTCGAAGAACAAAACAGTTGGAACCAAAGACACGTAATAAGGAATAATCAGGAATATTTCCAAACAATTTTTCAAATGGGGACAAACCTGAATTGTGAGATGTTGGAATTCTATTAATCACATAAGCAGCAGTGTGAATTGCTTCCCCCAAAAAAATACTAGGAACATCTACGGACAATAAAAAAGAACGAGCAGTTTCAACAAGGTGTCAATGTTTTCTTTCCGCGACACCATTTTGTTGAAGAGTATCCGTACATGAGGTTTGGTGTATCGTCCCATCAGAAGCAAGTAAATTAAAAAAATTGTTAGAGGTGTACTCACCCCCCAAATCACAACGAAAACACTTAATGACAGACGAGTGTTCTGTTTTAACGAGAGATCTAAAATTTTGGAAAATACCAAAAAAATCAGATCGATGTTTCATAAGATAAACCCAAGAATAACGAGTGAAATCATCAACAAATGAAACATAATATCTAGAACCACCTTTTGAAGTGACAGGGGAAGGTCCCCATACATTAATGAACAAGATCGAAATTAGCAAGACGATGAAAAGGTAATGCAGAAAATTTAGCCAGTTTACAACCACTGCAATCAGAAATATCATGGGAGCTTAAATGTCCTAATACTCCCGCAGATACCAAAAAACGTAAACGAGAAGCTGAAACATGACCCAAACGAGAATGCCATAAATAGAAGCTAGACGACGAACGACTCAAACGGAAAGAGGATAAATCCACACTAGATGCAACAACATCTGATACATTCAATTCTTCCAAGACATATAGTCGCCCTTGCCTACGGCCTGTCTCAATCACCTTTTGAGATCGCGGGTCCCGAACATAACAAGTGTAAGACGTAAAAGAAACTGAGAAACCAGATTCACACAATTTACTAACTGATACAAGATTTATTGCGAGACTAGGAATATAGTAAACATCACGAAGAGATATATGAGATGTTGCAACAGAACCAACACCCTCTAATGGCATTGGGGTGCCATCGGCAGTCATAATTGAGAGAGGAGAATGAGGATACATTGAAACAAAAGATGACAAGTGAGGAGACATGTGAGGCACCTAAATCTAAGAACCATAAGGATGATGAGATACCTGAAACAGATGACGACAATGATAAACCTGTAGAAGATGAGGCAGACATCGCGTGAGGTTGCGAGGCAAGAAACTGTTGGAACTGCTCCAACATATACGGATCTAGAGTGGGGGCAGCAGCCATATTTGGGAACTGATGTTGGAGAGGAGTCATTGGAGCAGGTGGTCGTTGATGGGGTTGTGTAGGTTTTTGTTGTTGAGGCGGTCTTTGTTGTTGTTGAGGTTGTCGTTGTTGTTGTTTCGCTTTGGCTCTACTCAATAATATTGGGCACCGAGCCTTCCAATTACCCTTATGCTTGCAAAAAGCATACTCGTCTTGTGGGACTTTCAAAGCGGACTTGTTCACGTTGCCACCAAACGACCATTGTTGTCCTTGCGGGACAGCGAACACAGAAGGAGTAGGTGATGTAGTCTCCTTAGAGATCTTAGACTTGAGACGAGTTTTGTCAGCTAGCAACTCGTTAACCACAGAATCAACAGACGGAAGAGGACTACGATAAAGAATCTCCCCGCGCAACCCTTCAAAATCATCGCGAAGAGCCATTAAAAATTGAACCAATCGTTGTTGTTCTCGCCACGCAATGAAATGTGAGACTGCCCGCAACTCAGATGATTCAGTCAATGCTAACTGGTCCCATAGAGAAGACATTGCAGAATAAAACTCTTGGATGCTCATATCGTTTTGTCGAAGTGCACGAATATCTCCTTCTAATTGATACTGTTTCGCAAAATTAGACTGTGTATACAGTCTTTCCAGATGATCCCAAACCTCTTTGGCAGTCTCATACTTTGCTAATTGAGCTCCGATAGAGTGAGTAACAGAGATGTGATGATCTTAGCATTCTCGGCCTCCCAAACGTCTAGTGAGTTTGCATAATCAGTGGCAGATGTATCGATAGATTTAACACGAACACCTGTTATATAACTCCACAAAGATTTGCCACGCAAAAAATTCCACATAACATAGCTCCAATATGAGTAATTTGAACCATCCAATTGAACATTAATTGACTGAAAAGAATCATCTTTACGACTCGCCATAGCAACAATACAAACCAAGTACGCCCAAGTAGAAAGAACAAAATTATAAGCCCAAACAGATTAAAAAAAAAACCCAAATCAATGTTCGAAGCAACTAAAATACAAGATATCAATCACCCACCAACCCATAAATTCCAAACCAGCCAACTACTTCATGCGAAAATAATATCAGGAGATGGTGCAAGAATTTTCAATTTTCATACCAACCAATTAGCAATCGTGCAGATAACTTTCGAAGGCAGCTCTGATACCATGAAAATTAGGGATTCTTTTATTATAAAAACGGTAAGTAGAAATACAAAGGTTAGGTATATATAACCCAAGACAAAGAATAAAGGAAAAGACTAAAGTGCCCTTACATAACAATAAATAAATATATAATGCTAATACTAATAAGGACGTGTCATATATATGGTTTACGTTTATGATCATTTTTAATTAGAAGCCTGACCTTGCCACTGAATGTCAAGTTATTCTCCTCGATTTTAACCTTTTACGTTTATGATCATTTTTAATTAGAAGCCTGACCTTGCCACTGAATGTCAAGTTATTCTCCTCGATCTTAACCTTACTCTGCTAGCTATAGTCGTAGTTTTTCTAATTATTATGATTAATTGTGATTTGGCGGTTGTAGCACTTGTAGATCGTTGCAAGCATTCCAAAACTTGTTGCTCGTGACTATCCATTTATAAGGTACCTGCTGCATTTTTATTATGTCTATAAATTTCTTGCTTTTAGTTAATTACTTTTAAGTGGTATAAATAATAATGCACTTTTAATACTTTTTTTGTGGTAAACGTCAATCACATAGAAAATAAAAGTATGGTAGTACAGTACAACGCATAGAAAAAGAAGTCTCCACCGCATCACCGAGCTAACAGACTAACTCTCCAACATCCAAAAGAAACATATAGCACTTTTAACTTATACTTAATCATTGCTTACAAGCTTATTTGAAATTACATGTCTACATACATTATTTTTAATATTATATTATTATGCTTACAATGAATCTGTATTTATTCATCTCGATCAGATCAGCCTGCTGCTTGGACTCCGAACCCTAGTTTTCCTCCGGCGACATCGTACACCACCTCCATGTTCTGCTGCGCCTTAATCCCGAATATGGAAATATCATCATTTTCTCCGGTGTTACCGACGAAAGCAAGGCACACTAGGTTTGGATCAATCACGTAAATTATTCCGTTAGGGTCAACATCAATCGTCACCTTGCCCTCAAATGTGAACTTTATAGTCGGAAGATCGATGTTGCCATTGGGAACACGAAAACAAGTGTCCAATATTTGAAATGGGGGTGCGATCGGGTATAGCATTGTGTTCATCTGATGCTTGAATTCCTCGCGCATCGCGACGTAGGCCTTGTGCGGGAGGTAGGTGAACGTCGTGCCAGAGTCTATAATGTTTTTTTCGTTCGTAAAAACCGACGGGCATATCGGTAATCGTTTATACCCTACGGTTATGGACGTAATCTTGAAGAAGTAGTATAATGGATACTGTGGGTCGTAAATCAAAATAGTGAATTTCACGTCTTTCGTGTTATTAATATTTCTCCCGAAGCTCAAATGCCCGGATGAGCGTGGATCGGAGGGGAGATAGTAGGAGAAGTAGCTGCCGTATTTTTGCTTGGTTTGAGACAAGACGGATAGACATGAAATTAGGAAACACGTCATTGTGAGTCAAGGTGAGTTTGTCTTTGGCCAAGAAACCGATGGAGTACGACATGCCCTCGTAGACTAAAATGTAGACACACGTACGATTTTTGTAGCAGCCGTAATCGGATTGAGGGCATTCGGTTGTGGTCGGTGCACGAAATATTTGAGTACGTAGTTGATCATCAGCAGCAGCACCGTGTATGTTCTTTGTGTTCGTGATTTTGTGACGGATTTGTTGTACCCTTAGTTGGTCTCCGCGGAGGACCTTTTCAGCCGACGGATATGATGACGTGGCACCATCAGCGCATAGTCTTTGCCAGTGGAAAACCTGAAACACCGCCGTTGCGCTATCCTTACTTTAATTCACTTCCTCATATTAATTCATTATTATGGAATTTCAAATTGTTTAATAATATACCTGGAGCAGTTGGATTAGTGGTGGATAACGAATTAATGCATCGTGGGAGTTGACCACGTTGACTCAGGTTAAGGGTATGGTGACTAGTACGATATTTGATTTGCGAAGTGTAGCAAAACGAATTTAGATGAGAGAACAAGTAAATGGCGATGATCATCATAAATAATATTATTGAGTTATAATATTTGAGAGAAGCCATCAAAATTATATATGTATGGAGTTCAATTTGTTTTTGTTATTGTTTGTATATTTGAATGTTATCTATCAATATCTTCACAATATATATACACATGAAATTTCAAGAGAATATAAATGTATCAACCATTAAATTCAACATAATAGAGAATAATAATGAGCGTGAGAGTTTATAATGGATTGTTTTTTAAAAATATAAATAAGTTTCACTTTTCAAAATTTTTGGTTGGAATAAGATATTTTGATTGATTCTAATAAAAAAACTGTAATACGAAAAAAAACAATTGTCGTTTTTCCAAAAAAACGTACTACATAAATGATAAATATAATTGATAATTAATAATAATAATAATAATAATAATAATAATAATAGTAAAATATAATATTTGTGTTTTTTATAAAATTAAAATACAAGTTTCAATAGTAGATTTATTGAGTTTTTCACTTTAAAATATAAATTTCTAACAAAATTTTTATTTAGTCATTGTGTAAATTATAATTTATTTGAAAATATATAGTATATATTAAAATTGTTTTTTTTAAGGTCAATTAAATAGAAAAAATATATATATGATACAGTAGAAAGAAACTCTCAATCATATATTAAAATTGTTAACTAAGCCATAATATTATTTACTGATTTATTAACTCAATTTAAAAAGTAAAATAATATTATATTCCAATTTTTGTAAATAATTAAAAAAATGAAAAAAAATATTATTTTATAAATTTTTTCCAATATAAAGAAAATCAAATTTTACCAAATCATGTAAAATTTTCATTTTTCAAACTTAATTATAACAAATAACAAAAATTAATGCGTGAAAAATTAATATTATTAATGTTATATAAGAAATGAAGTCCAATAATAATAATAATAATAATAATAAATGAAAATGAGAATAACAATAATAATTAATATAAACTTTTCTAATTTTCTTTTTCAAATAATTTGAATCATTTTTGTAATAATATACATTAGAGTCAATAGTTTCGTTTCCAGAATCAATAAAAATTCATGTAGATCAATAAAAAAAAAAGTATATTAGTCAATTTTATCATATTTATACAAATTCATATAAATTTATAAAATGTCATTCAAACTCTATATAAATTTTATGAATTTTAAAAGTTCATGAACTTTTTAAAATTCATAAAAATCAAATACAATCCGGCTTGAATACACAATGATTACATGAACTTTTTAAAATTCATAAAAATCAAATACAATCCGGCTTGAATACACAATGATTACGTGGGACCAAACACTAAAATTAAAAAAATATTTTGTTATTGATTTTTTTTTACCAAAAAATTGGATTAAAAATATTTGTATATTTGAATGTTATCTATCATTAATATCTTCAATATCTATATACAGGTGAAATTTTAAGAGAATATAATTATAAAATGTAGAAACCTTTAAGTTATTCATAATCGAGAATAATACTAAGAGAGTTCCCGCAACAATAATCACATGGGACTGGACATGCAGATTAAAAAAATATTGTGTTATTAAATTTTTTACTATAAAGTTCAGGTAAAACATATATATTTAAATTAATAAAATAAGGAGTTGAGAGTAATGTTTCAAAAAAGAGTTATTTTAGAAAAAAAATGTATTTTAATTTATGTATTTAGATTTTATACACTACAAAATTTACTTTTAAATTAAGTTTTTTAATATTTTACTTTATTTAATTTTTAAGTTAGTAACTTTCATGTTATTATAATAAGAGCATATTATTAAAATGTTAATTACTATTTTACCCTTACATTTAATTTATATTTATTATTAATAAAATGTTAATTTAGGTAAATTACTTAAAATTATAATTAAGAAAAAATAATACCCTAAATTACATATAAACTTTTAAAATTACATTTTTATCAAAATCACTCTTAAAAAATAGGTAAAAATATAAAAATATATTTTTTTTAATGAAAAAGTAGAAATAAATATCTTTTTAAATGGGATATGACCATTAATATGAAACAACTCAAAAAGAAAGTGTGATCATTAATAAGAGACATATGAAATCGTAATTAATATTGATACAATATTTAAATAGTAAGGATACACGTGCCAAAAAAAGTTCGCTAATAAAAGTACAAAAGTGTCATAATTATAATAATATTGTAGCAATCCTTAAATTCAACTTAATAGAGAATAATAGTAATTATTATATTGTCTACCTTATATTATTTGCGCTTTGTATCATGTATATTCCTTGTGCAATTGAAATAAAATCAAATAAATTGAAAATGAAATCTATTGTTAGGCATGATACTTTTTAATAGCATTTTTGTAATTTCGTAAATACGAATGAATGTGTAATTACATAATTGTCGTTCTCTTTCTTATTTTTTCATGGTCATCTATTTCATTCAAATAAAAAATCTTAATTCTTCTATCTTAATTCTTCTATTTTGTAGAAAAAACATTTTTTTTATATAAAATAAACAATTTATTTAAAAATACAATCTACAATAAAGAACAACATTGCAATTAAATTCATATTACACGAAAATAAAGCAACTATTAAAGAAAAAAAATCATCTATTGAAGATAAAAGTTGCACTACTTTCATTTTCAGGATTTTCCATAATAGTTGATACACTCATGAAATAAATACAAAATTCATATTTTTTTCGTACTTTATGCACCTACTTTTTAAACTTCACTCACAACTATTTTACTTTTCAATTTAAAAATAAATTAAATCTTTTATTTTTTGGTGAAAAAGTAAAAAAAAAATAATATATTTTTTAATCTCCGTCCACAAAATTTGATACTCCCTTTGTCTAAAGCTATAAACACGTTTATTTTTTTTTACCGTAAAATACATATGATAAACAGTATACAAAAATTATGAAAAAAAAAATACTAAAATAAAACTTAACTATTAAATTTTATTTTAATATTTTTTTCATAATTTTTTATTTTATAATATGTATTTGACGGTAAAAAAAAGTCAAATTTTTATGGCTTTGGGATAGAGGAAAATAAATTTTTATGGAGTTCTATCAATGTTATCTGTTGAATTTATGTTATTTTAGAATTGAACTAATTTAAGTTAATATTTTAATTTTTTTTTTTAGTAATTTGTACTTACACATATTTTAATATTTTCTTTTGTTTTTGTTTAGTTTGTACTCTCACACAGTAAGACTGTAACTATTAACACAAAAAATATTGATTTCTGAGACTCTTTAAAAATAATAATCTTTTTTATTATGAACCGTGACACATATTAATTATAAAATTATTGAAGTGATTTCCAATTTAATAGTACATCTCTCAATAACTTGAATGATCACAGTTTTTTTTTTTTTTGTAATTTGTACAGAAAATGTGATAATTCTTATTAAATAAAGGTAGTATCTATTTACACATAAATAATGAAGTACAAATTATTTTTTATATTCATGAAAATATATGAAATTCAATTTTACTTATTAAAAATATTAAAGTAATTTGAAAATTTTACATTCATTATTACAACCTGGAGAAAAAAAACTAATAATTGATAATTAAGGAAAACATTTAATAAATATTTATAATAAAAACAAAACTTAATTGAACGTACAATTAATAATTGATAATTAAGAAAAAACAATTATTAATTAAAAATTTTATTTGCAGTTATTATTATATGCGGTTAATATAGTGAGAAGAAAACTTATATAGTAAAAAAACTAACTACAATTATCTAAAAAAACTTATGTACGGATATTAGCAAAAACTTAAGCGGGAAAAAAATTAGTTTGGTTTAATATAGTATAGATTTGTATTGCGGAAATTATTTATTTTAATTTATATATATATATTTATTATAAAATAAATTGAATAAAATTGAATTATCTGAAATGAAATTAACGGTAAAAAAAACAAGTTTTTGGTCTTAGTACTTTTTTCATCAATTTTAATTACGTCTTAAGTTGTTTTTATATTTTTTTGTCTCAATTGTTTGTCCAATTAATAAAATGAGTACATTATAGTTTAAGCAAAGAAAAAAAACAACAAATAAAATATATTAAAATTAATTTAAAATTGTTTTATTAATATATATACGTAGCGAAGAGAAACTAATAATATAAATTAATATAATATTAAGAACTTGTTATATCCGTACAGATTAAAAAGGGTATATATATAGAGCAAGTTAATCTATTTTTTATAGAAGAGAGAATGAAGTGGACTCAAATCAATTTCATAAAAAATTTAAGAAATAAAATCAAATAATAAAATATTCTCATTTTGTGATGTGTATATCCCATGCATATTGCATGTGCAAATGAAAAATAATCCAATAAATTGAAAATCAAATGTATGATCTCTGGTTAGGCATGATTCGCGTGATAATCATATGACTTTTTAATGGCATTTTTTGTAATTTGGTAAATACGAACATAATTGTCGTTCTCTTCTTATTTTTTTATGTTCATCCCTTTCTTTCAAATAAAATATCTTAATTCTTATAGTTTTGTAGAAAAATACATTTTTTATACAAAATACACAAAAACAATCTATTTAAAAAATCAATCTACAATGAAGAACAACATTGTAATTAAATTCGTTTGTGATTAAATTCATCTTACATGGAAATCAAACATCTAGATTAAAGAAAAAATATTATCTTTTGAAGATAAAGCGTGCTAGAGAACAATACTACGTAGTTATTAAATGTAGCAACTATTAAATTCAGCATAATAGAGAATAATAGTAATTATTATGTTGTATACACTATATTATCGGCGCTTATGCCATCTATATTTCCATGTGCAATTAAAAAATAATATAATTAATTAAATATATATATATATATGATTTCTTGTTATGCATGATACGCCTAATTAAAATAAAATCAAATATATTTGAAAAAAAATCTCAAAAATACAAATTGAAACGAAATAAATGTGTTGGTTAGTTTACTAAAGCTCAACTCGAGTCAACTTGTTTAATTAAAAAATTGAGATGAATAATTTTTTTTCAAGATAATAATTTTAATTAAAATAAATCATTTGCGTGAAAATAGGAGACTCTGAAAATTCAGAATGTATTTGTTGAATTACTTATACACAACAAGTCTTGAGCTTAAAAATATAATACCATGCCCATTTTTTCTTATCAACAATATGGCTCATGAATTTGACGAACAAAAGAGATATATATATATATATATATATATATATATATATATATATATATATATATATATATAAAATAATGAACGGTTGATGCTGGTTGAAGCTCTCTTGAGCTCAAGAAGAGCGTCGAAGAGCGGATATTCTCAAACTAATATTTTTTACTTAATTTTCGTAGTTTAAAATAATTTAATAAATTTTGTGTCTTCAATTTCATTGAATTAGCTAGTTATTCTTTACTTAAAAATAGTTTATTAAGAGGTAGAGACTTCACTCAATTGTAATCTTACTCAATATTGGAATAAGAATTTGAATTGTGAGGATTAAATATTCGATTTCACAGTTTGTAGAAATGCTCAAGATCGACACAATTGACATTGAGTCCCCGTTACTTCACTCTCGGTGTCGAAAATTAAGTGTAGGTTTCTTGTGGATGTGTCGAGGCTGATGCAGAGGATAACGTAGTTACCGCGCGCAATATATCTTGGTTCAGGCTGCCTGATTGGACAAGGAGATTATCATTAATGATCAGCACTTGGTGGTAAAAGTCTTTATTTTGAAAAGATTTTTTTTTTCTTGCAAGATGCAATTTAACTTATGAAATTGAGATTAATTAGGGTTCATTTAACTAGGAAATCAAAATTAACCATTGTGTTTTTTATTGAGGGATAATTATTGAAACTATCTAATAATACTCTTGTTTACTTGTAATTTTAAGTTATTTTTGATTGAAGGATAATTATTGAAACAATCTAATAATACTCTTGTTTACTTGTAATTTTAAGTTAATTACACTTGTTGCTCTTCATACTCAATTCTTGTTACAAAAGCTTACCTGATGATCGAGTAAGAGCTCTTTTAGACGAGTTTATTTAAAAACACTTATAAAATTTATATATAGTTGTTATATATAAAAAATATATATTTTATAAATAGTCAAATGTTAAATTTTATAAATAGTTGTTATATATAAAAAAATAATTAAAAAATTAACAAAATAATATATTTGGATTTTTTTGTGTATATAAAATTTAATAATTTTACAGATATATTACATTTTTTATTGTTTAAGTTTTAAAAACTTATAAGGTGTTTAAAAATACATTTTCTCTTACTTTTTTTTTTTTAAACGGCTTATTTTTAAGTTTTATAAAATCTTTTTTAAAAAATTTATCAAATACCCTTCTCTCAGAGACTAATAGTCACACTTTTTTCACAAAATACAAAAAATGTATGACTATTAGTCTTGTTGGGGAGTAATTTTAAGAGCTTATAAGCTCCTAAACAATTTATAAGTTGTTTTAAAGAGCTAAGAGCTTATAAACTTCGCTAAACACGCTCAGACATTATTTTTTATTACGTCTTTAATTACTTAATTTTAATAATTCGTAATAAGTAGGACGAGAAGCAGAAGAGCAAGAAGTTTTTTGTTAATGATGTCAAATAGCTAGTACTTTTGTATTCCTTTCTCTTTATAAAAAAGTATTTAAGTTCTTTAAAAGATCTAGCTGGACATTTTGCATCAAATTATAGAGCTAGCGATAATGTTGCTATTGTCAACCCATTTTTTTAATAAATTCATCCATTTACTAACTACTACACTATTTTATTAAAAAATAAAAATATAATAAAGGGGTGATGCATGTATTTATAAAGAACTAATTGTGAAAATAAAATATATTAAGAATATAAAAATAAAAATAATAATTAGGCCTGATTTATTTTTATTTTTTTATTGAAAGGAATGTTTGATATTATTATTGATTTATTAAATTTAAAATATAATTCTAATTTTATAAAGTAGTGTTGACTATATTTAGTAAGGGATGAACTGAACTTATACTAAAAAGAGTGGTTTAATTAGACTTATACCCAAACACTGCTTACAAGCTTATTTGAAATTGCATGGCTACATACATTATTATTATGCTTACAATGACTCGGTATTAATTTATTGATGATCATCATCCTGCAAGGACTCCAAACCCTAATTTTTCTCCGGCCACGTCGTACACCACTTCCATGTTCTGCTGCGCCATATTCCCGAATACAGAAAAATCGTACTCTGAGTGACCGGCAAAAGCAAGGCACGATAAACTTGAATTAACATTGAAAACTATTCCGGAAGGGTCAACTTCAACCGCCACGTCGCCCTCAAATGTGAACGCTATAGTCGGAAATTCGATGATACCATTGGGAACATAAAAACAAAGGTCCAGTATCTCAAAGGCAGGTGCGATTGGGTATCGCTTTTTGTTCATCTGACGCTTGAATTCCTTGCTCATCGCGATGTAGGCCTTTTTCGGGAGCCGGGTGATCATCGTGCCGGAGTCTATAAAGTTTATGTCCTTTTTGAAAACCGATTGGGGTATACGTAATGGTTTACTCCCTACGGTTATGGACGTAATCTTGATGAAGTAGAAATATGGAATCTCTGGGATGTAAATCAAAGAAGTAAATTTCACGTTTTTCGTGTTATTGATATTTCTCCCGAAGGTCAAATGCCCCGTTAAGTTTGAATTCGATGTAGGGAGAAAGTAGGAGAAGAACTTGCCGTATATTTGTTCGGTTTGGGACACGACGGATAGATGGCCTCGGCTGAGGCCGAATATTCCGGCTGTCTTGCCGAAATCGTCCCCGGTGTTGTTTTGGCCACACCCGAACATGAAATTAGGAAACACTTGGTTCGATTTCAGGGTGAGTTTTTCTTTGGCCAAGAAACCGATGGTGTACGATAACTGATGGTGGTATGACACAAAGTAGACACACGTACGATTTTCGTAGCAGGCAAAATCAGATGAATTTTTAGGGCATTCGGGGTCGTTGCACGAAATATTGGAATACGAAGTTGACTTGCGAGGGTCAAAGGTTCGATCTAGCTGCTTGTAGCATTGCCCAAGGCACGGCTGGCATTGAGTCCATGTTATGTCGCTTCCTGTGTCCATATTGAGGTGTAGGTTTCTTTTGGGTGTGCCGAGGCCGATGCGAACGACGTAGCCACCGAAGTCTAGGCTATCGCCCGATTCGACGGGGATAGTAGTATGATCATCACTACAGTGTATGTTGTTTGTGTTCATCATGATTTTGTGACGCATGAGATTTACCCTTCGTTCATCTCGACGGAGGATCTTTTCGGCCCACGACGATGATGAAGTGGCACCATCAGCAGCAACATCGCATAGTCTTTCTCTGTGGAAAATCTCAAACACCGCAGTTGTGCTATCCTTACCTTAATTCACAAAAAATATAAGAGTAGTAATAATTTCATCTTATTCATTACTATTATCGAAATTCAAATTAATTGTATAAAAATAATTACCTGTAGCTTGATTAGTGGTGAAAGAAGAATTAATGCAATTAGGTAAATAATGATGTTGACCGAGTTCAAGGGTATGGTGAGTACGAGATTTGATTTGCGAAGAAGAGTAGCAAAACGAAAATAGAGAAAAGTAAAAGACGAATATCATTAATATTATTATTGAGTTATAATATTTGAGAGAAGCCATAAAAATTAAATAGGTATAGATTTTAATTTCTTTCTATTAATATATATATATATATATATATATATATGAAATTTCAAGAGAATATAATTATAAATTGTAGCAATCATTAAATTTAACCTAATAGAGAATAAAACTAAGAAATTCTCACAACAATGATCACGTTGGACTCGACATGGAGATTAAAATATATTGTGTTATTGAATTTTTAATTAAAATGTTAAGGATAAAAGTTTATTTTTAAATTAATAAAATATTATGTTATTTACTTTTTAACCAAAACGTTTAGGTAAATTATATTTTACAAACCATCCCCAACCGAGAAATCAAAACTTAAACATAAAATAAGTTTAAGTTTAAGTTTACAGTAATTTGACTCCAACCGAAAAACCAATATTTAAACTTAAAAGAATATTCTTTAAATATTATTTTTATACAATTATTTATATTATTTTTATAAATAATCAACATCTTTATAAATTTACTATTTAACCACATAACTTTTAAAATCAAAAAAAAATTATAAATATTATTTTCAATTTACCTGCTTATCGATCAATTTTGTTGTTGTGATTCGTAGTTTATTTTTTTTGTAATTTGTAGCATTTTATTTTAAATATTTTATTTTATTTTATTTTTATTATCAATTAAATATTTAATATTTAATTATATTTCATATTGTGATATTTATTTTTTATAAAATAATTTATTTTAATTATTAATGATATGATTATTTAAAAACATTACATTACAAAAAATATTAAATAAGAAACAAAAAAGATTAATGAGTCATTTTTATTAATTTATAAAAAAAAGATCATTTTATAAATATTGAATAGTTTTTTATTTGTGTTTACGGTAAATTTAAGTATTTTTTTGGTGGGTTTCACCATAAAACCTATAATAGGTTTATGTTTTGATATCGGTTGGAGCATCTATCCTACTCCAAAATAGATTTTTGGTATCGATTGAAGATGTTATAATAAATAGTTGAGAGTAATGTTTTGTAAATAATACAGGTACTCACGCTAAAAAAACGGTTAATTGATAAAAGTAAAAAAGTGTCATAAGTTATACGAAGTACTAAAGTATATATAATTAAAGTATATATAATTCTGTCTTTATAAAATTTAGCAACCATTAAATTCTACCCTATATTATAGAGAATATTAGTTATTATTACATTGTACTCTATATTATTGGATATTGCATGTGCAATTGAAATATAATCAATAAATTGAAATTCAAATCTATGATATCTTGTTAAGCAGGATACACATACTTGAGAACATGGAGTATTATATTGTATACCCTATATTATAGAGAATATTAGTAATTATCATATTGTATACTCTATATTATTGGATATTGCATGTGCAATTGAAATAAAATGCAACAAACTGAAATTCAAATTTATGATATCTTGTTAGGATGAATACACATACTTGAGAACATTCTTTATTAGGGTGATTTTGAAAAAGCTGAAATTATTCATGTTTTTTTAGAATTAAATGAGTTTATTCTAATTATAAGTTAAGTAATTTATACCATAATTATGCTTTTTAATTATCATCAATAAATTTAAAATAAATTATCAAAATTATTTTACGTATTTGCTGATAACTGCTGTCAAAATAATAAAATAAATCTAAGATAATAAAATAAATATTAATTTTAATTTAAATTAATTATTAATTTAAATAGTAATATTTATTTTCAAAATTTTAATTGTAATAATAAATTTTAATTTCAATTTAATTTTAATATTCAACATAAATATTAATTTTATAAATTTTAATTTAAATTGTCAAATCTAAATTTATAAGTTTTAATATAAATTAATATATTAAATACCATGGTTAAGTTTTTAACATAAGGGTATTATAGTCTTTTTATAATTCAAAATTTACCCTTTAATATAATTAAAAACCTCTTAAATTCCTATTTTTTAAAGGAAAAACATAAATTCCTTTTTAAAAGTGAAAAACATGAGGTATTGTTTATAATTAGTAAAAATAATATTCTCTTTTTCCCAATAATACTTAGTTATTATTATATTGTATACCCTATATTATAAAAAATATTAGGAATTATTATATTGTATACTCTATATTATTGAATATTGCATGTGCAATTGAAATATAATGCAATAAATTGAAATTCAAATCTATGATATCTTGTTAGGCAGGATACATACTTGAGAACTTATTATTAAATTAAATTGGATACCCTATATTATTGAGAATATTAGTAATTATTATATTGTATACTTTATATGACTGGATATTGCATGTGCAATTGAAATATAATGTAATAAATTGAAATTCAAATCTAATGATACAGAATACAAATGATAATCATCTGACTTTTTAATGGCATTTTTGCAATTTAGTGAATGTGTAATTACACTGGTTGTCATTCTCTTCTTATTTTATCATGTTCATCCATTTCATTCAAATTAAAAATCTTTATTGTTCCCACTTTTGCAGAAAAACATTTTTTATACAAATAAACAAAAACAATCTATTTAAAAAAAATCATATCCACAAAATTAGATAAAACATTTATTAAATTTTTTATCTTACACCACGAAGAACAACCTCACATTTAAGTTCATTTGTGATTAAATTCTGTTGTGCTCTTTTACGATGCTCTGACACCACTTGTTGCGATATTAAAAACTAAATCTCTCACGACTTTCGAAATATATATGAGATGCGAAAAAATGATAAACGAAAAGAACGAACACACGAATTTACGTGGAAACCCAAAACACGGGAAAAACCACAAGAAGAAAGAACCAATTCACTACATCCTTGAGGCTTACAATAATCCGTTTTATTGCACTCTATAATTATCGTCTACCGGAGAACCCTAATTTATAGGTGTAGAAAATCTATCAAATTAGAAACAATTAGAATTAGGAATAAATTATTTTCCTAATATATGACTCCTAAATCCCTAAGAAATAGAATTATATTCCAATATAATTCTTATTTCCTAACCAATTAAATAAATCAAAAACCTATATTTGGAGTCCAAAAAACGCAGCGAAAAATCGCACAAGAAAGCTGGCGCACACGCCAGACTGCTAAATCGATCTTTTCGCACCCCAACTCCAAATTTCATCCCGATTTACTTTTCTTTGGATTCGAGTCATATTTCAACAAATTTATCTTACATGAAAATAAAGTATCCATAAGAATAAAAATCACATCTATTGAAAATAAAATGTAATAGAGAATAATAGTAATTATTGTAAAATTTAGCAACTATTAAATTCAACACAATAGAGAATAATAGTAATTATTATATTGTATATCCTATATTATACGTGCTTATGACATCTATATTTAATTACACGTGCAATTAAAAAAATAATAGAATAAATAAAAAAAATCTAAGATCGCTCGTAGACATGATACACATAATAAAAATAAAATAAAATATATTTGAAAAACTTTCTCAACAACAAAAATTGACATGACATGGGTGTTCGGTCAGTTGACTCAAGTTCAACTCGAGTCAACTTGTTTAATTAACAAATTGGGATAATTTTTATTTTTTACAAGAGATTTTAATTTAAATTAATAAATTATTTTTAAATGTATTATTAATTGAATTACTTATAAATAACATGTCAAGTATTGATCTTAAAAATACAATACAACGCCCATTGTCTTATCAACAGTTCGCTCAACCTGACTCGTTCACAGTGATCATAATAAGGTATGGCTCATAAACTAAAAAGTCAACTATCGAGCGGCCTGTTAAATGTTGGTGTACCGTGCACAGGGTAGTTCACTTTCCCCTCGCTAGATGCAAGACGAGTTGGTTACTATCAACTAAAAATGTTTCTACTTTCTCGGCTAATTCATTATAAAATTGAAGTAGCAACAATGAAATACAATACAATCATCCCAAATTAATTATGAATCATGAAATTGATGCTCTTGTCCTTCAATGGATTTATAGCAACTGTCTCCCACGAAATTCTCGTTTTAATATATTATAAATCTAAATCCACCTCCTCAAGAACTTGAACCACTTCAATAATAATAATAAGGCTTCCCGAATTCACCCACCTTACACTATCATCACGCCCGCCTCAAGGATTTAGCCGATGCGGAACTCACTAGGGGTGTTCATAGGTCTAATACCGGACAGAACCGGACTGAAACCGGAATTAATATTGAAAAACTATTAAAATATGACTCGAATCCGTAGGAATTTTGTTTCCTTATTTAGGATATATTGAATATAATTCTATTCTTTATGAATTTAGGAGTCATATATTAGGAAAAATGTTTATTCATATTCTTATTGATTACCTAATTTATGAGTTTTCTACACCTATAAATAGGGATCTCCATAGACACAATTATGTGTGTAGAACACGAGTTAATACCATCATAGAGAGAGATAATATTGTGTGAGATTAGAAGGTTTTAGAGTGGATATAAATCCTTGTAATCGTCGTCAATATTATAGTGAAAGTTCTCGTCGTTCCTCCCGTGGTTTTTCCCGATTTGGGTTTCCACGTAAATTTCTTGTCTCCTTCTTTATTTATTGTTGAGTTATTTTCGGGGTTCCGCATTATTATTCTTACTATACATCGTCGATCTGCAACAAGTAGTATCTAGTGGCACCGGTCTTGATCGTGTGGCGTTCAAAGCTTTGTCCCGTAACAAGTGGTATTAGAATCAGATTACGATCTTAAAAGCTAACAAAAACCATGACCCGGAAACCGTACCGAAATAGTACCGGTTCGGACCGAACCGCATCGATAAATTCGGGTCTGGTCCAATTTTGAACTGAAGAAAACTGAAATAATTTAAAATTTTAATAAATTAAATTAAAATAATGATTAAAATTAATTTTTTATATTTTTAAATATTTAATTTTATTTAATAAATAGAAATATCATTTTTAAGTAATTAAATATTTTTAAAATAAAAAAATATATTGTTTTTTATTTACTTATAGATTATTTTAGTATATTAATTATATTAATTATTAATAATTTAATATATAGGGAAAAAATTAGTTTAAAAAAATTATATTTGATAAATAGAAAAATTAAAAAAAAAACAATTTATCAAGTTGTTTATTTATTTATTTAAAATATGACAATTTGTATTATTAATAAATTAAATTCCGGTCCGGGTCGGATTTTACCAATTTTTAACCAAAACCGCGTCGGAAACCGGAAACTCATTTTTAGTTGAACCGAAAATCGGTATGAAATTTTACCGGTCCAAATTTGAATAGTGAGGATTAAGGATTCAATCTCACTATTTGTAGAAATTCTCAAGTCACGATTAGCATTAATTGAGTCCACCTTAAAATATTATTATCCTGTAATTTTTATTTAAGGCCAATGTTTGATTTTAATATTATTGATTTATTAAGTTCAAATTTGAATTCTGATTTTATAAAGTAGTGATGCACTCTTACCTTATACCAAAACATTGCTTATTACTACAATTTACAAGTTTATTTGAAATTCCCATGTCAACATACATTATTATTATTATTATTATTATTATTATTATTATTATTATTATTATTATTATTATTATGTTGTAATTCGATATTTATTTCACAATCGGCGATCCTTCCAGTTGATCACCTTGCGGGGACTCTGAACCCTAATTTTCCTCTGGCGATATTGTACACCACCTCCATATTCTTCTGCGCTTTAAATCCGAATACGAAAATATAATCTTCTTCGCGAAAGTAAGGCACACTTTTCTTGTATTAACCATGTTGAGGAATTTGACGAACAAAAGATAAAAAAAATAATCAACGGTTGATGCTGGTTGAAGCTCTCTTGCTCTCAAGATGAGCACCCAAGAGCGGACAGGTACATACTCAAAATAATATTCTTTACTTAGTTTTCGTAGTTTAAAATAATTTATTAAATTTAGTATCATCAATTTGAATTAGCTAGTTATTATTTACTTAGTTTTCATAGTTATAAATAGTTTATTAAGAGGTAGAGACTTCATTCAATATTGAAGTACGAGTTTGAAATTTGTAGAAATGCTCAAGATCATCAGGATTATTGACATTGAGTCCCCGCTACTTCACTCCCGATGTCAAAAATGAAGTGTATGTTTCTTGCCCATGCAGACAATATTGTAAAACTCTTTATTTTGCAAAGAGATTTTTTTTTTTTGCAAGATGCGACCACTATCTAATTTAATCTAATTACAATATTCTTGTTTACTTCTAGTTTAATTGAAGTTATAATTAATCTTGTTTTCTTTTTCAAGGATGAATAAACTGCTATTTATTTGGTACCGAATCAGACTTTAAGTATGTGCAGAATGGAAATTAAAAAAAACATTTATAGATATAACATAATTTTGTCCCAAACATATCTATTTGCACAAATGTAAGTTCCTTTTCTTTTAAGCTCAAAACAATATGGATTCTCTAGCTAGTTTCTATAAGTTCGTCATTTAGCAATATAAATGGGAGCTCTATCCAGATTTAGTATATTCTTATGTTTTTTATCATCTCACTACATGCGTAATATAATAGTTCTCATCGATCCTCATTTATCTTTCGATGAAAAGCTAATTATTAGGACGAGTCATATACATGGTTTACGTTTATAATTTTTAGGAATAATTATAATTTAATAGCTGAACTATAGACACTTTTATATTTTAGTGGTTCATCGTTTTTTTTTGTGGTTCAGTGTCTGATCTATAGCTTAATTACAGTTTGGTGGGCTGAAACGACGGATCCCGTCGACACGTGGCTGACACGTGCATTTAGCTTACAGGTGTCCCAATTGCATTGACTTGCGGTGAGAAATTACACTCAACATTCAATTGTTCCTTCTCCAGAATACTGTATTAACTAGGGTTATTATTTTTTCCCCCAAAATTCAATTGCTCCTTCTCCAGAATCTCAAAATCAATGACCCTGCCGGTACACCACCGCCTCTCCTTCACCTTGTTCGCCTCTGTCAACAGAAGGAAACACTCAGTCACACACTCGATCTCGCACAATAATAAACTCAGCGTCGTAAGGATCCAGTGAAGGATTAAGCGATGAAGGAAACACTGAAGAAATCCCACCCGCTGTTGCAACCACCACCACATTCTCTGCTTGAGAGGCTCAAAGATTACAGTCGGGAAGACGCTTATGGCCTCTGGAACGACCTCTCCTTTATCAAATACTGTATTTACAAAATAAAAAAAATAAAAAAGCAAATATTGTATTTACAAAAATTGACCCAAATTATTATGAAAAAATCTAAACCAAGAACTATGTTAATTCAAGAAAAAAATCTCTCCACTCTCTCTTCTCCCTCTCCTTTATTTTCTAGATCCGCTTGAAATCGGGCCGTCTCCATCATCTCGAGAATTTCAATTCGCTCTGGACCAATCGATTACTCATCGTCCTTCTAATCTCTGATTGGGCGATCAACGAGAACTCCTTGTTCTGCTAACTTCCGCGTCGTTCTCTCGCTCGGCCCGCTGGAGCGAGTTTTCTGGTCATTGGTCACAGTCGTACCCTGGTTACTGTTTGTAAAAGATGAGATTGAAAAAACATAATTATTATTTTGATTATTTATTTACTTAATTAATGAAATTCTGTAAAAAAAAAAAAGAAAAGTTAAAAGTTTTATTATTATTATTATTATTATTATTAATAATGTATGTGTTGATAAATTATGGAAAAGTCAATAATACCCTTTATCAGCCAAAGCTGAACACGAGCCGTGTCGTAGTAAACCGCCATTTCAACCATTAAAGTATAATTAAGTTATAGTTTAGACACTGAACTACAAAAAAAAAAAGATAGGCCACCAAAATATGAAAATGTCTATAGTTCAGACACTAAACTATAATTTTAATTAGAAGTCTGACCTGCCGGTGAATGTCAAGTAATTCTCCTCCATTTTAACCTTCTACTCTGCTAGCTAGTCGTAGTTTTTCACTCGTTATGATTAAGTGTGATTGATATTTAAATTAACAACTTGCTTAATTTAATATGATTTGGTGGTTGCACTTGTAGGTCGTTGCAACCTTTCCCAAACTTGTTGCTCGTGACGATCGAGTAAGGTACCTGCTACATTTTTATTAAGTCTTTAAATTTCTTTTTTTTAGTTACTTATTTTAATAATTCGTAATAAGTGCGTGAAGCAGAAGAGCAAGAAATTTTCTGTTAATGACGTCAAATAGCTACTACTTCCGTTCCATATTAATAGTCACAGTTCTTTTGTTATTTGTGAAGGAAGTGTGACTATTGCTTTGAAATAAAAGTAGTAGTAGCCTAGTACTTGTATTCCTCTACTTAATTATAACAAAGGGTATTTAAATTTTAAAACATATGAAGGCATTTTGCACTAAATTATAGAGGATAATATTGCACTTTTCACCACATTTTTTTTAATTCGTTCACCCATTTACTTAATACACTATTTTATTAAAAATTAAAAATATATTAATTATGATTTTAATTTAAGGGAATGTTTGATAATATTATTGATTATTAAAAGTTCAAAATTTAATTCTAATTTTATAAAGTGGTGATGTATTAGTAATGGAATGAAATTAATCATTAAAAAGAGTGGTATAAATAGTAAAGCACTTTTAACTTATATTCAAATCATTGTTTACAAGCTTATTTGAAATTGCATGTCTACATACATTATTAATATTATGTTATTATGCTTACAATGACTTTATTCATCTGGATTGATCCAACTAATGATCAGCCTGTAGGAACTCCGAACCCTAATTTTCCTCCAGCAACATCATACACCACCTCCATGTTCTGCTGCACCATCTCCCCGAATACGGAAATATCATCGCCCTCTTCTCCGGTGATACCGCGGAAAGCAAAGCACACTAGTCTTGGATCAACCACGTAAAATATTCCGAAACGGCCAACCTCAACCATCACCTCGCCCTCAAATGTGAACGTTATAGTCGGAAATTCGACGTTGTTGCTATTTGGAACATGAAAACAGGTGTCGAATTCATCCATGGGAGGTGCGATCAGGTATCGCTTTGTGTTCATCTGACGCTTGAATTCGTCGCGCATCGCGATGTAAGCCTTTTTCGGGAGACAGGTGACCACCGTGCCGGAGTCTATAATGTTTTTGTCATTCTCAAAAACCGATGGGTCTATCCGTAATCGTTTACACCCTACGGTTATGGACGTAATCTTGATGAAGTAATATGGAGACATTTGGTCTTGAATCAAAGGAGTGAAATTCACGCCTTTCGTGTTATTGATATTTCTCCCGAATGTCAAATGCCCCGTTGAGCTTACATTCGAGGGGAGAAAGTATGAGAAGTACTCGCCGAATTTTCGCTTGGTTTGAGACACGAAGGATAGAGGGCCTCGGCTGAGGCCTAATATTCCGGCTGTCTCGCCGAAGTCTCCGGTGTGGTTTTTGCCGCATCCGAACATGAAATTAGGAAACGCGTCGTTTTTTGTCACGGTGAGTTTGTCTTTGGCCATGAAACCGATGGAGTACGCTTGATCGCCGCCGTAAACCGCATAGTAGAGACACGTACGATTTTTGTAGCAAAAGAAATTGGATTGTGGGCATTCGGGGTCGGTGCACGAAATATTGGAGTACGTAGTTGATTTGCGAGGGTCAAAGGTTTTATCTCTCTGACTGTAGCAATTCCAAAGGCACGGTAGGCATTGAGTCCAAGTTAGATCGCTTCCGGTGTCGAGAATGAGGTGTAGGTATCTCGTGGGTGTGCCTAGGCCCATGCGGACGATGTAGGAATTGTAGTCTAAGTTATCGCCCCATTGAACGGGGACACTGTCATGATCATCATCAACTTCAACACCGTGTATGTTTGTGTTCATGTTCGTTTTCATGATTGTTTGACTGATATGCTTTACCCTTTGTTTGTCTTGGCGGAGAATCTTTTCGGCCGACGACGGCGATGATGATGATGTGGCACCATCAACGCATAGACTTCGCCTGCGGTAAACCTCAAACACCGCCGTTGGACTATCCTTACCTTAATTCACCAACAATATAATTGTAGTAGTAATAATTTCATCTTATTCATGATTATTATCAATTTTCAAAATAATTGTATAATAATAATTACCTGGAGCTGGATTAGTGGTCGATGACGGATTGATACAGCGTGAGAGTTGACCATGTTGACTCAGGTCAAGGGTATGGTGAGTAGTACGAGATTTGATTTGCGAAGCGTAGCAAAACGAAATTAGATGAGAGAACAAGTAAATGGCGATGATCATCATAAATAATATTATTGAGTTATAATATTTGAGAGAAGTCATCAAAATTATATATGTATAGTTTATAATTTTTTTTTTCTGTTAATACATATATTATGTTATCTATCAATATCTTCAATATATATATAGAGGTGAAATTTTAATAGAATATAATTATAAAATGTAGAAACCTTTAAATTAAGAGTGATTTTGGATTAGGGGTAATTTTTTATGTTTGTTTAAGATTAAATGACCCATCTTTTCCTAATTATAAATCAAGGAAATTTAATTAATAAAATGCAGTTAAGAAAAAAATATGCAGAGGAAAACAAATAAGAGCATCTCCAACCGATACCAAAAACTTATTTTGGAGTAGGGGAGATGCTCCAACCAATACCAAAACATAAACCTATTATTGGTTTATAGGTGGGACCCACACAAAAAATACTTATATTTACGTTTACCGTAAACTCAAACCAAAAACTATTTTTTATTTATAAAATGATTATTTTTTTTATAAATTAATAAAAATAACTTATCAATTATTTTTTAGTATCTTATTTAATATATTTTGTAATTTAATTTTTTTAATAATCATATTATTAATAATTAAAATAAATTTTAATAAAAATATTTTTAATAATGAAATAAAAATAAATATCACAATATGAAATACAATTAAATAATTAAATTATATAATTAACATTAAAAATAAAATAATAATAAACAAGATATTTAAAAAAATGCTACAAATTACAAAAACAAAAATAATTAATAATTAGTTTTTTTGTGTTTTAATGTAATTTTTTTAATAATTAAATAATATTTTATTTAGTATTATTTATATTTATTATGTTTGAAAATTTAAATTGAAAATAATATTAATTATATTTTTTAATTTAAAAAATTATGAGATAAAATTGTAAATTTGTAATGATGTTGATTATTTATATAAATAGTATAAAAAATTATATAAGAAGAATATTTAAAAAAAAATTATTTTAAGTTAGAGTATTAGTTTCTCGGTTGGAGTCAAATTACTGTAAACGTAAACTTAAACTAATTTCGAGTTCGGTTGGAGTCAAATTACTGTAAACTTAAAATAAAACTTATTTTTTGAGTTCGGTTGGAGTCAAATTACTGTAAACTTAAAATAAAACTTATTTTTGAGTTTGTGTTTTTGTGTTCGGTTGGAGATGGCCTAAGAAGGCTTTAAAAAATGTAGTTAATTCCTTTGATTATAATTATAACTTTAGCAATACTTTAATTAATAAAAAATAAAAAATTAATAAATACTAAATTTTAAAATATATTTTATGAGTTATTAGATGTAATTTAATAAATTACAATACCTCTTTTCCAAAATAGTTCTTAAATTAATCATAATCGAGAATAATAATTAATCATACTAAGAGAGTTCCCGCAACAATAATCACCAGGACCGGACACGAAGATTAAAAAAAAATAGTGTTATTAAATTTTTGACCAAAATGTTTGGGTAAAAAATGTATTTTTAAGTTAATAAAGTATGTAATTGAGATTATTGTTTCAAAAGAAATTTTTTTTGGTAAAGGAGTCTTTTAATTTATGTATTTAGATTTTATACTATAAATTTTACTTTTAAATTAAGTGTTTTAATATTTTACTTTATTTAATTTTTAGGATGGTAACTTCCATGTTATTACAATCAAGAGCACATTATTAAAATGTTAATTATTATTTTATCCTTACATTTAATATATATGTATTATTAATAGAATGTTCATTTAGGTAAACTACTTAAAATTATAATTAAGAAAAATTAATACCCTAAATCATATAAAAACTTGTAAAATTATACTTTTATCAAAACAACCCTTAAAAAAATAAGTGAAAATTTAAAAATATATATGTTTTTTAATAGAAAAATAGAAATAAATATCTTCTTAAATGAGATAAGACCAATGGTATGAAACAACTAAAAAACGAAAGCGTGATTAATATGATACAAATCGAGTAGTAATTATTATTGGTACAATATTTAAATAGTAAAAATACTCAAGTGCCGTGCCAAAAAAAGTTCGCTAATAAAAGTAAAAATGTGTCATAATTATAATACTAAAGTATAATTATCTCATTATAAAATGTAGCAAAACATTAAATTCAACATAATAGAAAATATGTAATTATTATATTGTATACATTATGTTATTGGTGCTTATGCCATTCATATTGCATGTGTAAATGAAAAATAATCCAATAAATTGAATATCAAATCTATAATCTAATGTTAGGCATGATACGTGTGATAATCACATGATTTTTTAATGGCAGTTTTGTAATTTAGTAAATACGAATGAATGTGTAATTACATAATTGTCGTTCTATTTTTTCATGGTCATCACTTTCATTCAAATAAAAAATCTTAATTCTTCTACTTTTGTAGAAAAAAACATTTTTTATACAAAATAAACAAAAACAATCTATTTAAAAAATTCAATCTACAATGAAGAACAATATTATAATTAAATTAATTTGTGATTAAATTTATCTTAGTTAAAAGAAAGCATCTATTAAAGAAAAAAACCATCTATTAATGAAGATAAAATGTAATAGAGAGAATAATAGTAATTATTATAAAATGTAGCAACCATTAAATTCAACAAAGTAGAGAATAATAGTAATTATTATGTTCCATACCCTATATTATTCGCGTTTATGTCATCTATATTGCCATGTGCAATTAAAAAATAAAGAATAAATTAAAATAAAAATCTATTATTTCTTGTTAGGCATGATACCTGTAATTAAAATAAAATCGAATATATTTGTAAAACGTTTTCAACCATACAAATTGACACGACATGAGGGTGTGGTCGGTTTACTAAAGTTCAACTCGAGTCAACTTGTTTAATAAAAAAATTGACATGAAGTTTTTTTTTAATGAGCTAGCAATTTTAATTAAAATAAATTATTTGCGTGAAAGTAAAATACTCAAACTTTGAAATGTATTTGTTGAATTACTTATAAACAACAAGTCAAGTTTTGAGTTTAATAATATAATACCCATGCCCATTTTTTCTTATCACAAGTTTAGCTCAACCTGACTCATTCACATAGATCATAATAGGGAATGACTCCTGAATTTGACGAATAAAATGATCAAAAGATATAAAAAAATGTTGAACACTTTTAGATGCTGGTTGAAGCTCTCTTGAACTCAAGAAGAGCCCAAGAGTGGACACGCAAATACTCAAAACTAATATTCTTTACTAGTTTTCGTAGTTAGAATAATATAATGAATTTCATTGAAATATTTATTCTTTAATTAGTTTTCATAGTTATAAAAAGTTTATTAAGAGGTAGAAAATTCACCCAACTGTAAACTTCTTACTCTATATTGGAGTACGAATTTGAATTGTGAGGATTAAAGATTCGATCTCACACTACTACAAAAACGGGTTTTAGAGATGCTAAAAAGTGTCACTAAAAGTAATTTTTAGTGATACTTTTACTATAGTGGCGCTTTGATAAAGTGTCACTTGATTTGGCGTTTCTATAGGTAAGTATTTACAGAAATGCTCAAAGCACGATTGACATTGAGTCCACGTTACTTCAGTTGCGATTTTGTAGCAGTCGAAATCAGATTGAGAGCATTCGCGATCGATGCACAAAATATTGGAGTATTTAAAGGTTTGATTTTGCTTCTTGTAGCAATGCTCGAGGCACGGTAGGCATTGAGTCCACGTTAGTTCGCTTTCGGTGTCAAAAATTAGGTGTGCCGCCGAGGCCCATGCGGACGTTGTAGCTACCACCGTAGTCTAGGCTATTTGTGTTCATGATTTTGTGACGGATGTGTTTTACCTTAGTTTGTTTCGGCCCACAAATACGATGATGTGATGATGTGGCACCATCGACGCATAGTCTATGCCCTGTGGAAAATCTCAAACACCGCCAGTTGTGCTATCCTTACCTTCACCAAAATTATGGAGTAGTAATAATTTCATCTTATTCATGATTATTATAGAATTTCAAATTAATTGTATAATAAAAATTACCTGGAGCTGAATTAGTGGTGGACAACGAATTAATGCAGTTTTAATTGGGAAAGAATGATGTTGACTGACGTCAAGAGTCCGGTAAGTACGAGATTTGATTTACGGGGTAACAAAACAAAAATAGAGAAACGTAAACGACAATCATCTTAAATAATATTATTGAGTTATAATATTTGAGAGAAGCCATCAAAAATTGAATATGTAAAGATTTTAATTTGTTTCTGATTATATATATATATATATATATATATATATATATATATGAATGATATATACGGAGCTTTCTATACGTATCAATGCGTAAGCACATCACAAAATATGAATATTATTCTCTCTTCTATAAAAATAGATTAATTAATATAATACTACAGTAAAATCTCCATACAATAATATCGTTGGGATCGAAAAAAATATTACTATAAAGAGTTGTTCTTATACTGGGTTTTACAAAATAAAAATAATTTTTTCGTATAAAAAATATTATAAATATAAAAATAATATACATATAATATTATCTATTTATAAATTCACAAAATCAATTTAATAATTTTAAATAATAAAATTTGACCATATATATGTATAAAAATTGTGTTTAACATACAAATTGAATAAAATATTAATAAATTTAAGGATTATAAACTACCATATATTCCTTATGACAATGTGGAATTAGTTTCTATTTATAACTGATCTGAGGAGACTTAGATTTTTTACGGTATATATATATATATATATATATATATATATATATATATATATATATATATATATATATATATATATATATATATATATATATATATATATATATTCTTCTCTGAAATATATTTATTATCGTTTTTAATATTAAATTAATTTTAATCTTGTAAATGTGTGATCATGATTATTATTATTAATTTTAATCTTTTAAATTTCATGAATTAAAGGCAATAACAATTAAATTTGTTACGAACATTCAATTTCTTGGCATCCAACTCCTCGCGATAACCAAAGACAAGAACTTCATGCTTAATTCCCAAAAAATTAATAAAATGATCAATTTGAAAAACAATCAAAAATATTGGAAGATTTTTTTTTTCAGTATAAACTTTGCGTTACTTTCATTTTACGATATCGACTCTCTAAACTATTGCAAATTTGCATTATGGCACAATTAAGACCTTCATACACAATAAAATTATGTAGTGCGACATCAAAATGTAAATTCAACATAATAGAAAATAAGTAATTATTATATTGTATACATTATATTATTGGTGCTTATACCATGCATATTGCATGTGCAATTGAAAAATAATTTAATAAATTGAAAATCAAATCTATGATATCTTGTTAGGCATGATGCGACTATTTAATGATTTTTTTTGTAATTTTGTAAATACGAGTGAATGTGTAATTACATAATTGTCCTTCCCTTTTTATTTTTTGATGTTCATCTCTTTCATTCAAATAAATTTTTTTAGTTCTTTTACTTTTGTAGAAAAATATAATTTTTATAGAAAATACACAAAGACTATTTAAAAATCCAATCTACAATGAAGAACAACATTGCAATTAAATTCATTTGTGATTAAATTCATCTTACATTAAAATAAAGCATCTATTAAAGAAAAAAAACCATCTATATTGAATATAAAATGTAATAGAGAATATATAGTAATTATTATAAAATGTAGGAACCATTAAATTCAACTAATAGAGAATAATAGTAATTATTATGTTGTATACATATACTATTGGCGCTTGAGCCATCTATATTGCCATGTGCAGTTAAAAAATAATAGAATAAATTGAAATAAAAATCTATTATATCTTTTTTTCTTTTGGTAAATGTCAATTTCATATTAAAAAAATATAAATAGTACAAAACAACACGTAGGGAAAGTGCCTACTGCAAGAACGAGCTAACAGATTAGCTTTTCAAACAACCAATAATCCAGGTAGCACTAAAATACAAAATGATATACTACCTGTTGTGCTCTTTTACGATCCTCTGACACCACTTGTTGCGAATATTGAAAACTAAATCCCTCACGACTCTCGAAATATATATGAGATGCGAAGAACAAAAATAAACAAAAAGAACGAACACACGAATTTACGTGGAAACTCAAAATACGGGAAAAAAACCACGGGAAGAAAGAACCAATCGACTACATCGGCTTACAATAATTCACCCTATGATTTTCGTCTACCGGAGAACCCCAATTTATAAGTGTAATAAACCTATCAAATTGGAAACAATTAGAATTGGGAATAAATCCTTTTCCTAATATATGACTCCTAAATTAATAAGAAATAATATAATTATATTTCCAATATAATTATACTATTCCTAAACCTTAAACAAATCAAACTGGAATCGAAACACATGTGAGATAGCGTGAACCTTAGAGTCGTAACATACGACACCACCCACCACGCTATTTCTCATTAGCAATCCCAAAGCCCCCACTCTCATTTGATTATTCACGCCATCACACAATTAATTCCATAGTGATGTCATCATGACATCACTAACTCAAATTAATTCATGCGCGTCCTTTGTGAACTCATCTCGTGTGCGGATTTCGTACTCGTCCCGTTTTAATTCCGATTCGAGTCATATTTCAACAAATCTCCACCTTGACGAGAATCCCCGCGACTCCAAGTCGCCCAACTCCAACGATCGTAGACCTATTTTTCCTTCTTCCACCCAGCCCCGCAGGACTCACTCAAAACATGAGCAATCTAAGTTTGAACCGCACCAAACTTAGTACAAGAATGCGAAGTTGCACCGATCATCCCATGGGTACCACCAAGCTCTATGACCTTCACGCAATCTCCATTCTCAAATCTCGCCTTCCCACTACTATCAGCACTACCTGCATTCGTCAATACTCCAGTGCTATCCATAGTACGCCTAGGCTCAATTCTCCAAATTTTGAATACTATTCGGGTTAGTATTCCCGGTGTCCCCGACACCAACACACATGCGCATGACTTTTAAAAGTGAACCCGACTCACCTTTCAGCGAATGACTTTCTTGGACAGAGGCAGTTTCCCACTTGGTAATTGTGTTGCCGCATAGCTCATACAATCCACCAAATCTTTCTCTCGCCTCGCAAAATAAGTCGCCCCGACTTACTTTCAACACTCCACCTTTATCGAAGTTGGTACCCATTCGGATCTAAGGTCTGAGAGATAAGATTACCATTCAGGACCGGAACGTACCTTGCACTACCGAGGGTTCGAATATGTCCATCAACCATCTTGATTCTCACAGTTCCCGTGTCGCGTATCTCACACGATGTGTCATGCCCCATAACCATCGTTCCACCGACACTCTCATCAAACCTGTCAACCAAATCCATGTTTCGACACATGGGATGCGAACAACCAGAATCCAAGATCCACCACTCACACGTTCCCCAAATCAGAGACAACCAAGAGTTCCCCATCGATGAAACCTCCTTCTCCGGAATCGGCCACCTTCGATTACTTTCTCCGATTCTTCAGGGCCTGACAATCCCGCTTCATGTGGCTCTTTTCCTTGCAGTAGTGACAAACCTCCTAGAATTTCTTCCATGCTCCACCTTGACCATTAAGAAATTCACCAAGACAAATCCCCTGGAATTTTTTCATCTTTGCCCAACCCTGGACACCAAGACATTCCCCCGGGTTTTCACTACTCAAAACCTCCTTCATCGTCTCCCTCGATCGCAAAGCCGCGACCGCATGAAACAAATCACCGGAGGGATAGAGTGCAATTATACCTCACCTTTCTATTCTTCCATACCTTCTCTTATGGCTCCATCGCGCTTGACATCGTCCATGCTCCAGCAACGCATCATCAAGATCCATGTTGGTTAGAACCACTGAACCAACTCCACCTTGAATCGCCATGAAGAGAACCACGTGTTCCGATCTAACACCGAATATCAACCATCGTCGCCATCTCCCAAAATATTCTCGAGCTCCACCTGGATCTAAAAAACACCAATATCCGCAACGCCCGCCTTGTATGGATTCCCCGTCCGGGATCCCCACGAAAGCTCTTGATAACAGGTCACAAGATCGTAACCTAGCTCTGATACCACTTGTTGTGCTCTTTTACGATCCTCTGACACCACTTGTTGCGAATATTGAAAACTAAATCCCTCACGACTCTCGAAATATATATGAGATGCGAAGAATAAAGATAAACGAAAAGAACGAACACACGAATTTACGTGGAAACCCAAAACACGGGAAAAAACCACAGGAAGAAAGAACCAATCGACTACATCGCTGATGTTGAGCCACAAAAATCCCCCACCGACACGTGGAAAGGGCCGACACCCATCACCGGATAAAAAGGCCCGGATAGGGCTCCTACTGGTACCATGGGCCCCCAGGCCAACTCGCCATCACAAGAATCAGATAATGCCCACGCATACCGTGCTCGGTACCCGGCCAAACCGCAATGGGCGACAATAACCCGACATACGGGGCGACGGGTCAAATGGTCCCGGAACGTGGCCCAGCATGAAGCTAAGGTGCCAACGACCCGCATGCAGTGGGACGATTTCCGAGCCCCCGGATCGCGCCCCAGCACGGGGAACGGATATTAACAACCCGACATACGGGACGATGGGTCAAATGGTCCCGGAACTCGGCCCAGCATGAAGCCGAGGCGACCAACGACCCGCATGCAGTGGGACGATTGTCGAGCCCCCGGATCGCGCGCCAGCACATCCCGTACGGACGCCGAAGATCAGTTCCCCCACCAACTGGTGGCGTGGGCCCACGTGCCAGCCCACCATCGCGAGGATCAGGACATGCTCCGCATGCAATGCCCCGGCCCCGAGCATCACGATCGGGCGCCAATGACCCGTATGCAGAGGGACGACGGGGTTCCGACACCCGGGACCGCGCCGCGAGCACCCGGCACAGGCGCCAACGACCCGGCTTGCTGGAGGAAAGACCACCCGGGATCACACCCCGGCACGGGACACGGACATTAAAAACCCGGCGCACGCAATGACGTGGACGATGGGCGAACCAACCCCGAGCCCCAAAATCACGGGAGACCACCACATGAATAAACACGCGACGGAAGGAGCGCCCGAAGACTGAGAAAGGCCATACTCAATCCCGGGCATCGTGTCCCGGGATCGTACCCCGGGCCGCTGACGCCACACAGATGCGACCTGCACCGGGCAGAAGTGCACGAGCCAAAGACGTCTCTATCTTTGCATGTAGATACACGTGTCAGTAATGGACAGATGGATTCTGCGTAATCCATCTATAAATAGACTAGATCCGGACGAGAGAAAGGGGGGGAGATAGGTCGTAAGACTGACGGATGCCCGGGGAAGAGAATCCCGGACGAGTGATCTGATACCCACCCACATATATAATATTACCTGGAAATACCAGAGAATAAACAGAGATATCATCTCGGGCATTCAAGCCTAGTCTCGGTGTGATTTCATTTCAGCTCTCTTTCCACATACAAATATACGTGTTTTTGCACCGTCTCCAAACCTTACCAAGCGCATTTAATATATAATAATCCCCGACAAAAACGGTCAAAACAGCTGAGGCTTACAATAATTCACCCTATGATTTTCGTCTATCGGAGAACCCCAATTTATAGGTGCAATAAACCTATCAAATTGGAAACAATTAGAATTAGGAATAAATCCTTTTCCTAATATATGACTCCTAAATTAATAAGGAATAACATAATTATATTTCCAATATAATTATACTATTCCTAAACCTTAAGCAAATAAAACTGGAATCGAAACACATGTGAGATAGCGTTAACTTTAGAGTCGTAACATACAACACCACCCACCACGCTATTTCTCATTAGCAATCCCAAAGCCCCCACTCTCATTTGATTATTCACGCCAGCACACAATTAATTCCATAGTGATGTCATCATGACATCACTAACTCAAATTAATTCATGCGCGTCCTTTGTGAACTCATCTCGTGTGCGGACTTCGTACTCGTCCCGTTTTAATTCCGATTCGAGTCATATTTCAACACTACCAAACTATATGTCACACCCGCTTCAGCACACATGTCTGAAGCGAGTCAGGAAGCCGTAATGAGATGATCCTCTCCCGTATAATGGAGACAGCATGAGCCCCAATCACCACAGACGACACCGAACGAGCCTTCTGAATCCGGTTGTTCCGCTCCTGCCAAATAAAGTAAATCAGTGCAGCGAGAAGTCCACGATAAGTGGAAGAAATCCAGTGCTTCCCCCGCCACCGACTGGCTGGACGTAAGACAACTCCATGCCAACTACCACGTGGACATAGAAAGCCTGTCACCTCCCCCTGCACTCTCGACAAACAATCCTGTGAAAAGGGGCACTCAAAGAAAAGGTGAGTATGTGTCTCAACACTTTCCCCTCCGCACAGTACACACGAGTCCTCCCCCCTACCTATCCAGTGCTTATCTATAATCGGCAGCCGACCTCGAATAGCAAGCCATAAAATGAAGCAGTGTCTCTTGTTAGGCATGACACGCCTGTAATTAAAATAAGGGATAATTGAAATTTGAACTATAAATACTTTTGTACTTTGATTATTCAACTTGCAATTTTTATATCGCGATAACTGAACTATCAAAAAATTGCACTTTAATGCTAAAATTAACGAAAACCGGCAACATGTGAGACTCACGTGACTTTTAAAGACAATCATATCTAATTAATTAAATGAATAATGGCAATATAGACTTTTTGCTAAATATACCAAAATCAAATAAATAATAAATATAATATTAATAAAATATGATTATATTCATCTTCCCCAAATTCATGTTGCAGAAACAAACAAAAAAAAAACACATATGGATTTTGTTCAACACATTTGGTACAACTCGAATGAACCCACAAGAACAATTGATTTTATAATTCTTCTTTCTTCCACACAATTTTTTTTGTCTCCATCATAAATTCATATCTCCCCAAATCTCCATTTTTTACTACTGGCTAATATTCAAAAAATAGATTAGATGTAAAGCAAGCAATTCAAAAATCAATCTCAACCGCCGTAGACGACAAGGCTTCACCGGAAGATGAAAAACAGAAATCTATCAAACTCAAAAAATTCAAATATAGTGACTTCGAGCTTTCAACCCGCAGCTTCTCCCGCTCCAAGCTTTTCATACGCGGCTGTTGGGGATCGACCTACTCTATCAGCGGCAACCACGCCCAAGTCCACAAGGGCATCCTGCGCGAGCAACTGTTTGGTTGTCGTCAAGAAACCCTCTCTCCCCTCCGCCCCTGTTTCTGTGAAAATATGTTCGAAATTCTAAATTTATGTAAGGCAGTTCCATGCGGCAGGACGAAGGCGTTAACTCTGCCGCAGTGCGAAGGCAGAAACCGGTTCCCTGGCAGGAGGCATGATCTAGGCAGAATCTTCTATTTTTGGTAAGAGACCAAAAATTGAATATCTCTTTCCATACTTATCCGATTGAGGTGATTCAAAAGGCAACGGAATCCTTGGAGGACAAGGAACCTATTTCTACCATAAATCGACGTCCAGGTCGCCTATATAACTCGCGTAGAGCACAGCAGCGAAACGTGAGTGAGAGAGAGGCAGGGGCATCGGTCGTTCGATGAGAGTCGGCCGAAAGTATTAGGGTTTTAATACTTGTTATTAGACGTGAGGTTAGATCGATAATCGCTTACGCCTTGTTGGCTCAAGATTATCAAGAGTGATTGTAATCTCGTTTATGTTTAATAAAGAAGAAACACCCCTCTCCCCGAGCACGTAGGTAGCGGCTGCCTCGCCATAGGCAGCGCGATACCGAAGCTCGTAAAATCTTGTCTTGTGTGTGTTGTTTATCGTGCTTTTATATACTTGTGAGTTCACATATACGTGAGTGATTGTGAGCTGGAGAGTCAAATCATATTCGTTCGGTTTTGAGTTGTTCACGTCGTGTGGTTTATGAAAGTCTAATTTGATCGGATTTATTCGGTTGGTTAGACCTTGTTGTGCGAATCCTCAACAAGTGGCGCCGTCTGTGGGAAGATAAATCACGAGAAGATGCTGAAGCTTGGATCGAAGAAGGATGATGAGGACAAGGCGTCGACAAGAATAACTTTGGTCCTTGGCGGATCGAAGGCAAGGCGATGAAAACACAGCAGGAGGTTGCTGCTAGCACTGCCATTCTCCAGGCAAGGGGAACTGATAAACCTATGGATGATGCAGATGAAGCTGCGGCAGCAGGTACTCAGGCAGGCTCTGCGGCAGGACGAAGTTCCGGCAGGTACTGAAAAGGCAGGCACTATGGCAGAACCAAGAAGGCAAGGGCTATTCGCAGGGGGCACATATGGCAATGATTAATTGTCTCGGAGGCAAGGTAATCGTTCTTGTGTCCAAGGAGCCGGCTGTCGAGACGTCACGGCAGGAACTTGAGAATTGGTACTCAAGGGAACTTCAGAAGAGGAGTCGGAAGAGTGGGGACGAGGCATCATCTCATGAAGGCACGGTGTCACGTCCAGCCTCTTTGTGACCTTGCACAAAGGCAGAGTTGTGCGGCAGGAAGGTGCTGCGCAGCAAGGCAGTACGATGCGGCATAGGGAGCAGCACTGTACAGCAAGGCAGGAGAGTGCGGCAAGGGGTCAGTTGTGCACAGGAAGGCAGTGTTGTGCAATGCAGCAACACTGCAGGATAGCAGAATAGAAGGCAGGCCATAAGGGCAGAGCCATACAGCAGCGCGAAGGCTATTGCCCTGCCTTCGTTTTGGATGCTAGACCCAGGAGATTTAGGGCGTGACAAAGGAGTGTTTTCAAGGTAACAAAACCAGGTTCTTAAGGAGGGGTCATCTCTTTAAGAAGGAGCTGAATCAAGGATGAATCTAGCACATCACGATGATGATGTTGCTGAGGCAGCAACTGCGGCAGGGTTATGCGGCATGCCTCCGATTGTCCCTTCAAGGAAGGGGGCATAGTGGATTAAAGATTCAGGGTGCACGGTTCACATAAGACCTATCAGGCAGTGGTTTGAGGTTCTTGAAGAAAGATTATCTTGGTTTCAAGAAGTAGCTGAATCGAGGATGGATCTATGAAAATTACGTCTTCGACGTAGGATACCAACTTTTCGTGAAGTCGGTCTTAAAACAGTCTTCGTTCGCTCAACCACACTTCGTAACACACTTTTGAAGAATATGAATATGATCGAACTCAAGTAATTAAGTAGTGAAGACAAAGGTTGTATAATAGTTTCATTTCATTGATAAATAAAACTAACTATTACACTTGTGGAGAAAGGTAGACGAAATGATCAAGAGTCGTATCCCAAGTGACGCAGCACTCCAACGAACTAATGATCTAGTACTCTATCACCTAGAGCTAAATCGCATAACTCTACTATCGGTGCACAGTACAAAACACTACCAAAACTCTTAAGCTATAAGCCGTAAACAACGAACGTTGATACTCGGATATCGGATTTCGTTCTCTCAAAATCGTCAAAGGATGTCATCCAACTCCATGGGTATATATAGTAGTCTCGCACATGTGAGGCCTTGAAATAGAGCAATCTGATTGGCCACATGCTTGGCCTACATCACAATTCCATGGATGACATCACTTTCAGAATCTTCGATTCTGGAATCTTGGAATCTTGAATCTTCGATTCTTGAATCTTCGAATCTTGAATCTTCGATTCTTCAACTTCAGACTTCAACACTATCTTGACTCCGTCGATCTCAATACTTCATCTTCAACTTCATCGTGACGAACACTTGTCGTTGAGGCTTCAGTACTTCATCGTCTTCACGGTCGTCGATATCATTGAAGTGATAAACAACAATCACTCATCATCAACACTTGGACGTGGATAGAAATCACTTGCACTTGTCGTTGATGATAGGACGTTACACTCTCAGCATCAGGAGATGATCACTGAGAGAAGGTATCACGGCGTGACATGATGTTGGCATGCGAGAGTGCAGCATCATGGGAGAGTGTCGCTAATACTGGACCCTGTCAAGTAGTCGCTAGCGACAGCAAGTGAGGATGCCAGACCATGACATTTTGTCGCTAGCGACAGGAAGCTCAAGTCCCGGATTGTGGACGAGCGTCGCTAGCGACAGGAGGCAAGAATGCCGGACCCTGTGTGACTGTCGCTAGCGACAGCATGCAAGGGTGAGGGGGCGAGGTGTTGAAGACTCAGGTGCTGGACTCCTGAGTGATCGTCGCTAGCGACGATGTCGCTGATACTTGACCTTGTCAAGTTGTCGCTAGCGACAGCATGCTAGGATGGGGCGCTGATGCATGACGGACTTGACTTCGTTGTAACATAACTCTCAGTGTAAGTCTTGCATCCATTCACCTTAACACCTGAAATCAGAAACAAACAACAAACACAAGTTGTCGACAAAACTAACAACTACAATCTCCCCCTTTTTGTCACAACTCATGTGAACAAGAGTTAGCATAAGGAGATGTAGGTTATCTCCCCCTCAAGAGAAGCAATCAAAGAAATCTAAGCAAAAGATATGAAACAATCATTCATTCAACCAAGTAGATCAAAGCATAGAGATATGAAAGACCAAACACTTAGTCGAATATTCAAAACGAAATCATTCAACGATGTTCATCAACAACAAATATGAAAAACCATGCATGGTGGAAAATAATCAAAGTCTTATGCATGCAACGATGAAATATGAAAAACGATAATAGTTCAAGAGTTAATCAAAACGAGAAAATAAAACATCAAGAAGATGCAAAGTCCGATGCCTTTTGTGATCCAGCTGGAGTCGGCGAGCGCAGAGGAGTAGTGGGTGGTGAAGCATCTCCAGACTTAGCTTCATCACCAGCTTCATCACCATCAGTATCAGTGCCATCATCCTTCTCTTCCTCTATCTCAGCTTCATCAGAGTCAGACATGTAGTCTTTCTCTAGAGTTTCATAAAAGCCAAACTCATCTTCACCGATCCTGATCCTCTCATCTTCATCATCAATGTTACCTTCAACATCAACCTCTTCATCTCTTAAACCGTCAGACGGCATCGCACGCGATACCTCTGGATGTGTAGAACCTTCACCATCAACCTTTCCTTTCCCTTTCCTTAACATATCAAACACTTCATCGGCCATCATCTCACGCACACCTTCATCATCGGTGTCAACAACCACGTGCTTAGACTTCGCAAGATCAGCTATCGCTTCCTTGATCCCATCCTTGATCAGTTGAAACATGAAAGTGTCAGTCAAACCTTTACTAGATGAGGCAGCACCACCTAATCCTCCCCCTTGATGGGTCATCTGGTGAAGGTAAGTGAAGGCATCTTTCTGATCACGTTGAGCTTCCATCATCTCAGCATAAGCAATAGCATGAGCTGCCTGCTTACGTTCTAGGCGTTGCGTTGTCGTGAAACAACGATGAACAGCAACAGATGGGACAATGGAGCGATAGTTGTTCATCGGATGATGAGGATTTTCATGAGGCGGCAACCCAGAGCGTGGGCCAAAATAACGAGGCACAACATTAGGAGTATCACGCTTCTCTTCTTTCATCGCTTCACCAGTTAAGTTCTCAAGTCTGTCCTCATCAGTGATGTCTTCAATGATAACAGCATCGCGCTTCTGACGCTTAACACTCACAGTCTCCACCTTTGGAACAGCAGTACGCTTCTTCGACGATTTCGAAGAAGGAGGTGGAGTGATAGGATCAGGGACATCTTCTCTCCTCACGAACTTAGTCCATGGAAAATCCATGAATCTCTTCTTCAGAAAGGTAGGAGTTACATTGACATGACAATTTTTCTTTGTCTTCTTTTCAGTTTCGGT
This sequence comes from Euphrasia confusa, assembly GCA_954870475.1. Classification (NCBI taxonomy): domain Eukaryota; kingdom Viridiplantae; phylum Streptophyta; class Magnoliopsida; order Lamiales; family Orobanchaceae; genus Euphrasia; species Euphrasia confusa. The sequence continues at coordinate 26,525,547 of OX940967.1, forward strand.
CATCCCTCTGAACCCTTGTTCGTATAACATTCCGTAGATAAGGCAGGGATGAGTAAGGTGTAAACGTCTACTCTCCTCAAGATCACGCTGTTGTGCGAGAACAGAGTTAGAAGCCTTTGCAATCCGACAGATATCATGAAAAATGATCTCCCCGAGATCAACCTGTTCACCGCAGCTGAGGCGGAAGAGTATGTGCATGAGCCTAGGAGATAGATAATTCTCGTCTGGATTAGCCACTGCCCAGTTCGTCATCCCGAGACGATGAAGCGTGCCATAGAAGGCCGACAACTTCGTAGACGGAGGTAAAACCGACTTCGCCTTTCCTCTAGTAAAAAACGACCCAATCTTCATTGCGTCCATCCTATCATCATCAGAGGGTGTCACCCAAGAACTCTCAACCTCTATACGGTTCAAGAAGTTGTTAATGTTGAGTGGGCAAAAAACATAAAGTTTGTTTCTGAAAACGAAACGACCATACATCCGGCTCTTCGGATCAGCAAACTCAGGAGTCAAGTTAGCGTAGAACTTGTATACGATGGGATAGGAGAAGTGATACATCTTAGTCACAGACTCCGTCAGATGCATAGCCTCCAAGAAGTTTTTGACACCTGATTTCTCGTAGTCAGCCGGTCGGATATTGCGATCGATAAGAATAGGCAATCCTTCAATGAACGTCAGACGACGTTCAACAGCAGGAGTAAAGAAATCAGGTTTGTAATGAGGACCACACTCCTCAACTAACAGAAAGTACTGAGGCTCAGCAGTGGCTCCAGTTGAGCCAGATGTAGTGGGGTGCACAGTTGGCCTAGAGCCAAGTGACAGTGTCTTCTCTCCATCACCGGAGACAGAAGGTTTCTTCTTCTTACTATCTTCAGAGATAGTGGAGCCAGCAGGTTTAACCCTCTTAGGGTCAGCAGTCTTCTTTGATTCAATAGTCCCAGAGATAGAAGGTTTGGACTTTTTAGGTTCAGCAACAACGTCAGATGACGTTGGTTTCTTGGTAGAGACACCAGAGCCAGACACAGTCGACTTAACGACATCAACAGTAGAAGGAGGTTTGATGATCTTCTTACCATCATCAGTCATGATTCCATCATCGACTAACTTCCTATACTCAGTAGGAGAGACAAGGCCTTTAAAGCATCGCATGAAGTTAGAGGGATACTTCCGATACTTAGACTTAGGATCAACATCAGACTTAGTGCTCTTCCCAGCACTCCGCGACACAGAATGTGCCGGCATCGCAGGTTTGGTCAGATCGACCGAGGGTGACTCAGACTTGGACTTGCTACCTCTGCTGTCCATCTTATCCATATGTTTGGTCAAGGCATGAAGTGCCTTCTTCTTGGACCCAGGAGATGCCTCTCGCCAGGCAGTAGTCAATTCAGTGAGGACCTCCTTATCGAGTTCAGCAATCGTGTTACCTTCAGACGAAGTCATAGCAAGAGATAGTGAAAGTATCGAGAACGAAGATCTAAGAACCTAAGTAAGGGATCACTGACGCCTGATGCGTGAAGCTAGAGAAGAAAGAGAGTCGAACGCCGGATGCGTGAAGAGTCGAACTCAGAGAGCGAAGCTAGCAAGAACACGAATCAAGCACGACGACTATAAGACTTAGAGAGTTTGATTTCAGGTAACCCTAAATCCAAAATTTGAAGTCCTATATATAGGCAAGTTTTGGCCGGCCCGTCCGGAAATAAAAAGACCTGTAAAAAGCCCAACTAACAGAACAAAAATCAGCCCATCAGTACAAAAAACGAATTAAAATAATAATAAAAAAATATAAAATAATAAAATATTTTTTTTTTTTTCGAAAAAAAACGGAAAAGAAAAAAAAAATAAAAAAATATTCTAAGTAAAAAGGTCAAGTGTCGTCGATCGAAGGTCGCACGACTGAAGTGTTGGTGGAATGATGTTGCGTTGTTGTACTGTAGACTCCAGTGTTGATGTGTTGAGTTGAGGAGTAGAGCAAAACAACATGAAATCGCGCCCTTAGAATAATTTCGCTAGCGACAAGAGGAGCAGGTCACTATCCTCTCTCACTGTCGCTAGCGACAGAGTGCACAATCCGGACAGGCGAAGGATTCGCGTAGCATACATTCGCTAGCGACGAGAGGTGAAGGTCACGACCCCCTCTCACTGTCGCTAGCGCCAATTGACGAGGGTCAGGGACCAGTGAAAAAATTCGCAAGTGAAGTCCCTTAACTTATGTCATCACGTCATGAGATGTAAGTCCGCCAGATGCTGCTACACTCAACTTATGTCTTTACGATTGAACTCCACGAGATGCTGTACACGAACTACATGAGTGAAATATCAAAACAACACATCCCGAGTTAGTATTCAAGCGTTCAACACACAACAAACATTCAAAAACATTTTAGTGGAGATTCAATCGGTGATACCAGGCAGTGAAGAGCATATTTTCCCAAAAAAAAATTTCACTTTTCATCTATCTCCAAAACAAAAATATCACACAAGGTGAATAAAACTTTGAGGTATAATGAAATAACTCTCGAATTAAAAACCGGTGAAACGGACCGAAGTATGTTGAAATAAGTTTAGCTTGTCCTTCGTCGCAATCACAAGAATGCAATCGTGTTTCATCGGAACATATATGGTGAGTTAACACCGCACAAGAGATTTTAATTCATGAGTGTAAGGTGAACTCTTAAGGCACTCCATTTGGGACAAGCGTTACTACATCAGAGGGGAGCCGGCGGACAATGTGATCCGGCGTCCTCTAGATGAGTTTAAGCTTTAGATGATTATGCAACAGATGCTCATTACAGCAGTCAGAGGGGAGCAAGGATCATCCTGCATCTCCGAAGTGTGATGGTTGAGCATCTTAAATTATAGCGTCTATGTGCTACCTTTCGAAGAGGGGAGCCGGCGGACAAAGTGATCCGGCGTCCTCCGTTACTCAGTATTATAGATCAATGCAAATGAGCTTATGGGAGTTATATGCCAAGGTCACATGTTTACACTCAGAGGAATAAATGCACTTGGGTCCGAAGACTAAAGCGGCCTCGATCCATGTTCATCTTATTAGATTAATCCACGACGATCCATAGTGCGTATTCAGAAGTAAAGAAAACAATCTTTCAGACTTCAAAATTTTCGTGAACTCTTAGAGAGAACACATGCAGAGAGAATTTCTTAATTTTTTGAATCTCTCAAAGTCAAGAGGTTTGGTGAAGATGTCAGCAATTTGTTTTTCTGTTGAAATATGCTGTAGACTGACTATATCACGATCAACCAAATCTCTAATGAAATGATGTCGAATGTCGATGTGTTTAGTGCGAGAATGCTGAACAGGATTTTCGCTGATTTTGATAGCACTTTGGTTATCACAGTACAGCACCAAGGGAGCACTCTCGATAAGATAATCATTCAACATCTGCTTTAGCCAAAGCAATTGAGTGCAGCAACTCCCGGCTGCGACATACTCAGACTCAGCTGTCGATAGAGCGATGCAATTTTGCTTCCGACTATGCCATGACACTATGTTATTGCCAAGGAAGCAGCAGCATCCAGAGGTGCTCTTTCGTTCATCATTGTCACTCGCCCAATCCGCGTCGGAGAAACCGACAAGATTTGCTGTAGTGTCACATGCATACCAAAGACCGAGGTCAGAAGTTCCAGAGATGTAGCGGAGTATCCGTTTCACAGCTCGTAGATGGTCCTCCTTAGGATCAGCCTGGTACCTGGCACACATACAAACACTAAACATTATATCAGGGCGAGTAGCAGTTAAATAAAGTAAACTCCCAATCATAGAGCGATAGAGTGTTTGATCAACACTTCGACTCTTAGTCGACATAGATAACCGATCAGTTGTCGCCATGGGAGTGTTGGCGGGCTTAGCATGGTGCATCTCAAACTTCTCAACCATATTTTTCGCATATTTGCTTTGTGAGACGAATATCCCATTAGGGCGTTGAGATATCTGAAGACCCAAAAATTGATGTAGCTCGCCTTCAAGACTCATCTGAAATGTAGAAGACATAGAATCTGTGAATGCTTTCACGAGCTTAGAGCAAGTAGCACCGAAGACAATGTCGTCGACGTAAATCTGGGCAACGATCATGTGTTTCCCATCACGTTTGATAAAGAGAGTCTTGTCCACTGAGCCGCGTTCAAAACCAAACTTCAGAAGGTAGTCTGTCAGACACCCATACCAAGCACGAGGAGCTTGCTTCAACCCATATAAAGCTTTATGAAGCTTATAGACATGATTAGGCTTCTTAGGATCCTCAAAGCCTTTTGGTTGAGCCACATACACTTCTTCTTCAAGTACTCCATTTAGGAATGCAGCTTTAACATCCATTTGTCTAAGTTTGATGCCAAGATGACATGCAATAGCGATTAAGAGATGAATAGACTCAATGCGTGCAACTGGAGCAAAGGTTTCATCAAAATCTATCCCTTCAACTTGGGCATAGCCTTGTGCAACGAGACGAGCTTTATTTCGAACGACTTGGTTATGCTCATCCGTTTTGTTCTTAAAAATCCATTTGGTCCCAACAACATTGATGTTCGAAGTACGGGGAACCAAGGACCAAACATTGTTTCTCGTGAACTCATTAAGTTCTTCTTGCATAGCCATTATCCAGAAATCATCCTTCATAGCTTCCTTGTAATTTTTCGGTTCCGTTTCAGATAGAAAGCAAGAGACTCCGATTTCATGGCACACAGCAGAAGTGCAAATGTTATAAAGTTCATCAGGAGAAGGGATTTGTTTCTTTGAGCGTGTAGTTCGCTCGTTCATGTTTCCAATCATCTGAGTTGGAGGATGACGTTTTTGAATATACCCAGGTGCTTCTCTAGGAGCGTCAGCTGGGTTGTCAACTTGTTCATTTTCTTCATCATCAGACGAAGTGTCATTGTTTCTCTGACTAGTCTCTCCAACTTCAGATGAAGTGTTAGAAGCAGGAATGTCTGGCATCTCAGTAGTGGGTGTAGATGGAAATGTACGATACTCCAGAATCCCTTCCTTAACCCAATTTTCGTTGGCATCCTTTCCGAGAAAGTCTTGTTCATCAAAGTTGATGTTAACAGTTTCAAGAACTTTCTTAGTTCGGAGATTGTAAGCACGATAAGCATGACTATTCTGACTATAGCCAACGAAGATACCACGATCGGCTTTGGCTTCAAACTTCTTCAGAGGATCACGATCCTTTAAGATATAACACGTACAACCAAAAACGCGAAAGTGTGATACAGATGGATTCTTGCCATTCACAAGCTCATAGGCGGTTGCTGTTGTGCCGGATCGAATGCTAATACGATTCAGTATATATCCAGCGGTAGAGACAGCTTCCGCCCAAAAAGTACGAGCAAGATTTTTCGAGATTAGCATGACACGAGCCATCTCTTGCAGCGTACGGTTCTTACGTTCGGCTATCCCATTCTGTTGTGGTGTTTTAGGAGCCGAGTATTCATGATGAATCCCCTTCATCAGACAATATTCATTGAAGCTAGAATTTTCGAATTCTGTTCCGTGATCACTCCTGATCCTCTTCACCTTAGCTTCATGATTCGTTCTAATCCATTTCACAATACCTTTAAAGGCATTGAAAGTCTCATCCTTAGTGGCAAGAAATCTCGTCCAAGTATAGCGAGAGAAATCATCAACAACCACCAGCACGTACTCTTTCTTGGCAATACTCTTCACTTCCATTGGACCCATGAGATCCATGTGAAGTAGTTCAAAAGGAGCCGAAGTGCTCATTAGTGTTGGTAGTGCGGGATGAGGAGTTATCGTCAGCTTACCCTTCTGACAGTCACCACACACTCTTTTCTCGATTTTGGGGAGTTGAGAGATTCCTCGAACTATCTCCCCCTTAACCAGTTTACTCAAGTTTCGAGTGCTAGTGTGTCCAAGGCGTTGATGCCATAAATCGACTTCATCAGGAACAGTCACAGAGAAACAACTATACTCAGTTGTATAACAGTTATTCTTAGCACGCGGACCTTCCATGATGCACTTCCCTTCAGCATCAAAAACTTTGCAAGAGTCTCTATCAAAGCTAACATTCAGCCCTTCATCACAGAGTTGGCTGATGCTAATAAGATTTGCCACGAGTCCCTTCACATGCACAACATTTCGGATTGGTGGCAATCCTTTGATATGTAGTGTTCCCTTCCCCATAACGACGCCTTTAGCTCCCCCTCCGAACACCACGGGAGAACCAGTCATAGACTCGTATTCCTTTAAAAATTTCTTGGTTCCGGTCATATGATGGGAACAACCACTATCAAAATACCAAATGCCTTTGTTTCCGGAATCGGAGGCATTCAGTGCAACATTGCAAAATATGAGTTCTCTTGGTCTCCAGACTGTTGAAGTGGTAGAGTTAAGTTTTACTTCACTCTTTTGGGACTTAGGTACCCATTTCTTCTTCATACCAATGTGTTGTGACTTAGTCTCAGTCACAGGTTTTACATCCTTCTCAGCTTTCACCACTGGAGACGTGTGTATCTTCACACTCTTGACAACAACACTCTTCTTCTTAGTCACAACATCACGATTCAAATCATCCCTAAGCTTATAGCAGAAGGGTCGAATGTGTCCAGGTAAATTACAGTAGTGACACACATACTCTCTCTTATGACGAACTCTAGCATTCAACGTGGTCTTAACCATGACAGGTTTAGAGCAAGAGAGTTGTACATTCAGCTTCACATTCTGAGGTTTACTCAGCTTCTTCAACAGTGTCTTCTCATATGGCAAGATACCACGAGGATGTTTTACTATGGACTTAGGAAATTGATATGTTTCTGCCTTCACGCTAGTCGTCGAGATCGACTTTTGAGTTTCAGCTTTCGGAGATGTTGCAACCTTCTTTCCTTCAGCAATTTCCTTGCGTTTTAATCTATCAGAATCATCTTTGGTCATACTCTCAGTAGAGTCAGTAGAAGCTTTGACAAAAATCACTTCTTTCTTCTCAGGTGTAGTATAGATTGATTCAAAAACTTTTTGAAAGCCAAGTCCTACCCGTCCTGGGTTCATATATGAAGCAGCATTGTCAAACACTGAGGAGTTAGTATTCATTTTCCTCAACAGTTCATCAGTCATCTGAAGTTTCTCCTTCAGAGCATAGTGTTCCTTGTCACACATAGCAAGATCAGTTTGAACTTTCATCAAGGATGACTTTAGCTCATCATTCTCTGCATCAGTGTTCTTGAAGAGAGTTTGGAGTTTCTTCACTTCAACTGTTTCCTTCTTCAGACTAGCCTTCAGTTTCGAATTCTCGGAGTTCGACTTCTCAAATGATTCTCTTAGTTTGACAACTTCTTTGTAGTATTTATGTTTCTCTTCGAAGAGATCATCAAATTTAATTTTCAGAATTGTCAGAGAATTATTCAATCTTTTCTTCTCATCCTCCGTCTTCTCAATCGAGTTCTTCAACTCTGTAACCTCATCACGCAACTTTAGTTTCTTACTCAAAAGTTCATTCAAGGATTCTTTCAGACATACACGTGACACATCTAGCATGCTATTCTCAGAGATTGCTAAGTCATGTAGTCCCTTGAGTTCAGCATGACTCTCCTTCAGAGTGAGTAGTTCAGTACACTCTGCTTCAGTATGTGACACTTCAGTTGTCATCTCTGTCTCCTCAGCTTCAGACTCGGACTCATCATCTGAGAAAATATTGTCATCACAGAAATTTCGGTTTTCAGAGGCCAGACGGAAAATATTGTCTGCTGTAGCAGTATCCTTTAGAAAGGCATCGAGTTGAAAGTTTTCAACTTCAAAATTATCAAGGTCAAAACCTTCATCAAACGTGACAACTAGAGCATTGTCCTCATCTTCATCTGTGTTGTCATCATCAGACCCATCATTTTCAGAGATCACATCTTCATCATCAATCACCACGTAACTCACTGGTAGCTTCTTCTTTCGATGCAGGTTAGGACATTCATTCTTGATGTGTCCATATCCCTTGCACTCATAGCACTGCATTTTCGATACATCTTTGCTATTGGAAGTGTATGGTGATAGCTTTGTGCCTTTAAACTTCTTGTCAGATGAAGACCCCTGATTTCGATTGTCTGGAGTGTTCGGATATGGGTTAGAACTTTTCTGAAATTTTCGGAAATTTCGTGCTCGGTTCTTTCTCTTAAAATCTTGTTTCACTAGATAGGTGACTATGTCAGTCAGCACAACAAGCTTATCTGGGTTGTTTGAATTCATCAACCGTTCAATATCTTCAGCTTCCTCATCATCAGACTCATTTATATCAGCTGAGAAACTACTTTCAGACTTCTCATTTTTCAACCGAGGTTGTTGAGGTTTCGTGCTTCGCGAACTCTTCCCTTTCTCAGAAATTTTCAGTGCGGTCATCGGTTCATAGACGAGTGCCATATCAGGGTTACTCCGCACTTTTAGGGTCAAGTCGTAGTTTCTTAAGTCAGCCATTAAATCAGCATAGTCCCAGTTTTGGTTTCCATCGTTGCGTGCTTCAATGGTTAGCACCTTGCTCTCGAATCTAGAGCTTACACTTGATAAAACCTTTTCGTAGACCATGATAGCAGGAAAGACTTCTCCCAGTTCAAATGCCTCATTGACATATCTCATTACCTTGTCCAGGTAGTCATTTATGTCTTCATCTTCTCTCATACGGAGTTGATGAAATTGGGCAGTTATTGTTCGAATCTTTGAACGCTTAACAGCATGACTACCCTCACATGTCCTCTGTAGCGTCTCCCATGCATCTCTGGCAGATGTGCAATTTTTGACCAGCTGATACATACTGAGGTCCAACCATTCACAAATAAGAAGAAGAGCTTTGCTATTCGCAGTAGACAAGTCATGCTCTTCTCTAGTCCAACTACGTCCAGGCTTTGGGGTTCTAAGACCATCAGCATCTTCGGTGTAAGGACGCTCCCATCCTTCCAACACAGCCATCCATGCTCTTGAGTCAAATCCCTTGATTCTAGCAGATACTTTCGCTTTCCAGTTAGAGTAGTTCTGATGAGTAAGCATAATCGGTTTCTGAACAAACATAGACGACTCCATTGTAGCGGAAATATGGAGTCAAGTAACGGATCACGTCTTATACGTATGACGTCCCGCTCTGATACCAATTGAAAATTACGTCTTCGACGTAGGATACCAACTTTTCGTGAAGTCGGTCTTAAAACAGTCTTCGTTCGCTCAACCACACTTCGTAACACACTTTTGAAGAATGTGAATATGATCGAACTCAAGTAATTAAGTAGTGAAGACAAAGGTTGTATAATAGTTTCATTTCATTGATAAATAAAACTAACTATTACACTTGTGGAGAAAGGTAGACGAAATGATCAAGAGTCGTATCCCAAGTGACGCAGCACTCCAACGAACTAATGATCTAGTACTCTATCACCTAGAGCTAAATCGCATAACTCTACTATCGGTGCACAGCACAAAACACTACCAAAACTCTTAAGCTATAAGCCGTAAACAACGAACGTTGATACTCGGATATCGGATTTCGTTCTCTCAAAATCGTCAAAGGATGTCATCCAACTCCATGGGTATATATAGTAGTCTCGCACATGTGAGGCCTTGAAATAGAGCAATCTGATTGGCCACATGCTTGGCCTACATCACAATTCCATGGATGACATCACTTTCAGAATCTTCGATTCTGGAATCTTGGAATCTTGAATCTTCGATTCTTGAATCTTCGAATCTTGAATCTTCGATTCTTCAACTTCAGACTTCAACACTATCTTGACTCCGTCGATCTCAATACTTCATCTTCAACTTCATCGTGACGAACACTTGTCGTTGAGGCTTCAGTACTTCATCGTCTTCACGGTCGTCGATATCATTGAAGTGATAAACAACAATCACTCATCATCAACACTTGGACGTGGATAGAAATCACTTGCACTTGTCGTTGATGATAGGACGTTACACTCTCAGCATCAGGAGATGATCACTGAGAGAAGGTATCACGGCGTGACATGATGTTGGCATGCGAGAGTGCAGCATCATGGGAGAGTGTCGCTAATACTGGACCCTGTCAAGTAGTCGCTAGCGACAGCAAGTGAGGATGCCAGACCATGACATTTTGTCGCTAGCGACAGGAAGCTCAAGTCCCGGATTGTGGACGAGCGTCGCTAGCGACAGGAGGCAAGAATGCCGGACCCTGTGTGACTGTCGCTAGCGACAGCATGCAAGGGTGAGGGGGCGAGGTGTTGAAGACTCAGGTGCTGGACTCCTGAGTGATCGTCGCTAGCGACGATGTCGCTGATACTTGACCTTGTCAAGTTGTCGCTAGCGACAGCATGCTAGGATGGGGCGCTGATGCATGACGGACTTGACTTCGTTGTAACATAACACTCAGTGTAAGTCTTGCATCTATTCACCTTAACACCTGAAATCAGAAACAAACAACAAACACAAGTTGTCGACAAAACTAACAACTACAATCTAGCACATCACGATGATGATGTTGCTGAGGCAGCAACTGCGGCAGAGGGAACTGCAGCAGGCCTTCAATTGTCACTTCAAGGAAGGGGGCAAGGTGGATCAAAGATTCAGGGTGCACGGTTCACATAAGACCCATGCGGCAGTGGTTAGATGGTTTTGAGGAGATGGATGGAGGTTCTATCATTCTTGGAAATTAACCTAACTTGTAAAGTTGAGGTGGTTCGACTCTATACTGAAGCTTGGTTGATAGCTCGTCGAAGCTTTTAACCAAGGGTTGTTCATGTTCTAATGGAGGATTCTTCCAAGGGAAGAGAGGTAACACATCAGTGTTGGAAGGAGAGTAGAGGAATGGAGTGTGTTATCTGAGGGCATTACGATTACTGTGACAGACAGTATTGTGGTGGCAGCAGCAGGTAGGAAATACCTGCGGCAGAGTTAAGGCAGCACCTATGGCAGTAGCTACGGGAGTAGTTGCGGTAGAGTCTGCCGTCACTTCGGGTGACAAGGGAACTTGGATTACATTCATTCTGATCTCCGAGCCCATCTAGAACAGGGACAAGGGATGATGGAAAGTATATCTTGTTCATCATGCCGGGCAGCGGCAGAGGCAGCAGGCAGTGGCAAGGACTGCGGCAGCAACTGTGCTGGGGTAAATCGCAGCAGCGATTACCGGATTAAATAGCCTCAGGATGTTCTTACATCGCTGGAGGTTAAGGCATCGGCAGATGGGGTCGCTCTGGGCAGCGGCAGAGGCATTGTCGAAGGCAGTGGCAGAGGCAGGGCAGTAACATTGACTGCGGAAGCAACTGCGCTGGGGTAGTTCACATCATCGACTACCATATTACCAAACTTCAAGATGGGGAAGACATCGTTGAAGGTGGAGACAATGGCCAATACATCGTCGATGGCAACGACAGGGCAGCAGCAGCGGCAATGGCTGCGGCAGAGCGAATGTCGGGAGGTAGTTCGCGGCAGAGCGACTACTTGATTGATAATACTCAACATAAAACTGATCGGGTGTGTATCAGTTGTCCAGTTATGCAGAAAGGGGGATCATTCATCAACCTAAGAGATTTGCACAAGTTGATTTGTGTTAAACGCTCTAATGGTGGAAGAAGATGCGAATGATATTGTCATTCATCAACCTAAGGGGTTTGCACGAACTGATGTTGTGTATAATGCTCTAATGGTGGAAGAAGGTGCGAATGACAGGATAGTGTTACTATTTTTGAGGTGGAGTTGCGCAACTTCCCTTAGGCAACACTTAATACTTTCTGTGGAGAATTGCCCTGCGGCAAGGTGAACGGTCGCAGCAGCCAGGGCAACAGTGCCTAATGGAAGAGCACTGGGAAGTCTCATACATGCTATAGTGTATAGAAAGCCTGATATTGACCAGGGTATGGGTGTGATATCGAGGAGTATGAGCGGGAGTCACTGGTGGCAGTTCGAAGGTTGTTTAGGTATGTCAATGTAACCAATGGTTACGGTTTCATGTCCAAGAAGATGGAGGTCATTGATGATACTCGAATTGGATGTGGGGATGTTGATTTTGGTAGTTTGGTTACTAGAAAATCAACAAGGATTGTTGTTGGTGTAGCGGCAACTGCGGCAGCATCTGCTGCGGGCTATACTCATGAGTAGAAGGAGGTGCAAGAGATGTACCAAAGGGATGGGCTGGAATCATTGGTTCAACCATCATTAATCTACTTAGGGACAAAACAACAAGGCCTGGTATCTGTCAGGGAAAGAGGCAGATGGTTTCCGCTATTTCAAGTGGAGACAGAGACTACTATTGCCTAGGCAGAGGCAGTAGGAATTACCGTAGAGCCAAGTGTCAAGGCAGTGACATTTGAAGGTGGATTTGGTGTCAAGTTGTTCGTTGCTTATAGATAAGTGATGTTTCACTTTGTTTCAAGCAGAGAAGATGGACTTCTTCTTAGTAATGCTTGTTCAAGCTTAGAGGCAGAGAGACTTCTTGGAAAGGCTTGGTTAAGTAGGAACAACCGCTGTACACACAAGTGGTAACCACGGCAGCAGTAGGTACTACTGCACGAACTCTACAGGTAGCCGTGTGGTGTAACTACCGGGAAGCACAAAACATTCAGTTGTTAGTGTGGTAGGGTACAGACATGGCAGGGGCAAAGACGACGATCTTCTGCCGGATATAACAAGATGAAGCGGTCATGCTAAGACTCTTGTTATGGTGATGTGATGCATGGGGTTGATTAGACTCGTTCGAAATACTTCAACAGGATATAATGCTCCTCGAGGTGGAGGCATTGGCTATGGTAGAGACTGTAGGCAGAGACTACGATAGCGACTACGGTAGCAACTACCGCAAGGGCGATTGCGGCAAAGAGTACCAGTAGGGACGTGCATCGACATCTGGTCCCACGTGGACTGTTTCACAAGCTTCCGAGCATTGTGAAGGGGCTGCAGTAGGCATTGCGATGCTATTGCAAGGTTCAAGGGCAGCGACAAGACTCAGGTTGCGGCAGGCAGTTCTGTGAGTTGTTGACTTGGAGGATTCACGCTCTGGAGATATCCGGAGGTGGGGAAAGGTGGTCTACATCAACTTTCCGGGATATGAAAATGGATCGCGCTCCATATTTCATGTCGGAGATGCATGTTTGCATCAAGTCCCAAGAGGACAACCTCACAATGCTGAAATTGTGCAGGGGCTGCGGCAGGCACTTTCGTGGTGCCGCAGGGACTGTGGTAGGCACTTTCGTGATGCTGCAGGGTTGTGGTAGGCATTCTCATGCTGTCACAGGGGGCCGAGTTAGGCAACAAGATTCAGGCTGCGGCAGGCAGGGTTGTGAGTTGCTAACTTGATGAAGTCGTCTCTGTAGGAGATGCGGGAAGGTGGAGTGACATCTACTTTCGGATTATATGACTTATGTCATATGCGGGCTGAGGTAGGCATTCTCATGCTGCCACAGGGGGCCAAGTTAGGCAACAAGATTCAGGTTGCGGTAGGCAGGGTTGTGAGTTGGTAACTTGATGAAGTCGTCTCTGGAGGAGATGCGGGAAGGTGGAGTGACATCTACTTTCGGATTATATGACTTATGTCATATGCAAATTCTTGATGCCGCGAGATGGTGTTGAAGAATTTGGGAATGCAGAACCTAAGGCAGGAGCTGCGGTAGTATTGGGCATGGCAGACTGAAGCCTAATGTCAATACTAGGAGAAATATGATCGGGCATGATCATATGAAGGTCAGCGTGATCTAAAATCATGCTGGGACTGGAGTCGGATGGTCGGGTCTGATCATGGATTGGTGAATAAGGTGGTTGCAAAAGATTTGCTTGATTTCTTGACTCGACAGGGATGAGCAGTACTTGATCACTACTGCAAGATAGGTGACATGTGTTTAGAAGTTTGAACAAGGTGGAGATTTGTGAAAATATGTTCGAAATTCTAAATTTATGTAAGGCAGTTCCATGCGGCAGGACGAAGGCGTTAACTCTGCCGCAGTGCGAAGGCAGAAACCGGTTCCCTGGCAGGAGGCATGATCTAGGCAGAATCTTCTATTTTTGGTAAGAGACCAAAAATTGAATATCTCTTTCCATACTTATCCGATTGAGGTGATTCAAAAGGCAACGGAATCCTTGGAGGACAAGGAACCTATTTCTACCATAAATCGACGTCCAGGTCGCCTATATAACTCGCGTCGAGCACAGCAGCGAAACGTGAGTGAGAGAGAGGCAGGGGCATCGGTCGTTCGATGAGAGTCGGCCGAAAGTATTAGGGTTTTAATACTTGTTATTAGACGTGAGGTTAGATCGATAATCGCTTACGCCTTGTTGGCTCAGGATTATCAAGAGTGATTGTAATCTCGTTTATGTTTAATAAAGAAGAAACACCCCTCTCCCCGAGCACGTAGGTAGCGGCTGCCTCGCCATAGGCAGCGCGATACCAAAGCTCGTAAAATCTTGTCTTGTGTGTGTTGTTTATCGTGCTTTTATATACTTGTGAGTTCACATATACGTGAGTGATTGTGAGCTGGAGAGTCAAATCATATTCGTTCGGTTTTGAGTTGTTCACGTCGTGTGATTTATGAAAGTCTAATTTGATCGGATTTATTCGGTTAGTTAGACCTTGTTGTGCGAATCCTCAACAGTTTCCCAATGCTCATCTATGGTGATGATTTTGTAAAAAAAATTGGAGACCTTTATTTGGATTGAGCGATGGTGACGATGTTGAAAATTATCTTTTGATAGTTAAAATTTACATCTTTTAATTGGATTGCTGTTGATCATTATCTTCAACTATTCGATTTTGTTCAGAAATTCTGAGCTTTTGTTAAATGTTAGGGATCCAAGGGGTTGATGTTTATATTTGTTTTAATAATTTAATTATTTAATAAATAAGATATTAACATTATATAATATTTATTTTTAATTGGTAAAATGAATTTAGGGTTATTCATGTAATTTTTATCTTCAATCCACTGAAATCGTGACACCTGACAATGAGGATCACGTGTCTCGCAAGTGTCGCCGGGTTCCGTCCAATTTTGCATGAAAGTGCAAATTTATTAAAGTTCAGCTATTGCGGAGTACAAATTGCAAGTTGGTTAACCAAAATACAAAATTGCATATAGTTCAAATACTAAAATACAATTATCCCTTAAAATAAAATCGAATATATTTGAAAAACTTTCTCAACAATACAAATTTGCACGACATGAGTGTGCGGTCGGTTTACTAACGTTAAACTCGAATCAACTTGTTTAATTAAAAAAATTGAGATGAAGTTTTTTTACAAGCTAGCGATTTTAATTAAAATAAATTATCTACGTTGAAAGTAAAATACTCAAACTTCAAAATGTATTTATTGAATTACTTATAAACAACATGTCAAGTTTTGAGCTTAAAAATATTATACCATACCTTTTTTTATGTCACCAGTTCAGCTCAACCGACTCATGATTCACACATAGATCATAATAAGGTATGGCTCATGAATTTGACGAATAAAATTATCAAAGGATAAAAAGGAAAAAATGATGAACGATTATGTTGAGGATTCGCACAACAAGGTCTAGAATAACCGAATAAATCCGATTAAACTAAACGTTCATAAACCACACGAATATGAATAATCCAAAACCGCACGAATACGACTTGAATCTCAAGCTCACGATCTCTCACGTATATATGAACTCACAAGAACACGAAAGCAAAGAAAAACGAAAGAACAAGACAAGGTTTACGAGCTTCGGTTTCGCACTGCCTATGACAAGGCAGCCGCAACCTACGTGCTCGGGGAGAGGGTGTTTCTTCTTTATTATATGAAAACGAGATTACAACTCTTCCTAGTAACCCTAGAACCAACAAGGTGTAAGCGATTACAAGTTTAATCTCTAAAAGAAGAACGTATTCTTTTCTCTCTTAATTCCCCCCTTCGATGCCTCTGATCGACGTCCCTTTTATAGAGGACCTGGAGAACGACTCTTGGTAGAATTAGGTTCCTTATGCTCCAAGGATTCCGTAGCCTTTTGAATCACCTCAATCGGATAAGTATAGAAAGAGATATTCAATTTTTGGTTCGTTTCCAAAAATAGAAGATTCTGTCTGCCTCCTGCCAGGGAACTGTCTACGCCTTCGTCCTGCGGCAGAGTTAACTGCCTTCGTCCTGCGGCATAGACCTGCCTTACATAAAAATCTAGAATTTTGAACATATTTTCACAAATCTCCACCTTGTTCAAACTTCTAAACACATGTAACCATCTTGCAGTAGTGATCAAGTACTGCTCATCCCAGACAAGCCAAACAACTCCTTTTCGACTACACCTTATTCGCCATGCCATGATCAAACCCGATCATTCGACTCCAGCCCAATATGATTTCATATCACACTGCTCCCATATGATCATACCCGATCATATTTCTCCTAGTATTGACATTAGGCTTCAGCCTGCCATGCCCAATACTACCGCAGTCCCTGCCTTAGGCACTGCCTTCCCAAATTCTTCAACACCACCATGCGGCATCAAGAACTTGTACATGACATAAGTCATAATCCGAAAGTAGATGTTACTCCACCTTCCCGCACCTCCAGAAACCTCCAGAGACGACTTCATCAAGTTAGCAACTCACAGCTCTGCCTGCCGCAGCCTGAATCTCGCTGCCTAACTTGGCCCTCTGCGGCAGCTCGAAGCCTACCACAACTCCTGCGGCAGTCCGCCTGCCGTAGCCCCTTCACAATTTCAGCATTGTGAGATCTCCAGCAGCGATACGAGCTGCTGGCATAGACTAAATTTCTCTCCCGGAAGCAACTTAGTGAAGCTATCGGCCGGATTGATTTCACTAGCAATCTTCTCCACCTTGACAACTCTTTTATCCACCAAGTCTCTAACAAAATGTAGCTTCACGTCAATATGCTTGGTCCTCTCATGGAACACTTGATGCTTCGCCAAGTGCACGGCACTTTGACTATCACAATTAACCGAGATTACCTCTTGTGGCACCCCAAGCTCTTGAACTATTCCCTTCAGCCACACTGCCTCCTTTATTGCCTCAGTCAAGGCAATGTATTCGCTCTCCGTAGTTGACAACGCAACCACTGACTGCTGGTTTGCCTTCCAAACCACTGCCGAGCCAAACAAGGTAAACACATACCCCGTTACCGATTTTCTAGTATCAAGATTACTAGCAAAATCCGCATCCACATATCCAATTAGAGCATCACCCTTGACTTCCATCTTCTTGAATATGATTCCCTTGCTCACGCTGCCTTTGAGATATCGCAACATCCATTTCACTGCCTCCCAATGACTCCTACCAGGATTGCTCATAAAGCGTGATACTACGCTCATAGCATAGGCAATGTCTGGCCTACTGCATACCATTGCATACATGAGACTGCCTACCGCACTTGCATAAGGCACCGCTGCCATTGCTGCTTCGGCAGGCCCTGCCGCAGGGCAGTCCGAAATAGAAAGCTTCATATGCTGCCCAAGGGGAGTTGAAAGACTTTTAGCTTCGTACATGTTGAATCTTTTCAGCACCTTCATAATGTAATCTTGTTGAGATAAGACTAGGGAACCCTCCTTTCTATTCCTAACAATATCCATGCCAAGAATCCTCTTCGCTTCGCCTAAGTCCTTCATCTCAAACTCTGCCTTCAGTAATCTTTTCAATGCCTCCACCTCGACCTTTGATTTTGAAGCAATGAGCATGTCATCCACGTATAGGAGAAGGTAAGTGATCACAGCCCCTGCATTGATCTTCAAGTACACACAACAATCGTATTTGCTTCGCACAAATCCAATTACCATCATGTAACTATCAAACCTTCGGTACCACTGCCTTGGACTCTGCCTTAAGCCATATAATGACTTCTTTAACAAACACACCTTGTTTTCATCTCCAGCACCATCCACGCCTTCGGGTATCTTCATGTAGATTTTCTCCTCCAATTCTCCATGAAGGAATGCGGTCTTCACGTCCATTTGTTGTAGCTCAAGGTCATATTGGGCAACAATAGCCAAAAGGATTCTAATAGTGCAATGCTTTACCACCGGAGAGAAAATCTCATTGAAATCTACTCCCTCCCTCTGAGTGAACCCCTTCGCTACAAGCCTTGCCTTGAATCTCACATTAGATCCAGAAGACTCCACCTTTTTCTTGTAGATCCACTTGCACCCTACTACGCGCTGCCTTTCCGGTTTTTGGACAATGCTCCATGTGTTGTTCTTTTCCAAGGACTGTATCTCTTCCTCCATAGCAACCAACCAATTCTCCTTCTCTGAGTAGTTGATCGCATCCGAATAGCATGACGGTTCATAGCTATCCACTCCCTCTGCCACCATAAGGGCATAAGAAACAATATCAGCTTGTGCAAACCTCTTTGGTGGGTGAATGACTCTCCTCTCTCTATCTCTTGCCAACTGATATCCTCCCAAATCAGTTTCATGTTGATCCATATCAACATGGAAATCGTTGCTACGATTTTCTTCATGGCAGTCGCTGCCGCAGGCTGAACCGCTGCCACTGCCTTCAGCGCTGCCTTCGCCTTCAGCGATGTCTTGATCATCGTGAAGCCTTCCAAACAGTTCTAATTCAACTTTAGACTTCTCAGATTGCTCAAGTTCAGTTTGGAATGGCATTGAGCTTTCATCGAACACAACATCTCTACTAATGAGACACTTCTGCTGCCCTGGCTCAATGCACCATAGCTTGTACCCTTTGACGCCTTTTGGATAGCCTAGGAACACACATCTAAGAGCCCTAGCTTCCAACTTGTCACCTTTATGGTGAGCAAAACACAAGCTACCAAATACCCGCAAAGATTTAAAGTCTGGCGCTGCCCCTGCCCAAACCTCCTGCGGTGTTTTTGAAGAGAGTGCCGCAGCAGGACTTCTATTGATCAAGTAGGCTGTGGTAGTCACTGCCTCGCCCCAGAAACTCCTAGGCAAGCCCGAACTCAATAGCATACACCGCACTCTATCCAGCAGTGTCCTATTCATTCTTTCGGCAACCCCATTTTGCTGTGGAGTGCCTGCCACCGTCTTATGCCTCGCAATGCCTTGATTCCTGCAGAAAGCGTTGAACTCCTCGGATAGAAACTCCAAGCCATTATCAGTCCTTAGATTCTTCACCTTCTTGCCTGACTGCCTCTCTACTTCCAGAAGCCACTCCTTGAATTTTTCAAAGGCTTCTGACTTTGCTTTCAAAAGCATAATCCAGACTTTTCTGGAATAATCATCGATGATGGATAAGAAATACTTTCCACCACCACCTTTTGTCTCCGTTCTAGATGGACCCCAGAGATCAGAATGAATGTAATCAAGGCAGCCCTTGGTTGTGTGCCTCCCAGTGCCAAAGCTTGCCCTTGATGCCTTGCCTAGGGCACAATGAGGGCAAAATTCGAGCTTGCTTAACTTATCACTTGAGAATGCCCCTTGCTTTGCTAGCTCCAGCAGCCCTTTCTCTCCAAGATGTCCAAGCCTTTTGTGCCATAGCAAGATCTTGTCACTAGATGTCACGGCAGACCCTGCCGCAGCCCCTGTCTTTCGCCCTGCCGTTGGTTCTGCCTTATTTCTTGAGGCTGCCGCATCACCTGCTGCTGCCACCGCAGCGCTACCTACAACAGCCACTGCTCTGCCTTTCAAAAAATACAAGTCATTCCTTTTCTCTCCTTCTAGCACTATCGTGCTGCCTCTCTTCACTTGAAGGCATCCTCCACTAGAACAAAAGTTATATCCCGAGCTATCAAATTGGCCAAGGGAAATAAGGTTCCTCTTGAGCTCTGGGATATATCTCACCTTGGTTAGAAGCTTTACCGAGCCATTAACCAACTTCAAACGAATAGAGCCAATGCCCTCAACTTTGCAAGCTAGGTTATTACCAAGAATGACCGAACCTCCATCAATCTTCTCAAAACCTTCAAACCACTGCCGCATGGGACTCATATGGAATGTGCAGCCCGAATCTAGAATCCACTCCGTCTCCTTTCTTGAAGTGACATTTAGGACTTCGGCATCGATAGTCGCTGTCCCTGCCTCCGCAATATCAGCATGATTGTTGCCCTGATTCTGCTGCTGCTTTAAGAGGCGACAATCCCTCTTAAAGTGACCGGTTTTGTTACAATAATAACACCTTGCGTCACCACTGGATGATGCTTTGTTCTCACTCTTTTGGCCCTTCTTTTGATTCTTCTTCCTTTTGAAATTCTTGTTCACCGTTATCAATCCTTCGGCTGCGGCAGGGTGATCCTTCTTGGAGTCTTTCTTTTGCTGTTCCTTAGTCTTTAAGGCAACTTGTACCTCCTCCAAAGTCAGAGCATGCTGCCTGCCTAGAATGATGGCATCCTTAAATTGATCGAGGGATGAAGGCAGAGATCCCAACAAGAGCAATGCTTGATCTTCCTCCTTCAACTTCTCATCAATGTTCTCCAGGTCATCAAGAATCTTCACAAAGTCATCCATCTGATCCACGATGGATTTATCCGAGACCATCTTGAAGGCATACAACTTTTTCTTCAAGTACAATCGGTTTGCCAAGGATTTAGTAAGGTACAAACTCTCTAACTTCTGCCATAGGTCATAGGCAGTCGTCTCGTTTTTCACTTCCCTTAAAACCTTGTCTCCAAGATTCAGAAAAATCACAGCTCGTGCCATGTCTGATATCTTACCGATGTCGCTTGAGGCAGACTCTGCCGCAGAGCCTGCGGCACCCTTCTTGGCAGCTTCCTCTGCCTCATCCTTCTTGACCTCAGAACTCTTCCCCTTGCCTTTTCCAGCCCCTGTATGGCTGCCCGGTGGCAGTAGCGCTGCCGCCAATCCTTGTTGCGTTAGTATTGCTCTAATCTTGATCCTCCAAAGACCAAAATCGTTCTTGCCCGTGAACTTCTCAACCTCATACTTCGACGATCCGGACTTCATCTTCTCCTCGTGATTTATCCTTCCTACAGACGGCGCCACTTGTTGAGGATTCGCACAACAAGGTCTAGAATAACCGAATAAATCCGATTAAACTAAACGTTCATAAACCACACGAATATGAATAATCCAAAACCGCACGAATACGACTTGACTCTCAAGCTCACGATCTCTCACGTATATATGAACTCACAAGAACACGAAAGCAAAGAAAAACGAAAGAACAAGACAAGGTTTACGAGCTTCGGTTTCGCACTGCCTATGACAAGGCAGCCGCAACCTACGTGCTCGGGGAGAGGGTGTTTCTTCTTTATTATATGAAAACGAGATTACAACTCTTCCTAGTAACCCTAGAACCAACAAGGTGTAAGCGATTACAAGTTTAATCTCTAAAAGAAGAACGTATTCTTTTCTCTCTTAATTCCCCCCTTCGATGCCTCTTATCGACGTCCCTTTTATAGAGGACCTGGAGACCGACTCTTGGTAGAATTAGGTTCCTTATGCTCCAAGGATTCCGTAGCCTTTTGAATCACCTCAATCGGATAAGTATAGAAAGAGATATTCAATTTTTGGTTCGTTTCCAAAAATAGAAGATTCTGTCTGCCTCCTGCCAGGGAACTGTCTACGCCTTCGTCCTGCGGCAGAGTTAACTGCCTTCGTCCTGCGGCATAGACCTGCCTTACATAAAAATCTAGAATTTTGAACATATTTTCACAGATTAGATGCTTGTTGAAGCTCTCTTGAGCTCAAGAAGAGCGCCCAAGAGCGAACAAGTACTCAAACTAATATTCTTTACCCGTTTCCGTAGTTAAAAATAATTCAATAAATTTAGTATAGTGATCAATTTCATTGAATTAGCTAGTTATTCTTTACATAGTTTTCATAGTTAAAAATAGTTTATTAAGAGGTAGAGACGTCACCCAATTGTAATCTTACTAAATATTGGAGTACAAATTTGAATTGTGAGGATTAAATATTCGATTCCATTGTTTGAAAAAATGCTCAAGATCAACACGATTGACATTGAGTCCCCGTTACTTCACTCTCGGTGTCCGAAATGAAGTGTACGTTTCTTGCGGTTGTGCCGAGGCCGATGCAGAGGACAATGTAGTAACCGCACAATATATATCTTGGTTCAGGCTGCCTTATTGGACAAGAAGATCATCACTAATGATCAACATTTGGTGGTAAAAGTCTTTATTTTGAAAAGATTTTTTTTTTTTGCAAGATGAGATTTAACTCATGGAATTGGGATTAATTAGGGTTCGTTTAACTAGGAAATCAAAATTAACCATTGTGTTTTTTTATTGAAGGATAATTGTTGAAACAATCTAATAATACTCTTGTTTACTTGTAATTTTAAGTTAATTACACTTGTTGCTCTTGATACTCAATTCTTGTTACAAAAGCTTACCTGACGATCGAGTAGGAGCTCGTTTAGACGAGTTTATTTAAAAAAACTTATAAGATTTTATGTTTTATAAGTTATTTTTAAGAGTTGATAAGTTGTTATGTTTTAGTTAATAAATAAGCCGTTAAACCGTTATATATATATATATATATATATATATATATATATATATAATTTCTCGATCCTTTGACTTAGGATTAGTCAGTTCTATTTCTCGATCGGGCAGGGAAGGGATATGTCACCTTGACGTGGTGGAAGTCATCAGTTCGAGCCTGATTATCCCTAAACTAAACCCAATGTGAGTTTTTCTATTTTGATTTGCTCCCCCGCCATAATTCAAATAAAAATATCGAACTAATTGCTAAAGCAACTCACCTGAGTCGATCTCACGAGGAACACTACTATCGGAACGTATTCTTGTTTATTTGTTTGCAACGAGAAGAAAGAAAAGAGATATAGCATAATGCATTTTGATTGGTTTTGTTTTAAACTAAAATTAACTAAGAATTAATAAACTAAAAATAAGCTAAAAATAATCAAGAAGCAATTAACGAAAATAAACAAGGTGTAATTAATAAAAAGAATGCCTAGGGCTTCGGATTTATCAAGCATAAACTTCGGGTTGTCAATTTACGATGCACGAAACAAAACTAAAACGTCCGTCGCCGGTAGATTTTAGGGTGTTCAATAATCCTATGTTTTGTAATTGCTCATAAGCCTCATACAAAAGTTTTAAAATCATGTTGGCAATTTATCGAACACCTTTGATGCGTTTGTAAATTTCAAGCCCTATTTCATGTTTGAATCCTCCTAACCCTAGCGAACAAATTAGCTACTCATATTAATAATCGAGAACAAACAAATAGAGATAGATGAATTCATGATGAAGGAACTAGAGTAAGAACACAAGCAAATAATTAAGAACGAAATTGAAAAGAAATAAAGCTTACTAGATTACTTGTTCGAAGTAAACAATGATCGGTGCTAACCACGATTAATATCCACGAATCAATGAAAGAAAAATCGATGATGAAAACCTAGGATGTCAAGTCTCAAGTCTTCTCCAAAGCGTGCCGAAAATCAAAGTGAAAAAGCGTGTCCTCAAACCTAGGTTTAAAAACCAATAAGTAGTCTAAGAATCGGGGGTCAAAACGCGGGTCAATGGCTGGACGAGGAGGCAGGCGACCGCCTTAGGGAGGAGTCGCTCGCCCGCGCTGGCTGGGAGGCGACCGCCTGGGTAGGAGGCGAGCGCTTCCTTCGTTTTTAAGCTCTCTGAAGTTCTGGGGCAGGCGAGCGCCTGGTCATCGAGCGCTCGCCTAGTGGTGGTCGCGAGCGAGCGCTTGGATGGCTGGGCCATGTAGAGAACTCCAATGGATTTCCGTAGAGATATAGATCATCTTTATAGGTGGTCTGAGTTGGGAGACCCAAGCTCTCCAAGTTCGCTGTGCGTACACTCCGGGGCAGCTGCGTACTGGGCTAGAAACTCAAGGATTGCGACTTTATGATGGGGATCTATGATAAAAAAGGGCAGGGCCTCGTACAACTCTTTGAGAGATTTCTTACAAGGTATGAACCATGCATATATGTAGTCGGAGCTGGGAGAACCAAGCTCTCCAAGTTTGCTGCACATACACCCCAGGGCAGCTGCATACTGGGCTGGAAACCCGTAAATTCCGGCTTTAAGAAGAGAAACCATGACAACAAACTGGTATAGCCATGTAGAGGATTTCAAGATCTTTCCGACAATGCATGGATCGTGTTTTGAGGTGGTCGGAGTTGGGAGAACCAAAGTGGCCAAGTTTGCAGCGCAATCACGATAGGTGGTTGGTCAAATCACTTTACCGTTTTTCAACTCATTTTTGCTCGTTTTCGCATTGAACATGATCATACACCTACACACTCCACAAAACGTAAAACCTACCGAGAATCATGAGAATGATGCACAACAATGACACAAAATGGCATGAGACGACACAAAACATCATAGAAAAAGTAGCACAAAAACATGTAAATCAATCCCTAAACTAAACCCAATGTGAGTTTTTCTATTTTGATTTGCTCCCCCCGCCGTGATTCAATGAGAATGGATAAGAGGCTCGTGGGATTGACGTGAGGGGGTAGGGATGGCTATATTTATGGGAGCGAACTCCGGGCGAATATGAAGCGCATGGATCCAAGTTATGCCTTCGAATGGAAGACAATTCCGAATCTGCTTTGTCTACGATCCTGGCTCAGGATGAACGCTATATATATATATATATATATGCCACAAGGCTAGGCTCTGATACTATGTTAGAAACTGCTTCATCTAAAAGCTCGAAAGAAGTTAGGCAACTAGACATTTATAGTGGACCAAATACATTTTTCAATAATATATATATATATATATATAAGATGTTAATTTGTTTGTCACTTTAAAATTTTATATAAATAAAATTTTCAAAAAACAGTTGTTATATATGAAAAAGATAATTAAAAAATTAACAAAATAATATATTTGGAATTTTTGTATATATATAAAAATAATAATTTTAAGGATATTTTCTTCTTTTATTGTTTAAATTACAAAAAATTATAAGTTGTTTAAAAAAAGTACATATTCTCCCTTATTTTTTTAAACGACTTATCCCTAAAATTAATAAGGAATTGTTAGAACACTCTCGACGAAATCTTGGAAGATGTTTTGAGTGAAATTGATAATAACAAGTATATATAAGATGTTAATTTGTTTGTCACTTTAAAATTTTATATAAATAAAATTTTCAAAAAACAGTTGTTATATATGAAAAAGATAATTGAAAAATTAACAAAATAATATATTTGGAATTTTTGTATATATATAAAAGTTAATAATTTTAGGGATATTTTGTTCTTTTATTGTTTAAGTTACAAAAATTTATAAGTTGTTTAAAAAAGTAAATATTCTCCCTTATTTTTTTAAACGGCTTATTTTTAAGTTTTATAAAATATTTTCAAAAAAAATATTAAATACTTAGAAGTTTTTAAACAATTTATAAGTTGTTTTATAGAGTTAAGAGTTTATAAGCTCTGCCAAACACGCTAAAACATTATTCTTATTACGTATTTAAATTCCTTGCTTTTAGTTACTTAATTTTAATAATCCGTAATAAGTAGGACGAGAAGAAGCAGAAGAGCAAGAAGTTTTTTGTTAATGATGTCATATATGAATTAGGATCCTCTCCTTTTAATTTTTTTTCTTAATATTTCCTAATAAACTAATTTTAACTATTGATTTTATTTGACTGTCAAGATCATTCCTAGCAATTAAGATACAATTAAATTTATTGAATTATTTTTAATTGTTAGGAATGATCTTGACCGTCAAATGAAATCAATGATTAAAATTAATTTATTAAAAAATATTAGGAAAAAAAATTAAAAGGAGGACGTAGCTAGTACTTTGTATTCCTTTCTCCTTATAAAAAGGTATTTAAGTTCTTTAACAGATCTAGTTGGACATTTCCCGTTTTTCCTGTTATTGATATTTCTCCCGAGGGGCATTTCAAATGCCCCGTTGAGTTAGAATTCGATGTAAGGAGAAAGTAGGAGAAGAACTTGCCGTATATTTGTTCGGTTTGAGACACGACGGATAAACAGCCTCAGCTTGAAATTGTGTAAATCCTACATGGTTCTACCTACAGCAGGAGTGTATAAGGTAGAGTAGGAATACTTAACACAATTTTGAGATTCTAAAAGAAAACTCTTTTATATATCTTGTAAAGGGTGAAACCACTTACAAACACAACTACAAAATTCTAGTGAATCTTGTAGAAAGGTCAACACGGCAAAAAACTAAGTCTATGTAGAACTAATCTAGCGACGCGTACTACAAAGACTAAACAGAGGGTATGGCCGGAGCTTTCTAGCGAAGTCTCTCGGTCTACAATAATTCTCTCTCTAGAATATGTCAAATCAATGCGTGAATAGTGAATTCCAACAACCCGGTATTTATAGGAGTCGAGAATTAGGGTTTCCAGAATTCACGCTTAATGGGCCGAGCCCAAAGTATCTTCATGGAATATTCGAGATTCCATATTTCCGTACTTTGACGAACCCAACTCTACGCACTGCCACACTAGCGTGTTCTTCGTGCTTCGAGCTCGTGGTGGGCATAGCTGGTATACTTAACATTTTTCATTGGACTATAATCCTTCTAGCGAAGTCTTCTAGTCACACCCATAGCTGGCTTCATTCCTTAGCAGTCATTCGTCCAGCTCTATGTGTAGCTATGATTGGACCGCGTCCGTCAAGGTGTTAGCTCTGATTCAAGGTCTTCTC
This sequence comes from Euphrasia confusa, assembly GCA_954870475.1. NCBI lineage: Eukaryota > Viridiplantae > Streptophyta > Magnoliopsida > Lamiales > Orobanchaceae > Euphrasia > Euphrasia confusa. The sequence continues at coordinate 26,552,077 of OX940967.1, forward strand.
GGTAAGCCTTGAACTCTCAGATTGGTAGTGCGTTGGTGAACTTGCAATTTTCTCTGATCCACGTTGAACCACATTGAAGGAATAGCTCGTTCCACGGTGACGCACCGATGCAACTCCATGATATTTGTAGAGTCTAAGTCTGCTTGTTCCAACCTGATGAACTGTGGTCACGCGTTGAGCCACTTGTTAATTCCACAGTTCACACAGCTCGTTCTACGTTAACCTAGCAGACTTGTATGAATTAATGAATAGAAAATATACAAACATAAAACATGAAGTTACTACAAAACAAAGTGTATAGTAGTTTAAACAAGAACAACGTGGTTCTATGTTGAACTAGAAAGAACTACACACTAATAATCTCCCCCTTTTTGAGTCAACTTCATAAGTGGGGGTTCGTAGAGAATCTCCCCCTCAAATTAGTATCACGCTCAAAAAGTTCAGCGTAGGACAGTGAGAAAATAAAAACAATCATATGTACTACAAAGTATATGGATTAAACAAGCATACGTAGGACGAGAAAGATAGCATGATAATTAAACAGCTCAAACCGAGCAAAAACAACATAGTAACAAAAGTATCATGCGTTTAACATATTTATGAAAAACAGCATGAAAAATAGCAAAAGTAAATTGTTCAGCGAAGGGCATGGATAGAAAACACTTGATTAATATTTATTCACTCGCTTCTGCATCAGAATCTTCAGGTGGCGTGTGCTGGCGCAAGTCCTCTTTGTCCGACGCCTCATCAACAATCTTGAGATTCGGTTTGTAGGGCGTGCGTTTGGGCTTGTTTGCAAACTGCTTTCTACGTTTTCCCATGGCCACATCCCTTTTGGTGAGTAAGGCAGCATGACCTTTTATTTGTGCCTGTGCCTGCGGGCCACCAAGAGTAGTTAAACCCTTACCTGCAACAGTGGGATGCTTGACAGGCTCCTTTGAAGCGCCGGCATGTTTGATCGTGACTTTTGGGATTTTGGGTGTCACAAGCGTGGCACCACTTGTTTTGGTTTTGTCCACTGCACTGCCGCCCGAAGAGCCCGCGCCCTTGGCCTTTTCAATCTTCTTTACCACCTCCACCTCGTTCACTGTGCCGTCAACGTTCTTCACCAAACCGATTTGCGCATCAACGACATCCTTTTTTCTTTTCTTATGCGCATCACGCAAAATTTGAACTTCATCAACTTCATCACTGTCAACACTTTCCTCAACGTCCACCTCATCTGCTTTTCTTTTTTCACTTTTCTTTGTGGACTTCTCTGTTGGACGGTCAGCCGCGTTTCTCGACGCCTCCATTTACCATGCCAGAAAGTCTCGCGTGGACCAACCGAAATGGCCCTAGATCATCGTAGGACGACCCATCTCCCCCTAGACGAGCCGCTCGACGTGACTTCCTGTGCATATACGCAGCGTAGCCCGACGCAGCATCAATTTGGAACCGTAGATAGGAGAAGTCACTTAAGAGTGTGGTCGGCTCACATAAGTATAGGTCGTCCGATGAGTATTCCCCAGATTCCTCGGTCGTAGAGTCCAATGCAGTGGATGGCGTGCGTCGCGTAGACTTAGAAGACTTGGTCTTTTTACGTTTTGGGCCACCTGCAATTTGCAGTGGTTCAATGACCGGCCCTTCGGCGAATAGCCGTCTGTCCTCTTCTTCGTTGCCCAAACGACGCCATGGTAGATCAACGACCTTGTGCGCTGCAACATACTGACGACGCGAAAACTTTGCCGTGGAAGCTAACGCGGCCAAAATAAATTTATAAAGTTCCTAAACTCAACACAAGATAGCAAGTGATAAGTATAGGGTCGATCCCACGAGGAAGCAATTGCAATTTAGTTAATCTCGGCTTTGCCCAAATAGTGTCACAATAAAAAGGTTTTAAATTTGGTTGCTGAGTCACAGAGTTTTATCAAACTACCAACTAACAGAAATAAGTAAACTAATTAACCCAAACTAACATGCAGAAATATTAAACTAAACACTTTGACCAAAATGAAACAGAAAAGTAATTAATCAAACTGTAATCAAATAAAGAAAAGTAGGCTTATGGGCTTTGGCTTCTCTTTGGGTTCTCTGGGAAAACTACCGATCCCTGGCACTTATGATTTTAACTGATGGTTTGTCAATCGGTTATAGGATGTCGAACAAAGTAAAAGCAGTCCTATTAAGTCACGCCTACAGTTACCCCACCCCAATCTGTCCTTACTGTGTAAAGAAAAGGCAAGGTATACTTATGCCTAATCCCCTGAGTCTAGACAATTCGATACATATGTGGTTGCATGGTTCTAGTTTGCCCAAACTCGTATTGCTCTCTCGACGAACCCAATTCGGCCAATAGCATGTCCGGAAATCCGAATCATACGACCGCAAAGCTCCAACACGTTCTAGCGCTATGCCCGTAGTACAACTAGATACTATTATTCGGTTTGATCAATCGCTGGTATCTCAAAGTGTAAGGGTTTCCTAACGACCAAATTAGTCCGCTCAAACCTGCAAGAATGTAGTTAAACCTCAACTGTGTATCGGGAACAAACCTCCAAGCAGTTAACTAAGACCTATCAACCTCAAGGTTCTAACTTAGCCCAGAGTCCCCTTCGATCTGCCTTTGCCCAGTCGCCCTGCAAGTTTAGCTACTCATATGCGAAGAAATAAAACTAGAAATAAATTGGAAAACGAAACTGAAATTCATAACTATTAAATCTGGAATTTGTTCAAACTGAAATAGCAAAACAAAACAATAAAAACATAAAGCAATAAATTGTTTTAATGCCCGAAGGCTCGATCAACTTCAAAAACAAAAAGAACTTGGCCGGAAATCTACAAGCTCCAATCGTCGGCGGCTGCTTCGTGAACGGGGTCGGAATTGTGTGTCCTTACTTCTCCAGCTTCTCTTCCTTATATAGGCTCGAATTAGGGTTGCGGAATCGCAATTGCATGGGCCGCTGCATGGGCTTCCTTTTCCAGGCGCCGCTAAGTACTTTCCATCTTTAGCTCCAGCCGCCTTTGAATTTGCCCGCTGGCAATCCGCTTCCCAAACTCTCTACAGGTATTCTCCTCCTCCACAGGTGAACGGACCAGGAACGGTACTTGGTAGTCGATTTGGGTCTTCTGCTTCATGACTCAACCCAAAGTGGTTTGGTTTGCCTGTCAAGGCCAAACTGCTCAGTCACTACCCACTCCAAATCGTTGTTTGCCCAAAGAAGGGGTTTTCCTTGCCTCTTTTGCCCAGTGCGCCACCTGTTACCTGTTTGCCTGCACACTCTGACCAAACACTCTACTGTGCCCTCCCAGACACATAAAACAGACTCAAACTGACTCAAAAAGGGACTCAAGATGAGCAAATAAAATAGCTCATCACATACTTAGAATCAAAACGAAATTGAATAATGGGTTCCATGGGGCCATCTTCTTCGTCGTACGTGAAAACATACAAACATAAAATATGAAGTTACTACAAAACAAAGTGTATAGTTCAACGTAGTTAAAACAAGAACAACGTGGTTCTATGTTGAACTAGGAAGAACTACACACTAACACGGCTGAGGCCTAATATTCCGACTGTCTAGCCGAAATTGTCCCCGGTGTTGTTTTGGCCACACCTGAACATGAAATTAGGAAACACGTCGTTCTGTGTCAAGGTGAGTTTTTCTTTGGCTAAGAAATCGATGGTGTACGACGACTGATAGCCGAATGACACAAAGTAGACACACGTACGATTTTCGTAGCAGTCGAAATTAGATGAATTTTTAGGGCATTCGTGGTCGGTGCACGAAATATTGGAATACGAAGTTGATTTGCGAGGGTCAAAGGTTCGATCTAACTGCTTGTAGCATTGCCCAAAGCTATTAATAAGAGTCAAAGTCAGTCTTTGAAAAATGTGGGTATATTTTTTAAGAGACCAGTATTTACTCACGGTCAATTGTTTGTTGCGATTTCTAGAGTAACCAACTGGTTCGAGTTTAAGCTTTTGCTTTGTGACGATCAAGCGTGGTCATATTATGATGAATTGAACAACAAATGTAGTTTATAAGAAAATATTTCGAAAATTTTAATTTGATTTTAATATATAATAACAACAAAATAGTTAAAGACGACATTCTCTTATTAAATTCAATATGCACTAAATTTATTGCTTATAATTACATGAGCGCTTAATGTTTATTATACATTATGAACGTTTATATCGAGAAATTATTTATATTGCACGTATCATGATATTGACGCTTATGGCATGAATATTGCCACATGAGCAATTAAAAGACAATAGAATTAATTAAAAAAATATATATATGATATCTAATTCCCTTAATTAAAACAATCCAATATATTAGAAAAAGATTCTCAACAATACAAATTGACACGAATTAAGTGTGCGTTCTGTCAAGGGTTGTTAGCTCTTTTGGTTGAGCATTCGACTAGAGAACCTAAGGTTCAAGGTTCGAACCCAAGACATGTGTGTGTGAGTATTTAAATATCTACAATTGACCTAGACAAAAAAAAAAGTGTGCCGTCCATTTACTTAAAGTTGTTTAATTAAAAAATTGAGATGATTTTTATTTATTTTTATTTAATTCAAATAAATTATTTGCGTGAAAGTAGGATACTCAAAATTCGAAATATATTTGTTGAATTACTTATAAACAAAAAGTTTTGAGCTTACAAATATAATACCATGCCCATTTTTTCTTATCACCAGTATGGCTCATAAATTTGACGAACAAAAGATTAAAAAAAAAAAAAATGAAAGGTTGATGCTGGTTGAGCTAAAGAAGAGCGCCCAAGAACGGACAGGTACATACTCAAAATATTATTCTTTACTTAGTTTTTGCAGTTTAAAATAATTTAATAAATTTAGTATCATCAATTTCATTGAATTAGCTAGTTATTCTTTACTTAGTTTTCTTAGTTATAAATACTTGTTTATTAAGAAGTAGAGACTTCACCCAATTGTAATTAATCTTACTCAATATTGGAGTACCAATTTGAATTCTGAGGACTAATTATTAGATTTCGCTGTTTGTAGATATGCTCAAGATCGACACGATTGACATTGAGTCCCTGTTATTCAATCTTGTTTCAGGCCGCGTGATAGGACAAGGTAATCACTATGATCAGCAGTTTGTGGTAAAACTCGTTATTTCACAAAGATTTTTTTTGTTTGCAAAATGCGATTTAACTTATGAAATTGGGATTAATTAGGGTTCGATTATCAAGGACCATTGTGTTTTGTATTGAAGGATATAATTATTGAAACCCCCATCTGATTTAATCTAATTACAATATTCATAATTGTTTACTTGTAATTTTAAGTTAATTACAATTTTTGCTCGTGATACTCAATTCTTGTCACAAAAGCTTATCTGACGATCGAGTTAAGGTACCTGCATTATTTTTATTACGTCTTTAAATTTCTTGCTTTTAGTTACTTAATTTTAATAATTCATAATAAGTAGGACGAGAAGCATAAGAGCAAGAAGTTTTTTGTTAATGATGTCAAATAGCTTGTACTTTGTATTCCTTTCTCCTTATGAAAACGAATTTCAATTTTTAAACAGATCTAGCTAGGCATTTTGCATCAAATTATAGAGCTAGCGATAATATTTCTATTTTCAACCAATTTTTATAAATATTCATCCATACTAAATGCACTATTTTATTAAAAAATAAAAATATAATAAGGGGTGATGTATTTATAAAGAACTAGTTGTGAAAATAAAATATAATTAGGCGTGATTTATTTATTATCTTTTAAATTGAAGGGAATGTTTGTATTATTATTGATTTATTTATTAAGTTCAAAATATAATTTTAATTTTATAAAGCAAAGGGGAAGAAAGAGTGGGTATAAATAGTAATGCACAATCTTGCTTTGCTTACAAGCTTATTTAATTTGAAATTGCATGTCAAACATACATTATTATTATTAATATTATATTATTATGCTTACAATGACTCTTAGTATTTATTCATCTGGATTGATCCCAATTAATGAGATCTTGCAGGGACTCCAAAACCTAATTGTCCTCCATCGACATTGTACACCACTTCCATGTTTTGCTGCACCTTATTTCCGAATATGGAAATATCATCGTCACCGAGGAAAGCAAGGCACACTAGTGTTGAATCAACCAAGAAAATTATTCCGGAAGGGTCAACCTCAACCGTCACGCCGCCCTCAAATGTGAACGTTATAGTCGGAAATTTGATTGTACCATTGGGAACAAGAAAACAAGGGTCAAATGGATAGTGGGGTGTGATTGGGTATCGCGTTGTGTTCGTCTGACGCTTGAATTCCTTGCTCATCGCGATGTAGGCCTTATTGTTTGAGACAAGACGGATAGACGGCCTCGGCTGAGGCCTAATACTCCGGCTGTCTTACCGAAATTTCCAGTGTTGTTGTGGCCGCACCCGAACATGAAATTAGGAAACACGTCGTTTTGTGTCAAGGTGAGTTTGTCTTTGGCCATATAACCGTGGCTGTACGACACATCGCCGTATAACAAATTGTAGACACACGTACCACTTTTGCTGCATTCGAAATCTGAATCAGATTGAGGGCATTCGAGGTCGGTGCACGGAATATTTGAGTACGTAGTTGATCTTTTAGGGTCGAAGGTTCGATCTCGCTGCTTGTAGCAATTCCCATAGCACGGTATGCATTGAGTCCAAGTTATGTCGCTTCCGGTGTCGAGAACGAGGTGTAGTTTTCTCGCGGGTGTGCCGAGGCCGATGAGGACAACGTAGTCACTGGTGCCTAGGCTATAGCCCAGTTCGACGGGGACACTATGATCATCAGTACAGTGAATGTTGTTTGTGTTTGTGTTCATGATTTTGCGACGGATGTGATTTACCCTTAGTTCGTCTCGGCGGAGGATATTTTCTGACGATGATGTGGCACCATGAACATCATCAGCGCATAGTCTTTTCCTGTGGAAAATCTCAAACACCGCAGTTTCGCTATCCTTACCTTCACCAAATTCATAGGAATTAATTAGTAGAAATAATTTCATCTTAATTATTTGTATAAAAATAATTATTACCTGTAGCTGGATTAGTGGTGGTCGACGAATTAATGCAATTAGGGACATAATGATGTTGACTGAGCTCGAGGGTATGGTGAGTACCAGATTTGATTTCCGAAGAAGAGTAGCAAAACGAAAATAGAGACAACAAATAAACGACGATCGTCATAAATATTATTATTGAGTTATAATATTTGAGAGAAACCATCAAAATTTTATATGTATAGATTTTAATTTCTTTATGTTAATATATATATACACACACAGGTGAAATTTTAAGAGAATATAATTACAAAATGTAGCAACTATTAAATTCAACATAATAGAAATTAATAAATACCAAGAGAGTTCTTGCAACAATGATCACGTAGGACCGAACACGAAGATAAAAGTATTGTGTTATTGATTTTTTTGATGAAAAATAAGGGAGTTCTCGCCTATCACGTAAATACGAGTGAATACGTAACCTATTTGTCATTCTCTTCTTATTTTTTTCATGTTCATCCCTTTCATTCAAATTATAAAAAAAATTATTGTTCCACTTTCGCAGAAAAATACAATTTTTTACAAAATAAACAAAAATAATCAATTTATAAAATGATATCCACAAAATTAGATAAAGCATTTATTAATTTTTTATCTTCCACAATGAAGAAAATCACAATTAAATTCATTTGTAATTAAATGTATCTTACATGAAAATAAAGCATCTATTAAAGAATAAAAATCACATCTATTGAAAATAAAATGTAATAGAGAATTATAGTAATTATTGTAAAATATAGCAACCATAAAATTCAACATAATAGGGAGGGAATAATAGTAATTACAATTATATTGTATATCCTATATTATTCATGCTTATGGCATCTATATTTCCACATGCAATTATAAAATAATAGAATAATAAAAATAAAAATATATGATATCTTGTTAGCCATGATACACCTAATTAAAATAAAATCAATATATTTGAAAAACTTTCTCAACAACACAAATTGATATGACATGGGTGTGTGGTTGGTTGACTCAAGTTCAACTCGAGTCAACTTGTTTGTTTAAATAACAGATGAAGTTTTTTTTTTCTACAAGCTAGCGATTTTAATTTAAATAAATTATTTGTAAACACAGGGCTGATCTTGAGCTTAGGCCCTGATGACGGTCCAGTGCTCAACTTTGAAGGAGCCCATGTTTTTTTAATATATATATATATATATATTTGAAATAAATAAAATTGTAACTATTGATTTACTAATAAGAGCGGTAATTTTAATTGTAACTTTGAATGGGGCCACATAATTTTAATTGTAATTTTAATTATTTAAGGTAATTTTAATTATTTAAGGTAATGCAAATCTTAATTAATGTAGTATGTTCCAACAAATTTATTTAAGTTCAAAGATTATTTTCAAAGTGTCATGAATCTTAAAAAAAGAAAGAAAATATAAAAAATTAATTAATTCTTACATTTTACTATTTAGAATAGAAAACAAATCATTTCAAACATATTTTTTTTTTATATTTTTAAGCAAATTGTTCGAATAAAGAAAAGAGAAGGGTGTCATTAATATGAAGTAGTAATTATTATTTGTACAATATTAAATGATACAAGTACTAAGGTGCCAAAAAAGAAAGTTCATTAATAAAAGTACAAAAGTGTCATAAATTATATATTAAAGTATAATTATCTCATTATAAAATGTAGCAACCATTAAATTTAACTTAATAAAAAATATTAGTAATTATTATATTGTATACCCTATATTATTGGATATTACATGTACAATTGAAATATAATGGAATAAATTGAAATTCAAATCTAGGATATCTTGTTAGGCATGATACACATGATAATCACATGACTTTTTAATGGTATTTTTATAATTTCATAAATACGAGTGAATGTGTAATTATGTAATTGTCATTCTCTTATTTTTTCATGTTCATCCTTTTCATTAAAATTAAAAAATCTTTATTGTTACACTTTTTGCATAAAAATACAATTTTTATACAAAATAAATAAAAACAATCAATTTATAAAATCATATCCACAAAATTAGATAAAACATCTATTAAATTTTTTTTTATCTTGCACAATGAAGAACATCACAATTAAATTCATTTGTGATTAAATTCATCTTACATGAAAATAAAACATCTATTAAAAAATAAAAATCACATCTATTGAAAATAAAATGTAATAGAGAATAATCGTAATTATTGTAAAATGTAGCAACCATTAAATTCAACATAATAGCAAATAATAGTAATTAATTATATTGTATATCCTATATTATTAGTGCTTATGTCATCTATATTTTTATGTGCAATTAAAAACTAATAGAATAAATTAAAATAAAAATCTATGATCTCTTTGTTAGGGATACGCATAATTAAAATAAAATTAAATACCAACAAAAATTGACATGACATGAGTGTGTTGGTTGACTCAAGTTTAACTCGAGTCAACTTGTTTAATTAACATGATGGTTTTTTTTTTTACAAGCTAATGATTTTAACTCTTATCCTTTTCATAAGCCTTTTTCTAATTTTCTCCAACATGGTCAGAATGACGGCCTTGCTCCTGGCCTGTAATATCATGGAGTTACATGATTCTGACATATTGTTACTTATCATGTCTGTGTTGTTTAAAGTGTTGAAATTAGACATAGACCAGTGTCTAGGGTTCCTCTTTGTTAGCCAATTGCTTTGCTATTAGCAGTAGATAAGTCATGTTTTTCTCTTATCCAATTTCGTTCAAGTTTTGGAATTCTTATGCCATCAGCATCTTCAGTATATGGGCACTCTCACCCTTCCAACACAGCCATCCATGCACGAGAGTCATGACCCTTAATTTCAGCTGAGACCTTTGCTTTCTAATTCGAATAGTTTTGATAAGTGAGCATAATCGGTTTCTGAACAAACATTGAAGACTCCATTGTAGCGGAAAATATGAAGTCAAGTTACGGATCACGTCGTATACGTATGACGTTCATCTCTGATACCAATTGAAATTACGTCATCGACGTAGGATACCAACTTTTCGCGGAATTGACCTTAAACACAAACTACAGCAGCTTCAGTCGATGAACACAAAACCGGAACCAAGAGTCGAAGAATCCGGAGTTCACACACACTCACTCAAGTTCGGAATATGAAAAAGTGAAGACAAAGTTTATGTAATATATTTCATTTCATTGAAAACAAAACGAAACTATTACAATGAGTATGGTAGGCAAAATGATTACAAGAAGATTCCCGAGTGTCGCAAAACTCCCACTAACAAGTAATCTAGCACAAGTGCACCTAAAGTTATATCTCTTAACTCTACTAATGGCGCACAGAGCAAAAGCCACTACACAAACTCTAAGCTGAAAGCTGTAAGCTACGATTCTAAAAATCAGATTTCGTTCTCTCAAAATCGTCAAGTGATTTCACGATCATCCATGGGTATATATAGTAGAGCCGCACATGTGAAGCTTTGACGTGGCACATTTTGATTGGTCGCATGCTTGGCTGATGTAACAAATTTATGGATTACATCACTTCCAAAAATTGGATTCTTGAATCTTGGATTCTTGAATCTTGGAATCTTGAATCTTTGATTCTTGAATCTTTGAATCTTGAATCTTCAATTTCTTCAATTTCATACTTCAACAAAATCTTGACTCCATCGTGTTGGAAATCGATATCCCGGATTATCAAAAATTGTGGAAACCGACAACCCGACCGAAATCCCATCGCCGGAATTCACGCGAACCACGTACACGGAGCCGGGCCCGACGAGAGCTCCACCGCGGACAAGCCGCGGCAAAACCCTAGCCGAGCCCCCGACGCGAGGGGGCTCTCGATCGCTGGGGCTGCCCAGCAGCCCCCGGCGGTGAGTCCGGTGACTCACCGCCACCGCCGGAGGAGGGCGGTCAGCCTCCAGCTGACCCGCCGCGACATCCCTCGCGATCGAGCCCAACTCGATCGCTAACCCCATCCGAAGCTGGGGTTGTTCCTCGTGCGCACGCCGCCGGCCGAGGGGGTGGCTGGGGATTCCACCCGCCGTGGCACCACCCCACGGAAAACCCCCGGCGATCGACTTCACGTCGATCGCATGCCCCGGCGTCCAGCCTGGGCTCCCCTTCGTCCGCGCGTACCGGCGGTCGAACCCTAGGGTTCGGCCGCCACCCTCGACGCATGTCGAGGGTTCTTCGATCTTCGCCGGGGATCTCGAATCCCCGTCCCCGAAATTTGTACGTTTTTCGGATCGTGCGTTCATGTATATATCACGATTAAAAACATATAATCATAAGAAGGGGTTTACGATTATACCTACGTCTCGTTGTGCGGAGAAACGAGATAGATTGAAGACCTTCGAATCTTCCCACGTATTCCTTGCACTTCGTTCGAACGTCGTGTGGGCGACGATCCTCCGAACTCCTATAGATCTCCTTCACGAACTCTCTAGAATATCAAGTATGATAATCTTATGGTGTGTTGAATTGTGAAGACTATGTAGTGCTTTTATAGGCTACGTAGGGGATCTAAAGGAGGTGGAATATTGGGCTCCCAATATTAATGATTAAATTGAGCCCAAGCCCAAATCTATTAATCCATTAATATTAATTAATTTATTTTCCACTATATAAATTAATTGCACTCCCAATATTAAACCATATTATATCAAATAATATTATCTCTCCTGTAGTATTATTTATTCCGTGTATTTAAGATTTAAATATCCATTAATAAAATTTATTTATTGCATAATAAATTTATTCATCTCTTATATCCGAGAATAGTACCATTCAACATTAATTATTATGCGGAATAAATCCACCTGCAGGGTTTACATAATAATTCTTTATGAACTCATCTCGGAGATATTATCAACCCTTCCGGGATACACTTTCCCGTCAAGTATTCACGGCATGTCATATATAAAATATAGTGACTCAACTTTACCGGTAATTGTCCCAATAATTAAACCGGAAAATTCCTTTGGAAAATCAAAGCCACTTATACTAAATATACACACCCGCAATAGTATCGGGGATTAAGAATAAAATACTCTGAGACTTAAATCAATTATCACAGGCAATCCTAATTGATAAATCTCAAGCGATCCGCCCAATACACCAAGTGTACAAGTATGATTAAATAATCAAGACCGATTATTTTCTCCCTCATACAACGACTATACCGATGGTTTGGTCCGTGTCCATCTAGGTCGTGAGCAACTGTTCGATTAAATACGAGTAACCAATAGTATGATCTTCCGTGTGACGACGCACACCATACTAACTACAACGTATATAATCTAGGACTATGATTTGCATATATTTAATTATAAATAATTAAACGCAAATAATTGTTTATTTAATTAAATAGATTAATGGCAATGGATCGGGAGTTCATATCACTTAAATCTAGACATTAAGTATACAACTCCAACAATCTCCCACTTATACTAAGGTCTAGTCATTTCCTCCAAACTCCCGACTCTCATACCCATCACGTGCTTAAAATTTGTACTTCCAGGAAGTACTATGTGAATGAGTAATCTAGGTTGCCGCTTTGAAGTTATCTTGGTGACTACAGCGTCGTCTCCCTAGACGATGACTCGAATCAGGTGGTACTTTCTCTATGTGTTACCATCACTTTTTGGACTTATGACTTCTTCCAGTTTACCATGCACCACTATATGAATAGCCTTTGGTGAACTAAGAATCATATCCAAGTCCAGAGGTTATCCCGGAATCCAACCAAAATTTCCGCTGCCTCTGAGGCTGCCTCTCGGTTATGATAGAGTCCGAAAAGCGTCGAGCTTATCACTCTTTCATATTAAGATTCCTTCCCCTAAAAGTGAACACATAGCCTGATATCGACTTACACTAGTCCTTCTCTGATTTGAGATCTGAGAATGTGTAATCTAAGAAGAATTCGTGTTGCTCCGTAATCCAGTACTTCGAAAGTACTTTTACAGCATCCGAATATCTCTTCAAGAGATTACTTTGATATCCTCCCACTACGCTAACCGCATAGTTGATATCAGGTTCTTGTTTTACAACATTGCATTCATCAGCCTTTCCACACTTCAAAGTGTAGGAAACCGTTTTGCTTATCTTCTTTTATGTGTTCAAAACACATACCTTTAGATAGCTAGAAGTATTCTGTATCTGAAAGGCAATAACCTTTCTCAGAATCATGCATGTTTAAAACAAACCATAATCGTATAAGATATCTAGGAGAAGTACAATGTTCTTATCTAGAGATCAAAAGATCCTAAGATTATGATCTAACTTCTTCTTAATCTTATATCTCGATTTATTTAGACAACCATCATTTTATGACTGATAATATCCTTATATTGTTGCCAATGATAGAATGTTATCTTCATAAAATTCCGAGAAACACCACCTTGTTTCCATTACGTTTCCAATACACCTTTCGTCTATGCCTTTTGATGAATCCATCAAATGGACTATCTCATCAATTCGCAAGTTCCACGATTCATAGCTTTGTAACAATCCATAAATGGATCTACTAAGCTTTTTACTCTAAATGATCTTGCCTCTTAACAATAATCCTTATTGCTTTCCAAGAAGGCACATTAAGATCTAGTACTGCCTCCATGTAGATCCAGGGATCGATTTCATGTATACTAGGTCCAGAGTCCGAAGACTCTCCTAGTCTTATGAATATCTTCGGTTGTCACACAACCTCCCACTACAACGGCATTCCGGTGCATTAACAGTAATAACAGTAGGTGCAGTTAGTGGTGTACCGCTACTCGGTTCGGCTGGTTCCCAGTCCTTATCGCTTTCTCTCATTCAAAGTATTACGTCACTTTGGGCTTGTGGTTCATCTAATAGTCTCCCTCTAAGAACCGGGCGTTAGAACTTATAACGTCCTTCTGGTTCATAGTACTATTGAAAACACAACTTTTGTCCTTCCATGATATTCTACAACCGCATTGAATGCGCCGTTGTTTTTCAGGACATATCCATAGAACATAGGTAGTTCCGTATAACTCATGCTTTTACTATTTCTATAAGAGTTCCATTTCTTTTTTACGACACACCATTTCTACACAAGAGTGTATGGGTATAGTCTCTTGGGATCTAATCCCAATTTCTGATTAGTATGCCATGCATTCCTCAGACAGGGGCTTGCCTCCGCGATCAAATCGAAGGCTTCTAATGGATATACCTTGAAGGTTCCCCACAATAGCTTTGTGTCCATTGACTTTTCAAAACACTTTGCTTTTGTGGCACATCAGGTATGCTAATCCATTTTTCGAGTAATCATAAAATGAAGTACTCGTACCTTATTGTCTGAGTAGACATAGGTCTGCATACATCAGAGTTAATCAATTCTAATCCTTGTCCGGATCTTATACCTTATATCCATAAAGGATTTCTTAGTTATGTTATCTTCCAAATCAGATTCTTAGGTCGGAAGGTCCACTCCTTCAACTTAATTGATCAAAATATCAATTTTTGACCTTTGAACTTCTTATTTGAGTAAACATGACTTAGCATAAGAATCCACAAGTATAAATGATTCATTACGGAAATATCTCTTAATAGTAAAACGAGTTTTATGCTACGGTTCGTTGCATCGTGGTGGACTCAGGTTTCATCATTTATATATTGCTAGCTAATGTACCAGAATAGATAATATCATTATTTATTCTTATAACCATCAAATGATTAAAAGAAATAAAATATCGATTCATTAGAAATCCAGAACAAAGTTCTTTCTAAAAGGTACATAAAAGCAATATTTCAAAATGAAATCCTAATATATGTCCTCCACTGCAACAGCTGCCTCCTCCACAGCATTGCCCATGTAGACTACGATCTTTTCTTTTCAAAGTCGTTAGGTTTCCTGGAACCTCTGCATTTAAAATGCACATACCGTCAGTGGTTCCATATCTACACACCAGGTTCCGGTAGATAATACCACTGACTATGTTTACGACTAAAGAAAATTTCGTACTTTCTTTGAGAGGATAATCAGACTTCCAGTACCTAGACTGTTTGCATCGAGAACACTAGCCTATTGGCTTTCTCGCCCCATCTCGTGGTCCAAGAGACTTTGGACCACTGGGTTTCTTTGCTTTCTTTTCCTTTACCCCGTTTTTGCCCTTAGGTTCAAAACATTTGGCATTGGCTACAAGAGCTTGCGATTTCTGTCTCAACTCGTCCAAAAGGTCCATCATCTCGAAACGTGTTAAAGCGTTTCCTCGAAATGACTGGCCTTTATGAGTAACCTCATCGCCTCTTGTCTAGCCGCTACGTCATGTCTAAACATATCCTTGAGTTTGAACATGATAAAATCAGTTCTTTCCTCATCAGTTAAGACATTGGTAGGCTCGGGAGGACAAAGCTCACTTGAGTACAAACTTGTACTCTTTAACAGTTTGGGCAATGTCCAGATCTCTATTTCAATCAATTCAATCAGGGACCAGTGAGTTAAAATCCTTAAGTATCACATAAAGTGGGTTCAAAGCCATTCCTAATCTATGAGCACATATAACAACAAACAATTGATTTAATCTCCGACATTATCTCCCTCAAATAATATCATTAAACCACTAATCACATCTAAAATCCCATCAGATATGGCAAGCCACGATAGTGTGGACGTTTACCTACCCAAATGATTTAGCAATTAGATTTTCTTCGGTCGTACATCATCATTAGCGTTACTTCGATGGGAAGAATACTAAGAAGCGTACCTAAGTGTAAACCATTACTCAGTATCTAAGAATATTGTTTGGGATACGCATATTCACCGCAAGCCACGATAGTGTGGACGTTTACGTTAACATACGCTCCTTTACTCCCTTCTATAACTGTCTACATCAGTTAATCCAAAATCCCATTCAGTGCAGCAAGCCACGATAGTGTGAACGTTTACTACACCAAAAGATTTTTATAAGTGACTCCCAATTACTTGATCCATTCGATTTTTGTAAATCAGGACACGGAGAATCATAAGTGAAACTCGAAGTTTCTAACCAGTGATTCACCATGCGAACAACCCTATCTCTCATCAGATGAGGGAGCCGAGCAGACAATCGATCCATTTCAAAAGAATGATACGAAGGTCTCTAATTTGTGTCATCCACATGACCAAGTGGCTTTGGCTCCATTCCACTCCCCGGGGTGAGAATGAGTCGACTTGAAGTCAGCTTCAGAAGGACAAATTAGGCATTGTTTGATAAACTTAATCAATGTTTCTCGTAAAAGGAATTACAAGAATTCTCCTCAAATGACTCGTCTATACGAACTTCAAAAGTCCATAAGAGTCACCAAGAGAACAGTAATGGAGACCATGGGAATGTTTCCATTCCCTCTCCCACTTAGCTTTTTACAATAAAAGGATACGCTATCTAATGCATAATTAAACACATAAGCATGCATACATGTAATAAAGCACATAAATATTATCACATAGTCAAAATAATACTAGAATATTATTTTCTGACTATCATGGCTTTATTCCATCTTCGTACGCATCTTCTAGTCTTCAGTCTTCGTTCTTGAATGCTCCATGTGACGAGAATATTAATCCCAATATTTAAATCTATTTATTTTCAATTAATCCAAAAGTTACTTAATTAAAAAATTAAGTCAATCAAATATATCAAAAATAAAATTAAATATTATTAATATTTTTATTTATTTTTATTTTCCTTTCTAATTCTATTAAATCTTTAGAATCCCATCCAAGTCAGACTTGGAACATTCTAGAAGACTTCTATAATAGAATAAGGAAATAAAATAAATTAGGACTCCTAATCCTTCCAAATTAATTCCTTTCCTAATCTATTAAAAATTTTATAAAGAAATAATTAAATAGGAAAAATTAATTAAGGACTTTCAAAACTTTCCAAATTAATTATTTTCCTAATCCATTAAAAATTCAAAAAGGAATAATTAAATAGGAAGAATAAATTAATTCTAAATTTATTACTTTCCTAATTCATGAAAATTCCCAAAAATAGGAATAATCAATAAGAAAAAATAAATTTATTCTAATTTAATTTTTTTCCTATTCCATGAGAGTTCCCAAACTTAGAAATACTCAAAATAGGAAAACCGAATTAAAATAGGAAAGTGAATCTTGGTTAGGAGTAGCACGGGTTGGGAGTCCCCGCGCCACCCCCACCATCGTCCGCCGCCACCGGAGAGGAGAACCGCCGCCCAGCCGGCCGGCCAGCCACCACCATGACCGGCGGCAGCCCCAGCCGAGGGTGATCGAGCCCCCTCCCAACGGTTGACCTTGAGGGTTGATCATGGGGATGATCGTCCCTCTCGTCCTTCGTCTTCTTCGTCACATCTTCGTCTTCCGGCGATCGTTCCAACATCGATCCAACGTAAATAAATTACAAGAATTTAAATTACAATTCCGGTATCGATTCTATACATGAAATCGACCCTATACATTTTCCGGAAAACATAGAACAATAATAATAAATCCTAAATTCGGTCAACCCCCGAATTTTTACTATTACAAGCATTCATCCACACAAAACGAATCTCGACATGTCCGAGAGTTTAATAAACGAATAATCATGGTAAAATAATTAACGAAAAATTAAACCATGATAGCCGGAAACCCTGCAAGGTAGAACAATAATCGAACATATACATGAACACGAAACCAACGCTCTGATACCAATTGTTGGAAATCGATATCCCGGGTTATCAAAAATTGCGGAAACCGACAACCCGACCGAAATCCCATCGCCGGAATTCACGCGAACCACGTACACGGAGCCGGGCTCGACGAGAGCTCCACCGCGGACAAGCCGCGGCAAAACCCTAGCCGAGCCCCCGTCGCGAGGGGGCTCGCGATCGCTGGGGCTGCCCAGCAGCCCCCGGCGGTGAGTCCGGCGAATCACCGTCACCGCTGGAGGAGGGCGGTCAGCCTCCAGCTGACCCGCCGCGGCCCAGCCGCGGCATCCCTCGCGATCGAGCCCAGCTCGATCGCTAACCCCAGTCGAAGCTGGGGTTGCTCCTCGTGCGCGACGCCGCCGGCCGAGGGGGTGGCTGGGGAGTCCACCCGCCGTGGCACCAGCCCACGGCGAACCCCCGGCGATCGACTTCACGTCGATCGCATGCCCCGGCGTCCAGCCGGGGCTCCCCTTCGTCCGCGCGTACCGGCGGTCGAACCCTAGGGTTCGGCCTCCACCCTCGACGCATGTAGAGGGTTCTTCGATCTTTGCCGGGAATCTCGAATCCCCGTCCCCGAAGTTCGTACGTTTCCCGGATCGTGCGTTCATGTATATATATCACGATTAAAAACATATAATCATAAGAGGCGGTTTACGATTATACCTACGTCTCAATGTGCGGAGAAACGAGATAGATTGAAGACCTTCGAATCTTCCCACGTATTCCTTGCACTTCGTTCGAATGTCGTGTGGGCGACGATCCTCCGAACTTCTATGGATCTCCTTCACGAACTCTCTAGAATATCAAGTATGATAATCTTATGGTGTGTTGAATTGTGAAGACCATGTAGTGCTTTTATAGGCTACGTAGGGGATCTAAAGGAGGTGGAATATTGGGCTCCCAATATTAATGATTAAATTGAGCCCAAGCCCAAATCTATTAATCCATTAATATTAATTAATTTATTTTCCACTATATAAATTAATTGCACTCCCAATATTAAACAATATTATATCAAATAATATTATCTCTCCGGTAGTATTATTTATTTCGTGTATTTAAGATTTAAATATTCATGAATAAAATTTATTTATTGCATAATAAATTTATTCATCTCTTATATCCGAGAATAGTACCATTCAACTTTAATTATTATGCAGAATAAATCCATCTGCAGGGTTTTCATAATAATTTCTTATGAACTCATCTCGGGGATATTATCAACCCTTCCGGGATACACTTTCCCGTCAAGTATTCACGGCATGTCATATATAAAATATAGTGACCCAACTTTACCGGTAATTGTCCCAATAATTAAACCGGACAATTCCTTTGGAAAATCAAAGCCACTTATACTAAATATACACACCCGCAATAGTATCGGGGATTAAGAATAAAATACTCTGAGACTTAAATCAATTATCACAGGCAATCCTAATTGATAAATCTCAAGCGATCCGCCCAATACACCAAGTGTACAAGTATGATAAAATAATCAAGACCGATTATTTTCTCCCTCATACAACAACTATACCGATGGTTTGGTCCGTGTCCATCTAGGTCGTGAGCAACTGTTCGATTAAATACGAGTAACCGATAGTATGATCTTCCGTGTGACGGCGCACACCATACTAACTACAACGTATATAATCTAGGACTATGATTTGCATATATTTAATTATAAATAATTAAACGCAAATAATTGTTTATTTAATTAAATAGATTAATGGCAATGGATCGGGAGTTCATATCACTTAAATCTAGACATTAAGTATACAACTCCAACTAATCGATCTCAATACTTCGTCTTCGATTTCATCGTTATAAACACTAGTTGTTGAAGCTTCAGTATTTCATCGTCTTCATGGTCATCGATATAGTTGAAGTAGCAAACATCGGATCCAATCTTCATTGACTTCAATTTAAGTACATGGGTGAAAAGTATCATGTTCATAGAACTTTGTCGCCGGTTATGATACTAGGGACATGAGTCGCCTTATGCAAAGTCCAAAAGCGGCGACTCCAGTCGCTGAATCCTCACATTACCAAAAGCAGCAACTCCTGTCGCTGAATCCACGCATGCGGCGACTCCAGTCGCCGGTTCCACGCATAGAGGCTTTGTCGCCGAATTTCAAACAAACGGCGACTCCAGTCGCCATATCCAAGATGTGAAGCTGTTGTCGCCGAATCTGTGCATGGCCAAAAGCGGCGACTCCAGTCGCCGTATCCAAGTAAGGAAAAAGCGGCGAATCCAGTCGCCGTATCCATGCAAGCCAAAAGCGGCGACTCCAGTCGCCGGATTCTTGAGTTCAAACCTGAAACCAAAATCACACAAGCAAACATAGAAAATACGTTGTCGCCAAAATCAACATTTACAAAAGCCTTGAATGATTCCAATTACATATGAACAACAATTTCACTTAAATCACCAACATGTATCTTTCACACTTTTTATAGACAAGTATTTGTGATAAAGTGAATATAAAATCAACGATGCATATGATTTGTGTATTACACGAATAAATAGAGCAGAATACAACCATAAGGGTTCGAACCATATGCTACAGATAAATACAAATATTAAATATATAATTATTTATAAGTATAATTAATTCAAAATTTAATTCTAATTTTATAGAGTAGTGATGACTATATTTAGCAAGGGATGAACTGAACCTATATTAAAAAGAGTGGTATAAATAGTAAAGTACTTTTAATTTATAACTTATACTCGATCATTGTTTACAAGCTTATTTGAAATTGCATGTCTACATACATTATTATTAATATTATATTATTATGCTTACAATGACTCAATATTTATTCATCTCGATTGATCCAACTAATGATCAACTTGTAGGGACTCTGAACCCTAATTTTCCTCCGACGACATCGTACACCACCTCCATGTCCTGCTGCACCATATTCCCGAGTATGGAAATAGCATCCTTTTCTCCGCCGTTACCTTTGAAAGCAAGGCACACTACACTTGAATTAACCACAAAAAATATTCCAAAACGTCCAACCTCAATCGTCACGTCGCCCTTAAATGTGAACATTATAGTTGGAAATTCGATGTTCTTGTCTTTGGGAACATAAAAACAAGTGTCCAAATCATCAACGGCGGGTGCAATCAGGTATCGCTTTGTGTTCATCTGATGCTTGAATTCGTTACGCATCGCGATGTAGGCCTTTTGCGGGAGAGAGGTGGTCTTCGTGCTGGAGTCTATAATGTTTTTGTCGTTCTTGAAAACCGACGGGTTTATCGGTAATCGTTTACGCCCTATGGTTATGGACGTAATATTGATGAAGTATAAATATGGATTATGTGGGTCGTAAATCAAAGAAGTGAATTTGACGTCTCTCGTGTTATTAATATTTCTCCCGAAGGTCAAATGCCCCGTTGAGTTTATATTCGAGGGGAGAAAGTAGGAGAAGTACCCGCCGTATTTTAGCACGGTTTGGGACACAATGGATTGAATACCTCGGCTGAGGCCTAATACTCCGGCTGTCAGGCCGTAAAGCCCGCCGTTGTTGTGGCCGCACCCAAATATGAAATTAGGAAACACGTCGTTTTTTGTCAAGGTGAGTTTGTCTCTGGCCATGAAACCGTAGGTGTACGAATTGTCGCTGTATGTATAAACGTAAGCACACGTGCTATTTTTGTAACAGCGTAAACCGGGTTGAATAAGGCATTCGCGGTCAGTGCACGAAATATTGAAGTACGTAGTTGATTTGGGAGGATTAAATGTTCGATCTCGCTGCTTGTAGCAATGCGGAAGGCACGGTAGGCATTGAGTCCACGTTAGATCGCCTCCGGTGTCGAGAATGAGGTGTAGGTTTCTCGTGGGTGTGCCGAGGCCAATGCGGACGATGTAGGTACCACTGTAGTTTAGGCTATCGCCCGATTCGACAGGGACACTATGATCATCAACAATATCGTGTATGTTTGTATTCATGATTTTGTGACGGATGTGCTTTACCCTTAGTTGGTCTCCGCGGAGGATCTTTTCGGCCGATGAAGATGATGACGTGGCACTTTCAGCAGCATCAGCGCATAGTCTATGCCCGTGGAAAACCTCAAACACAGCCATTGCGCTATCATTACCTTCAACAAAAATATAGTAGTAATAATTTCATCGTATTCATTATTATCGAATTTCAAATTAATTGTATATATAATAATATACCTGGACTTGGATTAGGGGTGAATGACGGATTAATGCACTTTGAGAGTTGACCATGTTGACTGAGGTTTAGGATATGGTGAGTACGAGATTTGATTTGCGCAGTGTAGCAGAACGAAAATAGAAAAATGTAAAGGACAATCATCGTAAATAATATTATTGAGTTATAATATTTGAGAGAAGCCATCAAAATTAAATATATATTTGTTTCGGTTTATATATATATAGAGAGAGAGCTTTCTATACGCATCAATGCGTAAGCACACCGAAAATTATGAATATTTTATTATATATATAGAGAGAGAGATTGTTATACGCATCAATGCGTAAGCACACCGGAAATTATGAATATTTTATTATTATATTTTATTTCTTAATCTTTTATAAAAATGATTTGAATCCACTTCATTCTCTTTTCTATAAAAATATATTACTGTAATTAATCTCTTGTTAGGCACACCGGAAATTATAAATATTTTATTATTATATTTTATTTCTTAATCTTTTATAAAAATGATTTGAATTCACTTCATTCTCTTTTCTATAAAAATATATTAATTAATCTCTTGTTAGGCATGATACGTTATTAGGCATGATACGGGTGATAATCACATGACTTTTAATGGCATTTTTGTAATTTTGTAAATATAACTTTTAATTACATTTTGTAATTACATAATAAGCACGTGTCTTTATGGCATTTTTGTAACTTCGTAAATATGAGTGAATGTATAATTACAAAATTGTCCATTCGCTTCTTATATTTTCATTTTCATCCTTTTCATTCAAATAAAAAAATTTAATAGTTCTACTTTGGCAGAAAATACAATTTTTATACAAAATACATGAAAACAATCTATTTAAAAAATCAAATCCACCAAATTAAATAAAACATCTAGTAATTATTTTTTATCTTTCACAATGAAAATTAACATGGCAATTAAATTCATCCGTGATTAAATTCATCTTACATTCAAATAAAGCATCTATTAAAGAAAAAAAAAATCATCTATTGAAGATAAATTGTAGTAGAGAATAATAGTAATTGTTATAAAATGTAGCAACTATTCAATTCAACATAATCGAGAATAGTAATTATTATATTATATACTTTATATTATTCGCTTATGCCATTTATATTGCCATGTGCAATTAAAAAATAATATAATAAATTGAAATAAAAATCTATGATATCTTGTTAGGCATGATACGCGTAATTAAAATAAAATCAAATATATATTAAAAATAATCTCAACGATATAAATTGAAACGACATAAGTGCATGTGCGGTCGGTTTAGTTAAGTTCAACTCAAGTCAACTTGTTTAGTTAGAAAATTAAGATGATTTTTTTTTTACAAGGTAGTGATTATAATTAAAATAAATTATTTGCGTGAAAGTAAATACTCAAAATTCGAAATGTATTTGTTGAGTTACTTATAAACAACGTGTCAAGTCTTGAGCTTAAAAATATAATACCATGCCTATTTTTTCTTATCACAACTTTAGCTCAACCTTACACATTCACATAGTTCATCATAGGGAATGTCTCATGAATTTGATGAATAAAACGATCAAAAGATAAGAAAAAATGATGAACGCTTAGATTCTGGTTGAAGCTCTCTTGAGCTCAAGAAGAGAGCCCAAGAGCGGACACGTGCTCAAACTAATACGTGCTCAAACTAATATTCTTTACTAGTTTTCGTAGTTAAAAATAATTCAATAAATTTAGTATCATGATCAATTTCATTGAAATTAAATAGTTATTCTTTACTTAGTTTTCATAGTTATATATAAATACTTTATATTTAAGAGTACAAACTTCACCCAATTGTAATCTTATACTCACCATCATTGTGAGGATTACAGTTTCTATCTCACTGTTACTTCACTCTTTGTGTCGAAAATGAAGGTGTAGGTTTCTTGCGGGTGTGCTGAGGCCGATTCGTACAATGTAATCACTATGATCAGCCGTTTGTTTTGTGATATATGGATGTGTTTTACCCTGTGTGCTGAGGCCGATTCGTACAATGTAATCACTATGATCAGCCGTTTGTTTTGTGATATATGGATGTGTTTTACCCTTAATTGATCTCGAATAAATATCTTCTTGGCTAATGAAAATGACATTGCGGATTGAGTCACCTGCGTGAGTCCAACCAGACGCACCCTTTGTCAAGCTGAAATTAATTCGTCCTGATCGACCTGTGACCCGACCCTCTCGGCACTTTTAAGATCCTGATCGGGCTTTGTTAAAGTGTGACTCGAATCGGAATAAAAACGGACGAAAGGAAACGAAGTTACGTTTCAAAAGCCTGGCTCGCCTGAGCCCGAACTCTCTGAAATCCGGCTCGCCCGAGCCCGAACTCTCTGAAGCTCGGCTCGCTCGAGCCCAAACGGGCTCACCCGAGCCCGTCGGCGTATTTTTCCAGCTCGGTCAGTTTTTGACGTTGGTTCCGTTTTTGGACTCCATGTGCGATTTTTGAGGTTTATTTGTTTAATTAGGAATTAAAATTATATTGAATATAATTCTATTCCTTATTAATTTAGGAGTCATATAATAGGAAAAAGATTTATTCTTAATTCTAATAGTTTCCAATTTGATAGGTTTGCTACACCTATAAATTGGGGTTCTCCGGTAGACAAAAATTATAGAGTGCAATAGAGTGAATTATTGTAAGCCTCAACGATGTAGTGGATTTCTTTCTTCCCGTGGTTTTTTCCCGTGTTTTGGGTTTCCACGTAAAATTTGTGTGTTCGTTTTTTTTTCGTTTATCTTTTTCTTCGCATCTCATATATATTTCGGGAGCCGTGAGAGATTTAGTTTCAATATCACAACAAGTGGTGTCACAGCATCGTAAAGAGTACAACAAGTAGTATCAGAGCTAGGTTACGATCCTGTGACCTGTTATCAAGAGCTTTCGTTGGGGATCCCGGACGCGGAATCCATACGAGGCGGGCATTGCGGATATTGGTGTTTCTAGATCCAATTGGAGCTCGAGAATATTTTGGGAGATGGCGACGATGGTTGATATTCGGTGTTAGATCGGAACACGTGGTTCTCTTCATGGCGGTTCAAGGTGGAGTTGGTTCAGATCTAACCAACATAATACCATTCGACAACTACTTTCGACTGGAGTTATCTCAATAGACTACTGGAGTTATCTCAATAGACTATGTAAGATCTAAAGATAATATCGCAGATCCATTAACCAAAGGGTTAAATCGAGAGTTAGTAATTTCGTCATCTACAGGAATGAGACTAAAAGCCTTAAAGAAAGAGAGTTGAGACGATGGAAAACCTTACCTATATGACTGGAGATCCCAAGAACTAGGTTCAAAAGGACAACCTAACCGTCTAAACTTCGTTATCACTGTCTTGGGGGGGGGGGGGGGGGGAATTTGATTTCCAACAAAAGTCCATTGCCTAAAAGATGTTACAGTGATTGTGTGTGAGGATTAGCAAATGGCTATTAATGATTCAAAAGAGATATTATGAATACTCTTAAAAGAAATTACCTATGTAAGAGAGAAGTGGGGCCGCTTCGAAGAGAATACAGTAAGGCATATTCTTAAACACTCTTACAGAACCAGACTGATGTTCAGGGCCAAAATGAACATAATCATGAGAACTGAGAGTTGTTAGAAAGAACGTGAGTGGAGTATATTACCGTTTACACAAATGGTGAAATAGTTCAAAGACATCGTGTCTACTATTTAATCAGTAACGCTAGTATGCTTTCACAAGGGAAGGTTCAAAGGGTAACACCTACCTATCTTATGCACGTTTCTAACGTTGATTGTTTCACCAAACTACTTTTGGTAGCTGTATAATTTTCATTCATGGGGGGGGACTGTTGGAAAAGATAGAGCTCGTAAAGAGCTTCGAATCGATATCTTATTTACTCGAATCGGAGTTGAAATGAATGAGAAATTAATTGTTGAATTTAATCAAAAATATTGGGAAAAAGAAAAGGAAATTAACAAAGTGGGTTGTTATCCCACATTGGAAAAATATGCAAAAAGAAGTGGGCATATATAGTGCTTGCACTTTAGAGGCTTATGAATGACTTGCTATAGTATTGCTCCGCCTCCTACGTGCGCGCATGGGGGTGGGGGGGGGGGGTGCAAACCAAGTCCGAAATTTTGCTTCGACGTGCAACGTAGTTGCTTGAGGCAACTCTTGCTTCGACGTGCAACGTAGTTGCTTGAGACGTTGTATCCTGGGAAACAAACGATCGGTAGAGGTCGAATTTTGTTTTAAGGAGATTGTGTCTAACACAAGCCTCGTCTTTTTCTGTCCTTTGCCATCTCTGTAAAACCGATCCCTACAAAAACAAGTGTCCAAATCATCAAAGGCAGGTGCAATCAGGCATCGCTTTGTGTTCATCTAATGCTTGAATTCGTCGCGCATTGCTATGTAGGCCTTTGGCGCGAGGTAGGTGAACGTCGTGCCGGAGTCTTTATCAATTTTCTTTTTACTAATATTTTCTGAGATACAAGTAGAGTTTGCAAGGATCTCAAATTGGTGTGTAACAACGAGAGTTCGATAGTTGTATCCTGCAAGTTAGACGTCCGAGAACTACATACACAGACGAGTAGTGGGCGAATCTCTGTCCTAGGAGATTGTTGCGCAAGCCTCTATCCAGTAAATCTTAAAATTGAGTCGATTTCATCTAATTTTCGTCTGAAAATTTAAAATCCGCTGGAATTTCTGCGCGTGAGTCGCACGCGCCATTTGAATTAGGGATTCCCGGTGACCTAATCCACGTGGCGACATTTGATTGGCTATAGTTATTTAAAAAAACAAAAAAAAATCCACATATGCATGCCATGTGGATATTAAGTGAATAAAAATAAGAAAAAATGAAATGAATTGAGATTAAAAAAGCGGGCAGGATATCGGGTTCATTCATTTCACCCCCAAATTATTTTCCAGAAAACCTTAAATCTCCAAAAGTACTCTCCCTTTTTAGAATTTTCTGGAATGTATTGGAGTGAAATGAATGAACCCCGACTTCTCTCCTTTTTTAATCTAATTTCATTTTATTTTTTGTTTTTTATTCACTTAATATCCACGTGGCATGCATATGTGGATTTATTATTATTATTATTTTTTGAAACAACTCTAGCCAATCAAATATCGCCACGTGGATTAGGTCAATGGGAATCCCTAATTGAAATGGCGCGGTCGACTCACGCGCAGAAATTCCGGCGGATTTAGAATTTTCAGGCGAAAATTGGATGAAATCGACTCGATTTTAAGATTTACTGGATTAATTTGAATAAGTGTGACTTTGTGGTACAAAAAAGAAAACAACACATCTTTATGAGACTAAATTGGTAATTTTCTCTATATATTAATATCAAAATATATTAGCGCAAGCAAAATATATTTGCGGTACAGAATTTGCGCAAGCATTAGAACAAATATATTATAATTATAGTTGCGGTAAGTATTATATTTTCTGTGTTCTATATTTTCTGTGTTATTCTTCAGGTAAACTATATTGTTTTTGTGTTATTCTTCAGATAAACTATATTGATCGTTTTCAAACTAATTAAAAGTTCTAACAAACTCAGGTTAAGTGGGAGAAGGACACTTGAACTATAATATGTACGATGCTAAATTGAAAGACACACGCTTCCAAAGTGGAAGAAAAACATTGTAGCGCGTGTTCATACCACGTGTGCTTTTGTGATCATTAAAAGGTGAATGAGAGAAACTTCTCTGTTTTCTCATTATGTGAGACTTTGAAGTTGAAACGATGTCGTTAACCTCACTTCGTTACCCTTAAGACTTCCAACTGTGTCTTGAAATTTCACTAGGTGCTGCTACTTTGATATTTTACCAAATAACCATGATAATTCGGTAAATGCGGTACATATCAGGAAAGCAACTGACGTGGAGTTTATGGGCTCTAGTGGAGAAGTAAGAGTATCTTAAAACATGCACTTAACTTGGTATTCAAGGCTAGCCCAATCGTGTATGGACATGATTGTGAATATGAGTTGGGACAAGGTCGAGTATGCTAAGTATCTGAGGGGGATAAGAGATACGTCGACTAGTGCGGTTTATAAAGATATCTGGGGTATAGCGAGTAAAAGTCCTCAATATATTTCGTGAACTGTCATAATACACTAACCGATTTATGACGACGACATAGTTCACACGCTCGCAGGTTACACTATCTATTTGCCCTGTATGAAATGATATTGTTGAGAATGCTTATCTAAACGTCGAGTCTAGGCCTTTGTGCGAGTGGGAGATGTTAGGTTTTGGGTCGCCCCGCGGGCTCGACCCGACCCGTTAAAGAATTAAAATAAACGTATTTTAATTCATATTATAATATATATTAGTATTTGTAATATAATATATATTATACATGTATATCCAAAACATCTGTCTACGAGGTTATTTGCGCAGTTATGGTGTATATTATACAGATTAATTATACACAGAAGTTAACATATGTGTTAACGCATAAGAAAAGGTAGAACAAAGAAAAACAATGATAAACTCAGTACAATATAATTGGGGTTCTTAGTTCGTGAAAACAATTCAACACTCCAATCGGTAAAGTGTTTTTTTTTTTTTTTGTTAAAGGTCAATTTCATATAAATAAAAAAAGTAAAAATACAAAAATGCGGAAAAATTCAAAACACCCTATTCGAGCTAACATACTAGCTCTCCAACTGACCAATTAAACATCATACGTAACAAACGCAAGATGAACTTCTACCAAGTTGTACGCCGAACTCTCTGCGGCGTCCGTGCCTGAAGGGGGTCCGGTAATCTACCAAGTACCAACGGTGTGCTACACATGATCCCTAGATTGGAGGGCTGCTTTAGGACCCAACTCGTAAACCACCATCGTACCATCACCGATCTCACAATCCCCTAGATCATTCGGATCTTCAAGTTCATCAAATCCCTGAGGATCGGACCCCGCATTTATGGGACCAAACCCGGCCAAACCCACTGTAACCCTCGTCTTTTTACCCCCGGTCGTACCCCATGAATCCTTTCCTCCAACTTCTACTGGCCCGATCTCACCTACATCTCGTAAAGCATCAAAGGAATTTGAGATTCGCCCCGTGTTTGTCTTTGGAGTTGCTGCCAACTTCGAGGTGGATTCAAGCTGAGCAAGATTGAATTTGTGTCCAGCTGTCGCATTATGGTCCATCGGCTTCGTAGTAACCAAACCAGACATGGTCTTCACAGGAGCGGCTCCATTCACCTGCCGGGCAGCGGGTACCTGAGCTGAAGTAGCAGCTCCATTTTTAGGTTGTTGGAGTTGCATCTTACCACTCGTACTACTCTTCTGACCCATATTAATTTTTCTACCCCCCCCTGCGATTTCTGTCGTGGCCCAACAATTTTCCATTTCTCTTCCTTACTCCGTAAAACCAGATTTTTCGTGGCTGCCACAGGAACATCTACACGCTTTTTCTCGTACCTGGTAATAGGTTGTTTCCTCGTCTGTTTCTCGAGCCGAGAGCAGCAGGTAGTATCATGGCCGAAGGAGTCACATGTAGAGCAATAAGGTGGCCTCCATTCATAATCAAAATGTATTTTGCAGCTGCCCTTATAGTTGCCATCCACATCGGTAGGTTTACGTAGAATAACATGCTCTTTAAATTCACCTTCCACCTTCATCATGACGCAAACCCTAGCGTAGTCCACGCGAGCCATTGACGAGGTATATGCGTCTGGATAGAGGGGCACCCCTACCGCACTCGCCACCGTGCTCAGACCCTCTAAGTTCCAATACTCTAACGGCAAATTACGTAATTTAATCCACACAGGCGCTTCTTTATGAATCTGCCTCTCTAAATTCATTTCAATTCTCCACCGCTGCAAAAACAAGGGTTTTCCAGCTACAAACCAGGGCCCTCCTTCCACTACAGATCGTACATCCACCTCTGTTTTAAAAGAGAAGAAAAATAACCCATTCTTACTCGCCTTAACATCCGTCAACCCCTTCCAAATCGATCGAACAACCCTTTGTGTAGCCTGAAACCCTACGTCCACTCCTAGGAAGTATCCTACCAAAGTGAAGTCCCACCGCTTCATCCCTTCCTGTACGGTTTGCCACGAAGGTCGGACAAACACTTAGCCATTACTTACCTCCGGTGGTATGTACCTTAGAGAAACCTTAGTCGGTTTCACCGAGCTTATCGTATGATCGATCTCCTGTGTAGTATTCACGCAGAAGGACCAAAATACAAGGTTTGAAAGAGGGTTTTCAATACGCTTCGAAGCTTCCATGTTCTTTGTATTTAAGTCTGCACAGTTTTCCTGTTGCCCGCTCTTAGAAAAAAAATTCACAGGTTCTGAGCCTGTGATAATCTCATTCTGCTTAC
The DNA here is from genome assembly GCA_954870475.1 of Euphrasia confusa. Classification (NCBI taxonomy): domain Eukaryota; kingdom Viridiplantae; phylum Streptophyta; class Magnoliopsida; order Lamiales; family Orobanchaceae; genus Euphrasia; species Euphrasia confusa. The sequence continues at coordinate 26,582,330 of OX940967.1, forward strand.
CCGTTGAAAACTGTTGTGGTTTCTTAATTTTGTTATCATGCAGAATCGGTCCAGTAAGCGATTCTGGGGTGGTCAATGGCCCGTCATTACCAGTAGAACCAACAGCCCCGGCCCGTTCCTTATTAGATTTCAATTTTTCTATAACCATTGTTGGGCTCGGCCCAAAAGAATTACTTGAATTTAATAGCCCACTAGTATTAGCATGAATAATATCTCCGCAATCACCCGTAATACTCGGCTTCAGAAAAGGTAACCTGTCCCCATTCACCGCGTGAGAAACATCAACACCCAATGCATATTCCATACGTAAATCAGATGAAAAATTGGAAACTGACTCCAACTCGCGATCACAGGATTAAAATTCAAATTATTATTCCCCGTTTGGCAATTAAAAAACACAGAATTATTCACTATGTCAGCATTAATAGGCTGATCATCCGAATTAAGCCAAATCTCTTTGAATCCAAGATGATCCGGCTGATTTTTCACAGTAGATCGCAATTACTACAGGTGATTTCTCCACCTCTTGCGATTGCACTGGAGCATTAGTTGTGCCACACTCACCCACACCCTGTCGTCCATTCACTTCCAAACTCCTGACACCATTAATTCTCCACCAAACCATCAGTAGTATCAACAACCTTGCTCGGCACCTCGACCTGCACACCATCTCTGCCCTCAACCTGATCCACTAGCGTATTAAACTCCCTCGCTTTGAATTTAGAGTAAAAATCTGGATATTTCGTAGTTATTAATTGAATAAGCTCCTCAGAAACATGACGCGAGGGAATCATCATAGGATTCACCGGTACTGGCCCCGTCGAACTCGATGAACCACAAGCTTTCGTAGCCATTGAATCATCATATTTCATGTTGGGCTTTGGAGTCCTTGCGGATCGTCGAAGCATGAGAAACAACAGGACATGAAAAACCTAATCTGCAATCGGGGGAGTGTTGTAGACACTGCGTAGCACGAGAAGCAACACGCAACAAGAGAATTCAATTCGGTCGATTTACGTTTCCACATCAAGACAAGTAAGTTTTCTAATTTATTTTTATCGAATTGCTTATGTCGATTAAGTAATTCCTTCATTGTTGTTCACGACGATCGATCGATTATGTCTTTACATTTCTTGTTTGTAGTTACTTATTTTAATAATTCGTAATAAGTGCCAACAGAAGTACAAGAGCAACAAGTTTTCTATCAATGATGTCAAATACTGTAGTAGTTTGTATACCTCTCCTTAATTATAACAAGGGGTATTTAAATTTTAAAATAAATTAAGGCATTTTGCACCAAATTATAGAGCGATAATATTGCTCTTTTCACCCCATTTTTAATAAGTTCACCCATTTATAGAATACACTATTTTATTAAAATTTAAAAATATATTTATTATCCTTTTAACTTAAGGGAATGTTGGATATTATCACTGATTTATTAAAAATTCAATTTAATTCTAATTTTATAAAGTAGTGATGTAGGAATGAACTTATTAAAAAGAGTGGTATAAATAGTAAAGCATTTTTAACTTATACTCCATCATTGCTTACAAGCTTATTTAAAATTGCATGTTTGCATACATTATTATTAATATTTTATTATTATGCTTACAATGACTAAGTATTTATTCATCTCATCCAACTAATGATCAGCCTCTAGGGATTCTGAACCCTAATTTTCCTCCGGCAACATCGTACACCACCTCCATGTTCTGCTGCACCATACTCCCAAATACGGAAATAGAATCCTTTTCTCCGCCGTTACCGGCGAAAGCAAGGCACACTACACTTGAATTAAGCACGTAAAATATTCCGGAACTGTCAACCTGAACCGTCACGTCGCCTTCAAATGTGAATGTTATAGTCGGAAATTCAATGTTCTTGGCGTTGCGAACATAAAAACAAGTGTCCAATTGATCATCAACGGCGGGTGCGATTGGGTATCGCTTCGTATTCATCTTATTCCTGAATTCGTCGCGCATCACTATGTAGGCCTTTTGCGGGAGAAAGGTGATGGTCGTGCCGAAATCTATAATATTTTTGTCATTCTCGAAAACCAATGGGCATATCGGTAATCGTTTACGCCCTACGGTTATTGACGTAATCTTGATGAAGTAGTAATATGGAATCTTTGGGAGGTAAATCAAAGAAGTGAATTTCACGTCTCTCGTGTTATTGATATTTCTCCCGAAGCTCAAATGCCCGGATGAGCGTACATCCGAGGGGAGAAAGTAGGAGAAGTAGCGACCATATATTTGCGCGGTTTGGGACACGACGGATATACGGCTTCGATCGGCTGAGGCCTAACATTCCAGCTGTCTTGCCGAAATCCCCAGTGTTGTTTTGGCCGCACCCAAACATGAAATTAGGAAACACGTCGTTCCGCGTGAGGGTGAGTTTGTCTTTGGCCAAGAAACCTATGGTGTACGACATATCGCCGTACATCGTATCGTATTCACACGTACGATTTTTGTAGCAGTCGAAATTAGATTGAGGGCATTCGCGGTCGGTGCACGAAATATTGGAGTACGTAGTTGATTTGCGAGGGTCAAAGGTTCGATCTCTCTGATTGTAGCAATTCCAAAGGCACGGTCGGCATTGAGTCCACATTAGACTGCTTCCGGTGTCGATAATGAGGTGTAGGTTTCTCGTGGGTGTGCCGAGGCCCATGCAGACGACGTAGCTACCACCGTAGTCTAGGCTATCGCCCGATTCGACAGGGACACTATGATCATAAGTATCGTGTATGTTGTTCGTGTTCGTGTTCATGATTTTTTGACGGATGTACTTTAACCTTAGTTGGTCTCGGCGGAGGATCTTTTCGGCCGACGAAGATGATGACGTGGCACCATCAGCGCATAGACTTCTCTTGTGGAAAACCTCAAACACCGCCATTGCGCTATTTTTACCTTAATTCACCAAAAATATAATACAGTAAGTACTAATAATTTCATCTTATTCATTACTATTATCGAATTTTAAATTAATTGTATAATAATAATACCTGAAGATGGAATTTTAGTGGTGGACGACCAGTTAATGCAACGTGAGAGTTGACCATGTTGACTAAGGTCAAGGGTATGGTGAGTACGGGATTTTATTTGCGAAGCGTAGCAAAACGAAAATAGAGAGAACAAGTAAACGACGATGATCATTATTGAATTGTAATATTTGAGGGAGGCCATCAAAATTAAATATTGGTTTTAATTTGTTTTGTGTTAATATATCTATCAATATCTTCGATATATATACACACAAAAATTCAAGAGAATATTATTGAGTAGCCTATAGAAGAGTATATTATTGTAGTCATTATTCGCAAGTACGTCATGCATATTGTCATGTGCAATCTATAGAAGAGAATATTATTGTAGACTCATTATTCACAACTACGTAATGCATATTATCATGTGCAATTAATTACCGAATCAAATAAATTGATTTTTTTTATAATCTCTTATCACGCGCATCACAGTAAAATAAAAAATGAAATATATATATTTAATTAGATGTCAACAATACAAATTGACACAGTATGGGTGTACACTAGGTTTACAAAAGTTCAACTCACTTTACTTGTTAAATTAACAGAAATAATAATTAAACAACACTCACGCTAAAAAAAATTAAGAAAGTGTACAATTTAGACACTAGACTTAATTTTAATTTGATAACATTATTGTTTAGTTTTTTTTTTTTTTTTTTTATCTATCTCAATTGCAATGTTTCGAGTTAGAACTTTAGACCTCAAGATCTTCAATTCAAGTACTCAACCAACTGAGCTAACAATCATCGACCATTATTGTTTAGTTGAACTCGATTATGTTCATCTTTTTTCATTTTTTTTAACTTAAAATAAAAATAATTAATATGAATAATTTAATTTTAATGATTTATATAATCTCCTTTTGTTTCACAAAATTTTGCTTACTTTATTTTTCGAATTTTCGGTTATCTTTCAAAACTTTGAACACAGTTGAAATGTTTTTCACAATTTTATTTTTTCAATACTCATTTATTAATATTAATACTATTATTTTTTATTTAACTAATTTATTACTTACATAATTAACAATAATTACTTATTTATTTAACACATAAAAAAACTTGTAGCTCGCTGCCGTGTTTGTCAATTATCCAAAGGAGCTTCTACTAATGCCGGATTATATTATATATGCCTCTGCCTATTCCCACACAACCTTGGTCCGATGTTAGTATGGATTTTGTCCTTGGCCTTCCCCGTACTCAACGTGGTGCCGATTCTATTTATGTGGTTATTGATCTATTTTCCAAGATGACTCATTTTTTTTCCTGCAAACGTACGTCTGATGCTGTTGTTGTTGCTGTTGCTCACCTTTATTTCTCGACGTGTATCGCCTCCATGGTCTCTATTGTAACTGTCACCTGTAATCCGCGCAGGTGTGTCTGCACCCCCTTAGTGGACGAGAAAGAAAGGATTTCTCGGAGCAATGGCCAAACTGAGGTGGTTAATCGCTCTCTCGCAAATCTACTACGTAGTTTGGTAGGGAACCATCCCAAAGCGTGGGACCTGAAGCTACCTCAAGCTGAATTTGAACATAATCATGTCATTAATGGGAAAATATCAACATTGGTCCTGTTCGGTCAGTCAATTCTGTAAATAGTCCTTTATCTTTTAAAATTATCACAGTTAGTCATTTGACCTGCTATAACAGGTAAAAATATGACGTGGCACGTTGGTGACTTATTAAACCGGTAAAATACTGTCAAATAATGTAAATAAATAAAATTGTTGCATGAGGCACGAACCCTTGACCTCTAAAAAATAAAATAACGTCAACCTCGCATAACCATGAACATCAAATAGAAAATATTGAACCATTAATATATTTGTACTAGTAGTATTGAACAATTACTACCATAATATTATAAAAAAACAAAATACAGTAAATATAAAAAAACAAGTTAAATAATTATTTTTATATATAATCAAATAAATCAAATCATAAATTAAATATACCAATCATTTTACAAATAAATTAAACACTACATAAAATTACATAAAAATAATTACCAAATTAAATTTTAAAAAAATGTAAATTATTAAGTAAATAATTAATTATTTTCATGCCTTGTTAATTTTGATAATAAAATATTTTTGATGGTTAATTAATTAATAAATGCAAAAATAATGAATTATTAAATTATTTTGTATTTAATTAATTTTTAATGGTATAATTTTGGTTATTAAGTTTTCGATTAATATATTTTTTCGATTAATTTAGTAATAAATGTAAACTTAGATATTATTAAATTTAAATTTATTATGTAATTTATTAATTTTTTATGATATTTTTTGATAATTATTTATTTTTTTATTAATTTATTATTAAATTTAAATTAATTTGTATTTTTTAATTTTCGATAATGTTTGCTCAAACTAATTTAAAAAAAATTGTATATCACTACGTGTGACAACATCATTTTTTTTTTCCTTCCCTCGACTTCAACAAAGTCGCTGAATTTTTCCTTGGTTTATCACGACGATTAACCAAAATATCATCTAGTGTGGCGCACCATCACTAGGTCCCGAGGGATACATATTCATTCACTCAATCGAGTTTTAACCATTTCCGATCGTAAGCACAAATATTCAATTCAACCATCAAACGAATTTGTTTTAAGTTTGTAGTAATAAAATCAGTCATCTCGTAGAGATTTTTGTTTTAAGATTGTAGGGAAGGGATTACGATAGATGGCTAGGAAAAATCGAAAACGAGGCTCGTGTTCAACACGATCTCCTTAAAACAAAATTCGACCTCTACCGATCGTTTGTTTCCCAGGATACAACGTTTTCACGCAACTACGTTGCACGTCGAACCGAGATGTTGCCCGAGATATTCACCGGAGGGCCAAGAAGATATGAATAAGCAAAGGAAAAGAGAGCAATTGCTCGGACGGGTTCTGTATATTTCTCAAGCTTTTTATGTGTCTCTTGTTTTTTTTTTCTTGCACAAACGATTCTTGCTTATAAAGACATTGTTGGTATCGAAGACATTGAACATGGACAGTCAACGCCACCCATAATTGTATTCGTACCCATTATAGCGTCTACGTGCATGTCTCTTTCTCCAAAACAATTTCCCGAAATAAACTGATTCTTTCCCCCTTCAGCCCTATTCTCACGCGAAATCACAGGCAAGTCAATGGGATTCACGGATTTGAAATTTGAATTTTGAAAGATCGATTCTTCCGCAAACAAAGAATCATCCAATTTGGGATTCAATATTTGTTCGATTCCAGAAATAAGATGGTAAGTGTGTTTTAAGTTTTAAGTATTCATGAGTTCAATTCCTAACGAATGCAATTTATATTTTTACCTGTTATAGCAGGTCAAAGAACTAATTCTCATAATTTTATTTTTACCTGTTATAGCAGGTTAAAGGACGAATTCTCATAATTTTAAAAGATACAGGACTACTTATTGAATTTGCTTATCAAACAAGACTATTTGTGATATTTTCCCTGCCATTAATCGTACCACCGGCTTCAGTCTGTTTCATGTCGTGTATGGGTTATCCCCGTGAGGACCACTTGATTTGCTTGCGCTGCCTAGCAAGGTGCGGCCTCATGTTACTGCTACTGACTTTATTACTCATTTGGCTCAAGTGCATCAACATACTCATGCTCATCTACTTGATTGCCAAGTATAAGTCAAAGGCAGATCAGAAATGTCGCGAAGTTGAATTTACCGTGGGCGATTTTGTTTGGGCAATTCTCACTAAAGATCGGTTCCCTGATCGTGAGTATAGTAAGCTTTCTGCAAAGAAAATTGGCCCAGTGGAAATTATAGAGAAAATCAATTCTAGTGCTTATCGCTTATAATTGCCCAGCCATATTCATACATCTGATGTGTTTAATGTGAAACATCTTGTTCCTTTTGCTAATGACTTTTCGTCATGCGGCTTCAGATTCAAGGACGAATCTTCTCCACCGTGGAGAGAATGATGCAGCACAGATGGAGTTAAATTACTTGCAAGATGGAACACCCAAAGAATTTACGCAAGTGGCACTTTTCGTTATATTTTTATAGTTATGGACTTATTCGTAATTTTCGTATTTATAGGTGATTAGGGTTTTACTATTATTTAAGGACTTGTCGCTTGTTTCTTTCTGCAGCTTTTTAATATTTACTCAACTTTAAAGGTCTTCCTTTAATCTATCAAGTTACGGTATTCTACGGAATCAACGAACTTTGATTAGTGTTCTTGTTGGTCTGCTACGCTGCATCAGATTTTGACTTCAGAATTTAATGGACTTTGCGGTAGGATTCGACGGTCTAAGAACACACACACTATGAGAGGCAAGGAGACATTTTTCTAATCTATTTATAACATTTATGTTCAAAGTATGTGTGTACGAGTGAATTGAAATTTGCAATTGTAAATGTGTTAAAGTCGGTTACTAGGAAAATGGTTAGTGGTCCATGTAAGTTGACTATCGGGCTTACGACCCGTCGATTTATGTTTGAAATGGTTTGTCCGACGACTAGGAAAAGGGTCAGTTGTCCATATAAGTTGACAATCAGGCTTACGATCCGCGTTTGTTATATAAGTGTGTGTGTGCACGCGCGCGCACCTAAATGGTACATGCTACGTGTTTATTTATGATTCATGTTTTTAGGCATGTTATGTTAAGATGATTATTGTTCCTCCTTGTTGAGCACGTTGAGCACACCCCAATCAACGACATTTTTTTAAGTACGGGCGGAGACTTTGAGGGGCGTGACAAGGATACGGCTCAATAACACGTTGAGCACACCCCAATCAACGACATTTTTTCAAGTACGGGCGGAGACTTTGAGGGGCGTAACAAGGATACGGCTCAATAACACATGTTTATGTTATCGTTTCTTGTACTTTCACGACTATGTTTATTTTGACTTAAATATTCGACTTCTATTTTAAAGTATTTTAGTTTGGAAGACTAATGCAGTTTGGGAAAATGTTACACTGATTTTGGTAATTGATTTATTTTTCGTAATTCTTACATTTGATTAAATGTTATTTTTAAATAAATCTTTATTATTTTTATACTTTTCGCTAGCTTTATTTTACAAAATGAAAATCGGGGTGTTACACTTAACAAACCCCTTAATATACCAAACTTGTTGCTCGTGAAGATCAAGCATGGTACCTGCATTTTTATTACGTTTTTAAAATTTCTTGCTTTTAGTTACTTATTTTAATAATTCGTAATAAGCACGAACAGAAGCAGAAGAGCAACAAGTTTTCTGTTAACCATGTCAAATAGGAGTAATACTTTGTATTCGACTACTACAAAAAGTAAATTTTACATCGGTTAAAAACCACTTTTTACATCAATTTTAGAACTGATATTACAAGTTTGTTAAAGCCTGAGACGTTTTACATCGGTTCCAAAACCGATGTAAACAAAACATAATTCACATCGGCTATTAAAAGGAACCGATGTTAACACCCATGTCCAACAATCCGGGAGGTTCATTTTGGAGTATGCTGATGTCCATCACAAACGTTCACATCAGTTTTATTGGAACCGATATTAATAAGTAGAATATTAACAACGGTTCATGATTTAACCGATGTGAAGTGTAGAAATTATTACAACGTATTATTTTAGTTCAGAGGATAGTTCATGTAAAAATAATTCAAAGCACTGAAATTTTATTCAAACCTGATAATTATTTTTGAGATGTTTGCCGGCAAATACAAAACTTCAAGACTTTAATCTCTTGGTCTCGGAAAGAATAAATGTGATCGGAGATGAACAACAACTACACATGGAATCGCTGCAAATACGCTCGGATAATCGCCAAAATTGGGGAAAATATAATAAATATTAGTAATTGCAAACAACGTGAGTGAAGTCGTGATTTATTATAGCTGATGAAAGATATGGAAAAAATATTATAGGAGAAGCAGTAGCAATAAGTTGCAAAATCTAAGGGAAAAAAAACGAATGAATGAAAGAGAGTCAAATAAAAAAATAACTTATTTAGTTGTGCAGAAATATTCCCTTTTGATATTAAAATAGAGTCAAAAAATTAAAACAATTATGAAACATCTTAACAATGGTTACACTATTATTTAGGAATTTATACATCAGTTATTATTTATGACTATGTTAAATAATGAATATGTTCAAACTAAAAGAGAGTCAAATAAAAAAATAATTTATTTAGTTGTGCAGAAATATTCCCTTTTGATATTAAAAGAGAGTCAAAAAATTAAAACAATTATGAAACATTTTAACAATGGTTACACTATTATTTAGGAATTTATACATCAGTTATTATTTATGACTATGTTAAATAATGAATATGTTCAAACTATTTACACCTCCGTCTTTACTTTACGCACTCCTATGATTTATTTACTCCTAAATATAATTATTTGATTAACACACCCCTCACTTAGGCTCTGTTCTTTTGGACTTAATTTCAGTTCATTTCAGTTCAGTTCATTTCAGTTCTATTCAATTCAGTTCAGGCCTGTTCAGTTAAGTTCAGTTTTTAATAATAATAATAATAACAACAACAATAACAATTATTATTATTATAATAATAAAAATAATAATAATAAAAAATTAATGTCAATAAATATTAAATGTTTTTAATATTTAAAAAAATCACAAAAATTACAAAATTTAAATAATCGGTCAATCTACTTCCATATGATCTACCTCCTTATCATTTTGTTGTACTCTATCGTCATGCTCTTCGGTGTTGTTATCTTTCCAAATAGCTTCGGCTATATCCATCCTTACCTTAGACATGAGCTTCATTCGATTTTTGTCATCAAAGTTTGTATTTGTTCTTCCACTGGCAACATCATTATGTACAATTGGAATACTGATTGCTCAAAAGTTATTTTATAAAACCGAAAGATTTACTACGTAAATCCCCCGAGTCGATCTCTCGAGGAGCAATACTATCGGCTTGTGAATCTCAATTTGTATAGGCTAAGTACGAGTTCCAAAATAAGGAAGAAAGTCATTACACTAAAAGGGGTTGCAAAGATTGTTTGATTAATATCTACTAGCGAGAATTGAAAACGAGTAATTGAAAGATCGAGTTGTAACAAAGGTTTTGAAAACGCAAGGGTGTTCCGATTACTCTTCCTAACGAACTAGAGTTGAATTAGATTTATAAACTCTCAATTATCTAATAATCGGACTAAAGAGATCACGGTGTTGTCACGTTCTCCCTCACCAAAGATCGTCTAACCACACATCGACCGCATGGTCCACTAGCGATATACTACGAAGTTGTTCGACACGAGACCACAAATCGAGAGGTGTAATCGTCCAATTAATAGAAATCGAGCTACTTTAGAAGATCAACTCTATTTCATTGAGGAATTTCATCAAACACCCTCACACAAGTTTAGCTAGCCATAATCAAGCACTCAAAAATCACAATCCACAATCGAATAAGCCATAATCGAGAGGAAACGAAGAGAATCTCACCACGGTGGTTATGGAATCGATGGATGAAGGAGTAGATCGAGAAAAGCTTCCAAAATCGGGACCGAGCTTCAACTTGTCACACGAAGAAACTAATCCGATGGAAACGTCCGTCTCGATGAGGTGAACAACGTTTGTGAATGAGATTTTGTCGGATTCTCGACGTACGGAATTTAGATCGTGAATTTGTGTAGAGGAATTAAAGAACAAAAATGAGATATGGAAAGCTTGGAGAAGAAGCTAGATTCAATCCTCTCAAATTGTGTAGAATGAAAGTTGTTAATTGGGGTCTACTCTCTCCAAGCTAAACACAACTATTTATAGTTTATCCAAAAGACTAAACAAAATACTAAAAAGCCCTTAAAACAAGTCAAACATAAGTCAAGACTTTATTCCTTCTCAATTTTCGCCCATGGAAAGTGCTGGTGCGTTCTGGGCGTAACTGGAAATAGCTCGTAAATCCTATCGTCGATCCAACCGTTGAAGTTGTAGATGTTGAAGTTGAGAACATGCTGTCCAAATTTCAAGCCAATCCAACGGTTAACGAAGCGGGAAATTCAATTCTCCCAAAGTCGCGCAGTGCTGGAATCCGGAATGTCGGACGACGGGAAATTCATGTCGTACGACAAATTTCCGTCGATCGCGGGTCGAACCTGCGTTACCCCTCTTTCCATTTCTTCCCAAAATTGCCTTCATGTCGTCCGACACCTTATAGCTGTCGTCCGACACCTTGGACTTGGTCTTTTCTACACTTCATTTCTTCGAGTGAAAACAGTTTTCTTTCCCTTTGGTCTCTGCGCTATATCTTCGTCTCCGATTGTTATTTAGCAAAACCCACCGTTGATATTGTAGATATAGAAGTCTTCTACATGCTGTAGAAATTTGGGGATGATCCAACGGCTGAATTATCGGGGATGGCCATTCTTCTACGACTGCGCAAAGCTGGAATCGACATGAGCCTCTTCGTGTATTTTCTCTCGTTTTCGCCCGATTCTCGTCCAAACTCTACCAAACCAAAATCATGACAACATAAACACATAATCACACTAATAGGATGAAAATAAGCACAAAAACAATACAAGAAAGTCACACAAAACAATAGAAAATATCGCACAAAAACGTGCGAAACAACTCCCCCACACTTAAACCATTGCTCGTCCTCGAGCAAACAAAAGAACACAAATAACAATGAAAACAAGGCAAGTTCTCCACAAAAGAGTTTAGAAGTTAATTCCGGCTATCGATCAAAAGCAAGTACTACCGAGAAAAGTTCGAACACAACAAAGATCACATCGAGTAAGTTCATAAAGCAATCGGGTTACCTCAACAAACCGTCTTTCTCCTCACAAGGGAAGCACTCGTTTCTTTTACCTCTCAAAGCATGGGTTCACTCAAAACAAGCTATGCAAGTGAATAGAAGCAAATCAAGATGAACTTGCATATAAAGAACAACCGGGAACAAGAGTGAACAAGGAAAGACTTCATGTAATAACCACAATGCGCAAAGGATAACAACCATAGGCAAGCATACACGGAAGACTCCACTCATCAAATTTATCAATCTCAAGAATCAAGGAACTCTAATCAATACAAGGTTGTAGTGGGGCACGGTTAAGGGAAGTTCGGGTAATTTTTAGGATTAGTAACTCATTGACCATTGTGGCCCCATCCTTATTTCTCCTTTACCTCACCTTCATCACCACACTCAATTCTCACAAGGCACTCAAGGATCATTCTTATACAATGAAACACTTAACCCATTTTTCGGGTCATCAAGGAATAGTAATATTCAAGTACTCACGCTTTATGAATTTAGAATGATGCTCACTATCAACAAGAACTCTCTCATATAACTAGTGGATATTTCACTTCTTTTTCATTCTTTTTTTTTTATAGAGAGGTAATATAAGCAAAGAGCAATATTTGGGAGTACATGTGGTTTAAACGCCCACATAATGATAAATCAATCGAAACAAAGGTGGCTACTAGCAAACACCTAGAGGTACAAAGTCCTCATCACTCAACACGGAGCTTTTCTCTCAAATAAACATATACAAACACACTCCAACATCGGCTTAGGGGTGATGAAAGAACGGGTATAACGTAGTCTCAAGGTAGTTAGCTAGGGTGTCCCTCGACGGGCTCGGGGGTTTAATAAATCTCCTTGAAAGGGTTGATCCTAAGTGATTAGTTCCCATCATTTTCAAGATCATGAACGTTATGATAAAGAGCTTTGAAATCCAAAATACACGAGTTATAGTTATCTCATATCCTCAAAACACACCGAGTTATAGAACAAGAAAGCATGAGTCTCAAGAAGCAACGAGATTTAAGAATTACGCTCAAGAAAAGAAGTTTATCAAGGCTCAAACCTCACAATCGGCTTTTGAAAAATTCGAATTTGTTTAAGGCAACCAAATTACTTACTCACTCAACACAACATTCAACTTTGAAATATTCGCCCATTTCTCAAAAATTTTGGTTATACCGGAAAAAACTTCAATTTTCGATCATTTCAAACTCACCGAGGTTTCGGAAAATCCCCCCACACTTACAAACATCACACAAAAAGTAAACAATCCAAGGTAACATATCCACCAAAATAAAATGGGAACATCCCTACAAACCACATAAACATAAAACAAAACACAAGATAGATTCCACAAAACCTCCCCCACACTTAAAATAAAAGCATGTCCTCATGCGAAAAATAAAGGGAAAAGAGACGAAAGGATAACGAAACTTCCCTAGAATGGCGAGAACCGGACATGGCAAATCGAAGACTAATCATCGGGGCGGTAATGGGCATCCATCCTCAAACACAAAAAATCAATCCTATCATGGAGCTCGGTCATGGAATGGTACAAGTAGCCGAGAAGAGATAATCATCGCATCGAAGGGCTTGGGCATCGGGTCATGGAGCATCCACACACTTTCCTACAAAAAGAAGAACAAACATGACGGATAAAACCTTGGGTTGCCTCCCAAGAAGCGCTTGTTTTTCGTCTTTAGCTCGACGTCCGTGGGCTTGCCCCCACGTGGCACTCGGTTTATGGCTCCGAGCTCTACCGTGTCAAGGCTAAAAATATCGAACTATACTTTCTCAAGAAAACTAACTCGGCTAAGGGAGCACGGTCCTCGAGAGTAAAGAGCACTAGAGCACGTATGGTGAGATATCGAATAGAAGTGCATGAAATACCGATCTCCCCCACACTTGCATCTAGATGTAGAAAGTAGACATCCTCCATCTCGACCGCTAAAAATATCGAGCTATACTTCCTCAAGTAAAGCATTTCGGTCGAAGGAGCTCGATCCTCCAAATTGAAAGTAGTGAAGGCTCTCCATATATCGGGAAACGGGTCCATCGACCCAAAGTCATACATCTCATCCACCGGACCCTCTAAAAATATCGAACTATATTTCCGAAGGAATACCATCTCGGGCAATGTCTCACGAGCATCAATATAGAATTCATCCTCCGACCGACCATCAACACATCCACCCTCGGTTCTCAACTCAAATATATCTAATAAACTCTCACCCAAACCGCAAATAATGTCAATACATCTATTACCCGGATTAGGCGGCTTAGGCGGGTCTAGATCACCATCATCGTACCTTTGAGTCCCCATATACGAGGGAGGGAGCATATAATGAGTGGAGAATCCAATATCAACTCCCAAGTCCTCCAAACCATAGATTCTCCGACCAAAACCCCATGATTTCCTCTTTTCTTGTACATCCGGAACCGGAGAAGGATTAGAAATCTCAACCATGAAATCACAATGAACATGCTCTTCCAAAACCTTCTCCATGTCTTTACCAACATCCCCGTCAAGATCATCCGGATAAGGTAACACCTCGTAATCTAAGAACTCGACATCACACTCCAAGGGAAACTCAACGTTTAGGGTCTCTTTAACCTCATCCATTCCCAACAACGTCATGTCCTCGTCAAATAAAGAAAGAATCGGTGTATCATACTCCAAAGGAACCGTAGTAATGAGAAGAGACTCACCCGGAATATCAAGTATAGGAAATACCAACGGGCCCTCCATTGTCTCTTCACTCTCATCGGATACGGGATCAACTTTCTCTTTCGGTGTAGTGATCACCAAGGAAGATTTATCGAGGTCATCATCGGAAATCAAATCATGGTATGAGGACTCTTCCACACAATCGAGAATGACATCAAGGAGAAAGTGGTCTAACTCAACTTCAATCACATCTATTAAAATATCCAAAGTAGGAGAAAGTGGCATGGGAGATCGTGGTGCCTCTCGAATAAATCGATCAATGAATACCTTAAAAATATCATCCCATGTAGACTTGGAACAAGGTGGCAAACTCGAGAACCAATCCTTAGCTTCATTCCTCATGCAATAGCAAAAACACCACACCTTCAACTCATCTTTATCAAAACCGGCCAACGGGAGGGTGTTAACCACAATAGAAAAGTCCTTGAGGAACTTAATGGCATTCTCACTTGACATCCCGGAAAATGATGGCAATTGAGACAAATGTTGGGACGTGAGCTTCTCTTCTCGAGCCTTTGGAGCATTATTTTTGCTAGAGGAATCGGAGCGATACTTCTCATAAGGTGGTTCATCAACGTAGTTCTCTTTGTAAGGCCTACGAACCTCCGGTATAAGATGGAGATGTGGTTTGGAGAAATCTCCTATTGGTCTCCGTTTAGCCTCTTTATCTAAGGAAGGTTGATGATAACGTCCATTTCCAATAACATCCTCTCTACGGTACAGTCTACGGTCTTGATCTCGAGGTATCTCTCTTTCTCGACAATAGTCACTAGGAGGTGGGGACATGTATTCCCTCTCGTCATAAGAATACTCACGATATCCATGATGCTTCCGGTGGCGAGGAGGTGAATAATCTCGATCATCTTCATATTTAGCATCGGTTTGCCGAGGTCGGTGATAGGGCTCGTGGACCCGTTGATTCAACCGATTACTTGAAGAAGAACTACCCCTCTCGGATGGGTAATCATAATCATCAAGAAAATAAGCTCGGTTATCGTTGCGTCTAGCCATGTGATCAACTCGGTCGTTGTAGGAGAGATGGAAGTATGAAAGAGAGAACGTCTTCAACCTTGCATACACCACACTCAAAGAAAGGGATTACACGCACCGAGTGTAAAATACAACGATAACACGAGAAAGAACAAAAATAAACAAAAGAAAAATAAACAAAGAAACAAGAACTTAACTAACACAAAAATCCATTCACGTCGCCTAAATTGCTCCCCGGCAACGGCGCCATTTTGATTTCTCAAAAGTTATTTTATAAAACCGAAAGATTTACTACGTAAATCCCCCGAGTCGATCTCTCGAGGAGCAATACTATCGGCTTGTGAATCTCAATTTGTATAGGCTAAGTACGAGTTCCAAAATAAGGAAGAAAGTCATTACACTAAAGGGGGTTGCAAAGATTGTTTGATTAATATCTACTAGCGAGAATTGAAAACGAGTAATTGAAAGATCGAGTTGTAACAAAGGTTTTGAAAACGCAAGGGTGTTCCGATTACTCTTCCTAACGAACTAGAGTTGAATTAGATTTATAAACTCTCAATTATCTAATAATCGGACTAAAGAGATCACGGTGTTGTCACGTTCTCCCTCACCAAAGATCGTCTAACCACACATCGACCGCATGGTCCACTAGCGATATACTACGAAGTTGTTCGACACGAGACCACAAATCGAGAGGTGTAATCGTCCAATTAATAGAAATCGAGCTACTTTAGAAGATCAACTCTATTTCATTGAGGAATTTCATCAAACACCCTCACACAAGTTTAGCTAGCCATAATCAAGCACTCAAAAATCACAATCCACAATCGAATAAGCCATAATCGAGAGGAAACGAAGAGAATCTCACCACGGTGGTTATGGAATCGATGGATGAAGGAGTAGATCGAGAAAAGCTTCCAAAATCGGGACCGAGCTTCAACTTGTCACACGAAGAAACTAATCCGATGGAAACGTCCGTCTCGATGAGGTGAACAACGTTTGTGAATGAGATTTTGTCGGATTCTCGACGTACGGAATTTAGATCGTGAATTTGTGTAGAGGAATTAAAGAACAAAAATGAGATATGGAAAGCTTGGAGAAGAAGCTAGATTCAATCCTCTCAAATTGTGTAGAATGAAAGTTGTTAATTGGGGTCTACTCTCTCCAAGCTAAACACAACTATTTATAGTTTATCCAAAAGACTAAACAAAATACTAAAAAGCCCTTAAAACAAGTCAAACATAAGTCAAGACTTTATTCCTTCTCAATTTTCGCCCATGGAAAGTGCTGGTGCGTTCTGGGCGTAACTGGAAATAGCTCGTAAATCCTATCGTCGATCCAACCGTTGAAGTTGTAGATGTTGAAGTTGAGAACATGCTGTCCAAATTTCAAGCCAATCCAACGGTTAACGAAGCGGGAAATTCAATTCTCCCAAAGTCGCGCAGTGCTGGAATCCGGAATGTCGGACGACGGGAAATTCATGTCGTACGACAAATTTCCGTCGATCGCGGGTCGAACCTGCGTTACCCCTCTGTCCATTTCTTCCCAAAATTGCCTTCATGTCGTCCGACACCTTATAGCTGTCGTCCGACACCTTGGACTTGGTCTTTTCTACACTTCATTTCTTCGAGTGAAAACAGTTTTCTTTCCCTTTGGTCTCTGCGCTATATCTTCGTCTCCGATTGTTATTTAGCAAAACCCACCGTTGATATTGTAGATATAGAAGTCTTCTACATGCTGTAGAAATTTGGGGATGATCCAACGGCTGAATTATCGGGGATGGCCATTCTTCTACGACTGCGCAAAGCTGGAATCGACATGAGCCTCTTCGTGTATTTTCTCTCGTTTTCGCCCGATTCTCGTCCAAACTCTACCAAACCAAAATCATGACAACATAAACACATAATCACACTAATAGGATGAAAATAAGCACAAAAACAATACAAGAAAGTCACACAAAACAATAGAAAATATCGCACAAAAACGTGCGAAACAAATACCACTCTCGTGCATTCGTATGAAATTATGAAGTGTGAAACAATAAACAATAATTGACATTTGATACTTTTGTGATATTTGAGGCATAATTTTCAACACCTTCCACCTTTTTTTCAACTGACCAAAAGCAAATTCAACTTTCATTCTTAATGAAGAATGTCGGTAATTGAAATGTTCTGAAATTCTTCTAGGTGGTCCATGCTTATATTCCGGAATATGATATCTGACGTTGGGATCGCAAATAGGAGACAAATATCCAAGAGTATTAAAGAAACAATGTGCTATAATAAAATAAAGCAATTTATTTAATTATTACCTTTCGGTGGATGTGAAAAAACATATTTTGAGGCCGCCATACAGTTAGATCATGGGCGCTCCCTTCCCAACCCACATTGATAAATGTAAAAATACTATCAAATGAGCAGCAAATCATCACGTTCCAACTCTTATTACCACTACGATCTCGAAATGACGTACCAATACGATCGCTAATAATTGCTTCAATATGTGTTCCATCTATGGCATCAATAGCATCCTAAATAAATGTAAACATAAATACATTAATTTATTTATTTATTACTATTAGTTGCCAGACTTGTTCAAATCTCAAAATAATCTTATATTATTATTTATTTTGTATTATTTATTATTTGTAATGGTTATGTAAATTATATAGTAATTTTGTGTAATATCGAAACTTCTAACCAAAAAAATAGTGTCGTAAATACGTATACTTTGTTTGAATATTCACATGAACAATTTATTTGAATTTATCATAAACCATAAAAGTTATAGAATATAAATCATTTTTTAATTTTTTTTAACTTCATAAAAAAATAAGAAATTTAATAAAATTGTTTATAATATACAAAATATTAAAATTTTAACAATACTAATTTTTGTTTTCATTATTTTAAGTTTCTTATTTTGAACTTAATTTCAGTTCAGTCAGTTCAGGTCCATTAATTTTAGTTTTCATTATTTTAAGTTTCTTATTTTGAACTTAATTTCAGTTCAGTCAGTTCAGGTCCATTCAGTTCAGTTCAGTTTAGATCTATTCAGTTCATTTCAGTTAGTTTCAGTCCAAAAGAACTTAATACCTATACTACACCCTCCTATACACAATATAAACCATTTACTAACAGTCACGCCACCTCTCTCATCTTTTACTAATTCATTCGCATGTATCCCGTGTAAGTTCTTTTTTTTTTTTTTTCCTTCAAATTGATTTAGGGTTTTCATAGTTCAGAGAGTCTTGAAATCCTATTTGACTAGAGACAGTCGAGGAGGCCTTGAAGGCGCTAGACGTGGGAGAACGCAATTCCAATTACGTTCTACACCAAAAATCAATAACCCTACAAAACACGATTCTGAAAATCGGCCGACGGGATACCCGGGTCATTCAAGGACAACATAGAAATCCATCACGTGAATACCTGTGGATGGGTCGTACTTAATTCCAAGATCGATATGCTCTTGGATTCCGAAACCGAAATAGCCGTCTCGCTGAAATTTCTTCGAAAAAGAGCTCGTACGTACTCTTTAACCTTCAAGCCACTCTACAGGAGTTCATTGCCTTATCACCTCTAACAGTGACATAGCAAGCAATTTTTCCATCACGCCTGATCCCAAAGGAACGCACAGTTAGTAAATCTTGCCTTGGAGAAAATAGAGGTTTGGCCATTGAGTTGCTCCAGCTTTTGAGGTTTGGCCATAGATGTTCAGAATGAGCTTTTGAACCTTGATCTCTCTCATCAGGTTTGACAATTTCTTCTCTGACGCCATTGCGGTGGTTGACGGTGGTGGAGGCGACGGAGGTGTAAATAGTTGGAGCCGAATGAATAACATCAGGCCCAAAATAAAGTTATTATTTATGACAATGTTAAATAATGAATAACATCAGGTGTAAATAGTCGGAGCCGAATGAATAACATCAGGCCCAAAATAAAGTTATTATTTATGAGATGTTAAATAATGAATAACATCAGGCCCAAAATTAACTACAGCTGGTGTATCCAAACTACAGTTTACATCGGTTTATCTTATAACCGATGTCTGCGTACTAAATAATTATGTAACCACGATGCCTATAAGTAATAACTGATGTATCTCAATCAATCAACATCGTCAATTCAAAAACCGATGTAAACACACTGATGTAAAAAGTGTTTTTTTGTTGTAGTACAATTCCTCTCCTTAATTATAACAAGAGGTATTTAAAATTTAAAACAGATCAAGATATTTTGCACCAAATTATAGAGCGATAATATTGCTTGCTCTTTTCACCCCATTATTTATTAAGTTTACTCATTTACCGAGTACACTATTTTATTAAAAAATAAAAATATAGTTATTATCTTTTTAACTTAAAGGAATGTTTGATATTATTATTGATTCATTAAAAGTTCAAAATTTAATTCTAATTTTATAAAGTAGTGATGTACTAGTAAGGGAATGAACTTATTAAAAATAGTGGTATAAATAGTAAATTAAAGCACTTTTAACTTATACTCCATCATTGCTTACAAGCTTATTTGAAACTGCATGTCCACATACATTATTATTAATATTATACTACTATGCTTACAATGACTAAGTATTTATTCATCTCGATCGATCAGCCTGTAGGGATTCCGAACCCTAATTTTCCTCCGGCGACATCGTACACCACCTCCATGTTCTGCTGCACCATATTCCCGAATACGGAAATAGAATCATTTTCTCCGCCGTTACTGGCGAAAGCAAGGCACACTACACTTGAATTAACCACGGAAAATATTCCGGAACGGCCAACCTCAACCGTCACGTCGCCCTCAAATGTAAATGTTATAGTCGGAAATTCGATGTTCTTGCCATTGTGAACATAAAAACAAGTGTCCAATTCATTAAAGGCGGGTGCGATCGGGTATCGCTTTGTGTTCATCTGATCCTTGAATTCGTCGCGCATCGCGATGTAGGCATTTTGCGCGAGGTAGGTGAACGTCGTGCCGGAGTCTATAATGTTTTTGTCATTCTTGAAAACCGATGAGTGTAGCGGTAATCGTTTACACGCTACGGTTATGGACGTAATCTTGATGAAGTAGTAATATGGATACTCTCGGAGGTAAATCAAAGAAGTGAATTTCACGCCTCTCGTGTTATTAATATTTCTCCCGAAGGTCAAATGCCCCGATGAGCGTACATCCGAGGGGAAAAAGTAGGAGAAGTACTGGCCGTATTTTTGCGCGGTTTGAGCCACGACGGATAGACGACCTCGGCTGAGGCCTAATAGTCCAGCTGTCTTACCGAAAAGGCCGGAGTTGTTTTGGCCGCAGCCGAACATGAAATTAGGAAACACGTCGTTGTGCGTCAAGGTGAGTTTTTCTTTGGCCAAGAAACCGATGGTGTACGACTCATCGTTGTATCCCACACCGTATTCACATGTATGATTTTTGTAGCAGTCGAAATCAGCTGATTGAGGGCATTCGCGGTCGGTGCACGAAATATTGGAGTACGTAGTTGATTTGCGAGGGTCAAAGGTTTGATCTCTCTGATTGTAGCAATTCCAAAAGCACGGTTGGCATTGAGTCCATGTTAAGAAGCTTCCGGTGTCGAGAATGAGGTGTACATTTCTCATGGGTGTGCCGAGGCCGATGCGAACTATGTAGGCATCACCGTAGTCTAGGCTATCGCCCGATTGGACGGGGACACTATGATCATCAGTATCGTGTATGTTGTTCGTTTTCGTGTTCATGATTTTTTGACGGAATTGCTTAACCCTTAGTTGATCTCGGCGGAGGATCTTTTCGATCGACGATGATGATGACGTGGCACCATCAGCAGCATAAGCGCATAGTTTTTTGTTGTGGAGAACCTCAAACACCGCTGTTGCGCTATCCTTACCTTAATTCATCAAAAATATAATAGTACGTACTAATAATTTCATCTTATTCATTACTATTATGGAATTTCAAATTAATTGTATAATAATAATACCTGGATCTGGAATATTAGTAGTGGACGACCAATTAATGCAGCGTGAGAGTTGACCATGTTGACTGAGGTCAAGTGTATGGTGAGTAAGGGATTTTATTTGCGAAGCGTAGCAAAACGAAAATAGAGAGAACAAGTAAACCACGATGATCATAAATAATAGTACTATTGAGTTGTAATATTTGAGAGAGGCCATCAAAATTAAATATTGATTTTAATTTGTTTTGTGTTAATATATCTGTCGATATCTTTGCTATATATACACAAAAAAAATCAAGAGAATATTATTGAGTAGCCTATAGAAGAGTATATTATTGTAGACTCATTATTCGCAAGTACGTCATGCATATTATCATGTGTAATTAATTACCGAATCGAGTACGTCATGCATATTATCATGTGCAATTAATTACGGAATCGAATAAATTGATTTTTTTTATAATCTCTTATCACGCGCATCTGCGCACACGTAATTAAAATAAAATCGAAATATATTTAATTAGATGTCAACAATACAAATTGACACGATACTAGTGTACACTCCTTTTACAAAAGCTAAACTCGAGTCAACGGTCAACTCTTAACATAAATAATAATTAAACAACACTCACACTAAACAAATTAAAAAGGTGAGAAAGTGTACAATTTAGACACTAGACTTAATTTAAATTCGATTAGATTGTTGTTCAGTTCAACTCGATTATGTTCATCTTTTTGCATTTTTTTTTATTTATAATAAAAATAATTAATATGAATAATTTAATTGTAATAATTTATTTAATCTCCATATTTTACAATTTTATCTTTTCAATACTCATTTATTTGTATTAATATCATTATTTTTTCAATTAACTCATTTATTACTTACCAACAATAATTATTACATTATTATTTAACACATAAAAAACATTTTTTTTTAATATGTGTGAAAATTTCTCTACAAATTTTTAAGAAACCAAAAGAATAGTAAAATATATTTTAATTTTTAAAAAATATTTAATAATGTACAAAAAATTAATTATACACTCTACAATACAATTAAATTCCAGCTTAATTCATCAAGAATTTAGTAAAAAAAATTATAAATTTGAAATTTTACAATTTACACTCCACTAATTTTATCATGAGTAAATGGGTGTATATATACTGTTTGAATTCATTATATACTATACCTATTTGTATACACCAAATATGAATAGAATGACTAAAATACCCTCTTAGTGACTAGCAAACCAAACCCCACTTCTTTCTAAAACCACGACGGAGAATTGCAGAATTATCTCACTCCTTTTTTCTTGTTTAATTCAAAAATATCAATATAACTTTTATTTTATTTTATCTGTAAATTGTTTGAAGCAAATATAATTAGATCTCAACAAAACCAATAAATAATATAAATAAAAAATTAATTTAACATCACCACATATTCTAATAAAACCATCTAAACCCTAAATCGGTCCCCAAATTTTAATTGAATGAATGACAGTAGAAACCTTTGACGCTTAATCTCCAAACATTATTCCGCTGACCATATCATCGAAAATTTTGAAATGACAGGGCGATATTTTTTCCAATTGTTTAATGAAAGAAGTAAGTGAATGCGTCTTTGTCTGCAAATTCCCAAACGGAGAAGAACACTTTTTTTAAATTACAATATTTCAGTGGACGATCAAGGATGGGTAGTTTTGTAATTAGACGTATTAAACTTGTTTTTATTAATGAGGTGTATAAAATTGTAGGCTTTTATATAAAAAAGTGGATTAATATTTTCCCTATTATCATTATACAGTAATTTACATATCGAAATTTACACAAAATACTAGGGGTGGCAACGGTACATGATTCCATTCCAACCAATTCATATACCTACTCGTACCAACTTTAATGGTATACCATCAAAGTGGTAAACGGTACACGAATATTAAAATGTGGTACGGTACACCGTACAAAAATTTCATGTACCATGGTACATGGTATATTGGTATGTACCAATTTATACCAAACAAATTAATAATACATTAATATTTTAAAATATAAAGAAAAGTAGTGAAAAATTATATATTATAAATGATATATTGATTATATTGTTATATATTATTTTATAACTATCGTAATAAAATTGTACTTTCATGTTTTTATTTATCATTATAAAATTGGATGTTTTTCTTACATAAACAAAAAAACGTAAAGTAAAAAAATTAATACACATAAACTCTAAATATTTATAATTTTATTGAAATTGGCGATGATATGTAAAAAAAACTAGAATTTTGTAATATAAGATAACTATTTTCATCAAAAATGACGATAATATGAAAAATGAAAGAAAAAAATCATTATATAAAATAAAATTCAAAATATGTCGGTAGAAATTACGTACCAACCGTACCTACCGCGTACCTACCTACCAATTAGTTGGGTTGGTATAAATTACAATTTTTTTATACCAATTACATCTTGGTTGGTACACGGGTATAAGGAAAATAAAATTGGTATACCTACCAATCCACCCCTACAAAATACCTGTCCTTCCCGGTGGAAACTACTGAGTACTGATATGGAAGCACTGCTCTCCACCGCCACCGCCACCGCCACCCTAACGTTATCAGCTAAACCTCCGACGAACCCACTCACCAAAATTTCCCCTCTCTCCTTCTCCTATTCCGTCACTACAACGCCCTGCAACCTCCTCTTTCCCATTTCTGCCTCTTTTTCATCAACGCCGGTAATAGTAGAAACCAGCTCAACCCTAACTTCTTACACCGTCTCTCTCGCCGCTAAAAATGGCAACCGCCATTGGATGGTCCTCGTGGAACCCCCTCCGCATTTACTCACTGCTAAATCTCAGATAATCGATTACTACGTGAATCAATTGAGAAGGGTTTTGGGCAGGTTAGTGGTTCTCAAATTGTTTTTCGGGATTTTGTTTATGTCATTTGAATTCGATGGTGTCATGTTGTTCTATTCAGGATTATGCGTTTAGGTTTATCGAATTCAGCCGGAAATAGCACTGATTAAGCTAGATCGAACTTCAATCGATCTTCGAAATATTTGTTTAGTTTGGTTGGAATAACAATTGAATTAAGCTCGGACGAGCTTTAGCTAGCTGAACACGTAATTAATTCTACTCGTTACATCTTATCGAATGAAATATGTACCAAAGTTTGGTCGGCGATGTTACTGAACCGATATACGTTCAGATTTTTTTAATCGGTCGAGTGATGTATGAATTTGTATTTATGTAGTCGTTGGTTTTTGGTTTTCTCAGTGAGACGGATGCTCAGATGTGTATTTATGATGCTTCCTTCGATACCCATTTTGGTTTCTGTTGTGACATTGATGAAGAAACAGCTCTTGAACTTGCGAGTACGGTTTTGAAGCTTATATGCATCTAAAAGAGACGAATGCATTCTCTCTTATTAAACATTTTTTGTGTTAATTTACTTCTGTTGTTGTTAAGACATGATTTTTATTCGTAGGTTTGTCTGGAATACTATCAGTTAAGCCGGACCCTGATTTAGACTCTACACAGAAAGACTACAGTTCGTCAAGGTTTGAATTGCGTACTGAATCCAATAGCCCTTTCCAGGGGAGCACTTTACTGTTTCCAGCAGGCACTACTAAAAAGTGGGTCGTTCGAATGGGCCGTCCAGCAATCGGAGCCATCCGAAAGGCACAGGTGGTTGATTATTATGTCCAAGTCTTAATGAGGGTTTTGAGGAAGTGAGTATTAAATTGCCAATAGTGAAGTGTCCTTAGTTTCCCTGACTTTGGCGTTTCTATTAGTGATACACTGTTGTTTTGACAGTGAGAAGGATGCTCAAATGTGTATGTACCATGTTTCCTGGCAATCGAACTACGGTTTCTGCTGTGAATTAGATGATGAGTGTGCTCGAGAATTAGCCGGTATGTATTCTGTAACTCGATGATAATTGATATGATGTGTAATTTGTGTGTTGTGAAAATGGCTATCCTTGTATGTTTCAGAAATGCCCGGTGTTTTATCAGTCGAGCGGGATGGGGATTTTGGTTCAGATGATAAAGATTATGGAGGTTTGTGATCATTAGTATTTTTAGTGACTTTTGTTTATGCTATCAAATGTTTATGAAGTTTTATTTAAACATGAAATATCTTTTTCCTGATTTTAAAATAATGCTATATTTTGATATGTAAGAAAACATGTTTTTGGACTAATATTGGCATCTTATATATCCGGGCATGCTTAGTGTGTTAACTATTTTCAAACCTAATCAGGAATTTGCAATTGTATTAAACAGGTAAGAATTCTAGAACCTCAGAAGATTCTACAGAAACAAGTCTGACAAGCGATATCAAATCCAAGAGGCTCTTTGTAACTGGTAACAATGCGACTCATACGCTAGTGAAATTATGTCCCATGTTCTGTACATGAAGCATTATATACTGTTTCTTCCTATGCTATTGGCAATGATTGAAGCTCTGTTAAAGGTCTAAATTCCGTTTTCCATAAGTCTGGTCTTGAAAATAAAACTACTACCTGTCTCAATAAATTTAAACGTGAGGGTTAGTGCCTAGACCATGTATGTTTTGCATTCTCTTAACGCTAATATCATTGGCATCACCCGATTATATTTTATTAGTTTGATATTATAATATTCTTGTATTTTATTCCCTGCAAACTTACTATTGCTGGTGTATGGAGTTGCACAACATTTGTTTTCTTTCAATTGTAGCAGGTGCAAAACTTTTCCGACTACATTTTCATATTACTAAGCCGAGCTGAAAACACTTTTCCATCTGTCTCTGCAGGTCTATCCTTCTATACGTCTGAGAAAACCTTACGTTCAGCTTTTGAAGGTTTTGGTGAACTCGTCGAAGGTACAGACATGGTACTATTGTACTCTTTTAGAATGTGGACCAAGCACACGAGTAACTTTGTTCATCAACTTGTCAGTTAAAATCATTATGGACAAAATTTCCAAGAGGTCCAAAGGCTACGCTTTTCTGCAGTACACCACTGAGGAGGCTGCTAGTACCGCTCTCAGAGAAATGAATGGAAAGGTATGTGCCCCTTCTGAGAGATATAATCCGATTATTTTCAAAGTCACTATAACCCCTATTTAGATAGGTTTCTGTTTTACAAATTTACTTGGCGGAGTGTTACGTCAAAAGCAAGCTTCGTAATTTAACCCGAAGTCCAACAATACGATTGACTAATTAGGAGTATTAGGACCTTCAAATAATCAAATATCATGTCAACTTTCATTGAAGTTCTTTTTTTTCTTTTTGATTTGTGCTTTCAGATCATCAATGGCTGGATGATAACAGTTGATGTTGCCAGGAAGAACCCACCTAAGTTTAGTAGGGGCCAACCAAGACCTACATCCTGATGCGTTGCGTTTGGATTTTTTTCGAGCACGATTTTAAAGATGTTATGTTTCTGGGTCAAGTATATATCTCTATTCCACTTCACAGATAGTCATCTCTATGTAAAGATTGTACTTGGAGAGTGAAACTTGATTCATAAAATGAAATTCAAAGCTCATCCCATAATTATCAGTCGATATATATGGCTCATTGAAATGAATGTTAGGTCTCGACAAAATCTTCATACAGACAGTGTGCAGTAACATTAGATTGCCGAGGGAGGAAGAGTGTATGTTGAGTGTCAACAAGATCTTCAAACACACAGTGGGCAGCACAACATCGGCTCCATGAGGATATACACATTCAGATGTTTCAATAATTTATTAAATTGTTGTAATTATTTTAATTAAAATACTTCATTTTTTTGTTCAATTTGTAGCCAGAATTAGGTGACCAGAAAATGTTAGTACAGTAGTACGGAGTATTATTTTTATTTTTTTGGTTGGTTATCAAAGAGATTTGGGGTTGCTTAGAAGACACATTACATTGCTTTTTAGGTGGACCAAAAGAAAATGCTTCTATTTTCTCTAAGTGGTACAAAAAATACAGTACAACTTATCTTGTTATCCTCACACATACATGTACTACAATAGAAAAATATGTACTCTACTACTTGTGAAGTACAAACAATCAACAATTTTTTCTCATTTTGGTGATGCATGTTTCAACGGTTCAACCTCTTTTTCTTTAGTCATTTTCTTTGATTTAAACTACGAAAATTTAAAGTTTGCTTTCTACTTTGTTTTAATAAAGAAAATGTGATCATTTGTGTGAGAGCGGGATAGTATTATGTCATTATTGTGTGAAGGAAATGATTAAAAATTGATAAATATACTTTAAAAAATAATTTAAGTGACATATGATGTTAAAAAATTAAGAAATAGAGATGTTTATATTTTGAGTGTGAATGAATCTTACAATATGTTAGTAATGCGTATATTTAGATAAAAGTATAAATTCTTAATGGGAGTGAGAGAGGATATTTGTATTGAATTGTATTAAAAAGTACGGTAATTAAATTATATTCTGATCAAATTCAATATGAATTCTTTCGAGAATTGGACTCATACAAAGTAAGTTTTAGTCAAATTAAAGAAAATCAAAAATCAAAATTCGATGTAAGTGTTAATGTGTTTTAATTGCAGCTGCAAAGAATAAACTGTGCGAGTATTGTACTTTTGAATTGTGAAAAAAGAAAAAAGAAAAAAGAAAAAAAAAAAAAAAGAATTCGATGCCCGTATAAATTTGCCCAACCAACACATGAGTATTCAATTTGTCCTCTGTCATCTTTTTCTTCTTCAAGAATTCTCTGCTCTATAAATAATTGAATATTTCAGTTCATCACCATCATCTTCTCTCGAGACCCATTATCATCTTGTGATCAATTATCATGTCTCAGGTCAGATTTCGGTCTCTTCTGCAAATTACTTTTATAAATTTTGGATCTTTTTATGATTCATATAGCTTTATCATGTTGTGTTTTCTTGTGTTCTATAAGTTTTAAGGTGGTTCGATTTTAACAAGAACGCTAATAATAATTAGATTTGTGAATTTTGTTTTTTTTAAGGTCGTCTTCAATCTTGAATTTTCTGAGGTGGGGTGGGGTGGGTTTATTAGGGTAGGGTTATCAGGGGATGTTTGGATAGATGCATCCCCAAAGATATGAATTGGGGACAGGATACATAGTTATGGTTCTTGTTCCGATCATAGATGTGTAGGGATGCAAATTTGATGTGAGGAATATTAGCCTCTGTAGATTTTTGTTTTTATGATGAGTTGACTTTGCATTTTACGGCGTTGATTTGACTTTACGAAGCGATGATCTGCGTTTTCAGACCACCGTCGAGCTGAAGGTTGGCATGTCGTGCCAAGGCTGCGTGGGGGCCGTGAAGAGGGTTCTTGGCAAAATGGAAGGTTCTTATATATATATATATATATATATGTTGTCGCCTAATACTCTTAGATATCAGTAATTTTGAATAATAATGCCTCGACAAGTTTTAAGGTTTTCAGTTATCTATGCGATTTCCTTTTTCAGGTGTTGACTCGTTCGACATTGATATTGAGAAGCAGAAGGTGACTGTGAAAGGCAATGTCGAGCCGGAAGCTGTTTTCCAGACAGTCTCAAAGACTGGCAAAGCAACTTCCTTCTGGAAAGCCGACGAGCCAGCACCAGCTGCAGAAGCTGAGGCCGTAGCCGAACCAGAATCGAAGCCTACTACCGAGACTGTTGACTCTACTGCATAATTATAGTATTTGTTTCTTTACTTTACAATGGCATATGAGAGAATAATTTGGTCTGTATGTTCTTGCAAACTTATTGTGAGCATATGTAATGCATAACAAAGTGTTGGTGAAATACTACTCCAAAGGTTAATAATTGAATTATTACTTTTTTTACATTATTTTTATTTTTGCACAGATAAATTTTTTAGTGCTTATTAATAAATAATTAATTTATTTACAAAATCAATACGAAACGTAATTTTAATACTATAGGAATTTCGACCTATTTACACAAAACCCAGGTGACCTTTATCGCGATTTTCTCCGGCAACACAGCTTGCCCAAGGTTTTGCGAGCAAACTGAAACGGGCGGTTACCCATTTCGAAAGTACTACTACTACACTACACACCACTTTTTTAATTAATGGATAATTAATCCTTAATCAATAAAATTAAATTTCTCAAAATAATAACATAAATATAAATAGAATATTTTTTAACAGATTTTTTTTTAAATATATATTTATTTATTTTTATAACACTAATTTTTCAGTATTACTTATACTGTACGGATATACATGTTATACACCCTAGATTATACTATCAAAAATAATCTTCATCTAAGTTTAATTTTCAATTCTCTATCAATTTAGGTTCATCGACGCAGCGGCGAAGCGAGGAGGCGGCAGTGAGACGAGGTGTGTTTTCGATCAACCATTTTCTTTTTCGAGTTTCTTCGTCTTCCTCCCAGTCGACAGCTTAGCATTGCTTTAATCTTCACTATTTTAATTCGTATTCTCTTGCTCGAAAATAGATTTTTCGTTTTCTCCCTGAATTTCCCTTCTGGCATTCCTAATCTCGTGTTCAATCTTGTTTTTGGATTTCATTCTGTTAATGAATCAAGAATTTTGGGGTTTTAGGTAACATTCGGTTGGGTATTGTTTTGTGATGGGTTTTCTTGAAAATTGTATGCACATAACCTGTTTGATAAAATGCCTGAATGAAACATTTTTGCGATTTCTCGTTTGGTGTGTATTTTGTTCTTCTACTATTCTATTTCATAAGAAGAAGCTAAGGAATACCTAAGTTCTATCATACCCGTTGTCGTCGTTGGATTAATCTCGGAGGATTACTTATAGAATCACTAAGTTTGATGAATTAGCCTAGCCACAAATGGACTAAAGAAGGTCAATTCAATTTGCAACCTTCTGTTTGTTGTGATTTTATGCTGCACCTCAATTTAACCTAGGGTATTTCTGGGAGTTAGGGTTTTTTGTAGAGGAGGAACTTTGGCTAGCTACTATAAGCTATTGCTAAAAAAATTGCCTTTTCTTTTATTATAATAATGATACGCAAAAACTATATCTTTTTGTAACTAATAATAATATTGTTGTGATCCAGGGTATATTTGCAATGGCCACTGATTTTGATCCATTGGACGAAATGCTTGCTGATGAAGGAGTAGTGACTACTGGTAAAAAAAAGTGTCATGTCCTGTCTGATTTTTTGCAATTTTAACCAAAAGTATATACTCGACTCAAGCTCCCTTGTGCTTTTGCAGTTAAGGCTGGAAGATTTCAGCCGAAGGCAAAGTTCAAACCAACTGTAAAAAAGAAGCCTGCCGCAACTTCAGTTTCTACTTCACAAGCATCGCAAACCGTTGTTTCTACCCAAAGTGAATTAAGTGAGCCTGTAAGGACCGTAAATCCATCAGAGAATTGTAAGTATTTTCTCGTTTGAATGGATGATTGCTTGTTTTCGTAGTAATGAGAATGTCTTGTTTCTTACGGTTATTATAATTAGCAGACTAATTGAATAGTGAATTCTTCTTGATTTGTTTCAGCGGGTTCGGGTTTCGATGTTGTGCCTAACAACGCTGGAGGCACGCAGGCTTTCATGGAAAATTCGACCAGAGAGGTGAGTACTATGTAATTCTATTTCATGTTGTTAGATGGATTTTTAAACGGAGAAAAAGATAATATAACAAGGCTTTCACATTTGATAATATAACAAGGCTTTCACATTTATTTTCTAGAAGATTTAGATATTGTCCACAGATTATAAGCAATCATCATATCAAATCATATCTCTGACTCTATTGTAATAGATCTCAAAGCACATGTTAGTTTATTCGTCTGATTTTAATCATTTTATGTACTTTATTGTTTTCTCTCACATGATGGTTGCTTTGTATAATATACCCCCACCCATCTCTTTTTCCCCAGAATTCTGACGTAGTTATTGGATCGGAAGGTCTTGGTGATTTGAACACTTGTGGTATGGGTGAGAAATTATCTCTTTCTGATTTTATTTTTATTTATTTATTTTTCTTCCTTGTCTCACACTCAAACACTCAAAACCTATATCATAGAATCTTCCTCTTTCAGAGACTGTTGCTCCGAATGATCTTAATGTTCCTAGATATGATGGACAAGATTACATGCATGATAAAGAACCAGTAAGAGAGGTATTGCCCCAATAATTTAAGCATCGCAGTTGTCTCAACCTATAAATGCAAATTACATCCAATACAGATGAAATTTGACGACTAAGTTGGTGAATTGCAGGAAATGGGTAATGTAAATAATGTTTTAGAAAAGGATTCAATTCCTACATTTCAAGAGGACATTGTTCTCGATCTTTCATCCCTGGAGTTTAATCATACTGTAGCATCCTCTGATTGTCCTTCAACTGAAGAACCTGTGAACCTTCTTGTGGAGGAGGGGCATGAAATTCCTGCAAAACTTGTAAGCTATTTAATAAACACAATTCATTCTGTATACTTTTCTCGTAAAATTTTTATGTTCCATAATTTTGTGAATTTTGTATGGGTTATTATTACATGCCTTTTAGGCTTCTCGTCGGGCAAAGACTGGAACATGTAACACTAAAACTGCACCAGATCCTTCTCCTGAGCAGCAAGAAACGGGTAGATCATTAAGGCCAAGAAAAAGCAAAACAGATTCTTGCCGATTAGTGGATGAGGATGTGGAGGTTTCTGAAGAGTGTCTTTTAGAGGAGGAAAACATTAATAACAATGAGGAAACTCAAGTGGAAAGTGAACCACGAAAGAAAAATTCTAAGCGGAAGTCCAAAATGGTAAATGATGATAAAGAGAAACCAACCAGAAAACAGAAGAAGGTCAACGAGGCATCAGCTAAGGAGGCTGCGGCTACAAAGCCTAAGAAGTTCTCTCACTCTACCCGGCGAAATCGAGGTATTTTATAGCTTTTTTGGAGTTAAGTTTGCTTCCTTATTAATGTACTGACTAGAAGAAATCTTTTTTCCAATAATTAGTTGTGGACAGGGCTTTGCTCATGACTCCTGAAGATGATTTTGACTACCAAGCGGTGCCTTTAAGGGATTTAATTGCACGTGCTGATTTTATAGAAAAGCAGACGGTGAGTAGATTTTATGCATGACTCAAATTTGTACGATCCTGGTTTAGAGGGGATTATTCCAATATTTTTCAGATACTATTGATGGTTTATACTTTTATTTTTAGAATATCTGATCTTATTATATACATTATGCAGAAAAAAGACGAGGCAGCTAATGCAGAACAATTAAGAAGCCAAAGGTAATAAACTAATAATCATATTGGATGCATTGACCAATAATAGATGGAAAGTTAAAAGACACGAAGAATGTATATTTGTATATCCCTTGGTGAGGGAGAATCTTGAGTTTTTCTGGTCTTAATTTTATTTTATGATTTACAGTTTTTACCAAAACTCTATTGATGAATTCTCAGGAACTTTGCTTATATTTCAGCATCGAACCAATGCAGATGAATTTATGTATACCCTTGTAATATTCCTTGATTCAATTTTCTGACTAAGCTGTTCACTGCTCAGTAGGACACTGATTTCCTTGAGTCCCTAGTTGATTATGTAATAAGTTTAGCTGATGAGCCAAACAAAAATATTCCGGTCATCATCTGTAATTTGATGTTTCTGCTTAGTGTATCCAGGGCTAGTTTTAAATATAGTGCTTGGCTAATTTGTGACCCTTGCTATTTGAGAAAATTCCTGTTTTTTTTTGTTTGCTCATGTGAAATGAAGAAGCTGGGTTCTGTTTTGTTTTGAAACCTTAGGCCTTGTGGTCACTAAAACGAATTAGATCAGGTGCAATATTTCCAACAGAGTGATTATTGTATATCAAGTCGGATTTACACGTTTGTTCTTGATGCTTGCATCAGAATTGAATGGATGTATGGTTTTTGGTTGCCTTTGCAGTACTGGTAATTCTTCCGGCCTTTATAACGAAGAAGAAACATTTATTTCCAAGCAAGGTAGAGAATTTGATGATGATGAAGAAGAACAAGGAAGTCCTGTTGCTGCTGCAGATACGACCGAGTACTACAATTACCAGACCTACATGGACAAAGCACCCAGCACCAGATGGTCAAAACAGGACACGGAGTTGTTTTATGAGGTATTATTCCTTCACTGGTACTTGTATATTTATATATTTATAGGGTTAGTAAAAAACTGCTAGAGGCTTAAGCCTTATCTAAAAAAAGGAACATTCATTTATCTTCCGGAATTACTAATACCACATTGATATCTATTTTCGAGATTAATACAAAAAAGTTCCTGGAGATTTAACCTGGTTAAATAAAAAAAGCTGCTACATTTCAGAAGTACCACAGTACCCCTTTAATTCACCATTAAAATTTACTTACTGTGATATCTTTATTATTGTGATGGGAAAATTTTGAAATGTTGTTTTTGCTTTTGAAGGGGTAAATGTAACATAATAGAATCTCAGGGGTGTTTTTTGTTGCTTTGAAAGTTGGTCAAGGTCTTTTGTATTTAAGTCAAACGTCAAGGGTTCTTTTTACGTAGTAGGAGTTTGTTTGTTTTTCTATCGTATCCCGAGTTTTTTGTTTGTGGGAGTGTGGGTGGCTGGGGGAAATAATTCTTCAATCCATGTTAGTAAGTCTCGACTATTGAAAACACCCAGACATGGACAGGTGATATTATCCAGTTGTATCTTATTTCACAGGCAGTGAGGCAGTTCGGGACGGACCTTTCTATGATACAGATGCGTTTTCCTGATCGTGAACGCCGACAATTAAAGCGCAAGTACAAAAAGGAAGAACGTGAACATCCAATTAGGCTTCGGGATGCTTTGACGAACCGTACCAAAGGTGTTAAACTCAGGCCATCTAGTCTTTCTGCCACTCATATCTTATCTACAGAAACTACCCCCAGGATTTAGTGTAGTAAAAAAACAAAAAGTCAAGTCATTTGTGACATAACAAATTACCCCAGCTTGATGGTCCAATTATTAATCGAGAACTAATGCCTAGGGCGTCTATGTGATTCTTGGATAAACGAGGTGTTTTTATTAGCTAAAAGTCTAAAACTTGCTGGAGTGTTTGTCTTCTCAAGTGTTTTGGTTCTATACATCATTTTTGCAGATCTTTCCCATCTAAAGGAGTTGGTAGAACTCATAAAACAACAGGAGGCTGAAGAAAAACAGGAGGCTGATAAAGACGGACCAATAGATTTGACAGACAAGGAAGTGGCAGATAAAGGGACCTTGAATGCTGATGTAAGTTATACTCTTGTTCGCCAGATATTCGTCTTTTTTAAGACAACGCTTTGCTGTTAGCCTGTTATTAATGAAATAATATTTTAGTTTATTTTTTATAATTAAAATTTGCTTATGCGTTTGTGTAATGATGCATCATGAAGGGTGAGGAACCGAAGGACGAGCACATTCAGGGTGAAAAGAATAACGACGGTGCAGATGATGTTGCTGATGAAGAGAATGTTGATGATGATGATTTGTTCGATTGGAGCCAATATAAGAGTGATGCCTGAGTTGATATCTGTATGTCATTTGCTGTTCTACCAAATTTATTTATTTTATTATTTTTAACATTTCTATATTATAATTTGACTTGAGCCACGATGATAATTTTAGGCATTTCAGTTTCTTTTCAAAGGGAAAAAAGAAAAAAAAATGTGTTTTTTTTTTCAATTTAGAGTACAGTATCATTAAAAATATTTAATTTTTTTTACTTTAAAATCAAAACCACACTCATACTTTCAAGTGGTACCTACTTTTTTTATCTAACTCAAACCAACTCGTATTTAAAAATAAAATCAATAACATTCCATGACTTTTTTGTTTTTTTTTTTTTTTTTTTTTTGTGGGATGTCAATTTAATAGAATTATGCTTATTAATTCGAGATGGGGAGAGTATTAATTTTTATTTTAAAATCCCTCCATTTGAGACTTCCGGTTGCTATATGAAGGCCCACTGAGAAAACGAACAATTTAAATGTGAATATGAATGAATAATTTAAATGTGAATATGGGGTGTAATTAGACCCTTCATTTGTCACTAATGAAAGGTCAAGTATAAGATGCACGGAGGGTCGCTTTCTTAGACGCCCCTTTGATCTTGTTGTGATTCGACTAAAAGACTTTGAAATTAGAAATGAATAAATGCTTAATTGTTAAAATCTAAGAACTTTCATTGAAGTAATATAAAACACTTAATATATATATATATATATATATATTCAAATAATTATTTAATTGTTATCTATTACCGTAAATGATTTTTTGATTGAAGGCAACTAAAGTGTAGTAGTTTATTTTATTTAGAATAAATAAACAAAATCAAATTAAATCAGTTATGATTTAAAATAATACGAAAAATAAATAATACGAAAAATAAATTTCTGTAGAAAAGAAAAATTAAATATACGAAAAATATATTAAAATAATTACTTTTAAAGTTTGAACGCAAAATATAATGGTGAATTTTGATTGATAGATGGTTATAATATATTTCTTTCTTTATATATTAGTCAATCGGTTTTATAATAATAAACACTCCTACCATTTGTATTTTACAAAGAAAAAGATCCTACAGTTACAATATATAATTGATTTGTTAAGCATAAAATTAATGCAAAGCAAATTAAATCAATAAGATCACCTTGTAATTAATGTATGTTACTTCCGTCCATCCATGATCCACCTCCATATATGTGCACCAGCTCCTTGCCTTCTAGAAGCGTACAACGGTACAAGCCCATTGACCAACTGTTAATAAATACAGTAAATCAATTGTATACGTCACATGTGACGTATGTAAATACCCGACCTTTGTATATACATATACATATACTGATACTCATACTGTATATACATAGACAGACAAACGCCCACGCTGTTATAACACCACCCGTTCCAAAGTCATATATAGCAGCCCATTCCGAATAAACAACACTTAAATCCTATGAGCTACACAAATAGTGTACACACTTGTGCGTGTGTATTGTGTGTTTTTTATTCTTGAAACTATAAAACGACCCATTTCTTTACCCACGTTTTCACAACCGATTTATTTTTGGGTGTTCTTGCAATCTTTAAAATTTCTCAGCAGCCCATTTGTAAGTTTCTCTCTCTGTTTTGTAATGAAATTACTTATGTGGGTTTCGTGTAAAGAACTGAATTTTCGCATATGGGGTTGTTGGATCGAGCAAAGATCTTGTTTTTTGGCATGTGGGTTTTGGATTAAATAAGGTTATCTTTTTGTTTCTTTCTTGAATTTGTTCTGCTCATTCTTAATTTATTGTTTTGTGAAAGTTCTTTAACGGTGTCGTGCTTGGGTAAGAATAATGTTTGCTGATAGTTGAAGCTAAAAAAAATCAACCCAACTCATATAATATTTTAAAAATCAAATCTTTAATTGATACTATTATATATAGTATAGCATGATTGAGTAGAGGTAATCTTACTTGCGGGTGCCCGATTCTTGTGCAGCTATAGTTCAAGGAATATAAATCGCAACATCGAATCAAAAAGAGGCGAATTCTAGTGTGTGTGTGTGTGTGTGTGTGTGTGTGTGTGTGTGTGTGTGTGTGTTTCTGTTTTGAAAAAGATGGCTGCACTTGTCGGGGATGACCTGGCGGCGGCTAGGTCCCTCAGCCGTGGGTCCATCAGCCGGAGGATCAGCCTCGCCTCCGTGAGCTCTCGCAGTTGGGCCTCAGCCAGTGCGAGAGAGGTTTTCACTGCCCCAGTGAAGGATGCCTTCGAGAGAAGTGGCAGAGAGTACGATGATGAGGATGAGCTCATGTGGGCCGCGATCGAACGGCTCCCGACATATGATCGGACGAGGAAAGGGATTATAAAGCAGGTGATGGACGATGGGAAGGTGGTTCGTGAGGAGGTTGATTTCTCGCATCTAGGGGAGCAGGCGAAGAAGCATCTCTTAGAGAGTATACTTAAAGTTGTTGAGGAGGATAACGAGAGCTTCTTGCGGAGACTGAGGGATAGAACCGATAGGTTAGGGAAATAACCGAAATCTCTCTGGTTATTTGTTTTCAAGAAAAGGGTTTGAATTTGTTTTTGTTTTGTTTGATAGGGTTGGAATTGATGTCCCGAAAGTGGAAGTTCGCTTTGAGAACTTGTCGGTCACGGGGGAAATGCATGCTGGATCAAGGGCACTTCCGACTCTGTTCAATGCTACCTTGAATGTGATAGAGGTAAATAATCGGATCTGATTCTTCAGTAGTATTTAACTTTTACCGATGCTCCATTCGTTTAGTTATGGTTTCAACTAATTGTTTCTGAAGGGTATCTTTGAGAAAGTGAAGATCATCCCTTCAAAGAGAAAGTCTGTCAAAATACTTCATGATGTTAGCGGAATCGTAAAACCTTCGAGGTATGGCTTGGTTGAATAACTATGAAAGTGAAAGCAAACAACATATATATTTTTCTCATTTTGTAGGATGACACTACTACTCGGACCTCCGGGTGCCGGGAAAACCATTCTGCTGAAGGCCCTTGCTGGGAAACTCGATAAAGATCTTAAGGTGTGTGTGGTTCATCAAATTTTTATTAAATAAAAATCTTTCTCAACTCTTATTTTCTGTTGCTTTCAACTAATAGGTAGACGGGAAAATCACCTATTGCGGCCATGAGTTCTCTGAATTCATCCCTCAGAGGACGTGCGCTTACATCAGCCAGCACGACCTTCACCATGGAGAGTTGACCGTGAGGGAGACCTTAGATTTTTCGGGACGTTGCTTGGGAGTTGGGACTAGGTACGACCTTCTTGTGGAGTTGGCCCGACGGGAAAAGGAGTCCGGGATTAAACCCGACCCGGAAATCGACGCGTTCATGAAGGCCACAGCTGTAGCTGGCCAAGAATCTAGTCTAGTAACGGACTACGTTCTCAAGGTTCGTTTGCTTCTTCCTTTCTTTCTTTTTTTCCTGTTTCTTTGTATTGAGCTGAGGTGCCTTTTCTGATGTTGAGTGTAGATTCTTGGATTGGATATATGTGCCGATATATTGGTGGGAGATCAGATGAGACGGGGAATTTCCGGGGGACAGAAAAAGCGGCTCACGACTGGTAAAGATCATATTTTTCTAACCCGAATGTGTTTAGTTTCTGTTTTTTATAATCGTTTTCGGCCCGATGCAGGTGAAATGTTAGCCGGGCCCGCAAAGGTCTTCTACATGGACGAGATCTCGACCGGCCTCGACAGCTCGACTACGTTTCAAATCGTCAAGTACATGAGGCAGATGGTTCATATAGGAGACGTGACGATGATAATATCCCTTCTCCAACCGGCCCCAGAAACCTTCGAGCTTTTCGACGACATTATCTTGCTGGCGGAAGGTCGCATTATCTATCAGGGTCCTCGCGAAAGCATACTCGAGTTTTTCGAGCGAGTGGGATTCAAGTGCCCCGACAGAAAAGGTGTGGCTGATTTCTTACAAGAGGTCACCTCAGTAAAAGACCAAGAGCAGTACTGGTCCAAAAAGAACGAACCTTACCGATACATTTCGGTGGCAGATTTCGTTGACCACTTCGGCTCTTTCCAAATCGGACATGATCTTTATGATGAGCTGGCGATCCCGTACGATAAGTCGAAAGCCCATCCGGCTGCGTTGGTTACCGATAAATACGGGATATCGAACATGGAGCTCTTCAGGGCTTGCCTTTCGAGGGAATGGCTTCTGATGAAAAGGAATTCTTTCCTCTACATATTCAAGACTTTCCAGATTACTATAATGTCGATAATAACCTTCACGGTTTTCTTCAGAACGGAGATGAGGACAGGGCAGCTGGTGGACGGAGGGAAGTTTTACGGGGCGCTTTTTTTCAGTCTCATTAACATGATGTTTAATGGGACGGCTGAGCTTGCTCTGACGGTTATGAGGCTTCCCGTGTTTTTCAAACAAAGAGATGCTCTCTTTTACCCGGCTTGGGCTTTTTCCGTTCCGATTTGGCTTCTTAGGATCCCGATATCTCTGTTGGAGTCGTTTATATGGATCGCTCTTACGTACTACACTATTGGATTCGCCCCCGAAGCTAGTAGGTATGGGCGTTTCGTGCGTGTCTGTTGTATTTCTTTTTTCCTTGATCTGAACACTTAGAATCTATTCTTTTAGATTGAAACTGGATGAACTGAATTTAATAGGTCTGAACTGAACTGAACTGAAATTAATATTTCTGAACTAAACTGAACTTAATAGTCCAAAAGAACAGCTCTTTACTTTGTTTTTCTGTTTCGAAATTTCAGGTTTTTCAGACAGTTTCTGGCGTTCTTCGCGATTCATCAGATGGCTTTGTCGCTGTTCCGATTTATCGCAGCGCTTGGAAGAACGCAGGTTGTTGCGAACACTTTCGGTACCTTCACTCTGCTGTTGGTCTTTGTTCTTGGTGGTTTTATTATCGCGAAAGGTTAGTTTTTTGTTTATTTTTAACGTATTCTTTTATCTGCGTAGAACTTGAGCCTTAATAATTTCATGATTAATTATCAGACGACATTCAACCGTGGATGATATGGGGATACTACGCCTCTCCCATGATGTACGGTCAAAACGCTATAGCCATCAACGAGTTTCTCGACGATAGATGGAGCACTGTAAGTCGTGCCCTGTTAATCTGTAGCAATAAAAAATCTCGTTTTCCTTATTCGTAATATCTCGTGTTTTTTTCAGGCGAACACGGATATTAGGTTTTCCGAGCCGACAGTCGGAAGGGTTCTTCTTCGGATGAGGGGCATGTTCACGGAGGACTACATGTACTGGGTGTGCGTTGCTGCTCTCTTTGCGTTCTCGTTTCTCTTCAACATCCTCTACATCATAGCGCTCTCGTATTTGAATCGTAAGAGTCGACTCTTCTTGTGCTTCATTCACTTTGAGATTCTTTAATTTGTTCTTGTTTGATCATTCGTATTGGGAAATCGTGTAGCTTTTGGAGATTCGAGATCAGTTACTGTGGACGATGCCGACACGAAGAAGAAAAAGAACATTGCCTCGTCTGAGAGTCAAACGGAAAATACTGCAGGCGGAGGAGATCACACGACTGGTAAGAATGAATCCGAAGGAAGCAGCCAAACGGAAAACGCGGCTGGGAGAAAAGGGATGGTGCTTCCGTTCACCCCGTTGTCTCTGGCGTTCGATCACGTGAACTACTACGTCGATATGCCAGCTGTAAGTCTCTTCTCGTTCGATTTACTGTTCGTGTAAATAGGGGTGTCAAATGGTCTGATGAGTGATGATAACCGATCGAACTAAACCAAAACTGAATTATTCGGTTAAACCAAACCGAACCAAACTAATTCGGTTTGGTTTTCGGTTTGGATTTTTTTTGAATTTTTCGGTTTTCGGTTTGGTTTGGTTTGGTTTTTTAACCGATAAATCGATAAAAACCGAACTCAACCGAATAAGAAATAAATAAATAATTATATATATAGTATATAATTATTTGAGATAAAATAATAGGTTTATTACAGTTTTCAACCCAATGTTTTTACACTTTGCAACCTAATCGGAATTTTATTACCGTTTAGAACCCCATGTATGATTGTTTTTAAACTTTGCAATCTGGGACTTGCCGGACCGGAATATTCGAAGGAATATTCCGTTTTAGTCCTTTTGGAGGGTATATTGGTAATAAACAAGCCAAACTAGTATTTACCTCTAGTCAATAGCTTTTGTGGGATGGAACTCACCAAACCAGAATGCTTTTAACAATTCAGCCTGCTGAACCCAACCCTCTTTATAGTCTTTATAGTAGGGGTGAATTCGTAATCAGCCATTTTTTAGTCTTGTTAATTACCGATATACCCTCCAAAACGGAATATTCCTTCGTGTAACCGTGTTGATACTCTCTGTAGGAAATGAAAAAGAGCGGTGTCGAAGAAACCCGTCTCCAGCTGTTGAGAGACGTCAGCGGGGCCTTCAGGCCCGGAGTTCTGACGGCCCTAGTCGGAGTGAGTGGAGCCGGCAAAACAACCCTGATGGATGTTTTGGCGGGAAGAAAAACGGGCGGATACATCGAAGGAGGAATCAGCATTTCCGGATACCCGAAGAACCAGTCGACTTTCGCCCGTGTCAGCGGGTACTGCGAACAGAACGACATCCACTCTCCGCACGTCACGGTTTACGAGTCCATCGTCTACTCCGCGTGGTTGCGTCTTTCTCCCGACGTGGACACGGAAACTCGTAAGGTATGGGTGGCAAAAACGTAATTATTCACGGCAAAAAAACTTACGAGCTAGGAAAGTAAGTTTCTGATGTTTTTTTTTTTTTTTTTTGTTTGGTTAGATGTTTGTGGAGGAAGTGATGGAGTTGATAGAGTTGAATCCGTTGAGAGAGGCTTTGGTCGGGCTTCCGGGGGTTGATGGATTGTCGACCGAGCAGAGAAAGAGGCTCACGATAGCGGTTGAACTCGTGGCGAACCCGTCGATAATATTCATGGACGAGCCGACATCTGGTCTCGATGCGAGAGCCGCTGCGATCGTGATGAGGACCGTGCGGAACACCGTGGACACTGGTCGGACCGTCGTGTGCACCATACACCAGCCGAGCATCGATATCTTCGAGGCCTTCGACGAGGTTAGTTAACGAATTTTAAATCTTTGGACAAAGCTATTTACGGTGAAAAAAATGATATTTTTCAAAGTTACATAAACCATATTCTGAGTTGTGTGAGTTGTGTTGACTGAACCTGTTCTTTTGGATTTAATTTCAGTTCAGATTGATTTCAGCTCGATTAAGTTTAAGTATACAATCTAGTTAATGTTAGAATATTATTAATATTTTTTTAAAAATATTTAACAATTTATATGGGAAGCCACTGCTGATTTCGTTTTCATTTTTTTTTTTTTTTTTTTTTTTTGTGTAGTTGTTGTTGATGAAGAGAGGAGGGCAAGTTATTTACGCAGGGCCTCTCGGTCATCAATCTCGTCTATTAGTAGAATACTTTCAAGTAAGTATTGCTTCTTGATATCTTGAATTACATATAAACTTACCCCGTTTTTAGTTTTCGCTCTGAACTGAATATGTTGTACTATTCTGCAGAACGTGCCAGGTGTCCCCGAGATCAAAGAAGCCTACAATCCCGCCACTTGGATGCTGGATGTCACCACGCCAGCCATCGAGGCGAAGCTTGATGTTGACTTTGCAGAAATTTATAAAAAATCCAATCTTTACCAGTAAATACGAAGCATAAGAATCAAAAAGATTGTTTTTTTTTCCTTTTCAAAATACGATTTTCACCGAACCCCTTTTGTCATCAACAGGAGAAATCAAGAGCTGATAAACGAACTGAGCACTCCAGCCCCGGGGTCTCGAGATCTATATTTCCCGACTAGATACGCTCAGTCGTTCATTTCTCAGTGTAAAGCTTGCTTCTGGAAACAGCAGTTATCTTACTGGAGGCATCCTCAGTACAACGCCATCAGGTTCTTTATGACCATAATCATCGGGCTTCTATTCGGAGTCATATTTTGGAACAAAGGGGAACAAATGTAAGTCTATAAAAATCTCTCTCGTTTCGTTTCTGTTCTTAAATACTTACCTTTTTTTTTTACTCGTAACAGGTCAAGACAGCAAGACCTGATGAATTTGCTCGGAGCTATGTACTCTGCTGTTATGTTTCTCGGTGGAACGAACACTTCAGCTGTACAGTCGGTTGTGGCAGTGGAAAGAACCGTCTTTTATCGCGAAAAGGCAGCTGGGATGTATTCGGCCTTGCCTTACGCTTTCGCTCAGGTAAAAATAAAATAAAAAATCGAAACTTTTTATCCTTACGGTACAAGTAATAATAAATGCTTTTTGTCTTCTTGTTATAAGGTGGCGATTGAGATCATGTACGTGTCGATTCAAACCTTGATATACAGCCTGATCCTCTACTCTATGATCGGGTTCCACTGGAGGGTCGATAGATTCCTCTGGTTCTATTTCTTTGTATTCATGTGTTTCGTTTACTTCACTTCGTACGGGATGATGCTTGTCGCGCTCACTCCCAACTACCAGATTGCAGCAATCACGATGTCGTTTTTCCTCAGCTTCTGGAATCTCTTCTCTGGGTTCCTCATATCAAGAACCGTAAGTGGATGATCGATTTTCATTGACAATTTTTGTGTTTTTTTTTCGTAACATTTTTTTTTTGTCAGGATATTCCAATATGGTGGAGATGGTATTACTGGGCTTCTCCGGTTGCTTGGACTATATATGGGCTCGTGACGTCTCAGGTGGGAGACAGGACGGAGCTCGTTCAAGTGCCGGGGCTTGTGGATATTTCGTTGAGAGATTATCTGGAAAGATTTTTAGGGT
Source organism: Euphrasia confusa (assembly GCA_954870475.1). NCBI lineage: Eukaryota > Viridiplantae > Streptophyta > Magnoliopsida > Lamiales > Orobanchaceae > Euphrasia > Euphrasia confusa. Next base: position 26,626,055 of record OX940967.1, read on the forward strand.
TCGAATACGACTTTCTAGGGGCTGTTGCTGCTGCCCATGTCGGCTGGGCAGTTCTGTTCTGTCTTGTTTTCGCCTACGGCATTAAGTTCCTCAACTTCCAGAAGAGGTGAAGGAGAAGTGTTTGTAGTAGTAGTAGGAGTGTCTTGATTCTTGAAAGCTTGAGTACAAGTTTTACTTTTATTTTTGACATTATACAAAAACAAAAATTATGAACAAGCTTTCTGTAAAGTAATTTTATATCAGGCTATTGTTATTTGTACCTTATAAGTACACCGATCTACTTAATACACCTCTTTAAATTATATTTATTTTATTATTTTTACCTATTTCTACCTCTATAAACACACCAATCTACTTAATACACCTGTCGTTTGGGAGGAAGGCTTCAACGTCTCTTAAGTTAATGCCATTGTATTCGAGGCAACAAATCAAAGAGTTGTTAAAACCGAAACCTCTTAAACAAAATGCCATTTGTCTTCGAAAGCCGAAATAAAAGCCCTGCATCATGCATTACTACTACTACTTCGAGTCCAAAGCAGAATCAACGATTAAATTCAACAGAAGAAAACGAGAAACAGACTACGAGGGGTGAAAGAGTGATTATTGCAGAAGAAGAAAAAGTCGTCAACTCCAGAAATGCTGATACTCGAGAGTGTGAATGTCGATGAGACCGAGAATGGGAATGCATCTAAAAATGAATGGGAAGTTGATTATCAAGAAAAACGAGGATTCGGTGTTGATGAAATCTGTGGTTGAAGAGAAAGCAAGCACATTGTTTCAGACTTTCAGTTGAAGAAGGGTACGGTGGAGCCGTGGAGGCGTTGATTCGCGTTTTTTAAAGCGTAATAATCAAGACTCATGGCACATATTACTAACAAAAAAAGAATTCATGGAGAATAATTTAGACTAAATTGAAATTATAATATATTCTCAAACAGTTCTTTTTTTTTTCTATTGGACTTTTACAAATTTTTTGAAGGATATAAAGAAATTAATTAAATAAAATTGTATGAAACGTATTTGATATATGTATTGTACATCAATACCACATACAAAAAAAATGGTTGCACTCGTAGAAGAAGTAAATGAAAAAAATCAGTAAACTTTAATTTACGTGGAAAAGGGGTGTATTAGTATGTAAATATTTATTTAAGTTAATAAGGATAGATTAGACATTTAAACCATAATTGTGATTTGTGAATATAGATAAGTTGGTGTATTTAGAGATTTTTGGAGCGTAAAATTACCTTAACAATTATTTTTATTGTTTTAAATGTGTGGGTTGCACAAAATATATTTTTGATTATCTATTGTGAACAAAAGTTAAAAGGTGTAATGTCTTAGGACTGGTAAGTTTAGCTGATTCCACAAATCGTTCTGGAATTGAGCCGAAATCACGTTTCACGTCAGTATTTCAGCTACTTTTTTTGACATATAATGAGATCACGTGCGTTTCTCGTGCTTTTTTACGTTTTTTTCACCAGAAAAAATTGAACATAATTTTTAGCTAACTTACTAGACAATTTGTGAAATCCGCTAAACTTACAAGACTTTCAGGCAACATAAACGAAATTAATAAATACTAGTCTTTTCGTCTTGAATCAATTAGTACTACTAAAGTTTAAAAAAAATAGATATATAATATGATAAAATTAAAATTGTCTTTTAAAATGAAAATTTAAAATAATTACTCCCTTTATCCTTTAAAATAGTGCATATTTTCCATATTTTTGGTCTTCCTTTAAAATAATGTAAATCTATAAATGAAAGAGAATTTTAGAGAAAAAAATACTTTAGGTATTGATACTATAAAAAAATACTATTCTTTTAACTAGTTTTAATTAAAGAAAATGTAATGTTTGCTTATCATAATTTAATGTAGTTTAAAATTTTATAATTATATTTTGAGTATTTTGTTCAAATTTAAAATGTCTTTAATAACCTTTTACCTTTTATAATTAAATTATAGTATTAAATTGTGTAACCTAATTTAATAACCTTTTACCTTTTATTCTCAATTCGAGACTCGTGTTTGCCGTCTACCACCACCGCCTTCCTCACCTGGTAATCACCGTAAGTTTTTTACTATTTATTCAATACAAATAATATGTCAGTATCAAGCGTCAGATACAAGAGGCTTGACAAACAGGACTCGGGTCTCCTTCAGCTTGCCATTGGTGTTCGCAAAGAGACTCCGAAACATGACCTGCTGGGCCATTTCGCCGAAGAGGATGAACTCGCGGCGGAGATCATCTTTTATGGGGTGCAGCACGTTGTCCCAGTTGATTAGTGTCCATATTTCGCTGAGGGTCGAGTACGCGAAGAGATTGTTTTACACTGCGTTGGTCGAGTCCTACGTCAAGAGCAAGAGGGTAGAGTACGCGAACAGATTGTTCGACTTGATGCTGGAATAGAACGTGATTTGCGAAAACGAGTTGCTTAAACTCTTGGATCAAATGTTGACTCAGATGAGTCATACACTTTCATTCGAGATCAAACTTCATGGTTTCCTTTGGGCCTCAGTCGGTTTCCTAATGCTGATTGCTATACTCATAAAACGACAACGCACGGGTACGAGTCCGGCACGAGGCTAGCTAAGAATAATATACAATGTTCATGCTATTACACAGGCAAGCTAATTTACATGTAATGGGTCGGAATATGATGAGTACATGATTTATATCTCACATCGTTTGGGCAGGTTTTATCGATCCTCCTTGCAACAGGTATTGTCAATAAAATACTTCGACAATTCGTTCTACAACGATCATCAAATAATAGGCATCGTCTTCTATATTCTCATGTGGATGCAAGCATTTATCATCATAAACCATCAAATCGATCAGTGCTTATTATAGTTTCGACGTATATTCTTCGGTTGCAAGGGAAGCAGAGGAAGAAGTGTGGTTTATTTCTCACTGGGTGATCGGAATAGCCGTTTCTGTACTCAGAGTCATCAATATATACACAGGCTTACGAGCTTATAGCACGAGGACATCGAGCAACGTAAGAGCTTGGATTTTCAAAGTCGAGGTTTCTCTCATACTCTTTGTCTACCTTCTCCAAGAAAAATGGCATTTCACACCGGAGCAAGGCGTGATTCTAAGAAATAAACAGGCCACGAACCGGGAGGTCCCGATATCCTGCCACCAGAAAGAAGCACCATCTCGACTATGAATTACGACATAATCAACCATTTATCGGTAATTTCGTTTAGTTAATGGAGTCGCCATCTTTTTTATAGTTTCATTCCAAGTTTCATTAAAACTCGTTCTTGCGGGCCGTTCACTCTTTTTTATACTCTTTTGTCCCTTCTATATATATCTCGTACCCTCCTTCAATTCTCATCCTCATCGCAAGTCGCCATCAACCGTGGATGCCGCTCCGTCTACTGTACGTGTGAAGTGGACGTCTCTGATGATCCCGCCGATAGTGATGATCGATGGTGGCGTTCTCGAGGACGATTTCTTTATTCATTGTATTTCTTACAACAAAACTATATCTGAAAGACTGAAACTATTAATCATACTATACTAGGTGTAAGATCGAAATTAGCAAAAAATAGTAATGTACTAGTATTACATAATACAAAACAAAAAATGAAACCAGAACTAAAAATTAAGAACGAAACTAGCAAAAAAATAATACAAAATTAAGAATGAAACTAAAATTAAATAATACAAAACTAAGAATGAAATTAAAATTAAAAACTAAAAACGAAATTAGCAAAAAAATAGTTTGTATTAAAAAAAACTAAAAACGAAAGTAGAACTAAAAAATAAGAACGAAAAGAATGAAACTAAAAATAAAAATTAAGAACGAAACTACCAAATTAATATTAATTGTATTACACAAAACTAAAAACAAAACTAGAACTAAAAATTAAGAACGAAACTATCAAATAAAATATAGTAATTGTATTATATAAAATTAAGAACGGAACTAGAAAAAAAAAATAATGCTAAGTAATTTATTGCTATTCTGAATCCACAAGATCAACATTAATAAAATCTTCGATCACCTCAGCTTCTCCCGTTCCAACATCATACAATGCTATTCCGAATCTTCGAGGGGAGGATAAAAAAAGCAACATTTCTCACTCCAACCCTGGTCAACATCCATAGTCCACACATCATACTTACTATCCGATCATTCTACCAAAGCGAATTCCCCTTTCCAGTTTGCAGTAAACAAGACATAGTTCCGTTTAAGCCAAATTAAGCTTCTAAAAAATCTCATCATGTGTGGAATGAAGGCTGTGATGCACGGGAAACGGAATTTCGTACAACGATAGTGCTAATGTTTTCAAATTGAGAGACAATACAAGCAAAACAAGACGATCGTTAATTTTAAAAGACGATCCAATAAGCAAAATCCCCAACAACAATATCACATCCACTTGGAAATTTAGATGGGCGTTGAAAAGCGCCATCGAAACCGACGGAAATCAGATTCCAGGTTTCAAGAGAACTGGAAACCGAAACTGAAGCTACAGTTGTAACACCGTGTTTCTCCTTCTAGGAACAATCTTAGCAAGCTAATAATCACCATCCCACCAAAACACAAAATAATAATCGAACCCACTTAAATCCCTACTCTTAACCAATCTACATATATTGAACAATCCAAGTAAAGATTCGAAAATGTACGTGTCGTTTGCCGCATACTGGACAACCAGAAACCTTTCGGGTCTTAAGGTCCGACCAATCTCAGCCACGAAGTCACCGGGCCTCACCGATTTCTCCACCACAGAAAACGAAATCGAAAGCGTTGTCGTCGAACGACTGCTTGAAGCCCTGCCCCAGAACCACCAGAGGCTTGAACCCTTTCTTCCAGATACTAATGGATTCCTCCATGCCGATCTCCCTCAACGCGAAGACGTTGGCGCCGGTCGCCGTGTCCACGAACAAACTCTTGAAACTAGGGCTCAGGACGGCGTCAACCGAGGAGTAGAACTGGACGGATTTTTGGAAACCTTTGGTGGTGCACATATGAGGATCTTTTACGGCTGTTTTTTTTTTTATGGTAAAAGCATATGGTAGGTTAAGATTTTTTAAAATTTATTTATAGATTTGATATATAGTATTGTTAATTGTTTAAAACACTATGAAAGGATAAATTCGGAAGTTTTGACTCTTTTACAATTAGACTAAAGATTAGTATTTACATGTAATAAAACACTAGAAACTTACTCTTTTCATGAAACCCCCTAAATGAAATATATTTTAACAATTTTATCCTCTCAATACACATTTATTTACTTTTATATCAATTCTTTTTCAATTAACTACCGTAATTTATTACTTATACATATCAATTTTTTCCTTAATATACAATTTTCCCTATGCTTTATTTGGAGGGATTAAGGGAGCATTTTTTCTATGGAGTACGATCATTGATAAAAAAAATATGATTATTAATATAAGAAAAAAAAATTGCTTAAATAATTTTACTTAATTTTAAAAAATTAATTCATATCAAAATTTTCAAAATAATGTTTAAATTGAAAATAATTGAAAATCACACACACAAAATCACAAAATCACAAAATTATTAGTTATAATATATCAAATACCTAATTATAGCTCCAGTTTATATATTATTAAATACACACAAAATCACAAAATTACTTTTTAATGCACTATCGAAAAATGATGTTACCAAGAGGTTTTGATCTCTTGTTATATTATTAAACACACACATAATCACAAAATTATTAATTGTACATCAAATACCTAATTATAGCTCTAGTTTATATTATTAAACACACAAATTACACAAATGCACTATGAAAAATGATGTTGCCAATTTATATTATTAAACACACAAATGCACTATCGAAAAATGATGTTGCCAAGAGGTTTGAACTGAAAACGCAATAGAGAGAGAGAGGGAGAGAGAATGAAGATGAAAACCCATTGCTGGGTTCGAGCTTCCGCTTCCGATTTCACCGGGGCCCTTCCCCAACCTCGAAGGCGAGTGCATATGCAGTTTCTTATAATTAATTCTCTCTGTCTAGGGATTCGAATAATATTTCCATCACTAAAGTTTTGACCTTTTTCATCATCGCCTCTGAATTGCAGCGGGCACACGGTTGTCAACATCGGAAAGTCGAAGGTTGTGTTTTTCGGTGGTCTGGTGGACAAGAAATTTCTCAATGACGTCACCGTTTATGACGTTGGTAAACAATGATCACCATTTTGTAGCTGTAGTTGATTTTTGTTTCGAAAAATTAAGCTTGTTGATCTAAAATTAAGCTTGGATGATCCGAAACCGTGTGATGGTTTTTGTGTTCTTGATTTTGGGTGGCAATTGCTGTTTTGGCATCCGGGGTCCTAGAAATTAAATATGTTGCAAATCCCTAAATCAAAAACTCCACTAGAAAAAAATCTGCAGTCAAGGACCCAAGGTTATGGGTTTAAGGCAGTTAACATAGAAGCATTTACATACGAAGAAGTTTCTACTTGCCGTGGATTTTCCAATATGTGTTCATATTTATACGTTTTACTACAAGTTTGCATCTTGAACATCGTTTCATTGCTCTAAAGAAAGTGTCTGTCTTATTCGAAGTCCTGTTTGGAATATTGCAGACAACAATATGTGGTTTCAGCCAGAATGCAGTGGCGGTAGCACTGATGGGAAAGTTGGCCCAAGCCCTCGTGCTTTTCATGTTGCTGTTTCCATTGACTGTCACATGTTCATATTCGGCGGGAGGTCTGGTGGTAATAGGTATTGTTCTACTAAATAAGTTTATGTATCTTTCAAGTAGCTTAACATTTACTGAACTTTGTTTTCGATTACCCACATTAAAGCTTGTGATCTTACAGGTTAGGTGATTTTTGGGTGCTAGATACGGGTAAGTCACTCTGAGCTGCACTGTTGATAGTCGGTAATTATAAAGTTGCTTAGTTGATTATCGCTGAGCCGCAGATATATGGCAATGGTCAGAACTTACCAGTTTTGGGGACTTGCCTTCCTCAAGGGATTTTGCAGCTGCTTCCGTTGTTGGAAACAGTAAAATTGTGATGTTAGAAATAATATACCCTTTTCTAATAAACTTTATATTTGTTTGACTTGTTGAGTTGATTATATCTCTCAATTTAATGCAGGTATGGTGGCTGGGACGGTAAAAAGTGGCTCTCGGATGTCTTTGTCCTTGATACAAGTAAAATTATGTTTCATGGAGGGTCGTTAAAATCCCCTAACAGCAAGCGCCTTGACATTTGACTACTTTCTTTTTGATGAAACAGTTTCGCTTGAGTGGACAGAGTTATCGGTTTCAGGGACAGTACCTCCACCAAGATGTGGCCATTCTGTTACAATGATCGAGAAGCGGTTTCTCATGTATGGTGGTAGAGGTAGTAGCCTTGCATTCTTCGACTGTCCTGAAACTTTTCCGTTTATCTATCGAATTTCAAATTCCATGTTTGCTCGATTATGTTAAAATCTATCGTAGCAGCTCTGTCTTCGCTGAAAAATCTCATTTTCTAAGACTTGTCAGTATAAATTTTTTCCAATTTCGACATTCGATTGTGTATCAATTAGCCCCATTCTTCACATTGTTCCATTTTCCGTATGACATTATCACTATCAAATTTATTTGAGTGTATTTTGAATTAGTCTACCTGAAACTAGATTTGTGAGTTTTAGTTATCTATTGACCTTTTTCAGGTGGTGGGGGACCAATCATGGGCGATTTATGGGCTTTAAAGGGACTTACTAAAGAAGGTACCTCGTTTGATCTTCTCATGTTACTTATCGAGCAGCCTTATCCTTTTAATACATGTAAAGAATAGAGACTGCTTTAAAATATCATTTTTCAAATGATGGGGGCCAGATATTTAACTTGAGTTTGTGTCTACATGATTAAATTAATTAGTCTTAAAGTCTTTACCCTTCCCTTGTGCTAAAATGTGTGTTATAATGTAAGTTCCTTTTAACCCTCCCTTAGCAAAATTACATTCATTTCCCCTCTTTCAAGTTACCAAGTTTCATTAAAAAAATGCGATTATGATCTTTATTACATGAAAGGACAACTCATCATCTCCCCACATTTTTGGCAAGGTGTTGCGTATTTTTGTGATGCTCCCTTTTCTTTACACAGGTGTCTTAAGCCCGCTTATATTTCCTGTTCTTGTTAAATTGTCCATAATCTGACAGTAAATTTTATTCAAATGCATAAATAATTATATTTTCTTCTTTTGTTTTAGTGTTTTTTTCATGATTTTTTTTTTTGTGTGTGTTTTCTTGTGGAAGGTAGAGAATGAAACACCTGGATGGACTCAACTGAAGCTTCCAGGTCAGGCTCCTTCACCCCGTTGTGGACACACCATTGCTTCTGGAGGGCCATACGTAAGCATCTAAATTTTTTGATTCTTCATAGATGCCTATTCTATATAACTTGTGTGCCAACCAGACTTCTAGTAGCTACTGGATGTTTGTTCTAGAACTCAAAATTCTGGATTCGGAATTCTGAATCTTACTACCCATTTATGGTAGGATTTAAATCTTCAATTATCTCCCGACAATTGCCGACATGATTTGACATCTACAATCTAAAATACTAAAATACATCATTATTTTATTTTTATATACATTTTCATATATGTAATATCATCCATTTTTCAAACATCACTCGACATCTGCTATAAGAAGTTGAGAATTCCCAATCTTACTACAAACAAAAATTATTACTTTTCGCAAAAATCTCAATTCCTGTGATCCTCAATTAATTGTGTGTGTCACAATATGGGTTGTTGTGTATGTATTACCATGGGTGTATTCATTTATTCTCTCGAGTATAAACTCTTTTAAGTATAAGGCCATTTGGGCAGACATTTGTTTTTATTTTTTGCATATGAAAAACACTCTTATAGTGCTATGGCGATCCCATTATTCTCACAGACTTCATTTATATCCCGCTTTTCATTCATCCCTTGAAGATACAAACTTCTTTATCAGATTGTTTAAAGATGACCATTTGCATGTATTATATGGGTCCTCTATAATAAAAAAAGATTGATTGATCTATTACTGTTTTCACATGTAGTACAATATATAACACAGATATTTCTCACTTGCAGCTTTTGCTATTTGGAGGGCATGGGACTGGTGGTTGGTTGAGCCGTTATGACATATATTACAACGACTGTGTTGTTTTAGACAGGGGTGCGTATTCTAGTACCTTTTTATTTTCTATATACAACAAGGTGGTCTTTAATAAATTAAAAAAAAAATCATCAGATCTTTTGGGTGTAGAATCTTATGATAATTCTTGTAAGATAGTTACAGTAATTATAGCCGGGTTGTGCTTTTTTCAAATTAGAGTTTTTGACGATGTATTATTTTTGAATTGTATGTAGTATCTGTGCAGTGGAAACGCTTGCCTACTACTAACAATGAACCTCCAGCTGCCCGAGCATACCACTCCATGAATGCTGTTGGTTCACGGTATTTATTATTTGGCGGCTTTGATGGGAAATCAACTTACGGTGATCTATGGTGGCTTGTACCTGAAGGTATGAATTTACTACTACTATTCCTATTACTATTGTTAACATGTAGTTTTGAATCAATGGCAATGCTTAGATACTTCTAGAAATATCATTCCTTTTTACTTGAGTTAATATAAACTCCCTCCAGATAAATATCATTCCTTATTAATGTAATTTCTCTCCCTCTCTCTTAATAACTTCCTATATATAACACTACAGGTTACTTTGGAACGTCCCATGATTTTTCTTTTTGTTTTTTGAACTCAAATTAAGACTCATATTTATGTGGTTGGTGGGGATAACAAAACTAATCAATGCATTTAATTAATGGCAAATTCGGTAACATGGGCGTAATCCTACCTAAAAAGCACTAAACGTCTTACTACCTCTGTCCTAAATAAACGAACTATAATTACTTTAATGTGTGTTAAATGGTAAAAATGATATTTTATCCTTACCTCAATGATCTATGCAAACTTGAATCACCAAAATAAATGAACTTTATTATGTGTAACAGGCACATTGTCCTGGGAATATATTTTTTTATGCACCTTAAATATGAAAATAAAATAGATATTTACTTTCTTTGCCATTTTTTTTATCTGAGTTGGGCTTTCATTAATGTTCACGGTTCTGTACTTCTGTACATTGTGCTTGGTTACAGATGATCCTCTTGCAAAGAGATTAACAGTGTCCTCGTCTGAAGTTGTTTCAGAGACAAATACTACAAGTGTGGAAGAGAAGGTGTGATTTGAAAATGATCCTTCAATTTCTATTTTTGAAGTCCATAATATATTCTAAATACATGTGTACTAAGGGCATGCATCATTTTCTTACATCAAAAAAAAAACACTCCAAAGGTTCAAGTTTCCTGGTACATCGTGTCTTATCTTTTCACCTGCAAAATTAATTTCTTTTTTGGATTGGGACAATACATTTTATTTGCATAATATGTGTTATCAAAAGTACTGAAGGAAATTATCCCGTACATCAAAATGGATATTTATGTTGTGATTGGGTCTATTTAACAAAATCTGGACAAAAGGTACTTACTTACACGTGTATCTGAACCTGAACAGAAGCCTGTTCGGTGCAGACAAGGTATATAATAAACATTTCTTATCATCTATTTTCTTTTTCCACTGGAACTAAATTGGAGATGGTTTTCGAGAAAACTACTAAGAGAAGTATAGGCATAAATCTTAAAAACCGACTCTTAGTGCTTTCATTTACATTCGGGAAGAATCTCATATATAAATACTATAGCCAACCTGCTTGAACTTGGATGTCGTAGGATTAAAAATATTTTCAATTTTATGAGCTAAACATTTTAATAAATATACTTATTTTCCACGGTCTCTTTATGCAGGAAGGCCAAAGAGAAGGACCTGCAATTTTAGAGTTACAGAAAAAATTGGAAATTTCACATTTTCCATCAAGTCCCGAGCTTATCATTGATGAATTGGAAGACAAAGAACTTGTTCAGCTAGCTTCAAGAGTTGGTGATAAAACTGTTTTCAGTAACATGCAGGTTTTTTCCAATATCCCATTTTCCTAATTAGATTTTAGCCTATCTATAGGTGTGACTCGTCATATTTGCTGATCCTATCTTGGTTAAAGGCTGTACAAGAACTCCGAGACCACTGGATGAAATCTACACCACAAGCCATAACATTGAAGGAGCTTAGCCCATTACTCCATGACTATCAACGTCTGATCACCCGCCTTCACATGTGAGATTTATCTCCCCAAGTAATTGTGTGATATGAAGATTTCTAGGCATTTTCTTCACATTTTGGCAGTTCTACGAATAGCAAAACCATTTTGCATATTGGCAGTGTTCTCCTTTGGGTAAGGCGAGGGAGGTGGCAGCCTAGTTGACCAAATAATTTTACCTTAGATATATTTGTGAATTAAACTAATTTTTACTGTATTTTCTATCTTAGTGCCATGGCTCATTGTGTCCTCTAAATGATTTGAAAAGGGGCCCCTCAAATAAGTGAAGAGACCCCAAAATATAGGAGAATTTGGAATTGAAGATAATATGTTTATTTATAAAAGATAGTGATTATGTTAAAGTTAGTAATATCATATTATTTAAATTTTTATTAAATTAATAAGCTAGGGCCCCAACTCCTCTAAGGATGTTCATAACCAGTTTGAACAATTTGTTAACATATAGTCATATACTTTCATCTTTGGATTTCGGAATACAACGTTTTTTTCTCACTTAAGTACTCTGTTTGATTTGTCTACCTTGGGTCTTTCAATGGTTATTTCAGTTGGGTTTTGCATCCTTCTTGGCAGCATGCTTTGGCTTAATACATGTTTATGTGGCATGTTCTTAAATATTACAAAAAAGCAGTCTAATAATTTGGTAGATATTACTCGACACATTTTGATTTGGCTTTTATATTGCTTATACTTGATCACTGTTGGATTATCTTTTGACTTGTTTCTTCCTATGACAGAGGAAAGCTTGGGTCTAATCTAGAGGCTTTAGAGTCTGGTTTTGCTGGAAAACATGATTTTCGCTTTTATCACATGAAAAGTGCTTCTCAGGTACGAGAGATACTGAGCTTTTGTTCCATATTTGAGTATTTTTGAAATTGATGATGTTATTGTTATTATTATTTGTATTGAATAAGTGAACAACTGATGACGGCCATATTAAAAGAAAGAAAATTTAGTTGTCTGTCACTGAATTCCAACGATTGTTTTTGTTCTCTCTCTCAACTGTTTCTTTGTTTTTGTAGCTGCGGTTGAATGACATATCAAACCTACTGGCTGAGTACAAAGACCTTCTCTCCTCCACAAGCATTGATAGGCAGACTACCAACATCTGAAGCCCGACATTATATACTTCATTACTGAATATGAGGAAAAGGGATAAAGAAACTAATAGTAAGAAGGAATGTGAGCAAGGAAACCAGGCTTCTCCGGCATCCATCAAAGTAATATTTGCGATTTCAGGTCAACGTTTTTTGCCTTTATGAATTATTTGTCGAAGAACATGACTAGTAAGATCTACTACTAGCTTTCCATGCATACTTATGAATTTTTCTCAGCTCTCACATTGATTAATGTTTTGTTTATATGTGAATGTTATTTACATATCATTGTTATATGCTCTTGAAAATTCATGAAAAATCATGAAATACTTTGACATGCTTCAGATAGTAAAGTAGTTGCATCCTTGATGATTCAAGAAAAAATTGAATAATAGGAAAAAAGGAAAATACAACAAATTTGAATAATAGGAGTCCGAATAATTATATATTTTCATGCCCTCGAGTTGAGAATCTTGCTGAGTTCCTCCAACTTCTTCATTCTGAAGTTCTCACTTTGATTCACCAACTGCAACAGACAAACATCATACTTTAATGGGTTAATTACAAAATTCTTCCTCTGAGTTTTACTGTAATTGCAAATTTACCCAGTTATCTTTCTTTTTCTTGTTTGTAGTAAGGCTAAACTTCAGGGGTGTTTTTTGTAATTATATACGTAGTACTTGAATTCTTCCAAATTTTTAAAGCTTACCTCCACAAGTGCTGTGGTCAGTTGAGCTTTTTCCTTGCTTTTCTCTTGAAAAGCTTCCAAAACTTCTTTATATTCTTTCTCCTATTGGCAAGAAGAGGAAAACAACATTTTTGAAAGAAATAAAACAAAGGGATTAATCGAAATCTCGGGAGGGAGTTATATTCGTAAACATGTTATGTTCACACGAATGAAGTCAAGAAGAAACTTACTTTCTTCTGGCAAATCTGAGCAAGTGATTTGAGGTCCCGATTGGCTGTGTCCAATTTTCGACGAACAGTGGTCACATCCTTTCTCATTGGATCTGTGAACACTTCAAGTTCCTAAATACATTTTCACAAAATGATTTAATTTATTTAATTATCATCATTATTTTAAAATGGAATTTTATACATCAACATTCCAAAGAAAGAACTTACTTCCCAAACTTGTGTCAAACGCTTGGCTTCCTCTTCGGCTCGATTGAGTTTCGACTCGACCCTTGTTCTCACCTCCGATTTTCTCCTCTCTATCTCCTCCTCCCTAGCTTGATACGAAGCCAAAGCCATCTTCGATGCCTCGTCTTCATCATCGAGAGGCTCGCCTCCTGATGATCGTCCGCTGCTTCCGATGGTTGCACCAAGACTCCTCATCCTCTTGAAACACAATTGTGCTAATACACGGACTTTGTGCTTTATATATAGATGCATTTTTGGTTATATATATGGGAATATCTTGTGCTATACTGTAGTGTTTTTTTTCTTATCAAATGCTATCCACTTTTTTTTCTTTTTTTTTTTTTTGCTTTTGCTTTAATACTTGCTCTCTTTTTTCATTCCCTCCCTTTATTTTCAAGTTATTATTGGTAAAAGCAAAAACAAATAAAAATACCCACTTTATGCTTCGAAATTTCGAGCCTTGAGCCGTGTTTGAAAATGTTCGCATGCAACTTCGAATTTCGAAAATGATAAATATATTAGATTGAAAATTAAAGCCTTGGTTTCATATTATTACATAAAACAAATTAGCAAACATGAATGATCATTTTTTTTTTATATTAAAATCAAGATATCATTACAAATGGTGTTTCCATAATTTTGAAAAGATTTGATTATCATTTCAAATTTAAAGGTGTTTGAAAGTTGCACGGTGAATATTCAATCCTAATTTAACTAGTTATTTGACTACATTGTCACATCTTCAATTTCAACATGGTATTATAGTTAAATTAATATTTTATATTATGTCTCGTACTATATCGATTCGACAATTCATTGTTATGAGCTTGTTATGAGCTTCGACCACTCATTGTTATGAGCTTGTTATGAGCGTAGTTGCTCTATCAAGGTAAACTAATTTTATTACTAATTAATTTTAGAACTAAGAGTTAAATAAGAAATACAATATATAAACTGAATATTTTACAACAAAAAAAATTGAGATTAATTGAATCCATATAAATATAGGATATTGTAATAAAAATAGTTCTAAAATTTGTATTTCTATTTTATATATTTTTCTTAACTTTTTTAATAACTTAATACATAGTTGATTATCTAATTATTGTTATTTATTGCCATCTTTTAGATTATATATAATTTTTCTTTATTTATACATACCCCACTTTTAAAATAACAGAGTATAAAACTATCCAATTATTGTGTGTCATGTGTTGTTTATTTGCTTTGAAATTCGGGCAAGTTAAGTTTACTTGGGACTTGGGCATGGTCAACCTTGTTTCCTGTCTGAAAAATGTAAAAAAGAAAAAAAGAAAGGAAAAGAAACACCAGAGAGTGGACCTCAAAACAGCAAATTATTAAAGCTAAAATTACTATACATTAAAGTTTTTGTTTTTTTTTATTTTATCTTTTTGGAGGGCTATCAATATCACAAATATAGCTTAAGACATCTTTTTTACTCATATGAGTCATATCTAAAGCGAATTGACCCAGTGATAAATGTGTTTCCTATTTGGGATCGAGGTCCAGTGTTCCGTCGAACACCAGTGCCTCACCCACACAAGTGAAGACAGTCTCACCCGACCACCTAACTCGAACCTATCACAAAACTACATACGATAACACACAAACTAATCACCTGTATACATCATCAAAATAACCGAACTCAGTATAAACTGAATTTGCTACCTTATTTACAATTGAATTTTGTTCTATTTGTTTTCTGTTGTGATTTGGCACATTGTTAGTAAAGATGTTAAAGGGAAATCAAAAGCTATAACAGAAACACTAGGAACACTAGGCATTGTTTTGATTCTGAGATATATAATATTTAAACAATCTATTACATTAATTAATCCACTCTACACACATATCTAAATATATATTTTGTAGGAAGAAAAAAAACAGAAAGATCTATAAAACAATCCATAACTGCAAAAAACTGAGCAGAGCTCATCACAGTAGAGTAGACTACCTGTACATATTTGGCCCAACATGTTCGTCATAAGATGAAAACCGCATGACCGAAGGCAACCCTCTTTCCGAACCACTACTGCCAGAAATAGTTCTCAAACTCCCTTCTTCGTTCAAGGGCAACCGTAGGGTGACATCCGGGAGAAATGGATAAGAATCTTTAACTGACTGAAGACCAGTGTTTGTGTGAGGACCAAGAATGTTCGTTCTATTAGACATGGACGATGATGAGCCTTCGTTTAGTCTGGGCTGGCTGAAAGACCTCTCCGCAGAAACACCCTGCCCGATTTCTTGAGCAAATGGTCTATATGGGGGGGACCTGAGAAATAAGTTGCCCGACAAAGCACTTTGGTCGGAAATAAATCTGCTGACTGTGTTGTCTGGAAGAGAATTAGCAAAACCCAGCCGTGAATGGGTGTCATTTTCAAACTGATAATCGGTCGGCAATCTGAAAAGGCCAGGTGAACCGAAGGGCATTTGGAATCTTTCCGCATTTTTTGTTTCGGCTTTGGTAGAATCTGATGAGTTACCAAGTTTTTGATTCAGAGATAATTTGGCCCTCTGGAGTGCCTCAAGGACGGTTCCTAAATTATCAGAAGGTTCTTGAGGCATAACTGCAAGCTCGAGTCTATTAGGAGCAGAAGACAGTGGTGTGCTTTTTGCTGGGTAAGAAGATGGCATCTTTGTTGAGCCGTGTGTAGTCGTTAGAGCTGTAGGTGGAAATTGCTGGAATCTCTGTCCAGATGGATTGTGATGTTTACTGAAGAAATCTTCATCAATTTTCTCCTTTGACATTGGGAATGAGAATTCCGGTTCACGAGTGTTTGGGATGTTGCTGTAATTCTTCTGGTCGTGTAAGCTTTTCTTGTCGACAGAATCTAAAAAGGATGTCAAACTCTTGGAAGTTTGTGGAGAAGCATCGATTGGCTTTGGTTTTGTTTCTTGATTATCTGAAATCGATGTATTAGCAGCAGGGAACAGCTTAGGAAACTTCACAACATATTGTTCTTCAGTCACGTCTGAATGATTCCCAGGGTCACACGAATCATCCTGTTAACCAACACAAGAATTTTATAAGAAATATATTTTTGTTTTTATTAGTTTATGTATAAACAGTGGGAAAAAAATAAAAGAGTTACATCGAAGAACTAAGTTCAAGATTACTTGAGAAATAAATAAGCGGACATACTACATTAGTCTTGACAGTCGTCTAAAACGAATGCAAGGACTCTCTACCATATGCTATCATCTAAGTATGTATAATCATGAAAGAAAAATAATTATTTACTAATGTAATTTTGTTGGAGTAGAAGGCCAGTAATCTTGTTGCAGCGTTCTTAATGACATCCAAAAAACATGTGTACACATAAGCAATAAAAACTTAACAAAAAGAAAGAATGGAATAAAAGTACAAAGTCGGATTTTTAGATATTGAAGGTGCGTACGTGCAAAATAAAATATTGATTTACCAAGCTTCGAGAAGTACAACAGAGTAAACAAATATCCAGTCCCATTGACATAAGTAATACTACTTCCAATCAAACCAATCATAAGTGTGCAAATACACTATCCATGTATCATTGTCCCTTTTTTCTTTTCTATATTTAACCGGTTTCCATGAGCAGTGGTACACGTATGGAAATAATGGAGAGTTAAAAGTTAAATGGTGATTCAAGAGAAAACGAAAAGATGGTCTTATTTTGTTTGTTTGTGTGAGGAGTGATTATGTGGAGAATGTTTTAGTATGGGTAATTCAAATGAAAGAGGAGATGAAAGTTCAAAAGAAAGATCACCAGGCAAAAAAGAAAACATGCAAATAGCAACAATCTATGATTCTTTTTGTAGACACAAAATGTGGCATTTATTTATTTGTCCCCACCCCCCATCTCAACCTAAAGAGAAAAGAAGGAAAAATGGTTTATGAATATATGGATCAGATTTCTTGTTAGGAATTTAAAGTCGGCTAAAGTGATCTATTCCCAAAATCCCAAGACCCAAAAGTTATATGCAAATTACGAATGAAATTACTATTTCAACAAAGACATAATCGTCAAGGACCAACATATTTAGAGAGAGATACAAGTCTGTGTTTACTTCATCAAGAGAACAACATACTGTTCTAAGTTGGATCAACATAGATAATGAAAATGAAATTGAGAGAGACCAACCAATATATAATTATAATGTACAAGTTGGTGCAAAATTTCAAAATTTGTTTTCACTGAGAAAAATCAGAGTTAACAGATGGTAAATCAGTTAAAAGACTGATAAACATCGCATACCTGTGTACTGGAGTTATTATTCTCTGTGAACTTTTCCTCCCACTCCCGCTGTGCCTTTTCCTCCTCTTCGTATTGACCGATAAGTTGTGCTTGGTGTTGCAGTGCACTTTCCATGTCTTCATCTCTCTCATGTACATTATTAAAATGGAGGCTGTTCATTTCATGAGTCTCACTACTTGACCCCAATGTGGTGCTTTCCAGTTTGTCTTTTTCTTTTTCACATCCGGAAGTTTGTCTTAATGCGACAAACTCACTGTTAGAGAAATCAGAAACATCCACGGAAGAAGCTGCTTTCTCAGTGACGTCATTCTGTGACTCTGTTGATCTGGCACCACAAAAATGGAATTAAACATTTAGTTGGCAGATTGACTTAGTATCAATGCAGTCAGACATAAAGAAACAGAAATATAAAAATTACCATATCCTATTATATTTGTGTGTTTTCATATACTTACTCGTAGTGATGAGTGGTCGTTTCTGTTAGTTCATCTGACAATCATACACTACATTAGGGGTGGGCGTTTGAGCCCGAAAACCCGAAAGCCCGGACCGAAAACCCGAAAAAAACCCGTCGCGAGCCGAGCCTAGATTTTTTTGGGACCGGCCCACCAGGGTCCGGACCGAAAAATAAAAAGACGGTCCGGGCCAAGGCCCAAAAAATTTTGGGACCGGCCCGATTTTTAGTGTTTATATAATTTTTTAATAAATATTATATATTTTTATATAATTTTTAATATTTTAATTAATAATTTAACCTTAAAAACTTAAATTATAAATATAAGTATACAATAGTATTATTTAAAATTTTAAATTTTTATTTTTTTATAAAAAAAAAATAAATAATTATTTTTAATAATTAAAAACAATTTTTTAAAATTAAAAAATTGGGCCCGAAAAGCCCGAAAACCCAGCTCGGACCGTCGGTCTTGGTCTCAAGCTGAGCCTTAATTTCAAAAAGCCCGAACCGGCCCGGACCGACAAAAACGGGTTTTGGGCCGGGTCCTAGAAATTTTGGGACCGGCCCGGCCCGCGCCCAGCCCTACACTACATATCCACTGAACAAGGTACTATGTGTATATATAGTAAACCAGGAATCTTTTCCAACTCTTCCATTCAAGACGAATAACATTTAAAGGCAACAAAATTCAGGGATGATTACCAAAACTACCCATGCGATTAGTCTAAATACAAAACATAATCATTATCAAGTATTCCATCCATCCTTCCCAAAATAATTGACGTTTTAGAAGTTCTCACACAAATTAAGAAACTTTACAATGTCTGATCTATCCTGATTAATGTATTGTTTCTTGAAACTGTGTTTTGGTTATCTTCTTAATAAATATGGATAATATTGGATGTTTTAACCAAAAACGACTGAATGTAGTAAAACCAAACTTAATTTTGGGACAAAGAGAGACTAAACAACAGTTATGTTGGGTCGGAGAAAGTTTAATATAAGATACACCATTGATATTTGTGGTTGTATCACAGTTTATGTAAATTAAAAACTTGTATCAACAAGGCATGTATCATTATATAAGATATGGGTTCTTTAAAAGTCCATTTGGGATTTTATGAATTGTTGGGTGCTTTATATTTGGATGGACTTTTTAAGTATGTGGCAACCGGAAAAGACCATTCCAGGAATGAGAGGGTGGATTCTCAAAAATGCATTTCGCAGACTTTTACTGGGGTTACTAAAAAGTTTGGTAATATGTTAAACCCCTAGGAGATTATTTGTAACAATCGTGAAACTTAATGATCAAAATCAAAGGGAACCAGTTTCACCTCATCTCCCTGTGCCTTATTCTCCTGCATGATTTCCCAACTCTTCTCGGCGACGCACCATTTGATGCAAAACTAGCCCTTCTTCTGACCGAGTCCATGTACTTCTTTTTTTCAAGGAAATGCTTAAAATCTTTAGTGCTTCTCCAGGACAAGCTTCTACCCGTTGATGGAGAGGAATCAATTTCAGAACTGGAATATGAGTCCACTTCATTTGTTCTTGATTTCATGTTGTTTGAGGTTACCGCTATCATCAAAGAGCCGTTACTAGCTCTAAATTCATGGGGACTTCCCTCCTGGTCAGAACACGAATCTAATTCCTCGGATAAATCACTTATTCCATTATTTTCCAAAATTGCAAGAACATCGGCAGTTGCCTTCTCGGCTTTTTTTCTCTGAAGAGATACAACTTTGAGCTGATCTTCGAGTTCTGAAACCTACATACATTTACGAATTCTGAATATATAATCCTCTGATTGAAGAGCTCAAAAGGCCAGAAACGATCACTATTCTAATGGACTTTGGACTTTTATGTACATCTGAGTTTTTTTTTGAAATGTTGGATGAGTGTTTGAAACATGTCGAAGACCAGTCCAGACAATGAGAAAAATGGTGGCGCTACAAAAAAAACACATTTCCCAGCCTTTTTATTAGGGGCTACTAAAGGATGGTGGTGTTGATATTATTACATCTGTTTCTGATTAGTTCCAAAGCACTTTCTTGAAATGAGTTCCACCAAACATGTCTTAGTAAAATAAGGATTATCTGAAAGACACCTAATGGTCTCCATTTAAAAAACGGCATTTATGGAAAAGCAATCCGAAACTGGACATTTATCCATGTTGAATCAAAATTTCAGTGTCCCCATATGCAGAGTAAGCTACATCTCAACTTACCCATTTCTTGTAGATTTCAAATGCATAGTATGTACATTAGGCTACTTGTTACTCTTCAAATCTAACTTGATCCACAGGAAAAGATGCCCCGACCAAAGAATTTCACACGATAGGCAATACAACAAAAAACTAAAAAGAGAGTGAATTAAGATTAAATTGCTAGAACTCACCCTCTTGGCCAGCTCGTCAGCTCGTTGTCTTGCTGATTTGGACACGGATCTCTCCGACAATAACCTCGCTCGCAGAAAATCAACCGTCATCGCATTAGATTCCTCCGAGCTAGCACCGTCCCTGCATGATATTCAGTTCTAAAGGTCAGAATTATCTATTTGGTAGCTGAATTCCAAGGACTGCAAGTGTTCAATTGATCCACCTTTAAATCTTTCGACAACAAAATCACATAAAGCCCTAAAGGGGGGGAAAACGATTTCATTTCACACACTGTAAAACCCACAAAGAAAAACTCGAGGATTGGGGGAATAAATTCCCAGAGAAAATGATGAAACCTAATTACCAAAGATCAATTAGTAACAAAAGAACCCTAATAAATATATCGAAGTCCCAGAAATTAAAAATAATAATAGAAAAAAAAAACCTTTGATTTCGATCTTCGTTCGCGTAATCTGACATTTTCTAGCTCTCCTTGGAGAAGCAAGTAAAAGCTGCACAATCAATTTGATTCAGTAATTACAGAGAGAAAAATGAAACGGAGGAGAAAAAAATCGTAAATACTAAGGTTAAAAATCAGCTTGCCTTCTCAAATACGCTGACTACTGAAGTCAGTCGAAATTCCAATAGCTACAAAGTAAAAGTAGGGTCCTCCATTTTCATTATGTTCTTCGTCTTCTTCTCTGATTTTTTTTTTTTAATTTTTTACTATTACTACTTACTTTATTATTATTTAATTCCCCCAACTCAAAAAGAAAAGGTAGTATTTTATCATTTAATTCCCCCAACTCAAAAAGAAAAGGTAGTGCAGTGTAGTGTAATATTATGCCTAATGAGATTTGTTTTCTTAAAGGAAGTATTTTATAATTTAAAGTATTTTTTGTTTAATCACTATATTATTTTCTTCTTCTCAAGATATATGTCGTACTTTTAATAGAGTTTTAAAAAAATATTAATTTTTTACTTTTTAATAAAAAAAATAAAAAATAAAAATATATTTTAATATAAAAAATAAAATAGACGTGAATATATTTATAAAAACAAGTAATTAAAGTATATATCACCTATATTGAGATTTAAACAAGTAATTAAAGTAAAGTATATCAACTAGACTGATAGATCAATCAGTATAATATCCCGTATCTCTTACACAAAATAACACCTCGTTAAATTTTCACACATCACTCACCCAAATGATATGTACAGTACATGACTGGTACATTTCGTGAATTTCCAATTTTGTTAATCGTTTGAGGTTAAAGCATCGTACATGAGTATAGTCTTAACAAACATGCATGCATGTCACATTGTTAATCATTTAAAATTAAAATGTGTACGTGTAATATTAATAAATAAGCCATGTCACATTGCAAAGAGAAATGGTAATGCATATTATAATTAACCATTTAAAAATAAGCATCTATTAAACGGTCTTAATTTTGCTCTTATCTCAAAGTTACATAGTTTAGACAAAGTTCTCAACTACCAAAATAATTATTTTGTTAGTTGATGACAAGCATCAATCGAGAAATGGTCTTATGACGTTGAATGAATAATTTGAGATCAAAGTTGATAAGATAATTAATTAACATCTTTTTATATAATTGAAATGTTGACTATCTATTGGGTTGAAATTGAATTATTACCCATCTCACCCTAAGCACACTCCAAAATTACTTTTTGCTTAATCACACATTCACACTCCAAAGCAAATCCCTTGTATCTTTCATAATTACAAATTGCCCTTATTTAAAAAAAGATACTGTGATTATAAAAGGGTACAGATGTCAAAATCAAATTTCAAACGTTTGATTGTTGATAGACCCAACACAAAGAAAATGCCTCCACAAATTTGATGTTCCATAGGCGCAATTTCAATTCAGTTCCTCCCACTCACCTACCTTTTCTTGAAGGAGCCCATCACTCACAAATCACAATCCACCTATGAAACCAAAAAGTATGGATTCAATTAATTAGTCTCTCTTTAATTCTCACCAACAAAACAATTTGATTTCATCTTATTTTAATTATACCCAAGAATCAGTCCTTTTTTCTTTTCTTTAAACTAGATATCAAATCTTTTCTTTACTTTTTCTTTAATCAAATCTTGTTTTTTTTCTTTTGTTAATTTCTGCTTAAACTTGAGCCACCATCTTTATCCTAACTCTTGACTTTTTTTGGCTTGTATTTTTAAACATGCTTTGCCGTAGACTTTGGTGCACCCCATTTCCACCATGGGTCCTCCTCTCCCTCCTCCGCCACCACCACCATTAGTTATTTTATTTTTCAACTTTTAGCCGAAATTACTTCTAATTTCTAGATCTTTTTTTACACACACCACACATGGGCACATGTGTATACTACATAGAAAATATAGATATCTATATGTCTCTACATATTTTCGTGGGTTTTTTCTCGTGTGGGAAAAAAACGAGAGGATTCTTGCTAATGATGGTCTAAAGATTGAATTTTTATTCTCCTTTTTAAACGTTTGAAGCTTAGGATTTTCTGGGTTTTTTAGATTTGAAATTTCCTGGAAAATTTTGTAGTTTGGGGACAGTGAAATCAGTGGCATCGAGAGTAGGGAACAGCACGAGTATAACAACACACATAAGTAGAAATAAAACAAAAACGAAAAAGTAGCTGAATTTCTGATATTTGTGTGGTGGAAAAATGAGATCTTCGAGGATAAATTTGGTGATGACAGTGATTGGGTTTGGTCTGAGTATCTTGTTCATAGTGTTTGTGTGTACGAGGTTGATTTGTGCTCGAATACTCTTGATTGCGTCAAGGAGGTCTGCCAGGGCATCTAGATCTGGTCTTGCCAATGTAAGAAACATTTCTCTTTTTTGATTCTTGAGATTTTTTTTTTCTTTCTTGTTCCTAAGTTAGTTTGTATTTTTATTTTTATATATTTTTGTATGAATTTGGACCCTTTCTCGGTGTATGGGTGTCATCCTTACGCAAGGGGCAGCCGTGCTAATCTTCTCTGTTTCGTTCCGGTTTTATCAGATGTTCCCGGAAGGACATCTTCAAATGCAAGAACCATTATGTGTTTACTAGTTATTACGTTAACAGAATCATGATTCTGTTCACTGATTTGGGTGTTGTTGAATTTGAGGTTATTTATTCATGCCTTCTGCTTTCTGGAATTTGCTGACTTTGTTTCTTGAAAAATAATGTACAAGTGCCATTCTCTTTTATTACCTTTTTACAATCAGGAATCTGTTTTTTGATTTTGTTGTTGATTTTGAGGGTATTCATGCTTTTTTGTAATTTGCTGACTTTGCATCTTGAAATTATGTGAGAGTCTATATTACTCATCTTTTAGTATTACTTTTTTAAAATCTTGATTTTTTTATCTGGTTGTTGATTTTGAGGTTATTTATGTTTCTATTTTGTGTGTGTGTTTCCATGCCAAGTTTGTTTGTAATTTGTTGACTTTGTTTCTTGAAAAAAAATGTAAGAACCATTAATGCCCTTCTATTATAAACACGAATCTGTTTTTTTTTTTTAAATCATTTAGTTGACTTCACAAGATGTTTAGTTTTCCATTGTTTTATTATCCAAATCGATATTTGAATTAGGCGATTAAGAAGAACTGTATACACTGAAGTTTCTTCCAGTCTTCGTTTTGTTTTCAAGTAGTTATAATACTTATGATTCTCTTCCCAAGATGTTCTTAAGTAGCTGTTAACACACGAGACCAACTTTTATTCTATTAATAATATATGTATTTTATTTTTAAAAAAGACGCTCTTGCCATTTTCCTTTATCCTCCTTCAAAAGAGGTTGTTTGGCTCGTAGTTGACTCATTTGAAATAAATCTTTACTTGAATATCTTGAATTATTGGATTATTTACTGTGGTATGGATTACTAGGAATTTAATATACATTGCTTTGTGTTTTAACAGTTGGAGATGGGTTGTCAAGGTCATGAGCATCTTACACCGGCCAACTTCCCTACAAAGAAGTACGGAGAATTATGCTCTTCCTCCGACGAAAGTGCTCGGTAAGTTGAGTTGTTTTTGGCATATAGTTGTTCCAATGATTTATACCGTGTATTAGTTCATTGAAAGAATAAATCACGGTACATTATTATGCATCTGCGAAGGTAGCAAGTATAGGCAAATGTGTCGTCTAAAATCAACTTACAGTTCTCCTAGGTAGTATCAGATTGATAGTCGAATCTCAGTTCTCCTAATAAGTAAAAATCGTCGTAATTGTTTTCTAGTAGATTGAGAACTAATAGAGATTCTGCATATTACTAGTAGAGAGGGTATCGTTTTACCAGAGGAAACGCCTTAAAACACTAATGCTTCATTTGATCATTTGATCAAGCTTCTGACAACATACATCATTACATATATGATTCGCAGATGCATTGTTTGCTTGTCCGATTACCACGAGGAAGACACCTTATGCATACTCCCTGCATGCGGGCACTTTTTCCACACGACTTGTATCGGAATTTGGCTGCAGCAGCACTCCACATGCCCCGTTTGTCGAGTCTCTCTTGGCGAGGTTCCCAAGAGAAAGTGGTTCATGCAGCCCATGTTCAGCTCGGCTAATCGCACACAGTCTATAAACGCACACTACTGCCTTTGCATGGCCAATGGCAGCAACGGGCACTTGCCGAGATTGCGCGAGAGCGAGGCGGTGGGACCCGTGAGGGAGAGTAGTGGTGTTGCTGGTGATGGAAATTCTATCGGGGCCGATCACCATGGAGTGAGTATGAAGGATTCTGGAACTGCGAAAGTCGAGAGGCCGTTGAATTAGAACGAATCGAAAGTCGGTACTTGCCTTTCTCAGCCGTTTTTTTCCTTCTTGTAAATAACTCGTTTGTTTGCTGTGTGTCGTGATTGTTGATGTAGACGACGTTTTTTGTTAGGTAACTTAGATTTAGCGATGTTTGTAACTTTGTATATGTCCGCCCTACTTGTGTCGTCTGTTTTAGGCTTTGATCGATTTGTTCTCGTTTTATGCCTTCGAAAAACCCGAACTATGGAAGGATTGTGGAGAATATTGGAAGGGCCTTTCCAGTTTCATCCATTTGACCTGATACTCATAAAATAACTTCAAAGGTTCATTAAGGTTTGTAAAGTTATCATCGGTTTTGTCGATTTTCGCAATCCGTTCGTTTGGGGGAAAGAGTTCGAGTGAAGCTCGATCGCGGAAAAAGTTGTTCTCAGACAAGCTACATCTCTACTCATTTTGCTTTGTTTACACTTAACAACTCCTTTTATTTGCCATGTAATTGCAATGTATAAAAAATTTAGGGTATGAAATTTTTACCAAAACTGATAACTTTGACAGTCATATAATAAATAATGAAAGATCTTTTCAAAAAGACCGCATAGCGCAGTGGATTAGCGCGTTTGACTTCGGATCAAAAGGTCGTGGGTTCGACTCCCACTGTGGTCAGATTTAATAATTTTTGTGTTTTGTGGAAATGCCTGTTCTATTTCTAGAAAAAAATTATTAATTATGTAAATTTTTAATTTTTTAATTTTTTTTAAATAATCAGATTTAATTTTTGTGTAATTATGTAAATTTTTAATTTTTTAATTTTTTTTTTAAATAATCAGATTTAATTTTTGTGTTTTATGGAAATGCCTGTTCTATTTCTACAAATTATTTTATTATTATGTAAATTTTAAATATTTTAAAGTTTTTTTTTAAATAGTCAGATTTAATTTTTGGGTTTTGTAGAAATGACTCTGTTCTAACTCTACATATTATTTTATTATTATGTAATTTGCAAAATTTAACAGTAGTGTGTTTAAAATATTTTAAAGTTTTTTAAATTAATTTGTTTTAAAATAGTTGTAATGCATTTAAAAAGTTTACAAGTTAAAAAATTATTTCAAACCATTTAAATTTATTTTTAAATCAAGTTACATGGTTTAAAAAGTATTTTAAATCATTTCAAATTTATTTAAACATAATTTAAAATATTTTTAATGTATTTCAAATCATTTATAAATTATTTTATAATATTTAAAATGTTCAAAATATTTGAAATCATTTTTTTTAAATACTTTAACGTGTTTAAAATGTATTAGATCAATAAAAAGTATTTTAAAACTCTTTAAAAATGTTTTAGAGGTACTTTTTATATTAATTAGAAATTATTTTATGAAATTTGAAAATGTTTTAAATCTTTTTTTCAAATTACTTAATAACTTTAAAATTTTAGGAAAACCTTTCAAATCATTTGAAAAATAATTTAAGACATTAAAAAATGTTTATAAGTGTTTTAACACGTTTTAGTCGGATAGTATTATATGGGGCTGAGTTGTGTATAGAAGGTTTGAAACGATACTAATACATGTAAATTTATATTTTGGAGTAGGGGTTGAGCTAGATCTGGAAAGGAACAGAGATTTTGAGCTTGAAGCTTCTTCTGAAGGATTTCTATTATTCAACCTTTTAATATCGAGATTATTAACTAATTAGTGCCGCTCTTTAATCCGAATGAATAAGCCCTCTATTTATAGGGTATTATGGAATGATTATATTCAGACCACGTACTAAGTCTACGCATTAAATGAAGCTAGTAACGTCCCGGGACCCGTGATCCGTCGTGCAAATGGCGCATGTGGGCTCACGTGGGAGATGTTTCCGTTTTTTCTGGGATGAGCTCTTCCTCAGATACTGACTGCGTGACTCGGGGTGCGGGCTGGATTCGAGCCTTCTATTGACTTCACGTATGGGCTGCATGGCGGGCTCGTGTGGCGAATCAGGAGCGAGACCCGGGTTCTATACCCTTGCATGGCTTGCATGCCGAACTCGGGACCCGGGCCTCGAGATGAGTATGCATCTCGCGTCATCTCCTCGCCTTGCTCGCTTGACGGACCCGTGACCCGAGTAGCTTGCCTGACTTGCTTCTCGCGTCGTCTCTCTGCAGGGCATGCTTCTGGCGGGCCTCAGCCCTTGTGCCCCATAATCCGAGCCCCGAGCCGAGCTTGAGTGTTGTGCTTCCCTTCTTATGGTTAGCTTCGAGTGGGCCTTGCCCACGTATCTCAGCCCTGAATATACGTTTTCGTATTTGATTTTTCTACCCAACAATAAGTTATTTCAAATTATTTAAAATATTTTTAGACACTTTAAAATTTCTAAAAAAAATCAAATCACATAAAAATTATTTTTGAAACATTTTAAAATGTTAAAGAGTATTTAATTTGTAAACTAATTTTTATTTATGTAAAATACTTTTTTAATTAAAATATAAAATTTTAAAAATCTTAATCAATTATTTATGAGAAAGCGATTTTTTTCTCAAATCACTGATTGTGTATCATTATTTGTACACTTTAAAATAAAAAGTATTTTTATACTTATATTTTCAAAATACATTTTTATATACATTTACAAGTATTTTTACTATGTATTTATTATTGAACAAATAATTTTTTTTTCCCGTAAATTGTGTCATTTTCTCTGTGTAAAATGCCGAAAGAGGATGAGAGAGGTAAAGCGGCAACACGGAAAGCAAAAAAGCGGGAAAAGATCTCCCTCGCTCGCCTCTTCATTTCTCTTCTGAAGATCGACTAAATTTCTACACCATCATTTTGATTGATTTTGCATATTTCTTCTTCTACCGATTTCATTCGTTGCTCTGTATTTAATCTATTATTCGCGCAGGGGAAATTCTGCGATTACCAATCATCGTCTGTAGAGGGGTTTCAATCGGGCATGGGGAAATTTCATCGAGTGCCCAAAAGTAAGACGACGCCCATATATATATATATATATATATATATATATATATATATATATATATATATATATATATATATATATATATATATATATATATATATTATGGTGTTGCTTCTAACTCAGTTTTAATCACTTTGAAATTAAAAGATTTCACTCTCACTGAATCAGACCGAGGTGAAAGGTGTTAGACATCGATTCTGATCTGCGTAATGGGGCTAGTAATATGGGTTGATGTTCATTGTTAGGTTGAATGGTTGATATAAAGATTGTAGTTGTTAATATGCGAGTAATATAGTTTGTGTTGTGTTGAAGATTGAGTGCATTTGTTCTCGACTACGTCGAATTTGCGTATAAGCTACTAAACATATCAGTACTTCTAACTTCTAAGTTGCATTGCACCCGTAGAGAATGCGTGAAATGCCGCAATGTAACTTTACGTTACCCTGTTGTTTTCAAATAGAAGTCTCTGCACCATGAAATAAGTCGTTTGTGAGTTTACGGGCACGTTCTATTACGAATGTCTCATTATTGGCTAGTTATGATGAGATGTATCTCCGCACATAATGCGCTATTACGTTTCAAATATATTAATGGCAAACGGATTCCTTTCCTAATAGATTGATTCTCCGTTTTTTGGTTGCTTATCTAGACTTGAGCTTTCTACATACATATTGACATTGGAAGGAATTGGTCTGATTTACCAGTTTCTTCACGTTTCCTTGTCATTTTGTTGTAGAACTTCATCCGATATGCTGTCAAGCGTTCGATATCTTCCAGAGGTAAATATTAAACCTGTACGCTCTTGGGCACATAGATTGCTTTTTTTTGTTCATGGATTTTGTAAAACTTAATTTTTAGAAACTACTAAATATTTGGTTTCAGTTTTGTCAAACAAAGGCTCGCTGTAATTTATCATAGTCGTTAAAGGCGAGGTGCGTCTATGGCGCCTACAAGGCCTAAAGACAGGCGATATTGGGGACGTGCACCTTTTAACGCCACACCTGCGACGCATTCAAATCTTGGATTTGCACGGTCAGCGATACCTGTGTCTAAGCAACAAAGGTTCTAAAAATATTATATTTTCTTTTAAAAAGAATAGTCTAGCTTTCGTAATTTGTTTGAGTTTCTAGTTCTCTTCTGCTGCATTTTTGTGTCTCGGGTGATATGAGCCCTTATCGCCTTTGTTGTGCATTTTTGGCCTTTCGGAATATGTTTGCAGTTCTCAAGTGGGTAAACATATGAGGTAGAGTTTAGTATGGTAGGATTTTCACTCTGCTGTATGTTTTTGTTTATATTTCTAGGATTCAGCCTTTGACCTCAACTGATATTTTTCCATGCAAATTTGGCCTTCAAGCTTTATTATATACTCCGTAGTATTCATTTTGATTCAAAAAAGGTTTTATATTGTTATGTTTTGAATTCCTATGTTTGGGAGCTAAAGGGTTTTGCAAAATTATTAAAATTAAGGTTTGTTATCATGCTAGAAAACTGTCAAAATGTAGTATTTCTGTAAGATTCCAAGAAGGTATGATAAAGGTTTTCTTGCTTGATCTTTGCAATGTATTATGCATGTGAATCAGACGTTTAAAACATGAGAATGTTGTATTTTGTTTGAAACCAATGGCTTCATTGCACAGAAAAAAAATGCATATACTTAAATGTAACTGTAGACTACACCTCTTATTAAACTTCCATTTGAATGTTTCTACCATTGAAACATGGCTCGCTTTTGAGAGCATAAAATTGTAATGACGACCTATGAAAAAGATTATAACTCTATGATGTAAAATCTAAACACTTTCAATGACCCGCACATTGAGCAGCAGAAAGAATCTTAGTTATACAACAATGTACAAGAAAGAGCTCAATAACAGGTTAAGTGGCTCTACTTATGGGAAGAGGTCCAATGAATGTGAAAAAATTGTTAGGTTGTCTATGGTTATCCTGCTGCTGCTTCTATCTTTTTTATTCTGGCCACCAATCGGAACCTTCATCTTCACTCATTTCGCTTTGCTACCCTACTTGCAGGGATATGCAATCTGGCCCTTAGGGGTCTTGGTGATCGACTTATCTGGTCAAACCCTCGGACACATACGAACCCTGCAATTATAAAATTTGGTATGATTAAATTGTACAGCATGTGCATTACTGAAAAAAAGACAATTTAAATATCAACATACCTTTCCAGAAGCAGTATTGGATTCCTTCAGTTGTTAGACCTAACAAAGCAAAGCAGGGGTAAAATTCTTAAGTCATTTATCTTTACATACATACTTCAGCTAGGAGTGAGCTATTGGAAGTTGATAGTCTACCTTTGAAAATTGACGTGACAGATGACCCAAAGAATACCGTCCTTCTTGGCAAGTTCCATAGTAATCTTCTTGGCACATCAATGGGGTTCAAACTGGATTCGTGATCTGCAAATACCTGCAAAAGAGTGATAATATAACGATCTTTCATGAGTTGAGTGCATTTAACTATTCATCGATTATTTACATAATAAACCTTTCATTTGTTTTCTGTTTTTGTTTTTAAATGTGTACGTTTTAGGAGGCATCTGGATACCCTTTCAATCAAATATTTGTTCTGAAGTTTAATCTTTCTCATTTTCAAAATTTTACATGAACTACCAGTGGCGTCTTGTATGCCTGTAACTAAGCTTATCAGATTAAGGATTTTATTACCTCATTGACCTGAAAATATGTGCCATTGAGCGGGAAACTCCCCCTCATTGCAGTTCTGCAAGGAACCTACATGGGGTACAGACATATCAGCAACAAAAAGACAAGGTAGACGAAAGGAAAATAGGGTCTCAATCGTCCATAATTTCTGTTACTAATACTGATAGTCATCACTCCTGTTCTCACCAGAATTGTGCCTCTGACAGTTTGAGCCTCTGCTTCTCTTGAGCTGTTACATGAAAAGCATGTTTTGTTGTTGCAACCACTACCAGCACCACCACAACCACCTTCCTGAGATTTACATGTACTTTCTGGAGGTTGAAATGAATCTGCCGTCTCACCTGGTCAAGAGACGTTGATTTGGATGCAGTGAGCAGCATAAATGAAATATCAATTTCAGCAAGATTATTAAGCTTTAACTTGCCCATCTCTTTAATCACACTCTGGTTTTACTAATTAAGGCTTCTTTCAGGAGATCCACATTGGACTGATTCAAGTGATTTTAGATCGACCTACCTGGAGTCCATATAGCTAGGAGGTACGGGCTTGGATCATCAGGTTCTCGTCTATCCATCTGGACATTTAAATTTCTCATGTCAGTGAAAATCAAGTCGTCAATAAGCAGATCATGTACTAAAGAAGATTGAACTAACTTACCCCTCCGAGAAGCGGATGCGAGTCTGGTAATTCGTAGCTGCAAAAATATAAGCGATCAGTCCCTGTAATTTTTCTAGTTATTCATTTCTCAGTTTTCGTAAGCAGTTCTTAGACTTACACTTGGTGCTCTGTCCTCAGTCGACTGACATGCTTCAATTTGGGTATCCGTATAGAAGCAAACTCCGGACTCAAAGCAACTAGGGCTTTTGACATGTCGGCCTCTCCCAGTTCCATCTTCTGCTCCTGCATGAAACTCTGCAGGTTTGATGTGAATTCTTGTACGTCGAGCTTTATGATGGGGATTTCATCAGGATCCTCATAAAATGCATCCTCGATATCTCTTTCTGACACTTCTATGGATGGCTCTGGGGACAAGGGCTCCTCAATCAAGGGCTCACAATTTCTTGTTGAATCCAGTATTCCCCTATCTATGTTTCCCTCGGATGAATTTAGTAGCATAGGCTTGATTATCACATCTGGTCTTTTATTGGGAGTAACTGGAGCAGCAGTTGAAGTGACTATCCGTTTCTCTTCTGGTCCTGGAAGAGCAAGTCTTGCACTGCACCGACAGATATATTTGGTTCATAATTTTTTTGCATCTATCAATTCATTTATAGTTTTGATTATTTATAGGGACGGTATAGTTAACCTTGCAAAAGCACTTGCAAAGTGTCGGCATTCTCCTCTCATTGGACAACCATTACAGTTTGGCTCTCTTTTTGTGCAGAACACCTGGACCCAATTTACAGGTACATATCTTTTTAAGAAACTCATTATTCAACTGGTTGGTGTACATAATGGATATTAGTTTTAGTTTATTCTGTCAATTTACTAGTAAGGACAAGGGCATACCTTCCCAAAAGTAATCATTTGATAGTGTAACTCATACCTGTATCACCATAATATTAATATATAAATTAGTCGACAATTTTTTTATGCACTCGAGGTATGTTATATTCAAATTCAAGAAACTTTACAATGTTTCCTGATCCAGCTTGCACAGTCTTGGCCAAATATACTTCTGAATTGTTTCCAGCACTGGATAGCTGCACATGGAACAAAGTTAGTGTCCGAAACAAGTTTTAGACTTTACTTATGTTGTTGACTGCTTTACACATGCTTACAGTTCAAGAAGATGCAATTGGAGTGACTCAGGAAGGGGTTGAAGAGGAACCCAACCTAGTCGAACAGCAATGCGTCCCACATTTGTGTCAACCTAACAGGTGGATTTGTCAGTACAATAAACACACACACACACACACACAAAGAAGTCAGCACAAGATTTATTTTCTCGTGTGAGGTTTTCCTTAGCTTTGCATGAAAATGTGCTCACCGGAAATGCCATATGATGGAGAGTTAAAAGTCGTACGCACTCCACACTTTTTAGGCCTAGTCCGCGTATGCTCAATAGATAATCCCTGCCAGACATTTGTTATTAAAAAAGTTGAGTGTGGGTTTGGATGTTGCTACCTTAGCATTTGTTGGGAGATACTAGAGGGGATAAATATCTTTCAGGAGAAAACTTACTTGGCTTTGTCTGGATCAACATCTCTCAACCATTCCAGGTCAATTTTTTCATGATCTTGGACCACACGATTGAGAAAACTCTGTGCAATAGCCAAACAAGAATTACTGGTTTCTATGCTTGTGTAAATGGATGAATATACTTTTAAAAGAGTCGTTAAATATAATAAAACATCCAGCCTACCTTCATTCTCTCTGCGAGCATGTTGTTCATACCCCTTTCCTTGATTGCATCAGAAATCTCACGGACATCCGCATTTCGTAAGGTTTCGTAGTCTAGGGAATCCATATTCTCCTTACATCTCTCTCTTGTGACACCCGTCGATTGCACCTGCTTTCTCAAGATATCCCAATCAAACTGTTCCACCTTTTCCTTCTCAGCCTTTCGCTTTCTTGGGTTTGGAGTTGTGGAGCCAGTGTTATTGGCTTGCTTTTCAGAAGAATTTACTTGACTGGCTTTAGCTGGATCATATGTTGTACCACTTTGATGTTTACTGAATGATTCAACAGGTCTCGTGGGGTCACTCTCCTGCTGAAAGTTATCTTGACCAATGCTGTTCACAGACTTATCTCGAGAATCAGTTTTCGCCTCTGAGTGTTTGCTTAGAATTTCACGAGTCACTTCAGATGGTTGGAATTTGGGTATTCCAGTTAAGCCTGTAAAAGTGCTTTCTGAATTCTGTCCTATGTAGTCATGGGTGGGTATTATACCTGTTCCATTGGTAACTTCAAACTCTGCTGAGGCCGAAGTAGATATGTATTCATTTGCTGAGGATGCAAGAACATCTTCTTTCCAGTTTTCCAGACCCAAGGACATGTCTGGCCAGTAATTGGTAGATGGGAGAACAGAGTGTTGGTTATGTGGGTTTTTGGAAACAACTGGATCAGAATGCACAGTGCTGCTAGCTGGTGCTGCAAGTCCTTGATTTTCTAATTGCTGATGGCCAAACAAGAGTTCCTGATAAGAAAATGAACTTCCCATAATTCCTTCAGCCTGTTCACCTAGATAACCGAGGTTTTTGAGGTTCCACCCGTCATCACCTTCTGAATTGGATCCTGAGCTGGATCTGATATCTTCACAGGCTTGCAAAACAAAAGATTCTGAAGAACTTTGTGATGAAATAATGTCTTCCTCTGTTTTGTTCGTATGGTTGTTGCCTAAACCAGTAATTTTTTCCGTCATGACATTATTGGTCTTGTTCTCGGATGACTCGGTGGATGTCACTGTGCTATGGTTGCTAGTTGGTTCCCTTAGGATTTTGTGCTGGTAAGATGTTCCATCTGGATATGTTATGCAAACCTCATGGTGTTCAACTGATGGGCTTCCTCCGGTTTTGCTGCACGGTTCGCAGGCAGTTGATTGTTTTAAAGGGAACTTAGCTGCAAGAGACATGAAGGCAGAGCTGCATACAAAGAGAGGTTATGAAAATGGGTTATTAGCTTGTTATATATTTATTTGATTCTGATACTTGTGCCAAGAAAAAGGGTGTACCTTGAAAGATGATCCGAAACATTTTGTGTGAGATAAACGCCTATCACCGAATCAACTACAGATCCTTTCCACTTAGAGAATCTCCTGTCTCCTGCGAAAAGAAAAAAAAGTCAGGTCTTTACATCTTAGATTTTAGTGTTTGACAAGGTAACTTCAATCTTATTTGATGGTTGTTGACGTTTGAGAGTTGTCCCACATTAATTAAATAGTGGGAGAGAGCCTGAATAATAACTTCACTTGAGTGACTTCATGTGTGAGGCCGTAGTGCCGTACAGGTCCCCTTAAATTTACACTGATTGGTTTGTTATTGCTGTTTATCTTGGGGTTAACAATTGGTCAAACTTGACTATTTTGAAGTCAAATTACCTTGATAATATGATTAGATGGCAATTAATAGTATTTTATAGTGTACAATCCTAGAACTGAATAGAATAGACTGTTGTGCTGTAAACATTGGTCTACACGAAATATAGGAATTGCTAATTACCCTAATAAAAATTATCAGGTATGGAAATCTGAATCCATATTTGATAACAAATACCCCAAGAGTTGCATTGTAGAAGAATTTCTATTTTAAACCAGACATTAAACTCAACTCAGGGGAACTCATTACATAGATGCAGAGCTTCTGCAGGAATACTACAGAAAAATGGCAAGAAGCTAATACATTAAAGTCTCGGCTCTGAATCCAGAAACTCCACTACATATACATATATAATAATGGAAACAAAATGACCAATTATATTGACTTAAATGTCAGTAATAACTAATAA
Organism: Euphrasia confusa; assembly: GCA_954870475.1. Classification (NCBI taxonomy): domain Eukaryota; kingdom Viridiplantae; phylum Streptophyta; class Magnoliopsida; order Lamiales; family Orobanchaceae; genus Euphrasia; species Euphrasia confusa. The sequence continues at coordinate 26,661,483 of OX940967.1, forward strand.
GGAAGGTTTCTTGGCCAAGTACATAACTGTATTATGTTAAGTTACTGATAACCAGCTAAATATCTAATTGTTAACCTCGTGCTGTAGGAAAGTTCATGGACCAACATAAGCTCCATTCTCCACCCAGAATAATAAGGTTAGTTAATCTTCTCTAGCACATTAAGATGTAGGCTATGATTCTTGATAACAAGTTTATTAATACTTGTATTCATTTTTATATTTCTAATGTCAAGTTGTACACATTTGTGACCTAATGTGACAGGGAAAAATCATAGAATTTAGGAGCATTAGATATTTTGTGGATATGATCTATAAGATATTAAAATTGAAATTGTGTTGATGTTATGGAAGAAAATACCTTGGATTAGGTGCATTCTTGCAATGAACGAGTCCACTCGACCACGGAAGACTTTTCTCTCTTCTTCCCACCATTTTTGCTTCTTAGTATCCATCGTTTCAGCACCTTCACTTCCTTCCTTGCCCATTAAAAGATTCCACAATCTATTTGTCTCTGGATCAAGGTCCACTCTAGGCCGTGGCCGGTGTTTTTTGACCGAATCAAATTCCTTGTATGGCACAACAGCACCATCTCCTTTGTATGGCACAACAACACCATCTCCTTTGTATGAAACAACAGCATCATATCCTTTATATGGAACAAGTGAACTTTGCCCTTTGTTAGTCCATATATGGAGTCCTTTCAAAAGGTTTGTGATATAATCAACTGAAATCATCCTCTCTTCTTGCAACCCTGATAACCCAAAAAACAGAACAGCTTTAGTTATTTCTAAAGAACATATTCATCTTTATGTTAACATATTAACTTACTGAAAGGCTTTACCTGCGCCTTTCATGGCAGAATTCCTCAAATTTATTCTGTTCTTGGCCTCTAGATCAAGATGCTTATCTATCATGGGTCCCTGTTTAGACAATGTTTGTCCATACATACGCCTCTTCACTTCAATACGTTCAGTGGAATTTCCAATACCATTTATTGGAATGGATTTATGGTCCCTTGGAGATGCAGAACCCAGGTTCCAGTTTGTAACCACTTGTTTTGAACATAAATGCATTTGAGATAAAGCACGTTGCTGGTGAAACTCAGGTCTCAAATCCGGGTAGTTCATACACAAATCACGATTCAACTTATTCGAGATATCATTTGGGTTTCTGGAGATACTATGTCCTCTAATGTTGGAATTTGCCCATTCACCACTCTGGAAATTCTTACTCCGTCCAATTTGTCCAGAAAAGTCGTCATACATTGTGACCCCAGCAGGTGTGCATGATGATGAGGTTCCATGGAATTTATAATCAACATTTGCTTTCCCGCACATATCTAAACCATTTCTCCACAAACCACTGCCGTCTCTGTTATAGTGGCCCGTGGCAGAGACTTCCTTGGACCAAAGTTTAGAACCTGTCAGAGTTATAGCATGTGGATGTCTCATCTGGGCTCCTTGAATCGCTGTGACATCCACAAGTTGATGATGCATATTCTGAACAGTTGATTGCCTTGTACTGCTGTATGAATTCAGTAAACTGGAATTCGAATGAACGACATGCGGGTCCAGGCCTCCACTGATGCAATGATGCTCCTGAGTAATTTGGTTTGCACTAGAATTTTGCATATTTATGGTCCTGGCAATGACATTCAAGGGGTGATTTCTTGGTGGGGCCATATTTACCAGTGCCAATGACTCTTGAGGAGTGACTATATTGTTTGACTGGGAATACATGTTTATGTTCCCCGTAGATGTCGATGGCCCCGTTAAATTTGTGGACCAATCTGAGTTTTGAGCATCCAAGTTCAAGTTGAAAGGGATCTTGTAACCCCCTTCGTTATTTTGTGCCTTGTCGTTCAATCCCTTGTCATGACTCTCTCTCTTTGCTTCGTTCTCCGAGTCGAAGTTCAATTTCCTATTGCGTATTTTTGACTTTTTGGCAGGCCCGCCATTTGGTGGCTCAACGGCATTTACTTCATTGACCACTGGTGTTTCCGAAGCATTAACGTCATTTTTGCGCACATACTTCCTTTTCACTTTAGAATTATCATCGGGAGTTTGGCATTTTGCATCTCTATCAGGCTTCGGGGTCTGTTTGGGCTTCCCTTCCCTTATTACCTTTGGGCGGTGCTTCTTTCTCCTGGGTGGTTTCTGCTGAGGTGTCTGGTTCAGATCAATCCCACCATTTTCATTAGCTGCAACGGACTCACTTGGAGTGCCAAGCAATACTTCACTATGGTCTCTTATGCGGATTTCAGGGAGTGGAGATGGTAAGACAACATTATTCTGAGCATGTTTTTCTTGAGTTGAGGTTCCGTCTGTCAAAGAATTCGGCTCTTGAGATATCTGATAAGTGTTGGACTGCTTTTGCAGCCCCGGTGTTACTGGGACAGATGGAAAGGGCCTCAGAGATCTCGAGGATTCGCTGGCTTCCGGTCTTGGAGGTAAGTTTAGGTTATAGTTGCGGTGGGAAAGTGAACCTGTGGAAAATGCAACATCATATTCTTGATTGTGTCAAATAGCCATTTAAGTTCTGAGAAAATAAAATATAATCCGTGCATTGTGTACTTATCGAAAGTCATTTTTAGCTATTATTTTGAAGATTGTTACACAGTCACACAAATTTCTGTATGAGTAATGAGAAAGAGCAAGGGATGTAAATGTAATAATCTATGCTAAAAGGCTGTCAAGTCATAGAGCGTTTCCTTTGTCATTTTAGCTTCACGTTACATGGATGCCATTGTGAGTACAAAAAAATGACAATTATTATTCTGTTTTTGCTCATGTGACACAATTTTAAATTCCTACTCCAATTTATTATTTAGGGTGAAGGTTTTTGGTGTGTGATGACTCATGAGTTGAATGTGATATATCTTCATGACTTTTTAGGAGAGAAATGTAAAAAAGCAAGGAGAACAAATACAAAAACCATAACACGCAAATAGCACACTCACTGTTTGTCGTTTCCTGTAGGTTGCAACTGCCCTTGTCACCATTGGAATGCAACATGTGACTTTGCCAGATTTCGCCACCACCAAACGATGAGGCGTAAGCTTTCTCGTTATTGCTTCCCACACCAACCTTGATGTTTCTGCCCGGTGGCGTGTTACGGGCCATACCCATCAAATCCTCTAAAGAATTAACCTTCCGAGGGGTTGCAACTTCACCGAAATCCAGCACACTGGAAGAGCCGCCGGCACTGCTGGAAATTTGGTGATTGTAGCTCACAAACTTCTGCATTGTGCTAAAATCCTGAATACCCACTGGGTCAGAAATCCGATTGCCTGCATTTTGACCGTTTTGCCCCTTGCTGTGCAGCCCATACGCTGTTCCTGGGTTGTTATTCGGCTGCAACATATTATGCGTTTCGACTGGAGGAGCAACATGTTGAGTGCTATGATATTCGTGACTTGGGCTTGCTCGACTGTTTAGGTTTAGATCCTGAGACGGGTTGTTACCCGGGTCTCGTAAAACTCCGCTGTAAAATCCGATCAAGTCTTGCCAATTCTCTTCCCCTATCGGTTTTTGAGGCCAATTTTCTCCTATTGGGATATGAGGCATTCCCGATTGAGCGTTGATCGATCTTTGTAAAATTGGCCTGCCCGGCGTTGAGGGGATCCAAATATTTCCATTCGGCGTAACCCCATTCCCCCGGGCAATCGGAAATCCCCTACCCTGATTCATCCTTCAAAAACTGATTCTACTCCTCTCCTCTCTCTCTATATGTATATAAAGATTGATTTTTTTTTCCTCCTTTCCCCAAATCAAATCACCCCATTGATCTGCAAGAATACAGTGAAATCGGTTGAAGAAATTCCAAAATGGCAGAAACAACTATTAAAAGAAAAGCAAGAACTTCCTAAAAGTGAAATTTAGCATATGCAAAACATGTGAGCAATTCACACAATTAAAAAGTTCAGTTAAAAATCTGGTGCAATGAATGCCCCCATAAACTCAATTTCCCAAATTAACTTTGAAAAATGTACCAAAAACAAATCAAGAAAATTCAACCCACAATTGAATTGTTGAAACCCACAAATCTAAATGCAATTAAATGAAGGAAAAGAAAAAAGAAAAAAAAAATAGAGAATGAAAACACTGACCGATCTGTGTGTTGTGAGGGATGAGCTTTGAAACGAGTCAATGGAGAAGAAGAGAGAGAGTAGTTGTTATTTTATTATTATTATTATTATTATTATTATTATTACAGTAAAAGAGTTTAGAGAGGGAAAATGTAAGAGAGAAGAAAAGGAAGGAGTCGCAAACAAGTAAATAAACAAATGTGTACAGTAATGCAATTGCGATGCATGGGTAAGGCTTATTAGGCGGATACATAGAGATTTTCTTTTTCTTTTTTCATATTCTTTTTTATTTGTTTATTTATTTTTGGTCAAATTAAAATTTAAAGCATCAAATCTTTGAAAATCTCCATTTACAGGAAAATTTTGGAATTCATTTTGACATTAACTCAGTTGTTTGTTTTGAGGTGATTGCAATTTATATGGTTTGTACTACAGAGTATTACATAAATCTATGGAGATTTATGGTATCCCAAAATTTATATGGTTTGTACTACATAGTATTACACAAATTTATAGTATTGTATCAAGTATTTATTTATTTTATTTACTGATAAATGCCAATTAAATCAATCTGATTTGCTTTTTATTTTAGTGGAATGCCAAATGAAGTTTAGGGTAAACAATAACTACGTCTTATTTTAAATTTAATTTCAGTTCATTTCAAATTCAGTTCAATTCCACATATTTCTCTTGCTTGTTGCTACCGGTAGTTGGTGATGGCAAAAAAAAAAGTTTACAAAGACGTCAACCTCTTAACATGGGTTGGGTTACTTATATTAGATCCCTGTTGCTAATATTTTAGATGTTCGACATATTTTAGTGTTGGTTCCTAATTTTATTTTTCTTATGTTCTTAATGAAGTGTTCCATATCTTTTATAGTCAGTTTAAGAACTTGAGATAAATTAAAACTGGGGTGACGTGATAATATAATTGTAACTTAAGCCGCTATAAAAAAAGAAGGTCAACATGTAAAAGTTGACTTGTAATGTACAAAATAACTCCTAATTGTACTGAAAAAGAGACATTTAATTTACTCTGTGTCACTTATGTTCAAATTTTGTTTAACTATTATGACAGTTAAAACTAAACATTTACAATTTTGTAATTATAACTTTTATAATTTTTACTAATTATATAATATTTAACAATTTTTAAAAATAAACATCAAAAATTGATGTTAAAAAAGAAAAACTAACTATTTTCTTCTTAGCATATAAGAATATAAATAAACAGTAGTTCGTGACTTGCAACAAGTAAGATGATGTGTTGTAATAACTTAAAACAACATAATATCCTATAAGAATATACTTGTAAGATTTCGTGTTTTAACTTGAAAAATTGTAAAAATTAAATATTTTCATTATACTTGTAAGATTCCGTCTTTTAATAACTTAAAACATTGTGAGTTACAACTTTGTATGTAAGTATCTTGAAAAATTGTAAAAACTACGTGAATTATTAAGAATATAAGTAAGTTCGTGAATTACAACAATTTTAATAAGTTAAAACAATCCGTCTTTTAATAACTTAAAACATTGTGAGTTACAACTTTGTATGTAAGTATCTTGAAAATTGTAAAAACTACGTGAATTATTAAGAATATAAGTAAGTTCGTGAATTACAACAATTTTAATAAGTTAAAACAATATAAGTTCGTAACTTAGTAACTTACCACTTTGTGGGTAATTAACTTAAAAAACTTGGAAGAATTATTTAATAAAAAAATCAAACTTAAATAAAAATTATAACAATCTAACTTATCTTATAATTTGTACGGTCATAATGATAATTCACATAATCTAAATTTATAGGATAAGGGTCATATATAACGATAATTCACATAATCTAATGATTATAATTCATTCACTAAAATTATCTAAATCACACAAAAAAAATTTAAAATACTTTTTTAAAATCCATACAAATAGTATTTATTTTAATTTTCAACCAAAGCACGTGAAAAAATAAGTTAAAAAATCTAACATAAATAAAATATTAAATTTTTTATTTTAATTTCTAAACAAAATTAAAAAAATCTAACAAAAAAAAATATTAAAAAAACTCCACGTAACTTGAAAAAAATAAGTTAAAAAAATCTAACATAAATAAAATATTAAAATATTTATTTTAATTTCCAAACAAAGTAAAGTTAAAAAATAAGTTAAAAATGTATAACAAAATCTAACATAAATAAAATATTATAACAACTTTGTAACTTACATTGTTAGTTTTTCACATAAATTTATCATAAATTTATGTTGTTAGTTTTTAAGTAGGAAAAAAATCTAACAAAATCTAACATAAATAAATAAAATATTATAAGAACTTCGTAAAATATTATATTTGGCTCGAGAGAAACACGAAAATATATGAGGCTCGATGCGTGTCGTCTGGAGTGTGGCTTCCCAGACGATTTCTATCGTACGGGTCAGGATATTATCGCTACGACTCCCTGATTTTTTCTGATACGAGCAGGGTATGACATATAGCCTAGAAATTGTGTTTGTATTTTTTAGTACTATATATATATATATATATATATATATATATATATATATATATATATATATATATATATATATATATATATATATATATATATATTTATTTAAGTTTTAATTCTTCCTAATTTTGAAAAAATTCACATAAATAAAAAATTATACTAACAACTTCGTAACTTATAACTTAGCAACTTAGATTACTAGTTGAAAGAATTCAAACTTATAACTTACATTGCTAGTTGAAAGAATTCAAACTTAAAATTCAATAAAAATTATTAACGTTCCATGTAGATTGAGGGTAGGTGCACATGTATATAAATTATATAAATAAAAAATAAATATTAAGGCAATGTAAATATTAATGAAATGAAAATTATATAGACTAATCTATAACCGTTAGATTTTGACACTGCTTATGGTGCAGTGAAAAATAGCACTTCACCCACCATCAATCCTCCATGTTCAAGTTAAAAAAATCATACATAAATAAAAAATTACAACATAACTTACATTGTCAATTTTCACATAAAATTAAATTTTGGACAAATATATAACTCTGATCAAACTTCATATTTATCATGAGAGACTTACATTGTCAATTTTATATATAATTAAATTTAGATTTTCACAATTGCATAACTCTCAAACTTAATATTACTTAATATTTCAAACTTAAAATACAACCTTGTCGTTACTTGTTGTTAGTATCACTGTTGTTAGTAAATTTTATGGTGACTAACAAAAAAGTCACTATTTTTAGTAAATTTTATCATGACTAACAACTTTGTCGTTATAGTAAATAATGTGAAAAAATTCAAACTTAAAAAAAAATATTAATTTTTGTCCAAGTTAAAAAAATCAGACATAAATAAAAAATTATAACGTGACTTACATATTTTTTTAGGTTTTTTACAATTGTATAATTTGTCAGGGTTGTTAGCTCATTGAGCCCTCGAATTAAGGATTAAAGTATCTACGTTCGAACTCCAAGACACTGCAATTCACCTCTTACAAAAACTCTCAAACTTAATATTTATCATGATTATAGTAAATAATGTGAAAGAATTCAAACTTAAAATAAATAAACAAATATTAACTTAATGTCCAAGTTAAACAAATCAGACATAAAGAGATTTACATTGTCAGTTTTCACATAATTTTTTAAGTTTTTTACAACTGTCTCAAACTTAATATTTATCATTATTATAGTAAATAGTGTGAAAGAATTAAAATTTAAAATAAATAAACAAATATTATCCTCATGTCCAAATTAAAAATTATAACGTGATTTACATTATCAGTTTTCACATGAATTTTTAAGTTTTTTATATAACTCTCAAGTTTAATATTTATCACGACAATTTGAATTTGAAACAAAAATTATTTACTTCCCTTTATAAAATTTAACATAAATAAAAAAATATATTAACAACTTCGTAACTTACATCTTAACTTTAAAAAGTTTAACATAAATAAAAAATTATACTAACAACTTCGTAACTCACATCTTGTAATTTACATCAACTTCGTAACTTACATTGTCAGTTAAAGAATTCAAACTTAAAATACAGCATGTTCGGATCGATTAAGGGGCATCAGTACCAAATTGCACCGAATATTATGTTGTGCATTCTACACTATTACATTGTAATTAATCCAATCGCTGCTGTTAATTATAATTATATATTTATACGTACAATACACAAATAAACAATAATTATTTAACGAAAAAATAAATAAGTAATTATAATTATATAGTTATGCAATGCACAAATAAACAACAATTACTTAACGCAAATAAATAATTAAAATATGTACATATTATTTACTCTTGATTTGTAATGTACTTAACGCAAATAAATAGTTAAAATATATATAAAATAATTAATTGTTTTTTAAGACATTTCACTCAGGAAAACTTATTTTTAAGCTTATAAATTTTTTAATAGCTATTGTAAGTTATTAATTTTATTATTTTACTTTAAAATTGTTTAAATAAATTTTATCATGAATTATATAGAATGTTGAAAAATCGAAAAAAAAAATTAAGCAAAAAATATAATGTATAAATTGTAATATACAAAATATTATTTTATTTAATTTTAATGTTATTAACCGTATTTATAAAATATTTATAAGTTAAATAGTATAAAATATTAAAAAAAAAATTATATACAATATTAAATAAAATAAACTAATTTGAAAGATAAGCTTGAAAATATATTTAATAGAAAAAATTATGTTTTTAAATTTGCATGGATATTATATATATATATATATATATATATATATATTATTTTTCACATTTTTTTCGTGCTCCACACATTTATTAATTCTCACAAATTTTATAAAATATATTTTATTTTTAAATTATTTTTCACATTTTTGCGTGCTCCACATATTTATTAAATTTGTATTCTATTTATAATTTACTTTTATATAAATATTTATTTGTGTATTATTATTATTTGGTTTATTAATTTTGTGTTCTATTTATAATTTACTTTTATATAAATATTTATTAATTTTATGTTCCATTTATAATTTACTTTTATATAAATATTTATTTGTGTGTTCCACACATTTATAATGAAAGAAGAACTGACGAATTTTCAGCCATGTTGCATTTCTAGGATATTTAGAGCGTTTTTCAATAACCTTTTTAAGAAGGTGGACAAATTTCGCTGACTCTGAAACGCATACAAGATACATAATATAATACACAATATTAAATAAAATAAACTAATTTGAAAGATAAGCTTGAAAATATATTTAATAGAAAAAATTATGTTTTTAAATGTGCATGGATATTATATATATATATATATATATATATATAATATAAGATTTTTTTAAATGTGCATGATTATATATAAAGGGCAGAGTGATTTTTAATCGTTAAATTCAATTTGGCACCGATGTCCCTTAATCCAGAATTACGTATAAAATTATAACAACACAATCAATTTGACCGTGAACAACTTTATCGTTATAGTAAATAATTTGAAAGAATTCAAACTTAAAATAAATAAACAAATATTAACTTTATGTCTAAGTTAAAAAAATCAGACATAAATAAAAAATTACAACATGACTTAGTAACTTACATTGTCATTTGCAATTAAATAGTTTTCACATAAAATTAAATTTTGGACAAATGTATAACTCTCAAACTTAATATTTATCATGACGAATTGAGACTTATATATATATATATATATATATATATATATATATATATATATATATATATATAATGGTATTTAAAAGTTTGATTTTTAAATTACTACTAACCTATAGAAATGATTGACTCAATAAAATAAAATTATTCTTCAACAAAATTTAAAACTTGATATTTTTTTTTATGCTTCAACAAAATTTAAAACTTGATTTGTTTTTTCTATAACTGAAAAGTCTTGATGTTGTAAACTAGTCAATTACTACAGGCATTCGGGTCCACGTACATGTCCATGTTGAAAAACTTAATAATAATATTGTGAAAATTGCATTCTTACTATTTCGGAAAAATAAAATGTATGAAAAACTTAATAATAATATTGTGAAAATTGCATTATTACTATTTTGGAAAAATTAAATGTATTTTTGTGAAAAAAATTAATGAAGTATATAATTGTGTAAATTACAATATTAATACAATGTAGTTTTTTGAGAAAAAAAAAACAATATTAACATTGTGAAGAATACATATTATTACTACTTGACAGGGGTTGACAAACAAGTTCAATTTTCTTAAAAATTCATTAAGGTAAATAGGTCAGACTTAAACCCGCAAATTATGATTTCAATCATAACTATTCTTCAATATTGTACTTACCTTTGTTTCGAAAAGAGTTGACATACTTTTTCGGACACATAAATTAAGTAAAATATTAATTTTTTATTGACAAAAAATAAAAAGTACAAATTTATTTGTAATTGGAAAAATAAAATAATTTTATATAAAATTTAAAAAATAGGTGAACAAAGTAAGTTGACATAGAGCTCTGAGTTTGAGTTCATGATATACATGAACTTTATATCCTCAATTCCTCATTGAGCTAATTAATTAGTTAACTTTATTCATCATTTTTTTTATGATAATCATTGTTAAAGTTGGCGGGTGATAAGGTTGTACAACATATATGTGAACAATAACATTTGTTACGTTGTACATAATTTATTTATAAAACTTTGCTATGCTATTTTCATTTGGACACAATTGCGTTTGAGATTAATTTAATTAAAATTAAGTTTAATAAGGAAAATAATGCAACTAACGAAAATTATTACTATTAAATATTCATGTGTTTGAGTTTAGTTTAGAGAGCGTGTACTTTGTCATAGTAATTTTACTACTTTGAAAGTAGTTGCATAAGCTAAACAATTTGAATATTTTGATTTATAAAATTTCTTGTGAATCAAAGTTAGCTACTATGTGAAAGTATCATTTTCATGTGAAAGTAGTTGCATATTGTGATCATTTTTTATTTAGAATGTTATATAAAAAATATCATATTTTTCGCTCAAACAAGCATATGAAAGACGCGTTAATATAAATGAGTTGTAAAAGCATCATAGGTGAAAAAGATGGATTCACAAACCGTACTACTACGTGTACTTGTGTTTGCAGCGAAATAAAACATTTTAATGATTTTTTTTTTGTAATGTTATTTGACACACGTGTGTTTTGTGTTCACTTGACTAATTGATATTAATTGGTTTAAATTCTTCAAATCTAATTATGCAAAAAGGTGTTATGTGTCTTGTAGTAGTGAAAAACAATCTTGTAATTTTATTTGATGTTGTGTTGTTTTGACATTTTTTTGTGAGGTACATATTTAATAATAGTGTGATCAACACTTGAAGTTATAACTTTAGATCTAACATAAGGTTTTTTAACTAATTGTGATGCACTTTAATTTGTTGAGTTTTTAGTTCTAAAAAATTATTGGTCCATATGCCTTTGAAATCCTATTAATTCAATTGGAATGTTATGGGTTTCCCATTGTTAACATTTCTTCGAGTTTAGATTTAATTGATTTCAATTTCTTGATGTTTTATTTGTCTTCTTCACACTTAGATTTTATTTAACTCAATATTATATTTTTTTGTCACAAGTACTTCGAACTTTGTCAATTTTTTTTGTAAGCAGTGTTATTTGTTTGCAATAACTTAGCAGTATGATATTGTTTCTTGTATTTGGCTTGAAGACAATCAAACAAGGGAAATTTTGGAATTGAGGTACTTTTGAATGTTTTTATATAATTAAGGACACTAATTTTACTTAATTATAAGTTAAGGCTAATTTCCAAAATTTGCCTTCTTACATATATACATACATAGGCGTAAGAGTATCATAGTTATTATCAATTTTAAAAGTCACCCTAAATTGTAAAAAAAAAAAATTAGTACCTTGTTTTATATAGAATAAAAAAAATAGTATCCTTATTTGTGAAGTGAAAGAAAAAAAGTTTTTTATAATAATGAAAATCAATGTAATTAATTATTCTTTAATAATACTATTAAACAATGATTTGAGTTCAAACAGATTAGTAATAGTATCTTCCTCAGATATGTTCTCATCTTAACTATGTGAATCACTCGCAATAGAAGTTACAAAATAAAGTTAAATAAGCATGATCATTAGATCATATATTGTTGTCAAAACCTCAAATTCTATTGAGTCGTTAAAATTTGATACGATTGTTTGGAGAAAATAGCTTGAAAATGTTGTTTTTGAGTTGAATTCAAAGATATTCACTTAGTGTGTCAAATGACCCGTTTTAGTACCAATTGAAAAAAATAGATCGTTCACATAAATTATAGTTTATCTATTTGCAAATAAATAAAATAATGTACAGAGAACTTCTTAAACAAAGAACACAAAATGCCAATTAAAAATGCTATTTAATTTTCTAGTAACTGTTCAAAGAACAGAAAATAGTGAGGAAAAATATTTTACAAAGTGTATAAATACATAGCCTTAGAGGCAATAAAATTGCACTATAAGAATTATTAAAATCAATTTCTGAAAACGGAAACAATGAAAATACAACAACAATAACTAACTATTATGCCAGCACAAAATTTTAAGAAATAAAAACGTATTAAAATAATTGATTTCTCTTGAATAATTTCGAAATAAAATTCTTCCACCAACCATATTTCTATGATCTTTATCTTATTAAGACTGAAAAGATAAATGATTTTTTTTACCGTAAAACACACACTCAAAATTGAACTATCAGTCACACACGTATAACTATATAAGCATTTTTATTATTATCATTATTATTATTATTATTATTATTATTATTAGGAAAAAAAATCTCAACTTGACCGGTAGACGGTAGTATATAAAACAAAAACAAAAATAAAATTGAGTACATTCGCTTTTCTTCAAAAGAATCAAAGGTTTTATTGGCCTAGGAAAAATAGAGGATAAAAGTACTTTGTTTTCTAACGTTTGGTCATCAAATTTTTGCACATTTTGATTTTCTTGTTCAACCTTTTCTATTTTCATTTCGCCTTCTTTTTTTGTTTACATATATCTCACTTGTTACACGTCAACGGGGGCATGACTTAAAACGATTGTGTAATCAATCCTCTTTTTACAAATCTCACATAATTTTGTTTTTATTGTACACTAATTTTGTAAACAATAAGATATCTTCACACAACAACAGTTCATAGTGTAACGAAAGAACAAGTCAACAAATTCGAAGCGTGTTCATGTCATGTCAAGAAACCATAACCTATATAAACACTTCACACGGTATGAATCGAAGTATCTTAATAATCGTTTTCATATCGTACTGGCCCTCCAACGGTCTAACCAATAGGTTGCGACAGACTTTACTAAAAACATGATTTCCCGAGGCAACAACGAGAAATTTCATTTGACATGAATTGAGTAAGCATCTCTAAAGGGAGAAGACTTGAAATTATAGTTACCATCAAGGAAACATCAGATGTATCAACAGCCTTCAAGGGCAAAAGCTCGAAAAGTCTCTCAGGAGTGGACACGAGAAACTCTGGTTCAAAATTCTTCAAGCTGCATATTAAATTAAATCAGGTAGAGAAGGAAGCCATTATGTGGCCAATCAGAATTTAGATAGTAAATCTAAATTCATTGAAATGGGTTATGGTGCAAACCTATGAATTTGATGGTCTATGGAAGCTCAGGGTTTGTATTCCAACAACTTCCAGGAACTTGCAGATTTGTCGTACCTAATCACATGGTCAATGAGATAACTCGCAAACAATGAGTATGATAAGAGACAGAAAAAGAAAATACACCGAGTATATATAGCAGAAGCAGTTCATATGATATTATGCTGCAACAATGAAAAATCTTCAATTTTCATGAAGAGCACAGCTAATTTTATATGTTTGTAAAGGGAAACTTTAGACTCAATCAAATACCAAAATACATTGATAAGTACTACATTTTAGCTGCAATAAACAAACAAATGGAAAAAAGAGTAAACATTGTAAGCTTTTTCGTGTGATTGCACAAGATACAAAAGGAAAGGACCATCGAAGGATCGACCCTCTTTCTCCTTCAACAAGATGGATCAACAGCCATTGAAGTAATCCAAGCAATTTTCTCTACAGTTGAGCCCCCATTAGCATTAGCATAACAATTCCAAAACTCGAGTCCCCGTGCATTGGCAAACAAAGGCCTGTCCACGTCACTAATAATTAAGGCCACATTAGGATGCATGGAATTATGAATCAAATTCAAACACCCCTTATTGGTCTTGGGATCATGTTCTTCCCAAGAACCATTCGACTTACCCCACTTGATAATCAGCCATGTGGACTTCCCTACATTTACTGCAACCTCTGTGCCCATAAAACTAATAGATTTCACGAATGCGAATTTTCCATTCTCACCACCTGAAATTTTCTCAACTTCTGTAGTCAACCAACGAACGTTCTTATCCATGTGATTCTTGTCTACATCAGAAACTCTTGAACATTTCGGTTTTCCCTCTAGAATTGGAAGGCTAAAGCAACCACACACCATCAAATTAAAAAAAATCATGGATATAATAGAATATTGATGAATGTTTTTTTACCAAATGATTCGTCACGGTAGGATCATGCATTGATACATATTTGCACACACTCGATTCCATATAATGTCTCATGTTGCCAATCGACAAAAAAAATTTGTCAACTTACTCCTAATCACGAAGAGAACACGCATTTATTAGTGAATTACACTATCCTCTGTCCCATTTAGTGTTTCATCTTATGTAAAAACAAACGTGAATATTTCACCAATGTGAGATCATGCATTGATTACAAATTTATACTATCATCTGTCACATGTAGTGTTTGACCTTATACTCCTACGAGCCGAGTGAATGTCAGAAGTACAAAAACAACGTCATCGTATACACATCATATCATACGTCTAAGTGAACAGAGGGTCCCGATTCGAGACATAAGAACATCAATTTCCCTCAACAATAGCAGCATTCATCGAACAAACATAATACCAATCAATAATAATCCCACTATCCTGAAAGAGTAATTAACAAATAAACAGCCATAATTAAAAATAAATATCATGGTTTAATACACTGATTTATCATCAAATAGAACAATGGATCCTGTTAAGACAATGTGTTCGATGAAATTTCGAAGAGAATACAAAAGTTACCTGCGACGCGGCGATAAGATTCCTCCATCAACTCAATCGTCCGATCATTGATTTGATAGGGGTTGCTGCTCATGGAGCGACGACGGGGAACAGGTAGCGAGCATAGCGGAGGTGGCGGTTGTTATTGAAACAATTAAAGAGAGAGTAGCGAAGAAGAAGATGAATCTATATTTTCAATTAATTGACACGGAATAGTGTTTCCCCTTTTATATAAAGTAGTAGGAGAATAGAATTAAAAGTAATTACAAAATGACCCCAAAACTATTGAAATTTACAACAACACCCCTAATAGTTGTTGCAGCCCGTGTGCTTATACATTGTGTGTTTCTCTTGTAGAGTTGTAGACAGTAGTAGTGTTTGATTGGAGTAGTTTAGGAATTATGATAAATTGTATGGGTTTGTTTGTCATTTGAGGAAAGTGTTTTAAGTTTGGTCTCAAACGATGAGGAAACTATAGAAAATGTACTAGTATTTGAATATTCGACATATTGTAATTTTAT
Organism: Euphrasia confusa; assembly: GCA_954870475.1. Lineage (NCBI taxonomy): Eukaryota > Viridiplantae > Streptophyta > Magnoliopsida > Lamiales > Orobanchaceae > Euphrasia > Euphrasia confusa. The sequence goes on from OX940967.1 coordinate 26,677,246, forward strand.
ATTTGATTTTTTAAATGATTTTTTTCTTTGTTTTAGGATTTTTACATTATATTATATTGTGTGTTGATCTTTTTATTAATTTTTCTATTAATTATATAATTAAGAGATAAAAAATTATATAATCACAACTTTCGAACGAGACTCAATATTGTGACAAGATTGAATACACTTTCGACCTTAGTATCGACAAAATAATAATAATTTGACAATAGTATGTTACACGGAGAGTATAAATATAATTCTAAGTATAGTTGGACCTGCCTTCAAAGTAGATTTTGTGAAATTTAAGATACAATAATTTGTATTTGCTACACTAAATTTTAAGAGGTAATAATTAATTTTGATTTTTAAGCTTTTGAGCTCACCCCTCACAATTTTTAGACAAAATTGTTGATTGATTGTGTGTTTATGAATTTATGGAATAGTTGCAGCTATTGTTATTTGATTAATCATGCAAATAGTTAATTTGATACACTAGTAATATTTAGTGGAGGAGCCTACCACTGGTAGGACGATCGACGAGTACTTGGAAATAAGTTAAAACCGATTCTGTTTTTTCACGAATCTTTTTATTGTGGTAAGTAATATTTTCATCATCGGCCTCATTGACCAAACTCGGGTCAGGCAAAAGATTGATCACAACATTCTTTCAGATTCAGGTTGTAGATTGTGAGAGCGCGAATTGTTGATGTATAGCAATATAGCTTGGATGTTAAAATTTATGAGAGGTTTTCAGGACATGAAATTCAAATTCTTGTAATTTAAACTGATCAGATCCTTACTAGCGGAAAAATCTTCACTTTATTATTTACATTTAACTTATTTATAATTTATGAGGAGAGACGAAAAATTCCACCCACTCGATCGTTGGTCTCTCGATCGAGTGGATGTAAATCGAGGGATGTGGCAGAGTAACAAACAACGGTATAATTGTTTAAAATTGCTTGCAAATGTAACGGTTCATACGACTAGCAAAGAGTTGTGTTCGTCGATATTTTTCAGTTTTTGGTAATTCACGTTTTTTTTGCAGTTGCATATAGTACACATGTGGAAGTTGTTAGTGTAACTGACTAGACACTGCACATCAATTTGTCTTATGAGATTTTAAATTTAAATTTGACATTAATACATGTTTACTGCCCTCCTATTTTTACTGTTATTATTTCGAAAAAATATTTTATGTATTAAAACTTTAATTATTAGTTGCACATTAATACATGTTTCTTGCTCTCATGTTTTTTATGGTTACTATATCGAAAAAATATTTTATGTATTAAAACTTTAATTAGTAGATTAAAGAATGCAATTCTCCTATTTTATACGGTTATTATTTTGAAAAAATATTTTATGTATTAAAACTTGAATTATTAATTGCACATTAATACATGTTTCTTGCTCTCCTATTTTTTAGGGTTATTAATGTATTAAAACTTTAATTAGTATAGATTAAATAATGCAATTAATATAATTAAGTATATTTTAATATTTAAAAATATATATCACATTTTTTTTATAAATCATACTATGGTAATTATATATATTATTTTTTAGTTATATATTATTTTTTACTGCTAAAAAGGACGGCTGTTTTGCCAAGTTACTCAACCATGAGTAGAACTTGATTGACTGTTGTTTACCTATAGATGGTCCCTTGAAACGTTTGGAAATTGGAAATTTGTCAGCGTCTTAGAAGTGGAAGTTAATCAAAATGCTTTAATAATAATTATTTTACAAATTAATAAATATATTCAATATTTATATAAAATTAAATTATAAATGGAGCACAAAATTAATAGAAGTGTGGAATTAATTTTGGAGTCTTAGAAGTAGAAGTTAATCAAAATGCTTTAATAATAATTATTTTACAAATTAATAAATATATTCAATATTTATATAAAATTAAATTATAAAATTAAATTAATTTTGGAAATTTGATAGTGTGGAGGAGTTTGACAACAAAAAGCGGCCACCAAAAGGAAGTGGGTGTAATTCTTGAATTTCACTTATTTGTAAACCAAAATCACCAACATGTGAAAGTGGATAAAAAAATAATTTTTAGGCCTTCTCATATTCATCTAGCGTATACTATAAAAAATCCAAGAGACTATGACTTCGAAATTATTGATATAGAGTTCGACCTATCTTCAACAAGTCTCACAACCTTCCAAAGTTAGATAGTGTGAAATATTACAAAGTTGCTGATAAGATCATGTTGCCTTGTCCCGTTGGAAGCTCGGAAAACGTACATATATCAGGATCCATGTGACATCACAGAAAATGGACAGCGTTTATTTCTTTTTAAGAGGAAGTCCCGATGGAACCTCAGGAAAACGTACATATATCAGGATCCATATCACATCACAGAAAATGGACAGCGTTTATTTCTTTTTAAGAGGAAGTGATTTATATTTCATTGGTGTTGATAATAAATACGGATTTTATGAGTTCCCGACAAGGATAGACCTGACAAGGATAGACCTGGATATTAGATTTTCTAAATGGAGACATACAAAGCAAGTTTTTCTTATGACTATAAGACCCTGTTGGAAGCTGCAAAACTTGAGAACAAGGCCGGTATCTCAATTGGTTTTTCTACCTTTGATGACCTTTTATCAAAAGCATTTCTCACTGGTCGGGATACTCCTAAATGCTTAATTGTGAATCAAGAAATAATCACATCGTCAGTATTATATATCCTGGTATGCGTTTAAGAGTAAGCGAAATTTGAGGGAAGAACACCGAACGCCCTAAATATCCTACCTTAGGAGCAAATTTAAGTCGGTAGTTAAATGGGCAAAAGATATGTAACATATTCTCGTGAGTTCTTCTGTCATTATAAATGTGTGGAGCACACAAATAAATATATATATATATAAGTAAATTATAAATAGAACATAAAATTAATAAATGTGTAGAGTACACGAATAATAATAATACACAAATAAATATTTATATAAAAGTAAATTATAAATAGAACACAAAATTAATAAACCAAATAATAATAATACACAAATAAATATTTATATAAAAGTAAATTATAAATAGAACACAAAATTAATAAACTAAATAATAATAATACACAAATAAATATTTATATAAAAGTAAATTATAAATAGAACACAAAATTAATAAATGTGTGGAGCACGCAAAAAATGTGAAAAATAATTTGAGAATAAAATATATTTTATAAAATTTGCGAGAATTAATAAATGTGTGTGAGCAGACAAAAATGTTAAAAATAATTTGAGAATAAAATATATTTTATAAAATTTGCGAGGATTAATAAATGTGTGTGAGCAGGCAAAATTGTTAAAAATAATTTGAAAATAAAATATATTTTATAAAATTTGTGAGGTCGGTGTTCGAATAAACATGTATATGAAAAAGTGGATAAAAAATAATTTTTTTTAGATTAAAAAGTTATTAATTTGGAGCTTCTATTTGTATAAGCGTACTATTAAAAATAGTATAAGATTTTCAAAGAAACAATGAGCACCTAAATGGGCTCGCAAACAAAGGAACTGACAGAAGGATATAAATGGACTAACACTCAAACACGTATAATTCTAATAAGACTTTAACGGTTACTCGGATGAAAGTAAGAAAAACGGGTGCATGAGCTTCCTCCAGTTTGGCAACAAAAAGCGGCCACCAAAAGGAAGTGGGTGCAATTCTTGAATTTCACTTGTAAACCAAAATCATAACATCATTGATGTGAAAGTGGATAAAAAAACAATATTTTTTAATTTCTATTTTCTTTTAGATTAAAAGGTTATTAAAAATTTAACAAAAGAAATGATTGGAGCTTCTATTTGTATAAGAGTACTATTAAAAATATAAGATTTTCTAGCTCGTGATATTGATTAATAAATTTTGTTAGTATTTCTATGAAAGAAAATGGAAATTAAAATTTAGCATGATTAAATATCTATGGTGATTACATTATATCATATATTTTCTAGCCCGTGATACTAATTAATAAATTTTGTTAGTATTTCTATGAAAAAAATTGTAAATTAAAATTTAGCATGATTAAATATCTATGGTGATTACATTATATCATAGATTTTCTAGCCCGTGATACTAATTAATAAATTTTGTTAGTATTTCTATGAAAAAAAATGTAAATTAAAATTTAGCATGATTAAATATCTATGGTAATTACATTATATCATTGCTACGATGAGTACATATTCAATAAAAGTAGTTTACTAATCAACTATCAAGAATATCAATAAATGCATCACAATACACGTGACATAATGCATCCCAATACATGTGACATAATGACCCCTGGTATATTTGCGCCGCGTAATTTAGGTTAGACGGAGGTCTTTACCACATCAGCAATCGTTAATGGTGCTCTGCGAAATTGGATGAGAGATGACATTTGATGATTTTAAAAGACACAGGGCCAAAATTGGATTCGACGCACCGCGCAACTTAAGTTAGACGGAGGTTTTTGCCACGTCAGCAATAGTTAACGGTGTTCTGCAAAATTGGACGGAAATGATGTCATTTGATGATTTTGAAAGACACGAGACCAAAATTAGATAGACCTTAGTTACAAGACGTAAATTGATATTATCTCTTAACTTATTTATATTTTATGAGGAGAGACGAAAAACTTCACTCACTCGATCGTTGGCCCCTCGATCGAGTGGATGTAAATTGAGGGATGTGGCAGAGTAACAAACAACGGTATAATTGTTTAAAATTGCTTGCAAATGTAACGGTTCATACGACTAGCAAAGAGTTGTGTTCGTCGATATTTTTCATTTTTTTGGTAATTCACGTTTTCTTTGCAGTTGCGTCGTACCCGAGTTAATCATTGATGCGAGTTTACGCAAGGTACGTGTACGCAAGCATGTGCTTTGGCTTTGTGGATAAGATATGTAAGCTCATGAATAAATTACATATAGTACACATGTGGAAGTTGTTAGTGCAACTGAGTAGACACTACACATCAATTTGATTTGAAGAAGATGGAAGAAAAAAACAGAGATCTCCTTCCTCTTTTCACTCCTTTCAACATGGGAAACTTTGTTCTATCACACAGGTATTTTATTTTATTTATGTATCCATTAGTTTTTTTTATTTTCTTTTTTGTTGTAATTTTTCAGGGTAGTTTTGGCACCTTTGACAAGATTAAGGTCACACAATTTCAGAGCACAGCCACATGCAATACTTTACTACTCACAAAGAACAACAAATGGTGGTTTTTTGATCTCTGAAGCCGCTGGAATCTCAGAAACAGCTCTTATAGGGTAACTCTTTAATGTACTAGTAGTGTTTTTGAGTTAGAAACAAAGTCGATCGATGTCAGTCAGACTGATCGATGTTATTATACGTATGACAATTAATATGACATTTTTGACTCGTTTGTTTGGATGATTTAAGATATCCAAATGCTCCGGGCATATGGACAAAAGAACAGGTAGAAGCATGGAAGCCAATTGTTGCAGCAGTCCATGAGAAAGGAGGCTTGTTTTTCTGCCAACTCTGGCATGCCGGTCGAGCTTCAACTCATAGTAAAAACTCGTACTTTCACTGATTATGTTTGAATCATCTGAAAAACAACATAAGCTAATTGATATATTTATATATTTTCTTCAATGGTATTGGAATTAAGGTTCCCAGACTAAAGGCAATACTCCAGTTTCAAGCACAGACAAGCCGATTCAGAGTGGTGCATCCGATGGCCAGATACATCCGACGCCCCACAGGCTCACAGCCCGCGAAATCGCTCAAGTCACCGACGATTTTAGAGTAGCCGCCAGAAATGCTATCGAAGCAGGTTACTAAATTTTTTATTGTAATCAATTCTAAGAATGCATTACATTGTTTGATGTGTATTTCGTGTGCTTTTCGTTGTGTTTACAGGTTTCGATGGGGTTGAGATCCATGCAGCAAATGGTTACCTGATTGATGAATTTCTCAAAGACCAAGCGAACGACAGGACAGATGAATACGGTGACAGCTTGAGAAACCGCTGCCGTTTCCTGTTAGAGGTCGTCGAAGCAGTGACGAAAGAGATTGGGCCCCACAAAGTTGGTGTTAGGCTTTCGCCTTACGCTGATTATTACGAATGTGGGGACTCGGACCCTGATTCGCTCGGCCTATACATGGCCGAGTCTCTCAACAATCACGATGTTCTGTATTGCCATGTGATTGAGCCAAGAATGATAACTCATTTTGAAGAGCAGGAAACATCAAGGAATTTGGTACCTATGAGAAATGCTTTTAAAAGAACTTTTATTGTCTCGGGGGGATACAATAGGGATGGCGGAAATGAAGTCTTGAGACGAGGCGAAGCTGATCTCGTAGCATACGGGCGCTTATTCCTGGCTAACCCGGATCTACCAAGGAGATTTGAGCTCGGTTCTGTTCTTAATAAGTACGATAGAAGCACATTTTATACCCAGGATCCTGTGATTGGTTACACAGACTACCCGTTTCTCGAATCAGATTCCTAGTGCTTGAAGACATCAGTCAAGACTCGCTAGTTTCATTTGAAGTGAATGATTTAAGTAGGTTAAATTTAAATGTTTAATGCAACAACTAAACTTGTTGGACTTGTGTAAGATTCAGACCAAAAAGAATTACTACTACAAAATATAGAGTTAACTTATCCTCACAATTCACAGGACATACAGCCCAAATTTCCACCATTCTAATCACAAACTGCAAAGTAGTAAATTCAAAGCAACAATAATGATCATGGTATAAAGAACCGCACAAGTTCTCAAACAAACTATCAAAACTACTTTCTCTTCACAGTATAGATTAACTAATGTATTACATTCATGTGAATCACCGAAAAATTATAAATGAAACGCAGTAGCGAATCAACGCAAACGCATAAGGACACAATGGGAGAATCTATAAGAATTCAAAATAATTAAACCCAGAACACCAGCTCAAAGGAAATGCAGTTCAGCCCGGACCCCAACCATTACTTTAGCATGATACAAGAATAATGTACACAAGAACATACACGTATATACACAAAACTATCAATGAATGTAATGTGAATACCAAATGTTTATATATAAACTAATAGGTCCTGTTTTTCTGCATGTACTCAAAGAGCATCTGAGAACCGCAGCTCAGCTGGACCGGGACCCAATATGCCTTTCTGTTCGGTTATCTTAGCTAGTCCTGAACTTGATTCAGGCTGCACATTCTTTTCATCCTCTCTCCGGGAAGCAGCTGGCCGATCTTTCGGTGGCATCAAAGTAGCCTGTTTCAATTGTCACAATAATAATATTAGTGTATATAGAGTGATTTTGCTATCAATATGCTATAGAAATCTCACAGATCAAATTTAATCAGAAATATATTCTTCATCATCATCATAAGAGTATCAGGAAATAGCCAGCAGTTTAAGATTTAGACCAGTTCTTTAACTATCAATCTGTTTCAGTAGAAGTATCTAATGTAATGTTGCCGATCAAAGAATTTAAAATGACTACACCAAAGATTTCCGCACTTCCTTTATTCTTCTAGGTCAATTTAAAACAGAAGGAGAAGTCCTCGTGTCCCTAGGCACTTACAGATCATCAGAGGAACATTCTAACCTAAAACATTGACTTGTCGCTTTCTAAAAACATTATTATCTCCTTAATGTTCATATTCTTTGCTCTTTGTCCCTGTTGATCAATGTACAACATAGGAATTTCACCCTCATCCTGTGAACCATCTAATCCTTTAACTAAAATTGTCTCATTTGAAACAATTATGATACTAAGACTAAGAGATTTCAATAAACAAAAAAGCTACCATAATTCAAATTACAATGTCATACAATCTTCTGTTCTAAAACTTCACTACAGTGAATCTAGATACAAGTAAACTTTATTTGGCTAATCAAAACAGTAACTATTGTTCACGCACTAAAAATGACGAATTACATATGTTTAGTTTCATGAATGTATATGCACACAATTGATATACTACCTCCCTCTCAACTATATATGCACTGGTTGATCGGCACGCAAATTAAGAAAAATGTTATTTTTTGACTTTTTGACCAAAAGGTTGAGGGTAAAAATGTATTTTTAAGTTAAAAAGTAAAGTAGTTGTAAGTAAAGTTTGAAAAGTAGGTCAAAAAAGTAGGGGTAAAATTGTATTTTAAAGTGAAAAAGTAAAATAATTATTTCCTTTTTAAGGGTGTGCATTATTAGTTGAGACATCCAAAAAGGAAAAGTGTGCATAAATAGTTGGGACGGATGTGGTACAAAAAAATCAAGTATTAAGATACATGCATTGATTATTAGTGATATACACCATGATTTTTTAAGTTACTAAATATATATCCACTGAATCGAGAAAACACTCTTTATAATAAATTACAGATTCACCACATAACTAAAATCTTCCGAAGTTAATAAGTTTTCAATCCCAACGTTATTAACCTATAGAGGTTTTACAATATTCCTATCTTTACGAGTCATGTGATTAGCAAAACATATAGCTAAGCAGTCTCTCACCAAGTTTCGTTGGTACTTTTATATGTTTGTTGTAGCCAACTATAGTTTTCAAGATGTATACATATTCGACCACTATTGAACTATTCAATATTCCAAAGCATGATCCAGTGGACTAAATGAGCGACCTAACACGATCTTTGAAACTATTAGGCTTTAATGGGCATACCCTTATAACCCAAAACATCTAAAAATAATAATCACCTATATATAAAGATATAAATCTTTTAATCATGTCACAACCGCCAGCCACCCAATTACCATATAGAACTCAAAATCATCTCCTCCCACACCCCCTTTTATAGACAAATTCCTCACTTTTCAGCTTACTAACAAAATTGCAATTCACTCCCCAAAACACTAGTCATGATTTTAGTTGTTAGATATACGGGCTCAATCTGTTCCTAAAAGCATGGGCAAATCCTCATCATGTCATAAACAAGTCTATGTCAGCATTGCGTGACAGGAGTGGGTGGACGATATGTGGTATAATTGCACAAATAGGTCACATAGATTGGAAACACGTGTCACCCAACTATTCAGTCCATAAATCAATTACACTAGACAGATTAAAGTTAGTTCAAAAAACTTGAAGACAGTAAACGGTAAAGTGATCATCTAAGAATTAGTAATCATGCTTAAACTTCATGAAATCAGACATAACATGTGTGTTTTGTCAAGTTTAAATGTTTAATCATGCAACACAAAGTAGTATAACAGGATGGAAGACATTATTTATTTGAATTATTCACAAACTGTAATAAAAATACCTTATCTGTACTTGGAACTACTAATTTTATGCAATTCAAAAGAGTATCGTTTAGAAACTAAAAAAAAACATGTTAAAATACCCAATATACGCCTGATTGGAAAATGATATATTTTAAATACATTTACTCGACAAATTAACAGGTCCTATGGTAAATTAGGAAAGACATTCACTCCTTAGTTTTGAAAATGTCACAAGAACTTTGGACAAAGAGTCCAAACTTGACTATTTAAATTCTCTCCTCCTTTTATTCGCTCTTAAGCAGTCTTTCATTACTGAAACAAGTCAACTAGTAAGCATTCTTTTTTGGAAAATTAATGATAAGCCAAATACAGCACTTACTGTAAATTTGACGGAACACACACACACACACACATTTATATATATGTTCTGTTTTTTGGATTTGAAACCATAATTATAATAGGATCAGCAAGTTTCATGGCCAGATATATGACCAGTTTTCAGTAAAATCTTATGTTGTTAATTATTTAATCAATAATCTCTACATGTCCATTATTGTTTTCTGTATTTTCTAATTTGTGCTGATTTCTAACTTTTACAACGTAGCTCCATGAGAAGGAGGAATTCAAACTTATATGTTAAGGCTTATCCTGAGTGATACAATACTTGATCACATTTTAATTTTCTTTGAAGAAGAAGACTCATAGAATCAAAGTCAAACCATAATGTAGTCAGAATGAGGTTCTTTTCAGATTCTAAAATCAAATCTTTCCTACCACAGATGTGAAATTAGAGCAAAGGGTATGGAAAAAACTTTTTCTACTACATGGATAAACTGTTAGTGATAGAACTGATATCTGCTAAAAAATTGTTTTCCATATCGCCTTCTTAATACCACAACACTTGCCTCATCATGATTGCGGCTTGCATCTTCCAAAAATGGGGTCATGAGAGGAGGGGTAATGTCTGGATCTGGTTTCTGAAAGATGAATGTGGTGTATAGACCTGCAACAGATGACTTCCACTAAGTATCCATAGTATTTAAAGAACTTATGAAATCAAGTGTAGTATGAAGGATTGAATCACCTAAAACATCATATGATCTCGGAAGAAGTCTACCCCTTTGGTCAACAAGATTATGACCAGCATCCACAAGCATTCCTGCCAATTGTGCTCTTAAGAGGCAGGTCAACAATGTGAGCACTCTGACAGATATCATAAACTAGAAGCGTGATATTAAGAAATTCAACACAGGAAGCAAATTATCCGTTTTCAACATTAAATTCTGAACTACAACATTCTTTCAAAATTACGATTGTCCAAAAATTAGTTGGCCCACTCCATCTGCCCAAACTGTATATAACCAACTAATTACTGGAGGCAAACAGGAAGAAACTATGAAGCCAGAGTTGCTGAGAAATCTCACCTATTGTCATCATAAAATTCGGTCAGGTTTTGTATCTCTATGTAGTCAATACCAGCCTCTCTAGCCAACCTGCAGGATATCGTATAATTGAATGAGATGTTCATAATAGTATTTCCAAACAATGGAGCATCAAACGAAGTATCAACCTGATCAAACTTGGGAAATGTACTAGGCAATGAGTCTCGCTGGACATGTCACCAGAAAATTTCAGCTGGTACTTTTTACCGAAAAATGGGAACCTTGAAATCAAGAACGTATGTTAGAGAGATCAAATGTCACAAGGTACATGAAATTAACGGAGAGCAATATTTTAATTGCACGCGTACTTCTCTTCCTCAACTTCAAAGGTAATCATGTAGCTCTCCGATCTAATGGAGTTTGGAAAAATGTTTGGTTTCGTTCCACCACCCTTATTGTGGTAGGCTTCAACATTTTTCTGGTACTTAGCCCTACAAGATCCACATGTTAAGACTGCAGTTCTGAAATCCATACAAGCCTCAAGAAACATTAGTAAATATGCTGGTAAAGCAAAAATGTCCAAACAGTGGACATCTGAATACCACATGATCTCATAAATGTAACACAGGGGAAACGAATGTTTACTCAACACATGATTATTGACTAGTGATAGTCAAAGCATATCCATTCAAAATATTGTATAAATTGAAAGTATAAAATATTAAAATATGAATTTATCAATGTTAGTAATAAGATCAGACACGAAAGGAAATCCAATAAGCCCCAAATGTAAGGATTGCATATGCTAGGAAAATGAATATATATACAAAACAACAAGGTTTCACAATTAAAAACATACCATATAGTAGATGAGTCGGGGGTAATACCAAGAAAGTAACCTCCGGGCTTCAGCAAAGATGAGACATTTTGCAACAGTTTCCTCAATTTATCCTCAGTTTCAACACATAACTGCAAATACATGGGTTTTATATTTATGAAGAACGACGTCTTTTAGACCATAAAATACCAGGTAGAAACCATCAGAAAGATCTCCATACCGGCAAATGCTGCATGCAGAAAACAATATCAGCTTGGTTTTCCTTGTTCTTCCAATGCAAGTTAACATCTTCCTGTAGATGACATGCATGTCAGATGCAAACTATAATGGCACATTATAACTAAATGCAAACAAGACTGAAAAACAAGGATATATTAGGAATAGAGAACTATAAGCTCAACAATAATTTATACGATCCAACCCTGATGAACATAGAATTGACAAAAAAAATCACATGAAAATAGAATATTTATTTGCCCACTCTCTATTTCAAAGAAACCTTCAAACTTAATAAGCTTATGCACACCATAGGTATTCAGATCCCTTTATATTTTTCACATTCAAACAGGATGTCACTTTTTTCATTTCTTTGATAATGAATAAACCAAGATAAATTTCTCTGAGATATACAAAATCATCTCCTAGAACTTTAGTCTCTAAAAAGTAATTCACATAGACACCATTCATCTGAAAGAAAACATTCCAGCTAGGCAACCCCACCCCCCTAAGATCAACAACAGAAAGTACAGCTACTAGAAGTAAAAGCATGGTTTAAACGGCTCACAATGCAAGGATCAAACAATAGAAACTCAGAAGTGTAAGCCTTCCGTTGACTCTCCCAGGCTTCCCGCACCTCACTAACTCCAGATGTCTCAACATCTGCAACATTAAACTCCACATCATACATACCTTTTCGGTTAAAGGTCCATCACCAAATACCCCTAAAGTCTGATCAACTCAAGAAACACCACCAAACACGTGATATTTCCGCAAATAGTACTTGTATCAGAAACAAGCTGTAGATAATCGATCAATAAATCACCCCCAATCAAATTGTTTTACTCCAATACACCCCTTTGCAAATACATGTGACCCAACTGAGACACACACACACATATATATAGTACTTGTTTCAGAAACAAGCTGTAAATAATCAATCTATAAAAAGGCTCCCAATAAAATTGTTTTACTCCAATACACCCCTCTTTGCAAATACATGTGACCCAACACACACACACACAAATGAAGAAAAAGTGTTATGGTCATTGAGTTACCGATGCCAATGTAGTGACCAATCTGAGCTTCATCCCACCTTTCCTCATCGGGTACTTTCCCACAATATAGATCACATACCTATCAAAAAATCATACGCATAATCAATCACTAAGATAAATGGGGGGAAATCAGACGAGCGAGAGAAAAGAGGCGTACGGTGGCGTATGGGGAGACGAATATGTTGATGAGAGCGGTTTTGACGAACTGAATCAGACGGTGGTGGGTCGATTCGGCAGGGCGGTGAGGCGGGAACGAACCCTGCATTTTCCCCAACCCTCTAAACCCCCAAAACGGAGCTCGGATTGATGAAACTGGGAAGAGTGAAAATGGGAGGGAAAGTTGAGGGCCGCACCAGAAGCAGCTATTGCATTACTTTAGGGAAATTGTAAATCAGTCCCGTCTTAATTCAATTTTGTGTTTTTACATTTGCAAGTAATTAGGGTTAAATATACTTAATTAGCCTCTATATTCTAATATCCCTTTGTTATTTTTTACCCAATCTCTAACACCAACCATTTATTAATTTTTTAACTTTACTCACAATTCAATCTAATCTAAAACTGTTTTTATTTATTTTATATATAATTTATTTAAATACATACAATCAATTTTAATTTAATTTAAAAAATTAAAATATATTATAAAAAGTTTATTGAAAAAAAAAATCAAAATTAAAAAAAATACAAAATAAAATAAAATAATTTTGTCTTTAACTTAAGTTGATCTCACATTGTATTTTTTTTTTCAAAAAACAAATTTGGTCATTTCTGATCAATTTTCGTAAAAAAAAATGAAGTGGCTGACACATGGCAACGCGCATCCATCGAAATAATGACGTGGCATTCTCGTTAGAGCATCTCCAATGGTATATCCAAACATAGGTATAATTTAGTGACACATCACTTGACACATCACATATATTTTGTACCTATCAATTTGTACCTCAATGTTCCAATGGTGTAAGATAAAATTGTTCACTTTTTGGCATGTGGGACCCACACAACAAGACACAATACAAATTGTACCTAGTATCTAATATTTGATATTCTCTTTTTTCTCTCTCCTATTTGTACATCATTCTCTCAATTGAGAATGCTTTTAGCATGAAACATGACCCACCAGCTACACGTGTGACACATAAGCATTTGGATTTGTTTTAAAAAAAATTAAAATTGTTCCAATTATATATAATAAAATAAAAAGAGTAGTAAATTAAATTAAAAAACATTAACATATCACTATTAAAATTTATTATATTAATTGTAAAAATTTGTATATTAGAATATAATTTAATAATTTTTAAAATAATTTTAACTTTGAAAAATGCTGTATATAATATACATAGGTTATACATTAATTAATGTGCTTTTCTAATTGTAGATTGTTTAGTCAATGCCAAGTGGTTTTCAGCAAATATAAAAGCCCCAAAAATCAAAAACTTATTCGAGCCAAACCGCTTGGCCTCTCTATTTTAGTAACTAATATTGTATGAACATTAAAGGTTCGGATTAAATGTTATTTTGAAGTTTTGATACATATAAGTTGTAATGTGTAGTTTTATTTAAATACAGAACTTTCATCATAACTATTGAATAATAATTTATAATCATATTCAGAGCGTGAATAACATCTTATCACCTTGGTTTGTTGAATATCACCTTATCATCGTATCGACACTGAAATTCGTAGTTTGAAGTTGATGGGTTTTCGATGGAGTGTTTGGGATTTCTGGAATTGAGGATTAGGTTTTTTCTGGAATCAGAAAATTTTAATTTTATTTTTTAAAATTAATTAATGATTTTATTTTTTTGGATCGTGGTGAGTTTTATTTCTAGACCTGAGTTTGCAGAAAATGAATACATGTTCGACAATATGTTTAAATTGACATTGTTTGTTGATTGTTTATTGTTCGAGAAAGAGAGTTTGAAGAAGAAGATGCTCTTCTTTTATTGTTTAATTATTTTTTATTTTTATTTTTGATTAATATTAAAAAAAATGTAAAATATGCTTAAATGACAAATTTGCCCACACATGACAAGAATATTCCATGGAATATTCTGATCCGGCTACCTTAGGTTGCAAGGTGTAAAACAGTCATATATAAGGTACTAAACTGCAACAAAATTCCGATTAGATTGCAAAGTGTAAAAACTTTCAAAACTCGGGTTGCAAAGTGTAATTAACCCTTAAATATACTATTAGTTACTTATTCAACGTAAGCAATTTTTGTCAATTTCGAAGCGTAAAACTCAAATTGAAACTTTTGTTCTTCGTGTCTTTCTAGAATTCTAAATTATTAGATTATAAATAAAAAAAACAAATAAAATATGACAACAAAGTTAAAATAAGAAAAAAAATCATAAAAATAGAAGTTCTAAAGAAATGGCTGAGTTTTTTATAATAAAATTGTTGAGTCTCACTTTACACTTTACATTTAGAAGAATGCACTTTACACCAAAATCATCTATCATTATATTTAATCATACAAAATAAAATGTTTTTTTTTTCTTAATGAAAAAATAAATTTGCTCCATAGATGATATTGATAGATACAAGAGATGTGGACCTTTCCTACCTACGGCTAGAGTGCCCTTTGCATGTGGTCCCTCTTGAACACTATAGTATTTACGGGCAACAAAAATAAATAAATAAATATTCTTGTGTTTTGTACATATATATAATCACGTTTTATTTAAATTTATAGAAAAATACGTGATGATACGTGCGAGAGTGTCTCTAATCTTTGTTTGTACAACAGTACAAATAAAATAAATAACAATTAATTAATTTAAGAAAACAAAATTTATATGTTGAATAATTCCTTAATTTGAAATATTGATGTGTAAGTAATTAAACAAATTATAACTTAGTTGTAAATTTTGTTGTATACGTTTAAGAGTAGCAATTATGTCTTGTGATTTGTGAAAACATATAATTATTCATTCCGAACTGATGGTCACAATTTTTTTGTATACATTGATTCGAGACAGAAGTAGTATATATTGTGTACAAATAATTATAAAACGGACAAAAAAATCTGCAACAATTATATGGAATGGACCTCAATATTATTATTAATTACTGCCAAAAGTTCTTCAAATCCTGCCCCTTTTTTTATTGGACCACACGAAGAAAATGAAAATAAAAATGGATTTTGATTAAGAACTTATTGTTGTGCTGCTAAAAATCTTGTTGGATCTTGTGCGATTAATTGAAGTTGACAACTCTACCAACTGTCCTTTTCATCTCTCAACAATATTCAACAAACCCTTTTTTTTCAAAACTGTAGGCTATGTGTATGTGATGATTTTTGTTTTGAATTCAATGCTTTTGGTGCGTTATATAACCATTGAAAAAAATCCTATAAATTGATGATTCTCCCTTTTTCTCATTTGTAATTTTACAAAAACATTGACCATCGAGTTGACATTAAAAAATAACTGTGTTTCGATTTGAATTATCGCATTTTTATTTGTTGTAAACAAAGTGTGACCTTTCAAATGAGAAAAAAAAAAGTGTAACATTTGTGAGACGAAATCAAATCAAACCATAATGAATATATAAAAAAAAAACATCTTGGTAGTTTGAAAACCAACAAAATTATCCATGCATAATTAAATAAATTAATTATAATTAAGCATGTTGTATATTAATCCACTTCTGATTGATCATGGTTTCGTGTCAATTAGTATAGGGAAAATAAGGCTGTGTACTATTGCTAATCTCAGCCTGATGATGTTGATGTTGATAATCAAGAACCTGATTGGAAGTCGTAGACGACGACGATAACAATAACCCGAAATTGTGGAAATCGAGATTCTGATCATCGTTCAATCCAAGGCTAATAATCGACGGCTGTGGCTGCTGTTGATGGTCCCATATCAAAGAATCCAACGGATGAGGAACATTATTCGGCTCCATCATCATGGAGGGCGGGAATCGAAGTGGGGGAAGCTCGTCGATTTCGTGCTTGGCGGCTTCGAGAAGCCAGTCGACGACTTTGCTCGGCTGGCTGAGCCCTAGCCGGTCCTGGAGGTCGTACAGCTGGATGGCTGTGGGGACGGATAGCCTCACTCGCCTGTCGCGTAAACCCCTCACAGTACACACCTTGCTGTGACGGTCTTTGCCGCCGAAAGCTCGGGAGACGCGAACAATGCGGTGGTCTTTGGATCGGGACGACGAAGACCATGGCGACGAGGCGATTGTCGGTGTGCTTGTGTTGGTTTCTTGCTTCTTGGCTTCTTCTCTAATTTGGAGCATAATGATCTATTTCATAGATTTAAGAATTTCAATTAATAATAATAATAATAATAATTTTGAAAATCAAGTTCTGATTAATTATATATCTTAATATATACTACCGGTTCATAAATAGTTGTCAATGTCATACTTTCTTTGTAATTTTAAAAAAAAAGTATAACAATTGTTTTTGAACAAAATGGGTATTAATAATTTGAAAAATATCTCAAAATTTTAAAAAGTTTTTTTTTTTTCAAATCTAACTAATTTATAAGATATATACTGAACACTAATGTTTATAATGTTAATTTCATCATCAAATAAGAATGTAATAACCAGATCTAAGAAAATAAAACCCTAGTTTTTCTTTCACAATGAACACATACACATCTATAAGATGTCGAAGTATAATCAAGATGAGAGATTATGAAATTAAGCATTAAAATTA
The DNA here is from genome assembly GCA_954870475.1 of Euphrasia confusa. Classification (NCBI taxonomy): domain Eukaryota; kingdom Viridiplantae; phylum Streptophyta; class Magnoliopsida; order Lamiales; family Orobanchaceae; genus Euphrasia; species Euphrasia confusa. Next base: position 26,694,649 of record OX940967.1, read on the forward strand.
ATCATTTAATTATTAATTAGTTTTTCAAAGTAATGTTTTTATTTTATACTACTATATAATTAAATCTTTCTAGAGCTTGGCAATTTTAATTATTATACATAGATGGAAGATATCTTAATTGCAAGGCGTTTTTTACAAAGTAAATCTATCAAATTAAACACCCTCAAATTATACCAACGAGATTTAAAATATATATATTAATTAAATATTAATGAAATTAATAGTAAAAAATAAATAATTGAATAAATGAAAAACAAAACCCTAATTAAACCTAGTTTATTCTGAAAATAGAAACAAAGACTTACGCAATCTTGTGAGTGCGGCTTCTTCTACGATGAGAAATCAGACATGAATCACCTGCGAAGATATATATATATTTATATGAAAAGAAGATAATTAATTCGAGTTTTATTTATAGAGACGAAACGTAGAAGTAGAAAAAAGAAAAGGCAGAGATAGATATGATGCCGGATTTGGACGGTCAATGCTACATGATCATGAGAGGACGAATGGTGGAGAGGGGTGCCACGTGTCCTATATATAACGAACAATTGAATGTGCTTGTCATTATCTCATCAAATGCTTTTTCATCACGCATGCTCTTACATGTAGTATATAGCTTCTTCAATTCAATTCGCTTAGCTTAAGTTTTTAGCTTAAGAAATAATTTCATGATAAAAATGGATCATGACTACAAATTAGAGTCGATAACAAATGAGGGTTTGTGTTTTGACTGATCAATTAACGAATTGAACTGAATAATGCATGTCATGACTCTCACCTCTCGATGGGTCGAACTATGACACGACACTAATCCTTCGTATTTACTTAAAATCAATTAATGATATATAGTGATTATAAAAAGATCTTTTCTAACAAATTAATCTGCTGATATTATTATTATGAAACGAAGAAAGTACTAAATTGTGACAATGGTTCGTGAAAAGGCTGCAGACCATTAGCAACGTCTGCAGCTTGACGTTGCCTCGTGGTGAGGGACCAAACAGATTTCTACATGCTACTATAACAGAACCAAAAGGACCACACGCTAATTAATACTACTACTATTTAAAATTTTAATTAAATTAAAAAAGAATAATTATGATTAATTAATAACTTCCTTTATATTCAGTCCAAGCCATGAAACCTTGTAGATAAATTTATACAAGTAGTTTTTTTTTAATAAATAAATTAGCCAACAGATAATTTAATTGGGATTAATTACGTAAGACTACAAAGAAGACATTATTGTTAGAGCAAGCAAGTACAGTATGATAGGTGATGCAGAGGGAAAAAGGCTGAAATAAGCAGAGCACGTAAAAGTAAAATCCTACTCCTAAACATTTTATTTTTAAATCAAAAAACTTTTCTAGAATGTGGAGTTGGATCAATCGAATCTCTATTTTTCAGAAATATTTTTATATAATTATTTGCACGTGTACTTCTCTAACATAATAAAAATTATGTATATATATGTATACACGTGGTTATCTTAATTTTTCATTAATTAAAAATTCATACTCATATATTTTAACGAACAAAAAAATTGTATTCTTTTGTCTCACCAAAAAGTGATTCGGACTCAATTATGGAACGTAGTAATGCAAAGTGGTGCATTATCTTCCATGACAAAAATAATACTCCGTACTATTTTTATCTCACATTAATGATCACTTCTCTTTTGTAAATTGTAAAATAAATGTGATCATTAATTTGGATGGAATGAGTATTAAAATTTTGTTTTTTTTTTCACTTTTAAATGCACATGTATAATTCTAATTGTATTTTGAAATGTAAAAATAAAAAAAAATTGTTGGTAAAATGTGAAAAATATGTTAAAATTTATTAAAAGTATAAAAAACTCTGAAAATTAAATAGGAAATACGCATTCTTGTATTTTACAACAAAAATGTACTGTAGTATAATAATTAATAAGACTCTGTTTTTTTGGACTGCAATCTGATTAAATGAATTGAATGAATATGAACTGAACGAAATAAACTAGATGGATCTGAAGTAAACTAAATTAATTTTCTTATCAAAATAATAATAATTTTTATAACTTGTTACATATTTATTTAAATATGAATAATATAAAAATATTAATGATATGTATATTAAAATTATTGATTCAAATTATTTTTATTTCTATTTATTTTGAAATGAACTTAATCGAACTAAACTGAAAATTGAAATGATCTCGAAATTAAGCAACGTAGACTATCTTAGTGATACGAATGATGCTATTTTGATAGTAATAGGTAAGCATCTTTTTTAATAAAGCCCAACAAATTGAATTTGAACTCAACTCTAGTCCTGGACAGTTGGAGCAAGTCGTAAGTCAACTAAGCGAAACTCGATAAGGCCCATAAAGCTCGTGGGCTAAATTGAGCCCACACATTTTATTTTACACACATTGACATTTGTATATATTATTAAATACTCCCTCCGGCCATTAATAGATGTCATACTTTCCTGGACACGGAGTTTAAGAAAATTGTTATTGTTTTATTTTTTAATTGAAAAGTAAGGATTAAAATATATTTTAAAAGTGAAAAGTAAAGTAGTTGTGAGTAAGTTTAAAAAGTAGGTGTAGAATAAAATTGTATATTAAAATGAAAAAGTTAGAATAATTATTTCCTTTTTTGGGGTGTGTCAACTATTGTTGGACACCCCAAAAAGGAAAGTATGACAACTGTCTTTGGACCGAGGGAGTACTATTCTAAAATCACTTTCTTTTATCGATATCAAATCATCATACACTTCATACTGATATCAAATATCATACTGATATCAAATCATCATACTTTCATAGTAATTTACAAAAGCGAAATTCACATGAATTTGGTTCAAAGTTGTGCTCGCATAATTTCGATCAAATGATTACATTCACAAATCTGTAAATTAATACTCCCTCCCATCCAAAGCAATAGTCACATGTGGTCAACATTGACTTTTTTCGTCCGTTCAATACATATAATAAATAGTGTACAAAAATTATGAAAAAAATACTAAAATAAATTATAACTATTATATTTTATTTTAGTATTTTTTCATAATTTTTGTAAACAATTTATCATATGTATTGAATGGACAAAAAAAGTCAAAGTTGACCTACTGTGACTATTGCTTTGGGTGAGAGGAAGTAATTGATTGGTCAAACCAATATAAAAAATCTTGAAATTTAAGACCAACTTTGTTCCCATCACAAATCTTTAAATTAATAATTGATTGGTCAAACATAAAAAATCTTGAAATTTAAGACCAACTTTGTTCCAAAAGACGAATCCATCCATATGTTCAAAATTTGAATATAAATTGGAGCTCGTCAGAATAAATAAAATCTTTATTTTACGATATTTTTTATTTTTATTTTTGCACATATTTGATAACAATAATTTGACGGTAATTTTTTGTTTAACAAGATTAAAATTTTGACATTGACAATATATTTATTGTGACATGATGAATTAAATGGTGTTCCATTTAGAATGTAATTAATCATAACGATAAAATTATGTATTTTGAAAAGTGTTTTTTTGGTAATTTTTGGTGTAATTACTAAAAACAACGGTGTAATGTCGTTACTCGTTTGCAAGTACTCTGTATTTGTAAATGGGAATTTTTTTTATTTTTGGTAATTTTAAATTGAAATATTAATTTAACCAAAAATCATGCTCTCTTTCTCTCCCACTCACTCTCTCTCTAATTTCGCATCCTTCTCTCTACACTCCCTTCACTCGGCGTTCGTCTCTCTCGGCTCCGGAGCTAAGGTACTTTCATCAGGCTATGTTTGTGATTTTTAATTGCTTGATCGGATCATGCCGAGCTCAATTTTTGTTCATTTTCTGTCGGGTTTTTGTCAAAATACAAACTGTTTGCTTCTTGTTTTTTGGATTGATCGAGAATATGTGTTAGCGTGAATCGATAGATTTAGTGAATTAAGCTATGCATTCGCGCTAGGGTTTTGTCGTCGATTCATGTCGCGGTTAGATCTGCTGTTAGAACCAGTAAAACCCTTGATTTACATTTGGTTTCGTTTTCGGTTTTCAGATTCAGGTGAATGTTAAATGATTGCAGTTCTGAGAAAATATGATTTTATTGTATAGTATACTGTATATATATACACACACTCCAAGTTGTTACAGTTGATTTTAATTTTTGTTTCTTTTCGTGTTGTCCTCCTTCCAGTGATTAATGAAAACATTTGCTTGTGGATATCTGGGTTTGTGTCGGTTTCTATGTTGGTATAATTCTGTTGTTTGTCAATATTTGGTTTTATGTGATTTTTTTTCTTCTGTTTTTTTAAATTCCTATTGAATGTGATGTTCGGAATTTTGTTCGTAAGTAATTCTATTCTAACTTTTCTTTCTCTTTCACTCTCCGTAGAAATGGCCATGCCAACTGCGACTACTCCTCAACCACCCAGTGCTCAAGTGGTGGGAAATGCCTTTGTTGAGCAGTATTACCATATCCTCCATCACTCTCCTGATCTGGTTTACAGATTTTACCAAGACAATAGCGTGTTGAGTCGACCGAAACCCAATGGGTTGATGACCACTGTGACAACAATGAAAGTAAGTATATTGTGGGTTTTACTCATCGTCAATTTTGTAAAACAAAATTGTTCTCTTCTCTCATTCAAACTTTATCTTATAAGCCCATTTTCTGATGGACTTGTGGAAATTCGATTGGAGATAAGTATTTTTTTTCCCGAGTTCATCTGGCAATATAATGAATTGTGGATGATACCATGATAGGTAGAAGTGTAGAACCCTATATACTACGTGCTTTTCTTAAAACATGCCTTGAACTTAAATATGTATGTGTAGGTGTAGCCTGTAAGCTATAAATCTACTCTTCTTAATGTAATGTAGTTGGTGGATGATAGCTTATCTAACTAACTGGATCTTGACTGCTACTAGTTTTCCCCCTTTTTCGTGAATGAATATTGCAGTTATAACTTATAAGCAATAATCTATATGAATGAGATAAGATCACAAGTGACAGGAAAATAGGTGAAAATTGATTTCTTATCTCTTTGTGATTTGTTGAAGTTTTATAAGCACTCCAGAGCTAATTTATCATTCTGACTGTTATATGTTTAGCATGTAAGTAAAAGAGCTCCTAATAGTAAAATTTATTTAGTTTTCTAATAGTTGTTTGTGATTTCGTTTCCCTTGCTTTCCTGAACTACAGTGAATATGATACATCCTTCTTCCCAAATATACAGTCCTCTTTCTTTATTCAATAATATTTATTCCATTATTTTATTAGTATAAAACATATTTAATTTGCGCTTTTTTGTCTAACATCCTTCATTAAATAAAAATAAATCAAGAACACTTTTCTGTTGTAATTTTCAAACGCTTTGTCATATATTATGTGCAAAGTCAAACCGAAATTTATAAATGGGATGGGGTAAGTTAGTAAAAAAATTCAGTTTACATCTTATTATCTTATTAAACACTTAGCATTCTCTATTTTTGTATTTGAACTAAATTTTTTCTGTTTCAATTTCAACCAGAGTATTAATGAAATAATATGTTCCTTGGAGTACAAAAACTACAAGGCAGAGATAAAGAACGCTGATGCTCAAGATTCTTTCAAGGATGGGGTTATTGTCCTCGTAACTGGGTGCTTGATCGGAAGGGACAATCTGCGAAGAAATTTTTCACAGACATTTTTTCTTGCTCCTCAAGAAGTTGGGTACTATGTTTTAAATGATGTCCTCAGGTATGTGGAGGAGAGTGAACCAGACGCTAATACAAAGGCGGTCATTGTAGTTGACAACCCACCACCGAGTATTATGACACAAATTCCAGGTTGGATTTATGCTTTGTTCTAATATTCTTGTTATCTTAACATAAGCTTATACGGGTTATTGCAATAAACTATAAAATTACTGAATTTATAAAATCCAATCATCTCTCAAAAGTTCTAGTACCTCCTGAAAGTATTACCTTTCAGGGAACTAATCCTCTTATGGGTGGAAGCTTTGAAAGGCTAACATAAGTTGAGGAGGCTATTTGTAATTATCCCTAATCTATCGTTGTTAACAGAGCCTGCTCAGGTGGTTGATCCTCCCAAACCCGATGAGGCAACTTCTCACGTGGTGGAAACCGAGACTATTGGGGATAAAGAAAATGAACTAGTGGTTAATGGGACTACAGCGAGTAATGATAGAGAAATTTTGGTGGAAACCAAATCTCATTCAAACGAGAATCATGCATCAGCAGCAGCAGATGATTCAGTCACTTTTGCATCCCAGGAGGATACTCCAAAGAAGTCATATGCATCAATCCTGAGTTCACAAACAAAGAAGGGACCCACCAAAGTGTATGTTCCGGCTGGTACAGGAAGACTAGCTTCTGCAAAGGCAGAGAAGCCATCCGTCAATCTAACTGTGGAAGTATCAGCCCCACAAGCATCAGATCACCATTCTCCTGTTGAAGCACCAGAAAGTAATGATGCTCAGGATGAAGGTGTGTATATATTACTCATTGGGTTGTTTGACCTCATTTATTGAACTGGAGAAGATTTGGGAAAAAGCTAAACCTGATAATTTTTTACATTACTTGTTTCTTGCAGTTGAGGGTTACTCCATATATATCCGCAATCTGCCTCTAAATGTTACAGTTGATGAGCTTGAAGCTGTTTTCAAGAAATTTGGATCTATTAAGCAGAATGGGGTCCAAGTCAGAAGCAATAAGGTTAGCCTTACCATGACATGTTCTACTATTTGCTGAGCTCATGTTGATACTAATTCCATATCTCCTCTCTTTGCAGCCACAAGGGTTCTGTTTTGGCTTTGTCGAGTTTCAAGAATTCAGCTCCATGCAAAGTGCAATTAAGGTTTGTAATCTTCAAAATTTGCTACTTCTGTTTTTTGTTTTCATCAGAGTTTTGAGTGCTAGGTACCTTTAAATCAATTGTAGACAATCATTTTGGCTGATATTGTGCTTCACTAGTGTGGTGTAAAATTTGATATTATTCCAGAACATTCAGTATCACATTATAGTTATGTAGACCGGATCCAGCAAGCCTTCCATCTGTTTCACCTATTGGAGTCTAAATTGAATGTTTTCTTCCTCTGTAATCTCATATCATATTTTCGAGTACAGGAAGAAGACCTGAGCTTTTTGTTCAACTTTTGTCAAGGACATGATTGACACATTCTTCATTATGAATTTTATATTTCCAATTTTTGATGGGTTAGTTAACAAAATCTACTGAGTTTTAATATAAAAAAACAGTAATATTTCAATTTTCAAGTGTATAAATATTCCCTTCGGCCTCTCTCTCTTATAAACCTTTCACATTGGCACCCCTTATAAGAATCAGTTACTTTTGTTGTTTCATGATTCTCATATTTCCTCATAGACAGTTGTACTGTGGTTTAACTGATTTTACTGTTCTGAGGAACTCATAATTACGAAATGTAGATCATATAATGTTCATTGCTGATGTAACTAAATATTGAAGGATTTTATTCTGCAGGAGTCTCCTGTGACTATTGGTGATCGGCAATCTGCTGTTGAGATAAAGAGAACCACTACTCGAGGTATTATTCCAAAAGCACCATTTTGTGTCCTTGCAACTGTTTCCTTAATTCAATTTAAACATATACTCCGTAGTACAAAAGAGCATGCAATGTTGAACTTAAAAGGGCTTATTACAAAAATATCCTTCAAGGTTCAGTTGAACTACGAAAACAAATCACTGTTTTAAACTTACGCCTACTTATATACATAAAAAACACCCTGAAAAATGATTTATCTTACACTTCCCTTCGAAGTAAAAAATGGAAACATCCTTCAACCTTTTACATTTATGTTACAAGTTACAACATCAGGTCTCACCTGTAAGATATTTGTCTTGTAAATACAAATATCGAGTGGGTATTTGTTATTTAAAAATGAATGCTTTAAATCCTTGAAATAAATTAAAATTAGGCTCAACCTCTAATAAAGGCTACTTACTTGACAACCAATTTTCCTATTTTGCTGGAAATTTATCTACTCAAATATCATACAATAGATTCTCTCTCTCTCTCTCTTTCTCTTTTTTAACCTTTTGTTTTCATGTGCAGTTGGTAATGGGAGGGGCCGTTTTACTTCCCCACGGGGAGGGTTTCGTAATGACAACTTCAGGGGCCGTGGAAACGTTAATTATGGGGGTCGGACCTATGTGGGAAGCGATAGCTTCAGGGGCAGAGGTGGGAATTTCAACGGTGGGAGGAGTGGAGAAGATTATCAACAAGGAAGAGGGAGGGGCAGTCGCCGTCTGAATCAGAATTCAGGCTCGACTTAAAATACTTCAATGCAAGATATATTGGCCGGAAATTTTGGCTTGGCATTAATTTTTCTGTGACCGACCAGCTGGCACGATCCGATTTGATATTTATCGAAAGTTTACTATCATTGAGACGACTTTAGTGTGTAGTCGGTACTCGTGTTGACCAGTCATTCTTTATAAGAGGTTTTTTTCTTTTATTGTGTGTAGGATATGGCTTTTATCCGTAGAGCATAGGGAGAGGACATGTAAAACTTGCAATGACAAGAATGTGTTAATTTCGTCCATCTGATTCAATCGGGCTATTCATCATATTTATTTCTACTTTCTATGACTGAAAATTTTGAACATTACAGTGTTAATTTCGTCCATCTGATTCAATCGGGCTATTCATCATATTTATTTCTACTTTCTATGACTGAAAATTTTGAACATTACATCTTAATCAACTATGTTTAAACTCTCACAAATCTAACTCACTCAACGATGAAACAAAATCTAAGATTTTTCTCAAAAATTCTCAAGTAGATTAGGGCTAGGGCTTAGGGGTATAGCTGTAATTAATCATATTAATGGTTATGCGACCTTTAAATAACACTTGATCTGTCTTATTACCAATTGATTTGCTCAAAAACTATTTATAAAAACCGAAAGATTTACTACGTAAATCCCCCGAGTCGATCTCTCGAGGAGCAATGCTATCGGCACGTGAATGTCGTTTTGTATATGCTAAGTAATAGTTCCAAAAGAGGGAAGAAAATCATTAAACTAGAGGGGGGTTGCAATGAGTGATTGATTAATAACTACGAACGAGTAATTAAAGATAAGTAATTAAAGATCTTTTTGTAACAAATGAGTTGGTAAAGCAAGGGTGTTCCGATTACTCTTCCTAACGAACTAGAGTTGAATTAGATTTATAAACTCCCAATTAACTAATAACCGGACTAAAGAGATCACGGTGTTGTCACGTTCTCCCTCACCAATGATCGTCTAATCACACATCGACCGCATGGTCCACTAGCGATATACTACGAAGTTGTTCGACACGAGACCACAAATCGAGAGGTATAATCGTCCAATTACTAGAAATCGAGCTACTTTAAAAGATCAACTCTAATTCATTGAGGAATTTAATCAAACACCCTCACACAAGTTTAGCTAGCCATCATCAAGCACTCAAAATCACAATCCATAATCGAATACGCCATAATCGAGAGGAAACGAAGGAAATCTCACCACGGGAATAATGGAATCGATGAATGAAGGAGGCGATCGAAAAGAGCTTCCAAAATCGGGACCGAGCTTCAACTTGTCACACGAAAAAACTAATCCGATGGAAACGTCCGTCTCGATGAGGTGAACAACGTTTGTGAATGAGATTTTGTCGGATGCTCGACGTACGGAATTTAGATCGTGAATTTGTGTGGAGAAATTGAAGAACACAAAATGGAGATATAGAAAGCTTGGAGAAGAAGCTAAATGCAATCTCTAAAATTGGGGAAAGATGAAAGTTAGTTACAAAAAATCCAAGCCAAAATGCTATTTATACCCTTTAAAACGAGGGTCAAACAAAGTCAAAGCTAAAATCACACTTCCGGATGCATCATCTTATCTTGTCGTCCGACAGGGAATCCCTGTCGTCCGACAAGTACACAGTCGTACGACGTCTCGGCGGTGTCGTACGACATCATAGCTAGCGTCGATCGCGGTGGATCACGCCGCACGACGTCGGGGTGCACTGGACCCTTGCGTCGCTGCAGCTCAAATTGCGTCGCACGCAGTGAGTTTGTCGTCCGACAGCTTCTGGTGTCGTCCGACAGGCGTGTCGTCCGATATGGGTGTAGTTCAAACTCGTGTCGTCCGACAGGCAGTCAGCCTTCTCCTGAAAAGTCAACTTTCACTCGTTTTCCTCCCGTTTCGCCTACAAAACACGGAATATGCCTCGATCACACTATTCCAACCAATAATGACCAAAGGCTACCTAAAACGGAGGAAAGAGTATCGAAAGAAAGCGGAAAGGAGTACGGACCAACCCAAAATACGCAACAAAAACGGACCAATCACCAATTATCAATAAAACACAGTTTTCTTTTTAATCCCTCCTGCAACACATTCATAAATAAAATTATTACTTTTACTTTTCCATTATAAAACCATTAATTTTTACTTCACTATTTAAAAATTATATACAAGTAATTTATTAATTAAAAAATACATTTGACCTCAAATACCTTCTCTTGAGAATTAACATAATACTACAATATATAATTAACTCACTTAAGAGCATTCTAGTAGGTACAATTCATATATGTAATCAAATTCTACCTAGGTACACATTTGTAGATCTCACGTGCATGAAGAAAAATAATTGCATCTCAAATTATTGGAATAGTAAAGTACATAGGAGTATTTGATAGGTACAAATATTGGTGTCAACTAAATTGTTCTTGCCACGTCATCCAAAGCTCCAAGGACTTGTTTGTGCCGGTGAAGGTGGGGGAGTACATCCACCACAACCTCGGCGGGAAGTCAATCGTCGAGGCCATGATCGTCGAGGTCATGGCCACCGAAGGCCACATGCCGCCAGGGGCGGAGCTAGAAATCTTAAGTTGTGGGGGCTGAATTATTTTAATACATATTTAAGCATATATTAGTGGGGGCTAAACATTAAGTAACACTATTTTTAATAACTTTTTTAAGTAAAAAAAGGAAGGAAAAAAAAAATTGGTGGGGGCTGAAGCCCCCAGAGTGTCCTTCTTAGATCCGCCACTGCCTGCCGCACATCAGCGCGCCCGAGGTCACCATCCCGGTGTTGCTACGACATATAAAACACGATATTGTTGATGCATGAAACGTACGAAATGCAAAAGCTCGTCGTCGTTTTTTTTTTTTCTTCTTCTTCTTCATGATTAATTGTTCAAGAATTTGTATTATTTTGATTAGTATACATGATTAGACGTTTTTGTGTGCGTTTTTTTCGTCAAAATATGAGGTCAATTATAGTTGACTCGGTTATCAATCCAAGAAAACGTAAGAGTACTGGTGTTTTGGTGAATGTAAAGTGTTAGATGCATAAATCATACTTCAAGTCCTAGATTGTAAAGTGTTAGATACATAAATCATACTTCAAGTCCTAGATTCAGGTTGTGTTTATTTAAAATGAGTATTTAACCGTTAATAATCTAAACGTTAGAAATTATTTGCTTTGCGCATTTTTTAACTAATACGGTTGAAAAATGATTTTTCTTATTGTCAAAGATTTAAACAATGAAAATAGATGGAGAGTGTCTAATCGAATTGATAAGGTCATGTAGGAACAAAGTTCAAGTCTACCTGTCTCTCAAGACTAATTAACATTTTTCTTAATAATCTAAACTCTATAGTAGTATGATGTTTTGTGTTTCATTTGATCCGGTAATGGTGTAAAAAGTGTCAAAATTGACACCCCGTGGGCTCGGGATCAAATTTCATTATCCTCCTTGTGCGGTCCCACTTCATATAGTTGAACAAATAACCAAATGACACGTGTCATTTCTATTTTTCTCTCACTCATTTTGAATTTTCTTTTAAACAAATATTATTTAAAATAAAAATAAAATAAAAATATTATTATTTTTAATTTTTTTTATCCTCTTTAAATAGACTATAGGTTTGTATCATTTTAAAACCAAAAGAGTTATTTAAAATGAGTATTTAACCGTTTTAATAATCCAAACTTTAGAAATTATTTGCTTTGCGCCTTTTTTAACTAATACGATTGCCACGTGAAAGTCAAGTTTACGGTAAGTAGGATTGCTTAACTCGTAATTCAACGTTTAGTTCTCCTAGCAATTCGCTTCTGATCAGGTTACGATGCAGAAATTATGTTAATCATAATTAGTCTTACTATTATTACAACTTAATTACTTGATTCATCATATTAGCATTCGAGCTTAAAGATTAATTAGTTAATCATCTTCACAGTGAATTGAACAATAAGAATTACAAGAAAAGAAAACAATGAATCGAACAACAAGAATTACAACAAAAGAAAACATAGATTCAAGCAAACATCCAAAAATGCATAAGAAATTTAATAGAAGAATAAAACAATCGAAAAGTCTAATATAATCTTTAATTAACCAACAGTACAAATTCATCTATAGAAATGTTCATAATCATTCTTAAGCATTTATAAAATCTGAAAGTAAAAGCATAAATAACGATTATGATAATATATTCGGCTTGCGAACTCGATGATGCTCTCGAAGATGTCGGCTCCAAAAAGTTCTCCTAATGATCCTCGATTATTCCACAAAGAAAAGATATGTTTTTCTCTTGCCAAAAATTGCCTATATCCTTCCCCAAACATGTTGAAAATCGCTATGTAACTGTTCTTCATCGCGCCCGCCAGCCCACAATGGCGCTTGACAGGTGGAGGTAGCGACCATACATGGTCGCCACCTGGTCTAGTCCCAAAATCAGCCTATTCGTCATGGACGTCGCGTGGTCGCTACTTGTGCATTTCTCGCTCTTCATTTCGTCTCTTTTTTTTCGATTCTTGACTTGAAATATGAACTAACACACTCCAATATACAGTGAGATCAACGACACACAAATAAACAAAACACACGCTAAAAAAATGACACAAAATGACGCACAAACAAAATAAACATGCACACAACATAAATCAATAATTGGGCAAGTGCTTAAAATATTTCCTTGTACCACTTAATTAATTTTGCAAACACTTATTTTCATATATATCATTGGCAAAACATCATGTTTAAAGTTTAAACCGAATATAATATTGTGAATGTTCAACTCAATTCAATTGAGTGGTAAAAATAATTTATAATATATATATATATATATATATATATATATATATATATATATATATATTATAATTTTAATACATTCATTCATATTAATAATTTCAACTATCAACATTATATATTAACATTTAAATTATTTACACTATAATTTGTTGTAGTTATATTATTGTTTTTTTTGCAATGTATGTATACATTAAATTTTAAATATTTTGAATTAAATATTTGTAAAAATTATATTGAAAATTATAAATTTTATTTACCTAATAAATTATTTAGAAAAATATATAAAAAGAACAATAATAATTATAATTGTTACTAATTATTTGTATTTTTTAATATTAATTATTTTTGTAATTATGTACTCATATGTTTCATGATAATAAAATTCTATCTTTGTAAAATACAATATATATATATATATATATATATATATATTATTAAACGAAGTATATTGTATAATTGAATAATTTTAAATTAATTATTTTTATTTTGGTAATGCAAATTAAAAAGAAATATTAGTATGATTTATTATTGATTTTTAATATATCTAATAAATAGATATACTTCTTCCTTTAAATAATTAATAGATTCATTATTTATTATCATTTGAAAATAAAGAAATATGTTTGTCGTTTGAAAATAAAGATAATATATTTGAAACTCAAATTTAGCGATATATTTTTGAATTATTTTTTTAAATTAATAAGATTACAATAATATTAAGGATATAAAATTACATTATATGATATATAAAAGATGTAAAAAATGAGAGAAACATTATCTTACAAAACTTTTTAAAATAAAATGAATATTATAAGTATATTATTTCAATTTTTTATTTGGTATCTATACTAGTAATGAATACTATTGGTATCTTAATTATCTTTCTTATTTTTGAAGTTATGCAATTAATATTTTTTCTATATTATTCATTAAATAAAAAATTAATTAAATAAATATAAATTAAAATAATATTTGATTTAAAAAATATTTTAATTTGAATGGTGAGATATTTTAAACTTAACATTAAAAAATTTATTAATATGTTTTTAATTTTTTTTATTAATAGATTTATAAATTATACAAACTTATAAATGATGATAATCATTTATATATTATTTGACTTAAATTATACAGATTTATATTAAAAAATGAAAAAAAAAGTGGATGTATAATTACACGACATTACAATTGATAGCATTCAATATAACAAAAGTACTCGTCCTCTGTTTGACATATTACTTGCAAGTAACTCCATTTCCCACATGAAATTTGAAGTAAATTAATATAGGGAAAAATATTCTTTTGTTTTTTTAAAAAAGCCTTTTTTGTTGCGTCCACATAATTAATTAGCATATTAAAATTGTTTATTTTAATAAACAGTTTATTTTCACGCCACACAAGAACAAAAACATTTTAATAAATTGTTTATTTTCAAGCCACTCAAGCAAATTTACTAAACTAGTACAACTTCCCGTGCGATGCACGTGATTTATTTGTTTGAAATAATCTAAAATTTTATTTAATCTCCAAAGTATTTCGCCAAAAAATTATTAATGGATTAAGAAATTATTTTATTTAATATTCGAACTCTCACTGTATGTAAGCTTCTTGGTGCATAACCGAGTGGTAAGGTTTGTGGTGATGGTGAAATTTCCCGGCGACGCAGAGTTCGAATCTCGAATATGACAAATTTTCATTGAAATATTATGAAGTTAGTCCTGGAATTAGACCTATTGGCTATTTCCCACATGTGTCTGCTACTCGGGCACATCCTTCGATTTACATCATACCCGATTGAGGAGCTTCTGGTCTGGTGGGAGAGGAGTTTCTCGTATCTGCATTCCGTTTATCTGGTCTGGTGGGAGAGGAGTTTCTCGTATCTGCATTCCGTTTATCGTCTCTGCATTTCTCGAGTGTCAAACGCATCTAACAAATACTTAAAACCGGTGGGGGAAAAATAAAAAATAAATAGAAAATAAAAATTATAAAGATAGAAAATAAATAAAAATATAAAAAAAATTGAATTTACTTGGTGAACATGAAGGGGATGAGATGACATAAATGTAATTATATTAATATAACATACGTTTAATATACTTAAATAATATACCTAAAAAGTTTTATCAATTTTTTTTAACTCCGTTAAATTAGAGAATAGGAAAAAATCGATTTTTATGAAATACGATTAATTGAAATTAAATTAATATTAATGGAATAAAAAAGAATTTTGAGAAAAGAAATAAAAACCTATATATTTAAGATTAATTGAAATTAAATTAATATTAATGGAATAAAAAAGAATTTTGAGAAAAGAAATAAAAACTTATATATTTAAGATGATGATTAATTATTATTACCAAAAATATATAAATTCAAATTATTATTTAGAATTTATATATAATTTAAATATGCTTAATAATATTCCTATTTAGAATTTATAATTTTTTTATTTATAATTTATAGTGTGAACACAATATTATTATTGGTTTTCTATTGGTTCAGGTGATATTAGTGGATCTCGAAATTATATATGTATAGATAATTGAATTGAGGCTAATAAGGTACAAAGTTCAAACATGAGACATTATTAGCATTTAAAGATATATGTAAGTATTTAAAGACACGTGTGTCTGAATATTTAAATTTCTGTCATTAACCTAAATAAAAAAACTATGAATTTCTCTCAATTTTTTTTGAAGTAGATTATGGTTAGGGCTTAGGTGTATAGCTGTAATTATTTATATTAGAGGGTGTGCCACCTTTAAATAATCTTGATATTTCTTAGTTTTTTTATACCAATTATCAGTACCCATTTTTTTAATTCCTCCTACACCAAATAGACACATTTATAAATAAAATTATTACTTTTACTTTTTCATTCAAACACCAAATTTATCATTAATTTTTAATTTACTTTTTAAAATTTATATACTAGTACGTAGTTTATTAGTTAAAAAATACATTTGACCTCGTATACTCTCTCTTGGGAATAACACAGTACAATACTACAATATATATATTATTAAATCATTATGATGAGTCCAGCCCAATCAAGCGTCGATCAGCAAGGATCCCAAAGCCCAACCCAAAATATGTTAATTAACCCTACGTGATTTACTATCTATTTTTTCATATATCGTTTCCTTATTTAGTTAGTAAGAAAAGTAGTATTTATAGGTTGATTATTATGAAGAGAAGGCAGACTATTTTTTGGAGAGACGTCAATATTTGACAACTATTTTTTTATACCTTGAGATTGTATCAATTGGTATCAGTGCCAGGTTGCGATTACATCAACGCTTGCGCAATTGAGATGGGAACAAATAAGGAGCGCTTGGACGGTTTAGAATCATCGATGTTGGAGGTAAAACAATCTCTACAACAATTAGCCGAGCGATGGGATTCTCATGCCTCCCATTCAAAAGAGCGAGGAAAAAAACAACGTAAACGGGATTCGTCAGCGTCAGACTCGTCGGAATCAGATGGTGCTTCAGATGACAGTAATAGCTCTAAGTCTGAAGCCTCTATGAGGAGTTCCGCGTCAACAAAGAGGAGGGGAACGAATAACCGTCACCACATCCGGATGGATTTTCCACGATTCTCTGGGGTTGATCCACATGTTTGGTTGGATCGCGCACAACAATACTTTGAGGTACAAGAGATTGAAAAATCTGATAGAGTTCGAATTGCATCCTTTTATTTAGAGGCGGAAGCGAATCAATGGTGGCGATGGTTTAAACATGTGAATCGGCAAAAAACAATAACTTGGCGTCGTTTTGAAAAAGGGTTATTAATTCGATTTGGTTCGTCTACGTACGAGGATCCAAACGAGGCAATCGGGAAGTTAAAACAAATTGGGCCGTTTCGAGAATACTTACGTGAGTTTGAACGATTGATGAATGCTCTCCCACATTGGCATCCGAGTGCGTTGTTGGGTGTATTCATGGCTGGATTGAAAGAAGAATTGGCATGTGAAGTCCGTATGTGGAAACCTAAGGATTTACAAGCTGCGATCGAATTGACAAAAAGAAAGGAGGAACAAATTCAACAAACACGACGATCGACGAATAACCATGCAAAACCCCCCATCAAGCTGCATAATATAACTAGAGATGTGGCACAAGTGTTTCGCTTAAAAGTGTTGTCACGATTTGTAATATAAATTAAATACCCGTGTGTCGTTCTCGAGGGGAGTAATACTATTGGAGAGTGTAATTAGTTTGGATTGATTGTCGAAAGCATAAAAGAAAGCAAGAGTACAAGTAGTAACTAAAAGGGGGTTTTTCAAGATTTGGAAATTGAAATAAACAAGCAATAAAAGTAAACGAGCAATTAAATAGGTGAGCAAACAAGTTCTTATCAAAGGGGAAAAGTAGTTAGGGGTGGGGTCATATTAATCGAAGTGGGAGCCGAGACTCTAGCATGAAGGGTTGTTGAGATAAGCGTGTGCCTCTCGTGTTCGACCTCGGTTATACCCGACCGAGATTCAAACTTCGGTCTAGCAACGAGATTCCCACGGGTTACCCAAAAACGGGCCCTATCGATTGCTTGAGGCAAAATAATAGAGCCGGCCACGCATGACCGTGATTAGGCCTAAGGGGTAATCGATTTGGCCAAACAAGTAAAAACGATAAATGAATCTACCGAGTAAGAGGGACTTGGTCCGTCTCCTCTTCAAATAAAATCTCGATTACCCCCGATTTTCATGCAAAAAATCTCAACCCCTACAACTATTAATATTCACCCATCCCTAACATGATATCTAGCCAACAAGCATCATCTCAAACACATGAATATGAAAAGATAAAAACATGCTCAAGCCAAATAAAAACATAGAATCAAAAGTGATCGGATTAGAAAATAAATTGTACCACAATGATCTCCTAATCGACACGAACAACGTTTCTACTTGGCTCGAATAAAGATTCTTGATGCAAGATGGAGAACTAAAATATCAAGTACATAAACCCTTCAAAAATCTCAAGAACAAGAGAGAGAAAATATAAAAATTGTGTTTTTGTTTCTTGGTAGGTGGAAGTGATGGAGAGTGTGTGTTGTCTTCTTGTGCAAATCTTCTCTTATGCCATCCAAATCTCCACTTGAATTGACCAAAACGCCCTCCAAAAAGTCTTCAATTGGGTGGTCAAAAGCAAGTCAAACCAAGTCAACATTTTGTGGTGCAAATGCGCCACGCTCCCAGCCGCTTGACGCAAATGCGCCACACTCTCAGCCGCTTGACGCAAATGCGCCAGGATGGCGCAAACGCGCCAGTCTTTGACTGGTTTTTACTTCTTCCGTTTTCGCTCGATATCTCTTGCCTCGAACTTAATCTCGTCGATCCCTTCGGTCAAAATATAGATCATGGAGTCCTTGTCATGGCGTGAGAATTTGAGGCCGATCCGACGGTATACGAAGCCGTAATAACTATTTTCCCGCAGCTGCGCGATGCTGGAATTCATCGGAAAACCTTCTTCGTCCATTGCTCGTTTCTTGGCCGTTTTAGCTCGTTTTCTCTCCCCGTCTCGCCTACACCTGTCCGGACGATAAAACAACAAAACGAAGTGAAAAATATACATAACGACAAATACTTAAACACATAAATAACGGAAAAGCACAAAAACAAACGTAACAAAAACGGGTGAAACAATCCCCCCACACTTAAGACATTGCTTGTCCTCAAGCAACAAAAGAGCACACAACACAACGAAAACAAAGTAAACTCTCCTCAAAAGAAATATAAGTTCATTCCGGTTATTAATCAAGAAAAACATGAGTCACCGAGAAAATTTCAAATGCCACAAAGATCACATCGAGAAAGTTCAAAAAGCCAAAGTTCAACCTTAACAAACCGAAGTTTTCCTCACATGGGGGTTCACTCGTTCTTTTACCTCTCGAAGCAAGGGAACACTCCAAATATTCATGTGCAAGCGAAAGAAATCAAATCAATATGGAACTTGCACACACAAGAAAAATAGGACACAAGGAGCATTCAAGGAGAAGACCACATGTAATAACTAAAGGTATGCGATGATAACAACCATAAACATGCACATACGGAAGACTCCACTCAACAAAGTTGTCAATCTCAAGAATCGAGGAACTCCTAATCGTTAAAGGGTTGTAATGGGGCTAGGCTAGGGGAGGTTCGGATAATATTTAGGAAAGTGGACTCATTGACCATTGTGGCCCCAACCTTATCTCTCCGTATCACCTCACCCTCCTCTTCAACCACAACTCTCGAATGTCACTAAAGGATCTTTTATTAATATGGAACACTAACCCAATATTCGGGTATCGTCAAGGAACAAGAAGCTCAAGTACTCACACTTTTATTTTATGGGGTGCTCTCTATTTCATGACTCTCTCATTTTGAGTTTTTTTTTTTTTTTTTTTTTTTTAAGAGAGAATATTATAGGCTCGAGCAATATTTAGGAGTACAAGCGGTTATACGCACGCATAGGAAATGGAAATATCAAAATCATGGCGGCTTCTAACAACACCTCGAGGCACGAAGCACTCATCACACAACACGGAGTTTCTTCAAAATTTAACTTTAAACACAACTCTCCAACATCGGGAATATAGGGGTGATGAATAAAAAGGCTAAACGTGGTCTCAAAGTGGCTTCTAGGGTGTCCCTCGACGGGCTCGGGGTTTTCAAAAATCTCCTTGAAGGGCTAAGATCCTAAGCGATTAGTTCCCGTCATTTTCAAGATCATGAAAGTTATGCTAACGAGTTTTGAAATCCGACATGCACATGTTCTAGTTATCTCTTATCATCTACACACCAAGTTATTGAGCAAAGAAGCACGGATCTCGAGAATCAACGAGAATTTAAATTGAAAGAATTTTCACTCATCGAACGAAGCTATAAGGCTCAAACCTCACAAAATCGACTTTTTGAAAATTTCGAATTTGTTAAAACGTCACGATTGCCCAATCCCTCAAACGAAATTTAATTTGCAACATCGAACCGTTTCTCAAAAATTTTAATATTATTGTTAGACTATTATAAGTATTATTATTTGTATATATATAGATTTTTTTTTTAATACCGGAAAAATACTTCATGGATTCGATCAATTTGAGTTTACCGAGGTTTCGGAAAATCCCCCCCACACTTAGAAATCGAGCATGTCCTCATGCGAATAAAACATGCAAATTTTTGAAATTTTTTGACAAGACCTACTCGTAACGATAATACCCGGGGGACAACCAAAATCAACACAACACAACAAATATATACAACCTAACAAAAAAAAAAACTAAACATGATAACAACACATGAAATATAAACCAAGCCAAGGTAGAATATCCACCAAATAAAATCAAAAGGGAACATCCCCACCAACCAAAGTTCTACAAGCATCCACCAAAGCACACAAAATAAAAATAGTTCAACAAACCACAAAACAAAAAATAACAAAGTCTAAAACATGTCCGAACAAGATAAGCGATAAAAAGGGATAAGGAAAGAGACAACCGAAGGCTCGAGCTAGGCGGGCACTCCTCGAGCGGGGTCATCCATCAAGGGCCGGCCGGAGGCGGATGTACGAAGTAGGCGAGGACTCGAGCTTCGAACTCGGCTTGATGGGAAACGCTTGCCCTCTCCCGGGCCTCCATAACATTAAAGCGTGCATCCATAGCATCGAACAAGGGCACCCGAAGATTCACCATTTTTGGTTCCACGGACAGGTTTATTTGAACCCATCGGAGCCGATACAAACTCGACGAAATAACGTCGGCGACGTAGAGATGAGGTCGTCAAGGGGCTGCCCGACTGCAGAAAGCGGAGGCACCATTCGAGGTCGAAGCTGGGTAGTGGGTTGTCGGAGATGGAGACGGCGGAATTCGGAGGTACTGGACAGAGGCGGGGGTTTCGAGCTGTGGTGAGGTGCGATTGTGGGCTGTCGGGTTCGGTGCTTCGGTCGGAGACGGGGCGGAGCTGCGGCGGACGGCGGTTCGGCTGTTCGGAGCTTCAATCGAGGATAGGGACGGCGGTCGGCGGCGTGAGCAGCGGCGGACGGGAACGGTTCTCGGATGATTGGGGGCGTCGGCGGTGGTCGGACGGCTGGACTGAGGCATGAGGGCATCGGAGGTCGAGGTCGGGCGAATCGAGCCCGTTGAGTTTCGGCTAGTGAAGGAGCGCGGCGGGGCGGTGTAGAGGTGGTCGGAGTGGGTCGGAGATGGGAGCAACGGTGAGGGGTGTCGGACGAAAATCGAACGGCGGAGACGGGTTGAGAGCGGAGGTCGTCGGAGCTTTGGGATTACAGAGGCGCGGAGATGGAAATGTATGCTGGTGGGGTGGGTCGCCAGAGAAGCAGAGTGGTGGTGTGGTGGTGGTGGCTTGTCGGATTTTGAAGGGTTGTGGTGGTGGTCAGCGACGATGAAAAAGGGAAGAAGGGCAGATGAAATGGGAAACCTAATCCCCATCCCCAATTATTTTGAATTTTGATTTTTTTTTTTTAATTTAGTTCTTGACGCAAATGCGCTGGGAGGAGCTCAAATGCGTCAAACTGCTGAGAGTTTGACGCGAATGCGTCAGGATTTGACGCAAATGCGCTGGACAAAAGGCTCTCGTTTCTTCTTTTAATGGACTCTCGGCACCCCGAAAACTCCGTACTCTTTTCCAAAATTCTCCGAACAATTATTTCCTCATACCGACGCTTGTCAACTTCGAGAATCCCGACCATTCAAAATAAACACCAACACCTACACATCAAAAACAAACAAAAAGAAAAGACATTAGAAACACAACACACATGGGTTGCCTCCCACTAAGCGCTTGGTTTAACGTCGTTAGCTCGACGTTTCGTGGGCTTGCCCCCACGAGGCGCTCGGTTTTGGTTCGAGCCAACGCCATCCACGATCTACCATCTCGTTACTAAAAATATCGAAGTCCACCTTCTCAAGAAAACCATTTCGGCTAGAGGTGATCGCTTTTCAAGAGAAGGTCCATCAAGAGCACACGTGGCGAGGAATCTAATGGAGATCCTTGAAATAACGCTCTCCCCCACACTTGCGTCAAGACGTAGATAATAGACGTCGACTCTCTCGGTCTTTAAAAATATCGAACTATACTTCCTTAAATAGATAGTTTCGGCCAAATGAGCTCGATTCTCCAAATAGAAAGAAATGAATGACCGGTCGAGATAACAACATAAGTCGTTCTTACTCTTCTCCTCCACCGAGACCTCTAAAAATATCGAACTTAATTTTTGGAGAAAGATCATCTCCACCAAAGTCCATGGAACTCTCCAAGAATCACAACCAAGATTGTCTCTTTTATCTTCATCCATTCTCGACACGTCCTTCATACCTCGGGAAAATCCAATATTCACTCCCAAATCAACCAATCCCGAAATTTTCTTACCGAAGCTCCAACCGAATCTCTTCTTGTCTACACCGGCCTCAAGCGCCCTAGGAACATGAGAAACCCAACTCACAATCGGCTTCTCACAAATTAAGTCAACCGAAGATAAGAGAGGAGGCTCAAACGAATGACCCAATGGGAGAGATATATCCTCAAACTCGTCTTCTTCGGGGCTTGTGTCATTAATAGGAGGACTCTCAACCTCAAGAGTGGCATCTATCATCGACGTCTCGTCATCTCAGGCAACTAAAGTACTATCTTCCTTGATGCATGTGTCGAGTTCAAACTCCCGCTCGTCCTCGTTGGAATGCTCCTCAACAAAGTGTGAGATCACCTCAACAAGCAAGTGATCAATCTCGAACTCGATAACATCCATCAAAAGGCCTATAGAAGGAGGAGGTGGCATAGGAGACCGTTGTGGTGGGCGAAAGAAACGAGCGATAAATGCGTCGAAGAGATTTTTCCACGTGTGCACGAATCTAGAAGGCAATGACATCACCCAATCACGGGCTCCATCTCTCATGCAATATTTGAAACACCATACTCTCAATTCATCATTCTCAAAGCCGTCCAATGGCAATGTCTCAACTTCAATGATAAAATCTTTAAGAAACAAAGTAGCGTCCTCATTAGGCAACCCGGAGAATGACGGTAGTCGAGCTAGATGATGCGGCAATAGCTTGTCGTCTTGTACCCTTGGAACACGGCTTTTGCAAGAAGGGTCGGATGAGTACCTCGTTCGATTGAAATCCCCAATTTCACGTCGTGGAGGCAACACATGGTGAAGTTGTGGCCTTGAGAAATCGGCAATAGTAGGTCGAGAAGGCTTCCTTGGACCTTGATTCCGATGAAGTGGTGGAGATATGAAATCCCTCGTTCGATTGAAATATCCAATGGCTCGATCTTCATACCTCTCATAAGGTGGATCATCAACATACTTCTCGCGTGAAGGCTTACGGGGCTCCGGCGTAAGATAGAATCGTGGGTTTGAGAAATCCTCAATAGTTCGTCGCTTTGGCTCTTGCACCACGGTATTTTGACGAAGGTAATCATATCCATTCCCAACAAATTCCTCTTTACGGTAGTTTCCACGGTTTAGCTCCCGATTTGGCTCCCTTTCTCTTCGATCCCGACAAGGAGGCGGTGACATGGAATCTCTCTCGGTGGATGAATAATCGATATCTCGGTAGCGGTATCGGTGATGTTTCCGGTGACGTGGAGGTGAGTAATCTCTATCATCATCATAATGAAGGTCAATATGCCTAAGTGGGCGATATGACTTATGATCTAGGTGGCTCGAAGAAATGTGCCTCTCGTAATAAGAATCGGAATAATCGACTCCATAAGATCGGTCACCGTTACGTCTCGCCATGATATCACCTCGGTTGTTGTAGAAGAGGTTAGAGTATGAAAGGAAGAACGTCTTCAACCTTGCATACACAACACTCAAAGAAAAGGGTTACACGTACCGAGTGGCATCGAGAGTAAAGCTAGTACAAGAACATTAAGGAAAAACAAATAAGAAGACAAGCAATCAAAACTCAAAACACTACACCTAAATTACTCCCCGGCAACGGCGCCAAAATTTTGTTTCGCTTAAAAGTGTTGTCACGATTTGTAATATAAATTAAATACCCGTGTGTCGTTCTCGAGGGGAGTAATACTATTGGAGAGTGTAATTAGTTTGGATTGATTGTCGAAAGCATAAAAGAAAGCAAGAGTACAAGTAGTAACTAAAAGGGGGTTTTTCAAGATTTGGAAATTGAAATAAACAAGCAATAAAAGTAAACGAGCAATTAAATAGGTGAGCAAACAAGTTCTTATCAAAGGGGAAAAGTAGTTAGGGGTGGGGTCATATTAATCGAAGTGGGAGCCGAGACTCTAGCATGAAGGGTTGTTGAGATAAGCGTGTGCCTCTCGTGTTCGACCTCGGTTATACCCGACCGAGATTCAAACTTCGGTCTAGCAACGAGATTCCCACGGGTTACCCAAAAACGGGCCCTATCGATTGCTTGAGGCAAAATAATAGAGCCGGCCACGCACGACCGTGATTAGGCCTAAGGGGTAATCGATTTGGCCAAACAAGTAAAAACGATAAATGAATCTACCGAGTAAGAGGGACTTGGTCCGTCTCCTCTTCAAATAAAATCTCGATTACCCCCGATTTTCATGCAAAAAATCTCAACCCCTACAACTATTAATATTCACCCATCCCTAACATGATATCTAGCCAACAAGCATCATCTCAAACACATGAATATGAAAAGATAAAAACATGCTCAAGCCAAATAAAAACATAGAATCAAAAGTGATCGGATTAGAAAATAAATTGTACCACAATGATCTCCTAATCGACACGAACAACGTTTCTACTTGGCTCGAATAAAGATTCTTGATGCAAGATGGAGAACTAAAATATCAAGTACATAAACCCTTCAAAAATCTCAAGAACAAGAGAGAGAAAATATAAAAATTGTGTTTTTGTTTCTTGGTAGGTGGAAGTGATGGAGAGTGTGTGTTGTCTTCTTGTGCAAATCTTCTCTTATGCCATCCAAATCTCCACTTGAATTGACCAAAACGCCCTCCAAAAAGTCTTCAATTGGGTGGTCAAAAGCAAGTCAAACCAAGTCAACATTTTGTGGTGCAAATGCGCCACGCTCCCAGCCGCTTGACGCAAATGCGCCACACTCTCAGCCGCTTGACGCAAATGCGCCAGGATGGCGCAAACGCGCCAGTCTTTGACTGGTTTTTACTTCTTCCGTTTTCGCTCGATATCTCTTGCCTCGAACTTAATCTCGTCGATCCCTTCGGTCAAAATATAGATCATGGAGTCCTTGTCATGGCGTGAGAATTTGAGGCCGATCCGACGGTATACGAAGCCGTAATAACTATTTTCCCGCAGCTGCGCGATGCTGGAATTCATCGGAAAACCTTCTTCGTCCATTGCTCGTTTCTTGGCCGTTTTAGCTCGTTTTCTCTCCCCGTCTCGCCTACACCTGTACGGACGATAAAACAACAAAACGAAGTGAAAAATATACATAACGACAAATACTTAAACACATAAATAACGGAAAAGCACAAAAACAAACGTAACAAAAACGGGTGAAACAACAAGTTACTCCGCCATTACCACGAACGACGTCGGCAACCCGTAGACTTCCTTGGGAGGAGGTCCAAAGGAGAAGAGAGAATAATTTATGTTTTGTTTGTGGTGAAAAATATGGTCCAGGTCACCATCGCCAAGGACCAAAGGCTATGGCCATTGAAATAATTATAGAAGAGGAAGAACCAGAAGAAGATGAGGCAAACCAAACTGAACAAATTTCCATCAACGCCTTGACCGGACAGGTTAGTAGTCGAACTATGAGGTTTTCGGGAAAAATAAGGAATCATGAATTTCAACTTTTGGTGGATAGTGGAGCAAGCTTAAATTTTGTTTGTCCACGTGTCGCACAACGCCTAGGTTTACCCGTGAGTAAGCAAGAATACTTCTTTGTGCGAATTGCAAATGGAGAAAAATTATTATGCGAACAAAAGTTTGACGATGTTCCCATTAATATTCAAGGGTGTGAATTTGTTGTTACACTGTACGTGCTGCCCATTCGAGGCGTTGATATCGTTTTAGGGATGCCGTGGCTCGAACAATTGGGACCGATTGTGATCGACTATCGAAAATTGACTATGGATTTCCGTATAAAAGGAAAGCAGGTTCTATTGTGTGGGAGCAATTATGTTCAAACAAAAATTATCGAGGCTAACTTTGTAAACCATGAGGTGGAAAAAGAAGGTGAAATATATATCTTGATTGATCCTTGTATTTATTCGTTAAAGGGACCAGAATTAGAGAAGGGAAGAGAGGGTGAACTAAAGGAATTAATTGAAAGTTATCCGGACATCACAAAGGAACCTACATCGCTACCTCCGTCTCGTGAGTTTGATCATCGGATACGCTTGCTTGATGAAACACGTCCAGTCAACGTAGCTCCGTACCGTTATGCACACTTCCAAAAGGACGAGATTGAAAGACAAGTTGACGAGATGATGCGGGTCGGTTTAATTCGATATAGTACCAGCCCATTTTCATCTCCAGTACTGTTGGTAAAGAAGAAAGATGGCACGTGGCGATTTTGTACCGACTACCGCGCATTGAACGAAGCTACGATAAAAGATCGTTTCCCTATTCCTACCATCGAAGATATGTTAGATGAATTATACGGAGCGACATATTTTAGTAAGTTGGATTTGAGAGCCGGCTATCACCAAATTCGTGTACATCCTGACGATGTGCACAAGACATCATTTCGCACTCATAACGGCCATTATGAATATTTGGTGATGCCTTTTGGATTGTGCAACGCGCCGTCAACTTTTCAAGCAACCATGAATCACATTTTCCGGGACTACTTACGTAAGCATGTACTTGTGTTTTTTGATGATATACTCATTTACAGCAAAACGTGGGAGGAGCACTTAACTCATATGTTGGTATTACGTAGCTATTACAGTGCTCGTTTCTGGACTAGTAAACAATACTCCTGAATACTTTACACGTTTCCAGAAACTATAATAAAATAAAAGAAATGAAGAAGAAGAGAAATAATCGAACAGGTCTTCAACTTCAATGGATCGTCGGAACTGGACACGAACTTCGATCAGAGATTTGTTGCGGGTAGTCGAGGCGCTTTCGCTATCCGCAAGACAAATACGTCCCGTGTTTGCTACGGTTTTCAGACGTAATGTCCCCAAAGATACAACGACTGTCAACGTTCTTATTCTGAAGCAACCAGAAAAGAACCACTATCGAACAGGAAAAAGCGAGGAGTATGAACTGTATGATATGCTGGGAATTTCTTTTGCGTTTTTGCTGTGTATGTTATGCAGCCTAAGACACACTATTTATAGGCGCCCACATGCATGTGAAGGGTCAACAAGGCATTCATTCGGGTGAGTAATGCAGCCTCATTATCACCTTGTAACGTTCAGCCTCATTACACCATTGTAACGTTAGGAATGAACCTGGTCATCTGACCTTTGAGGATTTTCGAAATTCAAAATAATATTAATATAATTATATTATACAATATTATTTTATAATCAGGCCTTAAGCCTTTTTGTGTTCAACCAAACCAGCCCACTTCACGTAGGCCCAATCAACAAAATTAGTTCAGCCCGTCAGCAAAACTATTACGATGGCCAGGCCCAGAAGCCCCAAGGAGCCCAAGGAAGCCCAAGTCCAGCCCAAAGTCCAATTGCCAAGATCCACGAGCACGAGCACGAGCACGAGCACGGGCACGGGCACGGGCACGGGCACGGGCACGGGCACGGGCACGAGCCGAGCCGAGCCGAGCCGAGCGGACGGACGGACGGACGCGCGTGTGGCGATTGCCATGTACCTTAACGGTCCATGGTCTTACTCACTTGTTGAACACATTAATCCTCCAATCACTTATTAAGTGTAATAACTTTATTACATCTTTCAATGTGGGATGTAATAACTATTACACATTTCAATGTAATAAAGTCTTACACTTTATTACATATTCAATTAAATGCCTTTTTAATTGGCTATCTTTAATAATTTATTTCTCACTCACCGAAAATCGGTTTTTGACGAAATAAAATTCTATAATTATCTACGAACGACGTAGAAAATTATCGTACAATTTATTTCCCAATCGGAATTAATTTTATAGCCAGTCAAATCGGTCAAACGTTGGATAAAACCAACTTTGACTTAATGATTTTCCAACAATCCCCCACATGAGTGGAAATCAATGCATGCATGTATGCAGACTCTTCGTTCAATTCCCCAAAAGAATCTATCGCTTCCGGAAAGGTAGTTTGCGGCTTTGAACCTTCCGTAGTGAACAACATCGGAAGTACAAGAGGCCTAGTGGACACGATGCCTTGAACTATTCCCCCACAACGTACAACGAGTCAATGCTATTCACGCAATAAATTCCGTTCAATTTCCCGTTCTATGTTGTGTCCGTTTTGGCCATGGACAACACTTTGGATTCATAAATGTATACATTTGAAGCGGCCCTCACTTCACATTTATATAGGTGACCTCCCATTTTAAGTATCCTGACATACTTAACCTTTTCAAGGTAGGGATTCATTAAAAGTCTCCTCGAGAACTTAACCTATTACCACACATCAGGAAACAGCACTTGAATTGCCTTTAGGGATGAGTACAAGTGCTCGATTGAACTTTCATAACTTAGTTTTCCCTTTGAACCAAGTTCATGGGATCTCCATTCATCAAGGTAGGGTTACCGTTATGATCGTTCGATGGATTGTGGTTTTTCAAACCCATTCCCTCTAGCAACACGCCCAATTGATCTCGATTCATTTCTTTTGTCAAAGGATCAGCCAGATTTTCCTTAGATTTTACATACTCTAAGGAAATTACTCCATTTGAGATCAATTGTCGAACGGTATTATGTCTCCGACGAATATGTCGAGACTTACCGTTATACATAATGCTCTGTGCTCTCCCTATAGCTGCTTGGCTATCACAGTGAATCATCACGGGAGACACAGGCTTTTTCCAACATGGAATATCTTCCAAAAAGTGACGAAGCCACTCTGCTTCTTCACCAGCTTTATCTAAAGCTATAAACTCAGATTCCATGGTGGATCTGGCTATACACGTTTGTTTCGTTGACTTCCACGAAACTGCTCCGCCCCCGATACAGAAGACGTAACCACTAGTGGAATGTGAACTTTTAGAATCAGATATCCAACTAGCATCACAATATCCATCAAGTACATTAGGATATCTTGTATAGTATAGCCCATACTCTCGGGTGTATTTCAAATACTTTAAAACCCGATTCAAAGCATTCCAGTGTTCAACACCGGGATTGCTTGTATACCTGCTCAGTTTATTCACAGGATAGGCCAAGTCTGGACGTGTACAATTTGTTAAGTACATCAGATTGCCTATAACTTGAGAATACTCTAACTGAGCTACAGGTTCAGCCTTATTGACAGTAAGATTTATACTTAAGTCAATCGGCGTCCTACTCGTAGGACCATCATGGGCATTGAATTTCTTTAACACTTTCTCAACATAATGAGATTGTGATAAGACAATTCCATTTGGGGTTCTTTCAATTTTAATCCCGAGGATTAAATCAGCAACACCCAAATCTTTCATGTCAAAATTTCTTTTTAACATTGCTTTAGTATTCATGATCAATTCACGAGTACTACCCATGATTAACATGTCGTCTACATATAGACAGACTATGACAAACGAGTCAGATGTACCTTTAATGTACACACATTTGTCACACTCGTTGATTTTATATCCATTTGATATCATAATGTTATCAAATTTCAAATGCCATTGTTTAGGAGCTTGCTTAAGTCCGTACAACGACCTTATTAATTTGCACACCTTTTTCTCTTGTCCAGGTGCTACAAATCCCTCGGGTTGTTCCATATAAATTTCTTCTTCCAATTCACCGTTCAGAAACGCAGTTTTCACATCCATCTGATGAATATCGAGATTGTGCAAAGCAGCAATCGCAATAAGCACCCGAATAGACGATATTCTGGTTACAGGTGAATATGTATCAAAGAAATCATATCCTTCTCTTTGTTTAAACCCTTTGGCTACCAAACGAGCTTTAAACTTATCGACCGTTCCATCTGCTTTATACTTTTTCTTTAGGATCCATTTACATCCTAAAGGTTTACAACCCGGTGGAAGATCAACCAACTTCCACGTGTGATTTTGCAGAATAGACTCCATTTCGCTATTAATAGCTTCTTCCCAGAGCGGTGCATCTGGACTGGATAGAGCTTCCCCGTAGGACTTTGGCTCGTCATCCAATAAATACGTAATAAAATCAGGTCCAAACGACTTAGCCGTTTTTATCCTTTTACCACGTCTAGGTTCAATAACCTCTTCGTCTACCTGATCGTCACCAACAGGTGTTGTGTCGACATCAGGTTCATAAGTTCTTTTATTAGAACTTGATTCTTCTCTTTCTTTAAAAGGAAAAATATTTTCGAAAAATGAAGCATTTCTCGATTCAATCGTGGTACCTTTATGCACGTCTGGATTATCAGACTTGTGTACCAAAAATCGGTAAGCCATACTATTGTATGCATATCCGATAAAAATGCAATCGACCGTCTTAGGTCCGATTCTCATTTGCTTTGGTTCAGGTACAAACACCTTAGCCAAACACCCCCACACTTTAAGATATTTATAAGACGGCTTACGATTTTTCCACAATTCGTACGGCGTCTCATTTTTACCTTTAAGTGGGATTTTGTTCAAAATGTGGTTAGCTGTCAAAATAGCTTCCCCCCACATGTTCTGAGGTAAACCCGAATTAATCAACATGGCGTTCATCATTTCTTTAAGAGTTCTGTTTTTTCGTTCTGCAACACCATTTGATTGTGGTGAATAAGGAGCCGTCGTTTGATGAATTATCCCATTTTCAGAACATAATTTCTCAAACGGAGCTACATATTCTCCACCTCTATCACTTCGGATTATTTTAATTCGTTTACCAAGTTGATTTTCAACCTCAGCTTTATACTTGGTAAAAGCCTCTAAGGCTTCGTCTTTGCTACTTAATAAATATAAGTAACAATATCTAGTACAATCATCAATAAACGTGATGAAGTACTTTTTTCCACCTCTTGTTTGTACAAATTTCAAATCGCATATATCAGTATGGATTAAACCAAGAGGTTCAGTACACCTTTCAATCGAGGGAAAAGGTAACTTAGCCATTTTGGCTTCAACACAAATTTCACATTTCTTTTGTGTATCAATTTTTGAAGTTGGTAATAATTCCAAATTCATCAATCTTTTAATTGCATTTAGATTTACATGTCCTAATCTAATATGCCACAATTCAGAACACTCAAGCAAGTAAACCGAAACAGAATCAATTTTATTAATGCTCGAGGCAGTAGGGGTTACACGGCGCACAGCCATTACATTCATCTTGAACAGTCCATTGTCGAGATAGCCCCGACCAAGGAAAGTTCCAAACTTAGTCAAAATAAACTTCTTAGCATCAAATACAAGTTTAAAACCATGCTCAACTAGGAGAGACCCAGAGACTAAGTTCTTGCGGATGTCCGGGACATGCAGCACATCCTTCAACAGCAGCTCCTTTCCAGAGGTGAGCTTCAGGGTCACGTTCCCAACTCCAGCAACAGCAGACGAGGAAGAGTTCCCCATGTGGAGCTTTCGGCCAGTCGAAGGAGCATAGGTAGAAAATGCATCCTTATCAGAGCAGACATGGCGAGTGGCTCCAGTGTCAATGAACCACTCCTTGGGATTACCAACCAAGTTGGCTTCAAACACCATTGCTGACATATCCATTTCAGTCAGCTCCTGCCCAGAGGTTTCAACAAGGTTAGCAGATTGCTTCCCTTTCCCCTTGTACTGTGCAATAGGCTTTTTAGGCTTCTTGCAATCTTTAGCCATGTGGCCAGTTATTCCACAGTTGTGGCATTTTCCCATGAACTTCCAGACCTTGGTGGCAGGCTCTTTCCCTTTAGAGGTATTCTGAGGAGGAGGCAGCTTCCTTTTGGGTTGCTCCATCAGATTCACACGAGGCTCCTCAGGCACACTCCCAG
This sequence comes from Euphrasia confusa, assembly GCA_954870475.1. Lineage (NCBI taxonomy): Eukaryota > Viridiplantae > Streptophyta > Magnoliopsida > Lamiales > Orobanchaceae > Euphrasia > Euphrasia confusa. Next base: position 26,726,755 of record OX940967.1, read on the forward strand.
GATTAAACCTCTTACGGTTTTCCTCTTCGATACGAAGCTTGACAACCAGCTTGTCAATAGTCATTTCCTTGGTCTTATGCTTGAGATAGTTTTGATAAGACCTCCAACTCGGGGGTAACTTCTCAATAGCAGCAGACACCAGAAAAGACTCGCTGATTTTCATGCCTTCATTCTCAAGGTCATGCAAGATCAGCTGGAAGTGTTGGAATTGAGATATCACCGACTTAGAGTCGACCATCTTAAAATCCAAAAACTTCCCGACGACGAACTTCTTAGTTCCGGCGTCCTCAGTTTTGTACTTCTTCTCCAAAGCATCCCAGAGTGCTTTGGCCGAAGGCATGTTCCCATACACATTGTACAGGTCATTGCTCAACCCGTTCAAGACGGTATTCCGGCACAGGTAATCACCCTGGCCCCATGCTTCATAAGCCGCACGCTTATTAGCATCAGTTTCATTCTCATCCATGGCCAGAGGCTCATCCTTGAGAAACTTTGCCAAACCCAACGTGGTCTGGTAAAACATCATCTTTTGTTGCCACCTTTTGAAGTCAGTCCCATTGAACTTCTCAGGTTTCTCAGCATGAACCACCGATGAAGGCATGATTGGAATGTTCATGTTCAACGGTGGAACAGTGCTATTTTTCTCAGTACCAGTGCTTTCGGTTGTCATTTTTTAGTACGGGTATTTGTCTTGCGTTGTTGGTATTACGTAGCTATTACAGTGCTCGTTTCTGGACTAGTAAACAATACTCCTGAATACTTTACACGTTTCCAGAAACTATAATAAAATAAAAGAAATGAAGAAGAAGAGAAATAATCGAACAGGTCTTCAACTTCAATGGATCGTCGGAACTGGACACGAACTTCGATCAGAGATTTGTTGCGGGTAGTCGAGGCGCTTTCGCTATCCGCAAGACAAATACGTCCCGTGTTTGCTACGGTTTTCAGACGTAATGTCCCCAAAGATACAACGACTGTCAACGTTCTTATTCTGAAGCAACCAGAAAAGAACCACTATCGAACAGGAAAAAGCGAGGAGTATGAACTGTATGATATGCTGGGAATTTCTTTTGCGTTTTTGCTGTGTATGTTATGCAGCCTAAGACACACTATTTATAGGCGCCCACATGCATGTGAAGGGTCAACAAGGCATTCATTCGGGTGAGTAATGCAGCCTCATTATCACCTTGTAACGTTCAGCCTCATTACACCATTGTAACGTTAGGAATGAACCTGGTCATCTGACCTTTGAGGATTTTCGAAATTCAAAATAATATTAATATAATTATATTATACAATATTATTTTATAATCAGGCCTTAAGCCTTTTTGTGTTCAACCAAACCAGCCCACTTCACGTAGGCCCAATCAACAAAATTAGTTCAGCCCGTCAGCAAAACTATTACGATGGCCAGGCCCAGAAGCCCCAAGGAGCCCCAAGGAGCCCAAGGAAGCCCAAGCCCAGCCCAAAGTCCAATTGCCAAGATCCAAGTCCAAGTCCAAGGACGAGGCGAGTCGGGTCGGGTCGGGTCGGGTCGGGACGGGCCGAGCCGAGCCGAGCCGAGCACGAGCACGAGCACGGGCACGGGCACGGGCACGGGCACGGGCACGGGCACGGGCACGGGCACGGGCACGAGCACGAGCCGAGCCGAGCCGAGCCGAGCGGACGGACGGACGGACGCGCGTGTGGCGATTGCCATGTACCTTAACGGTCCATGGTCTTACTCACTTGTTGAACACATTAATCCTCCAATCACTTATTAAGTGTAATAACTTTATTACATCTTTCAATGTGGGATGTAATAACTATTACACATTTCAATGTAATAAAGTCTTACACTTTATTACATATTCAATTAAATGCCTTTTTAATTGGCTATCTTTAATAATTTATTTCTCACTCACCGAAAATCGGTTTTTGACGAAATAAAATTCTATAATTATCTACGAACGACGTAGAAAATTATTGTACAATTTATTTCCCAATCGGAATTAATTTTATAGCCAGTCAAATCGGTCAAACGTTGGATAAAACCAACTTTGACTTAATGATTTTCCAACATCATATACGTAATGTGTTTGAGGTGCTACGTCGATAAAAATTTATAGTCAAGCCTTCCAAGTGTGCATTCGGTCAGCGAGAGGTAGAATACTTGGGCCATTTTATTTCACAAGAGGGAGTTAGAGTCGATAATAAAAAAGTTGAGGCGATGCTTTCGTGGCCCACGCCGAAGTCGGTGACTGAATTGCGCGGCTTCCTTGGTCTCACGGGATATTATCGTAAATTTGTTAAAGGGTATGGCGAACTTGCGAGGCCACTGACGCAGTTGTTAAAAAAGGGACAATTTATTTGGGGTGAAGAAGCAGAAAAATCATTTTGCTCATTAAAGGGAGCTATGGTTACCACACCTGTTTTAACTCTTCCTAACTTCAACGAAGAGTTCTGCATAGAGACGGATGCCTCTGGCTATGGAATTGGAGCCATTTTATCTCAACGGGGTCGCCCCATTGCATTCATGAGCAAGGGATTGAATGAATCTAAGTGAGCGTGGTCGATTTATGAGAAAGAAATGCTTGCTATTCTTGAAGCAATAAGATGTTGGAGGCCTTATTTGTTGGGGCGTAAATTTACTATTCGTACAGACCAAAAAAGTGTTCGTTACCTGCTCGAGCAACGAATTACGACTCCCGAACAACAGAAATGGATCGCTAAGCTTGTGGGTTTTGACTACCGAATTGAATATAAACCGGGGAGAGAAAATTGCGCGGCGGATGCCCTTTCAAGACGCGAACGTGAGTCTGAGCCTGAATTTAGTGCTATTACAGCACCGTGTTCTGGAATTTGGGAAGATATCGCGGCGGCAACGGAGGAAGACGATGAGCTACGAGATGTAGTTCTTTCACTAAAGAAGGGTGTTGTTGATGAACAAGGGCGAAAACTTAGAGGGGGCTGCATAGTTCGCCATGGCAGAGAGTTTGTTCCCACACAAACATTGAGACATCAACTACTCCATGAATTCCATGGCACTGTAACAGGGGGTCATTCTGGAATTTTGCGAACTTACAAAAGACTTTCACTTCTTTTTTATTGGTCAGGAATGAAACAGGACGTTGAGAAATTTATTCGAAGTTGTGAGGTTTGTCAACGAAATAAAAGCGACAATCGCTCACCGGCGGGTCTTTTATCGCCATTACCTATTCCGGAGAAGATTTGGACGGACATAACTATGGATTTTGTGAATGGTCTACCACGATCTCAAGGGAAAGACTCGATTATGGTAGTGGTCGACCGATTATCTAAATACGCGCATTTTGTGTCTCTTCGTCACCCATACTCAGCAAGGGAGGTGGCTGATATCTTTGTGCGAGAAATAGTACGACTTCATGGAGTGCCCCATTCCATCGTTTCAGATCGAGATCGAATTTTTGTTAGCTCGTTTTGGCGTGAGCTATTTAAATTACAAGGTACAAAGCTGAAAATGAGCTCCTCTTATCACCCTCAGACCGACGGACAAACGAAAGTGGTTAATCGGTGTTTGGAGCAATATTTGAGGTGTTTCGTGTATCACCGACCTAAGGATTGGGATAAGTATATAGCATGGGCTGAACACTGGTACAATACCTCATTTCATCAGTCCATCAAAATGACACCATTTGAGGCAGTGTATGGTCGACCGCCAATTCCAATCCCTTCGTATGAAGCAGGTTCAACTTCCATTAACGAGGTTGATATGCAGCTAAGGGATAGAGATACGATATTGAAAGAATTAAAACATAATCTCGCGGGGGCTCAAAACCGCATGAAACAGTCTGCCGATAAGCACCGACGATTTGAGGAATTTAGTGTTGGGGATTGGGTTTATCTTAAGTTGCAGCCGTATAGACAAAACTCAGTGTTTAAGCGGGCTAACCAGAAGCTGGCGAACAAATTTTTTGGTCCATTTCAAGTGGAGGAATGTGTTGGGTCGTCGGCTTATCGTCTGAACCTACCCGGAGACTCTAAAATACATCCGGTATTTCATGTATCTCTTTTACGTCGTAAAGTTGGTGATCAGGCCCCCGTCTCGCAGATACTTCCTCCGTATGCTGGGGACGGCCTACCGGAATTGGAACCATACCAAGTACTCGCTTACCGGGATATTTCCACCTCACAGGGCCTGGTTCATGAGGCGCTCGTTCAGTGGCAGGGATTGTTGGAGGAAGATGCCACGTGGGAATCTGTTGGTGTCTTGAAGAGACAATTTCCAAACTTACTCCTTGAGGACAAGGAAATTCTGGAGGAAGGGGATGTTGATGAGTCCAGCCTAATCAAGCGTCGATCAGCAAGGATCCCAAAGCCCAACCCAAAATATGTTAATTAACCCTACGTGATTTACTGTCTATTTTTTCATATATCGTTTCCTTATTTAGTTAGTAAGAAAAGTAGTATTTATAGGTTGATTATTATGAAGAGAAGGCAGACTATTTTTTGGAGAGACGTCAATATTTGACAACTATTTTTTTATACCTTGAGATTGTATCACATTAAAGCATATCTAATGGCGGGTACAATTCATATGTAAAATTAAATTGTACATAGTTATACAATTGGAGAGAAATAAAAAAAAAAAGTATAGTATCAGAGTTTAAATATTAATTATAATTTCATATGTGTTTTATATTGTGAGTCTCATATCCATACACAGAAAAATAATTGTACTTCAAACTATTGAAATAGTATAGTACAAATATATTTAATATATAAATCCAGACTTTTCTGATCTCACGTGGCCAGTGTGAACACAAAAAAATACACTATGTTCACACTACGTGGCACAGACGAACTTTCATTGGTCAAGACATTTTTACGTGGCTTTATTATTCTTTATTATTAAGTATGAAGTGGATTTTAATTCAATTACTTATATAATAATTATATATTTAAAGTAACAGAATTATTTATAATCAAAATTCAAAATTTGAATTATTTATAATAATTCTACATTCCATTTTTATAATCAAAATTAAAATTATTTTATACTTCCATATATGTTTAATAGTAACCGAATAAAGAATACTAAAGTAATCAATTCCTTAATTTTGTCAATTATATTAGTTGACCATGTAACATAAATAATTTATTTAATTGATTTGTTACTTAATTCATCAATTATATTACATCTCTTACCATATATATCAAATTAACAATATATATAAAAAATCATTTATCCATAATAAAAAAATCAATCCCTATAATCTTTTACAAAATTAATTAATTTATATTAATATAAGAATATAAATAAATCAATTCTTATAATCTTTATTTGTTGAACATGTACTATAAATAATTTATCTAATTAATTTGTGTCTTAATTCATCCATTCTATTTAATCTCTTACCGTATATATAAAAATAACTATATATAAACCGTATATATTTGTTACTAATTGATTTGTGTTACTAATTGATTTGTTACGTAATACCATATATATTAATTAATTTATATTAATTTATATTAATATAATAATATAAAGAAATCAATCCTTATAGTCTTTACAAAATTAATTAGCAAATATTAATATGATAATTTAATTTATAGTTCACGCATTTGAACATCTATTTAAATAATTTTTTTCTTCTTCATTCTCACCATCATTTTTCAAATATATTCTCTCTAATTGTTTTTTTTGTTCATGAGGTACGTAATTTATCATCTAATCTTGAGCTCACGATTTGTTTAATTTATTTGTATTTTTTACACATTATGATGTAATGTTTCTTTTTTGCAGCTCTCTCCGTAAGTATTTACATTTATTTATCTTATTGGACAATACGTATTATATTAATTTTCAATTCGTCTTCTCTCTATTTAAACATTGTAGGTATTTTTGTTATTTGATTTTATTATGTGTGATTTCTTTTGTGTTTTGTAGGCTTGTGGATGTCTACCTGGAAATCCACACCTAATGATTGTCTCCGATCTTGATCACACAATGGTGAGTCGTGCAAAATTTATCTCTTCTTTATATATTGATTTATATTAAAGGGAACCCAATTTGCTTATTGCAGGTTGATCATCATGATTCCGAGAATCTCTCCTTGCTAAGGTTCAATGTTTTCTGTTTTGTTCCTTTTATCCATTTAATGTTTGTTGATTCGCTTCTCAGTATTCTACTCCTTATCCGATGAAATCGAACTCATTAAGGTTCGCAGGTGAGCATACATATTGTTGTTCATCATGTTTTTGTCTTTGAATATTTTTAATAATTTTATTTGGGCATGTTTTCAACATTTGGGTACTTGAATGTAAATGAGGGGATTGCAAGAATCATGTATGTGGACACCAATGACATTGGCTTCATAGATGATGTATTCGTTGTGAAAGTGACAATCAACTGCAAAGGGACGTTCTTGATGGCGCGGACCGAGCTGGAGGCTCTTTACCGGTCACCCGAGTTGTGCACCACATAGATGAGACTCCATAACAACAAATAGGCTCTTTACCGCCATATCAAGAGCTGATAGCAACAAAGCTCCAAAGACTTCATAGCAACAAATAGGGTTTCTTTGACCTATATTTAAAGTTGGTCCAGAATGATTTTTGTCTCTGAATTTTTTTCTTCTATTATTGTTAAAATGTGTAATATATTATGTTATGAAATAAAAGAAAATAATTTAATTTCAGAAATGTTTTTCTTCTATTATTGTTTTGTTTTTAATACGTGAAAATTTTTTAATAACATGTTGTTTTGTTTATTTATTTTATTGTTCTATTTTTTTTTTTTACGTTTTTTATACAAAGTTTGACCTATTAGATTGTCATGATAAAAAAAATGAAAATTTATCAATCCTTATTAAATTAATTACTAATTCAAAATATATCAGTTTTGTTGAAACAATATCATTCATAATAAAGTATATCTATTTAATATGTTATTACATTGTTATAATATTTTTGGATATGTTATTACATTTAATATATTATTGAATATGTTATATCTATTTAACATTATTATTACATGTTAATGAATATCTTGAGAGAAATATATGTGAATTTTTTTGATATATAGAAATAAATATCTATTCTCAATTTATATAAACTACAAAAAATATATTTATCAAGCAATAAATCTCTTGCTTATTTGTTCCCAATTTGTATATTTATTTTTATTTCATACCAAACTAGATGTTAAGATATTTTATACAAAAATAAAATAATTCTATAATACTAATATTCATATGTACACGATAAGCAAGAGATTCTAAATGATGGTATTTCCTTAAACAGATGGTTGACTACTATATTGAGAATATATTCGGTAGTGAAAAATTATATGGAATGAAATATATCACATTCTTTAATCAATAAACTACACTATGGTAAATAGTATAATTAGTAAGACTATATGCGTGAATAGTCAAATTTTGTAAAATTAGTAATTAGTACAAAATGCGTGGATAGTATAATTAGTAAAATTTTGATTATTAACGTGAATATTTTTAGTTTTTGCATCCCAAATGTATTAGGTATATATAGTAAAATACAAATCAAATTTACAAATATTTAATAAATGTCAATATTAAAACAATATAATAATTCAAAATATCCTCAATTAAAATGTAATATTATATCATCTAATAATAACTATTATTATTATAATTATTCTTTAACAAAAAAGTAGTAGTAAAGATTGAATTCAGTTTAGCTTGATTAAGTTTGTTTTATAATAAATTAAAATAAAAAATAATTTCAAGTATACAATCTAATTTTAGAAGTATAAGATTTAATTTTATAAAATTTTAATTATATATCTCAAACAGATCAAATTTTAGAAGTATATAATGTGGCGATAATAATATTATGAAATATCGATCACACGGCCTGATAATAAAAAAAATTATATTATAATCTTAATTATATGACTACGATTTCTGAATTCAATCTAAAAATCTAAATGAACATATTGATTAATTAAGATTGTTATATAAAATGTTGTATTTTTTTCTTAAAATTTATATATCCCGCATTGTATCTGCGCGGGCAGTTGTTACTAGTATTTTATAATGTGTTAACTAAATTGTACCTAGATAAGATGTACACAATTTGAGATACTTCTTAGTTTACTCTTATCCAATCAAATTGCCTTTAGAAATCTGAACACGAGATTCTAAAAATAGAAAAAATAAATTAGAATTGCCTTTAGAAATCTGAACACGAGATTCTAAAAATATAAAAATAAATAAATTAGAATTGTGGATCTCAACGAAAAAAATAGAAAAATAAAAATAAAAAGTGAGAAAACCCTATCTACACTATATGTATCAACACTTGCTCACAAATCTCCCAAGTACAGAAACAAACATGAGCCCAGTTGGAGAAGCTCACAACGTCCGAGTCTTGGGCTCCGGCGAGACCACAGTAGTCCTCGGCCACGGCTATGGCACAGATCAGTCGGTGTGGAAACACTTGGTCCCACACCTTGTCGACGAGTACAGAGTGTTGCTTTACGACAACATGGGCGCCGGCACAACCAATCCCGACTACTACGACTTCGACCGCTACTCCACTATAGAAGGATACGCCTACGACTTGCTCGCTATTTTGGAGAAATTTAACGCCGGAAAAAAGTGTATTTACGTCGGACACTCCATGTCTTCCATGGCAGCCGCCGCCGCCTCCATTTTCCGACCGGATTTGTTTCATAAGCTAATCATGTTTTGTACTTCTCCGAGGTATGTGTAAATATTCAATATTTTTCTCAATTTATTTGTTCAAATAAGTATGTTTTTTTCCGAATAAAACTAAATTAACTAAATTAACTATTTCTTTGTAAATTAACTAAATTGAATTAAACTGAACTTATTGAACTTGAACTATTTTTTCAAGTAATTTTTAAAAATTACTATCGTACAATTTTGATTTTTTTTTTTAATTATGTAAACATATATGTATATTTTATGAAATATATATAAAGTAGAATATATTGAAAGTAAGGGTGGTTATAACGATAAAAGTAATCAAGAAACGAGATTAAACTCAAGTGAACTGAAATTAAGTACTCATTCCCTCTCAAAATAAATGTCATACTTTTTTTGGCACAAAGTTTAAAAAAAATGTTAATTTTTTACGTTTTACCAAAAATTAAAAGTTAATAATATATTTTAAAGTGAAAGTAAAGTAATTATGAATAAAATTAAAATAATATTTGGATAAAATAGGATAAAATTGTATTTTAAAATGAAAACATTAGAATAATTATTTTCTTTTTTGAGGTGTGTTAACTATTGTGGACACCCCGAAAATGAAATTATGTCAACTACCTTAGGAGTTAGGACTGAAAGAGTACAAAATAACATAGCTTTAATTATATATTTCCTCTGGTTCAGTATAGATGACACACTTCCTTTGTAAATCAATTAGGATAATAAACGAGGATGAATACCGGGGAGGAGCCAACCAGATAGACATCGACCAGATGAATGCCGCCATGGAAGCAAACTACGAGTCGCACATGTCAGGATACGCACCGTTAGTTATCGGCGGCGACTTGGACTCAGTGGCAATACAGGAGTTCAGTCGAACGTTGTTCAACATGCGGCCCGACATATCGATGAGTGTGGCGCGAACGATATGCAATCTCGACATGAGACCGTTCTTGCCACGTGTGACGGTGCCTTGCCACATCATCCAAAGCTCCAAGGACTTGTTTGTGCCGGTGAGGGTGGGAGAGTACATCCACCAAAACCTCGGCGGGAAGTCCATCGTCGAGGTCATGGCCACCGAAGGTCACTTGCCGCACCTCAGCGCTCCGGAGGTCACCATCCCGGTGTTGCTACGACATATAAAACACGATATTGTTGATGCATGACATACGAACTACAGATGCTCGCCGTCATTCTTTTTTTCATGGCCAATTTATTCTTTTTCTTTTTCTTCTTCTTCATGAATTGTTCAAGACTTTGTAGTATATTAATTAGTATACTTGATTAGACGTTTTTGTGTGCATTTTCGTCAAAATTTGAGGTCAGTTATAGTTGACTCGGTTATCAATCTAAGAAAACGCAAGAGCGTTGTATTTTGGTGAATGTAAAGTGTGATACATAAATCATACTTCTATAAGTTCTAGATAAAGTTGTCTTTAACACATTGCAAGTTATTTAAAACGAGTATTTAACCGATTTAATAATTCGAAATTTTAGAAATTATTTGCTTTTCGCCTTTTTCAACTAATACGATTAACACGGGAAAGTAAAGTTTCCGGTAGGGTTGCTTAACTCGTAATTAAACGTTTAATTCTCCTAGCAATTCGCTTCTGATCGAATTATGATATGCGCGGAAATTATGTTAATCATAAACAATCTTCCGATTATTAAAATTTAATTTCTTCGTTCATTATATTAAAATCAGAACTTAAAGATTTGTTCATCGTCTTCACAATGAATCGAACAACAAGAATTACAACAAAAGAATGCATAATGAATCGAACAACGTGAATTACAACAAAAGAAAACATAGATTCAAGCAAACATCCAAAAATGCATAAGAAATTAATAGAAGAATAAAACAATTGAAAAGTCTAAAACATATTTAATTAACCAACACAAATTAATGTTGGAAAAATTGGAATAAAATATTTAGTTTGATTAATATTTGACTGATTTTTTAGGGTTAAATATTAATTTAAGTTGGAATTAATTTGTTGATAATTATCTACGAGTTGTCAAATGGGAATGTGGTAGATAATGAGTTTGTGAGAACCATTATAAAAGGTTTTTTGTATTAATTATTGAAAATATGAAAAGTCTCAAATCCCACATTATATGTGGTGAGAAAATTAATACTTTAGTGATGTTAGATGAGTAGTTAAAAATTGTTTCAACATTGAGTAAATAATTGACTTGAATTATTATTCTTGTTCAATTGGAGTATGATTTGGACTTGGCCCTCGAGATTTTTATTGAGCTTATAAAAGTCTAACAATTACAAATTTAGTTTGTATTGGGCCTATTAAATTTAGTATCACGTTGGTTATTATGGTTTGTGAGTTAAACTAGTTGAACTATTTTAGTTGGCTTTTCGAAGAGCTAGTCTAAATGATTTGTATTGAATTTGAATAGTCAGCTCAATAACTTAAAAAGTCATCAAAAAATTATTTATATATTTAATAAAATATATAAATAAAATTTTCATAATTGATTTAACTTTTGAGTTGATTTTGACTTTTGAGTTGTCTTTTGTCTTTTGGTAATCCCCAAATGAGTATAAATAGAAGCATTGTAGTTTAGAGAGAAAAACAATTCGATTACACAATCAAAAATCAAATTATATCCAACATTTCTTCTCTCTAAGTGCATTCTCAGATAGTTATAATATTATGTAGGCAATATTTAGTTCCTTGCATTTGTATATGCTCGGTTCTCTCTCTTTCTCCGTTAGTCGGAGCTTCTAGTTGGTGTGCCTCAAACTAGAAGATGATTGAAGTCGTTGTATCTTTGGAGACTAACGTCGCAAAACCGTAGCATACACGGGACGTTTTAGTCTTGCAAATAGTGAAAGTGCCTCGACTACCCGCAACCAATTTCAGTTCGAAACCCGATTCAAGGTTAATTTATTTAATTATTTTATTCTAAAATTGTAAAGACCAGTAGTATTATTTTAATTCAGATTTTATTTTATTTTATATTTTGAATTTAAACATTTGTATAAAAATAACAAACAATTCATCCATAGAAATTTTCATAATCATTCTTAAACATTTATAAAATGTGAAAGTAAAAGCATAAATAACAATTAAGATAATAAATTCGGCTTGCGAACTCGATGATGCTCTCAAAGTTGTCGGCTCCAAAAAAAGTTCTCCCAATGATCCTCGATTATTCCACAACGAAAAGATATGTTTTTCTCTTACCAAAAATTGCTTATATGCTTCTCCAAACATGTTGAAAATCGCTATTTAACTATTCTTCATCGCGCCCGCCAACCCTCGGTTGCGCCCGCTAGGTGGAGGTAGCGACCATACATGGTCGTCACTTGGTCCGGTCCCAAAATCAGTCTATTCGTCATGGACATCGCGCGGTCGCTACTTATGCATTTCTCGCTCTTCATTTCGTTTTGTTTTTTTTTTTTTTATTCTTGACCTGAAATATGAACTAACACACTCTAATATACTAGTGAGATCAACGACACACACATAAACAAAACACGCTAAAAAACAAAAGACACAAAACGACGCACAAACAAAATAAATAACACACACAAAAAAAAACACAACATAAATCAATACTTGACCTGAAATATGAACTAACACTCCAATATACCAGTGAGATCAATGAAACACACATAAACAAACGCTAAAAAACAAAAGACACAAAACGAAGCACAAACAAAATAAATAACAAAAATAAAAAAAACATAAATCAATACTTGACCTGAAATATGAACTAAGAACACACTCCAATATATCACGATATACCGGTGAGATCAACGACACAAACATAAACAAACACACGCTAAAAAAAATGACACAAAACAGACGCACAAACAAAATAAACAACACACACAAAAAACACACGCAACATAAATCATTACTTGGACAAGTGCTTAAAATATTTCCTTCTACCATTACTTAATTAATTTTGCAAACACTTATTTTCATATATATCATTGGCATATATAATATCAAGTTTAAAGTTTAAACTGAATCCTTCTAATTTTTTCAAGTAAAATAATATAATATTGTAAATGTTCAACTAATTGCACAATTCAATTGAGTAGTAAAAATAATTTATAATATAATTTATTTTATAATATTAATTTATATATATATATATATATATATATATATATATATATATATATATATATAATTTTAATACTGATTCATTCATATTAATAAATTGAACTATCAACATTATATATTAAGATTCAAATTATTTACACTATAATTTGTTGTAGTTATAGTATTATTTTTTACAATGTCTGTATACATTAAATTTTAAATATTTTGAATTTAATATTTGTAAAAATTATATTGAAAATTATAAATTTTATTTAACTAATAAAATACTTAGAAAAATATATTAAAAAATATATATAAAAAGTTGATATAAATATACAATTATTTATATGCACTAAAATTTATGAATATTATAATTTTAGGGAGCCTCTACGGTACATACAAGGTACCATACATTTTTCTAATTTTAGCCATTAGATCTTAAAGTCAAATATTAACCTTTAGATCAAATGAAAGTCCACAATCTTAAAGTGTGGTATCATACATGTAATTTTTACTCAACAATTCTTTTTATATTTTAAAATAAAAAACTAAACATCTTCTAGTTATTTTTATTTATAAAATATGTTATTAAAAAATATAATAAACTTAATACGTTTCTTTTTAATTTTTTTTACTAAACTATTAATAAATAAAAAATAAAATTTATACTAATGAATTAAAAAAAATATATTATATATTATTAATTTTAAAATTAACAGTATTAATCACATTTAAGCAACCATTAATATTTATAAAATTGCAAAAAAAAATTCATGTGAAAGATCAAAATTTATCAAACAATATTGAATTTTCTATATATTAAATACATATTAAAAAATTAATATTATTTTAATAAAAAAATTCTTAATATTAGCTAAAGTCTTATTAAATAAAATTTGAATAACTAATTAAATATTTGAATCACTGATAATTTATTTTTTGTAATATTTTAATTTTATTTTAAGTATTACATTTTAATTGTAACATATTATTACCTTCTTAATAAAACTATTTTTCAATTAATTATGTTAGACTTTCTTAATAAAACTATTTTTCAATTAATTATGTTAGACTGAAAGTATTAGGAAATAAGTAATATTTTTAATTAATAAATTTTATTTTATTTTATTTAATCATAATAATAAAAAAATAATTAGTATATTAATTTATTTGTCATTAATATAAATAGAGAAAATTATTTATTTGCATTACCATGATAAATAAGAATTAATCACATGCATTAAGGTGCACATATCTCAAATGATGTGTCCATCATTTATTGGCTATTGTAAAATGTACCATACATTTAAAATTGTAAAATGTACCTTAGACTTCTCCTATAATTTTATATAGATTTACTTATTCAATATTATATAAAAAAAAATAGATTAGCTGTTATCAATCATTATTTATAGTCCATGTGAATATAATTAATTGTATAATTTGTATATATACACACAAAAACAAATTAATTAGTAGGATCTAAACTTAAATTAAATGTTTTTGTAAAAAATAACAAATTTTGAAAATAAAAGATTAAGATGTGCATGGTGTACTTACACTTGGTGTAGCATAGATAAAACCACTCCATCATATAATCATATAGGTTCAGAAGAACATAAAAATGTTATTTGTATTAAAAAATCTATTTTAAAGAGATAGAAGAATAATAATTATAATTGTTACTAATTATTTGTAATTTTTTTAATATTAATTGTTTTTGTAACTATGTACTCATCTGTTTCATGACAATAAAATTATATCCTTTGTAAAATACAATATATATATATATATATATATATATATATATATATATATATATTATTAAACGAAGTATAATTTTATAATTGAATAATTTTTAATTAATTGTTTTTATTGTGGTAATGCAAATTAAAAATAAATATTAGTATGATTTATTATTGATTTTTTTATATATCTAATAAATAGATATACTTCTTCCTTTATATATTATTTCATTATTTATTATCATTTGAAAATAAAGAAATATGTTTCTCATTTGAAAATAAAGAAAATATATTTCGAAAACTCAAATTTAGTGATATATTTTTGATTTTTCTTTTTTTTTGAATTAATAAGATTACAATGATATTAAGGATATAAAATTACATTATATATATAATATATATAAAAGATGTAAAAAATGAGAACAACATTATCCTACAAAACTTTTTAAAATAAAATGAATATTATAAGTATATTATTTCAATTTTTGTTTGGTATATACTTAATGTAATTGGTATCTTAATTATCTTTCTTATTTATGAAGTTATGCAGTTAATATTTTTTCTATATTATTCATTAAATAAAAAATTAATTAATTAAATATAAATTAAAATAATATTTGATTTAAAAAAACATTTTAATTTGAATGGTGAGATATTTTAAACTTAACATTAAAAAATTTATTAATATGTTTTTAATTTTGTTTTTTATTAATAGATTTATAAATTATACAAACTTATAAATGATGATAATCATTTATATATTATTTGACTTAAAAAAAAAGAGGGGATGTATCATTATTTGACATTACAATTGATAGCATTCAATATAACAAAAGTACTCGTCCTCTCTTTGACATATTACTTACAACTCAATTTCCCACATGAAATTTGAAGTAAATTAATATAGGGAAAAATATTCTTTTGTTTTTTTAAAAAAGCCTTTTTTGTTGCGTGCACATAATTAATTAGCATATTTTTTTTCAAAAAAAAAAAAGTAGAAAAAATCTGCAATCATTTTTCAAACCATAATTTTATTAAATTTATTTTATTACAACACTAAAAAGAAAAATCTCCATCTGAAATTTGAAATATAATTACAACACAACTCACACAAGTCACAACATTTCAAAAAGCTCCCGGCCACGTGTGCGACCCCAAATACACCTCCTTCGGCCACGTGTCTTATTGTTTGACAATTTTACGTTACATTTTCCTCCCCATGCCCTTTTTCGTCATTTCACCTCACCCCCCATTTTCATCACTCTGCTCCTCTCTGTACATTTATATATATCCTCCCTCCTCCCATTTCACTCTCATGCATTTTCCCTTCTCTGTCTCATCGCCGGCCGTCCACTCTTCGGCGGCTCCGTTAGAAGAATCTCGATGGAGGGAAACGGCAAAAAAATCGATACTTCCGGCGGCAATGGGCGGCGTCGGAGGGCCCCGCCGGCGGCCAAAAGAGTCAAGACAGAGGCGGCGGCGGCGAGCCGAGGAAAGGCCCGGATCGAGCTCGACCTCGGCCTCTCCACCAACGGCCAATTCGGGGTCGACCCGGCGAAAGCGAGAAAGCTCGAGCGCTCCGCCTCCGGCTACGGCCCGCCGGGAGCCGCCGCGCGTGGGGGTCACGCGCCGCCGGTGAGGACGACGTCTGTGCCGCCGGGGTTCGGCGGGAGAGACGAGGGGAGGAGGAGCGACCCGTCCGGAAAGGGCAAGGCGCCGATGGTGTACTCGCCGGAGGGGAGGGAATTGAACGGTGACGGTATATACTCTTTAACTGTGTATATATAATTTTAATTTTAATTTTACACTGTTTTTAATTAGATTAAACTTGTTTGATTAATTTGATGTGTTCAATTTCATGTTTTATTATTTGGAGTGTGATAGTTTGATTTAATTTTCAACTTAACGTAATTAATTATGTTTGCCTTGCTCAATAATAGGAAATTATTTTATGAGTCGAAAATATTATACAAGTACTCAATGTGAGTGAAAAAATTGAGAATCAAAATTAATTAATTGCTTAATTGTTTTTCCAGACTGTTGTGTGTGTCTATATATCATTTAATATAATTAATTGTTTTCAACCTTTTTGTTAATCATTTATTTTTGACACTCTAATTTTACTAATTATGCTCACCCACCACTCGAAAATAAATATTCACACCTGTATTCTACTCTTATAAATTATTTTCAAAAATAAGAAAATAAAAATAAATACTATTTTCCAAATAAAAAGATTTTCTAAACTTTGAGTTGTGTCATAAGATGTTCTAGGACTGTCAAGTCGATTGCATACTTGATACATGCTTAGTAGTTTGATCGGCTTTGTGACTCTGCCCGAACTGTATATATGTTAGAGGCTTAGAGCCGAGCCTGAACTCGTATTTAAACTCATAAAACATATTCTTTTGGATTAAAACTGGCTGAACTGAACTGACATGTTCTTACAACTATAACATTTTTTGATAAAACTCTTACCATTGTTTTTATGGCAATGACACCTTTCCCTATTATTAAGTTATCGTCTCATCTGATATTATATGGTTGCATGCTTGAATAGTTACATATTCACGGACGGATATATACCACTCGCTATTTTCTCTCGTTCCACCCACTAGTTAAATAATGTCGACGGATAACTATCCGTCGCTAATCGCACATTTCCCTTACACGAGTTTGATTGCTCCCATCTTTTCAATGTTCCCTCCCTCGTTAGATAATATGTGGTTGTGTGCTTCTATAGCAACTGAATTATTTACTCGACATTTTGTTTCTTTCTAAATTAATGTCGACGGATATCTTTCCGTCGCTATTAACGAAGGGAGGGAGCTCTCCGTCGTTATTTTTCTATGCTATTCTTGTACTAATTTGGACCAAGAGTACCAAATCATATCTACATGTGAGATTTTGTCATGAATGTCGATTTTTATTGCGTGTTTCCATTATAATGATTAGGATATCGTGGATTCGTGGAATATATGTTAATTTACAGGTGATCCGATCCGTCCCATTTGTTATTTTCTTTACTAAGTACACACAAAATCTCAATAAACAGTCTTAGAAATGAAGTCGGAGTTTCGTTTATTTACAAATCGTTTGAATTGATTTAACAGGAGCAAATCAGAACAAGATGACTAGGAGCTCATCTTTGGGCCCTCAAGCGAGCCCTGCCGCTGCTAACAGCCTGAGCGAAAACCAGAAGCTTCTGACAAACACGTTGCTTAACATGCCTTATGTGACCCTCACTGGGGCCCGCCTGAACAACAACAACATCCGGGTGGAGGGAATCTTGTACAGGTATCGTAAGGCCGAAGAGCTCAAGATTGTCTGCGTCTGCCATGGCTTGTTTCTGAATCCAGCCGAGTTCGTCAAGCATGGAGGTGGAGGGGACGTGGACGATCCTCTCAAGTACATAGTCGTCAACCCTGCCCCTGTGTTTCCGGTTTAGTTTCGGATGGGCTCTCGTTCTTTACTATTGTTATGGTCATTGCTCGTGTGAATTGTTTTCCTTTTGCTATATCTCTTTGAATCTTTCCTTTGTTTTCGTTTCGAAATTTGGTGTTTTATATAGACAATGAATGACCTTGAATATGTTCCAATCCTTTATACATTGACATTGTACACTAGGGGGTCATCGGTTGAAAACCGGATCGAACCGAAACCAAAATCCGATGAGACTGAAATCGGAACTGTGAAAAATCATGACTCGAAAACTTGACTGAAATAATACCGGTTCGAATTGAACTAGTAAATCAGTCCGGTTCTGAACGAAATGATTTAAAATTTTAATAAATTAAATATAAAATAATAATTAAAATTAATTTTTGTATTCATAAAATTTTAATTTAATTCAATAAATATTTAATATTTATACATATATAATTTTAGGATCCACTAATTGCACGTGGACCAATCACAAATCAATAATAATGTTGTGTTCTCAAAATTAATTCACTATAAATTATAAATAAAAAATTATAAATTTTAAATAGTAATATTATTAACCATATTTAAATTATATATAAATTTTAAATAGTAATTTGAAATTATATATTTTTAGTAATAATAATTAATCATCATTTTAAATATATACAATTCTATTTTTCTTCTCAAAATTCTTTTTTATTCCATTAATATTAATTTAATTTAATTAATCGTATCTCATAAAAATCGATCTCCTCCTATTCCATAATCCACATGAGTTAAAAAAAAATTGATAAAACTTTGTAGGTATATTATTTTCTCTTGCTGTAATCTGGCTTCGTATGTCTTTTTTTTTATTTTTAATCGATTTACATGTATACGTTCTTCTATTTATTCATTTTTTTCCTCGATTTTTTAAATTTTATGTATTAATTATGATTTTTTCGCATATTACATAATCAAATTGTCGATATATTAATTATGTTCGACTAAATTTTTTTAAATATTTTTAGGTTATCCTTAATTCAGTTTTGTAAATTTTATTTTGCAAGTTAACGAACATTATATTAATATAATTGCGTTTGGCCCATCTCATCCCTTTCATGTTCACCAAGTAAATTCAATTTTTTTTTTATATTTTTATTTATTTTCCAGGTTTATAATTTTTATTTTCTATTTATTTTGATTTTTTCCCACCGGTTTTAGGTATTTGTTGGATGAAACTCGAGAAATGCAGAGACGACAAACGGAATGCAGAGACAAGAAACTCCTCTCCCACCAGATCAAAGGCTCCTCAATCGGGTGGGATGTAAATCGAGGGATGTGCTCGAGTAACAGACACATGTGGGAGAGAGCCAATAGGTCTCATCCCAGGACTAACTTCATAATATTTAAATGAAAATTTGTCATATCCGAGATATTACAACAACATTACCATATACCTTACCACTCGGCTATGCCCAAAAAACTTACATACTATAAATTACATCAAACACGCGTAATCTTTGAAAATAATAGAAATTTCATAATTGAGACAACGGTTACTACTAAATACGAGTTTACAAATTTAAGTGAGAGTTCGATTATTAAATAAAATAATTTGTTAGTCTATTAATAAATATTTGACGAAATATATTAGAGATTAAATAAAATTTTAAATTATTTTAAACAAATAAATCACGTGCATCGCACGGGAAGTAATACTAGTTATTTTTAAGTAGATAAAGTATTTTAAAAATTAAAAAATAATATTAATTTTTTTTATTTATAAATTAATTATATTAAATAATAATAATAATTTAATATAAAATGAGAATTATAGTTGTTAAAAAAAGTATTTATCAAATTATATAACAAATCAATTTTTTGTCTAATCTGGTCCGGATCTTACTGGTAAAAAATCAGAATTGGACTGAAATCTCATATTTAATCGAACCGAAAATCTGTTCGAAATTTACCGATCCAAACTGAATTGGATAAATCGAATCAAAATCTAATATTTAGTTGAACCGAAAACTGGTTTGATTCCGGTCCGTACCATTTGAACACCCCTATTAATGTCCAGAAACAAATATATGCATTTTTCTGCAATAACATTAGCCAACACCCTGAAGAACAGAACAAATTTCGCATTCCACTTCTCGTTCCAAATCCAATGAATGATCGGGGAACGAGAATAATCCGGCCGGCGGCATCATCATCCATCAGATATACTAAAACAGGAAGTGGAACACGAAATCCCAATCCCCTAAAATCTAGTACAACACACAAGGAAATACAATGGAGAATAAAAAAAACTACACTACACTACAATTTACATGTAGTCAAAATTAAAAAAAAAAAAAAAAAAAAAAAAAAACCAAGAATCAACTAAAAATCACTTCACTGTTCACTCCTTACTCAAACAACCAAAGGAGGTTGGAGCTGCTTCAGCCTCCTCACCACCTGTTTCATCGTCGGCCTCGTCGAAAGAGTGTCCACCGTACACACCACCGCCAGGTGCAGCACCTCCACAAGGTCATCGTGTGGGCCCGCATCCCAAAGCCCGTCCGCAAAAAACTCCTTCGCCCTCCCCTGCCTCAAAAGCATACACGCCCACGCCACTATATTGAACCCATTCCCGTACGGCGAAAACGAAGGGTCGAGCGCTTTCTTATCCGAAAGCAACTCGAGCAAAACAACCCCGTAACTGTACACGTCAGCCTTATCCGAAACCCGACACGTCATCGCATATTCCGGGGCCACATATCCAAAAGTACCTGCCACCCCAGTCGTCGCGTGAGTCTCCGAAGTCCCGAGCAGCCTCGCCAGCCCGAAATCCGACAAGTAAGCGTTGTACTCTTCGTCTAGCAAGATGTTGCTCGGCTTCACGTCCCTGTGCAGGACCCTCGGCACGCACTGCTCGTGCAAGTACGAAAGTGCCCTCGAGACGTCTAACGCGATCTTGTGGAGCACTCTCCACTCGACTGCTCGAATCGGCCTCTCCTGTATGAACTTCTCCAAATTTCCACCCGACAAGTAATTGTATATCAAAAACATCTCTGTTTCGCTCGCGTGGTACCCGATAAGAGTGACCAGGTTCGGGTGGCGGAGCCTGCCTAGGGTTCGGATCTCGGCGTCGAACTGCTGGATTCCTTGGAACCGTCCTACAGATAGACGCTTGACAGCGACTAATACGCCAGGGGCGATTTCGGCTTTGTACGTGGCCCCGAAGCCTCCGCTGCCTATGCAGTTGCTCGCGTTGAAGTTGCAGGTTCCGCGGGCCACGCTCTCGAAGGTCAGTGGGGCCCCCACATCGGCGAAAGCAATCACCTCCTTGGATCGGGAAGATCCGGACACACGGGACCTACGGGGCTTTTGTCTTCGAGTGTAGAAGTAGAGGAATGTGAGGGCGATGAGAACGGAGACAATGGCTACTGCAGATGTTATGGAGGCTATCTCGATCGAGTTCAGGTTCGAGTTTTCTTTGTTCTGGTTTGATGAGGAGGATTGGGGGGAGGAGTGGGAATAAGGCGAAGCGTCGATTTGCGAGGCACCTAAACTTCCTTGTTGGTTTGGATAAGGGGAAGAAGAGAGAGAGACCAGTGGGCATTGGAGATAGGGGTTCCCGAGAAAGCTATTGCATATGATGGCGTTGTTATTTTTGATCGAAGGGAGGGACCCGGATAGATTGTTGAAGGACGCGTTGAACGATGAAAAGGTGGAAATATTCGGGACCTGTCCAGTGAGTTTGTTGTTGTTCAAAAGGAGGACAGTTAGATTACTCAGAGTAGTGATGTTCTTCGGGATGTGACCAGAGAGAGAGTTCGAAGACAAATCAAGAACTTGTAGAGAGTTAAGCCGACCCAGACTTCCAGGGATTGAGCCGTTCAGATCGTTTCCAGATAAAGAGAGGCGTTTGAGGTCTTTGATCCGGCCAAGGGTGCTTGGAATCGGACCTTGCAGGCGATTATGGGATAAATTAAGAACTAGGAGTGAGCGCAACTCACCAATGCTTGGAGGAAGGGTACCGGAGATTTGGTTTTTGGAAGCATCTAGAAGCATCAGGGGCATACATGTTGGGACGATCGGGAACTGACCAGATAACATGTTGCCACTGATATTAGCGATTATACCCCTTGCCTGATTACACTCTTGGAGGAATGTTCCGTGCAGTTTCCCTGAGAGCTTGTTGTTTTCGGCGAGGAAAGTGTATATAGTTTGATTGTCCAGCCTCGTGGGCTCAACTAGCATCGGAGGCAGCTTCCCCACAAAGTTGTTATAGCCGAAATTGTGCAACACCAAGAAACTACCAAAGATGTACTCGGAGAGGAGTACAGAGGAAGAGGCGAGCTGACTTCTCCATCCGAAATACGACATATAGGTGGAGGAAATATCATCATGCAGCCCAAATGAATCTCCATACTTGGTCTGCGTACACGATCTGTACTTGAATATTGGTATTAAGCCCGTAAGACCATTCCCACTGATATCGAAGAGATTCATACACAGTACAGGAATCTCATCACTTATCTCCCCACTGAGTTTGTTTGAGCTCAAATCAAGAAAATGAAGCTTCTTGCAGCTGCTTAACCCCTCGGAAATCTCCCCAAAGTAATAATTGTGTGCCAGATTCAGCATCTCCAAGTTCTTGCAAAAACCCCAACCGTTAGGAAAGTGCCCCTCAAGAGTCGCTCGGGGGGCCCACAGCACCTTCAAGCCCGAGAGGCTCGTGACTTCATTTGGAACCGTACCTTCGTAAAAATTGTACTCCTCGGAAGTGAGTGCCAATTTTTCTGAGCCTGAGACCTTCAGCAGTGGATCCCATTGGTTGGACAATACGAGGATGGATAAGTTGGTGCAGTTGCCCAGTTCATGAGGTATAAGCCCGTTCAAGTTATTCCTGGAGACGTCGAGCGCTTGAAGCTGAGTCAGCTGACCGAGTTCGCTCGGGATATACTCCTCCAACATGTTGGAATACAGCAAAAGGGTTTTCAATCTCCTGCAGTTCCCGATGTTTCTCGGAATAGCTCGAGTCAGATAGTTACCCGCAAGCTCCAGATGCTCGAGCTTCCTGCAGTTCATCCCGATTTCTTCTGGAATCGATCCCTCGAGTAGATTAAAGGACAAGTAAAGCCCGTTTAAACGCCTGAAGCCACCAACAATCCCAGGAATCGACCCGTTAATCTGATTCCCGGCTAGATTAAGAACTCGAAGGCGCAAGCAGTTTGATAATGAGGTAGAGATCCTGCCTGCGAGGTAATTGAAACCCAAATTAAGAACCCTCAATTTCTTCAACCCAGTAAATTCGGAGGGCAAAGAGCCTGATATAGAATTCCCTTCGAGATCGAGAACCTCGAGCTTTTCCATCCCCCATATTTCGACTGGGATCTCGCCCTTTAATTCATTGAAAGGCAGAGATAAAATCCTGAGCTCGGTGAGCCTGGCAATAGCAGTAGACAGTTCGCCGGAGATTTTGACTTTACTTGTACCGAAACAAGACCTAATCCTCCGAAACCCAAACCCATAAAGCGGAAACTGAACGATTCGAGCACAGGAGGAAGAATTACCTCCGCCGGCGAGATTCAAGGCCACGACCCGAGAAAACGAATCGCAGGAGACGCCGGACCACGAGCAGTGACCAAAGAGTTTCAGATCCCAGTTTCTGAGAAACCCAAAGGGGTCCGAGATTGAATTTCTGAACTCGAGAAGCGCAGATTTATCCGAGTCGGAGGACCCTGCGACGGCGTCGTTTTGAGCTGAAAACAAAGCCAGAAGGAAAATCAAGAGCTTCAAGGGATTGTGGAGATGAAAGGAACAGCGACCCATTATCAGTATTGCTTTGCTCGAAGATGGATCCTCAGCCCAAAACCCTAACCCTAACCCTAATTGAGCTGCTGCTAGTGTTAGTTATGGCGGTGACTCTGAGTCATTTAGAAAGTTGCAGAGAGCAACGGGGAAGATACTCGGGAGAGAGATTTAGTTTGTTGAATTTTTGTTTTTGTTGATTGGGATAACGCGTAGTTGTTGCACGTTTAGTTTTCCTTTTCTTTGTCTCCGATATAGGTGTTCAAAAAGGAGGTTGGATTCATAATTGGGGCTTTGGGTTCAAACTCAAACACGTCAATGTTGTCAAAATACTTCTTATTAATTATCATATTTGTTTTACAATTTTTATAAAAATGTGATTATTGTTAATTGTCGCACTTTATTTTTAATTTACAAAAGAATGTGATTATTGTTCGACTAACTAAGGTATGTAGAGATAGCTATATACTTCTCTAGTTCAGAAAAGATACAATATTTATGAGCACGGTTAAGAAAAATGTTAATTGTGAATGTAGTTTAAAAAGTAGTTGGATAAAGTATGGGTAAAATAATATTTTAAAGTGAAAAAGTTAATTTTTTTTTTGGTGTATCAACTAGTGGGATAACTCAAAAAGAAAAGTGGTGCATTGACTTTTTTTTTCTGTAATTCACAAAAGAAGTGTGATCCTTGCTCCGACTGATTGAGGTATATCAGAGATAACATATAGTACATCTGACTCGGGGCAATGATCCTACGTATATTATGTATTGTAACTTTATTTTCAAAAAAAAAAAAAATCAAGATTGTCAAAAATCTTAAGATCATGTTCTTTCAATCCAATTACAAATTTTGTCACTAAATCAACAAAGTAAATTGAAAATTGTTTGTTAATTGCTTTATTTTCATACAAATGACATGTATGAAAATATCGATGATGGCGACGACATCATGCTCGCTCGAAAAAAAATAGGACTGGACTTGGCCTCCACACCTCATCTCATTCGACACACAACTCGGGTGCACCCTTGTCGCGTGTTCACTTCTGTCACCGAAGGGAAAGTACATACTCACTCATTCCCATAAAAGATGCAACACTTTTCTTTTTGAGATGTCTTACAATAGTTGTTATACTTTAAAAAAGAAAATAAATATTCTAATTTTTTCACTTAAAAATATTATTTTATCCTTACTTTATCCACTACTTTTTAAACTTCTGAAATTACGCCTTCAGCGTAGGATACCAATTTTTCGAGAAATTGGTCTTGAACTCACAGACAGCAGCTTCCGTCAAAGTAAAACACTTACACAATTTGTAGAATAAAAAGTGAAGACAAAGTTATGTAATAGTTTCCATTTCATTGATCAAAAAACTTAAACTATTACACTTGTAGAGTATGGTAGGCAAAACGTTTACAAGAAGTTTCCCGAGTGTCGCAACAACTCCCACTAACTTGCAAACTAGCACACGAGTACCTAAAGCTATATCTCCTAGCTCTAATCTTGGCACACGGCGCAAAAGCTACTACACAAACTCGAAGCTCGGCTACGATTCTAAAAATCAGATTTCGTTCTCTCAAAATCGTCAAATGATGAAATGAACATCCATGGGTATTTATAGTAGAGCCGCACATGTGAGGGTGATGACGTGACACGTTCTCATTCGTCGCATGCTTGGCCTATGTCATTTTTCCATAGATGACATCATCATTGTAGAACTTGGATTCTTGAATCTTGGAATCTTGAATCTTCGATTCTTGAATCTTCGAATCTTGAATCTTCAATTTCAAAATCAAACTTCAATTTCAATCTTGACTCCATCGATCTCAATTCTTCATCTTCAATTTCTTGTGAAAAAACTCTAAGTGTTGAAGTCTCAGAATTTCATCGTCTTCATGGTCGTTGATATTGTTGAAGTTACAAACTTGGAACAAATCTTCATTTCCTCGAACTGAGTACCTGGTGAAAGAAATCACGTAGTAAGTACTTAGTCTTAAAAACAAAACACAAAAAACAAGAGTTATGAAAAACATCACTCGGAACCAAAACCGGCGACTCCTGTCGCCGGATTCAAGTGAGCCACAAAACCAGCGACTCCAGTCACTGGAATTTTTCCATGCACCAAAAAACGGCGACTGGAGTCGCCGTTTCTCCAACACTCCAAAAAGACTTAGTCGCTGGAATTATGTCATGACATAAAAACAAAACCAGCGACCCGTGTCGCCGTTTCCATGCCACAACCCTTTGCACCGAAACCGGCGACTGGAGTCGCCGTTTTCCACGCACAAATGCACTGCACCAAAAGCGGCGACACGAGTCGCCGTTTTCCTCGCACACCTGCATTGCACCAAAAGCGGCGACACGAGTCGCCGTTTTCCTCGTGTCACCAAAAGCGGCGACTGCTGTCGCCGTTTCCATGTCACTATGTCTTTGCACCAAAAGCGGCGACTCTGGTCGCCGTTTCCATGTCATTCCAAAAGTGGAGACTCAAGTCTCCATTTCCACGCGCAAGGTAGTTGACTTCGGATTCTTAACTTGTAACCCTGAAAAACAACAAAGACAAAAACACAAGGAAAAAATACGTTGTCGCCAAAATCAACATTTACAATCTCCCCCTTTTTGGCACAACTCATGAAAACAAGGTTAAGTAAAAAACGAGATACAAGTATCTCCCCCTCAACCAAACAAACCACAAAGATAGTTAAGTAAAAAGATGGAAAAACATCAATCATACAATCAATGAAAAACCATAAAAATACTTAGACAGAATTTCAAACCAAACATGAAAAACTTAGATAGATAAACCAACCACGGAAAAACCAATGTATCAAAACACTAATACCAGAGTTAAGCAAATATGAAAAACATGCATGGACGAATAGGTTCAAAGTTGTATGCATGCAATATTCAAAACAAGAGAAACGAGTTCAAGAGTTAAACAAAAAACAGAAATTGAAAGACTTGATCAAACACTTGAACTTCAGTCTTGGGCCGCAGCTGTTGGAGACGGATCACGTTCCGGGCTTTCGATCAACTCTTCTTCGTCATCTTCATAACTGAAGCCATCGTCAGAACTAGAGTCATCGCTTTCATCAGTGTCGGTTTCCGGATCCCCGAAAATATCTCGCTCACCCAACCCATCAGCTGCAGCTTCGTCAACGTCCTCAACGTTGACATCTTCATCAGCTTCATCTCTCAGACCATCAGACGGCATCGCGAACGACGCCCCTGGATTTGTGGTATCACCCATCTTCCCTTTTCCTTTGTCACGAGCATTCATAACACCTTCGAAAATATCTTCATCAGTCTTCTCTCCATCATCACTCACCACTTCAATCAAATTTCTTTTGGACAGCTGCGAATGAGCTTCCTGAATTGCGTCACGCACCATCTTCAGAATAAATGTATCTTTCAAACTGGCATCTGGGGCTCCAACATCTCCAAGTCCTCCCCCTTGTTGGATCTCCCGTTGCAGTTTCTTGAAAGATTGTTTCTGCTTTTCCTGTGCCTCGATCATCCTGTTGTAAGCATCAACATGTTCGACTTGACGCTTTTCAAGAGCTAGCGAGTCGACATAAAATTCCTGAACTAAGGCCGACGGAACCACCGCACGGTGACTATGAATCGGATGATGAGGATTCTGATAAGATGGAATATTTGAAGTCGGACCGAAACCACGAGGAACAACTCTCGGAGACTTAGCACCCTCAGCTTCAGGTTCTGCGACAGCAGCAGTCGGCTGTGGTTTCGCAGTTGACTGTGATTTCTGGCGCTTAGCAGCTGGTGACTTAGATTTTTGAGCTGCAGGCTTACGCTTCCTTGACGACTGAGGCGACGGAGGTGGAGTCAAAATATTAGGAAGAGAGTTCCTGTCAAACAATTCAGTCCAAGGTAAGTCAATGACCTTTTTCTTTGGCTTCAGATACTCGCCAGTGATCTTGACTGCTCCGTTTTTCTTCATCTTTTTCTCAAGGGGAGAGTCAGGAATAAATCCTTGGTCATGGAGCATGCCGTAGATCAAACACGGATGCGTGAGATGAAATTTCTTCTCTGTAGGCAGTTCATCTTGCCTAATGATCGCCTCATCTGAGAGCTTGGCGATTTTGCACAAGTCAGCAAAAATAATTTTTCCAAGATTAACTTGTTCGCCGCAGCTGAGACTGAATATGAGGTGCATCAATTCAGGTTCCAGAACAGTTGGATACCGATTGGCAATCCAGTTAGACATCCCAAGTCGATGCAGGATGCCATAGAAAGCCGACAGTTTTGACGGCGGTGGCAGTTCGGACTTGACTTTTTTCTGGGTGACAAAGGTGCCAACCATCAGGTCCTCAGCTCGTTCCGCAGCTGTCGGTGTTGTCCATGTGGAATCAACTTCCAATCTTTCCAGAAAAGCGTTGATGGAAAAAGGACGAAACTTGTATAATTTCTCACGAAAAATGAAACACCCATACAGCCGACTCTTCGGATTAGCAAAGTCGGGAGACAGACTCGCATAAAATTTGTAGAGGATTGGAACGGAGTAGCGATAGGTAAGGTTCACAGATTTGAGCATGTGCATCTGAGTTAGGAATTGCGTGATGCCATGCTTGACATAGTCCTCCTTGAGGATAGTTCTGTCAGTGTGGATTGGTAGCTTCTCGATCAGCTTGTGACGACGTTCAGCAGTCGCCGTAAAGAATTCTTTGGAGTGAGCTTTCGGACACTCTTTGTATTCTGAGATGTATTTGAAGCCGTCAGTTGAGACTTGGGATCCAGCTGATCCCGAGGAATGTGGTGCCAACGGTGGTTTTTGGGAGCTGTGGGTTTTGGATTTTTCAGCAGACCCACCACCAGAAATTTTTGGAGTTGGAGACTTAACTCCACTGCCACTGACGACAGGTTTCTTTCCAGAGTCACTTCCAGTTGGAAGCGATGATTTTGGGTTCTTACCAGCAGACACAGTCGCAGCTGATGGAATTTTCACAACTCTCTTCCCTTCCTTAGTTATCTCGCCAGCTGCGAGTAACCGACGATATTCAGCATTGGAAACAACACCACTGTAGATGCGGTGAGAGGCTTCTTTGAATTTTGCCTTTCCAGACTTGGTTTCTTTTCCCGACTGACGGGCAGTCGATAGTTCAGGTGTAGCCGATCTAGTCAAGTCAAGGGAAGTTTCAGCAGACGCAGCTTTGCGACGATCAACTTTGTCAAGATGAGCTTTAAGCTCTTCGTAAGCCGCTTTCTTAGCTTCAGGAGTAGCAGCATTTTCGAACTGCTCATTCAGATACGCAGTCATATCAGCCATCATATCATCAAAAATTTTCGCCATGTCAAGTATTCAGAAAAGTAAGTAACCGACAGTTCGCAGCTGTGAGAAAACGGTAACCACGAAAACGAAGTTCAACTTCCGAAAACAAGGACAGGGCGCCGGATGCGCAAAGCAAGAGTTGCCGGATGCAACGGAAAAACAAGAACCTAAGAACTAAGAACTTCGGATGCCGAACTTGCAGTTGAGAGTCGAGAGATCGAAAGCTTGAGAGTTAGAGAATTCTGATGTAAGCGTAAATGAATTAGGTTTTCATCGAGGCCTATTTATAGGAAAAAATTTGGGCCGCCCGTCGGAATGAAAAAGCCCAGTCCAATACCTGTAAACAGCTCTTCTCAAGAAGGAAATTAGATCAAAAAGACGAACAAACATTTATTAATTTTGAAAATATTATTAAAATAATAATTTCCAAAAAAATAAATAATAAAATAAAATAAAATAATAATAAAATGGAAAGTGTAAAGATAATCAACCATGGCATGAAAACCGAAGTTGAGAACCATCGGTTGAGAAACAAAGTTGAGTGCCATTGGTGGAGAAACGTGAGTTGTCAATTTTTCTTTGACGTTGAAAAATTGGCTAAGGAAAAATTCCACAGACATGAGTCTCCGGTATTTTGCACAAGTGAGTCTCCGGTTTCGTGACACTGTCAATGTAGCCAAGAAACTGGAGACACGAGTCTCCGGTTTTGAGGAGTCTCCGTTTTTGAGGTGAGTGTTGAGTCTCCGGTTTTGTGTTCGTTGAGTCTCCGGAATATTGGCGTAGTCTCCGTTTTTGTGCACGTCAACGTTTTTGGCATCTTCGGGACTTAGAATAATTTTCGTGTACAGGTTTCCAAAAATGTTGTCACATGAATTTTGCGAGTTGGCCGTTGCTACACTCAAAATTAGACTTCCGAGATGGTAAATCACGTAGCACTGGATATGAACTACAGAAATGCCAAAACAAAAACAACACATCCCGAGTTAGTCAATCAAGAGTTCAACACACACAAACATTCAAACACATTTTAGTGGAGATTCGAGGGGTGATATTAGGCAATGAAGAGCAAATATTTTCCCAGAAAAGAATCCACATTTCATCAGTTTCCAAAAACCAAAAATTTTCACACAAGGTGATAGTAACTTTGAGGTAATGAAAAATCTCTCATATTAAAAACCGGTGAGATGGACCGAAGTATGTGATAGACATGTTTACTTGTCCTTCGTCTCAGTCACACGGAAGCAGTCGTGTTTCGTCGAAACATATTGGCAGAGTTTGCACCGCACAAGAGATTTTAATTCATGAATGCAAGGTGAACACTTAAGGCACTCCGATCATGAACTAGCTTTACTTCAATCAGAGGGGAGCCGGGGTAACCGGCGTCCTCCAGACGAGTTTATAGCTTTAAATGAAATGCAACAGACACTCATTACAGCAGTCAGAGGGGAGCAAGGTTCACTTGCGTCCTCCAAAGTGTGATAGGAGAGTGTCTTAAAATTCAGCGTCCATGTACAACCTTTCGAAGAGGGGAGCCAGGGTAACCGGCGTCCTCCGTTACTTGGCTTTATGGATCTATGCAAATGAAGCGAGGAGTTTAAGCCATGTTCACATGTTCACATTCAGCGGAATAAATACTCTTGTGTCCGAAGACTAAAAGCGGCCTCGAATCCATGTTTGTCTGACTAGACTAATCCACGACGATTCCGAGTGCGTATTCAGAAGTAAAGAAACTACTCTTTCAGACTTCAAATTTTTTCCGTGAACTCTTAGAGAGAACACATGCAGAGAGAATTTCTTAGTTTCTTAAATCTCTCAAAGTCAAGAGGTTTGGTAAAGATGTCAGCGAGCTGTTTTTCCGTTGAAATATGCTGTAGACTGACTATATCACGATCAACCAAATCTCTAATGAAATGATGTCGAATGTCGATGTGTTTAGTTCTTGAGTGCTGGACAGGATTTTCGCTGATTTTGATAGCACTCTGGTTATCACAATACAGTACTAATGGAGCACTCTCAAGGAGATAGTCATTCAACATTTGTTTCAACCAAAGTAGTTGAGTGCAGCAACTTCCAGCCGCAACGTACTCCGACTCGGCAGTTGACAGGGCAATACAATTTTGCTTTCTACTATGCCAAGACACGAGATTATTTCCAAGGAAGCAACAGCTGCCGGAGGTACTTTTTCGTTCGTCCGTGTCCGTTGCCCAGTCGGCATCAGAAAAGCCGACAAGGTTGGATGAAGTGTCGCCCGCATACCACAGACCTATCTGAGAAGTTCCAGAGATGTAGCGGAGAATCCGTTTCACAGCTCTTAGATGGTCCTCCTTTGGATCAGCTTGGTACCTGGCACACATACAAACACTAAACATAATGTCAGGACGAGTGGCAGTTAAATAAAGTAAACTCCCAATCATGGAACGATAGAGAGTTTGGTTGACACTCCGACTTTTTGTTGACGTTGACAAGCGTTCCGTAGTTGCCATAGGAGTGTTAGCTGGCTTGGCATGATGCATTTCAAACCTCTCAACCATGTTTTTAGCATACTTACTTTGAGATACAAATATCCCATTTGGTCGTTGAGAAATCTGAAGGCCAAGAAATTGATGCAACTCCCCCTCAAGGCTCATCTGAAATGTTGAGGACATAGCTTCTGTGAAGGCAGTCACGAGTTTAGAAAAAGTAGCTCCGAAGACAATGTCATCAACGTAAATTTGGGCAACAATCATGTGTTTGCCATCTCGCTTGATGAACAAAGTTTTGTCCACCGATCCACGCTCAAAGCCGAACTTTAGAAGAAAATCCGTGAGACATCCATACCAGGCGCGAGGCGCTTGTTTCAAGCCATATAGAGCTTTGTGAAGCTTGTATACATGATTTGGCTTTTTCGGATCCTCAAAACCTTTCGGTTGAGCTACATACACTTCTTCTTCCAAAACTCCATTTAGGAATGCAGCTTTGACATCCATTTGTCTAAGTTTGATGCCGAGGTGGCATGCAATAGCAATTAAGAGTCTGATGGATTCAATTCGTGCAACTGGAGCAAAGGTTTCATCAAAATCAATACCCTCAACTTGGGCATAGCCTTGTGCGACAAGTCGTGCTTTGTTACGAACAACTTGGTTGTGTTCATCAGTTTTGTTCTTAAAGATCCATTTAGTTCCAACTACATTCATGTGTGACGTTCTGGGAACTAAGGACCAAACATTGTTTCTAGTAAACTCATTCAACTCTTCTTGCATGGCCATGATCCAAAAATCTTCTTTCATGGCTTCTTTGTAATTTTTCGGCTCATTTTCAGAAAGAAAGCAATAGATGCTGATTTCGTTATAGATTGCAGAAGTGCAGATGTTGTAGAGTTCAGTCGGAGAATTTGTCGGTTTCTTTGAGCGCGTAGTTCGCTCATTTAAGTTCCCAATCATTTGGGTCGGAGGATGTTTCTTTTGAACAAGTCGAGGTGCCTCTCTAGTAGCATTAGCTGGGTTTTCAATATTTAGCTCAGTTTCTTCATCGTCAGACGATGAAGTATCATTGTCCTGATTGCTGGAATCTCCAACTTCAGGTGAAATATTTTGAGTAAAATTTTCTGGAGTCACTTTCTCAGGAACAGTAGTTGTGGGTGTTGGTGGAAAATTTTGATAATCCAAAATTCCTTCTTTAACCCAGTTTTCCTCAGTATCTTTTCCAAGAAAGTCTTGTTCATCAAAATTTATATTAACAGTTTCGATGACTTTCTTAGTTCGAAGATTGTAGGCACGATAAGCATGGCTGTTTTGGCTATATCCAACAAAAATACCACGATCAGCTTTGGCTTCAAATTTCTTCAGAGGATCACGATCCTTCAAAATGTAGCAAGTACAGCCAAAGACACGAAAGTGTGCAACTGAAGGTTTCTTGCCATTTACCAGTTCATAGGCAGTTGCGGTCGTCCCGGATCGAATACTTATCCGATTCAAAATATATCCAGCAGTGGAGACAGCTTCTGCCCAAAAAGTTCGTGCAAGATTTTTCGAGATAAGCATAACACGTGCCATTTCTTGCAGCGTTCGATTCTTTCGTTCGGCAATCCCATTTTGTTGAGGAGTTTTTGGGGCCGAGTATTCATGATGAATTCCTTTCATCATACAGAATTCGTTGAAGCTAGCATTTTGAAATTCAGTTCCATGATCACTTCTGATCCTTTTTACTTTAGCCTCATGATTCGTTTTGATCCATTTCACAATGCCCTTGAAAGCATCAAAAGTTTCATCTTTGGTAGCCAAAAATCTTGTCCACGTGTAGCGAGAAAAATCATCAACTACAACCAACACATATTTTTTCTTTGCTATACTTTTAACCTCCATTGGACCCATCAAGTCCATATGTAACAGTTCGAATGGAGCTGAAGTACTCATGAGCATTGGCAGTGCCGGATGAGGAGTTCTTGTCAGCTTACCCTTCTGACAGTCACCACACACTCTTTTCTCAATTTTGGGGAGTTGAGAGATTCCTCGAACAATCTCCCCCTTAACCAATTTGCTCAAATTTCGAGTGCTGGTGTGGCCAAGTCGTTGATGCCACAAATCCACTTCATCAGGAACGGTCACAGAAAAACAACTATACTCAGTTGTATAGCAATTATTTTTGGCTCGTGGACCTTCCATTATACACTTTCCTTCACCATCAAAAACTCTGCACGATTCCCTATCAAAACTCACGTTCAGTCCTTCATCACACAGTTGACTGATGGAAATCAAGTTAGCAACAAGTCCTTTTACATGGACTACATTTCTGATAGGAGGTAGTCCTTTGATTTGTAGAGTCCATTTACCCTTTACGACGCCTTTTGCTCCCCCTCCAAACACTACGGGAGCTCCAGTCATAGGCTCGTAATTTTTCAGAAACTTTTTCGTGCCAGTCATATGGCGGGAACAGCCACTATCAAAATACCAAATTCCTTTGGTTCCAGTCTCAGATGCGTTAAGTGCAACATGGCAGAAAATCAGTTCTCTTGGTTGCCAACAGCTGGTTTTAGAATTAAGTTCAACTTTGCACTTTTGGGACCTAGGCACCCACTTCTTCTTCCCATTAGACTTTTGACCGTTCCTCTCAGTCACAGCTTTCGGATTTGTCTTAGCTTTCGGATTTGAAGAAATGGGTTTCTTCATTTCCTTAGTCACTTCAGACTTTTTCTTCAAGGTCATAAGTTCTCTGTTCATGTCCTCTTTCATCCTGTAGCAAAATGGTCGAATGTGTCCAGGTTGATCACAGTAGTGACAAACATACTTTCTCCTTGGACGAGTTTCAACCTTCATGGACGTTTTGACAAACACCGTTTTAGTTCGAGAGGACTGTCCATTTTTCTTCACGTTCTGAGATTTCTCTAAGTTCTTCAGCAACGTCTTTTCATACGGTAGGATACCACGAGGAAGTTTGACAATATTCTTAGGAAATTGATATGTCTCAGATTTTGAAGTCGAGATCGACTTTTGAGTTTCTGGTTCTGGAGACTTAGCAATCTTCTTCCCTTCAGCAATCTCCTTTCGTTTAGATGATTCAACTTCATCCTTGTTTTTATCCTCAGACAGATCAGCCGACGCCTTAACAAAATTCACATCTTTCTTCTTCTCAGGTGTCGAGTAAATAGACTCAAAAACTTTTTGAAATCCAAGTCCGTAACGATTAGGATTCATATATGAAGCAGCATTGTCAAACACGGAAGAGTTCGTGTTCATTTTCCTTAGTAGCTCATCAGTCATCTGAAGTTTTTCTTTCAACACATATCGTTCCTTGTCAGTCATGGCAAGGTCAGTTTGAACTTTTGTTAGTGAAGACTTTAGTTCATCATTTTCAGCATCGGTGTTCTTAAACAGAGTCTGCAGTTTCTTCACTTCAGTTGACTCCTTTTTCAGAGACGTCTTCAACTTTGAGTTTTCAGAACTCAACTTTTCACACAATTCTCTCAGTTCGACAACTTCCTTGAAATACTTATGCTTTTCTTCGAAAAGGTCATCAAATTTGATTTTAAGAGTTGTCAGGGAATTGTTCAACTTTTTCTTCTCATCCTCAGTCTTCTCAACTGAGTTTCTCAAGACTACAGCCTCATCATTCATTTTTCGTTTCTCTTCAGAGAGTTCATCAAGAGATTCTTTTATGAATTTTAGTGACACTTCAAGTGTGCTATTCTCAGTGATAACTGTGTCACACAATTTTTCGAGTTTAGAATAACTCTCTTTCAGATCAACCAGTTCAGCAGACTCGGTCACACTTTGATAAACATCAGATGTCATCTCTTCCCTTTCAGTCTCAGACTCAGACTCATCATCCGAGAAAATGTTATCATCACAAAAATTCCGATTTGTCGATGCCACACGGAAAATGTTGTCTGCAGTTGCAGAGTCCTTCAGAAAGGTGTCAAGTTCAAAGTTTTCAACTTCGAAATTCGCCAGTTCAAAGTCTTCACCAAAAGTGACAACTAGAGCGTTGTCCTCATCGTCATCAGAATTATTGTCCTCAGACTCGTCGTTCTCGGAAATGACATCCTCATCGTCGATCACGACATAGCTAACTGGTAGCTTCTTCTTACGATGTAAATTAGGACATTCATTTTTAACGTGTACATATCCCTTACATTCAAAGCACTGCATTTTAGAAACATCCTTGCTAGTTGAAGAATATGGAGAAGGTTTTGTCTCCTTAAATTTTTTGTCAGTGAATGAAGTTTGATTTCGGTTGT
This sequence comes from Euphrasia confusa, assembly GCA_954870475.1. Taxonomy (NCBI): domain Eukaryota; kingdom Viridiplantae; phylum Streptophyta; class Magnoliopsida; order Lamiales; family Orobanchaceae; genus Euphrasia; species Euphrasia confusa. The sequence continues at coordinate 26,762,467 of OX940967.1, forward strand.
CTGAGTTTCTCTGAAAAGAGTTAGAATTTTTCTGAAACTTTCGAAAATTTCGGGCACGATTCTTTCTCTTAAATTCTTGCTTTACAAGATACGTGACAATTTCAGTCAGTGCAGCAAGTTTATCAGGATTATTCTGATTCATCAAACGTTCAATGTCCTCTGCTTCATCGTCATCAGATTCATCTACATCAGCTGAAAAACTACATTCTGATTTCTCATTTCTTGAAGGAGTTTTCTGCGGTTTCGAACTTCTAGAGCTCTTACCCTTCTCAGAAATTTTTAGAGCAGTCATCGGCTCATAAACAAGTGACATATCCGGGTTGCTACGAACTTTTAGAGTTAAGTCGTAGTTTCTTAAATCAGCCATCAGATCTGCATAGTCCCATTTTTGATCTTTTTCTTCTCGTGCTTCAAGAGTTAGAACTTTACTTTCGAACCGAGAACTTAGACTATGAAGAGTCTTCTCATAAATCATGACGGCAGGAAAAGTTTCTCCAAGTTCATGAACTTCGTTCACATATCTCATGATTTTGTCTAAGTACTCATTTATGTCCTCATCTTCTCTCATACGGAGTTGATGGAACTGAGCAGTGATAGTTCGAATTTTAGAGCGCTTCACGGCCTTACTTCCTTCGCATGTTCTCTGAAGAGTTTCCCATGCGTCTTTCGCTGAAGTGCAATTTTTCACCAGTTGGTACATACTTAGTTCCAACCATTCACAAATAAGAAGTAGAGCCTTGCTATTAGCAGTTGACAAGTCATGCTCTTCTCTAGTCCAGTTACGTTCAGGTTTGGGAATTTTTACTCCATCGGCATCTTCAGTATACGGACACTCCCAACCTTCCAAGACAGCCATCCATGCACGAGAGTCATGGCCTTTAATTCTAGCAGAAACTTTAGCTTTCCAGTTAGAGTAGTTCTGATGCGTAAGCATAATCGGTTTCTGAACAAACATTGGCGACTCCATTATAGCGGAAATATGAAGTCAAGTAACGGATCACGTCTTATACGTATGACGTCCCGCTCTGATACCAATTGAAATTACGCCTTCAGCGTAGGATACCAATTTTTCGAGAAATTGGTCTTGAACTCACAGACAGCAGCTTCCGTCAAAGTAAAACACTTACACAATTTGTAGAATAAAAAGTGAAGACAAAGTTATGTAATAGTTTCCATTTCATTGATCACAAAACTTAAACTATTACACTTGTAGAGTATGGTAGGCAAAACATTTACAAGAAGTTTCCCGAGTGTCGCAACAACTCCCACTAACTTGCAAACTAGCACACGAGTACCTAAAGCTATATCTCCTAGCTCTAATCTTGGCACACGGCGCAAAAGCTACTACACAAACTCGAAGCTCGACTACGATTCTAAAAATCAGATTTCGTTCTCTCAAAATCGTCAAATGATGAAATGAACATCCATGGGTATTTATAGTAGAGCCGCACATGTGAGGGTGATGACGTGGCACGTTCTCATTCGTCGCATGCTTGGCCTATGTCATTTTTCCATAGATGACATCATCATTGTAGAACTTGGATTCTTGAATCTTGGAATCTTGAATCTTCGATTCTTGAATCTTCGAATCTTGAATCTTCAATTTCAAAATCAAACTTCAATTTCAATCTTGACTCCATCGATCTCAATTCTTCATCTTCAATTTCTTGTGAAAAAACTCTAAGTGTTGAAGTCTCAGAATTTCATCGTCTTCATGGTCGTCGATATTGTTGAAGTTACAAACTTGGAACAAATCTTCATTTCCTCGAACTGAGTACCTGGTGAAAGAAATCACGTAGTAAGTACTTAGTCTTAAAAACAAAACACAAAAAACAAGAGTTATGAAAAACATCACTCGGAACCAAAACCGGCGACTCCTGTCGCCGGATTCAAGTGAGCCACAAAACCAGCGACTCCAGTCGCTGGAATTTTTCCATGCACCAAAAAACGGCGACTGGAGTCGCCGTTTCTCCAACACTCCAAAAAGACTTAGTCGCTGGAATTATGTCATGACATAAAAACAAAACCAGCGACCCGTGTCGCCGTTTCCATGCCACAACCCTTTGCACCGAAACCGGCGACTGGAGTCGCCGTTTTCCACGCACAAAAGCACTGCACCAAAAGCGGCGACACGAGTCGCCGTTTTCCTCGCACACCTGCATTGCACCAAAAGCGGCGACACGAGTCGCCGTTTTCCTCGTGTCACCAAAAGCGGCGACTGCTGTCGCCGTTTCCATGTCACTATGTCTTTGCACCAAAAGCGGCGACTCTGGTCGCCGTTTCCATGTCATTCCAAAAGTGGAGACTCAAGTCTCCATTTCCACGCGCAAGGTAGTTGACTTCGGATTCTTAACTTGTAACCCTGAAAAACAACAAAGACAAAAACACAAGGAAAAAATACGTTGTCGCCAAAATCAACATTTACAATTTCACTAACAACTACTTTATTTTTCAACTTAAAAATACATTTTCACCTTTTACTTTTCAATAAAAAAATTTAAAAATTAACATTTTTCTTAATTTTTGTGGCCATAAAAGTAATGCATCTATTGTAAATTAGAGAGAGTATATAAAATTTGTAAATATATCTTGTATCATTACATTTGTATACGAAATTAAATTCGTATATTTGTTAAAGTAAGCTACATTAGGTTTAAGAGTTAGAGTATGAGTAGTGGATGCCGTCTCATAGCTCGACGAATGATGTATATGCATCTGGTCAGATTCGTTGATCAAATGTCGACAGCGTCCTCTATATACAATATATTGTTAGGATATGGGTTGTCCTTAAATTCCGAACCCATTAAAGAATTAAAATAAAAATATTTTAATTTATTTTATAAAATATATATATATATATATATATATATATTATTTTTTGTAATATAATATATAACTCTCTCTACAACTTGGGGTTAAAAGTGCAATTATAACTTATCCGTATAAATTAATATACCATATATAGATAAATTATACAGAACAGTTAATGCGTGAATAGACAGAAGTGTGAAAACAAATATGCACAAAAAAAACCATATAAACAAAACACACAAAACAATATTGTTGAGTTTTTAGATAGCAAAGAACAGTTCAACGCTCAATTCAGCACCGAGTGTTGTAGACGCTGTGAATCATACGCAACAAAAAGATTCGATTCGTTCGTTTAAATTTTCGCATCGAAAAGAAATAAATCTTCTATTATATTATTGTAACAGATTGTTATTAAATTTGTTAATTTAAAAGTCGTTTTAAGTTGCATGTTATTGTTATGCTCATATTACGTGAAGATGGGACCCTACATATCACAATTCACTACCACACAAGATAAATCATTTTTACCGACCGATAACATTAATCATGTGCAAGGAATAAATCACATCATCGAATTATCTATAATTATTACCGGTGGTCTGGAATTTGGAATTTATTAATTTTTTGGTTATCATGTGCAAGGAATATAATTTTGTAGTGGGTGTGCACGAAATATGATTTCTTATGCCACAAAATTCCCCATATTTTACAAGTTTAAGTAAGTGCCTACTTTTTTTACCATGTTATTAAGACTTTAATAATAGGTAATCATGCATCAATCCACCGTCCCCATTAATTTCATAAAAAATCTTTATTGTTCGGTATTTACTTTTATTTCAATCCAATCATTTTGAATTTTGAAAAATTTATGAGAGTAACTTGATAATTTTAAGTGGATTCTGAATAAGGGGCACAGCTCTGATTGTTTTCTTAGAATTATAATTAATCCATTTACAATAGTAGTACTGCAGTAGTACTTAAATAATTGTACATATGATCAATAATAAAATCAAAGCAAGCCAAATATATAATACCACCAACACGATTCAATATATATCATTACACATTCTCACATTTTAAACATATATATTATCACAACTCACAAATAAATCTTGCATCTAAAGAAGGAACACCGACAATTTCATGACCAACAATCTCATATTTGAACTGGCCCAGGTTCTTGAAATCTAAGAGCTTCAATCTGCAATATATATTTTAATTATTTTTAAATCAAAATTGGGTTCTTGTAAAAAAAAAGTAATAATTAATTAATTAATCTGACCTTATTGTGATTAGCAAATGGTGGCAAAAGCTTACTACTGCCCTTTCTACTTCTTGCAAGAATTCCTCTTGTAACAGGTGACATCACTTGATCGGTTGGGCTCGTGTACCTCTCGATGTATTTGAGTGCCTTGGGGACCTTGAGTCGTTCTGGCGTGCCGTTTTTTCCCGAATTACAGACGGGGCTTTTAGCGTCCGCAATGTTGTTCTGTTTATGGATGGCAGGGGTTTCAACTGTTTTTTCCATGTTTTTTGTATTGTTTTGTGTTGTGTGTGATTGAACAAAATCAAGAAAGGGCGCTTTAATAAATAGGAAGTGTGTTTTTGTTTTTCTTTTACAACGGTCAGAATTATTATATTTTTAAATTGCCATAGGTAACGGTAAGTTGGAATTCAATTAGGGAGGTGGGGTATCTACATAGCGTTTGTCTTAATTTCTTGTCTCTAATTAGTAGTACTTCCTAATACATGTAATAGCCACTTTCTTTAGATCGACATGTTAAAATAATAAGACTTCGCAATTTTTATTTTTTTTCACTTTAAATTAAAATTTTACTATTACTTTATTTACGATTTTTCAACTTACTCGCAATTACTTTATCATTTAACTTAAAAATATATTTACACTATTCACATTTTGATCAAAATGTCTAAAATCACATTAATCTTAATCTTTGTGTCAAGAAAATTGGTTTTATATTTATAAAATAGTTGAAGTAGTGAAGTACTATTATTAAGGGTGCAAAATTGTGAAATTCACTATATGATTAAAATTACAATAATATTAAAAAAGAATGTATTTAGTAATAATATTTTAAATAACGGTAATATAAATATTTTATAAGAATGTAAAATTAAAATTAAAAAATAAACATGTAACGTAAAAAGTGATATCTAAATAAATTTATCCTTTATCTTTATTAAAAATATTTTTTTAATGTTTTTTGACCCGAAAATTAAATATATTAAAAACGAGTACCGAAAGTATTCAAAAGAAACAAAAGAACAAGAGTCCGTGTAAGTAAAACACAATTTAGGATTACAACACCAATCGTAAAATAATTAATCCAATTTTATACCGAAAGTTGACTCCAAAACTCAACTCTATTTTCTTCAAATATTTTTTTCAAAAGTTGTTTCAAGGCCTTAAAAAATACGATTTTTTTTTTCTTTCCAAATGAATCAAAACACACAAGATTAAATACGCACAAGAACTTTTGTTCGAAAGTTTTTTCTCCACTCCCAAATGTTGCAATAAAAAAAAAGCAAGTGTGTGGTACCAGACTATGATGGCTTCTTCCAATGTTTTTATATAAACTGTTTTTTTCTTTAAAAATATAAAATTCTTTATATTTAAATATTTTTATTTATTTTACAATTTTGTATATAATATTGAAAAATATTTATATTATAACACTTTATTTAAATACATAATAGTACGATATAAAAAATAATATAATTATACTTACTTTTATAATTTCAAATAAATTTTATTCATAATTTTCAATTTAATTTATGAATTTATCATTTTCTTTTAAAAAACTAATTTTAAAAATACATTATTATTATTTTTAATCAAAATTTTTAAAATAAATATTATTTTAACACAATATAATAATGTAAATTGAAGCAAACAATTGAGTTAACTTTTCTAAATTATATCAAATTCAGTAGTGTTCGATTTTTTATAGTAAAATTACGATAAGAACACAATAAAACAATGTAAAGAAGAATAATAATGTTATAATACTATTAAAAGCCTAATAAATAATTAGGTTAATTACATTTTTTGCAAATTTATGTTTAGATATTTTTATACCTCCCAATATCTCCGAAAAATCGTTGTCGATTAAACTTCATGTTTAAGAAAGTTATACTTTTGCAACATACTTATCACCGAACAAGAATATTACTTAGAATATTGATCTCAGAATATTTCAGTCCGATATTAGATAGGTTGTAAAAATGTATTTTTTTAATTATAAGGTTATAACGGACTATGATTTTTTCATTAAGTTGAAAAGTGTAAAAACAATAAAAAAATGTGGGTGCAAAAATATAATTAACCCTAAATAAAAAATAAAAGTTTAATAATTATTTATAATTATTACTGTGCTAATAACTTAACATAACGCGGCAAAGGCATAATAACGTTTAATTGCTTTCACAAAATTATCTAAAACCCCAACTCTAAAACCCTAGCCGCTCCGTCGTCCTCTCAGCCCCCACAGACTCACGCAGCGAAATGGATATCGATGAAAACGGAGGTGGCGACGACGTGTCCACGAGGCAAGTGGAGGTCCGATTCATAACTAAGCTGAAACCTCCGTTCATAGTGCCGAAGGCTTCTATCTCCATACCCGCCAATCTCACTCGCTTCGGCCTTTCTGCTGTCGTCAACAACCTCCTCCAAGCCGGTGATTTTATTTGTTCTTATTTTATTTTTGAAGTGTAATCATTATTGATTTTGGCTAAGAATTAATTTGTTATGAACATAGTCAGTTCCCTGATATGATTTTGATTTTTGATACGAATCTGATTTATTAAATCAGTAAACGAGGTCTGGGAAACTGAACCTTTTGATTTCCTCATCGATGGAGAGCTGGTTCGGATGTCGCTCGAGGAGTTTCTTCTTGCTAAAGGCATTTCCGCTGTAAGATTTTCTGCCTTAATATAAAGCAATGCTCAGTAATTAGAGGTAATTTGAATTTGTTAGAATACCAAAACAAATGTCTCTGTACCAGATTAAGCTTGTCGGCTTATGTGCTCTCGTGAAAGCCTGTCTAATCACGTGTTATCCGTTTTCAAAAGTTGTAACTTTATCAGTCTTCTTAACAACCATTATTTCATGACCTCATAGGCTCATACTAAAGTAGGGAAATTTTGAAAAGATACTGATAATTATGACCTGAAGACGTATCAAAACACCATTTATTTTGGATGGAGTAATTGTTAGATGAGCATTCTTTGGTTTCTTAGATGACTTTTCAGTTTCTGATATGTATAGTTTGCCACAAAGCTCATTCTAAATATATGAGTAAATTTGGAGGATTATGGATAATTATATTCTGAACTCTTAAAAAGGTGTTTATATTGTAAGTAAGTAGTGCTAAATCGACATTTTTTTTGGGACACAAGTTTTTTGTTAGATAGCTTTGCAGTTTATGACATATTTACCAAATGATATTGTCCATTTGCAGGAAAAAGTACTTGAAATTGAATACTTCAAAGCCGTAGCTCCAAGGAAAGAAGAAGAGCCTTCTTTACATGATGATTGGGTTAGTGCAGTTGATGGTTCTAATGAAAGGTATGCATTTTAGCTTGGTATTTATAAAGTCAAATTTTTACGTCGTGCACATGTGTAATTGTGAATATTTGTTGCAACCGTTCTTTTTAATTGATGTAATGCGATTTTTTGAGTATGTAATTTTGTTCCATTGGACTAATGCATATCAGCTGAAATTCTGAGCCTGTTTATATAATATAGGTACATTTTGACAGGGTGCTATGATGGTTTTGGAAGGTAACTCTTAAAAAGTTTCAGTCGCACTTCATTTTTCCCTTTTCTCTCTGGTCTATAAAAGAACCTTCCTAATTCAGTATTATTCTGATGAATGCTTCTTAGAATATGGAGAGCTGCTGGGATTTGTACTCATGAATTAGATGGGCATTCTGGCCCAGTTACTTCTGTTTGTAATGTTACGGCGAAAGGTACAAAGGGATTTCTTTCTTACGGAACATGAGTCTTGTGGAATATTATGTGATGTTCTCTAGAATTCCTTAAATAGGGACTCCTTTTGTAATGTTACGGCGACACGTATGCAGGGATTCTTTCTAGCATAACATGAATGTATTATTAATATTCTTGTTAACTAGTACACATGAATTAGACTTGCATTCTGGGCCTTCTGGCCCAGTTACTTCTGTTTGTAATGTAAGGCCAAAGTTACATTCTTTTTGGTTATTATTTATCAGATTTTTATCATATGTATGTGCTGTACTGTACATAGTTTGGCATATTACAAATATATATTTAATATGGGAGTAAAAGAAGGCATTTGACATAAACCTTGGGAGTTTGAAATTTAAGATGTATTTTGTTCTTTATTTGGCTATACTTTACTAAATTAAAAGACTAATGTTCTATTCTCATTGATAAAGTTATCAGAGTAGCACATTGAGTGTCTAACTCAATATGCTTTTCTGAAATCAAGTATGAAAGTTATCTTATAGCTTGGAGCCATCGAGAAAAATCTTGCTAAGCCATTTACTTGGCTTACAGTTATACTCTTTAAGTCACCTTCAGTGACTTTCTTCTTGCCATGCCTCTGCAATATCTTACACTAGTATTTCTTTGAACTTGGTAGTCTGGTACTCCAATCACTGAAGAAGTATTTTATCAACATGAACTTTAAAATAAATGATATACGTGCATGATGAGTTTATTTATTTCCATTAAAGAATGCCATTCTTTGCAAACATATTTACTTGACTCTTTCCTCATCAGGCGAGAGTGACATTGATCAGATTGTTGCTACTGCTTCCAAGGACAGGACATTGAGGTTGTGGAAGGTACATGATAAATACCACGTTGATGAATTTCTTCTCTGCCCCTTAGGTGAATGATATATATCAAAAACTGTATTTTCTGATTGTTTTCTCTGCTGAAAGTTTGGTGTAGAGGAATCACTAAATCAACCAAAGAAGATTAGAGCGTATAAAATATTGAAGGGTCATACAGCTGCTGTTCAGAGCATTGGATCAGAGCCTTCGGGTGAAATGGTAAGTATTGTTCATGACTAGCGCCTTAGAACCTTGTCTGGCCACTGAGGGTCACTAGGTCAATTGTTGACCCTTGAGTAATATATATATATATATATATATATTCTGGCAAATAAATTTTTTAAGCAAGAATAATAACAAATTTATATGTGAACTTCTCACTGTAAAGAGTTCAACACATGTTATTGCTGGCCAACCGGTTTAGGGCAGGGTTACGTGAAATCTGTTCCTAACATGCTACTCAGTCCAGTGCCCAAGGTTATAACGTAGGTTGACCTGGCCAGGCTGGACCTGAGGACAATGTTCACGACAATATAAACCTTTATATTAATTTCAAACCTTTCTCATTATTTTCTTTTTTTATTAGGTGTGTTCTGGCTCTTGGGATTGTACTATTAACTTATGGAATGTAAATGCTTCCGATTCCGATGGTGATTTGGTGTCAGTGAAAAAGAGGAAAAAGGGTGGTAATGATGAGGAGACTCAGTCTGAGGTACCATTATCACCTAGATAATATAACCGGCGCTTAAAAAACTTTATCAACTTGAGACAGTGTTATCGCGATGGAGTTTGTTTCGTGTGTCTGTGACATAGTTTATGTTATTGTTGTGCAGGGAGAGGCTTTAACAACACTTGTAGGACATACCCAATGTGTATCCTCTGTTACCTGGCCCCAACGTGGAACAATTTATTCAGCATCTTGGGATCACTCTATCAAAAGATGGGATGTTGAGACAGGCAAAGATTCTCTAAGCATGGTGAGTGAAAATTTACCATTTCTATTCCTCTTCCAGAATTCACTATTCGGCAGAGAAGATAAAGTTGGCAAACTTTATAAAACATGCACACAGCAAACATATATGAGGTGTATAATATGATTAAAGTCATTTTCAAAATCATGTTACTCCAACACGAAATTCGAAAGTGTTTCAAGATTATATTTGCACATATTTGTTTACATATTTTTTCCTGGAAATAGGATGCGACTGTTTTGATTAATCTTTTATCAGTATATAGAGTAATTGTCCTTGTAATTATACGTAACTGCCTTTCTCTTCACTCAGTTCTGTGGCAAGGTTGTCAACTGCCTTGATATTGGAGGCGAAAGTTCTGCCCTAATTGCAGCAGGTGGTTCTGATCCTGTTATTCGAATATGGGATCCTCGCAAGCCAGGTCTCTTTAAAAGAATCATACAAGTATTCTATTTTATTTAGCACTGTTCATATGAAAGACAGTGCTGTGCTGGCAGGAATTTTCTCTCAGTCCATTTTATTTTCCTTAATTTTTTAAATACCGACAATATTTATCTGTCTTGAATTTCTTTGGGTAGGAACCTTGGCTCCTGTATTCCAGTTTTCATCACATAATTCGTGGATATCTTCTTGCAAATGGCACCGTAAATCATGGTTCCACTTGGTCTCAGCATCATATGATGGCAAACTGATGCTATGGGATCTGAGAACTGCGGTCTGTGCCTAATACTTTCGTTTTTCTTTAATTTTCCATTCATTTGTTTCAATCTCTGATGAATCCTATGTTTTCCTCCTGCAGTGGCCATTAGCTGTAATAGACACTCACAAGGACAAGGTAATAATTCTCCAAAATCGAGGTCTCCTGATTTAAAAAGCAGTAATTGTTTGCTGGTATTAAAGTTTCTGAAGTAAAATATGATGGTTGTCAATGCAGGTGTTGTGTGCTGATTGGTGGAAAGATGATAGTGTGGTCAGTGGCGGTGCTGACTCAAAGCTTCGAATTTCTTCTGGAGTATCAGTGCAGTGATTGAAGGTATGTTTGGTCGTTTTTCATTTCTGATAATGTTAAAGATATCTGAATTGATGAAATAAAATAACTCACAATGCACGAGGAAGAAAATTGAAGGAAAAGAGCAATTTATGCTTATTAGTTGGGAAAAATGATTTTAGCTACCTTTGAAGTTTAGTTAATTTAAAAAAATATATTTACTTTTTAAATAACATTTTTTAATATTGCTTGCTTTATAGCGAGATTGCAATATATGAAATAAATACGAAGGGGTATAGTTTATTTTTCCTTTCTATTGGAATTAGATCGAAGATGATGGGTAATATATTTTGGTTGAATTGGAATTGAAGTTTATTGAATATTTCCTTTAATAACTATCTTTTGATAAATGATTTAGAATTAAGGTTTTATTGAATATTTCAGGATCACAAGAAATATCTTTGATGCAATGAGTGGATTTCTAAGCATCTACAAGATAAACCCGTATACCACGGGAAACAATTGCTATGTGATTGCTTGTTCAGGTTTTAGTACTTGGTCAGAAGTATCGTTCTCGTTAAGCCAAATTTCGGAAGAAGCTATGTTTCGTACTTGATGAATTATGGCTGTGTCAGAATTCGTTGGAGGCCTATATTAGCTTTCGAAATGGTGGTGTTTTGTTGTGTATTATTATGACATCATTTAGCCATGGGTGCCGGAACCTTACTTTTCATTTTACTACCTTATTAATAGTGGATAGTTACAAAAAACAATATTGTTATATTGAATTTTTTGGTATGGTATCGATATTAAATTTTCCAAAAATCTATATTTTGATACATTGATATTTCAAAGTTTATTAATGAATGATTTGTTGAGTATATTGGCACAAGTGTGATTTTGTAACTGGATTACCTTAATGAATAATGAGGTGGTGGGTGCGCCATGTGCTGCGATTCCAAATTTGTCTCAAAAAACCAAACACTTTTTTCCTCCTAAAGTTCAAAAGGTAGGAAAATGGTTTGGAATTATAGTTACTCGCTTTGGGGTCATACTCTCATGTCTTGGATAATTTGATGAGAAAGTATAGGCTTTGGTGGAATAAACTTAATAGTTAAATTGATGATTGATTTTATTATATTATAAAGACAAATAATAAATTGGGAAAAATGGCAATAAGATCAATTTTCAACATTTTTTCGGCAATAAGGTCAATCTTCAATTTTCGTGTCAATTAGGCCATTTTGTGTCAGTTGGGCCAAAAAAATATACCTGGAAGGACGAAACTACTCTCTGCAGAACACGGCCTCCTCCCCCGCTGTCCGCCGCATTCACGACTTTAGACCCCTGCCAAATCCACCACCCCCTTCAACGAGTACCTCATTAACGTCACCACCGTGAGCTACTCCTTCGCCTTCGAGCCCGACCAGGGCAGCGTCGCCATCGAGTTCGTCTCCGCCACCAACATCCTCATCGGCGACGTCCCCTCCCCCACTGCCGCCGAGCAAGTCAGTCCAGGTCTCCGGCAAGGCGAGGGGTCTCCGGGATTGAAGAGGACCGCCGATCCCAGTTAAGCGGATCCCTGCCGCTCTTGTCCTCCACGCAGAACCCGTTAGAGCGGTGCTCGTTTTCAATGACCGGAAGGTGTTCGAGGAAATGCCGGTGAGAAAACAAACAAACATCAAGGCGTCTGCCGTGATCGGAGAACCAAGCTCCTCAACATCAAGGCATTTGCCGTGATCGGAGAACCGAGTTCATTATGTTAGAATCGAAAATCGAATTTTGAACTGTTGAGTTATTGTGCTGCAGCGGAAGCGGGAAGATATGTGCGATGAAAGAGGTCACGTCCTCGCCTTCGTCGACTTCGTGGGACGTTGCTCATCACGCGTAGCGAAGGCGTGTTTGCGGTCGAGTAGCTTCGACTCTCGGCCTCGCGAGATCGCATTCCTTGCGGGGGCTTGTTTCTTTTCCTCGACGACGGTGTCGATGGAGACTGTGACCTGGAATTGTGGTATAGCGCACCAGATTTTGTTGGTTGTAAATTGCCTTCTTACTATTTGTTTGTTACCTATTTCAGTAGTTAGAAAATGACATTTCTTATTTCAACTTTTTGATGTTACTGGAATATTGTTATAAAGTTATCACATTATTATTGTACTGAAGTTGTATCTAATTATCTATATGACATTGTTTTCATGATATTCAGTGTATTTTTATAAAACATTCATTGTATTTTTTATTACATTCAGTGTTAAAATGAGACATTCAGTGCGAGTGTATTTTTTATTACATTCAGTGTTAAAAGGAGACATTCAGTGCAAAAATATGACATTCAATGTATTTTTTCATTTGACATTCAGTGGTTTTCATTCCTATTCAGTGTGTTTCAGTCTTGTTTAGTGTATTTTTTAATCAAACAGTGTATTCGTGTGACATTCATTCTTATTCAGTGTTTTTCATTCCTATTCAGTGTGTTTCAGTCATGTTCAGTGTATTTTTTAATCAAACAATGTATTCATGTGATATTCAGTGTTTTCATTTCTATTCAGTGTGTTTCAGTCGCACTCAGTGTATTTTTTAATCAAACAGTGTGTATTCATGTGACATTCAGTGTTTTTCATTCCTATTCAGTGTGTTTCAGTCGCACTCAATGTATTTTAGTCCTATTCATGTGACATTCAGTGTATTTGAGTACTGTTCAGTGTATTTGAGTCTTGTTCAGTGTATTTCAGTCCTATTCAGTGTGTTTAAGTCATATTCAGTGTCTTTAAGTATTATTAGTGTGTTGACTCTTATTCAGTGTGTTTTAGTCTTATTCAGTGTATTTTTAAATCAAACAGTGTATTCATGTGACATTCAGTGTTTTTCATTTCTATTCAGTGTGTTTCATCCTATCCAGTGTATTTTTTAATCAAACATTGTATTCATGTGACATTCAATCATGTTCAGTGTGTTTAAGTCCTATTCAGTGTGTTGACTCTCATTAACTTGTTTACGTTGAATGACCAAAACACTGAATGTCATAAAAAAACACTGAACGAAAAAATAATGAATGTCCCATTTTTATAATAATAAATGTCCCATTTTTTATTTTCATTTTTGTCAGCATACCATTTAAATTTAGTAATGTACTTAATGTTCAGTATTAAGATAAATTTACCTACTCATTAACAAAAGATATATAAACGATCTAATCCAACAAAAACACAAATGAATTAACCACAGAGGATGAGAGGTTATATTTCAACTTTCATTTGTGGAAGTTACAACGGGAAAAACACAGCAGCGAGCAGTCATCGACGTACAAAAGCCATGTATTCAGTGTACAAAAACAAGGAACATTTGGTGGTTTAGGTACATCATTTCTCTTATAAACTCGAGCGCTTTCTCATCAATTTTCATAATCTTTGTCGGGTCTTCCATTCCCTTGGAAGTTCTGCATCTGAGTGATCACAGGACACGAGTTATTTGTGTATAATGGCTCAACTGAGTCGTGAACCCATTTGCCATGGGAAAGATCGCAATCTGAAACCTAAAAGAGACAAGGTACTTGTACTGGTACTGAATACTGGAAGAAAGACTAGCAAGAAATCAAGTTGAGGAGCTGCACCAACAAAGTAAGTTGAAGCTAGCTATCATCCAAAGTTTGGTGTTTTGATACAATTTGAACTTCTCCACTGTCTCGACCGAGTAGTGTTTATCGATCGAGTAGCGTTTTATTGTTGAAACAGAACATAAGCATGATCATTCTCATCATGGTTTGCTGCAATGATCAGTTGGCTTAAAGAACACATTCCTATTTTCAAAATCATACCCGACCAAGAATACACTGAAAGGCATGTAAATACGTACAATGAATGGAATGTAAAACACTGAATGGCATCACACACAAGTACAAGTATACTGAATAACACATAATCATACTGAATGACACATAATCATACTGAATGAGACATAAAAACACTGAACCTCCACCAAAACAAAACTCTAAGTAAAGATATCATAACTAAAACACATTCAATTATCGTACAAACATAACATAATTGATGTGATTATTGTGGCTGTGTCAGAATTCGTTGGAGGCCTATATAAGCTTTCGAAATGGTGGTGTTTTGTTGTGTATTATTATGACATCATTTAGCCATGGGTGCCGGAACCTTACTTTTCATTTTACTACCTTATTAATAGTGGATAGTTACAAAAAACAATATTGTTATATTGAATTTTTTGGTATGGTATCGATATTAAATTTTCCAAAAATCTATATTTTGATACATTGATATTTCAAAGTTTATTAATGAATGATTTGTTGAGTATATTGGCACAAGTGTGATTTTGTAACTGGATTACCTTAATGAATAATGAGGTGGTGGGTGCGCCATGTGCTGCGATTCCAAATTTGTCTCAAAAAACCAAACACTTTTTTCCTCCTAAAGTTCAAAAGGTAGGAAAATGGTTTGGAATTATAGTTACTCGCTTTGGGGTCATACTCTCATGTCTTGGATAATTTGATGAGAAAGTATAGGCAGAAATTATTTTATGATTATGAGAGCTACTGTTTGTATTTTTTATTTTATTATTTTATTTATTTATTATTAATTTGATTTTTGCTGTGATGATTTATGAAAGCAATACACATGTCAGACTTCAGAGACTTTAGTCAATGAGATTAAATTTCATTATTTCTGAGCTATAATTTTATTACAACTGCAGCGAATTTGTTTTCGTGGTTTGGATCCGCCATGATGATGAATTTAGAGGAAGGATAATTTATTCTGAATTTCTTTTCTGTCTTAATATAATAAATTAATTGTTTTAAAAAATATATTGATTGAGTTGACAATTTATTTTATGTTTTCCATGTACTAATGCTTTTATGTCATAATCACTTTTATGTAATCAATCGGGGTTAATGCGAAAAGGTAGTTAGAAAATTCATGGCAATTGCTCCCTAATGACCTTTATGTAATCAATCGTCGGGGTTAATGCGAAAAGGTGATTTGAAATTCATGGCAACGACTCCCTAATGACTATTAGAGATAGGCATGTTAGAGTGTGATAAATAGCTTTAAAATGTTGTTTAAAAATTTTGAGTTTTCGTTTGTGAGATATATTATATGGAAAAAGATTGATATCCATAGTATGGATATCCATAATGTATTTAAATTACCGTTTTAACCTTTCATTTATTTATTGAATGTAATCAGTTTAATTTGTCTTCTCAAGATTTAGTATTTTCACGCAACAAATTATTGATAAGTGCACATTCTTATTGAGAGGTTTTTCTTTAATTAAATTTCAATTCTAAAATTGATGATTGAAACATCAGTTATTTTATTTTTGCGTTGTGGCGTATATTTTGAATAGAATTGATATTTTTTTACAATAATAACATTATGTTTTTTTATTCATTTTAAATATTTATTAATATTAAAAATAATTAGATATTGAGAGAATAAAACTTCAATATATATATAATTGTGCAAAAAAATAATAGATCAATTTGTAATTGATATAGTTAAATTTAGTATAAAAAATTGGAATCAAAATTGCATTAAAAATTACTCCATACAATATATTCTTTAGATACATTTCCTGACGAAATTTGATTCAAACCTCTTAAATACAATTTCTTATGGTGATTGAAGTTCGATAACTGAGAATTGTTCCATAATCCTATTCAAAATCGAACAAACTTGAATTCTTAAAAATACTATTTTAATGGTTAATATATTATAAATTTAAATAATATATTAATGTATACAACATTACAAACAATACAAATTTTAATTTCAATCAATTTATCTCACTACAAAAAATTCGCGGATTCCCTACGGCCATTCCCGTAGGGAAATCCGCAAAAATCCGTAGGGAACAGGGTTCCCTACGGCATCCCTACGGGAATCACGCCGTAGGGGTTCCCTCGTAGGGAACAGATTCCCTACGGGAATTTTAGAGCCGTAGGGGAGATCCCTACGGGCGGGCCGTAGGGGATCCCCTTGGGAAGCCCGTCTCCGCCTCCCCTTCACCCCGTAGGGGTTCCCTACGGCTAAGCCCGTAGGGAATACGTTTTTGAATAAAAACGTGGGCCATATGTTACTCGGGCCATCGGCCCGACTATGTCTATACCACCCAAGGCCCGACCCAAGCCCAGCCCTCTTCATATTAATTAATAATGTGTATTGCATAGCCCAGGGTTTGAACCTTGGACCTCAAGGGTGAAGAGGAGAAAGATAACCGCTGGGCTATCTGAGTTATATGTACAATTTTTAAAAGATAATATATATGTATTCATTAATCTATATTAGTTATGTAGTATAATGTAATAATAAGATAAAATACAATATATATATATATATATATATATATATATATATATATATATCAAATTATAAATATAAATAGTGGTTTAACAAAATTTAATTTTAAATAAAACACTATTTAAATATATTAAATTCCGAAATTTTTGTAATTGTTTATTTTTATAAAATTGCGTAATTTTTTGGGTAATTGTATATTTTTTTTTATTAATTATTTTTATAAAATTGCGTAATTTTTTCCGTAATTGTATAATTTTTGTAATTAATTATTTTTATAAAATTATAATTGTTTAGTTGTATAATTGCGTAGTGCTTAAAAAAAACTTGTCAAAATGTTGAACCAACATTGTATAATTTTTGTTATTAATTATTTTTATAAAATTGCGTAATTTTTTGCGTAATTGTATAATTTTTGTAATTAATTATTTTTATAAAATTATAATTGATTAGTTGTAATTTATTATTTAGTGAAATATTGGTTTAAAAAAACATTTCAAATAATTTAGCATAATTTTATAATAATATTTAATTTATTTATTATTATATAAATGGATATTAAAAAAAAAAAAAAACAATTCCCCTACGGCAAATGCCGTAGGGAATATTTTTAAATTCTCCCCTACGGGAAATAGCCGTAGGGGACCCCTACGGAAAAATTCCCGTAGGGAATTTATTATTCCCCTACGGCTGAGGCCGTAGGGACAATGGAGGAAAGCTATGCGCGCGCATTCGCGCGCAGTTCCCTACGGGAGTCACCCCTACGGCTGAGGCCGTAGGGAATGCCGTAGGGAAACTCTGAATGTGATTCCCGTAGGGAATGCCGTAGGGAATCCCTACGGGAAAATTGCCGTAGGGAATCCCCGTAGGGAATCCCTACGGGAAAATTGGCGTAGGGAATCCCCGTAGGGATTCCCTGGTTTTTTTGTAGTGTCTATTACCGTACAACTTAAAACTACTGCATAGACAACGTTAATTTGTTTAGGATAACTTTTTTTATCCTACTAATTAATTTGTATAACAACGTTATTAGTTATATAAATAAAAAAATTATCTTTATACACAATTGTATAATAATAACTACACGCGGTTGGTAAAATAAATTAGTATATCATCAACTCGATCTACAAACGAAGCAAATTGATAGTAATTAAAATTAGAGTATAAAATCTAAAATACTAATATTATTATCATTTAATTATATATAAACAAATTAACTACATCAAATATTATAATTAAAGAAAATTAATATATATTATATTTAAATTGGGACCAATAAGAAGCTTGGATTTTAAATTTCAATTAATATTTGTTGATAAATATTAACTACACTACTACAGTAGTACTATGATATTAAAAATAAAATACATTGTTTGGGAGTCATCAGATATGGGAAGACATTCTTTCTGGCGAAGCTGAAAAGGACAGCAGTCTTCTTTTAAGGTTCCTTGTTATTTCGTTTGCCGACTTTAAGAATCACTGCTTAGCTTTCCCTGCTTTGATTCTTGACCCTCCAGCCAATGTGGTAGATCTTAAGCCAGCTACTAAGTGGTTTAGCGCGCTAGAGGTGCTTTGATTAAAAAATACTATTATTTTTACAGTCTTATGATAGATTCTTGAGATTTGATTTTGATTCAAAAATATTATTGTTCTTATAGATAGAGTCAGTAACAAGTGCTTGTAATGATTGGCGTAACATGCGTTCAATAACAGGTAAAAAAAATCCTAAATGTTTGTGGTTTCGTTTTATTTAAAATTATGTTCATATCTTAAAAAGTCAATCCTACTAAAGATGTTCCATTCTTCCTGGTATCTATTTCATCAAATTCAGGTGCGACTATTAAGCATCTGGCCGAGTTTGAAGCCTGCCAAACGAATAATGGTCATAAGGTCTGTCATATATAATACTACTAGTATGAAAGAAAATTCATCATCTAAAATCATGTGATTGATAAATTTAACATGAACGACATGTATGTATATATGATCCCATGCATGCAGGTTCTGTTTGGATTTTACGACCCTTGTAATAAGTCCAAAAAATCCCGGTTGGCCTCTTCGAAACCTCTTGTGGTTTGTTTGCAGAAGATGGGGTCTCCAGAAGGTTCAGTTTTCCTGCTATATCGTGAGAATCGTGGTTTTGCTGATCTGGAATTATCTTTGGTGGGTGAAGCCTTAGTATCACAAGGTAGATTTACCGGTACAGGATGATAATGGCTGTTTTCAAATTTCTCACATGGGCGTTTATTTATGTAGAATTAAAAGATAGTCAGAAGATGCCAAATGCTCTTGGTTGGGAATCTGATAACAGTGGGAAAAAAAGAAATCTAGGTGTATATACTGTTGCAAGAAATGCCGTAGAATTGTTGCTTCAGAAGAGAGTATTGTTCCCCATAATCGCGGGGCATGTTAGTTTAAAAACCTTGACCTCAAGTTCATTATTTACCATAATTACAATTACACCCACCCTGAATATTTTTTCTAAATTATTACTCTTGTTAATGAATGCTGATGTTATGCGTTGCAGTGGAAGAAGGTTTAGTAGGAGACAAGCTTCAGTGTATCAGTTGCAAAGCCCGACTGGGTGCGTTCAATGGGGCTGGCATACAGTGCAATTGTGGGACTTGGGTTAATCCTGCATTTCGGCTGAGCAAGAGTCGATTGGATGAGTGCCAATATTAAGATCGATAAATGCAGCCCTTTTTTTGTTGCCTATTTACTCTTTCCTTCAAACCTTCGTTTATGTAAACCCAAAGGAATTGAAGCACATTTTAATCTATATTCCTTCACTTATCCTAATCTAGGCATGCCTCAGCTGTGAATTCGCCCCAGACTCCAAGACTTATCGTGCATTCGGCCTAATTTGGGCTTACGCTTCCCATCGTACGTTTTAACGGTGGATCGATACAAATCCATCAGTGTCACCCGATTTTCAATATCATTAAAAAGGACATATGCTTACCAGAATGTGGCTTGGAAATTTTATGAGATTTGTGGTTCACCTTGATCTCTTCAGCTTGTGATCGTTTTGGATTGACAATTTAAAACAGCTTCTCAGCTTATTGATAATTCAACTCGATTATAAGCTATTCAAATTTGTTTGATATTTTTTTCAAGCAAGGCACACTAGTCTTGGATTAACCACGTAAAATATTCCGTAAGGGTCAACATCAACCGTCACTTGGCCCTCAAATGAGAACGTTATAGTCGGATGTTCGATTTTCTTGCTTTTGGGAACACGAAAACAAGTGTCCAATTCATCCAAGGGGGGTTCGATAGAGTATCGTGTTGTGTTCATCTGACGAAACAAATGTCCAATTCATCCAAAGGGGGGTTCGATAGAGTATCGTGTTGTGTTCATCTGATGCTTGAATTCTTCGCTCATCGCGATGTAGGCCTTGCGCGGGAGGTGGGTGATCAACGTGCCCGAGTCTATAACGTTTTTGACGTTCTTGAAAACCTAACACCCTACGGTTATGGACATAATCTTGATGAAGTAGTAAAATGGATACTCTCGACGGTAAATCAAAGAAGTGAATTTAACGTCTCTCGTGTTATTGATATTTTTCCCGAAGGTCAAATGCCCCGGTAAGCTTGAATTCTCGGTAGGGAGAAAGTAGGAGAAGTAGCCGCCGTATTTTTGCATGGTTTGGGACACGACGGATAGAGGGCCTCGGTTGAGGCCTAATATTCCGGCTGTCTCCCCGTAATCTCCGGTGTTGTTTTGGCCGAAATCGGGATGAGGGCATTCGCTGAGGTCCGTGCACGAAATATTGGAGTATGTAGTTGATCCGCTAGGGTCGAAGATTCGATCTCGCTGCTTGTAGCAATTCGTAAGGCACGGCAGGCAGGCATTGAGTCCACGTGAAGAAGCTTCCGGCTATCGCCCAATTGGACGGGGACGCTATGATCATCTGTACTAGCGTGTTTGTTGTTCACGATTTTGAGACTCACGAGGTGCTTTACCCTTTAGTTGGCAGGCAGAAATCTTCCCGAAAAAACTTTTTACTGGTTTTTCTTTCTATCACTACTACAAAAATTGGTTTTAGAGACGCTCAAAAGTGTCACTAAAAGCTATTTTTAATGACGTTTTTATTATAGTGACACTTTGTTAAAGCGTCATCTGATTTGTCGTTTCTATAAGTACTTATAGTGACGTTTGAAAAATGTCACAATAAATTTTTTAGTGACACTTCAATAGGTCCTAATAACATTATATTGTGACTATATAAAAATGTCACAATAAATATTTTTAAGTGACACTTCGATGCGTCTTAATAATATTATTTTGTGACGCTTGTCAACGTCATCAAAATATTATTTCGTAACACTTTTATGTGTCAATAATGAATAGCTTACTGTTACAAAAAGAGCTTTTACATTGGAAAATTTTGACTTCTAACATCTATTGCGCGGCAGATGTAAATTATAAAAAAACCTAAAAGAAAATACTACTTTAAATATACATTTAATAATCAAACGAAAAGGACTAAGCATAGAAGAATGTCTAAAAATAATACATTAAATATAAAAGTTAAAAATTGACAATCTATTCACATCTTCTTATAGAAGACTTGGTTGAATCCAAAGATGACGCCATTCCCATCTTTAGTATTGTTTTCTGACTCTTCTTCCCAATCGTATCGCACTTTGTTTTGAAGAACAACTTAATATTTGTTTTCATGCAAAAAGAAAATCACAATTCATTAATTTAGATGTGCCCTTTCACGGATATATGTAATTCACACTTCTAAACTCCACCTCACCCAAAAGAAGTGAAATAATAAAATTTGAACATGTGTCTGTCAAGATCAATACACACACAATTGATACCTCTATTGTGAAAAGGGTATAAATGATTCCAAACAAAGTCAACTCACCCATAAAGATTTTGTTGCATACAAGAAGTAGAAAGTGTCAATATTATCATATTCATCTCTTTCAAAAAACAAAAAGGAAAATCATGAAAGTGATTTACCTCTGCAAAATTGACACTTCTATACTTCTTCTTTTGGTTTTTCCTCTTCATCTACCTACCACAAACTGAGACAAACAGTCAATAATAATAATAATAATAATAATAATAATAATAATAATAATAATAATAAATATTCAAACAATGAAAGTATATAAAATTGACCCAAACTAAAGAGAAAACAATCAACACATCAAACTATAAATTACAACGATTTTTTGGACTTACTTGCAGTATTGAAGGACTGCCATTTGAATGTACATCCCTTATGTAACACCTTATGTATTGAAAGACATTGTTCAAATATCATGTCAAGTTTGAAGAATCAAAATAAACCGTATATTATATATAACTACTTCCAAGATACTTTATAGTAGCATAAAATTTTAATCAACAAGTTATAAGGATAGTAAATTTATCGATCATTGCATAATTCTGTGCTAAAATAAATGATAGCAATTTCCATTCATAAGGTGTAGCATGTTAGTACACTAGAAGAATACATTTTTTGGAGAAACTAACATGGGAATTTTATGTCTTCTTTACTCCAAAATATATTGCTTTTCAGATCATATCTAATAATAAAGGTGAACATGTATCTCAGAATAGTAATTAGGCCCTCCAATGGAAAAAACATGTATATAAAAAATATAATATCTCCAGAATTCAACAAGCCGTAATTATACCTTATTAATTTACTACTAAAAAAATTTAGAGAAGGACAAATATTACAACGTGGGTACCTCATTAGGAAGACCCAACAATCTATCAGTGTATAAATCGGACATTGGTACAATGAAGCTAGGTGGCAGTCTCTCAGCACCTCGAGGATTCGTTGGCACCCTCGTCTTCGTAAACATGTTAAGACTCAAAAGATTTTAACACGAATCACTTGAGATTAGTAAATACTACATCATACTAGAAAAAAACATAAAAGTAGTCACCTTTCAGTACAATTCAATTTTCGCGAGATGCGTCACATGTTTAACCGAGCTTTAGTTGAGATACCCAAATACTTATTCGCTTAGCAAGTACGATCAATCGAAGGAAATACATTTCACGATATATGAACCTGGAAAAAATAATCGAATGATGAAATAAAACAAAATATCTAAGTAAAGAGTCGAGTTTCATGCCTTTGTTGACAATGAATATGCATGAAAATATACACCCAAGCCTACTATAATTCCTGCAGTCATTATAAGCCACATTGTTTCATTTGTTCTACTTGTTTTCCAGCTATGGAGGAGACACATTAAAAAAAAAAGTCAATCCGATCACAAATGATTACGTCCACTAGAAAATGAACATTTTTTTTTGAAATTGTGGACCTTATGATAGAAGAAGTACCCATATTCACTTCGAATAATAGGTGTGCCCATTTGGGGGATTTGAATCAAAGTACACAACTGTTTTTATTCCTTCAAAGTAAATTACTTTGTAAGTACTCACAAAAAAATATTTCTTGCCAATATAATCACTGTGCGGCACTTCATCGGCGAAAAGATTGGTTGTAGCGGCTGTGGCGGTAGCGGAAGACTGCGTGGTTGTGGCGGTAGAGAACCTTTTAATCTGGGGTTTCTTCACGATCGAACCAAAATGATTGTGTCGAAAGATCTTAGGACTAAATCTGTGTAAAAAATTTGATGTGGAAGATTATTAAGTATTAGGGTTCTAAGGAATTAGGGAAATCGTGAGCGAGATTATATTATTAGAGAAAAGAGAAATTAGGAGATTAAATCACAAATCGTCCCGCAACTAAGGCGAATTCCACAATTATTCCTGTAGTTTTTTAAAAAATCAAATGCCGTTCTTTCCGGTCAATTTGAGCTGGAATCAGCTCGTGCTCCTCACGTGATGCTCTTTTCCGGGCAACTTAATTACGTGGCATTTGGAATTTATGTTATTGATGCCACGTAATTCAATTGTACGGCATAATTAGATGGTATCAGAGGTAATTACTTAGCAATTGAAGGACAAACACACAACTCCCTACTTAGATCAATAAATCGATCCCAATTTCATTATACGCCACTCCCAAATCTTAAAAAACGCTAATTCCCAAAGACTACAAATTTAATTTCCAATTTGAAGCTGGACTAGGAGTCTTCAATTTGCAGCAAAGGATTCAGGTAAATTGACGAAATCATAATGCTTGATCAATATAAATCGAAAACCCTAATGCTCGATTTAGGGAAAAATATTCTCGAAAGTGGGAGCTGAAGAAATTTCCAAATTGAAGTTTTTTAATATTATGGTCAGAAACACAAAATTAGGGTTGTTTCGATCTGTTTTATTTTTTGCGAGAATTGATTTTTTGTTTGATTTCTGGTCTTCTAGAATCATGTCAGAAAATTCAGTTAACTCAGGTAGCAGTTTCCAAGCAAGTCATTTGAGATACGAACAAAATTTTTGTCGCTATTGTCGTAAGAAACTACAAATCAGGGTTGTAATGTCCAAAACTCCAAACTATCAAAAGCTCTTTTATTACTGTGAGGAGCACACATTTCACTCTTGGTGCAATCCAACTAATGAGATTCAACAAGAACCAACTGATGAGGATGCTCAAGACAAAGGGCTTCATGTAGAACCAACTCAGAAGGATGCTCAAGACAAAGGGATTCATGTAGAACCAACTCAGAAGGATGCTCAAGACAAAGATTTGAAAGTGCTGAAGGAGCTTGAGAACTTGAGTAAGTCAGTGCACAATGTAGCTGCGTTGATGAGGGTTCTTGTAATGATGAAATGAGTTTATTTCTAATTCTGCTATGGATTGAGTTATTGTAATGAATTGATTTTATTGTTGAATTATTGTAATTTTAAGTCTTGTGATGGATTGAGTTAATTGTTGATTTCTTACATTTTAAGTCTTGTGATGGATTTTATTGTTGAATTATTGTTAATTTTAAGTTGAAATTTGGAAGCCTGTAAAAAATATTAGTCCAAAGTACCAAAAGATTTTAAAAGAGGGCATAAACATAAACATAAATACCAGCATAGCTTACATTGTCTGGATTAATAACATCCAAAATCAACCACCAAAAGACTACATTGTTTAACATCTTCCCAAAACATCAACCAACCAAAGTTTGGACAAATAAACACATCCAAAAGAGAAATGAACTACCAAAAGACTACTTCCCAAAATAACAACCAACTAAAATTTGATTTCATGGCAACTACAACTTCTCTTTCCCCTTTGACTTTCCAGGCCCATTAGACATTTGAAGTTGTTCCCAAGGTTTAGGTCCATGTTGCATTGGCTTCCCACTATTAGCTTGACTCAAAATAGCTTCAAATTCACTGTCCTCCTCATTTAACAATGTTCTAGAACTTGGCTGCAAAGAGAAATAAAACACATCAGAAAAAATTAGATAAATTTAGGGAATGAGAAATGAAACAAACATGTACATACCTGTCCATGCATTATATTGCTACCAGTTTTTCCCCTGCCTCTTCCTCCTCTTACTCCTCTTTCTCTTCCCCTACTTGCAACACTGGAGGTAGTAACATTTGATGGGGGGTAGTACACTGATGGGGGGTAGCATCACAGTTACCCACTTGCTTGGGGTGTGGGTGATGTAGAGGACACCAGTTGCTGGATTTGGTTCCTTCAGTGCTTGCAGTTTTTTATTGCAGATAGATCTGATCTGGTAATCGTGTCTGACAGAGGTCAGCCAATTATAAATGTTGTAGCTGCTGTTTACCCTAAGGCAGAACATGGACACTGCTATTGGCACATCATGCAAAATATCAAGTCCAAGTACAGCAGGAGAAACGACTTGGTTGGTCATTTTCAGAAGGCTGCGTGCTCGTACACTGTACCCGAGTTCAATCGACAATTTTCAGAGCTTAAAGCAGCGAGCGAGAAATGTGCAAAGTGGCTAGAAGATATCACGTTTGAGAAATGGTCAAGAGTCCACCACCGTGTGAATAGATACGAGGTGATGACGTCTAACGCAGTGGAAGTGATAAATGCCATGATGAAAGACGCTAAAGACTTTCCCATATGTTCCTTGATCAAGTTTATCGTGGATAAGATGGTTGAATGGTTTTGCAGACATCGTGAAGAAGCTCGTGCGTTCACCGGTGAATTGACACCGAGAATGGAAACAACGTTGCGTGAGCGTTATGACCGTGCTCCTAAATGGGTTACCAAAAAAATAAGTACTTGGATGTACATTGTGGAGTCGACTAGATGGTGTGGGGTTGTGGATTTGGAGGCAATGACGTGTGAATGTGGTGTGTTTCAAATTGACATGATGCCGTGTGAGCATGCCATTGCCGCAGCGTGTGCCAAGGACCCGAGTCGGGCAGAACAATATGCTTATGATATGAATTCTCTTTATTTCACCCGTGAGTATATGATGCAAGCATATAAGGAGAACATTATACTTGTTCCTTCAGAAGATCAATGGACGGAGATTCCCGAATATGTCCAAAACATGATAGTGTTGCCCCCACCGGTGAAACGAACTCCAGGACGGCCGAGAATGGACCGCTTCACGAGTCGAATTGAGAGGTTTTCGAAGAAAACATATCGATGTGGAAAATGTCAAGGAGAGGGTCACAATGCACAGACTTGTCCGATTCCACCAGAGTAAACACTGTTGAACTTTTATGTAGTTGTGTGTGTTTTTTCATATATTTTTGTGTAATTTGACTTGTGAAATATTTACTATGCAGGTTGTGATGTCAAGAGGAGGAAGTTGTAGATGCCCGGGTGTAGCGAAGAAGAGGGCATGCCTAGAACTCTTTGATTTTTTACAATTATTTTGTGTTCTGAGACAATTGTGCAACAAACTTTGTGTTGTAATGAATCTTTCATGTTAGAAGTGTTTTAATTTTAGACTTTGTATTTGTCCTTAATCATCCAATGTTAGAATTGCTTGAATGTGGTGTAAATGTATTTTGGACAGGTTGAAATCACAAAAAACGGGGAAATCCATGAAAATCTGTTCTGTGGTGGGCGTAGGGCGTAAGCCACTGCCTGCGCCCTACGCCCACTCTGTCACAGGCTTCTGCCTGCTTCCTTATGGGCGTAGGGCGTAGGCCACTGCCTGCGCCCTACGCCCACTCTGTCACAGGCTTCTGCCTGCTTCCTTATGGGCGTAGGGCGTAGGCCACTGCCTGCGCCCTACGCCCGCTCTGTCGCAGGCCACTGCCTGCATCTTGATGGGCGTAGGGCGTAGGCCATTGTCTACGCCCTACGCCCAACCTGCCGCAGGTCACTGCCTTTCACTAGATTGACGCAGGGCGTAGGCCACTACCCTACGCCCTGCGCCAATACTGACGCACCCCCACCTGCGCCCTACGCCCTTCACAATTTGGATTTCACGCGGTTTTGGCAATTTATCGACTTACCCGTGGATAATTAATGTAATTTGTACCGTTGGATGATCTTAAAATGTAGTTTTGCGTGTCCCGACCAATTTTCGTGGAAAAATAATGTCGTGAAGTGCTCGATCGGCTAATGTCGAGAATTTGTCGATTTTTGCGACATTAGCGGATCGAGCACTTCCCGACATTATTTTTTCACGAAAATTGGAAGGGACACGTAAAACTACAATTTAAGATCATCCAACGGTTCAAAATAACGAAATTACATTTTATTGTTTGGTCATACCTTGAAGCTACTTAACTTCAACTCGCAGTGGCCTGCGACAGAGCGGGCGTAGGGCGCAGACCACTACCCTACGCCCTACGCCCGTAAGGAAGCAGGCAGAAGCCTGCGACAGAGTGGGTGTAGGGCGCAGGCAGTGGCCTACGCCCTACGCCCACCACAGAACAGATTTTTTCATGGATTTCCCCGTTTTTTGTGATTCCAACATGTCCAAAACACATTTACACCACATTCAAGCAATTCTAATATTTACAATTCAATACAACACAAATACAAAGTCTAAAATCATCCAAAATACAAATCAATCGACTCGATGACTCAAACTGAAGATTTTTCGAGCTACATATCGGCGATACTTCATCAAGTACGCGTCGTCGATTTCTTTACCCCGGTGATTGAGGTATTTGTTGACTAGACGATCCAGATACATGCACATGTACGGGCCGCAGTTGTTGTTGTCGACTTGGACAAACTGCTCTGTCGGGGCTTCGACCTGCATAGGAGTCTTCTTGTGGGTTCGATGAAACAAGTTTGTACCCTCCCAAAATCCTGCAGCTACCAAGAGACGAGGCAACAACTCCAACACCGGAGTTAGTACACGAGACTTGGCAGTTACTTCATGACAACGCCACCACAACGAGTCGTACAACTGTATAGTCCAGAGGTCCAGGTCAATCCGTATCACGACCCAATGTTCCCCGGTAAAATATTTAAGAAAAAAAGCGCAAAAAATTAGTTCCTTACTTCTGAAATTCATCGTGACAAAGCCTCGTGTGCGCGCCGTTAATCAATTCGGAATACCAATTCACCATTTCACTCATCAATGTGCGTTGTTCACGGATGAATTTCAAAAGTAATAATGAGCCAATTTTTTTTTTCTCCTTTTTTCTAAATTATTTTGAAGTTGATTTGTTTTCAACTGGTTTTAGGATTGTATGGCGTTTAATCTACAACAATTTTTTGTAAATTTTTCTTATGAAATGTTACTTTTAAAAATACAATATATATATATATATATATATATATATATATATATATATAAATAAATCCATTTCCACAAATTTATTATTTTAAATAATTATTATTTACTTTAAATTTTAAATAAATAAATGTATATTTATAATTATTATAAACATATAATTACTTTTCATAAGTAAATAATAATTTATTTATTTAAGTTAAATCTATAATACAACTATTTACATAAAATTACTGCATAAATAAATAAACCTAAAGTACAAAAAATAACAATAAATATGATAAAAGAGAAGTAGTGGGTGGTAGAACACGTGTCATACATCCAATAGGGTGTGGGCACTATCCATCCTCCCAGCGTCGAATTAGCCCAAAACAGAGACCTTCTTTCTTCTTAATTCGTCCACCCCACCACTACGCTCTCTTTTGTTGCCAAATCAGCACTACTCTTTTTTTCATCATTCCTTTTTTTCACTAGTGTGGGTGCTCAAAAGTCAAGAAACTCTGTTAAAGTGTGACTCGAGGAATAAAAATGGAATTCGAACGAAGAGCTCTCTTTTGTTGCCAAATCAGCACTACTAAGAGAACGCGCGTGAAATCAAGATCTCTCTAATTAAATATGTAATTGGGAGTGGAGGGTGATGTCATTGATGACATCACAATTTGATTCACGTAGGTTGGCAAGCTGGCAGTAGATGAATTCATGCGCGTCTTCGAGCCAATTGGAAATTAATTGAGTCGTTCCTATTTTATTTGTTTTAATTAAGGATTGTAATTATATTATAATATAATTCTATTCCTTGTAGTTTATCAAATTGTCATCATTCTGTTGATATCTGCCAATCTAATTAGCTCGTCGGCTAGAATCATGGATATCTCCAGCCCTGCAGCAAGCCCCATCGCAGAATTTGGGAGAAATGAGAAAGGCACCAGAGAGAATGTGGCCATACCCATCACCGTCCCCACCATCTCGGTGGAGATCCTGGTGGTGGTGTTCGGCATGGCCGGCCCTGGGCATAGGCCCAGGGTGACGGCCCAGGGCCCCATTTTTCAGGGGCCCAATTTTAAATAAAAAAAAACTATATATATATATATTTGAAAAATAATACTAATATATATAATTAAAAACATTTATTTTAATTATTTTACATTTTTAACAAAAACAATAATAAATTATTTTTAATATATCTATTTTTCAACAAAAATATTATAACAAATTTTAAATTTATTATTAACAAAAAAATATCATAAATCTTTTTTATTTTAATTTTTTTTTAAATACGTAGTTATTTAAAAAAAATAAAGCACATTATTAAAAAATAATTGAGAATTAATTATTGAATTCTTGATTTTTTTTTTCAAATTTTTTCTATCGTTTTAAATTTTTGAAAACTTTTTTTTAGTTTGGAAGAAAAAAATAAAATTTTGTGGTTTTTTTAAAAGTTTAATTTACTAAAACAATAATTTTAGTATTTATTAATACTATAATAAAATTACATTATACTCAAGATTAACAAATACACGAATTTATTAAATTATATTAAAATGCACGTAAATTGAACGTGGTTTATAGTAAATTGCACTTTTTAAAAGTTTAATGTAGTATAATAATAATTTTAGTATTTCTTAATAATATAATAAAATTACATTATACTCTAAATTAACAAATACACGTCAATTAAACGTAATTTATTAAATTATAGTAAAATGCACGTAAATTGTACGTGGTTTATAGTAAATTGCACGATATTCATTTTGTTTAGAAAAAATCGTAATTATTTATTACTACTTTAATACAAAATTTTGCCTAGGGCCCTTGTAAATTCAGGAACGGCCCTGGTGTTCGGGGCAGCCATCATTGGGATCATTGCCCTCGGGTATGGTACGGCTGCCGTAGTCTATTTCTTAGTCAGCGGCAATATACTATGAGTTCCCGACTTCCCGTTGTTGTTCTAGTCGTATTTGAAAATTAAAAAAAAAAATTAAATCTGTTTTTTATTCCTTACGAAAACTAAGTACGTAGTTGTAAGCACTAATATCATAAGGGAATTTGACAAATTAGTTCTAGAATGCGAGGAATGCTGTTTCAGGATGCACCATCGGTGTGCCAAGGAATTCCTCTCAAAAGGTAATTAATTACAGTGGTTTAGTATTTTTTAAGAATGAAAAATGTGTTTTTACGTGATTGTGAAGCTGTTCTCTTCATTGTAATGATCATAACATTTGTTCTCAGATCAATACTCAAATAGTAGTGTGTATTTTTAAAAAAATTAGAATGAAAATTGTGTTTTTATGTGATTGTGAAAGGGAAACTCACCTTATGTTCATATTTTTCAGAAATTTTTACAACAACTACCACTGAAAGTAAAACTAATTATACAAGAAAGACCCTAGTTATCTTCAAAATTACAATCAGCCTCTCAATGTTTGTTTTAACCTTACAACTTCCCCATCAGGAGGGCTCAACTTGTAAAAGAGAAACAAATTTTCAAAGCAACTGTAATTATTTTGAACCACAAGGATATTTTTGTAAATCAACCATACTTCCCATATGACTAACAGGATCTCCTCAAAATATACAATCACAATATTTTCACCAGAGCATATATATGACAGAGGCCTATATATGTTAACATAATATTAATTAACAAGACTATGAATTCTCATTTCTCACATCTTATACTAACATTACAAATATACACACTTTTATTCTATCATTATCACCTTATCAAGAAGCCGAGCCTTTGGATTCTTGAATATCAAGCTGATGCTCAGCCACAAGAATACATGAATCTTTCTCCAGTGATGACACTGAGCTTCCAATGTTCTTGAAAGGGTCTTTGGGTGTATTAAGGAAGTCGGTTGTGCACTGTACATCTGGGGCTATACCAACCTGGTCAATGTCATGAAGTGCCGGAGATAAATATTTAGCCACCGTTATGAAAAGGGCCGACCCATCATTTAGCTCCGTCACGCTCTGCAATTTTATTGAAACAAAAGTAAGCTCACGAACAGTTTGTGATGATTACAGAAACCACCACTAGGATTAGACTAATTACACAACCTTCCCCACCCCCCGGTCAATAGTCCGAATTAAAGATAAAAGTCAAAATTATCCAGGCGGTGATTAAGGGTTGTTTTAGTAATAAAATTAGTGGTTTAGCATAGTTAGGTGGGGAAATGATCATATTCGGATTACCGTTGGTTTTAATTTTTTTGTTTGAATTTCAAACGGATAATCTTGTGTGAGTGGACTTTAGAATAGTTTAGATGAAAAGTATCTCAAAGTATAAATACCCCTTAAAATTTGATAATATTTTATTAGTTGCATCAGCATAAAAGGAATAAGCAATCTGTAAAACTCTAAAGGGAAATTTGTAACAATTTAACTGATATTTACAATTTTGAAAGATTAGTGGGGTTCTTTTATATAATAAGCTACTAAAAAGGTAGGTTTTTTTAGTTATTTCTCACTTTTATTTTTGATGCAGTGTGCACTCACACACACACACACATGCTGAAACCTGTATTTTTCCTTTCCCGAAAGTTCTATGACCAACGAGAGTTGCCCGACCATTGTCATGGAGTGCCCCCGCAAGAATCTCCACTAGCACTTGCACTTTCTTCGTTTACCTGTTTCAAAGGAAATACAAACCAGTGAATCCGCTTCCAAGTTACTTGGGTATCTTGAAGAACGAAGATAGAGCTCGCGATTTTCAGCCTGGCTCGAAGAAATGACAGGCCTGAATACAAAAATTTATTGGCTCTACTTGAAAAAGAATTCATCACTAACAAATAAAAGTGAAAAAAAATAAAATCGAAAAGCTGAAGAAGAAAATTTTACAAGGACAACAAGTGGATCCTTTGTTATAGCATGCCCATCTATCATGCTAATAGGTAACATATTTCCATCCCTATCGATAGTGTTGACTAGAGTCTCAGTCCCGTCTAGCCAAATTTGGGCCACATCAAGTCCTTCGGTTACCAAACCACCCTGGGGATCGCGACAAGGAGAAAAATGAGTATTTACTGGTAGTATACTAGTAATTGAGGTACTGATATCTAAATAGCCTTGAGGATTAGTATAATTACAAAATAAAAAGAATAGCGATCTTTCAAGATTACAAATACTCTCTTGATAACTTTTATTTTTCTACATTAAAAATTATACCTTCAATAGGGAATACTTGGTGATTTTAAAAGATGATTGGCTTTTTCTATAGTTATATCAAACCTCAATGGTAACTTTTGCAATTATCTTAAAGTATTATTCTGCTTGAACCAAAAGAACAGACTTACTGGATTGTTTCTCAGATCCGTCCAGAACATGTGGCGTTTCAGTATGATAGTCAGCTGCCATCTCACAAAAGTGATTCGCAATATCAAAAGCAGCGGGGTTGTAGCTCGCATATTCATAATCCTGTAAAAACAGAAAAAGGGGTATAAATCAAAGGAAATATGTTACAGAAAAAAACTAATATCAGAATTAAGTTAATCGATCGAGCCTAACAAACCACATTAGCTTACTAGAAATCTATAGCATATACATGCATTACCAGGAAACTTAAATCGACTTAATACCTATTGCTAGTGTGGAAAAGTAATTTAAACATTTCACTCAAGTGAATTCTACAAAAAAAATCGAATCGAACAGAACCGGATTGAATAGGGGATAATCGAATCGAGAAATCTGACAGCCCGAGACTAGAAGGAAGGGAGGAGAGGATGACCGTCGGGATCGCAAGTAGGACAGTGGGTGGGTGGGGGGGTTTATGTATGAACGGGAGACTGTTGGTGCACGTGCGTGTCACGTGAGACTCTCGTCGTCACCATCACTCTTGACATTTGACTTTTTACCTGCATAGCCTTGTTTTGCACAATCGGACCAGTCATCGCCCTTAGGCGTGTTTATCAGAAAGACCAAGTAACTATCATAAAAAGGATTGGTTATAGATGAAACGAATACAGGAACACACTAAACTCGATTGACCTCTGATTTAGCTAGGGAACACAGTCTCTCCACCTTTCTCCACATCCGACAAATACATAACAACAGTAGCCACCAATGTCTAGATTGGCCTTGTTGGCTTGATGAAAATAGTCAAAATGCAAAATCTGCATACTCTCCCCGTTCTCTAGACAACAAAATTATACGATACTAATAGCAAGTCGGGTACTTGATAAAAATGATCATGCAGGAAAGTGTATGAAGTAATATTTGATACCTTGAGGGAGGAAAATCCATGCAGCAATCTTTGCTTCTATGTCGGAAACAATTTCATCCTTCGATGAATGAAATATTAGTAGAGACGAGTAATATGAATGATGTACAAATTGTGAGAACAGAGAAGTGTTGGTTTGAGCTAACCTGAGCCAAGTTAAGAAACATGCCGGAACTCGTGCGGAGTTGACTCTCGACACTCTTGCCGTTTTCATCGGCTACCATAGACTTGTGGAGTTTATCTTTAGCCTACATACATACACTCAGCAATATGATCAAGCACATAGCAAGCATTGCACAAGTTCTAATTGGAAATGTACCAAAGAAAAAAAAAAGGAAGAGTTATAAACATGCTCTAACCAGATAAATCAGATGATCACATTCTTCATTAGACAAAAATCCTTTGTACAAAAAAGCCCTGTAAAATTCAATTATCATCATTACAAATTGTTAGCATATACTCCTATAACAGAAAACAGAATTTTAAAAAAAATGGAACCTTGGACTCCAAGAGATTTGGGTGACATGGGTGGGATCAAATTTGAACACCAATTCATTCCTGATTTAATACCCCCAAAAAAATGTTAGGGCTTGACATTCTTGTTCAGTTGGTATGTAATAAAAATAAAATTAAAAATATTTTAGATCTGATTGCAATTGGGAAAATACAGACATACCCATGAATGGATTGAGCAAAAAAAACACAGAACAACCAAAACAAAAAATATTGGGCCCATCAAACCAAGATATATGTAGCACTATCATTTATATATATTCTAATTTCTTTGTGGGTTTTTTCTTACAGGATATGCATGCTTAACCAAACACGCACTTAGTGTTTAACACTATACGAGTATATTCAGTGCGTGTTTGGTTTCCTAGATACATTATCTTACATAATTCAAGATAACTATTTTATCTATTTTAACTTATACATTAAATTTTAACCGGTGTTTGATTTATATTAAGATTGCATTCCTATTGAGTTCGTTAGTTTCCTATTCCGGAATATAAAGACATTATTACCCCCCATGAAAAAAATTAAATATCACTTTTGTCCAACAATTTTTTCTTTCACACAAATGAGAATTAGGGATTTCATCTGTTCTGCGGATTTCATCTGTTCTGCTTGCAAAAAAAAAAAAATACGTATAATAAAAACAATGGAGAAAAATAAACATAAATAAAACAAGTGTAATAATAACAATAATAGATCTGAATCCAAAAATTATGAACAAACTCCATCAACACTTGCAACATATTTAGACTAAACCCTAATTTTCAAATGCATCTTCTTAACAAATTTCACATCTTTGTTTCCTTGCATATGCATACGAGCTTATAAAAAGGATGAAAAAAATGATTTAATAAATTTTAAGGATGATAAAAAAAGACCAACTTCAGACAGAAGAGAAGAACATCTTAAAAATTGGGGAAAATGGTAACTTGATATTTTATTTTGCTTTAAAGATGACAAGGGTATCTTAGTAATTAATGCCATTCATTTTATTTACTATTCAAACAAGATGTAATATCTTCCCACATTGGACCGTTTAGTCATCTAAAGAGGAATAGTTAAAGAGGAATAGTGAATATAGACGGGCTCCTTATCCAACACGGGCCCAACAAAATTAAAGCAAACAACAGATACCGAAGTTAACGCATCTATCGGGCCTATATCAGGGCAACCAAACGGGGCCTTCAGAGTAAAATTTAGTTACGAATGAAAAAGCTCGAATTTGAAAATTTGGAATGTAACATAAAAATTATTTTATGTGAAAAAAATATATTGATGTCAATACTTCTCAAAAGATTATACTATTATTATTTAAAATTAAATTTTATTTCAAGTCAAGTTCAATTCAATTTATGTTTTATTAAATTCAACTCAAGGTCATAGAGTCCAAAAGAATTCCAATCGGCTACCCTATTTTTGTTGTTCCCACACTTTCACACCTATCAAAATTATGGCACACTTCCACCAAATTTTATCTTCCCTTAATCTGCACCGTCGATTACTTTTAAATATCTCAACTGACGGCTGATCTTTATCCAGTATCGTACACACACCCACACAGTCCCTTCTCAGGTTCGGAGAAACCAAACCTCACTCCGAGCCCTAACCCGAACGGAGAATTTTTTCTTTCTCCGTTTCTTTAATATCGGAAGTCGGATTTCTCCGATAAACGAGAAAATCAGCCAGTCCTTTACTTCTACAGCTTAGAGAGAGAGAGCGAGAAAGAGTATGAACAGTGAAAAAGCATGGGGAAACCTATAGATATACACGCATTATATCGCGCCTGCCTGTAGAGAGAGAAAGGTGAAGCAAAATTCGTTGAAGATGAAGTACTGATATTTGATCTCCCAGCCGGAAGTAAGTTCACAATTGAATTCTGCTGCGCTCAATTATTTCTGCTCAGATCACGATCCGAAAAGCGCTTTGCTTGGTTGTACATCGCATCTCCGAGTCGAGACTTAGTTTTTATTTTCTTCGTCTCGCTCGAGCTGCGGGTCGAGTAAATTGAGCTTCAATAATAATTGTTTGTTGTGTTGCTATTAATTTTTATGGAATTGGATTTCCTTTGAGGAATTTTCTGTCTACATGCAAGGAGTTCTTAATTTAGGGTTTTTTTTTTATCAGTTCAATTCTGAACTCAATTCTTCCCCAAATTTTGACCCTTGTCTATGTTTATTTATGTCACTTGTGTTTCCTTTCATGTATTGAATTAGTTGAATTATTTCATATATTGGTGGTATAGAAATTGAATTTCCTGATCATTTATTTCGACTGATATTCATATTCGAATTCACTAATACTGATGTGGGAGGGGTTCAGCTGAACTAGGTTTTGCACGATCTTTTTTAGCGATTGTGCCTTAATCGTAATTATAGCTTTGGAATGGCTAGAGTATTACACTAAATTGTCCTGATTTTTTTGTACTTGTTTGAATAAATGGATTTTACGCTTTTGGTAACTAGGGCGTTGTCATAAAAGCACGTTCTTTCCTATTTTCTAATGGTATTATGTCTCTGCACGTGTGACAGATTTGAGCGATTTTTTTATTGGAATCAAGATTCGGAAGACTTATTACATTTGGATGACCTTTAGGCTATAGACTTTCAGTAGGACCAGTCTCCTCAAATCAAATAGAGATGTTGCAGCGGCAGATCATGTTTAAACAAATGCAGGAACTGCAGCGAAAACAGCAACTTCAGGAGTTAGGTAATAACAGAAACCAGAACTTTGTAAATCCGATGTCTTCCCTAAAACAGGCTTCAGGAGAGCAATATTCCCCCGCACTTAATGAGACACACGTGCATGATTCTTCACGGATGTTTATGGTTGGTAATATGCAAATGCTGCAACATGGCGGACCAAACGAATCAGTTCTCTCACAAAATCACAACCGCGTTCCACAATTCGACATTTCTTCATTCGCCACTCATGCGCCAAACTCCAGCGATAACTTAAATCAGTATTCTCACCTCCAAGAGGCATCAAATCTTTCAGTTAATCCGTTGGTCAAGGCCCAATCTGCATTTGGAAGCTCATTCTTGAGTCAACAACACAATTTCTTGTCCGATCTCTCCAATCAAGACAGTAATTTATTGGGGCAAGTTCAAGCCGGAGTATTTAATTGTGAGGATTTATCCGGTAACTATGCCACTCCTGGATTTCAAGAAAATGCGCCTTTTACGGAATCTGGAAAGGATAATGAAAATGCCTCTTCTTTAGATCCATTGGAACAGGAAATCTTGTACAACACAGATGACAACGGCTGGGAATCAGCATTAAGCATAGTTGGCAAAATAAGCTCAGGAGGATTTGAGAGTAAAGTTGAAACACCTTCTTTACAAATTGGTAGTTGGAGTGCTCTAATGCAGTCAGCTGTGGCAGAAACTTCTAGCAGTGATGCTGGGATACAAGAAGAGTGGAGTGGATTGAGTTTCCAAAACCCAGAACCATTGACAGATACCGAAAAGCTGCAAAGTGACTGGGTTGATAGAAACTTGCAAAATGATTCGTCTCCGAGTTCGAATCCTGAAAAATTGTTTCAGAATATAAACAACTTCACTAATTTTCAGCAGCCGTCCCAGTATATCAAACAGAGAGAAGAATATAATCCGGAGTCTTCTCATTCCACCATGCAGCACTCTCCTAGAAATACAGGCCAGTTAGCTGATAATATGTCTCAACAGCCTTTTCAAGGATCTTTGGCTTCGGAAAATATTTGGCCTGCTGAATTTAACGAGAGCCCAAACAGTGATTCACATCATCCTAATGATAACCAGCCTTCCAATAACTTTTCAGGTAAGGATGTATCATGCTGTCATTCTTTAGCTTATTGGGACTGAACATTAGTAGTTGGTGATTTGATAAGAAATTGATAAGTGATTTTGGCGAGACATATAAACATCTGGATGTCTAAAAAAGTCCTAATAAGGGTTTCACTGCTATGCAGGTCATGCATTCGGAGGAAGTTTTTGGCTTCGTGGGAGTACATCAGGTCATGGGTCTGGTATCCAGAAGAAAAATGATCGGGTAAAAAAGGTTTCTGAAAACTGAAATAGGCGCTCAAAGAAAGCCATATAACATAATGGAATATTGGTTTATTGAGGATCTTTATTAGTTTAATCATATAACATAATGGAATATTGTTTTATTGAGGATCTTTATTAGTTTAATTTTCTCTTCTTGCAGGCGAACCAGATGAATGTGGCTCATGTCAGTGTTTCAACTGGTGAAAGTGTGTCTGCTCCAAGGTAGTCATTGTCTACAGTATCATTTGTTTTCTTTCTATTATTTGCTAAATGTAATTAATTATATAACAACAGAAAATGAACATATCTTCATGTGAAAATGTTACTATTTTCTCGTGTGCTGTTCCTGGTCTTCTTATACTTGATCTGTCTGATTTTATATTCCCTTTTGGTATAAAATTAGCGTAATCCCTTGGAAAACTTTCTTACAGTGAAAGTGTGTTCGAGTTACTTAACAAGGAAGATACTTCCAATGATCAAACACCTGCAATGCAATCGAGCTCGAAAGTTTCAATTCATAGAGAATTGTCTAACTCTCCAGATTTTGGATTTAGAATGGGGCTTACAGATCACTCTCAGACTCCACAGTCACACTCATTTCCCCCATCATTGTCGGTGAGTTACACGACCATTTCTCATGTAAATCTTCTTGACCTTAGCAAATAGCAGGTGCAGGTCCTCTAAGATATAGAAACATTTTTCTGATTTAATTTCCATGAATGTAGATCTTAGATTGTCCTTAATAGTTTTATCAACGGACTATTTGCAGGGAAACTCAAGTGAAACATCACTTCATATAATGAGTGATTATATGAAAAATGTACATCCGGCTCCTTCAGTTTCAAATCACAATACTACTCAATTCCCTGCGTACAGTTCTGTTTCTCCTCAAGGCAATTTTGAACTAAAAATCTCCAATTCAAGTCGATCAGAGTTTCCAATTTTGGAAAATATGCCAGAAAGGAAACACTCTTTGACACCAGATATGCTGCAGCACTCCGGATTTCCAATGGGTTTACCTACTCCATGGCCAGAAAATCAAAACACTTTTCGGCATGACTATCAACAGCCGGAGAAAGGAAATTCTGCCCAAGAAGACTTGACTGAGATGAATAACTCAACATCACTGAGCAGATCTACTCGTCACTTGGAAGCAAATGCTGTTGAATCCGATTCGTTTCTCAGTAATCCGCACAACCAGGCTTCGAATCAAGTGGAGGGTGAAAAGGGAATACCTTATTTCCCTACTAGAGACATTGGAGCCTTTCCCCATTCTTCAAACCAAAATTGCTCTCCTCTTCACCACGCGCTCTCTACGAGAAATGCTGGAAGTGATAATGTCGATAATCAGCATTCAGTTGCCAATGCAAGGAAGTTATTATTGAGTGGACTTCAGTCTGGAGTCAAGGGTTCCCAACTCAATACATTTTGGTCTGGCACATCTTCATCAATGTCGTACAATCAGAATCCCCTACAAACTGATAATTCTAGCCTCATATATCAACACATCAGCCCGCAAAAGGGTCCTTCTTGGTTTAAGAATAATGAAACGATAAAGGACGGGCAGATTTTACCAATGTATGATGCAAGAGATCCAACTAATGCGGCACAATCGTTCGGTGAAGTAACTCTCGGCAACTTGCAGGAAAGTAGTTTGCTCACGCAAGTGAATTTGTCTAATGCCAACCAAGTGGGTGGTGTAACTTTATCAATGGCTGGCTCTTCTGTAGCGTCCAAACAATTAAACCTCCCCTCTGTGTTACCTCTGGACGCCACTTATGGAAACCTGGATATTTCAGTACCAAAGAAACGTAAACTTACTGTGCTTGATATGATACCCTGGCACAAAGAAGTAAATCATGAACAATCGAGGCTCCAAGATATCAGGTTTTGTATATCTAGCTACTGGTCTTTAAATGTGATGATAACATTATGTGCTAATAGATCTCTTCCCCCACCCCCTAAAAAACTATATAAATAACAAGGAATAACACCGTTATAAACAAACAGATAGTTACCTAAACTATCCTTGAGGTTTTGATTTATTACAAAATTCCCGATGTTATCAAAATAGCAAATATCCAATTGAGGATTGTATACATCTAAAAAATACTTTCCTCTTGGAGGTGTAATTTCTGAAATATATACAACATGGAAGGGTCAAAGGGTATACGTAATGTTGACAGGATGTTTTTTTTAATTAGGTTAAACATCGGATAATTTTCGTAACTAACCCATAAAAAAGTGACACTGTATGGTTTTTATTTTCTTCCAAATAAATCAGAGTCGACAGTGACTAGACTTTCCTTGTTTTTGGCAGCACTGCTGAGTACCTATGGGCAGAAGCTTCGAATAGAAAACCAGTAGAGGTGAGGCAGGACTTAATGGCATACAATACTCTTTATAAAGATGGCTTGACACTACATAGCTTATGCAGTCATGCGATTTTTCTCCAAATTTCTCAGGCAATTAATGAGGCCGAAATTGTTGAAGGATTGCTCCCAGTGAATCGAGCAAAAAGGCGGCTTGTTTCCACTACACAGCTTATGCAGCAGATCTTTCGACCTCAACCAGCATTTCTTCTATGCTCGGATGTCACTCCAAATTGTGATTGCGTGGCATATTTTGCTGCTAGATTAGCATTAGGAGATGCATGGAGCCTGAGTGCCCAATCTCCATCTGAGACCAATAAAATGTAAGAGTTGCTCCTATATTTTATGCTTATTCATTTTCTTTCTATTTGCAGCTACTGACATTATTTCCCAATAAAGGCAAAAAACTGAAAGAAAACAAACATTTATTTTGAATTCATATTTATTTTTATTGTTAATAATTTTCAGGTCACCTGATGAGCTTAAGGCTTCTAAGAGAACAAAAGCTAGTGGATTCTCCAAAGTTGTGGAGGCCTTAATTAATCGAGTGAAAAAAGTCGAAGCTGATTTATCCAGGTATATATTCGATCTTTATTACTAGAAACACTTCAATTTTTATGGTTAACATTGATTCACGCTGGCCAAGGTTTTTATTAGCATAGTCCTAAAGATGCGTAATGATGGGTAAGATGCATAATGCTTATTTGTTTTATTCTTAAATTAATTCAATTGAAACTTAATGATGCAGTCTGGACAAAAGCTTATCATTTGTAGACATCAAATTTGAGGCCCAGGAACTGGAGAAATTCTCCACAATCAACCGTTTTGCAAAGTTCCACATCCGGTCCCACACAATCAAATCTGATCCTACACCCTCTTCCGGCACAACAGCTCTGCTGAAAAACCTCCAAAAATATGTAGTGCC
This sequence comes from Euphrasia confusa, assembly GCA_954870475.1. Classification (NCBI taxonomy): domain Eukaryota; kingdom Viridiplantae; phylum Streptophyta; class Magnoliopsida; order Lamiales; family Orobanchaceae; genus Euphrasia; species Euphrasia confusa. The sequence continues at coordinate 26,804,031 of OX940967.1, forward strand.
AGTTCCAATGCCTAAAATAGTTCCTGAAGGGCAAGAATGTATTTCCTTGTGATCATCAACCAATAAAAAAAAATCTATCTCTCCAGTCCCTCGATCCAATTCTGGGAAAAATGGGTCAGTAATTTTCTCTATCCATGAAGCTCGGCGGGGATTTAGGAAAGCTCCATGAGCATGACGCGAGTTTTTTTAGGTCAGGTGATCTTGATTTAAAGGTGGATAATTGTTTTTTTTTTCTTTTTTTAAATTTTCAAGGAAGTTTATTTATATAGATTATATATATAAATATATATTGGTATTTGTATATGTGCAGTGCATGTGCCATGTAAGGTTTAGGACGTTGTTAGACTGTCGGAGCACACCACTAATGTTTTACGGATATACTGTATTAGTAAATCTGTATGAATGTATAAATCTAATCTCACCCTTATGAGGATTTGTATGGTTTTTCCTCTTCTCCTCCATGGCTACTCATTTGCAGGTTCACAGTGAATTCAAGATATTACATACCAAATTACATTACCGTTGGTGTGGAGTATGTAGCTCCGTATTCCGTAGTGTACAGTAGCAGTCTGAATCGAATCTCAATTAACAAAGTCATTCTTGCTAGGGCTCAATCATGTCTTTGAGGCCCAAAAAGTTGGTGCATACATCATTCAACAATTATATACAGTACATAGTATAATTAAAATTTTAATTGTATAAAATTGACATATTTTTTAAAAATAATTTTATTTTATTTACACTTATTCTACATTTCAATGTAAATTTTTATTAATTAATTTTTTTATACATATTAAATAATTTTAATATTTAATATTACTGATATAAAAAATAATAACATATACAGTATTTTTAAGTTTCTGATTTGTTTAATATGTTTAATCCCGGTTCAAGATTGAATTGGATCAATATTTACAACCTACAAGTCTGGTTTGATTCGGTTCAATTTTAGATCGATGTGGCACGCAGACCTATGCACAATTAAAGAGCCCACAAGAAGGGGCTTAAACATTGGGCCAGTCTAAAATATGATTGGGCCATAAACCAACAGAAGTATGCACCACAAACGATTTCTTACTTAATTTAGTTAAGTAAATAAAAATAATTTCTATACAACAACATCACGCCAAAATCAATACATCAGGTGCTAAACAGCACAAGTATCCGGAACCCCAAATTTAAAGTTTCATATCGCTTATATTATTATTTTTTCCCCAAACTTAAATATTCCGAAAAAATATTAATAATGCGATTTGGAACATTGTCCTAGTAAATTAAAACACTATTTTTGCCGGTTTGAAAACCTGAATGATCTTCTCTTTATAAGACCAATAATGTAGAAGTAATTTAACTAGAGTATTTAATGAAATGTAGGAAAAAAAGAGATACGGAGTACAACTGATTTACCAGTTGTTGTTGCACGTGTTAACAATAACATGGCATGTGGAAGCCATTACATTTAGATATCATGTCAAAATTATTGCATTTATAACTTGTGTTTTTTCAAATTTATTTATTCAAAATTTATTTATAATTTTGTTTTGAAGATTTATGAGAAACGTCAAATTCAAAAGTCTGACATTCCTTATTTTATTAGACTAACTAAAAGAGTACATTATTTTAGTGATATTTTTAAAAAGAAAAAAGAAAAATGGAAGTGGAAGAAAATGTCTCAAAAATTCAAAATATTAAGTGCATGGGGAAAGTAATGGTTTTGTCATGGAAAATAGAGACACGGGTTTATGGGGTTCATGTGATGACTGAAAAAAAAAAAGGGTTTAATGAATTAAAAAAGTAGAACATGCAATGGAAATGTAATGTGAATTCAAGAAGAAAAGAAAAAGGGAAGATTTATTTTGTCTTGTCATAATAAACAAAGACACGTTTGAGTTGTCAGATTTATTAATGAAATTGAATGTGGAAATTAATAATCATTTCACTTCGGACAAATAAAAATTTTAATTGAAAAAAAAAACATCATTTTATGATTTTTTTATCAAAAATTAAAATGTACAATATCAATTTATACATCAATATTTCAATAAATCGAGATAAAATTGTTCATCAGTATGCATGTGTCACCCGCAGAATAACACATAATCAATTTGTACATACTTATTATCTAAGACTTAATATTCATTATTTTTTAAAATTTGTACTCATATTTTTTTTATGTTTATTTATATTAAAAAAAAACCACATATGACTATATGAGATAAATGTTCTAATAATGTGGTGTTTCCGTGTTTGGATAGACCCATAATTTGGAATGAACTTTTTAATAACTCATATTTTTCTGTTTTTTTTTTAATTTTTATTTCACTCTTAAATGGTGCATATAAAAAAAATCTGCCATGCAGAAATTGTAATTACTATTAAGGATTTACCGACTGAAAATGACTTATGAACGAGAGTAGGTATTATCCTTTTCTCTCTGCCATATTGTTATCTTTTTCTTGGTAAATTCATTTGGATTGTTATCTTTTTCTCTATGCCATCAGCGATTGCACCATCGGTTATTTTAAGTTATTTCAATCGGCATTTTCCAATTTTTGTACTCCGGCAAGGAATATCACAATTTATTCAGTTGGAAAACTCCTTGATTAATAAAATAGTTTTTGGATCGAAATTGAAATAAATTTAAAACAACCAAAATGCAAATGGAGGTTTCACTAAATCTACTTCCCTTGTGAAAGAGCAGCAACATACATTAATTAATCGGGTGGAGTTTCTCGTCTCTCCTTCTTATAAAAAAAAATTAATTGTTGCCAATTGCCATCATATATTATACCACTACATTTAATAAAATAAAATTAAAAAATTAAAACTCTTCATCCTCTTTTTGAGTCCCTCAATTATTTTCTTTCCTTTTTTGCCCTTCCAAATGAGGCGATTGGGGAAAAATAACCGCCGATTTACTGTACAGAATTTCGATCCTCCTTAGGTTTTTGGACCCCGTAAAAATCAATCAGTTTCTGCAGAACAATAACTTGAGTTCTCAGAAGCACGATGTAGTCCGCCGTCTCCTGGAAAAGCTGATCGGGCTTCATCGCCGCCTCGACGTTGTTCCCGGAAGGGACGAGGCTCTTCAGGGCCTCCAGCTTCTCGGAAACCGTCGCGACGCCGCCGATGCGGTGGCATCCGCCTCTTTCGGGTTTGCCGGATGAATTTCTTCTCAGTTTATTCGCGGTGGCCGACGAGACAATTTTTTTCGACCCCATTCGACGGCGGCGCTGTAACGGATGAAGTGAAAATGGCGAGATAGAGCGGGGGTATAAGTAAGGGTGTGGGGTAATAACTAGCGAAAGGAAATTACGAGAGTACCACTAGGATACGTGGTTTTATATTTTTAATAATTATTCCATTTGTTTTTGAAATATTATGGAGACATTAATATAAAATTATTATTATTATTATTATTTATGAAATCATTTTGATAGTGTTCCATAGTCCATACTTCCATCTCATATTTAATTTTAACTAATTGGAATGCATGTGAACAATCAAACCTTACACAACAGAGTGTTTTAATTTTAAAAATTAATTTTGTCCTAAAATTTTATGTAATTTAATTTTAAATTATTGTTTATTATATTTATTGAAAGGGCAAAAAAAATCAACGTGTCTATAAATATATAGGAGTACTATTTTATAGTTTTCTATTATTCTTTTTTGCATTAAAAAATGTTTAGTAAATGTACTTTATTTTTTTTCTAAGTGTGATTTGAACAATTAATTTATTTTTGAATTATAATTATTTCATTTTTTTTCGTCTCAAAATAGTAGTATGATTTTTCTTAAAAAGAATATTTTTTCTAAGTGTGATTTGAACAATTAACTTATTTTTGAATTATAAATATTTCATCTTTTTTCAGTCTCAAAATAGTAGTCACACTTCATACATGAAAATAATTATTTTTATATTATTTTTTATTTTAATATATTTTATTATTATTTTTAGGAATTATTTTACCATTTGAACTTTAAAAAACATTTTCACTAAGCGTAAAAATCAAATTTCATGGAGGGAGTATTATTAATTGCAAAATGGGATTTATTATTGACTGCTATAATTGAATTGATTTTAAATAATCGCCCAAACTATGGGAACAATGGGCCCATCTTCTGAAATGATGAATGGCCCCTACGCCGAAACAAGAAGGTTTTGACTGCAGGGGTATTATAGTAAATCAACATGGAAATGCACTTTTTCATTCTATAGTGTTTGATTGAATCGATTGTCCGGCGAAAATGAGGACCGGGCGATCCGTTGCCTTGAAAAGGGCATATATGTCATTTCAACCACGTGAGAAGTGAGTAGTTGGTTTGGGGGTTGTGGCCTCCCGAAAGGGCACATGTGAATGTGGGATGGTCCAGCTGGCAGAGAGAGAAAGAAAGAGAGAGAGAGAAGTGGTTGTGTGTGCGCGCGTGCACATGGAGAGCACATGCACCAGAGAAAGAGAGTTGTACCTTCATTTTGCATGTGAGAAAGTTGAGGCGTACAGTGAAGCAGCATCTCAATTGATTGTACAACCATGTTCTGCACATTCCCTGCATATCCTAATACCACTACAATATTAATTAATTTAATTATTTTTTGATTACATGAACTAAAAATTAACATTGTGATTAATTAACTATGATCCAAATCTTTTTTTTTTTTAAATTAAAATTGATCAAGTGCACGATATCTCATGCTGACATTCGTTCCATCGACTGGTAATAGTAAGTGATGGCAACGTGGCCGTCTTGACTTTGAATTCAGTCATCGTGTTAATAGTAAACGCAATGTAAATAAACCATGATCAAATCATATCAAATCAGATGATTTGTATGATCAATCGAACTTATTAATTTGTGTCACATGCGTGTGTTGCATGAGATTAATTAATGCACGTGACTAGATTAAGCGATTGATTAAATAATTAGATTGTAATCCCCTAAGTACAAAAAGTTTTCTTTCTAAGTCTTTTTCCAAGCCATTCGCCTCCGTCCAGTAATTAATTGTTTAATTAAAAAGTGTAATCAATTTCTCATCACACAATTAGCATAAACTAATTAGTAGTACTTGGTACTTCGACTTGACAACATTGTACAAGTCGATACTACTCACTTTCCAAACTCGGTGTGAGGAATAAATTAAGCGTGTGATGCCATGTGCAAAAATAATAAAACTGAAAACTTGATTGAGCTTGATCAGTTAAAAATTCATCATTATTTAGAATTGTTTCATCAATTTCAGGTTACCCAACTTTTCTTTCAAAGACAAACCAAAACAAATTTATTCTACAAAAATATAATCCACTCAAAATCTGTAGCATCCCCAAATAAGGTGTACATGAACCTTACTTTCTTGTTAGTTTTCAATAAAGGCAAAACAATACTAACACTATCAAGAATGTAGGTCGACTGAGGATAAAATAAAATAACCGTACGCTCGCTGCTTCCATGCACGCCTCCATCTTCGAGGAAATACACAGAACTCTCCTATCCTTGTAACTAACATATATAGCGCTCTTCTTGAAGGCGCCCTTTTCATTATTTTAAATGGCCGGGAAAATCTTACAACAGTAAAACGAATAGGAAAAATACTGCAAATGCAATTGCGCCATCATCAGTCGATTATGTTTGGTTGGGGGCGGATTTTATAATGGGGAATTGACAGGTTTGTGAAATTACCAGGTAAAAAATGTTCGGTGTGAGGTGAACCTAGTAACGGAGCCAGTAAGTCCTGCGCCTGAACCAGTTGTAGTCCGGCAAGCCCTGAATGGGCCCCATAGCACTTATGGCAACATCCTGCGAAGGAACAATAGCAGTAAAAGTAACTTAGAAATAAATCACGGCGAATTAATAATATTCAAAGCTATATTAATTAGCGGGTGTGGCATTTGTAGATCTTGAAAATACGGGGAAAAAAAGCATACTTTATCAAATATAAATCTGTTAGCAACTCGTTTGACAGTACTGGCGTCTACAGCATCTATCCTGGCAAAGAGTTCAGCATATGGGATCCTTCTACCATACGTAACCAGCTGCAATAAGAACGGTACGAGAAACAATCAAACTTACAAAGCAATGCCAGACAAAGAAGGTGTCAAGAAACATGACCATAATTATGTTTTAATATAAAACATATAGAAATTGTTTCATACTATAAGAATTTGAGTAGAAGGTTGAATTTTTTTTGTTCTATACGAATATCCATCTTGAGTTATGGTCTGAGTATAGTTGACACTCGACACTATAATATTTTATTGATGATTAATTTGTGTACATAAAATAACCACTTTAAATTATAATAAAAAACGTCAAGGCTATAAATTCAAATTGAAGCCCACAATGACTGGAATAATATGGTGCAAAAATTAAAACAGAATTTTTCAAAAAAGGGGGTGAACATGCAAAATAGACAGATTTTGATGATCGACATGCAAAGTTAATATGCCCATGAATTTTTTATAAAGCGTGAAGAAAATTTCTCATCACACTTCATTAAACATTAGTATTTTATTTTATTTCAATCATTTGATCTACATTATTCCGAAGTGGCAATATTTACAAACGAGTAATAACTGTTAAGGGCTTTAGTGAGCAATCAACTTAACTTATCAGTTCCGTTGTTTTGACCATGATCCATTTCATACTTTTGCAGAAATACAATTGCTAGGATGTCTGTGACGAATGCCACACGCAACCCAGCTATAAACCCACCTTAGGCATTAAACATTAGTCATAGTATTTTATTTTATTTCAATCATTTGATCTAATGTCTACATTATTCCGAAATGGCAATATTTACAAACGAGTAATAACTGTTGAGGGCTTTAGTGAACAATCAACATATGTTATTAGTTTCGTTGTTTTGACCATAATCCATTTCATACTTTTGCAGAAATACAATTGCTAGGATGTCTGTGATGAATGCCACACGCAACCCAACTATAAACCCACCTTAGCCCAGCCCAAAAGCAAGAAAGAGAAAGTAGTTCAAACCCACAACAAAACCTACTTAAAAGGAGATCATATATATACATGATTCTGTGCATGCTTTATCTGACTATGTGATATGAAAACACACCTGACGTCCAATATCTTCAGCAACCGGACTGGTTCCATCAATGTGAAGCATCAAAGAAGACTTCAACTGCAGGTGAACATATTAGTGAATTAAAATATTCGTGAAACCTAATTAATTCAGACCAACCAAACAAAAAAGAGCTCATGACTTTAGGATTTAGGGTTTGGCAATATATATTATAGAAATATGTTCCAAATAAAAGTAATTGGCAAATGCTGCACAGGAAACCTTGACAAATGTGCATCATGACTTGAGATTTACCTGGTTACGAGCGCGAATGACATCAGCCTCTGATACTTTGTAACATAGTTTGGTCATTTGTTGCATAATTGCATAGGCCAAATCATCCAAGCAATCAGGCTGCAAAGAAAACAGAAGGTGTAAGTAAACAACACGACCATATCACAAAAAATTATGAATTCCTGAAATAAGGACCCTTGCGCCCAAATCAAAGAAAAGGTCATGGAAAGGGGCTAACACGGTATAGGCAAAAGATTTCTTAAAAGAAAAACAGCCATGAAGGCAAAAATATCATACGGAGTAAATAAAAATAAAAGGTTAGGTAAATTGTGAAACTTATATATGACCTCGATTATAAAAACAGTTTTACAGGAAACTCTATTAGGGCATGGAATCGAATAGATGATATTATCACCCATAATGATAAATTAAAAAGGCAGGGGCCCACCTTAGCGACAGCATAAACACCAAACAAGCCAGTATCTTTGTAGTTAGTGTTAAAAGCCATCACACTGTCTGCTATTTCGTTGATTGCCACCTTTTGCACGAGTTCTGATCTGCATCACAGATTTTAGAAACACAATAATGCTTGTGAACATGAAGATGAAAAGGCATCATAAATTGAAATCAGATAAAACCATCAGGGTGTAATTAATGTGTGATAGGGTAATAATCACCCGGTATGCTTTCCACCAATCGCATTTTTATTCCAAGAACCCAACATCGACTGCATAACCATCAAAGCAATGGAATCGGGATCCGTCAAAGAAGCCCCCTCAAAAGCAACGGCAAATTGGGCAATGGGAACGTTGTCATCTAGCATTCTAACCTATATTTTTCATAGTATCGGTCAAATTTGACTTAATGGTTATAAGCAGCAATTGAGCAATATAACTATACAAGCATAGACATGCTGAGAAGGAAAAATTGAATATTTTAAAAAATATGGATACTTCGGTAATTTACAATTTTTACCCCTGTTAGAAATACTGTGAAATAGTTTTGAGCAGTACAGAGTTCATGTAATTATTATTCAAAATGGTGCTAATTTATAGTTTAGTTTCAAGTTGATGTATATTATTTTTAGCATAAGATGTAAAAAAAATCAAAAGTATAATAGCTCAAATTTAACAATTTGATATATTATATACAGTACTAGATTTCAATTTTGTTTAGGCATGTTTTCTGCTTTGTTTTAGCCAAAATGCTTCTGAGGCATGCCAGAGTTTCATTGACCAATATCCTAAGAATCTTTTACTCAATCTCTACTTTCTTTCTCTTTTTATATAAAATAAATACAATTTATTTTACTTTATTTTTGCAATTATTAAACAAGCTTTAACTTTTCTTCTTACAATTGTTTTTCCAAAAATGACTTCAGATGACTTACTCATCCAAAACACATGTGGTGAGGGAGAAGAAAACTTCAAATGCTTATAGATTAGGTTTCAATTGTGAATTTGTGATAATGTGATGCGAGGATTTTGAGATTTTATAAATAAATAAATCTTTTTATAAAGTCGATTGGGCCCTCTCGATTTTAATTTCTGGGCCCATCACTGAAGATAAGCATATACCTCTGAACCCGTAAAGATCGCAGGTTCCTTAGCAACCAAGTCAGAAGCTGTTGTTGGGTCGGATGACAACTTAGAAAATAATTTTTTCACTTGCTCGACAATATCTTCGTGCTTAACATTACCCGAGGCAACAATCACCTAGAACAGGAGACATAAATGAAAATTCATACGAGATAAACAATCAATCATGCCAAAACCTATAAAAAAGACCAATATTGTCTAGCTACCGTTCTCGGGGCCGTGTAATGAGTTCCTATGTAGTTTTCAATGTGTGTTTTGCCAATTGTTTTGATATTTTTAGCAGGTCCAAGGATTGTTCGGCCAAGAGGTGTATGCTGGAAAGCATTCGAATGCAGATGATCAAATATAACTTCTCCTTCCTGTCCCTCAACCTACATGGAGTTACACACACCAAGTTGAGAGGTTATGGTAAATTAAAAATAATTAGAGGATTTTCAATAGGAAGGGGAATTGCATTATGAGAAAAAGATCCAACGGTAGTATGATATTATATGTTTTTGAGAACCGAATGACTTGCAGCCTTGAACATTGCAAGCTTTCAATCATTTTTAATATAAGAAATTAAAAACGTCCAATCATAGAATGGCGTGACAATTTGACATTCAAGGTACTAATTATAGGATCGACCCCTACAAACTCATAGAATCAAGAATGACATGTATTAAAACATTATAACATCAAAATTAATACCAACAAGAGTCAGTTTAATTACCAAACATAGAATAAACCCTGTCAGCCCTTCCAAACGAATAAACTACATTAATCCTCAAGAATCAACCAGGAGACGAACTTTCTTAACAAACACAAAAATAAACATATCAACGTGCATAGATCTTTACCCATCAAAACACATACAGTTTCAATATTAATACCCAAATTAAACCAAAACCAAACAGAAACAATAAGCACATAATCACAACCACAAAAGCAGTAAACTTTTATAGAACGCAATTGGCATTACCTCTTCCATCTCTCGGAGAATAACACCCCTCTCCCATTTAATCTTATCCTCCTCGAAGGTCGAATTCTGCAGGATATCAGACAAAATATCCAGAGCACGATCCACGTTATCGTCCGTCACCTTTGCGTAGTAAGCTGTCTGCTCCCTAGAAGTATAAGCATTCAAATGGCCTCCCATATTCTCAATCTCTTCCTCCAGCTGTTTCATGCTCCTCCTCTCGGTCCCCTTAAATATCATATGCTCCAGAAAATGCGCCGTGCCATTATTCTCCTCGCTCTCAAACCTCGATCCGGCATCGATGAAAACACCAACGGTGGCCGTCCGCGATGCGAGGTTCGATTCCGTCGCGATCCGGAGGCCGCTCGGTAGGGTCGTGACCCTGGTAAGCGGAGAAGAGAGGATACTGGTGTGAGAATCGAGCGTGGGGTGCGGGGAGTTGTACCGGAGGAATCGAGAATCGGGGATCTCGAGCTTTCTAAGCTTTTCCTTCACGGATTCGGCTAGACGGTCGTAGATCATGGCGGTTGGAGGCGGAAGTTCCGGGAAGGTTGTGGCGATGTCTGCGGCGGAAGCGACCGCAGTGGATAGAGGCCGGAGGGAGGCGAGATCGCGCGGTGGCTTTCGCCCGCGTCGAGCGAGGTTGATTAGGTGGCGGATCGTCATGGTTGCTCAGGCGGGAAAGTTAGGGTTCGGTCGGAAAAAACAGATAAATTAAAAGAAAGCAGTGGAGAGGAAGTGGGGGAAATCCTGTGGTGAGGACCAAACGGCGTCGTCTCGGTTTTCGACGCTCTACAGTTGAATGAGTAAATCGGGCCAATTCTATTGGGCCTTAAAATATAGTTAAGGGCTCACTTGTTTGGGCCGAACAGAAGTAAACACTCCAAGATGGGCCGGCTAGGACTATAAAAACATACCGCCAAAACCCTAGTCGCCTCCTCCGTGCTGCTTTCGCAATCGACAACCTGATAACCAGAAGCTGCTCGAGATTTTGAGATCTCTTCAACCATGGCGTCGAGTGCTAGGACTGTGAAGGATGTCTCTCCTCACGACTTCGTCAAATCTTACGCCGCGCATCTCAAGCGCTCCGGCAAGGTCCGTACACTCTTTCATTTTTTGCTTATTTTATTTTCCTCAATTTATTTTTCTGGTTTACTTTTCGTTGCGCCTTTTTTTTCCGTGTTCGTGTTTGATTATATCTGAAATCGATCGAACCCTTTTGCTTTATTTTTTTCTGTGTGCGAGTGTGTTTGAGTATTGTATAGTTGCAGAACCGATGTAATTTTGAAAATGGTGTAAGTACTTTGATAATTTTGTGTTCTGGTTGAAATTTGACGAAAACTGAATTTTAGGTTTATGCCCTAAATTTCCTATCTTTGGTGATGATGGAGATACTGTTTTATTTGTTGCTTCAATCTTGAGGTTTTAATACTAACAAAGTTCCATTTTATACGCTCACCGATTATTATTCAATTAAACAGATTGAGCTCCCTGAGTGGACTGATATAGTGAAAACTGGAGTGCTCAAGGAACTCGCTCCGTATGATCCCGATTGGTACTACATCAGGGCTGGTAGTAATCTCTTCCTTCTTTTTTTTTGTTTATGTAGTTTTTTAGTTTGTTAGCCCTCTTTGCCTGGTCTAAACCTATATCAAATACTTTTAGTTGCATCTTCTTCACACTTTTTCTTTGGTTCATTAAAACAAACATTTTGATTAATGGTGCAGCTTCCATGGCTAGGAAGGTGTACCTGAGGGGTGGTCTTGGTGTTGGTGCTTTCCGTCGCATTTACGGGGGAAGTAAGAGGAACGGGAGCAGGCCACCTCATTTTGGCAAGAGCAGTGGGTCTATTGCCCGCCACATTCTCCAACAGTTGGAGAAAATGAAAATTGTCGAAATTGATACAAGAGGGTGAGTTCTCCTTTCGAGCCATGTATCTTTGCCATGTATAATGAAAGAGTGTATGTGTGTTTCATCTCAGTTCTCTTTTAAGTGGGCCTAAACTTTTCTATTGTGTGCATTTTCTCCCACAGGGGAAGGAAAATCACATCCAGCGGCCAACGCGATCTCGATCAAGTTGCTGGGACTATTGTTGTTGTTGCTCCCTAAAGAGTAAATCATGCTGTCTATCTTTTTAGCTTGTTGGGAATTTTTTCTTGGAAGAAATATTTAAATGGGTCAAGTATTCTGAATTATGTCCTGTGTTCTTTTGGGTTATTTGCTTTGAGGAAGTACTATATCCTTTTTCTCTTTTCAGGATTGATATATGTTAAATTTTGACTCGGTGATAAAATATTGAGGAGCTGTGTTTTTGTTTTTGCTTAACTATTGTTGAAATGATGTTTGCAAAGCACAAAATTCTTACCAAATCTTTTGTTCATAGGCATTTTGGATTTAGTAATTAAAATTGAAGCATATCTGGTAGAGCTGTTTTTTGTTGTACTTAGCTACACCATTGAAGGAGGATCTTCAAATGGAAGAGAAAAGAAATGTCGAAGTTTAGATACTAGAAACTGAAACAAATTGAAACGTGTTTTATTGTGTGTACTAGAAACATAAACAAATTGAAACATGTTTTATTGTGTGAGTCTCTCAATTGCAAAAGTAAATAATGTGTCGTTACCTATGTTTAAGTAGGATAAGCCTGAGTTATTGGCAAAACACTAGGCATCAAAAAGTCGTGCCAAATATGCTATTGCTACTACTACTATGTCCTAAAATCTAAATATGTTTAAGTAGGATAAGCCTGAGTTATTGGCAAAACACTAGGCATCAAAAAGTCGTGCCAAATATGCTATTGCTACTACTACTATGTCCTAAAATCTAAATCACCTTTCATCGCATTTTACCAAACTTTTACTGTACAACATAAATACAAATAACACCAAAAGTAATTAAATGTTTTAATGACTTTTTGTCCTAGTTAGATATACATCTTTCTTTCATGTATTAAAAAACGTACTGCATATTGCAAAATTAAAATAATTTTTATATTTTGATTTTTTTTTTTCAAGAATTGACGGAAAAATTCTACAACGATAACAAATATTGGTGACAATACAAACTTTTGGTTCGAGTAACATTCAATACTGACGATTGTGAAATACTAGAGTATAGACAAAGGTTTTCAAGGTTATAATTCCTAGCTTTTTTTGTGTGTTTTTTCTCCAATACTAGAGAGAGAAGAATGAATGTAAGGGCATCATTGGCATTGTTGCAATGCATGAGTACATAGCATGTTTGCAGGCAGCGAACGGACGGCATGATATTTTATTAAGCTTCAATTTCACTCAATAACACAGTGTCATGGTGGAGCCCACAAATACTAACAAGCTCTCATTCTCAACTTTCAAGTTAGATCTCACGCGCGCAATTAATGCTTAATTCAATTAGTTTATAGTATTAAACTCATACTTATATGGTTTGCTTCAAATTTCAGCCACTTATAATAAAACTATACAGTATACTTTTTATTTTTTAATATTTAATCTACTCAATTGATTTAGCCAAACTTTTAAAAAAAATTAATTAAGCTAATTCATAATCAAAATGGTTCAAATTCTTCAATTTCATGAGTACGTTTGAAATGGGTTCCGAAAAAATTATAAGCTTAGTATTTCGGTCGATTTATGTATGGACTAAGGTCACGTTGTATGTTTAGTATGATCAATATTAATTATGTCGGCGTTGAAATTTTAATATGTAATTTTGAATTACTTTAAATGTCATTTTCAATTACGGTGCACATTAATTAATAAATTGTTGTAAAGGTAATTGTTTCTAACTTATAATCAAAATCAAGATTTTGTAAAACAAATATCTTTATTTAAACAATACTTAATGATGATAAAAATCATGTATTAAGATCTTATGCTTGATCTAATCACATGCTTTTTTTTTCTTTGCTTAAACCGTACTAAAATGACATTTCAACTCCCGGGCAATAAAGTTATTAGTGCACCATCCCCTAAGCACAATGTACAATTCCTGATTACTGAATACTGTATATCCTACGTGCGCATCACAATGGGATGGTTCGCTCCGCGCCGCAGAGAACACGTAGACTAATAAATCCAAATCAATAAAATAAAATTTGAACAAATTGTTACTGTGAAATACAACTACTTATATAATCTAACAAGAAAAAAAATGCATGCATGAAAATAAAATATTAAAAATCACTACAAATGATTAATTACGTCAACAATTAATATTTTCAAATTTTGAAAAAATTGAACTTGATTGATTATGTTTCATCAGTATATAAGACGATCATGAAGAATATTAATTTAGTAATTAGATCAATTAAATTGTGTATTACTTCAAATTTATAAGCTTTGGTAGGTAAGTAATTTTCATTAATTACAATATTTGTAATTTATTTGTGTAATTTATGAGATCATTAAAAATTACTATCATATATTTATAAAAGTAAATAAATTATTCTGTCAACTATTTCTTCCGGGATTGTACCTAGCATTTAAATTCATATAATTTTTTAAAATTTCAACAATTATATTGAAATGTACAAAATATCACAAAGTATCTTTATACATTACCTTATTTAGTTTTCTAATTTGACGAAAAAAAATTAATACTCGGTTATTATATTTGGTGATTTTCCGTTGAAATTTTTATTGTTATTTTATCATTTCCTTAAGTGTCATGCATATTCAACTAAGTTAATATTACACATTCATTCAATTTATTATGGGTGTAATTAAATTTAATATTCATAATGCAACTTGCAAGACATAACTTACATTAAATTATCACGTGAATATTCATTGTTTTGATTGTTTTGCAAGAATATTGTTATATAGTACTAGTTTTCCGAATTATTAACACACTTTAAATAAGGTTTTATAATTTCACTAAGAAAAATAGAGATTATTCCATATAATCAAGCTTCTAAAAAAAAAAAAATCATACATCAAGAAAACATTATAAACGTGATTATATAATTAATACTACTTAGAAATAAATTAATAAATAAACAAAACATTATAAACATTTAAATAAATAAAAATCATATTTATCCAAATCCACTCTTACATTTATATTGTAATTAACACACTTTAATTCTTAATCCATCATCTTGAAAAAGTAAAAACGAAAGAGGAAATGAAAAGTTAATGCAGGGGTATTCTTGTCATTTCGTTGAAGCCTGCGGGGTAGATCTTGCAACGACAACGACTATATAAACGAGCTACCCGTTCCCTTTCAGCTTCATAACTTTCGTCTTACATTTCGTCTTCTTCTTCAGATCTCTCCCGCACAGCTCTGATTTTACAGAATTCGAAAGACGCCGAGGTAAAAAATCCTTCTCTTGAAACTTCATTCATGTTTTCAGATGCTTAGATCTTTTTTCATGCGTCGCCGGATGTCGATTCGTGAGTAAATTTATTTGTGGGTGATGAAAGAATGCGAAATCGAATTTTGATGATCTATAGCAGAATTTCAATTTATTTTTTCTGATCTGGAAAGGGGGTTGATTTCTGGCGATTTAGGTTTTAATCGATTTGATATCTCATTTGATGTTTTTTTGTTTTGTTTAATTATCGCGGGAGGTTGTTTAGATCTAAATTGGTTACCTGATGAAGGAACGAATCCGATTCGAAATCATTTGATTTACGGCGTAACGTGCATTTTTGCTAGTAGTGTTACAGGGAGGTAGTTTCTGTGCGAGTGAGTGTACAGTGGTGTGCGGTAGATCTGGTCTTACTCTTAAAAAAAAATCGGTTGGTATCGGATTGAAAGGATTAGTGCTACAATTTTAGCTTGAAGAATTACTCATTTTTTGCGTTCGATCTATTCTTCTTTTTCGGTATTTTGTATCTGTCCTTAGTTTTTCTCAAACTGAGGTATATGGATATGGTTGGGTTGTAACTTTGTCAAACACACGGAAGCAAGAACTGAGTAAAGCCTTTTTTATGAGTAGGCATTACTTTTTGTTTTCTGTGATCTACAAATGGTTGTTCACTGAAGTCCAGAAATACATATCGATTTCACAGCTTCTGGAAATTTTTGATATGGTTGTGTTCATTAGTCTGACATGTACACATAATCACATCCCTGGTTATTCAGGGCACTGTAACAAGGGAAATAAAGATGGTGAAGATTTGCTGCATCGGAGCAGGATATGTGGGTGGTCCCACCATGGCTGTGATCGCACTCAAGTGCCCTTCCATCGAAGTTGTAGTCGTCGACATTGCTGCCCCCCGCATCAACGCCTGGAACAGCGACACACTCCCCATCTACGAGCCGGGCCTCGATGAAGTCGTGAAGAAGTGCCGTGGCAAGAACCTCTTCTTCAGCACAGACGTCGAGAAGCACGTCTCCGAGGCAGACATTGTCTTCGTCTCGGTCAACACCCCAACCAAGACCCGTGGACTCGGGGCTGGAAAAGCCGCCGACCTCACCTACTGGGAGAGTGCAGCTCGCATGATCGCAGATGTGTCGAAGTCTGACAAGATTGTTGTCGAGAAGTCAACTGTCCCTGTCAAGACAGCTGAGGCCATCGAGAAGATCCTGACCCACAACAGCAAGGGAATCAAGTACCAGATCCTCTCCAACCCTGAGTTCTTGGCAGAGGGCACTGCTATTCAGGACCTCTTCAACCCAGACAGAGTACTAATCGGAGGCAGGGAAACTCCGGACGGGAACAAGGCTGTCCAGGCGCTGAAATCCGTCTATGCCCACTGGGTCCCAGAGGAAAATATCATCACCACCAACCTATGGTCGGCTGAGCTCTCGAAACTCGCGGCAAATGCCTTCCTGGCACAGCGGATCTCGTCCGTTAACGCCATGTCAGCGCTCTGCGAGGCAACCGGTGCTGATGTGTCACAGGTGGCTTATGCTGTCGGGAAGGACTCTCGGATCGGGCCCAAGTTCCTCAACGCAAGCGTTGGCTTTGGTGGGTCTTGCTTCCAGAAGGACATTCTCAACCTGGTCTACATCTGCGAGTGCAACGGGCTTCCGGAAGTCGCAGAGTACTGGAAACAGGTCATCAAGATCAACGACTACCAGAAGAGCCGTTTCGTCAACCGCATAGTTTCAGCCATGTTCAACACTGTTGCCAACAAGAAGATTGCTATTCTCGGGTTTGCCTTCAAGAAGGACACGGGCGACACTAGGGAGACTCCGGCCATTGACGTCTGCAAGGGGCTCTTAGGAGACAAGGCTCAGGTGAGCATTTACGATCCTCAGGTGACGGAGGACCAGATACAGAGGGACCTCTCCATGAAGAAATTCGACTGGGACCATCCGCTTCATCTCCAGCCCATGAGCCCGACAACTGTGAAGAAAGTTCATACGGTTTGGGATGCTTATGATGCAACTAAGGATGCACATGCTGTTTGCATTCTTACTGAGTGGGACGAGTTTAAGAAACTCGATTTCCAGAGGATATATGATGGCATGCAGAAGCCAGCTTTTGTTTTCGATGGGAGGAATGTTGTGGATGCCAATAAGCTGAGGGAGATTGGCTTTGTTGTTTACTCGATTGGGAAGCCGCTCGATGCCTGGCTCAAGGACTTGCCTTCGGTTGCTTGAATGGGGGCTTGGACAGGAAAGGAACTTTTGTGAAGCAGCAACTTTATATTTTATTTACTTTTACTTGCTTTATTTTCTATGTCTTGAGAGATTTATTTTGGTATTTGTCAATTGCCCTTTGTAGTAAGGATCGTGTGAGGGTTTTCCCTGTGGGGGCTATTAATTTACAATAATACTGTACTTTTATTTCTCTTCCAGCTCTTCCAGCATTATATGATGAATGTTCTACATTTTTGTCTATTATCTACCTTCCTATATAGTATATCTTCTTCTTGAGGCAACGTATTTTTGGTTGTGCGTGTTGAAGTAATATCTCAATTAAGATGCTGAAACTATAAATTAGCTTATGACCTTGATGATGACGAACATCAATGTGAACTTATCGAAATCCTAGGTCTTACTCCATGGCGAAGCAACGGTTGCTAAACATCACAATTCTACTGCGATGTTTGTTGAAGAGTTGCTCCGGTGGTGATTAATAAGTGTCTAGAAAATGAAGTTCCGGTGGTGATTAATAAGTATGTCTAGAAAATGAAGTTTTTTTCTCGGTGGACAATGATGGTGGTAACTGGTAAGATAACGTATATTAAGGTTCTATATGAAATTGTTTATGGTATTTTTCCAACTTGTGTTTAAATTTTCTAAATTTACAATTTTTTATAATTTAATTACAATTTAATAAAATTTCAATTGAATACACCACTTAAAAGATGTTTACTTTTTCACAACGTGTGACTGTGAAGAAAGTATTACAGGTGGTCTCAGAACAAGTGACGATTGAAATTGGAAATTAAGTGTTTTGTGGAGTCGAGTGTTCCACTACAAAAGTAGTGAGAGTACCCACAAATGACATTTTTGCACGATTGATCTTGGATTAGTAAGAAGCACAACTAAAACGTTGCACATTTTAAAAATGTGAGGTAATTACAACACGCTAGAAAATACAAATACTTACAGAGTATAAAAGTTGAATATGCTACTCATACTAAAGAAAATACTTACATATTTTTTTTCCTGAAAATTCTTTTAAGAACTTCAAAATACAAAAAAAATATTTTTAGTTTGGATGAATAACCCCATAGAAAGTGTTTTATGTAGCGATCATTTCAAATAATGCTCGTTCCTCGAATCATCAAATAACCAAAGATGAACTTTTTTAAAAAATAATGCTCGAATCATCAAATATGGAAAGATGAGCTGAGGTGTCTCAAGGACATAAATGGAATATTATGATAAATATCCATCAGCCAATCAGAATAAAGAATTCGCCAAAAATACCTGAAAAATACCCCCTCTCTCTCCTCGGACTTCCGTTTCAGATACAGAAATTCAACGATCACGCCATTTATTTACCTTCGTCGGTCTGTGATGATTTAGCTAATGCGTTAATCTCATTTTTCTGTGCTGATTTTATATTGATTTGATTCATCTGCTAAAAAAAGGTTTATATATATATGCGTGTATGCGTATCTGGAAATGGGAAAACCGATTTGGGACTCTTAGGGTTAATGGATTGGTTCTCGAGTCTGTGAAGTAGAGCTTCCGGTGCGGTGGTGGTTCACCGCCGGGGAGAAATCAGGATCGCTGAATCGCTTCCGGTGTGGCGGATCTGATGGTGAAGAGCTCATTGTCATTTTCCAGGATTTTCCATTGGCGGTTTCATAGTGCAGGTGACGGCGGAGGAAAGAGGCGGAATAGTGGTGGCGGAGGAGGAAGATGCAGTTGCACTTCTCACCTAGCATGAGAAGCATTGTAATATCTTCGAGCAGCTCCGTGGGAAATGGCAATGGAGGAGGAGGCGGAGATTTGATGAAGATAAAGGTCGCCCCTCGCCACATATCGTACCGTGTTCTCTTCCACATCATTCTCGCACTTGCTTTCCTGTTGCCGTTTGTGTTCATTCTAACCGCTATAGTCACACTCGAGGGTGTCAACAAGTGCTCCTCGTTAGGTGATTAAAATTCCCCCTTCGATTTCATAGCAACGTCTCTGATTGATGCTCTGTTCTTAATTATTTATGTATATTGTTATTTGTGTGTGTTTTACTTGGATCTTATGATGCTAGTTTTATAAATATTTGGATTTTCTAGCTAGGAGAATGGCCGCCCGGTTCATAATCTTATTTGTGGATGTGTGTCGAATCTGAGCTTGGCTATGTTCGATTAATCATGGTGTTATTATCCTCATGGGTAAGCTGAAATAGCCACACAGAGTGTGTTTATTTATGTGACTAGATTCATACTTAAAAAAAACGGCCGACCTCTTTGGTAGCAGTGAAATTAATTAATTAAGGACATAGATTTTTGTCGAGTTTAATTTGAATTTGTAATTTAAGTAGTTTTTGTGTCCCAAATTTCGTGCTCATCCTCTTGTATTCTTATTCATTGTGGCCAGCCATTACATTGCTGAATAGAGGAGGCTAAGTTGAACGTTTGGGTCTGAGCACATGATGAGTAAATCCTTACAAAGCAATTTTCTGTTGGATTTTTACAAACATTAGCAATTTTCTGTTGGATTTTTACAAACATTACAGTTTGCATGCCCAAATGAAACTAAAAAGGAAATAGTGAAAATTGATGAGAAAAATGTCTGACTTGATGTATAAACATACTAATGTTCCTGCCCGCAATCTGCATTTTTGGCTCTTTCTTTGCTTTTTTACATCGGCTGCCCCTATTCTCATTGAAATGTTAAGTTATGTTATTTTGCATTTATCAAGAGGTTATTTATTACTCTAGATTAATTTCTTCTTTAAATTTGCTTTAACATCGATTTCAGATTGTTTGGGAAGACGATTTGGGCCAAAGTTTTTTGTCAGAACGGATGATTCTGGGGTAACATACTATTTTTTCGCTTGTATTCAATTTATTACCCTTTTTTAGAGGAAGTGTTGACTCAATTATCTATACAAAATCAATTTTTTATAATTGTTCTGAAACTTGATTATTGTTGTTACTATGACAGAAGCTGTCAAAGGATTTTGTCAAAATCCTGAATCAAATTAACTCTGAGAAGGTCCCTGATAGTCTAAAGCTCCCTGATACTTTTAGTCATCTTGTATCTGAAATGAAAAACAAGATGTACAGTTCAAAGGAGTTTGCATTTATTTTGAAAGGAATGGTAAGCGACCCATGACCATCATCCTCTCACCTCTCTTCCACCCATAATACTGTGTACTTATTTCACCAAGTTATGCATTCACTTGAAGTTAGGTTGTCTAGATTATTTTTGTTCACTAAAGTTATGCTATGACGGGACTGAAGTTATTTGCAGTGGTAAAATATGATACCTGAAAAAAAATCTGGGTGTTCTCAATATCATTCATTTTCACTAATTAAAGGAAAATAGGAAACCCCTTGCCTTCAGCAAATGTTCTGTTGAGTTATATATTGATCATAGCGTAATCTTTTCTCCGGTATCCTTCCAGTTTAGTTAATGCATTTGGATGTAAAAATTGATGACTTTGATAAGAAATGCCAAACCCTGAAATTTATATGCAAGTTTAACATTTATTGAAGGACTTTGGATGTTAATATTGTTGCATGTCCCTTTTTATTCTTTTTGTCTGAAAACATATTTTTTTGCCGAGCAGATGGAGAGGTCTGATAAAGAGATTAGGGAAATCAAGTTCGCTGAGCTAATGAATAAGCATTTTGCAGCTAGTGCAATTCCTAAGGCCATTCACTGTATGTCATTGAGGCTGACTGATGAGTATTCTTCTAATGCTCATGCACGTAGGCAACTACCTTCTCCGGAGTTACTTCCTTTGCTATCCGAAAACACCTTTCAGCACTTTGTGTTGTCAACAGATAACATTCTTGCTGCTTCTGTTGTTGTGACATCTGCTGTCCAGTCGTCTATGAACCCCGAAAAGATTATTTTTCATGTCATTACCGACAAGAAAACTTATGCAGGAATGCATTCGTGGTTTGCCCTGAATCCCATGCATCCTGCTATAATTGAAGTGAAAGGTATTCATCAATTTGATTGGTTAACCAGAGAGAATGTCCCGGTTCTTGAAGCTGTGGAGAACCACAATGGGATACGAGATTTCTACCATGGAAATCCCATCGCCGGGGCCAATCTTAGTGATACAACTCTCCAAAAATTTGCCTCAAAATTGCAGGCTAGAAGTCCGAAGTATATCTCGTTGCTCAATCATATTCGTATATACCTCCCAGAGGTACTCAGTTTAAATTACACATATAGTTTCCATGTGTTGTCAAAAAATTATTTGGACTAGATTAGACTAATTTCCAAAACTTCATAGGATAGATGATAGTAAAGTACATTATGTAATCATTGGTCCAATAAAGGTAATGTTGCAGATATGCTATTTGACAAATTGCTATCTCTTCATTCTAAGCTTTTATAATTCTGCTCTGGTAGGTTTGTAAAGGAAACAAATATTTAACCAGAAGCTTTGAATGATTTTATATCCAGTTATATATGTGCGAACTTACGCAAATAAAAGAATCCCTAATTCTTGCACATAGCTAATCAGGGCCTCGACATGAAGCTTGAACTTTTGTTTCCTTGTATATGTTTTGAATCATCATCTCTCTTCCAAATTTCGGTCATCCAATTAATTTCTAGTCCTTTTCATTTTTTTCATTTTTTTTTTCATGTTTTACCATGCTTGATTTATCTAGAACATGCAAATTCTTGATTAAGAACTCTTTCCTGCAGGGATTTTTAAGGCACTGCATATCTGCGCACTTTCCATTTATATTACACATTGAAAATTGGTGCCATACGATTTCTCCCAACATTGTTATTTTTCTTATTCAAGGCTGAGTTTTTTTTTGTTCTGCAGCTATTCCCTGGCCTCGAGAAAGTGGTTTTCTTAGACGATGATGTTGTAATTCAACAGGATTTGACTCCTCTTTGGGAAATTGACCTAGAGGGAAAAGTCAATGGAGCTGTAGAAACTTGTAAAGGCGAAGATGAGTGGGTTATGTCTAAAAGGTTTAGGAACTATTTCAACTTCTCTCATCCACTTATAGCCAAAAGTTTGGATCCAGAAGAATGTGCTTGGGCGTATGGGATGAATGTTTTTGATTTGCGTGCATGGCGTGAGACAAATATTAGAGATACCTACCATTCCTGGCTTAAGGAGGTACTTAAAACTTCTTTTGCAAAATATTACTCAGTCATCTGTCTTTAAGCTAAAATTAGAGAGTAATTGCCAACAAATGAACAATAGTGCTGTTTTAGGGGTGATACATTTTACTAGAAACATAAGTAACTGGGAAGCACATGTATGACTGTATGAGGTCTTTGCAAATAGAAGCATTATTTTTGGGGGAAAAAGTCGGAAGTGTTTGGAATAAAAGTACTTTGAAACGAGCCTTGGAATATAATTTGCGAAATTGATATCTGTTACTTTTCATAGGAAAATAATTGAGGATAGAAATGTAAAAACTTGCAGAAGCACTTTCTAAATACCAAAACACCCACCCCAACTTTATTATAGTAGAATTTTTGAGCTACTAGACTAGAATATTTTATTCTAAATTTCTAATACTTGTCAACTATAAGCCCACAGCATATTTTTGTCTAGTTTAAAGGTAACTTTCTACATGTATTTATTCTCTTCTCATTTTATTCGTACTCTGAAATCTATTCCTTTTGTTTTGGCTCCCCTAAACTTTCAAACTTCCTCTGTCGAACTCTACCATTACAAGTTTCAAGCGGTGTGGTCTTATTACATTTCACCTTACTAACAAAGTAAATGAATAAATAAGAAAACGAAAAAAATGAGGCCAGTGTTAAATATGTGTAATTCTTTTATTATTAATCACGTATTCATTTTAATAATTATCCTTTTTATCCTAGCAGAATCTGAAGTCAAACATGACATTATGGAAACTCGGAACCCTTCCACCCGCTTTAATTGCATTCATGGGTCACGTCCACCCGATCAACTCCACCTGGCACCTGCTTGGGCTCGGCTATCAAAATAAGACGAGCGTTGAAAGTGTGAAAAACTCTGCTGTGATACACTACAATGGTCAGTCAAAGCCATGGTTGGAGATTGGTTTCGAGCATCTCCGCCCATTTTGGACCAAGTACGTAAACTACTCTAATGACTTTGTTAGGAATTGCCATGTCCTTGAGTAGTAGTATTGATCAACCCAACGCATCCCGAAAATGAATGTATAGAAATCTGTGTCTATATTTCGTGGAGCTAGAATGAGAGAGAAAGCCTCTTCACAATGGTGGCATGTGAAAATATCCTGATTTCTTTAAGAAGAAGACCTTTACTGCCCAGTTGGGCATGGTAAATATTTTCACTGCAATTTTTTGACGACCTATTTTCTTAAGAGAGCTTGGTAGGGAATGCTGGTGTGCCCATGTATGGATGCAAGAGAGGGGATGACTTACTTAGGATATATGCAGGTCCACTATAAGGGTGGCTCTCGCTTGGCCCCATTGGCCGTATAGAATCTATAGAATATTCTTTTCCGTTTATTTCCGTTAAATCATTTCCGATTCAAATTTTGCTGCAGTTTCGTTTGTTTTATCTATTGAGTAGGCTCTGTGGCCATGTGGGTATGTTGCAGAGAAACCTTATTGAAGTTAGAAAAAAACATTAGGTTACGTGTTGTATGATCTGTGTTAGATTATTCATTTTTATCGAATTTTTACAATTTTTATTGCATTATTTGGTTTTCCTGTATGTATGCATTTGCAGCCTGGTTGTTTTTAACAGATGAAAGGTGGAGTATAATTTTTTCCTTTTTATTTTATTTAATTAATATTACTTGCTGTTGAAATAATTTGAATACACATTTCCTATATAACCAAAACATGTGACCTTTGACTATCACTAATTCACTATGGGTTTTATTATGTGTAAAAACTACAAAGTAGATGAGATTTGATTTCCTACAATGGAGAAAGTCCTGAAATAGCATATGGCACTTTGAATGTGAATTGATTTTCCATCTCATTCATGTATCAGTTTAACAACAAATACAGTAGAAACTCCGTACAGTCATATCGTTGGGACCCGAAAAATATACATACAATATTATCTATCTTTAAATTCACAAAATCAATTTAATAGTTTTAAATAATAAAATTTGACCATATATGTGTAAAAATTGTGTTTAACATACCAATTGAATAAAATATTAATGAATCTAAGAACTATAAACTTTGATCATATGTATATGTTATTGATTTTGATAAATATTTCAAGTCATCAACATGTTATTGATTTTAATAAATAAAAACATTATTAATAAATATTTTTATTATATATTAATCATTTATTCCTATATAAAGGTATAAATTTTTAAGACGGGACTTAAAAAATGTATGAGTTATGACAATGTGGAGTTTATTCCTAAATATAACTGGACTTAAATTTTTTATTACTATAAGGAGTTTATTCCTATATAGAGTATTACTATATAGAGTTTCTACTGTAGCTTGAAATCCTTATTACACAATGATGATTCGAATTCAAAACTACAGTAATAATGTAATCTCTTCATGAACATATGTTCGAGTATAAAACTATTTTATTGATTTTTTGACAAAAAAATAAAAAGTACAAATATAATTATTTCGTCAGGAACGTGTAATCATACATGCTCGGAGCACAAAAATTAAGAAAATAAAAGATTTTGTACACACTTTCCATTTTTTTTTATAAAGAAGTTAAAATTCAATTTCATCCTTTGACTGGTATAAAATATTTGAAAATTTCCACTCACAAGACTTTGAAAACTCCAAAATAGCCTCCTCGCTCGCTATTTTTGATTTTTTTTCTAGTTTCTTCTCTTCATTTTTTAGTTTTTTACTGTATTTCTTAACTACCGTACTACGTATGGTTTAATTTGCTGTTATTTCATCCCACGTCTCACTGTCTCAACCCCTTCTTCTTCTACTTTCATTTATCTGTGTGCACTGAAGATTATTGTAAAAGGAAGGGCGATCCCAGATCAAGTAACGTGCTCATCCTGGGTTTTGACTTTTTTTGATTATTTGCTTTAAGAAAAAAAACCCATCTTTATAATTTATTTAATTTGGGCAGGATAAGCTTTGAAGATTCGACTTTCCCATTTACCCTTTCTTAATTGAGATTTCAATTTGATCTAAAAATCACATTTTTTTTCTCGGATACCCAGAAATGGTGGATGGCTATTGAGAATCATGTTCTGTAATAATTGAGTGGTTTCTTGATTTTTCCGGAGAACAAAAAAAAAAAAAAATCTATCAGGGTGGGTTTGTTTGGTGAAAAACAATTCTCAAGTTTTAAAGATGTCTGGAGAGAAAGATCAAGTTGAGATCAAGTTCAGGTTGACCGATGGATCGGACATCGGCCCGAGAAACTACCCGGTGGCTACAAGTGTTGCAATATTGAAGGAGAATCTCATAGCTCAATGGCCTAGGGGTAAGATGAATTTTGTGCTTTTTTTTCTAACTGAATATAATAAGATCATTTATGTTTGTAGTTTTTTTTGGTTAGATACTTGGACTATAATTCACTTGAACTATTTTAATCTTATCTTCCATCGATTTTCATTCGAGAGGCTTACTCCCACCTTGTAAAGTGAAACGATCCAACTCGATAGGATATGGTTGGGACGAAACAAGTTTAACCATCATGTTTCGTGTTTGTAAAATGTAATGATCCCTTAGTCATATGTTATGAAATCCTAATAATTATCTCATATAAAAACAGAGAAAGAAAATGGTCCACGAATGGTGAAAGACATCAAGTTAATTAGTGCTGGAAGAGTATTAGAGAACAACAGGACCGTGGGAGAATGCAGGAGCCCATTATGTGATATTCCAGGAGTCACCACAATGCATGTTGTCGTTCAACCACCATCGAAGGAAAAAGGTTCGATTTTGTATACATAAATATTTTCACCAAGGACACTTCACTAAAGTGTGGGGGTAATATTTTGATATGGGACAGAGAAAAAGATGATGAGTGATCCAAAGCAGAATAGCTGTGGCTGTGTGATTTTATGAGACGAGCTCCAGCTCCGGAAATGGCACATCCATCGTTGGCAGGTTAGTTAAACCCTTTGAGGTGATACTAAGGAATGACTTTTATACACGAAATCAAGTTTTGATCAGATGTGCAGATTTTCAGGGTTCATTCTTTGGTCCATATAGCAGCACATTATTTTGCCAATCAAATTTAGTAGTGTGTTTGCGTACGCGTAGTATTCTGTGTCTGCTGCAAGTTATTGTCTCTTGTGAACTTTTTTTTCTTTGATTGTTATTGATATATTTTGCTATTGCAAAAACTGTGAATTCTATTAAAAAAAGGAAGAAGGTATTTTGTGTTTGTGTTTGGAATATAAAAATGTGTTTCACATATGCAAGAAAACCATTCCACAGAGGAAAGAAAGATTCTTGCTTTTGATGGATAACTTCTTGTTTCAGTTGCTAATGAAAAAAACAGAGGAATCCAACTATCCAAGGAAGGTTAAAATTGTCAATTCTTTTATTACTACTTCTTGCGTCTCATAAAAGATGATTCATTTATTTTGTATACATAATCTTTTTTGATACAGATAAAATTTGTTTATTTGCTTTTTTTTTAAGGAGCAAACATGTGTTTTTGTGAGGTGGGAAAAAAAAGTTCAAAATTGTATGATATGTTAATACTACTATTAGTTTATTTTAAAATTAAGTACTAAGTAAAATTGAAATAATATGATGAGTATTTTCAAAATGTATGCAAGAAAAATATTACTATTAAGAAAAAATTTAGTTTTTAAATGGTGACCAAAAAGTAAGAGGTAAAAATATATTTTTAAATTAAAAATTAAGATAGTTGCTAGTAAAGTGTTAAAAATAAGTGAAAAAAGTAGTAGAAAAATAATATTTTAAAGTAAAAAAATAATTTTTTTTTAAAAAGTGAGCATAATTAATTTGAACTTCAAAAAAAGGAAAGTATCATAAATAATTGGGACATAAGTAGTATTATTTTTGGTTATTTTAATTATTTTTATATTGTAAAAAAGTATATTTATTAAATTAAATATATAATTTTAATTCTAATTTTTTAATAAAAAAAATTAATAAAAGAATATTTATTTAATACTGATTTTTAAGAATTTAACAAAATATAATTATCGAATTGCGTGAAACATCGTCGGTCCATGATGTTACAAAAACGCCGATATCGCAGGCCCAGAAATCCTGGCCCACCGTGTCCCAATCCAGTGTAACGCGACGTTTATGCACCGCCACGTGTACTCCTATCCACTCATCTCTGCGAACTCAACTCTCGAGCAAAATCACACCTCGAACGAACCTCCCAGAACACACTCACAGTCTCCTTCCTCTTTTATATTCCTTCGCCCAACTCCTCACACTTTCTCATCTCGAATTATCACTTCCTTTTCATACATAAAAAAAAGAGGTTTATTCGAAAACCCACCGCACATAATTTCACGTATGGCTTCCACGGCGTCGTTCGCCGCCGTTCAGTTCAACGTCCGGCAGCCGGATTTCGCAAATAGAGCCGGCCCCTTGTTCCCTCGGCAACCGGTGTGCGTAAACCTCGGACCCAAGCTCGGAGCTGCGAAAACCCTCGCTCCCTTGAATGTGAGTTTCACGCGAAAATCGGATAAGCGCACTCGGAATTCGCGCTCGCTCAGTGTACGCTGCGATGCCTCAGCCGACGGAAGAGTAAGTTTGATCGGAGATTTCGATTCTTCCATTTTTATTTAATAAAAAAAGGGAAATACTATATTTATTGGTGAAGTGGGTTTCACGCAACTGAGCGTTCTTCTTCGATTTGGTTGTGGTTATGTCAGATTACGCAGGCGGAATTCACTGAAATGGCGTGGCAAGCGATCGTCTCGTCGCCGGAGGTGGCCAAAGAGAACAATCATCAGATAGTGGAGACTGAACATTTGATGAAGGGCCTTTTAGAGCAGAAGGATGGGCTTGCTCGTCGTATATTCTCGAAGGCCGCGGTGGATAATACTCGGCTTCTCGAAGCTACGGATAAGTACATTAAACGGCAGCCAAAGGTAGTCTGTTAGAGTATATCATAGTTAATCAGTTAGCTGGAGATATCATATCTAGTGACTTATGCTATACTATACGAATACAATCCTTGCTAAAAATATCAGGTTCTTGGCGAGTCGGCTGGATCGATGTTAGGGCGAGACCTGGAAGGGCTGATACAGCGAGCTAGGGGTTACAAGAAAGAGTTTGGCGATTCATTTGTGTCGGTAGAGCATTTAGTTCTTGGTTTTGCAAACGATGCTCGGTTCGGGAAGCAACTATTTAAGGAATTTCAAATTTCTCTGAAAACACTGAAGGATGCGATTCAGGCCATAAGGGGACGCCAAACAGTTATTGACCAAGGTGGTAATTTCTTTCGTTTGAGCTAAATATTCTTCGAATTATTTATCATGTTTTCACTCGATCGCAGTATAGGAGTGTGCTTTGGCGAATTTGGTGTTTTTGTATTTTCTTTGGACTTTGCTAGTTATGCTTTCTTGCTAGCATTGATCATATCTTCTCTGTCTGGTTACGCTCAGATCCTGAAGGAAAATACGAAGCATTGGAAAAATACGGAAAAGACTTGACAGCCATGGCAAGAGCGGGAAAGCTGGACCCTGTAATAGGAAGAGATGATGAAATACGCAGATGCATACAGATTCTTTCCAGGAGAACCAAGAATAATCCTGTTCTAATTGGCGAGCCAGGTGTTGGGAAAACGGCAATTTCTGAAGGGTAAGCTGCCCAGTCCTTTTCTATTTGGTTTGCCTGCTTAAACTTTGCAGTTCTGGTTAATCCTGGAAAGGAATCGTATAAGCGTGACGTAATAAAATTGCTCTATAGGTTTTTGATCTGTCATTGAACCAAAAATAGTGTACGATGTTCATTTGAAATTAACTATTTCAATTTCTGGATTATAATATCATCTTGAATGACAGGCTTGCTCAGAGAATCGTACAAGGTGATGTCCCGCAGGCTTTGATGAATCGCAGGGTAAGTGATGTTATAATCCAGTCTGCCTACTGTATATTGAACCTATACTCGTTCGCCCTGTCTCTGTCTGTATTTCTTTCTTGGTTTTCCCTTTTTGTTAAAACTTCAAAGTGAAGTCCCCTTTCTGATGCAGTTAATATCTCTTGACATGGGATCTCTAATTGCTGGTGCAAAATTCCGTGGAGAATTTGAAGATAGACTGAAGGCTGTGCTTAAGGAAGTTACCGATTCCGATGGCCAAATAGTCCTCTTTATCGATGAGATTCATACAGTAGTTGGTGCAGGTATGGTATTATTATCAAATGGTGTGTCATATGTCAAGCTTGTCTTTAAACTTATTCTAGTGTTGGACATCATGTATCAGAGTTAATAAAAATAAACTGGCCCTATTTCGTCCAAGCATTATTACAAGAAAATTAATAAAATAATAGTGGAGTTTATGATTTTTGTTTTGAATCAATCCCTGCCAGGCTCACATCATCAGACCCGTCTCCGTCCAGACATTGCAAAAAAATAAAAAATAAAAAGTGGACTTATCTGATTGCATGTTCTTGTTTTTGTTTCTAAGCCCCTTAGCATTTCAATCTCCTCGGTCCTAATAGACCTTATTCATTAATTCATCTGTTCCACTTCCAGGTGCCACCAATGGTGCAATGGACGCTGGCAACCTTTTAAAGCCCATGCTTGGTCGCGGAGAGCTCCGTTGCATTGGTGCAACCACCTTAGATGAGTATCGTAAGTACATCGAAAAGGATCCAGCCCTGGAACGCCGGTTCCAGCAAGTTTATGTCAACCAACCTACTGTGGAAGATACGATTTCTATTCTGCGTGGCCTGCGTGAAAGATATGAGTTGCACCATGGGGTCCGCATTTCGGACAGTGCCCTTGTTGAAGCTGCAATTTTATCCGATCGGTACATCAGCGAACGTTTTCTTCCTGACAAAGGTACAAAACCAAAATTCATCTGCCTACTATTAACAGGGATTTCTTCCTAGAAAAATACCCAAAAAACTTGAATTATCTTTCAAAATTATAGATACCCCTGATAATATGTTTCAACTCGACAAATCGCCTCAATAAGAGGTACTCCATGTATTAACAAAATGCAATCCACACTTGTTCTACTTGCAGCTATTGATCTGGTTGATGAAGCTGCTGCCAAACTGAAAATGGAGATTACTTCAAAGCCAACGGCTCTTGATGAAATCAACCGTACAGTTCTAAAACTTGAGATGGAAAGACTATCTCTGACAAATGATACTGACAAAGCAACAAAAGATAGGTTGAATCGCCTTGAAGCTGAGTTGTCTCTCCTGAAGCAGAGACAAGCTGAACTGAATGAGCAGTGGGAGCACGAGAAAACTGTTATGACACGGTTACAGTCTATTAAGGAAGAGGTATGTGCTTAAATCTTGGTATATAAACATAAGAAGAGTATTTTTAATTTGTGCATTTTGAAATTCCAGTTCAACATGTGACCAAATTAACAGAAAAATCCAGCTAAACTGTTAAAATAAACAAAATTTTAAAACAGTTCAAAAATCCCTTCATATTTTGGAGTATTACATATAACCCCCTTCATTTTAAACACTATATCAAAACATCACCAGTGACAGTTTTTTTTTTGTATCTTGGAAGTTACATTTTTTTTCGTAATTCAATCAAAAACCCTTGGGGGGTATTTTCCTAAGTTGAAAAACAGTTGATTATTTTCACAGTTCTAACTACTCTTTCTTACAGATGGACAGAGTGAACCTGGAAATCCAGCAGGCTGAGCGTGAGTACGATCTCAATCGCGCAGCCGAACTGAAATATGGGAGCCTAAATTCTCTCCAGCGCCAGCTTGAAACTGCTGAGAAAGAACTTGATGAGTACATGAGATCCGGAAAGTCCATGCTTAGAGAGGAAGTCACCGGCAGTGACATTGCCGAAATCGTCAGTAAATGGACAGGAATACCTGTTTCCAAACTTCAACAGTCCGAGAGAGAGAAATTACTTAATTTGGAAGAAGTGCTTCATAACCGCGTCGTGGGTCAGGATCCTGCAGTGACAGCTGTGGCCGAGGCCATACAGAGATCGAGAGCGGGCCTCTCTGATCCTCACCGGCCAATCGCCAGCTTCATGTTCATGGGGCCCACAGGGGTTGGGAAGACGGAGCTAGCCAAGGCTCTCGCCTCCTATTTATTCAACACGGAAGAGGCTCTGGTGAGGATTGACATGAGCGAGTACATGGAGAAACACGCAGTTTCACGTTTGATAGGTGCTCCTCCGGGTTATGTTGGGTATGAAGAAGGGGGGCAATTGACGGAAACCGTTCGTAGGAGGCCGTATGCCGTTATTCTATTTGACGAGATAGAAAAGGCTCATTCGGACGTGTTTAATGTTTTCCTTCAGATTTTGGATGATGGTAGAGTAACTGACTCACAGGGGAGGACTGTTAGCTTTACTAATGCTGTGATTATTATGACTTCGAATGTGGGTTCCCAGTATATATTGAACACGGAGAATGAGGACATGCCCAGGGAAATGGCTTATGAGACAATAAAGCAACGAGTCTTGGAAGCAGCCAGAGGAATTTTTCGTCCCGAGTTCATGAACCGCGTGGATGAGTACATAGTGTTCCAACCGCTTGACCGTGACCAGATCAGCAGGATTGTTAAGTTACAGGTTAGTTTTATTTACACACACACACACACACACACACACACACACACACACACACACACACTGTAAAATGTAAGTCTTAAAAATATGATATAACCTGGTAGGAGTTGCTTGATTGTTAGTCTGCCTGAATTTTTTACCTGCTGCTGGATGATTTGAATTTAGGGAAAGTTGCGTATTAGGGCCTGCATATTGTCAGTATTTCTGTTTCTTCCCCTTTGTGTATTATCAGTTCAGGATCCTGAGTTATATTTTCTATTATCAAATAAAGCTCATAATTTGAGAAACAAATGCAAAAACTAAACTGCCAACAGAGAAACAAAAGCAGAATCGAGCGTGGTTCTGCAATAGAAGCCTCGTTTGGGTTACTTAAATCCTTTTTTCTAATTAACCGTCGTTTAGATTTCACAATCTTTCCCAGTTTTGGGGAAAATAGCCTAAGCCCGAGGGTTAGTTTTTGTGGTGCATCCTTGCTTCATTTGTCGTCACCAATTCATTTGATTGAACTGTTATGCATTTGCACCGTGTTAGAGGTTTATTGATACGATATACCTACGTTTGGAGTACATGTATTTTCTACGGAATTTGATTTTAGCTCCTCTATGTTTAATTTTTAATTTTCAAAAATGGCTCCACAGTTGGAAAGAGTCCAAAAGAGGATAGCAGATCGAAAAATGAAGATTCAAGTGAGTGAAGCTGCAATCCAACTCCTAGGCAGCCTTGGATATGACCCTAACTACGGGGCCCGGCCCGTGAAGCGCGTGATCCAACAGTATGTTGAAAACGAGCTCGCCAAGGGAATCCTGAGAGGAGAGTTCAAGGATGAGGACATGATATTTATAGACACCGAAGTCACAGCCTTTTCCAATGGTCAGTTGCCCCAACAGAAGCTCGTCTTCCGAAAATCAGAGTCGAGTATGGAATCATCTTCTGAAAACAAAGGAGCTGCGTTTTCTCAAACAACATGAGAGAATATGATAGTGTGTGCTTATAAACCTCCTACTGCAGTACATTATAATTATTAGGTGTATAATTCTTGATTGTGCCTTGCATAATACAAAATTTCTTTACCAGAACATATCTTCTAGTAATCTCATTCAAAATACATCAATATTTTAGTTTTCTTTCATTCTTATATCTAATGGTCTGATTACAGTTAGAATCTACCGATTTTTTGAATGAAAACCAACAGTGACAAGACCGAATGGTTTAATACAGTTGGCTTCCTATTCTTACTCTTTCAGCACCACATATGGATTGACAAGCCTCCAGTTCCTACCATATGATATGACTCTTTTGCAGAGGATCATTTCTAATGTAGAAATATAACAATGGTTTTGCTTTTGGGGCTTTTTCGTAACAAGACTAAACTTGAGGGCTCATTTTTGTAATCATCCCTATAGGATAAACAGATCAAGAAATAGTAGCCATGAAACTCTCCTACAAAAACAAAATATAAAAAGGTTGAAATGAACACCAAGAATGTCAACGTCACAAAACGATACAGTCGTTGTGTCCTTATATTACAAATTTTGTTTTCCAGTATAGTACAATGCATTGTACAGGCGCAAAAGAAAGATAGAAAGAAAACAAAGATTCATGGTTACAGGAACACAACACTGTAAGGACAATGGTAGAAGACAACAGCACTACAAGATAGAGATAATACTAGCTAACAGGGAGAGATGAGACGGTAAAGCACGGTAGACTATACTACATGGAATTCCACCATCACAAAACTTCAAGTTTTTTTTTGCACCAAATGCATCCCTTTTGGAATCATAAATCCGTCATCCACCAAAAAAGCACCAAATTTTCCTGTCCTGTTGTAGCATCTAGCAAATTAAAACAAGTTATAATCAGGTTGCATGAATCGAAAAGGCCATCTAATTAATCACAGATATTTCAGATTAAAAAAATTGCAGCAAATATATCTTTGAGGTCAAACAAAGCAGTACTACCTTTTTCCACATGCCATCACTCCTCAGAGGCCTCATCCGTATCCGACAGGGGTAAAAGCGTACATATCCCAAGCACATGCCCGTTCAGACACACATAATACTCGATACAATCCTCGTACGCCCCCATCCGAGAGCTGGCGCTCGACGGCACCATCTTTGCCGCCACCATGTTCCACAGCCTCGCTTTACAGTATGGGCAAACCTCCGACGGGTGCAGAGGTGCACACCTCTTTATCAGTAACTTCCTTACCTTAGTGCTTGCAAAAGACTTAAATATCCCCCGAAAAAACCCGACATCTCCCTCCTCCCCCTGGTCCAAATGCTCACAAGGGTCCGACACATACAGAATATCCGCCCTGCACTGAGGCAACAAAAAACTCTTTCCAGAAGTTCTAGAAAAACGGGTCCGGTAAACGAAATGGCCTGGTATCTGGCTCGTGCTGAAAAGCCCGTCCTTTTTGCAGCCCGAGCAGAATATGAGGAGCTTGCCAAGGGCCCGCCAGTTTCCGTCAACGCTGTGGGACCCACTGGACTGCAGATCGTGCATCATCTTTGGGGCCCGTGTCTTGCAGAACTCCTTCCATAGGACGCGTTTGGAGAGATCGTCAAACCACTTGCATGTGCAAGAGAGAGATGCGATTAGTTGTGGGTTCCAGTTAAGATGGTTGAAGACTAAGAATATGATTTCTTCTGTGAGGTGGCCTTTGGTACAGACACAGCTAGGGGAGTGGAGGCAGCGGTATTGCTTAGTGAGGATCATTTTTTATTTTATTTTTATCTTCACCTGAAAAATCGAAACAAGAATATGAAAATATTTATTGTGAAAATGAAGTTATGCTACATGAGTTGAATGAGTTAAATAAGAAATAAATTTTCATCACTATCAATCCACCATGTGTTCCACGTCACGATGGAGGAAGTTTTAGGTATGTAGACATATATATATCGAGTGAAATTATATGACTATATATATTACCCTTACAAAAATCTTACCATCTTCTCGAAAGTTCCTATCAATCAGCGTACCTTCTCAATACATAGGGGTAATACATCTATGGTGGTTACGACTTTAGAGCTTTATATTTGCATAAAAAGGCACACACAGTGACACAACACAGAGAAATTTAGAGTAAGAGTCTACCATCTAACTTAGATTATAAGATGTATTCTGAACGAGTCTCGATGCCTTAACAAGAGGTAATACACTATCCAACAAATTAACCTTATAAGTTATAAATAAAATTGCGTGTGGGGAACATTACACATTTAACATCGAAATAACACTCTGCGATTTTCCACCAGTTCATCTCATATTGTGTTTTCACAATTACCTAACATAACAAAATCCTACTGTGCAGAGGAATAGTGAAACGAAGAATTTGAACCATTGAAACAAAATCTTCAGATTACATTCACACATGCAATGGTCAACAAGAGCTACGTTAATCCACAAGCTTAAAACCATTTCAGAACCCTGAAAACCCCACTTCAGAATCGCAGATAATCACACCGGGAAATAGTACCGAATAATCATCCAAAAACATTTCTCCAGATTCAAGAAATAAAACCCAAATCAATCAAGTAAATAAACACCACAAAAAAATTATAATTTTTTTTACAGCAGATCGTAAGAAACCCTAACCTCCGCTCCCGTTTCGCATATCCCTTCAAGTTCAGCCGAGTGAACAATTAAAAAAATTAGGGATTTGCAAAGGGCAATTTTCACAGACCAAGAGATTAACTAAAGCAAAAAATGCTGGGTTTATATTTTTATTTTTTTAAAAATAATGGAGTAATTAATTTTCGGCCCAGAAAAGAAATTGATGAATCTTGAGCTACTGTGGAGATTTTGTGCTCTGGATTTTTACAATGAAAAAAGAAAAGAAACAATGGAGTAGGAGAGAAGGGGCTTTTCTTTTACAAGTTGTTGAAAGAAAATTTAAAAAAAATACGTATGGTTGAGATTATGATAAACATACCACACTGTCATTTAAATTTGATAACAGACGAAGCAAATTGTGGCTCAGGTGGAACTCGTACTCCCACGTTTACACGTGTCGTTTAAGAAATGGTTGTTCGTTGTTTTTGTGTCACAGTACTGTCAATCTATGCCAACATGTATGAGAGGAGCAATTCCTTAACTATATTTTATTTATTTATTTTTTCATTACAAAATATTATTCACACTTTTTGTAACAATGTTTTCAAATATTACAAACACTTTGTAGTTTTATTTTTCATAAAAATAATATTACATTTGTTTTTAATTCACTTTATTATTTTTCTCATAATTATTTTGCTTTTACGACTTAAAATATATATTATTTTTTACTTTTTTTTTTCAATACATATTTTTATTTGCTTTTTCCACCAAAAAGTTAGAAAATAATTTTGTAATATTTGTGATTTAAAAAAAATCATGACTTTTTATATAAAACAATCAAACAATAGTTTTATTGAAATAAAATTTAAAAAATAGAATAAAATATTGAAAATTTAGTATTAATAGTTTTACTATTCCAAAAACTTTTATTATAGATTACAGTGACATTTATTAATTTTCTCAATTTTTATCTTTTTCTTTTTTAGGTTTTATAAAAAAATCATACACTTCATTATTTTAGACTGAATTTATCTTGAATGAACTTTAAAAAACAAAATAAAAACATGACCTATTTTAACCACTTGATAAAATTTTGTTAACTCTATTTCACTATTATAGTTTAGTAAGTAAAATTTATAATTACATTTTTTTAATTAAAAAATAGTATGAATAAAAATTTCAGACAAAAAGAATACTCACTCTCACCAAAGTAATAGTCACATGTGCTCAACGTTGATTTTTGTCGTCCGTTCAATAAATATGATAAATTGTGTACAAACATTATGAAAAAAAATACTAAAATAAAATATAATAGTTATATTTTATTTTAGTATTTTTTTCATAATTTTTGTACACAATTTATCACTAAACCTGAGTGTACTGAACTGGAGCGATTCGGACCCGTGCAACTGGTCCCGTGTTCAGTGCTCCGACAACCGAGTGACCCGGATCAGGGCCGTTCCTGAATTTACAAGGGCCCTAGGCAAAATTTTGTATTAAAATAGTAATAAATAATTACGTTCTTTTCTAAACAAAATGAATAACGTGCAATTTACTATAAACCACGTACAATTTACGTGCATTTTTAATAAATTACGTTTAATTTACGTGTATTTTTTAATCTAGAGTATAATGTAATTTTATTATAGTATTAAGAAATACTAAAATTATTATGGTACTACATTAAACTTTTAAAAATTGCAATTTACTATAAACTACGTTCAATTTACGTGGATTTTAATATAATTTAATAAATTACGCTTAATTTACGTGTATTTGTTAATTTTTAGTATAATGTAATTTTATTATAGTATTAAGAAATACTAAAATTATTGTTGTAGTACATTAAACTCTTAAAAAAATTACAAATTTCTATTTTTTTTCTTGCAAATTAAAAAAAAAGTTTTCAAAAATTTAAAACGATAGAAAAAATTTGAAAAAAAAAATCAAGAATTCAATAATTAATTCTCAATTATTTTAATAACTTAAACCTTGTAATATTCTTTTAGGGGATAATATGAGGGCTAAAGTTGCTGATTTTGGACTTGTTCGTCTTGCCCTTGATGATAAAAACTCAGTTGCTACTAAATTGGCAGGAACCTTCGACTATCTAGCACCAGAATACGCAGGTAGTTACTTAATATGTTGTTGGAATATATTGATTGTCGTGTACATGTATGTTTTATCACTGTTTTATTGATTCTTGTCAGTTTGTTTGTTTGTATTTCCAAAAGTTAATATGTTGAATTCTTGATCATACCACAGTGACGGGACGCGTGACCACCAAAATCGATGTGTACAGCTTCGGAGTCATCCTAATAGAGATCATCACGGGCAGGAAAACACTCGACCCAGAGCCTCCTAGATGACCAACCATGGCCGCTTTGGCCGGCCTTGGGCATAGGCTCAGGGTGCAACGGCCAGGGTCCCAGTAAACTTTTAAAAAGTGCAATTTACTATAAACTTAGTTCAATTTACGTGCATTTTAATATAATTTAATAAATTACGTTTAATTTACGTGTATTTGTTAATCTTTAGTATAATGTAATTTTATTATAGTATTAAGAAATACTAAAATTAAACACTTAAAAAATCATAAAATTCTATTTTTTTCTTGCAAATTAAAAAAAAGTGTTTTCAAAAATTTAAAACGATAGAAAAGATTTGAAAAAAAAAGTCAAGAATTCAATAATTAATTCTCAATTATTTTTAATAATGTGCTTTATTTTTTTTAAATAACTACATATTTTAAAAAGATTTTAAAAAGAAAATATAATTAAAATAAAAAAAATTTATGATATTTTTTTGTTATTAATAAATTTAAAATTTGTTATAATATTTTTGTTGAAAAATAGATATCTTAAAAAAAATTATTATTGTTTTTGTTAAAAATGTAAAATAATTAAAATAAATGTTTTTAATTATATATATTAGTATTATTTTTCAAATATATATATATTTGAAGACCTTGATACCTTCGCTTGAGTAAGCACCATCTCTGAGTTGGCTGGCCACTGCACTGCCGACATGGGTCATGCTGTAAACGTCATCTCGTCCCTCGCCGAGCTCTGGAAGCCGTCTGACCCAAAAGACATCTATGATATGACTCTGCCTCAGGCACTAAAGAGATGGCAGGATTTGGAGGGAGATAATGGGGTTAATATGCAAGTGATGATAAATTGAATTAACACGTTTTGTGTAATATTTAACTTAGTGGAATAATTTACGGAAATGATAAAATAACAATAAAAATATATTGTGATATATTTGTGATATTTTCACCCACACCATTAGTAAAGTAAACACAGTGATTTCTGTATGTACTAAGGATGGTTTTAATTATTCATTTTAATGTATTGTGTATAGTAAAACTTCACACCCACAAAGTTTGCACTGTTATGTAAACCCAAACAAAAACTGCCAAAAGTTAAAATGAAGAAAAAAAAAGAAGCTTCATGTTTAAAGCTCGATCAAACTCTCACGGCCATCCTAATTCCTCCGGTTACTCAGCCACCAGTGTGCGGATTAGAAGAAGGCTTCGTCTCCTGCAAAGATATGACAGTCTCGAAAGCTCCCACCAAAGCTTTCACCTTACTTATCCTGTTCTCCACAAGCTTACTCGCAGTCTCCTCAATAACATTATTCAACAAAACCCGATCATTATTACTCTTCCTCTCCACCTCCGAGTGCTTCAACACAACCTTCCCAGACAAAAGCTCGGGCCCACCCACAGCCTCGCTTTTGCCTCTCGCCTTCACAAGATTCTTTTTCCGTAAAACACTTTTTCCCTCTTCAGCTCGGGATACTACTCTGCCACCCCTCGACAAACTGAGTCTCGTGGGACTCTTATTGCTACTCTGAGTGTCCACCATCTTTTCCTTGCGGCTTCGGTTCTTATTATTTTCGAAGACAGTAACCGAATGGCTTTTTCTCAAAGAGCGGTTTGGGGTCCCTGGTTTTAATTCCACGGGCCTCTTGATTTCGGAGACTGAAGACTTCGCTTTTCTCAAGGTCCTGTTTGGAGTCGACGGTTTTATGGCGTCGTAAGCGAAATCTACCGACTTGTTTTTCATCCGCCTGAATTTGAGCCTTTTGGGGACGCTGTTTTCCGGCTGGAGTTCGATTATTCTTCCCCTCCTGAACTTTAACTTCACTGGTAAGCGGTTTTTATCTTCCGAGTGGTTTATAGTTGACTTGCCCTTTAATTTCCGAGGTTGAACCTTTTTTATCTCTGTAGATTTTGCTTTATCGGAAACGGAGTCATCTGACTTGATCTGTTCGTCGTTTTCTTCGAGCGATGGTAAAGAGGATGACCTGGCGTGAGATGAAATCTCAGAAGAAGACGATGGGGAAATCTCTTCTTCACTACCATCTTCATGAGATGAGGATGATGGAGACCCGTCGTGAATTTTCTCTGACAGCTGTGAGCTTTCGATCTCTTGAGGATGATTTTTGTTGTCAGTCTTTTCCAGGTCCGATCCATCTTCTGCTTCTTGAGATGATGAAGATGGAGAAGTTAAACAAGCGTGATTCTCTTTCGTGGTTTGTTTATCAGCGGTTTCAATAGACACAGCCTGCTTCTCATCCATGGTTTCAATAGATTCAGTGTTTTGCATCTCTTCATTTTCTTCGGGAGAAGATACAAATGGAGTCGTTGCACAGGTTGGAGATTCTTCCGAAGATGGCGAAGCGATATTGTTATCTGCTTCGGTTTTAATAACATGCAAAATCTTTTCGGAATCCCCACTGTCAGGTTTCACCTCAGTACCCTTCGGAGAGCTCGGAGTAGATGACGGTTTCACCTTTACCTTTCCACCTTTCCTTGCTTTAGGGTTCAAGTTATCTTTCTCGCCAGCCTCACCATTGAATTTTGCAATTCCATCTCGACACTTTGTGGGAGACGTAGACAACAATGACAATTTTACCCTTCCAGCTTCTTTTGCTTTGCTCGGCGCTGTCTTCCTGAGATAAGACCTAGGGGACGAGCGAGCAGCGGATGGACTCTCCAATGATGTCATCTTTTTCCCAAGCACAGCAGAGGCAACTAACGGTTTAACCTTAATTAGAGAAGGAGTCTTCACAGAGCGATCAGACGTCTTCTTATCCGATCTCAACATTTTATTATCATTAGAGCTGCTAGCTTCTTCCGCAGAGACCTCAACCTTCTCTGACGGCTGTAATATTATTTCCCGCTTTATGATCTCGGGTGGTTCAGATAAATTAGAGGATTTCTTGCCAAGCGATTGGTTTGGGTTTGGCAGGCGGGGGGTTTTATCTCGAGATAAAATAGTTTGCCTCGGGGACTGCATTTTTTGGTTTTTCTCAGTCGGGACTGTCGTTTTAACAGGTTTAACTTCGCTCGATGAAGATTTCGGGGTTTTTATTTTCACATGATCCACAACCGCCTTCTTGTTGAGAATTTCCTCCTTTTGCTTATTACCCGGGACAAACACCTCTATAAAATCTGCTTCTTTTGGCGAAGGTTTCAAAGTTCCTTTCCGGAAAGGCTCTCTCGGTTTTTCCTCCGAATAGTGTCGCCTTCCGAATTTACACATGTCGTGGCAAGAACCGGTCGAGGCTCGAAGGTGGATTGGGACTCTGCGTTTAGTAGAATCGGGTTTTACACTAAGAGAGTGTCTTCTTGCACCACTACTTTGAAGAGGAGGAGGAGGAGGAGGTGATGGAATCTCAGCAGAGTTTGAGTCCATTTCCGTGCTTTCGGGGCTTACTGCAAGTGGGGATATACTTTCTTCCGCCATGAAAATGGACTCCGAAGGAAACCAGAGAATTCTGCAAAAGGGAAAGCCGGGTACAAAAAAACGAGTAATAAATACAAATATGTAATAAGATCAATGACTATATTCTTATGATAGACACTTTTCCCTTTCGCAAATCGAAGAGTACAACACCGGATAGCAAATCCGGTAGAAAACTAGTGTTCTTCGATTAATCAGAATTTCTTGCAAGGAAAACGAAGAATGTGAAATCCTATTGCTCAGAAATTCCAGAATACATTTGAACTAACACATTCCCATCATCAATCCATTGATCATCACAGGTTTCTCAAAATCGAAGCAAAAATTAAATTATTTTATATATATGCAGAGATCACAAAATATAACTTCAATCACTCGGCCGATCATGGATTCACATACAGGATAATCAATCGATGAAATCAAAAAATTCCAATTGAAATTAAATATTTAGGATCAATCAATGCGTTTCTCGAATCTATTTGCAATAATAATAATTAATATTTATAAATAAAAAATCGAATATCGCAGAAGAAAAAAATTCACGCAAATAAAAATATAAATATAAATATAAATATTTAATGGTGCATTAAGAGTTTTAGTCATAATACCCTTCTGAGGCGCTGGTGTTTTTCTTCGTCTGCTGTTTTTCCACAAAGGAGAAAGAGAGAGCGTTGAGAAGGGAATGAAAATTATACTCCGTACTCGAGAAATAGGGTTAAATATAGACCAATAAATTCAATTATTTTAATTTTTTTTATAGGAATTTATTTTGTGTTTTTTTGTAAATATAAATTACCTTAAATTATTTGAAACAATAAAATATATATGTATATATAATCTTGTTATGATAATGAGATCTTTGATAGTGGGAAATTTGTGATCTTGAATCAACGTGGGATCCAAGAAGGTGATATTTAAATTTAAATTTAATTTTTAACAGTCAATGCACATGAATTAATGATGTACAATAAATATACTTTACAAGTAACAATCATGAATTCAATATCAATTAAAATTCATAGTATTAGAAAATGTTTATTAGAATCAATGTAAAAATTGCTTTGTGTATTTGTAAGATCGACGTTACTCTGATACTCTCTATATGTATATTTTCAAACAAAAAATGACTTATTATTTTACTTTAAAATACAATAATAATTTTAACTTTTCACTCACTTTCTTACATTAATACACAAATATCTTTATCTTTTTGCTCTTATAACTACTCTTAAGTATTGTTTATATTAATTTGCTAATTTTTTTTTATAACTACTCTTAAGTATTGTTTATATTAATTTGCTAAAAAAAATAAAAGTAGTTATAAGAGTAGTTATATTATAATATTTACGTGATGGGATAGAGTACTACATGAAAACACAACAACAATCCCATTTAAATACAGATTGTTTTGTTTTCAACAAATAAATTGAACCAAACTGATTTTAGGATGAACTAACAAAGTCCTGCACGAATTTGGTGTGACTGCGACTCCATTCCATCCACATTATAATACGGGGCATGTTTTTCGTACCTATTAATGACTAAAATCTGAACAATAAATACATTGCTTTGACATCAATTAATATGATTGCAATTTGCAATCGTAGTCAAAAGTTGAAATCTATGTTTCTAACTAATTAGTGAAAAAAAAGTCAAATTCAAGTGAACAAAAACAAATTACAATCCTGAATAACTCATAGACTACCAAAACATCACTATAGCAGAAGTAACTCAAATTGATGATATTAATTTACAACTTAAAAAAAAAAAGACTATATCAAAATTAACTCAAATCGAAATAGCTTGAATAGACTGGATCGAAATTGAGTGGGTCGACCGCTTGTATCCATCATTAAAGCATACGTCGTTGTCAGTATACGATTGATACCACCATTGTAGCGTGTCGGCGATCACTTGATAAATTTATCATTCATCGCGATACATCAGTGCAAAAAAAAAAACATATCAACTTAACTGCTACATAATCCTCGTGTAACATCAAACAAGTTTCCAGTCATTTGCACGAAGAAAGAAATTACAGTGGGAACTTATTTCATCGAATATAACAATGAATAGCATGTATGCATAAGAAATTACAGTGGGAACTTATTTCATCGAATATAACAATGAATAGCATGTATGCATCGAAAGTCTCTCGAACAGTCCTAAATCCCAAATACTAAAAAACCTTAAAAACGAGGTACAATCAAGTTCACCCACATGATTTACTAGCATCAAAACTATACACAGAAAAACACACAAATACGTTTCTTTGGTAGAACCGCACAAGTCAAAACCTTTAAACAAATAAAACGATTCATGCATCGAGCTATAGAAGTGATCAAGCCCACCTTACCAATGCAGATGACGAAATTCATAAACCAAGATATCACGTGACAATCTCCCTCACGAGCCAATCCAAACTCGGGTACGCAAAGTAGAGAATGAGGAAGGACGGCAGTGCAAAGAGGACTGTAATGAGCACGTAGAGCGCCAGAATAGCTGCGCTAGCTGGAATCGCATACAAAATGATGAGCAGGAAAATTATGACGAGCGGGAACTTGGCTGTCAGGTGAACGAAGAAAATGAGCGACTTCCTGAGTGACAGGTGGAGCCTCTCGAGAGCAAAGTAGTTATCATTATTATTGAAGCGGTGATGATTATTACCACCATCACGAATGGAATCCAACGGCTCGGAATGATGGTGAACAAATTGCCCTCTCCTGCTGAGATTATTATTATTATTATTATGACAGACAGACTGTTGATGGTGGTCCCCACAGTCGGTTGAGGAATGGGATTTGACTCGATCACCGTTCATGCTCTCGAGCATCCAGAGGAGGAAGAAGTTTTTGCGAGGGAATTTTAAGTGCCCGCGGTAGACGAGGCGGAGGGACAAGAGGTTGCACCAGGGGCAGGAAATGAAGAGGGGGAGCTGTAGGGGTAAAGTGGGGAATTTGACGACGGCCCACTGTAGGCCCAGGATGCAGTTTTTGCAGAGAGTGTGTCCGCACCATAAGACATAGGGTATGTTCTCGACGAGGTTGAAGGACTCCCAGCATATGGGGCACTCGAGCCCCTCGTCTCTGCTGGTGACAGAAGAAGCTTCATCTTCCGAGTAATCCGTTGTTGGATCTTGAGTTGGCTTTCGGACGTCGTTTTTTAGCCCTATACTTCCAGCGATATAATTTGATGCACGGTTCCACATGTTGAAGCTAGCCAGGTCGACTAAGAGAAGAACATTTTACCTGACTTCAATAAAAGAAATTTGTAAGTTTTTCCAGAAGGATGGAAAAGATGATAATAATAAGTTGATTTAAAATAAATCTAGCTGCAAATTACTTAATAATGTTATAAACATTAGTACATGACTTGCATAGAAATTACCGTTCCAACTTCCAAGCATCG
Organism: Euphrasia confusa; assembly: GCA_954870475.1. Lineage (NCBI taxonomy): Eukaryota > Viridiplantae > Streptophyta > Magnoliopsida > Lamiales > Orobanchaceae > Euphrasia > Euphrasia confusa. Next base: position 26,848,836 of record OX940967.1, read on the forward strand.
AAAGCCTATTTATGATACTGAGTATAGGCCTTTATCTTTAAAGAAGACGAAACAGAGATGAACATTTTTGTCTTTCGTAAACATCGACTGAGCTTTGGACTCCAAACTATTCATACCCAGTGTATAAATTTTAGCAAAAATAAGCACACACACAATGAAATTGCTAACAATGAAATGAAGAAAAATCGATTATGAAGCTCAAATCGAACACAGTACAAAGTAACTGTGAGGCAGCCATAATCGAATCATCATCCCGATCTAAATAATCAAACTCCAGAATAAAAAATTACCCAAATTAATACCTAAATATAAGCAAATAGCTCGAATTAAGCACTGAATCAGAAGAAAAAAAAACGGCAAAGGATCAAATAACATAGAGTGAAGAAGGGTGGGATGGATCGATTTACCGATTGATCGAGACGAGATCGGATAGGCAATGGATGAAAGGGAGACCCGAACACTGTGATTTGGGGCTCCGGTGAGAGAAAAATGACTTGTGAGGCCCGAAACCTCAACCGATTTCAACTGATTTTACAGATTATTTCAGAATATTCATCGGGTCGGGTCAAATAACCCCGTGGCCGATGCTGTTTTATCCCTATGCCGAGTACGGCTTTTTTTACAGTGATTTTGTGGGACTTGGGAGAGGCTGGAGAAATACGACGTAGTATGGTCTCTAGGAGTAGGTTTTAATCATATAATAATATAAAATTTTGATTAATGATAAATATTTCACACTTTTAATCGGTTAACGGAGTATGTTTTAATCATATGATATACTGAGTAAATATTTAATTAATGATATATATATATACTTTACACTTCCGATTAATAAAATTGTGTATTAACATGAAAATTCTTAAAAATTTGTGGGACAATAAAAAATAAAAAATGTTGTAACTTTTTTGAAATAAAATTTGAAATAAATCGTTCCGAATCTTACAAAAATGTCTTTTTTTTGGGTTAAATTAAAAATAATAGACTATTAAATTAAAAGTAAATTTCTGTAATTTTTAATAACTATTAAATAAAAATAAAAAAGAGTAATTTAGAAAAAAAATTAAAATAGGTTTATGATTTAAAGAATAGTATCCTAGTTTACCATTCTAATAAAAAAGGTAATCAATTTAATGCATATATATAATTTAATATATTTATATTAATTGAATTCTTAATTTAAGTAGGCTTTTCAAATTTGATTTGTCTATTTTACCCTTTTGTATTATATTAATGATACTTTTCAGTAATTTAACCTTCGGCGTTTCCAGGTTAAAACACACAAGAGAAAGTTGTCGACCTCAACATCCCCTTCTCCTCCTATGATACCCACCCCCAAAATTTACCTTGTCGTCGATGTCGTTTAGTTCGATCCCAGTATCGACCTGACCAAAGGCCGCGGTGATATAGGAGTTGGCTCGAACATCGAGTTTCTTCGTCTCTTACCTCGTCATCGCCGACACTCCCAGGCCAGGCCAAGCCAGCGAGACCTCATCGCAGGATGCATGGGAAGAGGGTTAACATCAAATTCGATGTCTCCATAATGGAGATGAGTTAGCGAAAAAACAAAAGATGATCTCAATTAGGTTGATTCGTCCTCGCGTCTTCCTCACCGTCACTCCACTCAACCGTTGCTTAAAGACCAATCTTCTTGCATATGTAATTTTTCTACTCTCATCAGTGATATTCATCCACATGTGCATTCGTCCAATGGGTAACCACTATAAGTTGTTTACTATTTATTCAATACAAATATTATGCCAGAAAGTTTTGTTCAATCATGAAGAGAGACAGAGAAAGAGCGCATGATATAAGAAGCTTGACAAACACGACTTCGATCTCCTTCGGCTTGCTGTTAGTTCGAGAAGAGAATGTGGAGGCTCCGAAACATTACATGCTCGGCCTCCTCCTTAGCAGCACGCATCGACGTCCGCGGCGGGACAAAGTTTATCGTCTCGGTAAGTAGGTGTCGTCGCCGTGACCAAGAGCTCGAGGATCATCGGCTGGAATTCTAAAACTACAAAATATACTACGCAAAAGGTACAATGTTTGTAATAGATTCGTAAAATACACTACGCAAAAGGTACAAAAGGTACTTGAATATTAAAATTCGACACGCATAAGTTGTTTCAGGGAGTCGTCGTATTAAATCCCAAATCCATCATCCGACACCAAGCTCCCAACAAAGCCATGAGCACAAGTTATATGAATGCTGCTGAGATGGGGTTCGTATTCTAATACTTCCTTTGTTCGGGTAATCTCCAGGTCATACAAGGTTATGGTATCGCGGCCCATTTTGAATACTAATTTCCCATTCATAATCCCCAAGTATATATCAAAGGGAAAATCGAAACAAAATTTGTAACTCTTATTCCAACCTCGAGTGCGATTACTGCGGCTGTCTTTCACCATAGTCTAAATGTGATACATATCTGAGTGGCTGCTAGGTTGGTGAAGCAAAACAAATTCTCCATTCATGTTTCCACCAGAAAAATACAAATCACCTGACACTCATTTGGGGAGCGGGATTACCCGACACTCCTTTGGGGAGAGGGATCGACTCGAGTAGCAGGGTTTGTGGTGGCTGACATATGAAATCATGTGAAATCAAAATTGTGTTGAATAATTACAAGTTCATATTGTCTTTTAGTTAATTATTTTCTTCAAGATAAATTAGAAGGGAAGTTTTACAAATGACACTATAGATTATGAATGACACTATCAATTACACTATATATTATGAATGACACTATAGAATACAGTTTCATGTTATATAGAATACACTTTCATGTTCAGTTTAATCAATAGTCTAAACCATCAAAAAGTGCACTATTGATCGGTGAAATGTAAATCACATGTTAAACAGTTCAAAACACTACAACTCTTAATATATTAAACAATAGTTTAAGCCATCAAAAGGCGCTCAAATGTGAAGAAGAATTCGAATAAATCTGCAAATGGTGTGAGAAATAATTTTCCTAACATCATTCGTGATAGGGTTGACTGTATTCTCATCATATTGAGGCACCGTGCTTCTAAACTGAAAAGACTGAGAATCAAAACAATGTACATATTAGTCGATAAACTTCTTATAAATATCTATACTATTTAATAACCTGTAATTTAATTTATAATCACATAATAAAGATTTCACACATAATTGGTACACATGTACATATAATGGTGTAACACATACGTATACACACAAATAATAATTCATCGGTTCATGGCAAACTGAATTAAAAGCACATCGATTTATGGATCTGAAGCTTGACGTCGGTACACTATTCAATAACTTAGAATCAAATATATATGAATCATATTTGGCTCTACTATGTGTGATGTGCGTGAACAATTGTCAGTCAGTTTAGCTAATCCCTATAACCTAATTGTGCTTCAAAGATAAAACAACTCACAAAAAGTTCTGATTTATTCAAATATACTATTAAATTCCTCGATTAGACTACTACATAATTTGAAGCAAAAAAAATTCACAATTCATGGAATTCTGAACTATCACCTACACTGTGATAATATATGTGTATTGTATGTAACAGATTACAACATTTATGAACCAACACATAATCCAACACTGTTTTTATGGTTTTTCTATTTGACACAAATAATTGTTGTGCTATTACAGAGTTTAAGTAAGTGGACATTTGTTTATTAGCTAAAATCCTGGTATCAAGTTTAATCTTTTTGCACTACTATACTGTTATAAATCAGTGTTATCCCGGGTAAAATACTTAAAAGTGTATTTGGTAGTGTCTATGAACAAGTTTCAGCCATTAAAACAACATAAACACTGCCAAATAATGTGCAGTGTTTGCAATAGCTTAATGAAAACTAAATTAATTTTTTTTTCTAACAGGTATTAATCTTGAGATCAGATTATGGAATGATTAATGAGACGCTACTTGATACACTATATGTATTAATGTTTATGAGATTTAGGCCTACAACACATAAATTGGCCACCTGATGGTTACAATTAAACAAGTGACTAAATAGATTAAAAGTTACTCTAATTAAAATTTGAATTACTACATCTATGGCAATAAAGATATTAAACTACTAAATGTTGACTTCCAAAGCATATTATGTATCTTAAACTACAAATTACATTGGATGTCATCATAACTTGTATGTATCACATTCATATATTCTATAAGTAGTTCAAAGTGTTGTCAAAAGTTTTGAAACATCGTAAAACATTATAGGATTACAACGTTACTAGCAGGCAAAATTAATATTAGAATTGGCATAAAGTAAGTGACATATGAAACAAACCTTTTTAACACCCAACGTTTCTCGAGGAAACTTTCCATGGGCGATCCCAATTCTAATGCCACTCTGGTTACCAAAAAAATTGTCATAGCAACCAATAAACTGTTTATAGGGCTCAATTATTTCAATACAATGTTCTTTGACCGACGTTGCAATATTCAAATAAACAAAAGAATTAGATTAGTCACTTACTCGATTTTTCTTCTTCTGAAGCGATGGTTTAGTTTGGAAATCATCGTCACTTACAATTACATTTTCAGACTCCTAAAGGAAAGTAGATTTTCAACAAATTAGGTTGTATAAATACGAACAATAAGCATAGGCCAATATATAATGTCTGATATTTTGAACAAAAGTAGATTTTCACACAAGAAGTTGATATTTTGTTCATATATAATGTTTGACTGTTAATAAACGATACAATTAGACACTACAGTTCCAACTACTTCCGATAGGCCAATATATTTTATCTTCCCTTCCTCAACAAGTTTCTTCAGTTCTCCCATCTTCAAATGCATTACACATGATATAATAAGAAAAAAGGAATGCATAAAAATGAATACATTAAGACTCTGCACCAATATTTTATTGCAAGGGAGTTGCTGAAATTTTAATTTCTTGGAGCAATATTGTTTCACCAATGCATGGTTAGACAGAATATGATCTGATAATATGGTATTTATACGCAGGAGCACGAACAAAGTTATATTATTGTTGGTTGTTATACATGATGTTTGCATCTCTTCATATAATTCCTAAATACAAACTAGTGCTTTCATCTTGTTCCTACTCTTGGAAAGAGCGAGAGATAAAAGATCATTTAGTCCTATTTTGAGAGAATGAAAATGAAACCAAGAAAATGTTCAAAGAACTCTATCTTCAGAAACCGCAGGTAATCAGGTACGTCACTCCATACACTACAAGAAACTAAGTTGTGTAATATTTTGTGTCCCTAGGGCCATATTGTTAAGTCGTATGACTATCACATCCTATCACACAACTACCTAACCTTCTAATGACCATCAGCTACAAAAGTAAGAGGCTTAACTGTGAGTTCGATCGGCACACGAGTGTCAATCCGATGAGCATAATACAGATCAATGCAGTCAATTTCAAGATGCTTCAAGCTTGCCTCACATGCGGCCCTCACGTATGTGGGGTCACCACGTATGTCCATCTTCCCATCCTTTGTTAATAAACGATACAATCTGACACTATAGTTCCAACTACTCACTAATTTGTCTGTTTGTGTAATTTGGTCCAAGATTAATTTCATGATATTATTTGTACTGGAACAAAAAAAAGGGGGATTTTCAAAAATCAACCTTAAATTTGCAGATTTGACACAATTTTACAACATGCAATCTTTTCGACTATTACACTATTTCAATTCAAACCTAAAAACTAATATTTTCGTTAGATTCAAACACCAAATCAAAAAATCCCAAATTAGGTATGCAATCTATCCACCATTCAATTCAATTCTATGATAATGAATAGAAAAACTTACCTTAACACTATGGCGCTTCAAGGTTTTAGACAATACACTGGAACGTTGACACCGGCGAGAGAATCAAATAAATTCGGAAGAGGTTTTTTTTTGTTTCAGTGAAAACACAATGAAGGAGGATATACGTAGTGTTTTTAGAAGCTTAGGGCGTGGGATATGTATTAAATTCATTAACCGTTTTTGGTAGTGTTTGATTTTTTTATGGTAAGTCTATATCTAATTACACTAATTAAGAGATACCATATAATATGTTAATAATGCAATATATTATATTGTTTTCAGTAATTAAAAGGGCAGATTAGGTAAATCTTGTTTTTTTATAATTAGTATAAACATTGTTCTTAATGTATAATTGAGACTAACATATTTACCCTTTTTGAAAATCCCCCAATAAAAAATTAGAAATACTTAAAAGAAAAAAAAAACCAAAAAAAAAAGGAAAGTACTGTACTAGAGGATAACGTGAACTATTTTACTTGGCACTGCCGGTGGCCTCTGAGTTCATTCCCATGGCGACGGCTCTCTCTTCCATATCTCCACCGCCGCACAATTTTTTATCTCCGTCAAAATCCCACAAGCCTACTCTAACTGTCCGTCACAATCAATCTACCCGGCCCCACTTTCCCTCTATGAAAACCAAATCGCCATTTTCAGCCAGGGGCGTGGCCACCGTGGAAGATGGCCGGCAAAGCGACGACGTATCAATGAGCATCGACGTTCTAAAGAGCTTCATAGAACTCAACTCCGGCAACTGGACCGGCTCCTTCCATGTAATTATTTCAAATCATATTCGTTCACTCTGAAACAGTTCACTATACCCCCAAATTTTAGTGTAATTAGGGTTCTGCACAGCGCAGTGAAAATAAAATTTCATGAAATTTTCCTAATTGTGAATAACTTGTAGTGTTTTTTATTCAGTTTCTTGTATTATCATAATGTATAGTAATTAAAGATTTTTTCTCTATAAGGGCTGAACAGGAGATAAAAAACAAATTAATTACGGTATGATTTAGGTGTTATTATATGTTACAGAGAGTGGGAAACATATGGATTCTTTGGTAATTTTCTTGCAGCAATTTGATTGTAATGGGGATTTGCTGCATAAGATTAGCACGAAGCTGTCTGCGAGCTCGTATGGGGAAGAAGAACTCATGAGTTTGATCCAATCGTAAGATTTGTTTTCGATTTTTTGCTAAAAGAATCTTCCAATTAAAATAATGTGTTTTGGTGGAAGTGTAGGTTATACATCAAGCAACCTCCGATGAGCGCTTCCGACCCCGAAGAATGGTTCGAGTACAAAATCAAAGAAACAAACATGTTCACAGTGGATAAATATCAGCAGGTGAGAAGCGTTTTTTTTAGTATATAGGCATTTTTTAATTTGTTTCAGTTCATCATATACGGGATTTAGTTTGCAGATTGGGTTTTTCCATAACGAGAAGGCGTTTGCTTTGAGATACCAAACGGCTGGGATGTTGGAAACCGTGATAAGGCAGGGCGTGCTAGGGGAAGATGATACCGGAGAGGAATCTCCCAGGTATTTTTCTTGTAATAAATAAACGATGTGCAATTTCGAGTAATCGACAATGAGTTGTTAACACTGAGAATTGAGGGTAACATTGGTTTTCTCAATTTCCATTTGCCATCGTTTGTTGGATTAGAAGATACCATTTTGTTTCTTCCTTAGGTCGTGTTTTAAAAAGTTGTGAATATATTTGTTAGTTCAGAAAACACACCTGATATTTGGTCTGATTACAAAAAAATGGAGCCTTGTTATAATTAGGTTGATTCGTAGGTTTAGTTTTCATTGCTGAAACGTTCGTTCTCACATGATTATTATCAACCTCGAAGACCAACTAAAGAAATTTATACTATGTAAATTATCATTTCCCCCACTTGTTTATATATCATGCCGACCTCTTTATTTGCCTTGCTTTCCTGCAAACAGAAATTTGAAGCTTCCTTCTAGAAGACCTTCAATTGTATGTGAAAACTGCCTCTACTCATTGGAACGTGATGCAAGAGTGAGAGCCTTCCATATAATGGACCCGCAGGGCATACTAGAAATGCTCCTTGTATTCCTGGAAGAAAGAAAGAGCAAGGAGATTGATCACCCTTCCTTCGACAATTCCAAGGTAACCTTAATTCTAATATTCAATAAAATTTGTGGAAAATATTAAAAAGATTAGTAATTGATTGAAAAAATATCAGTTCCAGGATTCAGATAGGATCACTCCACATTTAGGGACTTGGAAGGGTCACTCTGTAACCAAACGCAGTGGTGTTTATGGAGCTACAATAGCTGAAGCTGATACGATTGCTGTACTCGAAATGAACGGTGACGGGCAGCTCGTCCAGGTTCCACTGATCGTTCTTTACTGTCCTTTTGTTTTTATAAATAAGTTCAATCTCAAAAAATCAATAATGGAAAGTGCTTAGGGAGTTTTAGTAAATCTTTTACAAGCACTATTTGAGAATCACAAGCTGATAATTTCTTGTTGTATTCTTAAATATGCGGAACAGGAGATAAGATCAACGTCTGGTGGCGTCACAACATCGGTAAACTGGACAGGTTCGATCTCTAACAACAACAACACGGTCAGCTTTGATGGTGGTTTCCAGCTTACACTGTTGCCTGGAGGCATCTACATGGGATGCCCAGCTGACGTGGCAAAGAGTGTTCAAGACTCGAAGTCGTTCCATTTGGAACTCTGTTGGGTCGAGTCGCCTGGTAAGAGACAGAGATTGGTTCGGACTTTCGATGTTGAGGGCTTAGCCGTCTCATCGACTTATTTTTTCGAAACTAAACAATGAATTTTCATATCATTACATGAATATATTGGTGTTTTATTTACCATTTTCATTAGTTGATGTTGGTTTGGATTAAGTGAATAATTTATTTATCTTTTATATTATTATTACATGATTAATATCAACTACTAAAAACCATTGTTTTTTACCCACGAAAATATGTCTTCCCCACCGTAGATATCGCAGGGAAACAAGAATACAATAACTCATTTTTATTCTTGAGGTGATTTTTTCTTTCTACTTTCTCATTTCGGACCAACAAAAAAAAAAGTGAAGTTGGTGCAGTGGGTGGGGGTTGTCCTTCCAACCCGCATATCCAAGATTTGACCCGTTCCATCATCCGGGTCGATCCGGATACCCGCTGCATCACACTCTTCATCGGTTTATGGAATTGTAGCGGGCCATGGGTTGCATCAGCTCCAAGAGGGCAAGAGCCGACGAATCACCCGAAGACTACAACCAATACTCTGTCTCCTCATCTTCCTCCAGGAAAGCGACCCTTGGAAACAGGTCGAAGCGTCTGAACTCGTCCTCGTTGCTGCAAACCCGGGCCACTTTCGGGCCTTTGGAGAAGATAAAGGAGGAGCCCGAAAAGGAGGATGGGTTTGACGAGGAGGAAGAGGAGGAGGAGGAGCAAGAAGATGAATCGGTTAACGTAAGGCCAGAAGGCCATTCTGGGAATTCACAGGCTGTAAAAGGAGGGTCGTCATCTCATAAGAAGGCTGCTTTCAGCCTCAGATTCGGGAGGTTGACCGAGGCCGAGCATGTGGTGGCCGGATGGCCGGCTTGGCTATCTGCGGCTGCCGGTGAAGCCATTGATGGTTGGCTGCCTATGAAATCAGACAGGTTCAAAAGATTAGAAAAGGTATGTATGTATTGGAAATATTATTTTAGATCTGTATTTGTCTAATATAGTTCTGTCTCCATCCGATTCTATTTGTTGTTTCATGCATGCGTAGATTGGACAAGGGACGTATAGTGATGTGTATCGCGCACGTGACTTGGAATCCGGTAAATTTGTGGCCCTGAAGAAGGTGCGGTTCGACAATTTCCAACCGGAGAGCGTGAAATTTATGGCACGTGAGATTATGATCTTACGCAAGCTCGACCACCCGAACATCATGAAGCTCGAGGGCATCATAACTTCTCAAGTGTCGTGTTATGTTTACCTTGTTTTCGAATACATGGAACATGACCTTGCCGGCTTGCTATCGTGCCCGGACATCAAATTCACCGAGTCACAGGTTCGTACTCAACTCCTTTAATATATATATCCTCATCTTGTATTATATGTTTGCTATTGTTCTGAATTTGCATGGAAAAACACGATACAGATCAAATGCTACATGCGCCAGCTATTGAGCGGAATTGAGCATTGCCACGAGCGAGGTATATTGCACCGAGACATAAAAACTTCTAATATCTTGATAAACAACCAAGGGGTTCTCAAGATTGCGGATTTCGGGCTTGCCAACTTCATGACTTCCAAGAACAAGCGACCCTTAACGAGCCGCGTGGTGACTCTATGGTACCGTCCTCCGGAGCTGCTCCTGGGGGCCACGGAGTATGGGGTAGAAATTGATTTATGGAGTGTTGGTTGTGTTTTTTCTGAGATTTTTCTCGGAAAGCCTCTCTTCAAGGGAAGAACTGAGGTTAGCCTCGCTCTTTCATATAGTGTGATTTAAGGAATGGGATATAAAAAATTGATCTTGCCCCTTGATCTGCAGATTGAGCAATTGCATAAAATCTTCAAGCTATGTGGTTCTCCGTCAGACGACTTTTGGAAAGTGTCGAAACTGCCCCTAGCTAACATGTTTAAGCCGCAGAACCCTTACGAAAGCACCCTCCGCGAAAGATGCAAAGAGTTTCCGAAAAGTGCAGTCTCCCTCATTGAAACATTTCTCTCCATCGAACCTAACAAACGCGGAACTGCCACATCAGCTCTCGAGTCTAAAGTGTGTAACTTTTTCGCAGAATGAATACTACTTCTCTTTTGTTCAATTATTCCTGAGCTCTTCTTTCTTCCTCCTTCAGTATTTCAGCGTGCTACCTTATGCATGCGATCCAGCGAGCTTGCCAAAGTACCCACCGAACAAAGAGATCGATGCCAAATCTCGTGACGAAGCAAAAAGGTTAGATCTTTTGCATATTAAGCATCTAGAGATTCATAATGTGTTGATGGGAATGTCAGTATATTAGTAAGATCCAATATTTAATATCAGCGTCGGAATTACAGGAAGCTGCCCGGTGCCTCTGTACCAGCACAAGCAGGGTCAAGAATCCCCAAGAGAAACCGTAAAAATACGCAAGAATTGGGCGACTTCTTTAAAGTGGCTCCCGACGAGGTTTTTTTGAAAACTTGTTGTTTTAGAAGTAGTGATTTATTAACTAACTTTGGTGTTTGTTTTCTTGCAAGAAGCTCGAGGCTGATCACGGAGCTTCTCGAAACTACAGTGGCAGTGCCAACAATATATACAGGAGAAGAAGCGGCCTTGGCTCCAGGTCATCGTTGAAGCAACCCTATGACACTCTGTCAGATGCTTCTCACAAGACGGACGAGTCTCACGGGTCCCGCCACTCTAGCACTCGTTCAGTCCCCATCCTGATGTCAGCGTCGAGCGGTGTCGTGAGGCCTAAGAGGCACACACACCACGATGTGTTAGCGGGATTGCACAGTCGAGGTCATCATCACCCTCACTCTTCGAGAAGTCATAAATACGGAGCACCAGACGAGTCAGATATATTGCACGTAAAAGACTTTGGAGTTAATCCCTCAGGCAATCGAGTCGCGCAGCATCGGGAACAAGAGGAGGTATGTGTAATTCGATAAAAAAAAACAACGAGCCTCCGGGTAATTTTATTTGTATCGCTGTACTGACTTTCGACTCTGGTTTCTTGGTTCTTGAAAGGAAAATGACGATAATAAGAAGAGAAGCAGAGTCGTATTCTCGGAAGAAGTGTCTTCGAGGCAACATAACCATCTTCATCGTAAATCCCGTTTCTACGAAGGTATAATGCTAACAAACTCTACATAGTGAACTTACACACTCAAGAACGACTCACAAATCACAATCCATGCTATCTGTTTTATGCAGATGCGTGAAACGACAAAGGCTCCAAGATTCGGTCGGAAATTTTCAGTGGCTCGGTTCGGTGCAGCCCATTCTTTAGCCTTTCTAAATGAAAATTTCAAGCAAGAAGATTTGTAACTGTCTAGGTTAGTGACATAGGGGTCTCACAAACAGCACAACAACCCTTTTTTTTTTCTTCTTACCTAAAAGTTCCCAGACTGTATATGTTAATGTTATGATTTATGAATGTAAATTTTTCCTTTTTTTTTTTTCTAATTGCTTCATATTTTCATGGGACTTCTTGCACTCAAATGACTCTATCAATGTAATTTCTTCACTTGTATCAAGTTAATTCAGTATTCTTCAATCTTTGTTCAGAATAATTTATATCAAACTGTGTCACATTAAACTCGATTTGTTCGTCTCTTTGTTCGAATACCTTCACTCACGAAAGCACTCTAAAATGTACTACCCCTTAATGATAAAAACAGAATGATTACAACTTAAGATCGTATCTGAACAAATTGTACTGATGAACTACTCGTGATTGAGGTGTTTTGCATTATTTTTCCATGTCTCAAAACTCACTTTTTTTTTTCATTCATTCCAATCACGTAATCTCGAAGCTAATTTTCATTCACTACACTACTATGCCGTAGGTGATAACGGTGGAGTAGGTGATATCGGTGGAGTAGGTGATGGAGAGGGTGCCTGTTTCTAGGTGATGGGTGTCGTCGTTTTCTCCTCCAATGTTGGGGATTAATGTTGGGGATGGTGCTGCCGCCGCGGCGTTGATCATGTCTCCGGCACGAGACATGAACTCTTGAAGTCAAGGTCGGCGAGCTCTTCTATGTATTTAACTAAATTTAATTTACGTGCATTTTACTATAATTTAATATACTAAATTTAATTTACGTGCATTTTTACTATAATTATAATTTAATATACTAAATTCAATTTAAATACATTTTACTATAATTTAATAAACCAGGTTCAATTTATGTGTATTATATTATAATTTAATAAATTAGATGTGCATTATACTATAATTTAATAAATTAGGTGCAAAGTATTTAATAAATCAAGTTCAATTTACGTGCATTTAGTGTTGCTTCAACTCGTTTACTGTCTGAGAAAATATCCTCTTGTTTTGTTGCATGTATGAATAAAGCATTGCTTTTCACTCGTATTTTGTGTCTGAAAGCGTGATGTTTTTGATGAGTTGATGGGATGTTGGTTACTTTTGACTTAATTTTAGCTATGACTACGGATTACAAGTGGGCAGTGATCTCGTTGTAAAAATTGTGAATTGTATATGCCACTTTCAGATTTAATTTACGTGCATTTTTACTATAATTATAATTTAATATACTAAATTCAATTTAAATACATTTTACTATAATTTAATAAACCAGGTTCAATTTATGTGTATTATATTATAATTTAATAAATTAGATGTGCATTATACTATAATTTAATAAATTAGGTGCAAAGTATTTAATAAATCAAGTTCAATTTACGTGCATTTAGTGTTGCTTCAACTCGTTTACTGTCTGAGAAAATATCCTCTTGTTTTGTTGCATGTATGAATAAAGCATTGCTTTTCACTCGTATTTTGTGTCTGAAAGCGTGATGTTTTTGATGAGTTGATGGGATGTTGATTACTTTTGACTTAATTTTAGCTATGACTACGGATTACAAGTGGGCAGTGATCTCGTTGTAAAAATTGTGAATTGTATATGCCACTTTCAGATTTAATTTACGTGCATTTTTACTATAATTATAATTTAATATACTAAATTCAATTTAAATACATTTTACTATAATTTAATAAACCAGGTTCAATTTATGTGTATTATATTATAATTTAATAAATTAGATGTGCATTATACTATAATTTAATAAATTAAGTGCAAAGTATTTAATAAATCAAGTTCAATTTACGTGCATTTAGTGTTGCTTCAACTCGTTTACTGTCTGAGAAAATATCCTCTTGTTTTGTTGCATGTATGAATAAAGCATTGCTTTTCACTCGTATTTTGTGTCTGAAAGCGTGATGTTTTTTATGAGTTGATGGGATGTTGGTTACTTTTGACTTAATTTTAGCTATGACTACGGATTACAAGTGGGCAGTGATCTCGTTGTAAAAATTGTGAATTGTATATGCCACTTTCAGATTTAATTTACGTGCATTTTTACTATAATTATAATTTAATATACTAAATTCAATTTAAATACATTTTACTATAATTTAATAAACCAGGTTCAATTTATGTGTATTATATTATAATTTAATAAATTAGATGTGCATTATACTATAATTTAATAAATTAGGTGCAAAGTATTTAATAAATCAAGTTCAAATTAGGTGGAGATTGTTAAAATATGACTCGAATCCGTAGGAATTTTGTTTCCTTATTTAGGAAAATTAGAATTATATTGAATATAATATAATTCTATTCCTTATGGATTTAGGAGTCATATATTAGGAAAAGGGTTTTCCTATTCCTATTGGTTACCTAATTTATGGGTTTTCTACACCTATAAATAGGGATCTCCATGGACATAATTATTGAGTGAGAGCGTGTAGAACACGAGCTAATACCATCATAGAGAGAGATATTATTGTGTGAGATTAGAGGGTTTTAGAGTGGATATCAATCCTTGTAATCATCGGCAATATTATAGTGAAAGTTCTCGTCGTTCCTCCCGTGGTTTTTTCCCGATTTGGGTTTTCACGTAAATTCCTTGTCTTCTTTTCTTGTCTCCTTCTTTATTTGTTGTTGAGTTATATTCGGGGTTCCGTATATTGTTCGTACTATACATCGACGTTTTACAACAGGGCTCACAAAAATCGTCGTTCGTTTCCCTTTTCTCGACGGATTTCCTGGTGATGGAGAGGCGTCGGATGACGATCTGAGTTTGAGTCTTGGACGAGAAGATATTGTTATCGAGTTTGACGACACCGCCGTTGAAGCTCAGCAGCACTTGGTGGTCTAACTTTTTCTTCCCTAACAACTCTTCGTCCTTTGCCTCGATTTTGAGATACTTTTCGTGGTACTCTTCGATACCGTACTGAACCGCTTGCCCGTTCGCAATATCTGGAAACAAATCTGAAAATGAGACAGTAAAACCTCTATAAATTAATACTCAAATAATTTTATTAATTTAAAATGGTTATTAATTTATCGTTCAAAATCGATTTTTTTTTATTAATTTGGAGAAGTTATTAATTCATAGAGTTTCTGTTGTATACGATGAACGAAAATGTTTTGGATCGATGCTTTTGATTACTTACCTCCATTATGTACGTACGCTGCTAAAATCATCATCGTCGGAGTCGGAGTCGAGAATGGTGAGTGTGTCGAACCACGAATCGTCGTCATTGGAATTACCAATTTGCCATGTGGTGGTGGTGGTCGTGGTCGTGTGAACGAACTCAGCTGTGTTCCTTACGAGGCGTCGTTTCTTGGCGCCCTATGCGCCTTCTCCTCGACTTGACGCTCTTCGACGAAGGCGGCCGATCCGTCGCTACGTAGGGCCGTAGGGGGATGACACGCAAGCACCGATATATATATATATATATATATATGTATTTCTATAATATTAAGTATTATAGTCTATATATATATATATATATATACGCGAGTTCATGAGATATCCTCGATTAATGGCTACGAAACTGTTTCGCACGTTTTTGTGCGACTTTTCTATTGTTTTGTGTGACCTTTTTGTGATGTTTTTGTGATTATATTCATCCTATTCATGTGAGTTTGTGTATATTTTGTTATGGTTGTGGTTTTGTAGGATTTGGACGAGAATTGAGTAAAAACGAGAAGGATATGTTCGAATCGACTCATACCGGTGTCCAGCCTTTCGCATCGTTGGGAGAATCCTCATCCCGACCAATTCCACCGTTGGATCGTCTCCAAATTTTTCGGGACTGTAGAAGACTTCTAGAGCTACAATATGAACGGTGGGTTTGTCGAAATAACAGTCCAAGACAAAGATATAGCGCACAGACGGAAGCAGCAAAAACCAGAATTTTGGCGCGTTTGCGCCATCCTGGCGCATTTGCGCCAAACTGCTGGGAGCGTGGCGCATTTGCGTCAAGCGGCTGGGAGCGTGGCGCATTTGCGCCACATGGCGTTGACCCAAGTTTGACCAGCCTTTTGGAGCTCTTTTGGAGGGGCATTTTCGTCTATTCAAGGTCAAGATAGAGGCACTATATAAGGATTTTGTGGGCACTAAAAGCATCTTATCCATTCCATCTTCACCAACACCCACCTTTCCCCCATTCTCTCTCTCTAAAATATTTTCATATTCTTAGATCTAGTTTTAGTTTCAATTTTATCTCCATCATCCATTGAGATTTTGTATTCAAGCATTTGAAGAAGGTTGTTTAGATTGCTTCAAGGAACACATTGATGTAAACAATATTCGATTTGAAGCTCTTTGGTAATATCTCCCTTTTCATTGCTTGTTTATGATTTTGATGATGAATGTTTGTGTGCTTTTTATGAATATGGTTAGCTAGATTGCATGTTGGGGATTGGGTGATGAGTAATTAGGTTTGAGTGATTTGTAATTATATGAATTTGGGGATAATTGATATTTTGACTTGTTGAGGAGATGGACCAAATCCCTCATTCTTGGTATGCTTCTAGTATTAAATATATTCAAGTTAGACCTTAATCAATTATCCTTGGCCTAATCGTGGTTACGTATGGCCGGCCTAATCGTGGTATCGTATGGCCTAACTCAATTAATTGTGATTTCCGATTATGAGAGTTTTTACATGTGAAGTGAACCTATATAACCTCGTTTTGATGCTTAGACTTGAATCTCGGTTTTGGGTATGGTTGACGTTGATCACGAGTGAGTGTAGTTCCACTTAGCATTGTTATTCGTGTATTGCATTGAACTCATTCCAATTACTACGATCTCATTCCCTAACGTTCCACATACTTGATCATTTGCATTTTAAATAGTTTAGTATTTATTAGTCTTTGCATGCTACATTTTGTTTTAATTCACTTCCTAGCTTTCACTCTTACAAAACACCCCCTATCGTTGCTTGTTTCTTTTTCTTACTTTCTTTTGCACTCGAGCAAAATAAATTCTCTTGAGACGACACACAAGGCCGATAGTATTGCTCCTCGAGAGAACGACATTTGGGTTTACAAATCGAGACAACACTTTTTAGCGAAACAAAAAAATGGCGCCGTTGCCGGGGAGCAATTTAGGCGTTTGTGTTAGTTGATTGATTGTTTGTCTTGCACTTTTTATTTCTTGTGTACTTTTTCTTCGTTTGCTTGTGTTATCGTTTGCTTTCCACTCGGTGCGTGTGATCTTGTGCTTTAGTGTTGTGTATGCAAGGTTGAAGACGTTCATCCTTCCATCTCTTGTACAACGACCGAGGTGACATCATGGCTAGACGCAACGGTAACCGAGCTTATGACGATGATTATTCCGATTTTCCATCGGAGAGGGACTTTTCTCCACATCATTGTTCTAGCCGCCAAGCTCATGATTTATATCGCCGACCTCGGCATGCCGGTGTTTCTTATTATGACGATCGAGATTACTCACCTCCACGCCACCGAAAGCATCATAGATACCGCGACCGAGATCTTGATTACTCAACCACCGAGAGGGATTCGATGTTACCACCACCTTGCCAAACTCAAAGACCAAGGAAGCCTTCTCGACCTACGATTGCCGATTTCTCAAGGCCACGACTTCACCATGTGTTACCTCCACGACGTGACATCGAGGATTCCAATCGATCGAGGTACAATTACGAATCTTCTTGCAAAAGTCGTGTTCCGAGGGTCCAAGACGACAAGCTATTGCCGCATCATCTAGCTCGACTACCGTCATTCTCCGGATTTCCTAATGAAGACGTTTCTTTGTTTCTCAAAGATTTTGTTATTGAAATTGAGACCTTTCCATTAGACGGCTTTGATAAGAATGAATTAAGAGTATGGTGCTTCAAATATTGCATGCGAGATGGTGCTCGAGATTGGGTTATGTCATTGCCTTCTAGATTTGTGAGCAATTGGAAAAATCTCCTCGACATATTTATCGCCCGTTTCTTTCGGCCACCACAACGGTCTCCTATGTCACCTCCTCCTTCTATAGACATATTGATGGATGTTATCGAGGTCGAGATTGATCACTTGCTCGTTGAAGGTCTATTACACTACATTGAGGAGCACTCCGTCGAGGACGAGTGGGAGTTGGAGCCCGTCATGTGCATCGAGGAAGAGAAGCCCCCTTTTGGGGATGATGATGTTATAGCCGACCAAGAAGACGATCCATTGATGATTGATACCGGTGTTGAGCCCGAGAGTTCTCCTCTATATGACACGAGTGATGGGGAAGACGAGTTTGAGGATATGTCTCTCTCATTGGGTCATTCGTTCGAGCCTCCTCTCTTATCTTCCGTTGACTTAATTTGTGAGAAGCCGATTGTGAGTTGGGTTTCTCAAGCTCCTAGGTCGCTTGAGTCCGGTGTAGACAAGATGAGATTCGGTTGGAGCTTTGGTAAGAAAATATCGGGATTGGTTGATTTTGGAGTTGATATTGGACTTTCCCGAGGTGTTGAGGACGTGATGGGTATTGATGATGATAAAAGAGATGATCTCGGTTGCGATTCTAACAAGGTTGAATGGACTTTGGAGGAGATGGTGTTTCTCCAAAAGTTGAGTTCGATATTTTTAGAGATTCGGGTGGAGGAGAGGAGTAGGAATGGCTTATTGGACTTATTTTGTTTCCTCGATCGATCATTCACTCATTCTTATTTGGAGGATCGAGTCCCTTTGGCCGAAACGCTCTATCTCCGGAAGTATAGCTCGATCTTTTTAGTGGCCGAGTTGGAAGATATTTACTATCTACCTTTTGACGCAAGTGTGGGGGAGACGTCCTTATCAAAGCTTATTGTTCGTTGCCTCACTTTGCGTGCTCTCGATGGACCTTCTCTTGAGAACCGAGCGCCCTTGGCCGAGATGATTTTCTTGAGAAGGTGGAGTTCTATATTTTTAGTGTCGAGGTGGTAGATCGTGGATGGTGTTTGCTCGGGACGTGAAACGAGTGCCTCGTGGGGGCGAGCCCACGGACGTCAAGCTAATGACGTAAAATAAGCGCTTCTTGGGAGGCAACCCAAGGTTTCTTTTATGTTTTTGTTTTCTTTTTGTAGGAGAGAGTACGTGGATCCCCATGCCCGATGCCCAAGCCCTCGATGCGATGATTGTCTCTTCTCGACTAAGTCTACCATTCCACGACCACAAACCATGAAGGATTGATGTTTTTCGTTTGAGGTTGGATGTCCATTGCCGCCCCGTTGATTAGTCTTCGACTTTCCATGTCCGGTTCTCTCCATTCTAGGGAAGTTTCGTTATCCTCTTCGTCTCTTTTCCCTTTATTTTTCGCATGAGGACATGCTTGTATTTTAAGTGTGGGGGAGGTTTATTGGAATTCACCTTGTGTTTTTGTGTTTCGGATTTTATGGTTGTGTCTTGTGTTGTTCATTGGATGCCTAAATGTTTTACCTCTATTGCTTGAGTTTTGGTGAAATTTTTTGTGAATGATCCTAGTTTCGTGTCCATGAGCATTGGGTGAAATATGATTCTCTTGTTTGTTGTGGCTAATTCACTTTCCATTGAACCTTGCGAGATTTTGAGCCGTTTAAGCTTTCTTCTTGAGCGATATTCTTTTTGATTGACTCGTTGTGCTAGCATGAACCTCATGTTTCTTTGTTTCAACAACTTGTGTGTCACTATGAACTAGAGAGAACTAGAACTTGCTCAAGTTGATTTTCAAAACTTTTTTTCATAACCTACTTGATTTCGAATATGATTGGAAGGATCGTTTAGGATTAGCCACTTAGCCAAATATTTTCCGACCTCGAGCCCGTCGAGGGACACCCTAGTAGCCCCTTTGTGCCTACACTCAAGCCATTTTATTCATCACCTTAAATTCTTTCTATCTTTGAGGATTTTGTTTTGAAGATCATATGAGTTGTAATCCTTGTGAAGTGATGAATGTGAAAGAAAAGGGTGTGCTAGTAGCTTCAATGTGTAATGTAATGTCAATATGCTAAAAAAAAAAAATGAAAAAAAAAACAAAAACAAAAAAATGAAAAAAAAAGAAGAAGAATAAAGAGCACAAAAATGTATATGATTCATTGTTTGGTGTCAAGTATTTGTCGTTTGAGTGAGTTGATTGTGTTTCTAAGAATGAAAAAAGGGTTCAACATGTAAAAATCCGACCCGGGGCAAGGAGTGATAAGGAAGGGCAATGAAATGCCGTATTTTAAGTCCACTTATCCCAAAAAATCCCGAATACCTTGAGCCTAGCCCCATTACACCCTTTGAACGACCTTCCATGATTCTTAAGATGGTTAAATTTGATTTGTGGAGTCTATCACTTGAGTAAGCTTATGGTTATTGTTCTATGATGCTCATTGTTGTTACTTGAGGTTTTCATTTCCATACATTCATTTTATTCGTTTATTTCTTGGCATATGCAAGTTCTTCATTGCTTATAATCTTTCACTTGCATATAATTTTGAGTGAATACCATGCTTCGAGTGAAAAAAAAAAAAAAAGAGTGAACCTTAGTGAGGGAATGTGGTTTGGCCCGACACTCATTTGCATTTGTATGATCCTAAGTGTTGCATGTTCATGGAGCTCGTGTTTGTTCTTTTACTTATTCATTTCTATACACCAAAATCTCATTCTTGTATGCATAAGAGTGTATTCATGATGTCATCCATTGTTTTTGTGTTTCGGTTAGTGTTGGATTTGCTTGAGGACAAGCAAAAGTTTAAGTGTGGGGGAGTTGTTTCGCACGTTTTTGTGCGACTTTTCTATTGTTTTGTGTGACCTTTTTGTGATGTTTTTATGATTATATTCATCCTATTCATGTGAGTTTGTGTATATTTTGTTATGGTTGTGGTTTTGTAGGATTTGGACGAGAATTGAGTAAAAACGAGAAGGATATGTTCGAATCGACTCATACCGGTGTCCAGCCTTTCGCATCGTTGGGAGAATCCTCATCCCGACCAATTCCACCGTTGGATCGTCTCCAAATTTTTCGGGACTGTAGAAGACTTCTAGAGCTACAATATGAACGGTGGGTTTGTCGAAATAACAGTCCAAGACAAAGATATAGCGCACAGACGGAAGCAGCAAAAACCAGAATTTTGGCGCGTTTGCGCCATCCTGGCGCATTTGCGCCAAACTGCTGGGAGCGTGGCGCATTTGCGTCAAGCGGCTGGGAGCGTGGCGCATTTGCGCCACATGGCGTTGACCCAAGTTTGACCAGCCTTTTGGAGCTCTTTTGGAGGGGCATTTTCGTCTATTCAAGGTCAAGATAGAGAGCACTATATAAGGATTTTGTGGGCACTAAAAGCATCTTATCCATTCCATCTTCACCAACACCCACCTTTCCCCCATTCTCTCTCTCTAAAATATTTTCATATTCTTAGATCTAGTTTTAGTTTCAATTTTATCTCCATCATCCATTGAGATTTTGTATTCAAGCATTTGAAGAAGGTTGTTTAGATTGCTTCAAGGAACACATTGATGTAAACAATATTCGATTTGAAGCTCTTTGGTAATATCTCCCTTTTCATTGCTTGTTTATGATTTTGATGATGAATGTTTGTGTGCTTTTTATGAATATGGTTAGCTAGATTGCATGTTGGGGATTGGGTGATGAGTAATTAGGTTTGAGTGATTTGTAATTATATGAATTTGGGGATAATTGATATTTTGACTTGTTGAGGAGATGGACCAAATCCCTCATTCTTGGTATGCTTCTAGTATTAAATATATTCAAGTTAGACCTTAATCAATTATCCTTGGCCTAATCGTGGTTACGTATGGCCGGCCTAATCGTGGTATCGTATGGCCTAACTCAATTAATTGTGATTTCCGATTATGAGAGTTTTTACATGTGAAGTGAACCTATATAACCTCGTTTTGATGCTTAGACTTGAATCTCGGTTTTGGGTATGGTTGACGTTGATCACGAGTGAGTATAGTTCCACTTAGCATTGTTATTCGTGTATTGCATTGAACTCATTCCAATTACTACGATCTCATTCCCTAACGTTCCACATACTTGATCATTTGCATTTTAAATAGTTTAGTATTTATTAGTCTTTGCATGCTACATTTTGTTTTAATTCACTTCCTAGCTTTCACTCTTACAAAACACCCCCTATCGTTGCTTGTTTCTTTTTCTTACTTTCTTTTGCACTCGAGCAAAATAAATTCTTTTGAGACGACACACAAGGCCGATAGTATTGCTTCTCGAGAGAACGACATTTGGGTTTACAAATCGAGACAACACTTTTTAGCGAAACAGAAACTAACGTGTGTTGAACGTCGATCCCACTTCTATTCAGGAACTCTGCAGATCGATATATATTTGATTATCATTTCATATTATTGTATAGTAAAATGAATCATAACAGATTATTACCGGGGAGAAATTAAGATCAGAAGAAGTGGGGCCCACCGATTGGCTGCGAAAATTCAACCTTGTTTCATCATCTCTTCTCTATATAGAGAAATAAAAAAGAGATGACGATCTTCATATGAATTAATCTCATATAATATTTCAACGACGTCCTTTGATTGGTATTGGTGTGTGCGTGGCTACGTTGACCCTTGTTTCTCGTTACAACCCTTTTATTAATTATTTCACCCTTTAATAATTATTTAAGATGAAAGCATGCATATTCCCGTACGTATAAATGAAAGATCTAACACACAATTTATTTGTAAACTCAAAATCTAGAAAAAAATACCACGGGAAAGATGATCGATCATCGAGTATATGAATATCCTTATTCATAGGTGTGGAATTTCTTACACCTACATCTATCAAAAGAAACTTTCCTAAGTAGTCATGTAGTACGTAAGCAACAATTAAAATTAGAAATGATTTTTTTAAGGTATAACCATAAAGAATAAAATTATAATGTTTCTAAACAAAAAAAAAAACAAATAATTGATTGATTGATATACAAAACAAAAATATTTAGAAACAATATTCCACCTCTTTTCATTTTTTTTTATCAATAATTTAATTTTTTTTTTTAGTTTTGGAGTTTGAACTCTGACTTTATCAACCACTAATTTAATCTTATGACATTTAGTAAAATAAAAATATTTTTGTTACGATTTATGAATTAAAAAACTTCACTTAATTACATTTGGATTTTAAAGAAAAACACACGTTAACCATTAGAAATTTAAAGTTATAATTACATATACACTTTTCCCTTTTGAAAAACCAAATTTAATTGTTGAAATTTATAAGATTTAAAAAAACATTACAATTACAGTTTGACTTTTGAAAGCAACAAAAACAAATGTAGTTTATAATCAAAGTATAAAATAATATCAAATCAATATTTTTTTAGAATGTTAGGGTATATTTTTAAGAAATGATGTTATATTTGTATTATTAAAACTATAAGGTAATTTCTAAATTTTATATTTTTTAAGAATATTTTGTGCAATTATAATTTGTATATTCTAAGTAAATTAAACAAAATCTTCTATATATAAACTTAAAAATCATTACAATAAATACTTATAAATGAATCAATTTATAAATAAAAAGAGGGTGTATTCAATTCAAATTTTATTGGATTTTTAAAAGTTAGTGAATTTTAAAAATCCATAGTCTTGAGTTTGATTAAGTTTTTTTTTATTGGATTTGTATAGATTTTTATAGACTTGAATGATTAACCCCGTCCATTGATTGCATAAAAGTGATTATAAAATAAAAGTATTCATTCAAAGAAAACCAAAAATAATTTGTCAAATCCTTTAATATATTTTTTAGAAAGTAATATGAACAAAATTGAAATAATTCAGAATAGTCATTTTTTTCTAATTATAAAACTATTAAAACAAATCTGCTGCAGTTGTAATAAAGTCCCATAGACTAATGAAATAATGAAATTTAATCTCATAGACTAAAGTCTCTGAAGTCTGACACCTAATTAGAAGCAGCAGCACCGCGGCTGCTGGCGGCAAAAGTGATGCACTAGTGCGATGATAGCCAGACTGGCAACCAGCAAAACTACTACTCCCTCCGGCCATTAATAGATGTCATACTTTGCTGGACACGGAGTTTAAGAAAATTGTTATTTTTTATTTTTTTAATTAAAAAGTAAAGAGTAAAAATATATTTTAAAAGTGAAAAGTAAAGTGGTTGTGAGTAAAGTTTAAAAAGTAGGTGGGTAAAGTAGAATAAAATTGTATATTAAAATGAAAAAGTTAGAATAATTATTTCCTTTTGGGGTGTGTCAACTATTTTTGGACACCCCTAAAAAGAAAGTATGACAAGTGTCTTTGAACCGAGGGACTATAATTTAATAAATTAGGTGTGCAATATACTATAATTTAATAAATTAAGTGCAAAGTATTTATTATAATTTAATTAATTACAAATATTTTATTATAATTTAATAAAATATTTGAATTTTATACTTTAATAATTTGATAAATCACGTGCAATTTATTATAATTTAATAATTAAATTTAAATTACGTGCATTTTACTATAATTTAATAAATTGAAGATGAAAATACATAAACGAGAGATTGGTTAAATTATAAAAAAGATATAATTAATTAAAAACCGATTTTATTTGTTGTTTTGTTATCAAAAATATTTTATTTTTATTAAACTACGTATGCACTTGTGATAAATCATATAGTATCCCTAACAGTCTTAAACGAAAAAAGAAAAAAAAGAGTTTAAAAGGGAGTATGCCGTTTGTCACACAAAAACGTGAAGGTTGTTTGGTGTCTACATATGCCAAATGCCATATTAATAATAAAAACTAAAATCAATTGTACCTTGGCGTTTGTCATTTGGGGTGGACAAACTCCAACCGCCCTTTACGTCTTGGAGGGACAAACGCCAAATGCCATATGCGTTTTTTTGAATGTGAATGTTTAGGTTCAATTTTAGTATTCGTAGTAATTCAAACGAACTGAACCGTATTCGGGGATATAAATACATTATATAAAAATAAAAAAAAACAATAAAACACGGACATTTTATTTAAAACCGTATTCATCCCTTTTACAAGAAAAGAAAACAATTACGCTAGTCGCCGCCGAAATAGAGGTGGTAAATGGAACACACTAGGGTAACAAAACCATAGCCTAGTGCGATGAAGCCAACCACGGCCGCCACCAAGAACACCACAATTAACTCTACCAAATTCCCGAATTTAGTCGGGGATGGTGCTGCAGCCGCCTCCTCCTTCCAAAGTAGCTTGCGGTGGTCCTTGTAAGGAGAGATGGAGGAGGTGCTGCTGTAAGGAGTGCATGAGAGGAGGAATATTAATTAATGCCATTGTGTTTGTACGTGCGTGTGATGGTCAGCTTATATTTATAGTGAGCCAGACCAGAGCCTTAATAACTAACCCAAATCATCAGTGGGTGGAATCCACGTGTCGCAGACACCCAATAATCTTTTAATTTAATTTGAACCCACAAAACACTTTTTTTTATTTATTATAGATAAAATATTTATTTATATAAAACGATTAAATCGAGTATCAAACACGTATAACTCAATAATAATAATAATAATAATAATAATAAGAAAATCAAGCATGCATTTTTCGTTGCACAAGTCATGGAGGTCGCCGCCAACGACGTGGAGGTAGATGATCAGGGGCAGCTTTTTGTTCTTCGGCGGGCTCACCGGGCTGTACAGCCCGACCCAGGCTTTGCACGGGCCGACGATTTCGATCTGCAGTCTACGTTGAAAGCACGGGCCGAGCGCTGCTTTGAAAGCTTCTTCACAGCTGGTGTCGACGTTGTCGTTGGTTTCTCCTGCTGCGGCTACTCATTGAAATACTTGGGACACCGAGTTTAAGAAAATTGTTATTTTTTAATTTTTTAATTAAAAATTAAAGAGTAAAAATATATTTTAAAAGTGAAAAGTAAAGTAGTTGTGAGTAATGTTTAAAAATTAGGTGGAGTAAAGTAGAATAAAATTGTATATTAAAATAAAAAAGTTAATTATTTCCTTTTTTGGGGTGTGATAACTATTGTTGGACACCCCTAAAAGGATATGACAAGTGTCTTTGGATCGAAGGAATATAAGTTAATTGTAGTTCACATTAACAATCTGTACAATTTTATTTTTTTAATTTGGATTTATTAGTCGCATCCTCCGGCTAATTATATATATATATATATATATATATATATATATATATATATATATATATAAATACTTGTAAAAAAATTGAATTCGTATATTTTAATTTTTTTTTTTATTTTATTATTGTATATTTTATTAAAAAATAAAATTAAAATAATTTATTTTTACTATTTATATACTATTTTATATTTTGTACAAATTATTTGTAAATAATATATGTTGTGCAAGTCTTTCATAACATTTGATCAATATTTGTCATAAGTAATATAAATACATATAAATTTATAAAAAGAGTATTTTAAAGTATAAAATTCACATATTTTATTAAATTATAATAAATACTTTGCGTGGAGGGCCGGTAAGGCCTTGCTGCTGGAGGGCCGCGTGGAGGGACCGCATGGCGGGGACGAGGCTGTCGCGGAGGTTCTGGGGATCTCGTTGCCGACGATGACGTGGCGGATCTTGGTGAAGGGCTTGAGGTTGGAGGCGACCCACGAGGAGGCGTAGCCGGGTCGACGAGGCTTGGGACCTCGCCGTTGGGGATGGTGACGGCAAAGGCGTCCAAATTTAATTTACGTGCATTTTACTATAATTATAATTGTGCATTTTACTATAATTATAATTTAATATACTAAATTCAATTTAAATACATTTTACTATAATTTAATAAACCAGGTTCAATTTACGTGCATTATATTATAATTTTATAAATTAAGTGTGGATTATACTATAATTTAATAAATTAGATGCAAAGTATTTATTATAATTTAATTAATTACAAATATTTTATTATAATTTAATAAAATATGTGAATTTTATACTTTAAAATACTCTTTTTATAAATTTATATGAATTTATATTACTTATGACAAATATTGATCAAATGGTTATGAAATATTGATCAAATATTGATCACTAATAGTTGTTTATTACAAGTATAGTAATGTTTTATTACACCTAAGTAGCACTGCGGGCGCCGCCGCGGCCGCTGGAATAGTGGCGGCAAAAGCGATGCACTAATGCGATGATAGTCAGGCTGGCAACCAGCAAGACTACTATGGTGGGTCTCACCGGGATATCGGTGGAGTAGGTGATGGAGAGGGTGCCTCCAATGTTGCCGTCGTTTTCTCCTCCAATGTATGTTGGGGATGGTGCGGCCGTCGCGGCGTTGATTATGTTTGCAGGGTCGTTCCTGAATTTACAAGGGTCCTAGGCAAAATTTTGTATTAAAATATTAATAAATAATTACGTTCTTTTCTAAATAAAATGAATAACGTGCAATTTATTATAAACCACGTTCAATTTACGTGCATTTTACTATAATTTAATAAATTACGTTTAATTTACATGTATTTGTGTTCAATTTACGTGCATTTTACTATAATTTAATAAATTACGTTTAATTTACATAAATCTTTTAATCTAGAGTAAAATGTAATTTTATTATAGTATTAAGAAATACTAAAATTATTGTTGTACTACATTAAACTTTTAAAAAGTGTAATTTACTATAAAACACGTTCAATTTACGTGCATTTTACTATAATTTAATATATTACGTTTAAATTTCGTGTATTTGTTAATCTTGAGTATAATGTAATTTTATTATAGTATTAAGAAATACTAAAATTATTGTTATAATACGTTAAACTTAAAAAAAATCACAAAATTCTATTTTTTTCTTATAAATTTAAAAAAAATTATCAAAAAATTTAAACGATAGAAAAAATTTGAAAAAAGTATCTAGAATTCAATAATTAATTTTCAATTGTTTTTAATAATTTACTTTATTATTTTTAAATAACTACGTATTTAAAAAAATTAAAATAAAAAAGATTTATTTTATTATTTTTGTTATTAATAAATTTTAAATTTGTTAAAATATTTTTGTTAAAAAATAGATATATTAAAAATAATTTATTATTGCTATTGTTAAAAATGTAAAATAATTAAGATAAATGTTTTTAATTATATACATTAGTATTATTTTTCAAATATATATATATATATATATATATATATATATATATATATATATATATATATATAATTTTTTATTTTTTTAAATTGGGCCCCTGCAAAATGGGGCCCTGGGCTGTCGCACCCTGGGCCTATGTCGAGGGCCGGCCTTGATTGTTTGACACGTACCGAAGAAAAGTATTATTATCTCCCTAGCTAATTTTAGTTTCTGTGTAATAGTAATTCTCTAGACTCTAGCTATAATAAGAAACGTTTGAAATTTGAGATCCAAGGAAAATATTAATTTTACCTTCCTAGCTACTACTAGTCTACTAGTTAATTACTTTGGTTAATGAAGGAACAATACGTGTTTCATGGTCACACATTTATTACAGCTAAAAGAAGTATAAGCTATAAGCTTATAACAATAACGTTGTATTTAATCGTGGAATTCATGATATAACTTGATGAAATATGTTGCCTCTGACTTTCTCTTGTTAGAATTGTGCATGCACTTGGAAAAATAGTTTATTGAAACAATGACATATCTATATGATCTAATCAATTAAAATTAAAATTCAAAAATGGGGTAACGTTGTATTTAATCATGGAATTGATATAGCTTGATGAAATATGTTGGCTCTGACTTAATTCTGTTGTTAGCATTGTTGCATGCACTTGGAAAAATAGTTTATTGAAACAATGGCATAAGTAGTATATATATCTATATGATCTAATCAATTAAGATTAAAATTCCGAAATGGGGTAGGAAGGAGGATCAAACTTGAATCTTCAATTTTTTTATATTGGATTGAAACCACTCAGGCACATCCATTTAAGGAAACAATTTCATTCATAAGAAGTAATATATATTGTCTGTGTATTATCTATATAATTTAATTAAAACTACAACTATTTATTTTTTACTATTAATTATTCAAATTAAAATTAGTTTATATAATTATTTTAAAACCTTTATATTAGATTTATTAGAATTCGTGTCAAATTTTAATTAAATTTAAAGTATTTAAAACTAACATAATTACTTGTTGTAATGATTAATTAATTTATTATAAAAATTTAATATAATTATTTAATCTAATTATTTAAATTTATTCGAATTTGTATTTTTTTTATAATTAAAATAATCAATTCTTCTAATTTATAATCATTTAATTATAAATAAAAGAAAATTATTTTAAGTAATATTATTAGATTAATTAGAATTTGTGTTATTTTTTTCTATAAAATATAATTACTCAGTATTTGTTTTAAACTAATTATATTTAGAAGCATTAATTATGTAACTTTTAAATAATTCACAATAAATTAATAAAAAAATAGAATAAATTTAAAATAATTAGTTTTAAATAATTAAAATTTTAATTATAAATTGACACAAATTCTAATAAATATTAGTATATAACAAGTTTAAAGAATTATATAAAAGAATTTAATAATTAATAGTTTTAAATAAATAATTTTAAGTATTAAATAAATAATATAGATATGCAAAGACTATATATATACACTACAAAAAAATTGCGGGATCCCTACGGCCATTCCCGTAGGGATTTCCGTGGCCGTAGGGAAGCCATTCCCCTACGGCATCCCTTAGGGATTCCGCGAATTTTTTTTAGTGATATTGTTATGAATGAAATCATTATGAGTGTAGTTGGCTGTTGTGAGCCCATCCTTAATTCCAAGAAGATGTAGGGATTGATTCCCTGTTCTTACCCATTTTCTAATTTCTCATTTTTTAATTTCTTCCTACCCATTTTTTTTTTTTTTTTAATTTTAATAGATTTGCTAATTTTTCAATAGATTTGCTAATCTGGAAACATGATTTGTCATTCAGTCCACAATTGACTTTCAGGCTTAGAAAGAGGACTTTCTTCCTACCCATTTCTGTTTTTTTTTTTAATTTTAATAGATTTGCTAATTTTTTAATAGATTTGCTAATCTGGAAACATGATTTGTCATTTAGTCCACAATTGACTTTCAGGCTTAGAAAGAGGACTTTCAACCATAGGAGTGAACGGCTTAACAATATGCACTGCATAAGAGATAGGGCTTTTCTTATCTTTACTTAATGCTTATTTCAAAAATATGTGCTACGTGTTTATAATATGTGCTTACAATATGCACTGTATAAGAGGTAGGGATTTTCTTATCTCTACTTAATGCTTATTTCAAAAGTATGTGCTACGTGTTTATAATATGTGCTTACGTGGATATGTTACGTGTGAATATTTATTTCATGATACGAATATTGATGATATGATGTGAATGTGAATGATACAGTACGGAAATGTGATTTAGCCCGTGGCCTGGAAAAAGGGTCAGTGACTACGGTCATCGGGGTGTACCCGCGGTGCTACATGTTATGGAAATGTTAATTAGCTCGTGACCTGGAAAAAGAGTCAGTGACTACGGTCATCGGGTAATTCAATTCAAAACTATTAAATTCAGTTCAGTTTAATTCAGACAGTTTATGTCAAATTAAGACCTATTATATTCAGTTGAGTTCAAACCTATTAAGTTCAGTTGAATTTAACCTAATTATTGTAGTATAAATTATTGTATTAATTACATATCTTACTATTTATTAATTAATATTAATAGTGACTGCGTATGATGATATGTCATCGGGTATAAGAGATAGGGCTTTTCTTATCTTTACTTAATGCTTATTTCAAAAATATGTGCTACGTGTTTATAATATGTGCTTACAATATGCACTGTATAAGAGGTAGGGATTTTCTTATCTCTACTTAATGCTTATTTCAAAAGTATGTGCTACGTGTTTATAATATGTGCTTACGTGGATATGTTACGTGTGAATATTTATTTCATGATACGAATATTGATGATATGATGTGAATGTGAATGATACAGTACGGAAATGTGATTTAGCCCGTGGCCTGGAAAAAGGGCCAGTGACTACGGTCATCGGGGTGTACCCGCGGTGCTACATGTTATGGAAATGTTAATTAGCTCGTGACCTGGAAAAAGGGTCAGTGACTACGGTCATCGGGGTGTACCCGCGGTGCTACATGTTATGAAAATGTTAATTAGCTCGTGGCCTGGAAAAAGGGTAAGTGACTACTGTTATCGGGGTGTACCCGCGATGCTACATGGTATGAGAATGTTGAATAGCCAGTGGCCTGGATAAAGGGTCAGTGACTACGGTCATCGGGCTGAACCCGCTGCGCTACGATTAAAACAGGGACCGACTGAAAATGTTAGTGTACTATATCAATTTGAAACAATAAAATCGATTTCGAGGCTCTCATATATATTATTATATTTCAATATATAGACGAACAATGATAATAAATATTACATCAAAAGACTCATATATATTAGTATATTTCAATCTATAGACGAACAATGATAGTAAATATTACATCAATTCACAACTATAAAATTCAAGTTCTTATAGTAAATACTAGTACATCAATTCTCAATGATATAAATTTTTTAGCTTTTTATAAAAATTTGTAAATTTTAACATTCAGACGATGCACATTTTTTTTCATCGATCGCGCGCCGATACCTTTTAGGAACATGAAACCCTAATTTCATTGTCATACTATCTTATAAACCCCCCTCCAAACCACAGTGAAAACGCACACACACCGCTTAGCTCCATCCTATATAGTACTATATATATTTTTCTTTCCAGATCATTCTTAAGTTCTTAATTGGCCCAAAGATCTAGAAGATGAATTCCAAGAGACCGGACACCCCGACAAAGGAAGATATCATCGCCGGAAACTATGATTTATTATCATTGTACACCTAATTGTACAGTAGAAATTGCCCGGAAACTATGATTTATTATCATTGTACACCTAGTTGTACAGTAGAAATTGCCGTGATAAGTAGGTCACGTGTGTGCCAACTTATATTTTTCTACTTCAACCCAAAAAAAAATTCTAATCATCCAACCATTCGATCCAAAAAATAAATTTTATATGTCCCACCACTTAGTTATTTTATACTTTTTATTTATTATTTATATTCAAATAATAATAATAATAATAATAATAATAATAATAATAATAATAATAATAATAATAATAATAATAACAAGTTAAAAAAATGATTTTTAGATGAAATAAAATAAATATTTTATATTTTATATAATTCATTATTAAAATAAAAATATCACAAAAAATAAATTTAAAATAAAAATAAATACTGTATAATACTTAGAGCATCTCCAACCGATACCAAAAACTTATTTTGGAGTAAGGGAGATGCTCCAACCGATACCAAAACATAAACCTATTATTGGTTTATAGGTGGGACCCACACAAAAAATACTTATATTTACGTTTATGTAAACTCAAACCAAAAACTATTTTTTATTTATAAAATGATTATTTTTATTACAAATTAATAAAAATAACTTATCAATTATTTTTTAGTATCTTATTTAATATCTTTTGTAATGTAATTTTTTTAATAATCATATCATTAATAATTAAAATAAATTTTAATAAAAATATTTTTAATAATAAAATAAAAATACATATCTGAAATATAATTAAATAATTAAATTATATAATTAACATTAAAAATAAAATAATAATAAACAAGATATTTAAAAAAATGCTATCAATTACAAAAACAAAAATAATTAATAATTAGTTTTTTGTGTGTTTTAATGTAATTTTTTTAATAATTAAATAATATTTTATTTAGTATTATTTATATTTATTATGTTTGAAAAGAAAATAATATTAATTATATTTTTTAATTTAAAAAATTATGAGATAAAATTGTAAATTTGTAAAGATGTTGATTATTTATATAAATAGTATAAATAATTATATAAGAAGAATATTTAAAAAAAATTATTTTAAGTTAGAGTATTAGTTTCTCGGTTGGAGTCAAATTAATTCTAGTTTATTGATCAATTATCGAAGAACAAAGATCCAAAAGTTCGAACCCGGATTAGACGGACGATCGCGTGGTGGTGGCGAAGCCACCGGACCACGCCAATCGCCCGCTAGGGTTTCGGCGGGGGCGAGAGGATCGAACCCTCGGCTGGGCCGAGGGCTTGCGATCGATCCAAGGATCGATCGCTGGGGGCACGGGCTGGTGCCGTCCCCTCCCCACCTCGACGGTGGGGATCCTCCAAGCGGCGGCGAGTCGCCGGACTCGCCGCGGGGGCTGCTGGGAGCAGCCCCACCCATCGATCGCCAAGGCGCGATCGGGATCGCGTGAACCCCGTCTCGCGGGGGTTCGGCTGGGGGCGGGCCGCGTGCCTTCGGGTGCGTGGTCTCCAAAGACTGGACTCCGGCGGATGAGTCGGCGTTCATGTGATCTCCGGCGAAGGGTTGTTGGAGTCAAATTAATGTAAACGAAACTTAAACTAATTTTGAGTTCGGTTGGAGTCAAATTACTGTAAACTTAAAATAAAACTTATTTTTGAGTTTGAGTTTTTGTGTTCGGTTGGAGATGGCCTTAATAAATCAATAATATTTGCTAACTTTAAAAATACAAAATAATTCATAACTCTAAATATTTAACTATTTCAAAATTCTTGTTTTTAAATAATTTTTACATAAAATAAATCGTTAAAATTTTACTTATTTCAAATTTTTTAATTTTAATTAATTTTTATATAAAGTAAAAATACAAATAATTCGAGTTAAAAATTTAATTAGTTCAAAATTCTTATTTTTTATTGATTTTTGTATAAAATATTAAAATATAAAATAATTTTTAATGGAAATAATAATAATAAAAAAATAATATTATTTTTTATTTCTACCCGGATAAAAGTTCTTATACTCAAAAACTTTTAGAGCTTCTAATCTTAACAACATAAGCGCACTTCCAATAATTTCTACCTTGTTTTTTCTACCTCTCCAATGGAGATGCTCTAAAGAGTAAATTCTAAAATTAGTTAAAACAAAAAAAAAACATTGTGCGCGGAAAATTTTGCACTTATATAAATTTTATAATTTTGATCAAAATAAATAATTATAAATAAAAAAAATTCTAAAATTAGTTAAAACAAAAAAAACATTGTGCGCGGAAAATTTTGCACTTATATAAATTTTATAATTTTGATCAAAATAAATAATTATAAATAAAAATTAATTTATAAATATAAACTATTAATTAGATTAAATAGTTATAAATATAGATTTAATAATTTTATTAATTGTATAAATAAAAAATACAATTCTTATCATATTTTTAATAATTGTTATTATTATAACAGTATTTGATGAAATGGTTTTGTGCAGCGCAAATTTTGCACTATAAAACAAAAGTTTAACATATAATTTTATATATTTTTTAAAAACTTAAATAGATTTATGTATTTTTATAAAATTCAAATAAATTTAATTATTTTTAAATGCAATGCTAATTATCTTTAATATCTAAATTGTAATTTTTTATTGTTTTTTAATTAAAAAATAAAAGAGGTGGATCCCAAATCTCTTATCCAACACTGGAATCAAAGATCCTAAGCCAAATCCCAACTTTTTAATTTTTATTTTTAATTTAAAAACACAAGATGCGGATCCAAAATCTCTCATCCAACACGGGAAACAAGATCCCAAGTCAAATCCCAACTAACTTCTTCTACTGTCGCCAAGAGGAAGTATTTCTACTGTCTGCCAAGAGGAAGTACGCAAAAGGTGTTGTGCGTACCTTGAGGAAAAGATTTCATCGAGATATGATGGACCAAGTTAGGAACACCATTATTTGGTATATTTCTACCCTGGTATATCTGTTTATATAAGTATAAAAAATAATTAATTTAGGGAAATCCTACTATAAATTCTTTTAAATTACATATAATTTGGATTATAGATATTTTCAAAGTGGTCGAATTTCGAACAAACTCGCATTAAAAATCTTACAAATTTAGAAATAAACAATTATTTGGCCACAATATTTACTTATTAATTTAATATTTATCAAATATAATAATACATATTTGAGCTATTTAGTCATGGACGATCAGACACCCCGAAATCAGCGGAGATCAAATCAAGATTTATTGGTGGACACAAACTCATCTGGCTCCCCGCAAAACCCCTTATGAGATTCAAGGTGGTTAGCAATCTCATCCGTGCAAATACAGAGCCATACTACTAATTTAGCCCGATCAGTCCGGCCCTTCATTCCTTCGTATTCCAATCCGAGTTCACGAGGATCGTGCAATCTTTTAATGGATTGTTGCTGTTGGAGGTGAGATGTTCCCGTTACGGCAAGAAAAGTTACGTCGTGTGCAACCCCATCTAGCACCGATCGTTCACGATCCCGACTGAACGCCATGCGCACATTTCTGGCATTTTCCTGGCTTTCGACCCATCGACGTCGCTTCATTACATGATCGTTTGCGCAATCCCAATTACTTGGTTGAAGTGTATGATTCAGAATCCATGAGGTGGACTAGTTTCGATACACCTTTACCTACCTACCGACACCAACACTAAATTTATGACCAACGAGATATACTAAAACTTTACATTGCTCACATTTTAAATTTATATAAGTACTGTATTAATTAATACAACTATTAATTAATTAATAATAATAATAATAATAATAATTTGTATATTTGAAAATAAAAACTCACCAACAAACCGTACAAAAAAAATCTGTTTATTTTTTATGACGTTCATAATTTATGAATATTATTTAAAAGAAATGTTAAAAAAACAAGTCAATTCCATCAGAAGATAATTTCTAAACTGTAAGATTTTATAAAATCAGAATTTGTTAAAAAATAGTATGAATTTATTTTTATTAAAATAAATATAATTTAATAAGATTTTTAAAAAATCAGAATTTACTAAAAGTATAAATTAAAAAAAAAAAGAGAGAACGTATTTTTATTAAAATAAATGAAATTAATTTGAATATAATTATAAGATGATACGTAGTATTTTAGGAGTTTTGGTTTGTTTAAGAGTAATTAAAAATAGAGTAGGTATAGTTTCCTACAGTATTTCCCAAAAATTTCTAAACCAATTAAAAGTGATATGTTACCTTGTTTAGGAAGGAGTATTTTATATTAGGAATTTGGTTTTGTGAAGGCTATATATATAACCAAGTCATATTTTGAATTGAATTTGTTATTGAGAAACAAAAACATGTACGAATATCGGTACGGTGTTTCGGTGGGTGACGACGGTGACGGTCGGAATCCTCATGGTCGGCGTAAATACAAACTGGATGTAAGAACGAATTTCATCCTAAAATCAATTGACGGCGAATCGGAGAGAGTGCTGGACACGGAGAGATTCAGCGATGGGCTGCGATTTGCTGCGGACGATGAAAAGTTGAAGTGGGGCACGAGAGCGGCCTTTTTGGCATCGAGCAAAAACAAGGTGGACAATTCCCTGAGGAGCCGGCTGGGCAATTACGGCATGCCCGACGCTCAGATCCGAGCCTTGGTTCAGACAACCTTTGACCTACTAGTCCAAGATCCGAGTGTTGTCCACGTGCTGGTTTCCGTCGACGTTTTGACGGTGCAGTCGGAAGGCGAGACGCTCGACTCCGCCATCAACAGAGCGGTGGTGCCCGATACGTTGACCCCCTTGCAGCTGCGGTGGACCAATGTTATGAAAAAGTCAAAGCCATTGGATGTTGATCTTTTTATGTATTTGAGGAGAATTCTTGTTCTTAGAGTGAGAGAAGAAGAAGATGAGACAGATTCGTGCCCCATCTGTATAGAGAGGATGACCTGGATTGCTGCTTCCGAGGCCGACATCGAACCGGACATGTGTGCTTATCATGAAAAACACAGCATCGGGCTCAAACAGGGGTTGGCTCTCATGGGGGATTACTGCCCTATTTGTTTGCGAGAGACTATCATCGGAGCTAAGATAGCACTCCTTCCATGCCAACATGCCTTTCATGATCATTGCATCTTCCGCAGATTGTTGAACCAACAATCCTGCCCCGTCTGCCATTTGGAAATCGAGTATAAACCTGATTCAAACAAGATTCGAAACATGCTCCATTCAATGCACATTACTTATTCTGATTCATTGCACTTTGATTTTTAGTAGTAATAATAAGCTAGTATCATCCTTTTGTGTTTTCTTTCTTATTAAAACTCTCAACTCTTGAAAGTTTGTTATCTTTTCTCTTACATATATCTAAGTATCTATTAATACCCTCTTCTTGTCGATGTACCAGATTCAGAGTTTCTCCAACTATTCATAATGGATTATCAATTATTGGTTAAACTTATAATCGACATTAAATCGGGGTTTGATTAACGAAAACCGAAAAAATGACTTTACGAAACATGGACGTTCAAAGATCAAACCAAACGCACGACTCTCGTCTATGTGTCTATGTACCGCAGCGGACGTGGACTTCATGTCCACACAGCTGAGAGCTCTCCGGAGCTCGCCATCTTCCGTCGTACTTGTTCATAATTAACAAATTTTCAATTTAACATATATATTTACATAAAAAAATAAAAACAAAATGCCCCTTGAACCCTCAAGAACAACAAGAACGAACCGACTTGTGATGTTGAATTTCTGCGAAATATATGACCGTTGCGATGTGAATTTCTCTGTTTCTATATTTTTTTTTTATAAATAGGGGGGAGAAGGCACATTCCCGTTTCCAACAACACAAACAGAGCAACACAAACAGAGATATGAAGAACACGAACGACCTCTGTATTTTGCTCTTCGTCATACTCGCCGTCTCCTCCTCCTCCCACCGCTCTTCGGATTCTTCCGACGAGGAGCCCTCTTCCGCCCGGCGCTATTCACATGTTCAGATCAATGAGATAATACCGCAGCCCTCGGCCCAGTCCAAGCCATCTTCTGCTTCCGGTAAGATTTTTCAGTCTTCAATTTCCATTTAGTTCTTTAATTTCCGTTTTTTCATTTTCTTTTTTAATTTCTTGTTTCTCTCGTCAGCCACAGTCGATTTAGGCAAGAATCCGGCGCAGCCACAGCCCTCTGATTCCGATGAGGAGGAGCGGAATGTTCAACCACCGAAGTCCTCTTCTGAGGCGGCACAAATCAAGATTCAGCCGCCCTCTTTTGACGAGGACTACTTTTTTCGCGGGGATGATGATGACTTGGCATCCGATTTCGGCGAGAATCCGGCGCTGCCTCAGCCCTCGGATGAGGAGCCACCGAAGCCCTCTTTTGAGGCGGCACAGCCCCAAATCAAGATTCAGCCCTGTATGTTTTTCTTGCTTCTTTAATTTCTTTTTTCTTTCTTTAATTTCTGTATGTGAAGACGACGATACGGACGAGTTCAATCTTAATTTCTTTTTTTTTTCCCCTCATTTGGTGGTGAAGACGACGATACGGACGAGTTCAATCCCGACGAGGACACCGAGAATTCATAGAGTTCGGACTCGGACTCGTCCGAGTCAGACCCCTGGGACTGGAATGCGTCCTCATCCGACGATTCGTCTGACCTCTCCGACGAAGAGCGCGGAAGATGGTGGCCGTGGAAGTTTAACCGAAGAGGTGAGTACTTTCCAATTGAGTTTTTTTTGTTAATCTGAATATTTTTTTAATTCAAGATTGTTTCTTGAAGATTTCTACCGCTGGATCTGGGTCCGTAGTTATTTGGAGCGCCGTCGAATCGTCCCAGATCTCAACCGAGGCGAAGCGTGTACAAGTACTGCCCCTACCTTGCCCGATGATATAATCGCGTTTGCCTGAGCCGGAGGACAGAGTTCGAATGGCATCCGTCAACCATGACTGGAGGCGCATTGTGGGTGATGTGTCATATCCGGCTCACAGGGATCGTCGCGAGAGAGAGCGTGCGATGGCGGATCGTATCTTTGCCTGTTCTGGAACACGGTGGATCAATTTACTGGCTTTTTAATCATTATCCCTTCAGATACCCGGAGATGGCGATGCATTGGGCAGAAGATGCTCGAGCCTTTATGAAGTTGTTTGGCTTAAATAATCCCAAACGCTGGACCTTTCAATATGTTAACACAGTTGCCAGAAGCCTATACACGAGCTTTGTCCCCCCCTTTCCCTTCTCGGAGGACTCGGATTCTGATTCTGATTCCGATGACGATTAGGGAAATCGTGTTTCGAGCCGGGTTTCAATTTCAATTAGGAAACTTCGCGTTTCGCCCAAATTAGGGTTTCCATGTTGTTTTTTAGCTTAGTACTATAAAAATTCATTGATTTTTTCGCGGCCACGTTATTTTACCACTTCCATTTTTAATTTTTACATACAACTTCGTTCAAACGCATTATCGCAATCGAAAATCAATTTCGTACTCAATCTCACGTTCGCTCTCGTTCGCTCCCGTTCTCAGTAGACCGCAATATTAATGTCGAACGACCCGTAGAGACCGCACGCGAACCAGAGAAGGACCTCGTCCGAGCCCTTCGTTTTCTCAAGGACGCTCCAATGGGTTCCTCCTGCCGATTCAACTCGGCTTATGAGTGCTGACGTAGGTTTGAACGCCGATGATTCGAGGCTCGTCCGCAGCGCCTATGCTTTTCTTCAAGATCTGGGTTTCTTGCCCAGTTCAAGATCTGGGGTTCTTGCCTCCCCTTGATTCAACAGGTGTTTGATGGCTTTAAAAAATTTCAACTTTTTTATGCTTCGATGAATTTTCGTTGATTCATCGACTGTCCCTTTAATTTTGTTTATAAAAGTTTTGTTTTCTTGTTAGCTTGGATTCCACATTCCTTGAATTACATATTCAATTAGAATTTGTCGAGAGAGCAGTAGGCAATTACATCGTATTTTTGAAATGAGGTTTCTATTGGCAATGATGATAAAAAGGCCGGACTTATGGCTGCTACTATTCGGTCGGTAGTAATCCAACGAGATTGCTATTAGGCCGTACTGTCGTAGTTTCTCCAATTATGTTTTGCAAAAATGAATCAATTTTCTTATTGCTTAATACATCAGCTTTAGTGCTTCGCAGCATAATTTATACCTTCCCAATTTGATCTTCTTCTTACAGAGTCCTTAGATTGGTTTTCTTGTAAAATCTAACTCATGATTGACTTTTGAAATTGTCATTTCTTCACACCTCACTTAATAACTTAGCAGCTACTTTTTGAAAGATATCTATCTACATTGAACATGTTTAATATTTTTTCCCTTTTCTGTTTATAGGTTAAACTGGTTTTTGGTATGGTTGAGGGAACAATTTTTGTTGTTGATGCCGACAAAGGTCCCCTGGCTTAAACAAAATTTGTTCATGCAAAGACCTTAAAATGTGGTCTACGTCCTCTGCTTCCTCTTAATAAAGTAGATCGACCTTTAGGTATTTTACTGCAAATAATGTTGATGATTGTATAAAAATTCGTATGGTGTTAGAAAAAGTGCAAACATATTGTCTAGTTAGATGCTTTATGTCAAGCCATTTTCTTATCAAATTAATATGGTGTGTAAGTACAGCAAACATCTGATAGTTTGATGCATACAATTCTTTTCACACATTGGATTGCTAATTTTGTTGTAGAGATGAACAGGTTAGGGTTTTGTTATAGTCATTATCAAGTTTTTCATTTTGCGAATAGAAGAATAGAACTCATCTTATTTGATATGTAGTGTATTTGACCTATTAAATTTCCCTTATCAATCCGATACATTATGCTCTACATGGAATCTCAATGATAGTGCAAAAGTCGAGGCCTGCATTAAAATTGATTAGAAATTTAAAAACATTTGACTAATTGAGATGCTCAATTTTTTTTTTCTTCTGCAGGCTGAAAAATGCTTTTGTTCATATAAAAACATACTACTGTATTATTTTCTTAAGAGGACCATATTCATGTTAGAATTTTTTTTCTTTGCTGCTGAATTGCAATTCATGATTTATCTGCACAAGTTTTATAATTGTTAATGTATAACTTCCCACTTTAAATTATGTTTCTTATAAAAAGTATAATTGACGCAGAAAATTTAGACGACTTAGAAGGAGCAAAATATTGTATTGAATATCTACTATCTAGTCAACCTAATGAGAAAGTTGATGGAATCTATAATCCGATGCTGTTAAAGTATGGTTGTTCATAAAATTTTCCTTTTAGCAGTCATGATATGTAGGAGCTGCATGAATGATTAATCAATTCACATTTTAATCTACTTAACCGTCTATTGGTCATTGTATTTTAAAAATGTATTTTGAATTTATAATATCCTGTTCTCATCATTTTCTTCTTGTCCTGGAAGCATATTCTCTATTTAATTGTCTATTGGGCATTGTATTGGTAGTTACCGAAGAAAGGTACAATGAAGTTGAGAACTTGGGGTTTGATCTTTTTGTTAATCTTGGTGCCACAGGTGTTTTGTGTTGCTTGTTTTGTATTTGTTAATTGATACTATATTGTAACACCGAGTTTTCACTGTATTTCTCAAGGACAATTTATTTATTTACCTTCCTAAATTGATCTGTACATGTTCACCCTCCATCTGCTAGCCTTGATGCACTTTTCTAGATGCTGGTTAGTCCTAAAACATTTATAATTAACTTCATATCTTTCAGTGGTATCAATGATTTATGGAATCCATAATATATACATAGTTGCACACAGTTTTTAGCAACTAAATGTGTTCTGAAGATTTATCGGTTTATCCATAATTTATGATGGTTGTTTTATAATGCATTCATCATGCTGAAAGGCTCAACTCCCTTAATCTGTTCCCCCTCTGTATTTAATTTGTTTTGAATAGGTTTTGACAGAGAACTAGAATTATGCCCAGTTCCCAAACTTAGGTAGCTCCCTTCCTTGATGGTGATTATAAAAAAGTACCAACAACCCTGATTTACCTACCTGGAGACTTGTTTTTAACATATATGTACATGACACTTGTATCTTAAAAATAATAATCAACTTAATGTGCCAAATAAAGATCATGGGCCTGCAATAATTTTTTATAGGACTCTTGATTTTGAAATTTTCCACACTTTCTGGTCTCCATAAGTACAAGAACTGTATTCCCATCACAATTTGCAAATGCTGGCAAGTTTTTATCTGGATAAAGGGTTTTGACTTGGGAGTTATGGTTATCAAGGGTTGCACATTGAATTAGTTGTTAAACTCGAAGCTTTGTTAATTTGAGGGGATCATATCTTAAGAGAATATGAATGAGAGAGGACCATAATGAGAATATGGTTTGACTGGGTGTGTCAATTCGTTATCACTTACACCCCTAACTCTTTAAAATATGAAAAATTAATGTTGGAATTAGAATTAGTAAATTAACCCATTTATTTTGACCTAATTGAGATTATGTATATCTTGAGGGTGTTACATATGCATATAGAAAAAAATTACAGCTCTAGACTGAGCTTGGCTGCCTAGGTGGCGCCTAGGCCCCAAGCCAGCCACCCCGATTTCAGTCCATCAATATCCTATGATTTTTTAAAACAATTTTTTTTTAAGAATAGTTGCACAAATTGTTAATGCTTGATTTGAAGTTTAAGGTTTCCGCTGCCCTATTTCACAATTTCTGTACACAACAGCCATGGGGGTGTGCGAAAGAGATATAAAGAACGATGACTGGTTTAGGACAAAGACTCAAGTCCCGAATAATCCCTTGAATGGTGTCTCTGTGTTGTAAATAATCTTAAAGTAGGGGAGTGTATGGGGTGTTACATATGCACGAAGAAAAAAATTATGGCTCCACATCAATTGTTTTACTATTATAATTTCATGTATAATCAATTGTTTGCACAACTATGCATTATGTATTTTTTAAAATATTCTTCCAGATGTTCTCTGAGTAATGATGAAGTGATTCTATTATACAGCCTTTCGGATAACATCTATATCTAATCAGGTATAAAACTGAGAAAGGACAAAAGCTGGAGTTGATTGAAGTGGCAATTGAGGTGATAGCTCTGAAGCTAAAATTCCAGTAAATGTGATTTGTGTTCATTAACCGTTCCAGGTAAATGAGGAGCATGCGGGTATAGTAATGGAAGCTCTTTCTCACAGGCGAGGAGAGATTACTGACATGTGTCCAGTACCTAGCCATAGGCCTTGTTGTCCAGGTGTAATTTCGGTTATGTATCCTTCTATCTCGGCTTGCTTTCTTTCAGCATTTGGTGATTTATGCATCGTGATTGATTTCTGAGTATGTTTTTCCAGCCAGAATACCATTCTACTGTTATCGTTTTATGCTTTCCCTTAAAATGATCGGTCAAAAAATTGACGTCCTTAATGATAATTTTCGTCAGTTTTCTAGAATGAATGTACTTACCAGCATAGTTGTGGTGTTTTGACACTTACTACTTGCCTACACTAACAATTTGCTTGTGTGAATGGACATATTTTCATCTTATAATTTTTCATACATGTTTCTTATGAAGATTATGAAAATTATCGCGGCTCTCTCGGAAATGTCAGGAAAGGAGTACTGGTACTTTATCACGTCACTTTTAATTTCACTGTTTTGTTACTACAGTATAATCTTTGTAATATAGTTATTAATATTTTATAAAATATAAAAAGAAGTTGATTTAATATGCATATCACCTTGCTTGCAAAGATTCGTAGTGCAAGTTAGTAGTTTCCGTAACTGTTTTGGCTATACCATATCTTCGTGTTTTGTTTTGTTTTTTCTTTTGTTGAAGCTATTATGTTTGCGTGTATTTTCTTCTCCATAGGTGTCGCGTATTTCAACAACTGATGGCTGGAGTAAGGTTGAAAAGTTTGCGAGACCATATCCTCAGCTCAAAGAGGTAAAGTTCGTGGGATATCGTGATTTGACACATGACATGAAATTGGTAATGCATATCCTGGAGAATGCCTACCTCGCTAGAGAAAATCCTAGAAAATTTGACACATGACATGAAATTAGGTGTAATATTAGTATATTATTCGTTTAAATAAATGAATTTTTAGAGTTTATAAATGAATTTTCAAAATCCCCATCTTCAATCCAACCCCGTTCCTTTATCGCCCTAAATTGATAATTCGAGCCAAATTACTACCATACGACGCCGTCAAAATTTTGCGCCGCTACGTTTCTGCGGTTGAATTATCTCCACCGTGTTCCGCCTGCAGCGACTTTTCTATGCCCCTCGTGTAAGTGCTGATTACTCATTAAAACATTCTGTGTTTTGTTTTTTCTATTGATCTGGATTAATATGCTATGTTGTCCAAAGATCATCTTCTCGGTTGTAGAGATACTCTGAAATTTGAATGCTGGTAAATAGTGTTGTTATTGA
Organism: Euphrasia confusa; assembly: GCA_954870475.1. Classification (NCBI taxonomy): domain Eukaryota; kingdom Viridiplantae; phylum Streptophyta; class Magnoliopsida; order Lamiales; family Orobanchaceae; genus Euphrasia; species Euphrasia confusa. The sequence goes on from OX940967.1 coordinate 26,892,870, forward strand.
GGAAATCCTTTTTTTTTTTTTTTTTTGGATTTTTATATGTTATTTGTTCTTATGATTTTGAGTGGTCATATTTACAATCGGGGAATCTATGTAGATTTTCCAATGGGCTATATGGATTTTTCGGAAGCAATGAAGTGGCACTATTAACACTCTATTTTCCCTTTGGAGGTTTTAGTTGGTTTGCAAAATTTTACTGGATTTTTTTTAGTGTTGTACCTATGCATTTTGTTCATGTATGTAAAGCATTTGCAAAAAAAAGCTTGTTTATGTTATAAACAGATCTCACTTTTAAATAATCATTAATATCTGAATAAATTGTGAATGGAATTATTTGCTATTCTAATTTAATTATTTAAATATAATAATTGTATTCTGTTATGTTTTTTTTGGCGTGGCCCCAAATTACAACTTTTTGCACTATAACAAAAGTTTAATTGATGTATTTATTTATGTATTTTTAAAAAACTTAAATAGATTTTTTTTAAATGCTAATTATTGTTGATATCGTTGGAAGTGTTGTACGTCGTCATTTGTCTCGAAACAAATGACTTATTCAGATCTGGAATTCCATGTACTTTTCCGAAGATTCTTACTTCTCTATGTTCGTCTTCCGACCTTTTCCAACCTTTTTCTTACTTTCTGTATAACAATATCCGTCCTAAATGCAAGTCCTAATTAAATGTAGAGTGATATATACATTTTCGAAGAAGGGTAATATCATTTACAATATAAGTTGTAATAAAACAAATGTGTATTCGAATAAGGGTAATATCATTTACAATGTAAGTTGTAATAAAATAAACGAGGAGCAGAAAAGAATAGAAATGATGGTTTAATAGTGTACAATAATGCAAATGAAAGCAAACATTAAAAATTATAACAACAATATTGAAGTTAATTTGTGGGGTGATGGAGGATTAAAACAGAAAAGAATGGAAATCATGGTTTAATAGTATGTACAATAATGCTAATGAAAGCAAACATTAAAGAATAAAAATGATGGTTTAATAGTGTGTACACTACTGCTAATGAAAGCAAACATTAAAAATTATAAAAACAAAATTGAAGTTAATTTGTGGGGTGGTGGAGGATTGAAACCATGACTTATTAGTCTCAAAAAGATAAAACAATAGTACTTCTTAATACCTATAACCAATGAACCAATAACTTTATTTGTAAACTAAAAAATAAATGAGTAATACTCAAGTACTTGTTGCGTCGCCCGAATAGTTATTTTCGATGAACGGCCGGCCGACCGGAAACTACTCCCCGAGAGCATTGTCGTTCAACGAAAAAATTACGGAAAACGCATTTTAGCGTGCCCATCTATTCCTCTTCTGCAAGGTTTTGTTTTGGGCCGACGCATTTTTATAAAAATCATTATTTATACATTTACTACATTTATTTATATAAAATCATCACATAATTAAAACTGCATAAAATGAGTTATCTTAAAAAATGCACACTTATATTTTTTTAAGGTCTTAACTAAAAAATGAGATAAGTATCATATTAAATTTAAAATATAATTTTATTTTTATTTTTTAAATTTTACTCACAACTAATTACTTTTTAACTTAATTTTTTTTATCTACTAAGAGTAGTATTATTTTTTTGGTCAAAAAGACAAAAAATGTGCAGTATTTTTAAAATTACATATTTTTTAAGTTAAAAATATTTTTTAAATTATCCTATTAAAAATTAAAATGAGACCCAATGCCCATGATCCTTGTCATTCCAGTGTATTGGGGATTCAGACCCGGCTGGGTATATATTGGATGCTTGGTGTCTTTGTTCGGTCAAGTACGCACGTACACATAACATAATAAACACAATTACACAATGTGCATATATATGATCATCTTCATACTACAATGTTTGTTTAATTTAATTTAATTCGTGTCAAGTGAACAAATTAAAACAAAACAAATTAATTATTATTTAATTATATAAGAGGAAATTGGGATTCCAATTATTTTGTAATCGACCGCCGGCCCATAAGCAAACCGTGTCTTCATTTCCCAATTTATACATTACTACATTTTTTAGGGACGAAATTAGTTTATCCAAGTTATCATCACAAAATTTCGATTCTAGGATTGTATTGACAAAATTTGTAATGGTGAATTACCTTTTTTTCATTATGTGTGTTTTTACAACCATTTAAATTTATTTATTTAGAAATAACATCCTTTTCCTAAAAACAAAAATTTTAAAAATATTACTAAAGTCTTATAAACTTTAATACAAACAGATGGAGTATAAACATTAACATTAATTTTGAAATGTATTCAATTGTACCTTATCAAAATGTTAACTAAAACTCTTCCTTTTTTTGTATCTTTTTTTTTTCTCAATTTCCCACCGCTATATAAAGCGCTATTCGTTTCCAACACGCTTCTTTCCCCGTACACACGACCCGCAGAGAAACCCGAACCCGAGCCTCGTTCGTAACCTTCTCTCCCTTTCACCCAAGCCTAGAAAACTCTCATCCTCCATTCCAGTAATCCTTCCCCACCCCCCTCAAATCCTAATCGTCATTTTCTCACGCAGTACATCAATCCATTTCTTGGTAAGTCTCCCTATCTCAGTTCATCTCCCTCCGATATACTTTTTTTTTTTTACATTCAGAGCTTTTTAATCGTTGAATCGAAATTATGTTGAATTCAAACAGTTCACCAGACTTTATGCTTCCTGTGAAGAGAACCACAGCTGGAACGGAGCTAGGATTTGCTGATTCCGATTACGCCAAAAAGCAGTGCACCGATTTCTCGTCCGCCGCCGGTTCCGGTGCTGGTACGTCTGCCGCCGCCTCATCCCCAGTTGACATGGCCGGAGGAAGGAGTCTCAATGGAACCAACGGCAAGGCGCCGATATTTTTGAATTTCAATTTTCTAAATTTATCGAGTTCCTTTGAGTAGCTACTAGCTAATGGTTTTGTCCACTATACCTGTCTATGGTTTCTGAATAATTATTTAAGACTTGTATTGCTTTATGTTCTTTTTGGAATAGTTGCATGTAGGGTAAGTGTTGTGCTAGTTTCTGTGTTTTAGAAATGATTGTATAATACTGCTTTGTTTTTTTTTTTTCCAGCAAAGAACCTTGTTCTTGCTGGTGTCAAATCTGTTACCCCGCACGATGTGGGTACTGTGGACTGTGGAGTTATGGGATTTATCTAGCAGTTTTGTTTTTTCTGAAGAAGATTTGGGGAAGAATAGGGCTCTCGCTTCTGTACAAAAGTTGCAGGAGGTCAACAATGCAGAGATCATTGGCACATTAACTAGTGAGTTGACTAAAGAGCACTTGTCTAATTTCCAGGTACATTGATTTGAGTTTCTCTATGTCTCTAATATGTACCGTATCAATATACAACTCTTATGGGCTCATGGCTTGAATGCTTAACTACCATTATGTTTTTGAGCTTATGTGTAACCTTTGATTTATGAATGATTCAGTTTTTGCATGGGCCAACTATGTATTTTAATTGTATAATGTATGTTTTACATTCTTGTAATCATCTAATTTGCCTCTGGTTGTGGGAGAAATTGGATTCACATGGAAATGTTTTAAAAATCGTGAAATTTTGTATTTGCAGATTTTTACCTAATAATCACTTGCATTAACAGATTACATGCTCCTTTAATGAGTTAGATTCTGAAGTGTACAAGACTGATATAAGCTCTTTTGCAGATGTATTTGAATTTCCTCAGATGTGGAGGCAAATGATGAATGGTCGAATCGAGGTGCTCGGGGTTGTGAGGGGCGATACGAAAGAAGAGTCATCGGCCTTGTTTCATGTTCCCGGCATGGTTTTTCGTTTCAAGTTCTCTGATGGGAGCTTTGAGGTTGTACTCGACGTCAGACCCATGGACTTTTATCGACCAGACGAGCTGCAGTTTACTCGATTCGATACCTTTCGATTAATCGAGAATTTGCCTCCACCTATCTAATAAATTAGTGTGCTTTTATTTGTATTTTCATATATTGATTTACAAATGTTTAAAATATTAATATTAGCTTTTATTTTCTTTTCATCCAATATTTTGTAATAATTTGTTAGGAAAAATAATTATTGCGCTGATTGAAAGAATTTAGCAGAAAACTAAAATAAAAATTATAACTTTTTTAAAGATTAGTGTATTTTTATTTGTATTTTTAAATATTGATTTTAAAATGTTTGTTTTCATATAGTATTTTCTATTTTTTTATAAAAAAAAATTAATCTTAATTTGTATTTCTTTTGCGTCCAATAATTTATTATGAAAATCCATTATTGCTCAGACAAAGAATTCTTAGTTTGTATTTCTTTTTCATCCAATAATTTATTATGAAAATCATTATTGCTCTGAATAAATAAAACTAAACTAGAACTGTAATAAAAAAAATTATAACTTGTAAATAAAAAAATAACTTTCTTTAAACTCTAAAATTTATGGTTTACAAACAATATTATATGCCAATTATCATTTTTTAAACAATATTATATCTAATTATCCTTATATTTTAGTAAGTTCTAAACAAATTTTGTAAATTTAACCTAAAATTCATTAATAAATAATTATAAATATTTTAGTAATTTTATTATAAATAAATATTTCATAATTTTAAATAAATAAAAAGGTGTGTGCGGCGCAAATTTTACACTTAATTAAATAGATTTAATTATTTTAAAATTTAAATAATCATTAATATCTGAATAAATTGAAAATAGAGTTATTCGCTATTCTAATTATTTAAATAAAATGCGTTTCCCTATATTTATTTAATTTCACCAAAAAAATCTAAAAAAACAAAAAGAACTATAATTATCCTTATATTTTATATTTTAGTAAGTTTTAAACAAATTTTGTAATATTAACTTAAAATTCATTGATAAATAATTATAAATATTTTGGTAATTTTATTATAAATAAATATTTCATAATTTTAAATAAATTAAAAGGTGTGCGCGACGCAAATTTTAAACTTAAATAGATTTAATTATTTTAAATTTTAAATAATCATTAATATCTGAATAAATTGTAAATAGAGTTATTTGCTATTCTAATTATTTAAATAAAATGCGTTTTCCCTATATTTATTTAATTTCACCAAAAAAATCTAAAAATTAACTTAAAATTCATTGATAAATAATTTAGTAATTTTATTATAAATAAAGATTTCATAATTTTAAATAAATTAAAAGGTTTGCTAATTTTATTATAAATAAAGATTTCACAATTTAAATAAATTAAAAGGTTTGCCCAGCCCAAATTTTTCACATTTAATTATTTTAAAATTTAAATAATTATTAATATCTGAATAAATTGTAAATGGAGTTATTTGCTATTCTAATTTAATTATTGAAATATAATACTGGTATTGATGTATTTATTTTTGTATATTTCAAAATTTTTAATAGATTTAATTTTATTTAAATATTAATTATCTTTGATATCCTTAGAAGTGTTGTACGTGGTCATTTGTCTGGAAACAAATGACTCATTCAGATTCGGAATCCGTGTACTTTCCCGAAGATTCTTATTTCTCTATGTTTGCCCGACTCTATCCAACCTTTCTCTTACTTTTTGTATAACGATCCTAAATGCAGGTCCTAAATGTAGAGTGATATATACTACTACTTTATCTCCACAATCTTTCATTCCTTCTTATTCGAATGCGAATTCATGAAAATCTTGTTATTATGTAATGGGTTGTTGTTACTGCAAGAGACAAGTTTTATTACCGTTATGACAAGAAATGTATTCTTATAAAAGATAAAAATACGTAATATTAAAAAAACTAAGAATATAGCTTTAATAAAATAAAATATTTTTTTAATAACTTTATTAAATATTTTATATTATAATTTTTAGAGATGTTATTGTGTAATGGGTTGTTGTTGCTGCAAGAAACAAGTTTTATTACTTATGGCGAGAAATGTATTCTTATAAAAGATAAAAATACGTAATATTAAAAAAAATTAAGAATATATCTTTAATAAAATAAAATAACTTTCTAATAACTTTATTAAATATTTTATATTATAATTTTTAGAGATGTTATATTTTTATTATTACCACTAAGGAGTAAATTCTAAAATTATGTAAGAAAACGTGGTGTGAAAATTTTGAGAAAATTGCATAAAGTGTTATTCCTACCAATTATATTTCCGACATTCTCTTACTTTTCATTTATTTTTAAGTAAATAAATAATAAAATTAATATTTAATTCAAAAATAAAACAAAATAATTGTAAATAAACCTATCAAATTTTTTGAATTGTAAAATTAATTTGTTTTTATTTGTATTTTCAAATATTGATTTACAAAAGAAAGTTTGTTTTTTTGTATTACTACACTCCTAAATGAAATTTTAATTACAACTTCTCATCGTTGATTTGATTGCAAAAAATCAATGCCGCAAATTGTTTTTTCGTAAATCATTTTCATCCATTGGTTAATCTAATATACTCCCATACATATTTGCACTATATTTTTCTAAAATACTTAAATAAATATATTAGATACACTTATTTAAATTGGAAATGAAGTTTTAATTGTTATATTTAATGCCAATTGGATATATTTAAATAGTATTAAGAGTAATATAACTTCATTAACATAAATAGTTATACAATTTAATATTAAATACACCCCTCCTCATTAAATTTTTGTTTATTCATTTTCTTCCACCCATTAATTTTTCATTCTCTTCCATCCTCTCCCACCCCATTAATTTTTCATATTTTTAGCTTTTTGATTTTTTTGTTTAGATCAATTGTAATGTCTTGAATTTGAACCTTAAATTTTAAATTAAATTCAAGTGCTCAATCAACTGAGCTACCAACTTCTTGACGAATTTTTTGTTTCTTCTTGGATGATTTTTTTTTTTTTTTGCTTTTGCTATTAAAGTAGTAATCGTACATAACTGAAACACGAGAGAAAAAGTTTTTTCAAACATACTTTTTTTTTTAATGAAATTCACTTTAAGTTCATTGTGTCTTGTACTGATTTTGCTCAAATATTATTTATTTTATTGTGGTTTGTAAGTTTGTTTTCTTATTTTCTTCTTGATTTAGTAAATTGATATTATTTTTATTTGATCGTTTGGTGCTTTTCTTCTTCACACATCATAGATTAAAGGGTCGTCGGCTCGATCACTTTTCAAGATTTTGCTAGCTTGTAAAGGGCCTGCATACCCGGAAATTTCCCGTCTACGAAACCGAGAAGGCAATGACCCCAGCTCTCCTCAATGCTCAGCAGCTCCTCTTTGGCCACAACTAGAACATACGGTTCTGTGGGAATATACATTTGTCCAAGTCTGAGAGCTACTTGGAGACAGATTTGCAAGAGTGTAATGGTGTAATGTAATACAACTTTACTAAGTGTTAACGTTATACTCCGTACGTGTCACGTGGGAGGTAATGTTTTTTATAAGTGCATTATAGGTATATTAAAGTAGTGTATTAAGTAAATGTAATCAAATAAATATAATATTAAGAGGTGTATTTAATAGCTTGTCTACTTAAAATCATCCTATATTTTAATTTAATTGTTATATAGTTTTATGTACTAATGTACTGTATTTTTTTTTGCAAAATCCCCATCTCCAATCCAACCACGTTCCCTTATCGCCCTAAACTGAGAATTCGAGCAAAATTACTACCATACGACGCCGTCAAGTTTTTGCGCCGCCCACGTTTCTGCGGTTGAATTATCTCCACCGTGTTCCGCCGCCTGCAGCGACTTTTCTATTCCCCTCGTGTAAGTGCTGATTACTCATTAAAACATTCTGTGTTTTGTTTTTTCTATTGATCTGGATTAATATGCTCTGTCGTCCAAAGATCATCTTCACGGATTTAGAGATCCTCTGAAATTTGAATGCTGGTAAATAGCGTTGTTTCATCTAATGATAAATTAATCGAATCCTTTTTTTTTTCTGGATTTTTAAATGTTATTTGTTCTTATGATTTTGAGTGGTCATATTTACAATTGGGTGATCCTAGTAGATTTTCCGATGGGCTATATCAATTTTTCCGATGCAATGAAGTGGTATCATTAGCACTCTATTCTCCCTTTGGAGCTTTTAGTTGGTTTGCAACTGGATTTTTTTAGTTTGTACCTATGCGTCTGGCATTTTATTCATGTATGTAAAGCATTTGCAAAAAAAAGCTTGTTATGTTATAAACAGTTCTCGCTTTTTGTCCACAAGGCACCGGAAATTTAGTTGGTCTCCGTGTAAATTCAAGATGTGTTTAAAGACCTGTTTTTTGAAAAGAAAAAAAAAACCATTTTGTCATTCGAGACGTGTTTAAGTTCTTTTGTTATTATTCTCTTAATCCTATCTCTACTCAGCTGTGTAATTCTATTCCAGCACGAACTCTCTAAGAAAAGTATATTTTACCAAGCAAGAGTTAGTTCAGCGATATATGGCATCGAAACGGAATATCCGCTATAGCCGTCTTTCTGTGGACGAGGGTGATGATTATGATGGCAGTAGCCGAACTCGACATGACCCTAGATTCGATTATACGCCGAGAACCTTCGACAGAATCCCTTGGAAGTCCATTTGTCTAGCACTTTTTCTGCTCCTCCTTGGGTGTATGCTTATCTTGCTTGCGATTTTCATCTTCACCGGTCACATGGGAGGGGAGGTCTCCCAAGCATACGGCCTCTTAGGTTTGGGATTACTGACCTTCATGCCAGGTTGCCTAATTCGCCTCCTTATATTCATGTTCTAGATAACTAGAAAAAAAACTTTCAAATTTACAAAAACTATTTGAGATTTTCTTCTTGCATTGCATTTATCCCTTCAAAGATGTGATAGATTATATTTTTGAAATGAGTTGATGAAATGTTGGTAGATAATAAAACGATGGGGCTTTCAAGAATCAAGATGTTAAGAAAGAGTCACAATCAAAAGATAGTTACTCTCTGATTTTAATGAATTATTTGTCGTGTATAATATGGTTTGATTTTTAATGGAAGCTGACTGTTGCAGGGTTCTATGAGACTCGGATCGCCTACTATTCGTGGAGAGGTGCCCAAGGATACCGTTTTGCCTCCATTCCCGACTATTGAGGTTTTAATCATTTCTACTACTTATATTTCTCCAAGCTTGTGAGATAAAAGGTTCATATCAAGAACACATTTTCAAATGTTACGTCTCTTTGTATGCATAGAAGAAGATTTGTATTGCACTGTAAAATGTGTTCAAACTTGGTTTGTAATGTTATGAAATCAAGCTTATGAGCCCCGTCTCTGTTAGCGACACTTTATTCGGGAGAGGGATTCAATAAACCAAACTGAACAAAAACAGAAAAAAACTAAAGAATCAAACATCTTCCATGATCAATGGAAGATTTGGTGCTCAGCAAATGAGACTATTGAGTATTGACACAACAAGACTGTGTGAAAGTTGGTCGTTGACCTCATCTGAACAAGGCAACATCTGAACAAGTGCGACTTGTTTCCCCTACCGAATAAGGGAAGGGGCACCGATCCAAGCGATTGAGAATTTTGGCAAATCATAATCGAGCCAACTTGTGAGTTTCTTTCCTTCTACTTTCTACCTTTGTAATAGAGACCTCCGAAGAAGACAACCAAGAGAATAGAGATAACTCTTGTTTCACCATAAACTTGAGATAGTCGAATTGTTTGTCGTCTAAATATGTTTGAGTGGCTTACAGTAGCATGAATTTTCATTGTTTGGATGTGTTTTATAAAGAAATAGTGTATATTTATAGATTTAAAAATATAGTACTATTTTGCACATTTTCCTTTTTTGGATTTCCTAACTAAAATTTTTATTTTTATTTTACTTTAAATAAAATTTTACTTCTACTTTTTTTCATCCCTTTTTAAACTTTATTTACAATTACTTTACTTTATAACTTAAAAATATAGGTTTATCTTTTTACTTTTTGATTAAAAAGTTAAAAATAATAATTTAAAAGTATTATATATTTTTTAATCTATATGGTCATGTATTATTTTTTGAGACTAACCTTTTTTTTGGACTTAATTTCAACAATTCAAATTACTGAAGGTCATGTATTATTTGTTGAGACTAACATGTTCTTTTGAACTTAATTTTGACAATTCAGATTGCTTTAGTTTATCTCGATTACTTCAGATCGATGTTCTTTTGAATTTAATTTCGACAATTCAAATTGCTTTAGTTTATCTCGATTACTTCAGATCGATTAATTTCGTTTCAAAATAAATTAAAATAAAATATAAAAAAAATAAATTGAATCTATAATTTTAAATATACAATTTAATTATTTCATAATTTTATTAATATTTTTTAAAAAATATTTAAAAATTTATAAAAATTATTATTATTTTTATAAAAAAATCAATTCAGTTAAGTTTTAAAATTTTAAGTTTAGTTAATTCAGGCAACTTGACAAAATTTTGCACATTATTATATCTCGCAATTTTATACATTTATTTACACTAAACCAACGTTTATTTTTCACATTTTTTGAGTAGTCTAATAACTTTTTAATTAAATATAAAGTTAAATTATCAACTTTATTCTTTATAAATTAAAAAGTTAATTATTCTTTTGAACTTAAGCATTAATGCATTTATGCACCAATCAAATGATGGGGGATGGATGAGAACAGAAACATACCTACTCCAGTACACCTAAGATTTAAACGGGTCGGAAGAGTATATATATGTAATTATATTTTTTGAGTAAATTGTTTTTAGAAAGCTTGAATCTTTAAACAGCACCACCCGCCCCTTCCTTGTGAGATTCTGCTTCGGTACGTCGTCGTTTTTGTTTCTGTCAGAATTTCCATTTCCTTGCTTTCATTTTTCAATTCTCTATTTTCATCCCGTAGGAATTAAAGACCGAATGTTAGCCCCTCTCTGTCTCTCTCTCGTTTTTTAGGGATTCGTTGTATTTGCATGAATTTCTCAGATCTGTTTTTTATTTCCATTTTGGGAAAACTTCATTTTAGTTTCAAAGATTTCAGCTTTCGGGATATGGAAGGATATAGTGATTATTTTTTATTTTCGAATTCTGCTTCCTTGATTTTTCAAGTTGAAAGTAGCTGTTTGTTGCTTAATTTGCATTTTAAATTTATGTATCTAGGGTTCGGAAAATTTATCATCATTCGAATTGTGCAAAGGGGATTCTTATTTATACATTTGGAATGAAATTCAATTGAAGAAATGATGGTTGATGAATTGTGTGCTGCCTTCTAGGTCACAATAAATTTCACTTTCCGATAAAATGGAAATTCAATGATGGCTCGCCTGAATAGGAACACATTACGCGATCAAGATTATCCGTGCGGATGGTGTTATTAAATGCCACGTGCTTGTTTTCAACGTGTAAACTCTCCATTAATCCAGTTGTTACGTTTGCGTGTGTAGGGAAAGTATGGATGGACCAACCCAAGATGTTAGCAGCGTGGACTCATTCTTGCGCAACTATAAGCTCGGGAAGACTCTTGGGATCGGCTCCTTTGGAAAAGTGAAAATTGCCGAGCATGCATTGACGCGTCACAAGGTTGCCGTTAAGATACTTAACCGGAAGAAAATTAAGAACATGGATATGGAAGAAAAAGGTAAGTCATCTTCCGTTTGTGGACCCCATGATCTGTAAATGAGATTTATTATCAGTTGTCGTTTTAAGATATCTGTTTCGAGTTTTTTAACATGAATTAATTATTAATCTACACAATTCGTAACACATTTTTTTGGGTGCACCACGAGGCTCGGAAGAGATTAGGTTTTCTTTATGGATTTTCCTTAGCTATTAAACCATGCTGAATATTATCTAAGAGTGGGTTGTCTTTTTTGCAGTTAGACGAGAAATCAAGATTTTGAGATTATTTATGCATCCTCATATTATCCGTCTATATGAGGTTGTGGAGACTCATTCTGATATATATGTCGTGATGGAATATGTTAAGTCTGGTGAGTTGTTTGACTATATAGTGGAAAAGGGAAGGTTGAATGAGGAGGAAGCCCGGATTTTCTTTCAGCAGGTAAGCTGTTCCTTTTAACAGTAATTACAAAAATACCTCTTAGGTTTAGTATAATTACTAAACAACACACTCTTCTTTTAAAATCACAAATGCCACTCTTGTGGGTTTGGTTTTGTAAGTTAAACAAATGCCTTGTGAGGTACTCTGTATCTGTAATTTTTAAAGATTTGTTTTTGGAATTATTCAATACCCCGGAGTAACTAATTAATTTTTTTTATTAATTAACCCATCCTTTTTACCCAAGTCTTATATCATGCTTTTGCCTGCAGATAATATCTGGGGTGGAGTACTGCCATAGGAATATGGTGGTTCATAGAGATTTGAAGCCTGAGAATTTGCTTTTGGATTCTAAAGGCAATGTTAAGATCGCCGATTTTGGACTGAGTAATATTATGCGTGACGGTCATTTCCTCAAAACAAGTTGTGGAAGCCCCAATTATGCTGCACCTGAGGTACTTACGACCATTAGGAGGTTTTACTGACAAAAACACCCTTAAATTTTGGCCTAAATTACTAAAAGAAAAGGTTATCTTTTAAAATGACGAATACCCTGTTGGCAGTTGTTGTCTTTTTACAAAGTTCTTTACGATTTGACTAAACCTCAGGGGTAGCTTTTGTGATTCTGAAAACGTTGAAAATAAATTTTAAAAAAAATTATGGATTTTGAAATGCTTGCATCTTCTCCTTATAGGTTATATCTGGTAAATTATATGCGGGGCCTGAAGTAGACGTGTGGAGCTGTGGTGTTATTCTCTACGCACTTCTTTGTGGAACCCTTCCGTTTGATGATGAGAACATCCCTAACCTTTTCAAGAAAATTAAGGTATGTTTTCGGCTTACAACTTACTTATGTCCATGTTAAATTGGATTATTGCCAATGTGGTGCAATATTTAGTGAAAGTCGAGTCAGAATCTGCTGAAATGTATTGTCTCACATTCACCATCTTCATAAGAAGAAAAAAATTCCAAACACCCTTTGCATTAAATAAATATTACTCCTACTCCTACCCTGTTGATTTTAAAACCAAATCAAATCTAAGGGGTATTTTTTATTTATTGAAAGTAATTTAATTTTTTCTCATAGTATTTGTAAAAAGTGAACCCTAATGATTCTTTTTCATAATCATCTCCCAAAACATAATTTATCATCCCTTTCTTTCGGTTTTAGGGTGGAATATATACACTTCCCAGTCATTTATCAGGTGGTGCTAGAGATTTGATTCCAAGGATGCTTATCGTTGATCCTATGAAGCGAATGACTATACCTGAAATCCGTGCACACCCTTGGTTTCAAGCTCATCTGCCCCGCTATTTGGCTGTGCCACCACCAGATACAAGTCAGCAAGCCAAAAAGGTTTATATGATCAAAATTTGGTCCCTGCAATTTTAGGGTGGTAGCAAAATGGGCTTATAAAATGCACGATTTTGCGGAAATCGTTAACTATATAACTTCTCAATTTTTGGTTCTGCAAAATGCATTGCAAAATAGTCTTGTAATTATATAATAGAATCTCAAATTTAATAATCCGTCTTTGGACCGGTTTTTTCTTCATTTGGTTACATGACTATTTTGTAGGAAATAATAAAATGGCAAACATTAGTTAACAGGATTTTTTTTCGCAGAACATAGTCTTCACAATACCATTTTGCTATCGCCCTAAAGTTAGATGACTAGTTTTCCCAATTCGCTGAATTTGAGGAACATATAAATATGCCTGATTTTCTTATTTATTTTTACATATCCACCGAGATGTTATTTTTTCATGGTTTTGTTCTCTTTCTTATATAGTTACATCCACTTTCGTTTTTATCATGCACAGATTGATGAAGAGATTCTTCAGGAAGTGGTTAGGATGGGATTTGACCGGAATGCCCTTGTCGATTCTCTTCGAAACAGGGTTCAAAATGAGGTGAATTTTGTGATTGTATCATGTTCATACTGATATTTCCATTTTATTTATGTCCTGACTGTATATTTCAGGTTACGGTAACATACTATTTGCTGCTAGACAATCGGTTTCGTGTCTCGAGTGGGTACCTTGGATCTGAATTTCAGGAAACCATGGTGCGCATTTTTTTTCGTAACTTGTGCTCTTAAATTTCAGCTTCACTCTCTAATCTCTATATTGTACTCTTGGAAGAAATGCCTAAAACGCGATTGCCAGCTTTTGGCTAAAAGGAATGTACAATAACTTTTAGAGAGGGTGCTTTAGATTTCTGCTTCTGGTTTGACTTTTATAATAATACGTAGTATATCATTTCTTCTAAAAACGTAATTTATGTTCATTCTGATTCCGTGTTGATAGTATATTTTTTTTTTTATCTCGGCCAACTGATAAAACGTCTGCAATTATCTTTTAATGTTTTGATTTGAGTAAATCTTACCTATGTAGGAACTCGGATTTAATCATATGAATCCAAGTGAGGCTCTACTGTCTCCTGTTGCGCAAAGATCTCCCGGACCCGGAGCCATTGATTTTCAACAGTTTAGAGGACGGCAGGTTCCCGTTGATAGGAAATGGGCACTTGGACTCCAGGTTTGTTAGTTGGCGTACCTTATGTGATTCGTTTTTAAAGAGGATATATGTGAGTTTGTGAAATATTGAGCTTGTGTTGTGAATGATAATTATGAGCTTTATTTTAGTCTCGGGCTCATCCTCGCGAGATAATGACTGAAGTTCTCAAAGCTCTGCAAGAAATGAATGTTTTCTGGAAAAAGATTGGACACTACAACATGAAGTGCAGATGGGTTCGTGGGCCCCTCGTTGGGAAACTTAACAATTCCATGCACCAAAACAGCTTCTTTGGAGAAGAAGCTACTAATGTCGAGAACGATGCCAATGCCGGCCCACAAAATGTGGTCAAATTTGAAGTGCAGGTAACGTAATTGGGCTGGCATTTTATTTTCTCTATTCAGTAATCTTAATAATACAAGTAGGTCCTCCATTGGGGTCGTTGGAATCATATATCAAAGAATTTGATTACGTTTAAGGTTAACTACAAAAATACCCTTTAGATTTAGTTTGATTATAAACATCCTTCTTTGTACCTTTCTAACTTGCAAATACTCCTTCCTTCATACTGTATTTGTTTCCGTTGTACAAATTGCTTCGTCCATTAGAGTTTGAAATCGGGCTGGGCTGTGGATGGACAAAGGGAAAAATGGGCCGAGCCAGAATTCTTTTGAACTAGTATCATTTTAGGTCTAGGCCCATCACACGGTTTGAAAAGAGACCTGAAGCAGGGGGTGTTGTGTTTGTAAGGAATAATCGAGCCTTTTGTAATGAGGCTAGAAAACGATATCTGATCTTCAGAACTAGTTTACTAGTGACCTGAAGCAGGGGGGCTGATGCGAATAAATAACTAGAATGCTTGTAGCTTACATGTTTTTCTTCCTTTCTTTCTTTCAGCTCTACAAAACTCGTGAAGACAAATACTTGCTAGATCTGCAGAGAGTCCAGGGTCCGCAGTTCCTCTTTCTCGATCTTTGTGCTGCCTTCCTTGCTCAGCTTCGTGTCCTTTGAAGTTTGTTTTTAGGAGTCAAGAGAAAAACCAGAAGTTGGTTCTGTGTTGTACATATAAGAAAACTGCGTTCGCCAGCTTTGAGGGGCCAAAACTCTCATTGTTAGAGATGAATGATTGTCGTGCTCGTGCATACAAAGCCGACACATTTTTCCATTGACTCGCAGAATCGACAATTTCTGCGTTTTCGATACTTTATTTGAATAATTGTTCTATTTGACTCTTTAAATTATGATGGATCTGTAAAACTGTTGAGTAGTTAGCTGCAATTTACCAGATGGAACACAGTTAAATCCAAGGTTTTTATGCAGCCAGCTCAAGTGCGTTAATGACTCGCTTTTACATAATTCATTTTTATTTCTTATTTTATGCTTTGTAAATACTAAATAGTATGGACATATATTGTTAATATATTTAAATGATCAATTTTTTTTATAATATACTCAGAGGGTGTTTGGTAGAGCTTATAAGCTCTTTAAAACAGCTTATAAGTTGTTTAAGAGCTTATAAGCTTTTAATATTTGTTTGGTAAAGTTTTAAAAAAAGATGTTAAAAAACTTAAAAATGAACTGTTTAACAGTCTATAAGCTGTTTAAAAACAAAGTAAATGGGAGGTACTTTTTTTTAACAGCTTATAAGTTCTTGTAACTTAAACAATAAAAGATCAAAATACCCCTAAAATTATTACATTGTATATATATACAAAAATTCCAAATTTATTATTTAGTTAATATAAATATTTTTAATTTTTTTTCATATATAACAATTTATTTTGGTTAATTTTATTTATATAATATCTTAAATTGTCAAACAAATTAACATCTTATAAGTTCATATATCAACTTATTTATTAAATAAGACATAACAACTTATCATTATTTATTAAATAAGACATAACAACTTATCATTATTTATTAAATAAGACATAACAACTTATCAGCTCTTAAAACAATTTATAAGACGTAACATGTTATAAGCTCTTTTAAATAAGCTCACCCAAACGGGCTCTCAATCAGTGGTCATAAGTTTTTTGTAAGGAAAAATACCGATTAAACCTTGTTTTCAACATTTTTTGATCAATAAGACAAATTCCAATTTATGTACAAATTAGGCATTTTTGTTCTAATTGGACCAAAAAAATTATCTAGAAAGACGAAAATATCCTTAATCGACTATGTTGATTCTATGAATTCATTAAATTTCATAGTTTTAAAGTCCAAAAACATCTAATGAACTCTTAATTGAATACCCCTCCGTGATGCATGCGTAAAAAGAGATTATCAGAGGTTTTCAAAATGAAACTTAATTGAATACCCATCCGTATTCGATTTTATTTTAATTGAGAATTGTTTAATTACGAGTGTTATGCATGCGTGATAAGAGATTATCAAAGTTTTTCAATTTATTCGATTCTGTTTTAATTAATTGCACATGACAAAATGCATGACGTACACACGCCAACAATGAATATATTCTTCTATGTTGAATTTTGTCATGGCGAGGTGACTCAATAATATTCTCTTGAATTTTTGTATATATATATATATATATATTAATGAAGATATTGATAGAATTAACACAAAACAAATTAAAACCAAATATTGAATTTTGATGGCATCTCGAAAATATTGCAACTCAATATTATTTATGATCATCATCGTTTACTTCTCTCTATTTTCATTTTGCTACACTTCACAAATTAAATCTCGTACTCACCATAATACTCTTGACTTAAGTCAACATGGTCAACTCGCACATGTTTACTTCTCTCTATTTTCATTTTGCTACACTTCACAAATTAAATCTCGTACTCACCATAATACTTTTGACTTAAGTCAACATGGTCAACTCGCACATTGCATTAATTCGTCCATGACTACTACTACGGGTATTATTATAATAATAATAATAATTATTATTATAATAATTGTAAGGATAAATATGTTTAGGCATTACAATGCCTTAAATGTACCTAGGCAGAAGTTGTTTTGCTAACATATTTATTTGTTTTCTTCTTTCTTCACAATTTAAACTGTTGTAATCACTTGTCATATTGGTGATTTGATTTAGCATAGTTCGTTAGTTGGAACGTGCTTGAAAAACAATCAACATAGAAGGTTTCTGCCGCAGCACAGCCAGGCAGTGTTATGCCGCAAGCAGTGCAAGGCTTGGACAAGAGGTTGAGTTCAGAGAATCAAGTGAAGCATGATATAAGGGTAAGGGAATGCTGAAGTCCAGATAGTATGGAAGGCAGTGCAGTGTGGCAGTGAATTCCAGAAGAACTTCAGAAGGCATCCTGCGGCAGCAGTCAAAGCAGCCTGCCCTGGTTTCTCTCAACCGATTGTTGACCTAGCAAAATAAGGAAATCAGTTGGAGACTCTCACCTATAAATAGAGGACGACCCAGCTGCATTTACTCAACAATCTTAAGCACAAGACAACACCTCAGAAACACATTTCCATCAAGGATCGATCATCACGCCTTTAGTGCCGCGACTTCACTTGTGGAGTTCGTCGAGCCATATGTTCTCTCATCTCTAGGAGAGTTCTTTTGTAGTGCTGATGATCGTGACTTTAGAATAGGTGTTATCCAGTAGCTAGGTTTCATTTGTTGTTGATTGTTCATACTCTTCGGATACGATAAACACCGAGGCATACATGTGTATAGCCTTAGGTAAAATCATTTGTAAATCCAAGAGTATTTCTTTTGTAAAGACTCGTTTCTTTAATAAAGTTTCTGGCCGTAAGGCCGTTTCGTATGTGTATAATTTAAATACACATACAAAGATTTAAATTCGTGTTCTTTACTTTTTCGTACGTGTGTGTGTGTTCGTTCGAAGTGATTTATTTTTATTAATTCCGCTGCTATTCATATACATATATCATATATAATTTTATCACTTAAACAATCTGATTATTCTGGATAAAATACTTAAATCAAGTAAATCACGTAAAACGAACGATTTATCTGTACAAGGCATCGTGCTGCGGCATACGCTGTTCTGCCGCAGAACACTGCCTTGTCTAGGCAGCGCATTTCACTGCGTTTATTTACTGCCTACGACTTTCAAGTGGTATCAGAGCGGGCACTAGACTTACTTAGTGTTTAAGGTCCGTCTGATCACGCACACTTACAATGGCAGATCCATCTTACATCGTACGAACACCGGTTGTTCTTGACGGTAGTAATTATGGATTTTGGAAAACCCGCATTGAAGCAAGGATCAAATCAATTGATCGCAGTGCGTGGCTATCCGTACTTCGAGGATGGAAACCACCTCAGGAGGAAATCCCTGAAGGCGGCAAGCTTGAAAAAGCTCCGAAGAAGTGGTCTATCGAAGAGACTGCCGCAGCTACTGCCAACGATAGGGCAAGGTGTGCCATCCTTGAATCCATCGATTGCAATATGTACAGAATTGTCAAACAATGTACTACTGCCAAACAAGTGTGGGATTTGCTGGCTCTTCATTGTGAAGGTAACAACACAGTGAAGAAAACCAAGGTCCGTATGCTTATGTCTCGTTTCGAGAACTTGCGTATGAACGAGGACGAGACGTGCCTTCAGTACTTTGGAGAATTAATGTCCATTGTTACTGAATGTGCTGACCTTGGTTCACCCATTAGCAACCCGGCAGTGTGTAGTAAGATAATGCGATCGATGAGTAAAAAGTTCCTGCCGAAGGTCACTGCCATAGAAGACAGCGAAATGTCTGAAGAAGATTTTGTTTCATTAATGGCGATCTTCAAGAACTATGAACTGAACCATGAAGATCGTGAAACTCACGGGAAACCACGTCCACGAAGCGACGAGAGGAACATTGCCTACACCGTGGCAGAGCCCGACGGCAGAGAACAAGGCAATAGTTCTCAAGGCAGCAGCCCCACCTCTACCAATGACTTGACCGATGAAGAGATCTACGAGCTACTTGGATCTGATGGTGGCGATGACCAGTTTGCGTTTCTCGCCCGGAAAATGGATGCTGTACTTGTTCGCTCGCTGAAGAAGCCGTACGATCCCCGACGAAGGAAGTTCCCGGCAAGGTCACCACAAACTCAAGATCGACGACTTGTGATCCGCCAACCAAGCACGGGATCCACCTCAAGTTCAAGTCCAAATTCAAAGGACTGGTCGAGGATCAAGTGCCACGTATGTCAAGGGATTGGACACTTCTCAACCGAATGCCCTTCAAAAGATCGAGGCATTGGAATTTTGAATTCCATGGTTGCGCAAGGAGATATGGAACAATGTTGCCTTGAAGACTCAACCACTGCGCTTACTGCTCAACTCGAAGGCACAACCCTATCTGACAATGAAGATGACAGTCCATCCAATGTGAATGCACGACGGCATGTTGCATTCTTTGCCTCTGCCGCAGAAACGACAGAAAGCCCTGCCGCAGAGACCTGCCTGTGCCTCACTGCCTCAGTCAATGGCTATGAATCCGAAGAGGAGACCATTCCCATTGATATTTTCATCGAGCTCAAAGAAAGTTTCGATGAGCTACGCATGAAATTTGCCCGGCAGACCAAGATGATGAAGATGCTTACATCAACCAAAGCCGGATATGAAGAAGAAGTGAAGAAGCAGGCCATGGCAATTGAACAAATGCTCGTAGAAAAGAACACCTTTGAAGAACGATTGAAGAAGCTAGATGTCCAGCTCACTAGAAAAGATTTAGAGGCCGAAAAACTAAAAATTGATTTTAATCGTGTAAATGAAAAACTCGAAGTTGCAAACAATACTTTTGTAAAACTGAACATGGCAACAACAAAATTAGATGCAATAATGAGTATTTCACATGTTGAACGGGAAGGCCTCGGACATCAAAAAGTTGTAGATGCCGTTTTTCCAAAGAAAAACTCAATGGACATGGCATTTGTAAAGGCATCAAATGACGATTCAAACGCTGCCGCACAATCCTCAACTCCAAAAAGGGATGAACAAACCGAAGGCAAGGCCAATGCCCCAGCAAAAGACTGCCGCAGAAGGACGAAGCAAAGGCAGGCACCATCAGGCAGGATGAAGACAAGGAAGCCCATGCCTAAGCAACATTTTAAATCGAAGAGACGATATGTTTGCCACTACTGCCTTGTACCTGGTCACATTCGACCTTTCTGTTGGAGACGCGAAGAGGACCAAGCAAGAGGATTTTACTTTCACTCCAACACTGGACCACGGCATCCCAAATTTTTCGCACACTCTATGTCTTCACGATTTTCTATCAAAAAGAAGGCAACGACGATACGCAAATGGGTGCCCAAAACTAAACTCTCTTCTAATGATTGTTTTACAAATCCCTCCAATGACTCCTCTGCCGCATCAAATGCCATCCAAAGTGCTGAAACATGCAATGTTATCTTCACTGCCCTCAAAGCTACCAAAGATGATAAGTGGTACTTCGATAGCGGATGCTCGCGGCACATGACCGGAAATAGTGATCACCTCATCAACTACAAAGTTTTTCACGGAGGAGAGGTCACATTTGGAGGAGGGTCCAGTGGTTCAATAATTGGCCGAGGCACATTAAATGTGAAAGGGCTGCCAAAGCTACAACAAGTGCTTCATGTTGAAGGCCTCATCACGAATCTCATAAGCATAAGTCAACTATGCGATGAAGGCATGAATGTAAAGTTTACTCACCAAATGTGTGAAGTGTTTGATAGTGCAGGGAACCCACTCATTCAGGGGGAGCGTTCCAAAGCAAACAACTGCTACTCCATTGGAGAAACATGCCTCACTGCACAAGTCAAAGATGACATTGACCTATGGCATCAAAAACTTGGACACACAAGTCTTGGGAATTTAGAGCGTCTAATCAAGCTAAATGCTGTTCGTGGACTTCCAGCTCTCCCAAAAATCCAGAAGACAACATGTGGATATTGCAAACAAGGAAAAATGACTCGTACAAGTCATCCAGCAATACCTGCCGCAGGACAGTCTGATGCCTCTGCCGCAGGACCTGCCAACTCCAAGGCAGAACTGTATCAAAAGCAAACCAAATGCTTTGATCTCCTCCACATGGATTTAATGGGACCAATCGAGACGAGGAGCCACTCTGGAAAACGCTACGTACTTGTCGTAGTGGATGATTTCTCAAGATATTCTTGGGTGCGTTTTCTCCAAGACAAGAGTGAGACATTTGATGAGGTGTCCAAGCTAATCAGGTGGATAAAGACCAACCATGAAGCCTCAGTAAAGAGAATAAGAAGTGACCATGGCACCGAGTTTGAAAACCAACGGCTTTCTCGTTTTTGTGACGCGCATGGCATTGCCCAAGAATTTTCTGCCCCCATAACACCGCAACAAAACGGCGTGGCTGAAAGGAAGAACCGAACCCTCAAGGAAATGGCGTGTACCATGCTGATCGCCAAGGGCCTAAGCAAGCAATTTTGGGCAGAAGCATTCAATGCCGCATGCCATATCCTGAACCGCATCAGCATACGTTCAGGAACATCAAAGACGGCTTACGAAATTCTGAACAATAGGAAGCCTAATTTAAAATACTTTCATGTTTTTGGCTCTGTTTGTTATGTTTTAAATGATAGGGAACCTAGATCGAAACTTGATCCAAAATCCCTTAAAGGATTATTTGTTGGATACTCTAGGAATAGTCATGCCTATCGTATTTTTATCATACAAACTAGAACCATCATTGAATCTGTGAATGTTGATTTTGATGATCTTAGTCGACTCAGAAAACCTAAAGAAGAAGATGTGAAAGGTTTGCTCGAGCCTGCCGCAGTAGCAGAAGTTGAAGGCAGTATCACACCTGCGCAGCCTACTGCCGCACCTACTGGCTCGAATGATGATGCTCAACCTTCGACAGCATCTCCTGAGCAATCAAACGATGATAGCACCCCACATCAATCAGATTCATTAGATGGTGAAGAGGAATCAAACCAACGACGAAGGGATCCCCCAAGGCATGTTGTCCGAAACCACCCTTCGAGTCAAATGTTGGCCAGACGCATGAGAGTTCATCCGTATATCAACTACCGCAACATGACCAAGAACATAAGCATGTCTGCCACATGCGTTGAAATAGGCATTTCCTCGTATCTCTCAACGATCGAACCGAAGAATGCCAAAGAAGCATTGACCGACGAATTTTGGTTTATGGCAATGCAAGAAGAGATGAACGAGTTTGAAAGAAACAAAGTTTGGAAGCTCATTCCTCGTCCCCAAAACAAGAATATCATCGGGACAAAGTGGATATTTAAGAATAAGTCGAATGAGCATGGACAGGTTGTACGCAACAAGGCAAGGCTGGTGGCGCAAGGCTATACGCAAGTTGAAGGCATCGATTTCGATGAAACTTTTGCCCCCGTAGCACGCATGGAGTCCATTCGTCTACTCATTGCCATTGCATGCCACCTCAACATCACCTTACATCAAATGGATGTGAAGGCAGCATTCCTCAACGGCATACTTGAAGAGGAGGCATACGTTGCACAACCAAAGGGTTTCGAAGATCCAAAACGTCCTGACCATGTGTATCAACTGCACAAGGCATTGTACGGCCTAAAACAAGCTCCTAGAGCTTGGTATGGCTGCCTAACTGATTTTCTACTCAGTTTTGGATTCACCCGAGGCACTGCCGACAAGACCCTGTTTGTTAAATTCAACTCTTCCAAAATTTTAATAGCTCAAATCTATGTAGATGATATTGTTTTTGGATCCACATGTGAGAACATGCTTAAGGCATTTACCTCTGCCATGGCATCAAAATTTGAGATGAGCATGGTAGGAGAACTAACTCATTTTTTAGGGCTCCATATCAAGCAATCATCAACTGGAACTTTCATCTCACAAGCTTCATATGCTAAGAATCTCATCAAAAGATTCCAACTTGAAGGATCCAAGCCCATGAAAACACCTATGGGCTCAACGGACAAAATCTCCCGAGGCACTGACACTGCCGCAGTGGATCAGACACTCTACCGATCCATGATAGGGAGTTTGCTTTATATTACGGCAACTAGACCAGATATCATGTATAGCGTTTGTTTGTGTGCCAGGTTTCAAGCTGATCCAAGGGAAGAACACTTGAAGGCAGTCAAACGCATCATACGCTACGTTGCCGCATCAGTCGAGTTAGGCATATGGTATACCAAAGATACCACCACCGATTTAGTCGGATTTTCAGATGCCGACTGGGCAGGAGACACGGAGGAACGCAAGAGTACAAGCGGAGGATGTTGCTTTCTTGGAAACAACATCATTTCATGGCATAGCCGCAAGCAAAACTGCATTTCTCTATCCACTGCCGAATCAGAATATATTGCCGCAGGGAGTTGCTGTACCCAACTGATTTGGTTGAAGCACATGCTTGATGACTACCACCTGGATAGCAATGTTCTTACACTCTACTGCGACAATACGAGTGCCATAAATATCAGTCATAATCCAGTGCAGCACTCAAGAACCAAACACATCAGCATAAGGCATCATTTCATACGAGACTTGGTGGAAAAACGCCTTTTAAGGATTGATCACATCCCAACAGAGAAGCAAATAGCTGACATCTTCACCAAGCCATTGGACTCAGAACGGTTCATTGCTCTAAGAAATTCTTTGTGCATGTGCACCATGCTTTAGATGCTGATCTGCATCATGCTGCCGCATTGTCATGCCTACTGAACCTCTGCCACAGCATTCTGCCTTAATCAATTTATGAGATTAAAATTTTCCGAAGGAAGAGAAAATACCCAAACCACTTTAGGCAACATGGTCAAACCCATATACATGTAATTAATACTCAATGGGTTGAGATACTATGTACTAGGTGAACTAAGTATTTAATAATTTCATTTTTGACATGGCATTATGTCCAAGTAGAGTTTAAGTACTTATGATGCAGCATGATGTTCCATTAGGATTAGATAACTGTTAATCTTTTCCTAATTTTGCTTTGTAAGCCTTGATTTTTCACACCACAAAAATATTTTACTTATTTGTTTTTATTAAAAAAAAAAAAAAATACATATGAAAAATAGAAAAAGAAAATATTCTAAAAACAGAAAAAGAGAATATTAAAAACAGAAAAAGAATATATTAAAAAAAAAAAAAAAAAAGGGATTTTTATGTTTTATTTTCTGGCAACGACCTGCCGCAGAGGAATGCCCCACTTGACCGTTGGGCAGCACTCGAGTGTGCGGCAGGCGACGGTTCAACTTCAAAAAGTAACCGTTGCATAGTTGCCCATCCCATCAACTGCCATCCGTTTCTTTTTTATAAAACTCTTTCAAGTTTTATTTTTAATATTTACTGAAATTACAAATCCTAATCCTTTTCAAACTCTATCTCTCTCTATCCATCCGATCAAGAGTTTGATGTTTCTGAAATTCTTCAACCCTAGTTTTTTTTCTTGAAACGCACGAGTATAAAATCATCATCCTTCTTGCGTTAAATCGAGCACTTTTTTTTCTCAAAACCCTAATTTCCTATCAAGAACTTGAAATCAATGGCTGGTGCATCTCCAATCCCAAATCCGTTCGCCCGCTACTTCGAGGACCCTCGATTTTTGGAGCTGGTCAGGGAGGTTCGCCCCAACGCAACGATGGACGACCTTAATGAAGGTGAATCGATAGACGCCATCAACCGACTCAAGGCTCTCAACGCCGCCGCCGCCACTGCCGCCGCGTCGCAACAGCCATCCCTCTCCCCAGAATCACCGCCACTCGATGCCGGTGAAGGATCAGGTAAGGCTTCTCCCATGAACATCTCCCCGGATCATGATGCAGGGGGAGAAACTGCCGCAGAAGAAGGACTTGCCGCAGAGGATGAGCCTATTCCCCTTCAGATCATACTCCCTGGTTTCAGCAACTCTGAACCATCCCAGACTCCTCGATCACCGGTGGTTATTTCTGGGATCGACAATGTGCTTGATTACGAGGCTGCCCAGAATGAAAGATCCCTCAACACTTCTGATTTTAAGGGCCTTTACACTCCTGAGACCTCTGCTACTGCCGCATCATCTGCCATTCCACAGGCAGACACTGAAGTGCAGCAGCAAGGGAAGAGCATGCCCTACAACATGAGGGATGATGCTGATGATTTTGACCACAGCGAGCTCTACGACAACTACCCTTCTCAGAAAAAGACCAAGGATCGCAAGCCGACCCCTTACCCTTCTGCAAATCCACCATCTGACGAGGAAGACTCCGGCCACTCCAGCCAGCAGCAGTTTGATGCCGCAGATGGCTCTGAAACAGAATCTGACCCACTGCTGCAGGATCTTGTCTCAAGGAAGCGCAAGAAGAAGCAGGTGCCCCTTCCTCCTCGCCGGCCGTCCACCAGATCCGCCACTGCCAAAGGCAAAGGCCCGGCTCTGCCCCCTACCTCAATGGAAAATCCCATTGATGTTGAGACCACCGCCGCCAAGAAGTCCCGCAAGGGAAAGAGTGTTGCTGTCGCTTCAAAAACTGACAGCTCACACAGTGGTGATGCCGCAGCACAACCCGCTGCGAAGAAAGGTGGCAAGGCACCAAAAATTGATGCCCCCAAGGAAGACTCGGATTCTGACATGAAATCCGGGAAGGGTTATTCGAGGCGATTCTGGTCGGAACGCCGTTCAGTGATTGGGCCCCAGTTCTACTCCAACAAGCCTATTCAACCGGACCGTGGTGGTGACTTGTCAACCTGTGACAAACATAAAGTTGACAGGTTCTTGAAGAAGATGAAGTTGGTCAAGGCAGTATCCTACGCAGCACCCTACTGCGAGGATTTGGTGCGCGATTTTTATGCTAACTTGCGTCCCTGCTTTGGTGATGATGGATCCAGAGGCTATGGCAAGGTGTATATGCGTGAGAAGATCTTTAACTTCACCCCTGCCGCAATAAATGCCTTCTTGGGGCGCTCTGATGTCGAGTATCCTGCCGCAATTGCTGACCCCACCATTGCCGCAGTGTCTCACCGCCTGACCAGATCACCACCTGATGCTGCCAACAACATTCCTTTCTCAAAACTCTCTTCTTTTTACTACTTTTTGTTCACTGTTGCCAGGCACAACTGGATTCCCACTACGAATGTGCATTTCGTGCACACCCAAATGGGGGAAGTCTTGTTTCACCTTGGTGCAGGTAGGCAGGTGAACTTGGGAGAGCTCATTTTTGAGAAGATTGCTTCACAGGCAGAAAACATTACCCAGACGCAGAGCCTTGCGTTCCCATCACTGATCTGGGAAATGTTGAAGATCCAAGGGCTCCCACACAATAGTGCTGATCTCCTGACCTCCGTGCCGCAACCTTACAAGTTGTCTGTTCGGGAGTACAATGATCTGCCCTGGACTGGGTTTCATGCCACAGCCGCAGTGCCTCCCACTCCAGCACAAAAGAAGACATCCAAGCTGCCGCAAACTGCTGCCCCAAGCTCATCTGCCCCACAGCCTAATATTCATGCTCGTGTCCAGGCATTTGCAGAACAAACGACTGCAAGTCATATGGTCATTATGCAGGATTACATGGCCAAGGCACTTGTGGATGCTATCACTTTCTTCCTTGAAGAAGAGGGCATTTCTCCACAAAAAGGGGGAGTACCAGCAGCAGAGGCCAAAGTGACGAGGAGCACTGTTTTGAAGATGTTGAAGAAGCGCATTGATGAAGACATCAAGGAGGTGGAAGCTGAAGAAGCTGCAGAGATGGAAGCTGCCGCAGCAGAGAAGGCTGCCGCAGACACTGCAGCAGAGATTGATGGAGAAGAGCGTGGATCGTCACCCGAGCACGATGATTGAAGAACCTGAAGGATTGCAGTTCTCAAGACCCGAAGAAATATTATTTCTTCCTTTGATTTAGTTTTTATTAGCTCTGAACAATTTATTTTAATTTCTGCTATTTGGTTATTTGTTTTGAACAATTTGTTTAAGTTTTTAATTTTGTTTGAACAATGTTTAATTTAAGTATTTATTTCCTTTAAAAAAATTTGGTGTGTTATTTAGAGGCTTACTTAGTTTAACTTGTTTTTGTTCTATTAGTTAGGTATCCAATAAATTGTTTTGTTCTACTTAGGAAGTATCAACTAAGGGGGAGTTTTATTGCCTTAGTTGTTTGTCAAGATAAATGTCATATACTTCTAAGTCAGATGTATTTCATTGAGGGGGAGTGCTCATTGCGCTGCTGCCTCATGGTTTTGTGAAGAAAGATAAAAAGGGGGAGTTTGTAAGGATAAATATGTTTAGGCATTACAATGCCTTAAATGTACCTAGGCAGAAGTTGTTTTGCTAACATATTTATTTGTTTTCTTCTTTCTTCACAATTTAAACTGTTGTAATCACTTGTCATATTGGTGATTTGATTTAGCATAGTTCGTTAGTTGGAACGTGCTTGAAAAACAATCAACATAGAAGGTTTCTGCCGCAGCACAGCCAGGCAGTGTTATGCCGCAAGCAGTGCAAGGCTTGGACAAGAGGTTGAGTTCAGAGAATCAAGTGAAGCATGATATAAGGGTAAGGGAATGCTGAAGTCCAGATAGTATGGAAGGCAGTGCAGTGTGGCAGTGAATTCCAGAAGAACTTCAGAAGGCATCCTGCGGCAGCAGTCAAAGCAGCCTGCCCTGGTTTCTCTCAACCGATTGTTGACCTAGCAAAATAAGGAAATCAGTTGGAGACTCTCACCTATAAATAGAGGACGACCCAGCTGCATTTACTCAACAATCTTAAGCACAAGACAACACCTCAGAAACACATTTCCATCAAGGATCGATCATCACGCCTTTAGTGCCGCGACTTCACTTGTGGAGTTCGTCGAGCCATATGTTCTCTCATCTCTAGGAGAGTTCTTTTGTAGTGCTGATGATCGTGACTTTAGAATAGGTGTTATCCAGTAGCTAGGTTTCATTTGTTGTTGATTGTTCATACTCTTCGGATACGATAAACACCGAGGCATACATGTGTATAGCCTTAGGTAAAATCATTTGTAAATCCAAGAGTATTTCTTTTGTAAAGACTCGTTTCTTTAATAAAGTTTCTGGCCGTAAGGCCGTTTCGTATGTGTATAATTTAAATACACATACAAAGATTTAAATTCGTGTTCTTTACTTTTTCGTACGTGTGTGTGTGTTCGTTCGAAGTGATTTATTTTTATTAATTCCGCTGCTATTCATATACATATATCATATATAATTTTATCACTTAAACAATCTGATTATTCTGGATAAAATACTTAAATCAAGTAAATCACGTAAAACGAACGATTTATCTGTACAAGGCATCGTGCTGCGGCATACGCTGTTCTGCCGCAGAACACTGCCTTGTCTAGGCAGCGCATTTCACTGCGTTTATTTACTGCCTACGACTTTCAATAATAATAATAATTATTATTTTTTCCGTTCCATATTAGTTGTCATTTTTCTTATACATTGGTTTAGGACGTAGGGAATATTATTACTATATATTATTATACAATTTGAAATTATTAAATTTATTTTAATTTTGGTGAAGGCAAAGATAGTGCAACCGCGGTGCTTGAGGTTTTCCACAAGCAAAGTCTATGCGCTGATGCTGCTGATGGTGCAATGTCATCGTCATCGTCATCGTCATCGTCGGCCGAAAAGATCCTCCGCGGAGACCAACTAAGAGTAAAGCACCTCCGTCAAAAAATGACTGCGGATCGTAGTGATGATCTCCCTGTCGAATTGGGCTATAACCTAGACAGCGGTGCCTACATCGTCCGCATCTGCCTAGGCACACCCACTAGAAAGCTACACCTCATTCTCGAATAATGCGTCTTCTAACATGACATCAGAACATTAGGCGAACGTCGAAGTCCTCAGTCCGACTCCCTTCAAAGATGACACCTCTCGAGTTATGTTGAGAAATGAAGCCGGAAACAACCGCGAGCTCCGACGACACTCGAGCTCAAGCAATAAAACGAATAACCAGAGCAAAAACTAAAATCGCACTCAATTCTTAATCACTCAACACACACCTCACTACGAGCTTGTATTGAACACTACGAACACAAACACGAAGAGAAAACACACACAACAAGACGATTTTACGTGCTTCAATCACCGGAAAAGTGATCTACGTACACGGTGGAGGGGAGATGTACAACATGTTCGCCGCTGCGAAGAACCTGCACCAACG
The DNA here is from genome assembly GCA_954870475.1 of Euphrasia confusa. Lineage (NCBI taxonomy): Eukaryota > Viridiplantae > Streptophyta > Magnoliopsida > Lamiales > Orobanchaceae > Euphrasia > Euphrasia confusa. The sequence continues at coordinate 26,922,467 of OX940967.1, forward strand.
TCGACCTCGCTCTCAACCGAGCACAACCCCGACTCCGACCAACCCCGCAATAGCTCCGATCCTTTACTTCGTCGGGCACCTTGAGCGACGGCCTCGTTCCCCCACTCGAGAACCTCTCTGTGTCGATCGACCTCAGTTTACACATTTTAGGTTGCCTAAATGGTACGTGTACTTTCTCGAAATTCTTATTGGACAAAAAAATATTGAAAAAAGGCGGTATTTTTCTTTTTTTATAAATTATAATTTAAGCAATGAAAATACAATTTAAGTTATTTGTCCAAAACAATTTAAAAACACATGTTTTTTTAAACCGAAAAATACGGTTACGAAAAGCCGGTTCGTCGGTTCCGGTCTGATATTTTTGGCCCGGTCCGGAAATTTCAGTTTTAAATTTCAAGTAAAGTATTCTATCTGGCAATGACTATTTTGTACACAAGCACGCCACAATAATTGTTGGTAAAAAAAAAAAGAAAAAGGCAACTTCGTGTGAAGCGATCTCCCGAAAAAAACACCTACGTTTTTCTCAATTTTAAATCACCAGAATCTCCAGGTACGTGGTTTCCTCTCTCGTTAATTGGGTAATTTTTTCGGAAAATCGGAGTTGGGATCGGCGATGTCCGAGTATTGTTTTTATGTATGTACTGTTGATGATTAAGTGGGCGGTTGATTATTTAATTTTTCTCTGGATTTGCCTTTGATCAGAGAGGGTAACGATGAGCGCGACGGCATTTGAAGGTTACGAGAAGCAATACTGCGAGCTCTCCGCCAATTTGGCGAAGAAGTGCTCGTCGGCAAGCCTACTCGATGGAGGTTAGTTCAAACCCTAATTCAATTTGGGGATTCCACTTTTGGTAATTCGATTTTATTCATTATTATTTTATATCATAATGGCGATTTAATGTTTCTGCAAATTGTGAATTATAGGTAAAAATTGATTTTGATTATGGTCGTGTTTAGTTTGATATAGAAATTGTGAGAGGGTATGTTTATGTTTACCAAGCTCTTGTGGCTGATATTTTTTAATTTTTCCGTTGGCGGGATATGGTGTGATGCATGAAATATGATTGTTTTGAGATAGATTGTTCTTATTTAATTTTGATATAGTTTCTCCAAATCTAATGCATGAATTATTGGTTTTCAGATAGATCGCTTTTATGTTATTGTGGTGTATATTTATATTTTTTTCTTTTAGTATGTGTATTCCTTATTCCTGCTGACAAAACTGATTGAATGGGATATCAATTTCGTAATTTTCTGCAGAGCAAAAGAAGCAGAAGATTTTTGAAATAAATACTGGAATCGACCAGGCTGAAGCTTTGGTATAGACCAACACACACACATTATTTATACATGTTCCCCTTTTTATGGTGGTCACTTCTTTTTTCCTGAGATTGGCTGCTGAGATTCTCGCAGATCCGGAAGATGGACCTTGAGGCCCGCAGTTTGCAACCCAGCATCAAGGCAGTGCTTCTTGCCAAGCTGAGAGAATACAAATCTGACCTCAACAATTTGAAGAGTAATGTAAAACGAATCGCGTCAACAAACTTGAATCAGGCCAACCGAGATGAACTTCTGGAGGCAGGAATGGCTGATACATTGGCGGTATGTATAAAACCTTTTAGGATGACGTCTCTGTGATATGCTTTTCATTTTGTCCATCCAGTCATTTCCCTTTTGATGTCCTTTCTTGAAGATATATGTTTCTGAAATTAATTGTGTTGGTGTTTCTTGTCTCAAATTGTCACCGTGAGGTTTGGCCAAATTGCAGAAAACACCAGCTATCTTTGAAAACTACAAAAGCACCCCTGATGTAGATCCATCTTACGTTTATCAATTGATCTGTCAACCTTTATAAATATTACAAATAAAAAAACTTTACATTAATATCCCTCTTTTTTTTCTTATAACATGTCGAAAAATAGGGGCTATCTGTAATATTTTGAAATTCGAGGAGCGTACTTGTAACATATTTCTGACAGAAGTTGTGTCAGGAGAATCGAGTGTTGTATAAATGGACTTAAACCTCACGTGGGCTTTGGAATCATTAAACTTGGCTGATTAACTTTAAATACCACACATCTTATTTGTAATTATCCCTATAATTTCTGCCCTACATAAATTTATGTAGTCCTATAGTACAAGTTATTCCCCTTTCTATGCATGCCTTTATTTATAACCCTTTTGATTTTACGACAGGTGTCGGGGAATCAAAGGGACCGATTGTTAATGTCAACCGGAAAACTGAACAACTCCAGTAACAGGATTCGGGATAGTAGAAAGGTCATGCTGGAGACTGAAGAGCTTGGGGTCTCACTTCTCCACGACTTACATCAACAGCGACAGTCTCTCCTACATGCTGATAACACGGTACTTTTATTTTGTCTTTTATTCTTACAGTACCTTTTTTTTTCAGGTCCCTTAATCTAAAGAAATGATATTGAAATTCGGTTATAGGTCTGATTGATACATGGGGAAATCCACTCGAGTGCCTTGTATTGATAACAAATTGGGGTTGTTTTGCTACTGAAGATTGATAGTTCATATATTTTGTTCCCGTTATAAATTCACTTAATCCGTTTTAAAAATATACTTATCATGAGATCTTATAGGGAGAGCCTCATTTACCTTTGACCATATTAATTTCAAAACTGCCCTCTACTAACACCTTAGAATTTCTATCATCTAATTCTAAATCTAGCTTAATACAAACACTTCAACTGATTAATAAAAAAAAATCCTTGAGTTATGACCTAATTAAAGGACAATGGCAATAATATTCCTGTTGTGAATCAGCTCATTCTGAAATTGTAGTCGGGTTTTATTATAATCAAGTCAAACTCAAGGGTACCTTTTTCCTGTGATTTTATCTCTAATACTATCTAACTCTTATAAGCTTGATTTCAGAAGCTTTAACTTTATGATTATGTTTAGCCTTGTCCAACGAATTCACACTTTGTCCGTTTCAGATGCACGGTGTGGATGACAACATAAGCAGGAGCAGGAAAATAATGACTAACATGTCAAGGAGGATGGATCGAAACAAGTGGATGATTGGTACGATAATCACAGTTCTTGTTATTGTTATTGCTGTGATCCTGTATTTCAAATTAGTCAAGTGAACCAAGACCATCGAAGTGAAGAGGTTCTATTTATTATTCTGAGATTCAATTTGTAGTACATGTAAATTTGAACTTCTTGTGATTGTACTTTTTTTTCGTCTTCGGAACATGATTGTACTCTTAAATGAGAACTACAATTTTTCTTTTTTATTTAAACTATAAAAGTTGATGTGAGTACTGAGGTTTGTTATGGACTTATGGGGTCTGCCTGTAAGTTGCAAGTGGATGGTTAATATTACCAACAACTGATTTACCATGATAAGAAACTATTTTTTGGTATCGTCTCTTGGATCGTTTGAGTACAGTATAGTATAATGTTTCTAACGTTTGTGCTTGTTTGTTCAAAATTTGATTTATTCTTCATGTGTTGATACACATTAAAGTTTATAGGTAATTTTGTTCGAATACTAGTAATATTGCAGATGGTATATTTTTATTGACATGATTAGCTTAGATTTCTCTAATATGTAAGCAGAGAAGTGTAACTATAGCAATTGGGGGATGTAGCTCAAATGGTAGAGCGCTCGCTTTGCATGCGAGAGGCACGGGGTTCGATCCCCCGCATCTCCATCAACTCATAATTTTAGTTGAAATTAATTGATTAAAATTGAGATTTCTTTAAAAGAAAATCAGAATCATGAAAAATTCTTTATGTTTTAATAATAAAAATTGATGGAATTTGTGACTAAAATTACATATTGAATTGAAATTAACTAATTTTTTTTATAAAAATAATAATATATTTTTTTTATAAATTGTTAGATATTTTTTAAAAAAAATATCAAAATTTTAAAATCCTTCATGTTTGATTATTTATTTTATTTTAATTTATTTTAAAAGAAAATTAATCGAGCTGAACCAATTGAGTGTGAACTGAACTAAAATAAATTAAACTAAAATTAACTGAAATTATATCTAAAAAATAAGTTCTTATATCTGAACAAACACATAATTTTAATATTTTTATTTTTTCAACATAGGTGACTTTTATGCATTACTACTATTAATAATTAAATCTTACTAGTTTAAAGTTTTTAATTAGCTGTAATGTTTGAAACTTCAAAAGTAGTCAAAAAAAAGTTTTGTTTGACATGTAGTTGAAATGAAGTTTCCAGAACATCACACTTCAATTAAATAGTACGGAGTACTAATTATTGTCACTTTCACTTTGACGTTTCCTGGTTTTTCACTCTCTTTTTCAAGTTTACGTAATTACTAGTACATAATTCAATCGTTCATTCAATGCATATTGTAGTAATTTGAACTTTTCAAACCACGAACTATTTATACGATACTTCCTCGGTACTACTATTACAAATAGTGTGTAAAGATAATCAAGTGTACATTGGACAAACTACTAGTAATATATTTTCAATTTACAAAAATAGTTTTAATTTTTTTTATTTATTTCATATGTTATTTTACTTTTTTCAATTAAAAAAAATATAATAAAAACTATTTTTTTTAATTTATGTGGTCATCGAAATCTGACTACTTTTCTACGGAAAAAGAATACTAGTAGTATATTGTAAAGGTATTATTATTGTAATAATAATAATAATAATAATGCATCCGCATGACCCACCACCAAAATCAGATTTGTTTGGATACAGAATTAATAGTAGTACTGCTGTCATTGGAAACCAACTTGTGGTGTCTCCGCACCCACCACGGCACCACGAGTGTTGTTTTCATTTTTTATTTATTTTTTAATAAATAAGCATCATTTTCTTTACCAAAATTGGTATAAATGTTTGCAGCATATTTGGTTGTATATGTTTGTTTTATAACAAATTAATTAAATGATAATTACTAATTAATGTTTGCAGCATTATATTCGTGATATATATATATATATATATATAAATTATTCACTATCCAACAATTATTATTCTCTGTGTTTAAAAATGTAAATTTAGCAACATAATTGTATTTATAAATAATCCACTACACACAAAATATTGCTCCCTTTCTAAACTTATACTGCAAACAGGAATATTAATTTTCCTACTAAAAATGTAAATTCAGCAACAAAAAATGTAAAAATGTATTTTTGAATATTAAAAATATTATTATTAATAAAAAGAGCCAAAAAAAATAAGAAAAGAATACACGCTCCCTATCTTATAACACTATGTACAATTTTTTTTTAAGTCTCACAATAATATAGGCACATTATTATATTGTTTGTGTCTCAAAGAAATTTCACTACTAAATTACCAAAGAAGTAATCTATCTATACATATATAATTTCAGGATCCACTAATGCACGTGGACCAATAGAAAGACAATAATAATGTTGTGTTCACACTATAAATTATAAATAAATAAATTATAAATTATAAATAATAATATTATTAAACATATTCAAATTATTATATATAAATTATAAATAGTAATTTGAAATTATATATTTTTGGTAATAATAATTAATAATCATCTTAAATATATACGTTTATATTTTTCTTCTCAAAATTCTTTTTTATTTTATTAATATTAATTTAATTTCTATTAATTGTATCTCATAAAAATCGATCTCTTCCTATTTTCTAATAAAAAAATTAATCAAACTTTTTAGGTATATTATTTAGTTATATTATTCTTTTTTATTTCATTAATATTAATTTAATTTCAATTAATCGTATCTCATAAAAATCGATCTCTTCCTATTTTCTAATAAAAAAATTAATCAAACTTTTTAGGTATATTATTTAGTTATATTAATGTACGTTATATTAATATAATTATATTTATGTCATCTCATCCCCTTCATGTTCACCAAGTAAATTCAATTTTTAGTGGAGAAAAATAGTAAAAAGGTAAGCTCTAATCTAAGCAACCATACAATAAGAAAATTATTAAAAAATAATTATGATTTTTTAGGCTTCCAAAAAATTAGGTAAATTATAATTAGATCTGTTAACATGTGATCAATATTTGTTTACATCTCACAACATGATAAACCGAATTCTGACCAGCCCATTAAAAAGATAATCAAGAAAAAATATCAGACTAAAGAACATTGAGTAAAATTATAATAAGACAAGTGATGATGAAAAATATATCTTATCAACATCATCAAGAGAAACTGATATTGATCTTAATTTTCCTCTACCAATGTAATTAAAATCACACAATTGAAACTCAAACAAGTATAATTTAATCTTATTATACTACCTCTCAAACATCAACCTATAATTTAATTTCATTATACTAATAATCGGTTGTTTTAATATTGTTAATACTAATCTTTAATCTAATAGTAAAAAAGTAAACAGTTCCAAAACTACCCTTCGTGTTTTTTGAACGAATAAACATAGTATAATATACATAATCATTTAGTAGTTTGTTTCTTTACACCCAATTAAATTTTAATTGAAATAGTGAAGAAGAAAACTCCTCACGTCCTCATCCAAATCTTAATCAATAGACGGTGAAACTAGATTTGTAATTTAAGCGACGCTCTTCCGTCATTATCCCCAAATTCGGTCTCCACCCATCCCCTTCATGTTCACCAAGTAAATTCAATTTTTTTTTATATTTTTATTTATCTTCCATCTTTATAATTTTTATTTTCCATTTATTTTGATTTTTCTCCCACTGGTTTTAGGTATTTGTTAGATACGTTTGACACTCGAGAAATGCAGAGACGAGAAACTCCTCTTCCACTAGACCAGAGGCTCATCAATCGGGTATGATGTAAATCGAGGGATGTGCCCGAGTAGCGGACATATGTGGGAGAGAGCCAATAGGTCTCAATCGGGTATGATGTAAATCGAGGGATGTGCCCGAGTAGCGGACACATGTGGGAGAGAGCCAATAGGTCTAATCCCAGGATTAACTTCATAATATTTCAATGAAATTTTGTCATATCCGAGATCCGAACTCTGCGTGGGAATTTCACCAACATTACCACAAACCTTACCACTCGACTATGCACCAAGAAGCTTACACACTATAAATTACATCAAACAGCCGTAATCCTTGAAAATAATAAAATTTTCATAATTAAGATAACGGTTAATAAGTTTACAATTAAGTGAGAGTTCGATTATTAAATAAAATAATTTCTTAATCCATTAATAATTTTTTGGCTAAATATTTTGGAGATTAAATAAAATTTTACATTACTTTAAACAAATAAATCACGTGCATCGCATGGGAAGTGATACTAGTAATTTATAAATAGATCAAAAAAAGTTGATAGGTGTCTGTTATAATTGGCAATGTACGGATTTAGATCTTACTATGAATGATTCGATAAATCACTATCTAAGTACAAATTAAAAAATTTAATTACTGAATGAATTCAAATATGATCCATTCCAAACACGCTTCGTTTAATTTATAAGTACAGTACTACAGACTATCTCCGTCCATACACGTTTGTAAATAATATTCCCACTTGTTCCTTATCACATATATCAAGGCTTTGGTAATTAGTGCCACTTCAAAAAAGGATCTAGAACAAATACAAAATACATAAGAATGATCTTCCTCTTTTTTTGTAGCCAATCACGTTTGAATATTTCCAAAAAAACTTGAAATTTGATTCTTACCAACACACAAATCTATCTTGTTTTCAAGAAGAAAAAAAAAATGAAGTTTGGAAAAAAATTGAGTGCCCAAATGGTGCAAGAATGGCAGGGAGCATACATGGACTACAATCATCTCAAGAAGCTACTCAAAGGCATCATCAAACAAACTTCGGGCCCTGGAAGGGCCCGAACGGGCCTCCTGAAGAAGAAGCTAACCAGGGCCCGAACCAGCAAATCTTCAATCCCTCCTAAGGAGAACAAGAACGAGGAAAACACAGAAAGCCCGAATAACCGGCAACCGGGCCCTGAGAACCGTTTCCGGGCAATGTTCCTGAGGGCCCCCGAAGAGGGTGGGGAATCAGAGGAAGGATTCTTCGAAATAATCGACTACGAGTTCAATAAAGTCGTGAGCTTTTACGCGGCCAAGGTCGAAGAAGTGAAGTTTCGGGCCGAGAAGCTGAGCAAGCAGATGAATTTGCTTCTTGCCCTGAGGACAAAAGTGGAAAAAAAGCCTTGCTTGGAATCAGAAAACCAAGGTCAGTTTTTTAGTATTTTTTGTTTTTCTGGGGTCAAATTGTAATTTCAGATAAATTTAGTTTCTTGAAAATTACACATTTAGCCCACAAGGTTTGTTGTAATTTTCAAAGAGCAGAGTTTTGTAAGAGAATTCGGTTTGATTATTGGTGTAATCGTGCGTGTAGTTAAGGACATAATCGAAGAAATCGAGCGCACGAGCGAGGAAAGCACTTCTGTTGCAGCTGAGAAAGACGATGATTTTAAACCGGCTTCTGCAGAAATCTTGGATCACGTGAAGATAAATGTCGACCCAGACACGCCTCGATCCACGATAAAAAAGGTGATCATAAAGAGTTCGAAAGCAAAACCATCTTTCAGCGTGGAGGAGCTGAGGAAAACCGAGAAGAAACTGCAGCAGGCCATGGTCGAATTTTACCAGCAACTACAACTTCTCAAAAACTATCGGTAATTAAAAAAGCTGATCAGAATCGCTGTTCTTTTTGAGACGACTAACGAGTTAGCTGCATAATTTTTTGCAGTGTATTGAATTTACTTGCTTTTTCGAAGATTATGAAGAAGTATGACAAGGTATATAAATTGCAGTTAATTCCATAACTTCCCTAAAGTTTAGTCTATTTGCTAAACACCCCCAAGTTATATTAATAAAAGTACAAATACACCGCTGAGATTTTCTTGATTTATTTGTAGATCACTTCAAGAAATACTTCAACTTCTTACTTAGAGATAGTCGACAAGTCTGATATCGGCAGCTGTGATGAGGTATACAATGTACGGTTGATGTGAAACATACAAGCTCGATATTTACGAGTTTAGTCTTATACTTTCCATGTGTTGTTCGTTTTTGTAAAGGTCAACGCGATAATAGATAGAGTAGAGACGTTGTTCATTGAGCACTTCACCAGCGGGAAACGTAGAGAAGGGATGAAATGCTTGAGACCTCGAGAGAGAAAGGAGAGGCACCGTACAACGTTTTTTCTCGGTAAGATATGCATTCGACTTACATTTCGCAAATGAAATAAACGACATCCCAAATTTATTTACAGTTTACCCCAGTAAACTTCAAATATTACAAAAAATCTGATAGAGAGCTAGAGCTGGAGTATTTAATTGAGCAAGAGTATTTTAATTATGTCTTTTTAATTATTTATGGGTTTTAGAGTTTTGTTAGGTTTGGGCTTTAGGGTTAGGTTTATTTTTTATTTCTGCTCTTCTTATTTAAGGTGTCACGTAGGTTGATTAAGGGTATCGATTATTGAATTGAATTGGAGTCTGGAGGCTATTGGGCAAACCGAACTGGTGTTCGTGTTTGATTTTTCTCTTTCTCGATTTCTTTGTTTCTATCAAATTGGTCCGATCTGCCGGATCTCAACTTCTCCCCTTTTTCTTCCCAAATTTTTTTTTTCCCTTTTTGAACCAGCGTTATGCCGACTCGTACTACTGTCGAAAGACTCGAGAACCTTGAACGCGAGCAGGTTAATGTGATGAACAAGCTGGCTGAACATTCCACACAACTCACCGAGATGCAATCGGGCTTGACGGAGATGTCGACCACCTTGGCTGCGCTCTCCCGCGCAATTCTGAAGTCCGACAAGGATCCGATTACACCACATTCGGAGGAGGAAGATTCTGTGTCGCATGATATCCCTACCTCGCGAGGTACACCGGCGATAGTGCAATTACCAACTTTCGAGAGCGTGGACCCGATCGCCTGGTTGGCTCGAGTCAACCAACAGTTCGAACTCCATGGCACGTCAGAAGGTTCGAAATTGACCGCCGCTGTGGTAGCAATGGACGGCTCGGCCCTGCATTGGATCACCTGGTTTCGAGGGCGGAAGGCCACTGTGACGTGGAAAGAGTTCTCGCAAGCCCTGGTGGCGAGATTCGATTCTCGATTCAAAGGGAGCCCGTACGAAAAATTGGCGCGAGTCCGACAAACCGGGACAGTGGAGGAATATGTGAACGTGTTTGTACAACACGCCGGGCAGGTTCCTGGGCTTACGGATGCCCATTATTTGGGCTACTTCATGTCTGGACTCAAAACTCCGATCAGCAACTCATTACGTTTGCTCCGGCCAGAGGACTTGGAAACGGCAATGGAACTATCGCGGGATATTGAAGAAAATTTGCGGGCCGAGGGTCATGAGAAGATCGAAGGATCGAATACTTCAGGGCATCGCTTCCCCAGTTTTTCGTGCCCGTTCGGAGTGCATGCTAGCACCTTCACTGGTCCAGCGGGGGGTGATTCTGCCAGTCGCGTGCCTCGTCAAGTCGACCACTCAACGGCTGCTACTTCAGCAGCCTCGGAGGAGTCTACTACGCGCTCGAGTTTCTCTCGTCTCACATCGAACGAGCTGGCAGACTTGCGAGCTAAGAGATTGTGCTTCAAGTGTCGCAAAACTTACACACCGGGCCACGGAAAAGTCTGTCATCTTCGGGAGTTACGAGTGTTGCTCGTGGAGCCGAATGACGAAGTTAACCTACACAATCATGAATATTACGACCCCACCAGCCAAGAGGAAGTAACGAATAAGGATGACGTTTTTCAACCTTGGGGACAAGGTTGATTTGCAGAGGGATGGAATTGATAGAGAGCGAGAGCTGGAGTATTTAATTGAGCAAGAGTATTTTAATTATGTCTTTTTAATTATTTATGGGCTTTAGAGTTTTGTTAGGTTTGGGCTTTAGGGTTAGGTTTATTTCTTATTTCTGCTCTTCTTATTTAAGGTGTCACGTAGGTTGATTAAGGGTATCGATTATTGAATTGAATTGGAGCCTGGAGGCTATTGGGCAAACCGAACTGGTGTTCGTGTTTGATTTTTCTATTTCTCGATTTCTTTGTTTCTATCAAAATCCCCTCAAAACTTTCAAAAACTCCTAAACCGCATTCGCAGGCTTGTTCTCCGGTTGCTCTATAGCATTAGTAGCGGGCATTATCGTCTCCATACACGCCAGGAACCTCCTAAACCACGAGGGCCGAGAGCAATACATGTCCAATATATATCCACTCTACAGGTATCATTCTCCAACTGTTCTGAACAAAACGTTCATCATTATGTATTACAAACACACCCTCCAAGTTTCACCTTATTACAAAATAACCCCAGATTTTTCGAAAATTTAAAACTCCCCTCTTTGCAGCTTGTTTATATACATTGTGCTGCACATGCTCCTATACGGGGCCAACACGTACTTCTGGAGACGGTACCGCGTGAACTACTCGTTCATATTCGGATTCGAACAGGGGACGGAATTGGGATTCCGGGAAATATTCCTCCTTTCTTCTGGGCTCACGGTGCTTACATTCGCGGCTGTGATGGCGAATCTAGACATGGAGATGGACCCCGACACACAGAGTTTTCAGACACTAACCGAGTTGGTTCCGCTCGGCCTAGTTCTCGTGAGTTTCGAACAAGCCCACTACTATTTCTTTCATTGTTCAAAAACAACCCCAAAACTTTAGCTTAATTGCAAAACACTCTATTTCTAGGTGGTGCTTCTCATAACCATTTGCCCTTTCAACATTATATACCGCTCGAGCCGTTTCTTCCTCATCCGATGTCTGTGGAGATGCATTTGGGCGCCTCTTTACATGGTATGCAAATCGATTCTAAGAGCAGAAATATCGTCATTCGCTTATTCCTATGTCTTTTGCAGGTTACGTTCTCCGATTTCTTCTTGGCGGATCAGCTGACAAGCCAGGTTCAGGCTCTCAGAAGTCTCCAGTTTTACGTGTGCTACTACGGGTGGGGCGACTTCAGAAGAAGATCCAACACGTGTCTTCAGAGCAGTATATACGAAAACTTTTACATAGCCGTTGCCATCATTCCGTTCTTCGTCCGCGTACTCCAGGTGAATAAAAGCACCAAACTTTCTACCGATAATCACAATAAAAACACAACCTTTAACGTTTCGTATAATCAATCTCAGTGCCTCCGGCGCATGTTCGAGGAGAAAAACCCGACTCAAGGGCTCAACGGGCTGAAATATTTCTCGACTGTAGTTGCTCTCGTCATGAGGACGATGTACAGTCTCAGGAGACAGACGTCTTGGAGAGTCTTGGCCGCGTCGAGCTCGGGGATCACGACTATTTACAGCACGTACTGGGATGTGGCAATGGATTGGGGGCTTCTGAGGAAGAAGTCGAGGAACAAGTGGCTGAGGGATAACCTTCTGATATCTAGCAAGGCAGTGTACGTTGTTGCTATCATGATGAATGTGCTCCTGAGGCTTGTGTGGATGCAGTTGATTCTTGATTTCAACGAAACGCCGTTTCTCCATAGGAACTCGATGGTGGCTCTCGTTGCTTGCTTGGAGATACTTCGTCGCGGCATATGGAACTTCTTCAGGTAAAAATGAGTGAGCAGAACTGTGAGAACAAAATGAAAAAAAAAGTGGTTTATTTTTATTGATGAGACTGTTTTTTCTAACATGAGCAGGTTGGAGAATGAGCATTTCAACAATGTTGAGAAATTTAGGGCCTTCAAATCCCTGAATTTACCTTTCTACCATGAAGATTGAAAAGATCCTGTGGCAGAAAACATGTTTTTTTTGGTGTGTTTATTGTGATTTTGGATTGTAAAGGAACTTTACAATATTACAAAATTGCCCCAAAAAGGGTTCTTGTGAAATTCTCAAAGTATTATGTTTGTAATTATTTTCACATATCAAGCCTCACAGTTTGGAGTATTTACATAAAAAAAATCAGGTAACTTTGAACCTCACCAAGTATATGTATGCCAAGCAAAACATTGTACACTTCTCAATAATGAAACTGACAAGTTGAAATAGTTGAAAAATCTTGAAATTTTTGTTAAATATTCTGCAAATCACCCATTCCCTCTGCAAATTCAAATTTACACAAAATTTATAGCCATGGAATATTATAGAAAAGAATCATTCGTTTCTATTAAAATAAAATTAAAATCATCATAAGACGAATAAAACAGAGAAGAAACACGAAAAGGAAAAACAGTAGAAAAGAATCATTCGTTTCTATTAAAATAAAATTAAAATCATCATAAGACGAATAAAACAGAGAAGAAACACGAAAAGGAAAAACAGGGCAAAAAACAGAGGAAAAAACAAGGTGTGGATTTATGTACCTTTGCAGTTTTGAAGTTGTTATAATTATGCATGGAATTCTGTTTTCAGTACCTTAGGAGATACGTAATGAGTAATGAAGGGGCAAAATTTATTCGATTATGTTTTCTTCCGTGCAACTCCGAAACCCGAAAGAAGGCCCGACAAAAACCCGACACTCCCACACCTCTCGTCATTTTTACTGGAATCACTCAAATTGCTTATCAACGACCAGTGCGTATTGAAATCTGGTTCGTATCCCTTTTCCTGCATAAACTTCAAAAGCTCACACACCTTCCCATTATTCTTCCCCAACCTGTACCCATCAACCAACGACTCAAAAACCTCCCGTCTCGGATTTTCTCCCATCTCAACCGTCGATCTGAGAATCTTCTCGGCCTCCAACAATCGCCCACACCTGCTCAACCCGCAAACAAGAGTCTCCGAAGTAACCAAACTCGGTTTCAAATCCCTACATCTCATCTCAGTATAATAATCCAGAGCTTTATCCCACTGACTATATCTATCGCACAAACCTCGGATTATATAATCATAGCTTGTAGATTCGGGATTACTTCCCTTCCTCAACATGATGTCAAGAAGCTCGGTCGATTTATCGAGCCTACCGAGCTCACAAAACCTCTTGATTAAATAATCATAGTTTACACGATTAGGAATCAAGAAATCTTTCGAAGCCAATTTTTCGAGAAAAACTATCGCCTCACGAATATTATTCTCGTCAAGAAAAGCTCCGACAATCTTATTCTGAATATATGAGCCCAAACCCCAACCTTTTAACTCCATTTCCCGACTCAAGTCCAAGGATCGATTAATATCGCTGTTTTCGCAAAGAGAACTGATGACTTTCAGTAAACTACGACCACTCGGCTTTAAATCTCGATCAATCATAGCCGTAAGATAGTGTAAAGAACGTGTTGTGTCCCCACACAATAAAAGTCCATGAATAACATAATTGTAAGTAACACTGTCGAAATGAAACCCTTTTCTTTTTAGTGCGGAAATTATTTTGTCCAATAAAATCCCGTTCCGCATTGAGGAAACATGAAATATCAGGATGTTGTACAAAATCATCTCCGATAAATTACTTACCTGAAGCATAAGCGCTTTCAAGCTAAGTGCAGTAGAGAATGTCCCTTCTGCACAAAACGCATGAACCATCTTGCTATAATTAGAAACCGAGATGGTTAGATTCCCTCTTACCATTAACCCGACAAGCTCTTTGACTTTTCCAAAGTTATTTTGACCACAATAGAACTCGATGAAATCGTTATAGACCTCAGAATCAAGAATCGAGAAGCCCTTTAACAATAATATCTCTTTAAACAAACTAACCGCTTCTTGAATCCTTCCTGATTTGCAGTACCCTTTAATCAACGCGGAATTGACGGGAATCAGGGCACAAGGTTGACCTGTCAAGATTACATTTTTCAATTCAACGGCTTTTTCAAAGTTAGACTTGCAGAGCCGAGAAATCATCCGAGTAGAAATATCCAGAGGTGGGGATAAGTTCTTGAATAGCATCATTTCAAATACTTTTAAGGCCTCCGTAAATTTTTGCTCCCGAAAAAACCCGGTTACGAGGAGACTATAAGCCGTCCGGTCTGAAATAGCGTCTTTGAACGAAAATTCCTCTATGAAAACACGAGCCGTGCTAGTAAACCCTTGAGAGCAAAGATTTTCAAGTAAGGATTGAAGCGTATGGGTTATATTGTTTGGGCTAACATAGAGCATAATCTCAAATAGCTCAAACGCCTCGCGAAACCACTTGTTCTTGCACAAATAATCCAGAAGGGCATTTCCGTCTTTTGCGTCAGGTGACCAGTTAGATTTCCTTGCAAGCTCCCGGAGATAATGGAAGCTTCTCAAATCGCCTTTCTTGCATACATCAAACAACAGAGCCGAGTATGTACTGTTTTCAATTGTGAAACCCCTTCGCAAAATCCCATCAAAAAGCATCCTTGCCCTTGAAGGAGCCCCCTTGTTGCTGTAAATCCAAACAAGAATATTTAAACTCTTGTGATCGAGCCGATAAATTGATTCTGGCATGACCGACAAATGATGGTTAACTTCCCCGACAGTAAATGGATCTTTCGAAAGGAGATTTAGTAAACAAGAAAAGGCATGCAAAGATAATTCTTGACCCCACTTTGACATTTCATCAACCATTATTCGACTACTATTTACATCAAGACTATGAAATCTCTCTATGATAGTAGAATTAAAATCAAGAACCATGGCATCCTCGAGAACCTTAGTGATTCTTTTCTCATACTCATCCATATCCGTTTCTAAATAGAGCCCATTGCCAAGACTGTCGAAAAACTCGGTCTTATAAAGTCCCTTATCATTGTCCCTTTTAATCTTCACATCCAATGGGCTCAACCCCAAAACCGTGAATGCTTTGGTCAGTAAATCCTCAAACGGTGAAAGTGTAATTAAATCAAGAGTCGACATCTCAGAGACTATTTCCTTTACTCGATCAAACTGTCTAGTTTTACAAAATCCAGCTAATAGAACTCTATAGGTGGACAAATTTGGTGTCACGCCCGTATCTTTCATCTCAACAAGTAAATCCTGAGCATGCATCCCCAAGCTTTCCTTAAACATTCCACTCAAGATAGCATTATAAGTGTACACGTGTGGGATTAAGCCTCTCGACAGAATATCTGAGATGTAAAAGAAAGTACTTTTCAATTTCCCTTCACGGCAACTGAAACCAATTAAAATCCCGAAAGTTATAGCGTCCGGGCAAAAATTTAATCCTTCCAATTTCTGCAAGAATGCACTTGCTTGATCCAAACCAAAATTTCCGCCCAATGAAAAGAGAATCTTGTTACCGAGTTTAACACCAGGTTCAATATTGGCTTCGGAGAAAAAACTTAAGAGATCATTATAATCATTCTTAGCACTATAAACAGAACAAATAGCGTTGACGACTAAATTACTTGGTTTAATTCCGAAACACGAGATTCTCTTGACAAGATTTCTCGCTTCTTGAACTTTTCCATCCAAGCAAAGCAATCGAATTACATTGTCGTGAATTTCTTTTTCTTCTAAACTCATTCCCACCCCCATCTTCATCATGTCCATATAAACAATGTATGTCAACTCAGTTTCACTTAACTCCACCAAATATTCAAGAATAGCATTGTAAGTCGAAAAAGATGGCACTAACCCCAGCCTCCTCATTCCCTCATAAACCAATAAGCCCTTGTCCAACTCAAAATTCCCCAAATACCCTTCAATCAAATTACCAAAAATTTCCTCACAACCCGGCAGGATTCCTTGGTTTTCTTTTCTCGATAACAAATGCTCGGCTTCCTGAAAACGCCCATCCCGTACAAGCATCGAAGCCATGATCTTACAAGACTGAGGAAATTGCACAAATTCCCTATTTTGCCCACTTGCCCACTCGAAAATTCCCCACAAGGACTCAACAGTCTTTTTAATCTCAACCTCGCATTTCCCTGTCTTAGACTCAAAACCCAGCAATATTTCAAGAACATCTTGAGGTTTCAATTCAGAGACTCTCCAATATCTACGTACAATCTCAGGGGATGTATCAGATAACCTCAGAAAATAATCTTTGAGTGAAGGGGTGATAAAAATCTCACCTTTATCAGTATCCCAATGGCGTGAACACTTTGATATCACAGATTTTGCAATGCCGATTGGTTTTAACTCTTTGAGGGCGCGATTTTCTTCAGAAGAAGATGAGGGCGTTTTGGTTAAAGCTGCAGTACAAAAATGTGTGTTTTGGGGGTGAAAATATATTCGCCTGAGAATTGAGCTAACTCGTTCGTAGAGACGTTGTTTGGGATGGTGATTTGATAGAATTTGAAACATTCGGGTGAGGGAAAGAAAGATTTTTTAGGTGATTTTTTAGGTGATTTGGGGATGGAAGAAGAAGAAGAAATAAGAAACGGCGTCGTTTTCGGTGGTCTTACTTACATTTTCATAATAATGATATTTTGTGAATATAAAATAAAAAAAAATTACTTGAGAAAGCGTAAATGTAATGCTTTTAACAAAGCTCCTAAAAGCATCAGCGGAAGTGAAACACCTCAAGCTCGGAAAATCCATCCACGCCCACCTCATCATCCTCTCCGATCAGATCCCTCCGACCCGCGTCATCGAGCGGATATCCCTCATAAACCTCTACTCGAAATGCGGCGACATCTCGAGTGCCCGCAAGGTGTTCGACAGAATGCCCAAGAGGAGCGTCGTCACCTGGGGTGCCCTAATGGCCGGCTACCTGCACCGCGGCCGTTCCCCGGAGGTCATACAGCTGTGCAGAGACATGGTCAGAATCGATAGACTGTGTCCGAACGAATACATACTCTCAATGGCCCTTTCCTCTTGTTCGAGCTGCGGGTTGCTGGACGAGGGCCGGCAGTGTCACGGGCTCGGGCTGAAGTCCGGGCTGCTTTTCTATCAGCATGTCAAGAATGCTATCGTGTACATGTACTCGATGTGTGGCGATACGAAACGGGCCCTGCGGGTTTTGGATTCGGGCCCGGAGTCCGATATTTGCACCTATAACTCCGTGCTGAACGGGCTCTTGTTGGTCCAATCGGATTGTTCGGTGGAAGCCCGGAACGTTGTGCAGAGGATGGTGTTCGAGTGTAAATTCGACGAGTGGGATAGCGTCACCTGTGTGAACGTCTTGGGGGTTTGTGGTCGTCTCAAAGACCTGTTCTTGGGTAGACAAGTTCACTGTCGAGCTATAAAAAGCGGCGTGGATTCTGACTTGTTCGTGGGGAGTACTTTGTTAGACATGTACGGAAAATGCAGTGACGTTAAATCCATGAGAGAAGTGTTCGATGGGATGCGAACTAAAAACGAGGTCACTTGGACAGCGGTATTAACTGCCTATTCGCATAACGAATATTTCGAAGAAGCGCTCAAGCTGTTTCTGGAAATGGACTCTGTCGATAAAGTCGACCCGAACGAGCGCACTTTTTCGGTAATTCTAAACTCTTGTGCGAGTGTATCTGCGATTGGTTACGGAAATTCGCTGCACGCACGTGTCGAGAAGATAGGGATGAAGAGTCACGTTGCTGTTGGAAACGCTTTGATTCATATGTGTTCGAGGTGTGGGATCATTGAAGATAGTCGTAAAGTGTTTGAGTGTATGCCTCAGAGAGATGTCGTTTCTTGGAATTTAATGATAAGCGGGTACTCGTATCACGGGCTCGGGGAAAAAGCCCTGAACGTGTTCGAACGAATGCTCATTTCTAATGAACGGCCGAGTTACGTAACTTTTGTCGGTGTGCTCTCGGCTTGCGCTTTCTCGGGACGAGTGGACGAGGGCTTTCGCTATCTGAATAACATGAAGACGAATTTTGGGATCGAGCCCGGTTTAGAGCACTACACGTGCGTAGTCGGGCTTCTTTCTCGGGCCGGGAGGCTGGAAGAGGCTGAAAGTTTCATGAGGTCGAGCCCGATTAAGTGGGACGTCGTCGCATGGCGAACTCTACTGAACGCTTGTCATGTCCACAAGAATTACGTTTTAGGGCAACGAGTTTCGAGTGAAGTGATGGCATTGAACCCTAACGACGTGGGGACTTGCATCTTGATGTCGAACATGCACGCGAAGGCCAACAGATGGGATAAAGTCGTGAATATACGAAAAATGATGCGAGAAACAAACGTAAAGAAGGAGCCCGGGTCGAGCTGGACGGAGATAAGAAACCAGACGCACGTTTTCATCTCTGACGACAACGAGCACGTGGGGTCCGTATTGATTCGCAAAAAGGTTAAGAAATTATTGGCTGATATTAAGGCAATGGGTTACGTTGCAAATGTTGGTTCTGAGCTGCATGATGTCGAGGAGGAGCAGAAAGAGGATCAGCTGAGCTATCACAGCGAGAAGTTGGCTATCGCTTTCGCTCTCATGGAGACGCCACCTGGAGCTCCCATTCGAGTCCTGAAGAATTTGAGGATGTGTGACGATTGCCACTCGGCTGCTAAGTACATTTCGAAGCTCACGGAGAGAAGGATTATCGTGAGGGATGTGAACCGGTTTCACAGCTTCGGGAACGGGCAGTGCTCGTGTGGCGACTACTGGTAATTTGGATTTATTTTTTAGCGTAAAATTTTAATATTATACGAAAGCGTGAATTGAAACAGGGGAGGAGGAATAGAAGCAAGATTTTGCGAATTCTCGAAAAATAAAAGCATAATATACATTTTTCAACATGAGCTTGTCTCCATGAATTTCACAAACTCATCAAAATCTATCCTTCCATCTCCATTTTCATCAAACACCCCAATCATTCTCCTGCAATTTTCCGTTTCTACCCCTTCCTTCAATCCCAAAGCACAGAGCACGTTCTGCAGCTCTGTTGCCTCGATGAATCCATCCCTATTACTATCAAACACGTCAAAAGCTTGCTTGACTTCATCCAAGCTCGGGCTCTTCCCTTCGAAAAGGTTAGAAATGTCGTTCTCATCCAAGCTCTCCGGAAAATCTTCCTCCTTGGAAGTGAAAGACATATCTAACCTTCTTAAAACGGTAGCGACTCTCTCCAGTTGCTCGGCAGTGGATGGCGTGCAATCTCTACCCTTCCTCCCTGCCTGATCTTTACAATCATCGGCTTGAATCAACCGAGACTGAAATCCCATGAAAAAGTTGTATACTTTTTTCGAGTCGAATAGTAGGTTGAACAGGATGAACTCAAGCAACCCTAATATCAGAAAAGGTATGTGTATGTTATTTAGTGAGAAAAACTGTATTGGGAATTGGTTTGCATAGCCTTGAGACATGGTTTGATGTTGGTGATATTTTTTTTTTTTTTTTTTTTGAGGAGTTTGATGGTGGGAAATGTAGATATTTATACAATTTTGGAACTTGTTTTGTTGAGAAATTTAATGAAAGGTTTTGAATAGGGAGGAAGTTGCTTGTGGGGTGCAATTAAAAACTTATTAGTCACGGGGGGAGGTTGGTTGTATCTACAAGGAAGTGAGTGTAGTCAGAAATTAATAAACAAAGATTTTTAATAGTCGAGTAAAGTCTATGGTGATGTGGGTGCAAATTTCACGGCGACACAAGTTTAGTTTTCGGGTGAGAAAAAATTTCATTCAAATATTATACATTTTGTTTTACTATGAAATTTGTTGGTTCTTTCCCACAATTGTTAAAAAACAAAATAACAAAAATTTCAATGAATTATTAGTGAAGAATCAATTATTGGGTGGAGTGAAGTCTCTTCTCTCTTCTTTTGTAAAAGAAAATTCAATAAACAATTTGTTTTTCCTAGCTTTAAGGAGTTTATTGGAAGTTTCATAATTAGGATTAGATTTGATTTTTCTTTGTGTGATGTTGATGGTAGAAAATTTGGGTCAATGCTAAACAAATTGGACTTTGTTTGTTTTTCCATCCCTCGTGAGTAAGACTGCATTTACATTTTCTTTTTAACTTTTATTCCTATCTTGTGACTATGACTTTAGTAAGAAAGAAAAAGTATACTCAAAATACATAGTAAATGTTACGTTTCCTTCAAATAGAAAAAAACATTAAATTATTTGGAAGTTCAATCATACTATTCACTACACTTAATAACAATTCAATTCATTCAAGATTGATCAAATCTATTAATGAACCTTTTACAAAATTAATTAACACTACTCTTTGTGAATTCTTGAGCTTTCATTTGATTGAAAACAATTGTTGCCATACCACACTCAAAAAACCCAGAGCAACAAACATTAATTGTCCAATAATAGTAAATAATCTAATTTGTATGTCCCAAAATGCAAATAGCAATAATACAACAAAACCCACTACAGTATATCTCACATGTATATGCACAACCTATTTGCTACAAACTAAGGTGTAATTACAAATACCACCCCTGAATTTCTATCTGGACTCTTTCCCAATTAGAGTAAACTTCAAAGGGTACGTTTTGTAATAAACCAAAAATGAATAATCTCACGAGCTCTCATGGTAACTTACGGACCTGGACAGTGCTGCCGGATTAGCTTGTAAAACCATCGGAGTTTCTTCATCTGTCGTCTTATCATCTCCTTTTGATTGGCATTGAAAAGCCTTAAAAAGACCTCCGACACGAGCACAATCATCATCATCATCTTCTCTAATAGTAGTATCACTTTTTATACCTAAATTTGTCAATATGGAACTACCACATTCATCAATTCTCAACGTCTTCGGGACCCACAAACATTTCTTCTCCAGATTATCATCATCATCACCACCACTCTCCTTTTTCGTCGTGGGAATATCCTCCTCATCTCTTGGGTGCTTCCCGAGAGTCGATGAACTCATAGCTGCAGCTGGGGTGATGAGAAATGGTAGGTTCCAAACAGTGGGTCCCGCCAAATAAGGCAGAGGTGTAGAGGGATAGCACGGCAAAGGAATGCCAGCTGGATCGAAAGCAGAGGTCCACTGAACGTTAGGATTTTGCCATGGGTAAGGCTGAGTGGGCCCATGGAAAACGGGTACCTGTCGTGTTAGTTCTTGGGAGTTAAATATGGGAAAAAACAATTTTACGATTTATAACAAATTTCTACCCACCTCGTCCTTTGAGCTCGAATAGGAAGGCCCGCTCGACTGATCATCTCCTTCCATCGTCTTATCAACGATACTCAAAACTGAAACCATCGACTCGCACAGAGGCTCTGACGTCTCGGAATTAAACGCGAGGATCGTACCGTTGGGATGATTGATTGGGACTGTCAGGGGACAGAACTGAGAGGCAGAAGCGAGGATGTTCTTGTTCTTACGGCGTCCGGCACCCACCGGAACTTTCCTCATGGTCCCACCGGCAGTCCAATACCTCTGGCAGTTCCGGCAAAAGTGCCTCGGCTGGTTCACATTGTAGTTGTTGAAGTAACAGAATTTCGTCTCGTTGCTGTTGCAACGAGGACAGGGGAGTATTTTGTCTGGCTTCTTGAGAGTTGTTTTGTCGAGCTCGGCATTAGGGTCTTTCGATTCTTCGTTTGGGTCGTCTTGTCTCGGGCCTGATTGAATCTGCAATAACAAAATCGGAATAGTGAAAATTTCTTTTTCGTTTTTCCTTTGTTGAAATGGAATTTTGAAACGAATCATCTACGTAACCAAGATCCGATTTTGATCATGAAAATTTTCCGGTTTCATCTTGCAATTATTATAAAACGACACGAGTACATTGCAATCATTTACGAACAACAAACGAGATTACTAATAATACATGCCTAAATTTGATGGACACGTTTACTAATTACGGCGATTATACGAGCAAGTGAAATTCATCAAATATTTCGATTGCTGGAATTCAGCAAACACAGGCATTTGAGGAGTAGAATGAACTCAAGATTAAAATCGACATCAGCTCAAAAATAATAAAAATCAAAAATCAAACCCTAAATCGAGATACTAAACCATCAGATCATATCCCCAAAATCTCAAAAATAAAAATAAAAAATCAATCAGAAACCCTAAATCGAAAATAAAAATGAGTTGATCCAATTCATTACCAGTCGCGATTCTGGGTCCTCCGCGGCGGCGCAAGACTGATCCGCCGGTTCGCAAATCTCCGCCGCCTCCACAGCCTCCGGCGGCAGCTGAATCGTTTTACCAAAGAGTTTAACTCCAGACATTTTATTTCCTCACCTCTCTCTCTCTCTCTATAGAGACTCTGTATACGCTGCAAAGTAAAGATAAACAGAGAGATCTGACAAGCACAACCGAGTTTTCGCTTATATAATTAATCTATTTTTGGGTTTGTGAGTGTGCGCATTTCCTTGATCGATCGATCATGGTTTTAAGGTTTAGACGACGACCAATGGGGATGATGTCAGCAAAAAGTGAATTTTATCCTCAGCCACAAAAAGGTTGTGTGTGGCTTTCTTCAAATCTTTTGTTTCCCTTCCTCTTTTGCTTTTTGCAACTTTTATTCTTTCTTTCTCTCTTTCTTTAAAAGAAACTCCTTTTTTTTCTTGTCTTTTGTTGGTACCTTTTTTTGACAAACATATGTGTGCACTCTATTTTCTGAATTTAATTCAGTTCAATTCTTTTTAATTCTTTTTTGTTTTTTTAATTAGTATATGTATCGAATTGTTACTCGATTTCAAATGATTCGAGTATTCAAATATATAATTCACAGTTCGTCATTCAATCATTATTATATGTATCCACTAGTTACTTGATTTCAGAGGGTTTGAACATTCAAATACTCGATTAAGTACAACTATTTCGGTACAAACTTGAATGATCAAACACTAATGTAAAATATTGAATAGTCTGAATTATCAATTTAATTCTAATTATAAATGTTTGTGAACTTCACTTAGGCCATCTCCAACCGAAAAACCAAAACTTAAACCCAAAATAAGTTTAAGTTTAAGTTTACAGTAATTTTCCTCCAACCGAAAAACCAATATTCAAACTTAAAAGAATATTCTTTAAATATTCTTTTTATACAATTATTTATACTATTTTTATAAATAACCAAAATCTTTATAAATTTACTATTTAACCACATAACTTTTGACATAAAAAAATTTAATAAATATTATTTTCAATTTACCTGCTTATTGATCAATTTTGTTGTTGTGATTCATAGTTTATTTATTTTTGTAATTCGTAGCATTTTATTTTAAGTATTTTATTTTTATTTTAATTTTATTTTATTTTTATTATCAATTAAATATTTAATATTTAATTATATTTAATATTGTGATATTTATTTTTTTATAAAATAATTTATTTTAATTATTAATGATATGATTATTTAAAAACATTACGTTACAAAAAATATTAAAGAAGAAACAAAAAAGTTTAATGAGTCATTTTTATTAATTTATAAAAAAAAGATCATTTTATAAATAATAAATAGTTTTTGGTTTGTGTTTACGGTAGACGTAAATTTAAGTATTTTTTTGGTGGGTCCCACCATAAAACCTATAATAGGTTTATGTTTTGGTATCGGTTGGAGCATTTATCCTACTCCAAAATAGGTTTTTGGTATCGGTTGGAGATGCTCTTAAGTTGTAAGTATAATTTTAAGTTTTCAATTTAGATGAGTATAACACGGATATAAGAACATCTTCAATAATATAATACTTAAACATAAGTAAAAGTTAATGACATGTCATTTGACACATTAAAAATCATTTGTAGATATTAATTTATACATCAACATTTAATACTTTGAAGTACAATATTTATGCATATGAGATTCACACTTTTTTTCCTATTTTATTTTGTAATATTTTTTGTGGGATACATAAAATTTAGGACTAACAAATTAGTTTATTGTAAAAATTTAAATATACTCAGCCAACTCAACAAACCTTGCCATTATTTTTGTTTATTGTGATTTGTGCTTTAAATTACATTGACCCTCAAAGTCTCAAACCAGATCCCAAACAGATCTCGTTTCATCAAAACTTACCGAGATAGTTAATAAATTTAGAATAAATTAATTTCTTAGAATCTTTGACTGTCATGGATTAAAATAAAATTATAGGACGAATTCATTTGAAATATAGTTTAATCGTTGCGTACCTTATGTACTAAAATATTGTCATGAAATATATTAATTATTAAGTTTGGGTATTTGCATTTTATATAAAACAATATAAAAGGGTAAAAAAAGGATAAGAAGTACACAAACCAGTTTAACGAGTATTTGAATCAATTTTTAATTAGTATTTGCTCAGTTTTACAGGTCTGTGAGCATTTTTTTTTTATTCAAAACTTGTCATTATATTTGTACCGTTGTTAGAGGCTCTTCAAAAGTTACACGTTTTTTTTATTCAATCCCACATCAATATCATAATAATAATAAAAAAACAATTACAGTACCTTTTAAAATCTAACTACTAACTAGTAACTACTACAGTACTTATTTTATTAATTAAAAAAATAAATATTTGTAACTTTTATTGTTTGATAAAAAATTAATAAAATAATATTTTATTAATTTTCATAAATACACCAACAACAAAGAATTTGGGAGGGGAGGGTCTACTAGTACTTACTACTTTCTTCCCTTTTAATTGTTCTCAATTACCATTTTGAACTTTATATCAGATATCAGAAATAGTCATATTTTTTTATTATATAAAAATATTTATTAAATAATTATAATAAAATAATTATAATCACACAATAATACCAAGCACTTCACTTTTTACCAAGCACTTCTCAGTAGTACAAATTGGAGTACTTTAGAAAATGAAATTCAAAATCTAAGCCCATCCATTTTATATAGTCCACAAACTTCCAAAATCCACATTTTGGTGAACCTCCCCCACAAACCAACGAGCCATTGAAGTCGTGAGGGAGTGAGGTTCATTAGAAAGAGATAAGTTTCAACTGAGAAAAACAACACATTAAAATCAAGACTCATTTCACACACTCCAAAAACTCTCTAAAACATCTCGATTCCCTTTTCGTTTCTGTTTTAATTCGACTGTGAAAACCTATTCAATACCATGGAATATTTATACTGACCGCCGACGAATCAATCGACCGATCTCCGACGCCCTCGATCCATTTTTCATTTTTATCTCCACTTTCAATCTGGGATTTTCCTTTAGAATCGTGGGCTTGATTTCGATTTCGATTTCGATCGGTGGTTTTAGGTAAAGATTCAATCTTTCTTTTCATGGTTTCTGTTTTTCAATCCAAATGATCTGTTTCCATAGCTCAGTCACAGTTGACCGCCGCCGCTCAGACATGTCCAAATCCGTAATCTCGACCTGCCCCCAATCGAAACCGAGGAGCAAGAAAACCCCAAACGGCCCCTGCGAAAAGCCTCGCCCCGCCGTGATCGCCGACGTCGTCATCCTGATCGCCGTGATTTCCGCCTCCGGATTCCTCCTCTACCCTTACGCCAGGGTCCTGTCGCGCAAATCCCTCGAGCTCGCCGGAGAAATCGCCGGCGTGGTCTCTGAGGAATTTCGTCAAGCACCTTACGTGTTCGTGTGCTTGGGGCTGAGCATCCTGTTCGCGGCGGCGGCGCTGGTGGCGATCACCGTGTTCTCTGATCACCGGTGCGGGAAGGCCGGCTGCCGGGGGCTCAGGAAAGCCGCGGAGTTCGATATTCAGCTGGAGACAGAGGACTGTGCGAAGAAGAAATCGAGTTTTAAGAGCGGGTTGAAGAAGGGGCTGTTCGAATTGCCGCGCGATCACCATAGGGAGCTGGAGGCCGAGCTCAAGAAGATGGCTCCGGTCAACGGGAGGGCGATTTTGGTATTTCGGGCGAGGTGTGGATGCTCGGTTGGGAGGATGGAGGTGCCGGGGCCGCCTAGAAAACCAAGAAAGGTTATAAAGTAGAAGCTTTTTTTCTTATATGATATCTGCTTAACAGTTTTTTCTTTGTTATATACTGAATTGGTTTCTTATATTAGTCATGTTATGTGGAAATTATAGATTTTAATAAGCTCATTTGGAATAAGGTATATGGACAATACATATAAAGAACATAAAACTCCGTTTATTCGAAGAAGATGTTTTTCTTTTTCTTCCCTAAAAATCATTTGGATGCTATTTGAACTGTTTATTCGAAGAAGATGTTTTTCTTTTTCTTCCTTAAAAGTCATTTGGATGCTATTTGAACTACTGATGATAAAGTGTTTCTCTTCCTTTGCTTTATGTGTGTAATAGAATGGAGTATATTTTCGTTGCTAATAAGCGAGTTCGTTATTTCTCTTCATAGGTAAGTTTCGTCTGTGGGTATAAATTCTATGTCTGATATTCGGTCACCTTGTGTGAGTTTCTTGTGTAAAACCGAATTCCATTATTTTGCTGAACTTTCTTGACTTCCATCTGCAGTCGCTCCAAATATTGTTAGTGTCAAGTAATTTTAGATGTTTTACATTTTGGTTCTAGTTCTTTGTGTGGTTCCTCTTGCTGCCTTATAAATACGAGGGTTTGGTCCTCCCACACCGAGTTGAGAAGTAGTTATTTGTTTTACGTATTGGATTTGCAGCGAGTATTGTTTTTCATTTGATACTCGTATTTCCTTCTAGTCATTGTTGTTGGTGAGGAAAGTGTAAATATGTTCTCAGGTAAGCTTTTTGTTGACATATGAACCACAATACTCGATTCACTTATGAATGTCTGAAATGGTCTCGATAATACTTTTGAATTTTTGCATATTCAACCCGAATGTAACTCTTAATTTCTGTCCATTTATACCCAATATCTGCCATTGAAAGCTTTCGTTCAGAGCTTACACGACGAAGCCCGATGAATACTCCATTCAGCAAACCCTGAGCCGCCGCATTACCAATATATTGTAGTTTGGAGTCTCTATTAATTTACACTGTGGTGATCGCATTTCTTGTCTCCCTATTAATCGAGAGTTGGTCTATTAGTCGTTACTAGTTTTCGTAGTAATTCTTTGCTTAGTTTTCATAGTTATAAATATTAGTTTATTAAGAGGCAAAAACTTCAGCCAATTATTATCTTATTCATGACTATTGCACGAAATATGGGTATTTGAACCTTATTTTTTAATAATATAACTTCACCCATTTACTTAATATATCCATTTATTAAAAATTAAAAATATAATTAGGTGTGATTTATTTATTATCTTTCTAATATAAGAGAATGTTTGATATTATTATTGATTTATTAAGTTCAAATTTTAATTCTAATTTTATAAAGTACAGTAGTAAGGGATGAACTGAACTTATATTTAAAAAGAATGGTAGAAATAGTAATGCACTCATAACTCATAAGTTATACTCAATCATTGCTTACAAGCTTATTTGAAATTGCATGTTTACATACATTATTATTAACATCATATTATTTTGCTTGCAATGACTCCTTCGATCAATATTTATTCATCTCGATCGATCATCATCCTGCAGGGATTCCGAATCCTAATTGTCCTCCGGCGACGTCGTACACCACCTCCATGTTCTGCTGCGCCATATTCCCGAATACTGAAAACCCATCCTCTTCGTGACCGGCAAAAGCAAGACACACTAGTCTTGGATTAACCACGTAAAATATTCCGTAAGGGTCAACATCAACCGTCACTTGGCCCTCAAATGAGAACGTTATAGTCGGATGTTCGATTTTCTTGCTTTTGGGAACACGAAAACAAGTGTCCAATACATCCACGGGGTGTTCGATAGGGTATCGCGTTGTGTTCATCTGACGCTTGAATTCCTCGCTCATCGCGACGTAGGCCTTGTGCGGGAGGTACGTGATCAACGTGCCCGAGTCTATAACGTTTTTGTCGTTCTCGAAAACCGACGAGGATATCGGCAATCGCTTACACCCTACGGTTATAGACGTAATATTGATGAAGTAGTAATAAGGATACTCTCGCCGGTAAATCAAAGAAGTGAATTTCACGCCTCCTCTCGTCTTATTGATATTTTTCCCGAAGGTCAAATGCCCCGATGAGCTTGAATTCTCCGTAGGGAGAAAGTAGGAGAAGTAGCCGCCGTATTTCTGTTCGGTTTGAGACACGACGGATAGTCGGCCTCGGCCGAGGCCTAATAATCCGGCTGCCTTACCGAACGTTCCGGAATTGTTTTGGCCGCACCCGAACATGAAATTAGGAAACACGTCGTTTTTTGTCACGGTGAGTTTTTCTTTTGCCATGAAACCGAAGGTGTACGAATGATCAGCGTATGGAACAACGTAGACACACGTACGATTTTCGTAGCAGCCAAAATCAGGATGAGGGCATTCGCTGAGGTCGGTGCATGAAATATTGGAGTAGGAAGTTGATTTGCGAGGGTCGAAGATTCGATCTCGCTGCTTGTAGCAATTTGTAAGACACGGCTGACATTGAGTCCACGTTAAGAAGCTTCCGGTGTCGAGAACGAGGTGTAGGTATCTCGTCGGTGTGCCTAGGCCCATGTGGACAACGTAGTTACCGACGTCTAGGCTATCGCCTGATTCGACGGGGACGCTATGATCATCGTCAGTACGTTGACCGTGTTTGTTGTTCTTGATTTTGTGACTTAGGTGCTTTACCTTTAGTTGGTCTCGGCGAAGGATCTTTTCGGCCGACGAATATGATGACGTGGCACCATCACCGCATAGACTTCGCTTGTGGAAAACCTCAAACACCGCTGTTGCGTTATCTTTACATTAATTCAC
The DNA here is from genome assembly GCA_954870475.1 of Euphrasia confusa. Lineage (NCBI taxonomy): Eukaryota > Viridiplantae > Streptophyta > Magnoliopsida > Lamiales > Orobanchaceae > Euphrasia > Euphrasia confusa. The sequence goes on from OX940967.1 coordinate 26,951,845, forward strand.
CAAAAATATAATAGTGGTAATAATTTCATCTTATTCATTATTATTATTATCGAATTTCAAATTGTTTAAAAATAATAATACCTGAAGCTGGATTAGTGGTGGATGACGGATTAATGCAGCGCGAGAGTTGACCATGTTGACCTAGGTCAAGGGTATGGTGAGTAAGAGATATGATTTGGGAAGCGTAGCAAAACGAAATTAGATGAGAGAACAAGTAAATGGCGATGATCATCGTCATAACTAATATTATTGACTTATAATATTTGAGAAAAGCCATCAAAATTATACATGTATAGATTTTAATGTGTTTATATGTATGAATGTTATCTATCAATATATTAAATATATATATATATATATATATATATATATATATATATATATATATATATATATATATATATATATATATATATATATATACGTGAAATTTTAAGAGAATATATATACTAATTATAAAATGTATAATCATTAAATTAAACATAATAGAGAATAAGTAATTATTATATTGTATACTTTATATTATTCGCGCGCATGTGCAATTGAAAGATAATCAAATTGAAGAAAAAAAACACTACTTGATGATCTCTTGTTAGGCATGATATAGTAATTAAAATAAAATCGAATATATTTTAGAGATAATTATGAAGTAGTATACTTTATTACCTAAACTTATGGCACCATTAATTTTAACGACAAAACTTTTTTTTGACACATCAATTTTTGCGGCAGAGTTCGTTGATCTTATAGATGACTTACCAAGTATAGATGTGCGGACAGATACAGTGCAGTGGACATTGCATCGATCGGGGACCTACATATACTCTTTTCCGCCCGTAGGGCCCCAGGGTGCCATGGGCTGCCCTTTTGACTGGCCCAGGACGTATCTCACGTCATGATTTCATTCTTTGAATGGCTATCCGTGGTCGACTTCCGACTAGGGATAAGCATTGGATTGGTCGGGGGATGACTCATGTGTGCTTTGTGGTGGGGAGAGCGCAGAGACACACTCTCACCTTTTCTTTGAGTGTCCATTCTCACGGGATTGCTTGCGGAGATTAAAGGTGGAGGTGTGATTCCTTTGGCCACGTGGTAGTTGGCATAGCTCTATATTACGGGCTTCTAGTCGATGGCGTGGGAAACACTTGATATCTTGCGCTTATCGTGGACTTCTCGCTGCATCTATTTTATTTGGCTCGAGAGGAATACTAGGATTCATGAGGCTCGTTCGGTGTCGCCAGAAGTGATGGCCTCTCAGGCGATTTCTATCATACAGGAGAGGATCCGCTCGCTACGACTTCCTGATTCTCCTCAGGCACGTGCGCTGAAGAGAGTATGGCATATAGCCTGGTGATTGGTTTTGTATTCTTTAGTGCTATATGTTTAGTTGGTTAGTTGGGGAGCTAGTCTGTTAGCTCAGTGATGCGGTGGGGATTTCATTACCTATGCGCTGATTGTATCATACACTTTTTTACTTTTTATGTGATTGGCCTTTAACTAAAAAAAATTCTTGAACTATTTAAATATTGAACTTAGGGCAACCCTAGTGGCCATAAAATGGCCCTAACCATTCCCAAAATTTGAAAATAAATAAATAAATAAATAAATAACTACCCCAATGGTGAAAATGGCAAGGGCAAAAAAAATAGCAATGACCAAAATTTTAGCGATTTATTCTATTATTTGGGTGGAAAAATGACTAGGGCTATTCTTGCCACTTCACACTTAAGCATAAATTAATTAATAAAATAGCACATTTTTTTTGTTTATTATATTATTATTAACAATAAAAAAAATGATTAATTTTCAATAAATTCAATAATTTCACAAAAAAAAAAAATCAAACTAAATTTATGTAAAAATACTATATTAATTTAAAAAATTATTTTAGATTTTACTATTGTATATATAATTTAAAATAATAATTAATTTTTTTATTTAACTTAAAATTTATTAAAAAAAATTATATTAAAAAAATGTCAAAATTTTAAAAATAACTTTTAAAAAAAAAAATAACACTAGCTATTTTTATACCATTGAACTACTTTTTAAAAATATCAAATGACAACAACTATTTTTTTGCCAAAATGACAAATGACAAGGGCCATTTTGGTCAAATCGTTGGGGTTGCTCTTACAAGCTTGAATGACCGAAATCACATGTAACTTTTGATTTTTTTACGGCATTTTTGTAATTTCGTAAGTACTACTGAATGTAAAATTACGTGATGGATATCGTTTTTTATTTTTTCCTATTCATCTTTTTCATTCAAATAAAAAATCTTAATTGTTCCAATTTTGCAAAAAAACTTTTTTTTATATAAAATACACACAAAAAATCTATTTAAAAAATCAAACCCACAAATTAAATTCATCTTACATGAAAATAAAACATCTATTAAAGAAAAAAAATCACCAATTGAAGATAAAACATTTATTTAATAAAAAAATCTACATATATGGTCGGAGAAGGACGACGGTCATCGCCGCCGTGAGATGACCATATGAAGAAACACAATTGCCTCCTCTCTGAATTTCCGAATGCATGTCCCGATAACCATCTGTGTTGAATGTCAAAAAAAAAGTTCTGTAGTAAAAGCAGTGTTTTAAGTTCAAGAATTGAAGTATAATTTTCTCATTACAAAATGAAGCAACCATTAAATTCAACTTAATAGAGAATAATAGTAATTATGGCCTAATTTTTATTATACATTATTTACGTTTATATCTAGCTATTATTTATATTGGATGTGTCATGTTTTCAAAATAGCTACCCATAAAGTAAAAATATCTACCTATTATTTATATTGGATGTCATGTTTTCAAAATAGCTAGTTTTAAAAAAGTTTTTTCTATGCAAGATTACTAGCTAATTCAATGTAATAAAGAATAATAGTAATTATTATATTTTGAGAATATTACACAAACTTACTTAAGGTTTGGTGTATTTTACACTCACCTACTTAAATGAAAAAGTGGTACAATACCTCATCTTTTCCCACTTTACAGTTGTCTAATTTTTTTGGACGGAAAAGCATATTCATTGAAATATTATGTTATCTATATTTTTTTATATTTTATTTCTTATTACTAAAATACTCTTGAACACAAAAGATTATTAAATGATTTCATCTACGAGTTTTTTTTCTAATTCCCAATCAATGATCATCATCCTGCAGGAACTCCGAATCCTAACTTTCCTCCGGCGACGTCGTACGCTACCTCCATGTTCTGCTGCGCCATATTCCCGAATATGAAAATTTCATCCAGCTCTGGGAGACCGACAAAAGCAAGGCACACTCGTTTTGAATCAACCACGAAGAATATTCCGTTAGGGTCAACATCAACCGTGACTTGGCCCTCAAATGTGAACGTTATAGTCGGAAATTGGATGTTGTTGTCTTTGGGTAAACGAAAACAAGTGTCCAGTATATCAAAGGGGGGTGCGATCGGGTATCGCGTTGTGTCATCTGATGCTTGAATTCCTTGCTCATCGCGATGTAGGCCTTGCGCGGGAGGTGGGTGATCAACGTGCCTGGGTCTATAACGTTATTGTCGTTGTTGAAAACCGACGGGGATATCGGTAATCGTTTACACCCTACGGTTATGAACGTAATCTTGATGAAGTAAAATAGACGTAAATCAAAGAAGTTAATTTCACGTCACTCGTGTTATTGATATTATTATTGATTTATGAAGTTCAAAATATAATTCTAATTTTATAAAGTAGTTGATGTATTTAGCAAGAGAATGAACTTATTAAAAAAGAGTGGGTATAAATAGTAATGCACACTCTTACCTTATACTAAATCATTAATGCTTACAAGCTTATTTGAAATTGCATGTCTACATACATTATTACATATTATGCTTATTGATAATCACCATCATCCTGTCGGGACTCCAAACCCTAATTTTCCTCCGGCGACGTCGTACACCACCTCCATGTTCTGCTGTGCCATACTCCCGAATATGGAAATATCATCAATTTCTCCGGTGTTACCGGCAAAAGCAAAGCACACTAGTCTTGGATAAACCACATAAAATATTCCGGAACGGCCAACCTCAACCGTCACGTCGTCCTCAAATGTGAACGATATAGTCGGAAATACAATTTTATTGTCTTTGGGAACATGAAAACAAGTGTCCAACATCTGATAGGCGGGTGCGATCGGGTATAGTGTTGTGTTCATCTGATGCTTGAATTTATCGCGCATCGTGATGTAGGCCTTTTTCGGGAGGTAGGTGATCGTCGTGCCGGTGTCTATAATATTTTTGTCGTTCTTGAAAACCGACGGGTGTATCGGTAATCGCTTACACCCTACTGTTATAGACGTCATCTTGATGAAGTAATATATATATGGTGGGACGTCAACCAAAGAAGTGAATTTCACGTCTCCTCTCGTGTTATTGATATTTTTTCCGAAGGTCAAATGCCCCGTTGAGTTTGAGTTGGCGTCCGGGAGAAAATAGGAGAAGTACTCGTCAAATTTCTGTTTGGTTTGAGACACGACAGATAGACGGCCCCGACTGAGGCCTAATAGTCCGGCAGTCTTCCCGTAAATCCCGGAGTTGTTATGGCCGCACCCGAACGTGAAATTAGGAAACACGTCGTTTTTTGCCACCGTGAGTTTGTCTTTGGCCAAGAAACCGTAGGTGGACTAATTATCGCCGTAAATTAAACCGTAGATACACGTACGATTTTTGTAGCAGTCGAATTTGGATTGAAAGCATTCGGGGTCGGTGCACGAAATATTGGAGTACGTAGTTGATCGGATAGGGTCGAAGATTCGATCTCGCTGCTTGTGGCAATACGGAATGCACGGCAAGCATTGAGTCCACGTTATGGGGCTTCCGGTGTCGAGAATGAGGTGTAGGTATCTCGTGGGTGTGCCGAGGCCCATGCGAACTATGTAGCCATCACCGTAGTCTAGGCTATCGCCCGATTCGACGGGATCGTGTAGTTTTGTGTTCATGATTTTGTGACGGATGTTTTGTACCCTTAGTTGGTCTCGCCGGAGGATCTTTTCGGCCGACAACGATGATGATGACGTGGCACCATCAGTGCATAGTCTTTGCCTGTGGAAAACCTCAAACACTGCCGTTGCGCTATCATTACCTTAATTCACCAAAATTATTACATACTGTAATAATACTTTCATCTTATTCATTATTATCGAATTGCAAATTAATTGTATAATAATAATAAGGGATAATTATTGTTTAGTGGCTGAACTATAGGCACTTTCAGACTTTGGTGGCTCATCTTTTTTTTTTTGATGGTTTAGTACCTGAACTAAGGCTTAATTAGACTTTGGTGGCTGGAGTGGCGGATCCCGGCGACACGTGCAAAACACGTGCCTATTTTAAATCCAGCTGCGGGCTTTTGAGGGTATTATGGACATTTCCATACAATACGAAATGAATACTGTATAAAAAACTTATACGAAATGAATACAGTTTGAATACTATATTTAATACATAACTGAAATCCCTTTATTATTACAACACAAAATTCGATCTTCACTTGCTTTTACTAAATCTCATTTCTGAAAAAAAACCCGTATCTCCATCCCCAATTCTCCAATAGCAAGAACCCTAGAATTTGAAAGCAGCCCCAAATTGAATATCATCTAAACCCTAACCCTAATTCCTGAATCGCCGTCGATTCTTTGCTTCCAGAAACCCAAAATCGCGTTCAATTTTATCCATTTCCCAAAAACCCTAATTTTCACTGAAGGTCAAATCTTGAAAAATGCCATGGAAATTGAGGAGCGAAACTGATAAAATACCCGACGGCAAGCTCGTTCCCGACTATGGAGGTCTCAAAAATGTTTGCACACTTATTTTCCACCACTCAGGGGAGTTTATGCAAAACTACGGTAAGAGGTGTTATGTAGGTGGGAGAGTGTGTTATATAGATTATGCAAAACTACGGTTAGATTATGCACGTGTTTTGCACGTGTCGCCGGGATCCGCCACTCCAGCCACCAAAGTTTAATTAAGCCTTAGTTCAGGTAATAAACCACCAAAAAAAAAATGAGCCACCAAAATCTGAAAGTGCCTATAGTTCAGCCACTAAACAATAATTATCCCTAATAATAATAATAATACCTGGAGCTCGAATATTAGTGGTGGACGACGAATTAATGCAGCGGCGTGGGAGTTGGCCATGTTGACTCAGGTCAAGGATATGGTGAGTATGAGATTTCATTTGCGAAGCGTAGCAAAACGAAAATACAGAGAACAAGTAAATTCCGATGATCATCATAAATAATATTATTGAGTTATAATATTTGAGAGAAAAGAGAGAGATCAATTTGATTGTGTTAATATTAATATATGTATATATGAATGTTATTTATCAATATATTCATAATATATATACACGTGAAATTTCAAGAGAATATAATTATAAAATGAAGAGACTATTAAATTCAACATAATAAAAAAAGTAATTATTATATTGTATACCTAATATTATTCTTTTCTAAAAAAATTTGTTTGCTTTTCATATGTTTTATATTTGTTTTGCTCTCATTCTTATAGGTTATAATTAGAGGAGTTTAATGTTCGATTCAAACTGGATTGTACAAAAATTTAATATATATATATATATATATATATATATATATATATATATATATATATATATATATATATTCTGTTTTCTATACGTATCAATGCGTAAGCACATTACAATTTTTAAATATTTTATTATTTATTTCTTAATCTTTTAAGAAATTGATTTGGTTCCATTACTTCTTCACTCCTATAAAAAAAGATTAATTGGAGTATAAAAGTAGAGTATATTTATATTAAAAAAGTTCTTAATCTTTATAGGATATTGATTAGGCTCCATTACTTCCCACTCCTATAAAATAAATAAATTAATATAAAAGTATTTTTATATTGAAAAAAATTAACATAAGCTTATAAAATTCCTCACTTCAAAATTTTTCTATTTTTTTGTTATAAATATGTCTATTATTTTGTTTAAATACTAAATTTATTTTAATAGTTTTTCTCTGTAAATGTATAACTTGTTATTATTATTATTGGAAATTTTTGAATGTTCTTAACAAATTTAATTTTTTTGTTTTTAAAGTTAGTTTCAAATGTTTGTATTAATTTTAGATAGTTTTACCCAAATAATTAGAGGTGTTTAAAACTCGATTCGAACTGAATTGTACCAATATATATATATATTTTGTTTAAGATTTGTTTTACGTTTTGGTTCTAGTTCTTTGTGTGGTTTCTCTTGCTGCCTTATAAATACGAGGGTTTGGTCCTCCCACACCGAGTCGAGAAGTTATTTGTGTTGGAAATAAGGGAGTAGAAAAAACACAAAAAGTGTGTTTGGTGAATTGTCCCATATAGGTATTATCACTTGTGAGTGAGAAGACTTTTTGTAGAGCTTAGTGTGTTGTTTGAAACACCACACAAGCCTGTAACGACTGGCTTGACTGAGTACGATTCCAATTCTATAAATACTTAAGCTTTCTCATTATCAGAACACACAATACACAACTCTCTCTTTCTCTCGTTTTACATACATCTCTGAATATCTAAACACAGTTGTTCTAAATCGTTCTAGAGCTTATGACCTTGAGTGGGCAAGTCTGTATGATGTAGTGGGGAACTACCGGTCGTCCGCTGATCGCCACCCCGATCGTACCAAAATAGTTTTCAAGGCAGTGGTTCGCCACGACACTACAAAATTGTTGTGTTGTTTTTCCATTCTCGATACTCTCTAAATTGTTACGTACGTTATTTTATTCCTACAATTTGTTTTACGTACTAGATTTGCAGCCAATATTGTTTTTCATTCGATACTCGTATTTCCTTGAAGTCATTTGTTGTTGGTGAGGAAATTGTACATATGTTCGCAGGTAAGCTTTTTGTTGCCATGAGAATCGCATATTCCGATCTAATACTCAATTCACTTATGAATGTCTGAAAAATACACTTCTTTTGGTCGGCCGATGCCTTTTTATTTTTGTAGAGAATGAGCTGGTTTCGTTTTTTATCGCTCGTTTCAACTCCGGTTCGATCAAAACTTATCCAGCATTGTCTCCAAGCGGTTTTGAGTCACGGTCCAACAAAAACCAAAAACTTCAATCGATCTTGGAAATATTAGTTTAGTTTGGTTGGAATAACAATCGAATTAAGCTTGAAAGAGTGTTCACTATGGGAAACTGCTTCATAGACATCGAGCCTTGACCGGTGTTAAAAAAAAATTGTTAGTGTCTTTGTGCGTGTTGATGTTAAAAATTAGCTATGTTTTAACACCAGTGTTTTTGTGCCTGGTGTTAAGGATCAACTATGTTTTTACATTTGTATTAAGAGAGTATGACATATAGTTTGGTAACTGCATTTGTATTATTTAGTGCTATATGTTTAGCTTAGCTTGGTTGGAGAGCTAGTCTGTTAGCTCGGTGATACGGTGGGAGTTTCTTCCCCTATGCGCTGTACTGTACCATACTATTTTTTATTTTCTATGTTATTGACTTTTACCCAAAAAAAACTATGTTTTTACATATATAATGGTGTCTATAATAATTTTTGAAATCAATTTTAACTCTAGGACCAATGTCTATAATTATTTTTAACATCAATTTTAAACTCTTAAGGACCGGTGTGGTTGAATATATATATATATATATATATATATATATATATATAACTTATATAATAAGATCGCAATTTTGCTCTAAGAGAGCCACGTCTCCCTAAAAATATTTACAAATACATACATATTACATACAATATACGTACATTACATTATTTATGTATCTAAATACTTAATATGTATTTTAGATAATTAATTAATACATTATCTGAAAGTAAAAGGCAATCGCAGATCTGAGGGTTATCTTCTTCATCTCTAACGCTATTCTGTTCGCTCCCCCTTTGTAATCAATCTGTAAGTATATACTGCCAACTGTTTATTTGCGAGTTTTTTTCACGCTCACTGTTTCACTCCTCGTATCTGTCGTTTCTCATATTATAGGGTTTCACTTCATCCTCTCCGGCAGAGTTTGAAAAGGAAGCACATCAGATCTCATAGTATAGGGGGGTTTAACTCTCTTCGGCAAAGGCTGAAAACGAAGAACATCATAATCAATTTCTATATTAATCAATCACATTCGATCTCGCGATTTTGTGTAATTAGTATTCCGCTTGAGCAATTTAATTACTCATATATTCAGTTCAATTGATGTTCACGATTTGGGTTTTTAATTTAGGTCAGCAGCTCGCAGGAGCCCTCGAGCCATTGCGCCACACCGCCTGCTCTGACGAGCGTCACGAGCCCCCGCCCCTTCCGTTCACCTTCGGCGGCCGGCGAGGTAAGTCCAACCCCCTTACTTTTAATGTGTTTTTAGTTTGTCGTTTTAATTATATTAGTGTTTGAATTGGTTTCGTTTCCTTGTATTTGTGTGGCTGTGTGTGTATTTGCCTCCAACATTTGAAGTGGCTATATTCTCTTAGGTAGTAAAGCTTGGCCCTCCTCACTCTCTTCTTGTCCAGCACTTTTATCTCTGAATTTTCACGTGTCCTCATATATGTGTGTCGATGATTGGAGGGCGAGGGGTGTTTGCGGAGGGTTTTAGGTGGAGGATCCGGTTCAGTTGCTAGCCACAACAATTTCTTCCGTTGCTGAAAACTTTGGGTATACATCAACCGTAATCCATCCCCCAAAGACAATTATTTCTTGTGTTTACCGTTTCTTTTGTTATTTGTAAGTCAATCGTGAACGTCTAGGATTAACAATGAGAGAATTTTAACCAATTAAAGCTGCATCTATCCGTCTTCTAGGTGCTGAGACTTGCATCAGAGATTGTTTTTGTGCCTTTCACTGTTGGAGGCGGTATCCGAGATTTTATCAATGGAAATGACAGGTAAGTATCTCATCTTTATTAATTGCATTTTGTTGTTCTCTCCACTGATGTGCCGGAAGAATAACTCTCAGTAATAGTTTCAAAATACAACCTTTTTAGTGATATAACTATTTCATATTGATTTCAATGTTATTAATTAAACAAATGCATCACAGGTATTACTCAAGTTTGGAAATTGCTTCAGAGTATTTCCGATCTGGTGCAGACAAGGTTTCGATTGGAAGTGATACAGTTTATGCAGCAGAGGAGTACCTAAAGACCAAAGTACTCTTCTTTTATATTCTTAAAATTCTATTGGTTGTATTAATATTCGTATGGAATTCATGTTGCGTGGCTGTCCTTCAAGGTAAAAGCTGGAAAGAGCCGCCTGGAGCAAATCTCTAGAATTAATGGAAACTAGGTGATGTCAAGAGAATAAAAAAATTAATTATTTTTTAATTGCATACATCTATAATTAGCTTGATATACTACAACTTTATATTGTGAAGAAAAAGAAGTAATGAAGATAAGCTTGGATGGGGAAAATGTGATACTTACGCCATATATGAAGGAGCATGTGCCCAAGTACCATGTCTGGATACAGGATGCAGGACCCAACAACCCTCCACGCCACTGCATCCGAACCGCTTACTCTCGACCGGGAATACGAGATGCAACTTTCCTGTGTTCAAGACCCCCTTAGTATGAACCAACTACTTTACTCACACCCCCACTTACTTATTTTGTATTATTGGTTAACCATTTTTTTATTCATTTCCTTGCAAAATATTCAACACTAATTATCTGAAAGGTTGCAGATACTAATTCATACTTGTTCTGTATTATTGGTTAACCATTGATCATTAATTTCAGAGAATTTTGTGATTCATAAGCCCCACATATACTAATATTGTGCTCTTGGTCTCAGGATTTATACCATATTCTTCCACTGGACTACATAAAACTGCCAAAACTTCAGAATAAATTTGAAGGAGAAGCTAGCCCGAGTAAAATACGTAAGCTTATTGAAAAAATGGCACGAGATGGTTTTGTATTGCTAATGGATGGTGGTGTTATAATATGCTAATTGTAATTATATTTTTTCAGGTTCACTAATACCAAGTTTTATTGAATTATATTTTGTTTTTTCGTTCAGACTTAAAATCATTCAATTAGCGTTTTACATAACATTTTTTGTGCTTGGTTCTTTGATGCAGTGATTTGGGGATGCTGAAAAACTCACTAGAGCACCCTTCTCGTTTGCTAGCAAGCTAGCTCCCCGTAATTTTTTTTGTTGATGAGGTTAGCTTAGACATACCTCATTTATTGTTTTTGCCTCCTAACGGTCCATATGCTTAAACGCGCAGTACTTTGAGCACTTTTAAATACTGACAAAATCTCTTGTTTTTACATAAATTTGATTTCACTTCCTCTATCGTATTCCTGTTGATTTCTTTGACGAATTGCTTGAATTTAATACTGCCATTTTTTTGATGAATTACTTGAATTTTGTTCCTTTCTGATTTTTTTCCTTCTTTTTTATTTTCACCCACATGTTCTTCATTTTTTTTGCTTTTCTAGCGACGAATGTTCGTAGAGGGTTTTTCAAAAAACTGTAAATTGATGTTTGTGGGTTTGAAACGATGAATAAAAAAGAAATCTGTGGGATTTATTTTTAGTTGAATGTATCGACAACTTGTGTGTATCATTCTTTGATTTTTCCCCCCCTTTTTTTTTGATGAATTGTTTCTGATTTATCAAAATGTTTAGTGCTGCTTACGCTTAAAAAAATCATAATCGAATTAGCTGGGGTTTCATCTTTTTTTCTCTTCCTGATCAATTGATTAATTTGAAGGAAAAGTCTTAGAAAAGGAATGGTGCAAGCAGATGCCGAGATGCCGATCACAACGCATTGTCACCACCATCGGCTGCTCTCTTTAAGTAAATCATTTGTTTATTGATTTCCCGATTAAATTTCTGCGTATGTTGTGTGAATTTTGAAATAGTTGACACTCTTTCTTAGATGATTTTTTGTACTTCGCTCTTGGTGTTTTGTTTTAGTTTTTTTAGAGATAAGTAGAAATGGAGTTGTTTTTCTTATTGGACTGCATGTTTTGACCGGAAGGGATATATTTCCAAAATCAACTTCATCGAGCACATTTTTAAAATCAACTGGGCCCGTCTTGCATTGCAAGGCGGAAGACTTCCTAGTATATATATATATATATATATATATATATATATATATAAAATCGTATGAATTGTCAATAATTAAAATTATATTAAATTTCTAAAATTCAAATATAATATTCCAAACACTCATCTCTCTAAATCATTACTCCCTCCATCCCTTAGTATAGTGCATAGAGAAAATGTCACGTAGATTAAGAAAAAATGATTTTTTATTTGTTTAATAATATAAAGTAGGGGTATAATAGGTATTGATGTGTAAGTAATAAAGTAGTTAGTTGAAAAAATAGTGGTATAAGGGTAAATAAATGTGTATTGGGAGGATAAAGTTGTGAAAAGTAATTCCATTTATGGAATGTGCATTGTCTTAAGAGATGAACCAAAAAGGAAAGTGTGCACTGTTTTAAGGGAAAGAAGGAGTACAATTTTCATGGACTCTAAACACAATAATCAAAATATCAAAATCTCCAAATCATTACAATTGTAAAACAACAATATTCCATAAACTTGTCAATACAAAACACTGAGTTACATAACCTAGATCGGTGTCTATGAAACAGTTTCCCGTAGTGGTTAGCTAGTTGAACTCGAATCGAGTTGCTTGACTTTCTTACACGTTATTAAATATTCATCTCGTTGCATCTTATCCAATGAAATAAATGTATCAAAGTTTGTTCAGAGATGTTTTAGTGAATTCGAATCGATCTATTAGTCGTTACTAGTTTTCGTGGTAATTCTTTGCTTAGTTTTCATAGTTATAAATAGTTTATTAAGAGGTAAAAATTTAACCCAATTATAATCTTACTCACGACCATTGCACGAAATATTAGAGTACGAATTTAAATTGTGAGGATTAAAGATTCAATTCACTGTTTTTGGAAATGCTCAAGGCACGATTGACATTGAGTCCACGTTATTATTTCACTCTCAGTGTCGAAAATGAGGTCTAAGTTTCTTTCGGGCGTGTCGAGGCACGATGCGGACAATGTAGTCAGGGGCGGACCCACGTTAGGCATCCTGATCGACCTGTGAATTTCTTTTATTCGATCAACTTGAGATTAAGCTAGGTAGTCAAGACGAGATGAATGTTGAAGATCAAGGTTTGAGCTATATATCTTCGATCAATCGGTCCTCAATCGGTGATAAGATCCCACTTATCCAACTCCTCCTCATTAATTAGTCGATCCTCGTTCATATTATTATTAAAATTTGGTCAATAACACTTTGCAAATTCAAAAGAAATTATATATATTATGTATTTTATTATTGTATAAATGTAAAAAAACAAACTTTTGAATTTTGACTCATTTTGCCAAACTATATAAAATAATATTGGTATTTGAACTTTATTTTTTAATAATATAAGTTCACCCATTTACTAATATACCCTTTTATTAAAAATTAAAAATATAATTAGGTGTGATTTATTTATTATCTTTGTAATTTAAGAGAATGTTTGATATTATTATTGATTTATTAAGTTCAAAATTTAATTCTAATTTTATAAAGTAGTGATGTATATAGCAAGAGAATGAATTTATTAAAAAGAGTGGTATATATAGATATGGTAATGTATTCTTAACTTATACTCAATCATTGCTTACAAGCTTATTTGAAATTGCAAGTCTACATACATTATTAATATTATATTATTATACCTACAGTGACTAAGTATTTATTCATCTCGATCGATCCCAATCAATGATCATCATCCTGCAGGGACTCCGAATCCTAATTTTCCTCCGGTGACGTCGTACACCACCTCCATGTTCTGCTGCGCCATATTCCCGAATATGAAAATTTCATCCAGCACTGGGAGACCGACAAAAGCAAGGCACGCTCGTTTTGAATCAACCTTGAAGAATATTCCGTTAGGCCCAACATCAACCGTTACTTGGCCCTCAAATGTGAACGTTATAGTCGGAAATTTGATGTTGTTGTCTTTGGGTAAACGAAAACAAGTGTCCAGTATATCAAAGGGGGGTGCGATCGGGTATCGCTTTGTGTTCATCTGATGCTTGAATTCGTCGCGCATCGCGATGTAGGCCTTGCGCGGGAGGTGGGTGAACACCGTGCCTGAGTCTATAACGTTTTTGGTGTTCTTGAAAACTGACGGGGGTATCGCTAATCGTTTACACCCTACAGTTATGGACGTAATATTGATGAAGTAGTAATATGGATACTCTGGGAGGTAAATCAAAGAAGTGAATTTAACGTCTCCTCTCGTGTTATTGATATTTTTCCCGAAGGTCAAATGCCCCGGTGAGCTTGAATTCTCGGTAGGGAGAAAGTAGGAGAAGTAGCCGCCGTATTTTTGCATGGTTTGGGACACGACGGATAGAGGGCCTCGGTTGAGGCCTAATATTCCGGCTGTCTCCCCGTAATCTCCGGTGTTGTTTTGGCCGCAGCCGAACATGAAATTAGGAAACACGTCATTTTTTGTCAAGGTGAGTTTGTCTTTGGCCATGAAACCGATGGTGTACGAATTGTCGCCGTAAGAAGTAAAGTATTCACATGTTGTATTTTTGTAGCAGTCGAAATCGTCTTGAGGGCATTCGCAGTCGGTGCACGAAATATTGGAATACGTAGTTGATCTTTGAGGGTTGAAGGTTGGATCTCGCTGCTTGTAGCAATTCCCATAGCACGGCATGCATTGAGTCCATGTTATGTCGCTTCCTGTGTCCATATTGAGGTATAGGTATTTCGTGGGTGTGCCGAGGCCGAAGCGGACAACGTAGTTAGGGGTGTCTAGGCTATAGCCCGATTGGACGGGGGCACTATGATCATCATCACTACGTCGACTGTGTATGTTGTTCATGAATTGCTTTACCCTTTGTTGGTCTCGCCGGAGAATCTTTTCTGCTGACGACGAAGATGATGATGACGTGGCACCATCAGCGCATAGACTTCTCTTGTGGAAAACCTCAAACATCGCCGTTGCGCTATCATTACCTTAATTCACAAAAATTATTACATAATAATTTCATCTTATTAATTGTATAATAATAATAATACCTGGAGCTCGAATATTAGTGGTGGACGACCCATTAATGCAACCGCGTGGGAGTTGACCATGTTGACTGAAGTCGAGAATATGGTGAGTGTGAGATTTGATTTGCGAAGCGTAGCAAAAAGAAAATAGAGAGAACAAGTAAATGACAATGATCATCATAAATAATATTATTAAGTTATAATATTTGAGAAAAGCCATCAAAATTATATATAGAGAGTTTTTGTTTGTGTTAAGATTAAATATATGTATATATGAATGTTATCTATCAATATATTCACAATATATATACACATGAAATTTCAAGAGAATATAATTATAAAATGTAGAGACTATTAAATTCAACATAATAAAGAAAGTAATTATTATATTGTATACCTTATATTATTCTTTTCTAAAAAAAAAGTGTTTGCTTTTCATATGTTTTATATTTGTTTGTTTTCTATTCACGGCTCTCTCATTCTTATTGGTTATAATTAGAGGTGTTTAAAAGGATTGTGCCAAAAGTTGTAATGTGCTTGCGCATTGATACGTATAGAAAATTGAATATATAATATATATATATATATATATATATATATAATATATATATATATATATATATATATATATATATATTATATATTCAATTTTCTATATGTATATTATATAATATATATATATATATATATTATATATTCAATTTTCTATACGTATCAATGCGCAAGCACATTACAACTTTTGAATATTTTATTATTTATTTTTTAAATCTTTATAGAAAAAATATTTGGTTCTATTGCTTCCTCACTCCTCCAATAAAAAAGATAAATTAATATAAAAGTATATTTATATTGAAAAATTTCTTAATCTTTATAGGAAATTGGTTTAGCTCCATTACTTACTCACTCCTATAAAATAGATAAATTAATATAAAAGTATTTTTATATTGAAAAAGATTAATATAAGCTTATAAAATTCCTCTCACTTCAAAGTTTTTCTCTTTTTTGTTATAAAATATATCTATTATCTTGTTTAAATATTAAATTAATTTTAAATTTTTAATAGTTTTTCTCTGTAAATGTATAACTTGTTATTATTATTATTATTATTATTATTATTATTATTATTATTATTATTATTATTATTATTTGCGTAAAACTATCTAAAATTAATACAAACATTTCAAACTAACTTAAAAAAAAAAATTAATTTGTTAAGAACATTCAAAATTTTCCAATAAAAAATCATAAAAAAAATTTATCTACTCATACAAAATGATTTACAATAACATGATCAAGCCATCAAAATTATATATGTATTAATTTTAATTTGTTTTTGTTAATATATATTAATGTTATTTATCAATATCTTCAATATATATATATATACATACGGCTAATGGTTACCATGAGTTTTTCTTAATTATTTTTTGAAAAGAAAAAATAATGCCTAATAGTCCATTTTTTATAGCACAAAAGTAGAAAGAATAATCAGTTATTTCTTTCATCGCCCCCTATGGTTACCATGAGTTTTTCTTAATTATTTTTTGAAAAGAAAAAATAATGCCTAATAGTCAATTTCTTATAGTACAAAAGAAGAAAGACTAATCAGTTCTTTCTTTCATCGCCTCCAGCATGTCAATATTGACATTCACGCAATTCTTCTGAATATATATATATATATATATATATATATATATATATATGAAATTTCAAAAGAATATATTTATAATTATAAAATGTATCTATCAACCACTACATTCAACATAATATAGAATAATTAATTATTATATTGCATACTTTATATTATTTATTTGCGCACAAAAAAATAATTGAATAAAGTGAATAAAAAAAAACTAATTCATGATTTCTTGTTAGGCATGATACATGTAATCAAAATAAAATCTAATATCTTGTAGAGATAATTATGGAGTAGTATTCTTTTTTTTCTTTTTATATAAGGAGAGACGAGAAAACTATTCCCCACCCGATTGGAGTGTCCTGAATGAAAATTGAGAAATGTGTCAGAATAGCAGACACCTCTGGGAATTAGGCATCAGGTCTCATTCCAGTACAAACTTCATGAACTTATGGAGTAGTATACTACATGAACTTATGGCACCATGTATTTTAATGACTGGACTTTTTGTGGGCACGTCAATTCTTGAACTATTTAAATATTGAACTTACAAACTTGAATGGCCGAACTTCGACGACACCGTGACTTTTGATTTTTTATGGCATTTTTGTAATTCCGTAAGTATTACTGAATGTATAATATACGTAATTGTCCATCGTCCATTGCTTCTTATTTTTTCATGTTCATCCCTTTTGTTTATACAAAATATACAATAACAATCTATTTAAAAGATCAAATCCACAAATTAGATAAAACATTTATTAATTTTTTTTATCTACACAATGAAGAACAACATCGCAATTAATTAAATTTATTTGTGATTAAATTCATCTTACATGAAAATAAAGCATCTATTAAAGAAAACAAAAATCACCTATTGAGGATAAAACATTTATTTAACAAAAAAAATCTAAAGATATAGTCGGAGAAGAACGACTGTCGCCGCCGCCATGAGGATGACCATATGAAGAAACACAGTTGCCTCCTCTCCGAATTTCCGTTTGTCTGACTCGATAACCATCTGTGTTGCTATGTTCAAAAAAAAGTTTGATAATTAAAATACAAAAGTGTCTTAAGTTCAAGAATTAAAGTATAACTATCTTATTATAAAATATAGCAACAATTAAATTCAAAATATTAGAAAATAATTATTTATTTTCAACATGTAATTATTATATTGTATACTCTGTATTATTCGTTCTTATGTTATGCATATTGCCTGTGCAATATACATGATAAGCATAATTAAATCTATGTTCGATTTTATTGCTTATAATTATATGAGAGCCTAATTTTTATTATACATTATCGACGTTTATATCGAGCTATTATTTATATTGGATGTGTCATGTTTTCAAAATAGCTACACATAAAATTAAAAAAAAAAAATTAAAAAGTTTTCTATGGAATTGCAAAAGCAAAATTACTAATTAGTTCAACGTAATAAAGAATAATAGTAATTATTATATTTTATACCCTATATTATTCGCTGATGCTATCTATACTGCCATGTGCGAATAAAAATAATAGAATAAATTATAAAAACAAAAATTAATGATCCCTTGTTAGGCATGATATGCCTAATTAAATTAAAATCGAATATGTTTGAAAAAATAGCTCAACAATACAAATTGACGTGACATAAGTGTGCAGTCGGTTTACTAAAGTTCAAATCGAATATGAATTTCTACATGCTTCTATGATGTTTTTGTGATTGAACGATATTTTGAAATGAAATTTATAAAACCTGCGTACCTAAGATGAGTCAATGACAAAAGTAATCTGGTTATCCGAGCGATCTGACAGTGTTTATGTGCGCACCACCCGCCACATACATGTAAAAGTTGAAAAGTAAAAGAATGTTTATATCGCTTTTATCTGAAATGATATTTCGTATATATGTGGAAAGTTGATTTATATATGGTTAGATTGATATAAATTCACTCTAATTAGCGTTGAACTCATCCCTTTCAACACGTTGAATTTTTTCAGGAATCGAGGATGATTCGAGAGGGAAGACTAGAATAATACTATCTCTATTTCATAATAATAAAACGGTTGGAAAAACGTGAACTCAAAATCACTCGCAACGGAATAAAGAAACAAATATGTGGAGAAGAGATAATTTAACACTCTTGTTTTCTCACTCAATCAACACGAAAAATACTCTTGAACTCTCTTATATTTCTTCTTGTAAATCTTATACAAACTCATATATAAAATGAAAGTCTACATGACTATTTATAGGACAACCAAAATGAACCTAAATCACATACATGAATTAACAATTAATTCCATGCATGAATATAAATGAAAAGACCATTCATGTATACAGTGTTAAAGATATTATTCATTCAAAGAATATCATGCAACCATATCAAAGATCAAGATTAACATCCTCCATCCAAGGAACAAATCAAACATGATTTGTGTAGCATATCATTAGCATATATTATATTTGTATTCAATTATTTGTTACCTTAATTAGCCTTTGTAAAGTAGTATATAATCTCCTCATGTAAACATTATTATTTATCAATACATTTTACCATATTCACTCATACTTTACATGGTATCAGGAATCACATCGATCCTCATACTAATCACCATCTCCGCTGCCTTAACCACCGTCGGTATACCCATGGCAACCACCAGCGCCCAAATACCCAACTCCGCTGAACCAAACAAACCCCTTCTCTCCGTTTCATTTCCCACTTGTACCAAACTAACACCAACAAATTACCAAGCCTGGCATTACCAAATCAGTCGCCTATTCCTCGGCTTCGGCCTTTTCGCCTATCTCGATGGGACTGTTAAACCACCACCCAAAACTACCACCCCAGCCGCCACAGATACCACACCAAACCCTCAACCAATTCCCAACCCAGCCTACGAAACTTGGTTTCGTCAAGACCAACTAATCCTAGGAGCCTTAGCAGGCACTCTCGACCCAGCTGTTCAGCCTGTCCTCCTCGATGCAACCACCTCTCACGAGGCTTGGACAACCCTCGCCACAACCTATGCCAACCCTTCCCGAGGACATATCCTACAACTAAAGGATCGCCTTCGCACCATCACCCATACCGGAAAAACCATCTCCGAGTACATGCTTGCTATTAAAGAATGTACCACCCAATTAGCACAACTAGGCAAACCCGTCGATGCCGAAGATATAACCTCACAAATCATTAATGGTCTCGACTATAAACTATATTACCCCGTCATCGATGGCGTTCGTGCCCGTGACTCACCCATCTCGTTTGAATTATTTCATGAAAAATTAATTCAACACGAACTCACCCTCAAAAACCAACCATCTCCAACCACTAACGCTGCCTTCAACCCCTCGGCTCACGCTGCCTATACCCGACCCTATCACCATACCCATAATAACAACAACACACGTCACTCACCCTCCACCAACAACAACCAGTCACGCCATCATCAACACAACCAAAACACCCATCAAACCAATTCTCAACATCGTGACCAACCTCCAAATGCTTCGAATTCAAACCCATTTCGTGGCCGCTGTCAATATTGTCGTGTCACTGGCCATGTTATTAGCTACTGTCCCGATTTCAAAAGAAATTATCCGAGCGTTGTGTTCCCTCCGCCTCCCACTCGACAACCACGCCCCATCGCTCATACTGCCACCACCTCTACCGGACCCTCCACCTCGTACCTTATTGACAGTGGGGCCTCCAACCACATCACCAACGATCTCTCCACACTTTCCTTTCATACCCCATATGATGGGCCTGACGATCTCGTGATTGGTGATGGCTCGTCTTTGTCTATCTCTCATCTCGGTTCTTTCTCTATCCCTACATCTAACCATATTTTACGTTTTCATAATGTTCTTGTCGTTCCTCAAATTTCTCGACCATTAATTTCTGTCTCACAATTTTGCACCGATAACCATGCTTATGCCTTATTTTCCTCTACCTCTTTTTGTTTTAAGGAAATCAAGACGGGGGAAACCCTGCTTGAAGGACCATTTGTGGATGGATCATACCAATGGAATCCCTCTACCAAGCCGCCTCAAGCCCTAGCTGCCAATAAATCCTCGAGCATCTTGTGGCATGCTCGTTTAGGACACCCCTCCAATTCGATCTTACGTTTATTAAGTTCTAGCTTTAATTTTCATATTTCTGATTTATCTCATTGCAACTCTTGCTTAATTCATAAAAGCCACAAGTTACCCTTTTCCTCTTCGACTCTTCAATCTCACGCACCATTTGACCTCATCTATTCTGATGTATGGACATCCCCGATAATATCTGACGATGCATACAAATATTATGTCATCTTCGTCGACCATTTCACCCATTATTTTTGGCTATATCCATTAAAAAATAAATCCGACACTGCTACCACCTTTCATCGATTTAAAGCTATCATCGAAAAATACTTCAACCGTCCTATTCGCCAATTTTATTCGGACAACGGCGGTGAATATATTAAAATCAACCCAAACCTACTTGATAATGGTATCACCCACCTCACATCACCACCACACACTCCCGAACACAACGGGTTCGCGGAGCGTCGTCACCGTCATATTGTCGAAACCGGTTTAGCCTTACTCACTCAAGCACAAATGCCAACCAAATATTGGCCCTATGCCTTCTCCACTGCCGCTTACCTCATAAACAGGCTCCCCTCTCCAACTCTAAACAACCAATGTCCCTACAAAATCCTCTTCGACCAGCAACCCAATTACCACAAATTACGACCCTTCGGTTGTCTATGCTACCCATGGTTAAAACCATATACCAACCACAAACTCGAACCGAAATCGACCCCTTGCGTTTTTGTCGGGTACTCAAATACTCAAAGTGCCTATCTATGTCTCAATCCCATAACCAATCGTGTATACACCTCGAGACATGTTCGTTTTGTCGAAACAGCCTACCCTTATCTCACGTTAACTAACTCAACTTTTACACCAGCCCATACTCCGAATCAATGGTGTACTTTGACCGTTCCCCTCCTACTACCAATTGACCCACCTGCTCGTGCTGCTGAACTAACCCAACCCATCACCCCGACTGCATCTCCTACCTCGTCATCTCCTGCTTCACCACACTCTGCCTCCTTCACTCCCTCCTCGACACCACTTGATTCGCCACCCTCTGCAATAACACCTCCTACCTCGTCATCTTCTATTTCCACCACTGCCACCACCCCTACAACTCCACCTCCTCCACCTCCACCACCCATCCATCGAACCCGCCTATCTAACAACATTATCATGCCTAATCCCCGATACTACCAAACCAACAAACATGCTGCCACCGCCACTCTCTCGCTTACCCACACCACACCAACCACAACCAAACAAGCCCTCCTTCAACCTAGCTGGCGACAAGCTATGACCGACGAGTTTGACGCTCTCACCCGAAATCATACATGGACCCTCGTCCCACCTCACCAAGCCCCTAACGTTGTAGGTTGCAAATGGGTATACCGCATCAAATATAACCCTGATGGTAGTCTCAAACAACACAAGGCTCGCCTTGTCGCTAAAGGCTTTCATCAACGACCTGGGGTTGACTATTCGGAAACGTTCAGTCCCGTCATCAAACCAACTACAATTCGATTGATTCTCACTCTTGCTGTCACGCATAAGTGGCACTTACACCAAATTGATATTAATAATGCTTTCTTGCAGGGTCGACTAACCGAGTCCGTTTTTATGACCCAACCAGCAGGTTTTATCGATTCCACTAATCCTTCCTATGTTTGCAGACTCAACAAAGCAATTTATGGTCTTAAACAAGCACCACGCGCATGGTACACCGAGTTAAAGACCTATCTTCTTACTTCAGGTTTTCAAAATTCTTTATCAGACCCATCGTTGTTTATTCTCAAATCCCCCACCACCATTTTATTTTTCTTAATTTATGTTGATGATATAATCGTCACCGGCCCACATAAAAATCATATCACCGATTTTATCACCAAAATTTCACAAAAATTCTCTTTAAAAGACTTAGGACCACTATCATATTTTTTAGGAATAGAAGTCACCCCAACCAAAACCGGGTTACATCTAAATCAAACCAAGTACTTGTATGATCTTCTTGCAAAATTCAAAATGGAAAACTCCAAACCCGCGTCAACCCCTATGCTTGCTCACCCACCTCTAGTTAAAGACCCGACTAGTCCAATCGAAAATGAGTCAGACTATCGCTCCATAGTTGGTAGTTTGCAATATCTTTCACTCACTCGACCCGACATTGCCTTTTCTGTCAACAAATTGGCTCAATTCTTAACCCACCCAACCACCACAGAACATGAATCTAGCTTATTATTGACTTTCAAACTTCAACATCCCCCCTTAAGCTTGATTCTCTCGCATCCCAAGCTTGTGCCTCAACTTCTAAAAAGCTTCTCGTTTGAGGGGCTTCGTGAAAATATCCGCAACTTGATCTTCGGATTTCACGAACTTAACTTGAACATCTTTCTTAGCAATGCACTCTCTGATGTAGTGAAACCTTGTGTCAATGTGTTTACTACGATAATGAAAAACGGGATTTTTTGCTAGTGCAATCGCTGATTTGTTATCGACAAATATTTCCGTCGATTCAACGTCACCAAAGTGAAGTTCTTTAAGCAAACTCCTTAACCACACAGCATGACAAACACTTGACGTTGCCGCAACGTACTCCGCTTCACATGTCGAAAGAGTAACTATCGGTTGTTTCTTTGACTACCACGTGAATGCACATCCTCCAAAATAAACCAAATAAACCAAGATTAAATGGTGACGAAACAAAAACTCTGAAATCATAGAATATAATAATAAACGAATGCAAAAAACTGAGAATGCAAATTCATAAAAGAGCAAGAAGTTCAGTGCAAAGAGAACTGCGCGTATGGATGATTAAAGTTAAAATATGAAACTGTAAATCTATCAATTTACGGAAACTTACAAACTGAGAAGATGAGTTACGATGTTGCACAAATGAAAAACAAAAAGATTCAAGATTAGATGGAGACGAAAAAAAAGGTTTAAATCCCATAATTTAATGAGAATGCAAATTAGGAAAAGAGAAAGAAGTTGAGGGAGAAGAAAACTTATCATATGAACGATTAAAGTTAATACATAAAACGAGATGAATTATGAATAAACGAAAATGAACAATGAATAACATGGACATAAATTTAAGGTACCTTACCAACTGTACGTATGGACGACTTAAGTTAAAATCTGAAAAGGGAAGAATTATGAATAAATAAAATTGAAAAAAGAAGAACATGGTCGATTAAAGATATTGTACCTTACTAACTGAGAAGAACAGTAAGGAAGCTGCAAAATTCAACAAAAGAAAAAAAAGACAGATTAAATGGAGACGAAACATTTATGTTAAAATTCCCGAATCTAATAAGAACATAATCTGAAAAACAGGAGAATGCACCATCGTAAAAGAGCAAGAAGATAAATGAGAATACCCAGAATTTAAATCCCAGAAATTAAAGAGAATGCAAATTTATAAAAGAGCAAGAAGTTCAGTGCAAAGGCGCGTATGGACGATTAAAGTTAATACATGAAACGGGAAGAATTATAAATAAACAAAAATGAACAATGAATAAATGAACATAAATTTAAGGTACATTATCAACTGTGCGTATGGACGACTTAAGTTAAAAGATGAAAAGGGAAAAATTATGAAAAAATGAAATTGAAAAAAGAAGAACATGGCCGATTAAAGATATACTACCTTACTAACCGAGAAGAACAGTAAGGAAGCTGCAAAATTCAAAAAAAAAAAAAAAAAAAAAAAACTGATTAAATGGAGACGAAACATTTTATGTTAAAATCTCAGAATCTAAAAAGAACAGAAACTGAAAAAATAGGAGAATGCACCATCATAAAAGAGCAAGTAGATAAATTAGAATGCCGAGAATTTAAATCCCAGAATTTAAAGAGAATGTATATTTGGAAAAGAGCAAGAAGTTCAGTGCGAAGACAACAGTGCGTATGGACGATTAAAGTTAATACATGAAACGGGAAGAATCATGATTAAACGAAAAATGAACAATGAATAACATGAACATAAATTTAAAGTACCTTACCAACTGAGAAAATGAGAAAGGATGAGAAGATGAGTAAGGAAGCTGCGAAATTCAAAAAACAAACAAAAAAAAAAAAACAGATAAATTGGAAACGAAAAAAAAAAAAGTTCAAATCCCAGAAACTAACAACAACAGATTCATTAGTAATATGAAAATGAAAAATCATAAAAGATCAAGAAGTTCAGAGAGAAGAAAACTGCGCTTATGGACGATTAAAGATAATACACGAAACGGGAAGAATTATGAATAAACGAAACTGAAGAAGAAGAAAAATGGCCATAAATTTACGGTACATTACCAATCGATAAGAAGAGAAAGGATGTTGCAAAAGATGAAGAGGAAATGATTTCGAAATTATTTGAATATTAATCTGCAAAAAAAAAAAAAAAAAAAAAACTCACCAATCTTGCGCACGAATAGGGAAGAGAAAGAAGCTGCAAAAAAATTCACAGAACGCACGATTTATAGATCAAGAAGTTCAGGGAGAAGAAAACTGCGCTTATGGATGATTAAAGATAATACACGAAACAGGAACAATTATGAATAAACGAAACTGAAGAAAGAAGAAAAATGGCCATAAATTTACGGTACCTTACCAATCGAGAAGAAGAGAAAGGATGCTGCAAAAGATGAAGAGGAAATGATTTCGAAATTCTTTGAATATAAATCTGCAAAAAAAAAAAAAAAAAAAAAAAAACTCACCAATCTTTAGCACGAAGAGGGAAGAAAGAAGCTGCAAAAAAATTCACAGACCGCACGATTTATAAATTAGATGAATTATGATACTGCACAAACCCTAAAAGAATGAATACCTTATTTTGCAGGATTAGAATCTGATTTGAAACTCTTTCTCTAGGAGAGAAGAAGGAGAAGATGAAGAGGCGGAAATAATAAATGGCATATGGAATAGGAATATTTGACCGAAATTAAAAGATATAAAAGATTGGGGATGTGTAAATTGTGCATTCTGATTGAACAATAGAAATCTAGTTGGCAAAATTGAAGCATTTCATTGGCTATTGGAATGCAATAGAGAAAAAGAGAAAAAATTGAGGATGGGTAAATAGAGCATTCTGATTGGACAATATAAATCTAGTTGGTAAAATTGAAGCATTTCATTTGCTATTCAACAAAATTGAGATTCAGGAATTATATATTAATAGATTAACATAAGCTTATAAAATTCCTCTGACTTCAATTTTTTTCTATTTTTTGTTATAAATATATCTATTATCTTGTTTAAATACTAAATTTATTTTAATAGTTTTTCTCTGTAAATGTATAACTTGTTATTATTATTATTGGAAATTTTTGAATTTTCTTAACAAATTTATTTTTTTTTTTTTGTTTTTAAAGTTAGTTTCAAATGTTTGTATTAATTTTAGATAGTTTTACCCAAATAATTAGAGGTGTTTAAAACTCGATTCGAACTGGATTGTACCAAAATTTATATATATATATATATATATATATATATATATATATATATATATATATATATATATATATATATATATATATAGTATCATATAAGAAAAAAAGGGTTGTAATTTGCTTACCCATTGATACGTATAGAAAATTGAATATATATATATATTCAATTTTCTATACGTATCAATGGGTAAGCAAATTACAACCCTTTTTTTCTTATATGATACTATCTGCTTACAGTTTTTTCTTTTTTATATATACTGAAATTGGTTTCTTATATTAGTCATGTTATGTGGAAATTATAGATTTGAATAAGCTCATTTGGAATAATAAGGTTACGGACAATGCTTATAAAACACAAAACTCCGTTTATTCGAAGAGGATGTTTTTTTTTCCTCCTTAAAAATTATTTGGATGCTATTTGAACTACTGATGATAAAGTGCTTCTCTTCCTTTGCTTTATGTCTGTAATAGAATGGAGTATATTTTCGTTGCTCGTTATTTCAATTCATAGGGCGTTTTGTTTGTTCATTATAAGTCTCGTCTGTGGGCATAAATTCTATGTCTGATATTCGGTCATCTTGTATAGAATGTATTTCATTGTGTAAAACCGAATTCCATTATTTTGTTGTACTTTCTTGACTTCTATCTGTGTCGCTCTTAATATTGTTAATGTCAAGTAAATTAAGATTTGTTTTACGTTTTGGTTCTAGTTCTTTGTGTGGTTCCTCTTGCTGCCTTATAAATACGAGGGTTTGGTCCTCCCACACCGAGTCGAGAAGTTATTTGTGTTGGAAATAAGGGAGTAGAAAAAACTCAAAAAGTGTGTTTGGTGAATTGTCCCATATAGGAGTTATCACTTGTGAGTGAGAAGACTTTTTGTAGAGCTTAGTGTGTTGTTTGAAACACCACACAAGCCTTAAAAAGCTTTTTTAAGGTGATAAGGTTGTCCAACTTATATTTGAACTTTAGGATCTATATACAATCAATGTGGGATACTTAACACGCTCCCTCACGAGTAGGCTCGATTTTGTCGGCTCTACTCGTGGATATAGTGCAATCTTTGGGCAAGCCGGAAATTTCATCGGTTGGGGCTCCATTATCGTGTTGGGCCTGCTATGATACCATGTCAAAGTTGGGCCAATAACACCTTAAAAGGCTTTTTTAAGGTGATAAAGTTGTCCAACTTATATTTGAACTTTAGGATCTATATACAACCGATGTGGGATACTTAACACCTGTAATGACTGGCTTGACTGAGTACGATTCCAATTCTACAAATACTTAAGCTTTCTCATTATCATAACACACAATACACAACTCTCTCCTTCTCTCGTTTTACATACATCTCTTAATATCTAAACACAGTTGTTATAAATCGTTCTAGAGCTTACGGCCTTGAGTGGGCAAGTCTGTATGATGTAGTGTAAACCTTGGGGAACTACCGGTCGTCCGTTGATCGCCACCCCGATCTTACCGAAATAGTTTTCAAGGCAGTGGTTCGCCACGACACTGCAAAATTGTTGTGCTATTGTTTTTTTCATTTTCGGTACTCTAAATTGTTACGTACGTTATTTTATTCCTACAATTTGTTTTACGTACTAGATTTGCAGCCAGTATTGTTTTTCATTCGATACTCGTATTTCCTTGAAGTCATTGTTGTTGGTGAGGAAATTGTACATATGTTCGCAGGTAAGCTTTTTGTTGCCATGAGAATCGCATATTCCGATCTAATAATCGATTCACTTATGAATGTCTGAAAAATACACTTCTGTTGGCCGACCGGTGCCTTTTTATTTTTGGAGAGAATGAGCTGGTTTCGTTTTTTATCGCTCGTTTCAACTCCGGTTCGATCAAAACTTATTCAGCATTGACTCCAAACGGTTTTGAGTCACGATCCAAAAAAAACCAAGAACTTCAATCGATCTTGGAAATATTAGTTTAGTTTGGTTGGAATAACAATCGAATTAAGCTCGAACGAGTGTTCACTATGGGAAACTGCTTCATAGACATCGGGCATTGACCGGTGTTAAAAAAAAAATTGTTAGTGTCTTTGTGCGTGTTGATGATAAAAACAGCTATGTTTTAACACCAGTGTCTTTGTGTCTGGTGTTAAGGATCAACTATGTTTTTACATATATAATGGGTGTCTATAATAATTTTTGAAATCAATTTTACCTCTAGGACCAATGTCTATAATTATTTTTAACATCAATTTTAAACTCTAAGGACCGGTGTGGTTGATAATATAATAAATATATATATATATATATATATATATATATATATATATATATATATATATATATATATATATATATATATAATTTCGGAATCCACTAATGCCACGTGAACCAATAGAAAACCAATAATAATGTTGTGTTCACACTATAAATTATAAATAAAAATATTATAAATTCTAAATAGGAATATTATTAAGCATATTTAAATTATATATAAATTTTAAATAGTAATTTGAAATTATATATTTTTGGTAATAATAATTAATCATCATCTTAAATATAGGTTTTTATTTCTTTTCTCAAAATTCTTTTTTATTCCATTAATATTAATTTAATTTCAATTAATCTTAAATATATAGGTTTTTATTTCTTTTCTCAAAATTCTTTTTTATTCCATTAATATTAATTTAATTTCAATTAATCGTATTTCATAAAAATCGATCTTTTCCTATTCTCTAATCCAACGGAGTTAAAAAAAATTGATAAAACTTTTTAGGTATATTATTTAAGTATATTAACGTATGTTATATTAATATAATTACATTTATGTCATCTCATCCCCTTAATGTTCACCAAGTAAATTCAATTTTTTTATATTTTTATTTATTTTCTATCTTTATAATTTTTATTTTCTATTTATTTTTTATTTTCCCCCCACCGGTTTTAGGTATTTGTTGGATGCGTTTGACACTCGAGAAATGCAGAGACGATAAACGGAATGCAGATACGAGAAACTCCTCTCCCACCAGACCAGAAGCTCCTCAATCGGGTATGATGTAAATTGAAGGATGTGCTTCCTCTCCCACCAGACCAGAAGCTCCTCAATCGGGTATGTTGTAAATCGAAGGATGTGCCCGAGTAGCAGACACATGTGGAGATAGCCAATAGGTCTAATTCCAGGACTAACTTCATAATATTTCAATGAAAATTTGTCATATTCGAGATTCGAACTCTGCGTCGCCGGGTAATTTCACCAACATCACCACAAACCTTACTACTCGGTTATGCACCAAGAAGCTTACATACTATAAATTACATCAAACAGACGAAATCCTTAAAAATAATAAAATTTTCATAATTTAAATAACGGTTAATAATGAGATTAATACGAGTTTACAAATTTAAGTGAGAGTTCGATTATTAAATAAAATAATTTCTTAATCCATTAATAAATTTTTTGCGAAATACGTTGGAGATTAAATAAAATTTTAGATTATTTCAAACAAATAAATCACGTGCATCGCACGGGAAGTTGTACTAGTATATTCAAATATAATATTCGAAATACTCAAATCTCTAAATCATTACAATTTTCATGAACTCAACACAATAATCAAAATACCAAAATCTCCAAATCCTTACAATTATAAAATAACAATATTCCATAAACTTGTCAATACAAAACACTGAGTTACATGACCTAGATCGGTGTCTATGAAACAGTTTCCCCGTAGTGGTTAGCTAGTTGAACTCGAATCGAGTTGTTTGATTTTCTTACACGTTATTAAATATTCAACTCGTTGCATCTTATCCAATGAAATAAATGTATCAAAGTTTGTTCAGAGATGTTTTAGTGAATTCGAATCGATCTATTAGTCGTTACTAGTTTTCGTGGTAATTTTTTGCTTAATTTTCATAGTTATAAATAGTTTATTAAGAGGTAAAAATTTAACCCAATTATAATCTTACTCACCACCATTGCACGAAATATTAGAGTACGATTTTTAATTGTGAGGATTAAAGATTCAATTCACTGTTTGTGGAAATGCTAAAGGCACGATTGACATTGAGTCCACGTTATTATTTCACTCTCAGCGTCTAAAATGATGTCTAAGTTTCTTTCGGGGGCGGACCCACGTTAGGCATCCTGAACGACTGTGAATTTCTTTTATTCGATCAACTTGAGATTAAGCTAAGTAGTCAAGACGAGATGAATGTTGAAGATCAAGGTTTGAGCTATATATCTTCCGATCGGTCATAGGACATAGTGATAAGATCCCACTTATCCAGCTCCCTCCTCATTAATTAGTCGATCCTCATTCATATTATTATTAAAATTTGGTTAATAACACTTTCAATTGTCTTGAACTTATATATTCAATAGTGGCAAATTCAAAAGAAATTATATATATTATGTCTTTTATTATTGTATAAATGTAAAAAAACAAACTTTTGAGTTCTCATTTTGCACCAAATTATATAAAATAATATTGGTATTTGAACCTTATTTTTTAATAATATAAGTTCACCCATTTACTAATATACCCTTTTATTAAAAATTAAAAATATAATCAGGTGTGATTTATTTATTATCTTTGTAATTTAAGAGAATGTTTGATATTATTATTGATTTATTAAGTTCAAAATTTAATTCTAATTTTATAAAGTAGTGATGTATTTAGCAAGAGAATGAATTTATTAAAAAGAGTGGTATATATAGATATGGTAATATATTCTTAACTTATACTCAATCATTGCTTACAAGCTTATTTGAAATTGCAAGTCTATCTACATACATTATTAATATTATATTATTATGCTTACAGTGACTAAGTATTTATTCATCTGGATCGATCCCAATCAATGATCTCATCCTGCAGGGACTCCGAATCCTAATTTTCCTCCGGTGACGTCGTACACCACCTCCATGTTCTGCTGCGCCATATTCCCGAATATGAAAATTTCATCCAGCATTGGGAGACCGACAAAAGCAAGGCACACTCGTTTTGAATCAACCGCGAAGAATATTCCGTAAGGGTCAATCTCAACCGTCACTTCGCCCTCAAATGTGAAGGTTATAGTCGGAGATTCGATGTTGTTGTCTTTGGGTAAACGAAAACAAGTGTCCAGTTCATCAGAGGGAGGTGCGATCGGGTATCGCGTTGTGTTCATCTGATGCTTGAATTCATCGCGCATCGCGATGTAGGTCTTGCGCGGGAGGTGGGTGAACACCGTGCCTGAGTCTATAAGGTTTTTTTCGTTCTTGAAAACCGACAGGGGAATCGGTAATCGTTTACACCCTACGGTTATGGACGTAATCTTGATGAAGTAGTAATATGGATACTCTGGGAGGTAAATCAAAGAAGTGAATTTAACGTCTCTCGTGTTATTGATATTTTTCCCGAAGGTCAAATGCCCCGGTGAGCTTGAATTCTCGGTAGGGAGAAAGTAGGAGAAGTAGCCGCCGTATTTTTGCATGGTTTGGGAAACGACGGATAGACGGCCTCGGCTGAGGCCTAATAGTCCGGCTGTCTCCCCGAAAAGCCCGGAGTTGTTTTGGCCGCAGCCGAACATGAAATTAGGAAACACGTCGTTTTTTGTCAAGGTGAGTTTGTCTTTGGCCATGAAACCGATGGTGTACGAATTGTCGTTGTACCCCGTACCGTAGGCGCACGTACGATTTTCGTAGCAGCCGAAATCGGGATGAGGGCATTCGCTGAGGTCGGTGCATGAAATATTGGAGTAAGAAGTTGATTTGTGAGCGTCGAAGATTCGATCTCGCTGCTTGTAGCAATACTTAAGGCACGGCTGGCATTGAGTCCACGTTAGGAAGCTTCCGGTGTCGAGAATGAGGTGTAGGTATTTCGTGGGTGTGCCGAGGCCGATGCGGACGATGTAATCAGAGGTGTCTAGGCTATCGCCCGATTGGACAGGAACACTATGATCATCACTACCGTGTATGTTGTTCGGGTTTGTGTTCATGATTTTGTGACGGAATTGCTTTACCCTTTGTTGGTCTCGCCGGAGGATCTTTTCTGCCGACGGCAATGACGATGATGTGGCACCGTCAACGCATAGTCTACGGGTGTGGAAAATCTCAAACACCGCCGTTGCGCTATCATTACCTTAATTCATCAAAATTATTACATAGTAATTTCATCTTACTCATTATTATCGAATTGCAAATTAATTGTATAATAATAATAATAATAATAATACCTGGAGCTCGAATATTAGTGGTGGACGACGAATTAATGCAACGGCGTGGGAGTTGACCATGTTGACTGAAGTCGATGATATGGTGAGTGTGAGATTTATGGTGAGTGTGAGATTTGATTTGCGAAGCGTAGCAAAAAGAAAATAGAAAGAACAAGTAAATGACGATGATCATCATAAATAATATTATTGAGTTATAATATTTGAGAGAAGCCATCAAAATTATAATAGTATATATATAGAGAGAGAGTGTGTTCAGTTTGTTTGTGTTAATATTAATATATGTATATATGAATGTTATCTATCAATATATATATATATATATATATATATATATATATATATATATATAATTATAAAATGTAGTAGAGACTATTAAATTCAACATAATAAAGAAAGTAATTATTATATTGTATACCTTATATTATTCTTTTCTAAAAACAAATCATTTGCTTTTCATATGTTTTATATTTGTTTCTATTTGCGGCTCTCTCATTCTTATCGGTTATAATTAGAGGTGTTTAAAATTTGATTCGAACTGGATTTTTACCAATATATAGTCAGTTTTCTATACGTATCAATGCGTAAACACGTACAACTTTTAAATATTTTATTATTTATTTCTTAATCTTTCTAGCTAATTGATTTGGTTCCATTACTTTCTCACTCCTATAAAATAGATAAATTAATATAAAAGTATATTTATATTGAAAGAGTTCTCTTTATTGAAAATTGATTTGGCTTCATTACTTCCTCACTCCTATAAAATAGATAAATTAATATAAAAGTATTTTTATATGAATTAACATAAGCTTGTAAAATTCCTCTCACTTCAAAGTTTTTTTATTTTTTGTTATAAATATATCTATTATCTTGTTTAAATATTCAATTAATTTTAATAGGTTTCTCTGTAAATGTATAACTTTTTATTATTATTATTGGAAAATTTTTAATGTTCTTAACAAATTTAATTTTTTTTTTTGTTTATAAAGTTAATTTGAAATGTTTGTATTAATTTTAGATAGTTTTACCCAAATAATTAGAGGTGTTTAAAATTCGATTTGAAGTACCAAAATTTAATATATTTTCAGTTTAGTTATTATTATTATTGGAAATTTTTTAATGTTCTTAACAAATTTAATTTTTTTTCTTGTTTATAAAGTTAGTTTGAAATGTTTTTATTAATTTTAGATAGTTTTACCCAAATAATTAGAGGTGTTTAAAATTCGATTTGAACTAGATTGTACCAAAATTTAATATATTTTCAGTTTAGTTATTATTATTATTGGAAATTTTTTAATGTTCTTAACAAATTTAATTTTTTTTCTTGTTTATAAAGTTAGTTTGAAATGTTTTTATTAATTTTAGATAGTTTTACCCAAATAATTAGAGGTGTTTAAAATTCGATTTGAACTAGATTGTACCAAAATTTAATATATTTTCAGTTTTCTATACGTATCAATGCTTAAGCACATTACAATTTTTTAATATATTATTATTTATTTTTTAATCTTTCTAAAAAATTGATTTGGTTCCATTACTTCCTCACTCCTATAAAATAGATAAATTAATCTAAAAGTATATTTATATTGAAAAAGTACTCTTAATCCTTATAGGAAATTGATTTGGTTCCATTACTTTCTCAATCCTATAAAATAAATAAATTAATATAAAAGTATTTTTATATTGAAAAGGATTAACACAAGCTTATAAAATTTGTAATACCCGTATGCTCGTATGAGGGATATAATTTTCATTAAACTTTATCCCTATTTAATTAATTAAAATTTCCTATCTAAATATTAATAATATTATTATCAATATGAAACTATTTAAGTAATATTAATAGTCTAATACTATAATATAAATTGTTGGTCTTAACCAATAAAATAAAAACAAAACCAAAATAAAAAGAAATGCTATGTTTATACAATTGCTAAGAATTATAAAATTATCTTTTCGGTTGTCTTTGGTTCCTACCATCACATTGCTATGTTTGACCTTTTCTTCATCCTAGCCTACTGCAGCAACAAAACAAACAAGACACAAAAATACATCCTTTCACTTTCTTACACAAAATCAATGTTTGAATTCATGCCAAAAATAAGAAAAGTAAACCAATTCAAGACACATCTCACAGAACCCTCACTCACAACTCACAAACTCAACAATTGCAGGAGTCGAGCTTTCGTGGAATAGGACGAGCTTAGGAGCTTAGGAGGAGCTTAGGATCGAGTTGAGCTAGGATTGCCCACGCTTCAAGAGGTAGGGGTTTCTTACCTTTTTCTCATGAACTATGTTATTTGTACATACGTGTGTGTATTTATGTGAATGATTGTTATGTTGTTAATGTATGCATGTTAGATGTGTTAGTTGAGATGACGAACCTTGTATGTTATATTTACATGTAATATTTTCTATGATATCATCACGTGTAATATGTTAAAATAATATGCTTGAATGACATGCTATGAAAGTAAGGTTCACCCGTAGGCAGGGGTGACAGTAAGGTCCGTCCGTAGGCAGGGACGGCAGTATGGTACAAGTAAGGTTCACCCGTAGGCAGGGGTGACAGTAAGGTCCGCCTGTAGGCAGGGGCGGCAGTATGTGAAATGTATGCGTAACTACATGTTCAATATGTGAAAATTTATATGTTTTACATGATATGAAAGCATGATGAATTTGTTTATGTGATTTATTTGTATACATTCATGTGATTACACATGCCATTTACTTATGATATGATTCATGACTTTAAGATAAGTTATTTCTACTGAGCACGTTGAGCTCACCTCAATCAACAACAACATTTTTAGGTACGCACTAAGGGGTTCGAGGGGCATGACGAGGATGGCGGTGTGACTCATTGTATTTACGTTATTTTTATTACTAAAACTTTAATTTTTATTATGTATATTTTGACCATTGAGCTTGACATTTTGAAGTATTTGAAATCATGAATGCCTCTTTGTCCTGTTTGAAAAATGCTATTATTTTGAAAAATCATGGTTTATTGTACGTAACCCCCGCACTTGATTAACTAATTTTAAATTATTATTATATTTAAACGACTTCCGCTTTATTTTACGAAACGAAAAACGGGGCGTTACAAAATTCCTCTCACTTCAAAAACAAAAAAAAATAAAATTTGTTAAGAACATTCAAATTTTTCCAAGTAAAAAATCATAAACAAAAATTTATCTACTCATACAAAAAGATTTACAATAACATGATCAAGACATAAACATAAATAAAATTAATTTTTTTTTTTAATTTTGAGAGAAACCATCAAAATTATATATGTATAGATTTTAATTTGTTTTTGTTAATATATATTAATGTTATTTATCAATATCTTCAATATATATATATATATACATGAAATTTCAAAAGAATATATATAATTATAAAATGTATCTATCAACCATTAAATTCAATAAAATAGAGAATAATTAATTATTATATTTTATATTATTTATTTGTCCACTAAAAAATAATTGAATAAAGTGAATAAAAAAAACTACTTCATGATTTCTTGTTAGCCATGATACGTGTAATCAAAATAAAATTTAATATATTGTAGAGATAATTATGGACTAGTATACTTTTTTTATAAGGAAAGACGAGAAAACTACTCTCCACTCGATTCCATGCTGATAGGATGAAAATTGAGAAATGTGCAGACACCTGTGAGAGAGAACCAACAGGTCTCATTCCAGTACAAACTATTGAACTATATAATACATGCATGCAGCCATGCTTACGGGCTGCATGAAAGTTCATGCAGATACTGGTTATTAGGGTTCATGGGCTTGGCCCTTTAGGGTTTTATTATTCCATACTTAGACTCCTAATTGTGTTAGGTTTTCCTTTCTTTTGCTGTATAAATAGACTACGGTCTATTAGTTCAAGAATCAAGTTGTAAACCCTATTATTACATCAATATATTTTGGTTTTAATTCACAGAGAGGAAGTTCTCCTCTCGAGTTTATCTGTATACCAAATTCTATATGGTATCAGAGCAATTCCGCGCGCATCATGGTTAGTCCAGAAGAAAAGGAGAAGGAAGGAAGCAGCATGTCATCAGAATCAGACGCATCAAATCCCATGGATCCAACCAAACCATCGAGCCCTTATTTCCTGCACTATGGAGAGGCGCCAATTCAGAAGTTTGTCAGCGAGCCACTACATGCAAAGAATTATCAAACTTGGAGCAGAAACATGATGATGGCTTTCATGAAAAAGAATAAACATGGCTTCGTGGACGGTTCAATACCAGAGCCTGCCCCTGATGACCCTTTGTTTGTTGACTGGAGGAGGTGCAATATCATGGTTCTCACATGGATTTCAGCAAATTTGTCCCCAGAATTGGCAGGCTTTACTGCCTATGCCACTTCAGCAAGAAAGGTATGGATAGAGCTCCATACTAAATTTTCAAAAGCAAATAATAATATGGTATATATGCTTGAGCAAAAGTTGATTGGTACTAAACAAGAAGGAGATGCAGTGAGTATATATTTTGCTAAACTTAAAGGAATTTGGGATGAAGTAGCAGCATATGAGCCTCTTGACTCATGTCCTATGGCTAATTGTCCTGCCATGATGAACAATGATAAAAAGGCTGATAAAAGGAAGATACTGCAGTTTCTCATGGGACTCAATGATGAGTACATGAATTTAAGAAATCAGATTTTGCTCAAGGATCCTTTACCCACCCTTGATCAAATATTCAGCCTTGTCTCCCAAGAAGAATCTAATCTGGAGTTGAAGAATATTGGAGCAAGCAACATTCATGTCAATGCCATGGCAGCTAAGCAGGAGACCTTGAATAAACCTGTGAGTCAGCAAAACTGGAGTAAATCAGGGAATCAAACAAATCAGAGGAGTTCTATGATCTGTACTAAATGTGGGAAAGATAATCACACTGTGGATAAGTGTTTTCATATATATGGTTTTCCACCTGGATACTTTACAAGAAATTCATCCAATAATCAGAATCAGAATCAAGGTCAAAGTCAGAATCAAGGTTCAAATCAGTATAAAGGGAATGTGGTTTGCAGTCATTGTGGAAAACCTAATCATACCATTGAGAGATGCTTCCAGCTACATGGTTTTCCAGATAGAGAGAAGAACACAACTAATAAGACCTGGAACAACTCACAGAAATCCAATGTGAATCAAGTTGAGAAACAAGATGAGGAATCAAAAGTAAAGCTCTCTTCCAAGGAATACAAACACTTTTGCACTCTCCTACAAGGAATCAACTCTGGCACAGTTGAGAAGAAAGCAGTAGCAGGTAACACTTGTTCATATACCCTTGCTTCACATTGCATGTTAACTTTGAGTAATGAGACATGGATCATGGATTCTGGTGCCAGTGATCATATAACCAACAGTTCTAGGGGTATGAGGGATATTAGGTCAAGAAGTCCTATCACTCTGAAGTTACCTAATGGCACTAACATATTAGTTACACATGTTGGGACAGTGGATCTCAGTGAAAATATAGTACTCACTAATGTGCTTTTAGTGCCTTCTTTCCACTTTAACCTCATCTCAGTAAGCAAGCTGTTATTGGATACTAAATCAACATTGATTTTCTCTCATGGATACTGCATTATACAGGATATACACAGCTGCAAGGAGATTGGGAGAGCTAAAGAGATTGAAGGATTATACCACTTTGACTCAGCAGCTGCAGGAGAAAGAGTTGAAGTAAAAAATACTAGTATAAGCAGTAGTGTTTCTATTGATATTTGGCATAAGCGTATGGGACATCCATCTGTACAAAGAATGATTCTTATGAACAAAGTTAATAAACAATTTCCATCAGTTTCTGATACATTTGTTAAGCATGCCTGTGATGTTTGTCATAAGTCAAAACAAACAAGAATACCTTTTCCTGAGCATGTTGATAAGTTAGTTTCTCTATTTGAACTGGTACATGTGGATATATGGGGTCCTTTCTCAGTCAGTACTCATGGAGGTCACAGATACTTTCTTACTATTGTTGAACACAAAAGTAGGTTTACCTGGCTTCATTTGATATTCTCAAAAACTGAGGTCAGAAAAATATTGGAGAATTTTATACAGAATGTCAAAACTCAATTCTCCAGCCAAATAAAAATAATCAGAAGTGATCAGGGTAAGGAATTTGACATGCATGAGATTTTCAACACTCATGGCATTGAACATCAAAGAAGCTGTGTATACACTCCTCAACAAAACTCTGTGGTTGAAAGGAAACACAGGCACATTCTTGAAGTTGCAAGAGCTCTCAAGTTTCAATCTAATGTACCAATTGAACTTTGGGGAGAGTGTGTACTAACTGCTACTTACCTTATCAATCGGTTGCCATCAATAGTCATAAACAATGAGACACCTTATTCCATTCTGCATGGTAAGGAACCTGACTTTTCATCTATTAGAACCTTTGGATGCTTATGCTTTGCTGCTAATCTTGATCCCAGAAAGGACAAGTTTTCCTCTAGGGCCCACAAATGTGTGATGGTGGGATATCCTAAGGGAATCAAAGGGTACATTCTGTATGATATAGAACAACACACCCTTATCACTGCAAGAGATGTCAAATTTTATGAGGAAATCTTCCCTTTTCATGATTCAGATGACTCACAGTCAATGCCTCAACACTCATCACCCTTTGACATGTTTGATTATCCAGAAAGCAATTCTCCTGAGTTTACAGCTCCCACTACAAGTATCTCTCCAGCCGCTGAACCTATCAGTCATCCTGTTGTTCTTGCAGATAACAACATTAACCTTACAGACCACAGTACACCAGTAGATACTGAACCACCACCAAATCATGAAGATGATGATGGCTCATCATCAGTGGTTCCAGTCAGAAGAACATGAAGAAGTTCCAAGCCTCCCAGCTATTTAAAAGACTACCAATGCCATCTTATTTCCCAGGTACAACAGAAAGTGGAGACTTCTCCAATGAACACTTCCTGTTATCCATTATCTGACACTCTTACCTTTGAAAGGTTGAGTAGTCCATAACTTACATATGTCCTATCCACAGTCACTCATGTTGAACCAAGGAATTACAAATCAGCAGCCACTCAGCCAGTTTGGCAAGAGGCAATGAACACAGAAATTTTGGCTCTTGAAGCAAATAAAACATGGTCTTTAGTACTTGTGCCTCGTGGAAAGAAACTCATAGGCTGCAAGTGGGTATATAAGATCAAAAGAAATGCAGATGGTTCTATAGAAAGGTATAAAGCAAGGTTAGTTTCCAAGGGATACACACAATAGGAGGGTTTGGATTTCTTTGAAACATTCTCTCCAGTTGCTAAAATTGCTACTGTCAGAACAGTGTTGGCCCTTGCTTCTTCTCTTAATTGGCATTTAACTCAATTAGGTTATCAATAATGCATTTCTCTATGGAGATCTTCATGAGGATGTCTATATGACTTTACCTCAAGGGTATTCAGTTCCATCTAGACCTAATTTATGCTGTAAACTCCTCAAGTCTCTTTATGGTTTAAGACAAGCCTCAAGGCAATGGAATGAGAAGCTCTGCTCAGTTATCACTTCATATGGCTTCATTCAGAGTAATGCTGACTCCTCTTTATTCATCATGAAGACAGGCTCTTCTCTCACTTTCTTATTAATTTATGTTGATGATATTATATTGAGAGGGAATGATTCTAACTCTCTCACCAAGTTAAAATCCTATTTAGCCAGTCATTTTCAACTCAAGGACCTTGGTCAGCTCAAGTATTTTCTTGGGATTGAAGTGGCTAGAAACAACAGTGGTTTAACCATTAACCAAAGACAGTATACACTTGATATTATTGCTGATTGTGATCTGATGGATAGCAAGCCAGCTAAATTCCCTTTTGAACAAGGTTTGAAACTCACTAAAGAGGATGGTCATCCTCTCTCTAATCCATCTGAATACAGGAGATTAATAGGCAGGCTGTTGTATTTGACCCTGACTAGACCTGACATCTCATACTCTATTCAAGTTCTCAGTCAATTTCTTGATTGCCCCACTGATCTGCACTTCTCAGCTGCCATTCGAGTTGTTAAATACCTCAAATCCTCTCCAGGTCAGGGCCTATTCTATCCATCATCTAACCAAATTCATCTCAAATCATTTTGTGATGCAGATTGGGCTGCGGATGTAGAAACCAGAAAATCTGTGACTGGTTATTGTGTATTCTTGGGTGATTCTTTGGTTTCTTGGCGATCCAAAAAGCATACCACTGTATCTAGATCCTCAGCTGAATCAGAGTATAGAGCCATGGCCTCTTGTGTCTGTGAGCTCATCTGGTTCAAGAAGTTGCTGCATGACTTCACCATTTCACATCCTCAACCTGCTCTCCTCTACTGTGACAATGTGGCAGCTATGCACATTGCTTCTAATCCCGTATTCCATGAACGTACAAAACATATTGAGATTGATTGCCATATTGTACGGGAATGGCTTCATAAAGGACTCTTCAAGATGTTTTATTTACGGATCAAGTTGCAGATCTCTTTACCAAAGCTCTCGGCCACAAAGCTTTTCATCATTTACTGCTCAAGATGGGAGTTAAAAATATTTACTCCCATCTTGAGGGGGGCTATTGAACTATATAATACATGCATGCAGTCATGCTTACGGGCTGCATGAAAGTTCATGCAGATACTGGTTATTAGGGTTCATGGGCTTGGCCCTTTAGGGTTTTATTATTCCATACTTAGACTCCTAATTGTGTTAGGTTTTCCTTTCTTTTGCTGTATAAATAGACTACGGTCTATTAGTTCAAGAATCAAGTTGTAAACCCTATTATTACATCAATATATTTTGGTTTTAATTCATAGAGAGGAAGTATACCAACTTATGGAGTAGTATACTTTACTAAATGAACTTATGTCACCATGTATTTTAATGACTGGACTTTTTGTGGGCACGTCAATTCTTGAACTATTTAAATATTGAACTTACAAACTTGAATGGCCAAATTCACAAAACCGTGACTTTTGATTTTTTATGGCATTTTTGTAATTTCGTGAGAAACACAGTTGCCTCCTCTCCTAATTTCCAAATGCCTGACTCATAACCATCTGTGTTGCGATGTCCAAAACAAAAAGTTCGGTAATAAAAATACAATAATATCTTAAATTCAACATAATAGAGAATAATAATAATTATTATATTGTATATCTTGTATTATTCGCGTTTATGCCTTGCATATTGCCTGTGCAATTGAAAGATAATCGAATAAATTGAAAAAATAAATCAATGATCTCTTGTTAGCTAGGCATGATATGCATAATTAAATCTATGTCCGGTTTTATTGTTTATAAATAAATGAGTGCTTAATTTTTAGTATACATTATCGAGGTTAAGTTTATTTTATACTCTATATCATTTGCGATTATGACATTTATATTGCCATGTTCAATTAAAAATAATAAAATAAATTGTAAAAAAAATTATTATCTCTTATGCATGATACCATAACTAAATTAAAATTAAATATATTTGAAAAAAATTGCTCAACAATACAAATTGAGGCGACATAAGTGTGCAGTCGATTTACTAAAGTTCAAATCGAATATGAATTTCTACATACTTTTACGATGTTTACGAAGTAGGGGTTTCTATATCCTTCTAATGATTTTTAATTTGATGATGCCTTGTATGAAATGCGTTTAATTTGAGGTTTTATACTTTTATCCGAAATGATGTTTCGTGTATATGTGGACAGTTGATTTATTTATCGTTGGATTAATATAGATTCACTCTAACGAGCGTTGAACTCATCCCTTTTAACACTTTGAATGTTTTCATAGAATCGAGGATGATTCGAGAGGGAATATATTTTAGAATTGAGATTCCAAAAATTAATTAGGAGCCAATTCTAAAAGATTACAATCTCTTCATAGGAGACGACATTCCAAAAATCAGGAGCCAATTCTAAGAGATTACAATCTTAGAGTTGAGATTTTTTTTTGTCTGTAGTTTTTCTTTTAAATTGTTATGATTTGGTCAAGTCGAAATTAAATTAGTGACAAATTTCTATTTTGGGTCGGTTAATACGTAGTGTCGAATTTTATGGTTCATCCCTAATTAGTGATGAATTTACCCGTCACTATTTTTGTTTTAAAATTAATTTAATTAATATGTTTTAATATTTATTGTAACTTTTTTTAAATTCAAACTAAATTCCAAAATGATTACCCTTATTATCAAGTATCCAACTTACAAACACAAAGAAAAACATCCTAACTCAAGAAGATGGCTCCGATCAACGGGAGGGCGATTTTGGTATTTCGGGCGAGATGTGAATGCTCGGTTGGGAGGATGGAGCCTAGAAAATCAATAAAAGTTATAAAGTAGAACTTTTTTTATTTCTTATATGACATTGCTTACCGTTTTTTCTTTGTTATAGTATATATTGAAATTGGTTTCTTATATTAGTCATGTTATGTGGAAATTATAGATTTGAATAAGCCCATTTGGAATAAGGTATATGGACAATAGATATAAAGAACACAAAACTCCGATTATTCGAAGAAGATGTTTTTCTTTTTCCTCCTTAAAAAATCATTTGGATGCTATTTGAACTACTGATGATAAATTGTTTCTCTTCCTTTGCTAATAAGCGAGTTCGTTATTTCTCTTCATAGGTCGTTTTATTTGTTCATTATAAGTCTCGTATGTGGGCACAAATTAATATTATTTATGTTCCAAAGCAATGATCACACTTTCTTCACAAATAACAAAGTGAGTCTGATCATTAATATGGAACATATGAAATAATAATTTGTGGGTTAGATGATGGTGGACCGTGGACGTGTGTATTTAATTTTTAAATTATTATGGCATTAAAGAATAAAAATATATTTGTTGTTTTATATCTATAGGAAGGATGGTTTAGACTTTTTATAATATTATTTTTAAAGAAATAATAAGATTTGCAAAAGTGAGATTGGAAGTGTAAATATCTTTACCCTCTCCTTGTTAATGGCTTCTTGGTTGCTCGACAGCCCATTCAAGGATGGGCTCTCATATGTTTCAGCCCAAATTGGCCCATGTCAGACCCAATCCGGCCCATTGGTGATGTGTTCTAAACTAGTGGGCCCACATTTATTTAAAAAAAAAACAAATCTACACCATCTCCTCGATTAGGCCCATACGCGATGTCTCCAACAACTCTACAAGCGCTAAAGCTGATATAATGATATTTAAATAACTAAAAATTAAAATAAAACATTTTTTCTTAATTTAAATAATTAGAATTAGAATCAGTTACTGCATGTAGTGTTTTAATACACACAATTTAATAAACAATTATATAGAATATATAAATGACTAGTCTTTAATTTAAATAATGAGAATTAAATTGTTTCTGATCGTTTCTTGTTCTTGTCTGAAAATATGTACTCCTATCACACTATTTCCAACAAATGAAGATGTGAAGGCAATCCTAATAATTCCAACTAATAATTTTCTTCGCAGAAAAAAAGGTGAAACGTGGCAGGAACAGAAATCAACCAAATCTCCCACGTGTTAAGAAACGAGGTGACGTGTCTTTGCTTTTATTAAGGTCTATGATTATAATATTAATTAAATAAATAAATGGCTAAACTACAAAACAAAACAATTCGTACGTACCAATTTTATTTAAAGATTAAAATGTTACTGTACTATTTTTATTTTATACTTTGAATTTGAAACTTCATTTAATAAATAAGCTCGACGTCTAAAAATTCTTTAGGAATCCGACAAAAGTTGTTTCAAATTTTGGGGATGTAGACATCGTACGTGCGTGTCAGATGCTCTCCTCGTGCTAAAAGACGTGATTGCCCCCCTCAATGACGAAATACGGAGTATTTTTTATTTAATTTTCTTAGGTTATGAAATGGGTCGGATAATATAGGAGTACATTAAGTAAAGTAATTTAAAGGGAATTTGATCTGGTATTCGGGTTGACCCGATCCGATGATATACCCGAAAAAGAATTCGGGTTGAGAGAAAAGAAAGGAGAAGAGTAAATGCAGAGCTGCCTGCCCAACAGTCCTACGCCTGACCCTGTGTGTTTTTATTTACATGAATTTGGTAAAAATATGTAACTCTCACGCAACCAAAAATTCCTGTTTTCCCCTACTTACTCTATTACCTA
Source organism: Euphrasia confusa (assembly GCA_954870475.1). Taxonomy (NCBI): domain Eukaryota; kingdom Viridiplantae; phylum Streptophyta; class Magnoliopsida; order Lamiales; family Orobanchaceae; genus Euphrasia; species Euphrasia confusa. Next base: position 26,996,380 of record OX940967.1, read on the forward strand.
CCCCTCCTTATTTACTTTTTCCTACCTCCATTGTACCATTTTTAAATTAAATCAAAATATAATTAAAATATACCCTTTTTATCTAAGGGAAATTATTCAATTACTTGGTATTTAAATGTTTGTTTGTAATTATTCATTAAAAGAAAATGAGTACTTTACAATGAGACAGAAAAGTAGTTAAAATTAAAATTAAATAGAACTTTTCTTTTCGTAAGTGATTTATATATTGTGATGAAAGCTATTAAAGTATAAAAATTGATATGTATAAATTATTTTTAATCTCATATATTGTACACTGAAGATAATTTTACACTCTATAATTGGAACGACAAATAACAATTACACCAAGAACATATCATAAATATTAAACTATGTTGGCACAAAGAAAAGAAGACAATTTCAAAAGGCAGAGGTACTTGTATCATCTAAAATCAGATGTACTAAAACTTCATAATGTTACATATTGAAAACTAGTATCACTTTTGTGAATTTAAAGAAGTCATTAGTAAAAAACGGGTGATAAGAACAGTATGGATAATTTGGTGTTTTATTTTACAATGTTACAATGATGCAAAGTTAAAAGAAGTATCATTGTAAATAACAATAGTAATACTGAAGTATATAAAGAATTAATCCAAGTCAAAGTTTATGATGATGATCAGAGTATTTATTATGATTCACATGACATGACATACTGTAGCAGTAGTAGTAGCACTAGTATTATTTAACCATGGTTAAAATAATAATAATAATAATAATAACTCTGGTTAACAATTACAACCACAAAACACAGATTATATTGTTCATCATCATCATCATCATCCTCATCAACAATACCCACATAATATATAGTACTATTCATCTTCAATAAACCAAAATTAAAATTAAAAATAAATAAATAATAACAACTTTTATCTCTCTCAGCAGAAGAAACAGATCCCTCTGCTTTCCCTTCCAAACCCAAACCCTAACTCTCTCTCTCTCTCTAATCAGATCAAATCTCCATTAATTTCATTTTCATGTTCATCTGTTAATTTTCCGCTGCGTCTGCCATTATCTATCTTATGGAGTTCAGCAACAACTCCGCCGCCGTCAAGACACCCGAGCCCGAGCCCGAGGCCCCCCGCCTCCCGCCGCCCCCAAAATTGGCCCCCTTCACCAACGGCGTCCTCAAGCGCCACGCGCCGCCGCCGCCGCACCTCCACCCGCCGCTCGTCGTCGCCTACCGCGAGTGCCTGAAGAACCACGCCGCCGCCCTCGGCGGCCACGCCCTCGACGGTTGCGGCGAGTTCATGCCCTCCCCCGCCTCCAACCCCGCCGACCCCACCTCCCTCCGCTGCGCCGCCTGCGGCTGCCACCGCAACTTCCACCGCCGCGACCCCGACGACGCCGCCCCCCAGCTCCTCCTCCCCGCCCCTCCCCCGCCGCCGCAGCAGACCCTCGAGTACCGCCCCCACCACCGCCACCACCCGCCGCCGCCCCCCGGCGCCCCCAGCCCCGACGACTCCCCCTCCCCGCCCCCGATCTCGTCGGCGTACTACCCGCCGTCCGCCCCGCACATGCTCCTGGCGCTGAGCCACGGCGGCGGAGGGGGCCACGCGCTGCTGTCCGGGTCCGGCGGGCGGAAGCGGTTCCGCACGAAGTTCACGCAGGGGCAGAAGGAGAAGATGCTGGAGCTGGCGGAGCGCGTGGGGTGGAAGATGCAGAGGAAGGACGACGAGCTCATCCTCGCCACGTGTGCAGAGATCGGAGTCGAGAAAGGGGTCTTCAAGGTCTGGATGCACAACAACAAAAACAACTTCGGCAAGACAAATATCAACAACAACAACAACCTCTTCGGAATGCCCATCTCCGTCTCCACGCCGCCGCCCTCCTCCGCCGCCGCCGACGACTTCCGCCACCGCCTCGACGAGGAGGATAATAACATCGACAGCAAAGACAACGTCGTCCACCACCACCACCACGGCGGCGGCCTCATTCTCGGTACCACCGCTAATGGCTCATCTTCTACCTCTTAGATCTTAAATTAGATTTTCCGCTTCTAGCTTATAAAGTAATTAATCAATTAATTAATTAATCTCTTTCAATTCCCATGTTTTTAATTATTTAAGTAGCTATTTATATATTTATGTTAATTAAGTAATTAATCATCAAACCGAGATTCATCGAATTATTGGATGGGATTAATTTATAGTTCTGTGCACCATTACTAATTAATTAATGGATTAATTAATTTCTGTTTTATTTTTAAAATAAAAAATTGGTTGCGCTGTTTATGAAGAAACATAGGTGGTGGTTTGTCTGAAACACAGCAGCAGAAACCAGACGTGTTACATAAATTGGGGCTGACTCCAATTCTCCATTTCTTTATTTAATTTATTATTCAATTCAAATCCAAATTGGAATGGGCATAAAATAAAATAAATAAAATCAGTACAAATGTTCGATCCGATCTCCTTCGTCGAGCTTCCGTTTCCTAACTCGAACGATCGCGATGATACTGATTCGAGTCGAAAACGATGTTGAAAGATGCCAATGTCTCCCCCTTTTAATATTCTTGCATATCTAGCTCTTACTTTATATTTTTGTTCTTCATTAATATGTAGACACGTGAGAATTTTAAGGTTAAGTTGCCCTAATCTAATTCTAATCTAAGTAATTAATTAGTGAGGGTGCTTACTTAATGTGGAATGTGCTGAACTCCACTTTTGTGGCACACATGTGTGTTTGTTTCTTCTTCGCAATCAAAACTACTTTAATTAATATTTTTATTAAATCAAAGGTCAATTTATTAATACGAATATTTACTTTCCTTTTAAGGAATGTGGGAAAATAATTAATAATTATTGAGAGATAAGAGATGACGAAAGGACACAGCAGGGTCTTTGTCATCATCTGTTTTCGTAACTACTTTCATTTTTATTATTTCTGTTTAAAATGATGTCTTAAGCAGAGATAAGAGGTTGTCTGGTTTTACCGTAGCAACGAGGTAAATTCAAAATTGTTCAGGATCGTTTAGATCAGATAAGAATTGTATCATCGTATATTAATAATCGAAACATGTAGACAAGTAACACAACATATATGTTATAGTTAAGAACAAATGAATTGTGTACAATTAAACAAATTTGAGCAGCTTGATTGATTAATTGGTGATGGATTAATAATAAATCTTGGAGAGGGAGGGGGCATGTTTGACTTTTCACAAATGCAATATTCAACTACAAAAGGCATGGGTCAAGGCCTGTCATTAATTCAGGGAGTGGGTAAATAAGTACACAGCAATACAGCATTAGCTGGCTTTTATTTTTCTTTCTTTAATTTCATGAAGCATTATTATTAATAATAATATTTAATATAATCTTTTATTACTAGTATAAATTAGTGATTTCTTTTCATGTTGTACTTGAAAAGTTTGGATATAATATTTCAAATGAATTTGATGATGGCATTTAATTAGCAATTGAAATGTTGCACATCTATGGGCAGAATCACATGTTGGAGCAATCACAACACATTATGTTGTTTAGACTTTTTGAGTGCTAAATAAATACTAATTAAATAAATAGTTATATATATATTTTATATATTTTGTGGGTGTGGTTTGTTACTCGAGCAATAGGAGATTTGAGGACAATAATAATTAATTTTGATAGTGAGGGCCCAAAAAGTATTTATCATAGAAAATATGTATGAAAAAGGGGCTTAGGCCTAATAAGTGGGATAACTTGAAATAGAATTTTTAGGGCATCATCTATAAACCCTAGGTTTTAATTGGTTGGGGTGGGTCATGGAGGGACATAAAATGTACTCCCTCTTTCCCTTAAAACAGTGCACACTTTCTTTTTTGGTTCATCCCTTAAGACAATGCACATTCCATAAATGGAATTACTTTTCACAACTTTATCCTCCCAATACACATTTATTTATCTTTATACCACTACTTTTTCAACTAACTACTTTATTACTTACACATCAATACCTATTATACCCTTACTTTATATTATTAAACACATAAAAAATCACTTTTTTTTAATCCACGTGACATTTTCTCTATGCACTATATTAAGGGATGGAGGAAGTAGTTTATGTGTGTGTATGGTGTTAGGATTTATATAATCGAACAAAGGTTAAAGAAAAGAAAAAGATAAACGTAGAAAATTTGTGGTATTAGAACAAAATAAGCGTTGTCTAAAATATATAAGAGAGAGGCTTTATATAGCCAAACAAAAGGTAAACCCTAATCCTATAAACAAAAGGTAAACCCTAATAATCCTATAAATATAATAACTAATATAAAAATATGCTAACACCCCCCCCTCAAACTCACGATGGTACAGCAAGGAGCATCGAGAGTTTGTCAATGAAAAATCTATGACGGCTAACAGAATGAGACTTTGTGAAGCAGTCAGCCAACTGTAAGGACGACGGAGTAAACGGTAGAGAAATGGTTCCGTGATCCAAATGATGCCGAGTGAAATGACAATCAATCTCAATGTGTTTGGTGCGCTCATGAAACACCGTGTTGTGAGCAATCTGAATGGCACTCTTATTATCGCAGTACATAGGTGTGGGGTCAGTAAGAGTGACTCCCATGTGAGCCAGTAACCAGCGCAACCATATAATCTCAGCCGTAGTGGAATCCATAGCACGATACTCTGCCTCGGTGGATGGAAACAAAAGACTCTGAAGCCACATCCAAACGAACACCAATTGACTGCAACGAGTCCTCACTAGGAGCCATTGGAAAACAAGCGAAACCGAAAACGCCAATTGACCAAAGCGAACCAAAATTAACCAACAACCAAAACGAACCAATTATCCAAAACGAACCAAAATTAACCAATTAACCAAAACGAACCAAAATTAACCAACAACCAAAATGAACCAATTAACCAAAATTAACCAATTAACCAAAACGAACCAAAATTAACCAACAACCAAAACGAACCAATTAACCAAAACGAACCAAAATTAACCAATTAACCAAAACGAACCAAAATTAACCAACAACCAAAACGAACCAAAAAGAAAAAATTGGGGCTTCGCCCCGAACCCCGAAAGGGGGCGCGCTGCCCCCGTACAAGGATTAACCTGGCTCTGATACCATGTTAGGATTTATATAATCGAACAAGGGTTAAAGGAAAGGAAAAGATAAACGTAGAAAACTTGTGGTATTAGAACAAAATAAGCGTTGTCTAAAATATATAAGAGAGAGGCTTTATATAGCCAAACAAAAGGTAAATCCTAATCCTAAAAACAAAAGGTAAACCCTAATAATCCTATAAATATAATAACTAATATAAAAATATGTTAACATATGTTACGTGTAGTAGTTTATATCAAATTATAAAATTTGGAATTCAATAGTTATATTGAAATTGAAACTACTTTTTTACGTTGTTTTCTGTCACGTAATATTTGTTTATGCCTTAAAAAATCAATTTATTTGCACAACTTTTCATGTTCACTCTTATATTGTCTCGTTTTCATTTTCAAATACTTATGCTTTTGTCTCTTGATGAGAATTCGTTTTTGTTAGGTTTTGTTTAGTTGTTTTTGCTCTTTCAAGCAATAGCTAGCACGGTGATCTCGATGAGCCATTCCATGAGCCGTGTGAGCGACTTTAAAGAACAATGCCTCCACCATAAGATTGTACAATAGATTCTCAATCGGTTTTTCTAGAACGGACCGAATTGACTCAAGTTAGTTTTTTCCTTTTTAATTTATGTGTTCTTTTTATTATCGTTACTCATTACTCTTTACTTCATCTGTTTCAAATTAATGGTCACACTTGTTATGTAAATAACAAAAAAAAAATTGTGATTATTGACATGGGACTGAAGAAATATTTATTTTTGAAATCTTGAATTTAATTGTCAAGAATTTCTCAAACCCTAAATACGCTCCCTTTAAATTAATTAAATGAGTGGGACTTAAATTAATAATTAATTAAGGTTAGAGCGATTGATTTATGAATTGCATGCTTAAGTGTTCCAATAAATACTTAAAGATTTAATTATTGATTGTTTCAAGTTAATTAAATTAATTATGCCCTTTTTATTTTAAGTCGGCAAGAAAATGGTGTACCCCATATTAATGAATTATTACTAAATTCAAATATTATATACAAGAGGATCATAATAGGTAACATATAATATATCGTAGAAAATAGGACCACCTAATCCTAATGGCATACAGAAACTGTCACGCTTTTTATATATATATATATAAATGGTCCCTTAATAAATTGAGGTTAAAATAAAAAAATGTAAATGGTTTAGTAATTTCGTTAGTGCTTTTATTTTGGTTACCTACCTCATATTCATATATACTCATACTCATATTCATAACATTTTCTGCATAATATATACTCCATTAGTCTTAATTATTTTTTAATTAAACTTGAAAAAAGAAGGGTATATAATAAATAGTACTCCTAATAACTTGAAAAACTTGATTTGTTTGGGGCAGTGGTGAAGAATATGGCAGTAAAAAGTTCCACTTTTATGGTATGCGAGTGGGGACAAAGATGCTGACTTTTTTCTTGTAAACAATTCTCTCATATTTCAAAGTCTCATATTTCAAAGTTGAATTTCAAATATATAAATAAAAACTAGTACTACTGAAATTATGTTTTTCATATATAAATTATATACACTTAGAGTTGAGCTTGAAATCGCATCCAAAAACACCTAACGACTACATTGTTAAGTGGTGATTCATGTCGTGGAGCTACGTACTATGATTCTCATTTAATTCAATTTTTTTAATGTACAAAAATTTTGATTTCTTTTTAATAACAAAGACAAAATGTTCATTCTTAGGCATTTTAAATTAAAGTTGAAGGATAAAAAAACAAGGCCATTTAGATGGATTTTGCTTGGTTTTCAATCGAATTTTAACAAAATTCCATTGTTCAATTGCCATGTGTTTATTGCTATCTCATCTACAACATCTGAGATTCAGTTTTTTGTTATAATCGAGTGATAAATATAGCCGTAGTTAAGCTCAATAGATCTAGGGCTTAACGTTCATCCAATTTAGATGTTTCCTACATGCATTAGATATAACACAGTTAGTGTTCCTCATTAGCAGGCCGAACTTTAGCCCATCCTAATATATTTATTCTTACACTTTTAATAAAATTAGTACCACTGCTCGTGCGATACAAGTATTTTTTTTTTAAATTGTTGCGCACGAAAATTTTATTTTATTTTATAATCCAACTCGCACTCTCATTTGTAGGGGTGGACATGAGATGGGACGTGACGGGATTAGGGAAATCTCGTCCCGTCCCGATATTTTATATTCGGGTCGAGATCGAGACGGGATCGAGACATCCTACAATTTTAAATAAAATTATAAAATTAAAATTTAAATTAAAATTAAAATTAAATTAAATATTATCGACTTATAAAATAATTAAAATATAAATAAAATAAATAAATAAAATTTTAAGAGAAATAAGTTAAATTATTCAATTTATAAAAGATTTTTTTACAAATTTTAAAATATAAATATTTAAGTATTTTTAAAACAAATTATATAAAAATAAATAAATTATTATGAGATTTGTGAAAATGTATTAATTAAATAATAAATTTAATTGAATTAATATTTTGATATTTTTATTAATTTTTATGAAAAAATAATATATATATATATATATATATATATATATATATATATATATATATATATATATATATATATATATATATATATATATATATATATATATATATATATATATTTGCGGGACGGGATAGAACGGGATCGTCCCGATTCTATTTCGTGCCATTATAAAAACAATAAATCGGGATGAGACGGAACGTGATTGCTATTTTTAAAATTGATCACGTCCTATTTCGTTAACTTTCGGAATAAAATTGGAACGGGATTGAAATTTCGGGACAAAATGTCCACCTCAACTAATTTGTAATCTCCTATTCAATCTCATTATCAATCATTATTTCAAATATGAAATATTTTATTTAAATTGAAAATTTATGCATGTTTGAAGTAATATTTAATATGTATAGCAAATTATAAAACAAAAAGAGAATTATAAAATAAAATATTATCATTGCAAATTGGGAAATATCTCCTGATAAACAACATTCAAGGTTTTATTTATGAGTGTTTCATTATCATTACAACATAAAAACTTTTTAAAAAATTAATAATATATAATGATCATATAAAAAATATTATTAAAATTTAATTACATATATCTTTTCATATTTTATACGTATATATTTTTTAATTATAATAATTGAATAATATTTCTTTTAGACAATTATTAATAATTATAACTTAACAATATAAAAAATATATTCTTTTTTTTAATTCAGTTGTTAAAATTTATCCATTATATTAGTATTAATACTAATACAAATTATTAGTATTAATAATTTCAATGTGCTTATTGATCTCTTAAATTATATAACTCATGTGATTTAGAAATTAAATTGTTGAATAATTATTTTTTAACCCAGCTAATTTTTCTTATAATTCAATCTTCATAAGTATATAAAGTGATTTATTAAATTAAATTAAATTGGTAAATAATTATAATTTTTTGTGGTTAAACTATATCTTATTCTCAACAAAATAATAATAAAACTATGAAAATAAAGTATAAAATCTCATTATAGAAGATATTTTATTTATTTGATTATTTTTAATATTTAAAAAGTTGACACCATCATATTGATCTGGCCTACAATGTAAAAAATATAGAGCATAGAGAGCAAGAATCGAGAATCATGCCGAGAACCACCGTGGCTCCGGCCCGTACGCAATTACCTTATCGAAAATAGAACTGTAAAATTGAAAAGGTTAATTTATTTCTCTTCAGATCGATTAACATTTCAATTAGCAAATAGAATTACTTGCATCCTAGAATGCCTTGGAGTGCACGTTGCAAGCATCATAGCCACTCATGCTGATTGTAGAAAGTGCTTCCGTGCATCGCACGGTGCGGGAGGCGACCGTGTGAACTTGAATGATGTGCAACCTCACTTGCACCACCAAACTCAATTCTTGTAAATTAAACGACACAAAGTCCGAGAAATAAAATCGAAAAATCAAACAACACTGTAGAAAAACAATATAGTTTTAATCTGTCATATGCTTTGGAGCGAAAAACTTGCCACCACCATGCAAGTTGCATTTTTGGTTCGTTAGAAGCAATTTTTGAATTTTGAATAGATATGCTAACCTTTACATAGTCTTCGTTTGTGAAATTTTGTATCAATTCTGCACATACTGAAAAGGGTCTCATTCCAAATTTGAATTAGAGAAAAACGAAAAAAAACATGCATAATGAAATAATTAAAGCGTACATGAAATTTTAGAAAAGATAAGAACGCGCTCAATTTTTTCTTGGAAATATGAGCGGATCGGTTGAAATTTGGGAATAGGAGGAGAATGGGTTTGATGAGAATCAAGAAAATATTTATGCAGATGGAAAGAAATAAAAAACGTATAAAATAAAATAGTCATTTATTTGATTGAATATCATCACTTCTCGTGCGATGCCCGTATAAATTTTCTGAAAATTAATCGAATGAAATAATTTGAATAACTAATTTGTATTTTTTAGATTTTATTTTTCTGAAAATTAATTGTATATAAAATATTTGTATTATTTGTGATATTATTCTAATAAAATATTGATCTATATTTATTAATTGTTATGAATATTTAATGAATATAAAAACCTACTTATTAATTGTTATGAAAATTTAATGAATATAAAAACCTACTAAAGGATTATATTAATGTAAATTTTTGATTTAATAATAATATATTTTTTTTATAATTTATAATGTGAACACAACAATATTAATCATTTTCTATTGGTTCACGTGGGAGAAAGAAATTAAGGAATTATATATGTATATCAAAGTCCCTTTTAATTAGACCGTTTGAATTTAGTTGTTTCCGTATTTCCAAAGGCATTGTTAAATAATTACTTAATTATTACAACTAGTAGTCTAGTACATGATTCTAGTGGGATTGTTTTTTTTATCATGATAACCACATGTCATGTTTATGCATGGCTTTGGGCTTATTGCTTCAAGATCTAAATAGAAAGTGTTAGTATATCACTCTCCCACATTCCACACCACTCAAACTTGCAATTCAATCATTTTGCCTATACATGTTTTTTGGTATAAAAAAATATATCACCGAAAAAAAAAGCATAAACTAGTTTTGCAAGATGGAAGGACTAGTAAAGTTTAACATTCAATTGTACATCACAATTTGTTTTTAAGAACATATTACCTCTTTTTCGGATGTATGGTCACACTTTCTTTGTAACTTACAAATGAAGTATGATCATACATTTGAGACAGATGGAGTATTTAGACGGTGTGAATACAATAAACGTGAAACTCTGATAGTAATGAAAGAGCTTTTTTTTTACCCCGGAGTAAAATTTACCCTAAGATAGTGATGTACTCGTGAAGTTGTTTTTACAACGGTCACGGAACTTTCGTGAGAAATTAAAAGGCCCATTGGGCAGAGCTTAGAATCATTGATTTGTTGGTGGGCATATTTATTAGGGTTCACAATTTGGGGTAGTTTTTGTTGGGCCCACTGTTTGGGTCAGAGGATCGAATTGCAACATAGAATCCATGTTACAAAATCAGGTCCGTGCCATGAAATTATTTATTCACTAAGGTGTGTTTCTTTCTCCCGAGGGGTATAATGGTCTTTTCGGTGAGACATGCAATGTAAAAAATTAAAAAAAGTGAATGAGGGTTTGTTAGGGGCAAGGATGGCATTTTATATGACAATATCTATATAATATATAAATCCAAACTTTGCTAATCTCACGTGGTCAGTGTGAACACAAAAAATTACACTACAAAAAATGAGCATGTTCACATTACGTCACAGACAAAACTTTTATGGGTCAAGATATTCTTATGTGGCTTTTCTTACTATTATTAATGATGACGTGGCTTTTAATTCAATTACTTACATAATAATTCTATATTTACTACATTTTTCAAATTCCATTAATAAATTATTATAACCGAAACTTTAAATATTTTAGATTTCCATAAATAATTAATAGTTACTGAAATTATAATACTTTACTCATCAATTCCTTAAATTTCTCAATTATATTAGTAGACCGGGTTCTATAAATAATTTATCTAATTGATTTGTTACTTAATTCATCAATTCTATTACATCTCTTAATTACCATATATATCAAAATAATAAGAAAAAAATCATTTATACATAATAAACAAATCAATCCGTATAATCTTTACACAATTAATTAATTTATATTAATATAATAATATAATTTATAGTTCACGCGTTTGAACTTCTATTTAAATGGTTTCTTTCTTCTTCATTGTCACCATCATTTTTCGGATATATTCTCTCTAATTGTTTTTTTTTTTTTTTTTTTTTTTTTTTGCAGCCCTCATATATTATATCGTATTCATGAGGTACGTTAATTAACCTTTTTTTTATTCCACTATTGTCTTCAGGTTTGTTCTTCTTTTTGCAAGATTCATGTAATAAGGATGTTCGAATACTTCTTCATTAATATAATTTTTTATTCATTATAATTTATTTTGTAATTATGTAATCATTGTTTAATTTATTTGTATTTTTTACAGGATTTTTTTTATTTCGTTAGCAATGAGAATGAGATTCAGTCGACGCTTATGGTTATTTTCAGGTATATAAACCTTCATCTTTAAGTGCTCGAAGATCATTGGAGCACATTGTGAATACGGGATTTTGTATTAATCAAGGTGCACAAGGAAAGATTTATAAGTGCTCGATCATTCCTTAACATTGATGATGGAGAATCTGGATCTACATCAAAGTCGGACGATGATTCCTCGAAAATGATCTATTTTAATAGAAGACAGTGTCATTTTCACAGTCATTTTTTATTCTCATACTTTGTCAATATATTTTTTCATGAGATCATTATTGACAGAAGCTCCAAAGTTTTATTATTGTACTTTAAATCACTTTATTTTCGTACTTTTATTTTTTTTCATAATTTTTCATGTCCGGCCTTATTTTAATTCTCTTTTATTAAGTTTCTTAGAATACGATAATTGGCTAAATGTTTTATAATTCTTTTTATGCTTTTATTAATACATTGTTGCATTGGATCTATTCAATTTCGGTTTATTTTAATTATATTATGTTTAAATTAATTACAATTAGATTTTGATATTTACATATCATATATTTATATTATTAATAAATTTTATAATGTTCGGTTATTGTTTTTGTTATTTCAATTTCTTTATTTTAATATTATAATTATCTGATAAGCATTACCTTTTATTTTTTGCAATCTGAATGTAATAAAGTGCATTGAATTGAACCTATAATATCAAAATTAATGTTTATTATATTAACAAATTTATCTATACATATATAATTTCAGGATCTACTAATGCCACGTGGACCAATAGGAAAGCAATAATAATGTTGTGTTCACACTATAAATTATAAATAAAAAAAATATAAATTCTAAATAGTAATATTATTAAGCATATTTAAATTATTATATATAAATTTTAAATAATAATTTGAAACAATAACCAGATTATAGCAGAATATAATATACTTAAAATGTTTGATCAATTTTTTTAAGGAAGAAATTGATTTTTATGAGATACGATTAATTGAAATTAAATTAATATTAATGCAATAAAAAAGAAATTTGAGAAAAGAAATAAAAAATATATATTTAAGTTGATAGATTAATTATTATTAACAAAAATATATAATTTAAAATTTATATATAATAATTTAAATATGCTAAATAATATTACTATTTATAATTTATAATTTTTTTATTTATAATTTATAGTGTGAACACAACATTATTATTTCTTTCCTATTGGTCAACGTGGCATTAGTCGATCCTGAAATTATATATGTATAGATGAGATACGATTAATTGGAATTAAATTAATAAATTAATAAATTAAGCATATTTAAATTATTATATATAAAATTTAAATAATAATTTGAAATTATATATTTTTAGTAATAATAATTAATCATCATCTTAAACATATACATTTTTATTTATTTTTTCAAAATTCATTTTTATTCCATTAATATTAATTTAATTTCAATTAATCGTATCTCGATCTCTTCCGATTCCTAATCCATTTGAGTTTAAAGAAATTGATCAAACTTTTTAGGTATATTATTTTCTCTTTCTATAATCTCGCTTCGTATGTCCTGTTTTATTTTTCTGAACATTGTATCGATTTACATGTATAAGTTTTTCTATTCATTCATTTTTTTCCCTCGGTTTTTTTAATTTTATTTATTAATTATGATTTTTTCGCAGATTCTATAATCAAATTGTCTAGTTATTAATTATGTTCGACTAGATTTTTTTTTTAATTTTTAGTTTATCCCTAATTTAGTTATATTAAATTTGTTTTGCAGGTTAACATAATATTAATATAGATTGCATTTGTGTCATCTCATCTCCTTCATGTTCACCAAGTAAATTCAATTTTTTTATATTTCTATTTATTTTCCAACTTTATAATTTTTATTTTCTATTTATTTTGATTTTTAACACTCGAGAAATGCAGAGACGAGAAACTTCCCTTCCACCAGATCAGAGGCTCCTCAATCGGGTAGGATGTGCCCGAGTAGCAGACACATGTGGGAGAGAGCCAATAATTCTCATCTAAGGACTAACTTCATAATATTTCAATGAAAATTTCTCATATCCGAGATTCGAACTTTGCGTCGTCGAAGAATTACACCAAAATCACCACAGACCTTACCACTCGGATATGCCCCAAGAAGCTTACATACTATAAATTAAATCAAACATGCGTAATCTTTGAAAATAATAAAATTTTCATAGTTGAGATAACTGTTAATAATGAGATTAATACAAACTTACAAATTTAAGTGAGAGTTCAATTATTAAATAAAATAATTTGTTAGTCCATTAATAAATTTTTGGCCGAAATACGTTGGAAATTAAATAAAATTTTAGATTATTTGAAACAAATAAATCACGTGCATCGCACGGGCAGTGCTACTAGTTTATTAAAATTTAAAGATAGTTTTCATTTGTCCGTACTTTCTTTTATTGAAATCAATTTAAAATAATAATTAATATATATATATATATATATATATATATATATATATATATATATATATATATATATATATATATATAATCTATTATTTTAACACATCAATCAATGATACTTATATTGGCGAATATGATTCAATCAAAATCAATTTAATAAACTCAAAGGATTTTAAATAAGTAAATGGTTTATTTTTCGCTGTTTCTTCAATACAATACGATATAAATGGTTCTTGGAAAATATATAGATATATAAAAATTGCACAACAATTTGATTTACTTTCTCCGAATAATATTTTTAAATATTAATAAGATTTTTTCCGTAAATATTGATAACAGTTGACTTAAAGTTATATAATATTTCTAATAAGTCTAAATATCAGTCATAATAAAATATATCTATTTAATATGTTATTAATTTAATAAATTTAATTAATTAATCATTCATTTCGTCCGAATTTTAAAGTTAGAGATGATTAACTAGATTAAATATTCTTGTGCATCAGGTAGTCATTACTAGTTGTTGTTAATACTGTACTACTGAAATAACACCACTTAAAAGTGACAATTCAATATTGCATTTTTTTGTTAAATTCTAACTGCAAAAAGTTTGAAAGTTCTTTCTCCCAAGGGGTATAATGGTCTTTTCGGTGAGACATGCAATGTAAAAAATTAAAAAAAGTGAATGAGGGTTTGTTAGGGGCAAAGGATGGCATTTTATATGACAATATTGTTGTTAATACTATACTACTGAAATAACACCACTTAAAGGTGACAATTCAATATTGCATTTTTTTGTTAGATTCTAACTGCAAAAAGTTTGAAAATATACTTTGAACAAGGTAGATGAGATATTTTAAAAAAATAAATTGTCAAGAGTGGGATTTGAACCCACGCCCTTTCGGACCAGTACCTGAAACTGGCGCCTTAGACCGCTCGGCCATCTTGACAACTTGCTATAAAATTCACAATGCATTTATAATAAGCAAAAAATATTTTCAAGGGATAATTGGTCTATTTTTGTATTGCAAATTAAGACTTCCATATTTATAAAATTAATCCACATCCCAATTAAGGTTTGCATATTTATAGCTGTCAAAGTTCAAGCAATACAATTACATTTAGGGTCAAATCTCTAAAAATTAATAACAGACCGTGAAATTTTATTAATTTAGAGAAGTTATTAATGTATAGAGTATTTAATTTATAAAAGTTTTACTGATGTTATGTTTAAAAAAAATAATTAAATCTTTTACTACGTTGCAACATAGGAGTATTAGTAGTTTGTAATAGCTCATAAAACATTAAAAATAATTTATTTTATTGTGTAAGTGAATTTGCGTGGTTATAATTATTTAAGATACATATTTTAAGCAAATAAGATAAATAAAAAACAAAAAGACATAACAATTGCATTGAATTAAGTTACTTAATATTTTTAGAAAGTACAATGAATTAGTTTGATATTTCAAATAATAATTCGAATTATTAAAAATATAAATAACTATTGAGAAGAAATAATTATTAAAAAGATTCATCTGAAAATTATATAAAAATTAAGTTGCTATATTATTTTTTGATAATAAATACAAATTTATAGAAAAATAATAGTTGTAATAAAGTAAAATTCAAATGTTAGCAAAATAAATTAAAATACTACAACATCGTGATTTCTTGTTTTAGGAAAAGTTGTCAAACTCCCACAAAATTTAGTTAAATATTCATTTAATTATCATACAGTATTTGATAAGTTTTATTTGATTTACCAAAGAGAGTATATTACAAAATGTTAGAGCAGTTAAGTTTAACAATACATATAAAAGACTGTTTTACCCATCACTGATTTCCCAACATAAAAACCACAAAAACTCGTTTCAAAAGAGAATCATGCATGGGAACGTCGAGTTGCAAAAATAAAAATTATGAGCTGCCATGAACACTAGATCTTCGATTTTTACCACAAAACTGTAGCTCACTCCTCGTCCTCTTCTTCACCACCACCGCTGGTTTTCATGGCAGCAGCTTTCTTCGCTTGACTCTACCCGGGCGGCCACCGCCAAATGGGCTTGTCAGAGAGAAATCAATATGTTTCTGTGAATCGACTCTCACCATAAATGACGCAACATTCACCACTTGTCTTCCCACCCTGAATATCAAAACAAGACATACACGTATATATTTAAATAATCTATAAGTAAAAATAACCCTGATTGATATAAGTAAACCTCTCTCATATGCTAGTGTTTTGACCTTTTTTGCATACGACGAGTTTTTAAGAAAAGATCAAATGTGGAGTGGTTAGTTTGGTTTTTTTCCGAGCTAAGGTATGTACTTGCGGAAGCTCATGATAATAAATAAATCACCTAACTTAATCCGAACAAACCAAAATAAAACAAACAAAGGAAGGACTAGAGAATTAAGAAAAAGTATACTCCATTATTGTTTCAAGATCACAATCCAAGATTAAGATCGTAAAGTATATTTTGTTCCAACACAAACCTAAACAAAATATAGGATATAAACAATTACAGAAGCACAACTCCTAATTAATTTCATAATTTAAAGAACACAACTTATCAAATAAAAAACTAGCAGAAAGCAACATACATATTATACAGCAAAACAGTATATATATACACATAAATATACCTAATGTGCCTTTGTCTGATGAGGACACGGGCATGGTGAATAGACTTAGCCATTCCAGCCTTGAACACAAGAGTCTGCAGACGCCTTTCGAGAAAGTTCTCCACAGTGAGTGCCAACACGTAATCGAGCTTGTTTTGGCTCTCGTCCAACAGCCCGTATCTGTTCATTCGACGGAGGACTTCCCCTTCGAATATTCGACGTGGATTTTGTAAATGTTGATTTTGGCGACAACGTTTTTGTACTTGTGTTTTTGTTGATTTTCAGGATTGCAGGTGCATAGAAAAGGAGACTAGAGTCTCCGGTTTTGGAACTGTGGAATATGCATGGAACGGCGACAGGAGTCGCCGCTTTGGGTGAGTGCATGGAACGGCGACCGCAGTCGCCGTTTTTGGTACGTCATGGAATTGGCGACTCTCGTCGCCGCTTTTGGTCATGACATGAACCCGGCGACTGGAGTCGCCGGTTTGGGAGAAGCAAGGAACCAGCGACAACAGTCTCCGCTTTTGACAAGGGATGGAACGGCGACTGGCGTCGCCGTTTTTGGCAACATCTTGGAACGGCGACTAGAGTCGCCGTTTGTGGCATTTGGGCTTGACATGGAATCGGCGACTCCTGTCGCCGGTTTTGGCTATGGCACGGCTTCGGCGACGCTTGTCCTCAAGGCACGGTGCCAGCGACTATGACATTCTTCAACGAATATTTTCACCTAAGTACTTTCAACGTGATTCCTTCACCAAGTACACATATCAAGGAATGAAGAATGGTTCCAGTGTTTTTCTACTTCAATGATATCGACGACCATGAAGACGATGAAATTCCGAGGCTTCAACACTTAGAGTTTTTCACGAGAGTTTGAAGATGAAGAATTGAGATCGATGGAGTCAAGATTGAATTGAAGTTCTGATTTTGAAATTGAAGATTCAAGATTCGAAGATTCAAGAATCAAAGATTCAAGATTCCAAGATTCAAGAATCCAAGTTCTACAAGAGTGATGTCATCCATGGAGAAGTGACATCAGCCAAGCATGTGACCAACCAGAACGTGCCACGTCATCACCTCACATGTGCGGGCTGCCTATATAAACCCATGGATTTCGATTTCACCAGTTGACGATTTTGAGAGAACGAAATCTGATTTTTAGAATCGTGACCGACAGCTTCGAGCTTCGAGTTTGTGTAGTAGCGTTTGCGCCTTGTGCCAAGATTAGAGTTAGGAGATTTAGCTCTAGGCACTAGTGTGCTAGATTGCAAGTTAGTGGGAGTTGTTGTGACACTCGGGAAACTTCTTGTAATCGTTTTGCCTACCATACTCTACAAGTGTAATAGTTTAGTTTTGTTATTCAATGGAATGAAAACTATTACATAACTTTGTCTTCAGTCTTTCATACTACGAACTTGTGTGAGTGTTCCTACGACTGAAGTTGTTGTTCGTGAGTTTAAGTCCAACTTCGCGAAAAGTTGGTATCATACGTCGAAGACGTAATTTCAATTGGTATCAGAGCAGGACGTCATACGTATAAGACGTGATCCGTTACTTGACTTCATATTTCCGCTACAATGGAGTCGTCCATGTTTGTCCAGAAACCGATTATGCTTACTCATCAGAACTACTCAAACTGGAAGGCCAAAGTTTCTGCTAGGATTAAGGGTTTTGATTCCAGATCTTGGATGGCAGTGTTAGAGGGATGGGAACGCCCATATACTGAAGACGCCGATGGCGTAAGAATTCCGAAACCGGAACGTAGTTGGACGAGAGAGGAACATGACTTGTCCACGGCTAACAACAAAGCCTTACTTCTTATATGTGAATGGCTGGACCTCAGCATGTATCAGCTGGTCAAAAATTGCACATCTGCCAGAGATGCATGGGAAACGTTACAAAGAACTTGTGAGGGAAGTCATGCTGTTAAGCGATCGAAAATCCGAACTATCACTGCTCAATTCCATCAGCTCCGGATGAGGGAAGATGAAGATATCAATGACTACTTGGACAAGATCATGAGATATGTGAATGAAGCTTTTGAACTTGGAGAAATCTTTCCTGCTCCCATGGTATATGAGAAAGTCCTCTCCAGTGTTAGCACTAGGTTCGAGAGTAAGGTGCTGACTATCGAAGCACGAAATGACGAGAACCAAAACTGGGATTATGCCGACTTGATGGCTGATTTGAGAAACTATGACCTGACTCTCAAAGTTCGAAGCAACCCAGACATGTCACTTGTCTACGAACCGATGACTGCTCTCAAGATTTCAGAGAAAGGAAAGAGTTCAAGAAGCTCAAACTCTCGAAAAACTCATTTGAAAAATGAGAAAACTGAAAGTAGTTTTTCAGCTGATCTGGGTGAATCTGATGATGAGGAAGCTGAGGAAATTGAAAAACTGATGAACTCTAGTAATCCGGACAAACTGGCTGCACTGACAGAGATAGTCACTTATCTCGTGAAACAAGAATTTAAGAGAAAGAACCGTGCGCGAAATTTTCGAAAATTTCAGAAAAGTTCTAACTCCTACCCAAATACTCCTGACAACCGAAATCAAGGATCGTCGTCGGACAAAAAGTTTAAAGGGACAAAGCTCTCACCATACTCCTCTACTAGCAAGGATGTCTCCAAGATGCAATTCTATGAGTGTAAGGGATATGGACACGTTAAAAATGAATGTCCTAATTTACATCGTAAGAAGAAGCTACCAGTTAGCTATGTTGTGATTGACGATGAGGATGTCATTTCTGAGAACGACGAGTCTGAGGACAACAATTCTGACGATGATGAAGACAACGCTCTAGTTGTCACTTTTGGTGAATCTTTTGATCTCGAAAATGTGGAGGTCGAAAACTTTGTTTTTGATGCATTTCTGAAAGACACTGCAACTGCAGACAACATCTTCCGTGTGGCATCGACAAACCGAAATTTCTGTGATGATGATATCTTCTCGGATGATGAATCAGTGTCTGATGCTGAAGAGATGGAGAAGACGACCGAAGTGTCTAAAACTGAAGATGTGTGTATCGAGTTGATCACCTTGAAGGAGAGTCACTCTATACTTGAAAATTTATATGATATTGCTATCACTGAGAATAGCACACTTGAAGTGTCTCTGAATTGCTTGACAGAATCTTTTAATGAACTCTCGAATGAACAACTCAAGATGTGTGATGAAGTGGTAGTGTTGAGAAACTCAGTTGAGAAGACTGAGGATGAGAAGAAGAAATTGAACAATTCTCTGACAATTCTTAAAGTCAAATTTGATGACCTTTTCGAAGAAAAGCATAAGTATTTCAAAGAAGTTGTTGAACTGAGAGAATTGTGTGAGAAGTTGAGTTCTGAAAACTCAAAGCTGAAGACGTCACTGAAAAAGGAGTCAACTGAAGTGAAGAAACTGCAGACTCTGTTTAAGAACTCCGATGCTGAAAATGATGAACTAAAGTCTTCACTAATGAAAGTTCAAACTGACCTTGCCATGACTGACAAGGAACGATATGTGTTGAAAGAAAAACTTCATATGACTGATGAGCTACTAAGGAAAATGAACACGAACTCTTCCGTGTTTGACAATGCTGCTTCATATATGAATCCTAATCGTTACGGACTTGGATTTCAAAAAGTTTTTGAGTCTATTTACTCGACACCTGAAAAGAAGAAAGATGTGAATTTTGTTAAGGCGTCGGTTGATCTGTCTGAGGATAAAAGCAAGGATGACGTTGAATCATCTAAACGGAAGGAGATTGCTGAAGGGAAGAAGATTGCTAAGTCTCCAGAACCTAAAAATCAAAAGTCATCCTCGACTTCAAAATCTGAATCTGAGACATATCAATTTCCGAAGAATATTGTCAAACATCCTCGTGGTATCCTACCTTATGAGAAGACGTTGCTGAAGAACTTAGAGAAATCTCAGAACGTGAAGAAAAATGGACAGTCCTCTCGAACTAAAACTGTGTTGGTCAAGACGTCTACGAAGGTTGAGAATCGTCAAAGAAGAAAATATGTTTGTCACTACTGTGATCAACCTGGACACATTCGACCATTCTGCTATAGGATGAAAGAGGACATGAACAGAGAACTTATGACACTGAAGAAAAAGTCCGAAGTGACTAAGGAAATGAAGAAACCCATTTCTCAAAATCCAACAGCTAAGGCAGATCTGAAGACAGTGACTGAGAGAAATGTCAAAACCTTGAATGTTAAGAAGAAATGGGTGCCAAAATCTCGGAAAGCAAATGTTGAACATAACTCTACTTCCAAAAGTAGTTGGCAACCGAGGGAACTTATTTTCTGCAATGTCGCACTCAATGCCTCTGAAGTTGGCAACAAAGGTATTTGGTACTTTGACAGTGGCTGCTCCCGACATATGACCGGCACTAAGAAATTCTTGAAAGAATATGAGCCGATGACAGGTTCCCCCGTGGTGTTTGGAGGGGGAGCAAAAGGTGTTGTCAAGGGAAAAGGGACGCTACAAATCAAAGGATTGCCTCCTATCAGAAATGTTATCCACGTCAAGGGACTTGTTGCCAACCTCATCTCTATCAGTCAGCTGTGTGATGAAGGATTCAATGTTAGTTTTGATAAAGAATCATGCAGAGTTTTTGATGTTGAAGGAAAGTGTATCATGGAAGGTCCACGTGCTAAAAACAATTGCTACACCACTGAGTATAGTTGCTTCTCCGTGACCGTTCCTGATGAAGTTGATTTGTGGCACCAACGACTTGGCCACACCAGCACTCGAAATTTGAGCAAATTGGTTAAGGGGGAGATAGTTCGAGGAATCTCTCAACTCCCCAAAATCGAGAAAAGAGTGTGTGGTGACTGTCAGAAGGGTAAGCTGACAAGAACTCCTCATCCAGCACTGGGTGACTGTCAGAAGGGTAAGCTGAAAAGAACTCCTCATCCAGCACTGCCAACGCTCATGAGTACTTCAGCTCCTTTCGAACTTTTACATATGGACTTGATGGGTCCTATGGAAGTCAAAAGTCTTGCTAGGAAAGAATATGTATTGGTGGTTGTCGATGATTTTTCTCGATACACATGGACGAGATTTCTGGCGACCAAGGATGAGACTTTCAATGCCTTCAAAGGTATTGTGAAATGGATTCGAACGAATCATGAAGCTAAGGTTAAAAGGATCAGGAGTGATCACGGCACTGAATTTGAAAATGCTAGCTTCAATGAATTTTGTATGCTGAAGGGAATCCATCATGAATACTCGGCCCCAAAAACGCCTCAACAAAATGGGATTGCCGAACGAAAGAATCGAACACTGCAAGAGATGGCGCGTGTGATGTTAATTTCTAAAAATCTGGCTCGAACTTTTTGGGCAGAAGCCGTCTCTACAGCTGGCTACATTTTGAATCGAATAAGTATTCGATCTGGTACTACTACTACTGCCTATGAACTTGTCAATGGCAAGAAACCTTCGGTGGCACACTTTCGTGTCTTTGGCTGTACTTGCTATATTTTGAAGGATCGTGATCCTCTAAAGAAATTTGAAGCCAAAGCTGATCGTGGAATTTTCGTTGGCTATAGCCAAAATAGTCATGCCTACCGAGCCTACAACCTTCGAACTAGGAAAGTCATTGAGACTGTGAACATCAACTTTGATGAACAAGACTTTCTTGGAAAAGATGCAGAGGCTGATTGGGTTAAGGAAGGAATTCTTGAAGTTCGAACTTTTCCTTCAACACCCACAACTGAGACTTCCGAAAATGTTACTCCTAATACTTCACCTGAAGTTGGAGAGTCTAGCAACCGAAATGATAACACTTCGGGAACTGAGGATGACGATGATGATCAAGTTGAAAACCCAGCTGATGCTCCGAGAGAAGCACCTGGTCATATTCAAAAACGTCATCCACCGAATCAAATGATCGGAAGCTTGAATGAGCGAACCACACGCTCAAAGAAACAAATGAATTCTCCTGACGAACTCTACAACATTTGTACTTCTGCAGTTTGTAATGAAATCGGCATCACTTGCTTTCTCTCCGAAAATGAGCCGAAAAATTACAAGGAAGCTATGCAAGATGATTTTTGGATCATGGCCATGCAAGAAGAGTTGAATGAGTTCACACGAAATAATGTTTGGTCCTTAGTTCCCAGAACTTCAAACATCAATGTAGTTGGAACTAAATGGATTTTCAAGAATAAAACAGATGAGCATAACCAAGTTGTCCGAAACAAAGCTCGTCTTGTTGCCCAAGGATATGCCCAGGTGGAAGGCATAGATTTTGATGAAACTTTTGCTCCGGTCGCACGAATTGTGTCCATCAGACTCTTGATTGCTATTGCATGCCATCTCGGCATCAAACTTCGACAGATGGACGTCAAAGCTGCTTTCTTGAATGGTGTGCTGGAAGAAGAAGTTTACGTTGCCCAACCTAAGGGCTTTGAGGATCCGAAAAAGCCAAACCATGTCTACAAGCTTCACAAAGCTTTATACGGCTTGAAACAAGCGCCTCGCGCCTGGTATGGATGTCTCACGGATTTTCTCCTAAAGTTCGACTTTGAGCGTGGATCGGTGGACAAAACTTTGTTCATCAGCGAGATGGGAAACACATGATTGTTGCCCAAATATACGTTGACGACATTGTCTTTGGAGCTACTTGTTCTAAACTCGTGACTGCATTCACAGAAGCTATGTCCTCAACTTTTCAGATGAGCCTTGAGGGAGAGTTGCATCAATTCCTTGGCCTTCAGATTTCTCAACGACCAAATGGGATATTTGTATCTCAAAGTAAGTATGCTAAAAACATGGTTGAGAGGTTTGAAATGCATCATGCCAAGCCAGCTAACACTCCTATGGCAACTACGGAACGCTTGTCTACGTCAACGAAAAGTCGGAGTGTAAACCAAACTCTTTATCGTTCTATGATTGGGAGTTTACTTTATTTAACTGCCACTCGTCCTGACATTATTTTTAGTGTTTGTATGTGTGCCAGGTACCAGGCTGATCCAAAGGAAGACCATCTACGAGCTGTGAAACGGATTTTCCGATACATCTCTGGGACTTCTCAGCTAGGTCTTTGGTATGCGCGCGACACTTCATCCAACCTTGTCGGTTTTTCTGATGCCGACTGGGCAACGGACACGGACGAAAGAAAAAGTACCTCCGGCAGCTGTTGCTTCCTTGGAAATAACCTTGTGTCTTGGCATAGTCGCAAGCAAAACTGTATCGCACTGTCAACTGCCGAGTCCGAGTACGTTGCGGCTGGAAGTTGCTGCACTCAACTACTTTGGTTAAAGCAGATGTTGAATGACTATTTTCTTGAGAGTGCGCCATTAGAGCTGTACTGTGATAACCATAGTGCTATCAAAATCAGCGAAAATCCTGTCCAGCACTCAAGAACTAAACACATCGACATTCGACATCATTTCATTAGAGATTTGGTTGATCGTGATATAGTCAGTCTACAGCATATTTCAACGGAAAAACAGCTTGCTGACATCTTTACCAAACCTCTTGACTTTGAGAGATTCAAAACCTTAAGGAATTCTCTCTGCATGTGTTCTCTCTAAGAGTTCACGGAAAAATTTTGAAGTCTGAAAGAGTAGTTTCTTTACTTCTGAATACGCACTCGGAATCGTCGTGGATTAGTCTAGTCAGACAAACATGGATTCGAGGCCGCTTTTAG
Source organism: Euphrasia confusa (assembly GCA_954870475.1). Taxonomy (NCBI): domain Eukaryota; kingdom Viridiplantae; phylum Streptophyta; class Magnoliopsida; order Lamiales; family Orobanchaceae; genus Euphrasia; species Euphrasia confusa. The sequence goes on from OX940967.1 coordinate 27,020,789, forward strand.
TCTTCGGACACAAGAGTATTTATTCCGCTGAATGCGAACATGGCTTAAACTCCTCGCTTCATTTGCATAGATCCATAAAGCCAAGTAACGGAGGACGCCGGTTACCCCGGCTCCCCTCTTCGAAAGGTTGTACATGGATGCTAATCTTTAAGACACTCTCCTATCACACTTTGGAGGACGCAAGTGAACCTTGCTCCCCTCTGACTGCTGTAATGAGTGTCTGTTGCATTTCATTTAAAGCTAAAAACTCGTCTGGAGGACGCCGGTTATCCCGGCTCCCCTCTGATTGAAGTAATGCTAGTTCCTGATCGGAGTGCCTTAAGTGTTCACCTTGCATTCATGAATTAAAATCTCTTGTGCGGTGCTAACTCTGCCAATATGTTTCGACGAAACACGACTGCTTCCTTGTGACTGAGACGAAGGACAAGTAAACATGTCTATCACATACTTCGGTCCATCTCACCGGTTTTAATCTGAGAGATTTTTCATTAACTCAAAGTTCTATTCACCTCGTGTGAAATTTTTGTTTTGGAAAATGATGAAAGTGTCTCTTTTCTGGGAAAATATTTGCTCTTCATTGCCTAATATCACCCCTCGAATCTCCACTAAAATGTGTTTGAATGTTTGTGTGTGTTGAACTCTTGAATGACTAACTCGGGATGTGTTGTTTTTGTTTTGGCATTTCTGTAGTTCATGTCCAGGACTATGTGGTTTATCATCTCGAAAGTCTAAACATTGAGTGCAGCGACGACAAAGTTCAACTGTTGGCGAAATTGGAAACCCAAAAACGGAGACTAAGTTCTTCACAAAACCGGAGTCTCCAACATCCATACACAGCGACTACGTTCGCCGATTTTTCGACGACTCCTGCCAATTGCCATACCCGGAGACTTGTATCGCTGGAAAACCGGAGACTCACCCCTGCCATACCCGGAGACTTGTCCAAAAGCGGAGAACGCTGTCGCCGGATTTTCGGCGACTCTAGTCGCTGGATTCGGCGCCTCAATGACTTGATTTCTGAATCCGCGACATGAACTTCGGAACTCATACCGCTGGCACTCAACTTCGTCTTTCCGACTCTCGGTTTGATTTTTCGTTTTTCATATTTTTAGTTATTTATTTATTTTTATTTATTATTTTTGAAAATCATTATTTTAATAATATTTTTAAATTAATAAATTCTTGTTCGTCTAATGGGCTCAAATTTTCTTCTTGAGATGGGCTTTTTACAGGTCTTTAGCTGTGCATTTTAAATCCGGACGGGCGGCCCAAAATTTTCCTATATATAGGCCCTGGGTGAAACCTACTTCGTTACGCTTACATCGAACTCTAGAATTCTCGAACTCTCGACTCTCAGCTGCTGACTGCTTGTCCATCGTTCCTAGGTTCTAAGTTTTTTTCCAAATTCCGTTGCATCCGGCAACTCTAGCTTTGCGCATCCGGCGCCCTGTCCGAGATTTCGTGACTAAACTTTTCCAAGTGTTAGAATTTTTCAAGTGTTGAAACTTCTCTTTGCAATGGCAGCAGCTAAGAACTTAGATGACATGTTGGCTGACATGACTGTCTACTTGAACGAGCAGTTTGAGAAAGCTCCATCGCCCACGTCCAAGAAAGCGGCGTATGAAGAACTCAAAGCTCACTTGGACAAAGTTGAGAAACGCAAGGCTGCGTCCACTGAACCGTCCATTGACCTGACTACTACTGCCAAACCGGCACACTCATCTGCCCGTCAGCCGGGCAAGGAAAAGGTGACGTCCATCCGAATTTACTCGGGTGTTGTGAACAGGGCTGAATATAATCGTTTGCTCGCGGCTGGCGAGATAACTAAGGATGGCAAAAAGATTGTCAAAGATCCTAAACTTATGTCGCCGTCGGGTTCGGGAAAGAAATCGGCGACTCCAGCTGAGAGTGCCGAAGGCAAGAAACCATCCGCCAGTGGAGGTGGTGTGAAAACATCCACTCCGAAAAACTCTGGTGGACAAGTCACCAAGTCCCGAACTCACAGTTCGCAGAAACCGCCACTTTCTTCTGGATCAGCTGGATCGCAGAAGTCGACTGACGGCTTCAAGTATATCTCGGAATTTTCCGAGTGTCCTAAACCTCACTCTCCCGATTTCTTTACTGCGACTGCTGAACGTCGCCACAAACTTATTCAGACATTACCAATCCTTACTGATCGCACTATTTTGAAGGAAGACTATGAACGTCACGGCATCACGGATTTCCTTGCCAAGATGCATATGCTCAAATCGGTGAATTTGACTTACCGTTATTCCATTCCTATTCTCTACAAATTCTATGCCAGTTTGTCTCCCGATTTCGCAAATCCAAAGAGTAGGTTGTATGGCTGCTTTGTCTTTCGCAGCAAGTTGTACAAATTACGTCCCTTCTCCATCAACAAGTTTCTGGAACGGTTGGAAGTTGATTCTAACTGGACTTCGCCGTCAGCTGAGGAACGGGCTGAAGATCTGAAAATCGGCACCTTCATCACTCAGAAAAAGGTTAAGTCCGAATTGCCGCCGCCATCCAAGCTGTCAGCCTTCTATGGCATTTTGCAGCGCCTTGGGATGTCCAACTGGACAGCGTACAAAGATGAATCCGTTCTGACTCCGGAGTTAATGCATATCATTTTTCGCCTTGGCTGCGGCGAGCAAATCAACCTCGGAAAAATTATTTTCAATGACTTATGCAAAATTGCACGGACAACCGATGAAACTATCATACGGCAAGCTGATTTGCCAGAGGAGAAACGACTTCAGTTAACTCATCCGTGTCTGATCTACGGCATGCTCCATGCCCAAGGTTTTACTCCTGACACTGACTTTGAGAAAAAGTTGAAGAAGAACGGCGCTGTCAAGATCACTGGCACGTACCTGAATCCGAACAAACGTGTCATCGATCTCCCTTGGTTTGATACTGTTGACAGGAATGCACTTCCTGAGATTCTAACTCCTCCGCCATCTCCACAGAAAAGGAAGAGAAAGTCGATTGCCAAGAAGGATAAGTCTCCCTCGGCCAAGAGACAAAAGAATGAATCCACAGCTGCAGCTGATGAGGCGGAACCTCAAACCAACCAACAGCCCAGAATCGTTCCTCGCGCTTTTGGTCCTTACTCTAAAGTTCCGCCGTACAGAAATCCATATCACCCTATCCACAGTCATCGTGCTGTGGTGCCATCAGCTTGCGTCAAGGAATTTTATGCCGACACCTTGGCTCTGGAACAGTGTCAAGAAGAACATGCATTGGCCTATAACAGGATGATTGACGCACAGAAGAAACAAAAGTCATCCTTTGACAAACTTCAGCGCGAAATCCAACAAGGGGGAGGACTCGGTGATGTTGGAGCTCCCGATGCAAGTTTGAAGGACACGTTCCTTCTGAAGATGATCAGGGACGCTATCCAAGAGGCGCATGTTCAGCTAGCCAAAGGTAACAACATTGCTGTTGAACAGGTACCACGAGGTGACGACGGTGAGAAGACGGATGATGACATCTTTGAAGGCTGTATGGATATTCGGGATAAGGGCAAGGCGAAGGTTGGTGAATCTTCGAGGGCGATGCCGTCAGGTGGATTGAAAGATCAAGATGACGACGATCATGTTAACATTCTTGACGTTGAAGATGAAGGTGGAAAAGACTTCGGCGAGTTCGAGATATTTGGTCTGGGTGATGAGACCGACGACGACGAGAAAGAGGATTCAAGTTCTGATGACGGCTTCGTCTATGGCGAAGATGAAGAAGACGTGGTCGAGAGTCCAGAACGTGAACCCACTCCAGCTGGCTCGCCAAAGGAATGAAGAATCCAAGATCTTAAGTTCCATTCCAAGTTCAAGTTTCTATTCCAAGTTTTCATTTCTAGTTTTTCATAACTCTTGAACTCGTTTTTCATACTTTGTTTTTGCATGCATACAACTCTAAACTTATTCGTCCATGCATTGGTTTTTCATATTTCTCTATCTCTGGAATATTGTTTTGATTTTGGATATTTATCTAAGTTTTTATCTATTGGTTTGAAATTTTGGCTAAGTCTTTTTATGGTTTTCATTGATTGAATGATTGATGTTTTTCCATCTTTTACTTAGCTTATTTGTGTTGATATTCGATTGAGGGGGAGATACTTATATCTCTTCTTACTTAACTTCGTTTTCATGGGTTGTGCCAAAAAGGGGGAGATTGTAAATGTTGATTTTGGCGACAACGTTTTTGTACTTGTGTTTTTGTTGATTTTCAGGATTGCAGGTGCATAGAAAAGGAGACTAGAGTCTCCGGTTTTGGAACTGTGGAATATGCATGGAACGGCGACAGGAGTCGCCGCTTTGGGTGAGTGCATGGAACGGCGACCGCAGTCGCCGTTTTTGGTACGTCATGGAATTGGCGACTCGCGTCGCCGCTTTTGGTCATGACATGAACCCGGCGACTGGAGTCGCCGGTTTGGGAGAAGCAAGGAACCAGCGACAACAGTCTCCGCTTTTGACAAGGGATGGAACGGCGACTGGCGTCGCCGTTTTTGGCAACATCTTGGAACGGCGACTAGAGTCGCCGTTTGTGGCATTTGGGCTTGACATGGAATCGGCGACTCCTGTCGCCGGTTTTGGCTATGGCACGGCTTCGGCGACGCTTGTCCTCAAGGCACGGTGCCAGCGACTATGACATTCTTCAACGAAGATTTTCACCTAAGTACTTTCAACGTGATTCCTTCACCAAGTACACATATCAAGGAATGAAGAATGGTTCCAGTGTTTTTCTACTTCAATGATATCGACGACCATGAAGACGATGAAATTCCGAGGCTTCAACACTTAGAGTTTTTCACGAGAGTTTGAAGATGAAGAATTGAGATCGATGGAGTCAAGATTGAATTGAAGTTCTGATTTTGAAATTGAAGATTCAAGATTCGAAGATTCAAGAATCAAAGATTCAAGATTCCAAGATTCAAGAATCCAAGTTCTACAAGAGTGATGTCATCCATGGAGAAGTGACATCAGCCAAGCATGTGACCAACCAGAACGTGCCACGTCATCACCTCACATGTGCGGGCTGCCTATATAAACCCATGGATTTCGATTTCACCAGTTGACGATTTTGAGAGAACGAAATCTGATTTTTAGAATCGTGACCGACAGCTTCGAGCTTCGAGTTTGTGTAGTAGCGTTTGCGCCTTGTGCCAAGATTAGAGTTAGGAGATTTAGCTCTAGGCACTAGTGTGCTAGATTGCAAGTTAGTGGGAGTTGTTGCGACACTCGGGAAACTTCTTGTAATCGTTTTGCCTACCATACTCTACAAGTGTAATAGTTTAGTTTTGTTATTCAATGGAATGAAAACTATTACATAACTTTGTCTTCAGTCTTTCATACTACGAACTTGTGTGAGTGTTCCTACGACTGAAGTTGTTGTTCGTGAGTTTAAGTCCAACTTCGCGAAAAGTTGGTATCATACGTCGAAGACGTAATTTCCGATCTTTCTCAGCGTGAGAAGGTCTCTTGCATTGTTACGGATTCGGCTCAGTGCGTATTGAACTCTCCCACGAGCTTCAGCTCAGCATCCAGACGTTCCTTTTCGTAGGGACGACGGGGCTTCTTGAATGTTTTTCCATCTGTTCACAAATTAATCAGAAATGCATATGAAATTGCTTTTAAAAAAAATCAAAATTGAAGCTACATTTTAAAATTAACAAAAACCTACTACAATTTTCTCATCTTTTTTCTGGAATCAAGCTACATGCTTTTTGGGTAATATTTGTAATAAATAAAAATCATCACCGCCTCCAATTGTCTATTCCAATAAATTCAAAGAAAAAATATAAACAAAAATCAATAACCAATAACTGTAAAATCATCAATCTAGGAGCTTATCAACGGCTACGAAATGTAAGAACAAACAACTACAGGAAAAACATATGTTTGTCAGAGAGAGAGAGAGGTGCGCAGGAAAGCTTACAGTTGCGATAGAAACTAATGTGTGTTGAAGTGTAATTAGTAATGATTCATGAATATCTCTTAGAATTCTCTTAAAGGTATGTTACGAGTCATAGCCGTTACTTTTATTAATAAGGTCCTTATGTATTCCATAAGTATAAATAAGTTTGATATGTAGATGGAAATTATTCAAGCTTTATCAATAAAACCTAAAGAGGCAAGAGCAGTAGCTTTGTCATACTTTCTTTCTTATTTTTTCTATCATTCTTATAAAATAATCTCCAACAAATTTGGTATCAGAGCTTGAGGTTCATCGTCAATATGACAACTTCAAATTCTATTTTTTCATATACATCTAGCCAAGTTCCGATTTTCGATGGCGAACACTACGATTATTGGAGTTCTCAAATGGAGACCATCTTCCTCTCACAAGATCTTTGGGACGTGGTTGAAGAAGGCTACGAGGTCTCTCCGGATAAAGCTAATGAAAAAGTGAACAAGTAAAATGTGAAGAAAAACGCCACTGCGTTGAGGATTATTCAACAAGGGGTGAGCAAAACTATTTATCCTCGAATATTTGGCACAAAAATGGCGAAAGACGCGTGGGAAACTTTGAAGATAGAGTTTCAAGGATTTGAGAAGACAATCACTGTCAGGCTGCAATCACTATGGAGTCAATTTAACAATCTCACGATGAAAGAAAGCGAGCCCGTCAAGGATTTTTTCTCCAAAATTGCTGAAATCATAAATCAGATAAAAGGTTGCGGAGATGTGGTTCCTGAAAAGAAAATCGTCGAAAAGATCTTGGGGAGTCTTCCTCAAAAATTTGAGCATATAGTTGTTGTTATTATTGAGACTAAAAATCTCGATACGCTCACTCAATATGAACTTATGGGGTCTTTGGAAGCACATGAGCAGAGAGTGAGCAAATATCAAAACCAGCCTCTAGAACAAGCATTTCAAGCTAGAGAAAATTCTGCTCAAAAATCGTCGCAAGGACAAGGACAACAAAATTCGTACCGAGGAAATACATCTCGCGGAAATTTCTCAAATAGAGGCCGAGGAAGAAATTCTCCCCGAGGAGGTAGAGGAAGAGGAAGAACAAATTATTCCTCGCAGCAAAAGTCGGGTAATTCTCAACTTGAATGTTTTGTTTGTGGTAAAAATAATCACGAGTCAAGAGATTGTTGGTTGAAATGCAAGAAATGCAAAATTCCTAATCATTCGAATGATGATTGCTGGCATAAAAAGAAAGATGAAAATGGTGAGAAAAAGAGAGGAGCGAACTTTACGGCGGAAGAAGAAGATAATAAATTATTTCTTTCTTTTATGGATTCTGAGAAAACTCACCAGACTTGGTTTTTGGATAGTGGATGTAGCAATCATCTAACGGGGAATCAGAAAGAATTCTATAAGCTCGAAAGTCATGCTTCTCAAGTCGAACTTGGAGATGGTAAACATATTAAAATCGAGGGAAAAGGGACTATTGCGGTGCACACCAACAAAGGTAACAAGTTCATACATGATGTCCACTACTCTCCTAATATTTCTCAAAACCTTTTGAGCGTCGGACAAATGATGAAAAATGGATACAAGATGATTTTTGATGATGAAAAATGTGAGATTTTTGACAAGAAATCTGGGGATAAAGTTGCTACTGTCAACATGACTTCAAACAATTTATTTCCACTTAACATGAAGTCTCATGTCGCTTGGAAGAGTGCAGCACCAGACGACACTAATCTTTGGCATCTGAGGTTTGGCCATTTGAATCTCAAAGGGTTACAACTTTTGAAAGAAAAAGAAATGGTTATTGGTCTATCTCAAATCAAACTTCAGAAGGAAATATGTGAAGGATGTGTTTATGGAAAAATGCATCGTCTTCCCTTCCCAAAAACATCTTGGAGAGCTAATGCGCCACTGGAACTAGTTCATGCAGATATATGTGGCCCAACTAAAACACCATCAATTAGCAACAAAAGGTATTTTCTTCTTTTTGTTGATGATTATACAAGAATGATTTGGGTTTACATTATCGAGCATAAATCAGAAGCTTTTGCAAAGTTCATGCATTTCAAAGCCTTGGTCGAGAAACAAAGTGATTTTGAATTGAAATGCCTTCGAACTGATCGAGGTGGAGAGTTCATTTACAAACCTTTTATGAACTATTGCAAAGAAGAGGGGATTAAGAGGCAGCTCACTGTTCGGCACACACCACAACAAAATGGTGTAGCCGAAAGGAAGAATCGAACCATCGAAGAAATGGCTCGAAGCATGTTGAAAGGCAAAGAACTTCCAAACAAATTTTGGGCCGAAGCTGTAACTACGGCTGTCCATATTCTTAATATATCTCCTACAAAGGTCGTCCGAAATAAGACACCGTTTGAAGCTTGGCATGGAAGAAAACCTGTAGTAACTCAACTCAAAATTTTTTGCTGCATTGCATATGCTCTTATTCCTTCTCAGTACAGGGAAAAATTTGATGGAAAAGGTGAAAAACTCATTTTTATTGGATATAGCGATGAGTCGAAAGGTTATCGTCTTTACAATCCAATTACTAACAAATTAGTGATTTCAAGAGACGTGGTCTTTGATGAAAGCGCGGCATGGAAATGGGTAAATGAAGCTTCTGTGCACATTCCTATGGAAATTATATCATCTCATCAAACCCCTGATCCACCAAGTACCAATACTCGAGAAGACGATTCTGATTCAGACGAAGAAAATCACCAAGGAAAGTATCGTTCTTTGGAAGAAATCTATAGTTCGGGCATTTTCACTTTATTTGCAAGCGAACCTCAAACCTTCGAGGATGCCATCAAAGAAGATGTGTGGAGAAAGGCAATGGATGATGAAATGAGAAGTATCGAAAAAAATGAAACTTGGAAGTTATTGGATCTGCCGGAAGGTAAGGATGCGATTGGTTTGAAATGGGTCTTTAAGACCAAGTATAATGAAGATGGGATTGTGCAGAAACATAAAGCTCGATTGGTTGCGAATGGCTATTCTCAACAGCCCGGAATCGATTTTACCGAAACATTCGCACCGGTAGCACGCATGGAAACCATAAGAACAGTTCTTGCTATTGCAGCCAAATGAAGCTACAAGTTTTTCAACTTGATTTCAAATCAGCATTTCTCAATGGAGAATTGGAAGACGAGGTGTATGTCATACAACCTCAAGGCTATGAAATAAAAGGGAAGGAAGAAAAAGTCTACAAACTCCGAAAAGCTCTCTACGGTTTAAAACAAGCCCCACGAGCTTGGAATAGCAAGATTGATGCTTATTTCTTAAGCAATGGATTTGTGAAAAGTCCATCAGAATCATCCCTCTATGTGAAGAAAACCAAAAGTGATTTTTTGGTGGCTTGTCTGTATGTTGATGATTTAATTTATGCAGGAACAAATAGTGCAATGGTGAAAATGTTCAAAGAAACAATGATGAAGGAATACGAGATGACCGATCTCGGTCTTATGAAGTATTTTCTTGGAATTCAAGTAAAGCAAAAGGAAGGGGAGATTTTTATCTCTCAGGCAAAATATGTTTCAGATTTGTTGAAGAAATTTGGGATGGAGAATTGCAAGTTGGCTGAAACTCCCATTGCTATAAATGAAAAGTTGAAGCAAGAGGATGGGGCAGAAAGAGCAGATCCTAGTCTTTATAGAAGTCTTGTTGGTTCTTTAATTTATTTAACCAACACAAGGCCGACATTCTCTACTCCGTGAGTTTAATCTCGAGGTTCATGAGTGCTCCAAGCAAGATCCATTTTAGTGCAGCAAAGAGGGTTCTCCGTTATCTACAGGGAACTAAGAGCTTTGGGATCAAGTATGAGCACGAAGAAAACAATAAATTGATCGGTTTCACCGATAGCGACTGGGCTGGAAGTCAAGATGATAGAAAAAGCACATCGGCCTACATTTTTTGTCTTGGTTCAAAACCAATTTCATGGAGCTCGAAGAAGCAAAATTCAGTTGCTTTGTCTTCAGCGGAAGCCGAGTACATCGCTGTAAATGAAGCAGGGCGAGAAGCAATTTGGTTGAGAAGAATTCTAAAAATTCTACAGGAAGACATTTCTGATCCAACACCAATTTTTTGCGACAATGTGTCAGCAATATCAATGACTAAAAATCCCTTATTCCATGCAAGATCGAAACACATCGAGCTGCGACATCACTACATTCGTGACATTATTCAGGAAGGAAAAATTTTCTTGGAGTATAACAAGACTACAAGTCAACCTGCTGATGCCCTCACCAAAGCTGTGAGTATTGAGAAGCTTCGTCAATTCAAAGATGCTATGAACATTACAAATTAAGAGGGAGTGTTGAAGTGTAATTAGTATTGATTCATGGATATCTCTTAGAATTCTCTTAAGAGTATGTTACGAGTCATAGCAGTTACTTTTATTAATAAGGTCCTTATGTATTCCATCAGTATAAATAAGTTTGATATGTAGATGGAAATTATTCAAGCTTTATCAATAAAACCTAAAGAGGCAAGAGCAGTAGCTTTAATTTGTCATACTTTCTTTCTTATTTTTTCTATCATTCTTATAAAATAATCTCCAACAACATACACCATGGTGAAAGGATACGCCGGCTGAAGCAAGCTGGAGAGATGAGAAGCTTAATACTGTAACCCTAGGCCCTTTTTACAGTCTTACGGAGTACACTCCAATAAATTTTCATTTTAAAATCGGACTGTAGGCCCACAAAAGTTTTTTCAGTTTGAAAACATTTCTAGGTGACTATCATTCATCACATTTTCACATATTAATTGCTACTTTTATCATGTTTATGCTTTTCGATAATCTGTCGAATTTGGCTTATATTCCGAGTATGTTGAAAAATACTTGGGTCGTGATTCGGAGTGTGATGAAAGTCGAAAGATTCGCGTCTAGCCGATCATTGTTACAACGTTTTTCATTTCAACAAACGTGTCACACTTGTGTTCGTTCACAAGATATATGGTTAACACGTTGTAAAATTATAATTTATTAAATAATTTTTAACTACGAAAACTAAAGAATATTAGTTTGAGTACGTACGTGTCCGCTCTTGGGGGCGCTCTTCATGACCTCAAGAGAGCTTCAACCAACATCAATTTGTTCATTATTTTTTATCTTTTGTTTGTCAAATTCATGAGCCATACCCTATTACCTATGTAAATGAGTAACTGGTGATAAGAATAAATGGGCATGTGGTATTATATTTTTAATTAAACAAGTTGACTGATCAAGTTGAACTTTAGTAAACCAACTGCATACTTATATCTTGTCAATTTGTATTGTTGATTTTTTTTCTAATATATTTGATTTTATTTAAATTACGTGTATGAATACTAATTGTTAGATATCCCACATCGATTGGATATAAGACTTTGAACTCACATATAAGTTAGATTATTTTATCATCGTAACAAGATCTTTTAAGGTGTTAATTGATCAAACTTTGACATAGTATCAAAGCGGCCTAATACAATGATGGTTCCCTATGCTATTTCCCATAATTATTTAATTAATTCTATTATATTTAATTGCACATGTTAAGCGAATAATATATAATAATTATTTAATTAATTTCTATTATTTTAATTATAACTACTACTCTTTTCCATAACAATAATCACACTTTTTTCATAAAATAAAAAAAAAGTGTAATCATGGCTCTGGCCCAATACAATGATGAGTCCTTATGCTATTTTCGATAATTATTTAATTAATTCTATTATTTTTAATTGCATATGTTAAGCAAATAATATAGAGTATACAATATAATAATTATTTAATTAATTCTATTGTTTTAATTATAACTACTATTCTTTTCCATAACAATACTCATACTTCTTTCATAAAAAAAAAGTGTAATCATGGCTCGAGAAAGTAGTATATTATTCTCTATATACTACTCACTATTAATATGTTGAAGTAGTAATCTAGCTTGCTCGCGTGGAAAATTTTCCGAAAGCTTTTTTTTTTTTCCATTTTGTAGCTATTTTTGAAAACATATATGTGCAATCACTATTAATATGTTTACTCCGTAGTAATCTAGCTTGCTCGCGTGGAAAACTTTCCGAAAGCTTTTTTTTTTCATTTTGTAGCTATTTTGAAAACATATGTGCAATATAAATAATAGCTCGATATAAATGTTGATAATGTATAATAAACATTAGGCGCTCATGTAATTATAAGCAATAAAATTAGTGCAGCAATAAAATTAGTGCATATTGAATTCAATAAGAGAAAATTGTCTAGCTAGTATTTTGTTATTATTATGTTTTAAAATCAAATCAATTTTTAGAAAGATCTCCTTATAAACTATATTTGTTGTTTAATTTGTAAAATCACCACGATTGATCGTCATAAAGTAGAAACTTAAACCCGTCCTAATTTGTTACGCTAGAAACCGCAAAATACAATTGACCATGCGTAAATGTTGGCCTCTTAAAATGTATACTCACATTTGTTAAAGACTGACCTTGACTTTTATTACTAATCATGTCGTACGTTATCATAATAAAAAATTGTCTTCGTTGGAAAGCAACTAAACAAGAATTTTGTAGCAATCGACGTTAGAGAAATTGTCCTCCAAATTATTTTCTTCTAATATGTTCGCCTCGATAATATAATTATCAAGTTTTGTAATAAATAACCGCATAACATTGCATATTTTGGTAGATATATATGGAGAAAATTATTAGTTTAGTGCCATAATTAAAGATGAATATTTTTCTTTTTAGTACCATAAAATCACATTTTTTCAATTTCTGAATAAACGGTTCTAGCTTTTACTGGCGCCTAGCTTCTATATCTGTAGTTGAGTTTTTTTTTGTCTAGGTCAGTTGCAATGTCTTGAGTTTGAATTTGAGACCTTATGTCCTCAATTCTGTACATGTAGCTGAGTCTTACATGATTATTTTGCTTTTCATCACTTGCAGTAATTTTTTGTAGAACTAATTTGAGTTTGGGGTGCTTGTCTTAAACTTTTAGTCGAGGTGAGGTTAGTACGGAAATTTGGTTTCTTTGGTCTATAACTCATTTGTTTCTTTAGTCGCTTAAATTCAATTAACTTAGTTTATTTTAAAAAATTCAGCCCATGTTATTATATGGAGTACTTTGTTTTCGTATAATAAGTTGCGCTTTACCTTCTAATCTTTAATAAAATACCTTAAACATTCAAAATTTTACAAAAATTGCACTCTATCCCAATCTTATTATTTTAATATTTAAAATATAATTATTTTTAGTAAAATATATATTTTACCTATAAAAAATCATAAATAAATAAAATTAATTTTCAAAAATACAACATTTTTTAATTTTTTTTATTATACTATATTTGAATTTTTGAATCGATTTTATAAATAATTTAATTTATAATTTTTTAAAACCATGTTTTAATTTTAATAATACAATTAAAATAAAACTTCTAAAAAATAAAAATAAAATTATAATTTTAAAAAATAAAAATTATTATGTGATATTATGAGTTGCATTGTTACCCGTCACAAAGAGGCTCTTGGATTTGATATCACTTGTCAGACTTGTTTCTGAAGAGTCTTCTGAGGTTCTAGAATTCTCACCTGTTAATACACACAAAAATGCAAATTCCTGCTTAGGTTTGAAAATAGTTAACACACTATTAGTCCAAAAACATGTTTTCTTACATATTGATATATATAGTACAACATTATTTCAGAATTAAGCAAGAAAATTAAAAGATATTTCCACATATCGACTAATTCTCGAGCACAGTCATCATCTAATTCACAGCAGAAACTGTAGTTCAATTGCCATGAAACATGGTACATAGTAGTACATTTGAGCATCCCGGCCCCGGCCCTCACTGTCAAAATAACAATACATATATCACTAATAGAAAAAAAATTGCTGTGTATGTATTAAATAATGATGTAGTAATTATTGTTGTGTAAATATTAAATAATAAATGAGTTACATGAAAAAAATAATGGTATTAATACAAATAAATAAGTATTGGAAATATAAAGTTATGAAAATCTTTTCAACGGTGTTGAAAGTTTTGAAAGATAACCGAAAAAATAAAAGTAAGCAAAATTTTGTGAAAAGAGATTAAATAAATCATTAAAATTAAATTATTCATATTAATTATTTTTATTATAAATTAAAAAAAAATTGATAAAAAATAAACATAATCGAGTTCAAGTGAACAACAATGTAATCGAATTAAAATTAAGTCTAGTGTCTAAATTGTATACTTTCTTTCATGTTTAATTTGTTTAGTGTGAGTGTTGTTTAATTATTAATTTTGTTAATTAAACTAGTTGAGCTTTTGTAAACCGAGTGTACACTCGTATATAGGGGTGTCAAAAGTTTGGTTAAACCGACCAAACCGAACCAAATCGACACTGTTCGGTTAAATCAAACCGAACCAAATTAATTTTGTTTGGTTTTCGGTTTTGATTTTTTTAATTTTTTGGTTTTCGGTTTGGTTTGGTTTTTAACCGATTAAAACGGTTAAAACCGAACTAAACCGAATAAAAGTAAAATAAAAAATAATTAATATATATATATATTATTTTAAATGTAAATAATAATAATTTATATATATATTTTTATATTTTTTTAATAATAATATTTTATTTTTAATTAAAATTAATTTTTTTTCATTTTTATATTTTGTTTTAATTATTTTAATAAAAAATAAAAATTATTTTTAAATGAAAATATTAAAAAAATTATTTTTTTATTTTTTTAATTAAAATTTGGTTAAAACCAAACCAAACCAAACCAAACCAAAATTATTCGGTTAAAACCGAATCAAACCATTTCTTAAACGGTTTGATTTTCGGTTCTTGAAAATTAGTCTTGTTTGGTTCGAATAACCGAAATTTCGGTTCGGTTTGGTTTGGTTTAACCGAATTAACACCCCTACTCGTATAGTGTCAATTTGTAATTTGTATTGTTGACACTAATTAAATATATTTCAATTTTATTTTAATTACGTGTGATGCATAGGCGTGATAAGAGATTATTAAAAAAATCAATTTATTTGATTCGGTTTAATTAATTGCACATTACAATATGCATGACGTACTCAGGAATAATGAGTCTACAATAATATACTCTTCTATAGAACGTACAGTTTATAATTAAAACATAAATATAGTAGTAGAGTATATATAATTATTAAACACAGTAATTATAAAAAAATCAATTTATTCGATTCGGTTTAATTAAGTGCACATGACAATATGCATGACGTACTCAAGAATAATGAGTCTACAATAATATACTCTTCTATAGTCTACTCAATAATATTCTTTTAAATTTTTGTGTGTATATATATATCGAAGATATTGATAGATATATTAACACAAAACAAGTTAAAATCAATATTTAATTTTGATGGCCTCTCTCAAATATTACAACTCAATAGTACTATTATATATGATCATCTTCGTTTACTTTTTTTTTCTATTTTCGTTTTGCTACGCTTCGCAAATCAAATCTGGTACTACAACTCACCATAGCCTTGACCTCAGTCAACATAGTCAACTCTCGCTCTGCCTTAATTCGTTCTTCACCACTAATATTCCAGCTCCTGCAGGTATTATTATACAATTAAATTTGAAATTCGATAATAATGAATTGAATTAATATGATGAAATTATTACTACTAGTATTATAACTTTGGTGAATTAAGGTCGTAAGGATAGCGCAACGGCGGTGTTTGAGGTTTTCCACGCGCATAGACTATGCGATGATGGTGCCACGTCATCGTCATCGCCGTCGGCAGAAAAGATCATCCGGCGAGACCAACAAAGAGTAAAGCAATTCCGTCACAAAATCATGAACAACATAAACGGTGGTACTGATGATGATCATAGTGCCCCCGTCCAATCGGGCGATATCCTACACTACGGTACCCACATCGTCCGCATGGGCCTCGGCACACCCACGAATAACCTACACCTCATTCTCGACACCGGAAGCGATCTAACTTGGACTCAATGCCTACCGTGCCTTTGGAATTGCTACAAGCAGCGAGATCGAACCTTTGACCCTCGCAAATCAACTACGTACTCCAGTATTTCGTGCACCGACCGAGAATGCCCTCAATCAAATTTCGGCTGCTACAAAAATCGTACGTGTAAGTACGATATGATATACGGCGATGAGTCGTACACCATCGGTTTCATGGCCAAAGACAAACTCACCGTGACACATAACGACGTGTTTCCTAATTTTATGTTCGGCTGCGGCCAAAATAACACCGGAGATTACGGGGAGACAGCCGGACTATTAGGCCTCAGCCGAGGGCGTCTATCCGTCGTGTCCCAAACCATGCAAAAATACGGCGGCTACTTCTCCTACTTTCTCCCTACCGAGAATTCAAGCTCACCGGGGCATTTGACCTTCGGGAAAAATATCAATAACACGAGAGGAGACGTGAAATTCACTTCTTTGATTTACCTCCCAAAGATTCCATATTATTACTTCATCAAGATTACCTCCATAACCGTAGGGTGTAAACGATTACCGATACACCCATCGGTTTTCAAGAACGAAAAAAACATTATAGACTCCGGCACGACGTTCACCTTCCTCCCGCACAATGCCTACATCGCGATGCGTGACGAATTCAAACATCAAATGAACACAACGCGATACCCGATCGCACCCCCATTTTATGTTTTCGACACTTGTTTTCATGTCCTCAAAGGCAAGAACATCGAATTTCCGACTATAACGTTCACATTTGAGGGCAACATGAATGTTGAGGTTAGCCCTTACGGAATAATTTCCGTGGTTAATTCAAAACTAGTGTGCCTTGCTTTCATCGGTAACACAGGAGAAAAGGATGATCTTTCCGTATTCGGGAATATGGTGCAACAGAACATGGAGGTGGTGTACGATGTCGCCGGAGGAAAATTAGGGTTCGGAGTCCTTACAGGCTGATCATTAGTTGGATCGATCGAGATGAATAAATACTTAGTCATTGTAAGCATAATAATATAATATTAATAATAATGTATGTAGACATACAATTTCAAATAAGCTTGTAAGCAATAATCGACTATAAATTAAAAGTGCTTTACTATTTATACCACTCTTCTTAATAACTTCATTCCAGCTTAATAATGCATCACAACTTTATAAAATTAGAATTAATATTAATATCAAAGCATTTAACCCCCCGAAGTTTTAGTAAAAATTGCACTTAACCCTCAAAACTTTGATAAAACAATTAAACATTGAACCTTTAATAAAAGTTGCACTTTACACAATTTTTAATATTTTAATATCTAAAATAATAAATTCTTTAGTAAAAAAATTATTTTACTTCCAAAAAATTCATAAATAAATAAAATTTTATTTAAAATAATATATATTTATTTATTTTAATAATATGAAATAAAATAATATTTCAAAAAATTAAAAAACTAAATAAAAATGGAAATATCATTTATTAATACATCTTTAAATTTAAATAAAATATTTCAAATTTAAAGTAATTTTTTTAATAATATTTAATTTGAAATTAATACTTATTATATCATATTATCATTTTTATTTTTTAAAAGTTTTATTTTAATTCGTAATATTAAAATTAAAAAATGGTTGTAAAAAAGTACTACATAAATTAAATTATTTATCAATTCAAAATTTTTAACATTAGTAAAATAAAAAATTTAAAAAATTGTTGTATTTTTCAAAATTAATTTTTATTTAATTATGATTATTTTAGGTAAAATACAGTTTTTTTACTAAAAACAAATTAATATTTTAGACATTAAAATACATTAAAATAATATAATCTGGGTAAAGCAAAATTTTATCAAATGTTTGAATGTTTAATGAATTTTATCAAAGTTTTGGTTAAGTACAATTTTTACCAAAGTTTTGGGAATTAAATGCTTTTTACTCTTTAATTTTTAATAAAATAGTGTAGTGAGATCGAATCTTTAATTATTGGAAATGAAGATCCAACTCACAGTACATAAATAAATTATAAATGAGTTTCCATTAATTAGGGTTTTGAACCTCTACAACTCATTACATTATGTAGAAGATGAAGAATAAAACTTGCTGCCCAATACATCTCTACTGCACTTAGCTTATTTATACTAAGAAAATACACATAAAATGACAGCAAAGAGTAAGGGCATAAAAGAGAAATTCCTATAGGAATAATCTATAATCTATAATCTATTGGTACCATCCATGCATGTAAGCTAAGAGACAAAATAATTTGTTGCTGCACATGCTCTCCAATCAAGTGTGCATGCTCCCATGCATCAGTTTAATCTCCTCTATACGTACAGATGCATTGTCACTTTTATATTCCCCTCAAGCTTGGAGTGTGGATTCTGAACTCCAAGCTTGGTCGAAATCTCAAAGAATTGTGCTTTAGTTGTTTCTTTTGTGAATATATCAGCTAACTGAAGTTTGCTACTGATTTGAAACAGTTTGATCTCTTCTGCTTGCAGTTTCTCTCTTGTAACATGACAATCAATCTCAATATGTTTGATCTTTTCATGATAAATTGGATTTTCAGCTCTGTGAACTGCTGCTTGATTATCACAGTACATTAAGGCTGGTCCTTTGTGGAAAACCTCCATATCCAGTAACAGTCTTTTGAGCTAGATTACCTGATCACAAACTGTGGAAGCCATACTTCTATATTCAGCCTGAGATTGTACATTGTTTCTTGGACTTCTAGGAGATTAATGAATCACCAAGCAACACACAGAACCCTGTGATTGATCTCCTGTTGTGCATGCCCCCCAATCAGCATCACAGAAAGCTTTAAATTGCAGTGTATTATTTGTTGAATAGAAAAGTTCTTGATCTGGTGCCTGATTCAAATAATGAACAACCCTTAAGGCTAATTTCATGTGTTGATCAATTGGTTTGTCCATATATTGACTAAATGTACTGACAAAGGTCTAGTAAGAATTAATTATAGAAGCTGCCAAATCAGTCTTCTATATGAAGAAGGATTAATCAATATATTCCCCCTGTCACCAGAGACCTTTTGACTAAGATCAGTGGGAGTATCATATGGTTTACATCCAAGAAGGCCACAATCTGTGATAATTTGAAGAGCATATTGCCTTTGAATGATAAACGGTCCAGTAGGCTGGTAAAGGAGTTCAATTCCCATAAAGAAATGAAGAAGTCCCAAATGTTTGAGTCAGAAGCTAGTATGAAGATGTGTTTTGATAGAGTTGATGTGTGCCTCACAATTTCTTGTGATGATAATATCATCTACATAAACTAGAAGAAGGGTAATAAAGGTTCCAATCTTTCTAACAAAGAGAGAGTAGTCAGATGTGGACTGCTTAAACTCTTGTTGAATCAAAACTAATGTCAAATTTTGATTCCATTGTCTAGAGGTCTGCTTTAGACCATACAGGGACTTGTGAAGTTTGCACACCATATTAGAGGAAGTGAAAATACCAAGTGGTGGTAGCATTTATACCTCTTCCTCCAAATCTCCATAGAGAAAGACATTATTCACATCTAATTGATGTAATTTCCCGTCAGAAGCAATTGCAAGGCTAAGTAAGCACATAACAGCGGTAATTTTTGCAACTGGGAAAAAAGTATGAAAGAAGTATAGACCCTCTTTCTGATTGTAACCCTTTGTCACAAGTCTTACTTTAAACCTTTCAATCTGACCAGTAGCTGTATATTTGATCTTATACACCCATTTTGAACCTATAGTGGTTTTATGAGGAGGTAGGGGAACTAAAGTCCAAGTATAATTTAGATAGAGTGCTCCAAGTTCTGACATTGCATTCTGCCAATGTGGTTGTGAAGCAGCCTCTTCATAAGACTTAGGTTTAGTCATTTCCATCACATCATTGCATATTGAACATGTGAAATAGGAAGATGATCATATGAAATATATTGGGTAAGATCATAAGCCATACATGTGGTCTTTACAGCAGAAGTGGACAGAGGAGTAGTAGAGGCCTGACAGAGCTTATAATGGTAGTCTTTGAGATAAGGAGGTGCTTTTCTGAACCTAGGTGCAATAGGTGGGGAAGCAGAATTAGGTGATATGGTGGGATTAATATGAGAATCAGAATTTGTACTTTAAGTAGGAGTAGGTGGGCTGATAATCAGAGGAAGATCTTTGTGAAGAACATATAAAAGGTGGAGAAGATGGTGGTGATATATCAGGTGAATGATGAGTACAAGGTGGATCATGAACCATATGAGGTGATTCAATAGGAAACACAACATAATGTTGTTCAGTGAAATCAGTGATGTCATAGAATGAAAACACAACATGTTTGGAAATAACTACTTGTTGAGTGTCCAAGATGTGAAGTTTATAATACCCTTTGATGTTATTTAGATATCCAGTGAAAACTTATTTGTGGGTCTCTCAGAAATTTTGTGTTGACCTACTGGGAAGGCAGAAACAAAGGCCATGCAACCAAAAACTTTCAAGTGGTCATATTTGAGAATTGAGATGTTTATGGAATATAACTTTTGGTAAAGTGTATCATTTTGCATGATGGGAGTAGGTTTTCTATTGATTAAATATGCAGTTGTGACAATGCACTCTCCCCAGAAAAACAACTTTATTTTAAGGGCTTTGGATCATAAATTATTAGGTGATTGTATTCTTCAGGCATAGGAAAATTAAATAAGTAAATAAAGAAAAAACTTCAACAAACCACAAGATAATAACACTCATAACAATCTGATAAAAACAAACAAGTCTTAAAGGTTCAACACCAACATCACACAATTCAACAAGAAACAAACAAGATAAACGATACATATCACGGAAAACAAGAAACACGACCAATGATACCATTGTCTTCAACCACAACACTTGTCACAATCAATACTCATCACCCTCGTCATCCTCCCCTTCAGCACTCTCTGCTCCAACCTCCTCATAATCCTTCTCCAAGGCTGCCAAATCCTCCCTAGCCTCCGAGAACTCACCCTCCTCCATACCCTCACCCACATACCAGTGAACAAAAGCCCTCTTGGCATACATCAAGTCAAACTTGTGGTCGATCCTTGAGAAGACCTCAGCCACACTCGTCGAGTTGGATATCATGCACACAGCTCTCTGCACCTTGGCTAGGTCACCACCAGGGACCACAGTAGGCGGCTGGTAGTTGATACCACACTTGAAACCAGTCGGGCACCAGTCAACAAACTGAATTGTCCTCTTTGTCTTGATGGTGGCCACAGCTGCATTCACATCCTTGGGGACAACATCTCCCCTGTACATGAGACAGCAGGCCATGTACTTGCCGTGTCGGGGGTCGCACTTCACCATCATGGACGATGGCTCAAATGCAGTGTTTGTGATCTCGGCAACAGAGAGCTGCTCGTGGTAGGCCTTCTCAGCAGAGATGACAGGGGCATAGGACGAGAGCATGAAGTGGATCCTTGGGTAAGGAACAAGATTGGTCTGGAACTCATTCACATCAACGTTCAAGGCTCCGTCAAACCTCAATGAGGCAGTCAAGGAGGAAATCACCTGAGAATGTAATCAATCACTTACTAAAATTAAATTCATCAAAACAATAATAAAAGCCAATTAAGGAAACTAGCCGCAAAAACAACATTGAGGTCGGATATGATAACCAATAACAGACCAAATATGATTCAAAAATAAACTACGTCTTGAGGATTTCCTTTTATGATCAAAACAGTTCGATATAGCATATTTACATAACGCATCCGATAACAATTCACAAGATAATAATACAATTAAAATCATACCTGAGAAATGAGCCTGTTGAGGTTAGTGTAAGTAGGCCTCTCAATATCGAGTGATTTGCGGCAGATATCATAAATGGCTTCATTGTCCAAAAGCACAGCAACATCTGTATGCTCGAGCAGAGAGTGAGTCGAGAGCACAGAGTTGTAAGGCTCAACCACTGCAGTCGAAACCTGAGGTGAAGGGTAAATAGTGAAACCCAGCTTCGACTTCTTTCCATAGTCAACTGAAAGCCTCTCGAGCAGCAAAGATCCAAGCCCAGATCCGGTACCACCACCAACCGCATGGAAAACCAAGAATCCCTGAAGCCCAGTGCAGTTGTCCGCCAGCTTTCGGATCCTATCAAGGCAGAGGTCAACAATCTCTTTCCCGATGGTATAATGGCCACGGGCAAAGTTGTTGGCGGCATCCTCCTTGCCACTGATGAGCTGCTCCGGGTGAAACAGCTGACGGTAAGTGCCTGTGCGGACCTCGTCGATCACAGTAGGCTCGAGATCGACAAACACAGCGCGGGGGACGTGCTTGCCGGCTCCGGTTTCGCTGAAGAAGGTGTTGAATGCATCATCACCGCCTCCGACAGTGGTGTCACTCGGCATCTGACCATCGGGCTGAAACGAAAGGTAAACCGGAAGTTAGATCAAAGCAGCAACCACATTCATCATACATTTTCATACAACTAAACACTAGATCCGATCCGATCAGAGACAGTACACGTAAACACGAACAAATCCAGATTACGGAAATGACATTTTTCAAATGAAACCAGATCTGGTATAAACACAGATCGCAAACAGATTTAGAAGTGAAATTCAGTAGATCCAGTAACTCTAGATCCGGGGGGGATTGAAACAGATTTAGAGGTGAAATTCACGGTTTGGACAAATGAAGACAGGCAAAACCAGTAACCCTAGATCCGGGAGGATTGAAACATAAAAAAGCAGGAAATGAATAGATCTGAAAGGTGAAGGAAGAACACGAACCTGAATGCCATGCTCGAGGCAGTAGAGCTCCCAGCACGCGTTGCCGACCTGGATACCGGCCTGTCCGATGTGGATCGAAATGCATTCCCTCATTTTCGCTGGTTTCTGTTTTTTCTGAGATTCAAAAAAAGGTAAGAGAGAGAATGAGAGGAAAAACCAGAGGCGTATACAAAGACGTCTCTGGGAGGAAAAATTTTGTGAGCGAAGGATAGGTTTCGTCGGAAGGGGAATATATAGGAAAATGAAAGAAGGGGGTATGCTTTACTCAAGGCCAATATTCCTCAATAATTATATAATTAATTAAAAATAATAAGGTTAGTATGTAACAGTTGCCAGCTGGCTGGTGGTTACCGTTGTCGCTCCGGATTTTAGGAAATGGGTTAGTTTTTAAATTTGAATTAAGTTACCTGGGCTCGGGTTTGGGTAGGGTTGCCATAAAATAGGGAAAAGGCTATATATACACTGAGTGTAACAAAAAGTCAATACACTTTCAATTAAAAAATGACACTTGTCATGTTGTAATGATATTATTTATAAGAAATCTTTTATACATTTTCCATTACACGTGTTACTTTGTAATAATAATTATTTTTATTTTAATATCTAATTTCTATCGATTTTTTTTTATTCTTTTCTTAATACAGTGTTGTATAATGATTGCAAAAGTTTGCATTGCACGGTATTAAAATAGTTTCTGGACAAATAAATAAAATTTCATTTAAAAAAATTAGACTAATAATATATATATTTTTAAAGTAATTATTTATAGATAATATTTATAATAAATTAATTTTTGTGTTTATTAATATAAAGACTTGTTTAACAATAAATCAAAATATTATAAATTAATATTATTAGTATTAATATTTAATTTAATTAAAAAATTATTTATAACTATTTATTTACAATTGTGCATTGTTTAATATTTACTAGAAAAAAATTAAAAAATCTCGACACGAAAGAGAAAAAATTGTAATTTAACAAATAACGAAAGTTGATACATGTAATGTATTTAAAAAATGAAATCAAGTATAAAGTAATAAAAATGAGAATAATAATAATAAATAATAATAGTTTTTATATTTTCTAAATACAAATATGATTTTTTATATACTCATATTAATTTGAATCAATACGTAATGAGTGTAGGGAAGGTCACTTAAATTAATAATTTTTGTTTACATTTCTCTCAAATTAATCAAAATTCATATATATAAATAAATTAAAAATACATGTAATGTATTTAAAAAATGAAATCAAGTATAAAGTAATAAAAATGAGAATAATAATAATAAATAATAATACTCCGTAGTTTTTATATTTTTTAAATAATATAATTTTTTATATACTCATATTATTTTGAATCAATAAGTTCATTTAAATTAATAATTTTTGTTTACATTTCTCTCAAATTAATCAAAATTCATATATATAAATAAATTAAAAAATCAAACAAAATTCGCATAGAGTCTATAGACTTTTTAATTTCAAGAACTTTTTAAAGTTTCAAAAACTATCTTTTTAAATCAGAATCCAACACATCACTCTAATAAATGAAAAAAATTATGAAATCATAATTCAATACACCCTCTGATAGATATACATGTGATGTGAAATATGCGACCTCTAAATAGATACACATAAAAAAAAATCTTATCAAATCACAATCCAATACACTTATCTAATAGACACACATGGAAAATATGTGAAGTTTTCAAAAGATTGATTTATTTGAAAAATAAATACATTTATATTTTTTAATTGAATAATAATAAATTAAATTATAGTAATTAGTTGATTAAAATCTAATTTATAAATATAGAAAAATAAAATCACAAATGAAAAAAAAATTAACTGTTCATTTCAAATTTTAAAATACTTTCTTGTAAACTACATTAAAAAGAAGCATACATATGATATTTTTAGAAAAATTATCTTTTTGTCAAAGGTTGTTAGCTCATTTGATTTGAGGACCGCAAATTTCAAAGTTCAAACCCGAAACAAGTGTGTGTGAGTATTTAAATTTGTACAATTGACTTAAATTAAAAAATAGATTTGTTTTTTTGAAAAATAAATGCATTTATATTTTCTTAAATAAATAATAATGAAATATAGACCATTTATATTTTAATTGATATTATTTTATGTAATTTTACTTATAAAAAGCAATTATTATTTTTTTATTTTTTACTAAATAAGTTATTTTAATTTTTAAAATTTGTAAAAGAAGTAGAAAAATATTTTAATTTTAAAGGATGTCACAATTTCAAATTAACAATTTCAAAAATAATATTTAAATTCAAATGCTTAATTGTATTTAAATTATTTAAATAATAATTCATGTTTATAGTCTTGTTATTGTTACTCTACAACTAATATTTTAATTAAAAAATTAAGATAATATTTATCAAAATATTTTTGGTAATCATTATATTAAATTCAATAATTTAAAAACAAATGTTTTCAAAATAAAAAATTATTCTTTTAAAAAAAAATAAAGTTTTTAAGATTATATATTTATTATATATATTTAATTAAATTATTAAAAAGCAATTTTTTTTAAATAAAAAAAATTCACGCAAAAAAATAAAGATTTTAAGATTATATACACTGTATATATTTATTTTAATTATTTAAAAACAATTTTAATTCTTTACGCAGAAGAAAAAGACTAAATCTCTAACTGCTCTCCATTACCTTTACCACGTGCGAAAAAATAAAAAATGAAAATGAAAAATAGCTAAACAAATAAATTACAAGTGTCAACAATTAATTGAAAGTGTATTGAAAAGTCAATACACCGTGTGTAACCGTATCACCTTCCATAAAATAGTGAGTACTCCACTCACAGACACAGTAGTAGTATTTGCCTATTTGGTAAACTCACAGTAGTAGTATTTGCCTATTTGGTAACATTATTATTTAAAAAAAAAAAGATGATTATTATTACTTTGATTAAAAAAAAAAAAGATGATTAAAGCTCAACAATAATATTTGGTAAAATATAGTACTAAAAAAATTATCAACACTGCAATTAATAAAAACATAAAAACAATAATATTTGGTAAAATATAGTACTAAAAAAATTATCAACACTGCAATTAATAAAAACATAAAATGAACAAATGCTTGCTTGTTTTTTATTTTTATTACTTTTCCCGTCTTATACTATATCACTCTTTTTTTATAGTCTTATATATTATATTTTAAAAATACATATTTTTTCAATTTATTATATAACTATACCCCCAACTTCTTATTTAATTTTAATCTTAACTTTTTATAAAATGTCTCTTCGATTTAAGACAATTTATTTTCTTTATAAATAAAAATACTATGCATAGGACAAAAAGTTATTCCCTTAATCTTGATCGGATAAAAGTAATTTGTTTCCACAAATCCTAAATAACTAGGCAAAGACTTGGCAGTATCATCTATAACTTGGCAAAGACTTAGTATCATCTATACTACTATACAAATTGCTTGATGCACCAAAATACAAAGGTTAAATCACACTACTATCAAATCAATTTTGACTAATCTCTTGCATCATGGTCTTCCGATCAGTGATGACTCAAATTCAATCGAAATGAAAAAATGAGGAATGAACGGATGAATAGCTCAAAAACCACAATGCTGCATTATAGCAGATTCTTATATCCAAAGATCAAAAGATTCAAGGCACCAACAATGCACCATATATAGACAATAGAGAAAGCATATAACGAGATAAAGTTCAATAATTAATAATCTAATAAGATCAGTCCGAAACTTATAACGCCATAAAACACCATGCAATATGGTAATAACGTATAACCTATGTACACACATGTCATAGCAGGTAGCACAAGTCCTTGAAAACAAGCAAGTAAAGCATTCATAACAGCGTTGCCCGACAATAAGAGTTCGATAATGTAAATAATTTATAGTAAAACAGACAGTTTAGAGGAATAGAAAGAATATCGCAAATTCAGCTCATCATCAATTGATATCCCTCGTTATGATGGTGTAACCTTTAGAAGGAAATGTTAGTCTGCTGTCCAGCTCTGCTCGACAATTTCACGCACTTTTCGGTTGTATTCACGTTTGTTCTCGCTAAACAAACGTGCAGCTTCAGAGTTTGCTGGTGAATTCGGATTTGGATCACAGAGCAGAGACTGTAATTTCAGAATGAAAAAAAAAAAAGAATAAGTGACTAGTCACAAAGTTGTCAAGGCAAAGGTCATCATTATAACCTCAAATCATTGATGATGATAATAATAATCCAAAAACAACCACGCCTTTCATCATTTAAACAATTCTAACCAAGCATTAAACTTTTAAATCGTGTCAGGTGGTACTTTTGAAGACCTTTTATTGCACGCTTCTACATAAGCATTCTTGGATCTTCAGAAGCTATATTTTAAAGATATTTAAGTTTATGTGATTGAAAAGAAAAAAAAGTAGATTTAACAGGTGGAAAGTCAAACATTTTTGTTGAGAAAGGTCCTACAAACATTTTTTCTTTTACAAACATAAATAAATTTCCATGTTTAAAGGTCAAGCTAGAAAAACAAATATTATGAAAATAGGAAAGTTAAGGATAAATATAGTAGATTATGTAAAAATATTATGCAGTAACATTAAAATAAACTACAAATTAGTACTACATATTTTGATAAGTTTTGAAGGTTTATATTTTTTTTGTAACCATTAATATATTAAATCACTACTCTTTTTGTTTCACAAAAGTTTGCACACTTTTATTTTTTGTATGTTTCTTAAATGTTTGGACACCCATAAATGGAAAGTTTTTTATAACTTTTTATTATTTAACACATGAAAAACTACTTTTTCTTAAAATCCGTGCTTATTTCTCTTTGCAAACATTTACGAATCGGAGGGAGTATAATTTAATTGATCTATATATAGAGACAGTGTCCTCTAGCATCCCACCCTCCGTCCCTACCTCAAACACATGTGATGCGACAACTTTTTAAATAATAAATTTAAAACTAGTATATCACACATGTTTAAATGATATTTCCAGAGAATTAAGTGCCTGCCAATTGTATATTGAAAGGACTAGTTGAAATAACCCTAAACTATGAACCACAATGAACAATAAGACTATTCCTCAGACAAGTGAATTGAAGTCTGAAGATGAACACAACACTCAACGAGTAATAATCTTTCTAGTTTTCAGAGAGACAACTTCAGCCTTGCCGCTAAAAACTAAACTCAGTAGACATAGACTATGTACCTGGATAGATGTAAGAATAGCAGCTACATCATATATCGGACTCCATTGGTTCTGCAAAATATCCAAGCAAATACTTCCATCTGCATAAACTGATAGAAAAAAGAAAAACGAATCATAACCCATTAGCATAACCTTGTTTCTAAGAGTACAGGGCGCAAATGAAAACTAGTTAACCTGACTACGAAGCAAAAATTGAGAAGTGGCAAAAAATAAGTGTACTTTGGCATGCAATCGGGTCCAGTACTCCGATGTGGAATACCCACCCCACCCCGCAAATAAAATGAATAAGGAACAGAGTATTAACCCAGGATTCGAAAAGATTGCGATGAGTTGTTGTAAAGTGTATATAAGAACAAATATAAGGTAACCGATTATCAGATCAGGGGTTTGAGTCTTTCCAACCTATTGTAATGACTCTGAAGAACCTGAAATAACAATTAACAGCCTTTTGCTCTACAACGTGAACAGTGAATGCTGATAAGTAGTTAATTTTGTAAAGAATGTAATTGTAGAAATAAATTAACCAGTATTCAACTTGCCACTCTGATGATTTTTTCACATAGTGAGATATTTGAACTTACTGTTGGGATGAAACATTCTGGATATAAACCGCACTGTTGGCGGTTTATTTGGGTAATCCTCGCTGAACTGAAGTGTCAACTTAAACGTTCCTGGAAGCAATCAATAACATCATTGCTGAATGAACAATTAACTGATGAAGCACAAAAGAGAACGAAAGAAGGAAAAATAAACACACATGTTAACAAGAACGGTCTATAAATGGCAAAACTTTTAGCTTCATTAGATTTTGGAAATAAATAAATTAAATACGAGTAATTAGCAAATGTTTGCGCGCAACTTAAAAGTGAAATCAGCTAATCTACTATATCTCTATTTGATCATATCTTCAATCAGTCTAATAGGGATAGAAATTCCATTGAAACGGGAAGGAGAATGCTGAAAAGGCGGATCTTTCTGTTCACAATAAAGTAGATGCGTGTTGAAAAGAGGGTTTTGTGGGTAAATGCATGTTGGCAGGTCTGGAACATCCTACACATACCCTACAGACTACAGTATACCTGATTGAACAATATGGATCTTTATTTTTACATAGTTACCGAGTATAAACGTGATACAGTTTTGTAGGTTAATGAAGTTACAATAAAAAGAGAAAAGTTATATACTACACTGATCTTATTATCCTTTGCATTTAGTGATTATCCATAGCTTCAATGTAAGCTAACTTATACTTCGATTTACTCCTACTACATCAATCATCTAGCTGTGCACAAGGGATGCATGAAATTCACATAGACACGAATCGATCAACACTAACTGAAAATAGCCCGACCCAAACCAAATGAGAATCTACTCACCTCCATCCCAAGGAGTATCATCCGGGCTGCAATTCAAAAGAAAAAAGAACAAAAGGAAAAAAAAAAAAGAAAAATCAGAACAAAAGTAGTACCAAAACACAAAAGTACACAATCATTAGCACGGGCAAAATGTACCCGAATATAACCGCATTCCATAGCATAATGTTATTGTCGTAAGGAGCACCGCTGATGCCAGCTGGAGGGTCATTCTGTAGCCGCTTGAAATCCCTCATCAACCGCTTCCTAGCCGCTGTGGACATCTTCACCGCCTACAATCACCTACCCAGGTTAAAAAAAAACTTTTTTGATTAATTCAATTACAATTACTTGATTCAGGCCCGATCATGAAATCGAAACATATTATCCAATTCAAATTATTTCCCAATTCAAATCATCGCCTACCGACACAAATAACCCAAGATCCACGAGGTCTACGCACAATTACAGACACGCAGTAAGGTCAACGGGCGGATAAATTAGGGTTCATGTACAGTACAAGGAATTTAATCAGATAAATACATCAGGTAGATCACCTGAAAACGAGAACGAGAATTCGAACCTGTAAAAATCTTTGTCGCTCGGGCGCCTGTTGATTTTGATGGGCGAAATTTGGGGAATTAATTTGGAAAGGTTTTTAGTTGGGCGTCAAAGGTAAGCGATGCGATTCATTTATTTATTAAAACCCTCAAAAATATTTTTAATTTATCAACGGTTCAGAACCAACCCACCTCATCAACGGCTCCGATTCACTGAAAAACCACGCATTTCGAAGATATAAATAAATAAAAACATAGGGAAAACATTTCATCGCCGCTGCTTCAGTAAAATTTCATTTTTTTCTCTGTAAATTTAGTCGAAGAAAAATCATGGGCAAGGGTCCAGGTCTCTACACCGATATTGGGAAAAGGGCACGAGGTTTGATTTTTATTTTTTATTTTTTATATTTAAAATCATATGTTTGCTGTTCTTCTTTGTTTTATCGATTATTATATTTATTTATTTTTTAATTGGGAATTAGATCTTCTGTACAAGGATTACAACAGCGATCAGAAGTTCACGCTCACCACCTACTCTCCCACCGGAGTTGTAAGTATTATTATTATTTTTGTTGATTTTAATTATTTTATTTATGTTTTGCTGATACCTATAGACGGATCTGAATTTACATGTTGATGTTTTTTACCTCATATAATCGTAAGAAAAACAATTTTCTGATTATACTTTTTAATTAATTATTTTATGTGTCAGAATTCCTTTGGGTATCTTTTGTTATGTAAGATTATTTGGGAAAGTTGTGTGCTTTGTATCTTGATTTTTCATGCGGGCTTATTCTGTTTATACGTATGTTGTCGATTATTAGGTTTGAATTACGTATGCCTTTGCTCATTTGCCAAAGCAATTTGCTGTTATTTACTTTTACTCAGCTCACGGTTCTCACATTCATAATCCTTACTAACTGATACTTCTTTAGTTGTGTAGTATATTTATTTGTAAATCCCTTTGTTTGAGTGTATACTTAAGTTTTGTTTTTGTATGGTCGCAGGTTCTCACTTCAACAGGAACAAAGAAAGGTGAACTTTTTCTGGCTGATGTCAACACTCAGCTGAAAAACAAGAATTTCACCACCGATATTAAAGTGGACACTAGCTCAAACGTAGGCCTTCTGCTGCGTGCTTCCTCTTGATTATGCTTTGTGATTTCTTTGACTTTCTATTTTTTCGTCTCTTCTTGTTTCCAAGAGATTGGATTAGTTACTTTTTATATTTGTGGTGTTTGTAAAACTTCTCATAAAAATTTGTTGAATAATATTGAATGCAGCTCTTTACCACTATAACTGTTGATGAGCCTGCTCCTGGATTGAAGGCAATACTAAGCTTTAAAGTTCCCGATCAAAGGTCTGGAAAGGTAAGCTGAATTCCAATCCTTCTTTTGAGCTACAATTTAAGCATCTCTCTCTATATATAATACTGATATGTTTTTTTATGTATTGCTCTTATTGTAGTTGGAACTTCAATACTTGCACGAGTATACTGGGGTAAGCTCGAGCGTCGGGTTGAATGCTAACCCCGTTGTGAATTTCTCTGGTGCATTGGGAAACAATAAGCTTTCTCTCGGAAGTGATCTGTCTTTCGACACCAAAGAAGGGGCATTTACCAAATGCAACTTCGGAGCGAGCTTTGCGAATGCGGATCTTATAGCTGCTTTGACAGTGTAAGTGGTTTCTGTCTGCTTGTAATTATTTGCTTCTCCTAATTTAATTTAGATTTATAATGATTATTCTGATTTGGGAACAAACCATAACGCATGTCCTCAAACTGAAATGGTCTTTTTGTTCGTAGGTATTCCCTTTTAGCTAAATTTTTTGGTATTGTTTTTATAATTTAGCTAAATTTTTTGGTATTGTTTTCATAATTTACACATAATCTGATACTATATGCTTTCATTTGCAAATATTATCAAACTCACGCGTCTTACACTCTTACTACAAAAGACACCCTTGACATTCAGTGTAATTAACTAAAGGATCCAATAATCTTTCGAAGTCAAAAAACACCCCATCTACGTAAGAGTGTTCTCGACTTCTCGTAAATTGTGGGATGCATTTGTGATTATTCTAAAGATGCTATTTTTTTCATTTCTTAGGAATGACAAGGGTGACACCTTGAGTGCTTCATACTACCACACAGTGAACCCATTGACCAACACTGCCGTGGGGGCAGAGGTGAGCCACAGTTTCTCGAGCAACAAAAACACCATCACTGTCGGCACTCAGCACTTGCTGGACCCTTTGACCACGGTCAAAGCCCGCGTGAACAATTATGGAAAAGCGAGCGCTCTCATCCAGCACGAGTGGCGTCCAAAGTCGCTCATAACCCTGTCGACTGAGGTGGACTCAAAGGCAATCGACAAGAGTGCCAAATTCGGGTTGGCTTTGGCGCTCAAGCCCTGATGGGATCGAGTGTTCTGGTTGCTGTGGCTGTGGGGGGGATTCGGGTGAGGAGCTTTTTCTATAACATTTTTAGTTGTGTTGCTCAACTGCTCATGGTAATAATTTTGGTGGTTTTGTTTGCCTGAAATTTTCTGTAATCAGGACTTGTTTCTCATTTGCTTTAATAAATGTCATATTTTGCTCAATTGCTCGAGTATAATTATATTGAGGTGTAATTAAATAAAATAATTAGTTGATCAATAATGGTATAATTGTAAATAAATGTGTATTAATAAACTTTCATTTATCAACAATCCAAGCTTTAAACAACAAACAAAAAAGCAGCCTAGTTTCAAGGAAAAATTGAGTAATTAGATACTCGCATTAGTGAATAACCTTACACACAAGTATACGGTTTTGTTGTAGTCAAGTTTACACAATTGTTACTTGTTACTACAATAAACCATTTTCTACAGCAAACAATATAGTACTACACAACACAAGGAACACTAATTTTACACATCAAATAAAAATCACATCCTACACTCATTTGATGTAAATTTCATAAGCTTGCAAAAGCCCGACATGTCATGTAGAAGTTTGAGCCGGCGGCAGGAATTCCTCAGCGGCTGTCGAGATTACAAGAAAAAAAACTGTTAATTGGGTGCAACTTATTCAGTAGAAGCACAAGGACGAGAAGGATTGCCGAAAATACAAAACAGGAGCAGTAAATTGCAAGAAAATAAAATACACATGATTAGTTTGAAGAGCGTAAGAGAAGCTCGATGAATACAAACCTCTGGAAGTTGGTGGGACTACGACGACGTGCATTGTCGAGTTGTTGGGAGGTAAAGCCAACCGAAGTGGATAAAGCTTTCCGGTTACAATGTTACGGGAGCAGACGATTATATCCTCAAGCCCCGTTTCTTCCTCCAGCCTCAGACTCAGTTCCTCCAATCCATGCCCTTTGAACTGGAACGAACGTTCTTCAATTGCATCATCGACTTCGCTTTCATCGTCCACCACGTGGAAGTATATTAGCCGCCCCTCGGATTTCTTTGGCGAGTCTTCGAACGAACCACAACTAGACTGGTCACAAAAACATAACAAATATAATGCTGAAATCGAAACTCAAAGACCTAATAAACAAATCGGTTCATGAAACATAAAAATGAAGCCGAACCTCGCTAGGGATTCGAAGATGAAAAGAAGTCGACCCCAGATCCTCCTCCGACAACGGAGGAGCCCTCGGCGGCGGAGATTCCGGCCCGGAACTCGACGACATCAACCTCCCACAGAACCCAATCGTGATGCCTGTGCGGGATATCGTGCGTGATCGAATTCCTCCACGGCGGCAAGCCGCCGTTGGCGCGGAGGAAATTACCGTACCTGGTTTTCAATTTGACCTGCATCCCATCCCTGATCGGCTCCCACTCGACCGAGGAGTCGAGTTTCCTCGGCGTGCTCTGTGTGACCTTACGCCCCGTCACGCCCAGCAGGAACTCGCTGTCGGTGGCTTTGAGGTACTTGCCGTAACGGCTCTTCAGGCGGATGACGTTGTCGGCGCCGTCGACGAATTCGACCGTCCATTTGGCGGAGATCGAGGAGACGGACCGGTCCTGGACGACGGTCTCCTCGTCGGATTCCGCGGTCAGGTATTTGTCGTGGCGGGATTTGAGGCGGACGGTTTTCGCCTTCTTGAAGAGATCCATTCCGGAAACCTGCATTTCAGAAACTGATTTAGGAGACGATGACTGATTGTAGTGCTTTGAGAGTGAAGCTCAGATCTGAAAAATGGGATTTCAATAGGCCTTTGATTTGGGGTTTAATCTTAATTTTAACAATAATTACAGTATTGATCTTAATTTTAACATTAATTACAGTATTGATGAATGCAAATTAATTTGATTTGGGGTTTAATCTTAATTTTAACAATAATTACAGTATTGATCTTAATTTTAACATTAATTACAGTATTGATGAATGCAAATCTATACATATATAATTTCTGGATACATTAATGTCACATGAACCAATAGAAAAGCAATAATAATGTTGTGTTCACACTATAAATTATAAATAAAAAAATTATAAATTCTAAATAATAATATTATTAAATATATTTAAATTATATATAAATTTTAAATAGTAATTTGAAATTATATATTTTTTGTAATAATAATTAATTATGATTTTAAATATATATGTTTCTATTTCTCTTTGAATTTTTTTTATTCCATTATCTCATAAAAATCTCCTCTTATTCCCTAATTTATGTTAAAAAAATTTGATTAATCACATGTATATTACAGAAAAAAAAATTTGATTAATCACATGTATATTACAGAAAAAAAATTGATTAAACTTTTTATGTATATTACAGAATGCAGAGACGAGAAACTCTTCTCCCACAAGATCAGAAACTCCTCAATCGAGTAGAATATAAATTGAGAGATGTGCTCGAGTAGCAGACACATGTGAGAGATATCCAATAGGTCTCATCCCAGGACTAACTTTATAATATTTTAATGAAAATTTGTCATATTCGAGATTCGAATTATGCGTCGCCGGGGAAATTCAATTTTCTTATATTTCTATTTATTTTCCACCTTTATAATTTTTATTTTCCATTTATTTTAATTTTCCTCCAGCAGTTTTAGATATTTGTTAGATGCGTTTGACACTCGAGAAATGCAGAGACATAAAAACTTCTCTTCCACCAGATCAGAGACTTCTCGATCGGGTAGAATGTAAATCGAGAGACGTGCTCGAGTAGCAGACACATGTGAAAGAGAGAGAGAGCCAATAGGTCTTGACTAACTTAATAATATTTCAATTAAAATTTGTCATATCCGAGATTCGAACTCTGCGTGGTCGGAAATTACACCAACATCACCACACACCTTACCACTCGGCTATGCCCCAAGAAACTTACATACTATAAATTATATCAAACAAGCTTAGTCTTTGAAAATAATAAAATTTTAATAATTGAGATAACGGTTAATAATTAGATTAATACGAGTTTATAAATTTAAGTGAGAGTTCGATTATTAAATAAAATAATTTGTTAGTACATTAATAAAAAATTTGACGAAATACGTTGAAGATTAAATAAAATTTTAGGTTATTTAAACAAATAAATCACGTGCATCGCACGGGAAGTGGTACTAGTTAATGAAGTTTAAAATTAATGACACTAGTCAAATTTTTTTTATTATAAAATACTCATATACTTATTTTATAATCTCTTAAAATATTATACATTCTTATTAAAAACATGATCCCTTTTATAAAATAGCTTTGATCAAATAATAATCATTCATATACCAGAATATTTTACATATATATCATAATTTTAATAGAATTATCTAAAATATATATATATATATATATATATATATATAATTTATAAAGTAATTGAAAAATAATATTAATGTACCTTTTTTATTACATAGGAAGTATTTTTTTGTTCTAATGAAAAATTGTTGTCATTTTTTTTTTTAAATAGTGGTATTTTCAACTAATAGATCTTATAGTTGGTTTTAAAAAAAGTTAAAAAAAAAAAAAAAATTGGCTTGGGCATTATCTATACACACTATATAAATGGCTTTTATCAACTAAAATATAAGATTAATATTTTTCGTAACATTATCACGTAATAATATAAATTAAATCAATTAGCTACGCAATGTATTTGTGTTTTAAAACAAAAAGTAAAATTAGTAATTATATCAGTCGGTTATACTCACGTGTGCCTTATACATATCTGGAATTTCTCAGGTCTGGAATTTCTCAGGTTTGAAACGAGAAAAATTCAAACCAATATATCAGGAGTATATATATATTGTTTTCACACGTAATTTTTTTATTATATTCTAATATATTAGTACTTTGTAAGAAAAAACTTAGTTTCATTTTTTCCTCTTCATATTTTTTATTGCATACATATTTCATTCATATTGTTTATACTGTATATATTTTCATACTCGAAATTTTCCGAGGGACACCATACATTGACTTTTGATAGTGAAAAAAACATTTTACCAATTCAAACCCCCTACACTCTCGCAAATCAAACAAAACAATAATAATAAAATAATAATATTCTTAGTCAAACAAGTCAAACCTTAACAAACCCAGCTGTACCCATATGTATATACGTACTTATCATTTCAGATTCTCAAGCCCGAAAAAAAAAAAAAAATCCCCCAAACACAAATATAATCGCTCGCTCGATCGATGACCGTGAAGGGCGGCACGACTCCGGCGTGCGCCGTCTGCAAATACCAGCGCCGGAAATGCAGCCCGGTCTGCCCGCTGGCCCCGTACTTTCCGGCGAACCAGCCGCAGATGTTCCAGAGCGTCCACCGCCTCTACGGCGTCTCGAACGTGACGAAGATTCTCGACAGCCTCCACACCAAGGACCAAAAGGACGACGCCATGCGATCGATCATATACGAGTCGGAGATGCGGGAAAGATTCCCCGTTCCCGGATGCTCCACCGTCGTCGCTCAACTCCAATTCCAGCTCCGAAATTCGTGGGAGGAGCTCCGTGCCCTCCACGCGCAGATCGCCGCCTGCAAGGAGCAGCTTCTCAGCCACGGCTTCGACCCAGCCGCCGCCGCCGCCGGACCTTCTGGTTATCTGGATGTTAATATTAATCATCATGAGAGTGGTGATACCTTTGAATCGATTCAAGCGCAGATGAATGCGTTCGGTATACAGGATCAGCAAGAGAGTAAAGTTATGTATTTGCACGATTTCGAAGATGAAGAAGATCGATTCGTAACCGTATTGAAATCGAGGTAGGGTTAGTTTAATTGTTAATATTATTATATACAGTAGTATTAATGCATTATATTAATTGTGATCGAACCAAAAGTATTAATTGGTTCTGAACATTTTGTTTGTGTGTGTGTTAATTTACAGTCCTGCCGACTCACCGCCGATGCAAGAAACAACGCCGACGTTGGAGAACATTTGGACGACCTCGTCGAGCTGAGACGTCTCATGTTATTATGTTTTGAATTTCTGAATTTTGGCTACTAATTTTGTTTGTTTCAAGTTTTTGTTGCCCAGTTTTGTAGTATTTTATTTTTGTAATTGCTTTGATGATGATTTTTGTAATTGCTGTGATGATCCTGTACTGATAAATAAATAAAAACATACGGAGTACTTTGTTTGTTTAGTTTGGAAGAGTGTTTGCAGATTCTCTTTAAACTTACACTAAAGTAATATATATTGTGCTATACTTTAGTATTTGAATTTTGTGAAATTAAGGTAAAACTTTATGTTAAAACTTTAATAATATTGGATTTTTATAAATAATTAAATATATTCTTTGTATTGTGTTTTATAAACTGTGTTTTATAATAATAGGAGTCATTTGTATTACTTGAATTTTTATAACCACTCTATCCTTTGTAAAGTAAAGAGTCGTATTGTGTTTTATACTAATTATAAACACTCTATTTTTATAATAACTATATACTTTATAGTTTTAACTATGCCCGAGAGAGTTAGTCATATTGGGTGTGATGAACAGTATTAAAAAAATATACTTTAGAGAATATATATGTCCACTTAGATAGTAGTATTCATATAGTACTATTTTCTAAGTGTTTTTTTTGTTGTTCTTCTCTTTTTCATTGTTAAAAAATGTACACAAAATTCAACTCCGAGAAAAAATTCTACAAAATCGAGCACAGGGCGGGGCATTTTGGTAATTCTATAAAAATTT
Organism: Euphrasia confusa; assembly: GCA_954870475.1. Taxonomy (NCBI): domain Eukaryota; kingdom Viridiplantae; phylum Streptophyta; class Magnoliopsida; order Lamiales; family Orobanchaceae; genus Euphrasia; species Euphrasia confusa. The sequence continues at coordinate 27,058,717 of OX940967.1, forward strand.
TGGTAATTATGTAGGAATTTGAATTTCACGCAAACATGAAACGACGCCATTCAGTATGAAACGGCGATGTTCAGTACATTTCCTAGCCGCAGGGGCACGAGTCTAGCTAGGGCAAGTGATTTTTCAGCCAATTTTTCACCAAAATGCATGATTACTTCGTGGTTGTGGTCCCTGCTAGCTCATCTATTTGATGAACAAGAAATCGCGTCAATTGATCGTACGTACAATAGAGATGTGCGAGTCTGTTACAAGTCGACAGCTTGGATAACGATTTCAATTTTGTGCGTTTTGTTTTCAGCATATAATAATCACTAGTGTTTGTTATCGATATGCAAGTATGAGCTAGAGTGAATATTGTTGTACTCTCGTTTTGGATCGTATAATCCCAAAACCACCATCTCCTCCACCGTGCACATGTCGTCTTCCCGGCGGCAAAAGAACGTAAAATTATCGTGTTCATTTCGTTTTTACAGTGTGTGTGTTCTATATACTCAATACAATTTCCTGTGTGGTGAGATTTGAGGGTGTGAGCCGCAATCGTGTTTTCAACCTTTGTGTTCGATTATTTTGTTTTGAGTTTGATTTTGATTTTCGTCGCAGCTCAAGCTTTTTTCCGGTGAAATACTCAACAGTTCACAATCTCAACCTCATAATCAACTTTAGTTTAAACTCTTAAACTCACCTTCAATATAATCACTACTTAATTCAAAATGACGAAATTAAATCGGTTTTAAGCATCCTCTCAATTCTAGGGCTGGCATACCGTACCGTACCGTACCAAAATGATCATACCGATACCGTACCGAAAATTTCGGTATCGGAAAAATTTATACCGATACCGTATCGAAAATTTCGGTATACCGATTATCGATATACCGAAATTTCGGTATCGAAAAAATTCATACCGATATCGTACCGAACTTTCGGTATACCGAAAATATCGATATACCGAACCATATCGAAATTTTTATTATCGAATTATATCGAAAATATCGATATACCGAATCATACCGACTTTTTTTTGCTTTTTTTTGCATACCGAAATATATATATACCGAAATATCGAACCGTACCGACTATTATCGGTATATCGGTATATACCGAAATACCGAAACATTAAAAATTTTATACCGATACCGTACCGAAAATTATCGATACGGTATCATACCGTACCGAAAATTTCAATATACCGAAAATTCAGTATTTTTCGGCATTTTTCGGTACGATAAATTCGGTATTTCGATATTTCGGTATTTTTTCCCACCCCTACTCAATTCATGGTTGATTACTTGATAGTCTTGATTCAATCTTGTAATATTAAATTGGTTTTAAACATCCTCTCAATTCATGGTTGATTACTTGATTCAATCTTCTAATATGTAATAATCTCTTCCTCCCACAAAAGTTGAAACACTTTTTTTAAAGTGTCCCACAGTAATTGATACAACCATTTTTTTTTAAGATTTTCACTTAAATACTACTACTATCAATTTCCATGAAACACGGGTCACCCTCATTTTATTGATTTTTTGTTATTAAAAAACTAATAAAAAAATATATTGTATGATGAAAAAAATGTGATAATACTCGAGATGAAAATATTTGTATAACAATGAATTATTTTAAATAACTCTTTTGTAAAAATAATGATGAAAAAAAAAACAGTTTCAACGTAGAAACTCATTCATTATATAATTATATATTAATATAATGATTAGTCTATTATTTTAGTACAAAGCATAGAGTTTAATTATCAATCAATGAATTTAAATTTTGCCCCAATTCATACTACAAATTTACAGCATATGCAGAAAAAGAAAGAAAGAAAAAAACCTCCGAGCTCAGATCAAGAAAACATGAAATGCGTGTGGGGGAGAGAGACAGAACCAACTGTGAATGATTTTTGATATTCAAACCCAAACCCATTTCCGTTACACCAATTCTGAAACCGAAAATGAAGAAGCTAAAGAAATACTATCTGCATTTCAAACACCCACCTCCGACGGAGCGGAAATGGATCTTCCCACTCGCTCTCGCCTCCGTCTTCACCCTCTTCATCGTCTTCCTCTCCACGCTCACATCCCCCGACGGCACGCCGCTCGTCCCCCTCCGCCGCTACTACTCCCGCTCCGCCTCCGCCGCCGCCGTCTTCGTCGAGCCGAAGCTCCGTCCCCTCCCGGTCGCCGCCTCCATACCCCCGACGCCGCCTCGATTCGCCTACCTTATATCCGGATCCTCCGGCGACGGAGCGATGCTCCGCCGCACGCTCGAGGCCGTCTACCACCCGAACAACCGCTACGTCGTGCACCTCGACGCCGAGTCCACGGCCGAGGAGCGCCTCGATCTGTGCAATTACGTGGATACCCACTCCGTTTTCCTCAGATTCGGAAACGTCCGGGCGATCGCCAGGGCTAATCTGGTCACCTACCGCGGCCCGACGATGGTGGCGAACACCCTGCACGCGGCGGCGATCTTGCTTAGGGAATTCCGGGATTGGGATTGGTTTATCAATCTCAGCGCTTCCGATTATCCACTGGTTACACAGGATGGTAATGATTTAAACCTTTCATTTTCTCCAGTTTTTCTTTCTTTTTTAAATAAAAATAAATTGAAACTGATTTTGTGAGTTCGTCTCGATGAACTAGATTTGCTGCACGCATTTTCAGACCTACCAAGAGATTTGAACTTCATTGATCATACCAGTGATATTGGCTGGAAAGAGTGAGTTATCTTATCTTCTTCTTCTTCTTCTTCTTCTTCCCCTTTTTTAGATAGCAATATTATTGTGGAAAAGTAATTTATGGATAATATTACATTAAGGTCTCAGAGGGCAAAGCCAGTTATTATCGATCCGGGACTTTATCTGAAAAAAAAAGGCGACGTGTTTTGGATTACACAGAGAAGAAGTGTGCCCACAGCTTTTAAGCTCTTTACAGGTGAGCTTTTTTCTTTTTGGATGATTATCAATTTTGCAAAATGTCGATGAGTTTATGCATATTCTTATGATGGGTTGTCGAGCAAAATTTGGTGCTTTTTCTTGTCAAGCCATTCCGAGTAAACAATGTTTTCAAGTGTGTTCCTTATTTCTTTATGTTGTAATTTAATCGGAATTTCAAGCACGTCTCCGTAATCAGAAAATTCTCATGATTTAGTGAACTTAATTACTATTATGAGGCCTGGAAAGTACTTTGTGTAACGTCATTTTTAGTCTGATAATTTTATGTTTCCAGACGAGTGAGTGTATAAAAATCTAGAGGAAATTACTGTAATGTAAGCGAGTGATCTTAATTCATTTTCATTGTATTTCATGTTCTAAACTTTAAACAATGTAACAAAAACTTAAAAAGTGAGTGAAGTAGAGCCATACAGGATTACAATAGATAACCTTCCAGAACAGATTCTTTTACTGTTCACCGACAACCGTCAATGTTGAGATGTTATTTGGCATTTATGACTCGTCCGACTTATCAACTGGCAGTATAAGCTATACTCAGTTGAGGATTGAAATAGATGGAATTTAGTGAGAGAATTTAGCATTTCCTTCTTTAGCACCACAGTTCTTTTTTTAATTGGTGTGAAATTAAAACCAGCCCAATGTCAGCTTACCCAATCATTTTCGTATTTTTCTTCTTGAAATGTTGATGTGTCATATAGTTGAACTGAAGGAATTCGCTCCAAAGTTTCGTAAATGAAATAGCCAGCTAGCTAGACCTGTAAAAAAACCATGGGAGATTACAGTAGTTTGATTCACATTTTCTTGGGTACGTTTGATAATTTCCCAGACCAACATATGGTCAGTCTAGGTGGTTTGTTACCGATAATGAACAACTATAGATTGAAGGAGATCGAGGGCCCGTATCTTGACATAATGGTGTATTCAAACGAACCCTTAGGCCCTTAATTTTATAACTAAACAAAACTCCAGGGGTATTTTTATAGTTGTTTTGTTTTGTTTTGTTGTCGAACGTCAAGGGGAATTTACTTTTTCGTAAATTTTCCTGTATAATGATATGATTTTTGTTATCATCCATCTGAACTTCTCCTTCCATGAAGGATCCGCCTGGATGGCACTTTCCCGTTCTTTCGTCGACTACTGCATACACGGATGGGACAACTTACCAAGAACAGCCTTAATGTACTACTCAAACTTCCTATCCTCCCCGGAAGGCTACTTCCACACCGTCATCTGCAACTCCGCTGACTTCCGGAACACCACGGTCAACCACGACCTCCATTTCATCTCCTGGGACAACCCTCCCAAGCAGCACCCGCACTACCTTGCCACGGGCGACATGCAGAGGATGATAGCCAGCAATGCCCCTTTCGCCAGGAAGTTCCACCGCATGGATCCAGTGCTCGATAGAATCGACGAGGAGCTGTTGTCTCGCGGCGGGGGAATGCTCGTGCCTGGCGGTTGGTGCTTGGGTGGTCGGGAAAACGGGACTGACCCTTGTTCGGTTGTGGCTGATGATAGAAATCTGATGGTTCTTAGGCTGACTGAGGGGGCGGATAGATTGAAGAAACTCTTGAAATCTCTTTTGTCGGATGATAATTTCAGGCCACGGCAGTGCAAGTAGAGGAGTCTTGGTCGTAAATACCCTTGAGGTTTGGCTTATTTCTCTAAAGTACGTATTATTTTGTCTCACTCATAGGATCTTAACCTCAGGTTTTCTTTTTCTATGTAAATTTGAAAGTGAAGCTGAACTTTTCTGTAATTACATGAACCGTCAAGGGGTACTTTTTGAAGAAAACGTAAACTTCAAGGGGTGTTTTTTTATATATAGATAATTGTAATGAGGCCAAACATCAGGGGTGGTTAACTTCAAGGTGATGTAAAGATAGATGTTCGAAATTTGCTTGACTTTGTCTCAACCGATTTCTTAGGTTGTAGTTCCTCGTCTGGCGACAGAGTTTTATGTATCTGGGGATAGCAGAGCTTGTTCGAGCAATGCACTGAGGTGAATTTCTAAAAGAAAAAAATGATCATAAAACAATGTGTGAGGTGAGCTTTGCTGTGCTGCCTGTCATGAAATTCACGGTTTCGATCATTTGTACCTAATTGTGTAAATGAGGTGGTTTTAATCTCTGTAAATTTACTTGTTCTCAGAACATTTTTAGTTTATCCAGCAGTTTTTTCTTACCAAGTTTCTTAGTAATATAATGTCATTTGAACTTTAATTGATGTTGTACTCGACTCAGCTCAGTTCGTTTGTCTACCGTAAAACAACAGAAAAATTAAAAACAGGAGTGACTATTCACGAGGAGGAGATTCGCCTCGTAAGAAGGATGAAAACAAGGTAAGCGCTCGTCCAGGCTGGTAACTCGGGACCAAATGCCCAGCTCCTCTCACAGTCGCAAACATCAGATTTTGATTGTATCCAACCGCATATCCCCCCACCTCGCCTAGGTGGTACCAGGGGTACCATTCGGTTTCTATATTTGTCGAGAGTTTAGGTAACGAGTACTTTGTTGCTGTCACCGGAACTACATCGTCTGTATCTCCACTGCAAAAATGATCAACCGAGGTTAATTACAAAGGAAGTATAACAACTATCTTTGGACTGAGGGAGTATATAATGTGTTGATCTGATCGATCACCTGTATATCCAGACTCGAATGCCGCTGCTCATAATCTTCTTCACGACAGGTAACACTGTTGTAGGGCTATCCGTCCAATTCCTATTCACGAGGCCGTTGCACATCTGCCATGGCCTAGTGATTCCATCGACGCTGCTAACATGAAGAGCCTTCTGCACCTCGTTTGTGTTTAAATAGGCGTGCACGTAATTGTTAGAGCATGGATCGAAACCAGACGGAGTAGTTGTGCTCGATGAGTTCAAACACAATGGCGCGTAAATGTCGTTAGGGTTAAGATTGCCCATCTCCGTTTCGGCTTTCTCCTTGCATGTCGTGTTGAGTGCTGCGAGGTTCGGCTCGGAAGAAAAATTGCAGTGTCTGACGATGCTCGAGTGAGTCTCGTCGGATATAAGGGCGTGGGTCCACCAATAATCGGACCTTCCAGCGATTAAATCCGCATTGTCGATCAACGCGTTCCCTATCTGATAAAAAAGAAATGACGAATTAAATGAACGAACGGGAAAACATATGAGTAATCCATCGCGAGCAGTGTTGAAACTTACGGCAATTCCTTTCAATCGAACGACGGTGTTATGATTGTTCGAGTTTTTATTGTTATCGAGGATTAAATCGGCGAGCTGAGGGATGTAATGGCCGGCATAACTCTCTCCAGCTAAGAAAAAATCTCGAGTTTTGTACTCTGGAAATCTTTCAAACCAATTGACTAAGAACGCGTAGGAATCTGCAGCCGTTTGCTCGTCGCCCGTAACATAGTCGGACGATCTGTTTGAGTACGAAAATCCGACACCAGCTGGCGACTCCAGAAACAGTACGTTCGCCACTGCATAAAATATTTTATCTTCAGATTCGAAAGAGAAAAAAAAATGCAACAATTAGTACAAGTATTTTTTAATGACAGAAACTCGCAGTCGCTACTCATCGAGTTTTATCTGTCGACTCACCTTTGTTCCATGCATATTCATTGTACCACAATGTTCTTCCATCGGGATTGACACGAAATGGTCCGTGTTCGGTCAATGCTCCGGCTCCCATCGAGGAGCAACCGGGCCCTGCAATCACAATTTCTTCGTAAACGAAATACTATACTATAGAGTAATTATTAATTAACCATATCGATCTATATATCATGATTCTTACGTACCTCCGTTTAGCCACAAGACTAAAGGCTTGTCCGTGGGGTTTTCAGCCTCGGCAAAATAATAAAACAACGCTCGGCCAGCTTCAGGATCGACAGTGACATGTCCCGAATATTGGCTAAACGTGACACGTGGTTGTCCGGGAAGCTTTTCGATTTTGTCATCTTCTCTATCCTCTTTCGACTTTAGTAGTAGTCCTCCATAACATTTTGTGTAGGAGGATCCAAGGCATGAGAGAAAAGTGAAAAGAATGAGTGAGTTCTTCATGTTTTTGATTTGGAGTGAATGAATACTACTATAATAATAGAGTGAAATGCATGTGCATATTAAATACTTTAATTTATACACCTTAAATAGTTAAATTCTACGGGAGTATTTTTCCATAATTTTATTCGACGCGTGAGTCACAGTAAATTAATAGTACTTTATTAGTGATGTGAATTTTTGTAGTTAAAAAAACAATGAAAATGCAATACTTCATTTATAACATAATAACACACATAATAATACTTTATCTATAACATAATAATGAAAATAAAAAATACGACTAATTGAAATAATGAAATGAAACACGGTACAAAATTCGCATTTTCATTAGTTTATCATTTTATTTACAATAATTTTACTAATTAATTGTCATAAAATTGATTTACAAATTTTAAGTGATTTAGCAAAATTTACTAGGAGAACTTTTCTAAAAAATTATATCAAAAATTCTTGATTCACTTTTGACTTTTAAGAATCTGAACGAATTTTTCAAAAGGAGATTATACCATTACAAACATAATTTTAATTATTTACAAGTGGATAATTATTTTATTCTTTTCATTTTTTTTATTAAATCACACGTTTATAATTAGAAATTCCGTACAGTCATATGGTTGAGACCCAGAAAAAATATTACTATATAGAGAATTATTTTTATACTCCTACATGGTTTTACAAACTAAAAATAATTTTTTCGTATAAAAAATAATATAAATATAAAAATAATATAAATACAATATTATTTATCTTTAAATTCACAAAATCAATTTAATAGTTTTGAATAATAAAATTTGACTGTAGTAACTGTGTTTAACATACAAATTGAATAAAATATTAACTAATATAAAGACTATAACTTTATCATATACTATATGTTATTAATTTTGATAAATATTTTAAGTTATCTTAAACATGTTATTGATTTTAATAAATAAAAATATTATTAATAAATATTTTTATTATATATTAACCATTTATTCTTATATAGAGGCATAAATTCTTAAAACCGGAATTCTAAAATTTATGACTTATGACAATGTGGAGTTTATTCCTATTTATAATTAGTCACTCGAATTTTTTATTAAGAGAGTTTATTTATATATAGAGTATTATTATATAGAGTTTCGACTGTATTTAACTTTTATGTTATTTTTATTATTTTATCTTCTAGAATACCTCAAAATAATATCTTAAATTTATTCTTGTCCAAAATTCAAAAGAAAATTCACTCATTTAATAAAAAAAGTGTATGGTTGAACCAATAACTCATGACCAACCTTAAAAAAACTCATGACCATTTTGTCTCATTTAATTATTGATTCAATTAAACTCACAAAAAATAGACCTAGTAACTCAAAACGGTTTATCTCATTTAATTATTGATTTAATTAAGCTAAAAAAAAATAGACTACCGACATCGTTCTTCCAGCTCGGAAAGTTTCATCACGTAAATTATGATATAGAGTTTCATATACATGAGTGAAAGAAATTCTACTATTAATTAAAGTTTAATGATTCTTCGTACTTTTTTTCACATTATGATGTTTACATTCATGTTGACTAAGGACTGTTTAAAGACATCAATTTCTTCAAATGCATGACACAGTCACACAAGTTTGATGAACTTTTCCAAGTTGTTGTTGACCCAGATATATATCACGTGTTATATTGTCCATTGTTTATTTGGACAAGAGTCAAACCAATATTGGAATCTTCTTCTTGAGTAGACAATACATATTCGGTTAGCTAGAGTATTCGATCACCAATCCCTTGACTCCGTACGACGTTAAAAGATACCAAGAGCACGAAGACTGCGATCGAGAGGCTTCATTGGAAGTCGAGAGGGCCATAAAACTGAGAAGAAAATGAAGAGGAAGGTCATGATGTTTATAACTAGTAGAGGATTTGTTAGAATATTCAACATCGGTTGAATAAAAGACATCGAGCTCACATATAAGTTGGACAACCTTATCACCTTAACAAGGCTTTTTAAGGTGTTACTGGCCTAATTTTTTGAGCTTATAAACTTATTTAAAAGAACTTATAAAATATTATAGCTTATAAAATATTATAATTTATAAATTGTTTTAGAAGATGATAATCAATATTTAATAAACAAGTTGTTAAACGTGGTTTAGATAAAAAAAAATTAAACTTAATTTATTTGACAATTTAAGATTTTATATTAGCATAATTATCAAAAATAACTAAAAAAATAACTGTGTGGATAAAATAATCAATTTGGAATAATTATATATATATATATATATATATATATATATATATATATTACTCTCTCCTTTCCAATATAACGGTCACATTTCTTTATAAATTACAAAATAAACGTGAAGCTTTATAAATTACAAAATAAATGTGAAGGAAATATGATCATGAGTAAGAGTTGAAGGGAGTAATGTATAATGTCCCCAGGAGCATAGCCGAGTGGTAAAGCCTGTGATGATGTGGGTGTAATTCCTCGGCGACGCAGGATTCGAATCTCGGGTGGGACAAATTTTCATTGAAATATTATGAAGGTTTGTCCTGGGGTTCGACCTGTTGGCTCTCTCGCACAAGTGTCTGCTACTCGGGCACATTCCTCGATTTACATCCTACCCGATCGAGGGACCTCCGATCGAGTGGGGTGGAGTTTCTCGTCTCTCCTCCTTATAAAAAAAAAAAAAATGTATAATGTATTAATTCTAAGAATAATTTGATTTTTATGACTAAAGTATTAAGAACTTATAAGTCATTTAAAAAAAGTATACCACCCTTATTTTTTTTAAACATATAGTAAGTCATTAGACAACTTACAGTATTTATAAGTATAATAAGATTAAAAAAAAATATCAAACAAATTTGAATAGCTTATAATCCGAGTTGAATTATCAATAAGCTGAGAAGCTGTTTTAAATTGTCAATCCAAAACAGAGATCAAGATGAACCACAAATCTCATAAAATTTCCAAGCGACATTTTGGTAAGCGTATATGTCCTTTTTATTTATTTTGAAATTTTCTGATTATTGGAGTTTTCAATTTTTTCAAATTCCAGTTAGGAATTTCAGTTGAAAATCGAGTGACACTGATGGATTTGTATCGATCCACGCACGATAAGTCTTGGAGTCTGGGTAGTGGCGGAGCTAGAAATTTTTTCCTGTAGGGGCTGAAATAAATAAATAAATAAATATATATATATATATATATATATATATATATATATATATATATTAATATATATATATATATTTATTTATTTATTTATATATATATATATATTTATTTATTTATAATATATATTAAAAAAATGATATTTGACGAAACTAAATATGAATAAAAATTTTGATTTTAAAATTTGAAAGAAAAAAAAAATTAGTTATTTTTCATTAGAAAATAGTATTGTAACATAAAATAAAATAAAAATTTAATATATAAATCAAAAAGGAAATAGAGTAATAAAATAAATAATATTTAACAATGTAATATAAAATCAAAAAGAAAATAAAAATTTATTTAATATATAAATTAAAAAGGAAATAGAGTAATAAAATAAATAATATTTAATGCATAAATTTCAAATCAAATTTTATTACGTTAAATTTTAATGGTCTAAATTTTATTGCTTTAAATTTTATTACTAAGTATTATAGAAAAAAGTATTATAGAAAAAACTGTGTTTGAAGTATTAGACTTAAATTTATTAAATTTAATATAATTATAAATGAATCCCTACTTAATTAATACTAATAATTTATCTTACTAATTAATGATAATCACGAATCTTGTGTTTCAGCCCCTACATAATCTCAAATTTTGTGTACTAGGGGCTTAAAGTAATTTTTCATTACTTTTAGTTAGATACTTATAAAATTTAATAATAAAAAATACAAAATTAAAATTCCACTAGGGGCTGAAGCCCCAGAGATCCCTTTGTGGATCTGAGTCTGGGGCGAATTCACAGTTGAGGCATGCCTAGATTAGGATAAGTGATGGAATATAGATTAAAATGTGCTTCAATTCCTTTGGATTTTCATAAAGGAAGGTTTGAAGGAAAGAGTAAATAGGCGAAATAAAAAGGCTGCATTTACCGATCTTAATATTGGCACTTATCCAATCGAGTCTTGCTCAGCCAAAATGCAGGATTAACCCAAGTCCCACCATTGAACGCACCCAGTCGGGCTTTGCAACCGATACATTGAAGCCCTGTCTCCTACTAAACCTTCTTCCACTGCAAAGCATAACATCAGCATTCATTAACAAGAGAAAGACTCAACAAGAAAGAGTTAAATGATTTGGTACTAGGTGATGTGAGCAAGGTGCATAAAAGCCTGTCAAGGAGAAAGCAAAGCATATGATTAGACTTTTTATTTTCGAGGTTTCTTTGAGACCAAATTTTGGATTTCTTAATAAATACTGTAGTAAAGTCTGGACATAAGAAGTGTTAGAATATGATAAATATTGTGTACATGATTCTCGGTTGTAATTTGTATAGTATTAGGAAATAGTTCCTAAATAGTAGGATCGTGATTGACTAGGAGACTTGTATATATATTTGAGAATGTAAATGGGAAACGCACGGAATTATATTCCTTTATGGTATCAGAATAGGGTTTCGTTCTCTTCTCGCTTCCGCAACGCACCCTCTTCTTTTTTTTTCCATTTCTTCTCCTCAGTCGATCTCCTCTCTCGGCATCCTCATGTCTTCCTCAAAATCCGGTTTTCATCCGGCCTTGGCTGTCTCAAACGTGAATAATAACGTCCCAGTCATACTGGAATTAGAGAACGTCCAGTATTCTATGTGGGCGGAGTTATTTCGCGTGCACGCCAAATCTTGCAAGGTACTACATCATATCATTCCCCCAGCCCCCGGGAAAGAGAAAATCCCTGCAGATGATGAGGAACAAGAACTATGGGACGTTCTTGATGCTACAGTGTTACGGTGGATCTACTCCACTATTTCCAACGACCTTCTCCAGACGATTCTAGTCCCAGGATCGACGGCCATGGCAGCATGGGAAAGGCTCCGGGATATTTTCGAGGACAATAAGAATTCTCGAGCTGTTTCTCTTGAGCAAGAGTTCTCCTCTACCACTATGGAGGAATTTCAAAGCGCTTCTGCCTATTGTCAACGCCTAAAATCACTTGCCGATCAAATGAAAAATGTTGGTGCACCTGTTAGTGATAGTCGACTTGTCCTTCAAATGGTGGCCGGCCTCACAGAGGCATACAATGGGGTTGCAACTTTGATCCGTCAACGGGATCCGTTGCCTTCGTTTACCAATGCTCGGTCTATGCTCGTGCTTGAAGAGAGTGGTCTTGCTAAGAAAGCAGCGATGTCCCAAAATTCGGCAATGGTTGCTGGACAACCAAAATCTTTGGCTGAACCAGTTGGTTTCAATGGGTCTGCTCCTCCGAACCGTGGAAATGGGTCCAAGGGAACTTCAAAGGGAAATAATAACAAGAAAAATAGTAGCAGCAATAAGAAGGATGGCAATCGTGGTAACGCAAATGGCCGCTCTAGCAATGGTGGGGGTAACCCTCAGGGTCGTCAACAACAACAAATGGGTTGGTCTCAGCAGCCCCATTGGACCCAACAGCCACAGTGGTCACCTCAATGGGGGTGGGCGTTACCGCCATGCCCGTATCCTACTCAGGCTTGGGCTCGACCAAGCTTTTCTTCTCCATCTTATTACCCGCAACAGCATCCTTCCGGAATTCTTGGTTCTCGTCCTTCTTCTGGCCACCAAGGAACTCCGCAAGCGTATACAACTTCTGTTGTTCCCACTAACATAGAGGCTGCTATGCACACTATGAGTCTTACCCCACCGACTCCAACATGGTACATGGATACCGGTGCAACCTCGCATTCGACATCGGATCAAGGTACACTCACTTCTTATGTCAACACGAGCAATTTAAAAAATAATCATATTGTTGTGGGTAATGGGAGTCGTATTCCGGTTATGGGTGTTGGTAATACTACTGTGTCTTCTCCTTCATCTTCTTTCACTTTAAAAAACGTCCTTCATGCTCCTCACATCATTAAAAATCTCATTTCAGTTCGTAAATTTACTAGTGATAACTCGGTCACTGTTGAATTTGATCCCTTTGGATTTTCTGTGAAGGATTTCCCGACGGGGAGGCACCTTCTGAGATGTGATAGTCGTGGCGATCTTTACCCTCTTCAGTCAGCTTTAACAACTTCTGCGGCGTCTTCGTTTTCTCTTTCAGCTATTAGTTCATCTTTATGGCATGATCGTTTAGGTCATCCGGGAGCTCCTGTCTTTGACTCCCTTCGAAAAAATAAATTTATTAGTTGTAATAAAATTGGTAATTCTACAATATGTAATTCATGTGTTACTGGAAAACATATTCGATTACCTTTTAATTCTTCTAATTCTTTTACTTGCATGCCATTTGATATAATTCATTGTGATTTGTGGACTTCTCCCGTGTTGAGTTCTTTGGGGCATCGTTACTATCTTATTCTAATAGACAATTATTCCAACTTTCTTTGGACTTTTCCTCTTACCCGAAAATGTCAAGTCTATGACACTTTCTTACAATTTCGAGCGTTCGTTCGTACTCAATTTGAGAGAGACATCAAGACAATTCAGTGTGACAATGGGGGGGAGTTTAACAACAATATTTTTTGGATGTTTTGCAAAAATAATGGGTTGGAATTTCGTCTCTCTTGTCCTTATACTTCTTCTCAAAATGGCAAAGCCGAACGCAAAATTCGGACCACAAATAATATAATGCGTACACTACTCGTACATGCGTCCTTGCCTCCTAATTTCTGGCATCATGCTTTGCAAATGACGTCGTACCTTCTAAATATTCTTCCAATAAAAAATCGAGCATACCAATCACCGGTACAAATTCTTTATCACCGAACTCCTTCGTTTGATCACCTTAGAGTTTTCGGTTGTCTTTGCTATCCGCTTAATCCTTCTCCCACTATTCATAAACTTCAAGCTCGATCTAAGCCGTGTGTGTTTTTAGGGTATCCAAAAAATCACAGGGGGTACAAGTGTTATGATCTAGTGTCTCGTAAAATTATTCTAAGCCGACATGTGATATTTGATGAGTTTCGTTTTCCTTTCGCATCGTTAAATCAATCCAAGTCGCATAACTATAATTTTTTTGATGATTGCATTTCTCCTGCTATTGTTCAGCATTGGAGCACCCAATCCAATGAGGATGACCAACGTGGTCCTTCATTTCCAACATGTCAACCTACTGATGTGTCTTCAGCCCAACATGGGTTGTCCCAAATCCATTCTAACATGCAACAGTCACCTACCTCTCCATCACCTATTTCAAATATTCCTGGCCAACATAATATATCAGCAGGTCCATCTCAAGTTCAAATACAACCCCTCATTTCTCCTTCAGTCCCAACAACCTTAGTCTCTCGTCCCCATACACGTAGTCAGTCAGGTATACACAAGCCGAATACTAAATATATTCTTCATTCTTCTCTTGATCAATCTCCTATTCCCCGTAATCCCGTAACGGCATTACGTGATCCCAATTGGAAATTAGCAATGGATGATGAATTTAAAGCTCTTGTTGATAATAAGACGTGGGTGTTAGTACCTCGTCCTCACAATGTCAATATTATTCGGTCTATGTGGATTTTCTCTCATAAATATTGCTCTGATGGTACTTTTGAGAGGCATAAAGCTCGTCTTGTAGGTGACGGGAAAACTCAACAAGTTGGTGTGGATTGTGGGGAGACTTTTAGTCCTGTGATTAAACCGGCTACGATGCGGATGGTTCTTAGTTTGGCGCTTTCAAAGAACTGGGCATTACACCAGCTTGATGTAAAAAATGCATTTTTACATGGAGAGTTGCGTGAAACAGTCTATATGTATCAACCTATGGGCTATCGAGATCGAAATCATCCGGATCATGTTTGCTTGTTACAAAAGTCTCTGTATGGACTAAAGCAAGCCCCTCGGGCGTGGTACAAACGATTTGCGGATTTTGTCTATACTATTGGGTTTACTAATAGTAAATCTGATCACTCTCTATTTATCTATCATCGTGATGACCAGATTGCTTATCTTCTTTTGTACGTTGATGATATTATTTTGACAGCTTCTACCGACACTCTCCGCAAGTCTATAATGTCCCTTCTCAGTTCCGAGTTCGCCATGAAAGATCTTGGGCCGTTGAGTTATTTTTTGGGCATTTCCGTGGTTCGTTCTGCTTCCGGGTTATTTCTTTCTCAACGTAAGTATACCGAAGAAATTATTTCCCGTGCAGGTATGGTTGATTGTAAACCAGCAGCAACTCCAGTCGATACTAAGTCAAAAATGGGTGCATCCTCGTCTCAACCATTTAGTGACTCATTTTTGTATCGAAGTTTGGCCGGGGCGCTACAATATTTAACTTTTACGCGGCCTGATATATCCTATGCGGTTCAGCAAATTTGCCTCTTTATGCATTCTCCTATGGTTATTCATATGAATGCTTTGAAGCGTGTTATCAGGTACCTTAAAGGTACACTTAGTCTTGGGCTGCATCTCACTCCGTCTTCTACGTCCACCTTACGTTCTTATACCGATGCTGATTGGGGTGGATGTCCGGATACACGTCGATCTACTTCTGGTTACTGTGTTTTTCTTGGTGATAACTTGATTTCGTGGTCGTCTAAAAGACAACCTACTTTATCTCGTTCGAGCGCTGAGGCTGAATATCGAGGGGTCGCAAACGTTGTTTCTGAATCATGTTGGCTTCGTAATTTGTTGGTTGAACTTCATGTTCCTATTAAGAAAGCTACTTTGGTTTTCTGTGATAATATTAGTGCGATTTACCTCTCTGGAAATCCTGTGCAGCATCAACGCACTAAGCATATTGAGATGGACATTCACTTTGTTCGCGAGAAAGTAGCTCGAGGCGAGGTTCGTGTTCTACATGTTCCTTCCCGCTTTCAGATAGCTGACATTTTTACGAAGGGACTTCCACTTGTTTTATTTGAAGAATTTCGTTCCAATCTCAACGTTCGTCTTCCGTCTAGTTGTGATTGAAGGGGAGTGTTAGAATATGATAAATATTGTGTACATGATTCTCGGTTGTAATTTGTATAGTATTAGGAAATAGTTCCTAAATAGTAGGATCGTGATTGACTAGGAGACTTGTATATATATTTGAGAATGTAAATGGGAAACGCACGGAATTATATTCCTTTAAGAAGCACACACAAAAACGTGTGAGGAGACGGATAATCTTTATTAAGAAAACAGTAGCTCTTGGAATTTTCTTTGAACCGCACCCAAATATATTCACACGACTTAAACTATATTCAATTCACTATATTCTCTCAACAACACTTCAACTACATCTCTCGAACAGCTCTAAAAATGCAACTAGAACTCAAAACGCGGGTAAAAGGAAATTTATCGGTCAATCTGAGAACTTCCTTGACAATTTTACAAACACACAATAAAAAATAAATCAGGGTATTTAAAATAGGACAATTTCATTATTCATTCCTTTTACAAGACACAATTACGTTCACCGGCGTACATTCAAATATAATTAAATATTTACTTGCATTTTATTATAATTTAATATACTAAATTAAATTTACGTGCATTTTACTATAATTATAATTTAATATACTAAATTCAATTTACGTGCATTTTATTATAATTTAATAAATTAGGTTCAATTTATATAAGTGAATACTACCTTTTATAATAATAATAAAAGAATTATTTCTTTTTTTAGCGTCTTTAATCTTTAATCACTGCTGCAAATCTGTAATTGCTCAAAAGGTAAATAACGGCTTAAATAACTTATAAACTTCATTCACTAATAGATTACACCTAAGTAGCACCGTCATTAATCACTGCTGCAAATCTGTAATTGCTCAAAAGGTAAATAACGGCTTAAATAACTTATAAACTTCATTCACTAATAGATTACACCTAAGTAGCACCGCGGCCGCTGAAAAAGTGGCGGCAGAAGAATTGCAGTAATGCGAAGATAGCCAGGCCGACAATCAGCAAGACTACTATGACGTAGGTGATATCGGTGGAGTAGGTGATGGAGAGGGTGCCGGTTTTTCGTTCTTGGGTGCCTCCAATGTTGCCGTCGTAGGGGATTAATGTTGGGGATGGTGCTGCCGCCGCGGCGTTGATCATGTCTCCGGCACGATGTCTTCTGGGTCAGCTGGCTCAGACGGCTTCCAGAGCTCGGCGAGGGACGAGATCACGTTTAATATACTAAATTCAATTTACGTGCATTTTACTATAATTATAATTTAATATACTAAATTCAATTTACGTGCATTTTACTATAATTTAATAAATCAAGTTCAATTTACGTGCATTATATTATAATTTAATAAATTAGGTGTGCATTATTATACTATAATTTAATAAATTAGGTGCAAAGTATTTATTATAATTTAATTAATTACAAATATTTAATTGCCTTCTCCATATTAATTGTTTGTTGTAATGGAAAGTGTAATTGTGTGTATGGGTTTAGTAGTACTGAGTGATCAGCTAAGGGAGGTTTAAATAGTGGAAGCTAGGGTTTTAGTAAGATTATAATTATGGATCGAATAAGGATGGAATATTGTTGGGGTTGTTGGTATTGATATTAATGTCATATATATTAATGTTGTTGCCATAAAATCCTTACAATTTTTTTTTCTATTAACTTACTATTCGATCCAAGCGCCCAAAATTAATGATCAGCGAGCCACAAAATCGACTTGTAGGGGAGATGAATTGCATATACTTTATGAATTGAACGTTGGTACGTACGTGCTTAATAGTTTGTCAATGATCTCATATATATTCAATTTGAATCTAGCTTCGAGCGTAAATCTGAGACTAGGTAATTAGTTGAAAGACGATGTTGTCTTCAAATCCGACTAATTATTGATTTCAACCAACAAACATTCATATCGATCGAATGTGAGATAACAACAACAATACTACTATATGTACAGATTATTAAATGTATTGTACCCATGGAGCGAGTTCAAATTAAGTAAATTAATGTGAGCGTACAAATATTCCGTTTAGTTAACTCAATAATGATGGTAAAAAGTATAAAAACTTATTGAACTGTGATAGGTAGAAATGAACCCTTAACTTTAAGAAGTCAAACTTATTCATTATTACTAGACCCTTTTGTACGTCTTAGAAAAAAAGTTCCTATATATATTTTCATTATTACTAGTCATATACTCATATGCAAGGCCGGCTCTCGGCATAAGCCCAAGGTGCGATAGCCCAGAGCCCCATTTTGCAGGGGCCCAATTTAAAATAAAATAAAATTATATATATATATATATATATATATATATATATTTGAAAAATAATACTAATGTATATAATTAAAAACATTTATCTTAATTATTTTACATATTTAACAATAGCAATAATAAATTATTTTTAATATATCTATTTTTTAACAAAAATATTCTAACAAATTTTAAATTTATTAATAACAAAAATAATAAAATAAATCTTTTTTATTTTAATTTTTTTTAAATACGTAGTTATTTAAAAAAAAATAAAGCAAATTATTAAAAACAATTGAAAATTAATTATTGAATTCTAGATATTTTTTTCAAATTTTTTCTATCGTTTAAAATTTTTGATAATTTTTTTTAAATTTATAAGAAAAAATAGAATTTTGTGATTTTTTTTAAGTTTAATTTACTATAACAATAATTTTAGTATTTCTTAATACTATAATACAATTACATTATACTCAAGATTAACAAATATACGAAATTTAAACGTAATTTATTAAATTATATTAAAATGCACGTAAATTAAACGTGGTTTAACGTGCCTCCAATGTTGCCTGTTTCTAGGTGATGGGTGTCGTCGTTTTCTCCTCCAATGTTGGGGATTATTGTTGGGGATGGTGCTGGCGCCGCGGCGTTGATCATGTCTCCGGCACGAGACATCGAACTCTTGAAGTCAAGGTCGGCGAGCTCTTCCATGGATTTTGAGGGGGGAGAGGCGGCGATGGCTTGGTAGTGGACGAGTTTTGCGACAACAATTGTAGTAGGCTCTTGGCCGAAAGTGGCGCCATGCAAATTCATGAACAAGAATAAGAGAGAGATCAGCTTCATTTTTTTTTTAGATGGATATAGATTTTTAGCTAGCTATTGTATTTGTATTTGTGTTTGTGGGTGTGGTGGATTGTGTTGTGCATGCATACTTATTTATAATAATACAAGACGTACATTAAAGACGTACGTGACCACTACACAATTTTCCTTTATTATTATGGGTCAAGTAGTTTTAGAAATTAAGTTTCATTTTTCCTCGACTAGCTGGCTAGTTTGAAAACTAATCACTTTCTTACATTTCTGTCTACCAAAGTAGACAATACTTACATAATACTGTGTATTTATTTCTCATTATAACATTTGTGATCACAAATCATTAAAATTCAATGATATATTTATGCAGATTACTAATAAGGAGTGGTACTGTATTTCATTCATGATGGTTCGCTCCATTGGCTTAAATCTTTTATTATGAGGCGTTACTTCGAACCTCAATATATATTTTAAAACATTGTACTAGAATTGTTGAAAATTGAGTTAATAAAGATTAAAGATGGTTACGTGTTAAATTTTAGTTTTCGAAGCCAAGAGTTCAACCCTCGATCTCTTAAATACTATACTATATATATATATATATATATATATATATATATATATATATATATATATATATATATATATATATATATATATATATATATATATATATATATATATATATTTAAGTTGCTCTTATTTGTACTTTATCCCGTGAAAAAAAAAACTTGCCTGCTCTTGTAATTAATAATTCCACTCTAGTTTTAGATATAATAATTGTTTGACACGTACCGAAGAAAAGTATTATTATCTCCCTAGCTAATTTTAGTTACTGTGTAATAGTAATTCTCTAGACTCTAGCTATAATAAGAAACGTTTGAAATTTGAGATCCAAGGAAAATATTAATTTTACCTTCCTAGCTACTACTAGTCTACTAGTTAATTACTTTGGTTAATGAAGGGACAATACTTGTTTCAGTGTCACACATTTATTACAGCTAAAAGAAGTATAAGCTATAAGCTTATAACAATAACGTTGTATTTAATCATGGAATTAATTCATGATATAACTTATGAAATATGTTGTTGTATTTAATCATGGAATTAATTCATGATATAACTTGATGAAATATGTTGCCGTAGGGAGCGCACTCGGATTGCTTGCATTCGAGGCGGGTCCCGTTGCACTTCACAGCGATTAAGTAGAGAAATGTGAAGAACCAGAGTGATTTTGTTGGTGGAGACATTGTTTGAATTATTGGGGTAAGCTAAAGTAGATGATGGATATGATATTGTAGTTTTGAATTGTTGGTGAAGACAAGAGTGAAGGGATCGTACTTTACGTTGTATGTATATAATATATATAGACAAGGGAAGTTCTAGCTAATTAATACT
The DNA here is from genome assembly GCA_954870475.1 of Euphrasia confusa. Taxonomy (NCBI): domain Eukaryota; kingdom Viridiplantae; phylum Streptophyta; class Magnoliopsida; order Lamiales; family Orobanchaceae; genus Euphrasia; species Euphrasia confusa. The sequence continues at coordinate 27,079,199 of OX940967.1, forward strand.
CCCATCCAATTGACGGAATATATAGTGTATGTGTGCATGAAAGTGTATGTGTGCATGAAAGTAAATTAATGTGAGTGTACAAATATTCCGTTGAATTGACGGAGTATATAGTGTATGTGTGCATGAAAGTAAAATTAGGTCAGTCTAATTAGGGCAAAATTAGGGGTGAATTGGGTCAGTTATTAGGTCAGTTATTGTGTGTGCATGTATAGTGTATGTGTGCATGAAAGTCTAATTAGGTCAGTTATTACACAGGTATTTGAATTGGGGGTGAATTGGAAAATTAGGGCAAAATTAGGTCAGTCTAATTTGGGGAAAATCCCAAATTACACAGCTGCGATGTAGAGTTCATTGACTTTCTTTATACAAGTTTTGTTGTAAGATCAGACGATGTATAGTATGATAATATCAATAATACCGAAGAAAGAAATCAACGAAAAATAGAGAAGACAAGAATTTACGTGGAAACCCAACTGGGAAAAACCACGGGAGGAACGACGAACAATTCACTATAATATTGCTTCACAATTACAAGGATGATATACGCTCTAAACCCTCAAATCTCATGCAATAGCTATAGAATTATAATTGGTGTCTTCTGTGTCAATGGAGCAGCTCTCTTTATATAGGGGGAGGTCCTAATTAATGTATGGAAACATTAATTCTCGCCCATAAGAGTCCTAGAAGGAGTAGGAAAAAGTCCCACCTCAATTTGGAATTAATTCCAAAATCACGCCGGCTGAATCTGGGCGGTGTCGGACGACACCCTAATCCTGTCGTCCGACAGTCTCTGGCGCGAGCGCGCCAGCTCCAGCGCAAACGCGCCACCTTCTCTGAAGTTTGGCGAGAGCGTCTCTGCCCCAGCGCGAACGCGCTAGGGCTGTCGGCCGACAGCCTATCTGTGTCGGCCGACACTTCCGCCTGGAAGCGGCTCTTCGCCGTTTTGATGGCACATTCAACAAATCTCCACCTTGACACAAAACCGCGAACTTCCTTCGTCGTCCGTCTTCCTCCAAAAGCCCATAAGGGCTTAATCTCTCGATCGAAGTCCAACCAAGCTAGAGCAAAGCTCAAACTTGGTTGCGGGTAAACTCTTCGTCAACATGTCCGCCGGATTGTCGTGAGTACTAATCTTACTCACCTTAATATCGCCTCGAGCGATCACCTCACGGACAAAGTGATAACGAATATCAATGTGCTTCGTTCTCTCATGGAACACTTGATCTTTTGTGAGACAAATAGCACTTTGACTATCACAAAAGATGGACGTCGTCTTTGAACCCTTCAAGAGCTCTCTAAACCAACCTCTCAACCATAGAGCCTCCTTGCACGCCTCGGTGACCGCCATATACTCCGCCTCGGTAGTTGATAAGGCCACCGTACTTTGCAAAATAGCTTTCCAACTTATAGCACACCCACCAATGGTAAAAACATACCCGGTAAGAGATCTTCTTTTATCTAGATCACCGCCATAGTCGGAATCCACGAACCCCCGAACATCTTCTTGATTCCTCCCGAACACTAGCTTCTTGTTAGACGTACCTCTCAAATAGCGCAACACCCATTGCACCGCCTTCCAATGCTCTCTTCCGGGATTCGCCATATACCGACTCACGGCACTCACGGCGTGGGCCAAATCTGGACGAGTACACACCATGGCATACATTAAGGACCCAACGACATTGGAATAAGGGACTCGAGCCATATCCTCGATGTCCTTCTCCGTAGTCGGAGAGTAAGCAGAGATAAGTCTAAATTGTGTTCCAAGGGGAGTACTTACCGGGTTCGCATTCTCAAGGTTGAACCGACGTAGCACCTTCTCTATGTACCCCTTTTGGCCAAGATACAACTTGCCATCTCTTCGATCTCTTGTGATTTCCATTCCTAGGATCTTTCTTGCCGCACCAAGATCCTTCATCTCGAACTCCTTACTAAGTTTTGCCTTGACTCTCTCCACCTCCGACTTATCCTTAGCCGCTATCAACATATCGTCGACGTAGAGGAGAAGATAAACTAAAGACCCATCACGGCCTTTCCGGAAATATACACAACTATCATAGGAGCTCCTTCGGAAACCATTCTTAATCATAAACGTGTCGAAACGTTTATACCACTGTCTAGGAGACTGTTTCAAACCATATAGGGACTTCTTCAGAAAACACACCTTGTTTTCTTGGTTTGAACCCTCGAACCCCTCGGGTTGGACCATGTAGATATCTTCATCGAGTTCCCCATGTAGAAAGGCCGTTTTCACATCCATTTGCTCAAGCTCCAAATCATGCATTGCCACAATGCCTAGGATTGCTCGAATCGAGCTATGCTTGACCACCGGTGAAAACACATCATTAAAATCTACTCCGGGAATTTGGCTAAAACCCTTAGACACCAATCTCGCCTTATATCTCTCGTCCTCAACCCCAGGGATGCCCTCCTTCTTCTTGAAGATCCATTTGCACTTTATGGCCTTCTTGCCTTTAGGGAGATCAACCAACTCCTAAGTGCCATTCTTATGAAGAGATTCCATCTCCTCTTGCATAGCTAGCATCCACTTGCCCGAGTCATCACAAGTAACCGCCTCTTCATATGTGGAAGGCTCCTCATACGAATCAACATCATCGGCTACACTCAAGGCATAAGCGACTAACTCATACTCGGCTAACCTTCTAGGTGGTCGAGTCTCTCGCCTTGGCCTATCTCTAGCTATGCATTGCGGCTCCTTTTCTTTTGGATCTTCCGTAGTAGTCGAACTACTCGTCTCATCGTTCGGGGAACTTGACCCATCATCTTCCTCTTGCACCCTGTCCGGCTCCACCTCAATAGGAGTACTTGGAATCTCGAGATTCCCTTTAGACGACCGATCACCCATCATAGAAGCCTCATCGAAGACTACATCACGGCTTAGTATGATCTTTCTCGTCTCTGGACACCAAAGCTTGTATCCTTTAACTCCTTCCTTAAAGCCAACGAATATGCACTTCTTAGAACGTGCACTCAATTTCCCGTTGTTGACATGCATGTAGGCCGGACACCCAAACACCCTCAAGTCCTCATAATTCGCCGGAGATCCCTTCCACAACTCTTGTGGAGTCTTCTTATTAATCGCCATGGACGGGGAACGGTTGATAAGGTAACATGCTAAAGAAGCCGTTTCAGCCCAAAAACCTTTACTCAACCCAGAAGTCGCTAACAAGCAACGTACCTTGTCCATAATCGTGCGATTCATTCTCTCGGCTACTCCGTTTTGCTGAGGGGTGTATCTCACAGTGTGGTGCCTCACAATCCCCGAACTCTTGCAGAATTGGTTGAATTCTTCGGACACAAATTCTAGGCCATTGTCCGTACGTAGGTTCTTCACGACTTTCCCAGTTTGTTTCTCTATCATCACCTTCCAATCTCTGAAGGTAGAAAACACGCCGCTCTTGTTCTTTAGGAAGAACGACCAAACCTTTCGGGAATAGTCATCGATGATGGTAAGCATGTAGTAAGAACCTCCAGTGGAGGGGACCGGGGATGGTCCCCATAGATCGGAATGGACATACCCGAGTATCTCTTTTGTCGTGTGAGCGCCGGTGGTGAACTTCACCCTCGTTTGCTTCCCATAGACGCACTGCTCACAGAACTCCAACTTCGACAAGCCCTTATCCCCAAGAAGCCCTTGTCTACTCAACTCGGCCATTCCGGAATCACTCATATGCCCTAGACGCATATGCCAAAGTCTCGTTGTATCAACATCCGGGACCTTGGAATCACCTACGGCTACTTCACCTTTCACCGTGGTTCCTTCAAGAACATAAAGTCTATTTGACTTACGTTCGCCTCTCATAACCACCAACGAACCGCTGGCAACCTTCACGACTCCACCTTCTCCGGTGAACGAGTAACCCTTGAGCTCCAAAGTACTAAGGGAAATCAAATTCCGCTTTAAGCCGGGAACGTATCTAACCTCGCTTAGGGTGCGGATTGCGCCGTCAAACATCTTGATCCGGATGCTTCCTATCCCTTCGATCTTGCATGACGCGTTGTTGCCCATAGTCACCGCACCTTGCTCCACCTTTTCAAAAGTATCGAACCACCCACGATTCGGACACATGTGGAACGTACATCCCGAGTCTAGAATCCATTCCTCGCTTGATTTGGAGACCTCACCCAAAGCCATGAGAAGATCACAATAATTCTCGGCTACACCAACTTCACCGGAACTCTTACCGGAATTATTATTGTTGTTGTTGCCGCCTTCTCTCTTCTCTCTATTCTTCAAGGAATAACAATCGGCTTTGATGTGACCCTTCTTCTTGCAATAGTTGCAAACCTTGTTACTATGTCGTGACTTCGATCGAGACCTATCTTGCCCCGTCGATCTCTGGTTGGTCCGTCCACGGACATTCAATCCTTCGCTTGGCGTCTCTCCCGAATTAGGACTCTCCATCATCAAAATATTCTCTCTAGATGAGAGAGCCGAGGTTACGTCTTTAAACGTGAGGCTATCTCGAGAATATATGAGAGTATCACGGAAACTCGCCATAGAAGGGGGTAGCGAAATTAGGAGCCAAAACGCGAGGTCGTCATCTTCGAGCTTCACGCCAATGTTGCCGAGGTCGGCGACTTTCATCTTGAATTTCGCTACATGCGCGGGGATAGAGGAACCCTCCGCCATTCTGAGCAAATATAAGCTTCTCTTCAAATTGTGCTTACTTGACACCGTCTTGGTGATGCACATCTCTTCAAGCATCTCCCACAATTCTTTTGCTGTCTTCGCTTTCATGATGTCCTCCGCCAAAGCGTTCGAAACATGAAGCCCTATGGTCGCCATGGCCATCTGATGATCGAGCTCTTCCCAATTTTCATTCTTCATGTCCGTCGGCTTGTTTTCAATACCTTTGAGGGCGCCCTCTTGCTTCAGGGATCGAATAACTAACCTCATCTTGTATTGCCACGTCGGGAACCTAGTGTTGAGATCCAGCAACGGTATGTCATACCTCACGCTCGTCATCCTTAGCTCTGATACCACTTGTTGTAAGATCAGACGATGTATAGTATGATAATATCAATAATACCGAAGAAAGAAATCAACGAAAAATAGAGAAGACAAGAATTTACGTGGAAACCCAACTGGGAAAAACCACGGGAGGAACGACGAACAATTCACTATAATATTGCTTCACAATTACAAGGATGATATACGCTCTAAACCCTCAAATCTCATGCAATAGCTATAGAATTATAATTGGTGTCTTCTGTGTCAATGGAGCAGCTCTCTTTATATAGGGGGAGGTCCTAATTAATATATGGAAACATTAATTCTCGCCCATAAGAGTCCTAGAAGGAGTAGGAAAAAGTCCCACCTCAATTTGGAATTAATTCCAAAATCACGCCGGCTGAATCTGGGCGGTGTCGGACGACACCCTAATCCTGTCGTCCGACAGTCTCTGGCGCGAGCGCGCCAGCTCCAGCGCAAACGCGCCACCTTCTCTGAAGTTTGGCGAGAGCGTCTCTGCCCCAGCGCGAACGCGCTAGGGCTGTCGGCCGACAGCCTATCTGTGTCGGCCGACACTTCCGCATGGAAGCGGCTCTTCGCCGTTTTGATGGCACATTCAACAAGTTTGAAACGGAAAAAGTATTAATTAATAAAATATGAATCATACTCTTATATACAATATAATTCAATATTTGAAATTCTATGGTATCCAATTTTAACTATTTTTTATGGATTAAAGACTAATTTTGAACTTATTCTCAATTCGTTGTTGAAATTCTATGTAAACGACAATCAATATATTCCAACAACATAAAGTAACTACCTGCGTATTCTGGTGCTACATAGCCGAAGGTTCCTGCCAATTTAGTAGCAACTGAGTTTTTATCATCAGGGGCAAGCCGAACAAGTCCAAAATCAGCAACTTTAGCCCTCATATTATCCCCTAAAAGAATATTAGAAGGTTTAAAATTCCTATGAATAAAACTCTGCTGAGCCAAACCCCACTATCTCCCTCCAAATCTTGCAATCTCTTTAGTGCCTGAGGCAGAGTCATATCATAGATGTCTTCTGGGCCGACGATTTGGATCTGTCTACTTGGGTTCCATGAGATTCCGAGCGCTGCTTTGAAAGCTTCTTCACAGGTGTCGTTGTCGTTGGTTTCTTCATGTACGAAATGCTTTTGAGAATGGAAGGTTTGGAGGAAGCAGGAGAGGAGGATCAAGGTTTGGAGAGCGTTGAATTTCTGGAATATTATTGTCATTATATTCAAAATCAATTTTACGTGCATTTTATTATAATTTAATATACTAAATTTAATTTACGTGCATTTTATTATAATTATAGTTTAATATACTAAATTCAATTTAAATGTATTTTATTATAATTTAATAAAACAGGTTCAATTTACGTGTATTATATTATAATTTAATAAATTAGGTGTGCATTATACTATAATTTAATAAATTAGGTGCAAAGTATTTATTATAATTTAATTAATTATAAATATTTTATTATAATTTAATAAAATATGTGAATTTTATACTTTAATAGTTTAATAAATCACGTGCAATTTATAATAATTTAATAATTAAATTGAAATATATACTAAATTTAAATTACGTGCAATTTATTATAATTTTAATAACATCTATCATGATAAGAAAGAATATGCAGTCCTATCATGCAAATTCATACTATGCATTACGTAAATTTTAATTTATATTGCTGGAATAGCGGCGATATAAGTCATGCACTAGGGCGGCGATAGCGTACCCTAGTGCGATATGATGATAGCCAACACCAAGATTAGTATGACGAGTTCCACCGGGATATTGGTTGGGTAGGTGATGGAGATCGTGTCGTTTTGTTTTCTCCTCCGCCTATCAAATTTCCAAAGTTAGTGATTGTTGTATATATTTATAGATAGTGAGAATATGCATGTGTGTGGATTCCTCTGCATGCGTCACAGTCCCACGTGGATTCCACTATCAGAGTTTCATGCACGTTTATTGTAAGTACATATTCAAACTGTTTAAATAAATTTACTAAAACTAATGCCTCAGAAAAAAATGAGTGATGAGAAATAACTCACATACTTATTTTATAGTCTCTTAAAATATCATACATTTTAATTAATTAAGAATATGATTTATAAATGAGTGATGAGAAATAACTCACATACTTATTTTATAGTCTCTTAAAATATCATACATTTTAATTAATTAAGAATATGATTTATCTTTTTTTATAACAAATTAAAAAATATATTATTATTTTTCATTAAGAGAAAAAATATAAAATTATTAATAACTAAATTCAATATTCCTTGTTACTTAAAAATATTTATAGTGATTTTATTTGTTGGCACATAGAGTATATTTTTTCACATTAAAAATAAATTAATAAAATTATTTTATTAATTTTTATAAAATGAATAATTTCAATAAGTCATAATTCGCCCAAAAGTCGTAGGGCATACTATTTTTGTTTAAAAGGTTATTATTAACTTGCAACTAACAAGGATATTTTTGTTACAAAAAGTTATTATTGGCATTTTTGTTACAAAAGTCATTGTTTCAACTTCCAACTAACAGTGCCATTACATATTTTTGTTACAAAATTTATTACATAACTTTAAATAACATGAAAACAACTCGATTGAAAATTCTGTTGTATTGTTAATATAAAAAAATCGTTACAATATTACTTTAATAACTATAACTTTTTCTATTTAGTTATACATTATTGTTTTTGCAATTTCTTTGTTATTATTTAAGGCTATAATTTATAATATAAAATTATATACATTATTTTATAGTTTAACAACTTAAATAGAATATTATATACATTTATAAAATTGTTTTGTAAAATATAAAATTAACAAATATTAACAATAATATTTTCAATTACAATTTGAACTCTATTGTAACTCTCTATTGTAGAGCTTATATTGTATATAGTAAATACCTTAATACTTCTATATACAATTATAAGTACTTCCTATTTATTTAGAGATTTAAAATATATGAAGAGTAAAAATATATTTTATTTTTTAAGTTAAAAATTAATAAATGGATAAAGTATAGTGAGTAAATTATATTTTATAATAAAAATAAAATTTTAGATATGAGGGAATAAAGTATAGTGAGTAAATTACATTTTAAAATAAAATTGTAAAATAATTCGTACTACTTTGTCATGTTCAAAAGGCATTTAACATGGAGTTTGTCAATTAAAAGTACCTAAAAAAGATTTGAAAAAAACAATCAACTTTTTTTTTGTGGATTCGTCAATAATTATAATTTAATATACTAAATTCAATTTACGTGCATTTTACTATAATTTAATAAATAAAGTTCAATTTACGTTCATTATACATTTATACTATAATTTAATAAATTAGGTGTGCATTATACTATAATTTAATAAACTAGGTGCAAAGTATTTATTATAATTTAATTCATTACAAATATTTATTATAATTTAATGAATTATGTGAATTTTATACTTCAATAATTTAATAAATCACATGCAATTTATTATAATTTAATAATCAAATTTAAGTGCAATTAAATCAAACTAATATATATATTAAATTTAAAAAAAATCGCAAATGACCTCAAATTAAACTATTAAAAAACTTTGTTAATTTAGAATATGATATAATTTTATTATAGTATTAAGAAATAAATTATTGTTATAATACATTAAACTTTAAAAAAATCACTTTATTCTATTTTTTCTTGCAAGTTGTTGACGTTCGGTCAACGGTCAACATCCACCATCGCTACAGAGCTCTTTTTTTTTGCTGTGAATTGAATTTGAATTAAAAAATTAGGGCACAAATACGAATTTCAATTATAATTGAGAATCGACGCGTAAGTTGTTGACGTTCTGTCAACACGTTTAGATTTACGTTACGGGCAATAGAAAAATAGTTGTTGCTGTTCATCTCCTTTTTATTTTTTATTTTTCTTTGTGTTTATATTTTCAACAAAAACTACTTAAATTAGTACGTTTATTTATTAATGAGATATCAAATGTCATTTTTTTGGTTTAATTTTCAAAATTTTCGTTAGAATTTGCTGAGGTTCTTCCTTTTTTAATAAATGACAATGACTTTTTCTTAATTAAATAAAATTAAAAAAGAGAATTCAATAAATAAATGTTGCTATTTCTACGACGCTGCTTTTTGCCGTCCGCCACCACATCTCCCACACCCATCCGCCGCCGCCTGCACTGGCTAGAGGTGTCAAAATGCCGGGCCGGCCCAAGCCCATCGGGCTTTGACTGTTACATGAGCCGGACAGACCCAGCCCGAATTTCCAATGGGCCTGGAACTCCCAGGCCCAGCCCGGCCCTAAATGGGCTTTCGGGCTTTCAGGCTTTTTTGACCCGTCAATTTAAATAATAAAAAATATATAAATTTAAATTTAAAATCGTAAATTACTTTAATTAATTAAAGAAACATAATAAACTATAAATTTTCATTAAAAAAAATATTTTAATTAAATTAAAGTCTATAAATTAATTTAACATGATAATTTTATATATTTTTATACTTAAAAGTAATATTTACTCCCTCCGGCTATTAATAGATGTCATACTTTGCTGAACACGGAGTTTAAGAAAATTGTTATTTTTTAATTTTTTAATTAAAAAGTAAAAAGTAAAAATATATTTTAAAAGTGAAAAGTAAAGTAGTTGTGAGTAAAGTTTAAAAAGTAGGTGGGGTAAAGTAGAATAAAATTGTATATTAAAATGAAAAAGTTAGAATAATTATTTCCTTTTTTGGGTGTGTCAACTATTGTTGGACACCCCAAAAAGAAAAGTATGACAACTGTTTTTGGACCGAGGGAGTATATACTAAAATGATAGTTAAATTAATAAATATTATGATTTTAAATTGTTTATTCAAATAAATATGTAAAAATATTAAGTTTTATTATTATTTTTAATTAAAAAAATATTTTAAAAAATTATAAAATTATTATTCGGGCCGGGCCAAAAAAATCAGGCTAACCCCGACACAAGCCCATCGGCCCATCAGGCTTGTCGGGTCGGGCCAATTAATTGGCCCGAATCTTTTTGGGCCTCTATATTTGAGGCCCAAGCCCGTCTGAGTTCGGGCCGGCCCAGTGGGCCGGGCCAGATTTTGACAGCTCTAGCACTGGTTCCTCCGACAACCCTGCTTTCGGCCGAGTTTGAATTGCAAAATAAATTAATCAATGATTGGGTCAAAATGTCATGCATGAAAATTCAATTTGTACAATAATGAGTGGGCTCTTGTGTTCTGGAGAAGAAAGTGGCCAGTAGCCGCGGCGGAGGGGTGTAGGGGATGGTGGTAACGAGCGGCAAGAAGCAACTAGGAAGAGCAGCAGTGTTCAATTTTCCGTCTTAATTCTAGTTACTTGTCAATTATCACGATTCTACATTAGCAAATTTTAACAGATTACTAGAAAATGAGACATTCGTGTCTTTAAAAACACAAGACCAAGATTGGATTCGCCAATTTTATCAAATTATACAACAAATTATATTTTTACACTACTATTTAATAAATCATTTTTTTTCAATACAAAAAATGTTAAATTGTCAATATTAATGTTTCAAGCATAATTGGATCTTAATATTCGCAATTGAGATTTTACTATCAATTTAATTCTCACCACTATAAAAGGAGATGAGGTGACTGAAATAATTAGGGCTTCGCACAAATATTAAGCCACAATTTGAAGAAGAATTTCATGTTCATAATCAAAATCCGAACAAGACCAACAACAAAAATCTTGTAAAGATGGCCAACGACAAACGTGAGTGGTTCACATCGCAAATATGATCAAGATGGTGGTGGTAGTCGACAGAGTGCGTGCCAGGAGAGAGTGTGTAACGCCCGATTTCAATTTTGTAAAATAAAGGGGAAATCTTTAAAATAAAATAATTTATTTAAAAATAACATTTAATTAAATGAGGTGTTACGTAAACTAGATTAATTTTCCAAGATCAGAGATACTTTTCAAAATAAATAGTGTACTTAAAAAATAGAGTCGAGTTGTTAAATCAATTGAAATATAGTCGTAAAAGTTTAAAATAAATAATAGCATAACTGAAACATGTGTCATTGTGCCCAAGGGCGGATCTAGGGGTGGTTGGGCCGGGCTCCCCCACTAAAATATTTATATCTACTAATTTTTTCAAAAATTTTTTGTAATTTAACTGGTCAACCTCTTACCTTATGACCAAAAAGTTGAGGGTTCAAGCCCTTTATAGCCACCCTACCTTTTTCTTTTTACATTTTATCCCCCTTACTTTTTTATTCTAGATTCGCTCTTGATTGTGCCGCATCCTCGTCACGCCTGTCGAGTCCCTCGTTCATACCTAAAAAAAAATCGTTGATTGGGGTGAGCTCAACGTACTCAGTAGAAGTAACTTATTTTAATATCATGAATCATATCATCAATACATGACATACATATAAATAAAGAACACATTAATAGCATAACATATAAACATCTTCTTAAGCATTCATACCTGTACCTCGATCGTAATGTCTCGCATGTAATATATACCTCGAATATATGTATACCCATGGTCGTCACCATGGCCTCACCCTAGACCGTCGTCATGGGCCTCGTGTATATATGTACCTCGTGTATATGTATACCTCGTTTATATGTATGCCATACCCATGACCGTCGCCATGGCCTCACCCGAAGACCGTCGTCATGAGCCTTGTATATATATGTACCTCGTGTATATATATACCTCGTGTCATTGAGCCTCGTGTATATATAGATATATAGTACATCGCCTCGTTTACATTTCATTATAAATATGCATACATTATCAATCTTCATACACATGGCATATCATATCATTAACATATAATCGCATTGTACACATAAATATCATATAATTATTCATTCACGTAAATACACATACGCACATAAGGATACCATAAAACATGAGAAAAAGATAAAAAAAAAACCCTATCTTGTAAATGTGTCGTGCTAGTACAACCTTAACCCCAAATAAAGTACTAACTTCCTAGTGTCTTGTCCCCTGTGGAAGTGAATTGAAACTCTCATTAAACTTCCCACTGGGCCCCTTAATATTATTTATATATTGTCAATTTTATCAGCATGTCGTGTGGGTTTGTTAAAGCATGTACAATGGTACCAATTTTTTTGAGTTTGAACTCATTTAATTGAACTGTAACCATTGCAAGAGTGAGTTCAGTTTAATTTATCCATATGACCCACTCTATTGCAAATTCTGAAATAAATCGAGTTCAAAGGTATGGACTCAATTTTTTTATTTATTTTTTACAAACATTGACACATGTCCTTAGTTAATTGGTCTGCCACAAGAAAATGTATCACACTCTCCATGTTGGCAAGAAAAGCTTGAATTAAAGTTGTAATTTTTATTATTAATATTAAAAAGTAGTGGACTCGTAAAATGAGTTCAAACCGAAAAACCAATGTGTTGACGAGCAGAAAAACCCGGGTAAAAAGGCCCTTTTTCTCTCTCGTAAATTCAAGAAATGTGTTTGAGGATTGAACTAACAAAACCGCGCGCTCTGCAAAACTGGCTCCTCCGGGCTGCTTACCTGGATGAATAAAAATAAGATATAATACAATGTAAATGATAAATAGTTCAGTTCATTTATTGATTAAATTGATTAAAAAAAATAAAAAATAGTCAATTGGTATGAATGAGTAACCATTGTACATCATAAGGATGTTATAATTTCTATTCACTGTTCTAAGAAACGGCCCACCATAAATTTGGAATAGGGGACTCATCATTATGATGCAACATTATTTACAGTAGAAGAGTTCGAAAGTCGAAACCCAATACTAGATACTAATTTGAACAATTAATCTCTGACGGACAAGGTAAGATTTAATATTCATATAAGTATTATACTTTAATTATAATTTATTTTCACCCATTAATTTATACAGTCCCTCCAGATATGTGACTAAGAAATAAAGGGTGCAATGGTAAGCTCTACTAACAGTACTTGTAGCTAGATTCGAGTTCAAGTTCGTCAAGCTCCACTAACAGTACTTGTAGTTAGATTCGAGTTCAAGTTGGTCAAGCAATACACTGGAGTAATTATTTTATTCCGATTTCCCCTTTCTAATCTGTTTCATCTTTTTTTATCCGGGGTAAACTACAACAATATCACAGGGGTGCTATTTCATAACTAAGGGAGAGTTTATGGGTTTGAATTTCATAACATCACAGTATTTTCAGCCTTGTTGAATGTATCTCTCTCTCCAATGTCTCCTTTATTTTATTTACTTTTGATAGGTAGAGAGTATAAATTATAGGATTGCTTAATAAAGTTTGTTAAAACTACTCCTAACAACATTAAGTAAACTTTTTAGTTTTGACTTAAATTTCATAATAATATAGTCTAATTAGTTTAAAAATTATTATTATTATTATCACTCTTTTTACATACGGGTGTTACACAATGAAACGAAACAAGAGAATGGGATGTAAGAGGAGTACTCGGCAGTTTAATATTACACCAATAATCAAAACAAAATGACTTAAAAATAAAAACTCGAAAGCTTGTGATTATACCAATAATTGTGACTACACTCATAATCAAAACATATCTCAAAAATGAACACTCAAAATCTTTAACAAAAATTGTTAAGCGATTCATCATACACTCATTTGTCTCTCTCTAATAGAGATGAGGGAGCCATTGACATAAATGTTCTAACAACCTGTTCGCAATCATACACTCATTTGTCTCTCTCTAATAGTCAAGAGGGAGCCATTGCCATAAATGTTCTAACAACCTGTTCGCATTAATCCATCGATTGATTACATAAAAGTGGTTATAAAATAAAAGTATTCGTTCCCAGAAAACCTAAAATAAATTGTCAAACCATTTAATATACTTTTTAAAATTAACAATTTAATATATTTTTTAGAAATAAATATGAACAAAATTGAAATAATTCAGAATAGTCAGTTTTTTACTAAAACTATTAATTTATTATATCATGCCTCACTAAAACAAATCTGCTGCAGTTGTAATAAAATTATGGCTCAGAAATAATGAAATTTAATCTCATAGACTAAAGTCTCTGAAGTCTGACATGTGTATTGCTTTCATAAATCATCACAGCACAAAAATCAAATTAAAAATAAATAATGAAAATAATGAAAATAAAAAATACAAACAGCAGCTCTCATAATCATAAAAGAATTTCTGCTCATGAAAATTTAATCGGTATAGCGTATATCGCCTAAAAGGCAAGCAATCACAGAGCTACTTCAATACAATATTTTTTATAAAAATTACAAAATTATTTAAAAATATATAAATCAAAACAAAGAAATAAATTGAAGATGAAAATACAAGATCAGAGATTGGTTAAATTAAAGTCTCAGTCACGGATTGTTCAGAAACACGGACCAAATAAATTGCTCATCACATCTCAAAATTATTATTTTAAAATTCCTGCGATTATTCATAAATTGAAAAATAAAAATATAAAAATTGATATCATCAGAGACTTAAATACAATAATCATGGTAAAAAAAAATTTACCTTTCGTATTGTTGCAGTATTTTTCTCATCACCTGATTTTATTTTTCAAAAAAATAAATAAAATAATAACAATATATATATAGAAAAGAGGATGAATCAGGTATGTTGTTTTTCTGAATCCCTCATCGGAGTCATTATATATACTGTGAGAAATGCGATTAGGGTTTTGTAATTTGGAAAGCCCTACGCCGCTCAGTTGGTCATTACGAACCCAATTAGTATGGGCCGTGATACATGGGCTTTGTGGAAGCCTGTTATTATTAGCCCTCCACAAATGGGCCATTTTTCATCCATTCCTAAAAAATTAGTGTTAAAAAATTTGGATGAAAAATAATTTAAAGAGATAATATCAGAAAATATTATGCCATTTCACGTTTAATCTTATAAATTTATGAAAACATCAAACACTTGTTTTATTTGTGATTTTTTCAGTGAAATTTCTCAAGTTAGTCGTACTCGAAGCCTACAAGATTGCTTATTTTAAGTGTTCGATTATTCTAGATTATTCTATTTTAAGTATGATTTCGATTTTCGCCGCAGCTTGAGCTTATTTCCGGTAAAATACTCAACAGTACAAAATCTCAACCTCATAATCAACTTCAGTTTAAACTCTTAAACTTGTTAACGGACAGAAAAATCCGGTCAAGACTTCTCTACTCCGGTAATCAATATAGATATTTTGAGGACTAATTTAGCAAATGTTTCTTGTTTCAAAATAAAGGAAGAAAACTTGTATAAAAATGGTATGTATTTATTGGGGAGAAAGTGAATGAATCCCTTTGTACAAAATCCCTACTATTTATAGGGTTACTATTAAGTTTTACAAATGGACTTTTCCATATAATAGTCTATTTCTTAAAAAGGAAAAAAAGGAAATTATGCCCTCGAGTCTTCGCCGCCTTAATGCCGGATGGGCAAAGTGGCGGCCGGGATCATCTCCTGTTGATGTTATCTTTGAGAGGAGGATATACTCTTTTACGCTTGGCGAATCATGGTCGGTTATTAAGAGAAATGATCCAACTCTTTGGGCAGAAGTGACACATCCCCTTAGTCATCTTCGAAAGGCTTGATGAGGCTCGCGTCCGGTCGGTATTAGACATCAAGCCGGAAATTACAGCTTCCGGGGCGATGAAAATGGGGCACAACAAAACTCAACTTCAATATAATCACTACTTAATTCAACATGAAACACAAATGTTCACTATAAGGATTTTACGATGAATGACGAAATTAAATCGGTTTTAAGCATGCTCTCAATTCATGGTTGATTACTTGATTCAATCTTCTAATACATAGTACTTTCTTCCTCCTACAAAAGTTGAAACACTTTTCTAGTTTAGGTGCCCCACAATAATTGATACAACCCAAAAAAAGAAATAATATTCTAAAATTTTCATTTAAATACTATTATTTTACTCCTAATTTATTCACTTATTTTTTAAATTTCACTAAATAGTTTATTTTTCAACTTAAAAATATATTTAGATTTATTTTTTAATAAAAAAAATCAAAAATTAACATTTTTCTTAATCTATTGTTTATCGTATAACATTATCTATTTAATATATAAATTTAGACTTTGCTGATAACAAAAAAATTACACTACAAAAACTTTCACACTACAAAAACAACATGTTCACACTACGTGACTTTTAATTATGACTGACTTTTAATTCAATTACTTAAATAATAATTACATATTCAGTAAATTGTTCAAATTCCATATATAATAATAATCGAAATTATAATACTTGACCACTACATTTACACTACAAAAACTAAACATGTTACCCAGACAAAGTCAAAAATGTCTTATGTGGCTTTTCTTTAACATTATTAATTATGACTGACTTTTAATTCAATTACTTAAATAATAATTTCATATTCAGTAAATTGTTCAAATTCCATATATAATAATAATTAAAATTATAATACTTGACCGATTTCCATAAATAATTAATCTAATTGATTTGTTATTAAATCTCTTACTTTTATATATATATATATATATATATATATATATATATATATATATATATATATATATATATATATATATCAAAATAACAATATAGAATAACTCAATTATACCGTAATAAACAAATCAATTAATACGTATTAAAAAAATTAATTGTCAATTAACCGAGATTTGAGATTTATGATTTATAATTTATAATATAATAATAATAATATTTATAATACGATAATTATAATTGAGTAACAGATTCAAAACTCTTTATATATATATATGAAGCTCAAGTAAATATTATAATACATAAATAAATTCAATATATATATATATATATATATATTAATATATATATATATATATATATCCCATATAATTAATTTATATTATGGTTAACATTAGGTTTTTATTCAGAAAAAATAATAAATAATGATGAAGAAAAAAAAAACATTTTGAACGTAGAAACTCATTCAATATATATTAATATAATGATTAGTCTATTATTTTATTTAAATTTTGCCCCAATTCATACTACTCCTACAAATTTACAGCATCTGCAGAAAAAGAAAGAAAGAAAAAACCTCCGAGCTCCGATCAAGAAAACATGAAATGCGTGTGGGGGAGAGAGACAGAACCAACTGTTAATGATTTTTGATATTCAAACCCAAACCCATTTCCGTTACACCAATTCCGAAACCGAAAATGAAAAAGCTAAAGAAATACTATCTGCATTTCAAACACCCACCTCCGAACGGAGCGGAAATGGATCTTCCCACTCGCTCTCGCCTCCGTCTTCACCCTCTTCATCGTCTTCCTCGCCACGCTCACCTCCCCCGATGGCACGCCGCTCGTCCCCCTCCGCTCACCTCGACGCCGAGTCCACGGCCGAGGAGCGCCTCGATCTGTGCAATTACGTGGATGCCCACTCCGTTTTCCTCCGATTCGGAAACGTCCGGGCGATCGCCAGGGCTAATCTGGTCACCTACCGCGGCCCGACGATGGTGGCGATGACCCTGCACGCGGCGGCGATTTTGCTGAGGGAATTCCGGGATTGGGATTGGTTTATCAATCTCAGCGCTTCCGATTATCCACTGGTTACACAGGATGGTAATGATTTAAACCTTTTATTTTCTCTAGTTTTTTTCTTCTTCTAAATAAATATAAAATTGGAGCTGATTTTGTGAGTTCGTCTCGATGCATTAGATTTGCTGCACGCATTTTCAGACCTACCAAGAGATTTGAACTTCATTGATCATACCAGTGATATTGGCTGGAAAGAGTTAGTTTTCTTATCTTCTTCTTCTTCCCCTTTTTTAGATAGCAAAATTATCGTGGAAAAGTAATTTATGGATAATATTACATTAAGGTCTCAGAGGGCAAAGCCAGTTATTATCGATCCGGGACTTTATCTGAAAAAAAAAGGCAACGTGTTTTGGATTACACAGAGAAGAAGTGTGCCCACAGCTTTTAAGCTCTTTACAGGTGAGCTTTTTTTCTTTTTGCATTATTATCAATCTTGCAAAATGTCAATGAGTTTATGCATATTCTTATGATGGGTTGTCGAGCGAAGTTTGGTGCTTTATCTTGTCAAGCCATTCCGAGTAAACAATGTTTTCAAGTGTGTTCCTTATTTCTTTCTGTTGTTGTAATTTAAGCGGCATTTCAAGTAAGTCTCAGTAATAAAAAAATGCTCGTTATTTAGTAATCTTACTATTATGAGGTCTGGAAAGTACTTTGGGTAACGTCGTTTTTAGTCTGATACTTTATGTTTCCAGACGAGTGAGTGTATAAAAATCTAGAGGAAATTATTGTAATTTAAGCTAGTGATCTTAATCCATTTTCATTGTATTTCATGTTCTAAACTTTAAACAATAACAAAAAGTTCAAAAGTGAGTGAGGATTGCAATAGATAACCTTCCAGAACATATTCTTTTACTGTTTACCGACCACCGTCAAATTTGAGTTGTTATTTGGCATTTATGACTCGTCCGACTTATCAACTGGCAGTATCAGCTACGCTCAGTTGAGGATTGAAATAGATGGAATTCCCCAGTGAGAGAATTTAGCATTTCATTCTTTAACACTACAGTTCTTTTTTAATTGGTGTGAAATTAAAACCATCCCAATGTCAGCTTGCCCAATCGTTTTTCGTATTATTCTTCTTGAAACTTTGATGCGTTGTATAGTTGAACTTTGCTCCAAAGTGTCGTACATGAAATAATTAATTACCCATCTACAAGGGGGCATTATTATTTTCTCCATATAACTGCTAGCTAGACCTGTAAAAAACACACGGGAGATTCATTATAGTAGTTTGCTTCACATTTAGGTGGTTAATTTGTTACTGATAATGAACAACAATAGATTAAAGGAGATCAAGAGGCCCATATATTGACGTAATAGTGATCCCAAACAAGCCCTTAGGCCCTTCCTTTTATAACTAAACAAAACTCCAGGGAATTAACTTTTTCGTAATTTTTCCTGTATAATTATATGATTTTTTTATCATCCATCTGAACTTCTCCTTCCATGAAGGATCCACCTGGATGGCACTTTCCCGTTCTTTCGTCGACTACTGCATACACGGATGGGACAACTTACCAAGAACAGCCTTAATGTACTACTCAAACTTCCTATCCTCTCCGGAAGGCTACTTCCACACCGTCATCTGCAACTCCGCTGACTTCCGGAACACCACGGTCAACCACGACCTCCATTTCATCTCCTGGGACAACCCTCCCAAGCAGCACCCGCACTACCTTGCCACGGGCGACATGCAGAGGATGATAGCCAGCAACGCCCCTTTCGCCAGGAAGTTCCATCGCATGGATCCAGTGCTCGATAGAATCGACGAGGAGTTGTTGTCTCGTGGAGTGGGAATGCTCGTGCCTGGCGGTTGGTGCTTGGGTGGTCGGGAAAACGGGACTGACCCTTGTTCGGTTGTGTCTGATGATAGAAATCTGATGGTTCTTAGGCTGACTGAGGGGGCCGATAGATTGAAGAAACTTTTGAAATCTCTTTTGTCGGATGATAATTTCAAGCCACGGCAGTGCAAGTAGAGGAGTCTTGGTCGAGGGGCGGTGGCACTTTGTCGGAAATACCCCTGAGGTTTGGCTTATTTCCTTTTGTCTCACTCATAGGATCTTAACCTCAGGTTTTCTTTTTCTATGTAAATTTGAAAGTGAAGCTGAACTTTTCTGTAATTACATGAAAAGTCAAGGGGTACTTTTTGAAGAAAACTTAAACTTCAAGGGGTGTTTTTTTATATATAGATAATTGCAATGAGGCCAAACATCAGGGGTAGTTAACTTCAAGGTGATGTGAAGATAGATGTTCGAGATTTGCTTGACTTTGTCTCAATCGGTTTCTTAGGTTGTAGTTCCTCGTCTGGCGACAGAGTTTTATGATAGCAGAGCTTGTTCGAGCAATGCACTGAGGAATTTCTACAAGAAAAAAAATGATCAAAAACAACGTGCGAGCTTTGCTGTGCTGCCTGTCGTGAAATTCACGGTGTCGATCATTTGTACCTAATTGTGTAAATGAGGTGGTTTTAATCTCTGTAAATTTACTTGTTCTCAGAACATTTTTAGTTTATCCAGCAGTTATTTCTTACCAAGTTTCTTAGTAATATAATGTCATTTGAACTTTAATTGATGTTGTTCTCGACTGATCAGCTCAGTTCGTTTGCAGTTCTACCGAAAACAACAGAAAAATTAAAAACAGGAACGAGTATTCACGAGGAGGAGATTCGCCTAGTAAGAATGATGAAAACAAGGTAAGCGCTCGTCCAGGCTGGTAACTCGGGACCAAATGCTCAGAGATGGGATTGTTCTTCCTGTGTATCCAAATATCAGGGATTTTATTCCTTCCCCGCGTTTATGGGGAACAATACTCTCTTCTGAAGCAACAATTCTACGGCATTTCTATATACACCTTGATTTCTTTTTCCCACTGTTATCAGGTTTCTTTGAGACCAAATTTTGGATTTCTTAATAAATACTGTGCACACACAAAAACGAGTGAGGGGACGGATAATCTTTATTAAGAAAACAGTACGTAGCTCTTTTGAACCGCACTCAAATATATTCACACGACTTAAACTATATATTCACTATATTCTCTGGGCAACACTTCAACTACATCTCTCGAACAACAGCTCTAAAAACGCAACTAGAACTCAAAACGCGGGTAAAAGAAAATTAATCGAACTTCCTTGACAATTTTACAAACACACAATAAAAATAAAACAGGGTATTTCACTACATTTAAAATAGGACATTTCATTATTCATTCCTTTTACAAGTATTTTACTGAAATAGAGGCGGTATAGGGAATACACTAGGGCAGTCATAGCATACCCTAGTGCGACGAACCCAATCATGACCAGCAGAATGATTTCTACCGGGATGGTGGGGATGGTGGCGGTTTCTCTTTTGCTGCCACCTATCAAATTATCAAATATTGGCTGGGATGGTGATGGAGATGGACTTCCACCATTCAAATATAATTAAATATTTACTTCCATTTTATTATAATTTAATATACTAAATTAAATTTACGTGCATTTTACTATAGTTATAATTTAATATACTAAATTCAATTTACGTGCATTTTACTATAATTATAATTTAATATACTAAATTCAATTTACGTGCATTTTACTATATTGATTTTATTTACTTTAACATTTTAGAAGATTTTCGTAATATATTTTCCTAATTAATAATTCAATTTAATAATAATTAAAATATTAATTATTTAATATTGCCACGTGTCGCATTTTGATTGGCGGTGTACCGAAAGCCCGGTACACCTTGTGTAATTGTATCATCTTCTGTCTAGTTACTCTTTAGTAAATTTCCAAGAAACAACGTAGGAAGTTACTCTTTATTAAATTTCCAAGAAACAACGTAGGAAGTTACGTACTAGGAAGTTTAAAACACGTAGGAAGTTATCCTTTAGTAAATTTTACACATAACTATGAAGTTTCCATTAGTAATAGGATGTTTAAAATTTTACTAAAATTAATAACTTTAAATTCTACTAGTTACTAGGAAGTTTAAAATTACCACGTGGTTTCGTAGGAAGTTACACTTTTAATTTTATTTAGGAAGTTACTCTATTAAAACAATCAAAACTATATTTTAAAGTGTAATTTTTTTATTTCATTAGGCCCTTTGTGTAATTGTAATTATTGAATTTAATAAGTTGTAGGGATAATTGTAGGTTAGTAGCTGAACTATAAGCACTTTTGTATTTTGATTACCCAACTTGCATTCTGTACAACCGAGTAGCTGAACTTTGACGAATTTGTACTTTCATGCAAAAATGAGTTTTTTCCGGCGACACGTGAAATTCACGTGATTATGTTTTCCAGGTGTCGCGATTTCAGTAGCTAGAGAAGGAAAATTACTTGAATAACCCTAAGGCTTATTAATTATATTAATTATAAAATCTTATATATTAAATTATTAAAACTTATATATTAAATTTTTAAATTATTTCTCCCTCATCCCCAATTCAATCCACCTGCGCCTACTTCTTCAATCTCGTCTTCGAGAGATCGCTTTCAAATTTAAATTCCAAATTAGTTTTAGTACAATATTTAATTGTGATTCAATGATGAAAACATTTGATTCGTTTTTCAATCGGAATTCGCCGCCGTATCCGAATCGGAAAAATTCGACGATGAAGATCTGGACAAGCTATGCGGCCGGTTTACGGCTTGGTAGATTTTCAGCGCCGGGAAAGTGGAAGACAACTTCGGATCTAAATCGGGCGAGTCGAATTTGAACCCCAATTCGAAGCAGGCGCGGAGCTCTTCGAAGTCATCGTCGGTGACGCTGCGGCCGCGCCTCAGGCGGTGGTTTCTCCGACGATTCGTCCACGCCTCATCGTGGAGTATATCCGGCGACCACGAGTGCTGCTTGTACAGAGGCGGTTGGCCTCCTCCGAGGCGGAGACGCGGTTCCGATCTAACATGGATACGACACAGGAGAATGATTTTTTGATTAAACTTTTATTTTCATTTAGTAATGAGGGGAGAAGGAATTTTTTGATTAAACTTTTATTTTTATTTATTAATAAGGGGAGAAGGATTTTTTTTATTGAACTTTTATTTTTATTTATTAATAAGTGGAAATGTCAAAATTACCCTCTCTAAGCTGATACAAAAAAATTACTGATCACGTGCATCTCACGTGTGGCCGGAAACCGCTCATTTTTAAATGAAAGTGCAAATTCGTCAAAGTTCAGCTACTCGGATGTACAGAATGCAAGTTGGGTGATCAAAGTACAAAAGTGTCTATAGTTCAGCTACTAACCTACAATTATCCCTAAGTTGTATGGTTTATAATTATTTAATTTATATTTTAAATAAGAAAAACTCAAAAAAGAATAAAGTATGGATGGAAGCACATATGAATATACACCAAAGTTATAATTAAACTTTTCATATCTTACTATGGGAGGTTCAAAGCCGCAAATCACCTTTCTTGAAGCAATAAATTCTCTTGAGAATCGAGCACTAGGTCTGCATAGATTGCATGCATTCATTTTCACTCATGTGGGGGATTGTTGGAAAAATTGAAATAAAATATTTGGTTTGACCAATATTTGACTGATTTTTTATGGCTAAATATTAATTTAAGTTGGAATTAATTTGTTGATAATTTTCTACGATGTTGCGTAGTTAATTATTATATTTTATTTCGTCAAAATCCGATTTTTCGGTAAGTGATAAATAAATAATGAATTAGCCAAGTGAAAAGACATTATTGAATGAGAATTGTAAGGTTTCATCCCACGTTGAAATGGGATAGATAATAGGGAAGGTGGCGGTTTCTCTTTTGATGCCACCTATCAAATTATCAAATATTGGCTGGGATGGTGATGGAGATGGACTTCCACCATTCAAATATAATTAAATATTTACTTGCATCTTATTATAATTTAATATACTAAATTAAATTTACGTGCATTTTACTATAATTATAATTTAATATACTAAATTCAATTTACGTGCATTTTACTATAATTATAATTTAATATACTAAATTCAATTTACGTGCATTTTACTATATGAACTGTTAAGAAGTCAAACTTATTCATTATTACTAGACCCTTTTGTAGTTTGCTACTAAGAAGTCAAACTTATTCATTACTAGTAATTTAATCCCTGTGCGATGCACAGGAATATTTAATGTAAAATTTTAATTTAAAAAAATGATATCTAGATTATCATATTATAAAATTTTAATTTAAAAAAAATGATATCTAGATTATCATATTATTTTGTTTTCAGTATCACTTAATATTTATTAAAATATAATTTAAAATATGTTAACCAAATTTATTTTATTAGTTTATTTATAAACAAAATTAGAAATAATACGTTAATTTTTGTAATTAATTATTTTTGTTATATTAGTTAATTGCGTAATTTATGTAATTAATGATTTTTATAAAATTTCGCAATTGGTAATTAATTAATTAATTTTATTTCTTTGCGTAATTGCATACAAAACATACTAATTAATGGAAAATAAAAATATATTGCGTAAATCACATGACATATTGCGTAATTATTGTAAATTAATTAATAAGTTTTATTCCTTGCGTAAATGCATAAAGAAATATATTAATTAATGGAAAATAAAAACATACTGCATATAATGTGTGCAAATAAGAAATATATTAATTAATGGAAAATAATAACATACGGGATATAATGTGTGCAAATAAGCAAGAAATTTATTGCTTTGAGAAATATATATTTTGTAGTTTATATAAATTGGGAATAGATATTTATTTCCATATATCAAAAAAATTGCATATATTATTATTTTTTTTCGAATCTTTAAATAAATTGGGAATAGATATTTATTTCCATATATCAAAAAAATTG
This sequence comes from Euphrasia confusa, assembly GCA_954870475.1. Lineage (NCBI taxonomy): Eukaryota > Viridiplantae > Streptophyta > Magnoliopsida > Lamiales > Orobanchaceae > Euphrasia > Euphrasia confusa. The sequence continues at coordinate 27,103,632 of OX940967.1, forward strand.
CATATATTATTAATTATTTTCGAATCGAGAATTCATTAACATGTAATTACAATGTTAAATAGATATATCATATTAAATAATATATTAAATTTAATAACATATCCAAAAATATTACTAAAGAGTTCCTAATAAGTAGCTATATGTCAATAGGTCAAATGGAGTATTCATTAACATGTAATAACAATGTTAAATAGATATAAAATATTAAATAATATATTAAATGTAATAACATATCAAAAAATATTACTGAATGAATACTCAACCAAGTATTTTATCTAATTATTTAATTATCCGTTTATTATTGTGAGATATTAATTACGATTAATAAATAAAAATACCGAAAAACTTTTATTTGATTACAAAATAATAGGTAAAACTTTGAATAAAAATAAAATAAAAGCAAAATAGAACAATAAAAATAAATACACAAAAAAATCAAATATTACAATCATAATTTAATTTGTATAAATGTTAATTTGCGTGGTTAAAATGTGAAAGAGCAGAAGACACAAATTGCAACTCTGTTCTTCGGGCAGAAAACATCATAGGTCGAGAAGGTAGCTTGTTCAAGGTCGAAAGACGGTATGTTCGACTCAACCTTCTGAAGAGCGACGACGACTTCAACTTACTGTTGCGACACCTCAGCAAACTAATCGCTTCTGAGAAAGACTTATTTCACATGTGAATAAATATTTGATAAGAGATCAATCTCCAGTTGATAAAACTTGTTTCATGTTATGTAATAAACGTGAATTAAATTTGTGAAGAGGTGAATGTCACTATTGATCCTACTGCTTACTATGACTATAAAGTTTTATATATGATTGTTTATTTTAAATAATAAATAATTTTGGGTTCTTCGTAAACTAAAATCAATTTGGGTTCTTTGTAAAAATCAATTCATTACCTCATAAATTCTGTAAAAAATACATAGAAATTAAACAATTATTACATAATTACAAATAAACTATAATGAATCAAAAAATTACATTAATGAGGAAGTATTCGAACATCCTTATATCATGAATCCCGAAAAAAGTAGATAAAATCTAAAGACAATATATAACAAAAAAAAAGTTAATTAGTCGAAAATACGTACCTCATGAATCCCGTAAAAAGTAGTAAATAATAAAAAACAATACAGTATATTTCGATCATAAATAAACTTTTTAACACAATGGGTTGCAAAAAAAATTTTTTAGATCGAATTAAGACAAAAACGATGGTAATAATGAAGAAGAAATAAACCATTTAAATAAAACTTCGTGAACTATAAATTATATTAATATAAATTAATTATTGGATTAAAGATTAATCCAATTAATAAGATTCCATAAAAATATCAATTGATTTGTTTATTAACGTATAATTGATTTTTTTTATATTGTTATTTTAATATATATGGTAAGAAATGTTATAGAATTGATGGATTAAGTAAAAAATCAATTACATAACTTATTTATAGAAATATGTCAATTAATATAATTTAACAATTTAAGGAAATGATGACTATCTTAATCTTAATTTCGGTTATTATTAATTAATTATGGAAAAGGGTAAATAATTATAATTTCGGTTATTTGTATTTATGGAATTTGAAGAATTTAGTGAATATATAATTATTATTTAAATAATTGAATTAAACGCCAAATCATAATTATTGATAGTAAAAAAAAAGCCACATAAGTAAATATCGACCAATCAAAGCATTGTCTGTGCCACGTAGTGTGAACATGCTCATTTTTTGTAGTGTATTTTTTTGTGTTCATGACACTGTGATCAGAAAAGTCTGGATTTATATATTATATAGATTACTAGACCCTTTACTAGACCCTTTTGTACGTCTTAGAAAAAAAGCTCCTATAAATATTTTCATTATTATAGTCATATGCATCCTATATTTTCAATGATACCCTAATATATAAATATAAAATAATATAAACTCTTTTATGTAAGAATATAAAAAATATAGAACCCTAAAAATAAAAAATAAAATGAGTATTTTTTCTAATAATAACAATTAGGAAGTCTTAAACTAATAATAACAATTAAAAAGTCTTAAACAATAAATTTTTTAAAATTTTACTATGCGGTTTAATACTACTAGTCTACTACTAACCTGTACATATTATTTTAATATATTTTCAATGTTATATAAAGAATTGGAAATGCTTGAATATGATTTTTTTTTATAAACTTGATCAAAATAATTATTTATCCTTATAAAAAAAAGTCTTGACTCCTGCATTATTTAATATTTTAGAGTTTAGTACTCTCCCAACTTGTTCGATAGAAATGTTAAGGCACAATACATAGTCTGTATATTTCGATGCATTAAAGGAAAGACTACTGAAGCTTTCTATAAATGGAGATGAGAGGAAATAAATACATTATATATTATTATCTCAATCATAGTGGCTCGTTACATGACTCGTTTAAATAGAGAAACCGTTCACCTAAAACCCTAGAGAATAAGGTAGGTGACACACGGATGGAGGACACGTACGTACAATAATCAAACAATACTAATTGAGGGTAGCTAAGTAATTACACAGGTATTTGAATTGGGGGTGAATTGGAAAATTAGGGCAAAATTAGGTCAGTCTAATTTGGGGAAAATCTCAAATTACACAGCTGCGATGTAGAGTTCATTGACTTTCTTTATACAAGTTTGAAGCGGAAAAAGTATTAATTAATAAAATATGAATCATACTCTTGTATACAATATAATTCAATATGTGAAATTCTATGGTATCCAATTTTAACTATTTTTTATGGATTAAAGACTACTTTTGAACTTATTCTCAATTCGTTGTTTAAGTTCAGTTCACTTCAAATCTATTAGGACATGTTCTTTTGGACTGAAATCGGATGAACGGAACTGAACTTAAGCGATTCGAACTTAACTTAACAGAATCGATGATATGACCTGAACTAGATTGATTTTTTTTTTTATAAAAAACAATAATAATTTTTATAAATTTTTAAATATTTTTAAAAAAATATTAATATTATTATGACAGTAATTATATTGTATTTAAAATTATAGATTGAAATTATTTATTTTTTATTTTTTTTAATTTAATTTAATCGAGCTGTGAATTGCCGATGTTACGCTCGATTTTATTGTTGCTTTTGGAAATGGTTTGGTATATTTTATGTCTATATGTGTACGATTATCGAGGTATTGCTTATTATTGTGTTGACAAGGCTTACATGTGATGTACTCGAGTTTTCATGTCCAAATGTAGGATAAACGAGACTAAAACAAGATGACGAGCCGAATCGGAATCGCAGCAACTTCGTAGCACAAGCTGCTATTGATCGTCGAGAACTAGAGACCGCGACATATATGGACGCGAAGATCGTGAAGTCTAGTTTCCATGGGATTTTGAATCACGCCAATCGGAGATCAGATGAAGAAGATATGACGAGAATCGAGAAGTCGCGCATACAATACCTCGATAATGGCCTGCGACACCAATCCATGTCCGGCGACAATATGGAATTGCGAGCTACGAAAATCGAGTTGAAGCGACGAAGTGGTCCAGTGCACCTAGCCTTCGAGCGACGAAGATTTCCGCGGACGACGACGAATTGTCGGCCAACATTTATATCCCGTCGGCCGACAATGGACTTGTCGGGCGACAATAATAAGCCGTCGCCCGACACCAAGCACTGGGATTGACCGAGTCGCGACTGCACTGCGCACCTTCGGGAGAAATGATATCCCGACTTCGTTAACTGTTGGATCAAACCGAATTTTGGATATGATGTGGAGAACTTGTAGATCTACACGATCAACGGTCACTTTTGTAATATCGAATCGGGTGAAGGATATAATAGCCGTCGAAGATGAGACGCGAACGGGGGATAGAATGAGTTGACCGCGAGAAATTGGTTGACCGAGCCTTAACTAAGTATTGACTGAGCTTTGACCATACATTTTTAGAATTGATTGAGGGTAGAAGAGTCATTTCAAGCCCATTTTTTTGTGGGAAAAGAGGAGAAACGGTTACTTACATATGGGGGAGTATAAAAGCATAAAAATCTCTCTTCCTCCACACACTTTTCATACCACAAAACATTTATAGAAATCGAGAAAGAGAAGAGTGAAAATCGAGATTGGAAATCATCTTTCCTACTGATCGAGCTTCCATTAACGACGGATTCGAGCTTGGATCACGAAGGAGACGAGAGATTCATCATCTACATCGATCGGCTACATTCTCTACTCTTTTTCCTCTTTTACTTTATTGAATTTTCTCATTTCTAGTATTAATTTCATTCTTAGATCGGCTAGATTCATCATTTACTTTATCGCATTAAATTTGCATGATATGCAAATATCATGCAAGAGATTCATATATGAATTAATTAATATTGATTCTCAAAATATATTTTGTCAATTCCCGCTAATGACGTTGTAAAAGATTGTTGTAAAAGATTCATATGAATGACAAAAATTTTAATGCGATATTTATGATGACAAAGTAATATCATATCAAACATTGATGTATTGAAATAAAATGAAAATTATATTATATGCTCGATATATATATATATATATATATATATATATATAATCTCAATACAAAACTTCAATTTTAGATTGATAATGGAAAGAAAATTATAGATGATTGATATTAACAACCAAAAAATAATAACAAGGGAACAAAAAAACAGAGCCTGTAACAATAATTCTTCCTTCCAAAACTCTACTGTACGCACTACATATAAAGGAAAAATAAAGGTGTAGTACCATGTACTAGTTTCTCTCTCCTCTAACAGAATTGCATAAAGCTGTTATATACTAATATAAAGTAAATTAGCAATTATAATTTTCCAAATGCCTTGGCCGAACACGTGCGCCATCACCTCGACGCAAGCTTGGATGGACCTCTTTGCAATTTGCCCTCTTAGGTGTAACAATGATATCATGATATCGTGATAAATTTTCACCACGGAAAATTTAATATTAGTTGATGTGAAAAATGAGATATTTTGATATTTTTTCTCTAATTAAGATTACTCAAAGAATATGAGTCAACATTTGAATTAAAATGAACATGAATTTAATTAAGTCAATAATAAATATCTCTGGTTAAGATCACTCAAAGAATATATGAGTCAACATTTGAAATAAAATGAACATGAATTTAATTAAGTCAATAAAATTATTAGATGGAAATATTGCAACCACAATTATAATCGAATCAATGTGATTTTTGTGTTCATAAATTTGTATTACATAACATGTAACACTTATAATATTCACAATTTTATGATCAATGTTTGGAGCAACTTATTAAAAAAACATTAAAAATATACCAATATAGATATTTTATGATTTTATATAAATTATAATTTAATTAAAAATTGGAGTAAATATCAATGAATTCATAAATAATAAAAAAATAAAAAATATGGCCCAAAAAAAGTTTCAAAATCGCATTGGGCTGGACTGTATTAGGTCTACAAGACATAATATAAAACAAAAAAAAAAAAGAGGACGAGAGAGAAAGAGAGAGGAGGGAGGGAAAGACAGTCAACTGAAAGAAAGTCAAATGTCAAGAGTGATGGTGACGATGAGAGTCTCACGTGACACGCACGTGACACGCACGTGCACCCACTGTCCTACTTGCGATCCCGACGGTCATCCTCTCCTCCCTTCCTTCTAGTCTCGGGCTGTCAGATTTCTCGATTCGATTATCCCCTATTCAATCCGCTTCTGTTCGATTCAACACCATGGCCTCGTCGGTTTGTTAGGCTCGATCGATTAACTTAATTCTGATATTAGTTTTTTTCTGTAACATATTATTTCCTTTGATTTATACCCCTTTTTCTGTTTTTACAGGATTATGAATATGCGAGCTACAACCCCGCTGCTTTTGATATTGCGAATCACTTTTGTGAGATGGCAGCTGACTATCATACTGAAACGCCACATGTTCTGGACTATACTAAATATCCAGGTAATGTGTTGTTTTTTGCATCTATCACTTTTCATCTTGCTAACATCACACAATTGCGAATTTGATAAATGAAACTTACTGGGTATTTTTCCTTACCCAGGCCTGGAGGAGCGTCGAAGATTCTTGTGTACCTATCTGAGTGCTTCAGGTATTTATTACTTGATGTCCATATAATATAATTTAGTTTTGGGCTGATGAGTTTTTCAGGCTGTGCAATTCGTGATTTAATTTTTTTTGAAAAAAGTGGTGAATAATTATTTCTTTCACTTCTCCAATTCTGTTAATAGATTTCGCCTGAAGGATTAGAATTTTGTGCAGGCAAGCAACCTAGTGACAAGGTAGAGATGGAGCAGTTACTTCAGGAAGTCGAGAAGTTTAGTCTTGCTAGCCATCTTCTCTGGGGCTTATGGGGAATAATCTCGGTGTGTTATTTAAATTTCTCTGAGCTAACAAGATTAGTTCATACTGGTTTTGTAAATGCTGAAGCTACAGATTGGATTGCTTTGCAATATTTCTTGTTCAGAGCCTCAGAAATTGATTTTAGAAACATTTTAAATTTAAAAAGTATTCCTAAATTATAATTATAAAACTTATAACTTATGACCCTTAAAGTATAATAAATAAAAATTTAATTTACTATTTTTTTGTTATATGTCAATTTTATGGTAGTTTTTTTATAATACTCAAAACAAAATTATTATTTTTTTTCAAAATTTTGCTTATTTTATTTGTCTTTTATAATTAATTTATTTTAATAAAACATATTGAGCTATTTTCCTTTTTTTAACATAAAAAATTATTTTGAATGGAATTGATGTTCACAATGTTAATTTTTACAATTTTATGGATGATTTATTTCTTTATCCATTCATCTAGTTCTTCAATCCTGATAAATGCTTATATGAACTTTTCGATAAATTGAAAGATGAACACAGACTTTAATATGAAATTATTGTTATTATTATTATTATTCTTTTGAAAAAATGGGTATACTTAGGGTGAAAATAATGACCATAGTTTCTACAAAACTATCACCCCTTCATATTGAAGGATTTTCAGATTACAAATGCCAAAACCTGACTACCTGAGTTGAGAAAGAATATGGTTTGTATCTAATTCTTACTTCTGTGTCCTTCTAATCTCTTCGGTCAGAGTCTCGACAGCTACTCTCCATAACGGGCTTTTCGACCCTGAGATGAATGCATACATTGAAATATGCTACTATATTATATGATGTCTACTCTATGAAAGTTAACTCTTGAATTTATTGTGTTATAAATCAATGTTCATAAGCAAATAATCTAAATAAATATTTTAAACGAGAACTCATTTTCATATTATTTATCTTCGTAAATTTTAAATAAAAAACCATAGTTCAAATCAAACACTTGTTTTATTTGTGGATTTTTAGTGAAATTTCTAAAGTTAGTCGTACTTGAAGCTTACAAGATTGCTTATTCTAAGTGCGTTTTTGGTAGCTCAATTAAAACTATGATTATAATGTTAACTAAATAAACTTATTATTACTTATAAACCACCACCGAATCGCCGTTGAACTTATTATTAATTTCTTTCACTTAATACCCGATATACACTTATATGGCTAGTTCAAGTATATATATATTGACTAGACGAAGGAACAATATTTTAATTCAAGAAATTATAATCGATATACACTTATATGGCTAGTTCAGCATACATTAATACTGACATTTGACAGATAATCGTATCAATTTTATGAATTCAATTCATCTTGTTGAAATGCATTGTATTTCCATTTATGGTCGAAATCAACAAAACCTGGGATGTGCTTCTTGTAAGGGCAGAAACGTATGATATTATTAAATTAAATAAACTTGTTCGAAATATATAAATTTGCACGTGAATTGCAGGAAATAACAAAAATATATTAATTTTTCAATAACTCTTTTATTTTATAAAAAATATATGTGAATATGGCAATTTATAAGAAGACTTGGGTCAACTTGTCAATTTTAATTTGCATTCATCAATCGGCTACAAGGGGAGTATTGGAGAATTAATTATCCACTTGTAAATAATAAAAATTACAATGTTTGAAATGGTATAATCTCTCCTTTAGAAAAATTCCTCCTTCAGATTCTTAAAAGTCAAAAAGTGGCCTTAATTGCAACATAGATAGGTTTAAGGCTACGGATTCCACTCTTATCATTTAAGGCTCTCGACTACATGACTACGGATTCCACTCATATCAGTATATCAGTTGTTAGGAATTAAGCAAATACCTCACAGTTACATACTGTACATGATTATATGAAATCACCAGCGAAACTAAAAAAAAAATCGAGTTGTAAAGAAGAAAAAATAGTGAAACATTGTAAAATCGAAATTAACTTTTATTTTAACACATGTACACGTAGTTATAAAGTGTCTCAGGATACTATAGAACTTTACGAGATGAATGCATACATTGAAATATGCTACTATATTATATGATGTCTACTCTATGAAAGTTAACTCTTAAATTTGTTGTGTTATAAATCAATGTTCATAATCATAAGCAAATATCTAAATAAATATTTTAAACGAGTCATTTTCATATTATTTATCTTCATAAATTTTAAATAAAAAATCATAGTTCAAATCAAACACTTGTTTTGTTTGTGGATTTTTAGTGAAATTTCTCAAGTTAGTCGTACTCGAAGCAGATTGCTTATTCTAATTTCTAAGTGCATTTTTGGTAGTTCAATTAAAATTATGATCCGTTGTTAAATATTGTGCTTTAAAAAAAAACTAATGAACATGAGAAATTTAATAAATATTCGTCTACTTGAACGAATGTTGATTTTTTGTAAACTTAAAAACACTAAAAGAATTGAATTATGTTACACAACGTTTTTTTAATATTGTCTCTAATTTAAACTCTATTCTTTTAGATTGAATCCTTTTCAAGTAAAAACGAACTTTCAAAATTTTATAATAATAATACTAATAAGTTTGGTATATTAATATATTATTGTATTATTAAAAATATTTAATCAATAGGTTGTTTACATAAAAATATTCATTCTTATTAACTGAAATTAGCAATATTGGTAACTGTTGGTACTCCGTAATATACATTAAACACGGTTAAGCATGCATATCCCTGTAAAAAAAATGTTAGTATCGCTAAGAAAAAACCCACGAAGAAATTAGAAAATATATAAATGATAGTACATTAGTACTACATAGTACATATATCTTGATTTGATGGGCCCAATATATTTTGTTTTGGTTGTTCTGTGTTATTTTGTTCAATCCATTCATGGGTATGTCTCTATTTTCTTCCCAATTGCAATCAGATCTAAAATATTTTTTATTTTATTTTTATTACAGAACAACTGAACAAGAATGTCAAGCCCTAACATTTATTTTATTTTATTTTTATTTTGGGTATTAAATCAGGAATGAATTGATGTTCAAATTTGATCCCACCCATGTCACCCAAATGTCTTGGAGTCCAAGGTTCCATTTTTATTTTTTTTTAATTCTGTTTTCTGTTATATATGCTAACAATGTGTAATGATGATAATTTAATTTTACAGGGCTTTTTTGTACAAAGGATTTTTGTCTAATGAAGAATGTGATCATCTCATTTATCTGGTTAGAGCATGTTTTTCTTCCCTTTTTTTCCTTGGAACTTGTGCAATGCTTGCTATGTGTTTGATCATATTGCTGAGTGTATGTAGGCTAAAGATAAACTCCACAAGTCAATGGTAGCCGATGAAAACGGCAAGAGTGTCGAGAGTCAACTCCGCACGAGCTCTGGCATGTTTCTTAACTTGGCTCAGGTTGGCTCAAACAAACACTTTCTCTATTCTCACATAATTTGTACATCATTCATATTATGCAATTATTGTAACTCGTCCTTTACACGGGAAACAACTGTAAATATACTTTCCGGGAATGGGATGGGGATTCGATAATGCCCCAAAAACGACTCGGTGTTTTTCGGGTCTTCAAACTCCAATTTTCGTACCTATACCTTTTCGTGTGCAAATGCATTTTTTTTCAAAGTTAGAATGACATGCCAGCGAATTACTTGTCTCTACTAACATTTCATTCATCGAAGGATGAGATTGTTTCCGACATAGAAGCAAAGATTGCTGCATGGATTTTTCTCCCTCAAGGTATTAATAATATTACTCCATACACTTGCCTGCAGCATCATTTTTTTTATCAAGTACTGTATCTGACTTGCTATGAGTATCGTATAATTTTGTTGTCTAGAGAACGGGGAGAGTATGCAGATTTTGCATTACGAGCCGGGTCAAAAGTACGAGCCGCATTTTGACTATTTTCACCAAGACCACAAGGCCAATCTAGACATTGGGGGTCAGCGAATGGCTACAGTTCTTATGTATTTGTCGGATGTGGAGAAAGGTGGAGAGACGGTGTTCCCTAAGTCAGAGGTCAGTCGAGTTTTGTGTGTTCCTCTATAACCAATCTGTGTACGCATTTACGCTTTTTAAGATTGTTCTTTCGTTTTTCTGATAAACACAAAGGCAGGAAATAGACAGCCTAAGGGCGATGACTGGTCCGAATGTGCAAAACAAGGCTATGCAGGTAAAAACATACTCTTATTATATAGTACTTCCTCTGTCCTTTATAAATTACAAAGAACATCCAACTTTACTATGAGACAGAACGAGTAGTGTTCTAGAAATAACAAAAAACATCCTTATAATTTAGCCTAGCTAATTACAAATCCTACCTCAATTTGTTGACCTAAAAGGGGTTGTTTTTTTTTGTAGTTATGCATGCTTTCCTAAATATGATGATTGATTTACCATTTTTTCTTGGTATTTTTCCGAATAGTGAAACCTAGGAAAGGCGATGCTTTGTTGTTCTTCAATCTGCATCCCAATGCGACAAACGACCCATCCAGTTTGCACGGGGGCTGCCCTGTCATCGAAGGCGAGAAATGGTCCGCAACAAAGTGGGTCCACGTGAGGTCCTTTGTCATGCCACCACCTACGTTTGATGATTGCGTCGACGATAATTTGAATTGCCCGGTTTGGGCCGACGAAGGTGAATGCGATAAGAATCCATTGTATATGATGGGCTCTGAAGCTGGTGAAGGCCATTGCAGGAAGAGCTGTCAAGTGTGCTCTTCTTAGAAACATTACTTTTCAAGAATTACTTTTTAGCCCATGAAGAATCACATAAATGCCAACAACACCATTAGAATAAGGAAAGTGAACTTTTCATACAACAGTACATATTCCCAGCAAACACAACATACATCGACTGTAGCGAGCAAACTAACGAGCAATCGAGTAGTAATTTTCAAATACGACTCGGGGTCTCTTGTCTTAGGAACAACAACGGGAACTCATCGTACTGTTCCAAAAACCCATTCTCTTCGGCTATAGTCTTCAACGACTCGTAAACCTGATACATGGACCACCTATCCTTGGGCCTAGAAACCACGCAATTGCAAGCGATTCTCAAGAACCGCACGATTTCCTCCTCGTGCCCCTTCCCACAAAGCTGCTTATCGATAGTATCCTTAATCCGACCCGTACCCGACACCTGAGTAAACCAATCCACCAAATTCCCCTTAAACATCTCGTCAACTGCACTAACATCAAGAGGCTTCAACCCAGTTGCCAGCTCAAGAAGCACCACTCCAAAACTATAAACGTCCCCTTTCAAAGAAGCAACCGCCGTGCTTGAATATTCCGGAGCAACATATCCGAGCTCGCCCAAGTCCCCGTACACAAAGCTACTCTCGTTAGACTCCGAGGACTTCATGAGCCTAGCTAAACCGGAGTCCATGATCCTAGCGTCGAAATCCTCGTCGAGTAAAACCATGTTCGAGCTAATGTTCTGGTGCAGGTTCGGAGGGTGGCAGCCATGGTGTAGCCAAGCGAGCCCCCTGGCAGCACCTAAGGCGATAGTGAACCTAGTCGGCCAATCCAAGTTACTGGGATTTTCGGACAAGACAGAAGCGAGAGTTCCGTTCGACAAGTGTTTGTAAACCAAGAGCTTTTCCTCCTCGACCAAGCAGAATCCTAGGAGCGGAACTAGGTTCGGGTGCCTCAACTGACCTAACCTCGTCATCTCCATTTTGAATTGCTTTTCCCCTACTTTACATTCGCTGAGCCGTTTCACGGCGAGGGCCGACCCGTCGGGTAAAACGGCCTTGTAAGTCGTTCCAGTCCTGCTCGAGACTACAACACTCCCCGGGCTGAAGTAATTGGTCGAGTCGAGCAAATCGGATAGCTTGACTTTCACAAGGGGCTTTTGGAACAAGGTGACTTGCGTGAGCTTGTGGGCCCTCAGCCGCTCGGCCCAATCGCTACCGCCGCCGGCGGCGTCTCCAGGTGCTCCGATCATCTTCTGTTTAGTTGTTCTCGAGGAACACCACCACCAGAGGCCGAACCCTAGCAACAGAGACGCAGCCGCACCGATAACCCCCGCTGAGATTATAATCCCTAGACTCCTTCTGGTCAGACCGCCGCACGCGCCTAGAGAGCCGCCGCAGAGGCCGCTGTTGCCGCCGAAAGCGACCGCCACCGAATCGCCGTTGAACGAGGGCACTCTGCCCGATAGGTCGTTGTTGGCGACGGAGAACCTCCTCAGCCTCCCCAAATTGGAGAACCGGGGAGGAATATTCCCCGACAACCGATTGTTGTCGAGGATTAGAGTGTTGAGATAGGAGCAATTGGCGAGATCCTCCGGTATGCTGCCGGTGAAATGGTTTCGCGACAAGTCGAGGGAGACCAAATAGGGCACCCATTCGCAGATTCGGGAAGGGATCGAGCCGGAGAGGGAGTTACCGGATAGATCTAGGGTTTGGAGGCTGCTGCAGAACTGCAGCGAGTCGGGGATGTTTCCGGTGAGGCTGAACTCTCGGAGCTGCAATCCGATGAGTCGGTTCTCTCGATCGTTCCAGCACGATACGCCGGAGAATCTGCAGATGAATCCGACGCTGGTGTTGGAGAAGATCCAGGAATCGAGCTGGCTGGCCGTGACGGTGAGCGAGCTCTTCAGTTCGCGCAGGCACCTGACGTCATCCTCCGTGGTGGAGCCGGAGGAAAGCAGGGGGAGCAGAAGCAGAGAGAAGAGTTGGGATCTGAAGAGACGATGGCGGTGGTGATTCATTATTGAAGTGAGCTGCTGGAAGATGAAAATGGATAGCTAATGAACCGTTTCTTTTCGATCTGTAGTCTGTAGATTAGAGTGATCGAAGCTGGTTTTACGGGTCGGGTTTTGTTAATGGGAGCATCATGAAAATATTTTAAAAGGGTGGTGTAATTAATTAATTAATTACAGTGCGTATTAAGACTAGTCGTAAGTAGAGTTTTGACTTTTCAATTTGGCTCGTGTGATTATGTCTAAAACCCTTCATGTAGTTTAGTGTATGCATTCGTGATTCGTGGAAAAGGCTACATTAACACCAGGTGTAAAAAAACTCTTTACACCGCCAATAAAATTTTGATATATGGCATTATTGATTAAAGTATTTATTATTATTTTTGATAGGATATCTATAAATTTGGTAGTACAAATCAAATCAAATTTTGTTTAATTTTCTTCCATTTTTAAATTTAGCAAGAATATTTTAATTATTATAAGTTTGAAAGTAAATTAATTTATTTAATTAATTGATTTAATTTTAAATTAAATTTATTAATTAGTTTAGTAAATTTATTAATTATATTGCTAATAAAACTAATGAAGTAAGTACTTACATTCAATTGATAAATTAAAATTTTAAATTAAATTATAAAATTTAATTAGACTAGTAAAAAATTGAAGTATAATAAATTTAATAATAGAAATACTCTAACTATATTTTAAGTAATAATTATTTTATGTATAATTAATTTTTCAAAATTACATTTAAAGAAATAATTATTTTAAATATAATAAATTGTACAATATAAATGATGTACAAAAAATTAATGAAAAAATAAACTTCGTACTATTTTAATAAATCAATATTTTACTTAAAATTAATTTCTTATAATGAATTTGACATAAAATATAGTTTATTTATTAAAATTAATTATATTAAATTTTGTATAATGAAATTAATTGACTAAATTATAGACTGCTCACTCTTAATCCCGGTGAAACAATAAAGTAATTGACCAGATATGACAACTATTCTTTGAAAAAAAAATATTTATTTAAAATTCTTTATAAACAATTAAAATAATCGAACTGAATTAGTAGTGTGAAGTTGGTGTAAATACAATCATGTTTTTTTGTCTAAAGTGCATTAATATTCTCGATCATGGTAATTAATTTGTACAATATTAAAATGATGTGAATTGCATCTGTACTGCAATTTTTGGTTCATTGGGTGCGAGTATATCCTATAATTTGATTAAATAATATGAAAATTAATACAATAATATTGGAAATAATTACTTGATTCAATTTTAAAATAAATTATTCAAATAAATTAATTTAATGGAATGTAATGAAATTATGGTTATATAAAAATGCATTAATCATATAGAAAAATATTGATCATAAAATAATTAATTTTAATTTTTAATATAACATTTTAATATAATAATATTGATCATAATTAAATAGTCATTTTTTAAAAAATTGAATCAACTAAAATTATTTTTATCTGAATTAATACTTTAGTTGAAATATGCAAATTGTATAATTTGATTTTTTTTATTTTTATGTAAAATTTTAAAATCTTAATAATTAATATATAGCTTAGATAATTTAGATTCAATTTAAAAATAATATTTTAACTTATTAACTCATATAATATGAAAGTCTTATAATTAACTTAGATTATAAATATAATTAAAATTTTAATTTTTAATTAATTAGTTTAATTTAAATTATGATTTTAATTAATTAATTAAATTGAATTGATATGTAGAACTTTATTAATTAAATTTTCATATTAATCAAATTGATAAATTTTATATTTTAATTAATCAATTAAAATAATTAATTTATTTTTAAATTTTTAGTAATTAAAATATTTTTATTAAATTAAATAATGGAAAGAAATTAAACAAAATTTAATTTGATTTTTATTACCAAATTTATAGATATCATATCAAAACTAATAATAAATATTTTAATAAATAATGCCACATGTCAAAATTTTATTAGCGGTGTAGAGAAGTTTTTCTACACCTGGTGTTAATGTAGCGTCTTCCGTGATTCGTGTGTAAATTGTGTAAATCTTAACTTCATAAGTACTAGCTTCCATTATCTACTCTTTGTTCGGTGAAATTTGGAAGAAAAAAAAAAGTAAAAATATACTCATTTTGTCATAAATTAATGATTTTTTTTTACAAATTATGAATAAAAAATATATGACTATTCTATTAGTATGAGACGGATGTAATGTTATTTTTTATTTTATAGCAGTTGTTGATTTACAAAGATGGTATGATAAGTTGATAACTAAGTATGATATAAAGAGAAATGTTTTAAATAAATAATAAAGCAACATGTGATTAAAATTTTAATAAATATATGTTTTATAGTATGCATATTATTGTGGAATGTTCAAAAAAGAAAAATGAGCATATTTATTTGAAAAAAAAAGTAATACTTTTATCTCAAAATATAATTTTGAAATAAGTAATATTTAAAATATAATTTTACTATATTTTATTTATCTACTTTTTACATTTTACTCACAATCAATTTATACTTTTTAACTTATGAAAACATTTGTATTATTTATTTATTTTTATCAAAAAATCAAATAATATACTCATACAAAAAAACTTGTATGTATTTAAGTTATCAGAGTTATTGTATTTGCTTTGATGGAATTAAAACTTTAAGATGACATTCTCATGTTATCGAAACTCCGTCTGACGCCAGAATCATTTTCAAAATTATCAATTTTTTAGCGGATTCTAATTTTTATTGTTCACGTGACTCTGACAAGGTAGTAACGTATAAAAAATAACTAAGTATCACGCGAGAAAACGTGAGTACCAAGTTAGATATTTCAATCAAAAATATTAATTATTCTGATAATTTAGAAACATAAATAAACCTATATGAAAACTCCTAATGAGCAAAATTAATTTTTATTCGGGTCAAAAAGCACAGATAATTTAAAAATATAAATAGCTTGTGTATGCAATTTGATCTTGAGTTCTCCATTTGTGTTGGCTTGGACTTAAATGATAAAACCATAGTGATGTAAATGGCTAATCATGTCTTTAACAAAAACATAGTACTATTTATTTATTTAACTGTATTTAATTATTGTATCAAATTGATGCATGAATATATGGAAAATGTTTATCGTCAATTATTCCAGAATTTTAAAATCTAAACGTATTTAAATGAAATAAATGCATCCAATTATTCTTTATTTAATATAATGGTCTATGTTATTGAAACTACAACAATTAGCCTTTATTTCGATTCTTTAATTTTCATTCACATCAGAAATGAGTAATAGCCGTGTGCATGAATTTAAAAATCTATTACTCCTATTATTTATATATATGTATTCATTTATATTGAAGATGTCGGTGCTCAACGTATTACAAAAATACTCGTATAATTTATAAGGGTGAGAATTAATTTAAGTTGCATGGCAATTTAATGATGAAATTATGCATATAACAATCTCTAAGTAATAAATATTAACCTTAAAATGCTTTAGTCCGTAATAATAATTTTGTTTTATCGTTAATTAATTAAATGAGTATTTTATACCTTATGAGCAATCCGTTACTTTACTCAAAATGCCATGGTCATGTGTTTGGATGAAAAGGAAAGAACAAATTAAATTAATGGCAAACAACAGAATATATAGTTACATACATAATTCATATTTTAAAATTCACTCACATAGAGAAAATATCTTTGTTAGAAAAGTAAATTTTCTCTAAAATAGAAATAATATTTTATAATTTTTTCTATCATAGGTAAACATTGTAATCAATGTTCATAAGCAAATACCTTATAGTTACATAATGTACATGATTATATGAAATCACAGGCGAAACTAAAAAAAACCGAGTTGTAAAGAATGAAATATTTTTAATACATATATTACCACGTTTTTTAAAAAATACAAAAAAGAAAAAATAGTGAAACATTGTAAAATCGAAATTAACTTTTATTTTAACACACATAATTATAAAGTGTCTCACGATACTATAGAACTTTACGAGATTAATGTACACATTGAAATACGCTACTTAGATCTCACGATACTATAGAACTTTACGAAATTAATGTATACATTGAAATACGCTACTACTCCATCGGTCCAAAGACAGTTGTCATACTTTCCTTTTTTGGGTGTTCAACAATAGTTGACACACCAAAAAAAAGAAATAATTATTCTAACTTTTTCATTTTAATATACAATTTTATTCTACTTTACCTCACTTACTTTTTAAATTTTACTCACACCTACTTTACTTTTCACTTTTAATATATATTTTAAAAGTTACTTTTTAATTAAAAAATAAAAAAATAACAATTTTCTTAAACTACGTGTACAGAAAAGTATGACATCTATTAATGGCCGGAGGGAGTATATTACATGATGTCTACTCTATGAAAGTTAACTCTTAAATTTGTTGTGTTATAAATTAATGTTCATAAGCAAATATTTAAATAAATATTTTAAATGATAACTTATTTTCATATATAATATCTACGTAAATTTTAAACAAAAAATTATAGTTCCAATTAATTTTTTATTTCAATTAAGTTTTTTTTTGCCCAATTAATTTCAGTAACAACGAGAATGTCCCTCACTAAAAAGTACAATCGTAATAAATTGTAACTATAACGTGTTGAGAATAGAACGACACATGACGAATGCAAATTCAAAGTTGATCCTTATCGTATAAAATAAATTTCTAATTTATAGCGTCGCACTTGAGTTCTGTTACATTAAAATGTCCGATCATATTGATGCAATCAAATATTATTTATCGTCGTTGACACGTGTAAGTGACTTGTACTGAAAAATAAAAATTTCGCACGATATTAAGTATAAAAGTAAATTGTTACCTTACAAAAATAATTTTTTGTTTGGCATAATTTGCACTAAAAAACACAACAAAAACTCTTTTCCCCTCACACATGAGCATCACCAAAGATGAAAAATCACTTCACCAACAAAGCTTGATGAACACAAGGGTAAGCCCATCTCTTTGCAAATCATGGAATCCTCATTTCTTGTTGCCAAACAGACCCTAAACAAAATTTGAAAAATTCCCATAAAAAACAAAATGATTTAAATTTATAATTAATGAAAAAACAAACAAACTCAAAACCCACGTAATAATACAAGAAAAAAAAAGATGCCTAATTATTTTCTCCATAAAACTCAACACATAATTCTTCCTCAACCTCTTTGCCTCTTTCATTTCTTTCTCTCATCTTTCATTATACAGTAATGGCGTTTGAGAGTCCGCGGAGAAGGAGATAAAACAGAGCGAAATTGGGTGCACAGATAATTTTGTTTGAACTGTACGTAAGCTGATTTTGCCAGCTCTCGTCCTCTCCGATTAGATCTGTTTGCTTTTTCCCCCCTTTTCTCTGGTTAGTTTTTTTTTCTTCCATTAACAACACTGTTTTTTCTTCCTTCTTTTTTGATTACGTTGAGGTTGATGTCTGTATCACAGAGAAGGGATGAAGCGTTTTCGAGACGATGCGTATGCGAACCCTCAATTTAAGCGCCCGCTCGCGCCGCCGTCTCGTGGAGAATCGTGAGTTTTTTTTGTTGGTTATGGATCTTGAATTGATGTAATCTCGAGTGATTTACATGTATCTGATGTTTTTTTGTTTGTTCGGGTGACTGCGTGGTTTTCATGTGATACGAGTGGTAAACTTGATGGGCTGGTTTTGAATTTGCTTTTGATTTTGATTTTATATATCAGAAATTGTTTTCACACTGATTCTCGTCTTGTTCGATGAGTTGAATTGGGTGGTGAAAATGGTGAAGAAAGAAAAATTAGGTTAAAATGAACACGGTGGTTGTAATTGATGAGGTTGCTGTTTTTAGTTCTGGGAAGAAATATTGGATCTTTGAAGCCAAATGTGCTTATTTTTTTGGTTAATCATGTAATTAAAAACAATTGAATGACTTTTTTTTAATAATTTCTAAGAGGTAACAATATGTGATTATTTTAAAAAATGGGATTTTTTAAGAACTGTGAATGGAAACATAGAGCTTTGTGCTTGCATTGCATGTTTTTTTTTTCATATGAATTTATGTGTATGCTTACCACAGCGTAGAACTTAACTCGTTATTTATGTTTCCAGGAATGGACCGCCAAATCCTACTGTAAGCAATGGAGGTGTCGGAGGTGGTGCTGGTGGAGGAGGAGGCGGAATTGCTAATGGGGGTGGTGTAAGTAATGGAGGTGGTATAAGTGTTCCTGCGGCTGGTACCCAAAAGCTCACCACTAACGATGCATTAAGTTACTTGAAAGAAGTTAAGGACATGTTTCAGGATCAAAGGGAAAAGTATGATCGGTTTCTTGATGTCATGAAAGACTTTAAGGCTCAAAGGTATAAAATCATCTATTGGGTTGTATAAGTTTTGTACATGCGGTAATTGAATTGGTCATTTTTGGTAACCCTTTTGTCTTGTTTCTTTTTTGTAGGGTTGATACCGCTGGTGTCATAGGCCGAGTGAAAGAGTTGTTTAAAGGACATCCTAATTTAATACTCGGGTTTAACACATTCTTACCTAAGGGATACGAGATTACCCTCACCGACGAGGATGAGGTCCCACCGAGAAGGACAGTCGAGTTCGAAGAGGCTATTAGTTTCGTCAATAAGATAAAGGTTTTTATTATTAATTTTTTAAATGATGATATGCTGGGATTTACTTTGCGAACATAGTTTTTTTATCTTTCAGTATTACAAATACCCCCTTAATACAAATATCAAGGAGGTGTTAGTAAAATTACCTTAAATGAGTATATGTAGGCCAACCTCATCAAGTGTAGTTTTTGTAATTTTATCTGTTTAATTAATGTGATATTTCAGTAATATAACATTATTAATGTCCTTATCTGTTTCTTTTTTTCCTTTCTTGCAGAAACGTTTTCAAAACGACGATCATGTTTATAAATCCTTCCTAGACATTCTGAATATGTATCGTAAGGAACACAAGGGTATAACAGAGGTCTACCAAGAGGTCTGCATGTTTTCCAAAATGAACTCCTCACTTCATTTTATTTTTATTTAATTTTGTTAATGTTTTGATTTTGATATTATATTTTTATATTGTAGGTTGCGTCACTTTTCGAAGCCCATCCAGATCTTCTTGATGAGTTCACAAGATTTCTTCCAGATACTTCATCAGCTGCTGCTGCTCCTCCTGTTTCTCTTGGCCGCCATTCTTTTCATCGTGGGGATGAAAGAAGCTCCGCCATGCCTTCGATTAGGCAATCTCAAATAGACAAGGTTTCTTTGTGCACCTTTTATTATCGGGGGTCGTTACAAAAACTATTCCTGAAATCGAGTCTAACTATAAAAACTTGGGGGTGTGTTTAGATTAAGGGATTTGAAGTCCATTCATTTCAAAGATCTTTTTTGGGTGTATTGTGAATTTGTGTAAATATTCAAATTTATTGCAAAACAAAAAAAAAAGCATTTGTTAGTGTTTGCAAAATGTGAATCTTCTAATTTTTAGTGTTTGCAAAATGTGTGTAGTGTGTGGTTGTTAAATGTGTGCACTGTGCAGTGCATGTTTGTCTGTATGAAAGGAGTGTAGAGTGTATTTTGAAAAATAAACGAATATTTTTACTTGTACATCAAAATAATTAAAGATGCCTCCTTTAGGCTTGCATTGTTCAAAACTATCGACTTAAAGAAACAAATGCCCAGGGATATATTTATTTAAAACTTCAAAGATTGATTGAAATCAGTTATAGTTTTCATACTAACCGTTATTCTTAATTATTGTCATTTATGATTTTTACTTATTGATTGAAATCGTATATCCCACAATTTATCAGCAACAGTTACGAAAGGACAGAAATGCTGGGTCCCACGTAGAACGAGATCTTAGCGTCGAGCGTCCTGATCCAGATGTTGATAAAACGGTCATGAAGTTGCAAAAGGAGCAGAAAAAGCACCCGGAAAGGGAAAATAGGGATAGCAAGAGAAATCGTGATCAGTACGATAGAGATCATGACAATGAAAACAATGGAGACATTAGCAATTATAAGTCTTCTGAAAAAAGAAGACCTGCTCGGAAAGTCAACGACTTTGGTGGAAGCTCCAATTTAGCCCTGCACGATGATAAAGATGCATGGAAGAGTGAGTCAACTTACATTCTTGTAGTGGCTATTTTGGATTTTTTTAATTGTATAAGTGAATAACTATCTTTTTGCAGTCTTTAATCGATGAAATTTGATTTTGATTTCATATTAGACAATTTAATATTTAATTTGGTGAACATTTAATAGTGTGTAGGATTTAATTGAATGCTTTTAAAACCCCAACCCCTACGGCCCTACCCATATAGGTATACCAAGACGCAATGGTCACATCAATTTTCTATTTACGCTTATACTTGCGCCTTTTCCCTATGCTTGACTTGGTACAATATTTGTTTTTATGTATTTAATTATGTCTTGGCAGGCATGTACCGGAAGGAGTTCCACTTCTTTGAGAAAGTGAAAGAGAGGTTATGCAGTGCAGATGATTACCAGGCATTCTTAAAATGCATTAACATTTACAGTACAGAGATCATTAACAGAAAGGAACTGCAAAGTTTGGTATGCTCCTGTGCAATCTATTGGCCCTAGGGTTAATTTTATTTATTAACTTTCGAGCTTGAATAGCTAATATTATGTCATCATTGATGCATCACTAATTCTTATTTATGATTTCAGCTGTTATTTTTCTATTATTGTTTTGCTTAACATAAAAATAAATTGTACTAGTATTAAATATTAATTAGTAATTTAGGATGAGCTCATCTTTTGTATGCATTAAATGTGACGTGAATGCTGATGCTTTCAGGTTGGTGATTTAATTGGAAAATACCCTGATCTTATGGATGGCTTTAATGAGTTCTTGGAGAGCTGTGAGGGAATGGGTAATTTTGGATTTTTTTGCTTGCTATATAGCTTTACTTCTTTGGTTAAATATCTCTCACTATTAATCTCTTGCCACTTTGGCAGATGAATTCCTTGCTGGCGTTATGGGCAAAAGTATGTAGCTTTTCGCTGCCTTAATATTCTTGTGGTTCATGAGAAAAATATAATATCCCTGTGTGCATGTTTTATTAAAAAAATCCTGTTCATATTACTTATTCTGATTCGGCATTTTGTAATAACTAGCAGAACCCGCAGTGAGTGAACGAAATTCTCCAGAATCTTTGGCAATAGAGGAAAAGGAAAAAGAATTAAAGCGTGAAGTAGTGGAAGGAGGGAAAGAGAAGGAAAGATACAATTTAAAATATTGGGAGAAGTCCATTCAAGAGCTTGACCTCTCCAGTTGTAAACGTTGCACACCCAGTTATCGTCTTCTTCCCGAAGATGTAAGCATTCATGTGTTGGTTAATTAATTTGAAAAGGCCAAGGTTAGGAAGTATATTTGCTTATATCATCCTTAAACTGGTTTGTGGGAACTTTGTTCTTTTTGCAGTATCCAATACCTTCAGCCAGCCAGAGGTCAGAGCTTGGGGCCCAAGTTCTAAATGACCATTGGGTGTCGGTGACATCTGGCAGTGAGGATTACTCTTTTAAACACATGCGGAGAAACCAATATGAAGAAAGCTTGTTTCGATGTGAAGATGATAGGTACATAACCTTTTTGATAGATTTAACTATGAAGAGAGTATGCAGGTGTTTGACTGAGGTTATAAGCTTACAAGATCTTGTAAAATCCCAAAATAAGGTTGTAAGAGCATACAAACTATTTAAAGAAAGTTGGATCTATTTTACTTCTCTTTTTTAAAATAAGGTTATACTCTATATCACAACCTCCTTTAGATGAGGTCATTTTAATTATTATAACTGCCATCATTACTAACATACACAAATCATTAAATATCTTATTTCCTAAATAAGATCTAAAAAACTCTAAATTCTAATAAAAGAAAAGAGTGGCTTAGCAATATATTTCATAATTGCCCAAGTTGACGGTCTCAGCTTTTGCTAACCGAGATTTATATTTCTCTGTTCTTTTTGTGTTTTGATTTATATTTCAGATTTGAGCTAGACATGCTGTTGGAGTCTGTCAGTTCAACTGTCAAGCGGGCTGAGGAACTCATGAATGGTATTACCGATAATACAATTGGTTCAGATGGTCCTATAAAAGTTGAGGAGTATTTTACAGGTTTGCCATTTTGGATTTTTTAACAAATACATGTGTCAAGAGTTCCTAGATATTTTGTTTTAAATATATATTTATTAAACCATGAAACACACAATCTTCTCTGATGATGGGGTTCTTTTTCTGTTTGTTTTTTTCCACGCAGCTTTGAATTTAAGATGCATTGAACGCTTATATGGTGATCATGGTCTTGATGTGATGGACATTTTGCGTAAAAATGCATCTTTGTCGTTGCCAGTTATCCTAATCCGCCTTAAGCAGAAGCAGGAAGAATGGACCAAGTGTCGTTTGGATTTTAACAAAATTTGGGCTGACATATATTCTAAAAACCACTATAAGTCTCTTGACCATCGGAGTTTCTACTTCAAGCAACAAGATTCGAAGAACTTGAGCCCCAAAGGTAAGTTGAACCAGTTTGCTTTGGCTTTTGTAGGATCTTTAGAGTTTCATGTAAGGCAATATGCAATGGTAAACATCTTAATTTATTTGTTTTAGTTTGATGCCTCATTATATGAGATTTTTATTTGAGCATTATTCTGGATTTACTTGTCGCTTGTGTTAGTTACATGAGCCAGTAAAATCACTACCTAGAAGTAATATTTGCTTTCAAGCTTAATCCCTCTTTGCACCTCTTTATAGCTGCTCAAACATGGTTGGATTAATTACAAAAACGACCTCTGATGTTTCACCCATTTACAGAAAAAAAACAAATACCCTATCTTGATTATAAACTCTTTTGATAATATTACATTTACTTATAAAATACTCCGTCTGGTGGTGTAATTTAGTATTATAGAAACAAGTATCTGGGGCTATTTGCAATTTTAAAAGTATTTATTTATTTTCTTTATTTAAACCCCAAGGATAACTTTTGCAATTAACCCAACATTGGATAACTTTTGTAATGAACCCAACATTGTTCGGTTTTGTTTTAACATATCTTTTTGGAAAACTGTATCAGTGGCATTAAAGTCATAATGCAATTCTAATTTATTTTGCTCTTTAATTGATGGGCAGCTTTAGTGACTGAGATCAAAGAAATTAAGGACAAGAGACAGAAGGAGGATGAGGTGCTTCTCAGCATCGCTGCCGGAAACAGACATACCTTCACTCCTGACCTTGATTTTGAATATCCCGACAACGAAATCCATGAAGACATCTACAAAATCATCAAATACTCGTGTGAAGAGATCTGCACAACCAAAGAGCAGTTCAATAAAGTCGTGCACCTATGGACGACTTTTCTCGAGCCATTGCTCGGTGTTCACTCTCGCCCCGAAGGCTCTTCTGTCGCTACTGAAGATAATAATGATGATGCCTCTAAGCACCGAGTGGTGAAGAAGACCATAATGATAAGTGAAGGCAGTCAGAATGCAAAGTCTAACGGCAACACTGATTGTAGTAAATCGCCTCAACGGGTGAGTTTTGGACGTGTTGGGGTTAAAACCGTGGATAGTTTGGCCAAGGAAGGGCCTAATTCGGTTTCTGGTGAAAGGCTTGCCAACTCTGACATAGCAGTTAAATCGGGAGCAGATGCTAATCATGGTATGCATTTAGGGTAAACAATGAAAAGTTCTCTCTTTCTGTTAAAGCTGTCAAATTTGCTTGTACCCACACGTTTAAAACTAAAACTCCAAATTCAGCACCTGAAGATATTTTGACTGTCGGGTTGGAATTTTTTTCAGCACTGACTGGCCCATTGACAACTCACCTTTTACTGTTAACAAAAAATCCTCAAGGTTTGGTCTGGTTACTGAAAACTCCCCAATTATCTTTCAATGCCACAAATAGCTATGTTATAAATTTTTCTGTTTTACAAACTACACCCTCAGTGCGAAGAGTATTTGTTCACAAAACTAGAATCTCAAGGGGTATTTATAACCAAATATAATTGTTTTTTTAGTAACTAGATTAATTTTTGTAATTTCCCTATATATTAAAGTTGTTGATGATGATGGTTTTTGAATATTGAGCAGCATTTTGATATGAATACTTTTGACTAGATGATAATATAGCATTACTTGTATCAGCTTCTTAATTCTTTAGGATAAGGCAGTGTTAATCTCCGTTGTGAAGATTCTTTTATAATTATGGGAATTGTTTTGAAATTAAGGACACAGTCCAATCTCTTCAAGAGTAAACAATGGACATCAGGAAATCAATGGAGTCAAACATACTACAGAAGACATGTGCTCCTCAGAGGTAAGATAGCATAACCCTTTCTGAATCGACTTCTAATTTTAGTTTGTGACTGGAATAACCATTTTTCTTTATTATTTTTCTAAATTACTAAGAATGTCCTTAGGTTTCAGGATAATCACCAAAAAGGTCCAGACAAATACCTTGTCTATATTTGTTCCTAGTTTACATATAGTATTTCTGCATAGAGCTATTTGTTACGTGAATACAAATCTAAATTAGCTGTTTGTAATACATATGGAGGTAATGATTTTTTTTTCTTTGGAAGTAGTTAAGTAGGCCAAACCCTAATGGTAATGTTTTTAAGGTTTTCTCTCTGTGTGTGTGTGTGTTATTTGCATGTATTTTTGCCATATAATTTCCTGTCGCAACAGGTTCCGGAGCCACGGCGACTTACTGATCATAAGGATGATTCCGTTGGTGCCTGTAAAAATGAGAAGGAAGAGGGCGAGCTATCCCCTAATGGTGATTTCGAAGATAATTTCGGTGCAATCTATCAGACTTCCATCACTTCACAAGATCCACCTAAGAAAAACCGCAACACTGATGTGATTAAACAACGCGAAATGGGGCCACATGAAGAGAATTGTGCGGATGCTGATGACGAGGACAGTGAAAATGTTTCTGAGGCTGGTGGAGAAGATGCTTCAGGCATGGGCGTTAAACTAAGATTTCTTCAGAATATATTTGACACCACTAAAAATGTTTATATTTATATTATTACATAAATTTTATTTTGCAATAATATATTCAGATAATTTAATCCTTTTATTATAATGATTATTATTATTATATTCAGGTAGTGAGTCTGCTGCTGATGAGTGCTCTCGGGATGAAGAAGAGGGAGAGCATGGTGAAGTTGATGGTAAAGCCGAAAGTGAAGGAGAGGCCGAAAATACCACTGATGCTGCTTTAGTGTCACAGTCTGAATGTTTTCTGGTGAACTGTAAGCCTCTGTCGAAGTATGTGGCTTCTTCATCAGTAGGTGGAAAGAAAAGGGATGGAGGGATATTTTATGGAAATGATGCCTTTTATGTTCTCCTGAGGCTGCACCAGGTATTTTTTAAATGAAAAAACAGTTTAGTGATAGTAACAAAAGCTCCGGCGGTTGTTTTAGCTTAATTATATGACAAAACTCTGTTATCTTTTAATTTTCAAATATTCCCACAAAATATTTACTGGTACCGATTATAAAGTTATCAAAGGAGTGTTTGTGATTTTTTTTTTTTTTTTTTAATTTTAGTTAAATCTCTCATTCATAACTATCTCTTTTCATAGATGCAACAATCTCTG
Organism: Euphrasia confusa; assembly: GCA_954870475.1. Classification (NCBI taxonomy): domain Eukaryota; kingdom Viridiplantae; phylum Streptophyta; class Magnoliopsida; order Lamiales; family Orobanchaceae; genus Euphrasia; species Euphrasia confusa. Next base: position 27,130,406 of record OX940967.1, read on the forward strand.
ACAGTTTTCTTTCAACGTTAAATAGTTGTTCATTTTCCTTGCTTACAGGCACTTTATGAGAGAATATTAACAGCTAAGGTGAATTCAGTATCCGGTGAATCCAAATGGAAAATGGCTAAGGAAGAGAATTCTGATCCGTATGCCAGGTTGTTTACTTACTAGTGTTATTTAATTACATCTTTCCAACCATATATATATATGTATTGTTCTTTACTTTTTTTAACATTTAAGTCCATTGCAGGTTCATGAGTGCACTTTTTAGTTTACTTGATGGGTCTTCTGATAATTCAAAATTCGAGGACGATTGCCGGTTACTGATTGGAAACCAGTCTTATGTTTTATTCACTCTGGATAAGTTGATATATAAGCTGGTCAAGCAGGTAACATCTTGATAGCTTTTAGAGGGATTTACTAATCCTAGAGAAAAAAGGACAATTATTATTTAGTAGTTACAAAAAGTAACTTCATGATTTGACCTAATTACGAAAAATCTAAATATCCCTTGTATTTTGTTCTCACATTTACCCATCATAAGCCAAAAAAAAAAAAATCAAAATCCCTTCACATTACAGTTAACAATTCATTTTAAACCTGAATCAAACCCCGCTTATTATTTTGTGACTATCCCTTAAAAAATCTAGTTATTATTTAAAGACATAAATACTCCTTTGACAGTCTCTTTTACAATTTTTAACCTTTGAGGCTTTCGGATAGTGTTGGTCATATTTTAAGATAAGTCGCTATGAATATTATACCCACCTTTGCCTTCCAATGCTTGCATACTTTTTCTGAGTACTCTCTAAGAAGTTAAAATGCATTTTCTGAGTAGTGTCTGTTTCATCTGTAGCTCCAAACTATCTCAAGTGATGAAATGGACTATAAGCTTCTTCAACTGTACGAATATGAAAGTTCTAGGAAGCCAGAGAAGTGCGTTGACTCGGTTTATTACGAAAATGTACATGTCCTTCTACATGATGAGAACATATACCGGCTGGAATGTGTAGGTTTTTTTAACTCGAACAATTTTGCATCATCAATTTTAACGACTTCCCCTCCCTTTTTATCCACAAATTCTCTGCTGACTAGTTTTTCATGGTTGCTGTGTAGACATCTGCTCCATCCCGATTAACAATGCAATTAATGGATGATGGGAGTGATAAGTCTGAAACCGTTGCAGTTTCTATAGATCCTAATTTTGCGTCATATCTCCACAATGAATACCTCTCGGTTGCTCACAGAAAAAAGGAGTCGTCTAAAATAATGATGAAGAGGTATTCATATCAATCAGTTTTTTTTCTTCTTACAATAATTTCAAGAAATGGGTAAATGTATTGGTTCTGGTGACATAATAAAATTTACTTGCTTTTTTTTTTCTTTAGCTTAAATTTCGAGATAGAGTGCTCGTTGAGTTGAATAAGTTAAATAAATTACATGTTGATATATGAAATTTAGATTTAATTTCTGCAGTGCCTGATCTGCTCGTAAATCATGCAGGAATTTGCGTAAGTATGCTAATCTTGATGATTCTACTGCACTATATACGGCTACAGAAAACACCCTTATAATGAATGGGTTGGAATGCAAGATGTCTGCCACCACGTTTAAGGTAAATAAATTTCAGTATGTTTTTCTCCTTTTATGCATTGCTGAATATGTTTTGGTAGAACAATTATAAAGATGGTATGGTTACGGGCAAAATAGAAAAAAGATAATGTTAGCAGTATTGTTTTTATACCAAATTTTAACGTCATTGCAAGTTTGATGAACATAGGAAATCTTAGATATGAAAAGTTGATAAATATCTTATTTATGTATTAATTCACTATTTCTGTTTGATCTGTAATTACTGCTGATTTTACAAAAAAATATCTTGCAGATCTCGTACGTCCTGGATACAGAGGATCACTTCATCCGATTGGGACGGAGAAGGGAAAATAGACCAGTAGGGAAATTAACAAGCAATGGTCGACGAAAAGTGGACAAGTTTAATCGATTTTTGCAAGCGTCTCTTTGATCCAATGGGTCTCTCCTTGTAACGGCATGAGGTAAATATTCTATATTTGGAAGCTAATCCTCCTTCAACGTCTTCAGCCTAATTACAAAACTCTACTTACCTTTCAAAATTACAAATACACCTGGCTGGATGTTTGCAAAAGCTGATATTTTTCAATACCTTGAATGTACAACTCCCACATTGGGATTATTTACAATTTCAGAACAACTCCCGACATTTATCCATCTCACAAAATTGCATTTTCAAGAGATGTCCAGAAAGGGTTATTTGCTTAATTTTAAAAGACTTTTGTGGGTAATTAGAATTTTATTATATGTTACCTTGTTGTGATGAATAAGTATTTTTCTTCCAGATTTTTCGGTCTGTTATCAAATCTGCTCCTGTTCCTGCCCCTGCCAAGTTTATATTACCTCCAAATCAATCTAAATAACCTGAAGAAAAAACCGTGAAGTTTGAACTTAATCAATATCAACAGTCTTGTGAGATCAGAGTCGATGGCACCCACCACTTGGCGATGATCTGTACATATAAAAAGAAAGGCGTTGACTTGTAATCTTAATTGGCTAGTATTGTTGTTGTTGCTCGCAGAGGCGAAATCACATCTGTAAAAGCCCTTTTTTCCTTTGCTTTATGTAACATTATTTGCAACTTTTTGGCAATTATCATCTGCTGGATGTTGTAACAATAGGGGTGGTATTAGGATATGATAGTTTTCACATTTCACCTTTTTTTTGACATTTTTTTTCTCTTCCTGTTGTAATGTGTACAGAGGAGGATATTCTCTTTCTTCTTCTCAGGCATTTGAAACATACAAAAGCTGCATTGTATTTTAAACATTATGTTAAAATTTATTCAATCTTTTCTGTTGCATGTAGTGTCAGAAATGTAATTTATTCAATCCATTCTGGTTGTAATTTGATGTTATTATCTTTGTGGTAAATAGATAAACACATGAAAATAATTGAAGGCAAGCTAGTATAATACTCATGACTAAAGTAAACCGAGAAAGTTTCAAGAAAACGATTGATTTGTTTTGCTGATAGTAATTGAAAATTGTTTCGTTTCAGAAACTCGAATTCAATCGTTTAGATAACGACTTGAAACAGACATTTATCAGGGACACTTGAGCTTGCCACCATGGGTCGTCATGCCAGTGTAGCACTTGCCGCAAACCTCTGTGTTTCCGTGTTGTCCGGGTGGAACACATTTGCACCTGTCACAGCAAGTCATGCAAACTCTGAAGCAACTGTTCGGCCTTGAGTGTTTGTTGCACCTCACAACACACAGCGGATTACACTCTATAAAACATAAGACCAAAAAAACAACAAAAAAACATTAGATCGATTATAGGAAATGAAGGAACTTTAGTTTAGTTGATTCTAGTTGGTAAGAAGTAACTAACCTTCTCTGTTTCTTGGTGGTTTTATGGCCGGAGGAGGCGGAGGAGGAGGAGGTATCAGAGAATGCGGTGATGGTGATGGTGATGGTGATGGTGATGTCGGTGGAGGCGGTGAAAACTTATGTAGCGGTGGTAGTGTAGCAATCACAATAAGATTGGGCGACTGAAATGAAATTATTTTAAGATAACAAATATTGTTATATATATATATCATGAATCAAGATTCAATCTACCTCAGTAAGAATGTCTTCTTCCTTTGCTGATGAAACCTACAAAACCAAATTGATGCATATACACAACATTTTTCTCTTTTGGATACAAATTGATGAATGTTTTCTGAAAAAAAATAAGAAAGTCATATATACCTTGGTTTTGATCATAAGTAGTAAGCAAACTAGGACAATGAACACATTTTTGGAAGCCATTTCCTTTCAAAAGACGAAAATACCATACACAATACAAGGATGTGCTAGTTATAATTCCAAGTAATGTTTTATATTTTGCCTCCCTATATATAGATATAAAATCTTGGTGGTCACAAATAATACAATATAATATGCCAACTTGTAATGTTCACAACTTTATTTATGAATTGTTGTGTTGTTACTTTTGTAACCTATAGCTCCCCACATGCAACAAGCATTGGGGCTGTTAAACTAACATATCTATTTCCAGAGATAATATGGCTCTATCTATCTTTGTGTTGAAACTTGTAATCAGCCATTGAGGCTTTAACTGGACTGATTCACACTGCTCATCTATTGGTCAAGATGCCACATTATACGGTGTCACGATTCTTTAAAGTTGTCTTACATTGGATTTGTACATATAGGAAACGATCTCTATAATCATATGGAGTTACTCTTCATATTACAAATTGGTTTTTAAAACGAGTGATCAGGGTCTGTCTCCACCGTCTGCATGCGCAAAATGTAATGCGAAAAAAAAACGAGTTTTAAATCTTGTATTCTGCTACTATTTAAATCTTATATTTTCGTATTGGGACTTCAAAGGCTCTTCTATTTAGAATCAGTGTACATGTGTGTGTGACAGACAGAACACATGCCTATGACATTAGTCAAACTATTCGGTCAGTATTCCTTAGATTTTAATCTGTTTTAAAAGATAATGGGAATGTTGTTTATGAGCTGTTTCATTTCATGGCAGCTAGCAGAAACTTAAGGCTTCATGCTTAATGTATCTATGTATGCCTTTACTATCAAGTTACTTAGAGTTCACGAGAGCCCGACTGAGTATACAAGCATGAAGCATGTCATGAGGTCAACCTGTATTCACGAGTGAGTGTCTTATTATAATAATACACACAGCGAGTTCGTTTTTAGACAAACAAACGTTGGGATTTTCTTCAGGACATCACATAATACAGTACAAAGAAGCATTTCAAGGGGAGCCATGTCATCGGTCTTTTAACTCTTTTTGTCACCGAAAATCTTGGAACACGTTTCGACTCATCCATGTGTCTGTCTTATCAGAGGCCTCTGCTAGCTGAAACTTGCTTCACTAACTTGGAGAGTTCATATGACTTGAAATCTTTTCCATAGCATAAGCTAAGATCAAGTGCTGTTTTTCCATCCTGTTACCAAAAAATTAAAGTACAAAAAAATTTGTGTATAAATTTGTATACAAACATTACGAAATTTGTTGATATCATCGAATAGTTTACGTATACCCTCACTTTTACAAAATATTACAAATAGCCCCAACCTTATTGCCTAACTATTTTTAATATTCAAAAACAATGAAGGATGCAAATACAAAGAGTAAAGCAAAATGCGTGTTAAAAAAGGTTGAGGGTCGTAATCGTAAAAATACCTAATGATGTGTTAGCAATTTATGTTAGATCCGGCGAAGACATATTTAAACCCTCAAGTTAATATTAGTATATATTCTTAGGCCTTAGTGTAAACCTCAAGGGTGGTTTTGTAATCATCCCAAGAATGACGTCAGAAATTATTAAAAAAGGAAAAAATAAATGAAATACCTTATTTCGCCTTGTTGTGTCAGCGCCATTTACTAGCAAAACCTTCACTATATCTCTGTTTCTCGTTTGCATGGCAACATGCAACGGTGTCCATCCTTCCTACACGAAAAAATAGTGAAAAAAACTTACACACATGAACTATACAGTAAATACTATTGGGCTATAAGCACCTTGTTTGGACAATTACATCAATCATACATGATAGATCCATTCAAAAAAGAGTACATATGTGCTCACATTATCGGCAACATTAACATCAACCTTGCTCTTTATCAACAATTTGACTGTTTGCAAGGCCCCAACTTGTGCAGCATAATGAAGAGGGGTAGCACCGTCCTGTAAAAAAATGGAGAGATAATTGCAAAATTGCCCCTGGTGTTTAGCTTAATTACAAAAAAATCAAGTTATCCTTCTCAATGGGGGTGCAATTTGTAAAACTAAGAACATACATTAGGTGTGTTAATACGTTGGGATAATTACAAAAAGTACACCCAAGATAAATCAAAGGTCGAGGAAAGTTTTGTTTTCAGACATATGCCTGGGTAAATTTGTAATTAACTCAAACCTCAAGGCAATTTCTGTAATTATCCATTGTAGTATTAAAAGATACTAAACCTCAAGACAGTGTACCTGATCTTTTGCTTCGGGGTTAGCTCCTTTTCTTAAGAGATGGCTAATCACGGCCTCTCTTTTTCCGATAACTGCTAAATGCAGGGCAGTTAACCCATCCTGCCATCACCAATTTCGCACACTGTTATAATAATTACGAAAGGTACACAGAATGCAAGAATTTATCAAAGAAATAATATGAAAATAGTTTGTACCTTATCCACCATATCTATATTATACCCTCGATTGAGAAAACCATCCATGAATTTTATTTGTCCTCCTAGAGCAAAAGTATGGACTGCCTTCCATTTTGCCTGAAAAAAAAATGATAAACTCGATACTAAAAAAGATATAGTCGATATATTAATGGTCAGAAAATGATCATACTAAAAAAACATCGTGAAAATTACTAACTTACGGTTGATAATTTTTCCAGGTCAGGAGCTTCATTCTGTTCCAAAATTGCTCTTTCTGCTGGAGTTAACATCTGTTCAACTTCTGTAAGGATTGCAAGAAAAAAGATAATAAAGCAAATTACTTCATTATCGCAAACGATTCCCGCCAAAAACCAATGGACTTAACACGGCATATAAAATGGGAAAAGAAAAGACAGACCTCTAACAAGATCCTCGTCGTCCCTTGTTGCCGGTAACTCCTCGGATTTACCACTTCCATTAGTAGTTTCCCAGTCACTCTCGTAATCCAAGTCATTCTCCTCCACTTCTTCGCCTTCATCTTCGGAATCAAACTCATACTCGCTATCATCATCGCTCGGGTCTTCCCAAAGCCCTTCATAGTTCGCCACAGGGTAAGACACCTCGCTCTTAGAACACCCATTCGAGGGAAATCGATGCACGCACCTGGTTTCATTAGAGAAGTAATTGAGGCGGCAGGCGAAAACTGGTATTGCGACTTTGGTTGAGCCACCTAGAGCCCGCTGAGGATATGCCACTGTTGGATTGGTTAAGGAAAGTATCATATTGTGGTGATGGATGCAGCTCGATCTTCACCTGGCAAAATTGAAGGGATAACTGGATAAGAGGAAAATCGAGTTAGTTGGGGCATTTCATCGAACACGTTGTGGGCAAGATTCAAGAGATACTGGAATTGATGTTAGTGTCAATGATAGAATTGCACCTTAGTTATATATACTCTCACTGTGTGTTGTAATCTCCGAGAAGATAACCAAAGACAGATTAATGCAGTTTCCGGCGAGAAGATATTTGGTCACACTGGAGTAGTACCAGTACACTACTAATATTTTATTATGGGTTTTAAACAAGTATTCAACACTTTGTATTTTTTTAAGATAAATATGCAAACTTTGTATTTTTTATTTTTTATTTAATTTTTAATTTTAAAATATTATTTTATGTCTTGTATTTTATACTCATTTTTAAAATTTTATTCACCAATAAAATTATTTTTAAAATTAAAAAATTATTTTACTTGCTTAAATTTTATTCACAAAATTAAGAAAAATATGATTTATTGTTTTAAAAAACAAACATGACACTTTGTAGATATTTAATAAACTTTTAAAGTCTTTGTGTATTCAATTCAGATTTTACAGTCTAAGTGTATTCAATTCAAATTTTTAAAAGTCTATTAAAATTTGGAGATATTCAATTAGGATTTAAAAAAAATTAAAAAATATGTAAGTATTCAAAAGTATGTGAATCTTAATGAATTTTAAAAGTCTATTCATTTTTTTGGATTCTCTTTGTAAAATATAAATAAATTTGACTTTTCAAAATCTTTCATAATTATTAGAGATTTCACCAATCCTGCTCTCCTCACGGGAGTTTAAAAAATCCCGGTAATCCTCACGGGAGTTTAAATTTTGTGTATTATCAAATTAATTTAGAACAGTCATGTTATTTATATTTTAAACGTTATTATTATTTTGATCAATACAGTGATGGCAGATGAACAAGAAAACTCAAATGTTGTCCCACATGTCATCATTGGTGTTATTCCTAAAGTTGGGCAAGAATTTAATTCAACTCAAGAAGCACAAGAATTTTATAATCAATATGCCAGACAAGCAGGATTCAGTACGAGAATCAATAATAGCAAGAAGAACAAAGAAACTGAAGATGTCGTTTGGAAATTATTTGTATGCTCTAAAGAAGGACAAACCGACGAAACATGGCAAAATAAATTGAAAAATAGTGTACCTCATTCTGGGGAAAGGAGTCGCGGACATACACGATGTGGGTGCGAAGCAAGAATGAGTATTGTGAAGTCCAAAGATAAAGATATGTGGATTGTTAGCCACTTCGTTGAAAATCATAATCACATCCTCACTACTCCGAGTAAAGTTCACTTACTGAAGTCACATAGAAATGTCTCAACAACGAAGAAGGCTCTTGTGCAACAATTTACAGAAGCCAATATTCCTACTTGTCAACAGGTAAGATTGTTAGAGATAAATGCAGGAGGTCCGTCATCGGTTGGTTGTTTAGAAAAGGATATTCGAAACCACAAAAGAGATGTTCGAGGTGAGTTATTTGGACATGATGCCGAAACATTGATCCAACATTTTGAAATGGAAAAAGAGCGAAATGCGAACTTTTACTTCTCTTATGAGATCGATGACGATGGTGTTTTTCTTAGATGTTTTTGGGCTGATTGTGCTTCTAGATGTTCATATGCACATTTTGGTGATGTAGTGGTGTTTGACACGACATACAACACAAATAAATATGGTATGGTGTTCGCCCCATTTGTTGGAGTTAACCACCATCGGCAGACTACATTTTTTGGGTGTGGATTGTTAAGTGACGAGAAGGCAGAGTCTTTTATTTGGTTATTTCAGGAGTTTCTTGAGGCAATGCCAAATCATGCGCCTCCAAAAGTGATAATTACTGATCAAGATGCAGCCATTTCACGAGCTGTCTCAGTGGTATTTCCAGATATATTACATCGATTTTGTTTATGGCATATACTTAACAAGTTCTCTGAGAAGATGAATATCGTGTTGTACAAAGAGCAATATCACAATTTATCAAATATTATTAAAGATTCAGAGTCAGTTGAGGAGTTTGAGCATCGATGGATGGAGTTGATGAGTACTACCGAGTTAGGGAAGAACGAGTGGTTAAACAATATGTATGAAATACGCCATCGTTGGGTGCCAGCGTATGTTAGACATGTGTTTGCTGCAGGGATGTCTAGTAGTCAGAGAGTCGAGAGCAATCATTCTTTCTTTAAGAGGTATGTGAACCACAAAAATTCTTTAACAGATTTCATTACACGCTTCAACAGGGTACTTGTGCACCAGAGACATCTTGAGTTAGAGGCAAATCATATTGATCTTAGTCAGAAACCACGAATGGTCACAAGTTTTTTGATGGAACAACAGATGGTTAAAGTTTATACAAAGGCAATATTTCTACTATTTCAGAAAGAGTTACAGCAGAGTACGTCATACATATGCAAAATGATTTCGAACATTGATGACACATCTTTATATGTTGTGAAGCGATTTGAGACTGGAAAAACATTTCATCGGCAACGAGAGTTGACATATCAGACTTCTTCTGATTCATTATCTTGTAGTTGTCGCATGTTTCAATTTGAAGGATATTCGTGCCGTCATATGTTATGCTGGATGAAAGTCCAACAAGTGATGTTGCTACCAGATAAATACATCAATCAAAGATGGACTAAGAATGCAAGAGTTGGTGAGCCTATGCAAGATTATGAAGGTCAATCTTTAATTTCAAGGCGTGGAATATTAGCTCATGTAGCAATGGAATTGGTTGACGATTGTTCGTTAACTGAAGCACGCAGCAATTTTTTGATGGCCGAATTAACAAAGTTGAAGAAAGCAGCTAATGATATTGATGATGGCGGCAACATAGGTAAACAAGTGAATAAGATTAAAAGTCGTAGTTTCGCAGAGATTGTTCAAGATCCGCAACAAATAAAATCCAAGGGAAAACGACTAAAACCTTCGAAGGAAAAAGGGATGTCGCAAAGCACTAGAACTTGCAGTGTTTGTGGTCAATGCGGGCATGACAAACGAACATGTCCCGATGTACATTTCATGTACGGTAACTTATGCGATTAATTTTTTTATTATTTTTTATTTTTTATAAAAACATTATTAATTTTTTTATGATTACTCGCAGATCACAACCGATCGATGAGTCGAATTGCGAGAGTCCTTCTTTCCGCAGCGACCAAGATTAAGAAATCATTGATTGAAATTGTGTTTTTTTATATGCTTTCAATATCAGTATTATGGATTTATCAGTATTATGGATTTATTGAATTTTACCTTTATTAGCAATGATTATCAGACATTTGATTTTAATTTTTTATCCATGTGACTTGTTATTATTGATTGTATTAGCATAGCACTCTATTTTGCTATAATATTCATTTTTTATAATCAAATAATCAATGAGGACAATTTTTACGTAAAAAAAAATATGAAAAGTTTGATGCGTAAAAGCTTAAACGAGAGAAGAATATATAATGATGTTTTTCATCGATTATTTTAAAAACGCACTTTTCAAATAGAGAGAATGGGTGGACATTAAAAAATAAATAAAAAAATAAAATTAAAATAGAATTTTGAATCGATGAAAGAAATAAGAGAGAGGAAAGAAATAAATAGGAGAGAGGAAAGAGAATAATTAAATACGGAAGAAATAAGAGAGAGGTGAGAGAATCATTAAAGTTTGATGAGAGAGAATATTAATATATTAATAATGACTGTACATATAAGTATCAATCCACGTGGAAGACGGGATTTTTGAAACTCCCGTCGCCTGGAAGGGATCATTTTCGTTCGATTGACTTAGTTACAACACAAAAACTCAAATACAAAAAATAAAAATAAAACAATTGTTGGTCATTTAAGAGTTTCACAAATTGCTTTATTAAAATAATCAAAATTCTATGTAAGAAAATTAATATTTTTGTTAAAAATAATTATTTATACATAATATTTATAATAAATTATTTAGTGATAAAAATAAAAAATTATAAAAATTATAATAATAATTTATTTTTTAATTTTTCTATAAAATTGGTTTTTTTATATATAAGTCATATACATTTAGATAGTTTATATAAGTTTGCGTAAATCAATAAAGAAATATATTTTACCTTTCTTTATAATTTATAAAAATACATATAAATCAATAATAATTTCGTTTATGAATTTTTAAAATCATAGACTTTTTAAAATCCCATAAAATTCTAATTACCTTTCTTTATAATTTATGAAAATACATATAAATTAATAATAATTTCGTTTATGAATTTTTAAAATCATAGACTTTTTAAAATCCCATAAAATCCTAATTGAATACACATGAGGGAGTAATTTAAAATTAAAAAAACAATAACTTAATTACATAATTAAGCAAGAAATAACTTAATAACTACACAATAACTTAATTACATAATTATGCCGCAAATGAGATATTTAGACATTATATTTTTACAAAATTTGTATGAGATATTTAGACATTATATTTTTACAAAATTTGTTTTATCAATTTTAGAGAAAAGTAATATGTGTGGAGCACAAATTACTTATATTGTTTTTTTATATATAATATTTATATTATATTAAAATCCATGTAAATTACACAAATAAAAATGCACTCTACAAATATTACTTTTTCTTAAGTGGAGAAAAATGTAAAAAAAAAACAAACTAAAATTTGTTATATTATATCAAAATACACGTAAATTATATTAAAATTTGAAAAATATATTAAAAAAAAGTAAATTTTATTTGCATCTATACTTTAATTTGAAAAATATATATTAAAAATCAAAATTTATTTGCATCTATACTTTGTGTATACTATTTTTGTTAAATTTATTTAATTTTGTATATAATTATTATATTATATTAAAATGCACTCTATAAATAAATTTATTATATCAAAATTTACCATTAAAATTCTATTATTGGAGTTGATGATGATAGTGAAGTCCTGAAGAATGTTATTGAAGTTGATGATGATAATGAAATCATATGTTGAGAAAGCGGTTTGAGAAGAACAATAAGGAATGAAAGCTCTAAAAGAGTTTAATATTAAATTGGTTAAAAAAATAATATTAACTTTAAAACTAATATTACAAAATCTAATAGGTTAGATTAATAAATAATTTCCATATTTGAGTACAAAAATAATACTCGCTTGTGCAAGGCACAAAAATAAATATGCGGAGATTTGCAATTTTACAATAATGTGTGGAGCACAAATTATTTATTAAAAGTAAATTGAGAGATTAAAACCAATGAAATTGAAATGAAACTTGAATGAGGGGAAGAAGTTCCTAAATAATTGTGTTTTGATAATTAGTTTTTGACCAAAATTATGGAGTATTAAATTATTAATTATCATTTAAAATAAAATTACATTTTATGTAAATAGTAAATTTTATTTATAATATAAAAACAAAAACATATTAAAAAAACATTGACCATGTCTTATAAAATAAATATTAATATTTTAAAGAATATTGTTTGCAAATTTTATTATAAAAATAAATTATTGTAACATTTATTAGAATTAATTGGCACTTGAAATTATTGTAACATTAATCTAAGAATTAATTAGCACTTGAATTTGAGGAATTGTATGCATACCTAAGATTTTAAAGTTTTATATAAAGTTAGTTATCAACTAGAGTAGTACCACTATATTTTTACAAGATAATAATACTTACATAATTTGTAAATTTTATTATGGATTTTAAACAATTATTAATATTTTTATATTTTTACATACATCTGGCTTTTCTGTTACCCATCATCAGTCATCTTGTACTCTAAAAGACATAAGAGTAGAGACATGCTGAGGCCTTGAGAACATGTCACTACCAACCAACTTTGAGCACGGGCGGCAACTTTGAATACGGCTTCCATCTTTCTTTCGTGCTAAGTAATTTCAGATTCCTTTATTTTTATTTTAAGATTCAAGAAATTAATGCTTCTCGCACAAAAATAAAAATAAGTATAAAATACAAGAAATTAATTATTCAAGATAACAATACTTACAAAATTCTGAAATTTTATTATGAATTTTAAACAATTATTAACATTTTGTATTTTTTGGTAGATAATATGCAAACCTTTTATTTTATTTAATTTAAATTTTAATTTTAAAATGTTATTTAATTTCTTGTATTTTATAGTTATTTTTAAAATTTTATTCACAATTAAAAAAAAAATTAATAAATTTTCATTTTACTTCCTTAAATTTTATTCACAAAATTAAAAAAATTCACAAAATTAAGAAAAATATGAATTATTGTTAAAAAAAAGAAGGAGATACTGTACCAAGGAATAAGAGTTACATATCCAACACTTTAAACAGAAGTATACAAGAAATTAAAAGTATAATTTGGGATAATTACCAAAAAAATCTAGACTTGATTCAGTTCTACGTACCATTTACCCCTAATTTATAAGCAAAAAACTTCCACACATCACTTGCATTTGTCAAAAAATTACATTTACTCATTCCCTCATCTGTATCAAACAAAGAAACAATAAAAAAACTCTCCAAATTATCAATGAGTACCACTAATTTGTTTGATTAATTTTAGTATAAAATGCATGTTTGCTCTCAACTTCTTACCGCATCACAAAATAGTTTTCTAAATCCAAGTTAATGGGTAAATTAATCATTAACAAAAATAGTGCAGATCTCGATAATTAAACATTTAGGAATTTTTTCGAATCGACCATAGAGCGAGTTCATTAAGATTTTTTTTAATAAAACTCATAGCTTCCATCACCCGATTTCTTAGCTTTCAATCTTCTCTCATAGAAATCTGTATCTAATTCATCGAAGAGATACCTAGCTTTTTTTATCATATAAATATCCATTTATAGGAATCACCGTATATCCGGAATTGCGAGCACCCTTCAACTCTTCGCTAAAATAGACACCCACGAGTCTTGCTTAAACAACAAAGAATCCTTTTGGCTCCTATTAAAACAAAGAATAGAAATAGCCAACTCACACTTAGATTATATTATATAAGAACAAAGAGAATCGACAAAGCATGATCATCACCGATTGCTCAAAAGTAATTTATAAAACCGAAAAATTTTCTACGTAAATTCCCTAGTCGATCTCTCGAAGAGCAATGCTATCGGCACGCGAAAAGCATTTTGTATATGTTAAGTTCGAATTCCAAAACAAGAAAGTAAAACATTATCGTCTAAGGGGGGTCGCAATTGAGTGTTTGATTTAACAACTAAAACAAGTATTTAAAGCGAGTAATTAAAATCAAGTTGTAACAAAGGTGTTTGGAAACGCAAGGGTGTCTCGACTCTCGACTACTCTTCCTAACGAGCTAGAGTTGAATACGATTAACAAAACACTTAATCGTCTAAGAATCAGACTAGAGATCAAAGTGTTGTCGGTTAAGACCTCCACGAATGATCGTCTACACTCGATCACGACACACACGAGAGTTTCACCCCTCGAGGTCCTCTACTCGGCATGCCGGTATCTCGAGCTTCGACATTACACATCGACCGTATGGTCCACTAGTGATATATTCGGGAGTTGTTCAACACGAGACCACAAATCGAAAGGTGTTATTATCCAATTCATAGACAATTAAGCTACTTTAATAAATCAACTCTAACTAATTGAGAAATTTCATCAAACACCCTTACAAAGGGTTTAGCTAGCCATGCTCAAGCACTTAATCCAATAATCCATAGACGAATAATCCATAATCGAGAAACAACGAAAGAAATCTCACCACGAGGATCGAGGAATCGATGGATGAAGTCGAGAATCGAACCGAGCTTCCAAAATCGAGACCGAGCTTCAACTTGTCACACGAAGAAACTAATCCGATGAAAACGTCGGACTCGATGAGATGAACAACTTTTGTGAATGAGATTTTGTTGGATTCCAAACGTATGAAAAGTAGATCTAAGATTTTTGATTGGATTAAATGAAGAACAATTGAATTAAAATGTTGCTCGATGAGAAATCTAGAAATGGAAGATGGAAAATTGGGAAAATGAAAGTTAGCTACAAAATATAAGCCAAAATCCTATTTATACCCTCCAAAACGAGGGTCAAACAAAGTCAACAAGAGAAAACTCAATTCCGAAAGTCTCAGCTAGAGTTGTTGTCCGACAGGGATCTCCTGTCGTCCGACAAGTCCACTGTCGGACGACGGCTTTGAGGTGTCGTCCTCCAGACCAACTTCGTCAGCGGGAATTTCCTTCGAACGAAGGTTCGAATCTCTGAACGGACTCAATTCGAGGCCTACCTGTTGCCCGACAGCTTCCAGATATCGTCCGACGTCGCATTTGTCGCCCTCCAGGATCTTCAACTAGCGAGTTGTCGCCCTCCAGAAAGATGTCGTCCGACAGGTCTTCAGTGTACCTTTCCTGTCGGCCGACAGTCATTCAGACTTCTCCTCGAAAAGCCATTTTCACTCGTTTTCTTATCGTTCCGCCTACAAAACACGGAATATGCATCGATCACACTATTCCAACCAATTATGACCAAAGGCTACCTAAAACGGAGGAAAGAGTATCGAACAAGAGCGGAAAAGATCACGAATCAACCCGAAATACGCATCAACAACGGACCAATTAATCACCAATAAGGCATTAACACGAAAAAGAGAAATATATTCAACACGTCACATTTGTATGCACGAGTAAGAAGAGGTATGCTCGAGTCACTCAAAAATCAATCAGTGATAAAAGAAGAGAACTCTTTAAGTTCACAACTTGAGCTCCGTTTCCATAACAAAACACAACACAACGCAACACAACACGGGCATTTAAACACACCAACAACTTTCTAAATCTATTCTCGTGTACAATTTATTCATGGGGATTAAGTTCAAATTAAGATACTACTACTCAATTGTGAAATACTGTACTATATATTAAAAACAAGATGACCTCTTTTTCATTGCACATCGGAATCTGGAATCTGAACAAGAACCATTGAACAATGGAGAGTGAGTGTAGTGTGTGAGATTTTGTAGAAGGAAATTGAAGGAATATTATTGGGAATATGGAGTATTAATTTTGAATAAATAAATATTTTTCTTATTTAAGAGAGAACAAAAAAGAATATATTTTATTATCTATAAAAATTATAACCTTGCCATAGTGTCGGTGTGAGTGAAGTGAAATTATGACAACCAATTACAGCTAAATTAAAATGCCGAGTAATTAGTACTCGCCGGAGTATCAAATCTATAGGGTATAACTGCGTATTGCTTTATTTTCTCTTCACTCCTGTTATGCCAGCCCAAGTTACGAGCAGGGTGAGAATGAACCTAGCCGAGTCAAGCTTTGCTTAAATAGGCCCGAGTCTTTTTAGAAAATAAGTCCGACTTGAAAGACTTTTAAAGACATTTTAAGCACAATTTGAACTTACGAGCCTCGTCTGCTTAGCGTCTAACGCCTTTTAAAATGTTATAGTAAAACAGACTGAATTAAAAACAAAATTGAATTTCTAATAATTTGTTTAATAATTAAACAACCAAAATGGAGTAAAAACGTTGTACTTGCTGTTGCAAACATGGAAGTTGAGTTTTCACATCAACCAGAGCATGTGAAGAAGGTTTGAAATTTTAAACACATGTTAAAGCACATAAATAGGTTAGCACATGGGATGGGATTGTGGAAGTTTGGAACATGCCTTTCATTGGACTATATTTTCTCATGCTTGATTGATCTCAATTATACTACAAAATACACATCTTCAATTTTCACATCTTTAATTTTGAGATTTTTTTACATGTTTCTGGCCAAAGCATCTTAGGTATCGCACGAACAAAACTGTTATCCAGTCTACTGCCCTAAAGCTCTTGGATCTCGATAAAGCGAGCACTTTCCGCAGCTCAAATCTGAAAAAACAAGTCTAAGAAAGAGAAGAGAACCCTCAAAAGAGAAAGCAAAACACCCCCCTCAACTTACCCTTCAATCACCACCCTCTTCTTCCCTCTACATTGCATTTCTTGAATATTACACAAAAGCCCAAAGAAATTTCAAAATTACAAAACCTATGAGAAAAAACTACTACACAGATTACCCTAAACAAAAAAACAATACTGCATAACTATATACATACTGTACCTTCTTCTAGGCATGCCACCGCATTCTTTCAAACAAGGAATTTTCTCGACACAAATAAAAAGCAAGAGATGATGACATTCATATTTTGATCATTTAATAATCCAATTCTCTACAATTAAGTTTTCGAAAAAAAAAAACAAAACAGAAAAACCAGAAGAAAAAAAAAAGAACAAAATCAAATTTCACTAGCATGATGTGCACCCAAAGAAAACGAGAGTATCTCA
Organism: Euphrasia confusa; assembly: GCA_954870475.1. Lineage (NCBI taxonomy): Eukaryota > Viridiplantae > Streptophyta > Magnoliopsida > Lamiales > Orobanchaceae > Euphrasia > Euphrasia confusa. The sequence continues at coordinate 27,147,767 of OX940967.1, forward strand.
CGAACGGGCGGGCACTCGACCAACGAGACCTCCATCGCATACCCGCTAACCGGCATCTTCAAATCACGCAGAACGGAAAAAGCCTCAGCCAAACGGCCCTTTGCCACATCATCCGCCACAGCGCAGTAAGGGATCCAATTATCCGGACGATAGTCCTCACCTACCTCGAGTTTGTAAGGCTATATAATAAGGCCATAGGTAGTCATTATTTTAGGAGTTTTCTTCTCTCTCAAGTTTGTAAGGCTATATAATAAGGCCATAGGTAGTCATTTTTTCTTGCAATAAATCAAGAGGAATACATAAATTATTCCCAGAAAAATCTCCGTTTTCAATTTCTTTTCGTTCTTTCACAATTCTCAGATCTGTCCCAGAACATCAGAGTTCTTCTGCAGTTTCGTTCCTGAACACAGAATACTCTGGTTGAAGTACAATACGTGTACTTCACAGATCTGTGACTTTTTAATCCACCGTTCCTGGCAGAACTCTACAGTCTTCGTGACTGTTTTTCAACATATAAGAGGAAGTCGTATCTGCTGACTGCCGTACCGGCAAGGGCTCGTCGGGTTTTTTGTTAATGTGAACGGTTTGAGTGGGAGTAATTTAGCGCATTTTTAGAAATATTATTGTACCACGTGCTTAGAGGGTGGTACGTTTATTAAATTTTCTACGTACTACATGCTCTATCTATAGAAAAGACGCTCGCTTTTACAACTTAAAAACAATTTGTAATGGGATAGATAAGTTGGTTTATTTGAGGCAATAACTAATGAGTTTAAACACCAAAAAATCAAAAAGATAAAAGGATTATTGTCAAAATATTTCAAATTTGCTTTTTTGGATTATACTATATTTTTAATATAATTTATATCAAAAAATGAAATTTTATCAAATTTTAACATGAGATTTATAATATTATATTGCCATAAGTTTACTACAAACAACTTTGACTCTACTACACAATTTTTATCTATATCTATATATATATAATTCTTGAATCTCTCCATGCACGTGGACCAATAAGAGAGGTTTAATATTGATGTGTTCACACTACAAAATTATAAATAAAAACAGAATTTATTGTTATTTATTATTATTATTATTATTATTATTATTATTATTATTATTTTTCAAAAAAATATTGTATAAAAATAATTAACTAATTGAAAATAGTAAAAAATATTACCAAAATTTGATTAATACAATAAATTTATATATTAATATTAAATAATAAAAATAATTAATTTTGTTTTATTAAATTTTTAAGTAAATAATTACGATTATTAGTAAAATTAATTGATTAATAAAAAAAATTAAAATCAAAATAAAATATTTAATTATCTACAAAATATAAATTAATTATTTAAATAATTTTATACGATTAATTTTAAAATAATTTAAAAAATACAACGAATTATTTAAATTATTACATAGATTAATAATTAATAAAAAAATTAAAATCAAAATAAATTATTTAATAATCTAAAAGATACAAATTAATTTTTTAAATAATTTCATACAATTAATTTTAGAAAATTTTACAAAATTCAAATTAATTATTTAATTATTAAACATTAATTTTCAAAAAAATAAAATTTACAAAATAAAAATTAATTATTTCAGGATTCTCTAATGCCACGTGGACCAATAGAAAATCAATAATAATATTGTGTTCACACTATAAATTATAAATAAAAAAAATTATAAATTCTAAATAGGAATATTATTAAACATATTTAAATTGTATATATATAGGTTTTTATTTCTTTTCTCAAAATTATTTTTTACTTCATTAATATTAATTTAATTTCAATTAATTCGTATCTCATAAAAATCTATCTCCTCCTATTCTCTAATCCACCGGAGTTAAAAAAAATTTATCAAACTTTTTAGGTATATTATTTAGGTATATTAACATATGTTATATTAATATAATTAAATTTATGTCATCTCATCCCTTCATATTCAACAAGTAAATTAATTTTTTTTATATTTTTATTTATTTTCTATCTTTATAATTTTTATTTTCTATTTATTTTTTATTTTTCTCCCACCGATTTTAGGTATTTGTTGGGTGCATTTGACACTCGAGAAATGCAGAGACGATAAACGGAATGCAGAGACGAGAAACTCCTCTCCCACCAGACCAGAGGCTCCTCAGTCAGGTATGATGTAAATCGAAAGATGTGCCCGAGTAGCAGACACATGTGGGAGAGAGCCAATAGGTATAATCCCAGGACTAACTTCATAATATTTCAATAAAAATTTGTCATATCCGAGATTCGAACCTTGAGTCGACGGGAAATTTTACAAACATTACCACAAATCTTACCACTCGGCTATATACCAAGAAACTTACATACTATAAATTACATCAAACAGGTGAAATCCTTGAAAATAATAAAATTTTCATAATTAAGATAACGGTTAATAATGAGATTAATACGAGTTTACAAATTTAAGTAAGTTCGATTATTAAATAAAAATATATTTTTAAGTCCATTAATAAATTTTTGGCGAAATACGTTGGAGATTAAATAAAATTTTAGATTATTTCAAACAAATAAATCACGTGCATCGCACGGGAAGTGGTAATAGTTTAACTAGTACATATAAAATTCAATTTAAAAATTATTCCAGGGTATTTGATGAGTTGAAAATAGAATAAAATGCAATCATATGATAAAAATATTGTTTAAATGATACAAATATATATATATTTATTAAAGATTGGCTTAATATTCCAATCTAAAAATTAGAGTAAAAAATTTGCTATCTCAATCTCAACGATGTTTGCTTAGAAGACTTTAGTTTAAAAAAATATAATTTTTTTGTTTGGAATAATATAAATTAGAATATAATAATTATTAATTTGTAATTAAATAAAAGAGTTAATCGAAGAAGTAGTGATACATGTGTAAATAAAGATTTATTGTGAAGATAATGTTAAAAAAATCTATGTTAAAGTGTGAAAATAATTCAAAATAAGTAGCACATGCAAATAATTATAAGACAAAAATAATATTACTGTTAGTATTTACTTTTGAGTAGTAGTACTATAATTAAAATTTTCTACAGAAAAATTAATTACACCTATGTAGTGACAAAATAATATGTATCTAAAGTGATATGTCAAATCAATGTACATGCATTTAGTTAATGGGATAAAATTAGGTGATATAGTTCCACACAAATGAGAATGAACAATGCGTGTAGTATATATTAGGAGCGAAGTCAAATCGAGTTATATATAAGAGAGAAACTATTTTCTATGCATATACAAACATATATTAATAGAGCGAGGCTGAACATAAAATAATATGGAGATTTTTTAATAAATTTTATAATAAAAAAATGAAATAAAATAAATTTAGTGGGGGCTTAAGGCCTTCTTAAACCCGCCGGCCGCCCCTGTAGTATTGTCATATTGTGTTAGCTACCTACACCTACCAGAGAGGCATTAAGTGCAGTGAATATTCATTTATGAGGTGTTTGAAACTGAATTTGAATGAAAATAACCGTTATTTTATAAGTTTGCCGAGTTAATTTCTAGCTAGTACGAATAACATGTTTCTTTTTAAAGCTTAATTGGATCATTACAGTTACTTTTTATTAAAAAAAAATCTGAAATGAAAATTTTTAGTTACTTAAATGTGAAATTATTTTTAGTAATAAAAATCTGAAATGAAAATTTTTAGTTACTTAAATGTTTTTAACCATAAGTGTGTTTGTTAAATGAAGTCTTTAACCACTGATTACAAGTGTCTTCGCTCATGCGATACAACTCAACACAGTGTTGAGATGATATGATGATATAAATATATATATATTGCACATAACTTTTCTACAAATTATTGATTCGCTATTTGACTCTACCTACTTGATATATAATTATATACACGATAAAGTTGAAGTTGAAGTGGAAGTTGATTAAGTTGAAGTTGAAGTGGAAGTTGATTTAGCTTGTTCGATTATCGTTAACGACTTTGTGACAACGACGTCGTGGCGGTGCATATAAAAATCACTAGCTTAGTAGTCTGATTACTTCAACTCTGAGACTAAAATTTATTGTATAATTATCATTCACGTTTGGAAGAATGACAAAATAAGTAATTAAATAATTATCACAGTAATAAACTTTTCTACATACATGACATTTATTTAATTTTAATTTTTTAAATACTCATTTTTTGTCCGTTTCTTTTCAAAAAGGCAGTACATCCCTTTAGTTGATTTATTTTATTTACCCATAATTTAATTTCTAAATACAGTGAAAAATAATTATTTAGATAATATCAACGTATAATGTCAATATTATGTTTTGTGATTGCGCAAGTGATAGAGTAGAGTAGAGTGTGTAGCTACAAGACCAATTTTGATAAGTTGTTGGCTCGGTCTCTAACTAACAAGGACTAATTAAGCAAGCTATATGTTGATCCATTCAAATTATAAATATTTAAAAAATTACTACTTCTTCCCTTTGACAAGAGTACACACGCTTCCTTTTGTAGTAGACTCTTCTGAATTTGAATGAATATATTACTTACTCTCTCGTAAAAGTTGATAGACTTTTCCGAGCACAAAGATTATGAAAAATATTAATTTTTAATTTTTTGACAAAAAAATAAGAAATAAAGATTTATTTTTAAATTAAAATATAAAATAATTGTGAGTGAGGTTTAAAAAGTAGATAGATAAACTAGTGGTAAAATAATATTTTAAAGTAAAAAATTAAAATATTTGTTTTTTAGGTGTATCAATTATTTTGGAACATTTAAAAAATGAAAATATTGCAATTATTATGAGATGGAAGAAGTATATTTTAAGTTGAAAATTTTAAAATATTAAAGCGATCAAGAATCAAGATTATATTCTCCCAATAATTAATTTCATATTTTTAAACAATTAATACTCTCTTCTATTTCATAATAACAATCACTTTCTTTAAATAGATATATTTCACGATAATTGGATTTTCTCCAAAAAAGAAATAAATACTTATATTTTTCCAATTTAAAATACAATTTTACTCATATTTTATTCACTAATTTTCTTAATTTTACTTGCAAAAACTTTATTTTTAACTTAAAAATACATTTATATTTTATAACTTTATATTTGTCATTTTCCCGAAAAATATACTACTAACATTTTTCTTAATATATGTGTCCGAAAAAGTGGTCATATATTTTTATGAAACGGAAGGAATTTAGTAATACTCTTTTGGTTCCCAATAGATCGAGGGACGATGAAAAGAGGGCGCTTTCGTGGTCATATATTTTATGAAATGGAAGGAATTAATAATACTCTTTTGGTTCCCAATAGACCGAGGGACGATGAAAAGATGGCGCTTTCGTGATCATATATTTTTATGAAATGGAAGGAATTAGTAATACTCTTTTGGTTCCCAATAGACCGAGGGATGATGAAAAGAGGGGGCTTTCGTGTGTTCGACTCAAAAAATGTATAGAGTACATTTTATATTTAAATGTCTCATAATAATCGATGCCTTTCAAAACAAAATTGGACTCAAATGTATAGAGTACATTTTATATTTAAATGTCTCGTAATAATCGATGGCACACCAAAACTTTAATAATTCCTTTAAGAGTGTATTTGAGATTCATTACAAACAACGCAACACTGCCAACACACAAGTCAATTACCATCACAAGAAATTGCGAATCAAGCTTCTGACACATAACAACCGCAGATTAGTAACATTTAACATAATCTCATGAGACGGTAAATGTAACAAAAGAGGTTGAAGGTTGATCGGTCAACTCGGTAGTTATCAGAAATAGATGCTTACAATACATTCGTACTGTGAGCATTAGTATTACTGAAATTTTGCAAGTGTACGTAGAACTAAATCGCAAAGATATTGGGATAACGTCAGATGTTTCAATCAGGTATAAGGAACTCCATAGATCCACTACAATGAAGAAAACAGCAATTTTTCAGCAGTACAATAGACCCGATTTATCAAAGGGTTTATTGTTTAAAGGGCCTTTTCTCAAAGGCCTTTTGTTTATGAAGCCTTTGACAAGATCTCCCCTGATATTGGCCTATGAGCTTCTTCAAAATGTGCGTAAATCGGGCTGCTTCGGAAATTCCTATGCAAGATCTCGGACCATCTTGTCCAATGTCCAAGCAGAGGGGACATTTTTTAGACAGGAGTTCAAAGGCATCATTTAATGCAGTGAGGGCAATTAACATCTCCCCTGATATCAAGAACACTAACTTTCCTAAGACTTTTATAATCAGAACATACTTTTTAAAATCCCATAAAATTCCAATCGAATATACGGAGTAATTTAAAAACACCGAATAACTTAATAATTAAACAATAACTTAACCGGAATAACTTAATAATTAAACAATAACTTAATTACATAATTAGAATAACATAATAATTACACAATAACTTAATTACATAATTCGCGGAATAACTTATTATTACTTTTATTATTTTTTTTGTGTTTTATTGTCCTTTTATTCTCCTAATTATTTTTATAATGTGCTCCACATATATTACTTTTCTTTAAAATTGCTAAAAAAAATTAAACAATAAAAACATATTTTTATAATTTACTCCACATATATTACTTTTTTCTTTAAGTTGGAGAAAAATGTTTTAAAAAGAACTAAATTTTATTATATTATATCAAAATACACATAAATCAAATTAATTTTATTGTTTTTTATGGATGCATACTTAGAAAAAAGAAAAAAATATCAAAGAAATATTGAATTGATAGTCTCATGATGACACTTAGAAAATAAAGAATAAAAGAAAAAAAATATCAAAAAAAATATTGAATTAGTCTATTATTGGAGTTCCTAGAAAAAAAAAAGAAAAAAAAGAACAACAGAGAAATGTTGAAAGAACAAAGTTGATGATGATAGTATACGTTTGTTGAAGAAGTGTTTGTGAAGAACAATAAAGAAATAAAGCTCTAAAAAAGGTTAATATTAAACTGATTACAAAAATAATATTAATTTTAAAACTAATATTACAAACTAATAAGCATGTGTATCTCATTCATGAATTATTTGTAACAAGTTATTCATGTGGAGCAAAAAATTATAATTAATGTGAGGCACAAAAATAAATGTGTGGAAACATTGACCACATCTTATAAAATAAATATTAATATTTTAAAGAATATTGTTTGAAAATTTTATTATAAAAATAAATTATTGTAACATTAATCACAAATTAATTATCACGGGATAAATACCAAGATTTTAAAGTTTTATATAAGTAGCAATTTGTTGTATGAGTAGTACACTATATTTTTACAAGATACTAATAGTTACAAAATTATGAAATTTTATTATGGGTTTTAAACAATTATTAACACTTTGTATTTTTTTGATAGATAATATGCATAACTTTTTATTTTTATTTTTATTTAATTTTTAATTTTAAAATGTTATTTTATTTTTTTATTTTATACTTATTTTTTAATTTTTATTCACAATTAAATTATTTTTAAAATTAAAATTTCATTTTACTTCCTTAAATTTAATTGACAAAATTAAGAAATTTCACAAAATTAAGACAAATATGAATTAATGTTTAAAAAAAATATTGTACCAAGGAATAATAGTTACATATCAACACTAATTAAGAAATTAAAAGTATAATTTGGGATAATTTTAAAAAAACCTAAACTTGATTCTATGTACCATTTAGTTCTATGTACCATTTACCCCTAATTTAATTGGTCAAAAAATTACATTTACTCATTCCCTCTTCTGTATCAAACAAACAAACAAAAAACTCTCCAAATTATCTACAAACAAACAAAAAACTCTCCAAATTATCAATGAGCACCTCTAATTTTTTATTTTGAACGTTTGATTGATTTTAGTATAAAATGAATGTTTGCTCTCAACTTCACCGCATCACAAAATAGTTTTCTAATTCCAAGTTAATGGGTAATTAAATTAATCATTAACAAAAATAGTGCAATTAATAATTAACAAAAATAGTGCAGATCTCGATAATTAAACATTCAGGATTCATGAGTTCATTAAGATTTTCTAAATAAAACTCATAGCTAACTAATTCCTCCAAGAGATACTTTTTTTATCATATAAATATCCATTCATAGGAATCACCGTATATCTGGAATCGCGAGCACCCTTCAACTCTTCACTAAAATAGACACCCACGAGTCTTGCTAAACAACAAAGAACCCTTTTGGCTCCTATTAAAACAAAGAATAGAAATAGCCAACTCACACTTAGATTATATAAGAACAACGAGAATCGACAAAGCATGATCATCACCATTATGGCATTAACACGAAAAAAAATATCCAACACGTCACATTTGTATGCACCGAGTAAGAAGAGGTATGCTCGAGTCACTCAAAAATCAATCGGTGATAAAAGAAGAGAACTCATTAATTTCACAACTTGAGCTCCGTTTCCATAACACAACACAACACAACACAACAACGGGCATTTAAACACACCAACAACTTTATAAATCTATTCTCGTGTACAATTATTCATGGGGATTAAGTTCAAATTAAGATACTACTACTCAGTTGTGAAATACTGTACTATATATTAAAAACAAGAATACCTCTTTTTCATTGCACATCGGAATCTGAACAAGAACCATTGAACAATGGAGAATGAGTGTAGTGTGTGAGATTTTGTTGAAGGAAATTGAAGGAATATTATTGGGGATATGGAGTATTATTTTTGAATAAATAAATATTTTTCTTATTTAAGAGAGAACAAAAAAGAATATATTTTATTATCTATAAAAATTATAACCATGCCATAGTGTCGGTGTGAGTGAAGTGAAATTATGATAACTAATTACAGCTAAATTAAAATGCCGAGTAATTAGTACTCGCCGGAGTATCAAATATATAGGGTATGACTGCGGATTGCTTTATTTTCTCTTCACTCCGGTTAATTATGCCAGCCCAAGTTACGAGCAGGGGTGAGAATGAACCTAGCCGAGTCAAGCTTTGCTTAAATAAGCTCGAGTCTTTCTAGAAAATAAGTCCGACTTGAAAGACTTTTAAAGACATTTTAAGCACAATTTGAACTTACGAGCCTCGTCTGCTTAGCGTCTAACGCTTTTTAAAATGTGTATAGTAAAACAGACTGAATTAAAAACAAAATTGAATTTCTAATAATTTGTTTAATAATTAAATAACCAAAATGAAGTAAAAACGTTGTACTTGATGTTTCAAACATGGAAGTTGAGTTTTCACATCAACCAGAGCATGTGAAGAAGGTTTGAAATTTTAAACACATGTTAAAGCACATAAATAGGTTAGCACATGGGATGGGACTGTGGGAGCTTGGAACATGCCTTTCATTGGACTATATTTTCTCATGCTTGATTGATCTCAATTATACTACAAAATACACATCTTCAATTTTCACATCTTTAATTTTGAGATTTTTTTACATGTTTCTGGCCAAAGCATCTTAGGTTTCGCATGAACAAAACTGTTATCCAGTCTACTGCCCTAAAGCTCTTGGATCTCGATAAAGCGAGCACTTTCCGCAGCTCAAATCTGAAAAAACAAGTCTAAGAAAGAGAAGAGAACCCTCAAAACAGAAAGCAAAACACCCCCCTCAACTTACCCTTCAATCACCACCCTCTTCTTCCCTCTACATTGCATTTCTTGAATATTACACAAAAGCCCAAAGAAGTTTCAAAATTACAAAACCTATGAGCAAAAACTACTACACAGATTACCCCTAAACAAAATACAATAGTGCATAATTATATACATACTGTACCTTCTTCTAGGCATGCCACCGCATTCATTCAAACAAGGAATTTTCTCGACACGAATAAAAAGCAAGAGATGATGACATTCATATTTTGATCATTTAATAATCCAATTCTCTACAATTAAGTTTTCGAAAAGAAAAAAAAAACAGAAAAACCAGAAGAAAAAAGAACAAAATCAAATTTCACTAGCATGATGTGCACCCAAAGAAAACGAGAGTATCTCACGAACGGGCGGGCACTCGACCAACGAGACCTCCATCGCATACCCGCTAACCGGCATCTTCAAATCACGCAGAACGGAAAAAGCCTCAGCCAAACGGCCCTTTGCCACGTCATCCGCCACAGCGCAGTAAGGGATCCAATTATCCGGACGATAGTCCTCACCTACCTCGACCCCTTCCCTCTTCAAAGCATCGCACAGTTGCGAATGGAACTGGAGTAGGGACAGGGATGGAGTGGGTCCCAGGAAGAGGACTCCGTTTTCTTCAGGGAGGCTCCCGATGGAGGAGAAGGAGAGGAACAGAGGTTCCTGCTTTGACGACAAGCTTCTGAGGGCAGTCTCGATTTTGGAGGTGTCGACAACTGGGGTCGAGAAGAGGGTAATGTGGGGCCTCGACTCGATTTCGATCAGCTGGGTGCTGATCTGGCGCCGGGCTAATATGTTCCACGCCTTGAGGACCTGGTTTTCGAGGGCCGGGTCGAAGTATAGCTCGATCGAGTAGCCTTGAGACATTGTTTTTTTCTTCTCTCTCAAATTAACTTTATCAACAAGAAGAAAACAGAGTGCATTATAATCAAGAATTACTACAAACCAAACCAAGAACATTTTTAAATCATTTTTAAAATTAATAATTGCGGTGTAACAATTGGAAGGAAATAAATGAGAATTAAGATCTAATGATTAATATAGTCATGGGGAAAAATCAAATTAGACAAAACCCTAAAAAAAACTCCATACCTAAAAGCATCTCAAATACAAGCTGAATTACACCAAAAAAATATTCAAAAGAAGCGAAATTGAGACGTACCCAGTTCAAATTAGAGGCGACTGATTTATGGGTCAGAAAAAAACAGAAGGTCAAAATCTTGAAATTGAGCAAAGATTCTTTGTATCGCCGAACAAGGATCTGCAAATGGTAAAGTATTATAAACACACTCAGAAAGTGAAATGAGTTGAAAAGAGAATAAATTTTTATTATTTTTTATTTTTTTACACGAGAGGAGGAGGATATCGATAACAAGGAGTTGAAGGAGAGGAAAAAAGTTGCTTCACAAATGATAAAAAGGGAAAAGTGATTTCTGTGAAGACTTGGATTACAAGTTCATTTGGAAAAAAGATGAAGACTTTGAGCCAGGTTAGGTTAGGCCACGTTTATTTCGGATTTGATCGATTTCGATTTGATTTTTTTTTTTTTTTTACAATAAAATTGAATATGGATATCACATTTTTTTACAATCAAAATGAAAGTGAAAAATAACATTTGATTTTTTATAGATTTAAATGATCTAAAATAAATATTACAGTAATAATCAATTATAAAATTATTTCCGATTTTTTTTACTAGCCCGGTTTTCTCATTCCTCGATCTCAAATTCTGACCTACTAAAAATCACGTGCCGTATTCGTGCCTCTCAAAAAGGGTAAAGGTACAAAATATTTGTTCTGCACTCCTTTCGGTTCTTTTCTCTCTTTTTCTCAGTTTTCATGAAATAAATTTCTCACCTTTTCTTTCCCATCTCTAATTCTCCACATTAATTTTCGATTATCTTCATTGGGCATCGAGACTTCGATCTTCTTATCCGATTCTTTCAGCGTAATCGTTCTCTTTTTTTTTTCCTGGGTTCTTGAAAAAAATACTAATTTCTTCTTGTGGTGAACTGTGATTGCATATATATTCTATGGTGATGTAGGTTATTCATCGTGTGTAATTCTTACCCATTTTATTGATTTTATATATGTGGGTTATTGAATTGATTCCGACCCATTTGACTTTCGATTGTGATTTAAGGTTTGATGCTGGAATTAGATAATGATAAAGTGATCAAGACTCTTTTAACTTTAGAATTCTGTATTGACTTAAGCTTGTGATGCAATGTTAATGTGATTTAAGGTTCGTTGGGTAAGAGTTAAAATCTTGCTGTTCTTTTACAATAATATCGTTCTGTATTTCGATATTCCAGACGGGGTTTGAGTATATGGTTTTTCGATATTCCAGACGGGGTTTGAGTATATGGTTTTTACGGTAGTGATATATTTATGAAATCGAGTTTTCGGGTGTCAATCGTTTATACATTTATATTGTTCCAGTATATCAGTATCCGCTTGATGTTGTGTTTTTCTTCATGATTTTATGTTGTTCTCTTGTTTTGTATAGGCTTCAGATAAAGCGAATCTTTGAGGAAAATGTCTTCCCCCAGCAAGAGACGAGATATGGACGTTATGAAATTGTAAGGGTCTTTTGGCTTATGCTCTTCATTTAGCTGCTTCATAGAACTTGAAAATAAGTTTGCGTTAAATTCGCCAATTTAAGTTGCATTAGGGCCCTGAGATATTTTTTCCCACTTATTCTTATATGTATTACTTTTGTTGTCATAGAATGATGAGTGACTACACTGTGGAGCCTATAAATGATAGCATCAACGAGTTCAATGTGGAATTTCATGGTCCTAAAGAAAGTAATGACTCGTCTAAATCATTGTTTGCTGCATAAGGTTCTTCTTACATAACAACACTCTAATTGGGTAACTGCAGGTCCTTATGAGGGCGGAGTTTGGAAAGTTCACGTGGAGCTCCCGGATGCTTATCCTTACAAGTCTCCTTCAATTGGTTTTCTTAACAAAATTTTCCACCCGAATGTTGACGAACAGTAAGTTTTATATATAGCCTTCATCTTCACTAACCCATTATTTGAGGTTGTGTTAATCGAGAATTTTGAATTCGCATTATGCTGTGGAGGAAAATAAGTTATACTACTTTTTAGTGATAATTACAAAAATAAAATAAAAATGGGTTTGATTCTGCAATAGAATTTACCACCTTTAATTTGTAAATATATTTTAGTTAGTTACCCCTTACCTCAAAGGGGTTCTTGTAATTTTAAATAGTAAATTAACAAATACCTAACACCTCGGGTTTTTAATTGTAATTATAATATTTTATATATGCTATATATGTGTATGTGTGTGTGTACCCTAATATAGTGCGACTTATTTGTTTGTTTTGGGATGATAGGTCTGGTTCTGTGTGCTTGGATGTCATTAACCAGTCGTGGAGCCCTATGTTCGGTAAGTTTAGCACTTTACTTAGATACAGAATAGTTCATTATTTATTTTTAATTTATCGAACCCCTAATGTACTCCACTACTCTACAAATACCACTTTTCGATTTGCATTTGTTGCACTAACACTAATGTTGATGGGAGTGTTTGTAATTATGAGGATTTTTTGAAAGTTAAGCTAAACCTCAAGGGTGTAATTTCTAATTATGAATTTTTGAACCTTGATCGAGTGCATGTTTATTTATATGCAGATCTCTTGAACGTGTTTGAAGTTTTCCTGCCACAACTTTTGCTTTATCCGAACCCGGCGGACCCACTGAATGGCGATGCAGCCTCTTTGATGATGAAAGACAAGCCCCAATATGAACAGAAAGTGAAAGGTGAGTTTTATTTTTCTCTCTTAGATTCATAATGCAAAAGGTAAATTTATATGCAAATCTCAGAGCTTGCTTATAATGATGATTATTGCCCTGAGTAATGCCCAAATTAGAAAGAGACACCAACTCAACTTGTTTACGAGTTTTTAAATAGAGCTCCATTTGAATTGCCTTTTAAATTTTCACCCTCGATCTTTTCCACATATTGAAAAATTGAGGTGTATTGCAAAAAAAATTGATGAGATTTGCATATCTAATGGGTAACTTTTGTAATTTCCATAGTTATTTGGGTCTTTTTGTAAAGACGACACTAAACTTCTGGGTTAGTTTTTCCAAGTAACCCAATCCAATTATGTATAATTGCGAATACTACCCTAAATTGATGTTTTAATTCTCATTTGGGCCCAATCTCAATAGAAGCCCTACAAATTACAACGAAGGCCTTACTTTGACGTGTTTTCTTATGTGGGTCCACAGAATATTGTGAACGCTATGCAAAGAAGGAGCACATTTCTAATACAATAAACGAAGAGAATAGTGATGAAGAAAGTGACGACGAGGAATTTAGCGATGGGCAGAGTAATAGTGATGGCGACGACGAAATTGCGGGAAGTGCAGATCCATAGATAATTTAAAAATGTCAGCATCCTTTGGGTGTTGTCATTCTTTTGTATAATTCAAGTTGTTCAGTACAAATTCTAGGGACCTGAGGTGATATGAAAAATCAATGTGTAGTGAATTATTTATTTTTCTGGGAACTTTTTCATTATTTCTCAATCAAGCTATTTATTATAAGGAGTATATAGTTTTTAAAGATCCCATTCTTTTTTTTTTTATTGCAAAATGTGATTTTAGTTTAAGAAAATAAGCCCTTGCACATTTTTAGAAACCGATAAATTTATAATCCGTTATAATGTATAAAATAGATAACTGGCCTAATTATGTCACAAATGTCAAAACAAGAAAACAAACGTCCTGTAGGCTATAGCAATATAGCATCCATATAAGAATATACTTCATATTTATATGCTTTAAAAAATGAAAGAATAATAATAATAAAAAAACAAATAAAAAAAATAAAATAAGATTATTGCAGATCACGTCCCGCAATTGGCGCCTTCGGCGCACGTTAGTTCGCTCGCCTTCCCCGAATCGACCAGGCACACCGCGCGTAGAACGCACGCGTTCAATTCAACTGGCCGTTGTGCACCGGGATCGCCGCGTAGCGAGACGAAAAGTCCCGGGGAATTCTATCCTCCTCGAAATTACCGCTCTGCCCCTTCCCGTCGTCGAAATTCAACGCGTAACTCAGGGGATCGTACTGGAATTTCGCCGCCTTGGACCGCGCGCCGGTCCTGTTGAACCGGCGGATGAACGTCTTCCACTTCGGACCGGCCACGAGCTCCGACCACTCCCTCACCTTCTTCAGCGCGTGGATTCCTCTCCCCAAAATACTCCGCCCTCTACTCTCGGGAGATTCCGTCCCCGACGCCGAGATTCGCTCCCAATTCTCCGATTTCCGATTGGATTTCCAGAAGCAGCAGCATCCGCTGCGGAGGAACGCGGTTTCCTGAGATTCGTCGCCGCAATCTTCGTCTCTCCGCGTGTTTTCCGATTCGGCGACGGCTTGCAATTGCGTCGCCATGGCTGGAAAATTGATTATTGACTGAGAGAGGAGAGAAGATGAATAGATACAAAACGGCAGAGGGATGAAGATTCTCTCACCCTCTGCAAACCCTAACTCTCCGATAGTCCGATTTCTCTCTCGGTCTTCTTATACAAAGTGTGTAACGGATATATTGATTATTGGGGATGTTGACGATGGATACCGGGAGTGCCGGTAAACTAGGTGGCGTTTTCTTTCATAGAATTATTGACTAATTAGGAAAAATATTGAATATTGTTTTTTTTAATAAGGGGTACTAATATATATTTTTAAATTAAAAAATAAAATTATTCATAGAAAAGTGATAAAATAATTAAAAATAGGAATATTTTTTGTAAATTGTTACCAATATTATGGAATGTCTATTTAGAGAAAACATGACTATTTTTGTAGATGAATGTAGTATAATTATATTACTAAGAAAACTTTTTCCAAATTTTAAGTATTTTATTTTTAGTTGTTCTATTGCAAATTTTATGTTTTCTCAAATAAAAAAAATTGACAAAAGTTAACTATTGTTATATTAATAAATTAAATAGTTGTGAGTAGAATTTATAATTAAAATATAATAATAAAATTGTTTTTTAAATTAAAAAAATAAGAATATTTATTTTTTAAATAAAATATCACCTTTAATTGGAGATAATAGATACCTTTCGGCTATAAATGGATTTCTTATTTTTGGAGTTTCAAAAAATTATTATTTTTTATTTTAAATTATTTTTTAATTTTTAATTTAAAAGTAAAATGTAAAAATATATTTTAAAAGTAAAAATAAATAGTCGTCACTAATGTTTAAAAAGTAGCCAGATATATTAAAAATAAAATTGTATATTAAAATGAAAAAGATAGAATAATTTTTTTTTGGTGTATAAATTATTGTTGAAGACTAAAAAGAAAAATATGTCAATTATCTTTGTATCATGTAACTAATAAAAAATCATAACGAATGATTGTGCATAAATATTTTTTATATTTTCTTTATTTGATAGTATTAGGTGTTGTCGGGTGTACTTTTGTCTACCCCTTCACTTATTATGTCTTTTTAATAATTAGGAGTATCTTTTATTGTAATTACTTGAATTACATCAATTTTTCCCTTTTTGGCATTCTATTACAAAATTCAGCATTAATACTAGTGTATTGCTCTTTATTTTTTTCTCTTTTTCATTTTTAACAATTTTTTTGTTGTATTTACAAAGGACATATTAGAGAATATTATTTTTGTCTCACTGAAAATAATAAATAATACCGTACTTTTGATAAAATTGTTCATCTCAATATTTTTGATATAAAAGAGATTTATATGTTAAATATTTTTATTAAATAATTTTTTTATTTATTAATCAACTATACTCGTATTATTTTGTAAAATTATTCATCTCAATATTTTTTATAAAAGAATAAAGTGTAAAAGTTAAAGATTTTTATCAAATACAGTATGTTTTTTATATGTTTGAACACTATTGTTTTTAACAAATTGTGTAACGTAAAAAGATTGTTTCTTAATAATATTAATGAATAAATTTGATTATTAAAGATTGAAATTAAAGAAAATTTTGACCATTAATAATATTAAATATTGAAATATCATGCATATTAGGAGATTTTTATTAAGAGGGGATCCCAATCACTCTCCAATCACACTCAAATAGTCTCTATAGCTTAATTAAGTTTTAATTAGTTGATTTAAATTGATTCATGTTAATTATTCTTACCATTATGAGAAATTTTGAATTTTACACAAATATTTTGCTTCCATATAAAATTTACCCAACATTTATTATTTAAAAAGATTATACTGTAGTATCACTTAGTTGAGAGAACCTAAAAACATTTTTTCAATGGCTCTCCCCGCGTTCTTGTGCATGCTTATGATTTGTATATTTCAATTCACATTCCATGCCGACTCCGCTTCGATAGCCGAAGAATTCAATGAATGGATGGTAGAGCACGGGCGTACCTACATGAGCGAAGCCGAAAGAAACGAGAGGTACGATATATTTTACAACAACGCCCTTCTGGTGCAAGCGGTCAACGCCAATGCTTCTTCTCCGTACAAACTCGCTTTGAACAAGTTTGCGGATTTAAGAAACAACGAGCTTCCGAAAGGGAACATTAACATTGATCCTATTAATAATAACAAGTCGTCGAAGTTTAAGTATGCGCATGTGACGGAAGTTCCAGATAGCCTCGACTAGAGGACCAAGGGATCTGTTACTGCCGTTAAAATTCAACATCATTGTGGTAAGTGTGTAATTGGCCTTCTAATTTAATTAATTACTGTAGGATTTTTTAATTATAGAATTTATCGAGTATTAATTTATAAAAGTTGTACAGGTTGTTGTTGGGCGTTTCTAGCAGTTGCGGCGGTGGAAGGGATCCACCAAATAGTTACGGGGAACAACAACAACTTGTCGATTGCGACAGGAAATATACCGACCAAGGGTGTAACGGCGGAAGTGAAAGAGGAACTTATGAGTACATGATGCATAACGGTGGACTCGATCACTACGGAATCAAATTACCCGTACACGGCCTCCAATGGTGGACCTTGCCAGCTGGCGACCGCGGCTGCACACGATCAGGGGGTACGAACTTCTCCCTCGAAACAACGAGCATGCCATGTTGCAAGCCGTGGCTAATCAACCGATATCTGTGTCTGTTGATGGAGATTGTTTCGGTTTGTACTCGAGTGGAGTTTATACGGGGGAATGCGATGTTGATCAATTGGACCACGGTCTTACGATAGTTGGGTACGGGGTGAGCGAAGATGGAATCAACTACTGGTTGGCTAAAAACGAGTATATATATTAGGATGCAAAGGGATGTTGCTGATCCAATTCCAATAGGATCGTGTGGAATGGCCATTGTTTAACTTCATTTTGTTAGTTGAAATGAATGATGATATCCTTAAATAGTTTCTTGTTCAGGAAACAATATTGCCAAACTATCATTTGACTCTCATATAAATCGAAACAACTTTTTTAAAAATGCGTCTTGCAAGTGATTTATATTATTAAATGTCAAAAATAACATGAAATGTTGAATTTTAATCCAAACAAAGGAGTATAAGTAGTCTATTATTTAAATAAAGGTCTTGCTAAATAGAAGAATAAACCCTTAAAAAATTATTTCTATTGACTTAAATTATATATTAATGATTTTTTGACATGTATTATTAGGTATTTCGTCATATTAAATTTATATTGGGTGGATAAAATAAAATTATAATTTGTTTAGTTGAAAATAATGCATAATTTTATATTTATGTTAAAAATCTATTAAAATGAAAAAAAAAATTTAATTTATAATAATTCAAGATAAAAATATTATTTTAACGTTAATTATTAAACTAACCATTTCTATAGTTATATGGAAAAAAAACGAGTAATGCAAATTCCGCCTAGGAAGAATGATTTTTATAGTTAAACTACTCCACTACATATTTTGTGGTCCATTTCCTTCAGAATATTGAACCACTAACGTTTTTCTATCTCGTCCCTTTCCTTCCTTAGCCTAAAAATCGAAACACAAAAGCTTCTCGACGTCGTCTCTGTGAACATAATTGTTTAATCACAAAGACATAAATGTTTCAAAATGAATAAAATCCAAAAAAAGAATATAACCAACATTATAGCTAACTTCAGTCGAAATGTTTTTATGAGCAAGCAAAAATCACATCCCAAAACAAGAATTAAAAAACTGAAATATAATACCGAAAATAACCGCCCCGTCTCAAATTTTGTCCATAACCAGCAACTAATAAATGGTGTCATATGTATAATATAACCCCAGCATCCTATCATATATCCAAACACTTCAAACTCCCATGGTATATACATGTATGAACTTTCAAACCGGCCGAGGACAAGGGAAAAAATTTAGAAAAAAATTACCCACTAAAAAGATCAAGTGTGGGACATGTAAGTATGCTACAATCCCGACACAAGGCCCTCACGGGCGACATTGGTCACGCGAAGTACAGCTTGAGAGCTCAACGGTGAAAGCTTAGATTGGCAGAAAAGCTCCCAAGGAGATATGATGGGTCCCTCGTTAGTGACCGATGGATCTGGGACGTGTGATTTCTCATATGCGGATTTCAGCTCCAACAGTAAACTACGGGCAGCGTCCCTGGACTCTGGAAGCTTGTCATTAAGCTGGGACGCACCTATCTGAACCAGCTTGTCTATACCAAACTCTTCAATTCCGTCAACTCCCTGCAAAAGGATAGCATGCTTAATAGGGTTAATTACACAAAAAAAATCTTGATTTTAGACCAAGCATAGAAGAAGAAAAAGCATCTCTTTCAATATCTACTCTACAAAATTGCACCCAATGATAGGGGTAATTTTATCAAGAATATTAAAAATTAACAGCTGAAGTTTAGTCCAATGACAAAAAGGCCACTTATCTTTCAAAATTACAAAGTATTTAACTTACATATAGCCCGCTCTTGATGGTGCTTGTGTAAAATCAAAGTGTTATTTGTATTTCTGAAAGATAAGTTTTTTTTCTTTGTATTTTAGGCTAAATGGGGAGTTAGCTTTCGTAATCATCTCTTATTTTTTCTTCCTTTTTTTGCGCTTGTGTAATAATTGTATAACACCATACCTCAAGGATATTTCTGTATTTATTTATTAACATGTTAAAGTGTACCTTAATTTAGATTTCCAACTATGAAGGAGAACAAGCCCATATAAATACACAAAACTAAGAGCATAACATATCTTAAGAGTTCTCACCAGTCGTTGAACACATCGTGAAATGCACATGGAAGTCTTAGCTCTAATTCGAGGATTCCTGTTCTTAATACAAATTTGCAACTTGGGCAGCAAAAGAAGCGGAGAAACCGAGCTTGTCAGGGATACTAATGCACTTCCAGCCGCCTCACATACAAATTTCTTGTCTTGTGAAGACTTAAGAAGAAGTTGGACAAGCTAACCAATGAATGCAAAACATTGAACATAGAGAACAAATGTTATAGATCTGAAAATTGCCAAAATCAACAAAACAGAGAATTAGAGCAAAACATTATTTATTACCAGAGGATCTAATGAATCAATGATATCATCCTTATAAACTTTGAAAAGATCAGCAGAGGTCATGATGGCAGTTTTACAGACAGCACTTCTTGGATTCTTCAGGGATTTCTCGACTAATGAGACAATGTCAGTCCTGGTCAGAATAATCTATGAGTCAAGCGATGGGAAGTCCGAAAGTTGGAGATGAAAAAAGTAGGATCACAAATTTGATGTCGATTAAGACATGCAATTCTGATGAATACTTACAAAATGCTAACAATGGCTTCCTTGTGAAATATAGAGAACCTACGTACGTTGTTGAGCGCATCACACAATGAAACCCATTCTTTTGAGCCTAGTCCTGATAACAGTAACTGATACAATAGTGCAAGAGATGTAAGTACCCATATTAAAAATAATAAATGCATTAATTAATCATTTTTTTTAGAATACCTTCAGAGATTCCTCCACATCTTCTACATCGTTCAAAGCCTCGGATTCAATGTACTCTACTTCAGCCAAAACTGGTTCAGGATTTTCTGTTTCATCGGTGTCAGTGGGATCCTGAACCTGTGAGGCCATTTCTTTCTTCTGGATTTCTTCAGCATTTTTTTCATCCTTGTATTCAGCTTGATGTTTTATAAAACTCCCATTACTGAAATTCCCATTCATCCTCTCAGGCTCGGTTATATTACTATCTCTGATAGCTATCTCAGACATAATGGAAACCTAAATCAAGAAACGTATATAAATTTTAAGTGAGCAATCTGTTTATAAAATGATGTTTTCAATGGGAATTATGTTCGCGTATCATAGCAAAAATACTACTAATGCTAATAATTAAAGATGTCTACATCAGCAACTTATTTTTTTCACTCAAATGGTTCAGAATTTTAGACAAACTAGAAGTGTTCACCTTCAAGGCAAACCGGAAGAAAAAATAGCTCACGCCCTACGCAAATCAGATGTGGACAAACAAAAAATAATTCCGCACGATTAACATTATGTAGAAACACCAACCACATGTAAACCATGTTCCCTTTCTACAGACATATTGATTCTCAAATGTTAATGTATTCTGGAAATAATCTTTTTCCACAATTCATTTCAACATTAAAATGGCCAAAAGACATAGCGAGAAAGCCGAAGACTCGTATCACACATCCTGTTTCACAGGGTAAGCAAGCCAACTAACAAATGCGACTTTGTATCTTCAAATTCAATTAACAGGGTAAGCACTGCATGTATCACTGTCATATCTCGCTCTTTCATTATCCAGATACAAAAATAACACATAAGTTCTACTGCGATATCTATCTTATGAACAAGTTTTACCACATTTTCTCTAGTTCACCGTAAATATATACACACTATACCAAATCCGACTCACATTTCAGCTTCGTATTGGGTAACAATATACTCATCCACTTTGACAGTCATATACTAGATCGAGCAAAAACCCGAACATCGCCGAAAAACACACACACACAAACACAAAACATGATTTGTTTAGTATATAAACAGTTGTAGATCGCTAAAATTTGAAATAAAAACCCTACACCCCACCCAAAAACGAAAACGAAGTATAAAAGAGAATCAACTAGACTAATAATTCCTGAAGATTTACTGGCGAACAAAAAAAATCAATCAAACCAACAAAAAATAAGTACAAACATCGCGAATGTGACAGATAAACAATCAGACGAACAAATGTACTGAAAAGAAATAATGTAAGAATTGGATCACGATCTCAACTCTTTCGCCGGCCGATCGACTTCAAACGGTCAATTTCAATACATATGTAGCGGAATCGAAGTTTTACGCCATGAATAAATCGCAGGGTGCTTCAAAAGAAAATGCGAAGACCGAAGAAGAGAAATTACCTCGAGGGAGAGAGAGATAAAAGGAATCGGAGTATGGCCGCCGGAGAAAATGGGGAAATCGTGAGAGTATTTATTGCAGAGCTTCTTCCACCTTCTCCGTGTGAAAATGCGCGATAATAGTTTGACTGCGAATACTGTAGTCTATGATTCCACATAAAAGGAAAAGGGTAAAATAGTAATAACTGTAGATTGGGAAAATATAGTACAATATTCACTGCGATGTGAGAGGATTCAAATTGTAAAAAAAAAATAGTCAAATTTGTTTATGGAATTTGGTATCTTTATTACTTGGAAATTCTACATTTTGAGGTGAATTAGAATTTGCTTTATGATTATGGGATTTGACATTAAAATTAGGCTATACTGTAATTTTTATATGATTCTAGGCTTCTAGCGGAAATTGATTGTTCCTTCTATTTTTATTCTTTTTATCACTCAAAAATTATATTATTTTATTAAACGTGCTAAAAAATTAAATAAAATAAAATAAAATTGTAAAAGAATTGCTAGAGTAGAGTGATTTTAAATTTTTAATGTTTTACTATTTTACTCTAAAATAGAACAACAAACGAGTCGAGTTAAGTCGAGTGTTGAGCTTGTCGAAAAAACAAAAAAACATCAATAAATTCAAGCTCGGCGAACTGCATTATAGGTCGGTGGTCAAGCTCGTTTTGTTAAAATTGTGTCATGCTCATGCTCAATTCAATCAAGTTGCTCGACTAGATCAACTTCCTCGTAGTGAAGTGGCTCAACTTTAATTACTCGAGCTCGACTCGAATCACTTCACTCACAATATATATGGAGTAATATTTAAGGAGTATTTAAGTAAAACAAATATTCGACCACTCATTTTTTTAGAAATAATGCTAGAGTTTGGCTCGTTAAGAGTAATGGTCTACTCTAGTACTCTAGCTTGAGTCAAACATTGACTCGAGAATAATGATTCAACTGATTTCTAAGACACCAATAATATCAGTCGCAGAAATAATGATACATTTGGTATATATGAAATCTGAGTTTGAGTAAACCGATTACTATGAATTCGTTTTTTAAATATTGTTTTTTTTGTAATCGGTGGTAATAAGAAACCGATTTGTTTCTGTGTGGTAATTTTTTATTAAAATTGTGTCTTGCATAGTTATCAGTTTTAATTATAAAACCGATTTCTTTGTGTATTTTTATTATTTATGAAAATTTACTAAGTATGTAAATAAGAAACATTATCAGTACTCATCCCCCCGTTTACTTCAAAGAGAAAATAAAACACTTATCGAATTGCGAAATCTCTCCCTTCGGCTGGCCGATTCCTTCTCCTACCCCCACTGCAATATTTCATCTCCCTCCCAGAACTCCTCCAAATGGAATCCCTAGCAAACTGAAGACATAGCAACTCGATCGATAACTAAAGCCCTAGCAACTCGACAATTGAAGAACGGCGAGCGTGAAGCCTTCTTCCTCAACTGAGAACAACGAACCCACTTTGTATTCCTTGAGGTATGTGATTTTCTTGTTATGTGCTTGCTAGGGTTTTCAATTTTAAGTGATATGGTTTTCAATTTTCAATTCTAGGGTTTTGCGATTTAGGTTTTTTTTTTCCTGAGTGTTTTTTTACTTGTACAGTGATGGGGGTTGGGTGTGAATGTGGGAGAATGAGATAGGGATTTCAAGTTGCAAATTTATGGTGTTTTATTTTTGAAATATTATATTTTCAGTTGGTTTTTGGCTCTGCTTCTTATTATTGCCTTATAGAGGGAGGTGCTAGAAAGATGTGATTTTTCGGATGAATACAGTATCCATTTACTGTATATTTTTTTTGTTACGGGGCTTTCCATGCTATTTTAATGGAATGAATTTGTGGGATATGGGATAGAATGTGTGATGTGTAGTGGGTACAGTTTTTTCTTCATTTTCCATGCATTGTAATGAAATTGAGGGGTTTGAAGCTCATTCTGCTACCATGAAAAGGGGTTTTGGATTTTCTTTGAGAGATGTGGTGTTTTACTTATTGTGTTAAGTAATTTTTAGTTAGGATTTTTAGTTTTTAATTTTTCGTTTATTTTTACTCGTTTTTGATCGGACGAAATATCATGGATTCCTTGCCGAAGACTGTTCGCTATAAAGCATGGGAGGATTCACTGACAGCGTAAGTATCGATATTTTTAATTAAAATGAAAATATATAATTACTATTAATGTTTATAGTTCATATGAAATACTTTGATATTTCAGTGCTGTGAAGCAATTCAATGCTGAGACAGGAGTATTTAACAAACCACCGAAGATAAAACATCTTCTGGTATCTCTTATGAATTAATTTGTGTCTTATGTGTTCAATTATTTTGTTTAGTATGCTAATACCTTTCGAATACAATGATTTGTAGGGTGTACCTAAACAATCAGGTGGCATTGAATGTGGTTATTACGTGATGCGATATATGAAAGATATAATCAATGACCAAGTGCTATCATTTTGTGACAAGGTATGTAATGTGTCTGTTTATTTTAATTGGACATGATAATTGATTTATTTTTTGTTCTCTTGTTGTGTATTTATGTAGTGGGCTGTAAAGTCAAGATCACTAGAGTATAATCAGCAGCAAATCGATGAAGTGCGTATCGAACTGTCTGAGTACCTACAGGGGTTGGCGTAGAGGTAATTAATTTCACTGAAAATGCAGTTGATTTGATGGTTATATGAGCATGCAAAATGTAGTTGATTTGTTGGTGAGAAGTACCTTGAAATTACAGTTTATTTGCTGGAAATTGTATTTGACTTTTTGCTGGGAATTGTAGTAGACTTACTTGTCATGACATGAACTGTTGTAGTGATAGTTATGTACCTTGATTTGCTGGGAATTGTAGTGAATTGTTGCTGGGATTTGTACTTGAATCGCTAGTTATACGAATACGGATAATGTAGCTGATTTGTTGATGATAAATTGTAGTTGAAATGCTGGAAATTGTTGGTAATATAAACCTGCTACATTATAGTTGAAATTGTTGGAAATTGTAGTGAATTGTTGATGGAAATTGTATTTGAAATGCTAGTTGCTACATTATAGTTGAAATTGTTGGAAATTGTAGTGAATTGTTGATGGAAATCGTAGTTGAAATGCTAGTTAATATGAACCTGTTTTTCTTTCTTTGTCATTGAAATTGCTACTGCTACTGCTGCATATGAACTTGGGAATTTGGTTTTCTTTCTTTGTCATATGAACCTGGGAAATTGGTTTTCTTGCTACTGCTGCATGACTTAATGTAAATATGTATGTGCGCTTCAGGTTGTATGTGGTGCGAGCTGTGAATGAGCTGAGTGTCTATCTAGATGATGATGTGATGGTGCAGTAGTTATGAATGGATGGCTGCAGCAATGTGAATGTTTAATGTTATGAATTGGGAAAACAATTTGTATGTACTCTAGCTACAATTATGAATGTTTTGATTTTGGATAATGATTGTACTCTAGCTACAATATTTTGTATGAATGTTGAAGATATTTTATGCATTATGGTATTTTGATGATTTTTTAAATTTGTGCAATTTTAATATAAAAATTACAAAATTACAGAATTATAAGACAAATAAATCACTCTATAGAAATCAGTTTTTAAAATAAAATCTTTATATAGAAATCGGTTTTTAAAATAAAAATGATTATGTAATACTATATAGTTATCGGTTCTAAGCTAAATAACTGATATTAAAGGAGATATTAGATATCAGTTAGTTTTGTGGGTTATTACTAGAAATCAACCGATTTCTATGAACACAAAAGAAATCGGTTGAAAAATATAAACCGATTTCTAAACTGTACATAGAAATCGGTTAATCACCGATGTCTATAGCTGCAGACTATAGATATCGGCTCCATCAACATCAGTGCGGATACATCATAGAAATCGGTGAATCACCGATTTCTAATGTCATATTTTTAGTAGTGGTATCTTATTTTTCACCCTTAATTTTATGCTTGATGTCTGTTCAATTTATTTTTTAAAAATTGTCAATTCATCTACGTTTCAAAAACTTCTTACATAATAATGACAAATGAGATATTACAGTTTATTAGATACAAACACACCCATGCACGAATTAAAATCAAAATATTTGTGATCATATTTTGATTCTTGATCAAAATTTTAAAAATATATAACTCATTTAATTATTAGAATTAGATGATTTAATTTTGTAACTTTTGATGATGAAAATCTATATGAAAATGTAAAATGTTTTAATTTGGATTTTTGTCCATCACTGTGATCCAAAATGATCACAAGTGCACCACATGGGTTGATGGAGTTCCTGTTCCAATTATTCATGTATGTGTGATTTTATCAATATTTATTTCAGAACAAAATATTTTAATTTAATTAACAATTATTGATGTGAGAGTGAGTATTGAATTTACATTTAAAAAATGCACAAATTTATCACCTTAGATTATGGGTGGGCAGGTGTTATTTAATAGATTCACGATGCAGAAAAAAGTTTGCGTTGTGGATTGCGAATATGGCTGTGAAATGCTTCACATGATGCTCTTCTCTTCCAAAGGGAAAATGTTCAAAAGGAAAAAAAAACATACAGAAAGTAATTTATAAATTAAAAATCTATACTCCATATACCAACAAATAAATAAAAAGCAATCAAATTCAAGGAAATAAATTAATCTTTTGAAAGTCATCAAGAGCAACACCAATAATTTTTTTTTTTAAAATGGAGTAAGTATCTAAAGAATAAAAATGACAAGAATTTCTAAAATCAAATAAACTAGATTAAAAACCCAGATAACTAAATAAATATACAAATCCACGTCATTGCTTCATTCTTTGGATGGCTATCCGAGGTCGGCTGCCGACTCGGGATAAGCATTGGATTGGTAGGGGGACGACTCGTGTGTACTATGTGGTGGTGAGAGCGTTGAGACACACTCCCACCTTTTCTTTGAGTGCCCATTCTCACATGACTGTCTGCAGAGATTACAGGTGGAGGTGGGTTTTCTATGGCCACGTGGAGGTTGGCATAGTGCTGTTTTACGGGCTTCTAGTCGATGGCGTGGGAGGCAATTGATATCTTGTGCGTATCGTGGACTTCTCGCTGCTCTGATCTATTATATTTGGCTCGAGAGGAACACGAGGATATATGAGGCTCGGTCGGTTTCGCCTGGAGTGGTGGCATCTCAGGCGATCTCTATCATACGAGAGAGGATACTCTCGTTACGACTCCCTGATTCTCTTCAAGCACGGGCATTGAAGAGGGTATGGCATATAGCCTGGTGATTGTGTTTGTACTTTTAGTGCTATATGTGTTTATGGTTGGTGGGTTGGAGAGCTAGCCTGTTAGCTCTGTGATGCGGTGGAGTTTCATTCCTATGCGCAGTACTGTAT
The DNA here is from genome assembly GCA_954870475.1 of Euphrasia confusa. Lineage (NCBI taxonomy): Eukaryota > Viridiplantae > Streptophyta > Magnoliopsida > Lamiales > Orobanchaceae > Euphrasia > Euphrasia confusa. Next base: position 27,175,157 of record OX940967.1, read on the forward strand.
TATACTTTTTATTTTTTCTATGTGATTGACCTTTAACAACAAAAACAAAAAAAAAAAATATATACAAATCCAATATATGATTAAGTTACAACTTGTAAGAAAAAGGGAGAGTAGAGATCATTTTGAATGGATGTATAAATGGGTTAATTCTATGTTAACCAAGGGGTATTACCCTAATTCCATACACACATTTATATTTGTACATATTTTTATTTTTTTCATTCGTTAATATCTTTTGTAATAACCAAATGTTACATTTTGAGTGGAATAGTGCACTACCTTGTTAGGGTTTTGTAATGACCACATGTTATATTTTGAGTGGAATAGTGCACTATCTTGTTAGAGTACATAGAATAAACCGTATAAATGTGATGGGGATAGAATCATATTTAGTCCTTCCGAAAAATGTCATTTTCATAAACGTACAATAACTTTTTTTTTTTATCCGATTTGGTCCTTTGACTACTGTTCCGGCGAAAAATGTGCCGGAAAGATGACGTGGCATTGCCACGTCATCCAGTTTTGGCACTGTTCCGGCCCATTTTTCGCCGGAACAGTAGCCAAAGGACCAAATCGGATAAAAAAAAAAGTTATTGTCCGTTTATGAAAATGGCATTTCTCGGAGGGACTAAATATGATTCTATCCCAAATGTGATGGGTTGAAATAAAATCAATTAGTGAATACTAAAAAGAAATAATTCTTGTTTATTATCACATTTTTATGTTCATACCCGACCTTTAAAACATCTCCGATTAATTACTGAACTTTAGGAAAATTACAACTTACTGCTTAATTTGGCCAGAATCCATCACACGTGAGGAGCATGTGGTTTTTTTAAGGACATTTTTTCTGTTATTTAATTGTTTTTTTATTTTTATTAATTTAAAATAATAATTTAATTAAAAAAGACCAAAATGTCCTTAAAAAGATCAACATTTTTTCTGTTTTTTAATTGTTTTTTATTTTTATTAATTTAAAATAATAATTTAATTAAAAGACCAAAATGTCCTTAAAAGATCACATGCTCCTCACGTGTGATGTATTCCGGCCAAATTAGGTGGTAAGTTGTAATTTTTCCAAAGTTCAGTGATTAGTCGGAGATGTTTTAAAGGTCGGGTATGAACATAAAAAATAGTTCAAAGCTCAGGTAGTAAACAAGAATTATCCCTACTAAAAATGAAAGATTTTCATTGGTAGATACTAATTACTAAGTAATTTTCTTCATGAGATGACAATGTAATGATTAAAATTGTTAGATATAAAAGGATTTAAACTTGTAATTCAATATGAATCATATGATTAAAACTTGAAAAAAAAACAAAAGAAACAATATATGAAAATATGTACTGGCTAGGTGCCAACAAGAACAAAAGAAATGACATGGCTGTGACTCTTTCAAGTTTCAAAATTCAAACTTAAAGGGTTGATAAAAATTCTCTAAATTAAGGAGCAAAGGACAATCCAATTCTACCGACAACATTTCCATTTTAGGCGGACGTACATATCTTATCGTATCACACGAACGAAACACGGAATCAACCGGGCGTGTCTCTTTGCTCGAAGATTCCAAAAGGCCATGTTATAGTGGGGTCGCAAACCCTAAATGAGCAAAGATGGAACAAGTTTCTTCATTATGACATTCAACAAACGAGTGCACGTCGTTGACAACAAAGATATAGAAAAACGAAAAAGATTCCTCAATTTAACCCTTCAAGACAAAACTCAAAAGCCTTAATTATAGCTCCATCCTACGGAAATACTCCAGTTGAGTCGTTCTAACACATATGACGAGTTTTTGTAATCATAATTTTTTAGGATCACTAACATGTCCTATAAACTATAGGATCCATTTCTCAAGCAAAAACATGTTTTTATATCCAACGAAAAAACAAGGAACTCAGACTCCTCAAGTCAAAAGACTTGATGGAAACTACGAAAATGAAGTCAAGATTAATAAATTACGGGCTCCATCTCTAACCGAAGTACTCTACATCATCAATGATCGGGCACAGGTTTTAGTAATCGTGATACGTTTGATCCCTAACTGATCCTAGCAACTCTATGGTGCTTGTTTCGAGCTGAGCTCGTCTTAATACCCATGAAACATAATCCATCAAATAAACAAAATATCATACCGCTAACTTATACTGTACAATCTGAACAGAGAAAAAATAAATGAGAAATTGAAAATATAATATATAATAAAATGAGTTGTACCTTCGGAGAGCACACTCCATTGGCCGACCTCAGACGACAACATCGATTTGAGCAACGCCGAGGCTGTGACTGAATGCAGAGGCATCAATGATCCTAGCTCAACCGGTAATCTAAATCAAAATTCCATTATTATAATCATTATTATCAATGCAAGCATTTAAGAAGAAATTTCATTCTTAGGTCAACCTGGGGGAGGAGAAGAAGGGGCGGAGGCGCGGCGCTGTTCCACCGAGCGGCGAAGGTCCGGAGGGAAATGAACGGTTCGATTGGACGTGAGATAGCAGTGATTTTGCGGAGGATGCGGATCGACGGACTAGATTTCTAGCGATATGGGTCGCCATTGCTGTTTACTTCATTCGTTTCGGGAGCTCTTCAACCGTGTTCTCAAACCCTTGATGATTTTCGGTGTGCTGCAGGGTTTAACGATTATGGGCCTGTAGATTTAATGATAATGGGCCTATTGGGCCTGTTCAGTATCTAAAGATACGGGTTAAATGTGTTTTTAATACTACTTCATTTTTAATTATTCATTTGTCTCAAGTGTTTAATTTAAAAAAATGTGTATAGATAATAAAGTAATAAATAAAGTAAGATTTGTGTTTTTGTAATTATTTAACAATATTCTATGGTAAAAAAATGAAACACTTACAAAATGGAGATTTTGAAATGAAAGTACAGGGGTAATTTGGAAAGAAAAAATTGATCTACAGACACATTATAGAACAAATAATAAAAATCTAGCAGTAAAAAAGAAAATAAAAGTACTGTAGTAGTATCTCATAAAAGAAAATATAACTTCAAGGAGGGCACTCAAAGTATTCTTACAGCAGTATATATAATTGTTCATGACAAGAAAAAAATGATCTACAGAATTGAAAATTTTTCGATCCAGACTCAGCAATCATTCTTGATACCTTCCCACCAAGCAATACTTGAGCTCTCCTCGATTCCAAGGGTATTCTTCTTCTTCGTCGTCGTCTGAAACTTGATCTTTGTTGTGAATCTATCTCAGGTCATCTTCTCTTCTCATTTCTCTTTATTCTATCATTTTGTTTTCCATACAGTTTTTAAAGCACCCCACGAAAGCAGAGAGGAGGATGGTGGAAGCCAACCTTCACTCCTCGACAAGATTGACTAATTCATATTCGACGAGAGATAGATTATTATCTTCTTTGACGGTGAAGCTTGCGGGCTCCGTCACTTCCACACGGCCCCATTTGTCCACAGCTAGCCTCATTGATCCTTTGAACATGTCGATCTTGGCATTTCGGAGGATTACAGTGGAATCGGGTTTCGTCATTTCCACTGCACATTTCAAAACAAATTAACAGACACAAACACAAACACATAAACATATACTATATGAATTGGATTTCGTTATTTCCACCGCACATTTTAAGACAAATTAATAGACTCAGGACCTGTTTTTGAACTTCAATTCAGTTCAGCGAGTTTCAGTACAAAAGAACAAGTCCTAAGTTTTATAGTTGTTCATTAACATATGGGGATTTTCGGCTTGAATAGCTTTTATCATCTTGATGTATCAATTTCCACGATCGATAATTTAGAACTTAGTTGAAGCAATTTTACTGAAATTTTCAAACTCATGTTTTTATATTTTGGTATTTAAGGGCATTTTAGGACAAAAGGAATACCAAACCAAACCATACAATTGGACCAGAACTACACAAACATGGAAATTATACGGCTATAATCGAGTCATTTCCTAGTTACAGAACAAAATTTTTATTTTTCAATCAAGCCTAAAAAAATTAAAACGATGCAATATTCCCATAATTAACAAACCAAGTAACATAATCAAATTCACAAGAATGAAGAATGTGCTAAAAGAACTAATATACTCATGGCCTTTAACTCGTAAGTGTACCTTGGTCGTTCCTAGCGGTGAACAAAACCGACCCGGTTTCATCTCCCACAAGACACTCAGCAATCCTCATTTGATTAACTTGAGGCCCATCGGGCTTTCCCTTTCGCAACACCGTGTTCGAGCTCACTACTTTTACTACCAGATTGTGCCCGTTGGTGCCGGGCCGGAGCTGATCTACCTTGGTGAAAACGGGCTTTCTTTTGGTTTCAGCCATTAGTTAATAATCTACAGTAAAAATTAATAAACTAAATTAGTCCCAAAATTAATGAAACATGAATTAGATTGAATATTTACACTACAAAAAAAATCAAACACATAATCTTCATCATAATCATCATAATAATAATAATAATAATTAACGAATCACACAAATAGTGTATGCAGCAAGCTTACATCACCAAACCTAACCCTTATCCACTAATTAAAATCGAAAATACAGTGATTCAATAATAAAAGACAACAACATCAAAAAAACCCTAATCATCAAATAGAAAAACGAGGAGAAAAGAATAATTCTTGGAACTGAAACGAATAAAAGACGGATCTAAAGATCCAGGGATTTGAATACGACTTTACCTCAACAAGGACAAGTAGATAAAATGGTTATGCAAATTTTTTATTATTCAAATTTTATATTTTTATTTCCCAAAATATTTTAAATTCAACAAAACAAGAGCAATTTTCTTTGTAAAATAGGAGCAGTACTTAATAAATGATCAAAACATACATTAAACAAGTTAACTTAATAAACAAGTTAACTTAATTAACGTGCTTTTATTAGTTTTATACTTAGTATTGTACCATAACAAAAAGTCACATTCCCTCTTATATGTATGTATGTATGTCTTTATTATTATGTAGGAGTAGAGTAGGATTGTGGACTTCTTTCCTCCTTTCAATGATAATCACATAGTCGAGAGAGTTGTTAGCTCAGTTGGTTGAACACTTGAATTTGGGACTTGAGTTCCTTGATTCGAATCTCAAGACACTGCAATTGACATAGACAAAAAAAACAATAATCACATACGAAGATATTTAAATTAGAAAAAAATGATTTCATAGTCAAATTGATTTTTTTATCAGAAAATTGAAAGTTAAATTGATTTTTAAATTAATAAAATAATATTTAAAAAATTAGGTGAAAATATTATATACCGGAGTATATCTTTTTATAACTTATAAGTAGTAATAATTATTTTTTTAAACGTGTGATCATCGACAAAGATGAGATAACTCTCACAAAAAAGTAGTGTAACAATTAATACAGAGAGGCGAATGTGTATTTTACGTAAAATGATAAAAAACGAATTACACGTGTTAATATTTAAAATAGTACTGCATTATTACCAATAATTTCTTGTGGTCCTACTTACATGTACATTCAATGTTACGGGCCGGCCCAATAAACGCAGCCCATAACTTCTGAAAAAAGTACACATCCAAACAAGAAAATAAAAAATATAAAAAAATAGTAATAAACAAATTGACCAATTGGAGAACTCTCCGTTCTCACTCCTCTCTCAGTAGCAGGAATGGCTGCATCCACATTCTTCTCTTCCACTCCCAAAGTATCTCGCTCCGCAATTCCCAATTCAAACCCTAATTTCACGCTCCCTAAATCTCTGTCCCTTTTCAATCGCACCAAACCCACTCCCCCGACGATCGTTGTTTCTGCTCTGCGCGACAATTGCGTTCGAAATGGTTTGTCTTCGGAGCTCGATTCGAACGACAATGGATTGAAGAAGCTGGTGGACTCGGTTATCGTGCTCTGCGCCTCCGTGGCTATATCGGCGAGCTTGTTCGTCTCCGACGTTGATTGCGCGTCGGCTTTCGTCGGTTCTTCTCCGAGGAAATTACAGTCCGATGAGCTTGCTACAGTTCGACTTTTTCAGGAGAACACGCCGTCAGTCGTCTACATTACCAATTTAGCAGCTAGGTACTCATTATGTTTCATTTATTCACTCTGTTGCTCTCTCTACATTACCAATATAATGATACGGAAATCTCTCCGATTCTCGGAGTATTTGTTACCATAGCTTCTTCTGGTTAAGTGAACAACGAAGTCCTTTCCTTACTTCGTTAGCAATGTGAGAGTGTGAGCCACTCTGCTTGCTTTGTATCTCGTGGGGTGCCGGTGCTTTTGTGTTAAAGAGAACACATAAGGCTAACTAGCTAGCCCCTATTTATACTCGTTGGAGTAAATAGTCGGTATGGCTAAGTAAGGTTTCCGGGTTTGATTCAGTTCGGTTGCTTCTTGAATTCTCACTGTAGGGCTATAAACAACTTTTTATAAACAAGGTCCACTAGGATGAATCCCAAAATCGAGTTAGCTATTTAGCGAGGTGAAGCAAAAAGGCAACTAGACTAGTTATGTTCCAATTCCAAAAAACGCAACTAGACTATCAAGTGGCAAGGTCCGAGCTCCAAGTAGGTATCATAGCCCCACATTAGTTGATATAATAAGGAATGCTGCCTAACCAGATGACTAATATATATTATCGAGTATCATTATTTTTTATGGGTGGGGTTCGATACATGGGTTATTGAATCTGATATTGATTTTGGTTGTTTTGTTTTAGGCAGGATGCGTTTACACTGGATGTGTTGGAGGTGCCACAAGGATCGGGATCTGGATTTGTATGGGATTTGCAGGGCCACGTTGTTACAAACTATCATGTGATTCGGGGTGCATCTGATCTCAAGTAATTCCAATCTTTTCATGGTGAAGTTATTTAATTATTTTCATTGGCCTTTTCCCAGTGCTTATGCAGTTTTGACATGTATGTGCTTTAAATTTTCTTGTTTCTTCATAATTATAGTATTATGAGATTGTTACATGCTGGCACTGATAAATGGTTTTACCAATTACACGAGACCTTTTGAATTTGTTTTCTGATGAGTGATGATTATAATACTGGTGTTCTCCAGGATCACTCTTGCCGACCAGAGTACATATGATGCAAAAGTTGTTGGATTTGATCAGGATAAAGATGTTGCTGTTCTGAGTATTGATGCACCCAAAGATAAGTTAAGGCCAATACCAATTGGCATATCCGCAGACTTGCTTGTTGGTCAAAAAGTATACGCCATTGGAAATCCGGTAAGAGAAATAAAGCTCTTCATTTTTACTCTCAGATAGTTGTCTTATGGCATTTTTTTTTCTATTTATGTTTTTTGATTCAAATGAAGTGTGTTTCTCTACATATATATGATTTTGATCACTTTTTTTTCCATCATCATTCTCATTTATATGTAACAACCATTTTGTTTCCATAGTTGTTTTCTCGTTATTGGATACTACTATTTATTATGGGATTTTCTATTCTTCAATCTTGTAACTATATATTCTTATGACACGTGGCTGGAAACTCAGGCCATGATATGTCCACTCCATTTTCAAACATATTTGCAATCCTTGAAAATAGGAGATTGATGTGGTATTTAATATATGGACGAAGCTTCATTCGTATTGCATTTAAATTTATATTTTTTAATATATTGGCATTTCAATTTATTGTTGTTTGCAGTTTGGACTTGACCACACACTTACAACTGGTGTTATAAGGTATTACAAATAATATTTTAAAATTCTGCAATTTTATATTTTTTGTATTGTTAACTCAGGCTCCTCAAGCCAGTCATATCTTCAAGCAAACAAGTATTTTGGTTTGTAAACTAAGGAGAGTTAACAATGCAGTATACACCTAAAAAATTCAATTCATTTTCGTTTTTCCATTCCTATGTTTAAAAATTACAAATTTACAAGCAAGCAACAATAATTATACAATCGCTATATAGAAATAAAATCTCTCATTTTGGACTATCATTGAATCGTCTGAGTGTAAAGATAATCAAGGGCTGTGAAATAGGCTAGTAATGTACTGTAGTATATTAGTAATCTTGTATCATGATGTTGTTTTTACGGATCTAAGTTTTTTTTTTTCCTTAAGTGGGCTTCGGAGGGAAATCAGTTCGGCTGCAACTGGTCGTCCGATTCAGGATGTCATCCAGACCGATGCTGCAATCAATCCTGGAAACAGTGGCGGTCCCCTTCTGGATAGTTCAGGGAACCTTATAGGGATAAACACTGCTATATACTCTCCTTCGGGTGCTTCATCTGGTGTGGGATTTTCTATTCCAGTCGACACTGTGAGTGAACTCCATAAATATCTCACTCGCTACATCCCAAACTTAATTTCGATTTAGCTCCAATATTAGCTTTTAACAGCCTCTCTGCATTTTTTTCTCATTACATAGGTAAGTGGGATTGTTGATCAGTTGGTGAAATTCGGAAAAGTCACCAGACCTATTTTGGGGATTAAGTTCGCACCCGACCAATCAGTGGAGCAACTAGGAGTTAGCGGGGTTCTTATACTGGACGCTCCTTTGAGTGGGCCGGCTGGCAAAGCAGTATGTTTATCGTGTTATCATTTACTCATACTTGAGAAATTAATAATGTGTCCTGATGACTCAAACACTTGAAGAATAGCTTTTGCAATAATCTTGGTCTCTACAGGGCCTTCTATCCACCAAACGTGATGCCTATGGAAGACTTGTTCTCGGGGATATAATTACTTCGGTGAACGGAACAAAGGTTGCCAATGGCAGTGATCTGTACAGAATCCTAGACCAGTGCAAAGTCGGCGATAAGGTATTATTTACAGAAACTACTCCTGAGATCTAGCTAATTACAAGGGAAAAACACTCGTTCTCAGTGGTAATTTTGCAATCTTTTCAATGACTCTTGATTTTGAAGAAAAAAACATTATGCTTTGTTAGGTAACTGTGGAGGTGCTGCGAGGAGATAAACTGGAAAAAGTCGCTGTAATCCTCGAGCCGAAGCCTGACGAATCGTAAAACGAATCAATAATTTGTAAATTTGTTGTCTGTGATTGTATATTTAAAGATGAATTGATTAGAAATGCATTGGCAATAATATGCAAATTTGTAATGTCTGTGGAATGTGAACATCTATCATGGTTTTGCTTGCACCAGTTATGCAGGAGCTCTAGTGAAAACCGTTGATCTCTCAAATGAGATGCCGGTGAACACAAACAAACGTCAAGAATAATTTCTTAACAAATATATTATTTCATAAATTCTTCTTCCAAATGACTCCTAATACATTATTTATAGCTAAATCATCCTTTAGAATTTTAAAAGACATTGTAATTAAATATTAAATTAATTAAATGTAACAACTCTTCATGCTCCAACTTCATCTCCATCATTCTCACTCGGTTGAAAACGATTCGACCTCGAATCTCTTCTAACTTCATCTTCCATCGTATTTTCTCCGATATACGAAATAAGATGTTTGACATTAAAGACATCGGAAGTACGAATATGTTCTGGTAAACGAATTTGATAGGCTTTAGGATTGATCGTACTATTGCATAAAACTCCACGTTGTATGTACAATACCGAACACAAGCTCCGGATGGTTTTTCACTGAAAAACGCAAAAGGCCGCACTTCTTGACCACGGACAGCCCCTATTGCAAGTTTTGACGCATCGCAACAGGCAGCAACCTCAGAACTCAATGCTAGGGCATCAACTAAAGGCAGTGGCGCCAGGGCAATAACATTCTGATGTGGGGCAGGAGAAACGACATCAAGATTCAACGTCAAGGCAGCGACTTGAGGCAACGACTCGTCGTCCCAGATCGGCTCGTCATCCCATATTGGCTCGTCATCCCAGATTTGCTCGTCATATGGATTGAGCTCATCACCAAGGGTGCGCCCAAGCACGAGAATTGGTTGTTGTTGTTGTTGAGCTTTCGGTAGAACATCGGCGAGAGCAAGTCGGATTTCTTCTAGTTCAACCGTAAGGGCTGTTACCTGGCGACTCAAGACGACGACGTCAGCGCGACGACGGGCTGCGGTCTCAGCGGCGGGGTCGGGGATAGGCTGACGACGAGAAGACATCGTAGCAGGCTCTGATACCAAATGATGCAGGAGCTCTAGTGAAAACCGTTGATCTCTCAAATGAGATGCCGGTGAACACAAACAAACGTCAAGAATAATTTCTTAACAAATATATTATTTCATAAATTCTTAATATCCTTCCAAATGACTCCTAATACATTATTTATAGCTAAATCATCCTTTAGAATTTTAAAAGACATTGTAATTAAATACTAAATTAATTAAATGTAACAACTCTTCATGCTCCAACTTCATCTCCATCAACCAGCCGGAGTCGAGTAATACTTTACTCAATATTTTGCTTTATTATGATTATTATCATATGATACATAATATGTTCCTATAATTTTGTTTTTAAAGGCATCGATTATTATGAGAAATTATAATTTTGTTTTTAAAGGCATCGAATTATGAGACATTTAAATATAAAATGTACTCTACATTTTTTTAGTCCAACACACCAAAGCGCCCTCTTTTCAATTTTCATTGTCTCATTCCCTCTATTTCATAATAATATGACACTTTTTAGGACACATATATTAAGAAAAATGTTAATAGTATATTTATTAATTTTTTGACAAAAAAATTAAGAATATAAATATATTTTAAAATTAAAAGTACAGTTTTTGTAAGTAAAATTAAAAAAAAAATTGGTGAATAAAATTGTATTTTAAAATGAAAAAATATAAGTATTTAAAAAAAAATGATTTAAGGTAAGTGCTTGTTTATTATGAAACATAAGGGAGCATTAATTATTTAAAAATATGAAAGTAATTATTGATTCTTGATCTTAGCTGTAATATTTTAAAATTTTCAACCTGAAACATACATCTTTCATTTCATAAAACATATTTTTCCCCCTCTCATAATAGTTGAAACATTTTATTTTTTGAGATTTTCCAAAATAGTTGATATACCTAATAAAAAAATTAACCTTTTACTTTAAAATACCATTTTACCACTACTTTATTTATCTATTTTTTAAACTCCACTCACAACTATTTTATTTTTTAATTTAAAAATAAATTTTTAATTTTTAATTTTTGGTCAAAAAAATTAAAAATTAATATTTTTTTTAATCTTGTGCCCAGAAAAGTCTATCATCTTTAACGAGAAGGAGTGAATACTGAGTAATATATTCTTTCAAATTCACAAGAGTCTACTACAAAGGAAGTGTGCAAACTCTTGTTAAAAGTAGTAATTTTTTTAATATTTATAATTTGAATGTATCAACCTAGCTTGCTTAATTAGTCCTAGTTAGTTAGAGACCGAGCCAACAACTTATCAAAATTGGTCTTGTAGCTACACACACTCTACTCTACTCTATCACTTGCGCAATCACAAAACATAACTTGCAATTAATGTTTCATTCTACCTTGACATGATCCGTTGAAATTATCTAAATAATTATTTTTCACTGTATTTAGAAATTAAATTATGCGTAAATAAAATAAATCAACTAAATGGATGTACTACCTTTTTGAAAAGAAACGGACAAAAAATGAGTATTTAAAAAATTAAAATTAAATAAATGTCACGTATGTAGAAAAGTTTATTACTGTCTGTGATAATTATTTAATTACTTATTTTGTCATTCTTCCAAACGTGAATGATGATTATAATTTTTAATTAGTCTCAGAGTTGAAGTAATCAGACTACTAAGCTATTGATTTTATATGCACCGCCACGACGTTGTTGTCACAAAGTCGCTACCCGATAATCGAACAAGCTAAATCAACTTCCACTTTTACTTCATCGTATATATAATTATATATCAAGTACGTAGAGTCAAATAGAGAATCAATAATTTGTAGAAAAGTTATGTGCAATATATATTTATATCATCGTATCATCTCGATCAACACTGTGTTGAGTAACTTGAGTTGTATCGCATGAGTGAAGACTCTCGTAATCAATGGTTATAAAGACTTCATTAACCAACACACTTGGAACTTATTACTAATATTGTTCTTCTTTATTACTAAAAATAATTTCACATTTAAGTAACTGAAAATTTTCATTTCAGTTTTTTTTTTTTAAATAAAAGTAAATGTAATGACCCAATTAAGCTTAAAAAACATGTTCGTACTACAAAAACTGTATTTTGGAATAAACTCGGTAAACTTATAAAATAATCGTTATTTTCATTCAAATTCAATTTCAAACACCTCATAAAAGAATTTTCCCTGTACACAATTATAAAGTATCCACATTCTTCAGCCATCCACGCAATTTAATCATATTAAAATCTTTATTTATTTCTTCTTGAGCCTCAATAGATATGCTGTGTTGTGAACTTATTTGTCTGCCGAAAAAAGTCAACATTTTGAAGATAAAGGGACCCACTTAATGCCTCTCTGGTAGGTGTAGGTAGCTAACACAAATACACAATACTACCAAGGGCGGATTTAAGAAGGCCCCATGTGGTTATTTTATTTCATTTTTTTTTTCTTAAAAAAATTATTAAAAATCCTATTATTTCATGTTCAGTTCGCCCCTAAAAATGTATATTGATTTGACACATCACTTTAGATACGTATTATTTCGTCACTACATAGGTGTAATTAATTTTTATGTCGAAAATTTTAATTATAGTACTATTCAAAAGTAAATACAAACAGTAATTAATATTATTTTTATCTTATAATTATTTACACAATTTACTTATTTTGAATTGTTTTCACACTTTAAAACATATTTTTTTAAACATTATCTTCACAATACATTTTTATTTACACATACAGTATATCACTACTAATTCTTTTATTCAATTATAAATTAATAATTATTATATCTTAATTTATAATTAGATAAACCAATTTACTTTTTTTCTCAAATATACTTTTATATTATTCCACATGAAAAAATTATACTTTTTTTAAACTAAAGTTCTCTACCCAAACATTGTTGAGAATGACATAGAATAGTAACTTTTTTACTCTAATTTAGGGTCTGAATATTATAAGCCAATCTTCAATAAAATATATATATTTATATCCTTTAAAAAATATTTTTATCATATTATCATTTATTCTATTTTCAACTCATCAAATACCCTGAATACTTTTTAAATTGAATTTTATATGTGCTAGTGAAATAAAAATTGTGTAGTAGAGTCAAAGTTGTTTGTAGTAAATTTATGGCATTATAATATTATAAATCTCATGTTAAAATTTGATAAAATATCATTTTTTTTATATAAATTATATTAAAAATATAGTATAATCCAAAAAAGAAAAATGAAATATTTTGACAATATCTTTTTATCTTTTTGATTTTTTGGCGTTCAAACTCATTAGTTATTGCCTCAAATGAACCACATATCTAGCCCGTTACAATTTGTTTTCAAGTTTTGTAAAAGCGAGCGTCTTTTCTATAGATAGAGCATGTAGTGCATAGAAAATTTAATAAACGTACCACCCTCTAAGCACGTGGTACAATAATATTTCTAAAAATGCGCTAAATTACTCCCGCTCAAACCGTTCACATTAGCAAAAAACCCGACGAGCCCTTGCCGGTACGGCAGATACGACTTCCTCTTATCTCCCTCCTTCGTCGCTTTATTCCGGACGTAGAACTCCTCGTGCGCCGACCTGAAACCTGCTCTCCGGCCACCGCGATTCGGAGCTCCGGTCGATTTTCCCGATTTTGATTCCTTCGGTGTCAAAAAGACGAAATTGCCCTCCCCGTCGCTTCTCGTCCGCCGCACCAGGCCTCGAAGTTTCCACCGTCTCGACCCCGATCCCGCGGACTTGCTCTTCTCGCACTGGCTGGGAATCGGATTATCCTCCTCCGCCTTCGGCCGCCACACGCAGTACGTCCCCGCCGCCGGGAGACTCTCCAGCTCGTCGTCGACCTCCGAGGAAGTCGAGGAGGACGAGTAGTCGCGCTCGCGCATATCCTCCTCGACGAAGAGCTTGCTCAGCGAATCCGGAGGGGCGCGTCCCGCGCACGCGCTGAGCGGATCTGGGTTGGTCACGGGGAAAACCTGCCTGATTCGGCCGTCGCGGAAGAAATCCTCCGCCAGGACCTCCAATTCGCCGTCGTCGCCGCGAACGAAGGAGAACTCGAATTCTTCGGCGCCGTCGCCGTCCGACGACCTCTCCTCGGCGACTCTGGCGGCGATTTCCGCGATTCGATCGGAGGAATAGCTGCTGAAGCTCGGGGACATGATGTAAACAATATCATCCCCCGATTGATCTTCGGTGCTACTGTTACTCATCTCTATTATTATTTGAAATTACGAGCAGATCTGTGAGTATTTTTAGAGAGAGAAAGGGGATGTGCCAATGGAGACGACGAATTCAGTTAAAGTGGGCACTGCGCCAATGCGGGTTTTGTATTTATAGCCTTCTAATTGCGAGGATGATGTCAGCTGAGCCTGCCACGTGGACTTCCTGTTTCACGAGCATTTTCACTTGGGCTCGGCCCGGCCCACTTAAATTTCGATGAGAAGAATATATAGGCTGGTATTTAAATTCTTGCAAACGTATTTCTCTATTTTTTTCTTCATTAATTAATAATTTAGAAAATCTAAATCGAATATCTAATTAAATTATTTAAATAATTTTAAATTATACTGTAATAATTGGCTGGGCTCATACTATCAGTATTTTTTTCTTCATTAATTAGTTCTATTGTAGATTTGTATATCAATACAAGATTATAGTACTATATTTGGAATATTAAAAGTCGATCATTGTAAAAGAGAACTATTTGTCATACAAAATTTGTAAAGTACAGTCGATGAGTGTTTCTTTGGTTTATTTCCCTTACAATATTCTTGTTTCTTGAAATATTACAAAAAAGAGTACTATTGTTCTACATGAGTTCTGTTTATATCTCATTAAGAGATTTTGTTAGTGAATATTTGAGTTATTTTCTCACAAAGCTTAAAGTCAAGGCCCACCATTGTTACTGTAAAACCTGATTAGTGGGCCATTCATTTATCCGTTTACGGCCCATATTGCTTTTTTGTCCCATAAACCAAAAGCCCATATTGTCCCACAAAGCCCATAATTTGAAATTATACACAAAGCCCATATTGTCCCAGAATGTTTTATACTCCTACTATAATAAAGTACTCCGTACTCCGTATTAATTTCGTAACCAAGTGAAAATAAATAGAGTAAGATAGAGTCGGTCAAATGAACGTTAAATCTTGCTTTGATTAATTCTCGAAATCCAGATCAGGAATGAACCTAAATCAAGTTTTTTTCAACAATTATCAAATATCCAATTTAATTTTTATTTATATACTAAAACGAACTCAAACAAGATTTTAAGAATATCCATTCATTCAACATTTCGTTTTAAGTATAATATATTAAATTATCACAAGAATGCTTTGCTGTAGTCAAGATTTACAATACCATTATAAAATTACATTTTATTTATTATAACCTCTCAAACAATACACAAAAGTTCATTTATAGATACCCCACATCCATATACTAGTAGTATATATTTTCATTCTAAGAACAGATCAAAACAAAGAGATCAACTACAATTATATGTCTTGATGTCTGATGCCAGATATCAAAACAAGACACCGTTTATACATATGAAGAGGTGTTCATAGACCTTGATCATATCATCCACGGTGAAAATCAACAACGACAATATTCTGATCGGGTATGTGACAATTTCTCAATTTTTTTTCTTCATATTCAAATAGGTGTGATCCGATCGATGTAATGTAATAAGTAGATTGATCGGATCATGGCTCGTAACTGGATTACACTAAGAATAGTAGTAGTTAGTCGAACACATAAATCAATCTTATACCATTTCGCATTTCTATATAACTACGTGATTTCATTTCATTTCATTGCTATTAAGTAAAAATGATGGATTGATTCGTTACAATAAGTTTTTTTCGGTGATTAGAGAGTAAAGAAAAATATTTTTGTAGAATTAATTCCCTACATAAAAATGTAAAATGTTATTTGTACTATCTAAATAAATAGAGTATTTAAAAAGTAATATATGAATAGATAAAGTAATTGCATAAAATATAGAATATAATGGTATTAAAAAATACCCATTTTAAAAATGAATTTTTTAGGTGAATGATTTATTTTTTCTAAGGTTAGAAGATAAATGTAATAATTGTACGTATTTGGCATATGAGATTTTGTTTGAATTTTTTATTTTTTGACTTCTATTTTTGTGGAATCTCATTAAAAGAAATCTCATTAATTGGGATATATTTTGTTTTTAGGACAATGGGAATTCATTACTGTCATCACTTTCTATCAAAATTGTGTAAATAAAATTAAAATAAAATTAAAATATACGGAGTACTCCATAAAATTATTTTTTTTTTTTTAATATTTCACTTTTGACTTTCTTTAAACAATCTGAATTGATTCTCTAAAGAAAAAACTAAACTTCTCATGAGAAAATGTGAATGCGATTTTTCATCTCAAGAAAAAGAGGTTATCAATTAAATTAAAAATTACTACTACTATTATTTTATTACTGTGTAAATTAATTTCATTTTATAATTGTCTGTCAGATCTCTCACTCAGTTGAAGAATAAACAAAAATTAAAAAAAGTGAGCATCAAGATTCAAGAAACTGGGCCAGCCCATCATGGACAATGGAGTATAAAACTACAAGCCGAGATTAACTCTAGGTAACACCCCATGTGGAATCTCCATAATTTCTTTGGAACTTGTTTTATTTTATTTTACCTTCGCATGTTTCCAATAAATATATAGTAGTATTGTCGTAGCGGAAGTGTAAAACACATATATTAATATTAGTTAATTTTAAGAATATTCAAATGAATAAATCGAAATATAAATAAATCGAGAAAGTTCTCTTTTATGTCATAAAATACAACTACTAAAATAAACGAATAAAACAAAATATAAATAACACCCAAAACTCTAAAAATACTAAAAATTTAATTAAAAACTAATCAATTACATAATATAAATAAATAATATTGAGTCTCTAAGTATTCGCATCATTAATCCACATCATATAATTTCTTTGAATCAATGATAGCATATTTTTTGTAAATTATAAAAATTATTTACAAATAATATGTAATTATTAATCTAAAATTAAGAGATTATATATTTATATACACTTGTATACTTAAATTTTAATTTTTGATTCCACATTATTTTTTATTTTAATTTTTCATAAAATGTGCACATTTTCATCTTGAAAATAATCTCATCAATCACTCAAAATCATTTCAGGTCAATTGATCATAGAATTCTTCAATTTCTACTTTTACTCCTACTTCCAACGCTCATAATTAATACTACATATATCCTATAAAAATAATCACACTTTTTTTGTAATTTACTAACATATTCATCATGCACTTACTCAATCCATTGTGAATCTTACGCACTTTAACTTATGGGACAAATGAAGTATCTTGATTGATCATAAAAATCCATTGTGAATCTTTCGCACCTCAACTTATTTACTAACATATTCATCATGCACTTACTCAATTCCTGACTCAATCACCGGGTCACGAATATTCAAATTTGTATCATCGAACATGTCAAATCAGTATGGATTATGACATATGTGATATGAACAATAAAAATTAAAGATTAATTATTCTCGTGTTTTCAAATAAGAGGTAATTCAGATATTTTCATCATTGACAGTCGATTCTCCACTATGATTTTAGGATCATACATTTTCTTTTATAATTAATTATTTTATTACAGTAGTAGATGACCTTCCTACCATACATTTTTTCACTCCACCATATGTCAACCAAACATCATATGTTTCATGTGAAGTTTGCTGGTAAGCTTGTTCGACTCTTCGTCATATAAACATGCTTAATGAAAGAGTTTGACCAATGATACTTTAAAATATTTTGTTAAGGTGATAAATTGGTCAACTTACATATGAGTCCAATGTTATTTCTCCAAATGATGTGAGATATATCTAACACTTAAACTTCTACATAAATAGTTATCGTCGTGTTCTCTTTCACCAATCCTTGAAGGAGCGAACTCGAAAGATGAAGACCAACTATCCCCTTAACCTTTTGATCATTATTTTCTTTCTCCTAGGCTTCATTGTGCTTGATATATACTTGTCAATGCCTAATATATGTGAGATATATCTAAGCAATGATTGTCTTCATCATGAACTGCAATGTAAAAAATTGTGTGTTACAACTGCTAACAATATATGTATCATATTTCATGTAAGTCTCCCTTGAAATATAAATCAACCACAAACGAATAATTGTCGCGTAATCACCAAACTATAAATAACTACAAATGAATAATTGTCACCTAAGAACAAAATATAACTTCCAAGAAAAAAAATTAGAGGCAAAAAAGACAAAAATCATTATATCTATAACAATGTTACAATAATTGCATTTTCATCCACGTATAAATCAATTATTGCAGAATCACTACATATTGGTAGAGTAACTTGATATAAGTCATTCTTTTATCAAAATATCAAATCAAAACTAAAAATTTCTATTTTCAACCATATATAACAACATTTTTTTTAACAATGTGCACATACTAGGATATTATTTTTATATTTGCATGTTACATAAAATAAGCTTATTCATAAGCATGTTATAAACCATCAATGAAACTTGAGCTTCTTTTATTTCCATTTTTTTTCGTCCTACTAATAATCGAGTGTCTACTGCTCCATATCCTAACTAAATAATTAAACCAGTACATGCCAAAGTACAAACAATAAATATTATTTGATGGTTCCCATATGTATAAAAAAAACTCTAATAAGAATCTAATTAGTATAACAATATGATTATAAGTACTCGTCGTGATTTTTGAGGTCTAACGTCTAGTACGATTTGCCTCGCGTTGACCCCATTTCCAAGTTTATTGTGTCGAGTGCAAAGTAGTTTATTTTATGCCTCTTAAATTAATTATAGATTAATTAAATGCAAAACATTTTTCATTAAACAATCCCCAACCAACTACAATACTATAATGTATAGTATATTTGTATCGAAATAAAATAATTGAAATTTTCGTGATAGAACTATACCTTTGTGTTTTCTGTAACTGGATTTTTCATCATTCGATTTTGAGAGTATAATTTACCATTCTAAATTTTGTGAAAATAAAATAAAATAGAGAAAGACAAATCGTAGGAACATGTTGAAAAGGCTTTTGTGTTTGCAGATGAAATAATTACATGTTTTTTACGACATTTCGAAATGGATGAAATGTTTTCACGGAATTGGGCACTGATCGCTCTCTGCGTCACCCTCTCTCACGTCCCTCCCAATTTCCCCATTTCCTCTTCCAACTTTTCTTTCATATTTTTAATCTATGGGACAATAACTACTCCCACCATTCAACCCACCTTGGGTCGAGTCGAATCTTTATATTTATACGCTCGAGCGCTTAAGTGTATAAATATATATTACTTCAATTAAATATCAATAGTCACATATTATTTGTAAATTACGAAACATATGTGACTATTATATGACATGAAATTTTGGACTTATTCTCGACCGTCCAATTAAGTTCAATTCAATTTAGTTAAGTCATTTTTTTTATTATTATTATTTCAATATTTAATTAAATTAAATTTAATTTTAATTAAATTTAGTTAAGTTCAATTCAACAAACTATAATAAAATTATATAAACTGCTTTTATTAATAATTAAGAAAAATAGATATCTTTAATTTTAATCAAACTTTAAAAACTCCCCTTTATTTAAAATCACCCTAAATTCAATTCATTTGAGACTAATTAATTGGACGGAAGAATTATATATCATCAATCATATTTTTCCATGTGTCATATTTTAGTTCATAAATTAATATTTTCTCATAATTTTATTTTTTAAATACACAAAATCATTTGTAGTGAGGTCACGCGGCACATAGAGCGTGTGATTTCTTTATTCGGCAAAAGTATCAACTCCCTCATTGCTAAATACATGGATCTGTACACCTCTTTGGAATCACAAGTATAATCGCATGTGAAAACCCATTTTTAACCCTCCCACACTGTTTTTTCATATTCTTCATTTTAATTAAACAAAAGAATCAAATTAAATTTGTGGATTTTCCTTTCAGTTTCCTGAATAAACTCTTGTTGTTGGCTGATCAGTCACGGTGCAAGTTAGCATCATCTCAGTTTAGAGAGAGAAAGTATATACATTAATTAGAGAGAGAAAAATACTAAATAAAATGTGCGCATCATTTATCGCAGGTATTCCGTTCGCATTCTAGAGAGATCGAAGAAATAATCCAGATCGATCGCAATGGACAATAACGGTGACCAGAGGCCTTCCCCGGCGTCGTGCGGCGGCGTGGTGAAATGCAGCCGATCTCGGAGGCGCGCGGACGAAAACGACGGCGGAGACGCGACGGCGGCGGCGGCGGCGTCGTGCACGGGGAAATCGTGCAAGTCGTGCACGGCGGGGGCGATCGCCGACTGCGTGGCGGTGTGCTTCTGCCCGTGCGCGGTGGTGAACTTCCTGGCGCTGGCGCTCGTGAAGCTGCCGTGGGCGGTGGCGCGCCGGTTCCTCGAGGGGCGGCGGCGGCGGAGGAGCCTGCGGCGGGGATCGGAGATGGGGAGGGCAGGGGGAGGGGGAATAATGTCCACGTCGGATGACGTGTTGAGTGGGGCCGTGATGACGGGGGTTAATAATGGTGAGTTAAATGACCATTTTAGTGCTGTGGAGTTCAAGGAGGACGACGTTTGGCTTGAGGTTGGGCATTTGGGGTTCGGTAGGGTTTCTTTCAATGGAATCACTTATCAAGACTGCAGGGGTAATTAAGGGAATTCACTTCACCGCTCTCTTTTTTTTTTCAATCTAGCTAGCTAGGATTGTTGTTTTGTTTTGGGCGCCTTTTAAACCAAGGGGGTCTACATTCAATTGTCCATTTTACCCCTACAACTGTTATCGAACAAGGTTTCGTTGCTCTTTAGTAAAGTGAAAAAAATGATGAGTTTTATTATTTCGTTCAATGTTTGTTCATCAAATCATTGAGTTCGTACATTGTATGTATAAGATTAATGTGAAAAATGTGTACATATGAAAGTTATAAGTAAAATCAGGCCCTGTTTGATCTTCTTGACTCAACTTGAATTGATTCCATCCCAATGCCGTGATCGAGAAATATCGACTCTTGGTCAACAACCATATCATCCTCTTGCATAGCCATTGACTATCTATCTCCTCACAAGAAAGGGTAGTATAGATATTTTCAGAGGGGTGTAGAATGAATTAAAAAGAAAGATGTATACAAATTAAAAAATGAAAGGGTAAATCCGTAAATATCCTAAGCCCTTATAATAATTATTGGGCCTATAGTAATAAGCCCAGATTAACAATTAGAAAAGCCTGTTTTGTTGGGCTGTTATACGAGTGAAGTAAACCCAACTGATTTTGATTCCCTCTACTCAAAAGTTCCAAATATGCCCTTGAAAAGTTGAAATTAAAAACCAAAACGAAATTATCCTTATCAGAAACTCAAAAAACGAGTCTAGGCGATTCCAGAGACTTTTTTTTGACCGAGGAGATGGCGGCATCTGCGAGCGGCGGCGAGCCGACGCGCATAATGGTGGCAGTCAACGAGTCAAGTATCAAAGGTTATCCAGTGGCGTCCATAAGCAGCAGAGGTGCATTCGAATGGACTTTGAAGAAGATCGTTCGCTCTAATACTTCCGGTTTCAAGATCCTACTTCTTCATGTTCAAGTTCCTGATGAAGACGGTAAACCAAAAAACTCGACCGATGTTAAATTACTCGCGATTGTGGCTTCGGTTTTTGTTGATTATTGCTGCTACTTTCTATGGCGTGTTCAGTTAGGGCTTTAACAGGTTTGAATTTATTTATTTATTTTATGGATCAAATTTCGTTCATCTTTCAGATTATTAGATTATGTATTACTCCCTCTGTTGGAAATTGAAATGGAAATGGAAAACAATTCAACTTCCACTGGATTATTGGAATATTGAGTAACTAAATGTGTTTTTTGAGGCTCTAGTTTTTCACAGTTATTTTCATTTTGTATGTTTGGATTGTGCATTTTTTTTATGGTGGATTTGGAAACTGATTGGTTCTTGTAGCTGAATGTGTTCTGTGTGGTTTTGTGTTTTCCACTGCGATGTACAGTATGTTTGGAGATTAATCTTGTCTTCTTCGGGGAGCAATGCTTGTATTCGTTAATTTTTCCGTTACCAAACGGCTTTCAATTTTTTTAATTCTACTTGCTGGATCATTTTTAACTGTGTAATGTCGTGTCACATAAGATAAATTGGAGACGGAATTACTCTATTTCATATTTGGATATTCTTTTCGGTTTGCTATGTGTCAGTTTCTAAGCTGAGCTGAATATTTACTTGCTGTTTAAAAAGAAAAATTGGAAAACAAATCCCAACAGATTACTGTTATATAATCTGCATGATGTAGGTGAACTAGTGTCTAAAATGAGTTCATATAAGCTCAATACTTTTCATTTGTCTAATTCACCCAACGTGTACAGGCTTTGATGATATGGACAGTATATTTGCGTCTCCTGAAGATTTCAAGAAGGTGATGTATAGAGACAAGATCAGGGGGCTTCATCTTTTGGAGTACTTTGTGCATCAATGTCATAAAATTGGGGTATAAACAACTATGAACTCTAGCTCTTGCGTGTATTTATACGTGTATTTTTAAGGAACACATCCACTCAATTTCATCCATGCTATCCATCATTATGTAGAAGAAAACAGTGTTTTTCCGACAACATTTTACTGTCATATTTACTTTTCAAGCGGACGCTATATGTTTTCGTTCTGTAGGTTGCTTGTGAAGCATGGGTAAAGAAAGGTGACCCTAAAGAAGTCATTTGCTTTGAGGTGCAACGTGTACAGCCAGATTTTGTTGTTGTTGGAAGCAGGGGACTAGGTCCTTTTCAGAAGTATGTTTGCTTTTGCACTTCAATTTTTTTACCTGTCCTAAGTTTAGATTCAGTCTTTTTAGGATAATTACCAAAAGCTACCCTTGTTTTTTTGGTTAAGTAACATAGGAGTACAAAACAAAAAAGGTAGTCCCTTAGGGTTTAGCGAAATTACTAAACTAGCCATCTTTTAATACTTCCCTTTAAAGTTGTATACGCAGCCTCCTTGAGGTTTATGCGCCAACAAATCCCCCTTCCTTGGTTGTGAAGATTTAATAAAATGAAGAAATGTCATGTTTTGTAATTTTGAAAATATATGTGTTTTTATTTAGACTAAACCTTTGGGATAATTTTTGTAATCAACCTTTTATTTTGAAGATTAAACTAATTTGTGTGGTTCTGACAGGAATGACTTAAATAATAGATTCATGTTGCTTTGAAATTTTAAACTGCATGTATTTGTCGATCATTAAAAATAAAATTTTGTAATGTTATATATAGGGTTTTCGTGGGAACTGTAAGTGAGTACTGTGTAAAGCATGCTGATTGCCCCGTTATCGCTATCAAGCGCAGTGCAGCTCAAACCCCTCGGGACCCTGTCGATGACTGAATTTGATTCAGTGTTGCTTCAACTCGTTTACTGTCTGAGAAAATATCCTCTTGTTTTGTTGCATGTATGAATAAAGCATTGCTTTTCACTCGTATTTTGTGTCTGAAAGCGTGATGTTTTTGATGAGTTGATGGGATGTTGGTTACTTTTGACTTAATTTTAGCTATGACTACGGATTACAAGTGGGCAGTGATCTCGTTGTAAAAATTGTGAATTGTATATGCCACTTTCAGATGCACATCAGATATTCAAAATGTGTTTTGTGTGAATATTGGTTTCTTTATCTTTGAATGTGATTTAGGGATTAATTATCTTGCAATTTCGGGTTCTATATATTATTGGCATGTGATATAGTAGAAGTGTAGAATTTGAAACCATATTAATTCCCCCCTTCTGGTTTTGACGATTCTAATTGTAGGTTTGTGATGTTTGCTAAACATAGTAAAAGATTACTATGAAAATAACAAAACCACCATTGGAGTTACAAAAAGCTTGGCATAGTGAAAATATGCCTATTTGATTTCATCAAATCTTTATTAACCACAAACTTTTCAAGATTTTACAAGAAAAATCTAAAGATAAATAAGGATCTTTTGAAGATATTACAAGAAAATTCTAAAAATAAAGGACTGCAATTACTATATGGAGAAGTATCTAAAGATCAAAAATTTGGCAATGTAAAAAGGATGGGGCATTCCGAGAATCGAACTCGGGACCTCTCGCACCCAAAGCGAGAATCATACCACTAGACCAAATGCCCTTTGTGATACACAAAACCATCCAAACTATTCAAGTCCTAATGCAGGGAATGCTAAAATTCTTTGTTCAGCGGACGAAATGATGCTCTTGGAGGGGTAGTCTTTCTTTCAGCCATCAAGGAATCAAACACCAAGTTCATTTTTTGCGATTGGATGGGAATCAAACACCAAGTTCATTTTTTGCAGATTGGGGAAACTCTGGGAAAGAAAGAACCCGGACCCAACGAGTGAAGAGCCGCCTTCTTCCGTTCACGAGTTAAATTCTAATTTACAAGACATTTCATTTGTTAATTAATTTATTATTGAAGTTAAAAATGATAATGAATCAAAATAGAACTACAGTGTGTTAAAAGGATCAGAATTATAATCTCTAGTTTTTAAATTCTGATTAAACTATACTCCAATGAATCGGAAATTACAGCCTCACCCTTAAAATAACACAAACGACTATTATCTAAAGGCAAAACACAAACAAAATCCTCTTAGACCTTTTCCCTCTGCCTAAAAAGAGTATACATAGTTCAAATCTCTCCACTTCCCCTAAAAACACTACACAAAGGCCACCAACACATGATACAATATTCATAAACCACACTCCAAAAATCAAAATAAAAAGAGCACGAAAAAAAAAAACACCAAAATTTAAAACCTCTCACCACCTCCTGCGCCTCCTCCTACCATACCAATACGCGAAAGCCGCCACCGACGCCGCCACAAAAACACCACATGTCACATGCCAAGCGCACATCCCATTCTTCTCGAAAACAACATCCGCCACCTTTGCAGACTGCAACGGCTTCTTTTCACTTACAGCCAAAGCAAATCCCAAACCCAAGCTCTCCACCTCCGCCAGGTCATCAACCCTCGGCTTCACCTTCGTCGCCTGAGCAATCGCCTCGTACTGCTCCTTAGTCCCGCCCTCCAGAAACGAGCCCACGAGGTAGCCCTTGTGCACCCAGTACGCGCCTATGGTGGGCCCCGCAAAGTCCCCGAAGTGGACGACCTCGCCCTTGCTTTCGCCGTAGAACTGCCAGGAAAGGGTGAAGACGCGGGAGTAGAAGAAAGGGAGGTAGTCGAAGTCGGGGGCGTTCTCGGGATCCATGATGGAGGAGACCACGTACCGGGCCGATTTACGGGCCGAGTCCACGTGCTCCAACCGACGGGTCTCGCCGACGGTTTTGATGGGGAATGCGGCGACATCGCCCATGGCGTAGACGGAGGCGTCGCTCGACTGCATCTTGCCGTTGACTTTTATGCCGCCCTTTTCCATCGTGAGTTGACCTTCGAATAGGCTTGTGTTTGGGCGGATTCCGATGCCGATGACCACCATGTCGGCTGGAAGCTTGGTGCCGTCTCGGAGGTTGACGGCGGTGACCTGTGACAGAAAGAAAAAATAAGTCGTAAAAAATTACAAAAAGGAAATCTGCACGTTTGATTTGTGTTAAATGTAAACTACCTCATTGTTTTCGTGTAGTTATTCCTCCGTTTTTTTTTTTTCATTTCAATTTACATTCCTAAATGGAGGGAAGATCATCTTGAGTGCGCTACAATGGTGTGGAGAGTGTCAAGTATATTTGACAGAGGTTAAAAAGGATAAGAGACTTCACCTTCCCATCAGAGCTAAAATCAAATGATGTCAAAACAGTTCCTTTGATGAACTTCACCCCTTTGGACTCATAAAACTCTTCGTAGTAGCTGGCAATCTTCGATGTAAATAAGCGCGCCACTGCAAACACCAAAATAACAGCACTTATATAGATTAATACAGAAAAATCGTTCAGGTGGCATTTGGATATCATTTCACGGGGGACATGTACATATCCAAATGTACAGCAGTCTCATCAACACATAGAGATTACAGCCTTAAAATGGAATTGAAGAGAACTAAAGTTTAAGAAACATTACTTACTACATTGGGCCTCAGGAAAAACCATGGTCACATTTAATTTGTTTATCACCAGTGATGCAGCACATTCCATTCCTATGTATCCGCCACCAATAACGACAGCATGCCCACTACTGCAAGATTGCATCACATTTACAAGTCTGTCGGCATCAGCCAAGTCTCGTAAATAGCATACATTAGTTGCTTCTGATCCATCAACTCCAAACTCTTCAAGTTTCAAAGCCTACAAATTATGACCCATCAAATCAGTCATAGATTTTTTTATTTTATTTTTCTTGTCCCAAGTTTCAGAGCCTACAAATAAATTTGCAACACAATAAGTTCCTAAATTAACAAAAAAAAAGGAACTCATCACAATATGAACAGAACTTGTCAAACCAAGGGATAATCATGCATTTAATTTTACATCAGGGAAGTCACAAAAACTATTGGATATCAAAGACTGCTTTGTCAAGGACCTTGAACTACGCCAGAGACTGCTTCAAATGCAGAAAAAAAATACACTAGACTACTTCCCACATAGTGAAAGGAACTAAAATAATCGTTTTTGGCCAAGCATCGTCTGTCATGATTTGCTAAACCAAGTGAGGCTCAAAAGAAGGTGGTTCAGAAGGAAAATCAACCCCATACATTATTTATCAAGACATAATAAAATAATTATATTTTTATCCAGCACAACAGTAATAGAATATTATACAAAAAGAAAATCAGTATCAGTACCCGAGCACCTGTTGCAACAATGAGATATTTGTAGCTTATGGTTTCTCCTGTTGCAGTAAGCAGTGTCTTCCGCCTCACATCAGCAGATTTTACTTGAGTTCCAAGAATCAACTCAATACCTGGCGACACATGGAGAATTGTAAATAGATAAAAAGTGATTTCTATACAACCCCTAAGCCACATAGGATATTAGCAGCATCGAGCCAATCTCCAATGTTGAGTTTGTTATATTGCCCTTCAAATGAAACCAGAATACAAAATATTACATGCTATAACTTTATTTTTTTGTAAATAACTACGCGCGAGTTCTAACCACCAAGTAAAACAGCAATGACTAACCAGTACCAACATTCACTCCTAATAAACGCCTCTTTAACCAAACAAGAAATACGAAATATTTTCCATATCTCTAAGAGAAAAATACCATTTTCCTTGTACCATTTTGGAGCCATCCTTTCCTCATTGGTACCTACACAGCAGTGAAATGAAGGTAGGCGTGCAGGAGCTGCATACATAACAAATTCAGAGAGTTATATTTTAATTCCATATAAAGCTCTATTCATCACCCTCACACAATATCAGACACACAATATAAGACTACATTTATCCCGTATATTTTACTCACATTTCCTTTGTAATTTACATGGTAAAACGAATTTCATGTTAAGAGTGTCATGTGATAACTACCATGGAGTCTTAATAAATACCTTCTGGAAGTAAGTAACCTTTGCTTAAAGCGGGCCTTTCATAGGGCGCAACCTGCAAAGGTGTACGAGCTTCAATAGCACATTCGATTGTATCAAAGTATTTCCATTAACAAGTGTTATTATCACTAGCCTACCTCGGCCTTATGCCTAAAGCCAATAAACACTAGCAATAATCAAATAGTAAACATAGATGAAAAGTTGGTAATCGACTAAGGATGAAATGCCCATGTTATAACTAACGGGCAAACGAGAAATGATCTATCGCTCTAGCGCACTTAAAGATATCCTATATATCACACAACACCGTGCGAAATTTCTCGTGTTCGGACTTTTCAGATTGCAGATGACAAAAAAACCAACACATATACACTCTTCATGTACTGTTTTATGCATTCATTTCCTGTAAATATATATCACTATTGGGGGAAAGTTGATTATAAAAAATATTCAAAATGAAGCAGCTGAGCTGAAAATTCGAATTATATCCAGCAACTTATAGTTTCAATTTATCTTCGAATTCTAGAGAAATTGAAATTGGAAATTACTAGTTGCGTAATCAGAAGCAAAATAAATCAATTCACGCGACGAAGGAAGGAAAAGGAATTACAGGCTCTTCGGAGATGATACAGAGCTCGCCGTGAGAAACGCCGCGGTTGACAAATTCATGGGCGGCGTGGCCGGCTGCGACTCCTCCCCCAATGATTACGTACACAAACGCTCTCCCCATTTTAATGGTATTATATGTATTTGATCAGATTTATACATACATATATACTGTATAGATATAGTGTCACCTACGGTAAGCAGAGGAGTGAGAATTTCATCATTTTTTCTTGAAAGTTGAGCCACACCACATCCTGATCAGAAACCCTTACCAAATTAACTACCCATTTGATTTCCACTCTATATATTGTTTCTTACTACAGTATAATGAATTTGGAGATCTATATACTTTGGTCAATTTTTTTTTTTAATTACCTAAATACTCCCTCTGTTTTCATATTAAAGAGTAACAATTTTTTCTTCAAATTATCTCATAGTATTAAAAAGATAATGATCCCATTTTTTATATTTTAAAACGCATACATATTTTTATTTTTTATTATCAAATAACTGAAATAAAAATATATTTTTAAATTAATAAATTAAGTAATTGAAAGTAATATATTTTAAATTATTACTGCTGCAGGTTACTACTATTGAAAAATGTAAGTGTTCTTGATTCGTTGTGCTTCTTGAATTGACATCAATACCAAGAAAAATAGTATTATTTTTGTTGTCAAACTTCTTTTGAGCATCAATTGAAAAATATTACTTCTATTTCAAACATGTTTGTCAATTTCTTTGTAAATTATAAAGGAAATTGACAAACATTTACAAGACCGTGATAGTAATATATTTTTCAATGTGTATTGTATTGAAATAATGTATTTTATTTTGTGTAGTGATATTAGAAAAAAATAATATTTTTAATGTGCATAATGAAATTAAAGTTGTGTAGTTGAGTCAAAATTCTTGCATATTCTTACATTATTTTCAATTAAAAATATTCACAACATAAATTAATTAATTTCAACATAGAATAATGACACGTTGTTTTCAACTTATTCTATGTTAAAATTAAATTAATTATCTTATACTATCAACATTTATTTTTATATTTTATAAAACAATATGATAATTTCAAATACAACAATGATATTTATAATTATCTTTACGAGTTTTTCAAATTAAATTAAAATATTTAATGCAACACAATCTTCAATTTATTAGTTTTTCATGTATAATATATGTACAATCAAAAGTTGTCCAATACTTTTAACAGTAGTATTTACTTATTCATCATAAACTAAAACAGTCATGTAATAATTTTGAAGAGTGGACTACAGCTGTATGCCACCTCTCATAAATATCTTATCATTTATGATTTGTAAAGGTAAAATTGTCATTTTATTTTATGTCTCGTTTTTTCGAGAAAATAACTTGTCTATATAAATAGTGGCTTTTTTCAATTAAGCCACTATTTATTTTTTCATTTTTATTTCAATTACTACATTGTCCCCCAAATAAAAAAAAAAAGGCTAAATAATCACTTATTAAATGTAATCCCATAATTTATTCTTCCAAAGATTAAATACGGAAAACAAAATTCCGTACTAAATAAATCTTATGTTTCCAACTTGGCGCGAGGTTTTTATTACTACTCCGTATTTCCTTTTTCTATTTTCTAGCTCTCTAATTGCTTTCACTTAGTCTCTGTATTGCTTTTTTTTTTTCTTTTTAATTTTCTCTGGAAAACTTTACTTCTTGATTCTCTCTACAGAATTTCTTGGTAAGTCATGCATCTTGAACTCCAGGTTTTCGTTTTTTTTTTTAAATTTATTTTTTAATTCTTAACTTGTTGCAATTCGCATTGAATTGTTCTGCTGTGATTGTGCTTCAAAATTAATCTGTGTTTATCGATCGAAACCTCGTAGGTGGGTTGAGGATTTTCGCAGTCAAAACTCTAGAGAGGAAGCAATGGTAAATTTCCCCAATTTTTCTCTCTTCTGATTTTTTTTTTAATTAATGAAATATAGAAAGAGTCGATGGTTTCCTATTGTGATTCTGTGAACATGTTTTTTTTTGTGCAGGATGAAAATGCTTCCGAAGATGAAGGTAGCGTGGATTGGAATACGGATGACGAACTAGAGGTCGCTTTGGCTTCTTCTTCTCAACCTGCCTTGACTGTCTTTAGAGAAAATGTGGAGGTAAATTTGTATGCACATTCATATATTATAGATAGCTCTTAATGGGATTTAGGGGTAGCTACTCCGCATTTGTATCGGTTCATATAATACAAGGTTAATTGCACTTAAACTGACAAGATTTACTTTTTGGATGGTTTCATTCTATTATACTCTCCAAAAAATATGGTGAAGATTTTCATTCATTTTTTATTTTTCATTCACTCTAGATGCGGCAAGATTTCTTGTGTAATGTGAATTTAAGGTCTGGGATTTGGTGATCAAGCCGAATCATTAATTAATAACCCGGATAATCATCACATTTAGATATTGTTGGTACTATTATCCTTTTAATTCTAATTCAGGTTGTGGTCTTGCAATAATATACATGATTGAGTTGAGTGTTAGAGAGAAATAATAATAATATTAAAGTAGTAATAATAATAATGATATTGCCTGAAGGAGGAGTGTACCACCACCAAAATAAGAATAATTAATTTAACATCCAGTTAATGTTCATCTTCCTGGTGTTCCTTACTGAAAATGTTTCAGAATGTATTTGGTATTAGTTAAGGGTGGAAGTGAAATGATTAGTTGGCTGTTTGGCAAAGAGCATGAATGTGATGCTTTTTTTTATTAATTAAAAAATGTCGTTTTATTTTTGCAAGTTTGCAACTCAAGTAAATGTTATGTTATATGCAAAACTTATCGTTAAAAAATCATATAGAATATGGAAATAATTGATGCATTATATTTCATTTTTAATCTAAATCAATTATATAAAAGTGAATGAATTAAAATCGATTCAATAACTGTAATATTTTTACATAAAAACTGATGAAATGTGTGATTTATTTCTATCTTTTTATGATAGTTTTTAATAGTTCTGGTATTATGCAAGTTAGGGGTTTTTATTTTATGGTATTTTTATACTTCACAAAAAAAATAAGAATAAATTGATAAAATAAAGTTGAGTTTTCTATAAATAGAAAGAGATCGAACACTGCTTATGAATCAGTTCAAATGTACATTGGCTCTTAGATCACTCTAAATAATTTGAAGTATACTGAGTAGTGGATTTGTTGCATGATTTAAAACAATAGTATTTCATAGATCCACTTTTTATCTCATGGGCCATGGCCTTATTTTATTTTACATAGCTGGTTTTTAACAGGAATAAAAAATTGTTAGTTACTCCTTAATCGAAAGGCATATAATTTTGTTGCAGTTAGTGTGACATTTTCTTGCATTGAAAACAATTAGTGTAAGAACTGATGTTTATTTTGTTAACTCATATTCGCATTTCTTTGGATGTTGTGATTAACTTGAGTATTTCCTTATTCTGTGTGAAGGCAAGCTCATCCTCAGGAGGGACACGTTTCCACTTGATCAGTTATTTTGTCGGAATGGGATATCCGGAGAAGCTGGTCTTGAAGGCCGTTGATGAAAATGGTAGTCTTGGTTATGTTTTTTGAATAATGATTGTTTTCATACAGTAGTGGTGTCTAATTTATTTGATTATCATGCAGGAGATGGAGATACTGATGCGATTCTTGATTCTATATTGACATATTTGGTGAGTAGAGTAGTGTCTACTTTTACTTTAGATGTACAACGTTGTCAGTATTTTTATGGTTTTCCCTCTAAATTGGAGTGTGTATCATGAACCTGAGTTTATACTATATAATGTGAATGGTGTACTCGGTTACATAAAATAGCTGCATTTTTCATTCCTCATTCCCGTATAACTGTATCCTTCATTCACGTATAACTATATTCTTCATCAAGCCACAATGTCCATGGTGGCCCCGAGTCCATAGCATAAATTGCCCTAAAACTTCTGAAAGAGAGTTCATATTTTCTACATTTTTGTTTTGCAGACTCTTGAAGAGTCCCCCCCTCAAGAACAATCTCCTCAACAAAATTCTGATCCTAGCATTTCCGATTACTACGAGATGGATGATCTCTCGGAGATGGACAACTGGTCCGAGGAAGAGATCGAAGTATGTGATGCTTTATTTAACCCTCTTATTTTAGCAGCATTAATCATTTCATTTTCCCCAAGTATTTTTCTAAACACATCATTTCTAGAATATAATTTCTTCTTTTAGCCACTTGCTTTTAGTTATGAACTTAATTTATCAGTATTAATGAAAAAACATCAGCTGCCACTGTGTATGTTGTGCATCTATGGCTTCTGATTACAGGATGCATTTCATTTAATGGCTTTACTTTGTTCCACCTCCTGTGTGATAACTAAATAATATTGAGTTACGTTAGTTATCTACTAATTGACCAAACATTATGCGTAGTATAGACCTAATGGATCATCCGCCCACCTTTTTTGCTGAACATGATCCCATTTTGTTGATTGAATCGAGTTAATTTGATAATTTTTTACAAGTATCAACCATTTCCTGTGTTAATAAAAGTACTGTATGGACTCTTATTTGATGAGCCAAAAAATGTAAAATTGGTCATTACATTCTGTGAACCTCAAATGCTGAAACTTCCGTGTTGGTCACAAACAAGTAAAATGTACATTTTTTAATGTCTGTGGTTATTAAAATGGCTGCTCTATTTTCGAACTGTCATTAGAGCTTGTATTTCTATCCAAGTCGTTGTCTGGATCAACCTGGTTGTCCCGACCTAAATCGATGTTTCTAAAAGTTGTTAGGTGCTAGTTGGGCAGTGGCATGGACGAACCTTGCATGGTGGTTTAAATTTAAAATTGGTTTAATATTGATATTTTGGAAAATTTAGCATGGCATCTCATTAAAAATGAACAATCCAACCTGTAAATTTAACATGAAATTTATTGCTGCCTAATAGATGCATGCAATCTGAAATTGGGTAGGTCAATCCAAGCTCCGCTTAGGGCCTAGGCAGGTTTTTTTTAGAATACTGCCTAATCTACACTAAATAAAAGACCTTACTCTTGCAGGAAAAGCCCACATTAGTTTCGGAAGAGCATAAGAGGTTGTTGACTTTGTCGAATTCGGGGTCCTTGTCTGAGAAGGAGAAAAAGCTGCTGGCTCTAGCTAATATGGGTTACACTGTGGAGGAGTCGTCTATAGCAATGGACAGATGTGGTGCGTGCTGGAAATGCTTTTATATGTTTCTTATCTTTGTTATGTGACCTCTAATGTACATTTTTTATTTGCTGCCTGACATGTTTAAAAGCTTATTTCTTTTTCTATTATGTCGTTGATTCAGGTCTAGAAGCCTCCGTTTCTGTTTTGACTGATTTCATTCTTGCTGCCCAAATGGCTCGAGAGGAAGACTGCTATCTGCCTGAAGATGATCTCAAGGTTAACTTTATTCTCTAACATTTGTCTTAATATGTAGGGATACTTACAAAAAAGTATCATTTGAGGTTTGGCCAAACATTGAAAACATCCAGAAGTTACCAAAGTTAGATGCTACCTTTTTTTGTTTGTAATTAGGCCAAACTTCAGGAATATTTTTTGTTATCATCCCTACTATACATTTTTGCTTGTAGACTACAAAAAATACACTGGAGATTTGACTTAATTACAGCTAAAGCTATTTTTCAAAATTACGGAAAACACGCCTAATTTTTCAATTGTTTTTTCTTATAAATGAAGTACAAGCGTAGGAAAGAAGCATCTCATGAGTTTTGTTTCTGGGGTATTATTTTCATTAATATATTATCTGATATATGTTTAAAACTTCAACTGACCGATGCCCACTATTTCTCCTCAGCTAAGGCGCGTCTTCGAAGGAAGCTCCTCAAAGAAGCGAAAGTACGATGATGTCAGCAGAAAGAAGATTGTTGCCGATGACTTCATCCGCCTCCCGAAGCCGATGATTGGGTTCGGCACCCCGTCCCAACAACCCGAACCCTCCATCCACAGGAAACTGCCAGATTGCTCCCTGGGTCCACCCTATTTTTACTACGAGAATGTGGCCCTAGCCCCGAAGGGCGTCTGGGAAAAAATCTCCCGGTTCTTGTTCGAGATACCGCCCGAGTTTGTTGACTCCAAGTACTTCAGCGCTACCGCCCGAAAGCGGGGATATATCCATAATCTCCCGATCGATAGGCGATTTCCGCTCATTCCCCTTCCACCTATGACCATCCAGCAGGCCTTCCCTCTTTCTAACAGGTGGTGGCCCACGTGGGACACTAGAGATAAGCTCAATTGTATACAGACCACAATTGCGAGTGCGAAATTGACCGAGAGGATACGGAGCTTGCTCGAGAGGTATGACGGGGACCCACCGGAGTCAGTGCAGAAGGACATTTTGGAGCAGTTGCGGAAGTGGAATCTGATATGGGTGGGGAGGAATAAGGTGGCCCCAATGGAGCCGGACGAGATTGAGATGCTTCTAGGGTTTCCGAAGAACCACACGAGGGGTGGAGGTATTAGCAGGACTGATCGGTACAAATCCTTGGGGAACTCGTTTCAGGTGAGCATTTGTTTTTGTCTTCTATTATGAAAATGAATATTTCTGTATTTTTTTTTAAAGTTCTGTTTTTTTTAAGTGGTCAATATTTGTAAGTTCTGTTTTTTTTAAGAGGTCCCTTTATTGATCTGATTACAGAAAGGGAAGAAAAAAGGAAGATATCTGTCAAAAGTTGAATTACATCTTTATACTGTATCTCTTTATGCTTGTGTGTAAATTATTTTCAAACTTATTTGATTGTTTGTTAGCTGAAGGATAGTGTTTTTTAACTGTCCAAATATTGATTTACCTCTTTATATCTGTTTCTACTTTCTAGTTTATAAATTGCGCCCTTAATAGGAATTTATTCTTCAAGAAACACAAATATTGTTGGAGATTTAAATTGTAGCTGAAGGATAGTGTTTTTTAACTGTCCAAATATTTGAATATCTCCCAATCCTAAACTTTCCTTCAAATGTCATCTACAGGTGAGCATTTGTTTTTGTCTTCTATTATGAAAATGAGTCATTCTGTATTTCTGTTATTTAAAAAGGCCCCCTTTATGGATCTGATTACAAAAAGAGGAGAAAAAAACGAAGATATCTTTCAAAAGTTGATTTACCTCTTTACATCTCTTTTGTATTTGTTTGAATTATTTTTAAACTTATTTGATTGTTTGTTAGTTGAAGCCTTGAAGGATAGTGTTTTTTAACTGTCCAAATATTTGAATATCTCCCAATCCTAAACTTTCCTTCAAATGCCATCTACAGGTCGACACAGTTGCTTACCACTTATCTGTCCTCAAAGAAATGTACCCCAACGGTCTGAACGTGCTCTCCCTCTTCTCTGGCATTGGCGGAGCTGAGGTTGCCCTCCACAGACTTGGCATTAAGCTGAACAACGTAGTATCGATCGAGAAGTCAAAGGTCAACCGGGACATACTCAGTAGCTGGTGGGACCAGACTGGTCAGACCGGGAACTTGCGTCACTATGATGATGTCCAGCGATTTGATGATGCTGAGATCATGCGGCTCATGGAAATGATGGGCGGGGGGTTCGATCTTGTGGTTGGTGGGAGCCCGTGCAATAACCTTGCTGGCAGCAATAGGGTTAGTCGAGATGGATTGGAGGGGACAGAGTCGTCTCTGTTTTATGATTATTTTAGGATTTTGGAGAGAGTAAGGGCTCTTAGTAGGGAGTGATGGGATCTCCTCTGATTTTGTAAGGTTTGTAGACTCTGTTAATAATTTCATTACAAACTGTTCTACAAGGGATCTTAGTAGGTAGTGATGGGCTCTCCTCTTATTTTGTAAGGCTTGTAGACTCTGTTGATAATTTCATTACAAGCTGTTCTATTACATAATCTAAGCAGTTTACATATAACTACCTAATCTGTTCCTTCTGCACTTCTGCATGATAATAATAAGTCAAGGGGTGTATTTTTGAAAATTGGAGTGCCTTTTTTACAGGGATTTCCATGAAAAGACTGTTGGAGTTTTTTTAAATTTAAATTTAGTGTATCAAATGATTTTAATAAATTAATACTATCTTTTAAAATCTTATATCAAAAAATACAAAATATGAAAATTATATGCATGATAAATTAGTAATGTAAAACTCGTTCTTATTTTTATTGAAAATTTAAGAATAATATTAACAACCTAGTAAGAATAAAATTTAGGCTTGTTCAAGATTTTTAATATTTAAAATCACAAAATTTTCAAAATAAGAATAACTATTAAAATGAGTGTGTGTTCACACAATTTAGTTCATAAACGATATTATTAGTATGTTCACACTATGACTATTAAAATTAAAACAAATTGTATTTTTACTTAAAACAACAGTAGAATGTGTAGACTCAATGCTTTTATGCATCCATAAAGTTTAAAACAAACAAACATAAATATATAAACAACAATCCAAGGAAAATGTTTTTTGGACGATGATAAAATCTTGTTTGTGACCAAAATTAAAAATTAAATGAACATTTTGAAAGAAAGGTTGAGAAAAAAATAAAAGTAAATTACAGTATCAACTATCAAGCAGAACTAGTACTAAAACGTAAGTGGAGTACTTACTATACATAATTAATTAATTAAATTTAATTTACTATTCCTAATTAACAAATACGGGGCAGCGTGTAAGGCAACATGCAACCCAACACCACCCCAGTACCACGGTTAAAAATTAAAAAGTACATTAAGGTAAATATTTTTTTACCTTTACCTTTTCAGGTTCATAATAATTACTCTCGTAAAAATACTCTCTCAGTCGCCTCTTTCACTTGCTCGCGCTTCCGGTTGCCTTGGAACTAGCGCAGCGCTTTCTCTCTCTAATTCGAGTCGCCCGATCGATTTTCTAGAGAGAGAACGAACAGTCTCCGTGAAAGCGACCGGGAAGAGAAGCCGTCCTCTTCTATCATTCTAAACGACGACGTACGGTGCGTTTTTTCCCTCCTAGAACTGTGCTGTAGCGTTGTTCCTTCGACATTTTTCGTCGCGGATTTGTAATCACCGCAGATCTGAAAGTAAGGCTCGGAAAGGGTTTGTGCGTTTGGTGGTCGCTTTCTGATAGTACGATTTTTAGGGTTTTTTTGTGAGATTTGTTTTCTGTGCAATGCCGCTTCTTTTCTCCGATTTTTTTGTTGCAGGTTTTGTACGTGATTCCATTTTTTCTCTGCAAAGTTGTGCGAATTGTTGTAACTGTTAATGCATGCCGGCATTAGTGTTTTGTCATTTTTGTCTTTGTTATACATGAGTGAACTTTTATTGTGTTAGCATTTCCTAAAAAAATGTTAATTATGATTTACCATATAATTTTTACTGTTCTTTTATCTGATGGAAGCTGTTAATTTCACAAGGTAAGAACCTATTTTATGTAATTTGTGTCTTTATTGTAATTGTTGTTTGTTTTCTACAGGAAAGTGAATATTTTTACCAATTTCAATTTTTTTGAAGTAAGGTTCATTTGGTTTGAATGCATCATGTCCAAAATACGGATTATGATCGGCGTCCAATTTGTTTGTTTGTTGTCTTTTAGTTCACAAGTCTTTTAGACTATTTTTTTTTCCTGATGTTTCTTATGACAGTGGGCTTTGAGCCTTTGACAATCAAGCAGCATATTTAATTTTTGTATTAGGTCTTGATGATAGTTTTTGATATTTGGTTTACATTTTTTTTTTCTCTATGGGATGATGAAATTTGTTCACTCTACAGGATACTTAAGACATAAGCTCTGACATGACAGCTGCTAGTGTACGGTATGCACCGGAGGACCCCACCCTCCCGAAACCATGGCGAGGACTGATTGACAGTAACACTGGGTTTCTTTACTTCTGGAATCCGCAGACCAATGTAACCCAATACGAAAGACCCATTGCCACCTCAAATGAAAGCGCAGTTCCGTCACCAAAATCTTTGAGTTCATCTGTTGAAAAGGTCACCGAACATTGCACCAAAAACGAAGAAGAAAAATATAGCAAAACTACTAATGCTTGCTCAGAAGATAATGTTTCGGGACCTGGAACAAGTCAGGTGTCTCAAGTGGTACTTCCATAACCTTTTTGCTTCTTTTAATTTTTATGAATTTCGGAGTGTCCATAGTTTGTCTCAAAAGTGGTTATCTTTTTTGGTATTTATCAATTCTTGCATATTGAGTGAATAAATATTGATCTAACTTTTTTTTATTATTCTACCTGCTATATTTTAGGGGTCATGAGAGTAAATGCTTGTTCTTTTGAATTAAGTATTGTACTATTTTTATTATTTTGATTGTAATAATTTTTTTTCACATTGCATATGTAGTGATTGCACAAACTTGTCTATTTGTTAATTAGATAAAGGCTCACGAGGTATTTTTCATTTTGTCTACTTTGTTTTAGGCTGTCGAGAACAAATCGGATTATTCGTTCAAAGAGCCAGATGTGAATCCAACTGCTGCCCCTGTACAATCTGCACCTAAAGGTGCAACTGGTTTGTCTGCTGAGGCTTATTGTCGCCAACATGAAATTACTGTCTCTGTAAGCAGATTACAACCATATATGTATACATACACATATACATACATTGATTCATAGTATTTGCATGCTTTGACGTTTCAAGAAAGTGAACTTCTGCATAGTTTGATCTTGAAATCTATACTTACGTGCTTATGCTGTTTAATATTGTTTA
The DNA here is from genome assembly GCA_954870475.1 of Euphrasia confusa. Classification (NCBI taxonomy): domain Eukaryota; kingdom Viridiplantae; phylum Streptophyta; class Magnoliopsida; order Lamiales; family Orobanchaceae; genus Euphrasia; species Euphrasia confusa. The sequence continues at coordinate 27,214,089 of OX940967.1, forward strand.
AATGCATGTTTCTGATATCATTATCTCTATTATGAGTAGCGCATCGTTAATCTAGTGATATTGCTTATGCTTGTATGAAGTTACCTTTGGATTTCTTTTATGCTGTGGTCAAAGTTTGAGCCTAGATAATCCAAAACATTTTCAAGCTTGTTTACTTGTTTTGAAGTTATTTCAGTGTTTTAGAGGGTTATATCTATATTTTTGGCATTGTAATGTTTCTTTAATGTTATTTTGCCTGCATACCTCACTTTTGAATTTGTGGTTCTGGCTCATCTTTTCTCGAGTATTCGCCTTAATAAATCTTAAGGTTTGGTTACACTCATCTTTGCTAGGGAGATAACCCGCCCCTACCTTTCATGTCATTTGGAGCGACTGGATTTCCTCCTGAGATTTTAAGAGAGGTATGAACACATCTTGTATCTTGTAACATCTTTTTTTGCTATACATACATGCTTATATTTATAAATAAATTTACTTGAACTGTGATACAAATAGGTTTTTTTAAGTTACCTTGTACAACTTATATCTTTACATTTTTTTTCTTTCTTAACCCCGCTTACCCCCCCAACACAATAAAAAAGGCACAACAAGCTGGGTTTTCAGCTCCAACCCCAATCCAGGCCCAATCATGGCCAGTTGCCCGTCAAGGTCGTGATATAGTTGCCATTGCCAAGACCGGATCTGGAAAGACTTTGGGTTACTTGATTCCTGGATTTATGCATCTCAAAGAAAAGCGTAATAACCCCAAATTAGGTCCAACTGTTTTGGTGCTCTCACCGACAAGGGAGTTGGCGACACAAATACAAGATGAAGCTGTGAAGTTTGGAAGGTCATCCAAGATATCTTGCACGGTATGATTTTAGTAGTTCCTTCCACATACCATTCTCAAAAAAAATCGTTCTTCTGCAGCTGCTTGTTCTTTGTGCATTGTCATTAAACCTTGTTGTGTGAGAGTTATGAATTAATTCTTGTATTCTATGCCTGCAAATATGTTTTATCCACTCCCTTTCTGCTCATAAATGACCCTTCCCCTTTTATCGTGTCAATTATAAACACGGTTTACATTGCAAAACAAATGTTTATGGGAGTATGTTCATCTTCCTAATGTCTAATCTTTCTCTGCTGTAGTGTTTGTACGGAGGTGCACCTAAAGGTCCTCAGTTGAAAGACATAGAGAGAGGTGTGGATATTGTGGTGGCTACCCCTGGCCGGTTGAATGACATTTTGGAAATGAGGAAAGTTAGTCTCCATCAAGTGTCATATTTGGTATTAGATGAGGCAGACAGGATGCTTGACATGGGTTTTGAACCCCAGATAAGGAAAATTGTGAAGGAAGTGCCTACCCGCAGGCAGACTCTAATGTACACTGCTACATGGCCAAACCAAGTGAGAAGAATTGCTGCGGATTTACTGGTGAACCCGGTTCAGGTTAATATTGGAAATGTCGATGAGCTTGCTGCAAACAAGTCAATAACACAGGTACGCTTTTTGGATAAATCCCTGTATTGGCTGTCATCTTTACGTGTTTAGTTTGTCTGCTTGGCTGCATAGTAGGATGTGTTATTAGGGAAAACTATCCTTGAGGTTTAGCTTGAATTCTAGAAGTCAAGCTAACTATTAAAGTTGCAAATGACCCCTTTTTTTCTAAGTTTTACAGACCCTCTAGAAGGTGCAATTTGTATTTTAAAACCATATCTGAAGTGGGGTATTTGTACATTTGAAACATAACTGGGCTTTTTTATAATTGAGCTAAACAGCAAAGGTGTATTTCTATTTCTGAAACATGACTCATAACTCATTTTATAAATGATTTTGCTAAACTCCAAAAGGAGTATGTGATTATAATTCCTTCAGATTAGACTTTGTGATTAATATATATTAAAATAATGGTATCTTCATGTCACAGCATATTGAGGTTTTGTCACAAATGGATAAGCGTCGACGTCTGGAAGAGATATTGAGATCTCAAGAACCAGGTTCAAGGATAATTATTTTCTGCTCCACAAAGAAAATGTGTGACATCATTGCGGATAACTTAAACCGCCAGTTTGGAGCTGCTGCTATACATGGAGACAAATCTCAGGACCAGAGAGATCACGTGTTGAATCAGTTCCGTACGGGAAGATCTCCTGTGCTTGTAGCCACTGATGTTGCTGCTCGTGGATTGGATGTTAAGGATATCAGGTTTGTTGTGTTGGTAAATTGATATGATAGTGTGGAAGTAGGCATACATTTGTTTGTTTAGATTTAAAGCGCATGCATGAAGGATGTGAACAATAAAATATTGTTTTTGGAGAATTCCAACCATGTTACAGCGGCAGCCACTGTGTTATCTGGTTTCTACTTAAGGGGGTAAATTTAAGTAAATATAATCTGAAGTGTATTTTTTCCAAGTAACTCTAGTTTTTATTTCGATGGATATAACATTATCATATATTGCTGGTGCTATCACATGCATTCTGACATTGTTGGTGCTGGAAATAACTTTCTCTTTTTAAAATTTACTTAATTTATGTAATGTAAATATATTTGTTGTCACAGGGTAGTGGTAAATTATGACTTCCCAACAGGGATAGAGGACTATGTACACAGAATTGGAAGAACTGGACGGGCAGGGGCCAAAGGGATAGCATATACATTTTTCGGTGATAAGGATGCAAGACATGCATCAGAACTCATCAAGCTTCTGGAAGGAGCTGATCAGAAGGTTCCTGCTGAAGTTCGTGATATGGTTTCGGGTGGTTTTGGTGGTGGAATGGGAAGGGGAAGGCGCCAGTGGGGCTCGGACTCCAGTGGAGGTGATTTTGGTGGTGGTGGCAGTGGACGTTATGATTCTTCCTACGGTGGAGGAAGGAGTGGAGGAAGGGGAGGTGGCTGGGGTTCAGAGGGAAATGATAGGTTAGTCTTTTCCCACCCACCTTTTGTTTTCTTTGTGGTGATTTCACTGATTTGGCCTGACTAAAAGGATCAAGATATGTGTTAAAATTACCATTAGCTCATTTTACATTATTTTATTTAACAAATTGCACCTACTAATGGAGTAATTCAATTTGTAATTATAAATATAAGTTCTATAAAGTTTTTTTTTTAATATATAACTAAGCTAAATGCAGTTATCCCTTAAAGGCAGATTCTCTTTTCCCGCAAGCAACTTTCAGAAAATGATTGCACAAAATAAACGACATTTGTGTTTTACAATTAGTAAATTACACATCTACCTAACAAGTGTGCACCTTGTGAAAGCGTCGTTTTTAAAATAGACCTAAATCTGAGGGATATTAGTAATTTCTAAAGAGGTTACTTTTTATTTCTGTAATAATACAAAATTCTAGAGGTTATATTCATGCCTTTTGTTTGTAAGTCATGCAAAGCTCTTTTTTTTTTCTTTCCTAGATCTGGTTCTGGATCGTTTAGAAATGACACAAATGGAGCTGGAGGCTATCAACCCAAGAGCTGGGGAGAGAGCCAGGGACGGCCCCGTAGCCGTAGCCCTGATAGATTCAACGGAGCAGCTTCTGCTGCCCCCGCAAGCGGGCTAAGTTTTCACGAGACTATGATGCGAGCTGCTCGGCCATCACAAGGCAATTCCTCAGGCACATCGTCTCAGAAAGGGGGGTGGTAGTGGGTGGAATTGAGCTCCACCGTAAATTATCATTATATTATTATAAATATTAGTAATACTATTGGGTTCGATTCGCACTTTTGATGGTACATTTTGCCCCTCTTATCTATATCCTAATATGGCTTCTTTTGACATGCTAACATCATTTTGGTTATATAGTTTGTTAGTAAAGACTTTGAAGACACTTTGTGGTTGGATTTCCTCATGTGAAAGTGATGTCTAGTGAAACCTTTATTATGTTGCCCTATTTTGTTATTTGGCTAAGTAGGTTATTTTGCTGTACTACTCAGTGCAAAGCTTATATATGCTCAAACTTAAATTCTACTGCGTTTGATTATTTTTTTGCTGTAAATACCTGCATCTGTTATGGACAATTGTTTTTTTCTGAATTCTTATCTATTTTATTGTGCTGGTTGAGATAATATACTTATTTAGTTTATGGAAATTGACACTGAAACCCTTGAGACTGAAACACCAGACCCATTTTTTAAAAAAGTGTGCAAACACTAATGGTTCAGGGAGTATATATTTTTAAAGTAAATAAGTGCCAAGATTTCCGATTTCTTATCGTCCTCGTACATCATGAAAGCTCGTTCAGGTTATCAAATGGATTTTCTGAATGCTCCAATTATACTTCAACAAGAATCTGATCAATCTAAGTGTGGTTTCACCAGAAGCTCCAGATAAATAATACTATATGCAGTTTACTCTAGGCCAACTTCTGCACTCTCGACAGTAACTTTATCATCAGTTGCATCTCCGTTCATTACATCCGAAATACTTTATACTACACTATCCAATTTTCAGACATGTAAGTATTAATAAACCATGGTATCCAATTTCCACTACAGCAAAAAAAGCATACACAAGGGCGGCCAATAAAGCTCTATAACAATTCCATAGACGGCCAATAGCCTCCTGGAACAGCATCAAGCCACTCCTGAGCGTGGTCATAGCGTTGACTGAGCTCTAGTTTCTGACTTTTTTTTGGTTTGTTTTTTGATGATCAAGTATTTTTTATATTATTTCAATAAATTATTCAAAACTTAAAAAACAAAATTAATTTATACTCATGATATGAATAGCTAGTAGACTCGTGAGTCGTGATCTCACTTTATGTCTTCTGCACTCTTCCATTTCATTTCAACCATCTTTCTATTTATTTCATTTTACTCCGAAGCGAAGAGATTTCGCTGGATCTGTATGTTCGGCGCTTTTTTTTTGTTTCTTTCAACTAATTTCTCGATGAATTAAAACCGCTTCGTCGATTTCTCTCTTACTAAATGTTTGAGAAATCGAGAGGAAGAGGTTCTTCGGCATAGATGATGCGGAGGTCGAGTTCTCAGAAATTTCGTCACAGATGGAAGATGAAGCTACTCGTGATGCTTCTGCTCGCACTTTCCTTCGCCAGTTTCGTGCTAATAGAATCTCAGCACAGCAGGATCCAGATGCTGACCTTCAAATCCAACCCGAAGATCGCTTTCCTTTTCATTGCAAAGAATCGGATCCCGCTTGAAATCGTTTGGGACGTCTTTTTTCAGGTAACTTTTTTTTTTGCCTATTTTAGCTTCGATTTATTGTTTGTTCTGCATACTCTGTTTTTAGCAGCTTGACAATTGGAGTTCCATTTTGTTTTTGTTCTAATAATAGCATTAATTACCCTTTGGATATACTTTATATGCAATGTTGATTGTAATTGATGGCCTGTGTGGGGTAAGGATTCCAATTACTCGTTTAAGGATTAAATTGAAAAGAATTAAGGTCTTGCTTGGACTAATCGTCTCAAGTGGATTGGAGTTGGATTATGTTCTAAATATGTGTTTATGGTTTATTTTTTAACAAGAATTAAGGCATGTTTGGACAAACTGTCTCAAGTGAGTCGGATGTGGATTCTAAAATTCAACCGATAAAATTGATGTATATCGAGTTACGGCTTTCAAATTGTTTGAGAATAAACCATTATTTTTGCTAAAACAATACATACTTAGAAATGAAGGGAGAGTGCATTCCTATTTAATATTTACTATATTGTTCTAGTGTCGCTATCATCGAATTTGTATTCTAATACGATTTTTTTGTAATATCTGTTGCTATATTCCTGTGCAAGAAAATAAAAGTTTTTATTGTTTTTTGTAGGGTGACGCTGAGGATAGATTCTCAGTTTACGTTCATTCGAGACCTGGGTTCCTGTTAAATGCGGCAACTACAAGATCAAAATACTTTTTAAATCGTCAAATTTCTGATAGTGTACAGGTTTGTTTCCTATTAAAGAACTGAGCTACACTTGGATTATATATTGAACCTTCACTTTGTACCCTTTTCGTCTTAAGACCGTAAATAAACTGAATCTGAAATATGAAGTCTAAACTCTGAAAACTGAAATAATTGATTATTGTACTGAATCTCAAGCTTTGAACAACAATTTATGAATTCAGCTATCTATATTGTAAAGCTAAATGATGAATAAGGTATAATGAATTTTCTAATCGAAATTAAGCATCAAATTTTAGGATTTCTCTTCTGAGAAAATAATTAAATATCTACGAATCAGATTATGTAACCTTTCCTTTATCAAACAAACCTTTAGAAATATTCTTTTTCGAAAGAGTTCTCTCTCTAGTAATGTGTATGTTTGTTAATTTAAATCTGAATCTGGGAGTCTGTTTTATTTTTGTGCTGCAATTGATATGTAGCAATCAATGCTTCATTTCCAGGTAGATTGGGGACAAGCTAGCATGATCCAGGCAGAACGCATGTTGCTTAAAAACGCATTAATTGATCATACTAATGAACGCTTCATTTTTCTCTCAGAAAGGTGAAAATTAGATCTTGCTGACAGTTATTATATTTCTTTTATATTTCTGGAATTTTGTTATTATTATTTTGTTAGTAAAGTCTGAATATCTCATTTATTGCCATCATTCCTTAGTCAAATAGCTTATCTGATATTCTTAATGTTTTTGTCGTGTTACAGCTGCATACCTTTATATAATTTCAGCTATACATATGACTACATAATGTCTACCTCGACTAGCTTTGTGGACAGGTTAGTTGAGATTTAAGTTTTAATTCATTGTTGTTGTAGAGATTTTGGCAGAAGGATACAAGTCTGTAATTGTAGGACAAATAGTCCAGCCTACTCTTTTCATTGCCACTTGTTCCAAATTGAACATAAAAATCAAATTTACCCTTTCATAATCAGATGGGAATTAAATAATTTGATGAAAATTAAGTGAGGATTGAGGGGGATTTTAGCCAGAAATTTAGGGTCAGGTTAGGAAAATGATTATATACTCCTATCAAGTAATCTTATGGGAGTGGGCTAATGAAAATTAGTATTAAAAAAAATCCTCGATTCCACCGAATATAGTCATTTCTAAATCTAATGCTCTTGCGATGATGGAAACAGTTTTACTGATAAAAAAGGAGACCGATACAATCCAAAAATGCATCCAGTCATTCCTGTTGAAAACTGGAGGAAAGGATCTCAGGTAACATTTTTTTCCTGCTTCCCAAGGTAGAACTATTTTTGGAAATAGACTCGCATAATTCAAAGGGTTGTTCTGACCAGAAAAGAAGAAAATGGTTTTTTTTTTCATCTTTTGCATTTTGTTTCTGCAGTGGGTTGTTCTGACCAGAAAGCATGCTGAGATTGTTGTTGAAGACGACACGTTATACCCAATGTTTGACCAGCATTGCAAGGTAAAGTTATTTATTTATTTTATCAGGAGAGTATTTATTTGTGATGAGTTACTGATATGCCTGACCTGCCATCATTAGTATTTTAGTTTACTCACCTACATCACCCTACCCCATAATTCCTAGAGTTTGTTGGTGAAGAAAAATACAAATGGTAAATATGTTACGAAAATACAATTGAAGCTTTAATCAGACTTTATAGTAGTAAGATTTGGCAAATACAGTAATCTGGAGATATTCCTTTTGACACAAAATATTGCATGACTCAAATAGTCAAATTAACATGGATTATGCATGCTTGCACATAGATAGCTTCACGTGAAAGACATGCATCTTATTGACAAATGTAGTTTCTTGTTATACAGAGAAAATCTTTACCCGAATTTTGGCGAGATCATCCCCTTGTAAGTTTTATTTTCTGTTGTTTCGTTCCTCCCTCCCAAATTAATATTTATAAACTAATAAACTTCCACCATATGCAGCCTGCTGATGGATCTAAGGAGCATAATTGTATACCGGATGAGCACTATGTTCAAACACTGCTTGCTGTATGTCGACTCTTTTTCGTACACATGAGCTAACCTTGTCATCCAATAGTGCTTGTGCCTCTTATATTTTCATTCAGCACTGACCTTTTTTTCCCTTAAAAATGATCAGCAAAAAGGTCTTGAAGGAGAAATTACAAGGAGGTCGGTGACTCATAGTTCATGGGACCTTCCATCTTCCAGAAACCGTGAAAGGCGAGGATGGCATCCTTTGACTTACAAGCTGGCTGATGCAACTCTCGAACTTATCAAATCCATCAAGGTACAGTTGCGGAACAAACATAAACAAATACATATGTTCGAGATATACCCTTCATAAAATATTCCACTGTATGTATTTTGCTGCAACTAAAATTGGTCATCAAAGTATATTTTGTGAGTGATATACTGAATATCACGAACTCAAATGATTCAAATAGGTTAACATGTCAAATATTCTAATTAAAATATCTATGTATGAGTCTTCTTCCTGATCTAATAAGTAAATTAGGCTAGGTACGAGCTCATAAAAACTGAGATAAGTGAAATTTATTTTACACATAATTTATTTTGAAAATACGAGGGCTCTTTAGCTTTTGCCATCTTGTTAATAAAGCCCTAGCTAGTTCCACACACTACAGTAAACCTTAATTAAAATTTCTCAAACTTTATTTTTAAGGCCTAATATTTTTCTTCACAACTGTAGGATATAGATAACATCTATTATGAGACTGAGCAAAGGCGAGAATGGTGCACCAGCAAGGGGAAACCTTCGGGATGCTTCCTTTTTGCGAGGAAATTTACACGGTCTGCTGCTCTTCGTCTCCTTAATATGGTGAGTAACTGCATTGTACTATATGATACCCCCATTATATGTTGAATTCTAAAGGTGTTGTTGAAAGTAATATAAAACCTTACGCTTTCCTATTAAAAATGTATATCTCTGTGTTGCAGTCTGCTCTGGGTTCTTCTGGTGAAGCCACTAATGGAGCCTGATGTATATAGAATTGTTGAAGATCGTTGAGTAGGAAATTTGTAGACACATTATAAAGAAGGGGAAGTTTGAAACTATGAGATTATGAAGCGTACAATAAGAACGAAAATGGAAAAAATAGGGAGTGTATATCATTTATTGTTGTAAAAATACTTGAATAAATGTGTGCATCATTTGCATTGCAGTTGTTTCCATAGTTGATTATAGATGGATCATAGTTCAATTTGCAAAATAAATCTTGTATTTTACTGTAGTTGTTATGTGATGTAATTGTGTTGTTTTATTAATGTATTTACCTATCAACCTAATTTAGTTTTGATGTGATTTACATATACTGTACTTGTTTAAGTAAATGTAAATAGTGAATAATGAAAAAGTATGTTCGAACTTATAAGAATATACTGTACTAGGCTTAACACTCGTTCCTCAAACTTTCGAGCAGCTATTTCAACTGCCGCCTAATCACCTCAAGAATTGAGAGCCTTCCAGAACGAAAATCAATCTATTAGAAATATTGAACAAACAAGTTTAACTTTGAAATATTTATGAACTACTCAGATAAAATATACAGTACATTGTTGATATGAATAATATATTCATAAATTGGAATTTTACAAATTTACTTCAAATTCAATTAAATGTATTATATGTACAAATTACTGAAGTATATTTTTATTTAATTATTTTTATATTTTTTTAATACTAGTAATTAATTATTCTATTTGTCTTACATTTACATTTTTTTTAAATCACAAGAAAATTATAATACGTGTCACAAAGAACGATGCCTCTATCAATTTTGATCTAAAATTACTAGTAGCACGGTGTTTTTTTATCTAAAATTAATTTTCAATTTTTATTACATCCTTCAAGCGAAACTAATTTAAAATATATTTATCATTATTTTATTTACTTATATAAATAAAATTTCAAAATTAATGAATTAAGAAAAAGGAATCCGGAAGAATTTGTTTTTTCTACATAAACCCTAATAATTTTTCCTGCGCACAAAGCAGAGTAATTTCGCGTGTCGATTGATCACCACATTATCTTCAAATTTCTCTGATATCGCCGAGAGATGACGACACTTTCCGAGCTCAATGACGACATAGTTCGCAGCATGGCCGTTGGTGCCGTCTTCTCAGATTTCGTAAGTTCACCTTTTTCTTCTTTTTATTACTTTTTAATTTTATTTTAAGTGTTTTTAAGGAGTATATTCGTGTTGAACGATAACCAAAAAGGAAAAAGGTTAACATTTCAAGTTTTTCGTATTTCCTGCAATTGATTTTGCGTACAGCTCGCCGACAGCTTGGATAATTCGTTAATAAATTGATGTAATAGAATTCGACAGTGAATAAATTCGACTGCTTAATTGTTCTAAAAAATGAAGTGCTTAGAGTTTTGAAAATGAAGATGTTTATTTAATTTTATTAATTATGCATTTTTCAGGGTGGGAAAATAAATTCAATCGATTTCCATCGTACGGATGATTTGTTGGTTACATCGTGTGAAGATGATTCCATACGGCTATATGATATAGCTGCTGCTAAGTAAGACCTCGTAATAATCAGCATATAGAAGTTTTGATGTTCTTAAAACCAAAATATTATATCTTTGTTATTATATTAATTATCCAGATTGCTTAAGACGACATATCACAAGAAGCATGGGGCCGAAAGGATATGTTTCACTCACCACCCTAGTTCAATTATATGCTCTTCGAAAAACTTGGATTCTAATGAAGGTTAGCTGCTTTTTTCTACTTGTGGATGGTTCGCCTGATTATGTGAGAAGATGTTCTGATCTATTTATGTATTTCTTATTTTGTTGCCAGAGTCTTTGAGGTACCTTTCTACGTTCGATAATAGGTGTCTTCGATACTTTAAGGGACACAAAGACAGGTGAGGTTGCTTTGGATTTACTTCTTTGGTTTTGAATAGCTTATTTGCCTCTGTTGCCTAAGCCTCACAAAGATGCATGTCTGGTACTGCATCATGTGAACTCTGAGAAGCTTCACACTGAATTATATTGTACTTGAGGACACTAGAGGCTTTAAATAATTATAACTACTATTTATTTCTTTATTTTTATTTTTATCATCTTTGGAATTTGGTGTTCTGATTTTTATGGTAGGGTGGTTTCCCTGTGCATGTCTCCGGTCAATGATGGCTTCATGTCCGGTTCTCTAGATCACAGTGTCCGTATGTGGGATCTTCGTGTGAATGCCTGCCAGGTTGGTTTTCTTTTCTGTGAGTCCAGTTCTAAATTTGAGCCCACATACATTTGTCGGGAAATTTTGGATCAAATATAAGAACTAGAGAAATTGCTATGGTTATTTTTTTGAAGTTAGGGGCATCAAACTGATGAAATTGTTGCTTGTGTATTCGAATTTGTATAAAACATTCAGATCTGAGAATTTGGAATTAGAATCCAAGATTGTTTTTTTCTTCAGATTGGTATATTTTACAAAAATGTATACATATTTTCGATTGAAGTATTCAAATTCGATTGAAGTCTGGAAACTGGGATTACCCTCTTTATATAGTAGTTTTTGTTAAGCACTTTATGGATATATATTGTGGATGCAATGTATGCGCGAAATTAATATTTTGATTTCAATCATTGGTTCAATCTACTAAACATTGGTAAGAAAATATATTGGTTAAAATTTATAGCACGAATAGTCATTATATTTTCAAGTAAGAATAAGAATCTGTTTCAGTATTTGAATGTTAGAAGCTCTCTACTAAGCCGGATGAGAATATGTTATCGTGTTATTCGACTCGATTCAGTTCATCTGCACACCTAATTGCAGTTTCCTTTAGTACTTGGTATTTTTTGTTTCAAAAGATCATGTCAGTTCTGATGTGTGCTCATTGATGTAGCTTTCAGGGAATCTTACATCTCCGAGGTAGGCCTACCGTTGCTTATGATCAGCAGGGCCTGGTCTTTGCAGTAGCTATGGAAGGAGGTGCAGTCAAATTATTCGATTCTAGATCATATGATAAGGTTTGCACCTTTTCGAACAAGTTGCTAAATTATGAAATTATAGTTTTCCGATTTTTTTCTTTTGTTGGGATTTGTGTAGGGTCCGTTTGATACCTTTCTAGTCGGTGGGGATACTGCTGAGGTGTGTGATATTAAGTTTAGTAATGATGGTAAATCGATGCTTCTGACAACAACGAACAACCATGTTTACCTTCTTGATGCTTATCATGGAGAGAAGGTCGGACAAATTCTGCCTTTTCTTTTCAAATTGGTCTTTAGTGTTCGAATTACTCGGGGAAACGTCCTAAAATGTTTCAAACTTTTTCTTGTTTCAGAAATGTGGCTTCAGTATGGATTCTTCCCCAAACGCGACCTTGGAGGCAACTTTCACCCCCGATGGCCAATATGTGCTCTCTGGTATAGCCTTTTCTAAATTCTAAATTATTTTTTATATTTAAAATTAAGAAAAGAATTTGGAAAAAAAATATTAATCAAATATTAGTGATTGTGATATCAGGTATGTTTTTTAATTCACAGTGTATGATTTTATTTAAAACAATTGATTAATAATTAATATAATAATAAAACTTATAATAAAAATAATAAATTTATTTATAATATTAATCTTATATAGATATTATGTCGATAATGTTTTAATTAGTAATTAATTTCATTAAAAAATTAAGAAACTTAATAAATACTCCCTTTATCCCTTTTATTTTTTGTGTCATTGAAAGAATTACACTTCATTTACAACTATACAAAGTTATCTTACTCGATAAAATACATTGTTTTTTAATTTCCTTACAACAACCCAGTAAGGGGTCCTTCTCTTTTGAGGAGCAGGCTTAGATCACCTTACTGCCTTTAATCCGTGTTTCGACTTTCATGGGAAGAAGTTAGTAGTATAATTTTCTTAATTAGGATTTTTCCCTAGTTCTCCTAATATAGATTCAATGATTCATATTGAACCTAGTTGACAATATTATTCAAAGTTTGATTATATTTGATTGGGGTCTCTTGACATTTTCTTACCGAATAAGTTAACCTCCTTTCAGGTTCAGGGGATGGAAAAATACATGCATGGAACATCAGTGATGAACCAAATAAGGTACATTTCATCAACTTCTTGCTCTCATATATCTAGTGTTGGTTTTAAAGCTAATTACAAGTTGTGTTTGCAAATGAATCTGAGTTGAGTCGAGCAATCGCTATATCAGGACAATGCTTGATTCATTCAAGCCAATAGATCAAATGTTTCGCATGAGCTCGACTCTCTAAAGAAAATTGGCATGCTCGAATGATACATTCCTGTATATTCGAGCAGCCCGAGCTCACTGATGACTCATTAGCTATGAACCTACAATTGTTCACCTAGCTTTCTTTTTGGTCTACATCACAGGGCTTTGCTCGCCGACAGGTGGCGTCACTGGAGAGCTACATAGGGGTGCCGTCGTGCCTGAGATGGGCCCCACGTAGAGTGATGTTTGCAGCCGCTGCTTCCTCTGTTCTCACCTTCTGGATCCCCAACGATGGAACCCCCAACCCTGAAGGCTAGTAATCAATCTCAGAACTGGATTTAGTCCATTTTCATTTTGTGTGCTTGAAAATGAGTCAGAATAGAGAAATTTGTGCTAACTAATTATGTCCCAAGATATTTTTATTTGATATTTATCTTTAGCAAAATGAATTTCAATTTTATTAGTTTTTATTGAAAAAAGCATGGAACAAAATAGAAAGCATACAATAATAGTATGATTATTACATTATAAACGAAAAACACTCACAGAGATAAGAAAGATCCTTAGAAAAACACAAACATTATTATTATTATTATTATTAAAGCACAGATTATATCCCTCCTCTTCTTGTTCTTCACGCACGGGCCCCGCCAGCTCCGGTGGTAGCTCCTTCCTGTCCGGCCTTCGTCTTGATAGCCTCCCCAGTCTGCTTCGTCTTATCTCCGATCATCTCCCCCGCCTGCTTCGTCTTCTCCCCAACCTGAACGATCCCATCCTGCACCCTCTGTCTGGCATACTCCAGCGGCTGCTGCCCCGTCGCCTGCCGGAAAGAGTTGAGCAGCCACGAGAACGAAGAGAGGCCCGTGAGCCCAAAAGCGCCGGAAGTCAGGAATCCGGTGACTGCTCCGGCGACGAGGATGGCTGCCGGAATCAGAACGGGGCTGCATATCAGGAAGAGAGGGGTGGCGAGGGCGAGCCCGACTAGGGTTCCGGCGAGGATAACTCCGGCGAGGCCAAGGAGGGAGCCGCCGACAGGGAGGAGGGTGGCGATGGCGAGCAGCTGGGCGGCGGTGGGCCCCCCCTTGCGGGATTGGAAGTTCTTGCCTTCATAGCGGTTGTGGGACCCGGCTTGGGGGTGGTATTGGTGGGTCTGGGTGCGGTAGTCGCGATCGGCCATTGTTGGTGTTGGTGATGGATTGAGAGTGTGTTGTTGGTGATGAGTTTGTGAACAAGGGTTATTACGGTGTGTATAAAAAGAGGGGGAGGGAGTGACACGTGTCAGGGTGCATGCGTAGGTGGGAGGGGTGAGCTGTTGCATGAGATATACATGTCGCGCCTCTGGGTGGATGCTGGCATCAACAAAGAGAAAGCCTACTCAAAATACTTTTTGTTTCTTATTATTATTATTAAATTTAATTCTGTAAAATGACGTGTTACTGATTTCACATGCAGCTTCTGTAATTCAAGTAATATTTCAATTTATTTGATTAATATTATCACTTTAATAAAAATTATTAGCTGAACTCAATATTATTAACTTGAAATACAGTATATCTATAATTAAGGGTAATTTAGACTACTTTATAATTAAGGGTAATTTAGACCCTTTTTCAAGTATATATAGTGAAACTTTTTTTATAAATTAATAGAATTTTTCGTTCTCGGTTTAATCTTTTAAATAAAAAAAAATACTCGATAAATTAATAAAAATTTATGATCTTAAATCTATTAATTTATAGAGATTTTATGTATCTAGTATTTTTAAATTAGTAAAAATAAAAAAATAATTGAAAAAACTGAAGTAAATTATATTTTAAAATGAAAATGAAGAATTTTTTTTAAGTCCATTTAAAAAAAAATAATCCTATTAGTATTTAAAGGTAACAAATAAAACTGAATGTAAACGTGGGATAAAAGTATTTAAAATGAAAAAAAAAAATAGAACGGAATGTAAAAATGGAAGGCAAGTCAAAAGTTAAGAGTACTCCCATAATTATATTTTAAAACAAAGAATAAGTAAAATTATTCTTATTTTAAAGAATAAGTGAAATTATTAAAATGAAGAATTGAAGATATATATCTTCAATTCTTCCATATAAATAATATATATATTATTTATTAATTATATTAACTAAAATTCTCAATATATATTAAATAATTAATATTTAATATAATCAATATAACAAAATAATCTATAAATAAATAAAAATATATTTTTTAATTTCTTAAATATTTTATCTAATTAAAAATAACATTTCATATTATTTATTGAATAAAATTTAAAATTTTTAAATATAAAAATTAATTTTAATTATTATTTTATATTTACTTTATTAAAATTTAAATTATTCAATTTTATTCATTACAAAATTAAATCGAACCGGAATTTATCGATTGAGGGGGTGCGATCGCACCCTTCGGGACCAAGTGTACGTCATTGACGATCACAACTTTTTTCCCGCCTTGGCCGTCTCCTCTCACGGTCACGTTGAAGTTCCCGCCTTGGCCGTCTCCTCTCACGGTCACGTTGAAGGGTATGTCTCCTCACGGTCATGTTGAAGGGTATGTCTCCTCACGGTCATGTTGAAGGGTATGTCTCCTGGCAGGCGCCCGCTCATTCCTGACCCGCGGCCGCCGGCAAAATCGGTTGGGCTCTCCGCCGGAAATTCTCCGGAAATTATTATTAAAATTAAAACGGCCAACAACTTAAATTGAACTGATAAGTAAAAATTTAAAATTACACTGGATACTTGACTAGATACTTAAGAACAACTTAAAAATAGGCCCGATACTTGACTGGATACTTAAGAACAACTTAAAAATAGGCGAATAAAACGCCAACATAAATTACATCCAATTAACTAGCGCCGAACAAACACGTAAACGACGCCGCATACAAGAAGAAAAATCGCTGCCGATATCGGCAGCACGATGATTACTTTGGCGTTGTTGCCGTGTTCTTGTACGGTGACGTTGAACGGAATGTCGGATACGAGTCCTGACAGGCGGCCGCCGACCAAACCGATTGGGCTCTCCGCCGGAGCTTCTCCGGCGCTTGGGCTCGGTGGCGGAGTTTCTCCGGCGCTTATAACGAGTCGTCCAGGCAGGCTCTCCGCCGGAGTTTCTTCGCCGCTTGGGCTTGGTGGAGACTCTTCTCCGGCGCGAGCTCCTACTCCGAGAAAAATCAGGACGACAACATCCAGCGCGATCAGATTCTTCCTCTTCGACATTTCTTCGCTCTGTTTTTTTTCTCTTCTCACGTTGGTATCGTTGTTCTCCATGTTTGTTAATTTTCTTTTCATTTCACTTGTATGATTTGTTGTTTTTTCTTCCACATGTTTAAGTACCACATGTT
This sequence comes from Euphrasia confusa, assembly GCA_954870475.1. Lineage (NCBI taxonomy): Eukaryota > Viridiplantae > Streptophyta > Magnoliopsida > Lamiales > Orobanchaceae > Euphrasia > Euphrasia confusa. Next base: position 27,230,512 of record OX940967.1, read on the forward strand.
TAAGTAATTAATTAATAATTAACTAATTAATTGAAGGGAATCTTATTTTTCATGCTCCACATGTTTTAGAATAATTAATTTAAGTGTTTGTTATTTTTCCAATGTTACACATGTTGTAGTGATTAATTAATATTTATTTCACTTGTATAGTTTTTTGTTTCAATAAAAAATTAATCAGCAAAAAAAATAATGTTAACTAGTGATTAATCTTAATTTCACTTATATATATATATATATATATATATATATATATATATATATATAATTTAAAAATTTATTCATAATTAAAATTATTATTAAAATTAAAAATTAAATATTCATAATATATTACTGGATAACGAACAATTTAAACTTAAAAAATCGGCGAATAAAAAAAATTACATTTGCGCAAATTAACGGTGAACACAAATGTAAACAACACCGCTAACCAGTAGAAAGATTGTTACCGTTAGGGGTAGGACGATCACAACTTCTTTTACGTTTCCTCTCACGGTCACGTTGAAGGGTATGTCCCCTGGCAGGTGCCCGCCCATCCCTGGCCCGCGGTTGCCGGCAAAATCGATTGGGCTTTCCGACCGGAAATTCTCCGGAAATTATTATTAAAATTAAAATGGCCAACAACTTAAATTGAACTGATAACTAAAAACTTAAAATTACAGGATACTTTGGATACTTAAGAACAACTTAAAAATAGGCGCGATACTTGACGAGTCACTTGTATGGTTTGTTATTTTTTCTTCTCCATATTTAAGTACCACATGTTTAAGTAATTAATTAATAATTAACTAATTAATTGAAGGGAATTTTATTTTTCATGCTCCACATGTTTCAGAATAATTAATTTAAGTGTTTCTTATTTTTCCAATGCTACACATGTTGTAGTGATTAATAGTGATTAATTAATCTTCATTTCACTTATGTGTTTTTATATTTAAGTGATTAATTAATCTTTATTTACTATACTTGTTTGGTTTCTTGTTTTCCATGCTCCACATATTTAAATAATTAATTAGAGAGTATGTAATTTTTTTTTTAAATAACAATTGTGATTTGGGAAAAATTAGGCAACTATAAAATTTAATATGAATTATACATATTTATCAAACGACAACACTTTATAAAAGAAAAAGAATTGTGAAACTCTTAAAATTAAATCAATTAAATTATAATTTTATTTATTGAATTGTACTAATAATTAATCAATATTGATATTTTATTTTTTTTAATTGAGTATTTAAAAAAGTAATTTTTTTTAACAAATAGTTAATTATCTTATTTTTTTAATAAGATATATCAATATTTTAACAAAATTTCAATTAAATTTCAATTATTTTTAAAAAAGTTATAATTAATTATCTTAATATATAAAAATTAGATTATAAAAATAATTTTTAAAAAAAGTTGAGAGAGTGCGATCCACCGGGACCAACTGTCTACGTCACTGCTCCTCTCCTTGTGATATCTTAAGAGTTTGTAAATTAAAAAACTATTCAAAAAAAAAAAAAAAAAGGTATGTGGCCTTCCTCTGAAATTTAGGGCCAAAAATGTCGACCTCTACAATTTCATGTGGATCATCAACCTCGACTGGTGTAGTTCCGGTGAACACCCCCTTGCTGCAGCCGTTTCATATATCGGAGGGTCAGATGAAAACGATCACGACACGATACCCAGATTTTGAAACCAAGTTTAAGCCGGAGGAGTTTACTGATCTCGTCAATCGGGTCGAGGGGAGGAATACCGTGCCTGTTTGCGATAAGGCAGCTATGTATGTTGATCTGGATAGAGGGGTGAATGTCAGGGATGATGAGGAAACGGGTTTGTATGGAAGTCAGGGCCCGACCAATGGTGGTTCCAGTGATGTTTCAGGGCGGATGAGTATAGTGGAGACGCCAAGGCGACTCAGCTTGAGAGAGGAATTACAACAGCGGCAAGCTAGGGTTAACAAGGTATCTCAGTTTGCTAAAATTGTTTCCTCTACTGAGCTTTTACGTAATAAACGACGGACGTTTGGGGGTAAAGAGATTGGAAATAATGATGTGGAATTTATTTCTGGTGATAATCTGGGATTTAAAGAGGGTGATTCTCAACCTGTTCTTGGTGAATTCAATGAAATTTGGCTAGATAGTAAATCCGAATCTACCCACGCTGAGGATATCAATAATTCTGTGTTTTTATCTAGCCAAACGGGGAATATTGTTTCAAATTCAAATTGTGTAGATGTCAATCCCATGCAAATCGGCCGCGTTGACCGAGTGCTTCCATCTATAGCCGCTGCTCATATTAATTCTGATACGGTGAATATGGAAAATAAATTGGGTGCTGACCTGGATAAATCGGATAACACTACTGGCGGTTATGTGGGTGAGTTTTTCTCTGCTTGTGAGGGTAATGTAAGTTTTCAGCAAGAGGGTTTGGAAAATAAAATTTCTGGGAGGTCAGGGGATTCGAACCCTAGATCAAATGGAGAGTGTGGGAATACTAAAACTTCTAATATTTCGATTGGGAGCAAGGGGGATTCGAACTTGAGATCAAGTGATGACACTATTTTTGAAGCTAATAAAATTCGATTAGGAGTGAGGGGGAATTGATCCCACGATCAAAGGATGAAATTAAAAATGTAGCTAATAATTCTATTGGGAATACACAAAGATCGTACCCCAGTCCTAGTGGAGAGATTACAATTATTAATGATTCAGTTATTACGTATCAACGGGTTGCAACTCCTTTGTATGAAATCTTTGCGGAAACGAATTTAGGGTTGCAACATGTGCTTACTAAACCAAGCCAAGTGATCCAAGATGATTCGGTAACTATGGAATTGCAGACACACCCCGACCATATGGTGCAATCAGGATCAAAATCTCAAATCATGAAACACAACTCAGAAATGGCATCAGGTACTGGTACTCGTATGCCCATGGATAATTTATTTGTCGGCTCTATTCGACTCAATACACAGCCTGCGGAGTCTCTTAATCGGTTACGACCTCTTCAACCCTCGAGGGTTTCTCTACGATTTATCCCCCCGGAAGTTAATAACGGTACAGTATTCGTTAAGCCGACTTGGAAAGTTGCACAGGAGGGAGGTAAGAGATGGGCGTGTACTCTTGTGGGTTACTTTGTGGGAGCAAATATTGGATTTCAGGCCACCAAGCGATTTGTCACGTCGATCTGGAAGGGATTAAAAGACATTAAAGCAAAAGGAAATGGTTTCTTCTTCTTCTCCTTCATCTCGGAGAAGGATCTGCAGGCAGTTGTTGAGGGGGGACCATGGATTTTCTCGGGAAAACCGTTGTTTCTACAGCGTTGGCAGCAGGGTATGTCTCTGGAGAGACAACTACACCAGGAGGTACCAATTTGGGTACGATTCAGTAACCTTCCAATGGAGTATTGGACGTCGGAGGGACTTAGTACGGTAGCTAGTGCGGTGGGGGTGCCCCTATACCCGGATGTTATCACCACATCCATGGAACGGCTCGATTATGCTCGTGTGTGTGTGATGATGAAGATTGACGGGGAGTTCAAGAATCATATCATGCTCCTCAAACCCACGGAACAGGAGGGATATTATTATGGTAGTTGCAAGGTGAATGTCGATTATGAATGGCGACCGGATGTATGCAGTATTTGTGACTCCTTTGGGCATAAAAACACGGACTGCCCCACATTGGCAAAAAAGACGGATGCGAGGCTGATTACACGATACGAACCGAAGGTTGATGTGGCTGGGACAGCTAGGAACAAAGCATCGAATGGGGTTGGAATTAGAGCAAAGCAGAATAACATGAAAGCCTTGGAACATCAGGTTAAAGGCACTAAGCAATCGAAGGCCATAGTGAGTTGTGAGGATAATTGGATTGTGGTTGGAGCTAAAAGTAACAGAACAAGGGGCCAGAGTTTTACCCCTGGTCACATCGATGCTCACGTCCTCCCGGAGAAGGCTGCCCCACCTCCGGCAGCTACGAGTATGCAGTATGGTAATGGGCTTGCTATGAAATCCCAGAAACTACATAGTACAGCTGTTAAGAAGGCAACGCACCAGAATGCAAAAGGTAGTCCAATCCGACAACAACGGTTAACTGTCCCTAACACACCCTCTTTGTCGGCCAACATGGGCTCGATGTCGGCCGACATATGCTCTATAGCTAGGCAGGTTACGGGGAGTAACCCTTTTGGGATCCTAAATAATCTACATGAGCAGGAGGACTCGGCAGTACAGGGTGTTGGTAGTGTGCAGGATTCAGGTATACGAGAGATGGATGTTTCAGGGAAGGGTACTATAGTAGCTACGCAGGGTCCTACAGCAGCCCTTCAGACGGGTTCCCATGGTTAGTACGCTGTGTTGGAACGTTAGAGGGCTGAATAAGCTGGACCACCAGCGGGCGGTCAGAGACCTTATTCAGGAGAACTCAGTTAGTCTCGTTGCTCTTCTTGAGACACATGTCACTGGTAATAGGTCTTCCTTTATTGCAGATCTAGTGTTTTCTTCGTGGAGTAGGCACATTGATTATGTGGATGGTCCGGGTAAGCGTATCTGGGTCGGTTGAGACCAGAGTTTGGTGGATGTTCAGATGGTTCACGCCTCTGACCAGTGGTTTCATTGTCGTGTTACGGAGCTCAGGACAACGGTCACACGGTTTTACACGTTCGTATATGCCCATAACACTGTAATTCAGAGGCGCGTGTTATGGGACTATATTCTTTCTATTTCTGAGCACCTGCAGGATGTTGATTGGGTGGTGTTGGGGGATTTCAATACCATCCTGGATACGAGTGAGGCCTTGGGAGGTAGAGCAGCTATGGTGACAGATGACGAGTTCCAGGCATGCTTGACGGCGGCTGATTTGGTCACGTTACCGACAGTGGGTCCGTGGTACACATGGCATAACCAGCAGGAGGCAGATCGAAAGTGGCGTCGACTAGATAGAGTGGTGGCTAACCCTTCATGGTTGGTGCATCGCGCTGAGAGTATCTATCACACCCTACCGTCTCGGACATCGGATCATACTCCTCTGCTTTTGGACCCGGTGACTTCTGGAAACGGATACAAGGCGTGGTTTCGGTTCGATAACCACATAACTGATATGCAGGATTTTATTCCCCAGACGAGGCGTATTTGGGAGTATGAGATTCATGGTATGCCTATGTATTCGGTGGTTAAGAAGCTTAAGCTTCTTAAAGGTGTCTTCAGACAGATGAGGACGAGACAGGGGCACCTTGGGGTGAATGTGACGAGGGCAAGGGAGTTTTTGCTCTTTGTCCAGACATATTTGACTACGGATCCAACCTTTGAGCCATTACTTGTGTTAGATGGTATCTGTCGACGCTTATACGCACGAGCGGTTGAGGCGGAGCAGACTTATTTACGCCAGAGGGCGAAGACGTCATGGTTGCGAGATGGGGATCAGTGCACGGCCTTTTTCTTTAAGAGTATCGCGGTTCGACGGGCTCGATCGCGTATCCTTCAGGTTGAAACGGCTACTGGGGATCTTGTACATGACTCCTCCCAGATTAGTAGTACGATAGTATCGTTCTTTCAGGGGTTGTTGGGTACTTCTACCCATCCTGTGGTAGGAGATTTACGGCCTTTCGTGACTCGGAGGCTGACTACTGAGATGGCAGAGCATATGATCAGACCGGTGACAGCGGCGGAGATTCAGAACGTACTTTTTGCGTTTGATGACGATAAAGCTCCGGGTCCTGATGGTTATTCTTCGGCCTTCTTCAAACAAGCCTGGCCGGTGATTAAATTTGAGAGCCTCACGGCTATTTCAGATTTTTTCCGCACCGGGAAGCTTGTTAGAGAGGTTAACTCAACGATTCTTTCGCTTATACCGAAGGTTGCTGCCCCAAAGCATCCTAAGGATTTTCGCCCCATCTCGTGCTGCAATGTGCTGTACAAGGTGATTGCGAAGATTATTTCGAATCGTATGAGTAACAGTATGGCATTATTGGTAGACAGATCGCAGACGGCTTTCGTCCCTGGTAGACGCATTGGGGATAACATCCTCCTTGCACAGGAGATACTCCAGGGATACGGACAAAGACGACTTCCCCCTAGATGTGTGCTGAAAGTCGACCTTATGAAGGCCTATGATACGGTTGAGTGGAGCTTCGTGCGGGCGACGTTCGAAACCATGGGATTCCATCAGGTGTTCATCGGTTGGATTATGGAGTGTCTCACTACTCCGGCCTATTCGGTGAACATCAATGGTTCGGCGGAGGGTTATTTCAGAGGTGCTCGGGGATTGAGGCAGGGGGACCCGATGTCACCCTTTCTTTTTGTACTTGTGATGGAGGTCTTACACGGGATTTTGGAGTGGCATATTCAGGCAGAGCCGGAGTTCCAGTATCATTGGAGATGTGAGAGGACCCAGACCTATATGCTGAGTTTTGCTGATGACCTTCTTCTTGCCTGTCACGCTGATCCTGTGTCTATTGCTACGCTCAGAAGGGGAGTGCAGATTTTCTCGACTTACTCGGGTCTACATGAGAATGTAGATAAGAGTAATATCTATCTCTCCCTCCAGGCGCAGGATGATGTGTCAGTCCTCCAGCCAATCTTTGACTTCCCGGTTGGTACTCTTCCGGTGCGCTATCTGGGAGTTCCTTTGATCTCTTCTCAGTTGAGACTGAGGGATTGTGCCCCCCTGCTACAGAGGATTGATGCTAGATTGGGCTCTTGGACGTCTCGCACCCTTTCTTATGCAGGTCGACTACAGCTGATACGATCAGTTCTCGGTACTCTACATATCTACTGGGCAAGTGTGTTCATTCTCCCCCAGGGGATCATTGAGGAGATTGAGAAAAGGCTGAGGAGATTTCTTTGGTTTGGGACGGGAAACAAGGGGTATGCCAAGGTCCGGTGGGTTGATATTTGTCGCCCTGCTAGTGAGGGTGGTCTGGGCATCCGGGATCTTACCGCCCAGAATCGGGCCCTTATGACTAGACATATCTGGGCAATTCTGAGCCAGGACCCGGAATCTGTTTGGGTCAGTTGGATTCGGGAGAATCGACTGCGGAGGCATTCCTTTTGGAGAATCGACCCGGAATCTTTAGAATCGACAGCTTCTAAAGATACGTTCTGCTGTTTTACCAGCTATACAGATGCAGGTCGGGGATGGATCGCATTTTTACCTCTGGAGAGACCCGTGGCACCCCCTCGGTCGCTTGGAGGAGGTGTGTCCGTTGGGACCCCGACTCACAGGTCTACCTAGAGCTGCGTCGTTGAGTATGGTCATAGTTGACGGGGTGTGGAGGTGGCCAGCAGATTTTGCGACGGAGTTCGGAGACCTTATGGATGACTTGCCGAATATCGCTGTAAGGACAGATACAGTGCGGTGGACATTGCATCGATCAGGGGCTTACACTTCCGACTCGGCCTATACTCTTTTCCGCCCGGAGGGTCCCAGGGTGCCGTGGGCTGCCCTTTTAGCCGGACCAGGACGTATCCCACGACATTGTAATTCATTCTTTGGCTTGCTATCCGAGGTCGGCTTCCGACTCGGGATAAGCATTGGATTGGTCGGGGGAATGACTCGTGTGTGCTTTGTGGTGGGGAGAGCGCTGAGACACACTCCCACCTTTTCTTTGATTGCTCTTTCTCACAGGACTGCTTGCAGAGACTACAGGTGGATGTGGGTTTTTTATGGCCACATGGTGTTTGGCATAGTGCTGTTTTACGGGCTGCTAGTCGATGGCGTGGGAGACACTTGATATCTTGCGCATATCGTGGACTTCTCGCTGCAGTGGTCTATTTTATTTGGTTCGAGAGGAACACGAGGATACAAGAGGCTCGCTCGGTGTCGTCTGGAGTGGTGGCTTCTCAGGCGCTTTCTATCATACGGGAGCGGATCATCTCCTTACGACTTCCAGACTCTCTTCAGGCACGGGCTCTAAAGAGGGTGTGGCATATAGCCTGGTGATTGTGTTTGTATTTTTAGTGCTATATGTTTAGTTTGGCTCGTTGGAGAGCTAGTCTGTTAGCTCGGTGATGCGGTGGAGTTTTCTTTTCCTATGCGCCGTATTGTATCATACCTATTTTTTCTTTTATATGTGATTGACCTTTAAAAAAAAAAAGAGTTTGTAAATTAAAAAAATTGTTTTTTATTTTTTAAATAAATAAAAAATAGAGTATTTTAAAGAGGAAGAAGGCGGTCCACTCTTACTCGAACACAGAGTTAATTAGTCAAAGCGGATAAAAACGTAAAAGGCTTCTGCAGAAGCGTGATAATAAATGCATGTGAATTAAATAACCTTGTCTGAATTAAATAACCTTGTCATCATCAGCATCACAACGGAGTATAGTTTATTTCACAATTGATAGTAACTTTTATTACTATTTATTATTGATAAATATAATAAGTTAAAATTTGTGATTATTTATTTTAGATTGTATTAAAAATCGATCTACCAAGTAACATGACGAGTTCAACTTGCAATGATCAATTTTTATTCACACATTCATTTGAGTATTTTGCATAACTAAAATATTGGAGAAAATTATAAATATTTATTTTCTTAATTATATTTAAAAATGATTTATTATATATCAATCATTTAAATATAGGTTTATATCCTTCAAGTTATCAAAATCTAAATAATTATAGTAAAATAAAATAAAAGAACAAGTTGAGAGAATATTTATAAAATCAAAATCTAAATAATTATAGTAAATAAAATAAAAGAACAGGTTGAGAGAATATTGTTAAAATCATCGATAATTAGGCAATTTCTATCGTACACCTATGAGTACAAAGCACGGTACATCATATTTGACTTTTTTCTATTATATCTTTTTTCCATATTTTTCTTTGATATTTCGATTTTTTTTGCGTAATATAAAAATTAATTTATTTATTTATATCTCTTTTCCATATTTTTCTCCGATATTCCGATTTTTTTGCGTAATATAAAAATTAATTAATTTATTTAATTTATTTGTTTGCTTAATATTTTTTGCATAATATAAAAATTATTTTTATATAATATAAAAAATAATTTATTTATTCAATTTATTTTTTTGCGTAATATTTTTTTGCCGTAATATAAGAATTATTTTTTACGAAGATATTATATACTATTAATGAAGATTGTTATATTACCTGATGATTGATTGTTGTATTAGTTTTTTTTCATAATATTTTTTATGCTTATTTTTTTCACGTTGAAAATTGTACGATAATGAAGATCTTATATACGATAAATGATAAATGAAGATTGTTGTATTACATGATAAAGATTTGATTATGTGATGAAGATTTGATAAATATAATGTAAATGGATGGATGAAGATTTGATTTATTGAATGAAGATTCATTCTTTACGTGATGAATATTTGATTTTATTGAATAAATATAAAATTATTAATATAAATTTAATGTAAAATGATGAATATGAAATTTAGTAAATAAAAATTAATTTATTAATGTGATGTATATTTGATTTTATAATGAATATTAATAATATTGATATAAAATAAAAAATGATTTTTTATTAGGTAGAGATTAAATAATCGTTTTAAATTTATATTTTTGTATTAAATAAAGTTTATTTTATTAGTTTTTTTATTTACTATTAAAAGGAATTAACGCTAAATTAAAATTTGAATTTGAATTTTTATTAATAGGTTGTATGTACCATGTATTGTACACCTAATTGCAAGGTATACGTACTCGATAATTAAGTGGTGTTTATTGTCGTGAACTTGAAGGGAGTACATATAAATCAACGATTATAACAAATTTACTGATATTAAATATTTATTTACTATCCTTATTAGTAAATAAAGGGGGCTTATTTATTTTCCAGAAATGATTATTTATAAGGTTAAAAATTACTACTCGTAATATTTCCAAGGTTAAAAATTACTACTACATTTTATCTAATTATTTATACACTAGTTGATTACCCGTAAATTACAAAAAATGATATATTTTTACCAAAAATATGAAATACAAATATATAAAAAAAAAAATCAAAGTAATTATTTCTTTTTAAACAGATATATATTAAGTTATAATATTAAAAAAAAATGTGCATAAATAATTTAGAAATTACTCCTACTTATGAATACACAAAAAAACGCATAATGTGAATTCAATCCTTGAGCAGTGTCATGAATATAGCCAGAGTTCAAAAAATCCATAAAAAATTCAAACATTAGCAGCTCGATGTAATAAGATCTTAACACACAGAACCCAGCACGGAAGATGAACAGTACACATATAAATATACGTAGCACTGTTCCAGGTCCAGAGCGACTCCGCCCAAACCCAGAAATCACCGACCCCAACGCTCCCAAACCCTTTCAACAAAAGAAACATAATCGGAGGAAATCCTACAAAGACCAACGCCACACCAAACAACCCACGTACCATTACCCTCGCGGAATTCGCTCTAAGCCTCAGGGGCGAAACGGTCAAACACATAGGGACCAGCAAGAGGCCCCCGATCAGGGCCGTCGCGAAATTTATAATGGACATGAGGCAAAGCCCGATGAAAGCGGCAGCCACCGTCACCGATTTAAGAACAGCCCATTCTTCTGTCCGAGGCCCGTTTATACTCGAAAGTGAGAGGCCCAGCAAGGAAATCCCAGCCCAGATCGAAAGGTTGGCTGGAGGTGAGGAGTTGGGGACTCGGGAGAGAACATATGGGATTAATGTCACGATTGCGCTCCACAAGTGGATGGAAAGAACGGTCTTTGCGGCGTGAAGCCATTTCAACGACCGGTCGAGTGAAATTATGTTTCCACCCTTTTCCGGTTTAGTGGTGGAGGAAAAGAGGGCAGCAGCAACTAGTGGGAGTGGAGAGACGAGTAATGCGAAGGGGATCATGTAGACTCCAACTGAAGTGAATCTACTTGGAGATGTTAAGAGATAAAGGAAAAAGGACTGATGGAATTTCTCGAGGAGATTGTTCACGGAACGTACGACTCCTTCGACCAACCTGTCAAGTACAGGAAACTCAATCTCAAATGGAGGACAAGAACAATTACACATCCATAGTTATATAAGAAATTTAGCAACAAATATGAATGAGACGAATATTCTAACAATGTAAGTATTTTTTTGATATTCAAACTTCTGTGGGACTTACACAGGGGTATTTTATGTAATTGTCCTCAATATGAATGAGTATTTATGAGGTATCAGGGGAGAAATGAGTGTAATTAACACTGACCGGCCAACACGCAGTAGGAACTGCACCCTCTGACTCGACGACAAAAACTTTGGTGATATTTCCACAGTGATAGCATCAACTTGATAATCACGAAATGCGCCATGTGGGCCAGTGGGAACACCTAATGCCTGATAAAGTTAAATCATACAAGTAATAAACAAGGGCAAACCAAAATTTGGCAAAAAAAATAATAATGGAAATTAGCTTTGTATACATATATTCAAGCCAACTGCCCACTTATTCAGGTTTGAAATATAACTGATTTATTTTTGTTTTAATTTTTAACTAGGCTACACCTCAGGGAGTCAGGGGTACCTTTTGTAATCAACCTGATAATAGGCGTTAGTATAGCTACACCAGAAATTGATGCAATCACGACAGCCATAACATAATCCACAATAGGAATACCAAGTTTAAGGAGGGGGTGGGGGAGGGAAGGGAAGGGGGTATTCATAACTTGTTTATTTATTTTTTCTGATCAATACAATCGTCAATTGTAGTTGTTAAATAACCCTAACAATGATTATTATAGTTCAATTACCTGGCTATATAAAGAACTAGCGAGAGTTGCACATCCGTCAACATAATCCGCAACAGGGATACCGAATTTCCATTGTGGGTTTAAGCTTTTACCCACTTTCCCAGCCACCTCGAATATTTTACCCAGACTGTTGAGCCACCATGAATCAAGCAATGACCAAATCTTCCCCACTCTGACATGTAAGCCCTGCCCATGCACAGCCAAATAATTCACAATATTGATGAGATCTAAGTTCGGCATCTGTCCGTTGGAAGCCTCAGCATATATGTTGAGAACGTCATTCCCAAACTGAGATTTACTATCAGCAACCTTGATCACAAGGGCAGCCGCCATTGTCCCGGCACGTTTAAAGGTATTGGATGATACGTCTCCTTTTGCTTCAGTTGTTTTATCTGCACATCACAATAGATGATGACACTTTTCTTCCACGCTTTGGGTGATTTTCACAATAATAATAATAATCTTCATCTCATGAAGATAGGTTTGCTTCTACATTTAGTTTATTATTAATAGTAAAAAACTATACACACACACACACGTATGTAGTACAAAACTAAATGTAGTAACAAATCTATCTATGTTGGATGGGTAACGGTATAATATTTGATGATATCGTTAAGTTCCATCACGCCAACTAATGAATGAGGCACCAACCTCGAAGGTAGTTTTGTAATTTTCAGAATTAGACTGGGGTTATAATTACCCAAACCTCAAGGGTATTTTTTTGTAAAGATCTCTAAACAATAACAATTTTTTAAACACTGAAAAGGTACCTGCACCACACATTTCTTGGTACAGCTTCAAGTCACCGAAAGAAAGCGAGTGATAATCTCTCAGCCATGAACGGACCGCGTCATATTCCCCGTGTTTCGAATCCGCAGCAAGCCATAAAATATCTTTAGCGAGCCAAGTGACTCGCGAAAGGAGAGAGAAAACCGAGTAAGCCACCCCTAGGGATAAAGCCTCGCCGTTAGTGAGGTTGTCTGAATTATACGGCGTCACGATTACTATAGCCTCCTTCCCATCGCCACGTGGCGCTCTGATTATTCCAACCGTGTTGACCCCATAGGATGAACAGCTGTAGTTCTCTTTGGTTATTCCGGCATTGGGAGCCACGAAAAAATGCAGCGGGTGAAATTTGTTGGATACCGGTTGGAACTTGTGGTAGCTAACTTCGCCACCCGCCTCCATCATGTGTTCGGCTATCAACTCTGGAATTTCACTGTGAGCATGTTATTATTGGGTTAATAACAAAAGGTGCCCCTTATAAACACTACTTACTATAGTGCCTTACATTTATCCCCTTCGAAAATGGACAAAAAAAGAAAAAAAATCAACATTCACAAAAATAATTACACCAACACTATAAAAGGTACTCAATACTCCACACAAAAACAGGCATAACACTGAATACCTACATGCCAGAGGCGAAAGACCGCGAGTCGAGATTTAATAACCGATTTAAAAAATCGAGTCCATCTGAAGCATCGTTGTGGGAGAGCATAGGACTTGCAGAGCCTACAGAGAAGATTCGAAAACACAAGGCCGATAACATATTTTAATATCATAATCCATAATCCATTCCACACAGTGTATGGTGTATTCTCACACATCAGATAAACTAAATATGAATCAGACAGACCACAAAGAAGAACCTAGATTACACATACCCGGCATGAGGGCATTTTCGGATATATAAGTGTTTTTGGCGAGAACAGGCAAAAGAAGGAGAGCTACGATTCCTGCGGCGCAGCATAGCACACTGCGATTCATAATAGTTTGGCTAAATTATCAAATTAAATAATTGGGAAAAGAAATGAGAGAGGGGTTTATGATTATACAGTAGTACCTTACTAAGAGACTGTGTGAAATCAGAAACAGGCCGATGCGTATGATTGGCCGAGGCTTTGGCTTCAAGGCTGTCTCCTTCTCCGCCATTGTTACTCGCCGATCGGCGTCCTCTACCCCTTTTATTCTGACCGGTTTTTCACTTTTGAGCTAGTTAATACGACACCGTTTCGTCCCCTTTTTCCAAGAGAAATATCGGTTGGAAATACTCGGTTAAATAGAAGGCGCCGTTTAAATACTAGCTCCGTACGAGTCACACTCTTGCAAAAAAGTGACTATTCTTAAGACCTACTAATTTGTTCCACACCAATAGCAAATTTGATCGTTAACTTTTATTTTGTTTCCAATTCACAGGAAAGTCTACAAAAATTATGAAAAATAACTAAAATAAAATTTAATAATTATATTTTATTTTAGTTATTTTTTTTATAAATTTTGTATACTATATATCATATGTATTGGATGTTGTCGTCCAATTCATATGATAAATATTATACAAAAATTATGAAAAAATAACTAAAATAAAATTTAATAATTAAATTTTATTTTAATTATTTTTTTATAATTTTTGTATACTTTCCTATGCTTGTTGGTGTGGTTTATTAAATTTTATTTTAATTATTTTTTTATAATTTTTGTATACTTTCCTATGCTTGTTGATGTGGAACAAATGAGTATCGTGATTATTATGAATTTTTAGTATTACATTCTCAACTAATACTTTTACTGTATATTTTTTCTTGAAAAATGTATATACAATTTTATTTTATTTGTCAAAGGAGAAGTAACATTTCTATTTTTTTTTTCGAAAAACTGTTTTAATATTATAGAACGAAGGGAGTACTTTGTATAAATTAATAAAAAAAATAGCAATTTCAAAGGAGTAGTAATTATTTAATACTCATGTGTATTTTATGAAATAATTAGGAGTATACTTATATGAAGGTCTTCAAGTGAGTTGTATGTGTCGAGAACAAACAATGCCTGATTATAAGTGTATAGATAATGTAAGAGATTGAGTTGTATCTATGTCAACAACAAACATTAAAACGTTGTCAATATCTCCACATAAGATTTACTGAGTATATTTTCTTGAGAAAATCAACACGAGAGAAGCAATTATCGAGGGTGGGTCTCTAATTTTGAAAAATTAAGAGATCTTTGTAACTGATCTCAACTTCAAGGGGTGTTCTATAACTAACCCAAAGTTACCAACATAAGAAAATGATGAGTGCAAATCAATCATGAACAAAGGCATTCACAAGGAGGGAGATGATCATCTATCAACTGAATTACTGCAACAAATTAAGCAAGAGTAACCTAACTGTTCGCAACAGAAATATCACCTAGCTACGAATGACCGACACTTCACTCGAAAAGAATTCAGTAGCTAATATCAATACAAAACAAGTCAAAATCATGTATTTAAAAGATTTCATCACTAGTTCTGAGCTTATCTATGATCTTTCTCACCAAGTCTTCCATGACAGTTTATTACATACCCGTAGTAAAAATATTAAGGGCCTGGCATAAAATACCCCATCTTAAACATTTAAAGAAAAATAATTCACCTTGCTCTCCTGTAAAAACCATAAGCCACAGCAATGGCAGCCACGGAACCAGCCAAAGCAACAGTCGTGAGGACATGACGTTGCTCGAGCTTATCCATCCAGCAAGAGGACGAGAGTCCTCCTCCGATTCCCTTCTCGGCCGTTTCTTTCTTCTCGACATTTTCATCTCTGCAGCACGAGAACCCATTAGGTCCCTGGCAACAGCTTCCGACAACTTCTGTCGTTTCTTCAGTAGCAGTCTCTTGAGGTGGGTTCTCACTGATAGCCGTGATGGTTTCATTAGCATGCTTCGTTTCTTCTACTTGTACAGCTTCTTTAACTATTGCGCCCATTTGGCCTCTGGCAAAAAGAAAAAATAACATGTTAAATTTGATATTTCAGAATTCGTAAACCAAAAACTGGAACAATACGGGTGTGATTGGATGAGTTTTCATATTTAGAGAGAAAATTATGAAGAATTATTTCAAAGAAGTAAGAACGGATTTGGACTTATGATTGGCTAAGAGATGAAGTAATGAAATGATGATATTTGATATGATTGAAAATAATTGGTAGTTAGAAAGATAAGCGACTGGGTGAAAAGTAAAGTTTGTGGAGTAATGAGAATGAGTGAATAATGTAATTTTATTTTTATTTTTGAAAATTTTAGCAGAAAAGTGAAAACCATAAATTTGGGATACAAAATTTGGAATGAAAACTTCATGTCCAAGAACCACCTACTCATTCATAATTCGACACAACTTAATCACATGTAGTGCATTATAAAGCAAGTATTAAGAAGAAAGTTTTGAATACAAATAAACAAGAAAGGAAATTTAGCTTTTAGCCCTTTGAGAGGGAACCATCATTTGAAAGCACTATGCAAATGGGAATTCTAAACAAAAAGGAAATAACATATCAGTTCATGCTGAAGAAAAGTGAATAAGTAACTCCATATTAGCTTGCAGTTTTTAACAATGATAATAGTCTTCAATTGAGCCATGGTGAAGAGAAAGATACAAACCTCCAAATCCGGTCAATGACTTCTCCCTTCCCAATTTGTATATCAAGCAAATCCAGAACATCTCCAGGTGTCACATACCCATACCTGCATGAAGAAACAAGAACAATTCATATTCCATCGTGAAATACCCATATCGATGTGAGCATAATTAAGATATCAGAGCATAAGAGATACTCCCTCCCATTTTAATTCAGTGTTAGTTCAGAATATCTAAGAGAATTAATGAAGGGTAAAATAGGAATTCAATATTTCTTTTTAATGTGTGCACGAGTATAGAATGACTTATATTTTGAATATGAGTGAGTATTAGAAAAAACAGTATCATGGATAAAAAAGTAAGATGTTATTTAAAAGATTGCAGTTTTTTTATACAACTGTAAATCCTAGCTTATAAAATGTTTGGAATAACTTAAAACATATACCAAACACCCTCTGAGTTCTTGAGAAGCAGAAAGAGAGCATGATCCTTACCAATTACCAGCAATTTTTCCGTTGTGGTCTGCACAAAAGGTAATCACATTGCCTGCATACTTGTGTCCTCCTACATGTGAACAAGCAATCACAAATACATTATCCTTCAAATCCTTGGATCCAATCTCTTCCTTAAATTTTTCAATCAGAATCGGGCCACAAACACCACATCTTCGGTCTCGGTTATTATGAGCGCAAACAAACACATAAGAACCGGTCAAATCCTCCTGCACTCCAGATAGCCATGACTTCCCATTAACAAGCACATCATCAACAAAGCTATCAATGTCCGCGTCCTTCAACCCCCTTTAGCAAACAAAGAAAGACAATATTTCCAACATTGAAATCAGATATCAGGAATTTAATTTACAACTATCAGAATCCCAGTTATTTACTAGTAGTAATATAAACCACCCATGAAATGAAAAATGCAAGGAATCCTGATGAAAACCAACAGCAACCCCACTAAGAGAAGTCACACGGTAAAACTATATAAACTCAATTAACAGCGCAAAATATATGAAATTAGAGATCCAAAACAGAGATCAACTTCGATTCATACCTACCTGTATATAACCATTTCTGGAAATATCAAAACATCTCCATCTGAAAATTTCACATCAGAGCCTCCCTCGCATATAGTCAAGCGAGTCTACAAATTACAAGAACATGAAGTCAGATATCTCATCTACTGGAATTTAAATGTAATTCGATTGTTTTTGTTGTTTCTCCAAAAACACATCACCGATCACAATGAAGAAGGGTCGGGTTGGGGAAGTGGGGATAAATGATGAGGTACTTAACTGTCATGCTTCACCTGGTAATAAATGAAGTATACAAATAACAAAACGGCAGATCACAAATTTAAACATAACAAAACTTAATAGGCAATACAAGACCACCACATCTAGAAATATAAATCCAAATGCACAGTAATAATATATTGTGATTCTAGGGATCACTTCTCTCAACACTACATGCAAAGCAAACATAGTAAATCACCCTAACATATTTCTGCTTTGTATCGGAATCGACATCAAATTTCGGCAAACAACGATCATTAGCATGGGCCATGGAAGGCGTAGGAACGTGCAATACAAAGCTACATGGGATTCTCATCTGATCGAGTTTAACAAAATAGAAACAAACATGTAACCAGGATTTCGCTAATAAAAGTTCGGAATTAAACATTGATCTCTCGTTCACGAGCTGAATAACCTAATAGGATTAAATAAATAAACCAGCGAGATAAGCACATAATAAGCCTTTTCAGAATACAGTACGGACCTTGACAGCGATGTCGTTGTTGCGAGCTTTCAGAGCGGAGGCAAGCAGCTTGGGGAGTGGATCGGAGTCGGAGTTCTCGACGCGTGAAGGCCAAGACTCGTGAGACTTGTAGCAGAGGAACACGTGGCGGTCGTACGGATCAACGGTGCCGGGGAGGCTGCTCTGGTACATCTCGGGTCGATCGAAGCCGTACTTGACGGTTTCGTCGGCGACGACGGGGGATAAGGTTTCTAATTCTCCGGCCATGGTGGAGGAGGAATACGGGCGACGAGAGAGGAAGCAGGATCTGCGTGAGGTTTTGGGACGGATTCTTCTTTGGAGATGTTTGGGGAAGAGAGTGACTTGTGTGATGATCGAGGATATAGATCGGGTCGTGTGCCCGACCCGCATAACTTTCATTCAATTGGAGATAATTGTAATTTCAATTTTGATTTTGAGAATTCCGAATACCAAACGAAGTTTGCAGATTACACATATGCGCTTTTAATTTAGCCACTAAACACGTTGGAGTGTTACACACTTACACATTAATAATTATTCTTTTACCTCTGCGTCACTTATCAACTGATTTTTTGAAATATTAAACTGCAATATAGTATTAAAATAAAGATCAAATATAGTAGGAGTAATTTACAAATAAAAAATGTGTAAGGGGGTTAAAGTACTACTCCATTTATTTTTAATAACCAAAACTTGAAAATTAAATTATATAAATTAATTATAATCAACTAATCAAATTTATAGTAAGAATCAGTAAAAATTATGTTACGAAAATAATTTGTTTTAGATTGATCTTTCCAACCAAATAATGTAATGAAGGTTTTCGAGTACAAAATTTGTAAATTGTGTCTAACAAAGAGAATGGTTTCCAAAAATAGTATTCACGCTCAAACTCTCACACGGTGGTGAACGAAACAACTATTAAATTAACAAAAAATCTCATTGATACTTTTAACATGAAATCTCGTTGTCATTTAAAGTTAACTATTCTGAAAATAGATCTCTCTAAATATATCACAAACTCTCACCAAAACAAACTCACCTTTTATATTTTGATGTTTGAATTGTTTTAAATTCTAAATATATCATAAACTCCCATCAAAATAAACTCATTTTTTATATTTTGATGTTTTCAATTATTTTAAATTCTAAGTATGGATTACCTTATTTATAAGTGTAGAAAGTCTAAAAAATTATACCGAACAATATAATCATTCAAGGAATGCTCTAAAAAATCAACGGGTGATATGTGATCAAATACAATTTAATTAAGAAACTCTACTCATCTCTAAGGATATATCTCGCCACTATATATTATAATTCAGATTTAAAGATCTATCTCGCTTCATATCAATAATTCATACAAATTAAACATATGTCAAGAACCAAATTTGAACTATTGACTTTCAATCATTTGCTCTACCAGCTGAAATGTAGCAACGGCTTAATTACACATGCAACTACTAGTACATTTCTTTTTGCATTGTTTCATCCTCTAAATCCACTCAAATCTCGACATCGATATAATTATATTATTCATATAATTATAGTATACTATATTCGTTCAAATTAACCCGACATTTTGTTTTTGTAATTGGTAAATACACCTTTTCAAATTAGTTGAATCATAAATATTAATATCATAAATAAAATTAAATATTCAGTAAAAAAATATTTATTACATATATAAACTTACTCGATTTATAAACACTCTATTGTACTGATAATATTATTTGAATAAAATATATTAATTTTAAAAAACAGTAAAAAAAAACAAAACAATCAAGTATACTATGCCAGCAAATATCCCTGCGGTAAATCCACACGCTGGATTTGTGTGTCGCTATTAATTAACACAATCAAAATTCAAAAGTGCTGATACAACACTTTTTGTTTCACAGAATTCCCAATTCTACCCCACACCACACCCAAATTTCCCTATCCTTCGTGTGGAGCCATTCAGCCTACCAAAGGGCAAAACCGGAAACGTTTGAGTTTCCATTTATAGCTTGGAGGGCAAGTCTCATCGTCCCCACCCACATTACCGTTTTCCTATGCGCGTTGCCCAGCTCGAGGTTAGGAGTCAGGCTCCGTCAACCACCGAACCTAATTCAGCCGCATCATCCTGTTTAAGAACCCTCCGGACCTCCGGTTCGGAAATTCCGAACCTGACGTTTGCCTCTATTTTCCCGCTCATTTCCTCGCACTCTCTACTCTCTTACTTAGCCGAGTGGAGAAAAGGGGAGAATATATTCACAGTGACAGTATATATCCCCAGCTTCAATGGCGATTTCGCAGTGATTTTTATGAATTAAATTTTTGCGATTCAATTTATTTTTCCGAATTCATGGCTAGGTAATAATATCAACACAGAGAAACCCAATGCCGATTTCTTATCGATTCGTGAACGATGATATTTATTTTTATTTTTATTTTTTTTGTAATGAAATTATTGTTTCTTGTTTCTGGGTTTTTGAGATGTGGGGTGAATCGAAGTTTTTATTTGAGTGGATAATATTAATTAATTTATTTGTGGATTTTGATTCATGGGAGCTCCTTGTTGTGGGTTGAATCCAATGGGAAATGGGTTAAGGTTTTTGATAAAAAATTAAACAAAATAAAAATCAAATTGAAGCAAGCACATTTGATTCAAGAACATGATGATTAGTGTATACATAGGTGCTCTGACCTTATGAGTTAACTCTAGTTAATGGGCATTGGCTTCGTTTCTTGTCGTCGATTTTGTCGATCCATAGAACTGCTTTGCATTGTTAAGAAGTTGTTGCAGTTTGTTAATCTTTCCTTTTTTCGATTTGACATAGTTTCAATACCAATGGCATTGGCAGGGCTTCTTGGATTGTAACCGGTCGAGGGATCGCTAAAAAGGTGAAGAGTGCTGGTCTACCCGCACCGTATCAAATCCACGATTGTGGGGCCAATCGGCAATGCCCCAACTGTCATTATGTCATCGACAATAGCGATGTGAGCTGAAAACTTATTCTTAAAAGCTTCATTAAGCAAAATGAAATGATCGTATTCCTACTGTTTTCACTTGAGCAATTTATTCGATTTTCAGGTTTGTATCGATTGGCCCGGGCTCCCTGCTGGGGTGAAATTTGATCCTTCTGATGCTGAGCTGTTGCAACATTTGGCTGCAAAAAGTGGGGGCGCGGGTTCAAAGCCTCACATGATGATTGATGAATTTATACCTACGCTCAATGGGGACGAGGGGATATGCTACACTCATCCAGAAAATCTTCCTGGTGAGTGTGAGTTAGCACAGTAACAAACCTGATCAGTTTGATAAATTTGTTAGGGGAAGGAATTCTATCTTATATTATAATGCTAATTTTATTTTAGGAGCTAAAAAGGATGGGACCAGTGTCCATTTCTTTTACAGAATCATCAACGCGTATTCCAGCGGGCCCCGCAAGCGTCGGCGAATACAGGATCAAGAACCCGCGATAAAGTCGAACGTCCGTTGGCACAAGACTGGAAAAACCAAACCCGTCTTGGAAAATGGGATACAAAAGGGTTTCAAGAAAATCATGGTTCTGTACGCGGGTTCCAAGAAGGGTTCCAAGCCCGACAAGTGCAACTGGGTGATGCATCAGTACCATCTCGGGGCCCACGAGGACGAGACCGAAGGGGAGTTTGTTGTTTCGAAAATATTCTATCAGCCGCAGAATGTGAAAAACGAGGCGGGGTTGATGACTGAGGAATCTGATACGTTGAATGGTCAAGTGATTCCTAAGACGCCCATGGCGAATGCACCTGACCCTCCTCGTCCAGAAAAAACTCCACCGTCCGATTATGCTACTGGTGATTATTATTGCACGGATCCGCTTGTTGAGGTTGGTAGCACCTTCTGATCTCTAGTTATTTTTCTTGTTAACTTAATACTCTATTGATGCATCTTAATGTATGTTTCAAAAATACAAAGATTTCCTATAAATGTTTGACAATATTATATAATCTCATGTGTTGAGAGTGCAATTTGTAATACAGAAAAAAATGATAAGGGGTGTATATTGTAGTTTCTTCGTATTTTGTAACTATATGTATTTAGGGTTGATGGATTCATTTCGATTGTTCTGTTTGTGCCTTTCGATTCTGCACATATGTTCTTGGTTGAAATAATTTTCATTATGTTTCTGGTGTGAGTTTTACACAGAAATAAGCACTCGTAAGTCTGTTTTTGATATACTTTTATATTGTGGAGTAGGAAAAAGAGTATCCCAAGGAGGCATCACATGGTTCATTTGATTCCCGGTTTCAAAACGAAGTGGAGTACACAGCTTGCTTGGCTGGGTACTCCCAAGCTGATGATTTGATTCAATCAGATCCCCTGTTATGCAACGAAATCATTGATTTGAGTCAATCAGACTCCCTGTTATGCAACGAAATCATTGATTCGTATTTAACACCGGATGATTTGAAACCAAATAACTCCTCTTCGACTCAAGCTGGTGGCAATAATATCAACCAGAAATACGGCAGTGCTTCGTGTGGATTTAGTGATCTTGACAACTTGGAACTCGATACTCCACCGGATTTCTACCTTAGCGTAAGCTCTCTCACCCCCTCCCCTCTTTTATTCACACCTTCCAGTTTTGAGGTTATAAATTGGTTTGGAATTTGTTCTGTGCCACAGGATTTGCAGTTTCCCTCTCAAGACAGCATGTTCGATTGGTTGGATCGAATGTAGGTGACATCCCATTTTTCCGCTAATCAGAGTACTCACATTGAGAAACTAGCCAAAAAGTATGCATTGAACTTTAGTTTCGGAAGTTCGTTTGATGCCTGTCGTTGTCGAACTTTATATTGTTTTGTGGCTCGATTTTGTTAAACTCTTGATGCTACCAACCATCAAGGATCAAGCGATCTGTGTATATATTGTGCGATTGTTGTAGCTACACTCAAATGGCATTGAATTCATGTATGGTTGTTTTATCTTGATTATGATGTTTGTGTTCTACCCCTCGTCTTATTCCTGTGAATAACATTATGTTCATAGAAACTCATTCATCCTTTTAAGTACACAAAATTCAGAAAAAAAATAAAAAGTAAACACACAATGTAACAGAAAACATTAGTGTTTGTGCATCCTTCATTAATCCAACCAACCAAGTAAGGTTACAAATCAAAAGTTTCAAGAAAAAGTTTTTAAGTATACACAAATAATCAAGAAGCCTTGATCTGTTTACGTTACACCGGAAACACGAGCCAAACTTCAGTTTTTCCTGAAGAAGGATATCGAACATTCGTTTCTACCCCGTGTATTTTATCAAGCATTACTGCCGTCTTTCGTGCAATTTTTTCGAAAAAAAAAACTGCACAAAGCGAAAACAAAAGCCTCCCAGCAAAAACTCAACCTCTTTCCCTCACGCAATTTCCGGGCAAGAGATACCTATACTCATCCGCCTTCTCCAAAAGATACGACGGCAGATAAACCCCCGAGAACGAACTCGGAATATTCCCCATCCTCCCTATAATATCCCTGAATGTGTACTCCTCAGGAAGCATATCGTACAAGTCGGCCCCTTCACATATCTTATCCTGAATCCTCTTCGGATTCAAGAAGTGCGAGAACCTTATCCTATCCGTATGGCTATACGCCTTCATCTTGAATATGAAATCACTTATATGCCGAAAACAAAAGCTGCAATGCCAACCCGAGTCCGCCAACAGAAGATCCGTCTGACGGTAATGAGCGTACTTCGTCTTCCCCCGTTGATACCTATGAACCGAAGCCCTCCAACTCCTCCTACTATTCTCAAACTCGAACGAGTACATATAGTTCCTCAACTCAAGATGAAGAACAGGCGGAATATCATCACACCACCTTAGCAAGTCGATCGTGTGTCGACTAGGTATCTCGTCCACATCCGACATCACGAGCAAATCGTCGTCCTCGATTCCCGCGATCCGCAAGAGCTGGTCGAGGGCGAGGCGTTGGTAAGCCTCCTCGATGAACGGGTTCTCCCCCTTCCGGAACCTTCCGCCGATCTCTCCGTAGGTCAGCCTCGGCTCCATGAAGTCAAAGTCATTTCGGTTGACCGCGAAGTTGAGGGGCTTGGGGAGGGCGGTGAAGGTGGAGTTGGACTCGAGGAGGACGAAACGGGTGACGAGAGGGAAGAGCTCCTTCCATCGGATCTTGAGCATGTCGAGCTCGTTGCTGAAGAGGACGGCGTCGAAGACTCGACGGGGGAACTCGCGGGTCCGCCAGCCGTGGAGGGAGCAGAGGGTGGGGATCGAGACGTTGGCGGTGTAGAAGTGGGCGACGGGGGTGAAGGCTTTGGGCGGGGACTGCCAGAGGGGGCGGAGGAAGTAGGTCACTTTCTGGCCGTGGCAATAGATGGCGAAAAGGGTCGAAGGGAGGACGAGGCTGAGGAAGAGGATGGATTTGAAGTCGAGGCCGAGAAGGATGCAACGGAGACGAGGCATGCTTAAGGATTGCTGCAATAGAAAAAACACATCCAGAAATAATATTTAGATATATGTATTCTGCATTTTAAAAAAATTGGGGGCAAATGGAGGAACAGGAACCCTAATTTCACACATCCAGAAATAATATTTGCGAAGTTTCAGAGATGAATGGAAACTCATAAGAAAACATTTATTCATGATTAATTCAAATCTATGTTTTTAACAAAATACAGAAGATAATAGACACCCTGCATTTGTATGACATCAACCCAGAATTCTCAATTTGATACAAACAACAAATATTTGAAAAAAAAAACAAATCAATTTTTTCAAATAAGAATAAAAATGAATACCTGTCCGCAATCTTCAGAAAAATCATCTCTTTTTTTCGTAGGATAATAATAACCTTCGGTTGTCATCACGATGCCCTTTGCATTTCAAATACGCGATTAAATAAATTCAAATTGCCAAGGAATTTTTAATTTAAAAAAGAGAGGATAATTTTATCCAATTTTCAGAATATTTTATTTTATTTCCTCGTCTTTCTTCTTCTCTCGACAAAATTTCCCTTTTTTTTCAAAGAGGGAAAGGGAGAAAAGGATTGAAATGAGAAGAAAATTTATTTATTATTTATTATTTTTCGAATTTTAATTTTTTAAATTATTTTTATTTAAATTTGTGTATGCAAATCCCAAATATGAATACTTTAATTCAATTAATTAATAAAATCTGAGGATAAATGTGCGGAGGGCCACATGGTATATAACCGTTGACCCTTTTTACATATTTGCCCTCGCAAAACAATTCGGTAATGTAGAACAAATTGTCAGCTTCAAAATCGAGCTACAACATCCGGCGTCTTTTCCGTTGATTTGGCGTGTAATCGACCACCGATCTAATAACTTTCGACCCCAAAATGAATCCACCTTGAATGAATTTCCAAGCCCACAGAAACTTCGAATAATATACAGAAGAGCATCAACTCAGACAACGAAAAAAACATAAGAAAACTCAAAAGTAAATCTATCGAAACGTTAGTCAAAACATATAGTCAGGTTCGTCGTCTTGAATAGTATGAAATGTAACATAAGAGAACATAAGCAATGATATGAAACTGAAACACTAAGATGAAAGGCCAAGTTCAACACTAAACTCGGTTTCTCAGAAAGATCTGACAAAGTAAATTAGAATCAAACATAGTATTCAAAAAACTCCATACAAACTCCCTAATATTCAATTTTACCTTTGCACAGCAGTCATCAAGACCACGAGCCCTCGACATATAGAATTTCCTCAAGCACAATCTTAAAAAATAAGCAACTCTACAAACAAAACCCGACCAATCACAAAAATCTAGTTGCACTACAGATGAATACACATAAGATACAAATCGAACAACTGCAGAGATTATACAGCTTCTCCTAAATCGCTAACATTGTTTTTTCTTTTCCAAGGGCGAGCTATTCGTTACCTAATGCAGACATGAGCTCGTGCGGGGATGGTTCCCAAATTGGTAAATCATTAAACTGTTGCTTCAATCTTTCCTCTTGTGAGCTGCATAATGCTTCGGCTATATCGCATAAATTCGAAATGTCCCGAATTACGGCGGCTTGTGCTTCAACCTATAAACACAAAATGAATTAGAATAAAACCCACTCAGCTTCTAAAAAACAGAGAGTATGTTTGCTGTTCAAAATCTGAGAATGAGCAATTGATAAATATAAATCCTGAAATAATATTCACCCACTTTCAAATCTTACTATGAAATCTGAGAATCCGTTTTACAACAGCAGCCATACAATAAACCCTAAACAAAAACACTTGCAGCAAGTACAATTAGGGTTTACCTGAGAGAGGAGATCATCGACTACTCTCCGGCGAGTTGAATCTGGACCCGAACCTCCTTTTTCCGAGCTCGAGGCACCGCCAAACGACGTCGTCCTGGAATCAAACTCCTCCAGCTGCGTTTGCGAGTTATGTTCCATCTCCCTCAAGGTGTTCGACAAAAGTTCCCAGCGACTGATTTCCTTGAGGTACTTGTCTCTCAGCTTTATCAGAGCCGCTTTCCTCCGTTCACGGCGGTGCTTCCTCTCCGCGGACGGATCTGGCGGCGGAGGTTCGGCGGCGACGGGGTCGAGGCGCGGACGCTTCCAGCGCTTGTACACGAACCCGTCGTCGTCTACTAGTTCCCAGTCGTGGGGGTTTTCATAGCCTGCCGGAGCCGCCATGACCGAATTTCGAAATCGAGGTAATTATTCGAACGCAACAGGTCGAAACTCAACCTCTTAAATTATTATACTTTAGACCCTCTAGTTATGAATAATTTCAAAATCGCCCCAACTTTATAAATTAAAATTAACTCTTACTTTCTCATTTTTTAACAGATTCTTTTTTACTGCTCTCCTGTTATCTCCCTCCCATTCCCCTGCAATTTGAATCTCCTTGATCATCCTCTAAGTTTCTTCGTCTTCTTCACAGGTAATCTGGCTTGAATTTATTCTTCTTCAAAAGTTTAATAATATATAGTTTAACATGGGCAGTATTTTTTAACCAGTTTTCCTACGTGAATTGCATAAAATCTTCTTTTATTTTCTTGAGGGTTTTCAATGGCGTACTGGGTTTTTCTTGGATGATATATGTTCTTGTTCGCAAGCAGAATGTTTTCTTCTACTTTTCAATCATTGTTCCACGTACAGTACCTTTTCAAATCGCCCATAAAATATCTTTGTTCACAGCCTCTGTTTTTTTTTTCTGCACAGAAAATGGATGAATTGGAAGGAACCCATATCGTTCCCGAAGAAATCATACGGTTGATGGGGGCGACTCTTCAACGTATGGGAAAGCACACCACAGTTGCTGCCCTGGAGTCTGAAACAGGGGTTTCGATTAATTCCCCCGAGTTGGAGAGTTTACGAAGGTTCATTGTGGATGGAAACTGGGAGGATTGCATCAGTCTGTTAGAAAAGATGGAATTGAGGCCCACTGTGAGGAAGAAGTTGTTGGTAGCCGTGACCGAACAATATTATCGAGAAATTGTGATGGATCGAGAAGACCCAGGGCCTGCTGCTGATTTGCTTACTAGACTCACAACAATGGAAGAAGTTGACAAGGAACTTACGGATGAATTCGATCGTAAGATCCAGGAACTAACTCTGATGATTACGTTTGATCCTCCGAACCCTCCACCGAGAATTGCTTTGTTGACGGAAATTGAAAGAACATTGAATCCCGGCGAGTTTGTGGCAAATGGCTTAATTGATTTGCTAGAAGAGAGCATCTCGAATCAGAACACGGCCTGCCGTTACCACAACACGGAGCAAGAAAAATATTCACTGTTCGGATACCACTACTGCACAAGAGACGAGAACTTACCGTCCACTTTAAGGCAAACAACAACAGATCACAGTGGAGACATATTCTACGTCCAGTTCTCTAATAATGGACACTATTTGGCATCATTTGGTTCAGATTCCACTATCATATGGGATATTTCTGTTGACAATCGCCTACACATGAAGCATCAGTTTGCCGTGCTTAAAGAAGATGCAGATGCAGCTGCATCTTTGGGATACATGTGCTGGAGTCCAGACGACACCAAATTGCTAATAACTCGTAATGGCAAGATGCGAATGTGGAAAGTCGACGGAATATGTGTTGGACGCTTTCCTCCAGGAGAGGATGTACTAAGTTGTTGTTGGACACTTGACAGCTATGGAAAATCTCTGATTTTTACCTCCAACAGGGACAATACAATTTCTATGTGGGAAGGATTTGACCTTATCAGAACATGGAAGAATAAGAAATTGCTGAAACCTCAGATTTGTATCAAGAACAAGAAGGAACTCGTGTTTGTGAGTGATTGGAAAACTGTATCCATTCTTGACTAGGAGAGGGAAGAAGATGAGCTGAAACTCACTGAAGAACAAGTCATTGGATCATTTAGTCTCTCTAAGGATGGAAAGTGCATTTTAGTGGCTTCGATAGGGAATTCAGTTACAATGTGGAAGATCGATGGACCACAACCTAAGAAGATGAAGGTCTTTTATGATAGCGAGGTCAGGATCTTCGACCTATATTTCGGAGGGCTGGATGACGCATTTGTCGCGACAACGAGCAATAATGCTCAAGTACATCTCTAATCCCAATTTTATCTAATAGACATTTCAGTCTTATGCATTTTATAATCCTTTTTATTGTTCACAGGTACATATATGGAAGAGATTTTCTTCCAAAACAGTGGGTGAGCTTGAACTACTTTGTACTCTTGAAGTACATGGAGGTGATATTTGCTGCATCGGATGGAATCCTTCAGACCCAACCATGCTCGTTTCAGGAGCTGGTAACGACTTGCAGGTGTGGGGAACAGTTTGAGGTGGGGAACAATTGTAAGAGTGTGGGAAGTAATCTTTGGCACTTCATGCATATATGTGGGTTGGTTTTGTTGTGAAGAATCGGCATATAACAAGCGAACAGTTGTTGAAATTTAGAACCGTATTATACATTTGAATCTCTAGTTTTTTTTTTCGTATTTGTTCTGAAACTCATTTTTATCCAATGGGAATACAATACAGTTTTACTTAGATAAAGATGTGTGATCATCGTGATTTCTGTGGAGTTTATGGTTAATTTTACATTTTTTTGTGCTATTAAATTAAATTAATTAGCTTTTTGATCTTTATAAGTATCACTCGTCATTTTCATAACAAACACAAAGACAAGTTTTCATGAACTTTAATGAATCGAGTTCTCCATCCTCACTTGCAAAGCTCAATGAAACTAAGATATACTCGAAAAGTTGAAAAGAACAGGAGCAAAATCAATATGAATTTCATTTTATTAATAATTTGTAGTGAATAAGAATATAGAAGCTCATTCAAAATTTAATACAAAATGATACAAAACATAAAAAAAATAGGAAGAAGAAAAAAGTACAACAATGTACAGAAAACTCTGACACACATTGATGATTCTTCACAATGAATACACACAATCAAAGGAGGCCATACTATTTCAGGTGTTTTTTCAACAATCAGGGACCAATCCTCACTTCTCATGGGCAGGTTCAGCGAACGAGAAGTCGTTTCCATTCCTTGTTTATTCTCCGCTGCGAACCAAACCAATGCGATTTTCTCAATCCAGATGATGATCATCGTGATCCACATGACTGGCTCGCATAATTGAGCATGTCGTTGGTTTTGGAGGTGTCGATGAAACAATTGAAGATGTTGGACTTGAGTGGGGGACCTTCCATGCTTCTTCTTCACAGCCATATGCCACTTCTTGAGAGCTTTCGATGTTTGTTCGTCAAATATAGATTTCTTCATATTTGATCCCATCTGTATAAAGCCAATCACGAAAAATGTCGATACCATTGGTTAAGATTTGATGTTGAATTTATAGGAATTGTAAAGCAAATTAAGAACAAATACAAGGAGGATTCACTCTTCAAAAGCATCAAAAGCGATTTTTATATCTACTACCAATGTGGATAACAAGGATTAACACGCACCACGCCACTGCATAAGTTTGGTTGTAAGATGGTATACCTCATACACAAGATATAGTAACTATTTGTTATTGCAGGAATTCAGTCGTGCTGGTAGTTTGTTGAAGGTTAAAATAGTCAATTTGGTTGTTGCTGATATTACTAGCTCAGAAGTCAAAATGGAAGAAAGGACGAGGAGTTATTCAGCTCCGGTTAAGGTGTGAGTTAATCATGGCCGTTGACTGTAAAACTAATGATGGGGTTTCTACAACGAACTTCAGTGTTGAGTACCACATAGGAATTATCCAAAAAGGGTTTGAACTTATCTTGGAAACATTGAATAATTTAAAAATATTTCAATAGTACACCTCTAAGTCACATAAAAGCAAAGACTATGAGTAGCAAAATTCAACAGTAATTGATTTTCCCCCAAATGCATATATTCGAGTCATCGCTCCCTGATGCCAGCATGTGGGGGTTCGTCGGGTTCCAACTAACACACTTGACAGCCGCAGAATGCCCCACTAGCTCGGAAATCAGCTCTCCGGTTAACCTGTGCCATATATATACCTACAAAATTCATACACAAGTATTGTCATAAGTTCAAACACGATCGAGGAGAATATTCATCATCAAAAGCGAAAGAAGAAGAAGAAAAGCAATAACATATATATATATATATATATATATATATATATATATATATTACCTTTGAATCCTCACTCGCGCCAGCAATATATCCATTATCTATTCCCCCTATACACGAACGAAAACATCTGTGAAAGCCTTTATATTCAGCTAGGAGCTTTATGAAACCGTCTGTATTCCACAGGTGAAGCTCCTCACTCGACAGGGTAACAAGCAGAAACTTGCCATCTCGCGACAGCGAGAAAGAAGTTATTTTACGATCCTCCTCTATGCGTTTCTCGGACTTAGATTCCAATCCGGACAACAATATCGTATTTTCTTTGCAAACACTAACAATAATAACTTCTTCATCATCATTACTACTAGCGGGAATGATTCCCAGGTCGAAGGCAGTACCACCGACAGTTATGCTATCTTTATGGCATTCTAACTCGTTTCCTTCTGGGTCCCACACACAGATGCTTCCATCATTGACACCGGAAATTATCTTCTTCCCATCAGGAAACCATACACAAGAGACGAGATCAAAGCTGTTGTTTTTTTGGTAAATGTGAAGGCACTGCCCCGAGGCAACATCCCACCGTCTCACCACTTCATCCACTCCACATGTAACAATTTGGTCGTCATTAGGGCTCCATGAAATAAAAGATACCGGTTTTTCGTGACCGTTTAATCTGTGTTTCAAAGAAACGTGACCATCGAGCATCACCTACAAAAGATCGAGTTGACTATTATAATTTCTTTAAAATAAATTCAAAACTATGGCAGGAAATATGTATACACAGTCAATCAAGATTTGATGTTCGAAAGTCGCTTAAAGTGTTCTCATACCTCGTGATTTAAAAGAGACTGAATAGGCAAAACCATTAGTAAATAAAAACAGAGAAAGCAGGGCAGTAGTACCTACCTCCCACACTACGACGAGGCAATCTCCAGATGACGAGGCCAGGTATTTTCCATTGTGAGAAAACTGCAAGCACTGTATTTTATCCTTGT
Organism: Euphrasia confusa; assembly: GCA_954870475.1. NCBI lineage: Eukaryota > Viridiplantae > Streptophyta > Magnoliopsida > Lamiales > Orobanchaceae > Euphrasia > Euphrasia confusa. Next base: position 27,261,972 of record OX940967.1, read on the forward strand.
GTTCAAGCAATACCTGCAGGGTCGAAAGAAAAACACAATCAAGAGATTACAAATTTATATTCAACATAGTTAATCAAATATTTTCATCACAAAGTATTAGACTACAAAATCGTACTCCATATTATTACATGCTAAATAATACTAGTAACAAGAAACATTAATTACCTGCAACCTTTCGCTAGGAGTGTGGTCTCTCGCACCATGATAAGCGTCCACCAATCTCATCCTCTCCGGAATCCTTAGCAACTTACACAATGTTTCCAGAGTGTTTTTGTTAGATTCAAGATTCGACTTTTTCTTAGAAGCTTTAATGAGTGACTTTGGTTGTGGATATGCGAGTGAAACAGACAATTTTCCGACCTTGCGTCTATCATCGTTTGTTAGCGGACGTATCACGTCTCTCAAGATAACTATAGCCTCCACAACCTTACCTTCACCCAAAAGTGCGAAATATTTCTGCTCCAATATCACTAGAGATGCCGACTTAATTGTGTTTTTATCCATTCCACCGATGACGATATCGTCCCATTTACCTTCGACAATTAGTCGAACAAACATATCCACACTTTTCACGAGTCTTAGCGATGTTTCGTCATGATCGTCCACACAACCCATCACATTATTATTTCTCCGAGCACTATCCCTAATACTAAACGTATATGGTTTTCTAATACCCAACGTACAAGGCACGGTAGGAATTTCAGTTCTTTTCTTCATGATATATTTGAGTATGATCAACTGAATAAAAGAAAAACACGACCAACACTCATCAAACTTTAATCGACCATTAACCATGACGAAAACTGATCACAAATCACGTATTGGCTTTACCAATTTTTCACAAAAGAATAAAATAAAATTGAATTAAACCCTAGGTGGGAGGTATTACCTGATCAACAAATAATACGCGATGAACCCCGGGGGCGTTTTATTAAAAAGAAAATTCAAGTGTAATCAATCCTAAAAAGGTAGGGACTAGGGAATAGGGATGTAGGATGTTTACGCCCCTTCTTTACTTCTTTTTATAACAAAAATACACCAAAAAAAAAAAAAAACATATACTCCGTACAGTAATTCCAAACAAATCTTACGAAAAAATCTTTGTAAAATTGCTTGATATATCATCTTTAGTCTTTTAAATTTATGAAAAATAAATAAATTTTTATCATATTTTACTATTTTTAAGTGAAATTTCACACATTAATTGAAATATACATTGACTTCTTAATTTAGTGTTTTTTAAATAAAAGTAATTCTTAATTATCTTTTTTTATATTTTTTTTCATTTATTGATAAAAAAAATAAAAAATAGTAAAATAAATAAATATGAAGTAAAATCAGACAAAATAAAAAAGTTGTATCAAAATTCAAAAGATGTAAATCAAGGAATGAATAATACTATTGTTTAATAATTTTTTTTATACAAGTGTATTCATCTAAATTTATATCAATAGTTAATAGTTATAGTGTAAGAATCAATAAAAATCATAAAAATATACATTATGGAATCCAATCAAGTCTATGAAAATTCTTATAAATCAATAAAAAAAAGTAAATCGAACTATTTATAGAGTCTATGAATTTTTTAAATTTACAAGTTTTTATAGTCTAAAAAAATTCAACGAAATCTCAAAAAATATATCTCTCTTAGTTTTGTTGTGAGGAGAATTTCCGGCCAAAACACCGAGCAGGAAGACCCCCATCCCGAGGGCGACCAGAATGAGAAATCCAAGATGAGAATTCATGATTGAATGATTTGAGCAATCTACCCCCGAGCTGAAGAGGATTTTGGTCGTGAATCGTCGCGCGGTGGCGAGATCCTTCTCCTGCCTAATTACGAAAAGGTTGAGGCTGCTCGGCGGAACGAGGAAGCGTCCGAACTCGTCAAACAGGCAAGAGGGGAAAAAGTCAATCCCGTCCAATGCTCGGATTCAGGTCGTTATTGATGATTTCCATGGGCTGACATATGAGCTTTGAGCTTGTTTATGTGCCAGACTCATTAACTTGTTTTAGTAACCTTAATTTGTAATCTCTATAAATAGTAGTTACGGTACATCATTAAGAGGAGGACATATTTTCCCATAAAATTTCTAGAGAGCATAATTATCTTTTTCAGTCAATCCTCTAAATATATACTTTTATTCAATAACTAGAGAACACGATTTTTTGACTATCAACAAGTTTGAGTCAAAAATCACTTCCAATGGTTTTGCTTTTGAACTCAAAATTGAATTGAAATTGAGTATTGTGAATAGTAGAACTCAAATTTGCCTCCAATTCAATTTTTTACTCAAACACTATTCATGCATTATTAATATTTAATTAATTTAATATTAAAATATTTTTAAAAAAAAAGTTATTATTGTGTAAGTTTTAAATTTATGAACATTTTGTAAATTTTAGCAATAATACTAAAAGTGATAATTTTTGTGGGTGTATTGGTTTGAGATTTCATTATATTCTTTTAGATTTTTAAAGTTTGGTAGTATTTAATTTTGATTTTAAAATTTTCATTAAAATCATTAGATATTCAACTTGGATTTTAAAAAGTTCATTAAAATCTACATGTATTTAATAGTATATAAATTTTAAAAGAGTTTAAGAGTATATGGATTTAAAAAAAAATTCTTTAAAAGGAAGAAATTTCATCCTTCAAAATCTATTTATACAAATTTATATTTAATAAACTAATTATTTAAAAAAAAATAATAAAAACTTAAAAAAATTATATAAAATTAAATAAAAAGTACAAATATAAAATAACTCTTTTATACGAAAATGTGTTTCACTGTTGTATCAATAATTAATACCCGGAAGTCTAGGAAAATTAATGTAAATCAATAAAAATGTATATTTCTCAATCTTTTAAAGTTTATGAAAATCAATACTTTGTCCAAGGTGGTCAACTGCTCTCTTGTTTGACCATCGATTTTTCTTATGATAAAAAATATATTAAAATTATAAAACAAATACTAAAATAAGTAAAATAAAATATAAATTTTATTTTGTTATTTATTTTATAATTTTTATATATTTTTTATCATAAGGTTGACAATTTGTAACAACTAGTACGTGACATAAGGAGTATAAGAAAAATTATATTTCACAATCTTTTAAAATCTATGAAAATTCATATAAATTAATAACAAAAGTGTGTTTTTGTACTCAAGTTTATATAATTTATTATTTTATATTGTTTAATTTTAATTTTGTAATTAATATTTATAATGTTGAATTAAATATAAATTGAAGTGAAAAATTCAATAATAAGCAAAATATACATATTATAATAACACAAGACAACATAAAATTAAATATACATTTCACAAAAATAAATTATAAAATAAATTAGTGTTAAATAATTTGTATGTTTTTTATTTTTAATATGGTATTTTATTATGTTATTTTGTATTATAATTTTTTAATTTAATTTATATGTAATATTATAAATATATATTTTATTCATCATCTACTATTTTATTGTAAGAAAAAAATCGTACTATCATCATCTACTTTTCTTTTTCTTTTTTCAACAATTTTTCGTTCTTTTTTTTTCATTATCCTCATAAAAATAAGATCTTTATATAATATAAAAATACAATTGCACACTTCTACTTCATTCTTACCATAACAAAAAAAATCGTACTATCATCATCTACTCTCTCTCGATCGGTTATATGCTCTTGTCATTTTTATTAACCGAGTTTTCTTGAAATTATTTATATGGAGCAGTATTTATTCTCTACTTTTCTTTTCTTTTTTCAACAATTTTTCGTTCTTGTTTTTCATTATCCTCATAAAAATAAGATCTTTATATAATATAAAAATACAATCATTTCTCTACCTGTTTTAATCACATAAAAATACAATCTTTTATATATATGTAAATATTTTTTTTTGAGGTTTTATGTAAGTTATGCGCTTGCTTGTGTCTTGACTTGGATGGAAATAACACCATCGACATGGGGTAGTAGGAATGTGGAGCGGAATGTAGAGCATGACCACGGGTGGGAGTGTTAAGTTAAAATTAGGGAAAAATTCAATCTACTGACTGTAAATCCCTCCTAGTATCATTGAATGATAATTCAGTTTCCTTAGGGAAGGTCGATGGAGAACGCTCAAGGAAAATTACTAAGGTCGTGAATGTCAACCTAGGAGTTTGTTTCGGAGGGCTGGACGACCAGTTTGTTGTGACAACGTTCAATCCTCAGGTCATCGATCATCCTTAATTATTTTATCTAACACATATTGTCTTATTTATTTAATCTTATTTATCTTTGTTTTGCTTAGAGGTATATATATATGAAACACAACTTGTTTGCACACTTGAAGGCCACGAAGATATTGTTCGTTGTGTCTGTTGGAACACGTCGAACCCAACAATGTTCTTGTTGGTATTGGATTTGAAACTATTTTCTTTATCTAATGGGAATGCAAGTTTTACTAGATAAAATATGTCATCTTGATTATAAATTTACTTCTGTTTTTGTGATGTAACATTCATCTTAGTGAATCAGTGATGCAACCACGAGAACAATTTTCAAATACATTATGAATTGTTCTTAAAATTAAATGAATTATAAATTAAATTGACTAGTTTTTTCATCTTTATAAGTAATTTCATACAATTCACTTTAAAGAAACTTTGCTCGGCTTATTTCTGAACATGAAGAAGCCACATATAGTGTTTAAGACTCTACTCTGGATGAGGTTAACCCTACTTCCCCAGTTTTTTTCGAACATGTAGCGTTGTCCTTGAAAACCGATCAAGATCCATTACCAGTCGTTGATTCATGATTTGAACGTAATCAAGACTGGCTTGTTAACGGATCTAGTTTACAAAGACTATCACGAGAAACGTGATGAGATGGATACCAGCAGTGGTCAGTGAGTGCAGATGCTTAAATGAGTTCGATGCTTAAATGAGTTCGGATGCTAAAATGAGAAACATGATAAGACTATCTAACATAATTTGGTGAAATGAGAAACATGTAGATGCTACAATCTACATGTTTATGATGATAAAAATTTTAATTATTGATAAAAAAAAAAGGATAAAAAATTTAATTATTGATAAAAAAAAAAGGAAACTAAAAACTAGTAAAAAAATAGATAGGAGTATAAATTAAAATCAAAAAAATAAAAAAGTAAAAAAAAATGTATCAAAATTCAAATGTAAAAAAAATCAAATAACAAATCGTGAAAAAAAATTAAAAATAAAAATTAAAGCCTAAAAAACTACTATAATATTTGAACTTGAAAGAATTTAGTGCTTGGTAACCAATTTTGAGTTTCTACACTTTAATATTTTGTACTAAAAAACTACTATAATATTTGAACTTAAAAGAATTTTGTACTTGGTAACCAATTTTGAGTTTCTACACTCTAATATTTTGTACTTGTTGTCCCCAGAGCATAGCCGAGTGGTAAGGCCTGTGATGATGTGGGTGTAATTCCCCGGCGACGCAGGGTTCGAATCTCGGGTGGGACAAATTTTCATTGAAATATTATGAAGGTTTGTCCTGGGGTTCGACCTGTTGGCTCTCTCGCACAGGTGTCTGCTACTCGGGCACATTTCTCGATTTACATCCTACCCGATCGAGGGACCTCCGATCGGGTGGGGGTGGAGTTTCTCGTCTCTCCTCCTTATCAAAAAAAAATAAAATATTTTGTACTTGTTAAATTAGACCGAAGCCCACAACACAAACGTGGTCAATCCCACTTTATGCATTTGGTTGATAGAGGGTAATTTCAACTTTATTTCAAATTTTCCCTAAATTAATAATAAAAATAAAATCAATATTGTTGTAAATGACTCAATTCACACCTCAAACTCAAAAAACCCTTAACTCACTCCACCAGATCTCAAATGCAAGAATCTTAAATCCTGAATCTACCCAAATTAAATTTCAATCAATTTCTTTATCTGACTTCAACCCCGCTTGAAAGCTGGTTCTTGAATCTTGATTATGGAGGTCAAAAAGATTTCTTCACCATAATTTATATAATTAAATTATGGAGTCTGGTTATAGTTTTATATATGAAGCTTCCAAACGAGAGCACGAAAGGTTGGATTGACCCATTAATGTTTTTCCCCCCAAATGGATATAGTACCGTCATCGTTCCCTGAAGCCAGCATGTGGGGGTTCGTTGGGTTCCAACTAACAAAATTCACAGCCGCAGAATGCCCAACTAGCTCGGAAATCAACTCTCCGGTTAACTTGTGCCATATATAAACCTACAAAATACATCATTCATCATAAGTTCAAATACGAGATACTACACATCATCAAAAACGAATTGAACAAAGAAAAATAAAATAACATTTTACCCGCGAATCCTCACTCGCGCCAGCAATATATCCATTATCTATTCCCCCAATGCACGAACGGAAACACCTGTGACTACCTTTAAAATCAGCTAGGAGCTTGATGAAGCCGTTTGTATTCCACAAGTGAAGCTCCTCACTCGACAGGGTAACAAGCAGCAACTTGCCATCTTGCGACAGCGAGAAAGAAGTTATTTTACGATCCTCCTCTATGCGTTTCTCGGACTTAGTTTCCGATCCAAACAACAATATCGTATTTTCTTTGCAAACACTAACAATAACTTCTTCATCGTCATTACTATTAGCGGGGATGATTCCCAGGTCGACGGAAGTACCACCGACAATTATCCTATCTTTATGGCATTCTAACTCGTTTCCTTCCAAATCCCACACGCAGATGCTTCCATCATTCACACCGGAAATTACCTTCTTCCCATCAGGCGAAATCGCACAAGAGACGAGATCGATGTTGTTGCTTTTTTGGTATATGTGAAGGCACTGCCCAGAGTCAACATCCCACAATCTGACCACTTCATCCACTCCACATGTAACAATTCGATCATCATCAGGGCTCCATGAAATACACGATACCGGCTTTTGGTGACCGATTAATCTATGTTTCAAAGAAACATGACCATCGAGCATCACCTACCAAAGAATTAAACGTGACCATAATTCAACTTAAACGAGACTAGTCAAAACCATTAACAAATAAAACAGAGAAGGTGCAAGAATATATACCTCCCACACTATGGCTAGACAATCACTTGATGACGAGGCTAGATATTTTCCATTGTGAGAAAACTGCAAACACTGTATTTTATCCTTGTGTTCCAGCAGTACCTGCAGGGTCGAGAAAAAAAAACGCAATCGAGAGAATATAATTAATTCTTAAAGGATGGACTATATCATACTTTCCGAGAATTAGCAAATTTATATAAGAACTAAATTAACCTACCAACATAGTTAATATCTAGCCATATTATTACCTGCAACTTTTCACTAGGGGCGTGGTCTCTCGCACCATGATATGCGTCAACCAATCTCCTCCTTTCCGAAATCATTAGCATCTTACACAATTGATCCAGAGTGTTTTTGTGACATTCAAGCTTCGACTTTTTCTTAGAAGCCGTAATGAGCGTCTCTTCTGGTTCATCTGCCAGCATAGCACACAAGGGTCGAAGCTTCAGTTTATCATTTGTACTCGGGCATATCTCGTCCCTCAAGATAGAGAAAGCATCAACAGACTTATCTTCACCCACAAGTGCAATATATTTCTGCTCGAATATTACTAAAGATGCCGACTTCATCATGTTTTCATCAACTCCACCGATGATATTATTACGCAACACTGAAAGACACTCGTCCCATTTACCTTCCAGAATTAGCCGAACAAATAAATCCACGTCATCATCCTCTACACGTTTCACGCGTTTTAGCGGTGTTTCGTCTTCACGATCCTCCACACCCATCGCATTTGTTCTCCGAGCACTATCCAAAACACGAAACAATCACACTCATCATGAGAAATAATTAAATCAATAACTATACATCAAACTCTAATCGAGCAGTTTTGATGCCTGATAAAAATCAACAACATTATTAACAATCACGAAAACAAATCTGATACAAATCACAAATCACAAATCCCTAATTGGCTTTACCAATTTTCACAAGAACAATATCCTAGAACGATTTTTTTTATTTAAATTAAACCCTAGGTGGGAGAGATTAATTACCTGCGCAACAAATTTTGGACGGATATTTACGCCCCAAAGATTTTTAAGGCTTATTTCAATTTAATCAATATTTAGAATCTTATGTATTACCTATACATTCATTATGCACGTGCTCGTAAAATTGATATATACATTATTTTGACTATTTCACTAATATATATATATATATATATATATATATATATATATATATATATATATATATATATATATATATATATATATATTATTTAAATTAAAAAATAGATTGATTATAAAAAAATTATTTTAAATTGAAAAAATTAAAATATATATATTTTTAATTTTGTAAGTCAACTATCCTAAGACCCTCAAAAAAAAGACAGTGAACTATCTTGAAACACTTAAAAAGGAAAATTTTGTCAACTATCTTGAGTCTGAAAATATCTAGTGCAAAAAAAATTGAAACATTTTTTTGTTATGTAAATTAAGAAATTTTATACTTTTTGATTTTTAACTAAAAAAATTAAGTGTAGAAATATATTTTTGAGATGAATGGAAAGCTATTGGAAATACGTAAAGTTTAAAAAGTAAGACCATAAGATTAAGATTGTATTTAAAAGTGATTTTTTTTTAGATTTGTTAACTATTTTGATGGTAAAAAAAAAAGGCAAGTGTTCAACTATTATATATATATGATTGATTCACAATGGTAAAAGCTACATTTACTTATATAAATTTTAAATACTAACCATTAATTTGGTAATAAAAATCTTATGATGTTTTATTTAATTTTCTACATTTATTAATAATTATGAGATAATTTTACAAATAAAAATTATTTACGAAAAGGAAATAATAATTATGAGATGAATAAATTGTGAACACACATAAATCATGAAATTCATTCAAAATTATATGAATAAATACAATAAAAAAATACAATAAAAATGTAATGGTAATCATGGTTAATGCATAGTATAGAAGTATTTTTGTTGATTATCAGTGATAAATTTAATGGAAAATTTTAAAAGAGAAAATAAATGGTTAATGCATAGTATAAAAGTATTTTTGTTGATGATGAGTGATAAATTTAATGGAAAAAAGTATTTTTGTTGATGATGAGTGATAAATTTAATGGAAAAAATTTAAAAGAGAAAATAATAATTATGAGATGAATTTACACAAAAAAATGTAATGGTAATCATGGTTAATGTACCGTATAAAAGTATTTTTGTTAATTATCAGTGATAAATTTAAGTGAAAATTTTATTTTGTGAAAATTTTATTTTTGTTAATTATCAGTGATAAATTTAAATGAAAATTTTTAAAATACACGTATTTTAAAATATTATGTGGAGTGTAACCTAAACTTCAATTCGTATTCTACTATATAAGCCAATTCGCTAAAATTCAATTCGTATTTTACTATATAAGCCAATTTGAGTTTTTTTTTTCAGATTAAAAATGAAGATAAACTTAAGCAATATAAATTTGTAATGTAATGTACACATAACACAAGCAATTAAAGTTAGATAAAAAAAATCACGCGAATGTACACAAAAGGTTAAACAATAAGGATAAAATTACTACTGTACACAAAAGGTTAAACAATAAGGATAAAATTACTATAAAAACCAAAGTTGATAGAAAAAATCATGAGAACAAAAGTTGATAAAAAAATTGTACACACAAGGTTAAACAATAAGGATAAAATTACTAACACACAAGGTTAAACAATAAGGATAAAATTACTATAAAAACCAAAGTTGATAGAAAAAATAATGAGAACCAAAGTTGATAAAAAAAAATGATGAATTGTGTACCAACATTAGGTTGGTTTACTTGGACTTCTTCTACCAATTTTAAGTTGGTTTACTTGGACTTCTTCTTTCGCACGGTGTACAGCACGGTGTACATCAGCTCACTTCACACTAATTTCGCTCGCTCACTGCTTCTACACACTAACATCAGCTCACTTCACACTAATTTCGCTCGCTCACTGCTTCTACACACTAAGTAAAAAAAATCTAACTAACATAGAATATTATGTTAATTTTATTATTCGATCGAACTTCATAATGAAAATTGGAGGTTAATTTTATTACTTGCAACTTCATAATAAAATTTGTAACAAACCCAACAATATAAATGCAACGCTCCACATGTTGTCTGCACAATAATTTCGCACGGTGTACATCGCTCACTGCTTCTACACACTAAGTAAAAAAAATCTAACTAACATAGCATATTATGTTAATTTTATTATTCGATCGAACTTTATAATGAAAATTGAGCATAATGTGTTAATTTTATTACTTGCAACTTCATAATAAAATTTGTAACAAACCCAACAATATAAATGCAACGCTCCACATGTTGATAATCAACCATTATAATTATTAATTGTTGTTGATAATAATTATCAACAACAATAACGAGTAATTAACAACATTAAATTTATTTAAAATCATAAATGTAAGTTCTAAAATTTCAATATTTTATGTTCTAGTACTCCTCTTTGTTAAAAATTAGAATGAAAAGTATTCGATCTAATACAATTTGACATGTTAATAAGCAAATTAATATATATATATATATATTATTAAAATGCGTGATTGATCTTTAAATTTTGATTTTCATTATTTATAACGTAACTTTTTAATCTAATTGATTAGAATTCAATCAAATCAAATTTGAAGCAAATTAATAAAATCTTATTTTTTTTATTAAAACACGTGATTGATCTTTAAATTTTGATTTTAATTAATTATACTACAGTTTGATTAAAAACACGTACATAACTTTTTAATCTGATTGATTTGATTTGTATATATTATTCTCTCACATTTTTAATAGATGAAATCCCAAGATTGAACACATTACTTAAGAAAATAATTTATTGTAATTAATATACATTGAAATTAAATATATAAAAAAACAATAAAAAAGGATTGGTTGAAAAAACAAATTTACATACAAAAATGAAAAAATATATGAAAAAAATGTGATTTTATCATTTAATATACCAAATTAAAAACCCAAACCATCATGTAAATAAAATGAAAGAGAATATATATTTTTAATTATTTGACCAAATATAATTAAATTTTAATTTAAATCAAAGATATAACAAAATTGATTTTGTAATTAGATTGATTTTTTTACATGTCCTTGAATCAATCTTTCATATACAGTAATGTTAATTTATTCAAATTGTTTTTTTTTATTAAATTTAATAAATTTATACTAAATTTAATAATGGTAGAAAATTAAGTAAAATATCATGGGATTTTCTTAACAAATTTAAGTTTCTAATATAAAAATTGATTAATTAATATTATAAAATATTTAAGAAATACACATGACCAAATATTATTGACGGACTATAGACTAATTACTATAAATATCTGAAATTGTGTACTTTGTACTTTGTTCTACCTAGAACTAGATTGTACAGGGTAGAGTACAAACACTTAACACAATTTGGAGATTCTAAAAGAAAACTCTTTTATATAACTTATAAAGGGTGGAACCACTTACAAACACATCTACAAAATTCTAGCGAATCTTGTAGAAAGGTCAACACGACCAAAAACTAAGTCTACGAAGAACTAATCTAGCGATGCGTTCTACTAAGACTAAACTGAGGGTAGAACCGGAGCTTTCTAGCGAAGTCTCTCGGTCTACAAATTTTCTCTCTCTAGAAAATGTCAAATCAATGCGTGAATAGTGAATTCCAACAACCCGCTATTTATAGGTGTCGAGAAATAGGGTTTCCGGAATTCACGCTTAATGGGCCGAGCCCAAAGCATCTTCATGGAATATTCGAGATTCCAATTCGATTGTACTTGACGAACCCAGCTCTACGCACCGCCACACTAGCGTGTTCTTCGTGCTTCGAGCTGGTGGTGGGCATAGCTGGAATACTTAGTATTTTCCATTTGACTATCATCCTTCTAGCGAAGTCTTCTAGTCGCACCCGCAGCTGGTTTCATTCCTTAGCAGTCATTCGTCCAGTCCTTATGTGTAGCTATGCTTGCACCGCGTCCGTCAAGGTGTTAGCTCTGATTCAAGGTCTTCACGGTAAGCCTTGAACTCTCTGATTGGTAGTGCGTTGGTGAACTCGCATTTCACTCTGATCCACGTTGAACCACGTTGGTGAAATAGCTCGCTCAATGCTGACGCACTGATGTAACTCCATGATGCTTGTAGAGCCTAAGTCTGTTTGCTCCATGCTGATGAACCGTGGTCACACGTTGAGCCACTTGTTAATTCCACAGTTCAACAGCTCGTACTACGTTGACCTAGCAGACTTGTATGAATTAATGAATAGAAAGCATACAAACATGAAACATGAAGTTACTACAAAACAAAGTGTATAGTTCAACGTAGTTCAAACAAGAACAACGCGGTTCTATGTTGAACTAGGAAGAACTACACACTAACAATCTCCCCCTTTTTGAGTCAACTTCATAAGTGGGGGTTCGTAGAGAATCTCCCCCTCAAAGTAGTATCATACTCAAAAAGTTCAACGTTGAGCAAAGAAACATAATAAACATTCATACGTACTGCAAAGTGTAAGATATAAAACATGCATACGTAGAACAAGAAATGATAGCATAATAATTACATATAGAACCGAGCAGATCAAACAGTGTATCAAACGAACATGCGTAGAACAGAGTTATAAGAGAAACAACACAAAAGAAATCAAAAATAAGTAGTTCAACGAAGGACAGGGATAGAAAACACTTGATTAAAATTTATTCGCTTGCTTCTTCGTCTGATTGCTCAGGAGTGGTGTGGTGGCGCAAGTCTTCTTCGTCCGACGCCTCATCAAGGACCTTGAGATTAGATTGGTATGGCTTGCGTCGGGGCTTGTTAGCAAACTGCTTTCTACGCTTCCCCATGGCCACTTCGCTTTTGGCACGTGTAGCTTGGGCCTCTTTTAATCTAGCCTGTGCCTGCGGGCCACCAATAGCATTTAAGCCTTTACCTGCAGTGGTTGGACGTTGGGCAGGCTCCTTGACACCAGAATTCTTGAATGTGATCTTTGGTAGTCTGGGTGTCGTGGACGTGCCATCACTTGGTTTTGGCTTCTCAACTGCACTGCTGCCCGATGAGCCCGCACCCTTGGCTTTTTCTGCCTTTTTCACAGCCTCAACCTCGTTCACCGTGCCATCAGCGTTCTTCACCAAACCGCTGTGCGCATCACCAGCATCCTTCCTGCTCTTCTTATGCGTAGCACGCAAAACTTGAATTTCATCTTCTTCTTCTTCTTCCACCTCTTCCTCTACGTCGACCTCTTCAACTTTTCTTTTCCCACTTTTCTTTGTGGGACGGTCCGCCGCGTTCTTTGACGCCTCCATCTGTTCAGCCACCAAGTTAACCTTACCTGATAGCCGTGCGTGGACCAACCTCAACGGGCCCAGATCAGCGTAGGACGACCCATCTCCCCCTAGACGGGCCGCTCTACGTGACTTCCTATGCATATAGGCAGCGTACTGCGACGCTGCATCAATCTGAAATCGCAAATAGGAAAAGTCACTTAAGAGCGTGGTCGGCTCACAAAGGTACAAGTCGTCCGACGAGTCCTCCCCTGATTCCTCCGACGTAGAGTCCAGTGCAGAGGCAGCCTTGCGGCGCGATGCGCCAGAGGACTTTGTCCTTTTCTTTCGTGGGCCACCTGCAATAGTTAAAGGCTCAACGATCGGCCCCTCTGCGTAGCGCCGCCTGTCCTCCTCCTCGCTCCCCAAATGGCGCCACGGTAGATCAGCTACCTTGTGAGGTGCAATATACTTAGAGTCAAATCTGAACTGGATGATGGACTCCATGTCGTCTTCTTTGTCGTACGTGAAGCCCTGGCTCACAAGTATAGCACTGATCAAATGGGGGCACGGCAGTTTGGATTGAGTAAGCTCAGAATCAGTCATCAGGCCGTATGACGCGATCTTGTTAAACACCACTTGACCCAGATCTACCTGGATACCACGACTTAATTTATACATTAAGTGTAGTGCATCCGCGTGCACCACTGATGTGTTCGACGTTGGGATCCAGTTGTTGGCAATGATTTTGTTGAGGTGAGTGAAGAATTGGGTCAACGTGGTGCAAGCAGGTGCCTCCACCGGTGAAAGACCGCCTGTAACAACGAACCCCATCATTTTGCTATCAGGGTGATGCTTGGGAGGCACGTCCCACGAGGCTTGGATGCGGGAGCGTTTGAACATGGCGTTGATCGTGGCAGGAGAAAGATCATACTCATGCTCCCGGATGATAACTTTCCCGTAGGACGCGGAGCCGGGGTCGCTGAACGCAGCATCAATGTGGCCAAAAACGACTTTGTGGATGTACGGGCTGTAGTCCACGTCGAAGTTCACTGCATCCATGAGATGCATCGTATTCATAAAGGCCTGAAGGCCACGTTGAACCCACTTCTTGGTGCCGTACCACCGTTCGGCATTGATTTTCTGATCCACCAAGGTGTCAAAACGATCACTGCACCATTCGTAGAAGAAATCGGCAGAGTGACCTTCTCCGACGTAGCGCGCGGCTACAAGCCTGTTTTCAGGCACCTTTTCTTCCTCAGCGACGGGCTCATCGTTGAGCGGGGATGATGGAGTAGGGGCAACAACAGTGGTGGACGCACCACTAGTGTCCTTGGGCTGTTCAATAGGAACAGTAGTGGTGGCAGCAGCAGATTCGGTGGGACGGTCCACCATAACTTCAGTATTGGTGGCTCTACGGTCAGCCACCTCCTTTTTCTTCTTTTCGGAAGCAGCTAAACGTGCAGCCGCCTCTCGTTCTTTCTTTTTCTTCTCCTCTGCGGCCACACGTGCCGCCTCTTCATCCTTCTTTTTCTTCAATTCGGCTAAACGGTCAGCCTCTTCCTTTTCCTTCTTTTTCCTCTCCAACTCGGCTACACGTGCAGCCTCATCAGCAACACGTTTGCGTTCTAACTCCGCCAAACGTTCGTCCTCCTCCTTTTTCTTTCGTTCTTCTTCGGCCCTACGTGCCGCCTCTGCTTCCTTAATCGCTTTTTCAGCGAAGTGTTTGAGGCGACGTTGTTCAATGATTGCAGCACGTACGACGCCAATCTTGGCTTCCAGAGCAGTGATTTTGTCAAAATCTTCTTCAGCGGTCTGTTCAGCCTCAAGAGCAGATTGCTGGGCGTTGAGTTCAACAATCTTTTCAGCGTAGAACGCAGGGGTTTCATAAGTGGGCTTGACGGAAGAAAGTGAGTCTGAAGAAGTCATTTTGTAGGACGGTGAGTGAGTTGATTCTGCGTAGAGCAAAGAAGAAAAATGCAGGTAGATGATATGAGATAGCACGTAGAAGATATGAACAATAAATTTGCAAGGGTTTCTCTCTCTAAAACACGCAGTGTAAGGTGCAATATGTGTTTGACCCGAGGGGGTATTTATAGTGGTGCTGTAGCGGTTCAAATTCTGTGGCGTAGAATGAGCCACGTGTCCACTAGCCAGCCAAGCGTAGAAGCGGATCAGGAGATGCAAATGGCACAGCGTGCAAGAGGAGCGTAGAGCAGCTCATGCGCGTGATCACAACAATTGTAGTACAACGTGCCTGAAAAAACACAAATCAAACGAACCAACGCACCACAAGCATATTGAAGCGTGTAACCAAGAGACTTGGAGAGAAGCGTGAGAAAGTATAAACCAAATGTGATAACGGGCAGATCAGCGGTGTAAAGTGTGGCAGATTCACATGGTTGAGCGCTCCAGTAGGGAAGGATGGGCTGCCAGAGTGTGTCCACGGGCCAGGTAGTACAACGTATAAGCAGCAACCTAAAATCAAAGAGAAGCACGCGCTGCAAAAGGAGTTATGGGTAGGACAACCATACTTATAATGTAAAATCAGCAAACAGCACAACAAGCAAAGAGTGACACGTTAGACAGGAACGACGTTCATGAGAACTCAAAGTAGCACACGTAGAGCAGGAGTAAATACACAGGGACACACGTTGAATTACCCAGATTTCAAATTCACTTAAAGTTTGTCTTGTCCAACGAAGCCTAAGACAGCACTTCAAGGGTAGAACAGTTATGCTTCGTCGAACAGTAGTACTCTGCAAAGTTTAATAACACGAATTACAGTTAAAGGCATAACAGGCACACACAAAGTGGACGTACGTACCACCACACAGTGAATCAAAATCGATGGAAAGAACACGAAGTAGAGATATTGGAGGTAGAGTGACAGTGCTTTATGGACGGTATTGCTATTTTGGCCAGTTCAACGTGTAATCACGACCATTTCTTTTGCTTTTTCAAGCGTAGAGCAGGCTTATATGTACCCAAAGAAGGGTGTTATAGATGATGTTTCCATATATATTTTTTTGTTTTCATCATTATATGTATAAGACCATGTCTTTTGCATTTGCCCGAAGACCAAGTCAGTCAAGACCCGATCCATCGAGGAAATCTTTAGGCCGACTTTTCCTGCAAGACATAGAGCAAACAAGTTTGCTCCAATGAATTGCTTATATAAATATTTAAAGAACAGTATGTCCAAATACTACGTCACTTTGCACTGTCAACAACTAACCTCACCTTGCTCTACCTCATGGTTCCATTGAGAAAATAAACGGCTGTGGGTGGAGGTAGCCAATTTGCGGCCTACTACCCTTCAAGATGTGGTCATGCAGAGAGACTTCCGTAAATTCAAAAATCTTTCCGAAGCAAGTGGTTTTGTGAAGAAGTCTGAGAGTTGTTTCTCCGTAGGCACATGTTCCATTACAACCTTACCCCGTTCTACCAAGTCTCGAATGAAGTGATGCCGTATGTCGATATGCTTGGTCTTTGAGTGTTGTACCGGATTCTGACTTATCTTTATAGCACTTTGGTTGTCACATTTTAAAGTGAGTGGCGTGCTCTCAATTTGATAGTCGGCGAGCATTTGTTGAAGCCATAGCATTTGGGTACAACAACTCCCAGCAGCCACATACTCGGATTCGGCGGTAGATAGAGCAATGCAATTTTGCTTCTTGCTATGCCATGAAACAAGATTGTTGCCTAGGAAGCAACACCCACCACTAGTACTCTTCCTCTCATCGTTGTCACCGGCCCAATCTGCATCTGCAAAACCAACAAGATAAGAAGAAGTATCTTTAGTGTACCATAAACCAAGGTTGGTAGACCCGGCCACATATCGAAGGATACGTTTCACGGCAGCTAGATGTTCTTCCTTTGGTTGGGCTTGGTAGCGGGCGCAAAGGCACACACTATACATGATGTCCGGGCGAGTGGCGGTGAGGTAGAGCAGGCTTCCAATAAGAGACCTATAGGTAGAGATGTCAACATCCTTGCCCTGCTCAGCTTTGCTCAACTTGTCCGTGGTAGCCATTGGTGTTTTCATGTGCTTGGCGTCCGCCATATCAAACTTCTTGAGCATGTTGATGGCATACTTGGTCTGAGAGACAAACATACCATTGTGACGTTGCGAGATTTGAAGTCCAAGAAAATGACTCAACTCTCCCTCCAAGCTCATTTGAAAAGAGGAAGCCATAGCGTTCGTGAATTCTTTTACCAAGTGGTCATGGGTAGCACCAAACACAATGTCTTCGACATAAATTTGTGCAATGAGCATTTCGTTCCCAACAATTTTGATGAAGAGGGTAGTGTCGGCATTCCCACGAGTAAAACCGAACTTCAAGAGAAAATCTGTAAGGCAGCTATACCATGCACGAGGTGCTTGTTTCAAGCCGTAAAGGGCCTTATGGAGGAGGTAGACATGATCCGGCTTGTGAGGGTCTACAAAGCCCTTGGGCTATTCGACATACGCCTCCTCGTCCAACACTCCATTAAGGAAAGCCGCTTTCACATCCATTTGTCTCAACGGGATATTTTTGTGACATGCCACAGCAATGAGCAAACGAATGGACTCGATGCGTGCCACCGGGGCAAAAGTCTCCTCAAAATCTATTCCCTCTACCTGGGTATACCCTTGAGCAACCAGTCGTGCCTTGTTACGCACTATTTGATTGAACTCGTTTGTTTTATTCTTGTAGATCCACTTAGTGCCAATGATATTCACACCTCTTGGTCTAGGAACCAAGGACCACACCTTGTTCCGTTCAAACTCATGTAGCTCTTCCTGCATTGCCGCAATCCAAAACTCATCTAGAATGGCCTCCTTTATATTTTTGGGCTCAATTTCGGAGACGAAACTCATAATGCCCACATCTGGAGATAGGAGAGCCAAATTTGAGAGAGTGGAAGGGTCGCTTGCTAGAAAGGTGTCCGTATGACGGGTAGAGCGGGTAACCCTTTGATTTAGATCACCAATCATTTGTTGGTCTGGATGCCTCTTACGAATGTATGCAGGTGGTCCAGAGTTCTGCACTCTGGTGGAGGTAGAGGCGCCCGTGGTGCCTACAGCAGGGTATGAGTTACCTTGATTTAGACCTTCATCATCACTCTCTGAGGGGGTAGAGTCACCAGAGTTGTGAGATGTGGAAATTCCATTGAGTTGGACACATGGTCCTTTTCCTTGATCTACCTCCCCCTCAACCAACACTTCCGTTGTGGGTAGAACAGCATCAAAATTGCATCGTTGCAAGGTAGGCTTAGACGGATTTTCATGAAAATGATGCTCGTCAAACTTAATGTTTGTGGATTCTTGTACCGTCTTAGTCCGTAGGTTGAACACTCGGTAGGCATGACTGTTAAGGGCATAGCCGACAAAAATAGCCTTGTCCGACCTAGAATCAAACTTCTTCAACGGATCTCTGTCATTCAAGATATAGCAAATGCACCCATACACACGAAGATGTGCCACGTTTGGTTTCTTGGAAGTTAATAGTTCATAAGCCGTACATTGAGTACCGGCTCGAATGCTGATCCGGTTGACCACATAACAAGCCGCACTCAAGGCCTCTGCCCAAAACCCCTTTGTCATGCCCGCAGCCACCAACATAACTCTTGCCATTTCTTGTAGAGTCCGGTTCTTCCTCTCTACAATTCCGTTTTGTTGTGGTGTCTTTGGAGCAGAGAATTCATGGTGAATCCCTTTGCGAGTGCAATATTCAACAAACACTCCGTTTTGAAACTCACCACCATGATCACTTCTTATACGTTGAACCCTTTTGGCGTAGGTGGTGCGAATTCTTCGGGCCAAAGATCGAAAGGCTTCAAACGCCTCATCCTTTGTGCCAAGGAAATTTACCCAAGTATACCTTGAAAAATCATCAACCATGACAAGGGTATACCACTTATTTCCCAAACTTTGCACTTCCATGGGTCCCATGAGGTCCATATGAAGTAGCTCAAAGCACTCAGTAGTGCGGTTGTGGGTAGAGATAGCTGGGTGAGGAGATCGAGTTTGCTTTCCCATTTGACAATCTCCACAAACTCTCTTGTCAATCTTGGGTAGACTATCTATGCCTCTGACCGCCTTAATTTGAACCAACTTTTCAAGGTTTCGAAGGCTGGTATGACCAAGTCTTTGGTGCCATATATCAATCTCGTCATGGGTAGAAGCACTTAGACAAGACTCAGTGATGGCATAGCAGTTGTTCTTTGCACGAGCAGCGGTGAGGATGCACTCTCCTTTGGTATTGTACACTTCACAGCTTTCTTTGTTGAACTTAACGTTTAGCTCATCGTCACACAGTTGACTAATGCTTATGAGATTAGCACACAATCCATCGACCAAGAGAACGTTTTTGAGAGCGGGTAGACCCTTCACATTCAACGTTCCACTTCCAACTATGCTTCCCTTCGCCCCACCTCCATATGTAACGGGGCCACCTGAATGAGGAATGAAGTCGATCAAAGAGTCTTTGGTGCCGGTCATATGTCGAGAGCACCCATTATCGAAGTACCACGTCTCCTTTGTCGTACCCTTAGCCACTGTGAAAGCAACATTGCAAATCACCTCTTCCTTTCTTCTCCACACTTGCTTTGGTTTAGTGTTCTTTGCTGCGGGTAGAACAGCTCTAATCCTCCAAACCTGTTTCGTCTTGTCATGTGTTAATTTAGAGATGGGTCTCCAAACTTGTTTTAAGACAACTCCGTTAGAGTTTAAATCGTCGACACGCTTATAGCAAAAAGGTTTGATGTGTCCCTTCTTCCCGCAATAATGACACACATAAGTTCGCTTGTAATGGGTAGAAGAAGTCTTCCTTTTCTGAGTGGTCATGCCCGCAGCAGGATTTAGCAAGGGAGTAGATCCGGACGAACGGTCCGGTTGAGTGGATTTAGTAGTAGAGTTGTATGCCTTAGACCGATTCGTGACATTTCGTGTAAAATTTTTCTTGTCACGGGTAGACCCGAGTTTAGTCATGGGTAGAGCAGCGTTAGAGACCGGTGTCAACAAGGACAATGAAGCAATTTTGGGTTGAGGAACCGTATTTGTACGTTTGAGAATTTTAACTTTTGAGGTAGAAGTCACATTGCCTTTGGATGCACGAGCATCCTCCGGCTTGACCCCATTTGTTTCAATAATAGTTTTGTCTTTAGCATGCACAAATTTAGAAAGCGTATAAGGAGAATCAGAGTAAACGGAATCAAAAGTTTCCTTAAACCCAAGCCCAAAATGCTTGGTGTTAACACAACCCAACATATTATCAAGCTTAGAGGTGTCAGTATTTAGTTTCTTGAAAAGACAATCAGCAACATCAAGTTTATCTTTCACTTGGTAGAGTTCCTTGGTGCGCATAGCATAGCCTTCCTCCATCTTGGCAAGAGAGTCCCTCAAGAAATCTTTCTCCGCATCGTCCTTCTTCACAATAGCCTCCAGCTCACTTGCCTTCTTCAGCGCCCTCTCCAACTCCAACTTCACAATCTCGAACTCCCTCTTGCTCACCCTCTCAGCATCAAGGGTAGAGTCAGCTTTCTTCTTGGTCATGCCCCCAGCCAGAGAATTGGGGGTAGAACTAGCACCCTTTCCAGTTACGCCTGCAACCACAGAGGTATAACAAAAAATATTTTCATGAGTAGCCAAGTCAGCTTGATCTACCTCGAACTCTTCATCACTCTCATCATCAATAGCACTTAGGAGTGCATTAACTTCATTGGGCTCTACCATCTTTCCCTTGTCATCTTCAGAGGAGTACAAGGCATCATCACCATCAAACACCAAGTAACTCACATCCATGTTGTTCTTCCGATGCAAGTTAGGACATTCATTCTTCACATGCCCCATCCCCTTGCACTCAAAGCATTTGATTCGAGACATGTCCTTGCTGGGGGCGCCACTAACGAATTTCCGACTTGGGGTAAACCCACTGCGGTTGGTGGCGGGTGGAGTGGAGAAGGAATTCCCAGGGCTCCTCTGATTTCGAAATTGCTTGAACCTCCTCTTCCTTTTGATATCTTGACGAACAAGGTAGATCACGGCATCTTGAATGGCGATGAACTTGTCGGGATTTGGGGAGTCAAGAAGAGAAAGGGCCTCACTTTCATCATCGGAGTCTTCGGCAAGAAAAGCATTACTCTCGGTAGAGTGAGGAGAGTGGGTAGAGCTGGCCTTGTTGGGGGTAGAGCTAGATGCGTTCTGTGAGATAGCTAAGGCTTTCATGGAGTTTTCAAATGGAGCCATAGAGTAAGATTTGTCTTTCAACTTCAAGTTCAATTCGTAGTTCTTCAAGTGACTCATTATCTCGTTGTAATCGCCCGATAGCCCAAGCTTCGTGTCTTCCATCGTAGTAACCTTGACGCTAAACTTCTCGGTAACACCTCGCAAAACCTTGGTGCAGATGAGTGGTGGGGGTATGGGATCTCCAAGCTCTTGGCATTCACTCACAATAGCCATGATTTTGTTGAAGAAGGAGTCAAGGTCTTCATCTTCCCTCATTTCGAGCCGGTGGAAGGTAGTGGTAAGTCCTCTAATCTTGGACCTCTTGATGCTATCACTCCCTTCACACATGCGCTCCAAGGTGTCCCACACATGCTTGGCCGAAGTGAGATGTCTCACCACTGAGAACATGTGGACATCGATGAGGTCAGTGATAATGTGGATGGCCTTGGAATTGAAAGTGGCGGCTTCATGTTCGGCCGTGGTCCATGTAGACTCATCCTTTGCGACCGTGTCGCCATCTTTGTCAACTATAGTTGGTGCTTGCCAACCGTTCAACACAGCACCCCACACACGTGAGTCCACGTTCTTCAACTTCAACCTTGTCTTGCTCTTCCAGTAAGAGTAGTTAGTAGAATTGAGGATGACGGGCTTGACAACGGTGAATGACTCCATCGTAGAATCTCTTCCTAGGATCACACCAAAGGTGGTGAACTGGCTCTGATACCAATTGAAATTGTGTACTTTGTACTTTGTTCTACCTAGAACTAGATTGTACAGGGTAGAGTACAAACACTTAACACAATTTGGAGATTCTAAAAGAAAACTCTTTTATATAACTTGTAAAGGGTGGAACCACTTACAAACACATCTACAAAATTCTAGCGAATCTTGTAGAAAGGTCAACACGACCAAAAACTAAGTCTACGAAGAACTAATCTAGCGATGCGTTCTACTAAGACTAAACTGAGGGTAGAACCGGAGCTTTCTAGCGAAGTCTCTCGGTCTACAAATTTTCTCTCTCTAGAAAATGTCAAATCAATGCGTGAATAGTGAATTCCAACAACCCGCTATTTATAGGTGTCGAGAAATAGGGTTTCCGGAATTCACGCTTAATGGGCCGAGCCCAAAGCATCTTCATGGAATATTCGAGATTCCAATTCGATTGTACTTGACGAACCCAGCTCTACGCACCGCCACACTAGCGTGTTCTTCGTGCTTCGAGCTGGTGGTGGGCATAGCTGGAATACTTAGTATTTTCCATTTGACTATCATCCTTCTAGCGAAGTCTTCTAGTCGCACCCGCAGCTGGTTTCATTCCTTAGCAGTCATTCGTCCAGCCCTTATGTGTAGCTATGCTTGCACCGCGTCCGTCAAGGTGTTAGCTCTGATTCAAGGTCTTCACGGTAAGCCTTGAACTCTCTGATTGGTAGTGCGTTGGTGAACTCGCATTTCACTCTGATCCACGTTGAACCACGTTGGTGAAATAGCTCGCTCAATGCTGACGCACTGATGTAACTCCATGATGCTTGTAGAGCCTAAGTCTGTTTGCTCCATGCTGATGAACCGTGGTCACACGTTGAGCCACTTGTTAATTCCACAGTTCAACAGCTCGTACTACGTTGACCTAGCAGACTTGTATGAATTAATGAATAGAAAGCATACAAACATGAAACATGAAGTTACTACAAAACAAAGTGTATAGTTCAACGTAGTTCAAACAAGAACAACGCGGTTCTATGTTGAACTAGGAAGAACTACACACTAACAATATCATGTATATATTCTTAATTCATAATTCATTAAATATGTATCATAAAATTATGCACATCATTTCAACCAATTATGCAAAAAAAAAAATATATTCTTAATTTTCATATTTTTTTTGGGGTAATCATGGATAGGGGCAATAGTAATAGTAGTATTATAGATACTACTCATTCTTTTTCCTAATTATTAGATAGGGCCATCTGCCGATAGTACCCTTTTTTTTATTTCAGCCAAATATATATTACATAAATATATAAAAGGGTAATTTTGGATAAAGGGAAGTTTTTAATGTTTCATTAAAACTAAATGACTCAGTTTTTCCTAATTACGAATAAAAGCAGATTTCTTAATTTTTTTAATTTACACGGCGGTTATGAATTATTATTAATTATATTAATTATATTTTTTTAATTTACACGGTGATAGTTATTACACTGGTTTATAATTATAATTATAAACTACTCTAATTAATAAGAAAATTTAAAAAATCAAACATTAAATTGTAAACAATAATTTTTGCGGTATAACTTAAAATATTATAAACTATATTACCCCTTCTCCTAAATAGTTCTATATAAAAACTCAAACCTAAAATACCTAAAATTTTCTCCGTTCTATGGTAGTATGGAAGTGAACCTTTTTTTTTCTACAGCTCTAGGCATTGATTTCAGTAATTGAACGTGCTGAACAATTTCATACATAAAAGAATCTTCGTCGGGCGACTATTGAACCAAGAACAACAACCATCATCTTGCAAAGAGAATCTACCGGATCAATCCCAGCAAGGTGAGAACAAGATTTAAATTCGATGTGAACACCCAGATCTATATTAATAAAGCTTCGACAATAAATCACCAAAATTTAGATTTCACACAGATCCATGTGATTTTGATTGGAAATTTCGGTTTAAAAAATTCGAATATCCACCCATATATTATGATTGCATGTTGATCATAATATCTATGATATTTTTAACTCAATTAAATAGGATTTTTATGGCTCTGTGTAGACATTCTCTTCTCAAAGAACTAAAAGTTTTCAGACATTTAGATAAGAAATTGTAGAAAGAAACGACATAGCTTATGCCATCAATTAAATAAATCATGTAGTGGTTTTCTAATAGATTCGTGATAGGATCTTCAAATTGTTGTGCACGCAGAACAAGAATTGGAATTTTTGATAAAAAAAATCTGTATTGTGTTAAATTTATTTTGTTATTTTTCTTATTTATTTTTGCTTGAATGGGTTGTATGAGAGATATGTTAAAGATGAGGAGACAACAAATATCATATGTGATGTTTTTAAGTTGCTGATGAGGTGACTATTTGCATTGAAACTCTATTCCAACTTAATTTTTTTTTCCATTTATTATTTCATGCCACATTTTGAAACTTTTCTTCTTCTTTTTGGTGTTAGATATATGTACCCATGGTCTGTTGATGTTAACTTAGATAATGCACAAGATATTATAATGGCTACCGATCAGTACCTATTAGGGAGAGTAAAACATTTGTGTGAATATGTCATTGCACATGTACATAACTGATTCCAAAATATATCTAATTTGCAAACAACGTATAGAGTTGTTGCATTCTTATGAAATTATTGTTTGTCTATGATAGATACTAGATAGATAGATGTGTGTATTCTATATATTGCATTTTTATAAAACTATTGTTAGTCTATGATAGATATTGGATAGATAATGTTTATATTTTATATGTTGCAATTTCAAAAAACTATTTTAATCTATGATAGATACTGAATAATTACTTTTAAGTGTGAATTGGGCAATACTGTCTCATCGGGCGGTGAGAGTGTAGCAGGAGGTGGTGGCGCCATGCATAACTTGCCCTCTCTACCACAAGCTATTGAGGAAGGACATCACAATTGTCGACTTTGGGTACTGCAACATGGTGGCCATGAAGTAAAGCCTCGAGAAACGAGTGTCCGTTTCCAAGCATGACAGACACGGAGGGAAACGGGTGTGAACATCGATTACTCCGGTACATATTCAACCCTCAAAGCATCCTACAACGGCACCATGAAAATGTGGGACAAGCGCTACGACCCGGGGAATTAATGTGTTGAAAAAATGTGTCATAACTTATACATGTGGTATAGACTTTAATAGATATGTACATGTATATAACAAACACAACAGTATATTACGTAGACTATACTATGTTTAAAGATATAATACTATGTTAGATAATATATAGTTTGTAAATATAAGTTCAACAACTCAGTTTAACTCAACAGTATGTAAAAACATTAAATTACAAAAGATGTTTTGACATTTCATTCACAACCTTCTAACGCTGATTATATATTGTTTTATATCTCTTGAAAATCTATCATAGATATAAACCGGTGACAATTCATGCATACATGGACCAACATGTTTAATAATTCGAAAAACATTACATCATCTGAATATCTATGATAGATATAATTAAATGGACTTACTATTAATGCATACACGAACCAACAAAGTTTAACAAGTAAAAAAAGACCTGAACATCTATCATAGAAGGACCTGGACATTTCAACTCTAAAGAGTTTCAGCTTAAATCATAACGAATGGATGCTAAAAAATAAATAATAGATACTCCACTATTTGTCTGTGCTTGTAATCACATAAATAATCAATAAAATATCTTATGAATCTATCATAGATATTAACTATCTTTCAGAAATCTATACCAGATACAACTAAAAATCGAATATTTATCAAATATAAAATAAACACCACAAAATTTCATCATACATTAAAAAATTATCAGCCGCAAACTCTATCATAGATATTAACAACTTGCCTATAAGCACATTACTAATAAGATCTTGACATATAAATCTATCATAGATATGAAACTATCATAAATCTAACATATAATCATGACATTCATATTGCAACATACAATGTAAATAGATGCAATATCAATCACATATACAAGATGTACCATCCAACATTATTGAAGACAAAATGACTCATTACTAATTGCAGTAATTACATTAGACATTAGAAACTATTGATGTCAGATGAACCACAATATCCACTAAGACCACATGGCACGCACAAAAATAGAGATAAAAATTTTGTTGGTCCCATAAATGTAGTCTTTTTTCGATTTAGTCCCACATACATCCGCATTTTCAATTTAATCCCAAATATGTCGAATTTAGTTTCAATTTAGTCCTTTTTGTATAGAAATTTCAATTTTCGTCAAAATGTGTCCATAGATGCTGACTCAGCGCCACGTGTCAGCATCTCATTGGTCAACGACATTTTTCTTTTCTTTTTTAAAAAGTCGTTGACCAATGGGATGCTGACACGTAGCGCTAAGTCAGCATTCATGGACACTTCGTACAAAAAAGACTAAATTGAAACCAAATTCAACATATTTGGGGCTAAATTGAAAAGACGAATATATGTGGGACTAAATCGAAAAAAGACTACATTTATGGAACTAAAAAGTTTTTTATCTCCACAAAAATATCATAGCAAGAAATACATTAGGTTCAAAATATGATAGCAACCCACTATTATCATAAGGATTAACATTTATCAAAATCAGTTTTGTATTCTCACATCTTCTCGCACCTTACATTCAAATAATAAGTATGAAGCCGCTGACCACTCTTTTTTACCGTGTCACCTTGCACCCAATGCTAGTTTTTTTAGTAGACATGAGCATAAAAAAATAGACATTATAACATAAATCAAAGTTAAGTTCTTCTCATAGACATTTAAACAAACACTTTGAACTCAAATGTTACTTTCGTGTCTGCAAACCAAAACTCAGTTCTCATGGATTCAAAAAAAGATATATCACTTTCCTTTTCTTCATTCAACACTAGTGGAGAAGATGCGATAGTCGGGCTCGAAACGCCCCACAGTCCCGTCAAAAACATCATTTGCAATTCGACCATGTCTATCTCGATGCCCTATCCTCCGTCCAACATGTACTAGCCTCGTCGGCGTCGCCATAAATCCCGTCGGCAAGGATTTTCTTCGAAACAAAGGCATTCCTCGCCTTCCTCTTCTCCATCACCCTGCCTGGAACCTCCAGCCCTACTACGAAAACATCTGGTCAAATATTAGAGATTCATTAATTCTCTTGTTTAATAATGATGAAATGTTTAATAATGTGTAAGGATATTTTAGACTTTAACACATATTAAAAAGTGCCCTTAATTAATATTTATAAAATATGAAGACCTTAATAATTAAATATGTTAGAAAAATACAACCCTTTAAAATGATCTAAAAAGTATGGGAGTTTGATATAATATTAGAAACCAATTGCCCCCAAACTCTAATATTATGCACATCATTTCTATTCTTATTTTTTCTTAATACTTATTAAAATTTTACTACAATTATAAACTTTTTAACTTAAAAATATAAATTTATTCATCATTTGACGCTGTAGAACAAAAACAAAACTAATGACCAGAAAACAATCAAATTTTCTGACCAGAAAACAATCAAACGACCTTCAGAAATTTGAATTCGTTACCAATCATTTAAGGTTTATCACTTATGGGCTATGGCAATAAAATATGAGAATCATAGAAGGAAATTTTGGAACAAATATAGTAAACTTATAAATTCATAGTTTTTCATCACTAAGATAGACCACCAATATTCTAGAGATCAATTCAAATCCGTGATCTTGTGTGAATTAAATGTTGGATGGAAGCAAAAACTATAAATTAACGATTAATGTTTCTTTCCCCAAATGGATATAACACCGTCATCGCTCCCTGAAGCCATCATGTGGGGGTTCGTTGGGTTCCAACTAACACACTTGACAGCCGCAGAATGCCCAATTACTAACTCGGAAATCAACTCTCCGGTTAACCGGTGCCATATATAAACCTACAAATACATGCACAATAACCGTTATATAAGTTCAAACACGAGATATACATCATCAAAAGTGCCAACGAAAAAGAAAAGCAATAACATATATATTACCCGTGAATCCTCACTTGCGCCAGCAATATATCCATTATCTATTCCCCCTATACACGAACGAAAACATCTGTTACAACCTTTATACTCAGCTAGGAGCTTAATGAAGCCGTCTGTATTCCACAAGTGAAGCTCCTCACTCGACAGGGTAACAAGCAGCAACTTTCCATCTCGAGACAGCGAGAATGAAGTTATTTTACGATCCTCCTCTATGCGTTTCTCGGACTTAGATTCCGATCCAAACAACAATATCGTATTTTCTTTGCAAACACTAACTATAATAACTTCCTCATCGTCATTACTATTAGCGGGAATGATTCCCATGTCAACATCATTACCACCGACAATTAGCCTATCTTTATGGCATTCTAACTCGTTTCCTTCCAAATCCCACACGCAGATGCTTCCATCATTCACACCGGAAATTACCTTCTTCCCATCAGGCGAAATCGCACAAGAGACGAGATCGATGTTGTTGCTTTTTTGGTATATGTGAAGGCACTGCCCAGAGTCAACATCCCACAATCTGACCACTTCATCCACTCCACATGTAACAATTTGGTCGTCATTAGGGCTCCATGAAATACACGATACCGGCTTTTGGTGACCGGTTAATCTATGTTTCAAACAAACGTGAAGACCATCGAGCATCACCTACCAAAAACATAAAACGAGACTAAAAACCATTAACAAAATAAAACAGAGAAGTTGCAGTATAATAATATATACCTCCCACACTACGACGAGACAATCGCCAGATGACGAGGACAGATATTTTCCATTGTGAGAAAACTGCAAACACCGAATTTCATCCCTGTGTTCCAGCAGTACCTAAAAAACACAATTAAGAGAATATATATAATTATGAATTCTTTCTGAGAATTAGCAACTTCAAATCCATTAAATTCAGTTTAATTCAGTCAATTTCAGTTTAATAGAGAAATTGAAATATTACCTGCAACCTTTCACTAGGGGTGTGGTCTCTCGCACCATGATAAGCGTCCACCAATCTCCACCTTTCCGGAATTACGAGTATCTCACGCAATTGATTCAGCGTGTTTTTGTTACATTCAAGCCTCGACTTTTTCCTAGAAGCTCTAATAAGTGAATTAGTCGGTTCATATGCTAACAAAGCACACATGGACTCAAGCTTCGCTTTATCGGGTATATGCGGAAATAGTTCTGTCTTCATGATAGAGAAAGCATCCACAACCTTATCTTCATCCACAAGTGCAATATACTTCTGCTCCAATATCACTAGAGATGCCGACTTAATCATGTTTTCATCCTCTTCTCCACCGATGATATTATTATTGCGTAACACCGAAAGGCCCTCGTCCCATTTACCTTCGATTATTAATCGAACAAACGAATCCACATCGTAGTCACCCTCAACACGTTTCATAACATCAACCGTATATCTATCAAACTTTTAAATCAATTAGTTTTGATGCTTGGTAAGCTAGTAAATAAAATTCAACAACATTCAACAATTAAGAAAAACAAATCACGTTAAATCACAAATCCCTAAATAATTGACTGTACCCATTTTCACAAAAGAAATAACAGGAAAAAAATTCGAATATTAAACCCTAGGTGGAGATATTACCTGAATAGCAAATCGTGTCAAAAAAAGGAGGTGCGACAACCGGAGACGGAGGGAATATATAAGTGTTTTTTACCGGGCAATAGCCTCGACCAATTAAAATAGTCGGCATTATACGGAATTACGGATACACAATCACTACCGAATAGTATTTTTGCATGTTGAAATTGAGTGTGGGCAACAACTTATTTTTCGTCAACGAAAAAGAAAACGTGTTTCACCAATTACACTACACTCAATTAGGGTTAAGAAAATTTTAAATAAGATTTATTTGGGAAAGAATTTACTAACAAAAAGACACTACCCTTTTTTCCGTCCCTTTTCTTTCTTTCTTTATTAGTATTTATTTATTTATTTATTTATATGTTAATTCAATAATTTTTTTGGCAAACGGATTTGAGATCCCAACAACACATCGGAGAAGGACTGTTGCAGAGAATCTGGTTTCGAAAGGTATCTCTCTACCTCCCTCTCTCACACACACTTATATCGACATTGATTCAGTATTTGAAATTCTGCAGGGATTAAAAATTCTTAATTTGATTTGGTACGAGGAGACTGGCGTTGACTAGAATTCCTCATTTTTCTACTCTCCGTGCTTTAGATTTTCGTCTATAAATTGATTGTGTACGTTTGTTGCTGTGTTTTTTTATTTTTAGTTTATTCGCATCATTATCTGTTCTTATCTCTACGGTTTTTGGAGTGTAGTGCTCTGTTAATGAAAACGTGGAAGTGTCGATGCTTTTTCGAAGTCGGCTACTGTTTATGTACAACTAGTTTTTCTATGTAGTTTGTGCGATTCACATTTTTCATTCGAATTCTCGGATGCAATTTCGTTTCTCGGTTGTATCGATACAGAAAAATCTGGGTTTAGATTTGCTTTTCTTATAATTTACCGGAATCAGTCATTCTTTTTCTCGTTTTTTCGTGTGTTTGGTTGATAGGTTTTGAGATTTTCTGTTGATAAATTGGGTTTTTGATGGGAAACAAAAGCTCGACAAACTCCAGGGATAACTGGAGGCAATCTTCTACTTCCCGGTCTAGTTCTTCGTCCGGGTGGCAGCACGATAATGGTCAATCGACGTTTTCACAGTACGCTCAGAATTACCCCGTGCAGGATAATCCTAGTCCAGCAGGATACCCACCGTCAAACTATGCCTCTCATCATCAAGATTACGAGTTTCCATCCCAACCTTACAATTACGAAACTGCCCATCACAACCCACCTTCATCCCAAACGCGCCCTCCTCAGAAGAAGCTCGACAGAAGGTATTCAAGGATTGCAGACGACTATAATTCGTTAGAACAGGTACGTTTTTTGTGTGTACAAGATTGTGAGTTTTATTAATTTTGAGCCTACATAGTATGTTTCAAATCGTATCTGAGAAAAATCGATATCACACTCTGGTTTTTTTTTATTCGTTTTTTGGAACAACCAATTAGAATACAAGGTAGCTTGTGTAAGTTGTAAATATCCTTTTGGATATGTTTCAGAATAGCAAATGAAGTTTTGGACTTATTATGTCAATTTCCTATGAGAGAATAGATCTATTACTATTTTATTATCTCTG
Organism: Euphrasia confusa; assembly: GCA_954870475.1. Classification (NCBI taxonomy): domain Eukaryota; kingdom Viridiplantae; phylum Streptophyta; class Magnoliopsida; order Lamiales; family Orobanchaceae; genus Euphrasia; species Euphrasia confusa. Next base: position 27,293,464 of record OX940967.1, read on the forward strand.
AAATGGGTAGTTACTAGTAAGTAGTGGAGAGTAATTATTTATAGAAAATGTTGAAGACCTTAACTTTTAATTGAAATGAATGATTCGACATTTTGGATTTACATGTCCTGAAGCTGGAATCTTGATTTTGCCTGTCCTTCCAAATAAAAAACACTAGTACAATTTATATAATCTGGTATCATGGTCTAAAGATTCTTGATTTTCTGTTTCAAAATGATCTATATATTGAACTATTTATTGTATGTAGGTTACTGAAGCTCTTGCACGTGCTGGTCTTGAGTCTTCCAACCTAATTATCGGGATTGATTTCACCAAGAGCAATGAATGGACAGGTTGGTTTTTTGCTGTTAATCATTACATATTTCATGTTGATAACGTTGGTAAAAAAATGTGAAGAAATATGCTGACTTTTGTACCTTTTTAGGCAAAAGGTCGTATAATGGTCGAAGCTTACATCACATTGGAAGTGATCCGAATCCCTACGAACAAGCAATAACTATAACTGGGAAGACATTGGCTGCTTTTGATGATGATAATTTGATCCCCTGTTATGGATTTGGAGATGGTATCAATAATTAGTAAACCTGTAGTTTCTTAAAATGATAGTAATTGACTTGCCCGGGAAATAATGTTGTTTTTAAAAACCTGTCAGCATCGACTCATGATCAAGATGTATTCAGCTTCTTTCCGGATGAGAGATTTTGCAATGGATTTGAGCAAGTTTTAAGTCGATATAGAGAACTTGTTCCGAATCTGAAACTGGCAGGTTTATGGAATTCTTGTTTTATCCTATCTCGTGGAGATTAATATTGGGAAATGAATTTCTAAGCTTCAAGCTTTCTTTGTGCAGGGCCAACGTCATTTGCACCAGTAATTGATATGGCTATGACTGTTGTTGAGCAAAGTGGGGGTCAGTACCATGTTTTATTGATTATTGCAGATGGACAGGTTTGTTAACTTGGATAAGAATATACTGTACATATGTTGTCTTTTATGAAGTTTTTTCTTCATATAATTAGAGGAATGTGATAATGAATCAATTACCACTATTCAGGGTTTGTAATTTTCGAAAGATCTTGAATTCCGTAATCCGTAATTAGCCCTAGCAATAGTTTCCATTTATCATGCATGTGGATAAGGAAATAGGGATAATTAAAACGTGTGTTATAAAACATATTCAAGGTCTAGAATATATATGACATAATATGGCCTTTGTAATAAATTTGGTAATTATTAATCTGACTTGCAATTTACAAGTCAAATCATTTCGATATTTTAGATTTTGAAGTTCCGAGCTCACATTATCATTTCTGGAATAGCGTCATGAATGAATTTGTTCATTTGTGGTGTAAACTTGTTTGTTTCAATTTTTATCCATTTTGACGAGTATAATTAGTCTAAATTAGTAAATTAGTCGTATGGCTATGCTTTGATTGCTTTCTTTCTTCACACTTTGAGTTGACTATATTATGTCACAGAATATTGTTTCATTTTTTCTCAGGTTACCAGAAGTGTTGATACTGAAAATGGCCAGTTGAGTCCACAGGAGCAGCAAACTGTTCAAGCAATTGTTAATGCTAGGTGAACATTTTTAATGGATGATTACAGATACTGTCATTGTGATTTACTATATGTGTGTGTGTGTGTGTGTGTGTGTGTGTGTGTGTCTATATATATTTACAACGTATATTATGTTTTAAAATTACAATTATCCCTGTGAAGCCGTGACACAATTAATTTATAGGAGAGGGGTAAATCTGATAAAAACTCTATGTGATGAACCTCGGGTAATGTATTTCTCAAATTTTGGGATTGTAAAGTGATTTTATCTATACATTTCCAGCAAGTTACCTTTATCCATTGTTTTGGTCGGAGTTGGAGATGGCCCTTGGGATATGATGAAGGAATTTGATGACAACATCCCTGCTCGGGACTTTGATAATTTCCAGGTGAGTTCTTGATTCGTTTTATACATACAATATTTGTGAATTACTTTCTGTAATTTGCATTCTTTTCTCACTTCTGAGGTACTCTTGGGGATCTAGTTTGTCAATTTTACAGAGATTATGGCCAAGAATGTGCACCAAACTCGCAAGGAGACAGAGTTTGCTCTTTCGGCGTTGATGGAAATCCCAAGTCAATTTAAAGCAGCAATGGAACTAAATTTGTTGGGGTAATCTTTGTTTCACGTTAAATACAAAATTACCCCTGAACTCTTTTTTCTATTTACAATTAAGGACCATTATTTATGAAAATGGCTAATTACCCACTTTAGCACCTGTCTTATTTTCAGTCAATTAAAATAAAGAGAAGAAAAACTCATTCCTTAAGTAGAAATAGTCATTCTTATTTATGGGGCATCCGAAAATAACAGTGGCACCTTAAAAATTAACTCATAAAGTAAATATCCTCAAAACATCATCTTATTTTAATTGTAATTTTTTAACTTACATTTTACATTTACTAACAACTATTCACACTTTACTGCATTAAAGTAACAATTTTACTCTTGCTTTCTCGGTTAAAACCCATTTTTTTCTTAATCTACGCGTCTACCCACATATGACTATAATTATGTGATTGATCGAGTTACAGATTTCACTCTCAAGAGGGAGATAATTTTTTTAAGCAAGCACAAATCACGATGTGGTGTTTTTGATTTATAAAGTAACTTTAAAAGATATGCATAATTAAACTAAGCTCAGGGGTAGTTTCATAATTTATCTTTTAATATAAGTTTATTCATTTATGTGATGATTTAGTGGAAGGAAAGGAAATATTTCCGAGAGGATTGCTCTTCCTCCTCCCGTGTACGGTCCCACATTTGCCAGCAATCCGAAACCTTCACGTGCGAATACTTCTCAGCACGACAGCTCAAGTTCGTACTATGAGGCCAATATCCCTGCTAATGCAGCTCCTTCTGCTCCAAGCTCTAATTATGAACATCAGGTTCTTGTCAAGTTTATGTTTTTTAAATATATAGTCCCTCCGTCCCACAATTATTTGCACATTTTCTTTATCCGTCTGTGCCTTAATTGTTTCTCTGAGATTTGTGATGATATCCAGAATTAAACAAAAATCCTTAATCTGATGGAATTTGCTAACCGTCAAATTCTTACAATTACTTCGTCATATATCTATTTTTTTTTCTAAACAAGGGATTTAAGACACTAGCGAAATCTGCAAAATGTAATTCTTGAAGTGGTTTTTGTTACTTCCATTTTTTGTGTTTACGACAAACCTGTAGGGTAGTTTTTGTAACTATCCCTATTATTTTGGCATTTGATTGAGGTGAAAAATACCTACATAATTTGAACATCTTCAACAGATTTGCCCCATTTGCCTAACGAACCCCAAGGACATGGCTTTTGGATGTGGTCATCAGGTACAACACATTTGTTCGATACACTTATTTCCCAATGCTATGAAGCCGCGAAACCCCCCGATTTTAAAGATGATAATTATCATTTTTTTTTTCAGACGTGTTGTGAGTGCGGACAAGAACTTCAATCATGTCCTATATGCCGGAGTCCCATTCAGACCAGAATAAAGCTCTACTGATGAATTGCTCGATTTTATTCGACACTAACCCTAGCACCAAATTCTGGTATCTTCCGGTTTTTACAAACTTGGACACTGTACAGATGAAATATCACATTTTCACATTAGCCTCTTGTTTGCTCATTGTACATTTGGTAACACATTATTTCCAACACTAATGTGCATGCCCTCAATAACTAAAAATCGACACATTACTTCGATGCATTCATCATAAGACAACCACCAAAAAATTAACCGAGAAAAAAAAGTCATAACTGTACAGTTAATGCGTTTCACAACAAGCTCTCATTGTTCAGTAAAATCTAACTGCCCAAAGCACCTAAGTGAATCCAGAACTGAATATCTCACATTATCAGTTGCAACATCCACCAGCTTGAGCAACAGTTCCGTCTCTCCATCCGCCTGGACCCTGTGCCTGTCCGTAGCCGACTTTAATACCCGATGTCTGCAATTTTAAATCAATTAATGGTTCTCCTATTTCTTTTTACATAATAGAAAGAAACATAAAACAGAGACCAAACACAGTATCTATCAATCACTTACAGATGCATTCCATTAAACTAAGGGATAATTACAAAATCACCCCAAATTCTTGTGGCCATTTTACATTTACATCCCTCTTTAATTCTATGCATTGCAAATAGTCCACAAGAAAGTCTGAGCTATTTGTAATATTTTAGAAAGTTGGGGTAGTTTTTTTAAATATCCCTAAAACTCAGGTGCTTAGTTTACCTCACTGGATACATCAACAACTCCTTGTTGGATCTTCTCAAGTATCTTGGCGGAGGTCTTTACGAATGCCTCCTCGACATTTTGACCTGTTCGTGCAGATGCCTCGATGAATAAGAGCCCGTTTTCTTTGGCGAATTGTTCTCCTTCCTCTTTGCTTACGGCTCTTTTGTGAGCGAGATCACTTTTGTGTCCTACGAGCATGATTGTCAAGTTCGGGCTCGTATGCTGCCGAGCTTCTTCTAGCCACCTTGCAACATGACTAAACGTATCTCTCCTAGGAAACATAAGTAAAATTCCCACTTAAAACAGAACATAAATACAAAGAAAACGTGTTCGATTATTACCTGGCGATGTCGTATACTAGGAGTGCAGCGGCAGCCCCTCTGTAATACGATCGAGTGACGGACCTGAACAACTCTTGGCCAGCCTAATCAAACAATGAAATTAAAAAGTTACTTACAATCACAAATTAAAGAAACTGAAATTATTTATTAAAGAGAAAAAAATACAGTGTCCCAAATCTGAAGCTTAATCTGCTTTCCGTCTACGATGAGCATGCGAGCACCGAATTCAACTCCGATTGTGACATGATGCTCCTTCTCGAACCTCTTGTCGGTGAATTGCCAAAGCAAACAGGATTTACCAGCCCCTGCAAATTAATTAAACCAAAACAAGATTATATTAATTATATATATACATTTACTCTAATCGTTCGTTAGATGCAAACCCGTGTCGCCGATGATTATGTATTTGAACAGGTAGTCGTACGACATTGTTGGCAGTCCAACACACGGGGCAGACTTTTGCAAGACGGGACTATATATGTAATAATTATATATGTAGAGTCGACATTAAGATTTATCTACTTACTATATATATATATATATATATAATTTTAATTAAGTCTTAACATAGGAGACCCGGCAATTTATTAGATTTATCTAGTACCCCACTTTTTAATATTTAAACTTTTCTTTTTTTTTTCTCTTTTTTTTCTCTCCTATTTTAATATTATGCCGGAGTCGAAGCCGTCGCTGTCTCCGCAAAAGAGTTCAGTTGATCGAGCCTGCAAATGTAGAGTACACTCTACAAGGTGTTGAACATTTTTTGTTTTTTTTTTCTTGTTTCTGTACTTTTGGTGGTCTATGTGATATGAAATATGTGTGCCCCTTGATATATTTGAACACAAGCTTTGTTTTATTCATAAACTAAATACCAGCTACACTCTACAAAGGAAGTTGATCAATCGCTGGATCTTGTGAAATATGATGGGATCGTATGCGTCCGCGGGGATGGAATTTTAGTTGAGATCGGTCCGTAATCATAGTCACATATTTATAGAAATCAATTACTCCATGTGATGGTAATTTTTAGTAAAATCTGTGAAATTCCGAGCATCCCTTTTGGCAGAAGTGTTAGGTTGTGATGTTATAGGCATGAGATAAATGGAATATAATAAGCGAAAGTTACTCAGGTTATCGACCTACTCTACTGATAGATAGTTTTTTTCATCATTGTTCTCTACTTGAATTCTTCAATACAACTCAGTGAATTCTTCTTTGTTTTTATGTGGTTTGTATGCATTTTTTCAGTACATTAATTCTCTCTTGTGTAATTGAATTTTTTCGATGTATTTATGTATTAATTTTTGTAGGCATTTTAAGTGGATTTTAGTGATGATTTGGAGTTATCAATGTTGATTCTAGAGATGACAAAAATGATGGTCCAAGTTTTGTATTTTAAATTATTCTATCTTTAATACTATTTTTCTCTCTCTTTAATACTGTGTTCTTCTCAACTTACTACTGATTTCTTCTATTTATAACTAATTTGATTTACTTATTTAGCGAATTTATGATTTGTGGCGGTAGTTGTACTGATATAAGTTGATAGGGTATAAGAGAATCTTGATGAGGTATTATACTCTTTTTGGGTTCTTGGAATTTGTCGAATTCGGTCTTTTGTAATCTGACTTCTTTATTCGATTTTGGAACGGAGATACTTATGGGTTCGCAGTCAGACCTCAACACTTACAGAGATACCAGGAATATGCAAACATATACAAGGTTTTACTATCCTCTCTAATCACCATCTAGTTACCTCGAGTATTTTGTAATTGTTTATCCAGTAATTGAGGTGTTCTTTTTAGGAAGAAGAAGAGGAAAGGTTAGACAGGTGGGATGACTTTCTAGAAAGACAATGTGAGTCCGCTCGATCGAGAATGAATTCAGTCTTGGTATAGACACGGCGGCGGGCGAAGTGATGAATAAGTTAATCATATCCCAAGAAACAGTATCATGCTAATACAGAGATCACAAGTTTTCTCTACTTGCAAACATAAATCATACCACAGTCTCAATCAAGGTACGTATGAGATGAAATATATACTATAGTTTCGGGGTTTGTTAATTTGAGAAACAGGTTGATAATATGTAGTTCTTGATAAATTTTTAAACTGCTACTATAAGGGGTTCTTGATTATATTAACTATTTAATAAATTTTTGTTGCAGTTGAATATTGTGCAAACGAGCTGTACAAAGCCGCGAAATCGCATGGCCTAAGATGGGTAGCTCGTCTTCGTCTCAAGAGTTTGTTCGTGAGCGAAAGATACGCCAGTCGCCAGCAGATGAAGACTAAGGATTGAGAGCTTAGAGAAGTCCCAAGCCGAGATGAAAGCCCCCGCAGCCGCAGCAGCAGCAGCCCCCGCCCCTTCCCCTTCCCCATGATTTGCGACAATACGAATGTTGTGAGGTTAGGAATTATGATTGTAAATTAAACTTTGGATTTCTATACTTTTGTAGGTTGTTGAATTAAAACTTTTGTGTATGTTTGGTTGGTTTATGAAATTAAGTAGTATTGAAATTGCAGATTTGAGAATTTTAATTTTAATTTTTTTTTGTAGTGCTTGTGGTTTCTCACACAAATTATAGAAATTACTAATGATGGTTTGAAATTTATTTTACTATGTTTCATACTAATGTCTACTTTGTTGTTATATGTTGAGTTCTACTCTATTTTATATTTAGTTTTACTCTGTTTAGTATTATTTCTGAACGTTTGCATTTTCACATTTGTTGATTTAGTTATAAATAGAGTAGAATATAGTTAGAAAGAGAGTAGTATTATTTTATAAATTGAGAAGAACTTAATTCTAATATGTTTCATAATGAGTTCTACTCTATTGTATAGTGGTTTTTACTCGTTTTTATACTTCGTTCTACTCTTTTTTATACTTTGCTCTACATACTTTGTTTGAAATCTGTTTTTTTAGTTCTACGCTTTTTCATACTGATTTTTTAAAATGATGTATGGTTTAGGGTTTAGGTATAAATGTTTAGGGTTTAGGGCTTAGGGCTTAGGGTTTATTTTAGGGTTTAGGATTTAGAGTTTACAAATACAGTAGAATTCGTGAATAAATGGAGTACAATATGTACATAAAGAGAGTATAATCCACTACTAAATGCATTATAACTCATTAGAAAATGGCGCCGTCCTCGATTTAGGGTTTAGGTTTTAGTTTAGGGTTTAGGGTTTCTCGTTTAGGGTTTAGGGTTTAGAGTTTCTCGTTTAGGGTTCAGGGTTTAGGGTTTAGGATTTAGGATTTAGGGTTTAGAGTTTAGAGTTTACAAATACAGTAGAATTTATGAATAAATGAAGTAAAATATGCACATAAAGAGAGTAGAATGTGTACAATTGAAACAAACGTACACATTAGAAGCATCTAAATAAGCAGTTGTGTTTCAATCACTCCAAACAGAACAGAACAGAACAGAACAGAACCCAACAAAGAGAAAACAAGAATTTAATCCTCAACGAAATTTATGACAACTAAATTCATCCTAACAAAAATTGAATCTTTGACCAGAAAAAAAAATAAAGTCAACCATACCTCCGCAGGGAGGGGGCTTCTTCTTTCCTCAAAAGCTTGTAACATCGTCCATCCACAAAGCTCGAATTTGGGGTTAGTGTTCTAAAAGGCTTAATTTGTTCAGACATTAAAAGGGTGAAAAGAAGTTACTGCGGGCCAAACTGGTAAATTCCTAGGAAAAACATTAAACCTTTAGTACTTTCATAAAAGTTGAATTTTATTAAACAATTAAAATTTTTATAAATTTGAACTTTACCAAAATTAATTATTTTTAATATTTAAAGTATGAAATTCTTTATTAAAAATGTATTTTAACTAAAAAATTATATAAACATACAACATTTATTTATAATTTTATTTTATTATATTTTAATTTTTCAATCAGATTTATTTAAAGTCCATCTTTTGTCAAAATTTGTTTATTAATTTGCATTTTATCAAAGTTTTGGAATGGAATTGTAATTTTTATGAAAATTTTAGGGTTAAATATTAAAATACGGCAAGAGTAACATGAAGCCAAAGGGTGAAACTATGACACACACAGCGTCCAAGATCCATTCTCCGACTTCTCCCTCCCTCTCTTTTTACACCCTTTTTAAGCATTATACATAAATATTTTGTTAACGTTTAAAAGCAATTAACACTTTGAGAAGATCCTTTTGTATATAAACAGTGACGTAGATACTTGGTCCCAGCATTTTTAAAAAAATTATTTTTATACTCTAATTTTTATATATTAAGATAATTAATTATAACTTACTTAAAAATAATTGGATTTAATTGAGATATTGTTGAAATATTGATGTCTTATAAAAAAAATAAAACAATGATATTAATTGTTAAAAATATTACTTTTTTAAATACTCAATCCAAACTTTAGAAAAAAAATATAATATCAATATTGATTAATTATTAGTACACTTGTTTATCAATTAAAATTCAATTAATAAAATTATAATTTAATTAATTTAATTTTAAGAGTTTGAAAATTCTCTTTCAAAAGTGTTCTCAACACAATAAAATTAATTAATCATGGAAATATGTGAAACTCAAATATGTGAAACTCACGTGACTATCATGGAAAAATAATTATACCTTTTGTATTTTTGATTTCGAAGAATTCAAACCCTAGCCAACATAATTATTACACAATTAACTATTTTTGTTCATAATTATTAAATAATATGTTATAATTATAATCTTATGTTTGTTCATTTTTAAATAAATATATTTGTTTTGTTCTCCAAATATTATTATTTTTGTTTTTCCATTCTCCTACATAAATATTATTTGTGTGCTTTTATATATATATAATTTGTTTAAATATAAATATTATATATTACTTATTCTCCAAGCACAATTATTATTTTTTTCTTATTTTATTTTTATATAATATTGAATACACATCAATTTTTAAATGGTTTTATTTTAATCATCTTTCAAGGTACAAAATTATACTATTTTATTCTCAAAATATTTTCCAAGGTGCTCCACACATATAATTTATATATAATCTATATATTTTTTATTTTAATATAAAACATTATTAATTAATAATGCTTTACAAAAATTTTAATATAACATGAGTATCATGGAAAAATAAAAAACCCTTAAATTAATTATTTCATAATTAATTAATCAAAACAAAAAATCACAAAAATAAAGATTAATATCCTTAAATTAATTATTTCATGATTAATTAATCACTTAAACATTTAGATTAATATCCTTAAATTAATTATTTCATGATTAATTAATCACTTAAACATGTAGAGCGGAAAACAACAAACTCAACTGAAATTAAATGAAGATTAACTTATCACACATGTGGAGCTTCCAAATCAAAATTGTTTTTTTTTTAAATTTGCCTCTCTGGCTAATATTTCAGCTTACTATATAAAGTGCAAGAATTAGAAGACACTAACAGAGAACAACGAGAGAGTCCAAAATAAAAAACGAGAACCCGATGTTTGGGATCGAGACGTTCCCGAAGAACGTGAGGGTCTCAGTCGCCATGAACCCTTGCGTTGAGGAGGAGTTGCTGTAGGTGTACAAGTACTCGCACTCCCCAGCCCCACCACAAATCGACGAGGGGAGGGTCCCGCAAATATCGCTCGAGCGCGAGGTCTTGGAGAAGGACAACGAATTCGCGGGGTCGAATATAGGGCTCGGCTGGTCGAAGCACTGCTCGCAGGGCTTGCATTGGGTCCAGATGAGGTCGCTCCCGGTGTCGAGTATCGCCGAGTAAGGCAATGGGGGAGTGCCGATGGAGAGTTCCATTAAGAACTCCCCTGTTCCGGGGTGGATGGGGGACTCGATTGTTGACTCGGATGATGCGGCTAGGGCCATCGAGTGGATCCGCTTGTTCCCGCTGGCCACGGCCCGTCGGAAGAGCTCGAACTTGGTGATGTTCCCGAGGCCCGAGTCGACGTGCTTTAACGTCACCTTGAAGCTCATTTGGGCGCGGGGTCGAGCAAGTGCCGAGAGTGAGTGGTGGTGATTGTGAGCATGAACATGGTGAGAAGTAGTGAAGGTATGATGATCCACATTGGAAAAGTGTATATGGAATGAATGAATCAAATGGTGAAAATATATATGGAGAAGAACAAGGCAAATACCCTCTTAGCTAGTCTTTTAGGTGGTTGTTACGGAGTATGTATATATATATATAATAATTATATTAATTACATATCATGATAATTATATGCAACCACCTATTTAAAACAAGTCCTTATTCAATGATTTCCAACACCTCATTAAAACAAGTGCTTGTCCAAATAGCGGCAAAAAAAATATTTTTGAATTTATTGAGAATCAAAGATTGATTTTAAAGGGCGGTTAATGTAAGTGTTGTAAACAACTCTACCTATAAAATACGGATTGAGGGAGCAAATACGGATTGAGGGAGCGTCCAGTGCACTTTTGCACCGGACAATAGCAAGTGCAATCTTGCACCATACACGTGTATACTAAATAATCTAACGGTAAATAAATGATAGTGTTTTGTTGTTTTAATTTGTTTTTTTTGCTTAATTTATAATAATAGTATCTTAATGTTTTAATTTATTTTGTTTACAGATTATTAAATAAATGATAGTGTTTTGTTTTTTTAATTTGTTTTTTTTTGCTTAATTTATAATAATAGTATCTTAATGTTTTAATTTATTTTGTTTACGCAATTTGTATTTTTTTATTTATTCAGATAATATTTATAAAAAATATAAAATCATACAGAATATATACAAAATAATTATATAATTAAATTCAAACACTAAATCTAAATTAAATTCAAAATTATATATAAATTTTTATAGGTTGAACCTCCAAATTTAAAATATTATTTAGAATTATTATAATATATTTAATTATATTATTTAGATTGAGTATTTGAATTTAATTATATAATTATTTGATAATATATCTTGTATTATTTTATATTTTATATAAATATTAACTGAATAAATAAAACAACAGCGTAAAGAAAACAAATTAAAACAACAAAACACTATCATTTATTTACCGTTAGATTATTTAGTATACACGTGTATGGTGCAAGATTGCACTTGCTATTGTCCGGTGCAAAAGTGCACTGGACGCTCCCTCAATCCATAAAATACTCTCTCCTATTCATATTAAGTATTCATATTAAGTGTCGTTTTGAGTTTTTTTTTCTTTTTACTAATTAAGTGCCGTTTTGAGATTTATTGACAAATTATAACCTTATTAATTGTTCCTTATTGATTATGGATTCATTTTATATTCATTTTATATTAATATAAATTGTAAAGAAGTGATGGTATGGATGAACAATGAGTGTTGAATTTATAACATTTAATAGGGTTAAATTAGGTACTTTATTTGTTTATTAATAAATGTGCAAAAGTTTATAACGACACATAAAAAAAATGAAATGGAAGGGCGGTTAATTTAATTTAAGTGTTGGAAACAACTCTACTTATCAAATATGGTCAAATGAATACAAAGTACAATAAATATGTACTACAATAATAAATTCTAGGTATAAAATATATAGTTTCTAAAAAAAATAAAATATATTTCTACATGAATGAACTAATATTTCAAGAGTGCATAAATATACATCTTAGAATTTCAGAGCAATTTTTTTGTTAAGACTAAAAAATAATTATGAAGAATAATAATAAATCCAAAATAAACTTGTTTTTGAAATTCAACAAAGCTTTATTTTTGGAATTAAATTGCCATAGATGAATTGTACTACCAAACAACTTAATAATGACCAATTGCAAGTTAGGAATAGTTAACCAAAGAACCAAACATCACTAAGACACTTAACCATTATTTAACAAGTGATATCTCATCCACTCAATAATGGTATGATATAATGTATTTTTTTATCATTCCAATTCTTATAATATAGGTATAATTTTTAATTTCAATTTCTCATTCTTTATAATTCAATCTTTTCAAGTGCATGAGATATCTTTCATTTTTCAACAATATCAAATGGAAATTTAACAATGCATTCAAAATTGTATTGATTATTAAAAATGAGTGTGATATTCTGAAAATAACATTATGTTTTTTTCTTCCGGAAACTAATGATCATATTTTGACACAAATATTTAAAATATATGTACTGTTTTTAAACATTTATATAAATAAGAAGAAGAAGTTTGTAGGAAGAAATGTACTATAGTTTTTATAATATTATAACTTAAATAAATTTTCGCTTAAAATTTAATATTTAATTTTTTTAGATTTTTATTTATTAAAATAAATTTAAAATTATAATTATAGAATGATGTAATAACCGTTGTTTATAAGTAATAGTCCTTGTTTAAATAAAATGTTTTTATTAATATTTAGGAATAGTCCTTGTTTAAATAAATCGCTTTTATTAATAATTAGGAAAAATATGTTTACTTAATTTTAACATATTTTTGTGACTCGTGCCTTTCTCAGCTGGCTACCAACACTCGTGAGTCGTGAGAGAGCGGCACCACGACTCATGTTTGTGTTTTGATTGTGTAGTAGTATTTTTTTCGAAAATTATAGAATCAAATTTTGTTTGATTATATAAATTTAAATATCATTTTTTATTCATTTTAAATTTTAATTTATTTATTTTGCTAATCTCAAAAATGTAAAACATAATTTTTAATTAAATTTTGTGTTAAAGTATAATATATTTAATTATTTATTATTAAGATTATGATAAAATTTATTGAATTATTTTGTAAATATAAATAAATTGGTAGAATAAAGTAAGAAATATAATGTAAAAAATACTTTGTGTAGTGTTTTTGTAAATGAAAGATTAATAAATTAAAATAATAAGTAGGTGATAGAATAATAATATGGAAGAAATAGATTAAAATGAACGAATGATGAAATAATTATCATTATATACGGTCTTATTTTGAAACTATAAGAAAGTTAAATCTGGCGGCTCAAAATCATTGTGCTCCTTTTCTTTTGCTCAATCTTCGTGTGATATAGTAATCCACTGTACCAATTGGCCAACTAACGAGGAATCCACAATTGCGACTGCCTCACAACGACGTATCCAACAATTTTCATTTTGTTTTTTTTTTGTTGCTTTTATATTTGAGTATAAAATAAAATCAATATTTTAAATTATTTTTTCTTAATATATAAACAAAAAGAAATATTTTAAGCATTTGTGTGCTCTATCTTTATATTAGGAGACAAAGAGGACTATCGTTAAATAGAGGACCTAGTGTGTCGATATCAATGGTGACTCATTATTTTGATATATCATTTTTTAGGACAAAAAAAGATTATGTAAACACTTACTCAAAATCTCACTTATCAAATTCCATTTTGGAAGACACCATTATTTTTAGAATTCGTCATGTGATATGACTGATCCATGCATAATATCATGAAAAATGGATACAAATTTTAGACTAGGGTGAGATTAACCTTTTTCAGTGTTCGTTTTGGCAGTTCTGCAGTATTCATACAATACGAATGCAGAGGCAGACCAACGGATAGAAGTAGAAGAGTCGAGTGATCGACAAAACCCATAACTACATGCCACAAAAACACGAATATTGACAAAACAAAGAGTGAATGTGGGATCGATCTAATTAGGGTTCTTCCTATCCCATCAAACGCACAATGAGGCGAAAGACTCGATTTTGAACATCTTCAACCTCCTCAAAGTTCCTGTACATACACAGGACGCCTCCTACCTGTCACCGATCCAATCCCTCGAAACTCTTAATTAGGTTCTTATCATCAAACACAAACAGGAAAAATAAAGTTGACCAAGGTAAAAACAACCCCTACCTACATAAGTCGGTAACAAGAACAACAAACCTGGAATGTAAATTTGGTAGATTCCAGTTTTAGCATTATCGATCAGTACCAGAGACGACCCCTTCCCATCAACCGTCACTCCACCAGGCATCAGCTGAATCTCCGACCTCAAAAGGTCAGTCATTCTCTTTGTTACACATTCTTCGGAGTTATGAAGACTTCTTTAGGATGCAAACTCTGCAGCGAAACAAGTCTCTTAACCTCCCTGTTATGATGAAACCATCTGTCTTTGACTTTTTTCTGGAATTTTCAGTCTTCGTACATATCCTCCAAATATGCAATGTAGCGCTTCTCTTTTTCAGCCATTGCAAAGACAAATGACTGAACCTGGATAGGGGGCGAAAAAGGTTCAAGCAGAAAGGATGAAAGAAAACAAATAGAGATTCACAGAGTTCCATAAGAAACGTCAAGATAAATTCTATGTTAATTGCAACGTAATATATAAAAGAGAATTACGTCATGAGAATCGCCTTATCTTTTATAATAGGCTTAAAGAAGCTTAGTGCAATTGAAATCCCATTCCGGCAAAATGACGTTATTGAAATTAGTGATGCAATTAATCTACTCCATTTCTAGAAGCCTCCACAAATCTCCACTTTATTCTACAAGTGGAATTAATTAAATATTCAATTAGAATCTTCTACTCTCTTCAAGTAAGAGGGTGAAGTTAATAACTATAGACTAGAATCCTCCACTAGGTTCTTTAGTCCACTAGTAAAATTAGGACCTAGAACCTTCCTTGCTTAGTATAAATAGGACCTTGATGTCATTTGTAATATCATCCAAGAATTGTAAACAAACACTTCTAATAAAATTCCCCATTTTCTAAATACTACTTTTTCTAAATATTTCGGAGATACGTACTCCAATTCTAAAATATTTCTAACAAGTGGTATCAGAGCTCCGTTCGATCATCCAAGGCGATATGGCGTCATCCAACATCTCAATCACTACTCCGATGTTCAATGGAGAGAACTACGATTTTTGGTGCGTCCGTATGAAGACATGTCTAGAGTCCTACGACCTTTGGGATATAGTCGAAGAAGGGGTCACCATGCCGGAGGAAGAAACCGACAAAGCATCTTCGTCCGAGGTACGTAAGAAATTAAAGCAACAAAATGCTAAAGCTCTCTACCTCCTACAACAATCCGTTAGCGATTCTATAATGTCAAGAATTATTCAAGCTACTACTGCCAAAGAAGCTTGGAACATCCTTAAAGAAGAGTTTCAAGGAAGTGCTAAAGTTCGAACCATTAAACTACAAAGTTTAAGGCGCGAGCTTGAAAATCTAAAAATGAAGGATTCCGAGGCAGCTAAAGATTATTTCTCGAGAGTGATAGAAATAATCAATCAAATGAGATCTTATGGAGAAAAAGTCTCAGACGAGAGAATCATCCAGAAGGTCTTAATAAGCCTCACCGAAAAATACGATTCGGTAGTAGCGGCGATCGAAGAATCGAAGGATCTATCAACCATGTCCGTGGCAGAATTGATGGGTTCTCTGGAGGCACACGAGCAACGGCTAAATAGACGGCAAGAAAGTTCACTCGAGAGCGCCTTCCAGTCCAAGCTCAACGTCAAAGGAAACAAGCCGAGAAGTGGTGGACACTACAAACAAAGAAGCTCCGACAACAAAGAAAGGGCGAACTTTCCACCATGCGGGATTTTCAAAAGGACGAATCACTTGGGGAAGGACTGCTACCATCGAGGAAAGCCGCAATGCAAAAATTGCAAAAGGTTCGGGCATGCAGAAAAAGATTGCAGAGATAGAAAGAACCATCAGGCCAACTATTCTGAAGACCAAAAGGAGAAAGATAACATGTTCTACGCGTGTCACTCGGCAACGGAAGCAAAAGAAGAAGAATGGTTTATCGACAGCGGATGCAGCAACCACATGACATCCAACGAGGCCATCTTCCGTGAGCTAGACGACTCCGTCCGAACGAAGGTCAAGATGGGCAACGGAGAACTAGTGGAGACGAAAGGAAAGGGTACCATCGCTATAGAAACAAAGAAAGGTACACGCTTCATTAAAAATGTTCTCCTAGTCCCACGTCTTGCAACAAATCTACTAAGCGTCGGCCAAATGATGGAAAATGGATATGCCCTCCACTTTGAGAAGAATTATTGTCGTATCTACGACAAGAAAAATAATCAAGAAATTGCCGAGATAAAAATGGGAAGTAACAGAAATTTTCCCATCCAATGGCAATATCCACAAAAGGCTCTAGTAGCTCAAATCAACGATACGAGTCTGTGGCACCGAAGATTTGGGCATTTCAATCTCACTGCCCTAAGGCTACTCCATCAGAAAAATATGATGAGAGATATGCCTCTTCTAAATGAAAAGGAAGGAGTATGCGAAGGTTGCATGACCGGGAAGCAACACAGGCAACCATTTCCAAAAGAGAAGACATGGCGAGCCAAGAAAATTCTAGAACTTGTCCACACTGACGTCTGCGGTCCAATGCGCACGCCTACCGTAAATCAAAACAGGTACTTCATCCTCTTTATCGACGACTACTCTAGGATGACATGGGTTTATTTCCTCAAGGAAAAGTCGGAAGTCTTTAGAATCTTCCAGAGATTCAAGAACTTCGTGGAGAAACAGAGTGGTCACAAAATAAAGAAGTTAAGAAGTGATCGAGGTACTGAGTACAACTCAAAGGAGTTCAACAAATTCTGTGAAGACGAAGGCGTAGAGCATCAATTAACCGTGGCCTACACTCCTCAACAAAATGGAGTGTCAGAAAGAAAGAATCGGACAGTTATGGAGATGGCGAGATCTATGCTAGCGGAGAAAGGATTGCCGAAGAAATTCTGGGCGGAAGCAGTCTACACCTCGGTCTACCTACTAAATCGGTGTCCAACCAAGGCGGTACTTAACAAGACTCCAATAGAAGCGTGGTCGGGACAAAAGCCTTCAGCCAAACATTTGAGGGTTTTCGGGAGTATCTGCTACATTCACGTCCCCTCGGTAAAAAGACACAAACTAGAGGAGAAGACGGAGAAGGGCATCTTCCTCGGCTACAGTACAATATCTAAAGGATATCGTATCTACAATCTCGAGACCAAAAAGCTGGTAACAAGTCGGGATGTAGAGATTGACGAACAAGCGTTCTGGAACTGGGAGACCGACACCGTCGAGAGAAAGACTACTACCACACAAATCCAGAAAATTCCAGAACAGGAAGAACAAGATCAACAAAGTCCGACTTCAACGCCAAGAGCCTCTTCAGAAGTCGATACTGCCAATGAATTTGACTCCTCGCCAGAATCTCCACCTCTTCGAGTAAGAACTCTAACCGATCTATATGATTCCACTAATATCATCGAAACATGCAACTTCTGTTCTTTGGAGCCACACAACTACGAAGAAGCTTCAAAAGACAAAGTTTGGATTAAAGCAATGGAGGAGGAGATCAAGATGATAGAAAAGAACGAAACTTGGGAGTTGGTGGATCCTCCAAACAACAAAGACGTTATAGGAGTCAAATGGGTCTACAAGACAAAATTGAATCCCGACGGATCAATCCAGAAGCATAAGGCGAGACTCGTCGCAAAGGGATATGCTCAAATACCAGGAGTCGACTACACAGAGACTTTCGCTCCAGTCGCTCGGATGGACACAATTAGAGCACTCATAGCTCTCGCAGCCCAGAAGAAATGGAAAATATATCAACTCGATGTCAAGTCAGCCTTTCTAAATGGAGAGCTGAAAGACGAAATATATGTAGAGCAACCAGAAGGCTTCCTGCAAGAAGAAGGCAAGGTTCTGCGACTAAAGAAAGCATTGTACGGGCTTAAACAAGCGCCTAAGGCATGGTACACCAAGATCGATGGGTACTTCACTCGTCAAGGATTCAGGAGGAGCATAAGCGAGCCCACTCTCTACATCAAATTCCAAGGTAACAACATTATTATCGTATCTCTTTATGTTGATGACTTAATCGTCACCGGAAACAATACAAGCATGATCGAAGAATTCAAGAGAGACATGATGGATACTTTTGAGATGAGTGACTTGGGATTGATGCACTACTTTCTCGGAATGGAGATAAAACAAGAAGAAGAGGGCATCTTCATATCTCAAAAAAGGTATACTGCAGATATGCTAAAGAAGTTCAGGATGCAAGACTGCAAGCCTGTCGTCACCCCTCTAATTCCAAACGAGAAGCTAAAAAAAGAAGACGGGACGAAGCCGGCAAATGCTACCAACTACCGAAGCCTAATTGGGAGTCTACTCTACCTAACGGCAACAAGACCGGACATCATGTATGCCACAAGTCTGCTATCCAGATTTATGGAGAGTCCAAGCGAGACCCATTACGGAGCAGCAAAGAGACTCCTCAGATATCTACAAGGAACAATAAATTATGGCATTTGGTACAAACCAAGCCCCGACACACAGATCGTCGGATTTACAGATAGCGATTGGGCTGGATCGCAAGATGACATGAAAAGCACCTCAGGGTATGCTTTCACGCTCGGTTCTGGAGTTTTCTCATGGGGATCGAAAAAGCAAGACTCGGTTGCACTCTCGTCAGCGGAAGCAGAGTACGTCGCAGCAGCCGGTGCAGCTTGCCAAGCTATATGGCTTAAAAGAATATTAGCAGACATGGGAGAACCACAAGACTCAGCGACAGAAATATATTGCGACAACAAGTCAGCTATCGCGATGGCCAGAAACCCAGTCCAACACAATCGTACCAAGCACATCGACATCAAATATCATTTTCTAAGGGACGTCCAAGCAAAGGAGCTCATCGAGATGAAGTACTGCCCAACAGAAGAGCAGATGGCGGATATCTTCACCAAGGCCCTTCCAAGAGACCGATTCCAATTTCTACGCAAGATGCTTGGAGTTACCGATTATTGCATCAAGGAGGAGTATTGAAATTAGTGATGCAATTAATCTACTCCATTTCTAGAAGCCTCCACAAATCTCCACTTTATTCTACAAGTGGAATTAATTAAATATTCAACTAGAATCTTCTACTCTCTTCAAGTAAGAGGGTGAAGTTAATAACTATAGACTAGAATCCTCCACTAGGTTCTTTAGTCCACTAGTAAAATTAGGACCTAGAACCTTCCTTGCTTAGTATAAATAGGACCTTGATGTCATTTGTAATATCATCCAAGAATTGTAAACAAGCACTTCTAATAAAATTCCCCATTTTCTAAATACTACTCTTTCTAAATATTTCGGAGATACGTACTCCAATTCTAAAATATTTCTAACAGACGTGTAATGATTCAGTTGTTTACCACAACTGCTGAGCCTGACCAGGAAATGCTCGGACGATGATCGTTCAAATTCTTGGCTAAAGGACCCTTAAATAAAATGTAAAATGAATTCGCATTGATAAACTGAGATGAATGGAAAACGAATATGATAAGGCATGAAATATAAGGAACACACATGTACCTTATGAAGTGGCGTCTGTGTCTGCTGAAAATTCAGCTCAGAAGTAAGGTGATCTTTTTGTGAAACTACGATCGCAAGTGAAAAGAACAAAATAAACTTTTGAGTACTTGTGAGTACTTACGGTACAGATAAATCCCATTGGTATGATCTTAATTCATCGAGAAATAATAGGGGACACGTTCATCGTTACAGGAGTAATTTTCAAGAATTGAGTTCATAAGTTCATTTGATCACTTTGTTATGTATTTATGTACGACACTAGAGGAACTCGAAAAAGTAAATACGAACACAACAAACAATACTATAAACAGCAGTCAAACAACACATATGCTAAACAAGCGCGAGAAAACGTACTCGAAGAATCTCCTCACCTGTGCTACTTAGACAACATGGAAGTGAGCCAATTCACAACCTCTCTCTTGGAGCTCCATCCGGCTTGGATGGAGTTTTTGGTCCCATGGACAATTAAGAACGCTTCAGATTACTGTGGGGCAAACTGGTAATTTCCTAGGAAAAACATTAAACCTTACTACTTTCATAAAAGTTGAATTTTATTACACAATTAAATTTTTTATAATTTGAACTTTACAAAAATTAATTATTTTTAATATTTAAAGTATTAAATTATTTATTTAAAATGTATTTTAACTAAAAAACTATATAAAAAATACAACATTTATTTTCATTTTTATTTTATTATATTTGAATTTTGCAATCGATTTGTTATAAAAAAATTATACTAGTATTTAGAATTTAAAAAATATAAAAAAAATTAAATACCAATGAAATGAGCAATATTTTTTTTTAATAATAAAAATAACAATTGTTTGACTTTATTTCAAATCAACTATTGTTGGGAAGGTTTTTGCCTAACGTCATTATTGAAAGAAAGCATTTTTACTTTCATAGATTTATTTTTATTTTACATGAAATTAATGGAGTTCAAAAGTGTTATCCACGTCAAAGTGGGCTAGACATATTGAAGAATGTTGGGTCAATCATTGAGCTCATGGGCTAAACAAGTAAAGTAAATGGGCTGCACAAATGAAGACTTTAGGCCCAACATGTGAAGTCCTTGGACTGATTTCGTGGCTGGAACAAAGGAGTTATGGTGAGGCATCATAGACTGGAAGTTACAAGTACATGGAGTGGCATGAAGTATATGTGTTAGTGGGAGGAAGTTGCTGAATGTGTGGGTTGAAACATTGACCACTTAACTACCCACTACCTTGGAGAAGAATGATGAAGCATATATTGAAGACATTAATCATTTCATCATTTACGCTTTCTACATTGAAGATCAAAGAAGAAAAATAGAGTGCTCGAGTGAAGAGTCCGACGATATTTTTCTTTATCATTTTTTAGAGCCGACACACCTTCCGGATCGAAGCTAAAGATAGAAGAAAAATAGAGTTACTCGAGTGAAGAGTTTTCGATATTTTTCTTTTATCATTTTCGTGAAAATTTATTTCAAGTACTACGACTGTATTGTATTATTGATATTTTCGAGCGAATATTGTAATCTTTTATGAGTAAATTTTGTAGCCTTGAGGCTGCTGCGAGTTGTTCGAGTGAAGAACAACTCGTAAATTTTTAATCTCTGTTGTCGTTTTAATTTTTTTAATTTAGTATAGGTATTGGTAGTTGCGCCTCCCGATTCTAACAACTATCAAGGCTCCATTAATTTAAACAATTCTCTCTCTTCCTTTCTTGCCTTCCCCCAATACCTATATCATGCTCCTAGGAGTACATTTAAAATCGTACTCTCACCTTTTAAAATATAAAAGCCCAATAAAATCATCATTTAATAATTTAGAAATCTTCATTTCAAAAAACAATTATTATATTCTTTAAATTAGCATACTAATGAATATATTACCATACACAATGAATATTTATCAATAAATAAATGAAGATATAATATTGGGTGTACAATTAGAATTGTACTCCTATGAACAAGATATAAATTGCCGCCTTCCCCACCTCCTTCTCCCTTACCTTATATAGTTATATATATACTTACATAAACAACACACCAAAAACAAATTAAGAAACAATATTTCTTCTACACCTCTAGAAGCAATAATGCAATCAAACACTTATAAGGATATAAGGAGAGATCGAGAGGATATAAGGAGAGATCGAGATCAGTGCAAAAAGAAAAGAGAGAAGTAGAGAGCAAAGATAAAAACAAAGAAAAAAAACAGAGGAGAGATCGAGTGCAAGGAAAATGTCTAGTAATATCAGGGTGCTTGTCGTGATGATGATGCTACTCGGAGTAGGATCTCCGACGACGATCCCGAGCGCCGGAGAAGATCCACCGGCAAGGCCAAGCGCCGGAAACGCTACGACAGGCAGCCCAACCACATCCTTCGCACGCGGCCGCACTCCAGTCATATCCACTCCGGACGTCGTGAAGAATTTCAGCGGAGGAGGAGCCGGCGGCGCACCGGACATTGTGATGAATTTCAGCGGCGGAGGATCCGGCGGCGGTGGAGGAGCTGGCGGCAGCGCAGGAAACCTCGTCATCGTGGTCAGCGACGTAGGTAGAAATATTAGTGAGTGGGTGCAAATTTAAAAAAAAATAACAATTGTGATTTGGAAAGCTCCACATGTTTAAATAAGTTAATGTTCAATTCATTTCATTTGTGTGGTTTGTTGTAAGTTAATGTTAATTTCATTTGTGGTTTATTGTTTTTCAATAATGACGCTACACATGTTTAAATGGTTAATTAATTATAAAATAATTAATTTAAGAGTTATGTATTTTCCATGATACTCTACATGTTTCAATAATTAATTAATCTTTATTTCATTATTTTACTTGTGTGGTTTTTTGTTTCAGTGATTAAATTAATAATGAAATAATTAATTTAAGGGTTTCTTATATTTCCATGCTCCACATGTTTAATTAATCTTTATTTGTTATTTTATTTGTGTGGTTTTTGTTTCGGTGATTAATTAATTTTTATTTTATTGGTTTTTTGTTTCAATGATTAATTAATCATGAAATAATTAATTTAAAGATTTTTTATTTTTCCATGATGCTCCACATAAATAAACTCCACATATTTCAGTGATTAATTAATCTTTATTTTACCTGTGTGTGGTTTTTGTTTTTATATTTGAGTGATTAATTAA
This sequence comes from Euphrasia confusa, assembly GCA_954870475.1. Classification (NCBI taxonomy): domain Eukaryota; kingdom Viridiplantae; phylum Streptophyta; class Magnoliopsida; order Lamiales; family Orobanchaceae; genus Euphrasia; species Euphrasia confusa. The sequence continues at coordinate 27,316,522 of OX940967.1, forward strand.
TTTTCATTTTAGATTTCTTATTTTTCTCGATGGTTATTGGGTCGGATGATCCGGCGAACCTCTCGAGCCGCTTCTTCCCGCTGGCCACATCCCGTTGGAAGACCTCAAACTTGGTGAGGTTCCCGTTCGAAGAGTCCACGCGCTTTAGCGTCGCCTTGAGGCCCGCCGTTTGGACGCGGGGAAGCTGATTGTGAGCATGGCGACAACTAGTACTGAAGCTGCTAGTATAATCCCCATAATTGCCTGGAAATTAACAAGGAAAGGATTAATGGTGAAAATATAACAGGGCAATATATCTGGGTTTTGTTACCGAGAGTATATATATATATATACTCCATATAATAATTACAGTATATAATTAATTACATTATATGCCAACCACCTTAGTCAATGATATTATACACCGCCTTATTCAATGATTTCCTCATTAAAACAACTGCTTCTCCAAATATTGGCAAAAAAGATCTTTGAATTTATTGAGAAAAGATTGATTTATTTAAAAAGCTCCAACTTTTATATATAAAGCGATTTCTATTCTCCAAATATTGGCAAAAAAGATATTTGAATTTATTGAGAAAAGATTGATTTATTTAAAAAGCTCCAACTTTTATATATAAAGCGATCTCTAATAGAAATGATGATGGCGTGTGATGTGATGGTGGTGTGCAATGTAAGTTTTACTAAAAAAAAAATTTAATAAATGAATAAGGATAGTTTTATCATTATGCTTTATTTTTTTGAATTGAATTGCCATACATGAATTGTACTACCGAACAACCTCGTGTTTACTTTATTGTTTTCCCTCATGTTTACTTTATTGTTTTCCAAGTTAGGATTAGTTAACTAGGTTAACTTATGGACCCAACATATTAACAAAGGAACCAAACATGCACTATAGCACTTAATGACCATTATTTAACAAGTGATATCTCATCCACTCAATAATCGTATGATATACTGTATTTTTTATCATTCCAATTCTTATAATATATATAGGTAAAAATTTTAATTTTAATTTCTCATTTTTTATAATTCAATTGCACGAGATATCTTTCATTTTTCAACAATATCAAATGGAAATATAATAATGCATTCAAAATTTTATTTCATTTCATTAGCATATAAAATGAAAAATAAAAAATAATTTAAATTACTACTATGTATACTGTCTTAAATAATTATGAACACTATCGTTTTTTTTTTTCAATTTCTCACCTTAATATGAATAATTTTTTTAACATTTATTTAAAAATACTTTTTTACTAAAATTTAAAAAGCAAAAATATATTTTTAAATATAAAAATTAAAATAATTTAAAGGTATATATATTAAGTTCAGAAAGTAAGAAAATAATAGTGTGTATATTTTTTTTTTTTTGTGTAGATCAATTGAAATGTTTGAGTTCGAACCTTTGACCTAACTGCCTTCAATTCACCTAACTGCTTTCAATTCAAATGTATATAATTATTTAAAACACAATACATAGTAGTAATTCAAATAATTTTTTTTTTTTAATTTTATATCCTATTCAAGCCAAATAATTTTTTTTTTAATTTTTATTGTTTATTTATATTTAATTGATTATTTTTTATATAAATAATTATTTTTATTTAATACGATAATTAATTTATTGTATCATATTTTTTACTACACCCTATTAAATATATATCCATTAATATTTTACATTAACACGTAACTCATTTAGCTGAGTGGTATAGATGCTGATTTCTATTCAATAGGCACAGGTTCAAGTCTCCCCATATTTAAAATATTTTTTGCATTTCTTAACAATGAAGTCTCCCCATATTAAAAATATGTTTTGCATTTCTTAACAATGATGAATTGGCAGTGGACCCATATTTACACTATTAGTGTACGAGTACATATCCTGATCCAAAACACGTGTTTGAATTAAGAATTGACTTTTAGCGCGTAGACTTGAAAGATTGAAGCCATAATTTGATCATACTTTCCTTCTCACATTCCACCTTATTCCTTGATCAACTCACAAAGCATGTATACAGAACAAGAGGAGATCCAGTTCGTTCGACATGGAGGAAACTCTTCACCAAGATCGTCATCCTCCATGGTCTACCTGGCCCACATCCAGATAACCGAAATCCTCTTCACCAAGATCATGCACAACGAGAGAACTCCCGTCGACAATCACGTACGTAGTTCTCCGCAGGCAAGTGCCCCCTCGAAGCGGAACACCACATTCGGCACGCTGATTTCGTCGTTGGTATCTCGAAGCACAACTCCAGCCTCGACCGGGAGCTTCATTTGCTTTGCGAAATCATTCGAAAGCGCTCTCTTCCCGTCGCTTTATCGATCGAATCGGTGGTGTCGTTCTCGTTGGAATGAATGAAGAGGCAGACTAGGGTGAGGACCTTTTTCAGTGTTCGTTTTGGCAGTTCTGCAGTATTCATACAATACGAATGCAGAGGCAGACCAACGGATACAAGTACAAGAGTCGAGTGATCGACAAAACCCATAACTACATGCCACAAAAATACGAATATTGACAAAACAAAGAGTGAATGTGGGATCGATCTAATTAGGGTTCTTCCTATCCCATCAAACGCACAATGAGGCGAAAGACTCGATTTTGAACATCTTCAACCTCCTCAAAGTTCCTGTACACACACAGGACGCCGCCTACCTGTCACCGATCCAATCCCTCGAAACTCTTAATTAGGTTCTTATCATCAAACACAAACACAAATAATAAAGTTGACCAAGGTAAAAACAACCCCTTTAAGTCGGTAACAAGAACAACAAACCTGGAATGTAAATTTGGTACATTCCAGTTTTAGCATTAATATCGATCAATACCAGAGACAACCGTCACTCCACCAGGCATCGATCAGCTGGATCTCCGACCTCAAAAGGTAGGTCATTCTCTTTGTTACACATTCTTCGGAGTTATGAAGACTTCTTTAGGATGCAAATTCTGCAGCGAAACAAGTCTCTTAACCTCCCTGTTATGATGAAACCATCTGTCTTTGACTTTTTTCTGGAATTTTCTGTCTTCGTACATATCCTCCAAAGACAAATGACTAGCTTTCCCGCGAATGGGTGTTCCAGATCTGGCGAACTATAAAGGGCTTTGGGAGGACCCGAGCGATGATAGCGAGTACGACTTAGATTCCGAAGATGAAGGCGAAGAAGTGGAGGAGAATTAATGACGTTGGATCTGTCGCTGGGTTTGCACATCGTGCCTCTGTCGCTGGATTGCAAGCTTGTGTCGCCTCTGTCGCTGGTCTCATATGAAGGACAACATTCGCCCTTGTCGCCTGTCGCCGGTTTTGATGCTAGTCCAAAAGCTAGCGCCGACTATAGACGCTGTCGCTCGAGTCGTCTGTGTCGCCAATTCCAATCAATGCCAAACGCGGCGACTCCAGTTTTAGACACCGGAAACTTAAACTTCAACCCTGAAACCAAAATCAAACAAACCAAACACGAAATACGTTGTGACCAGAGTGACTGGGAAGCTACTAATTATGGAAGTGGTAAATCCGAGGAGTTACCGGCAACAAGGGACGAACTCGCTGTGTATTATAATAAGACACTCACTCGTGAATACAGGTTGTGTACTCGGTTGGGCTCTCGTAAACTCTAAATATCTTGATAGTAAAGGCCTACGTACCCACGTCACATATGGTAGTGACATACAATATATGAGGTAAAATCAATCTGTAATATGAGGAGTAACTCCATAGGATTAAAAGATCGGTTCACTTTTATTACAATTTCAAAACGTAGGACAACTCACAAGACAACTTGTAACGAGTCATGACACCGTACCATGTGGCATCTTGACCAATAGATGGTCAGTGTGAATCAGTCCAGTTAGAGCAGTTAGAGCCTCAATGGCTAATTACAAGTTTCAACATATATATTAGTTTAACAGTCCCAATGCTTGTTGCATACTTGCATGTGGGGAGCTAGCTCTAGGTTACACAACAATTTGAGAACATTACAAGTTGCCATATTATATTGTGACCAAGATCTTACATCTATATATAGGGAGGCAAAAAAAACATTACTTGGAATTACAATTTACACATCCTTGTATTGTGTAAGGGTATTTTTGTCTTTCGAAAGAAAATGGCATTTTCAAAAAATGTGTTCATTGTCCTAGCTTGCTGACTACTAGTACTTGTGATCAAAACTAAGGTATATATATGATTATTTTTTTTTTTCAAAAAACATTCATCAATTTGTATTTAATCTATACAAGTAACTATAGATTAAAATCTATTGAATTCTTATTATTATGATTAAAATACGTACTCTTTATTTTTCAGATGTTTAATTTACAAAAAAGAAAGTAGTAAATAATTGTTAATAATTGTGAATTATAATTTTATTTTGAATATTGTGTAAACTCTCTCTCATCTTTTTTTTTTTTTGAAAAATATTGTAAATTTTGAGTTATTTATAATATTCTAATTTCTATACCTTTTTACATTCATCCCATACTGATTTAATTAATCAATTTTAAAATCTTTGAGCTAAAATGGATTCAAGCTTCAAACCCTAGCCCCTAAAATTCAATTCAGCCTGATTCCATTTTCTCCTCGATTCACCAATGGCGTCTTCGTCTCTACTGAAACTACTCAGAAACCGACAATCCCAATCGGCATCGAGAATCTCCACATGTTTCCGGCAACCCTCTTTCCTCGCTCAAAATCAAATCCCCCAAATCCAAAAACCCTACCACCCGACGTCGTTTCCGGATCACCAACCCGCCGCGGATTTCTCAAAGCCAGATCAACCTCACATTTTCCCCAGCTTTCCATTCGGGTTTTTTCTCGACCCGATTTTCCCAACCCCGTTAGTCCGACCCGGCCCTGATGACGAAACGGTTCCGGACGAGTCTGTCGTCATTCGAGCTGACAGCGTGAAGAAGAAGAGGAAGAAGAAGATGAACAAGCACAAGCTGAGGAAGCTGAGGAAGCGTCTCAGGAGGAAAACGAAAACGTAGCTTCGGACGATTTTACCCTTTCCGGTGAGATTTTATTTTAATTTATTTGTATCGCAGAATGTGATGCAGTGTTCTTTTTATTCAGTACTGACTTAGAACATCAATAATTTTTATATATGGTGCATTTTTTGCGGTATGCTGTTTTTTATATGCTACGTTAAGTGTTCCATTAATTTTCTAATGATGATTGTGATTGTTGTTGTAACTTGTAATCGACATTCTTGAGCTATCGATTTAGCTTGAGAGTCTGATTTTCGGAATAATCCACGACTGCACGGTCCATTCATTTTACATTTTTTGTTCGGATGTAATGTATGTGGGTATTTCAAATACATTCCAAATTCTAACTGCGTTTCGTGATTGTAATTTTATACTACTATGTGGTAGAAAAATATAAATTTATTAAATTTTAGTGTATGAATGTGTGTGAAAGAGAGGGATGTTCTGTTTTTTTCTTGGTTTTTTTCTTGTATGTATTCAAAGGACTAGGTTTTAAGAAGGATTTCCAATCCACCAAAAGTGATCTAAAAACCGATGATAAAATGTGTTAGGATTTGAAATACCTGGAGTTTAGGTCTTCGCCAAACATTTGTAATGGATTTTAAACCCTTTCCCCCAAATTCTCAATCCAAATGCAACCTATGATATTCGTCTTTGCGCACTATTCATAACCGGGTTTCCAAAAATGTGGGGTTCCTAAGAGGCCTTTTTATGCTTTTTTCTACATCTGTATAGTCTCTTATGATGCTCTCCTTCATTATTATATGTTTCATGACCAGAAAAGCTTCCAAGTTTTATGGCTCGTGCGATCCTTTTTTTTGTTCTTAGAAAAATTTACCTTCTACCTCATACTGTAAACAGGAAACTATCCACAGACACTTGTATAATTGGGAACCATTTGTTTTATGGTAAGTAACTTGGTTTTACGTTGAACTGTATTTGTTTTTTTTTTTATTAATTCAAGGTCTTGTGGTTTTCCCTTAAAGTTCACTTCTATTATATGTTAGACATCTTGGAGGTTCGACCAAATTACAAAAAGTACCCGAGCATTCTATTTTGACTTATTCTTACCCTCTTCATAAGTTTAAAATGCTTTAAAAAAAATCACATTTTATTAACATATATAGTACAAGTAGACCCTTAACATTTCTTGTATTTATGTTAAACTTCATTCAAGTCATTGGCACTTTGGTCATTTCCCATAGCATGTTTTTGTTGATGATAGTGACAAGATAGAAGAAGTTTGATTTTGAGGATCACAAACTTTCTAAATTCTCCTCACTAGTCTTGGTTATTGCTACGTAAAGACTCGTAAATTCATCTTTGCTTTGAGTTTTCTTGCAATGATGTTGTGATGTTGTGTGCTTTTGCTCCGCTCTTGCTCGACCGATGAAAAAAAAAACTACAGAAAGAATGACTTTAAATTTTAGGTAAAATTGTTTTGGGTAAAAAATTACTACTACTACGGAGTACTATTTTTGCTAAAGTGTATTTATTTGATACGTACAAAATACCAAAAATGACCATCATGAAAACAAAACAGGTGCACTTTTTTCAGCTTTTACATGTGACGAAAATGGCCATTAAAAAAAGCAAATTAAAACCATCACGTGTGTCTTGTGTTGTACTACTATTTCATATTTATAATTAACAACCATAGATTAAATATTCGCAATATAATACTTCTTCGCTTCTTAATCAAGGGTCTGGTTTTGCTTTTGGTTGGCTCTAATCAAGTGGTTTCATACAATAAATTTTCAGTTCATCTCAGACACGCCATAATTATAATCAAAAAATACAACTCAACAAATAAAATATTATTGTTTAAATAACTATAACGACTCAAATTTTATGATACACATTAAAATACATTATTCTTTTTAAACTCCATCCAAAAAAGTGGTAAAACACTTGATTAAGAACTAAATATATTTGCATGATAATTACTGATATTTGGTAGTGAATAAATATGGAGGTAAAACATAATAATACACAATTACTTGTGTATTCTTTCTCTTATTGTAAATGATTAATTTTTTAAAATGACAAAAAAAAATTACTCAGTTCACTATTAATAGACGCACTTATTTGTAATTATATCTATAAAACCAATATATATAATTTATATTACTAGTTCGTTTTATTTAAAATATGATTTTTTAATTATCCCCATTAAATTAAATGGTAAAATTATTTATAATAATAAAAAAGGAATATTACAGAAACCTGCTCAGCTTTTAGTGATTTTTACACCCACCTACCTTACCTGGCCTGAAAACGTTACACCCGATTACTTAATCTTTTCTCCGTTTTGCACTTACCTTTATTTTTTAGACGGATCAAAATATTCCGTTAAATATTCTGTTATATGTATTATTTTTATGTTTTTCTATGGCTCATTACCAAATTACCCTTGACTTACACAAAACATTAAAATAAATTCTTATTTTATTATTTTTTACAATATTACTCTTAATCAACAATTAAATTTTGTAAATATTTTATATATTCATTATATTTAATAATAAATAAATAAATAATTGTAGAATCTCAAATAAAAATAGAGAATATTAAGTGGCAAACAAAAAATAAAATAAATTTTAAATAAAAATAGATTAAATATAAAAAAATAGAAAATAAAGGAAAAATAAAATAATTATTGAATATTTATTTACAGAACTTATCGTGCTCCAAGATTCACTCGCAAAATTAACAAAAAGAAAGAAAAAAAATCATGTTTCAACAGTACTCTAATACACATCAAAGACGAGCCCTAGTTCACATATTCTTCGATCGAACAAGAGAGAGCGAGGGATGGCTGGGAGGCGGCCGAGCGAAGCCTCGACTCCGGCAGTGACGTCAGGCTGTCAGTCTCACGAAGATGGTCGACGAGAGGAGAGAGGCGGCAGCAGCGGCCTTCGACGGGAGGGAGGTCGATGACGACCGAGAAGGGGGAGAGCGACTTCGATTGGAACGTTAATTACATTTCAATTTTGGAAATGTAATTAAGGAAGGATGAATCGAAGATATGAATTGAAATTTGGGGTTAGGGTTCTAGCAATTTGGGAATTTTTCGGATTTTGGAAATCTGAGTTGTGGAATTTTTTTCCTCTTATTTGGAAAAGTTTGAGTTGCGTGAATGAGTTTGATTAGAGCTCTAAAATTTAATAATGTAATCCCAATTTTCCTCTTTTTATTTTATTTTTTTTAATCAAAATTAAAATGAAATGTGTTAATACATAATTGCTCTCACAGTTAAAATTATATCTATCTATACATATATAATTCCTAAATCTCTCCATGCCAACCAATCAGAAAAGTTTAATATTTTAGATAAGTTTTCATTATGCATTTTTTTTTCATTTTTCTTTTAACAGTTCATTTTGGACTGAAACCGGCTGAACTGAACTGAACTTAAACGATATGAACTGAACTGAACTTAAGCGATATGAACGGAACAAAAACGATATTTTTATAAAAATAATAATAAATTATTAAATATTTTTTTAAAAATATTAATAATATTATGAAATTAACTAGATTTTATATTTATAATTATAGATTGAAATTATTTTTTGTTTATTTTATTTTTATTTATTTTGAAACTAACTGAACTGAATCGATATGAACTTAACTGAAATGAATTGATCTGAACTGAACTGAACTGAATCAATCTGAACTAAAGCGATCTGAACTGATCTGAATTTAACTGAAATTATATTCAAAAGAACAAGTCCTAATTTAAATTTGTATGTTTTTTTCATAATCAAATTCAGGTATAATTTATTTGTAGATTTTTTTTTTCAATATCTCATAAATTAAATTGGAATTGTAGCCTACAATCCGTTTGAAATTTGATTCTTTTCAGTAGGTGTAGAATTGATACAAGATTTGATAAACGACAACTATGGAAAGATTTGCATATTTATTCGCTAATTGTAAAGTTAATCGATCGGAAGAGAAAAAAAAATTAATTTTCTATTTTACAGCTCTATTTTCGATAAGGTAATTACGTACGGGCCGCGACGCGGTGGTTCTCGACATTGACCTGCCCCCATCACATCTTAATCATGATTCTCGACTCTTGCTCTCTTTGTTCTATATTTTTTTCACTATAGGCGAGATCAATATCATGGTGTCGAATTTTTAAATATTTAAAATAATCAAATAAATAAAATATCTTCTATAATGAGATTTTATACTTTATTTTCATAATTTTATTATTATTTCGTTGAGAATGAGATATAATATAACCACAAATAATTATAATTAATTATCAATTTAATTTAATAGATCACCTTATATACTTACGAAGTTTGAATAAAAAAAAATAGTTGGCTTATAGAAATAGTAATTCAACAATTTAATTTATAAATCACATGAGTTGTATGATTTAAAAGATCTATAAACACGTTGAAAATTTGAGTACCGAGATAATATCACAATAAAAAAAGGTAATAAAAAGTTTAATTTTATTAGCTAATCTTTTACTCTATGTATTGACAAAGTTATGCGGAGTATGATTTAAGTGAACTATGAAAATATTGAAAATTATTATTGAAAAGTAATTTTAAAACATATTTTTGAATTTTGTATTAGTATTAATACTAATATAACTTAATTAAAAAAAATTATATTGTTGAGTTATAATTATTAATAATTGCCTCAAAAAATATGATTCAGTTATTATAATTAACAAATATATATTTGTAAACAATGAAAAGATATATGTAATTAAATTTTAATAATATTTTTTATACGATCATTATACATTATTAATTATTTTTAAATTTTTATGTTGTAATTAAAATGAAACACTCACCAACAAAGTCCTGGATGTTGTTTATTACTTTAAACATGCATAACCTTTCAATTTAAATAAAACATTTCAAATACTTTCATATTTGAGAGAACGATTGATAATGAGATTCAATACGAGTTTACAAATTAGTAGGGGTGAACAATTTATCTCGGAATTTTGATCCCGTCACGATCTCATCCCGAAAGTTAGTGAGATAGGACGGGATCAATTTTAAAAATGACAATCGCGTTCCGTTCCAAGCCGATTTATTTTTTCATAATGGGACGGGATGGGATCGGGACGATCCCTTTCTATCCTGTCCCGTCCCGCAAATTTATTAATATACATAAAAAAATGTTATTTTCACATAAATTAATAAAAATATCAAAATATTAATTACACATTTAATTAAATTTATTTATTAATTAATACATTTTCACAAATATCATAATAATTTATTTTTTATATAATTTGTTTTGAATATACTTAAATATTAATATTTTAAAAATTGTAAAATGTCTTTTAAATTGAATAATTGAACTTATTTCTCTCAAACATTTAAATTTCTTTTTATTTGTATTTTGATTATTTTATAAATCGATAATATTTAATTTTATTTTTAATTTTATAATTTTATTTAAAATTTTAGGAGGTCTCGATCTCGACCCGAATATAAATTATTAGGACGAGACGAGATTTCTCTAATTCCGTCTCATGTCCACCCCTACAAGTTAGAGTTAGAGTGAGAATAGAATTATGAAATAAAATAAAATTTTCAAAAAAATACCACGTGCATCGCACGGGCAGTGCTACTAGTTTGACCAATTCGGCGAGTACACAACAATATTCTGGTCCTGCTAAAAACAAAGGTAAGTGTTTAAGTCCGGCTAAAAACAAAGTTAAGTGTGGAGAAAATATGGGATAATTGGGTGTAACATTTTCCGATAAGTAAGTGTAAAAATCACTAAAGATGCAGGTTTTTGTAATATTTACTAATAAAAATAAAATATGAAGAGTATTCCCCCGACACCGCAATGAATCCCCCAAGACGAAATCTGGAAAGCAAAACCTATCTTCATATAAAGCCAATAGAGCGACTCCACGTGGCGAGGGAAAGTTACACCTCAGCCGATCATCTTCTTCGTACGCACACAGGGCCCCACTCTCTCAGAAAAAGCTCACTCCCCCTTTTCTAATTTCTCCACAAAAACCTCTCTCTCGCTTTCTCCCACCCCCAATCATCACACCAACATACAAAACGACAACCACGATGAACACAAAACGACGACCCAAGCGATCAAAAAACACCAAGGCCAAAAAGCCCAAGTTCCTCAGCCTCCGCCTCCAGTTCCCGGCGGATGAAAGTAAGCGAAGCGAAACGCCGGCGGATGCGGCGGTTCCGAACTCCGATGCTCCCGATCTGTCCCCAATCCAGTCGCAGAACCAAGCAGAGGATAGGGAAAACAACGACCACGAAAACGTCGCCTTCTTCTTCTCCGCCGCGGACGGCGGCGCCACCACCCTCACCGGCCTCCTCGACGCCTCCACCGCTGCGGAGTCGAATTCCTCCCACACCGAAAAAAACAGTTCCAGGTAATCGATCGAATCGTGTGAAATCGGCATTAGATTCAGATCCGGATTGAAATCAACAGTAGTTCAATTTAATTCGACATTAATTAATCATAGGGCGCGATGTAATTTCAGATTGGGGTATCTTCCCGCGGCGGCGTACGGCGAGGAGCGCGCGGCGCTGGTGCGAAACGCGATGAGGAGCAGAGATCGGGACTCGAGCGAGGACAAGTGGGTGTGCTACTCGGAGGTGGTGAAGGAGGAGGAAGTGAGCAGCTCGTCGGCGGTGTGCCCGCCGGTGTTCCAGCGGGTGTCGCTGAAGCTGGACTACGAGGAGATCATGAACGCGTGGTCGAACAAAGGCCCGCTGTATGTTGACAATTCGCAGGTCGTCCCCGACGTCAACCACCATGATTTCTTATCGCAAGAGCTCACCAGTATTCATGTAAGCTTATTGTTTTTATTTAATTTTTAATTTTTAATTGTTTTAAAGTTCCACATGTTTTGTTTTGGCTCATTTCATTTCATTAATTAATTAGCAATATCAAACCCACGTTCCTATTATCATTGATTGATGATTATATTAAAGTACTGTATATCTTAATCATTAAATTATTAACTTATCACTTCACTTCTTAAATTGTGGGCAAGTAGGATAATTAAAACTAAATTTAGTTTTATGTAAGGTTAAAAAAGTAAATTAAAAAATAAAAATAAAATTGTAGATTAAAAAAAATAAGAATAAGTGTTTTAAAATACAATTCTATTCGATGATTTTATTACTTTTTCTTTTTAAAATTCAATTTTAATTGTATTTTTTTACTTTCAACTACTTTTACTTTTAAATACAAAAAAAGTATTTCTACTTTCTTGGAAGAAAGCAGTATTATTTTCTTGCAAGCTCATTAATTACCCGATCATTGTGATTAAATGTTTATTCAGTTGAATTAACGAAGTATGATGTTAGTTCAGTTTTTCGTCTCTAATTAACTTAAATTTCGTAGACCTAAAAGAGAGCAAGATTAAAATGTGTTTTTTGTGTTTTCAGAACGTGCAAAATTTTAAAGAAACAAAAGAGTACTCTCAAGATTCTTTGTTTATATACGTATTTTTTCTTCCAGGGATTGACGTGGGGGTATAACAATAATATTGGCGGGTCGTGGGTCGTCCCTGAAATGGCGAGAGAGACTGAGAATGGTGAGGCAGTGAGAAACGAAGAACGGGAAATGAAGATGGGACAAAGAGAAGCAAGTGTGTTGAGGTATAAGGAGAAGAGGCAAAATAGGCTCTTCTCCAGAAAAATACGTTATCAAGTTAGAAAGCTCAATGCTGAGAAACGCCCTCGGCTCAAGGTACTTACTATATATATTTACCTCTTTTACCTTATATTTTAGAATAATTACAAAAATTGCATTCTTATATTTTTGTTTAATGTTTGGCAGGGCCGATTTGTGAAGAGAAGTTGAAACCTATTTTGAACTTCTAAAATAAATGATAATCTAATAAATAATTATTGTTAATTGTATTGTTTATATTGCAAATGGATCATTATAATATATGAAGGTGAGAAATGAACCAAATGATTATGTTCTTGCAGTATTTATTGATTATTTGATGTGGTATGTGGAAGTGTCTATCAGGCCGGGCGGGCGGGCTCAACCGGCCAATTATTTTTTGGAACGATTATATGTATTTTATCATTATTTAAATAGCATCTCTTATTTTTATGTTTTAACAATGTAATAAAGTATTTAAGGTACCTTTTTTAATTAATAAAGAAATATCTATTAAAATTATTTGACAAAAAATACGCAAACATTTTCACACATATTCAACTTTGCAACAATTATTTAATACACCAAAGTTCAATGGAGATGTGTTAGATTGTTTAGTGATCTTCACTATTTATCTCCTCAAATTACAACCTTTTTTTACCACCAAGAGAGACTAGCAAGTACATATAGAACAGGGCAAATATGGCACTCGGGTTTCCTATTCCTTCTTCTTGGAGTCTTTGAGTTGTCCTCTCTTCCTAATGGCTAGACAAAATTTGAGACGCCAAGCATCGATAATGGACTCTGGCAAAGAATTAGCCAAAGCCCACAGAAGCGAATGGGGCCAATAAGGCGTGCACCGTGGCTCATAACCTATCCAGCGGAGGCCTGCACGAGCGTAACAGTCCGTTGATGGGACGAAGAAAGATGACCTTTTGATCGATGCCATTTTCGTCGCAACATATAGAGGCACCTACAATAAGTAGTGGGACTTAGTCGGGTAAATTATAGTGTTAATAACGAAAATACCCTCTAAATTCAACAAAAAATAAAGTTTGAATGCAACATATAAAGGTACCAATGGATACAATACTAAAAATGCTCCAACTAAGAAACAGATTTTAACGAAGAGTCGAAGACTGCAGATGAAGGACCAAGCTATCCTGAGGCGTTGTTTTCTATGAACCTCCATTGATTTGAAGTTAACTACTTACATACATGCATTCACCTCTCTTTAGGTTTCCTTGGATCATTAGAAACTCTTTTTCTCCCCTGCATCAACTTCAAGATATAAACCAAACCTCCAATTCTTTTTTTTTCTAAATAACAAAACTGGTGGGGTAGTTTTATACATATTTTCAAAGGGATCTCCTTCCACCCGGAAATTTCCATGAAAAGTCTTGAGACTAAAATGACTAATAAGGAGCACCGAACAAACTAAAGACACCCCAAAGAAATACAAGTAGACAACAAGAAAAGAAGATAATGGATGTAAGGAATCATTATTTGAGTAAAATTTGTTCCAATAAACAAAGAAACAATCGTGCTAATGAACTTCGATGAGCAGATTTTTACCTGGCACTGCACATCAATCCCACTGTTCTTGTACTCGACATAGAGGCATCTTGAAAATTGGTCTATATATCTGAAAGCCGAAAGTTCATTCACACCATGTTATTAAGTACCAACAGAGTCTCGGAACTGAATTCATCGACTTTGACAGTAATTATATTCAAGAATCTCTATATCCAATTAATCCACTTCTAATATCATCAGCTCCATCATCAATCGAAAAATAACTCAGATAAACTAGTCCAATTCCACTCGAAAGACCCGTCAATTATAAACGAGCTACGAACTGATTTGTTTTAAGCGGAAATTAATCGAGAACATAGGTAGGTATTTTTCGATAGAAGCTGAATATCAATTGAGTTAAGCTAGTTTGTTTGGTAATAAGTTTCCAAATGTTGTCAACTAGAAACATAATCATAAAGTAATCTAAAATTAATATAAATGCTAATATTTAAAAAATAAAATTGTAGACTCACGCTTTAGATGCAGCATAAACAGAATAGAGTGGATCGGCAGGGATGACAATGGCGGCACCAGAGCCGATATTCACAATCGCCCCTCTCTTCCTCTCCACCATCCCTTTCAAAACAGCCTTCGTCACTTTCGTCGTCCCCTCCACATTAACCCTAATCAAATCGCTCACCAATTTTTCGTCCACCTCGTGCAGGAACTTCGCGTACGGGTACGAAACGCCGACGTTGTTGATTAGAACGCCGACGTCCAGTCCCTGCACGGCGTCCTCGATCCTCGAAACGCCGTCGTTTAGGTCGCCGGAGAAATCGACCACGACGCTCCTTATCTGGATCGACGAGCCGTGCTTGGATTTGATGGATTCCGAAACCTCGTCGAGCTTGGAGGGGTTCCGTCCGACCAGGATCAGATTGAGGCCCATACGCGCGAGCTGAAACGCGAAGGCCTTGCCGATGCCGTCGGTGGGGCCGGTGACGAGGGCCCACGACCCGTATTTTTTGAGGGTTTTGCCGGGTCGGAGGAAATTGACGTAGATCCACTTGAGAGTGGAGATTGAGAGTTTGAGGAGAGATATGAGGGCGATGGAGATGGAGACGAGGAGCCATGAGGGTTGAGATTTGAGCTGCTCGAAGATGCAAGCAGCCATGGTTGAGTGATGAACTGAGATAGATGAAAAGGTCAAAACCTGAAATGTGGATTTGAAAGTCGCATTTTCAGGGGAAAATCAACTAAAATAGTTTAAGATTTATTAGAGGAATGTGGTTGGGCAGGTGAGCTGTTGAGTTAAACTATTCATCGTTTTGGTTAAACTATCGTGCTTGACTTAATAGCCTCGTCAATTAAGTAAATGACATGGAGCTTGTAATTGGCTGCAAATCACATTAATCATGTAAATTACATTGGACAATTCCTGTCCAACAAACTCAATCGAAAAAGTGTTATACAAAAAATTTGAACTATGGCTTTTTAGTCACAAATTTTCTTACTACATCAACTGAGTTATCTTTTCGGCTAGTTGAGTTGAATAGTTAATGGGCCCATCGAGTTCGTTTGATGTACTCTTCGTTTTGTTGATTCATTGCATTTAGAGGTGTTTATCGATCCAAAACCAGATCGAATCGAAATCATGAAAAACCATTATTTGAAACGGATCAAAATAATACGGTCCGAATTGAATCAAACCGATAAATTCCGGTTCGATTTGGTTTTGTAATGAATAAAACTAAATAATTTAAATTTAAATAAAGTAAATATAAAATAATAGTTAAAATTAATTTTTATATTTATAATAGTTAAAATTAATTTTTATATTTATAAAATTTAAATTTTATTCAATAAATAATATAAAATATTATTTTTAATTATATAAAATATTTAAGAAATTAAAAAATATATTTTTATTTATTTATAAATTATTTTGTTATATTAATTATATTAAATACTAATAATTTAATATATATTGAGAATTTTAGTTAATATAATTAATAAAACAATATATATTGGATAATCAAAACAATTTTTAAATTAAATAAATAATATATATATTATAATAAATTAAATTATGGTATAATTCGGTCCATATATGATTTTACTCGTTTTTAACTGAATTTAATCGAAAACCAAAATCTCATTTTTAGTTAAATCGAAAATCAGTCAGAAATTTTACCGGTCCAGATCAAACCGGACCAACCGGTCTAATTTTGACCCGATTTTCAGTTCGATTCATTTTATGAACACCCATAATTGCATTTATATATTTTAATATTCATTGGGCAAAATTAGACATAAAAAATACATTAACATTGTTTTTGTCTCAACTAATCAAACATGGTTTATTTATAAATTAAAAAAATGTATAATTAGTTATGAAAATAGTTTATTTTTTAAATTAGAGTGGTGCTTTTTTATATATGGACATTAAAAAACGGTATCTAATGAAATGTAATTAGAGTATGTTTAATATTTAATCATCATATCAAGTAAAATAATAAAGTAAATTAATAAATAGAGTGATGTATAGTATTACAATGTGTATAATTAGTATTGCACAAATATTATAGTAATTAAAATTTGATGTTACTTATGTGATTGCACATTTGCATTATACTTTGACAATTCAAAATAAAATATGCACTATTTTCAACTAGACAAAAATATTATTACGTACTCATATATAAAAGTATAAATAAGGAATTTTTATATTTAAAAATACAAAAAATATTTTATTTTTGATGTATTGAAATATTTGATACCATATATCACATTGCAATAATTTTTTATTCAATGTAGATTTTAATTACTTTTGCTTGTTTAAGAAGATGCAAATATGAACCATTTTTAATGAGTATTTTTTTTTAAATAAAATTAATTATTCTGAAATGTCAAAATAAAATTCGATGGAGAAAATGAAAGGATGAAATGGATGGGGAAATCTCGAAACGGCGACGTCTAAGCAGAAACAAAACAAACGTTGATCGAGCTACCCACGTTGGTCTCATTCGGTCATTTCCAACCTCCTCCGCTCAATCTTTGCCACGTCAGCAGAAAACTCCATTTCATACACGGCTCCTAGCGACTAAAAGTGCTTTACCCAAACTACCCTTCACCGCCATAACTTGGATAAACACAGCTTCGGTGTTATAAATAACCTTGAAGACCTATTTCCGTCATTCTACATTTCACCCCCAACCCATTTGTAGCAGCTCACCACGCGCCCCTCTATCAATCTTATCATTGCTAATTTATTTTCCTTTACTATCTCTCTGAAAACAATATCTGCTCCGATCAATGGCGACTGGATTGGTCCGACGAGCGATAACCAGGGCTCCGTCCGTATCTCCGGCAGCCCGATCGATCCTCTTCCGCGCCCACGCCTCCGAGGCACAGGCCCAGAAGGTCGATCAAAAGGCTTCCCCTACCGCCACCCCCAAGACCTTCCAAATCTACCGATGGAACCCCGACTCGCCGCAGAAGCCGGAGCTCCGGGATTATGAAATCGACCTCAAGGACTGCGGCCCGATGGTCCTGGACGCCCTAATCAAGATCAAAAACGAGATCGACCCAACCCTAACCTTCCGCCGATCGTGCCGCGAGGGTATCTGCGGCTCGTGCGCGATGAACATCGACGGGAAGAACGGGCTGGCGTGCCTGACGAAAATTCCCTCCTCCGGCGGGCCCTCGATGGTGACGCCCCTGCCGCACATGTTCGTGGTCAAGGATTTGGTGGTGGACATGACGAATTTCTACAACCAGTATAAGTCGATCGAGCCGTGGCTGAAGCGGAAGAACCCGCCCGAGAATGAGGGGAAAGAGATCCTGCAGAGCAAGGAGGACAGGAAGAAGCTAGATGGGATGTACGAGTGCATACTGTGTGCCTGCTGCAGCACATCCTGCCCCAGCTACTGGTGGAACCCGGAGTCTTATTTGGGCCCTGCTGCGCTCTTGCATGCCAATAGGTAATTTTTCTTTCTCCTGATTATTTTGGTTGTGAATTTTGTGTGTTTTTGGTAGTATGATCTGTTAAATTTTGTGTTTATGTGATGTATATTTGTTCGAGGGCATTATTGGAGCTCAATATTTTCTCAATAATTGGTGGAAATTGCATATCTAGAACTTAGTTCCATAGTCGGTATTTCCTTCGAAATCTAGGAAAATACGGCGGGTCAATAAATTAAGCCTCATGGTTATGGACAACTAAATCAATCATCAAAAATCCTAGTTCCTTCCAAACTTATCTACCAGAATGTAAATCTTGTTTCAAAATGTGTCCAGAAGCCCTGAACTTTTTTTCCCGAGTGTATAATCCTGAAATACGTTGAGTTCGTTGCTTAAGAGAACACTAGATTACTAGTGCTTGGTTCCTCAACCTTTGAATGCAATGGGCACAATAATTGGACCTTTGTATCCTGATTCCTGAGGGTGTAATCCTCAAATATGTTGAGTGTGTGTCTTAAGAGAAGACTAGATTATTAGTGCTTTGTTTCATCGTCTGTTCCTTCATTTTCAAGGAATTGCATAAGATTTTTTTTTTCTCGAGAATATCTTTAGTAAAGAAATTGTAGGATCTTAGGGTAGAATAGTGACTTCAGAGTTGAAGCACCACTCAGCTTATGGTGAAAAATGAATGCTATGGCCAGTGGTTAATCACAGGATAAAAATTAGAGTCTACTGAAAGATTGGGTTGCCATTATCTTGGGCTAAGATCATACTGTATATTGATTTATGATCTAATTTAGTCTTGATCTTAAAACAAGTAGTGGGATGGTCGTTTGTTGGTTGTTTTCTTGTCAAATTATGGTTTATATAGTTATGAAGTCAGGTTGATTACAAAACACAAAGAAATCAATAACTCATTTGTTAGTTATGAGTTATGAATGCTGACTCAAGTTATTTCAAACACCCATCCCATTGAGGCTTGATATAATTAGCAAATACCCCGACTTGAGATTTCAATTATTAAAATGAAACAAATATAATAGGCAATTTTCTTTATTTCTAATTCGACTGAACTTTCCAAGGGTGTTATTAGTTAATGATCCCTGCAGCGTTATGTCCGTCTTATGGTGCACAAGGAACTATTAGGATTATGTGTGAGTCCCATGATTGTGGACCAATATGGAAGAATGTATCATACACTAATTTCTTGTGTTACTGCTTTTAATGATAACATTGTGGTTTACCGTTTATATTCATACTGCTAAATACGGTTTCTTGTGTTGCTTAATATACATACAGATGGATAATGGATAGTCGTGATGAATACACAAAGGAGCGGCTGGAGGCAGTAGACGACGAGTTCAAGCTTTACCGTTGCCATACCATTTTAAACTGTGCTAAAGCTTGCCCCAAGGGACTGAACCCCGGACAGCAAATTCAGAATATCAAGAAACTCGAAGTCACAAAGTAGATCCCAACAACATGGAATTGTGAGCCGGTTGTTAATTAGATTTCTATGATTGTGTTTGAATAAATGAAGCAACTGATTGTATTTTTGTTTTCGGCAAAATCGATCACATATGTGTACCGTAGGAGAAGTTCATGTTTCTTAAAATAACCCATCCCTATTTCGTCTACTAACTTCATGATGAAGTAGCGGATAGACGATCCAAGTCCAGGTTTTGTTTTGTCAATGTTATTTGAACATATTGTTTTTTTTTTCTTCATATTATTCTTAAAATTATGTTAATAGTTGAACTATACTATATAGTTAAAAGTGCTTGTTGTCCAAGGAAATCCCTTGCTCCCCAAGGAGAGATTGTAAAGTATCTGAACCACAACTCTTCCTATTTAAACAGAAACCATCTTTCATCTTTGTCACATACTTTGACAAGAATCAGAATCATAAGATGAGGAGAGAAGGTCGACAACGTGGAATGGTCCGGACGTTTCCCATCTTGTCGGGCGGGCCCAATGACCCACGGCCCGGTTCTAGAAGAATTCTCAACGAGATAAGTGCTCGGCCTACTGCTGGAACTTTCACCAAGGCCCCCTCGAAGCCAACCAATCACTCCAAGTTCACCGGAAAGGGGCCCATCAATCTGGGCAAGTCAAAGGACAAGGAAAAGGGGGCCCACAAGTTGAGGTTTCCGTCGCCGGATCTTGGCCTCGGAGCATGGCGGGCAGTGGGCAAACACGGCGGGGCTAGAGTGTGGAACTTCTGCTACAATTGTTTTGGACTATTTGGATAGCGACAATTATGATGATTATGAATATTAGTTTATGAATAATTATGATTATTATTAACATGCATTCTTGAATTGTTTGTGGTTACAATTTTTACTAATAAAATTTATTTATTTTAATTTTAATTTTGTTAATTAATTAAAATTCACTAAATCAATTTTGATTTATTTTAATCATTCAAGTTGTTTAAAATTAATGAATCTTGAAACAAAAATCAATTTGGGTTTCAATTTTTACTGAATTTTAAATTATTATACTCGATATTAACTCTCTAAATAATCAAGCAAATTTTGATGGCTACATGCCTACATAATCAATTCAAGATAAAATTAAATTATTTAATATTTTTTGTAAAAAAGGTGTGATAATTATAAAAGTTTATTTGGTTTTGTTGAAAATAATGCTTTTATTTTCTTCGCGGAAATTAAAGAATAGTATTATTTTCGTCTCAATTATTTATGCACTAATTAATCGATACTTTCGATTCAATTATGGGATTCAGGCGTGTCCGGGGACCACCACAACTCCTCTCTTCTCGAGAATTCATACATCTTTTATCACTGTATGGACAACTATCTCTCGAGCACAGGTGTAAATTTGACCTCAATGGAAAAAAAACAAAAAACGGAGCACTTAAAAAGTAAAATAGTTTTGAATGAATTTAAAAATAGAGTAAATAAAGTAAAGATAAAAATCTATTTTAAACTGAAATTGTAAAAAAAAATATTTTTTAAGAGTATGCATATAGAGTTAAGACATTCAAAATATAAAAGTATAGATAATTAGTTAGAATAGAAAGAGTATAATATTTTATTGTAAAATAGTTGTAGTACTCCATCTAGCACTCGCACTTCTTTTCTCTTTTTTCTAAATAACTAATGAAATGCGACAATCTATGTAATAGAGGTGACACGAGTATTATTTATATTTTAATATCCACTGAAATTAAGCTTTTTGACCAATATTTTAGTGATAAAAAATATTATGAGTAATTTTTAAAAGTTAATAAATAAATTAAGTTAGAATAAAATTATATTTTAATGTGAAAAAAATTAAAATATTTATTTATTTATTTTGGTACGTCAATTATTGTGAAATATTAAGGAAAAAAATGTGATATGATATAACGAATATTATATAAAAAAATACAGTGTTCCATTTAAAATGAAATGACTCGAAATAAAATACGCACTATATTTTTCAGTTTAGATCTTGGGCACGTGGAATGCTTGTAGTGATCGACATAAACTGTTTGGATGGAGATAAAATGTGATTTTATATTAAGACTGATAATGAAGTAGTAGTTGACTAATAATTGTGAAATTTAAGTGTCGACCAAGAAACGCCCTTGCTCCACAAGCTGAAAAATTGTACTCCAAGTCCTTGCTACTACTATATTAGTAAACACATATACTACAGTAGTATATATATATATATATACTTTGATCACCATACATATCCCAACATTCCTAACTTGAAGCTCTCTCAATCACAATTAAGATCATGAGGAGAGAAAGCCGACAACGTAGTACTATCGTACAAACGTTCGACCCACGACCCAATTCCAAAAAAAGAAGTCTCAAAGAGATACTTGCCCCCTCCAAGTTCACCGTCAAATGTCAGGATTTCGATCCAGATTGCAAGTCGTCCAAGCTGGACATGAAGGCCAAGGGGGGTGGGGCCCACAAGATGATGAGTTCGCCTTTGTCGGACCTCAGCTTGACCGGGTTGCGGGTCCGGGTTAAAGTGTACGGATCTTCCGCTACAGCCGTGTTGGATTATTTGGATAATATCACTGATGATCGCTATTATTATTATTATTATCATCATTGTTAGAGTGTACTTGGTTGTAATAAAGTTTCTTGTAAGTAGAGTGTACTTGGTTGTAATTAGACCAAACTTTAGGGGTTGTTTTTGTAATTTTTTATTCAACAAAATTACAAACTTGATTTTTCTTGAATTATCTCTCAGTATTTAGAAAATAACATTCAGATGATATTACAATTGATCATGTATACCAATAATTATAAGATTAAACATTAACTTAAACTTTATTAACTGCAAGTTCAAGTAGCAAACCAAAGCTATAACAACCACTAAAGCCAAAAAGAAAACAACGACGTCCAACTTTTACTTTCTAAAAATGAGTGTGGTTTGGCGAGTAAATTAAAAGAAAATGATCAGACAACGAGTAATTATATATCTTCCAACAAAGCATATATCCTGGAGATTACGATTTTACAACGGTGATATTCGTAGTCTTGGAAGGGGACATAACAGAATGCACGACGACGAAGATGATGTTTCGTGATGACAAAATATTTTTTTACAATTGTGACATTAGTGGGGCACTATGAGTTGTAACATCCTGCTAGAAGAAAATAAAACAAATTCAAAAACCTTTTATATTTTAGTTAAAATAAAGTTGATAAATTGAGATTATAGTCAAAAGGGCGTGTTGACCCCAAGGTGAGATTGTATAACAATATCTCAATTCTCAACCACCTTTTTCTTCTACTTAAACACACAACTTTGATCACCAAATATCCCAATAATTTGTAGCTGCCGATTGAACAACAAGATCACAAGATGAGGAGAGACTATTTAGATGGCAACAATATTATTGATGATTCAGATTATCATTATTATTAGAAGAAGATTATTATTACTATTATTGTTATGTTGCGCCAAATCATATTTATTAATGTGCTTTTCTTAATAAAATTTGAAATTATTATTATAATTATTACATTTTTTTATTTAATTAGGTGTACTGGGTTGGAATTATACTAAACCTTATGGGTAGTTTTTGTGATTATTTATTCATACACTACAAAAGTATTTGTTTCCATTTATAGAAACATTCAACAGAAGTATGGAGGGAATTGTTTTGAATTGGAAATAATTTACATTCTATATAAAATAATATAAACTCCCACATACTCTCATCTGGAAGGCTGAAGGTTTGGGGATTTGTTCTCTGGTGGTGGCACCCTTAATAACGGGGTGACGGCTTTGCTTCCGTTGATAATTTTCTTCTTCACTAGACTCCTCGAAGTTCTTGGAGGCAGAGGTGGAGACGGCATTGAGGTAGTAGTGCCTTGCTTCTTGCTCGAATTGCTCTTTCCT
This sequence comes from Euphrasia confusa, assembly GCA_954870475.1. NCBI lineage: Eukaryota > Viridiplantae > Streptophyta > Magnoliopsida > Lamiales > Orobanchaceae > Euphrasia > Euphrasia confusa. The sequence goes on from OX940967.1 coordinate 27,340,010, forward strand.
AGTAACCCTTTCGTCTGAGGTTGTGGGACCGAGTTCTTTACATGAAAATAAGATCGTCAACTTTTACACGATGAATTAAATGAAAATGTGACAGGGCATTTCTACTTATATACACATATTACATTTTACCTTCTTGACCGATGGCTCCCTTTCCTTGTAAAATTCGGGCAAGGAGCAAGCTTTGAAGCAGAAGGTACAACCCAGCCTTCTATTTCCGTTTCCTGATTTCTCCTGCAAAAACAAGTCAATTTTAACTCTCATATGCTTTTGGGATGTAATGTCAGCTTACACGAAAATCCAAATAATCGTATTAAGTTGGCTACATTTTAGTAAATACTATAACCTTTACCTTTTTTTGTTGCCTCGCCTTCTGAGCTGCATTGACGTCGATTTTTTCCTCGAGTTTCTGAATGTGTTGACATTAAGACGATTAGAATAGTTGCTAATATTCAAATAATGTTTTCATTATTAATAATAATTCTTACCTGTTTTCTTTTGGCTGCTCTTTCTTCAGTTCTCAGGGTAAACGGGGTCGACAAACATGGTGAGTGTAATTTGTTCCGACAAGCAGTCATCGACTTAGAGCTACTGAAATCAAAGCACGTGTTACAAATGCATATTTCCTTCTTAATTATGTGAGTATAACATATACAATATTATTTATAAATCGATCTTTTTGAAGAAGAATCGAGGCTTACACAGCAGACAAAATGTGCCATCTAGGGGCACTCGTTTTGCTTCCCCGGGCAGCAGATGGATCTATTGGTGTTTTCAGCCTGCAAATTTTGTATTGAAATTATTACACAATTCTAAATAAAAAAAAAAAAATAAGGTCACCTTCTGTTCTCCGATAAAGGGGTAGCAACAGGAATTTCAGACACATCCTTTGTAGTTCTCTGTAGTTGAAACACACATTTTATAAGCACTTATTTTATACTAAGAATATTTATAAAAACACCCCTGTAGTTTATTATAATTACACAAGGACCCCATTTATTTTTAAGAGGTATGCAAATGCAAACACTATGTGTAACATATATCAATGCAATATTTAGTAATTTTGAAATATAATTTTGATAAAAAATAAAAAAGAGAATCACCATATGTGTGCTGGAACCCTTTTTCTTGGCGGCAAAAACCAACTCTTTATCGGGTTCTCTACTCAGAATTAAGTTAATTAGATCGCGTAAAGACTTGGAAGAAGATCCCCTCTTGTCGGTCGAGTCCATCACATTGCTCGACTTTCTTTTGCTTCGTTGGGTGCCAGCTGTACTGTTCTCTTTCTTCAAATACGGGGAAGAAGTAAGTGGCCTCGACGCAGAGGCACATGGGACGACGTTCCACGTCTTTCGCCTGATCGATGATTTTAAACTGAATTTGTCCGGTTTTTGCTTGCTCTCGGCCGATGAGTTGTCGGTTGCAACTGAGTTATTATGCTGCATTGGCACAAACAATGTAGTTTGCAAATAAGCCCCTTAATTTTGAGTAAATTATTTTTGTCGTCAAACCGAACAAAATCAATCAACTCATTTTGCAACGAAAAAAATTAATTTTACCAGAAACTAAAACCAAATCCAAAACGATCTTAAAATTAAACGAACTTAACTTCAAATAGTAATTTGATCACTATACGAATTCCAGAAGTAATTTTTTTTGAAGTTGGTGGGGCTTTTTCAGGTATAGTAAGTTCTGCAGGACTAAATTGAAATTTACCTAAAATTGAAAATGGGGAAAAAAATACACAATCACAATTTTTACCTTGAGCAAAGGCATCTCCATTTGTGGAGTTCCGGTAATCTCAGACCCAGTAACCGAAATCCTGCTTTCTCCCGGGCCCTCGAGTTCCGTAATAATTGCATTTTCGCCCCTCGAAAATAGCTTATCCTCTTTCGCGCCTTCAATTTCCACGGCAACGTCCGGTGGAGGAACCGATTCGCCGCCGTCTACGTTTTCAGAGTCTGTTTCTGTTTTACTATCACTATCATGGGCCTCGGCCTTTTGGGCCGCGATCCTCTTGTAATGGGCTTCAAAAAAGGCCTTCTTTTGGGCCACCGAGCCCGGCTGGGCGGACCTCTCGGCCTCCTCGACGTATTTCTTGTGCGGCGACGACGACCACTTCTCCCATGTCGACGTGGATTCCGTCATGAACCTTCCGAACGAAATCGACTCGCCGAGCGCGTGCATTGGGTTACCCTGAACACAATAAAAATTTAATTAACGAAAAAATCAATTAATTAATAGAGTAATTTAAATTAAAAATAAATTAAAGAAATTGGATTGTAATTAATTAATTAATTACCTGTTTGGATTCGTTGGGAATGGCAGAAGCATAAGAGAAGCCGTGCAATCGAAAGAGACAAGCTGTTGAATCTCCCATTAGAGAGTTTAACAAAAATAAATACAGAAAAATAAAATTTGAAATATGGGTTAGTGAAGAACTTTATTCTGGCGTGATTTATCAGTTTTTTCTTTTTTTCTTTTTTGGGTTATAAAATTTTAAATTTAAATGGAGAAAGTATAATACTGTGGTCTGCGAGTGTGACGCTATTTATTTATTTATTATCATTATTATTATTTCATTGGTTTAAACATTCGAATGGGCCCACACGTGTTAGGAATAAAATTGGTCGTGTAATTGTAAGTTGTAACGTTCGAGTTTTTATAGTATTTTTTTTATTTACTTATTTATTAGAATTTTTCTTCGAAGTGAGTTTAGAAATATAATCCGTATAAATTCAAAATTAATGCAGTTGACAAACAATAGTATGTGAGAAAATGTAAAAAAAGAAGAAGAAGAATTTAAAATTAATGCAGTTGACAAACAATAGTATGTGAGAAAATGTAAAAAAAAAAAAAAAAAAAGAGACCTGGTCAAGGTTACTTCAAAAATTATTGCAATAATTTTGTAGGATAAAATGTACTAGAAAAATATAAATTAAGTAATAAAGAAGATGGAGTAACACTTAATGTTCGGTTCCCCATTTCGCCTCGTGTCTAATTATGTTTATTACATCACGGATTAGATGATAAAGACTCGAGTTTTAAATCAAAGTGAAAAATTAAAATAAGGTAAAAATTATAACGATTATTAAGAATATTATTTGCAATTTATGCATTGCATAAAGGTTCATATATATATAATGTGACTGTATTTCTCAACTTCCAACTATTTTGCACATTTTTTTTGTAATATAAAAAAACCATAAATAAGCACTAAGTTTGATAAATAAACTGTATAAAAATTAATTAATTTTAAAACTTACCTAAACAAGCACTGATCTTGATAAATAAATTGTTTCAGACAAAATATATTCAAATACTATGAGTCTAAGAAGAAAAAAAAGTCGATCATGCTATACAAAATACCCTACCGTAAATATGAATCTTGACACCCTTAGTTTGTGTTCAATGATCATTACACGTGATTAAGTTGTATAATTAGGTTCATATTATAATGTCGTTCAAGCAAATTTCAACTCTTGTCCAATTTGAAACATTGAAATCAAATGTTAATTAGTATTATTTAAAGAGTTAATTAATATCCATTTTTCAATAATAGCAATCAAATGTAATGTAATACTATTGAAATCGAACTAATATGGAGACAAAGGACATGTTCTATATGGAGACAAAGGACCTATTCTTTTGGACTTTTTTTCACTTAACTTCAGTTTAGATCAGAATCAGATCAGTTCAGTTCAGTTCAGTTCAAAAAAATTTTTTGTTTTTTTTGGTTTTTTATCTTTTTTTTTATTTTATTTTATTTATTTATTTATTTATTTATTTATTTATTATTATTATTATTATTATTATTATTATTATTTATTTATTTATTTTATTTTATTTTTTTCAATTTGAACTTTATAATTTACTAAAATTATTTATGTGTAAAAATATAAATTATTAATCCATTGTAATATAAAAAAATTAATATAATATTTAAAAAAAATCATAAAAAATATACAAAATTTAAGTAATTAAATCGTTTACTTCCATAGGCTCTATTTCTATTTCATTTTCTTGTTCTTCATCTTCATACTCTTCTGGGTTGTTATCTTTTCAAATTGCTTCGGCTATATCCATTCTCACTTTCGACATAAGCTGTTTTCGATTCTTGTCGTCCAAGTTTGTATCTGTTCTCCCAATGATTGAATCATGCGGTAAAATTGGGATACCAATTTGATGCAACCGTATGAAATTATGAAGCGTGAAACAAGAAACGATAATTGACATTTGATACTTTTGCGACATCTGGGGCATAAGTTTCAACACCTTCCACCTACTCTTCAGATGACCAAAGGCACATTCAACATTCATTCTTAACGAAGAATGCCGATAATTGTAATGTTCTAAAATTCCTGTAGGTGGCCCATGCTTATATTCTGGAAGATGGTACCTGACATTGGGATCGTAGATAGGAGAAATATATCCAAGAGTATTAATATTTTTTTGTGTCATTATAATGTAATATTTGTATATAATCGTAGCAATATATAATTTTATTTAATTTTATTTGTGTATACAGATATAATATATTTATTTTTAATTTTATGCATGTTGAAAAAATTAAAATTAAAAAAAAATATAAAATTTTAAAACGATGCAAATTATTTATTATTATTATTATATTTAAAAAAATAAAAATATTGTATAAAAATATTGATATTAAAAAAATAATTGAGTTCAGTTCAGTTCAGTTCAGTTCAGACTAGTTCAGTTCAGTTCAGCCGGTTTTAGTCCAAAAGAACAGGTCCAAAATATTTGTCCAAGGTGACTAACGATTCCAACAAACAATTCTCGACGAGCTCCGCCTGGACCGCCTTCAATACGGGTGATGCCTAATGATGTTTAGAGTCGGTAAATAGTTCGCATGAAACATCTCAAATTATTTACCGCTAAAAGTAGAAAAAAAATACTGGTAAAACCGCAAGACCGGTACAAAAGGGTGTAGTAATAATGAATTAGTTTGGACTTTTAGTAGCAATTTTTGACGCTCCCACATTTGAAAATTTCGATTCAATATTGTCTTAAAAGCTAGCAGCAATAGGATAAGATAATTTAATTGACCCTTTCTTTTTTATTTTAATATAATTTTCAATGTTATATACTCTACTAAAAAGAATCAATAATGTTTGAATATTTTTTTATAGTAAACTTGATCAAAATAATTACTCTGTCTTTACAAAAAAAAAAGTCTTGAATCGTGCATTATTTTCTCATTGATGGTTGAACATTTTCCCACAATTAAAAAAAAAAACTTGAATCCCTGTAAGATTTTTTTAGTATTTAAAAAAATAAAATAATGTAACAATCAAATAAATTAAGATCAACATTAGTCATTTATTGTCAAGAATTATTAACTCATTGTTAAACACAATTGAGAAACGTAAAGTTCAAAATTCGAATAACTCAGTTGTTAAACACAATTGAGAAACATAAAGTTCAAAATTCGAACCCCATGTGCGTAAGTATTTAAATTTCTAATTTCAAAATGTGTAAAAAAAAACAAATATACCACTTAAAAAACTAGCTATTTGAATCCAACAAATCATTTACTTGTTAACTTAGAACCGCAAGGAATTTGAATCCAACAATCATTTACTTGGTATATACCACTTAAAAAACTAGCTATTTGAATCCAACAAATCATTTACTTGTTAACTTAGAACCGCAAGGAATTTGAATCCAACAATCATTTACTTGGTCTCATATTTGTTCTCTTTCGCCCAAATGCCCAAATCCTTTCTAAGGCTAATCCGAAGAGATATAGTAATAAGTAATAACTAAGTTATGCGTCTCATATACAACATTTTTAGTTACAAACACTCTGTATACAATCAAAAAAGCGCCTCTTCATCTACACGAGCCACAAGGAACAACACTTAAAACGCACGGTACAATCAGTACGAAAACTCATGACCTCTGAGAGAAATATGCTTCTTCACCCATATCGCGATATCCTCCGCGCAAGCCAGCGCTTGAGGCGTTTTCAGAAGCATATCCAAAGTCGCAAACTCGTGGACAGCATCCTTGTACTCGAGCACTGGCGAGTCCACATTCACCTTACGGAGTTCCTCGGAGTAGGCGATCGCCCGGTCCCGCATCCAGTCGAGCTCTGCCACCACAGTCAGCGTTGGCGGCATCAGCCTCAGAGGCGGGCCTTCGCGGGGCCCGCGAACCAGCGGATTGGCTGCGGGGTGGTCGAGCCCAAACTCGTTCTCAGGGAGGAAGAGTCGCCATGCGAGTATACACATGGCCTTGTCGTAGAAGTACGAGTTTGCGAGCTTGATCTCAGAGCGTGTGGGGGTGCTCCCGATGAAAAAAGGGTACATCAGGACTTGGGCGACTACTTTGACCGGGTCCAGGAGTTGACCGGCTTCGACGGATTTTCTCGCCAGGTGGTTGGCGATGTTTGCCCCGCAGCTGACTCCGAGAAGTACACACCTGTTTTTATTTTTCATGTGAGAAGATATTTTACCTCTTAACGATAAGACTATACAATTGAAACAACTATAGAGGATCCAACTAAACATTTGTAAAAGGGAAACAAATGATAAGTAGTATGTATTCGTATTTTGTAAATTTGAAAGAACTCTGTTTTTCTGTAATCAGCCCAAACAACAAGGTTATCTGAATCATGCATTCTGAAACCGAAATAATGTCAAAATGGCTACACTATATGAGATTAAATGTTAGAAGGACGATGCCAAATTAACTTTCACGTTTCTCTGAATTGATACTTCCAATTGTATATATGGTGATTAGAAAAAGTTGGAGAAATCTTAACTTATATATATGGACTAAAAATGTAGATACTTATGCACTTATTTTGATTTACCGTATATGCACTACGAGCTTCAAGCAATCCAAACATTGCTTCATTTAAATTATGTATGCATTTAGCATAACCATTCGATTCCATATTTTCGACTACCACACACTTTCAATAAAACAGTTTTTATCTCCTATATTGTTTGGACCTTTTAGGTTCATCATCTTCTTCTTCAGTCACATTGACTCACAAGTCAAAACACAATCATAGTGAAAAGGTCATTCATGAATCACACACACCAACAGATGAAACTAACATGAGATTAGAAAATTCAGGAATTTAACCTCGATAAATCCCCATGAGAAGCCAACCATGGCTCGGCCATTGAAGCCCCAAAAGCATCCGAAATCCACCAATTACCTTCCGGCTTCCTCAAGTCCACCCCTCCTCCTCTCGAACTCCCCAAGGTCTTGCTACACTCCGCCAGGTTCACCTGCTTTGCTAACCAGTGAAGAGCCTTCCATCCGTCCTCAAACGCAGCCGGGTACTTATTCTCCGGGGCCAATCTATATCCCACAGCCACCACAATCACGTCGCACAGCTTCGAGATCCGCCTGCAGAAGAAGTCGTTGGCCATCGAGTCACTGCTGCCGCTGACGAAACCGCCGCCGTGGAACTGGAGCATCACCGGAAGCCGCCGGCAGTTGCTCCCGGCAGGATTGTAGCCTCCGTAGGCGGCGACGTCGGGGATGCTGCTGCCACCGTAGCTGTGGCGGCGGGTTAATGGATGTTTCGGATCTGATCCGGCCCGGGTTTCGGTGGAAAGGAGGCATGTGTCGGGGAGGAAAACGCGGACGGAGAGAGCTGTTACGGGATCGATGTGTATGTCCTTCGTGGCGACGCCGTCTCTGAAGGAAGGGTTGGCGGCGGCGGCGGTTTCTTCATCCGGCCGCGACGTCACCCCGAAGTTTCCGCCGCCGCCGCCATCGTTTTCCGGCGACTGAAATCGGCTCTGCAGACGGTGCTTGAGCAGGAATTTGAAGAATACACTGTATAATTTGAGGCCAATGCTTGGCATTTCCCGATGAAAACGAAGTATCTGTGAAAATCTTTACCTTACATATTATCTTCGTCTCCACAGCTCCGGCAGGCTCAGCAATTACAGCTGAAATTAACGGTGCTCGAGCTGGCGGTGAGAATCGCAGTGAAATCAACGAAGGATTTTTGCTTCAATATCAATTTTAATTTTGAGATTCAGGTTTGCGCTGTTGGTGACTGTATTCGGATTATTTAAATATTTAATTGATACTGTGCTGCTCGGTCCAGGTAGACCGTGTGTAGGGTTCGGTGAGAAGATGGACTTTCTGCGCTTAGGTGGGTTGTACATTTCGAAGAGAGTACAACTCACGGCAGATTGATTTGAGGTGTCGAGGTGTAGGAGATAAAAGTTGCTCACCAGCTGATTAGGTGGCAGGACCAGCTAGAAGAAAAAGGTAAAAATAAAATTAATATACAGCTCTTAATTATGGGAGGCTATTTATTTATGTTGATGCTTTATTATTTCTTTTGTTTTGTTCAAATAGTTTATTTATAAAGCAAGACAAAACAACTTATCATCTTTTATTAATCTATTTTTTATTACTCACTCGTCCAAAGACAGTTGTCATATTTTCCTTTTTGGAGTGTCCAACAATACACACCCCAAAAAAGGAAATAATTATTCTAACTTTTTCATATTAATATACTATTTTATTCTACTTTAACTCACCAACTTTTTCAATTTTACTCACAACTACTTTACTTTTCACTTTTAAAATATATTTTTACTCTTTACTTTTTAATAAAAAAATTAAAAAATAATAATTTTCTTAAACTCCGTGTCCAACAAAGTATGAAATCTATTAATGGTCGGAGGGATACATTAATTATCACTAAACTAAAAGGCAAATACAATTACTCACTGGTCAGCATACTTTACTACGGAGTAATCTTCCAAATGAACCACTCAACTAAAAAGCAAATACAATTACTCACGTCACCATACTTCACTGCGGAGTAACCTTCCAAATGAACGGTCAATTTTCTTTTATAATTTAGAAAGAAAACGTGATTATTCATTTAGGACAAATGTAGCTATTTACTTTTAAGTTTTAAGAAGAACGTGATAAATATTTTAACATTTAAGATCTCTATTCAAAATACAATACTCTTTCGAGATATAAATGACATATGACATCTACCTTAGGACAAAAGTAGTAGTATTATATTTTTTAATTAATATTAAATACAATTAACATCAAAACTTAAGGGTGTATTCAACTGAGATTTTGATTGATTTTTTTGGACTTTTAAAAGTCCGTGGATTTTTATGGATTTTCTAAATGCACGGAATCTACGTAGAGTATGACTGACTTTTTTCCATTGATTTTGATGATTTTCATAAACTTCAAATATAATTTTTTAAATTGTTTTACTTGAATTTTTATAAATTTTTATAAATAAAACTTTCATAAATATCAACTATATTCAAATGTACATGAACATATTTTTATATAAAAATAAATAAATTTTTAAAAAACAAAAAATAATTTATTATTCTAATTATTCTAATTTTTATTTTCATCACAAAGTAATTTATTATTAATATCATGTGTAAATATTATTTTTAATGAAAATATGATAAAATCAATTTTCTCAAATAAAAATTTGAATAAAGTGATTTGTGTAACTATTGTCAAATGAATTGTTTTATTTTTATTTTTTGTATTTGAGTTTTCGTGTCGGAAAGAAGTCCATTGAAATCTCTCATAATTATGAGAGATTTTAAAAAATTAAATTTAGTTATATTTTGTAAAGAGAATTCATCAAAATCCATAAACTTTTAAAATCCATTCTAATACATGGACTTTTGAATACCTACAGATTTTTAAAGACTTTTTAAAATCTAATGGACTTTTAAAATTCCGGATTGAATACACCTAGACTTTAAAAGTCCATTAAAGTCCTATAGACTCTTAATTAAATACATCTCCTTAATTAAAAAAAATTGTGTTTCTCAATTGACAAGCGAGTGTCATTTCGTGTATATCACAATAGCCAAGGGTATTGATGGTATTTAACACTAAAAGATGCGTTTAATTTAAAATATCTTACACACCAAGGCAACATCAATGTTCCTTGAGAATTAGATGAAGACCACAAACACTTATAGATTTTCTGTTCATTATTGCATGAAATAGAGAGAAAAAACACTAGTCAGAAACAAAGAGTATTATAAGTTTATAACACATGACTTGTAATTTTTAAAATGGTTCTACAAGCTAAAGATAAAATCACATTCAGTGAAGATACCAAAACCTTTTCTAGTTAAGTTGGCCACATCCCAATCCCATATATACAGTCAACTATTTTCTTACCCGTGAAACAAGTTTTGCCTCTCTTTCTTTTAGGTCATGGGACAAAAAAAAAAGTCTGAGAGCCTTAATTCCTAAGAAGGGGAATGAGAGCTGGTTCGTTGCTAGTACCTTTGACCGTTGCTATTTCCTCCAAGCGTTTCCAAGTGGCTTCAGTTTTCATCTTCATCTCTTCTTGTTGAGCTTCGTCTTCTTGGAACTTGAGAAGGCACTCTTCGAAGAGCTCAGGGTCCACGTCGGAAAATATCTTGCGGACGTTAAGGGTCAGGCTCTGCACTGCCGGATTCCAGTGGCCTCTCGCGTTTTTCTCCAATGAAGGGAAGATGATTGGGAGTATGACTTTGCGGTTTTGTTTGATGAGGTTTTCGATGTGATTGTTGTTCCATAGAAAGAGGGCCCTTTCAGCAACCTGCCACAAGAATTGATAAAAGGATCATCAAAGAGAAACAGTTCCATTGTATATGGCCATGGTATTTTAGAGTCTTAGATGATTGCAAATACCAACCCCCGAGGTTTGGGTAATTATGTAAAAGCCCAGAGAAGGAAAATATAAAAATGAGTTATTTCGTCTTAATCGCTTCCCTTCTAATCACCTCGAATCTTATGGTAAGTTTTGCAATTATCCAAATTACTAATCAACGATTCCAATTGCTTAAAAAAATACCTAGCCCATATCACCAAACACTCATTTAGTTTTAGCTTGGGCCATGAAAATAGCAGCCGAAAACATTTTAGCGGGCTGGGCCAGTAAAAATTTTGTGCTTGAGCCGGGCCGAACTGACCATTTTGCAGCGCTACTTTTGATTTGGTATACTTATAACTTTATTATCTTCTATTTGAAAAGCACAACCAGCATTTGATTCCCAATTTACATTTAGCTTCTCATACAATAAATCACTTTTTCTAAAAGCAAAAGTTCACTAATCTTGTTTCTTGTGAATCATGAAATATTCGGCTTAGATCTCTGTAAGTAACTAAGATGGGTATGGTTTCTTAGTCCAAACAAGAATATTATTCCATCGAAAGTTAACTCCAATAAGAAATTATTTTTTGAAATCTCTAGATGTAGTTTTAAAGTGCCGAAAAGGCATCTTCTTAGGGTAAGCTGGCAATAACGAAGGAAAAAAAATACAAGCATTAATTAGAGAGAGAGGAATCACTGAATCAGTAGACCAATCCTTTCACTGACTGCAGAAATTAATTTTGAAACCAAATCATGCTTTTAACTTTAAGGCTTTTAATCCTCTCGGAATTTGTTTTTTGCACATAAACTAGAATATAAGGAAAGTAATCGAAGTTGTTCAACCAAAAAGGAAAATAAAAAAATTCTAGCTCAAAAGTCATAAAGAATGGGGATGGTCACATACACCACCTCCGAAGTTTAGTGCAATTAGAATACACTTCGGTTATCTTTCAAAACTAAAAATACCACTTTAGTTGTATATAGATACCCCATTAAGGTCCATATTCGACTAATATCCCCCTGTTGAGGTTACCATTCCTAAATTTTGTAATTTTTAAAGAACTCGTTTTTTTACTAGGCAGTCACCTCAGGGGTACTTTATTGATTAATCACTAACAATATGATCAAAACGATTTTATTAAGACGTAGCATAAAATGACACAAAATAAAATAAAATTACTCCCTCTATCCCATAGAAAGGGTTACACTTTCCCTTTTAGGATCCCATGGAAAGTGTTACACTTCCTCCTTTTAGTAATTTTAACAATTATAGTAATTAATTACAACCACGCAAACACACTTTACACAATAAATACATTATTCTTTAATTCCTCCCCAAAGGAATTAAACCCCGTATTTACTTGCTCTTTAAAGATGCCCTACATCACTTGATTTTAACACTGAATCAAACCTATTATGGCCATGGGTATCTCTTAGATTTTTTTGAACGTTAGCGTTTTACTGATAAATTTATTTAAGACTAACCTCAAGTGCACCTTTCCTATTCATTCCAATAAAAATGAAGATTTTTCACAAAACCAACCTGAAAATGCGAACTGCTCAGGCATCGAGAAATCTTCTGGAACAAAGGAACCATGCACCGCTGGAATTCAGGTCCCTGAGTCGCCTCCAAAACCTCCTCCAGCTCACCCAGAAACATCACCTCCTTCGAACTATTCGTGATCGGCCAATACTTGATCAAACTCCTAATCACCGTATCCGCCAACTTACAATCTTTCTCCACAAACTGCGTTATACAATAAGAGAGCTGCTGATGGTACATCGGAATACACTTGGGCTTGTGCAGAGGAATTAAAGCCCGTACAAGAAAAAGCTTGTGCTCTTCCTTCAAAGGCAAGGCAAACCCGTTTATTATGCTCCCCAAAATCTCCAACAGCTCAGCTATCCCGTTGTGCTTCTCCGTTTCAAATATAAATCGATAAAATATATTGTTGATGGACTTCCGGATAAACGGACGGTGGACCATGAATTTCCCGTATATACGATGAAGTACGGTTTTCAAGTAGTCTCTCTCTCTAGGATCCTCTGAGTCAAAGAGATCCAATAGTCGAGAAATGAACGAGTGGTCTATGTATTTCTTTGCCAGCTTGGCGTCTGTCTCAGGGGAGGCCACGAACCTTAGGAGGAGTTCGTAAACAGCCTGTAGGTGGGGCCATGCGGGGTCCATCAAAGGCTCCTCCTCTTCCACGTCGAAGCCCTCCAAGAGCTTGTTCTCGCGGGATTGGGTCGAAAGCGAGCGAAATAAATTCACAGAGATGGTTTTCACAATCTCATTAATGATGGTTTCATTAAATTTACTGTTTGCTGAGGCTATGTGGTCGACTAGCTCGACTAGGGTTTGCCGTTTGACATCCTTTTCTTTCAGGTTCTTGGTGGGGTCCGCGAAGTCGAATACCACGGAACAGAGGTTGAGCTTCTTAAGGAATAGGTTTTGTTTCTCGGAGTTGGGAACATCTTGGAAGGTGGGGAGGGAGTTGTTCCCGTTGCTGGGCTTTTGGTTGACAGGTGTCGGATTTTGATTCGTCGAGCGGGGGTTTGTGTGGTGGTGGGTGGTTCTTGGTGAAGTGTAGTTAGAGGTTCCTCCATCGCGGTTTTCGGTTGACTTGGTTTGCTTGCGCGGAAGCTTATTGAGAATGTTTTTTAACATCACTGAGAGAGGAAGGGGAAGTTACTAACAGCCTTCTCTTCTTCAGTCGAGCTCGAAAAAGGATGTTAGCATTCAAGGCAACGATACGGGCCGCAGCACACTTTTCTACAATCTCCAGCTAAGGGAGTTATCATCTGATATAGGCAATGAAGGAAAATAAATTAACACATGACAATGAATATGAGTTCATCTATATACCAAACAGGGCAAAAAAAATCCTCTTGCAAATTCCATCCTTTTCAGTTTTCACAATCAATCAATATCACTAATTACCGGCATAATTTAAAATTTGAGATCCCCCATAAATCTGAGATATATAGAATTAAAGAATAGAGAAATGGAATTGAAGAAGATGGTGTTTGTCGTTGTCAACTCACCTCAGTTTTTTTCCCATTTCGTGGTTCGTTTTCAGGAGAAATCCGTCAAGAAATTATTGAGGCGGATCGAGATCTGGAAAAAGCAGCTAGCATTATCGTGTATGAGGAATTCAAGACCCAGAACCCTAATTTTCAAATTTGGCATGTATGAAGATTGAAGAGGGTAGCACGAGTATTGCGAAAATTATGGGCCATTGATGAAAATAATATTATAATTAAATCACACGCTTGTTTCACCTTTGATTGGAAATATAATTTCCATCGGAACACAAACACAATGGAGATACTCGTCCTATGTTTCAGGATACATGAAATAATTATACTTTCATGTATAAATGAAAAAGTTGTTTTAAGAAAATAGTACAGTACTTTGTATTTATGTATAGTGGATTAAGAGTGTACTCAGAATTGATGTACTGTAATTATTAGTATTTTGTAAACAAATGTTTTATTAAATGCGCACGATTTCAATGAAACAAGAGAAGTGTTATTATTTTTATATTATACTATACTTTTTATCTTGATTTTGTTTTACTTTTAATCACAATTATTTTTATTTTTTTAATTTTTAAATATAATTTGCTATTAATTTTTTATCAACATAATATAATTTTTTTAATATTTATGTCAAAAAAATGTAAAATTAAATTTTCTTGAAACTAAAGGAATAATATATTTAAATATTGGTGTATTTAATTCTTTAAATTATTCAATTAAGCTATAAAATTTAAAGAAATACTACATATTTTTACTGGAAGTTGAATGTAAATATATGTTGTATGTTTTTCTAAATGGGCAGAATTTGTCATTGAACGCGAGAGTAGTATATGTTTTGTTTTACTACATTTAAAGTGCTTATTAGATAGTTCATTCCATTTATGTGAACTATATTTGATATGAACATGTTTGGTTTTTTTTTTTTTTTTTATATTTGAAACATAACTATATAAGTTTGCATGTAAAGTAAAGATAACATGTGATATTCTTTTCTCAAAACAACTATACAAACAATATGCTAAAAACATTTAGTTGGGAGGAGCAAATTATTATATTTGCTCAATCGAGTTAAATTCGGTGCACAATATTTGAATAATAATATATTTTTTTTAATTTCAAGATAAAGTCTATGCAACTTTTATAAACGGTTTTAATTTTTTAAGAAAATAAACTTTTTTCCCCATTAAATTTCAATGTAAAACAACTTAACTTTCAATATAAAACAACTTAACGGTGTAGAGCTCTTTAATATGTGAACCCTTGAAAAATCATGGCTTTTAAACTTTTGAACCATTGAGAAATTTTCACACACGTTAACTCCTTCAAGGCTTCAACCGACTTAGGTTCTACATAGAAAGATCAATCTAAAAAAATCGAGTATACTATATATTGACTATAATTTGACGGACATAATTTGTTTTTTAATTTTACACATTAAGAAATAAATCACAAGCTATATATGACATTCAATTTCAATGAAATAATTCATCATCAATAACATTTAAATTTAAAAGTTAATGTTCAAAACATTTGAAAAGTAAAATAGAAAAATGGCACTACAATAAAAACTATGAATACATTATAAAAAATTCAAGTTTCAACTTGAGATTAGTTATAATTTGAAATAAATTTCACATTTTCACAAGTCTATAGTTTTCAAGTCCTTAATTTATAACATGTTTAAATAACTAAAAAATTATAGTACATATATAATAAATGATCAAAGTTTATAATTTCTAAATTAATTAGTATTTTATTCATGTATACAGGTTATACATAATTTTTTTACACACATATGGTTACATGAAATGTTAAATTGGTTACATTAACTTTAAAAAAATCATTAATAGTAGTAGTTCATATTATTTTTTATTAATAAAAATTATTTTAATATTTTTATAGTAGTAGTTTTTTATTCCTAAATTTCTGTCTCGTGTTCCAGAGGGTCAATATTCAAACGATATTTTCCCTTTACAAGTCAACAGTAAATAAAAAATTTATCCACAAATTCATCGACCACCAACCCACGTTTTTGTTGCAGTATACGAACTAGCGAGTCAACCACCAACGCCAGATCATACATATAAAGATTCTTCACCTCTCGGTTGCTTATTCGTTTCACATTCATTTTCGTTCACCTACTTCTTCCTTGTAAAATTCGGAGAGAAGCAGCAGAAGAAGAAAAAGAAGAAATAAATTTCTGGTGATTTTTTCTTCTTCTACTCGATCATCTCAATTCGTGTTCAATTTATACGATTTACAGTTGTTGCTTGGATCTGTCTTTTGTTTCTCGGATCAATCACTGTTTTTTTTTTCAAGAATAACCTTAATTTTTAAAATTAATTGCAGTTTTTTTGTGCAAATTGAATTTTTTGTTGAGGCAGATTATAGTACGGATCTACTGCTTAGATTTTAATACACTGTGTTTTTGTGTGTGTGTGAATTGGATTCTGGATTGACCTGATACTCAGTTGTTGTTCGTTCCTTTTTATATATCATAATTTCATCAAGTGTTGTAGACTTTGAACAGTTGGTCTGTTAAATTAGATTCGTATTAGTGTTATTTTTTCTATTTTTGTTCGATTATATTTTTAGCTGAAGCTGATGATTATGAGAATTTCACAGTTAAATCGTGCACCTTGAACATGGCGGCTTTGGGCGAATGGCATTGTGAAAAGAGACCGTATGGTAAGAATGAGTCTTTTGCTAGGGACAATGAGAATGTTCAGGAAACCGGGACCCTCTCTATCATTGTTCTCGGTGCTTCCGGTGATCTTGCAAAGAAGAAGACTTTTCCTGCACTTTTTAACCTTTACCGGCAGGTTAATTGAATTTTCACCTTGTTTTCAGTGAATATCATTTGTATTTTGATATGATATGAATTTATTCAGTTGTCATTGTATGCTTCCTTATGTTTTGCTTGAAGATTTTTCACTTCAGAATAATGTGTTTGTCCTTTCTTTTTTGTGGGAATTTACTTGAGGTGTCGTGTCTTTTGAAACCAACTCATATCCACACTTTTTCCTTTTTTTTTGTTGGTATATTCAGGGTTTTTTGAATTCAAACGAGGTTCACATATTTGGTTATGCAAGGACTAAGATCTCTGATGATGAATTGAGAGAACGAATCCGAGGGTAAGGTGTCTTCCTCTTTCAGCTTAAGTCTATGGTTGGAGTCATATTGCATGTTATAGACCTTTTTTAAGTTTGTATAATTTATTCTATGTAATTTACTTTTGTAGGTATCTTCCTCAGGGAAAAGAAGATACAAATGTTTCAAGCTTTCTGCAGCTGGTTAGTGACTGCTTGGTTATTATATTAGCTAACGCTTTAACCCTGAAGGATTGTGTATGCTTACCTTATACGAATCTTTCTTTGATAATACGTAGATTAAATATGTGCCGGGCGCTTATGATGCTCCGGAAGGGTTTCAAGCATTAGATAAGGCTATATCTGAGCACGAAGTGTCTAAAAACAGTACAGAAGGAACATCCCGCAGGCTTTTCTACCTTGCACTTCCTCCATCAGTATACCCACAAGTCTGCAAAATGATCAAGAATTATAGCATGAATAAATGTATTTATTTTATTTTAAGAAGTAGTTTCAAGTCGCTCAGTCATTATGCATTTCTTTTATTAAAAGCAGCTTAGTTTGCAGGTGTTATTGCTTCTTCTGTTACTATGAATTATGTTGACTCCTTGGTGTAATTCTTTTCAGCTGATCTTGGTGGATGGACTCGTATTGTTGTTGAAAAGCCTTTTGGCAAGGATTTGGCTTCAGCAGAGGAACTGACCTCCCAGATAGGACAATTGTTTGAAGAACCACAGCTTTATCGTATAGATCATTATTTGGGAAAGGAACTGGTGCAGAACTTGGTAATACTCCTTTATTAACTGTGTAACGCCAACATCTTAGTTAATTTACTAGGTATAGAATATAGATACAAGTGACTCAGGGGTTCACCCCTGTTTTTTTTCTTTCTCTTTTCTTGTTATAGCATTAAATCATATTTAATTAAAATAAATTAATAGTACAACAAACAAATTGGTTAATACATAGTATACATTTTATCAAAATTAATATTAATTATTGTTTATTTTAAAGTTAATGCATAGTATATTTTTAGTGAATTATTGAAAAAATACCCAACTCTCTCTTGTGTTTTCAATACTAGCTCAAACTTAAAAAAAATCAATTATATAGTACTACCATACAGCTTTTGTTTTTCTTTCTGAAAATGACTTCTGCTTCTTCTTTAGCCGAATTGCTTTGGTGGCATGTTGGAGATCAACCTTTTTTTTCGCACTTGATTTTCTATCTTTCATGCTATAATCAAAGCCCCTAAAGACTTTTCTCAACCAAATTTTGTGAAAAAAAGTCACCGGAACTAGGATTGTCAATATGTGGAGTCTGGGTATTTTTTGGTAGCTAGCATTTTTTTAATATCATCAATTGGGCTCCTAGATGAGATTTATGGGACTGTCACTGTAGGATGTATTATACAATGCTAGAAAGAAACATATTAATCTCCGTTTTTGTAAAACATTGCAGTTGGTACTTCGTTTTGCAAATCGCTTTTTCTTACCTCTCTGGAACCGTGATAACATTTCTAATGTACAGGTGGGTGTATTACACTCAAGTAAAATTAGAATCACAATAATATTTCTATGGCTTAACATTATTTCAAATTTGATTATTATTTCACGCCAGATTGTGTTTAGAGAAGATTTTGGAACTGAGGGACGTGGTGGATATTTCGATCAGTATGGGTATGCTTCTTTTCTGAAGATATTTACTGTTCTTCAACTCGAGAAAGATATATTTTATTGTTTTGCTTGAAACATTATCATGCAATTGTATTTCTCACTTATTTCTGATTATTGTCAACTGTGCAGAATTATCCGTGATATTATCCAGAATCATCTATTGCAGGTGAGCCTATTTTTCACTTATTTCTGATTTTGTTTACCTAATGGCATTTTAAAAATTAACTTTTTGAAGTAAAATCTGTCTTAAGCATAAACATGCTATAAATGTTACTTGTCAAAGTATTAGTTTTGCATCCAAGCTTCATTACTTCCTTCGTCCTAGCTAGATACATAGTTCACTATTAGATGTCCCAATTATGTAGCCACATTCGATATAATATGCATCTTGTAAATAGGGGGTAAATCAAGAAAATTTCTTGCTTATTTTTAAATTCATTACTTCTTAATCTTTGTTAAAAATCAAATTGGAATACTGTATTATATTTCAAACTTAATTTACACGTGATGAGTAGTAGTAGTATTATTTTTTTCATGTTAGCATTCTACCTGAAGTAAACAATTTGGTAATCAGTTAACACCTTTTTTCGAATATTAACCTCATGATATCTTTGAACTTGCAGGTTCTTTGCCTTGTCGCCATGGAGAAGCCTGTGTCTTTGACCCCTGAGCATATCAGAGATGAGAAAGTTAAGGTATGTTGAGGATTGCAGTCTTACAAGGAACTTTGTTGAAAGTACTTTGGTGGGAGAGTAGCACTCCCCCCTACGCGCACAGTCACCATATTTTTGATAAATTATATGGGTGTTTTTACCTTTTTTATTTAATGTATAGTGCATTTAGATTAATTATTTAAACTACCAAAAAAACCGTATAGCCCAAATTTGAAACATTAGGAATTGTATACTATTTCATTTTATTTTATTTTTTAATTATCTTGGATGACTTTTCTCAACAAAATAATTTCTCAACCTAAATTTTAATGCTGTTCCAATATTTTGTATTCAAAAATGACTTCCAGATTAAAACTGTGGGTTCCAGGCTTTAAATGGCTTCTGATGACCCAAAGTGCATGTGACATGACGTGCGAGATAATGTTGTCTGAAGTCATTTTTCATAAAAAAAAAAGTTTGAAAGTTAGATGATTGGAATGTGATTTTTAAGGTTGGGTTAGAATTGTGAATATGCGTACGAATTGGGTATGTTTGGTAATAAACCCTATATTTATTAGTACCAATTGCCTGCTTTTCTGTGCAAGAAAGAAATCCTTAATGATGCATCTTTTGTTGACTAATCAGCGATGGTTGCTTTCGTTTAAGTTATCTTTCTTGGTTGTGTTTTTGTATCTTTTACCTCAATAATCCATGTCCTGCAGCTCCTGCTTATGACTGCAGGCAATATTTTCACTGATTATTTAGTTGGAACACTCAGGTTCTCCAATCAGTTGTTCCAATCAAAGATGAAGAGGTGGTGCTAGGACAATATGAAGGCTACAAGGATGATCCAACTGTTCCAGACAACTCAAACACTCCTACATTTGCAACAATGATCCTTCGTATACATAATGAAAGATGGGAAGGTAAAACCAAACTATCTGCATTATAATTTTGATCATATTTGTTTCCCATGACGGTGGACAAAATTTTCCTATCACATGCTTACTTAAAACGTATATAATATCTGTTACATCATGTTCTTTCTAATCATTATAATTACGTGATGTAGGTGTGCCTTTTATACTCAAGGCAGGGAAAGCCTTAAGTTCAAGAAAAACAGAAATACGGGTTCAATTCAAGGATGTGCCTGGTGACATTTTTAAATGTACGTATCCAAAGTCTTATAATTAACAGCTGTTATTGAAGTAGGTCATGTAGTTGTAGGCTGGTAGCCTTGTGTACAAAATGTCTTGAAATTTAGCACAAGCATATCGAGGGCAACAGACTGTTGGTTTCTTCTTTTGTTAGGAGTATGAAATTTAGGTTAGTGTGTGTGATCATATATCTGAAAGGCAGTGAAAGTATTCATTTTCTAGACAAAAAGGATTGTCAACCCAGTTTTTGACTAAGACAGCGGTGACATTATGTGTAACCAAGTGTTTCTCTTTGAATTACCAACTTGATCAGGAGCCCACTTTTCTCCTTTATTACATTGTTACTCAATCTCTTGATTGGATAAACCTGATGAAATTAAGTTTTGCAGGTAAAAAGCAAGGAAGGAACGAATTTGTAATCCGCCTGCAACCTTCAGAGGCCATGTACATGAAGCTAACGGTATGTGTAACATTATTTTTGGGGTTGTAATTATTGTCATCGTAATAGTTGGTGTTTTTTCTGTGCCCTGACCTAGTTTTCTTTCTATTCATGCAGGTCAAGCAGCCGGGGTTGGAAATGTCTACTGCTCAGAGTGAACTAGACTTGTCATACAAGCAACGTTACCAAGGTGTTGTCATTCCCGAGGCTTATGAACGTCTAATTCTTGACACGTATGTTTATCCGATCTTTACTCTCACTATTTTCATGTATTTGTGCCTCTTACCATCATAAATGCTGCCCTTTTATTGGGGATATTTACAAAAATATCCCCAAGGTTTAAGTTAGTTACAATATAATACAGTAGTTACCTTTCAAACTTACAACCTTTTATTGTGAATAGACTCCATCTCAGAGTAGCTTTGTAGTCAACTCTTTTTGTGTCGTGGTCTATGCAAAATATCAACCTATGGAAACAAAATAATAATCCTTCCGTCCAAAATTTATGTTTCACTCACTATTTAACAGTATTTTCTCTATTCTTTCCCTTTATAACCCTTTTTAAAATGCATTTTGTAAATAACACCTTTCATTAAATAAGGGTTCATTTTGAAATAACTATTATTGTAAATAATCCACCTTAAAAATACGCATGTTTTCAAATATAGTTACTAGTTACTGAACAAGTGAAGAAAGGATTTTGCAAAATTTTCATTTCCAATACTAGTTCTTAGTCTCTGTTGATAATCATAATGGACTACATTTTTGGTGACGGAGGGAGTATGTCCTAGAAGTTTAGAACATTGGACAAAACATGTCGTTCTTTTTATGAAACTGGATGTTTTGTGTAATAACTAGTTCATGTGGTTCTTCATTTTGTTATTTTAAAACAGAATTAAAGGCGATCAGCAGCATTTTGTCCGTAGAGATGAGTTGAAGGTAAAACACACACTACACTTCTCATAATTCATATCTACGATTGTATGTATTATATATGTTGCTTAATCTTCAGGCAGCTTGGGAGATTTTCACGCCCCTTCTGCACCGAATAGATAACGGAGATTTTAAGTCACTCCCTTACAAGCCCGGCAGCAGAGGCCCCACGGAGGCAGATGAATTGTTGGAACGCGCAGGTTACATGCAAACTCATGGCTACATATGGATCCCTCCAACCTTGTGATTTGGTGATGATGAAGTTTGCTACAGGCACCTAACTGTTAGGGTGCATTTTCATGTTTTTATGTTGTGTTTTCATGTCTTGAAATGTGACTTTGAAATTGAGAAATGTGAAACTTATGTATGTTGTACCAAAAGCTGTGATATGAAATAAATTCTGTTTTACAAGGCAATAAAAGTGAGGTTTGATCGATGAAATGCTTTTTACATGTTGATATTATTGAGCTCTCTAATGCACATTTTTTATTCATGCCTTCATTAGAGCATAAACTGTGCTAGTTAGAAATTTTGGAGAGTGCATTCTTTTGTACAGTTGTACTGAAGGTTGATGTTAAGACGAGACACGACACTCCACTTGTTAAAAGGTTATCAGGATTTTAGACTCGATTGTAGGATGTGAAATGTTTGTTGAAGTCGCTATCATCGTTATGCAAATTAGGTGTCGGCCGATTGACATAGGGTCTTTGTAGCCGAAGCTTATGACTACTTCGAAACTAAAGATGTACTCAAGTCTTTGGCACAAATGTTCGTAAAAGCATGCATTACCTCAAAAACATCCATTCGGCTATGCAGGAGGGAAAAATCTTCACCATCGGAGAAAAAAATATTTTTTTATGAACGAGGAACGGTTGAAAAATGGAAAAAAAAAGAGAGAAAAAGACTTAAGAAAATGCGGTGAGCGTGGATCGAACACACGACCTTCAGATCTTCAGTCTGACGCTCTCCCAACTGAGCTATCCCCGCTTGATGTTTGCTTTGTCACGTTTATGCATTATATAGAAAAACGTTGGGCCATATATATATAGTAATGCAAACAATTTTTGTAAAAGTTTGCATCATAATTGATTTTAGTAGTTTTCTAATTACACAAAACACATAATAATTATTGCTCGACCTCGACTTAATAAAATAATACATGCTCCATTTTTTTAAATCAAATTGTGTAAAGTTTGTGATATTATCTTAATTTAAACCACAGGGGCATGTTACTACATTCTCGTACAATCGACCACAACTTATTCGGTTCGAATTTCTCAAGCTCGGGTCGAAAAATAGCTTCGAATCGGAGCTACTCATGAGTCATGACTCATCATTAGTCAGCCCTTTGGGTTGGGAAAACGCGCGAGGGTTGTATTTAATTTGGTTTTGGTTTTGGTTTTGGTTCATATTAATTCATACCGTTTGAAGAAGCAAACTTAGCAAAGCAACACTCACGTGAGAGTCACGAGCGTACTCTCCGAAATAACCGCTTCAGCCGAACAGGTGGTGGTCCCACCACCATTTCAGCCTCGACATTTCCATTTCACTCTCGCCCTCTCCGCTTATATATAACACCGAATCAAACACTCCCTCCACCTCACAACTCGATTCCCCTTTCCCCCTCTCTCTCTCTGCTCGCTACTGAAATTTCAAATATCGTTTTTCATTTTCCACTCGCACGTCCATCGTCATGGGGAAGATCAAGATCGGAATCAACGGTAATTTATTTTCGATTTATTTCAACTGCGATCGACGGAGATCAATCCATGTTTGTTTTTTGTTTTTGAAATTATAAATGATTTGATGTGTTTTTTAGGGTTCGGAAGGATCGGTCGATTGGTAGCCAGAGTGGCCCTACAGAGCGATGATGTTGAGCTCGTCGCAGTTAACGATCCGTTTATTACCACCGATTACATGGTACTGTGTGTGTCAGTGCGTGTATTTTACTCTGTGATTTATTGGACCTGTATGCTGGATTCTATGAAATCGGATATGATTTGACGTATTTTACTAGTAATTTATAATTTTCATTTTATGTTTGTTTTATAGATGTTGATCTGTGATTCTACATTGATCTGTGTATATAAGTTGTTTTTTCGATGGTTTAACTTAATAAAAACATGTTTTGTCTGTTTAAAAC
The DNA here is from genome assembly GCA_954870475.1 of Euphrasia confusa. NCBI lineage: Eukaryota > Viridiplantae > Streptophyta > Magnoliopsida > Lamiales > Orobanchaceae > Euphrasia > Euphrasia confusa. The sequence continues at coordinate 27,363,790 of OX940967.1, forward strand.
GAGCGTCGATATGCATTAATCCTTCCATTGATTTCCTCTGTTGTGCAGACCTACATGTTCAAATACGATAGTGTGCACGGTTCGTGGAAACACAACGAGCTTAAGGTCAAGGACTCAACGACCCTTCTCTTTGGAGACAGGCCAGTTACTGTGTTTGGTATGAGGTACTACTACTACTCATATCCATCTCTCGTCTCACTTATCGTGGGACTTCAGATTTTTTTCGTAATTTCTTGTTCTCATAGTTGCAAAATTTTGGTTTCTTATGAATAGGAACCCAGAAGAGATCCCATGGGCCGAGTCTGGAGCTGAATATGTTGTTGAGTCCACGGGAGTTTTTACCGACAAGGCCAAGGCTGCTGCTCACATGAAGGCGTGTGACATTACGAGTTAATTTACCGACAAATCTTAGTTCATAAAGTACTTGCATTTACCAGTTCTTGCTTGATTTGGTTTTCAGGGAGGTGCGAAAAAGGTCGTAATTTCTGCCCCAAGCAGTGATGCCCCCATGTTCGTTGTTGGTGTCAACGAGAAAGAGTACAAGAAAGATATCGACATTGTTTCAAATGCTAGTTGTACTACCAACTGTCTTGCCCCAATGGCTAAGGTATATTCCCCTCCTCTATGGTTTTCCACATGCATTCAACTTAGCAGTGAATTCTACATTTATAATGATTTGAACGTTAATCTAACGTTTTATTTTGCAGGTTCTTAATGACAAGTTTGGAATCGTCGAGGGGCTGATGACTACTGTCCACTCTATGACTGGTTAGTTCACCAGTTACTCAATATTTTTTTACGTTAATGTGCGTGTGACTAGATTATATCGTTTTATTTTGAAATGTAATCAGCCACACAGAAGACTGTTGATGGTCCGTCAATGAAGGACTGGAGAGGCGGAAGAGCTGCTTCATTCAACATTATCCCCAGCAGCACTGGAGCTGCTAAGGTACTGTGAAATGCATTTTACAACCATACCAGTCGTCCAGTCATATTCTCGATGACACGTTGAACATTCCTTTTTTTAAGGCAATGTGTATGTTTTTCTACAGGCTGTGGGTAAAGTGCTTCCTGCTCTAAACGGAAAGCTGACTGGAATGGCTTTCCGTGTCCCAACTGTTGATGTTTCCGTGGTTGACCTAACTGCCAGACTTGAAAAGGCAGCTACCTATGATGAAATTAAGGCCGCCATCAAGTAAGAATGATTTATCCTTTTGAAACATATATAATATGTCGAGTGAAAGCATCCTCATCGTCGTATGTGTCTTTTGTGTTTTGTTTACAGGGAGGCGTCTGAGACAAGCATGAAGGGGATCTTAGGATACACAGAAGATGATGTTGTATCCACCGACTTCATAGGTGATTGCAGGTAAGGGTTTTACAGCATAAGTCCATGATCCCTAAGGTGCAAGCAACCATGTTGAAGAGCAGAGAGGATCTCACGCCGTTTCAATTTTTTGTACTTTTAACTAATGAATCTTGATTCGTTGCTTTGGCAGGTCAAGCATCTTTGATGCCAAGGCTGGAATTGCCCTGAATGGAAACTTTGTGAAGGTCGTCTCTTGGTACGATAATGAATGGGGTTACAGGTAAATGACTTATGCTCTTCATTTTTTTCCATTTTACTAGTAGAGTAGTGCCAGTGGATAATGGAGCTGCCTGCAATATACTAATGTGATTTTTTTTTATGTGGTTTTTCAGTAACCGAGTGATCGACTTGATCCGTCACATGGCATCAGCATAGGCTGCACGAGAAAAATCATTTATTTGCGTATTTGTCCATTTTTCCTGAGGCTTGGTGTTGTTCTCGAATAACTGAGTGAATAAATTTTCGGCGAATAGTCTTATTTTCTTTTTGTTAGAACAGAATATGTAACTTTTGAGTTATCCATACTGTCTTTTTACCAAATATTGTTTTGGGTTTTTCAAATCATAATAAAATGTTTTTTGAGTTATCCATAATGTGTTTTTACCAAATACTGTTTTGGGTGCTTCAAATCAAATGTTGTGGTGGATAAGATTATAAGAACCAATATCATTCTATTTGAATATTTTCTGTGGAATGTTATTCTCTTGAAAAATGAGAAAAAGTACAAAAAATATAACTATTATAATGAATAAGACTTTTTTTAAGAAAAAAGTGATGAAGAACTGAAGTAAAATGATTTCAATCATTTTCCTTGCATCCATCCCCACAGTATAAACATTTTAAAATTATAAATTTAATTTTAAAACATTTTAAAATTATAAATTAAACATCAAAACAATAATTATTTAAATAATTTTTAATCAGCATATTATTTTTAATTATAGATGCAAATAATATGAAAAGTGACAAATAATATCTTTTTAACTCTTTTAAGTTGAATAGATGCTCAACGATTAACTGAATTGTTGATTGCAGAAATTTCTTAACTTGATTTCCTAACTATATCCACAGAGAAATCTCAATTAATTCCGGTATCCGGTGAACCTTGTTGACTTCACCTAATTAAGATCGACTGCTGAAATCTTAACTAGAAGAACTGAAAAGGTGTGCCTAATTCACTGGATTTTGGTGGTGGAATAACCCAAAAAAACAACCAAGGGCAGCAGAAAAACTACCATGCATTTTACTGATTCAACCTAAAAATGAAGCAGAGAATAATCAAAAGACATCAAAAGACAACGGCAGGTTGGCAGGTATTTCAAAGCATCAACATTGTCTCGATGAAATTATTTTAGTTTCAACATCATCTAGAGGAGAGTGAGTAGTTAAGCGACTAGACGAGGTTCATACTCTTATCGAGATAATAGAACGCAGAAGTAACAAAATATCCTCTGGGGAAAAATCCATCGAACCAATAATCATGCCATCTCCAACACCTACAACAAGAGCCACAAAAACAAGATAATTCTGTAAAAAATAATATACAAGTCAAGAATACAATAAACACCTGCTTCCTATTGTGGACAAAAACAACAAACATTTAACAGCACATAACCACTATTTGCAATAAACACATGTCAAAAGCAAGTATCTAAAATACCAACAATCAAGGCAGATAGTTTTACCCCAGTATGAACGTTCTCTTGAAAACAAAATAAGATACTACTAATATATATGAAAATATCATTTAGAGAACACTTGGCACACATGTAATATTTGCTTTTCTCTTATCACTGTTTATTGCTCAAACTTCAACTTGATTGCAACTAGCACACAATTAACATTCAAATCATAGTAATGTTTCAGTCTTCAAATTTCAAACTTTTATGCAAAAATAAAAAAATAAAAAAATAGCCTATATTCATCAGATCGGACCCATACCATTTCATAAAAAAAGGATTATTTCAAAATTATTCCTTGGGTTTAGCCTAATTATAAATAATCCCTTGGTATGCCCTGAAGAGAGGACAAAATAACACCAACAATCAAGGCAGATAGTTTTACACCAGTATGAACGTTCTCTTGAAAACAAAATTTCATACTACTAATATATATGAAGATACTATCATTTAGAGAACACTTGGCACACATGTAATATTTGTTTTTCTCTTATCACTGTTTATTGCTCAAACTTCAACTTGATTGCAACTAGCACACAATTAACATTCAAATCATAGTAATGTTTCAGTCTTCACATTTCACACTTTTATGCAAAAAAAAAAAAAAGACAAAATAGCCTATTATTCATCAGATCGAACACATACCATTTCATAAAAAAAGGAGTATTTCAAAATTATTCCTTGGGTTAGCCTAATTATAAATAATCCCTTGGTATGCCTTGAAGAGAGGACAAAATGAGCTATTTGCAAGAAAAATACAAAAACCCAAGAAATTATTTTGTAAATTTGAAACATAACAAAGTTATTTAGTATGAGAAGAAAAAAAAAGTCAAGGATAATTTTCAGAACCAAATATTTAAAAGTTAAAACATAATAACATATACACCACAATTCCAAGTACCAAATATAACAAACCCACAATTAATGAAGCATTCCCGAAACCCATTCGCTCACCCCAAAAATACAAGGCAGTGGCTTCCAAAAATACCTCAAAAACTTAGCGTCCGGGATTGAGCCCAAGCAGCATGTTATTGTCGCTAGGAAGGTAGATCACATTGCCATTCTTTGCCAAGGTAGTGGCATTATCCTTTGCGGCCTCGATCTTCCTCAGCTCAATCAGCCCGTTCCCAGCCAAAGCAGTTGCATCTGAAATAAGCTGAGCAGACTCACTCTCACCCTCAGCCCTAATGATAGCCGCCCTCCTCTCCTGCTCGGCTTTTACCACCACAAATTTGGACCTCTCGGCCTCCTGCTGGGCCACCTGCTTCTGCTCGACTGCCTTTGAGAATTCAGCGCCATAGGATAAATGGGTGATCGCCACATCATCAAGCTCGATGTTGAAGTCCTTGGCCCTGCGGATAAGGCTCTCGCGCACGAGTGCAGACACACGGGGTCGTTCGGTCAGGAGCTGGTCAGCATCGAACTGGGCCACCACGGACTTGAGGACTTCGTTGCCGATGGACGGGAGGACTTTTTCATCATATTCAAGGCCTAGTGTTTTGAATATTTCAGGGAGACGAATGACGTCAGGGCGGGAGAGGACACGGAGAGTGAGGTTCACCATCTGGAGATCCTTTGTGCCTGATAATTCGGATAAATAATGGTATAATCACGGTTTCCGTTTGTTTAACTATGGAAATATATAACAGATACTTATCTAATTAAAATGGCATGTGAATATACAATGTACCCTGCATATGAACGCAGGGATCGTAAATAAAACTGCATATGACGATGCTACATACCTTAATGAAAGTACGAACATTCATTATTATTTCTTCATAAACACAAACGCAGTTCAAATATTGTACTCCTACTATTAATCCAAACATATCTAAAACTAATCATGCTTGGTTTTTCTTACAGAAATTAGGGCATACATAAAAAAACAGCAGTAATCACGAACATTCATTATTATTTCTTCATAAACACAAACGCACTTCAAAAATAGTACTCCTACTATTATTCCAAACGCATCTAAAGCTAATCATGCTTGTTTTTTCTTACAGAAATTAGAGCATAGATCAAAAAACAGCAGTAAAATTAATCAGCTGGTAGCACGGAAAAAATACCTGAGATGGAGGAGAAGGTGTGAGGGCGAGTGCGGATGTCGAAGATGTAAGGTTTTTGAAGCCACGGGATCAGAAAGTGAGTCCCTTCGCCGACAGTTTCTTCGATAACTCCGCGGAAACGGTCGAACAGTACGGCTCGCTGGCCGCCGTCGACGGTGTAGAGCGCAGAGTTGAGGACGGTGCCGCCGAGGCCGAGGGCGAAGGCGGCGCGTGAGATGTTCGAGAGGAAGGAGGTGACGGCCTGACTACCCATTTTGAGGATTGGTTCGGTGAATCAGTCGCGATCGATGAAGAATGAATGGAGAGTCGGTGATAGTAGAGTATTGAAGAAGTCACTGGATTTTTTTGTTAGAGGAGAGAGAAAGAGCGAGTGTTAAACCCTACTCTAAAACCCGGTGGCAGTTGGGCTTCCAATGCTTTGCCTGGGCCGGCCTTTTTCATCGGCAGCACTTTTTCTAACTAAATGAAAAGTAAAAGTAGACCGAGGTAAAAACAAGATAAAATTAATTTATCTTGAATAAAAAAAAAATTAAGTAATAAAATATGTAAATGTACAATTGAATTTTAAAAGTGACAAAAATAAATATAATTTTTGTAAATTTTAAATATAGCATTTCTCTGTCTAAAAAAAATGACACTATACTATACAATTTTACATTTACTTTAAAAAAATATATATTCATAACTAATTTAATTTTCAACTTTAAAATATATTTACTCTTTATCCTTTTGTTAAAAGTAACATTTTTATCTTACCTGAAAAAGTGGTGTTACTACATTCCGGCTTTAGTTTAAGGTCAAACCAACCAAATTACTTATTTACTGTATCATGAAAATACTGTATATTCACACTACATGTATAGATATTTGTTCCAAAACAAGGTCACATTGTTTGTGCTGCTGGGGTTTGAAAATCATTTCAAACAATCACACATCACTACCGTACGGTCAGTATCGGTAACAATTGAACAGATGGAACAAACTCAAATCGACGATAACACACAAAAGTCCACAGACCTTATTTTGTGTAAATTAAGGGATAAAAATGAAATTTAATTTCGCATGAAGCAGCAAAATACCCAGGGAGTGTGAATTCCTTATCCTGCATCAAAACGTAAAAAAACAGTTGCAGTTAAATTAGTTATATCGCAACGGTTATAAACTAATACACGAATTTATGATCCTATAATAGACACGGTGTAACATGAATAGGATGTTGTTAATTAGACGAACCTAGTTGACAACATCGAGCACTAGCTTCCGAGACTTGAGAACCGACCACCTCAAGCGCCTGTAATAACCAGCTTGAAGAAGCGCCAGTGATAAAACAAATATCCACTTGAACCCCATCTGTGATTTTGATTTAGCACAATATCATATCATATCATTGGGGCAATCGAACAATAATTTATTTTGCAGGGTTTTTATTTATTCGATAACACGCGCACGAAAATTTACCAGTTTTCTCTCTTCCATTTCAGGCTCCGCGGCCCAGGATAAAAATGACACGACATCTTTTCCCATCTACAGAAAACAGTAGATAAAACATGAACATCAATAATCTCCAAAAACAAATTGGACTATTGATTTTCATATAAAATGAATATGAAGATCAAAAATTAAATAAGATAATCAAAAGAGATGGGTATTTGCGATTTAACTCGAACTCCAACAAAAAGAAATTATAGGTAAATAATCAGTTTCCTTGGCTGATTATTCTAAAACCCCAAAATTCCTAACTAAAATGCACATTAATCCTCACCCGATCATGCAAGGGTAATTTTGATTTCTATTAAACGCCAATGCAAAAAATATGGTGAACTATTTGTCCTACAATTGACAAGTTTCGTCCTTTTTGCCAAGAACCCCTAATAATATATACACGCTCCCCTTAAGGTACTGCCTACAACCACTTGAAATGTGTTGATTTAAAAATTGTCACTCAATATAGCATATGCTATTAGTAAATTTACTTGTGCTTCCGTTGCAGGTGTACCATCTTCATACTCAACAGCACCATCATTAAGCATTTTTGGCATGGCAATAGCTCCGCCAGGGAAGTAAGGGTTATAGTGAAGTCCTTCACGAATCTGAAAATGTGTAATACTTTATTCGGTTAGAAAATCAAATGAAAGAAAAATAATACTCACCTGTACCAAAATAAATGTCTGGAATTAGTATTGATTTAGAAACAAATAGTTTATATTGTATTAAATGAATATGTAATTAATCACAGCAAGCGACTATAATGAAGAAAAATCAGAAGCACTTACTATCACACCAGCAGGAGGATCGCGGTATCCAGTCAAAAGGGCAAATACATAATTTTGGCCATTGTGACGAGCCTAAAGATGCGGAAGTTGAAGATTAGCCTAAACAGGCAAGAAATAAGAAGAAACAAAAAAACAAAAATGGAAGGAAAAGTGGGAAATACTTTGGTAATAAGACTTAAATCAGGAGGATATGCACCCCCGTTAGCAAACCTAGCTGCTTGTTCATTCGAATACGGCACGGGTAATCGATCACTCAGTTTCCCAGGCCGAGTAAACATCTCTCCCTCGTCATTGGGCCCGTCAACCACCTCAATCTCGGCTGCCATAGCCTTAGTTTCCTCTTCAGTATAAGCTACGCCTACCAAGTCACGATATGAAATCAAGGACATGGAATGGCAGGAGGCACAGACCTGGGTATAAACCTGGTGACCACGACGAATCCTGTTTGGAAATGACAACACGTGTCAATACAACAGTCTGAAATATTTATACAGTCCAAATAAAAGCTTATTATGGAAAGATCCTTGCTCTTCTAAAATTGTATATAAATTTACGGAAGGTATGAATAAAAAAGGTTGTGCTTGGAAGTATGAATTTTCTATTTTCATTTTTCATCCACTACGTAATATTTTTTTAACCCAAATATATGGTTCCCTCTATAAATTAATCAGAAAATACAGTATTCACGTATCCTCCTATTTTCTCCATCAATTACATCTCGTCATCTCCACTGCAATTCCTTTAAAATACAGTACTTAATTACCAATCATTATTTTACTACATTTATATCACACCAACTATATAATCTTTTTTCATCTCACAACTAATTGCACTTCACAAACATTTCTCTCTTTTTAAATAATGTTCTTAACTGTTCTCTAAAAATGAAAGTTAGAGCAATGAAAACTCATTTAATCACAACCAAAACATTTAATGTATTTTTGTTATCATTTGTAGCTTTGAAGAAAGTGTGATGGATTTAGAATATGAAAGCTCAAAGCTCGCAGGTTGCTATATAGATCATCATTTTCTAGGCATTTGTGAAGCAAAACAATAATAATCAAAAAACAGTGTACAAAAGAACACAAAGCCTACGTAATAAGTTTATCCCTATCTTCCTCCTAAATAAAAGAAATGAAGAAAAACATATTGAGTACAAAATTACGACAAAAGTTTGAGTATGGCACTGCTGCCAGTGTCAGTATTGAACATTCAATGGCTATAGAGGCAATGTAACAAATAGAAAATTAAACAGAAATATGCATGTTGCATCTAATTCAAGATAAAGATTCAACTTTAAAAAAGTATTGCTTGAAACAGAACTGAGTATATATCTGGATACTTGATACCAGTTCTGAAATACAAGTGTGCTCAACAATGCTAGATGAGTTAAAGAGAAACTTACGAGGCATGATCGTATGAACTTAGAATGCCTTTGTGGGGCCAAGGGTAGTCAGGAGATTCTAAGCCATGTTCGGCCTCATCACAAGATGCTACTGTTGCAAAACTTAAAAGCCCGGTAACACCTGCTCCCAATAAGGCCAATCCCCTCCAGGACTTTGAAGTGGCAGACCCAACTTTAGAAACCTGAAAGTCAAAAAAATAAGTATAGGTGTATTTCCCTTTTTCTCTAAAGTATGTGAACGGTTTAGAGATAAATAGATGCATAAATTGCGTGCAACCTATATGAAATTATATCCTGACCCATATTCATTCAATCAAAACATGATAGCTTGATCACATGGAAAATGGATCAGGAGTTCATACACATATACGCCTACATGTAACCAAGAGTAGTCCATTTACAGTGTTTTGTGACCGAAGTCTCTCACCCAGCAACCGATGGATTGCTCTACCTCGAAACATCTTTGATCAAGCACCCTGTAAAGTATATCAAAAGATGAAATGGTCAGATTTTTTAACGAACAAAGCCCAATAGAGAATAGCTTACAGTGTCAAAGTAAATTTTTAGAATTGTTACTACAGAAAATGGGCAGAGTTTATTATTACCTTCAAAACACAAAAGAGGAGAAACCCTATTTATAACCCCACATTAAAACAAGTTAAACCATCAGGCATCAGCCACAATATGTAACATATACACTGTACCATTTTCATTAAATCGACATGCAAGTGATTTGAAAAAAAACTTCAATAGTTACACATTTTCATCTATACACACTTATTCAAACTAAACACATTCCATCTCTAATGATAGAAACGAAAACAACAAATCTAACTCATTCCATATCCACACACTTATTCAAATGAAACACGCAAACACGAAAAAATCGCAACCTACAACATTTAGGTTGTACTTGGAATACCATACAATTCCATTTTTGTTCGCTGAACGATTTTTTCAACCCTAAACAATGCCCTATACACAATTACACATTTTCTCACCATTCTAACTAATCACTTTCACCCATAAACACATTTTTCGTACTACTTATTAATCACATTTTCATCTGGTATCCAACTACACTCAAAAATCAGTTTTTATTCTCACCATTTTTTTTACTATTTTTCAATAGCAACAGCTAAGTGTTAAAAAAAACTTAATTCTCCCACTCCATATTCAAACACATAACCTACAACAGTATATTAAAAGATTCAAATCTATTACATCGCACTACCTATCGACGACGTATAAACGTTGCACTAATAATAAATCAAAGATTAAGATCGCGACGAAAATATCACCTGGAATTAACCAGAAAAAAATTACCCGGCAGGCAGCGGAGATCCAAAGAAAGAACAACACCAAATGTATGTATTTTTTTCCGAGATAATATAAATTTTTGATTTCTAATTCCGTCTAAATAAATTGCAAGATGGTCCCTAAATAAAATAAAAACTACAAAATAAATTAAAATAAATTGCAGGCTTAGGACCCCAAGTTTTTGAAACATCAAAATTCTGCCCATTTACTTTCAAAAAAGTCACACTCCCAATGAAATACTTACTGACTCGCTGTAAGCATTTGGTTAGGATTCTCAGGCCGTAAGCAAATGCTTACAGCGTTGGCGCCGTAAAGAAACGAGCGCAGATAGAAACGGTGTCGTTTTTGGGTTATTTGAATGCTGATGGCCCGTAGCCGTGAACAAAGCCGTAAGCAAAAACCCTATATACAAAACAGCGGGCATCCCTCTTTCCTCAGTTCTTTCCTTCGATTCTTTCTCTATTTCCATCGGCGGCGACGACTTCTCTCCCCTCCCCTCTGAAGGTTAGTTTTTGATTTTAATTTTGATTCTGAATTTCTTATTTCGAATTTAGTTGTAGAATTTGATTTTTCGTTTCGATCTTTATTTCGATTTTAGTTGTAGGGTTTGATTTCAAAGGTTTGGAATGGAACACCTTTGGGTCATTTTGTTTTAGGTCCCCTGTTTTTATTAAATTTTAAACTCAACTGATCGAGTACATACCTTGTGTATCATGATTCATGAACAAAATATGGTCTATTGAGTTTATTTTTTTGAAAGACTGGAATATGTTCAAGTGTCCTTACTCGCATGTGAAATGTAGGAAAGAGTCATCTAGAAAGACGAGTGTTAGATGGTGCAATTGACATGGGAGGTCCATCAAACTCACAGTCCAGTGTTTCTTCAAATCTACACACCGATATGATTCGAGATGTTGTGGGTCCTACTTGTTTTAATGTCGTGAAAGACGTTGAGGACTTCAAGGAGAAGTCGAAGCAGAACAGTCAGAATCGTCGCAGCGAGCCCGATGGAGAAAGCACGGGTATGTCGAGACATACAGGAAGGTCTCGTTCGTCGATCAAACATAGAAAGGTCATGGTAAGTAATTTAACAAATTCTATTTATTTTAAATTATTTACTAATCTTTGATCAATTTTTGTGTATATATAGTCTCAGGAGCTTGGTCAAGAGGTGAAGAAAGAGAGCACACCAACGAGTCAGCGAGCTGCAGGTGTTATTGTAAGTTTTGAAACAATTTATGTATGTACAAATTTATGTAGTTAGTATATAATTTTAAAATTTTTGACGTTAAATTATTTATTTGATTGTCGACAGACTAATGTAGAAGCCGATGTAGATGAGAGACGTGCATCGACACATGAGAAGCCCGACATTGACGAGATTTACACAAGCGATGTTCCAAAGAAGAAGAGTCGCATCTTCGGGACCAACAGCTTAGGGAAGACGTTTGGTGGATTTTCGTATTCCTCCCAGTCTACAGCTTCTACTCCATTGACTGAGGCGCGCATTCAAAAAATCATTGATACTTGTGTCGATATGCGCGTATATTCAAAAAATCATTGATACTTGTGTCGATATGCGCGTAGCAGCTTTGACAGCTTTGACGACGAGACTTGTTGCAGAAATCGAACAGCTAAAAGCTAGGCTACCTCCCAGTCCTCCCCCCAGTCCCTAACCCTAATCTTTTTATATCTATATGTTTGTTAGACGTTGTTAAGATACTGTTTGAATTTTATTTATGTTTGGATCGTCTTGTTTGTGATTGTTAAGATATTTTCGAATTTTATTTATGAATATTTTAGGATTTTATTATTAATATTGTTAATTTATCAATTGAAACAAGTACATGAATAATTATTTTTTTTAAAATACAATTCCATACTGCTTTTCTTGCGGCCGTAATCATTTGCTTAAGGCTTTCTTTACAGCTCTAGCGCAAAGTCATCAGTGATTCCGACGAGGGTTTTGCTGACACTTGATAAGCCCTCAACAAACCGTTTGCTTATATGACTTTGCTTACAGAATGAGTCTGACAAATTCCAATTTTCTTTTTTTTTTTTTTTGATAAGGAGGAGAGACGAGAAACTTCACCCCCACCCGATCGGAGGTCTCTCGATCGGGTAGGATGTAAATCGAGGAATGTGCCCGAGTAGCAGACACCTGTGCGAGAGAGCCAACATGTCGATCGGGTAGGATGTAAATCGAGGAATGTGCCCGAGTAGCAGACACCTGTGCAAGAGAGCCAACATGTCGAACTCCAGGACAAACTTTCATAATATTTCAATGAAAATTTGTCCCACCCGAGATTCGAACCCTGCGTCCGAAAAATTACACCCACATGCCTTACCACTCGGCTATGCTCCTGGGGACGACAAATTCCAATTTTCAAACACAGTATATTTAACAAAAAAACACTTGCTTTCGAATATGTGTTGTAAATACTGTAGTTGCATATGAGCAAAAATGTTCCGAAAATATATCCTACCTTGAATCTTATGTATCCTAGCAAACAAATGAATACAATCAAGAACTCAATACCTAATTGACTTTGGTCCTTCTGTCTTTACACAGCACATGCCACTCCTGCAACACAGAAGCCTGAAGAGCACGATGTTCGACTTCCTCCGGAGTCAATTTCGACAGCGTTGTCGGCCCTTTACTTTTCCCATCCACTCCCCCTTCCGCAGTATCCTTACTCTCTTCATTCTCTTCCTTCTCTTCCTCTTCCTCATCAGCGGATGTCGGAGACTTCTTACGAGGCCGTGCTGCCTTAAGCAATGCTATACGTTCCAACGAGGTCCGAAGCCTTTCGGCAGCAGCCTCTTTGACTTCGTCTTCAGGCATGTAATCTATGCTGCCATCAGTGAGGTCATCCATCCAGCCTTGGAGATCAGAACCAATCTCCTTTGTGATGGATGCGTCTGAAGCTCGGACCACAAATTTGCAGATCATGGTAGTGGTCTCGTCTCCGAGGTCCACATTTCTGCTCACCTCACTAGCCCCGAAAATCATCATGCCAACGAAGCCTCCATACCAAGTTTTAGCAGCATAGCATAGCTGTTGAAGGGGGAGTCATTAGGATATAGTGAATCGCTAGATAACAAAGTTACGACAATGAAAAGCATGGTGGAAATATAATAATTTTTTGTGAAGCTTTTGGTTATGAAAACAAATTCACAAGACCAGTGAAAACATCATAGCCTGAATATTTCAACCTGAAACGTCAGTAAGATATTTTAACATCTTACTCTTCCCTCGGCTCTTCACATGCCATATATGCATGAAAGGAAATACTCAAAGTGCAGTCACGTAGATTACTTGTACAAGTATTTAATTCAGTGACATGATAAATGGATTTTTTTTATTAGACTAAAACACTGGTATTCTTGTGTAAATATCCCAATATTATATGAACATCAAGAGGTAAAATACAAATTGCTGTGATTTTCCCAAATACATTTTGATACCAAAATAGTAATAATAAAGATTATAGGACTAGTGGCATTCACATCTTTCGGCTGCTTTAAGAAATCCTTTTTTTTTTATTAAATTTTATTCATTAGGAATGAAAAAGAAATGATATCCCTAACAAGTTTCTCAAATCCAAAAGAGAGACAGAGATAGGTATGCTATAAAGTGGGTAGTATCTATCAGTAATGGTGGTAATAAGAAGTAAAACCCACCTGAAATCCAGCAACTGTACGAATGATATGTGAGCAAACTTTATGGAAAGGCTTAGTAGCCAGAGATTTCAAGCCGCTGAGAAAAGGCGACTCCCCATACTGCTGAGCTGCTGTAGCCCTAAAACCACTACCTTCATATGTATATGTACCAGTACACTCTACTATAGCAGGTAAACTAGGCCAAAGACGGAAATACTCGACAGGTGATATTTTATGCGGCAAGAGAAGTTCAGTCAGGGGGATTTTGTACGGCTGACATCTTAGAATCACAGGCCCTCCAATTTCAGGCCTTAGACTTCCCTTTTGTCTCATGATTTGGGGATCTTCATCGGGATAGTCCCCTTCGTAATCAGCTTGAACACCAGTGCCGTGAAATGGATAGTAAAGGACTTGGACCCAGAGGGCGCACCTCTCAAATTGGGAAACACCAACAGTAACGCTGCACAGATCTGGTTCCTGGATAAATAGAAATTAAATATATTTCAGAGTATGGCAAGAACATTATGAAATTTGCAAACATAAGGGGAAAAAAGCAAAAAAATGGATTTTGACAAAAAAAGACCAAAAAAAAAATCAATTTCAGGACAAATGCAGTATTAATGATGGTAGCATGTCCAACTTTACCTGTGAATTAAGATTCCGCAACTGGCGCACTGCTTGAGGAGACCCATCCATGAAGTATAAACCACCAGATAGACCAACTCGGATGTCTACGCGATTTAATTCAATCTCAGTGAGATTCAGAACCTGCAATAGATTTTACCTGTTGGATCAGATTTTATAGATCCAACAAAATGCTAATAGAGTGGGGCATTTGGTATTTGTAATTCGGATTTGGTAGTTATTTTCATATTAGGAACCACCACGAGACTCTAAATTGATGACTCAAAGATGCTGCAGTTTTGACTTCATGTACTGCTGCCACCTATAATTTACTAGTAGCTATAACAATAATCATTTGAACAACCAGTGTTTGCTCACTACCTCACAAACAGCAAAAATGCCCTTGCTCATACAGAAGGCAACTAAAAGCTTGATTCAACAAAATGCAATTAAATATGTCTAAAAATACAAGCTGTCCTCGAGTTAGCTTACCTTCAAATGGAGAGTAATCCTTCCATCATTTGAATCTGCCAAATGATAACCTTCAACATAGCAAGGATCACTACTACCGCTCAAAGTTAATGCACTAGGGGGAACCTTGATCAAACTTGAGTCAATCCCTTTTGTCAACAATTGAGTTAATTCATTGGGATCTGGTCTCCACAGCTCTAAGACAGCCTTATGAATCAACCCTTCTAGTTTTCGGTCCTGAGCTGCAGATGCATCGTAAAACTGGACAGTTAGCTTGTGGTGGCTGAATGGGTAGTCTCCCCTGGTTTCACTAACCCCAGCCCATCTGAAATGAAAAGAAAAAATCAGGTAAATAAAAGAAAAGGAATTCAAAAATAATAGCTACATGAACAATAATATTCTTCTTTTGAGCAAGCTTCAGTAACAACAAAGTAGTTTTCTAGTCCTATGATGAAACAGATTAAGTTGTTTTGCAGAGCACCCAAACTAATTGTGAGAAACAAACTAAAATCATCAAGTGAGCAGATGGACTCATGAACTTAATGAATTGCTTTAGATAGGAAACATATCCTCAAGAGTCAAGACAGTGACCTTGGTCTTTGAAGGTCAGTAAACCATATAGTCTATATAGAGAACAGAGAAGAAATAATATATTCACATGCTTTATGACAAATTATTAGATAAAATTTAAGAGTTAAGAAGCATTAACTAAACATATTCATCCTTGCACATTACTACATAAAAATGAATAGATGTCTTGTGTGCATGCATGAGTATACCTCCTTACATATCAAATACAGTAATTTCAGTTGTTTGGACTTTCATAGTTTCCAGATAGAAGTAAAATTAGTAGTCAGATCAAACCATTTTGTATATATATTTATATCAATATTAAATAAAATGCTCACTTATCATCTGGATGGCTTGAAACATATTTAATTCTCTGCAGTATTAAACGGCATTGGTGCTTATTCACTGAATCAGCAGTGGGATTGGTTCTAAATTCTTCAAGTTCCTTAATAAGCAGTTGCCCAGCCCTAGAATTACATGATCCCAGGCGTTGTGCGCATAGAAGAACTGCCTGAACATCTTGAAGCCTATTTGTTGTGCTTGCGGATGAGTCAATGTTGAATAAAACTTTATGGATATTTGATACAATTATGTTCAATGAGTCATCAGGGTCATCAGCAAGAAGGGGGTCCAGTCCTTCCAAATTAATGTGCTCCGAAATAGCCCAGAGAAGACGAGCACTGATTCTAGGTGTACTAACCTGCCAAATAAGATAAGATATACAATGAGAATACAATATAAACACTATTAAAATATTATTTCTCTTTCTAGATGTCAAAAATAGCAAGCAATATCTAGAATTCCAGCTCTATAGTTACATGCATACAATTAATTTGTGCAATGAAAAGAGGCAAGTATAAAACCAAAAGGCTGGTTATACACAATAGAATTTTAATGTTCAAGGTTTTCAGATGAAATATAGTTTCAAATTGCATACCTCAAGGAGATCCTTGACAAGTTCTCGCTGCAGATTTTGTAACCGTGTTTCGTTCAGTATCTGGTCTTGAGAAGCCCCATCTTTGACTCTTTTGACACCACCGCGGGTGTCATAAATGTGGCATAATCTTACGAGCAACTTTAGATAACAATCAATGGCATATGTCCGTCCATCACAATCCCATTTAACACATGGTCTACACACTTCAACCACTTCCAAAGCTGGTTCTGTCCAATTCAGCGCACCATAACCAGTTCCATAAGCTAAGGCTCCAATCACACGGCTTTCCATACCCGAACTCTTTTGCTCGGGCAATGGCAAGGACAACTGAAAACAGCTCTCCACCAGCATCGCGACTAATTCTTCTCTAAATAAGCTCTTACTAGTGACACTGTTGAGGTCATCCTTTATTTTCACATCTTCAAATAGAGAAGCAATGTCTGTTCCCGCAACTGGTTTTTGACCTCGACGAATGCTCTCCTTTGAAAAAAGATCGACACAGAGAGCAGTTCGGCAGATGCATGCCAAAGCATGCATTCGATCTGATTCCGCCCTCAAGTTTCTCACCATTTGAAGCAGCTTTTTAAACAGTGACACCTGCCACGGTGAGCAAAGCCACACTGAAATATTTTTATTGTGAATTTGTGACCTCAGTTCCAAATGGCACATATGCACAAATATTCAAGAAAAAAAAAAACTAATGTATAGTCAATCGTTGGAAAATGGTACTTTCTAACACCACACAAAACATATCTACACAAAATATGAGAAGGTGCCTGATTTTAAAATAAATAAGTGAGCATACAAGTCTTTCACCTCAAGTCTTATATGAAAAGGTTCTTACATGACTTAAGAGTGAGCTAGGACATACTCCACTCATTACGTTTAACTTCCATAATGAATGATGATTTATATGTTAATTATATTATCAAGATGGATTAATCCTCTCACTTTTATCTATACAAATAATCATGCATATATTTGAATTCCTTAAAGATAAATAGTCATGGAAAACAACTTTTGCCAGAGGATCCGCTCAAGGAACAAGTTGAGACCGCTACATCACATGCGAATGATTTACATCGGTCACAATAAGAAAAAGCATGACATATATTTTAGTAAAAATATGAACTCACGTAAACTGCGAAATATGTAAACTTAGGAATTAGGATCAAATTAACAAGAACGCTAACTACCTGCATACTAAGGTCAAGGAGATGCAGATTAGTAACAACAGCTCTAACTATGCTCTCGCGTGCAGAGGAATATTCCTGTCTATCCCAAAGTGTGAGAATTGCTATAATTGATACAGAGGCCCACTCAGGCTTCCCTCCAGGAACATCCGCCAAGTATAACATATTAATCCCCACCTCAAAGATTAGTGCAGGGTCCAACGAAGATACCAAAAATGGTGCTAAATGTGACACCACATCGGACACTCCTACAAAGCTCTCCGCATTCCCGATGTCAGTTGTCGTGTTATTCCTACTATTTGTTGACCATGATAGCTTCTTGATCGACTCTATTGAACCTGAAGCCACTGCTTTCACTGCATAGACCAACGGGAAGATGGTAGCCCTAAAACTTTCTACGGGAAGAATTAGTGATCGTGACATCAATACGTTTCTCTTCTTCCACACGAAATCAACCATAGATGAAATCCATTTTGATCGGATAGCAACTGAGTTTTCAGTATCAATTAACTTATCTCCAGCTAGTCGACTCATTCTCTTAGTTTCAAATTCCTGGAAAAGTTTACCGACTGATTCAAAAGCCACCTTTGAAACCACATCAGATTTATCAAGCATGTTCTGAGCAACGCGATTCCACCAATTGGACACACGGTCGAGCAAGTTAATATTGTTTTCACAGAGTGTCACGAGATCGTCCCGTGCGAGGATGCAACCTAGGGTTTCCGTAATTGAAAACCGGAGATTATCACTAGCCGACTCGAAGCAGGCGGATATTTCTTTATTGCAGTCATTGATGAGTATTCCCAGGCGGTGGGAGGGGATGGCGGCGAGGATCGAGATGGCGGCCGCAGTGACGTCAGGGTCCGGGAAATCGAGATCGTTTCGGATGCCTGTGCACACGGTTTCCCATAGATCGGCCGTGAGACGAGTCGAACGGATGAGGTCGAATGCGAGTTTTTTGGAAATCGCAGAGGCCGGGGAAGCGACGATCTCTTCGACAGCGGATTTCGCGATGACGGAGATATCTCGCCCAGCGGCGGATTGTTGCAGCGCCTGAAGCAATGCGCTGGACTGGCGGAGCGCGTCGTTGGACCGGAGATCCGCTTGGATCTGAGCAAACAGTATGTCCATTTGCGAGGTTCTGTTTCACGCAATTCAGAACATTAATTTGCAGGAAACGAGTCTCGGCCGGAATTTTTTCGGAGTTTGAAGCATATATCTCAGATTGAGAATTGGAAAAAAAGAAGAATTTTCATGGCGTCGAAACAGTTGGTTAATGCCGGCAAAACGTGCCGGAGGCTCGATCTACGGTGGTTGACAGGTGTAGTGGCTGACTCTCCCACTCGCTAGTCGCTACTCGCTATAGCTTTCACGATTTTACAACTTTTTTTTTTCGCGGAAGCACACAAAGTTGCTGTTTAATTCGGCAAACTAGAGTATAAATTACAGTCTCCTCAAAATATATTTGTGTGATTTTTTAAATATATTTAAATAGGTTTTTTTTATGCTACCTGATGAGGGTAGTGCCTTGTCCCACCACAATGGAACATGTGGCCACTACTAAAAAATAAACCAATAAAATAAATAGAAAAATTAAAGTGTTTACACATATAAATGTGTGTGTGGAATCAAGGTAGTACACATATGCTAGCATAGAATTAACCATTTAAATAAGGCTGAATTTTTTTAAAGGGTAATTTTAATTTTTTTTATTTAGTTTAAGCTATTTTCAATTGATAGCTTTAAATTGTCACAAAAATTTTCAAATTGCCACCAAATTTGAGTTGAAACAGTAAATCACCTCCAATTAATAAACTCAAATTTTTACTCAAATAAACAAAATTTTAATTAATTTTATTACAAATCTAATTTATATAAAATATTTTTTATAATATTACATATAAATTAAATTAAAAATTACAATAAAAATTAAATAATAAAATATTATATTAATAATTAAAAGTACACCTATTATTACAAAAATTACAGTATATAAATTATAAATTACATGCTTTTTGAATTTTATAATTTTTGTTTTTTTATATTGAATTTTATAGTTTTGTTTTTTGTATTATTATATATGTATTTTATTTTATAATTAATGTTTGTGACATTTATATTTAATTTTATATTGTATTGTGTAATATAATTTATAATATGTATTTTGCTTATTATTTAATTTTTTTACTTCAATTTATATTTTAAACTAAATTATAAATATTAATCACAAAATTTAAATTAAACAATATAAAATAATAAGTTATTATAAACTTGAGTACAAAAATACAATTTAAAAAAATTATCAATTTTAGAAGATATCTAAAATTTACAAAATAATCATAAATTTAAAAATTATACAAGAATAATATTTTATATATTTTTTAAGAAATATTTCAATGTTAAATTAATTAAATTTTAATAATTTATAAATTAAAAATAATTTAAAATGCATGAATAATGTTTGAGTAGAAATTTTAGTTGAAGGCAAGCTTGAGTTGTATTATTCATTATCTTCACCATTGGAAAAGATTTGGTGGCAAATTGGACAAGGATTTGGTGGCAAATTGGATGCGCCCAAATTTGCCACCCATTGGAATTGGTCTTAGAGTATTAGTTTTTTTTTAATTATAAATTTGTGTAATATTCTAAAATTGCCTTCTTTCATTATAACATGGGTGAGTAATTATTTAGTAATATTCAAAGGTACTTTAGTAATTATTTTACTCTTTTTTTATAATTATAAAATTAACATTATTCCAATTAATAAAAAAACTAAAAAAATACACTTTATTTGAAAGTGTATTTTATTGAGTTTAAAATGTAAATTGATAAACTAAACTACCCTTAATTTTAAATATACCTTTAAATAATACTACCTAGTAGTAGTAAAAAATAAAATTTTGATATTTTCAAAATACTTTATCTAAAAACAAGAAATGTGAAACATTTGATGAAATAGAGGAAGTATACACTACTTTCATCCCCTGTTAAAAGTGTATAGTAGTAATACTTATTTCGTGTACTACTACGGTACTACCCTTTTCCCCTTAAAAATTTGGCATAAAGATTAATACTTACTACTCTGTTCCACATCAATGGTCGCAGGTGATCAACGTTGACTTTTTTTGTCCGTCTAATACATATGATAAATAATATACAAAAATTATGAAAAAATTACTAAAATAAAATTTAATAGTTAAATTTTATTTTAGTAATTTTTTCATAATTTTTGTATATTATTTATCATATGTATTGGACAGACAAAAAAAGTCAAGGTTGACCACCTGCGCCCATTCATCTGGGACAGAGGGAGTACAAAATAATTTTGTTAAGTTAAAGTATAAAGCTTAGTATACGTTAGTAAGTAATAAATAAGTAGAATGAACAAGTAATAATGTAAATTCATAAATATATTAAGAAAAATTTGTAAAAAAATAAATTATTTATAACTGTGTACATTTTTTAGAGAACTAAAAAAATGAAACTAGACAATTTTAAGGAAAGAAATGAGTATTTTGATTTGTATCACATCAGATCAAAGCAGCAGTGTTTCATATATATTCGTCCTTACCTCTCATTTTCGTTATGTAGTGTTCTTATTCGAAACACACGAAAAAAAATCGTCGAACACATTAATTAATTACATCCACCATAGTGATTAGTGAGATGCCCCATTCACATTACATAACATGCTTGCAGTAGCCGGATATTCTTGTCCAGGAAGTGAAAGAAAGTTATTAGCTAGCTCATAAGACCTGAGCTGCATATAATTTTACTTGCAGTGCTTTTATTTGCTAGCTAGACGAGAAGGCTTACATTACACTTTGTTTGAGTACAACACTATAGATATTGAGAAGAAAAAAAGAAAAAAGAATATTTGCCACATCAGAAAAAAGAAAGCTCAGAAGCACGGTATTTTCATCCAATATTTCAGACGAGCAATAGACCCAACTATTGCAAACCGTAGCATTCTTCATCGCATGCACCAGCCGGGAATCGAACCCGGGTCTGTACCGTGGCAGGGTAATATTCTACCACTAGACCACTGGTGCTGGACGTCTCCCTTTGCCGCTAAATTTTATAAGTAGTATTTGTCTTCATTTCCTATACAACAAAATGATCTATTGTCCAATTTGTATACGTAATTTTTTTAAAAAAAATCGAACTTTATATTTAATTGAAATAAAGCAAAAATTGATATTTACTGCATAAACCCTCTAAACCCTAACAAAAATTACACTCAAAATCTTGAAGCTTCAACAATCAACAATGGCAACACCCCTCAGACGAGCCCTAATTTCGTCCAAACCCCTCTTCTACGCACTTCGATCGGCCTCGATCAGCTCGCACCAATCACTCTCTTACTCTCCGTCATTCTATTTCGACAACCCGCATGAATCTGCACTTGCCGATGGCTTTCTAAGCTCTTCGGCAACCATTTTTTCTCAGTTTAATTCTCGCCGAGGATTCGCCAAAGGAAGAAAGCCACAAATCAGTAATCTTTCTCTCCCTCTCGTTTACCCTTTTTTCATGAATTGCGATATGTGTATTTACGTTTAGCTACTGATTAGAAGCAGTAGAAGAAGAAGAGGACGAGGATGAGGATGAAGATGAAGAGGAAGAGGAGGAGGAAGACGATGATGGCGTGGACAGTGAAAGAGGCGATTTAGGGTCTACCATTAAGGCTAGTGCACTCTCCCAGATGAACTCGGCGATTGAATCGCTTACGCGTGAATTGACCAAATTGCGGACCGGGAGAGCATCAGCAGGTGCATAGTAAAAAAATACTTCAGAATATATAAAACTCGTTTTTTTGTAGAGTAATGAATTATTTGGCATAATGGAAATTCTGAATGTGTTGTTAGGGATGCTCGATCACATTATGGTCGAACTTTACGGTGTTAAGACTCCTTTGAACAGGATGGCCATTGTCTCTGTGTTGGACCCGAAAACCTTGGCGGTCACTCCCTACGACCCCAATGTAATGTAAATGCTACTTTGTGCGGATTAATTTACATTTTTTAGTTTTATTTTTTCGGTTAATTGCAAAGAACATTATGTATACGTATTTATGTGTTACAAAGTGCGATCTCAGTAGAGTGCATTTGGTTAAGTAAACACAAATCTCAAGTGTGTTTGGAATAAACACCATAGAGAGGTTTTTTTTGTTTTTTTTTTGTAATTAGCCAAATTACTCTACCAATACACATATGTTTTTATCTTGTGAATTTTAAACCAAAAGCACTTGATTCTCCCTAGTCCCTATGGATATGTATTTTTTATGTGAACTTAGTTTCTGCAATCTTTGGTTAACTTGGAGTTTACAGTATTTGATTTGGACATATGGTTTGAAGTAAGTGATTCGACTTTTGCAGGCACTTAAGGAATTGGAAAAAGCCATCATCTCGTCTCCACTAGGCTTAAATCCCAAGTCCGACAACCAAAGATTGATTACACCTATCCCTTCGTAAGATTATTTTCCCTTTTGATGCTTCCCGTTTGCTTCTGGAAAAGTAGTCATTTACCCTGTCAGTGTTCGGGAAACAAATTATATCTCGTTGAATGAATTATATTCTGATCTAAGAGATTTTCTCTTTATTTGTGAATTAAACATCTATTATTTTTTTTGCTAATTACTGTTTTGTGGTGCCTACAATGGGTAGATTAACGAAAGAGCACATGCAAGTAAGTCCGAATCTCATTCTCGTATATTAATAAATTGGAATTTGTTTGCTCATTAGCGAGCGCCTGCATTTAATCTTTCACAAAACAAATCTCTTTCAGGCTGTATGTAAAGTGGTTTCAAAGTTATCCGAAGATGTGAAGCAGAGCATAAGAAGAGCTCGGCAGAAGGTATATACTACCCATCGAAGCCCATAACTTTATAAGACCACTCTGAGAAACCGTTGTTTACTTATTAGTACACCTTGAGTTTTTAAAATAAAATTGTCAAGTGTGAAATGGTGAAATATATTGAAAATATATTGCGATTTTGTTTTGTCATGCTCAACTGCTCAAGTATCTAAAATCTAAATTGTGGACACGCTGCTATCACAGGCACTGGACAGCATTAAGAAGGCAGCACCTAAAAAGAAGGATAAAGATAACAAAAAGGATAAAGAGAAAGCCAGTCCAGCTATATCTGAAGATGATGTCAAACGGCTGGAGAAAGAGGTAAGTTGGATTCATATCCCATGATGAAGGCTAAGCCGTTAGTTGAACTTATTTTTGACCTTTTTTTTTTGTGTCCAGATTGATGACTTGACTAAAAAGTTTATCAAAACAGCCGAAGATATGTGCAAGGCAAAGGAAAAAGAAATTAGAAGCGGTTGAATGTTTGGGCCATTTGGTAGTACTTCATTTCAAGCTCCTTGGATTTGAAGTATAAAAAATGCACTGGGAATTTACTCTTTTTTATCTACTAAAAGATTATGTGAGATTGAGTAGACAAGTTAGATCATCTTTGAAATAAACAAGGCAGAGTATCTTTTGAATTTCAGCAGTTGAAGGACTTGCTTAAATTTTCACCAGAAGAACACTCGTCTTCGTTGAATATCATTTTGGGACATATTTAATACGTAAAATTTCCATCCTAGTGAAGTGCAGTTATAACCTCTGACTCGTGTCCAAGGAACTCAAAATATTGGCTTGGGAATGCCTAAATCAATATTGGCTTGTGAATGAATTGAGTTGAACGTAATGGTGTTCAAACTTATTTGAATATTATTCGAAGTTTAAAAATTATACTCCTATTTGAGTTTTGTTTGCTTAAAACACAATCCAAGTGATTGAAAGTTTGCATAGTACATTGAAAAAATAAAAAATAAAACTATCAAGTGAAAATTTCAAACAAATAATTGAAAAAATAAAAATAGCAAGTTAAAATTATAAATTGATGAAAGTACGAGTCCAAACAAATAATTGAAAAAAACAAAAAATAAAATTAGCAAGTTCAAACAAATAATTGAAAAAATAAAAAATAAAAATAGCAAGTTCAAACAAATAATTGAAAAAATAAAAATAGCAAGTGAAAATTATACAAACAAATAATTGAGAAAAATAAAAATAATAAAAATAGGCAAGTGTTTGAGCTTGAAAATTAAAAATGAAAAAATAAAAATAAAGAAGAACAAATTAAAAATGATTCGCCCACCATGGGGCTCGAACCCATGACCACAAGGTTAAGAGCCTTGCGCTCTACCAACTGAGCTAGACGGGCTTGTTGGCTTAATAATTCTATTATGTAAATTATACTAATTTTAGGTTTTTAATTGAGAATAATGTTGAGAAAATCAAGTAGTGTGATTATTCATCACCTTCTTCCGTAGTTAATAGAGAAGAGTTTTGTTTGAGAGTCATCTTTCTTTAAGAGAAGGAAAAAAGAAGTCCCTTAACATGAAATACAAACTAATCTCATAAACAATGGCAAATCATGAAGCAATATGTCTGAGTGTCGATACATGAATTACGAGTTCATGAATCAATCCCCCACGGCCTAATAAGCTTCTCGTTAAGGAACTAGCATTCAGATGTCCGGTTTTACTATCAGAAGGGTGCTCTATAACCGTTTCATGCATCGACACTTACTCTATTTAATGGCTCTACTATCAAATTGCAAAGCATCCAAATTTGTGATTACTTCACCTTGCCTCAAAATGTTGGAAAGTACCCGTTTTCCAACGACAAAAACTGTCCAACAATTTTCTACGGCAATATGCCCATCGGAATTCGGATCTTCCAACGAATAACATACATCATACATGCTCATGACCCATCCATAAAAACAAAAATCCCACACCACAAAACAAAACCTAACAATCGCTACTTCATCATGACATTTCCACACAATCTTCGGAATTCTTTTCCCTTCCGCCTTAACAAGATCCTTGATCCGCAGAATCTTCCACCAATGTCAGCAACTTTTGGACAATCTCTCCCGTGTTCGGCCTCAGAGCAACATCATCCTCCACGCACGATTTCCCGAGATTAGCCAACATAACAGCTTCTTCGAATGGGTAACTCTCCCCCAACGTACAATCCATCCACTCCCTCAACTCATCTCCACCGTCAGATTTAAGAACGAGCTTTATCTCATCGCATAACTTTATAAACTCTCCTTCTTCCTCCGCGTCTCGTCTCACAGGAGGTTTTCCTGACAAAACCTCTAACAAAATAACCCCGTAAGCGAAAATGTCCGGGCTCGTCAAAACCGTGCCTCCCAAGACAGACTCGGGCGCTAAATACCCCCCTCTATTCCAATTTTGCCCCTGGCTAGAGGGTGGATCCTCTGGCTCCGATCCAATGCACCTGCCTAATCCGAAGTAACCGAATTTCGCACCGAAGTCCTCGTCGAGAAACACGTTCCGGCTCCTTACGTTTCCGTGGACTCGAATCGGGTTCATCACGTGGTGCACGTGGTGTAAACCAGTGGCCAAGTCCAAGCAAATTTTCAACCTCTGGCTCCAGGTTAAAAAACAGCTGCAAGACTCGATGAAGTGGATCTTGATCGCGAGGCCGCCGTGAATCCAGTCCTTGAGAGAGCCGTTCCTCGCGTACTCGAAGACGAGGAACGAATCCGGGCCGTCGGTTAGGCACGTGCCGAGCAGCGTGACCATATGCCTCTGAGGCATTTCGTCGAACAGGTTGCGGTCGAGCTCGGAAACGGAGTCTGACGGTACGCGCTTGATTGCCACGTTCTTCCCTTTCAAGCGGCCGTGGAAGACGGAGCCCGATATCAGCTTTCCCGGCCCGAAATCCTCCGTCGCCCTCTTCAGATCTTCGAGCGCGTAGTTTTCCGGCGGGGCTTTGGCGGCGGCGCGAGTCTCGTGATTGTACTGGGAGCCTTCGAACGATACCTTCTGATCACTGGTTGTTCGGATACTCAGCCCTAGTTGCAGGATTTCTAAATCGGGTCCGGGTCTGGGTCTGGGTCGGGTCTTGATTATTGCCTGCTCGAATTTCTTCTTCTTCTTCTCTCTCTCGATGGTGACAAAAACTGCCCCGAAGATAGCTGCCACGCAGGCAAGAAGGGCGGCTATGGGGGTCGCTATGTAAACGGCGAGCATGTTGATTTCGGGCTTTTCTGTCTCGTTCGGGCTTTTATCGAAAAGTGCGTTTGTGTAAACGGGCCGGGTTTTTTGTAACGGTAGCAAAAGAGTTGAAAACGGAAGTAGTAACAATACATTTGATTTTGAGAAGTTTTTATTTGTGGAGATAATACTTTCTTGAGTGATATTGAATGTGATAGCTAAGTCGGATAATGTGTCACCTTCTATCAATGGATAGGAAATCAAATTGATTTCCTTCGAATACGGACATGCGCAAATCAATGGAACGAAAACTCGATCCGAATCGGAAAAGTTCGGGTTTTTCACCTCAACGGTTTCGTCGGTGGTTAAACCCTCGAAAGACTCGGCGATCTCGGAAAAACTCTCACCTTCCTCGATCATGGTTTGTTGAATTTCTGCTTCGAAAACATTACCGGTTATGCATTTGCATTCAAGTGGGATTAAAAAGGGTTGTTCGATAATACGATGGATATCGAAGAGACTGTTATCGGTAGAGAAATTGTTCGCTTTGGCTAGCTCGGAAAGCGTAATGTTGAGGTAAGAGGTGATATTTGACATGGATGAAAAGTGAGAATTAGGTCTAAGAATAGCATAGGTGTTGCATTTTTCTTGATTTTTATTCTTTTGATCACAGAAAAATTGGCCAAGAACAGGTGCAAGTGTAAGATGGAGGAGGAGTAGGGCTTTGAGTGTAGTGAACATATTTGCAATGTGGAGAAAATAAATAAATATAATAGCTAGGGGTATATCTATAAGGGGTTTGGGGGTTGTTGAATATTTTTGGATCTCTATAAAGATGGTGGGCTGTACTTTAAGATGGGATTTAGGGATAGGGTTCTTGGATTTAGGGCATAGTTTTTGGATTTAGCATTGTACTAATTATTTTATTTGGATATGTTAAAGTTGTGCGTTGGCATGCTCAACTCAATCACTTGTGAAATTGTTTCATGTTAAATTTGTGCACAACTCAATCACTTGTGAAATTGTTTCATGTTAAATTTGTGCAGCTCAACTCAATCACTTGTGAAATTGTTTCATGTTAAATTTGTGCAGTCTATTTCATAAGTTAAGTTGAGGGAGTTACTTCTATCATTAACTGATTTTAAAATGTAACCTCCCTTGCTAGGCTTTAAGTCTCCTTTCATGCACTTTGGATTTATTTTAACTGTATATACACATTTTCAATTTCAACATATAGTATTAGAGTCACGATTCAATCACCTGTTGTTATGGCGTGACATCTGGATGCATGTGCTTGTTCGTTCATAGAGCCGATCATTGTTTAGAGTTGAGATCTGATTTAATATTGTGATTGATTTAAATCAAAAGGAATTAAATATAATTTTTATTTTACCAAGAAAATAGCAATTCATCATTTATCATGTAAAACGACAACGGAAGAATTGTTTTGGGGTTTGGATCGAAGTAATTTGAACGTGAAAGCACATGCAATCCACTTTCATGCCATAAAAATTTAGTAATTCATACTCTGAACTACAATTGGATAACATATTTAGCAGGATCACGCTGTAGTTCAAACAATTAGATAACATATTTTACTGATGTGTCATTTAATTGAATAAAGCATACCTGCACTTTATATAATTATTCAAAATTATTATATATAATATAGCCACTAGATAATATATAGCCACGGACACCAAAACTCGAGATCATGGACATCACGGCCGATCGCCGTAAGCCTCTTCTCTCTAACGAGAGGAGTTCAACCAACAGGCCACTCACTACAAATCTACAATCGATCATATTGTCAAGTGTCGGCATATACACCAAATACGACCCGACTACAGTCCTACCGAACTTCTCTTCAACATCTTTCGGAGTTTCAATCTGTAAACAGCCCCCACAAAAAAAGAGAAGGGATCCCTCGATCCAACAAAGTGAAAAAATTAAGGAAGACAGTAAAGTGAAAAAATGGTTTTAAAGTTACCTCATTAAGAGCCTTGAAGACAGCCTTGACAGTGTTATGAGGATCCCTCGATCCAACAACCTGCAAGCGTATTCTCATCAGGACACATAACAATAATAGTACTCTATGTATGTATTTTGCCTTTCAATTCTATTCTATACCTTCGATTTCACATTCTTGAAGCCAGCTAAACTCAGAACTGTTTTAACGGTTTTGCCTGCCTTCATCCCTGTTTGAGTAGATGCTGGCCAAAGATAAACCTAAAGAGTAGATAAAAGTTTCAGGCCAAAAAACTAAAAATAATAAAAACATAAAAGAATCATTTGCAAAATGAATATCACTGGAAACCTTGGTCTTTTTATATGATGTCTGAACTGCATGGGCAATTGTGTGCTCTTCGTGCCGCTCCACGTAATGAAGATTCTGAAAGCACTTCTCATATGCCTGTAATAGAATTAAATCTACATTTTCTTACGATGACTTTGGTGAAACGCACTACACTAGAGCTGAAGATAAACTTTACAAATGCATGCAGCACATATAAATAAAACTGTGTTACTTTAGCAGCGAAATATTTCGATGTTATTGCAACTTATATGATCAACTTTTCAATTTTCAACTTGTGGAAAATCCCAACTTCATATCATGGTTAATCAAAAAAGCAAGCTCAATGGATTCCACTTTTCAAATTATAAGTCCATTTATGGGATGAGCTTTTTAATTTGGACTTTCCAAAAATAATTCTGACAGTTGGCAATATAAGTTCAAAATGCAAGAACAAGAAAAGCAACAAATAGACAGTAGATGTGGCTTGTTCCAAAAGAGCAGTCAAAATTTATTATCGATTTAGTTGCACTTTCTCCAAGAACTCCCAATGATAATGATACCTTTTGAACGGCCACAGGAATTGAAGGACCCTTGGCTTTGGCAAAACCAACAACACCATGATAGTTTCCACAAGCAAGCATTGCAGTGTATTTCACGAGTTGTCCACCCTGTTACATATTTTCAGACTCGATCTGTCATCATTGTGAACAAGTTTCACTATTGAGAAGTAACAAAGAAGAGGATATATTACCTTAGTGACCTTACAGGTTCGGTTGACATCAATGAGCTTCACATCAAAACCCTGCACCATCAAGTATAAGACAAGATTAGTTAATCTAGTTGACCAAACACATAAACTAAACAGAAAAATTTAGACGGGGAGAACAAGGTAAAAATGCTACTATAAATATGAGTCTTGATGCTCTAAGACACCAGTGACATGACTTTTGACATATACTATCATAGATGAACTAAAACATCTCAGCTTTAAAAAAGAAACACTCATGACACACCCCAGGCTCACTTTGAGAGAGGCTCGCACCTGACATTTGGCATGAAAGAGTAAAAGATCACACGTAGCATTTTTTTTCTACTAACGATAGAGTTGCGCATTTGCTGCTCTTTTCAAGAGAAGAAAGGTGATCCAAAATTATTTAGAGTCCCCTTTTTTTTCTGGGAAAAGTAGCTAATGCTTCCAACCACAGATAAATATATATACACTTTTTAATCATGAGAAGGAATTTTGTAAAGACGCCACCAAATTTCATAATCAAAGTAGAAAATAATTGCATTCATTCAATCATAGCTCAGCAAATGTTACTAGGAACAATAAAAAGATAATTGAAAAGGAATCCATTAATGCCACACTCCAAATGAGTCAGGCACCAATTTCAGAACGTCCAGCGGACCCTTAACTGATATGATATACACGTTTTTGATAAGGTAGTCAGTTATCTATATGTACTTACTTTTCTGTAGAGAGGCTTTCTCTTCTTCTCAGTCAATGCGTTCCTTTCCTCGGCAAGATCTCTAATCTTCTCTTCCGGCAACTTTGCCTTCTTCCCATAAGTATGATCCAAGTCGACAAGTTTCTTTTCAAGCTGTTTGTCGATTTCATTCAACTTCTCCAGAAGCAAATGATCATTCTCCTTGACGTCGTCAACATGATCCACAGATGATCCAACCTGCTCGTGCTCCTGCTCATGCTGAATAACGCCACAATTGGCCAGATCATTGGAATCAAACGAGTCCTTCCATTGTACCATCCGCAAAGCACGGTTCAACTTTACTTGGAGAAGGAACGTATCCTTGCCTTCAGAGACCTTCATTCGATTCATGAGCTCACCAATGACCCGGTACTCGGGCCTCAGACGAAAATTCTTCTCTACGAACCTGTCAATTCCCTTCATCCTGTAAAAACTCAGCTAATATGCTGATAAAACAGTAATATTGCAAAGAAGAAGAAGAAAGGAAAACATGATTTCACTGATAGATCAAAAGGAGTACATTTCGTCCAATCCCAAAATAACACACAAAGGCATTATTTATACTTATTTGCTAAAATGGAAAATGACACTTATACAACTCACTACTCAAAACCTAGCATCCGTAATAGAGAAAGGGTAAAAAACCCTGGAAATAAGGGCAAAATGGACAAATCCACTAATGCCTTATTAAATAAATAAAAGACCAAATTAGGTTAAATGAATTCAAACCAATTTGGGGGTGAAAATAGGCGGAACTCAATGAAGGGGGTTTTGTTTTTGTTTCGAATATTTTTGCGTTGGTCCGAATATTTCGAGTTTACTTACATAATAAAAACTTCAATTTTGGAAAGTACTGTATATAACTATCGATGAGAACGATCATAAACTTGTTAAAATTTTAAGTTTTGATAAATACTGTAATTTTTAATACTCCTCGTCTGTCACGAGAAAGCGTGTTAATCGATTCGAAAAAAAGAATTAACTATTATCAACCGAGCTCATGTATCATATGTCGAAGATTATATAAAAAACGAATTAAATGAACGCCACAAGTGTACATAGAAATGAACGACGAATAGAAAATCTGAGGTTGTTTAGATGCCAGAACTTAACTTAATCGGAGTAATTAAAGAGTAATTAGGGTAATTTACAAAGAGTACTCATTAGGGTAATTAAAGAGTAAAATTAGGGTAATTTACAAAGAGTATTGTGTAAAGAGAACCTAAACAATCTAAATTAATACTGTACTGCATTCTATTTAAGTATTACTCCATAAAAAAACGGGTATTGCATCGCAGCACAACTTTAATAATTTCAACGGCAAGACACTCCAACTCTCTGAACTCCCCTCAAATTCAATCGTAGGTCCTCTACTCCATTTGTGTTTTCTTCTATTACTATCTCGTGGAGTTTGATTACTGCCTTCAATTTCATTTTTCCTTCTCGTTCAAATTCCGCATCTCCGCCGCTGCTCTGGTTGTCCAACCTCCGCCAGCCGCGGATTCTCGACGAGTAGGTAATTTCATCTCCGGCCTATAGTTTATTTTAAAAAATTCAGGTTTCTAGTTTCTACATGTAGGTAATTAGGGTTTTTCTCCCCTTGTGAATTGGTAGTGGGGAATGGGGATGTAGGTTCAGTTCCTGGTTCATTTTATGAAACCATTACTTTGGCTTTATGAATCTGACACCTCTTAATGCAGTTGATAGTCCTGGTTTCAGACTTACATATTTTGAACTTGACATATTCTCTTCCCTTGTTTCTTTGCACAGACAAATATAATTTATATTGTCCAATATTTCGTATAGTAAGGAGGCGTTTTTTTTTTTTGCTTAGTTTTGAATATCTTGTTTCCATTTATCGAAATAGTGATTCCACGGATTCCCTTTCACTCGATGTTATTATAGCGATGATTGAACTGAATGTTGAACCCTTTGACGAAGACAAGGGGACGTGTGAACTAAGATATGTTCAGGTGATGTATTTCGTTCATATATACTTCATAATTTTCCGTTGATGTTCATATGTTGTAAATATTTTTCGTTTAATGACTACAATTAGAAGTTTAGAAAGCTATGTTGATTTGAAACAATTCGGAGGATATGATGAATCAGGAAAACTTTTCTGCTATCAGATTCTTCGAATAAAGGAGCTTCGTGCAGAGCAATAACCCGATGGCAGAAAATGAAATCCTTTCACTATCTCAAACTCTAACGTATAATTTGCGAATGGGATAGTTTCAAAGAGGTGCGTTTTGCCTTTGAAGTTTCCAAGAGATAACTTATTTATCTGTCAACTTTTGGTTTTTAGCTTTATCAAACCTGCGTTTTACATACAGGATTGTATGTCTCTGATCTCTAGTAAAGCATATCATTGGAATGCCTATGTTTTCAATTTCGTTACTAGACACAGATGTCTCTCTCTTTCTATCTCTGTCACACTCATACACGCCTCTAGTCGAAGTTCTTGCAGCCGCATTGTCAGGTTGACTCATGCTTTTTATAACTGTATTTTTTCTTTGTGGTTGAGAATCTACTAAGCTTTGATATCAGTAAATTTATGCAGCATTGAGATCCTGGCCGTGTTCAAAAGAGTGTCAGGGGGAACCATTAAAAGAAAGAAAGCTGGGAGGAAGAAAAGACCCAATTGAGGTTCAATTTACATCCATAGATGCGAAATTCAGTTGTTGAGTACAGGTTTCGAATAATCTCTGTCTAATAGGATTTGTTTTTTTTTTCTTTAAAAGCACTTTTCTTTTTTCTAAGCTTGCTACATGGAACAACGATGTATATATACTGATTTAAATAAACGAGATGAATTACAAATTGATGCATGATCGATGCAAAATAGCGAGGGACAAAAATTCGACCCACATTTGGCTTTTATGTACTTATAAATCTGGAGAATGAATGAATTGTTCCACAAAGTAGTTACAGCCTGAAGTAGAATGTGATGTTTCCGAAAGTGTTTCTAAGCATTCATATTTGGGAAAGATCAATGTCTCTTCTTACTTCCTATTGACTTTTCCAGTTGAGGAAAATCACTCAATATGTTGTGGGCTCTCAAGTCCTGCCTTGTCAAAATTCCCACCACAGGAGGCACCTGTCACATGGTTAAAGAACAACAGGTCATACGTTTCTTCCTTTAGCAAAATATCGTAGTAGCTGTTTTATCCCTCGTTTATCAATTTTTCGTGTTCTAGTCGGAAAAAGAAGAATAGTTGTGTTGTTACTATAATCCAAACATAGCCATAAGTGCAGTATTAAGCTTACCCCTACTGCTGTATATTTCGGTAGGATAAGCATGTGACGGAGCCCCACTTGCCTAAAGAGCACCATGGCCTTTGCCAGTGACATATTCTCCAACACAGTGTACGGCGTTGTATTGGTCAGAGGATGTAAGTCAACAAACATATCCATCTCATCCTCAGATATGCTCACCTCTTCAATCTTCCCTCCCCTTTCATTCAAATCAATCGAGCTATATTCCTTCTTTACTTCCCATTCATCCATCCTCCGTTTCTCTTTCAGAAACAACTTCTTCTTCACCACTAAAATAAGATGAGATCTCAACACCAGCCCATGCAGCTCGCCCACATCCATGACCGGGAAACCGTTGTGCGTGGTGTTTCTCAAGACCTCAACAATAAGTCCCACATTCTCAATCCCACTTAGGGTGACAACTCCTGGCTTGACATCAGCAAGCTCGCCAACCGTTATATTCCTCATCCACGGCTCGGGATGTGCGTCTAGAAAAGGTAGTCCTTTCAGTTCCAATATCATCTCGTAGATGCTCGGGTTGAAGCAGTCCCCTACTGATTTAGCAATTAGGAGAACAAGCATGGTAATGGGCAGCAAGAGAAGGTTGTTTGTGAGTTCGAGAAATATCACACAAAGTGAAACCGTCATTCTCATAGAACCTGCCATGAGAGAGGCGGCCCCAAGGACAGCGTAAAGACCCTGGTCGATTTTCGTGTACGGGCCCATGGCGATTCCGAGCATGCGACCATAAGCCGAGCCCATGAGAATAATAGGGAGGAAGAGGCCCGATGGGACTGCGATGCCGAATGTGACGAGTCCTAATACACAATAAATCGCGAAAAAGATGGTGAGAGAGAAGATATGGAATTCTTTTGGAGTGTTTATGGAGAAGATGTTGCGCACAGCGCCGTCGTTGGTGGTGAAGAGGAGTGTGGCTAGGTCGTTGTAGTAGCCTTTCGGGCAGTTGAATTGTTTGAAGTTTCCTGCCCGTCCTGTTGTGGGGCAGGAGGAATCCATTCGGGAAGAGTCGCACGGTCGGCACTTTGCGAGGAAAGGGAGTCCGTACATGCATATGGAAGTAAAAATGGATACACTCAGGCTGAGAATTATTTTAGGGAACTTGCCCTTCCTGCAAAACAGCCTTGAGTTAGGTAGAATCAGAAGCCAGAACTAATTTGTCGTCGAAGACATAATTTGTCGACCTCATCACATATTTTGAACTAAAGGGAATTTTATGCAAAAATATCTTGAATTTTTTAGGGGTAGAACTGTAGAATATGTGACGAGGTCGACAAATTATGTCTTCGACGACTAAGGATATGTTATTTTGGACTAATTCTCAGTTCACTTCAGTTCAGTTCAGACCCATTAAGTTTAGTTCAGTTCAGATCCATTAAGTTCCGTTCAGTTCAGTTCATTTCATTTCAGACTTATTAAGTTCAGTTCAGACCTATTAAGTTCAGTTAGGTTCTGTTCAGTTCAGTTCATAAGAATAGGTCCTAAATTTTCAGAACTCGTTGTACTTGTAACCATCCTTGATGACTACAAGTGTGTTTGGGAGGATACAAAAGAAGATGAAACTTACGCATTTATGACATTGTAGACCTTCAAGACCTTGTAGAGAAAGTGGTTGTAAAGGCTTCCCAAGACACCACCGATCACTCCTATAACAGCAACTGGGATAATGTCGACCGCATGATAACTTATAGAAACACCGCTGACATCGAACAGGATCAAGCCACCCTGACCAAACAGCCCGCAGTTCTCAGACTTGCAGTACTCCATGAAGGCCCGTAGAACAACAACTACAACTGCCGTACTGAAAAAGGTTCTCCAGAGGAGAGCACTTCTCCACCACGTCGCCACCTCCTCGAGTGCGAAGAGGACCCCACCGACTGGGGACCGAAAAGCGGCACAGACCCCAGCAGAGGAGCCGCAGGTGATTAGATCCCGACGGTCCCTGTCGTTGTTCAAGTACCTAAGCCAGCTCCATTTAATGCGGTGATTGTCGGGCCCACCATGGCCGAGTAGATACGCTATGCAAGTCCCAATGTGAACCAGAGGCCCTTCTTTTCCGAGGTCTAAACCTGCAGCTACAGCTCCGATGCTTCCAATAATCTGTGATGATGACGATGGGAATATCTCAGCTAAACAACAAGAACAAGGTATTTTATATTTTGACCAGATTAGTAATATGTTGATTATATGAATAACTCTAATTGTTTCTCAAAATTAAAAATGGCACCTTTCTTGAGGGATCAATTTGTAAAAGAGGCGAAGGGTACTTGTAAATTTGTAATTTTGAAAGACAATTTTTTTTGTAATTACATGATTGACCTTAGGCATTCTCAATAATCTTTATGAAGAAAAACTTGATAGTGATGTTGGAAATCAAGGGCACAACTAAATCATGGGGCTGGTATAGATTTCTCTCTAACCATGGTACTCCGTAATAAATTTGGTTTTAATCAATGTTAGCACCACGAATGTTTAGAAAATCGAGATCCTCATGCTCTGTAAAAACTTCACCTTCACAATCAATTCTTTTGCACCAAACATATTTGGGGTGTTGACTCCATTTAGATAAGCTTTTATCTCGGGAATTCCAGGCCCAGCCGCAGTTGGGGCGAAAAACACACACAGAACGGTTGCGACCAGCGTTAGAAGAAAATTTACTCCAGTCACATATAAGAGTCCCATTAAATATCTGCATCCATCAAAATCAGAACAGCTTTTTTTTTTTTGTTTTATGTTCAATAATTGAAATGAATATTTGAATGTTACAGGTGATGTTACTGTACCTTTCCTGCTCGATGTATTTAGCCACCATAAGAAGTTTATAGCCCGCAATATTTTCGACCGCAAGATTGATGAGTGTGGCTACCAGTCCCGTTAGTAGGCCCACAAGAAAAGCCAGCAGCCATTTCAAGAAGACATACTGCAACACT
This sequence comes from Euphrasia confusa, assembly GCA_954870475.1. Classification (NCBI taxonomy): domain Eukaryota; kingdom Viridiplantae; phylum Streptophyta; class Magnoliopsida; order Lamiales; family Orobanchaceae; genus Euphrasia; species Euphrasia confusa. The sequence goes on from OX940967.1 coordinate 27,400,384, forward strand.
TCTAATTTTGATCTGCTTCTCCAGTCTTGCTTGAACAGGTCATTTTCATTTATCCTAGACACCAATTAAAATTTTAATTTTCTAAAAATTAAGGATCCAAGGGAAGGAAATTAAAAAAAAAAAATGTTTTTTTTTTTTGCAATAATTCGATCTTACTCGTAGTCCAGGCTCTCAATGTGAGACACCTTGACTCCAACTAAGGCGAGTGTGTCCGAAGAGAGTGTTTGGTTTCTCTTGAGCAGAGGCTGATGGAGCTCGTTGCTTTCGGGGTCTTTTTCGCCTTCATCTTGATCATTTTTTGTTTCTATATCTGCTGATGACTTGTTAAAATCCTCCATTCGACAGGCAGAAGAGAAGAGAAGCTTGCTCGCTCGCTCGATCGTCTGAGTCAGTTATCCAGTAGTTTGGAGTTGTGTTTAGAAAGGTGAGTTGTTCCTTTGTCTGTGGAGTTAAATAGCATGTTGTATGTTGGCCCTGACCACATCACTGCATTTTGTCTTCATGTAGTCAATAATACCAACGTAGGCTCGGGAGTGCAATGCTGTCTCTATATGTTACACACAAAAATACGGGGCTCGGGGGTATAATAGAGATTTCACATTTCAGATATATCTAAGCCCTCGTTAATCTGAATTTGATTATAGATACAGCAAGAGAACAATGCGGATAAGCATTGTTGCGGTGGCCATTGTCTATTGAGCTGAAAGGTACGCACAATTAAATACTAAGTAATACGTTTTAAAAGCTTTAGTATACGTATGGTGATTCATGATTGATCTGTAACCATTTTTGTGTTGCTAAGTCACACTTAAGTGGGGCAGTTAACTCACTAATGACGACTATATTACAACGTTAATTAATCATTTTAATTAATACTAGCATTATTGGTTCGCGATTGGAGTTGATATTATCATGTACTCTGTATAAAAGTAACGTGTGATAAATATGATATGAGCGACTAGATATAGAATTTTGAATTCATATATTCGTCGTGCACGGGTGATTATTATGATATTCATTTTGGATGATGAATTAAAGAAAAACAGATATTGATTTGTGAAGAATTTGGTGTAGTTTTTCCTACAACATTAAAATCATAATTGAGTAATCTCAATAGGAAATCTATGTTATGTGGATAGTCACCATAACAAGAAAATGTGTATCCAATATCCATCCTCCTGTGTCCATCAAGTTGGCAGGAGATAAACGGCCCAGATTATTTAGATCCGACGGTGATCATAAAAAATGACCTCTTGTATCGTCAATGAGCCAACCTTATTTAAATGCAAATTGGCCCTATTTAATGGCTACGCTGAGTCTTGTCCTTCGCCTCTGGACCCAAAGGCTTTCTAACAACGAATCATATGAACTAATGATTCTATGCATAAAATTATTTTGTTTCATTTACTATAATTTATAAAATAATTGAACAACTGAATAATTTACTATATTTTAAAATATTTTTCACCCAATTTTAATAAAATAATTGAAGTGGAAAGGTATAGTATAGTAGTACTATTTTTTAATAAAAGTCACATTCCCACATTTTTTATGTATTGTAAATTTGTAATTAAACAAAATAAGGGATCGAACCACAATACTCGCATCCAAGGTTACATTAACTCTTCTACCAGAAAATAAAATACGTTCTTGAAAAAAAGTGGAAGTTAGTTTATTAAATTATAATTTCAACCTCATAAAATATAGTTTACAATATAGGAATACTATTTTTTATACTTATGTATTAATTAAAGTATTATAATTTGTGAAATTATAAACAAAAGCACATTTTAAAATTGGTAATTACTTATTTACCCTTTTAAAAATATAAAATATATATTAATTTGATTTGTATTTAAAAAAACCTACATTCATGATTGAGAAATTATATGTATTTAATTTAAATTTATTATGAAAAAAAAATTGATACTCACCCTTTATTATGAGTATTAAATTATAAACAAACTCTATAGAGCCTTATCCAAATTATCCTAAAATAAAATAATAAAAATTTGAGATTGCAAATGTTTCTCACAAATATAATCTCTTTTTTTTACTCTATTTAATTTTCCTAGTTCAATTTAACTCGATTAAGTTTAATTCATTTCAAAATTATAAAATAAAATATAAATACAGTGAAACATATATAAATTAATACTTGATACATTAATAATCTCTTTAAATTAATAAAATATTTCAGTCTCGACTTGGTCTTTTAAGTGAAAAAAATACACTCGATAAATTAATAACCTCTCTAAATTAATAAAATTTCACGGTCCCGATGCTATTAATTTATCGAGGTTTTACTTGTAATTTAGTTAATGCTTAAAATAGTTAATAATATATAAAAATTATTCTTATTATTTTTAATTGAATATAAGTTTAGGAGATTCAAATTAGTTGAATTCATTTCAAAACAATGTAGTCTTAATCATTAAATCTCACAAGTTATCTTTCAAAATCAATAAAAATAATCTTAAATTTACACAATGTGCAAGTTGCAGCTTACTTAAAAGTTTCCTATTATTTTTTATTTATTTTTTTATAAATAGGAGAAAAGAAAAACTCCACCCTCGATCGGTAGGATGTAAATCGAAAAATGTGCCCGATCGGATGTCTCCCGATCGAGCAGGATGTAAATCGAAAAATGTGTTGGAGTAACAGACACTTGTGCGAGAGAGCCAACAAGTCGAACCCCAAGACAAATGTTCATAATATTTAAATAAAAAATTGTCCCAATCGAGATTTCGAGAGAGCTAACAAGTCGAACCCCATGACAAACTTTTATAATATTTCAATAAAAATTTGTCTCAATCGAAATTTGAACCAGAGTGTCGGAAAATTACACTCACATTATCACATGACTTACCACTCGCCTATGCTACTAAAAGTTTCGTATTATGATCGGTATATGAGTAATGTGTAAATGTAATCGTACAACCGCCAACGGCCAACCGGTTTCCTGAAAGAGTCCGGAAACAAAAGGGCGCTTGGTCATTAAATAAACATAGAAGGGTAAATTTGGAAAAAGGATATCTATCTATTTTTCGTGCGCCTCTGCAATTTACCCTAGCTCCCATCGTCCACTCCATAGATTGATCGTTTACTGAAACTCAAGCTACAATATGTAATTCATTAATTAATTATGCGATTCACAGTTTCAATATTCCTTCGTTGATAATAATTTTATTTAATTGGTAAAAACCAAATCGTGAAATAGGAGTAGAAGGCATTCGGTAAATCGACCGCCGACGCCGGATGTTCACGATGACGAGGAAGACGATGGACGACGACCACCGGAGACTTCGCTTCTCGAAATCGTGAATATTAAGGTCGGTCTCACTCTTTCTTTTCCTATACTCAATTTTAGTTAGGGTTGCCTGAAAATATATATATGTATAATTTGTTTTTATTTTTTCAAATAATAAATTGGAAGCTTGATAATATCTTTGTTCTCAGTTGATTGAGAGTGGGGAAAAGGAGCGGTTGATGGAATTGGTGAGGGAGAGGCTTGTGGAATGTGGTTGGAAGGATGAAATGAGATCTCTTTGCAGGTATCTGTTTTCGTATTATCCATATTCAGATGATTGTGTTTGTGTGTGTGTTTATTGTAAATCTCCTTAGTCGGTTAGTCCTTCGACCGATGCTTGTATAGCTAGCTAGCTTTGTCCGACAAACTGGGTACGAGCTAAAGCAGCTTTTTTGCTAGTTAGTCTTACCAATATAGCTGTGGATTCTTATTGTGTGTGCAATGCTCGTGTTTTCAAATTGCAAGAAAACATGACTTTCTTCCAAGTTCGTTTGGAAAGCACATTAGCAAGAACTTGTGTAGGATATTTTATTATACATGATGACTCAACCTAAGAATCCATATAAAACTGATGGGGTCGATTGATGCTTAGTATTAGGATTCGTTTGTTTGATGAATAAAATCGAGAGTTTACTCTTTTTTCTTGTCTCACTTGCTTTAGTATTTGGGAATCAACATACGATGTTGATTCAGAAACGAAAGTCCGGTCCTGAGTCTTGACTAGTGACTCCCTTAGTTTTCTCCGCCTTATAATTCTATTTAAATATATCATCTTCTTTTATGGAATTTGCCTTGTGTCCATTTTTGTTTGCGCTGGATTTTAATTCGACAATATGTTTTTTAGGGCATTTGTAAAGAAAAACGGTAGGGAAAGTGTCACCGTGGATGATCTTGTCCGTGCAATTACCCCAAAAGGCAGAGGTAATAATCATCTTTTTTTATGTTGTCCAAGATATCTACTTTCATAATTCTTATATCCAAATATTCCCTAGGTCCACTAAAAATAGACAAAGTTTGTCAACGTTGACTTTTTTGCCCGTCAAATACATATGATAAACGGTATACAAAAATTATGAAAAAATAACTAAAATAAAATTTATATTAAATTTTATTTTAGTTATTTTTTCATAATTTTTGTATATTGTTTATCATATGTATTGGACGACAAAAAAAAAATCAACTTAACCCAACTTTGTCTATTTTTAATGGATAGAGGACGCACAAGATTTTTTAATGCATTTTTTTAATTTGATGCAGCTTCAATACCAGATTCCGTGAAAGCGGAGCTTCTGCAGAGGATTAGAACCTTTCTTGTTTCAGTAGCTCATTGAAAGAATCCACTCTTGATTTCCAGAAAGAAAAATCATAGCAAAACAAAATTTGCCCTGCTTTTTATAATATGTGTATTTCTAATGACTAGTTAATACTATGGGCTGGAGGTGTATGAAATTTAAGTACTAAATTTATAAATTTTCTATATTTTTATTATATTCAACTATTTTACCTTATTATTAATAAAAATACATTTTTAAATATTTATAAATTACTTTTCAAATATTAAATTTGGCACACACTAATTACTACATTTGCCTGCAAAAGTTGTAACTTTTTTTTGTCCAGTAGTAATTGTAAAACTTCAAAAAAGGAAACCGTCATTATAATTCTAAAATGCCATAACTTTTACCTAACTAAAGTTAATCTCTCACTAAAAAAAACCACAATACCTTATTACTTTGGTAACAACAAATTCAACAATATAATACTAGTATTATTTCTTAACCTCTCCGTGCACATACTAGTGTGACAACTAGTATGAGACGGAACGAGTATTATGTTATGTTTGAAGCAATTATGTAGTTGTTTTTATTGGCTATTGTGGCAGCTGAAACTGATTTGCCTTCGGTTGAAACTCGATAAGAGAGCTGTAGATTGACTTGATTGATCAATTTAGAATATGGGTGTAAATGATCCGAGCCATGCTCGGGCTGGCCTAGCCTAGAACTTAAGATCTAGCTCGTTCAAGCCAGTGTATTTGAGCTCAGGCTCATTTCAAAATAGTGAGATCGAGTTCAAGCTTGATTTGACTCGTTTTACGTTTTGTTTTTTCTTTATTGATATATGCATACATTAATGTAAATTATAATATTATTGGCTTGATTGACTTGACGAGCTATCCATCCAGTATGAATCTGGATCGAGCTCGCCTTGGTAATGAATCGAAGCTGTCACGAACTTGGTTTTGGCTGAGTTCGAATTGAGATTTTACCGAGCTTCTCGGCTCGTTACTTGAGGCTTTGTTGAGTTTTTTTTTTTTGCCTCGTGTGGATGTAGATCATTCAGGGTTGGTGTCAAGTGCAGTTAGTCAGTTACACAGATCCTGGCATTAAGGCTGATATTGGCACAAATACAATTGATGTTTTCAGGCACGCCCTTTCTCTTGTAACTTTTTCGTAAGGCACAAGGAGTATAAATACTTACCAGTTTCTTTCACTAGTTAATGGGTGTTTAGCGTTTTGTGAATAGTAAAAATATTGTTTATTATAGGATTACGAATCATTTTCTCAATACTTGGTATCTCGAACCCAATATTTTAATTTGAGGCTTATAAAAACATTTACTTCCCATATGTTTGTTTGGTAACAACTTCATCTTTTTTATAATGCTCGATTTGCCTTCGAGTAAAAACTTGTGCAATATTAATAAATAAAGAGTTTGTCTCAAGCCTTCATTATGATCTACCGTCTAAATAAACAATAATGCTCGATTTGCCTTCGTATAAATCGCGCAAATCGTGTACATTTAACGAAGTTGTAGTTACTTTAAGGAGTCGAAATAGTATTACTATACATGACATCAGAAAACAGAGTCCAGAAATTAAAAACTAGGAAAAACACGAGATTCATTACACAACGGCCACTGGATATTGGCGCGCAACTCATTTCTTCTGCCACGTCATGTGGGGCCCACGCGTAAGACATTTTTTTTTTTATAAAATGGAAACGCGAATGGTCCGAACCCTAATTTCATTTCTTCATCCCCAATTCGCAATTCTCCTAAATCGACCGTCTGAGAACCCCAATTTCTTAGCAACTTTTGCTGGATCAAACCAGGTTTGACATTTTCGACCTAATCAAATTATGAAGGAAAGAATACTGGTAAACTTGTTTGTTTGTATTATTTTGAACTTGGCAGTGTACACAAGGCAATCGAGATTTTCTTATTCATTGTCATGTTCATATTGTTTCACAGGTTCTGGCGTCTTGAGTACTTGATCAGGGGTCGTTGTTTTCGGGTTTTCGGGTTTTTACTTATTTATGTTTTCCATTGTAAGCTTTTGCTTTGACTCCAAATGTGATGCTTCCAATGGTTCACTCCTAACAATATTCTGCATTCAACAATGAATAATTAAATTATGAGTTCGTTCTTAATTATTCTAATTTTTTCATTTTAATATACTATTTTATTCTACTTTACCCCACCTACTTTTTAACTTTACTCACAACTACTTTACTTTTCACTTTTAAAATATATTTTTACTCTTTACTTTTTCGTATACTGAATAAATTATAATAATTATTATAATTTGCATGTTATAATATTCAAATTGAGAGGATAACATGTATCTTTTAGTATAGTAAATAACTAAACGATTAAATGGTACATAGTAACACGGCCACCCTCAAAAAAATGCTGCTGATCTTCTGCATGGAAAATCTATATCTAAAGCAAAATTACTAATTTACTCCTAATATTTTTATCCGGAACTAATGAATGAATGAACTTGTATGCATGAAAAATTATATATTCATTTACTTATTAGTCATGTGCTTTCGAGCTCTATGGATTACTCAATGGATTTGATTTACTTATCAAAACCGATTTCTAGTACATACATAAAACATCATAATATTTCCAATAGCCGATATCTTATATATATTAATACATTTGTTTTGTTCGATAAGGACGATATCTAAAACACAAAAATTGCACCAAACATAATGTTAAAAACATTAAATATCTCTTAAATAAACAATAATGCTCGATTTGCCTTCGTATAAATCGCGCAAATCGTGTACATTTAACGAAGTTGTAGTTACTTTAAGGAGTCGAAATAGTATTACTATACATGACATCAGAAAACAGAGTCCAGAAATTAAAAACTAGGAAAAACACGAGATTCATTACACAACACACATCGTCTGAGTTGTTGTTTGTTCGTAAAAATCGCGCAAATCATGTACATTTGATGAATCAATTGTTACTTTGTTCTTATAAATCGCGTAAATTAATTAAAGCGAGTCGAAGCAATATTATTATACATTACACATGACAGCAGAAAATTACGAAAACACGAAAGTCATTACACAACATGACTACACATCGATCTTCAGTCTGCATACATGATGAATGTAGGGTCGGGGCACAACACCCCGTCCACTCTGATGCAACCGTAGCGCTCGTCCATCTCGATTAATCTCGGTGACATGCGCGCAGACAACGATCGGATTATTGATTCGATGTCTAATTAAGATGAATGCAAAATTCATGAAGAGAAAAAATGTGACATACATTGTTTCCTTCGTTAGAGCAGTTTGCCATTGTTACAAAATGTTGTTTGCTGCTGCTGAACTGTTGTGTGTTTGTGTGCGTCTTTTGTGTGTTTGTGTTCTGTGAGTGAGAGAGAGGGGTGTGTGTGAGTGTGTATTTATAAGTAATAAAAATGAAAATAAGAGTAATAATTATGAACGAAATCTAAGAAAATAAGAGTAATGATTATGAACGAAATTTGCAGAAGGGAAAGATGATCAGTACGAAATTAATTGCAAGGAGATTTGTCGGATTAGTTTAAGTCAATACTACGTGAAATTAACACTATACGGCCATATCATCAATTTTATTCTTAATTGTACGTTCAACAATTTTATACTATATTTTTTGTAGTAAAATATTAATATTATAATAATATATATATATATTTTTTAATATTTGCAATTCAAGTCATTTTTATTTTTGTTATAGACTTATAGTGTCTCCCACGTGAGGAAAAAAAGTAAAAAATTCCGCTCGATTTTCAAATGTTAAATACAATCGATGTTCTTCGAATGTTTTTTCAAAAAAATCAAGTGTTTATTAATAATAATCGTGCAAATGTTAAATACAATTGATGTTCTTCGAATGTTTTTTCAAAAAGGTCTAGTGTTGATTAATAATAATCGTGCAAAGGAAGCGCACAATGTGCAGCGCTAGCTAGGACGATCTTCGAATGTTTTTTCCAAAAAATCAAGTGTTGATTAATAATAATCGTGCAAAGGAAGCGCACAATGTGCAGCGCTAGGACGATCGTGCAGCGATATTGCGCATATGTTGTTGAAATTGAATTTAATTCTAATTAATTGGCAAACAAAATATTGTAGTAATATTATTATTACGTTACAAAAATATACATATATATTATTTATAAAGCCGTATATGCATTATTATAATAATATGATTTTCTTTTTATGTAATGGGTAATTTGAATCATTTTTTTTTTGTAATATGATTTTCTTTTTATGTAATGGGTAATTTGAATCATCTTTTTTTGTTATAGTACGAATTTATAAATTAAATTAGGTGATTTTCAAATCTTAATACGAATAATGTTAATTAAATTTCATCCGATGTGTGAATTAAAAAAAAAAAAAAGCGCAATGATGATCAAACGCGTAAATTTTTGAAATTCATTATTGGCTATATTAAATATTAATTGTAACATGGTATTTTTAACTTTTTGTTTTGTAACAATTAGTCTAAGGGGAGTGAAATTTGTACTCCTAAAATTACAATTTGCACTTCTATATATTATTTTAGTAATAAATTATTCAATACACACATTAATACCTAGTATTGAATAATTTCAATTCAAAATTTCACTTAATTTAAAAGCATATGAAATAATATGAGTTGTGTAAGCTGCATGCAAATAGAAGGGATGAAATAGCTAGGTCTGAGCAGGGACGGAGGCACACTAGGCCCAGGGGGGCACTGGGCCCCCCTGTAATTTAAAAAAAACCCAGGGGTATAATCGTAATTTCACATATATTAATTAAAATAAATAAATAAATAAATAAATAAATATTAAGCATAGAATCAATACGCTCGAATCTCAAGTCTAACTTCTTTTTATCGCTCCTTATTCTTTTTGTTTTTATTTTTTTCTTTCTATTTTATTACTTTTCTTATAAATAAAAATAATTGTTGTCGATCCTAACTGTGAAGAAGCCGCAGCCGCAAGAATCCAAGCAAGAGCAGAAGTCAGCCGCTAGAATCCAAGCATCAATATTTTAATAGGTGGGTGTATAATTTTTATGCACAATTTTTTAATTTGATAAAAAGGGCTTTTGAAAAATAGGGTTTACACTTTACGGTTTAGTAGTTGATTGAAAACATGGCTATATGGGTAATTGAAAATTAAATCTCAGTTGTTGATCAAGAGCAAGAGCAGAAGTCAGTACTACTATTAATTAAGATGTCTTCCGATAAATTTTATTTTCTTAATTGACTATTTATTTATTTATTTAATATACATTGTGATTTGTGAATTAAATATTAAGTTATCATTATATCTATATTATTTTGCAGTAGACTTGAAAGTTGAAAATATGCTCAATTTGTTGTGTGTACAGTGTATATTTTATTATTTTTGGTTGATCAACATTTTAATTCTGTTATGTAGATCATGAAACGATTTTTTAAAGTAATACCTCAAGCCGGCATCGAGGGATCATCTTCACCAGTTATAGCTCCTCTCACCACAGACACTTCGATATCATCTTTATCATCGGGGCCAGCGAATATGCTAGGGGATGGTGAAATTGATTTGAAAAACCTTCCAAGCGATCCTGGACTACGACCTAGCATAACGAGTTATCCGCCAAACTTGATTGAACAGGTTCGTAGAGCTTACTTGTTAAAAGGTCCATGCCAACCACGTGAACATGAATTTCCTCAAACGCTAGATGGAAATAGGAAACGTAAGTTTGTCGCATCTTGGTTTGATGAATATAATGATTGGCTGGAGTATAGCATTGAAAAAGACACTGCATTTTGTTTATACTGTTATCTTTTTTCTACGGGATCTAGTGAAAAAGGGCACGATACTTTTGTACACAAGGGATTTAATGCTTGGCGTAAGAAAGAAAGAATAAAGGATCATGTTGGAAATCATTCTAGCGATCATAACAAGTGTAGATTGGCTTGTCAAGATTTGATGAATCAAGCACAACACATTGAAGTCTCTATTTCGAAAGTATCGAAACAGTCCAAGATTGATTATCGTTGTAGATTAAATGCATCAGTTACTTGTTTACGCTTTCTTCTTATGCAAGGATTGGCTTTCCGAGGAGATGATGAGTCTGAGGAATCATTGAATCGAGGAAATTTTATTGAACTCCTGAAACTTATTTCTTCGTGCAACGACGATATAAAAAGGGTTTCTTTGAATAATGCTCCTGAAAATCATAAACTTACATCTCCATTGATTCAGAAGGATATTATAAATGCAGCCGCGATTGAGACGACAAATGCTATTATTGGAGATCTTGGAAATGATATGTTTTCTATTTTAGTTGATGAATGTCGAGATATTTCAGTCAAAGAGTAAATGGGAGTTATTATACGGTATGTGAACAAGAGTGGATGTGTGATTGAACGTTTTCTTGGTCTTGTTCATGTAAGTGATACTTCTGCAAAATCACTTGAAAATGGTATTTGTGCATTGTTATCGAATCATGGCTTGAGCATTTCTAGTTTGAGAGGACAGGGTTATGATGGAGCTAGCAACATGAGAGGTGAATTCAACGGACTAAAAACTCTAATCTTGAAGAAAAATCCAAGTGCTTACTTTATTCACTGTTTTGCACATCAACTTCAACTAACACTCATTGCCGTTGCTAAAAAGCATATCAATGTTGCCTCTTTCTTCAACACAGTTAATCGTTTAATTAATGTAGTTGGAGCCTCATGTAAGCGTAGAGATATGCTTCGAGAAAGTCAATTTCAGAAAGTTGTTGAATGAATCGCAAACAATGATGTGAAGACTGGAAAAGGATTAAATCAAGAAATGGCTTTGAAACGGCCGGGTGATACACGTTGGAGTTCGCATTACGGTACGCTCATAAACTTGGTGCATTTATTTTCATCTGTTATCAATGTTCTTGAGTATGTTGGGGAGAAAGGAAATGATGATTCGCAAAGAGGTGAAGCTGTCGATTTGTTGGAAATCGTGAATCATTTTGATTTTGTATTTAATTTACATCTAATGATTCAAACTTTGGGAGTCTCGCATGAATTATCTCAAGTTTTACAAAGAAAGGATCAAGATATTGTTAATGCAATGAAACTTGTTAAAGTTGCAAAAACTCGATTGCAATCAATGAGGGATGGTGGTTGGGATAATTTGTTGGTCGAAATTTCAGAATTTTGTAGGATTCATGATATAATTGAAGTGAATATGGAAGATGCTTACACACTCCGCGGAAGATCAAGACGTAGAGCTGAAAATTTGTCTAATCTTCGCCATTATCAGGTTGATCTATTTTATTCTGTGATTGACAAGCAAGCTATGGAGCTAAACAACCGCTTTGATGAAGTGAACACAGAATTACTCTTATGTATGGCATGCTTTGATCCACTTGACTTATTTTCAGCTTTTAACAAAGAGAAACTACTTTGTCTTGCCAAATTATATCCAAGTGATTTTTCGGCTATTGCTTTATATGAACTTGGAAATCAACTTGACAACTTTATTGTCGATGTGCGGTTGGATGAGAGATTTGAGGATGTAGTAGGTATAAGTGGTCTTGCTCAAATGATGGTTGCTACTAGAAAAAACGTGGTATTCCCATTGGTCTATTTGTTGATCAAATTATCATTAATTTTACCGGTATCTACTGCCACAGTTGAGAGAACATTTTCTTCAATGAAAATTGTCAAGACACCGTTGCGAAATCGTATGGGAGACGAGCTATTGAATGATTGTTTGGTGACGTACATCGAAAAGGATGTATTTCAAAATATTAGCGATGAAGCTATTATGCAACGATTTCAGAGTATGAAGAATAGAAGAGAAATGTTGTAATGAATGATCTTTTAATTTGAGTTATTTCAAAATATTTATATATATATATATATGTGAAAATATGTTCGAAATTCTAAATTTATGTAAGGCAGTTCCATGCGGCAGGACGAAGGCGTTAACTCTGCCGCAGTGCGAAGGCAGAACCGGTTCCCTGGCAGGAGGCATGATCTAGGCAGAATCTCCTATTTTTGGTAAGAGACCAAAAATTGAATATCTCTTTCCATACTTATCCGATTGAGGTGATTCAAAAGGCAACGGAATCCTTGGAGGACAAGGAACCTATTCCTACCATAAAGCGACGTCCAGGAAGCCTATATAATCACGTCGAGGCTCAGCAGCGAGATGTGAGAGAGAGGCATGGCGAAAGTATTAGGGTTTCAATACTTGTTATTAGACGTGAGGTTAGATCGATAATCGCTTACGCCTTGTTGGCTCAAGATTATCAAGAGTGATTGTAATCTCGTTTACGTTTAATAAAGAAGAAACACCCCTCTCCCCGAGCACGTAGGTAGCGGCTGCCTCGCCATAGGCAGCGCGATACCGAAGCTCGTAAAATCTTGTCTTGTGTGTGTTGTTTATCGTGCTTTTATATTCTTGTGAGTTCACATAAACGTGAGTGATTGTGAGCTGGAGAGTCAAATCATATTCGTTCGGTTTTGAGTTGTTCACGTCGTGTGGTTTATGAAAGTCTAATTTGATCGGATTTATTCGGTTGGTTAGACCTTGTTGTGCGAATCCTCAACAAGTGGCGCCGTCTGTGGGAAGATAAATCACGAGAAGATGCTGAAGTTTGGATCGAAGAAGGATGATGAGGACAAGGCGTCGACAAGAATAACTTTGGTCCTTGGCGGATCAAAGGCAAGGCGATGAAAACACAGCAGGAGGTTGCTGCTAGCACTGCCATTCTCCAGGCAAGGGGAACTGATAAACCTATGGATGATGCAGCTGAAGCTGCGGCAGCAGGTACTCAGGCAGGCTCTGCGGCAGGACGAAGTTCCGGCAGGTACTGAAAAGGCAGGCACTATGGCAGAACCAGAAGGCAAGAGTTGTTCGCAGGGGGCACATATGGCAATGATTAATTGCTGGAGGCAAGGTAATTATTGTTGTGTCCAAGGAGCCGGCTGTCGAAACGTTACGGCAGGAACTGGAGAGTTCGTACTCAAGGCAACTTCAGAAGAGGAGTCGGAAGAGTGAAGAACAAGGCATCATCTCATGAAGGCACGGTGTCACGTCCAGCCTCTTTGTGACCTTGCACAAAGGCAGAGTTGTGCGGCAGGGCGGTGCTGCGCAACAAGGTTGTACGATGCGGCATAGGGAGCAGCACTGTACAGCAAGGCAGGAGAGTGCGGCAAAGGGGTCAGTTGTGACTAGACCCGGGATTTAGGGCGTGACAAAGGGGTGTTTTCAAGGTAACAAAACCAGGTTCTTGAGGAGGGTTCGTCTCGTCAAGAAGGAGCTGAATCAAGGATGAATCTAGCACATCACGTTGATGATGTCGCTGAGGCAGCAACTGCGGCAGGGTTATGCGGCAGGCCTCCGATTGTCACTTCAACGAAGGGGGCAAAGTGGATTATGGATCTAGCACATCACGACGATGATGATGCTGAGGCAGCAACTGCGGCAGGGTTATGGCGCAGGCCTCCAATTGTCACTTCAAGGAAGAGGGCATAGTGGATTAAAGATTCAGGGTGCACGGTTCACATAAGACCTATGAGGCAGTGGTTTGAGGTTCTTGAAGAAAGATTATCTTGTATTCAAGAAGTCACTGAATCGAGGATGGATCTAGCACATCACGATGATGATGTTGCTGAGGCAGCAACTGCGGCAGAGGGAACTGCGGCAGGCCTTCAATTGTCACTTCAAGGAAGGGGGCAAGGTGGATCAAAGATTCAGGGTGCACGGCTCACGTAAGACCCATGCGGCAGTGGTTAGATGGTTTTGAGGAGATGGATGGAGGTTCTATCATTCTTGGAAATCAACCTAACTTGTAAAGTTGAGGTGGTTCGACTCTATACTGAAGGTTGGTTGATAGCTCGTCGAAGCTTTTAACCAAGGATTGTTCATGTTCTAATGGAGGATTCTTCCAAGGGAAGAGAGGTAGCACATCAGTGCTGGAAGGAGAGTAGAGGAATGGAGTGTGTTATCTGAGGGCACTGCGATGACTGTGGCAGGCAGTATTGTGGTGGCAGCAGCAGGTAGGCAACACCTGCGGCAGAGTTAAGGCAGCACCTATGGCAGTAGCTACGGGAGTAGTTGCGGTAGAGTCTGCCGTCACTTCGGGTGACAAGGGAACTTGGATTACATTCATTCTGATCTCCGGGCCCATCTAGAACAGGGACAAGGGATGATGGAAAGTATATCTTGTTCATCATGCCGGGCAGCGGCAGAGGCAGCAGGCAGTGGCAATGACTGCGGCAGCAACTGCGCTGGGGTAAATCGCAACAGCGATTACCGGATTAAATAGCCTCAGGGTGTTCTGGCATCGCTGGAGGTGAAGGCATCGGCGGATGGGGTCGCTCATGGCAGCGGCGGAGGCATTGTCGAAGGCAACGGCAGAGGCAGGGCAGTGGCATTAACTGCGGCAGCAACTTCGCTGGGGTAGCTCACTATCGACTACCATATTACCAAACTTCAAGATGAGGAAGACATCGTTGAAGGTGGAGACAATGGCCAGTGCATCATCGATGGCAACGACAGGGCAGCAGCAGCGGCAATGGCTGCGGCAGA
Source organism: Euphrasia confusa (assembly GCA_954870475.1). Lineage (NCBI taxonomy): Eukaryota > Viridiplantae > Streptophyta > Magnoliopsida > Lamiales > Orobanchaceae > Euphrasia > Euphrasia confusa. The sequence goes on from OX940967.1 coordinate 27,415,539, forward strand.
GCGACTGTCGGGAGGTAGCTCGCGGCAGAGCGACTACTTGATTGATAATACTCAACATAAAACTGATCGGGAATGTATCGGTTGTCCAGTTATGCAGAAAGGAGGATCATTCATCAACCTAAGAGGTTTGCACAAGTTGATTGTGTACAATGCTCTAAAGGTGGAAGAAGGTGCGAATGATAATGTCATTCATCAACCTAAGAGGTTTGCACGAACTTATGTTGTGTATAATGCTCTAATGGTGGAAGAAGATGCGAATGACAGGATAGTGTTGCTATTTTTGAGGTGGAGTTGCGCAACTTCCCTTAGGCATCACTTAATACTTTCTGTGGAGGATTGCCCTGCGGCAGGGTGTACTGTCGCAGCAGCCAGGGCAGCAGTGCCTTATGTAAGGGCATTGGGAAGTCTCATACATGCTATGGTGTATAGCAGGCCTGATATTGATCATGTTATGAGTGTGATATCGAGGTGTATGAGCGGGATTCGCTGGTGGCAGTTCGAAGGTTGTTGAGGTATGTCAATGTAACCATTGGTTACGGTTTCACGTCCAAGAAGATGGAGGTCAGGGATGATGCTTGAATTGGATGTGGGGGTGTTGATTTTGGTAGTCTTGATACTATAAAATCAACAAGGATTGTTGTTGGTGTAGCGGCAACTGCGGCAGCATCTACTGCGGGCTATACTCATGAGTAGAAGGCGGTGCAAGAGATGTACCAAGGGGATGGGCTGGAACCTTTGGTTCAACCATCATTAATCTACTTAGGGACAAAGCAACAAGGCCTGGTATCTGTCCGGGAAAGAGGCAGATGGTTTCCGCTATTTCAAGTGGAGGCAGAGACTACTATTGCCTAGGCAGAGGCAATAGGGATTACCGTAGAGCCAAGTGTCAAGGCAGTGACATTTGAAGGTGGATTTGGTGTCAAGTTGTTCGTTGCTTATAGATAAGTGTTGATTCACTTTGTTTCAAGCAGAGAAGATGGACTTCTTCTTAGTAATGCTTGTTCAAGCTTAGAGGCAGAGAAACTTCTTGGAAAGGCTTGGTTAAGTAGGAACAACCGCTGTACACAAAAGTGGTAACCACGGCAGCAGTAGGAGCTACTGCACGAACTCTACAGGTAGCCGTGTGGTGTAACTACCGGAAAGCACAAAAGCATTCAAGTGTTTGTGTGGTAGGGTACAGGCATGGCAGGGTCTGCCATATGGCATGGCAGGGGCAGAGACGACGATCTTTTGCCGGATATAACAAGATGAAGCGGTTATGCTAAGACTCTTGTTATGGTGATGTGATGCATGGGGTTGATTAGACTCGTTCGAGATACTTCAACAGGATATAATGCTTCTCGAGGTGGAGGCATTGGCTATGGTAGAGACTGCATGCAGAGACTACGATAGCTACTACGGTAGCAACTACCGCAAGGGCGATTGCGGCAAAGAGTACCAGTAGGGACGTGCATCGGCATCTGGTCCCACGTGGACTATTTCACAAACTTTCGAGCATTGTGAAGGGGCTGCAGTAGGCATTGCGATGCTATTGCAAGGTTCAAGGGCAGCGGCAAGACTCAGGCTGCGGCAGGCAGTTCTGTGAGTTGTTGACTTGGAGGATTCACGCTCTGGTGATATCCGGAGGTGGGGAAAGGTGATCTACATCAACTTTCCGGGATATGAAAATGGATCGCGCTCCATATTTCATGTCGGAGATGCATGTTTGCATCAAGTCCCAAGAGGACAACCTCACAATGCTGAAATTGTGCAGGGGCTGCGGCAGGCACTTTCGTGGTGCCGCAGGGACTGCAGTAGGCACTCTCGTGGTGCTGCAGGGCTGTGGTAGGCTTCGTGCTGCCACAGGGGGCCGAGTTAGGCAACAAGATTCAGGCTGCGGCAGGCAGGGTTGTGAGTTGCTAACTTGATGAAGTCGTCTCTGGAGGAGATGCGGGAAGGTGGAGTGACATCTACTTTCGGATTATATGACTTATGTCATATGCAAATTCTAGATGCCGCGAGATGGTGTTGAAGAATTTGGGAATGCAGAACCTATGGCAGGAGCTGCGGTAGTATTGGGCATGGCAGGCTGAAGCCTAATGACAATACTAGGAGATATATGATCGGGTATGATCATATGGAGGGTCAGTATGATCTGAAATCATGCTGGGACTGGAGTCGGATGGTCGGGTTCGATCATGGATTGGTGAATAAGGTGGTTGCAAAGGATTTGCTTGATTTCTTAACTCGGCAGGGATGAGCAGTACTTGATCACTACTGCAAGATCGGTGACATATGTTTAGAAGTTTGAACAAGGTGGAGATTTGTGAAAATATGTTCGAAATTCTAAATTTATGTAAGGCAGTTCCATGCGGCAGGACGAAGGCGTTAACTCTGCCGCAGTGCGAAGGCAGAACCGGTTCCCTGGCAGGAGGCATGATCTAGGCAGAATCTCCTATTTTTGGTAAGAGACCAAAAATTGAATATCTCTTTCCATACTTATCCGATTGAGGTGATTCAAAAGGCAACGGAATCCTTGGAGGACAAGGAACCTATTCCTACCATAAAGCGATGTCCAGGAAGCCTATATAATCACGTCGAGGCTCAGCAGCGAGATGTGAGAGAGAGGCATGGCGAAAGTATTAGGGTTTCAATACTTGTTATTAGACGTGAGGTTAGATCGATAATCGCTTACGCCTTGTTGGCTCAGGATTATCAAGAGTGATTGTAATCTCGTTTACGTTTAATAAAGAAGAAACACCCCTCTCCCCGAGCACGTAGGTAGCGGCTGCCTCGCCATAGGCAGCGCGATACCGAAGCTCGTAAAATCTTGTCTTGTGTGTGTTGTTTATCGTGCTTTTATATTCTTGTGAGTTCACATAAACGTGAGTGATTGTGAGCTGGAGAGTCAAATCATATTCGTTCGGTTTTGAGTTGTTCACGTCGTGTGGTTTATGAAAGTCTAATTTGATCGGATTTATTCGGTTGGTTAGACCTTGTTGTGCGAATCCTCAACAATATATATAATTTTTTTTAATATTATTTGGACCCCCCTCGATGAAATTTCTGTATTCGTCACTGGGTCTGAGGCTACCGGTGGACGGGTCGTCCTCACCGATACATATCGAGTCGAAGGGATTTTGACTATGACTCGAGTTCCTAAAACCTCTGGTGATATTGGAGTCGGAAGTCACCTTCAACAGAAGGTGCTTGGAGGACGACGAGTTCATCGTGCTTGCCACTGACGGCCATTAGTATAAATCGAAATCGTGTACATTTAACTGATCAGTTGTTACTTATTAATGTTCGTATAAATCGCGCAAATTAATTAATTGAAAATTACTATACATAAATAGCACAATTAAAACACTCTTGAGACATTAAACACAACAGGACACATGGATCTTCAGTCTCCATACATGATGATTAATGTTGTACCTTCGAAGATCGATCGTATCCTCGATCTTGCTCAGTTGATTGACCATTCGACTTGAGAACCGTAAGGTCCAAAGTTCGAACTCGAGTCATGTATGTGTGAGTATTTAAATATCTGCAATTGATCTAGAAAAAAAAAAAGTCCACTCTCCGTGAGCCTCTCTCTCATCGTTAGATTGCGCCTCGTATAATCTACATCAGAGAACACTTCTCACTACAAAAAGAACAGTGATTCTCTATGGCCATTTGTCTATAACGACAAAAACATCAATATATAGTTCATCGACATATTATTATTCCGTCGTTAAAAACCTACGCAATAAATGAACGTCACTTACATAGTTGACTTCTCGTAGCTCCAAGACATATGTCTGATCGTCTACGCACTGCAGTAGCTTGACGTAGACGTCGCCCGACTCCAGCACCTCCGACCCTGTCAAGATTCGGTTTCTATTTTTGGCTCTGTTCTGACAAACATATAAACGTAGATCGATCGATCTAAAATTAACTTTAGTATACGAAACGAATATATATCATATATGTATAAATTCAAAGTCTATAATCAGAAGTCAGAGGGCGCGAAACTTATAGGGTCGGGGCACAGCACCCCTTCCACTCGGATGCAAACAATGATCGAACCTTAACAGATTATCGATTCGATATCTAATTAAGATGAATACACAATTCATGAAGAAATTTAAAAAAAATGTGACATACATTGTTTCCTTCATTAGAGTAGTAGTTTGCCATTAATTGTTACAAAATGATGTCTGCTGCAGATCTGCAATGCAACTGAGTGTGTTTGTGTGTGTGTTTTGTGTGAGAGAGAGGGTGTGTGAGAGTGTATATGTATAACGAAATAAGCAAAGAGGAGAGAGATGAGTACGAAATTAATTATGATGAGATTTGTCGCATTAGTTTAAGTCAATACGACGTGCAATAACATCGACCATCATCAATTTTATTCCTAATGGTAAGTTGAACAAATATATATATCTATTTTTTATTGTTGTAAAATATCAATATTACATGTAAATTAGAAGAAAATACAGTGCATAATAATAATTTATTTATTTTAATATACAGTATGTAATTCAATTCATCTTTATTTTTAAACTTCAGTTCAGTAAGTAACAAAATGCAATCACATCTGTTTTGCTTTAAAAATCTGCCTACAATGCCATGTGGAAAATACAAAAACTGAAAGCTGCATACAGTAGTAGTGATCCACGAAAACTACAACATAGACACTCGTACACCATACAATTTGTTTATGCTGAGCTGGGATCCAAAGTCGAGCAATCGACATTCTACACGCCAGCTTGCTCGCAGAGATCTAACAAGTCCAAAGTCTGAAAGAAACACAAGAAAATTTTAGTCCATCAGATCTTATTCAAAGCAATGATCCGGTGAGTTCAGCCGTTTAGGACAGGTAGAACAATTTAGGAGCTCTACTAAGGGCATATTATCAAAGTACAAAACTAACCTCTGGTATAGAGAGCTCAAGACGAAACTTGGGGCCATCATAATGATGCAAAACGGGCCTAAAAGCATCTTCCTCCAGAGGCTTGCATATTTTCCGAACACGAGTTCTTACCTAAATGAACCAGTAGGTATCCAATCAACCATCCAACCAACAAAACAAAACAAAACAGAAATAATAATAATAACACTATTACTTAACAAAAAAGACATGTTTACCTGAGCAGGGAACCTTGATTCTCCTCTGCACTTTTTATCTTCCCAAGCAGTAGGATCAATGTTGGAACCCCCAAAGCTTGCTGCCTGTAATTTATTCGAAATTGAAGCGGTAGATATAAATCGGGGTTTTCAGACAAATGTGTGATTTAAAACTAAACATAACGACGACTCACCTCAAATATACCATGGAGCTGGTGAGTGGTGTAATTATATAGGAACAGAGGTAAACCAGGTGTTATTGCCCTCACGGAATCTCTATATCTCGGTGGCAAACCTACCAGAAAGACGTTCACACAGGTCATCGTATTAAGCAACAAAAAAAACAAGAATTATGCTATAGATCGTATATGATTACCAAAGAGCTGTCTCTTAAGATCGTCCTGCATAGTATCATTATTACAGACAAAGACATATCCACCAAGAACCTCGTTCCTCGGGAGCATCTCAGCAGCAGGCAATGTCTTAAACCTCTTGTCGATCGCATTTTGGCTGTCATCTGTCGTATTGATGTTGTTGTTGCTGTTCTTAAGGTCCATGTACTTGTTATTTCCGACATTGTGATTCGGATAAACAACATTCATATAGTAAATGTCGTTCCCAAGAGAACCCTTGATCGCATTCCCGTTCAGCTTTGTGCCCAAGTTTAACAAGCTGAAACCATCGAATTTGTTTTCTTCCTGAAACCCGACATTGCTGTTATAATTATTTGCATCATCATTATTATCCCTGACGTGTTTCATTTCAACGGGACCCTTTGAGAGGTCGAGGTTAATCCTCCGCTCGGTCTTTGGCCTCGTCTGCTCGGCTAGCTTCGAAGCAACCACAAACCATTTGTGGTCGTCCGAGACTTTTGACTGTCCTCGGATATCCTCCATGCTGCAAAAGAAAACCTAAAAGCCAATTACATACGAATAAAATTATACTATCGAAATACAAAACTAAGCATATACTCAGAAAACCAGCAAAAAAATCTAGCATTATAAAATAGGGTTAATATCAATTCTCAAGTACAATTGTAAATACCCAAAAAAAAAAGGAAAAAATGTGCAAATATTATGATATTTATTTGTGCAGTTGATAATTGGAGTTGACCGTGAGTGAAGCAGATCAAACCCTATTGAAATAGATTGCACGATTCAGAGAATGCCGATCGAAATTAAACAATGTCAATTTGAAGCCCTAGGATTTGGGGATCGGAAGCTCAAACATATATGCTTTTAGAAAGAGAAAGTACGCATACCTTTACTTCGTGAATTAACTTTGAGATGCCACAGTGAAGAAGACTGAAGAAGAGTGAAGAACGAACAGGGCAGAGTGACTTTTCAATATTTATATTACGGGTTAAACGTAAGTACCCTGGTGTGTTCCTTTATTTACAAAATTGACACCCTTATTTCAAATTCGAGAATACTGTACAAGGAATCGGTCAATGGGGATATGGGGTTTTGAGATTTACTTTCTAAAAAAATGAGAAATTGTGGAGTATACTATTAATAAATTAAATAATTTCAAGAAAAATTATTATTGATTATTTTTTTACATGAATTTTGATTAATTTGAATAACCCGAAAAAAAATCATTAATATTAAAAAAAATATTATACCTATTCATAAAATCAATCACAATTCATTATATATAATACTATTTTTGTTATAAAAAATCAAGAGCAAATCGCCACAACCTAAAGCTTCAAAATACAGAGAAGAAAAAAAGCGGGAATAATTTGGGGAAAATATTTTATTCCACACACTTAAGAATTACAAAAGTGTTCAGCAGTTGATATACTAATTAAAATACAAAAGCGCTAATAGAAAAAAGTGTTATCTCTCAAGTAGAAAGTGATACTACAAAAGAAACAACAACAACATTTATTTAAAATAAAAGTCACACTTCTCTTCCCTCCTTTTTCTTCTTCAAACCTTCACTTCAAATTCACTGCAAGAGCCAACAATCTCAATACACCCCCTCAAGTTGGACAGTGGATACTTCCAAAGGCCAGCTTGATGAGTATCTCCTTCATCTCAGTTAAGGCTAAAGGTTTTTGTAAGAATATCTGCAAGTTGCAAAGTATTCTTGATGTGCAGAGGTTTGATAGTGCCATCAATGTACCTTTCTCTTACTGTGTGGCAGTCAATTTCTATATGTTTTGTTCTCTCATGGAAAACAAGTTTGAAGTGATGTAGACAGCTGCTTGAATATCACAATACAAGGGTATTGGCCTGACTTGCTCAATCCCCATTTCAGATAATAAACCTTTTGTCCACATTGCCTCACAAGTAGCTTGAGTTATGGCCCTATATTCAGCTTCAGCAGAAGATCTGGAAACAGTATGTTGTTTGAAATTACGTCCTCGACGTAGGATACCAACTTTTCGCGAAGTCGGTGTAAAAGGCGTAAAACCTTCGAAGAGTCAAACCACTCAGCGCTCACTCAATACTGGGCGCCTAAGATTCAAGCGCCTAGGTGAGGCACTCAAATCAATACTCGGCGCCTAAGAGGTTTGCGCTGAGTTACAAGTCTCTGGGCGCCTGAAGCAATGCACTCAGAGGAGAAACCAAGTCTCTTAGAGGATCACCCTCTCAAGGAAAAATACTCAACTCACAATCTTGTAATCTTGAACAGCAAGTAGATAGGAGACAAGATATATGTAATATGTTTCATTTCATTTAGAATCAAACAAAACTATTACAAGGTAGAGAACGGTAGATAAAATGATCAAAGGATGCAGACCAAGTGACGCAGCACTCTAGCACTCCAAGGATCCACCACTTAACACCTAGAGCTAAATCTCATAACTCTAATATAAGGCGCTTAGCGAAAACAACTACACGAAAACTCTCTCACGGAATGCGCAACAAGCGACAATCCTAAAACTCCTAAAATACTCTAAGTAAAAACTCTCAAAAGTCTGGCTGCAAGAAGTGATTTTCCAAATCAGGATCGAGGGTATTTATAGGAGTGCCGCACGTGAGAACGCCGGAGGAAAGTGATCCTCATTGGTTACACGTTCGGCTGACGTCAAACGGAAATTCTTGACGTCACACTTCCAGAACCATCTTCGAATCTTGAATCGTCGAACCTTGAGACTTCGAATCTTCGAATCTTCAATTCTTCAAATCTTTGATTCTGGGCACGCTTCAACGGATGCACAGCTCAAATGCTTGTCTACGCTTCAGCTTCATTTTTGACATTAAAATCTTCTAAGTGTTGAAGTTGGGCGTTTCGTCATCTTCATTGCATTTGATGTTTGTTGATTCCGCGCGACTTCAAACGGGGCGCTTAATCTTCAAGCGCATGTCATGCGCATCCTCAGAGAATTTCATTCTCAAAGGATTACATCCTTAGAGGGTAGCATCCTCAGAGGATTGCATTCTTGGAGGGTAGCATCTTCAGAGGATTGCATTCTTGGAGGGTAGCATCCTCAGAGGATTGATGCGCCCACCTCAAGGATCTCCGCGCATGCATCTTCAAGGATAGGATTCAGCGCTTGAGATCACAAGCAATGCGCCCCGCGCATTGTACCTTCAAGGAAGCAGCAATGCGCCTGATGCTTCAAGCAATGCGCCTCGCGCATTGCATCTTCAAGGAACGGGCTGTGCGTCTGATACTCCACGCCTGGCGCCTCGCGCATGCGTCTTCAGGAGATGAGCTAGGCGCTTGATACGCATGCATCTGATGCCAAGGCGCCTCGCGCCTGATGCGCCTGATCCCATGCGCTCGGTGCCTAGTGCGCGTCTTGGCCCATTCATCCAAGGATCAATACTCCAATCTTCAAGTTCTTTGAGATGTTGAGCTTTAATCCTGCAAAATATCACAAGGAGAGAAATACAAAGTTGTAGCCAAAACAACATTTACATTGTTTCTTTGATTTCCAAGAAACCAAAGATGCTCCAATGAAAACACAAAAACCTGTGACTGATCTTCTAGAATCTGGGCAGCCTCCCCAATCAACATCAGCAAATAAGCTTAACTCAAGTTTACTACTGCTGGAAAAGAATAGACCATGTCCAGCTGTCCCTTTCAAATACTTGACCACCCTTTCTGCAGCTTGCATATGAATATCAGTGGGAGCACTAAGAAATTGACTAAGTGTATGCACTGCATAAGTGATGTCAATTCTTGTAATGCAAAGATAAAGTAATCTCCCAATTAATCTCCTATACACAGTGATATCATCCAGTGGAACACCATCAGAAAGACTGAGATGATGGACTGAATCCATAGGAGTTTTAGCAGGCTTGCATCCCAATAAACCTGTGTCAGTGATCAAATCCAAGGCGTATTTTCTCTGGCACAGAAAAATTCTTGAAGCATTTCTAGCAATTTAAAGGCCTATAAAATATTTAGAAACTCCAAGATCTTTGTACTTGAACTTTGTGCCAAGGAAGCATTTGAACTCATCTATTAGTTGATCACTGTTCCCTGCTATTAGTATGTCATCAACATAGACAACAAGTCCCAAAAAGGTGCTCTCTGTTTTCTTGAAAAAGAAAGAATGATCAAAGGCAGATTGTTTAAGACCAAAGTGAGAGAGAGCACTTGAGAATGTGATGTACCACTGTCTTGAAGCCTGTTTTAGCCCATACAGAGATTTAACAAGTTTGCAGACATGTCCATGTGGATAAGGCACCCCCTGATTGAGCAAGTCAGGTGGAATATTCATATAAATCTCCTCATCAAGAGAGTCATATAAGAAGGCATTATTAATGTCAAGGTGTCCAATGGACCAGCTTTGGGCAGCTGAAATGGCAAGAAGCATTTTAACTGATGCAAGTTTAGCCACTGGGGAGAAAGAGCAAATCGCCACAACCAAAAGCTTCAAAATACAGAGAAGAAAAGAAGCGGGAATAATTTGGGGAAAATATTTTATTCCACACACTTAAGAATTACAAAAGTGTTCAGCAGTTGATATACTAATTAAAATACAAAAGCGCTAATAGGAAAAAGTGTTATCTCTCAAGTAGAAAGTGATACTACAAAAGAAATAACAACAACATTTATTTAAAATAAAAGTCACACTTCTCTTCCCTCCTTTTTCTTCTTCAAACCTTCACTTCAAATTCACTGCAAGAGCCAACAATCTCAATATTTGTCTTCTAGAATTATAATGAATTTTCATATATACGAGTATATATGCAATATGAATGTCATTTGTAAATACAATAAAGTCGTCATATTTCTATGAGACAAAAATTATTTAATTTTTCATTCTAAAATATAATTATAATTTATATTTTTAATTATTTTGTAATTTTACTCACAATTATTAGTAATTTTTTTATTTGAAATTATAATTTTACTCTAATATAATTTTATCAATTAATAGTATTTTTTTCTTTTTTTTTTCAATTTAATAAATATTGAAAGAGTATATCGGAACTCACTTACACTTTTCACCAAAAATAAACCTAAATAATGTACTGTATGCAATAATAAAAATGAATACTTGTGGTCTCCAGGAGCATAGCCGATTGGTAAGGCCTGTGATGATATGAGTGTAAATCCCCGGCGACGCAGGGTTCGAATCTCGACAAATTTTCATTGAAATATTATGAAAGTTTGTCCTAAGTATATAAATTTTCATTGAAATATTTCATAATATTATGAAATATTATGAAGGTTTTATAAGTCTCTCCTCTTTGTAAAAAAATAAAATATTTTATAATATTATGAAATATTATGAAGGTTTTATAAGTCTCTCTTCCTTATAAAAAAAAATGAATACTTGTGACGTGTTGTGTATAAATGCCGCCACGCAATAAAACCGATGTCGTAGGGAGAAAAAAACATCTGCCGAATCGCATTTTATGCGCGTGCATACCGTCATTTAGCTTAAGACGCGCGTACAGTACACATCCCTATTCCTTGAAACCGACTCGCTCACATCCAATCTACACTCACCTCTCAAAACCCCTAATTACTGAACAACAGCAACAACATAAAACTACCCTACATCGATTTGGGAAAAGCTCAGAGCCGGAAAAAAAACACATTCGAATTAGCTGACAAAACCAAAAAAATGGACATGTCAAGCGATTTCGATCGAGTCATGTTCTTCGAACACGCTCGTAGAACAGCCGAAGCTACCTACGTCAAAAACCCTCTCGACGCCGATGTCCGTACAAACCATTTTTGTGTTTTTTATTTATTTAATTTCTGGAAGATTATATTAATTGTTTAATTGATTTGTGCAGAACTTGACGAGATGGGGAGGCGTGTTGCTTGAATTGTCTCAGTTTCAGAGCGGTCCAGATTCGAAGACGATGGTTCAAGGTATATAGATAGATCGGTTTTTTTTTCAGATATGAAATGAAGTAATAGGCACTTATGAAAAAAAAATTGTGTTTGAACTTATCTGATTTAGTTGTTTAATCGATTCGAACATGATTCGGCGAAATCAGTCGAGCTCGAACCGATAATTATATCATTTGAAAGGGGAAAATGTGTTGAAGTTTCGTTTATATCTTGGTTTGATTAATTTTGAAAAATAAATCTGAATGTTCTGAATTCGATTGCTTGTAGATGCGATTGATAAGCTGGAGGAGGCACTGGTTGTGAACCCTGCGAAGCACGACGCACTCTGGTGCCTTGGAAATGCGTACACAGCGAATGCGTTTTTGATTCCTGATTTTGACGAAGCTAAGCCTAGCTTTGACAAGGCGACACAGTACTTTGAGCAAGCATCCGAATTGGTAATATAATCAGTGCAAGGGAATTTTAGAGTTCGGGATTTAAGTTTTAGTTGTTAAAATTATTCTTTTTTTCTGCAGGAACCGCAAAATGAACTTTATCAGAAATCGTTGGAAGTTGCTCCCAAGGTTCATAAACTGCTAGCCCTTTTTTCACATTTCTTATTTGTTGGTCATAAAGATAAACACAGCTATTTCAAACATATTAAGAAAATGTGGTTAATATTTTTAACATGTTGCATTCTCCTTTTTATGCTCGTATGCCTGATCCAGTAGAAAATAGTCTGGGTAGATAGAGTTGTGTGATCACAAAATAACCAAGATGAGGGTGTATGCATGGAAACGGGAAATTGATAACATGCTAAATGTAATAGTAGTAATAAATCTATCTTTGTGAGACACCCGAACTTGTAATGAGGCCGATCTTTATGAGGTGGAGAGAGAGTGAGAATTGTTCTGAAACGTGGTGGCACAACATAACTGCACTGTTAATACTGTATCTTCTGATTCCTGTTGCGATTACGACATAATTATATGAATGGCTTCTGGTATTTGTTTCCTTTTTTCCGTTACTCTTGTCAACGCACTCATATTCTTATTATGGCTTCAAGGCTCCTGAGTTACACGTGGAGATCCACAAGCATGGCCTGGGTCAACAGGTTATGGAACCGGGGCCTTCAGCATCTACTGGTACTAAGGTGACTCATTATTAATTCGTGTATTTAATCTATAATCTGTGTTATTTATTCTATAAATCTTGATTTGTGTGTCTGAATTGTTCTTTAGTTGCAATCTTATGATTTGGCACACGACTCGCACCGCACAGAGCGATATTTTAGAATTCACAATCGCTCACATTAGCTTCTTCTACCCTGCTACGTCGGTCCTCACACCAAACCGACATTGTTTTGTAAATTAATGTAAAAAAAACTAAAATTTATGTTTGTGTTGCCTTTTTCTTAGCAGCAGCAGCAGCGTTCGAAAAAGAGCAAAAGTAATGATCTCACCTATGATATTTGCGGGTGGATAATCCTTGCTGTTGGCTTTGTTGCGTGGGTCGGTTTTGCAAAGACTAATATGCCCCCTCCTCCTCATGGAAACTAGAGTTTTCCAGAACTGAATTGCTTTACCAAATACCAATCAATCTTATCTCTTCTGTCAGTTTTAAGTTTTCTTGATGTTTTAAGCACATGTAAGACATTTTTATTTTAGTCATTACTATGATACTATGAACTATCATTGAAACATTTCTTAGAAAACTCATTTGGATTTTATATGACGAATCAATGCAATGAAAATTAAATAAGCACTGTATATATTTCTGTTCATTCATTTCCTTTTGTAAAGAAAAGATGAACTAAACAGAATCAACATTCCAACACATACAATGACAATAACTAAAACGATACAGTATATCAAAATTATTATTTTAAAATCAGAAATCCTCGTCTATCTTGAACACATGGCTGTCTCCACCATCCCGATTCAAGCTGTTCATAACCGAAGCTTTCTGATACTCGCCAACCCTCTTCTCGAAGAAATTCGTCTTCCCCTGCAGACTGATCAACTCCATCCAGTCGAAAGGATTCACCGCATTGTACAGCTTCCCATACCCCAACGAATTCAGCAACCTATCCGCAACAAACTCAATGTACTTGCTCATCAGATCCCCATTCATCCCCACCAACGCACAGGGCAGAGCATCACACACAAACTCCCTCTCGATCTCCACAGCCTCCTTCACCAGCGCCTTCACCTTCTCCTCTGTCAGCTTATTCTTCAGCAAGCTGTAAAGCAGGCACGCGAAATCACAGTGCAGCCCTTCGTCTCTCGAGATCAGCTCGTTCGAGAAGGTCAGCCCAGGCATGAGCCCACGCTTCTTCAGCCAGAAAATCGCGCAGAAGCTTCCGGAAAAGAAGATCCCCTCGACGCAGGCAAAGGCGATTATCCGCTCAGCAAAGGTCTCAGATCCGTCGATCCAGCGGAGGGCCCACTGCGCCTTCTTTGCGACGCAGGGGATGGTCTCGATCGCGCGGAAGAGGTTCTGCTTCTCGGCGGAGTCCTTGATGTATGTCTCGAGGAGGAGGCTGTACATCTCGGAGTGGATGTTCTCGATCGCGATCTGGAAGGCGTAGAAGGCGCGGGCCTCAGAGACCTGGACCTCGGTCATGAATCGGCCGGCGAGGTTCTCGAGGACGATTCCGTCGGAGGCGGCGAAGAAGGCGAGCACGTGCTTGATGAAGTGGCGCTCGTCGTCGGTGAGGGTTTCTTCCCAGTGGCGGAGGTCGCCGGAGAGGTCGACCTCCTCGGCGGTCCAGAAGGAGGCCTCGGCCTTCTTGTACATCTCCCAGACCTGGGGGTATTGGATCGGGAACATGCAGAAGCGGTCGGGGTTGGGGGCGAGGAGGGGCTCTTCGGGGATGGAGGGCATTTTGGGGATTCGGTTAATTAGGGTTTGGAGGAGGAGGAGAAAGAGTGACTGTTGCGATTGGGATTGAGATGTGTTGGATGAGGAAGGAGAAGGGGTGAATAAATAGGGGTGGAGGGATTTTCGATGGCGGGGGATTTCAAAATATTTGGTGGGGGAAAGCTTGTGGAAGACGATTGATAAATCGCGGCGATTCAATTTTAATTTATTTGAAATATACGTATGAATTAAAGTTTGAAATTTTTTATGTTTTTTTTGTTGTATAGGGTTTCCCGCTAAAGAATAATGAATGAAAAAAGGGGCAGGCACGCAAGTTTGCACGAAAAGGTACGTGGAGAAGCTTAAGGCCACGTGGTTTAAGTTGGATGACCCGTGCACCCCGCGCCTATGCTTTTCTTTTCAAAATTTCATTTAAATTCAAATTGCGGAATGATATAATTGTTCATTCCGTAATTACAATTTAAAAAATATATTACTCCCTCTCTCCAGCCATTAATAGATGTCATACTTTATTGTATACGGAGTTTAAGAAAATTGTTATTTTTTAATTTTTTAATTAAAAATTAAAAAGTAAAAATATATTTTAAAAGTAAAAAGTAAAGTAATTGTGATTAAATTTAAAAAGTAAATGGGTAAAGTAAAATAAAATTGTATATTAAAATAAAAAAGTTAGAACAATTATTTCCTTTTTTTTTAGTTTGTCAACTATTGTTGGCCACCCTTAAAAAGGAAAGTATGTCAAGTGTTTTTGGACCAAGTGAGTATTAAAATGTTAATTACTATTTTACCTTTACATCTCATTTATTTTTATTATTAATAAAAGGTTAATTTAAGTAACTACTTAAAAATTATAATTAAAAAAACTAATATCCAAAATTATATACAAACTTATAAAATTACATTTTTAACAAAATCACCCTTTTATTTAATACCAGTATTTAATAGTAAGAACTTGTTCTTTTAAATTAATTTCAGTTCTTTTCAATGATTTACTTCAGTTCATTTATATCGTTCAATTAAATTTATTTCAAAATAAATAATAAATAATTTAAATCGATAATTTTAACAATACATTCTGGTTAATTTTACAATATTATTAATATTTTTAAAAAATATTAAATAATTTATAAAAATTATTATTATTTTTATAAATAAATCAATTTAATTCAATTCAATTCAGTTTAGATGGTTTAAGTACAATTTGGTTTCAGTTCGATTCAACGAATTTAGTCCAAAAGAACAGGTCATAAGTACCCTACTCCTACTTTGTTTTCTCTCTTTCAATTTATATCTAAGTAGAAATTGTACCAATCAATAATATTTGTAATTATTGGTTTTTTATTTTATAATGTAAGATAAAATTAAATAAACAATTACTGAGTTTTATATTTTAAAAATATATATTTTTTATTTTATTTTTTTACTAAATATAAGAGATAAAAATATATTTTAAAGTTAAAAAAAATAAAATAATTCTAAGAAAATTTAAAAAATAAATGAAAAAAATATGGTTAAAATTATATATTTAAAGTAAAAAAAATACTATAGTATTTTATTGAAAATGTGCATAATTTATTAAAAAATTTACAAAAAAAAATCATAATTTTAGGTTAACAAATAGTACCACTCAGTCGAGGGTTGTTAGCTCAGTTGGTTGAACAATTGAATTGGAGACTTGAGGTCCTTAGTTCGAATCCAAAGACACTGCAATTGACATAGACCAAAAAAAATAAAAAATAGTACCACTCAAAAAATGTTCATAATTTTATGGTGATTTATGTACCTTGTAAAACTCTTGGTCATTATCAACTTTCAAGCATCAATTTATTGTACTACATTTGTTTAAGAAAAGTTGTTAAAGCAAGATATCTTAACAAACAACTCGCGAGTCCTCGATCAAGTATAAGTGTATATTTTTATTTATTTAAACAAATGTAATTATTGATCGAGCAGAGCAACTTATTTTTTCTATCGAGAGAGCTTGACTCTTGATTTTTTTTTTTCAAAGATGCTCAATAATGTCAATGCTTAACTCGATTCGGCTTATTTGACCTGCTCGTCCCATAACTTTCGTATTAAAATTTAAATTATAGTAATATATTAAAAATTGAACTTGAAAAATTAAAATAGATCCCTCAAATCAACTCCAAGAACGCCGACGCCGACGTGGGAGAAAAAGACACTGAGAGGACGTTGCAATGGAACGCGGAGTTTCTTGGTATGACGGTTATTAATGAAATGGTCTACACACTCTTATAATGATTGGATCGCCCAAAAAATAAATATAAAAAAATTGAATATACTACTTATATCAACAAAACGTATTTTACTTTTTTAGTATATTCTTATAAGAACTTAAAAATTAAGCTTGTTTGCTCTAAATTAATTTTGGAATTAGTGACTTTTGGAAAGTGTCCCGATAAATACGAGTGAAACACAAAGTGAGTTGAAAAAGACAAGTATTAGTACATTAAACCAAAATTATCACTCTCAATGACAATTATTGAACCGGTCTGGCCTATTACACTCGGGCTTCGGCCCATAAGGGCCGAGATGTTACAGATCAACTATCTTATCAATGAGATAAATTAGTAAGGTAAGAAATTATAAAAATAATGTAATTTGATGTTAGTTTTTGTCATTTCAAGTAACGGGACCTTTTTAAAAGGACGGTTTCGAAAGTGTCATTTTTGTTGTGGAACGAAATGAATACGGAGTATTTCTATTTCAGTTCGTGAGATTCTACACGCATGAAACTCCCGGTAACAAAAATGGATGCGAATTGCCAACCTTGATCGAGGGGTCCAGCCAAAAGTTGTTGTAATACCTCTGTCCAGAGCTATTGGCGTAATTTTCATTTTAATTTTGAGTAAGAATTCAACAAATATTTTCACTAACATAACTTTTGCAAATAAATAAATTATAGGAGTAGTTGTAATTTCAATTATAAGGACACAATTGATATTAAATAAATTCCAAAACCACACGTACACGTTTGCCAACTTTTAGATAGATGGGGAAAAGGAATATTTGCACTCAAAAGCTATGCTTGTGCTACTCTTAGAAAGATATTACTATGAAATATCAATTGTGTTGCCTAATGTTTATGACTTTATTCAATTTTGTTTTACTGTATTTGATATGTTGTCGTTGATATCTTTCTTTATCCTACTTTTTTTTTTTAATAAGTCAAAAAATCGATAACGTCAAAATATTATATTTACTGTGGGTACTTAAATTTTGAAATATAAACAAATAAAAGTATTGAATTTTTGTTATTGATTTAATTCTTGTAAGTCATTGTGTGGATATTTATCGCACGTTATCAGTATAAATTTTTTTTTTTTTTTGTGGGATGAAAGGGTCGTGTTATTTTACTAAGAAACTCAAGTACATTTTTTATACTCGATCAGTCAATCCATTTTTTTGGGACTAACGGAGTAATCTGTTATATAAAATTGTAATCCCTTTATTACAGCTAATTATTCACAATTATGTACACTCCTTAAAAAGAACATCAAAAAATAATCTTGTATGTGTACACGGTACACCGTAACATCAAGTGTATAAATAGTTGAGAGACAAAATGTAGTACATTAAGCGAGTAATTATATAGTTCTAAGTGACTAAAAATATATCACTGTAAATCAATATGAATACAAATACGAATCTTTCATTTTCTTTGATGGGTCCATATTCACTGTTTTACTCGCTATATATTTACACCCTACAATTCACACACACACGCACTAAGTAATGGATAAATACATCAATAGTATGCATCTTTCGCTTGTACTCATCACAGTACTTGCGAGGATCGGAGAAGGGCAATTGAGGGAAAACTTCTATATCTCGACGTGCCCCAAGGTCGAAGACATCGTTCGACAGGCCGTCACGACAAAAGTCCAACAGACAATCCCCGCCACTCCGGCCACTCTCCGCCTCTTCTTCCACGACTGCTTCATCGAGGTACTAAACGAAAAAGTTGTTAATTTTATTAACTAAACAAGTTCAAAAAGTTGTTTCAACTGCTTACCAAAAAACAATTTTAGGGATGTGATGCCTCAATTCTAATTTCTTCGCCGAATAACAACGCCGAGAAAGACGCTCCGGACAACCTCTCCCTCGCCGGAGACGGCTTCGACACCGTCATCGAGGCCAAGCGAGCCGTCGAGGCCAAGTGCCCCGGCGTCGTCTCGTGCGCGGATATCCTGGCTATTGCTGCGAGAGATGTAGTCGTCTTGGTACGTAATCAAATTACGAAAATGCCCCTTTGAATTTTATGGATTTACTGTAAATTAAAGTTTTGTGAATTTTCAGGCCGGCGGCCCTAACTTCGCGGTGGAGTTGGGGAGGCGCGACGGGCTCGTGTCGAGCGCTTCCCGGGTCGCCGGCAACTTGCCCGAACCCGGATTCGACCTCTCGCGGCTCAACGCCATGTTCGCGAAGCGGAACCTCTCGCAGACCGACATGGTCGCGCTGTCCGGAGCCGGGCACACGATCGGGTTCGCCCACTGCAACCGGTTCGCGAACCGGCTCTACTCGTTCAGCCGGGCCGGGCCGGTCGACCCGAGTCTCGACCCGGCCTACGCGCGGAAGCTGATGGGGACGTGCGTCAAGAACAACCGCGACGAGGGCGTGGTCGCGACCCTGGACCCCGAAACCCCGCAGGCGTTCGACAACGCGTACTTCAAGAACTTGGTCGCCGGAAAAGGGCTGCTCTCGTCCGACCAGGTGCTGCACACGGACGCCGCTTCGCGGCCAACCGTCGTGAGGTTCGCCGGCGAGGCGCGCGAATTCGAGGCGGCGTTCGTGGCGGCGATGAGGAAGCTCGGGAGGGTCGGCGTGAAGACCGGGAGGCAGGGGGAGATACGAAGGGCTTGCGACGCGTTTAATTCGTAGAAGATACGCGCGTGGGGCGAGAATACGAGAAATTCGGAATTTGTTATATATATATATATATATATATATCAGTAAACATCAGCTTGGTAGTTTACTTGTGACAATACTTTGAATTGAAGTAACAAAATATACAAAAACAATTTACATCCAAAACAATCCTCAAATCACTACGAACAACTTATCCCCGTGGCTTTCCGTAAAGGTTGGCATAGACGGGCTTCGTGCGGTGGACGAGAATCGTGCTTAGAACAGCCGCTACAACGCAAAAGCCCGACATGATCAAGGAAGTCAGGAAGAAGCAAATCGAGCCTACGCACTTGAGAGGTTCTTCGTCAGCAGAGACGAAGAAGATCGAGTGGTGAGCTTGTTTCTCGGCCTCATTGTCGTATATGCTACTGGCAATGAGGCCAGAGAACACGAGAGATCCCCCCGGGTTGGCTAGGGTGAGGAAGTTGTATATAGCTCCGAATTTCTTCAACCCGAACAACTCAGAAGCGGTGGCGGGTAAAATCGCCCAGTGGGACCCGTACCCGAGCCCGACCAGAAGTGTCCCCAAGTACATCGCCCCGGGCCATCCCATCGCGAAGATGAAGTGCCCGATCGCCATTATCACTTGGGCAGCGGCCAAGGTTACTGGCCTCGGGTACGCGTAGTCCCTGTTAATTTAATTGAATTATTTTAGAATCGAAGTACGTATCTACGAAATATTTATTGATATGTTAGATTATAAGAGACCCTAGACATAAGCTCCATAATCGAGTTATTGATTAGATATTTAGATTCATACCCGACGATTTTCTCGGAGATGTAGCCTCCGCCTACGCGTCCGAGGAAGTTCCAAATGCTGATCATGGATACGAACACGTGCGTGTTCTCGTATCCCAACGACTGGCTCATCTGTCCGAGGTTGTCGATCACGGTCAAACCCGAACCCGACCCCAAGAGAAGCGAGAAAAATATGAGCCAGAAATCGGCCTTCACCAGCGCCTCCGTGAGGTCGAAATCCTCCCCTCTCCGAGGCCTCCTCTTGTCGAGAGCCACGGCTCCTTCCGCGGCCGCCTGAGCTAGTCTCGTATCGAGATGAACGATTCTCCTCTGCCTCTCCAAAGCCGGAAACGATTCATCTTCCTTCTCGCTGAATAATACATTGATCTCGTCCGTTAGAAGCTCCTCCTCTTCCGGCGAAGTGCTATTCGAACCGGAAAAGGTCAACGCGAAGGGGATGAGGATCGGAGTCAACAAGATGACGATCAGGACGACTGTGAAAATCGTGATGATCGATTGGGTTAAGTCGAGGAGGTCCTGGAGGAGCATGACGGCCATGAGGTAAGAAGCGAGGACGAGGCAGACGGAGAAGATGATGGAGAAGCTGAGGGCGTCGGAGGGGCGGACGTGCTTGTTGTGGGGCCCGACGGGCCTGACGATGAACATCAGGGCGGCGACGACGGCGGTGGGCCCGACAGCGACCATGAGGATCAAGGAGGCCCGGTCAGGGGAGCGCGTGAGCGCGTACACCTGCGTGAGGATGGCGCCGCTGAGACCGGCGAAGCCCTTGAGGATGCCCACGACTTGGCCGCGGCTTTTCGGGAAGTTTTGGACGCACGAGACGAGGGAGGCCGTGTTGAAGTAGGTCTCGCCGTTCGTTCCGATGAAGATCAGAACGCACATCTGCGTGCAGACACTCGATCAGAATCAAGGTTAAATAAAATAAAATTGAAATGAAATTAAGTTATATAGATAGAATCCAGTTAAATGAAATTAAGCTATAGATAAGTTGTCGCATAATTAATTCGATTATAAATTAGTAAATTACACACATCGATCAAATAATGTATTTTTTTTTAATGTTATTTTGTTTCATGACAATTGCAATGTCTGGTACCTTTCCATCCTTAACAAAATAAGTGTCATTTTTCCTATAATTTTCATTTATATAACCGGGATAAGATACCTAGATAAGTACGTAGTAATTAAACAATAGAGATAATATCACAAAATGTTAACCCCTCCTTTCTCTGGATTGTTTGCTAACCTGGTCAACGTTCTTTTGTTTGACGTGGATTATTTATGATAAAAATATATATATATATAAATTATTTAAAAAATACTAAAATAAAATTTATAATGAGAGTATATAATAACTTAGCTCGATTTCATATATAGTTCTTTTAAGTTTATGAAAAATCAAATTCATCATCGTATTTAACGATTTTTAGTTCAATATCGTATTTAAAAGGTATTTAATAGCTCACTCTAGTGCTCTATCTTGTGTGACGTCAATTCAATTGAATTTTCGTGACATCTCAACTGAATTGAAGTCGCACAAGATAAACCACAAAAGTGAACTATTGAATTTTCGTGACATCTCAACTGAATTGAAGTCGCACAAGATAGAACACAAAAGTAAGCTATTAAATACAGTACCATTTAGATACCATATCAAAATTTCACAAGAAAATCGTCAAATAGAATGCAATTTGATTTTTCATAAATTTAAAAGACTTTAAATGTAAATCAAGTAATACTACAAGATATTTTGTGATATTACACTACAAGATATTTTGTAATAACAGTAATATATACTCACCGCCCATAACGGTAAAACAGGGGTTCTACCGGTGACGACTAGCCAAACCCAGCCATAGCCGACGAGATTCTGGACGGCCCCAACGAGAAGGGCGGCCCACAACGGCAAAATCTCGGATAAAGTTCCGGCCAAGAACCCGACGCAGTCGCCCAAGTCCTTTGCCACCCCTAGACTCGCAACCTGCTTCTGGTTGTAGTTTAGAGAGCTTTTTATCGTGGGCGATATGCTGCCGAATAGGTACCCGACTCCGGCGCACGACTGAATCCACATTGCAGCCACGAAAACGAACCATCTGTTGTTCAGCAACGAACATAATCTCTCCTTCAAACAACCCATCGATCTTCTTCTTCTGATTTCCTCTTGATGAATTAATATATGAGGATGAAAAATGTGTGTTTAATTTGTAAATATGTCAACGTGTGATGTTGAACTTAAATTTAATCATACAAGCAACCACAATTTTAAAAAGTATATAAACTAATTAAAATGTAGTAAATATTTTAATTAATAAAAAAAATAGGACAATTATTCGCATAAACGTAGGGCCTCTCTCATGTGGAGGGAACACCGATTTGATGTTTAAACTATAAGCGTGCATCAGCTGTATGTTTATTTATTAATTTTTTTCTGATTTTTTGCATACAACATTTAAATTTAAAATTTACATTATATATGCACAAATCAGAAAAATACTGCTTGTGTATACAATATGGTGGTACTCCAAAATTATGTTAAAAACTAATCAGGCACAAGTAAGTTAATTTATTTACTTTCCCAACTCGAATCAAATATTTTACAAGACCAATAATGTTTAGTGACTATATATATAGTCTATATTCCTAATAATTCAATTTTGAATTATCTCAATGGCCCTTGAAATTGTATGTCTCTTGAGTACTCTGTCCCCTTGTGTTTTGAAATTTTGTGTGCATACTCAAACACGAAACACACGTGTTTTTGGGTTCTTATGATCTTATATATACAATAATTGGGTTTGCAAAATGTCCCCAGGAGCATAGCCGAGTGGTAAGGCCTGTGATGATGTGGGTGTAATTCCCCGGCGACGCAGGGTTCGAATCTCGGGTGGGACAAATTTTCATTGAAATATTATGAAGGTTTGTCCTGGGGTTCGACCTGTTGGCTCTCTCGCACAGGTGTCTGCTACTCGGGCACATTCCTCGATTTACATCCTACTCGATCGAGGGAACTCCGATCGAATGGGGGTAGTTACGAGCTTAATGTGATTGGGATATGTGTGGGGGTTGGGCTGTAATCGTGTGAGAACAACGAGTTTTAATTAGTTGGAAATATCGGTGCTCAAATAAAGTTTGTGGTTGCTGAGTTGCTGCATATTAAAATTGTTGTGATTTTTTTTAGGTGACTAGCTCTTTCTTTAAGCTAATCGTGGCTTGACTCTCTTTCTATCGTCTTCTTGCGCCAAATATCTAGCAACTCATGTCAAAAAAAAAATAAAAAAAAATTAACAGTAAATTGATTCTTTTTAAGTTTTTTTCGTCTCTAAAACACAATTTTATCGCGCCGAAGGAATAGTCAAATGGTAAAATTTGTGATAATGTGTATGCAATTTTTCGACAATTTTGCAGCAATTCAAATTTGATATTACGAAGTTTGTCATGTAAAAAATAAAAATTATGTTAGGTTTTTTTTGCAAATACTATTTTTTGTGATATAGAAATAGTCACAATTCTGTTATATTTTATAAAGAAAGTGTAACTAGTCACACTTTTCTTTGGTCTTTTACAAATAAATTTTAATTATATAAAAATATAAAGAGTAACTATATCTACCGGTGGGAGTATAGCTAGTATTTGGATACATCTCTCAACGGAAGGATCAAAGTGGTGTAGAGATGAAATGAAATGAAACAAAACAAAACATAATTTTATACTTAGAAATGAAATAAAATGAAAATGTTTGGACTTTGGTGGTGGCTTCGAGAACCGGGTCCTAATAAACAATTGTAGCAGCGTCATTCTCAACTAAAAACAAGTGCGTGTCTTCTTCTTCTTCTCCATCTAAAGCTCAAATTACTCGCCACTGCACCGCTCCCCTCAATCTCATCTTTTTTCAAGATACGACACCGTTTCTTCAGCTACTCGACATCGGTTAGGAATGGCTGACTGGGGTCCCGTGCTCGTCGGAGTTGTGCTATTCGTTCTGCTGCAGCCGGGGTTGCTGTTTCAGATACCGGGTAACAACCGGAACCTGGAGTTCGGCACCATGAAGACCAACGGCAAGGCCATTGCGGTCCACACGCTCATCTTCTTCGCTCTCTATGCCATTCTCATCCTCGCCGTCCATCTCCACATCTACACCGGCTGATCCCTAATTCCCTCCGGTTAGAAAAAATGTTTTTTTTGGTTAATTGTATGTTATGTACTAAATGTTGATTCTAATCATGTTTAAAATCGACGATCTTATGTACTGTACTTTTTTTTTGCTTTGTTCTGATTTGGGAATTAGGGTTTTGAATGTGTGTTATATTATCTAATTGCATTTTGGTCGGGTAGCTTTTTTTTAACAAGCACCTGTAAAATCGAAGAGATAAATTGCAAACAAATTGCAGGCTGCGATCTCTCGAACGGTTGTCAACACTCTTATAGGGTTAGTTAGTGACTTAGTGATATGATCGAGTAACTTAGTAACTCGACTTGTTCCATGGCTATGTGACCAACTTGTATCGGTATTACTCGATTTTTATCCTGCCTTCCACTCCCATTCCTGATTATAGCGACGTGAGTATCGGTATCAGGCCTCATTGAATCTGGGTTTGTGATTTTCCTCTGTTGTTCTATATACACGACTCTAAAAAAGAATATGCAACCGAAAGCATTTTTAGTCCGTGGTGGTAATGTTTTATTCATGTTATGGATTGGATTGATGTTTTGTTTGTTTGTTTGAGATGGTTCCGAGTGTGAAGGCTAATGATCATGACATGATCTGAGCTGGTTATTTCGATAATTCATCTAACATACTAATACTGGTTCAAAATATTACACTCAAAATCTGTGTGTATATATATATATATATATATATATATATATATATATATATATATATATATATATATATATATATGTTTTATAGTGTGTACATAACATTATGAAGCTAATGAGACACGCATGACAAAAAAGAGGAAGAGAGAAAGAAGCAACTTATACATGCTGTTGATATTGGTTACAAAAAGGAAGAAACAGAGACGATAATCTAGCTAGTGTGTCGTATGTGAATTCCAATGGCGACAATTAATAGGGTATAGACGCAAAAGTAGATAACCGCATGAACGAGTATAGAGATCCCACTGGTGTACATGTTGCCGAATTCAATGACCCTCGCCCTTGCCGGAAGCTGAAAAATCAAACCGGGTGATAGAAGGATGAACAACCCCACTGCCACAGCCACCGGGCCCCAGTCGGGCCCCATTTCGCCTGTTATTTTGTAAGTATAGTTTGTGTAATATATGGAAGTTGATTGTGGAAACTGTCTTGTTCTGGGGAAATAAGTAGGGAAATACATTGACATTTCTTAATGAAGAAGGTTGTGGAGGATGCTAAACCAGAGAGAGTAGGAGTTGAAAGGAAGAAAAGTATATTGCTTTTTTGAGAGGTTGGTATGTTTTCCAAATATTGAATATATGAGTGAATCTTTTCATTTTCTAGGGATTTACAAAGTGAAGCTTATGAAGGATTGCTTAGTGCACAGGGCCGCGATCTTCGATAGTGTTCGACCAATCCATCAATTGGGATTTGTTCAATATCATCTAATTGCTTCACCCAATTTATTTAAGAACAAGTTTAAATTGACAAAGATCAATTTTTCTATTTCTGTTACAACTAATTATGCACTGCATTGTTTGATTAGACTCATCTTGCTCCCGACTAAAAGACTTTACTATGTAACTTAAAAAGAATAAATATATGAATGTTATATAAATACATATAAAAACCAAGCTATCGAGTATTGATCGTGCTCTACTCGAGCGCTAGTGAACCGCTCAATTCGTTTGAAGAAAATAATTTGGATAGGAAATAATTAATGGGCCCTCGAGCTGGACCCGAAATTTACAAATATTAAAGTGATGGGCCTGTACAAAAATTCGGTAACGTTTTTTCGAAAGCTGATCTAATCTTTTAAAACCCTATCGTCACCGTCATTTGGTTAAATTGATTATTGAGTTTTTGAAATTGAATTGAATTGATTATTTCGATCAGACACCCTTCGTAAAAATGGCGTTAACGAATTTCATACTGACCGTAGCCGGAGTGAGCGCCGTGGTGTTGCTGTTGAGGAGCGACGTGAAACAATCAGCCTCCATCTTCCGCCGCAACGTCCGCCACATCCGCAACTGGCTCGAAGAAGAGTCCTCCTCCGCCGCTAAGTACTTCCTGTTTACTCCTCCCCTATTTTGATTCGTAATTCGGCGATTTAACGTTTATCTTTTTTGCTTCTGTTTTCGCTTCGATTATGATTATGGAATTTAGGCTCAACGTAAAATCCCGAATTGAATTTAGTTTTCTGAATATGTTATAATCTCTGCCTACGGTTGAAAATCAAATTATGTTACCTGATACCCAGACTCGAGGTCGATTGTTTCGAGCTCGTTTCGGTGGCATTTCGTAAGTAGTTTGAACACGGTATTCTGTTTGATAGTATACAAACCTCAGTTTGAGCCTCAGCTTGATTAGTAAAGAGAGAACAAAATGCATGTAATAGTATCAAGCTACCTGAGTTTGACTCACGTTCGACCGATTGTTTCCAGTCATTTCGGTGGCATGGCGAAAGTAGTTTGAACATAGTATTCTGTTTGATACTACCTTAGTTTGACTGTGTTAGACCCGGTAATAGCTTGTTCGAAAATCTTCTATTTGGACAGACTCTACTCGACTCTTTTACATCCCTACCTGTCTGATGCCTAGTTATTCGGTGTCTCACCACACGAGAATGTGGAGACAGAATGTATTTATAAGCTGGAAGTTTGGTTATAATTTTAAAGCTTCTCTGCTGTCATCTGAAATGGGAGTTTTGTTTGATGTTGTTAATGCAGAGAAATAGAGAAGAAGGCAAAAGATATTCGTAAGGATGACAAGCACTAGGATCTGCATCATATGTAAGTGCATATGAAAGTTTGAGTTTCGGAATAATATATGTTGTTTCTTGTAGTACATAATATGATATGAGACTTCTTGATGTTTGGTGTCAAGTATTTGAATGTATGGGTAATTGTCACGATTGAAAAAACCACCACATTCATTTTCAAGCATCAATTTGTGAGACTTCTTTAACATAACATGGTTTTCAATTGACTGATTTCTTTTTAGAAAAAAGGGAATTTCCGAATACAACAATACCATCAAATATTCACCATTTCACTTGCCCTCATTTGAAAGGCCATGCAACAGATGCTCCAATTTTATTTTGGTTTACTTATTTATTAACATTACTCACAACGTACGAACATGCAAAGCATTTTTGCTATTTATACTCACTCTTGAAGGGGATTAGGGTGCATCTTGCATTAGCTTCCAATCCTTTTTGCTTCTACAGCTCGAGGATAAAGTCTACAAGAACACATTTCCATGGAAATTATATTAATAGCAATTATTATTATTGTAAAAGAAGAGTCACACAATTATTACTATTTTATAGTGATTTTGTGTAGGGCGGTCTTGTTAGTTGGACGAGCATACTTGTACTGTGAAAAAACTGTGTAAATCATTGTTTGTAATATTATACGTTTTCACACTTCAAATATGCTCGTTCCAAGTAAGTACCATACCAGACCTACTATTCGTACTACTCCCTTTGTGCCACAACACTAGGGCTGCAAACGAGTCGAGCTTTGAACTTACCAAGTCGGCTCAGAAAAAAATTACTAGCTCGAGCTGAGCTAGTAATTTTTTGCAAGCCGAGCTCGGCTCGATCGATCCGCTTGACTTCTGCTCGCTCATTTAGTTCAAATTCAGCTTGTTGGAGTGACTCGATTCATATTGCTCGAGCTCGACTTGAATTGTTCGAAAAGCTCGACTCGACTCGATATATATACACACATTAAAGGTATTTAATTAAAAATACATATATTCGAGCGGCTTGCGAGCTTGGCTCGTATAAAGTAATGCTCGACTCGAGCTCGAGTTGAACATCGACTCGAGCAGGTCGCGAGTTGCTCGACTCGTTTGCAGCTCTGCACAACACACTGCATATTTTTCTTTTAGATCCGTCCCTCATAAATTTGCCTGTCCCGGAATTGAAAAATAAATTTAACAATTTTCACCCTCACATTATACACTTATTTACACCCAATTTCATGAAATTTTCTATTAATTTTTAAACTACCTTCACAACCATGCATTACCCTAAAGATAAATTACTAATTTTACCCTTTATTTTTTCCTTAAAAAAATAGAGATAGTATCATATTTCATAAACTTTTTGTTGAAATTTCCCCACGAAGTATTTCGGGATGGAGGGAGTATCTTTTACTATTGGTGTTGAGGTGTAATATTATTTTAGATTTCAACTTACAATCAGAATCTGTTTTGATCCAGTGCCCTGCATATTCTGGTGAGGTGCCTTTGTAAACCCCATTCCAACATAGTTTGATGGTGTTGTTCTTTTTACTCGTTTCACTGATCAACTTCTTGTTATTGCCTGTGAGTTGACCATCCTCCTTGCTCGAAAATATGTTCTTCTTGTTCTTATATTTAGTCTCCTTGAAAATATGTTTCTTGGTCATCTCCTCAGGGTAAACCTTCCTATGAAACATTTTCACAAGGATCTGCACATCAAAAAAAGACAAACAAGAAGCATAATTAGAAATTAGAATTGTAAATGGTTCTATTCCTTACCAGTTGTGCTTGATGATGAGCAAAGCCTCTTTTCACCTTCTTCATGAAATGACCTACATGTCCTTTTCCCTTCCCGGCTTCTTGTTTACCAACTTTCTTCATAGGACCATCATCATCTTCGTCAGCTATGTTGCTTTTCTTAAAGAGCTCCTCAACTGGTGTCCTTGTCATCTTTACCTCCATATTCGTCTCGACTGAAGCTCCAAAGAGATAATTTTGAAGAGGGCAAGCAACTATTTGCACGTGGACATCATTCGTGAGAGTTATTACATTTGCTTCACTAGTTCTTTGGGACGAGTCATTGTTGGTGATCTCCATCTCTTCAGCTTCTAGAAACTTCTCTAGCTCGTAGCTTATAAGGTTGACATCACATTTTGTTGCTTCTATCGGTTCTTGAACGTTCAAAGATTTGCCTGGCATGTAGAGTGTTGGCGTTGGGGGGTTTGTTTTGAGTAATTCTGTGCCAAAAGTGCCGATCAAGAGAAAGTCAAAAGGCTCGTCGATTGATTCTTCATCGACCTTTTTGGACTCAAATCTGTTCAAAGATCTCTTGCATTTGATGTTTGAGTGAGGATCAATATAGTGATGTTGCTCACTGGAGAGTGTCTTCTGTTTTGAAAAACGAGCGGGGTGGTTTCCTGTGTCAGGAAAAGAAAATGGAAAAGTTATTAGAGATAAAAGATGATGCTCACTGAAGATGACACACACAAAAAAAAATACCAATTGTGCAATTCTTGTTCACATGATCTGCTTTGTTATTCTGCATGAGCTTACGATGCATCCAACCTAGTAGCTGCATCCATGGTAAAAACATGTTAGAAACATGGGCATAATTGTACTTTCTAGGTGTATTTTCCATTTTCATGAGAGTGGTAATAACCTTAGTAACTCACCTTCATCTTGATCAGAGATGGGGTACTCAACAAACAAGGGTTTGTTTATTAATCTTTTATAGAGATGGAGATTGTAACTATAGGAGCAACTATCATTTTCATATTTTAGTTGACAAATGTTAATCTTTGGGAATTAGGGCCTAAGATAAGAATAAGTGAGAAAAGTACAAGATGCTCGTATGGTGATGAAGATTTTTTTATATTTTCTTACTGATAGGAATTGATGTAGAGCGCTTTGTCTTGTGAATTTTCAAAGAAAATTGTTAGAATTGATGTTCAGAAATTACTATCCCTATTTTCCCCATGATTCCAGTCACTTCATGCATGCATCCATGGATGAATAACTAGTGCATGATGTATTATTTGATTGCTGATATACATCTTATGATGCACAAGCATCACAACGGGGTAACTTTTTCTGTTTATTTCATCTTATGTTTGTAACATGATGTGTAATGAATGACCAAGGAGGTGAAATGGTTTGGAGTATTCATAAACGAGCGTGTATTCATTTGTCAATCAATTGGGATTAATAATGGCTTCTTGTCAATTTGATGTTTTGGACCTGCATGATTAACCATGCGTGACAACCTATCTTGCCGTGTTAAGTCTCCATTAATTAACAAAAAAACAAGTAGCATTATGCTAACTACTCATATCAATCATGTTACATTTTAGTGTAAGTGGTTGGTCATTAGACTATGGATCGATGTCATGGTTGTCAGAGAGACTGAAAGTTTTGAGGTATCCATACACCGAGTTGTCATGGATGTCGGAGAATTGATGTATGTTACACTAAATGTTGTGTAATGAGTAGTACATTTCTCAAGATAGAACAATTGTCAACATATTTATCACATACTAGTATTTTGCATTTTTAATTTTTATTTCGATCGATTATTTGAAGTGAAAGATGAGTTATCACATACTAGTATTTTGCATTTTTATTTCGATCGATTATTTGAAGTGAAAGATGAGTTGTATACAAGGCAAACATGTCCAACAAGAATACAAGAATAGGCCCTAAGCATTTCACACATCATAGTCAGACAAGACACCATTTTCTTTATTCTAATCACTTTTCAAAATTATGCATTGAATTGAAAATATAAAGACAAGCTTGAAATTAATTATGTTAATAATAATAGAACAGGTACAACGTCGGTCTAAAATTTTGGTAGTTCATTACGAAGTCTATGATTAAAAACTGTAAATTTCAACAAAAGCAGTGTATGATCAATGTCATATAAATCACAATTAAATATTGTAATGCAGGAAAATGCATATTTCAATAGCAGGCAATAAATGTAAACATGTCCAAATAGATCTCTCTAGACAAAGGGATAAAAAAAAAATCCTTCACTTGCTCCTAAAGACAAACAAAAATGCAAACCACATCTTCCCTTAATTCATCCTCTGAGCAGCTTCCTTAGCAATAACTCTCTCCTTGGCCTTTGTCTTAGCCTGCGATTTTGATCCCATGACACCCCCTCCCCATTTCTTCCTTGTCTCTTCATATTTATCATTAAAGTTAGCCTGTAATGGCAAAACAATGTTTAGCCCCCAGTAATAGAGTAATTATAGTTAGATTATTATTTTTTTGATAAAAAAAGACTTTGGTTACTACTTAGTCTACCAATATGTAGAACCCTATGTAGAATATGTCAGGACAAACCTTGATAGCTTCAAGGATCTTGCTGAAGTCCAGCTTGTCCTCATTCTTGACGGATGTCAAGCACAAAACAGAGGCGGTCTTCTGATGAACTATCTGCAGATATCATATGTTGAACAGATAAATAGATGTATTGGAAATCACCACCGAGAAACTATAAGAGAGAAAGATTTAAAGCGGTCAACTTACAGTTCCTAATCTAGCCTTGCCCTTCACAATACAGTAAGGGATCTCCATTTTCCTGCACAGGGCAGGGAGCCAAACAACCAACTCAATGGGGTCCACGTCATGGGCAATGACCACCAATTGAGCTTTATTCTATAACAAAAATAGACAGTCATTTTATCAGACATGAAGGAAAGAACGCGAAACGGAATTAATCAAAAGGCCACAATTGCAAACCTGCTCAATGAGATACGTCACATGGTTGAGACCATATTTGACGACAATGGGCTTCTTGTACTCGGGGGTTTTCCCTTCAGACTCTGCTTGGGCTCTCTTCAAGAGCCGTTCTTTCTTTTGAGCTTTGTCCTCAGGCCTATACTTGAGAAGCATCTTGAACAGGCTTGTAGCTGCATTTCACAGAAATACGAGTAAAAAAATGACAAAATGGTCCAAAGTGCTCATATATCTAACTCATAACATTTGTAGCAAATTGCATAACCATTTATCATTAATACAAAGTGTAAAAAACTCAAAAATTATCAAGAAAATAACCAAAAAATCAAAAGACATAATGATCGCAATTACTTGGTTCAAAACATATTCTTCACTTGCCTCCTTCAATATTATCAGATGGAATAATAGGAACACCGAATTCAAAACATTTAA
This sequence comes from Euphrasia confusa, assembly GCA_954870475.1. Taxonomy (NCBI): domain Eukaryota; kingdom Viridiplantae; phylum Streptophyta; class Magnoliopsida; order Lamiales; family Orobanchaceae; genus Euphrasia; species Euphrasia confusa. Next base: position 27,447,522 of record OX940967.1, read on the forward strand.
ATATCCTCCGTACAAAACAATTGCACAACTACAAAATCCATACTGTGTTGAAAATATTCCTGCAGGTATCACATTGTATACTTAATTTGATATACATAAATTTTCAGGCTATTCTGTACAATTAAGTGCAGTATAAAAATATTTTCAGTAGTTTCTCCCCACCTCCACTCAATGTATACACACATACACAGAACCTACAGATTGAAGCATAATTCGACAGTAACAAATAACAATTTCAAGCAAAACGTACTCAGATTACATCATTTCTCTCAAAGGTCGCTGAGCTAAACAAGCTTATTTTTGCTCTAGAAAACAAATAACAGACCTAATGCTAAAAAGAACGAAGCAAAAAAACACAGACAAACCTAAGTTCTTGTCGAGTGTCTTGGAGAACTGATGAATCGGAGGCGGGACCTTCAACCTCTGCTTGAGTATCATCTTTTTCCTCTGGATTCTGACAACCTGCGGCCATTTCACGAACCGGTGCAGATCCTTCTTCGGCGGCAGGGCTCCTCCGATGCCGAACTGCTTCGGCCTCTTCTCGAACAGCGGATTCGTAACTTTCTCAACCTTCTTCTTCCCGATCGGCTTCGCGCCTTTCTTCGGAGCCTGTGACAAATAAAAGCATTAGCTTAAGATGAAGCATGATTCGTGAGACGATGAATTCAATACCATTTTTTATTCCTTGGGTTGGAGTTCTGAGGTACGGCTGCGGAACCCTAAATCTGTCACAGTAGGCAAATGCCACTCAGAGGAAGGGGAGGGAGGGAGCTGGGATTTAGGCTTATATACTTCCGCTGGGCTGAAGCTTTACTTTGTCTGCCCTTGATGGGCTTTGGACTTGTATTGGACCTTGCCTGAGCTTAATGGGCTAAGCTGTGCTGGTATTGTAGTTACACATCTTTTTATTCTTACGAAATGTGAATTAATCATATCTATGTACCGTAGTATATTATGTAATTATTATTTTAAATATAATTTTATGTATGTATTTTATCATCGTTGTTTTTTTATTCTTTACATAAGTATGTTTTTAAAAAAATGTTTTTTCTTGATTTTTTTGGTATATGTCAATTACAATGTCTTAGATTTGAATTTAAGACTTTTGATCCTCAATTCGAGCGGTCAACAAACTGAGCTAACATCCCTTAACTTTTTTCTTGAATTTGATACTCACTTGTTTCAAAAAAAAATTGGAACACACACAGTCACACAGTTATTAATAAAAATGTTACTTTTTAGTTTTTTTAAAGTAAAAATATATTTTTAAATTGAAGTTAAAGTAATTGTAAGTGATATTATGTTTATTAAAAGTTTGTTTATTTTTTTTATTTTGTCCTTTAAAAGTTTGCACACCGATAAATAAAAAGTTTTTCACAATTTTATTATGTCAATATTTATTTATTTATATCAATACAATTATTTTTTTAATTTAAGTACTTAACCAATAATATCACCCCATCTAGAGTAATTACGGTTTTAGAGTAGATTGGTTTATGAAATTAGTTTAGGCACCCTAAAATATGTGATATTATTATCTAGGGCAAATGTTTATGTCATTCCTTATTTAATATGTTTATGATATTTTGGAAATCCTAAATTAGGGGAAGATCTCAAAATCAAAAGGTCTTTTTTATCTTTTTTGGTAATCAAATAATTTTAGTATATTAAATATTTAGAAAATTTGATTTTGTAATTAAAATGGAACAAATCACACGCTGAAAAGATTTCTCATTTTGATGTGGCCGATGTCAATAAAACAGATCCAACCCTAAGCTTTTAGGAAGTTATACTTTGTTTTGTGTCGTCACCTTCAGAAACCTCTTATTGTCTGTACCAAACATACACATATTCTTATTTATTTTTATTTTTCTCGATAGTATGATAATTCTAATATTTCTTTGATTTTGAATAGGTCTGGAGATGGATACTTACATGGTGAAAATTCTTTATTGTGGCGTTGGTGCTTGTGTGTCGTTCGGCGGGAGTACATGTTTTTCGGATTTGTGTGATAAGATACGTACGCGATTACCACAACTAGATCAAAATGCGTTTAGCCTTAAATACACCGTCCATCCAGACACTACAATTTTCGATCTTGATAGCGAAGTTGACATGAGAATGTTGTATAGGGTTTTAGATCAATACAAAGCGGATTTTATCGACATCCATGTCCATGCTTCTAATAGATCTAGCGGTGCAAATGTGGAAAATGATCAAATGAGTCCACGCAGTGTAGACGATGGTGGTTTTCTTGAATCAAATGAATTTCTCGGGTGTTTTAGGTGCGAGGATGCTAAAATCTATATATCTAATAGCTGGAAGCATATCTTGTCATATAAATGTCAGATTTTTGAAGGAGGCGTAAAAGAGTTTAGGTTGAAATTGCGAATGTATGCTATTGCGGTTGGGTTCGAGTATACATTGGCAACCAACAAAGCTAATCGAGTTGTTGCTTTTTGTAAGAGGAAAACAACTAATGGTTGTAATTGGCGTGTCCGTGCATCTTTGCTCAGGTACTATGTTTTTTGCACTTTTGTATTTGCCACAGTTGCACTTCATACTATTTCCAAAATATCAGATATTCTATTGTTAATTTGTGCAGAGAGATTCAAATCTGTCACAACTCTTCATTAAAGAAATTTTGAATCACACTTTTTTTTCCATGACCCATAACAAGTGATTTTATATTTAAATGTAAAATCTGTCATAGATCCTATGTAGCACATATCTAGAACAGATCCACTTTAACAATATTATTTTGTGTTGTTTTTTTCTTACTAGTCACAATGGATTTTTCTACATATATGATTTGGTCAACGATCACAATTGTGGATCTGTAGTTCGTCTACGGTCGAGCAAAATGGTTAATAGTCAACTTGTGAAAGAGGTGGTTCTTGACAAGGTTCGTGACAATCCTAATTCAAAGGCTATTGAAATTCAACAAGATTTGAAGTTGAACTACGGGCTGGACATTCCGTATCATAAGGCTTGGTATGGAAAAGAACTTGCGAGGGAAACAGTTTTAGGTGTCGAGGCTGTTTCATATAGTCAACTCAAATGGTGGGGAGAGCGCACAACTGAACCTAATCCCGGTTCTCGTGTAGATGTACAGTGCGATACCTTGTCAGAGGGGCCACCTAACATATATAACATAAATGTTAAAACATCAATAAGAAAATATATGTACTCAGATATAACTGTATGACATGAGTTACTATTAATATTACTTGCCTTGTATCTCATTTACATCTATTGGTTCTGGAACACCTGCATCATTCATAGTCTCATTATTTCTTGCAACTTCTTTTAGATATGCTTCAAGTCTCTCAATGATCAGTCTCTGCGATTCGACAGTCTTGTTGACCTCTGCCACTTGTTCTACCAGATTTGCAGTGATGGTCAATAACTTCTCTATGGATTTCTCATGTTCCATAACCTTGTTTAACATATCTGCATTTAGAGTAGCTCCACTAGTCTCACCATAGATTGCATGCACACCCTCCTCATATTCCTCATCTTCGTCATCACTCTCATCCAAGTTATCTTCTTTAAGATTTTCGAAATGCACCTAAGTAGTGGCAATTGAAAAACATATTAGCATACATCTCAACCCTGCCAGTAATTATGTTGAATAATAAAAAGCATTGCAGTGATAAACGTACAGATAAGTCCTCAAACTTGTATTTCGACAACTTCTTTTTCAGTGCGTTAAGATCCCACTTCCTAATGAGATGTTTTTCTTGTTCTCTCCCCAAAATTGGTGCTATAATGTTGGTCTTCAAGCAAAACCAATACTAGATATACCAAAACATTTAGTATACAAGAAATTATGATAAAAAATTACTAAGGAAGGAAATTATTCTTTGTACCAATATCACCAGTGTGCATCCTCCGGTGCTCTTAAAATCTGTTTCGGGAAATATTTTGTAACGGTCCAGAGAAATCCTCAAGGCCAAGTGAACTACGCTTGCCCAATTAATACTTGTTAACTTCTTTAGGTCTCCTGCAACCTCCACCATGTCCAGGCTCAATGAACATCTACCATTCGGGAAGAGGAACTTGATGAAAATATCAATTATAAGCAAGCTTGCCATCTTCTCATTTCTTCTTCAAAGATCAATGGAGCTCCTTAAAGGCATTTATTACTTTTGATCTTTGCACTTCTTTGCATTTTCCAAAAACTTCTTGTGCAAAACTTGATTCTGGGAGCTTTATCTCGCTAAGTGGTTCTCCAGAACAATTTAGGCCTAGTATCTTTGAAATGTGTGATGTTTTCAACTTGAATTTCTTGCCTGCAAAAATGAACACATCCTCCTTATGGTCGTATGCTTGTAGAATCATCCCCAATTGTATGTTGGATTTCTGTGAATGTATGTGACCATCATTGATAGCAACGAACAACTTCGCAAATTGAGTCTTAGCTATGATAGCTTGGACACCCTCTGGTATTGGATCTATGTAGTCGCCAAAATGTGGGATGATTGACCGAAACTGATAAATCTGTTAGAAATGAAAAAAATCAATTAATAAAAAAAGTGTTTCTACAAAACTTTTGAAAACTAAAAATTTGTCATACATTTTATAACAGATCTTTATCCAATTACTGAAATTTGATTCAGTTTAAAATATACTCACAGGGTCTGCGATACCCTTCACTTTTGTGGTTCCACCCTTCACCTTTATTACCTTGCTTGATTTTCTAACAATCTGAACGTATGCAAAATGTATATATTCAGGTGATGAGGGATTCTATATAGATTGCAATCACTGGTGGTATTAGGAAAAAAAGTTATAATTAAAACTTACGTTCATCTTTTTAGTTGTCTTGACTTTCACATTAACAAAATCACTGTCACTAGCTTCATCATTATCTTCAATTACCTATAATATAGTACAAATGATAGTGAACATATAAATCATAGAAAACCATATGTTATGAATATTGAAATTAGGTTTATTCAGTACCTTTGCCTTTTTAGATTTTGAAAGCTGAATAGGTGTTCTCCTACCCTTTTCAGGACTCTTCCTTTTATGTAGCCTCATGATCTTCTCCTTAATCTTAATTGTTGTTCCCTTTTTTGTAACCTGCAAAGTCGGCAGTGAGTAACTAGATTTTTTGAATTTATTTCAGCAGGATTTACCTTCTTATCTTTTTTTGATGTAGGAGGAGATCTTTGTTCAAATTCCTCGGCGAGTCTCCTCTTAACTGACCTAGTATTCACCCCCTTGTCTGTTGAAGTAGTGTTCAAGCTCTGGTCAGGTGTCAAAGCTATCAAAGATTTCACCAACTTCTCAGATGACCACGCTTTCCTCCCCTCGTCATTCAACATATGTTCCTTGATTTCGGATAATGATACCACAGACATCTAAACTTTATTGAATCTAAGTAAGCTGAATTGACACAAAAGTAGCAAAGAAAAAACATGTCATCATCACCATTAGATTGCAATAATAATAAAAACTTAACAAATAAGGACTCATAATTATCCAATTGGTTCATCATAACAAAATAAACACAACTACCTAATTACATTCAAAAATACCTTTAACAACTATTCCTAAAAAATATTTTCAACTAACATTGTATCTATGATTACAAGCAACAGATTTCATACATGACAATCTTAGAAAGATACAAATGTTTAAACAATTTTTTCATGAATATCCATATGAAAAGAAATAGAACAATTTCGGTCCGATTGTTCACTTCAATGCATAACCTCACAAAACAATTTTAGGGTTTGCTGCAAAATAATCACTTTGTGATCGTCAAACATACATACCCCTAAACAATCTGTAAATAGATACTCTGGAATCTGAAATAAAAAAACAAAGCTCTTCATACCTTGTAGCCGCGGCCGAGTATGTGGTGGATGACGACGGTGATTGATTCGAGAACAATTTTCTTTGTTTCTGCGGGATTGATGAACACGACAATTCTTTAGATCTATTAATCGTGTGTTCACGGTAAGAAGTGAAGAAAGCGTTCGGAGATTATCTAGAAATCGGGGATACATCTCCTTGCAATCTGGAGAAGATCACTTCCCAAAAATATTGGAAAAAATTGAGTGAAATCTGTGAAAATATTAGGCAATATTAATGTAATTTTTGAATAACAAATACGATTCTCTCATTTAAATCTCAAAACCACGTATTATAAGGTCAAAATTGGAAGTGTGCCCTTGAATAGAAATAAACTAAACTATGGTTGGTGTCCATAATATAACTCTTACGAGTGCTCCTAAATGGGAATGACCCTAATATCTATTATACTTCTATTTTATATTTATAGTATTATTTAAGACATTAAAAAAAGAGAAAATTATTCTAAGTAAGCATTTGAGGAAATGAAAGAGTAGTTGATAAAGTATGGATAAATTAATATGTTAAATTTAAAAAAATTAGATTTTTTTAGATAGGTCAATAATTGTGGGATATTTTAAAAAATATGGAATGTTAACTATTATGCGATTGATGGAGTACATTATTTATTTATTTGTTGGTATGATTTTAATTAGGTGATACTGTATATAATATTTATATAATTTCCATATAGTTAAAATATTTTATTTAAATTTTTTTACATTATTAAATATTTTGTACAAATTATTATTAATATTAATATTTTACTATTAACTAGATAGTATACGTGATACTTACTATTTTTTATTTTTAAAGTGAATCGAAATGAACATAAGTTAACAATAACCTAGATATATACTACATGTTTTATGGTTTTTTAATATGTTTTATGTGTTTTAGTTGAAGATGTTAGTGTCTTTTCATGTTCTACTAGTAGTAGTTGAGTTTAAAAAACAAGAATAAAAATACTTAGAAACATTGTACTATAAGAAGGAAAGTACAGCTTTATTAAAAATGAAGGAATGAAAGAAAAATAAAGTAGAGCTGATGGTTGAATGATTATGAATGTAGTTATGACTTATGCAACAAATAAAGCCAAAGCAAGGGTGAAGAAAGTGAAGAGAAAAACTGTCGGAGCAAATGATGTGGCAGCCAAATTGCTCTGCGGAGGAGGAGGAGAAGTAATATGTGGTGGTGGTGGTGATGAGGAAGGCACGACGGAGACGGATAATTTTTGTCCTAAAGAACAGTGCGGGCCCACGCTGCATATGAAGTGGTGCTCGCCAGCCGTGGCCAGAGGTATCTTGGCGGGGCCCGTGAATATCGGAGCAGTGGTGTTGGTGGTGGAAATTTCGCACGACTCAAATTCCGCCTTCGTCACTTCGATCACGTCGTGAGCTCCGCTTCTGAAGTTGAACTCTGTGGCCAGTCAAATTAAAACAAATAATAAATTAATATTATATATGATTTTTTTTTAATTAGCAATGAATCATGAAAATCTATAATATATTAATATATATATATATATATATATATATATATATGATATATATATATATGACTGACCAAGAACGTCGCCAATGGTGAATGTTGTGGATGCAGCCCATGAACGTTAAGTTGCGTCTCCGTCCGGTGGGACAACCCAACCCAAGGAGTCACCGACTACATGATGATGATGATGTGTGGTTTGTGCGGCAACAGCTACAACTAGCAAACTCATCAAAAGAACCACTTTAAATCCACCTCCTTCCATATCCATATATGATCGATCGATCTATTTTGTATTTGATACTCTCAAAATTAATGATATATCTATACGAATGTAGTGTATATATAAGTCTTTAAAGTTTGCATAATTATTAGTGGATTAGGCTTTAGTTTTCCTAACATGCCTCAACTATAATACTGAGTTAATTTCTGATTCCTAATGATATTGAGTTAATTTCTGATCCTAATTATCATAGTACTACTAATATTAGGGTATGGGGCAGATTGGATTTTAATATTATTTCCAACACCCATTGTTTTTCAACCTCATTTGTAGGGGTTATATATTTTTTAATTATTTGTTTATTAGGGTATTTGTATTTTTTAAATACTAAGTAGGGGCATTTTTTAAAATGTATAAAGTCATAAATATCCCTACAATAATATTACGGTAATATATATTAATTTATTTTAATATTCACTAATATTAAACACGCTACTAATATATATTTATATATTTGCGCTAAATATATTTGGTAAAATATATTTGCGCAAACATGAGATTACATTAATATCAAAATATATTACGCAAACAAAATATATTTGCATTATATATTTATAATTATATATAAATATAATTATATATTTTGGATGAGCGAAGAGATGCGTGTTTTATGAGATGCGTATGTGGAACATTTTTTGTGTAATGTTTTTATATATTTTTTGCATCTATAATAGATTTTAGTTTAGTTTGTAAATATCTATAATAGATTTATGATTTACGTATGTGATTTTATAAATTCTTTGATATCTATTATAGATTTCAATTTTTTTTTTTTCATATCTATGATAGATATATCAATATTATTATACGTAATTATCTATGACAAATTTTTGAATTCAAATGATTTTATATCTATGATAGAAGTGTTGATTTTATATCAATAAGCTGAAGATGAAAGATTTTGGAATGTCTTTGACAGAAACTTGATGTGTGTAATCATGAGGAACTATTAAACATAGGATAGTTTAGATTTTTGCGTAATTTTATATATCAATTAATTTTGATTTTATATCAATGAGCCAAAGATTTTTGAATGTATTTAACGAAACTCTTCAATATATGTGTAGTCGAATGAGGAACTATTGAATGTAGGATGATAGTTTAGATTTTTTGCGTAATTTTATATATCAATTAATTTCTTAATTTTTTTAATGAAAAAGGATAAAATGGGCAGAGTGCCCTGTATAATACTAAGAGAAAAAATTGGGTACCATAAATAATAATCATCTTAGAGGTGCCCTCGTTCGTGATTACCCCTTTAGACTAATGTCCTATTAGTAGTAGATTAGAGTTTTAATTAAATTGAACTTTTCTAACGTGCAATTTAATTCTAATTAAATTCACATAAGAAAATAATACTATTAATTTTCAACTAAAATCATATTTTATCAAATTTGTCGGCTTATTATTAAGAATTGCTAATTTTATATAAATATTAGTATTTATAAAAAAATGTTAGGGCCTTAATATTAAAGATATATACAATTATATTTTTTAATTTAATATTATTATAATTTAATTAAAATTAATAATTATTTTACACTATCAAAATAAAATACCATGGTCTCAAAAACCATGACTCATTCCCTTTAGTCAACAGTGTTTGCAAACAATAAAAAAAACTTATTTTTTCGATTATAAATACTATGATCTTAATAATTGGCCAACAACAACAAAATGAAATAAAAAAATCAAGCATTTCAGATGATTTAGAACACTTTGTTTATTTTATTTTATTTTATTTGGGTGTGTATAAAATAAAGACACCAGAGATTCTGTATTCTTTCTCATACTACAAATGTACTACTACATATCAACCCAACATATACTTATAGTAACACCAAATATATTAAACAAACAGCAATATGCACTCACAAATCACAATACATTTGAACAATGAATCCAATTAACTGCTTTTGAAATGTGTTGTTGCTGCTGTTCTAGTAGTCTTTTCCAGTTTCTCAAATCTGACACGTGGCAGGTAATCCATCCATTTGCTGGAAGTCTCACAAGATCGAGCATGATGAACACGTGTTTTCCTTGGGAACCTTGTCGACCGTTTTCGCTGTTCACAGAACAATATGTAACAAACAACTATGTAAGAAATGGAGCATGAAAATATAACAGATATAATGAAACAAACGAATTTCATTAAATTTTCAATTTATGATAAAAATAAAGAGGTCCTCATTGAGCAAGGAAACATCAATGATGAGTTGATGACATCCCCTTTATCGACAAACATCATAAAACCACTATATGTGTGTGTGCGGTTCAGGAAGGTCAAACCTATGGTAAAAGAGCAAGACTCTGCTAATATCATAACAAGATAAGAGGAAAAACAACTCAACGGCCAAATTTGTTTGTACGTTCGTGAGCAAGACTTTTTTCAAGGACAAAAGAAAGACTGCGCCATAATATCTAACTCCTGATCCTAATTCTAGCTTCCTCTATTCCCATTTTTTTTAACTCCTGATCCTAATTCCAGCTTCCTCTATCCCCATTATTTTTAACTCAATTGATCTCAGATTTTTATCCTGACAAGGGTTATTGAAATCTGGATTCATGTCCTATTATCTCTAACATGATCATCCACCAAATTAAAAAGCATCCAAAGCAATTCCAGCAAAACAACATATTAGAAACTGACACAAAAGTCAAAGATCCCAGAAATGATATTCAACCTCTGGCCGTCCCAAGTAATCATCTATGTTCATTACGAATTTCCCCACGGACACGGTAAAAGAGACCGACAACAAAAATTACTAGGTTTTTGTTGTTGTACGAAGGAACATTTTTTTATGATATATTTCAAATTACTACACAAAGCTAGTTGTCTATGATCAAGAACAAGATTTTACTATCCCCGAGTCTCCAGCTGATTTTGATAAATTGGCAAAAGGAGAAAACTCCAATCTAATCCTTATCCCTTTAACACCTGAAATAACATAGCTGTGACATGAAGTTGGATTCAATTAATCATCACCAATCCTAATCACACGAGAACATTTTCTCCCTAAAATCACAGTACGAAACTGACCATATTAAGTCGTTCCCTGATTTTCAATGTCGAGTTTAGTAATCATACGACTTTTAACCATGAAAATATGGCGGTAGAAACTACTCCACAAACAACATCTTCTTCCACAGTGAAGAACAAAAACAGCAAATGTTGTACCTGTTTTTGTTTTAACTAAAGATGGCTGCACGACGGCGTGCATGGTGACGACCCCATTCGGTAGTTCGCCGAAAGGCGTCCTGCATTGGGCAACACTCTTGTTATTTTCCAATATCTTCCCACCACTTATCAATTTCACATCGCTTGCTGCCTTTGGTGCAATTTTTTTATCTGTATAATTATATTTAAAAAAAATTCATCCTCCCAGAACAACGTGCAAAATCATTGAAAATCAGATTTGAGTACGAATCGAAGAAGGTGAATCGCAATATTTACCTTTAGGCCACTCAGCTACAAGTCTCTCCTTGAGGATAGCGACGGTTGACGCCGGCGAATATTGGAAGGGGCCGATATCTGATCCATCGTACAATCTGAACTTCACCTCCACGGAATCCTCCTTCTCCGGCATCTGTTTATGGATCTCTCCCGAAAAATAAAGAAAATCGAAATAACGAGAACTTACAACTAATTACGTCGAGTAATTTACAAATTGAAAATGAGAAACCCTAGCTACACCCCGGTTCTGGATCTTTTGATAGCGCCTAGTGGGTTTGCACTTTTTCTATTTTAATTCACTCTCTCGGTAAATTCTAAGTTTTTGACTGCTGTAACTGTAGTGTAAGATTTGTGTAGTCATTTCTAGTCATGGCGGTGAATCTCAACCGTTCAATTTTCAATCATGGTCGGTTCGATCTGCTCTCGAATTTGCTCATTGATCTTCATAGTCAAATTTAGATGTTTAATTTGAACGCATCGTCCACCATCAACAAAGTGTGGATATGCAAGTGATTGGTGAACACCATCATACATAAACATTTCACATGAAATAATAATTAACACTTATCTTTACTTCAAGATTATACTTCCTCCATTAAAGAAAATAGAACTCAATAATCTTAAATATAAATGATCTTTAAATAGATCTGCAAATAAAAGAAAAAGGCTGTTCTTCATTCATAATATTTCATCTCCAGAAATATTCTTGGAGAGAAAGGAAAAAGTCGATTGGCTTACAAACAAAGCAACTACACAAACTTATACTCAAAAGGTAAAGTAGAAACAGGGATAGAAAAGTAAATATGCCAAAAGAATAATCTGGATCAATACACATGGACAAGAAGACAAAGAACACAGCAGGCTCCCATAATCCTGTGTGCATGGGATCATGCACCAGGCTCCACGTCAGCTTGCCAAGTTACTATACAATCCATGCAATGCTAACCATATTTCAATATTCCCCCTCAAGCTTGGAGTTGGAGTGTTGATTCTGAACTCCAAGCTTGTCCAAGACTCCCAGAAGCTGATCTTTAGTTAGACCTTTTGTAAACACATCTGCAAGTTGAAGCTTGGTCCCTATTTGGAACAATTTGATTTCTCCTGCTTGAAGCCTCTCCCTTGTCACATGACAATCAATTTCAATGTGTTTAGTTCTTTCATGGTATACTGGATTTTCAGCTATATGGACAGCTGCTTGATTATCACAATATATGTGAGCTGGCCCTTCATGAATAACTCCCATATCCAGTAGTAGCCTTTTTAACCACACAACCTCACACACTGTGGTTGCCATACTTCTATATTCTGCCTCTGCAGATGATCTTGAGGTAGTGGTTTGTTTCTTGGATTTCCAAGAGATTAAGGAGTCCCCTAGAAAAATGCAGAAACCAGTGGTAGACCTTCTTGTGTCATTGCATGAACCCCAGTCAGCATCACAGAACCCTTTGAGTTTCAGTGAATTATTGGTTGGATAAAACAACCCTTGTGCAGGAGACTGTTTGAGGTAATGTACTACCCTTAATGCAGCTTTCATGTGGAAATCAGTAGGCTTGTCCATGTATTGACTAAGCGCATTCACTGTATAGCAGATATCAGGCCTTGTCAAGGTTAAATAAAGCAACTTCCCAATGAGTCTTCTGTAGGGAGTATAGTTACTGAGAATATTCCCCCTGTCCCTAGAGAGTTTCTGACTCAAATCTAAGGGAGTTGAATAAGGCCTGCAACCTAAAAGACCACACTCATTTATAATCTGTAAAGCATATTGTCTTTGAGTAATAAATAGGCCATCAGATTTGTGGATAAGCTCAATTCCCAGAAAAAAATGCAGCATCCCCAAATCTTTAAGCTTGAAGCAAGTATGCAAGTGTGTTTTAATTGAACTGATGTGAGCCTCACAATTCCCAGTGATGATTATATCATCTACATAGACAAGTAACAAGGTAATGGATGACCCTCTTCTTCTTACAAATAAAGAGTAATCAGCTTTAGACTGTTTAAAACCTTGTTGAATCAAAACATGGGTAAGTTTGTTATTCCATTGTCTGGATGCTTGCTTAAGCCCATATAGTGATTTATGTAACCTGCATACCATGTTAGAAGAAGAAGGGAGGCCAGGGGGAGGAGTCATATAGACTTCTTCATCAAGATCTCCATATAGAAATGCATTGTTGACATCAAGCTGATGCAATTTCCATTTCTGAGCCACAGCAACACTAAGAAGACATCTGACTGTTGTGATCTTGGCTACTGGAGAAAATGTGTGAAAGAAGTCAAGGCCTTCTCTCTGATTATACCCCTTAGCAACTAGTCTTGCTTTAAACCTTTCAACTTCACCAGAAGCAGTAAGTTTTATTTTATATACCCATTTTGAACCAATGGTGGTTTTATGGGGAGGTAGTGGCATCAGTGTCCATGTTCCATTTGACTCCAATGCTTGGAGCTCTGCCTGCATAGCCTCTTGCCATTTTGGATTAGATGCAGCCTCTTCATATGAATTAGGTTCAACACTAGCTGCAGCATTTAAGACAATCTTGGCAGGTACATAATTGACAATATTATATGGCTTACCAGACACATGCACTGCAGAAGGAGAGTTTGAGACAGCAGAGGTATTGCAGAGCTCATAATGATAATCTTGAAGGTATGAAGGTGGTTTTCTTTGTCTTTGGACTCTTTGTGGAACAGTAGGGATAATGGGATCAGAATTGGAAATTGGAGTGGTAGGTTGATCAGTTTCAGTGTTAGATGGTTCAGGCATGTGTGTTGTAGTAGGAGGATGACTTCTGGAATTGGTATACATATCATGATCAGAAGCATGTGGGATATTGTTATAGGTAGGAAATTGAGAATCAGAAGAAGGCACAAAATTAGAGAAAGGGTATATATGTTCATGAAAAACAACATGTCTTGATACAATGACTTGATTGGTATCAAGAATGTAGAGTTTGTATCCTTTAGTGCCTTCTGGATATCCAATAAAAACAGATTTATAAGCTCTTTCAGAAAATTTGTGTTGGCCAACTGGAAATGCAGATGCAAAAGCTAAACATCCAAAAATTTTAAGATGTGAATATTTGGGTGGCTTTTTGTACAATTTGTGAAATGGGGTGAGATTCTGCAGTATGGGGGTAGGAGTTCTGTTTATCAAATATGTAGCTGTGAGGAGACATTCTCCCCAGAATTTCAAAGGCAAGGAAGATTGAAATCTCAGTGCTCTAGCTACATTGAGAAGGTGTCTATGCTTTCTCTCAACAACACTGTTTTGTTGAGGTGTATAGGGGCAACTGGTTTGATGAATTATGCCATGACTGAGAAAGAAGTTATGCAGATAAAATTCTTTCCCTTGATCTGATCTAATGGCTTTAATTTTCTTATCAAACTGAGTATGAACTTTCTGGTAAAATGATTCAAGGTGAGTAATGGTCTGGTTTTTAGATTTTATGAGATAAGTCCATGTAAATCTGGAATGGTCATCAACAATAGTTAGAAAGTATTGGCATCCAGTTAAAGTAGGTTCATGAAATGGACCCCAAACATCAACATGAATAAGATCAAAAACATTTTCTGAAAAACTTTTATTCATAATCTGAAAAGGGATATGAGACTGTTTTGCCAAAGGACATATATCACAGTCTAAACATTTCAAAGAAGCAGGAATGAGATTGCAAATATCATGAAATAAACTAAATCTAGACAAGGAGGGATGTCCTAGTCTATTATGCCATAAAAGAGAAGAAGTAGAACTCTGAATGTGTGAAGCTTGGACAGTGGTAGATTTAGTGGTGAAATAATATAAGCCCTGAATAACCTCAGCTATCCCAATCTTCCTGTTGCTGTGAAGGTCCTGTATGACACATAATTTAGAGTCAAAATGTAATATGTAGTCATTTGCAACACACAACTTATGAACAGAAAATAAATTGTAGTGAAAATCAGGTGCATATAGCACTCCCTCTATACTGATTTCATCTGTAAGTTGTACTCTGCCTGTGTGTGTAGCTTTGATGGTCTTTCCATCAGGCAGGTTGATATGTAAATTGTGTATAGGTTTACTTTCAACAAACAAGGTAAAATCATGGATGATGTGATCTGTAGCTCCAGAATCAATAATCCAACCTTGATTGAGAAGAGCTGAGCAAGTGTAAATGGTATACACCATGCTATTACCTGCATTGAAGCCAAAATCTGAGTTCACAGACTTTGAGCTAACACTGTTCTGACTGTTCATCATCATGCCCTGAATATAAGACATCATTTGCTGAAGTTGTTCATGACTCATGGTTGCACCTTTTCCAGCTTCTCCAGTGTTTGTCTGATTTGCCAAGTGTTGTGGATTCCTTGGCTGTCCTTGTTGTGGTTTATCTTTGGCATATTTATGTCCAGTTGGATAACCATGGATCTCATAGAAATTCTCAATTGTATGATTTGTCTTTCCACACTTTGTACACACTTTCCCTTTGGATTGCGCATTTTTGTTCCAGTTTTTCTTTTGGCCTTGAGTATTCTGATTTTGATAATTCTTTTGAGAATCATTTCTGTTGTTATACATTGCAGCAGATGACCCTTCTCCCTTGCTGGCATTCATAGCAGCTGTTTCAACAGATACTGGCTTGACTGACATTTCTTGATTAGCTTCTTCTTGAATCAATAATCCAAACACCACATCAAGATCTGGCATAGGCTTTTTAAGAAGAATCTGATTCCTCAAGGTGTGATAAGCCTCATCTAATCCCATCAAAAATTGCATCACCTTTCTAGCTTCTTTCTTTTTCAACATAAGAGACAGAACTCCACAAGGATTGGCACTACATACATAGTTCTCCTCATATACAGAAATTTCATCCCAGATAACCTTGAGTTTAGCATAGTATATGCTGATGGGGTTACCTTCTTGTTTAGTTGTTGTCAACTGTTGTTCCAGCATGAACACTCTGTGATTACTGCTCTTGGAGAATTTCTTCTTCAACTCATTCCACACCTGGGCAGTTGAATCAGAAAAGAGAGTATAGCTGGAAAGCTCAGCAGATAAGCTGTTAGTAATCCATGCCAAAACCATATGGTTGCATCTGACCCAACTTGAATAAGAAGGATCAGTAACTGGGGGTTGTGGTAACTCTCCAGTAATAAATGGGAGTTTGTTCTTTGCTGACAGAGCCACAAACATAGATCTACTCCATGAGTGATAATTAGTAGATGTTAAGGGCTTAGTAACCAACATCAAACCTGGATTTTCTCCATGGCTCAAGAACAATGGATTGGACTGATCATCAGTGGTCATCAAGGCCATATCTGCAGATCTGAAATAAAAACAGAGTAATATGCGGAATAGCTATATGAGCTCTGATACCATAAAGAAAATAGAACTCAATAATCTTAAATATAAATGATCTTTAAATAGATCTGCAAATAAAAGAAAAAGGCTGTTCTTCATTCATAATATTTCATCTCCAGAAATATTCTTGGAGAGAAAGGAAAAAGTCGATTGGCTTACAAACAAAGCAACTACACAAACTTATACTCAAAAGGTAAAGTAGAAACAGGGATAGAAAAGTAAATATGCCAAAAGAATAATCTGGATCAATACACATGGACAAGAAGACAAAGAACACAGCAGGCTCCCATAATCCTGTGTGCATGGGATCATGCACCAGGCTCCACGTCAGCTTGCCAAGTTACTATACAATCCATGCAATGCTAACCATATTTCAATATCCATCCCAGGATAGTTTGTCAACTTGGTCAACTGAATACTTTTTCGACCGTCGATTACTTATAATAAAAAATATATAAAAATTATTAAAAAAATCTGAAAATAAAATTTATATTATAAATTTTATTTTCATATTTTTTAATATTTTTTATATATTTTTTATCTTAAGTAATCGACGGTCAAACAAGAGAACAGTCGACCAGAGGGAGTATACAATACCTAATCAAATAAAGTTACACCTAATCAAATAAAGTTTTACATATACGTTCTCACGTTCATACATATACGTTCTCATGTTCATGTACCAACAAAATATTCTTTCATTAGAGCATCTCCAACCGATATCAAAAACTTATTTTGGAGTAGGGGAGATGCTCCAACCGATACCAAAACATAAACCTATTATTGGTTTATAGGTGGACCCACACAAAAAATACTTATATTTACGTTTACCTACGTAAACTCAAACCAAAAACTTTTTTTTATTTATAAAATGATTATTTTTTTTACAAATTAATAAAAATAACTTATCAATTATTTTTTAGTATCTTATTTAATATCTTTTGTAATTAAATTTTTTTAATAATCATATCATTAATAATTAAAATAAATTTTAATAAAAATATTTTTAATAATGAAATAAGAATACAATTAAATAATTAAATTATATAATTAACATTAAAAATAAAATAATAATAAACAAGATATTTAAAAAATGCTACAAATTACAAAAACAAAAATAATTAATAATTAATTTTTTGTGTGTTTTAATGTAATTTTTTTAATAATTAAATAATATTTTATTTAGTATTATTTATATTTATTATATTTGAAAATTTAAATTGAAAATAATATTAATTATATTTTTTAATTTAAAAAATCATGAGATAAAATTGTAAATTTGTAAAGATTTTGATTATTTATATAAATAGTATAAATAATTATATAAGAAGAATATTTAAAATTTTTTATTTTAAGTTAGAGTATTAGTTTCTCGGTTGGAGTCAAATTACTGTAAACGTAAATTTAAACGTTCGGTTGGAGTCAAATTATTGTAAACTTAAAATAAAACTTATTTTTGAGTTTGAGTTTTTGTGTTCGGTTGGAGATGACCTTAGTGAATAAATTAGATAATTATAATAATATTAATATTAAAATTTTAATTTGGCGATGCAAGTGATTGGTGAATACCACGAAGTGTACTCCCACTCTTTTGTTTTTCATGTCCTCCGCACAACTCCTAACTACCTTAACAACCAATTCAAAATTCTCAAATTCAATTCAATGTCAACTCTATTCGGATTTGCATTATTAATTCCACGCACCTCTTTCCCTGTCGCCCCGATTTCAATTGATATCTCACAACACCCACCAAAAACAACAAACAGAGCTTCCAATCATTGCCATGGATTCAGCCGACAAAGACAACCCCCTCCCTGAGAAATCCCCCACCATCGATGAAGATGACGACGATAACCACCCCGAGGAAGAGAAAATCGATCATACCATCGATCAGGATTTGCCTAATGATGGCAAGTCCAATTTCGAAATAGCTGATGACGACGATACTGTCAAGCCAAATATCAAAGAGGAAGAAGAAAAAGGAAATGAAGTCGAAGGAGAAGAAAATGAAACGGAAGTCGGAGGAGAACACCCAACGGATGATCAAACAGAGCCCACGGAAGAAGGGAAAGGGGAAGAGGAAGAATCTCCCCCTCAGCCTCTTGATCTAGAACAACTCTCTCAAGAAATCGATCAATACATTCTCACATTGTCCACCTCCACAAAAGGCGAGATCGATATTGATATTGATACCGAATCCACCCCTGCCCCTGATGACGTTCCGCCTTTCGTCCAACAGTTTACGAACTTGGTTGAATCTAAGATTGGAGATTATGATTCCAAGGACAACCATGTGAAATGGAGTCATCTCTCAGAAGAAGACTCCACTTTGTTTCTCGAATCCATAAATCGACTCTCGTCTCTGTCGAACACACTTTCAAAATTCTCCTCTGAAAACAAGTACTCTGATTCAATCAACCGTGTCGGGTGTGTTCTGCAGCGAGCCATGTCGTATGTGGAGGAGGAATTCATTTCGCTTTTGCAAGATTACAAAATCTACGAGAACTCATCAGATTCGAGCAATGCCAATAAAGATCCGGAGCAAAATTCACCACCGGAATCAGAAGTCGACCCAGCCGCGTCCACAGAAAAAGTGGACAATTTTTTCCCAGGCTATTCAGACGAGATATTGTGGAAATTAATTGTACTATCAAAGGCGATGATCGCCGGGGCCCGCGAGACCGAATGCTGCCACGCATATTTCGTGGCTCGAAGAAACGCGCTGGAGGACAGCCTGCAGAAGCTTGGGTTTGAAAAATACAGCATCGAAGAAGTTCAGAGAATGCCATGGGAGTCGGTGGAGAGAGAGATCGTAATCTGGATCACGACGTTCAAGCAAACAGCCACAGTTCATTTCCCGAGCGAAAAAAATCTGTCCTGTTCGGTTTTCGGGACAGATCAAAATCTTTCCTCGATGTCAGAGAGCCTTTTCTGCAGTTTGTCGCATGGTATACTCATTCAGCTCCTCAATTTCGCCGGGGCAGTCGCATTATCGAAGCGCGCAGCCGAGAAACTCTTCAAGTTTCTCGACATGTACGAGGCTCTCAGAGATACGTTCCCGGCGATGGAGGATTTGTTCCCGGACGATTTGATGGCCGAAATCAGATCTGAAGAGGCGAGAATAAAAGTTCGGTTGGGGGAGGCCATGATTTCGATTTTCGGGGAGCTGGAAAGCTCGATCAAGGCCGACTCGGCCAAGACCCCGGTTCCGGGCGGCGCGGTTCACCCGTTGTCTCGGTACATCATGAATTACCTAAAATTAGCGAGCGAGTACAGGGAAACCCTAGAGCAGGTGTTCAAAGAGCACCACAAAATCGAGAGAGCCGATTCCACATCCGGATCTGACTTCAATTGCGGCAATCCGCAAGCACCCGAGGCGGCGGCGGCGGCGGCGGCGGCGAAGCAATCGCCGTTCCAGAAGCAGATGGTTAGGGTTATGGATCTGCTCGACGCGAATCTGGACGGGAAATCGAAGCTGTACAAGGACCACGCGCTGAGCTCGATCTTCATGATGAACAACGGGAGGTATATCCTGCAGAAGGTGAGGGGATCGGGCGAGATAATCAGCCTGATGGGCGATTCGTGGTGCAGATCCAGATCTACAGATCTGAGGCAATACCACAAGGGGTACCAGCGGGACACGTGGGGGAAATTGCTCCACTGCTTGCATCCGGAAGGATTGACGGTGAACGGGAAGGTGTCGAAGCCGGTGCTGAAGGAGAGGTTCAAGAGCTTCAACGCGATGTTCGACGAGATTCACAAGGCGCAGAGTACCTGGGTGGTCAGCGACGAGCAGCTGCAGTCGGAGCTGAGGATATCGATAGCGAATATGGTGATTCCGGCGTACAGGTCGTTCCTCGGGAGGTACAGTCAGACCTTCACGCCGGGGAGGCAAACGGAGAAGTACGTCAAGTATCAGGCGGAGGATATTGAGACGTATATCGATGAGCTGTTCGATGGGAGCGCGGCTCCGGCGGGGAGAAAGTGGACGTGAAACGGCAACTAGTGTGTGTGGATTAAAGCTGTGTGTATATATTTATAAAAAAAAAACAATGTTAATTTTGAGAATAATTTCTTCATCATCACAATTGGCGTGTTTTGCTCTTTGTTTCTCGTCAGTTTCCATTTTTTCATTTGTTGAGAAACTAATTTTTCCGAACGATTCACTAAGTTCATTTTCTTTGATTACAGTGAAATTTATCACATATACCCAAGAGATGAATGCCCAACAAAATGTATAAAAGATGACTACATCATAATATTGAAGTACATAACTACTTGTTGCTATTGAGTTCGTTGAGCTCATCACGAATTCAATTGTTAGTGTGTAGTTCTTTGTAGTTCAACATAGAACCATGTTGTTCTTGCTTGAACTACGTTGAACTATACACTATTGTTTTGTAGTAACTTCATGTGATTTGTTTGTTTGTTTTAATTGATTAAATTCACACAAGTCTGCTAGGTATGAGTAGTGCTAACTGGAAAATACAAGTGGTTCTTCCTGGAGCCACGATATGCAAGCGTACTCAGAGTTGGACTAGCGGACTTGGCGATACAAACAACATGGAGTTCCTTGTGTGCATAACAGTGAATGACCCACGTAGTTCTATGTATACCAGCGTGGTCCTCGAATTCACTGTTGCACCACCAACAAGAGAGTTCAAGTTCTATTGTATAAAGATCTTGAATCAGTGCTAACACATTGATGGACATGGAGCAAGCACAGATAGACACTGGGCTGAGGGAATGACTGCTAAGGAATGAAGTCAGCCACGGGTGCGACTAGAAGACTTCGCTAGAAGAATTCAAGTCAAAGAATAAAATACGAAGTAATCTAACTGTGCATGCAACAAGCTCGAAGCGCGAACACATGCTAATGTGGCAGCGGGTAGAGCTACGTTCATCAAGTACGGAACAATGGAATATTCGCTTGAGATGCCTTGGGGTCGTACATTCCATTGGGCCGTCATGGGCTTGGCCCATTAAGCGTGAATTCCGGAAACCCTACTTTTCGATGCCTATAAATAGTGGGTTGTTGGAATTCATTCATTACACTTTTGATTAGACACATTCTAGAGAGAGAAATATTGTAGACCGAGAGACTTCGCTAGAAAGCTCCGGTCATACCCTCTATTTAGTCTTAGTAGTACTCTTCGCTAGATTAGTTCTACCTAGACTTAGTTTTTGGTCGTGTGACCTTTCTACAAGATTCGCTAGAATTTTGTAGATGTTTTTGTAAAGTGGTTCCACCCATTACAAGATAAATACAAGTTTACTTTATAGAATCTCAAATTGTGTTAAGTAACTGTACTCTACCCTTCACTACTACTCTTTAGGTAGATCACAGTACAATATACACAATTTCAATTGGTATCAGAGCAAGTTCACCCCTTTCGGTGTGATCCTAGGAAGAGATTCTATCATGGAGTCGTTTACCGTCCTCAAACCCGTCATTCTCAACTCGACAAACTACTCCTACTGGAAGAGCAAGACAAGGTTGAAGCTGAAGAACGTAGACTCACGTGTGTGGGCTGCTGTTCTACACGGATGGAGTCCACCAACCTACACCGATGAAGATGGTGATGTGCGCATCAAGGAAGAAACTACGTGGACTACTGCCGAACATGAAGCTGCTACTTTCAATTCGAAGGCCATCCACATTATCACCGATCTCATCGACGTTCATATGTTTTCGGTCGTGAGGCACCTTGTATCTGCTAAGCATGTGTGGGACACATTGGAAAGAATGTGCGAAGGAAGTGAGAGTATCAAAAGGTCTAAGCTAAGAGGACTTACTACTACCTTCCACAAACTCGAGATGAGGGAAGATGAGGACCTTGACTCCTTCTTTAACAAAATTATGGCTATCGTCAGCGAATGCCAAGAACTTGGAGATCCCATACCCCCACCACTCATTTGTACTAAAGTACTTCGAGGTGTAACAGAGAAGTTCTCTGTCAAAGTGACAACTATGGAAGATACCAAGCTTGGTCTCTCTGGGGACTACAACAAGATTATGAGCCACTTAAAGAACTATGAGTTGAATCTAAAGTTGAAGGACAAGTCTTACTCCATGACTCCTTTTGAAAACTCAATGAAGGCACTTGCTATCACTCAGAGTGGCTCCAGCTCTACCACGAACAACACAGGAGCTACACATCTATCTCAGTCTACCGATCAGAATGCTTTTCTTGCTGAGGACTCCGACGATGAGAGTGAAGCTCTTTCTCTTCTCAACTCTCCCAACCCCGATAAGTTTGCTGCTCTCCAAGACTCGGTTAGCTACTTGGTCCGCCAAGACATCAAGAGGAAGAGAAGGTTCAAACAATTCCGTAACCAAAAGAGCCCTGGAAATTTCTACTCTACTCCACCTACTGCTGGCTCTAAAGGGTATAGTCCCAACCGTAGGTTTGTTGCCAGCACCCCTGGGAAGGACATGTCTAAGATCAAGTGCTTTGAGTGCAAAGGGATGGGTCATGTGAAGAATGAGTGTCCAAATCTACACCGGAAAAATAATATGGATGTCAGCTACTTGGTGTTTGATGAAGATGACTCTTTGTACTCGTCTGAGGAAGAGCAGGGAAAGATGGTGGAGACAAATAATGTGAATGCACTCTTAAGTGCTATTGACAGTGAGAGTGATGAAGAGTATGAGGTAGACCAAGCTGACTTGGCCACTCATGAAAATATTTTTTGCTATACCTCTGTGATTGCAGGTATGACTGGGAAGGTTACCACCTCTACCCCCTCTGCTGAGAAGGTGAACAAGAAGGACTTTGATGTTGTGATGTTGGAGCTGGAGAGGGCATTGAAGAAGGTGAAGGAGCTAGAGGCGATTGTCAACAAGGAAGACTCCGAGAAGGACTTTCTCAGAGATTCTCTAGCCAAGATGGAGGAAGGCTATGCTATGCGCACCAAGGAGCTTTATCAAGCAAAGGACAAATTGGATGTTGCAAATTGTCTGTTTAAAAAGCTTAACACTGGCACTTCTAAACTCGACTCTATGTTGAACTGTGTGAACACCAAGCATTTTGGTCTTGGCTTTAAGGAAACCTTTGATTCCGTTTACTCCGATTCTCTTAATGCTTGTCCTAAATTTGTGCGTGGTATTGACAAAATTATCATTGAATCTAATATGGCTAAGCCGGAGGATGCTCGAACATCCAAAGGAAACTTGGCCTCTACCTCGAATGTGAAAATTCTCAAACGCACTACTACGAATCCACAAACCAAAATTGCTTCTATGTCCACGATGACACCTATAACTAGCTCAGAGTCTACCTACAACAAGAAAAATTTCACTCGAAATGTCTCGAATCGATCCAAGACATCGAATCCTACCTCTACGTCTTCTGCTAAAGCTGGGTCGTCCGGCTCTACCACTCAGAGGAAGAAAAATGCTCTTGTCCATTATAAGAAAGTCTACGTGTGTGATTATTGTGGGAAGAAGGGACATATCAAACCTTTTTGCTACAAGCGTATTGATGACTTAAATATGCACGGTGTGAGGTTGAGACAAGTTTGGAGACCAATCTTGAAACCTATCCTTAGTCAAGCTAAACTAGTGTGGAAAGTCAAAGCAGCTCCTCCCACACCAGTGACAACAAAGAATAAACAAGTTTGGAGAAGGAGAGAAGAAGAAGTAAAATGCAATGTTGCATTCACTGTGGCTAAGGGCACTACAAAAGAGACATGGTATTTTGATAGTGGGTGCTCCCGACACATGACCGGCACCAAAGACTCTCTTATTGATTTTGTTCCACACTCTGGGGGTCCTGTTACCTACGGAGGGGGAGCAAAGGGAAGTATAGTGGGCAGTGGTACTCTTAATGTAAAAGGTCTACCCGCACTAAAGAACGTTTTACTTGTAGATGGTCTTTGTGCCAACCTTATCAGCATAAGCCAATTGTGTGATGATGAACTTAATGTGAAGTTCAACAAGGAAAGTTGTGAAGTATACAACGTAAAGGGGGAATGTATTCTCACTGCTGCCAAAGCAAGAACAACATGGTTCTATGTTGAACTACAAAGAACTACACACTAACAATCTCCCCCTTTTTGAGTCAACTTCATAAGTGGGGTTCGCAGAGCAACTCCCCCTCAAACTAGTATCATACTCAAAAAGTGAACGTATGACAAACATGCATATAATATATCATGCGAGCAGTAAAGCATAGAAAATAAGCAGTCATACGAATAAGGAACAGAGATAGCAAAATAATGTATTTGTTGAGTATTGCACTCGCAAGGGAATTCATCACGAATTTTCTGCCCCCAAGACGCCTCAACAAAATGGTGTTGTGGAGAGGAAGAACAGGACATTGCAAGAAATAGCTAGGGTGATGTTGGTGTCTGCGGGTATGGCAAAGGGGTTTTGGGCTGAAGCACTTAGCGCTGCTTGCTATGTGATTAATAGGATTAGCATTCGTGCTGGAACCCAATGCACGGCATATGAGCTGTTAACTTCCAAGAAACCAAATGTTGCTCATCTACGTGTGTATGGGTGCATCTGCTATATCTTGAATGATCGTGATGCCTTGAAGAAGTTTGAT
This sequence comes from Euphrasia confusa, assembly GCA_954870475.1. NCBI lineage: Eukaryota > Viridiplantae > Streptophyta > Magnoliopsida > Lamiales > Orobanchaceae > Euphrasia > Euphrasia confusa. Next base: position 27,472,496 of record OX940967.1, read on the forward strand.
CCTAAGTCTGACAAAGCTATCTTTGTTGGCTATGCCCTCAACAGTCATGCTTATCGTGTGTTCAACCTAAGAACTAAGACTGTGCAAGAATCCACAAATATCAAGTTTGATGAACATCATTTTCATGATCATCCTTCCAAGTCTACCTTGAAACAAAACGTGTCACATCCTGTTCTACCTCAAATGGATGTGTTGGTTGAGGGGGAGGTGAACCACGGCGAAGGAGTGGTCCTACCAGCTCCTGAAAATTCTATCTCTCACAACTCTGGTGACTCTACCTCCTCCGGTAATGGTGATGAGGATTCTGCTCAATCTACTGCCAACCCTGTTCTGGGTACAACGGGGGCATCTACTTCCACTGGGGTCCCTAACTCCGGTCCACCCGCATACATTCGAAAGAGACATCCGGATCAACAAATGATAGGAGATCTAAATCAAAGAGTTACTCGATCTACTCACTCTACCACCACCTTGCCCGCCACCTATCCTAACACACTTTCAAATTTGGCTTTTCTATCTCCCGATGTGGGCATTATGAGTTTTGTCTCTGAAATTGAGCCCAAGAATATTAAGGAAGCCATCAATGATGAATTTTGGATTGCGGCGATGCAAGAAGAGCTACATGAGTTCGAACGGAACAAAGTGTGGTCTCTGGTTCCTAGACCCAAGAATGTGAATGTGATTGGCACTAAGTGGATCTATAAGAACAAAACCAATGAATTCAATCAAATAGTGCGCAACAAGGCACGCTTAGTTGCTCAGGGGTACACCCAAGTAGAAGGAATTGATTTTGACGAAACCTTTGCCCCTGTGGCACGCATAGAGTCTATCAGACTACTTATTGCTGTGGCTTGCTACAAAAATATTCCACTACGGCAGATGGATGTCAAGGCAGCCTTTCTAAATGGAGTATTGGATGAAGAGGCCTATGTAGAACAACCCAAAGGCTTTGTGGATCCCCACAAACCAGACCATGTCTACCTACTACACAAGGCACTATATGGTTTGAAGCAAGCACCTCGTGCTTGGTATAGCTGCTTGACGGAATTTTTGTTGAATTTTGGCTTCACTCGTGGTAATGCCGACACTACGCTCTTCATAAAGATAGTCAAGACCGAGATGCTCATTGCCCAAATCTATGTGGACGACATTGTGTTTGGTGCCACCCATGACCGTTTAGTCAAAGAATTCACTGAGGCTATGGCCTCATCGTTTCAAATGAGCCTGGAGGGAGAACTAAGCCACTTTCTTGGTCTTCAGATCTCGCAACGACATAATGGCATCTTCGTTTCTCAGACTAAGTATGCCATCAACATGTTGAAGAAATTTGATATGGCAGATGCTAAACACATGAAGACTCCTATGGCTACCACTGACAAGTTAAGTAAGGCAGAGAATGGCAAGGATGTTGATATCTCCACCTACAGGTCTCTCATTGGAAGCTTACTCTACCTCACAGCCACCCGGCCAGATATTATGTATAGTGTGTGCCTCTGTGCCCGCTACCAAGCACAACCCAAGGAAGAACATCTTGCTGTCGTAAAGCGTATCCTTAGATATGTTGCCGGGTCTACCAACCTTGGCCTATGGTATACTAAAGAAACTTCTTCTTATCTTGTTGGTTTTGCAGATGCTGATTGGGGGGGTGACAATGATGAAAGAAAGAGCACTAGTGGTGGATGCTGCCTATTGGGAAACAACTTGGTCTCATGACATAGCAAGAAACAAAATTGCATTGCTCTCTCTACCGCTGAGTCGGAATATGTGGCTGCGGGTAGCTGCTGCACCCAGCTGTTATGGCTACAACAAATGCTTGCGGATTACCAAATCGAGAGCACACCACTAACCTTGTTCTGTGACAATGAGAGTGCTATAAAGATAAGTCAGAATCCAGTACAACATTCAAAGACCAAGCACATTGACATCCGACATCATTTCATTCGAGACTTGGTTGAACGGGGTAAGGTTGTAATGGAACATGTTCCTACCGAGAAACAACTCTCAGACTTCTTCACCAAACCACTTGCTTCGGAAAGATTTTTGTTTCTAAGGAATTCTCTCTGCATGGCTGCGTTTTGAAGGGTAGTAGGCCGCAAGTGGCTACCTCCACCCACAGTCGTTTATTTTGTCAATGGAACCATGAGGTAGAGCAAGGTGAGGTTTGTAGTTGACAGTTGCAAAGTGACGTAGTATTTGGACATACTGTTCTTTAAATATTTATATAAGCAATTCATTGGAGTGAACTTAGTTTGCTCTATGTCTAGCAGGAAAAGTCGGCCTAAAGATTTCCTCGATGGATCGGGTCTTGACTGACTTGGTCTTCGGGCAAATGCAAAAGACATGGTCTTATACATATAATGGTGAAAACACAAAAAAAGACATAATGAAACACCATCTATAACACCCCTCCGATTGGGTACTAATAAGCCTGCTCTATGCTTGAAAAAGCTAAAGAAATGGTCGTGATTACACGTTGAACTGGCCAAAATAGCAATACCGTCCATAAAGCACTGTCACTCTACCTCCAATAACTCTACTTAATGTTCTTTCCAGCGATTTTGATTCACTGTGTGGTGGTACGTATGTTCACCTTGTGTGTGCTTACTATGCCTTTAACTGAATTTCATTTTTATTTGCAGAATTCTTCAGAAAACCGAAGTATGCTTGTTATACCTTGAAGCGCTCATGTAGGCTTTGTTGGTCAAGACAATTTTTGTGAATTTTGAAATCTGGGTATTTCTTTGTAGGTCTATGTGGAATTACACCTACTCTACGTATATGGCTTTGAGTTCTCATGATAAACTGTCTGTCTCACGTGCTACTCTTTGTATTTTGTACTCTTTGCTGACTTTTCACATAGTTTTGGTGTCCTACCCACAAGGGTCTGTGGTGTGCGTGCTTTGGTTTGTTAATTAATGCATGTGCAGATGTGCAGAATCAAATGAAGGGTCGTGTTATGTGTACTCCTGCGTGTTCCACTGCCTGTACTGACACGTTGGATCATTATCCGTGTACACTGTCCCTGGTCAACGGCCCGTCATACCTTCAACATTTATCTCCTTTGCGTTTGGCCATCCTATATTCAAGGGTTATAGCAAATACAGACTTTTATATATCTTCTCTTGTTATTCCCTAACCCACCGCTGTTATTCGTATTTTCTCTTTGAGTTTCATGTTACAGGTCCACGAATGACTCAGTTATACCACTCCAATCACTATCTATTCAGCTCCACGTCTCCCTACTTGACCTACGAATCACACATCAGTTATTCTATGTTCGCTCAACGCTGACTTACTTTGTGTACACGTGGTTAAATCTGGGCCGCAGAAGTTGAACCGCTACAGTTTCCCTATAAATACCCCCTCCCACCAAACACATAGTACACCTATCACTACGTGTTTTCGAGAGCGATATCGTATCTTCAAGCCGTTCTTGTTGTCTACGCAGAGATTCATATTGTCTACCCAGAATTTTTACTCTTCTCCCTTCGCATACTCCCTTACATCACGCATCACCAACTATGCCTACCTTTGAAACTCCCGAATTTTACGCAGCACAAATCATTGAACTCAACGCCCAGCTAGTCGTCCTTGAAAAACAATTTGATGAGGAAGAGGATTTCTCTAAGGCAGAACCCATTGGAAATCAAATCTCTGATCTACGTAAGATCATCACTGAGCACAAAAGAAACAAATTTCTGGCTGAAAAAGAAATTGCACGCATAGCCAAAGAGAAAAAGGCTGAGGAAGAAAGGCTCGAGGCTCTACATTTATCTCCGGTGCTGAAGGAGAGGTTCAAGAGCTTCAACGCGATGTTCGACGAGATTCACAAGGCGCAGAGTACCTGGGTGGTCAGCGACGAGCAGCTGCAGTCGGAGCTGAGGATATCGATAGCGAATATGGTGATTCCGGCGTACAGGTCGTTCCTCGGGAGGTACAGTCAGACCTTCACGCCGGGGAGGCAAACGGAGAAGTACGTCAAGTATCAGGCGGAGGATATTGAGACGTATATCGATGAGCTGTTCGATGGGAGCGCGGCTCCGGCGGGGAGAAAGTGGACGTGAAACGGCAACTAGTGTGTGTGGATTAAAGCTGTGTGTATATATTTATAAAAAAAAAACAATGTTAATTTTGAGAATAATTTCTTCATCATCACAATTGGCGTGTTTTGCTCTTTGTTTCTCGTCAGTTTCCATTTTTTCATTTGTTGAGAAACTAATTTTTCCGAACGATTCACTAAGTTCATTTTCTTTGATTACAGTGAAATTTATCACATATACCCAAGAGATGAATGCCCAACAAAATGTATAAAAGATGACTACATCATAATATTGAAGTACATAACTACTTGTTGCTATTGAGTTCGTTGAGCTCATCACGAATTCAACATGTTATCATGCGGATGAAATAATCTGATGAGGTTTAAATTATTTATGTTTTCGCTTAAACTAATTAAAAAAAAAAAAAAAACTGGTGATCGATCACGAACACTTACAAGGAATCTGATTTGACCCTATAAACTTGTAAGCACCGACTTTAGAACACGATGCTATTGTTGGTTGGCCTTTATACTTGATGTTAAGCCCTGACATCTCTATGTCCTGGCACGGCTTGCTTCCGCTACAATCAATCTTCACCGCAACCGCTCCGTTTGAGCTGCCTCGTACATCTATGAACTTCACATTCTTTAACTGAACAGCCGACTCAACCTGCACCACTCAACACCGCACATATAATTATTAATCATATATATGTATACAACACGAGTTGTCGGTTTACGTACGTTTGAGCAATTATTATGGTTCGGGCAGTAGTGTTGATCGATGACGATTGGGTGATTAACGTTGTTCATTACAATGTGCTGGAATGTGACGTCATGTACAGTGCTGCTAGACGGGGAGTTCTTCCCTGTTGTCTTAATCCAGACACCATTTTCCGTGTTTGTCAGTTTGCAGTTAGTGACATTGATCTTACTCACATCCTGCTCTCCAGAATACTCCCCTAGGCTCCCGATGCTGAACCCGTGTCCGGGCCCACAGGATACCTCGGTGATCTCGACATCGGACGATCCGTCCCCTATGGACACGCAGTCGCCCCCGGTGGTAGCTATCGCCGAGTTTAGGACACTGATGTTGGAGGATCGAGCGATGTGGACCCCGTTCGTTTGGGGGCCGTTCCCGGGGGAGATTATGATTATCGTCAGGTTGTTCATTCTCCCTCGCCGAGAGTCGTGAATTCTCACGTTGCTGTCAATGAGCTTTATGTTGCTGATTTCAGAGTTGAACACATTCACTAGAGATAACGACTGCAAAAATAAATTGGTTAATTAATTTCGAGTCTTCCATTGATCGATCGAGCTGAGTAATCAAAACTACTTGTGTACGTTCGGGGTTTGAGAAAAATGCGAGGCCCCGTTTCCGTCGAGTGTGCCGAATCCGTCGACTGTTAAACCATCGACCTGAGTGAATTTAATCCAGGAGTCTGAATTAGGGACTTGTGGAAAAGCCTTGAGTAGTCCGTTGACCGTGAGGGTTGTTTTCCCGTTGCAAGGGCCTCTAAACGTTGCCTCGCTTAGGTAGTAGGTTCCCGGTGGGATAAGAACTACACCGTTTTTAGTCGCACAAGCTTTCTTCCATGCATACGAGAAAAACTGCATCCTCAATCACACATACTGAGTATCAATGTCAAGAGTTGTTAGCTCTGACTACTTGAATTGAGATCATAAAGTCCGAAGTTCAACCAAAGACATTGCAATTTACAGTTAAAAAAATGGTCAACAATAATTTATATAATTATAAAAAAATAACTAAAATAAATCATATGTATTTGATAGTAAAAAATGATCAAAGTTAACTAGATATGACCATTTCTTAAGGTCGGATGAAGTATTATTTATATAAGCGCGTATGTATACCTTTTGGTTATCGGTTAATTTGACACTTGAGATAGCGCCATAATCGGAGACATTGAAAATTTTATCGGGTTGGCTATCGACGAGACAAAACATGATCGTAATAAAACCGATGCATATGACGCTGCTGCAATGTTTTGAATCCATGAGAGTACAAGTATTATTTTAATTTCTTCAATTCGTGTTGTTTTGAAATTAGATACGGAGTACATTATATAAACACACATTTAATGGAAAACACACACACATTTAACGCAAAAAAGGAAAAACAGTTTTCATTGATGAATTCATGGTTACACAAGTTACAATTACATAATTACCAGGGCCGTTTATTAGCGTTAAAATCATTAATTAGTTCTTCAAAAACTTTATAGTAAAACATTTAGAATAATTTAGAATAACAACAGGACCATTTTTTTCTTTAGCTTGAATTCTTTAAAAAAATTCAAATCAATGTATAATGCATTTCATCTATATTAGACTCCTCGTTATTCTTTACAATTTATTAGCGATAAAACAAATTTTTTATTAGCGCTAAAATAAAAAAATTATGATAAAAATAATCTTTTTAAACAAATTTTTTTAAAAATATTTCATAAAATAAAGATTAGCCCAACAAGAACTTATTAGCACAAATACAAAATTTTGTTAAACATTTTTTAAAAATATTCCATAAAACAAAGATTAGCACAACAAAGACTTTATTATAAAACAAATTTTTATACTCCGTAATAAAAAGGATTTTATTAGGGCTAAAATAATTTTTTTAATAGAATCTATGAACAATTAAGCCCAAAAATTTTAGGAGCCCTGCACAACATAAAGCACCTGCACAACATAAAGCACTTGTTAATAGCCGGCACTGATAATTACTACTCATATATTTACCGTATATATATTTACTACTCATGATAACATATATATTTAATCCATGTTTTTGAACCTACCGTACCCTAAGCCCAATTCAAATTATATTCAACATTATCCGTACAGAAATCCTTGGGCAAGATCTTTATATTTGGGTACGTAATTGTTTATATATAATGCCGCAAATCAAGGTTTAGTTTTGTGGACGGGAAACATTCAAAGGATAATTAATAATTATCCTAATTAAATTTCCAATTAAATTATAGGAGTACTCTAAAACGTAAAGAAAAATTTAATTATTTTGATACATAAGATCAATATCTCAGCTCGTAAAATCAATTAATTCAATTTCCCCTCAAAATAATATGTATAAATAATTAAACAAATTAAAATCACAGATTTGTGTTCATAGGTTTTTCTTGATCAGTCGATCGCAAATGAAATGGGGTATTATTATTGCCGATGCTTCGGTAGAGATAAGAAGCATGTAAAGGATCAACAAGCCCTTGATGTTATAATATCCGATAAATCTCCAGGTACGTAATTATTAATGAAAAATTATTATTATATTATTTGTTATGTTTATAAATGTTACATGATCATGTTTCTCAACGTATTGATTGATCCACGATTTTTTTATACTATATATCTGAATGTTTGTGTCGTTGTACGTTCTTAATTCGCCGAATCATTTTGTTCGTGTTGGAAAAAATGTTTTGCAGCTGTTTTTGCGATGAATGAGAAATTGGAGCGTAAGTCGAACGCACCTGCCGAGTCGAAGGACATTCACGCCAGCCCCAAAACTAGCGCCACGACGTTTTCTTACCGGGAGCTCGCGACTGCAACGAACAATTTCAGGCAAGAGTTTCTCATTGGAGAAGGCGGTTTTGGGCTTGTGTACAAGGGAAAACTAGAGAGGACTGGCCAGGTAAATCTTATATATACTACCTCTGTCCCATAGAAACATGTGAGAAAAAATGTATCTGTTTTTCTACTTTTCTAGTATTCTTGATCAAATATTGATCAAGTTTAATGTGGGTGTTATTATTAAGGTAGTAGCGGTGAAGCAGCTAAACCACTTGGGTTCGCAAGGCGATAAGGAGTTCTTGGTGGAGGTTCTCATGCTGTCTCTTCTTTGTCACCCGAACCTCGTCAATTTAATCGGCTACTGTGCCGAGGGAGAACAGCGCCTTCTCGTCTACGAGTTCATGTCTTCCGGATCTCTAGAAGATCACCTTCACGGTATAGATAAATTCCGACTCAAACTTTTGAGTTAATAAAACTAATGGATAAATTAATTAAAGTTTATGGTATTAATTTATAGAAGTTTTACTGTATGTATCTTATTTAATCGTGTGTGATGAATGTACGATGATCCAGACCTTAAACCGGCGGTTCAGCCGTTGGATTGGGACGCGCGGATGAGGATAGCAGCCGGTGCCGCCAAGGGGCTCGATTTCCTGCACAACGGGGCCGACCCTCCGGTCATATACAGGGACCTAAAATCAGCTAACATATTGTTGGACAAAGAGTTCAACCCGAAACTCTCCGATTTCGGGCTTGCCAAGTTCGGCCCGGATAACGATAAGTCGCACGTCTCGACTAGGGTCATGGGCACAGAGGGATACTGCGCGCCTGAGTACGCTGGAACCGGAAAACTCACGGTGAAGTCGGATATATACAGTTTCGGGGTGGTGTTGTTGGAGTTGATCACGGGTCAGAAGCCGTTGGAGATGACTCGTCGAATCGGAAAACATTCGCTCCTGGAGTGGGTAAAAATCCTATGTTATCTGTGTGCTGTTACTGCAGTAAAACCTCTATAAATTAATACTCTGTAATATATATATTTTTTTTGTAGGCGCGACCGGTGTTGAAAGATGATCCGAAGAGCCTTGCACGCGTGGCGGATCCGCTTTTGAGAGGGCAATTTCCGCAGGCGAGCCTGTGTAGGGCGATGGAGGTGGCGATTATGTGTGTGCGTGAGGATGCGCAGTCGAGACCCAGCATGAAAGACGTGGTGAACGCCATGGATTTTTTGACATGTCAGCACTTTGATCCGAATGCGGAAGGGAAGGACACGAGTCCAAGGGAGAGACAAGGACAAACGAAAGTTGACAGTAACCTCGGTATCGAGAATTCGTTGGAAAAACGGCTGTTGAGCAAAAACAATAGGGAGAGGCAGCTTGCGGTTGCTGAGGCTAAGTTGTGGGGGGAGAGGTGTAGAGACAAGAGGCGACAGGGTTTGCAAAGTGATACTGATGACTTGAGTCGGTGAATTTTTCTTGTTTTTGTTCTGTGTTGTGTGCGTGTGTTGTTAGCTGATAGGTAGGGGCCGAGTTTTTCCCGAATTGCTGAAATAATGGCGATGAACACTTTGTTCTTCGATGGGAATTTGTTGTACCGAGATTTTTGTTGTCTTATTTGTTCGTCCCTAAAACACGATTTGAAATGTGAAATCTACATCCATGATTCTTGCTCCAAGACAAGCGTATAGTAGTTTGCCATGCCTCAAGGCCACAACACACAATACAGAGCTAACACACTGGCTCTCATTGAAAATACAAAAAAGCTCCCACAACACACAAAGAGCTAAACAAAAAAAATAAACACGGGCAGTCGAAAAAAAAACACTAAAAAGAAGGTCCTACCGGGAGTCGAACCCAGGTCGCTGGATTCAAAGTCCAGAGTGCTAACCACTACACCATAGAACCTTGGATGAAAGATATTGCAATAAATCTAAATTTGTATACTCTGTAGTTAGGTGTAATTTGTTAAACTGGAAATTTGCAACAGTATATACGCGACTTCCTTAACCACTGCACAACACTGCACGAAAGGAAACCTGAGAGGATAATTTCTCTCTCTGTAAATTACGTTAAAGGACATTGATAGAATAAGCGAGGTCAGTCACTATATAAATCTGTGACAGTAATTGTGTCTTCTCAATTTCGGCGCACGACGTTACAAATTTTCTTCTCTTTGATTTTTCCTTTTTCTTTTTTTTGTTACGATTTGGGAAAATGACAGAGATTTCATCACCGACCAAGTTTGATTTTTGATTTTTGATTTTTGATTTTTACGAAGTCCGAGGGGAGACAGAAATTTAGAGTTGATCCAGCTGCTCGGAGATGAAATCCCCTCTCGGGAAACTGAGGAAATTGGGGCTGAGCAGGAGCGAGCCGGAGGAAAACTGGGATCACCATATTTCGGCGCATACAGATGGCTTGATTCAAGCATCCAAGGTGCGTCTTGTTTGATTACCGTGTTCATTTTATTGCTGTGTTTTTTTCTCTAGTTCTACAGGAAACTCTGTAATGATTAATTGAGGGTTTAGGTCACTCTATGCTTGTTAATTGAGGGCCTAAGCCATTGAGTTATTGGGCGTTTATGAGCGAATTAGTTTGTCTAGCAAAATTTTCAGACACTGTACATAAATACAATTCCAGTGAAATGGGTTCGATTTTATCCGTATGAATTGCACATTAGTTGCTGAAAGTGATTTTATGGGTATTTAGATACTTTTTTTTGTTTGCTGTGTTGCTTCTGCAGGATATGAAAGACATGAGAACATGCTATGATGGCTTACTCTCTGCGGCTGCTGCAACAGCAAATAGTGCTTATGGTACGGTTTTCTTTTAAGACATGGGTTGGTTGAAGCTATTGCATTTGAATACTGAAATCTTTAGTTTTTTTTTGGATGTGCCTCGTTTACGGTTACAGAGAAGCTCTTAATGGTTTTGATATCTGCTGCCTCGCTTACGAATTCTAGGATTTTTTTTTGTTAAAATTTGAAGCTCATTAGCACACTTTATTGGAAGTTTGACAATCTTGGATGTGCCTCCTTTAAGGTCAACCTTATTGTGTTTGCTTACAATGAGTTCATAAACTTTGCTTACAAAACTTGTTCGATAATTCTGGAAATGTATTGGGATTGGTAAACACATTAAGTTACGGAAAAAATTGCAAATGTGTGATATAAAAGATGGGAAAGTAGTAGAGGTTCCAGTATCTACGGTAGAAGTTACCTCAGTTGTAATTTCTTGAAATGGCCTTATTGGAATTGGATTAACTATATGTTTATCCTATTCATCTCTATCAGGTGGAAAAAATGATGAGTGGTTAGTGTTTTTGGCCCATGTAAATGAGCAAACCTGTTCCAAAAGTATGAAATGCTTTGTATAGGAACATCCATCATCATTTTAATGATTTTTCAAATTCTGCAAAATATAAAAAATATAAAATGGAAGTGTTTAATTTGTCTTAAAAAAATGGTAGGGGAGAGATTTAAGGTACTGTTGCAGTAATGTGCATCCATAGATGTATAATTATCCTTAAAAAAAGGCTTCAAGTTCCCATCTGTTTGAAAATTGGAGAATGTAATATGTAAAATTGGAAGAGGGACAAGAGGCAATTTAAGTGGTCCGGAGGGAAAGTATCTAGTCAATTTTGATTTAAGCCAAACCATCATCTTCTAGGATCTAGTTTATAGATTATCACTCTATACGTCTTACTAAGCACCTCTTGGATATGTTTTTATGTGACACGAGACAGTATTCTTCTTTCAGAGTTTTCAGAGTCATTGCTGGAGATGGGTAATTGTCTATTGGAGAAAACTGCGGTGCATGATGATGGAGAATCTGGTAAGTGAGCAAGTTCCTTCTACTTGCAGAGGTTTTCTTTACATTGACTGAAATTTAAGTGATGTTGCGATTACTGTCTTCATCAGTTGAACACTTTGACTATAAAATTATTCAGTGTTTCTGTATGAGGTGGGTCTGCTTAATTAATGATTAAATACCTAATTAAACTAACTAAATGAAACTTCTCCTAGATTATTTACATTTACACATCATTTTTTGACTGATCCAAAGTCGAGTTTGAGCTTTGAGTTATATCCAATTTTTTTTAAACGACTGAGCTCAGAAGTTTTTTTCTGTATCATGGTGTATCATTGATACATCTGAAGCGAATTGAGTACAAGCCATGCAGATTTGATTCCATCACCATTTGGAAACCAAAGTTAACTGTGGCTTATTTCCTAACCATGTGCAGGAAATACATTGTCACAGCTTGGAAGAGTACAGTTTGAGCTTCAGAAACTTGTAGATACCTATGTTAGTGATTATTGTCTTGTCAATCATTAGTATTTCCTTGAATACTTCAGAACTTGGTTGTAATTTTGTTCATTTTTTTGTTTTTCATTTCAGAGGTCCCAAATAGTCATGACAATTACACACCCATCGGAGTCTCTGCTAAGCGAGCTACGAAAAGTGGAGGTTCAAACACAATGTCATTCGTTTATTGATGTTGTCTGTGACTAATTATACTAAGCCTCAAGGCCCTCAACGCATTGCACATTCTATAACATGCTTAATGCTTTGTTTGCGTGTTTGTGTTTTGTGTTTTTGTTGTTTTTTATGATTAAAGCACATGTTTAATGTATTTTTTGAAATGATTAAAGCTGTTAAACACTTCTGCTCTTTGATGCGGGTAAATCATTCTGGTTGAATAGCTTTGTTATAATTTGCAAGTAGATCTCTTGGTGGGGCCTGTTTTGATCTATTTCTGGCAATGACCTTTTTTTTTGCTGGTGCAGGAGATGAAATTGCAATGCGATGAGAAAAAGTATACATGCTTTATTTTCCCACTCTCTTTTAACTCGAGATATTTTTCCTTGTGTTATATTAATTTAATCATATACATGAATTGCAGAGAAATGTTCGAGTGCATGGTGGGACAATTGAGAGAAAAAGGAAAGTCAAGACATGGGAAAGGAGAGACCTTTACTTCCGAGCAACTACAGGCAGTTCGTGAAGAATACGATGAGGCAGCTAGGCTATGTGTTTTCCGTGTAGCATCATTGAAGCAAGGACAATGCCGGAGCCTACTAACACAGGCAGCCCGTCATCATGCAGCACAGGTCTTTTATTGTACTTTTGCCTTTAAGGTTGATCTATAACCTTTCCAGTTTTTAATGTGTTTCGTGAATTTTTTCCTCTCATTTCTGAAAGCGCAGTTAAACTTTTTCCGGAAAGGACTCCAGTCTCTTGAAGCTGTTGAACCACATATTAGAAATGTTGCAGAAAAGCAGCACATTGACTATCAGTTATCCGAATCGAATGATGGTGAAGAAGGTGGTGATGAAGAGAACAGTTTTGTGACTAATGGAGATGGAGAATTAAGTTTTGAATATGGCCAGAACAAAAAGGAGTCGGAAAATTCTAGTGCTGTGAGGAACTCTATGGAGGTGAGCCTTTTTAGTTTACGTCTTTGGTATAAATCACTAAGTATTAAAGGGAAACTTGTCATTTAATCATCTCTCTCAAGATTATTAGTCTGAAACTCCAACAAAAGATATTCCTTGGTAAATAATCATTTTTCTCTACCAGCTGATTATACTTGAAACCCAAAATTTCTGACTAAATTAACCCTTAATCCCCATCTGATTTGTTCAATGCTTAACTGGTTATGCAAGGGCATGCTGCCCGATTGGAAGATTTGACCCTTATTTCTCTCTCTTTGGACTATTTGTCCTATAAACTATAAATTTTGTACTTTTTATGGGGAACCCTAAGGTTAACGCAGTGAGTTCTAACTTCTAATAATGGATTCAGTTATTTGGTTTTAAACTTTAAATTGTTTTATATTCTTTATAGTTGTAGAAATGATACTTATTTGGTTTCTAAATCATTTGTAGTTGGATCCACCGAGCGGTCCAAGTCAACAATTTCCGCAAGTAAAAAACACAGAGGTTCAAATAAATCAAGGGGATCAAACGTACACCCGGCAGAATAGAGCAGTCAGTCACTCTGCTCCATTGTACGCGGAAAAGTCCGACCCTTCAGATAGAACAAGAGAAATGCGAACGTCCGTGCAGAAATTTAGCAGACATGTGCTGCCCACGCCAGACAGTGCAAAGGGTTCAACAACCAGTTCCATACCCCCTTCAAGTAGTACCACCACAGTACCCAGTGGTGGGACCCACTCCAGAAATCAATGGCATTCATCTCCTCTGGACATTGAGAATAGCAGCAGGAAGCATTTTCTCCCATTACCCCGTCCTCTGACCGAGGTGGCGAATACCAAGCCATTGGATGCGCAGATCAAGAGGCAGGCTTTTTCCGGCCCAATAGTTAGCAAGCCATCATCATCTAGCAGTAAGGCACTTGTGCCCACTGGTGAAGATTCCGCAATACACAGTCGGCCCTCGCCTTTGAATGTGTCTCTCAATGCCCCACCTCCCCTTGTGTCCTCACCCAAGATAAGCGAGCTACATGAGCTTCCCAGGCCACCTGATTCTTTTGGATCCAAGTATATGCGCTATGGGGGGAGACTTGAACACTCAGCCCCCTTAATTAATCGGAATAGAGAAGCATCTCCGACGAATAGGAGGAATCCTTTAAGAGAAGGGTCTCCACTTCCACTCCCGCAACTAACTGTTTCTAGAAGTTTTTCCATACCCACTAGTAGTCATAGGACAAGGGTTTTCAGTACGGGCAAGCTGTTGGATTCTTCTCAGATTTTGAAGAAGGCAGCAGAAGAAGGCCCTTCTCCTCCGCTAACACCTATATATCTATCGAACATGAAATAACTGAGCTTTGCGGATGAATAAGAAGAGGTAAATTGAAAAATGTCTTCTAGTTTTAAGCAGTCATTTAGGTTATCGAACATGCCATTAATTATGGGTATGGATTGATGCAGGTGGCAGCTGAAGGAAGTAGAGCGGTGAATTTCGACTATTGGCAGTGTTTTGGCTTTTGATGCATACTGTATTTTTTTGGCAGCTTGTTTGCTGGATACAAGAAGTGCTGTGTAAATATAGTCTGTGTTGTCCTCCTTGTATTACCTTCAATTTGAGTTCGTTTTAGCTGCATATGTTTTGACTAGAAAAAAGCAGTTATAAACAGAAGGGGTGATGAAATTGAACACACATTAATCATTTAAACATAATATAAGTATTACATAAACTGATGCTCATTGAAATGAGAAATTATAATGTGAAAATTTCATAGGTGATTGAAAAAATATGCTTGTTATTATTCTGTAATATGGAAAATGAAAGTCCAAAAACAAATTCTATACAAATTTTCAATGTACTAACGCAATTATAACTTTTGTCCCATAGCAAGAAATTGTCGTAATTCTTTTATAATTTACAAAGAAGCTGCAACAATAGAGTATACTGTACTCCTTATATTTCAGAAAAACATTAACACTTCTTTACAAAATATAAATATTCACATAATATAAAAAAATAGTCTTATTATAATTTACTTACAAATGAGCTTGGACAAGGGAGCTTCATATATTCTCTATATTTCAAAAAAATACACACACTTTCTTCACAAATATAATGATTCACAAAATACAAAAAAATGGTCCTATTTTTCTAGGATTGAAGGAGTAATTACTTCTTTTTTGTTCTATATGAATAATTATCATTTTTTTTTTCATCTCTTTAATATTAACAATTACTTTAATTTATTAATTAAAATATACATGTTAATTTGATTTTTTTTTGTCAAAAATGTATGAAATATTATTTTGAAAATAAATAAATTTAAACTCGAACCCGCTATTAATCGACCAACAATGCAACAAGGGTACATTTCATATGAGTATGACCCGGTTAACTTAACTATGGAACCAGCGTTTCAGGGTCTATAGCTCTCGCACACGCAAAATCACAGTTTAGGTATACTCGGAAAGCACATAATATTGCCGGTGCCGGACGGCCATCATCATCGTCATCAGGGCTGAGAGAGAGAGTGAGAGAGAAATCTGAAATCAGCAATCGATCGTTTTGGGATTCGTAATTGAGTTCTGGCGCAATGGCAGCCCTAATTTACCAGTTATTCTCATCGTCGGCGCTGCTGTCGCAGGGGCTATACCACCTCATCTCCACCACGAAGAACCACCTCAAATCCCCCCGCGATTACGCCGCCAAACCCTACCACCCCTTCCCCAACACCACCCACCACCTCAGATTCCTCCGGCAACTGCAACTCTTCCTCATCGCCGTCTGCCTCTTCATCTCCCTCGTCCACCAGCTCCTCGTCTCCTCCTACGCCGATCCGCTTCTCAAAGGCCGCACCCCCGTCCACCTCTTCACCTCCCTCCAGTCCGCCGCCATTCTCTTCTCCTTCCTCCTCCTCTCCCTAGCCCTCCTCCTCTCCGACGCCACCTCCCTCCTCCCTCTCCCCTCCGATCTATTCTTCGCCATCGCCTCCGCCCTCTTCTTCCTCCAGTACTCCCTCTCCACCTCCTCCTCCGCCGTCCAGACCTCCGATCTCCAAGCCCACTGCGCCTCCATCTCCGCCCGCATCTCGGCGCTCTCCTCTGTTCTCTGCCTTGCCCTCGCCTGCTGCCCCAGGCTGTTTGTTGCTGACGTGGCCCTCGGCGCCTCCTTCTGCTTGCAGGGACTATGGGCTTTGCAGACTGGGCTTTCCCTCTACGTCGACGCCTTCATCCCGGAGGGATGCCACAAGCTCCTAGACGTGGTCAGCGGCGTTGAAGGCTCCACCAAGTGCGATCTTGAAGACTCCAAGCTAAGGGCAGTGGCCATTCTGGATTTTGTTTTCGTACTTCACGTTTTTTTCGTGCTGCTCATCTTCTTGGTAGTCTACAGTGTTCTTGCCAAGTCTTTGGGTATTCGCAGCAGATGTGGGTCCTATGAGACCTTGCCCAGTACGGCTGTCGACTCTAATCACATTCAGTTGAAGGCTATTGCAGGCACCCAGGCCTAACAACCATTGTCGCTCTCTTACCTTTTACTGTCGAATGCTTAGGTATCTCTGCTCTTGCCTGCTTTTGTCTTCCATATTTACTTGCTCGTATGGTATATGGGATGGAAGCTTTGTATCTGGCTGGATAGGGAGTTTTTTTGTATGTAGAGGAAAAGTTCGCTTATGTAGTGATGTGATATGAAACTAAATTTCACTGCGGGCTCTTGTTATTTAGCGTCTTTACTTCTGTTTTTAAGTTGCAATGCACGGCCAGGCATCTTATTCTCTTAGTTTTCTATGTGATTTCCTTGCAATGATATGGCGAATGTTTTTTTTAACAGTTGTTAGTCCGCAAACAAAGCTTTACCATATCGACATACGTATATGTTACTGTATGTGTGGATCATTTTCATAAGCTATTAGTTGGATTGATTTGCAGTAGTAGAGATACTTTTGCATTGATTCCTTGTGCATTAGTGCCTTCTTCCTGATTTTTGTCTTCCTTTTTTGTGTGCGTGAAGCATTTGCTTGCGATAAATGCGTCTTCTCATTGTCTTATCAACTGATACGTGGGCATTCGAACAAGTTATCAGGAAGAAACCCCCGCCTTGAGTTCACTGCTAAAAAATGAGTCAGTTTTCCTTAGTTTTGTCTAAATGAATTAAGTTTATTACTTAGAAAATGGAAAGTATTGCATTTATTTTATGTTTAGGGGTGTTCTTCGAGACCAAATTTTGTCATCATTCAAGCAATACTTGAAAGGTGATATTGACGAAACTATAGTCCATTTCTCCTGGTGTGAGGTTCTCTGTTGGGTCGTTGTGTGTTTATTATATGCAAGGGACACCCTCTAATTTCTGCTATGATGGGCTAATGCTGTACACAGAAGTAGCCAATAAGGTTCTTAAAGAATGATAACCATGGATACATAGTCAATCTGAAACAAGGATCAGACACTTGTCTTCCAATATTTTGGTTGTCCATATGATATGACTTTCTTATGCTTATGTGTCGAGGGAATGGATCCATCTGAACATCAGTTTTCTTCTTCTTTTCGTGTGCTTTCCCCACATTCACTCGATGGATCAGACACTTGTCGGTGCAGGTTGATTTTGAGCTTCTCCATCAAAACTAGGCTTGTTAACTTTGACTTTGTCTGCTTGAATAATGAAAACTTTACCTTGTTATACTATGGTTGTGAATGTTTGATTGATGGTAGATATTGTATTGTCACTATGTTATGATGCAGTAAGAGTGATCACTCTTCTAAATGTTCAATTTGATGGTGCAGCAAGAGTCCTCACTCTTAGAAAATAAAATATATTTACGTCTTTAAATAAAAATAAACTAGTATCTTATAAAATAAAAAAAAAAATCGACAATTTGATAATGCATACAAATTACTTCATGTTCAATAATGTCATGTGTCATTCGGAAATTACCTTGGAAACAATGCATACTTTTCTTTTTAGTCAATTCCTTAAAACAATGCACTATCTATAAATGGAATGTATTTTCACAACTTTATCTTCTCAATATACATTTATTTACTCTTATACCACTACTTTTACAACTAATTACTTTATTACTTACTAATCAATATCTATTATACTCCTACTTTATATTATAAAACAACATAAAAAATCAATTTTTCTTAATTCACGTGCAAAATTCATTATTAATTTGATTAGGAATTAGTCACTTCAACAACTTTCCTTCACCATTTGTTTGCACGGTCAAAGTGCACAAATATTAAAAAAAAAAAAATTATTGACAAAGTTAGACTATAGTGTAACAATAAACATAAATTTTTTATTGAAATATTATAAAGTTTTTCATAAATTGAAAATTCTCTCTTCCATAGTTGTTTGATACACGAACACATTTTTTAATTAACATCTCACCCACCCGATTGAGGAGTCAAGAATTAGGTGGGAGTGAAGTTTCTTGTCTTTTTCATTTTATATACTCTCTCACTCTCATAATGCAACAATTTCTTTTTGAGATGTTTTAAGATAGTTGATAAAAAAATATATATACTAATTTTTTCATATTAAAATATTATTTTACCTTTACTTTATCCACTCACACCTACTTTAATTTTTAACTTTAAATATATTTTTATTTTTTACTTTTTAATTAAAAATTCAAAAAATAACATTTTTTTAATCTCCACCCACAAAAAGTATGACATCGATTGTAATATAAAAAGAGTATACTTCTGTAAACAATGAGTTTTTGTGTCAAAATTACAACCACACAAATTCACTTTATAAAAAATTTAATTACAACCACACAGATTTAGTTTTTGGAAAATTAATTTGCGGGGCAATTGTGACCTTTCCCGTTGAGTACTTTATTCTTCAACGTTATTTACTCTTTTCTTTACGGAAATCAAAATTTACCACTTTCCCTCAACAAATTGCAGCTTCCTCCAGGTCCAACAATGGTGGTGCTGCACAGTGACGAACCAGAAAACCAAATGGATCCCGATGGCGGTTATCCTCTCCGGAGGACCAGCGCGAGAATCAAGAAGCTCGAGACTAAGAATACCTCCATTGATAAAAGGCCAGCTCCCGTGCCCGACCAGAAGGACCGCACGGCGAAAAAAATGAAGATCGAGAAGCTTCCTCAGCTCGACGGCGTGGTTGATGACGTCATAGGAACTTCTGGGAAGAGTATGCACACGTTGGTCACCGAGACCCTCCGTGCTTTCAACAAATACTACCTCCATTTTGTTCAGGTAATGCTCTTCTTTTTTTGAGGTGCGGAGTGAGAATATGTTCGTGTAGTAAACTACGCCTAATCGATTTTGTACATTTTTTTGATGTTGTTGAAGTGAGTCTATGTTTTAAATCTACATACAGAAGAACATATATTGTTGTATGATTTATTGTAAGAGAACTGAACCTTCACCTTGAAATTTGTAGGAAGAGGAGAATAGGGTTGGGAGTCTGGGAGCCAGTAAAAAGAGGATGAAAAAGAGCAAACAATCCAAGGTTTGTATGTACTCGTCTCGGTTATCGTCTGTATATGTTTTTCAGATCTGGTTGTTTTGAATGGTAATGCACAACGCCAAGTCGCCAACCATTCATCAGTATAAGATCCATACAGGTCTCAACAATGCAGAAAAAATACTTTCTCGGTCGACTAGTTTTTTCTTTTTTTTTTCTTTTCGTCATATTTGTATTCATTCATTTTTTCAGGATATAAGCAAATAACATGTTCCTAACTTAACTGAAAAAATTGTGCAGAAAAAGGATAAAACTGAAGAATATGCTAAAAAAGGTGCCAAGCGACCCGATCTGAAGACTATAACAGAGGCATGTATTTAAAATTTCTGTTTCATGTTACTCATGTGCAGAGACTAAATTTCTGAATGACACTTTTATACCTAGTATAAGCATTTGTTTCTGTTTCATCTTACAATTTTTTGTCACAATTACTTTTGAATGTTAAATTATTGATTTATTGTTTTCGTAGTTAGAGTCATGTTGCTATGCTGCATGAAAGTAATTCATAGGTAAAGCTAATAAGTGTTTTGTTTAACAACATTGACGGATATGCTTCGCTTATGAAATCATGCCGGCAAATAATTACACAAATTTTCTAAGTTCAATTTTATTGCAAACTCGTAATGCACCGCTCCTATCTGTTGTTTCATGTCATCTTCTACCAATTTATGCACAATTGTCTTATTGTTGGTTATTAAAATGGCAGATGACGAAAACTGGAGTTACTTTACATAATGAGAAGAGATTTGGCCCCATTCCAGGTTGGTAGTTTTGACAAGGTTGACTTGTTATTTGGCAAAATACCAGTGTGAAATCTTAGTTGTTCATATTAATTTTTGTATTTTCTAAATACTTTGTGACAATAGAAAACATTCACCTTTTGGGCTTGAGTTCTTATATGTTCACCATTGACTTTAAGCAGAAAATTATGAATGAAATTCTATTGCATTTGGGGATGGCAGGTATTGATGTTGGGCATCAGTTTTTCTCACGAGCTGAGATGGTTGTGGTCGGATTTCACCAGCACTGGCTGAATGGAATTGATTATATTGGAACAACTGCATCTTCTGGTAGAAAGTCGCAAAAAGCATTGGTAAATTTAAACTTTCTTTAATCACACATGTTCCCATTCTTATGATTCATACTTATGCTGTGAAAGACTTTGTTAGCTATGTTTAGTTAGCACGAGGATAATTTGTATTTCCCGCTGGATTAATTGTTATCATGTTACAGGAAAATTTGTAGGTCCCAGATTTACTCAGTTTCCCAATAGCATTGGAATCCTTTGTTATTTAGACATGTACCATAATTTACTTGAAATTGTTATTTCAACCTGTTTATTGTGTTCCGCTCACATTTTAAATAAAAATGTTCCGCTACGTGCTTTCAACGTGATTTCTCACTCACTCATTCATTTGTACCAATCCTTGATTTTATTGGGTAAAAATATATCTAAAAACTATGTTCAGGTGTTTAGAGTGCATTTATTTACCCCCCTGGATTTGCAGGATTTGAGTGGGTACAAGCTCCCACTTACTACATCGATTGTCATGTCGGGGCAATATGAGGATGATTTAGACAATTGTGAGGATATCGTGTACACTGGCCAAGGAGGAAACAACTTGAAAGGAGATAAACGCCAAATAAGAGACCAGAGGCTGGAACGAGGGAATTTGGGACTTAAGGCATGCACATTTTATGTCCTTTCTTTTACTGTCATCTTTTCTGGGCTTCATGCTTGCATAAGGCATAAAGTTTCCTCCCCTCTATGACTACCTTTTCCAATTTTTTATGATCTGAATATGAAGTAATGAGGTATGAGTTGTTATATTGTATGCCAGGGTAATTGATAGTTTGATGCCAGATGTCAATGCACCATTACTTGCATACAAGATTTTTTCGTAGATAGTGTTTGTTCACTGTCAAACTAATTGTTTACTACTTATATTTTCAGAAGTCTTATACATTTGATAATATGGACTCAATTCAAAGTTACTTTTGTATACATGATAAACAAGGAAATTGTATTTTTTCTGCTTGGCTGTATTCCTTAAATAGATGGTTGTGTTGCTGTCCTAATCAGCTAATGAACTGCTGGAGACTTTGTCTCAGGAGCCTTGGTTCTGCATTTTAATTTCATACTCTTGAAAAATAATTTGATTATTTTCTATTTCCAATTTAGTCCTTTTTTTACACGTGATATTCAGGAATGGAATATTTTCAAAACACCTGTTGGCTAGTTTTCAGTTTTGTTCTTTTTTTTCCCACAGCACTGCATGGATCAATCTGTGCCTGTCAGAGTGGTCCGTGGACACAAATGTCCAAATAGCTATGTGGGGAAGGTTTATACCTATGATGGCTTGTACAAGGTTAGCTATATGCTTAGCTAGAAATAATTATTTTTGATAGTTTTATGTGGGGTTTTGCTATACATGGTGTCTTAGTTTAATTTATATTGCAGGTTGTTAAGTATTGGGCAGAAACGGGTGTCTCTGGCTTCACAGTTTATAAATTCCGACTAAAGCGACTTGAGGGACAGCCACCTTTGACGACAAAGGAGGTACTTAGTAATTGCTAATGCAATTATGTAGATATTATAATGTTACCATGGCAGTTAAATTATTGTATGATTGGCATGTTAGTATTTCACATCTATATTTTTATCCAAATATTTTCCTTGAAATTGATAGTGTATGTGTTAGATATTCCACATCGATTGGATAAAGAATTTTGAGCTCAAATATAAGTTGGACAATTTTATCACATTAACAAGGCCTTTTAAGGTGTTATTGGCCTAACTTTGTCATGGTATCAGAACAGGCCTAATACGATGTGAGTGTCACGGCCGATGAAATTTCCGGCTTGCCCAAAGTTGACACATTATCCACGAGTAGGGCCGATGGAATTTTCGGCCACTCGTGAGGGGAAGTGTTAGATTTCCCCCAAAGTTGACACATTATCCACGAGTAGGGCTGATGGAATTTTCGGCCACTCGTGAGGGGAAGTGTTAGATTTCCCACATCGATTGGCTAAAGAACGTTGGACTCAAATATAAGTTGGACAACCTTATCACTTTAACAAAGCCTTTTAAGATGTTATTGACCCAACTTTGATAATATCTATTGGTGACTGAGCTAAATGATTTTTGTACATTTCTGTCATGTACTCATGTAATTACCCATTTTGTATTTTGTGTACCAAGTACATATTCCATCTTCTACATGTTCATCATATTTGGCATTTATTGCAGGTATATTTCGCTGGAGGTCGTATTCCAAAGTCCATATCTGAAATAAGAGGGTATGTATGACTGACATTATTTTCCAAAGTATTCTTATTTAGTACTCCGTACTTCTCTTTTTTTTCATCTTTCTAAGGTGGTTTGTTTTCTTATGTTATATTCAAAGATTGGTGTGTGAAGATATTAGTGAAGGCCTAGAGGATATACCCATCCCTGTTACTAATCTGGTTGATGATCCTCCAATTTCACCATTAGGTAAGTTTGAATATTTATTGTAGCCAATCTAATAAAAATTTTGTCCCATACAAAAAAATACAGTAATAATATTCTTGAGGATTGCATTTGGCACCTTTGTAATTTATGTGATGTTGAAGCCAGCTATTCGATAGAATAACACATCAAAGCCCCATTTTCTCTTGGATGTGTGTTCTGCTGGTAAATGATTTTGTAATAACTGGTTAATGCATCTGCTGGTAGAATATATTGATGTAGTAATATTTACTAACTTTTGATCCTTGTGCTCTTCTATTCTTTTTTAGGTTTTCCATTATGTAGTAACATATTCTTAAAACCACCCCCAACTTCCACTCTTTGACATGTTTCACTGAGTTTGTTATGTGATCCTTTTGTGCCGACATTAGGTTCAGGTTATGTTTACATTAAGGACATGAAGTACAGTAAAAATATAAGTGTTCCCACAATGGCCTCCATGGGATGCAACTGCCAAGGTGTCTGCACAGATTCTACACAGTGTGCATGTGCGAAGTTGAATGGGGGCAATTTCCCATACGTTCAATGGAATGGTGGACGGTAACTATCTTGTAGCGAATAAAGTTTCTGTATAATTTGATAATGGTAGTATTGTGTATTTTATGATTGAAACACTTACATAACGCAAAAATGGGCTGAATTCCACACTGCTATGGATTTGAATTTTTTTTGCTAGTAAAATAAATTGGTGGTCTAGGGTATAAAATTTTGTATTATGCACTGAAACAAGTTTATTCTTTATATTCTCCGAGTGCAATAACACAGTTTCTTTTGGGTGCACAAGTTAGTGAGTTTCATTAATCACTTATACATGGATGTGGTGATTTTGTTACTTTTTCTATCACCTTACTTTTGATATCTAGTCAAAGTCATCAATTAATTTCTTAAACAATCATTCCAACAATTATTCCGGGTTTGGGACGTTTTGATTTAGACATCTTATTGTTTGCTTCTTTTTTTTTTTTGTTATTTATTTGTTAATACACTTAAAATGAAATGAATTGTTATCAGTGAAATTGAGAAGTGAAATCATAGAAAGTCCCCAATGTTCCATTTTCTGGAGCATGATCAATATAATGAGACTGAGCAAACTTCTTCATGTCCTGATTTGTTTGTCATAGGAAATTCATTTGCTTTTGTTTAGGCCTTCGAACTCGTCTAGAGTACATGGAATGAGGGAGCAGTTCATGATTATGTACATTAACCCTAGGTGAAAGGTCCTTAAAATATACATTTGGTTTAAAAATATACTACCCCAGACTCGTAGAATGATGCACAGTTTTCATTTTTGGATGTCTCAACTAATTATACACACCTTTTAAAAAAATACTTTACTTGTTCACTTTAAAATACAATTTTATCCTTACTTTTTCCACATATTTTTTAAACTTTATTCACATCTACTTTACTTTTTAACTTAAAAATACATTGTTACCATTTACTTTTTGGTCAAAAAGTAACATTTTCTTAATATTTGTGCCGTGTCCATTGCATAATTCTCCCGTGTGCATAATTTTCTGTGACAGAGGTAGTACCATTTTAACAGTTGCTTAAAACAATACTTTATGTCTCGGTTAGTGTAATCTTTGTCCCTTGACTGCAACATATATTTTTAACGAGTTGGAATGCTTGAGAATTGAGATTGTCTACATTTTACCTTTTACTGGGATCATGTGTTCTAAATGCCAAAACTTTCATTTTATGTAAGTTCCCTAATGTTGCTAGTATGTGTTCTCTTGTCTGGTGCTGGAATTGGGATGGATTCTAATTTAATGTTGGCATGTGAATAATCGGTAACTGTTTGATATTTCTAGTAAAATTTCAATTGCAGACTTGTGGAAGCTAAGGCTGTGGTGTTTGAGTGTGGGCCAAACTGTGGATGCGGACCTAAATGTGTTAATAGGACCAGTCAAAATGGCCATAGGTTTCGCCTCGAGGTTCTTTTAGACAAACACTAATCTTTTTTGTTATTCATTTTATATTTATAATATATTTCTTGTATGTAGTGTACTTACAAAACATGATATTGACAGATATTTCGTACCCCGAAGAAGGGTTGGGGTGTGAGATCCTGGGATTACATCCCATCAGGGGCTCCTATATGTGAATATATAGGCCTCCTTAGGCGAACAGCTGAACTGGATCCAGCTGCTGATAACAGTTATGTATTCGACATTGATTGCTTACAAACCATGAAGGGTATGGATGGCAGAGAGGTATGCATGTTTGACATTTGGTTCTGCTCACATTTCTTTTCATACTACTGAATTACATGCAATACGTGAGTTAGCTGTTGAAATTGAAATATACATAAAAATAATTTCTATTTTAATCAGGGGGGCCTTATTATTATAACTTCAAAAGTGTGGGAAGTAGTTATGGCTGGAATTGCTACTTTATTTTTATCGTCCTTGGTCCACTTGATTAAAGTTATATTCGTAACATTGGCATTTACATTACAGAGCCGGTTTAAGGATGTGTCTCTGCCATCCTACTTGCAAAAGATTGGCGAAGAAGCTTCAGATAGTGTGCCCTTTTGCATTGACGCCGGTAAAACTGGAAATGTGGCCAGGTTCATCAACCACAGCTGCCAACCAAATCTATTTGTCCAGTGCATGCTGAGTAGCCATCATGACATCAAGCAAGCTAGGGTCATGCTTGTTGCTGCTGACAACATACCGCCACTGAAGGTGCTTTTCTTTGCAGCCACTAATTTTTTAATGTTTACAATGATATATATTATATACAAGTGAACCAAGTCCCAAATCTCAAAAGCTTTATTTATTTATTGTGCTGTGTATTTCTTGTTATCCTGAAAGGGTGAAAAGTGATTTACCTATGAAGATGATGCCTCAGATTATAGTTATTCGATTTTTTTTAGTCCTTAGAACGTTATACAAGTAGAACAAATAATCAAACCCCTAACTGATGATAAAACTAGTTTAGTGAAAATATGAATTGCGCCAGTGGTATGAGCTCCTTCCTTAAGTATGTTGTTGTCTAGCTCTATGAAGTTGATGTTTTCTTGGATAATAATAGAGCTCTTAGATTATTATTTAGAGGGATTGGTTGTCCAACAGTCCAAGGCATGTTTTGCCTTATCCAGGAAAACAGAAGGTTCTATATGCTGTTTGATTGTTTAATTGAGGGTGATACACTGATACTGAATAGTTTCCTTTATGAATCACATGTTCTTGTCAAGAATGGATATTTGTATTTTTAATTTCCCCTCTTGTTCATAATGTAGGAGCTGACATATGATTACGGCTACGCCCTGGATAGTGTGATGGGGCCGGATGGTAATATACAACAGATGGCCTGCCATTGTGGTGCTGATGAGTGTCGGAAGCGGCTGTTTTAGGTCAAAGAGCAAATTGCCTATATGAATGCTACATATGAGCTAATTTTAATTCTGAAAGACAATTTTTGTGTATATTGAGAACAAGTGCTCGAATTTTGCTGTAGATGGGCTGCTGCTTTTGGTAGGGTTGGTAAATTGACAAAAAAATTATGTGGTTGATGAAGTTGACATTGGGTACTTGGAACAAATGTGATAGGGAACTTTTAACCATCAATCCACTTGAATATGAAGTGGTGTTTATTGTCGAAAAATATGTAGCATTTTGAATGGCTGAGTTAAGTTAAGTTTATTCAAACTACTAAAACCCAACAATCTTATCATCACATGGTAAGTATAGTAGAAACAAATATTTGTATCCCACTCAAAATACATTCAGGCAGCAGCAGCAGCACATTAATAAAGCACACATCTCGTGACAGGTTCAATAGCGTCGCCCACCAGCTGTGGACATTAGAACTCGGCTTGGCTTTTTGCCCTTCTTCCCCGCCTCACTTGATTTAGGCTTACCCGGTTGCATTTCCACCTGCTTTGCTCTTGATGCTATATTGGCAAATGAGGTTCCAGTAGTGTTCCTCCAGCCTAAATGAATCAATATGATGATCAAAAGAAATTCAAACACATTTAATATCTATAAGGACTATTTTAGTCACTGAGTGCACATTTAATATCTATAAGGACTATTTTAGTCACTGAGTGCGCGGGAGTGTGCATACCAGGTGCGCTAGAAGAAGTATCATTAACAATCTTTGGGGGGAGAACATGATCTCCTGGAGAAGTATTCAGAGAAGGGGAATCGTGTGCAGCAGCAAAACCAAGCCTTGCAACACTTGAAAATGATTGCTGTCTTTCCCCATTAGTCGAAGGAGGCCAAGAAGAAGATGTCGATGATGCCACAGCAGCAGGACTACTTCCCAAAGCTAAACAACAACAATTAGACTTCATGTGGTGAAAATAAGAAATATATCGTTTTTCTTTTTAACAAATTTGAAAAAAGGTGCCCACAGAGACAGCTCTATCTGAGCAGTTGATGCTACAGATTAACTAAATACTTAAAAAAATTCTGGATTGATTATGCAAAGCTTCTGTTGGCTTCCACAGTTACAGAACAACTCACCTTCAAAGTCATCAACTGAAAAGCTAGGGGAGGGATCATCGCGCGAGTAATAAGGTGCAGGCATAAACTGGCTTTCAGCAACCTCAGCCTTAATTTTCTCCTTGAGTTCCTATATACAGGAAAACCAAATTACACTGTAGGGAATTCATGATATAAGAATGCATAAGATCAAGAATTAATATAGAATAAGCTTCGCTCAACCTAAGGAACAAAGTACTGCACATTGATCACCATAAACAGGTCCTTTTTAAACTCGACAAGATATTTAGATCAATAAAAAACCTTTTATACAAAAATTGCCTCTGAAAATCAGACAAGGTGTTACTTAGGGTTTCTTGTAACCATCCATCGACAACTTATTACCCTAGGTAGCTTTGCTACTGATGTAAAAGAAAGCAAAATCTATGACTGAAGTTGCAAATTCATTGATAAGAAATCAGATACTGTAATCTGGTTTTATCCGACTGCATCTCAGAACCCGATTAAAAAAAAAGATACACTAACGACCTTGACGAAAGAAGAGGCAACTGTATCACACATACTCAATAACAGTTTCCAACCAATAAAAAATAAGATAAATGTGTCGTACTAATATCATACCTTCCTAGCAAGTTGCTTTCTTTGCTTTTCTCTATTCTTGATTTCATCCATAAAAGGAGAAAGAGATTCCGCAGGCAATTTATCACGCAGATTGATCTCACAAAACTGTGAAAGCACGTGTAAGTGACTGAAGCTACAAAATGATACTGGATAGAATATAACCTCCCCAGCAAAGGACACACACATGGAGTACCCAACGATAATAATTCAAACAAATGCTTCTCTCATATACCTGAAATGTTGTTGTCAAGGAGAAATGGCTTAGGAAGCGATAGCGCCGTCTCATGGCCTCTGATTGGGTCACCGTCTCCAATTGTAAGATCTTTCCCCTGATTCTGGAATTTTAGTTCTTATCAGATCATAAAATAGGTATTCAGTTATCTTATGTTTTTATAAACTTTAAATATGACTCTACATAAATCTCTAAATTATAAAAAAAAAATCTTCATACTGAACCAGAAAAACATGATATTTTACACTTTCAACTAATCTACTTTGCATATTAAGTTTTTTTCACCCTTGCCTAGGCCTTAAAGGATTTTACTAATTATTGCTCAAGTAAGAACTACTATGCTGAAAACTTAAAGAATTAGCAATTCCGATGTGCAGAGCCCATAGTTCAGTTTTTAACATTAAAGAAGCACATTAAAATCCTAACACATTTAAGATTATAATCTCGTACCTATTAGGAAGATTTTCATAGTTTCCATAATGGTGTAGAAGGCACTTCATGCTTAACGAATGAAGAATGAGGTGCTGGCCGTCCGTAGCCTAGAACATTCAAATAAGGAAAGATGAAAATAGACAATCAATACGGTGAGCCAGATCTCACACCAGACATCTAGATGCTCTTAATAAAGTAAGATTTAATAGTATTTGCTACCAATGTATGGAGAATTTTAACAAAATCAATGACCTGGTAAAAATTGTATGAATCGCCATATTTTCTCTCCTCAGTGCCAACAGAATCTGCTTGTGAATTTTTACTATCATCAATTGAAGAAGATGGAGATTTTTCATGATCTTCGAACGATTCCCTGAACTCTGCAACCAACTTCACTGGAGATGATTTCTCGTACCAACCTGAATTAGCATTTTTAGCAGTTGGTGGGGATCCATACAAAATTGCATTTTCCTTGTTGCCAACAGAAGAAGATCGAAGTTCATTCCAATATTTCTTCCTCCGTTCCAACTGTTCAATTGCAGCACAAACGTACGGAAGCTTCTCAATGTCATCAACTAATCCCGAATTGGCTCTGGCTATCCAACTATCCAAATCTGACATTGCCTCTCTAACAGACAACTCCACATCCGATGTCAAGGTGAATTTGGAGAAGGAATCCAGAATTTCCTCCTCAACACCAATGCTCTCGTTATTTTTAAAAGAAGAACTAAATGAACCCTTTGGACGTGTTAACAGCACAAATTCTATTTCGTCCCCAACATGGTACTGTTTCACATTCTCAATGCATATGGTGTACAAATCTTTAGAAGAAATCATTGCGAAGCACAATGGGCACTTTTTCCAGCATTCATCTTTAAGATCAGATTCACCACCCATGGAAAAGTATTGCAAAATGCACGGGAAACAGAATATATGACCGCATGAGGTTATTTGTGGGCATAAGGGATCATCTAAACAAATGGGACAATGGACAGGAAACGGAGTGGAATACTTGAAGCAAACGATATCTTCCCAAGAAAACATCTTATCTGGATCCATAGACTCGGCTGCATAGTTCCCAGAGTCTAGCACTATAAACTTGTAGTTTGCCTGGAAAAACAAGTCCTTGTTGTACGGCTTTCTCCTTTGATATCTCCGTGGAGGAGGTGCTCTGGGCTGTGAGCGGGAAACAGTAATAGGGTCATAATGGAAATTCAACAAGTGATTTCCATTCAACATCTGAGTTTTTTTTCCAGATGAATGCCCGGAGGAGCTGATTTGGGAACTCGAAGATGCAGCGCTCTGTTGGCTGCTTGCATTATCAGGTTGCAAGGTTTTGCCTCCATTTTGATGAATTGAACTTCTCCCGTGGTTGCGTCTCTCGTTTCCCTTCACCTAAACGCCAGAAGGAACCAGGTAAGCCGGCCAATTGTGCTAAAAAAACATAACGAGAAAAAACAAAAACCTGTGCTGCGAATTACCTGTTTGGAAGATCCACCTGGGCCGTGTGCAGCAGGAGCCACTTGCCCTGAAAGAAAAAAGTAGGGGGGAACGATCAAAAACAAAACACTGCAACTAACAATTACCCAAAAACGAGTAGAAATGCATCAGAAACTTTGAATTAATCAGTTCAACCCTAGCTCGGCTGATAATTTTTTGGATTAAACCAAAGATACTGAATACAGATAAGCTCAATAAATTCAAACACGAATATGGATTTAATTTTGACGCAGTAAGCGAAGAAGGAAAACCTGAGAGATGGGGCGGCGGCGGTGGGGAATCAAAGATTCGGAGAGGTTGATTGGAAGAGACGACGGAGCCATGGTTGGAAATAGAAGATTGAGACGGCGAGTGAGAGGAGGAAGAAGACGACGTTGAACCAGGATTCAGGGAGGGCGAGATGGACATGAAATTCCGGTTTAGATCTCTGCGAGTTTTGGTTCTCCACTTTTCCTTTGCGTTATTTTCGTTTTCTGTTTTTTTTCAACTTTATTTATTATACTATATAATAATACAAATAATAATTGGTGGCTCGGTTTTAAGATATTTGTGACCCGACCCGGATCTTAATTGCAAAATAATAAATGGTAAATTTTCATATTTAAGAGTTGTTATTAATTGAGAACAGTAAATATCAAAATTCGAACTCGAGTGTGACAAAATAATAATAATTTCAAACATCATAATTATATATCCAAATTTACCATTTACCCCCAAGACCTATTAGATATTATCAATGTTTTAAATTACGCGACTCGTATTTGAGGCGTTTTTCTCTTGAGGCGTAAGGCGTACGCCTCGAGGCGGAACGAGGCGTACGCCTCAAAAAATTAATTTTTTTTTTTATAAAAAACCAATAATATTTTAATAAATTATAAATAAATCAAATAATTCTTAAAATAAAATTCATTTGTTCAAAAACTCATTAAAAATTGAAATTAGTCTATTCTCGGTTGATTCCTTCACCATTTTCAATAATTTTTCTATGTAATAGTGTTTTAAAGTGCATCTATTATATGAGGAAAAAAAATCAAATATCATAATTTCATAAACATATAAAAATGAACCTTAGAATATATAATCATTTTTCATGCATTTTTTTTCATAATTGTTGGCTTGTTGCATTTAAGTTAAAAAATAGGGTTTTAAAACATTTAAAAATAAAAATATAAAAATAGGTGTA
This sequence comes from Euphrasia confusa, assembly GCA_954870475.1. Lineage (NCBI taxonomy): Eukaryota > Viridiplantae > Streptophyta > Magnoliopsida > Lamiales > Orobanchaceae > Euphrasia > Euphrasia confusa. The sequence goes on from OX940967.1 coordinate 27,503,946, forward strand.
CAAGCAAGATAAAAGAAGAGAAAACATAAGAATATGTACTGAAGCTGAGAAAATTTTGTGAAAGATTATGATTTTTTGAGTTGCCGGAGAAGAATGGAGACGGTAAAATTTGTTTTGAAGGTGGAGACGATGATTAAGGAACAATACAAAATAATAAATTAATAAATTACTCTATCATTTATATAAAAAATACAAAAAATTGATGAAGCGGCGCCTCAGACGCCTCGACTCGTACCGCCTCGACTCGTACGTCTCACGTATAAAGGCGTATAAAAACTAAAACGTCTTTGACTCGTACGCCTCATCACACGAAATCCCTGAGGCGGAACGAGGCGCGCCTCGAGGCGTACGCCTCGATCATTTTTTAAAACATTGGATATTATAAAACTGTTTTGATTGTTTGATTAAAATATAAAACCTATTAGAGCATCTCCAATCGATACCAAAAATTTATTTTGGAGTAGGGAAGATGCTCCAATCGATACCAAAACATAAACCTATTATTGGTTTATAGGTGGGACCCACACAAAAAATACTTATATTTACGTTTACCGTAAACTCAAACAAAAACTATTTTTTATTTATAAAATGATTATTTTTTTTTACAAATTAATAAAAAAACTTATCAATTATTTTTTAGTATCTTATTTAATATCTTTTGTAATATAATTTTTTAATAATCATATCATTAATAATTAAAATAGTTTTTATTAAAAATATTTTTAATAATAAAATAAAAATACATATCACAATATGAAATACAATTAAATAATTAAATTATATAATTAACATTAAAAATAAAATAATAATAAACAAGATATTTTTAAAAAATGCTACCAATTACAAAAACAAAAATAATTAATAATTAGTTTTTTGTGTGTTTTAATGTAATTTTTTTAATAAGTAAATAATATTTTATTTAGTATTATTTATATTTATTATGTTTGAAAATTTAAATTGAAAATAATATTAATTATATTTTTTAATTTAAAAAATTATGAGATAAAATTTTAAATTTGTAAAGATGTTGATTATTTATATAAATAATATAAATAATTATATAAGAAAAATATTTAAAAAAAATTATTTTAAGTTAGAGTATTAGTTTGTCGGTTGGAGTCAAATTACTGTAAACGTAAACTTAAACTAATTTTGAGTTCGGTTGGAGTTAAATTACTGTAAACTTAAAATAAAACTTATTTTTGAGTTTAAGTTTTTACGTTCGGTTGGAGATGGCCTTAGATATTATAAAATTGTTTTTGATTGTTTGATTAAAATATAAAAAAACGTATGTCAATTTTTTTGAATATTTAAACAGTAAAATATTTGTATTTTTTTCTTTTTTAATTAAAATTAAAATATAAAAAATTATTTGTAAATTAAAAGTAAAATTAGTATTTAAAGTGATACAGTAAAGTAATAATTATTGTGTGACATCTAAATTGGTAAGAATGTTAATTTTCTTGTGATGTAAATTGTATAATACTTCAAATATACTAAGTATATATATATATGGACAGTATATATGAATTTAGAAAAAAATATATTAATAATTGGAGTGACAATGTACATTATTGGGCGCCCGACCCACTTGACGCAGACACCTTAGGTTTCATATAAAAAAACGCATTCGTCCTTTCCCAATAGTCGTCGCCTCAGAGAACATTTGGGAGGAAACCGATTTACCACCGTCAATCGCCGCCGTAGCCGATCCGATCTCTCTTAGTCGCTCATCTTTTCCGGCGAAAAAATGGCTCTATCCTCCGACCGCCAGTCGCTCGTCCCCACCTTCCTTTACTCCCCCTCTTTGGCTTTCAAAGCCCCAGCTCTCGACAAACCTGCCGGAAATTCCAATCCCAGCCTCACGGTAACCCCGACCTCCAACAAGAGCTTCATGATTCCGGCTCCCAGCGAGCCAGGCAAGATCGAGATGTACTCTCCTCAGTTCTACGCCGCCTGCACGGTCGGTGGAATTCTGAGTTGCGGCCTTACGCACATGACCGTCACTCCTCTCGATCTCGTCAAGTGCAATATGCAGGTTTATGATCTACTCATTTCTTTCGTTTTCAATTGCTGCGATTCCGGATTTCTCTCTTTAGCCTCTTACAGATCTCGTGGTTTATTGGCTTATGATTTTTCCTGGTTTATATCATCGCTTGATTAGATCTATTAATTTTTCCTCTTTTTGGTGCTGTGTTTTGTTTGGATTCGGAGATGGATTTTATGATATCACTGTATACCATGTATGTTTTGAGGTTGTAGCTTGTAGGATGTGATTTACGGTTGATTTGAAACTCGTATGGTGATCCTCAATAGCTAACGCTGGTTTTGTTGTTGTACCTTCACAGATTGATCCGGCAAAGTACAAGAGCATCTCATCAGGTTTTGGGGTGTTGCTGAAGGAGCAGGGAGTGAAAGGTTTCTTCAGGGGATGGGTGCCTACCCTGCTCGGATACAGTGCCCAGGGTGCCTGCAAGTTTGGATTCTACGAGTTCTTTAAGAAGTACTACTCTGACCTTGCTGGGCCCGAGAATGCAGCCAAATACAAGACTCTAATCTATCTTGCTGGTTCTGCATCTGCGGAGGTCATTGCGGATGTTGCTCTTTGCCCCCTTGAAGCAGTGAAAGTTCGAGTTCAGACTCAACCGGGTTTTGCTAAGGGATTGTCCGATGGACTTCCCAAGTTTGTGAGATCTGAAGGTGCTCTTGGGTATGTTTTTGTTCACTCTGATCTGGTTGTGGCATGTAATTATTCTTCCAACGCCCGAATCATAGTTTGTATATGTTTGCAGGTTGTACAAGGGTCTGGTTCCTCTGTGGGGGCGTCAGATTCCATGTAAGTTTTACTTTAACATTTTACTAGAATGCTATATCATTTTATAACAGCTGAGGATTCCTATGTCTAGAATATAGAACCACTTTCTTGTGCTTTGTATATTTTTTTTTAGTTTTTCCAAATAAGTACTTGGGATTGAGATGGTTCTAAAGAAGATGTATACTACCTATTATGCCATTCGTTTGCTATATTTCAACCTAAACAATAAGACTTCTGTGCACGTTAGCTCAACTACACTGATTGTCACTCATTTTGTCTTTTAACTATAAGGATCCAAATTAGTGTAAATTGATCTGATTAAATTCACTGTCTAATTTGAGTTACTTTATCGCTTTTTGTCATCTTCTTTTCAGGAAAAAAAATTGTAGTTTATTATATTTTGTGTGTTGCATTGTCACAAGCTATTTACAATTATGACATAATTGAAAGAGTTAAGTTGGACTTTCTACGATTGATGTTAGTTTGTCCGATTCTTATAAGATTGATTATTTTCAATGTTTTGTGTACTTCTACCGACTCTTATTTTCATCAAATAAATTGAACGATTTCTTCATAGAATTAGCCTATGCTGTTGTATTCAAACTCTGCCATTATTTTCCTCTCCTGCTCTTAATATGGCCAGCATGTATGGTTAATTGCAGATACCATGATGAAGTTTGCATCTTTTGAGACTATTGTAGAAAATATTTACAAGCATGCGATCCCCACACCCAAAAGCGAATGCAGCAAGGGCCTGCAGCTTGGTGTGAGTTTTGCTGGTGGGTATGTAGCTGGTGTTTTATGTGCTATTGTATCACATCCAGCTGATAACCTCGTCTCTTTCCTCAACAATGCCAAGGGTGCTACTGTTGGTGATGTGAGTGTCTTCTGCTTGCTGCCATTCACTCTTTCTTTTTCCTGACATTGATTTCCTCAATCTATTTGAATTATTTCACAACATATTTACCATATACCCTTCTCATGTCTTTTTTATCTTATTTCTGCAGGCTGTAAAGAAGATTGGGTTGGTTGGTTTGTTTACTCGGGGACTTCCTCTTCGTATTGTCATGATTGGAACACTCACTGGGGCCCAGTGGGGTATCTATGATGCTTTCAAAGTTTTCGTTGGACTGTAAGTTTTCCCTCAGTTCTTCTGATCAATAAGTTTTTCATATCACGAGTTCACGACTTCCTGCATATGCTGAATGTGATTGCGATGTTTTTTTTGTTCTTTCCTGGCACCTGACTCGGTTGCTTTTGTTTGTTTTTCAGGCCAACAACTGGTGGTGCTGCTCCTCCTGCACCGGTTGCTGCTGAACTTGCTAATGCTTAGATTTATTAGTCCTCTCCAAAGGGGCAATAAAGAAATTTGGGTGGCACCTAGTGGAGAGTGTTAGAATATTGTTTTGGTTTTATATGCTCTGCTAATTTGATATTGTTGAGGTCTGAGTTCTCCAGCATACTTCCAGACCATGAAAATAATGACACATTTGTCGAACTACAATTTATTTTTGCCGAGATATGTAGATGGTGGGTGAGGCTTAATACCTCCAAAACATTGAGGATGCTTATAGGAGTTTTGCTTATTTCCTGTTCTTTGCCTATTGATTGCTTGTTTTACACTTGTTGGTCTCCTTGTCATTTGGATGGTTTGTAGTATTTTGTTTCTTTTATGGCTCATTTTTTTATTTAATTTGTTTTATTTATAAAAGTCTAGGTGTAGACTATACAACTTATTTTTGCATCTGGTAAATGGTAATTGAAATTTACAAAATACAGGTATTCATTTACTAAGTGTATATGTTAAATTGGGTTCACATAATAAGACTTTTTATGATAAAATGGATTGTACAAAATAATTGTTAAAAGTATTTTTTTTTTGTATTTCAATTGAACAATCTTAAAAAATAAATAATTAAAAAATAAATACTTTACTTTTTCATTTAAAATAAAAATTAATTTATAGTATTTCACTTATTTTCTAGATTTATTTATAATTTTTTTATTTTTTTATTTTAAAATACATTTTTATTGGTTACTTTTCTTGAAAAGTAGAAATCGTAGTATAACAGATTAACAGTAGTGAATGGAACTTTTCTGAACAAATTTTTGTAAATCAATGACTTGAATTTAGAAAAGTAAATAAAAAATAGAAGTAAAAAGTTGTGTTTTTAGGAAGTGTATAAATAATTATTTATTTTAAAATTATTGAAAGATCAGACTAGACTTCGGAGTGAGAAAGATCAGGAAATTTGAGGTCATAAAAAAACCAAAAAACTACTCGTACTCAACACAGTTACAATTCATATTCAGTAGCTTAAAAGAAATGCCGCCATGGTCAAGCAGAGAAAGGCTTACATTCACCTTCCTCCTCACTCCACTACATTCCTGTTTCCATAAACGCATGTTCACAACCGCAGTAGAATCTACTGCCACTTCCCTAGGCAACCTTCTCATAGTTGCTTCCATTGCCAAAACCCTATCGAGGCCCGGTGGCATCTACTCTCTCGACAAGGACGGCGACTCGATCCCGCTCTCCGACGACATCGTCCGACAAATTCTCCGACGTGGATCCCTCGACGCGTCGAGAAAGCTCGATTTCTTCCGGTGGTGCTCTCTCAGGCATAACTACAAACACTCGGTGGGCACCTATTCTCAGATGCTGAAAGCCGTCTGCCTCTTACCTCATAATCACTACGACGACATCCTCGAGCTTCTCGCTTCGATGCGGCGCGATGACGTGGCGCTTGATTCGTCGACTCTGAAACTGATTCTCGACGGGTTCATTCGGTCCGGTAAGTACGATTCCGCTCTCCAAGTTTTAGAGTATGTTGAGACGGATTTAATCCGAACGACCTCTTTGAGTCCTGATGTATACAGCCCTGTTCTCGTTGCTCTGGTGAGGAAAAATCAGATTTCTATAGCTCTCTCTGTTTTCCTCAAGCTCTTGAAACCCTCCCCTGCCGGGATCGCCATTCCCGATTCGATTGCCTGTAATGAGTTGCTTGCTGGGCTCAAGAAATCGGACATGAAAGATGAATTCAAACAAGTTTTCGGTAAACTCCGGGACACAAATCTGTATCCGCTCGACAGATGGGGTTACAACATTTGTATCCACGCGTTAGGGAGTTGGGGCGATTTGGGCACTGCCTTAAGCCTGTTTAAAGAGATGAAAGGGAAGAGTGGTTCCTTGAATCCGGATTTATGTACTTATAACAGCCTCATACACGTGCTTTGCTTGCTCGGGAAGGTGAAAGATGCTCTCGTCGTGTGGGAAGAGCTGAAGCTTTCGTCTGGGCACGAGCCCGACTCGTTCACGTATCGAATTCTCGTTCAGGGCTGCTCTAAGTCTTATCAAGTTAATGCTGCGATGAATATTTTTAGTGAAATGCAGAACAATGGAGTGCGTTCGGAGACAGTTATTTACAATTCCCTTCTGGATGGTTTGTTTAAGTCGAGGAAATTAGCGGAGGCATGCAATCTGTTTGAGAAAATGACTGACGATGACAATGTGCGGGCTTCGTGCTGGACCTATAATATACTCTTTGACGGGCTTTTTAAAAACGGGAGGCCCGAAGCCGCTTTCACTTTGTTTAACGATTTAAAGAAGAAAGGTAATAACTTTGTGAATGGAATTTCTTACAGCATTGTGATTTTGTATCTCTGCCGAGAGGGTCAGCTGGAGGAGGCACTAAATTTAGTGGATGAGATGGAGGCCCGGGGATTTGTAGTTGATTTGGTCACTGTAACTTCAGTGTTGATCGGGCTTTACAGGCGGGGTCAATGGGATTTGACCGAGCGGCTTATGAAGAAGCACATTAGGGACAGGAGACTGGTTCTTTCGATTCTCAAATGGAAATCAGCGATGGAGGGCTCATTGAACAGCCCACAGAGTAAACTTAGGGACTTCACGCCTATTTTTCCACCAATAAGAGATATTTCCGAGATTTTAAATTTTGGGAAGTCGGATGATGGGAAAGCCGAAGATTTTAAGGAGTTGGATAATGAAAGTGATGAGTGGTCGTCTTCTCCGTACATGGATATGCTGGCGAATAAGTTTGCTTCTGATAACCAAAATCTTACGGAGGCTTTCACAATGGTTAAAGGTGCTCGTGTTATGGATAAAGACGATGATTCTTTCGATATTGATATGCTGAATACTTATTTGTCGATATTTCTGGCCAAGGGGAAGTTGAGTATAGCCTGTAAGTTATTCGAGGTTTTCACCTCTATGGGGGTCGACCCCGTCAGCTACACTTACAATTCGATAATGAGCTCGTTTGTCAAAAAAGGCTATTTTAAAGAGGCTTGGGGTGTTCTTAATGCTATGGGAGAGACGGCTAATCCATCTGACATAGCAACATACAACATCATAATCCAGGGCTTGGGGAAAATGGGTCGGGCCGACTTGGCGAATTCAGTGCTGGAGAAATTAGAGAAAGAACGCGGTTATCTGGACATTATGATGTATAATACTTTGATAAACGTGCTGGGTAAGGGAGGAAGGATCGAGGAGGCGAATAAATTATTCCAACAGATGAAGGTGAGCGGGATAAACCCAGATGTGGTCACGTATAACACGCTCATTGAAGTGCATAGTAAAGCAGGGCGAGTGAAGGATGCTTATAAGGTGCTGAGGATGATGCTGGATGATGGGTGTGCCCCGAATCATGTGACGGATACTATTCTCAGTTTTCTTGAAAGCGAGATCGAAAGGTTGAGGTTAGAGAAGGCTTCTATCATGCGCCCTAGCACGGATGATCATTCATAATCAAGGTGTTAGGATAGGACTAGTAAAATGCATTTTCACTTATCTGTTAGTGTTGGTACTTCTGTAGTACTAGTAGCTGTTACTTGTTAGTGATATGTGTGCACATTACAAAAGCTATCACTACTATTTAAGTATGAAATAAAAAAAAAAGATCTCTCTTAAATTAAAGTGATTTTGTGATTTTGTGATGTTTGATGATTTTTATTTTTGCGTAAGATAAAGGGCTAATTGCTCTTTGTGAATTTGAGAAGGATGATACTTTCTTTTCACCCTTTCAAAGAGAAGAAAACAATTTTTAATTCTAATTTTTAAATTTATATTGTTAATGTGATATTGTTTTATTAATTATATTTTTTTAAATATATTATTTTAGTTATTATTATTAAAATAAAAAAATTATACTGTATTTAAGTAAAAAAATTATAAGTTAAATTATTAATGTGAACAATGAAAATTCAAATATAATAAAAAATAAATTACATTCCTATCAAAATCAGTTTTTCTTTATATAAGAAAGATTTTTAATGATTCTTTTTTGGTGTGTAAAATGCAATATTTATTAATTTTTAAATAGATATAATGCACTTTACAAAGATTTGAAAGTAAATTGTATTGTTTTCATCTAAATTAATTATGAACTTTTATTTTGTAATTTACAAACACGTAGTACGTAGTTTAGAAAGATTTGGAAGTAAATTGTATTGTTTTCATTTAAATTAATTATGAACTTTTTATTTTGTAATTTACAAAAAACGTAGTGGATAATTAGTTGAGACATAAGTGATACTATTACTAAAGTTTTGATGAATTAAAAGTTTTTGTTTTTATTTTTAATAGGATAGTATAAGAGTAATTTTTTTAATTAAATAATAATTTCTGAAATGTTATTAATTACCTCTAACAAAAAAAAATGTTATTAATTTTTTTATATAGTATTTTTTTTTCATTTCAAATCAGTAGTCATGTGTTTAGACGTAGAGATTGAAAACAATTTGTTTCATTAATCTTTAAAAAAAAGTATAATTATATTTTTAAATTAATAAATAAGTATCATCTTTGTTGTGTTTTCATTTTTTTTTTATAAATTTACAAAAAAATTGAAAAATAATTGTGAATAAAATTTAAAAAGTATGAAAAGTATAAAAACAAATTTATCTTTTAAAATGAAATTTTAAGATTAATTATCTTTTTAAATGGAGTTAGATTATTGATTTTAGACCGAAGAAAATGAATTATGTAATCATCATTGTTTCAAGAAGATGAAGTATTTTATCGCATTGGTTGTAATTATTTGACATAATTATTTGTGTAATTTTTTAAATTTAAATGAATTTTGCTAAAAAAATCAATAGTAATAGTAAAAGTAAAGAAAATGTCGCATTTTTAAACTTTGGATTTCTCACCTTTTAAGTTTTACTTAGATACTTACATAGTAATAAAATATAGTGTGCACACACTTTGAAAATGTAAGATCACTCAACCACCCCACATGGAAATTATCCCTTTTTCTCACAAGGACCCTTCTCAACAGCAACGGTCAAGATTCCCAGTTCCCACCAACTAACCACGGTTAAAAATATCCAACCATAGTCAACCTTGAACTAATGCATGGTTATCACTGTGTATTGGAAACCCAACCCCACACAGTCTCTCTCTCTCACTGTGTGCCTCCATACTCCATAACCATCTTATCTCCTTCTGATGACTGAATCACAGAAAAAGGCAGATTCCGCTTCCGGTAAAATCGATTTCTTTATTTTCGATCTCTGTATTATTATTATTAGTAGTATTATTATTAATATTATTATTATTATGTGTATTCAGATCTGTGTATTTTCTATTCCATTACTTCTGATTCCTAGATGACGACGAAGACGATGATAATGCTAACTCAACTAAGATTACTTTTTATTTGACTGTAAATAATTCTTCAATTTTTTCATCATTTTTTTCTTCTCAGATCTGTTCTGCATCCGTCGTTGACTGCGAATAAAATCCGAGCTCGATCCGATGCGGCGGTATCAGAGCACGATCAATCACTTCCCTGAGGAAGTATTGGAGCACGTGTTCGATTTCCTGACCTCGCACAGTGACCGGAACTCGATCTCCTTGGCCTGCAAGTCATGGTACGGCGTCGAAAGATTCAGCCGGGAGAAGGTGTTCATCGGGAACTGCTACGCCATAAACCCCGAGCGCCTGATTGCTAGGTTCCCTAGGGTTAGGTCGTTGACTCTCAAGGGGAAGCCCCATTTCGCTGACTTCAATCTGGTGCCCCACGATTGGGGCGGACACGTGTACCCCTGGATTGAAGCCATGGCCGAGAAGGGAATAAATCTGGAGGAGCTTAGGTTGAAGAGGATGGTGGTGTGTGACGATAGCCTTGAGCTGATTGCAAAGTCTTTCCCCAATTTCAAATCTTTGGTTTTGGTTAGCTGTGAAGGATTCACCACTGATGGACTTGCTGCCATTACTTCCAATTGCAGGCACGTCATTTATTCTGTGTTTGTATTACTTTTTTTTATCGAGACGATGGATGTTAATCATGACCAACTAGGTTTTGATTTTAATGTTGATGTTGATACTGATTATGAGATGATTGATTCCCCGTCGTAATTGCTTGTAAAGGCGATATCTTTTCTGATAAGTTTGTTTTCTGGTAGGGATCACAGAGTTCCTAGATAATCAATTCATTAATGAAGGTTTAGGTTAAAGGGTTATTTGTTAAATTTCACGAGTGAGCTTGTACTTTGCAAATTTTAATCGCCACTTTGGTGGTTTCTATACGAGTTAATTACAGAAGCATCAACAATTGATGCTGATGTTTAGTATTTATAGAACAGTTGAAAGTATCTAGACATTAGCTGTTTATCATTGGACTTTTTATTGTTGCAGGTTTCTGAGGGAGCTTGACTTGCAGGAAAATGAAGTTGATGATCGCAAGGGTCAGTGGCTCAGTTGTTTTCCCGACACGTGCACCTCTCTTGTCTCACTGAATTTCGCATGCCTCAAAGGAGAAGTTAACACTGCAGCTCTCGAAAGGCTGGTTGCAAGATGTCCTAACCTCAGAAGTTTGAGAGTGAACCATTTGGTGCCTTTAGATGCCCTCCGGAGGATACTGGAAAAAGCACCTCATTTGAATGATCTAGGGACAGGATCTTTTGTTCAAGATACCGAGGCTTGTAAGAAATTGGAAAACGTTCTGCGGCAGTGTGTATCAATAAGAAGCTTGTCTGGATTTTTGGATGTCAATTCATGGTGTTTGCCTTCTGTATACCCAATCTGCGCACAATTGACTTCTCTGAACTTGAGCTATGCTCCAGGAATCTACAATAATGAGCTTACTAAGCTAATATGCTACTGCAAGAATTTGGAACGCCTATGGGTTCGTATTTACTTACCGTTATTTGTTAATATGATAAACTAGCCGTTCTTTTTTAATATTACCATTTACTACTATTTTATTAGCTGAAACACACTTTTATTAGATACTTTTATGAAAATCACATCACCTTGCATAGTATGCGAGTTACTTAGCCAATTTATAAAATAAAAACCTTGAACCAGTATATTTCTCAGATCCAAATCATTTACCAGGCCCAAGTAAACTTCTGCTAAATTATCTTTCTTACTGTCAAGTAGCGAAAAAACCCATAATCATTGGGCACTGTATCTATATTATTGGCATGTAATTGATGTTACCTGTACCAACTAATGGTGGTTCAAAATTGGATTTTTGACAGATTTTAGATACCATTGGAGACAAAGGGCTAGCCATTGTGGCCTCAACATGCAAAGAGCTGCAAGAATTGAGAGTATTCCCATCTGACCTCTATGGCGCGGATAATGCAGCTGTAACAGAGGCGGGACTAGTTGCAATTTCAGAGGGATGCCCCAAGCTTAACTCCCTGCTTTATTTCTGTCAGCAGATGACGAATGCTGCACTCATTACTGTGGCTAAAAACTGTCCCAATTTTATCCGCTTCCGTTTGTGCACCCTTAACCCGATTGTTCCAGATGCAGTGACCCATCAACCGCTAGATGAAGGTTTTGGGGCGATTGTCCAGGCTTGCAAGGGTCTTAAACGGTTGTCGGTCTCAGGTCTTTTGACCGACCAGGTCTTCCGCTATATAGGAATGTACGCAGAGCATCTCGAGATGCTTTCGATCGCATTTGCTGGGGACAGTGACAAGGGGATGCTTTATGTTCTGAACGGGTGTAAGAAACTGAAGAAGCTGGAGATTAGGGACAGCCCGTTTGGTGACACAGCGCTTTTGGCTGATGTGGGGAAGTACGAGACAATGCGATCTCTTTGGATGTCGTCATGTGATGTGACGCTTGGAGGGTGCAAGATTCTTGCTGAGAAGATGCCTGGGCTTAATGTGGAGATCATTACTGAAGGCGATGGTGAGCGGGCGGAGGAGGAAGGTTGCTGCATCAAGGATGATAGACAAAAGGTGGAGAAGATGTACTTGTATCGTACAGTGGTTGGGCCCCGGGTAGATGCGCCCGGATTTGTGTTAACGCTGTAGATGATACTGAATAATGATATGTTGTGCTACTGTTTTATATTTCTAGTTTGTACGAGAAGTAGTCGTAAACTTGGAAAGCCATATTTATGGATTCATAGCTTAACGGCGATGGTGTTGGTGGTGGTGGTTCATTGTGTTGTGGGGGATTTGTAATTTGTCGACGATTGAATATTCAAGTTGTACTTGTACTATTATGTTTCCCATTTTCAGTACTATACCCTGTTTGTGCCTTCCTATTACTGCTGTCTAATTAGAGTTCACAGGTTACAAATGTAATCAGATGGTTTCATTCGGAAATGAAGTAGACAACACACTATTTCTCGACTATTCATAGGAGCAAATACACTGCAAATATTCAGGATCGTATTGTTATCTTAAATTCATCATCGTTTTCAGGACACTAATCAAAATGAGTACATAGATGAAAAATCATCACTGATATGTGTATGTATCAAACCTCAAACTGCTCCAGCTGAACATCCTTGGACTTGAGAGGCACATACTCCCCAAGATATCCCCCAAGATGATCTGCCAACGACGACTTATCGATATTCTCATGATGGTACGACTTGCACACGAAGTAAACAATCGTCTGTGCTACGAGCATAAAAAGCAGAGTAATCGACAGCAGCACCAAGAACACAATCCCATACCCGATCCTCCCTGCAAGCCCCTTCCCATTCCCGAACACCACCAAGATCTTGAACATATGCTGAACCCCAACAAACAACAAGCCCAGGAGCAGGAACACCGAGCCAGAGACCCCCATCTTCCCCTTGATCAAATTCCGACTCTTGGCCATCGCCTTGAGACCATAACTCTCCTCCAACACAGAAACAACCCCGGCCAAGTGCCAGATTATGGTGATGTAGAGAAACCCTACAAGGTACACGATCAAGAACACGACGAGAAAAACGACCCCAACAACCTTCACGGACCCCACGGTGACGGCCCCTAAGATCAAGACGAGGAACGAGACTGCGTTGTAAGCGAAGACGATGACGAAGTTCCAGACGAAGGTGAGCATGAGCCTCTTCCAGACCCTGGGGACCACGCTCATGACCTTCCGGAAAGTGATCTCCTTGGCTGTGTAGATGCAGGCGATCGTGTAGACGACTGCGGCCGTGGAGAGGAGGGCGAGCACGATGAAGAAGACAAGGTAGCCGATCTTGAAGAGGAAGAAGGCGGTCCACTCTGAGGTGAGGAGGTCTGCGACTCTACGGTGGACTCGGGAGTTCTCGGGGGTCCACCTGAGGATGAACTCGTTGTGCATGATCTTGGTGAAGAGGATCTCGGTTATCTGGATGTGGGCCAGGTAGACTGCGGAGAGGGGGAGGACGAGGAGGAGGGCGATCTTGGCGAAGAGTTTTCGCCATGAGGAGACGATGTCGAAGGATTCTTTGAGGATGCCGAAGAAGCCGAGGAACTGGATCTCTTCTTGTTCTGTGTCCATGATTTGTGAATTTGATGGAAGGGATAAGGTGGAATTGTGAGAAGGAAAAGTGTATGATCAGATTATGGATTGAAAAACTTAATACAGAGAATTGGTCTTGAGTCTTTGAAGTCTACGCGCGAAAAGTCAATTCTTAACTCGAACACAGAGTTGAATTAGTCAAAGCCGTGTTGGGAGAAAAACGTGCCAAGAAAAATCAGAAAAAATGGATACCGCAATTGATTGAATTATTCCCAAAAACGTGTTTTGGATCAGGAAAGGCAGAAGCGTGATATAAAGCTAGTACACTAAGTATCCACGGGATATTTTGTATTAGAGGAACAAATATGAGGACAGAATTTAATTCTTATAAAGTCAACTCGAATAGTCTTTTTATGTCTATAGCAAATTGATAGTTATTTTACATAAAATAAAATAATTATACTTTTTTTTATTAATTATACAATTTTACTTTTATTTTTCAATTACTTTTAAATTTTAGTTACAATTATTTTACTTTATTAATTTTTAAAAAATAAATTATCATTTAGTTTTTTTGTCAAGAAAATAATAAAACATTATTTTTTAAAATTTTGTACTAAAATATACTCTCTTTTAACTTAACGAATAGTCAGACCTCAGTTGTATTTTGTGAAGGAAGTAAGTGTGACTATTAGTGCGGAGAGAAGAGAGTAATTATTAGTTCCGAACAAAAAAACATAGTATTGAATTAAAATTTGAATGCATGGTTAAATTTTCATTTGATATTGTTGGAAAATGAAAGCGACTCGTGGACCATTAAAATGATAGAATTTAAAGAATGAGAAATTAAAATTAAAATTTGTACTTATATTATTATTATATAGAAATTAAAAGGAAATGATTAAATATTGTTGAAATATGACTCAAAATCGCTCTTTGATGGGAGTTGATGTTTTACGGACAAAGGAAACGAGGTTACGGTTCAGAAGCTCGGCTCGCTCGAGCCAATCCGGCTCGCCCGAGCCCAAACTCTCTGAAGCCTGGCTCACCTGAGCCCATACGGAATCGCCCGAGCCCGTCGTCGTTTTTTTGGGTGCTCGGCCAGTTTTTGGTCCTTGTTCCGTTTTTGGACTCTATATGCGGTTTTTTGGCTTGGTGATCAAGTCAATAATTTATTTTCTTGGTTAGGAGATATTGAGTTATATTAGGAAAAGAATTTTTTTTCTAATCCTATTGTTTACCTAATTTATGGATTTCTACATTTATAAATTAGGATCTTCATGGACACAATTATGAGAGCAGAAAACACGAGTTAATATCATCATAGAGAGAGATAATATTGTGTGAGATTAGAGGGTTTTAGAGTGGATATCAATCCTTGTAATCATCGGCAATATTATAGTGAAAGTTCTCGTCGTTCCTCCCGTGGTTTTCCCGATTTGGGTTTCCACGTAAATTTCTTGTCTTCTTTACTTGTCTCATTTATTTATTGTTGAGTTATTTTCGAGGTTCCGCATTATTATTCGTACTATACATCGTCGATCTGCAACAAGTAGTATCTAGTGGTACCGGTCTTGATCGTGTGGTGTTCAGAACTTTGTCCCGTAACAAGTGATATTAGAGCCAGGTTACGATCCTAAAAGCTAACAAATATCCCACATAAAAAAAAAATGACAATGAAATTGGTACATATAGTTGATAATTTTATTAAATTTGTGAATGACTACTTGACTTATGTTCCCTTTCTACTTCCACACATGAAGCTTTTAAATTCACTGAATTTAGCTTTCGAAATCAGTTTTTTTGTGCGGGTGAGACTTGCCTACACGGATATCTTTCCGATATTTGATGGCCAACCCATTTTGCTATATATTTTTTTACGTACTCATTTATCTCAAAAAACAAGACCAGTTCAATTACAAAATACAAAAGTACAATTAGTCATATATTTCTCAAACGAAAAGAGTATTTGTTACTGTTGGGTGTAGACGTCGGCGGCTAATGCTTCAAGGTACCTGCAAAATTTCAAACAAGAAGCAAATCAGATCCGTAGTACAGCCCCTAGCTCAGAGCAAGCCCCCAGATCACAGCGGTCAGCAGATCTGTAAAGATCCGGTCCGCATGGCAAGGATCTGGGCTTGATGAAGACTAAGAACACATGCAGCGGAAAAACCAAAGTAAGAAGAAGAAGGAGACAGTATATATATATATGTATAAAATATAGATCTCCAAATACTACGGCTCAGCGGTTGCACGCCGTAGTATACAGTAGCAGTAGGATGACCGGACCGACACCGAACAAGGGAATCACAAAGACCTCGCCGGAGAGAGCCCAGGAGCACACACAGACAGCTCACACCACTCAGATCTGCACCGCCTCACAAAGAGGTCAATCACGCGCGCACCCGAGGCTTCACAGGACATCTCCGTGGTCACAGAACGGCAAAGCTCAGACCGGAGACGCCGGGAGAAGCGGCGGTGGTGGTGAACGGAGCAGGGGTTGAAATCGCACACACTCTAGGTGTAATCGCACACAGTAGATTAGGGTTAGAGTATCAGGCGAAGTGAGTGAATGCGAGGAGTGGAGTTCTTTATATCATAATAGAATGAAGGGACCAGATTCAATCTCAGTCGAAAACCTAGGATCCAACGGATGGGAATGGTCAACATTATTTGTTTTCAGAAACAAATAATAAGTGGGCTGGGCAGATAGAAAATGGGCTGTAAAGAACATGGGCTAAACACTCAATTGGGCCGCACTCGTAAACTGGGCTCCCGGCTGCCTTTGTATAATGGATCAGTGATAAAAGCCCAAAGGCCAACACACATATATATCCAACAATCTCCACCTTGTTGGCCAATCACACAATCACAAAACTGCTACTCATATACTATGGAAATGAACAAAACATTTAGTAAGCAAGTAAGAAAACAAGCAAACACACATGCAACCTTCATCATCGCCCCAGCCCTACTGTCTAGCAGTAGGACTGGTCCCCTGCAGCCTAAACTACAGGGGGACTGCCCTGAGCAGCCGCCACCTAAGTGACAGTCAAACCACCCAGTGGGATGACTAACTGGTTTCTACTGAAACACCACAGTCCTCAGGGAACTGTGGCAAAAGAGTTCCCCACCAACAGATAAGGCAACAAAGTTTCTCCTGGAAACGCCAACTGGACAGGTACAGTTGGCAAAACAGCCCCTGGACTGGTCACACCTAGTGGCCAGGTGGGGGGAGCACACTGGCACATCTCAGTCCAGGGTATCAAAGTTCAAGAACTTCAAACAGAACTTAAACTTTTCAAGGGGCAGGGACTTGGTCCCCATATCACTGGGGTTGTGGTGAGTAGAGATCTTTTCCAACAGAATCTCACCTTTCTCAACAAGGTCCCTGATAAAATGGAACCTAACATCAATATGTTTGGTTCTATCATGGAATACAGGGTTCTTACAAAGTTGAATACCAGACATGCTATCAGAGAACACAACAACAGAATCACTCAACATCTTCACTTCAGTTAACAAACCCTTTAACCAAATAGCCTCTTTGAATGCATCAGTTATAGCTATGTATTCAGACTCAGTGGTAGACAATGCAACAACATGTTGTAATTGGGATTTCCAGCTAACACAAGATCCACACACAGTAAACACATAAGATGTTGAAGATTTCCTAGTGTCTCTGTCATTAGCATAATTAGCATCAACAAAACCATTCAACACAACTCCAGTTTTACACTTAGAAAATTTCAGGCCATAAGACTTAGTACTAGACAAGTACCTAAGTAACCATTTCATAGCTTCCCAATGTGGCCTACCAGGGTTAGACATATATCTACTAAGGCAACTCACAGAATATGCAATATCAGGCCTAGTAGTAACCATCAAATACATCACTGACCCTACAGCACAAGCATAAGGCACATTGTTCATGGCAGAAATTTCAAGTTCAGTTTCAGGACATTGGTCCTTGGACAACACAAAATGACCAGCAAGAGGAACACTCACAGATTTACAACCAACCATATTAAATCTCTCAAGCAGTTTAGACACATAGTCAGTTTGGTTTAAATGAATGTTGCATGCAGCCCTATCTCTAACAATGTTCATGCCTAGAATCTTCCTAGCATCACCTAAATCTTTCATCTCAAATTTACCACACAAAGCAGTTTGGACAGATTTAACAGCATTCAGGCAGGGACTCATAATCAGCATATCATCAACATACAAAACTAAGAAAATGGGGGCAGCAACATTAATCATGAAATACAGGCATGGATCATAAGAGCTCCTACAGAATTTTAAAGACAACATAAATTCATCAAACTTCTTGTTCCACTGCCTAGGTGATTGTTTTAAACCATATAGAGATTTTTTCAGAAGGCACACAAAGTCAGGTTTGGATTTATCCTCAAAACCCTCAGGTTGTTTCATGTAAATCCTCTCTTCAAGCTCACCATGCAAAAAAGCAGTTTTTACATCCATTTGTTTTAATTCCCAGTTATAATGAGCACACAAAGCTAACATTATCCTAACAGTGGTGAATTTAACAACAGGTGCAAAAATCTCAGTGTAATCAATCCCCTCTTTTTGAGAAAACCCTTTTGCTACAAGTCTAGCTTTGTATCTGACCTCACATCCCTCATTTTTAACTTTGTAAATCCATTTACAGTCAACTAATGAGCATTTAGGTGGTTTTGAAACAAGTTTCCAAGTATCATTTTTCAACAGACTATGCATTTCTTCACTCATAGCAATTAACCACATAGAGGCATTATCAGATTCAACAGCTTCAGCAAAAGACTTGGGTTCATAATTTTCAATCAATTCATGCATGTTAAACACAAAATTACCAAGGTGAAAATCCCCTAATCTAGCAGGCAACCTAGGGTTCCTTCTAGTCCTATCTCTAGTTAACAAATAATCAGACAGGTCAGGATTGTTATCAACAATGGTTTCATCTTGTTCATAAACAGCAGATTCTGGGAGATTCACATTTGCAGGCAAGTTCACATTTGGATTATCAGGATTTGGATTAACAGGAGCAGTATTATCAACAGGCAAGTTATCAGCAGGCACATTACCATCATCAACAGGATTAACATCAGAATTTCCAGATAAGTCATTCAAAGGAACAGCAGTAGTAGGGGCATCAAATTGTTCACCTAATGGACCTACAGAGGGAGAAGACTCCACCTCACCAGAGGCATCACCATTTCTAGGATTTCTAACAATTTTACAAGGCATATCATCTTCATTAAATACCACATCCCTACTCACTATAGTTCTAAAACCAGGTTCACTCTTAAGCCACAGCCTGTAGCCTTTTGTACCCTCAGGATATCCAAGGAAAACACATTTCCTAGACCTAGGTTCTAACTTATCAACATTCTGATGAACATATGCAGCACAGCCAAATACTCTCAAGTTATCCAGATTAAGTGGTTTACCAGTAAAGACAGACTCAGGGCACTTGCCCTTCAAAGGCACAGAAGGTGATCTATTAATTAAATAGGCAGCAGTTAGCACAGATTCACCCCAGAACCTCTTGCTGAGGCCTGAGGAGGCAAGCATACACCTAACCTTCTCTAGAAGGGTCCTATTCATCCTCTCTGCAACTCCATTTTGCTGAGGGGTATAAGGCACACTCCTATGTCTTCTAATACCAGCATTAACACACAAACTATCCATTTCAGAATTACAAAATTCTAATCCATTATCAGTTCTCAAGGTTTTAATTTTCTTGCCAGTTTGATTCTCAATTAGTGTTTTAAAATCACAGAATTTTTGAAACACATCAGATTTGTTTTTAAGCAGGAAGACAAATACTTTCCTAGAGAAATCATCTATAACAGACAGAAAATACTTATTACCACCTTGAGTAGGCTCAGGGGCAGGACCCCACACATCAGCATGCATATATTCAAGTATGGAAACAGACTTGGGAACATTGGGGGGAGGGTTCACAGGAAAGCTTACTCTAGTTTGTTTGCCAAGAATACATGTTTCACAGAAAGGAATGCAAGTCATATCAGTTTTACCAAAACAGCCATCTTTCTTTAGAAATTCCATGCCTTTCTTACTAATATGCCCTAATCTCCTATGCCACAGATCAGAAGTACTATCATGCACAGAATTAGCATATGAATACAAACAAGGTACAGCTTTGCAGATATACAAGTTATGCTGCCTAGCAGCTTTGCACAGAATCATAGACCCTCTAGCTATTGTCATGCAACCCTTTCCCCATTTACCAGTCAACCCATCATACTCTAATGCAGCACATGAAATCAAGTTTTGTGATAAGTCAGGAACATGTCTCACATTTTTCAAAGTATGCACATGACCAGTTTCAAATTTAACACATACATCACCTATTCCAGCTACCATGCATTTTTTATCATTTGCCATAGAAACAGAGGAATTCTCAAGTTTATCATATGAGGTAAATAAATGCAGATAAGGTGACATGTGATAAGTACAACCAGAATCCAGAATCCAATCAGTTTCACACAGAAAATCAGACTTAGCAGAATTCACATTTGAAAGCAAGGTCATATCAGATACCATAAACACATTTCCATCATCATCAGATTTAGCAGCATTAGCCTGGTCACCATTGACCTTTTTGGGTCTGGTACACTGCTTCATGAAGTGTCCAGACTCACCACAGTTATAGCACTTCCTATTCTTAGGTTTGGACTTAGACCTAGACCTGCTCCTGTTCTTCTTACCATTGTTTTGACCACCTGACCCTTTCTGGGCTTGGTTGCCATTATTCCTGGACTTAGTTCTCCCCCTAACATAATTAACTTCAGAAGACCTAGGATTTCTATTTGATTTTAAATCAAGTTCCTTACTCTTCAAACCATTAATCACAGTATCCAGGGTAATAGAGTCTCTACCATATTTAATAGCAGATTTCACATCAGCATATGAATCAGGAATAGCATTTAACAAAACAATGGGAGTATAATCATCAATATGCTTATCACCAGTCAACTTAATATCTTGAATCAGTTTAGTAAAGGCATCAATATTATCAGAAATATCTTTACTCATATCAAGTTTGAATCTGAAAAACTTTTCCAACAAAAACAGTTTTGAGTTTAAGGAGGTTTCAGTGTATAAATCATTAAGTTTTTCCCAAACTTCTTTAGCAGATTCCAACACACCAACTTTCCTAAGCACATATTCAGATAAGCATAGAATTATAGCAGAATGAGCAAGTTCATTAGTCTCAGCTTTTATTTCAGCAGTGTCAGTATCAGAATAGGCACCAGAAATGGCCTTATAAACTTTTTGCTGAACCAAAATACCTTTCATCTTTTGTTTCCAAATTGCAAAATCACTTTTCCCATCAAAGGGTGCCAAGTTAAAACCAGACATTTTTAAAAGATTTTGAAGGCTCAGTTTTTGAAAACAAAACAGAAATCAGGAAGCACACAACTTTCAAATTTTGCAGAAGTAATAACACAAAGTTTTTAACTACTGACAGATGACCAAATCCACAGATTAAGTCAGAGAGAGTGAGCACAGAAGCAACACCTATCAGAGTCCCTACAACAGTGGGGACTCACTACACAGCAACAAATTTTTAAGTGTTACTGCTGAGTGAGTAACTGAGAGCCTATGTCAAGCAGGTAAAGCCCTCAGACAAATGACTACCCCAGCCTCCACAATATACTCACACACCTCAAGGATGTGTAGCAAGGGGAGTTTGGTATGCCGGGGGCCACCACTTTGAGCCCTACACTCGCACTCAACTCACCAAATAGGATCAGTTACTATCAGTCTCACACTGCACACAAACCCTAGAACTAGCAGGCAAAGCAGGTTCACAGTTTATGCAGATCAGAGACACAACAAAGAACACCAAGTTCACAGCAGACCCAACACACACAGCTCAAGTCACAGAAAACATATTGTTCATGCTATTTTCACTTTAAATTTTTCAAACACTCAGTTTTAGAAAGATTTTCCAGAAAATATTTTGAACAACACTTTGAAAAACGGATTTTCAACACTATAAGTTTGAAAACGACCACCAGGCGGGCCACACCATCACATATGACCTCCAGGCGGGTCGTACCATCACGTAGACAGCAAAGGAGGGGGTTTCAGAAACTTACCAGGCGAGGTGTTCGCAAGGGACCTCACATGCAGGGCCCGTTTCGCGTTTCACAGGCGATCTGGGTATACTCGACCAAGGGGGGCATCACTCCAAATTTTACAATGGCCTGTATACCTTTCAGATCTGTTACCTGGTTCTCCTCCCACGCAAGTACCGAGCAACGAACGACCTTCACGGCTGCAGATCTGGAGCCCTACGGGGTCAGATCTTCAGATCCGGTTGCCGAACTCCGCCGTTGACACGCTCTGATACCACTGTTGGGTGTAGACGTCGGCGGCTAATGCTTCAAGGTACCTGCAAAATTTCAAACAAGAAGCAAATCAGATCCGTAGTACAGCCCCTAGCTCAGAGCAAGCCCCCAGATCACAGCGGTCAGCAGATCTGTAAAGATCCGGTCCGCATGGCAAGGATCTGGGCTTGATGAAGACTAAGAACACATGCAGCGGAAAAACCAAAGTAAGAAGAAGAAGGAGACAGTATATATATATATGTATAAAATATAGATCTCCAAATACTACGGCTCAGCGGTTGCACGCCGTAGTATACAGTAGCAGTAGGATGACCGGACCGGCACCGAACAAGGGAATCACAAAGACCTCGCCGGAGAGAGCCCAGGAGCACACACAGACAGCTCACACCACTCAGATCTGCACCGCCTCACAAAGAGGTCAATCACGCGCGCACCCGAGGCTTCACAGGACGTCTCCGTGGTCACAGAACGGCAAAGCTCAGACCGGAGACGCCGGGAGAAGCGGCGGTGGTGGTGAACGGAGCAGGGGTTGAAATCGCACACACTCTAGGTGTAATCGCACACAGTAGATTAGGGTTAGAGTATCAGGCGAAGTGAGTGAATGCGAGGAGTGGAGTTCTTTATATCATAATAGAATGAAGGGACCAGATTCAATCTCAGTCGAAAACCTAGGATCCAACGGATGGGAATGGTCAACATTATTTGTTTTCAGAAACAAATAATAAGTGGGCTGGGCAGATAGAAAATGGGCTGTAAAGAACATGGGCTAAACACTCAATTGGGCCGCACTCGTAAACTGGGCTCCCGGCTGCCTTTGTATAATGGATCAGTGATAAAAGCCCAAAGGCCAACACACATATATATCCAACAGTTACAATCTACTGTATTAACAAAATAATAATAATAATAATAATATACAATTATTGAGTGGACGAGACATCACATGTTAAATAATGGCCCTGAAGTGTCTTAAGTTGCAATTAGTCACTGGTTGTTTAAATAGTGAGACTGTGGAACTAGCTAACTCAAAAATAAAAATAAATTTAACACAAAATATAATTTCATGACATTTTACTTTATTCAACTTGAGTTATTAATTTTACCTATCCTTAAAATAAAATCATTAGGAGTTCTTCTACTTCACACATGTGCTAAGCTAGCCTTTTCAAATAAAATCCACTAATTTGCATACTTTAAATCGTACGTAGTTGGCACAAAGAAGATTAAGAATGATTAAGCCTTTGTCCAGATATCAGAAATAGTATTTACATTTTTTTATCACAAAGTAAATAAATGTGAATATTATCATGATAAGAGGGAGGTATTGGTGATCATATATTTAGACACGTGTAACGTTTCAAATATCATATTCATGGTGTTACTTACTACTCCATTGATCTCAAATGTTGCTTCAAACCTAATTAAACAACCATCACTTCAAATTGCCTCTCTCTCTCTCTATCTATATATCCTCCCTTGCTTAATAATCAATACTTTTCATAATTAGTAGATGGATTACCACACCAAACTCCTTTCTTTCATTATAATTTGGCCTTTTCCAAATAATAATAATAAACTTCATAATTATATATATACTCCATATGAGTCCATAACAACCACCCAAAGACTAGCTAAGAGTGTATATACTACATTGCCTTGTTCTTCTCCATATATATTCTCACCATTTGTTTCATTCATTCATTCCATATAATTAATCACATTTCCAATGGGGATCATACCTTCACTCCTCTTCGCCATGTCGATGCTCACAATCACCACCACTTACTCTCGCCCCTTGCTCGACCACCGCCATGAAACGGGCTTCAAGGTGACGCTAAAGCACGTCGAATCGGGCCGCAATAACCTCACAAAGTTCGCCCTCTTCCAACGGGCCGTGGCCCGCGGGAAAAAGCGGCTCCATAGACTCCACTCGCTGACATCATCATCCGACTCAGCAATCGAGTCCACGGTCCACCCCGGAAACGGGGAGTTCCTAATGGACCTCTCCATCGGCACTCCCCCATCCCCTTACTCCGCGATCCTCGACACCGGCAGCGACCTCATATGGACCCAATGCAAACCCTGCACTCACTGCTTCGACCAGCCGGGCCCCGTTTTCGACCCTGCCACGTCATCGTCCTTCTCCAAGGCCTCGTGCTCGAGCCATATTTGCGGGGCCCTCCCCTCGTCGTCTTGCGGTGGGGCCGCCGGGGATTGCGAGTACTTGTACACCTACGGAGACTACTCGTCGACTCAAGGCCTCATGGCTACCGAGACCTTCACGTTCGATAACGTCTCGGTTTCGAACGTAGGGTTCGGGTGCGGGCTCGACAACGACGGGAGCGGGTTCAGCCAGGGGAGCGGGCTCGTCGGGCTGGGCCGGGGCCCGCTTTCGCTGGTTTCACAGCTCGACGAGCCCGTTTTCTCGTACTGCCTGACCTCGATGGACTCGGCCGGGTCCAGCACGCTCCTCATGGGCTCGCTCGCGAGCCGCGTGCACAACGACACTTCGATCGGGACCACGAAGCTGATCAAGAGCCCGTCTTCGCCTTCGTTCTACTATGTGTCACTCGAGGGGATCACGGTCGGGGAAACGGAACTTCCGATCGAGAAGGGGACGTTCGAGATTAAGGAAGACGGGAGCGGGGGAGTGATCGTGGACTCGGGGACCACGATCACGTACATAGAGGAGAGGGCTTTCGAGTTAGTGAAGAAGGAGTTTGCTAGGCAGATGAAGCTGCCGGTGGTGGAAGGTGGGAACGAGTCGGGGCTGGAGTTGTGCTTCGAGCTCCCGACGACTGGGGCCCACGAGATCGGCGTGCCGAATTTGGTGTTTCGTTTCGAGGGTGCTGACGTGGACTTGCCGGCGGAGAATTACGTGATTGTGGACGGGAAAGAGCACGTGGCGTGCTTGGCGATGGGGGGGTCGAAGGGGATGTCTATATTCGGGAATTTTCAGCAGCAGAACATGCATGTGCTTCATGATCTCAAGAGAGAAACGATGTCGTTTGTGCCTGCGAAATGCGATCAATTGTGAAGGATAGGGATATAGGTTTATTGCTGCTATTAGGAATAAACAAAATTCGGTTTCTTATTTGTTTGTTTTGTTATGTTCATGCGGTTTTGTTCATTTCTACTGTTGTAAATACTGTGATTTTTTTTATTGCTTTTAAGTAAGTGATTTTGTAAATTTTAGAAATAAAAATAAAATTTTGTAATGGATCATTTTGTTGTATAGGAAATGAATACAAATACTACTTATAGAAATTAACGTGAAAGTGAGACATCCAGTACCAGTGGTCTAGTGGTAGAATAGTACCCTGCCACGGTACAGACCCGGGTTCGATTCCCGGCTGGTGCATGCAATGAGGAATGCTGCGGTTTGCAATAGTTGGGTCTGTTGTACTTCTGAAATGTTGGATGAAAATACCGTGCTTCTGAGCTTCTTTTTTTTTTTTTTTTTTTTTTTAAACCTAGACGAAATAAGTGCATTCTAGTCGTATCTGAATTTGAATTTTTTTATGTGGCATATATCTCTGGTGTGGTACATAAATAATTACTATACTACATAATATGAATGAAGAATGAGATGAGCATCGCTTGGAATTGAATGTATAAGTTGGTTACAACACATGTATATTAAAAGTAATGAAAATGAGGTTATATATCTCTGGTGTGGTATATTAAAAGTAATGAAAATGAGGTTTTATGTGGCATATATCTCTGGTGTGGTACATAAATAATTACTGTACTACATAATATGAATGAAGAATGAGATGAGCATCGCTTGGAATTGAATGTATAAGTTGGTTACAACACATGTATATTAAAAGTAATGAAAATGAGGTTACAACCTAACATGACACCTCATCCTAAGAAATGATGTATATACTGGAATGGACCAACATTCCTAAATTAAAAAATGAGGTTAAAATCAAATTAACCCCACAGCTCGACTAATCGAATTAAAATTAAAACTGGAAACAAGATTCAATTCTAACAATCTTTATCGTGTTCTGATTGTTAATTTGGGCCAATTTGGCTACGTGCAGATTCAGCTTCCAATGCTTGCCTCTGTTCTTCATTGGTTCTATTATTAGCCGCACGGCCCATTCCAACACCAAGATCAAGGATAATTGAACCACCTTCTTGTGGCCTCATGTTCAATGTTCCAGCATAGTAATCATGGTTGCTGTTCTTGGCTGTTCAAGCATAGTAATAGAAAAATGGATACCGCAATTGATTTTTAATTATTCCCAAAAACATGTTTTGGATCTAAAAAATCACAAAGCGTGCTATGAAAAATCAAATAGTTAAAATGTGGTTGATACTAAAAATGATATTTCTTTCATTTTATAATAATAGACTACTTTTTTTAAATAGATACACTCTATTTCACAATATTATGATCCTATTACAAATAAAATAAATTATTTTAGTTTTTCACTTAATTTTACTCATAATTTATCTATTTATTTTTTCAACTTTACAAAAAAATATTTTATTTTTTATTTAAAAATACATCAATTAACTATAAAAATTAAAAAAGTGTGCGTACTAGCTTGGTGATTTTTTAGTCTTGTATCTATAGTTATACTTCTATGATTTTTTTGTCTATTTAAAATCAATAGTCATTCTGCCTAAAATGAATAATTATACTTTTTTTTTTATTAAAGATGATTTTATTTTACTTATTCCCATACACGTTTTAGGATCTGAAAATGCAAAAAGCGTGCTATGAATAATCAAAATTTGATGACAAAATTTAATTATAAAAAGAAGAATTTTGGAAAATGAACACACCATTTAAATTTATGACTAAATATATTAGTTTTTTAAATTATAAATTAGTGTAATTGTTAAAATTGTATGTGTTGTAGTCACTTGTGAGTTGTCCCACATTGATTATTTGAGGAAAGGGGGACCGAAATATAAGATTAGGGAGCTACTCCACCTAGTACCAATTGGTTTTAGGATGGAACCTTCCTACATGTCCCGGTTCTTCCCTTTCCCGTCTTTGTGCGCTAGTCGTGGGACCGCACTCACACACCTCCGATTCCGCACTCACACACACCTTCACACACCTCCGATTTCAACGCACTCACACACCTCCGATTCCGCACTCACACACACCTTCACACACCTCCGATTTCAACAGTAATATTTCGCACTCACACACCTTTTCGCAGCGCTAGTCGTGGGACCGCACTCACACACCTCCGATTTCAACAGTAATATTTCGAAATTTATAATAAGCAAGGTTATAAATTAATGTAAATTTAATTATAAATTAGTATTATATTTCGAAATTACCTTCGTGACTTTAATTATAAATTAGTATTATATTTCGAAATTACCTTCGTGACGACTATACGATTTAAGAATATCTTCATATTTAATAATCAATTCAATTTAAAGAATAATATCACGTTCATATTTAATAATCAATTCAATTTAAAGAATATCACATTAATATCAATAAATAATGTAAGCCTTTTTGAAATAAAATCATACTTAGACTACTTTAAATCATATAGTCCTCAGGAAGACGAATATATAGCATGATTAATCATGAAGAGACTTAATATTAAGCCTTTAGTCCAAATATTCGTTGGAAATGGCAGGAATCAATCAAGCAGCCGAGCTAGGAGATTATTCCTGCCTTCCTGTCTATATATAATCTCCCTTAATTGCTTGATAATCAATACTTTCATATATATATATATATATATATATATATATATATATATATATATATATATATTTTCTCACCATTTGATTCATTCCTTTAATCACATACCCTTGTTTCCAATGGGGATGATAGCTTCACTATTTCTTCTGGCCATGTCCATACTCACAATCACCACCACAACTTACTCTCGGCCCTTGCTCAACCCCCGCTCGCAAACGGGCTTCAAGGTGACGCTAAATCACGTCGACTCGGGCCTCGAGGACCTCGATAACCTCACCAAGTTCGACCTCTTCCAACGGGCCTTGGCCCGCGGGAACAAGCGGGTCCAGACGCTCCACTCATTGTCGTCATCATCCGAGTACTCAACCACCATCGAGTCCACGGTCCACCCTGGAATCGGGGAGTTCCTAATGGAACTCTCCATCGGCACTCCCCCTTCCCCATACTCCGCGATCCTCGACACCGGGAGCGACCTCATCTGGACCCAATGCAAACCCTGCACTCGCTGCTTCCACCAGCCGGGCCCTATATTCGACCCCGCCACGTCATCATCCTTCTCCAACGCCTCTTGCTCGAGCCATATTTGTCGGGCCCTCCCCCCGCGGGCTTCACATTGCGGTGGGGCCGGGAAGTACTGCGAGTACTCTTACGCCTACGGCGACAACTCGTCGACAGGAGGCTTCATGGCCACCGAGACCCTCACGTTCGACGGGAACGTCTCGGTTTCGAAAGTCGGGTTAGGGTGCGGGCTCAACACCGTGGGAGAAGGGTTCAGCCAGGCGAGCGGGCTCGTCGGGTTGGGCCGGGGCCCGCTCTCGTTGGTTTCCCAGCTCGACGAGCCCGTCTTCTCGTACTGCCTCACGTCGATATATAATTCGAACGGGAGCAGCACGCTTCTCATGGGCCCGCTCGCGAGCCAAGTGAAGAACAACGACACTTGGATGATCAGGACCACGAAGCTGATCGAGAACCCCCCGTCGCGGCCTACGTTCTACTACGTGTCACTCGAGGGGATCAGGGTCGGGGAAAAGGAACTCCCGATCGAGAAGGGGACGTTCCAGCTTAATGAAGAAGACGGGAGCGGGGGCATGATCGTGGACTCGGGGACCTCGATCACGTACCTGAAGGAGAGCGCGTTCGAGGTCTTGAAGAAGGAGTTTGAGAACCAAATGAATCTCACGGTGGTGGACCGTGAGAAGGAGTCGGAGCTGGAGCTGTGCTTCGAGGTCCCGACGGGGGTTCACGATATCAAGGGGCCGAAGCTGGTGTTCCGTTTCGAGGGGGCTGAGCTGGAGTTGCCATCGGAGAACTACCTCTACGTCTACGTCAACGACGAGAGCAGGCAATTCGCGTGCTTGGCGATGGCAAGGTCGAAGAGGATGTCTGTCTTCGGGAATTTTCAGCAGCAGAACATGCACGTGGTTCATGATCTCAACCGAGAAACGATGTCGTTTGTGCCCGCCAAGTGCGATCAATTGTGAACGATAAGCTATTACAAATAAACAAAATTCGGTTTCTCTGTTAGATGATTTCTACTGTTTTATTTGTTCATGGAAGTTCCGTGTTTGGTTATCGAAAATTATACTATTACAATATCTCATCGGATTTTCTGGCACTCGTGTATTTAACTCTTACTTGGATTAGTGAGCGTTGATAGTCCATTTGTTGGACGATCCAAGATCTATTTATATGACTTTGGGGTGTTAATTGGTCGTATTGGGTCGTGTCAAAGCTTTTCGCGAGTCACAAAACATAAATTAAAACCTAATTTATTTAAAACAATCTATTTATAAAGGGGTTATCTATTTATAACCCGTTTTCAACTTATTTAAATTGTATAATGTTAAATAATATAAAATATATATATTAATGAATCAATTTAACCGACAAGAAAGGAAAAATAATTATTTGAATAATTAAAATTAAAATTTTATATCTTTTTATAAATAAAAATATAGTAAAATAATTTGATTTCTAAAATAGACATATATACATTATACATATTATATAGTGCAACTCATTTGAATAATTACTCAATTAAATACAACAAACTTAACATGATCACAAATCACATACGATAGAATTTAGAGTGTTATAATAACTCTAATGCTAAGAAAAAGTGAATATTATGGTAAATGTAATTGTGAAAAATAGAAAACTAATCGATCATTTTAACCAAGTAATATATTATTATTATTATTATTATTATTTAATGAATAATTTATTATTATAATATAATAATTAAAAATAAATTTAATAAATGGGTTATACGGGTTAATTTCGAGTTCACATGCATGTTGACTCGCAGTTGACCCATTTATTAAATAGGTCATGGTGAGTTGATACGCATTTTAATCATGCGGGTTCAACCAACTTTATTTCGTACGAGTTTCGAGTAGTGTTATGGAGTCGTGTTCAAATTGATATATTTATTGATTTAGTATTTTTCTTATAGTATGTTATCAAGTTACTATTTTATAAAGGAGAGACGTTCTAAGAGATTTTACTAAATCGATTCCCTTGAATCCCTTTATTTTATGTGTACACAAAAGTCCAATTAAATATAAAAAATTATTAAAATATTCAATATTCATTATAAAAATAAATAATCAACACAAATATAAACTCTTTTTGTTCCTTATTAAAGATTACGTGACCTTCCTAATTTAATTTACAAAGTACACCATCACTAGGGGTGTTCAAAAAACCCGTCAAACCCGATCCGTCCGCCAAACCGATCGAAAGCCGCCCGAACTCGTCGGTTTTATTCTGAACAAATTACCCAACGGTTTATATTTTAAAAACCCGCCGAAAACTGGATGGGTAACGGTTACATTAGTGACTACCCGCAAACAAACCGACCCGCTGATGTGAATATCGTATAAAGCCCAAGTTATAAGTTAATAAGCCCAAGTAAATTAGGGTTTTAGGATTATTAATATTTTGTTCCTTTCATTCAATTATTCAGTCGTTGTTTATATGAAATAAAGAGTTTATCTCTCTCAAGGTTTTCTTGAGTTTTATCAAGTTTCGGTATTCTCAGAAATCAACGATACTTTAATGTTTTAATTCTCGAGTATTCTTAGAATCAACGAGTCTTAATTGTTTGTGTTTAAGCTTCCGCCTGCATCAGTTGGTATCAGAGCCGAACGATGCCTCTGTTGGAATCGATATTGTTCGGACCCTTTTTCTCTAAATCACAGTATTACTGGAACGGAGGGGTATATAAGAAAGGGAAACAAGCAGATATTTATTTGATATGGGACAGATTATAGATCGAAGTTTGTATAGTCGGAAATCTGGAAATAAGGATGAACATCATCGTGTTCTTGAGCTTAAAGCTCTTTTCCATTACTTATAGTATTTTGGAAATAAAAAAGATGAAGTCCTTTTTCTCCTCTCTCTCCCCTCTCTTTTATACTAGTAATATGCATGAGCATGCAAGCTCTTCTTATGCCACCTATTAGCCTCCTATCACATCTAATCCCACTAATGAAGACTTTTAAGTCATTGCATTAAATACCCACTAATTTTGTCTTCCACTTGCTGCATGTCACCAGAGGCGCACCACCTCTTGCCTGGAGCTTTAACTGACTGATCCCCCACTCTGGTACGGGGCTGTCTTCCTGGGGCTACTGTTGAGCTCGCCTGGTACCTTCTTCAAACATGACTTCTATTCTGACTTTGATCCGCCGTTTGACCACCCCTTTGATGACGTGGCTCCGGTCGTCTGGACACGTGTCGGTGTTGGATTTTTATGGTGTAACATTGGCCCCCAGAAAAATTGATGGACTATAACATCTTTTTTTCTGAAGTTTGGTCTTGGATCTCCTGGTAATCGACTCTTGATACTCTTCGGAGTTGGTACTTGGCTTGTGGATCTTGTCAGCAGTGGCTTTTGATGTGGGATCTTCTTGGGATGTATTTGATTTTGGGTGGCTCTAGTGTGGTCTTGAAAGATAATTCTGAGAGAGATGGAGAGGAGGTTGCGATTCTTATCGTTCTGGACTTTTGTACCTGCATTGATCAAAAAACTTCTTTCGGGATCTTTCCCGATTAGCATTTTTGTAATGGACATATAAAGTCCTTGGATAAGAAAATAAAGAATTTTTCTCGCGGGGTTATGCCTTAAGACTCCCCTGTACAAATAATAGGTATGGCACTGGAACCATGTATTTTCTTTCCCTGTGCAGATGGGAAGACTTCTTGCATGCCGATTTAATTTCGGTCTTTGATTGATTAAAATAAATCAATAATTCAAGAGATAATATGAAAAGATTTGAAAAGATTTGTATTTCAGAAATCACCTTTTTGCAGGCTTTTCTGGCCACGTGGCCTGACGGTTATAGGTCACATTAATTAGGGTTTTGAGTTAGTGGGGCGATAATTGAGTGCTTTATCCTCGGTAACCGCCCCTTTTCTCTCCCTATACGCAACTGTAGTGCCTTATCGAATTCTACATCGTATTTCTGGATTTCAAAACTTTGAACCACTTTTCACAAATCAGAAATCGTATTTTCGGGTAAGAAAATTCTCTCTCGATTTCCTTTATTTTCCTTTACGAAATCTTTGTTTTTGTTTTTGTTTTCTTCGACTGTAAATCGAATCATGCCGCGACTGAGACGAGGCCCTCGAGGGAGGTATCAACCACCCGAAGCTCCTCATGTCGTCTTCGGCCGAGAGTTTAAATCGTTCATGGAGGGCGTCGTGCCTGATCTTCCGTCGCCGGAGGAAAAGTTGTTTTTGTACCTAGCCGCGTCGGAGCATGCCATCAGTGCAGTTCTGACGAGAGCAGATGGAATAAAACACCTACCCGTGTATTTTGTGAGCCAAGTACTGCATGAAGCAGAAGTACGGTACACACCGTTAGAAAAACTCACTTATGCCCTGATTGTGGCGGTGAGAAAACTCCGGGCGTATCTTTTTGAGCACCCCGTAGAGGTTTTAACAACCATGCCATTAAGGCAAGTATTGCACCGGTCCGATGTTACCGGGAGACTCCTGAAGTGGGCTCTGGAGATAAGTCAATATGACATAACCTTCACCCCCAGGACAACAATAAAGGTCCAGGTGTTGACCGATTTTATAGTGGAACTGACGTTCCCGGAAAAGTCAAATAATCAATCACGCGCGTGGAAACTGTACGTGGACGGTTCAGCAACCACAGCGTGCTCGGGGGCCGGTATAGTACTACTTGGACCCGAGGGAGATTCTATCACCCAGGCGGTTAAATTTGAGTTCCCTGCGTCGAATAATGAGGCTGAATATGAAGCTCTCGTCGCGGGACTAGAATTAGCCATAGCCGTTGGTGTGAAAAAATTAATTATATTCATGGACTCCCAACTGGTTGTAAACCATGTGACTGGTGAGTATGAAGCCAAGGGAGAACAAATGATCAAATACCTGGAGCTGGTAGGATCACTTTGTAAAAAGATCCCAGAGATAGTAATCGAACAGATCCCGAGGGAACATAACTCTCAGGCAGACGCCTTGTCAAAGCTAGCTTCTTCGGAAGGTTCGGCAGATTTTTCAAAAATCATGTTGACTACGTTATTGAATCCCTCGGTAGATCGAAGACCAGAACAACTGCCAATTTTGCCCGTATCGGGTGAGGACTGGCGAGCACCAATCCTAAGGTACATAGATACTGGGGAATTGCCGCCAGACAAAACCGAAGGCAAACAATTGCGGATTCGAGCAGCAAAATATACAATCTTAAATTCGGATCTCTACCGGAAGAGTTATTCCCTTCCACTGCTGAAATGCGTGTCGAAGGAGGAAGGACTGAGACTCCTGGAAGAGATCCATGACGGCGTCTGTGGGAACCATGCCGGGGGAAGATCCCTGGCACACAAGATAATGGGTCAGGGCTATTACTGGCCAAGCCTTCGAAAGGATGCCATTGGCTACGCCCGTAAGTGCGTAAAGTGCCAAGTAATAGGGCCTACCATTAGGACTTCCCCGGAGATGCTGAGATCCCTGTACAGTCCCTGGCCGTTTGCTCATTGGGGAATCGATCTGATAGGACCATTGGCAACGGCCCGGGGAGGGGTAAAATTCGCCATAGTGGCAGTTGATTATTTCACCAAATGGGTGGAAGCAGAATCACTGAACAAGATAGACCAAGCACAGGTCATCAATGATGATATTCAGAAGAACTTGATCATGACCAGCGCCCACTACACTATGAGAGAAGACACGCAGGTTGAACTTGATCCAGGAGAGCAAGAGGGCGTTGACCCGGTACCACGCCGTGAACAGGGAGGAGTCCAGTGGGGTTGGAGTTGGAACAGATCCATCCAACAAGCCAAGCTTGTTCTTGATGGCGAGAGACATCTCCACGGATTTCTTCCACGCGCCGTAGTTGTCGCCGGTAAAGGTTTCATAGATGACCTTGACGCCGGCATGATCGGAGGTGTTTGGACCCTTTTTCACTCAATTCATATATTACTGGAACGGGGGGTTATAGAATAGGGCACCAAGCAGAAATTTATTTGTTTAGGACAGATTATAGATCGGAAAATGTATGTTGCCGGAAATCTGGAAATGGGGGATGAACATCATAGTGTTCTTGATCTTTATTTCCTTTACTTATAGTATTTGGAAATTAAAAAAGGTGAAGTCCCATTTCTCCTCTCTCTTCCCTCTCTTATATACTAGTATTATGCATGAGCATGCAAGCTCATATTATGCCACCTATTAGCCTCCTATCACATCTAATCTCACTAATGAAGACTTTTAAGCCATTGCATTAAATATCCACTAATCTTGTCTTCCACTTGCTGCATGTCACCAGAGGCGCACCGCCTCTTGTCTGGAGCCTTATCTGGCTGATCCCCTAGTCTGGTACGGGGCTGTCTTCCTGGGGCTACTGTTGAGCTCGCCTGGTACTGATTTCATGTATGACCTTAATTCTGACTTTGGTCCGCCGTTTGATCGTCTCTTTGATGACGTGGCTCCGGTCGTCTGGACACGTGTCGGTATTGGATTTTTATGGTATAACAGGAGGCATGGAGGTAGAAGGGAGAAGTCGGGTCTTCGTTTGGTGAGGGTGGGTTCGATCTTGAACCAGTAGAACCCGTATTTCCAGAATTATCAGACATCGCAAAATTAGGGTAGAGAAAAAGGGGGGCGAATTTTAGGGTTTAGGAAAAAGAGTAAAGTAAAAGAAAGAGTAAAGTGTATTTTTGAGATAATAGTGCGGAAAAAAAATTGACGAGGGATTAGAACCGAGTCTCTGATACTATATTAATGTTTACAAAAACATAAGAAGAGTATAGAGAAAAGAATTAATCGTATTGATTAATAATGTATTGAATTATAAAGAATGAGCTATTAACAGTAAACCTAATATAATCAGCCTAATTAGTGATACAATCAAACTAATTAGTGTAAGCTACCAAAAGGGAAAAAGCCCAATAATAAAAGTATAATGATTTATAAACTAGACTGGCTGAACCCAATATAATCTTTATTAAATATGATAGTTAACTGAAACAAAAATAAAGTCCTGTTACTACTCTTTTAAGAATATCACATTCATGTTTTGAATGCATAAATAAGGTAGCCTTTTTCAAATAAAATCATACTTAGACTACTTTAAATCGTATAGCTAGTCGTCACGAAGACACGAATATATAGCATGAATATCACATTCATGTTTTGAATGCATAAATAATAATTGAATGCATAAATAAGGTAGCCTTTTTCAAATAAAATCATACTTAGACTACTTTAAATTGTATAGCTAGTCGTCACGAAGACACGAATATATAGCATGAAGAGACTTAATTATATTAATTAAGCCTTTAGTTCAAATATTCGTTGGAAATGGCAGGAATCAATCAATTAAGCAGCCGAGCTAGGCGCTGGGGCCCCACAATTTCTAAATACAACTGTAGTATATATATTTTTTTATTCCTAACTATCAAAATAAGTTCACATTGTTAATCACAATTAATTTAAATAAATGTGAAGGAATATTATGATGATCATATATTTTGACACACGTAATGTTTCGTACCCTGCCTTCCTGTCTATATATAATCCCCCTTAATTGCTTGATAATCAACACTTTCATATATACAGTATTCTCACCATTTGATTCATTAATTCCTATAATCACATTTCCTTGTTAGTTTCCAATGGGGATCATAGCTTCACTATTACTTCTGGCCATGTCGATGCTCACAATCAGCAGTACCACTTCCTCTCGGCCCTTGCTCGACCACCCCCGCTCGCAAACGGGCTTCAAGGTGACGCTAAAGCACGTCGACTCGGGCCTCGATAACCTCACCAAGTTCGACCTCTTCCAACGAGTCGTGGCCCGCGGGAACAAGTGGCTCCAGAGTCTCTACTCGCTGACATCATCACCCGACTCAACAACCATCGAGTCCCCCGTCCACCCCGGAGAGAGGGAGTTCCTAATGGACCTCTCCATCGGCACTCTCCCATCCCCTTACACCGCGATCCTCGACACCGGGAGCGACCTCATCTGGACCCAATGCAAACCCTGCACTCTGCTTCCCCCGGTCGGGCCCGTCTTCGACCCTGCCACGTCATCTGATGAAGTTGTATACTTAATGTCTAGATTTAAGTGATATTAACTCTCGATCCATTGCCACTAATCTATTTAATTAAATAAACAATTATTTACTTTTAATTATTTATAATTAAATATATGCAAATTATAGTTCTATATTATATACGTTGTAGTTAGTATAGTGTGCGACGTCACACAGAAGATTATCGGTTACTAGTATATAATCGAACAGTTGCTCAAGATCTTAGATGGACAAGGACAATCAATCGGTATACTCGTTGAGAGAGAAAATAATTTGTCTTAATTATTTTATCATACTTCTACGCTTGGTGTATTAGGCAGATCGGAAAAGATTTATCGATAAGGATTGCCTTATATAATCGATTTAAATCTCAGTGTATATTATTCTTAATCCCTCATATTATTGTGGATGTGCATTTAATATTTGTGACTTTGATTATCCAAATGAATTGACCGATTAAAATAACCAGTCGATTACCGCAAAGTTGGGTCACGATATTTTATGTATGACATGTTGTGAATTTTTGATGGAAAAGTGTGTCCCGATAAGGGTTGATAATGTAGATGAGTTAAAAAGGAATTATTATGTAAACCATGCCGATGGATTTGTTCCGCATAATAATTAAGGTTGAATTGTACTAGTATCGGATACAAGAGATAAATAAATTAATTAGCAATAAATTTAATTTATTCATTAACATTTATATCGCACCGAATAAATAATAATACCGGCCCCGCTCCACCGTGAGCGGCGAGTCGCCGGACTCGCCGCGGAGGCTGCTGGAGCAGCCCCATCGATCGCACAAGGCGATCGATTTGCATTGATCGATCGCCAGCCCCCTCCTCGCGGGGGCTCGGCTGGGCGTGTGCATGGCTTCGGCCGTGTTGCGTGTTCGGTTGAGCCCCGGTCTGCGTGGCGTGCTCACGTTCGACGGGAACGTCTCGGTTTCGAAAGTCGGGTTCGGGTGCGGGATCGACACCGTGGGGGAGGGGTTCAGCCAGGCGAGCGGGCTCGTCGGGTTGGGCCGGCCGGGGCCCGCTCTCGTTGGTTTCCCAGCTCGACGAGCCCGTCTTCTCGTACTGTCTCACGTCGATATATTCGAACGGGAGCAGCATGCTTCTCATGGGCTCGCTCGCGAGCCGCGTTAGCAACGACACTTCGACCAGGACCACGAAGCTGATCAAGAACCGGTCGCATCCTACATTCTACTACGTGTCGCTCGAGGGGATCACGGTCGGGGAAACGGAGCTGCCGATCGATAAATCGACGTTTCAGCTCAAGGACGGGAGCGGGGGCATGATCGTGGACTCGGGGACCACGATCACGAACCTGAAGGAGAGCGCGTTCGAGGTCTTGAAGAAGGAGTTTGCGAAGCAAATGAATCTCACGGCGGTGGACCGTGAGAAGGAGTCGGAGTTGGAGCTGTGCTTCGAGGTCCCGAAATCGGGGGTTCAGGATATCAAGGTGTTCCGTTTCGAGGGGGCTGAGCTGGAGTTGCCATCGGAGAACTACCTCTACGTCTACGTCAACGACGAGAGCAGGCAATTCGCGTGCTTGGCGATGGCAAGGTCGAAGAGGATGTCTGTCTTCGGGAATTTTCAGCAGCAGAACATGCACGTGGTTCATGATCTCAACCGAGAAACGATGTCGTTTGTGCCCGCCAAGTGCGATCAAATAAGCTATTAGAAATAAACAAAACTCGGTTTCTCCATTATATGATTTCTAAGGGTTTTTTTTTTGTTTTTCTTTTTTTTTTTTTAATTTGAACCATTTCTCGATTTATGCGTGTCATCCTTACGCACAGGCATGCATGCTAATCTTCTCTGTATGTGGTTCCAATTTTATCGGATGTCACTGATTTCTAAAGTTTTATTTCATGTTTATGGAAGTTCGATCTGTGTTTGGTGTTATCGAAAATTATATTATTACAATATCTATGGATTTTCTGGCACTATTTAACTCTTACTTTGATTAGTGAGCGTCGACATCAATGAATAACTCTTATTTTAGTTACTTTCATACTAAACAAACACAATATTTTTTAATATTGTATTTTAATATTTTTGTAATATCATGATATTGTGATATATAATTGATACTAGTACTAATTTTTTAATTTTTTTATAGTATGTTATCACGTTCGAGTTTGAAGAGGGAGTACATATAAAGGATGGACGTTCTAGGAGATTTTACTGAAATCAAATCCCTATAATTTATGTGTACACAAAGTCCAATTAAATAGTATAAAAAATCATTAAAATATTTAATACGTAGTATTTATTATAAAAATGAATAACGGAAATTCCTGGAGTACTTTATTTATTACTATTATTCTTTGGGAAAAATGGCAATAAGGCCATTTTTCAACATTTTTTCGCCAATAAGGCTTTCGAGAAATTACGCGTGTCAATTAGGTCCCTTAAAATGTGTAAAGACCTCAATACCCTTTCTTAAATTCCATCCAATTCACAATCAGCAATTCACAATTCATAATCCCCTTTCCCCTCTTCTCTTCTTGTTCGCGTACACCTACGGTGGTGGGGCCGCCCGCTACCAGCCGCCGGACGAGCACGCGGAGTCTACGACTATGACGACAATGTCTTCGTTCGTTCATCATCTCGAAGTCCTCTCCGCCGACGAACACGAAGTTGGGCTGGGTTCAGCTAGCTACGAAGATCTCGACCTCCAGATCGACCCGCCCGCCACATGTTCGACGAAATGCCCCTGAGAGTCTTTCGGAGATCGAATCAAAGATTCAATTCCAGAAGCATCAAACAATGTCTTCCTCTTATACATGTGCTCTACAAACAGCACATCCAGTGATAGTACCAGGTAATTTTCACTGTCTCTAATAGCTCTCCGTGCGTGCGTAATGGGTGTGAGGGTGTCTGTGCGTCGTTTTTACAGGGACTTGCTTTTTAGAATATGATAGAAGATTGGACCTATTTGCAAATTACAATACTTAGAATTTTACTCGATTCTGAAATGAGAGTTTCTGGACTTCTCCAAATTTCACATTTCGCTTAATTCAGGACCTTCATATTCTGTAAAGAAATTTGCAGACCTCGGAATTTTAATCTACATTTGTGTAAGGTTTAACGTTTTTGCAATTTTTTAGTTGTGTAATTAGTTGCACTAAACCTTAGCTGTGATTCGTGAACATGTGGTGATAATTGTAGCTTCCATCATTTGGTGAAGAATCGTGAAGCTGAAAGCTAGCACTGTTTTGCTTATCTGCAAAGGAAAAAAAAATGCGAGCCCTTCTTCAGACATTAACACGTCTCGCCATAAGACCCAACCCTAAAACCTCTCGGTTTCACGACCTGAGTCCTGTTCGAAAATACATATCTTTGTCGTAAACAAGAAATGTGTGATTCAATTTTGTTTTGTTTCTTCTTTTTACAGTTGCATACCTCTCGTGATTTCCTGGGTTATTTTTTGAAAAAATGTTTAGGATCTTGTTCTTCTGTTTTGTGAAATGAACCATTTAGAAAAGATGAAAAATGCATTGAATGTTATACCTTCCCTTTCCTTTTTATCAAGAATGGAAACAATAAACTATATTCATTATTTTTTTCTTGGTTTTTCTAGTCACGGCGATATACACTTTATAGAATCAAGATCATTCATTATTTTTTCTTGGTTTTATTATGGATTTCAGTGTTTTGTCGTTGCATTCAGTGTTTATTTAGCATGCATTCAGTGTTCATTGAGCATGCATTCAGTAGTTGTGCATTGAGCTTGCCACTCAGTGTTTAATTGGTTCAGTCAGTGTGCGTCCACCATGCGCTTGGTTTTATTATGAGTTCATTCAGTATTTAATTGCTTGATTCAGAGTGCAATGAACTGAACTAAATGTACTTACACACTGTATCAATTTTCACTGTGGTTTGTGATGCCTATATCTCCCTGCTTATTGTAGTTATGCTTATTGTAGTTATGCTGTAATTGTGGTATTGATTTTTCAAGCTCTTATAATACTAACACTAGTTTTTCTGTCATTTTGGTTTACTTCAACAATTAGGTGAACCTTTTTCACAACAATTAGCTATTGTTTTATTCTTAATATTGTTGATTAAGTTTGTTTGTTGGTTTGTTAATGCATGAAATTAATTAATTATTTAATTACTCTCTCGATTGATCTTCTTCTTCAGGTGGTGAAGAAGCAAAGGCACCAAGAAGGTCGCTACAATCCGAAAATGCATCCAGTGGTTCATGTTCACAACTGAAGGATCTTATGTACTTTTTCTTTTATTTATAAAAATGTAGTTATGCTCGTGAGCAACATTGTATATGTAAAAATGTAGTTATGCTCGTGAGCAACATTGTAATTGAAATTGTCATTGATACATTGTATTTTTTGGAATAATATTTATTTTATTTTTAGTGTGTTTTTATGACGTTCAGTGTTTTTTTATGGCATTCAGTGTTTTGGTCATTAAACATTATTCAGTGTTATTCATTCTCA
The DNA here is from genome assembly GCA_954870475.1 of Euphrasia confusa. Classification (NCBI taxonomy): domain Eukaryota; kingdom Viridiplantae; phylum Streptophyta; class Magnoliopsida; order Lamiales; family Orobanchaceae; genus Euphrasia; species Euphrasia confusa. The sequence goes on from OX940967.1 coordinate 27,544,583, forward strand.
TTCAGTGTGTTTCAATCATGTTCAGTGTATTTTTTAATCAAACAGTGTATTCATCTGACATTCAGTGTTTTTCATTCCTATTCAGTGAATGTCATAGTTTAACACTGAATGCCTCATTTTTACACTGAAACATAACAACACTGAATGCCAGATTTTCACACTGAATGTTATAAAATTACACTGAATAACAACATACTGAATGTCATATTTTAACACTGAATGACATATTTTAACACTGAACATACTGAATGTCATATTTTAACACTGAATGTCATATTTTAACACTGAACACACTGAATGACATATTTTAACACTGAACACACTGAATGTCATATTTTAACACTGAACACACTGAATGTCATATTTTAACACTGAATGACATATTTTAACACTGAATGTCATATTTTAACACTGAACGTACTGGATGTCATATTTTAACACACTGAATGTCATATTTTAACAATGAATGTCATATTATAACACTGAATGTCATAAAAACATACTGAATGTTATATTTTAACACTGAATGTCATATTTTAACACTGAGTGTGACTGAAACACACTGAATAGGAATGAAAAACAGTGAATGTCACATGAATACACTATTTGATTAAAAAATACACTGAATATCATAAAAAACACTGAATATCATTACACTGTTTGATTAAAAAATACACTGAATATCATCACTATTAGAGTTGGAATATCAGAAAGGACTAGTGCGAAAAAGTCAATCATTTCTTGAGTCTCCTTGATTCCTCCGATGCCACTGCCGCTTATCGACTTCCTCCCTGATATACCAAGGTGATGCACATGTTAATTATGCTAAAAAAAAAAAACTGCAAAACATGATAGATAACAGGGGAATGGAAATACAAACCCATAATCATCGAAAAGGGATAAAGCTCGAGCGGCTTCTCAGGTGCCCCGACCATCACAAGCCTCCCATGAGGCTTCAACAAACTTATCAACGGATGAGTTTTTGGTGAGCAAGGATCCTGACCAGATGAAGGCTGCAGCAGGCACCTTGGATGGGATTATCGACACGGTCTCATAGAAATGAAACACAATGAATAGAACCAAAACACACTGTTTGATTAAGCAAAACACTGAATAGGAGTTCGTTCGAGTCGCAAGCGGAAAAGGTATCGTTGTAGTGATCGATCCACACGATCTTCCTGCACAAAACAATTGTTTCGAAATGCAGATTTCGATTAAATTCAACAAGACAAATTCTGAAACACAAATTCATACCGAAACAAATCAACATACATTCTCTTCACCTTCAAAAAATGCAATCAATTAAAGATAAGTAAAATGCAGAGCTAATCACAACGCACTGAAATTCAGTAGAAAAGTCGATGACTACTGCCTGCAAAATTTCTTATCAATTTGCATCTATACAACTTCGATTTGTTTCGATTTTCGAAAACTCGATCGACTCACATAGTGTACAACGGCAGCAACGCAAACCGAGCACCCAATGCTCAGTAGTGTCCCGTGCGAGCATCTCCTTGGCCGGAAGGCACGTCGAGCCGTGTGCGGGCAGACCAGGCTATCGAGTCATCCGATGTGTCTAATGGGAAATCGTCCTTCGGGAAAAAGCTCAAACACGGCGGCGTTGAGTCCATTTGGAGATGCGACGGAGATGGAGGCGAGTATTCGCCGGAGAAGTTGAACGACGCGACTTTTAACGCATCGTTCGATCAAGCGTGCAGGAAGCAAGCGGTCTGCGTCGTACTAGATAGCAAGCTTCCAAGACGAGATAGCAAGCAATTGGAATGGGCTGTCCGACGAGGACGACGATTCGGGGCTTGGATCGACTTGAATCGAACGGATCCGGTGAGGGTTTCGGTGGATCTCCAGCGGGGGCTTTAACTCGGGGAAGCTTCGACGGCGAAGTCGAATTTGAGGGCGGCGTGTCCTTGGGCGGCACGGTGGACGGAGGCGGCGAGTTGCCGGCCGTGGTCGTCGGATACGAAAGGCTCGTCCCGTTCTGAATAATTACAAATCACGATTTGGATTTCACATAATTGGGGTGGTGGGGTGGGCTTTGGTGGGTAGGATAGAGCGAGGGGTAGTTTAGTTCTTTCATATACAATTTTTTGGCCTAATTGGAATAAAAAGGCCTAATTGACACATTAATTCAAGATTGGCCTTATTGCCTAAAAAATGTTGAAAAATGGCCTTATTGCCATTTTTCCCTTATTCTTTTAATATCAAATGAAAACTTTTTACTCTATTAATAAAATATAGTGTGAAAAAGAGACATCAAGCACCAGTGGTCTAGTGGTAGAATAGTACCCTGCCACGGTACAGACCCGGGTTCAATTCCCGGCTGGTGCATGCGATGAGGAACGCTGCGGTTTGTAACAGTTGGGTCTGTTGCACTTCTGAAAATTTGGATGAAAATACCGTGCTTCTGAGCTTCTTTTTTATTTTTTTATTTTTTAACCTGACGAAATAAGTTAGAAAGACCCCCATGGCTAAATATTGAACCACAAATTCGTGCATTCTAGTCGTATCTGAATTTGAGTTTTTTTTTTTCTTTTTCTTCTACTAATGTGGCATATATCTCTGGTGTGGTACATAAATAATTACTATATATACTACATAATATGAATGAAGAATGAGATGAGCATCGCTTGGAATTGAATGTATAAGTTAGTTACAATACATGTATATTAAAAGTAATGAAAATGAGGTTACAACCTAACATGACACCTCATCCTAAGAAGGGATGTATATACTGGAATGGACCAACATTCCTAAATTAAAATGAGGTTAAAATCAAATTAACCCCACAGCTCGACTAATCGAATTAAAATTAAAACTGGAAACAAGATTCAATTCTAACTTTCTTTATCGTGTTCTGATTGTTTGGGCCAATTTGGCTACGTGCAGATTCAGCTTCCAATGCTTGCCTCTGTTCTTCATTGGTTCTATTATTAGCCGCACGGCCCATTCCAACACCAAGATCAAGGATAATTGAACCACCTTCTTGTGGCCTCATGTTCACTGTTCCAGCATAGTAATCATGGTTGCTGTTCTTGGCTGTTCAAGCATAGTAATAGAAAAATGGATACCGCAATTGATTCCTCTCTTTTTTTCAATTCCCTTTTTTTCTTCTTTTAATTCCTCACTTTTTTTTCGTCTTCTAATTCCCTTGGTGCTTTCTGGTCGTGTCTAAACTTGAGTTTTTTTCTACTAATGTGGCAAATATCTATGGTGTGGAGCGTGGCACATAAATAATCACGGTACATAATATAATGAATGAGATAAGCATTGCTTGGAATTGAAAAATCAATATGGTTACATTACATGTATATTAAAAGTTTTTAATCAGCGCCTGCAACATGTAACGAATATTAGTTACAACCTAACATGACACCTCATTCTAAGAAGGCATGTACATACTGGAATGGACCAACATTCCTAATTTACCATGAGCTTAAAACCACATTAACCCCATACTTCGACTAATTGAACAAAAAATTGCAAAACAAGATTCTAACTTTCTTTATTGTGTTCCGAGTATCGAGCATTCGTTTTATGGCTCCATGAGTATTCTTCCAATGTTTTGCTGACATTGGTTAGAGGGGTGTGTTGGCGGAGTCTGAAAGCTACCATCCCCAACACTGTTTCCCCTGTTTCCATACATATTTAAGCCACTGTTTACGGTGCCATAGCAAGCAGGGTTATACGAATTGTTCGGGCCGATTTGGCTACGTGCAGATTCAGCTTCCAATGTTTGCCTCTGTTCTTCATTTGTTCTATTATCAGCCGCACGGCCAATTCCAACACCAAGATCAAGGCTGACTGAACCACCGTCTTGTGGCCTCATGTTCACTGTTCCAGCATAGTAATCATGGTTGCTGTTCTTGGCAGTTGGGACTTCGTGGTTGTGCTTGCCCTCGTAAGTAGTTATAACAGCTTTGGGGTCATGTGCTGCTCTCTCTACATGTTTTCTCACAGGGCATCCGGCATTTGTGCACTTGTAGTAACTCCTGTGATTGCAACAGTATATAAATGTTTAAATGTGTTGTGTAAATAAGAGCAGTCACCAAAGCCACCAGGTGGACATTAAAATATGTTCCGACTTCCAATATTCATTTTCAGCAGTCCACTTGAGCAAAAGTGGAGTAAACCATAAATCAAATTCTCCCATACAATTCAAGTGAGTTTTCTTAATGATCTATTCCGGTAGTTTGAAACAAGAATTTATGTTTCTTGCTCTTATCTGTGGGCTAAATTCTCAAATCTCAATCCTTCACAACACGCTGCAGCATCAAAAATTCAAAATAATGTGTACCTAGGATTTGGATTGCCACGGACCACTTTCTGACCATACTTACGCCATCGATATCCATCATCCAGTATATCAACCTCGCTGACAGTTTGAACAACAACTCGTGGTTCGCGAATTGGCTTAACAACTGGTGTGACATCAATACCATCCTCCATTTTCCTGATCACGTTGTTGATGAATACGCATTGTGAAAAAGATTTTTTTTTTTTTAATAATGCTTCAAAATATACACACCTCCGTTTCAGAAAATGATGAGATTCTTCGACATCATCATTAATACCATGAGATTGTGAACCTGCCCCATCAATTCCCTCCTCATTTGCTTGCTGGGGAGACAACATGGGAGAGCCATTTGGCTCCATATTACTAGTGTTCAACTTGTCTGTTTAACAAAAGAAAGAAGAAAGAAAGGGAAAAAAGAAAGGATGAGTATGCTACATATAGTTGCAAGTACTCTTATAAATTAATGAAAGAACTAAGTTCAGCAAAACGGAGCTTCAATTTTTAAAAATCAAAATATCTAATACTCGTGTGAAACTTAAATGGGGTAGCTAATTTAAATTAAGATCCAAAATTTAAAGTTGTGACCATTCAAGAAGGCACAAGCATAAAATGTAAAAGAAAAGAAAATCACAAAACACACAAGTCATTCTCATTATAAGTTCAGAGCATCTTCAATTTCAGAATATATATTTTCCCAGAAAAACAAAACTTCAACAAATGAAATTACAAGAAACCAAAATAGCAATCGTAAGATTATGTTCTCAAGTAATTTAACCACAAAATATTTTATATTTGTTGCATCTACAAAAGACTTGCTTCCTGTAGATCATTTTGAACTTGTTGTTTATGGATTAATAGCATTAAACAAAATTGAAGAACTTGCATGTTCTTCAGGTTGCCACAATCAGTAGAAATTCAGAATGAAACCAGGGAAGACCACAAATGAAAATTTACTGAGAGAGAAGGTTGTAGGTGAAGAATAGAGATACGGTTGAGACAAGGACTTCATCTGTTGTAACAAAAAGGGGGAGAGTGGGAGGACATTTACAGATTTTGGTCAGGGTAAAAAAAAAATTTGTTTACTGTTACATAATTACTACTTCGTATTGGAGAAGCAAAAATGGCATTGGCAGACTTCACGAAGTACATTATCTTGGTAGGTGCAAAATGGCATTGGCAATATTTGCCAAGAGTATATTGTAGTCGCATTATGAAATTATTCTATTTATGCGTACTAAAACATGTTCATTTTACTTAACTTCACAAATAATAACTATTTAATAAACATGCAAATGGTCATTATTAAGTTTGGATTGCATATGTGTCATCCTTAATGTACGAGCAACCAATTTCCTTGCAAATCGTAAAATTAGGCTAAGCTCCACATAGCAGTTTAATGTTTAGGAAAAGTTAATTAGAAAGTTAAGCCAAGTACCCTCTTGACCAGTGGTTGATAAATCTTTGTCCACCTTATCCTCTTGAATGGATAAAAGGCCCCCAGGATTGTGACGCCGTGAAGCTTGAGGTTTTGGGTGATCATGTGAACCCTTATATACAATTTCTGTAATCTGCCCACTTGGAGCACGTTCAAAAATCTTTTTTACCTCACAGTTAGGATATGTACATTTGTAATAACTACGAGGAAATTCACTTCCTTTTACCAGTTTCTGCCCATATTTTCTCCAGTTATATCCATCATCTGATGTTCTCTCAGCAGGGACTGAGGTGGCACCGTCTTTATGCTCAGACAACGGCCGTTGAATGCATGCACTAGAATCTCCTCCTTTATTTAATTCGTCAGTAGTACTACAGATGGATGAATCTTGTAAACCTACTGCCGCAGCCTGTGAAGCCGAAGTTGCAGGTGCAGGAGACTGTGAATAGCATTGGTTTTGATGATTCAGTGGTAAGTTTCGGTTCAACCCCACAGGAATCTTTTCCACAAAGAAATTAGATATTAGCAGAAGAATGGTGGTCCGAAATTTACAAAAAATAAATTCAAAATTTGTGACTACTGCAATAAGAAAAACGGTACGTAGTATATGATTATCTGGGGTATGAGCTAGATTTCCTAAAAAGAATGGCCTAGAGCTATATAAATAGAAATTTTAAGTCTTAACTATTAAACCTTCCGTCTCTAGACCATCCATAGCACCACACCAGTTCTTCCTATTTAAGTCATAGCCATCAAACTTATTTTTAGAATCTAGGCAAAAAGAGAATATTGATCGTAAGATCTATATAAAGTTTAATCGCATTACCATCAGCCCCGTGGACGGTATTCTTGATATAGAACTAGCCCCAGTTTGAAACCTAAACTCAAAATTGCTGGACATTATTTCATCAACGATGTTTCCACTTGAAATGTTTTTATCCAATGAAAGTGTAGCATTTTCACCAGAGCCTTGCATCCACTGACGCATGAAAAAGGACCCAGTGGTTGGAGAAGGTTCTGCCTGCAAATAATAGAGTTCAAAGGTAGTAAATAATTTTTTTCTGAATGGCACCAACTAGCAGAAAATAACTTTATGCTGTAAGTTAGCAGGAGTCCTATCTCTTTGATAGTTGCCACTGCCAGAGGAAATTGACGATTTCTTATGGAGAAGAAATTTAGAAAAGTAAATTTTGCCGTCCTGAAACCTCAAAGATCATTATTTTCCAAATTTAAAAATTACAAGAAAATATTTATATGCACTTCAAATTTCAAACTTCATACTTGAGTAACTTGGCCCTGACAAATAAATGGCATAAATTTGTTCGATGGTACTTCATTATAGGCTTGAGATCTTAAGTCCAGAAACACCCCAGAAAATGACACAAAAGCAAAGTATCAGGAATCATTTACCAACAAGTAACAAGTTTCATTTTGTGAACAAACTACCCTGAATTTAATATATTTCTATAAATTCTTAATAACAACTACGTAAGAAGAAACATTACTACATTAAGATATAAACAAGCTGATTCTCTACTGCATGTTCCATTCAACAATAAAGTTAAAGTATGTGAATAATTTCAACTTTTTATTGAAATAGAACGGGGTTCGTGTTCTTCCTTTAGTTAGCTATTCTCTCAGACCCGTAATTTTCTGATTTCAGACTCCATTAGCTCACAAGCTTAGTATGGCTAAATCCGCAAGAAAGGTTTTATGGTGCTTAAACTAATTTCATCAGGAAACTGACATAATAGATTGAAATAAGAGCATCCCAATCCAAGGGTTCCAAAACACACACACACACCAACACATTTATTATTCATTTCCCGTGTGATAATTTCCAAATGGAATAGAACCACACATCAAATCAATAAATGATTTGAAATCTTGATGACCATTAATTCTGAGTAATTTCCCACAAACAAAATACTCTGACGTCAGCTCGTGTTTACTCACTTAAGATTCAAAATTCTCACCAGCAAAAAGAAGGATCCGAATCTGAATCTCACAAATAGCGGTGTCGCGAAAAACACTTTAAAGAACGAAAATGAAAACAACAGATAAACGCGTGACCTTGACGTTCGAGAGAAGAACGGGTGACTCGAGAAGCGACGTCGGACTGAGTCCGGGAGGAATTGAAACAGAAGTAGACCTCGAGATCGGGAGCTTGGCCGGGGACATGAGACGGTACCTAGCTCCGCCGGCGGATCCAGCGGCGTCGGTGACGTGATCGGAAGGGGAGTGCTGATTCTGTGAGTGCGATGAGTAAGAGTCTGCCATTGATTATGAGAGAGAAGGTGGTCTGAAATGGAAAGGCGTACCGCGTATGTCAATTATTGACATTTTTTTCAGCAACTGCAAATTGCAATGGGGAAATGGGGGTGGGGGTAGAATAGTAACTTCGCGATGCCACTGTCAAATATACGGTGTTGACTCATTTGACTGTTTTGTTGACCCGATCTTGGTTGTCAATTGACTACTTGATTTGCCAATCTCACATTCATGCGATATTTTACTTTTATTTAATACTTGTACTAATAACTTTATGCAATTTCAAAATTATCAAATAAAAATTTACTGAATAAATAAATAACTACGATTAAAAAAAATCAATGCGAATTTATATACTTCTATTTGTTTCGAGAAAACTAATAGCTGAAAGTTTGCAAAACTAGGTGGGTCTGTCACTACGACATTAAGTACCACAAACAAAACAAAAAACATAGCGAAATAAAAAAGGAAAAATAATAATAACACCTAGTAGCTTCACATTAAAAAAAATATATAAAATTAAAGGTTTCACTGCAATGAAAGTACAAAAGATGTAGGAGTGTATTAGTGCAAGTGTTCAAGAGTGATCACTACTGCGAATTTTATGATCATCTCGAAAAAAAAATGAAAATTACATAAACTTAAACACCAAATAGTGTATTGTAATCTCTAAGACTTGTGTATTTGATATTTAGCTCCTTATTATCCTAAATGGAAATGGCTTGAAGCATATCTATAGAACTTATACGTAGAGTTTGTTGTGTTAGCTCCTAGTATTTTCCAATGTTGACTGGTTGTAGTAGTAGTTGATACTTTTAATAATGTTTTCCAAAAAAAATTGCAACGTCTTCCACCTCTATCTTTCATGCAACTCAACGTGTTCATTTAAAGTGAACATTATTTCACCTCAGTGCAACATGCCATGTGACAGTAAATGTCGTCCGATTTTTTTTATAAGATAGAGATACGAAAATACTACACTCACTCGATCGTTGATCTCTCGATCGAATGACGATGAGGTGTGAAATGTAATTCGAAAGATGTGCTCGAATAGCAGACACGTGTGGGCAGTGGCGGAATTAGAAAATTTTTCCTGTAGGGGCTGAAATGACACAATATATATATATATATATATATATATATATATATATATATATATATATATATATATATATATATATATTTGTTAAGACGTAGATTATTTTTATAAAAAGAAAAAAATGAGTTTAAAATTAGAAAAAAAAATTATGCAAAATTTCTTTACAAAATATAGTATTTTTACTATAATATAAAAATATATTTTTATAAAAAGAAAAAAATGAGTTTAAAATTAGAAAAAAAAATTATGCAAAATTTCTTTACAAAATATAGTATTTTTACTATAATATAAAAATATATAAATATTAATATCATTTTTTCTAATACGGTGTAAATTTTATATTTTCTATATATTTAATGTATAAATTTTTATTTAAACTATATAGTATATATAGAATCTTTTAAGTATACAGTATTAATAATCTATTTAATATATAAATCCAGACTTTTATAATCATACGTGGACAATGTGAACACAAAAAATTACACTACAAAAAATGAGCATGTTCACACTACGTGGCAAGACAAAGCTTTCATTAGTCTATGTGGCTTTTCCTTATCAATATTTATTATGACGTGGCATTTAATTAAATATGATAGTATACATTATATATTAATTAATTAATATGCATATGTTACCTAATGTTTAAATGGTAATAATAATAAATAGTAAAAAAATATAATGAGTATATATTCCCTTTTTCCCTTAAAACAATGCATACTTTCCTTTTTAGTTCATCCCTTAAAACAGTGCACATTCCATAAATGGAATGTCTTTTCACAATTTTATCCTCCCAATACACATTTATTTACTCTTATACCACTACTTTTTCAACTATCTACTTTATTACTTACATATCAATACCTATTATACCCCTACTTTATATTATAAAACACACAAAAAATCACTTTTTTTTAATCTACGTGTCATTTTCTCTGTGCATAGTGTTAAGGGAAGGAGGGAGTATTTATTAATCCGCCTATTGTATTAATAATATATTTAGGTACAATATATATGATGTTAATAGCTTACTATAAATTACTTACACAATTTAATTTTAGGAGAATAATTTTCGGGGTGATTTTATTTAATTATTGGTCAACAATGCGTTAATAATGGTAAAGAATTATATTATAATGTGTTTAACTAATTATTTATATTAATAAATTATCATATATTATAAATTCACTTATTCATTTAAGTAAATAAATAAAATTGATATTATCCACACTTAAAATATAATAATATAATAATAAAACATAAATTTTGATGTGCACGATCTTATTTTTTTACTAATATGATGCGCACGATTTTGTTTTTTACTAATACTGTATTAATTAGTAGATAACATTAATTTAGAGAAAATATTAGATAAAAACAATATATGGGAAGGACAATATTATAACACGGTCAAATTAGCGCATTTAATATTTAATTAACCGTGTAATGATCTTAACAATTTATGGAAACAATTCTTTAATTCTTGGTCAATGATGCATATATAATTATAACGTCCATAATTATAGTGTAAGAATCTAATTATAACGTCCATAATTATAGTAAAAGAATTTTAATTATTATGTAAACTACATTATTATATACTATAAATCAAATACTTAATTTAAGTAAATGAATAAATTTGATATTATCTCTTAATCTATCAACAGTATTCCTATAATTATGCAGTTAATTATAATTATTATTTCATAGTCATAAATTTTATATTAATATTTTTATTCAAATTCAAATTATTAACAAACCCTAATTAAATCTCATGCTATAAAAGCATACTCATCTTCACTCATTCTTACCTCTCATATTTCTTTCGTTTTTTATTTTGTTTTTTCTTTTATACGTATTAATGAAATTATGTTATTTTGTAGGTAGCAATGTAAGTACTATTCATTATTATTCATTGTGATTCAATTTTTGTTTTAATTCATAATTAAATCATCATTTATTATTTGTATTTTTTGTAGGATCATTGTAAGTTTAATATGTTTTTTTATTTATTGTTTATATTTTTGTTTCTATTCATAATTAAATCATCGTCTAATGTTTGTATTTTTTGTATTTCTTGCAGCGATAATGTAAGTTTTTAATATCTATTTTTTAATAATTGTTTATATTTTTATTTCAATTCATAATTTAATAAGTATATTTGTTTATTAATTTCAATTTCAATTTGAGGATGATGTTCAATCTCTATAAATATAGTGTTTGAAACTTCTAATGATGCTATGGCGACTTAAAATGGTTTCTATTTTTTTTTCCTTGAGCAATCGTATAATTTTTTAGAATTATGTATGTTTTGTTTTTATTTATCGAATTTATCTAATTTTTATTTTATTTTTTCAGCTATCAATTTATTTATTTCGACATTTGTAATTTATCTATGTTTTTAATTGTAATTTATTATCTTTACATCTTTTTGTGTTTTTCTTTTGTAGTTGAGAAGTAATATAAAGAAATATTGAGCGTTAAAACTTTATAGTGGTGATGAACTTTAGAAGATGAATTATTGATTCATTATTATTATCTATGAAAATGTATTGAACACGTATAATTTGTTAGTTCAATTTATAATTGTAATTTCTCATCTACGGTTATTTATATCATGTTTTAAGAATATTAATATTTAACTAAAATATTAATATTCGAATCTATTTGTTAACAGATTTAAAAAAAAATCTATTTTAATCTATATTTGATTTTAAAAGTAACACTCATACATAATCAATTCAAATAATTCCTCTTTATTAAATTTGATATAAATAAATTCAAACAAATCATTATTCCTTAATTACTCAAATACTAATTTAAAGTCAAAATTAAAAATATGTTTTCTAATAAATAAATACGTACTCCTAATAATCATGATCAAATTTCCTATTTTTGTTTAATTATTTCTTAAATCTCAATATTTCCATAATACATTTATGGTATATATACTCCAACTTATAATTATCACCCCTAATGTAGGCGACATATTTATTAATTATTATTAAATGAGATTTTTGACATATTTATTATTTTTTATTAAATAAGATTTTTGGGAGTCAATTATATCTTGGCGAAGCAATTAATTTTTATTAAGGAAGATTTTTGTAAGTAAATCATATCTTGTCAAAAAGTTTTTTGTCAAGGTTGTTAACGGCACTTGGAGGACGTAAGGTCTAAAGTGCGAACCCAAAATATTGCTATTGAATTGGAAAAAAAAAATTATACTTCAATCATATTATATTTTTGTAATCAATCATATATTTATTAATTATTATTAATTGATTTTTGTACCGGACATATAATTGATAAAGACATTAATATCATTAAAAAGAAATATAACACATAATCATCATAATTATTACCATATTTTTTATATGTAAATTCCTTCAAATTCTTAATTTATAATTTATTTTTCTAAATTAACAACTTATATATGGTAATTTAAATACTATTTATACTAACTATATATTTCATTAATTACTCATTCACTCTCTTTTTTTCTTTCTTTGCCGATTAAATTATTAATAAACGATCACAATTTTCCTAATATTATGATTATTCCAATTTTATCATGTATAAAAATCAATTAATTAATCGGATATGTATAATTAAATAAATATATACAAAAATAATTATTTAATTTAGAGACAAATTATGTATAAGATGTGAAATAATATGCATATAATATATCTAGCCAATTTCTACATAATATAAATAATAATAATAATAATAATAATAATAATAATAATAATAATAATAATAATAATAATTCAAATTTACATTAATCAACTTTTTAACTATAGTAAGAAAATAAATTTGATATTATCTAATATTTATATTACTTTAAATAATTATGCCGCTTTTAAATTAAATTACAATATTATAAGTCTATTTTCCATTGACTAAATATATAATTAAAATGAATCCGAATTTGATTTTTATATTTACAAAATTTCTCCAAATATTTATTTAAAAATTAAACAAATTATATTTTAATATGCATATATAAAAAAAGTATCCATTGTCAATCATTCTTAGGTTCAAATGGTTTTTATGTTCTGATTTATGTATACATTTGTTAAGAGACATGTTTTTAGGTTCAATTGGGTTAATAGCAATTAAGTTGAAATCAGTTCATACTTATTAAGTTCAGTTGTGTTCAGTTCAGACCTCTTAAGTTCTGTTGAGGTCAATTCAGACCTATTAAGTTAAGTTATTAAATTCAGTTCAGCAATCATTTAATTTTTATTATTATTATTTCAATATATTAAAATTTAATTCAATAGAACTAAATTTCCTTTCAGTTCATTTCAGACATATTAAGTTCAGACCTATTAAATTCATTTCAGTTCTGACCTATTAAGTTTAATTTAGTTCACTTCGGTTTAGACCTGTTAAATTCAATTCAATTTAGTTTAGACTTATTAAGTTCAGCACAGTTCAGTTCATCCAATTTCAGTTCATAAGAGCAGATTCTTAGTCCAAAAGATTTTTCAATTTTACACTCATGAATAATGTATTTTTAGCACAACTTAGAACATGTTGTTTTGAACGTAAACTAAAATGAACTTAGGAACTATTCTTTTGGACTTATACTTAGTTCTCTTCAGTTTAGCTTAGTTCAAATATATTAAGTTTACATCACTTCAGTTAAGATTCATTAAGTTCAGTTTAATTCAGATCTATTAAATTCAGTACAGTTTAGTTATTTTTTTTTTTTAATTTTTTAAAATTAAATTAAACTTAATTTCAGTTTAGTTCAGTCCTATTAATTAAGTTCAGTTCAGTTAATTTCAACAAGTTTCAGTCCAAATGAACAGGTCCGTAATAGGTCTGAACTGAACTTACTTAACATATGGGCTGTTAATTTTCAGTTCGATCAGTTTGGTTCAATTCAGACTCATTCAGTTCAGTTTAGTTCATACCTATTAAGTTCAGTTCAGTTCAGAACTATTAAGTTTAGTTTAATTAAATTTAATCTCAGTTAAGTTCAGTTCAGTTCATTTTGTTTCAAGGTCTTGAAAATGAACTTAACCTAACATTTAATAGGTATGTACTGAACTTCCAGATATTAAGGCCGGTTCATTTGGACTTTTTATCCGTTCGCTCAGTTCAGACTCATTCAGTTTACTTAATTAAATTTTGTCCCGACCTATTAAGTTCAGTCCAATTATTATTTCAATATTTTAAAATTAAATTCAATTGAACTTAATTTAAGTTAAGTTCAGTTCACACCTATTAAGTTCAGTTAAGTTCATTTCAGACCTATTAAGTTCAGTTCACTTCGGTTCAGTTCAATTCATACCTGTTCAGTTCAACACTGAAATGAACTTAATTGGTCCAAAGTTTTAATACATTAAGTGAAGTTCAGTTCAATTCCGTTCAGTTGAGTTCAAACCTACTAAATTCAGTTTAATTCAGGCCTATTTAGTTCAGTTCAGTTCAATCATTTTTAATTTTTAATTTTTATTATTATTATTATGTCAATATCTTAAATTTTAATTTTTAAGCTCATTTCAATTCAGTTCAGACATATTAAGTTTATTTCAGTTTATTTCATTTCAGTTCAAACCTATTAAGTTCACTTCAGTTCAAACCAGTTCATTTTGTTTAATGGTCTTGAAACTGAACTGAACTAAAATGAACCTAAATAAGGATATGTTCTTTTGGACATATTCTTAGTTCAATTCACTTCAGTTAAGATCCATTAACTTCAGTTCAGTTCAAATCTATAAAGTCCAGTTCAGTTCAGTTGAGTCATTTTATTTTATTTTCAATATATTAAAATTAAATTAAAATTAACTTAATTTCAATTGAATTCAGTTCAACCAGTTTCTGTCCAAAAGAACATTCTTTAATACGTCAGTTGAGTCATTTAATTTTTTTTATTTCAATATTTGAAAATTCCATTCAATTAAACTTAATATCATTTCTTTTCAGCGGTTCAAACATATTAAATTCAGTTGAGTTGTGTTCAGACCTATTCTAAGAGAAAAAATATAACATCATCATTTGTATAACAATTTTAATTAATTGTTCGTTTAGATTTTTTAGATTGAATTCAAAAATTGTGGTTATATGGTTAAGATTATAATATAATTTTTTTTATTATTCGTTCGTGTGATCGATATTTTGTAACATTATTATTGCTACGTGATATACTTCTAAAATTTTATCTAATTAATTATTTAAAATTAATTATTTAAAATTTTTGTAAAAATATTCAAAAATTAATTATTTAAAATTAATTATTTAAAATTTTTATTTTTTAAAATATTCAACTATTAACCATTCATAATTTACACGGGTTATATAATTTAAAAAATAAATGAAAACATTAAAAATATTATTGAAAAATATTTTTAAGTTTTCTTTTTTATAATTCTAAAGAAAATTGATAATATAAACAAAAAAATTAATTTAATAATTTAATTTTATGAACAATACAATTATCTTTTATAATTTTATTAATATATATGTTTCAAGGAAATAAAAAAAAATGTTGTAAATTAATATTTGAAAACATTATCAAGACATATTAAATTCAATATTTATTTATTAAATATTTAATTGTTTGAAAAAAAATCAATTTTCTAATTTATTTTGTGTTTAATATAAATATTTTAAATTATAACCTTAAATTAATAAGTTACTAAAACAAATGTCAATATTTAACTGAATGTAATAAAAAAATTAAAAAAATATATTTTTTACAATAATAATTAATATTTTATTTGAACTCTTATCATAGTAGAAGAGTAATAGTTAATTAATTAAAAAATTATTTAAAAATAAAGTAATTAAAAAAATTGTTTGTAATGAATATTAGTATAAAATTTTTAATTTTTATAAAAATATTTATAATTCAATTATTTGATTTTTATTTGGTATTAAATAAATTACATTAAATATCATCGCACGGGCAGGTTTTACTAGTTACTAAAATTTAGCTATTTTTATTAAATATTTTAATATTTAAAAGACAATACACAGACAATATGTATATATAAGGGGCAATTTTTTATAGGGGCAAATATAATACAAATATTATATTCACCTTCATTACTTTTCGTACTTCTCGCCAATTTGACATTTTGTAGTTATATTATATTATTTATATATTAAATTAATTTAAAATACAAATTAATGGAGGTATGAACTTATATATTAAACTAATTTAAAATACAAATTGATGGAGATTTTTTATGAATTATCGCAATTGTAGAAATATAATCATTCACACACTATTGCAATTTTATAAAAAAAATTATTAAATTAATTTAAAATACAGATTCATGGAGGTATGAACTTATATATTGAACTAATTTAAAACTTGCAAATGCAAAAAAAAAAAATAATTTAATAAATTTAATTTAATAAATTTAAAGTCTTTTTATTTAAAATTACCATATATATATGGAGTATAGATATAGATTAGAATAATAAATTAATACCTGTAAAAAGTCATGAGGTTAGAATTTATTAAATCTAATATAAAAATGTTTAATACAAATTAATTTATTTTAATAAATTTACAGCGTAATAATTAGTAGTATCAATGTGTTTTGAGCCTTATTAAAGTATTAATTAATAACAATTTCGAATTTTGTGTTTTCAGCCCCTACATAATCTCGAAGTTGGTGTTTTATCAGGCACGGCTCTAGGGGCTGATCATGATTTTTCATTAATTTAAATTAATTATTTATAAAATTTAATAATAAAAAACACAAAAATAAAATTCCTCTGGGGGCTAAAGCCCCCAGATAGCCCTTACTGTATCCGCCCCTGCGTGTGGGAGAGAGCCAATATGATTTTCATCCTAGAGCAAAATCCTAAATTTTCACTTTAAAACAAACTCAATAATATTTCAATAAAAATTTTGTCTCACCCGATAATTTGCACTAATATCACCATAAATTTTGTCACTTGCTATGTTCGAGTTGGTATATCTTACACCCAAGGAGTAAGATGCACATCTTACTCCAGGCCCAATAAATAAAAATACTTGATCCAGCCCACTTACTGACCTTACGTCATCACAACACACATTCACGCCAATATGGATGCCCAATTCCCGTATCTTCTCTCTTACTCTATCCTTCACCGATTTTCGCCGATTTGCCCTCCTCCACCGCCGTCGATTTTCGCCGTTAAACAAGCCTCGATTTTCGCCGCCTGCAAGCCTCGTTTATCGCCGTCAATTCTCGCGGTCAATTCTCGCCGTCTCCAATTCACTAAAGTCTATCCTTCAACCCTAGGTTCTCGGCGCCTCCAAATCGAACGGTATTCGATTACACAAACCCTACGTTCTGCCTCCTCGCCTCGCCGATTTCAAGCGTTGGTACTCCATATCCTCTAACCCGAGGTAATTTCTAATTTCTGATTTCACAATATGTTGTTTCATGTTTCCTGTATTTTTTATGCACTTGCATGTTCATCCTCCAAAATTAATTTGATTCAGTGATTAAGGGTTTAGAGTTTACCACTACCTTCTTATATGTTCCCTTCTTACAGTGTGTGTGTGTGTGTGTGTGTGTGTGTGTGTGTGTGTGTGTGTGTGTGTGTGTGTGTGTGTGTGTGTGTGTGTGTGTGTGTGTGTGTGTGTGTGTGTGTGTGTGTGTGTGTGTGTGTGTGTGTGTGTGTGTGTGTGTGTGTGTTTGTGTGATTTTGTGAATTATGTGTGTATCTGTTCATCAATGTTACAGTTTGAAACATTGCTTGTTATGTTCATCTAGTTTTGTTTGTGGATCTGTTCATCCATGTTTTGTCGTGGATGATGATTTGCTGGACATGTGATAGGTGTAATCTTTATATACCATTGTATATGACTGCATTACTTGTTTCATGTCTAAATGTATTTTCCCCTTCCTTCATGAATAGAATTGATAAATGTATGTCCAAATTCAGATTGATAAATGTATTTTCCCCTTCCTTCAAGCAAGTTTGAGTTTGAGTTTTGCATGATTAGGATTCTGCAGTTATATGGTGTTTACTGGATTCTGGAGTTATATGGAGTTATATTGGGATTTTCCCCACCTACTGTATTGTGTGTGTGAAATGTTTTGCAGTAGAACACCAATAATAAGGAAAAAGTTTCATGTTTAATAATTAGGAGTTATGTATGATTGTGTTCATCTTGAATTCACTGTTTTATTAGAGTAGTATCTTCTGGACTGATATTCTGGTAGTATTTGTTGGACTGATATATATGAAAATACTTGCAGGGTGTTGCAACTGACTCAATCACATCAATTTGTGTGAAATGGATCTACCACCAAAACATCGACAAGTAAAGTTTTTATTAAAACAATATTATGAGTTTTCTTAATTGATTGCTTTAGTTCTAAAAATGTATTGTTTCTTCTTCAGGGAATTCTACAACATATGGCAAAAAAGAACTTTGAAAACAAGCAATCTCCACAAAAACAGGTAAATACATCTCATACTTCATATGTATATTGCATCAACCTTCAGAAGAATTAGACTTCAGCCTTCAATTTAAACTATTATTACTATTTTTTCATTAGGGAGAGAAAGAGGTGGGAGGAACTTCTATTCCTGATGTCCCACAGGTTAGTTCCTCTTACTTCAGTTTAATATTACAATATATCTGATCATTTGACATAAAAAATGTGCTTAACTGATCATATCTCATATTTCATCTATATATTGCATCATCTTTCAGTATAAATAGACTTCATCCTTCACTTTAAATTGTTATTATAAATTTTTTTGACAGGTACAATATACTACAAAGCAAAACATAATACAAAAGATGAACAAAGATAGGACTTCTGATATGGAAACACTGGAAAAGATGACTTCTGAACCTAAGAGCATCTCCAATGCACAAAGCCCACTTTTAACTTTTTGTGGGCCCATTTTTTGCCACATCATGTTAAAGTGGGCAAAGGAGAAAAGTGGGCAATTCACTCCAATGCAAAAGCCCACTTCTCATTTTTAAATTACAATTTTATTAATTAAATACAACTACTAAAAGTCTACAACATACAAAAAGTAAAACAAAAAATTTAATTGTGGCCCACATGTCAGAAATGGGCATGGCCAAGACAGTGGGCATGCCTATTATTTTCATGTTTGCTCCAATGCAAGAAAAAACATTTTTGGGTGCCCAAGTCCATTTCACGTGGGCCAATGCATCCAAATGGGCTGCATTGGAGATGCTCTAAAGACAAAACAACTGATGTACGTATTACTAAACTTATTTCATTATTTAGTTTAATACTTTACTACATTTTACATCGTTTAGGTAATAATAAAATATTTACTTAAATATTTATGTAATTCACATTTTTTTTGTTTGTCTGAAATCAGAAAACAAGTGTTACTCCATCTAAAGTTGTTATTATTAATAATCAAAAAATGAAGATAGGACTTGGGCAAAGTCGTCTGCAGGTTTAAATTTTAATAAAATTAAGTTTAATCAATTTTCATTTCAATATAATAAAAAGTTGTTGTTTTGATTTCAATCTTTTTAGAAAATTGAAATTCTGAAGAGAACACAAGGAGAGAAACCAACAACAACATCAAAGACTTCGGACACTGTTGTTCCTAACACACCGGAGGTAACTTCCTTTATTTTCTTTTTATTTGTTTCATTTTGAAGTATTCTCAGCATTAATCCCTTTTTTGTGTGAAATGACAGGAAATCCAAGGGAAGAAAAACAACAGTCAGACGATAAAAGATGTTGTGGACAAACGGAAGACACGATCAAAGAAATCAGAAATTGCTGCTCAAGGAAGTGAAAAACAGCAGAAGAATGTTCCAAAAGAGAAAAAAAAAGATGTAAGTTTTTTCTCATTACAATTTCATGAAGTTTGTAGTAATGTTAATTTCATGAGTTTAATTAACAATATTAATTTTATGAAGTCTGAAACAATACTCAAGGCTGTTAAACATCCTGTTGCTGCTGTTATTGCTAAGGAAAATGTACATCTATAGTTTTTAAAATATGTTTACTAAATATACTTTAACCATGGTAAGAATTGTGTTATATCACTGTATAATTTTCAGAATATTAACACATGTGTATTTTCTTAAATATTCTTTATTAGGGACGATTGCTAGGAGAATATATGTCAGAGAAGAACATAACCACGAAGCACTCTCCTAAAGATTTTGGAAGAAGACAGTTGAAGATGCCGTGGAGATGCCCGGCAAATTATAACGACTGTGGAGTCTATGCTATTAGGCATATGGAGACTTACAAAGGGGAAGGGGATGATTGGGAAAGTGGATTCCAGAAAGACAAGGTATTGTTACTTAATTTCAGTAACTAATAATAGTTGGATTAACTAATTTCAGGAATTTATAACTATGGTTTATGTTTTTTTTTTTGCAGGATGCTACTTTCTTAAGAGAGCTTAGAGCCTGATATGCAGCTTCGGTGATATTGATGGACATAAATGAAATCAAGACCGAAGTACTTGATAGAGCGAAAAAATTCACAACTGTTTTGAAGAATGACTGATGGTAGACATGACTGATTGTACAGATGACCGATTGTAGATGACAGTGGATGACTGATGGTATATGACGCATTTTTTGATGAATTGGAGATGAGTAAATGGTTACTTAGTCATAGACAAGAGTTTTGTATCTTAAATCATATTTGATATCATTTGATAGTTATTGATGTGTATCTTGCATTATTTCTGATTCAGTATTGTAAAAATACTTAAGTATCACGTTTATTCTAATCGAAATTGAAGGTCCATAATCTGCAATTTGAAGTATCAGATGTTTAAAAATGAAGTATTGTAAAAAATTACTTAATTAGTTACATATTTCTGAAAATGAAGTATCTGGAAATTAAGATGCAAGATTATTCTAAATAAAAATGAAGGTTCATAATATACAATTTGAAGTATGAGGAACCTCAAAAATGAAGTATTGTAAAAAATCGTAAAAACCCTAAATCCAAAACCCAAAACACTAAAAACCCAAAACACTAAACCCTAAACCCTAAACCCTACACCCACCCTAAACCTTAAACCCTAAACCCTAAACCCAAAACACTAAAAACCCTAAACACTAAACCCTAAACCCTAAACCCTAAACCCAAAACACTAAAAACCCAAAACACTAAAAACCCTAAACCCTAAACCCTAAACCCTAAACCCAAAACACTAAAAACCCAAAACCCTAAACCCTAAACCCTAAACCCTACACCCACCCTAAACCCTAAACCCTAAACCCTAAAACCCTAAACCCTAAACCCTAAAACCCTAAACTCTAAACCCAAAACACTAAAAACCCTAAACCTTAAAAACCCTAAACACTAAACCCTAAACCCTAAACCCTAAACCCTAAACCCAAAACACTAAAAACCCAAAACACTAAAAACCCTAAACCCTAAACCCTAAACCCTAAACCCTAAACCCAAAACACTAAAAACCCTAAACCCTAAACCTTAAACCCTAAACACTAAAAACCCTAAACACCCTAAACCCTAAACCCTAAACCCTAAACCCTAAACTCAAAACCCAAAACACTAAAAACACTAAAAACCCTAAACCCTAAACCCTAAACTATAAACCCTAAACACTAAAAACCCTAAACCCTAAACCCTAAACCCTAAACCCCTAAACAATAATACAAAAATAAATGTTTATAATCACTTAAAAATGAAGCATTATTATTTACAAAATGAAGGATCATCACTTAATAACTGAAGTATCACACCTTTAAAAATAAATCATGACCATGTCCGAGGACAACGAACAATCTGATGGTCAAATGACTAAATTAAAAAGCAGGAAAATCCAAAGTACTGTAATTCAAATTTCTTACAATAATCAAAATCCAAAATCTCAACAAACCAATATTATTTCAAATGACTAAAGTAGAAACCAACAAATCTAAAGTCTTGTAGTCTTCAATCATCGAAGTCTCCATATCAACTACAAGGCCTATTTATTTTCCAGAAAACAACACAAAAAAATGAAAGTTAATTAGTAATCAATAACTTAAACATAACAAACATAATGTGGTTACCTAAATACTTACCCAGTAGAATCTCTCAAGGGAACAAACAACGAACTTGTTTCTTCATGAACAACATGTAAAGAACCACTCCCTGAACTTGGGTGAACAATATATGCATCCTTCTGAACCTACAAAACATTAGCAATTTGAATGCAGCCTTGTCTCCCATATTAATAGTATATTGAAATATGCAGACCTATATATTGAAATACCTGACATTAAATGCATAGGTGTTGTAGATATCATATGCCTCACTCTCAGAATTCACAACAACTCCTACCAAGTCACTATCAGGACCATAAACAATATCATCTACAAGCCAAAATGAACCACAATCATCAACTAAAAATGGTAGCAAAATGAAAGTAAGCATTAATATGAGAATGACCTGAAGTATGAACATCTAGATTTCCATCATCAAGATCAATAACAGGATTCAACTCCATGGCATCTAACAAAAATGAAATATTAATTAAACTGAAGTACAGAAAAAATGCAGGTTGACATGTAACTTAAATGAAGGTTGACATAATACTAAATGAAGGTCAGGAAAAAATAAATTTCATAAATCTAGGGTTTAATCATCACCATCAACAACATGATTCAACATCTAAAAACACATAAACTCGTAACAGAACATGCAATTCGAACAGAAGAAGGATAAATCGACATACCTTGCACCATAATCGATGACAAATCTAACAAATCATCCATGGACATGATTCAATTTCAGCTATCGAAGAGGACGGTGGCGAACGACAGTGATGATGACAGGCAAACGCCTAATTGAAGACTCGCAGATTAATCAACAGGTGAACGACGGCAACGATGACACGCGTACACGAAATTGAGGATGGTGACGATGAATCGCGGTGGCGGCGGTGATGAAGAAGCGCGGAGGTGAACAGAGATGATGAATCGCGGTGGTGAGCGGAGATGATGAATCACAGAACCAAAACCGGCAGGATGTTGTTCACCTGATGACGGAGATGCCGAATTGAAGATGTTGCTGATGATGACGGAAGCGGATAGCGGAGCTGGTTATGACGGCGGCGGATGGCGGCGGAGATCGGAGTTGGATTGGAGCTGGATCGAAGCTGAGAGTTAGAGAGATGAGATCGAGCTGAGTGGAGAGAAGAGAGATGGGAGCGAGCTGCGGGGAAAAAAAAGGGAAAAAATGTTGCTCAATTTTGACTCATTCTTTTATTAGGTTGACTGGGAGCAAGATGCTCATCTTACACATGGGTGTAAGATATAATTTGCCGCTATGTTCAATGTCTTTCCATTTGTTTGGCAAGGTACATAAACACAGTAACCACTAATTTTAAGACAGAAAATTAAAATAAAAATAATATTTTTTAAGTAAAATTTAAGTATAAATGTTGGTATGGCATGCAATTTGATTAGTTCAACTAGCAAGTAAACATAAATTACAATAACACAATTATATAGTTTTACACTAATCTAATCAAATTGTTAAATAAAAATTGATTGAATAAATAAATAATTGACTAAAATCATAAAATCTTTTAAAGTACAAATAAGTTAACATATTTTCAAAATGTTGACAAAAAAGTATTTTTTAGAAAAAATGATATTTTGATTTAGGTAATATTAGGGTACGCGGCCGGTTTTTAATATTATTTTAAACACTTATTTTTTTTCACCTCATTTATAGAGGTTGTATATTTTTTACTTGTTTATTTATTAGATTATTTGTATTTTTTAAATACTTAAGTAAGGGTATTTTTTAAAATGTATAAAGTCGTAAATATCCCTACAATGATATTAAACAATGGTAAATAATATTACGGTAAGATATATCAATTTATTTAATATTCACTGATATTAAACTTACATCGTTACTTAAATATATATAAATATATTTGCGTAATAATTTAAATATATTTGCAAATTTATTTGGTAAAATATATTTGCTATATATATAGTATATGTTATTATGTTAATATCGAAATATATTGCGCAAGCAATATTAACATATTTGCATTACATAATTTGTGCAAGCATTAATATGTATTTATAATTATAATTGTTGTATGTAGTGTTATTATTCAGATAAATTATATTGATCATTTTCAAACTAATTTTAGTTGCTGATAATTTGTTTTGATTTTAATGTTGCTGTATATCTATGATAGTTTTAAATTTTTTGTACTTAGTCGTGTTTCATTGATTATATCTATGATAGATTTAATTTTAATTGTATTTGTAAATATTTCTTTATCTAGATAGTTTTAATTTTATTTGTATTTGATTGATTATATTTATAATAGTTTTGATTTCAATTGTACTTATAATGGTAGGGGATGAATTTAGCCCATTACTACATCTATTAAAGTTTTAATTTTCTTTGTACTTATTTGTATTTCATTGATTATATCTATGATAGTTTTAATTTTAATTATACTTGTAAGTGTTTCTTTATATAGTTTTGATTTTATTTGTATTTCATTGATTATATTCATGATATTCTTTATATAGTTTTGATTTTATTTGTATTTCATTGATTATATCCATGATAGTTTTGATTTTAATTGTACTTATAAGTGTAGAGGATGAATTTAGCCGATTACTACATTTTCAATCAATTAGTATATATATTATGTATAACCCCGATTAGATTTTATATTTGAAAGATACCTTCTTGCTTTGGGTTTGGAATCGTGAAACCGACTCCAATAATTCGCATTCTTGTGGTCGATGGTCCGATCTGAGATATATTTTTTTGTTGAAGACGCAAAAACGATCCACTTCAATAAATTTCAGATTTGATTTCTTGTTTTTTTTTTTGAATTTTATTGCAGTGGTTATTGGAATTATTGTAAAATATGAGAGTTGAAGGATGGATGACGTGATAAGGAGTTTGAATTTTACTCTTTTTAATTAATTTAAGTGAATTTTGAAATTGAGAAAAGATAGTATTGTCCAAGTGCTATATATAATAATCATGGAAAAATATAGGTATTATCTATCATATAACTCTTAGAAGTGTCATAATCCATGATTTCCCTTTGATTTATGTATTGTAATACTTTATAATTAAGTATTTTAGTATTTAATTTATTTAGCGTTTAGTGTAGTAACTTTTCTTTAATTATAATAGAGAGTAAATTATTAAAAAAATAATTATTATTTTACTTTTACACTTAATTTATATTTATTATTAATAAAAAATCAATTTGAGTAAAAATACTTTAAATTATAATTAAAAAAATTATTGTAATACTTTATAATTAAGTATTTTAGTATTTAATTTATTTAGCATTTAGGCTTTGATTTATGTATTGTAATACTTTATAATTAAGTATTTTAGTATTTAATTTATTTAGCGTTTAGGGTAGTAACTTTTCTTTAATTATAATAGAGAGTAAATTATTAAAAAAATAATTATTATTTTACTTTTACACTTAATTTATATTTATTATTAATAAAAAATCAATTTGAGTAAAAATACTTTAAATTATAATTAAAAAAATTAGTATTCTAAATTATATATAAACTTTTAAAATTAATGTTTTTTTCAAAATTACCCAAACAAAAAATTATAAACGCGAACTCTAATGTATTGAAGTTTAGTACCAACAAAATGTGAGCTATATATAAACTACTCCAAAGTTCTATCTAATCATATTCATAGTAATTAAATGTTTTTTAGAAATTATTTTAAAACATTTATTTATATTTATTTTAAGTGCAACTCTGAATCACTTGTGTGGAAGATTCAGTCGAATACTGAGGAAGGCAGAGAGAGATCTATCGATGAGCGTGGTATAATGGTGCTTCATCACAGAGGCTATCACCATCCCAGAAACTTATCCTCACTCAGAAACAGGAAAAATTCCTTCTTATCGGTTGCTCTGTACGTAATCCTTCTGCTCGCTCTCTCGGTCTTCATTTTCATGATTTACAGCAAAGACGCGTTGGATGATGACGATGATCTAACGGCGCCTCTTTTTAGGGTCGAGAAGCCCAAATCTGACGAGGTATCTGATTTTCACCTCTGTTCGTTTTGTTGATTGATCGAAGCAACAAGCCGACAGTTGTTCATGTTTCGTGCTTAGATTTTGGATGTGCTTTTTTATGTATTTTCTCGATAATTTATCGGATTGCACAAATCCTCATTCAGTATCTGCAATTGTTTTGAAATTGAGTTGTTGACCCCACATGAATCTTTGAATACAAAGATTATTGAAAATGATTATGGCAGATTCAGAATAGTCTTATAAGCTCCACTAATGCAATAGCAGCATCTGTAATTCATCGTAACGAGGTTATTTGGTTATGTCCTGCAGCTATTGGAGGATCAGCTTTGGGAGGTACCTTCTAATCATGGTCTACATCCATGTGTCAAGCCAACCAGTAACTACAAAGGTAATTTCCTCTTTCCCAGACGATCTCTGTTCTTAGTCTTACAATATGGGGGCCAGATAAATATGTCCCCGAATGTCCTCACCTCCTACCTATTTCTCTCTAATTTAAACTGCATTTGACATATTTAGTTATGCCGGACTGGGATCGCTATTTGACTGTCCGATGTAACGGAGGTTTAAATCAAATGCGCACTGGGGTAAGTATTTCTTTATCCTACTTCTCTTGCCTATGGGCATATTTATCTTTTATAACATCATTTTTATGGTATCATATACCAAACGGATGATTGCTTATACATGTTTTTTTGCTGGAAGATAGGACTTAATACTTTCACATCAAAGAAGTTGAGCAATTGTTCCTTTATGCTCCAATACCTTTTGCTATTGATCACTAATGGAACCTATTTCTATTTTAAGTCCTAACAAGAAAGTTTTCATAGGTAAGACTTTCTTCTAACAAGTGGCAGATGAACATCCAGTGTGTATGGGGGCTTAAGCGCCCACCATTTATTTTTCTTATTAATAATTTCATAAAAATTATATTTATCACATCTTAGCCCCTACTAATATATGCATACGTTTATATAAAATATAAAAAATGATTCAGCCCCCACGATCCATTTTTTCTGCCTCCGCCTCTGTTCCTAACATTACAGAAGTCTCAGCAATAAGGTTGGCGTTACTTTTGCATATTATAATAGCCAAATTCCTGAGTGCTTACTAGAAAACTGTTGGTTTGTGGAATCATTGGTAGTGGTGGTGGAAGAATATTGGAATGGTAAGAAAAAGAGTTGGTTTTTATTCCGTGGTGAATGTGTTGGGAACAATGATCGAGAAAGTAAAATCTCTTTCAATATTGAAGGGTTTTGTAGTGGGTAGAGGGTGTGGAAGTTTCTCATCTTCTACATATTATGGACTACACATTGTTCTTTGTTAATGATGAAATTCATTTGAGGTTGGTAACCCAGGTGTTAAAATTGTATACTAGGGATGTGAAATGGAGGAGTGTCCTTTAATTATACAGTATTCTGGGACACCTCTTGAGTACTGTTTAGAACCTCTGATAAATAGTTATAAGACCGAAATCAGTTGCTCTGCTAATTGATAACTTAGTTTCTGATGCATGGGACCATTAGCCTGGGTGCTTTTAATTTTGAAACTAAGCTCTCTTTTTAGGGGGTGATTAATCCAAACTGTAGGGGTACTTGTTGTAATTACTATACTTTAAAATTGTTGACATATGAATATGTGGAATTTATTAGTTAACACACTGATTGTCCGAGATTTATTTGTAATTCATTAACTTCTATCTTACTTCTAGATAGCTGATATGGTGGCTGTGGCGCGTATAATGAATGCAACCTTAGTAATTCCTCAACTTGACAAGCGTTCCTTTTGGCAAGATACTAGGTAATTGGTTCACTAAATTTTTCAACGACATGCCGCACCTCCTTCCTATTGATTTTATATACCATTGATCATATAAGTGCTTAACACAAATGGATTGATTTTTGTCATCAACAGACACTTAAATTCTTTCTCTTCATATTTATTGGATTAATTATGGGTTTTCCAAATTTTTCATGGACTGGTGTGTGCAGTACATTCGCTAATATATTCGATGAACATCATTTTATTGAATCTCTGAAACAAGATGTGAGGATTGTGAAGGAGCTTCCTAAAGAATTAGAATCTCGACCTCGAGCTAGGAAGCACTTTACCTTATGGTCTGGTATGAGCTACTATGAGGAATTGACAGAATTATGGAAGGAATATCAGGCAAGTTGCTACCATTATTTTTTGCCTGATCATAAATTCTAAAGTATGTATAATTTTGATATCAATATATTGTAGGTATTACCTCATACTTAACCTATCATTTTTTTTTTTTAATTTCTGTTGTGTTGTTTGGGAATGTGGTTAGCATGTTGTTCAAGTGAGTTGGTAACAGTGAGTTGATCTAGAAGAATAGATTTTGTTGAGTGGGAAGATGACAATAACGAGGGAGACCAAAAACTATAGTCTGTGTAGAGGGAGACGAGCAGGACATGGAAGGATAGTAGTGTTGAATATCTAATAGATAAATTTTCTAATTAAATTCTTAAATATATTTATTCAAGTAACTAATGGCCTTTAGGCCCGTGGATAGGATTATGGTTAGATTTTTGTATTTAAGTGTGTATCGGTTAAGTTGGAGTTATATGGGTTGGTGGCTATAAGCTGGGCGGTAGATTTCCTGAGGAGAACTTTGTGTTTCATGGCATCTTTGCTGGCAAGGATTTATTATCTTGATTTATCATATTTTATTTTCTAGGGATAGTGATTGTAAATTTGCAATAAGTACATAGAACGTGAGAGTAAGATGGAGATTGTATTCACCTACCGGTTTCCATTATTATTTGATTTTTAAAACGTGAAGTTGGTAGCGATAGAATTCAGTTATTATCATTATTTGGTGGGACCAATGTATGTGGTCTACAACTGGAGAAGGTGTTGTATCTACTTGTGATGAGATGAAATAGTTGATGTGGTGACCTTTTCTACATAGCCACTATTACCAAGGTGTTTTTTGGCAATGGTAAAAGTTGATACAAATGTCTCGTTGTAGAGGATTATCTCAAGTTGATGTTGATGGCACAAGCTTATATCGAGGATTATCTCGTTGTAGAGGATTATCTCAAGTTGATGTTGATGGCACAAGCTTATATCGAGGAATTAAGTTTTCAAAGAGAATCCATTTATGATCCTTGGTGCAGCACCAAACCCAAGTTCTTTTGATATGTTAGAAACTTTGAAATTGAGTTCTGAGTTCCATGCATCTGTTTATCCTCATTTATGATTTATTTAGTGTTTTATGTCTTTTAATTTCATTGTTCCTAGTCGCTTTATGTGTTTTCTAGTTAGATGGCCAAGCTGACCGAAGAACAAGTTTAGTGAGATTGAAATGGAATAAAAGTAAATAAGAATTAGAATGAATGATTGAACCATCAATGTCCTAACTTAGGTGCAAATCCTTGCCTGCACTATCAAGTAGCTCGCCCTAGCAAGCAAGCACTCCCTTATTCATTGGCTGAAGATAGATTAGTGACCACTGAACATGCGAATGAAGAGGTGTATGCACAATTTCTTGAACGATTGTTAGGTGCATGAAGAACCTGACGTGTAATTTTCAGCATGTATTTTATTCATAAATTTAGGGTTATTAGGATAATGGGCAATTTGGTTTTCAAAATTATACAAAAGGGAACAAATTTTAGATACTGTGATATTTGCTACTGTAGGTTACTACTGTGTATCTATATGCCCCTTTTTAAAAATGCCCCATAAAGTTATAATTTTATGTGTTTTAGTAATCCCATTCGCTCCCCTAGCTTTCGTCTCTCAGTGTGTTTTGTATCTTCAATAACCCCAATGGAGCTGGGAAAGAAAGAGTTGCGGCTTTAGCAATTACTATTCTGTCCCTAGCTCTATGGTATGAAAAAAGGTCAATTATGAAAAGTAAACCATAATATAGTCCATAACTCTCGTTACTTTTATTTAACAAGAGTATTTTTTTGTTTCCAATGCGAAACCATTATGGGAATGTTAGGTTGACGTAGTAATTATTTTATGCAGGTAATTCATGTTGCAAAATCAGATTCTAGACTTGCAAACAATGATCTACCTCTTGACATACAGAGATTGAGATGTCGTGCTCTGTATCATGCTCTTCGCTTTTCTCCTTCTATTGATAATCTGGGAAAGGTGAAAATCATTATCTTTATTTCGTATCTGACCTATATGACGAGGACCATGATAATTTAATATTAATTAATTGGACACTTTGAATTAAAATATCCCCTCATACATAATATTAAAAGATAAACAAAGTATGTATGATCACTCTGAGGTTTCACATTTCTAGTGATGCATTTAAGAGGTCTCCTATGGGGGTTCCCTTTATATCAAGTTCTGAGCATAAATAACAGTGATACCACAGAAGCTAGTGGAGAGGCTGCGGTCAAGCGCAGGAAGATACATTGCCCTTCATCTAAGATATGAGAAAGATATGCTGTCGTTTACTGGATGTACTTTTGGCCTTACTGATGCAGAATCAGAGGAGCTCAAGATAATGAGGTGAAACTTTTACTATATTATGCATGCTGACATTCCTAAATTCTTCTATGATTGTATATTTTGACTTTCATATGAACATTCTCTCAAAGAATAAAATTGGTTTACAGAATATCGTAATGGGCGTGGCACAATCATAGTTGTTAACTTCAAATTTTCCAAACTTGATTACTGGAAGCTGATAATTTACCATGATACCCTTTTTATCCAGCCCCGAAACCAGAGCTCTTGCTGAGGCCTTTTCTAATCAGTTGACTACTGAGTACTAACCCTGTTTTACCTGGTCTCTTACCTAGAATATGAGGCACCAATGCTGGTTGCCTTTAAGACATTAAGCGACATGTAAGACCTTATAGATGTTGGTGCCTTGGAATCTTTGAGTCCAACAATGTTCTTCGAGCAACAAATTTAACAATCTATGGTAAAAGGCACAAATATGAACTGTGTATTTTTGTTGATTGGTTAAATTAGAATAGGTTGAATATGAAGAGAGATCAAATCCACAAATTCAATTATCATAGACAATATGAAGTGAAATTTTAAAGTAATGATTATGCAAAAATTGATCTGTCTCTCTACACACGCACACACACACACACACACACACACACACACACACACACACACACACACACACACACACACACACACACATATATATATATATATATATATATATATATTAATGTTCTCTGTACAAGTCCTGATATCAATAACCTCCATAGAACCAAAAACAACGATATTATCTTATAAGGGTGATCATTATCTTCTTAAAAGTAAAAAGTTAAAACTAGCAAGCATCTTTCTTTCTCAAATATGTTGTATAACTATAGCTAATTTGTTTTTGGACTTGGTTGTTGGGCCTCTTAGTTTGGCCAACTGTTGACCACCAATATGGCTTCCCTTTGGATTATTTCTCTCTTCTAACCAGGTAATAATGATGAAGATGAAGAACGGATTGTGATCTGAATGTGTTCTATATTTAAAGTGCATGTATGGTATCTGAATCTGACCATACATCTATCCTTTCATATATAGTTCTTTTCTATCTTGAAGCCATGTAACTTGATCTCACTTTTTAAACTATCTGTATCATTATGTAGGGTAGTTTTTAGGTGCCTTTAGAGCATGCTTAGTAACTGATTGAGTCCATTAGTATAGTGCCTAAGCAGTTTCTTATATTTTTTAATGCTTCTTCTGAGAATTGGTGGAGCAGGTGAAAATTGTCAGTTTTTATTAAGAGTATTTTATTTGATTTGTCCACTAAAATAGTCGCCCTGTTCACCCTCTTAGTCTGTTAGCACCCTTTCGCTTATATCTGCATTCTCTTTATGTTTTATCTTAAATAGGCAGAAAACTAGCCATTGGAAGATAAAGAGTATCAACTCAACAGAACAAAGAATTGCTGGCCTCTGCCCACTAACTCCCAAGGAGGTTGGGATATTTCTTCAAGCTCTCGGTTATCCACCGTCTACATTGATATATATTGCTGCTGGGGAAATTTATGGCGGTGGTCCGCGCATTTCAGAGCTTACATCTCGCTTTCCAAATATACTGTTCAAAGTTGGTTGATTTTTCAATTTTGCATTGATTCTCAGACAACTATAAAGAAATTATTTGCAAACCAAGCTTTTTCCAAGCTGTCTGGGCTCAGATTCTGATTCATGACAGGAAATGCTTGCTACTAAAGAAGAACTGGGAATGTTTTCTAGCCATGCATCATCTCAGACTGCAGCCCTCGATTATATCATCTCTATAGAAAGTGATGTTTTCATTCCTTCCCATTCGGGTAACATGGCAAGAGTTGTTGAAGGCCATCGGAGATTTTTAGGGCACCGGAAAACAATCACTCCGGGCAGGTAGTAATGGCTGAAAATTTCTTATCATATTGCTAGATAATTCAACCAACCGAAGTACATAATCTGAGCATGTTACCGAAAGCTGAAACACTATCTGAATTCTGAAATTCTGAACAATAATTATTGTTTCGCATGTCTGAAATATTATGTCTTCTCCCTTTCCGCTTCCATTCCATTAATTGCTAACTTATTCATCGAATATCATTGATCAGGTTAATATAATATTTTGAAGGCAGTTTAAGTGAATATGTAAATTGATGTCCACATATTTACATCCAATCACACTTTTCCTCATCCTCTCATTTTCTTCTTTTTTCATCCTCATTTTTCCACATCTGGATAATTCTTAAAACTTCCAGTACATATAGTTACTCATATTTTCTATTACGAATGTGGTTATGTGCTGCTAATCTCATCTGTTTATTTCTCACGTATAAGAATCTTAAGACTTAAAAAGGGTGCAACATGTTATTCTGGCAAGTAACTCTCTTGTTTGGTCTTCCAATTGTTAACTGTCAACTGCACTGTGCAGGAAAAGCCTTGTGGACTTATTTGATCAATTGGAAGCTGGACGGCTTGAAGTGTCATCTTTGTCACGCCTTGTGAAGCGATTGCATAAAAACAGGTACTTAACTATTTCCTTAACTTACGTATGAAAATATGCTTTTGATTATTTTGTGCTGTTGACATTCAGAAGAATACAAAGATATTAATGTTTTTAATTGTTAGTTCGTGTGACTAATCACAATATCACTAATCACATTATGGTTAGAAAGCTTTCCCGGTTTCTTTCTTAAGTCTAGGTTGTGCACAATGGCATTTCCTAGGCACTTTAAATTGAGATTCAGGAAAGCTACCCTCCTGTGGTGGAATTAAGAAGTCAGATATGATGATGAATGACAATGATGATGATGATGTAGGTTGAAATGCAAGAACTTCTTACACGCATATAATATGATTCTCAGGTTTGGTGAACCTCGCAGTCGAGGAGGTGCCCCTCCTGGAATCAGGGGACGGGCGCGATTGAGGCTGGAAGAATCCTTCTACCAAAACCCATATCCAGAATGCATATGCAAGTCAGAAGATGTACCAAGTTGAAAGGCAAGAACTGGCATCCGTGAGCCATCTCTCTTAGTTTTGTTGTCACATAGTATAGATAATTTGGTTGCCTATCTAACGTGGTTATATACAAAGGATAAAGGTCACAAAATATCTTTTTAATTTGATCATCTCAATTTTGTGCCTTGTAAAGATTCTGAATATTATTTTTTACCTTTAATTCGATTTTTTCTTATGTATTATAAATCTTCTGGTATTGTCTTTTCTTACGCCGAAACTAACCTATGACTAGAAATAGAAATCACATATACAGAGTTCTTAGCTCATCAGCTCGCTTGAAGGTAGATGGTAGACTTTGAAAATGTTTTTTAACAGAAACAGAAGTCAGAAGATAATCAAGGGGAATGGACCAGCTAAACGATCAACTAGGGTGGTCAACAAAACAGATTTAAACAACGGCAATATTGTTGACCATTGCAAAAATGAAAATAGGAATCAGAAAAAGAAACATATATCAAAGTCAAATGAAATGACAGACTCAAATGGTTTGGAATCAAAACAAACTTCAACAATCAACTACACACAATTCTGACAACTACAGTAGCATAAAGTTAGACTTAGTATGATAACAGATAGCAAATCGTCATTGGACTGTCTTAGTAACTCAACCAGGCATGATTTGAGGAGCAACTGCAAATGATTGTTCTTGTCATTTCAAAAAACAAATGCAGCCAATCTAATAGTACATTTCATCTAGAACCACGGGCATAGTTCCTCTCAGGAGTCCTTCGAGGAGAATAGGACCTGGACCTTTCCCTTCTTGATCTGCCGCGGTAAGGTGAACGCCTACTGGGAGAGTAATCTCGTCCAGATCCTCTGTAAGGTGAGCGCCTAGGAGATCTCCGAGAGCCATAATCATCACGGGTGGAACCTCCACGATACCTACCACGATCACCACCACGATCACCGCCACGATAACCTTTGAAGCATCAATACATTAGTATTCATCATATTCATATAGCAATTAGATTAACTGAGCAATAATGACAGCAGCCAGAACTCACCATCATCCCGGGTGCTTTTGAGCCCAAGATAGTGACCAGGAGTTGGCGTCCTTGCGCGTTTCCGTCGGGACTAGAGACAAAATAAGGTCACTTCATACAATTTATTAAGAATGAAAGTAAGACTTAATAACAACATACAGAATAGTATCATAGTATAAATGTGAAATATGACATCTAAGTTTTCATACAATCCTACGTGAGTGAGAGTAACACATATAACACAACTGATATGTTGTGGATTGAGAAACCGCACCATATATTTCACATTTGGTTACTCAATCAAATAAATGTAAAATAATCAATGCCAGGTATGAGATACCATAAAAGCCTGATTACAATGTTGACAAAGACCCTTGATTAATTGAGAGAGAATTTGCTGAGGTTGTATAGTTGTTGGGCAATCAATATAGATGGAAGCTATTTAGTTGCAAGTGAAAAGCTGTTTTAGCTTGTTGCGATGGATGGACTGATCATCTTTGATTGAATTCTGCCAACAAAGAGCTGACGCAATATCTTCTGAACATAACCACAAAACCTTATGGTCAAACAGATAGCTTTACACAATCACATAGGTCAGGCATCAGCTTCTAGCAGACACACACAAGGTAGCTTACCCTCTCCACAGTTATGTACCGTCCTTCAAGCACTGATTGATTGAGGTGTTTGATACAACGATTTGCATCTTCAAGATTGTCCATGGTTATAAATGCAAAACCACGGGAAATGCGAGATCTGGGTTCAACAACCAAAAATACTGATTTCACCTATAAGTTGGAAAAAGCATCAGCAGCAGATCAGTATATTTTTTTCAGTAATAAATCCAGATATTGGTAAATTGATAGCACTACTGATGGAACGCATGATACAACGTTCAACCACCCCAAAGAACGAAATCAAAATACTGGACAAATTTTTATTAGCAACAAACCTTGCCTTCCTTCGAGAAATGGTCTTCAAGGTCTCTCTCAGTGACCCTTGTAGATAGGCCAGTCACATAAAGATTATTCCCTGGATTAACATCTTCAGTCCTGCAATGACAGACAGCATATATAAGTAACAATTCCAGAGGACAAGAGGCAGTGTAAGATGTAATCAATCACAATATTCACAACTAACCTGCCACGACCTCGTGAGCCAGATCTCGACCTAGATCTATCCACTGGTCTTGACCATGATCTAGAACGAGATCTGGATCTCGATTTAGATCTGGACCGGGACTTCGACCTCGATCGGGGTTTCAAATTCTCCTCCCCTGCAGGAGACTGTGCATTCCTAAACACATAATAGGAGGAGAGCAGGAGTGTCTAAGATACAAGCAATATATACTAAGATGTTAAGATTCAAAAAGAAGAAGACAGGTGACTGCAATGCAAAATCAACAAACAGCAATTTCAACCCTTTAAAGTACAAGGCATCAGAAAGCTGTTGTGACGACTAGAGTTGGAATTGGTGAAGAACAACACAGGCATACAACCATCGCAGATTTTATTAGAAGTAATCAAGTACAAGCAAAAATCTTGTATAGAAATTAACTAAGATGCTGCTAAACCACAAAACTGAGGACGGAGCTAAATCAAAATATTGTTCAGCTTCAAAAGCACAGAGTTCGCAGTTCTCTTTCAAACCAGAAAATCATAATCGAATACCATGAAAACCAAGATCGACTACTATCCACATCTGGCCATAACTTATAAAATCCATAACCAAATACAGCAAAAACAAGAAGGTCAAATAATCATTCTACAGTTAAATTTTTCCAATAATTAAAACTTGAACTTTAGACCAATATAACTAAAAAATTATAGATCAGAAACCCTAAATTACTTCTCGGAATACAAAATCGAAGATACTGAAGAAAAAAAGATCGCAGAAAAGAGAGTCCGAATTTTACCGTTTGCGGGGTGACTCAGCCTGCAAGAATATAATATTTTTTTTATCAAACATTCATCAACCTGAAATATATTTGCATACATAAACTACAGATAATATGATTATCTACGATGGAGGGAGAGATCTCACCATGGGCAGGAGCAGAGACGAAAAAACCCTAAACCCCAACTCTGGTTCCGAGAGTTTAGTCGCAATTATTTCAGTAAAGTGAAAAAAGCATAAATCCCCCGACCCTTCACCATTATTTTTATTTTATACTCCGTATTATTTATTTATTTACTATTTTTTTGGACTTGTAGTATTAATTTTTTGAGTTCAATAATTATTTTAACATAAAATTTTAAAAAATATTTGAACATTTTGATAAACAATTAAAAGTAAAAATACATTTTTAAATTAATATAATAAATACTTGAGATTTTTTTCAATTGAATAAAAATGTATATTAAATTAAAAAGAAAATTTAATTATTTCTTTAAATAGAATGTCACTATTGATTTGACATAAACAAAAATAAATGTCATATTTGGTGGGTTTTACTATAATCGGGTAGATAAAATAACTATGATAACTTGGTAAATAGTAAAGTCTAATATTTTATAGCCCGTGTTTGATTGTTATTAAATAAAAAACAAGACTTTCGAGGTTATTTAATGAATTTGCAAATATTCTTGGAGATCAAGGAGGACATTAGCGGCACATAAAGTCATGGACAACATTGAGAAATCGATCTCAACACAAAGGCAATCCCATGCCTCTCGTCACGACAATAGCTCTTCCGCCTGCTGCAGATCTGTTTCTCCGCCACCTGCGGACCTTCTCGGTCCTCCGCCCAGCATCATCCTCCGATGTCTAATTCAGTCCTCACTTTCAAGCTCCCGCACTATATCCCAAATCTAAAAAAACATTTTTGTATGCTCATTTTTTTATCGATCAATTGGTTGATTATTTTCTAATTTTCAAGTTGATTTTTTCTTTTTTCTTTTTTTTAGTTTGGATCTACTCAATCTTTTTGTTTTGCTATTGAAACTTTGATGATTTTGTTGATAAATTGATTTAATGTTCAAGTGGGATAACTAAACCATTCATATTGGACGGATAATTTAATTGAAAAGGGACAATATTTAAAATAGTATCACTTATTTAACATGGACCGACAAAATTGAATCAAACATGCTGAAATAAGAAAGTTAACTCAACTAACTTATTTTTAACTTATCTACTAAACAAAGTAAGTTATCATATGTTTTTTATTTACCCGACAGTGGTAAAACCCACTAAACATGACAAGTTGATAAAATTCTGTGTTGTAAAACGACGATGTATAGTACGAACAATATGCGGAACCCCGAATATAACTCAACAATAAATAAAGAAGGAGACAAGAAAAGAAGACAAGGAATTTACGTGGAAACCCAAATCGGGAAAAACCACGGGAGGAACGACGAGAACTTTTACTATAATATTGTCGATGATTACAAGGATTGATATACACTCTAAAACCCTCTAATCTCACACAATATTATCTCTCTCTATGATGGTATTAACTTGTGTTAACTCGTGTTCTAATTGTGTCTATGGAGATCCCTATTTATAGGTGTAGAAAACCCATAAATTAGGTAACCAATAGGAATAGGAATAAACCCTTTTTCCTAATATATGACTCCTAAATCCATAAGGAATAGAATTATATTATATTAAATATAATTCTAATTTTCCTAAATAAGGAAACAAAATTCCTACGGATTCGAGTCATATTTTAACAATCTCCACCTTGACGAGAAACCGCGAAATCCCATCGCGCATGCGAAATCTCATCGCACATCAAACCATAAAGCGAAATCACATCGCCCTCAATAGTCTCGTCCTTCGTCTTCCTCCAAATGCCCCAACGGGCCTAGTTCCTAGAAGATTGGACCTTCAAAGGTCCCCATGAATCGGAACGTACATACCTGAGTGTCTTCTTCGAATTGTGAGCCCAATTCGAGATATACCCTCTCGACCGCTTTCCAAGCGCACATGGCTCACCAGGTTTAGAAACACTCCATAGATCGAGAAACACTCGATCCTTCTTGTCGACTTTCCTCACATGCCCAAGCCGCATATGGTCTAGTCGTGTAGACTCTTCACCCGAGAGCCTAGTTTTTCCCACGGTTACTTCGTTCACCGCTTCATCTTTAATCAGCTTGGTCACTCCGGCTTTACTTGGTTGCGCGCCTCTAAGCCGGATAGACTCTTCTACCAAGAGTCGGGTTTCGGCCCCGGTTACTTCCTTCACCGTGCCTTCTTGGAGGACATAAGGTCGTCTCGCCTTTTCTTCTCCTCCCAACACTACCAAAGCCTCTTCGGTAGCCTCATAAACTCCACCTTCTCCGGTGTAGTTTTTATCAACCTCGGTTACTTCCTTCGCCGAGCTTCCATCGAGGACATAAAGGCGACTCGCCTTTCTCTTTCCCCGCAATATTACCAAACCACCTTTGGTAACCCTTAAAACTCCACCTTTACAAGTGAGTTTGTAGCCCTTCATATCAAGGGTACTCAAGGAAATCAAATTCCTCTTCAAGTCAGGGACATGTCTTACCTCGCCTAGCGTGCGCACCGTGCCAT
Organism: Euphrasia confusa; assembly: GCA_954870475.1. Lineage (NCBI taxonomy): Eukaryota > Viridiplantae > Streptophyta > Magnoliopsida > Lamiales > Orobanchaceae > Euphrasia > Euphrasia confusa. Next base: position 27,583,695 of record OX940967.1, read on the forward strand.
CGAACATCTTCAATCGGATATTCCCAATCCCTTCGACCTTGCACGAGGTGTCATTAGCCATGAACACCGCACCATGCTCCAAGGATTCATAAGTCTCGAACAACGACCGGTCCGGACACATATGAAACGAGCAACCCGAGTCTAAGATCCAATCATCACACAAGTTGGAGTTCTCGCCTAGAGCCATTAGTAGTTCTCCATAGAAATTCCCATCTACTAATCCAACGTCACCGGAATTCCGATTACCGGAATTATTGTTGTTGCTCTCCCTATTCTTCAATGCGTAGCACTCCGACTTTATGTGTCCCTTCTTCTTGCAATAGAAACACACCTTATTCCCGTGTCGCGACTTCGAATTCCCCGAGTCGCTCCCTTTATCACGGTACTTCTTTTGGACGCTAAGTCCTTCACCCACATCGGGCATACCATCCTTGTTGGACTCCATCCTTTGTACGTTTTCCCTTGACGAGAGAGCCGAAGTTACGTCTTTAAACGTGAGACTATCTCGTCCATAGAGAAGCGTGTCCCGAAAAGCCGCCATGGAGGGGGGTAGCGAGCATAACATCCAAAACGCAAGATCATCATCTTCGATCTTCACGCCAATTTTCCCAAGGTCAGCTACACGCTCCTTGAATCTCGCTACATGGTCTTGAATCGACGACCCCTCCGCCATCTTGAGGAAGTAGAGACTTCTCTTCAAGTGATGCTTGCTGGACACCGTTTTCTCAACGCACATCGATTCCAACAACTCCCATAATTCCTTTGCGGTCTTCGCCTCCGTCGTTTCCTCAGTCAACGAATCCGAAACATGAAGCCCTATGGTCGCCATAGCCATCTGATCGAGCTCCACCCACTCGTCATGCTTCATGTCTTTCGGCTTGTTGTCAATACCAAGTAGAACAATCTCTTGCTTAAGAGATCTGAGGACTAACCTCATCTTGTATTGCCAAATAGGAAACCTCGTGTTGAGACTTAAATTCGGTAGATCGTACCTCACGCTCGCCATCGAAACCTTAGCTCTGATACCACTTGTTGTAAAACGACGATGTATAGTACGAACAATATGCGGAACCCCGAATATAACTCAACAATAAATAAAGAAGGAGACAAGAAAAGAAGACAAGGAATTTACGTGGAAACCCAAATCGGGAAAAACCACGGGAGGAACGACGAGAACTTTTACTATAATATTGTCGATGATTACAAGGATTGATATATACTCTAAAACCCTCTAATCTCACACAATATTATCTCTCTCTATGATGGTATTAACTTGTGTTAACTCGTGTTCTAATTGTGTCTATGGAGATTCCTATTTATAGGTGTAGAAAACCCATAAATTAGGTAACCAATAGGAATAGGAATAAACCCTTTTTCCTAATATATGACTCCTAAATCCATAAGGAATAGAATTATATTATATTAAATATAATTCTAATTTTCCTAAATAAGGAAACAAAATTCCTACGGATTCGAGTCATATTTTAACATTCTGGATATTCAATATTAATAAAAAAAAATAGTGATTCAATTTTGTTTTAGGTCGTTTTATCTTGTACAAATTCTTTTCGGAATAGGAGTACTAAAGCTAGTATACAAACACCTTATTTATTTAATGAGTAATGGTAATAAATCGAGCAGCACATTTCTGAGTTTGGATTATGATTTATGAGCTTCAAGCGCTTCTCCTTCTTTTCCATTTTATTTAAGTAGTTGTTGGAAATAATTGTCCATGTTCTTTTACACTTTATTTCCCCTCCCTCGGCAATTTCTATCGTACAACAACAACTAGTATTAATTAGTACCACTTCTCGTGCGATGCACGTGATTTATTTGTTTGAAATAATCTAAAATTTTATTTAATTTCCAACGTATTTCGCCAAAAATTTATTAATGGACTAAAAAATTCTTTTATTTAATAATCGAACTTACTTAAATTTGTAAACTCGTATTAATCTCATTATTAACCATTATCTTAATTATGAAAATTTTATTATTTTCAAGGATTTTACCTGTTTGATGAATTTATAGTATGTAAGTTTCTTGGTGTATAGCCGAGTGGTAAGATTTGTGGTAATGTTGGTAAAATTCCCCGTCGACTCAAGGTTCGAATATCGGATATGACAAATTTTCATTGAAATATTATAAAGTTAGTCCTGGGATTAGACCTATTGGCTCTCTCCCATATGTGTATGCTACTCGGGCACATTTTTCGATTTACATCATACCCGACTGAGGAGCCTCTGGTCTAGTGGGAGAGGAGTTTCTCGTCTCTGCATTCCGTTTATCGTCTCTGCATTTCTCGAGTGTCAAACGCACCCAACAAATACCTAAAATCGGTGGGAGAAAAATAAAAAATAAATAGAAAATAAAAATTATAAAGATAGAAAATAAATAAAAATATAAAAAAAATTAATTTACTTGGTGAATATGAAGGGGATGGGATGACATAAATGTAATTATATTAATATATCATATGTCAATATACCTAAATAATATACCTAAAAAGTTTGATGAATTTTTTTTTTAACTCTGGATTAGAGAATAGGAGGAGATCGATTTTTATGAGATAGATTAATTAAAATTAAATTAATATTAATGAAGTAAAAAAGAATTTTGAGAAAAGAAATAAAAACCTATATATATATAATTTAAATATGTTTAATAATATTCCTATTTAGAATTTATAATTTTTTTATTTATAATTTATAGTGTGAACACAACATTATTATTAGTTTTTTATTGGTCCACGTGGCATTAGAAGATCCTGAAATTATATATGTATAGATTATAATGATGATTTTATTATTAATTAATGAAGATTAGTGATAAATGTATTATGAATGATGATTTTTTTGTTATGTAATGATGATTTTATAATTAATGAATAAAGATTTATTATTTATGGGTGTGTTTTGGAAATTATGCATGTATTTTCTAATGATTATTTATTTTTATAATGAATATTTTAATGAGTTTTTATATTTAATTGAGCTGGATGCATTGTACACATGTGCAAATTGCCCTTTATACTCATATATGCATGCACATTTCATGCTATATATTGGGCCTCTTATTGGACCATTTAAGCACTAATTCATGTACTTAAAACTAACTAAATATGTTGATCCTAATTCCACTTCTGCTTGGGACTTACTTCGTCTCTCATTTTTGTTTTGCCTGAGAAAAAGTCTTGCTTGAACCGTACAGTCTATCATGTTCATTCCTTTGATTTTTCTGGTGATATTATTATAGTATATTTTTGGATTTTTTAATATTCTGATTCAAATGATTATAAAAAAACACAACAGTAGCTTAAAAAGACAATTGAATTATCTATAGAGTAAAATTTATTAAAATTTAGGTCAAATTTCATTTAGAAATGATTAATAAAAGATTTATTCATAATTTGTGTAAGAAATTAGAGTTAACAAAAAAAAAATATTTTGTACTTGTAGAAATATAGAATATTCTTAAAATAAGAATGATAGTTGCTCTTATAAATTTTACAAAAAATACTACATACGTCTCAACTATATATGCACTAGATGATCTATACATAGATTAAGAGAAGGTTACTTTTTAACATGTTGATAAAAAAATAAGGAATAAAAATGTTTTTTTAAGTTAAAAAATAAAGTAATTATGAGTAATGTTTGAAAAGTACGTGGAAGTGAAATATATTTTTTAAGAGTATACATAAAGTGTGTATAAATAGTTTAGACGAAATTAATATAAAATTAAAAATTATAAAGTTTAGACGAAACTAATATAAAATTAAAAATTATAAAGTAAGTAATTTTTGTAATGTTGAAAAAGTAAATAAATAAACTCACTCCATAAAATAATACTAGTTGGTAGTATAAAATTATATATAGAGACATAACAATTTCAGATAAATAAAAATATTAGTTTATTGACTTTAATTTTAAAATCTTGTACTATATTTATAATTTATATTATCATATAGTAAAAAATATTAATTCATGTTATAAAAAGAGTTTTTGTAAAATTAAGAATAAGTGGTTTATACCAAGACCAAAATCCAAAATTGTTAATTTGATGACGGCGGTTTTTGATATTCCCCCGATTTTCCAATCCCGATCTCAACTATCAGCCACTTCTCACGAGCCACGATAGAGGTAAACCTCTTTCTCTCTTTCCCACTGGCTCGCCGCCGTCGCCGGATGCCGGCCATTTTTCTCTCTCCTCTTATTTTCTTTGCTCTCCGCACAACTGCTCCTCTTCTTCCCCAGCCATTCCCGCCGCTGTCGGAAATCTGACCGCCGGCGACAACTTCTTATCGCCCTCTCTTTCTAATTTTCGTTTTTTTTTTGGTTTGCCTTCCTTTTCTCCCCACGCCGTGTTGATAACCGCCGCTAACGGCTGAGGTAGGCTATAGTTGGAGAAGCAGGAAATCACCGAGTAAGGCTCGAGCGAATGCTCTTTCCCCCTTCCATCTGTTAATGCCGCCATATTTTACGCCGTACGCTGCCGGAGACGGTGGATTCCGGGCACGCGATGTGAACTTAGGTTTTTAGGTTTGATCTGTTATTTCCGTTGAATTAATGATCAATAATTATATAATTTCACTGCAAAACATGGTGTAGACTCATGTTAGATCTAGGAATTCCAAAGCTCTGCAGCTGATACTTTCCTTTTTGCCCTTTCACATGTTTGCTCTTTATTTCAAATTGCTCTTACCTCTTGCAGCACCGGTTGCTGGATTGCGGCCGTATGCCATTGTCCGGTTCCACACCTCCTCGTTCCTCACATTTATTCTTCAGCCCTCTCCTGTCCAAATTCATTTTCTGTTCTTTTCATAGTTCCAGCTTCTGCTTTATTCGTTTTTCTTTTGTTCTTATTTGATTGTTTAATGGATTTATTGTGAAACTACTAGCTAGTTCGGATATTAGATCTAAATAAGGAAAATATAGTGGGCTGAATTATGAGAAAGAGCTAGAACCCTTGCACATTTTGTAACCTTATTTTATTTATTTATTTTACTTTTGACAATGTAATGTATTACTACTATATTTTATTAACATTATAATGTGGAATATTTCTAAATAAATCCAGAGAACTAAATTGTGTTTACGGCCTTGTGTAGGAGTCCCACACACCATTTGTTCAATCTGGCAATTATTGGACAGTCCAAAGCTAAAGAGGTAAACATTATTCTGAATTTGAATTGTTTTGAAGTGTCCTTGGATATTTTATTTGTTTGTACTTTGAGTACATTTACTTGTTATATGCTTTTGTGTATTAGCACTTGGTAATATTGTGTCAAGTGATTACATGTGAAACTAATTAACTTATTTACAATATAAAGACTTCCTTCCTTATGTCCTACTCCTACCTATTCAAATGAATTGTCTTCTTAGCTGTTTAAGAAATATTCATCGTAAGTGTCATTTTTGATATTTTATTTGTTTGTACTTTGAGTACATTTACTTGTTATATGCTTTTGTGTATTAGCACTTGGTAATATTGTGTCAAGTGATTACATGTGAAACTAATTAACTTATTTACAATATAAAGACTTCCTTCCTTATGTCCTACTCCTACCTATTCAAATGAATTGTCTTCTTAGCTGTTTAAGAAATATTCATCGTAAGTGTCATTTTTGTTATTTCAAGGCAAATGAAGAAACAATATACCTAAATTATAAAAATTAACGAGAAAAGGCGAATGAACATAAATTAGGAATTACTGTATTTAATAGGAGGGGACATTTGCTATTTAACTATTTCATTAATTTGTGTGAAAAAACATTAAACGCCATTTAGTTAGAATAAGATGGAGTATTAATCAGAGGATTTTGTGGACTAAAAAATACATATTCTACCTTGAAATTAAATACACTATTTGTGTAGGTAACTAGTTTGTGAATTGTCGACATATACCTTAAATTTGAATATATATAGTTTGAAAAATCTCACAGGAGATCTGACTATGACGCAAATGACGTATACACCTAAGTAACCTCAAATCGATGACCAACTTTAGGCAGTCAAAAAAGAAATACATTGGACTATGGTGGACTTAGACTTTTGTTATGTGGTTTGTCTTAGTCTCCTCTTCGAAGCTAATATACACAGTGTTGTATAATGTTCCTGTAATTAGCCCGTTTTGTTATGACTACTTTTTGTTATGGAGGAACTTTATTCCTTGTTGGATGATTTAACAGTGTTTGATCGGCAATTTCAGATGAGAGAAAGGAAAACAGCAGCAAAATTGAATCTTCAACATCAGCAGCAGCAACATCAGAATGATCACTTGTCTTCATTTAAATTGTCAAAGCTATTAGACCCTGATGCTTCTTGGGACAAGGTTTTGATGTTTACGCTTTCTATTATTGATCATCTTTTTCCTTTATGAGTTGCGTAGCTGATTTTTATGTAGTATCAGTTAAGCTCAGTTGGGTAACGTTGAAAAGTTTTTTCGCGATGCTAATTTTATTTTTAAGTTGCACATAATTTAAGATGCAAAATATCTTTTAAGTAAATACAAAATTTATGCATGAATTTAAATAGAGTGAGAGATTAAAGTTGGAGTAGTGGGTGGATATTATTGAAGAATTCTGGAGATAGATAAATATTAATTTACATTCCTTCAAAAGATTTTTTTATTAATTAACCTAGAATTGTATAGCATGGTATACCAGAAACTATTCATCTGGGAGTCCTCCATTTGTGTGGATAGTATATTAAGTATATTATTGTTATATGAATACTTTTCCAGGTCCGTGGTTAGATTCTGTAATAGCTCGCGTATCAATAAAAAGTAATGGCCTTTATATAGCATGCCAACTGCAGATGAATTTGCATACACTTTATGAATTTATGAGTACCTCCCCATTGATGTGTATTTATCAAATACTTGAGAATTCACTGCACCCGGACTATGATATGATGTTAAATTGTAATTCGAAGGACAATTACTAATTACTATTCTTCTGTGCTACAGGATCAACTTGGGGATATACTTCATTGGATTAGACAAGCAGTGGCCCTTGCGTGCGGATTGCTATGGGGCTCGATTCCTTTAGTTGGGGGCTTCTGGTTCATTTTGTAAGTTAACTCTTATTGGAATCTCATTTTGTAAGAACCTGATGTCTCCAAATATGCTACCTGTAGCGTAAAATATTTGTAAGTAATGTAGGTCTGGAAATTAGTTCACTTTGATCGCCTAAAAAGGAGTTTTGTTAATTGCAGAAGAGTCATATGAAGCATATAATGCCTATTATGGACTCAGATGCAAAGAAAGAAAAGAAATACTCCGTACTTGGTTACATATCATTTTGACAATAATTCACATTTTCTTCAAAAATGCCCTAGCGGGAGTGTAATATATTAATTACATACTTGGTTGTTTCTTACCTACATGGTTAGTAAAACATACTCCCTCTGCCCCGTGAATATCTTCACATTTGTCCGGGCATGTAGATTAGAAAAATGTTATTTTTATTAGTTTGAAAAAAACTGTAAGGGTATATTAAATTGGAAAAGCTGAACTAGTTGTGGATAAAAATAGACAGTAGGTAAAAATGTAAGGTTATAATTGTATTTTAAAGAGAAAAAGTACAAGTACGTATAATTATTTCTTTTTGGGGGTGTGAAAATAACATGAGACAACTCAAAAAAAAAATAGTGTGAAGATATATGTGAGACGTATTTGTAACCATATAATCTAATCCCATGGGATGAGGGAAAAGACTTAACATATTTTAAAGGATCAATTGACTGAACGCAAGACCATGAAGCTCTTGCTATGTTGCACAATGCAGCAACTTTTTCGAAGAGAGAAGATATTTCCCACAATATTTTGTTGTTGCTTGGTTTAATCACGAGTCAAGGCAATGACCACCCTTTTTTTGAGGCAAAATATAATCAATCATATATGTGCTGCATTTTGATATTCAGGTTTGTCGTGTTCTCCTCTGGTATTATCTATGGCTACTATGCTCTTGTGCTTAAAGTTGATGAAGATGAGTTTGGAGGTCACGGAGCCCTTCTTCAAGAAGGACTATTTGCCTCAGTATCCCTCTTTTTGGTACATTTTTTTGTGCATTCCTGTTTAATAAGCTATGTTTGTCTGTTCTGAATTTTCTCTGCAAACTCACGATCCTTTTCCACTGCTGTTCAGCTTGCGTGGATTCTAATTTACAGTTTGGCACACTTCTGATTAGCTCCTGTTCTGGACTAGATCCTTGCATTTTCTCTCTCCCCAGCAAATGATGCTCGGGCTTTTTAGTTTATTGTTACGAGATGAAGAAGTGGCTTGAACTCAATGTGGCTCTCATCTTCTGTGGGATTTTTTGAGTTACAATTATTTATCATTCTGTGATGTGGGACTCCTTGTTAGTTGATATCAGGAAAAATGTTTCTTCTGTTCCTAATAATGAGATGGCTGGCCCTGTTTGCCATATATTTTTAAGGTGTCTTCATTATATATTTTTTCGATGTATGATATTGTTTTACGAATGTCATTATCGAATTATATGTTTTTGACTTTGTATATACTTTGAGGACTGTGTAGACGTGCCGGGAAGTTTGGTAACTTAGCTTAATGATATTCAGCTCATGGGCAGGTTCAAGATCAAGCTAGACTCTAATTTGATTTGGTTTCTCTATAGCTATAACAAATATTATATACCATTTGTTTTTGCAAGATCACTGGTTCACCATCATTTGTACTAGGACACCTTCAAGGCTAAAAATGTGATATTGGGTACTTTAAAAGTTCATTCTGACCAAAATAGTTTGAATCAATATAAAATCTGAACTGAACGGAAAATTATTGGTGATTAAATCAAATTATGAAATACGGTCTTTTTGGGTATTCTGAAGCCATTTATACATGTACACATTACATGTATAAGCAAACATTGGTGAAGATCTGCACATGGAATGAAGTAAAATGTGTATTTGCCCGTACATTTACGGCATTGCTGTACATGCTATAACTTCATAGAAGCAACTGGAAAAGAGTTATCTACAAATATACTTCTCTACTTACATTTGATTTCGTTACATCATAAACAAATCTCTTCCGCTTCCAGGAAATCCTGGGGGCATGTTTCTGAAAACCTCCCTTTTGTGAATGTAATGTTTAATCCGTAACCCTCATCTACCACTCCAGATATACGAAACATGGGCAGGCTTTTGAGATGAAAGCTAAGTTACAAGTATATTTGTAACTATGTGGTCGCAAATTAGCAAGACTTTGCATAGTCCTTCCAAGGCGAAGGATGGGTGATCATGAAAGTTGGAGGGCAATCTCTTGAAGAAGTAATTTCTTTTGAGAGGCGTTGATGACACTCTTACATTCTGCATCAACCAAAACCTCGGTCATAATGGCAGCAGCATGGCCTTTTGGTCCCTGTGTCCCCGACGCTTTACGAAGCATAAACACCTATTTCCAAAAATACACAAAGGGACTTCGATCTTGTAAAATCTATTGCTGCCAATAACCTTAAACACCATATTTTTCTAATTTCATTTAATACCTGTCCATGATGTGTTATTTCTATACACCCAGGTTGTTGGATAAAAGGTTCCCCATCAATTTGCACAGGGAAGGGACTTGACAAATGTATTCTTATAGTTTTCCCTTGTGCTAGTCGAGTTGCTTGAGAAAGTCCAACCTGCACAAAAACATTAGTTATTACTATATTGGCCACTGAACAATGTCATATGCAGAGGATTAACTTCTTATGTACATGTGGAACTCCTCCTTTTCTATTTCACACAAGTGATGTCGAATAAATACATAAAATGCAAACCCTGCTTTTACAACAGGCACAAGCTGGAAGACTTATCATGGAAAGGAAATCTTAGACAGGAAACCTTACAATGCAAGCAAGCATCTGAGACGTACATAGAGTAAGAAAATAAAAAAATGTAACAGAATCCATTATTGGCACCGTGTCCAAATATGATTAACACTTCAAAGTTTCAAGATCGACATATTGGCATCATGCAAGAGAATTATATGAATCTTCAATGATATTATATGAAACATATCCCCTGCTTTCAGTTACAAGCTAATGGAAAACGAAAATTCAAGAACATAGAGCGGAAAAGTCTTTTGATAATCCACCGCCTCTAAAACTGAGCCTAAAAATATTCCACAGTTGTTCAGTTACAAGCTAATGAAAAACGCAAATTCAAGAACATAGAAGAGCGGAAAAGTCTTTTGATAATCCACCGCCTCTAAAACTGAGCCTAAAAATATTCCACAGTTGAGGATGAGGTAGATTTTAGAACCTGAAGTTTGCCAAGGTGCCATGATCCAGAAACACATACAACTTCTAGTGTTTTATCGTGCATGGACTGATGATTGAAATTGTCATCATGTTCATAATCATTTTGCCAAAGGTCAACCCCACCCATATAGCTGCCAATGTTGAGCACAATTAAACCCTCGGCATCCTGAATTCAAATGAAAAGGAGAAGGTAATAAAATGCATTGAACATAAAAGAAAATGTTTATTTTGATCAATCTAGTGATATGGCGTACTCTTGGTATCTCAATATCTTTATCGTCGACTTCAACCCAGACTTGCCATGGCAAGTCAGCACAAGCTCTGTCCATCATATCCCTTGCACCTTCTTTTGCATATCTTAATTTATTTACAAACTGTCACAAAACTCAAATTAGTCACAAGAGGGGAACATGAAAAGGGAAATGGAAAGATTTCCAGCATCAAGTAGGTATATTATTACACAAGGAGATGAGTAGAAAAATTATTACCTGACTGTAAAACTTCCCGGGGTTTTCTTCTCTATTCATGTGAAATTCATGGGCAACCTTTGCATCACATCCAATACCTATAGCATAAAAACCATTAGACCATTCAGTAACAGAGAGTAGACACAGGTAGAAACAAGAAATTATTTTAGAACTAAAGAAATCTGACTAACTAAAAAACAAGTAGAACTATCAGAAAGAAACAGTAATAAAATAATGTAAATTACCTAAGTAGTTCATCATGAACTTTGATTTCAGCTTACATGGCATTCTACCAGAGTCTTCTTCGGTTAAGTTAACTTTCCAGCGATCAAGCATTGTGATTGCTGCATGATCAATGTCATGCAAAAAGGTACTCAAGGCACCTTGTCCTTCAACAACAGAAAACCCTCCACCCCAATGCATAACCCTTGATAGATCATTTCCAGTTCCTAAAGGAAGAATAGCGACTGGTGGTGGTGACTCATAATCGAACTTCTCTATAGCATCAAGGACCCAAGCAACTGTCCCATCACCACCACAAACCAAAACCCTAAAGTATTGAACACTGCTAAATAACTCTAAGCCAGCCTCTGGACCTTGATTAGGACTGAGTACAACTACCTAAAAAAGACACAGTCGAGCATAAGCCAAGAAGCCAATAACCTACCAAGGGCACTGGACAAGCAAGAAACATACAGGTATGCATAACTAGACTGTAAAAATACAAGATTCTAAGCAGAAGTGTTAAGCATAAAAAGGCACCCCTTTAGAAACAAGAGAAGAGAAACTAGACATACATGGTTCTCAATTCTACATAATAAAGTTGTTATTTTTTTAGCAAGGCATGTTTTACCACCACCATAGCTCAAATGTCTATTGGATTACATTTATTCTTTAAATGTAACTATGTGAGTAGTTTAAAGATACATGTAGTCCCATATTGAATGTACTTGGCTGAAATTGCTAATAATTTTTTTTCCTTCTTTAAGATTCATATTTGAGAGAACTTTTGGAACATCTTATTTTGTGAAAAAAATAGGAAGAAAAAGAGGAATTTTTCATTTCCTCTTCACAAACTAACCACATTTCCAGTAGGCCAATACCGAACCATGCTATCTAGTTCTCTCGGTAATTTCTCAAGTCCATCACAATTTATAGATTTTTTCTTAATCTTGATAAAAAAAAATACATAAAATGAGATCCATGTTGCCTACATTTAATTTAATTATTCATTTGTATCCAATTATCATATGCATTATCCTTTAACTAATATTTTTATAGAACAATTTCACTAACAATCATGAATCAACATCTTTATGTGTTTCTCAACTTTCACTATCAAATTAGCAAAATCACTACTTTTCCATCACACATCAAACTTCCATATATTTTTATACTCACAGTTGTTCACTGAAAAAAAAATGGACGTGGAGCGAAAAAAAAGATTAACAACCACAACAATAATGATAAGACAGCATTGTGGCAATAGACGTGGAATTTAAGCACTCACGCAATTAGGAAAGACATAACTTTGATCATTTCCTCAAAATAATATTTAGGTTCCATCATTGATTAATTAGTAATTACTTAGTGTTTCCAATTAAGAAATGAATGTATTTGTCCTAAATTTCATCAAAGCCATATTACAAGAGATATGAAAGCCTGCCCATACGAGAAAGATATATTACTGGATTCTATAGGATATGACTTTTTGTTGAGATGAAAAGTGTTAATGATCTGATAACAAATTTCAGGTTTTCATACAATAAGGTAGACAAACAGAGATCCAAGTAGCCATTTATTGAAAATTCGAATTTCTTTTTTACCTGTAGAGGATTTAATAGCATATTCAATCTTCTCCGCAGAACAGGCCCATTTTTGGCTCCACTCTTAGCATTAATAAAGACCAGAAGCGGCCTGGCATCTGAAGGCAAGTCTAGAATACTGTACTTCTTTAATTTGTCACAAAGACTACTTTCATTTTTCTTGTTCAATAACTCATTTGGACCGGATTTCTTACTAAGAACTTTACTCCCGTTCAAAGGTTGATCATTGCTTTTCTCACTGCTAGAATTACAGAATCCAACCAGACCTTTGAGAATATCAAAAACTGCTCTTTGGGTAGTATAACTTTCTGGTTTCTTACCATTAGTGCACTGACTACTGCCATGTTTGTTGCGATTCCGCTTTCTTCTAATCTGTCCACGAACTGTGGAAGCAATGATTTCTTCTGTAATGGAACTTAGCATTGCACTTTCTGCACTTTTTACACAAAGAGGAGAAAGAATGACCCTTCTGTGGGACCCTAGATCACAAACATCGCCATATTCTTCAGACATCTTAACATGGCACTCAACATGTATAAGTCGTTGACACCATAAGCAATACCAAGCTGGCGATGCATCAATAAAAGGGATAGCACATGGCTCATCACAGTAAAAACAGAAGGAGGACATCTCAGGGTTGTCTTCCTGATTAAACCATCTTTCTGACCAATGGTGTTGTACTTCATTATAACCAGCTTGTGCTACGCATTTACAATCTTTAGATGCAAACTTAGAACAACGAAAATGAGCTGCAACACCACAAACAGAACAACGATATATCGGTGAACGTGACATAGACTTTGTTCCTAAAGTTTGAGGGTACACTAGAGAAGTTAGGCAGACACAGCATGTGGACGGCTTTTCACCAGAAGCAACATCATCTATCCACGTGTGATGTGATAAAGGGACTTTTAGCTTCTTCCAAGCCTGCTTCTTTGCCCTGGAAGCAGCTTTAAGCCAGTTGAGAGATGTTTTTCGCTGCCATTTCAGGAATGCATAAATAAGAGCAAGAAGTCCAAATGCTCCTGCAATTATCCATCCAAAAATATAGCCATAACCCAGGCTTGGATTGACAAGAAAGCCTAAAAGAGGAATGCCCAAGTCATTCATCGTGAATGTAGAAATCTCATTATCGTTTATAACTCCTGTTCATGAGAACTAAATAGTTTCTACAGAAACCAAAACCTTGATGAAAGAAGCCTGCCAGCCGTAAACTGTAACAAGTAAAATACAGCAGAAAAAGGAAAATACATTAAAAGATGTGACAAGAGTATGAATGGAACAATAAAGCAACAATAAGATATCGAATACTATCTCAGTATCTTGTATAGAAATAATAATATTGAGTATAGACATGTTCACCAAACAGCATAAGTGCATAACACAACGAGTGGCTTGATAAAAGAAATATTTTCTAAAAATAAACTCCAAAACATTACACATACACCCATATAATCACAATCCAAACAGAAGAAGAAGAAGAAATATCTAATCAAGTATCCAATAACCCAAAACCGAGTTGCCGTTTTCAAGCACGAGAGTGATCAATTCTTGTAATACAGCTTTGTTGAACCTACTTTCTATTAGAAACTCCAATTATAAACTCCATAGGAGGCGACATTTTGTGTTTAAACCGGGCATAGTCGAACTAGAACTATATAGCTATAAATAAATCTAGAAAAAAATGGCAAAACCATATGAAAGCAATTGAGCCTCTTCCCATAACCATGGAATTTGAAGTGAACTTCAAAATTGATAACAAACAATTACACGATCGAACCCCACCTCCATAGCCATGAAATTTGAAGAAAAAAAAATCAAAATGAACAACAAATAATTCGACAAGTCGCGTTCTCAAACTCTACATACCTCAAGGATCAGATATTAATCACGAACAAACCGTAACATCTCCAAACGTAATCGTACGATTATCTTCGTAGCTAAACAACGAATTCCTGTCATCCCGATCACGAAGAGCTAGATCCGGATAGTGCTTAGGAAGAGAGATAGAAAGAACGAAAGCCCGAGGGAAATAAAACCCAGAAAATTGAAAAGTCGAAAATTCAACAAGGTGAAGGAATGCGACAGTCGAGATTCATGGGGGTGAAAGATCTTAGACGATCGGACTTTCTTTGAATAAACGCGAAAGAGATAGAGGGAGACTTGTCCGGGATGAAAAGAAGAGAAAAGTAAGTGGCTGGATTTCCCTACGCGAAAACCACGGCGGGCCATTGGGAAATTTCAGGCCGGGTGGCCGAGCTGTAAATTAATTTAATTTATTTCAATTCGATTTAATTCATTTTAAAATAGTACGATAAAATATTAATTTAATTTTATAAATTGTTTAATTTTGTAATAATAATTTTACTAAAAATAAAATTAAGAAACACAAAATTCAAAAAATAAAGAATAATCTGAAAATGCAAAAATCAAAAATATAGGAGTATTTATTTTATTTAGATATCGAACATGAGTCGATATAATACTAATTCGTGATTTTGATTAACAACCACTATAGAAGCAAGTACACATATCAACTTCTAAACAACGGCCATTGGTCAAAGGTCCATGTCTTGCCTTGCACACGATCATGCACTGATTTCTATCGCATAATTCTGCACCTTTAGGAGGAATATCTTCTCGACATTTTCCTGCGTCGACGACTTCTATGCTACCTGCAAATTTTAACAATTAGTATAAATTAAAATTGATAGAATTTAATTTATTGTTGTATATATATTAATTACCTTCATATATCACTAACAAGAGAAGAAAAAGAGTAGTCAAAACGAAAGGCTTCATATCTGATTGAATTATAATTTAATTACTTCTTGTAACACGTTTGCAATACATAAATCATAAGCTCATTTTATAGAGTGAAAGGGATGAAGGATGAACGGTTATGAGAAAAATATAATTACATAAATTATATATAAATATAATATAATTACATGAATCACAATAATTTTCCACTTACAATGAATCAAATATCTATAACATTAATTACTTTTAAGCTGTCATAATGATTATTTTCTCTCTTTTTTAACTATTCTAACTTTCTTCAATTTCACTTATTGTTAATTTCACTCTCCACAAAAAGTAAAGTATATTTTATTTTTTCATAATTAACGATTTAATGGCACTGGAAATAAAATAGTTCACTTATATAATTTAAAGTTATATAAAAATTGTTCTTGTAACTTTGTAGATTTCACAATCAATTCGATAAGTTAACAAAAAATCACAACCAATCATTTTTCACCTTTTTTTTATCAAAAATAATACTATGTGATATCCTCTTTTCGATCATATATAACGTAAGCAGATTTTGTTCACACTATAACCAAGTTAGCTTTAATAACAAAAAAAATGAATAATTATTTTATAAAATATATAATTTTAATTGAATAAGAGTATATTAATATTATTATAAACATTGTAGTAATGTTTTTAGCGAAAATTTTAATTTAATTGTTTTTTTAATATTTTTAAGAACAATATTTCAAAAATATGAAATACTAATAAAAAAATTATGTAATTATACTCATTATAATAAGAAAATTATTTTTTTATTAATAATGTAATTACATAGAATGAAATAAAAATCAATTTTAATGTCATATTTCATCAACAACTCTCGTTAATAGTCACATTTCTTTCACAAAATATAATTGTGACTATTAAATTAGTTGGGAATGAGTATTAATTTCATGGCATGTGAATTGCCCATGTCGGATTTGTATAGAAAGTAAGACAATTTTAGGTGACTCGAATCTCCCTAATCCATTTTAGTGTATTGGTCATTAGATCGCACTTACACAAAGCTTCAGTTTCAACAACTACATTGAAAGTGCAAATTTTTTAATTTTCATGTGTTGAATGTTATGTGCACAAATTTTTTAAAACTTCATGTTGACAATGACAAATGATAATGTTTATTAGTTAAATAATTTAATAATTTTGAATGATATTACTACAAAAAAAACTAGGAAATACATGCGGCTTTTCTCTACGGCTTGACTGTTGTAAGAGTATTTATAGGACATACCCTTCGTACTGACATTTATTGGAATCTCTTACTGCTTTCCTTACAGAACATGTCATAGGGGTTGCAGTAGGAAATTTTGCGTCCTTCGACTCCATTCAAAACTCCATATGGCCTACTGTATGAATTTTTGGCGCAAACTCTTCGACTCTATTCAAAACTCCATATGGTCTACTGTAGGAATTTTTGGCGCAAACTCCCATACAGGTCCATGACCGTAAGGGACGAAACACGAATGATTTCCTCAAAAATTTTTGGAGGTTTCCTACCGGCTATAGCTCACCACCGTAGGAATCGATTTAAAAATATTTTCATACTGTCCGTCCCAGTAGGAAAAATATTTTTATTAATTTTAATTATTATAAATAAATAAATTATTATTATAAAAATATATTTTTAAATTTATAATTTTCATCAACAAAATACACTAAATAATAAAATTACAATCAAAGTTTTTTTTTTTACTTTTTTTTAATTAATTAAAATATTATAATCAAAGTTATTTTAATTACAATCAAAGTTATTTTAAAATAAAACTTATAAATGTTTCAAATAAAAAAATAAGCGTAAAATATATAATTTAAATTTATTATTTGATATTGTTAACAGTTGATTTTTGTTAACTATTTCCTGGATTTTTTTTGAGGACTAGTTTGGTGAAAGTTATATGAGTTCTTAGCTGAAAAAGGAAAAAACGAGATAGAGTATTTTTGAGCTGGAATCTTTCTTGAAGATTGTGTATGTATTTCCTTTTACAGCTTCCCCTATTTATAAGGCTACTATTAGGTTTTACAAAAAGGAATATGGCGTTTCCTTATTGGGCCTTGACATGTGACAACTCATAAACCTAAAATGGTAAAAAGACTGTTGAACCCTTTATTGCGCCGCCTTTGCTGAGCCGGGGAGACCGACTTCTAGTCTTCCTTTTAAGGCACTCTAATCTGACGGCATCCGGGCGAGTAGGCTCGTCCTTGGGAATGCATACCCCCTGACCGGCATCTTTTCGTCTGCCCGGCTGGCTCTTGCTTGCTCGATGCAATTCTCTGGTCGGTCTTCTCCCGTTCATTGTGGGCGGCTTCCGGCGTGGGGCCCGTGAGAATGGGGCCCACTGCTTTAACAAATATAATAATGATAATATATATATCAAGAAATAATAAATAATAAAAAAAAATAATAATAAACGAAAATGGGGCACAAATATATATATATATATATATTATTTATTGTATTAGATATTATACTTTTTTATGTAAGAAATCTTTTAAAATAAAACTTATAAATGTTTCAAATAAAAAAATAAGCGTAAAATATATAATTTAAATTTATTATTTGATATATATATATTATTTATTGTGTTAGATATTATACTTTTTTATGTAAGAAATCGTTAATTTTTTATTTTTTTGTCAAAAAGTAAAAGATAGAATTATATTTTAAATTAAAAAATAAAATTATTTTGAGTAAAGTTTAAAAAAGATTTTATTTTTTTGTCAAAAAGTAAAAGATAGAATTATATTTTAAATTAAAAAATAAAATTATTTTGAATAAAGTTTAAAAAAGAAGTGGAAAGTAGTGTAAAATTGTACAAATGTTAGATTAATTATTTTATTTTTTTGGCCGTCTCAACTATTCTGGAAAAAGAAAAGAAAAATATGTTAACTTTCTTAAGATCTAGGAGTATATCAAAACAAGGGAGAAGGAGGAGGTCGTTAGTTTGAAACTGTAGCCATAAACCCAGGCTTGGATTAACAAAAAAGCCTAAAAGCGGAATGCCTAAGTCATTCATCGTGAATGTAGAAATCTCATTATCGTTTACAACTCCTGTTCATGAGAACTAAATAGTTTTTCCGAAACCAAAACCCTGACGAAAGAAGCCTGCTAGCCGTAAACTGTAACAAGTAAAACACAGTAGGAAAAGGAAAATACATTAAAATGATTCGAGGCGGGTGGCCGAGCTTCCTGAATTAATTTCTAATTGTCCCACCCCAAAACAGAGGAGGAGGACGACGTCGTTTAGTCTAACAGTAACCAAACAGATACAGAACAGAGCTCCAATGAAATCGAGACACCTGGCACGCCTCACCAACAAGTTACCCCACTACTCACACTCAGTTAGACGGTCAGTTTTGAGTTATATTTATGCGCGCAAACACTGTTTTGAAATTCACTTTCCCCGCTCCCAATTTCATCACCTCCCGAAATCCTCTGCGTCAATCTGTACGGACTCTCGGCGGAGACTCATGGCGGCGTCGACCAGCGACGGCAAGGTGACGAGGATAATGGTGGCGATCAACAAGTCGAGCGCCGAAGGGTACCCGCATGCTTCGACGAGCTCTCGAAAAGCCTTCGAAGAAACACTCAACAAAATCGTTCGATCCGACGCCTCTGGTTTCGAGATCCTCCTTCTTCATGTTCTAACAGGTACTATCGATTAATCAATTCTCCAATTTCTTCTTACGCTTAATTAATTAATTAATTAATTTTTTGATCGGATTAAATTGAATTAATGTCGTACATAATTCGATCTAGATTCTTTCGTGTTACTCGTGGATTTCTGTTGATGTGAAATTCTGAAGGCAGTAGTCATATCTTGTGCGTGTGTGTGTTTGTGTGAGTCGATCGAGTTTTCGAAAATCGAAACAAATCGAAGTTGTAGATGCAAATTGATGGGAAATTCTGCAGGCAGTAGTCATATCTTGTGTGTGTGTGTGTGTGTGTGTGTGTGTGTGTGTGTGTGTGTGTGTGTGTGTGTGTGCACATTTAGATCGATCGAGTTTTCGAAAGTCTAAACAAATCGAAGTTGCAGATGCAAATTAATATCGATTCTGTGTGCCTAGGCACTGGTAGCGTGGATACCAGAGTTGCGCCGTGGCCTCAGGGTGTCACCAATGGTGATGAAGTTTATATGTTTGTGGGACTGAAGCTTTTGGGGTACTTTGTGGACCAATGTCGTAAAAACGAGGTATATAATAATCGATAAATCGAATGAATGAGTACTTCTTCAACCTACATAGCAACACTGCAAAAATTAAATTTGTTCTGTTGTAGGTCGCCTATGACATGTCTATAAAGGAAGGTGATCCGGCAAAAGTCATCTGTGCTGAGGTAAAACGGTTGAAGCCGGACATTCTCGTTGTTGGAGGCAGCAAGCCGAGTCACTCGTTTCTCCAGAAGTACGTATCGTGTGTATATTAGTATATTGTATATTTGTCGAATGTTGTAGTGATTAGTATTCTTCTGTTGATTTATGTGTTTTATTGGGTAGGATTTACGAGAGCACTGTGAGTGGGTACTGCACGAAGCATGCTGATTGCCAGGTTTTTGTGTTCAAGGGCAGCCCATCTGGGACTCTTGAGTACACCGATGACGACTAATTCTGCATCAATCGAAACAGCACGACATGAGTTGGTTGGTTTCCTTTTTCTGTCTTCTTCGATTATCGGATCAAGTTTGGATGGTTAATGTCTGTTCGGTGTCTTGTACCGGAACAAGAATGTTGATTACCGCATAAACCTACTCTAGCTGCTGATTGATTCTATGAGACTGCATTTTAGTATTGTAAAACTGTGGTTGCATAATAATAGAAACTATAGGTCAAGACTTACAATGTGGTGTTTTTGGTGTGGTTGCATTACTTTTTGTCGCCATGAATATTCCGAGTGACACCATGAAACGCTACCGATTATCTTTTTTTTACACACTTATAATACACGACAAGTCGCACACACATATATATTTTTGATGATATGATTAAGGTTACACGGGTGAAAGCAGGTTCAGAATACTTGACCTTCGTGGTCCTGTTCATGATCGTGTTCTTAAGAACACATTGTCAAAGTTTCATTTTTTTCACATGGAAACATGTTCACTTTTGAAACACGAATGCAATACTCCCCTAGAGATTGAACACACAGAATTTTGTTGTGCTTTTTTTCTTATTGCTGAATTTTCATGATGGGTGTTCTTATAAATTTTGGAGATGAGTTACTGGTTTTGTGATTCTTTAATTTTAGATGAGTTTTTGTGTGAGATTTTGGGTTGTTTTGTGAGGTTTGGTAAAGCTTTTAATTGCACAAAAAATATTCAGTTCAAAATTTTACAAGGAATAATAATCTGATTTAAATAAAAAAAAATATTTCTTTTTTGAAATCATTTTTGTTCTCAGGAACTAAAATAAAATTTTAAGGATAAGAATTTTTAGTTCTTACTCCCTCTCTCCCAAACTAATAGTATAGTCACACTTTCTTCACTAAATACAAAGAAAGTGTGACAATTCAAAAATAAACGTCTAGCAAATAAACAAAAGTAACATTCAACCAATTTACAACAAAAGTAACATACAAACAATTTACATCTTGTTCATATTACAGTATATACTAGTAGTCTAGTACTATTTAAACAGAGCTCTATTCAACTTGTATACATGTATGTACTAGGTGCAGTTCCATGGTTTATGTAGTCTCAATCGATATCGGGAAGGGCTTTCAAACAGGCTTTCCTTTTACCCAGTCCAAGCTTTACTCTAGTTTTATTCGGCAACTTCCTTCCTCTATGGTGTTGCACCACTTTCGACCAGTGAGACTTATTCAAACCCTTCTGCCTCTCATGCTGATGCCCTTTATTTAACTTGTCACTAATCTCTTTCGATTTTTTTGAATGTCGAACATGCCTCAGGAGACCTTCCATCATCCCACGAAAATGGTCCTTTTGATCCTTTCCACGGATCATCGACTTCTTCACCTTTTGAACCGCTTTTTCCTCATACGCCTCCTCATCTTGTCTGTTAAAATTAACAGCTTTCCCTTTGTGCTCTACTAAGGAGACATTGCGACTCATCTTTGGCTTACTATCATCACTGTGGTGGTGGTGATGGTGATGGTGGTGGTGAAAGATAATTTCCATCTTCTCTTTCATCCTCTTCCACATTCCATTCTGTTTCTTACGGATTTTCCCATTAGCTTTGCGGATCCTGCTGGGCCCTGGTTTCTTTGACGCCGACGAGTTTCCCTTGCTTTTAAAGCTGACACTAGAAATCGATTCGTGGGATTCCACACGACTAGTGGATGAGTAATCATCATCATCATCATCCTCAATGTGATTGCCCCGTCTTCCGTAGGACGAAGGGGAAGAAGTGCCACTTCCACTCCATGAACTAGATGAGGTCATATCCTCTCCAGTTTGATCTGTCAGCGAATAATCTTCACTATCACTACCACCGCCACTAGTTTTCCCACTCGTACATTCTGAATACGAGTCACTAGTCGTACCGCCATCCGATTCCTGTTGACATAAAGCGGTCCTTTCAGAATTTATATATTGCCTGTTCTTTAGGGTTCCATCGTTGTGTTGTGCATCTGACTGATTCTCACGGTAGTCTAAGAGCTCAGAGGGTTTCTTATGGTTTTTTCCATGGGGTCCTGGAATGGAACTAACATTTAGGCCAGAATCAGCAATTTCACTATTCGGAATCAAAAAATGGAAAGGTCTGAGTCTGCCGCATTCTTCCTCCACGGCCACACGGCTTTGTGTTGGACCTTCCATTTTTGACGAGGGAAAAGTTACTGGCCGAGTGGGAGCTCTATAGGATGTTTCGCTCGGATCCAGTTGAGCACTAAGATTTGGAACATAACGAGCCCGACTAGGCTGAAAATCATAACGACTCATTATCATGTTTCCCAAAGCCAGACCTCCACTCATGATGGGTTCATTCGGTTGAGCTAGACACGACGTTTGGTTCAATAACCAATATGGCTGGTTCATCTCTTCTGCTTCAATAGGCACTTGATGCACTGGATCTGCTATGATACGTAATGCTGACATACACGACTCAATATAATTGATTGCTTCGGAAGCTTCTTTGGATAAGCAATCCATATCCTCAACTCCTTTATATAAATGTGTCTCCTCCCTGTGATTAATAGTGTTCCTTCGACATAGCCTGCAACGGTTATTTCTGAGTCCAAGCCCGGTAGCAAGCGCACTCGGCATTAATTGTTCAACCCCACCTGGTTGACTCCACTGTGGCTCAAGTCCCTTTTCTTTCCAGAAAGTGATATCTAATCCATCCGACTTCCTATATTTGTCAGATGCCATCTCCTTTTCACGACTCTGACAAACTTCGGCCGCAGTTATCGGGAATTTTGATGGCTGCGTAGCAGAGATAGTCCCTGATGGTACTTCCACTTGATCTGCAATGAACTGCAGTAGATGAACGATCGAGTGAAAATCTATCCATGCATAAGAAATGTGAATATGAATAAATAAATACAAAGCATACCTCTGAATGTTCCTTGAGGACCCTTTCAGTTGCTGCATCCAACAAATTCTTTAGTAGAGACCGTGCGTGCCCGTTCAACTACTTCAAGAACCACACGTTCGAGGCACCAAGCCCACGGTAGTTTAATAGTACTATAGTGAACTTTAAAAGTAGAAAATTCTAAATAACCGAACACAATCATACCAAACAGAATTCACAATCCCAATACACATAAAGGAATTATTCGTTCTCACAGATTTAAATAACTAGATTGATTGAATTTTGATATAAAAAAAACATTAGGCACCGATCCGAATAGATTTTACATCAAAGCCTCGCTATTTCCTCATTATATATGCAAGCAAATGGGAACTCATTTGTATAATTATACTGTCTCTTCGATGCAAATTGTGGTTCAATAATAAGAAATGCTACTTCAATGAATCATCTCGATACAAAAGAAGCCATACCAAATTTGTGGCTGAGATCGACGTGCCGACTCCGTCTGTCTTGAGGAGCCCGTATAATTGTTTTAGGGCAAGGAGATCCGATAGTGTATCCATAACTAATCACCCAAAAAAAATATTGGACCACAAAGGGTTAAAATTCATCAACAATTTAACCATAATCAAAAACTTCAAAAGACAGATTAAAATTAATATACTCATATAAACCCTAATTGAATAATTAGTATAACATAAACTTATCAAAACTGAATAATTACGAAAAAGTGACTGTTCCATTTTCGTGCGAATCAATACGAGAAAGGTAGAAGAGGAAGAGCGAAAGGAATACCGATGAAGGAAGTGATGAAGAAGAAGAAGAGAAGTTGCGCTTGTTTCTGTATGTGAGCGTCCGTTCGCTTCTTTACACACAAAATACAAATTACTCAAAAATCAGAATGAGTGAATAGTTAGTGAATTTAAGAAATTTATTACATAGTCACCAAAATTTATTATCTTAATATCAAACGACAACTATATAGTATTAATAAAACATAGTGTGAAAGTGAGGCATCCAGCACCAGTGGTCTAGTGGTAGAATAGTACCCTGCCACGGTACAGACCCGGGTTCGATTCCCGGCTGGTGCATGCGATGAGGAACGCTGCGGTTTGTAACAGTTGGGTCTGTTGCACTTCTGAAAATTTGGATGAAATCCGCACTTCTGAGCTTTCTTTTTTCCTTTTTTTCTTCTCAGTCTTTTTTCCTTTTTTTCTTCTCAGTTTTGTACGTCTGAAATTACTTTTTTGCTTTATTTCAATTAAATGTGAAGTTGGATTTTTTTTTTTTAAATTACGTATACAAATTGGAGAATAGATCATTTTGTTGCATAGGAAATGAAGACAAAAAGTACTTATAGAAATTATCGTGAAAGTGAGGCATCCAGCACCAGTGGTCTAGTGGTAGAATAGTACCCTGCCACGGTACAGACCCGGGTTCGATTCCCGGCTGGTGCATGCGATGAGGAATGCTGCGGTTTGTAACAGTTGGGTCTGTTGCACTTCTGAAATATTAGATGAAAAAACCGTACTTTTGAGCAAAATTTTGTTTATCTTTTTTTTTTTTTAATGAAATTTTGTTTATCTTATTTGTTCTATTATTATTTTATATGAAATGGGATGATTGCTTACTCATTACCTTTTATTATTAATCCTCCTGATCTTTATGATTAAGAACAACTATCCTAATGTTTTGATAGTGGGATGACTTGATGACATGTCATTAATAATCAAGCTTATATTTTCAGCAATACCATAGTTTCAAATTAGTGATGATCTTTTTGAATACCAAAGAGGGACGGGCTATCGACCTTAATTGAAATATAGTAGTCCTAAAATAAACATGAATGATTGATGATTTTATTTTTATTTGATCAAATATGAAACGATATTTGACGCGATCCACATTGATCGTTCAACAATCAAATGTGCAAAAACAAGTATCGACAAGTTTACATCTTCCTTCGGCGAATTCTCCATGTTTATTCTTACACATGCTAAGGCATTGTCCCGGGTTGCATAACTCTTTGCCTTTGGAAGGAATTTCTTCTTCACAATTCATTACGCCAATCTCTACGCTAACTGCAATTAAAAATTAAAATGCAAACATTTACATTTGCTACATGTGATTCTATGTTTGTATATATAAAGGAATATGAAATATTGATTACCTTGAAAGAGTAGTGACAAAAGAAGCATAGTCAAAATGAAATACTTCATCTTCGACTAATTTCCTAATGAGTTATTTGCAATACATTTATAAGCTCATTTTATAATGAAAAAAGGAGAACGTTTTGACTTGATAAAGTTAATTGTAATACTTAAGTCTCACATTATATTAGTAATCAATTATTATAATATTTAATTATAATAATTAAGTCTCACAATTAATAATTGTAATTTTTCTTGGTTACATGATATTTTAATGTGATAGTGTAATCAGATTAAATGTTATTGTAATCACTAATTAAATATTCCAACGTACTGTGTTTGAAATTAGTACAAATCTTAACAAAAATGTTAATGGAAGGAGCAAAAGAAAAAAGTTTGGCAACTATAAAAGAAATAAATTATAAATATGATACAGTTTTCTAATTTATATTTGATGTGAGATATATAAGTTATGACTTGTTCTTTTAGATTTAATTTCAGTTTAATTTCCACATCGCTTAAATTCAGTTCAAATCGCTCCTTTCACCTGGATTAAGTTCGTTTCAAAATAAATTAAAAAAAACAATAATTTCAATATATAATTTTAAATATACAATCTAATTACCGTCATAATATTATTAATATTTTAAAAAGTATATAAAAATTATTATTATTTTTATAAAAAAATAAATTCATTCAATTCAGATCGTTTCAGTTCATTTCAGATGCTTGAGTTCAATTCAGTTAAGTCGGTTTCAGTCCAAATCATTTCAGTTCAGTTCAGTTAAGTCGGTTTCAGTCTAAAAGAACAAGTGTTTCGTATCTCCAAGTTCAAAAGATATTTAATTTATTTTTTTAAATTTTGACCCATAGAAAATAAAAAAAGTTGAATGGTTTAATTACTTTTTCTTTATCAGAAACAAAACTAAAAATGAAATGTATTTTTTTTTCCAAATCATATTTATAGCATGAGAATATTAAATAGAAGACAAATTGGATTGGAATATCTAACACGTTAGTTAGGCTGTGCGCGTCCAAATTGACCAAATGTACCAACGTGCTTCCCACATCTTCCTCGTGCTATCTACTGTTGCAATTAAATATTTTCTGTTACAATTAATTTCAAAATTCTCAATAAAACCAAAACATATTTTCTTAGTTCACACACATTTTATTTTCATTCGATCAAAATCACTTTTTATTTTCGTGTCTGTCAATATTTTCCTAGTTCACACATTTTATTTTCATTCCTTCAAAATCACTTTTTATTTTCTTGTTGTCATAAATTAATGGTCAAATGCTGTCATCTCATAAAAAGAAATACTCTCCTCCATCCCTTAAGATAGTGCACACTTTCCATTTTTGTCCATCCCTTGCACATTCCATTGTCTTTTCACAACTTTATCCTCTCAATACACATTTATTTATCTTTATACCACTATTTTTTCAACTACCTACTTTATTACTTACACATCAATACCTATTATACCCTACTTTATATTATTAAACACACAAAAAATCACTTTTTCTTAATTTACGTTTTCTATATGCACTATCTTGGGGGATAGAGGGAGTATGGAGTACTCATAATTTGTTTTTCATTTTTTACACTTATTTTATTTACTCTATTAATCTAAGAAGACATTTTATTGTTGATTTTTTATCCAAATTAAAATAACACTAGTATATTCTTAATATTCGTGTAGACTATCGACCCAATCAAACTATTGGTCGAAACTGAAAAAATACTACACTTAAATCTCTGTAAATTAATACTCGATACATTAATAACTTTTTTAAATTAATAGAATATATTGGTGGTGCCGACTTGGTCTTTTAAATGAAAAAAATACACTCCATAAATTAATAACTTTTCTAAATTAATAAAATTTCATAGTCACGAAGCTATTAATTTATAGAGGTTTCACTGTAATTATTGTTGAGAGAAATTTAAAAATACTTTTATTGAGATAGTGTTTTATATTTTTTTATACATTCCCAATTTTTTTTACTAATTAAATTAATTTATAACCCCCTAAAAAAATATTTAAAACATTTTATGAATTAAGTGTATATAAAAAATAAAACACTATCTCACCAATAACTTTATACTACATTTTTTACCAATAAGTTTATTTCAACAATTTTATGAATTAAATGTATATATTATTTTACTAAATAAGTGTATACAGAGTATATTATCATTTTGTCATTTACAAAGAAGCATTTGAATAGTAAATTCGAATTGATATAGTATAATTAAAAAAAACCAAAACAGCATATTGAGGAATCAATCCCGGCGCGCGAATATCGCAATCTTGGTTTGAAAAAAATGGGAAATTATTAACCCTCCGTCCTTGTCCTCACTCTCACACGCTCCTTCCCACCTCCACAAGAGTCAAAATCATCGATTATTAAAAAAAAATTAGATCCGATTTCAAGAGAAAAAATCACGCCGCCACGACAGTATTTTCCCCAAAAATCGACAAGGATCACCGCTTCGCAGTTCTTGTTTTTCATCATCTTCTGCCTCTGTCAAGGTAATTTTTTTTCGCTCTCTCTCTCTAGAATTACTGTATGGATTGCATTTTTGTGTGTAAAGGAACCGAAAAAAAAGGTGCCTTTTTTATCTGTATGGGGGATGACTCTGCCTCAGGCTTGTCGCTGCATTATTTCTGTTTGTGGGTCGTATTTTTTTCGGAGGATAAAGCACATAATTCATGTGGGTCACGCTTATTTTAGGCTCTTTTTTAGAGGAGGACGAAGTGGGCAATTGAAAGGTGCCCATCAGAGCAGTTGTCTGACTGTGTTGTTTTGTGCTTTAAGTTTTCGATTCGATACGAAAGTGGGTTCGATTCTCTATTCATGTTATGTTGCTCTTTCCGGGGGGTTCTTGTCGAAACGTTCGACGTTTTGTTCCCATTGAGGTTTGGTTGGTGAAGGATTGGATTCTAAGCAAAGCTTTGACACTTCACCAGAAACTACTACTATGCCTCTTTTTTTTTTTTTTTTTGCATTTTCTGAGAGTTGGGCATAAATTGATTTGAGCGGAGTATCTGATGTTGTCATGTTGCTGAGATTTTGTTGTTGGGGTTCTGCAGGGTAAAGGGCTTTATGTGTTCAGCATCGGGAACTCCGATTTCTGCTGGCTAAATGTAGACGCAGACGAAGTTAGTATATCTAAATAGAAAGTGCATTTCCGGATTTACCCCACTAGATGGACAGGAGGAGTTGGCTATGGAGGCGCAAGTCTTCAGAGAAAAGCCCGAGTGGTGAAACCGAGAGCTCGGGGTCAGTTTCTTCATTCTCGGAAAGATTCTCTGATGATCAGGTTCGTTCATTTTCAGCATAATCTTCTGAAAATATTTGCAAGGGTTGGCTTTTTTAAGAACCTTTCCCGTAAAAGAATTACTAACTTTTTCGAGTTATTCTAGTGCTTCTGAATTTCCGAAAATGGATGGAACTTGGAATAAAGATGTGCTTTAAGATGCTGGAAATGTAAAACCGTCCACCATCTCTCCTGTTCTTTTCCTCTCGATTCTCAAAACCCTCGGACAATCAAGAACATCAGCAATAGAGTAATTAAGCTTAGCTGTACTGTTATTCTAGCTAGATCCTGGGTTTTGGGCAACTGGTTTTCGTAATCTTACTGCTTACTAAGGGATTAGTGTTCGTTTATCGTTTAAACTCTAGACGCTAATTAGTCTTTGTCAGTACGTCGTAAGTCAGTTTGTCATTCAATCAACATGGACCACAGTGTGTGGCTATCCACACTCTAGTTGGACCACAACTGACACCACTCCAATTGCTTTTTTCCCTCTCTGAAATCATTCTTTCCAGCTACTCTCCCTCCAATTATTAAAAAAGTGCTCTGATCTTCTTTCTTTTCCACACCAAGCATGTTTGTCAATCAATACGACTGACACATGCGTTCCGGTACCTAAATTTCGTCAAAAACATGACCCCAGAAAACATAGTATAACTGCTTTATTATATTCCTTCATTTCTGGTAATTCTGGCGAGTTCTCAGCCCAATTTACGGTCTGTAATTGATATAATGACTAGCTATTCTCATCACTTAGTATTCTTCTTTCTGCCTGTCTCTCGACTTTGTGCACATTCATAGAACCGTCGAGTACATGATAAATGACAATAAAGGTTTGGTAAAGTGCTATTGGATTGAGAAGAGAAGAAAATTTTCTTGGGACTGTTTAATATTTGCTTGATGTAAAGCTCAAAATGTAAGTCTCATTGTTGTACAGGCTTTGCCAAATCACAGTGTACAATCTCCAGAAGTCACGTCTAAAGCTGGACATGGCGACGAACAGCTCGATGATACTGTGAAGACTCTCTCAGATAAACTATCTGATGCTCTTCTTAATATCCGAGCCAAGGAGGACTTAGTTAAGCAGCATTCTAAAGTTGCTGAGGAAGCTGTCTCGGGTATCTCCTCTATAATTCTCTCTTTTGTGCAAGCATGTGTATGTGTTCTCGTTCGGGCACAGTTCATCACTATTTTTCTTTACCAGTTTTTTTTTTCTGAATTTAGCAAGTGTAGACTTAATATAATTTCCAATTGATCTAAAAATATATTCAGGATGGGAAAAAGCCGAGAACGAAGTATTAGCCCTGAAGAAGCAAAAAGACGCCTTGACTCAGAAGAACTCGAGCCTAGAGGAACGCGTTGATCATCTCGATGGAGCTCTCAAGGAGTGCCTGAGACAGCTCCGCCAATCACGGGAAGAGCAAGAAGATGAGATTGCCAAGAAAACCCGTGAATGGGAAACGAAAAAGTCCCAACTTGAAAAACAACTCGCGGACCTCCAAGCTCAACTTCAGCTTTCCAAGACAGATACTATCCTCTCGAAGCTCGAGGCTTCGGAGAAAGAGAATTCATTCCTCAAGCGCAAGATCCTCTCGAAAGACGAGGAACTCGTACTGAGAACCAATGAGAGAGATTTGAGCACCCGTGCTGCCGAAAGTGCCAGTAAACAACACCTCGAAAGTATAAAAAGGATGTCCAAGCTTGAAGCCGAATGTCGAAAGCTAAAGTTGATGGCCCGCAAAGCTAATAATGAACACCGATCATCAGTTCCTGCATCCTCGATTGGTGTCGGGTCTTTCTCAGACAGTCAGTCGGACAATGGGGAGAGAATGCTTGCTGTAGAGTCCTTTGATAGCGAGACAGAGCCCGGACAACCTAATAAGAACGAAAGAACTCTATTAAAGAAAAGTAGTTCATTTAGCCCTTCAATCGAGATCGATCTCATGGATGATTTCCTCGAGATGGAGAAGCTCGCGGCCATACCCGAGACTCAGGTTTCCAATCAAAGGGTTGTTGGCCGAGAAGAAGTGGAAACCATGGTTAAACGTACAGCCGAACTTGAGGAGAATCTGAGGAAGGTAACAGAGGAGAAAATGAGTTTGGAGATTGCTCTGAACGAGTGCCGAATTCAGCTAAACACGTCCGGAGACCAACTCAATCAAACGATGTCAAAGCTTGTGGATATGAAGATGCAGTTGGCCGTGGCCGATGAAGAGAAGAGAGAAGCACAGAGAGAAGTTGATTCGATGAAAGTAAAGCTCAAGAACTCGGGTAAGCTTCTGGAGGAAAGTGAGGTGACTATGGCACGGATTCAAGACCGATTGGCCGAAACAAATGAAGCGAAGAGAAGAGTCGAGGCAGAACTTGAGGATGCCAACCTAAAGAGAGCAGATGCAGAGTCACGACTTGAATCAATGGGACACGAGTTAGAAACACTGCGCTCCAGAGTCTTCAACTTAGAAAGAGAAGTCGAGAAAGAGAAGAGCTTTTCGAGGGAAGCTGTCGATAAATGTGTAATGTTGGAATCTGAAATAGCAAGAATGAAGTTGGTCTCGGAGGAGTTTCAGAGAACAGCCATCGTCGAGGAGTTCAGAATCAATCAGGTTAGTAGTTAGTCGACGAAGAACTTCTGCATTTCTTTCGTAACCTTCTTAGGTAAAATAAAACTCTGATATTACCCTACCCTGTGTAATTTTGATGCTGGTGCAGGATAGAGAATTGGCTGTAGCTGCTAGCAAGTTCGCCGAGTGTCAAAAGACTATTGCTTCGATTGATCGCCAGCTGAAATCTCTTGCCACACTTGAAGATTTCACGATCGATTCTGAGTCATCAGTCGCCGACGTTTAGAAAATTTGCTTCTGACCTTCCGACTTGAGGAGGAACGATAGTGTATAGCGCTCCGGCTATTGAACTCTACCGAAGCTGTTGACAAGTGAAGATCATCCTTACGTTGTTGCAAGGCTGATATATTGTTTTCATACGTCCATCGATTTTTCTTGTTTATAATTATAATAATAAAATATTTATATTTATGACTCAGAATATATGAACGTGCTCAACAGAAAATAAATACACACAGTTGCATACTATCTGATATATGGGAGTGTACTGTTTCTGTTTGTAAATGCACATGCCTAGTGGATTTTATCTCTTGATGATACGAGGTCAGGGAGAGAGTATTCGCAATATCCGAACACATCTATAAGAGTATAATCGCGTATTTCTATCACATCAGTAAAATTGATATTGACACGACTAAAATACTAATATTAAGAGTATATATGGATGGTATCAGTTTACATGAGCTTCAGAGAGATAGAGAGATATGATACATACTGTGTTTCTACTGTCCAGAAAGCATTTTGGAAACAGTGTCCTGCAGAAATGCAGTAGACTCTACAGCAGTTTTAGTTAGCCAACTCACCCCAACTTTTAACCGGTGCTCGTCTGTTGGTAGTCGGATTAAGTAGGCTATTTTCCTGGCTGCAATTCAGTCATATCAGAAGTGTCAGAAAATCGTTTAACAACGGCGTAAATTATATAACAATGAAGCTTTGGGTCTTTATACCGGTGTGCCCAATGGGACCCTCCAATGTCAGGCCTTCCAAAATACTCGGTGATATAGCAGCATCATATCTCCCAAGAGTCATCATCTCACCTAAATTCTGAAACCTGGAAGCAAATCAATGTTTAGCTGCCATCATAAACGAAGGTAATGACATTCTCAAATGCTTTTCTACAATCACCTGGGAGATGATTAAGATGGTGTAATGCACATCCGAACTCACATGGAAAATAAATTTAACTTAGTATTGTGAATTTTGGATTAGGGAACTTGAACTGAGACACGGAGTGAAAACAGCCAAACAAGCTTCAGATATGTCACAATTTTAATTAATAACTAACAATTAGTATGACGGCGAATATATGCATCAACTTTTGTGCTTGGAAAAGGTACAGCCCACCAAATAAATAAGTTTTTCAATCCGATCCTAAAATTTGTACCTATTGGCTAAAACCAACAACCTAGCATTTCGTTGACATCGTGGATCTGGGTTAAAATGTGGCACAAGGAGGCACTTACACATCTTATTCTGGGTCAGAGTTTCTCAGCAAGTTCATTGATAAAGAGTTATCGAATTTCTTATATTTAGGTAGTTTCTAAGAACTTTTATAAATACCTGGCCAAGGGTACACATGATTATTCTGCAAACATGGACGGCCCAACCACAGAAAAGTTAGTTATACTTCTGATCTAAAACAGAAAAGTTAGTTATACTTCCCCTCTCCCCTTTCTATTTTATTTTTCAGCATAATTTTACCATCTAATCTAAAACAAGTTCTAAAATAATTTTTAGGGTAATCATTTGTTTGTAGTAACAAACCTAAAAGGCAATAGAGGCCGTCCATTAATTGCAGCCCATAGATTCCAGCCTGCGAAATCTGCCTGCTGAAATGCTACCTGAAAAAACAACGGTGGCAGATTCACTGTATGTTTCAAATACTGAAAGTCAAAAATATTTCCTTCAATTTATAGAAATACCTGACTAGTGGCAGATTCACTGTATGACTAGTGGAAATTACCAAGGATCAAACAATTACCTGAGCGGTGCCTGGAAGCAGCTTTCCTTTCCTGTCCCTCAGAGCAGAAGAGTCACCAACTGCAAATATACGTGGGTGACCCTTAACGCGAAGAGTCTCATCAGTTTCTGCTTGCCCCCTACCATTTAAAGGAAGATCAATGGGTTTATTATTACTGGTTTCTAGCTCAGGAAGTCGAGGTTTAGACCCAACAGTCCATAAAACTAAATCGGCTTTGACAACTTGGCTTTGTGTGCCCCGTTCAGCAGGCTGCAGCTCCAATATAAGTCTTTCACGATTATGAACATCTTCAGCATTGGTAAGTTTGGATGAGGTCCCGTACTCAACATCTCTTCTTATACACCGGACAAAGTAACCCAACAAAAGCTGAACATTCCTTGACGAGAGAACCTGCCATAAAAAGCTTTTAGTCTAAAGCAGCTATAATTAGACATAAACTTGTAAAGGTAACTGCAAAGCAAGATATAGTTATCAAAGGGCATGAAACTTCAAGAGAAGATCTTGTATAGAGAGCAGTATCATCTTTAGGAGATAACCTATAAGATAAGTCTTCCATGAGACCAAGAAGTACGTATTGCCCTTCCACCATCCCAATACTCAGATCTCCATCCAGATGAAAGATCGTTACCGCAGGTTAATGCCACTACTGGACATCATGCCAGTTCACTATCAAAATACAATTTATACAGCTGTCTCTTCCATCACTATACATCTTTTCAGTTTGATTCAATACTCACTTAACTACGTATCTACATCTTTATATTGGTGCAGATTCCCTGCTACCAGGTGGATCATTCAGCAAAGTTATTTTTTAATGTCAGTTGTATAGACAAGTAAAGGGCACTGGTCTCATTGAGTAAAGACTGGGTAATGGGCTGAACAGAAACCATCATGCGAAAACATGGATCTATACAGTTTTGGTGAATGTATTACGAGGATCGGTCAGATGGTAAAGATCAAAAATGCACAGGAAATCAATGCAATTTACAGACAACATTTAGGTTATTCTCAAAACCCAGCTACACTATTGTGTCGTTTGTTGTAAACGAATATTTCAGATAGATCCGTACACACATAATTGTGAGTTTTACCTTTAATGCAGTTTCCCTGTTGCCAGGGGGAGCACTGGGCAATATTGTTTTATCTACATTGATTGCTTGTACAACTCCACGCTCTTGCAGTCTTTCTGATATTGTGGCAGCCAATTCAACTCCGGAGTAACCACATCCTACAATGGCAACACGAATTGGAGAGTCCTTACCAAATGATTCCCGCTCTAGTACTTTTAACTTCTCGTCGACTCTCTGCAATTACAGAATACAAACATGTAAAGTAGGTTCCAAAGCTTAAAACATACAGATCACTAGATGCTTTAACATGTAAGTTGTTGGTTATAGTTCAAATACTTACATGAGCATCCTCAAGGGTGGAAAACGGTATTGCATATTCAATTGCACCTGGCACAACATCAAGTTTGGCTTCAGCTCCAAGGGCAAGTACCAACCTGGCTGGCCAAATCAAGTTGAATTGAATCAGTGTACATCATAAAATGAAATTAAAGCACCAGGTACCAAAGATTGACGTAAACTCAAGACATCCAACATTGATCACATAAATACTGAAATGCGGCCGAGCATGATGTTCTGTGCACACCGAACCAGATGCCAGAATAACCATGGATAACCGAAACAAATGGCTATATATACGAATACGCAACAACAAATATATAAAACTGCATTGTTCCCATGTATGCAAGATTGAACATAAACCATTTTGTGAGAGCACATAAATCAAGAATTTCTTCAAGGAGTGCAAGAGCCAAGAAGCAATTCCATACAATCAAATATCATCTAAATACAACCTTGTCCTAACTTAATCTACATTCCCAAAATATATAGAATTAATTTCAGTTCATACTCATTCAGTTCAGCTCTCGTTACTTGTATCATTATCAGTTATCACCACACTCACTTTCAATATTCTATTTTTTTTTTCAAAAAATATACGTATATGTTTACATAATTAAACAAAAAATATTTCAAAATCGCACGATAGTATTTTTTTTAAATTATTTGAAAAAACAAGTTCAGTTCAGTTAGTTTCAGTTCAAAAGAACAAAAGTGGTTTCAACACATCAAAAGTTCGAGATATTACAAAAACTACTCCTGAGGTTAAAGCCTAACTATTACAAAAACACACTTGTTACCTTTCAAAATTACTTTTGAAAATATGATTTGATTATGTTGAAGATGCGATTTGATTATGTTGAAAATGTGATGATTTTATACAAAAAAGGAAGATTATGACAAAGAAACCTCAACAAATTGACATATTCATGACAAAAAAGTATACCAATCATATTCAAGAAGGAGGCCACTCTGAAGATGCACCACTCCGGCAGAATGAGTTATCGCAGCCCCGTCCATTCCATATTGATCGGAGGGATGCAATGATTGCACTCTGTCTTTCAAAAACTGCACACTAGTGTTTGACAGCAAGTCTGAGAAACGTGGAGCTATTTCCCATTCATCTACTTCTGCATTAAAAAAATAACAATAATTGATTAAAATGAAGTGGAATCGGCATATGCTAGAGCAATCAGAGTCTCACACCCAATCAACCCAAAACATACCTCCAGATAGGAGTTCATATAGGAGTGGCTTGAAGACAAATTGTTCGGATTGATCAACAAGAACCACCTGTTGCATTGGAAAAAACACAAATAAGATAAGTTGTCTCATTATCAATGCGATTTCTCCATGTGAAAATTACAAGACGAGAACTTTCGAACACTCAAGAGCATATATAAGCTTTTATCAAAACTTCCAGGACCAAGTGGAAATCATTCAAATGGACAGTACTGATTTCAAAGTTAAAAGTCAGTCACTCTAGCGACCCTCATTTGTTCATAAAATCTCTCTGTCCATCGATCCAATTAGATTGATGTTTTTATTTATCTTATGTACACGTGATCACATTCAAAGAATTATTTTTCAAACAAAATCGTGGTCTTAATTTGGATCTGATGAAATAGTACTTTGGTGACGTTGTAAGGTCGCTAATGGAAGATAATAGGGGAACAAACTTCTATAACTTTAACCTTAAATTTGTTCCAAGTTGAGGGTTTATTGAGAATGAACAATAACAATAAAACTCGAGGAGACAATGTGTTCCACAATAATATAAACAAAAATGACCTAAATATAGGAATGAAGTGAAGGCGGGAAATGACAAAGTAATGCATTGCATACACACATTTGGACAATTTAAAGTTAATTTATATAATTCTAATTTAAACATAAATTCACCCAAGGTAAGATGATAGATAAGAAATTAGATCAAAATAACCCTCTAAAGTTTGGACAGACTGAGACACGCGGCAAATTAAAAGATGCCAACTTAAACTCCAAAAGACCACCATTTTAGTCATTCACCCCTCAATTCCTCCTTTCTTAGTTTATACAACACAAAATATAAGGTTACTGACATAAATTCAAAAGTGTGGACATTTCTAGATGAGAGTACCAATAATAGAGGCGTAAAGCATGAAAACCAGAAGCCTTATTGAATCCACTTTACTTGTGATTTGTTTCCAATGATTTGAAATATTTTTTGCCCTCAAGGTGGAAATTATAAAATAATTAAAATGGTCACCGAAAAATTGTATCTATAACGAGAAAGGATAACCGATGCATTATAATTTCTTTGAAATTTTTAGCGAGTAAACAAACCTAGATTGCAAAGAGGTTACCTGTGGTTTCTTTCCATCTGGCCAATCAAGTGATTCCAATCTCAGTGCAGTGTACAGCCCTCCAAAACCACCACCTAGTATGCACACTCTTGGTCTCTGTAATCATGCACTCTGTGTTATATGTCATGCTGAGAAATTAAACTATAAGGACGCAACCGGGTAAATATACCTTCTCGTTATCAGGCCAAACGTAGCCGGAACGCTGAGACTCAATTTCAGAAACGGCGCCGTACCCACCGCTGGAGCTCGAACGAGCAACGCGGACTCCTCGGCGGCTAGCGGATCTGGAAAAGAACCCTGAAGCTGTACAAAGCTTTCTCGGATTCCTCCACCGGAATTGTTCGCCTGAAATTCGATGTTAATCAAACAACCGGAAATATATATGCCCAAAATAACAGAACGGTAGCAGGTTATCTTAGCGAATAATGGGGGTAATAGCGGGAGCGTACGGGTGATAAATTTCAATGACGCGAGAGAAGAAACAGCGAGCGCCATCGACGGTGGTCGGGGACGGCGGTGGAGATTCAGTAGTGGGTATACGCGGTCGTCTCGGCTCCACAACTACGAGTGTTGTGTTTGAGGAAAGGTCGGGCTTTAGCTTTAGCTTTAGCTTTACTCGTATAGTAATAAAATCAGTTATCTGATAGTGATATAGTAAATCATATCATCATCCCCTTTTTGTGCTCAATTTCATTGTTATGTATGAAAAGCCATTTTTTGCATTTCATTATATTGCCAAAGTTGCATTCGACTTGATTAGTTGGTTGAGCACATTTTTTGCATCATTCGACTTGATTAGTTGGTTGAGCACATTTTTTGCATTTCATTATATTGCCAAAGTTCGACTCGACTTGATTAGTTGATTGAGCACTTGAATTGAAAACCATAAAATTTAAGATTCGAACTCAAACAAGTGCGTATGAGTATTTAAAATTTTAAAATTGACTTGGACAAAAAAAAAAAAAAAAAAAAATCGACTCGACTAGTTGTGACAAGGACTCGATTTTCACACGAAGCTTTCCTTTCATTAAAAAAGACAATATATAATGTATAGTAAAAATAAAATAAATAAAACCTTTGTACATAAAAAGCAACAGATAAATGAAAAGGCACACACACAACATAAAAGGCTTTCCGGTTCAATGCATCATTCAGAGGAGTTGCCAGTCATCTTCCTGTGCACAACCATCCGGTTCACAATTAACATGATCCCAAGTCTCGGAAGCATTATCTCCAAATGCAGTATGATTACTGCCGGGCCTTGGGGAGCAGCGTGTTTCAGCTATTGTAAATAACGGAGCACCATTCGAACGATCAATTAGTTCTGATGCGCGTAAACAAAAATCATCGAAATCACCTGTCCGCAAAATAGACCCAATGCTTCAGAAAGACTTGTTGTCTCTGATAATAAAATAGAAAGAACCGAGGGCGTGCTTACTCTTATCCCTGCAGTAAAATCCTATGGCCAAGGATGAATCAATGGAATCCAGAGGAATATTTCTCACAACGCTGCAAGTGCAGTCCAGACAAGTTCAAAAAAAAACATAACGAGAATTAAACAAAAACGTTAGACAACATAGAACAATAGGTGAATGGAAGCTGAATCCAAATTTAAATGAGAAATTTAGTTTTCAGGATTAACTTACTTGCAATGGTAAGATGAAGTATCAAGATCCACATTATCCGTCTTAATGTCAACTGCCTGTTAATCGAATAAATAAGACTATTGCTTTAGAGAATAGATAGTAAAATGGTAAGAGCATAATGCAAGACTTTTAAAAGAATAATTGCACGAACCTGCTGAACTTCATGTGGATCCAGATAGAATGCGTTTTCATCTTGCACTCCGACTATGTAAGTTGAGGCACCAGGTCTACCACC
This sequence comes from Euphrasia confusa, assembly GCA_954870475.1. Lineage (NCBI taxonomy): Eukaryota > Viridiplantae > Streptophyta > Magnoliopsida > Lamiales > Orobanchaceae > Euphrasia > Euphrasia confusa. The sequence goes on from OX940967.1 coordinate 27,622,268, forward strand.
CAAAATACCGAGGCTTTGTGGAAATGTGAAGGTTGCACTCAGAAGCGGAAGATACCTGTTGGAATAAAAATATCAAAAAAAGGGGGGAAGTATAGAAACATCCATCATCACCACGGACAAATTCACAGCATAGCACTGTAGCCAGCAAGAAATCCAAGATAAACTTTGTAAGTTTTTTGTACACAATAGATATAACTACCATGTATCTACTTTTAGTTGGCTTTCCTTAATTAAAGTCGAAAATGAATATTTAAAAAAACAACTAAATTGTTTTATTATGGAATTCGATATTAACTTCGAGAACTGGTATTATGCTGCACTACATTGTTCAAACTTTGGTCCACAAATCATATACATCTTGCAATCACATGGTTAATTTATCTGTGAAGTTCAAATAGCTGTATTTTTTACTATTCTCGTCTGTAAAACCACACATATATGCACACATTACAAATTTACACAGCATTTACAACAGTGTTAATTAATCATCTTTTACATTCTTCACAAATTTTTAAACAATCATTTTCCGTGTGAATTCAGTTATTTTAATTATCCTCAGTGAGATTAATGAACTTCTCTGCAACAGGTTTAATGCAGTTGCTTAAAGTATACTTCTGGTGTCTTCTATGAATGCACAATGAACCATTATCTCAATGTATAATCGACTATGTGATTGGACAAAAGAATGCGTCAACAGGCGATGTAAGGTGTTAGGGGTGGGGGTGACTTGCCTATGCCGTACTAATTGGAAAAGTAACAGGGAAAAGAAAGAAAACTCAAATTTGTGGAGCTTTCCTTATCAAACAAAACCTCATTATAACTCAGTTTTCTGAAAGGTGATTAAGTTCTCGCATTCCTTGACTAAGATTTTTTATAGTTGTGAGTACTTTGGAGACAATATTGCAGTAGTGATTAGATCATGTATATATATATATATATATATATATATATATATATATATATATATATATATATTTCTCAGGAATTTGAGGGTCCTAAAACAATGTACTATGTTTTTAGTTTGGTGCATTCGCGATGATTACGCCATTTTTATATTGGGGATGGCAATGGCATTGCTTAAAAATGTACCAGAAACTTTGATCAGGGACCATGTTGTGAATCCTCATTTAACTAACGAAAGAGAAACATGAGGATTGGCGAATGACAAGAGGAATAAGGAAAAATAGAAATTATAATCAGTTATTTTTTCAAATCAAGCAGCTTTAACATGTACTAGTATAGATACCTTGGATTGACTTTCTCCAGGCCTAAAACCAAAGGAACCATCAATAGGATAGGAGCCCAAACAACTTCGCCACCTTCAAACCCAGAACAGTGTCTGGCTATATCCTCAATGCAAAGTACAGGTGCTCCGCCTCTTTCCCCATTTTCATCACCAGAAACGACAAACAGAGCCATCATCGAGGACAAGTCTCCACAATTGGTCTCCTCCCTCTTTTTCCGTAACAAACTTTCCCACGCGCGGCACGTGGCATAAGGGCCCACCCATGATCCTGGATCAAGACCATAAGGCTTCCCTGCTTGAAGAAGATTGTGTATAGAACATGTTGAGTCCTCAGCATCCCCAAAAAGACTCAGTATTTCAACGTAATGTGTGTCCAGTTGCTACAAAAATAGAAGAAACCAATACCAACAGTCTTACAGTCATGGAATAGACTTGAATTTAAATAATCGGTGATCGAATTTTGTGTACAATGTATATTACCTTGTGCAGAGATTTTCTCCATGGTCTCCCTAATTTATGAACAAGAAATGCCTACACAAAAGGGAAATGAATCAGAACCAACTATTTGAGAAAAACCTCCGTTGATAAACAACACATAAATACAATAAAAAGTACTACCTGAGCAACAAGCATCTGGCTGCTTCGAAGCATACAACCCCAATTCGCATCACTACTATACTTTGTGTCCTTAATCGGAGGAAACCCTACAACATCAAACAATGCCTCATTATAACTCAGTTTTCTGAAAAGTGATCAAGCCACTCAGACATAACCACACGCGCTACCTTTACGATACGTGATCAAAATCCTCGACGAGAAATCCTCTACGAAAGAGGCAAATCCCTCGCTCTGAGTTGGATTCGAGGAATCCTCGCCATCCTGAGAAACCTGATAGCAAACACCCAAAAGCCAAATATCGCTCTTGGAAGCGGAATCACTTGCCCTACTAAAACCCAACATTCTCCTCACTGACCCACCATTCATCATCACTCTCCTCACTGCAGCCCTCCACACATCGTAATAGCTCCTCCCAGTGGTCGACTGTTTCCCAAACTCACCCTTGTGGTCACCACTGCCCACGCTCCCAAAAATCGAAGCAGTAGGGGCCCACCAAATTGCCTTCGGCGTTTGTCTCGGCTCTGCCTCCTGTGAGACAGAACCCGGGTTTTCTTCTTCGGGTGGATTATCAAGATTTAAGCTTTTGCTGCCGGAATTATGAATGGGTTCGCCGTCACTCTCAGGAAAACCCTTCATTCACTAATCATAGAACAACAGAGCTTTCAGGAAACCATTAATTTACAGCATCTGGCCAAGAACAAACAAAAACAAATAAATTAAATCAGAGAAATAAAAAAAAATCAGACCTCTTTAGAATCGAAAGTAATTTGATCTCTGTTGCAAGAGATTTCTAGTTACAATTTTGATCGTACGGAACGACGTCGCTTACCTGAGATGCCGAACCTCAATACGGAATAGGTAGGAGGTAGCGTGGTTTGAATTTGATATGCAGTATGTATGGGTCGGATTCGGATTCAGATTCGGGTTGGACGGCGGAAATAATTCGGTCGCGTAATTAGCACGTCACGCGAGTCTGGTTGGAAAATAATACTGTCTCGTTGGAAAATAATACTGCTCGTCTAGAAAAAAAAAGTAAAGTTAGGTTAGTTGTGAAAGTAAAATTTAATTGAAAAGTTCTTAAAATCTATAAAAAATAAGGGTTAATATAATTGTATTTTAAAGTAAATAAATAAATAATAATATTTTTTTTTAAGTGCGAAAATATATAAAATACCACACAAAAAAGTAAATTTTTTTTGAAAGATAAGAGTAAAAGAATGTAAATTGCTTTGAAAGACGGATGAGTATAATTTTTTTTTGGAAAGATGAGAGTAAAAGAATGTAAATTGCTTTGAAAGACAGATGAGTACTCCAATTTTCTACTCCTTCAGCCATGTTTGCTGGCTTCTTTACTTGGATTGACAGAGTATTTTTATTAATCTTTCACTAATTTTTATTGTTGATTAAAAAGTAAAATGAAAATGATTGTACAAGTACTAAAATTAAAAAAAAAAAAAAGATAAGAAATTATAGTTGATCGAAAACCGATCTAACTTCTTATCGACGTTGTTCTAAGGGAAACGATTCATCTTGATCTAGCAGGTCTTTATCATCCTCGTCACATGTCCTTATATGGACATGTAAACCTTGTGAAGATCATTTTTCCAGGTGAAATTTGATAAATTAAATTAAATTCCCAAAATCAAAGCCAAACAAACTAGGATAGTGTGATTAAACAAAATGTTCTGCCAAAGTCGAGCGCCTTGTCATCATCGTAAAATGCCTAAGCAGTTCTTACAAAAGTTGGATGGACCAATCGTCTGCAATCCGCAGGTTGGGCTTGCGAATGGTCGGGACGAATGGACCCTTCCCTTCACTAAGCAGGAGTGGGCCCAATTGAACATCTAACTTCTGATTCCCTGGTTCGACTAGGGCGTTTCTAGGTGCAGGAGACAGGCCTAAAAGTATTATTCTCTCCACAGTGCACTCTGAGGCAAATGCCCCGTTGCCAGCTGTAGAAGGGCCCGAGCTCGAAGAAGTAAGCTTCCCGTTGGAGAATGAGAAACGACGATGTATGTATGCACCTAGCTGAAACTCAAAGCTCTTCCCATCGTCTACGTATAGCTCTCCTTCAGCAGCCATGGAACTATTGAGCGCTATAACCTGCAAGGCAAATAAAAAATAATATAAAATCAATAAAAAAATATACAGTCCCAATTTAACAACACTTGCGAAAATCCAAAGGGAGAGTGAAAATCGTAAATCAGTACTCATCAGACGGATCAACAAACCAAAATAGACGGACTCCTCCTTACCAACAAACAACAAGAGTAGGATAGCACAAAGCTCAAATCACTGAGTGAGTTCCTAGTAGATCAAAATCTTGGGTTCCTACTTGGCTACTTCCTAGTTTTTTTTCGAGGAACCCAAACCTCGATCAATGAGACCCAGAACCAAAACCCAAAGGACCAAATGCTCTAAAAGATACTCAATTCTCTCCGAGACTTTTGAGAAATCTCATGGAACATATTTATGGTTGATACGAAACAGGAAAATCATATGCACATCAAGGGGCATGGACAGATTATAATGATGGTAAAAAATACAATACCTTAATCATTGGACTAATTGTCAATGGTATAGGCAAACGAAATCGCCACACTATATTCCAAATTTGACATTCATCTTTCCCTTTTAAAATTAAATTAAATGAAAAAATACATCAAGGAGAAAATCTTTTAAGAAATGCTTCGGTTTATGATTATAGGTCACAGTTGATTAGTTGTGCACATAATTGATACTATAATAATCAAATAATGCACTACTTCTATGATAATTTGCACTACTTGTGTTTCAATTATTAGAATGTAAGAAAATCAAGTTCACAAACACTCCAAAGTGTTGGCAGAATTTAGTTGAAATATTATGCAATGGGTGCACCCATGGGAATGAGTTTGTGTATGAAAGGGAGCAATTCCGTACTACATTTCCATGCAACTGTAAGAGGTCAACTAGATATATGAGACATACCAGAGTGTAAGGATCATCTTTCATTTGTGTGGAACTTCGTCTAAATCTGTCTTTCCTTGGTATGATAGTACCAGCCCGTTGGAAAGAAGGTATGCTATCTTCTAAAGCCTCCAACTTATGTATTGCCCCTCCCTCGTAAGCAGTTCCAGTTTTCATATCATACCATGACTGATCCCCAGGAAGATACACTGACACGTGTTTAGCTCCCTGTTGTAGTTACTAAAGCATCAGTCTAAAGAAATCAAAATGATAGTAGAAATGACTTGAATTGAGAAAGATATAACATAAAAAGGGTGGGAATAAAACTGGAAAGAAGACAACCTTAGTGTATATTCCTTGAACCAAAATACTGTTTCCAACCATAAATGCCTCGTCATTGCTGAACGTTTTCTCATCAGTAGGAAATTCCATCCAAAGGGGACGTGCCACAGGGATACCACTGGCATTTGCCTCTCTGAATAGTGTGTAAAAATATGGGAGTAACATATAGCGAACATGTATAGCCTCCCGCATGAGTTCTGTATTTCGTTCTCTGTAACCAATGCAAATCCAAAGGTCAGACTCGGAATCAAAAGTAAATGACAAACACAGAACAAAGAAAAGGGAATTAGTATAGCCACAGAACAAATGACTTTATAAGGTTTTATATGAGTAAGATCAGAATTGGCGCATTAGCAAAGTAAAGGGATCTCAATATACAAATCAAACAATAAATAAAATAAAGAATAGTCAAAGAAGGGCAGTACTTTTTTAGCCTATAACAAAAGGCCTTAAATTGCGTTGAACAGCTCTTAGCTTTTTAGTTGTGAAGATGCAAGTAATAATACCAAATAGCATTCACTCAGAATCACAGACTAAAGTGACATGCACATACAGTTGTTCAATTTTTGCATCAACCAGTATCCGATTCCGAAGATGAAAATAAAATACCATACCCAAATAACCAAGGTTCACGTCTTTTAGTGTCATGATGTGCATGTCCTCTGAAGAAGGGATAATAGGCCCCCAGCTGATACCACCGAACTAACAACTCAGTATCAGGGTTTCCAAAAAATCCACCAACATCGGCACCTATGAAGTACATATAAATTCAGTTGAAATGTAAATAGTCATATACATGTATCTATCAATAGCATTGTGAGAGAATATAAATTTTACGCACCGGAAAAGGAAATCCCTGTAAGACCAAGTGTCAAGATCATTGGGACGGAAACCCTTAAATGTTCCCATTCAGCTGTGTTATCTCCTGTCCAAACGGCCCCATACCTTTGACTTCCAGGGAAAAAGGCTCTTGACAAAACAAAAGGTCGGTCTTTCCCGTCCTCACGCTTAACAAGCCCATCTGCAGTAGCCATGTGAAAATAGTAGCCATAAGCATTGTGCACCTCTCTGTGCTCAACATCTCCATAATGTAAAGCGTCTCTGGGCATTGAAACCTGATGGAAGACAAATTAGCCTTCATAATTGAATGATCTTGGATCAAGCAAACCACAAGGTAAAATTCATATATTGTACGCTCTTAAAGAAACTTTGATAGATAGTTTGGGGACAGGTCAACATCTCTGGAGAATTCAGGTATGTGCCCTGGCCCAGGTGTCTCAAACTAAATCAATTATCACTGCTAAATGAACTGGACACTGCATGACTTCATCATGTGGTGCCAATATTTGTCTTTCAAATATAATACAGTCAATATGATCTTTCTTATACAGTATTGCATAAAAAATTGTGAATAACTGTACTTCAGTACTTGATTGCTTCTTAGCTTCACTGTTATATCATTAGTTTGGAAAAAGGAATCCGGAATTTGTTATTTACATGAGTTAAACAACAAATATATTTTCATCATTGGAAAATCAAAGGAAAACACGATTCATCCTGCTAAACCTGATTGCTAAATATTTGTCAGTGATCCAAGATAGGGGATTATGTATATCACAGTGACCAAGTATATCAGGTTAAGCTTATACAAGGGGGTTAATACAATACAGACCCAAGCATTGCCTGTTCCTAACTTCGATTGGCTTATATCACGCCAAGCTAAGTAATCAAAATACATGGTTTGACTAATCACCAGAAACCTTTCAGTCATACATGAGGGATCTATCGATATATCTATGCTGATCATTGGATGATTATCTGTTGTAATTTAAGCACAATCTTCACAGTTATTCTGACAACAGTAAGAACTCTAGGGCTTATGAGCATTTTCTCCAGTGCCTCAATTACTAGAAGGTTTATAATCAACATAATGAAGAAATTAATTTTCCTGTTACACACCAAAAGCAATTTCAGCTTACCTTAGCTTTGTATGTAAGCATTACGAAAGCCAGTTGGCTATTGCCTTAACACTAGTCAGGCTAATTAGTTAACAAACCCCCACAGACTAGATAGGCTATCACAGTACAATATTTGTGATCATCACTTTGTCAACATGGAGAAGAAAAATGATTGAAGTGCGAACCAGCCATGATTAAGAAAAGCTAGAAGCAGTATAAGCAACATACAACAGTAGAGATTCACTATCAAAGATTTACCTCAGGACCGTTGAAGACAGATGGTTCATTCATATCATTCCAAATGTAGAGAGATGGAGTTGAACCAACATAATTCTCATACGAAAACTTCTCGGCCCACCATGCCCTGATCTCTGGATTCACCATATCCAAATACGAAGACGATCCAGGCCAGCACCATCCATCAAAATCATTCCCAGACGCATCCTTCACGTAATGTCCTTTCTCGGAGGCCTCCTTATGTATGTAATAAGAGTCGTCCCGCTTGATGTGAGGATCCACTATAGTAACCATACGTCTCCCCTTAGAAGCTAACTTCCTCTGCATTTCTTCTGGATTCGGGAACAGCACCCGGTCCCATGTGAAATACTTCTTCCCAACTGTATGCTCGATATCAAGCCACAGAACATCGTACGGAATGTCATGCTCGTCGAATTTAGAGTCTACATTGTACACATCCTCTTCGTCCCTATAATTCCACCTACACTGATGGTATGCAGTGGCAAACAGCTGTGGTAGGGCCGATGTCCCAGTTACACTAGTATACTGCCTAACCACGTCCTTTGGGCTAGGCCCAATAAAAAAGAAGGCGTCGACCACACCAGCCTCACTCATCCACAAGGTATCGACCCTCTTCTGATCAGAGGGAAGCCTCAGGATGGACGAGGACTCATTATTCCAACCGGACTCCAAGACATCAATCTGCATTTCAGCAGCATTCAGCCAGAAAAATCCAGAGCTACCACGCGATTTCCCGTGTGAAATCATAAAAGGTATGGATCCATACAGCCCAAAAGGTGAGCTGTGGTCATACTCGAAGACATCGAGATTGAAAAGCCTGTAGGGCTCTGAATGTTCTACCCCAGGTCCTCTAGTAGGCTTCAAGTCTAAACTAGTGGCGTGCTCCGGGATGCCAGAGACGAAATCGGAATCATAGAACGACACGTCAAAGCTAATGCTTTGAGGACCGTAAGGCCTTTTATCCGTATGGCTCCTAAACCTCTCCTCCCACTCTTCATTTTCCCCCTTCTTCTCCCTCAGCTGCTCGAAATCGAATAAGCCTCTTGAGTTCAAGGAGAGCACTGTTTTCCCATTCTCACCACTCTCCCTCACTAAAACCTCAAAGGGTTCGTGCCGAATCACACCTTCATACCCGTCCGAAAGATAAACGACGGACGAAACACCCGAACCATCCTCATTTTTTTCCTCTTTCAGCCTCTGTAGCCACAACTTTTTATTCGAAAACTCCGGCACTATCACATCGGGCACCTCGAATCTTTTCTTGCGCGGGCCCAAGCTCTGGTCCTCGTCGATCTTTAGCCTCATAATTCCATCCTGATAGGCTGAGATCGTGAGGACCAACGGCTTCACGGGGGTTTCCCCATTTTCAGTATCTTCTTCGCTCTTCTGATTGGCAGTGAGTTTCGCTACGAGATCGCCATCGGAGATGGAAACATCGACGGCTACTAAAGAGCAAGATCCCGGTTTCCGGGATCGGGCTCGCTTGCAGAACGGGGTCTGGTCGCAGTTCCTAAACTCGTCTTTTTTCCAGGAAAACCCACTGCTTATGAAGAAGAGAAAAAACAGAAAAGTGCACAGAAATTTTCCCATGGCCGGCGATGGTATAATCTATGTTGGGAGAAATGAATCACTGCTCACCGTGTGAAGAAAAACATTGCGTCGGGAAAATGAGAAATTTCTGCAAATTCTGTGGGAGGAGTTTTTACTGGGGCCGGAACGCAAATAATGAGAATGGCTTTTTTATTTTCATTCCGATCCTTTGGTTTCGATAATATAACAATTACACCTCTTAATTTTAAGAAATTCAAAGTGCAGTCCTTTTGTTGTATGCTTAATATCTGACTTCACCCAATGACTTGTCATCGACCACAAAGAGCATCACACGTGGACACAGCTCATTATCAAGACGAGTTGGGAAAGTCCGAGTAGACGCTCGGACATGAGCGTGGCGACCGAGCGAAGTCTTACCTCGCCTCGCTCCATGGTCAAACAATTCGTTCGAGCAAGAAGTTAACAAACCATTCCTCGAGCAAAATTATACTTCATTCGTCTCGTAATAAGATTTACACTTTCTATTATCTATTCTTGTTGTACGCATATACACATTTTATTGCATCTAACAGAAGAATTTTAACATATTACAGAGTTTCGTATTGTTAACCGAACAACGGTTTCTCGATTTCCAGACTCCAATCTCGGACAAACGCATCTTATGAGCTTGTCGAATTAGGCACCTCTTCTCTGTACAGAACAGACTCGTTCCCATCTTCCGCTCTAGAAGTCTCCGTAAGCCTCTGCCCGTAAAACCCAAGAAAATTGAGTGACTCGATCCTCGGCTCACCCAAAGGCATCATGCCTTCCAACATCCCAGCCACATTCGACATCGAAGGCCTCAAGTTTGGATCTTCTTGAACACAACACAAAGCCACACGCACGAGCCTCTCCGCCTCCTCACTCCTCACCATCCCCATCAATCTCTCATCCACCAGATCCAAATACCGTCTATCTTTGTGCATTTCCAATGCAAATAGCGGGAAATAAACGAGCTGGTGATCCGATTCTCCCAACGACGAAGTCAAAGACCTATCAGTCTCCGAGCTATTATTATTGTTCGGCCTTTGATGAACAGAAGAATTCTTTCTCCCACTTACGATTTCAAGTAGCACCATCCCGTAACTGTACACGTCTGTCTTTTCCGATATAGCTGAGTTAGTCAGCCACTCAGGAGCTAAGTACCCTCGTGTCCCCCTCATAGTCGTGAACAAGCCCGATTCTTCGGGACTGAGCAGCTTAGAAAGCCCGAAATCAGATATTTTCACCTGTGAATTGTTATTGAGGAGAATATTTTCCGGCTTGACATCACAGTGTATGATCTTGTGCTCGCATCCCGTGTGGAGATACGCAAGCCCTCTCGCCATTCCAAGCGCGATTTCATATCTCTCCTTCCACTCCAGAACATTTTCACCGCTAAAAAGGGAACGATCCAACGAGCCTCGGTTCATGAACTCATAGACCAGAAATCTCTGCCCATGGTGCTGGCAGAAGCCTTTCAGTTTGACCAAGTTGACGTGGTGGACTTTCCCGATGACCGCGATCTCGTTGAGGAACTCCCTGTTACCACGAGACCCCGTGCAGGTGATCTTCTTCACTGCCACATCTGTCCCGTCATGGAGGGTCCCTTTGTATACGGTCCCGAACCCACCAGAGCCGATATGGGTCTTGAAACCCTCAGTTGCCAACGCAAGTTCTTTAAAGTCGAACCTAATGGGCAAACCAGGAATGGAGATGAAGCTGATATCTCCTCCGTCTGCGGACAGAGAAGAAAAGCCACGATCCAACTTTGAATTCTTCCTCTTATCCCTCCTCCTTTTTCTTTGAAACCATATAAGAATTCCGATCAAGGCAATGAGTATAACCCCAGATAACGGCAGCAGGACCTCTGCAATCGGGAAATCGTTTTTTCTGCCCGAAGAATCGCGGATTGAGTTCCCCTCCACAATCACTTTAATAAATCCCAAACGATTCACGTCTCTCGTGGACTTAATATGAAACGAACCCATATAGTCGCTGATCATGTAACAAGAACTGGAACTCCAGCTGTAGAAAATGCCCAAACAAGAACAGTTCTTAGAACACAAACCCTCACAAACAGAGAGACTCGCGTTATTCGTCACAGGATCCAGAAAATCGTTGGAGAAATAATCCAAATCCTCTCTCAACCCCAAATACTTGATCACCGTCTTGTTCAGCGAGGAGTAATTACACGGGCCTGGCAATGTTAGAGCATGATCCATGGGGACACAATCGCCATTATTCCTCCATGGGTCAGGATGAAACCCAGGGGCACACTGACAAGAACCTCCATGACTACAAACACCACACCTCCCACACACGAACGGGACTCGACACTTATCATCTGGGGCCTGGAAATCTTGCTCTTCAGACCCATCTGTGTTATCGATCTTCAACACACTAAACACCCCAGAAGGATCCAATTTAGCAATTCGAAAACTAGACGAAGAAGTGTTGATTGTTTCATTCAGGGTAATTTCAACCAAAACCCCAACACCACCCTCTCCGATCAAATACACCCCGGTGGAATTCATGATCATATACGCAACGGTGTTCGCGTCAGGTAAAGAGTTTGTCTCCGTCGACATTTTCCAGTAGCTAATTCCGTTCCACTGCAGCATCGCGTCCTTATCCCCGACGACAAATCTGTAACCCCCTTGTGATAAATCCTCATCACTCAGAGAAGACACGAGCGATTTTCCGATCGCGAGTTGTTGTCCGGCGACGATTACGTCCGTGGGGAAATCGAAGCTCTGCCACACGGTGTTGTTTGTCGAGTCGAGCAATATTAGGTTTCCCGATTCGAGGATCTGCAAAGAGGATACGACGGAGGGAGAATTCGGCGTGGACCAAACTGGATTCCCGGCGTCGTCGTAGAGCGAGAGTCCGCGGCTCGAGAGACGAAGCTTCCCGGACTTCGAGATGGGGGTGTTGCGATTGGCCGACCAGATAATTGTGTTTGAGGCGACGTGAACGACGACGAAGTAGTAGTAGGATTGCGATTCGGGCCTAGGGTTTGAAATTCGGGCCTGGAAGGAGTTGTTCTGAGAACCGAGGAACGCGCCCGAGTTGTCTATGGATCCGAAATTCGAAGCGGTGAAATTAGGGGCGACGGAAGGAACGGCGATCGGGGCGCAAGTGGTTGGCCCGGGATAGAGCAGCGCGCAGAGAAAGAAGAAGAAGGGGGTGATGGCGACTGAGCCCATGCAGGCGCGGCGGCGGCGGGAGGCCGTTGGTGGTGGTGCTTGGGTGAGTGGAAATTTCTCGAATAAGCAATAAATATTTTGTCATTATTGATAAAGTTGTTGGTTGATTTTGGTCTTTTTCTTGTTGCTGTGGGAGCACGGAAAAGAGTAGTGTTGACCCAGTCCCAGTGGATTGGGGCATCGGCGGGAACACGCCGACGCCGTGGGGTCATGGCTATTAATTGAAACGTATCTATCTGCACGCCTACTATCCATTTTTAGTGCAATAATAATCGAACAACTTGATCAATTTTTTAAGCCCAAATGCAAGTTATTTACGTATTTTTTAGTAATAAAAATATAAATTATTTCTGAGTTTGAATATAAATAAGTAAATAAATACTTCTTCAATTTTAATAGACATGAAAATTAAGAAAATAATATTTTTAATTAGTAAAGTAAATAATTGAAATTAATGTAAAAAAAACAGTCTACAAAGTACTGTATAGCTAGAAGCTAGTGGTAAAGTAAGAACTGAGTACAATTTCGATTCTTTTGAGACTTTTGAGTCGAGAAATCTCTTTTCATTCGAGACGAAAAATTGTACTCCCACTCAATCGTTGACTCAACGATTGGGTGAAATGTAAATAGAAAAAGATGCTCGAGTAACAAACATTTATGGAAGAAGGCTACAATAGGACTTTTCACTCAAAGACAAAAACCTTAATATTTCAATAAAAAAATTGTTCACCATCAGTCTTACCACTCCAATGTGTTCCTCGCTACCAATTCAATTCTTGGGGGACATGAGGAGTAATACCTCCCTACAACTGTCAATATTAAAAAATACTGCTACTAGTAGTTCTACTAATGAATTTTAACGTGTGATTTGTTTATTTATTTCTTAGGTAATCAAAATTGAAAAATGTGATATTTTCAAAAGGACAGCAAAAATAAAAAAAACAACACGAGTGAAATTGTGACAAGTGTCACAATTTGAGAAACACATTTCTCACGCCCTCTGGAGTCCCACGCCCAGGTCATTTTTTTTTTCATTCTTGATTTGATGGGATAACCTCGTATTGGGGCAACATTCTTAAAATCAAATCAAGAATCAATGGGGATGAAACACAAAAACCGCGGAAACCAGTCCCTCAAATGGACACTCATCCTGTGCGCTCTCAGCTTTGGCTTTGGCGTCCTGTTCAGCAACAGGTTTTCCCACTCTCTGAAAAAAATCGTATCTTTATGTGTGTGTGTGTGTGTGTGTGTGTTTGTGTTTTGTGTGTTTTTGTGTTGTGTTGTGTTTGTGTGTGTTCTGTTTTCTAAATTTAAGATATGTATTATGGGTCATTTTGTGTTGAAAGAATGTGGGTTGGTCCTCAATTAAACGATCTCGGTTTCTACAAACACCGGCGTTTGGGAGGTCTTGAACCTATCTCCGACGATTGTGCAACAAAAAAGGTACCCAGTTGGTTCATGTACCAGATGTTCAGTTGCGACACTCTATGTACAAATCTAATTCTAAATTCGGATTTTGTAGAAACTAATTCAGGATGAACAAGTTATCGAAGAGTTCAGCAGAACGCAAGAAGCCATCCAGTGAGTATACAATTTAGGCCAAGAAGAACGAATAATAATCATAAAAAGTTTTCCTTTATGTTTATAGTGGATTTTAGATTTTGTTGACGTATTCTCAGTTCATTAGATTCTTCGGTAACTAAACTACGTCTGGAGCTCCCATCGATCAAGAAGTCACGCAGGATCGGAGAATTTAAGAATTCAAATGAGACGAGGAAAAAGTTTTTCATGGTGATAGGTATAAACACGGCATTCAGCAGCAGAAAGAGGCGTGATTCTATCAGAGAAACATGGATGCCTAGAGGTAGATGGTAGTATTCATTCTAATCGTTTTTTTTTTTTTTTGTTCTGTTTCTTATTTACAAATGTGTTGATGTTTGATCAGGTAAACATCTGCTTCAACTCGAGCAAGAAAAGGGCATTGTTGTTCGTTTCATGATTGGGCACAGGTTTGTGTTTATGTGCTTTCAACTACATATGCTCGTTGCATTTATGATGTTAGTCTCGATTTTTGTTATATACAGTGCGACATCTAACAGTATCTTGGACCGTGCAATGGATTCCGAGGAATCCCAGCATAAAGATTTGCTCAGACTCGTAAGTGAACTCATACATATTGATTAAACTTTCGGTAAGTAGTAATTTCTCGGAAAAAAAAAAACGTTTTAGGAACATGTTGAAGGATATCACGAACTATCGGCAAAGACAAAATCTTTCTTCTCCATTGCTGTCGAAAGATGGGATGCTGATTTCTACGTGAAAGTAGACGATGATGTTCATGTGAATTTAGGTACACATCGAGTTTATTTCTTTCTCGTATTCATTTTCGTCCCTTTTGTTTATGAATACAACGAACGCAGGCACACTAGCAGCAACTCTTGCACGTCACCGATCCAAGCCCAGAGTATATACCGGATGTATGAAGTCGGGACCAGTTCTTTTTCAAACGTAACTTCTTTCTCCCTTTGTAAACTTCCAATTGCTATTTAATTTATTCTGCAGGGTGAATTCAGTCGATTATTTCTTGTAGGAGCGTGAAGTACCACGAGCCCGAGTACTGGAAGTTTGGAGACATAGGAAACAAGTACTTCCAGCATGCCACTGGACAGATATACGCTGTTTCGAAGGATCTAGCAAAATATATATCCATCAATCGGTAAGAATATATTTATCCCGTCCCGAAAATCCAAGGGCATTATTGTACTGTTTTTAAAATCGGGCTCGTGTTGATTTTCAGACACATCCTGCACAAATACGCTAATGAAGACGTGTCCCTCGGTTCTTGGTTTATCGGTCTTGAAGTCGAGCATATCGACGATCGCAGCATGTGTTGTGGGACTCCACCGAGTAACGTTTCTCTCTCGTTTTTCCTTTTGATTTATTTTTCTTCCTAGCTACAAAGTGGATTGATTGATCGATCTCGATGTGCATGCAGAGTGCGAATGGGACGCGCAAGCCAGCAATGTTTGCGCAGCCTCGTTCGACTGGAGCTGCAGTGGCATCTGCAAATCCGTAGAGAGAATGAAATTCGTGCACGACAAGTGCGGCGAAGATGCTGCCACTCTCTGGAATACCCTTCTCGTGTAGCCGAAGAAGAAACATAATTTTTTTTTTATTCTTCTCGAAAATTTTTGGTTTATTTTTGACAGAAACTAGTCACGGAGGAAATACAAGAAACATAAATTTTGAATGAGTTACAATATTTAAAGAACGAAGAAGAAGGTACGTTCAGTCGAGTGAGTCGGTTAATCGGTTGAAACCCCTCGTGTCGAGCTCGAACTCCAAACTAACCCATTAAACATGTTTAAGATCCCGTTTGGATGATCCTATATGATCCAATTCTCAATTCAAGCAAGTGTTAAACCAACTAAGCTAAGAACCTTTTTTAAGCTTAATTTAACATTATTTAATGATATTAATTTACTATTATTTAGTTGATTTTATTTCTTTTTTTTTTAATTTATATAATATAAATATAAAATTAATTAATCATTATCAATAGATAATGATTAATGATGGCGTAACAGATAAAAACACACATAAAAATTGAGCAAGGACAATTAAAAGAAGATTCACAAAAACAAAAACTCAAAACTTCATTTAAAAAGAATAAAAGGAAGTAAAAATGAATTGTTAAACTGTGTAATAAAATAGATATGTAAATTTATAAAATTTAAATTTATTTGGCAATTTAAGATTTTATACAATAAAATTACAACAAGGACATGTTATATATCCAATAAAATTAAAAAAATAATTGCATGAAAAAATTAATAAATTTGAAATTATCGTATATATACACATATAAGCTGTTTACTTGCTTATTTTGACATCTTATAAGCTCTAATTAAAACATAATTATCATTATTATAAGTTACTGAACATGATTTTAACATTAACCAAGGTTTAGTTTAAACATTAAACACAATTATCATTATTATTGTTTGAAACTTACAAGTCTAAAATATCCAACACATAATCATTGAATTTGAATGTTTAGTTTTTGTTCATATTCTTTTGTCTTATGCTTTTCTTCGCGTCACACGCGTTCTTAATTATTTCGGTAACTATCACTGTCGTACTTAATTACTCATTTTAATCTCAATATAGTAATTATATACTCTGTACTGTATTATTCTCTCAAATTCACTGTCTAAGGTTAATTCTGTTCACTCCTTATTCTTGTAGTAGCTTCTGTGTGTGTCTATTTAATGGATGCTTTAACCTTCGTGTTGCGACAGCATTCGACCAATCCCAAGAAAGATTCCTCGATGGGGATGAAAAACCGAAACCGCACGAAAGAGTCCCTCCGATGGACCTTCACCCTCTGCGCTCTCAGCTTCGGCTTCGGCGTCTTGTTCAGCAACAGGTTTGATCTCACTCTCGATCCCTCGAATGAAAACCATATTCGTGTTTTATATTTTTTTTATAATTTCAATCATTTTTTTTGTTGAAAGAATGTGGTGGGCCAGTCCTCAATCCGACGGTCACATCCTTACTTCCCGCCGAAACTTGGGAGAGTTTGAAGCTATCTCCGATGATATTGATCGTTCCACAAACAAGGTGTGTTACCCCCGTTGGTTTTGTATGTGTATCTATTTCTCTCTCTCTTTTTTTTCTTGAGTTATATTGGGTGTGTTGTTGTCGAAAAATTAATTCAGGAGGAACAAGCGATGGAAGAGTTCAGTCGAGCGCACGAAGCCATCGTGTGAGTTTCCTTTCTCTGTTTCATGGATTTTATATTCTGTTAATTAATCTCTTGTTTTAATTTCCTCTCAGATCATTAGATTCTTCCGTTGCTAACCTACGTACGGAGCTTGCGTCGAATGAGAATTCAACCGTTACAAGGAAAAGGTTCTTCATGGTGATAGGTATAAACACGGCATTCAGTAGCAGAAAGAGGCGCGATTCTATCAGAGAAACGTGGATGCCTAGAGGTATAAACACGGTCGCTATTCGCTCTAAATCGATTCTTTCGTTTTTTTCTATTAACAAAAATGTGTTGATATTGTTTGATTAGGTAAACACCTCCTTCAGCTCGAGCAAGAAAAGGGAATCGTCGTTCGTTTCATGATCGGACACAGGTTCGTTATCTACTTATCTACGCGCTTAATTTCAACCAACATATGCTCGATATATGCATTTACGATGTTAGCCCTCGATTTTTGTTATTATTATACAGTGCGACATCTAACAGCATCTTGGACCGAGCAATCGATTCCGAGGAAGCTCAACATAACGACTTTCTCAGGCTTGTAAGTGATCATCGACTCATCATACCTCTTTGATTCTCATTCTTAAAACTAAAAATACTTTTTTTCAGGAACATGTCGAAGGATATCACGAACTATCGGCAAAGACAAAATCCTTCTTCTCCATTGCTGTCGAAAGATGGGACGCTGATTTCTACGTGAAAGTAGACGATGATGTCCACGTGAATTTGGGCACTCTAGCAGCGATTCTGGCTCCTCACCTATCCAAGCCCAGAGTATACGTTGGATGTATGAAGTCGGGCCCGGTTATTTTCCACACGTAATTATTAATTCCTTTTTTTTTTCGAATTTCACGCATCGAGACTTTTAGCCTCAACGAGTGATTTGTTTCTTGTAGGAGCGTGAAGTACCACGAGCCCGAGTACTGGAAGTTCGGAGCCATAGGGAACAGCTACTTCCGGCATGCGACCGGACAGATATACGCTATATCGAAGGATCTAGCAAAATACATCTCCATCAATCAGTAAGAACACTTAACCTCTTTATTATTGTACAATTGAACCCCTGAACTTTTTATTGTACACTCAAGATATTACAAAGCAGCTCAGGTTTGCTGTGGAAGTTTTTGAAAGTTTGAGGGGAATTTTTGTAATATTTGAAGTTTACATTGATGCCAGAAACATTCTGCACAAATTCGCTAACGAAGATGTGTCGCTCGGTTCTTGGTTCATTGGTCTTGAAGTCGAACATATTAACGAGGGCAGCATGTGTTGTGGAACTCCACCAAGTAAAATTTCCGTTCGCTATTTTTCAGCTATCGCAAAATTATGTGAGAATCTAAGTGGCTCGATTTTGGCTGCAGGATGCGAGTGGAGTGCGCAAGCCGGTAAAGTTTGTGCAGCGTCGTTCGACTGGAGCTGCAGCGGCATATGCAAATCAGTCGACAGGATGAAATTCGTACACGACAAGTGTGGTGAAGATGCCGCCACTCTCTGGAATGCGCTTCTTGTCTAGATAAAAAAAAAAACTAAAATGCATCTTCTCTCTGTTGATCTCTTCTGCAAAACTTGTGAAACAGAAAGAATATTGTGTAATTTGTATTTAACTCACAAAGATGAAAGAATGAAAGAAAAGTATATTGGCCTGCATAAGATTGAAAATCCTATGGTGTCTTTGAAACAAATTTAAAAAACAATGTTTGTAACACAACGAATTTAGTTGAGTTTAACTATTTGCATTTAAGTTGAATCACATTTTCAAATTATTATTTAGATCCAAAAAACATGTCATATTCTTCAAAGCATGTTGTATATACTTTAATCATAAACTAGATCCTTCTTCCCGTGCGATGCACGGAGAGTACCTCTCAAAGCTTCGCCCGGATTTATTTTAATCTTGATTTTATTGTATATGTTAAAATAATTGTATAAAAATTTATTTTTATATTCATAAGTTTGAAAAAAAACAATTTAGATGTTTTGACAATGTTTTATTGATTTAGGATTTTCAAAATAGACACAATATAACTAACAAACCTAAATAAAAATATATATTTTTTTATTTATATTCAATCCAAATTTCTGAAACCTCCTTGTACACAACATATTTAGTCTTATTAGTCAAGTTACCGTTCTCATCACATATTAAGAAGCACAACATTTTTAGTCTTATTAGTCAAGTTACTGTTCCAATTGTTGCAATCTGATCAAGAAGCTTTCAGAAGGACCGTGCTAATTTAAAATTTTAAACAAATTTTGACCCGTGCGATGCACCGGATTAACTTTCAGAAGCTTCTCCGGTTACTATTTTAATATAAGTATACTAATAAAAAAGTTTAATTTTTTTTTTAAATATAAATTACAAATAATGAGGACAACTATTGGAGAAAATAATCTTACCTCATAGTAGATTTAAAAAAATAATAACAAATTTTGAAGATCAATTCACATTTCTAAACACCTTCTTGTAAACGACATTTGTAGTCTTATTCGTGAGTTTCCCATTCGAATCACAAATTAAGAATTTTAATCCTGCTCGATTAGTGACTCTAGAAACTGCAACCTATAATTGTCCGTGTGTGAACACCGGTCTTCTCAATAACTATTTTTATTGAACATTTGATATAAAAAATAAAATAAAATGTTGAATTGTTTTAACATAATGGAGAAATTTTTTGCACTTTCATGGATCCCTTAAATTTCTTGCACTTTCATGAATGGTTATATAATTAATAAAAATAAATGATTAAATAATTATTTCTGTTTTTATTTTAATTATCTCACTTTTCAATTTTGTTATTAAGTTATTTGTGTTAATAATTTTAAGGAATATAAAGATAAAATAAAAAGTATATGTAAACGGTGAATTATATAATATATTAGTTGGGTATTTAATAAAATAAAATTGTTGAATAATTAATTTGTTTTTATTTTAACTATCTCAAATAAAAGGTTAAATGGTTATATATTTTATCAGTTATATTATTTTTTTATCATTCATTAATATAAATTGACATAAACAAATATATTTTTAAAATTAAACATTCACCTAATGGAGTTAAATTGTGGGTATTGAATGATCATGTAGTTAATAAAGTTAAATAGTTGAATAATTAAGTGAAGTTCAGTTATTTCAGATTCACTAATTTTAGTTTAGTCATTTTAATTTTTTTATTCATATTTTAATATTTTAAGATATAGCTGAAAATTTATTATTGAATATGGTTAGAAGCTACAAAAATCAACATATTATATATCATGAAGTTATGTTTAAGGAACACATTATATAATAAATTTTGATATACAAACCTGCAATGCAATGGTCTATGCTAACAGTCAAAATATTTAGTTAATAAATGAATATATGCAAACATTTCAAGGACATATGCAGTATGCTTTCAAGAAAACAGGGTAAATAAACAGTTTAAGAAAAAAATAATATACGTATCTGTGTTTAAGAAAATAGAATAAATCTATCTCTTTGAAAATGAAAATCGGAAACTTTGGGAATCTGAGATAGATAGCAACTTACGAAATTGGGATAAGTTTTTGGATGAGAATTATTCTGTAAAGATAACAGGGGAAATAGACCGAGTAATAAGACATTGGAATATGATGAGGGATAATAATAATTTGAACTATAGAGAAACTTACGAATTTGGAGCACGAAGAGGGATGAGAATTACTCTGCAAAAAATAGGCCACAAACAACGATTTATCAAATTGATGAATTCTGATACTGCAAAAATATAAATGATCAATATAAGCAGTATAAATATATCAGGGGGAATACACCGAATAATACGAATTTGGGATATGATGAGGGATAAGAATCTGAACTACAGAGAAACTTACGAATTTGGAGCACGAAGAGGGATGCCAATTACACTGCAAAAAATAGATCACAAACAATGATTTATCAAATTGATAAATTATGATATTGCAAAAATATAAAGGATGAATATAATCAGTGTAAAGATAACAGGGATAATGGACCTGGTAATAAGAATATGAACTACTGAGAATTGAATGAATTTGGGTCACGAAGATGGATGAGAATTACACTGCAAAAAATAGGCCACAAACAACGATTTATAATATTGATGAATTCTGATACTGCAAAATTATAAAGGAGTAATAAGATCAGTGCCAAGATAACTGGGGGGAAGACAAATTTGGCATATGATAAGGGATAAGAATCTGATCTACAGAGAAACTTACGAATTTGGGGCACGATGAGGGATGAGAATTATCCTTCAAAAAATAGGCCACAAACAACGATTTATCAAATTGATGATTTTTGATACCGCAAAAATATAAATGATCAATATAAGCAGTATAAATATATCAGGGGGAATGGACCGAATAATACGAATTTGGGATATGATGAGAGATAAGAATCTGAACTACAGAGAAACTTACGAATTTGGAGCACGAAGAGGGATGACAATTACACTGCAAAAAATAGATCACAAACAATGATTTATCAAATTGATAAATTATGATATTGCAAAAATATAAAGGATGAATATAATCAGTGTAAAGATAACATGGATAATGGACCTGGTAATAAGAATATGAACTACAGAGAATTGAATGAATTTGGGTCACGAAAATGGATGAGAACTACACTGCAAAAAATAGGCCACAAACAACGATTTATAACATTGATGGATTCTGATACTGCAAAATTATAAAGGAGTAATAAGATCAGTGTCAATATAACTGGGGGGAAGACAAATTTGGCATATGATGAGGGATAAGAATCTGATCTACAGAGAAACTTACGAATTTGGGAAACTTACGAATTTGGGGCACGATGAGGGATGAGATTTATCCTTTAAAAAATAGGCCAGAATAAACGATTTATCAATTTGATGAATTCTGATACTACAAAATTATAAAGGAGCAATAAGATTTGTTCCAAGATAACTGCGGGTATGGACTGAGGAAGAAGATTAGAGAAAAATACACGAAACCGTATAGAAAACTGAAAGAAATAGAAACCTAGGGATTTGGAAGAAGAGAATCGATTTTCTGAGATTATTGAATTTCAGAAACTGCAAAAAAAATATATCAGTATAATTATACAAACCCTAAAAACTTGAAAATCTAACCGAGAAAAATGAAATGAGAATAATATCTGCAAACCTTGGGAATGAGAATGAGAACATGAAGAAGCGAAAAATAATGTACTAAATTAGTAATTGAAATAGTTGATCGAAATTAAATGATATAGAAGATTGGGATGGGTAAATTGAGCATTCCTATTGGTAAATAGAAATCTATATGACAAAATTGAAGGTTTTCATTAGCTATTGGAATACAATAGAGAAATAAAATTAAATGATAAAAATTTGAGGATGGATAAATTGAGTATTTCTATTGGTCAATAGAAATCTAGTTGACAAAATTGAAGACTTTGGCTATTCGAGAAAAAATCAATAACATCGTGTTATTTATTTATTTATTTGTATTTATAATGATTTAGAAAATAAAAAAATATGTCTTTAAGTGTTTTTTAATTATAAATTTTGATGTTTTTATTGGACATCAACATATCTTCATAATTTATTTAATTAATTAATTTTTATTAATACTAATACAAAAACTAAAAAAATAATTTATGTTTTTTCAATAATAAATTTATTTTATTAATTGATTTTTATTAATACTAATACAAAAACTAAAAAAAAAATTATATTTTTTCAATAATAATTTTGAACGCTTTATTTATCAATTGGCAAGTCTCGAGTCTTTTCGGCAGCAACGAACACAGGTAAATAGGTTTCTTATCTCCCACCTACATTGTAAGATGCTCTTCTTACTTGAGGACCTATCACCTAATGTTGCCTGAAATAAGTCGGAAAAAAAAAACAGAACTTATAATCACTTATTTAAACATGATAATCTTGCACACATCCATTTTTTTTAAAACCTAAAATAAATAATAAAAAAAAGAGTTTCATCTTAACAAACAAACCTGGGATACGTGAAGCCGTCCTCCCTCATCACCCGAACGAAAAACAATGTGTCTGGTTTCACTTCAATACCGGAGCTCGAAAGAAAATAAATTACAGAAAGAAAAATCAACAGTTAGGAAAACATTTAGCATAAAACGAAGTAGTTAAAATGAAGAAGTGATTGTCAGAAAATAAGATTACCCCAGAACGCCATTGTTATGGCTCGAGTGAAGTATTCACTGGAAGTTCTAAAACCAATATATAATTTAAGTGAAAATTCAAGAATGCGACTAAAATTGAATGTCTAGAAACTATTCACATTATTGTAGATGACAGGTATATTTAACATTATGCTAATCACAAATCATAAATGGAAAAAAAAAACATGTAACAACTTTCTTTAAATGAACAGAATTATCAAGAAAATGTGTTTGTAGACTCATGGGAGTACCACTCAAAGCTTTGCCAGAATTTATTTTAATCTTAATTTTATTGTATATGTTAAAATAATTGTATAAAGATTTATTTTTATATTCGTAAATTTGAAAAACACAATTTAGATATTTTGACAATGATTTATTGATTTTGGATTGTTAAAAAATTGACAATGTTATAGACACAATATAACTAACACACCTAGATAAAGATATTTTTTTTATTTATGTTCAATCCAAATTTTTGAATAATTATTTTAATTGTGTTTCTATTATCTATCTACTCAATTTCTCAATATTTTTATTGATCTCTTAAAATATACAATGTGATTTATATATACAATAGTGAATTTATTATTTAATTAATAAAATTGAATTGGTAAATAATTATATTTTCAATATATGATTTTTATTGATCATAATTATAATAATCAATTATGAAATGTGATTCAATATAAGATCTATAAAATATAGTATTATTATATTATAAATAAATTAGCTTTAATATTGTAAATAACTAAATTGGAAAATAAATCAATAGAGTAGTCGAATACGAACAACTTTTTATATATCCGAATATTTGAAAAACCTAAAGTTTAATTTACATTTTCGAAAATACATAGTAGAAAGTCAACTAATGTGTATCTCTAATCTAAATATTTAGTCAATCAATTAATTAAAAAAACAATATATATGGAAAACTAATTGATTATCAATATATTTAAAAATAATTTAGAATGTTTACTATAATTAAAAAATATTTGATTAAAAATAATATTGATTTTATTAATATACTAAAATTAAGGATCCAATTTCATTTATAAAATAATTCTTGAATGATACTATAATGCTACTATAATTGTGGTATAATTAATATTATAGAAAATTTGAATAATTGTTATTTTTATTTATGTATTGAATATCTTCCATTTGACTGTGTTTATTAATTTATTTTTATTTTTATAAATAAAAATAATTTTAAAAAATGATTTGAAAGTTTTTTTGAATAACAATTTATTTCTTAAGCATATAACATTTTAAATTATAAATGTAAAATTGTTGAATAGTTAATTAAATTAAATTGTTTAGCATTATTTTGTTTTTATTTAAAATATCAAATTTCTCAATTTGTT
Source organism: Euphrasia confusa (assembly GCA_954870475.1). Lineage (NCBI taxonomy): Eukaryota > Viridiplantae > Streptophyta > Magnoliopsida > Lamiales > Orobanchaceae > Euphrasia > Euphrasia confusa. Next base: position 27,646,718 of record OX940967.1, read on the forward strand.
TTAATAAGTTTTATAATATACAAAATATTAAAAAAATTGTAGTATTTTTTAATCATAATTATCACTGTTTTGATTGGAATATTTACTAAATATATAATCTGTGTGAATCTTTATATTAACATTATGTAATAATATTCTGAATTATTGATATTTTTAATTTTGTAATTCAAATATTTTTCATCTCACTTTGTTTTATTAATTTATTTTTATTTTAAAAAATAAAGAAAATAAAATAAAAGATGGTTGGAAGTTTTTTTGAATAATAATTTACAATAATTTAATTAGTCTTCTTAATAGGGAATTGTCAACTTGAAAACGAAATGACAATCTTGAATTAGAGGGAGAAATGGTCCGTTGTTTTAGACTTATACTCAGTTTCAGTCTTCTTATAAATTTAGACTTAAAGTAATAGTCCGTTGTTTTAGACTTATACTCAGTCTTCTTAATTAGTCTTCTTATACAGTTAGACTTTAACTGTATAGATAGTTGACTATAAATTAATAAAACAAATTTATATTCATCATATATTGACTATAAATTATAATTGTCTAATACCAATATCGTCGACATTATAAAATTTCTAATTACTTTCTTGTGATTGAAATTTCAAAAATGGACTAATGACATACGGTGAAGGTGAGAGAAGGTGAGAGTAAAACTGAATGACTCCTGCTTCTATGCGCATGGTTGTGATGTCTATTAATCGAACCGGAGATATAGTTAGATATCAGAAAAAATAAGTAGTAATTGGAACTAAAATTTTTGATACGACAACCCACTTTAGTACCTTTGGATTTTGGATTTAGAAGATCCACCTAATATTACTTATAAATAGTGAATATGTTATTTTTTTTTTACAGAAATAAATGGACTACATAATCCGACGGTATAATCGATATATCGTAATTCGTAACAACATAAATAATCTACTTATCTCTCATCCTCAATTTTTTAATAACAATGTTTTATTAATTTATTTAAATTTATAATGATATACAAATTAAAAAAAAATGTTTGAAGTGTATTCTAATAATAATTTTTCAATGTAACATAAATGTAAAAGATGTCATCATACATGAAATTAATAGGGCCAAGAAAAAATTAATGTATGACTATTTATCTAAACAATTTAATCGGTTATTCATCAAAATAGAGAAATAAATTATATACATGAATCAAATATTTAGGTTCAGAATCAAAATTTATATACCTGAATCAGGAAAAAAAAATAGGATCAAACAAACTTTTATCAGATGAAATAACAAATCAAACCTCAGATATTTGATGAATAGAAAAATAAATTGCATACATGAATCAAATATTTAAGTTCATGATATAAAACATACTAAATTACAGAAATATACTTATCTTAATGAAAAGTGCAACTCAAGCAATCAAGAGAAAGAATGAGACCTGTAGATTTATAGGTACACTCCATAAGCAACAATCACCTTCACACCGATTTGATATACAAATTTCTGTGTGGACAACAAATAACATCTCCAGGTAAGCATTAGGCTATAGTTTTGTAAAATCAAAACTCAATACAGTAATTACCAAAACCCACTATCAATTATATTTCTCCATCAGTGATTAACAGAAAAAAACACAGCTGTAATTTTTCTTTTACCAAATTCCGGTGACTGCCCGTTGACCTCTGCCGCAGGAATAATGGGTTCGCTGGCTTTTTTTCTTTCCGTCACAGTACGAAAGTATCCATGCAGGCAAACTGATCGCAATAAAATATCACGCTGTAAATCATTATTTCCAATATTCCAAATAGAATTTCACAGTAGTGTAGTAATATTTTTCATAAGAATATGAAGGAGCAGAACAAAAGGTAGACAAATAATTAACATTTTACTTAAACTTGCACTTCTTTCATTTCTCTCATCTATTTATAAGTTTAGTGCTTAAATGAATAAATGATCACCCATATATTTTATCGGATTATACTTCATACAACAATTCACTTATGGATGAGAAAACTTCCTTACCACCCAGGGTGTTCTCCGATGACCACTCAAGATCTTTAAGCAATTTCCAGTTTGACAATCAATTATCTTTACGGTATGGTCTCCACTGTCAACCAAAGAAAATAACATGGCAAAATATTTTAAAAATCAAAAATGAAAAATATATACACATGTATCTAAACAAAGATATAGACGCACGGGCGTTGATGCAAGAGTTTTTCCATCAGGACTAAATGTTGCAGCAATCGTTGACCTAGGCGGAGGCTGTAGGGGGTAATACTTGGCTGATAAATGTAGCAATGATACAGCCTCCACCCTGTAACCCAAGAAAGGTGATTAGAAATTAATCATTATTTACAGCAGTGCCAACATGAATAGTACTGATATTGATAAACCATAGAAAAATTCAAGAGGAAAGGAAGATACCATGAACGAAGTTCTTGTCTCACATCTTTCGCTGATTCAAGTTTAGTTCTACATGAATTACTATAGGAACTGGACACCTTGCCCCAAAATCTTTTGGGAGATCGCTTTGTTTGAGGGGATAACTCTCTTCGAGCTAACAACTGAAATACATTCCTGAAGTGGAATTCAACATTCAAAGTAAAATAATTATATGATCCTCTGAAGTATAACTATAAGCAAAAGTATATTAAAAAAATGTTCAAAATAATAAATGGACAGAAGAAACGTACCAAAAACTCATACGTAATATTGAATTTAGCATTCAAAGTCATAAAAATTAGCAAGAAGCGTAAGTTTCGGGTCATGGATGTCTTATCTTAGTTGGTATAAACCGAATAAGAACTTCAAACAAAGCATCTCCTAGGAAGAGTTGAAACATTCCAAACAAAAAAATCTATTCATGTTTTGCAACAGGAGCATAGGTGCGAGAAAACTTGGAATTTTTTTAAACCCCTTACCGACGGCATCTTTCAGATCAAGAAGCTTTCAGAAGGACCGTGCTAATTTAAAATTTTAAATTAGAACAAATTTTAAACAAATTAGAAGGACCGTGCTAAATCTGATCAAGAAAGTGTTAAAAAAAGGTTCGAAAAATCAAATAGAAAAATAAGTATAAGATAAAGATGCAATACATTTACTCCACGAATTTACTCCACGAAGTATGGGGTCATTGGTGATAGAGAGAGGAAATCTAAAAAATCGAATCTAAAAATTGAACTTTATGAAACCAAAAATACCTTAGGGAACTGCAAAAAAAAGGAATTTTGGGACGACAATTATTCACACTGATGGCATGAATTCAGATGATCAAATTACAAATATTTCTTAATCTGATAATTTGAAAGATCGGGAAAAATTGAATAAAGCTCTAAGAATTAGAGAAGAAATTCAAATATTTAAGCAAATTTATATAAGAAACACATCTTGAATCAATAATAAATCCAAATAAAGGCGAGGCAGAGCTAAAAAACATAATGTCTTCAACTTGTTATATTAGACAATCGAGTGGAAACAGAAAAATTCAAACGCAACTATCAAACAAATAGTGACACTGACTGCAAGAAAATGCTAAAGCATATATAGTTTTACCTCTAAGAATTAGAGAAGAAATTCAAATATTTAAGCAAATTTATATAAGAAACACATCTTGAATCAATAATAAATCCAAATAAAGGCGAGGCAGAGCTAAAAAACATAATGTCTTCAACTTGTTATATTAGACAATCGAGTGGAAACAGAAAAATTCAAACGCAACTATCAAACAAATAGTGACACTGACTGCAAGAAAATGCTAAAGCATATATAGTTTTACCTCTGCGGCTTCTATCTTTACAGCCCCATTTTCTCGTACCGCGGCTTGAATGGGCTGAGAAAAAGATGCCAAAAAAAGCCCAAACAGAAACAAAATAGGAAAATGAAAATTACTTCTCCTGTGTCTTGGGAGGACCCTTCCATTTGAAGTTGTCGGCATAAGACTTCACCTGCAATCAAGTGAAACTCACAAGAATAAAATCAATTAAAATGCTAGTGGGACTTTAGAAAATCCAACTTCATGAAAAGGAGTCGACAACTTTCGGAACATATCTCACAAAAAAGAATAGTCAACCTTCAATAATGGTGTGTGGTGCTTCTTGACCTGAAAAATTTAAGCAATAAAAAATGAAATCAGATTCAGAAGTAGAAGACCATCAGCTACTTATTTATATTCGATAGTGGATGTCCAACCCATTAATGGATTTTCCCATCTACAAACCAGTAAAGAATATACAGTTGCTGAAAAAAAGTATCGGTGAATAATTGAGCATTCAATAAAATTAATAGAGAGATAAAAATCAGAAATTAATAATCAATCATCAATGTGTAGCATATCCATTAATAATCAAAGCAATAAGCATGAATCCAAACTAATAATAAAAGTAAAAATAAAAAGGGAAGTCGCTCACAGTGTAGTTCTCCATGCGTTGAAATTTTGCGCGGCTAGTAAGAATCGCGCTAATTATAACACTCAGACCCACAAACTCAATTCACTTCAACACTCTCGGCCTCAGATTCAATAGCTGCCTTCGTCCCTTGCCTCAAGAATCTCTTGCTTATGGCCACTCGAACAGGTCTCCCCATGAACTCCTGCAATTAACAACATTCAATAAAGTAAAAGAAAAATAAAATATATTAGTAATTCAACAGTCAAAACAATGAATATAATTTACACTTCCTAAAATCGAATTTTACTACCTTCCCTTGAAAGGTGAGGAACGCTGCCTCGGCCTCCGCCTTTGTGTTGAATAATGCAAAGTCATATCCCGCGGGTCGTTTAGGAGTTCCATTATCTTCATGGAAAGCATATCAAATCTTTTCAATTTTTAACCATCAAATTCAATATTCAGTACCATCAATATTATGAATTCAATATCTGTACCAAAACAAAGAAGAAATAATAACTTGAAAATTAGCAGAAAAAAAGTAGCAATATTTTAACTTACTCTAATGAGACAAAACCTCAGTGGCTACTTCGCTCTCTAGCTTTCCTTTTCGAATACTTATCCTTCTTCCACATGAGAAGGATAATATAAATTTAAAAATCAAAATCGTGAATAGCAATTGAAATTAACACAACCAAGAACTCAACGGATTAAATGTGATCAGAAATATAAAATAAATAAAAGGATGAATTGAGATTGGACAGCCGAAACTTCCAGTAGATGATTGTACCTTAATAAAAGAGAAGCCGGAATTGCAATTGCAGAGATGGAGAAGATACAAAACAGATCTAAGATATCTCTTTAATTTTCTGGGTTCACGATTCTTGTATAGTATTCCGACTCTTGATTTTGAAGATTCATGTTATGTACTAACTATTTAACTAATTTACCTGGGATTGAGATGTTTCTTCTTGGGTAGATAGGCGAGAATCGCAGCTGCAAGAGAGAATTACGGACGGGAGATCCGAGTAACCCTTAATCGAGAAGGCGAGGAGTTAAAGAATCAATTCTGGAAAAAAGATCAAGCAATAAAAGAATTTGAACCGATTATTATAAAAAAACTGGAAAAAAATTCGATACAATATGTAAATTATAAAGAGCAAGAATATAAGGGGAAAAAACGAACCTTGAGTAGAACCCTAATCGGGGATGGAGAAGACGAAGATTTATGTGATATGGAAAAGGAGAAGGAGGAGAAGAGAAAGATATGGAAACGAGGGAATGAAATTGAAGAATGATTGACCGAACATTTAATTATGATGTTTCAATTACTCATTTTAATTTTTCTTAAAATAAAAAATATAAGAAAAGATTGAGAATGGGTGTGAACGCAAGTGAAATTGAGCATTATTATTGGACAATTAGAATTCAATTTCATCCTAGTTGGCAAAATGGCTGTTCCTATTGGCTAATTGGGATTAGTAGTATTCAGGATTTATATATTATTAAGATTGCTCTATTATTATTTTCATCCAAATATATTCAACACACATATTTGACTTGAATTCACCACATGTAACGAGCTGTCAAAATAAGCCTGATTGGTTGGGCTAGCTTGAACGGCCCAACCATAAAGATAGAATGGGCTTAAAATAAAGAGGCCCAAAAGAAGCGGTTTTTGACCCGAGTCGATTGCTTGTGCGGGGCTTGGCGGGTTGTCTCAACTATAAATATTTTGTATTTTTAGTTAAATTTTTAATTAATAATGTTAAAACTAAATAATTTTATATTTTTATTGAAATATAAAATATAAAATCACAGTCAAGGATTGCTAGCTCAGTTGGTTGATCATTCGACTTGAGAATAACCAATTTAAAAGTATATTTAAATGAGTACTACCTTTATCTATGTAGCTATATAATTTTAAGGTATGTAAATAATCTTAAATGATTTAAGACTTGTTAAATATTTTATTTTAAAAAATATTTTTTTAAGTGACTTCAAAATATTTTTAAAGTAAATAAATGATTTTTAAATTATTTAGTAATTATGAATCAATTACTTGAGAAGATTATGTAAAACATGCATTTCATGAAGTTATAAACTTCATAAGAAATCTAAAATATTCATTTAAATAAGAAATCTAAAATATTCATTTAAATTCATTAGTTAATAGTTATAGACTTAAAATTTATAACAGTCGTTTAAATTCATTAGTTATAAGACTTAAAATCTATTATTTTGGACTAAAATTGGGTGAATCGAATGAATATGAACATCTGAACTAAATTAAATTGAACTAAAATATTGTATTTATGAAATTATTTTATAGATAATTTTTAAACAAATTAATAATATTTTAAAATTAACTAAATTGTATACATTAATTTATTAATTCTAATTATTTTTTATTTATTTTATTTTAATTAATTTTGAAACAAAATTAATTTATCTGAATTGAATTGAACTATTTGAATTGAAGTGAATTAAAACTGACTAGAATCTATTAATATATAAATCCTGAATCACTTAATTCCAATTAGCCAATCAAAACAGCCAATTTTGCCACATAGACTAAATTAAATTCTATTGACCAATAGGAATGTTCAATTTCCCCTATAGCCAAACTTTTTTCCTTCCAATTGAAAATCTATTGGCCAATAGGAATGCTCAATTCAATCGATTGAAATTGATTTCTCAATTTTATTATTTAATCAAATATAAAATATATTAAATATATTAAATCTATTAATTGAGAAATCAATTCTGTATTAAATCTTCCGACTATTACGTTTGTCTTTCTCATCTTCCTAAACTGACTTTTCATTTACAGATTTCAATCTCCTCTCCTTCTTCCTTTCTTTCGTGTACTCGGATCAACCAGGTTTTTCATCTAAAATTGCAAACCAATTTTTTTTGTATCTTTTTATGTTTATATTGTGCTTTTTCGATTTCAATTTGGACCTTTTTCTAATTCTAAATCTGCAAAATACATTTTATGCTTTTGTTCATAATTTTTTTTGCAGCATCCTTTAGAATCTTCCCTCTACGTGATCGATTCATAGTGTACTCACAGATTTCAATTTCGAAAGGTTCGTTTATCCGGCTTCCAATTTTTTTTCTGAATCTTTCAGTTCTGAATTTTCGATTAGGTATTGTTCTTCAAAATCAAATCTTTCTGTTCTATTCGATTATGTATTGTTCTAAATTTCTTTTTAACTAATGCCTTCACAGATTCAAACCATCTCTATTCCTTTCGTTTTGTTTTCTCCCAGTCAATAATTGCAGATATCCTCTCAACCAATTTTATCTCCGAAGTTTAGGTATCTGGGCAGATGAGTATCAGAAATCCATTTTTTTATATATTGATTGTTTCCCCCCTTATTTCCATTTGTGTTTCTCATTCTTGGATATTTTCATTGCTCTGCAGTACAATCATGGCCCGCTTTGACTCTGTCAGAGACCTTAATAGCTCCAAGAAAACATGGCGAATTTGCGTGAGAATTCGTCGTAAATGGACAAGGAAGGGATATGCTAAGTTTCCTTTGTCTTTGGAATTAGTTTTGGTTGATCATGAGGTTCAGTTTTCATGATGTTTTTAATATCATGTTCCATACTTTTTTGATTTAAAAGATTTTAGTTCTGTTTCTCTATTCTCACATGTTATTATTTTTTATATGTATAGGGTGCATTTCTTCATGCCACTGTAAAGTCCGAATTGATTAGGCAATTTGATGATAAAATTGTTGAGAATGAAACTTATGAATTGTCGTATTTCAAAGTAGAATCTGTACCATTGAAGGATGCTATTTGTAATAATGCATTCAAGATCAAGTTTAATGATCAGACATCCGTTCTGAGTCCAAGTGTCGATCTTTTTTCCATGTGCATTTACAATTTCAAATCTTTCCTCCTCATATTGACTGATGGAGTAGACGATCAGAGTTGCCCTTTGTTTGGTATGTTTTCAGACTTATTTTTCTTTTTTCAAATTTTATCTTATTTCATCCTCTCTTTCCTGAATCTAAAATAATTAATATATTTTTTTTTTAGTTCTCATATGTTATTGGCCACGTAGTGTGTGTTTCCAAGGATGCTGGCAATGGGAATGTTGAATTTATTTTGCAGGATTTGGAGTATTATTCCTATTTTTGTTATTCCCAATTTCTGTTTGTAGAGTAGTTCTTTTTAGTAATTAATGCCTTCATTCCAATGATACTTCTCAAACTTGCAGTTATATCAGTCTTGGATTCTTGATAAGGCCTCCATTTTCAAAAAAAGAGATAGCTTTTATTGATAGGGGTATGAGTGGCTCCTTGAATCAGGAAGTTGTTATAATCCAACTTTGTCGATCAGAATATTATAAATGTTATGTATTTTATTCCAATATCACTTATAATATTTGTTTATCGAGTTATTTATATTTGGATCAATCAATATAATAATTTCAGTTGTATATTCTTTTCATATCTCTTTACCTATTTCTTTTCTCCTGTTTTTGGAATGTAGGCCGTGTTGTTATAGAGTCATATGGTAAAGCTACCAAGATCAACTTCAATTGTGATTCTGACAGTGCTACTACTTACAGATTGAGGTCATTCAATGATTTATTTTTTTTGATTTTTTCGATATTTCTTCTGAAACATATTAACATTTTATTTATTTCTTTTAGCTTAAGCTATCGGAAGTTCTGTCCCGTTTATCGATATTTGTCTCATGGAACTCAGTCTATTCCTCAGAATGTTGTAAGCATCTCAAGTTTGGTTAGAGCTAAAGATGTAAGTTTTCATTATTTGTCTTTCTATATTGATTTGTAAAAAATCTTTTTTGTTATTTCGTTATTTTCAAATTTTTTTATCTTTGATTCAGGTTATGACCGTTTGGAGTATTGGCTGTATCTCTGACATTGTCAATAAAAACAATTGGTTCATCAATGTTTGTGACAACTGCAAGTTCAAACGTCAAGTTGAACATTGCAATGAGATTTGTTCTTGGTGCAATGAATGTTTACCTAAAAACTTAAAATTTAAAGTCTGTGTCTCTGTTTCAAATGGTGTCTCAAATGTAATTCTTTGCTTACTTAATGATGTTGTGGTTAATATTCTTGGAATGACTGCCTCTGAAGCTATGAAAGTACGATCGCAGGTTTGCTTTTGTTAGTTTTAAAGATTCACGCTTTTTATAAGTCCCCTATAGTATGTCATTCGTCCCGTAGTAAATACATTTATTTCTATTTTCTTAATTGTTGTTTTGTAGGGACCATCTCAAATTTTGAGTCTGATTGGCAAGGATATCCTGTTCAAAGTTAACATTGCATCCTGCCATATTGATGGCCGTGAAAAAGTTTATGATGTAGCTGAATATAACTGTGATCCTGACTTGCTCAAGTTACACAAAGGCCTTTTGCACGTTCCTCGACCTATAATATCTGATGCTTCAAGTAGTAATCATGCCATGTTTTAACAATGATTAGCTGTTGTTTCTTCAAATTTTCTGATCTTCTCGGATAATTTTATTGTTTCTTTATCTTTTGTTAATGTTGGATGATTTATATTATATATAGAATTAATATCCAGTTTTCCTTTCCTATCCCTTTCCAGTTATAATTCTTAGTAAAGTTTCAGTCTATAATATTGCATTTTCCATTTTTTCGTTTTTTTTTAATTGCCAAATGAGTTTCCTCTACCCTCTTCTCCTAATTTGAGGTATTCCCAAATTCTCAACAGGATTCCCATAATTATTTCTCATCAACTGTTGATTTCAACATTTCAATCTTTAATGCAGTTTTATAATTTGTTGATTTCATCAACAATTTTTATTTATTGATTGGTTGAATTATAGTTACATTGAATATTGATCAGTACGCTTTGCTTTTTTGATTGCGTTTTCTTTCGTTCTCCTCTTGAAATTGTTAGTTATTACATTTTGCGACTTTCTCAGATTCAACTCTTGCTCTTTTTCAATTCGTTTTCTCTAAGTCAAATTTTATTGCTAATGTTCATGTTTAAAGTTTCCATTCAGTCCTAAAATGTCGATGCACATGAATCTGATGTTCAAGTCTATACGGCCTATGCTAAATTTCTGAAGTTTAATCCGTGCCTTTTCCTCAAAATGTATGCTCTTCTTCCTTTAGGCATATGGATCAATACATTTTTTATATATAGTATTAATGTTATTAATTAAATATTAAGTATTTAATATCAGTTTTATAATAAAAATGTTTTAAATTTTTTATTTATTAGGTTAACCCTAATTTCAGAATCTTAAGCTCTTCAGAATCCCGTTCCGCAAAATTCTCTTTCTTTGTCATTTTCTAAATCTAGGCTTGAACTGTGAAGCTTTCAACTATGTACAATTCTTTGTTAGAATTATCTCCTGCTTCTCATGATCCTATTCTGTGTGTAAGAATTCGGAGGGCGTGGCGATCGTTCACCCCTGACAAAAGAGCAGATTCCATAGAAATTATTTTTGTTGATATCCAAGTAAGTTTATGTTTTTAAATTTGTTTTTTTTAACGTCCGACATTCTATTAGAATTTATCATATGGAAAGGTTCGATTGTCCGCCTCTGATTTTTTAACCACGACGTTTTTTTTTTCTTTTATATTTATGCGTATTTTTAATTTTCAGGGGGATACTATACAAGGTACTATTAGTAGGCATCTGGTCTCAGATTATGAGGCTCTGATTCAAGAAGGCAGTATCTATGACCTTCGTGGTTTTCTTTTAGTTAAAAAGGAAACATCCAACGAAATGACCTCGAGTCCTTATATGATCATATTTTTGGATTCCACTTTCATTGCCGTCAGCGATTATCCATTTATGGATGAATCTTATTTCATATTTAAGCCGTTTAGTGACATCCTTGGGTATTCTACATTTTGTGAAGGTCCTTTATTTGGTATGTTCATCTTCTATGTTCATAATTTTGTTTAATATTTAGTTTTTAACTTCCAGTATTTTTTGTGTACTTCATTCGAAATTTTGAATTGTGATGTTCTATCTTTTTTTTTCTCATGTTATTCAAATGCAGATGTCATAGGAGCAGTTGTTGACATTGATGATCGTCTTGACAGTGACGGTTGCATGCGTCTCATGCTTCAGGACTTAAAGTAACGACATTCTATCCTGTTAGAAAAATAGACTAAATCATATATACTTTCTATACTTAGCTATATTTAATTTATTTTACGTATTTATCATTCTGCATCTATTTACGAGTTTTTATGAATTATCAGAGATAATAGATTGTTGTGCCGGATTTCCAAACCTTATCTTGGCAAGCTTGGCAAATATCCACAGCTCTGTAAAAGTGGAAAATTGAAATGTTTTGTAGTTATTCTTCAGTTATGCAAGAAAGCAGTTTTCAAAGGTACCTCATCTATTGTTCATTTTTTAAATTTGATATTTATTCATTCACTAATATCTTAGTGTATATTTCACTTTAGTTCTTTTGTATTAATATTTTTCCATTTTGAGCTTTATTTGACTTTAATTCTTTTCTATTAATATTTTTCCATTTTGAGCTTCATTGTAGATGAAGTGTGTATTTGTTGTCATGATCCAGTCACTGATGTTATAATGAACCATAAGCTGGAAGAAATATCCTCTTTCAAATCAAGGTTCACTACTTTTCTTTCGAATACATTTTTGATAATTAATTATTATCCAATTATTTTCTCAAAAAAGTTTTCTAATTGCTTACCCATATTTATTTTTAATTCAACAGGTTTAACTTCAAAGGTCTCAGTCTTTGTTTTGATGGTTCTAAGTTTCTTACTCCCCTTCTCAAATCTGGATTAAAGGAGTTAGGTGAACCCGATAGAGATGTCTACTCTATAAATCATTTATTGTATTTTGAAGAGGTTATATTCCTTTTATTTATGCAATTTATTTCACAACTATTTTTTCTTATTAGTATTTCCTCACAAGTTTTCAACTTTATATAGGTGATGAATTTATGGACTGTTGCCACTGTGACTGATATACGACATGATATGGGTTGGTTTATGGTATCGTGTCCCTGTTGCTACAAGGAATCTTCTGGTCAAAATATTCTAATGTTTTGTCAGAACTGCGAAGTAGATCTTTCTCCATATGCAAAATTCAGAATTATTGTAGAAGTTGTTGATGACAGAGGGGCTACATGTTGTTTGCTCCTTGAAAATGAAGTTGCTACGTTTCTCATGGAAATTTCACTTTCCTCTTTGATGAAATTGCTCAATCAAGTAAGTATTTTATTATGATGAATTATTTGTGTTTGGTAGTTCCATTGCATAAATCTCATTTTCCCCCTAATAAATCTTCTTTTATTTTTAAATTTTAGGATTTTAAATCCCCTGATCTTAAAGAATCGGTTAGCCGTCTTATTGGTAGGGAAATTCTTTTCAAAGTTTCCCTTTCTGAGGAGATAAATGTTCCAGCTGGAGAAACTGTCTATGACGTTCAAAATTGTTGTGTTTACCCTGTTTTTCTTGAGCATTACAAAGAGAAAATGATGAAAAACTTGGAACCCTTGGGAAGTTACAGTTCTGAAGATTCTGATTCTGATACTGAATGCTCAGTTTCAGATTATCTTGATTCCTCAGGCGAGCTGAGTGATGGCAATGATGGCTCGAATGATGATAATTGAAAAAAGGTTGAAAGTATCCCTCTGACTTTATTTAAAACCAATCCATATTAATTGTGGTCTTTTGTACTTTTCAATAACAATTCAGACATTTTTATCTATGTACTTTTGGATTCATAATCGGCAGCTGCTATGCTTTTGGAAATTCAATATCTATTTGTCTGGATTTTAATATTCTTCTTAATGTAGATGTATTTTTGTTGTTGAACTGATTACATTTTTCTTATACTATTTTTCAATTATTTTCATCTTACTTATGTATGTTTATATATTCCATTTTTTTTTATTATTAAATATTATTTAATGCTTTATATTGATAAATTATGATTGGTGCGCATACCTTTTTTTGTTTAAAGCGGTTATTTAAACCCCATGACTACTTGCAGTTAATTACACAACTTCTCATATGCCCTTCCATATTCTGGTGCTGACATTTCCAAGTAATAATTGTACATAGTCCAATTTTTCCAAAAATATTCAACTCTTCATATTCTCAATCTTTCTCTAATTTAGTTAAAGATTTTTAATAAATAATGTTTTAAAATAAATTCATATTTTATTATATTCTTGGAAGTTTTTTTGGTTTTCCAATTTTACTAAAATTTATCTCTTTAAACATCTCAAAAAAAGATTAATAATCAGCAGTTTTTGTTCAAAACAATCTCTTCTCGGTTTCAATCTTTTTCTTCCAAATGGCTAAGTATTATTACTCAGATCTCGGTCAGATAAATCCTTCTACAGATGACCCTACTTTGTGCTTAAGGATATGCCGCAAATGGCTAACTCTCAGTCCAGAAAAACTTTCTGTATCTTTGCATGTTGTGATGAAGGATTTCAGAGTATGTATTTTTTGAATATGTTTTTTTTTGTTTTCATAGCAATGATTTTAACTTTTCCATAAAAGTTAACTATTTGAGATTATCATTAATGCTTTTTTCTGTTTTTTATTTTTCAACATTTGTGATATATTTGTTTTTGTGTCGTTTTTCCTTTGTTTTTCGTGTCGTCTCGAGTCCTTTTGTTTCGCTTTTTAGTGTCATCCTCATGTTTCGTGGTAGAGTTGATGTTGTGATAAGTGTGCAGGTCCTGGAGTGTATTTGAGCGGAAAAAGTCGAAGAAACGGATGCTATCGAGTGAAAACGAGACGTGTCGAACCCCAGCTGGACCAGGCGCCCGCCCCGTAATCAGGCGCTCGCTAGACCACCTCACCAAGCGCTCGCCCGCTGCCCAAGCGGCCGTTTCCCCCCTGGACAGACCCTCTGCAAGTTGCACGAAGCGGGCGCCTCCTCTGCAAGCGGCCGCCCGCGACGGCCACCAAGCGCCCGCCTGGTGACCAAGCGGCCGCTTGCTCCCTTTGTCCAGATTCTGCCGCAGCCGAGCAAGCGCTCGCTCCCTTACCTGGCGCCGCCTGCCGTACGTCGCGAGCGGCCGCCCCCTGACCAGGCGCTCGCTTGGTGTTGCGTCCAGATATTGACCAAGTTGACTTCGGAAATCTTTGTACTATAAGTAGGGTTTCGACCCGAAGAAACAATCACGCTACTTTTATTTTATTTTTCTGCACGTTTGGAGAAGACTCGAGACTCGATTCCCTAGGTTTTCAATTTTTGCTTTTCACGCTTTTGATTCTCGGACAAAAATCGGGGTTAGCACCGATCCTGGTTTGATCTTGAACGATTAATCTAGTAAGAATTTTCCCTTTTCATCTTTAGTTTATTTTCAGTTTTTATTGATTGTTGCTATCGTAATATTGCTCAATTAATTGTTCTTCTTAATTATTTGTCCTCGTTACTATGAATTCAAACATCATTATTTATTTCGTAAACCTAGTTATGAGTAGCTAAACCCATTGCTAGAGTTAGGGGGATTCAAGCTCGGGTTAGGGTTTGAAATTTACGTCATCATCTAATGTGTTCGATTATTAGCTAATTAAATTCAAAACTCTTGTTTGAGGCTTAGGAGCAATTACGAGACATTGGGTAATCGAATTTATTAAAGTCAACCGGAGACGGACATTTTAACGTTTAGTTGTTTCTCGTAAATCGAAATCCCGTACTTGAAGCTTGATGAACCCGAAACTCTAGTTTCCATTTTATTAATTACTCCCGTTATTTCTTCGTTGAATTATTTTAGTTTTTATTTTTAGCACTTAGTAATTTAGTTTAAAAACAAAACCTCCCCAAACTATGCATTATGCTATACTTCCTTTTCATGTCATTCTTGCAACCACTTGAATACTAATACGAGTACCGATAGTAGTGTTCCTCGAGAGACCGACTCGGGCGAGTTGCTTCGGCAACTAGTTCGGAATATTTTTATTTGATTTTCGCCGTACTAAAAACGACTAATCAAATTGGCGCCGTTGCCGGGGAACACTTTAGGCACAAGTATTAGTGTTTAAGTGTTTGCGTCTTTCTTTCTCTTTTATTTTTCTTTATTTTTATTTGTTCAGGTACGTGTGATTGTTTGTTGTCTTTGTTGGTGCATGTTAGGTAGAAGAAGTCAAAAGACCAGCCTTGCACCCGTGATAGACAACATTAACAGACGTAAGAGCATCAGCCGGTACATCTCAGTGGACGACGGTAACTCGTCAGACAGTTCATCAGAATCCACCATTACCGGAATCGAACCTGAAGGTGACCTAGCAGAAATGGACGAACGCGACGTCAACAATGTTGACAACAACAACAACAATAACAACAACAACAACAACAACAACGTCAATCAGGGGCCACGCTTTGGTGACTCAGCCCACCCTCTCGTGGACGGGGCAAGCTCGTGCATTGTCTTGGGTGCCGCTGCTCGTCGGTACGACCTGAAGTCCCACCACTTGGCCCAGTTACCGCAGTTCTATGGGATGCCTAAAGAAGATGCCTTGAACTTCATCAGGGAATTTTATTCAGTCCTCCAGTCTTTCCCAAATGGTAGCCTGGACGACGGGCAACTTCGATTAAAGTGTTTTCCATATGCTCTGAAAGATCGAGCCAAGAACTGGTTGTTGTCTTTGGAGCCTGATTCCATCGATACATGGGAAAAGATGTATCAGGAGTTCATCAAGCGCTTTTACCCTCAACAGAAAACCATTGACTTGAGGAGTCAGATTTGCGCCTTCAGACATGAGCGTGGAGAGTCATTCCACGAAGCTTGGGAAAGGTTTAGGAGTTTGCTCAGACAGTGTCCCCACCATCAGATATCTCAGGAGATCCTCAATCAGTTCTTTTACACAGGATTGCCACCGGCATTGCAGAACGACGTGCAAAACGCAGCCGGAGGGAACATTAGCAACCTCCTCACCAATGACGTCGTTGCACTTTTCAAAGAGATGGCCGAGAGATCTCGACAGACAAACACCCGGGATAAAGAGGTGGCAGCTTCAGTAGACGGGAGTCTTGATTCTTCACTGACGAAGCAGGTTGCCGAGCTAACCCGAAAGCTACATATGATGGAGGCCAAAGAGACTTCCCCTACTCAGTTGTTGGTGCACCAGCCTGACCCGTGCGGTAATTGCGGGGAGATCGGGCACTATTCGAGTAACTGTCAGTACATGCCTTCCCCACCTCAGATGATGGATCAGTCCTTCGCACCGGAGTTTCAGGTCAATGCCATGCAGGGATTCAACCAGACGAGTAATCAGAGGAACGAACCCTATGGCAATACATACAACCCAAGTTGGAGAAATCACCCTAACTTTTCATGGAAACAAGGGCAGAACCAGCAGCAGATTGGGCAGAACCAGCAGCCGAGCTACAATAGCCAGAATCGGCCACAGAATAACTACCAGAATGCGGGGAATCAGAACTGGCAGAATAACCAGAGGCCCCAATATCAGCAACAGGGCCCGTCAACATACCAACAGCCACCACAACCCGCATACCAGCCACCACCGACCCAGAAGAGCTCTAGCCTCGATGAGCAATTCTCAGCCTTCATGCAATCGCACCAGGGGTTCATGCAGACGACCAACGGGTACATGCAGCAGAATCAGCAGAGAATGGATAGCATGGAGTCATCGATGACCAACCAAAACTCCACGATCAAGAGGATTGAGACCCAGGTTGGGCAGATGGCTGGGCGACTGAACGAGCTCGCTCAACCTACTCAGAAGGACAGAATCCCTAGCCAACCTTATCAGGCTAAGGCCATTACGGTACTCAGAAGTGGCCGGGTGATAGATAACCACGTGGAAATGCCGACCGAGGTGGTAGAGGAGGACATTCCTACACCAGAGGTAGCCGAGCAGAGTGATCGAGCTGAAGAATCGGTGGTGAAACCGAAAGAAAAACCGATGCCAACACCCGAGACCAGTAGAGCAGCCTTACATAAGGCTAACGATCCATACAAGCCCCCTCTTCCGTTCCCAAACCGTATGAGGAACGAGAAACAAGACCAGCAGTTCGCGGAGATTTACAAGCTGCTATCCAAAGTGAATGTGAACCTGCCATTACTCGACATCATCCGAAATGTCCCCGCCTATGTCAAGTTCTTCAAAGACCTCGCCTCGAGGAAGAGAAGGTTCGTTGACAACGAAAAAGTTGTGGTGTCAGAGGTAGCAAGTGCCATTCTCCAGCACCAGCTACCCGAGAAACAGAGGGACCCCGGAAGTTTCAACATCATGATTGCCGTGGGGAATGGTAGAGAGGTATCTGGGATGCTCGACTTGGGGGCAGGGATAAATTTGATGCCGTACGCCGTGTACGAGCAACTGGAGTTAGGCGACCTCAAGCCTACTCGGATGTGCCTCCAGCTAGCCGACCGATCGATACGATATCCCAAGGGGATCATAGAAGACATTTTGGTGAAGGTCGGAGAATTGATAGTACCAGTCGACTTTGTGGTACTAGATGTTGGAGAGGTTCCCGAGAATGGGCGAGACCATGCCATTCTCTTGGGGAGACCATTCATGGCCACCACGAACACGGTGATTGATGTAAAGAACGGTACACTCGAGATGACCGTACTCGGTGAAAAAGTTTCTTTCTCCGTACGGACGGGGAAAGCCGTTCCCGCTGCCATGTATATGGAGAATTGCTCCTTCGTCGATCCCGTAGATGACGAAGTGGAAGCCACGTTTGTTGAGGAAAGTGAGCCCGAAATACACGAGGTTGAGGAAGAGAAGGTAGCGGACCCTACCACTGAGCGACTTAGTTCACCGGAAGCCGAGATCGAGGCTCCGAAGAGTAAAGTGGAGTTGAAGGCGCTGCCTAGTCACCTCAAGTACGTGTTCTTGGAAGACGGGGAACAAAAACCCGTGATAATCTCCGCTACTTTGGGGATTGAGGAAGAGAAAGCACTAGTGGCAATCCTAAAGCAAAACAAGAAAGCTTTTGGATGGAGCTTAGCCGATATCCGAGGCATCGACCCCTCGGTATGCATGCACCGAATAGTGTTGGAAGAGGGATCGATCCCTAAGAGAGATGGGCAAAGGCGTCTTAACCCGATTTTGATGGAAGTCGTGAGGACGGAGATTTACAAGCTCCTCGATGAAGGTTTGATTTATGCCGTTGCCGATAGCCAATGGGTGAGTCCGGTCCACGTGGTCCCGAAGAAGGGAGGTATCACAGTCGTCGAAAACCAGAAAGGGGAGCTCCTCCCTACGCGTATTACTACTGGGTGGCGAATGTGCATCGATTATCGGAAATTGAATGCCGCCACTCGAAAGGATCACTTCCCTCTCCCTTTCATTGATCAGCTACTCGATAGATTATCTGGGCACTCATTCTATTGTTTTCTTGATGGTTTGTCAGGTTATTACCAGGTGGCGATAGCACCGGAGGATCAGGAGAAGACGACGTTCACCTGCCCCATTGGTACTTATGCTTGGAGGAGGATGCCTTTAGGCCTATGCAATGCACCGGGAACGTTCCAGAGGTGCATGATGTCCATCTTCTCCGAGATGATAGGTAACTTTATGGAGGTTTTTATGGACGATTTTTCAGTATTTGGCTCTTCTTTTGATGATTGCTTGGGTAAGCTCGATAGAGTTCTTAAAAGATGTATTGAGAGTAGTCTTACTTTGAGTTGGGAGAAGAGTCACTTCATGGTTACTAGTGGGATAGTGCTAGGACATATGGTGTCTAGTCGGGGTATAGAAGTCGATAGAGCCAAGATCGAGGTTATTGAGAGACTACCCCCTCCCATTAATGTTAAGGGTATTCGTAGCTTTCTTGGGCATGCCGGGTTTTATAGGAGGTTTATTAAAGATTTTTCTAAGATTAGCCAACCTTTGTGTCGTTTGCTAGGGCAAGATGTTGAGT
This sequence comes from Euphrasia confusa, assembly GCA_954870475.1. Taxonomy (NCBI): domain Eukaryota; kingdom Viridiplantae; phylum Streptophyta; class Magnoliopsida; order Lamiales; family Orobanchaceae; genus Euphrasia; species Euphrasia confusa. The sequence continues at coordinate 27,665,957 of OX940967.1, forward strand.
TTAACTTCGACGAGTCGTGTCTAGTAGCCTTTAATACACTTAAGGAAAAGCTTACCTCAGCCCCGGTAGTTGTAGCACCCAATTGGGAGTTGCCCTTTGAGATCATGTGTGACGCGTCTAATTCAGCTGTAGGAGCGGTTCTTGGTCAGAAAGTGGATAAGTTACTTAGGGTCATTTATTATGCTAGTGTGACCCTCAATAGTGCCCAAACTAACTATACCACTACCGAGAAAGAGTTGCTAGCGGTCGTGTTTTCTTTGGATAAATTTAGGTCTTATATCATAGGGTCTAAAGTCATCGTCCATAGTGATCACCAAGCCTTACGAAATTTGCTAGCCAAAGCTCAAGCCAAACCGAGGTTGATTAGGTGGATTCTCTTGCTACAAGAGTTTGACGTAGAGATTAAGGATAGGAAGGGGTGTGAGAACGTTGTGGCCGACCACTTGTCTAGGCTAGAGTCACCCCCCGAGCCCTTGGTTGATGATGTAGACGATTCGATTCCCGATTCTTTTCCGTATGAACTTGCTATGGCTATGACTCCGGTACCTTGGTACGCGGATATTGTGAACTTTTTGGTTGCAGGTGCTCTGAGAGAAGGCATGACTTCTCAGGAAAAAGCAAGGTTCGAACATTTGTCCCGAGAATATTTTTGGGCGGACCCTTACCTCTACAAGTTCGGGAAAGATGAAGTGATCCGACGATGCCTTCCGGAGGAGGAGCAAGGACATGTGCTCAAGTGTTGCCACTACGATGAGAGTGGAGGTCACTTTGGGGGTCGTAAAACCGCCCACAAAGTCCTCCAGTCAGGTTTGTTTTGGCCTACTCTTTTCCGGGATGCATTCAATTTTTGTAAGGCTTGTGACCGTTGTCAACGCATGGGAAGTATTGGTAAGAGGGACGAGATGCCTTTAAATATTAATTTAGCTGTTGAGATTTTTGATGTTTGGGGCATTGATTTTATGGGTCCATTTCCTGTGTCGTTTGGATTTGAGTATATATTGTTGGGTGTTGATTACCTTTCCAAGTGGGTCGAAGATAATCCCACCAGGACATGTGATGCTAAAGTGGTTCTCAAGTTTGTGCAGGAAAACATTCTTTGCAGGTTTGGATTTCCTAAAGTCATTATCAGCGATGGTGGCAAACACTTCTGCAACAAGCTTTTCGAGAAGTTGATGATCAAGAATGGCATCAAGCACAAAGTCGCTACGGCATACCACCCTCAAACCTCCGGACAAGCTGAAACGAGTAACCGGCAAGTAAAGGAGATCCTTGAGAAGACGGTTAAACCTTCCCGTAAAGATTGGTCCGAGCGTTTGAATTCAGCGTTGTGGGCTTATCGAACCGCATACAAGACGGTGATCGGCATGAGTCCCTACCGGCTAGTCTTTGGGAAATATTGTCATCTACCGGTAGAAATCGAACACCGAGCATATTGGGCGATCAAAGCCACCAACTTGGATGTAATGGAAGGTGGAGGAAACCGGGCCTTGGAGATGTCCGAACTAGAGGAGATGCGCAACGAGGCTTATGAAAACTCCCGCATTTATAAGGAGAAGGTGAAGATGGTTCACGACAAGAGAATTAAAAATAAAGAGCTTGAAGCCGGGATGAAGGTGCTTTTGTTCAACTCAAGGCTTCGTTTGTTCCCCGGAAAACTCAAGTCAAGATGGAGTGGTCCTTATGAGGTATTAGAAGTGTTTCCATATGGGGTTGTAAAGCTTTACGACCCGAAGTCCAAAGAAGCGTTCCAAGTCAACGGGCATCGGGTGAAACCATATATTATGCCACATATGGACGGAGACTCATTGAACATCGGAGTAGAATCTATTCTACTCGATGAGGTGATTTATGAATAGAGCTTATTAGTCGAGCTCGAGACATTAAACGAGCGTCTCGTGGAGACTAGTCCACGGACCGTAATGCTCACTCGGTTCCCAAATGAGCGCCCCGTGGGGGCCTACCCACGACTTGTCAAGCTCACGACGTAAAATGAGCAATAATTTCTATCACGCGGTGGAAGGAGATTATCAACGGTCGGCAGAGACTAAAGCGAACGAGAGTAAAATTTCCTGCAGGTACCAGGCGTCCGCCTCGATAGGACGCGCTCGCCAGCCCTCTGTCGCGAGCGCTCGCTACGTACTTAGGCGCCCGCTTCGTCGCTTGACCAGAATACTGGAATTTTGAGCAGGCGCCCGCTTCCTCACAGAGCGCACGCCAGATGGGCAGCGCAGGCGATCGCCTTCCCACAGAACGGCCGCCTGTTTCGATTAAAAGTGTGGTCACGATTTGTAATATAAATACCCGTGTGTCGTTCTCAAGAGGAGTAATACGATCGGAGAGTGTAATTAGTTTGGATTGATTGTCGAAAGCATAAAAGAAAGCATAAAGTTCAAGTAGTAACTAAAGGGGGGTTTTTCAAGATTTGAGAATTGAAATAAACAAGCAATAAAAGTAAACGAGCAATTAAATAGGTGAGCAAACAAGTTCTAATCAAAGGGGAAAAGTAGTTAGGGGTGGGGTTATATTAATCGAAGTGGGAGCCGAGACTCTAGCATGAAGGGTTGTTGAGATAAGCGTGTGTCTCTCGTGTTCGACCTCGGTTATACCCGACCGAGATTCAAACTTCGGTCTAGCAACGAGATTCCCACGGCTTACCCAAAAACGGGCCCTATCGATTGCTTGAGGCAAAACAATAGAGCCGGCCACGCACGACCGTGATTAGGCCTAAGGGGTAATCGACTTGGCCAAACAAGTAAAAACGATAAATGAATCTACCGAGTAAGAGGGACTTGGTCCGTCTCCTCTTCAAATAAAATCTCGATTACCCCCGATTTTCATGCAAAAATCCCAACCCCTACAACTATTAATATTCACCCATCCCTAACAAATGATTTAGCCAAGCAACATCATCATCATCATGAAAATATCAAACAACAAACTCATAGACAAGTAAGAAATAAACATAAATTTCATAAATAGTCGAAACCGAAAATAAGTTATACCATAACGATCCTCGGATGACCACGAATATCGTTTACACTTGAGTCGAATGATGAATCTCAATGGATGATGAAGAACAAAAGCCAAAATATTCAAAAACCTTGTTAAATCCTAGAGAGAGAAAATAAAATGGTGTGTGTTGTGTGTGTTAGGTGAGGGTGATGGAGAGTGTGTGTTGTGTGTGTTAGGTGAGGGTGATGGAGAGTGTGTGTGTTGTCTTCTTGTGCAAGCCTCCAAATAGCCTTCAAAATCCCACTTGAAATGACCAAAACGCCCTCCAAAAAGTCTTCAATTGGGTGGTCAAAAGCAAGTCAAACCAAGTCAACATTCTGTGGCGCAAATGCGCCACGCTCTCAGCCGCTTGACGCAAATGCGCCACGCTCCCAGCCGCTTGACGCAAATGCGCCAGGATGGCGCAAACGCGCCAGTCTTTGACTGGTTTTTACTTCTTCCGTTTTCGCTCGATATCTCTTGCCTAGAACTTAATCTCGTCGATCCCTTCGGTCAAAATATAAATCAAGGAGTCCTTGTCATGTCGTGAGAATTTGAGGCCGATCCGACGGTAGACGAAGCCGTGATAACTATTTCTCCGATTCTGGAATTTGTCGGAAAACCTTCTTCGTCCATAGCTCGTTTCTTGGCCATTTTCGCACGTTTTCTCTCCCCGTCTCGCCTACATCTGTCCGGACGATGAAACAACAAAACTAAGTGAAAAGACACGAAAAACGATAAAAACACGAACATAAAACGACGATAAACACAAATACAAATGTAACAAAAACGGTTGAAACAACCCCCCCACACTTAGAACATTGTTTGTCCTCAAGCAACAAAACACCACCAAGGAAACAAGAACGAACACAAAAGCTCTAAAACAATGCATTCTCCAATTTCATCACAAGAACTATGCACCACAACTCATTCTAAATAAGCTACGGCAACTTTCCAACTCGAAATAACATATTCCACCGACTTAAAGAATAGAACCGCGGCTCAAACAAAAAATCCCTCACAAGCTATCCCTCTTCTTTTTCCACACAAGCTAGGTTCACTCAATAATATAACAACATGCAAGCGAAAGAGGCAAAGATCGAACAAAGCTTGCATATGAGAATAATCGGCTCGAATGAAAGGATAAAAATAAGAATGCCTCAAGTAATGAATATACATGTCAAGATCATCACCACCATATGCTTGCACGTAAGAAAAGACTCCACCTATCAAAGTTAGTTTTCTCGAAAATCAAAGAATACCGATCGTCTAAAAGGGTGTAATGGGGCTCGGCATAGGGAATTCGGGAAATTTTGGGAAAAGTGGACTCATATCAACACGGCTCATCTCCTTACTCCTTCCAAACACCACAACACGTATAGTACGTAGACCGACTCGGCTCATTAGGTATAGAATCACCCCCTTTCCGCCTCAAACAAAATTTCACGTTCTCGTCAAGGAAATCGATACACACTTAGGTGCAAAAACAAAGGCACCTTTATTATTATTATTAATACTATTTATATATTATTTTTTTTTTGTGAGGTGTAAATACCTCTTTTCTCATATATATATATATATATATATTTTTTTTTTTTTTTTTTTATTAGTGTGTATATATATATGTGGACATCAACACGATGAACTCGTCACAAGACGTCACTCGAGAACGGATAAAATCAAAAACCGAGGCTATTAGCACGCCCTTTCAAAAGTCGCACAACCCGTACGAAAAACCGACACATGCAACTCCACATTTCTCCAACAATGGGTAATGTATAAGGTGAAATCAAGAAAATGGTTTACACGTTAGGCTCAACGGGGTTAACTAGGGTGTCCCACAAAGGGCACAAGGGTAATATTTTTGAATATGGCCGGAGGGTTATCCTAAACGATCATTCTTATCATTTAATCGATCAAACAAGTTATGACAAACGGTTTTGAAATTTTTCACATGCAAGTTCTAGTGCTCTCTTGATAAACCTTGACACAAAAATCATTGAAAGTCCAAAAAAAATTCTTTGAGGCATGAAACAACGAGAGATTTTATATGAAATACGCTCCAAGAAAAAGGAAATAGCGACGAAATTCTCACAAGGTTTTTGGAAATTTTAATTTAAGCCATTTTTCACATCTTCAAGTCAATAAGATATACCACACGAGTTTTAAAATTGAAATAGCCAACAATTTTATTTTTGAAAGGTGCATAAACTTTAAAACAAACCGGAGAGTTCAAAGGTTTAGAAAAATAACACACACGAGGCAAAAATACGTACAACTATCCAAGACCCCCCCACACTTAAACCCGAGCATGTCCTCATGCGACCAACATACAAGCATATTCAATAAAAATTTCGCCATGAACTACTCGAAAATTAAGATGCCGGGGGACAACCAATCAACATAATAATAAAAACAACAAAAATATAAACATCACAAAAAACAATACACATAATATCACATAAAACAAACCATACCAAGGTAAAACATCCACCAAAAGATAACAAAAACATCCCAACAACCATAAGTTCACAATCAACCACCAAAACACAAACGAAATAAAACAAGTCTCAAAACATGTCCAAACGAGAGTAAGCAATAAAAGGAGTAAGGAAAGAGACAACCGAAGGCTCGAGCTAGGCGGGCACTCCTCGAGCGGGGTCACACATCAAGGGCCGGCCGGAGGCGGATGTACGAAGTAGGCGAGGACTCGAGCTTCGAACTCGGCTTGATGGGAAACGCTTGCCCTCTCCCGGGCCTCCATAGCATTAAAGCGTGCATCCATAGCATCGAACAAGCGCACCCGAAGATTCACCATTTTTAGTTACACGGGGACGTTTATTTGAACCCATCTGGACTGATACAAACACGACTTCAATTCAACACGCCAACCCAATCGATTCAACCAAATTCACCCAATCTCCCCAATCAAAACAGAAACTCAGTGCAACCCAAATCCCCAACAATCAACCTCCAACAACACAGTAGCACACCATCTCCTTAACAAAATCCAACTCAAGCACACTACTGTAGAGAGAGTATAGCCAATGTACCGAAATAAAATCGGAGTCGGGGATGAGGTCGTCGAAGGGCTGCCGGGGCGGATGATCGAAGCTGGCCAGCGGGTTGACAGAGGCGCTTCTGTGGTATCGGGGAGAATCGACGGCGACGAGTGGCGGTTCTGGACGGTGGCAGGTTGTCGGAGAGAGACGGAAGAGGGTTGTCGGGGTCGAAGAACGGGGTAGCGGTTGAGGACGAACGCGGGCTGTCGGGTTGAGGTCGGCTCGGAGACGGGGCTGAGCAGGGGCGTGGCTCTGCGGTGGTGCTGGGCTGTGAACGGGGACGGCGGCGGAGGCTGTTCGAAGATGCGGCGAGGAGATACGGCCGTGTAGGGTTTCGGTCGGCGGCGTTCTCGGGCGGAGACGGGATGCGGTGGTTCTGGGTTCGTCAGATTTCAGGCCATGGTGGAGCGAGGTGGATCGACGGTGGTCGCGGGGCTAAGCAGTCGGAGTCAGGTGGTGCGGACTGAACTGAATCGAGTCGGAGGGAGGGACGTGGTTGTAGTGGTGGTCGGAGTGGAGACGGGGAGGAGGTCTGACCTGGGTGGAAGTCGGCGGTTGGAGCGGGGCAGTCTACCGCGGTTCTGGGCGTGGCGTTGGAGATCGGGGAACGAGGTGGGGGCGGGGCGGTGATTCTGGTGGTTGGTCGCCGGCGGTGGTGGAGTGGGTCGGGAGAGGGTGAAGAGGGAGCGGGTGAATAGGTTGAAAATGTGTGGTGAGAAGAGAAAACCTTATCCCTTTTGAATTTTGACCTTTTTTTTTATTTGACGCAAATGCGTAGGAGTGGGCTAAAATGCGTCAAACTACTGAGAGTTTGACGCGAATGCGTTAGGTATGACGCGAATGCGCTGGGAGGGGCTAAAATGCGTCAAGCTGCTGGGGGTTTGACGCGAACGCGTAAGGGTTTGACGCAAATGCGCTGGGCAAAAGGGCTCTCGTTTCTTCGTTTAATGGACTCTCGGCACCCCGAAAACTCCGTACTATACTCCAAAATTCTCCGAACAATTATTTCCTCATACCGACGCTTGTCAACTTCGAGAATCCCGACCATTCAAAATAAACACCAACACCTACACATCAAAAACGAACAAAAAGAGAAGACATTAGAAACACAACACACGTGGGTTGCCTCCCACTAAGCGCTTGGTTTAACGTCGTTAGCTCGACGTTTCGTGGGCTTGCCCCCACGAGGCGCTCGATTTTGGTTCTAGCCAACGCTATCCACGATCTACCATCTCGATACTAAAAATATCGAAGTCCACCTTCTCAAGAAAACCATTTCGGCTAGAGGTGATCGCTTTTCAAGAGAAGGTCCATCAAGAGCATACGTGACGAGGAATCTAATGGAGGTCCTTGAAATAATGCTCTCACCCACACTTGCGTCAAGACGTAGATAATAGACGTCGACTCTCTCGGTCTTTAAAAATATCGAACTATACTTCCTTAAATAGATAGTTTCGGCCAAATGAGCTCGATTCTCCAAATAGAAAGAAATAAATGACCGGTCGAGATAACAACATAAGTCTAATAAGTCATTCTTACTCCTCTCCTCCACCCGAATCTCTAAAAATATCGAACTCAACTTTTGGAGAAACACCATCTCCTCCAAAGTCCATTCAACCTTGTTAGAATCGCAACCGAGATCATCTCTTTTATCATCATCAATACCCATCACATCCTCAACACCTCGGGAAAGTCCAATATCAACTCCAAAATCAACCAATCCCGATATTTTCTTACCAAAGCTCCAACCGAATCTCATCTTGTCTACACCGGACTCAAGCGACCTAGGAGCTTGAGAAACCCAACTCACAATCGGCTTCTCACAAATTAAGTCAACGGAAGATAAGAGAGGAGGCTCGAACAAATGACCCAATGAGAGAGAAATATCCTCAAACTCGTCTTCCCCATTACTCGTGTCATATAGAGGAGAACTCTCGGGCTTAACACCGGTATCAATCATCAATGGATCGTCTTCTTGGTCGGCTATAACATCATCATCCCCAAAAGGGGGCTTCTCTTCCTCGATGCACATGACGGGCTCCAACTCCCACTCGTCCACGACGGAGTGCTCCTCAATGTAGTGTAATAGACCTTCAACGAGCAAGTGATCAATCTCGACCTCGATAACATCCATCAATATGTCTATAGAAGGAGGAGGTGACATAGAAGACCGTGGTGGCCGAAAGAAACGGGCGATAAATATGTCGAGGAGATTTTTCCAATTGCTCACGAATCTAGAAGGCAAAGACATAACCCAATCTCGAGCTCCATCTCGCATGCAATATTTGAAGCACCATACTCTCAATTCATCCTTCTCAAAGCCGTCCAATGGAAGTGTCTCAACTTCAATGATAAAATCTTTAAGAAACAAAGTAGCGTCCTCATTAGGCAACCCGAAGAATGACGGTAGTCGAGCTAGATGATGCGGCAATAGCTTGTCGTCTTGGACCCTCGGAACACGACTTTTGCAAGAAGATTCGTAATTGTACCTTGATCGATTGGAATCCTCGATGTCTCGTCGTGGAGGTAACACATGGTGAAGTCGTGGCCTTGAGAAATCGGCAATCGTAGGTCGAGAAGGCTTCCTTGGTCTTTGAGTTTGGCAAGGTGGTGGTAACATCGAATCCCTCTCGGTGGTTGAGTAATCAAGATCTCGGTCGCGGTATCTATGATGCTTTCGGTGGCGTGGAGGTGAGTAATCTCGATCGTCATAATAAGAAACACCGGCATGCCGAGGTCGGCGATATAAATCATGAGCTTGGCGGCTAGAACAATGACGTGGAGAAAAATCCCTCTCCGGTGGAAAATCGGAATAATCATCGTCATAAGCTCGGTTACCGTTGCGTCTAGCCATGATGTCACCTCGGTCGTTGTACAAGAGATGGAAGGATGAACGCGTCTTCAACCTTGCATACACAACACTAAAGCACAAGATCACACGCACCGAGTGGAAAGCAAACGATAACACAAGCAAACGAAAAAAAAGTAAACAAGAAATAAAAAGTGCAAGACAAACAATCAATCAACTAACACAAACGCCTAAATTGCTCCCCGGCAACGGCGCCAAAATTTGTTTCGATTAAAAGTGTGGTCACGATTTGTAATATAAATACCCGTGTGTCGTTCTCAAGAGGAGTAATACGATCGGAGAGTGTAATTAGTTTGGATTGATTGTCGAAAGCATAAAAGAAAGCATAAAGTTCAAGTAGTAACTAAAGGGGGGTTTTTCAAGATTTGAGAATTGAAATAAACAAGCAATAAAAGTAAACGAGCAATTAAATAGGTGAGCAAACAAGTTCTAATCAAAGGGGAAAAGTAGTTAGGGGTGGGGTTATATTAATCGAAGTGGGAGCCGAGACTCTAGCATGAAGGGTTGTTGAGATAAGCGTGTGTCTCTCGTGTTCGACCTCGGTTATACCCGACCGAGATTCAAACTTCGGTCTAGCAACGAGATTCCCACGGCTTACCCAAAAACGGGCCCTATCGATTGCTTGAGGCAAAACAATAGAGCCGGCCACGCACGACCGTGATTAGGCCTAAGGGGTAATCGACTTGGCCAAACAAGTAAAAACGATAAATGAATCTACCGAGTAAGAGGGACTTGGTCCGTCTCCTCTTCAAATAAAATCTCGATTACCCCCGATTTTCATGCAAAAATCCCAACCCCTACAACTATTAATATTCACCCATCCCTAACAAATGATTTAGCCAAGCAACATCATCATCATCATGAAAATATCAAACAACAAACTCATAGACAAGTAAGAAATAAACATAAATTTCATAAATAGTCGAAACCGAAAATAAGTTATACCATAACGATCCTCGGATGACCACGAATATCGTTTACACTTGAGTCGAATGATGAATCTCAATGGATGATGAAGAACAAAAGCCAAAATATTCAAAAACCTTGTTAAATCCTAGAGAGAGAAAATAAAATGGTGTGTGTTGTGTGTGTTAGGTGAGGGTGATGGAGAGTGTGTGTTGTGTGTGTTAGGTGAGGGTGATGGAGAGTGTGTGTGTTGTCTTCTTGTGCAAGCCTCCAAATAGCCTTCAAAATCCCACTTGAAATGACCAAAACGCCCTCCAAAAAGTCTTCAATTGGGTGGTCAAAAGCAAGTCAAACCAAGTCAACATTCTGTGGCGCAAATGCGCCACGCTCTCAGCCGCTTGACGCAAATGCGCCACGCTCCCAGCCGCTTGACGCAAATGCGCCAGGATGGCGCAAACGCGCCAGTCTTTGACTGGTTTTTACTTCTTCCGTTTTCGCTCGATATCTCTTGCCTAGAACTTAATCTCGTCGATCCCTTCGGTCAAAATATAAATCAAGGAGTCCTTGTCATGTCGTGAGAATTTGAGGCCGATCCGACGGTAGACGAAGCCGTGATAACTATTTCTCCGATTCTGGAATTTGTCGGAAAACCTTCTTCGTCCATAGCTCGTTTCTTGGCCATTTTCGCACGTTTTCTCTCCCCGTCTCGCCTACATCTGTCCGGACGATGAAACAACAAAACTAAGTGAAAAGACACGAAAAACGATAAAAACACGAACATAAAACGACGATAAACACAAATACAAATGTAACAAAAACGGTTGAAACAACCCCCCCACACTTAGAACATTGCTTGTCCTCAAGCAACAAAACACCACCAAGGAAACAAGAACGAACACAAAAGCTCTAAAACAATGCATTCTCCAATTTCATCACAAGAACTATGCACCACAACTCATTCTAAATAAGCTACGGCAACTTTCCAACTCGAAATAACATATTCCACCGACTTAAAGAATAGAACCGCGGCTCAAACAAAAAATCCCTCACAAGCTATCCCTCTTCTTTTTCCACACAAGCTAGGTTCACTCAATAATATAACAACATGCAAGCGAAAGAGGCAAAGATCGAACAAAGCTTGCATATAAGAATAATCGGCTCGAATGAAAGGATAAAAATAAGAATGCCTCAAGTAATGAATATACATGTCAAGATCATCACCACCATATGCTTGCACGTAAGAAAAGACTCCACCTATCAAAGTTAGTTTTCTCGAAAATCAAAGAATACCGATCGTCTAAAAGGGTGTAATGGGGCTCGGCATAGGGAATTCGGGAAATTTTGGGAAAAGTGGACTCATATCAACACGGCTCATCTCCTTACTCCTTCCAAACACCACAACACGTATAGTACGTAGACCGACTCGGCTCATTAGGTATAGAATCACCCCCTTTCCGCCTCAAACAAAATTTCACGTTCTCGTCAAGGAAATCGATACACACTTAGGTGCAAAAACAAAGGCACCTTTATTATTATTATTAATACTATTTATATATTATTTTTTTTTGTGAGGTGTAAATACCTCTTTTCTCATATATATATATATATATATATATATATATATATATATATATATATATATATATATTTTTTTTTTTTTTTTTTTATTAGTGTGTATATATATATGTGGACATCAACACGATGAACTCGTCACAAGACGTCACTCGAGAACGGATAAAATCAAAAACCGAGGCTATTAGCACGCCCTTTCAAAAGTCGCACAACCCGTACGAAAAACCGACACATGCAACTCCACATTTCTCCAACAATGGGTAATGTATAAGGTGAAATCAAGAAAATAGTTTACACGTTAGGCTCAACGGGGTTAACTAGGGTGTCCCACAAAGGGCACAAGGGTAATATTTTTGAATATGGCCGGAGGGTTATCCTAAACGATCATTCTTATCATTTAATCGATCAAACAAGTTATGACAAACGGTTTTGAAATTTTTCACATGCAAGTTCTAGTGCTCTCTTGATAAACCTTGACACAAAATCATTGAAAGTCCAAAAAAAATTCTTTGAGGCATGAAACAACGAGAGATTTTATATGAAATACGCTCCAAGAAAAAGGAAATAGCGACGAAATTCTCACAAGATTTTTGGAAATTCTCACAGGCCAAGCGCCCGCTCGATGTCGGAGCGCTCGCTTCCTCTATAAATTTAAAAATAGTATTTTTAATTAATTTATTAATTAATTTATTATTTTTTTCTTTAATTCAAAAATTGAAAAGGGGGGAGATAGTGAGATGCCCTAACTCTAACAGCCGCCCCCCCCTTCACTCTTGTCTTCTCTTGTTCTTTCTCTGCAGATCGAGCGAATCACCGTCGACCAGAACCACTTCCGTTCACCACCATCATCTCCGAACTCCGCCCTGCTTCCGCCGCCGCATCAGACGCCGACCTCCACCACCGCGACTCGCTGCTTCACCTCTCCAGCCGGCAGCCGAACCACCGCCCCGTCAGCCCGATTCTCACCCGCGGCCCTCTGAAGCTCCTTCCTCAATCACTGTCGCCGTCCATCTCTTCCGGCAACAACCGCCGTCGCCCCCATCTTCTCCTTCAACCTATCCTCTCCGGCCAAGACCCGCCGCTCACGAAGCTCTGCCGCCGCCGGCTCGTCATATCAGAGCCAAGAACCGAGCTTCCACTCAACTCTCGAGTCGACCCAAGTCCCGGCAGCCCTACGTATACAGACCGAGTCTTGACAGCCCCGACTCCCGTTCTCCGCTTTCGACTAATTCACGGCAGTCCCGTGAACACTCTTGGTTAGTAATCTCGCTTCTCCTAACTGTGATTCGATATGGCTAACACCCGAGGCAAGAAACGAGCTCCCCCGTCCAAAAAGGCACGAACTGATGCAGGGCCCTCCACTGAAGCACCGGTTGACGATCGAGTCGACCTACAGGATGAATATGGTGCCGACTTTCCCATCTACGATCACAAGGAGGGCCAGCGACTTCTCGCATTTCGGAAGTTTACGATTGAGTACCCTCGTCCATTTGACTGGAATTTACTTCGGAAATTGGGATTAGCCGATGAGGTCGAGAGATATTTAAAGTTATTAGGGCTGTCCACTATTGCTAAACAGAAGCACGGGTATTCTGAGTCTTTGGGCCTAGAGATGTTGTGTACGTTGGAGAAACACTCGAACGGCAAATTCTATACTTGTCGTTTTCGGGGGCAGGACGCCCGGTTTGATGCAGATACACTGCGCATGGCCTTCGGCTTCCCGACCACTGGGGTCCAGCGTCATGTCCCGAAAGCCATCGACAAAGACGAGGCGTGGCAGCGCGTTGCATTGGTTCCTAAGCACACCGGGCGGAGTGTGCAGATAGCCGACCCGGCTCTTTTATTGGTCCACCGGTACATTGCCTATAACATCTCTGGGAATCACGAGGGCAACAAAGTCAACCGATCGGAACTCTTCTTCCTCGATCGTGCAGTACAGGGGAAAACGTCGACAATGGTCGACTATTTGTGTAGCCAAATGAGGGGGACCTGCGTCCGAAACGTGTCACATGCCTCGTTCTTCTACATTGCTACTAAACTAGCGCATGAGCTGGACTTTATAGATCTCGACGATCTTCCGGATGATCTCCCCTTCAACCCGGCACCTCGATGTATTGATGAGAGGGATCTCAGCGGGTCGAAGCTCATTGACGAGAACGGTCTCTTCCGTTCCCACGCTTCTCGACTCCTCAAAGATGCAGCCGCAGGCACCTTGCCTCCTATCGTTCCTCCACCACCAGTCAGTGACGACGATGACGAGCCGATTGCCTATCCGACGTATACTTCTTATTCTGCCGGATTTCAGGAGATGCATGCTCAGTTTCGGGATATGCGCACTAGCTTCGAGGATGCGGAGACTAGTCGGCGCGAGATCGAGTACACCCAGCGACAGGAGTTCCAGACTTGGACGGGCGAGGACCGCACTTACATTGATGATCGGTTCAGCCGGATGGAGGCCCAGGCTGCGACTCAGTATGCCCACTTTAATGGCCGGCTCGACAGGATCGAGACCCAGCAGGCCACAGAGCATGCTTTCCACGTCGCCCACTACGCAGAGGATCGAGTCTACCATGCTTCTCAGTATGCCCAGATGATGGACTTGTTCCGAGGGGCACAGCAGCCCCCACCCGAGCCATGAGGATCGACCGTACTTTCGTACGGTCGTGGTATGTATATAGTGTCTTAGTTTTCGTTCTCTCTGAGTTGTTTTATTTGTCTTGTTTTCGTTTGATTCTTGTGGTTGTTTTGGAGGTTGCTTTAGTTTGTGTGTGTAGGTTGTTCGCCCCGGACACCATTGGACTACTTCGAGGTCGATTTCCATGGGACGTTGCTTTCTTTGGAGGCTCGGACTTCCATGAGGACACGGAATAGCCCAAGTGTGGGGGGGTTTGCTTCCTTTTCCCTTATCTTGTTTTTATTTCTTCTCTTGTCCTATGTGCGTATGTGCTTTTGTCGTGTCTGGATTTTGTGTTCGTTTGATTGCTTTGAGTTTAGTTGTGTTGATCACCCCCTTTTTCCCACTTATGTGATATGGTTATCATGAGCATGTGCTAGATTGCGTTCGTATGCCTATTGCTTTATTTTGTCTCTTGAAGTGCGGTAGAGTCTTGGTGCTAGAGGTCGGTATGCGAGTAATTTTGATCCTTTGTCTAGTTGCAGTGGAGTAATTGTGAGGTAATCGCATGTTAGCTATTTCATTTTCCAAAAGCCTTGTGAGAGTTTGAGCCTTTGTAGCTTTCTTCTTTGTGTGATATATGATTCGTTGCCTTTCGAGCTTCTTATTTCCTTGTTCGATATCATGTGTGCCCGTATGAACTAGAGATAGCTAGGACGTGCTTAGGTTGTTACTCGAGGCTAGCATATCATGACTTACTTGATTTTGAATGTGATTGGGATATGATCGATTAGGATAGCCATTTTTAGCCGCTTACTTTTGACCCCGAGCCCGTCGTGGGACACCCTAGTAACCCCGTTGAGCCTACATTTAGCCTTTTCTTCTTGTCCTATATTCCGAGGAGGAGGGAAGCGAAGTATTAGTGTTGGGGGTATGAAGGTGTTGATGTATACGATGTTTTTGTTATTTTGAGACTTGTGTATGTTTAGTCTTCAAAAAAAAAAAAAGAAGAAAAAAAGAAGAAATAAATGAGACGTGTTATAAGTCTCTAAAAAAGAGTCGAGACATGTTATAAGTCTCCAAAAAAAAAAAAAAAAAAAAAAAAAAAATGAATAAAAAAAAAAAAAAAAGTCGAATAATGTTACTAGTTGATTTCTCGGGAGATTTGTGAGGCGAGATGAGTTGTTTATCATGCTTGGAGTTATTGGGGTTGTTGTGAAGATTAGACGGATGTTTGGTGTGGCGGAGACGTGTAGTTGAACATTATTAGTCCACTTTTGCCCAAATAATCCCGAATACCCTTAGTCGAGCCCCATTACACCCGATTGATCGATCACCCTTGATTCTTAAGATAGTAGACTTTGATTAGTGGAGAGTATCACTTGAGTACGTGTTTGGTTGATGTTCTTAGGTGCACATGTTATCATTTGAAGCTCATCCTTGTTCCATTTATGCTTATTTTTCTCGAGTACACAAGTCACATCTTAACGTTTATCCTTCGCTTGTGTACGTTTTAGAGTGGAGCCGTGTTTCGAGAGAAGAAGAAAAGAGTGAATCCGAGTGAGGGAAATTGGAGTAGTTACATGTGATGATTCTTACTTGACCTTTGTTGTTTCTATGTACTTTGGGGTCGAGATTTATTTGTTTTACTTTTTCCGGATGCACCGGGAGTTTACTTGTATCTTTTGGGAGATAGAATAAGTAGTTGGCATGCTTGTGTGATTTGGTTCTTGTTTTCATGAATGTTTGCTTGAGGACAAGCAAAAGGCTAAGTGTGGGGGAGTTGATATATTTGTTTTTGTGTCGTTTTTCCTTTGTTTTTCGTGTCGTCTCGAGTCCTTTTGTTTCGCTTTTTAGTGTCATCCTCATGTTTCGTGGTAGAGTTGATGTTGTGATAAGTGTGCAGGTCCTGGAGTGTATTTGAGCGGAAAAAGTCGAAGAAACGGATGCTATCGAGTGAAAACGAGACGTGTCGAACCCCAGCTGGACCAGGCGCCCGCCCCGTAATCAGGCGCTCGCTAGACCACCTCACCAAGCGCTCGCCCGCTGCCCAAGCGGCCGTTTCCCCCCTGGACAGACCCTCTGCAAGTTGCACGAAGCGGGCGCCTCCTCTGCAAGCGGCCGCCCGCGACGGCCACCAAGCGCCCGCCTGGTGACCAAGCGGCCGCTTGCTCCCTTTGTCCAGATTCTGCCGCAGCCGAGCAAGCGCTCGCTCCCTTACCTGGCGCCGCCTGCCGTACGTCGCGAGCGGCCGCCCCCTGACCAGGCGCTCGCTTGGTGTTGCGTCCAGATATTGACCAAGTTGACTTCGGAAATCTTTGTACTATAAGTAGGGTTTCGACCCGAAGAAACAATCACGCTACTTTTATTTTATTTTTCTGCACGTTTGGAGAAGACTCGAGACTCGATTCCCTAGGTTTTCAATTTTTGCTTTTCACGCTTTTGATTCTCGGACAAAAATCGGGGTTAGCACCGATCCTGGTTTGATCTTGAACGATTAATCTAGTAAGAATTTTCCCTTTTCATCTTTAGTTTATTTTCAGTTTTTATTGATTGTTGCTATCGTAATATTGCTCAATTAATTGTTCTTCTTAATTATTTGTCCTCGTTACTATGAATTCAAACATCATTATTTATTTCGTAAACCTAGTTATGAGTAGCTAAACCCATTGCTAGAGTTAGGGGGATTCAAGCTCGGGTTAGGGTTTGAAATTTACGTCATCATCTAATGTGTTCGATTATTAGCTAATTAAATTCAAAACTCTTGTTTGAGGCTTAGGAGCAATTACGAGACATTGGGTAATCGAATTTATTAAAGTCAACCGGAGACGGACATTTTAACGTTTAGTTGTTTCTCGTAAATCGAAATCCCGTACTTGAAGCTTGATGAACCCGAAACTCTAGTTTCCATTTTATTAATTACTCCCGTTATTTCTTCGTTGAATTATTTTAGTTTTTATTTTTAGCACTTAGTAATTTAGTTTAAAAACAAAACCTCCCCAAACTATGCATTATGCTATACTTCCTTTTCATGTCATTCTTGCAACCACTTGAATACTAATACGAGTACCGATAGTAGTGTTCCTCGAGAGACCGACTCGGGCGAGTTGCTTCGGCAACTAGTTCGGAATATTTTTATTTGATTTTCGCCGTACTAAAAACGACTAATCAATTTGCAGGGCTTAATAATCGAAGGGTCTGTTTCAAATGACCTGATTAGTGATTTTAACAAGCTGTTAAAAGAGGGAAGCATATGTAACCTTCGCCATTTTGATGTTGTACCGAAGTCATCTTCCTCTGCTGTTAAAAATCATGATTTCATGATTGTGTTTCGAAAGAATTCTTTTGTTAGGAGTAGCAATTACCATTTCTTTTCTCCTTCGATATTCAGTTTTGCAACCTTCAATCAATTGAAGCGCCGTTCAAAATTCCCCAGAGGCCAACTTTTTGGTAATCCTATTATTTATCTGTTTTTTTTAAATGATTCTATATCTTATAACTATCTTACTTCTTTTATTCATTATCTCATTCTAATATTTTTCATTTCGTGTTGATTCAAATATACAAGATGTTATTGGTCGTGTTGTTGATGTGAAAGAAACCATGGAGAACTTACCCGCTGTCCATCTCATGCTTCAAGATTCTAGGTTATTTGTTTGAATTATTTATTTCCTATACTGCTTTCGTTTCACATCTTCCAGTCCATTTAAATATTTTCATTCTCTGTTGGCTGATTGTAAAGTTTTAAAATTTATCAGTAAAAATCGTATGCATTGCCTAATCTATGGGCCCCTTCGTTCAAAAATTCAAACTTTTGTGAAAGTGTTGAAGTCATCCATTTCCACTCCCATGGTTGTTATTATGCAGCTGTGTCGAAAATCCATCTATAAAGGTAGACCTCTTTAATTTTCAATTTCTATTTTGGAATTTATTTTAATTTCTTTATGTAGTTTCTAATAATGTATTGTTCTATCTTTAGGCAAGGTCTGTGTATCAACAGCTTTTGATGTTTCTGATGTGATAGTGGATCAATCTCTAAATGAAATTGTTGAATATAAGAAGAGGTTGATTTATCTATTTTGAATGATATTCTGCATTTGCCATTATATATTTCAAAGTATCAAATCCTCTTCATTCTGACTTTTTATGTTTTTTGGTTCAGCCTGCCAATTTCCCACAAAATTAATTTCATGGATGGTGCTATGTTTCCTGATATATCTGCCACGTCATCTTTGAGTGAACTGCTGAATTCAAGACTGACTGTTTATGACCTTCGGGACGTGTCGTATTGTGAAGATGTAAGTAAATTCAGTTGCGCTGTAACTATTATGTCTACTTAGATGCTATATGAATGTTCTAAATCGTTGTTTTAATATATCATATATTCTGCAGCCCCAGAACTTATGGACAATTGGAGCGATAACTGAAGTTCATGAAAATCGAGGATGGTATTACACATACTGCTCCAATTGCTCTGCTATAGATGACTGTTCATGTTCTGAGCTTTTTGTCCAACATGCGGTGAAAGCATTATTCATAATGCAAAGTATAAAGTTCATGTCACTGTTGATGATGTATTCGGTCATTCGGCATCTCTCATTTTGGTTAATGATCTGGCAACTTCTTTGATTCAAACTTCCGTCCACTCATTCATGAATATATATTATAAGGTCAGTATTCAATAAATTATAATCTTATAAGTATATATATATATTTTTTTTATCCCTAAGATGGCCTATTGTAACTATATTTTCTATTAACAGGGCAGGGGCAAACCAGAGTTTCCCTATCAAGTTTTTCTAGCTCTTATCGGAAGGGAGATGTTTTTTAAAGTCAAAATTGAAGATCATCATGTCGAGACTCGCAGACCAAGAGAGTATGAAGTTGCTAAATGTTTCGAGCATGCCAAATTAGTTTATTTTCATAAAGCACAAATGTTCTGTGGCGAAACTATCGGTACCTCTCATCCCGATGACCGTACTTCTGTTTTTGAGCCATCTTCAAGTGACTCTTTTAATGAAGACTCCGACATTGATGAAAGTTGTACTTCGTCCGGCTCAGATACGTGATTCGTCCTAATTTCAAATTATTTTTTGGATTTAGATGCATATGTTTTCAGTTATGGATATTAATGATTCGTTTTCCTTTTTAATGTCATATTACTCCAAACTTTTTGAATAGCTTGCTTTATCTTTTGAACTTCTGAAGTTATATTTCTCAATTTATGAATAATGGGTTTGTCATTGTTTTTTTTTATATTACCAATTTTAACTATTCAAACTTATCTACTTAGAATTATATAGTTACTCTTTGAGAATTTTTAAGTTCTATCGATCCCCAATTTTTTATATGTTCTCCTCCATTCAATAGTTAAATCTCCGAAAACAATATCTAATTTTGTATAGTTCAAGTATCCTTATAAATTTAACAAAAAATCCTTATGTGATCATTCAATGTAAATATCATAAGAAGATGATCTTTTCTATTTTGAACCCTGTATTTTATATGGCAACTTTGGGCTGAGATAAATTAATTACAATTTATTAAACGGTAATGATATAGAAATATAGAATGATAAATCAATTATCACAATCAGAATCCTAAATCTTATTTTTTCCTATTCATAAAATATGCAATTTGTGATGTTTTAATAGATTGATAAAATAAAAAATTTTATATTCTCTATATTTCTATCTTATATTCTGTAGGAATATTTAATACCATAAGAAACTTTCAATCTTCTATAATTAATTAATAAGTATATGGAACTGAAATCAATATTATGATTTTCCTAAATTATTTTAATGGTAATTTATTATTTAAAGTAGTATAAAGGCTTACAATTTAAGGTCTCATTATTCAACCCGTTTCATATTCAATTCATACAATGGGAAGTTCTTTCACTCCTTTGTCAGAAATTAACAAAGATAGAATGGATTGGAAGATTAAGGTTCGAGTGTGCAGGAAATGGAGAACAACTCCCAAAGGGAAAATTTTGGAGTCCTTAGAGTTTCTCTTTGTTGATATGGAGGTTTGTGTATTTCCTTATAATTACCACAACTTTTTTTGCTCTAAAATTTTAAATTATTTTATGTTCTTATTCCACCATCCATTATATATCAACTGCAGGGTTCAAGAATTCATGCATCGGTTAAAAAACTGCATATGACTAAATATGAGAACAAACTCAACGAAGGAGATGTTTGTTATGTGCATCAATTTTCTGTTGTTAACTCTCCTCCTAATTTTCCAATTTCGAATTCCCCTTATCGTATAATGTTCCATGCAACAACCATAATTAAACCAGTAGAGGATTCAAGATTTCCTGCCTCCATCTTCAATTTCATGAATTTTCAGGATGTACTTGACGGCAAGATGGCTCTTAATGGTTCAGTATTTGGTAAGTTTGAAAAATTTTTAAAGTCTTATTCCTGATTAATACATTTCGGTTTATATAATTTTAAGTCCTGAATATCATTTTCTTCTGTCTGATCCACTTTTTTTAGATGTAATTGGTAGAGTAGTAGACGTGAATGAGGACAGGATGAAATCTGATGGCACTGTCAAAGGCAGTAAGAGTTCTACTGTCTTGATTGAAGATTTAAAGTAAGAATGTATTTTAAACCGTTTTATTTTTTCCATTTATTTTTTCAATTCTGATATATTTTTAATTGTAAAATTTGTTATTGTCAATCTGTTGAATAATATTTTGCCTTCATCTCCCAAAATTTGTCATGATTTTTCTAACAGCAAAGTCAGAGTTCAGTGTCTCCTTTGGGAACCTTACTGTTATGAACTCAAGGCTTTTTTGGACTTGGGAAGAGGTCAAAAACTTTATCAGGTTGTAATCATTCAAATGTGTCGTGCTAAGCAATTCACAGGTTTGTATCTTTTTCATTTTTTCATTTAGGAAGACAAATATTGTTTAAACTAAATCTGAAAATTTTATGAGACAATCCTCTGATCAACAGATGGCATAGGTGTTTCCAACACTTTTGATGCAACCAAACTAATTCTGGATCAAAATTCAGAGGATATTATAGAATTCAAGAGCAAGTAATATCGTTTCCAATTTCATCTTATGTACTATTTTGAATTTGTTAAAAAAAAAATTAATTTGAAATTTTAACAATTTCAACAGGTTACATACTACTGAAGTGTCCACTTCATTTGATGGATCTCAAATTTCAACTTCCTCTTATATTTCTGTGAAGGGAGATATAGAAAGTTGTAGAACTGTTTTCTATACTGTCCTTGAATTAAAATCTGCCCAAGTAGTAAGTTTCTTTCGTTTTCCTCCTATTTGTTTTCTATATTTAGAATCTTATATAAATTTTCCGACTTCATAATTTTAACTTAGTTATTACTAAGTTACATTACCATTTTTTTTAAAGGCAAACAAGGTTTGGGTTGTTGCTTCAATTGCTCATATTAAAGCTGCAAGTGGGTGGTCTTACATCAGTTGTACAGTATGCAAGAAGAAAGTTGTTGAACAAGAAGATCAATTTTGGTGCAATATATGCAACAAATTTGTCATTGCAGAGGAACGCTTTAAAGTCAATATAAGCGTTGTTGATGGCACTTCTAACGCTACATTCATGCTGTGGAATGAAACTGCAAAGCATATGATTGGAAAGAGTGTCACTGAGGTTTGGGATATCTTCTTTAAGGTAAGGATTTCCAATTAAAAGTTTTTATTCTAAAATAAATCCACAGCTAAGTATACTCTAAAATATATTCTAAATTCTAAGTATATTCTAAAATATACTTTTTTTTTTATTTTTAGGATTTTCCTGACATTGATAAATCTGACAAGGATGTTGTATCTGAATTCGCCAAATTCAAAGTTCCCTCTCCAATTGAAAATTTGGTTGGGAAAGAGTATTTGTTCAAGGTTTCCGTAACAAGAAGGCACATCAGTGGAGAAGAAAAAGTTTATTTGGTTGACAGGTTTTCAGAAGACCAGGAACTGATCCAGAAGTTCAAAAAATCCAACCACGAAGCGGTTGATATTTCTGCTTCCCCTTCTAAGGATCAATTTGGTGATACAGTTTCTGTCCAGGAAGAAAACGACTGCCAATCAGTTGCCGATTTGAAAACTCCTGAGTTTCCAAAATCAGGTAAAAGAAATCTAGATCCTGAGCTCCAAGAAGCAGCAGAGCACTCATCCACCAAACTGCCCAAATCAGCTTGATCCCAAATAATAATGCTCTTTAGAATTATAATCATCATTTTCATCTTTTGATAATAGTTATTTTTCATGTGGTTTTGTCAGTTTGTTTTATTTTTGAACAATTATTTTGAACTCATGTTTTTCACATTTCTGGATAATCAATTGATCCTTATTTTCTTTTAAATTTTGTTTCAAATCCTATTTTTTCTTCCTGTCTGTTATACATAAATTTGTAACAAGTCAATTTTTGCATTATGATGGGAGCGTATGACAATTTTAATCATTATAAAGTCCTGACTTATTATCCCTTTTTGTTTATAGTCTATTAAATTTCCTCTTATATCAGTTCTAAAAATTCTATATGATTTCATTTTATTACCCTCCATTATTTCAGAAAAAATTGAATTATATACTTTTCATTAACATGGTATAACTTTTTTGTATTTTCAATAATATCTGACCTTTATTTGTTAGTAGATCTATATATGTAATTTCATTCATGTTGAGATATTTAAAACAATTGTTGAAATACAATTTAATATTTTAGTTTAATATGTTCAATCTTCAAAATCAGGACTTTCTATTTTTTATTCTGTTCTAAAATATAAAAAAATTCTGATTTATTATAATGTAATAAAATATATAATAATTCCAAATATATATCATTGATGAATCATAGAGATTGATTTCATTTTCAAGAATATAAAGTCAAACCTTATATTTTGGAATACTCAATCAGAGTTATTGATCTTTAATTTCAGGTATTGTTTTCTGCATTTATTATTTTCTTTTTCCTAAAACTTTTATATTTTAGGCTTTGCAACCTTAATTCAATTACATCATTCTCTATTTCATTAACATAATTTGTATTCTATTTGTATTGCAGATGGCTCCAAGGAAAAACAAGAATTCAGGTTCTTCTAATGTTCCTCACATTCAATCAATTTTAAAATCTTTTCTTTTTTTAATAGCAGCTTTATATTATATTTTTGTTTTCATGTTCAAGGGAAACAAATTGTTGGAGAAGATCCTCGGAAACAGTTCAATAAAGAGAATTGTATGCTCATTCTATTCTCTTACTTTTCATGATTTTCAATCTTTGCCAACATTGGATCATCTTATTATCTATATTATTGGTTTTTTTCTGTATTCAGGTTCAAGCAGCTCTCCGAAATCAACCGTGCTGAATAAAAGCTTCAGAAAATCAACCCGTTCAAATTATGAATCAATTACTCCCCCAGGTTTTGGATTGAACCTAAACAATTTTCATTTTTTGTTGTTAACTTTCTTCATGAATTCAAAGGCCGTATCGTATTGTGAGCAATTACTAACATGCAGTTCAACATCAAGAAGGAAGATTATTCAATATTCAAACTTCTACAATTACGCCTTCTTATATACATGCTTCGTGCAACATTGGTTCATCTTCTCCGCAATCTGGAATTACCCAACTTCCTCATAAAAAGGCGAAACAAAATTTGCAACGAACTCATCAGGAAAATAATGGTTTAATTGATGTCCCTGTATCAGATTGTTTAATTGATATACCTGTATTGGAATCTTCACCATTGTCACTGAGTTTGCAGCCCAGAAGTTCTAATTTTAAGATAAATATGAATGCGAATTCCGTCAGATGTGGAACTTCTAAAAGCAATAGGAGTACTGAAATTTCTACAGTTCAATTTCCAGGTATTATAATCGGATTTTATTATTTTTTCAATTGCAGAGTTATAGAATACTAAAGCACTGGGATTTTACTTTATTAATTCTATCTAATAACTCAACTGATTGGGTTATGTGATTTCATAATTTTTTAATGAAACAGAAAGGCTGAACACTGTCAACATTCAATCTTCAATTCAACCGAGTTATTCTCTAGGACCCTTCTCTATCCGAAATCCTACTACGGAGGACCAACGAATTACTCAAAACAACAGAAAAAAGTTGAAAACAGTTATCCCCAGTGTTCAGTCAGAGAGTAATGATTGTACAAGATTTCCTCTTCGAGACATAACAAACAGTGAGTATCTAAGTTTCAGAATACTTTTACACAGTTTTAATTTAATAAATTTTAATACTTAATTTGCATCCTGGAAGATTCATTTTCTATACATTTTTGATACAGATTTAAGTCTTGGAACTGAAGCTAATAAATTCCAATACTCAGAGAATTCATTATTGGATATTCCAGTACATCAGAGTAATAGTAATTCCAATGCAACTATAACAGGACAATCTTTAAGTTCTGTGATTCCTATTAGAAGTTTGGAAAATGATTTTAATGATGTGTATCAGCCAGGTACTGTTCCCATTTTTCTATATTTAATCAGTAACATGTATCTTTCAGTAACCAGTAAGTACTACTTTTCCCCGATACTATGTAGTATTATCATTTCAATAAAATGTTGTTTACTTTGACATGATGAAGTTATTACAGGTTCATTCTCAACTCCTACAATCGGATCCCATACTAATATAGGCCAATCATCATCAGCAGTTTCAATTCAAATATCAGCCGTTCATCCCAATCCAAGTAATTCAATCTTGCAATTGTTTTTCCCAAAATGAAAATTTTATAAAGTTTAATATTTAATGTTCAACACAGAAGATTCATTTTTTTAATAATTTCTTGATACAGATTTAAGTCTTGGCAATGATGCTAATAAATTCCAATATTCAGAGAATTCATTAGTGGAAATTCCAGTACAGTCGAGTAATATTAATTCACGTGCAAATATAACTCGGCAATCAGGTAGATTTGTGATTCCTATTAGAAGTTTGGAAAGAGATTTTAATGCAGTGCATCACCCAGGTACTGTTCCCATTTATTCATATTTAATCAATAACATGTATCTTTCCTTTAGTTTTTGTACAACTTTATCCCGATAATACTTAGTATTGGATAAAATGTTTTTTATTTTTACATGTTGAACTTAATACAGGGTCATTCTGAAATCCTAGAATCCGATCCCGTACTAATATATCCCAATCATCAGCAGCTGCTGCCATTCCAAGAACATCCTCAAATCCACATCCAAGTAATATAATCTACACATTTACAAAATCATGTTTATAAAGATTCCCTACACTTTCATAATTTCTTATTGCACTTTGTTAATTCTAAGTCAATCGTTTTAAAATTTTGTTAAAGGTT
Source organism: Euphrasia confusa (assembly GCA_954870475.1). Classification (NCBI taxonomy): domain Eukaryota; kingdom Viridiplantae; phylum Streptophyta; class Magnoliopsida; order Lamiales; family Orobanchaceae; genus Euphrasia; species Euphrasia confusa. The sequence continues at coordinate 27,691,298 of OX940967.1, forward strand.
ATTCAGACATCGGAGACTGCACTTTTAAGTGTGAACATTGTAGTGCAAAGTTCTGGTATGATGAGAGAATGGAGAAAAGTAAGAAAAAAAAGACCCCGCCGTTGTTCAATTTATGTTGCTCTCACGGTTAGTTATACTGTAAATTATGTAACATGTTTAGAATTTAAATGCGTCACGATTATATCTGAGAAGTACAAAATTTCTGATGATTGATTTTGATGTTGTTGCAGGTAAAATAAAATTGCCTCCATCGAGAGAACCACCTCCTCAGTTCAAAGATATGTTGTATGGAACTGAACGAAAGTCTAAAAAATTTCAGTCCAAAATAAGAATGTACAACATGATTTTTGCATTCACGTCTATGGGAGGGAAGATTAACATTTCGTACAACACCGGAACACATGCTCCAACTTACAGAATAAATGGGGCAAATCATCATTATATCGGTACTTTACTTCCAGAAGATGGACACAAACCTGCCTTTGCTCAGTTATATATTCACGACACTCAAAACGAAACACATCACAGGTTGAACTCGGTCAGGTACGATAATTTAGAAATTTAAGTATTCTTTTTTCTTTTAATCTGAATGTGTTTCCTTTAATTAATCATTCACAAGAAATATATTTATTCAGATCGTCTGAACCAAACCCTGTCAATGAACCAGAAGAGGACACTGATGATGTTGAAATTGTAGAGAGTTTGAAAGACCTTCTTGATCAGCATAATGAATTGGTGAAGTTGTTTCGCACTGCTCGAGATAAAGTCCTTGATGATCGTACAGTTGATTTTAAGCTAAGATTAATTTCGGCTCGATCTTCTGACGGTAGAATTCACGATTTGCCCCAGGCTGATGAAGTTGCCATTTTAATAGAAGGAGACATTGAGAATCTTGAAAATCGGCGAGATATAATAGTTGAACGTTCATCTGGACGTTTGGAACGGATTAACGAGTTGCACCCACTTTACTTGCCCCTGCAGTACCCCTTATTGTATTTTTACGGAGAAGATGGATTCAGAGACAACATAAAACATGTAAAGAAAACAAGATCGAAAGAAACAAGAGACCGTGATGTTACGATGAGGGAGTACTTAAATTTTAAGGTTCAACACAGAGATAATGAATCTCCGCATATCCTGCATGGTAGACGGTTGTTTCAACAATTTTTAGTTGATGCTTATGCAATGGTTGAGGCTTTTAGGCTAACTTATATGAGGAATCATCAGAAAGATTTCAGGTGCGGGTCATATGCTGCTTTGGGAAAATCTTTAGCTCAAGGTCAAACTGACACTGCTAACACTGGGAAGCGTATAATTTTACCTTCTTCTTTCGTTGGCGGAGCACGTTACATGATCCAAAACTACCACGACGCACTAGCCGTTTGCAAATGTTTAGGTTACCCTAATTTGTTTATAACTTTTACATGCAATTCTAAGTGGCGTGAAATTACGGATTACCTGAAGGAGGTTGGTCTGACTGCTGCCGATAGACCTGACATAATTTCACGCGTTTTCCACACAAAATTGGATAATCTCATGAGGGACATTAGGAAAAAAAATTTTGGAGAAACCGCTGCTGGTAAGTTTTTTAAATTTGATATTTTGAGGGCATTAGATTTTTTTTTTCTGAACGATTTGAGAAGTTTTAATATTTTTTATTCTAATTTTCATGTTTTCTTAAAATGTAGTTATTTACACTATTGAATTCCAAAAGCGTGGACTGCCCCATGCTCACATTCTGTTGTGGATCAAGAATTTCCCAAGTTCATCATCTGCAGAGAATATTGACAAGTATATTTCAGCTGAAATTCCAGATCCATTGCTTGATGAGGAGTACCATGGGGTTGTTTCTGAATTCATGATGCATGGTCCGTGTGTGGACTTGCAAATTTAAAATCTCCATGTATGAAAGGATCAACCTGCACCAAACATTATCCCAAGAAGTTTGTAGATCAAACTTCTGTAGATGAAGATGGATATGTCATCTATCGAAGAAGGGATAATGGAAGATTGGTATCAAAAGGAGGAATTGATCTTCACAACAGTTTTTCTATCTTTTATCACGTGATTTGTTTAAATCAAAGCATAAGGAAATTTTTCCAAATCTATTAATTTCTTCTATTTATACTTTCGCTTTCTTTGACAGGCATGTTGTACCCCATAATCGGAGACTTTTGGTAAAGTATCGAGCACATATAAATGTAGAGTGACATGGCCCGTTCAATCAAGTATTTGTTCAAATATGTGCACAAAGGAAATGACAGAGCCACCGCTTTTTTTTATAGGAATCACGCTCAAGGAAACGGGAGGCAAGACATTGACGAAATTCAGCAGTACTTAGATGCGCGATATATTTCAGCGTCCGAGGCTGTGTGGAGGTTATTTGCATATGAAATACATTTTAAGGAGCCCACTATTTTTAGGTTGACGATTCACCTGGAAGGTGAACAATTTGTTGTTTTTCAAGACGGAGAGACGGTTGATGAGGTGATGGAGAAATCATCTTCCAACGAAACAATTTTTACAGCATGGATGACTGCGAACCGAGATTATGAACAAGGTAGAGAATTGACATATGCTGAATTTCCATCTCACTTTGTATGGCACCCTGACACGAGAACTTGGACACCTAGGAAAAAGGGTACAGCTCTTGGAAGATTGTCTTATGTCCACCCAGCACTTGGGGATGTATATTACATGCGTCTACTCTTAAATTTTGTTCGCGGCTGCACTTCTTATGAGGATATTAAAAAGTTCAATGGTGTTCAGTACGATACATTTCAGAATGCATGCTACGCTCGCGGTTTGCTTGAGGACGATCAAGAATATATCGACGCTATATTGGAAGCTGCAGAATGGGGATTAGGGCCAACGCTAAGATCATTGTTTGTGAATCTCCTGACTTCATGCTCAATAATTCGGCCTGTTAATGTTTGGGAAAAATGTCATCATAAATTGAAAGAAGGCCTTCTCGAAAAGTACAGAACAAGGTTCAGGAGACCAGGTAATTATATATATTTTAAATTTCTGGAATCTAACTTTATTGCATTGTAATTTTCATTAAACTTATGTATGAATCTACTTTGTGTACAGCTCTGATTTTAACAGAGGATCAGCTAAAAAATATGTGCTTGAACGAAATTGAATCCATGTTACAGTCAAAGGGAAAATCTTTAAAAGATTATCCTGGAATTCCATTTCATGAAGATGTTGATATGTCGTTCCTTGGAAACTCTCTGTTAGCAAACGAGTTGAGTTACGATCGCGATGAACTTGCAGAATTTTATAGAAAATCCTTCGCTATGTTGAATGATCAGCAATTGCTTGCTTTCAATTCCATCATGGAAGCTGTAAGAATTGGAACAGGCCAGGTATTTTTTCTGTATGGCTACGGTGGAACCGGAAAGACATTTGTATGGAAAACAATTTCTGCTGCAATTCGTTCAAGAGGAGATATAGTGTTTAACGTCGCTTCGAGTGGAATTGCTTCTTTGCTCTTGCCTGGTGGAAGGACAGCTCATTCTAAATTTCATATTCCCTTGGTATTGACTGAAAACGCAACATGTAACATAGAAACCGATAGTGACACTGCAGAATTAATATCAAGAGCTGTTCTTATTATATGGGATGAAGCTCCAATGATGCACAGGTAACGTAATCGCTATTCTTAACAGCTTCATCATTTATTAATACTCTTGGCTCGATATTTAAATCATCGCAGAATGATTTCTTTTGGAGTTTGATATATTTGGAAAAAATTTACGTTTTTTAGATTTTGTTTTTCCTCTAACACCTTTATTTATAACACAGGAACTGTTTTGAAGCTTTGGATAGAACAGTTCGAGATGTTATGAAACGCGACAATCCAGCGTCTACTCATATTCATTTTGGAGGGAAGGTTGTAGTCTTTGGAGGCGACTTCCGTCAAATTCTTCCTGTGATTCAAAAAGGAACGCGTCAGGAAATTGTTCATGCAACTATCAATTCATCTCCAATTTGGAATAACTGCAAGATTTTGAGATTAACCAAGAATATGAGATTGGAAAATGTAGATGAAGGAACTGATGTCTCTGCTTTAAGACGATTTGCAGATTGGATGACAGAAATTGGAGATGGGACTTTGGGAGATGTTAATGATGGAGAGGCCACTATTGAAATTCCAAATGATCTTATCATATCCAACTCTGCCGACCACATCGGTTCGATCGTTGATGCCATTTTTCCTGATTTTCAACAGCATATTGGAGACCTCTCTTTCTTGCATGGTCGCGCTATTTTAGCTCCTACATTAGAAGAAGTCGAAGCAATTAATGAGTATATGGTTTCCTTGCATTCAACAGAAGAGAAGGTTTATCTTAGTGCGGATACTATTGATTTAGCGGATAAAGGAACTACGATGTTCGATCAAATGCATTCTCCAGAATATTTAAATTCAATAAAATGTTCTGGATTGCCGAACCATGTTCTTAAGCTAAAGGTTAGTTCTCTATCTATGAAAATTATTGTTCATTAATTATTCATTATTGTTGTTTAAATATCATTTAAAGTAAAATTCATTTTTGCTGTATAAATAGTATTTATAAAATTTGTCATTCATGTGCATAATATTAAGATTTTCTATGTATATGTACTATAATTTTTAAAATTTTACATTGAGCATTTCAAAATTATTATTTAGTATAAAATCTTAATTTTAAAAAATACTTGGAAATTAAAATAAATGCACTTTTTTTATGAATGCTTTACTTACTTTCATGCAATGTTTTGTAGGTTGGAGTTCCTATTATGTTGTTAAGAAATATCGACCACACCGCCAGATTATGTAACGGGACTCGATTGGTTGTGACCAAGTTGGGAAACTACGTTATTGAAGCAAAGGTTTTAGGAGGGGAACAACAAGACGAAATCGTATACATTCCAAGGATGGCGCTTTCTCCTTCAGATTCAAAATTACCATTTCGATTTCAACGTCGACAATTCCCAATTATGATTTCGTATGGTATGACCATAAACAAAAGTCAAGGGTAGTCTTTGTCAAAAGTGGGGATTCTATTGAGAAAGCCTGTTTTCACACATGGGCAATTGTATGTCGCAATTTCAAGGGTCACTAACAGGGCAGGTTTGAAATTCTTAATATGTGACGAAAATGGAAACCTGACAAATAAAACTAGAAATGTTGTGTACAGGGAGGTTTTTAGAAATTTACAGTAAATTTAAATTGTACTTATATTTTTTTTTCTATGTTTTGGAACTCTAAAAGTTTGAGTTTGTTTATTTTTTAAATCAAAAAAATTATTGTACTTATACAAAAAATTATGGATACATACTTAAATTAAAATTTAAATAAATCCGGTAAGTGTTTTGAGAAAAACCTTCAACGCACGGGCAGAACAAACTAGTTAAATTTAAAAATAATTGAATTAGAATTGAGTGAAATTAAATCTAAAATAACATGTCCAATTCCTTAAGAGTTGAGATTTAATAAATTTGTTACGAAATACTACAAGTCTTCTAGAAGATTAATTTATTTTGAATAAAGGGATTCAAAATCAAGTTGGCTTCTTGCAACGGATTGTATTGAAATCAACGTGACTTGTAATTAAAATCTAGTAAATTTAAGGACTTGATAATTTTAAATTACACAATTTATTTACTTACGAATCAAACTACGTGCTAACAAAAGTATAAATTTACAAATGTGTGTTATACTCCGTACTTATATAACATTAACAAACACGAAAATTATATATAAAAAATGTTATTCTACTTATTTTCACTAACCAAAAATTAAAAATAAGAATGTCTTTTTAATTCAAAAATTAAAATAACTGTAAATAAATTTTAAAAATTAAATTAAATATTAAAAGTCAAATTGTATTTTAAATATTAAAGTACGTAGTAATATTTAATTTAAATATACGTACTACGAAATTTTGTTTTTGAATGGCGGATTAATTAATTTGAATTTGTTATTATGGAACTAAATAAATAATAAAACTGAATCATTTTGTCCCACTATTACAATTATCTAACTTTAATAATAAAAAGGTTGAAGTAAACCGTAAACTTAATCTACTTTTGGTCAAAAGCCCTTCACATGCACTGAATCACTGATGCACACCACAATCTCCGAGCGATCTCACTTTAGCTAAAAGCCTAAAAACATCATTTTTAAAATAAAAAAGTTTGAAGAGGTAATAAATCTAATACAGTAAATAGTGTATATACCTCTGATCTCGTAAGATCCTATCAACAACCCTTTTTAACACCTTGCAAGTTGCAAGTGTATCGAAAGAGAGACGTTTTGTTTTAAGTGCATACGTTAAGAAAAAAATTGTAAAATGCATTGAATAATTGATTCAAAAATATCCACACCACATGCATTTATCCGAATCTATCGTCACCTCACACGTCATCACATCACATGTCACAATATATAAACAAGTGTCACGAACCACTTCTTCATATTCCCCACATTCTTAATTTCTTTACTCTCACAATCCTTAGTCTAAATAATAATTCCAAAAACTCCGAACCCACCAATGGGCGATCGACACGTGCTCCTGGTGACATTCCCGGCGCAAGGCCACATCAACCCGTCCCTCCAATTCGCCAAACGCCTAGTCGCCGTGGGCATCAACGTCACCTTCGCCACCAGCGTCTTCGCCCGCCGCCGCATGGCGGACCCCACACTCCCAACCGGCTTAACCCTCTCGTCGTTTTCCGACGGGTACGACGACGGCTTCAAGCTCACCTCCGACGACCCCTCCAACTACATGACCGCAATACGAACAAAAGGCTCCAAGGCCCTGCACGACATCATCGCCGAGGCCCACGCGCGGGGCCGCCCCGTCACGCGCGTGGTCTACACGCTCCTCCTCCCGTGGGCCGCTGACGTGGCGCGCGAGCGCCGCCTCCCCTGCGCCCTCCTCTGGATCCAGCCGGCCACCGTCATGGCCATTTACTACCACTACTTCCACGGCTTCGACGGCCAGATCGTCTCGATCGGCTCGAACGAGAAAATCGAGTTCCCCGGAATCCCGTCAACGTCGTTCGCCGAGCGCGACCTCCCGTCGTTCCTCCTCCCGTCGAGCGACAAAGCGTACGGGTTCACGGTCACTGCTTTCAAGGAGCAGTTCGACTTGCTCGATTCGGAGAAGAAAAAACCGAAGGTGCTGGTCAACACGTTCGACGCTTTGGAGGCGGACGGGCTGAAAGCGATCGGCGAGTACGAGATGATCGGGATCGGGCCGTTGATCCCGTCGGCCTTCTTGGATAATCGAGATCCGTCCGATAAGTCGTTCGGGGGCGACTTGTTTCGAGGGTCGGGCGATTGCAAGGAGTGGTTGGATTCGAAGGAGGAGAAGTCGGTTGTTTACGTGTCGTTCGGAAGCCTTTTGAGTCTTCCGAAGGCGCAAATGGAGGAGATTGGGAAAGGGCTTCGAGAGTCGGGAAGGCCGTTTCTGTGGGTGATACGAGCAACGGATGAGGACGACTCGAATAAGCTCAATTTGATAGAGGAGCTGATTGATGAAGAAAAGGGAAAGATTGTGGAGTGGTGTTCTCAGCTTGAGGTTTTGACTCACCGTTCGTTGGGGTGTTTCGTTACGCATTGCGGGTGGAATTCGACGCTTGAGAGTATATCGTGTGGGGTGCCGGTTGTGGCCTTTCCGCATTGGACGGATCAAGGGACTAACGCGAAGTTGATAGAGGATGTTTGGAGGAGTGGAGTGAGAGTGAGAGCTGATGGAGATGGGATGGTTGAGAGTGGTGAGATAAAGAGGTGCATTGAGGAAGTGATGGATGGTGGAGAAAGGAGTAGAGAGTTCAGAGAGAGTGCTGGGAAATGGAAGGCTTTGGCTGCTGAGGCTATGGGGGAGAATGGATCTTCCAATAGGAATTTGAAAGCGTTTCTTGAACAAGTTGAGACTTGAGATTGATTGATAGTATAGTATTGGTTTTCTACTTTTCTTATGTTCATTTCCTTAATTAATTAGGTAATGTATTTCAAGCTTTTGGATTTCTCTATTAGTCATCAACCCATCTTTTAAATTTATTTTAGACTCTCATACTATCATTCATTGCATGATCAAAGTAAATGTGCAACAAATGAGCATCCACAAGACAATTTTAACACACTTCTTTTCGTTGTGACTTGTGAGTCGGAGACAAATCCATTTCAATCTTACCAATGATCGACTCTCGAGAGCAAAATCATATAATATTCATCCTTCATGCTCACCTTAAATATTTTAAATATTTTACAATTACTTTTTACATTTTAATTTAAAAAAATATTTTTATTAATTATTTTTTAATAATGAAAACTCAAAATATAATAATTATCCCGTAAACCCGAACAATGTTCATAGAGTAAATTCTAAGCAGGAGTCGAGTTATCCTCCTTCGAATCCATCCGACCGTCCAAAAACGCCGACGGGATCAACAAACAGGTGTATATAGCTATAAGATGACGAAGACGATGTGTTTGTGTATATTACAGGTTGTCGAATTACGCCGACGGGATCAACAAACAGGTGTCGAATTAATTAGGCACCTGTTTGTTTCGTCATCTTATAGCTTCCTCTGTTTCGTCATCTTACAGGTGCCTAATTCGACAAGCTTATAGATGACCAAGACGATGTGTTTGTTCGAGATTGGAGTCTGGAAATCGTTCGGTTAACAATATATACCAACTCTGTATTGTGTTAAAATTCTTCTGTTAGATGCAATAAAATGTGTATATGCGTACAAGAATAGAAAATAGAAACTGTATGTTAAAATATGACTCGAATCCGTAGGAATTTTGTTTCCTTATTTAGGTAAATTAGAATTATATTTAATATAATATAATTCTATTCCTTATGGATTTAGGAGTCATATATTAGGAAAAGGGTTTATTCTTATTCCTATTGGTTACCTAGTTTATGGGTTTTCTACACCTATAAATAGGGATCTCCATAGACATAATTATTTGTGTAGAACACGAGTTAACACACCATCATAGAGAGAGATAATATTGTGTGAGATTAGAGGGTTTTAGAGTGTATATCAATCCTTGTAATCATCGACAATATTATAGTAAAAGTTCTCGTCGTTCCTCCCGTGGTTTTTCCCGATTTGGGTTTTCACGTAAATTCCTTGTCTTCTTTTCTTGTCTCCTTCTTTATTTATTGTTGAGTTATATTCGGGGTTCCGCATATTGTTCGTACTATACATCGTCGTTTTACAACAAGTGGTATCAGAGCTAAGGTTTCGATGGCGAGCGTGAGGTACGATCTACCGAATTTAAGTCTCAACACGAGGTTTCCTATTTGGCAATACAAGATGAGGTTAGTCCTCAGATCTCTTAAGCAAGAGATTGTTCTACTTGGTATTGACAACAAGCCGAAAGATATGAAGCATGACGAGTGGGTGGAGCTCGATCAGATGGCTATGGCGACCATAGGGCTTCATGTTTCGGATTCGTTGACTGAGGAAACGACGGAGGCAAAGACCGCAAAGGAATTATGGGAGTTGTTGGAATCGATGTGCGTTGAGAAAACGGTGTCCAGCAAGCATCACTTGAAGAGAAGTCTCTACTTCCTCAAGATGGCGGAGGGGTCGTCGATTCAAGACCATGTAGCGAGATTCAAGGAGCGTGTAGCTGACCTTGGGAAAATTGGCGTGAAGATCGAAGATGATGATCTTGCGTTTTGGATGTTATGCTCGCTACCCCCCTCCATGGCGGCTTTTCGGGACACGCTTCTCTATGGACGAGATAGTCTCACGTTTAAAGACGTAACTTCGGCTCTCTCGTCAAGGGAAAACGTACAAAGGATGGAGTCCAACAAGGATGGTGTGCCCGATGTGGGTGAAGGACTTAGCGTCCAAAAGAAGTACCGTGATAAAGGGAGCGACTCGGGGAATTCGAAGTCGCGACACGGGAATAAGGTGTGTTTCTATTGCAAGAAGAAGGGACACATAAAGTCGGAGTGCTACGCGTTGAAGAATAGGGAGAGCAACAACAATAATTCCGGTAATCGAAATTCCGGTGACGTTGGATTAGTAGATGGGAATTTCTATGGAGAACTACTAATGGCTCTAGGCGAGAACTCCAACTTGTGTGATGATTGGATCTTAGACTCGGGTTGCTCGTTTCATATGTATCCGGACCGGTCGTTGTTCGAGACTTATGAATCCTTGGAGCATGGTGCGGTGTTCATGGCTAATGACACCTCGTGCAAGGTCGAAGGGATTGGGAATATCCGATTGAAGATGTTCGATGGCACGGTGCGCACGCTAGGCGAGGTAAGACATGTCCCTGATTTGAAGAGGAATTTGATTTCCTTGAGTACCCTTGATATGAAGGGCTACAAACTCACTTGTAAAGGTGGAGTTTTAAGGGTTACCAAAGGTGGTTTGGTAATATTGCGGGGAAAGAGAAAGGCGAGTCGCCTTTATGTCCTCGATGGAAGCTCGGCGAAGGAAGTAACCGAGGTTGATAAAAACTACACCGGAGAAGGTGGAGTTTATGAGGCTACCGAAGAGGCTTTGGTAGTGTTGGGAGGAGAAGAAAAGGCGAGACGACCTTATGTCCTCCAAGAAGGCACGGTGAAGGAAGTAACCGGGGCCGAAACCCGACTCTTGGTAGAAGAGTCTATCCGGCTTAGAGGCGCGCAACCAAGTAAGGCCGGAGTGACCAAGCTCATTGAAGATAAAGCGGTGAACGAAGTAACCGTGGAAAAAACTAGGCTCTCGGATGAAGAGTCTACACGACTAGACCATGTGCGGCTTGGGCATGTGAGGAAAGTCGACAAGAAGGATCGAGTGTTTCTCGATCTATGGAGTGTTTCTAAACCTGGTGAGCCATGTGCGCTTGGAAAGCGGTCGAGAGGGTATATCTCGAATTGGGCTCACAATTCGAAGAAGACACTCAGGTATGTACGTTCCGATTCATGGGGACCTTTGAAGGTCCAATCTTCTAGGAACTAGGCCCGTTGGGGCATTTGGAGGAAGACGAGGGACGAGACTATTGAGGGCGATGTGATTTCGCTTTATGGTTTGATGTGCGATGAGATTTCGCATGCGCGATGGGATTTCGCGGTTTCTCGTCAAGGTGGAGATTGTTAAAATATGACTCGAATCCGTAGGAATTTTGTTTCCTTATTTAGGTAAATTAGAATTATATTTAATATAATATAATTCTATTCCTTATGGATTTAGGAGTCATATATTAGGAAAATGGTTTATTCCTATTCCTATTGGTTACCTAGTTTATGGGTTTTCTACACATATAAATAGGGATCTCCATAGACATAATTATTTGTGTAGAACACGAGTTAACACACCATCATAGAGAGAGATAATATTGTGTGAGATTAGAGGGTTTTAGAGTGTATATCAATCCTTGTAATCATCGACAATATTATAGTAAAAGTTCTCGTCGTTCCTCCCGTGGTTTTTCCCGATTTGGGTTTCCACGTAAATTTCTTGTCTTCTTTTCTTGCCTTCTTTATTTATTGTTGAGTTATATTCGGGGTTCCGCATATTGTTCGTACTATACATCGTCGTTTTACAACACTGTAAATCTTATTACGAGACGAATAAAGTACTGTATAATTTTGCTCGGCGAATGGTTTGTTAACTTATTGCTCGACGAATTGTTTGACCTCGCTTGGTCGCATGTCCGAGCGTCTACTCGGACTTGCCCAACTTGTCTTGATAATGAGCTGTGTCCACGTGTGATGCTCTTTGTGGTCGATGACAAGTCATTGGGTGAAGTCAGATATATTAAGCATACAACAACCGGACTGCACTTTGAATTTCTTTAAATTAAGAGCAGTAATTGGAATATTATCGAAACCAAAGGACCGTAATGAAAATAAAAAAGCCATTTTTATTATTTGCGTTCCGCCCCAGCAAAAACTCCATAAATTTCTCATTTTCCTCTGCACTTTTCTCCCAAGAGTAAATGTTAAAAAATGCACGAAATGAGATAACCATACATCTTATTTGAACTACAAGATAAAATAAAAGTTATTTACACTAAATGACTGAAATACCCTTATATTTATTTATTACTATTTCCTTGCCCACACAAGAAGACAAATATTCTCTTTCCAAACCATTCAATTATTTCATGTATTATCAAATTGGTTCGACAACGATTTTTAAAAAATATATAAGTCAGAGTGCAAAGTCGAATGAAAATACTTGTGTCTTAAAATACTTCCAAATTACTAAAAGTCGAATGTATAAATATGAAGGCGAATGTGAATTAAAATACTTGTGTCTTAAAATACTTCCAAATTACTAAAAATCGAATTTATAAATATGAAGGCGAATGTATAACAGGAATAAAAGTGCATTAATTTTGAATCAATTTATTACACATTATATTTAAAAAATGTTTAATTAATTAAATAAGAACAATAATTGTGTGTGAATTAATGAGTAGAAGGATAATTAATAAAATTAGTGTGAACTCAAAAGTCCAATTCGAGATTTCGTATTGATATTTCAAGAAAAAACATTTGTAACATCGCCGGAACACCTCCCTCGCCGAAGAGACCCGTCGCAAGTGAATCATGGCCCAATAAGACCGGAGTTGCTGCCCTCCATCAATAAAGTCGCTCAAATTTCTTCTTTTTAATCCAGAGAGCGAGAGATAGAGAGAGGGAGGAAGTGAAACTCAAATTTCTTCTTCTTAATCCAGAGAGAGAGATAGAGAGAGGGAGGAAGTGAACGGGGGCTTTGTTGTCTAATTTGGCAGACAAGGCGACGTGCAGCGCCATCATCAAGCGAGATTTGGTTGCATACGACGGCGAAGCTTTGAAGAACGAGCGCCAGATCTGAGATGCACTGGTTGAGATTTGGTTGCATACGACGGCGAAGCTTTGAAGAACGAGCGCCAGATCTGAGATGCATTGGTTGAGATTTGGTTGCATACGACGGCGAAGCTTTGAAGAACGAGCGCCAGATCTGAGATGCACTGGTTGCGAAGATGAGAGTAGACCGACTCAGATCTAAAAAAAAATTAGGTTACAATTTAAAAGTGAGAAGTAGGCGGATATGACTATTTATACTAAAAATTAGGTTAAATTTTTTTGTCTCGATTTAGTTTTGTCGAAAGTATATTTTTGAGATTTCTTGTCGAATCTCGATTTGGCTTGTCGAATCTCGATTGTATGGTTATGGATCTGACGAATGTGTGATTCGTCGCGGCGAATGTGGATTCGCCCACATCCGAATGTGCGTCGAATGTTCATGTCGAATGTAATTCGATATGTTGAATGTGTGTCGAATGTGGATGCATGTCGAATTTTTGTGTCGAATGTGATTCGACATGTCAAATTACATGTCGAACATATGTGTCGAATGTGTATGTCGAATGTGTGTGTCGAATCACATGTCGAATATGTGTGTCGAATGTGTGTGTCGAATGTGATTCGACATGTCGAATCACATGTCGAATATGTGTGTCGAATGTGTGTGTCGAATGTGATTCAACCTGTGGAATGTAATGGAGGGTATTTTAGGTAATTCACTGCTTTTGTGTGTAAAAAACCGGTTTTTTTATGTCCTAGTACAAATAAGATGTATCACTATCCCGTACTTTTATTTTTCTCTCTTTCTCCTAACATAGATTGTATACCATCGCCGAAAATTTCTGATTTTTCCTGGAAAAATGACGAGTTTTTAGGAACTGCGACCAGACCCCGTTCCGCAAGCGAGCCCGATCCCGGAAACCGGGATCTTGCTATTTAGTAGCCGTCGATGTTTCCATCTCCGATGATGATCTCGTAGCGAAACTCACTCACAATCAGAAGAGCGACGAAGATACTGAAAATGGGGAAACCCCCGTAAAGCCGTTGGTCCTCACGATCTCAGCCTATCAGGATGGAATTATGAGGCTAAAGATCGACGAGGACCAGAGCTTGGGCCCGCGCAAGAAAAGATTCGAGGTGCCCGATGTGATAGTGCTGGAGTTTTCGAATAAAAAGCTGTGGCTACAGAGTTTTCGTCCGTCGTTTATCTTTCGGATGGGTACGAAGGTGTGATTCGGCACGAACCCTTTGAGGTTTTAGTGAGGGAGAGTGGTGAGAATGGGAAAACAGTGCTCTCCTTGAACTCGCGAGGCTTATTCGATTTCGAGCAGCTGAGGGAGAAGAAGGGGGAAAACGAAGAGTGGGAGGAGAGGTTTAGGAGCCATACGGATAAAAGGCCTTACGGTCCTCAGAGCATTAGCTTTGACGTGTCGTTCTATGATTCCGATTTCGTCTCTGGTATCCCGGAGCACGCCACCTGTTTAGACTTGAAGCCCACTAGAGGACCTGGGGTAGAACATTCAGAGCCCTACAGGCTTTTCAATCTCGATGTCTTCGAGTATGACCACAGCTCACCTTTTGGGCTGTATGGATCCATACCTTTTATGATTTCACACGGGAAATCGCGTGGGAGCTCTGGCAGATTGATGTCTTGGAGCCCGGTTGGAATAATGAGTCCTCGTCCATCCTGAGGCTTCCCTCTGATCAGAAGAGGGTCGATACCTTGTGGATGAGTGAGGCTGGTGTGGTCGACGCCTTCTTTTTTATGGGGCCTAGCCCAAAGGACGTGGTTAGGCAGTATACTAGTGTAACTGGGACATCGGCCCTACCACAGCTGTTTGCCACTGCATACCATCAGTGTAGGTGGAATTATAGGGACGAAGAGGATGTGTACAATGTAGACTCTAAATTCGACGAGCATGACATTCCGTACGATGTTCTGTGGCTTGATATCGAGCATACAGTTGGGAAGAAGTATTTCACATGGGACCGGGTGCTGTTCCCGAATCCAGAAGAAATGCAGAGGAAGTTAGCTTCTAAGGGGAGACGTATGGTTACTATAGTGGATCCTCACATCAAGCGGGACGACTCTTATTACATACATAAGGAGGCCTCCGAGAAAGGACATTACGTGAAGGATGCGTCTGGGAATGATTTTGATGGATGGTGCTGGCCTGGATCGTCTTCGTATTTGGATATGGTGAATCCAGAGATCAGGGCATGGTGGGCCGAGAAGTTTTCGTATGAGAATTATGTTGGTTCAACTCCATCTCTCTACATTTGGAATGATATGAATGAACCATCTGTCTTCAACGGTCCTGAGGTAAATCTTTGATAGTGAATCTCTACTGTTGTATGTTGCTTATATTGCTTCTAGCTTGTCTTAATCATGGATTGTTCACACTTCAATCGTTTTTCTTCTCCATGTTGACAAAGTGATGATCACAAATATTGTACCGTAATAGTCTATCTAGTCTGTAGGAGTTTGTTAACTAATTAGCCTGACTAGTGTTAAGGCAATAGCCAACTAGCTTTCGTAGTGCTAACATACAAAGCTGAGGTAAGCTGATATTGATTATGGTGTGTAACAGGAAAATTAATTTCTTCATTATGTTCATTATAAACCTTCTAGTAATTGAGGCACCGGAGGAAATGCTCATAAGCCCTAGAGTTCTTACGGTTGTCAGAATATCCGTGAAGATTGTGCTTAAATTACAACAGATAATCATCCTATATATATTAGAGCTATATATATTAACTACAATAGTTAAAGGTTGGCTAGTTCATATTCTCCAACCACCAGGTTTTTTGGCATTTATGAACATTATAGTATCATTTTGTCTAGTAATTTCATTGAGGATTATCTTGTTCATCTGTTAGTGAATTACAATATCATGAAACCAAATATTTAGGAATCAGCTTTAGCAGGATGAATCGTGTTTTCCTTTGATTTTTCAAGGATGAAAATATATTTGTTATTAACTAACGTAGACACTTGAACAAATCTGGATTCCTTTTTCCATATTAACGATATAACAGTGAAGCTAAGAAGCAATCAAGTACTGAAGTAAAGTTATTCACAAAACTTTTATGCAATATTGGAACGATCCATATTGACTGGATTATATTTTAAAGGCAAATAGTGGCACCGCAAGATGAAGTCGTGCAGTGTCAAGTTCATATAGCAGCGATAATTGATTTGGTTCGAGACACCTGGGCCAAGGCACATACCTGAATTTTCAAGAGATGTTGACCTGACCCCAAATTAAGTATCAAAGTTTCTTTAAGAGTGTAGTCTATGTAGAATATATGGATTTTACTTTGTGGTTTGCTTGATCCAATATCCTTCAATTACAAAGGCTAATTTGTCTTCCATCAGGTTTCAATGCCCAGAGACGCTTTACATTATGGAGATGTTGAGCACAGAGAGGTGCACAATGCTTATGGCTACTATTTTCACATGGCTACTGCAGATGGGCTAGTTAAGCGCGAGGGCGGAAAAGACCGACCTTTTGTTTTGTCAAGAGTCTTTTTCCCTGGAAGTCAAAGGTATGGGGCTATTTGGACAGGAGATAACACAGCTGAATGGGAACATTTAAGGGTTTCCGTCCCAATGATCTTGACACTTGGTCTTACAGGGATTTCGTTTTCTGGTGAGTAAAATTTATATTCTCTCACAATGCTATTGATAGGTACATATATATGACTCTTTACATTTCAACGGAATTTATATGTGTACTTCATAGGTGCTGTTGTTGGTGGATTTTTTGGAAACCTGATACTGAGTTGTTTGTTCGGTAGTATCAGCTGGGCGCCTATTATCCATTCTTCAGAGGACATGCACATCATGATACCAAAAGACGCGAACCTTGGTTATTTGGGTATGATATTTTCGTTTCACCTTTGGAATCGGATACTGGTTGTGGCAAAAGCTGAACAACTGTATGTGCGTGTCACTTTAGTCTGTGATTCTGAGTGAATGTTATTTGGTATTATTACTTGCATCTTCATTCTTCACAACTAAAAGCTAAGAGCTGTTCAACACAATTAAAGGCCTTTTGTTATAGGCTAAAAGTACTGCCCTTCTTTGACTGTTCTTTATTTTATTTATTGTCTGATTTGTATATTGAGGTCCCTTTGCTTTGGTATTTTTTTTTTTCTCGTCACCAATTCTGATCTTACTCATATAAAGCCTTATAAAGTCATTTGTTCTGTGGCTATACTAATTCCCTTTCTTTGTTCTGTGTTTGTCATTTACTTTTGATCTGAGTCTGTCCTTAAGATTTGCATTGGTTACAGAGAACGAAATACAGAACTCATGAGGGTTCTATAAACTTACCAAGTTTATAGATATCATATCAAAACTAATAATAAATACCTTAATCAAGAATGTCACATGTCTGAAATTTTATTGGCGGTGTAAAAAATCATCTTTACACCTGTAAATGTAGGTCTTATAAAAAAATGTAGCGTCTTCTAAAAAAATACCAAACCTTGATAGGTTTGTATAATATTTTCTAAAAATTATATACGCACTTAGAGTCCAAAAAAATATCAAACCTTCGGTAGTTTGTATAATATTTTCTAAAAATTATATACATACTTAGAGCCTGTTTTGCGGAGCTTATAAGCTCCTTAAAACAGCTTATAAGCTGTTTAAGAGCTTATAACAGCTTATAAGCTGTTTAAGAGCTTATAAGCTCCTAAAATTTGTTTGGTAAACATTTAGAAAAAGGTCTTAAAAAACTTAAAAATAAGCTGTTTAACAGCTTATAAGCTGTTTAAAAAAAAGTAAGGGGTGAGGTACTTTTTTTTAAACAGCTTATAAGCTCTTGTAACTTAAACAATAAAAGACCAAAATACCCTTAAAATTTTTACTTTTTATATATATACAAAAATTCCAAATTTATTATTTAGTTTATATAATTATTTTTAATTATTTTTTTTCATGTATAACAATTTATTTTTGATAATTTTATTTATATAAGATCTTAAATTGCCAAACAAATTAACATCTTATAAGTTTATATATCTATTTTATCCAAACGGTTTAACAACTTATTTATTAAATAAGACATAACAGCTTATCAGCTATTAAAACAACTTATAAGACGTAACATCTTATAAGCTATTTTAAATAAGCTCGCCCAAACGGGCTCTTAGAGTCTATTTGGATGAGCTTATAAGCTCCTTAAAACATGTTATAAGCTATTATGAGCTTATAAACTCTTAAAATTTGTTTGCTAACATTTAAAAAAAAAATGTTAAAAAACTTAAAAATAAGCTGTTAAAAAAAAGGGTGAGATACTTTTTTTCAAATAGCTTATAAGTTGTTTTAACTTAAACAATAAAAAACCAAAATACCATTAATCTTATTATCTTTTATATATATACAAAAATTCCAAATTTATTATTTAGTTAATATAATTATTTTTAAAATATTTTTTTATATATAAAAATTTATTTTTAGTAATTTTATTTATATAAGATTTTAAATTATCAAACAAATGATCTTATAAGTTTATATATCTATGTTAACCAAACGGTTTAACTTAAAACAACTTATATAAGAAGTAACATCTGATAAGCTCTTTTAAGTAAGTTCTCTTAGAGCGTGTTTGACTGAACTTATAAGCTCTTTAAAACTTTTTATAAACTGTTAATTTGTTTGGTAAAGTTTAAAAAAAGATCTTAATTTTGTTTAACAGCTTATAAGCGTTTAAAAAAAGTAAGAGAATGTACTTTTTTATAGACTTTATAAGCTCTTACAACTTAAATAATAAAAGACCAAATTACCATTAAATTTATTATCTTTTATATGTATAGAAAAATTTCAAATTTATTATTTAGTTAATATAATTTTTTTTTTCATATATAAAATTTATTTTTGTTAATTTTATTTATATAGGATCTTAAATTGTCAAACAAATTAACATGTTATAAGTTTATATATCTATTTTATCTAAAGAGTTTAATATATAATATATATAATCAAATATTTATGTACTTGTTATATATTAACTTGTATATAATTCAATCACTCAAGTACAAATGTGTACTTACCGTATATACTCCATAAATTATATGGACATAAATTTTTTTGTTATATATAATTAATTTTCTAAATGTAGAAAATATTAAATTAAATTCTTTACCTTCCTTTTATTATCTATAAAAAAGTATAAAACGTCATTAAGTTAATTTATAAAACATAATTTACAGCACATAAAAAATCTTGTTTCAATGGCTGCGGTCTTGTGCATGTTTCTGATTTGGATATTTCAATTCACATCCCAATCCCATGCCTTCTCCTCCGAAGCCTCGATAGCAGAAAAATACGATCAATGGATCGTAGAAAACGGGCGTACCTACGGCAGCGAAGCCGAAAAGAAGGAAAGGTACGATATATTTTACAAAAACGCTCTTCTGGTGGAAGCGTTCAACGCCAATGCTTCATCTCCGTACAAACTTGGTTTGAACAAGTTTGCGGATTTAAGGAACAATGAGCTTCCGAAAGGGAATTACGACATTAATAATAATATTATTGTTGATCATAATAATAATAATAATAATAACTCGTGGTCATCGTGGAAGTATGCGAATGTGAGGAAAGTTCCAACCAGGGCCGGCCCTGGGCATAGGCCCAGGGTGCGACGGCCTAGGGCCCCTATTTTTTAGGGGCACATTATTAAAAAAAATATATATATATATATATATATATATATATATATATTTTTGAAAATTAATATTAATATATATAATTCAAAACGCTTATCTCAATTATTTTATATTTTTAACATTAAAATTTTATTTTTTTTAATTTATTTATTTTTTAACAAAATCTTTTAGCAATTTTCAAATCTTATTAAGTAACATAAAAAAAGAATTCGCTGATCTTAATAATTAATTAAAAATAATTGTGTTCTATTTTTTTAATTATCAAAAATAATTAATTCTCAATTTTTTCTAATAATGTGCTTTATTGAGAATTATTTATTCGTTCTAAAATAGTAATTAAAAAAAATAGAACAAATTATTGAGAAAAAAATTGAGAATTAATTAGAGAATTTTTTATATTTTTTTCCAAGTTTTGTCTTTAAATTTTTTAAAACTTTTATTAATTTTAAGATTTTAGTTTTTGTAATTGTTAATTTTAGTTTTTTTTCATATTATTGTACTAAAATTACATCATTCTTTTGATAAATTTGTTCAAAAATATAAAATTTTAAATGAATAATTTTTTTTAATAATTAATGTGGGGCCCGTTTATGATATTTTGCCTAAGGCCCCTCTAAACTCAGGAACGGGCCTGGTTCCAACGAGCCTCGACTGGAGGACCAAAGGAGCTGTTACTGGCGTAAAAAATCAACGTCAATGTGGTAATTAGTGTACGTAATTATGATTTTTATTGAAGTACAGTAATAATTATGGATTAATAATGAATATTATAATTTATTAATACATACGTACATGCATGCAGGTTCTTGTTGGGCCTTTGTGACAGTTGCGGCTATAGAAAGCATCCACAAAATAGTTAGGGGTAATTTGGTTTCGCTCTCCGAACAACAACTTATCGATTGCAACAAGTCTTTCATCAACAAGGGCTGTAAAGGTGGATCTATAAGGAGAGCGTTTGAGTACATGATGCATCACGGTGGTGGCGGTCTCACTACAGAATCAAATTACCCGTACACGGCCTCTGATGGCGGAACTTGTCAGGCTACCGCCCACTCTGCAGCTGCCAGAATCACGGGGTACGGAGTTGTCCCTCCCAACAACGAGCGGGCGATGTTGCAAGCCGTGGCTAATCAACCGGTAACTGTAGCGATGTCTAATAACGGTATTCATTTGTACTTGGGTGGAGTTTTTAACGGGGAATGCGGGACTGAATTGAACCACGGTCTTACCATAGTTGGGTACGGAGTGAGCAGCCAAGGAATCAAGTACTGGTTGGCTAAAAACTCGTGGGGCGAAAACTGGGGAGAGGGTGGATATATTAGGATGCAAAGGGATGTTGATGATCCACAAGGATTGTGTGGGATTGCGGTGGAACCATGTTACCCCATTATTAGATAATTTAAAATATATATATGTTGTTGATATAAACAACATATTCAATTTATAATAAAATCAAAAGGAATTTTTGATAAAGTATAATTCTTAATAATTGTTTAAAATTAAATAATTTATATTTGTCAATTGCATAAAAATAAAAACTAAAAAAGTATGGAGGCAGCGCATAGAGACCTACCGCATTAACGAGCTAACAAGCTAGCTCTCTGAACCACCAACCGTAACAAAAAGTACAAAACAACAGAAAAAAAAATATCTACCAAGCTATATGCCACACTCACTTCAGAGCCCGTATCCGTTGATGGTCCGGCTTATTCAGCCCTCTCACATTCCAACATAATGATAATTATATTTTTCTAATTAGAAATATATTGTAATTACCCAATTATCATTTTTAATTTAATTAATTATATGAGTAGTTTAGTAATTAACACTTATGACATATATCTATATGTTTAGTAATACTCTAATTAATAAAGAATAAAAATAATGATAAATCTTAAATTTTAAACCCAATTTAAGGAGGTACTAAATATAATTTAATAAAGTAATTTGTTTTTTCTAAACACTTGAAATTAATTTTAAATTTAATTAAAATGATTAGTATGTCATTAATGTGCCTTGTTTATGCCTTTTCATATAATTTCGAATTGTCATTTGAGTTGGAATTTGTCATTAATTGTGCCGCGTTACGATCCTGGATCCTGTGACCAGACAATGAACTTCGTAAAAAATTAATAAGTGGTATATGTTCTCGATCCTACGTGGGCAATCGATAAAGTCATAAGGTCGTCTATTGTGTGTTAAATGATTAGTCGATAATATTGTTTATTGCTATGAGCAATATAATATTGATCGATAATCATACTTACAGGGTAACACACGGACTTGATGATGTACTATGTAGCTTGTTAATTATATTGATTTAGAATCAATATTTACGTGGATTAATACATGCGTGAGAGTTTGTAATAGATAGGTTTTTTTTATTCAATATGTATTGTTCAACATGTAAGCTATGGATTTATCCATGTATCGGAGTTGGATTTCGAAGTCAAAGCGAAAACGAGAAGAAACGAAGTAAAATGAAGCAAAACGGGCGAAACCGGGGCTGTCAGAGAAAAACGACGACCGTCGTTTTGGTTTGGCGGGCGTCGTTTTGGAAACGACGACCGTCGAAATGCTGATTTATGGTCAGATTGGTTTTTTACCCTTTCAGCGGGCGCCGTTTTGGAAACGGCGACAGCCGGTGGTGTTCGGCGACCGCCGTTTGTGAAACGGCGGGCGCTGTTCGTGGTTTTTTTGGTACAAAATAGATTTGACCAAAATCGGCATAGTTGGGTACGGGGTGAGCGAAAATGGAATCAAGTACTGGTTGGCTAAAAACTCGTGGGGCGAAAACTGGGGAGAGGGTGGATATATTAGGATGCAAAGGGATGTTGCTAATCCACAAGGATTGTGTGGGATTGCTGTGGAACCATGTTACCCCATTATTAGATAATGTTGTTGATATAAACAACATATTCAATTTATAATAAAATCAAAAGGAATTTTTGATAAAGTATAATTCTTAATAATTGTTTAGAATTAAATAATTTATATTTTTCTGGTTAAAGATCAATTGCATAAAAATAAAAATTTAAAAAGTATGGGGGTTGTAGGAGATTCTCGTCAAGGTGGAGATTTGTTGAGTGGTGACTCGAATCCAATCGAAATAAAAGAAACGAGATTTAAATCGGATAGACGAAACGAGATGATCAACACGTAGCCGAAAAGGACGACGCGCGGTTGGTGCGCTGATTTGGGAATTAACGTGAATGTTTCTTGCGTTATTGAGAGCATTAATTTGAGAGATCGATATTATTGAGAACATCGTTTTGTGAAAGCGTTTCTATTGAGAGAGAGTTTCGTGAGATAAATCTATTGAGAGATCTATATTTGTAACCCCATTGATTCGATTATAGTGATATTTTCTCCTCCTCCCGTGGTTTTTTCCTATTTTGGGTTTTCACGTAAATTCGTGTTCAATCTTTTATATCGTTTTCTTTTCCCCATCTATTTTATATTTCAAGTTATTTTGTGTGGAGTAATTTTGGGAGCCGAAATTACAACAGCTGTTGAGGCTACGGGGGAGTATGGATCTTCCAATATGAATTTGAAAGCGTTTCTTGAACAAGTCTGCTGAGGCTACGGGGGAGTATGGATCGGGGGAGTATGGATCTTCCAATAGGAATTTGAAAGCGTTTCTTGAACAAGTTGAGACTTGAGATTGATTGATAGTAGTATTGGTTTTCTACTTTTCTTATGTATGTTCATTTCCTTGATTAGGTAATGTATTTCAAGCCCACAGTACATTTCCTTCTCATAATTCATCGCATCATCAAATTAAACGTGTAACAATGATAGCCCACAGTACAATTTTAAATATCGATTTCTCTATTAGACTATTAGTCAACCTTAATAGTGATCGACCCCTAACCAAGCAATCACATATTCACATGCAATATGAGTCTCACTCTACTACGGCAAAACATGTGCTGAACCGATCAAGCGCATGTCGAATGTTCGAGTATATAGTAATTTTTTTGATGTTATAAATAATTATATTAACTGAAGAAAAACAAAGAAATAATATACTGAAATTAATAATATTTAAAATACTATTATTCTATTTTTTTTTCAAAAAATTACAGTATGTTTTTTTTAATATCTTGCCTTAATATCCAAACTTTAAAAATATTTTTCACTTACAAATATAATCTTATCCGTTTTCTGGGGATGGTGTGAATTTATTCCAAACAGCAGGGGTTATAATGTTATTGTTTTGAAATTAATGGATGATCGAATCGGAAAACCTGAAAGTGAAGGGACCAAATTGCATTTTCCGGAAAACTCTCCCATGTCGCATTTGTAATTGATTGAAAAATACGGCGGTTGGGAAAAAAATTCGATTTTGCCCTATTCCGATTCTCGTTCACTCCTCCCTTCTTCTCCGGCGCTTCGAGCTCTACACGCAGCAGCGTGAACGTGATGATGGTGTAGGAGAAGCTGAAGTAGGCGCGGTGGTGCCTGAGTGTCTCTGGTGATGAAGGGCGAAGGTGCGCGCTGCAACTCGCCGGCGTATCGTGCTCGTGCGCGGCGTCGTCTCGTCTGATCAGGTGAAAATGGGATTGCTATTTCATTCACCGGGAATCGGTGACATTTATAATATGCATATTTTAGTAGTAGTAATTTAAATTAAACTGTTAATATTTCAAAAGTATATAGGCTTAATATTGTGAATTCTGGAATTTGTTGTGGTCACACGAAAAAATTGAAAGATTTTTGGGTGTTTATTAAAAAAAATTTAAACCTAAGGGGCATAAAATGCCATTACCATAATTATTTTGTGTTATTTGAATGGTGGGTGAGTTGTGACTTTGTAAATGTTTAAAAGGTGTGTGGAGGAATCTACAAATTTGCAAAAAAAAAAAAAAAAGCCTAAACATGAAACATCATTCCAACAGCAGAAGTTGAGTTGCACTGGTTTAGGTAACTTGTGACAGTGTAGCAATAGCTGGCAGATCCGAGTCATCTTGTTTTTGTTTTTGTTTGGGGTAAATAGTAAGATTATGAAGAATTTAGGGGTTGAATTGGTTAAAGGTGGTGGGAATTTGAGTTTCTGAGTTTCTGTCATTTCTATTCAGGTTGTGTGACATTAGTTGTCGAATGTATATTCGTATTTGATCCAGGTGAGCACGTTTAGTGTACGTGTATGTTCGTGCAATATGTCGTGTGGTGTTTGCTTTCGGATCCTACGGACTAGATATGTTTCTAGCCCGGAAAACTCCAAAAGACGATACCATTTGATCTAGTTAGAGGAGGTACGGGTCATCGATCCTGGTCGATGGATTTTGACCGTTCACAGTTGTGGTTCGTTTGCATTATTGAGGATGCGCGAGTTGGAGAGTCCTACACTTTTGTGTAAGCATATTTCAATGTATGGATTGATTTGTCATGTGACAGTACGTGTACCTATCAATAACAAATATGCAGGGACCACCTAGCTCGAAACAGTCACCTCAAGATCTTGGCCTTATTGTCCTTTGGGTATACGACGAAATAAACGAACTCATCATCTGTTCGTATATCATATCATCGGTGATAGTCAATTTCATCTATCGTCACCTCAAACTTCATATAAATGGCACTCCCTTGATTGATATATATGTATGTATTCACTTGATTTCTTCTATATCACAATTCTTGATTTCTCCTCTTTTCCTTAGGTGCAGGTATCAATGGACAGCCACCACGTACTCCTCGTAGTGTTTCCGGTCCAAGGCAACATCAACCCATGCCTTCAGCTTGCCAAGAGGCTTATCGGCATGGGCATCAAAGTCACATTCGCCACCAGTGCCTATGCACGGCAGCTAATGGCAAAAACCACTGGCGGTGACGTGCCAAAGGGTTTAACTTATGCCTCGTTTTTTCATGGTCAGGATGACGGGTTCAAGCTCAGTGATGACTTCGATGAATACATGGCAAAGTTAAGAATCCAAGGCTCAAAGGCTTTGAAAGATATCATAACCGAGGCGAACGAGCAGGGCTGCCCTGTCACATGCTTGGTCTACTGTCTCTTCCTCGCGTGGGTTACAGAGGTGGGGCGCGAACTTCGCATCCCCTGCACGCTTCTCTGGATCCAACCTGCAATCGTGTTGGACGTGTACTACTACTACTTCAATGGCTTTGCGGATCAAATTATCGCAAATAGCAACGACCCCTCGTGGAAAATCGAGTTCCCTGGAGTTCCGTTAAGTCTCTCCAAACGCGACCTTCCATCTTTCGTTCTTCCCTCGAGCTCCAACACGGATATCATCATACTTCGAGGTTTTAAGGAGCATCTCGAAACGCTGGATTCTGAGGGGAGCAAACCGAAAGTGCTTGTCAACACTTTCGACGCGTTGGAGGCCGATGCGCTCAAAGCAATCGAAAAGTACGAGTGGATTGGGATCGGACCCTTGATCCCGTCCGCCTTCTTAGACGGTCAAGATCCTTCTGATAAGTCGTTCGGGGGCAACCTGTTTCAAGCTTCTGGTGACTGCGGTGAATGGTTGAATTCCAAGCCAGAATCATCCGTGGTTTATGTATCTTTCGGTAGCATGCTGAGTTTGGGGAAGACACAAATGCAGGAGATTGCGAGAGGGCTTCAAGACACCGGCAGGCCGTTTCTGTGGGTGATACGAGCAACGGATGAGGACTCGAAGCTAAGTTTTATAGAGGAGATTGATGAAGAAAGAGGTAAGATTGTGGCGTGGTGCTCTCAGCTTGAGGTTCTGACTCACCGGTCGTTGGGGTGTTTCGTGACACACTGCGGGTGGAATTCGACGTTGGAGAGCATATCGTGTGGAGTGCCGGTTGTGGCCTTTCCGCATTGGACGGATCAGGGGACGAACGCGAAGTTGATAGAAGATGTTTGGAGGAATGGAGTGAGAGTGAGGGGTAACGAAGGTGATGGGGTGGTCGAAAGAGGCGAGATAAGAAGATGCATCGAGGAACTGATGGATGGTGGTGAAAGGAGCAGAGAGTTGAGAGAGAGTGCTGCAGAATGGAAGGCTCTGGCTGCTGAAGCCATGGGGGAGAAGGGTTCTTCTGATAGGAATTTGAAAGCATTTCTTGAACAAGTTTGAGATTGGTTTTGTTATGTTTCATTTTCATTATTATGTGTAATTGAAAGTCGTAGACAGTAAATAAAACGCAGTGAAATGCGCTGCCCAGACAAGGCAGTGTTCTGCGGCAGAACAGCGTATGTCGCAGCGCGATGCCTTGTACAGAAAATGTTCGTTTTACGTAATTTATATATTTTAGCGTGTGTCTTAATATTTCAGTTTAAGCTTTATATATGTTATATATGTATATCGTTGCAGCGGAATTAATTAAAAATAAATTACTTGTAAAAACGAACTCACACACACATACGAAAAGTAAATGACAAGGAATTAAATCTTTGTATGTGTATTTAAATTATACACATACGAAACGGCCTTACGGCCAGAAACTTTATTAAAGAACGAGTCTTTACAAAATGATACTCTTGGATTTACAAAGATATTACCAAAGGCTATACACATGTATGCCTTCGTATTAATCGTATCCGAAGAGTATGAACAATCAACAATAAAACCTAGCTACTGGAATTTCATACACCTAAGATCAGTAATCGAATCATCAATGGAATAAAAGAACTCTCGAACAGGTGAGAGAACGAACGGCACGACGAACTTCACACGTGAAGCTCTCGGCACTAAATGATGATCGATCCTAGGATCGGAAAGTGTTTCTAAGGTGTTGAAATGTAATCTGGATTGTTGAGGAATGCAGCTGTAGACGTCCTCTATTTATAGGTGAGAGTCTTCAACTAATTCCCTTGAAAAGCTAGGTCAACAATCGGTTGAGAGATTTCAGGGCAGGCTGCTTTGACTGCTGCCGCAGGATGCCTTCTGAAGTTCTTCTGGAATTCACTGCCACACTGCACTGCCTTCCATACTATCTGGACTTCAGCATTCCCTTGCCCTTATATCATGCTTCGCTTGATTCTCTGAACTCAACCTCTTGTCCAAGCCTTGCACTGCTTGCGGCATAACACTGCCTGGCTGTGCTGCGGCAGAAATCTTCTATGTTGATTGTTTTTCAAGCACGTTCCAACTAATGAACTATGCTAAATCAAATCACCAATATGACAAGTGATTACAACAGTTTAAATTGTGAAGAAAGAAGAAAACAAATAAATATGTTAGCAAAACAACTTCTGCCTAGATCCTTTAAGGCATTGTAATGCCCTAACATATTTATCCTTACAAACTCCCCCTTTTTATCTTTCTTCACAAAACCATGAGGCAGCAGCGCAATGGAGCACTCCCCCTCAATGAAATACATCTGACTTAGAAGTATATGAAATTTATCTTGACAAAACAACTGAGGCAATGAAACTCCCACTTAGTTGATACTTCCTAAGTAGAACAAAAACATTTATTTGATACCTAACTAATTATAACAAAAACAAGTTAAACTAAGTAAGCCTCTAAATAACACACCAATTTTTTCTAAAGGAAATAAATACTCAAATAAAACATTGTTCAAACCAAATAAAAACTTAAACAAATTGTTCAAAAACAAATAAGCAGAAATTAAATGAATTGTTCAGAGCAAAATGAAAATTAAACATCAAAAGAAGAAATAATATTTCTTCAAGGTCTTCAGAACTGCAGTCCTTCAAGTTCTTCAATCATCGTGCTCGGGAGACGATCTACGCTCTTCACCATCAATCTCTGCTGCAGTATCTGCGGCAGCCTTCTCTGCTGCGGCAGCTTCCATCTCTGCAGCAGCTTCTTCAGCATCAGCTTCCTTGATATCCTCATCAATGCGTTTCTTCAACTTCCTCAGAATTGTGCTCCTTGCCGTTTTGCGCTCAGTTGCTGGTACTCCCCCTTTTTGTGAAGGAAATCCCTTATCTTCAAGAAAATGAGAAATTCCATCCACAATGGCTTCGGCCATGAACTCCTTCATGATTACCAGATGATGTTCAGCACATAGCTCTGCAAATGCTTGGGCGCGAGCATGGATACTCGGCAGTGCAGAGGAGCTGGGGGCAGCAGCCTGCTTCTTGTGAACCTTCTTTGGGGGCGGAGATGGTGGCACTGCGGCAGAGGCATGCAGACCAGTCCATGGCAAGTCATTGTTCTCACGAACATACAGCTTGTAAGCATTTGGGACAGCGGTCAGGAGATCAGCAGTATTGTACGAGAGCCCTTGGATTTTCAGCATCTCCCAAATAAGTGAAGGGAATGCAAGGCTCTGCGTCTGAGAAATGTTCTCTGCCTGGGACTCGATTTTTTCAAAGATGAGCTCTCCCAAATTCACTTGCCTACCTGCACCAAGGTGAAACAAGACTTCCCCCATTTGGGTATGCACATAATGCACATTGGATGTGGGAATCCAGTTGTGCCTAGCAATGGTAAACAGAAAATAGTAAAAAGAAGTAAGTTTGGAGGCAGGAATATTGTTGGCTGCATCAGGAGGTGATCGAGTCAGTCTGTGAGACACTGCGGCAGTAGTGGGTTCAGCAACTGCGGCAGGATACTCGATATCAGCACGCTCCAAGAAGGCATTAATGGCAGCAGGGGTGAAGTTAAAGATCCTTTCCCGGAGATACACCTTGCCATAGCCACGAGAGCCATCATCTCCAAAGCATGGGCGCAAGTTAGCATAGAAATCGCGCACTAAATCCTCACAGTAGGGTGCGGCATATGTGACTGCCTTAACCAACTTCATCTTTTTCAAGAATTTGTCAACTTTGTGTTTGGCACAAATTGACAAATCGACACTGCGATCTGGGAGAAGAGACTTGTTGGAGTAAAATTGTGGTCCAATCACAGAGCGACGTTCTGACCAGAACCTCTTCGAGTAACCCTTTCCGGGTTTCATGTCAGAATCAGAGTCCTCCTTCGGAGCATCAACTTTTGGTGCCTTGCCCTTCTTTGCAGCAGGTATGACTGCGGCATCACCACTATGAGAGCTGTCGGGTTTGGATGCGGCAGCTTTCTCCTTCCCTTTTCGGGATTTCTTGGCAGTGGCAGTCTCCAAATCAATTGGATTTTCCTTTGAGGTTGGTGGCACTTCAGGGCCTTTGCCTTTGGCATAGGCAGTGGTAGATCGAGTTGATGGACGGCGAGAAGTAATGGGCACTTGCTCAGGCTTGCGCTTCCTCGAAAAAAGTTCACTCAGTGGTGGATCAGACTCTGTCTCAGATCCTGCGGCATCATGATGCTGCTGACTTGAGTGGCCAGAATCCTCCGCATCAGAGGGTGGATTTGCAGAAGGGTAAGGAGTCGGTTTGCGATCCTTGGTCTTTTTCTGAGATGGGTAGTTGTCGTAGAGTTCGTGATAGTCGAAATCATCAGCATCATCCCTCCTGTTGTAAGGCATGCTCTTGCCTTGCTGCTGCACTTCAGTGTCTGCCTGGGGAAAGGCAGAGGATGCGGCAGTGACAGATGGCTCAGGTGTAAACAGCCCTTTGAAATCCGAGGTGTTGAAGGATCGTTCGTTCTGGGCAGCCTCGTATGCAAGTACATCATTAACTCCTGGAATGACCACCGGTGATTTTGGAGTTTGGGATGGCTCAGAATTGCTGGGAGCAGGGAGTATGATGTGAAGGGGAATAGGCTCCTCATCATCTGCGGCAGGTTCTTCTTCTTCTGCGGCAGTTTCTCCCCCTGCATCATGATCCGGGGAGATGTTCATGGGAGAAGCCTTACCTGATCCTTCTCCGACCTCGACGTGCGGCGGCTGGTTCTCAGTAGATGGTAACGGCTGGGAAGCGGCGTCGATTGCGGCGGCGGCGGCTGCGGCGGCGGCGGCATCGATGGCGATGAGGCGGTTGATAAAAGGCAGAGACTCCGCGGGCTGAATATCCTCCATAGTTGCATCGGGGCGAGATTCTTTGATGAGCTCCACCAGGCGAGGGTCCGAGAAGTAGCGAGCAAAGGCGAATGGAGATGATGCCATTGAATTCAAAGTTCTTGATGAAATTAGGGTTTAGAAAAAAAACAGAGTACAAATAATCGAACGTAGGAAGATGGAGAATTTTATACTTAGTGTTCGATCGAACAATTAGGGTTTTGAGAATTCAAGAAAATTCAAACTCTTTGAATCTGATTTGTAGTAGAAGTGTAGTTGGATTAGGAGTTTGAATATAAAGAAAATAGGAGAGAAAAACGGATGGGAGTTTGATGGGACGTAAAAACCAGGCAACGGTTACTTTTGATCTGAACCGTCGCCTGCCGCACACTCGAGTGCTGCCCAACGGTCAAGTGGGGCATTGCTCTGCGGCAGGTCGTTGCCAAAAATCAAAATCAAAATCCTTTTTTTTTTTTTATTAATATTTGATTTTTCTGTTTTTAATATATTTTCTTTTTCTATTTTTTTTTAATATTCTCTTTTTCTGTTTTTGGAATATATTCTTTTTCTATTTTTCATTTTTCATTTTTTTTTTATTTTTTTTATTTTTAAAAACAAATAAGTAAAATATTTTTTTGGTGTGAAAAATCAAGGCTTACAAAGCAAAATTAGGAAAAGATTAACAGCTATCTAATCCTAATGGAACATCATGCTGCATCATAAGTACTTAAACTCTACTTGGACATAATGCCATGTCAAAAATGAAATTATTAAATACTTAGTTCACCTAGTACATAGTATCTCAACCCATTGAGTATTAATTACATGTATATGGGTTTGACCATGTTGCCTAAAGTGGTTTGGGTATTTTCTCTTCCTTCGGAAAATTTTAATCTCATAAATTGACTAAGGCAGAATGCTGTGGCAGAGGTTCAGTAGGCATGACAATACGGCAGCATGATGCAGATCAACATCTAAGGCATGGTGCACATGCACAAAGAATTTCTTAAGGCATTGAAGCGTTCTGAGTCCAATGGCTTGGTGAAGATGTCAGCTATTTGCTTCTCTGTAGGAATGTGATCAATCCTTAGAAGACGTTTTTCCACCAAATCTCGTATGAAATGATGCCTTATGCTGATGTGTTTGGTTCTTGAGTGCTGCACTGGATTATGACTAATATTTATGGCACTCGTATTGTCGCAGTAGAGTGTAAGAACATTGCTATCCAGGTGGTAGTCATCAAGCATGTGCTTCAACCAAATTAGTTGGGTACAGCAACTCCCTGCGGCAATATATTCTGATTCGGCAGTGGATAGAGAAATGCAGTTTTGCTTGCGGCTATGCCATGAAATGATGTTGTTTCCAAGAAAGCAACATCCTCCGCTTGTACTCTTGCGTTCCTCCGTGTCTCCTGCCCAGTCGGCATCTGAAAATCTGACTAAATCGGTGGTGGTATCTTTGGTATACCAAATGCCTAACTCAACTGATGCGGCAACGTAGCGTATGATGCGTTTGACTGCCTTCAAGTGTTCTTCCCTTGGATCAGCTTGAAACCTGGCACATAAACAAACGCTATACATGATATCTGGTCTAGTTGCCGTAAGATAAAGCAAACTCCCTATCATGGATCGGTAGAGTGTCTGATCCACTGCGGCAGTATCAGTGCCTCGGGAGATTTTGTCCGTTGAGCCCATAGGTGTTTTCATGGGCTTGGATCCTTCAAGTTGGAATCTTTTGATGAGATTCTTAGCATATGAAGCTTGTGATATGAAAGTTCCAGTTGATGATTGCTTGATATGGAGCCCTAAAAAATGAGTTAGTTCTCCTACCATGCTCATCTCAAATTTTGATGCCATGGCAGAGGTAAATGCCTTAAGCATGTTCTCACATGTGGATCCGAAAACAATATCATCTACATAAATTTGAGCAATTAAAATTTTGGAAGAATTGAATTTGACAAACAGGGTCTTGTCGGCAGTGCCTCGGGTGAATCCAAAACTGAGTAGAAAATCAGTTAGGCAGCCATACCAAGCTCTAGGAGCTTGTTTTAGGCCGTACAATGCCTTGTGCAGTTGATACACATGGTCAGGATGTTTCGGATCTTCGAAGCCCTTTGGTTGTGCAACAAATGCCTCCTCTTCAAGTATGCCGATGAGGAACGCTGCCTTCACATCCATTTGATGTAAGGTGATGTTGAGGTGGCATGCAATGGCAATGAGTAGACGAATGGACTCCATGCGTGCTACGGGGGCAAAAGTTTCATCGAAATCGATGCCTTCAACTTGCGTATAGCCTTGCGCCACCAGCCTTGCCTTGTTGCGTACAACCTGCCCGTGCTCATTCGACTTATTCTTAAATATCCACTTTGTCCCGATGATATTTTTGTTTTGGGGACGAGGAATGAGCTTCCAAACTTTGTTTCTTTCAAACTCGTTCATCTCTTCTTGCATTGCCATAAACCAAAATTCATCGGCCAATGCTTCTTTGGCATTCTTCGGTTCGATCGTTGAGAGATACGAGGTAATGCCTATTTCAACGCATGTGGCAGACATGCTTATGTTCTTGGTCATGTTGCGGTAGTTGATATACGGATGAACTCCCATGCGTCTGGCCAACATTTGACTCGAAGGGTGGTTTCGGACAACATGCCTTGGGGGATCCCTTCGTCGTTGGTTTGATTCCTCTTCACCATCAGATGAATCTGATTGATGTGGGTTGCTATCATCGTTTGATTGCTCAGGAGATGCTGTTGAAGGTTGAGCATCATCATTCGAGCCAGTAGATGCGGCAGTAGGCTGCGCAGGTGTGATACTGCCTTCAACTTCTGCTACTGCGGCAGGCTCGAGCAAACCTTTCACATCTTCTTCTTTAGGTTTCCTGAGTCGACTAAGATCATCAAAATCAACATTCACAGATTCAATGATGGTTCTAGTTTGTATGATAAAAATACGATAGGCATGACTATTCCTAGAGTATCCAACAAATAATCCTTTAAGGGATTTTGGATCAAGTTTCGATCTAGGTTCCCTATCATTTAAAACATAACAAACAGAGCCAAAAACATGAAAGTATTTCAAATTAGGCTTTCTATTGTTCAAAATTTCGTAGGCCGTCTTTGATGTTCCTGA
This sequence comes from Euphrasia confusa, assembly GCA_954870475.1. NCBI lineage: Eukaryota > Viridiplantae > Streptophyta > Magnoliopsida > Lamiales > Orobanchaceae > Euphrasia > Euphrasia confusa. The sequence goes on from OX940967.1 coordinate 27,724,743, forward strand.
TCGTATGCTGATGCGGTTCAGGATATGGCATGCGGCATTGAATGCTTCTGCCCAAAATTGCTTGCTTAGGCCCTTGGCGATCAGCATGGTACACGCCATTTCCTTGAGGGTTCGGTTCTTCCTTTCAGCCACGCCGTTTTGTTGCGGTGTTATGGGGGCAGAAAATTCTTGGGCAATGCCATGCGCGTCACAAAAACGAGAAAGCCGTTGGTTTTCAAACTCGGTGCCATGGTCACTTCTTATTCTCTTTACTGAGGCTTCATGGTTGGTCTTTATCCACCTGATTAGCTTGGACACCTCATCAAATGTCTCACTCTTGTCTTGGAGAAAACGCACCCAAGTATATCTTGAGAAATCATCCACTACGACAAGTACGTAGCGTTTTCCAGAGTGGCTCCTCGTCTCGATTGGTCCCATTAAATCCATGTGGAGGAGATCAAAGCATTTGGTTTGCTTTTGATACAGTTCTGCCTTGGAGTTGGCAGGTCCTACGGCAGAGGCATCAAACTGTCCTGCGGCAGGTATTGCTGGATGACTTGTACGAGTCATTTTTCCTTGTTTGCAATATCCACATGTTGTCTTCTGGATTTTTGGGAGAGCTGGAAGTCCACGAACAGCATTTAGCTTGATTAGACGCTCTAAATTCCCAAGACTTGTGTGTCCAAGTTTTTGATGCCATAGGTCAAGGTCATCTTTGACTTGTGCAGTGAGGCATGTTTCTCCAATGGAGTAGCAGTTGTTTGCCTTGGAACGCTCCCCCTGAATGAGTGGGTTCCCTGCACTATCAAACACTTCACACTTTTGGTGAGTAAACTTTACATTCATGCCTTCATCGCATAGTTGACTTATGCTTATGAGATTCGTGATGAGGCCTTCAACATGAAGCACTTGTTGTAGCTTTGGCAGCCCTTTCACATTTAATGTGCCTCGGCCAATTATTGAACCACTGGACCCTCCTCCAAATGTGACCTCTCCTCCGTGAAAAACTTTGTAGTTGATGAGGTGATCACTATTTCCGGTCATGTGCCGCGAGCATCCGCTATCGAAGTACCACTTATCATCTTTGGTAGCTTTGAGGGCAGTAAAGATAACATTGCATGTTTCAGCACTTTGGATGGCATTTGATGCGGCAGAGGAGTCATTGGAGGGATCTGTAAAACAAACATTAGAAGAGAGTTTAGTTTTGGGCACCCATTTGCGTATCGTTGTTGCCTTCTTTTTGATAGAAAATCGTGAAGACAGAGTGTGCGAAAAATTTGGGATGCCGTGGTCCAGTGTTGGAGTGAAAGTAAAATCCTCTTGCTTGGTCCTCTTCGCGTCTCCAACAGAAAGGTCGAATGTGACCAGGTACAAGGCAGTAGTGGCAAACATATCGTCTCTTCGATTTAAAATGTTGCTTAGGCAGGGGCTTCCTTGTCTTCATCCTGCCTGATGATGTCTGCCTTTGTTTTGGCCTTCTGCGGCAGTCTTTTGCTGGGGCAGTGGCCTTGCCTTCGGTTTGTTCATCCCTGTTTGGAGTTGAGGATTGTGCGGCAGCGTTTGAATCGTCATTTGATGCCTTTACAAATGCCATGTCCGTTGGGTTTTTCTTTGGAAAAACGGCATCTACAACCTTTTGATGTCCGAGGCCTTCCCGTTCAACATGTGAAATACTCATTATTGCATCTAATTTTGTTGTTGCCGTGTTTAGTTTTACAAAAGTATTGTTTGCAACTTCGAGTTTTTCATTTACACGATTAAAATCAATTTTTAGTTTTTCGGCCTCTAAATCTTTTCTAGTGAGCTGGACATCTAGCTTCTTCAATCGTTCTTCAAAGGTGTTCTTTTCTACGAGCATTTGTTCAATTGCCATGGCCTGCTTCTTCACTTCTTCTTCATATCTGGCTTTGGTTGATGTAAGCAACTTCATCATCTTGGTCTGCCGGGCAAATTTCATGCGTAGCTCATCGAAACTTTCTTTGAGCTCGATGAAAATATCAATGGGAATGGTCTCCTCTTCGGATTCATAGCCATTGACTGAGGCAGTGAGGCACAGGCAGTTCTCTGCGGCAGGGCTTTCTGTCGTTTCTGCGGCAGAGGCAAAGAATGCAACATGCCGTCGTGCATTCACATTGGATGGACTGTCATCTTCATCGTCAGATAGGGTTGTGCCTTCGAGTTGAGCAGTAAGCGCAGTGGTTGAGTCTTCAAGGCAATATTGTTCCATATCTTCTTGCGCAACCATGGAATTCAAAATTCCAATGCCTCGATCTTTTGAGGGGCATTCGGTTGAGAAGTGTCCAATCCCTTGACATACGTGGCACTTGATCCTTGACCAGTCCTTTGAATTTGGACTTGAACTTGAGGTGGATCCCGTGCTTGGTTGGCGGATCACAAGTCGTCGATCTTGAGTTTGTGGTGACCTTGCCGAGAACTTCCTTCGTCGGGGATCGTACAGCTTCTTCAGCGAGCGAACAAGTACAGCATCCATTTTCCGGGCGAGAAATGCAAACTGGTCATCGCCACCATCAGATCCAAGTAGCTCGTAGATCTCTTCATCGGTCAAGTCATTGGTAGAGGTGGGGCTGCTGCCTTGAGAACTATTGCCTTGTTCTCTGCCGTCGGGCTCTGCTACTGTGTAGGCAATGTTCCTCTCGTCGCTTCGTGGACGTGGTTTCCCGTGAGTTTCACGATCTTCATGGTTCAGTTCGTAGTTCTTGAAGATCGCCATTAATGAAACAAAATCTTCTTCAGACATTTCGCTGTCTTCTATGGCAGTGACCTTCGGCAGGAACTTTTTGCTCATCGATCGCATTATCTTACTACACACTGCCGGATTGCTAATGGGTGAACCAAGGTCAGCACATTCAGTAACAATGGACATTAATTCTCCAAAGTACTGAAGGCAAGTCTCGTCCTCGTTCATACGCAAGTTCTCGAAACGAGACATAAGCATACGGACCTTGGTTTTCTTCACTGCGTTGTTACCTTCACAATGAAGAGCCAGCAAATCCCACACTTGTTTGGCAGTAGTACATTGTTTAACAATTCTGTACATATTGCAATCGATGGACTCAAGGATGGCACACCTTGCCCTATCGTTGGCAGTAGCTGCGGCAGTCTCTTCGACAGACCACTTCTCCGGAGCTTTTTCAAGCTTGCCGCCTTCAGGGATTTCCTCCTGAGGTGGTTTCCATCCTCGAAGTACGGATAGCCACGCACTGCGATCAATTGATTTGATCCTTGCTTCAATGCGGGTTTTCCAAAATCCATAATTACTACCGTCAAGAACAACCGGTGTTCGTACGATGTAAGATGGATCTGCCATTGTAAGTGTGCGTGATCAGACGGACCTTAAACACTAAGTAAGTCTAGTGCCCGCTCTGATACCACTTGAAAGTCGTAGGCAGTAAATAAAACGCAGTGAAATGCGCTGCCCAGACAAGGCAGTGTTCTGCGGCAGAACAGCGTATGCCGCAGCGCGATGCCTTGTACAGAAAATGTTCGTTTTACGTAATTTATATATTTTAGCGTGTGTCTTAATATTTCAGTTTAAGCTTTATATATGTTATATATGTATATCGTTGCAGCGGAATTAATTAAAAATAAATTACTTGTAAAAACGAACTCACACACACATACGAAAAGTAAATGACAAGGAATTAAATCTTTGTATGTGTATTTAAATTATACACATACGAAACGGCCTTACGGCCAGAAACTTTATTAAAGAACGAGTCTTTACAAAATGATACTCTTGGATTTACAAAGATATTACCAAAGGCTATACACATGTATGCCTTCGTATTAATCGTATCCGAAGAGTATGAACAATCAACAATAAAACCTAGCTACTGGAATTTCATACACCTAAGATCAGTAATCGAATCATCAATGGAATAAAAGAACTCTCGAACAGGTGAGAGAACGAACGGCACGACGAACTTCACACGTGAAGCTCTCGGCACTAAATGATGATCGATCCTAGGATCGGAAAGTGTTTCTAAGGTGTTGAAATGTAATCTGGATTGTTGAGGAATGCAGCTGTAGACGTCCTCTATTTATAGGTGAGAGTCTTCAACTAATTCCCTTGAAAAGCTAGGTCAACAATCGGTTGAGAGATTTCAGGGCAGGCTGCTTTGACTGCTGCCGCAGGATGCCTTCTGAAGTTCTTCTGGAATTCACTGCCACACTGCACTGCCTTCCATACTATCTGGACTTCAGCATTCCCTTGCCCTTATATCATGCTTCGCTTGATTCTCTGAACTCAACCTCTTGTCCAAGCCTTGCACTGCTTGCGGCATAACACTGCCTGGCTGTGCTGCGGCAGAAATCTTCTATGTTGATTGTTTTTCAAGCACGTTCCAACTAATGAACTATGCTAAATCAAATCACCAATATGACAAGTGATTACAACAGTTTAAATTGTGAAGAAAGAAGAAAACAAATAAATATGTTAGCAAAACAACTTCTGCCTAGATCCTTTAAGGCATTGTAATGCCCTAACATATTTATCCTTACAGTAATGGATTGGGGTAGATTGATGGATGATGAGATGGTCGGATGAGGACTCGACACTAAGTTTCATCGATCATTGTTCGTGACCTCAAACGTCATATATATATATATATATATATATATATATATTGCTACTCTTGATCGATCCAACCAATCTCTGTGTTGTGTTGGGTTTATTTTCTGTATTTTGAATACTCCACGGTTGCGGAGTCCAGTGATGACATTCAGTACTTCAAAAGTTCAAATAAATTTACTATGCATCAGTGTTTAAAGGAATCATTTGCAAGTCTCAAAAGATAAGTAATGACAATGATGTGAATTGAATATATTTTTTTGAATTAATATGACATGCTCTTTAATTTTTTGTTTGATGAATAATTAAATATAAATATATATTAATACTATTTCATATATTGTTAAAATGTAATAAATAAATAAATTAATTAAAATTAATTTATATTGCTAATTAAAGAATAATTAATGTGATCATATATTATTACAAAAATAGTCATGTTTCACTTGAATATAAGGAGTATATAATTTGTATATAAGTGTGTGTATATTTATTTATAATTTGCAGATCTTGTTTAATGTGGGATACTGTATAATTTTTTCAGAACTTGTTTTTTTTGTATATATAATATATTTGTTCGAATATTTTGTATTTTTTTGAAAGTTGATATTAGATCCATTTTTATTTTAATTTAATTTAATTTTTTATTTATTTGAAGAAGATTTTTAATTTTTTCAGATAGGTTTTTGAAAAAAATATTCAATTTATTTATTTATTTATTATAAAATTATAATTAAATATCAATAGTTGGTTGATGGCTAAAATGGTAATCAAACATTTTTTTGAGTTAATATTTAATCAAAAATGATTAAATAAATATACAAATATATTATTAATTATTTCAGGATACTTATACTGTTTTTTAAATAATTATTTTTGTTGATTAATTAATTCATAAATTTAAATGATAGAGTATTTAATTAAGTATTTCATGTTATGATACAACATAATTAATTACCAAAAATAATATATTAATAAACATAAAATATTTACTAAAAATGTTTTTTTAATAATTTATCAACTAAATTAAAATGTAGGATGAAATAATTAGTTTTTTGATAAATTTAATATTTAGTAATTAATTAATTTACATTTATTATTTAATTAATCACTAAAAATAATTATTATGAAAAAATATAACACAAATACAATTAATTACATATCAAACAATAAATTAATTTGTATTTAAAAATTAACCAAGAATAATTTAAGAAAAAAATATTTAATTACATAATTTAATTTTAATAACTAATTAATTTTTATTTAATTATAAATTTATATTAAAAATCCATTACCAAAAAAATTAAACATAAAATAAAAAAAAAATTATATATTTAAATTTAATAATCATCAGAAATAAATTAATTATTTCGAATTAATCAAAAAAATAATTAATTATTAAATAAATATAATGAGAAAATATTTATTTAAATTTAACAATTTATTTGATTTACAGGCCATTGTCATTTATAAATTTCTAGTAAGCAACTTAGCAACTAATTTTTAAACTTTGTTACCTGATGATGTTGTGTTAAAGTTTCTAATTTTTAATTTATATGGGACGTCTATAGTTTGATCCCTACTCCAATATTTTTATTGTTTTTGGGAGCCAACTCACATGGCACTCTATAATTAGGGATATGGAAAGTTTGACCGGTCAAATAAGAGCCGTGTGTACTTTTGACCTGCCGCCCGGTAAAAGGACTAATATTAAAAAAAATTAAACGATAGACGATAAATGAAACTGTCTATCCGGAACGGGACTATTCTTTATTTTATCTCAACTAGTACTACTTTCCGTGCGATGCACGTGATTTATTTGTTTGAAATAATCTAAAATATTATTTAATCTCTAATGTATTTTGTCACATATTTATTAATGGACTAACAAATTATTTTATTTAATAATCGAACTCTTACTTAAATTTGTAAACTCGTATTAATCTCATTATTAACCGTTATCTCAATTATGAAATTTCTATTATTTTTAAAGATTATGAATGTTTGATGTAATTTATAGTATGTAAATTTCTTGGGACATAGCCGAGTGGTAAGGTATGTGGTGATATTCTATTATTTTTTAAAGATTTTTAAAGATTATGAATGTTTGATGTAATTTATAGTATGTAAGTTTCTTGGGACATAGCCGAGTGGTAAGGTATGTGGTGATATTCTATTATTTTTTAAAGATTATGTATGTTTGATGTAATTTATAGTATGTAAGTTTCTTGAGACATAGCCGAGTGGTAAGGTATGTGGTGATGTTGGTGTAATATCTCGAATATGACAATTTTTCATTGATATATTATGAAGTTAGTCCTGGGATGAGACATATTGGCTCTCTCCCACATTTGTCTGTTACTGGAGCACCTCCCTCATTTACATCCTACCCGATTGAGGAGCCTTTGATCTGGTGGGAGAGGAGTTTCTTGTCTCTGCATTCCGTTTCTTGTCTCTACGGAGTTTCATCCAACAAATACTTAAAACCGGTGGGGGAAAATCAAAATAAATGGAAAATAAAAATTATAAACCTAGAAAATAAATAAAAATATAAAAAAAAATTGAATTTACTTGATTAACATGAAGGTATGAGATGGCACAAACGCAAATATATTAATATAATGTTCGAGAAATAAGTTCAATTATTCAGTTTAAAAGACATTTTACAAATTTTAAAATATTAATATTTAAGTATATTAAAAACAAATTATATAAAAAATAAATTATTATGATATTTGTGAAAATGTATTAATTAATAAATAAATTTAATTGAATGTGTGATTAATATTTTGATATTTTTATTAATTTATGTGAAAAATAACATTTTTTTTATGTATATTAATAAATTTGCGGGACGGGACAGAACAGAAAGGGATCGTCCCGATCCCATCCCGTCCCTTTACGAAAAAATAAATCGGCTTGAGACAGAACGCGATTGTCATTTTTAAAATTGATCTCGTCCTTTCTCGCTAACTTTCGGGATAAGATCGTGACGGGATCGAAATTCCGAGATAAATTGTTCACTCCTACTAATTTGTAAACTCGTATTGAATCTCATTATCAATCGTTCTCTCAAATATGAAATGTTTTATTTAAATTGAAAGGTTATGTTTAAAGTAATAAACAACATCCAGGGCTTAAGATGTGATGGGGGCAGGTCAATGTCGAGAACCATCGCGTCTGCGGCCCGTACGTAATTACCTTATCGAAAATAGAGTTGTAAAATAGAAAATTAATTTTTTTTCTCTTCCGATCGATTAACTTTACAATTAGCAAATAAATATGCAAATCTTTCCATAGTTGTCGTTTATCAAATCTTGTATCAATTCTACACCTATTGAAAAGAATCACATTCCAAACGGATTGTAGACTACAATTCCAATTTAATTTATGAGATATTGAAAAAAAAAATCTACAAATAAATTATACCTGAATTTGATTATGGAAAAAAAATACAAATTTAAATTAGGACTTGTTCTTTTGAACATAATTTCAGTCAAGTTCAGTTCAGTTCAGTTCAGATCGCATTAGTTCAGTTCAGTTCTGATCGCTTTAGTTCAGTTCACTTCAGATCAATTCAGTTCATATCGATTCAGTTCAGTTAGTTTCAAAATAAATCAAAATAAAATAAACAAAAAATAATTTCAATCTATAATTATAAATATAAAATCTAGTTAATTTCATAATATTATTAATATTTTTAAAAAAATATTTAATAATTTATAAAAATTATTATTATTTTTATAAAAAAAATCGATTTTGTTCAGTTCAGATCGCTTAAGTTCAGTTCAGTTCATATCGTTTAAGTTCAGTTTAGTTCAGCCGGTTTCAGTCCAAAAGAACTGGTAAAAGAAAAATGAAAAAAAAATGCATAATGAAATAATTAAAGCGTACATGAAAATTTGGAAAAGATAAAAAAAATTCGACGAACGCAAAAATATTGAAGCATGAGAACGTGAAATACCTCGTCAAATTGATCTAGAAATGTTCTATGAAACGCGACTGATTTTTTCTTGAGAAAACATATGATTAATTAGAATTACATATGTGGAAATTTACTGAAAATAAAAACTTACTTAAAAATTATACTCCATTAATATATAAATTTTGACTTAATAATAATATTACTATTTTTATTTATAATTTATAGTTAATATTATTATTTTTATTTATAATTTATAGTGTGAACACAACAATATTAAACCTTTCTGATTAATAAAATTAATTAACAATTTTCATTTTATAATTAACAAACTTGTATATATGCACTTGATACTTAGCTAGTAGGCAGTAGCTACTCATCAATCCCTTGTATTATCACACTTGTTGATTTCTTAAACATTCAGTTTCACCAATGGATAGCCGCCGACACGTACTCATAGTAGCATTTCCGGTCCAAGGCAACATCAACCCATCCCTCCGGTTCGCCGAGCGGCTCATCGCCACGGGCACAAAAGTCACCTTCGCCACAACCGTCTTCGCACGGCACCTAATGGCAAAAACCCCCGGAGCTGACGTGGCAAACGGTTTAACCCACGCCTCGTTTTCCGACGGATACGACGACGACGGATTCAATCCCACCCGCGACGACCCCACCACCTACATGACGACCATGCGAACCCGAGGCTCCAAGGCCCTGCACGATGTCATCGCCGAGGCCCAATCGCGGGCCCGCCCCGTCACGCGCGTGGTCTACACTCTCCTCCTCCCGTGGGCCGCTGACGTGGCGAAAGAGCGCCACCTCCCCTGCACCCTCCTCTGGATCCAACCGGCCACCGTGTTGGATATCTACTACTACTATTTCCACGGCTATTCCGATCGAATCGTTTCGAGCAGCGACGACGACCCCTCGTGGGGAATCGAGTTTCCCGGAATCCCGTTGACTTTATCGGAACGAGACCTCCCGTCGTTCCTTCTCCCGTCGAGCTCCTCCGACATGGACGCCGTCGTGCTTCGGAGCTTCGAGGAGCATCTCGAAGCGCTCGATTCCGATACGTTGACCAAACCGAGGGTGCTGGTCAACACTTTCGACGCGTTGGAGGCGGACGCGCTCGGAGCGATCGAGAAGTACGAGCTGATCGGGATCGGACCGTTGATCCCGTTATATGAAAAGGCGACTGATCATGATGAGTGGTTAGATTCGAAGGCGGAGGGTTCGGTGGTTTACGTGGCTTTCGGTAGCGTGGTGAGTCTCGGCGAGAGGCAAATGGAGGAGATTGCGAAAGGGCTTCGAGACTCGGGAAGGCCGTTTCTGTGGGTGATACGAGAAACAGACCAAGACTCGAAGAAGCTGCTAAGTTACTTAGAGGGGGTTGAGGAAGAAAGAGGTAAGATTGTTGCATGGTGCTCTCAGCTCGAGGTTTTGAGGCATCGTTCGTTGGGGTGCTTCGTTACGCACTGTGGGTGGAACTCGACGCTTGAGAGTATATCGTGTGGGGTGCCGGTTGTGGCCTTTCCGCAATGGACGGATCAGTGGACGAACGCGAAGCTGATAGAAGATGTTTGGAGGAATGGAGTGAGAGTGAGGGGTAAAGAAGACGACGGGGTGGTCGAAAGAGGCGAGATAAGGAGATGCATTGAGGAAGTGATGGATGGTGGTCAGAGGAGTAGAGAGTTGAGAGAGAGTGCTGGGAAATGGAAGGCTTTGGCTGCTGTGGCTATGGGAGAGAATGGATCTTCTCATAGGAATTTGGAAGCATTTCTAGCTTGAACAAGTTTGATGATGATGTGTGTTGTTAAATACAAGTTTTTTTTTTCAGGTTTAATAAAGAGGCTATTGAATATTGATTGAATGAATAGATGATATAGTAGTATTCAGTGTTGGAAAAATTGCAATTAAATATTTGGTTTAACCAATATTTGACTGATTTTTTATGGCTAAATATTAATTCAAATTGGAATTAATTTGTTAATAATTTTCTACCGTGTTGCGTAGATAATTATAGTATTTTATTTCGTCAAAATCCGATTTTTCGGTCAGTGAGAAATAAATAATGAATTAGCCAAGTGAAAAGGCATTATTGAATGAGAATTGTAAGGTCTCATCCCACATCGAAATGTGGTAGATAATAGGTTTGTGAGAACCATTATAAAAGGTCTTGTGTATTAATTATTGAGAATATGAAAAGTCTCAAATCCCACATTGAATGTGGTGAGAAAGTTAATACTTTTGTGATGTTATATGAGGAGTTAGAAAATGTTTCAACTTTGAGTAAGCCCATTGACTTGAATTATTATTCTTGGTCAATTGGGAATTGACGATTCGGACTTGGGCCTCCGAGATTTTTCTTGGGCCTAGTAGAGTCTAATAAGTACAAATTTTATTTGTATTGAGCCTGTTAAATAATAACAAGTTGGTTATTATGGCTTGGACTTACCGGCCTTTGGGCTGAGTAAAATTAGTTGAAACTTTCTGATTGGGTTAAGCTGCTGGGCTAGCCTAAATGGGTTGTACGAAATTTGGATAGTCAGCCCAATATGGGTTGTACGGAATTTGAATAGTCGGCCCAAAGACTTGGAAAATCATCAGAATTTTATTTATATATTTAATAAAAATATATAAATTAATCCTCATAATGGTTGTGACTTTTGAGTTGCTATGACCTTTGGCATGCCTTTTGTCTTTTGATACTCTCCCTTGATGGGTATAAATAGAGCATCTTAGTTGAGAAGAGGAGACAACAATTCATTCCATAATTTATATCCCACATCAGAATCTCTTCTCTCTAAGTTCATAAACATTCTAGTGTTGAAATATTGTGTAGACAATATTAGTTCCTTGCATTTGCATATGCTCGGTTCTCGCTCTTTCCTCGTTCGCCGGAGCTTCTAGCTGGTGTGCCTCAGACTAGAAGACGATTGAAAGTCGTTGTATCTTTGGGGACTAACGTCGCAAAACCGTAGCATACACGGGGCGTTTTAGTCTTGCGGATAGCGAAAGCGCCTCGACTACCCGCAACAAGTTTCAGTTCGAAGCACGATTCAAGGTTAATTTATTTAATTATTTTATTTAATTTTATTCTGGAATTGTAAAGATCAGTAGTACTGTTCTAGTCCAGATTTATTTTTATTTTATGTTTCGGATTTAGACATTTTGTACAAAAATAACCAACATTCAGTTTAAATCAAAGCATTTGCAATACATTTACCTTCTAACTTTTTATAAATAAAATTACATTTTTTTATTTTTATTTTTTCATAACAAAGTTTTAGGGAGTATTCTCTTTTCCTCATATATGGAGTGCGAGTAATTTTTTAGTACAGTATTAAATTGGAGTACAACAATTCATTGTTTTTTTACTCCATAGTTTAATTGAGAATTGGGGGCATCTCGTGCAAAATTGCAAAAGATAATATGTGTGTACTTTTCTCTCTAACTCATTAAACATGCAATACTTTTTTTAGTGGGAATACACGATAAAATGACAGGAGCGTGCAAGTCGCAATTGCTTAATGCTACATGGAAAATATCTATTGATGATTAACTATGATAGGATACATCAAGAAAGTTTCTTTAAACTATTTCTCATAGATAAGGTCAACCGGGATCTAGCATCAATTCAATTGATTCGCTCACTTCTTTGTTGCTTGGAATTCCATATTTACTGCCGTACTAATTAATTTAGTGGAGCCTAACCAGCAAATTTCAATAGACAAGTCTCTAGTAATGAATTGAAATGGGTGAGGCGTGCACAAATGACAAATGACGATTTTCTATTTGTTGGAATGTGACTCAAAACCGCGTGGAGTCGATGCCGTGAAAGTTTCGGTCGAAACGGAGTTAAAACGAGCAAAATAGCATTCCAGCGAGTTCGCGCCAGGGTGGCGCGTTCGCGCCAGCCTTCAGAGACTCCAGCGCGTTCGCGCCAGCCTTCAGAGGCTCCAGCGCGTTTGCGCCAGCTTTCTACCTGCGGGATTTTTTTTTGGAAAGTCTTCCAAATTGATGGAAATTGATTCCTACTCCTTTTAGGACTCTTTTTTGGGTAATATATTATTTCCATATATTATTATGGACTCTCCCCTATATAAAGAGAACTTCTTCATAGGCATAAACACACCGATTATAATTCTATAGCTATTGCGTGAGATTTGAGGGTTTAGAGCATATATCATCCTTGTAATCGTAAAGCAATATTATAGTGAATTGTTCGTCGTCTCCCGTGGTTTTTCCCAGTTGGGTTTCCACGTAAATTCTTGTCTTCTCTATTTTTCGTTGATTTCTTTCTTCGGTATTATTGATATTATCATACTATACATCGTCCGATCTTACAACAAGTGGTATCAGAGCTAAGGATGACGAGCGTGAGGTATGACATACCGTTGTTGGATCTCAACACAAGGTTCCCGACGTGGCAATACAAGATGAGGTTAGTTCTTCGATCCCTGAAGCAAGAGGGCGCTCTCAAAGGTATTGACAACAAGCCGACGGACATGAAGCATGACGAGTGGGAAGAGCTCGATCAGATGGCTATGGCGACCATAGGGCTCCATGTTTCGAACGCTTTGGCGGAGGACATCATGAAAGCGAAGACAGCAAAAGAATTGTGGGAGATGCTTGAAGAGATGTGCATCACCAAGACGGTGTCAAGTAAGCACAATTTGAAGAGAAGTTTATATTTTCTCAAGATGGCGGAGGGATCTTCGATCCAAGCGCACGTAGCGAAATTCAAGGAGAAATTCGCCGACCTCGGCAATATTGGCGTGAAGCTCGAAGATGACGACCTCGCGTTTTGGCTCCTAATTTCGCTACCCCCTTCTATGGCAAGTTTCCGTGATACCCTCCTATATTCTCGAGATAGCCTCACGTTTAAAGACGTAACCTCGGCTCTCTCATCTAGAGAGAATATTTTGATGATGGAGAATCCTAATTCGGGAGAGACGCCAAGTGAAGGATTGAATGTCCGTGGACGGACCAACCAGAGATCGACGGGGCAAGATAGGTCTCGATCGAAGTCACGACATAGTAACAAAGTCTGCAACTATTGCAAGAAGAAGGGTCACATCAAAGCCGATTGTTATTCCTTGAAAAATAGGAAAGAGAGAGAAGGCGGCAACAACAACAATAATAATTCTGGTAAGAGTTCCGGTGAAGTTGGTGTAGCCGAGAATTATTGTGATCTTCTCATGGCTTTGGGTGAGGTCTCCAAATCAAGCGAGGAATGGATTCTAGACTCGGGATGTACGTTCCACATGTGTCCGAATCGTGAGTGGTTCGATACTTTTGAAAAGGTGGATCAAGGTGCGGTGACTATGGGAAACAACGCGTCATGCAAGATCGAAGGGATAGGAAGCATCCGGATCAAGATGTTTGACGGCGCGATCTGCACCCTAAGCGAGGTTAGATACGTTCCCGGCTTAAAGCGGAATTTGATTTCGCTTAGTACTTTGGAGCTTAAGGGTTACTCGTTCACCGGGAAAGGTGGAATCGTGAAGGTTGCCAGCGGTTCGTTGGTGGTTATGAAAGGTGAACGTAAGTCGAATAGGCTTTATGTTCTTGAAGGCACCACGGTGAAAGGTGAAGTAGCCGTAGGTGATTCCAAAGTCTCGGATGTCGATACAACGAGACTTTGGCATATGCGTCTAGGGCATATGAGTGATTCCGGAATGGCCGAGTTGAGTAGACAAGGGCTTCTTGGGGATAAGGGCTTGTCGAAGTTAGAGTTTTGTGAGCAGTGCGTCTTTGGGAAGCAAACGCGAGTGAAGTTCACTACCGGCGCTCACACAACTAAAGAGATACTCGGGTATGTCCATTCCGATCTATGGGGACCATCCCCGGTCCCCTCCACTGGAGGTTCTTACTACATGCTTACCATCATCGATGACTATTCCCGAAAGGTTTGGTCGTTCTTCTTGAAACACAAGAGCGACGTGTTTTCTACCTTCAGAGATTGGAAGGTGATGATAGAGAAACAAACCGGAAAAGTCGTGAAGAACCTACGTACGGACAATGGCCTAGAATTTGTGTCCGAAGAATTCAACCAATTCTGCAAGAGTTCGGGGATTGTGAGGCACCACACTGTGAGATACACCCCTCAGCAAAATGGAGTAGCCGAGAGAATGAATCGCACGATTATGGACAAGGTACGTTGCTTGTTAGCGACTTCTGGGTTGAGTAAAGGTTTTTGGGCTGAAGCGGCTTCTTTAGCATGTTACCTTATCAACCGTTCCCCGTCCATGGCGATTAATAAGAAGACTCCACAAGAGTTGTGGAAGGGATCTCCGGCGAATTATGAGGACTTAAGGGTGTTTGGGTGTCCGGCCTACATGCATGTCAACGACGGGAAATTGAGTGCACGATCTAAGAAGTGCATATTCGTTGGCTTTAAGGAAGGAGTTAAAGGATACAAGCTTTGGTGTCCAGAGACGAGAAAGATCATACTAAGCCGTGATGTAGTCTTCGATGAGGCTTCTATGATGGGTGATCGGTCGTCTAAAGGGAATCTCGAGGTTCCAAGTACTCCTATTGAGGTGGAGCCGGACAAGGTGCAAGAGGAAGATAATGGGTCAAGTTCCTCGAACGATGAGACGAGTAGTTCGACTACTCCGGAAGATCCAAAAGAGAAAGAGCCGCAATGCATAGCTAGAGATAGGCCAAGGAGAGAGACTCGACCACCTAGAAGGTTAGCCGAGTATGAGTTAGTCGCTTATGCCTTGAGTGTAGCCGATGATGTTGATTCTTATGAGGAGCCTTCCACATATGACGAGGCGGTTACTTGTGATGACTCGAGCAAGTGGATGCTAGCTATGCAAGAGGAGATGGAATCTCTTCATAAGAATGGCACTTGGGAGTTGGTTGATCTCCCTAAAGGCAAGAAGGCCATCAAGTGCAAGTGGATCTTCAAGAAGAAGGAGGGCATCCCTGGGGTTGAGGACGAGAGATACAAGGCGAGATTGGTGGCTAAGGTTTTAGCCAAATTCCCGGAGTAGATTTCAATGATGTGTTTTCACCGGTGGTCAAGCATAGCTCGATTCGAGCGATTTTAGGCATTGTGGCAATGCATGATTTGGAGCTTGAGCAAATGGATGTGAAGACGGCCTTTCTACATGGGGAACTCGATGAAGATATCTACATGGTTCAACCCGAGGGGTTCGAGGGTTCAAACCAAGAGAACAAGGTGTGTTTTCTCAAGAAGTCTTTATATGGTTTGAAACAGTCTCCTAGACAGTGGTATAAACGTTTCGACACGTTTATGATTAAGAATGGTTTCCGAAGGAGCTCGTATGATAGTTGTGTGTATTTCCGGAAAGGTCGTGATGTGTCTTTAGTATATCTTCTCCTCTACGTCGACGATATGTTGATAGCGGCTAAGGATAAGTCGGAGGTGGAGAGAGTCAAGGCACAACTTAGTAAGGAGTTCGAGATGAAGGATCTTGGTGCGGCAAAGAAGATCCTAGGAATGGAAATCACAAGAGATCGAAGAGATGGCAAGTTGTATCTTGGCCAAAAGGGGTATATAGAGAAGGTGCTACGTCGGTTCAACCTTGAGAATGCGAACCCAGTAAGTACTCCCCTTGGAACACAATTTAGACTTACCTCTGCTTACTCTCCGACTACGGAGAAGGACATCGAGGATATGGCTCGAGTCCCTTATTCCAATGTCGTTGGGTCCTTGATGTATGCCATGGTGTGTACTCGTCCGGATTTGGCCCACTCCGTGAGTGCCGTGAGTCGGTATATGGTGAATCCCGGAAGAGAGCATTGGAAGGCGGTGCAATGGGTGTTGCGCTATTTGAGAGGTACATCTAACAAGAAGCTAGTGTTCGGGAGGAATCAAGAAGATGTTCGAGGGTTCGTGGATTCCGACTATGGCGGTGATCTAGATAAAAGAAGATCTCTTACCGGGTATGTTTTTACCATTGGTGGGTGTGCCATAAGTTGGAAAGCTATTTTGCAAAGTACGGTGGCCTTATCTACTACCGAGGCGGACTATATGGCGGTCACTGAGGCTTGCAAGGAGGCGTTATGGTTAAGAGGTTGGTTTCGAGAACTCTCGAAGGTTTCAAAGACGACGTCCATCTTTTGTGATACTCAAAGTGCTATTTGTCTCACAAAAGATCAAGTGTTCCATGAGAGAACAAAGCACGTAGACATTCGTTATCACTTTGTCCGTGAGGTGATCGCTCGAGGCGATATTAAGGTGAGTAAGATTAGTACTCACGACAATCCGGCGGACATGTTGACAAAGAGTTTACCCGCAACCAAGTTTGAGCTTTGCTCTAGCTTGGTTGGACTTCGATCGAGAGATTAAGCCCTTAGGGGCGTTTGGAGGAAGACGATAGGCGAAGGATGTTCGCGGTTTGGTGTCAAGGTGGAGATTTGTTGGAATGTGACTCAAAACCGCGTGGAGTCGATGCCGTGAAAGTTTCGGTCGAAACGGAGTTAAAACGAGCAAAATAGCATTCCAGCGAGTTCGCGCCAGGGTGGCGCGTTCGCGCCATCCTTCAGAGACTCCAGCGCGTTCGCGTCAGCTTTCTACCTGCGGGATTTTTTTTTGGAAAGTCTTCCAAATTGATGGAAATTGATTCCTACTCCTTTTAGGACTCTTTTTTGGGTAATATATTATTTCCATATATTATTATGGACTCTCCCCTATATAAAGAGAGCTTCTCCATAGGCATAAACACACCGATTATAATTCTATAGCTATTGCGTGAGATTTGAGGGTTTAGAGCATATATCATCCTTGTAATCGTGAAGCAATATTATAGTGAATTGTTCGTCGTTCCTCCCGTGGTTTTTCCCAGTTGGGTTTCCACGTAAATTTTTGTTTTCTCTATTTTTCGTTGATTTCTTTCTTCGTTATTATTGATATTATCATACTATACATCGTCCGATCTTACAACACTATGCTCTCACAAAATGGAATGATGATTTTGTGCTCTTGTGAGAATGTAAGTTACTAACGTATTTTCTTCACCAACGATAAATCTTTTCAATTGTTATAGACAGCCTATCATCTTAATCTTTTGTTCAGTTAAAAAGGATAATCACATATTTTAATTTGATTACGGGAGCAACTACGTTTGTGAAGATCAGGTATCTAACCGGTGAATTCGAGAAGACCGTATCTATTTCACCTTTTGAATTTTTCGCTCAAGAAATTTTGCTGATTTTTCGCTCCTGTGGATATTCAGACGTTCACCAATGGAATCAAAAACAATTATTTTGCTCACAACACTAGAATAGTAGAATGTACTACTCCAATTATAAAAGAAGAAAAGAAACGCATGCTGGCATATTTGAATAAATTTTTTTTTTCTTTTTGCGAAATATAAATATTTATGACAAATATTCAGGTAGGTATTGGTTGAGAGTTTACAAAATGAAAAGAAACGCGTGCTAATATTTGAAATATAAATTTAGTTATACTTTTTTATTTTTACTCACAAAATCATTTAACTTTATAATTTAAATATATATATTTTATTTTTTAAATAAAAAATAGAAGAGTAACATTTTCTAAAAAGAAAATGGGTACGTATATAAAAAGATACTACAATAAATAAATAAATAAATATTATAGAGACGTTTACAAATACTGTATATAATTTACTTGAATGTCAAAGTCAGACTCGGTGAGAATTCTAAATTAAATTAGAAGTTACCTAATTAATTAATGTGGGTGGGATTATGCGATAATTAATGGATAATTATCAACTGCACTTTTAGATTATAAGTGTTTTTTAGTGTATTGCCTTTGTTAAAAATATATCAATTTGCACTTATTTTGCGCAAAATATGCTCAAAATATATCAATTTGCATGTATTTTGCGCAAAATATGCACAAAATATATCAATTTGCACTTATTTTGCGCAAAATATGCTCAAAATATATCAATTTGCATGTATTTTGCGCAAAATATGCACAAAATATATCAATTTGCACGTACTTTGCACAAAATATTAATTTAACTTTATTTTTTATGTATATATCAATTTGCACGTACTTTGCACAAAATATTAATTCAACTTTATTTTTTTATTTTTTACCAAATCTATTTAATATATAAATCATTATTATTATTATTATTATTATTATAAAATGTATAAAACTTTTGTATATTGTGTCATTGTTAATAAACAAAAGATAATTAATTGAAAAACAAAATGTAAAAAATATTATATATCATTATATTATAGTATTTTAAATAAAAAAATAAAAAAATACAAAATATTTATTAAAAATTATATATATATATATATATATATATATATATATATATATATATATATATATATATATATATATATATATATATTCGAATCGAACTATTCGTATAATATTCGAATCGAATAATACATTATTCATATTCGTATTCGTAAATATTCGAATATAAAAAAATATTTGTATTCGTATTCATATTTGTTTTTCGAATACGAATCATAAAAAATCGAATTGAATCACGAATCGAGTCAAAAAAATTCGATTCGTTTACATCCCTACTTTAGAGGTGACACGTAAACATGTATGGTGAAAACGCTCATTTTTTTTAGTGTAATTTTTGGGTATACTTTAGAGGTTTAATGATCATATTATATTAAATAATTACATGATTAAAATTGCTATATTACATTATATATTTTTGAAAATAAATTTATTAACATTTGTAAAATTACATAATGTTATAGAAAATATTTTTAAATTCTTTCTCGGCTATTTTATTTTATATTATAATAATTTAATTATAAGTATTAAAAATTAAAACAATCAATTTTTTTTAGAAAATAATTTAGAAAAAATACTTAATTATAAATTAATAATATAAAATAATACTAAATGTTATTTTTTTTTCAATTAATACTTATTTACTAATTAATATAAAATAATACATATTTTTTTTTACATTTTGAAGATAATCATGGTGATGTGTCACAAATCATTCAAATTCCAAAATAGGTATATAACTGATTCTCTTCCCAATTTTCCATTCAATTAAATTAACTTAATATCTCAATATAAATATCAAACAGTGTATTATTAAATATAGAATAAAATTTTCATCTTTCAATTATAACTCAAATAATAAATAATTAGAGATTGAGAAAAAAAATTGATAGAACGTTGAAGTATTCCCCCAACAATAAAGTTTATATGTTGTTGATAGTTGAAAATTCGTGTTCTCCGATGATCAACTAAAAAATAGATATTTGGGGATTGAGTGTTGAACAAGACTTTTATGCTCTCTAATAATTTTTGGGGAAATGTGTAGATATCCCTAAATGGAAAACTACATCATCTATTTATAGAAAATACAAATTAGGGTTTCCTAAGTTGGTTAATGGGCCAAGCCCATCAAATAAACCCACCATTAAGCCCATTTCTTTTAACAAGGCCCAAGGGGTATGATCGTCTTCGAACAATCTCTCACCTCGTCCCTGGT
The DNA here is from genome assembly GCA_954870475.1 of Euphrasia confusa. Taxonomy (NCBI): domain Eukaryota; kingdom Viridiplantae; phylum Streptophyta; class Magnoliopsida; order Lamiales; family Orobanchaceae; genus Euphrasia; species Euphrasia confusa. Next base: position 27,744,694 of record OX940967.1, read on the forward strand.
CGGCTCGGATGTTTCCCGAAGCCATCCCTCGGTGGAGCTATGAGCTCGTTTTGTTCGGCTTTGGTTTCCGTTCACGGGATTTCGAGCATAGGCGTTATCCGCCTGCTCGCCTTTCTCTCTGAGGCCGAGCTGAAGACCTCTTTTCTCTATCTCGGAAAATGGGGGCTCCTTATGCTCGGAAGTTAGTCGATATTTCTCCGCGTAACAAAGGCCCCCCGAGACCGTTCTGGTCGGGAGAAGAGATCGGTCTCGGCTTGCGGTCCGTCATCGACTTGTCCGAGCATGAGATCTGATTCGACGGTTTCGGCGAGTCATTTAATGCGGTACTGCGGTTACCGCCACCTGTCATTCCCCGATTGGCGTTCCTCTGATGGGACGCCTCGAATTCCATCAACCGTCCTTTCAAATTCAAATTTTGAATTTTTCCGCCTTTTCCTCCTTATAAATAGTCCTCCACATTCCTCATTTGACACTTTTCCCTTTCGAGTTGCTATTTTCCGGACATCCGAAATCACCTGCTCGGCTTCCACCAAGTGTGTTCGGCTTCAAACTCCATCACGTAGGTTTCCTTGCTTAATTGTCTTTTCCATCGTTGTTCTGGGGATTTCTTAGCATTAGGGCGTGTTTATTATTTGTATACGTCGATTAAATACTTGACTAGAGTGCGAGCATGAGCGACCATGATAGTTCAGCCACCCTCTCTGACGTTCCCGCCTCATATGATTCATCTGACTCCGGGGCCTCTGCTTCCTCCTCATCGGGGGATGACGTGGCACCCGTGGTCGGATTTTCGGACATGGAGAAACTCGAACTATTCGCTGGCGAGGTTAGCGACTGCTATCGTCGCTTTATCGTCATGATGGGCGAGATACGGGGTCCCCCATCTCCTTTCATCTTTACCCATTACCTTCATGAAAATCCTTACGTCTTCGTGGAGCGTACGCGGTTCGGTGCTCGCCCTGGCCCCGACCAAACGGGTATATACGCCAGCGATCGAAGCTCGACCATCCTCGACGAGGCCGAGCTCCAATCTATGAGGTCGGTCTGGGGCATCCCTTCTGATGTCCACATTTACTGCCCTACTCCGGATGAACGGGCGAACTGTCCTCCGCCGGGCATGGTTGCTGTGACGAGCATGATGATGGAGGCGGGGCTCCGATTCCCCATTCATGACTCTATCGCTGCTGCTTTACAAGCGTGGGGGGTTGCTCCCATGCAGCTTCATGCGAACTCTTGGGTCTTGCTCATTAGTTTAAACATCCTGTTCGGCCACTATGGCCTTTATCGTCATTTGTCTGCTTCCGAAACATCCTATCTTTTAATCATCAACCATCTCCGAGGAGGGGATCATTATTTGCGAGCTCCGACCAGACTCCTTGAAGACTTGAAGAGTAAGAGGACGGCCTGGTGGGCCGACTGGTTTTATGTGGATGGCGCCTGGGCCTCTGAGGCGTTTCAAATTCCGACTTCATTCACCCGGAAATGTCGTCGTTAGTTCCTTCCCTTTCATTTTATTCCTTTTTGAGTTTTCTTCTCCTTGTTTCGTCCTGACCCCTTTCTGTTCGGTCGCATCTTGGTCGGCAGGTCCTCCGGCGCCGCATGTTTCCGAGCTCAGCTGGGATTTTGCGGCCGTTTGTGAGCGTGTTCGTTCTCTCCCCGACAGCCAATTGCTCATTAACACTGTGTTCACTAGAACTCGTGTTAGATCTTCTCGTTTCATTACTATTCCTCGGCATGTTCGGGACCGATATCCCCGTGAGTACTTTACTGTTCTCGCTCCGCTTGTCCTATTCGCTACTTATTGCTTTTATCTTTTGTATTGCAGTGGTTAGGTTTCCTTCCTTCCCCGATCCTCCCGAAGATATGGTCGGAAATACTCCCCGTGCTCGGATGGCCGCACTCGCCGAGCGTAATCGTCGGGCAGCCGAGGCCGCTGCGGGCGATCAGACCATTGTCCCCCCTGTCCCCTCTGCTCGGCCGACTCGCTCGGTCAACTCGGAGGCTCCTTCGACTCGCCCGACGACGAGGGCGAGCTCGCTTCCTCCTGCCAGCCCCGCTGATATTCCCGAAGGGCCTTCGGAGGCGGGGCCCGCTCCGGGTCGAGTTCCTAAACGTCGACGCGGCAAGGAGCCAATGCAAGAGGTCCCCGAGAGTGCTCCCGAGAACATTCCTTACAGCCCGGTGGCCACCATCGACGAAGAGATATTTGCTCGGTACGCTAGTTTGTTATTCCTTCTTACTTTTCTCTTTTCGCGCCTCCTCGTCTTCTCTCGATTTTCCTTATCCGCATTCATTTGTTTGATTCAGCTTGGGAGGGCGCCCGACCATGGCCGCCAGCTTGGCCCAATTTCTTGCTGCTCGCCCTCACGATTTCTTCAGTCTACCCGCGCTGATGCGCGAGGCAATGGAATGTGTTCCCCGCTCTTGGACCACTCAAGCCGAGCTAATTAGCCAACGACCAGAACAAGCTGAGCAAGTGGCTATTTTGATGGCTTCCCGGGTGCTCATGCTTTTAGTTTCTCTGAGCAAGGTTCGTCCGAGCTTAAACCAACCCATGATTTCTTCGATCGGTGCTCCTGATGGCCTTGCGGACAAGATTGCTGAGCTCGAGCTCGAACTGACCAGCGTGCGAGCTCTAGTGGACCAATATCAAGAGGATGAGGGCAAGCTGAGAACCCGAGCTGAGCAGGCGGAGACGAGTGCCGCGGGAATGGCCAGGGAGCGGGACCAGGGGCGTGAAGAGTTGGGTCAAGTGAGGAGTGAGTTGGCTGCTGAACGAGATCGGGCATCGGAGCTGGAGGAAAGGGTGCGTAGGGCCGAGGAGAACCGCCGGAGCATGGATCTCTTGATCGACCAATTGAATGCTCGGACCGAGGCGATCGAGAAAGCTGATGCGGAGCGCAAGGCCGATGCTATGCAGGACTTGGATCAGAACAGCTCGTATTCCTATTGTCTAAGTCACTTTGACTGTATCCGCCGTCATGTGCGAGCTGGACTGCCATACAACCTGATCATGGACGACCTCCGCACTCATCGTCTGGGGGTTAATCTTGACACCCGTTTCCTTTTCCCGGTTCTCGATTTGGTGGAGCTCCATGGGGTCGACCTGGCCTGGTGGCCTGATCCGAGCCAGCTCGTTGCTGCCGAGCCCGAGGCTGTTGTGGAGGACCCGATTCCTGTTGAAGATTGAGTGTCTATCTGCCTGCTGTTATTGAATCTCTTACTTTTAATCTTTTTATTTGTCTCCTTTTAGAAACTTTGGGTGATGTGCCCTTCCGAACATAAATTTTCTTTTCATGCTTATGACATTATATTATTATGCTTAATTTTCTTTTTATTAATTTGCTCGAACATAGTCCACTGTATCTCAGCGTTTTTTTCTCTCGAGTATCATTTATTTTATGGTTTGATGCTCGTGACTATCTCTTATGACAAATTTTGATCCTGCTTTGGCCAGCTGAGCATGTCTCGCTTGGTCGTTCGAGATCAGTATTGTTATGTCGATCAAGCTTTCAACGGAAGGTGGCATGGTCGCCGGTTCCCCTTACCAGCTGCCTTCAGGCGGGCCGCCCGTTCGCCCCTTGTCCATTTCGTTGCCGTTCGGGACTCCCGGGGCAACCCATGGTCATTCGCTCTTGCTCGGCATCGGCGCCAGCTCGCCCTTGGTGGTCCAGCATGGGAGCGCTTCGTTCGTGAGAAAGGGCTTTATCGGGGTTTGATCGTCCGCTTTCTTTGGATCGAAGATGAGGGCTTTTCCATCCGGGTGTACGACGAGAGGGGCCTCCGCTTAATTGCTTGATCATCTTGTTTCGAGTTTTTTAGACTGATGTAATGTTGTTTGCTTTATGCGGTCTGTCTGTTCGCACTTTTACTCGTCTTTAAGTAATACTTTTGTTAGACATCTAATGCTGTAATGTGTTATGACCTTTGCGTAATCGAGGCGTTTCGTATCTAATTATGTTCGGGATATTCATTGTTTTCGCGCCCCTGCTTCTGTTTCGACAGTGGGTAATTCATTGTTTAAAATTAGTTGTTTTGGTGCAATATGCTTTTACATGTTCGTCCGATTTGATCGTGAACGAGCTTAACCAGCTCCCTGCTTGCTTCCCTTTCGGAAATTTTAGAATGCTCGTATTGTTCGGGAATTCTGACTAGTGAGGACTTTTCTTGCCGGACATGCCCGTATCTGCAGCACTTCCTGCTTTCCTTTGCGCGTTGTTTCGTCTTATATTTTTGGGCGGACTGACCTGTTCGCCCAAAAATGCCCCAGTCTCCCTCTGAGATCATGTTAATGCATCTTAGATCCTTTTCTTTCTGTCGATCCTCGAGGAGTTCCGTATCGTGTTCGGCCACCCCGGATTTTGTCAGCTCTTCGTTTGTCGTTTTGCTTACCTGTTCTGCCTTGATGTGACCCTTCACTGCTGACGTCTGCGTGCCTTGTCCTTTCCCTGGCGCGCCTTTTCGTGTGAGGGCCGGGTCTATAAATACGTCTGCAGGTTTATTACCTGTTATTATTCGAATCGTATTTTTGCTCTCTCTCTGCTCGGCGTTGCAACGGGCGGATCCTTCGATGGTGCATATCCATGTGAATCCGAATGGATCCAAGTGGTTCGAGCTTCCCTTCAACGATAGGCGTTATCGGATAAGGCTGCCCTTGCCCATCGAGTTCACCGCCGACCTGGATCATGAATCCGCGCTTCCTCGATTTCTTCCGTTGGTGGAATTGAATGGTGATCGGTGGGTGATGTACGTCTCTCGCCGCCGTGGGCAATACCAGTTCGAGGGCCCAATGTGGAGAGGTTTCGTTCGTCAGTTCGATCCTCAACCGTCGAACTTCATTCGCATTCGCTACGACGCCAATCGCGGGTGGGCTGTAGCGTTGTTCGGTGCTGACAACCAGCTCATTACCCTCCCCGTGCAGTTCAGGCGTCCGAGGTCTTAGCGTGTTTGCCTTTTTTCTTTTTGCTCATCGTGTTCGGGATTTTCGGCGGGGGATCTCTTCCCCGCCGAAAATGCCCCAGTTCTTGTTCGGACCTGGTTTAATGTGTAATAAAGTATTCACCTTGTGGTTGTGTTGTAAGAATTGTTTCTTATCCATTTTTGGGCAGAATGATGTTTGCCCAAAAATGCCCCAGTGTGCTTATCTAATCTTGTTTTCGTTCGCTCTTTATTTCCTTGCATCGGGCTCAGGGGGAGCCGAGCTCTACCCCTTGAGATTGATTTCTTTTAAACTCTCCCGGACTCGAGGGACACTTGGTCCATGCTCGGTCGGGCTCAGGGGGAGCCGAGCTCTACCCCTTGAGATTGATTTCTTTTAAACTCTCCCGGACTCGAGGGACACCTGGTCCATGCTCGGTCGGGCTCAGGGGGAGCCGAGCTCTACCCCTTGAGATTGATTTCTTTTAAACTCTCCCGGACTCGAGGGACACCTGGTCCATGCTCGGTCGGGCTCAGGGGGAGCTGAGCTCTACCCCTTGAGATTGATTTCTTTTAAACTCTCCCGGACTCGAGGGACACCTGGTCCATGCTCGGTCGGGCTCAGGGGGAGCCGAGCTCTACCCCTTGAGATTGATTTCTTTTAAACTCTCCCGGACTCGAGGGACACCTGGTCCATGCTCGGTCGGGCTCAGGGGGAGCCGAGCTCTACCCCTTGAGATTGATTGAGATTACGAAAGATTCCGAAACTTCACTTTTATTAGCATAAAGGGAAAACAAACACCCTACGATACAATGCCAAGAGCTCACTGGTAGTATTTCCTGAGGTGCACCGCATTCCAGAAATACTGGTCGGCCACCCCATTCAGATGTTCTAGTTCGTATGAACCATTCTGTAAGACCTTCCTTACTCGGAGCGGCCCTTCCCAGGAAGGCCCTAATGCTCCTGGGTTAGCTCCCAGGATTTCTTTTAGTACCAGGTCCCCCTGCTTGAATTTCCTCACCTTGACTCTCGAATTGAAATACTTTTCAGCCCTCTGCTTGGCCGCCGCGTTTCGGTATATCGAGTTTATTCTCCTTTCCTCCAATAAGTCCAGCTCGACCCGCATCATCTGGTCGTTCTGATCCGTCAGCTCTTGCGACGTCCTGTGGGTCGGCACCTCTACCTCGGAAGGGATGACCGCCTCATATCCGAAAGCGAGGGCGAATGGTGTTTCTCCCGTGGCCACTTTGCTCGTTGTTCGGTAGGCCCACAACACGTCGGGCAGTTCGGCCGCCCATCTTCCCAGCCTTTCTTCAATCCTGGCCTTCAGTGTGTGCTTCAAGATTTTATTCACCGCCTCCACCTGTCCGTTAGTCTGGGGGTGGTACGGCGTGGAGAACACCTAGGGATGGGAAAAAATACCGAATTATCGAAATACCGAACTTACCGTACCGAAAAATGCCGAAAAAAATCAAATTTTCGGTATATTGAATTTTTCGGTACGGTATGATACCGTATCGATAATTTTCGGTACGGTATCGGTATGAAAGTTTTTAAAATTTCGGTATTTCGGTATATACCGATATACCGTAAATAATCGGTATAGTTCGATATTTCGATATATATATCCTTCGGTATGCAAAAAACAATCGGTATAGTTCGATATTTCGGTATATATATACTTCGATATGCAAAAAAAAGTCGGTATGATTCGGTATATCGATATTTTCGGTATAATTCGATAATAAAAATTTCGATATGGTTCGATATATCGATATTTTTGTTATACCGAAAGTTCGGTACGGTATCGGTATAGATTTTTTCGATATCAAAATTTCGGTATATCGATATTCGGTATACCGAACTTTTCGGTACGGTATCGGTATGAATTTTTTCGGATACCGAATTTTTCGGTACGGTATCGGTATGACCGATTCGGTACGGTACGGTAAGGTATTCCATCCCTAAGAACACCTTCCTTATCTTCCATTTATCGAAAAACTTCATAATTTCTAGCCCCTCGAACTGTTTCCCGTTATCCGACGAGATAGTGTGAGGTATACCGAATCGGCATATGATGTTCTTCCATAAGAAACGGATTATCTGAGGCTGGTCGATTTTATTCAATGGCTCGGCTTCCGCCCATTTGGAGAAGTAGTCCACGGCCACTATTGCATACTTGACCCCTCCTGGCCCCGTCGGCAAAGGCCCGATCAGATCGATTCCCCAGGTCGCGAAAGGCCAGGGGCTGTATATAGAATTCAGGTACTCGGGCTGGACTCTCGTGATCGGCGCCGTTATCTGGCATCGATGACACCTCCTCGCGTACTCAATCGCATCTCGCCTCAAAGTCGGCCAATAGTAACCTTGTCTGATGGTTTTGTGCGCCAGAGATTGCCCGCCGGCATGATTTCCACACACTCCATCATGAATCTCTCCGAACACCCTCCTTCCATCCGCGGGGGTTATGCACCGTAGCAAGGGCATAGACAAACTCCTACGATATAGCAAATCCCCGATTAATGTGTACCTTGATGCGCGTATTCGGAGCTGTCGGGCCTCTACCTTATCGTCGGGCAACTCACCCGTGCGCAGATGGTTCAGGATGGGTCCCATCCAATTCTCTCCTCGGTCAATCAGGTCGACCGTGCTGATCTCGGCTCTATCCAGTGCTGATCGACCCTGGCTTAGTAGAATCACATTAGACAAATCGGTTGTTCCTTCCGAGGAGGCCAACTTGGACAGAGCATCCGCCTGGGTGTTCAACTCCCGGGGAATCTATTCGATCTCGACTCGGGGGAACTTGCTTATCATCCTCATCACATGCTCGTGATACTGTTCCATCCTCGTGCTCCTGGTCTCATACTTTCCTTTTATCTGGTTAACCACCAGTAAGGAATCCGTGAACACCTTTAGCTGTTCGGCTCCCACTGCCATAGAAAGTTCCAGCCCGGCTATCAATGCTTCATATTCGGCTTCATTGTTGGTAGCATCGAACTCAAAACTCACTGCGTGCGCGAAAGATTGATTTTCCGGTCCGACCAACACTATTCCAGCCCCAGCGCGGGAGCTCGTGGATGACCCGTCTACATACAGTTTCCACGGTGGGATAGGAAGCGAGGAATCAGTCCGCGGAAAAGTGAGTTCCACAATGAAATCTGCCAGTGCCTGACCCTTGATAGCCGTCCTCGGTGCGTAAGTAATGTCATACTGGCCTACTTCCAAACTCCACTTCAACAGACGACCTGTGGTGTCCGGTCGCTGTAACACCTGCCTTAAAGGCATGGTGGTCAACACTTCGACGGGGTGATCGAAAAAGTATGACCGCAACTTTCGAACACTCATAACCAATGCATACGCCAGCTTCTCCAAAGGTGTGTATCTGGATTCGGCGTCCTGCAGGGTCTGACTGACATAATAGATGGGTTTGTGCAGCTTATCCTCAGCTCGCACCAGGACCGAGCTGATGGCATGCTCGGACGCTGCTAGGTACAGGAACAATTTCTCTCCTCTAACTGGCTTCGATAGGATCTGCGGATCCTGTAGGTGAAGTTTCAGTTTATCAAACGCTTCTTGACTATCCTTCTTCCACTTGAATTTCTGGTTCTTGATAGCCTGAAAGAATGGTCGGCTCTTGTCCCCCAGCCGGGGTATGAATCGGCTTAGCGCCGCCAGGCAGCCGGTCAGACGCTGGACATCCTTTAAACAACGGGGCTCCCTGAGGTCGGCTATTGCTTGTATTTTGTTCGGGTTTGCCTCGATCCCCCTGGTGCTCACGATGTGACCTAGGAACTTTGTTTCGAAAATTCCGAAGTGACACTTCTTCGGGTTCAGCTTCATGTTATACTTTCTCAGAATTTCACAGGTGGTTTCCACGTCCCTCACGTGGTCTTCCAGCAGTTTGCTCTTGAAAATGAGATCGTCCACGTATACTTCCATGGTTTCGCCGATCTGCTCGGCGAACATCTTATTCACCAACCGCTGATATGTGGCCCCTGCGTTCCTTAATCCGAACGGCATTCGTTTCCAGCTCAGCACCGCCTTTTCTGTGTAGAAGGAGGTGTGTTCGATATCTTCCGGAGCCATCGGGATTTGGTGATAACCTGCATAACAATCGCACTTGGAGAGTACCGCGTAGCCCGACGTGTTATCCACGAGGTGATCGATATGGGGCATGGGAAAATGGTCTTTCGGACATGCTCGATTGAGATCGGTGAAGTCCACGCACAATCTCCAAGCATTCCCTGTCTTCTTTACGAGCACCGAATTGGATAACCACTGAGGCTCTCCTCGGGCTTCTATCACCAAATCGTTATCAATCAACTTCTTCACTTCTACGGCCAAAGCCTCATATTTCTCCGGGCCCATCCTGCGGCGCTTTTGTGCCACGGGCTTTTTCATCGGGTCAATCTTCAGGTGATGGCACGCGTGTTTCGGATCAATTCCTGTCATGTCCTTGTGCGACCAGGCGAATACATCCATGTTCCTTCGTAGGCAAGCGATTAACTCCCGCTTGATGTCATCGGGTAACCGTGCCCCGACCAGCACCACCGTTTCGGGCCTGCTTGGATCCAAACAAACACTTTCTAAGTCATCTACTGCCGAGCATGATGAAGGCCCTCGGGGATCTACGATCTCTTCGTCTTCGCCTATGCGAGGTTCCACTTCTTCTTCGGCCTGTAAGGCCTCATCCACTTTCGTGATCCAAAAGTCGGCTCCTCGGGCTTCTCCCTCTTCCCAAAGTGCGGCCAGGTAATCGCCGTCTTCTATCTCCATCTCTCCTGCGGGATCGATCTCTCTGACTTCAATCTTGCCATCCTCGGTCATTCTCCTCGTCATTTCGATTATGGGGGTGCCGTCAGTTTTATGCGCGTATCTCGCGGTGTTCTTGTCCGGACACAAATCGTAATCAAAACATTTCTTAGCCATATATTGGTCTCCCTTCACGGTCCCAACGGATCCGCTCAGAGTTGGGAACTTAATACAATAATAGTGGGACGAGGCTACGGCCTCGAATGCCTCCAGAAATGGCCTACCTAAGAAAGCATTATAAATGTTCTCAATGTCGACCACGACGAACTCAGTAGTTCGTGTAATCCGAACTGCTGCATCTTGGTAGTCGACGAGCTCCACAGCCAGCTTGATCTTTCCATAGGGCTTCACCTCTACATCTCCAAAGCCCCTCAGCGATCCTTCATACGATTTAAGGTACTCAGACATATCTCCCAGCTGATCAAAAGTCCTCTTGAACAGTATGTTGCAATGAGCGCCATTGTCGATCAGGATGCGAGCTACCTCTACTCCTTGGATCCGAGCTGTAACGACCAGTGATTCCACCTTTGGATATCTGACCTCTGCTCGATCTTGATCGGTAAACTGGATGACGATGCCTTTAGCGATGCCTGGTTCCTTCAGGGGGATGACCGCGTTAATGCTCTCCCAGGCTCGCAGCTCGGCCTTCTTCTGCCTTTTCGACCTCTGGGTTCCGGGGGCGATCCCGCCGATCATATTGATTCTCCCGCCTTCCCTCATCGGGGGTATGTCCCTGTTTCCTCTGGCTTCCACCGGCGGCGGGGGAGGCGGCTGCTCGATCTATAATCTCTGGGGCTCCGGCAATCTCTGATTATGTGGCACATATGGTCGGTTATGATGGCCGTTACCTCTTCGGCCCCTTCCTCTCCCCGGTCTTCTCAATAGCTGCTCGAGCCTCCCTTCTCTGAATAACTGTTTCAGCTGGTCGAGCAGCTGCCTGCATTCATCTGTGGGATGTCCAATGTCCTCATGAAACTCGCACCATTTATTCGGGTTCCTCCTCTCTGGTGGCCCGACGAGTGGTGGCGGTGGCATCAAAGCGAACACGTTGTTATCCCTAAAAATTTCCAAAATCTTCCCTGCAGTCCTTCCATGAAAGACTCCATTCTCTCCTGGCTCATTCTGCTGCTCTCTTCTCGGACCATTGAAGTTTCTGGGGCCCGTGTTCTTTTTAACCCACTCTTTTTTCTCGAAGACGGGCTTCTCCTTTTTGATCTGTCCGTCCATTTCCTTCAGCCTCTGCTCGTAAATTCGCTGCTGCATGATCTCCTCGCCCGCGCGCCGGCGAAATTCAGCGTAAGTCTTGGGGTATTCCCGCATCATTGGTTTGAATAGCTCCGAACTGGGCTTTAGGCCTCCGACCACGGCGTGCACGAGCACATCATCGCTGATAGGTTCTCCTTGAGACACTATCTTTTCTACTCGGTCCAGATACTGCTCGTCTGTTTCTTCGTTCCCTTGCTTAACCCCCATAAGCCTTTGTCTGCTTTCGGGGCGATGGATCTTCGCAGCGAAATAGGTGACGAATAGCTCCCCCAACTCCTCGAAGCTATTAACAGATCGACTGGGGAGGCTAGTATACCACTTATGTGCTGTATCTCCCAAAGTGAGCGGGAAGAGTCGGCATTTGGTTGCGTCGCTAGCTCCTCGCCCGACTATGTATATGTTATATTTGCTCAAGTGGACCTCCGGGTCCGCCTTCCCATCATAAATCATATTCATCATCGGCGCGATGTCCACTTGGGTCCTAGCGCTTGCGAGCCGGCGTGATAGTGGGTCAGTCAAGATCGTTCTTCGAGGCCCCTCGCCTTTCTGCAAAGCGATCTGCCTCTCCATCTCTTCCAGCCTTCTAATTACACCTTCGTCGGGGCGACCGCGGGGTTGCCTCCTCGCTTTCCGACCTCGTCTAACGGCCCGAGGTGGAGTCCTGACGTCCCTCTGGTCGTCCCATTCTTCATAATCTTCCTCTGATTCTGGCGATTCGCTGGAATCGCCATCATACTCTTCTTGTCGGGTCAGCCCTAATCTGCGACCTTTCTTGCGAGGGCGTGCAGGCGAAATCGCCCGAGCTTCCAACTCTTCTGCGAATTCCTCTTCTTGAAAGTCGCCATCTAGGTTCCTCACTATGGGTCCTTGGGCCGGACTCTTGTTCGCCCTTTCCATGCGAGCTGACTTCTCCTGCAGCAGTCGTATGGTTCTCTTGATGTCCTCCGGAGTTTGAAGGCATTCGAGGTTCAGGTCGGGCAGGCTCTCGACAGCTCGTTTGTTTCTAATGGCCTCCCTCTTCTTCTCCTGAAGGACCCTCTGCTCTTCCCTGATTTCTCGCTGCTCAGCTCTCAGCATTTCGATGTGATCGAGCTGTTCCCTCTCTATCTGAGATATCTCTGCCCCTCCGGCCCGGACATCATTCGGCTCCTCGGGACCCTTTCCTTTCTCTGCCGAGGTCAAGCCCGAGACCCCGGTCGTGGTCAGAAGATTCGTTGTGATGCTCGGATAACTCATGCCTATGCTCGTTCTAATTCACTCAACGCCCGAGGATCCCCCCTCCTTCTAGCGCCAATTGTTGATAGTTGAAAAATCGTGTTCTCCAATGATCAACTAAAAAATAGATATTTGGGGATTGAGTGTTGAACAAGACTTTTATGCTCTCTAATAATTTTTGGGGAAATGTGTAGATATCCCTAAATGGAAAACTACATCATCTATTTATAGAAAATACAAATTAGGGTTTCCTAAGTTGGTTAATGGGCCAAGCCCATCAAATAAACCCACCATTAAGCCCATTTCTTTTAACAAGGCCCAAGGGGTATGATCGTCTTCGAACAATCTCTCACCTCGTCCCTGGTCGGCTCGGATGTTTCCCGAAGCCATCCCTCGGTGGAGCTATGAGCTCGTTTTGTTCGGCTTTGGTTTCCGTTCACGGGATTTCGAGCATAGGCGTTATCCGCCTGCTCGCCTTTCTCTCTGAGGCCGAGCTGAAGACCTCTTTTCTCTATCTCGGAAAATGGGGGCTCCTTATGCTCGGAAGTTAGTCGATATTTCTCCGCGTAACATATGTTTAAGAAACTAATAAAAACAACATATATTTTCAATATATATTTTTTATTTTACTTATCATTATTAATACATGTAAATTAATAAAAATAAATTTAAAAGTCAAACAAAGGCTGACTTTTAATATTTCAGATGTCATGATTACGTTTCAATTTCAATATTGTCAATTTTCCTTGATAATATGTTATGCTATGACAATTAATAAGAGTCGATGTCAATCTTCGACTCACATAAGAATATATTTGAAAAAACAACCTGTGTTTACACATTAATAGTTTTACGTTGCACTTTGTTATGTTGCAATTAGAATGGAGAACTCGACAAATAAAACAATCAACGTAGTTTATAAGGATGTATTTCAAAATTTATAAAATAATTATTTGATAGTTTATTTTTTTTTATTTCGTGTATTTCTTATAAATATTTTTTATTACTATTCAAAAACGAAAGTTACTAATTGTCATGTTCATTTTTTATTTACTTATTTACTGTAATTAATAAAAATTTAAAAATTATAATTTTAGTAAGTTTAATATCAATTATTTTTTTAAAATTAATTTTCTTTCGTAAATTTTTATGATTTGACCTCTTAACATAGAGCTCTTTATTACGAATTATTTCAATTTTTTTTTATAAATAACCTATTGAAATAAAATTGTTTAAAATATTTTAAATTATATTTTAATAAATATTAAGTGATACTGAAAAACAAATAATATGACAACATTAAATGTTTAATTGGAGTATTATGCATCGGACATGGAGTTGATACTAGTTATATTTATATAGAGCTCGACTTTTATAGATAATAAAAAAATAAGAATTATAATTTTTTATGGGAAAAATGCAATAAGGTCAATTTTTAACATTTTTTCGACAATAAAGCTTTCGAGAATTTACGAGTGTCATTTAGGCCGCTCCTTCCTAATCACCCGACCACCACTCTTCCCCCAAATCCATCGATCTCGCGATTCTCACCCACCCAGACTCTCCCTCCCACTCCACCACCGCAAACCCGCCGTCGTCCTCCTCCCTCACCCCCTCAAATTCGCCTCCACCGCGGGCTTGCCATGGGGCTTCTGCTCCTCGAGGTCGGATTCGATCTCGGTGAAAGGAGGATAGGCTGTGGATGGAGATAAGATCCGCAATTCGACCCCCCTCCATGCCCTCACCTTCTTCGAGTTCGCCGTCGTCGTCTCCCTGATCGCCTCCTTCATCTACCTCCTCGGATTCTTCGGGATCGATTTCGTCCAGTCCTTCGTCTCCAAAACCGATATCGAGGACCGATTCATCATTCGCGCCCCCGTACCAACCATCCCCAAACCGACGGACCTCCTCCCCGAGGAAGACGAAAACCTAATCAATCACGTCGTCTCCGACGAATTCCCGTCGTATTCCCTCGAATCATAAGTTCCCGCCGGTGAAGGGTCTTCCGGCGCTGGCCCCTCCAACACCAATCCAACCTCGTCCTCCGCCAAAAAGGTGAAGCGATTCGAGATCAAGAAGTGGAACGTCGTCGCCCTCTGGGCTTGGGGTATGCGTTCTAGTCATAATCTCAGCTCTACTTATATCGTCGAGTGTTCGGATTTGTGTTCTGACTTAAATATTCGATTGCTTTGATCCTGAGCCCTAATTTTCTCTGATGCAGATATTGTGGTTGATAATTGTCCTATTTGCAGGAATCATATCATGGATCTTTGTGAGTTTCTAATTTTAGTGTTTTTTTTAATTTTTGAAATAAATTTCTTGTTTCTTTCTAATAATTGTTCGATTACTGTGACATTGTAATTAAGCATCGAGTGTCAGGCTAATCAGGCTAGTGCGACAAGCGAGGAATGCACGGTTGCTTGGGGTATGTTGTGCTGATTCATGTCTGTTTTGTTTCTGTATTATGGTTTGGTTGTAGACTGGATTTGTTGATTAAGTTATACGAGTACTTGTGCTCTTATGTCGTAGATATTATTCGTTTTTTGATTCATCTTTTATTTTATTGATTGATACATATTATGTTGTCGCAGCAAATACTAAGTGCTCACATCTTTTTTCCTACTTTGAATTGTTGGCTGGTGATGCAGTCAACCCTTATCAGTAGATTATGTAGTAGATTATGTAATGTGTAATTATTTGATTGTGCGTTGTGACTTAAATTTGATCAGGAAAAAAAATTAAGTTTTGATTAGGTTTGTCTTAAGATGATATACCCCATCTAGATGTAGTTTTTGTCTGACAGATTTATTTATTTGATTTGAAAGATGAATGCCAAAGTATTCTATATAATTCTTACCAAAAACTTTGCATCATCTTTCTCTTTGACCCAGTTTTACGTTGGTTAATTGAAGTTTAATTCATTCAGAGCAGTTTTGTTGTTGTACACATTCTGAGTTTCTTGCATGATATTTTCTTTACCAAAATCATGGCAAATTATACTCTATTGATCAACTTCTGTTTTAGAGAACTCAAATGTAATGGTCTTGGAATATTAATTCTTATCGCCCCTTCTCCCTGATCAAATAAAGCACTGAAAATAAGATACAACTCCTATTGTTTGACTTGTTTCCTTGATTGTGGCATTGTGGTCTTCCATGTTTAGACGTTTGGCTTCCCACCATCATTACTAACATGTTCACATGGTCCTTATTAATGGGGTCCTCTTTCAGTAATACTGATATCTCAGTTTCTCTCATGGGATGATCTAGAAAATATATACTTTATAGATGAACTTATGGTTTATTTTATTAAAAAAAACATGTATTGCCTCCTCAGCATATATTCTTAATAGTTTTGTCTTGAATTTGTATGTAGATTGCGGATGTGTGGTCCTGTGGAGTGACTTTATATGTGATGTGTGGTCCCGAGCTTCTCCCCGAACGCATGCTGCCCGAGCTCGTGGGGATTTTCGGACCACGTACCATTTACGAGATTCATTGTATTTTTTTAATTTTTTTAATTTTGGGTTATTTATTTCATTTTCAGTGTTTTTTTACGACGTTCAGTGTTTTTTTATAAGATTCAGTGTTTTTAATGACATTCAGTGTTTTTAATGACATTCAGTGTTTTTAATGACATTCAGTGTTTTTTTATGAGATTCAGTGTTTTTAATGACATTCAGTGTTTTTTAATGACATTCAGTGTTTGGGATGATATTCAGTGTAAATATCTGACATTTAGTATTTTTTAATGACATTCAGTGTTCTTATAATATTCAGTGTAAAAATCTGACGTTCAGTATCTTTTCATGGTATTCAGTGTCTGTTCAGTATCTTTTCATGGTATTCAGTGTCTGACATTCAGACGTTCAGTGTCTTTTCATGGTATTAAGTGTCTGACATTCAGTGTCTTTTAATGGTATTCAGTGTCTTTTGGGGTGGGGTGGATTGAGTAGAAGAAAAAATCTGACCATGGTATTAAGTGTCTGACATTCAGTGTCTTTTAATGGTATTCAGTGTCTTTTGGGGTGGGGTGGATTGAGTAGAAGAAAAAATCTAACGTTAGTATTCAGTATCTGACATTCAGTGTCTGACATTCAGTGTCTTTTGGGGTGGGGTGAGTTGAGTAGAAGAAAAAATCTGACGTTCAGTGTCTTTTCATGGTATTCAGTGTTCATATAATATTCAGTGTAAAAATCTGACATTCAATGTTTTTTAATGACATTCAGTGTCTTTTAATGGTATTCGGTGTCTGAGGTGACGTTCAGTGTCTTTTAATGGTATTCATTGTCTTTTAATGTTATTCAGTGTTATTCAGTGTCTTTTAATGTTATTCAGTGTCTTTTAATGTTATTCAGTGTCTTTTAATGTTATTCAGTGTTATTCGGTGTCTTTTAATGTTATTCAGTGTGAGCTTTTAATGTTATTTAGTGTCTTTTAATGTTATTCAGTGTTATTCAGTGTCTTTTAATGTTATTCAGTGTTATTCAGTGTCTTTTTTAATGTTATTCAGTGTCTTTTTTTAATGTTATTCAGTGTTATTCATTGTTATTAGTGTCTGGAGGTGGGGTGGGTTGACTAGAAAAAACAATTTGACGTTTAGTGTTTTTTAATGGTATTCAGTGTCTGAGGTTGAGGTGGGGTGGGTTGAGTAGAAATAGAGTAAGGGTATTTTCGTCCTTTCATATACATTTTTTTGGCCTAATTGGAACAAAAATGCCTAATTAACACATAAATTAGAACTTGACCTTATTGGACAAAAAATGTTGAGAATTGACCTTATTTTTATTTTTCCATTTTTTTAAATTAATTTTTCTTATTGATTCTACTTAGACGATCCGTCACACCGTGTATCCGTCTCACAGGTTAACTTTCTCTATCTATTGCTCTGCAACAGCTCTCCGTCTTCTCCAAAATCCGAGCGCCTGCAAATCGAAGTCCGTGAAGTTTCAACAAGGCTAGCTCCTCCTTTCAATCCTCTTGCTTATCAGTCTTACCTCGAATTCTCTCTTTTGATTTTTCATCTTTGCGATTCAGTTTTATCGATGATAGGATTTAAATTTCTCGCGCGAAACCTAATTCGTATTTTTTGTTGGGTCTGAGTTAGCATTTGGTTGTTTGATATTTTTACGAAGACTGAATATTTGATTTTTTGTTCGACCTAATTGAGCAGTGATTTGGGATTTTGAGATTGTTCACATTTTTCCGCCCTTACTTAATCGTCTGCTGTATTTACGTTGCAGTTGATATCTATAGTTTGATACGATAATGTGGCTCGATTGATTTAAGTTTAAGTAGTTTGGTTTTGAGACTCTCATATATGTATATGCATTTTTCTTACTTTAGAAAAAAATGCCTCAGAGACACTCAAAGAACAATAACGACTTAGCATTCTTCACGTACGATGAGAAGCAGAAGCTGGGGTATGGCACGCAGAAGGAGAGACTGGGGAAAGACTCGATTAAACCGTTTGATGTCTGTTCTCTCTGCTTGAAGCCTTTCATAGAGCCCATGTCTTGCCCTAAGGGACATGTTTTCTGTAAAGAATGCATCCTCGAGTGCCTCTTGGCGCAGAAGAAAGATATTCAAAGGTTCTTCTAATCATCTGTTTCTTCAGTTATTATTTGTGTGCTTGTTTTTTTTTTTTTTGAAATCTATTTTTTCTTAAAAAAAAACAAGCTTCAAAGTTCAAACTAATACTATATTCATATACATGTAAACAATATTGTCTGTTGTTAGATTCAAGAAATCTATGCCCAAGAGATCTACTCTGTTTCTGCCCTGGAAGCTAGCAGTGTATTTAAATGGCGGTGCTTGGGTGTGACGGTGTGGTGGTTTTTTCCACAGCCACCATGACCAATATGTAAAGGATAGTGGGGCCACATGGGGCTATGGTAGGATTCTGGCCTACCACCATTTTCCGTCTTCCGCCATTATTAACACTGAAAGTTAGATCCTCGTGCAAGTGTTGGAATCATTAAAATACAATAATTGTCAACCATCTTTGAGGAGAGAAAAATTATAGAGTTATAGTTATTATCAGCTATTTTTTTTTTTTTTATTTAGAGTAGGTTCCATACCAAGCCAACTTTTATAAACCATTAGCTTTCCTGCAGCAAAGATTGAGATAGGAAATTTTTCACTACTGTGTAATTTTTGTTTACTTTTCTTGATGAAATTGATTTTCAACTTTATAAGAATTGTTATTCACCTCGTGTGGATCTGTAGTCCTCATTAAATACAGAATTCGAGCTCCCCTTACTGGGCTTTTTTTACTATTTAATACTCCTTCCCATTCAAATTAAAAGTTGTTTTGAGTTTTCATTATTTTTCAAAATAAATGTCGTTTTGCATTTTTCCATGTTAATTAATGATAAATTTCCCTAACTTTCCCTCAAAAATACCTAAATAATAATTGTTTCAATATTCAATTTAAAGTTTCAAAGTAATTTATGATGGGTAAAATAAGAAATGATTTTTTTTCTTAATATGTGAATATGAGCTTAGGATGACATATGTTTTGAATATGAGAGAGTATTTCAATTTATCATTTTTATTTATTATGTTAATAAAAGTACAGTATGACATTAACTGTTTCTGATGTGTCTTATCACTATGAAAAAATAGAATTTAGCCACTTTGAACTTGACAGATGGTCTGTAACAAGAATAGTTGGCCACAGGATAACCATAAATTAGCTTTTAAAAATGATTGTATAATAAATATGCACAAAAAATATATTCTACTAAGTAGGTAAAATTAGAAAGTCAATTATGGTAGGAATTAAGATTGTCTGTTGATTATTTGGCATTGTAAGATGGCAGCAGATTAAAAAAGAAAAGAAAAAAATAAGCCTCAGTGGTATTTTCCGTCCCCATTGTAGTAAATTCCTGGATCCCCACCCCATTGATGCTGATAGAGATATGTGCATGCCTGCAGAAAGCAATTGGCACATGATGTCCAACAAAAGCAAGACAAAGAAGAAGAAGAGGAGAGGCTAACACTACAAAAAGCCAGAGAACTTGATGCTTTTGATCAACAAAACCATGGGGCAGTACCGACACAGTATAATGACAAGAATTTCAACCGAGACAAGAATGGTTTCCATGGGGCAAACAGTGTAAAAACCACCTCCTACGAAGAAGAAGCCCTCCGTACAATGAAGGCATTCTGGTTGCCTTCAGCCACACCCGAAGCTTCAAAAAAGGTGGAGGCCCCACCGACGGACACCGTTTGTCCTCAGGGTCAGGAAAAGCTCAGGATGAAGTCACTCTTCTCCATCATACTTACGGAGGACACAAGCGATCAGCAGAAAAGATCGAGTTCTCTTGACAAGACATATATCTGTCCTAGCTGCAAGGTCACCCTAACTAATACGCTTTCGCTCGTGGCCTTGACTTCTTGTGGACATATCTTCTGCAACAAGTGTGCGCATAAGTTTGTGGCAGTGGACAAGGTTTGTTTGGTCTGTGACAGGCCGTGCAAAGAAAGGAATCTTGTTAAGTTGGCCAAGGGAGGAACTGGTTTCGCAGGTCATGGAGATCATCTTGAAGCGAAAGACTTCAAGCACTTGGGGAGTGGCTCGGGTCTTGGGCTTGTGAGGCCTGCCATGAAGACTTGATTGATCATGTGATGTAATGGATTCAGCTTCAGCCATTAGTACATTTTGGTATACTTTCTTGCAATACATGAAATATTTTTTCCTTTCAGTTGCGCTTCCGTGTAAAACATAATTTATCTGATATGATCACAATTTTTTTTCCTGAGTGGTTTATAGTTAAAACCAAGTGTTCTTACTCTTAAATATTGATTGGAACACTTCAGGTTCAGTAGGTTGATATTGGAAGGAAGGATTTGAAGGTAAGAAAATTTATTCTCTGTTATACATTCTAGTATTCTACTATTCTTCTAGTAAGACTGTTTTTTTTATAAAGCAATGTTATAAACTCACAAGATCCCCCAAGTTGTGTCTCTGGAAGGTGAACACAGTCGAAGCAATCCGTTCTCGATACTATAGTGTTGTGGGTTTAGAGAACGAATACCTAAACCCATATCTGTTTGCTATACAATACTCCTTTCATCCTGAAAAAGAAAGTATAATATTGTGGGGTACTTGGTTTCCTTTTATGGTTACCCATGCTTGTTCTTCAGTGCAGGGATGGAGACATGCATGAGAGATTTTAAGGAGGTGTGGTGGCTTCATCGATTTGGCCAAAATCCCATACTGGTACAATGTTCATACCTTTAACTCATCAGTAGTTGAGAGGGTGATATATGGGACCTGAAATTTGGGTCTACAATGAATGGAAGATGGACCCGACTAAAATCAAAGTAATTTTAACGAGCACCAAAAGGAGGGAGTGTGAGAGTCAGAGATATAAAGGTTTAAAATTAGAGAATGATACAAATTTAATACTGTAGTCTGTATATGGCAACTCACAAGCTCAACATTATTTATCCCATTTAAACATAGAATACTAACTTAAATATTGTTTTAGAAATTCTTAAAATGTCTAGTAATAATGATAAATGCTAGCCTAATTTGAAAGAAAATAATCAAAAAACATTTATTTTTCAAACTATATTTAGGACCTGATTTTTTGGACTGAAACCGACTGAACTAAACTGAAACGATCTGAACTGAAATTAAGTTCAAAAGAACCTGTCCTTATACTATTTAAATTATTTATCGTAACATAGTACTACAATAATGTATTCGTTTTAAAAAATGTGTAATTCTACAAGTATCTTAATAAAATAATGTATTCGTTTTAAAAAATGTGTAATTCTACAAGTATCTTAATAAGATTATTTGAAAACCTTGTGCTTTTCCAGTTATCCTAATTATATTATGATGTACTACTATAAATTTCAAAATGAATCTTTTCTGCCAAAGGTGTAACAACAAATTTATATGCAATAAGATTTTCATAACATGCAATATATCATTCAATACATTCCATCCCTTACATCATCTTCAAGACTCGAATACAACAACATTGTATGATCATGATCAAATACGTTCTTGAGACATTTCAAAATTCACTAGCTTGAAACTCATCGAACCGGAGAAGGACCTCGATCTCGACCGCCCCAGGTAACTACCCTTCTCGTTCGCCGACTCCATCGAGCATCGCCTTTTCTCCACCACATTCACATCCCACAGGATCTTGTTCCACGTGTTGGGCCTATGTGGCATGTCGTGAGTAATCGAGTTCCTCCACGGGGGCAAGCCCCCGTGGGGCCTCAAAAAGTGGCCGCAGAAGGACCTGAGCCTGACCTGCATCCCGTCCCTCTGCGGCTCCCACTCGGTTGCGACGTTGTCGTAGGGCCCGTCTGGGCCCGGCATCGTCTGGACGATCTTTCGGCCCGTGACTCCAGGGAGGAAAGGCTGGCTCGAGGCTGTGAGGTAGGTCCCGAAGCAGCTCTGGAGGCGGATGGCTGAGTCCTTCCCCGGGACGAGCTCGACGGTCCAGATCGCGTTCTTGGCCGAGAATCTGCTGTCGATGGTGTCCGAGGAGGTGGTGGTTCGTTCGGTGCTGTCTTGGCTGATGGTGACGAAGTCGTCGTCGGCCACGAGGTATTTGTCCTTGTGGCTTATCAGGCGAACGGATTTCGCTTTCCGGAAGAATTCCATGTCTTTGTGGTGGTGGTGTTGATGATGATCATGAGAAATTATACTCATGAAAAAAAGAAAGATCAATTAAACATGTAAATGTGTACCTGATGAAATGAATGAATTGAAAGGGTGTTGAAGAGAAAGCGGATCAAGAGAGAGAGAGGGCCTTCACCTACGTACACGCAACACGCCCCCCCGATCGAGATGTTATAAAGAAGGATGATGAGATTATAAGGATGTTCGATGCGTGAAACGACGAAAATACCCCTGTGAACGAATTAGTGTCACGTTTGTCCATTTTAAATTTTGTTGATCGGGTGGTGCGTGGTAGCCAGGTTAACAAATTAATGTGTTTTCAGAAATTATATGGAAAGTAACAAATGTTAGTATCATTATTTTATTAGGGAGAATTTTTTTCTTGGTCCCATAAAGTTGGGTCATTCTCGATTTGGTCTCATGTAGTTACACATTTTCAATTTAGTCTCATATAGCTCAAATTTTTGTTCGATTTAGTCCTTTTTGGCCGGAATATTCAATTTTGACCGGTCAACTGATTACATGGCTTCCCGGACCGACGATCGCCGATTTGCTATGACACGCGTCCTCACCTGATTGGCTATTGTCAATAACTTTTTTAAAAAAAATATAAAAAATGTCATGTCAGCAATTCACTAATTAATTAAATAAAAAAGAAAATCAAAAATCTATTTATGTATATTACCGTATAACAGGTTAGTCAATATATAGAATAATAATTGTGTGTTGTAATCTCTACGCTAACTATTGTATTCTGTAATAAATCTGAACGGTTCACATTAATTAATTAAATCTAATGGTTGAAATAAAAACAAAGTACCGCATTAATTAATTAAATTTAATGGTTGAAATAAAAACAAAGTACCGTGCCTTGACTGCAGTGTAGAAGCCTATATATATATATATCAAGCATATAAAAAATATACGTATTATTGTTTGATTTTTTTTATCTATTTCATTTTTTACTTTATTATGTTTATTTATATAATTTTTAAATTTTATTATTTTTTTAATAATTAATTAGTCATTTTTTTATCTATTTCGTATTTTCTAATTTTATTATATTTATTTAAATATTTTTTAAGTTTTATTATTTTTTAATAATGAATTTGTCAATTAAAATAAAAAAACTGTAGAAATCTCATATATTTTCGAGAGATTTGGAGTTATAGAGTTACTTTGTATTTTTTGGTTGAAATCCATATAAATCAATTTACTTTTAAAATTCGTTAAGTTTTGAATACTTATCGATTTTAATAGATTTTTTAAAATCTGTATTAAATACCTCCAGATTTTAATTGACTTTTAAAAGTTTGAATTGAATACTCCTAAATTTTAAAAGTCCAAACAAATCCTACAGAGTCGTGAACTAATACACCCAAATGTAGAAAATAATTAATTAAATTCTTTACCTTTCTTTCATACTATGTATTACTATCTATATATAATAAAAAGGTATACAAACGTCATTCAATTAATTTACAAAACATAATTTACAACATCACATGAATAATAGATTTTCAATGGCTGCAGTCTTGTGCGTGTTTATGATTTGGATATTTCAATTCACATCTCATTCCCATGCCTTGTCCTCGATAGCCGAAAAATACGATCAATGGATCGTAGAACACGGGCGTATGTACGGCAGCGAAGCCGAAAAGAAGGAGAGGTACGCTATATTTTACAAGAACGCTCTTCTGGTGGAAGCGTTCAACGCCAATGCTTCATCTCCGTACAAACTTGGTTTGAACAAGTTTGCGGATTTAAGGAACAACGAGCTTCCGAGAGGGAACATTATAAATGATAATATTATGGTTGATCATCATAATAAGAGCTCGTCGTGGTCGTCGTGGAAGTATGCGAATGAGAAGAAAGTTATTCCAGCGAGCCTCGACTGGAGGACCAAGGGAGCTGTTACTGGCGTAAAAGATCAACATCAGTGTGGTAAGTGTAATTAAATTAAATATGATTTTAATTGAAATATTTATGGATTAATTTATTAATGCAATGCAGGAGCTTGTTGGGCCTTTGCAGCAGTTGTGGCCGTGGAAGGCATCCAGAAAATAGTTAGGGGGAATCTGAATTCGCTGTCGGAACAACAACTTATCGATTGCGACAACAAAGTCTTCAACAAAGGCTGTAAAGGTGGATCTTTTAGGAAAGCGTTTGAGTACATCATGCAAAGCGGGCTGACTACGGAATCAAATTATCCGTACACGGGCTCTGATGACGGGCCTTGCAGGGCTTCCGTCCACCGGCCCGCAGCCGCCATAATCAGTGGGTACGTAATTCTCCCTCGCAACAACGAGCGGGCGTTGTTGCAAGCCGTGGCTAATCAACCTGTAGCTGTACTGATTTCTCTTGATGGAATTCGTTTGTACTCGGGTGGAGTTTTTACGGGGAAATGCGAGGCTGATGCTGATCAATTGGACCACGCAGTAACCATAGTTGGGTACGGAGTGAGCGAAAATGGAATCAAGTACTGGTTAGCTAAAAACTCGTGGGGCGAAAATTGGGGAGAAGGTGGGTATATTAGGATTCAAAGGGATGTTCATGATCCGCGAGGATTGTGTGGGATTGCCGTACAACCATGTATCCCCATTATTAGATAGTAATTTGAAAAACATGGTGTTGATATAAACAACATGATATTCAATTTATAATAATAAAATCAAATATGATTCGTGAAACCCCCTTTATATTTCTCTAATTATAAATAATTAGAAAAATTGCGTCTTGGTCTCAATCAAATTCATGACAACAAAGATCAGTCGAGGGCTCTAGAATATCACTCTAGATTTGTGTTATCTCTAGGACCTTCTTTGAGTACTACTGTACGAGGCCAGAGACATTCAAGGTTTGCTCACGCCGGCTCAACCCTCTATAATCTTTCTCGATATATTTTTTCTGGTACGTATCTTTGGCTATATTGGTGTCAAAAAACAGATTTAACTGTATCTATGATTATGAAGATTCTAATTTATAAATGTAGATATATAATACATAAATCAGGTAACCAATAGTAAGTAACGCCAAAGCACGACAAAAAAAAAAAAAAAAAAATAGTACAGCATTAGACTAATTAAACTTTTCTGAGTGAATAAATAATATTGACAAAATTGTTTGGATTATTTCGACACTTTTTAATTGGTTGATTATTTCTTGCATGCATGCAGGTGTGTCTCACAAAATTCCTACTTCATATTTGAAATCATTAAGGTGATCGATCTGTGAATCTATTCTATCTGATTTCCTGTCTGTTTGCTTTTACTTTAAGTTTGTTTTAAGAGCTACCGCTTTGGTATTTTTTTTGGCAGGCCTCTAACCCCCTCTTTACAATATGAGTGGAATTGTGGACATTGATACTTCCAAAAAGATCGATCAAAGTATAGATAATGCCTCGCTCAAAAAACTTTCATTTGTCTAGTGATATATATGAACCTTCTTCCAGCTGGTCGGTCAGTGAATTTGGTTTCGGGTAAGGTGGAATTGGAATTTGGAGCACACATACAGGTCTTCCGAACAAGAAAAGTTTCAACGTCCCATCAACAACTTCCGTACGTAACAACTTGAAGTCTATAGTTGTTCAAGCCAAGTAGGTGAGGAAAATAGTCCACGAGTAAATTAAAGTAAACACAATCCAGCTTATTTGTGAGGAAGCGTGTTAAAAAATATTTTAAATTAATACTATGATTCAAAAAATGAATATTATTTTCTGTTGTAAAACGACGATGTATAGTACGAACAATATGCGGAACCCCGAATATAACTCAACAATAAATAAAGAAGGAGACAAGAAAAGAAGACAAAGAATTTACGTGGAAACCCAAATCGGGAAAAACCACGGGAGGAACGACGAGAACTTTTACTATAATATTGTCGATGATTACAAGGATTGATATACACTCTAAAACCCTCTAATCTCACACAATATTATCTCTCTCTATGATGGTGTGTTAACTCATGTTATAATTGTGTCTATGGAGATCCCTATTTATAGGTGTAGAAAACCCATAAATTAGGTAACCAATAGGAATAGGAATAAACCCTTTTTCCTAATATATGACTCCTAAATCCATAAGAAATAGAATTATATTATATATATTAAATATAATTCTATAATTTTCCTAAATAAGGAAACAAAATTCCTACGGATTCGAGTCATATTTTAACATTTTCTTTAATTAAAGCTACGCCAACTACTTACTAGCTAAAATTTGAGCACTACAAATCATTATTAGTGTTATTAAATTATTTAATTAGGTTTAATCTATGTTTAATTAAAAAATCAAGGTCTCAATGTTTGGTACGTTCTGGGCAGCTTACAACCGTCCAATCAGAATCAGGAACCGGTCGGAGGTGTCAATGATTGTGGGTTGGAGGTTTCGTCTCTTCTTTTTTATCAAAAACTAAATAAAAAAAAAAATTGTTGATCGGGTGGTGCGGGCCTAGGTTAACAAATTATTGTGTTTTCCTAAATTATATGGAAAGTAATACAAAATTTTGGAAAGTATGGAACTATTAAAATTTTTGGAATTTCTTAAAAATTACAATATCAGATTATTAATTTAAATTTTAAAAATTAAATTAAAATATTTTTTCATATTAAATTACACTTTAAACTATAAAATTTAAAATATTTTATTTTATTTTTTGTGTGGTATTAATAATATTTTAATAATTAATATCGTTATTTTTTATTTTAAAAATTAAAAAATATTATTATTAAAGACGAATTATTTTTTCATCAATTTTCTGTATGCAGAAAATTACTAAAACGATTTAATATGGATCAAGCATATGCATTGACATCACCAATGGTTGTTCGTTCATTTGATGCTAAAATAGATCCATTTCGCCAACTTGAATATGGGAAAACAATTCTTGGAAATATCATATTTAAATGTAATTGGTGCATTAATTTATCTTGTTAATTGCACTCCACCTTGTATAACATTTTCTAAATTTTTTTTTTTAAATGAATATATTCTAAATTTTAATTCACCTAAAAAATTATGTATTCTATTTTTTATATTATTATATATTAATTAAGGATACAGAATATACTATAGGACATGATCTTTTAAAATTATTTTAAAAAATGAATATATTCTAAATTTTAATTCACTAAAAAATTATGTATTCTTTCTATTTTTCTATTATTATATATTAATTAATATATATTTTTAAATCAAAATACAAAATTATTCCTTCATTTGGTAGATTTAATTTTTTTTATTTCTTAAGCAAAAATAAATAAATTAAATGGATTTAAAAATAATTAGAATAATGAAACATACTAGAAATGTTTAAAATATTAAATATTTTTTATTAATAATTTTGACATTTATATTTATTTATTTATTTTTATAGATGAATACAAAAAGTCATATCCTAAATAAGTTTAATTTCCTCAAATATTACACACATTCATTAACACAAAAATTATTCATATTATTTAGAATTTAATGATACTTCAAAATACATTTTTATATTTTTTTTTTCAATTATTTTTTTGCATCAAAAAAATATTTCAAATTCTAAAATTATTTTACAATAAATAAAATTTATTATTTGTTTTTTTTTTAACTATAAAACTCTTTACAGTGCACAAGATAAATTAAAAACTCCATAGATTAGAAGTTTGTAAACTAATGTATACAAATATAAACATTTATATAATTGTTTAAACATATATATACTTAAATTAAGTTAAAAATAAACCGGTAAAATGTCAATTATAATCCCGGTGCATGCCGAAAGGCTGAAAGATAATAATTATAGTCAAAAGATAAAAAAAAATAACATTTTTTTAATTTACGTTTAGATTAATTAGTGCATATAAATATAAATTTGGGACTGAGGGAAATACAAAATATTTGAATATTTGATTCAAAAATCATAAATAGGCAACGATACAATTAGAAATGCCCACTTGTTTACAAGACTAGGAGACAGAAATTCCGACATGCATTTAATACGAATCGATCCGACACCTCAAACGTCGTCATTCATATCACAATATATAAACAACTATGTCACATAACAAACACCTAAACCAATCCATTGCTCCTATATCACAAATAATCTCGATCGATTTCATTGCTCGAAACACCAATGGGCGATCGACACGTACTCCTGGTTACATTCCCGGCGCAAGGCCACATCAACCCGTCCCTCCAATTCGCGAAGCGCCTAGTCGCCATGGGCATCCACGTCACCTTCGCCACCAGCGTCCGCGCGCGCCGCCGCATGGCGGACCCCACAGCACTGCCAGCCGGCTTAACCCTCTCCTCCTTCTCCGACGGATACGACGACGGATTCGATCCCACCCGCGACGGGCCCACCACCTACATGACTTCCATGCGAACAAAAGGCTCCGAAGCCCTTCACAACATCATCTCCGAATCCCACGCGCGGGGCCGCCGCCCCGTCACGCGCGTGGTCTACACTCCCTTCCTCCCCTGGGCCGCTGACGTGGCGCGAGACCGCCGCATCCCCCGCGCCCTCCTCTGGATCCAGCCGGCTACCGTCATGGCAATATACTACCACTACTTCAACGGCTATTCCGATCGAATCGTTTCGATCGACGGCAACGAAAAAATCGAGTTTCCCGGAATCCAGCTGTCGTTCTCGGAACGGGACCTCCCGTCTATCCTCCTCCCGTCGAGCCTCTCCTCCGACGTGGACGCCGCCTTGCTTCGGAGCTTCGAGGAGCATCTCCAAGCGCTCGATTCCGAGACGAAGAAGCCGAGGGTGCTCGTCAACACGTTCGACGCGTTTGAGGCGGACGGGCTGAAAGCGATCGGCGATTACGAGCTGATCGGGATCGGACCGTTGATCCCACCCGCCTTCTTGGACGGTCGAGATCCTTCCGATATTGATGATAAGTCGTTCGGAGGGAACTTGTTTCGAGCGTCGGTGGGTTGCAAGGAGTGGTTGGATTCCAAGCAAGAATCATCCGTGGTTTACGTGTCATTCGGTAGCCTTTTGAATCTTCCCAAGGAGCAAATGGAGGAGATTGCGAAAGGGCTTCGAGAGTCGGGGAGGCCGTTTCTGTGGGTGATACGAGAAACGGACGAGGACTCGAAGCTCAGTTTGATAGAGGAGCTGATTGATGAAGAAAAGGGAAAGATTGTGAAGTGGTGTTCTCAGCTCGAGGTTTTGACGCATCGATCGTTGGGGTGTTTCGTTACGCATTGCGGGTGGAATTCGACGCTTGAGAGTATATCGTGTGGGGTGCCGGTTGTGGCCTTTCCGCATTCGACGGATCAAGGGACGAACGCGAAGTTGATAGAAGATGTTTGGAGGAGTGGAGTGAGAGTGAGAGCTGATGGAGATGGGATGGTTGGGAGTGGTGAGATAAGAAGATGCATTGAGGAAGTGATGGATGGTGGAGAAAGGAGTAGAGAGTTTAGAGAGAGTGCTGCAAAATGGAAGGCTTTGGCTGCTGAGGCTATGGGGGAGAATGGATCTTCCAATAGGAATTTGAGAGCATTTCTTGAACAAGTTGAGACTTGAGATTGATTGATATTGATACTATATATGTATTGATTTTGTTATGTTCATCTCCTTGACTAGGGCTAATGTATTTTTAGCTTTTGCATCTTTTTATTTTCTTTTAGATCTCATTATCATCATTCATTCAAAATACAATCTATTACAATCTTAACAATGATCGATCGACTTTCTAACCAATTAAGCAACTACATGCTTGGTTGGAGGCCGATACTTTCAGAGCAGTCGATCAAGTACGAGCTGATTGGGATCGGAACCTTCTTAGACAGTCAATATCCTTCTGATTGTGTTATTGAATTATTTAATTAGGTTTAATTTATGTTTATTACTTAAAATAAGGTCTCGATGTTGGGTTCTCGGCAGCTTCCAACCGCACTAATCGGAATCTGGAACCGGTCGGATTTGAATATACTAATTTCCGAAGAATACAAAATAACGTACGATCGACATGTTACGTAAGTACTTAATTATATTTATGAGTGTTGTCCACAATAATTCATTTGCCTTGCTACGAGGGCAACCCAATTTTTTATTTTATTTTATTTGCATTATTATATCATTTGATAATGACACAGATTCTGAACAATATTTTTGATAAGGACGGGTGTTTTTGTTATTAACCCAACTACACTAGATATATTTCACACGTTTAATTAGGTGTTTTTGACCCTTTTTTTATTTCAAAAGTGTTGGTTGTATAAATTAATTATTATGGTCCCATTGATAGTAGTATCAAACCTAATTCTTATAATTAAATATCCAACCCCATCAAAGGTACTATTGAAAATAAAAATTACTCCAGTATTTTAATAAATTGACTATTATCAATCGAATACTTATCTGTCATTTATAAATTAATCGACGTGTAACATATTAATTGATAAATTATCGATAATAACATCTGAACTAGAGGCAACCTATTATGGAATTTTCATGGTGAAATGGGAGATATTTTATATACAGTGGTTTTTATTGTTTCAAGATACACTTAGCATTAAATCTTAAATCCCCATCAATATAAAATTATCCACAAGTATTCGACTGCAATACTTTACACAAATTTATTATTAAAATTATTTATTTTTTTTTTTTTTTGTTTAAAGTGTATCATTAAGTATAGCGCATAAGGCATTACCAAGCTAACCCGCATCTTTTTTTTGTTAACAGTCGAAAAATCCTGTTCCCGTTTTACCGATTTAAGTTAGATATTTCGAGAATTGAGTAGAGCACAAACGAGTCCGGCTAATCCGTATTTTTCGAGAATACTAGTGCTAATGAATATAATAAATTAATAATACACAATATCTGCTATTTATAAGATTTACAAATTAAAGTTTCCAAAATAGGTTATTGGGCCGGTCCTGCCTTCGGCCCATCAACCACGCAATTAGGCCCTACTAGCCTTGCTTGTTCGTTCTTTTTCGGCTCGGACCGATCCACGTGCGGGATTACGAGCTCGAGTTCGGCGGCCCCCCTTTCCACAAGTATTCGACTTCAATACTTTACACAAATTTATTATTAAACTAGTACCACTGCTCGTGCGATGCACGTGGTAATTTTTTGAAAATTGATGCGGATAAAATTTTTATTTTATTTAATAATCGAACTCTCATTCTAATTTGTAGGGATGGACATGAGACGATATTAGGGGAATCTCGTCTCGTCTCGTCCCGATAATTTATATTCGGGACGGAACGGGATGAGATGGGATTGACGTTTAAAATTTTCTTCTCACATGTCTTAATTCCGTATGAGTTCGGGTCGAGATCGAGACGGTATCGGGATATCCCCAAATTTGAAATAACATTAACAATAAAATTAAAATTAAATTAAATATTATCGATTTATAAAATAAGCAAAATACAAATAAAATAAAAAAAATTAATTTTTTAAGAGAAATAAGTTAAATTATTCAATTTAAAAAACTTTTTACAATTTTTAAAATATAAGTATTTAAGGATTTTCAAAACAAATTATTTAAAAAAAGTATTATGAGATTTGTGAAAATAAACTAATTAAGTAATAAATTTAATTGAAATTTTGATTAATATTTTGATATTTTATTAATTTATGTGAAAAAATAATATTTATATGTATATTAATAAATTTGGGTGACGGAACGGGATAGAACGGGATGGTCCCGATCCCATCCCGTCACATGCATAATGAAAATAATAAATCGAGACGGAACGGAACAGGATTGCCATTTTTAAAATTGATCATGTTCCATCACGCTAACTTTCGAGATGGGATCGAGATTCCGAGACAAATTGTCCACCCCTACTCATTTGTAACTTGTAAGCTCTTATTGAATCTCATTATCAATCGTTATCTTAAATATAAAATGTTTATTAAAGTTAAAAGGTTATGCATGTTTGAAGTAATATTTAAGTATATAAAGCAAATTATAAAACAAAAAGAGAATTATAAATTCAAATATTCTCATTCCAAATTGCTAAGTATCTCCTAATAAACAACATTTAGGGTTTTATTACTGAGTTATCATTCTCTACCATTCTCGTAAACAACATAAGATTTTCAACAACATTCAGAGTTTTATCCATTATATTAGTATTAAAACTAATACAAAACTCAAAAATATGTTTCCATCCGTCTTTATTAGAAAAATGGAGCAAGTACGCATATATATAAGTATACAATTGTCTTTAAGTCTTGACTGAGACTTGAATGGGAAAATGATTATTATTTGTGGTTAAACTATATCCCATTCGACACCATCGATCATATTGATCTAACTTCCAATATAAAATAATTTAAATAATTAATTTATATTTTGAAAATAGTTTAATAATTTATTTTGATAATTTTTTTATTATTTAATACTACGATTAATTATTTACTACTATTAAATATAAATAAATGTAAATTAATTTATTATTATGAATACTACTACCAAATATAAATAAAAATAAGTAAATTAATTAGGAATCTTTTATAATTACTAAAAATAAAAAAAAAATTCAGAATTTATAAGTATTTTTATTATTTTTATTTATAACTAGTACCACTGCCCGTGCCGATGCACGTGATTTATTTATTAAAAATAATCTAAAATTTTATTTAATCTCCAACGTATTTCACCAAAAATTTATTAATGAACTAAGATTTTATTTTATTTAATAATCTAACTCTCTTTTAAATTTGTAAATTTATATTAATCTTATTATTAACAGTTATCTCAATTATGAAACTTTTATTATTTTCAAAGATTACGCCTGTTTGATGTAATTTATAGTATGTAAGCTTCTTGGGCATAGCCGAATGGTAAGGTCAGTGGTGATGTTGGTGTAATTTCCCGGAGACGCAGAGTTCGAATCTCGGATATGACATATTTTCATTTAAATATTATGAAGTTAGTACTGGGATAAGACCTATTGGCTCTCTCTCACATGTTTATGTTACTCGAGCACATCCCTCGATTTACATCCTACCCGATTAAAGAGTCTTTTGATCTTGTGGGAGAGATTTACATCCTACCCGATTGAGGAGCCTCTGATCTGGTGGTAGAGGAATGGGAATTCGAATCTCAGATATGACAAAGAAGTTAGTACTGGGATGAGCCTTATTGGCTCTCTCCTACATGTGTTCCAGCAAATACCTAAAATCGGTGGGGAATAACTCGATAATTTGATTCTGGAATCTGCGAGAAAATCATAATTAATACATAAAATTAAAAAAATCGAGGAAAAAAATGAATGATGCAAAACAAAATTTACAGAACTGAATCAGAGATAAACTAAAAATTTAAAAAAAAAATCTACTCGGACATAATTAATAACTTGACAAAGATTTACATCCTACCCGATTATAGAACCTCTGATCTGGTGGGAGAGATTTACATCCTACCCGATTGAGAAGCCTCTGATCTGGTGGAAGAGGAATTCGAATCTCGGATATGACAAATTTTCATTTAAATATTATGAAGTTAGTACTGGGATGAGACATATTGGCTCTCTCTTACTTGTGTTCCAGCAAATACCTAAAACTGGTGGAGAATAACTGGACAATTTAATTCTGGAATCTGCGAAAAAATCATAATTAATACAAAAAATTAAAAAAATCGAGGACAAAAAATGAATGATGCAAAACAAAATTTACAAAACTGAATCAGAGATAAACTAAAAATTAAAAAAAAAATCTAATCGAGCATAATTAATAACTCGACAATTTGATTCTGGAATCTGCGAAAAAATCATAATTAATACATAAAATTAAAAAAATCGAGGAAAAAAATGAATGAGTAGAAGAACGTATAATGTAAATCGATTCAATGTTCAGAAAAATAAAATTTTACATCAAGAGAAAATAACATAACTAAAAAGTTTGATCATTTTTTTTTAACTACGATGAATTAAGAAATAAAAAAAGATCGATTTTTATAAGATCAAAATAAATTAAAATAAAATAAACAAAAAAATAATTTCAATCTATAATTATAAATATAAAATCTATTTAATTTCATAATATTATTAATATTTTTAAAAAAATATTTAATAATTTATAAAAATTATTATTATTTTTATAAAAAAAATTGTTTTTGTTCAGTTCATATCGCTTAAGTTCAGTTCAGTTCATATCATTTAAGTTCAGTTCAGTTCAGCCGGTTTCAGTCCAAAATAACTGGTAAAAGAAAAATGAAAAAAAAATGCATAATGAAATAATTAAAGCGTAAATGAAATTTTGGAAAAGATAAAAAAAATTCGACGAATATATATACGCAAAAATATTGAAGCATGAGATTGTGAAATACCTCGTCAAATTGATTTAGAAATGTTTTATGAAAAGCGACTGATTTTTTCGAAAATATATGATTAATTAGAATTACATATGTGGAAATTTACTGAAAATAAAAACTTACTTAAAAATTATATTAATGTATAAATTTTGACTTAATAATAATATTACTATTTTTATTTATAATTTATAGTTAATATTATTATTTTTATTTATAATTTATAGTGTGAACACAACAATATTAAACCTTTCTGATTGATCCACATGGTATAGAGAGATTCAGGAATTATATATGTATAGATGTATAGTGTGAACACAATAATATTAAAGCTCTTCTATTGGTCCATGTAGGATTTAAAGATTCAAGAATTATATATGTATAGATTTATCCTTTTTTTATATGATATTTTTAATGTATTCAATAATTTACACCTACACACCCTAAAAACGATATTTCTTCCGTTTCAAAAAATCATGAATTGTTTCTTTGTATATTAAAATAAAAGTGTCTATGTTTTCATGGAACAAAATATGGAGTAAAATCTTACAAGTATTACTAATAAAATAGTAATGAAATAAATAAGTGAAAATATCTTTTCTACAAACCCCTTTAATAAAAAACTATTATAAACACACAAGTCCAAATATGCCTCAAATACATTAGAAAAGACTTCCTCTTTGAACCGGATCGCTTTGAGAAGTCTTTTCTCAGAGTGTATAATGTTTGTCATCAACGTTTGATGTATTAGGTATTTAGTTAGAAATTATATGCTTTTAGCAAAAGCATTATTGTATAATAAATTCATTGTAGGTGTGGTTAAGCTAAATTCATCATTGTAATTTATGTAATTATGTGGAAGACCTTTGCCCGACAAATTATGTAATAAAGAATTAATTCGATCCCCAGATTACTTATTTAGTACTTTCTCTCTCTCAACAAAGATGCAATACTTCATTTGTTCTTTCGTAAATTAAAAGTGAAGTATTGCATCTTTTGTAAATTACAAATGAAGTATCTTTTGTAAATTACAAATGAAGTATTGCATCTTTGTTGGGAACTTGGGAGGGACCGAGGAGTAATTGATTAACATATTCGGTCCCCAAATTACTTGATATTCAGTCCCGGATTACTAATTCATATTCGGTTCCCAGATTTTTTTTTACTAATTAAAAGAGTATTTGAAAAGGTATTTGAGGTATATTTGTATTTACGTGTGTATAAATATCTTTTATTAAATGGGTGTTTAGAAAAGATAATTCACTACGTGAATAAGTGTATTGCCATTTATAATGTCATCCAATCCATTTGCCACTATGTCATCATATCTCACCAGCAAAATCAGCATTTCATTTCATTGGCTAAAATTAAACTGTATTTCAAAAACAATACTATAAAAATACAACCAAAGTAGTAGCTATTCAAGAACAAACAAAAGTTTGGTGGGACGACATTCGATATTAAAATATTGCAGAATTTGTGGGTTCTGGCATTCTGCAACTACCCCCACCCCTCCTATAATAATTACATAATCACCCCGTACCAGAAAATCCAATCACAAATCAATCCCCCACAGAACTTTGCTTCAAAAAAACATAGAGGTGGAAATGAAAGAACATACTATAAAGTAGTGGGGCGAATATGCAAAATAAATTTAGGTGCACAAGCACTAACAAGAAGAAGAAAAAGAGGAAGAAGCACATATGCAGAATAACTCCCAAAACCAAAAACATCATAAAAAGCAGAGCTACCTACACCACACTCACTACAAACTTAATAGCATTCCCAACCACTCACATTTCCTATTCCTACCAACTTGGTCAAACCCACCATCACAGCATCACCCACTTTTTGTCTCCTACCATACCCCATTTAAATTCCTCACCTTCACCCCCCTTTTTCACACTCCACTGTGTGTAAAACTACACACACATAAACATACATCATCAAGAATCAGTGTGTGTGTGTGTATATGGGTCGATCACCTTGTTGTGAAAAGGAGCACACCAACAAAGGGGCATGGACTAAACAAGAAGATGAGCTCCTCATCAAATATGTCAAGCAACACGGCGAGGGATGCTGGAGGTCCCTTCCCAAAGCAGCAGGTTTTTTGTTTTTTTTCTTTTCGTTCCATCATTGGGATTACGATGTTCTCCGTGATATCATTTGATCTCGTTGCAGGTTTGCTTAGGTGCGGCAAGAGCTGCAGGCTGCGGTGGATAAACTACCTGAGGCCGGACCTCAAGAGAGGAAATTTCAGCCAAGAAGAGGATGAAATCATCGTCAATCTCCACGGTTTACTCGGGAGCAAGTACTTGTTTTCTAAGCAAAATCAGCATTGTCTTTCTGGGGTTTTTTTCTGATGGGTTTTTCTTGTTTTTTTTTCTCTCCAGGTGGTCTGTGATTGCAGCGAGGTTGCCGGGCAGAACAGACAATGAAATCAAGAACTACTGGAACACTCACATCAAAAGAAGGCTCATCAGCCGCGGGATCGACCCCCGGAGCCACAGAGCCCTAAACCCATCATCGCCTACGGATAACAATTACCCGATCAGCAACAGCAAAATAAACCCATCGCCTTCCCCCGATGGCCCTCAAACTTTGCAATTCGCACATGACCGGATGAGTTTTAAGGTAGATGTTATAGCTTCGGTTGAGGAACACTCCAACGGCAGCAGTGTTTTGTCCGAAGAATTACAACAGCAGATCAACTTGGAGCTCTCCATAGGCTTGCCCTAAATGAAGAAACACATAGAGAACTGACATGGGATTAATATTAGAAAATATTCGTCTGCCTATTGTAACTAGACGGACATTGGCAAAACCCCATTTTAGGCCAAGAAATATCATAGTATATGTTTTGATGATACCCAAAAATATAATGTATTAGGATCTCATACCTTCCACACTCGTAATCTTGAAATTTCATTTACGACTTGTACGGAGTAGTTGCTAAGACTAAATCTGCATAAGAAAATCGACAGGCCCGAGAGAAACGAAGCTTAAGAATAAGTCCAGACACTGGATGTACGAATTCGACAACAATGTCTATCGAACCAACCGATTCGAGGGATTTTGAAGAGCATAAAAAGACAATCAAACATGAGTTTCGAGTTATATAACAGGCAAACAAAACAAGGGCAATTCATCAAACAACTGGTGTGCAAGGAGTAAAAAAAATTGGATCTCATTAAATGAAAAACGGGGAATGAACAGACCAATTTCCATTTCATCAACCAAAGATGAAGGAACCCAAAACTTCATAATCAAGCTATCAAAATACAAGTATCGAAAGCCAAAATCCACTCAATAAAATGAAACCTATAATCCCGAATTGATTTCTAAAGATCCCAAAATTGGGGTAAGGGGTATTTACAGTTGAAAACAATCCAAGGTTCGTCCGTGTGCCGGGACGACGTAATTGTTGTTTAGGAATCCGCGTCGAAGTGACGGCTCAGGCGCGACCCTTCCCGTAGAATACTGTTATTTTTTAAATTTAAATTAAAATTAAAAGATCACATTTAAAAAAATAATAATAATAAAATACAATTAACATGTACGGAGTACTCCGTATTAACGTGTTTTTTCTTCAACGTTATTTATAACAAAATTATTATCTTGTAAAATTATTGAAATATGTACAAATTTTGGTTATAAAAGTATTGTATAGACTTGAATCATAAGGGTAAAATTGTTATTCTACTTAAATTTGAATTATCTTTATAGTATATGAAGCTTTCGTAACCATTTTATAACGGTTTCAAATTTCAATAGCTTCGAGAGTCGTTAATAATGCTGATTCTATCTCAGTGTACTTAGATAGACTTTCAATTGATCGAAGTACGTACGGTAAAATTTCTCTTCGTTTTTGGTGAATTCAATTGCATTGTGTTTCTTGTGATTCCTAACTACTTTTAAAATCAATCAATTGTATAGCGTTTTTCTGCCATTTTTAAAACTTGAAGTTTGAGTTGAAAATTTTCAATCATCAGTTCGATTCGTGTACTTTATGTGAAACGAAGAAGGCGGTTAGAAACGATCATGGCTCGTAGGTCTATCTTTTATTTGAACTTATTAAGAAATCGAAGAGTAATTAAACAAAAACTTAGTTAATTCCAATGTCAATAACCTAGATCAACCATGGACTCAGATTTCCAGTGTCTCGCTCTCTCGAACCCATTCGTATAGTTCTCGTAATCTTCAATCGTTTGGTCGATCTCTTCTTGCGTGTTCATCACGAACGGGCCGTACTGCACAACTGGCTCTCCCAACGGCTCGCCCCCAACCAACACAAACCTAACCGATTTCGAAGACTCGTTCCACGCCTCCAATCCATCGCCCGGCCCGAGAAGCACAATGTGATGGGCCGAAACGGGCTTCGGCCCGAACGTAACTTCACCTTCCAACACATAAACAAACGCGTTCCACGAATAGGGTATGGGTTGACGGAGCACCGACCCGGGCTTGAGAGTGAAGTCCAAGAACATGGTTGGAGTCCTAGTGTAAATTGGTGACTCGATCCCCAATGCCTCCCCTGCAATTACTCTGACTTTCACACCATCCTTTTTGGCTTCTACAATGTCTTTGGACTTCATTTCTTGATACCTCGGTTCAATCCTATGTGTTAGAATAAAATAAAATTAGTGTAATGGGTCAAACCCCACTAGCAAAAAAAAAGTCAACTTTTGAACCAATTACATTGGAAAAAAATGGTTTCAATCTTATGTTTCAATCTTCAAATCAAGTGTCGCGTGCTACTTTTCCTAGCACGTGACAAAATCGATCTGAAACGACTGAAACATGAGATCAAACCATAAAAATTGAAATCAACGGGTCAAAAGGTCAAAACTTTTGAATTTGCAATAGGTTCTTTTTCTACCGCGCGTGACAAAATCGATCTGAAACGATTGGAACATAAAGATCAAACCATAAAAATTGAAATCGAAGGCCAGGGTCAAAAGGTCAAAACTTTTGAATTTGCAGTTTTGACGATAGAAACAATAAAATCGACAAATAAGACGAGACTTACATTTTGTATTGGGAGGAGAGGTTGATCCAGAGCTGCAAGCCTCTCTGAGTGCCCTCGGAGTAAGCCGGCATTTCAGAGTGGACGATCCCTCTCCCAGCAGTCATCCATTGAAGGTCACCGGCTTCGATTGTGCCCTTGTGTCCCGCAAAGTCTTCGTGTGTCACGCCTCCCTTCAAGTTATTACATTTTACGTAACTCATTTATTACTACTATTGATTGATGCTCTTGGTCTCGTTTAAAATATCTCATTGATTTTTATTACTCCGTACTACGAAAGTTCGAGTTTAAATATATTAGTAAAAAATATTGATAAATATGTCAACTCGACAACCAATTGTTTATGCTTAGTTTCTCCAGCCTGCGTGTTCACATCAACTTGACCATAATTTTGTACTGTATATTAATTTACCAACTTAATTAGAATTTTTTATTGCTACTTATATCTACTTTTTGAGCTACTCTAATTAATTGGATTGGAATAATATTATACATAATATATACCTGAAGCATGTAGGTAACCGTCTCGAATCCTGTAAGATTATAGACAGGTTAATCAGTATGATCAACAACAATGTACAACAGAATTAATGGTGATTTTATTTTTTGGTAAAATTGTTACAATATGTGACAAATGACAATCGATGACCCATACATCGATAATGAGATACGATGAAACCAACCTCTATGTGGGTGATCAGGAAATCCAGCAGGAGCAGTAACTGCAAATCCACACAATAAAAAAAAAAACTATTTAATAAAATTAATATTAATTCAGAAAAATGAAAAAAAAAAAACAGAGATCATCAAAGCCCGACCTGAGAATTCATCGAGGATAAGAAAAGGATCAAATTCTTTCAGCTCTAACCTGTGAGTGAGGGAGAGATAAAAAAAAAGTCAACTATCGATCATGTCATCATGACTCTAAAGGAAAAAACTAATTATAATCAATTCGAATTTTGAATTAGATCAATCATTAAAGAAAATAGTAAGTACCAACAAATGGACACGGGAACGACCAAAAATATATCCTCAAAGAAACAAGATAATTTCATTTATATTTTACAAAGAAAAAAACAACTAAAGCAATAAATTTTGTTTACCAAAAAGATATAGAATGCAATAGAGATTGTAAAAGAAAGACAATGGAGGTTGTATCCGTGTTGGTGCACTCAAAAGAATATTGCATGTGAATAATTACGATAAATTTACCATGATCAATATAAGAAATTAAACGGGGCGTATTGATAATTTTTGAAACATAATATTAATAAAAATTTCATATATATATATATATATATATTAATTCACCTTCCGATGCTTCTTCTAACGGTGGCGCCGACGCCTTCGCGTTGCGGCCTCGCTTCTTCTAACGGTGGCGCCGACGCCTTCGCGTTGCGGCCTCGCAAGGAACTTCTTGACGATGGGACGTGGCTCTCTCACGACACTCGACATGATTTTGTGATATAATATTGTTTATTGATATGATGAGATGTATTTATATTCTTAATATGATTTTGGTGTGTTGTTAGTATTTATAGGTAAGGGAGAGGGAGAGGAAGGCAAGAAAGGAAGAGAGGGAATCGTGTAAATTAAATTAATGGAGGCTTTGTTGATAGTTGATTTCAAGAAGGTCAAACAAACATGAGGGGTGGGCCCCCACCTCCCCGGATGCGACTTTGTTTTTATCTCTGTCTTGCGTCAGCGTGACCGCAGCAACTCGTCACCCGCGCATTGTGCGGGAACGGGATCTTGCTGACGCTGAGCGTGACGATCACACTTTGTCATCCCCAGTTTGGCTGCTTGCGGCGCTTGCTCACGCTCACATGCCGTCATCCTACTGTGTGTTTTCAAATTGGTTTTTTATTTTATTTATTAAAAAAACAAATAATTACTCATTTCAACACTATTTAATATTTTTTACTTTTTTTTTTTTAATTTAAAATAAATTTTTACTTTTACTTTTTTTTTAACTAATTTATTTCTGGATACTTAAATTAAAAAAAAAAAATTTATAATTTATTTCTGGACACTTAAATTAAAAAAACATTTTTTATTAATTTTTTACAAAAAAAAATTAAAATAAAATATATTTTAAAATTGAAAAGTAAAATAATTACAGTATAAGTTAAGTTTAAAAATAATATTAGTAATAAATTACAAATAAAGTTATATATTAAAATAAAAATTTAGAATATTTATTATTATTTTTTTGCATAAAAACATTAAACCTTCCATCTTTCTTAAAATTTGTAATTTAACCCAAATACTTTACTAAAATGTAGATTAAACAAATTTTGTTAAAGTTTTTTTTTTGTGAGGATTTAGAAATTGATCAATTGCAAAAATTTAAATATTTTCACACACATCCTCATCAACTGATCAAATTAATAAAAGGTAGTATTGAAAAATTCAAATATATTAAATAAAAATGTAAAAAAAAATGGTACTTTATTTTTTTATAATTTTTTATTAAATAATTTAATATTTTAAATATTAAAAATAATAAATTGCAAGGTTTAAAGCTTTTTACTTGGAAATTACCAGTTTGCCCCGCAGTAACTTGTGTATCTTCTTTTCACTCCTTAATGTCTGATCAAATTAAGCCTTTAGAACCCTAACCCCCAAATTGGAGCTTCGCTGATGGACGATGTTACCGAGGTCTACGATTACAGGGAGGCTCAACTTATCATGGAGGCTTTTGAGGACAGAAGAAGCCTCTGCTGAGGTATGGTTCACTTTATCTTTTTTTTCAAAGATTCAATTTTTGTATGCTATAGGACGAATTTATTTGCCATAAATTTCGTTAAGGATTATATTTCTTGTTTTCTCTTTGTTGGGTTATGTTCTTTTCTGTGTGTGTTGAGTGATTGAAACACAACTGGTGATTTAGATGCTTCTAATTTGTGTGTTTGTGTGTGTGTTTTCAGGCTTCAGATACTGTTTGGGATTATTTAGTGCATTCACAGAATCTGGGTTATTTCAATTGTACACATTCTACTTCCATGTCTGCCTATTTCCTCGTTTTTGTCTCTGACAGATTTGAAACGAAAACGTATGAAAGAGACTGATTGCTTTTAAGAGAAGGCTGACTAACGTTTGTTTTTTAGGAGTGGTTTCTTTGTGATGTGTTTGAACAATCTGGGTTTTCTTCATAAAGTATGAATAATAGTATGATGTTTCTTTTGATTTACAATATTTTGTTCCTTGGAATTGAGAAATATTTGAATCCTTGGAATTTCATATTTTGGCATTCAACATATGTAATTGAGAAATGACATAAAGAATATTAATGACCCAATCCCGTTTCCCATAGGTTCTCGCCGGTACTAACACATTGAAGAAACTAAGAGCTATAAAAAAGAGCTCACAAGACTCTAAACATAAGCTATAAAAAAGTGCTCACAAGAGTACTCTAAACATATTTTCAGGCACCAACCAGAGAGAGTTAAAATGTTCTCTGGATATGCCCAAAAAAAAAAAAAACCGAAAAAACCTAAGGCAGAGAGAGCTATAAAAAGTGCTCATACTCTCAACTTAAACATACACAAATCCTTCCAAACCTCACATCACTCTACAACAGCCTATGTCTCCAACATAATTATTACACTGATAACCATCTTCAGTGCTTTCATCACAGTAAGACGAGGCCATGATCTGTTGGCGGGAAGGTGGCATTGGTCGGACAAACCTCTCGTCTCGCGAGTAATTGCTATTGAACGGCATGAAGAGATTGCTCGAGCACTCTCCGAACTGAAACCAGCGAAGCTCTGCTTTACGCCCAGCTTTCCCGAGCACTTTCAGCAGCAACTCAGGGTCGACTGCACCCGAGATCTCGACTAATCCG
This sequence comes from Euphrasia confusa, assembly GCA_954870475.1. NCBI lineage: Eukaryota > Viridiplantae > Streptophyta > Magnoliopsida > Lamiales > Orobanchaceae > Euphrasia > Euphrasia confusa. The sequence goes on from OX940967.1 coordinate 27,787,703, forward strand.
TAGTCGTCCATTCTGAAACTATACACTCCTGCGCCGAAAAGAAGGTTTTGAATATTTATATATACTGCTACATGATGACAAAGAAATGAATTGATAATTTACCGTGGCATTTGTTCAACACTTTTCTTACTGTGTTCTGCCACGACGATCCGGCGTGCACCTTCAAAATACACGTCTGCAAAATCACCGGTAAATATACATAAGAAAAGTATTAAAAAAATTAAAAAAAAAAAAAATGAATGAAACAATTGCTCAACCATGAATGAATAATTCTTGGTTGAAAGTTCAGGAGCCATTGAAAGAACCACAAACAGAGTCTTGGTAATGTACTGCATTTCAAGTACTTTTATATATAAGAACCATTTGTTTTGAAATGGAAACGAATATTTTTGCATGATAATGAGATTGTAATAAAATTTTCAAAATCTTTCTATAATTTTCATTATCCTATTAATCCGTAGAGATTGTGCAATCCCTTTCACTAATAAAAGATTTTTTTTAATTAATTATAAATAATTATTTTAAATTAATTTGTTACTTTTTATGAGATAATCTGTTAACTCTTTTGGACTATATTTTTTTTATGAGATTTTGTTTAATGATTATTTTTCCAAAATTCTATTCACCCTTATAAAGAAATGTAAAAAATCATCTTACATTTATGTATTTTAAGTTTTTTTTTTAAATCAATAACACTCACTTAATTAAATAAGGTACAGTTAATGTATAAAATTAAATGAATACTAATTTTTAAGTGAAATCCATATTGATTATTTGAAAAATTACCAGATTGTTATCTTAAAAATAGTCATATTACTCAATACTCATGTATATGTATTATTTTTTTATATATTGAAAATAAAAATAAAAAGAGTCGAGGAAGGAAGAAGATAAGGTTGCCTTGTGCGGCCATTGATACTCCGATAATCTTTCTCCAATTTCCTAAATAGGTAAAATCTTCTCTTAGGGTTTTAGCGCATATTCCGGTGGAATATTCTTACCCTTCCTCTAAAACCTCTCTCTTCCGAAAATGGCGGTTCTTTCCCTCTCCACTGCCGCACTCAACCACTCGGCGGTTCCCGCTCACTCCCACACTTTAAATCTCCTCAAAATCTCCAATTTGAGAAGAGCCAACCGCAGAAACCGGCCCGCCGAAACTCGAGTCGCATCGTCGCACTCCAATCCCAACATTATCAAGTTCAACCGCCGCTCCAGGTACGGCCAAACACTCTCGCCCCATGAAGACGATGACGGTGAAGACGAGCTGGACGATTGGTTTTCCGGCGACGTATGCTTTCTCATTTCTCTCGTTTTAGTTTATTGAAATTCAATATGATGTTAGCTCATCGTTGGTTAAAAATGTCGATCGTGTTAATGTTAGGAGTACTGTGCAGGATGAATTTGGCGACGTTAAACTCTCGGAGGCTGACCGGCAGCGGTTGAAGTTGAAGTCGAAGTCGAAGTCGACGAGCGTTGGTAGCAAAGGGCAAGGTATTAATTAAAGAGACTTTTTTTTTTATATATTTCAGCAGCTCAATTTTAAAGAAAATTCTTGTTAGCAGGCAATGCAGGAAAAGGTTGGGAGATGCAAGCATCGAGGTCTACCCGTAACCCTGAAAAAATGCAGGCAAAATCAACAGAGAAGGTTGATCGGCATAGTTCCTATACGGCTTTCGAGAAATCGAGCAGTGTGAGTTTCCATTGCAGTTGCAGCTAGCTAATCAATATTATTCCTATGCTTGATGTTAACCGTGCTTTCCGATTGCTTCAGGAAGCAGGGAGCTCTTTGAAGAACAGGTTTTGTAATTTGTCAAAAGAAATAGACTTAGACGAAAGGTATTTTCCGCTTCTTGATTACCTGAGCACTTTTGGACTCAAGGAATCGCATTTCATCCAGATGTACGAGAGGCACATGCCATCCCTTCAGATCAATGTTGAATCGGCAGAGGAGAGATTGGAATATTTGTTGAGTATTGGCGTTAAACATAAAGATATCAGAAAAATAATTCTGAGACAGCCTCAAATTTTGCAGTACACGGTTGAAAACAATCTCAAGTCGCACGTTTCCTTTCTGCGTGGCTTGGGCATTCCAGAGTCCAGATTAGGGCATATAATTTCCGCCACTCCATCATTGTTCTCTTACAGTGTCGAAAAGTCCCTGAAGCCCACAGTTAAATATTTGCTAGACGACATAGGAATACAAAAGAAGGATTTAAGTAAGGTTGTGCAGCTAAGTCCTCAAATCCTGGTTCAACGTATAGATAATACATGGAATACTCGTCTCAGCTTTCTAAGTAAAGAGTTGGGTGCTCCTAGACAGAGCATAGTGAAGATGGTCACAAAGCATCCACAAATCCTTCACTACAGTGTCGAAGCTGGCTTGCTCCCAAGAATCAACTTCTTAAGAAGTATTGGGATGCGAAATGCTGACATATTGAAAGTATTAACTAGTCTTACACAGGTGTTCCTTCTTCCCTTGTAATTGATTTTTAATAATTCTTTTAGTCTGTGAATCTTTAAGTCTGAAATTGTGATCAATTCGCAGGTATTCTCGCTGTCATTGGAGGGAAACCTAAAGCCCAAATATATGTACTTGGTCAATGAACTTAGAAATGAAGTCCACTCTTTGACCAAATATCCAATGTACCTTAGTTTGTCTCTAGACCAACGGATAAGACCCCGGCACCGGTTCTTGGTTTCATTGAAGAAAGTTCCAAAAGGGCCGTTTCCTTTGAGTTCATTGGTCCCAACAGATGAATGCTTTTGCCAGCAGTGGGCGGGAACTAGCTTAGATAAATACTTGGATTTTCGCCAGAGGTTACTGCTCAAAAGTTTTGCAAAAAAGTACGAAAAGTAGTGAATGGGCTTCAGTTTCTCCTCCTGACCTTCTAGGCTTCTATTGCTGATGTAAACGCGATATCTGTAATTTTCTGGGTGCATTAAGGAGCATATAAAAGATTAAACATCCATGGTAAAACATTGTTTCGATTTCCTTCACACTAACATATTTCACTTTTGTTTGTACATTGATGATGAAAAATGTTTTATATGACTTTATTCTAATATTTAAGTTCTTGCTAGGTCATGGTCGGTTTATTTTACGAAGCTGGTAATTTGTTGATCTCTGCAAGGGCTTCTTGCTAACCTCTGTTGTTGCTAACAATAAACGCAGACTCCATAATAACAAGGTAATATTTGGTCTTTTGCATTGTGACTAATGGTTTGCCTCGTGTTGTTTTCCTTAAAAATATCGAGTTTGTATGTGATATTTTGCATTGGTGATTGGTGAGTATGGTGTACCCTAAAAGAAGTAGTGAATTATAATACCATTGAGCTGATTCTGCCTAGTTACTCAATTTTTTATTTTTTTTTATGCTATATATTCAATACACAGGGAAATTTTACATTGTATGAATGGTTTATATGTAGAAAGAAAACAAGGCATCAAAAAGTGCAAGTTTCTAGAGCAAGAGTGTATGTCATGTTCATTTTTACTATTTCTTGTTCCAGCAGGTCTCTAATTCAACGTTAATCTCATCGATCGAGGAAATAGATCTGGCTTCTGAACTTTGTTTTTGCTACATTACCCACGGCATATTCTTTCGTGTTCGTTCATTCATATCTGACATCAACTTCTCAGCACGCGGAATTATTTAAAGATTTTTCATTTTTCCCATCCCCAAGCCGTGGAATCTGAAGGCCTGAGTCAGCTCAAAAAATCTCTGCTGTTGATTCATCTTCTGCTGAATTCAAACATCTGTGTATCTTCTTGGTTTCCTCATGAAACTATATTTTTTTCAATTGGCTTCAATTTTATTTCTTGACATTGTCTAGTATGTTTATTGGAAACTTGATACTATATTATAGCCTTTGGCTTTGACTTGTTTATTTTCAAAGATAAAAATCAATGGTTATTGGAAACTTGATACTGTATGTTATAGCCTATGGCTTTGACTTGTTTATTTTCTTAAAGATAAAAATCAAAACATTTGATGGTTACATTACAGTTGTGGCCACATCCCACTGTAATAATCCTACTCGAGTCTTGAGCAATCATCCAAGAAAATCAAGTTAGGATAGCCGATAAAAATGGTTCACTACATTCTTGAAAATCATAGAATAACACACCTCAGGTGACCAAACAAGTCAAAGGTAAAACATATAATCTGATTATGTACAAGATAGTATGATTATGACAGGATTTAGCATTCGAAGGTAATGAACAAAAAGTCGTTTTTCGGCATATTTTCACATCTGCTACCAACGACACATGTACAGCCCGGTACGTTTTCTTCACCGTTTCCCAATTCCTAACTTGTATTCTTTCCTAAAAGACTAGAGCCCTACTTTCTGTTAAGAGGAGACGATCTCAGAGAGAAATGAAAATCAGATGTTTTTTCACTTGTGTCTCGTGCAATTTTCCTACCTCTTTCGACCCATGTAGTGGGGAGAAAATCCTTCTAAAGATACCCGCGTGAAGCCTAACTTAAATTGGGTAGCAACTAATAAAATGGAATTCGACTAAGCATATGGCCTTTTTCTAAGAACTCTATACTCTGTGTGTTTGTCCCAACTATATGACTGCTGGATCACTAACAGGCGTAAAGGGACTTTCCGGGAGATTTAGTTCTTGAGTACTGCTACAAATGAGAAAAAGAAGCAGATGATACTGAGTCACAATTGGCAGCAAACACATGGAGACATAAATAAGATATACAGTATGTAACATGTATACAAGTAAAAATCCTGCTAACCTCTCCTGGTCGGCACATGTGTTGGCTGGAAGCTCAGGGTTGTCATCAGTAGTAGAGCCAGTGTTCAGAGCATCCATCGGTAAATTGAAGCGTTCTGCGGAGTCTGCTAAAGAATGATTAGACCATTTAAATTTGAACATTAAAAAAAAAAAGGTCGAAAAGCGGTTTTCGTGGGGGAGGACCTTCAGGCACTTTGAGCTCATCCATGGAATAACCAAAGCAAGACTGAGTTGGGACAGATTTACAACCTAAGTGAAGTTGGGAGAGGTGCATTGTCTGTTGTTCCATGGCATTATGTCCATGTTCTTCCATTAGCTGCCTCCGGAACACTCTGGAATATTCCCAGCCTGTAGTCAGAAAAATGAGATTTATACGACTAGTCAGAAACGGTGCCATGGAATGTAGCAAATTATAATATCTTACTGGTATGAAGCTCTGAGTTGATATCTGTATTTGGGTGTGGATGGTAATACACCGGATGGTCAAACTTATCCAGGTATTTCCTGCATACAAAATTAAACACGAAACGTCAAGACTCCGTGAAACATAAATCTGCTACTGAGGAAGAGAACTACTATATACCTTTCGACGAGCTTTGCCTTTTCTCGATATGGTTTGACAAGAACACGAGCACCACAGACATAATGTGGATTCCCCTTCGACAAAACAAGATTCACTGTGTCTGCACTCCCGAAAGATACAAAGCCAAACATGCGTTTCTGCTGGCAGGGAATCCTCACATCCTGCACCCCTCCAAATGTACTTCACAAGGAAAGGAAACCACCTAAAAATTAGGTTTCTTCTTCGATGCTTCTGAGAGATTTGGGTGATAGTGAGATGGCAGGATTACCTGAAATAACTTGAAACGTCTTCCACGGTGAAAGAGCTCTCGGCTGGAAAAGTCAAATAAATCTGTCGCGAGCCACTGGCAATTGGACCCGGGTGGTTTCTTTCCCCTCGGATATCGATATATTTTGAAGCATCTTCCGCCAGTATCACAGCATGCTGACCATGAGGCCTAAAAGCAGAAGATAATTAGAACACAAACACTTACTCAACGGAAAAAATCAAAAGTAATAGTACACCTGTCGATTAACCGAATGCTGTGTTTCAGCCTAGCAAGAAGCTTCGTCAAGCTATAACCAGCTTTACCGTGTCTTTGACTCTCGGTCAAATACCCTTCGGCCTGCAGAGTTCTGCCGTATTTCTCATAGTAAAACATCGGGAGAGATGCAATCGACACAGGGAGGCCTCTTCGGGATTTCAACAACTCTGTGATTTCTGTTTCAATCTTCGCAAGAGACCCCGGGGAGAACATATGATCGTCTCCAGAAAATAATTCATACAGATTAGAACCACCAAACATTTTTGGATAACTCTCGGGAACTGATTCCCCGTGAAAGTACCTACAGTTACTGCCGTGCTTACAGAAACCTTTGTTGAAATAATGACAGATCTTGACGGGATAGTCAAACAGGCTCGGAGGATTTCTACTACTCCTGATTCTCAGATTATTGAATCCCGAATCGGTGCAATTGTAATCGTTTGGCAAAATAGGCGGCCCCGTTTTTGTAATCTCTATCGATGGGTCCTCCAATCCCACGTAATCAGAATACGGTACCATTTTGGGCATTGGCTGCTCGACTGACAGTCGAGAGTCCCATTGAGGATCAGCTCTCCTAAACGCAGCTGCTGGAGTTAGGTGAAAGGAAGGGTCATATACGAAGCTGGGGTTCATTGTAGGAGCAATAACCATATTTGCTGAATCTAGTAGGCGCGCGGTTTTAGCTTTTTGAATCAAGTTGTGGATTAAGGTTTCTGGGCCTAAGGCCAGCCTAATCATTTCCTGGTCGGAGAGGCCTTGGAAGTAAATAAACCCGATGATCTTCTTCGCTATGTGTTCTGGCTCCAGTTGCAAGATTCGGTCGATGACAACCTTCGAAGCCTCCGAAGAATCCATCTCACATCAGCTTAGTCTACACATACAACATGAAAAAAAGAAAGAACACAGCATAAGTAGTGTGAGCGTGTGTGTGTGAAAAAACTGTGAAGCAATTTCTATCTGCCAGATAGATACAGCACAACAACATTATCCAAAACCAGGACATGATTAAATATTCATTCTCAAAACAAAAAAATAAAATCACGTGCACCCAAAATCACCATATGGCTAAAACAGGAAAAAAAACCTCCATTTTTTTCCCATTAAACTAATAGAATAACATGGTGAAATCAATCCCAGAAGCATAAAAAATATTTCTTTTTCTTCTTCTTGAGAATCGTATGGGGATTCCAAAACACACAAAAAAAAACCACCTGAGAAAAAACCCACACCAACACTTAAAAAACAGAGCACATGCAAATTACCAAAAAAGAACACATTTTTAATGAACTTGTATCTACCAAAAATGTAATAAAAGTAGAGAATGAAAGATCCAAACCTCACCTCTGAAACTTTTGAAAATGGCGAGGGGGGAAAGAAGTGAGTAAAAGTTACTCTGTTTTTTCTCTGTGAAATGAAACGACGTCGTCGTAGCACCGTCGTCTCTGAAAGTAAAACGGCAAAGAAAGAGTCATGCTTTTGAAGGGTGGGAGTGACACTAGTGAGTGTGCGTACTTGGCAGTTTATGTATCTATTTCAAATCTTTTTATTTTTTATTTTTAATTTATATTTCGGAGTAATACTTATCACAATATATATATACTCCTAGATTTACGATGCGGTTGATGACAGCTGGAAATTGGCGTGTGACTAAAATACCCTTCTGAAATTAGGAAATGCCTTGGATAATAAGGAGAAGATGAAGAAGACGATGAAAATTCGGAAATTCCAATGTAGGGGTTTTATGCTGTGTTTTCATGTCCTGCGCCAACCGTATTTTTCAATAATTTATTTCAAAGATAATAAAATGCTATCCTTTTAAAATTTTATTCGGTATTTTTAAAATTACAAATATAAGATTTGTAGTAATTTTTATATCCGAACCCATAAATTATATAAACCTAATCGAAATCAACTAATCCTACTATAATTACGATTTAAAATAATTAACCGACGATTTTTTGCAGTACCAAAATTTCTCGCAAAAACCCTGGTCAAAACCCCTGTCAATCCAAAAACCCTAATTCAAACTCATGATGCGCTTAGGCCTATCTCGTTCGCGTCTCTTCTCGATCGTCTCGAGGAATAACCGTAGATTTTCATCAACCATCAGCTATGGCCCTCCTCCTCCTCCGACGCCGCCGCCGCCGCCGCCTCCGACGCCGGAGGTAGCTAAAAAATCATGGACCTTTCTAAAGTACGCTCTCACCGCTGCCCTCACAGGCGGTGCTGCCACCGCAGGCTATGCTACCTACGGTACCTACCTTCCTACGTCTTCATAACTTCTGATTATTCAATGTTTTTAGTGAAATTCCCTCACGAGAGTTATTAGAAATCCATTATATAGTAGTATATGTATTGATCAGCTAATCGCAAGTGGCGGCCACGTGGAGATGATAACGATGACTGGATTTTCGATTTTAATATTGATTATAGTTTATGTCCTTTTTTTTTTTTTTTTATAATAGGGTTCTTTCTTTATCTAATCTTTTTAAGGTTGATGTTTTTTTTTATAGATAGAAGTTGATATTTATTTATGTTTATTGCAGAATACTCAGCTGATGAGATTGATCAGAAGACGAAGAACCTTCGTGCTTCTGCAAATTTCAATATTGTGGACGATGGATTTTCTTTTATTGTGCGTTTGACATCTCCCTTGCTTTGATTTTGCTTATATGTTCGTTTTTATGATTCATACAACATGATAAAGTCTCGTTTTAGTACTGCTTTGAAAAATCCAAAAGTAGAGTACTTATGTTTCCATTAGTAGTAGCTCTTTTATAAATGTATGTATCCATCCGAGGCTGGGTGAGTTTCCGGAGGGGTGGTGGTGTAATGAGTGAAAAGGAACAATAATCTTACATGTAATAGAAGTACTTGAGACGTGGTTTAGGACAAGTATATTGTGGTGGCGATTTTTAATTTATTTCTCCGAGGATCGGGTCGTTGTCTTAAGCATATCATATTGTCCTTGCTTTGAAACTCTGATGCAGCCATGATATGACATGGCCTAATGATTAGTGATCAATCTGTTGTATATGTTCAACACTTACAACTTGAGAGCACTCTGTCATAGATCAAATTTTCTAATGCATTAGTTTGATTGTTCTGTAAAGTACTTAACTATACAAACACCCTCTAGGACTCCCACAATGTTGAAGAATTTTGCACACGTTTATCGTGTAAAACTTGGTTCTTTGGCATGAGCTAACTGTTTGGAGTCCCTTATTGTTTGTGCAGAGATTTGAAGCATATCTACGTGCAGCTGCAATAACAGGTGAAAATCTTATCTTTCTGTTATCTTTCTCAAATTTTCTTAACATATATTTATTGCTCTCTATTCATGTGATTATTTTATCAGTATGCTCTTAAGATCACATCTCATTTTTTCATGGATGTTTCCCTTGTGCTTCTATGTTGCAGTATCTGCTAAGTTAGTTGACGCGTATCTTGATTTAAGGAGGACAACTGAAGAGCATGTTCGGGTAAGCAATCATACATTTTCACCAGTTTGATTCACTACTTAAGATGCTTAATGCAATGAATATTTTCTCTCTTATTCATCTATCACTATGTGTGGAGTCACTTCAATCTTTACCTCAATTCAGGGTTTTACTGAACCATCATCTGATAAGCTACTTCCAGATTTGGATCCGCTGGAGCAACATGTTTTAACCCTTGTTCTTGATCTGAATGAAACCTTGATATATTCTGATTGGAAGGTACTTCTTATTCGCTAATGCTTTTATGTAAGAAGTATAATATTCACCCCAGTTGCTTTTCTTTTCGTTCCCTACCCCCATTTTGTGCAAGTCAGGTTGGCTTAAGTTAACTGTTGTAATTTCTTTTCGTTCATCTTTAAAGCGTGACAGAGGATGGAGAACATTCAAAAGACCTGGTGTGGACGCTTTCCTCGAGCATTTATCTCAATTTTATGAAATTGTTGTGTACTCTGACCAACTATTTATGGTAAGTTTCCACCTTTCAAAAGAAAAAAGAAAAAGAATGTAAATCTTCCCCCCTTACAATTTGATGCGTACTTTTATTCTGATATTTTTAAAATATCTTATGAAATTTCAGTATGTTGATCCTATTTTGGAAAGATTAGACGAAAAGCATTGTATCCGTCATAGGCTCTCAAGAGGGGCAACCAGATATATAAATGGCAAGCACTACAGGGTACATCCATTCACCTGGTTTCAATACTTTATACGCTACATATAGTTCATATTTTCTGTACAAATGCCCTTGCCTTATTGATTTCAAGATTTTGATTAATCAATTATCACGTTTATCTTTATCATGTTTAGTGTAATTAAAGTATTCCCAGTCTTGAAGGAACAGATTACTACCCACATGATTAATTTATTGAGAACTTTTTTCTGAGGCACTTTATAGATATGAAATAATTTATCAATTATATTAAATTTAATGCTTTGAATTGCTTTCTCCGCAACTACTAATTTGTGCGTAAATCAATTTTGTATTAACTATGTCATATGTGCAGGACCTCTCAACCCTGAATAGGAATCCTGGACAGGTTCTATATATTAGTGGCCACGCTCTGGAGAGTAGTCTTCAGCCTGAAAATTGTGTTCCAATTAAAGCATGGGAAGGGGAAGCAGATGACACTGCGCTTTTAGATCTTCTTCCATTCCTGGAATGTAAGCAATTCGACTGCTGTCTTTTCCGATGCTGGACTTCACTGCCTGCTTGATGATTGTTTGAAATTTGTGTTCGGGAGTTTATTTACTTAAACATATAAGATTGATATTGTTTGATTGCAGATGTTGCCAGGAACCGACCATCTGATATTCGAACTGTTCTATCTTCGTATCAAGGCCGCGATATCGCAAAAGAGTTCATTGAAAGATCCAAAGAGTATCAAAGGTTTGTGATCTATTTTAAATTTATGTATTTCTTTCCTTTTTGGCCTTGAGCTGTTAGAATGTTGTTGTTTTTTCTCTAAAGAAGCAAAATGCCGTTTACAATAATTTACATAATTAATCTAAAAATGGGAAGATCATCTTCTCTGGTACTGAGCAGAAAGATGGGAATTGGGAAGTAGCCGTCTGAATTATATCACTTTTTCAGGCATTTTTTAATTCCGATTTTCCCATGGTGCAGGAAGATGCAAGAGCAAAAGCCACAAGGTCTCCTTTGGAGGCGCTAGATGAACATCAAGTGTCCGAACTCCTTTTAACGATAGAACATGATTCTTAAGCTGCACGTCTTCTTTCTTTTCAGTTCGATAAGAGTAGTCTAATCCCATCTTTAATCTTTACAGTTTTGTTTTAATCGCGAACAAAAGTAGTTTTTCCCTCAAACATCATGCAGCTGAATTTTTATTTATTTATTCATTAATTGTATACCAGGCTTTCGATTCAAATAAGATTTAATTTCATGTTAGATTTTTAGTTTTAATGTTAAGTCAGTGTAATTATTTATGTAATTATTTTTGATAAATATTTTTAATAAATAAAATAAGACTAATTAAATCAATATTTTTTAATATATACAAAATAAAATTTTCATTATAAAAATAAATACAATTATCATTACAAATATAAGTATAACTTGAAAAATATATACAATAAACATTCATTCATCAACACTAAAATTATCTTTACTTAACAAATAAATTATCATAAACATTCATTCATCAACACTAAAATTATCTTTACTTAACAAATAAATTATCATAAACATTCATTCATCAACACTAGAATTATTTTTACTTAACAAAGAAATTATCATTGTACTTCTTCCGACCTCCAGCACTTTGCCTCCTAGTAAAATTATCAGTGTATTACATCTGTCCCTCAATACTTTGTCTAGTAAAATTGTCACTTAAATTAATAAAAAATTATGTTCCCAACACTTTGTTTAGTAAAATTGTCATTGTACTCCATCCGTCCCTCAACACTTTGCCTAGTAAAATTGTTGTCTAGTAAAATTGTCACTTAAATTAATAAAAAATTATGTTCCCAACACTTTGTTTAGTAAAATTGTCATTGTACTCCATCCGTCCCTCAACACTTTGCCTAGTAAAATTGTGATCCGTCTCTCAACACTTTGCCTATGCCTAGTAAAATTACACTTTGCCTATGCCTAGTAAAATTGTGAGGTAGATTAATAAAAATTTATTTGTTTTAATGAATTAGTTGAAAAAGTAATAATATTAATGTAAATAAGTAATAATATTAAAAATAAGTAATAATAATAACGAAATAAATGAATATTGTAAGGATAAAGTTGTAAAAAAAATTATTTATAAGTGTATAACCTCTTAGGTATGGCTGGCAAATGGTCGGGCCGGGTCCCCCATCAGGCTTCAGGGATGTCATGGGCCGGGTTGAGCCGGGCCAATTTTCGAATGGGCCATAAATATCAAAGGCCCAACCCAGCCTTGGTCGGGCTGTCGGGCCGGTGGATTTTTTTGGCCCATAATAAAACATTAAAAAATATATATTTATTTTAATTTAATATTATAAAATTATTAATTATATTAATTAATTAAAAAAAAAATTGTGAAATTTTATTCTTTTAAATATAATTAAAAGAATAATTTAATAGTTTTCCCTACTAAAAATAATATTTATATAGTTAAATTATAGATAAATAAATAAATATTGTGATTTTAAATTATATATAAAAATAAATATCTAAAAAATAATTAGTTTTAACAATATTAATAATTAAAAAATGTAAAAAATAAAAAATAATTTTTTTTCGGGCTGGCCCATTAATATCGGGCCAAGCCCGGTCCAAGCCCATCGACCCATCGGGCTGGTCGGGTCAGGCCAAAAAAGCCCAACTCATTTTGGGCCTCTATATTTGAGGCCCAACCCACCCTTTGATCGGGCCGGCCCATTGATCGGACTTGTATTTGCCAGCCCTACTCTCGTTTGGTAGCTAAGTTAACACCTAGATAGTTTAGTTAACCGGTTAATCATATGTTTAGTTTCATTTTTTTGGCCTGAGTTAGATAAAAAGTCCATCATTAAATACTGTACTCTTTTAAAAAAGTTAACTGCCCAAATTGGTGTGATGGAATGTCTAATTTGAATAGTGGCTAAGATAGATAGCGAGCCGTTAAAATAACTATCTCGAATTTAAAGGAAATAAAAGTAGATAAACCGTTAAAAGGAAGGTGGGATTACTATTTTATTTTGAATATATGGAATTCGATTAAAAAAATGATAAGTAATTAAATTAAGAGAGGTAATTAAATTAAGACAGTAAGAAATTCGTTAGCAGTACAGTGAAAAAAAGCTCGTCCCTTTCACGTCCGGTACGACAAATTACCTCCACCTTACCTAAAAGTCTTGGTCTTTGATACTTCCATTATATATCCCATGGAAAATTTCTTCGGAAAGCACTCGGCTCAATGGCGCGTTCCCTTTTCATCCTTGCCGTCCTCCTCCTCTTCCTCGCCATCTCCGCCTCCGCCCACGGCGGCGACTCGGACGCCGACTCCGATTCGGCTTCGGAAAAGCCCAACCTGAGGTCCCGGTCCTTGATACTGGTCAAAATATGGTGCTTGATACTCGTGTTCGCGGCTACTTTCGCCGGCGGGATGTCCCCGTACTTCCTGAAATTGAACGAGGGCTTTTTGGTAATCGGGACTCAATTCGCCGGAGGGGTGTTCCTGGGGACGGCTCTGATGCATTTTCTGAGCGACTCGAACGAGACGTTCGGAGATCTGACGAGCAAGGAGTACCCGTTTGCGTTCATGCTCGCGAGCGCAGGCTACTTGCTCACTATGTTCGCCGATTGCCTCGTTTCTCATGTCTATGGAAAGCGTGGAGATGATGGTAATTTCTTTTAATTTAATTTATTTATTGTGGTGGATGAAGTTTATGTTTTGGGGAAGATTTGAAGTTTGACTGGTGGAGTGGTTATTGCCTTAGTTGTGTACTTGTGTTTGATCAAATGCTTAAGCATTCTATATTTGGACGGTCGTTAGTCTAACATCTCGGTGATCTTTCGTTTTCTTTTGTTCATTCAGAGCATTGACAAATATGATTAGTGGTGCATCCCTTATTTCAGTTTGGCAAGATTTTAGTTTCTTGATGATCACTTCAAAATGCTCTGCTCAAATCAGTCTTTCCTCAGTCGGTTGTCAATCCCATATTCCTTAAACGATGAGAGTTAATGACCTTGAGTCGGAGATATTGGTGAATAAGTTGACATATGGCCATGACTCAACTTGAATTCATAGTTGTGAGTACGAATGCTATAACATGATGTTGGAGAAGAATTCTTCACGTGATAAGATCTATTGTTATGATGTTCAACTAATTTGTGTGATTCGATATCTCGTCAAATTATATCCTTGCCCTTTATTATACGAGATTTCAGTATGCTGATGCACCGCTCTTTTTTCACAGCAAACGGTCAGAATGCAGCAGCAGTCAACCCTAATAAACATAACTCACAGGTGAGATTGCATATAAAAGAATAGCCCCGATTGCTAAAAGTGTATTCACCCCATGTAAATAAAACCCAACCTCGTATTGCATTTTTTATTTCAACTTTGGACTTATTTTAGTTGTTTTGTTGTTCTAGGATCATGATTCGGAAGCCAATTTCACAAAAGATGCTTCGCTCATGACCGCATCCTCACTCGGGGATAGCATCTTGCTGATTGCTGCACTGTGCTTCCACTCAGTGTTCGAAGGGATCGCTATCGGAGTGTCAGAGACGAAAGCAGATGCCTGGCGGGCTCTGTGGACTGTCTGTCTCCACAAGATATTTGCTGCTATTGCAATGGGAATAGCTCTTCTGAGAATGATTCCCGATCGGCCCCTCCTCTCTTGTGCTGCTTACGCTTTCGCATTTGCTATTTCCAGCCCGATAGGTGTGGCCATTGGTATCGTAATAGATGCCACGACTCAAGGAGCAGTTGCGGATTGGATTTATGCGATATCGATGGGCCTGGCTTGTGGAGTGTTTATCTATGTCTCGATTAACCATCTACTCTCCAAGGGATATAAGCCTCACAATACGGTTTCTTTCGACACTCCAGGACTTAGGTTTTTAGCTGTCTTGTTGGGGGTCGGGGTTATTGCTGTTGTCATGATATGGGATTAGTTCTTGGTTTACTCTAGTCTAGCTTCCCATGTCATTCCCTAAGTTCTTGGTTTATAAGTATAAAAAATATGTTTTCTTTTGGACTATTGTGCTCTGAATGATAGCTCAAAATCTACTAAGCTCAAACAAGGAAGAGGATATCTAATGTTATATTTTACAATGCATCTTTATATGCAACAAATATATTGTAATCATTTGTTAAGCAACAAACATGTGTATTATATTGGCTCAAAATTGATGCTAAATGACTCAATAATGGATTAATATTTTCCCAAATTGTGTGAAACTAGGGTTTGTTTAATCTGTTTAATCACCAAACCTTCATAATTAGGAGCAAGTTCCAAAAATATGACTAGGATAGACCAACCCTAACTACCTATCATTTGATCATAGGGTTTATTTATTTATTTAATTATATATATTTATTGTCCTGCTTACCCTTTTCCTCACCACCACTCTAAAGCCCCCATCTCACTTTCTTCCACCGAATCAGGATTCAGGATGCGACCCTCAAAGTTTCTGCAACTTTTCTCCGACCAATTTTTAACCATTTTCTCATCGCCCCCTTTTTCTACACTCTCTTAGTCCTTACTACACCAACTTTTTGTTTCTAAAAGAGAGAGCTATACCTTCGCTTTTGCTTTGCCTGTCTCCGGGGACGGCCCCTCTATCAGGGGGCCTTCGTCTCCAAGCTCCCGAACCTCCAGAGGCTTATCAAAGACTAACTCTTTTGGATTCTTTCTAGTTTCCGCGGACGCGGCGTTCTGGGTTTTTCAGACGCCCCGGGCCCGTCGCTTGTTTTTGCAGGTTTTGAGCTGATCCTCGTGCCCACAATTTTAGTCGGGGTTCCCCTGTTTTTGCAATTCCGACTTCTTTGTTGTTGTTGTTGAGTTTGTGCGCTTTTTGCTGTTTAGCTATAGGGGTTCTGATGGCTGTAGTTTACGGATTGTGAAGTAGGGTTATTCATTACGTGTAATAGGTTCTTGAATCTACCAGCTATGGCAGTCGACGGGCGGAGTTTTTTGGAGTGGAAAGAGCAGTATGTGTCCAAAGAGAGGGGCAATCGTGTGGTTCACTATTTCTTGAAGGATGACTCAGGGGAGTCGATTCTCGCTGTGGTGGGTACGGAGAGGAGTCTTAGGCACATGTTCTATGTACTATCTGAAGCTTTCTTAAGTGCCCATGGGACCGAAAGCTCGGGTCAGGCTGGATGGAGATCCAGGAGAGAGGTTGTGAATTGGCTCACTTCCATGTTGTCTAAGCAGCACAGGCGAAAAGATTCCGCGAGTACGTTTTCTCATTTGCTGATGTTATGCATTTGTGTTATAAGCGTGTGGTGTTACCTGACTGCTGTTTATTGTATTGTGCATAACTCTGTGATCAAATGAACTTATGTTCTCGATTCTTGAAAATGAATCCTATAACGATGAACGTGCCCCTATTATTTTTTGATGGATTAAGATCATACCAATGTGTGCTTTATCTGTAATTACTCAAAAGCTTATTTTGTTCTTTTCACTTGCGATCGTAGTTTCACATAAAGATCACCTTACTTCTGAGCTGAATTTTCAGCAGACCAATACGCCACCTCATAAGGTTCGTGTGTGTTCCTTATATTTCATGCCTAATCATGTTCGTTTTCCATTAATCTCAGTCTATCAATGCCAATTCATTCTACATTTTATTTCAGGGTCCTTTAGCCAAGAATTTGAAAGATCATCGTCCGGGCTTTTCCTGGTCAGGCTCAGCATGGGCTTGTAGTAAACAGCTGAATCATTACACGTCATTTTGCCAGAATGGGGTTTCGATAGCAGTAAGCTTCTTTAAGCCTATTATAAAGGGATATATTTGTAAACCATAATGCAAATCAGCGATCACTCGAATGTTGACTGAAAGTGGGATGTTGTATACTTCAATGGAATAACTCTCTTTATAAGAGATCAATTTGATTTGGATAACATCTTTGAGTCTGTTTATTTTCTTGCTTCGTTTACTCATTTTACATAGAATTTATCTTGACGTTTCCCATGGAACTCTGTGAATCTGCTTGAACCTTTTCTACCAGGTTCAATCATTTGTCTTCGTAATGGCTGAAAAAGAGAACCGCTACATTGCATATTTGGAGGATATGTACGAAGATAGAAAATTCCAGAAAAAAGTCAAAGTCAGATGGTTTCATCATAACAGTGAGGTTAATGGAGTTGTGTCGCTGCAGAATTCTCATCCTAAAGAAGTCTTCATGACTCCGTATGTACAGGTCATCAGCGCAGAATGTGTTGACGGGCCCGCCATAGTATTATCTCGCGAGCACTTTGAGAAATGCATGTCGGTTTTCCCCCACGACCTGTTAGACGGAGTTCATTTCTGTTTTAGACAGTTCAAGAGTAACAGAATAAAGCCCTTCAAGTTGAGCAAATTGTGCGGGTATTTCGAGCAGCCAATTTTTTCGTGTTTCAACCCTGACTTTTTTGACGAGAAGGAGTTGAGCTCTGAGGATGACGTGAAAGTGGGAGCTAAAAGAAGTAGAAGCCCCAGAGATTTTAATAAGCCGAGGTATGATTTATCATACAGGAAACATGGTCCTCCACTGAGTCATGATGAAGGAGGCCATATTTGGAACGCCCCAGCTTTTACTCTGAACGAAAAGGTGGAATTTCTTTCTCAAGACAGTGGACTTCGTGGCTGTTGGTTTAGATGCACGGTACTCGAGGTCTCCAGGAGACAGATGAAGATTTCGTACGACGATGTAAAGGATGATGATAGCTGCGCAAATCTTGAGGTGTGTATAATTTGAAGTGTCGAATTATAATTGGCTCATATTATAATCGATAACTGTTTTTCTTTACCTTATTATCGTATAGGAATGGATTCCTACTTTTCGGATATCCAAGGCTGATAAATTGGGAATGAGGCATGGGGGTCGTCCGACCGTGAGGCCTGCTCGTCCTAACAAAGAGAATGACGTAACTTTTGAGGTCGGAAATCCAGCTGATGCCTGGTGGAGTGACGGGTGGTGGGAAGGGGTCGTCTCTGGTACTAACAATGCTGAAGCTGGAATCTACCAAATTTACATTCCAGGTTTGTACTTCGATCTTACCGACTTATGTAGGGGTTGTTTTACTTTTACCTTCGTCAACTTTATTTTTTGTGTTTGTGTTTGATGATATCAGGTGAAAATTTGTATTTGGATATCGAGCAAAAGAACTTGAGAGTTTCAAGAGATTGGATCGGTAACGGGTGGGTGGATGTTGAGCCCAACCCTAATATTCTTAGCATCGTATCTGGAAAGCTCTCGACCAATTCTGATAATTCTCCAATCACTACAAGTCACCAAATATGTGCTGTCGAAGAGGAGGAGAATATTCATGATTTAGCCGGCATGACGCTCACGGATGTTCCCTTGAAAGACGAGTGCATCAACAACGAGCATGCTTACGATTCCGATGCTTTTGATGACGGCAACTTGGTGGAGTGCGAGATTGCTGAAGCTGAATGTGAGGCGGAAAAAGCAATGTACGTAAATTGAGGAATGCAGTCACACTATTTTGCTCGGGTAAAATATAGTTAGTTAGTTGTACATGAAGGTAGGCGTCCTGTGTGTGTGTACAGGAACTACGAGGTTGAAGATGTTCAAAATCGAGTCGTTCGCCTCATTGTGAGTTTGATGGGGAAAGGAAGAACCCTAATTAGATCCCACATTGATAGAATTGGTCATGTCACTCTTTGTTTTGTCACTGTTCGTATTTTCGCGGCATGTAGTCAAGGGTTTTCGATCACTCGGCTTTTCCGCTTCTAACGGCTCGTCTGAATCTGCATTCGTATTGTATGAATACTGCAGAACTGCAAAAACGAACACCTGACGTTTTTTCTATGCAAACACAAGTGAGTACTGACTACTGAGTATAAGGCACGAAAATTTAATGGTACTCTCTTTGTCTGCTATTAATAGATAGCACGTCGAATGCTTAAATATTGCTTTTTATTTGTATACCCAAATAAAGTAAGAAAAAATAATATAAAATATTGATTTTATTTTTAACTCAAATAGAAAGAGAAAAAAACAATTAAAATCGTTGGATTCCTCGTCAGTGAGGCATTCGCTATTGTGGATTCCTCGTTAGTCGGCCAATTGGTATAGTGGATTATATCACAGGAAGCTTGAACAAAAGGAAATGACTAGAGCACTGATGATTTTGAGCCGCCAGATTTAACTTTCGTAGTTTCAAAATAACAGTCACATATGCGCATACTTTAAAGGAACTTCCAACGAAAAATAATTATTTTTGTGTTGCTCATTTACAAAATTATTTCATTATAAAGTCACATAATAATTCCAATCAACTTTGAAAAAGGTCCTCACCCTAGTCTAAAATTTTCTTGACCATGACATTGAGTTTGGTATATGTATATATCAACGTTTCTCCGTATTTTTTTTTTTATTTTTATTCTAATTAGTTATGCACTAATTCATAAATACATAAATTAAAAAATGTTAGTTTTTGATTAAACAATAAATATTTTTAAATGTACCTTGTAATTAATTGTGACCTGCAGTAAAATTTAAATAGTAGATTGAAATAATAGTGATAAATTTATATTTTTAAACAAAATTTAAAATAACTATTCTCTTTTTAAAGATATGCATAATTTAGAATATTAAAAAAAAATTACACAAATAATTGAGAGGAAAATAATCATGTTATGAATGAGCTTATTTACAATATTTGGATTATATTTATATGTTTTAACATTTCATATTTATGGATTATAATTTTATGACTTCTCTTATACTATATCCCAATATGATAATGTATAAAATAAAATTTTAACATGTATATATTTTGTTATTTAAAATAATATTGTATTTATTTTTTGACAAATCAAATGCAGTATATATATTGATTAATTTGGCATTATCCCTTCAAAGTAGTCAACAAATCTTGGGCGTTACGTTTAGCCCGCCCATGAAAAGTTGAATAAATCTTTTCATTTTTGTTTGTTTTCGGTTTGACGTTGATTGAAATTGAAAAGCCCGACTCCACGCTCACAATCATAAAACAAAGGTCTCCTCCATATACTCCAATACCTAAAAGTAATGGACTAATAATTAACTCGTCATTTTTCTAAGTATTCTAAAAAACTAAATATAGTATATATTTATCAGATACTATTTTTTTTACTATTTTTCTATTTTATTTTTCAAATCATGCGAACTACCAAGATGACGATGTGGCATGCCTATTAATAGGGTAAAAAACCCACAAAATATGAAACAAAGAATTATTCTGATTTTTCATTTTTATCATTATTATAAATTGTTCTTTTTTTCTATTTAATATTTTTTAACATACATATAATTTTAATTTTTTTTTATTTACATAATATAAATTTAAAATATTAACCTATAAACAACGTATAAAAACAAATAAAATATTATTTAAATACGTAACATAATTTTTTAAAGAGTCCATTTATAACATGGACTCCATTTGAATCTTGAAATATTTAGTCAAATTACGTGATCATAAAGTTTGAAAAAAATGTATCTCTTGGTCGCATAAACAAATATTTTTTTATTTACACTTACACCCTTCAATTTGTCATAATTTATTAATTTATACCCTTTTATCATTCAAATCCAGCAATCTCCACTTTCTATATATATAAACAAAACCCTTCGTCCTCATCTCCCCTCCACTTCAACCCACGCACTTCCCACAGAAAAAACACAAACAGCCCCATTCCTCGAGGAGATTTAATTAAAAAAACAAGAGAAATCGATTGTCTTTCATTCACGTGCATCCTCTGTTCTTGTTCCACGACATGGCGGTGGTCGGCGCCGATGTTTTCCTCAACCCAATCTTCACGCGCTTCGTCACCGCCTCTCTTCACCTCCTCCTCTTCGTCGCCCTGTCCGTTTCGTGGCTGTACCGGAAAATTCGGGGCAATGGGGGCGGCGAGAGCCGGAAAATCGGCGACCGCCTCTCCCACCGGAAACCGGCCCTGTTTTCAAGTTTGTGTCTTTCCGTCTTCAACCTCGTTCTCTGCCCGCTGAACCTCTTCTACTGGTACTCAAACGGGTGGTCCGACGAAAAGATCCTAACTTTATCCGATTCGGGCCTCAAAACGGTGGCTTGGTTATCTCTCTACCTTTTCCTTCGGACCAATTTTTCAAATTCGAGGTACCCACTTGCTCTGCGCCTCTGGTGGGGGGTATTCTTGTCCGTTTCTTGTTATTGTCTCTTAGTAGATATTCTCTACTTCAAAAAACACCACTATTTGTCTGCTCTGTTTTGGGCCTCTGATATCGTTTCCTCCGTGATGGGTTTCGTCTTGTGTTGCATCGGGTTCTCTGGTCAAAAAAATGTCGGTGATCTTCGAGAGCCCTTGTTAAGTAACAATGACGATGAACCTCTCAAGGGAGATCAAACCGTGACCCCTTACTCGAAAGCCGGCGTTCTTAGTCTCTTCACCTTCTCTTGGATGAGCCCTCTGATTTCTCTAGGCTACAACAAGACATTAGACCTCGAGGACGTCCCTCAGCTCGACCACCACGACACGGCTCGAGGGGCGTTCCCGGTATTCAACGCGAAGCTCGAGAGTTACCGAGCCGAGAGCAACAACAAGGTCACGACCTTCATGCTGGCGAAGGGTCTCGTTTTCACGATCTGGGTCGACATTTTAGTGTCCGCGTGCTACGTGCTCGTGTACACGCTTTCCTCCTACGTGGGCCCGTACCTCATCGACAACTTCGTTCAGTACTTGAACGGGCGAAGGAATTACAAGAACCAGGGGTTCGTTTTAGTTTCGGTGTTCTTCGTAGCGAAGCTGTTCGAGAGTTTGTCTCAAAGGCATTGGTATTTTAAGGTGCAGAAGGCCGGGTTCAGGGCGAGGGCAGCTTTGGTCGCCAAGATCTACAACAAGGGGTTGACTCTTTCTTGCCAGTCGAAGCAAGGTCAAACGACTGGGGAAATCATCAATTTCATGTCGGTCGATGCTGAAAGGATAGGCGACTTCGCTTGGTACATGCACGATCCGTGGGTTATTGTTATTCAGATTGCTTTGGCTTTGGCGATATTGTATAGGGACGTCGGGCTCGCATCTGTAGCTGGTTTCGTCGCTACTGTCTTGGTGATGTTGGTGAATGTTCCGTTGGGGAAGTTGCAGGAGAGGTTTCAGGAGAAGCTGATGAAGTCGAAAGACGGGAGGATGAAGGCGACTTCTGAGGTCTTAAGGAACATGAGGATACTCAAACTCCAGGCTTGGGAGATGAAGTTTCTCTCTAAGATTCTCGATCTCAGGAAAGTCGAGACGGGTTGGTTGAGGAAGTATCTTTACACCGGAGCAGTCACGACTTTCGTGTTTTGGGGTGCTCCTACGTTCGTCTCTGTGGTGACTTTCGTTGCTTGTTTGCTGCTGGGGATTCCTCTCGAGTCGGGAAAGATTCTGTCTGCTCTCGCGACGTTCAGGATTCTTCAGGAGCCGATATATAGTCTTCCGGATACAATCTCCATGATTGTTCAGACAAAGGTTTCTCTCGACCGAATAGCTTCGTTTCTTTCTCTCGACGACTTACCGTCAGACGTAGTGCAAATGCTTCCTGGTAATTCAGACACATCTGTCGAGGTTATAAACGGAAACTTTTCTTGGGACGTAACATCTCCCAACCCGACACTGAAGGACATTAATATCAGAGTGTCTTGTGGAATGAGGGTTGCTATTTGTGGCACGGTAGGTTCTGGAAAGTCGAGCTTACTTTCTTCTATATTGGGAGAGATGCCGAAAGTATCCGGGGTCGTTAGGATGTCTGGAGCAAAGGCGTACGTTGCTCAGTCGGCTTGGATACAAAGTGGGAAGATCGAGGAGAACATACTTTTCGGTAAGGAAATGAACAGGCAACGATACGAGAAGGTTCTAGAAGCATGTTCGCTTAGTAAGGACTTGGAGATACTCGCGTTCGGGGATCAAACGGTTATAGGCGAGAGGGGAATCAACTTGAGCGGTGGACAGAAGCAGAGGATACAGATCGCCCGCGCTCTCTATCAAGATGCCGATGTTTATTTGTTTGACGATCCGTTTAGTGCTGTCGATGCGCATACAGGAACTCATCTTTTCAATGTAAGCTCGACTCTCAAGTCTTTTTCTGATTCCGAAAGATATTTAAAATTTAAATTTTTTGTAATTGTTGCAGCAATGTATTATGGGGCTTCTGGAGTCGAAAACCGTTATCTACGTTACGCACCAAGTGGATTTTTTGCCTGCTGCCGACCTGATTCTGGTGAGATGTTCTTCTCTGAAACGACGAATATTCCGTTGCAAAGCCAGTGAGATTATTTAAAATCGTTTGTTTTATTTTATCAGGTTATGAAAGACGGAACGATTAAGCAAGCTGGTAAATACAACGAGATTCTCGAATCTGGAAGCGACTTCATGGAGCTTATCGGCGCACACGAAGAGGCTCTGTCGGCTATCGATTCCATTGGCAATGGGGAAAGAATCTCCGAAACCGCTGCTCAATCTGTTCCCCAGAAACAGGAATCTCAGAAAGACGAAACCGAGAGAGTAGACAGTAGTGGGGAAACAAAGGCTCAGCTTGTCCAAGAAGAAGAAAGAGAGAAAGGAAAAGTCGGACTCTCCGTTTACTGGAAGTACATAACAACAGCGTACGGGAGATTTCTCGCCCCCGTTGCATTGCTCGCTCAGATTCTGTTTCAAGCACTTCAGATCGGAAGCAACTATTGGATGGCCTGGGCAACACCTGTGTCTAAGAGCAGCACGCCTCACGTCACTGGCTCGACTCTCATCCTCGTTTACGTTGTTTTGTCGATCGGGAGTTCCTTATGCATCTTCGCCAGAGCCTTGACTGTAGTCACAATCGGCTTCAAGACAGCAAACATACTCTTCGATAAAATGAACCACTGCCTGTTTCGTGCCCCTATGTCTTTCTTCGATTCAACCCCGAGCGGACGCATTCTCAACAGGGCATCGACGGATCAAAGCACGGTGGATTTGAACCTTGCCTCTATAATCGCGCAGTTCGCTTTTGCCATAATACAACTAATAGGAATTATCGCGGTGATGTCGCAAGTCGCGTGGCAGGTCTGCTTAATTTTCATCCCCGTGATCGCAGTTTGCATCTGGTTGCAGGTAATCTTTTTCGCCCCGTCATGTTTAATGCTATAATCGAATGTTGTTTCGGCTAACTGAATTTGTTCCTCAGCGTTATTACATATCTTCGGCACGAGAGCTTGCTCGGCTGTGTGGGGTTTGTAAAGCTCCAGTCATACAGCATTTCTCGGAGACACTCTCTGGATCGAGCACCATTAGGAGCTTCGATCAGGAGCCGAGATTTCGTGACTTGAGCATGAAGCTGATCGACGCGTATTCCAGACCAAAGTTCCACACGGCTGGTGCTATGGAATGGCTCTGCCTTCGTTTGGATATGTTGTCTCTTTTGACGTTCGCCTTCTCGCTTATTTTGCTGATCTCTATTCCGGAAGGAACGATCGACCCAAGTAAGCACCTTTCACCTTTATGCAATATACGCGGCTTTGCCGCCTTTTTCATGCTGAAATTTTCTGTTTTTATTCGATGTGTGTAGGTGTTGCTGGGTTAGCAGTGACGTACGGCCTTAATCTGAACATGTTGCAAGCGATGGTCGTTTGGATTCTCTGTTTCATGGAAAACAAAATCATCTCGGTCGAAAGAATACTTCAGTATTCGTCTATTCCATCCGAGCCCCCTCTCGTTGTAGAGGAAAATAGGCCTCACAGTCTCTGGCCATTGCATGGAGAAGTCAGCATCCAAAATCTTCAGGTACGTAGTTATCAATTTCCGGTCGACCTTTCTTTTTGTGTGCTCAATCTGATCGTGAAGAGAGATGCTTGTTGTGTGTAGGTTCGATATGCTCCTCACATGCCGTTTGTGTTGAGAGGCCTTACGTGTACTTTCCTCGGAGGTAAGAGGACCGGAATCGTGGGAAGGACGGGAAGTGGAAAGTCGACTCTCATTCAGACCCTCTTCAGAATCGTTGATCCAACAGTCGGCCAGATATCGATCGATGGAGTCGACATCACCTCAATCGGACTTCACGATCTCCGATCCAAGCTAAGCATTATCCCGCAAGATCCGACCATGTTCGAGGGTACTGTCCGAAGTAATCTGGATCCCCTGGAGGAGTATTCAGACGAGCAGATATGGGAGGTGAGTTTTAAGGTTTAGTAAAAGGCTCGTTTTTTTAACTATTCTCTCGATTGAGTTATTTATGACCATTTGTTGTTTCAGGCTCTTGATAAATGCCAGCTCGGTGACGAGGTGCGGAAGAAGGCAGAGAAGCTTGATTCTCCGGGTATTTATACCTCGTTCACTAGAGCCTTTTTCGTATTCGGTTTAATTATTAAGTTATTCTTGAATCTTGAATTCTTTCAGTGTCGGAAAACGGAGAGAACTGGAGTGTCGGTCAGAGGCAGCTAGTTTGCTTAGGGCGCGTGCTGCTAAAGAAAAGCAAGGTTTTGGTTCTCGACGAGGCAACAGCTTCTGTCGACACTGCTACTGACAACCTAATTCAACAAACTCTCAAACAGCATTTCGCTGATTCCACTGTACTAACAATCGCACACAGGATAACCTCTGTGCTCGACAGTGATATGGTTTTAGTGTTGGATAACGGTATTTATTTTTTTCTCCAACTCGTCTCGTTAAACCTGCATTAATCCACCTAATACGCGTATATTTCTGATGTTGTACGTAGGGCTTGTTGAGGAATACGAGACTCCGGAGAAGTTGCTGGATGACAAGTCATCGTCGTTCGCAAAGCTCGTTGCAGAATACAGCATGCGATCGAATTCTAGCTTCGAGAATCTTTCAAATGCCCATGAATAAATAACTAGTAGTACTATAATATTATTACAGATGATGATGATGATGATGATGAACACCTGCTGGAAACTAGTCCAGACGAAGACATCCCACATCGACTGACAATGCCACGAGTTTGACAAGCTGTGCCTCGTCTCATCGAGAATAAAGTCGATAGTGTCTCTGGTTCATGTTAAATTTATTGAGAACTCGGAATGAGATTTATGTGAACAAGTCCTGTGTGAAGGTTCATTTTAATGTTAAATTTTCTTTTCGGTTATAATTCTTCGTTTATACGATCGATCAGACACACGACACGTTATTCACTTATTCGTAAATTCTCAAAAATCATAGGGGTGGAGAAAGGAGAGGACTTCCCAATTTCTTATCCACCAAACAATTGGAAGAAGAAACATGAAATGAATATTTTGTTTGTGTTTTCATGTGTTTTCATGCACAATCATAAAGCCAACTCCAATACAAGTTATTTGAAACGTTATTTCCATAAATAGAAGATATTTGAGAGGTATAAATTGTACCCCGCCAAATCATAAATCATAAGAGTTTGCACACTTTTTGTATTGTCTATTAAAAGTTTGTATACTAATAAATGGATTTTTTTTATAACTTTATTTTTACAATACTCACCTAATTTAGATTAATATCATTACTTTTTACTTAACTTATTCATTACTTAGCCCACGATATATATTATACTCATATTTTTTATTATTTAACCTATAAAAAATTCAATTTATTAAGTAAAAAAAGTATCTAATTTCAAAAAATGATAAATAAATAACTAATAAATTTTTAAATGAATATTACATTTTCTATTATATTTAATTTTCAATATTATTTTCAATTTTTTATTATTACATTAATAATTTAGTTTATAATTTTTTATGACTTTATTTATTTTAATAATAAAAACAAAAATAATCCTACCGCCGCCCAAGCCTCCTCCTAGTCTTCCTTTATTTGTTTTATTTTTTAATATATACTATTCTATCCTTTAAAACTACATGCACTGTTTTAAGAGATAGAGGGAGTATGAACGAAATAAAAAATATGATAAAATATGTGCGTTTTCTTTTCTTCACCGTCTCCCAAACCTCACCTCTTAAAACTTTTGAAAATGGCGAGCTGCACCTTTTTTTTTTACTATATGGCATGATTAAAAGATTTATTGTATTGTAGTACTAGAATTTTTCAATAATAAAATATAGTAAATTGCACCAACTATATTATTATATCAATTCGCACTTATCGTTGCACAAAATATATAAATAAATATTGTACACTACTGATCACATCTAATTATTACGTTGACTCGACAAATTACATCATTAATTCAGCGTCATTTATAGTTTTTTTTTTTTTTGTTTCTTACTCTGTTTACAAAAATTAAACAATTAAGATAAATTTTCTTTCTAAAATATAAATGAAATTGACTTGTTTCTTTGAGAATATATTTTTGGTCGTTCCAGTGTCCATTTCGAATTATGATAGTTGACTTTTTTTTTTTTTGATATCGTATAAAATTAGTTCACATATAACTATGTTATGGAGTAAAACTTAGTTAGTAATATTCTTTTATAATAAATGAGAGGTATTTAGGTATAATCTATTGTAAATATTTATGACAAATAAATATGGTTGAGAGATCCTTTTACCAATATATCTCCATCAAAGAGTCACGTTAAAATGTATATGTACGTATATTTTCCTATAAATATGTAAATCATTACATCATTTAAAATGAATACGTGGCTCTCCTCGTAGTACTCTTACTCCTGGCGACGTTAGATGTGACGTCGGCCAGAGCCGGCAAAGCAGGCGGCAGGCTAAAACCACCTGCTTGTCAACAAGGCGAAGGCCGCCGCAGCCAGCGGCCCAAGCCTCCTCCTCGTTTTCGTTTTGTTTTATAAATTTTAAATTAATATTTGGAAATATATAAATTTGCACATGTATAAGTGATAAAATATCAAAATATTTGGAAACTAAATTTTAATAAAATCAATGAAGTGATCACCATCAATTAATGAGTTTTATGTAAATTCATATTTGTAAACTATTTAGGTTATATTCTTTTAGACTTAATTTCAATTTAATTCATTTTATTTTTAAAAGAAAATCATGAAGGTGGAACTACTTCAAAAAAATTGACACTTTTTAATAAATTACTTACAAATAAAATACACATAAGTTAATTTTGGTTTTAGTGCAATCTTTCAAAAGAGTATATTTTTTTATTCACTTAAAATTTTAAAATATTTATAAGAACTATCGACAAATCAAATTAAATTATAAACACTAAATAAATTATTTATGCTATTATTTTAAAATAAATTAAATAAAAATATTATTTTTGATTTTATGACTCGAGACTAGGAATCCTGGCACATGATTTGTAATTTAAATTTTTTAATATTTTATACATGTACTGATTTATGTAGCAATTGTAATTATTTAATAATTTTTTACAATATTTTAAAAAACGAAATTATTAGAATGAAACACAAAATATTTAAAGTAAATTTAGGGGAGAGAGACTCTTAATTTATTATACTCCGTATTAATTAAATATAATTCCCATTGTTTTGTATTTTAATTTTAGGCCAATTTTTAAAATGTGTAAAGTCTTTTATATCCTTTTCAATTTTCATAAACAATTAGAATTAGAATTATTGAACAAATACTAATACACGTTTTTCATGGTTTTAGTCTTGGAAAAAAACCAAAATTGTTAAAAAAATATCTGAGTTTGGAGTATCTGATCAAAGTTTTTTTTGTTTTTGTTTTTTAAGGAATTGATGCTTAGATAACGTAATTGTTTTTCTATAGTGTAAATATGTAGGTTAGTCTGTTTTTTTTAATTAATTGATATAATTTTAATTTTTATCAAAATATTTTATTTATTAGTTAAAAAATTTAAATGTAACAAATTTTCTTTAGTTTTACTTTATTGCGTTTAGATTTTAGACACGTTAGTAATCGAGTTATAACTTGTAGTATTAGAGAAAAACTGTTGATTTACAGAGATCAAAGCAATCCCCTAGTTTATTGACATAAAAGATTCTGAAAACTCGAACTAGATCTCATGCCGTACTCCGCTACAAGCTTTGAAAACGAAGACGACTTGTCCTCGAGTAGCTTTTCCGGCGTGTCGTACTCCTCAACAAGCCCTGCGACATCGAAAAAATGTATACATATGAAGTTAACGGACATAAATTTAAAAATGCGAAGAGAAGAGTTCTGTTTATAGTCGAGAAATTACCGTTGTCTAACACCAGAACCATATCGCTGTCGAGCACAGAAGTGATCCTGTGCGCGATCGTGAGTACTGTCGAGTCTGTGAAATGCTTCTTGAGCGTTTGTTGAATCATGTTATCGGTCGCAGTGTCGACTGAAGCAGTCGCCTCGTCGAGAACCAAAACCTTGCTCTTCTTCAGCAGCACTCGCCCCAAGCAAACGAGCTGCCTTTGCCCGACGCTCCAGTTCTCTCCATTTTCCGACACTGATCAGAAAACGAACATGTTCAAGATCGAAACTTATCGAGTGAATAAAAGAATATGTTAAAAGTAACTGCGACTTACCTGGAGAATCGAGCTTTGCTGGCTTCCTTCGCAGCTCGTCGCCGAGCTGACATCTGTCGAGAGCCTCCCATATCTGTTGGTCCGTATACTCCTCGAGCGGGTCGAGATTGCTTCGGACAGTTCCCTCGAACATAGTCGGATCTTGCGGGATAATGCTGAGCTTGGATCGGAGATCGTGAAGTCCGATTGAGGTGATGTCGACCCCGTCGATCATTATCTGGCCGACTGTTGGATCGACGATTCTGAAGAGTGTCTGAATCAGAGTCGACTTTCCGCTTCCTGTTCTTCCGACGATTCCGGTCCTTTTACCTCCGCGGAAAGTACACGTAAGCCCTCTCAACACAAACGGCATGTGAGGAGCGTATCGAACCTGATGCATCAATCCACCATAAGCAGTCGACAAAAAAAAAAAAAAAAAAAAAAAACGCGAACTACTGATTATAAGTGCATAGAAAAACTACCTGAACGTTTCGGATGTCGACTTCCCCATGCAGGGGCCAGAGGCTGTGAGGCCTGTTCGACTCGACAACGAGAGGTGGCTCGGATGGAATCGAAGTGTACTGAATCACACGTTCGACCGATATGATTCTGTTTTCCATTTGGCAGAGATTCCGTATAATCCACACTTGGAGTATGTTCAAGTTAAGAGCATACGTCACGGCTAACCCAGCAACACCTACAAACGAATAGAAAAATGGTAAGAACTTAGCTAAACTATATATTCCGAGAAACAGGAAGCTAGAAGACACTCACTCGGATGAATCGTTCCTTCCGGGATCGAAATCAGCCATGTCAGCAAGAAGGCGAACGTGACGAGTGACATCATGTCCAGACGGAGGCAGAGCCACTCCAAGGCAGCTGCCGTGTTGAACTTGGGCCTCGAGTAACCGTCGACGAGCTTCATGATCAGGTCGAGGAATCTACGCTCCTGCTCGAAGCATCGGATAGTGCTCGATCCAGAGAGCGTCTCGGAAAAATGCTGAATCATCGGAGCTTTGCGGACCCCGCACAACCGAACAAGCTCTCGAGCCGAGGCAATGTAGTATCTCTGTAGGAAAACGCAAATCGTGGCGACTGGAAAGAAGACGAGGAAGACCTGCCACGCGACTTGCGACATCACAGCGATGATCCCGAGAAGCTGAACGATCGACAGCACGAATAGAGCGATCACAGTCGCCGTGTCGAGGTCCATAGTGCTTTGGTCTGTCGACGCCTGAGAAAAGAAAAAACGATAAACGATAAACGAAAAGAATTTAATTTTTTTTTTTTTTTTGTCGATCGACTTACTCTGTTGAGTATCCGTCCGCTCGGGGTGGAGTCGAAGAACGACATGGGGGAACGGAATACGGAGACGTGCATTTTGTGGAAGAGTTTATTCGCAGTCTTCAAGCCGATGATAACGATGAGCAAGGCTCTGAAGAATATGCAGAGCGAACTTCCGACTGAGAAAGCGACGTAAACGAGGATGAGAGTCGGGCTCGAAACGGGAGGCGGGATGTATTTGGAGACGGGAGTCGCCCAAGCCATCCAGTAGCTACTTCCGATCTGGAGAACTTGAAACACGATCTGCGAAAGCAACGCGAGGAGAGCGAGATACCCTCCACACGCTGTCCTTATATAGTTCCAGTAAACAGATATCCCGACACTTCCTTTCTCTCGTTCTTCTTCTTGCACGAGCTGAGCCTTTGCTTCCTCGTCTCTGTCCACTCGCTCGGTTCTGTCTTTCTGAGGTTCCGGTTTCTTGAAATCAGGGTCGGCATTTTCTTCACTACTCCCCCAACTGTTAACCGAGTCGATTGCCGATAAGGCCTCCTCATGCGCACCCACAAGCTCCATGAAGTCGCCTCCGGATATCAGAATGTCGTTGTACTTTCCGGCTTGTTTAATCGTCCCGTCTTTCATCACAAGGATCAGGTCTGCAGCAGGCAGAAAATCAACTTGGTGCGTAACGTAGATAACGGTTTTTGACTCCAGAAGTCCGAGGATGCATTCCTGGAAAAGAAAAAAGATCGATTGTTAGAGAGCTATATCACAGAATCACAACCGTAAAAAGTAAAAGTCGAGCTTACGTTGAAAAGATGAGTTCCTGTATGCGCGTCGACAGCGCTAAACGGATCGTCGAACAGATAAACGTCGGCATCCTGATAGAGAGCTCGTGCGATCTGTATCCTCTGCTTCTGTCCACCGCTCAAGTTGATTCCTCTCTCGCCTATAACCGTTTGATCCCCAAACGAGAGTATTTCGAAGTCCTTCTTAAGCGAGCAAGCCTCGACGACCCTGTCGTACATTTCCCTCTCCATTTCCTTCCCGAACAAAATATTACTCTCGACGTTTCCGCTCTGTATCCAAGCCGACTGAGCCACGTAAGCCTTCTTTCCCGACACCCTCACGACCCCGCACAACTTGTTCATTTCTCCGAGCATACAAGAAAGCAAGCTCGACTTTCCTGAACCGACGGTCCCACAAATCGCGACTCTCATCCCCCGAGTCACTCTGACGTTAACGTCTCTGAGTGTCGGGTTAGGAGAATTCACGTCCCAAGTAAAGTTTCCGTTTATAACCTCGACGGACGTGGAGTTGTCCGAGTTCCCGACCGGAAGCTTCTGGACCACGTCAGACGGTAAGTCGTCGAGGGAGAGAAACGAAGCTATTCGCTCGAGAGAAACCTTCATCTGAATCATCATGGAAACCGTATCCGGAAGACTGTAAATCGCCTCCTGAAGAATCCCAAACGTCGCGAGAGCGGAAAGAATCTTCCCCGACTCGAGCGGAATTCCGATCAGCAAGCAAGCGACGAAAGTCACTACAGAGACGAAAGCCGGAGCTCCCCAAAACACGAAAGTACTCCCCGCTCCGGTGTAGAGATACTTTTTCAGCCAGCCGGTCTCGACTTTCCTGAGATCGAGAATCTTCGAGAGAAACTTCATTTCCCAAGCTTGAAGCTTCAGAATCTTCATGTTCCTTAAAACCTCGGTCGTCGACTTCATCCTCTCGTCCTTCGACTCCATCAGCTTGTCCTGAAACCTCTTCTGCAGCTTTCCGAGAGGAAAGTTAGCTAACATCACTAGAATCGTCGCGAAGAATCCAGCTACAGTCGCGACTCCAACGTCCTTGTATAAAATCACCAACGCCAACACGACCTGAAGAACGACCATCCACGGGTCGTGGAGGTGGACCCCGAATTCCCCTACTCGTTCGGCATCGACCGACATTAGGTTAATAATCTCCCCAGTCGTCTGCCCTCGTTTCGAC
This sequence comes from Euphrasia confusa, assembly GCA_954870475.1. Classification (NCBI taxonomy): domain Eukaryota; kingdom Viridiplantae; phylum Streptophyta; class Magnoliopsida; order Lamiales; family Orobanchaceae; genus Euphrasia; species Euphrasia confusa. The sequence continues at coordinate 27,820,363 of OX940967.1, forward strand.
TGGCAGGATAAGGTCAGCCCCTTGTGGTAGATTTTCGCGACTAAGGCAGCTCTCGATCGATTTCCCGCCTGCTGCACTTTGAAGCTCCAGTGGCGTTGAGCCAAGCTCTCGAATAATTTCGCGACGACGAAAGCAGAGACGATGACGACCCCCTCGTTGTCGACGTTGTTCCTGCGGCCGTTTAGGTACTGGACGAAGTTGTCGATGAGGTAGGGGCCCACGTAGGAGGCGGAGGTGAAGACGAAGGCGTAGAGGGCGGAAATCGAGATTTCCTTCCAGGCGGTGAAGGCGAGGCCCTTCGCCAGCATGGCGGCGGTGACGAGGCGGCGGCCTTTGACTTTGGAGGTGAAAATGTGGAAGGCGTTGACCACGGAGTCGGGGGAGTCGAGCTGGGGGACGTCGTCGAGGTCGAGGGGCTTGTTGTAGCCGAGGGAGATGAGTGGGCTCGTCCAGGAGAAGGTGAAGAGGCTGAACAGGCAGGCTGAGGCGTAGGGGGTCACGGTTTCGGACCCTCGAATTGCGGCTCGATCGAGAAGGGGGGCTTCGAGATCGGAGTCGCGGAGGTTTCGGTTCTTGCGGCCGGAAAACCAAATGCGGAAAAAGAGGAAACACGCGACGGAGGAAGAAACGGCGTCGGAGGCGGCGGCGGCGGTTTTGAAACAGAGGAAGTCGGCGGCGAGGGAAGAGCAGGAGGCGAGGGAGAAGAGGGCCCACCAAATCAGCAGAGAGGTAGAACGGGTCGTATTCGAGAGACGATGCAGAGCTAACCAAGCGACGGCTTTCACGGCGAAATCGACGGAGGCGAGGATTGTTTCGTCGCCGGAGGAGGAGAAGACGGCGGTGGCCACGCACATGGTGAAGTGAAACAGAGAGAGGCAGAGGCTTGAACACGCGGCTGCCCCCGTCGGCTTGGGGTGGGAAACTGCCGGGACTTCGGCGCGTGTGAAACAGCGCCGGGCGGAAAGTGCGGCTAACAGGAGGAGGTGGACGGAGGCGGTGATCGAGAAACCCAGGACGACGGTGGGGAATGCGGCAGCCATGATCTCGACAGTGGTGTTGGCCTCTGTTTGTTAATATGTATGTGTGTGTATATATATAGAGGGAGACAATTTAATTCCTAAAATATGCTTTGTTTTCCATTTTGTTGAGTTTGGATTTTGTTTCCGAATTTCATTTTTGGCTTGGATCCGCCATAACCAAAAAAACCACGTACAGAGCAGAGGAAACTGGATTTTGTTTCCATTTGGATTTCAAATTTGGAATCAGTTTCTACTCATACCCTTTTCCCAACCGCATTATTATGCGTGGCGCAAAAACTGAAAAAGTCGAGAAAAAATCAGAAAATATATAAGAAATTATTAATAGGATCAAAATATTAAAAAAAAATGTGGTAATAATTTGAAAAAAGTGTGACCCGCCCGGTCCAAGATCTGGGCAATTCATGTGGACTGGCCCAGTAGCCCACTAGTAAACCAGGTCGAGATCCACAAGACAGTCGGGTCATACCCGCACCGCACAGTTGGCCAACAGAAAAAAAGAAGTTTTATTTGCTGTTACAAGATTAAGGGAAGGGTATAAAAGTTAATTCCACCATGTCAACTTGCCGGAATACTCCTCTGCTCTGAGAAATAAAAAAATACGAAAGGCGCCGCCGCTCGTAGCTCAACAGCTGCAGATTTCAGCTCCGCAATTTTTTTTTGAAAATCTCCACGTGTTCATTTTTCTTTATGTATAATTCCTTTTAATTTATAGAATAATTTCATGGAAGCAGCGGCGGCGACCGCCGCATCTGATACCCCAAATTTCCACCGGCCTATTTTCACTAACAGCTCGAGTCCCTCGTTCCTCGTTCTTCGCTATCCGTTACTCGCATTAACCCCTAAGTTTTCCCCGCAAAAACTCAGCTGCACCACCCGTTGTACGTCGCCGTACAACTCCCCAATCCTGCTCTTCCACTCAAATAAAAGGGTCCCATTTCGTCTGCTTGCTGTTAAAACCGGCGGACGGATTGAGGGTTTTGATGATTCAAAGAGGGCTGCGGGTTTTGATGAGGTTTCAGTGAGGAGAGGTCTAGCTATTGCGGCCGCGGCAATCGGAGTCGTGATAATGTTTAGTGGCCAGCGAGCATTAGCCGTGGAGGGTGTTTTGAATGCGGGATACGGGGTTTGGGAACGGAGTTTGTTGGCCTTGAGGAGCTCATGGCCTAAGGTTTTGCAGGTTCTTACGGTTTTCAGAGAGCAGGGTTTAATTCTCGCGGCATTGCTAGGGCTCTCGGCATTTTTCTCCATGGCAGAGACCTCCATCACCACTCTCTGGCCTTGGAAGGTATGTGGGAATTATACTTGGAGTATATTCTTATTGTGCGTAGTTCGGGTAAATTCAGGTTATAGAGTTGTGGATTGTTGCAATTTCTGATTCAATTGATGTTTATCTTATGATTTCCTGGTAAGCTAGTTTCGTTAATGTTGGTAATAATGTTATGTGCCTTCGACACTCTTTTTGTGATATATTTAAAGGGGTAAGCTAGTCCATCTTTGAAGCTTAGTTGCAGAGAATATTGTTGGTGTATTGTGTTTACTCACCACTCACTAGGGACATATATATAAGCTGTTGTTGTCAGGAACTAAGAAGGCTTTGGGAAACTTTATATGTTTTTGTAGGCTGACTGTTGTTAGTTCTACTACTTTAAGATATCATCTGAATTACTGAATTCCAAAGGTTGTTTTGTCCCTGAAATTTCGGACACAATTCCCGCACCTACACTGTTTTCTATTGGGGCATTATTGGCTATTTGTTTTACAGACATAGCTAATAGCTTCTTGTGCATTTTGTGGGAATTTTCACGTTTGCTTTCCAGACCATTGCTTTTTCTGTCCTATGGAAAGAATCTTAATTATCACTGTCAATATGTTAATATTATTATACAATTATACTGATTGTAGGTGCGAGAATTGGCTGAAAAGGAGCCTGACAGCGGCGTGTTCAAAATGCTACGGAACGATGTTACTCGTTTTTTGACAACAATCCTCATTGGAACCACGTACTGCTCTTCTTGTTGAATTGTCTAATCTCTGTTTTCTTCTTATGAATGTGAATTTATTTCCTTATTTACAATATTATAGTTATTTGATTTGCTCAGAGTTGTTAATATTGGGGCTACAGCATTGGTCACTGAAGCTGCTACAGCCATATTTGGTGAAGCTGGTGTCACTGCAGCTACTGGAGTCATGACAGTATGTCCATAGTTTCTTTTGAACTTTTACATTGGTAAATATTCAAATTGTGATTATAACCAAATTGGCTAATGTATAATGATTTGCACTGGGAATATATCCAAAGAGAATGATATAATTTCTGAAGATGCCATATGTTATTAGGCTACAATGTAATATGGGGAAGTTCAAATTTATTAGTTCATTTTGAGAAATTTATACCACTTTTCATTATGCTCCTTTTTTAATGTAGTTTTCCATCCCTGAATTTTATTGATAATAATTTTGATTGTTGACTTGAATTCTTCTTTATGTCCTAAGGTGATATAGTTGTTCTAATTGTATTAGATTCATGACCGCAAGTAGAGAAAGGATTCAACTTGTATATAACCAATTATTCTGAAATCCGTGCATTGTAATTTCTTTTCATGTTGACTTAAATATATATTGGTTGACAATGACAGGTTGCTATTTTGCTCCTTACTGAAATCACTCCAAAAAGTATAGCTGTTCACAATGCCACCGAGGTTGCTAGGTTTGTGGTATGTTTTAGATCTGATACATTCTTAGACTGCTAATTAACTATGCTCACAATATAGTAGTGATTTGCTATCTACCTAATGAAAAGATGCATTTTGTTATAAACTGCTGTTTTGTTGCCATTAGGTCAGACCAGTGGCGTGGCTTTCACTTGTACTGTATCCTGTCGGCAGAGTTGTAACATATTTGTCAATGGGAATGCTGAAGTTGCTAGGTTTGAAAGGAATAAGGTGGGTTTATCAGTTATCACTTATAGAAATTTTATTTCACCTATTTTATACACTTTCTTTTGTCTCCATGTGTTTAATGCAGAAATTATTAGTTGATTTTGGTGTATCCGTAGTATATCACATGCAACAATATACCCTCACAATCAGCATTCCTCTACATATTTGCCTCTTGCCTATGATTGTTATTAACTGATCTTGGATTTTCATATTTTTCTTGTTACTTCGCCATATTGCTTACCCTGTTGATTTTGATGTACTAGTGAACCGTACGTAACGGAAGATGAACTAAAGTTGATGTTACGTGGAGCAGAGTTAAGCGGGGCAATTGAGGAGGAAGAACAGGTAATTAGTGCATTTTCTCAAGATGACAACCATTTTTGTTTGGAGGTTGGTTAGTGTATCTTGTGTTGCAATAATTTTCCTAATATCAAACATGCAGTAAAAGGTAAAATTATTACCTTGTGAAATACCAAAATCACAGGCTGTGTATCATGTTCCAAATGTAATTCGTAATGCACAAAATGTGTAAACGTTATATCTTATTCACATGTTTTAGTTGGATTCGACTTTTCCAGGACATGATTGAAAATGTGTTGGAGATCAAAGATACACATGTTAGAGAAGTGATGACACCTCTTGTTGATGTTGTTGCCATAGATTCCAGTGCAACACTTGTTGATTTCCATAACTCATGGGTGGATCATCAGTATTCCAGGTATAGCTTGCTGTTCTCTCTGTTTTTCACTTTTGATTAGTCTTAGAATATTATGTGCTTGCTTGTAGGGTGCCTGTCTTTGAGGAGCGAATTGACAACATTGTTGGCATTGCATATGCAATGGATCTTCTAGATTATGTGCAGAAGGTTGACCTATTTCTTATGGGGCTTGACCTCATCCGTAAATAGTTTCTTTATGTTTTATAATTGTACAATTAAATCTAATAGAATACAGGATTATATATATTTTTGTTTTGAAGGGGGAAATTCTAGAAAGTTCTATGTTGGGAGATATGGCGCACAAACCTGCATATTTTGTTCCTGGTAAATTCCAGTACCTTATTTTCATATTAGTTCCTCAAAAAATTGTTTGGAATTTTTTTACAGTCACTGTACATCTGTTGACTATTGTTTTGTGGAGAAGTGGACTTTCACCCTAATTTTTTTTAGTAGAATTGTTTTACTGTTAGATCTGCAGCCTATCTTTGAATATCTATCTGGTTGATTAACTAATTGGTGTGATTATCTGTAGCCGCAATATGATTTCGAATCCATATACATCTACTATAGACTTGTTCATTTCAAGAAATAAAGTTACAATTCTGAAATTTGGATTATGCCTTGATTTGATATGATCTCTGGTTTTATAACTGATTATGCTAATGCCGTCTGTATCTACATATCCATATACTACTGCAGACTCGATGTCTGTGTGGAATCTTCTTAGAGAATTCCGCATCAGGAAGGTACACATGGCTGTTGTTCTGAATGAATACGGAGGAACTGTTGGTGTAAGTTAGTCTTATTTTCTATTTGTACTTTAAAAGTGTAATTGCTTTATTACCATATATTGCCAAATTATCTGCTCTAAACAACTTTCAGGCTTGTACCTTGCATTGTATTTTCTTAATGCTGTAACAGATAGTGACCCTTGAAGACGTGGTTGAAGAAATTGTTGGTGAAATTTTTGATGAAAATGATTCAAAGGTAAGATCGTCTCATTAGCCATTAAATTGATTTCTTATTTCTTGGCTCATAGGACGGATACTTCATACTTGTGACACCATGTTGTTTTGGTCCTTGCCCTGTAATCACTGCTATTATCCTACATTGACAGTCTTTGGACATACACCTTGGTATAGACACTCTTATCCTGAATAATAAATAAGTAATTGCTTGCTATATTAGAGGGTCAGATCTTCAATCCTCTAGTTTTTGGATTTAATTATTTTTGCTAATAGTGTAAAAAACTGGTTGTCAATACTGAAGGTTCGTGCTATTAGTGTTTCACCTTGTATTTTGCTTTGTGCCAGGAGGAAATCCAGAAAAAAACTGGTTATGTTGTAATGCGTGCTGAGGGCATATATGACGTGGATGCTAACACATCAATCGATCAGCTCTCTGAAGACCTTAACATCAAAATGCCAGAGGTATTTCCATTCGCTCATTGTGATTAGTGTTCTTGAGTTTCACGATTGCATTCTGCATTAATATTACTTGTGCGATTCTTGCAACGCACAAATAATTTTCGAGTTTTTGAGTACTTTACCGATCTATTATTGAACTGTAGAAGATATTAAGGTACCATAGCGGTGAAACTGAGTATAAGCAATCCATTTTCTTTTTTGAATTATAATTCTTATTAGCATAATTGTTTTTCTCAATTTACAGTGTTTTTGGATTACCTGGACCTTATTTGCAAAAATAAATATTGTTTGAACACTATATTAGTCCATGCCAATTCAAGAATCCATTTCATACTTAGTTTCTGTCATTGTTTGTTGTTCTCATGTAGGGTCATCAGTACGAAACAGTGTCAGGTTTTATCTGCGAGGCATTTGGATACATCCCAAGGACAGGCGAGACCATAAAAGTGGTCCTTGAAAGAGCTAACCGAGAAGATCATGGTGATTATAATGGTGCTGAATCTGGCCGTCAGGACGAGAAGGAGAAGACTCAAATATTTAAACTTGAGGTGGCAGTACTTTTACCTTTTTATCCTCTTCCCCTTCCCTTGTCTTCCTAATTTTTAAATATAAAATATAATTGGTGTAGATACTAGCTGGGAACGCGAGAAAGGTGAGTGCTGTCCGATTTGAACGAATAAGCAATAACGAGGCATCGTCAGAGGCTAAAGAGGTAACTCGTTTGGTAACAAAAATCTGGAAAAGAAAATCTACCGGTGAGGATGAATTAGATAGGGCAGACGGTGGTAAGGTTTCATTCCATGAAATAGCAAACGATCATGTAATGGGTGTACAGGTAGACAATAGTACCGATCAAGAAGGCAAGCAGTAGAGAGAAATTTTGATGTACGAAAAACATGCAGTTTTGTGCATTATGATTTAGTTTGAAATAAACACTCAAAGTGTCTATACAGGAAATGAAATTAAATAATACTGGTACTACTAGTACTTGTGCGTGGTTTTAAAGAAGATTTCGCGTTTAAAATAAACTTTTATTGGTTAGAATTTAAATTATAAAAGAAACAATGTCTTGATAGTATTTTTAATAATTATTATTTTTAATTGGTCTCTCGAAATATATAATGAAGTGATATGAAGGTTTGCCAAATTTCTATTTTGTTTTTTTAACTAAACCCAATTTGGATGAAGTTGTGATTTGTGAATGGAAGATTTAGACCCTTCCCTTCAAAACTAATAGTCAAATTTGTTTTGTAATTTGTAAAAAATATGTAATGCCATAATTAATTTGAGTTCAAAACTAATAGTCACATTTGTTTTGTAATTTGTAAAAAATATGTAATGCCATAATTAATTTGAGATGGAGAGAGTAGTATAATATGTTGAAAAATATTATATATTATTTTAAAATAAAAAATTTATTATTTTAAATTAAATAATAATTACAAAATAAGAATAAAAAATGAGTCATAAAATTTGTTCTATTTATATCTTTAGTAAAAATAATCAAAAGTGAATCGAATTATTATTTTTTTATTTTTTGTTTAAAATGAATATTTATTATAGAATGATTGTTTTATAGATTTTTGTTTTATTTATATGTTCAAGTGAATTGAAATTAAATGAATATTTATTATAGAATGAGTGTTTTGTTTTTATTATTTTAATGCTCCACATCAATTATTACACCAAATTATTAATTTTGTTTATTCTCTGCTCATAATTTTTTTATATAAATAATTTACTTTTACATAAATATTTATTATAAAATAATCGTTTTGTAGAATAATTGTTTATTTTTATTATTTTGATGCTCCACACATATTTATTATAAGTAATTATTAATTTTATTTATTTTCCACTCATAAATTTTTTATTTTATATAAATATTGTATATTAAATATTAATTGTGATCTTTATTTTAATCATTTTCAAAATTATATTTTATTCTCAATTTATATTTATATTTCAACAATTTTTTGCGTAAATTACAAAAATAATAATGTAAAAAATAAATAAAATGAGAATAAACTATTTCATAAATTACACAAATAATAATGTAGAAAATAAATAAATAAATTGAGAATAAAATATATTTTTTAGTTGAATAATGAAGTAAAAGTAATAAATGTTTGGAGCACAAAATTAATAATTAGGTGTGAACCTAAATTTAAAATATAAATAATTAATATTTATTTTAATTCATATTAACTTATAAAATTATAGTATAGAACTTTTAGTTATTTGATTATTTAATTTATCTTTAAATATGTTCTAAACTTATATATAAGTGGCGCATGCTTAGGAGATGAACAAATTAATTAAGAGGTAAATAAATTATTTATGAATTAAACAAATTTTATAAGTTAATATGAATTAAAATAAATATTATTTACTTTTCATTTATATTCTACACTTAAATATTAATGTTATGCTCCACACATTTATTAATTTCTTATTTTATTATTATTAGAATTGTGTGCGTGATCATTTTTTATTTTTAACATAATTACTCATTTTTTATTTTTAACCTTTTGTTATTTTTAAGTTAAAAATAAAATTTATTCTCCACATATATCTAACAATTTTTTTCTCTACCCATATTTATAAATAAAATTTATTCTCCAAATAAATCTCAACAATTTTTTTCTCTACCCATATTTATAAATAAAATTTATTCCCCCATAAATCTCAACAATTTTTTTCTCCACCCATATTTATAAAAACATTTTCGCGTGCTCACAATTTATGTCAAAAATTATGGGTTTACTGAGTAGGGTAGAAAAAAAGCTTTTTCTCCACCCATATTTATAAAAACATTTTCGCGTGCTCATAATTTATGTCAAAAATTATGGGTTTACTGGGTGGGGTAAAAAAAAAGCGTGCTCACAATTTATGTCAAAAATTATGGATTGACTAGGGTAGCTTTAAACATTTGTAAATCCACATATATTTGTAGCTTTAAACATTTGTAAATCCACATATATTTCAACAATTTTTTTCTCCACCGCAAAAAAGCAAACGTGCTCACTGTCAAAAATTATGAGTAGCTTTAAACATTTGTAAATGTGTGTGTAATTTAAGAAAAGATAGAAAGAGAAACAATACGAAACAACACTAAATAAAATAAGAGCGTCGCACTTACTTAACCAAATAAGAAAAGACTAAAATAATTCTTGATTTAATTACAGACTAAAATAATCCTTGATTTAATTATCAAGCCTAATGAGTCGATATTTAATTATCAAAAAAGCCTAATGGGTGTATTAAACTAGTGGAATGTTTGAGATGTGTTAAGTTGGATTTCACAAATACATGCAATAAAATATATTAATATTCTGACATTAATTATTTTAATACTTAAAATTATTAATTCTAATTATTTTTTATTTATTTTACTTTAATAATATTTGCAATAAATTATATTAATATTCTGACATTAATTATTTTAATAATTAAAATTATTGATTCAAATTGTTTTTTATTTATTTTACTTTAATTTATTTTGAAGAAAACTTATTTGAGCTAAATTGACTTATTAACATTTACCAAAAAAATTTACTTATTAGAGCTAAATTGAACTGTGAACGAAAAATTTAAATAAACTTAAATAAGTCCAAAATAACATAACCTTAATTTTAAAAGATTTAACAAAATTCTATAATCATATATTTTGAAAAAAAATAAAAATAAGCCATAAGTTTTTTTTAGTTTCTACTTAAATATTTAAAATTGTAATATAATTCAATTGATAAATATTTACATGGCTTTAATATAAAATTCAATATTAATATTTATGTGTAATAAATAATTTTTCAAAAATATAAGGGCTGAATAATCTGGCTTTTTTTTAATACGTAGCCATAAAAAAAGTTTCAAAACCCCCCTCCCTCAGTCTTAAACCCTAATTCGAAAATCTCAGAGAGAAATGAGGCCTCTTGACGAAAAAGAGACGACGCAAGTCTTCAACAAGCTCCACAAATTCGTCGGCAACAACCTCAAGACCATCGCTTTGGATTCCCAGTCCCACGAAGGCCCCGAACCGGAGCCGGGCCGCTACTGCTTCCGCCTCCAGAAGAACCGGGTCTACTACGTGTCCGAGTCCCTCGTCAAGCGGGCCACCAACGTCAAGCGCGAGAAGCTCGTCGCGCTCGGAACCCAGATCGGAAAGTTCACCAAGGCCGGCAAGTTCCACCTCACCATCCACAGCCTGAACCTCCTGGCCGCCAACGCCAAGCACAAGGTGTGGCTCAAGCCGACGTCGGAGATGAGCTTCCTGTACGGGAACAGCGTTTTAAAAGGCGGCATCGGGAGGATCACGGAGAGCATTCAGGTCAACGACGGCGTTGTCGTGTTTTCGATGTCGGACACTCCGCTAGGGTTTGGGGACGCCGCCAAGAGCACCGTGGATTGCCGGAAAATGGACCCGAATGGAATCGTTGTCCATCGACATGCCGATATCGGTGAGTACCTGAGGGATGAGGATGATCTGTAGGTCAATTTTGATTTTTTTTTTTATGTTGTGTTAACTCTCTGATGAGATGAAGGTTTAATTAATTGATGAACTGTGTTTTTCATAGATCAATATATCTGAGATTGGTGAGAATTTGTTCTGCTTGCTTGTTTATGAATTTGAACTGTGGGTTACATAATTCAGTGTTCGTGGTTTGGTAATCTTATCTGACCGATTATAACTCGTTGACGTTTACGATTTGGTCGATTTCACTTCCGTTACCAAATCATCGATTAGGATTATAATCATCATAGATGAAGCCTGAAAAATTAGAATTAGGTAACTTCAATATCTTGCGATTTCAGTTGTAATTTGATGCGTTTACTTGTTGAAGAATCGTTTCAGGATTAATGTTGGCTACAGAAGCTGTGTTTGATTGATTACTAAGGAAAATCAAATACAAACTATACAGAAGCTTTCAATTTCTGAACAGAGAAAAATGAGGACCAAAATGAGAACTTTCGTTTGAAAAGAAGCCATTCTTATAATCAGAGTGTCATGATAGACGATAACTTAAATGAAAACTAAGGATACACAAATGTCCATAACAAAAAGAATAATATCAAACTAACCACCACAAAATAAAGAGGTTCATCAACTGCCTCTGGTGTACCAATATCCCAAAACAGTCTCCAACAAAACCATGATACATGGGTAAGTCGCAACAATCGTTTCATCTCCTACCAATACAGGTCATACTGCATACGGAACGAAAGGGAATATCTACAACTTCGTCAACATTTACATGACAAGTTGCAGCGTAGTGCTTCTATAAATCACCCAGACACAGGACTAAGGTAGTAATAACACTACAATTAAATTACAGGTGGCTATTAGTTCAAGTTAACCTTTTGTCAGACACAGGACTACGTAGAAGCAAGGTTTTGTCAGGCCTTGAAAACCTTTTTTTGGTTCTTCTCAACATCAACTTCATCCTCCTATTCATCATCTGCTAGCTTTGTCAGCTCGTCCTGAACTAGGATCTTTATAAATTGTTTTCTTGGCATCAGATCCGACTGATCCATTTTGAAGTGCTCGGCTGAAACAGGAATGAGAAATTATCAGATCATTTATGGGACAGAACAGAACAATGAATTTGTTTGCCGTTTCTAGCTGCTAAGAACATTGATAACACCAATATTTTGTTTAAAATGGAAGTTCAGAAATAGCATTCATAATCACAATTAAGGTTTCTCCCGAGTAAACATTTGGGTAATCTCATAACAGGAACATTTTGATTAGTCTAACACCCAGCACTGAAATTTAAATTAAGAATGGAATCGAAACGGAAGAAGTCCCGGAAAGAGTGAAAAAGAGATTCCTCTTTGAGTCATTAAGATAAAATGTAATGACTAACTTACCAAGTCGCTTCAGAATGTCGATGAAGGTAGACTGCAATAAAGAAGCACAAGTCAAACAGGAAAATAACAAATCGTAATTTTCTCCTCAACGAACCAAAACACAAAAGAAGATAGTTTCAGAAACTAACAGTATTGAAATCGACCACTTTAAGGATTTCAGAAATTGCACTACGGAGTTCAATTTCACTTGGCTGTAACTTCTGCTCCTTCAGCTTATCTTTCACTTTCAGAATCTTCTTACCTGCATTTGAAATGAAAAAAAAAACATTACATAAACTGACTTGTTAATTATTACAAAATGGCCTATTTTAGATTTCATCGTTAGCACGCGAATGTGAAACATGATAAAGTGAGATTCTCACCAGTGCTCTCCTTTGAAGCTGACTTGTTTGGATTTGGTGACTTATTGAATGGTTCATCTTTCTTCTTGCCAGAAGTTTTTTTTGCAGGACTGTTATTGTTCTTTGATCGACTTGGTGGTTTCGCAGGTGCTCTTATGGGTGTAGCCCTGTCCTTTCGAAAGATTGTTTCTTTCTTGGTTTTGGCTTTCCCATCAGATTCCTTCTTTTTAGACGACTTTTTTGATAGAGCTTGCTTCTTTCCGTTGTCATCATCAGTTTCATCTTCAGAATCACTTTCTTTTTCCTCGCTTTCATTTCTTTCAAATATCTCATTATCTGATCTGTCTTCAATATCATATGCATCTTCTTGTTCTTCCTCTTTCTCTTCTTCTGAATCATCTTCAGACTCAGGAGGGGTGCTTGCTGTGGCCCCACTTTTAGAATCAATCGCATTTTTCTTTCGACTCTGAGGACGCAACCCATAATACGTTGGTGAGCTACATGTAATCTTTTGCTACTAAATACAGTAGTAAATATAGCTTCACACAATGAAATCAGAAATATTCAGTTGGATAATTTTCTGTAATATAATTTCAAGGCAGAGCTATCATTTACAAATTAAGAGGCACACATACTTTTTTAGATTTTTAGGGAGGCTAGTTCTCTTTTTCTTTTCTTTTTTCCTTCATGATTATTATTTTTACAATAAGGTTACTTCTCTATTTCACACATTGTCCAGCGATAGCTCTAGTTTTGTTTGAATGAATTCACCTTTACAGAAAATTTTATAAAACAAAAATACAAATAACCCAAAATGAACTACCTTATATGAGCCTTTTGATGGTGTACTATTCCCCATTCCAGATGCAGACTTTCTCACCCTCTTTCTCTTATTTCCATTACTAGCCTGGTTGTATACATGCAACATGAATGAAAGTAAGTGAATAGTGATAGCATAAAGTTACAGGAGCGGGGAGCCAAAAGCTACTCCAAAAACATTTTAACTCAGTATAGAACCTGCTTGTTTTCAGCAAGTAATTTGGTGGTGGTTGTATGAGGCTCCACCAAAAATTCAACCAAAGTAGCAATAACATCCTCCTGATAACAAAAAATAGCAGAAGTGTAAAGAACTGTAGAATATATGCCATTTAGTACATAAATTATATGCTTCAAGGGTTTCAAAAGTACTGAAAGAATCATAAAAAGAAGCATTTATGCATCTCAACAATGATTGTCATCTATTTATTTTTTTGTCTTGAGTGCTTGTAACTCTTTATAATAAAACAAGCTTCTTTCGGCAAACAAAAGCAAACCGTAAATAAATTCAAAGAAACAAACGAGAAGGAAAACTCCAAAACATTCACGTGTCATTTCTTTTGTTCTCTGTTATTTATCCAGTTACGTTCTAAGTTCTTCCAGCATAGGCAAATCACACATCCGCTACCACCTTCAAATTTACCAGGGCCCGTTCTTGTGCCCAATCACATAGCATAAAGACATGAATAAAAACAGTCCAATGCAAGCTATAACTTCATATCCTTGAGTAAATGTTGAGATCGAAAACAAACCTTCTTCAAATTAGACTTGGAAATTGGTATATCAAGGACATCACAGAACTCCAATAGTTTCTCCTTAACAATCTTGTCAAGTTTCTCTCTGACTTTCATCGTTTGCTTTTCCTGAAATAAAGTTCATTGAAAGCGTGTAAAGCTCCACATATCTGAGAAGAAAGGTCAAACAGTACGCAAGTTCAATGGGACTTGCTATCAAAAAACTTCTGTTACCTCATTATCATGCCAAACAAATCCAGAGAATTTTGAGATGTTGTTCTTGATTTCAGCAGCCTAATAAGTCAACAAGAACAATTAAAGGATCCAGAATTTGTTAACATAAGCAAGAAAGCGGAGCCATAGATTCGTCAACAAGATAGACATTTTCATGTCACCACAGACATATCAAGCAAAAATCAATAAATTTACATATAAATTATCTGCAGAACATTTGTCGGGATTGGTGAAAGATGAGTTGGTAACATTCAACAGTAGTCCATAAAAATATATATAAATGTAATTTCTGAGGAAGCAAGTTTTGATAAGGTGAAGAATATCTAAGAGTATGAACTGTTTCAAAGATTACGCCATATACTTCAGATTCAGTTCTTTTCAAGTAGATTAATCTAAGTATGAATAGCATAAGAGTTACACCCAAGGAACCAAATGGTATTTAACCTAACCAAGCAAATTAATCTAAAGTGTTACCTTTCCTCTCCTTCCAAAGAGAATAGTATGCAGCAATTTGGCAGTATCATCACTCTTCATTCTTGACAACTTGTAAGCCACTGAAAAAAAATTATGCTTCAGATAGAAAACCATATTTAAATAATAATTTGGCAGTATAATATATTTACACAGTGAATATCATTTAACAAACAAAAAAAATCAATACGATTTTTTAAGAGCAAATATGAAAAACTCGAATTATTTTAGGAGGTGATAAGTGATAGCAAAGAATTCAACTCCAAGTGGTGGAGTTTCTTTCAACTAATAATAGCTTATTCACTCTTTTAGAAAAATACCAGCAAAAATTCAAGAGCTTATTTATAATTATAAGTTGTCTAAAGACCATATAAGTTGGGCTCAGAAAGGTTGTATGCACTGCAAAACTTTGTTAGGTTAACCATACAGTACAATGCAACTCCTATTGAATTTTCAAACAAAAGTTGAAAAACTATGTTAACCATCAATAAGAAATGGGCAACTGAACTGAAATGATATACAATACCATTTGGGATATCTTTCAGCGCCGTTCCACGACCCTGCAAGCACACAGTATTTGTGTCATACAATAAATCTTGAACAAGTTTTTTCGAATGCATCCTGTATCAGCACTAAAACTTCACTCAAAAATAATTGAAACACTATTTGAAAACTTAAAGTTCGCACCTTTCCAATATGTAACTCCTTAGCATAGTCCTGCTCAATTACGGCGACCAACCTTTCAACAGATTTCCTTTCACGTACAGGGCGTTCAGTTCTGAAAGCTACAGGAGTCTTTGGCTCTTCCTCCTTTTTATCAACTGATTTTTTAAGCTCTTTTGTCTTTCTATCTGTTTTGATTTTCTGTTCTTCCACTTTCTCTTCAGGCTCATTTTTACTAATTTTGTCTTTCTTACCAGCACTGCTGATCTTCGTTCTCGGACGTTTTCTTGAGCCTTTCTCTTTGATAGACTCCTCTTGGTTTTTTTCCTCCTCTTTCACTCCATCAAACTCTTCTTTATTCTCTGTTTTGTCTTCTATGCCTACCTCCATATCTTCACTCTCGGTTGCTTTCTTTTCTACTTCTGCAATTATATTCTCAGTTTTCTCCTCCATTTCTTCATCAGTCTTGGTTTCCGTTTCTACTTCTGCAGTTGTAACCTCAGTATTATCCTCTCTGTCTTCCTCCATGTCCCCACTCTTGGTTTCCATCTTTTCTGCTTCTGAGATTGTATTTTCAGTCTTCTCCTTGCTGTCTTCCTTCATTTCCTCACTCTTGGTTTCCCCCTTTTCTACTTCTGCGGTTGTTTTCTCAATTTCCTCAATCTTCATTTCCTTGTTTCTTACTTCTGTGGTCCCATCCTCAGTTTCCTTCACGGTGTCTTCCTCCATTATCTCACTTTCAGCTTCCTTATTTTCTACTTCTGAACTTATATTCTTGGTTTTCTCTTCGGTCTCTTTCTCAATTTCCTCACTCTTGGTTTCCTTCTTTTCAACTTCTGCAGTTATATTCTCAGTTTTATTTTCGCTCTCCTCAGTGCCTTCCTTCATTTCCTCACTCTCCAGTTCCTTATTTTCTACTTCTGCGGTTGTATCCTCAGTTTTCTCCACAGTGTCTTCCTCCATTATCTCACTTTTGTTTTCCTTATTTTCTACTTCAGCAGCTGTATTATTAGTTTTCTCCTCGGTGTCTTCCTTCATTTCCTCACACTTGGATTCCTTATTTTCTACTTCTTTAGTTGAATCATCATTTGTTTCCTCGGTGTCTTCCTTCATTTCCTCACTTTTGGTTACCTCCTCAGTTTTCTCCTCGTTGTTTTCCTTCATGTTCTCACTCTTGGATTCTTCCTTCTCTACATCAGTGTTTGTGTTATCAGTTTTCTCCTCCGTTTCTTCACTCTTGGTTTCCTTCTTTTCTATTTCAGCAGCAGTATTCTTGATTTCAACTGTGTCTTTCTCCATTTCCTTACTCTTGGTTTCCTTCATCTCTGCTTCTGCAGGTTCGAGCTTTTCTCCGTTTTCTTTGGTCTCTTCCTTTCCTTCTTCCTTTGCAACATTCCCATCCTCCACCACCACTTCACTTCCCTTACTTTCACTGACTTCTTGTTTGTCAACATCCATATCTCGTGACTCGGCTTCCGTTCCAATCACTCCACCATGCTTCTTCTCCACCGCGGGTTCAGACACTTTACCAACCTCATCATCCTTCCTATTTTCCACGGGCCCGGGCTTCTCTAACACCACATCTCCCTCACCCATAACAGCTCAACTTAAGCGTATCAGTTGTTCAGAAAGGCGACATATTTCCTGAATACAGTGCAGTGTGTTTATAAGGTAAGCTTCGTTTATCATTGAGACAATTCATCGACAGATAACTACGCAGCAAGCTATGAACTTGAAAATATAAAACTGATACATGGACGGAAATATTGATTGTACTAAAAAAAAGATTCAACTTTTAATGAAAACTATAAAATCTAGAGCAACAGTTCATCGATGCTTACGGACAAAAAAAAGGACCAAATTATCGAAACCCTAATCTGCAAAGATTCTGAATTTAAGATTAATAATCAGTAGCAGCTGAAGTTGAAAGAAGTTCCAGAAACTTAATTGAATCGAGTAGGAAGAAATTGAGACTTACGACAAGGCTGAATACACGCGGAAATTTCTCCAGCTCTCACACTCACTCACTCACTCACTCACTCACTCTCTCTCTCGAAATATTTTGTTGCGGACATCAAATCCGGAAATTAAATCCAGTTAATGCCACGTAGGAATAGGATCGCCTTGACTCTGTTAGAAATTGTGCGGCAGATTTTTTTTTCGGCGCGATTTGAAACGTTGTTTAAATAATTTAAAAACATTTACTGTATAAACATTTACTGTATAAACATTTTAAATTAATTTTTTAATAGTTTTTTTTTGTAAAATTCAATCACATAAAAAATAAAAAATAGTAGATACAATAAACCCCCACCGCATCAACCAGCTAACAAGACTTTCTCTCCAACCAAGCTAAGCTAAATATATAACACTAAATAACACAAATGAAGTTACCAGGCTATATGTCATATCTCTTCAGTGCACGTGACTGAAGAAAATCTGGAAGTCGCAACGAGCAGATTCTATCATGTATGATAGAAATCACTTGAGGGACCACCACTGTAGGCGACACCGAACGAGCCTTATGAATCCTCGTATTTCTCTCGAACCAAATAAAAATCGAGCCAAATAGTTTTTTTTTTCATTTGAAATAACTTCTAAAAGTATTTTAAAACAAATAAGTAACTTTGAAATAATTTTTAAATATTTTAATATTTCTTAAAATACTTTCTTAAAATTTCTTATTTGAACCGAGAGGCCCGATCCGGCCCATTGATACGAGTTAAATGGGCCGAACCCAATAAAAGAAAATTCCATGGTCCGGACTTCAATTAATCAATTCCAATTACCAAGCCATGATTTCCCCACACATGGCCTCGACTCCACCAGCGCCGCCGTCCTCCGACGAGGATTTTTTCTCCACCGTCTCCACCTCTACTTCCTCCGATTCCAAGCCCCCGTCCCCCTCCCCCAATCCCACCCCTCCCTCCGCTCCTCCTCAGATCCCCATCACATGGCCCGACGGCGGATCCCTCACCGTTCCATGGGTCATCAACCTCATGCAAGCCTTCGACTGGGCTTCGAGAGCTATACCCCCATCGGAGCTTCCCTCCGTTCTCCCCGTCGGAGTCTTCGATAAACTCGTACTTGCCGCATCTAAGATCTTGCATAAAGAGCCCAATTGCTTAAAAATTGACGACAGCTCTGGGTTGGGTTCGGAGTCCCGGGTCGTGGTTGTCGGAGATGTCCACGGGCAGCTTCACGATGTTCTGCTTCTGCTGAGGGATGCGGGATTTCCGGGGGATGATCGATTTTTCGTGTTCAATGGAGATTATGTGGACAGAGGTGCTTGGGGGCTTGAGGTTTTTCTACTGTTACTGGCCTGGAAGGTTAGAAATATTACAGCTTATCGACGACTAGTCTCCAGTAAAAATAAAATCTGTGTTGCTGAAGAAAGTATTTCAATTAACTGACACTTTCTTGTTCTATTAGCTCAATTTTAATTTTAGTTGAATGAAACTGTTATTCTTTGGGCATACATGTTAGCTTGAATCGGCACTTTACCTTTCGTACCTGTGTTGAATTTAGTTCCATGGCTAGCTATTACTGAAAAACTGAGGTGTTTGTGCTAATTGTTATGGTGGGATATGAGTCCATACACCAAGTGATGAGTATGTTAACTGTCTAGCATAATCAGATCAGTGTTGAATCTGTGTCAATTTCTGAAACTTGTTCAACACGCTCCGTAAGTAAGAATTAAAAGTGTACTTTAGATTCATTTATTGTTCTTTCTATGTTTGTATTATGCTTATAAATGTATGCCTATTTTTTATTCATCGACCGTGACAATAAAGTGGCGTGCAGAGTTTTCATCGCTTTTAATAGATGCACGGGAAGTATTCAACTAATTATCCAGTCACATTGTGACAGTTATTATTTTTAATTTTATCAAGCATGTGTTCAATTTTGACAATGCTATTGGTTTGTGCATTGACCTATTTGGTAAGAAGGATGTGGATGTAGTAAATGTGACGGATTTTACCATAATGGATGATATTAAACATTTTTAATTTGGAACTATGGCAAATTTCCTTTTTTTTTAATTCTTAATGTACAAAGAGAGGTAGCCGGACCCATGGCTAAAGGGAAATTGATTTTTGCTTGTTAACTTGTCTTGTACCGACCATATTGTTTCGTGAAGAATTAACTTGCTTATCAAGGGGATTCTTGGTAACATCATACAATCACACTCGTACCCAAAAGTTCTTACTAGACATAAATTTAGTAAAATACATGCTCAAGATATAATGAGATTATAACGAGGCTTGTATATTTTGTAGGTTCTTATGCCTAACAGGGTGTATTTGCTTCGTGGAAATCACGAGTCAAAGTATTGCACTTCTGTATATGGATTTGAGAAGGAAGTATCAATGAAATATGGAGATAATGGAAAGCATGTCTACAGAAAGTGTTTAGGCTGTTTCGAAGGACTTCCCCTTGCTTCCATCATAGCTGGACAAGTTTACACTGCACATGGAGGGCTTTTTCGTGGCACTGTCATCAACCCTTCACAAAGGTCTAAGAAGAAGAAGAAGAAGGCCGTTCATAACCCTGCGAGTTCTTTGATTCTTGGTTCCTTGGAAGAGTTAGCAAAAGCTAGAAGGTCTGTCCTTGATCCTCCATGGGAAGGTCTTAATTTGATACCGGGTGATGTCCTATGGTCTGATCCTTCAATGAGCCCTGGTCTTGCTCCAAACAAGGAGAGAGGAATTGGTCTCTTGTGGGGTCCAGATTGTACGGACGAATTTTTGAAGAAGTACAATTTAAAGGTAAAATAATATATTTATATCACAGAATAAAATTTTGACTTCTTGTGGATAATAAGTTCGTACCAAATTCCTTACGCAGGGAATATTTGTGTCTAGACCCTTCTCCTTTTTTCTTGCATGTAGAAGTTTGTGTAAGATAAATTTACTTGTGAGATGTTTATGACTGAAAATCTGATATATGCTGTTGGAATGCATCATTAGTCATTACCACCCATAATCTCTTCACTCGTGCTGATGACAATATTGAAACACTTTAGGCCACTAGAGTGATGAAATCTCGCCTATTAATTAGTGGAGTTTTTTTTTTCTTCTAATGTCCAGCACTCAATTGAGCAGTTTAATACCAAGCGAGATGATTTTTTTTTTCATATTATTAATTAGTGGACTAAATTATTAGCATCTCTTATGTACCTATTGTCCAATTAAAACAAAATTTAGAGAAATTGTAGCCTAAATTGAGAATGTCTTCCATGGTATGTCCGAAGTAGGAGGATTCATCACTATTCCGATTTTTCAACCCATGCAATAGGGATTTACCATCAACTTCTAGTATCCGATTTGGTATTCCTAAATAATTGCTCCTAATATAGTCGAAGAAATCAGGTTAATACTATATGTTGTATACTACAATACATATTTTCACTTGGATTTTTGAAGTTGATATGATCATAAAGACTCATTTGCTTGCAATTTTTCAGTTGATCATCAGGTCCCATGAAGGTCCTGATGCCAGGGATAAACGACCTGGTCTTGGAGGAATGGATTTAGGGTATACTATCGATCATATTGTAGAATCTGGGAAGCTCATCACATTATTCAGCGCCCCAGACTATCCACAATTTCAGGTAGTGTCATGCTCTCTGAGTTTGATGGCTTGTGAACACTCATTAAACTCAGTTTTCACCTGTTTTGTTTTCATACATTTTCAATGCCACGCCAATGTACGTGCGATCTTTCATTGAGATAATTGTATTAAACTAATATTGCTTCATTTGTCTACTTCCAGGCTACAGAAGAGAGACACAGAAACAAAGGGGCATACATTGTCTTAGAACCCCCATTTTTTGACACACCTATTTTCCATAGCTTTGAAGCTGTTATTCCAAGACCAAAGGTAACTTTCACACTAATCAAAAAGAAGAAAACTGAAAACCCCTAAATTCTAAGAAATTGAAGAATTAGGAATTACGAGAAGCAAATATAAGTTTCGAAAAGAAAAGAAAAGAAGAGGAAAAAATAAATCTTCATGTTGAGTAGTAGTATGTCAAGGGAATGATCTATTTTCTAATGTGGATCTTGGTGCAGGCAAATCCCTATTATGATTTTGAAGATGTTATCGACTCAGATGAAGAACTGGATCTGGTATCGATGGACCCAAATTCTGGAAGGGAGGAATCTGCGTCTTGAAGAGGCACTACCGCAAAAGTTGAAGTTTTGTGTATGTTCTTATATTCTTATTTAATTTGTGTATTCTATCTATCATGTCTTTTTTGTCGTCATTTATAATGCTGCCCTTATCAAGTGTATATTTACCTTGGAATGTTCTGAGCAGGGCACAATTATTTAATACTGAAACTCCACATGTACATTATGCTGACAATAGCTGATTCATGTAAAATCAGAATGATACCATATTCCCCTCACTTTTCACCACTTTTTCATTTTTCAAATCAAGTGTATATTTACAGTGTTTGTTTTTCCGGAGGGTGTATTTGATTCGGATAATTTGAGATGACATGGAAGATTCGTTATTCCAACCCATTTTGACCAAATGACAAAAAAAGGTGAAGCCCAAACAAACACAAGTGGGCAAAAAAAAGTTCGACATGATTGAACGCTACAAAGGTAGTCAGAATATTTAATAGGCGAACTTCTCTTCATTGATGCCAACTCTCAAAATTGGACTAGTTCTACTTCTATCATTAAACTTCCGATCACCATATTCATTCTGATTGTTCGATGAAAATCGAAAAGTTGTACGAGAAATGACAAGGAATTCGTTGCACTTTGAATCCTGCAAAAGAACGAGAAACTGTGATTTCTAAATCAATCAAAGAATGAGATTGTTCACGATAATTCAGCAGTAGTAACGATGAAGTGTTTCGATTCTAATTTAAACAAAATACTGGCAGTGTGCAAATGAGTAACATGCATACACCTAATATCAACAAGAAATTGTCCGAGTGTAACAGGGTAAAACATTAGTCTCTCAAACTATGACACACTCTTATCATTGTAAATTCGTAGTTCACATCTTGAGTGACATCGTCCTTTCATCGATGACACGATGACATCTTTGCACTAACAGAATGGAAGCTCTATCCCTTGAGCCATGACAACACACATAGATGTCCCATTGTCTCAGAGTTTCTGAAATACTAACCCCAGAGCATATTTTATAAGGGCTTGGTTTAACCTTAACTAACTCTTGTATGTTGCTTTCAGCTGTCCTGGTTTAACCATATGAGTATGACATACCTCCTCTTTAGACACGTGATATGTATTATTCTTTGAAATTTTTTTACATATTCACAAAATTCTTATAAACTTACCATTTACATGATATCTAGATTATTCTAGATCAATCACATCACTTTTCAATAATACTACATCACGGATCAAGTTTACGAGCTACCTCCATCCTCAAATCAAGCTACAAAATTGCAATTAATTGCGATGAAGCTACAAAATTGCAATTTATTGCGTCAAATAAAAAGTATCTGTCCATAAAATTATTTTTTAAATCAAACATTAAATTATTAATTTTAATTAAATTTAATGTTAGATTTTCAAATGAAACAATAAATTGAGTTCTAAATTTCCCAAAACATTTTTTTCGAGATACTTCCTCACAAATCTCAACATGACCATGTGTCTCATATTCAAATTTCAAAAAATAATTTTCTATGTATAGATAATTCTACAACTTTATTTGGTAAAAAATCATTTTTGGTGAAAGAAAAATAGACGGTTAAAATAAATCAAAGGTAGTTTTATTTACCCCTTTCTTTTGAACACCCCAATTTAATTTTTTTAAAATAAAACGAATATGAACGGTATAAGTACTACTACTCAATCCGTCTCAAACTTATGCATACTAGTTCGATCTTATATTTATAAAAAAATTATTGACTTTTTGACCAAAAATCAATAGTATACACATTTCATTTAATTTAATTTTATAAAATCTCTATAATATCTTTTTAAAAATAGAGTAACCGAGAGCGCTTCGAACACTGGACAACTAA
Organism: Euphrasia confusa; assembly: GCA_954870475.1. NCBI lineage: Eukaryota > Viridiplantae > Streptophyta > Magnoliopsida > Lamiales > Orobanchaceae > Euphrasia > Euphrasia confusa. The sequence goes on from OX940967.1 coordinate 27,843,634, forward strand.
CGTAACTACATCAAAAGTGAACTAATTTTTGATAATTTTAGTCACAGCCAACCAACTATAAACACATTAATAAATTAATTAAAAAAATCAAATAATGAACTTTTCAAACCAACTATAAACACATTAATAAATTAATTAAAAAAATCAAATAATTAACTTTTCAAAGAGGGTAATGAACCCTAAAACGTTGATATTCAAGCATGTCCGAGCTTCGAACAATACTAAAACAACCTTATTCCTTTTAAAAGGCACTCCATCAGATCCATTCTTCTTTCTGTCTTTTCCAGTCTCAATTTGTTTAGTCTCATCATCACTCGGTAGATTCTTCTTTCTAGTATGTTGAGTCTCCTCTTGTTCACTCTGCAGACTGAAACCGTAATTATTAATACGAGGTTCATGCGAGTAGGGTTCCGACTTCACAAACCCTTATGGAGGGTCATTCCACCCCGTAAGAGTTTTTCTCTGATCTATTTACTTAAAATTACACACCTCTTATAATTCCAAATTTACTTTTCTAACATTATTAAATTTTTTGCTCCATTTCAATTTCTTATTTTTCTTTATGCCCAATTTCTTATTTTTCTTCCATTTATTCTAAATTTACTCTTCTATTTATTCTAAATTTTTTTTGCTCCACACCCAATTTCTTATTATTCTTCCATCTCCAATTCTTATGTGCGGAAACATGCGTGTTTAATAGATCCGGTGGTCAATCAGCAGTATCCCGGAGAAGTGGAATTCTCATGCTTGAAGGTCTATGAGCTCATGTATTTATTTGCCACTTTTAGTTTTATGTATGTGATGTGTGATTTTTGTTTGTCTATATAGTTATGTTATTATTTGATTCATTCATTTTTTATTTAATGAATGTGATGTTTTTTTGTTGTTTATGTATGTACAAGACACATTGAACTATTTGGTTTCTTAGGGTTTAAAGGAGGTAAAGTCGAGTATATGGCTAGTGGAAGTACACATTATACATTTGTCAACATAATGTGTAATCTATTTTTTTTTTTTGCAATAAATATGATTAAACTATTTTTACTTATACATTGTCAATATAATGTGTAATCTACATATATATTTTTTTCAATAAATATGATTAAACTATTTTTACTTTTTTTAAACAGTAAACAGATAATATATAACCATTCTTGAGGCAAGACATTTTGGTTAAAAATTCTTTATGCTCAATTATATGATGTGAGTTATATGTATGATTCATTTTAATGTCAAACCCTCATTTTATAGTGATCAATTTTCTTAACTCTCATTATACTACCACCATCAATTTCTAATTAATATACCGTTTCATCTTAAGGTGATTTTGCTAGATTTTCTTATGAATGATCTTTGATTATCCAAGCGCGACAATGTCATTGGATTTGACCTTATATTTGTTTTCTCTATATTCTTACTTTTAAAACATATCGGTTGTGTGATTATTGTTTGATACAATCCAATAAAACATTGCAGAATCATCGTACAGATTAAGTGATTGCGGTTTAATTCGTTGGGAATCATGGTATGTTGATACTATACTAGAACTGAATTATGAGAATTATGTTGAGGTATTCATACTTTACCGGACTGGTTTTGAGTATGCTTCAAATGATGAATTTTACGATTTCATAGGAAGTTCTTTTCCAAGAGTTTGATGATTTTCTCGCTGCTAATTTTTTTTTTTTGTGCTCTTTACGATGCTATGACACCTCTTGTTGTGAATATTGAAAAAAGATAAACGAAAGAACGAACACACAAATTTACGTTGAAACCCAAAATACGGAAAAAAAACACGGGAAGAAAGAACCAATCGACTACATCGTTGAGGCTTTCAATTCACTCTATTGCTCTATTGACTATATTGCACTCTATAATTTTTGTCTACCGGAGAACCCCAATTTATAGGTGTAGCAAACCCATCAAATTGGAAACAATTAGAATTAGGAATAAATCATTTTTCTAATTTATGACTCTCCTAAATAATTAAGGAATATAATTATAATTCATATAATTCTAATTCCTTAATTAAATAAACTCACGCAAAAAACCCACTGCAAAAAGTCACGCAAAAATCCCAGCGCAAACGCGCGCACAGAAAAAACCCGCTGGACAAAACGGCGACCGCCATTTCTCATTTGGCGGTTGCGGAATACATTCGGCGGGCGCCGAACACCCCGAAAATTGCCCAGCCCCGATTCTTGATTTTCGGCGGTCGCCGAAACCTCTCCGGCGCCCGCCGAAACCTCATTCGGTGATTTTGACCTTTTTTGCGTTCCGATTCGAGTCATAAACAACATTTTCAAATGTAATAATAACATTCCACCTCAACCTTCATTTATATTTGTGTAATTAGATTTTGTTTGGTTCATTGAGAAATGTATATATATGTTCTCATTTATATGTTTGCTTCAGCAGTCAAAATCTTACCATGACTGATCCGAAATTCCGTTCACTTTTAAAGAGTATTTTCCCCTAAACAAAATTTTTGATATACCGATTTATATTCGAATTTTTATTATCGAATTATACTAAAAATATCGGTACACCGAATTATAATGACTTTGTTTTCATACCAAATTGTATATATATCGAAACATTAAACTATATCGACTATCTTCGTTATATTGATATATACTGAAATATTAAAAATTGTATATCGACACCGTATTGAAAATAAACAATAACGGTTTCATACTGCACCAACATTTTCATTATACCAATAATTCTATATTTTTGGATAAATTGATATTTTGATATATTCTTATTTTTTTTTCAAATAAGTTTGGTATTTTGTGTTTGTTGGGACATTGGAGGATTATTTTATTCGGATGATCCCATGTTTGAATTTGATAATTTGAGATGACATGGAGGATTCGTTCGTCCAACCCATTTTGACCGAGTGACAAAAAGGGTGAAGCCCACACAAAAACACAAGTGGGCAATAAAAGTTGGACATGATTGAACACTATAAACGTAGTCACAATATTTTAAAAATTGATGTCAACTAAAAATTGGACTAGTTCTAGCACTAATAAACTTCCGATCAACATCCTCTTTTCGATTGTTCGATGAAAAATAAATCGAAATTTCAAAGGAAAAGTCGTGTGTGAGATGACAATGAACGATAAAGTGTTTATAATCATAATTTAAACAATACGTACCCAAATAGATGCGATTAAATTTTTATACAATGCACACTTCTTAGTTGTTTCACATCAATTCCTAAAAAAAACGATACCAATTTATATGGGTACAAAGCTACTACACTTAAATAGATTTGAAACTGTGCGGCAAAAAAAATAAAATTATCGGCATAAACAATAACGGTGTTGACGAAAATCTCAAATAACAATATAATCGGTGATGCAATAATAATTTTTATTTAGACTAAAGTGATGTAGTCAATTTTGATTTTTTTTTTATTTATAGAATTACCAAGTTATTTTGGACATTATACTCCATGAAATTGAATTTTTAAAATATACTAACTTCGTCACGTACCAATGATTATATTTTTATTGTAAATTACAAATGAAACATGATCATTAATTGGAGACCGGAAGAAATTTATTACTATGTTTTAAGTGACAATCAGGCTCATATTATAGGGTATAAAATATTGAATATATTCATTCTATAGGGTATAAAATATTGAATCTCATATCATAGATTTGTTTAATTTATAACACTAGTAACTACTGCCCGTGCTATGCACGGAACAAAACTATATTTTTTTAGCAAATTACAAATACAATTTAATTTTTTTTCGACTTTTAGCGATTGCAAGATTGACACAAAAATTGACATTGATTTTAATTAATGGCTATAGCATAGAATATTATTAATGATTTTTTTTCGACTTTTAGCGATTGCAAGATTGACACAAAAATTGACATTGATTTTAATTAATGGCTATAGCATAGAATATTATTAATGAGAATTGACAAAGTTGAAATCGAAATAGAATTTTTAAATCAAATGGACTAAAAATATGTTTTTTTAGACAGACTGAACTGAACTACTCTAAATTGAAATTAAGTGAATTGAAATTAATTTCAATAAAATTAAAATTTAAAATAATAAAATATTAATCAAATATTTCAATATTTATTGTAATATAAATACGTTTATAAAAAATTAAATGTTTATATAATAATAAAATAATAATAATAATAATAATAATAATAATAATAATAATAATAATAATAATAATAATAATAATAATAATAATAATAATAATAATAATAATAAATGAACTGAACTCAATTAGTTTGAACTAAACTTGACTGAATGAGTAAAACTAAATTAAACTGAAAATAATTTCAGAATAACAGATCCTAGGCGTCATTAAAAAAAAAAACTATCTCTTGAGTATATTTTTCGCCTAAGACTTTAGTTTTAATAAATTAATTTATAAATTGAGTCTCGTTACATAAATCGACCGTGTGATCGATATATTAAAGTGTTTTTCAATAATATATTTTAGCATTTACAATAGTTATTGAATCATATAATTAATAAAAATAAATTATTGAATAATTATTTTGTTTGTTTCGATTATATTTTGTTTGTTTCGATTATTTTTCTTCTCATTTATTTCTTCTCATTTATTTTGTTAGTTTACTTATATTATATTTATGAAAAATAAAATAAAAAAACTGCTTGAAATTGTTTTTCAAAAATAATTATCATCGTTTTCATTATATTTTGTAACATATAACTCTGTGTAAATTATAAAATGTGAATAGTTGTATAGCTTATAAAATTAAATTGTTAATTATCATCGTTTTCATTAATCTTTTGTAAAATATAACCCGTGTAAATTATAAAATGTGAATGGTTGAATAGCTTATAAAATTAAATTGTTATATAATTTTTTTGTCAATTATCTTTTTTTCTCAATATTTTTATTAATTTAATTTTATGAAATTTATGATTAAAAAAATTTTTTTTCAAAGTGTTTTTCAAATATAACTATCATTGATTTCATTGATCTTTTGTAATATATAATCTAGTGGAAATTATAAAAATAGAATTGTGGTAGAGTTAATAAAACTAAATTATTAAGTAATTGTTTTATTTGAGTTTCAATTATATATTTTCTCAATTTTTTATTATTTAATTGATCATTAATATAAAAAAAATATTAGTTGAATATTTTTCAAAAATAATTATCATCATTTTTATTAATCTTTTCTAACATATATCTTATGTAGTATAAAAGTTGAATCGTTGTATAGCTAACAAAATTAATGTTCAATAATTTATTTTATAATTAGAAAAAAATGAGTTATTTAATTTTAAACAAATATTAAAAATTACCCTTTTCCTTAAACCACTCTTATTTGTATTAATTTACATAAAATAAAAAAATCTGTTTTGAAATTGTTTTCCAAAAATAAGTAGAAATATCATCGTTTTCATTTTTTTTTTTTTTACATTTAACCCGTATAAATTATAAAATGTGAATGATTGTATAACTTATAAAATTAAATTGTTGAGTAATTTTTTGTTTATTTGTTAATTATCTCTATTCTCAATTTTTATTATTATTTATTGGATCATTATGATAAAGAAAATACGTTAAATTTATTTTTAAAAAATAATTATCATTGTTTTTCATTGATCTATGGTAAAATATAATTACTGTTAATTATAAAAGTTGCATTGTTGTATAACTATCAAAATTAATGTTAACAATTATTTATTTTATTTCAATTATCTCATTTTCAATATAACTACGTGTTAATTATAAAAATTGAATTGTTGTATAACTAACAAAATTAATGTTAAAAATTATTTATTTTATTTCAACTATCTCATTTTCAATAGCAATGTTATATTCATTAATTTGTATGTATAATGATATAGATAAAGTTGCATTGTTGTATAACTATCAAAATTAATGTTAACAATTATTTATTTTATTTCAATTATCTCATTTTCAATATAACTACGTGTTAATTATAAAAGTTGAATTGTTGTATAACTAACAAAATTAATGTTAAAAATTATTTATTTTATTTCAACTATCTCATTTTCAATAGCAATGTTATATTAATTAATTTGTATGTATAATGATATAGATAATTAAAAAAAACAGATGTATTGATGTGTTTTCAATAATAATTTTGACTTTGTATAGACTATTAAAAATATATAAGCTTGTGCAAATAATAAATGGTGAATAATTATATAATTAATATAATTATTAATTTTAAATAATTGATTTGCTTATGTTTCAATTATCTTATTTCTAAAATTATAATACATGAGCTTTATTAATTATATTAATTATATGATTATTGCGCTTTTTTATTATTAAAACTTTAAAACTACTATAATTAATAAAACATCTTTCTAAAAACTTTAATTATTAATTATAATGTAACGCATAAACTCTTTCTACTGTTCTACATGAGCTATCAAAATTAATGTTAACAATTATTTATTTTATTTCAATTATCTCATTTTCAATATAACTACGTGTTAATTATAAAAGTTGAATTATTGTATAACTAACAAAATTAATGTTAAAAATTATTTATTTTATTTCAACTATCTCATTTTCAATAGCAATGTTATATTAATTAATTTGTATGTATAATGATATAGATAATTAAAAAAAACAGATGTATTGATGTGTTTTCAATAATAATTTTGACTTTGTATAGACTATTAAAAATATATAAGCTTGTGCAAATAATAAATGGTGAATAATTATATAATTAATATAATTATTAATTTTAAATAATTGATTTGCTTATGTTTCAATTATCTTATTTCTAAAATTATAATACATGAGCTTTATTAATTATATTAATTATATGATTATTGCGCTTTTTTATTATTAAAACTTTAAAACTAATATAATTAATAAAACATTTTTCTAAAAACTTTAATTATTAATTATAATGTAACGCATAAACTCTTTCTACTGTTCTACATGAGCTAGAAAGAGTTTGAAATTAACAACCTTGTTGGTTCAGTTTAGTTAAATGAATTTAGTTAAGCTGAACTTAATATGTTTGAAATTAACAACCCTGAACTGAACTTTAATTTAATAGGTATGAACTGTACTTAACTTAATTGAACTTAAGTTAATAAATATGAACTAAACTTAATAGGTCCGAACTTAAATGGACTTAGTCAGCTAAGCTGAACTTAATAAGTCTGAACTTAACTAAATTGAAATTTATTTCAATTTTATTTTATTTTAAAATATTGAAATAATAATAATAATAATAATATTTATTCAATTTTATTTTAATTTTTTATAGGTCTCACCACTTATTTATTTTATACTTTTTACTTATTATTTATATTTAAATAATAATAATAATAATAAAAGTTAAAAAAATGATTTTTAGATAAAATAAAATAAATATTTAATATTTAATATAATTCATGATTAAAATAAAAATATCACAAAAAATAAATTTAAAATAAAAATAAATATCACAAAATAATTTGTAACGCTAAAAATTTATTATTTCAAAATTCTTATTTTTAATTAATTTTTATATAAAATAAATTCGCTAATGTTAAAATTGTAACTATTTCAAAAAAAATTAATTTAAATTAATTTTTATATAAAATAAATATACAAATAATTTCTTAAAAATTTAATTAGTTCAAAATTCTTATTTTATTAATTTAAATTTGATTAGTTCAAAATTCTTACTTTTTATTAATTTTTACATAAAATACAAAATAACGATAAAATATAAAATAATTCTTAACTTTAAAATTTTAACTATTTCAAAAATTACAACGAAAATATTGATTTTGTTAATTAATAATAGTAAATAATAATAATAATAATAATAATAAAATAACATTATTTTTTATTTCTAAAGTTCGTCTACTCCATAACTTTTGGGAACTCCTAATTTTTACATATTAACATACATTTGTAACTCGTTTTTGAGTGAAAGTTAGAAGTACACATAAACTTCTCTCTATTGGAGATGCTCTTAAACAGGTACAGTTATTATTAAACAAATTTTACAAATAGCTATGTAAACAAATATTAATAAAAAAAATAAACATATATTATTAAATCATAAACAATTTTTCTTTAGCGACATAAACAATTTTCCTTTAGTTTTTCTTTCAGTATAGATTTAGTGAAACACATAATTAAACAGTTGTTATGATATAATTATGTTACTAATATTTAGTCAATTAATCAATAAAATATTTAATTTATGGAATATTAAATATTTATCATTATTAAACAAATTTTAAAAATAACTACTCAAACAATATTAATACTGTGTTTTTAAGCGGCATAAACGATTTTCTTTAACATAGTATAAATTTAGTGAAACAAATAATTAAACTAATTGTTGTAACTTAATATTTAGTCAATTAATCAATAAAATATCCAATTTATAGAAAATTAATTAATTATCATTTTTAAACAAATTTTAAAAATAACTACTCAAACAATATTAATACTGTGTTTTTAAGCGGCATAAACGATTTTCTTTAACATAGTATAAATTTAGTGAAACAAATAATTAAACTAATTGTTGTAAATTAATATTTAGTCAATTAATCAATAAAATATCCAATTTATAGAAAATTAATTAATTATCATTCTTAAACAAATTTTACAAACAACTGCTAAAAATATTATTAAATAAATGTTTTTAAGCGTATAAACGATTATCTTTAATATAGTATAAATTTAGTGAAACAAATAATTAAACGGATTGTTCCAGATAAATATAGAACTGGTCAATTAATTAATAAAATATCAAATTTATGGAAATTAATTGATTATCAATATATTTTAAAAATATTTGATTAGTGATAATATCTATTTTATTTCATTACTATAATTAAGAACTCAGATTTATGATTGTTCGAGATAAATATGGAACTGGTCAATTAATTAATAAAATATCAAATTTATGGAAATTAATTGATTATCAATATATTTTAAAAATATTTGATTAGTGATAATATCTATTTTATTTCATTACTATAATTAAGAACTCAGATTTATTTTCAAAATAATTTTGAATGTTACTGTAATTAAGGAATATTTGATAAGAATTATGATTTTGTTTTCTTACTAAAATTAAGGATCAAATTTATTTTTAAAAAATATTTGAATTCTACTTTAATTCAATATCATATATATTTATATATTTGAGAGAATTATTGATGCAAATTTAATTTTTTAAATATAAATATTTTACATATTAAATATTAAAAAACGTATTTATTCAATAAAATGTTTAAAATGATATTACAACATATCATTAATCAAAATAATAACTGAATCATTAAATATGAATTAATATTTATTATTAATATTATTGATATTACATGAATGAACCCAGATGATTAGTCCAATTGATATTTATAATACTAATGATTTCAATCTTTGTTTATTTCTATTTTTCTATCTATTTATCTTTTTTATTTTTATAAGTAATAAAAATACTTAATCACATTTTAACAAAATTATTTAGAAGTGTTGTATTTAATTTAATAAACAAAAACATTACATGTATTACCATGAATTAATAGAAATAATTACAAAATGAAAAAAAAAACCTAACATTATTCACCTAAACATCTCTAAATATATTACTACGTATAACATAACACGAAGAAAAGTTTGAGTTTTCTAAATTCTTGTATATTGCAAAATTACACACTTTCTTCATCATCTTCTGAATTGTTCGATTTGCATATTCATTGAATTTTAAAAACACCTACAAAAAATTAAAAGAAAAAAAGAAGATTTGCATATTCATTGAATTTTAAACACACTTACAAAAAATTAAAAGAAAAAAAGGAACAAAATATAACATTAAATAAAGCTCATAAATTGAAAATGCATAAATCAAAAGGCAAAAATAAATAAATATAAAAATCCTTAAAAAAAGGTAATGCAATAAATAATATTGATTAACTACAAAAATACAAATTAAAAAGAAAAAGAAACACATCATTTACAAATGAGATAAAAATTATAAAGTGCATAAATCAAAATAATTACCTTGATAGCTGCAAAAAAAGAAAAAAAAAACGAATGATATAAAAATAATAAAGTGGATATAGAGAATAAATTTCTTGATAGATAAAAAAAAATAGACAAATGATATAAAATGATAAAAAATAATAAAGTGAATATAGAGAAATAATTACCTGATGATAGCTGCAAAAAAAATACAATAAGAATATTTCAATTATGCAAAAAAAAAACAAAAAAAATAGACAAATGATATAAAATGATATAGATTACCTTGATAACTGCAAAGAAACAAAAAAAATTAGACAACACAATAAGAATGTTTCAATCTGGAAAAACAAAAAAAATTCAAAATAATAAAACGTTAATAATAATACATAAATTACGGAAATTAGAAAAAAAATAAAAATTATGAGATGAGTGAAGATAAAAAGTATCACCTGCAAAAAAAACATTCGCAAAAATAAAACATTAATAATAATATGAAATTACAAAATCAGAAGAAGAAAAAAAAAAACAAATGATGCTTATGAAGTTGAGATTAGTGAAAATGGATAGCTTTTATAGATGTAGGTTTGGAATAGAGTTTGTATAATTTTTGAATAATAATAATAATAATAAAATTCATATTTTAGGTAATTTATTCTTACTATGGCAATTTAATTCAAATTATGCTTAATTATAGTAATAAATAATAACAACTTGATTTGATTCTTAGATTATATACGGTATTATGAATTGAAATTATAATTATATTTATAAAAAATCGTATAATTAATATAATATGTTATCTTCCATGAATTAGGTCAGTCTAATATGGAAACAAAAATATCAATTAGTATATATTGTTTTTTATATTAATCATCCGGTCAATAAGAGATTAATTAGGAGTAATGTTTGACAATTAATAGAATAAATAAATAATAAATGATTTCGTTGTGATTTGTAGGAGGAAACATTTACTTAAATTAAGGAGTTTAAATAGGTAAATGAATAAATAAAAAATCAAATTTAATTAGTAATAAACAACTGATTATTATCCGAATTATTTTTTAAAATAATCTTTTTAAAACTGATTGAGAATAATTAAGAAAATTTTAAAACTAAGAAAAAATTTAAAAACTGAATTTTAAAATAATCTGAATTGAGAATTTTCAAATTATTTTTTTAAACTGATTGTTATAATAATTAGATTTGCACATAAATATGAAATTTCCACCTTAATCAATATAAATTAATTCGTATAAATTGAAATAATGTATTAAAATAGAATTGTACTCTCAATCTATTTTATTAGGTAGCATATATTAATTATTAACGCAAGTCAACTTATTTAATTATGGAATGAATATATAGTATCCTTAAGTAGATATGTTGTTTACAATTCAAATTCAGTATTGGGTAAGATATCATTGACCAAATTCTAATTAAAATTGATGAAAAATAATTAATTTTGATTTGTTAATTAAAATTATTTTATAAATGCCACGTAGTGTGAACATGTTATTTTTTCTTGCAATCTTATTGGTAGCTGAAGAAAGCCTGGATTTATATATTGATAGATTATCAATTACATAATTAATTAATAGATTAAAACAGACTATTTAATTCATTAAATAGTTAAAGATACCAAAAATCGTATTTAATGTCATGGCAAAAATTAAAATCAGAAAATTAGTAAAAGAAAATAATCTATTTTTGTGTATACTTTTTTTTTTAATTTTATTTTAGTAAAGTGTGCAATGTGCATATTGAGACCGCGCTTACCATGGCTGACCCGAAATTCTGTTGACTTTTACCCAGTGTTTTTCCCCAAACCAAAAATGGTCATATGCAACCCGTGTCTGAATTGATCCAATAAGAGGGCTGTAAAAAAAACTCCGCGGACACGTTTTTCAGATTTATATAAATTCCCAACACGGTGTCCAGCTCAATTATTACAGTTTCAAGATTTTATTACATTCTTCTGTTTTGAGAATTTTTCAGTTCACATGGCCGGCGGCGAAGCGGACAAGGAGAGAACTCTCGAACAAACACCCACGTGGGCGGTGGCCGGAGTGTGCGCCGTCATCATAGTCATCTCTCTCATCCTGGAAAAGGTTCTTCACAAAGTCGGAACAGTACGTTTTCTCTCCCCCTCCTCGATCGTTGACCGATTATTCGGGGCAAAGATTTCAATTTTATGAGATTTTCAGTAAAAGGGTTTCAAGAAAAATGAAAAAAAAAGTCGTCTTTAAGGTTGTTTAATTGTTTTTCTGGGATTCTTCTTCTTAGGTTCTTGCTATGTTGACTTGTCATCTCAGAAAACTTGAAGATTGATTGTTCTTGTTTTTTGTAAATAAAGGGTTTTGGAAGACAAATGAAAATAATAAAATAAAGTCAACAGTCTTTTAGATTGGTAATGAACAATTGTGGCCTAGGGTTTTACAAACTGCCCTTTGCAAGGCTTTGGGTTTTTCCCGTTTCGGGTTTTCCGGGTTACATTTGTGTGTGTTCATTTTTCGTAATTTTTGTAACAGATTTTGATCGTCCCTTTTTCCTAACCAAACATTTGTACTGCTAAATTCTCTGCAGTGGTTAACAGATAGGCACAAGAAAGCTCTTTACGAGGCGCTGGAGAAGGTCAAAGCCGGTAAATATCGATTTTTTGTAATCCCGGATTAGTCTTTTCATTCAAGACAGAAAAATATCATTTTTACTTTTTTTTTTACCTATTTACTTATAACTTTTCTACTTCTGTTTAATTGGCTGTGGCAGAGTTGATGATTCTTGGTTTCATCTCACTCACACTCGTGTTCAGTCAATATTACATTGCTGAAATATGCATACCTGTCAGTGTTGCTGACACCATGTTGCCATGTCGAGTAAAATCCGAAGAGGACTCGGGGGAAAATCGTCGTAGACTTTTGTCGTACGAGCGTAGAGTCTTGGCTGGTGCAAAGAAGGCTGCTTGCAAGGAGGTGAATATTCTTTTATTTTTGTCGACTCTGTTAATATCTTTTACCTTTAAACGTGTTAATATTCACTTCTGATTAGACCAATGGACTTGGTATAAAGAGAGTCTTTGATCAAGTCCACCTTCATCAAGTATACGACAAATCATAAAGAATCTAAATACTCTCATAAGATAACGATTAAAAGTCTTAATAATCACTTTGCATTCATGAATCACTTTTTATTATTGAACTGATTCGCAATCTTTAAGTTAATGTTAAACCGGATAATTCCGAACTTTGCATTCATGAATCTCATGTAATCATTGTTTTTTTTTCTATTCAAGAAGAACGAAAAAGTATTGCATAGTATTTAATAATAACAAACAAGTGCAGTTGTAGAGTTTCTATATACTACAACTTTTCTTTAAAGGAACGATAATGCAGGAATCAATGCTCGTTTGCATACGACAAAATACTTTTTTTCATTTGTCTATTAGTAAATATTACTACTACATATTATGTAGCCAGTGTAACAAATTTCGCTACACAGTTACTTCGAACTTTTAATGGATTTTGTCAATATACTTTTTTCGAGCATCGCGATATGTACAGTTGTGTATCTACAATTATATCAGAAACATAAAAGGCAGCTATTTTAAGTTATTTCCATCTTTCTTGTGTCTCTAACTCTTTCTTGGTTGGACTTGTATTTTGCTAATTCTAATCTTATGTTTTCCTCAGGGGCGTGTACCGCTGATAACCGTGGATGGCCTGCACCAGATACATATCCTTATATTCTTTTTAGCAGTATTCCATGTGATCTACAGTGCTATTACTATGGCTCTCGGAAGGCTTAAGGTAATTCGAAATGCTTCATTTATCTTGTGCTTTTTTTATCCCATCTCGCATGGCATATAAGCGCTAATTAATTCGTCACCGTCACCCTATAATGTTTCCAAAATGCTTTGTTCAACTATATTGATAATACGTAACTATGGTGTTCAGATCCGTGGCTGGAAGCAATGGGAACAGGAGACAACATCCCACAACTACGAGTTTTCAAACGGTATGTGTCTGCATACATTCAACCCGCTTGTTCAAGCCTAGCTTTAACTCCTCACTTTACCATTGTGGATGTTTGCTGATTAGCAATCTGACTATGGACCTTGTAGATCCTTCGAGATTCAGGCTAACTCACGAGACATCCTTTGTGAGGGCACACACTAGTTTCTGGACCCGCATCCCGCTGTTCTTCTATATCGTATGATTTAGCTGTTTTCTTTCTCATTCATGTTCGTTATAGTTTTCCAAACCATTATTCATCAGTTTCACATACCTTTCGCAGGGATGCTTCTTTCGACAATTCTTTAGGTCTGTTAGCAAATCCGATTACTTGACCGTGCGCAATGGGTTTATTAGTGTGAGCATTCTCATTTTAACATTGTCTTGAGGTTATTGTTTTTCTCTCAACGTATTTAAATAACTTTCCCTCGTTTCAGGTTCATTTGGCACCTGGAAGCAAGTTCGACTTCCAGAAATACATCAAAAGGTCCCTAGAAGACGACTTTAAGACCGTTGTGGGAGTGAGGTAAACATTCTAAATTGAATGGACTTTTTAACCCAAATTCCTTTTCTCTGTCACCCGAATTCATGTGTGGCTGATTTTGCTTCGTTTTTGTTTGTATGATTTCAGTCCAGTGTTGTGGGGATCATTTGTGGTGTTCTTGCTCTTAAATGTTAGCGGTAAGTCTCCAAAGTTTTCTCGTATCGAACAAGTCCTTTATACTTTCTTGCCCCTGACGTAAATTTCTATACATTGATCGGCATCAGGGTGGCAGGCACTGTTTTGGGCATCCTTAATTCCTTTAGTCGTAAGTTTCTCGACCCGAATATGATTTCAAATACTATAAAGAAATGAGCCTAATTAATGTTACATTGCAACGCTTCTCAGATAATCCTAGCTGTTGGCACGAAGCTACAAGCTATTTTGACGAAGATGGCTCTCGAGATAACCGAACGACATGCGGTAGTACAGGGCATACCTCTCGTGCAAGGCTCCGACAAGCTGTTTTGGTTCAGTCGGCCTCAGCTGGTGCTGCAGCTTATACAGTTTTCATTGTTTCAGAATGCGTTTCAAGTGACCTACTTTTTGTGGATTTGGGTAATAATGATTCTCCTTCTTTTATAAGTATAAGTCAAATATATTTTTCTTACGTAGCATCACTAACGTAATGTCGTGTGCAGTATGAATACGGTCTGAATTCTTGCTTCCACGACAACCTCGGACTTATAATCGGGAAGATTTGCTTAGGGTAAGCAACCTCAACGTAATTTGTCCTGTAGTAAAGTTTTACGTTATTCTCAAAGCTCGGGGCTTGATTTTGTCGTCTTGTTTCAGGGTGGGAGTTCTGTTCCTATGCAGCTACATTACTCTTCCACTGTATGCCTTGATTGTTCAGGTACTATCAACAACAGTCGAATTTACTATTTTACCCTTCATCACGATCGGCTCTAATCGAGTTCTTGACTATATATACAGATGGGCTCAAACATGAAGAAATCTATATTCGACGAGCAAACTTCGAAAGCCCTCAAGAAGTGGCATTTGGCCGTGAAGAAAAAGCACGTTGGCGGGCGAGCGGGAAGGTCCCCGACTCGAACTCTAGGGGCCGGAGCAAGCCCCACCTCTTCGATGGGCTCTCCTTTTCACCCGACTCTACAGCGCTTCAAAACCACCGGCCACGCGCAATCGATGGGATATGACGAGCACGACACATCCGATATCGAAGACCCATCGACTCCTCCCAAGCCAACGACCAGCTTAATCATGCGAGCCAGTCCTGTAGACCTCGACGGGGAAAACGACATTGTTTCGGTCCACGAAAGAGAAGAGTCGAGGAACGAAGACGACTTCTCGTTCGCTAAACCCGTCGTGAAATAGTATGTGCATGGCTTCCTCTGGTCATTGTCTGTTTGTTTATTCTTTGTGAAGAAACATATATCACACTCTATGTTTGTTCTGTACATTGACATTGAGAATGAAATTCGCCTCGATTTTCCGAGTTCTGTGTTTATTTATCGATGTTTTTTATTATTCTGTTTTAAGGAAATTCGAACATACACGCAGAGTATATGATCATCATCATCAACACATTACAGATAAACATGAGTCGATCCTCCAGTCAAACTCAAAACCATTGTTGGTTGACGAGAGACGGGAGCAAGTAAGAGGCGGACGAGGCCTGATCATCGGACGGGAAAACAGAGTTGCTCTGTTCCAAGTTGTTATGAAACATCGGGTTGACGAGGCTGAAATCATCGTAATTGATCGGGGGTTGGTTGACCGAGGTCAACACAGCCGGGTTCACAGTCTGGATGTCGTGAATGCTCGGGCGGCGCCTGTCGACCGGAGTCGAGCTCGTCTGCCGCCTGAAGTACTTCTGCGCGTGGCTAGCCACCTGAGTCGGGGTTTTCGTCACGACGTAGTACCGAGAGATGCTCCTCCAGTCGCCTTTCCCGTACTTGTTCAGCCCCATGAGGAACAACCTTCAGAAAAACGAGGCGAAAAATCAGGGTTGTCGATCTTTACGAAAAAAAATAAAAAGCGAAAATAAAATAAAAATCGAGAAGTACTGATGTTCTTCTTCTGTCCAGGGAACTCCCCTGCGGCGTTGCTGTCCGTTTCTCGTTCGGGCTTCGTTGGAAGAAGGGGACAAATAGTCGATGTTGTTGTCTGTGTCCTCGTTGTAGGTGGGGTCCGGGAAGAGGCCTGTCTCGATCATGTTGAGGTCGTGGACCAATGATTGGTAATGGATCTTGACCTCGTCGATTGATTTCCAGGGGATTCTCGAGGCGAGGTGCTCGAGGAAAGCGGGGGATGTGGGGTCGAGCTCGGCTAGGGCGCTTTCGAAGAGCTTGTTCTCGTCGAAAGTCCAGCCGGGGGATGGCTGGAAGAAGCTATGCATGGTGGTTTCTTCAAAGGGGGAGTAGTGATGGAAATAATCAGGCCATTCCATTGTTTCATGTGTTTGTGAAGAGAGAATGAATGAAGAAGTGATATTTATAAAGATGGAAAAAGTAATTAATTTAATTTTTTCATTTAATTTTGAGAGCAATGCATAATGTATTTGGTCTTCTGAAAAGGGAAAACTAAAGTCAATTGGTGAGGTATTGCATCCTTAAATATTATTAAATCTTAGAATCATCTTTGCAGATATTTAATGCTACAAATGGTGAACTATGAGAAACTACTATTTTGTCAATTTTTTATTTTTATTTTTATTTTTGCTTTTCATTTTTTGGAAAATTGTAGTAACAAACAACACATGAATCTATCAACTACTACTTGTTGGATTTCAACATGAATTGATATGAGATTTCATTGTAATTGCAATGTAGCATGGATATAAAAAGAAATGTTGAAAATTTGCTTGTTTATCATTTTAAAATTTTGAATCAAAAAAATTTAAGTGTTAGTTTTTTTCATTACTTAAAATTCAAATCTTTAATTTGAACTCTAGCTAGGTTGCGTATAATTAAACGATCTCTAGGAATCACGTCGTTCGCACTTTGGATTGGTCGAGAGCCGCGTACAAAATTGTTTCGATCGATGTAAAATTCAAAATAAATGCAACTGTTTATATTTTCACTAAAAACACGATAAATACCGACAAATTTTATAGACGCGGGTTTATTTAGCGATGAAATTAATCTTGATTTTCCATATTTACATTACGGAAAAAACGAGTGATACCATTACCCACACGCTTAGCCAACAATAAATACTAAATCTCATGATTTGCTATTAGAAAAAAAAGCTATATATATGAGCATGTGTTTCCATTGAATACTTGTTTGTATAGTCGATTGTAGGAGAGGGTACAAGTGTTCGAACATATATGCATGCAAGATTTTGCATGAAAACTATTAAATGAAGGATTCCTCATTTTTTTCATTTTTCTACCAAACGTTGACAAAAGAATTTCACAAATAAATGCGACTTCAATTACAATTTTTTTTTAAGAGCTACAAAATGAATTTTGAATGATTTTTTTTGTTGATTTGAATGATAAATTTGTTAATTACAATCCTCGATTTTAAAAAAACTTAGGATATGTTAATTTTGTACAATATTCTCAAACCACTTGTTAGCTTTTGACAAAGCTCTTGATTCTACTTGATCGCGATCAACGAAATATAGTACAATAATAAAGAGAAAACGATAAATAACTCAACAATAAATCAGAAGACAAAGAATTCCCCGCCTAGCTAGCTCCGCCTAGGCTCTAGGTTGTACCCGGCCGACCGCCTCGATTTTAGGTCCTAGGCACCCAAACCGCCTAAACCCGCTTTGGACCACCTAAATTCAATTAGTTTGTCTTTACTTACTTATATGGTTCTCGAACAAATTTAATCAAACAATCAAATTTGATACAAAAATTGATAAATCAAATAAAATAAATGGTTTTATGATAAATTTTGAGTAAAAGACCAAAAGTTGAAAAAATATATTAAAAATATAATAAAAATAATATAAAATTTTAGATTCACAAGTTATTTTGATTATTTTACTATGTTAGGATTTGTGAATGTCAGAAATGCATTGTATGATTTGTACTTTCATTATGTTGAGATTGATAATGTGAAATCTCAAATGATCGGTCTTCGAGATCAAATATGAGTTCTTCAGCTTCAACAATGAGCTCCACGTCTAAGGAAAAAAGTGTACCATCTTCTTTGTTTATCTTTGATGAGTATTTGAACACGGTTGAAGTTGATGGCTCCGTGAAATCAGTGTTGAATATTTATTTAGAAGGAGTTTTTAGATGTCAAGATGGGGATGCTGCATCTGAATTTGGCGCCTTAGCTTGGTGGAAAGCTAATGAACTCAAGTTTGGTGTTTTGTCGAAGTTGGCTCATCTGAATTTGGCGTCATAGCTTGGTGGAAAGCTAATGAACTCAAGGTTGGTGTTTTGTCGAAGTTGGCTCGTGATGTCTTTAGCTATTCCAATTAGTACAGTTGCTTCAGAGGCTACATTTAGTGCAGGGACACGAGTTTTGGATCCTCACCGTGCTAGGTTATCTTCCGACATGGTGAAAGTTTTAATTTGTGGAGCTGATCGGGTTCGTCAACTTCATGGAATTCATAAGCCTATTATGTCACATGTAAGTTATTTTGTGCAAGTTTTGTAAGTTTTACAATATATATTTATGTGAATTAAATTATAATTATACTTCTAAATTTTTGCATTATTTTTTTCATCTAGGAGGAAGAAGAAGTTATCGAAGTTGGACGGAAAGATTAAGAATGAGAAGTTATATATTTTATTTTTTATTTCATAACATTTACTATTCATATTAAATAAACTTATTTTTTGTTTCACTAGGATTTTTTAATGAAAGAAGATGTATTGATGAAGGACTTTGGACAAATGTTAAATGATATTTTAGTTTTATTTTAAATTTTGAATTTTTTTAATATTTTTATGATAAGATGAAACAATATATTTTGTTCATTTTGTATTTTTTATTTTCTAATTTTAGTTTTTAACGTTATATTTTAATATTTAAATATTCAAATCAATATTCGATTATTCAACGAATACAAATATGAATCGAAATTTACTATTCGAACGAATACGAATACGAATATTTGAATATACTTACGAATACGAATCGAATAGTGAAATATTCGACTCGATTCGATTCATTTACATCCCTATGGAGAAGGAGAATACCGCGCGAGCAACGATGACTTGATGACGTTCATGCGCAACTGAATTTGTCTGAATTTGTCGAAAAGTGTAGACCCGGCCCAAACAGCTCGCCCTAAGATCCCAACCCAAATTTATCTAATAATGTCTAAAGTCTAACTCCAAACCCAACTATCCAAACCCAATCAATTTACATTTTAACCCAAACCCCACAAGCAAAAGAAATCCAAACCCAAATAATTTTAGCCCAAATCAAACTCAACCCCAAATTAAATTCGTCCTGAATTTCAAAAAATATTTTATTTTTTATTTTTGAAAATTTTGAAATAAATATAAATAAATACGACGAGACTTTTAAAGTATAAAATTGCAATCGAAAATCTTAAAAACATTGAAACACCTTTTTATAAAATTGTGATCGAAAATTGATATTTATATTAATTTATATTACGTGCGTATCTTGTAGATTTCAAAAATTTAAAAATATTTAAATTTCGTAAAAATAAATTTTAATTAATATTTTCGAAAAACGTGTTTTTTTTCGATCGCAATTTTATAAAAAAGTTTTTCAATGTTTTTAAAATTTTCGATTGCAATTTTATACTTTAAAAGTCTAGTGATATTTATTTATATTTATTCCGAAATTTTCAGAAACGATATTTATTTATATTTATTCCGAAATTTTCAGAAACAAAAAATGAAGTATTTTTTGAAATTCAGAAAGAATTTAATTGGTGTACGAGTAAGTAGAAACAAATGAATTAATTGATATTTAAAATTAAAATTTATATTACGTGTATTTTGTAGATTTCATAAGAATCATAACCAGACAATTTATCCTAATATTCAATATTTTTTTAAATAAATTTCATAACCAGACCAATTACCCAAATTTATTAAGTACGAGTACCCAAAAACCCAAATGAAAGCAGGTATTTCGGTACAAACCCGAATACCCGAACCCGAATAGTCACTCCTATTTCAAACCACGTATTAAGATTTTTTTAATTAAAATAGAAATTATTTTTACATTTATTTTTGTAAAAATAATTTTATTTATCCGCATATAATTACGATATATGTAGTAGTTTTTTTTTAAATAGATCTAAATTTATATGATCAAAATTTAAAAATAAATTACAAAAATCACTTTAATATTTTGTTAAATTACAAAAAAATAAAAAATAAAAATTATCATTGAGTAGTATTAATACCATCGAAATTATATTTATTTTACATAACAAAAGTCTTTCTACAATAAATTTCATTTGTGAATTAAATTGAAAAAATTATAATTTTATTTTTAAATTGTTAAATTTTAACGGAAATTTTGTAATTAAGCAATTGTCAATACAATTCATTTTAACTAATTAATTCAATTAATTTTATTGAGACTATTTTTAAATTTACTAATTGTTTAACGTAATTTATTTAATTAATTAATCAATTATTACTTAATAAATATTACGTGCAAATTAATTAAACTTTAATTTAATTAATTGATTAATTTTTATAAAGTATTCATTTAATTATTATTTTTTATCTAATTGATATATTAATTATTTTTTAATTATAATAATAAAATTAATTAATTTTACAAAAATATTTTATTTTTATATTAATTTTAATTGGTGGTGTAGGAAACCGTAACCTTTTCCTTCAATCAACGAAATCACCTAGCCTTTTTGTCTTTTTATTAAATGTTGTTATGGTTGTTGTCTGATAAATATGAAAATGTTGTTGGCCTTTATTCACACAACGATGGCAAGCGTCATCAACTCATTTGGCCTTTATTCCTCTTGGTTTTTATTGAAGAATATGTCCGGCCTTGCTCAATTTTTGTACCAGCTCGAGCAGTTAGATGATGCAACATATAACATGGCTATAAATTTTTTGGGATAACCCGACTCCTGGTAGTGGTGATTCCACCCGAGTAAATTATACACTTGTTTGGCCTCCCCAAATAGATTGAAATCGGCGTATCGAAAAATATATTCGACCTATTAATTTTATTATAAATTGAATATGTTGTTTAAATCAACACCACATATATATATATATATATATATATATATATATATATATATATATAAATTAATTATCTAATAATGGGGATACATGGTTGCCTGGCAATCCCACACAATCCTCGTTCATCAGCAACGTCCCTTTGAATCCTAATATAGCCACCCTCTCCCCAGTTTTTGCCCCACGAGTTTTTAGCCAACCAGTACTTGATTCCATTTTCACTCACTCCGTACCCAACTATGGTTACTGCGTGGTCCAATTGATCAGCATCAGCCCCGCATTTCCCCGTAAAAACCCCACCCGAGTACAAACGAATTCCATCACTAGAAATGGGTACAGCTACGGGTTGATTAGCCACAGCTTGCAACAACGCCCGCTCGTTGTTGCGAGGGAGAATTACGTACCCAGTGATTATGGCAGCTGCAGGCCGGTGGACTTTAGCCTTGCAAGGCCCGCCATCAGAGCCCGTGTACGGGTAATTCGATTCCGTAGTCAGCCCGCCATCGTTGTCCATGATGTACTCAAACGCTTTCCTAAAAGATCCACCTTTACAGCCTTTGTTGAAGACTTTATTGACGCAATCGATAAGTTGTTGTTCCGAGAGCGAATTCAGATTCCCTCTAACTATTTTCTGGATGCCTTCCACGGCCGCAACCGATGCAAAGGCCCAACAAGCTCCTGCATTGCATTAATAAATTAATCCATAAATATTTCAATTAAAATCATATTTAATTTAATTACACTTACCACACTGATGTTGATCTTTTACGCCAGTAACAACTCCCTTGGTCCTCCAGTCGAGGCTCGCTGGAATAACTTTCTTCTCATTCGCATACTTCCACGACGAGCTCTTATTATGATGATCAACCATAATATTTATATCATTTATAATGTTCCCTCTCGAAAGCTCGTTGTTCCTTAAATCCGCAAACTTGTTCAAACCAAGTTTGTACGGAGATGAAGCATTGGAGTTGAACGCTTCCACCAGAAGAGCGTTCTTGTAAAATATATTGTATCTCTCCTTCTTTTCGGCTTCGCTGTTGTAGGTACGCCCGTGTTCTACGATCCATTGATTGTATTTTTCGGCTATCGAGGACAAGGCATGGGAATGGGATGTCATGAATTGAAATATCCAAATCAGAAACATGCACAAGACCGCAGCCATTGAAAAAAGAATTTTGATGTGCTCGTAAAGAAATAATGCAGGTATATCAAAGAGAAAGAAAAAGAATTTATTTGATGGATAAGCGCGCTTAGAAGCTGCGCATGTGTTTTTCACAGTACATAATAATAAACCTTAGTTCATGATTTTATAGGGAGGAGATACAGAATATTAGGACTCATCACAATTCTTATCTCCTCTATAATATCTCTATGCAAATCAATCTTGATAATCATAGAATATTAAATAGAAATAAAGCTGCTAAAACACCGGAGCCCTAATCTTGTTGCATGGCCGTTGCATGCATGATCTTAACATGCCCCCTCAATTCGATTGCGGATCGTGGAACGACATTGATCTTGTCACGCATACGCATAAAGAATTGTCCACTCAAAGCTTTTGTAAAAGAATCCGCAGCTTGATCAATTGCCGGCACATGTCTAACTGCAATATCTCCTGCATTCACTTTGTCTCTTACAAAATGAAGATCTAGCTCCACGTGCTTGGTCTTTGAATGAGCAACAGGGTTTGCTGAGAGTGAAACAGCCCCTGTATTATCAATCCAAA
Organism: Euphrasia confusa; assembly: GCA_954870475.1. Classification (NCBI taxonomy): domain Eukaryota; kingdom Viridiplantae; phylum Streptophyta; class Magnoliopsida; order Lamiales; family Orobanchaceae; genus Euphrasia; species Euphrasia confusa. The sequence continues at coordinate 27,867,034 of OX940967.1, forward strand.
TAACTGGTGTTGCTGCTGAAATAAAACCAAGTTCTTTTAACAGTGATTTAATCCAAACCACTTCACTTGTCACATTTGCTAAGCTCCTGTATTCGGCCTCTGTGCTAGACCTGGATACTGTAGGTTGTTTTTTTGAACTCCATGAAATTAGATTGCCTCCCATATATACACAATAACCACTTGTGGACTTTCTATCATCAAGATCAGTAGCCCATGCAGCATCAGCAAAGGCACTGATGTTAAGGTTACTAGGTTTGTTAAATTGAAGACCATGATCCTTGGTTTGAGCCAAGTATCTGAGTACTCTCTTCACAGCTCTCCAGTGAATATCAGTGGGATTTTGCATATATTGGCTAAGCTTGTTGACTGAGTAAGCAATGTCAGGTCTGGTTATTGTGGCATATTGTAGAGCTCCCACCATGCTCCTATAGAGTTTTCCATCTTCAAAGGGTTGTCCTTTGTTTTTGGACAGAAAATTTCCACTGACCATAGGAGTAGAAAAACCTTTGGCTTCAAACATGTTAGCTTTCTTGAGTAAACCCTCTATGTACTTCTGCTGTCCAAGGAATAAACCAGCAGTGATTTGAGCAATTTCAACTCCCAAAAAATAATTGAGACAGCCAAGATCCTTGAGTGTGAAGTGACTGTTGAGAGCTGTAATAACATCTCGAATATCTGTTTGGCTGGAACCAGTAATGATTATGTCATCAACATAAATGAGAATAAAGATAGTAGAAGATGTAGACCTTCTATAATACAATGAGTTGTCAGCCTGTGAGGGAATAAAATGTTGATCAAGAAGCACAGATGCAAACTTGGCTGTCCATGTTCTCGATGCCTGTTTGAGCCCATAAATGGACTTGTGGAGTTTACATACCATATTGCCCCCTTGCTCAAACCCTGGTGGTTGAGCCATGTAAAGAGTAGTGTCTATATCCCCATTCAAAAAAGCGCTTTCCACATCCAGTTGCTTAAGAGGCCAATTATAGAGGAGAGCAATGGTAAGGATGATGCGTATGGTAGTGGGCTTAACAACTGGACTGAAAGTATCATGGTAGTCAAAACCTGGAATTTGAGAGTAGCCTTTGGCAACCAATCGTGCTTTATACCTGGAGATGCTACCATCAGCATTAGTTTTCAATTTAAAAATCCACCTACATCCAACTGGAGTTTGATTAGCTGGTGAAGGAACCAAAGTCCAAGTTTTGTTTTTCAGCAATGCCGAGTATTCTGCCTGCATGGCTGAGGCCCAAGGTGGTGAGGAGAGAGCTTCCTCATGTGATGTAGGTTCCCTAAGATGCAAGGGAGTAGAAAGATGTAGAACTTTTTTCTTAATGATACCTGACTGAGATCTGGTTTTCATGGAGTGTGGAGGCACTGGAATTGAAGGAGAAGGACCAGTAGGAAGTGGAGGGTTAACTGGGAGGTTCAACTGGACAGATAAATTAGCAGGATCAACAATGGGATTATGAGGAATGGTAGGGTTTGCAGGAGCAGTAGGGGGTGTTGAAGGTGGTGTGGCAGTAGGAGTTATATGACTGGTTAGGAGAGGAGGAGGAGGTAGATGTATGAAGGGAGATGGAGGTGGTAATGGAATAACTGAATTTCGAGCAAAAGGAAACACACTCTCGTCAAAGAGAACATGCCTGTTGACAATGACCTTTTTGGAGTCAAGAAGATAAAGCTTGTATCCTTTATATTGAGGACTGAATCCTAGGAAAACAGCTGCTGTGGCTCTGGGTTGAAGCTTGTGGTCGTTATATGGTCTAATATGTGGGAAGCTAAGGCAACCAAATATTTTAAGTTCAGAATAATCAGGGTGACGACCATGAAGTATTGCTGCTGGAGATTGATTTTGAAGCACGACAGTGGGAGTAAGATTGATCAAATGAACACTATGGGCAAAAGCATCATCCCAAAAATTTGTTGGGAGAGAAGAAGTAGATAAAAGTGTCAAAGCCATTTGAACAATATGTCTATGCTTTCTTTCAGCTAAACCGTTTTGCTCAGGAGTGTACGGACAAGATTTTCTATGGACAATGCCATTTTGTTGAAGAAAAGGGAGTAAGGTAAGGTATTCAGTGCCTCCATCTGTTTGAAATACTTTGATGTGTTTGTTAAATTGTTTCTCAGTCATGGTTTTGAAATGAATGAAGGTTTCTTTGACTTCGGATTTGTGTTTGAGGAAATAAATCCATGTATGCCTTGATTTATCATCAATATATGTTACATAGTACCTATATCCATTTCTGGAAATAACTGGAGATGGCCCCCAAAGGTCACTGTGTATGACTTCAAGGAGATTATATTGGTGTGATTGGGAAGCAGTAAAAGGGAGTTTATGACTTTTGGATTCAGCACAAGGAACACAAAATTTATTATCAATAAATTGTTTAAAAGGAATGCCAACAGAATTTAAAGTAAGCTTGACAATATCTATAGGTGCATGACCTAATCTATCATGCCACACTTTAAGACTTGAAAGCTTTTGAGCAGAATGGACCCAGGGAGACTGTGATGGTGGTGAAGCTGAGGTGACAGATGTGGATGGACTTGGATGAAGGCAGCTGAGGTCAAAGGAGTAAAGGCCATCTCTAACTGTGCCCTTGAGAAGAGTTTGTGCTGTGATTTGATCCTTGACAAGACAAAAATTGGGGTGAAACTCAAAGAAAACATGATTGTCTTTTGCAAACTGGGAGACACTTAGTAAATTTCTTTTGATCAAGGGTACATGTAAGATATTTTTTAGAAGGAATTGTCTAGAGGGAGAAGGAGTAGATGATTTAACAATAGAGTTACCGAGATGAGAAATATGCAAACCTGTTCCATTTCCCATGTGAACCCTATCAGACCCGTGATACTCGGAGCTCAGACTGAGATTATTTAGATCATGGGTGACATGACTATTAGCACCAGAATCAGGAAACCAAGATGCTTCAGTGGGATGAGTATTAGTGATGGTAGGGTTTGAGCCATGCTGAGTATAGTTGACATTGTGTTGAGTTTGAGGCTCCTGGTTTGGTACATAAGTAAGATCAGCCCGGTAGTAACACTTGTCGGCAGTATGATTGGTTCTGTGGCAGATTTGGCATCTTATATTCCCTCTACCAGCAGATCTACCTTTGCCTCTATTGGAGGAACCACCTCGATAGTTGTTGTTTCTGCCCCCTCTAAAATTATTGTACCCTCGACCTCTGTAGGCATTATTGTTGTTTCTGGAATCCTGACTTTGAGAAGAGTAGTTGACTGTAGGAGCAGAACCTTCAAAGCTTGTGAGAGCTTTGTCAATTCTTTCCAATCTGGACTCAAAGGTAAGGAGAAGTGAAGTGACCTCCATTATGGTGACTGGATCCAATTTTGAAGTAACTGAAACCATCACAGGGTTATATTCTGACCCTAAACCAGACATGATATAAAGTAGGTGATCTTCATCATTGGTCTTGTGACCAGCAGCATTTAGGGCATCACAATACCCTTTGATTTTATTGAGGTATTCTCTCATGGGAGTTCCTCCTTTTTTAACATTTTGCAACTGTTCTTTGAGTTGCAATATTTTAGCTCTGGATTGGATGGAGAAATTACTTTCAAGATTGCTCCAGATCTCCTGTGCAGTTGTGAGTCCAACTGTGCTAATGAGCAGACTCTCCGAAAGAGACGAAAGCAACCAAGAGGCAATGAGTTGATCTTGCCTCATCCAAAACAAATAATCTTCAGTGATGATGTCCAGGCCTGATGAATCCTTCTTCGTTTTCTCGGGCCTCTTAGTATCTCCATTGAGATAGCCCTCTAAGCCATAACCTCGGATGGCTGCAAGTATTTGGTGGCGCCACACCAAGTAGTTAGATTCACTCAACTTCACAGTGATGAGTTGCCCTTGCGGCTGCTGCACTTGAACAGCAGACATGGTGTTGTTTTTGTTATTGTGTTTTCTGTAAAAAAAAATAAAAAAATAAATCACGGCCGAAAGATCACTATCGGCTCTGATACCATAAAGAAATAATGCAGGTATATCAAAGAGAAAGAAAAAGAATTTATTTGATGGATAAGCGCGCTTAGAAGCTGCGCATGTGTTTTTCACAGTACATAATAATAAACCTTAGTTCATGATTTTATAGGGAGGAGATACAGAATATTAGGACTCATCACAATTCTTATCTCCTCTATAATATCTCTATGCAAATCAATCTTGATAATCATAGAATATTAAATAGAAATAAAGCTGCTAAAACACCGGAGCCCTAATCTTGTTGCATGGCCGTTGCATGCATGATCTTAACAGCTCGGAAATCGGAATTATGTTTTGTAAATTAATGGAATGCCGTTGTATACATTTTTTACAGATAATAAAAGAAAGATAAAGAATTTAATTAATTATTTTCTACATTTAGAAAAATAATCATTTATAATAAAATATTTTATTTCTAAATAATTTATGAAGTATATACGTTAAATATACCTTTTTACTTGAGTGATCGAATTATATATAGTGAAATATATAACAATTACGTAAATATTTACTTTATATATATATTAATTGTGTATATAATTTTTTAGGAAATATTATACAAATTTGCTCAAGATTTAGTGTTTTTTACACTTACTTAATCGAAAAGTTGTTATCGTTACCTACCATATGTTTTCACCATTTTCCATTTGTTCACATTTTTAGACGGATCGGAATATTCTTTAAAATATTTGAAGCGTGTCATTAACTTGCATATATGGTCAACGGCAAATCTAACTCGTAGATTATTCCGAGCCCGTGTGTTTAACTTGCATATATGGTCAACTACAAGTCTGAACATGCATGATGGCATTCCTAAATTTATAAATTTAATAAATATTATTAAAATATTTTGATTTCAAATTTATTTATAATAATTAAAATTTTCTTACCAAATTTAATTAATCTATAAATCAAACAAAATCTTATTAAATATTGTATCAAATCTATATAATTATATAAGAGATACTCATAATATTTACACTTTAAAAATTAATGACACATGTCATTAAATGATTGGTAGTGTATAGAGACTTCGGTACACCTTGTGTAACTGTATCATTTTCCCTCACATTATGGCATGCTCATTGGCGGATACAAAAATTTGGAAGATGATACAATTAGACTAGGTGTACTGGGCCTCTGTACACCGCCAATTAAAATGCGACACATGACATTATTAAATTATTTAATTAAATAATTAGTATTTATTAAATTATTATTAAATTAAATTATTAATTAGGAAAATATATTACGAAAATCTTTTAAAATTTTAAGTAAATAAAATCAATATAAATCCTTCCAAATATTGAATATTGTTCAAATCTATTAGATTTTTTCCACTAAAATATAGATTAACAAACATATTTTATTTTTGTAAACTATTTTGATAAAAATAATAATTTATACATCATTTAATTTAATTATAAAAATTAAAAACATTATATAACCTATAATCAAAATTATTTTTTTAGAATTAATTTAGAATCAATAATGTTTTTAAATTAATGCGACATCATATAATCTTGATTATAACTAATAATTTTGTTTTTATAATCTTGTAAATAAAGATTAATTTAAAAAGCAAGATGTCTCATATAATCTAAAAAATTAATCTGGATTAAATAATCTTGTAAAAATCAAGATTAATTTTACATTAATGCACAAAATTAATCTTGATTATTTAATCTTTTAAATTAATGCGACATCATATAATTTTTTTTATAATTTTTAATTAATCTTAGATTATATTATGTCGCATATAATCTAAAAAATTAATCTTGATTATAACCAATAAAAATTTAAACTTTATATAACCAATAAATTTCTTATTTCATTTTTTAGAATCAAATTTTTTTTTTATAATTAATTTAAAAATATTATATAACCAATAATCAAGATTAATTAAAAATAAAATAACTAAAATGTAATAATTATTTATTTTTTTCACAAAATAAAAAACATGAAAATATTAAATTAAAGAATTAACATGTAATCATATTAAATCTTAAGTCACATATTATAATAGAATTGATGATACCCATCAATTATTAAATTGAAAAAGGAAATGAGGTAGTAATATTGTATTTTTTTTATGTAATTGTGTATAATAAAATCAAAAGTTAATTTTTTTTCTCATTATATTATACTATAAGAGCAAAATTTAAATATAATTTTTGAAATGTAAAAGAAATATCACAATTTAGTTATACTTCAAACCACATATAAATAAATACATTTTTTAAATTAAAATATAGATATTTTATATATTTATTTTAAAATATAGTTTTTTTAATAGATCTAGAAGTATATGATTAAAATTTAAGATTAAACTACAAAAATCACTTTAATATTTTGTTAAATTACAAAAAAAATATATTTATTAAATAGTACTAATACCATCAAAAGTATTTATTTTACATAATATAAGTTTGTTGTAGAATAGATTTAATATATCAATTGAATTGAAAAATTTACAATTTTATTCTTAATTTGTTAAATTTTAACGGAAATTTTGTAATTTAGCAATTTTTAATACAAATTATTTTAATTAATTAATTAAATTAATTTTATATTTTGTAATTAAGCAATTTTTAATAATGTAATTTATTTAATTAATTATTTAGTTAGTAAGTGCAAACTTTTTTAATTAATTAAGCGTTAATTTAATTAATTCTTATAAATGATTCATTTAATTATTATTTTTATTTAATTGATATATAAATTATTTCTTAACTATTATGATAAATTTTATTAATTTTACAAAAATATTTTACTTCTATATTAATTTTGTCCCAATATCTATTTATTAGGAAATATTATTTTTATTATAATTTTCAGATTTTGTAATAAATATTTTTAAAATTTATTTTCCTAATTGATAATTTATTTTAATAATAATTAAAACATTAATTAATTAATTAATTAATTAATTAATTTAATAATTACACATGTCGCATTTTGATTGGAGGTGTACCGGAGGCCCAATACACCTAATATAATTGTAGTCTTTTTCCCAAAAAATTTGGGTAAGGAGACCCATTTACTACTTTTTGACATTTCACTTTAATATACACAATAACATATAAAATTTTGAAAAAAAAATATTTACTTTAATTTTTACTTTAAAAATTACAATTTTATTTATATTTTATTCATATACGTTTTAAATTTTGATCACAAGTACTTCACTTTTTTAACTTAAAAAAGTCAAAAAAAATTATTCCTTCATTTCTTAAAATAAGATCACAAGTACTTCCGTTTTTGAACTTTAAAAAGTCAAAAAATATTATTCCTCCATTTCTTAAAATAAGACCATATATTCCGAATATGAAATTAAAAAATATGTTACTTTTAGATTTTTTTATCAAAAAGTGAAAGGTATAAATTTATTTTAAGTTATAAAATAAAGTAGTTATTAATAAAATTAAAAAAGTAAATAAAAAAATAAAATTAAAATTTTATTTATAAATAAAAAGTTAAAAATAATTTTCACTTTTAATGTAACGCTGTTCATTTTTATTAAAACAACGAAAGAAAAAATAATTTTCACTTTTAATGTAGTGCTGTTCATTTTTATTAAAACAACAAAAGAAAATTTACTTTTGAAACTCATTTAAGAAGGAAAGTAAGTAAGTAAAAATACTAGATGTCAAACAATTATTCAAATGAACTTAAAAAAAATATTCAAGGTGCAACTTGAAAAGTAGAATCAATGTTTAATAAAACTGGAAGGCATGTTTGAGAAAAATCGATTGAAATAAGTAATTTCATCGTTACTCTTATCGCTTGACATTCTCATTAGTACCTGAAAAGGGGATCGTTGAAGGTGTGAGATCAACACGTTCAGTAGGACAATTACTCGTATTTAATCAAATATGAATCACTACATACACTAACTAGTGAACATAACATGAATTAAATAGACTTGCTATTACTGGAATGCGGTCCAATTTTTCGTAGAATGAAATGTGTCTCTCCGTCGTCCATTTTCCCAAGTCTTCGGTTACAGCGATTGAATGAACTGCGTCTCCTCGTTGACCTTTTTACTCGGTCTTCGGTTAAAACGATTGGATGAACTGCGTCTTCCCGTAGACCTTTTTTCCTGGTCTTTGATTATAAAGATGGAATGAACTGCGTTGGTTTCCTTCGACCCTTTTCCCCAATCTCTGGTTACAACGATTTGGTTTCCTTCGACCATTTTTCTCGGTCTTAAATTACAACGAATATGTATTGATTAAATACATTGTAACACGTTGAGTTTACAATGAAACTTCACATGTACACACCTAATCATTGAAAATTCACATGTACACACCAAATCATATAACGAACATATAGATAGGCACATAATGAAACACATATTAATCGAATAGATTAACCCAACAATTTTGTATCTACCTCCCTCAATTCGTCGTGGCATGAAATACTAGAGTCGGGTGCCGATAGGCACATAATGAAACACATATTAATCAAATAGAATAAACCCAAACAATTTTGTACCTATCCCCAATTTGTCGTGGCATGAAATACTAGAGTCGGGTGCGCGCCTAACAATTCAAAGACTGAACTAGCAACTTTCATAACTTGAGGGGTTGAAAATATAATATTTAAAACTTCATTGGGCTCCAAAATTAATTTCTTTATTTATAGATGGCCTGACCTATAATAATTCAATGTACAGGGACCTTATTATAAATATGTAATTATGATTTATTGACGTAAGTAAGTTAGGGATTCAACTTCACTTTTTAACCTTTTTTGTAATTGCAGAGGGAGAGACACATCGGGAGAACTCATTTCCCCCCTTTTCTAAATATATATATATATATATATATATATATATATATATATATATATATATATATATATATATATATATATAGAGAGAGAGAGAGAGAGAGAGAGAGAGAGAGAGAGAGATTGTGAATGAGGAGTTGTAGAGGCTGAGGAATCGCAGAGGCTGAGGAATCGTCCTTCTCAACGACTGTAATCATCCGGGCTGAGGCTCAGTTGTATTTCAGGGGAATTCGTTTGAGTTGAATACCGTAAACGTAGGTTAATCTGGGATGGTGTTTGGGAATGGGACTTTGGAAGTAGATTGACTCATTAGTCGGCTCATATACGGCTGAACGAACAGAGGTTCTTGGATGATTTTACTCGCTCGAATATTGACCAACAGAGGGAGGAATGTGTTCTTGGAAATATTGAGTCGGTTCTTTGTAGTATATGATTAATGTATTTCAGTGGTTCTGGTATCTGACTTGTGGAGTAGGAGATAATATTTATAGGTATGATTAGGGTTGTGTTTAGGATATGATTTTGAAATATGAGATGATAAGGATTGAATTATCTATGATAGGAATCGAGAGAGTTTACGGGAGTTTGTTTTGTTTAAAACTTTATTTTATGGGCTAGAAAACGAGATAATCGGACTTATATATATTGGGTTGTTTGTAAAAATATAATTGAACGAAATAAAAATGGGCTAAAATTGAAGTGGGCTTAAATTTAATTTATGGTTAAGCTATGATTTATTAAAGAGAATTTCAGAAATTAAAATAATAAAAAGCGTAGTCATTAATAAAACAAAAAAATTAAAATTAAACTAAAAAGGAGTGATAACATTACTCACACACTTAGCCAACAATAAATACTAAATGATTCGCTATTAGAAAAAAAAGCTATATATATGAAGCATGTGTTTCCATTGAATTCTTATTTGTATAGTCGTTTGTATATAGGAGAGGGTACAAGTGTTCGAAACATATATGCATGTTAGACAGTGGAATATACTCAAGGACATGATTTTTTAACGATTAAACGTTATTGTAACTTGTCTGCTTAATTTATTATCGTGAACACGTCACTCGTCTATGTGAACACGGTCATAAATTTCGTCGCGCGACTAATATGTGCACATAAAATGAATATGATATAAAATCATCGATATCAAATAATTACATGCATAACATACACTTATAGGAAGTGTATTTATAAATACTTTAGTAAGAATTGGGCATGACATATATATATATATATATATATATATATATATATAGAATGGGCTGGCATTAGAATAAAGTAATTGGGCTAGGAAAGTAATTAGTGTTGGATGACATTGTTGGCCCGTAATCAAATTTAACCCATTTGTATCTCCACCACTTTCGGTCGATGAAATGGATGACGACGGATGGTCACAGAATCTTAAGAGGTTCACAGGCTAACCAATATACATTTATCAACTCATACAATACAATTACATATCACATGCTTGAACATATATGTTAAAAAGACATGAAAAAAAAACCTTACCTGATAATCGTGTCGTACTAGTAAAACCTTAACCGAGAGAAAACTCATAACTCCTTGTCGCCTCGTCTCCTATTAAGGTGAAACCCCAAATTAACATGTACTGTGAGTATTTTATTTTAAGATGTACATATAGTATTTAGTGTGTATTAAGTAGTTAAATATTTCTTAGTGTCTGTTGGGTCTGCCCGCCACCACTACTCCGTCTCATTAGTATGATATTGTCCGCTTCGGGCAAAAGCCCTCACGGTTTTCACTTTGGGACTCCTTCCCAAAAGGCCTCATACTAATGGAGTGGTGGGTCTATTTATAAGCTTGGCAAACTCTCCTTCATTTTCCGATGTGGGATAGGTTTGTACTCAACAATCCTCCCCTCAAACCGAGGACCACATAGTTATCCTTCTCTTCTCGATAAGATTCGTTCATCTTGTACCGCCGACCAACGGGACTCGCTGCTTGAACACTATATTTTCAAGAAGACTTTCGACACAAGGCACCCACGAGTCACAATCGAGGTTACACTGAGGGCGTCCATCCACATCGAACCCAGACGAACCAGGCTCTGATACCAATGTTGGGTCTGCCCGCCACCACCACTCCGTCTCATTAGTATGATATTGTCCGCTTCGGGCAAAAGCCCTCACGGTTTTCACTTTGGGACTCCTTCCCAAAAGGCCTCATACTAATGGAGTGGTGGGTCTATTTATAAACTTGGCAAACTCTCCTTCATTTTCCGATGTGGGATAGGTTTGTACTCAACAGTGTCTATTGCCAAACTGGGAAAAGTCCGTTGATATATAAATTAATCTTTAAAGACAAGGTTTCTGAATATATATACACAAATTCATTTACTGTATCTAAGTTAGGATTTAGGTGTAATTGTTAACTGAAAAGTAAACTCAAATTCCTTTCTAGGCCGGCAACAGATCATATATAGTCTAAAGGCATCATACTTATAAGAAAACCATTATCTACGTACATCATGTACTACATACTTACTCCTCCACTTGCTACCCACTTCAAATAAGATATCATTAATATAATGAATACTTATATATCCTATACTAACAGCCACTTCATGATTTCAACGTAAGTCCATATAAATATATGTATGTGTATGTATACCTATACTGTGGTTTTGCAATTCGGTTCTGAAAGCTAACCCCCAATAATATATACTCCCTCTCTCCCAAACTAATAGTCACACTTCCTTCACAAAATACAAAAGAGGTGTGACTGTTGGTCTAGTTGGGAGGGAGTACAATGTATTATAATTAACCGTTTATAAAGCATGTGATAAATTTATATACGGGTTGTTAATTGCTGTACCAAAAATCAGCCGCAAACTTAACAAGAAATACTTTTACCGGTCGATCGATTTTTCCTATTCCGATTACTCTTCCAAACTACTAGTAATATAAACTTCCTACGACAGAACCAAAGAAAAACTTAGATGAATGTGCTTTAGGGATTACCTTGCGGTTGCAGATTTACGAATTTAACGAACGAACTTGAAAGCTTTTGAACCCTTTTTCCAATCCCCTCGTGTGAATTTCCAGAGTCTGTAATTTGTTGTGATTCAATACTTTTTTTTTTTTCTACTGATATTCTGTTTGTGAGGGAGAGTCCAATATATTTAGGGATGAGGGTAGTCGGTTCCTAGAGATTAGGAGATTGCGAAGACTAGACGCGTTAACGCGTATTTTGTTAAGAAAATTAATTTAATTTAATTAACATTCTTTTTATATTCTCTTTATTTATTTATTTATGTATTATTATTAGTATTATTATTAATATTATTAACACTACTACGCGTGAACATTACATAGTTGGTTGAAAACAAGTGGGTTTTTGGAAGTTAAATTATTGGAAGCTAATACTTACATAGTTGGTTGAAAACAAGTGGGTTTTTGGAAGTGAAATTATTGGAAGCTAATACGGTTACACTCGGTGTATTGACTTTTCAATATACTTCCAATTAATTTTTGACATTTGGAATTTATTTGTTTAGTTATTTTTCATTTTTAGTTTTTAGTTTTTCGCATGTGGTCAAAGGTAATGGAGAGCAGTTACAGATTTAGGCTCTGTTCTTTTGGACTGAAACTAACTGAATTTTACTGAACTGAACTGAATTGAACTGAATAGATCTGAACTGAACTGAACTGAACTGAACTGAATGGACCTGAACTGAACTGAAATTAAGTTCAAAATAAGAAACTTAAAATAATGAAAAACTAAAATTAGTATTGTTAAAATTTCAATATTTTGTATATTATAAACAATTTTATTAAATTTATTATTTTTCTTATTAGATTAATAAAATTAAAAAATGATTTACATTCTATAACTTTTATGGTTTATCGATAAATTCAAATAAATTGTTCGTATTGTTTCTTTAATTTTGATGCAAAATTTATTTTATATTGTAGGTAAATACTATTTGGTAGAATCTGGTTATCTTAATACTCTTGGATATTTGTTTCCTATTTGCGATCCCAATATCATATTCCGCAATATAACCATGGACCACCTAGAGGAATTTCAGAACATTTCAATTACCACATTCTTTATTAAGAATGAAAGTTGAATGTGCTTTTGGTCAGTTGAAAAAAAGTGAAAGGTGTTGAAAATTATGCCTCAAATATCACAAAAGTATCAAATGTCAATTATTGTTTTTTGTTTCACACTTCATAATTTCATACGAATGCACGAGAGTGGTATTCCAATTGTACATCATGATGTTGCCAGTGGGAGAACAGATACAAACTTTGATGATAAAAATCGAATGAAGCTCATGTCTAAGGTAAGGATGGATATAGCCGAAGCTATTTGGAAAGATAACAACACCGAAGAGCATGAAGATGGAGTACAACAAAATGATAAGGAGGTAGATCATATGGAAGTAAATTGACCGATTATTTAAATTTTGTAATTTTTGTGATTTTTTTCAACATTACAAACATTTAATATTTATTGACATTAATTTTTATTAATTTTTATTATTATTATTATTATTATTATTATTATTATTATTATTATTATTATTATTATTATTATTATTATTATTATTATTATTATTATTATTATTATTATTATTATTATTATTATTATTATTATTATTATTATTATTATTATTATTATAATTATAATTATTATTATTATTATTATTATTATTATTATTATTATTATTATTATTATTATAATTATTATTATTGTTGTTGTTGTTATTATTATTATTATTATTAAAATCGAACTGAAACTGAAACTGAACTGAACTGAACTGAACGGACCTGACCTGAACTGAACTGAACTGAACTGAACTGAACTGAACTGAACTGAACTGAACTGAACTGAACTGAAATGAAATGAAATGAACTGAACTGAACTGAACTGAAATGAACTGAAATTAAGTCTAAAAGAACGGGCCTTAGTCCTTTTCTAGTGCGAAATAGTTTTAAATTTTGAAAAAAATTGTTTTTAAATAATTTAATTAAATATATATAAATATAATCTTAAAAACTTATTATTTTTTTCGAAAAGAGTACTTTTTATTTTAAAAACATTTATTTTTCAATAATTTATTTAAATATATAGAGTAAATATAATTTTTTTTTTTGCGTAAAGAGTTCATTATTTTGAAAATTTTTGTTTTTAAAAATAATTTAAATAAATATATATATAGTGTATATAATTTTAAAAACTTTATTGTTTTGCGTAAAAAAATTTAAAAAAAAATTGTTTTTAAATAATTTAATTAAATATATATAATAAATATATAATCTTAAAAACTGTATTTTTTTTGGAAAGAGTACTTTTTTATTTTGAAAACATTTGTTTTTAAATAGAGTAAATATAATTTTTTTACGTACAAAGTTTATTATTTTGAAAAAAAAAATTTGAAATTTTTTTTTGAATAATTTAAATAAATATGTATAGTGTATATAATCTTAAAAACTTTATTTTTTTCTATAATTTTTTTTACTTCTTTTACAAATTTTAAAAATTAAAATACCTTATTTAGTAAAAAATAAAAAATAATAATAATTGATTTTTATAAATAAAATTACTGTACATGAAATATTATCAATTATAATATACACAATCTATATTTCATTATTATTTATTTAAGAAAAAATAAATGCATTTATTTTTCAAAGAATAAATCTATTTTTTTATTTAGGTCAATTGTACAAATTTAAATACTCACACACTCATGTTTCGATTTTGAACTGTAAACCTTACGATACTCAATTCAAGTGAGCTAACAACTTTCGACAAATAGATCATTTTACTAAAAATATCACATGCATGGCATGTAATGTAGTTTACAATAAAGTATTTTAAAATTTGAAATGAACGTCAAATTATTTTTTTGTTTTCATTTGTGATTTCATTTTTTAATATCTATAAATTAGATTTTAATCAACTAATTACTATAATTTAATTTAATATTATTCAATTAAAAAAATATAAATGTATTTATTTTTTAAATAGATCAATGTTTTGAAAACTTCACATATTTTGCATGTGTGTGTATTAGATAAGTGTATTGGATTGTGATTTCATAGGATTTTTTTTCGCATTTGTATATGTTAGAGGGTCACATATTTCACATGTATGTCTATTAAAGGGGTGTATTGAATTATGATTTCATAAGATTTTTTCATCTATATATTAAGTGGTATGTTGGATTATGATTTCAAAAGATATTTTTTGAAACTTTAAAAGTTCTTAAATTTAAAAAGTCTATAGAGTGAGACTCTATGCAAATTTTGACTGGTTTTTTTAATTAATTTGTATATATGAATTTTCATTAATTTGAGAGAACTGTAAACAAAAATTATTAATTTAAGTGAACTTCCATACATTCTGACTTATTGATTCAAATTAATATGAGTATATAAAAAAATCATATTATTTAGAAAATACAAAAACTATTATTATTTATTATTATTATTCTCATTTTTATTATTTTATACTTGACTTCATTTTTTAAATACATTAACGATACTCGTTTTTCATGTATCAACTTTCGTTATTTGTTAAATTACAATTTTTTCTATTTCATATCGAGATTTTCTACTAAATATTAAACAATATACAATTTTAAATAAATAGCTATAACCAATTTTTTAATTAAATTAAATATTAATACTAATAATATTAATTTATAATATTTTGATTTATTGTTAAACAAGTCTTTATATTAATAATCACAAAAATAATTTATTATAAATATAATCTATAAATAATTATTTTAAAAAAATATATAATTAGTCTAATTTTTTCAAATAAAATTTTAATTATTTGTCTAAAAACTATTTTAATAATGTGGAATGTAAACTTTTGCAATAATTATCAGCACTACATTAATAGAAAAAAAGAATTAAAAAAGAAATCGATAGAAATATATTAAAATAAAAATAATTATTATTACAAAGTAAACGCATGTCATATTTTTTGATGGAAATGTATAAAAGATTTATTACCAATAATATTATTACAACCCGCCAAATGTCATGTTTTAATTGGAAGTGTATCACACATTGGTTACACTTTGTGTATATATAGCCTTTTCCGAAATTATTCAACATGGTGAAAATTAATTGAAGTGGGACCCACTGCCAAATATCTACCCATAATTAGATGGATAATAATGAAATTTGTCCCAAAATGAATTATTTTACATTCTTTTGCTACATTTTATTTTTTTATTTGTCAATTTTAATTTTTAAATTTTTATTTAGTTAATTATTTTATAATATATTTTTTTATATACAAAAATTCATCATTTTTCATTATATTTGTGTCGTGTGTTTAATATATTTTCTTTTAATATAAATTGATATTTTTATTTGTTAATTAAATTATAATAAAAATAAATTATAAAAAAAATAAAAAAATGAAATAAAAGTGGTGGAGTAGAATGTGTGTTTAATATATTTTCTTTTAATATAAATTAATATTTTTATTTATTTATTAAATTATAATTAAAAAATTATAAATAAAAATAAAAGGATGAAATAAAAGTGTTGGGTTAGAGTGTTGAATTCTACTTATTAAATAAAACTATTATAGAGGGAAAATATCACATTTGGTCCTGTTTGTGTATCATTTTTAATAAGTAGTCTTTTACCTTCTAAATTTATCACAATTGGTCATTTGACCTACTATAATAGGTTAATTGTAAAAACAAAAATTAGACGCGCACACTAATCAGACGCGCGCCCCAAACGACTCATCAACGGACGGAATCAAGGGTGCCTTAAAACTTCAAAGTTCGACGACATCCATGTGAAGAAGCTCAACGGAAGGTCGTTGTTCGAGCCTACGACAATTTGATTCTTAAAGCCGTTGAAATAGTAGTAGTGCTCACTGCTCACAAATTACGTACATATAATTACAAATTATCTTTTTAATTTTTTTGAAATATATTGGTCTCCCTCAATTCCCTGGTTGTTTTTTTGGCTTTCCCTACACAAATACTCACATATCTAGAAGAAGCCCTTAAACAGTAAGTAATTTAGAGTAAAAAGACTATAATAGAAATAAACGATGACCAATTACAAAAACTATAACAACTTTCAAAATAACAAAATATGTATACCTATGTTATCCATTGTCAATTTTAAGGGGGTTAAAAATTTACATCTCACCTTGTAAATACTCTTGCATATTTTTCGTTACTGACCGGGAAAAAAAATTACTCTCCAACAAAAGGTGTTAAGCAAACCTCAAGTATTTTGAAGTAGTATCTACTTTCCTATGGTTCTTCTCACCGGAAAAAAACAAACCAAAAGACGTACAATGCTTTTTTTATTAGAAAACAAGTACCGTACTTGCTCCTGAGTAAACCGTGGAGATTGACGATGATTTCATCATCTTATTGATTTGTTTTTTTTTTGCTTCCAGTCTAAAACAATGCCAACGACTTCCATTTTTTCATTATTAATTAATCACATAATCACTAATTAACGAAATATAAAAAATTTAAAATATTAATTCATTAATAATTAACGCCGCCATCAGCTCGTTCACATTAATTTAACAATCAAGATTTTTATTTATTAAAAATTATAATAAAACATATCAGAATAAAACATACATTAAACACATTATAACATAAAAGAGGCTAATTGGGCAGCTGTAGGCGTCGGCGCTGCGGGAGCCGCTGACCTCTTCGTTCAAATACTCGACGAAGTCTCTCCATCCTCCGCCCTTTTTTCCTGCTCCGCCGGAGTTCTTGCCGGGTTTTCCTCCGGCGCCGGCACGGGCCATCAACTCGGACGCACATTGCAGAATTATCGCAAGGACCAGCTCTTGTCGAGACATTGTTGAAAGGAAATATTAGATGTGATCGGTGTAATCTGCATAATGCAGTAGAGCACAATCAGGGTCGTTTCTGAATTTAATTACAAAGGGCTTAGGCAAACTTTTGTATTAAAGTAGTAATAAATAATTACGTTCTTTTTTAAATAAAATGAATGATGTGCAATTTATTATAAACTACTTTCAATTTACGTGCATTTTAATATAATTTAATATATTACATGTTCAATTTATGTGTATTTTACTATAATTTAATAAATTAAGTGAAATTTACGTGAATTTTATTATAATTTAATTAATTACAAATATTTTATTAGAATTTAATGAATTATTTGAGTTTTATACGTGAATTAGTGTATATAAGTATATAAATTATAGTGAGGTGTAAGAAAAATTAATTCATATATAAAGTTGAGTGTATTTGAGTCCACTCATCCTTATTTAGTGTATATAAGTATATAAATTATAGTGAGGTGTAAGAAAGATTAATTCATATATAAAAAGGTTTATAAATATCCATCTACTCTAAAGTTAAAACATTTTAAAAAATGATTTTAAATACTTTAAAAATATTCTTACGTAAATAATGATCATCCATTTTTTTTACTTGATTACAAATAGGGCGGACCTACCGTACGGCCCCCTTTCAAATTATTTCTAGACTGAATGCCGCGTAAAAAAGATCACTACTGTATACAGTATATATTACTATATTGAATGAAATTATTAGAGTGAATTGAAGAAAAATTTTGAATTTGTTTGCATATACCTACTATCCCGTGGTACTCCAGCAGAGATTGCTTACCGGAGTCGGTTAGATTCTCGAACCGGGGCATGAAATCCTTCATCGTCAGCCGCCCGCTATCGACGTTGTCCTCGAACGTCTTCTCCGCGCCTTGAAGTCGTACATCGCATATAATTAATAAAAACAATAATAATTATTGATTCAAAAGTCGACACACACTGATTCAAAAATCTTATTATTATTAATATTTTGATATTTTTATTAATATGTGTGAAAAAATAAAAATATTATTGATATTAAAAAATAAACGGGACGAGACGGGATTAAACGAGATCGTCTCGGTCCCGGTCCCGTTCCCGTCCCGACCTGTTGTAAAAATTTTGAAACGAAACGGGAAAGGACGGGATTGTCATTTTTAAAATTTATCTCGTCCCATCCCGCTAGTTTTCAGATGCAATCGAAACGGGATTTCGAGACGAAGTGTCCACCACTACTACCTATGCTATAAACATTTTTTTATTTTCATACTTGATCTTTAGAACAACACCAACCAGTATCTGATCTTTGAAAAAATTACAAATTACTACCTACTTTTGCCGAACTCCACGTGAGAAACATGTAATTTTATTTATTTGTAATTTTTTTAAAGATCGGGCATGAAAATAAAAAAGTGTTTATAGCTAATCTAGTAAATTAACATTATCCCAAATATTAATGTGACAATTTATTTACACCACCTCTCTAAATATTTTCTTAATTTTTTATAATTTAACTAAATTCCCCACAATAAAATACAATCATGAAACAACACAGTATTTTTCTTTTTAATTATTTCTTCATGTTGTTTTGACGATTGTTCACACACAATCTGTCAAAAAGCTCTCACCTCCCAGTCCCCTTATTCCATCTCAACAATAGAGTCATTTCCACCTGATGCCTCATACCCCACGGTAACTACCGGCCCTTAAAACTCCACCGCCACAATTGTCAAGTCACCGGAAATCTCTTTCACTCTCTCCTTTCATTCCAATTTCCATCTTCTAATCAAATATATACATACAAACTGAGTCGCACATCCGTAAATTTCTATATATACCTATAATTTCGATTCATAATCTTCAACGTTGATTAATTGATCAAACGGACAACATAATTATTTTCAAAAGTTTATGTAAGTTATCCCTTTAATTTGCTGCGTTTCAGCACCGATGACAATCCACGACACCTCTGAAATGCCGCCTGCTCCGCTCCGCTTTCCGATCCGTTGAATAGGATTCAAAATTCTACGATCAATAGGGCTCTATTTGCAGTGATCGATGCCGAATCAAAGCGCGGTTGTCAGTATTAATAATATCAACCACAACTAATTGAGATGAGGAATTAATGATATAGTTGGACTCGGCTCATTTTGCCGGGCTCAGTCTCAAGCCTGACCTTCATTTCAAAAATCCCGACTGGGCTTGGACCAAAAAAATCGAGTTTTGAGCTCAGTCTTGAAATTTTTTGGCCCGGCCCGATCCGCATTCAGCCTTAATAAATAACATATGATTCCTGTTCAAACAAATTAGAACGCAAGCATGATACAGTGGTAGGGATTGAGGGATCGTACAATCCACTTTTACACTGTACAATAACAAGTGCAATATCTCACCATTAATTTATTGCACTTGCTATTGTACAGTGCAAAAGTAATGCACCCCTCACCGAGTGGTAGAGACGGACAAAAAGAGGAGTCAACTCTCATGTTTTAAATAATACTCCAGGAGTGTAAATAAATTGAGTCTATTAAATTTGATTTAAAATTATATAAAATACTTCTAATTTGACAAATTAATTTTAAAAATAATAAATAATGAAATTTCATTGTTTAAAAACTAATTAAATAAAATTAAAGTCACTAAAATAAATTTAAATAATAATTTAATATTTTTATAGTAAATATAATATTTATATTGCAAAATTATAGTTACATAGATAAATATTGTGATTTTAAATTTTATATTCAAACAAAAATGTAAAAATATTTAATTTTAATATTATTAACTAAAAATTTAACTAAAAAATAAAAATTATATATTAACTAGAAGACCCAAAAAATTGAGAACATGTGGTGAATTCAAGCAAGTTATGATAATTGTGTGGTAGTAGCAACTTATTTATAATAAAAAAAATATAAATTATTTAATTTTAAACAAACATTAAGCATATTTGATTTTATTATTATAAATTAAATATGTTTTTTAGCATCGACAGTACTATAAATTCTACCGTTGGGGCTGGAGAAGACGATGAAAGTGCTGGTGGCATATATTTAAAATATTTGAACTATTCTTAAATAAATTTTAAATTATTTAAAATAAACTCAAAACATTTTAAAATGTTTTTAAATACTTTAAAAATATTCTTACGTAAATAATGATCATCGACATTTTTTACTCGGTGGGGTTCCACAGCACATGCTGCCTTCGTTAATATGTTCGACTTCAAGACCGACGAACCAAGAACCGAGCGATACGTCTTCATTCGCGAATTAATTCATCCTGATCAGTACGTTTACCCTTAACACATTAACGATGTAAGCAATAGTTACGTAAAAGATTTGACATTTTTCTAAAAAATGGTGAATTGCATTTTGAAAAATAAAATATCATTAAACAAAATCTCATGAAAAAATTATCGAGAAGTTAGTAATGAATTAACCAACGTACTTTTTCCTTTTCAAATAAATTGTCACATTTTGCTTCATTGAACATATTCTATAACTATTGCTTATGACCGTTTTATTAATTTTTAAATTACAGGTTTTTATACACAAAATAGTTAAATTTTATTTTAGTTATTTTTTCATAATTTTTGTAAATTGTTTATTATATGTATTGGACGGACAAAAAAAAGGTAATAGTAACTACTTGTGACTATTTCTTAGTGTCAGAGAGAGAGAGTATATTATAATATTTACAAATGTTTCATACAGAGCTAAAAATTTGTTGGCATTTAATTTTAGAGCTAAATATTAGGTTACGCATATTTATATATTTCAAAAGAGAAAATATTGAAAGACTTTATAATACAAGGAGGACAATTAATAAGGCCAAGGATATGCATTTTTGTTATTTCGTGCAATTCACGTGCAAATTGATATATTTCGAACAATGCACTTAGAACAAGTTTATTTAATTTAATAATACAAGGTTAAAATCATTTAACCCCACACCCGAAATATTAATGAATTTTTTTAAAATTTCAATATAATTAAAAAAACAGTATTCTGGCTCAAAATATTTATAAATAAATAAAAATTATTTTTCAAACAAATATCACATATTTTTATTAATTTATTTAAATTTAATTGTTTTATTAATTATGTAATTAAAATTAAAAAATTATTTTAATAAAAATAATTAAAATGATATTTGAAAAATAATAATATTTTTTTAATTTAAAAAATTTAAAAATGACAATTTTACTTATTAATATCATACAAAATTAAAATTAAATATTTTAAAATTTATAGTTAAAAGTGCAATTTAATTTCAAAAAATATTTTATTTTAATTTTTAAAATTGAAATTGATAATGTGATATTGTAATTTAAAGAAAAGTTCAATTTATTATTATATTTTTTAAATATTATTTTTGTTTCTATTATTAAAATAAATAAAATTATAAAATTTATAACATAATTTATTAATGTAATAATTAAAAAAATTGAACATAAAAATCATGTATGTGCTCGAAAAAACTACTGGAGGACAAGTCATCGTCGTTTTCAAAGCTCGTAGCGAAGTATAGCATGAGATTGAGTTCGAGATTCCAGAATCTTTCATGTCAATAAACTAGGGATTGCTTTGCTCTCTGTAAATCTATAGTTTTACCACATTATATATGTTCACAAGTTTTTCTAGCTGTTATATATACAATTAAGTTTTAACTCGATTATCATCAAACGAGTAACGTGTCGTGTCTAATCGATCGTACATACAACGAATAACTGTAAATAAAATTTAACATTAAAATGAACCAAGTAGGACTTGTTCATATACTACATTGAGCATAATTCCCATTCTGAGTTCTGAATAAACTTAACACCAATAAACATAACATAAAATTGTTAAAAAAATATGAAAATTTAAATAATTTTTTTTATATGTATAAATTAACAAAATTGAGAAATTTATAATTGTATTTGAATAACATCTAAATATTTTTTAATAGTAACATCATATTATATAGAGAAATTTTAAATTACACTAATTGTCCTAGCTTTGCATCATTGTACGAACACGGTTGAGATACAGAAATAGATCTCGACATTTAACAGCCTTAAAAAGTCAGGAACCGGACTGGATCTCTAGATTTTGGATCACCAAGTTTAAGAAAAAAACACGTCATTTGCGCCAAAGACTTCATTGTGGGTAACGAACTAAACTATAAGAGAGTCGGCCGTTAAAAAGAACCTCAATTTTATGAATAAGAATAATCTTGATTTTTTTTTAATAGCAATTAATTCAATTTTATAATTGCCCAAAAACACAGAAAAACAAATTAACTGGAAAACAAACCCAGAAGATGTCATCAGCTTACAGTTGTAGAAATGCAAGCCAGAGGCCGAAAATTACACCCACGAATCTCCCACCATCGAATCCAAACGCGCCATTACTATGGGCCGTCTGATCCGCCACATCTCCGATTGGGGCACTCGCCGGAGCCAACTTTTGCTTCTTCTTCGCCGGAGCTGGCGCCGGAGCCAGCTCTCCTTTGAACAGCTCCATAGGCATCAGAACCTTGTTCACTTCGTAAATCGCCAATGTCTGGCTATCGATCAGCGTGCGAACAACCTTTGCCGTCACGAGTTTGGTCTGGATCGTAACGTCGGATCCCTCGTTCTGCACCGTGAGATCGTACAGCTGGCTGCCGTCACTTGCCAAAGTGCTCGTCAGCCCGTTGCCGGATTTCAGTTCTTCCGGCGACTGGTGAATCGGAATCCCGTGGTACTCCAGCAGAGATTCCTTGCCGGAGTCAGTTAGATTCTCGAACAGGGGCATGAAGTCCTTCATCGCATCGTCGCTGGGGCAGAAAATCGTAAGCCCGCTCTCGACGTTGTCCTCGAACGTCTTCTCCGCTTCCGAATCGAGCAGCTTCTCGGCAAACGCCTTGCACCCGTGAGCAAGCATGAGCGACGTGATGTTGATCTGACTCGGAGCCGGAGCCTCCCCTTCGTGGGTGGTGGAGGGGAGGACGAGGAGAGAAATCAATAGGACCACCATGGAGATGGCCGCATGGCTGAGCTGCATTGTGGTGGTGAATACAGAGAAAGAGTTGGAAGTTAGTTAGTTAGTGTATATATATAAATGTAAATCAATAAGTTTGTAAAACAATTTTCCAAAACATAAAGAGAGGTTCCTTGGGTTTAAAGCAAGAAATTGTTGAGTGCTACTGTACTGCATCTCTTTTTCATCACGTGGATTAAGCATCACTTTCACTTCCATACCAGTGGGAAAAAAGGAACAGGTGCTTGAGATCTCACAGTAAAAGCATGAGGACCTATGGAGCTCTGCCTCTAAAAATCAAGATGCTTGTATCAAATCACACAGACAGATGCTGGTTCGAGATGTAACTTGTACGAGGTTTTCATTACTTTGTCGGCGGGTGGCTTCTCGGTCGGGTTGCAGTTTAAAATGGATTTCTGCCACACATCAAGATAGTTTATCATTGTGAATCCCCTGATCAAAATATTAATCCGTGTTCATAATTTTTATTGATCTAAAATACACAACAATTAGCCTTGAAAAATAAACAACTTGTTCGAATGATGATAAGTAGATTCCACATGAAGCTAGATTATAGTATTCAAAGATTGTTTTAGGGTTCGGAGAGATTATTACGTGAGAATTAATAGGATTTGAGCCTTAGACTGGCAAACAATTCTTTGTTTGATTTCTGGTATTTTATCAGTCACCCGACTAAGTCAGTATGTGATACAAAACGAGTCTCTTGGCTACAAGCCTTATTCCATGTATGAAAGAAGTGACATGGGAAGATGATTATGAGGAAGAGAACAAATGCATGGAACAACTTGTTAGAATGCGTATAATAGCCAAAAGATTAGAATGAAATACTATGTGGTACAAAACGAGTCTCTTGGCTACAAGCCTTATTCCATGTATGAGAGAAGTGACATGGGAAGATGATTATGAAGAAGAGAACGAATGCGTGAAATTAGATATGTGCAAATGGGAGAACCCTTACTATTTAAAAATAATAATACTACAGAGTATAAATTTTGGATTTTGGGAATTTCACGTACCTGTAGAAAATTTGCAAAGAAAGAGGCTTTCCAAAGTGAATGTTAGTTCAACCATTCCAAATCTACCAACTTCAGCACGAACGGTATTACCTGTTTTAACCACGATGGCTATTTGTAGTATAACTCAAATTGATTGCTTGTCCCTGTGTCAAGTCACTATATATAGGCTGCTGACAAGATTTATAACATCATTCAAAAATGGATTCTTTTTCGATTGTTCATATTTAGTCATCATCATGTTTCTGTTTCCACTTCCTTTTTAACCGATTCTACAAGATAACATGAACATTTATTCATCACAAAATGCATTCTTGGGATCACTAGCTCACCCATCAATGATTGAACTAAGGCTTCAATACAGTGAAAATAAAATTAAAAGAAAATAAAAAAAGCAAGTTTTCTAAAGGTAATTATAGAATGCCAATCAACTAAGTTCTAAAATCAAAATCTAAAGCAGGGACTGAGGCAAAGGCGAAACTGCTATTATACCTCATTGGTAATTTCAGAGTTTCCTCATTGATATTTGATACTACAACTTATTATCACATAAATAAGTGAGATCGGAACCACATCACTTCTCTCACTTCCCAAACTAGAGAAGCTTTCGGGATTTTATCCGCATAACATAGTAAGTTTATTCGCCAATCATGAAATCATATGATATCACAACTCATGAATGCAAGACTTCTTCAAATACCACATTCCGACCCACATTCACATACGCAAAGGCAATAAGAGGACAATCGATAACAAGAAACACTGAGTGCCATATTTCATCAACACCAACTGTTATAGATTTCCGTAAAACACAACAAGGTACTAGAGATGAATACAACAGCTTATCACCGTAAATGAAATCACCTGATAAAAAGAATGATCCGTGTTTATCGATCTAAAATACACCAACATTAGATTTTACATGACCTGCCTATCAGCAGCCTCGGCAACGAGGGGCAATCTCGGAAGTTGGCCCAGCAAGCAAGAAGAGGAGCCGTAGACCAAGCACACCAAGAGGAACAGGAACACTGTGCTGTCGAAGCTCATCATCAGATCCAAGCCCACTCCGTCCCTCGGATTGAAACCCCTCTCCAAGAGGTCGGGAAATATGAGGAGCACGTCGAGGACTATGGCCTGCATCGTATTGAACCTCACGTAGCGGCTAAAATTAGGGTTCCTCACGACGACGAAGTAGAGGGTGAGAAACACCAGGAGCCCGTTGAAGGGGAAGCTCTTGAAGACCTTGATGGCGGGGAACAGGGGTTGGATTAGGGTTTGAACGGGAGAGAACTGGGTGATCAAGTATTTGCCGTACTGAACGCCGTCGAAGAAAGGGTAGAAGTAGGTGATGGCTGAGATCAATCGGTCCGGAGCGTCGGCGGAGTCGTCGCCCTTGGATTTGGCGGTGGTGGTGAGGGACTTTCTGGTAATTATTTGCTTTGTTGAGGGCAGAGATGGGAAGTGTGCGAATTTAGGGTTGGGGGCTGAGAACGAGTGAAGGGGCGGAGGTTTGGTGTTGGGTAAAATTGAAGGGGATGATAAGAGGTAGCTCATCGCCATCCGAGAGTCAGAGGGAGATGGCCGAGAAAATCTTGATTGGAAGGGATGAGGTAGGAGAAGAAGAGTAGTTTTTTAGCGCTATCTCAACTTGGTTCTAAATATTTTAAAAATTACTGTCAATTAAATCCATTTTCGCTCAACAATAAAATTGCAAAGTGTCAAATTCAATTTGAGATTTCGCCTAATTTTTGTACTCAGTTAAGTATTTCAAAATTATTTAAAAGGCCAACTCATAAATTTAAATTTATAAGAAAATCAAATTAAAAAAAAAAAGTAAAATTCAATTTATGATTTGACATTTAAACAAAATTTTGGAAACTTTTGGATTAAGATTAATTTTTCATGTTTGTTTATAAATAAATAACTAAGTTTTGGCTAATTATAAAAAAAAATGTGAAGTAACTCTTTTAACTTTTTGAATTTATCTAAAAACTATTTTTTTCTAGATTTTACGCAATTCAAAAAGTATTCTCAAATTAAAAACATGTGAGAACCCCATTTTAAACAAGATGAAAAATATATTACTTTTTTCATGAAATTAAATAGATGTGGAGTTATTCATAATAAATAGTAAAAAATATATAATAATAAAAAAAATTACATGAGTAGTTAAGTAACACATATTCTAAAATGAAGTGACAAGATTTTGCAAGCATTATAACTAAGCATTGTAATACAATTTTAATTGAGAGAATTTCCTGAAGTGAAGTTATGGTAGGCTTACACTAATTAGTATATCTAGGTTCTAGATATATTTATAAGTATAATTTGTTATATTTATTAATAAAAAAAATAAAATGTAATTAATCTAATAATTATAAATTATATTCTAAACTTTAAAAAATATCATATTTTAAAATAATATATATATATATATTATTTTTAAATATACAATTTTTTATTAGAATATTCATTCAAATATATACGAGTATATTTTTTTAAAGTATGTTATCATTCATTAAATATGTAAAACACAATGTGAAATAAGTATATATTCTTCACATTGTTTAATGTGTAATTTAACGGTTAGAAATTGCACCGCTTATTACTAGTGCATTTTTCCAATGAACGCTTTAATCCCTTGATTTGATGCTCTTGACTCTTCATCTAAGGAGACATATTGACTTGTGTTGGTTTATAATTCGTTCGAGTTTGTCGAAGAATAAACTTAAACTATCACTTTTTTTTTACTCACTTCATAGTATATATGGTGGAGGTTGTGATGCTAAGTTGTGGAAGGCTATGTTGTGAAACTGAATGTAGACTTTGAATCAGGAGAACGTACTCCTAAAGAAAGTAGCCTCGAGAGAACGTAGACTTTGAACCAGTAGAACTGTGTACGAGTTCGATAACCAGGAGAAAGACTTCGAACTATATATGCTGAACGGAGCTATGTCCTGGAGTACCTTAATAGGAGGTTAAGTCCTTAGTAGAGGAACTAAGATAACAATGTTTTAGTGTGTAGTTCGCTCTCGTTCGACGTAGAGTTTCTTACTCTATTGAACTAGTTTGAATTATACACTGTGTTTTGGTTAAACATCGTATTTAAGTGTTTGTTGTATTGTGTATGTTGAATTATTCTAAGTCTACTAGAACTTGGAAGAGCTGACTATATACACAATCTGAAAAACACTCCACTACAAAGATGCCACCAAAACATTGCAACGTGTGTTTTGAGGTGCACTCCCCTTCGGACTGTGCCATGGTCTGTCTTGTACTATATGCTACAGGAAATGCAATATCGTTCGTTTCTGCCCTTATTTGAACTACATCCCGAAAACAAGAACCCT
Organism: Euphrasia confusa; assembly: GCA_954870475.1. Taxonomy (NCBI): domain Eukaryota; kingdom Viridiplantae; phylum Streptophyta; class Magnoliopsida; order Lamiales; family Orobanchaceae; genus Euphrasia; species Euphrasia confusa. The sequence goes on from OX940967.1 coordinate 27,895,076, forward strand.
GCTGCTATGCTTGAAGCGAAAATGAAATTCGGATTTTTGTAACTTATTATCTAATTAAGCTTAAATATATTGATCTATGTTTGGAATTTTTTTATTTAAAAAAAAGTTGAATGTGTAACTATTTGCTATATATGGAAAAAGAAAAACACCAATCGGTTGAGATAATTGAATTAAAATCTTCAGTTGGGGTGTGATCCACCTGAGTTCATACACATTTCTACCAAATTACAAATTGCTCTAAATGTATCACTTACATGCCTATATATATCTTATCTTCGACAAGGTAATTACTTCATTGACGCCATTTCTTTTATCCTGAATGGAGTTGCAAAATAGAGTTGGAATGTGCTCTACTTCAAGTATGAACTACTAAAGCAATTAAAAGTTTCCAGAAAATTTTCAAATTTACTCATCAAGAATCTCGAACAAATTCTATTCAAACCCTTCATATAATTAATTCAAGGCAAAAGAAAAGGCTCGTATATTTCGTGCCGTTTAGAGGACGAAATTCAAATATTTCCTGTCATTATGAACAAATTCACAATTTATGCACCTTTCTTTTCAATTTTTTTTGAATTAATGAGTGATATTTTGATCTATATCATCAAAAATCATCACAATGAATAAAATACATATAATTGGATCACTAATCTTTAATCTAATTGTAAATTTATATTTTCGATCAACTATTTCTAATATTGCAATAGTAAAAATTACATGAATATCTTTATATGCTTTTTAAATTGAACGTTATCAAATGATAATTTTCAAATAAAATCATTTAATTTAATATAATATATATTAACATCAACAATAATCATTTCAATTAAGATCAATTAGATCAATTTTTAATAATATTTATTTTACTCATTAAGATGATTATTGTTAATTATAAACCAAAATATCACTAATTAGTTTAACAAAATTGAAAAAACACATGCTGAAATTGTTAATTTGTTCATAATGGCACAAAAAGATCTATTTTGCTATTTTATTTTTATTTTTATTTTTAATTTTATTGTATAATTGAAAAGATATGGAGCTATAATTGAATATTGTATTCTCTTGTCTATTCCTCACACATTTTTATTTTGCGGAGGGAACGTTCATTAATCCATAGCCCAACCCTCTAAGCTCTAACCCAGTACAGCCCAAACAAACCTCCTCCTCCTCTATAAATTGAGACGAAACATATTGTTCCTTTCTCGATCAGTTCCAGCAGCCAAAACCATGCCTTCAACCCAACCTTATTCCAGAGGTATGCCACCTTCCTTCTTCCAAATCTGTTATGCGACTTTTGGGATCTGAATCAACTTTTAGCCTTTGAATTTTATTCTTCAATTATTTCGTATATATATATATGTGCGTGTGTGTGTGTGTTTGGTGGTGGTGCTGTTGATGATGTTGTTCTTATTGCGACTTTTACATAATCCAATATTTTATTGATTTTGTTCACAGTTACTATCCAATTGATAAATCCATGTCAAAACTTTCTGAATGCCGACGGTACGTTTGGTTTTAATTATTATTTAGGGTTCTTGTGTGTATATTTTTTTTATAAAGTTGTGGTTTTTTTTTGAACAATTCATGCAATTTATCTTGTTCACAGATGCATATCAACCTTATCGTGAAATAAACTATTCAGAAGATTTAAAAGATTCAGAAGAATCAGACGAATCAGAGGAAGAAGATGGAGATTTCCAAGGTGTTTCTTTCTATAAAGTTCTTGTTTTTACAACAATATAATAAACCTTCCCATAATTAATATCCATCTCATAGAAACTGATTGATGAGTTTATTTTGTACCATGAAACATATATGTGCAGAAGACCATTCTTTCTTGGATGAGTTCATTGACACTACTGCAGTTGATTCACACGACCGCTCGTGCTTTGACGATTTTGACTCTATTGCTAACGAGGAACGTTATGATGCTTCACTTTGGAAACCCGATCCCACTACAAAGCTTCCACCAAAAGATTGCTTGGGGTGTTTTGAGGTGCACTCCCCTTCGGAAATGTGCCATGGTCATTCCTGTACTTTATGTTACAGCAAATGCCATATCATACGTTTCTGCCCTTACAAGAAGCACATCCCAAAAGGGTATACGGATTTCGACCATAAATTTTATGAAGTCCGTTGTAAGTGTGGCTCTCCAGATTTCGATACTGTCGAGTGGGTTTGCCGTAGTGATTGTGGTCGTGTGGATAAAGCAAAGCTTTGGCGCAAGGTGTGTATGCTTTGTTCTTTTGCTGAGGAACATGACCACAGCACCCACGAATGCCCCACGATCAAGGACGACCCTGCTGCTTTGGCTGAACTGAAAAGGAAATTGGGCTTTAAGTGAATATAATGCCCTGTCCCCATAGCTGTTCTCATTTTTAGGATTTGGGTATTGAAACTTATTATCTAAGCTTAAAAATATCAATGCATATTTGGAATTTTTAGTTATTTTGCAAGATTGATTTGGTTTCCATTTTTATCTTTTCTTTAGAATCACAAAAATGCTTACTGGAATAAAGTACTCTATAACATAATATAGCTGTTTATAATATGTGATGAAAATTTGAATAAAATTATCAAAACAGAAGATCAAAATTCAATATTTAATCACAAAATTTTATATGCAATCCCAAACATTGATGAATTGTCAAATAAAAATTATCAAAAGATCACCCACAAAACTCTTTGTCACCACCTCAAATTTCGACTGAAGCCTTGATCGACTGCCCTCGATTGTGTGCCGTCGGAGAAGACGAAGTTTGTCCTTGATTATGCGCCTTTGCTGAAGATTGTACCATTCGTTCGCCAAGAACACTATGATATAGTCGTCACTGTGCACCCAAGCAATGTAATCGCCGCCTTTTATCTGAATTTCGAGATTTGGTTTAATTTCGAGATGTGTGTGTGTGTGTTCGGATCTGAAAGTTGTTGTTCTTGTTCTTGTTGTTGCTGCGACTGCTATATAATCTATGTTATTGATTTTGTTCACAGTTACTACGAATTGATAAATCCATAGTATATAAAATTATGTTATTGATTTTCTCCACAATTACTACCGAATTGATAAATCCATCTCAAAACTTTCCGAATGCTATGTTTTGTTTTAAGTAGTACTCCGTATTATTTAGGGTTCTTGTGTGTGTATTTCTTTTTATAAACTTGTTTTTTTTTTTTGTATAATTCATGTAATTTATCTTTGTTCACAGATACATATTTCTTCCTCATATTAATGATGAAGAAGAATCAGACGAACAAGATAGAGATCTTCAATTCAAGGTGTTACTTTCTTATATAAAGTTATTCTTCTTGTTTCATGTTTTGTTAGTTGAAATATTACTAGTGTATATAAACCATGAAACATATAAGTGCAGACGATTCTTCCTTGGATCATGAGTCCATTGTCACTACTACAGTTGATCCACACGACAAAGCTTTTGAATCTTCTTCTAAGTTGATACCAAAACATTGCGATGGGACTCTCTCCTTCTGAACTGTGCCATGGTATGTCTTGTATTGTATGCTACAGCAAATGTCATGTCGTAGGTTCCTGCCCTTACAAGAAGTACATCCCAAAAGGTTTTGCGGATTTTGACCATAAATTTTATGAAGTCCGTTGTAAGTGTGGCTTCCCACATTTCGATACTATCAAGTGGATTTGCCGATATTGCCGTCGTGTGGATGAAGCAAAGCTTTGGCAGAAGTCGTGTATAATTTGTTTTACTGAGAAAAAACATGACCACAACTTCTACGAATGCCCCAAGAAAAATGACCCTACTGCTTTGCTTGAAGCAAAAATGTACTCTATTACGGATTTGGGTAAGCTTGAGTTTATTGTTTGCTTCTATTAATAAATCAAACTGGATTTGATTATTGCAAGTTCAACTTATTATCTTAGCTATTTTATTGCTTGCTTCTATTAATAAATAAAACTGGATTTGGGTAGCTTAACTATTACCTAAGCTTAATTAAAATTTAAATATATTAATTTGTACAAAAATAATACAATAATTACAAGAATAGCAAGCACTACTACAAAATACCCTCTATAGTAACGTTTTTTAGTGACACTTAGTATTAAGCGTCACTTTATTATGTTGGATTTTGCCATATTTCGGTGAAAGCAGCTGTACTTCTTTAATTAGTCTAAGGTTCAAGTCCTTGCAACAGTTAATATTTTATGTAGTGTATTAACCGCAAGTAAATGGTCGATCCCCGTGTTTGCCCTAGCGGCTTCAAAAATTCTTGCTCAAATTCTCAATTGGTGAAAAAATTATACCCAAAATTTTCCTCAAATCTCGATTTCTCAATTCTTCCTTCAATCTTGATCAATCACATAGCTCTCTACCGAACATCTTTATAGTTATCAATGACTTGAGAATACATAACATTTGGACCTATATCTCGTTGACTCCTCAATTGTTGCATTTTTTTCCTATTACAAAATTAAAACAATATAATTATGAAAAGGCAATGGTATAAGAATAACACAATAAATGAGTGCAATGAAGTGAAATATACACAAACATCACTTTTTACTCTTCCATGCACCAATATTCTACAAAGACATCCATTGGCCTTTGGTCCACCCTCTCATAATGAGTATTGTTTCCTACTGTGTATCATAGTATTACATAATTCATAAAAAATGGTAAAAAAAACACACATGTACTAAATTGACTAAAGATTAATGTTTAATCATACCTTGAGAATTAACATGTTCTTCACGGACATTGTCATCAATATTTTTATCTATGTTTCACTTGGGCTTTTCTCAATAACATCTTTTGAAAAATGTGATAATATCCTCCAGTCATTATTCATTTGGGCTTTTTTCGTTTTATAGAAATTGCTTGAAGAACACTTGGCGATAGTTTTCCTTTTTTCCATTTTCTAAAATAAAATTTTGGTTAAGAATAATAATAATATAATTAAATATAAACATAGATAAAACCATCTTTAAAAAAATTAATTAATTAGAAGATGTATCACATGTAGTTTTACACTTAGAAAAGCGATCATGAAGTAACTTCATCATGAGATCAGTAGCACACTACCAGCAAAAAAATTATCTACAACCACATTGATTGAAAGCGACCCACCATGAAAGACTCAATTACTTAGTACTACGTACTGTATATTTTATTTAAGAATGACAATACATCTATTTATCTTCATACTACCCCCAACCAAAAACTAAATGACATACACAAATATCCAATAAAGCTTCGATGCATAAATCCCATTCCGCTTCCCTTCTTGGGTAAAGTAGGCCAGACGATTACTATTCAAATATAGAATCTCTCAGCTTCTTAATTATATAAAAAAAAATTATGTGTGTTCCTAAGCAAAGCATATATAAATAATGATTACTACTAGTAAGTAAATAATGTATAAATAAACAAACTATTTTATTATCACCTGTCGATGAAAGAGAGATGAAGTAGATGTGGGTGGAAAAAATATCACCGTGAGCGAAAACATCCGAAACAAATACGGTAAATCATGAGTTGAACTCGAAACACGAAAAGAGAAATAGAATAAGCATTGTGCATAGAAGACCTTGACAATGTAGGTGGCATTGATCTCGAATCCGTTACTGGAAACCGACGAATAGAAAAGCCTGCTGCACTGGTCTAAACGTCGGCTCTCCCCTATGTACTCCAATAACCTCTCCCTATAAACCACATAAAAACTCAATCCCTAATCATCGAAACCAACAAAAAAATTCAAGAAAGACGGAAACTTTACTCGATTTGAAGTAGGACTTTCTGCAAATACACAGTAATTACTATGTTGACACAAAAGGTTTTGCGGATTTCGACCATATAAATTTTATGAAGCTCGTTGTAAGTGTGGTTTTCCATTTTTCGATACTGTCAAGTGGGCTTGCCGTGATTGCGGTCATGTGGATGAAGCAAAGCATTGGCTCAAGTTGTGTATGATTTGTTTTGTTGGGAAACATGACCACAACTCCTACGAATGCCCCCAAGAACAAGAAACCTGCTGCTTTGCTAGAAGCGAAAATGAATTTCAGATTTTTGTAACTTATTATCTAAGCTTAAAAACACCGATCCGTATTTGGAATTTTTAGTTACTCTGCAAGATTATGTTTACTTGTAACGACATAATATAAGCTTAGTTAAGTACTAATAGTACTATTTAAAAAAAAAGTTGAATTAGAATGTGTAACTATTTGCTATGGAAAAAGAAAAACACCAATCACTTGAGATAATTGAATTAAAATCTTCATTTGGGGTGTCATCCACCAGAGTTCATACACATTTCTACCCAATTACAAATTGCTCTAAATGGATCACTTACATGCCTATGTATCTTGGGTAGAAGAAGTGTATCATCCAAGCACGCCCAAACTCATAAGATATATCGCATAATAAAGCAGCTGTTAGGCCTCGATGCAATCAATCTTATCGTCAACAAGGACCTCCTTAATTACTTCATTGACGCCATTTCCTTTATCCTGAATGGAGTTGCAAAATTGAACCAAAGAGTCGTTTAAAAGCAGGAAAAACTTAGAGAAAATAAGTGACTCGTAGGTAATACGGCTTATAACCTTTATTCCGATGGCAATTGCTGTTTTCAGTTGGACCAGCTCGCCTAATTTTAATGAACCTTCCTTTTTATCTTTTAAAAAGATGAGTGGCACATTCCTTGAAGCAGCCAATGCTGGCAAATGTTTTGTCAGCCATCGAGGATTGCAGTCAGATATTAATATTGCCTACACTCAAATAAGTTCAGTTGGAAAAATAAATTTATCAGACTCTTAACAGAGATAAAGTGAAACTATTAAGAAGATAAAGTGCCCCTAATATGTACTAGTATTTCATTAAGGCAATTTGACTCAAAGAAAATAAACAAAAACGTAACTAACTGAAGATTATGTATATGTGATGGAGGGCCATCAATATGTGTAAGGTAAACATCGGTGTCTTAGTTGGATAGAGATTGGAAGATCAGAAATAAAGTTAGAATGTGTGCTACTTCAAGTATGAACTACTACAGCAAAAGAAATACTACTGATATTGGTAAACGAATACTACCTCAAGAAATACTATCCAAATCTTTATCAAATTCAAGGCAAAAGAAAAGGCTCATTTATATCCAGGTTTTGCTAAACAATATCCAAGACAAGACATACATGATTGATAACACCTGAACAAAATACATAAACACAAGACTCTCTCGGAGCAATAAAAAACGAAGTGTCAATCATTAAGGCAGACCCAAAAGTGATGCATTTTCCGAAAACTGATTGATTAACCTTTATCCGGTACAGTTTTCACCTTTGAGCCTAATACCCTCCTGCAGAAGTTAAAAGAGACGTCTTCAACTTGTACCTAAAACATGACTAAAGCTTCCCATATAATCATAACATTCATCTATTTCCAAGAGACCTCTGGTGAATGAAACATATATTTGAACGGATATTTTAACCAGAGGGCACGACGACATAACTAATACGAGGAAATAATCACCTCCAATAGTAATTCATTGCAATATATTATCATTTTGTATAACCGCAAAATCCTAGAAATCACAAACAAAAGTAGCTGCAAACAAACCTGAAGGTACACACAAGGGGATATAGTCGAAGGCGTTTCAGCACTCCCGTTATTCGGGGGCATCCGCTCAAGCGCTCTTGTGACTTCGTTGACTCCGACTGCAAATTGTTGCTGAAAAAATTCCAACAGTAGTGTGGATTTACTTCAATTTTCATGTCTAGAAAAAATGACAAGAACAACAAAACGAATACAACAGAGGGAAAACCTTGATCCAAAACTTTAGAGGAAAAGCTGAATCAACAGATCTTGACGATTCAATCTCCCTGCTCCAACCAGTTCAATACAGGAATTTAAAAACAAAAATTGGACAGAACCAGAAGCAACGCACAACTATTTATCGACAGCGGTAACTACTCGGCACCTTCGAATCGATTTGAGGAAACGAGTGAGGGTTTCTCCTTCGAAGCAACTGCATACGAATTCTTCAGTTAGCAACCATCAACTGATTTTAACGTCGAAATTAATAAGGGGGTTTTATTCGAGTACCGTTGGAATTGAGACGAGGGGTCGTGACTAGGGTTTGACACGGCCCCGGCGGCCGCGCCACTTTTGATTTTGCCTCGCATGGAGTTGCCACCGGCGCCGGCGCAATATGAAATTAACCTGCTTTTGCCTTTGATTTTTTTTATGCTTCCAGTTTAAAACAATGTGTTCGACTTCAATTCCATTTTTTCATTATTAATTAATTAATTAATTAATCACATAATCATTAATGAAATATAAAATTTTAAAATATTAATTAATTCATCAATTCATCACATAATTACTAATTAAATATTAATAATCTTTTTAAATTTATATTTTTAATAATAATTTTTATTTTAAGAGTTAATTTAACCCCACAAATTAATGTAAGAGCACTATCTTAATTTCATATAGGCATTAACATGTTTTATTATTTTGATTTTTTTTCTTCATTTTGTGAGTTATAATAATTTTAGTGAACACAATTCATTTTTGTGTGAATTAAAATAGTGCTCACTTAGTGTAGCACAACAAAAAAACTAACTCGTGCATAATTTTCAATGATTGCTCATAAATTAGCACGTTAAGTTTAAATTTTTTATTAAAAGATATCAAGAACGAATAATATGATTTATATCATATTCAAATTATTTAGAATCTTTACTATTAAATTGATTAATTTTTATAATAAAAAATCAAAACATATTGAAAAGTAAATTACATTTTCAGTAATAAAAATAAAATTTATAAATTACTACAATTTTGTTCACTTGACCTTCTGTTACTAATTAATTAAAATAAAGTCAACATTTTTAATTAAAACTATAAGATGATTTTAAAATTTATTATTTAATATTTTTTTTATAAATTATAAATCTCATAATTTTTTAAGATTTAATGTAATCTTATGCTTAAATTTGGTTTTACTCTCCACATGGAGTATGAGTTTTATTTTTCACGAAAATAATGTTTCCTCTCCGAATCCAACTCCCTTCAATTATTATTAATAAATTAAAAAAGAAATAGGAAAAGAATAACAAAAAGAAGTTCTCTCATTTATATTTATAGATACAAGAATAACTTCATCCTCACTGTAAATTTTCTTTCCCCTCCACACACAATTTCTCCGCGATCACCAATCTCCTTGAAAAACCCTTTCTTTGAAAACCCTAGAAAATCACGATCTTGATATCCTGTAGATAAGCACAATCAGTCTCCTTCTCCCATTCAAATTCACAATTTCGTTGTCGATTTTCATCAAATATCCACCGTCCTATTCCCCCTAATCCGATTACTTACTTTACTTCTCTGAAACCCTTCGTTGTTCCTATATAGAGGTTGATCGATTCGGGGAATTCTTGAATCGGTCGATTCATTACTTGACTGTCGATTATCGTTTTCCGAATCGGTTGATGATCTCATTCGTTTGATCTTGAAAATATGAAGTTGAAGCGGAGGAGGGCACTTGAAGTGGTAAGTGGAATTAATGTTTATTGTTTTTGAATTTAACCGGGAGAGATACTTTTAGGGTTGATTAAATTGGGGCTCCTTTTATTTTCGGCAATTTGGTGATGTATCAAAAACAGTTTCTATTTCGTTTGTCATAAATTGTGTGATTACCTGATTCGCTTCGATCGGCGAGGAAACATGCCAATGAGCACAAGTTGTGTGTATATGCAGAGACATCCGCCTCTTTTTGGTGGGCGGATGAGTAGACAACATACATCAATATTAGGAGTATTATGTTTTGAGTAAAACCCAAGTGTAGAAGAGTTCAAAATTAATGATAGCCACATTATTTGGAAAGTTAATGTGCAATTGAGTTCGAGACCACTATGTGTTAACAATCTTGTGAAAGTGTTTTGTGTAAATTCTGAATTTTCGACTTGAATGGATTCTTCAATTATCTAATTTAAGAAGTTTATTGTGATTTATTTATTTATTCTTGCTTTATTGGTATGGATGATGATCTTTTGATGGAAAATATGAAGAAAAGTTATTGTATTCTTTTTGTACAGATGTATTTATCTACTTAATTGATAATACAACCGCTTTACTATGCGAACAAGCTTGGACTGTTATTGTACGGATAATCTGTGCATTGGAGTTACAAATTCTTTGTAATCAGTTCACTGTGTTTACATGGAAAGTATTTTAGGAATAGAGCAACTGGTAGATTTATTTTGTTTCATCCTGTTTAAATTTTCTCTTCTTCCTCATTCTATAATCTATAATGGATATTTCTTCTTCTTGTAGCCTGTGAAGATCAAATCCTTCATCAACCAAGTAACTTCTACCCCACTAGAGAATATAGAAGAACCACTGAGAAGTTTTTATTGGGAGTTTGATAAGGTGAATTCAAAAACTCCTGCAACGGTACATTTTTATTTCCACACTTCTTGACTAATCTGATTTTATTTAAATGCAGGGTGACTTTCATCATTGGGTCGATTTGTTTAACCATTTTGACTCCTTTTTTGAGAAATACATCAAACCAAGGAAGGATTTGCAGCTAGAGGAAAACTTTTTGGAATCAGATCCACCCTTCCCAAGGGATGCTGTTCTGCAGATTCTTAGGGTCATTAGAGTAATATTGGAGAACTGCACTAATAAGCATTTCTACAGTTCTTATGAGGTATGTATTATCTCACTGCTTTGAATATATGGGATTATTAGATGAAGTTTTTTGTTTTTCCTTGAGAAAACTTTTGATCTTTGATTAAAGTTCCATGAGTGGTGTGGGGTGAACAAGTTTCCCTTTTCCAAACTTTGGGTATGTTTAAATACAATTAAATTAGTTATTTTATTTGCTTTAGAACTGCTGATTTTAGTTTTCATGTTTTCATTCTCATTGGAAAGTTGGTTGTTGCTTATGATATATGGACAAGGCTGAGGCAACACAATCATAACTGCCTGCCTTGGTATTGTCACGGAACCTGGTAGATGTTGATATTCTCACTCATGAGAGTTAATGATTTACTGCACTTACTGTTGAAACATATTTAAATGGAGAATGGTATAATTTTTTGAAGACAGAATGGATTTTTGATGTGATGTGGGATAGAATTAAAATATCAAGTCTCTTTGTGGACTTTTAGTCAGAATACTTTTAGGGGCAATTATATTTCTGATGTATCAAGAATTGGCACTATATGCAATGTAATCCGAATCTGTAATCAGTTTTAGGGACATCTCACCCTTTATTTTGTTATACAAAGTATTTGTTTCTTATAAATAATTGGAAAATGCAAAATTTTATTTTTGAAATCCTTGTGCACCCACAGATATAGAATTGTATGTATATATATATATATATATATATATATATATATATATATATATATATATATATATATATATATATATATATATATATATATATATATATATATATATATATATATATATATATATATATAAGTTACACGTGTCCTAAGCTAGGTATGCTTATTGTGGCTTCATTGGTATTGATGAGTTCTTGAAATGGTTGAATAAATTTCATGGCGAAGAAGAATAATGCCCGTGTTGTGTTTCTTAAAGAGGAGGGAAAAATTATTTGCTATTTGTTGAAGCATGGAAATTTTACTTTCCGTAATTCTAAAGGAAAACACTCCATAAAAAATAAAGTTATTCTCAGTGACAACTGAGTATATTTCCCTTGCATATTCCGCATTATATTCTTTTTTGCATCTTTTTTTTCTCTCATTGTGTTACTGGATCTTTTTCCTAATGAAATAAAGTGATATATTGTTTAGAATTTTCACATCTGTGGTTTTCAATATGTTTCATTTTGTATTGATGTCGTGTTTTTTTGAACTCTATTGTTGGTGCAGCATCACTTGTCATCTCTGCTTGCTTCCACTGATGCGGATGTTGTGGAAGCTTGTCTACAGACTTTGGCTGCGTTTTTGAAGAAATCCATTGGAAAATACATTATCAGAGATTCTTCTCTGAATTCAAGATTATTTTCTTTTGCCCAAGGCTGGGGGGGTAAAGAAGAAGGTCTTGGATTGGTTTCATGCGCTTTACAAACTGGAATTGACCCAATTGCTTTTGAGTTGGGTAGCACTCTGCATTTTGAATTTTATGCTGTGAATGAATCTTCGAATGAAACCACTACAACAGATCAGTCAACACGGGGTTTACAAACTATACATATGCCTGATGTGAATTCAAGAAATGAGTCTGACCTTGAACTTCTGAATCAGTTAGTTGTAGAAAACAAAGTACCTTATAATCTGAGATTTTTTCTTTTGACAAGATTGCGCTTTGCTAGGGCCTTTAGCTCCCTTGAAGCCCGGCAGCAGTATACTTGTATCCGCCTATATGCTTTCGTAGTTCTTGTCCAAGCATGTAGTGACACTGATGATTTGGTTTCCTTCTTCAATGCTGAGCCAGAGTTCATCAATGAATTGGTTACAATGTTAAGCGTTGAAGATGCAGTTCCTGAAAAAATTCGAATTTTAAGTCTTCTTTCCTTGGTTGCCCTTTGTCAAGATAGGTCACGTCAACCTAATGTATTGAATGCGGTAACATCTGGGGGGCACCGTGGTATTCTATCTAGTCTTATGCAGAAAGTAATTGGCTCTGTTGTTAACAATTCATCAAAGTGGTCTGTTATTTTCGCAGAGGCTCTGTTATCTCTTGTTACGGTTTTGGTGTCTTCATCATCAGGTTGCTCAGCCATGCGTGAAGCGGGTTTTATCCCTACTCTTCTACCTCTATTGAAAGATACAGATCCTCAGCACTTGCATTTGGTTAGTACAGCTGTACATGTTCTGGAAGCCTTTATGGATTACAGCAATCCGGCGGCTGCTCTTTTCCGGGACTTGGGTGGTTTGGATGATACAATATCACGTTTAATGGTAGAAGTTTCTCATGTTGAAAATGGTTCGAAACAGCAGAGTACATCCGGTGACCTTGACAGTTCAGAGTGTGGTGGTTCTCAAGTAGGTTCAACTTCTACTGCTGGGATGGATAGTATGCAGCCTCTGTACTCTGAAGCATTGGTTTCATATCACCGTCGGTTATTGATGAAAGCCCTACTGCGTGCTATATCACTGGGAACTTATGCTCCTGGGACAACGGCTAGTATGTATGGTACAGAAGAAAGCTTGTTGCCACGCTGCTTGTGTATAATATTTAAAAGGGCAAAAGATTTTGGTGGGGGGGTGTTCTCACTTGCAGCTACTGTGATGAGTGATCTAATCCACAAAGACCCTACCTGCTTTTCTATCCTAGAAGCAGCAGGTCTTCCTTCTGCCTTTATGGAAGCTATAATGGATGGTGTTCTTTGCTCTGCAGAGGCTATTACTTGCATACCTCAGTGTCTTGATGCCTTGTGCCTGAACAACAATGGCCTTCAGGCTGTGAAAGAACGTAATGCTTTGAGATGCTTTGTAAAAGTTTTTACTTCTAAACAGTACCTGCGAGCCCTTGCTGCCGATACTTCAGGTTCCTTGTCCAGTGGTCTGGATGAACTAATGCGCCATGCTTCATCATTGCGTGGAGCAGGAGTTGAGATGCTTATAGAAATACTGACCAATATTGCAAAAATTGGATCTGTTGTTGAATCAGCTCCTGTGTCCACAGATTCTCCTAGCTGCTCTCAACCTGTTCCTATGGAAACTGAGTCTGAGAATAAGGATGTGGTCTTGGCAGATGATAAAAATTCATCCATACATGTGAGTAGTGATAAACCAACCGATGTAGTCCCGGATGCGTCATCAACAAATGTCGAATCATTTTTGCCTGATTGTATAGTCAATGTTTCTCGTCTTCTTGAAACTATTCTTCAGAATTCTGACACTTGCCGTATTTTTATTGAGAAGAAGGGAATAGAGTGTGTTTTGCAATTGTTCTCTTTGCCTCTCATGCCTCTTTCAGTATCTCTTGGTCAAAGTATAGCTATTGCATTTAAGAATTTCTCCCCTCAGCATTCTGCTTCTCTTGGCCGTGCAGTTTGTTTATGTCTGAGAGAGCATTTGAAGTCAGCAGAGGAACATTTGACTTCAATTAAGGGATGCCAACTTACTCAGGTGGAATTTTCTGAGAGAGTAAAGATATTGAGGTGCCTCTCTACATTGGAAGGAATCCTGTCCCTTTCTAATTCTTTGTTAAAAGGGGCCACAACCATCATCCCTGAATTGGGTTCTGCAGATGCGGATGTGTTGAAAGATCTTGGGAAGGCTTACAGGGAAATTCTATGGCAAGTATCTTTGTTTTGTGAGTTGAAGGTTGATGAGAAGCGAAATGTTGAATCGGAACCTGAAAATGCAGAAACAGGTACATCTCTGGTGGCTGGAAGGGAGAGTGATGATGATGGCAATATTCCATCTATTAGACATATGAATCCTCTGTCAATCAGGAGTAATTCTCACCCTCAGTGGGGGGTTGAACGTGACTTCTTAACTGTGGTTCGTTCAAGTGAAGCTTTCAGTCGCCGCAATCGGCATAGTTTGGCTGGAATTCATGGCAACAGGAATGGACGGCAGTTGGAAGCTTTACAAATTGATTCTGAAGCTGGAGGTAGTAGTTCCGAGACTCCTATCATTGGGATAAAGAAAAAAAGTCCTGAAAAATTGGCTGTTGATAACCTTAATAAGCTTGCTTCAACCATGCGCTCTTTCTTCACGGCACTGGTAAAAGGTGTTACGTCACCAACTCGTAGAAGGAATGAAAATGGATCATTAAATACCGCTTTAAAGACAATTGGAACTGCCCTTGCAAAAGTGTTTCTTGAAGCTCTGGGTTTCTCAGGGTATCCCAACTCTGCCGGAGTTGACATAGCTTTGTCGATCAAGTGTAGGTATCTCGGGAAGGTTGTTGATGACATGTTGGCACTAACATTTGATAGTAGGAGGCACACTTGTTACTCTGTAATGATTAACAAGTTTTATGTCCATGGAACCTTCAAGGAGCTTCTTACTACATTTGAAGCAACAAGTCAATTGTTGTGGACTGTTCCTTGTGCTATATCCACACCAGGTTCTGACCATGAAAACATTGGTGAAGTGAACAAACTATCTCACAGTTCATGGCTGCTTAATACATTACAAAGTCATTGTCGTGAACTCGAGTATTTTGTGAATTCTGGGTTACTGTTATCTTCAACCTCAACATCTCAGTTACTTGTTCAGCCTGTTGCTGTTGGTTTGTCGATCGGGCTGTTTCCTGTTCCTAGAGACCCTGAAGCATTTGTACGCAATCTACAGAGTCAAGTTCTGGATGTGATACTTCCTGTGTGGAACCATCCCATGTTTCCCAACTGCAGTCCTGGTTTTATCACTTCCGTCATTTCACTAATTACACATGCTTACAGTGGTGTTAGTGATGTGAAACAAAATCGAAATGGATTATCTGGATCAGCCAACCAACGTTTCATTCCTCCTCCCCCTGATGAAGCTACCATTGCTACAATTGTTGAGATGGGATTTTCAAGAGCGAGAGCTGAGGAGGCACTGAGACGAGTGGAAACAAACAGCGTCGAGATGGCAATGGAATGGTTGTTTAGTCATGCTGAAGATCCCGTGCAGGAGGATGATGAGCTGGCTCGTGCACTGGCTTTATCTCTGGGAAACTCAACAGAGACACCTAAAGTTGATGGTGCTGATAAGTCTGTTGATGTTTTGACTGAAGAAGGGCAATCAAAACCCCCTCCTGCGGAGAATGTCCTTGCTGTAGTAATGAAATTGTTTCAAGGTAGTGATTCAATGGCTTTCCCAGTGATGGATTTGCTTGGGACTCTTTGCCGCAGGAACAAAGGGGAGGAACGCTCAAAAGTAATTTCTTATCTTGTTCAGCAGCTAAAGCTTTGCCCGCTTGACTTTTCCAACGATAGCTGTGCATTGGGTATGATCTCCCATACTTTAGCATTGCTTCTTTCAGAAGATGGAAGCAACCGCCAAATTGCTGTCCAAATTGGGGTTGTCTCTGCTGTAATAGATATCTTGATGAATTTCATGTCAAGGACTGAGTCTTCAAATGAGCTCCTTGTGCCAAAAAGCATCAGTGCTTTACTTCTTATCTTGGATGATTTGGTGCAATCCAGGCCCAAGTTATCTGGTGATGTTGACGAGGAAACCTTATCTGGATCATTATCTGGTTCATTAGGAAATAAAGTATCATCTGAAGCATTAGAAGACAGAATAATTCCGAGTGATGTAGACAAGGATGACACTGCCAAGGATGGCTTTGTTTTTGAAAAAATAATTGGAAAACCAACAGGTTATTTGACAATAGAGGAGAGTCATAAGGTACTTGTAATTGCTTGTGACTTGATGAAAAGACACGTACCTTCAATGATTATGCAGGCTGTTCTTCAGTTATGTGCTCGCTTGACAAAATCACATACTCTAGCTGTGCAATTCCTTGAGAGTGGTGGCATGGTAGCCCTTTTTGGCCTTCCAAGAAGTTGTTTCTTTCCTGGTTATGACACCTTAGCATCTGCTATTGTTCGACATCTTCTTGAAGACCCCTACACCCTGCAAACAGCTATGGAATTCGAGATCCGGCAGACACTCACAGGAAGTAGGCATGCTGGACGTATATCAGCGAGAACATTTTTAACATCAATGGCACCTGTTATGTCTAGAGATCCAGGGATCTTCATGAAAGCTGTAGCTGCTGTGTGTCAGATGGAGTCATCAGGAGGGAGGTGCATTGTTGTGTTATCTAAAGAGAAAGACAAAGAGAAAGAAAAGATAAAAACATCTGGCGTTGAGACAGGAGTATCCAGTAATGAATGTGTGCGAATAACTGAACATAAGGCCCATGACGGGTCTAATAAGTACTCCAAGGGCCACAAAAAGGTTTCTGCGAATCTTACTCAAGTGGTTGATTACCTTCTTGAAATTGTATCAACTTATCCTCCATACAACGGGGAAGATGGTTCTAGAGGCCATCCAAGTGCCATGGAGGTAGATGAACCAACTAGTAAAATGAAGGGTAAATCAAAGGTTGATGAAACAGTTAAGGCAGGGTCAGACAGTCTATTGGAGAAATCAGCGGCCCTAGCTAAGGTGACATTTGTTCTCAAGTTATTGAGTGATATCCTCCTAATGTATGCTCAAGTTGTTGGAGTAATCTTGAGGCGAGATCTTGAATTGTTTCAACAGCGCGGGTCTGGTCATTTTCAGTGTCCTGGACAAGGGGGCATAGTTCATCATGTGTTACATTGCCTTCTTCCTCTCTCAATGGATAAATCAGCTGGCTCTGATGAGTGGAGAGAAAAGCTCTCTGAAAAAGCTTCATGGTTTTTGGTGGTGTTGGCTGGCCGCTCCAGTGAAGGAAGGAGAAGGGTGGCGAATGAAATAGTGAAAAGTTTGTCTTCATTTATAAATGTTGAGAGTCATTCTTCGAGCAGCTGTTTACCACCTAACAAGAAAGTTCTTGTCTACGTCGATTTGATACATTCCATTTTATCAAAGAACTCTTCCTCAGTCGGCCTGCCTGGTTCGGGTTGTTCACTTGACATTGCCAAAAGCATGATCGATGGAGGAATTGTTCATTGCCTGTCAAGCATTCTTCAGGTACTTGACTTGGACCACCCTGATGCGCCTAAAGTTGTGAATTTCATACTCAAGTCTTTGGAAAGCCTAACCAGGGCTGCCAATGCTAGTGAGCAAGTTCTCAGAGCGGATACACTGAATAAGAAAAAGGTAAGCGAGTCAAGTGGAAGGTCTGACTCACTGCTTGTTGGTGCTGTAACTTCTCAAGAATTACAATCTGCTGACAACAGAAGCTTGCAGCTTGGATTTACTAGCAATGCTGGTTTAGAAGCACAGCCTGCAGATATCTCTCAGAACAATGGGGATCAAAGTATTAATCAAAACCAGGCTCCTGAGCAAGAGATGAGGATTGATGATGATCCAGCTAATGATACACCTGTGGATATTGGGATGGATTATATGCGTGAAGATATGGAAGAAGCCAATGACTTGCCCAATACAGAACAAATCGAGATGGCTTTTCACGTGGATAATAGAGTAGATGATGATATGAACGAAGAAGAGGATGACATGGGTGATGATGGCGAGGATGAGGAGGAGGAGGATGGTGAGGATGAAGATGAAGATATAGTTGGGGATGGCACTGGTCTAATGTCATTGGCTGATACAGATGTGGAGGATCATGATGATACTGGCTTGGGAGATGATTACAATGACGATATGATTGATGAAGAAGATGATGATTTCCATGAAAACAGTGTCATTGAAGTTCGGTGGAGGGAAGCCCTTGATGGGTTAGATCATTTGCAGGTACTTGGACAACCTGGAACAGGGGGAGGATTAATTGATGTCTCTGCTGAAGCTTTTGAAGGTGTGAATGTTGACGACTTCTTTGGAATTCGTAGATCTTTTGGCTTTGAGCGCCGTCGTCAGGCTAACCGAACCTCATATGAGCGATCTGTTACAGAAGGGAATGGTCTTCAACATCCTCTCCTGTCGAGGCCAGCGAATTCTGGTGATATTGTTTCGCTATTGTCATCTGCTGGGAATTCATCCCGGGATTCAGAAAGCCTTTCTGCTGGTAACCTTGATCTAGCCCATATTTATATGCTTGATGCTCCTGTTCCTCCTTACGATAATGCACCAACTAATCTATTTGGTGATCGGCTGGGTGGTTCTGCACCACCACAACTAGCTGATTTTTCTGTTGGTTTAGAGACCTTGCGTGGAGCAGGGCGAAGAGGACCTGGTGATGGCCGGTGGACTGATGATGGCCAACCCCAAGGTGATGGTCAAGCTGCTGCAATTGCTCAGGCTGTTGAAGAGCAGTTCATAGCTCAATTAAGCAATAATAATCCTCCTGAAAATGCTGCTGAAAGACAAGATGGAGATACCATATTGGCCACTGATAATCAACCGACATTGGGTGTTAATAGCACTGAGGCTCAACTAAATGACGATCACCATATTAATAGTGAACATGAAAATGATCGAACCGATGAATTTCAACTATCACAGGAAGTCAATGCAGCCATTCTTTCAGAACAAGCAGGAGAAGGCCAACATGCAGTGGACGGTATGGCAAGTGAGATTGGTAATGATAGCATGGACACCGGGGATGTGAATACTATTGGCAGAGAGAATTTGGAGATATCTTCAGGTTCTGGTACTCACAATATTGTGCCATTTGATAGCAGTTCAGATAGCCTTGCAAATTCTCATACTATGCCATCTCAAGAAGTGGGCAATACTATACCCCCAGGACCGCATATACAGCCTATTTCAGTTGCTTCTTTGGTTTCTGGATCAGATATTCCAGGTTCTGGAGTTTCTCATGCTTCAGTTCCAGAAAGTAGTGATGTTGACATGAATGTTGCTGAAAACGGAAATGAGGAGACTGGCCCACGGTTACCTCTGGCTGAAATCAATCTAGAGGAGCCATCGTCACTGCAAAATAATGTGGTTGTCCAGGATGTAGACCAGGCTGATGAAAGTAGATTAAACAATGAGGCTTCTGATAATGCCAATGGTATAGATCCGACATTTTTGGAGGCGCTTCCTGAAGATCTTCGTGCAGAGGTTCTTGCTTCACAGCAAGTTCGGACTGCTCCAGCTCCAGCTCCTGCTTATGCACCTCCCAGTGTTGAAGACATTGATCCAGAGTTTTTGGCTGCTCTTCCTCCAGATATTCAAGCGGAAGTTCTTGCTCAACAACGAGCACAAAGAATTGCACAGCAATCTGAAGGACAACCTGTTGACATGGACAATGCTTCTATTATTGCCACTTTTCCTGCTGAACTGCGTGAAGAGGTTTGTGTTTAGGACCTGTACAATCAATTAGCTTCATTTACTTATAGTTTCTTTTTTGCATGTGTGTCTATGTAGGTGCTTTTGACTTCTTCAGAGGCACTGTTGTCGGCACTGCCATCTCCATTACTTGCTGAAGCACAAATGCTTCGAGACAGAGCAATGAGTCATTATCATGCCCGCAGTTTGTTTGGAGGTAGCCAGAGACTGAACAGAGGGAATAGATTAGGCTTTGACAGGCAGACAACCATGGATAGGGGTGTTGGAGTCAGTATTGGGCGGAGGGCAGCTTCTGTTGCTGAGAAATTGAAGTTGAATGAACTTGAAGGAGAACCACTTCTAGATGCTAATGGCTTGAAAGCGTTAATCGGCCTTTTACGATTGGCACAGGTAGTTTATATATTCCATGGAATAATTTAGCTAATACCTAAGTTCTAAATTCTTTATGAAAATGAATTATTCAGATCCTCTGAATCTTTTGATTTCAGAAATGGCTTTTCTTAAATTCTTCTAATGTTTTTGCTTGTAGAAGCCAATATCTGCATATCTAGTTTGCAATTTAGAACTAAAATGATCTTCTACCTTTTACTTTTAGCCTCTTGGGAAAGGTCTATTGCAGAGACTCTTGTTGAACTTGTGCTCACACAGTGATACAAGAGCAATTCTTGTTCGACTTCTGCTTGATATGATTAAGCCTGAGACTCTGGGCATAGTTGGTGGAGTGACTTCAATGAATACACACAGGCTTTTTGGATGTCAGTCTGATGTTGTTTATGGCCGATCTCAATTGTGTGACGGTATGCTTGTTTTCTCTTTACCTGATAATGCGATTATTTTCACTTAAAACCTCGACTTAACTTACTACGACTTATATCAACTTAGTGATGATATCATTTGTCTCACACCTCTCTATTCCTTCATATAAAATATTCTTTATACCGACGACTCAGCTCTTATAATGATTCTTACTCAGGTGTTCCTCCTTTGGTTTTGCGACGGGTACTTGAGATTCTGACCTATCTGGCTACAAATCATTCTGGTGTTTCCAGTCTTTTATTCCACTTTGAGGGCTCAAATATACCCGAATTTGCTTGTGTGGACCATCCAGAAGACAAGAACAAAAAAGGTAAGAATAAAATTGGAGGAGAGAGCCTTTCTGAGGGCTCACTGAAAGGCAATATCCCTTTAATCGTGTTTCTTAGACTTTTAAGTGAACCGCTTTTCCTACGAAGTGTTGGGCATCTTGAGCAGGTATGCACATTTGTCTCTAATAATTCTTTTAAAGAGCTGCCCTTGAGAATAAATATTGCTTACTTGATATTAATATTCTTTACTGTAAGGTCATGGGTCTGCTCCAAGTGGTTGTGTACGCTGCAGCCTCCAAGGTAGAAATTCAATCCAATGCTGAAGAAACTGCACCTCTCACTGAAACCCCTTCTGGAACTGAATCCACCAGCGATATTAAGACAGATCCTCATGCATTGGGAGTTGAATCTAATCAACTTGAGCAAAGTTCCAGGACTTTGAACTCCAAATCCGATGGGCAGAAAACCACTAGGGCTTATGATATCTTCTTATTGATGCCTCATTCTGATTTACATAATCTATGTGGTCTTCTTGGTCACGAAGGGTACTTTCCTTATCATTTAATCATTATTTACTTTTGATGTTGAGTTTTTTAGGTTATTGTTGTCTTGAGTAATTGTGGATATCTATGTTCTACTGAATTCTTTACTTTGTTCAACATCCTTACCATGTTATTGTAGAGCCTGAAGTTTTGTAATAGAAAAACAATGTGACTTGTATATGTTGTATATTACACAGGCTTTCGGACAAAGTTTACACACTAGCCGGTGACGTCCTGAGGAAGTTGGCCTCTGTTGCTTCTGCTCATCGCAAGTTTTTCATTTTGGAGATTTCAGAGTTAGCTGAAAAGTTGAGCAACTCTGCTGTCAATGAACTTGTAACACTAAGGAATACACATATGATGGGACTGAGTGCTGGATCAATGGCTGGGGCTGCTGTTCTTCGAGTTCTGCAGATTCTCAGCTCACTTACTTCCATTGGCAGTGGCAGTGATAAGGACAGAGTGGCTGATGAAGAAAAGGAAGAGCATGCTAATTTGTGCAAACTAAATGTTGCGTTGGAGCCACTATGGAAAGAGCTGAGTGAATGCATTGGTACAATGGAATCAGAATTGAGTCAGAGCTCCCACTCTTCCATGGTCTCAAACAATAGTATTGGGGAACAGATGCAGGGTTCAGCGTCAGTATCTTCTCCCCTTCCACCTGGAACTCAGAGACTCCTGCCTTTTATCGAGGGTTTTTTTGTTCTGTGTGAAAAGTTACAGGCTCATAATTCAATATTGCCTCAAGATCAGTTGAATGTGACAGCGAGAGAAGTAAAAGAGTCTGTTGGGTGTTCAGTCTCGTTGACTACTAAATGTGTTGATTCTTACAGAAAAGTTGATGGCTCTGTCACTTTTGTAAGGTTTTCTGAGAAGCATCGTCGCCTACTTAATGCTTTTATAAGGCAGAATCCTGGCTTATTGGAAAAGTCACTCACAATGATGCTGAAAGCTCCTCGTCTGATTGATTTTGACAACAAAAGGGCTTATTTCCGATCCAGAATTCGTCAGCAGCATGACCAACATCTCTCTGGCCCACTGCGTATTAGTGTTAGGCGAGCGTACATTTTGGAGGACTCGTATAACCAGCTTCGCATGCGACCAAGTCAAGATCTTAAGGGACGGTTGAATGTACATTTCCAAGGTGAAGAGGGTATTGATGCTGGTGGCTTGACTAGGGAATGGTATCAAGTACTGTCAAGGGTCGTATTTGACAAAGGAGCATTGCTTTTCACGACCGTTGGAAACAATGCAACTTTTCAGCCAAACCCTAATTCCGTCTATCAAACTGAACATCTCTCGTATTTCAGATTTGTTGGTCGTGTGGTAACTATCCAAAGATACAATCTCTTGAACTTCAACTTCTTACAATTGTCTTTTTTATTCCTAACATTTTGTTACTGTTCTACTTATAGGTTGCTAAGGCACTGTTTGATGGACAGCTTCTTGATGTATACTTCACTCGTTCTTTCTACAAGCATATCCTCGGTGTGAAGGTGACTTATCATGATATTGAGGCTGTTGATCCTGATTACTATAAAAACTTGAAATGGATGCTGGAGGTGAGTTGGAGGAAGTGCAAATTTCTTGATTTAGGCTTTACCATAGAACTTCATCTGTTAGTCTGTTAATTATTTTCCTTTTTCTCATGTACAGAATGATGTGAGTGACATACCAGATCTGACATTTAGCATGGATGCAGATGAAGAGAAGCACATCCTTTATGAGAAAACTGAGGTATTCTGATGAGTCTCTTCTTTGTAGTTTCTTATTGGTCAATCTTTCTTGTATAGGGAATGTAAAATTAACATAATATCTCAAGTCTCACAACAAATGCTAATGTTCCAAATTTTCCAAATGTTTTATTGTACAGGTTACTGATTATGAGCTCATACCGGGAGGGAGAAATATAAGAGTGACAGAAGAAACAAAGCACGAATATGTAGACCTCGTTGCTGATCACATCTTGACGAATGCTATCCGGCCTCAAATAAATGCATTCCTGGAAGGTTTCAATGAATTAGTACCACGGGAACTAATATCTATTTTCAATGATAAAGAGCTTGAATTACTGATCAGTGGTCTTCCAGAGATTGATTGTAAGTTGGCACTTGGCAGGGCTTTTCTACAATTGTTAAATTGTATCTTGAAGAAAATTGATGACTTTTTTTTGTCTTTGTAGTGTCTGATCTAAAGGCCAATGCCGAGTATACTGGCTATACCACAGCATCCAATGTTGTTCGTTGGTTCTGGGAGGTTGTTGAAGGATTCAACAAGGAAGATATGGCAAGATTTCTCCAGTTTGTAACAGGAACCTCAAAGGTGATTCATGTTAAAGTGTCAGACAGAGTTATCATGATTTCCTTATATTGCTGATCGAATATTTACTATTATCTCAGTCATCGCTAGTTGAGTATTTTGCATGTACTGTAGGCATATTGTGAAATGCCTTAACATGATACCTGTGCTGATCAGATTTTTATGTAGTGAGAAACTGGGTCGTAGATTAGTTTAAGATTGTTTGATCCTAAATATGTGAGTTAAGATGATCCTTGTCTGGTCGGAAATGTTCTTACCTTTTACTGTTCTTAAAAGATTCCTGCATATTTTACAATCATTGAGGTTTTAAGTCATTTTTCATCCAATGTTGAAAAGTGCTAATATTCTATCTTCTTAGTCGGGTAAATATATTTCTTGTGCTGGTGTCTAGAATTGATTTGTTGATCAAAAGATTTCTTTGTGGCCTAATTTGGATCGTTGGTTTTCGTAGGTTCCTCTAGAAGGTTTTAAGGCACTGCAAGGCATCTCTGGTCCGCAAAAGTTTCAGATTCACAAAGCATACGGAGCTCCTGAGAGACTTCCGTCAGCACATACATGGTAAATAAATAGATATATCCATAGGGAAGTCTTGATTAATGTTTCCATCATGCCCCGCTAATTCATTTGTCTTCTACAACGTTTACAGTTTTAACCAACTAGACCTTCCGGAGTATTCTTCCAAGGAACAGCTTCAAGGTCGTTTGCTGCTGGCAATCCACGAAGCTAGTGAAGGATTCGGATTTGGTTAAAACATTGTTATAATGATTTGATCAGGCCTCACAATACTGCTGCTGTGCTTTGACATTGCAATATACAAGTTAGTCTTAATTTACCGTTTGTGTGAAACCTCACCTGGCATTCCTAATGTGTTCGTGACTGAGGATATATAACAGCAGCATAATATGATTTGAGTTATTTTCTTTTGCAGGTGGATCCATTATCCCTTTTGAGTGTTTCAGAGATTGACCCCCAAGAGTAAATGTTCCGCATGAAACAGTAAAGTCCTTGTTTTGAAGAGGTTGTGAGCTGCTAGGGCGATCGGCCTAGATGCTAATGTCTTTTGTCAATTTCATTCTATAGTATATATATGCACATGCATGAATGGAGAATGGAGAGTTGAGTGCCGATGCATCTCGCTTTCTATCATTCCCGGGAATGTGGGCATTGTAGGATTAATAATATGCTCGCATTCTTTACTGCTACAATACATTTGAGAATAATTTGTCAAAATACAATGTGTTTATGAATAATTTTGCCATCACTTTAAATCATAGTTGCTCTTAGCAATAGCAGTTCAGTATGGAAATTTACGACTGGGTTTTCGTTTTTGTCATATGAGTAACATCAACAACCTGTGAGTTCCTTGTTGGGGCTTACAAAGAAGAAAAGAAAAAGCTTAAAGATGGTTTGAAATACTTTTTTTTTTTTTTTTGTGTTTTATAAATGTTTTATCCGAAATTTGTTTTAATATCTTTTTTAGTCTTTCACACCATCAACAACTAATGCAATAAATAAAAATAAATAAATAAACTTAAAACAACCGAAAGAAGTGAAGCAATAATCCAACTGCAAGTTACTTGCAATTTTCATCATAGCACTTGATAATTTTCTCAACTACCTTTCAACTTAAAGTGGCAACTTCATTATCACTAATCCTGGCATTCAAAATTCATTATTAGAAAGACAGTATCAAAATATTAACTTGTATAAAACATCTTGTGGAATAAGCTTACAAATGAGTTAGGACTCGGGAGTGTTCCATAAATTGATCGAGCCAAATTCGAGAGCTACTCGACTATGTAGCTCGATTAAAAATAAAAGTACTTTCATTTTTTTTACGAACCGATTTCGAACAACACATCAAACCTATACATGTTACGTATATGAATAGTTTGATTAAAAAAAATCAAATAACAATAATAGTATAATTTGTTTGTATTCAAGTACAACATTTTTTTCACATACTGATTTCACTGTATGTATATTCGTCTCTACCATACTGGCGACTAACCCCATCTCTCCAAAACCTCTCTTTCTCGCTCTACATTTTTCACTGAGGAATTCATGTCGGTATGCAATCTCTCTATCTCTCTCACACACACATACACACGTCTTTAAATTATTTGTTTCTTATTAAATGGATTTTCATGGATTGATTTGAATTAGCTTTGATCTATCGCCTTTTTCGTTTGGGGCTGAAGCCCAATTTAAATTAGATGCGAGTTCTTGTTTGGTTGATTTTTGTTTATTTTTCTATAATTATTTATCTTTACCCCATGGAAAATATATTATTTCCTGAAAATATTTGTACGTCTAACTGAGGTCTGAGGATTTTAAATATTTTTTATTTGATAATTATCATTACTGTTAAGTGGTTCTAATTATAGTCTTGTATTGTCATCTGAAAAAGATTTGAACTTGATGTGTAATCTGAATTTATATGTGCATCACTTTTTCCCTCTACTTCTGATGTTGGGTACACTTCCTTATTGGCTATCCAAAACAAGTGGGGGGTCTATTAAAAAAGAAGTCTTGATTTACTTTAGACGTTTGTTTCAACTCAAAACCGAAGGAGATGGCTCTATTGGATCCAATGCCTTTCCACTTGTATTTGTTGTTGTTGTTCTGTCGATGATTTCCTCTCCACTTGTATTTGATTGTATGAGTCAAAATAATTTTGCTTATTGCTGTTGCTGTATCTAGTTTCTCTTTGTTTGTTGCCTACAATCGCAACACTATCTTTTATGTGAAGTAGAAGATAGGAAGATTGTGGTGATTTGATGATTCTTAAAGTTTTGTTACGATTTGAGATTCTTAGAATTATATTTAGCTTGTGTTGGGAGGAGTGACGGAGGGGAAGAGTTAAGTAATACTGAAATCTTGATCAACAGCGTATTGTGGGTGATGAGTACCGGTTGAGCTACAAAGCTTATGGTTTGCTTTTGAACGTGTATAACATGTTAACATGGTACTCTGTATTACTATATGACCTGAATTTGGCTTCTTTTTTTCTTCTATCAACGGCGTATTTAAGGGTGAATGTGTTAATTAGCTCGTCTTATGACTTTAGCTTGACCTGAGTACGACTTGATTTTTATTTTTTAATTCACTTTCTGAGATTGAGCCGGAATTCATTTAGTTAATGTTGGCCTTCATTGCATTCCATTTATTCTCCTAATAGGGCCTTGTTTTCTACTTATCGTTTCTTTTTTGCAGGAGAAAGGACAACCATTGCCAAAATTTGGCGAGTGGGATGTTAATGATCCTGCTTCAGCTGAGGGTTTTACGGTAATATTTAACAAGGCCCGGGATGAGAAGAAGACAGGCGGGAAACCAGATTCTCCTACAAAGGAGGTCACAAATAAAAATCATGGAGTGGAACCTTTAAAACCTCATGGTGTAAGTTCTTGAATTAAATAACGACCGGATCTTTAATAAACTATCCTTTGTGTGACGGCTTTGTTCATAGAATATCTTTTTACAAATTGCTTGTACCCTAATGGTTTAGGGATTATTGAAAAACCCACCTCTGATTTTAGCTTAATTGCGCAAAAACCCTGAAATGCCTTAAAAATGTCTCGAGATTTTTGTTTATTTGTGGTGATAATTTCAGCTGTAATAGCTATTTCATAGAACTTTTGTGACCCTTTTTCCTTGTATTCTGTTATGTCCGAGTTTTTACTGCTGAAACTGATACTAGTTTCTTGATATGCAGAAAAAGTGGTTTTGCTGCGTGAATCCAAACGCAGAATCTTGACCGGGTTTTTTTCTACGTGTATAAAAATAAATATAGGAGTGCATGTTTATAAACAGCCAAGACAAATGTATCTGGATCGGAGGTGCAGGTGGCATTAGGCACCATGGTGTTTTGCTTTGTAAAATTGCCTTCATATTGTGAACAAGGAATATCGAAAACCTTGTTAAACATTTTGTATGTTGTTGTCTTCCGGATCATATGATTAAGCCAAGCCTTATATTTGTTGCTCCTTTTGATCTTATGTTTTTCACTTCAGGAAGAAATAAAATACACAAAGTTTACGCTAGAGGTCAGTCAACAATAGATGCACTTGCATCTAGGTAATGACAATATATTTGATAGTTCCAGAAGTAACGAGGGCGGAACAATTGCGAGATGCGATTGTAGAATAAACAGGGCTCAAAGTCGAAACATAATTTTGATAAGATCACGTGCCAATGTGAATTCTATGTCGAATGAGAGCTGTCATTCGGCACTGTTAAGGATGAACACAAACAACCTGTTTGAATATTTTCTTTGCTCATCAAACAGCCTCCTTCCAAACATTTACATTCATATATTTCATTCCAAACATTCACATTCAAATATTTCAACATTGTTTTCAATGGTACATCACACAACAGATATATTGCAACACAAACACGACAGAAACACGACGGAATAAAAAAATTCAATACGATGAATAACTGAAGGAGACTGCAAATAAATATGAGCCATTAGAGGGTGATACCGGTATGTGAATTATAATAGTCTACATTTCAATTCACAAAAACTGTTAGCTTCAAAACACAATCGATTCTTTATATAATAGTACAACATTAAACCCTAGATGCACCGAGCTTTCTCTCAAATAAACGACGCAAAATGTAAACTTGTAAACCGCTCGCAAAAACCAGAGCCAAAGATTCAAATATTGCTTTGCGAATTGCTCCTCTGCCCATTTTCTCGTTCACTGAAACCAGATAATACAAGCTTTAGTACTATACACTATTATATACACAATCATCTAGTCAACTGACAAAATAAAGGAAAGACGAACTATCGAAATAATTTGTGAAAAGCTTCTCTATATCATTACCTATTGCCTGGCGATCAGTCTGAGCTTCAAGCCAATGCTGCTCAAACTGAATATTGTATAATGCTTCCTCTAGCTTTCCAATATGCTCAAAAAGAGGCTTGAAATGCTCTGCACACACTCGGATTTATTAGTCTTGATAGTTCATCTCAAATAGAGAATAATGAATAAATAAAACAAAATCAGAAATGGCGCAATTACCATCTTTAGCATGCTCGTCGTGATATAAGAAATGGCCGGCATGAACGTCAAAGTCTATTGTTTCATGATAGGGTGACTTGTTTGTGAAACAAAATCGGTAAACTCCTTGATGATAAGACACAAACTCATGCTTGTGACTTGTTTGGTCACGGACATCATGGATCTGTTCGTTATTTGGTCCCTTCACCTGATACATATTTGTCGTCCAGCAGCAGGTCAATATGTAATCATCTCTAAGAGCATACTTAAATCGAAATACAAATTATAGAATTTAGAAGCATATCAAACTATACGAAACTGCACAAAAATTGTGCAAGCTCCACCAAGATTTGGTCAGATTAGGATCACAAGCACTACTTAATATATTCAAGTTACTACCATCCAAGATCTTTGCTTCAAGCACCAAAAAGTCAAAAACAGACAAAGGGTTAGTGGAATCAAACATGATTAACAACATCTTACCACAAGGTCAACACCGTCTTGATTGTAATGCCACGATCCCTCTGATTTAATCACCACAAATGAGAAATGCACAGTGTTCCCATACTCCACCTTGTGAGAGAAGCACTCTTCTCTGTCTATCACAAATCTAATCCCAAAAGCCACTTCCAAACTGCATAAAATTGCTGCCACTACTAACAAAAGCCTCATCTGTAACCAAATCCAGATCATCGTCGTTAAATTCACAAAGCAATGGCACGGGGGTTCTATAGAATATGATTGTTTGGCCTCATAACTAAATTAAAAATAACATAATTGCCCTAATAGGCACCCCCAACAGTCAAGAATTCAACATAAAGGTTGTGCTATAATGAACTTAATGTCGAAACTTTATTCTTCTAGCCTATGACTACATTATTATGTATCGTAAAACAAGTCCTGTATTTGTTTTTTGTACATCACTATAAAAAATTGGGGTAACTGATTTTCAAGATGAAAAGAAATCCCAACGAAAATTTTCTTAAAAAATGATTTGGTATCAAACTTTGAACATTATCCGATGATAAAAAACAATTCTACAAATTCAGATTAAAAAAAAAATATAAAATTGTAAGGACAATTCAATTTGATAAACTAAACCACAATCTAGATTCATACCTTAACCTGAAAAATCCAGACAGAGAAAACAAAAGGAGAGTAGTTCCCACAGATGCTCAAACTCGCAATAAGATTTAATTAAGAGGAAAAATTTCAAGCGAATTCTCAATTGGAAAAAACCCTAGTTCTATAATCCCCAATCTAGTCAAAACCAGCAATCAAAAATCAACATTGATTTGTTCCCTATGGATTAATTGAAAATCTGAAAAAAAAAAAAAAAAGTAAGAAGCAAATGAATCGAAAATCAAAATCGGAGAGACGAATCGTACCTTGTAATAATAGGTCAATTCGTCGTTGCCGGCACGGTTGTCTGAGCGAAGACTGCAACTATAGTACGACACGGCGACGGTGCGTCTATTTCATTATATAGCCTACACCGTGGCAACGGGTTAAATTAACCCGTGACAGAGTACCCACAATCTCAGCCAGTTAAAAATTGACACCTGTACCTTCGACAAGTGTGTATTTCGCACGTGTACCTGCACTTTATTTATTTATTTTGGTATTTTATCATTATTATTAATTCATTATAATGATTATTTCTAATTGTATTTCTATTTCTCATGTGAATTTGGCACGACTTTTTTTTTTCTTATTATATTGGTGAAAATTTTGACTATTTACATGGTAAGTTTTGGATTTGCATGGTAAGTTTTGGATTTGATTACTAGTATTTGGACTAAATAACTAATTCACCAACACCTTGAGGTTGTATGGTGTTATGATTTAAAAAAAATAATATGATCTTAAAATAGTAAAGTATTTGAGAGACTTTGAATACTCCATTCCTCTTTTCTATAATGTATTTCAATTAATATGTTCAATTGTAAAACTTCAAAATTAATTTAAATCACTTTAAAACTATTTCTAAAGTGTTTTAAATTATTTAAAATTTTATTTAAGACAATATTTTTAAAACACTTTTATATATTTAAAAATTAGTATATCAAATCAATATTTTTATAATTATATAATTAATTACTCAATATAAAAAAGTGACTTAATTTTTTCTAGAGCACAATACATAATGCAAAACAAAAATCAAATTTAATACATTTCCCATGTGTAGATAAATTCGAATTTTATAGTATTTACTTAATATTGATTTTTAAAAAATATAATGCACTATCATTCAAAAATTCAAACCGAGGAATTTTCAAATCTCTTTTTCTCCCACAACGCTGCGAATCATCACACAGTGAAACCAACTTCTTCTGGGGCGGTTCTCCGCGCGTGGTTTCTACACTCCGAAAGAGGTGTTTTTGACCTTTTCCGAAAGACTATTAAACGATTGAAGATTGTCGAGTGCTGATAGAAGATTTTTCACTGCGTGCTTTATCACTTTTGTTCTTTAATCACTGTTGCAGGATATACCTTTCTCGGGACTCGAGCTCCGATCATTTTTCTAGTTCCTTCATATGATTAGGGTTTTCGAGTGAGTTTTCATCATTACCCTTTTTCTCTTTTATTTTTATTTTTATTTTGTATCCCTTAATTTTAGTTTAATCTGATTGTTTATGTGAACTCAGGTTCAAAGAACAGATTTTTAGTGGAAATTAGGGCTTCTAATTTTCAGGTAACATTTCGTACTCGATTTCACTAAGTTGGTTTGCTGTAGTAGAATTACACCGGCCACCGTTGATCATTTGTGTTTTCTCATTGATGCAGTCAAGGAATTATGGAAGGATCAAGCATACCTGAGGTGGGAGAAGTCGACACCAGCTCACCGTTTCAATCTGTCAAAGACGCCGTCAGCTTATTCGGTGAAGCCGCTTTTCCTGGGGACGAACCCATCGTTAGAAAGCCTAAACCGCAATCCGCAGATGTACGATTCTACTTCCCTTTTCCTTGTTTGTTGTTGTTGCTGTTAATTGTATTTTGATGTGCAGTGTTTGACTCGTGGGATTAGGTTGTGAGTAGTTTGAATTACTTTTAATATAGGACTATAGGAGTATCACTCCTTGGGATCATTTTGAATATAATGGGCAAGAGTTGCATTACTTTTTATTTTTATTTCGTATTCGTTGTTGAAGGAAAGGAAGAAATCGTTACTCGTTAGTCACCTATAGAATATGTGATTATAGCTTACTTATAGTTTGTGTGGTGGGTGACAATTTGATTACTTGGTGGTATAAAATGTTTGTCATCGGAAATTAATTAAAATGATTTAAGTTACGGTTGGATGCACTGTACTGTGTAGTCCATCTGATAATCGTGCCCTGTTTTTCCGTTGCAGAGAGTATCGGCTAAAGAGACGCAGCTGCACTTGGCCCATACGCATTTGAATAAACTAAACCAACAACTGAAAAATGCCGAGGCCACTAAATCTAAGGCACTTTTAGAGCTTGAAAAAGCTAAACGTACGGCCACCAATCTGAGCCAGCAGCTGAAAATCATTAACGAAACCAGGAACTTGGTTACTAAGTCTACAGAAGCTGCTAAGCATCAGGCAAAACTTATGTCAGGTTCCAACAATGATAATAATAGGGAGCAAGAAAAATCAAGAGCTCAGTACATGTCTTTAGTCACCGAACTTGACGCGTCAAAGAAGGAGCTAAGAAAAATCCGTCAGGAATACAATGCGTCTATCGAAGCAATAGATAATGCCGGAAAGCAGGAAGCAGAAGCTGAAAATGGTTTCAAAGTGAACACGAGAAGATTAAGTGAGCTGTCCCAGAAAATTTCTAATGTACGCGATTCGGTTCAGCAAGCTAAGCTTGCGAGTGTACATGCAAAGGGAGAAGAAACTAAGATACGTGCTGATAAGGATGAATACAAACAGTCGTATAAAGTGATTCTTGGAGAATCTTTAAACAAATTGTTGGTTTTAAAAAAGGATATCGATCCCGAGCTTCAAAAGAATTTTGAGAATCGACTGGCTGAGACACTTTCGGAAATTGAAACTCTACGGAGTGAGATTGATGTCACAAGGTCTATGGATCTTGATTCTGTAAAGACTGTTACTAAGGATTTGAATGGTGCTAAAGAATCACTCAATAGAGTGTTTGAAGAGGAAAGTTCGTTGAAAAGCCTGGTGGAGACACTAAAGTTGGAACTAGCTGACATAAAAAATGAGCTTTCTGAATCGAAGGATAAGGAGGTGGAAACCGAGTCAATCGCGGATAATCTGCAGGAGAAGCTCCGGGAGGCTAAGTCCAAGCTCGAAGAAACGATTTCTAAAGAAGTTATAATCAGAAGCTCTTCGGAGGAGATGGCTGCTTCGATCCAAAAGCTAACGTCAGAGAACGAAAATGTGAAGTGTGAAGCTCAGGAGGCGAAGCAGAAAGCCGAAGAGCTGAAAAGAGAAGCTGAACTCATTAGAATCGAACTTAAAGAAGCTGAGAAGAAGCTACAAGCCGCGTTGAACGAAGCTGAAGAATCCAAGGTAGCTGAGGCTGAAGCCCTCGATCAGGTTAAGATTCTGTCTGAGAAAACTAATGACGCGCGAGTTTCAACGTTGAAGCCTGGGGCTGAAATCAGGATATCTAGGGAAGAGTTTGAGTTGCTGAGCCGAAAGGCTGAGGACTCTTATAAACTGGCGGATATGAAAGTTGCGGCTGCAATGGCTCAGGTGGAAGTTGTGAGAGCTGCAGAAAGCGAGGCCCTCCATAGATTGGAGTCGTCTAGGAAGGAGATTGAAGACGTAAAAGGCGAGACTTTTGAGGCTTTGAGGAACGTGGAAATGGCGGAGGCAGCCAAGAAAGCGGTGGAGGGTGAACTAAGAAGATGGAGGGAAAGGGAACAGAAGAAAGCAGAGGAGACGACTTCTAGTATTCTTCCGGAGACAAACAGGTTGCTTCAAGTGGGAGATAAAGTGGTGGAGAAAAGAGGATTGTCAAAGGCAAAAACTTCTTTTGCCAAGAAAGCACTACTGATGTCTAGACTGAGCTGTGTTTTTCCCCGTAAGAAGAAAAACAGAGTTAAGGGTGGATTGCCTTCTTACTTGCCCGGCGAGAAGCCCGTCTGGTGAGTGTCGTTATTTATTCCCGGCCCGATTTTGTATATTATCGATGAATTCAGTACTCGTTTCAGTCATTTGTTTCTTGGAGTGTCCGGAGATGTGATGACGACTTGTCGACTTCGCAAACTAGGCCAAATACACAATTTCTGTTCTCTTGTGTAATATGGATATTTGGACCTTGTTTGTGAATTTTTGTGTGTTGATCTTGTAAATGCTTATAGATTGAATAATGGCAACTAGTGTTTTTTGTTGTTGTTAAAGATGTTTGTTCCTCATGTGTGTTTTCTCCTACAGCTTTTACCCTTACTTGTTTATGTACTGTTAAGATGTGGTCTTGACATGAACCTAACAAAATATCGGATTGAATCAATCTACCTTGTACACCATATCCAATTTCACGAATTATAGTTCTAGGACATTTCATGTCGGTTTTCGTATTACTGACAAACATACGGCATATGTAAGCGTCATAATCATCAACACTCCCCTTAAGCCTTATTATTTTCGACTAAGTTTCAGTTCGATTTATCTGAACTCGATTCACTGCTAGCATTGTGAAAAATACATATCTCAAAGAGTACTACAAATTATTGTGAACAAGAAATACATTGTGACCACTAAAAACTTCAATACTTGCATTGTGAAAATGCAATACTAATAAACATTGTGTAAAAAATATTCTCTTACTAATAACATTGTGAATATTAACATATATGATTGTGAAAAATATTTTCAAAAAAGTTTAAATACAAGTTCATGTAATATAATTACATATTCTTATAATTACATAAAAAGCAAAACACTATAAAGAATTAAATAAGAAAATAATTATGTTCATACAAACAAAGCCAAGCCAAAGTAATACTCTTGTTGACCAACCCCCAATCAAAACCCCCACTTCTCACTCTCCCGTAGCAGCGCCAATGTCGAATCCGATGATGGCCGGCAACCGCGAAGACCCTCTCATGCTATTGAGCAGCCACCACCCCTCCTCCACCTCCTCTCCGATCGCCGCATCCGATGCCGACGGCTACCTCGTCGACGCTTCCCAAATCGGCAGCGCATCCGGTAGCTTCCAGAACGACGCCGGCTTCCTTGGCGGGGGCTTCGACGCCGGATCGACCAGCGAAGCCGACTACGGATTCTCCCGGCCCGATTTCCGGCAGGGCCCGCTCGTCGGGACGGTGGAGATGTACCAGCGTCACGTCTTCCTGTGCTACAAGAACCCTCAGGTGTGGCCGCCCCGCATTGAGGCTGCCGAATTCGATCGCCTGCCGAGGCTTCTCGCCGCCGCGTTGACCGCCAGGAAGTCTGATATGAAGCGAGAGGTACAAGGGTTTCTCTATCTCTCTCTCCTTCCTTTACATTTATGCTATGAGGTATATTAAAACGTGTGTGGATCTTTGCAATTGGGTGTTTTCAAATAATCTGAAGTGTTTGTTGTCGAAAATATCTGATCTTGATGTGTTAGTTGGTGCCTGCATTTTTGTTTTGGTGTGTGTGTGTGTGTGTGTGTGTGTGTGTGAGTTTTGAGTGCCCTAAGAGGTCCAAGATTTCCAATATTATGCAAGTCTCGTTGCTTCTCGTATGATCAGATCGAGATGTTCTCTTTAATGCCCAATGTTTAAAACATTTCGTTGATGCCTAAACAGTCAGAAATCAGATCTACTTTGACGAATATTATTATCTTTTGGTGTATGAGATTGTTCTTACTTAGTTACTTTAGGTGTCGGATCCATTTTTGTTTCTACCTTCATTTCTTGTAGTTCTACATTTAAGGAAGGTGTGGTAAACTTAGTTCCCAAAGTTCAAACTACTGTATTTTGTGGAAACACGGATGTATAATACCGCCATAGCATCTAATTAGCTTCTTTTTCTATGGAAACATGCATAAAGTGTACTTTTTACTTGCCCATTTTCTATGATTGGACCGTAAATTATGGTAAAGATAATATCCATGTAAAGCGTAATTCAACAAGAAGATTGCTTGGCTCACTCGTTTCTAAAAAAAGGCGTACATAAAGGCTATACATAAATAGTAGCTAGTGTTTATACGCATCATTGACCATAAAACGCACATTTATCGCTAATGGTTGTTGTCAACTTGTCCCTTTTATTTTATAATCACCATTTTCCTTGTCTTTTTTGTCATAGACACGCTTAACAATATGCGAGGGAAATGATGGGACCGAGACATCAAACGGTGATGTGTTAATCTTCCCAGACATGATCAGATACAGGTTCGAGATAATTAAAGAAAATCAGTCGTTTAATTTTTCTTGAATTTTCAAAATGTACATTCTAATACAAATTTAAAACATTTGCAGGAGACTAACGCATTTCGATGTCGATACATTTGTCGAGGAGGTACTCGTGAAGGACGGTGAGTGGCTTCCTGGAAGCCCAGAAACTCTGAGAGGATGGCACATCTTTGTGTGTTGCCACGGCTCAAGGGATAGACGCTGTGGGGTTTGTGGACCATCCATCATTACTAAATTCAAAAATGAGATAGATTCGCGTTGTATACAAGGGAAGGTATCTGTTAGCCCCTGTTCGCACATTGGGGGTCATAAGTATGCAGGCAACATTATCATTTTCGGACCAAATCTTCAAAAGGAAGTGACAGGACATTGGTGCGTGGTTGACTCGTTTTTATTATGAGAATATAATTGATACAGTTGTTAACCGGTGGCAATTTGACTTATACTACACTGCAGGTATGGGTATGTTACACCCGAAGATGTTTCTGTCTTACTTGAAAAACATATTGGGAAAGGAGAGATTGTAGATTCAATGTGGAGGTAATTAATTTCTCTTTTATTGCGTCACTTCTAATGGCTCCATAAAGAATTAAGTTTTCTTAAAGGATTAAATGCAAATAGTAACCTTGAGGTTTGACTTAAATCTGAAAAACAACTGTTATGGATGGGTAATCAAACAGCTATAAATAAATTGGAACCTTGATATTTTATGTGTCGGTTGGTTCTGATTACTTTTAGGATATGATTTCTGTCAACTTAAGGAAATACATAAGTCTAGAATATGTACTTTATTTATATGATTTTATTCTCTCTATATAATTAAAATAGGGAAGACAATGAATGAAAATATGCAGCAAATTGTCTTATTTCCAGATTTGGTTCTCTATCAAGAATCCAAACCCCCTTCAATGTGTTCAATTATTTGACATCATAGTCGAGCAAGAAAGTGTAATAAGGACGATTTCACATTTTCCTGTCAATCGTGCACACACCTGATCCTTGACGCGAGGTCTCAGCAACCAATCTATGTTTCACAATTAAAGATACCCATGAGATTTTATCGTGTCTTACTACCTTTTCCATCTTATAAGCAAGAAATATAAAAACATTCCTTCACATATATAAATATATTATACTTGGTGCTTTCATTTAAATACTGAATCAGACCAAAATGGTATGTTTTGTAAATTTTAAAGTTAGACGTTTCTTTGGTTATTAGGTCAAACCTGAATGGTACATTTTGTAACTTTCCTTTTTTTCATTTTGTAAATAAATGCAACTTCATGCTATTTTGAGGTCCACTGAGCTCATTCTTTAGACATATTTTACAATTGTGTGTTATGTTGTTGACTTAGACAATATTGTTTTGTAAATTATATCGGGTCCATTTTGCAATCGCCCTCTGGTCCCAACGTGTTTTACTTCATTTGAAATGTAACATATCTAGTACTTCATTCTTCTACGAGACTTAATTATTTCAACTGATGTACATCTTGGGTCAGGTCCATATCTGTGGTCTATTACGTAACAAATTAAGATTACGATTTTTTCTGTTATAGGGGGCAGATGGGATTATCTGAAGAAGATCAGAGAAAGTCACTAGAACAAAGGTCCTTGTTATCTGCTGGAACAAATATAGATAGTAGGAGCACTAAAGACCCTACAGAAACAAACAAAGCCACATGCGCATCCCAAACGGATATAACTGGATGTTGTCAGCCCAATGGAGGCGGCTTCACTTGCTGTCAGAGCCCTGCATCGCAAGAAGGGAATGAAGGTTTTGAGTCTACTACTAGAAAGAACCCCAAGAAAAAGGTCACTAGAGATAATAGTGGGAAAGGAAAAGGCCCGCCTCATAAGGTGTGCTCTATGCCCACATGGTACGAAAGCTGGGAGCGTGAAGATACGTACGCTGCCCTTGCTGTTATTGCTGCTGCTGTTTCGGTCGTGTTCACGTATAGATGCTACAAGCAGATGAGCTAAAATTCGCTAAGTATCTTTTCTTGTGGTCGGGGGTTGTTTGGTGTAATTGATGCATCAGGTAAGATTAGGTTTTGATATTGCAGGGTGGTTTGAACTTTGAAGGAAAAGAAAATGGAAACTTTAGAAGAAAGTTTAAACTAAGCGGTGTAATGTAAAAAAGAAGGGTTATGTTCATTGTTATTAGTTTGTACATAAATTTATGTCATTGCTGCTCAATTGATAATTAGTACTAGTAGCTTGTATATTGGTTTATAACGTTGCTGCAGTAAAATTGCTTCAGTTTGGGCAAGTCAATTTTAATACAAGTAAATAAAATTTTTCACATTTTATTTTGAATAGTGTTTAAAACACTATAAAAACCAATCGTGTTTGTCATGCATTTCTACCTACAATTTTTCTCATTTTATTTGTTTTATTACTGATTTAGAAATTTTAATTAATTTTTATATAAAATATAAAACCTTACAAAATATATACCAAACCATTATATAATTAAATTCAAACTCTAAATTCGAATAATATAATTAATCTAATTATTATAAATAATATTCTAAAATTTTAGATTCAACCCTATAAAAAATTATATATAATTTTAAAATATTTTACAACTACTCTATTATAAAATATGAAATTTTTCAATTTAATTTTGTTATGAATTATAATTATTAAATAAAGGATATTTAAAATTATATTTTTTAAGAATTAAACATTTTTACTAATATTTTAATATATTTTTTTGTATGATTTTATATTTTATATAAAAATATAATTGTTTGATATATATTTTGTATGTACTCGTGTGGGACCTACAAAATTAAAAGGGAAAAATGGCAATAAGGCCAATTTTCAACATTTTTTCGGCAATAAGGCTTTCGAGAAATTACGCGTGTCAATTAGATCGCCTAAAATGTGTAAATACACTATTACCCTTCTTGTACGCTCATCCACCCCTCCTCCCTCAACATCCATCTAGTCGATTCAATTCGTTTCCAGAAACCGCGTCAACTCCTTTCCCCACAATCGACCCGCACGAAGCCCGTATCACCTTCGTTTCCGAGCCTCACCATGTCGACGCCGCTGCCGGCGACTCCAGACCAGCCAAACCACAGGTCAAGCCCCCGCCTCCGATTTTCCTCTCGTCTCTGAACCGAAGCCTCGGTCCTCTGCAATCGCCTCGATCGGATGTTCTGGAGTCGGGAACCGAATTGGGGAAGAAAACGCATCGTCACCGGATCTATCGGCTTCGACGACGAGCCCCCTCTCCTAGAGGATCTCGACATTGATTAGACGTTTTTCGTGCGTCTCTCGTCAAAATCCGAGGTCAGTTGTAGTTTGACTCGGTATCAATCCAAGGAAACGGAAGAGTAATATACAAGTGAATGTTCGTGTTAGAAGCATATGACATAATTCTAAATCCTAAATTCAAGTTGTTCGACAAATAAAAATAGCAAAAATGAAAATATAAATATGAGAAAACGACTTGGACGATGACAATCAAAACATTAAAGATAATTTCACAAACACTCAATTAAATCAATTCAATCAACACACGAAAGTCAAGCTCCCGGTCGGGTTACTTCACTCGTCGTCACACGTTTAATCCACTTAGAGGTTCGCTCCCGATCGGGTTACTATTCTAAGATTATGTTGACGTATTGAGATCAATCAAGTAATTGCTAGTTATTCTCGTTCGTTCATCATATCATCATCCAAGATGAAAATTTAGTTCAACATCTTGACAAAATATTTAACAACGATAATCAAAAGAGACATGATCAAGAATTAAAATAAGATAAAGCATTAATAAAAATAACATCAAAGCAATTAGAAATCTAGATGTTTATTACAAGAAGTTAAAAGCATGAAAAGAAGCTAAGAAAACTAAAACACATAATCGAAATCAAGTTTAAAGTTTAAACTAGTAAAAGTAGTGGCCGTAGAACTTCGATCGTGGTTCTCGACTTGTGAACGTTGCCGTTGTCAATGGCTTCGTCCCCAATCTTTTCCCCAAGTTCAGAAGGCGGAAGTTAGCTTTCCAATGCAAAAAGAATCACTTAAATCGGACTTCAAACGCCCAAGAAACCGCCCCGTAACCGCCGATGTCGCATCTGTCCAGCATCGTCCGGCGCCCGCCGGAGGCTTTTCGGCGACCGCCGGAGACCATTCGGCGACCGCGGAAACCAAAACGGCGACCGCCGTTTTGTGTGCCGGAAGTCTGGTGCTTTTCGGGCCTTTCGGCGCGCGCCGAAGGTGGTCTGGCGCCCGCCGTTTCTCCATTTCTCGCTCTTTGCTCGATTCTTCGACTTCTCTTCGATAAATGACCTGAAACTTCACCAAAAACCCTCCTACACACCCGTGAGAACTGACAAACACAAATAAACACAAAACATACTAAATAACATCAACACTACACAAAACGACTCAAACACAACACAAAAACATAAATGAAAAACACACAAATACAAGACAAATCACCCCCCTACGCTCAAGTCCTTGCTAGTCCCGAGCAAGGTAAAAATCAACCAACAACGTGTTTGCAAAAATCACGTACTTTGAACTCACTACAAACCACGTACCAACCAACTTGTCATATACGAAAAAAATGAGAATAGTAATATCATGTCACTCAAGCTCACCTCATTTCTCAAAATGTATCCCTCGGAAAATGAAATGGTCACCACTCATCAAGCACATCGAGAATATATAAATCAATACATCACAAGAAAATCCGCATACTTTGACAAAGAAGAACCAAGAATCGGTACGAGATTGCAATATGGTAGGCTCGGGTCATAGGTGAGGATCGAAAGAAAAATAATAAGGCATATAGGCTTCTCCCTCGACAACCTCCTACGCCAAATGTTCTCACATCACAACCACTCTTATAACATCAATACACATCAAATAAATCATGTTCTCGTTAGGCCTTTATTATTAGTACTCCCCGCTTTTTACTTTTATTTTTTTATTTTATGCTTTTTCTCTTTTTGCTTTTTTTTTTCATCCCTCATCAATTGTTTTCACAACCAAAGAGTATTCGTTTTTTTTTACTTTTTTTTTTGTTTTTTTTATAAGGAGTAAGCTTTTTCTTATTATAGCTTGCCTTTATACGAGAAATCACGTTTACAATCATCACAATCCCGTATTAACCTTCAAAACAATCTTGCAACACCTCTCAAAATCTCACATCGCTCGTGGAACTCTCGGTTACAAGAAAAGGAACCATGTAAGCTCAAAAGGTTAACTAGGGAGTCCCTCGACGGGCACGGTCATTTTTGGGAAATTTTAAAAATGTGGAGTTAAATCCTAGCAATCTCATACGTCATATTCTCATTCTTAACAAAGTCAAAGTAACTTCATATAACAAATGATGTCAATAACTACTCCAATCATGCATTCTCAATCATCTCATGCTCACAACTCGAGAAAATAATTATAATTTCGCTCCAAGGAAAATAGGCTCAAAAGCTCACATGTATATATAGCTAGGAAAGAAACTCATGAATAACATAGACTCATTTTCTCGACACTTAACAAGTGGTTCAACCTTCAACCAAGTGAGTTCAAGCAACAACTTGACCATATCCACATGCAAACACACCACATTCGGGACAAATCAAATTTTTGAGCATAGAAAAGCAATTCACAAAAATCAAACAAACTAACAATGAAAAGAAACATAACTAAACCACACAAAACAATAAAGCACCACACATATGTACAAAGACATAAAAAGAAAAGAAAAACGTACCAAAGTCGTGCCTAGCACGACCTCTCTCACATGTCGGGTGGTGGGAAGTTTTGGTTCGTGGGCTGCCAAGTATTTCTTGAAACACGATCTCGTTCCTAGCCTTTATTCTTGCTCAATTTTATGTCGAGAGCTTGACTTATTTCTCTTCTCACATCAGCCCTTCTTCTTATCAAGTCGCCAATCCTTGTCGTCTTCTACATGCGACTTACTTTCGAAGCCTCTCTTCTTCTTCTTCTCTTCTTCCTTGCCTACTCTTTTCTTTGGAATCAAATGAATCGGAGGCACCCAATAAATCGAGGGCAACCATGCATCCTTTGTGACTGTTATTTTCACTCCCTTTTCATGAAGTAGAATGCTCTCCACAATTTTATTTTCAACAAAATTTTCCTTGTTTTCTTCTTCTTTTTCTTCTGGCATTTGGACATTGTTGTCACCAACCTTCTCGATTCCTAACACGACAATGGCCTTGGCATGTAACAGTTGACTTGAAAGTCTTTCGGCCTCATCGTTTGCATGCATATTCTCAAGTGTTGAAGCCATTTGTTCAAGTTGTACACTAATCTCATTCAACACCGTTTCATATCCTTCAATTTTCACTTCAAGATTGTTCATCCTAAATTCGTTCTTCTCCACATACTTCATCATCCATTCCTCAAATTGAGAACTCGAATCTTGTGGTTGATATTGTTGCTCTTCAATCATTAATAGGGCATTTATTTGAGAATTCCAATCATACGAATTGTATTGCATCTCGTATTCTCCTTGCATCATCGGACTTGACATCATAAATGGAACTTGTTGTTGTTGTCCATTCATGTTCGAATAACCGTATTGTTGAGGATACATCATATGAGAATACATTTGGAGATGTCCTTCTTGTAGCACTATGCACACTCTAGTAGAACGTTAGCAAATAACAAGAAAATTTACACTAAACTAACTAAATGAAATATGAAACTAAAACTAACAAACACTTAAACAAAACTATCCGTTTCCCCGGCAACGGCGCCAATTTTGATTAGACGTTTTTCGTGCGTCTCTCGTCAAAATCCGAGGTCAGTTGTAGTTTGACTCGGTATCAATCCAAGGAAACGGAAGAGTAATATACAAGTGAATGTTCGTGTTAGAAGCATATGACATAATTCTAAATCCTAAATTCAAGTTGTTCGACAAATAAAAATAGCAAAAATGAAAATATAAATATGAGAAAACGACTTGGACGATGACAATCAAAACATTAAAGATAATTTCACAAACACTCAATTAAATCAATTCAATCAACACACGAAAGTCAAGCTCCCGGTCGGGTTACTTCACTCGTCGTCACACGTTTAATCCACTTAGAGGTTCGCTCCCGATCGGGTTACTATTCTAAGATTATGTTGACGTATTGAGATCAATCAAGTAATTGCTAGTTATTCTCGTTCGTTCATCATATCATCATCCAAGATGAAAATTTAGTTCAACATCTTGACAAAATATTTAACAACGATAATCAAAAGAGACATGATCAAGAATTAAAATAAGATAAAGCATTAATAAAAATAACATCAAAGCAATTAGAAATCTAGATGTTTATTACAAGAAGTTAAAAGCATGAAAAGAAGCTAAGAAAACTAAAACACATAATCGAAATCAAGTTTAAAGTTTAAACTAGTAAAAGTAGTGGCCGTAGAACTTCGATCGTGGTTCTCGACTTGTGAACGTTGCCGTTGTCAATGGCTTCGTCCCCAATCTTTTCCCCAAGTTCAGAAGGCGGAAGTTAGCTTTCCAATGCAAAAAGAATCACTTAAATCGGACTTCAAACGCCCAAGAAACCGCCCCGTAACCGCCGATGTCGCATCTGTCCAGCATCGTCCGGCGCCCGCCGGAGGCTTTTCGGCGACCGCCGGAGACCATTCGGCGACCGCGGAAACCAAAACGGCGACCGCCGTTTTGTGTGCCGGAAGTCTGGTGCTTTTCGGGCCTTTCGGCGCGCGCCGAAGGTGGTCTGGCGCCCGCCGTTTCTCCATTTCTCGCTCTTTGCTCGATTCTTCGACTTCTCTTCGATAAATGACCTGAAACTTCACCAAAAACCCTCCTACACACCCGTGAGAACTGACAAACACAAATAAACACAAAACATACTAAATAACATCAACACTACACAAAACGACTCAAACACAACACAAAAACATAAATGAAAAACACACAAATACAAGACAAATCAGACATCAACACCAAGCAAATCTATCAGAAAACCCTCTCGATCGTCAACCCTTTCAGAATCAATCACCACCTCCACGGCGACGCTCTCGATCTCCAACCCCCAATCGGAATCCCAGCCTCCGATCGCCACGCCCGCCTTCCAGTCCTCCACGGCGGGCCTGCCCAGGTGCTACTGCCCGTACAGGGGGTTCGGTCGGACTTCAACCACGCACCACCACCGCCGCCCTCCACGGTTCAGATCTCACCGTCGCCGACGAGAGCTTCGGAGCGCTAGCTACGAGGATCTCGACCTCCGTATCAACCCGCCCGCCACCTGTTCGACGAAATGCGTCTGAGAATTTTTGGTGTGTTTTATTATAGTTTTTCGTTTCCTGATTTCAGTATCTTAGCTAATCGAAAGAGCAAACTGAAATAATATCTCAACGCGTTACAGAGGTCTTGCTAATACAGTGCATTTTTGTACAACCCATCGTGCGTGCGTGTGTGTATATACATTACATATATATTTAATACACACAAACACACACCCTGTTTCCG
Source organism: Euphrasia confusa (assembly GCA_954870475.1). Lineage (NCBI taxonomy): Eukaryota > Viridiplantae > Streptophyta > Magnoliopsida > Lamiales > Orobanchaceae > Euphrasia > Euphrasia confusa. The sequence continues at coordinate 27,939,658 of OX940967.1, forward strand.
AAGTTTCTGGAGCTTCTTGATCATAGAAGTATCTCTGATATTCAATTGTGAACTTGGGAGTGATATCTGAATCAATGATATGTATATGTATGGTGCAGGTTCGTACTATAATGGTGGACAACATTGACAAGATACTCGAAAGAGGTGATAGAATCGAGCTTCTCGTTGACAAAACATCAACCATGCAAGATAGTGCATTTCACTTCAGGAAACAATCTAAGCGTCTCCATCGAGCTTTGTGGATGAAAAACGCCAAACTCTTGTAAGTATTTTATATTGTATTTATCAAGTCAAATTTATATATTCCATATAAACTTAAAAACAGCACACACACACACACATAAATTTATCTTTTATATCTTAAAAGTAAGTTGCGATTTCTTATATATTCTAATGATCACTGAACAAAAAAAATATAATAAATTAATGATTTCACGACTTTTTAATTTCCTGCTGATTCATGATTGATCATCATATTGAAAAAGCCAGGTTCTTAAGATGATCTCCGTACACTACTCTAGTAAAATAATATCCAATTCCTCCCACAAAACGGTATCATAGAAAATAAATTTACAGCTTCAAAAGAAATTTAAAGTAAATTTCTCACTTACTAATGTCCTTAAGCAAGTCATGATTTGTTTTCAGACTCTGAACAAGGAGCATGCAGAATCGAAGTGGATTGGCGGAGTGAAGTGCTTCCCGGGGCCACAGCAGTGGTTTCCACACTCGGTGGTTTTGGCAGTGACGAGCAAATGCAAAGAATTTGAGTGCTATAGCATGTAATGGTATTATCTCACTTTGTTACACTACTAATATATACAGTATGTGGATTCATCTTAATTAATTTAATTGACTCGATCGATCTTGTAGGACACAAGGCACTGGCATTTGATAGCACAATTGCCATGTATGCATCCAGGACTCCCATTTAATTATAGTCCCTCTGTTTTGGATCAATATTTATTTTATTTCAGTGTATTTTTATGAGATTCAGTATTTTTATAATATTTATTCAGTGTATTCAGTGTTTTTATAATATTCTAGTGTAAAGATACGACATTCAGTGTTTTTTAATGATACTCGGTATTTTTAATGATATTCAGTGTTTTTATAAAATTCAGTGTAAAAAATCTGACATTCAGTGTTTTTTAATGACATTCAGTGTCTTTTAATGGTATTCAGTGTCTGGGTTGATGTTCAGTGTCTTTTAATGGTATTCAATGTCTGTTAATGTTATTCAGTGTCTGACATTCAGTGTCTTTTTGGGTGGGGTGAATTGAGTAGAAAAAAAAATCTGACTTTCAGTGTCTTTTCATGGTATTCAGTGTCTGACGTTCAGTGTCTTTTGGGGTGGAGTGTATTGAGTAGAAGAAAAAATATGACGTTCAGTGTCTTTTCATGGTATTCAGTGTCTGACATTCAGTGTCTGGAGGTGGGGTGGGTTGAGTATAAAAAAAATCTGACGTTCAGTGTCTTTTAATGGTATTCAGTGTCTGACATTCAGTGTTTATTAATGGTATTCAGTGTCGGGAGGTGGGGTGGGTTGAGTAAAAAAAAAATCTGACGATCAGTGTCTTTTGATGGTATTCAGTTGTTTTGGTTGTTTTTGTACTTGTCGGTAGTATTTGCTGGTAATTGAGGGTTTTGATAAACAACACAAAATATAAATATGTAATAGGTAAGAAAGCAAAGGGTATTAAGTTAAAATGCAGAAATCATAAGTAGAACATGGATGCTCAAGGCACCTCTTAATTCAAATATTCATACTTAGAAATCATATTAAAATACAATGGTTTGCATGTCCCTTCTCTCCTTTAACACCCTATATTTATACTAACCCATGCATGGCTAGATTATGCCACCTAATGCCCACTTATCAGCTCCTGATTGGACCACAACTCCACTAATATCCTGCATTAAAAACCCACTTAACTCTAAACAAAGACTTTATCCTCTGCTCCCGTCAAATGTCTTTTGACCACCTGTTGACTCTGACACCTCCCCCACGGATATTCCCGTGTAATAAGTCTGACACTACCGAGCGGTTGTTCCCGTCCAAGCATTTTTCTGACTTCTGCTGGTTGCCTTTCTAGGTCTTTTTCCATAGATTAACTCTGACTTGCATATCTGACGACGTGGCTTCCTCATTATTGACACGTGTCGGTGACCGTTTTATTGGGCACAACATAGGCCCCCAGGAAAATTGGAGTTTTCAACTTCGATTTCCCTGAAGATTGTGTTTGAATACCTCGGTTGGTACGCCTTGGAATCTGCATTCTGACTTTCTGTCGGCGGTTGACTCTTCATTTAATGTTGTTTTTACGCCTTTAAAGGCTCTTCATGTAGTATTACGGCTTCATATCATGGCTTTCATTTGGAATAGAGAAGTGTACTCGAATAATATCACGAGTTTCTCCTTCCGGATTAGAAATCGGTCGATGAAGGCTAAGCTGCCTTTGTCTTTATCTTTTTCACAGAAGTTTCCGGAGCTTGCTGGACAGGACGTCGCTTTGGTAGATGCTTTTGAAAGAATCTGGACGGTGAAAGTGGAGAAGGATGGTCGGCGGCTGGTACTGACTGACGGTTGGAGTAAGTTTTGTGAGCGTCGGTTGGTTTCAGTGAGCGGGATCATCTTTCTGGAGTTGCGTGGGCAAAAGTCTTTCAGCATTGGTGTATTTGGAAAGGATGGAGAGGAGATCATTGACCTGGGAACTGATTCTGAAGATAGCTCTATCAATTCTGAGCTGGATAATTCTCCTGCAAAAGATAACTGGGATTTCTTTTCCCCGTGAAATCTATTCGAGAAGTATTTTTCGGCATTTTCTTGTGTAAGATTACCTTTCCTGGGTTTATCTCCCAGGTCTCTTTTCTTGGGATTTTTCCCGGTGAAATAAATCAGAGTTTCGATCCTTAAAGGATTCTATGTATTTATATGGATGAGATAAGTATTCAGATACTTATCCATTAATAACCGCAATAAAATAATAATAAATTTGAAAAATAGGGTAACTTTTTCAACTTACCTTGTCAGGAGACGACTGCCACGTGGCATTATCCTGGCCAAGTATTTTTAGGGTTTGATGGGTAGTGGAGACGTACTCGAGTGCGTTTTTCCTCGGTAACTGCTATCTCTTCCCCTCCTTTAATCCTCACCGTTGGATGGAAAAACGGCAGAAATTTGATTTTTGAAATCAATAAACATATAGGAGTTTAGAATTTTGAAATTCACTCCAAGTTTTTCGACTTTTCAGATTCAAGATCTGGTAAGAACAATTCTTTCTTTCCTCTGTAAATTTCCTTTGTTTATTTACTGTGTAAATCTCTTTTTTTTACCAACCCATCAACATGCCGAAAATCTCCAAAGTCGTTCGACCGAAAATCGAAGCACCAGAAGTTCTTCTCGCCCGTCAATACAAAAAATTCATGGAAGAAGCCGCGCCGGCGCTGCCGGCGTTCCGTTTAGATGAATTGGAAGAGGCCCACCCTTACGTACCTGTCGAGAGGATCGTCACAGCGGTTCAACCAGACCCGAACCACCAGGAGTGGGGTGCACACGGCCGAGAAAGCACGGTGACGGCGGCACAACTAGCCGACTGGAGGGACGATTGGCGGATTCCCTACAACGTGCATTTGCATGCGCCAGAAGAGGGTGAATCCGCCTGTTGTCCTCCTCCGGGCATGGTGGCCATCGGCGTCGACGCAATGGATCAAGGGTTGCGGTTTCCCCTGCATCCTTCGGTTTCAGGCTTATTGAACCGCTGGGGGTTGGCTCCGCATCAGATTCATCCGAATGGATGGGCACAGATCTATGGAGTTTTGACTGTATTGGGGCAGGTGGGACTCTCTCGACCCATTTCTGGGGATGAGTTCCATCTTTTCTTCAGTCCAGTCAACTTCAACAAGAATTCGCTGGGAGACTATACCGTCCGCCACATGAAATATATGTTGAAAATTCGAGAGCCTGAGGAGAAAGATCCGACTTGTTGGGATAGATGGTTTTTTGTTTCGGGGAGATGGAGGACTCAGACCCGGGAAGGGGAGATCGCCATCCCCCTTACTTATGGTGTTAAGGAAGAAAGTAAGCATTTAAAGTTTTAATATTTTACAGTTTAACTGATCTAAACTCGTTGGTATTTTGTAGGTGCGCGGCTTAAGCGGGCGACCTGCTCCTTCCCGTGGGATTTGGAGACTGCAAATCTTTTAGCACAGTGTATTCCGGCCGAAGAAAGAGATTCAGATTATCTGAACGACGATAGCATTCGTGACGCAGCAGGCTTGTTTTGCCCTCCGTTCGTTGAGGATCAACCTTGTTTTGGTATTTTTCCTTTATTATTTTTCTTTTATAAGTTTATTTTATTTCCTGGGAGTATATTTCCCGGGGAAACTATAATATTTTTGTCGGGAGTAATTGTATTACTTTTCCCGTGCAGAGTTTTTCTCTACTGTTTTTGAATTGAAACCTACTGAGATGGCAGACAACAAACTATTTGATCGCCTGGGACTCCCAAACCCAGCCCTGGCCGCTAAGGCTCGTAGGGCCAAAACCAGTTCCACCAGTGTTGGTGGACGGGGATCTGCTAAAACTCGGGGCGGCACACCAGGCGCTCCGGCTTCCCGTACCAGATCCCACACGGTTTCGGCTCAGGGTGGTGAAACAGATCCTCTGGGGATTATGGATGTCGTGGATTCGTATAAGGAGAGCTCCCAGCCATCAGACGTGGTGATGACTGATGCTACTCCAAGTCAAGGTTTACCCCCTTCTGGGTCATCAAGTCTTTTGCAAGTCAAGCTCGAAGGCGACAAGAAAAGGAAAAAGATTGATGAGGGTATTATTGAGGTGACAGATCCCCCCCCTCGTGCTGACAAAAATCAGTCTGTTTTTGGAGTTGAAAAAATACTTTTCACCAAGTAAGTTTTTGTTTATTTACACACTCATCATTTTACATGGTTCACTTAATTAACTCTTCTGTTTTATTTCTTGGTAGGTTTTCCCAGGAGAATCTCCCCTCAGCTCTGCTTCCCTTCTTCTCTGGAAAAGGCCCCATTGACCCTGTCACTACCCTGGGCAATCCAGTAGGTGACTCAATTGATGCTGTTGGTAGGTGCTGGACTTCAGAGCTCAATGATATGATGGACCATGAGGAGCATGCCTTTTCCCTGGCCCTAAAACTGGCCAGTCAAAGTGCAGTTGCCATTTCTGGGGCTCACAACATGGCTGAAAAGATCAGAGCTGAAGTGTCCAAGCTCAAAACTACCAGCAGCAAGCAAGAGGCACAGGTACAGGAGCTCAAAGCGGCATACACTGCCACTGCAGGGGACAGGGATAGGTGGAAGAAGGCTGCTGATATTGCCCGGGCTGAGGTAGGGAAGCTGAAGTCTGAGATGCAGGAGGCCTTGAAGACCATAAAAGAAAAAGAAGAAGAGATCGAGGATGCCCAGGACAGCTTTACCAGGGAGAAGAAAGAGCTCAAAGAGGAGGCGGCCAAAATTACCAGGGAGCTGAAACAGGCCAAAGATGACTTTGGTCAATCCATGGGGAGGGTCTCAGAGCTTGAAGCCCTGTTAGATTCTCCTGCTCACAATCCCCGGGTATTGGCTGACTTACTCTATGTTACTGCTTATGCTGATCTCATCAGGTCTGCAGCAAAGGAGAAGAATGATGGGGCCAGGGACTATGGTTTACAACTTCTCAAAGCTCACATGCAAGGGTGTACTCTGGATTCCAGAGTTCCACAGCCCTTTATGGATCTGGAAGTTGTCCACGGCATAGATATGAAATGGTGGCCCACATACAGTCTTCTCTCCATGCCTGGTGATCCTGCTAAAGCTCCTGTGGAAGCTTCTGATGATGAAGGTGTTGATGAAGGGGAGGAGATGGATACTCTTGGTGTCGGGCCTGATGGCAAGCCAAAAGATTCCCTCACGACTCCCCCAGGTGATGGTGGTTCTACCTCCTGAGTATAATTGCTCAGGAGTCTGCAAAAATTTGATGACTACCCTGAGTGTGAAAAGCTCAGGGATTTTAATCTTTATTTTCTGTTCAGTTTGGGCTTAATTGCCAAAAACAATATTTGCTTATTTTGCATTTGGATTATACAGGCAGTTTTTGCCTGGAACAAGTATTTATATTTTGCTGGTGTGTAATAACTTAGTAAGTTATTTTTGGATATTATCCTTTGGGTCTTACTCATGGCCCTTCCACCGTTTTATTCAGGTTTCTTTTTACCATAATTATCTATAATTTTGACAAGTCAGTTTTAGCTTGCTTGATGAATCGTAATTCTTTGTAAATAGATAACTTTTGGCTCACACCCAAGTTTTTATTTAAAACTTTGTTGGGAGTCTTTGTGAGTTCTTTGTCTTTGCAAAAGTGATTTTCGGATTTTAGTTACCTCTTGGAATTCTCTCTGATTCTAAGTAACATTTTTCTCCTCCATCTCTCCTTTTACAAAGACTGACCGATCCTGTGGTTTGTTCTTTATGAATACCTCTTAGGATTTTCTTCGGACCTATATCTTCTCCCCGCGCGATTCTTGAGTTTCTCTTACTCTGTTGAATCCGTACGCAGAAAGAAGTGTTCGGCCCCATAATCTATAGATTTTTGGGTCTTTACCGAACCTTAGTATTCTCTTATGAATACTCAATATTTCTTATTTTTACCGGGAAATTTATTTCTTTCCCGGGGTAATATTTTTCCTTTGTACTAGACAAAGTATGACTTTTTAGAACCCATTAGGTATTTTTGATAAATACTGAGAAACATTATAAAAGTGATAAAAGGTTTTTACAAAAATAATATCTTTACCAAAAGCAAAGATCAACCTTTTAATGATAAAATTTCTTTAGGTGCAACGCATTCCACCGATACTGATCTTTGGTCCCGTCGAGAAGCTCTAACTCGTACGCTCCGTTCTGGAGGCAGTGGCTTACTCTAAACGGTCCCTCCCAGTTCGGCCCCAGTGCTCCCTGGTGCGTTCCTAAGATTTTCTTCAACACCAAGTCTCCTTCTTGGAATTCTCGTGCCTTTACTTTTGAATTAAATAATTTTGCAATTCTTTGTTTATTCATAGCATTTAGAGAATCGGAAGCTAACCTTCTTTCTTCAAGAAGATCCAACTCTTTCCGGATGGTTAGTTCATTTTCCGGGGAAATCTCCTGAGCGGTCCGGTGTGATAATACCGTTATTTCCGCTGGGATTACTGCTTCCGTTCCAAAAGCCAAAGAGTAGGGGGTTTCTCCAGTGGCATTTCTAGTTGTGGTACGATATGACCACAGAACCTCTGGAAGTTCATCCGCCCACTTTCCTTTGCGACTTTCCAATTTTGATTTGATGGTATGTTTTAATATTTTATTCACTGCTTCAACCTGACCATTCGTCTGGGGGTGGTAAGGAGTAGAGAATAGCCTTCTAATTTTCCATTTTTCACAGAATTCCTCCACCTCAGCCCCATCGAATTGTTTTCCGTTGTCGGAGATGATTGTTTCGGGTAAACCAAATCGACATATAATGTTTTTCCATATGAACTTGATAACCTGCGGTTGATCAATTTTGTTCAATGGTTCTGCTTCGACCCACTTAGTAAAATAGTCGACTGCTACAATCGCATATTTTACTCCGCCCCGTGCGGTTGCCAGTGGTCCGATCAGATCGATACCCCACCGAGCAAATGGCCACGGGCTGTAAATGGATTTCAGGGCTTCTGGGGAAATACGGATGTTAGGCCCATGCGTCTGGCATTTGACACATTTACGTGCGTATCCGACTGCGTCCTTTCTCAGGCTTGGCCAGTAAAATCCTTGCCCCATGGTTTTATGTGCTAGGGATCTTCCCCCCGCATGGTTTCCACACACACCCTCGTGTATTTCTTCCAGGATTTTAAATCCTTCTTCCTTCGACACACATTTCAGTAGTGGAAGGGAATAACTTCTTCGGTAAAGTTGTGTATCTATTAAAGTATACTTTGCCGCTCGGGAGCGAAGTTGTTTTGCTTCAGTTTTATCTGCTGGTACTTCCCCGGTATCTATGTACCGTTGAATGGGAATCCGCCAGTCTTCTCCGGCCCCAGCGAGTATTTGCATTTGCATTTCTCTTTGTTCTATTGATGGGGACATTAATTTTGTTAATACAATATTTGAGAAGTCTGCTGATCCTTCAGCTGATGCTAACTTTGACAGGGCGTCTGCTTGTGAATTGTGTTCCCGTGGGATTTGTTCGATTAGAACTTCAGGGATTTTTTCACAGAGTTCCCATACCAATTTTAGGTATTTTATCATTTGTTCCCCTCTGGCCTCGTAGTCCCCACTTACATGGTTTACTACTAGCTGAGAGTCCATAAACACATGGAGTTTCCTGGCCCCAACGGCTATAGCTAATTCCAACCCAGAAATGAGAGCTTCGTACTCTGCTTCATTGTTCGATGTGGGGAATTCAAACTTTACCGCATGGGTTACTGAGTCTCCATCAGGACTGAGTAATACCACCCCTGCCCCCGAGCACGCGGTGGTAGATGATCCATCTACGAACAGCTGCCAGGCGCGTGCTTGACTCTGGGATTTCTCAGGGAAAGTTAATTCCACAATAAAATCTGCCAGGGCTTGTGCTTTAATTGCTGTCCTTGGGGCGAAGGTTATGTCATATTGACTAATTTCTAATGCCCAACGCAGGAGTCTCCCGGAGATATCTGACCGATGCAATACTTGCCTTAAAGGCATAGTAGTCAAAACTTCGACGGGGTGTTCAAATAAATACGCCCGGAGTTTTCTTATTGATACTATTAAAGCAAATGTTAATTTCTCCAGTGGAGTGTATTTAATTTCTGCCTCATGTAACACTTGACTCACGAAATAAATCGGAAAGTGTTGGATTCCTTCCGCTCTTGCCAAAACTGCACTGATGGCATGTTCTGAGGCGGCCAGGTATAAATACAATTTCTCTCCTGGTTTGGGTGCCACAACTACTTTCGGATGGGATAAGTATTCCTTTATCCGTACAAAAGCTTGTTGGGCCTCTTTTTTCCAGTGAAATTCCTGTCCTTTGATGGAAGCAAAGAACGGTCGAGTTTTATCTCCCAGGCAAGAAATGTATCTGTTCAGGGCGGCGAGACGACCCGTGAGTCGTTGTACGCCTTTTACGTCCCGGGGTTCTTGCATGTCCAAGATAGCTTGGACTTTGGTAGGGTTGGGCTCAATGCCTTTCTCGCTAACCACATGCCCCAGGATCATCCCTTTTTTGATTCCAAAATTACATTTCTTGGGGTTCAATTTCATATTATATTGCCCCAGAATTTTGAAAACTTCTTCGAGGTCTTTGACATGATCTGATTCGTTCTTACTTTTTACGATGATATCATCAATGTACACTTCCATTGTTCTACCAATTAATTCAGAAAACATTTGATTTACCAACCTTTGATAGGTGGCCCCAGCATTCTTTAGGCCAAAAGGCATTCTTTCCCAGCAATAGATCCCTTTTTCTGAGTAGAAAGCCGTATGTTCAACGTCATCCGGATGCATGGGAATCTGGTGGTATCCGGCCTTGGCGTCCAGTGTTGAGAATATCGCGTGACCTGTCAAATTATCAACCACATGGTCGATATGCGGCATGGGAAACAGGTCTTTCGGGCAAGCATTATTTAGGTCTGTGAAATCTATACACAAACGCCATGCCCCGGCCGTTTTAGTCACCATTACCGCATTGGATAGCCAAGTGACATCACTCGAAGCTTTCCTGACCAGTTTATTTTCAATTAATTTATCTACTTCCCCGGCGAGTGCCTGGCACTTCTCGGGGCCCATCTTTCTGCGCTTTTGTGCGATTGGTTTCTTGCAGGGATCTATTTTCAATCGATGGCAGGCATGTTTAGGATCTATCTTTCCTAAATCGGCACTGGACCATGAGAAAGTAGAGATGTTTTCTTTAAGGAAGTTTATAATCCCGATCCGGGTATTTGATTCCATACGAGATCCCACAAGTATTTGCTTTTCAGCTTGCTCTGGGTCTACAATTATAGAGTCCAAAGTTTCAACCATTTCCACAACGGGTGTTTTCTTGTGTTGATATCCTCCCCGTGAGCCCCAATCCTCTAAGTTTGCTTTGGGTTTAGGCTGTTTTTCCCCAGGAGATGCTAAGTTCTCACTGGATTTTTCTTCGGGGGGTTTATCCATGTCATCCGAGGGAATCTGAAGAACTTCTCCCCGCGGGTTTTTCCCGGGAGAGCTCATTCCTTCCTCGGGTATTATAATGATATCTTTTATGTGATGAATTTGTTTTACACTGCTTTCCTCCAAATTGATTTGGGGAATGTTAGCTTTTTCTCTGATTTTAGTTTTATCAAGATCGCGAAAATACATCAAAGTCTTCTTAGCCATTACTAGATCCCCCCTAACGGTACCAACTGCACCGGAGGGTGTTGGAAACTTGATACAGTAGTAATAGGACGAGGCGACTGCTTCAAAAGCGTCCAGAAAGGGCCTGCCTAATAAAGCATTATAGCCACTAACCTTATCTACTATTACAAACTTAAGATTCCTAACCATCATGACTTCTGGGTTCTTCGCGTCCATCATTTCTACCGGGAGAATGATTTCTCCATAGGGAATGACTACATCGTCACCAAAACCTTTTAACACCATATCGCACGGGTTGACATAGCGCGCTAGCTTCCCCATCAGATCTAGGGTCTTCTTATACAGAATATTGAGATGCGCGCCATTGTCCACCAACGTGCGAGACACGTCCAGGCCGAGGATTCTTGCTTTTATCACTAAAGGCACATCCTTCGGGAACTTTGTCTCGGCTCGATCTTCCGGGGTGAAAGTTATCACCGCCGTTTCGTTGATTGTTGCTTCTTTTGACGGGGCAGTTTCATACCAAACTTCCCACATCTGGAAGTCTCTTTTCCTCTTTCGGTGGCTTTCCTCATTCACTGGCCTCAAACCGCCGATCATCATGATCTGGCCCACTCTCGGTGGGTCTGGAGCTACAGGAGGCGGTGGTGGAGATGGTACGGGATTTTCCCGGGGAGGAGGCCCCTGCGGATTTCCCCCAGCCCCTGGCCTGGGCAAGAACTGCCACAGCTTCCCATCCTGAAAAAGTTTCCACAATAGTTTTACCAGTTGCCTACACTGGCTGGTGTTGTGACCAATCTTTTCATGAAAGGCACACCATTTGTTGGGATCCAATTTGTCCGGGGGAGTTAAGATTGGTGGTGGTTTCACCAACAAATCAGTTTTTTGCATGACCATGATATTCAAAATATCTGCTGGTGTATGACCAGTCTGAGCAGTGAGTTTTCCTTCCAATTCACGGATTTCATCCACTCGTGGATCACTTGGCCTAGGGCCTGGTTTCTTGCCAATATAGTTTGGCCTTCGATCGGAGGAAAAGGGAAGTTTTCTCTTTTGCTCGGGGGAGTGTCCCCCACCAGCAATGAGACGCTGGTACGCCACTTGGGCCCCAGCTTTCCTCTTAAAATCCTCATACGATCGGGGATAGTTTAGCATTGCAGATTTAAACACTTTAGAGTTTCTTCTCATACCTCCCAACACGGTGTGAAGTTTGAGGCTATCCGGAATTTCTTCTCCGCCCGCCAACAGTAATTCCCCCACGCGATCCACATAAGATTCATCAGTTTCGTTCTCACCCTGTTTGACTCCAAGCAGCTTCTGACTATACTCCATATAGGAAGCTTTGGATGCAAAATACGACACAAACCTTTGTACCAAGTCGTCAAAACACTTAATAGAATGTGCAGGTAAACTGACGTACCATTGGTGAGGAGTATCGCCCAGGGTGAGTGGGAACAATTTGCACCGGGTAGCATCTGTGGCTCCCCGACCGGACATATATGTCCTGAATCTGCTCAAATGTGCTTCTGGATCAGTTTTGCCGTTATACAAAGTAGTTTGCATAGGCTGAATTTCCAGTTGCATGGGAGCTTGTTCAACCTCGGGAGCCAAGGGATCGTTATGACGACCTGCCGGGGCGGCGAGAATCTGATTTTCGTTCAATCGCCTTTCCAGTTCAGAGTAATTCTGCCTTAAATCGGCCAGTTCAAGATCAGCACCGGGGGCTCTATGGGCCCTCGCCGGTGAAAAGTTCACACGTTGCCCGTGCATGTCACTTTTACTTGCCTGTCGATAAGGATCAGTAGATGTGGCCATAGATTCGGCTCTTTTGTTCAGATCTAACGCTCGACGCATTCTACGATTCTTTCTGGGAATGCGGCCGGTTTGCTCGGGAGCTAGATTCAGATTTGCCCCGGTGGCTGCATGCGTGCCCTTCACCGGGATCACAGGAGTTGTCATGACGTATTTCATCGTCATAAGTTCTGCAACTGCTTCATCTATTTTCTGTGGAGTATCAAGACTTCCAAATCTAATCGGAGGCGGGCCTTTCGGCGTCGACGGCCCTCCGAGATCATAGGGGTGCAGACGGCGATTCCGACGTTGTGACCGAAGTCGACGTCGTCGTCTATCAGTCTGACTGTCTGTGGGCTCATCGGCCCCTGCATGTTTGCTATTCTGCTCATCAGAGCTAATCTGGGTAAGCGGCGGCGGCGGCTCCTTATTTTCAGGTTCTGGGTTTTTAGGTGGAGATGGAACCTCGGGTTCCACCATCACAGCCTTACCCATCACAGCCCGCCATCTGCCACTTGTACCAGACGTACCTGACACCGTGGTGTCTTCGTTTTCATTCACCATTTTTGATTTTAATCGAGCTTTTCTGCAACTTCAATACCTGATGCTCGCTCCTTCTAGCGCCAAATGTTTTGGTTGTTTTTGTACTTGTCGGTAGTATTTGCTGGTAATTGAGGGTTTTGATAAACAACACAAAATATAAATATGTAATAGGTAAGAAAGCAAAGGGTATTAAGTTAAAATGCAGAAATCATAAGTAGAACATGGATGCTCAAGGCACCTCTTAATTCAAATATTCATACTTAGAAATCATATTAAAATACAATGGTTTGCATGTCCCTTCTCTCCTTTAACACCCTATATTTATACTAACCCATGCATGGCTAGATTATGCCACCTAATGCCCACTTATCAGCTCCTGATTGGACCACAACTCCACTAATATCCTGCATTAAAAACCCACTTAACTCTAAACAAAGACTTTATCCTCTGCTCCCGTCAAATGTCTTTTGACCACCTGTTGACTCTGACACCTCCCCCACGGATATTCCCGTGTAATAAGTCTGACACTACCGAGCGGTTGTTCCCGTCCAAGCATTTTTCTGACTTCTGCTGGTTGCCTTTCTAGGTCTTTTTCCATAGATTAACTCTGACTTGCATATCTGACGACGTGGCTTCCTCATTATTGACACGTGTCGGTGACCGTTTTATTGGGCACAACATCAGTGTCTATTAATGGTATTCAGTGTCGGGAGGTGGGGTGGGTTGAGTAGGAAAAAAATCTGACGATCAGTGTCTTTTAATGGTATTCAGTGTCTGAGGTGACGTTCAGTGTCTTTTAATGTTATTCAGTGTCTTTTAATGTTATTCAGTGTTATTCAGTGTCTTTTAATGTTATTCAGTGTTATTCAGTGTCTTTCAGTGTTATTCAGTGTTTTTTAATGTTATTCAGTGTTATTCAGTGTCTTTTAATGTTATTCAGTGTTATTCAGTGTCTTTTAATGTTATTCAGTGTCTTTTAATGTTATTCAGTGTTATTTAGTGTTATTCAGTGTCTTTTAGTGTTATTTAGTGTTATTCAGTGTCTTTTAATGTTATTCAGTGTCTTTTCATGGTATTCAGTGTCTGACATTCAGTGTCTGTGGTGGGGTGAGGTGGGTTGAGTAGAAAAAAAAATCTGACGTTCAGTGTTTTTTCATGGTATTCAGTGTCTGGGCAGGGGTGGGGTGGGGTAGTTGTGGGGTGGGTTGAGTATAAATAGAGTAAGGGTATTTTCGTCCTTCCATATACATTTTTTTGGCCTAATTGGAACAAAAAGGCCTAATTGACACATAAATTGGAATTTGGCCTTATTGGGCAAAAAATGTTGAAAATTGGCCTTATTGCCATTTTTCCCAAATTAAAATTATAGGTATATTACATTATTGAGAAGTATAAGTACAAATTGATATGCATATTTTTTATTTGACAGGTGACATGCCACAAATTTTCAAAAGTGAGTTTAGGCTACAAACTAGACAAGACTTAAGCTAGACCATAATTTTTAGAAAGAAAAAAAAATCCAATGTTTCCAATTATAATTTGTGAAATATTTGAAAGAATATATTGAGAATATTTAATAAAAATATTCTCACACATCATGTAAAGTACTGTAAACAAACAAAAGAAACGGAGGTAGGCACATATGGCAGACACCCTAAGCGAAGAGAAGAAGGAGAAAACGGCAGAAAGAGAAATAGTAACCCTAATCGATGCCTTGAGAATCACTTCGATTTCAGATGACGAGAAGAATCGGGTCCCCATAGAAGAGCGTTTCTCCATCATGAACAGGCTAGTCAACATGAATCATATGGGTGATCATCAAACGTCATTAAATACACATCGCGATTTCTCTCCGTCTGAAATCGTCGTCATATCGATGAAGACTAATCACAAAGGCCGGCTCTACAAACCCCCGATATTTATGAACCCTCGACCCAATTCTGATACCAAAAGGTACGTCCATTATTTATTTATTTATGCTTATTTTATTAATCAGAAGAAGAATATTGTTGTTTTGCAACTATATATATATTTTAGGAATGTGTTTATTAATTTCCTAGGGTCGTGAAGAATCTTGTTGAGACGAGGAGGAGGAGCAATGAATCGATAATCAGACGATGGATGCCCAAAAGTCTCAAAGCTAAATTTGTTTTCCGTTTATTAATCATCATCTGCTGTTTTATAATTGTACATCTATGTGTGTTGCCATGGCTCAACGGATAAACGCTAGCTAGCTCGACCATATATCCATCATTACTACATTCAAAAATGAAATAGAACGGTGGTTACTTGACTAATACGTGTTTGTGGTTTTATGGTCATGTTCACTGATTAGTATATTTTTATCATATTTTCCTTCACAATCATTGTGTGTTTGAGTGCATTTTCTATGATTTTCGTCCCATAAATATATTGTTCACAACACTTTTTAGTTACATATGAAATAATATTATGAGATGTGTTATTGGGCAAGAAATCTATGATCTCGAGTGGGAAAATAAAAAATACATGGAAAAAGAGAACTTGCGTCTTTGTACAAGCTTGCGCAGCCGTGGAGGAAATTGAATACGACTTCGGCAACCGTTGAATCTTAAAGCAACTCACACAACATTTTCACGGTTCATTTTGACCGATCAGATAGTTCAAAACAGCCCCGTGAAAGAAGACATATATCAAGCCCGGAAATGTACAACATAGATCTGCCCTTAAGCCGAGAGTCGCGCATGCGGCCATTTTACAAAGGAGCTGCCGCGCAGGCAGCAGCGCATCTACCCCCGCGCAGGCGGCACCGTAGCGGGCTCCTCTCACTCACTTGGTTTTTAGAACTTTAAATAGGATTTTATTAGGGTTATTTAGACACATTCTTTACAGCTAGTCGTGAATATACTTCCTAGAGAATTCTTACGTGATTTTTCTTAGATCAACAACACTTTACACATTATAGAATTCATCTTGTTCATGCTTGGGATTGAATCAACATAGAAGTTCATCAAGTTTTTCATCTTTTAATAATTAGTAAGTTTATTTCTTTCTCGTTCTTGTGTGCTCAATTATTTATTTTGATTACTTGTTTTCGTTTTAAATTATGAATCCTTTCAGAACTACATGCTTGACTTCGATTTCAATTATGAGTAGCTAATATTTAAACTAGGGTTAGGGAGATTTAATTTTTGAAAAGAGTTTGATATTTCAAATTGTATACCACGTGTTCGATCAAATGCTAAACCGATTTTCAACTCATGTATGAGACTGTTAGGTAATTACATGACTTAGATTGATTGACAAAAAGTTGGATCAACCGGTAACGGACATTCAAATAATAAATTTGCAAGTTAGAAATTCATTCGCTTAGTATAAAATTAAAGAACCCGAACCCTAGTCCTCTTCTTCATATATTTCATCTTATTATTTATCGTTTTGTGATTCAATTTGCTTTCTATTATTATTTTCTTTGTTAGTTTAAAAATTAGTTCGATAATACAAACAAAATCAATCTCAATATGCATTATGCTATAAATCTTGTCTCTTTTCTAGTTGCAAACAAATAAACATTTTTACACGCCAATTGTAGTGTTTCTCGAGACCGACTCGGGCGATCGAGTTGCTTCGGCAACTAGTTCGGTTATTTTTATTTGAAATTTGACGCACTACAACGTCTTAATCATTCACGTAATGTAATGACGTATTTATGTTAATATATCCGCAATGAAACGGCGTGGTCTGAAACTTATGCATCACTAGGTATGTATATATATGTGTTCCAACGTTGTATACGTATATGATTCTTATTCATATTGAGTTGCTGATATATTCATCCCTTTTTAAAACCAAATCTTTCATTAGATGATTTCGGAGCTGACGACGATGATAGTACGGAGTATACTTTGTCAATTTTTATTTTAAAACATATTTTTTTTTATAAAAAAATTATAAAATATTTATAATTTAAGTTTTAAATTTGATCACATATTAAAAAATCAAAAGTTATATTAAAATATAGAACAATATTTATTAAAAAAATTGAGTCGATCCAAACTTTCGGTCTTACATTTTTTTGGGCCGGAGCTCGTACCAATTCTTCAATTTTCGTTTCGAGCCCTTGGTGAAATAGAACTGGCCCGTGATGGATTTTTCTCAAGTTTTTGGATTTTCGAACCCAAACGCTTAGTACCCCTTCTCCATAGGCCTGTCAATCGGGTCGGGCCGGCCCTAACTCGGCTCGTTCGGCCCTAAGAAAAGCCTCGTTCGATTAATATTATTTAGGGTCGAGCCGAGCTTGGGCCGAAAAATGAAGCCCATATTATATATAGGTCGAGCTTGGGCTTTAGTAAGCTCGGCCTCATACAGGCCCGGCCCTATATAATAATTAATTTTAATTAATTTTAATTTTATAAATAAAAATAAATTTAAAATTATGATAAAGAACACATATATTCTTCAATGGTTAGTACAAATAATATTTTTCTTATAATAAATTTATTTTTTCTCTTCTTGTTTATATTTATTTTTATGATTTTATTAATACTTATTTTTGAATATTTATTTTTTCAAATCTTTATAAGTAGAAGTGTTGACGAACATTACATGGTTCATGCGGACAATATTTAAAATATGATAATCTTTGTTTTTATTTTAATAATATTATTGGCTTGTTTTTTGTTTTTTTTTTGTTGCTACTCGATAAATCCTAATATATATTTTAAAAATATTTATGAAAAATTTGTGAAAATAATTTTAGATTGAAATGTTAGGGCTTAGCCCGTTCTAGGCCCGAAGTCCTAATATTATTATGGCTACGGATATTTACACCTCCACTATTCATTTACACACCCTTCTTTTATTTTTTTTATTCTTATAAATTTGTAAAAAGTCTAAATTATCCTTTTTATTAAATATCATTACTGCGTACACCCCTTTCATCAATTATTAAATAAAGTAAAAAAAACTTTTATCAAAATAAATAAAAACAAAAGGGTCTGAATGGGTGGAAGCCGAAAATGGTGCCGATCACCATCCTCCTGTGGGAGGAGCGCGGCGCCGCGGCGTGCAAGGAGAACAAGGAAGGTTATTGATTGTGCTGATGAGTTGGGTTTTATTCATCTCGGAGGGAGGTGTTGAATCGCTTCTTGGTGGCCGCGGAGGAAGACATCGACGCGGCGGGGTCTGGGCGGTGCAAGCTTGGTAGATGTAAGGGAAGAAGAAAGATCGCGGTGCGTCAATTTTCGTTATCGATCGAAAAAGTAAAACATTTTTTTTTTTGGATTAATATCAAGGGAGTTTCAAAAAAATGGGCTTTCTTGATTGCGGAAAAGTACAGTACCAAAAAAAAAACTTTATTCTTCATTGAAAAATGATAATAAGAAAGCTTCTTGTGGTCGGCAAATTATAGAAAGGTTGGTCAATTGAAGGATACAATTAGACAAAACAATAAGTGGGTTGAAATTGAACAGTTGCAGCAGATTGTCGTTGCCACCCTCCCTCGACCCTCTGTCAGGCCCTGAAGAAAGTCCACGATGTCGCCTAGTCTTCTCTGCCGGAGAAGACAACTAACATAGTCGTCTCTCCGTTACAGTTGATGAAAAGGGTGTAGGTAATAAAGATATTTAATAAAAAGGATAATTTAGACTTTTTACAAATTTATAAGAAAAAAAAAATAAAAGAGGGTGTGTAAATGATTAGTGGAGGTGTAAATATCCGTAGCCTATTATTATAGGCCGAGCTTGGGCTTGAAATTTTCAAGCCCAAAGGCTTAAGCCCGAAGCCCATAGCCCTTAAAATTCCATGGGCCGAGTCAGGGCCAATCAAAGCCCGACCCATATAGCCCGATTGACAGGCCTACTTCTCCATATGCAGAGATTGATGGTTGAGAGAATGGGTGACAATTCATGAAGATTTTGCCCTAATACCCTAGACCACGAGTGAAAATGATGATTTTGCCAAGTTGACAAGTCCTAATTCATGAAGATTTTGCCAAGTTAATTGACAAGTGATTGTTTTTTTTATTTACACTTTTCATGTTAGCTTTTATCACTTCTACACTTGATAAGATCCTCATGATGGGTGAAAGCATGGTAGCCAAGAATTAACCGCTTCGAAGAGAAAAAGAATCGAAGAGTGAAATGAGGAAAGAAAGTTGACCTAGCTACTGGATCTCTAAAGGGTAAATGTTTACGAATTTGCTGACGGGCCCGTTGCCGACAATATTGCTTAGGGATTGTTGCTTACGGCTGGGCCTGTCTGTCAACAATGCCGTTAGCATTTCCATCATATGGTAAAGCCGTTAAGAAATCCTGACGGATGATACACATCATTTTCCAGTTTTTTTAGTGTGCATGATATGAGATGTCATGAAAATTGATACGTGATTTAAATTAAATTACTCCATGCATGACATAATCATATGCAAATTATTAATTGATTTAAAATTATTTAATTAATTATTAAAAAGATGTGATCATTACAAAAAATGATATATTTTGAATTTATTAATTATTTCATAATTATATTTTGTTATAATATAAAGAGTATAAAATACTTTATAATTTTAAGAAAGAGTTTTAAAATGTAATTATAAAATACTCTCTCTATCTTTTAATAGTTGACGTACTTTCTTCAGTTTTTCATAATTTAACAATCAGAACTATTTTTTTTTATATATAAATATACCTATTTCAATAGTATATTAGATAAAATAATGTAAAAATAGTTTGAAGGCAGACCTAAAGGCAAATTATTACTTGGACCCCTACCCCATGTTAATTTACGTAGTCCCTTTCTTATTATATAAACCCTCCTTTTTTTTCTCCCATTTTTTTCCTTTTTTTTCTCCTCTTTTCTCTTTCTCCACTTTCGCAGCATAACAGAAACAAACAACAACTACAACCTCAGCGATTTTCATCGGCGATTTCAACTGCGATTTCGACGGTGATAACAATCCATCCGCACTCCATCACTCCATCGGCGAAGGCGATCTCACCGTGTCAGGTGATCAACGCCGGAATTCTTCGGTGACGGTGACAGTGTTACAGCTTCGACTGAATTCGGCGACCGGCGACTCAATTCGACTGAATCTCTGGGGCATGTAATCGACGACGGACGGTGACAGTGCACAGCTTCGAGCGACCGGCGCCTACCTGTTTCGTGGATCGGCGAAGCGGCTGACTTAGGTATATCGAAATTCAGTGATTACCGCAGTGGCTTACTTCGATTGTTTATCGGCGGATTAATTCGGTACGAATTAAATGTCGATTTTGCTATTATTTCATAATTAGTGTTCTATTACATAATTAGGGTTGTAATTTGGGCGTTTTGTTAAATGTGTGATTCAGTTCTGTTCCTTGTTCGATTATGTTGTGCGCTGTGTTGTATCCTGCTCTGTTTTAATTGACAAAATATACAGTTATACGTATGCTTTTATCTGTGCTGGGGTGCCGAGTGTATGTGGTTGAGTTTTCTTGCTTCTCTGTTTATCATTACATTCTCTGAGCCAAACATAAGCTTCCGAGTTCCTGTAGCATATCATTTTTATTTTGTCTTTTGTCTTGTAGCTGTTGTGTCCTTGTATCTTCATTATCTCAATCGTGCGTGACTGCAGAGATAGGAAAACATTGTTTATTGTTGCTGGTGTGAGATTCTGAATATTGTGACTGCTAGTCTGCACTTGTAGAGACTGTATAGCCCTGAACTATCCTAGGTCATTCACATTAGTGTTTGTATGTTGAAACCATATGATGTATCTTCATTGTTGAAATGAGGCTTTGCATTATCTTGCTGGATAATTGTGTTTGTGCATGCACATAGTAGTAATTTAGCTTTATTAGCTGGAATAATCTGAATTAAAATTGTTCAATAAGTTAGCATTTTTTTAATACATCACAATTATAAATTAAAAACAGTGACCATCAGATTGTACCCGATTAATAAGGCATGCATTGGTGACCTCCTTTGTCATAGAGTCAATTGGTTTTATAACCAAAAGTCCCTTTAAGTCTATTTTTGGAATTTCTTTTTTAAGTCAATTGGTTTTGTGCTGGTTCTTTTTTAGTAAAAGGCCAAATTCTTATTGTTAGTTGCGTTAATTAGTGCTGCATCACTATTGTTATTCTTCATTTCCATGATATTCTTATATTCGTCTCTCTAATGAATTGATGATTGATTGTTCTGTGTTTGTATAGGCCTGAGGCATCTGTGTATTAAGTATCACAAATTAATAGAGTTATAATTCCTTAACTCATTTTTATTTATTGTGTTTTTCATTTGTTGATTCAGCTACCCTTTTTCTTCACGCTTTCTGATTTTATTTCTTATATGCTTGAGGCATCATTAATAGGAAGGCTTTGAATTTGATTTCTACTTGTAAATATAATAAGGAGGCTCAGCTGAGTTGGGACACAGGTTTTCAGAGTTAGACATAATGTTATTCGTGTTGTTGGCCCAGTTACCGATGAGGGCTGTTTGGATGACACATCTTCAAGAAGTGACATTGTTCAAAATCCACAAAGTACAAGCTTGAAGTAATACGAAGAAGGAGGGTGAAGCCTACAATTGAGAAGATATGCAATAAAAAAAAAGGGGGAAAGAAAAAATGAAAAACTGTTGACTTAAAAGACAAGATGTTTGTTCAGAATTTAAAGGTAACTTAATTCTGTCTTTTGTTTTCTATTGTTTTTAATTATGATTTTTATTCTGTGTTACAATGAATTTGACTATATTTATGATACCTTTCTACTATGGTTTTTTTAGGATGGCGATGGTGTTTACGTTGTGCACCCTGTTTCTGGAGGTAAAAGTTTAGAAGTTTTTTCACCAAATACATGTTCCAGATTTCCCGCAGTCTTATATGATTATGTCCCTTGATTGTTTTTTATATTTTGGAAATGATGTGTTGATCACATTAATTTTTTTTGTTGCTGACGTTGTGTTGATGACATTCTATTGTTGGATTTTACTATTTTGTCCTGTTGAACAGTATTTTATTATAATGATACTTATGTTAAATTAATTTTTTTACATTTATTACATGTTGTGTACTAGTACAGTAGAATTCATGATAAAATGAAGTAGAATATGACAATAAAGAGAATAGAATACACTACTCATTGCAGTAGAACTAATTAGATAATGGTGCCGCCCTCCCCCATTATAGATTGCCTCGCTCGATCGTTCCCTGCCCAAGGCGGCCCCGATCCTTAGCTTACCTCGATTAGTATTCGCCTCCCTCAATTATTGTTGTCCTCCCTCTATTATTGTTTGCCTACATCGATTATTGTTGTAGAATGTATCAATAAATGGAGTAGAATATGATACATAATAGAGTAAAATAAACTACTAAATGCAGTAGAACTCATTATTGTTCGCCTCCCTCGATTATTGTGTGCCACTTCGATACAAGACCTTTCGATACAAGACCTTTCAATACAAGACCCCCCCCCCCTTTATCCTTTTATTAAAATTCTGAAGCCGCCGAAGGTGGCCGTAATCATTGTTTACCTCCCTCGATTATTGTTTGCCTACCTCGATTATTGTTTGCCTCCTTCGATTATTGTTGCCTCCCTCGATTATTGTTGTAGAATGCATCCATAAACGGAGTAGAATATGATACAAAGTAGAGTAGAATAGACTACTGAATGCAGTAGAACTCATTACTACAATGTAATTTTCTCGATTATTGTTTGCCTTCCTCGATTATTGCCACTTCGATACAAGACCTTTCGATAAAAGACCCCCCTTTATCTCTTTATTAAAATTCTGAAGCCGCCGAAGGTGGCCGTAATCATTGTTCGCTTCCCTCGATTATTGTTTGCCTCCCTCGATTATTGTTGCCACTTCGATACAATACTGTTAGAAACCGCTTCATCTAAAAGCTCGAACTTTTAGAGAAGTTGGGCAACTAGACATTTATAGTGGGCCGAATATATTCTCCAATACTCCCCCTCACTTGTGGGCCGATTTCAACCTCAGAGGAAGGCCCAACAAGTGGATAATTAATTCGGGTGGAGTCGCACATGGCGGGAGTCGAACCCAGGATCTGCCACAAGGCTAGGCTCTGATACCATGTTAGAAACCGCTTCATCTAAAAGCTCGAACTTTTAGAGAAGTTGGGCAACTAGACATTTATAGTGGGCCGAATATATTCTCCAAAAAATACCTTTCGATACAAGACATTTCGATACAAGACCCCCTTTATCCCTCTATTAAAATTCTGAAGCCGCCGAAGGTGGCCGTAATCATTGTTTGCCTCCCTCGATTATTGTTCGCCTCCCTCGATTATTGTTCGCCTCCATCGATTATTGTTCGCCTCCCTCGATTATTGTTTGCTTCCCTCGATTATTGTTGCCACTTCGATTATTGTTTCCACTTCGATACAAGACCTTTCGATACAAGACCCCCCCTTTATCTCTTTATTAAAATTCTGAAGCCGCCGAAGGTGGCCGTAATCATTGTTTGCCTCCCTCGATTATTGTTTGCCTCTCTCGATTATTGTTGCCACTTCGATTATTGTTTCCACTTCGATACAAGACATTTCGATACAAGACCCCCCCCCTTTATCCCTTTATTAAAATTCTGAAGCCGCCGAAGGTGGCCGTAATCATTGTTTGCCTCCCTCGATTATTGTTTGCCTCCTTCGATTATTGTTGCCTCCCTCGATTATTGTTGTAGAATGCATCAATAAATGGAGTAGAATATGATACAGAATAAAGTAGAATAGACTACTAAATGCAGTAGAAATCATTACTACAAGGTAATTTTCTCGATTATTGTTTGCCTCCCTCGATTATTGTTTGCCTCCCTCGATTATTGTTGCCACTTCGATACAAGACCTTTCGATACAAGACCCCCCCCCTTTATCCCTTTATTAAAATTCTGAAGCCGCCGAAGGTGACCTTAATCATTGTTTGCCTCCCTCAATTATTGTTTGCCTCCCTCGATTATTGTTGCCTCCCTCGATTATTGTTGTAGAATGCATCAATAAATGAAGTAGAATATGTTACAGAATATAGTAGAATAGACTACTAAATGCAGTAGAAATCATTACTACAAGTTAATTTTCTCGATTATTGTTTGTCTCCCTCGATTATTGTTTGCCTCCCTCGATTATTGTTGCCACTTCGATACAAGACCTTTCGATACAAGACCCCCCCCCCCCTTTATCCCTTTATTAAAATTTTAAAGCCGCCGAAGGTGGCCGTAATCATTGTTCGCCTCCCTCGATTATTGTTCGCCTCCATCGATTATTGTTCGCCTCCCTCGATTATTGTTTGCCTCCCTCGATTATTGTTGCCACTTCGATTATTGTTGCCACTTCGATACAAGACCTTTCGATACAAGACACCCCCTTTATCTCTTTATTAAAATTCTGAAGCCGCCGAAGGTGGCCGTAATCATTGTATGCCTCCCTCGATTATTGTTCGCCTCCCTCGATTAATGTTCGCCTCCATCGATTATTGTTCGCCTCCCTCAATTATTGCTTGCCTCCCTCGATTATTGTTGCCACTTCGATTATTGTTTCCACTTCGATACAAGACCTTTCGATACAAGACCTTTCGATACAAGACCCCCCCTTTATCCCTTTATTAACATTCTTGAGCCGCCGAAGGTGGCCGTAATCATTCTCCTTCATCGATTATTGTTCGCCTTCCTCGATTATTGTTTGCCTCCCTCGATTATTGTTGCCACTTCGATTATTGTTGCCACTTCGATACAAGACCTTTCGATACAAGACCCCCCCTTTATCCCTTTATTAAAAATTTTGTGCCGCCGAAGGTGGCCGTAATCATTCTCCTCCCTCGATTATTGTTCCTGTACCTCTACTAGTGTTTGCCTCCCTCGATTATTGTAGAACTCATTAATAAATGGAGTAGAATATGATACGAAATAGAGCAGACTGCACTACTAAATGCTGTAGAACTCATTAGAACAAGATATTGCCCTCGATTATTGTTCGACTACCTCGATTATTGTTGTCACTTCGATACAAGACCTTTCGATACAACACCCCCATTTATCCTTTTATTAAAATTCTTGAGCCACCAAAGGTGGCCGTAATCATTCACCTCCCTCGATTAGTGTTCGCCTCTATCGATTAATGTTCGCCTCCCTCGATTAGTGTTCGCCTCACTCGATTGTTGTTCGCCTACCTCGATTATTGTAGAATTTATGAATAAGTGGAGTAGAATAAGATACGAAATAGAGTAGACTGCACTACTAAATGCAGTAGAACTCATTACAACAAGGTAATGTCCTCGATTATTGTTTGTCTCCCTCGATTATTGTTGTCACTTCGATACAAGACCTTTCGATACAATACCTTCCCTTATCCCTTTATAAACCTCTTGAGTCATCGAAGGTGGCCGTAATCTACTATCTTTAATAGTAAGTTCTATTGTGTTTGATATTGAATTTTACTCTATTTTATAATTTTCTATTGTGTTTTTTGTGTTTTTAATTTTAGGGTTTAAAAAAATTCATTTATAAATGGAGTAGAATATTGTAATAAAGTAAGTAGAATTTTTTAATAAATGGAGAAGAATTATTTTTAGGGTGTATGTTTTAGAGTTTATGAGTTTAATTTTAAAGTTTTGGGTTTAGAGCTTTAGTTTTAGGGTTTATAGCGTTTAGGTTGTAGGGTTTTAGGTTTATGGTTTAGTTTTAAAAAAAAAATAGTTATAAAGGGAGTAATCTAAACGACAAACTAAATATAGAACTGGTTACAAATAAATGTAAATTCCACTACTAAATATGTGTGATGATTCACATTTTTGATATTATTTATTTATTGTTTTTCACTTTATTCATACTACGAATTCAAAATTACCAAATAAACACAACAAATATAAAAAATAGCCACTTTAATTACACGGTAATTTCTCTTCCTACACAAGACCAATGTACAATATAATGGGATATCTTTTTAAACAACAATATACTACACCACCTCTCTCCTCTTGATTCTTGCTGTAGTTGTAATAAGTTGCGTTCATCATCTTCCTTGCTGTACAAGGAGCAGTCATGCGCCGTGCATCTCGAAAAGAATCGCAACATTTTTTTCTTCAAGCAAGCAACACAGGGAAAATAAAATAATAATTAAAGGGAAGTGGCAGGTAAAAAAATGATAATGGAAAAAGAAATACCAAATTGATCAAAGGAACGAAGGATCCTTAACGCCGTTGCAATGGTCGAGATGGTGTCGCTGCCGATCGCGGCGATGAGAGTGGCTACGCTTGAGCCAGGTATCCCCTTCGAACTTGTAGCTGAGCTCGCGGGTGAGACCATCATGCTGCCTTCTCAGGCGAAGCTTAAGGGGCTAGAGCACAAGGGAAGTTGGAGTCATATATAGTTGTTTATTTCCCGTCGCCCACTCCTCGGAACAAATATCAGTCAAGCCAGTGCTAACCTCGAAGCCCGACGCGAACACGACTCCTAAATGCAAGAGTAAAAAAGCATATGCTGAAACAGAACATCAAGAAAATAGTCATATGATAATGGTTGTTGCATTGTCAATTTAATTTGATCATAATCCAACTTTCGTTGTCAATCGTTTAACTTCGCCACATAAATAATGTCAAAAATCAAACAATAAAACCAAAAATAATTTTTTATAATACATTTCTTGTTTGTTTATTATTTTGAACCCAATTTATACTAATTAAAAAGTTCAAAACAACAGATCAAACAGATGAGAAATAATCACAAGTCAGTGTAGATTCTAGCATATAACTTTGATGAATCACTGTTTGATCTTTCATTTCTTGTTTGTTTATCGTTTTTAACTCAATTCATACTAATTACAAAGTTTCAAAATAAGAGACCAAACAGAGGAGAATTTATCACAAGTCAGTGTAGATTCTATCATATAACTGTGATGAATCACTTTTGAATAGAACAAACACACACAAAACAAAAAAAAAAATTCAGACTAGATAAGATTGTATTCTAGCTCTAGTTCTTTTAAAAAAATCATGAAAAAAGTGATATTTGCCAATACTAAAACTAACGACAAGATGATTTGATAGTAATTCTACAGTAAAAAAAATCATATGATATAAATACAAACATAAAAACTCTAACAAGAGATGTTGAATCTGCTTAAAACATGAGTTACAGGGAATGATCAATCGAGAGTCGAGACAGAAATGAAACTGATGCTTTTTCCTAGAGGTAGGCGGCCTAATACCACCACCTCTCATGAAAATGCTAATGGAAATTAGTGAAAGAAAAAACAGGTTAAAAAACTTATTTATTAATCCGGAAGTCGACGGAGTGGGTGCGGGGGAGACGCGGCGGAAGTCGACGGGGACGGGAGTCGCTGGGGATAGAGGCGGCGTCCTCCATGATGAAGCGGATGGAGGCTGCCACGACGTGGTTGGTTCGACCGAGTAGAATTCCCAAATTCACGAAACAAGTTTAAATTGAGAAGAAACAATCATAAAAAATAGGTTGTTATTTCAACATCCAAACTGAAAAAAAATTGAAATTGGGAAAAATAGGATTTCTAGTTACCTTATATCAAATTAGGGTTCTACTTCGGCTGGCGCGATTTCGTGTGAGGTTTCGTCGTTCAACTGCGAGAAGAGATCGATTTATCTATGCTTTTGCGTGAATCGGTGAGTTCGTCTGAAGACAAGAGAACGATAAGAGCGAATTGGTTCAGGCAGCTATGAAAATAATTGGGCCAATTGGTTTTGTTTTTGGGCCGGGGACCATGCAGTTGTATGGGGCCGGTGACCATGGTATAGGGTCCCCGACCTAAATCAAAATCTACCCAAAAATTAAACATAAAAGCCCTTTATTCGTAATCCTATATAATTAGCCAATTAGGTTATATATATATATATATATATATATACTGTTCAATCACCCAAAAAGAGCAGAGCGTGGCATCTATGGAAATAAAAATTTCTGAGGAAGCGGCGAAGAGCGTGGCGGAGGCGGTGGAAATCTTGAGAAATTCAAATCGAATCTCCTTAGAAGAAGAATACACCATCATCAGAACTGTATACCGCTTGGCAGAATACGGTCCCCAGAGAAGTTATCCCAATCTCTTTTTTCCCCCTCCGCCGCCCAATCCCAATTCTTCCATAAGGTTCAACGATTTTTAACACTTTTTTCTATTTATTTTTTAATTATAAATTGTTTTTTCTTTTTTTAATAAAACATAATCAAAATTTTATCTATTTTCAATTAGAAACTATAATTATTTCTATTAAGATCAACATTACTACTTATTAACTTGGTACTTTTTCTTGTTATTGCAGATTCAAGGCTATCTTTTTATTTTTATTTTCCGTAATTGTGGCCGTGGGGCTGAAATATATGGTCATGGATGAAATAGGGTCATTTTTTTCCTTTTTGTAATTGTTTTTTAATTGACATAATTTGTTTTTTTATAGAACTCTTGTTATGTATTTTGAATTCATCTTTTAAATTAAGACGACGAAGATGAGCCAATTCGAGGCAAGTTTTCGAAAATCAAGAAGATATTATGTCTGAATAATCAGACACGAGTGGAAATGATTGAGTTTTGTTGGTTCTCATTATGATCGAGCTTTAATTGCTTCTTCGGCTGTTTTTGTTTTTGCCATTGCTCGGTTGCTATTCGTTTCTTGTCAAGTAAAATAAAAACAAACTTACTTAAAGTTGTTTAATTGACCGGCCACAAAAGGTAGGTATAACAGAATTAACTGAATGAAACTGAACTGAATTGATTTTCTTATAAAAATAATAATAATTTTTATAAGTTTTTTAAATATTTTATGACATCCGACCGATGTACGCAGTCGAAACAAATGTGCATCTACAGAGAATGCTCGCTTCTACAATATTTATTACATTAATAAGGACTTTCAACTTACACTCCATAAATGCGGCTCAATCCCCGCTTATCTTGAGCTCATGCAACGAGTGGGAAAGCCCGTTTTGGTTCCCAAGCCTATGAAACTCACATTCTATTGTTCGAGCAATTTTCACATCTTCTGGATCGGGCTCGGGAATATCCATATGGAGCGAACCATATTTTACAGGCGCGAGCGGCTCCACTAACTCAGCTTGCTCCTTAACGTAGTTGTACAGTTGCTGGTGGAATGAATGTTCCAGGGAAAAGCAATCGCTATTAGTAGTCCCAATTCTATGGTGACGAGACCAACCTGAGCTTTCCCTCTTACAAAAATGCGGGAGAGACTCGTAATCCATAATCTGCACAAATTATTAAAAAAAGTTGGGTTTAAATACACGATGATGCCAATAATTTCGGCAATTTCCGCTAAAGATGGATGTAAGCTCTCAAGATTCATTTTTGGAAAGAAAAACAAAACTAACTACCCAAAAAATTTGTAGCTGATTTGTCCAAATTCAAGTGTGGTTTTTGTATAGGAGTCACAAAAAGGGATGTTTATTTGTAAGGTTAATACTAACTTTAAGCAGTGTGTTTGTAATCAACTATAAATTATTGCAGAGTACTATCCAGAAAATGCAAACCAGAACGGTGGCCTACCTTCAACAAGTAATCTTTTCCAGAACCCGGAAGAACCTGAACTTTTTTCCTTGTTCTCTCCTTCAGAAGAGGCCTAACAACCTATGAACAGAGTAAAAAAATGAAAAATTAGGTTCATTAGGTATTATTTTGATCTCGTACGTAAATACTAGTACTGAGAATAAACGCAATCGTGCCACAATGACAAGACCTTCCAACACGATGAGAATATGTATGGCGCGTTCACTATGTAATAAGTCTCTGTCCTCTCGGGATAGTTCAGGTCATCGATTGTCGATATTGCAGACAGTAACTGCAACCATCCCAAACACGTATACATTTATTTTATGACTAAAGATGACATGCAATGCGATACGAACAAATACCTTCATTTGATTTAAACAAGAAAGCTTTAGGCCAGTCATGTCCAGAACCTTTATGCATGTCCCAATGTACCGTCCATATTTGTTTGTTGCGCTCGGCTAATGTAAAACAAATTTAACATATATAACGTGTATACACAAACACACAAAACAAGTAACGATGTGATTCTGTGGAGGATGGAACTCACCAGTATTACACGATCTCTATATTCATTCATTTGGATGTGTGATTGGACATAGTAGTCAATCTAAGGCACATTTAATAAGCATTAGTGAGAGGTACATAGAAGTACATAAACGATTGTATAAGCCAATACGTCTTATAAGTTGTTAAAGCAGTTGGATAAAATGTTTGGAGTTTATGAGCTGTTTTAAAATATAATAATCTCATAGTGATAACAAAGGACATGATAACGAAGGAATCGAATAGAGACAGCTCATAAAGTAAAGATAAACTAAACCCGAATATAAGAGTTACGGCATCTTACAGATGCTTTGTCATATGTGCTGAGCCCGACTCCAATAGCAATGACAGGAAGACCCTATAAATTTTTTCCCAGGTTCAACAAAGCTCATGAAAACCGAATAAATCAAGTATATCACACTGCTAAGTTGCTAACTAATTCGACATGTGAAATTGTACCTTCTTAGTGAATCCCGACATTCCTACAAGCTGAGAGTCCCGTATTCCTCTATACACATCACGGGGGATAATTGGCTTCTGCAAAAAAGCCAATTAAAACTATAAATGCTCGTTTCTTGAAAAACGGCATAAAGCATAAAAGGGCCATATTAGAACCTCTATTCTCACACTTTGAAACTAACAAAAAACTCAGAAACTCACAGACAATATGTCATCGATATCGTTTTGCATCCTCCATTTCAAACTTTCGACGAGCTGAAAATTTACGGATATACACCATTAGAAACATACAATCCCAAGTACAGTTTTTTAGTGTCAAGAAAAATAGAATGAATCCAACAACCATGCTATGTGCATTTGAGACATTTCCATCCCTTGCTTTTAGAAATCTCAGCAAACACTCCCTCTCGTAACCGTTGTGCATTTTCTGTTAAAATTCATATATTCAAATTTTTGTTCATACATAAATAAAATTAAGATTAAAAAAAAAATCAAAACCTGGAATGTTTTATTCAGTTTCCCATCAACTGAAATGGAAGGAATTCAACGGTCAAGATAACGACACGCACAAGAACACAGTAAATGTGTGATTAAAAATCTGACCTTTTTGGATTTGGGTTTGAAACTGCTTAACCATATCTTCAGTAACGAACGCCATTTTTTAGCCTGCAAATTACAGAGAGGATGAGCAAGAAGAAACAGAGAGAGCGAGTATGAAATTAGTTGTGATTGAAAGGCATCAATATATACCATTATCTCCCCCATATCTGATTCCAATTTCAAAATAAAAAATAGTACCGATAGTATTCTAGTAGGGGTATAATTTTTATGTTTATTTGTCTCAAATCAATACATTTTAAAATAATATTTTTTTAATTTTAAAAGACAATTTTACATTTACTTTTTCATTTATATTTTTAAATATTATTCATTAATTATAATATTTATTTTATTAAATTAAAAATAGAATTTTACAGCATCTTTTTTTTTCATGCTCGTCCTACAATAGTACAATGTGAAACCAAAGAGGAGTAAAAATAATTATACTTAAAAAAACTAATCCTTTCATCATATAGTGCTTCCTCTCAACCAGAGCAATAGTCACACCTCCTTTGTATTTTGAAGGAAGTGTGACTGTTAGTTTGGCAAAGAGGTGGCAAAGAGGGAGTAATATTTTTTTTAAAATACAAAAAAATGTAGTCATAAATTTGAGATAGAAGGGTATTTTATTAAATGATTTTTTAGAATAATAGATAATTTGATTTTCAAAATTATAAACAAAATTGTGCTGATTTTAAATATCATGAATTCATGATCCGTGATAAATATTAATGTAAGTTAATATTGTGTATCTATGTGACTCGTTTTAACAATAAATTCTTATTAAATTGCCAACTTATTTATCAAATCAATTATACTCGAGACATATCATGATGCTATACACTTTATACATATAATGCTATACACTTTATGTTTCAATTTTAATTGAAAAAATAAATAAGAATTAGTTACGTAATAAGCTGCCACCACCACTATCTAATTATTCTTATTCTGTCACAAAATATTTGATTATGCATGGATTCATGTCCCAAAGTTCATTATAATTAAGTATAGAGTAACTCTAATGATCACAAATTAAAATATTCCGAGAGAATATTAATTAGGAAAAAAGCAATGGTTGAAAGTAATTCATGACACGATACCCACCCCATATTATTGACTTTGTCATCTATTTTTAAAATTTTATTATTATTATTATTATTATTAGACCAATAACTACGGACTTTTACTCCTTTGTCAAAACTCTTTGTTGAGGTTGGTAAATTTATGATTTTTTGAAAAAAAAAAATGTTGTTTTATGCTCATTTGTATATTAATTATTAAAACAATGTGTTAATTAGCAAAATTATTATTTGCACTTTGATAATTAATTGGATGAGCAAAATAGTAATTGTTATTTATATAAATATCAAACAATATTATTTACACTTTCATACTTCATTTGGTGAGTGAAGCACTTCTAAGAAAATCAAACAATAACATAATAATAAAATATATTTAGCGAAATATAAAATTATAATAATACCAAATGATTCCCATCTAAAAAATATTAGTATTTCAAAAACCTAAAAAAAATCCAAAATTTCAAGAAATAAACTAACTAAAAGTGCAACACAATAAAAAAATGTGGATCATAATATTTTTGCTGGAATGTCTTATAGAGTACTCTTCTATATTATATACATATTGACATTTTATATAACATGCCATTTGTGGTTTTTCAATTTTTTTTTTTTTTTTTTGTTAAAAATTTGAAGATTTGAAAAACACCACTTTAGGCTTTTAATATCTTAGCAAGAATAATCAAATAACATGTGGTAAAAATGGCTAAACTAGTAAGAAAAATGTTTTGGCCAATAACATGTGATTTATGAGTATAATGAATGTTGTATATTTTCTAACATAATTGCGGGGATAGCTCAGTTGGGAGAGCGTCAGACTGAAGATCTGAAGGTCGCGTGTTCGATCCACGCTCACCGCATTTATTTGTTTTTTCATTTTTCAACCAACTTTTTTTATACATTTTCAATTTTTCCAAATTCAAACAATGTTTTGTATATACATTTCAATCAAAATCAATTTATTTATTTATTTATTTTTCAAACAATTTTTGTATACATTTTCATTTTCAAACAATGTTCATTTGTACATTTTCAATCAAAATACTTGATTGATTTATTCTTATTACAATTTCATACAGTACAATTCTTGTCCTTGTCACTTTTAATTTACAAGCTTAACAAACAAATACTATGAAAGTAAAAAGAGTAAATAGTTTTTTCAACAAGGGAATGCCATACAATTACAAATACAACAAACTATGAATTCACCAAATACAACACAACCAAAGTACACTGTCCTCTGCTACACCCTTCCTTAGGCTCCACATAACAAATAATGTCCTTAAAAACTCCATACCCCTATGTATCTCTTCCATAGAAAACAAATCAAACTCCTCAAACACATCAAACCTAAAACCAAATTACACTTTCAAAAGAAATCAAATTCCAGATAATTATCTGAGTTCTGAGGAGTGACCACAGCCACAGGAGCAGCAGTTTGCGCCGCAGCCGGCGCTTGCACTCTCTCAAAGTCGACGGGCCTCGGCACCTCGGGCGGGCTTGCACATCGGATCAGGGCCCAATTAACCCCTTCGAAAAACGGGTGCTGCTTAATCTCCGTAGCCCCTCGTTTGTAAGCCAACCTATGTTGTGGCTCCTTCACCAATAACCCCCTGATCAAATCCCTAGCCGCAAAACTAACCACAGGAGACTCTGGAAAACGAAGGGGCTGGCCCACCACGTTGAAAAGCGTGGCCCGATTTCCCGACCCTTTAAACGGGGTCTTCCCGAACAGCAGCTCGTACAGAAAGATCCCAAACGTCCACCAGTCGACTGCGCTCCCATGCCCCTCCCCCTTGACGATCTCAGGGGCCAAGTACTCGTGGGTCCCGACGAAAGACATCGAGCGGGCCTCAGTGGGCTCGGCCATGAGCTCAGGCAAAGGGCTGACTTGGTTGCCGATTTCGTTCTTGGGCTTTCGCTCTTTCTTGGATCTGCTCGAGAAGAAACGAGGCCCGAAGCAGGTGGTGGGGACTGTGCATGAAGGCTGGACGCATGATGTAGGCACGATGCAAGCGGGCTGGGCGCAGTAAGCGGTGGTGTTGTTTTTTCGAAGAGGATCTGTGTCGAGGGGTGAAGAGGATTTTATTAGGGTTGGGCTCACGGTGCAGCGAAGGGAGAGGTCGAAGTCGGAAAGCATGATGTGGCCGTCGTCTCGAACGAGGACGTTCTCGGGTTTGAGGTCACGATAGACGATGCCGAGCATGTGAAGGTATTCTAGAGCAAGAAGAACCTCAGCCACGTAGAACCTGTGTGACAAAGTATACAATCAATTCGATTACGAAAACGTATTACAATTTTCCAAATATAAGTATTTGACAGATCAGCAAATTGACATCAAGTGAGTTGAGCTTGATAATCCGACAATATATAATTACTACAATCGAGTTTAAATTGCCCAAAAAGTATAACAGAAGGAACCATTGTCCAAAAAAACTAGAAATTAAATTAAACTCATGAAATATAAACTAGTGTCATGGATTCATTGTTATGAATTTGGAATCCGTAGATTCCAAATAGAGTACTTTTAAAGTTCAAATTCTGGCCTTAAAAAAAAGAAGGGGCTTTTTCACTAGTATATTCGGATGAGCACTGAATGAAGAAAACTAAATAACCTAGACGAAAAATGTTAGGTTCATTGAAACAATATTATTCCCATGTTTGACCAATATGTTCATATAAATGTCTCCTTTGACTCGACTACAGTGTAGTAGTGTACTCTCTTTGTCCCAGAAAGATAGTCCACTTTGCCTTGTATGTATGTCCTTCCCACATTGGTATTCCACTTATTATATTACAGTATCTTTTAACTTTTATTTCCACACACCGCGAACTAATTATTCATGAAATAATATTTGAAAATAGCCACCTAGATATAAAACTGATGACACACGAGTATTTCAAAATCACGTATTGACAAAAATGCAAATTGTGGATGTACTAAGGTAGCCAATACACCATTCAGAAAATAAAATTTTAAATAATAGTACTAGATATTAGATAAGTGTAATTGTAAAAAAACATCTCTAAATTATGCATTAGTTACTCTATTAACTACGCATTTCCGAATCTGTCTAAGACAAAAAAAAAAGACTACCATTATGGGACGAAGGGCGTATATTATTTCTCTTACACTCAAGGCATGATAGACCACATAAAAGACGTCTACAAGTACAACTTTTTAATAATGTGAAATGATCAAACATGCTCATGCATAGGTGGCAGATAATGTTCAGTCGGTAATAGACAAAATCTAGTGCAGTCGGTTACGGAAACATGTTTAAACAATTCATTTCAGCATATTATATATTTATACAACAATCGGCACCAAGGTCTCACCGATTTATACATTTATTTTCCATAAATGCATTAAGGTTTAAGATTCATTATTCACATCCCGCAACCAAAAGTAGTTACAAAGAACACGAAAAAAAGCCCACGAACATCAAAATTTACTCTAACTTAGGAAACCCACCATCCCCTGCCTTTAATGTTTAGTAATGTGTGAGTGGAGAGGAAAAGTAATGAGGTTGGTTAGGGTAGATGGGAGAAATTAATAGGTAGAAATTTGCACTTTCAGATTTTTTTTTTATAAGTACTCATATTTCAAAATATGCAAGTTCATTCTCTTGTAAGGAGGAATGGGAAGACCAATAGAATAGTGGGCTAGTAGGAGGAATAGTTATTTCATATTGATTAAATGAGTAGTTTAGAGAAAATGTAAAGATAATAGTATGGCAAAACTAAATCCTTAAAGTGCCATGGAAGTGAAAGTGATACTAGAATGTAAACCAGACTCTCTGAGCAGCTACTGGATGGAGTTCTAAAGTAGAAGCTTAAAAAATATTATTAAAGTGTGGTTCACTCAAAAGCCTCCAAAGACAGAGGGCTTGGTTTTGCTCCATAATTTGTCGATTATAAAGCCACTAGGAACATTTATTTTGTATAAGAATATATAAAACTACGTGTCAGCAAGATCGAACTAAGAGTTCCTAAATCGTAGAATCTTTAACAGATCAATGTAACTAAATTCCAACAAGACCCTTGGAACTTGGGTCCCTCGAATCTACATCTATTAGTATTTTATTTGTTAATTACTCCATGTAAATCATTTACCACGTGTTGAATCAAAATCTAGAACCACAGAAGGAATGTAGTGATTTGAAAACTCCTAAAGGTAACATTTCTGCACAAAATAAATAAATAATAAGCATATGAGAAACTACAAGTCAAGAAAGTGTCATACTTGACAGCTTGCTCGGAAAAATGCTTCCCTGGCTGCCTCTGCCGAAGCGTATGCAAGTCTCCTCCGGGGCAGAACTCCATCACCAGACACGAAAATTTCTCCGTCTCGAAATGAGTGTACAGAGTCGGGAGAAACGGATGATCCAGAGACCCCAATATCTCTCTCTCCGTCTGGGCCCGCAGAAGCTTCTTTCGGCCGGCCAGTGAGGCCTTATCCATAACCTTCATCGCGAAATAGCACTTTGTTCCACACAATTCTGACAGGTAGACACTCCCGATATCACCGCAGCCCAACTTCTTCAGCAGCCTAAAGTGCTTCAGATCCAGGGCACCATCCTTCGCCCGAACAGCCTGTATCGCTTCCCAGCTAAGATCGTTGGCCTTGTGAGGCTTGTTCACATTGCTGCTGAAGCTGCTACAGCTGCTCTCGTCGCTCAAATCAGTACTTGTGCTACCTCTACACAAACTGCTCTTGCCGCTTTCAGCGAAATCTGACTTTTTGTTCTCCCGGTCTGACAGTGGGGCTTGTTTTGGATTGTTACTACCCAGATGTAAGCTCGAGTCGATTTGACTTGTCAGGGAAGTAATCGAGCCCTTTGACACCTGGTTTTTTGGCTCTGCTTCTAAAAATGTGGTTCTCTTGGATTGGGGGTTGTCGACAGTTTTGTGTGGTTCTTTTACGGGAGGGTCCGATTTTGGGATCACGTGAGATTGCCCGCTGCGGATTTTGCTGTGCTTTACTGAGGGGCCCTTGATGCATGTTTCAGAGGCCATTGGAGTATTTATAGGCTTTTTGTGAGTTAGTAAACAGAGAATTAATTCGTTACACGGAATACCATCATACCCATGACCCTTCAATATCGATATCAGGCTGCCGTCATCTGCAATCGCAAATAAATAAATTTGCAGGTTAGTCCAAAGAAGGAGCAAGCAAGTTCAATACGGACAAAGAAGCCGATTAACGGAATATTAATCACTTCAAGTTTACGGCTAATTATTTGACACAGAATCAATCATTTAAGTGGTCAAAGATATCAAGAAACAGATTCAGGCAACAGATTCAGATCAATACAAGAAACAGAAATAATTTTTATTTTCAGAAAACCTTTTTCACCTGGAGAATTTTTTTTTTTTAATTTTCAGAATGAAACTTTAAAAACAAAATGCAGCCCTTGAAAACACACTCCGTAAAGAACAGATCTTAAACAATGAGCAATTCTCCTCTGTAAAAACAAGAACCACGATGGATCCATAAAACCCCACAAAAAACTAATTAAAAACTTCGACAAGCAAAACCCACCTAGAAAACATACTGGGCCACTTCAAAAAGCAAAGCAAGAAAAAGCAGACCGCAAAGATCAGAGCTTTTTTTAGGGTTTACGATTTACAGTGATTTTTAACAATGGAGGAATTACAATAAATTCAATTAAAATTGAGGGACACTTAACCGTAGAGAGAGCGAGAGAGTGATGAGTCCTCTTGTTCCTTCCTCCCAAAAATAAATGACAGAAGAAAAAAAGAAAATGGTTTGGAGAGAGGGTGGGTGGGTCGCTGACCTCTGTAGCAATGCCCAATGCAGTAGTATAATGTGATGTAAGTAGACAAATACACTTGTAGTGTGTGTATAAATGTGTGTGAGATACGTATATAGAGAACGTGGTTTTTTTTTAAATTGGGCAAAATTACGGAATTGGTCATGACTCATGACTCGTGTAACTAGAAATTTGGGTGGTTAGCTTTAGTACTCACTACTCACTAGAGTGTGGGTTGGGATTTTATGATTCGATTAGCGCTATGTAGACTTGCCCAACAGTTTCGAACGGTCTAGTTTTCGGAATTTTTGGTACCGTTTTTTCGATAATCGGAACCGAATTAGGGTTTATGGATCCGATTCAGTCGATTCTTGGTTTTAATGTACTTTTTTTGTTGTTGAAAAAATGCTGATTCTGAATCGGATTTGTCGATTCTGTCGATTCCAATTCTGTTTTTTTTTTTTGGGAATTGGAAATTCTATAACCAAAATTCCCGATTCGGAATTGCCGGTTTTGATCAATTTTGAGCAAATATAGCTCTATGATGACAAATTTCTGGAAAGAAAAACAAAATATTTTATAGGAGTCGACACGAGGCGGATCGAGTCCAAAATTTCCGAAGCTTAACCCAAAATTCATTCCCGGGGTCTGAGCTAAGCCAAACTTTTTTGGAGTCAAGGCTTGGTTCGGGACTGAACTCGCATTTTGAGTTGGATTTTCGAGCTTTTTCAAGTTCGTTTTTTCTAATAAAAATTATTCTTTTAATTTATTCATTTTATGAAATGAACTTATGATACATGAATACTATCACTAAACAAAATAATAAATATAATGTTTGATTCTAACAAAACAAATATAATTCCAAAATAAAGATCCAACAAATTAAAACAAGAAAAATCTCTTGAAACAAAATACCCATGAGATAGTTTAGAATGAAACACACTCAACAATCCCACAATGCCACAATTCAAAGCTTTAAAAAAAAAAAAACACAAACTGATCATTCTCAAAACAACAAAAGAGTTTTTCCATTACTCAAACTCAATCACCAAACTCCATCTTCTACTTGAAGTACGGCCCGAACGGGTCGAACTCCGCCTCGCTCGACCCCATGAAGTACCTACCCATCTCCGGCGACAGCCCAACATACTCACCACCATCCCTCGGCGCCATTGCCGGAACATAGCAACCGACCGGCGGCGGCGGCGATCGCAGCTCCGGCGGCTCAATCGGACCCGCGGAACGCCTTTGTACCGCGCGCCTAACGTACGGGGCGCGATTTCCCACGGGCTCTCGATCCGGATCCTGAGCTCGATACTTGTCGAGGTAGATCGAGAGGGGCTCGACGTAGTTGTGGAGCCCTAGCGAGTCCATGGCCGCGAGCACGTCGTCGGGAGTGACCGTCTTGCGGTACTCACGATGGCAAATTTCGTTGGCCTTCCCCGTGACGAAGCCGATGAATTCGGACACACATTCTTGAATCGTCTCCTTAGCATCGTCCGCGATCTTCGCGTTGTCCGGGAGGACTCGGCGCATGATGCGGGCCACGTTGGCGATCGGCATGTACTGGTCCGGGTCCCGCTTGAACGATTGTGGTTGCGGGTATTGGATCGGGTAATCGGTGCGGGCCCGGGCATCCGGAATATTGAGTAGGCCTGTCCCGAGAAAATATGCACATTTTTTTTGTAAATTACAAAAACAGCGAAAAGATACAGAATTAAATTAAAACATCAACAAGGTAAGAAAACAAGAAACATCAAAATCCAAATAACTTCACTTAAACAACTTTTAAAAAAAATATATTCAAAAGTTCAAATTAAATAAAAAATTATTCTAATGAAATAATCAAACATTTTTTTCTGCGAAAAATAATTGGGTAAAATTTTAAGCTATCAACTTATCTTTACTATTCGCTTTGTTATATAGAGAAATAAATTAATCATGTATCCATAAACACCAAGAACACACATCCTTGAATCAATGGAGGTTTAATGCATGGTATTAGAGAAAAATAACAATGCACACATTTGTTTACCGGTTCTATGTGTTCTTGTGGGGTAGTTTGGCCTTTGGTTTGAGCTTCCTCCTCTTTCCATCTTCAAGCTCTTATTTGTTTTTGACACAATTAGTAATTTGTGAAGGCAAATCAATTGGACTCTCAATTAATATATAGGCAAGAGATGCCTATATATGGTCCAATTGAGCAATGTATTACTCAATTGTTATCACTAAGACAATTGTGTACTATACATGAGAAAATTGTATAATGAAAATTTGATGTCACATTTAACTTTTGACATGCATCATTGTACAATATATTGATTCATTTGATGTAAGTATGAGTTGGTACACATTTAAATAAATTTATTTTGAATAATATTAAGAAAAATAAATACCGATATTATGTCTTGCTTATCGTTCGAAAATGCTAATTTGGAAATTATTCAATTACTCTTAAATAAGAAAATTTTCAAGGCCGGGCACTACGATTTACTAATCGTTCGACTGATTTTAGAAATTATTTAATTACTCTTAAATACAAATGTTCAAGTCGGGACGTACAATTTACTAATCATTCAGACGATTTTAGGAATTATTTAATGAGTTTAAATTTCAAAAAAAATTAAGCCGCGCGAGTACTACGTATGTGCGCGCCTTATTCATCATTCAAACGATTTTAGAAATTATTTAATTATTTTTAAATAACAAAAATGTACAAGACGGATAGTCACGTCGGATACTACACCTTATTCATCGTTTCGATGAATTTAGAAATTATGATTTATTAGTAATTAACTAACTCTTAAATAACAAATGTAAACTACGAAGATTTATGCTTTCAAATTTTAAAGAATGCAACTCGAAATTCAAAATTGAATCTTAATTTCTCGTTCAAAAAATAAAATAATTACTTTTTATCTAATGAATTCAAAATAATAATTTCAAATTCTATACTGACCATATAATCAATCACTCATTTCACTCATAATATAGTGACAAGATACATTGGATATAAACAACTTAATTACAACAAATGCAACAATAATTTTAAATAACATGTATAATTAATAGAAAATGTCAATACAACTAATTGTTCCAAACTAAGTCATGATAGAAACAATGTAAACATTAAAATCTTGAAAATCGAAGTCACTTATTTAGAATTGTAAAAGTAAATGATAGAATATGATATAAACAATAGGAGACTTTCTTGTTGTATTATACAATAGTATTAATACTAGGTTTATATATGATGTCTCTAGTCTTTGCCAATTGCCATAGGTTATATAGGTAATTAATTAATCTCATTGCTAAGCATAGTCACATTGTGATTTGTGAGCTTTCTATAACATCTTTCAATGTAGTAGTATTTGTCAACCAAAAACTTAACAAGTCAAAAACTCTTGATGATGGCACTATGGCAGAACTCACCTTCATAGGAGTATTAGACATACCATTACCACCCTTAAACAAACAAATTAATCAATATTCATATTTTTTTTTTCAATGTCTCAAACTAGTATTCACACCGTTAAACAAACCATTAATTTATTTTTTTACTTCAAATTAATTTTGCCTTTATTCTTTATCTTTTTTTCAATCAGAGAGTAAATACTAAGTTGAGAAAGAGTGAATATTATTTTAAACAAATAAGATTAATCAATAAACAATTCGAAATAGTAGTAAGAAAAAAAAAAGTTATCTATACCAAAGTTTATGCAAATGGTCTCCTCCAATCTAAAGAAAACATATTTAAATCTTCTCCATCTATTTTGCTTTTGACCTGATTTTGAGGAGAAAAATTTACACATAAAAATGTGAAAGAAACCCAATACAAAAACCAACTTCTTTCTTTCTGGGTGGTGATATAGTAGTAGTAAGGGTATCATCTCTCTCGGGTTAGATTCTCCGATCTAACCCCCATTTTCTCTTCGACAATTTCAACCGAGAAATCATCGATCAGATGAGGAAAAAAATCCCCAAATTGAAAGAGGAGTTAAACCTAGAAACCAAATAAACAAAAAACGAAAAAAAGAAAAAAACATTTTAATCACCCGCATATATTATGTGTATGAAATCACGGTTCCAGAAACTCAACTACTGAAGAGGTCGAGGAGGAGGAGAAATCAGTTTACGTATAGCCGCGCGATCGGGAATGGGCGATCGTGATTTCGAAGCGGGGATTTCGAGGTGGGCGTGGGAAGAAGACAAGCGATTTGAAAACGGGCTGCTCGAGTTTCCGGAGGATTGTCCCGATCGGTGGGAGAAGATCTCGGCCGGACTGGGGACGAAATCGGCGGCGGAAGTGGAGCGCCACTACGCCGTTTTGTTGGCCGACGTGAGGGCGATCGAAGCGGGGTTGATCGAGTCGCCGGAGTATACGGACAGGGATACGTGCCGATCGTCGGAGCCCCAAAGGTGCCCTAAATCTGAGAGGAGGCAAACCGGCGTCCAGAGAAAAACCGGCAGGCCTTGGACCGAAGATGAACACAGGTAAGTCACCATCACTTTGGTTTTTATATATCATGCTATCACAAACTATTACTATTGTGTGCTATGTTTTTGACGACTTACCCATGGGGAATTCGAGTTTTCACGCGCGATCGTGCAAGCTCAAACACGATTTTGCTAGCACGATCAAGCCAGAAACGCGTGGGAAAAAGGAATTGAATAACAAGTCGCTAGCGATTGGATAAAACTAAAATTTACGTAATTGGGCGAAAATGAAAAGAAGCAGCAGGAAGAAATGAGCAAGATCTCATTTCAAGCTCCAACATTTTGAAAGTAAATCAATTTGTGAATGAATCACACTGTGGGACCTTCTCAATCCAAAGTATACAAAGTGGACTTTTGGATCAATGTGGTTTATTTATATACTGTATATAAATGTATTTATACATATATATGACACAGGGTAATTGACCTTCGAGCCATTTCATACAATCAACAAAAGAAAAGAAAAAGGTTTTTTTTACTACTTTATTGAAGACAAGATCTTTATCAAAATGAGTTTTTATGCATTTCCACAATCCTTTTTTTTTTCTTTGCCTTTTTGCAGAGTCCATTTATATGTGTTCATCTTCTTATCTTATTACTTGTGCAATAGGATTTCCTCGAGCTTCATGTTCAGCACTTTGTTTAGAGTTTGTCATTTCTGTTTCTGTGATCCAGGTTATTTCTTCTTGGACTCGAAAAATATGGAAAAGGGGATTGGAAAAGCATCTCAAGATACATGGTCCTAACCAGAAACCCTACGCAAGTCGCAAGTCACGCACAAAAGCACTTTGAACGCCAAGAAAGGGAGGATCA
Organism: Euphrasia confusa; assembly: GCA_954870475.1. NCBI lineage: Eukaryota > Viridiplantae > Streptophyta > Magnoliopsida > Lamiales > Orobanchaceae > Euphrasia > Euphrasia confusa. The sequence continues at coordinate 27,982,602 of OX940967.1, forward strand.
AAACAAGAAAAGGCGAAGCATTTTTGATAATTCGATTGCTGAAACCAGTTCAATAACCAAGTTCACTAACTGATCCTCGTGTGATATACTCGAGCTTTAAATTAAGGACCATAGGAAAAAAATATGGGTATCAGCTGTAGCATTTGATGCCAAATTGTATGGATTTTCAATGTATTATGAAGCCCGAGTAATGGAGGGTTCATTAGTATTTATAAGAACATGTGATGCCATCAAATTTGCATGAACTATATGTAGCTACATCCCTGGATAAATTCTCCATCTCTGAATACATAGAAGAGCATAATTTCACTATCTATAGATAATACGTACACATTACACCCATTCCGAAAAGGAATATACATGTGTATTTTATCATCAATCTTGTTCTACTAGCTTATAATCTAGGTTTGATTACAATTGCAGTTGTTGCACAAGGAGGTCGTTTTCTTTTCTAATGGCTTCAAGATCTGCTTGAAGCTTGGCCGTGTTCAAACTTCTAGCACTAATCACTGCAAGCTTCGCCTCCAAGTCAGCAGAATCTCTTTTACTTCTGTCAGCAGCAAGAATCTTTTCAGTAACCTGTTCAAAGCTCTCGTGGATGTTTCTGATAAGCCCGTAAGCTTGTCGGGCAACGTTATCTTTCTTAGCTTCCCTGTAAGAATTTTATCATCAGAATAAGTTGGTATAAACAACATCAAGTGAAAACTATATAACTTCAAACAAAGCATGTATGAACTGCGGCACTGCGCGCAACGGGTTTATACCTGAAAACTGTCTCATTAACTATTGCACAAGTTCGATTAAGGCGTTCTTGAATGGTATTACTCTCAACCTGGAGGTCCCTTGTATCTTTCAGGATGCGCTGTATGTCATTGTCCTGTTTCCTGCTATTTTTTGTGATTTCACTGATACGCTCAATGTAGGATCTCCTAGGTGCTAGCTTGGGCTGTTTCTTAATATCTGATGAAAGCTTTAAGAGTTCCCCCTCCCTTTTTATCACATGCAAGAGACAATGATAAAACGAGGCATTAAAAAAATGTAGAATCTAGCAGAAGAGAGTGGGAGACTGTAGCCACAGTATACTTAGAATTTTTTAAACTGGGGATGTAAGAGAAATTAGCAACATGGTGTGACAACATGAATTATATTTATCTTATGAGTTATGAGTATCTTCAACTAATTTTAAGATGGTCATTCGGGGGCTCAAAATAGAAAAAAAAAAACACAATATACATGAACTCTTCTCTTCCTGATAAACATCTAAACATTACTTTGGGCCTAAATCATGCTTCATAATACGAATCTGGGGAATTCAAACTATTAAAAAAAACATAGAAGATGAAAACTTTGTTTCATTCGTTATACTTGTTATTTTGTAATGGAGTTGAAGAAATGCATAACAACAATAAAATACTACCATCTTTTAATCTGAGCCAAAATAGATTCTGTTTCCATCTGGATCTCTTTCATTCTCTTATGCTCTCCACTCGGCTCTGGATTTTCTCTTGTCTCAGGCAGAGGTTGTTCTATTGCATCCCTGCAACGAAATGTTCAAAAGGTCAACCTCTTTCTGGACTTGTTATTTAATGCACAATCGAGAAAAACATAGAAGGATAATGCAGAATTGTTTTCAGCAGTCTGTATCTTGTTTGTTTCAGGTTAACAACAAGGCCTACCGAATTTGAAAGGAAATGATATATACAAATATATCCCTACCATTTGGACTCCAGTTCCTCGAGCTCATGCCGTTTGGCTTCCACTTGTTTATTAAGTTCTTCAACGTAAAACTCAACAGGGTGTTGGCCATCGAATAGCATTTTTGCAGCTTCTTTTAACACACATAGAAGCTCCTCATCCGGAAGCTGCAACTCCGAATACTTTGCTGCCATCAGCTTCTCAAGCACCTCTTCATGACTCTATAGAAAATAGTCAAAATATCTCGCACGTTTATTTCATTTACAAAAACGTCAACAGCAATACAAAAACATTTGAATCTACCAACACCATATCCTTACCTGAGAAACATCTTGATCTCCGAAGCCGCTCTTTCTAGGGCTTCCAATCCCTCCAGGCGGATTCGAACAATGATCCGCCAAACTACATTGGCTTGAACTAGAGTTGGGTTCTTCAACCGTGATTTCCACATCTTTCAATTTATTCAAGATCTCTTCTTTTCGCACAGAGTCGACTTCACCACTAGGCTTCTCCTCTTCAAGAGAAGATGATTCAGACAGCCTTACAACCAGGAATCTGACCAGGTTATGCAAGTCCTCCATGGATGGGTACAGAAACTGCCTAACCAGCACAAATCATTTCATCAGAGATAAATTCATTTTTAGGTAAAAACAGGAATCCAAGTGAATTAAACCCTGTGCGTAGAACCTTCTGGAAGCTAAGAGCGGGCCTGAACCCTAGGTTATTGAATTCGTCGGCAATGTCCGCACAAACCTTGACGCGGTCGGGCATGGAATCTTCTTCCGGTAAGGATGCGGGTAACGTCGACGCGCGCTGGGGTCCGTGGATCAGGCGGAGCGCGTGGGAGCACAAGGAGAAGAGGGTAGACGGAGTTAGGTCTCCGACGGAGGACACGCCGGCCGGAATCGTAACACCCGAGATCGCCAGCGAGTTCAGCAAGATCTCCTCTGAAGCTTCCATGGCGAGATTCAATGCTACCGAGAAAGAAAACAAACGACGTCGTTCTGTAAGTATTATTTTATATTTATAATATTTGAATTTAGAGTTATTAAAATGTTTTATTTTTTTGAAGGAAATAAAAATGGTATTGCCAAAGGTGTGTGGCAACTAGAAAGAAAACACCCCATCTAACCCTCTTCGATTTCTTTGCACATAGAAAGCTTGCTGTCCAACAGTCCCTTCATTCATGCTCAAAATACTCGGTTTTTCGTCTCGTCCGTTTTCGACGCTCGATGCAACAACTATATAACAACCGAACCTCTGCCCTTGAGAGCTCCTTCGATCGAGATATATATCATGGAGAGTGGCTCGGGAGAAGACGAGATATCGACATCCATGCACATTGCTGCAAGCAGCAACGAATTCGGCCACAGCATCGAGTTCATGCCCCAAACCTATCTGCGAAACTCCAATTCAGAAATCGATATCGAAGACGAACAGCAAGTCTCAATAACAAGACAAGATCGCCCACTCCCCATTTTTCTCAAGGTCGAATCTTTCATCTCTCAGTATATACATCAATAAAAAGCGATTCTAATGTTTGTTTGTGCAGTTTGTAGATGTGGAGTTCAAGGTAAAAGTTCGGAATCCGTCTTCATCTGTGAACCCTGTGAGGGCTGTCGTGTCAAAAGTAGCTTCGCAGCTGCACATCGAACAAGATGATTACAAGCAGATACTGAATGGTATAACCGGAAGCATGGGGCCCGGTGAGATATTAGCCCTTATGGGACCTTCCGGAAGCGGAAAGACGACTCTGTTGAAAATCATCGGAGGTAGATTGCAAGAGAACGTTAAGGGATCCGTTACCTATAACGACGTATCATACAGTCCCTCTTTAAAGAGAAGGTAAAAAAAAAAACTCCTTCAAAAATTTTCCCCTGTTCATGTTTTTTTGTTATCGTCTTACAGGATTGGATTCGTGACACAAGACGACGTCCTTTTCCCGCAGCTGACCGTGGAAGAAACTCTCGTTTTCGCAGCATTTCTGAGGCTTCCGGGCCAAATGAGCCGACGCCAAAAGTACGAGAGGGTCGGGCTTATTGTTAAGGAATTAGGCCTCGAAAGGTTAGTAAATGTGCTCGAACCGATTACTTTCGTGTCGTGGAGATTATATATCGTGTTTGATTCATAGATGCCGGCACACGAGAATTGGAGGTGCGTTCGTTAAAGGTGTATCCGGAGGAGAAAGGAAAAGAACGAGCATAGGGCATGAGATTCTCGTCGACCCTTCGTTACTGTTGCTGGATGAACCGACTTCAGGGCTCGACTCCACTTCGGCCAATCGCCTGCTGCAAATACTTCAAAGTCTCGCACAAGTATGTATATACATCCCTTCACTTCCCGATTTATGATCGCTCTATTTTTTATTTTATTGTTTTTATGAGTTCCTCGTAGTCAGGAAGGACGATTATCACGACCATCCATCAGCCGTCGAGCCGGATGTTCCACATGTTCGACAAGGTTCTGTTACTGTCCGAAGGGCATCCGGTTTACTACGGGAAAGCCAGAGACTCCATAGAATATTTCTCGTTTTTAAGGTTCATTCCGGAGATAGCTATGAACCCCGCCGAGTTCTTGCTCGACTTGGCGACGGGGCAGGTGAAAGACATAAGCGTTCCCGACGAACTGTTCGCGTCGTCCCAAGAGCCCGCCGAGTTCGAAAAAGTCGTGATAAAAGTGAGCGTTGTTTATCCATTTCCCTTTTTCCTTTCTTTCGATCGATCTCCAGTTAACTTTCATTGCTGTTACTATACAATAGTATCTACAACACAAGTACAAAGTCGAGATCGAGCCAAAGGAAAAGGAAGAGAATCACGGAGCTCCGAAGGTGGCAGAGAGCCTCCAGTTAGCCGTCCAAGTGAAGAAAGACTGGACTCTGTCCTGGTTCGAACAATTCGCGATACTTTTCAAGCGAACGTTCAAGGAAAGACGGAGAGATTACTTCGACCACCTTCGAATGATTCAAGCTTTCGGGGTGGCGCTCCTCTTAGGCCTTCTGTGGTGGAAATCGAACTCCACAACCGAGGCTCATCTCAGAGATCAGGTAAAACCGAATACTTCAATCACCTCATATTTGTCGTTTTTTTTTTTTTTTTTTTTAATATATGCGAATTATGTATATAGATTGGTCTGTTGTTTTACATCTGTATCTTCTGGACCTCGTCGTCCATATTCGGAGCGGTGTACGTATTCCCGTTCGAGAAGATGTATCTGGTGAAAGAGAGGAAGGCGGACATGTACAGGCTCAGCGCGTACTATGTCTGCAGCACGTTGTGCGACATGGCGGTTCATTTGCTATATCCAACGTGCTTCCTCTGTATCTTGTATTTCATGGCTGGATTCAAGAGAACAGTCGAGTGTTTCTTCCTCACCTTATCCGCCATACTCTTGATAGCTGTAACGAGCCAGGTATAATATATAGAGAGACAAATACATATAACACTACAAAAAAAAACAGTCAAAAAACACCGACTGTTTTTTACCAACTGCACAAAATCAGTCGGTGATCGAGAGAGGAATACACATAACACTACAACAACAAAAAGTACCAACTGCACAAAATCAGTCGGTGATCGAGAGAGGAATACACATAACACTACAACAACAAAAAGTCAAACACCGACTGTTTTTTACTGACTGCACAAAATCAGTCGGTGATCACCGACTGATTCATCTGTCAGTAATCAACAGTCGGTAATGCAGTCGATGTTCAACTGTTTTTTTTAGATTGACCTAATTTGTATGCATGCTATTATCTTCGATTATTAGGGAGCAGGGGAACTGTTTGGGGCGGCAGTAATGAGCGTGAAAAGGTCAGGGATGATCGCATCACTTATACTGATGTTGTTTCTTCTCACCGGTGGATATTATGTTCAAGTACGTACATGAACCACTAGATGTTTATGCTAAAAGCGTATTATCGAGTATCTAATAATCTCTGTATTTATTCGGGGTTAACTGCAGCATATACCGAAGTTCATGCAGTGGCTAAAGTACTTGTCGTTTATGTACTACGGATTTCGGCTGCTGCTAAAGGTGCAGTACTCGGGGGATCAGATGTACGAGTGCGGGAGCAAGGACGGATGCCGAAGACTCCAGAGCTCGCCTTCGTTCGACACTGTTGATCTCGACAGTGGGCTCAAGGAAGTTTGGGTTCTGGCGGCTATGGCCCTCGCATATCGGCTGGCCGCCTACGTGTGCCTGCGAAGAAAAGTCAACGTCTATCGGCTTTAAAAGAGCCAAGTCTGATAACTAAAATGCCAAAACTATTTTCAGTTTTTTCTTACCAAATAAACAAAATGAAAATAATTATTTTTACTCTCTTTGAAACAAGGGGCGCTTTCGGTTATGTTACGGTGCTTGAAACAATTTTGTCTTCTCCATATCTCTATACTCAATAATTTTATATGAGGAACTAGTGAAACTCAATCAATCACTTGCTGGTGTTACTCTTCAGTGTTCTGTTGAGTTGAGGTCTATTCTGTATGTATAAGGTACTCAAATTAGATCAATGATCGATTATTAAGTTTCGTTGTAAACCCTGTAAAACACAATACACAATTTTACCCTTAAGTGCTCAGTCTCCATTGAGCAAATAAGCTAGCTCGGCAAATTAAGAAAAAGTTCAGATTCAAAATACACTACTTTCATCAACTCACAATATTAAGAGGAATATATACAATATTTTAATTTAGCTTTCACTTTTCAATGTTATTTTTTCTATTTTAATATGTTCAAACTTGCTTCTTAAAATATACAACTATATATAAGTTGAAACTCAAAATGATTTTATGCGTGATTATTGATTAATCAAAAAATCGTCACCTTTCAACCGAGTTATGGAACTGATACGGTGCAGGTGAAGTTCGTTTGTTAAATTGAATGTTCTTGTATGGCCGAATTTTTTGTTAATTTTGAATGTACAAATTTAATGAAATTTAGTAGTATCCATGAGCTTAACCAGCTTGACTAAACACAGCTTTAATTTTATGCGAATTATAAATGTACAAATTATTAAAATAAATTTTGAAGTAATTTTAAAACCCTTTTATAATTAGTTAAGTAATTTTAGAACCCTTTTATAATTTTTGAAGTAATTTTAAAACCCTTTTATAATTTTAAAGTGTCTTAACATACTTTTAAAATAATTTAAGATACCTTTTTTAAACATTTTATAATGTCTTAAAATAATTTTCAAGTGGTTTAAAATGTTTTTAAGTGTAATCATGAAAAGTCTTAAATTAAGTTTCATTTTTAAATAAAACGAGATTTTTTTTTTTATATAAACTTAAAAAATAAAAAATACGAGAGATATTATTATCATCTCAAATAATTATTCTTAATTTATTTATTGAAAATGACCATTTTACTCTTGAATCTTCTCGTTCCAATTGAGCTAGCTACGGAAATTAATCAGTTAATTAAAGTCCATACATGTTTACGAGTCGAGTCCTGTAGAGTAACGCCGAAGACAGTTACTGTCCATACGCAATTGTACCCGTTGCACTTGTTGTCAAACGGCCACTGTACGTTGTAAGCTTCGAATTTTGGTATTTTATGGTTCGTATAATAGAGCTCGCAATCGAACTTTGTCGAAAGAGGAACGAGGCAGAAACCGAACCCCCAACTCTGATTCTTCGCCAGTGTGATCGGACCGATGGTGTCGTCTTTGGACCAGCATGTAAAGCTCATCGGTGGATTATTAGGGTTCACATCCATATGATTCACGAAAGTAACGTGCGTTTTTTTAGAAAGGAAACAACTCTCTCCGACATGGAATATACTACTAGTATTCACCAAGATCAGGATATAGATGTAAAAATTCTTATTTGTTTTCAACATGATCGATGATGATTCCTAGCTAATTAACTAATCTTGAACAATATATATAGAGTGTACCTATATGATATTATTATATATAGAAGGTTATGAATGTATTATTATTATTCTATAATAGAATTCATAATACCTCTTTATATACGTATCACAGTTTTGGGAATTTAGTAATTTAGTTGTCCATATATATAAAATAATTCGAAGAAATCTGTTCTTTCTATTAGTATATAATTCAAAAGGCATTAATATTAATTACTTTTGCATATCACACACAATATTTGATTGATTACACTATCACACCGTAATTTTTTTCCTTTCCAAACAATTTGACCAATCACTAAAAAGTTATAAATAATTTCAAGGTCTATGCACTATTTGTGGGGAACTTGAAGATTTCTAGTTTGTAAATTATACTGTATTTGAAAATATATAGGAAAATTTTATTGTAAATTCAATGTACCATACCTCATTTATTTACATCCAATCAAAATTTAACACATCACCCACTATTTTATATTATATTATAGAACTCCCCAATATATATAAAGTATTTACAAATGCTTATTTATGTATATATATTTACAATATATATACTACATTTGTTTTATTTTAATAATCATACTTTCTTTGTTATAATTTTGTTATAATTTGTGAAGTAAGTGTGAATATTATTGCATTAGGACTAAGGTAGTATATATATGTCAACATTTAATCAATAATTAATATTTATGTCAACATTTATTCATTACTCTATAGTGATATTTAAGAAATATTGTAATATTAATTTAATTTAATATAATATTTATTAGTTTATAATAAAGCTCATTGTTATTTATAGGATTAATTAAAAATATTTATTTATATATTGATAGATTAATAAAATTTATTTTTTACAATTTAATCATATGTCAAGTTTTTTTAGAATGATTCTTCCATGCATTGCACGACGGAGAGTACTTACTACGGTACTTACTTTTAAATCTTTAACTATTATTTAAAATAAATTATAAACATTTAAAACTATCTTGAAATATTTTTTAGGTGATTAAAAATTATTTTAAAATATCTTAAATGTCTTAAAAATAATTCTTATATAATTTGAAATTACTTTAATAATTTCAAATATCTTAAAATCATTTTTAAGTAATTGAAAAGACATATTCTACATTTAAAAGTGTCTTGAAATTATTATTTTTAGTAATTTAAAATATATTTTAAAGTGTCTTAAAATACATTTTCAGTAAGTTGAAATAATTTTTAATTAAACTAAATATTTTTAAATGATTTGAAATTACTTTAACCATTTAAAATTTGTCTTAAAATAATTTCAATTCATGTAGAATTACTTTAAATCATTTTAATTTTTTTTAAAAACAAAGTTGATCGAATCATTTTATAATTATTTAAATACTATATATAATATTTAAAATGTATTTAAAATCATTTAAATTTTATTTCAAGATAATTTATAATATTTAAATAGTATTTTTAACCATCTTAAAATTTATTTTAAGTTGTTTTAAAATATTTCAATTGTATTTAAAATCATTTTTAAAACGGTCAGCATTGCACTTATCGAAATACCACTTGCCGCTGAAAGTTAGTATTAGTATTAGTACAAAGCTTACCCCAATGAACCTCGCAATCAAAATACATCGAAGAACGAGTCCTTCGGATTTTTGCCCTTACAAATAGTAAGTAAGGGTTAAATAACCCTTACAAAAAAAGAATTGGATCTTTACCCCTCCTTTTTAAAAATAAATGTAAAAGAAATTAAAATAAAACATATTTACACAATGGTCCAACTAAATAATTGCACTTTACCCCTCCTTTCATTTCTTCTTCTTCCCCTTTTTTTTTCTCCCGTAACTTAAATCGCAAAAAAAAAGGCTCTGACATCGTCGATTTTCCACCAACAAATCAACGTAAAAAAGTTAGCATTCACTTCTACATGACTTGTGTGTATGGTGTTTTCAATATCGAGCTTGAATTTTGCGTTTCGAAACAAAAAAAAATCGCTGTTTTTTTTTCTGTTCACAAATGGGCGCAAGGCGCAACTATTTGCCTGCGCCCAGGCACTTTTTGAAAAAAAAAATCGTTGTTTTTTTTCTGTTCACAAATGGGCGCAAGGCGCAACTAGTTGCCTGCGCCCAGCGCCCATTGCTGTGTGGTGTGAAATTGGGCGCAGAGCGCAGGTAGTGGCTTGCGCCATGCGCCCAAATTGTTGTGTGGAGTGAAATTGGGCGCAGGGCGCAGGTAGTGGCTTGCGCCCTGCGCCCACATGGGCGCAGGGCGCAGCCCACTGTCTGCGCCCTGCGCCCATCACAGATCAGTTTAACACTATTTTCGCAATTTCTCGACTTACTCGTGGATAATTAATGTAATCTAAACCGTTGGATATTCTTAAAATGTAGTTTTACGTGTCTCGTACAATTTTCGTGAAAAAATAATGTCGGAAAGTGCTCGATCCGATAATGTCGAGAACTTGTGGATTTTTGCGTCATTAGTGGATCGAGCACTTCCGGATATTATTTTTTCACGAAAATTAGACGGGGCACTTAAAAGTACATTTTAAGATCATCTAACTGTTCAAATTAACTAAATTAAGCACGGCTAGAAGTATTTAGTGTTTTGGTCACTTGTTACTTATAAAGTTTAAGTTTAAATTTTATAGTTTAAGTTGAACTTTAGGATATTCAAGTATGATCAAACATTAAAATTTAATTTAGTTAATCTGAACCGTTGGATGATCTTAAAATGTTGTTTTCACTGCCCGTCCAATTTTCGTGAAAAAATTATGTCCGGAAGTGCTCGATCCACTAATGACGCAAAAATCGACAAATTCTCGACATTATCGGATCGAGCACTTCCCTACATTATTTTTTCACGAAAATTGGACGGGACACGTAAAACTATATTTCAAGATCATCCAACGGATTCAATTTAATTCTCGACTTACTCGTTTCGTCCGACGAATTTCTAAGGTACTTAGGGTTGAATTTATATATAATTTTTTGACTTAATTGTTTGCGCTAAGTTTACGATTAAATTTAAATTTAATTGTTTGCGTTAAATATTTGCGCTATTTACTTGGATTTTTAATTGATAAAAAAAATAATTTATATTAATTTAAGTTTCAATTAAATTCAAATTGATTCGAATTAAATAATATGATTATTTTTACGCAAATTAATTATGTGCGGACTTAAACTCATTATTAATGTAATTAATATAATTGGAAGTAATTTATTAATATGATTAATATAATTGACCTCGAAGTAATTAATTTATTTGATAATTAAATTACATGATTTATTTGATAAATTACATGAATTAAATATAATTGCGCTAGAAAGATTAATTATGTGCGTACTTAAACTTATTATTAATGTGATTAATAAGTAATTTATTAATATGATTAATATAATTGCGCTAGAAATAATTAATTTATTTGATAATTAAATTGCATGGTTTATTTGATAAATTATGAATTAAATATAATTGCGCTAGAATTAATGCTTGGATTTACTCCTTAGCGTAATTAATTTATTTGATAATTAAATTACATGGTCTATTTGATAAATTACATGAATTAAATATAATTGCGCTAGAAGTAATGCATTGATTGTACTCCTTTGCACAATACGGGAAGATCGACAACAGTTGGGCTATTCCGGGGAGGCTCTTGAAACCTTGCCGAGAGGTTATTTTTCCATTCACCACATTATCACTGAATGTGCTATGTGGCATGACATCCCGGATTTCTGATGTCGAAATAACACGCGATACGCTTCCTGAAAAACACAGAACAAAAACAAAAATTAAAAAAAAAACCATTTTGGACTGCCTAAGGCGCAGGGCGCAAGCTGAAGGCGGCGCCCTGCGTCAATCACAACATCCACACAACATTTGACGCAGGGCGCAAGCTGAAGGCTGCGCCCTGCGTCAATCTCAGTCTCCACACAACATTTGACGCAGGGCGCAAGCTGAAGGTTGCGCCCTGCGCCCACATCACATACACAACAAAATTTGACGCAGGGCGCAAGCTGAAGGCTGCGCCCTGCGCCCACTACCTGCAAACTCGAACTATCTCAACTGCAGTCGACCAAGAACAATTCCTAACTACACCAATTCTACGCTACGACAATGAAAGACGTGTGTACACACCTGATAAGCATTATTGGCTTCTGATTCCGTCAAGCCACCGTGATGGGGACGGTCGTGCAGCGACTTCGATCTCTGTTCAAGTTGGCTGGGGGAGTGGTTTTGGGACGAGGAAGGGGACGGCCGACGAAGCCTTTTCGAGCCCCTTGCAGTGGATGAGGACGCGGCGGCGAACATTGTTTGATTTCAGTTGGACGGAGTCGCCGGTGCAGGTGAGTTTTTCTTTCTTTTTTCTCTGTAATTCGAACGGGGTGATGGAGGAGCGAGGAACACGATTTGGGGGTAAGGTTTTCTTATGTTTGAGGGTCAATGTGCAAATAAGATAAAATGTTAGATTAATTAGTAATTTTGGAAACTTATTTTTTATTTTTGATTTAATTTTATTATGTTTTAATTAAAAAAAAAAGAAAAATAAGGGGGAGGGGTATTTTTCTGAAATGTTGTTTTCAGAGGGTCACCCCTCCCAATTCTCTCTCGAAGAACCCAAAACCCCCAACTCTGAGTGGGCCCCAGCGTCACGGGGCCCACATTCACACGGTCGTAGTCTACCGACTGTGCAAGTAAATGAAATAGTAGTATATATATACGTTCTCAATATTGTTGACGAAAGAAACGTTATACATATGATTTCCCGCAAAAAAATCATCAAGAGGAGAATATACATCACACTGATCATGCAAACATTCTTAGTTGTTTTCAACATGATTTCTCCTAGTTATAATAATTATTAAAATATTTGTGAACAATACACACATATTATATATATATTTATATATATTTCACGTCGATTGAATAAAAAAGTTTGAATGGACAACATTATTACCTTAATAAGGATCGATCTTTAAGATGTCAATCTTAATTTTATTAATATGCTTTATTTAATTAAGGATTTAAACCTAGCTTTCATCCAAATATGCATATATTGAATGTATAAAGAGCAACACATGCATACAAAACTAGGTATACACGTACGTATAATTATATTATACGTACTGCGTGCATGTGTTTTAATTATTCATAGTAGTATTTTTTTATACCTTGTTCCTAGGAGTACGATTCTAATTATACACATAGTATTATATCTTCATTTATTTATTGATAAATATTCATTGTGTAGGGTAATATATTCATCAGTATGCTAATTTAAAGAATATAATAATTGTTTTTTGAAATGAAGATTTCTTAATTTTTAAATGATGATTTTATTGGGCTTTTATATTTTAAAGGGTGGGAGTACGATTTTAAATTTACTCCTAAGAGCATAATATAGGTATTGTAAAAAAACCACTTTTTTGCACTAAAAGACTGATTTGCCCTTGTTATTATGTATAAAAAAACTCATACCCACGGCTGAAACACCAAACCCTAATTTTTTGAAATCCCAAATATTTTTCCAGCCTCTTCCATCTTCTTCACTCTTTCTGCCCGCCCCCACCACCCGATCTTTTTTTTTTTTCAGATCCATGGTGTTTGTGTTTCAGATCTCAGATGTTGAACGGGACGGACTCCAACGGATCAACTTTTTCGTCCAGTCCTTCGAGCTCCTCCTCTCTGACCGGCGGATCCCGCACCGCCTCCAGGAACTCCTCGGCCTCCTCGTGTTATGGATCTGGTCCACCACTTTAATCTTATTTTTCTACGCCCCTTCATCGACATGTCCCAATGGGCGATGTAGATTTGGTCCCTTTTAATTTTTTTTTACCGGATCCATAGTGAGTGTGCTTGAACGGAACGGACTTTCACGGGCGATGCCCCTCGGCAATGAAGATGGCCACAGCGATCTACCCTTTTTTCTTTTCGATTTTTTTGGTCATTTTTTTTTTTTTTTGTCAATAGTCTTGTTAATTTTTTTGTAAATGTTATACTGTATTTGTTCAATTTTTTTGTAAATGTTATACTGTAATTCTTTTGAAATATTTATTCATTGATTTTTTTATTGTTTATTTAATATTTGGATTTCAGTGTTAAATGTTTCGAATTTATTTTTGTTAGCGTGAGATTTAAAAAAAAAATCCAAATAAGTATTAAAGGTTTGTGTTTAATTATTTGAAATTTGAATTTGAAAAAAAAATGATATAATTAAAATTTTAAAATATCATATGCAAAGTGGGACAAGGATTCGACATGTCGAATTGGATTCGACATGTCGAATTTGATTCGACATGTCGAATTTGTGTGTCGAATGCGATTCGACATGTCGAATGTGTGTCGAATCACATGTCGAATATGTGTGTCGAATGTGATTCAATATGTCGAATGTGTGTGTCGAATCACATGTCGAATATGTGTGTCGAATGTGATTCGACATGTCGAATGTGAAATGTACGTGTCGAATGTAGATTCGACATGTCGAATGTAAGAGAGGGTATTTTCGGATGTTCACCGCTTTTTTGTGCAAATAACCGGCTTTTTTATGTCCTAGTGCAAAAAAGCTGTCTCACTATACCATTTAGTGTACTTTAATTTTTCTCTCTTAAATCTATGTTTTATAAATTACACTTTTTTTTTTTAAAAAAAGTTGAATTTATAAAACATAGATTATACTTTTATAGATTAATAAAATTTTCATTTTCACGCAAGCATAAAAGAACATGTCTTTTAAAGAGTGTTTGTTAGAGCTTATAAGATTCTTAAAAAGTTGATTTATAAGAATTTTTAAGAATTTATAAGTTCTAAGAAGTTGGTTTATAATTTTTTAAAAATAACTTATAAGATTTAAAAATAATTTGTTTAAAAAAAATTAAAAAACTTATAAGCATTTGTAATTTTAACGACAAAATACCAAAATATCTCTAAAATTATTATATTATATTATATATATATATATATATATATATATATATATATATATATATATATATATATATATAATTCTAAATTTATTATTTTCTTCAATATATAATTATTTTTTAATTTTTTTATTATTTAAATGACTGTTTTGATAATTTCTTTTATATAAGATCTTAAATTGACAAAAAAATTAACATTTTATAAGTTTAAATACGTATCAATTTTATCTAAATAATTTAATAATTTTTAAGATACTCAATATGTTTATATTAATAGTCACATTTTCTTTTTTGAGTTGTTCTTTATCAATGGTTACATCTTATTTAACGAAATAATTATTCATATTTTTTTCATTTAAAAACACATATATTAAGTTTATCCCGTAAGAATAGTCATACTTCATTCAAAAAATACAAAAAAAGTGTGATTATTGTTAAAAAATACAGGGAGGATATCTTTACCTTTTCACCTACTTCTTAAAACACATCGGGTAAGATGTAAATCGAGGAATGTGCCTAAGTAGCAGACATCTGTGCGAGAAAGATGTAAATCGAGGAATGTGCCCAAGTAGCAGACATCTGTGCAAAAAAGCTAATAAGTCACACCCCATAACAAATCTGTGCGAGAAAGCTAATAAGTCACACCCCATAACAAACCTTCATAATATTTCAATGAAAAATTGTCTCACTCGAGGTTAATAAGTCACACCCCATAACAAATCTGTGCGAGAAAGCTAATAAGTCACACCCCATAACAAACCTTCATAATATTTCAATGAAAAATTGTCTCACTCAAGGTTCGAACCCTGCGTTGTCGAAAAATTTTACCCACATTATTAGAGGTCTTACCACTCGGCTATGCCTAAGAGGACTTACAAATATATTTTTACCTTCAACCTTTGTTCAAAAAATCAATAACACAATATTTTCTTAAACTCCGTATTCGGTCGCGTCTGACAATTATTGCGGTATGGAGGAACTTTATAACAACTTATAATTTAAAATAAGTTTCTCCAAACGGATTTTCAGTAAATTGTTTATTTAAAATTGAATTGACACTATTTAAATATTGAGGGGAATATTATACAATATATTTTTTAATTAATTTAAAATAAATTTTAAATATTTTAAAATGAGCTGAGTGATTTGGAATACACATTTTTTTTAGAAAAAATATTAATCAATTATATATGTACATTTAATTTTTTTTAAAGAAGATGAGATTTGATTTTATTATTAATAAAGAAAATAGTGTTTCTCGAGAGATCTACTCAGCAAATTACTTCGTCACTTAGTTGGAAAAAATTAATTGATTTTTAAGACACTTAACACATCTTATCAAATTGAATCCGAATTAAGTATGTGTTTGACCATTATTACTTTTATTTTATTTGAAAAAGATCGATACGATGGAAAAACAAAATACAAGCATGGGCATAAAGGTTGAACCAACGAAGTATTTTAAGTCCATAGATGATAAAGGTCCGTGTGGAGTAAAAAAATGCCTTTATTAGTAACTTGCCAATCGCAATTGTCCGCCTTGCAGTGCTCGAATAAAAACGCATTGGCGTTGAAAGCCTCAAATTTTATTTGACGTTTGGCCCAATGAAGCTCGCAATTGAACTTGGTCGAAAAAGGTATGACGCAGAATCCGAACCCCCACCTCTTCCCGGGCCCCAGCGTGATGGGCCCGATAACATCGTCTTTCGACCTGCAAGTAAACGAAATATTCGCGTCGGCAACGTTCTTAATATCATCGATGAAAGTAACGTGAAATCTTCTCGTCATGACACAACTCTTCCCTTTCCCTCCCTGAAAAAAGTTCATCAAGAGGACAAAATACATCAAAGTGATGTAAACATTCTTACTTGTTCTCAACATGATTTTCTAGTTTATAATAAAGTAATTGTGAATATAATATATATATATATATATATATATATATATATATATATATATATATATTTGTGTGATAATCCCATCATAATACATGGAAGATATTATATATTATAAATAGAAGATTTTTTGAATTTATGATAATCCCATCATAATAGAGAATTCAAAGTACCTTTTATTTAAGAATAAGAATTTGGGAAATTTTCAATTGACTTATTTTGATAATTTTCAAACTTTGGGAAATTTTCAATTGACTTATTTTGATAATTTTCAAACTGTATTAAAATGGATTTCGAATATATATTTAAGGTAAAAAGCCCTATAGTAAAAAAAATTGTACCAATTGTATTTTACTAAAACTTTTAATTAAGTTGCACTTTAGCCAAATTTTACTATTTAAATATTTAAAAATATTAAACTATTTATTATGAATAAATGAAAATGTGCTACTTTACTTTAAAAAGGCCATACAAAAATAAAATTCTATTTTTCAAACAATTTATTTTTATTTATTCATATTACTAATTTAAGTCGTAATTTATTTATTTTAATAATATTAATTAAAATAAAATTTCGAAAAAAAATCAAATAAGAATGGCAATATATCATTTATTAATATAAAAATTAAATTAAATATTTTAAATTGCAAAACTAAAATTTTCTCCAAATTAAAAAATATTTAATTTTGAATTTTTTAAATTTGAAATTTCAACAGATATTGTAATGCTCCGACCCGTTAAGAGGTCGAAGCCCGACCTAATGGGTCGTCTCGGTTACCAATGACTGCCGTCGAGAGTGATATCATAACCCCCACTGTACCTTTTTATCGATTACTCGTCGGGAGTGATATCATGGCCACACTGTACCAACACAGTGTCTAATCTAGCGCATTTTGTCTTCACTCGTGCGTACTCGGGGGTTACCAATCTTAGAATTACTCAAGAACGATCATCACAATCAACTTTAAAGTTCTTATAGGAAAATGCTCACAAAAAAGAATAGTAGCATATTCAATTTTTTTAAGTTTTTGAATTTTTTGGAGTGTTACAGATATAATATCATATGATCATTTTTATTTTTAAAATTATAATTTTTTTTTGAAGTTTAATTTTATTATTTTATTTTTTATTATTAAAATTAAAAAAACTAGTATCTTTCAGCCCGTGCGATGCACTGGGAGTAAAACTCAAAGTTTTACCCGGTTTATTTTAAACTTAATTTAAGTATATATGTTTAAACTTGGTTCTACATTATATTTATATTTGAATACATTGTTTTATTCACATTACATTAATTGGCTAATTATATTTTAAATTTTTTATTAATTTTTTTGTAAAAAAATTAATATTTAACAAAATCATGTTGTTCAATATAAACAAAATTATTTATCGAAAAAAATGCATGATCTATATAAAATGATTTAATTGTTAATCAAAAATTAAATAATTTAGTAGAATTATGAAACAAAACGAATAGAGATCTTTTATTTTCCAGAAAATCGAGAGTCTCAGTATCAGACGGAGGGAAGATGAGCAAAAAGTGAATGTCATCTGATATGATGTCCTTTTGGAGTGATTTTATTAAGTCATGAGGTCAAACTAACTTGTTGAATACGCCGAGTAGCCGTTGATACAAACTTGCGCCAAATTAAGAAATATGAAATAAAGAAACTTAATTAGATGTCTCTTACCAAAATAAAAATAAATAAATAAAGGGATACGTGAAAATATTTTTGCCGTAGATGTGCATATGTCGTAGACAAAAATAAGTAAGATCTGAAAATAGTCAGAACCTGTACAACCAATTATTTCTCATACCTTGACTATAAATTGTAATCGTCGAATACCAATATCGTCGGCATTATGAAATTTCTAATCACTTTTTTGTGATTGAAATTTCAAACATTGACTAACGACATACGCTGAAGGTGAGAGTAAAGCTGAATGACTTCTGCTTCTATGCGCATGGTTGTGATGTTTATTAATCTAACCTGAGATATAGTTAGACATCAGAAAAAATCAGTAGTAATTGGAACTAAAGTTTTTGATGCGACAACCCACTTTATTACCTTTGGATGTAGAAGATCAACCTAATGCAACTTATAAATAGTGAATATGTTACTTTTGTACATAAATAAATGGAAAGAACACCGAGGTATCACACCGAAGCCTACTACATAATCCGACGGTATAATCGATATCGTAACAATATAAATAATCTACTTGTTTCTCATTCTTAATTTATTTTAATAATTTACTTGTATTAATAATGATAAATAAATATAATAAAAAATATTGAAAGTATATATATTTTTTTCATAAAGAAATATTTTATTTTATTTTATTTTAGTTTAATATGATTGATTTAAATGAGAGAAAAAGTATAAATTTAATAGTAGATAAATAAAATATAAATTTTATATATTAGTTTATTTTATTAATATTATTCAATTGGATATTAATTTTTTTTATTTGTATAGTAAATAAAAAAAGTATGAAGTGTATAACTAACTATAAATTTTTGTTATTAAATTATTTGTAATAATAATTATAAGAAAAATAAATTGAAAGTGTATGAAAAAATTAAGAAAACATTACAAAACAAAAACTAATAAAAATGAAATTATTAATAAAATAAATTATAACTAAAACATTAATAGAACAAAAAAATATAAATTGGTATATAATAATTTAGGAAGATTTGAACAACATATTTCGTAATTATCGTAATAATATTCTGAATTATTGATATTTTTAATTTTTTAATTCAAATATTTTCCATCTCACTTTGTTTTATTAAATTATTTTTATTTTTAAAAGTAAAGAAAATAAAATAAAAGATGATCGAAAGTTTTTTTGAATACTAATTTACAATAATTTAATTAGTCTTCTTAATAGGGAATTGTCGACGTTGAAAACGAAATGACAATCTTGAATCAGAGAGAGAAATGGTCCGTTGTTTTGGACTTATACTTAATTTCAGTTCAGACCTATTACGTTCAATTCAGTTCAGTTAAATTTATTAAGTTAAGTTAATTCTGTTCAATTCAAATTCATTAAAGTCTTAGGTATAATATTAATAGATTTAACAACTACAAAAATTACTAAAAGAGAAAATAACATTAGAGAGATTTCAATTAATTATATTTTAATTTATTTAAGTTCTGTTTAAATTCATTAAGTTAAGTTAGTTCAGTTCAAATTTATTAAACTCTTAGGTATGATATTAATACATTTAACAACTATAAACATTACTAAAAGAGAAAACAACATTTGTAAGACTTTAATTAATTATATTTTTAATTTATTTATTTATTAATTTATTTGTAAAAAATACTATTAAACAAAATCACTATGATGTTGAATTTAAACAAAATCAATTCTCAACTTTTATTATTTTTCCAATACTATTCATCTATATCAATTTTTTAATAACAATGTTTTATTAATTTATTTAAATTTATAATGATATACAAATTAAAAAAAAAATGTTTGAAGTGTATTCTAATAATAATTTTTTAAATTTTTATTGAACACTTAAAAAATATAACATGTGTTAATAATAAATAGTGAATAATTGTATAATTAATTAATAAATGGTGAATAACTGTTCTCAATATATATAATAACATTATATTAAAACAAATATCAAAATTTATATGCTATACCCCATAGAAGGTGGGATGATCAGCCTCCTCTTATCACCAACTCGCATACCTAAACAATATTATAATTTCAAGATTTTAAATATAAACTCAGGGGAAGGGCACTAACCAAAAAACAAAATTAGTATATCGAGATCATGCATACTGTTCAATGCCTAACCTACAAAATTAGTATATCGAGGACCTAACCTACCTTACCCAAACTGATTTTGATCTTAAAAAAAGATCATAGCAGTCTAGCAGAACAATCCAAAAGTTTCTGCAAGTATTATTTACTTTTCATACTGAGATTCCTTACCAACAAAAAATCCAAAGAAATCCAATCGGTGCGGAAGAACTTAAGAGATCATGCATACTGTTCAATGCCTCAGAAGTCATTCCCAAACCTCGCATCTCTTCAGTTTAATTGGTTGGTCCACATGCTGCAAGAAACAATTTGATTTTTGAATATTATCGTATCCAATCAACACGTGGATTAATGTTAGAAATGAAAATACACATGGAGTACAATATAGGGCATTTGGTTTACATTTCATTACCATTGTATATAATATAGACAACTAATAACTGATTTATATATATGACCATGTTTGATGGAGTATTTCGGATGAATGCAAAAATCGATTCTTTATCCAGATGATCCATAATGAATAAATCATTGTTCAGGCACACAAAGAGACTAATGATGACAGAACCTCATACACACACCTGAATTTTCAAACAAAATTACCTAAATTTAGACAGTTACATTCGAATTAACTATAAGTACGTTCGTCCCCATCGTAAGACGGTCTCGTGTGAGTTAGTCTCTTTGTAACACTAATTACATTTCGGAAATAGAAAAAAAAAATGAAATCTTTAACATCTGAAACCAAAACAGTACTGTTTTCATCACACAATAAAATAAGTATGAATCAATTACCAGAAAAATGACGACGCCACCAACTATAGATAAATTCCAGAAAAACCCACCAAGAAACGCTGCGACAGTGTCTGAAAATTCAACTGAAAAAGATAAAAAAAAACATAAAATACAATCGACATCAATTCATTAATGTTTTGGGCAGAATTAAAAATGTAAAAATCATATCACGCTTTCAGGCACGCCTTGAGGAGGTAGTGACAGATTTCTTGGGGGAGGGCCACGAAGGTGAGATCTTTTGTCGAATCTCCATTCTCCAATCTTAACATAAATTAATTCTCCATGTTCGTTTTAAATTAACATCTTTATTTAGGAAAAAGAAACGAAAAACATAATGAACATAAATTTTAAAAACAAATCATTTTACCTTCAAGTTGTAATCACACCCGTATGTAAGTGAATGATGAACTTCTTGCCGATTTCCTTATCCCATGGAGGCTAAAAATAACACAAAGATTAACAAATCAAATTGGGGAATAAGATTTTACGTAATAAGAAATAAAGGGATTTTGAACAACAAAAAGCCTGCAGACCTGTAGCATGAAGTCATCACGGAGAATATGCCGCACCCCATGCAAAGCAGATGCAACTGCATAACCATACCTACAACACGGGGAAAAAAAATAAGACAATTTTTTTTAAAAAAATGTGTAAAACCTGTTTTAACCCCCTCTTACATTTCTAGAACCCAGTCGAAATTTGATATGGCAATGATTTGAAAAGAGCCCTCCAATGTCTTCTATATAACAATATTGAGCAACGTACAGCAGGGAACTTATTGATGCTTACTGGACAAATTATAGGGAGATTGCTCAATAGGAATTGAAGTTCGTCTTAAGAGATTAGCTGCTGCAGTTTCTGGGGAATTAAGGAGCCATGTATTGATTTGAGAGGGCTTGCTTTAGAATAACCAATTAAGGCAACAGATTCTGTTCTGATCAAGCTATCTAGTGATCGAATTTACATGCGGTTGATTTTTGGTGAATGGCAGTTCCTCGGACGACTTTGGATTTAGTCGACGGGAATCAAATGTTTGGGTTTGTGTTTCGATTGTTGTAGGCGGTGTATAAAAACTAATTAAAATTAAAGAGGGCTTCCTAGATCCTATGTAATGTATAATTGAGGAATAAAATTAAATAGTTATAGAAACTCAGTAAAAAAAAGATACCAAAACATGTATGGGAATCAAATTTTATTAGAGATTAAAATAACAAAAATTAAAAAAAAAAAAAAAACATCTAAGGAAATCAGATAGGTAGAGTAAAATGGATTACCCCATTAACTGTTTTCAGAGCACGCTCCTTATCAGAAAGAGTTCCCCTTCCAACAGACCATGGGGCCTTAGCTTTGAATAGATTTGAAACCTGTTGAATAAGCAACACAGTAATGCTTAATATTTTTTGCATAAATAAACAATATATTAGTACTGAAATATAAAATATAAAGAAATCAAGCTACTTTTATTAATCACACAGTATATAAAAAATATTTTTAAAAACAAAATTTTAAGAGATGCCTAATACCTCAACTTCAACAAAAACAACTTTGACCATAACAAAACACTTAAGATGACCAAATGCAAGCAAATGCTCCAGATTATTCTAGACATATCCAATTACCACATGTTCAAGCTTCAACTTGCTAAAAGCTCTTTTCAGAATACGGCCTTGAAAGCACAAATTTGCCAGTGTTTTTATTTCTTTATTATCTTTCAAAAACAAATTTAAAGGGAAGGAGAATGGTCATTTATGAGGCACCTCAACAGATTGGGCGGTAGCTAGCCTGTAAACATGAACAGGTTTTGTCTGACCAATTCTATGACACCTATCCATTGCCTGCAAGTCCATTTGAGTATTCTGGATTGCATTTGCAACTTAATCAGTTTTCTATATATAAATCGTAGCAACTTCGCCTAGGAAAAAAACAGGGTGGGATAGAGATAAAAGAGAGAGCAAACAAAGTTGAAGAATATACCCAATCACTGTCGTACAGAATGCAAGTATTTGCTGAAGTGAGATTAATACCCCGCTGGTGCTAAGGAGAAAGATTCTATATTTGTTGTTTGCTTCATTGAATTCAGCAATCTATTTTAATTCACCAAATAATGTAAGGTCAATTAATTTCACAATGCACATTAACAAATCAACTATAAAAGTAGAAAATACGTTCAATGAATATATACAAATCCTCAAACAAAAAATTATAATAAAAAATGTCTCTTTTTTATGTAAATTTATTAGCTAATGTTTATCTGGAAAAGATCACGTCTTTTCATTTATTTCTCATTGATTTTTTGTTTGAATTGTCCAGATGGATATAATTAATTGTGAAAATTTAGATTAATTATTCAAGAGTCTTTAATTTCATTTAAATCCTACTATGAAATTGGCAGAACATGTAGGATTTATCTGTTACATAAGGTATAGGTCTATAGGTATACGTATAAAAGATATATACATTTTTCTGTATATCTTTGCTTCCAATATTTAAATTATATGCAGTCATTAACTGAGTTATGTTCCTTGTACAGAGAAGATGGGGAAATGGGGAAATGAAGGAAAAAATAATTTACCAACTGACAGAGAAGATAGAGATCGGCGAGTGGGGTTTTTGTCGATCCAATTAGGTTCGTCTCCGATTTGCTGAGAGAGTGCAGTGGAAGAATTATCACTTTCTCAGATCTGCATCTGCCTGTGAATACTCTTTTATGTGTTTTACCCTACTGCGCTTTCTATGAAGACACTAACGCACTGCAATTCAACACAGGAGATTGAGATTAGCAACAACAATAGCAACATGGGACAATAATAGCAACACCACTGTATCATGAGTTCATTTCATGCTACTCTGTTATTGTTCGTCTTTTAACCACATAGACAATAATAGCAACAACATCAAGCTTCCCACCACTGAATTTAGGAAATCCGGCTGCCTGAGCAGCATCACAAAATGGGCTCCTTGCAGATTCGGACTTACCAATCTCTTGCGCCTTATTCGCCAGCAATCCCGCGATTTCCTACAATTATCATGAAAATCAACGCCCTATATCGATTTATTAATAATCTGCAAGATTTCAACAAAAAAAAATCAGTAGCACCTCTATATCCATTGAGCACGCGAAACATGTGACCTTGCAGCAGTTTAGTTTATAGACTGTAGCATGGTGAGATTTCGTAAGTTATTCGTTAGATAAAGATCCACCTGATAATCCAAACACGCATTGAGGTTTTTTTTAGTTTAAAGAAACAAAAGCAAGAGGGCAAAAGATGTTAATTACTCACTCGAGAATCGTATGCTATGTTGAGCCATGTTATGTTGAGCCGCTTTAGACACCTGGCAATACTTGGTAGATAAGATATCCGGCGTGGCTTAAATACTGACTACTTGACACATCAAGCGTCTGTTAAAAAGATACGAACCATTTGTTAGATAATTGATCAACTCGGAAATTGCACCCCAAACAGGGATACCCCGAATGATTATTACCTGAGAAATGATTTGCATCCTAAATTTAGAGCCGCAAGGATATCATCATCGATACCGTAACATCCTTCCAGATTTAAATCTTCAAGCTGCTGAAACTGTAAGACTTACGCATAAGCAATTGTCGGTAAACTGCATCAAGAAAAAAAAAACCGACAATATCATCACGAATTCTAACGAAATCGAACGCAAACAAATTCTAAAATTTGAAACAAAATCGCAGTATTACTGACTCGAAAGAGAGGTCTAAACTCCGAATATCCCTACACTTCACGGCAATCAACCAAAACCTGCACAAAAAAACAGTAATCGGTTAAAATTAAGAACCCAGATTTAAACACAATGGAAAATTGAATTAGGGAGAATCAATTTAAAAAACAATAACATACTATTAGAAAGTCTGGAATGAAATTTAAACCCGGGAGAGAATTGAATTTGGGCCGAATTGATTTTTAAATAACTGGATAATTGGACAAAGACAGTAATCAATGTCTAGGAAGTTGCCGTAGATATTACCTGCCCAGATAGAAAATACACATCAAATTATAATCACCACAAAACCCCTCTTTCAATAATTTCGATTAAGAAAACCCGAAAATCATAAAATTGCAGAGTACAACTTATTCCGAGCTGGCAAAATTTCCAAGATGAAGAAGCATCATTCCATTGATTTACATACCTTCAAATCTCATTGAATTGAATATAACCTGGTGATTTTATAAATAAATGAAACAACATATGTATGTTCATTCATTAACAAATCAAAATCAAAATGCAAGAAATTCATTACCTTTTAGCTTTTGGTATAAGAATCGAGGATGAGAAGGAGAAGGAGCAGCGTAATTCCAAATACATTTCCGAAAAAAGTTATTACGAAGCAGCCGAAAAAACTTGATAATCAAAACCTGAAACAGAAACAGAACAAATCATAACAATAGTGAAACACGCCTCAAACCATTTCTCCTCCTTTCAAACAACCCAATCTTCAAAAATAAACAAACAATAATAGGAATCTAATATTAGTATAAAAAAGATCATTTTTTTAATACTTAGATTGGATAAGATCCAATTTGTATGTTGTATAGTAGTACCTTCCGAAAGTTGAATGCAGATTCGATATTCAAATGGATAAGATAAAGAGAAGCTACCCCACCGAATTCGAAAACTTCAATCTCAAATTCTTCTCCGCCATCACTACATTGAACAGAAGAAGAAGAAAAAAAGAGAAAAAAATAACTGATGAGAAAAAAAACATGGCTAACCTCCATTTTCCGATCTGTAAAAGGTCCGGCTGTTTGACTGGAAGCAGCAGGAGGAGAAGAGGATCTCGCCTTCATCTCCTCGTACTCATCGGGGTTTATGGAGAAATCGTCGATTCCGGAAAACCTTAGGGTTTTGCAGATCATATCAATTTCGCCATTGATTCCTTCAATTCGAATGCTCGTCTTGCCATCGTACAATTCGATGAGAGCTTTTCTGCAATTCTGCAAAAAAAAAAAAAGAAGGAATGAGTCACTAAAAAAAGATACAATCAAAATCGAGCTTCATCTTCTCCGACAACGTAAATTTCTTCGCAGGCTCCGGACATTATCCGAAAAAATATTTACAATAAGAGACCTAATCATGATAGAGCAGCGAATAAAAAAAAAACTTGATCTAAACCCTAATTCTGATAGAGCAGGGATGCAGTTCGAAGGAGAAGCGGTAGAAGGGGAAGAGACTGAATGAAATTGTGAGATATTCCCGTTTCAATTAATGATTTTATTTTTTATTAAAATTAAAAAGAGAATAAATGATTTCAGATGGGTGTGAACGCAAATGAAATTGAAAGAAATTAAGCATTTCTATTAGACAATTAATTTTCAATTTGACCTACGTGGCAAAATTGGCTGTTCCTATTGGCTAATTGGTTTTTAGGTTGTTTCAGGATTTATATATTATTAAGATTGTAAAAAAATATAAATTTAACTATTTGTAATTTTATTTATACCTCCAATTTCACTATTTACGTTTTTCCTTCAAATATCAAAATTGTCTTTTTATTATAAAAACAATTTCTATTTACACAATTGTCTCCTCTTCCGGAGCTAGCCTCCGACTCCTTCACCCACAACCAACGGCTTTCTCCGCTCTACTCGCCATCGACGCTTTCCGTACACGAAGCTATGACGGACCTTTCTCGACCGCTCCCTGAGGGCTCTGCGGCGGATGGGGTGGCTTCTGACATGGTCATCCCGTAAGTCTGAATTATTCATAAAATCGATTCAAAATTGAAATCAGCAAAATAAAAAATTTAAAAATATAATAATTTTTGAATTTTTTTAAAATTCTGAAATGCATTTTTACTAAAAATGTTAATATTTTTAAAATTTTAAATATAAAATTCAGTAAATTTTATTGTACATTTTTATCATAAATTGAAGTGTTTATTTTATGAAAGATTTGAGAATAAATTGCAATTTTACTTTTTACCTTTATATTTGTTTTGAATGTGACATGCTATTTGTCAGTGATTCAATAATTTAAATTATGTCGCAATTATTTTTAGGCTAAAAATATTAAAAAATTAAATAATTATTTCAATAATTTAAAATAATATTTTTAAAAATTTTTTTGTTGAATTTTAAAAATTAAACTAAAATTAAATTCAAATTATATTTATCCACGAGCATAACCATCTCCAAAGCTCGTATCCAAATAAATGCAAGCTTCAATTCCTGCATGGGGGTGCGAATACAATACGGAGAGACGAACAGTTTCTTCAACCTTTTTATTCTCTCGGATTTTTATTTTCAATCAAGTCAATTACTAAAATGGCTATGGTGCCGTACGATTCCGACCCCAAATCAGAACCTGCCGCCTTCCCCCCGGCGTGGCAGGAAATGTTCCGATCCGCCTCCGTAAGAAAGCCCGAGAGCAGCCACGCG
Source organism: Euphrasia confusa (assembly GCA_954870475.1). Lineage (NCBI taxonomy): Eukaryota > Viridiplantae > Streptophyta > Magnoliopsida > Lamiales > Orobanchaceae > Euphrasia > Euphrasia confusa. Next base: position 28,009,977 of record OX940967.1, read on the forward strand.
CCGCCGCCGGATCCCCCATCCTCCTCCGACGCCGACGCGGGTTCCCTCTCCGGCGACCCCCAGGTACGCCTCGCTCTCTACATAACCATGGCGCAGGCCGGGCTCGCCCTCACCATCTTCGTTCTCTATGGGATTTGCAGACTCCTCGAGAATTTCCTGCGGCCGATTATGTGGGCCGTCCTCTGCTCGATCCCCCTTCGGGCCGTCCAGCGAACCCTAGTCGGATTTTGGTCCGAACCCTTGAAATTGGGGCTCACCGAGACAACCCTCGCCGTCCCCGTCGCCGTCTTCCGGGTCTTCGTCGGAACCCTCGTCGAAATCAAGGGGTCGATTTTGGGGAAGAAAAAAACCCCTTGCCCTAGGAAGAAGAAGATAAGCGGCTTCTACAAGCTTCTGAGATGGCTCGTGTCCCTTTGGGTCTTCGTGCTGGCTTACGAGCGGATCGGGCCCACGGGCTCCGTCTCTCTCCTCGTCTTCGGGTTCACCTTCTCCGGCAATGGGGTCGAGTCCACCATGAGGAGAGTCACCACTTTCCGGAGCAGCAGCTTCCGGAGGCTCCCTGTGACAGCCTTCTTCACCAGGGCCATATACGAGAGGCTGAAGACCCTCGTGGCAGTCGGGTTGATCTTCTCGATGATCGTGGGCTCGTTTGCAGGCACGATTTTCCTCTCGTACAAAATCGGGGTGGAGGGGAAAGACGCTGTGTTCGCTCTCAAGTCCCACGTGGAGCAGAGCAATTACTCGGAGAAAATAGGAGTCAAGAAATGGATGGTTGAGAACGATGTTCCTGGGATGGTGGACATGTACTCTACCAAGGTTTACGAGACAGTCTCCGATCAAATCGACAGCCTGGCAACGCAGTATAACATGACTGAATTCGTAACCGGAATCAAGCATTTCGTTATAAAACCCTCCGGTAACTCATCCTCAAAGTCGACTGCATTAATGAGCCCGTCCCCTTACGCTCAGAAGTTCCTAAGCCTGAAAGACAGAGTCAATCAGCGCGAGTGGGGTGAAATATACTCGGAAATGGACACGATATTCAGAGACATCGTGATCAGCCGAGAGGATTTGGTGGTGAAGGCGAAAGAGTACGCCTCTCAAGGGATGAACGTGATGCAAAGCGTGCTGGTGAGTAGTAAGTCGGTTCTCGGTGGGAGTGCGAAGCTCGTCTTCATGATTGCCAAATCCATCCTCTCGGGAGCTGCCGGGATATTCAACTTCGTCTCTCAGTCAATGGTTTTCTTCTGGGTGCTTTACTACCTGATCACCTCGGATTCAGGCGGGGTCATCGAGCAGGTCATGTGCATGCTCCCGATTCCTCGCCACGTGAGGACGAGGTGCGTGGAGGTTCTCGACAAGGCGGTCTCGGGTGTCCTTTCGGCGACTGTTGTGATGGCCTTGTTTCAAGGGTGCATGACGTGGCTTTTGTTTAGGTTGTTCTCGGTGCATTTCTGCTACACGTCGACTGTGCTTGCGGTTGTGACTTGTTTGATGCCACTTTTCCCGATGTGCATATCGACGATCCCAGCAGCCCTGCAGTTGGTGCTGGAGGGAAGATATTTGGTCGCGGTTTTGTTGTCTGTTATTCATCTGGTGCTCATGGAGTATGGGAGGATGGAGATGCAGGAGGATATCCCAGGGTATAGCGCGTACCTCACTGGTCTGAGTATAATCGGAGGGATGACTTTATTCACCTCTGCTATCGAGGTACTTTCACTACTCTACGGCCCCTATTCGTTTTACTTTTATCCATATGTGTTGGCATTACCTTTTATCCGAAGATAGCTTCCAATGAGAGAATGAATGACTTCATTCTATCAATTTCAACAAAATCTATAGCCCCAAATGCAACCTTAGAATGTATTAATGAATTATTGGTATAAGGGGAGTTTTCACAGAGCAAAACTCAAAAATCTAATGGTACTTAAACTTAATGCAATGGATCTTGATTCACGGATGGCATGTAGTCGAGTGTTCTTGTTGGTATATCTATCGGATCTTTCTTTGAATGCGGTTTTCTTAAAGAGAGTATTTATTAGCTATGTATTGTTACTGCAAAAAACATTGTGGGTAATTATCTATTGATCTTGGCAAGCAAATCCAGTAGCACTGATTTATTCGTATGGGTTTCGCAGGGAGCAATAGTGGGGCCGCTGATAACAACTGTCGTGATCGCTCTGAAAGAGTTGTACGTTGAGTTTGTTTTGGAAGGAGCCGAGGAAAAAAAAAGTGAATAGCAGGTAAAATAAAATGACGAGGCTCGGGCTTGTTTATACGTGTTTGATGCTTCTGTGATAGTTTGAGGTTTGGGTCGGCGCAAACACGAAATCCTTGGCATGTTTCGATATTCAGGATTTTGTCACGGTTAGGCGCCGGGTTAAAGAGAACACCTTGTGTAGTGTAGTGTAGTGTAGAGTGTAATGTCTTTGTTGTACATTGTGAAAAATAGAAATATGTTTGTAGTGTTTGTATGGAAGAATGTTGAATTTTGCCTAACAATGTATTGATTTTTAATACTAATATTTTTGTTCATTACGACTCGAATTTTTCAGCTCGAGCATCTTCAAAATTTGGTCGAGCATGCTCGATTAATTAAATACTCGACTCGGCTGGACTCGTGTGATCATTAGTACCAGACAATAATAATCACACTAACTAGTAGTATAATAAATTAGTAGTAAATTTTTATTTTTATTCATAAAAAAATCAAGTTAGTAGCATTAAAATGTGTATCTAATAGTATTAAATTTCCAATAATAATTACAGTATACTACTATCATAGTAAGTACTAGTATAAATGGTAAACGAAGAATGCGTAATTACTAACTAACTAACTAAAACTTCTCTTTTTCATTAATTTCTTTTTAGGGGTCATAATAACTCACTCACACACTCTCAGAGGGGGCTTTTGAGGTTAGGGTTTCTTCCATCAATGGCTGAGGAGCAGTTAACTCGATCGAAGGGCGTTGTGACGAAATTCAGCGATCAGAAAGGGTACGGATTCATCCAACCCGGCGAAGGCCTCGAAGATATTTTCGTCCATCAAACCTCCATCAAATCCGACGGCTATCGCACGTTGCGCGAAGGCCAGGTGGTTGAGTTCACCATCATTCTAGACGGCGACAAGAAGAACAAGGCGATTGACGTCACCGCCCCGGGAGGCGGCCCCGTCGATTCCATTTCCAGGAGGAACGACGGCAACGGATTCAGCGATCGGAGGAAGAACGGAAACGGGTTCGCTTTCCGGAGCGGCGGCCGAGGGTGCTTTAATTGTGGAGATCACGGGCATGTGGCGAGGGACTGTAACAACAACGGCGGTGGAGGCGGCGCTGCTGGAGTCTGTTATAATTGTGAAGGCTATGGGCACATGGCGAGGGAGTGTCCAAGTGAACCCCGAGGAGGCGGCGGCGGCGGCGGCGGCGGCGGCGGAGGGGGTTGTTACACTTGTGGGCAGCCAGGGCACTTGGCTAGAGATTGTGATGGTGGTTATATCCGTGGTGGAGGGAGTTGTTTCAATTGTGGGCAGACAGGGCACTTGGCTAGAGAATGTGGTGTTGGTGATGGTGGCCGTGGTCAAAACCGTGGTGGAGGAGGGGCTTGTTTTACTTGTGGACAGCCAGGGCATTTGGCCAGAGACTGTGGTGGTGGTGGTGGTGGTGGTGGTGGTTCTAGCCGAGGTGGTGGTGGCAGAGGGATTTGTTTTACTTGTAAGCAGCCAGGTCACTTGGCCAGAGACTGTGGTGTTGGTGGTGGTGGTGTTACTAATGACGGTGGTGGAAGTGGATATAGACGTGGAGGAGGAGGTGGTGGCAGTGGAATGTTTGGAGGGGGGAAGTGTTTCAACTGTGGTGAGTCTGGACACTTTGCTAGGGAATGCAAATCTTCCCAGGCAGGATTTGATTAGTCTAATTTTGAACCTATTATCCGTTTTTTGATTTTAATTTTTTCGTTATGTGGGACGCTTAATTTGTTGTTCTCGTGTTTTTGTTATGATCGGCTGGTTGGTTTCTTCCTAATATAAAGGTATTTGGCTATTGTTTGATTTTCTCGGGTTGGTTTAGTTCTTTGTTCTATGTTCTTTGCTCTGTCCCGTTATTCCTATCATCAATCTAACTTCAATCACAAACAATCGAAGCACAGTTTCAAGTCCCCTGTATCAGAGGAATGAAATCCATCCCCTGAAGATAAATGAATGTATCAAGAATGTGTTTCTTGGAGCAAAGGCATGGGGCTGGGTAGGTTATGTGTGGTGAAAAGAGATGTTTCAGACTCATGAACTAGCTTAAATATCCAGTTAATTTCTCGATATCTCTCTATAACAGAATATTGAGGTACATGAGCAGCAAGCTTGTGAGGGAGACGATGTATAATTTAGTTACGTAATGCAGTGAGCTGCTCTTATTTCCCTGCTGTAATGGTTACACATAAATGTTGCTTCTGGACTGTACAACTTGTGTTTTGTTCTGAAGTTTGAGTTCTTGAATGTTTTCTTGACTGGCTTCAAGTTGAAGAAAAATCATCAATGATATCAATAGTTATTTAAAAACAATGTATTTATGTCAAAAATGATGGCATATGTGCATTGAAGCAAATCTAAGCACGAGAGCTTATTCTCTATTGAACCCGTTGTATGATTTGTCGCCTCCACCACGTATACATAAGCTTTCTTTTTCAGCATTCTAAAACATCAGAAATCATATATACCAACTTATGTCCGTAAACCAATCTTGGAATGTAAGGTCCGGACGACTAGAGGTGTGGTGACCAGCGATGCTTTATTCCTCCATGACAATGACCCAAAAACATAATCTTTCGAAGGAGAAATTGCTTCAAAGCGCAGCGTGAAGTTAAACTTCTGACCGTACCTGTTAAAGACGAGTCTTCTAGGCACTACAGTAACCTTGATACCTTTAGGAGGAAACAACACTGCTTTATACACACTTTTTGGCCTCCCGACATTTGTGACTGTTCGGACAACCTCGACTGGGCTTCTCAGATTTGGAACCGTGACAGATGCATAGTTAAGGTCGGATGCTGTCTTGAATGCTTGATAACAAGTGCTGTTGTCTCTTGTGATCAGCTGCAGTGATCTGTCGCTGTACCCAAGTGAACAGAGAAAAGCTTGGTAATCAGCTGTTGTAGCATCATATACCAGACCAGGGTCGAGGACTCGTCTCGGGTTCACGAAGCCTGATCCCATCTCGAATGGACTTGCCTTCCTTCCATCGGGGTCGGCTATTATAGGTTTCCGGTGCTTGTCCAATGTAGTAGCTACACCAAATATTAAAACAACCCATTACACACTTCATAGTCGTAAATATGAACTCAGTTCAGTTTACTTACCAGTAGTCATGATGGCAGATTTGATGGCGGATGGAGACCAGGACATGTGCACGGATTTAATCAAGGCCACGATTCCTGTCACATGGGGACAAGCCATGGAAGTTCCAGAGAGTACGTTGAAATTCATATTTGCAGTTGCTGGAGACCACGCAGCGAGGATATTCAGTCCAGGAGCTAAGACGTCAGGCTACAAATTTGATGGTTAATCACGAGTAGTACGTGTGTGTATTCAAGGAGACTTCCTGATAGTTCGAACAAAGTTACCTTAAGAATTTCAGGTGTTATCGCATTGGGACCCTTTGAGGAAAATGGTGCGACTCGAGGAGCAGCTTGAGATCCAAAAACTGTCTTTGCGGGTGAAATCATTGATGTAGGATTTCTGTCGACATGATTCAGTCAGTAGGATATAACTGTCCTGAAATTATACGAGGCATTATTTAGAGAACAAACCTTGTTGAGTTTATGTACGATAGGATCTTATAGCCTGTCATTTTCCCAACAATTGCTGCAGGGATGGAAAAAGGAACGGCTATATCTCTGTCTGTATCATCGATAAGAATCATTCCGACTCCACCTGCTTGCTTCACCACCGCACCTTTTGCAAGTTTAGACTCTGTCGAACTCTCCGCATGTCGGCAAACCAGAACTTTACCTTTTGCCTTTGTGTTATTCAACGAACTCTCCAAACAGAAACTGATGTGAAGAACGAACAAGACTGAGAATTGAGATTCCCTTACAGAGGATACAAAAACCGAAAGCACGCACAACAAACTACCTTATGCTTCACCTGGATTGGTAAGGAGTAAAGTATCCTGCATAAGCTTCAGAAGCAGGTATGATCCTAGCTGGAGCATTCGTTGTATAGAGACTAAGACTTCCACCCTATAGAACAGACACAGCTTCTCAGGAGCTTTTAATTATACCAAACTCTAAATATTAGAAATATAAAATGTGTTACCGAGAGCTTAGCTCCATTTCCGAGAACGATGCCAGATGTGAAATCTCGATCCGTTGAGCTAGCTGCTACAGTGATTATCCAAGGTGCAGTATTAGTTGCTGACCCCGAGCTAGCTTCGTTCCCGACCGAAGCAACCACCACGATTCCACGGCTAACAGCATGAAAGGACCCCACAGAAATGGCATCGCTGAAATAGTCCCCCTGTGGCGATTCAGCACCCAAAGACATCGATATGATATGCACCCCATCTCGAACAGCATCATCAAAAGCAGCCAACAAGTCGACATCGTAGCAATTAGATGCCCAACAGGTCTTGTACACAGCGATCCTAGCCATGGGAGCACCTCCTCTAGCTCCACCGCCTGCCAGACCTTTGTAGCTCATGTCATTAACGTAACGACCTGCAGCGATCGAAGCAGTGTGACTACCGTGACCAACGCTGTCCCTCGCGGATTTGAATGACATGGGTTTGTCCATTTCTTCTTCAGCTTGATAGCCATTCAGGTAGTATCGTGCACCAATCACTTTCCTAGAGGAAAACAAGGGTCGAGATATTTCAGCCCAGATGAAAAAGTAAAACCAAAATCAGTGGAACTACTGGTAAAAGTAGGATAAGAGTGATGGAGTTAACCTGTTGCACGAGGACGAGTTGAATGCCTGCCCAGATTGGCACTGTCCCTTCCATCCAGGCGGCACAGGGGGCATGTCGGCATCGCTGAAACTTGGGGACTCGGGCCATATTCCTACGATGCAGGCTTTTTTCCATAAATCCCAACTTCTAATATTTGTGGCAAGAGGCGAAAAACGAAATTGCAGAAATATACACAAACCGTATTTTTCTCACCTGTATCGATAAAACCAATGATGACATCAACTTGATTCTTGGTGGAATAGCCTGGTATTTCCATAGTTTCTTCACCGAGAAGGCCCATAAAGTCCCAAGAATGCGTGGTGTGAAGACTCCTTTTGCTGTTGGGAAAAACCGACACAACTCCCGGCATTTCTGAGTATCACACTAACACTGATCAGTAACGAGTGAATAGACATAATACAGCAAGTGTCACTGCATATAGATATGAAAATGCAGAGCAAGTAACCTGCTACTTGAGCTGCTTGCTCTTTAGTCAACTCGGCTGCAAAGCCTCTGAAGCCATGTCGATAACTTCGAACATGGGAGGCTTTGGCTTGTTCCACACTGAGTTAACATCACAGCATCAGAACAAAAACAACACCCAACACAACAACAAACAACAGCAAACAATAACAAATGTATACCTTCCTCTGTGAAGATCAGTTAGAATTTGGTGGTTTTGGCTAACAATCTCATCGGGGGCATCGTCGCCGATGCCGCCCATGTACACCACATACAACTGGAGAAGCACACACAAGAAAAAAAAACCACAAGGTTTATCCATGGGAATCAGTGACAATCGTACAAGTTAAAACACATAGTACTTGATAAGAAATCATTACCTTAGAGCAGAAGGAAGGGCTAATCAGGGAAAGAAGAAGGCACAGTGAAAAACACAAACGATGAACCGTTTTTCGAGCGTTTCTAAACGAACCCATTTCTCGGTTTCCTTCTGGAGACGAACGTACGGAAAGGGGTGGGTGACGTCACGGAGAAAAATTAAAAATTGGAAAATGGAGAAACAAAAGGGGGACTGGGAATAAATGACGAATGATTTTACCGTTGAAAACCCACTGAGGAAATCGAGAAAAGCATGGAACTTGAGGAGTGGAAGAAAGTGGGAGTTGCTTTTTAAAGCTGCAACCGAAACGAATCCCACAGCCCACGAGCGAGCATGACCCTCATCTCATAAAATTCCCTTTTGAAATTCCTGCAACTATTATTTTAATACTAAATCATTATTAAATTTAATCATTCTGAATATTGGCATCATTTCTAGTGAAAGTGGGGATGCCGTCTCCGTCGTCTCTTGACCTTTTTTGAAATCTCTGGCCGTTCGTTAGGTTTATCATTCTATCACGGACGGAGGGACCCACTACAAATAATAAATAATGATATCAACAAGGCTCCCGTTTTTATTGTTCTATGAGTAATTGAGTATACTCATTTTATGAGTATGGATTTTTTTATTTTGTGAAAAAAATAAAAATTATATTGACGTAAATACATTATTGCATTGATTTTTTTTATCTTTAAAACAATAAGAATGTGATTTTAACAAATTATGTCTAGATTTTATATTAGTAGCTAAACACACAAATTGTGAGGTGTTTTGTCAAAAGTAAAACATTATATATATTCATAACGTGCTGAGATTTTCTGTCAAAAACTAAATATTATCTCTGTAAATTCTCCTAAACATTATCTCTATATGAAATAGTATTCTCTACATGAAATGCCCATATATCAAAAGTCAAAAGTATTATCATAGTATTATCTCTTCGTGAAATGCCCAGATTAAATGCCCAGATTTTCTGTAAAAAGCTACAACCTTTCAACTCTAGAATTACCATATAATTAAGTTTTTATCATCTTTCCTTCAAATTGAAAAAACAGAAGTATCAGTTATACCATTCACATATCAAACTAAAATATATCTCATTCTAGATGATTCACCCCTAAAGAGGTGATATTAAGATTTCTGTTAGTATAAAAGATGATATCGCCAACAACAATCGCAACGTCAAAAGAAAGTTTATCGAGAAAAATCGTGAAGAGAGTCATCCTATACTCTACCATGATTATTTATCTCAAAACCTGATATATCCAGACCACATGTTCCAAATTCCTTTTGGCAACATAGCTACAAATTCTGTGAGAATGAGAGGATCTGTCTTTTTGATGTCTGAATATCATTTTGATTTTGGCAACATACAAAATAAAGTAAATCATAAGACTCGACAAGTACCTCTCAAAATCACCATACAAAATACGATAAAAAAAACAAAGAATCATATAGTCGGATATTATAAATGCAAACATTATTCTTAAACCTAAATTAACACTTCCAGAGTACTTCAAATCTTTTGCCACTACAAAAAAATGGACAACAATGATAGCAGATTGCAGTGGTTTATCATCTCAAGATGAAACAAACATCACCTTCAACTTCAAAAGGAGATTATTCCAACAAAATTGCCCATTTGCCAGTCCATTTTTTTTCTCTCAGTGATTAGCATCTTCTTCTTCACAGAACTTGGAGTACTGATCAGAATCCATTAAGTGGTTCAGTTCATTGGCATCTTCGACTTCCACCTTTATAATCCATCCTTTCTCGTACGGGCTCCCATTCACCTATAGTAGAGATTGAATGATAATTAATCATGAATAAACAACACTGATTACCCTAATACCTTAAATTTCCAACTAAAATACCCCTCAAACATCGCCTAATTACAATCAATTCAGATTTGATCACGAAAAGACTCACCAGGCCAGGAGATTCATTGAGCTGCGTGTTGACTCCGATCACTTTCCCGGAAATAGGAGAGTTGATGTCGCTAGTTGCCTTTACACTTTCGACAGCGCCAAAGCTCTCGTTTTGCTTCACTTGAATCCCCTCCTCGGGTAGTTCACAATACACGACGTCGCCCAAGTGGTCTTGAGCGTGATCGGTAATGCCGACAGTAGCGGACGTACCTTCGACCTTCACCCATTCGTGGGACTCGGCATACTTCAGATCCTTGATGACTACCATTATTCCCAAAAATAAATATAATACTGAATCACTACAACATATTTAGAACCAATAAAATGTTTTTTTTCTTCTCCCAAATTCGATAAACACTTACTAGATCATCACCCTTTTCATAACATCAGAAATTACAGATCTCATCTAACAAGAATTACAGATCACCATCTTTCATTAAAAAAAACACTTTTTTTCTCTTTTTTCGCATGTACATAAGATTCCGAAAGGGCAAATCAACAAACCCATATTAAAGATCACTTTTTTTCAAAAAGGAAAAAGGTGATAGTGATGAAGATACAAACATACCAGTGGCAAAACCTCTGTATGGAACAGAGATCCTAAAGTACGAAGCAGCCCTTGTCGCCCACAACCCAGATGTCATCTTTACACGAAACGAAATCAATTTCTTTTCTTAATATTCTCAATGCGGTAAAAGCTCTGTCAAAATCTTGAATATTTTTTTTGTTTAAAATTAGAAGCGAAAAGTGATGAAAACAGAGGGTTGGTGGTGGTAGGGTAAAATTGGAGTACTAGTGTAAATAAATAAATTGAAAATGAAGACTCCTGCTTCTATAAATTAACTTTTAGTCCTTCTAATTTGAAGAATTTCATTAATACACACGTCACAACTTCTAATTATACTTTGGCCCATTGTTTCTCGACGTTACTTTTCTTTTGGACTAAAGAAAATTGAATTTAATTGATTTGAACTAAATGACTTTAAATTAAATTTAATTGAATTAAATTGTTTTTTTACAAAAATCATAATAGTAATTTTTATAAATTATTAAATATTAAAAAAATGAATAGTGGAGTATTCTTGTAATAATTAACCCGAATTTTTAAAATAAAAATTAGTTAATTAAAATAGATTTTTTATCCACGTTTTAATCGGGTTCAATATTATTTTAAGTGGGCTTAAACATTTTATAACTTGGGCTTTTAATTTAATCGACTTTATAAAATGTAATTAGTTTTAACGGGCTTAATAATTGAGACATTTTACTTTTATGGGCTACTACTAAACCTTTTAAATTAGATAAGATAATCAACCCTAATTACGGATACTCAAAAAAATTATAAACAAACGAGAAAGAAAAATAAGAGAAAGGACGACCGCGTAGCGTGAAGGCAAAGAGAGAGAGAGAGAAAGGGAGACGAACCCGATCGGAAAGGAGGAAAAAAAAGAGAACAAGAACGAGACTCTCAACGTGTTCACGACCATGCAACCTCTATCTCGTAAAACAATCAAGGCAAGTAGGTTTAAGTTTAATTTAGTTACGTCATATTCAATTTTAGGGTTCCATGTTAGTTGAAATTATGTGATTTTAATTGTTAGAAGTATTGATTGTTGTCGATTAATAAGTTTATATGTATCGCCTTTATATGTGTCGCTTTCATGTATGTGATATAAGTATATAAAAAGGATAATTTCTTACATATATAAGATTAGGTACTACTGTTACTCGATTCATATAGCCGCATATAATCTATTTTTGTTATGTTGAATATAGGTATATAGATGTACGAGAGCTCCAGCAGATGATGTTATATGCGTATAATTTGTTATGCGTGTATATGTTTGTATGCGTATATATTACATAATAGTAACTTGTATTATGGATGTAAGTGCAGATGTGTGCATGGGTGTGTGTACGTATGTGTAAATGCACATAGCTATAATCTATGTGAAATATGAAAGTGGTATATATATCATGTGTTTGAATATCAGGTTCTGGTGCCAAATTTTGATTGTGGTCATCTTATATTGTTAATTGAAATGCTTATGTTTGTTCTCAATGTGAAGTTATTCATGTCATTAGTTCTCGCATACACTTAAGGATGCATCTACATTAGAAGTACACTCACGGTCAAAAGGTTAGAAGAGTTAAATGTTAAGTTACGTTTCGGAGGTTAACGTGATAGTCTAAACGTAAGTCACGTTTCGGAGGTTAACGTGAGTATAGAATGTAAAGTCATGTTTCAGAGGTTAACGTGATAGTATAAACGTAAGTCACGTTTCGAAGGTTAACGTGACTATAGAATGTAAAGTCACGTTTCGGAGGTTAACGCGATAGTCTAAATGTAAAGTCACGTTTCGGAGGTTAACCTGATAGTCTACATGTTAAGTCACGTTTCGGAGGTTAACGTGAGTATAAAACGTAAGTCACGTTTCGGAGGTTAACGTGATAGACGTCTAAATAATGAAGTCACGTTTCAAAGGTTAACGTGAAAGAAAGTTACTTCAAGTTTCAAGTCAAGTTTATGATCTAAGGTTAAGTTAAATTCAGGAGATACATTGCATTAAAGTTTAACGTTTAAGCTACAAACTAAGACGACAAGTGGAAAGATTAAATCATATAAAATGCATGCCTACTTGCCAGTCAGTGGACTGACCCTTGTTAAAATAAATGTTTTCAGGTGATAATATGTTTAACCGGAGTAGTCGAGGATGATGCGCCGTGATTCGTACATGTAATTAATAAGTTAAATTATTTTAGTGCGTGTCGCACGTGCTCAAAACTATACTTTATTTTCCGTTGCATTTACTTATTTAAAAGCTTTTTACCGTTAAAAATTGATTATGCCGACGTGGAGTTTGAAAAATTGTATCTCGCGCCATTGAGATCTTTATAAATTATTACTTGTGTTTTTTATTTTATTTAATAAAATAAAACGGGCGTGACAATTCTAGTATTAACTTAGATATTTATATTTGAAATTATTGATTCAAATTTTTTTTTAATTTTTTTAAATATATTTTGAAAAGAAAGTCAAAATGAACGAGTCTTAATAATTTTTGTACAAAAATTGTATACAATTGTATACAATTGCCTATGGTTTTTATCTATCTTATTCCTCTAATTAATCCATAATTAGAGAAATCGAGTAGTGCTAGTTTTTGCAGGTTACAAACAAATAACTTCATTGTTAGGTTTTCAATGCGTTTTTATTTAAATTTTACTCGTTATTCATTGTTGACTCAGATGAGATTATGAAAAAAAAAAATTGTGAATTATCGATAGCGTTGCTTGGAGTTTTTAGATGTTTTTAAATCCGGTTAACCAGTGGCCGTCCAGTACTACTTCTTTTAATCAAACAAATAAAAAATAATACTACTGTCCTTTACATAATAACAAAAGACCCCTTTTTCTAAATTGAAATTTCATAATAACAGGAACCATCCCAAAACAAAGAAAAAAAAAATATCTTACATTTTTTACTTTAAAATACAATTTTACTTCTACTTTATACACTACTTACTCGCATCTAATTTACTTTTTAACTTGAAAATACATTTTTACTCTTCATTTTTAGTCAAAAAATAATATTTACAAGTAATATTTTTCTTAAAAATATATTTATATCTTTCATTTTTTGTTCAAAAAATAATATTTTTATTAATATTTTTTGGTCAAAAAGTATTATTTTTTTTAATCTCCTTATAGGAAAAATCCTATATTTATGAAATGAGAGAGTAATTTTCAATATTGATTCTAGAGATTAAATTCAAATATAAACAATTAATCTTTATACAAATAAAAATATATATTTAATTTTAGTTCTAAATTTAATACTTTAAAATTTAAATATGAGCTATAATTTCATATTCATGCAAGAGAATAATACAAATAAACAAAAGATTTCCAAAATGGAAAAATTCAAGAAACATGTACAAGAATTGGAATTCAAAAACAACTTGTTCATCATAGCATAAGCAGTCTGTGTACAACCGGCCAAAAACGAATATGTGCAGGTGCTGATAATAACTAGTGAGCTGTTGATACCTAGCCAGATATAAATCACAACGGGGACGCTGAACCTATGTTCCTGGGAGACCCAACTTTAAGAGTTTGAGAACTGCTCAGAAACACATCTTGAATAGACTAATAACCCGACAAAAGCTTCATGCTAGACCACCTATATCTTGCAAAGCCGTCGAGGCTGGAGACGCAATAAAAAAAAAAATGTACCCAAAAGATGAACCACAAAAATAAAACCTAATCGATCTTCCTCCTAGTACTAAAAGCATATGCAACAGATAATTTTCTTCCATCGGAGCATCTGACGTGGCCAAAACTACAAAAAAGAGGTTAAATGAGTCACCTAGCATTGGGAAGGCTCTATACCTGTCTTGTTAGTTTTTTTTATCACTTTCCTTTTTCTTTTCACCATTCTTGGCATTTTCTCCTTGATAGGGTTGAGCAAACAGCCAACGCCGATTTCCAATCCTACTGAAGATGATTCCTCCAGGTTCAAGCTCCCAGCAGTCAAGTCTACATTTTTGTTCAAAATGTCTTCAACAGAAGTTTGAGTACCAACACCCTTTTGCGGAGTGATTTCCATGAGGAGACCCTGTGAACTGTCGATTTGAGGACCCAAAATGGAGGGTTTGTGTTCTATAGTCTCGTTGCTCGAGGATGGCAACGCGTGGACTTCTATATCATTTTTCTGCACAAGACTCGAGAGCTCTTTTATATTGCAGTCCATGGATGGCTTGTGAACTTCAGTGAGAAGAGCTTGTGAACCATCAATGTGGCCTACAAATGATGTTTTATGTTCTTCATGCTCATTACTCAAGGATGCTAACACATGGACTACTATATCCTTTCGTTCTTCAGGAATCAAGTGCTCTTTCATGTTGCAGTCCGTAGATGGACAATGACTTTTTGCGAGAGCTTGTGACCTATCAATATTAACATCCACAATGGATGATTTCTGTTCTCTAAGCCCATTGATTGAGGATGGCAGAACGTGGACTTCTAAATTTTTCTGCTCCTCGGGACTTGAGTTCTCTTTTATATTGTTGTCCATAGATGAACTGTGAATTTCCACGAGAGCTTGTGACCTATCAATATTAACACCAACAATGGATGATTTCTGTTCTCTAAGCCCATTGCTTGAAGATGGCAGAACGTGGACTTTTAAATTCTTCTGCTCCTCGGGACTCGAGTTCTCTTTTATATTGTTGTCCATAGATGAACAGTGAATTTCCACGAGAGCTTGTGAACTATCAATGTGAAAACCCAAAATGGATGTTTTGTGTTCTTTAATATTGATCGAGGATGGCAGTACATGGGCTTTTATATGCTTCTCTTTCTCGGGACTTGCGTGCTCTTTTATATTCCTGTCCATGGATAGATGAGTGGATAAGACTGGCTCGTTTAAGCTGGTTTTATCTTTGGACAACTCAACTTCACAAATGTTAATCGGCTTCTCACCATCTTGATTAACATTGTTCTCGGGGATCTGGATAAGAGGACACAAATTTTGACTACTGCAGATGGCATCAGGGACAGACTCAGTTTTTCCAAACACAGGCCTGACCAGCCTTTTGCGTTTCAATGGCGTTTTCATTGAGTTTTCGACCTCCGCGGTAGCACCAGCAATTTTATTACATTTGGATGAATCAGTACAGGATCCGACCAAGTTTTTATTTGTGTAACTGCGACGCTTAAAATCCATGATTCGGGTCTCATTTGGCAGTTCATCAATACTTTCTTCAATAGCTAGATGTGTATCCTTCGAGATTTTCTTTTCCATTGTTGATAATTTAATCTCGATGTGACTCTGTTCATGCTTTTCACCGAAAGTTCTTTCTCCACGATTAGTTTGTCTGATGGCTCTGGATTTTTGGTTAGGTTGTCCGGCTACTCTGGATTTCTTAATATTCCTCGGTGACAGATTATTACTTTGCCGCAACATTTCCATGACTTCGTCAGCTGTTGCATCCATATAACGGCCATGACAATCGAGATCACTTACATTTCTCTCTTCAACACCTCGGGATTCTTCTCTGGAGGCCAAACGAGAAAAAACACTTTTTCTGTTACAATTGGAATCAAAATGTGGTGCTTCAGAATTTTCATGGCTCGCATGGCAGCTCATATTTTGGCTATGGATCCTAATGTTTTGATTCTCAAAACCTGTAAGATTGCTTTTCAAATTATTGGTACCAAAATCCGAATATTTTGCTTCAGAGCAAATGAAGTCTTTGTCAGCCAAGCCATCCATCTCGCGCAGAGGAACATGTCTACTCGTGTGTTGGGATTCAATAGGGAAATTCTCATCAAATGAAAAATGATCTCCACTTGATTTGGAGTGATAAACAAATTCTCCTCCAATGTTTTCACGATCAGTGGCAGGCTGAGCAAGAGAAGACTTTGAAAACAATAAACCTCTATCATTAACAGGAACAGTGGTATTTCGATTCATATGCATAGAGGAATCAGAGTTTAGAAAAGAACTAGAAGCTTCATGACGCGAGGAACCTTGGTGCCCTGAAACATTTGTTGCTAAACCTTTATTGCGAAGTTCAGGCGCAATATCTGGGGATCTACTAGATTTTTGTGACTCCAAGATATATGGGGATGACCTATTCGTATACGAGTAGAAATCCTCTGTAGAACCACGAAGAGGATTTTCGCTCAATAAACTAGGATTCTGGTTGGCTGCCGTAGATGCATTGAATGCATGAGAAATTTTGGGATGTTCAGGTACGTAGGGAATGTTCATAAAAGAACTAGTGTCTTCCTGATGCAAGGAACTTTGGTGTCCTGAAAATTTTGTTGATAAACCTTTATGGCGAAGTTCAGGTGTGATATCTGGGGATCTACCAGATTTTTTCGACTCCAAGATATATGGCGATGACCTATTCTGATTGGCTGCCATAGATACATTGAATTCATGAGAAATTTTAGGATATTCAGGTATATAAGGGGTAGTTCCCGTAATAGTTGTATCATCAAATGTAGCATGAAGGGGGCCAAATTTCTGAGGACCTTTTTCTGGTAAGAACCTGGCAGTTTTAAAAGAAGGTAAACTCCCTTTTTGACTAAAGGGTGAAGGGCAAACCAAGGAGCTGCCACGGCCAATATGTGTGTGAAAACCATTTTCATTGTCCGCGCCCTTGCTCTTTCTAAAAATCCCATTATCAGCTACTTGACCACCAACATTTTCAAAATATTCAGCATTCTTGATTGAGGCAGCTACAATATTTTCAGTCATCCTTCCTTCCACAATCGGATACTTCATGTCATGAACAATTCTGTGACCACAATGCAAAGGCCGAGGAAATTTTGTAAGTGAAGGGTTTTCCTCAAAACAAACGCCAAAATTAGGTTCATCGTGGATTTTGTCATTGACCGGAAACCTCCCAACTGAATTTGCCTCCCTTATGTCATGCAGATGGCCATCATTGTATTTAAAGGGACTAAAAGGGCTACCATTGTATTCAAAATGACATTTGTTTTCCACTTTCCCATTCAACGAGCACTGGTAATCTTCCATCACTTGCATTGCTTGCCTACTTAAACTCAGATTGCCATCAATATTCTGCTTTCTATGTACGTAATCATCAAACGAAGCATGTTTGCTTGTATCTAAAGTTTTCTCAAAGCACTCACTTGTAAAACCATTGTCCCTGTTATATTCATCAAAAAATCTATTCGTCTGCGTAAATCTTTCCTCATCAGTGGTTCGTACATCAAATGGATCCATTACATACTCAGATGACAGAACTTCATTACGAATTTTGTTCACTTGATTTTCCTTACGTACCCTCTCGGCTGCTAATAATTGACGAAGAGCAGCTAAACTGCTTACCTCATCCAAGAAGTCCCTCGAAGAATTCATGTTGTTAGTCTGTAAATCACTGTAGTTATATGGATTTTCCATATTATCTCCAAGTAACATGTCAGTATTATCTAACCTTCTCCTTTTAGCCAGAAAATCTCCCTGGACCAAAGGATATACATTTCCTTCATTGTTGACCATGTCATCTGTAAATACTTCACCCTCTTTGACAAGTGAGTTCGGATGGTAGTCAGAGAATGCAGCAGGATTATACTCATCAATTGCAGTTTGTTCAGTGCGACCTCTCCCACTTAATTCAAATCTGGCATCACCTACCGATTTTCTGTCCATTCCAGCTACTCCAATGACTGCTTCTGCCATTGGTTGGGGGATGATCTCCTTCATCTTTCGAGAACTAAACAGAGCAAGAAGCCTGCGAACCTAAAGATTAACAATAAACAAAGCAAGGTTGAGATGTTCTGGTCACCCTGAAAATGTCAAGGAAACATAGTGCGATAATGCAAACCTGAACTTCTGACAATCCAAACTTAAACTTCCTGGCAGAAAAATAATTCTCTCTAATAGCATCTTGAAACTGTCTCTCAGAAAGTGGTTCACAGTCCCAGATCAGTGTAAAACGAACCTATACACATAAATATAAGTGTATTAATTATAGGAAGAAAAGCCCACATGCTTCGATGATTTTCCACAAATAAACAATATTCAAGAATTTAGTAAACACAAAAGTAGACCCAGCACAGAGAAAACCACAAAAATTAGACCCGGCATACCTGTGCAGGGAAACGCCTTCCTGAATAATTAAATGCATGGGGCACGATATCCATTTCACCATCAGAGGAGGCCTGATATACTCCAAAAAGCTGTCTCTTCTTGAATTCAAACAGGAACAACACCATTCCAGCTTTAATTTGTTTCACAAATGCAGCTTGTGAAGATGGCAGGCCGAATATTTTACGTTCAAAGCACTCTCTCATGGTCAATACATTTGACATGAAGATCGCACCGAATTCAGGAATACTTCCAGCAACCCCGTCGTCCTCGTCGTAATCCATAGTCACACCTGTACGCTGCCCCATGAATGAGCTTGACATAATGATAATTACATAATAGAGAAACGAGAAATGCACAACAATGATCCTGCTTTCTTTCAGCGATCAATTGCTGCGCGAGGAATCGTACGTAACACATTTCAAATGTGAACACAAACAAATGAATAAATGATTGATCATTTGAGAAGGGGCATCAACAAACATAATACAGTGCCTATCCTTCATATACTCCTCGAGAAAATAAACAGATAAACCTAAGCAGTTCAAGCTATGTTCCAATCAAACGAAAAGCATTAATACAGTGCTCTTCATATACACCTCGAGAAAATAAACAAACCTTCTACACGACATTATCGTAAATTTCCCCCCCAAAAAATGGTATAATCAAAACACAAACACGATAAACCTGAAAACAACGTTCACTTGAAGAGATAGATAGATATAAAAAAACGATATATATATGTGTGTGTGTGGGTGTGGGAATGTGTGTGCGGCGATTTTACCGAGGCGCTCGGCTTATCGGAAGATTGTAGCGTCTGAAGAAATATTCCGTGAAAACCTGGTGAGCAAATCGTTCTCCACGACGTTTTGGAACAACCGGCGGATTGTATAACCTAAACCCAATATACAGAGATATCCAAGCGTGTGTTTTATAATATTAATATTAATTAATTAATATAGGAACAAGATATTAATTTATTAATTTTAAATTATTAATGAGATAATTGAACATAATTGAAACTTGATTACATACGAAAATTAATAATGTAGTAGTGTACTTGAATAATAATGTGAGGACCTGTTCTTTTGGACTTAATTTCAGTCTAGTTTAGTTCAAACCGTTTCAGTTCAGTTCAGTTCAGTTGAGATCGCTTTAATAAATTAAAATAAAATAAACTAAAAATAATTTCAATCTATAATTTTAAATATAAAACCTAGTTACTTTTATAATATTATTAATATTTTAAAAACAATATATAATAATTTATAAAAATTATTATTATTTTTATTAAAAAAAAATCAATTCAGTTCAGTATGGATCGCTTAAACTCAGTTCAGTTCAGATCGCTTAAGTTCAGTTCAGTTTAGTTCAGTTCAGCCGGTTTCAGTCCAAAAGAGCAGGTCCTTAGCCGTGTAGAATCAAGGTAGAAGGGATAAAAAAATATTACTCGTACTTCTGCTTTTTTTTAATCGTATGTCGATCAAAAAAAATCTGTCATTAAATTTGAGAGAGAAGTATATACAATTTTAAACCTTTTTTAACTCTCAATAAAAAATAAGGAAAAAAATAAATATTTTATGCATTTAAATAGAATTTTTATGGACGAATTCTATAGATGACACAATATTAACTTAAATGTTAACTCTATCTATTAGTCGGCATTTAAAATGAACTAAAGTCATTTTATATACGCCATATGCAACTAAGTATTTGAGCAAATATTTCTAATGTTTTTTATACCAAATGTTTGCACTGAAAAAGAAAATATAAAAAAATGGTAAAATATAAAAAAATGGTAAGTAAATGAAATTAATTTAAGCCCACGGCCAATCACAATCAGGCACAACAATTTATTGTGGGCCGAAAACAGAAAATGGACTGAAATTTCCACCGGGATCTTACCTCAGCGTGACTCAGAGCTTCACTTTCCCATCTCGCCGCCGGCCACTCCTTCTTCAGGCGGTCGGACGCCCACCGTCAATTTCCAGTTCACAGGTAAGAAAAAGGTTCTATATTTTTTCTTGTCATATATTTCTGGGGTTTCATTTTTTCAAAATTATTTTTACTCTGTTCTGGTTATGTAGTTCGATTACGGTTTCCATTTATGAATGAATTCTTGGGTGAATCTAGGTCAATTGTTTTGAATTTATGGTTAATGATCATAACATTTATTTTCTCCTTATGATTCAAATATATTTTGCTAGCATTTTTTATGTCATCCCAAAGACTTTATCCCCATTTTTCCAAAACAAGTAGGAATTTTATTTTATTAAATTTTATTCTGTGTAAAATTATTGTATAATGACTTGCAACTAATCGTTATGACTGTTCGAATCGAATGTAGAAGCATGTCTTGACCCTTAGGCCCAATGCCGACAAATCTAAGGGAGTGTTTCGTTGGGGGTATTTTGCCCTTTGTCTTTGTGTCTGCAAAAATAACAAACGGACCTTAGAAAATGATGAGTGTTATTTCAGCATGTCTTTTGAGTACTTGTTTCCTCAACCAAACCGGAACCAATGATTCATACACCGCGCCGAAACTGTGGGTTCCAGTGTTCCACACTAACCAGTAAAACCAAAACCTCTGGAGCCATTTTGAGATATTAACAATAATAATAATTTGAGAAATATAGATTTTTAATGTTCAAAATAACTTTTCTATTGTATTATGTAATTTATGTTTGGGTTTCATTGTTTTATTATTTGTTATGAGTATTTATTATTTATTTAACTTTGTAGTTTACTCCCTCTCACCACCACTTTATCTGTATCTCATTGCAGGATTAAACCTGGTCAAGTTAACCCAGATTCTATTCGGGCAGTCATCTTACAGTTACCATCTCCTCCATGACTCCCTGACCTTTTACCCCATTCTAAACGATATCGACTCAGAATCCCTCACCACCACCTACTTCAACGAAGACCGCATCGACGAACTGGACGATGCTAGCAATGGTAATAACGAGGAGATTCTCGCTGAAGACGAAGACGAAGATTCCTCCTCTCAGAACCAAAACACCGCTGTTTCGTCCAGTTACTTTTTCGACCACGTGAGGGGCGTCTTCAGGAGATCTTTCAACCGGCACTCCGTTGATGAATGGGAAGACTATCTTCCATTTAATTTAAAAATTACCTCTGATTTAGGGTTTGACGATGATGATTCTAGACCCGTGTTCGGGTCCGACAATGTTTTAGTGGACGAAAAATTGCGGAAGAAATTGAGCAAAGTGAAGAAAGTTGAGGATGCATTGTTGTTGAAGGGGTCTGTATTGAGGGAAGGGTGGGGAGAATGGTTTGATAAGAAGGGTGATTTCTTAAGGAGGGGTCGGATGTTCAGGTCTAATATGGAGGTTCTGAACCCTTTGAATAATCCTATTCTGCAGGATCCCGATGGACCAGGAGTTACTGGATTAATTAGAGGAGACGGGGTTTACCTAAAGGGTCTTTTGAATGAGCTTAAACGAACACCGTTTTTGATCAAGAAGCCATTGTCGATTTCTGAATCAGAAAGAGACAGAAAGGACAATGATAAGGAGGTGAGGAGGGTGGTGAGGAGGACTGAAAAATGATTACATCCGTAAAGTGAGGAGTCGTGTGGGTTTAGAGAAAGACTATTATGCAGATGGAAAGAGGTGGGGTTATTATCCAGGCCTAGATGGAAGGTTATCGTTTGCAAATTTTATGGATACTTTCCTCAGAAGAGAGAGGTGTGAGATGAGAGTGTTCATGGTGTGGAATTCACCAGCTTGGATGTTTGGTGTTCAGCAGCAGAGTGGTCTGGAGAGGCTTCTGCATCATCACACGGATGCGTGTGTGGTTGTGTTCTCTGAAACCATAGAGCTCAATTTCTTCAATAGATTTGTGAAATGTGGGTCATGTTCCCGAAATCTTGTAAGCCTGTCTATTTCGTTTTAAGTTTTGCATGCAATATATGGTTTGTGTATGCAAATGCACATGTTGATGATGTTAGAGTATAGAATGATACATTGTTTCCTTTTTTTCAGTGAAATTCAGCGTCTACTTCTTGTTCATGTTGCTCAATCAAACTATGACTAAGATGAAATAATGCATGTCTTTTAATGGTTTATCTTTTTTCTCTTGTCCAGATATAAAGTTGCTGTTGTGATGCCAAATCTTGACGAGCTGCTTAAAGATACACCTACTCATGTATTCGCTTCAGTATGGCAATATTGGAAGAAGACAAAATATTACCGAACTCACTACAGTGAGCTAATCAGACTTGCATCTCTATATAAGTAAGTGATTCTACTAGATTACATAGTTGCCCGATTTATCCAATGGCCCCACTTGTGGAGCTAAATTCATTATCCAAATGAATATGATGGAAACCGAGATACAAGTTAATTGTTCTTCTAAATCCAGATGAAATCTTGTAATTTAATTCCTATCAAAGCAATAGCTAATCTGAAGATGCTTCATTGCATAAATGAGGAAATGCTACTTAAATGTGCATCTATATATGAGCATTAATCGTTTGTAATAAGATGTAATTTGTTGTCGAAGAGATACAAATGAAAGTCAGCACTAAAACTTATTTTCCTTTTTCTTTTCTTATTAATTCCTAGATATGGTGGAATCTATCTTGATTCAGACATTTTAGTGTTGAAGCCACTTTCTGTACTTAATAACACTGTTGGATTTGAGGACGGGCCTTCTGGAAAAACTTTAAATGGAGCAGTGATGGCATTTAGAAAGCACAGGTACTTAAAGAACTTGCATCTGCCTATGCATTTAATTTTTTTTATGATATCTGTGGCCTAGGTTGAACTCATATTATAGGACACACGCTTCTCAGCATGACGTGAATATACATGATACATTATTAAATGAACTCTTGTCATTTCTCTGGCAGTCCTTTTATCATGTCGTGCTTGGAGGAGTTTTATGCATCATATGATGATGGCCAGTTGCGTTGGAATGGAGCTGATCTTTTGACTAGAGTTGCCAACAAATTTTTGAGCAATCAATTTTTTCCTGAAGCTGGGGAGAAGCTCATATTGCAATCTGCTTCTGTTTTTTCCCCATTGGTCACAATAATATTTCAAGGTATGATCTGAATATTTATTTTTATGGAATTTATTTTTGTTGAAAAATATGCTTAAAGGATACGATAAAAATTTAAACACTGTTCCAGTTTGCTTTACTCTTTCTGTGTCACGTGTAATAACTTTTACTATGTAGTCAGGTTCTTCACTGCCCCAGAAACAGAGATTGAAAAACTTGAACAAGACCGTCTCTTTGACTTGACAATATATTGAACGAGTCAATCACAGTTCATTTCTGGGACAGCTTAACCTCAGCTTTGACTCCGGAGTCTATGAGCCTTGTTTTCAGGTTAATGAATCGATATTGCATCCATTGCTCTAATGTGTTGTGATATTTATGAAAGTATGATATAGTATTTTTTTTTCTTTGGCCTTGTTCTATTGCCCATTGCTCCAAGATGATTATTTCGTTGTTCCGAGATGATTATATCATTTGGACTACGAATATGAAGATCATGTGTTAGTACACTATTTTTGCTTTTTTATTATCAGTATAACTTACACTATAACATATAATAAAACCATAGAGTTTCTTTTTATTTCTTATTCTTAGTACACTATAAATGGCCTCTAATCCTATACATTAGAAGTTAGGACCATAGCACATCTTCTTGACAAGGTTCCACACCCACTGCACAAGAAACTTCCTCCCTTTGACTCCAACCAAGTTGTATGCATTTCCCTTAGAGTCATTGTACACAAGACCGGGAAAACCTCCACCCGCACCTTTTCCATAAATACTGATACACATATCAGCTATCTCATTCGGAGAAATCGGATCATCCCCAGAGTACCACCCGTTAATCAAAGGGTTGCTCGACACCTCTGCCAGCTCATGAGCAATCACACTGATCATTCCATCGAGGCCCACGTCCCCATTGGGCGGGCCCATTAGAGGTAGTCTGGGCCCCATTTTACTACGTGCGAACGGATAAGCACAATAATCCGGGCACTGGGTCCCGCTGTATCCAACCCAGGCATAAGGCACAGTCACCCCAACCACAGAGGGGAAGGTGAAATAATGAAATCCGCAGACTGCCTTACAGAAATCTTCCACAATCACCTCTTGAGACGTGAGGATCAAATACAGTCCGTTGGTGTAATTGAGTGGTAATCGTTGCGGAGTTGATCTATTGACAGCGTGTTTGATGATTCGTTGCATCGAAAGCCGGCTGAGCTTGTTTCCGTGAGAGTAGTTAGAGTCTTGGAACTCGCCCGTGAGTTTGATGCTTCTTGTGATGCTGGAATCTGTCTGGTCGGTGTAGTCAGCGAGTGGGGCCCACCAGTCGGAGACTCGAGGCTGCCCTGTAGTGGAAGAGTAAGGAGATGAGAATGAAGCGATGAAATCTTTGATGATGGTTTTTTGCGTGCTCTTCCATTTTGCTCCGTACCATATAATGTTGATCTGGATTTGAAGTGTCAAGACAGGGCCCATGTGGTAGACGGGCGGCGAAAGAAGAGGAGAGTCGTTGTTGTTCGATTTCGGGGTTTTCGGGGTTAGGCCCCATGAGAACACCACAAGTTGAAGCAAGGAGACATGAAATACTACTAGTAGGATCAAGAGATTAAGTTTTTGCATTATTTTTTACTTTTGTAAATTTGTGGTAATGAAAGTCTAAGAAGCTTTTGGTGTATTGTATTTGTGTGTGAGCATATTGAAAAGGCAAAGGAGAAAGGAAATGTTGTTTAGTGTAATCATTTCCATGAATAACTAATGTTACTTTTGTGCAAGTTTTTTTCATTTGGGTTGAATAAGGCTCACACTTTATGACTTTTGGGATTAATGCTTAAAAAGAGCCTTAATTTACTCTACATTTCAAAAACAACATGTTTAGTTATAAACATACTGTATTAAATTCTCTAGCGGTTGACTTGTGGTGTCAAATGTTTGTGTAGCTTATTTGTTTCTTAATTATTAATAAACTTTGAACAATTAATTCTTCGTGTATTGATTTTACATTGACCCCTTTGAAATTGATCTCACATTAAACTTTTGTTAAGCACGTACGATTTGCTTAAAATAATAATGTCATTCGCTCTCAGTGTCAATTAATCATAGGGTTTTTGGTTCTCGCATAATATACCAACATTATATTTTGCTCAAGGCGAATACAGAGATTGCCTAAATTATTTTTTGATCGAAGGGTCCAAATAAGAAAGATAGTGCTCTCTTTGTATGTCAAATAGATTGTGTTGTCTTATGTGTTAAAAGTTAAAACTGACACTTATAATAAGCCAGAAGATCTTCGAAATTGTTCCTCAAGGCCCGAGCATCGACTATTCTTCACAGCGCGATCGAGAGAGGTTCTCCCAGTAGTGTGCATAAATGTGTTGTTGGTATTGTTGCTTCGAGTATGTGTTTGCTTATTTTAGATTGTGATTTTGGTTTGTTCGAGTCGACGTTTGAGCTCAATTCGCTAATGAAATTAACACGATCGATAGTGTGTGATCGAGCTCGGGGGACTTAATTTATCGAAAATCGACTGATTTATGATAACGATCGAGCTCGACTGGTTTGGGGGACTTAATTTATTGTAGTTAAATTCGATTGATTAATGATAACAAGCTCGATCGATTTGCGATGCTAGTCACGTGCAAACTTATTTCTCTAAAAAAATGTAGTGCTAGTTACATCATACAGATTACAGAATATGGATTTCGATCCAATTTAGGGATCCAACATATATCCATGGAAACGAAAAAATCGACAACCAATCGAATTTCAGAACTTCGTTTGGTGATTAGACAGGCAGGTCGAGAGAGACAGCTGCGCTTGCTCGCACTGGCGGCGCTTCAGGGCGGTGCCGCCGCTGGAGCAGAGGGATCGGACGGCGTCGGACTCCTCGGGGCAGGCCACCGCCACCAGGCACTCGGCGAAAGATCGGTTCAGGTGGCGGCACGCAGCCTCGCGGGATAGACCCGCCGGAATCCGGCGGTGGCATTCGGTCAATGCGCGGTAGAGCCGATCGCAGCCGTGGGCGTCGACGGTAGGCGGTGGCGCGTGGCCCTTTCCGGTAACTGACATTTGTGGGTCCCGCGATTTGGAAAATAAAACTGGGAATATGCGAATTTAGATTTTTTTTGGTGAAGCCTTTGCCCTTGTACAGGGGTTCTGATGTTCAAAATGTTGCTGGGCCGGCCCATAATATTTGTAATATCTAGCGTAATTGGGCTTGCAGTTACGATCAATTGGATAATGGGCTCTTTTAAAAGCATAGTAGAAATGGCCCAAATTACAACTCACACGGAAGTTCTGTGATTCATTTCTATAGAGATTTTATCTCTTCCAAGTTGACTTCTATTTTATTTATATTCTTCATAATGTTTTATGGATATTTAATTTTATTTCTATAATCAATTTATTAGCATTGCCCAAATAAAATAAAACTTATTTGACTTTGACATCTTCTATTAGTTCAAACTTTATTTATAAAATGAAATGAAATTATCAAAAACACTACTATACATAATTTTCCTAACAAAACAATAGAAAAGTTTATCTATGTCAACCACCGACAGTGCATTAACCCTAATCACATGATGATAATGAAGCCATTAGGCTAAATTACAAGGCAAAACCATGTGACTATCTCCATTAATCAAATACTATTACAACAATAATTAATAGTGTGGTCCAATTACGTTTCGTTTTGTGTCATCTTCTAATTATACATCTTTTGTGGATCGTGTTACTATTTGATTGTGTACAACTATGAAATCTGAGCACAACAATTTCCAAAGCTTGATTTTTTGGTTGAACGAACTTCCTCTTTTCATCTTCAAAATTAAAATTCACACATATTGTTATGTTTGTGGTGGATGATTCAAAAGCTTGAAGACAAAAAAGATAACATTTGAAACAAACTACATATGGAGCAACAAAACAAACAATACTTTGAAAAGCAGTTACAACGAAAGGAGCCTGCGCTCTGTCTGGGCCCAAGGACAAAGCCCATGTGATTCAACCGTTTTTATTCCCTTCCCTTTAAAAAACAATATTGAAAAAATATTTAAGTACTCCGTATTTGTTTAGTCTTTTTTGGGATTTGTCTTATTTATTTTGAGTTAAGAAATTTAGTAATAAATATTGATATTTTACTATCCTACTAAATTTTTGTTGTTCTAATTATTGAATATGATGATTTGTGTGATTATAATTATTTGAAAAATTGATGTAACATCCTTCACCCTATCCCTTGCTAATAACACCTCCATTATTCTGTTATTAGTACTTCATTTTCAATTTCAATATTTAATCATTAACTCAGTGGAAATATAAAACTGAAAGTAATTAAGAAGATTTTATTTTAAATAATATCAACTTATATAATTGAAAGGTAACAACAAAATTAAGGGACATTTTTATGTTGAGCAGGACCAATTATTAGTAGTAGTTAGGATCTATTATACATGGGTTAATAATTGACTCAATTAAAGTAATAATTATCTTCTATAATTAAAATTTTAATAGTATATCTTTTGTCACACTCTTTTTCATAATTTAATTGTGTTTGAAAAAACTTTGTGGTATTTGATGCAAGTGTGTGAGTGTAGTTTTACGCTTAACGCGTTAAAACAAGAAAAGAAGCGGTTAATGTCAACCGAGTAACGTTTTAAACTTGTAAAATGATCTTTTTTTCCACACAAATCCAAAGACTAGTGAGTATACAAAACATCATATTTAATCAATTTTAAAAATATTCAAAAAGTTTTCATTATTCGCTTCGAAAAATGAGTATATACAAGTATTGTATACGATTGAGTGTGTCTGATCAAGTATTCACTTCGAAAACTGAGCATATACAAGTATTGTATTCGATTAAGTTTATTGTGCAGTTATATACTATATTAATAGATATAGA
This sequence comes from Euphrasia confusa, assembly GCA_954870475.1. NCBI lineage: Eukaryota > Viridiplantae > Streptophyta > Magnoliopsida > Lamiales > Orobanchaceae > Euphrasia > Euphrasia confusa. Next base: position 28,038,238 of record OX940967.1, read on the forward strand.
TTGTGAAGAATAGGTAGAAATCATAGCCAATAAATAGTGGTCCTGGCGGACAGCTGCTCGATCGATCCCCTCTTTTTTTTCAAGAAAGTAAATTAAAAATATATTACTACTACTATTTTTCTTATCCTATGGTATTAATTATCCTAGCTATTTTATTTGAACGGAGAAGAAGGGTTTGGACAGGCAACATGTCAGTGTTATAAATTAGCTAGCTGTAATAATTGGCCACCAAAAAAAAACACCTATTAAGTATTTATTTATTAAAGCTCTCAACAATATAAATATATAACAATATGTGTACATATGTGTTTGCATGGTCCTTCTGTATATATTTTTCTCTGTGTGTTGTTCTGAGAGATTGAAGCTGCCAGCGTGATCTGGTGTTGATAAAACAATTATGTATAAGAATCGTGTTGTCCTTACCAGGTCATCTAGCAGCTTCAATCACTCACCAACAACACGAATCACTGATATTTATTTTCCCAGGTGAGTTATCTTGCTTATTTATCTATCATATATTTAAATATGGTTACACATTTTTTTTCCATATGTTATAATAGTGTTATACATTAATGGAAAAAACTAACTTTAAATTTAGCAATTTAAATATTTACTAATTGTTTTTTTTTTTTAAATACTACTAATTGTTTGAATTACATGATTTAAATTATGTGTGTTGTGTTATCATTTCTTGAACAAAGTTACTCTTATCAAATTTTAGTGGTATTTGATATGGAGTTTAATATAAACAAACTGCTAACATCAGAAAATGAAACAATCAAGAATCTCCGAGTATCTAGCCAAGTCGAAATCGCTTAAGTAACTAAATTAGTGACGAATCTCGTCTGTAACCACCCATCTCAACCTTAATCGAGACATTTTGTGTCTCGAACCTACCGTGATGTTAGGTAGGAGACGTGCCCCATCCAAATGCAGATGGAGCAAACCCGACATCATAGTTCTTGCTGGGTTGGGTTCCATTGACAGAGCCCGTTACCTATACAATTATCTGCAGGAGAGTAGAAAAAATACACAGAATGATATTGTATAGATTTTCGATACAATGTCTGAAACTAAAGGTATGAATGGTTTTGTATGGCATTATACCAAGGATTCAAATTCCTACAAACTCATAAACAAATGTACAAATCCAGCACAAATTTAGTATGAATGGTTATGCCAGTGAGTCCGAAATCCTACAAACTCGTACACGATTGTACAACGATCACCAACATTGATTTATTTTCTGCAAACGGCAATTATGCATTTTTTTGTCATTAAGAAAGGCATGAATCAGAATTCAGATGATATATTTTTGTCGACAGCAAGAAAATAAATGTGTCCACCGAGACAAGACGTGTTTCTTGAGATGCTAGCTCCTAGTCATCAATGCATGCAGATTCAAGATCTTCAGGAGTCACCACACTATGCAGCTGAAAATCACAAAGACATGATAGCAAAAAAAAAGGTTCATACGACAACATCAATACTTGGACAACAGTATGATTCATACGAGAACATTATCATAGGATTCTTCAACCCACAAAACTAAAAAAGAACACAAACAACATACAGCATTGGCCGTGGAGAACCAGTGAAAGGCACGCACGAATGCATCGTCTTTTGAGGGCATGTCATCATGATTCCAAACTGTGACGTTTTGGAAAGTCGCGTTCGTCTCCCAGTGGTTCGTGCAGCTTTCCTCATCCCGACTTTTCTTTCCCAAGATAAATCCTGTAAGTGAACATAATCCCATAACCTAATTGAATAAAACTTCTACATAATGCCATTGATATGCTTTAAAAATGTTTGAATAGCTCAAAATTTTATCTAAAATGTGACGTATAGACCAAGACCAAGACGACGAGACGTGGCGAGAAAATTCCATTGTGTCGAAACACACAAGCAAACACTTCAATTATCCGATCAGTTTCAAATATTATTGCTCCAATATCAAATCATATAAACCATTATTAGCTAAAAATAAAATAGCTGAGCTGAAAATCAAAAGCGGAAATTACCGAAATAGCCCTCCGGCAGGGCAAGGGTGGTTCCGTGTAATTTCCTTCCTCTGAAATACGCCTCCTCCACTTTTAGCCCATCCACCTCGACGCCTATACAATAACGCACAAGAATTTTCAGGTGTTGTACTCGTTGTTTAATCGGTTGTACATTCATACACGCAGCAGCATTTTCAGGGGTTGTACTATGTGCATATATGAGTTGTACATCCATATGACGTACCTGTTGGTTTTGGCCTGAAGTAGTGAGAAACAGAGGTGGGGCCATCGTGCTTGATGCAGCAGGGCAACTGATGGACCTTCCCAGTCAGATCCTCCCTGTCGCGGCTCAGTTCTACGGTGGTGCTTGGCGAGGCTGAGTGCGACGGCCCTACATCCGCGACGTCCATTGAAAAGAACAGAAATGTATCTGCGGCCCCAAATCCAATCCAATTCTTTCTTATTAAAATAAAAAACCCTAATCTCAATTTCGCCTCTTTGTTCCCGCGCTATTTATTTCCCGCGCTATTTATCTTCACACTTAGTTTTGTTTTAAACCCCAAATTTTAACTTGATTTATTATTATTGCAATGGGACAAAATCATAAATTTTTCAAATTACCGTGAAGATATATGAATATAAAAATAATTAGATAAGTTAAGTTATTAAAAAACAAAACTTAACTTCAGAAAATTGACAAATTGATATCAAAACTAGTGTTCAATTTATATACTTTGTATGTGTAGCATAATTAATTTAGTTATTTTTTTTATTAAATTTATTTAAGTACAGTAATTAGAGTTGGTTCTTTTAATTATATTTATTTATTGAATACATAAACCATGCTCATTGCTCACTAGGTTTAAACCCTAATGCTCAATAGATAAAACCAGGAAAGTGAAAGAGTGATTACCGTTAAATTAATACAGTACTACTATTTAAGAAGAATACACACACCAGCCAAAACAAAACATCCATCACTTAAACAAAAAATGCTACAAAATAATTAATCTGCATTAGCATATCATTACCAGACACTCCAATTCTAACTACTTATATCAATATATTGTTCTCAATTCTCAGGCTCGCTTTCCAATTCTTCCATTTGTGCCGATGCGAACGAGTCCTCAGTGTCCACAGACGAGAGTGACGACGGGGACTCGTCCGAATCCGAGATGACCTCATCGTCCATAATGATGTGCTCACCCTCATCATCCATCTCCGACACATCTGACCCAGACCCACCCATCAGAAGCTTGTTTATTGCTCCTTTTGCAGTCTCAACAAACCATTCATCCTCAGGAAGAGCACTGCCAAACAGTGGCAAAAATCAAGCAACGTAACGTCATTTTTTTTCTTCATATAAAATAAAAAATAAAAAATTAAATCGATTGCTTGTTACCTACCTTTGTGGATCAATTCCTCTAGCAGAGAACGCCTTTACCGCACGAGCAATTATGTCTGATGATATCTTATGCACGTGCCTCGAGGGGTATCCGGCAAACCGTGCAATCTCAACGGTGAAGTGCATATCAAGTACTAACTGCAAATAGAAAATTTCAAATAAATAAAGATAAATTATAATCTAAGAAACAATAGTTTGGTATTTATAGTACTACTATTAAAGAAACCTGCTGTAAGCCTAGAGGGCGGAGAGGGGCTGAATCGTGCTCCAGGACACCCCAGAATTCTTGCTCGTCGGATAACCACATCACCACGGTTTCCGTGAGCCTAGCGAGTAAAACCTTTTGTATTTTCTCTCTCCCTAACAGAACATCACCGGCCACAGCTGCTAGTTGTTGCAGCTTCCCAAATAAGGCCTGAAAAATATGATTGCAAATGTATAAGAGGCACTTGAAAAACCTTAAAACCAAAAAGAACTTTTAAACTGAAAAACTAAATGAAACCTTAAAATTAATTTGGTTTGTGTCTTACAGAAATACATTTTGCCATACCATGTGACACAAGGTATAGATTATATTGCATCTGCACTTTTATGTTGCAACGCTTTCAACAAACCAGAACATGACTCTTTGATATAAATTACAAAAACTACCCCTCGCCAAGGACCCAAAAACCACACAATTGAGAATGCAATTTGTATAATAAAAACAAATGTCGGTGTGGTTTTGTATTTGTAATTTTGAAAAGAAGTTGGGTCTTTTGTATATAACCATCATCGAGGTTGTTTTGATAGAATGATAGTAATCATAAATATTAGCCAAAAGCATGCAACGATATAAAATTCAGGGATGAGGGTATATCTTCAAGACCATATCAAAAATTAAACACCTGGAATGGCAACGAAGGGAGGGGGTCAGCATTCCGGATCAAATCATGTCCTTTCCCGCCTAGATATATCTGTGCATCCAATCTAGTCTCTCCATCTCTTGAATAAATGAAACTCAAAACATACTGTCGGCAGAAATGATCTCTGAGTTTGTCGAGAGAATGCTGTAGCTGGCGTCTCCAGTCTTTAGGATCAACGTAATTGTTAATAGGAGCCAATAATACATTATTAGCTAGTCCTCCACTCCCTGCTTCTTTGCTTTCGTTCAACACATTCCAAATTCGTGACACCACCATCGGCAGAAGTTCTTCTGCGATAGTAAAGGCTGTTCCCAATAACGCAAGCTGCTGGGAATCGGTTTCGGCTTTTAAAGGCACGGGCTCCTTTAGCTCTGTGAGGTTGTCATCTTCAGTGGGGCCAATTATGGATTTTATCAGGACTTCAACATACTTATCGAATAGCAGCGCGATTCTGGTCATTATGTTTCCTCCAAAATGGAGTATGACCAAGCGGGTTAGCTGCTCAACTATTTCCTGGAAACACGTATAAATGGATCAGTCATAGGCGGCAAAGTTCGGTTGGGTTGGGCTTCAGCCCGTCCAGAAAACAAATACAGTACAATAATTTTTGTGCGAAAATAAGATAAAAGTGAAGGTATAGTAAGCGAGTGATTTACTAAAACTCTAACAGGAAAATATGTTACATTCAACTCACCTTGACAACAAACACAAATCTCATCCCGCAATCAACAACCATACGATCGGATGTAGTAGCGAAAGTAGAAAGCGGAGACGCAAACCGAGGCGATAAAGGCATGTTCTCATCACCTCCTCCATCCATATCGAGAACCACTTTTCTCGCTCGTCGGAAATTCAGTTCCAGAACCTCCTCGACATACGGTTGCAATAGTACAAGCAGCAGTTTATTTAATTTCAGATCCTGTGCTTCTAGCGCAGAGCAGTGGTTAAGGCTAGCCTGAACACACACGCTGGCCGCACGTAGCGCGGAAGACGTCTCGGAAACTGGCGCGTTTTCCTTGACCAATCGGATTAGAGACTCTATCTCCCACTCAGCCCACTGAACGACTCTATTACTGTAAATCGGATTATCACCAAACATCAGACCAGATTCTCTAGTTGCCAGTGAAATCATCGAGAAGACAAGGTTAGACAATGTGGCTGAATACGTCTCGGGGTAACACGGGCAGAGAGCAAGAAAATCCTCTATACTTCTCTGGAGGCGGGACCCGTAAGACTTCAAAAATATCTGATGTGCCAAGGGACCTTTCCCGAGCTTTAGCAAACCGGACAGAACCTTCTTCAGTTCCTGAATACCTACTGAGGGCTGTTGGCTGATCTCGATTAACTGGTTCTCGAGCATTGTTTTTCTTTTCAATAATGCAGATTTAAAGGACTCTTCATTAGCTGTGGCGTCCCCGGAAGCTTGACGATTTCGCTCTTCGGCATCAATTGCGTCTATGGCTTCTTCTATTTTATGTTCCGCGAGAAGTACATCAATGTGCTCCAGGAATAGCATTCGTGGGTCTTCCACTTCGGTTAAGAATAATAAATCATCAAATTCACTAGTTTGGGACCCACCGTTGGATTCCGGAATATTTTCACTGGCTTGGCTCCATTGTTCCAGTTCTTGAGACACACCACTCATTAGATCCTGCACGAGAATCCCCTGGGAAGAAATGTGCTTTTGGAGCTCATTTAACTCATGCTTCATTTCGACTACTTCATCGGATAACCTACACGTGTGAAGCCATATAACGAAAATGATACAAATATGGGTAGCACATCAACACTATCAGAATTAAGAGAATATGATGAGAATGTCACCTTAGATTTACATGAATCTAAGAGGAAAAACTAGCATTCTAATCCCACCACATTCAGATCGTCCCTTATTTACTTTATACGTAGTTTAAAGTATTATATAGTTGAAGGATGAATGTGCATAAGAAACTTCAATGCATGCAAATACCAATAAACCAAGAAACGCTTGTTGCCTCTCTTTCTCGGGTTTTTCCGACCGGACCTTAAGCAAATCGTGAAAGAATTTTCACTCACCTCAAGAAGGCCATATACTTTGTGCGCCTATTACTGCATAAGTTCTCAACAGCATCTTTTAGATCCAGAAGCTCAAAACAGATTTTTCTGATTCCCTACAGAATTATCGATTACAATCTATGTCAGAACAATAACACAAGGAAAAGAAAGAAAGAAAAGAAGTCACTCAATAAAGTTGAGAAGCTTCTGCTCAAATTATCAGCTTCATCCCAATTATTCCCCACACAAACCCTAAAGTAACTACATACCCAAAAATCACAAACCAGCTCGAAATTAAGCTACACGTGGCATTTCAATCTTTCAGGCAAAAGGGTTCATGAAATTTACTGAGATTTTGAATCTTGCAGAACATGAAAACAAATTAGGCGAAAACTCGAAATGGAAAAAAAATTGAAAAAGAAAAACAGAAAATATAAATTCGTGAATAATGACGAAGACGATGATAGTAACAATTTATTTATTTTATTTTTGAATAATTATTTTTGGGTACCTTTTCGGTCTTGGACTGGTAGATGGTGTCGATCTTGGACTGAGGAGTGACACTTTCGATCGAAGGATAATCGTCTTCCTCTTCGCTGCTTTCCACCATTTTCATCCTCCTCTGCTTCAGCTTTTTTGCGGATTCAAAGAACAGAAAATTTGCAGCTAGCTATAGCTGTTAGCTTCACTCGTTCAATGGAGAGTTGAAACAGTGTAGAAAAAATCAAGTAAAAGATTACGGACCGGGAAAGGATAAAAGGGGCGATTTGAGAGAGGGTTAATTTTTATTTTTATATTTAAATTATATTTTCCATTAAATTTATTATTTTTGTAATCAATTTGAAAGTATTATCCAAAAAAATTTAATTAATAGTAATAAATTGAATACATAAAACAATAAATGTTTAGTGAGTGTATTGGTTTTGGAATAGACTCTATAGAATTAAATTTATTATTTTTGTAATCAATTTGAAAGTATTATCCAAAAAAAAATTAATTAATAATAAATTGAATACATAAAACAATAAATGTTTAGTGAGTGTATTGGTTTTGGAATAGACTCTATAGAATTTGTTTGAATTTTATAAAAGTTTAAAAGTATTTAATCAAGATTTTTAAGATATGATTTGTTTGGACTTTTAAAATCTAGGGTATTCAATTCGAATTTTTAAAAGTTTATTAAAATCGGGAAGTATTCAATTTAGATTTTAAAAAGTCTATTAAAATCTATAGGTATTCAAAACTCAATAGATTTTAAAAGTAAGTGGATTTCTATTGATTTCATCCAAAAAATATATAGGAAATCCATTATTTGAAATTTCTCCCAAATACATGAGATTTCAACGAATTTCTATTTTAATTGACAAATTAATTATTAAAAAAATAATAAAACTTAAAAACTATATAAATAAAATTAGTAAATATGAAATAGATAAAATAAAATTATTAATTAATTATTAAAAGATAATAAAATTTTAAAAATATATAAATAAACATAATAAAATTAAAAAAAACATTAATAAATAAAGAAATTAAAAAATAATACGTGTGTGTATATATATATCATGAATTCTATTTAAATCAAAACAAAAAACGCAAGCTAATTCATTCAACGAGTATTGAGTATTGTTTGCTAATGGTATTTGAAAAATAAACAAGTTAATTCATAAAACGAGTATTGTTTGCTAATGGTATATGAAAAATGATGTCGACATATAACAATATGTAAATAAAAATAGGAATAATAATGTTGAATAATTATATTTTTTATTTTTAAACTAATGCATTTTTTTGTATTTTATTTTTTAAACAATTTGAATTTTTTTTAAACAATTTGGATTTCTTTATATGTAAAAGTATATGATAATTCAAGTACATCAATTAAAAAATGTATTTCACAATTATGTAAAGTCTATCAAAATCCGTGAAAATCAATAAGAAAAAATCAATCAAACTCTTCCTAGACTCCGTGTATTTAAAAAATTCACAAAAATCCACGGACTTTTAAAAATCCAAAAAAATTCATTAAAATCCTAATTAAATACACTCTCCTTAGTATATTTATAAAATTCACAAAAATCTAAATAATTTTAAAATTCCAAAAAATTCCACTAAAATCCTAATTAAATACTGTAGACCCTTAATTGGTGAGATTTAAAAGGAAGGATTTTTAATTTTATTTTCATTTTTCTTTTCAAATTGGGAAAAAAAACTACTAACGAGAACTTGCAAATAAGCAACAAAAACTCTTGCCAATATCATAAATAAAAACTATTACAAATAGTAATTCAGAGTTGCTGGTCGTCAGCCTCACCAAAATGTATGCTAAAGTTACAGATTAATCAATGATCAAGGAAAACCACAAGCTCGACAGTCGACACTATAGTTTTTCTCATTCATCATAATCATTCAACCCTCTTCTCATTCGCAGTCTCGTAAGCAACATCGGCGGCAGAGGTATCCATATCATTAAGACCCAGTTCCTCATTTTGCTCCCAAGATCTCTCGTATTCTTCGACTGAGGGAATGGGCAGAGACCAGTATTTGTGAGGTCATATAGCAAGAATATAACGAAACTAATCATTAACATCAGAAAGCCAAACAAATACTAAAACCACGAGTAGATCTTAATTCTTATGTTTGATGAGAAAATTCAGATGGTGAAAAGGAATAACTTACAGATTAACTGAGTGTCGTCCTTAATTTCATCTGTCGCAGGGGCAACAAAAGAGTTTGCGAGAGCATCATCGATAATCAAAACCCAAGGTTCTTCCAAGGTTTTCAGCTGTAATAAAAAGGATTAAAAAATTATATCCAATGTTGAAAGAAGTAAAATTGATTTTAAAAAAATACGTATATGACAAGAATATAAAAATCAACAAATATCAGTCAATCGAGTACCTTCTCAAGTTTTGCACTAAATTCTCTCCACTTGGCCTTTCGGTTGTCCTCAAGACTATCTCCAAAAGTAAACCCATGAACACTCTCAAGACCTGCAACGAGTTGGGACATGCTGATGAGATTAGTCTCAATGCAAAACTGGTATGCTACAAATGGAAAGGGAAAAATGAAACTCACTTTCACCGATCTTGGATATCAAGCCTTCAACGGTAGTAATAAGTCCACCTAATGTGCCACTACCCAGTTCCAAATCAAGCTCCGGTATTTCTACAGCGGCTGTATCAGACTGCAATGACCAAGACTCGTAAGAATTTTTAAGATAATATACTTATGTGTTCATATATTATTTTTTTAAATAAATTGAACATAATATAGATTAAATGCCCATTTTTACAATCATAAAACTGCATAAACTAAAAGCCATACCTTTATTACATCCCGGCTAAGATCTTTCATGTTCTTCACATGGACAGTTATCTTTTTCCCTTTATCAGGGATAGGTCCGCCAGCCTTCACCTGCAGCAGACCAACACAAATTCAACTACAACTAAAAGGGAAAAGAAGTACCTGAATACATGTTCAAACATAAAATTAGAAAGTGAAACAAACCTCAGAGTTACGGTAACCACAACCATCACAAGTGGACGCCATAACAATCACTTCTTGAAAGTAAGGAATATCTATCCACAGTTAAGCTAACAGATACAATTAATAGGGTCGAAGTCAAAGAGTGTGACCAAATTCTACAATAATAAAATCATATATCCTGGCTGCTGAATGAAATGTTATTAACCAGTAGAATGAATATCAAAAAGGATACTTGTAACAAACATCCTGCATGCACATTTTGTACCACAACCTCCACAGGTCGTGGGAAATGTCATGACCTGTCCTCACAACGTTACGTTAGTACGAACAATGCATCTACCGAAAGAGTAATGCACAAGGCAAATATGCTAGAAAAACAGTTGCACCTCTTCAGGGGAAGAATATCTGAATAAAGCGTCTGCCATCTCAACACTATTACCCTGAGCAATGGCCCGGCGGCCGGCTCTTGCTCCAACCGAACCATGTGGTTCCACCTCTTGATTCTGAGAAACAATATCTGTCGCCTCTTTAGTATACCCAAGGTCCGCATGTTGTTCAGGCGTTCGGTCGTAGAACTTAACAGTCAAAGCCGGATCAGGAGCCGGAGCATTCCTGTTTTAAATTAAATCCTCATAGAATTAATCATAAAATATTTTATATTTCTGAAGGTAACAAAATTTTCAGAAAAACCCTCTTACGGATTCTCGATGAAGCTGTTTCCGGAAGGATCGTCAAGAATGAAAGTGAAATTAAAATTTCCCGTCGCACAAGACCTAAGCTTTATCAGGAATTCATCGATTGCTTCCGCTGTCTTGGGATCTACTTTCTGATAAACATAATATTAAAAGAGCATTAAAAAGATGACGCAGACAGTCAACATTTACATGAACAATATTTCACCTTCCGCTCTTCCTGTAGAGCTGCCAATTCATCTGCAGCTCTCATCAGCATCCCTTCAACCTGAAATCGGATCAGAAAAGATGACAAGAATTAGATGAAAACAAGGAGTAAAAAAACACAGAGAAACAAGAATTAAAAAAAAAAACTACAATGTACTGATTATTGTACAAGTTAGAGCCCAAAATAGTTATGCAAAAAGGGAAAAGAAAAAAAAAGTATTTGTATCATTTTTCAAAACTTTTAGCCGAAGAAGACTAACATCAAGTTTATGCCCCTAGACAGGCTAAACTAAGGAAACAAGTAGCAATTTATTTATTTCCAGAAAACAACAAATCATATGTACGTGAAGGCAGCACTTTCAGAAAGTATTCCAAAAGAACGGAGATATAAGGGAATTACAGTTGACAAAGACCCACGCTGTGCCTCTGGAGGGATCTCAAAGTCCAATTCAGGGATCTGTACAGTAAACATGAAAATCATAAGTCATTAAAAGTATTCGTCCAGAGAAATTACTCAGCGAGGGAGAGAAAAGAGACTAAAAAAAAGTCGCTAGTGCCTTGAATGACAAGCAGATCAACAGCATAACACCTCGTGGCATGACGGGATTTCAAGTTAGAACTATGCAGTAAAAAAACATGAACAGCTGCATCCAAGTACATAACAAAACAGAAAAACGTTACCTTGATTGTAGCTGTTTCCGACTTCACAACTTGGCGATTGAACATCTGCACAGAAAGCCCAACCAGCTTGATACTTATTCATAGCTTAATTCATAAATATTTCGGGAAATGGTTGTAAATAATAGTACAAAAACTAGCAGAAAGTGATTACTAATTCTCGTACAAATAGGAATGTAACTTGTGAAATTTTAAAAATGATTAGACTTAGCATCAAAGATTAAGAAAACAACTAGACATCCAAAATTTCATCACACTTCAATTCAAACAACTCAACAAAAACAACAAACTTCACGAAAACAAACACACACCGGCCCCTGAATTGGGTTGTCATTTCAAGGGCTAACGGACGAAATCCAATTGCTCAGAAAACAACCTTTTTATCACCTGATGGAACTACCAATACGCAGTGACAGCCTTTAGGTTGGATTTCCCCAGCAAATTGCACTTCATTGTTCCTTCATAAACAATATTATACAAAGGGAATTATAAATCACAAAAGATCCACCTGTATAGACAAAATAATGTCAGGCCTCGGAGAAAGCAAAAGGGTAGTTACCTCTCACCACAATGGGGACATTCAAATGCTGACAACAATATCTGCGGGAAAACAATATACTTTAGTAAGTATTATGCAATTAAACAGGTGAAGTAAACATTTTCTTCGGAAAAGAAGTAAACTTGTAGTATGAGATAGATGAATGTACAAGTAGTTTTACCTTTCTGAAATGTGGAATCATAGTTAACAAGAACCTCGTCGTCCCCTGCAAAAAAAATAGCTAATCAGATAACTGCATAAAATGGTAAAACAGAATACAAGGACTGAAAGCAAAACTCGTGAATACAGTCAAAATCAGCTCACTGCAATCGAAATAACAATAAGAAGCAATTATTCAACAAAAACAGGAGACCCGAATTACCGAAAACACTAGCAAGTTCTTAGATTAGTATACAAGTAAACATATATACGAGCAAGAAAACATAAATCAAGTAGTCCAATAGAAGAATCCAGAAACTACGGTTTGCACTGAATTAAGAAACAACAACACAGAGTAAAAAAACCAGGTATCGAACATCAGTGAAAAGGCAATACCAAATACTTAGATGTGAACTCAGAATTACTAGTCTTATTAATCGGATAAAATGAAACGTACGTTCTCGCGGCAGCGCATGCAGAGGCTCTCGACTACGTAGAGGGGAGCGTCGGTGTCTTCGGCGGAGACTGCCTCGACGACGGCGCCGACGTCCACGATTTGGGACCCACTCTGCGACGGCTTATTGGTCTCCATGTATAACTGAAGTTCAGGAAAGTGAGAGAGTGAGTGATTTCGGGGAATTTGATACTCAATTGACCGTTGATGGCTGTTATTGGATGAGGGAAAACCTCTGGTAGTTTTTCGAGAGAGGGAATGGAGGCGGAAGACGGAGAGACCACTCTGGGTTTTGATAGAGGTGTGCGAGGGCACTAGAATGTATGAGAAGGGCTTATTGTAGTTTTGTATAGATAGAATTAATTGGGACAATTCAACAGTCAGCCGTCTTAGCTCAGCTGGTAGAGCGCGTGGCTTTTAACCACGTGGTCGTGGGTTCGATTCCCACAGACGGCGTTTTGCTTTTATTTCGTTTACATGAACTTTTTTTTACAGGAATTTCTTTTTTTACATTGTTAGAACTTGGAAAAATATGAATGTTTGGAGTTTGGACTAAAAGACTTCTCAGTAACTTTTTTTTATGTTGTTAGAACTTAGAAAAATAATGTAATGTGAATGTTTGGACTAGTAAACAGTAAACACCCACACAGGTCGGCTCAAAATATTTAGTAATTTTTAAAATTTTCACAAAATGTTATCATTGATAAAATATTGAAATTTTAATACCATTTTGTTTTTAATTTTTATATTTTTTTTTTTTTGTTTTTTGCAAATTCAATCCAAATCAAAGTGTTCATTTAAAAAAATTGATTAAATTCTTGTTTGAAAATATAATTTTTACCTAAGCAACCCCATTAATACTAAAAATAGCCTTTTAATACTAAAAATAGTTTTGAAGTCATAGTTGTAACGCCCTAGAAAATTCACAGGTTTAAAGGAATTGAATATGCTACTCATAACAAATGCATCTACTTTTCTGGGCATCCTCCTATAAGAACTCCAAATTTAAGCGTGCTGACTCTTGAGTAGTTCTAGGATGGGTGACCCCCTGTGAAGTTTCCCGGGTGCGCACGAGTGAGTCTGAGTAGTTCTAGGATGGGTGACCCCCTGAGAAGTTTCCCGGGTGCGCACGAGTGAGTCTGAAAAAGACAAGTGTTGGTACAGTGGGGCCAATATATCACTCCCGACGGCAGTCATTGGTAATCGAGCCGGCCCAATAGAGTCGGGCTTCGACCCCTCAACGGGTTGTGGCGTTACAATAATAGTCGAGTGGTAAAATACGGAGTATTTCATTTAAATTTCTGAATTTTCATCAGATAGAAATTGAAATTTCTAGTAGTACTAGTTTTTCATTTAAAAAAAATATAGAGTACTAAAAATAAAATTAAAAAAATACGGAGTACAGGAGTAGTAAGATAAAATGAGGGAAGTCAATAGCTGTAAAAGTTACGCAAAAACGGAACGCATCCATTTATTGCTGCAACAGCGTTTTCCCTTCACTCTCACTTTCTCTCTGTTAAAAAAAAAAGTAAAGGATAGATTTTAGTTTCAGATTGAAACAGTAGCTGGAAACCAAATCAAGATCTACATAGAAATCAATCAATTCGAGAGGCGGTTGAAACCTCAAGTCACCACCACCACGGCGACGACTATCTAACGGTGCTGAAACCGCTCGTTCAAAAATGGGGCAGAACGGTCCGAACACGCTGATCTACGCACTGGTGGCGCGTCGATCGCCGCCGGTGGTGCTGGCGGAGTACACCGAGTTCAGCGGCAACTTCAATTCCATAGCCTACCAGTGCCTCCAGAAGCTTCCTCTCTCCAACAACAAGTTCACATACAACTGCGACAACCACACCTTCAATTACCTCGTCCACGATGGCTTCAGTGAGTCCTTTTTTTCTTCTTCAAAGTATTCGATATTTGTTCGTATACTTGTGTTTTGGGGATTTGATGACGTCATGTTTGATTGATTGATGATCACCTGATTAGCTATGGTTTCTATGTAAATTGTCAATATCGCCGCCTGATTATATACAGTGAAACGAGTTTTTTCTTAGCTTAACATAGAAGTGTTGGCTTGATGTGCAGCGTACTGTGTTGTTGCCGAAGAGTCTGCGGGAAGACAGATACCTATGGCTTTTCTGGATCGTGTTAGGGATGACTTTGTGGCGAAATACAGTGGTGGGAAGGCCGCAACAGCACCTGCTAATGGCCTCAACAAAGAATTTGGGTATATATAGTAACTCTTATCAGAAGAAGATGTTATGTATTGCGGTGATCGTCATTTTCTTTTTATTGATAATTTTTTTTTTTATATCTAGAATTATCGTTTTTCGGCAGACCAAAGTTGAAGGAACACATGCAATACTGTATTGAGCACCCTGAAGAGATCAGCAAACTTGCTAAGGTCAAGGCACAGGTTTCGGAAGTTAAGGGGGTTATGATGGAGAACATTGAGAAGGTAAAATAGTAATTTGTGATTTATATTTTCAGTTTTTCTGAAGACATGAGTTCTGCTATTGTACTTTAAGCTAAACCATTTTAATCAGTAACTGATTCCTTGTTTACTTACTTTCGTTCTTTTTTCGAAAGAACAATTTTGTGGATGAGAATGTGAGACTTGTATATAGACTAAATATCTGTCTGGGGAACAAACACTGATGCTCGTTGTTGGTGGTTTTGTAGCGAAGTTGTGGTTATATTTTCAAATGATAATGACGAGCATGTATGTGTGTGTGTTTAATGCAGGTTCTAGACCGTGGAGAAAAGATAGAGCTTCTTGTCGATAAGACTGAGAATCTTCATCACCAGGCATTTCTGCTATATCCCTCTCTTTGTCCTGACATGTTTTTCTTTGTAAATGGTCGACTTTGTTTTGTATGCTAATGCCTTGCCTCTGCTTCGTCTCATGTTTGAGCTGTAATTTTGATGTATCTGAACTGAACCGACTGCATTAGATTATAAAATGAAGTAGGAAATAATCCATCCCAACCTGTTGGAGGTTTGTTACATGGAATGCTTACTCGTGCATTCATTAAACCATGAATTAAGCAAGACCACCAGTTCTTGATAGAAACAAATAATGTCGCAATGGATTTTGCTTTAGTGGTGGAACTCTTCATATAACTGATAAATCATCTGTTTTATTCATCATTATATCCCTTCCTTCTATTGATACTACATGGTTTTTGTGTGTGTGTGTGTGGTTTTGATGATAAGATCACTCGTGAAAACGCTGGCCTGTCATAATATGATAATAAATATATGGCCGGTGTAATTAAACCATCCGTGTGACATCAAATATTCTTACTAGCTTTCTAGTTCAATATATCGCGCCAATGCTAAATGTTCATCTGTAAAATTTTAAATATCTTTTGAACAGGCCCAGGACTTCAGGACAACTGGAACCAAAATCCGGAGGAAAATGTGGCTTCAAAACATGAAGATCAAGTTGATTGTTTTAGCTATCATAATAGCACTGATCCTCATCATAGTCCTCTCTGTCTGCAAGGGCTTCAACTGTGCAAACTGAATTACATACTCGGTCGGTTCATTTGTGAATGTTTGTGCTAATCTGGTTCTGATAGCATTGGAAATAATTGAGAGATTCATTTTGTATGTATTGAAGCAGGTAGACAGGTACCTATACAATATTTGGCTAGGGGAATGAATTGCTTTTATTTTTTCTCCAATAGATAGGCGATTATAAAAAAATAAAAATGACAGTGTATTGTAATGTGCAAATCTTATGAATTCTGTGGGTTGAGTTGAGTGCATATTGTTTCTCTTTTGTGCAATAAAATATGAAACCAGTTTGTTGGATCGACTGATGTTGACTGTATTGAAACTTATTTTCCAGTTAAGTTGATTAGATACTTAAACGAGGGATTCTTATATCGCTCGTTTGAAGGGTTCCAGTAAAATTGAGTAGGACAGAAGTATGAACCTCCCATGTATGACTATAGCAATTCATTATCCATCTTCATAAGAGAATTTGAGCAGGATAAAATGTTGAAAGCGGCTGGAATCTACTGCAGTCTGCAGTACAGTTTTCATTTAACGCATGAAACGAAATAAATATACTCCACGACAAATATGTCTTAACGGGCCCACGTGAATTGTACCACAAATTTGGGCCTGCAAATTAATCACCACGGGGCCTCTTTATGAATTTAATTGCCGCCCATTCCATCTACACGTACCAACAAATTTAATTAAAAATCATACTCCATCAGCATGTTACTCTCATATTCGTTGCAACCATTAGTATAAATTTAATAATTACTACTATTAAATATCAAAAAGTGAAACAAATTATTTATAATTATTAATATTAATGGCAGTTATACTTATATTGACCGGGAATTATTCCACGATAGTTGATGCTTATCTACACATAAATATTCAATTTTTCATTTTAATTATTGGAAAAAAACTGATAGGAAAGGACAACATAATTGCGTGTCCGATTATATGTATTTAGGAAATGTATATTTTCTATTTTCTACAGTCAAAATAATCGTTTGACAACATCTTCATCATTTATATATAAAATATCGTGCATGTGTCATGCTCATGCGTGAACAAATTAACAAACGTAGTGTGGTACCCACAATATGTATACACATCTCATATATAATTATTACACTATTTTAATAAAATACTATGAGAGATAGATATTCCTAATTTGTTGCATAATTAATAATTATAAAACCACTTTACTTCAATATATATTCAATTATACTCTCTCCTCTTTTTTTTATAAGACGTTTTACCAATTTTTTTATTTGCTTAATATTGATCGTTTTAAATGTATTAACCTTAAATGCATTTAATAATTATCTTATCATTAATAATAAATAATGAATTTTATTATTATAATATTAATTTTAACAAAGATTAGAGAAGTTTAGAAGTTTTATATAAAAAAATGTCTTCAAAAAATATTTAATATTAATTTCCAGCTTTGAATGAGATATAAATATTAATAAATAAAGTATAATTTTGTTTTCTTAATTTGTGTGTAAAAGGCTAAAACGCTTTATAAAAAAAAGAGGAGGGAGTAGTAAGTAAAACTTTCTAAAAAATTACCTTTCAATTTGAAATATAAATTTACTTATACTTTTTTTTACTCACAAAATCATTTAATTTTTTAACTTAAATATATATTTATATCCTTAATTTTTTAAATAAAAATACAAAAGAGTAACTTTTTATAAAAGGAAAATGTGTACGTGATATAAAAGGATACAGTAAATAAATAAATATTATAGAGACGTTTGCAAATACTCCCTCCTCTTTTTTATATAGGACGTTTTACCTTTTTTTTTTTTTTTGCTTTATATTTAACGTTTTGATATGTATTAACTTTAAACGCTATTATTAATTATCTTATCATTAATAGTAAACAATTAATTTTATTATTGTAAAAGGCTAAACGTCTTATATAAAAAAGAGGAGGGAGTATATAATTTACTTGAATGTCAAAGTCAGACTCGGTGAGAACCCTAAATTAAATTAGAAGCTACCTAATTAATTAATGTGGGATTATACGATAATTAATGGATAAGTATCAACTGCACTTTTAGATTAATGAAAGCATGCACAGCATTCATTGGCAAATATCGTGGCCAACGAAAAGTTAATAATTAAGTACTAATGCCAATTATTTTTATTATTATTATTATTATTATTATTAAGGGGTGAACATGTGAAGATGCGCACTCCATGTTATATATAATTATGATGTTTATTTAATTTCAACGATTTAATTAATCCTGTAAAGATATTTAGGAGAAAATGGATAATATTATATAATTAAGATACAGTATATAATAATTATACGAATCCAGTTGATTAAGGAACAATAATTGACCATATATATATATATATATATATATATATATATATATATATATATATATATATATATATATATATATATATATATATATATATATATATATATATATATATATATATATATATATATATATATATATATTCCACAAATTCAACTTCTCATTATTATTCTAAAAATTGTTTTAAATATCTAAATTATTTATGCGTTATCACTAATAATCAATCGTTTGATTTGTGTGATTGTTGATTTCTTCATCGAGTTTATCACATGTTTGACCCAAAATTTATTTGATATGTGTTTAGGTGCCCATAACTATAAATGTCCACATTTTATGTAAGAAATATATACAATGCTATACATCTAAACAAATACTGAAATACATTATAGGACAGTACAATATATAAAAATTATATTTTACTCCTTCGTGAGAGAGTGTTATAATTAGTATTTATATCCTAAAATTCATAGTGTTATAATTGGAATGGTCTCTATATCCTAACATAATAAAATTAAAAAGGTCAAACTATCTTTTCAATAGGAAATTAAAATATGTGTGAATAAAATTTAAAAATTAATAGATTTTATTTTAAAATTATTAGAAATAAAATAATGTACTATTTTTTCCGAATAATTATACATTTGGCTTTTATAATTTACAACTATCAATGCATAATATACATTTGGCTTTTATAATTTACAACTATCAATGCATAATTGTTGAATTTGTGATAAGAAGAAAAATCTAAGAAAACAAAATAGATGAAAAACCAATGTAAAAATAAAGCTTTTGATACTCCTTTATTAATTAATGATGAAGTAATAGTACATGTCACATATATATAGGAACACGAATTCTAAAACAAGAAAACCCTAATAATAATAATAATATACTTAATATACTTTAATATACCTAAAGAAAATCCTAATAATAATATACTTAATATATTTTAATACCTAATGGAGTATACTTCAATAATAATTATACAAAAACAAAAATAATAGAGTAATATTTACAATAAAATATGTCAAAGAAAAACGTAACATTTACATTGCGACGGTAATATTAGGATGTTTTTACAATACTTGAAGTTGAAGAGGACAAGTTTTATTTGATGAGTTGCTCAGCCTAATTAATTAGTACTCCATATTAACATCATCATCGATCGATCTCCATTGGCTTTCACTTCACCCATTTCCATCTTCCCAACCATATTTGTATTTTTCGAAATGAGGGAGCAGTGCACCCACGTCGCGTCGCGTAGCACACAATTATTTCCCCCATTCCACGTATGCAAGCTTGTCCGTGGCCCAGGCACACAATCCATTAACGAATGGGGACAAGGTAACAAAACCGGAAAAGCCGCAGATGAAACAGGATTTCAGTGGGCCCCACCCTATAAACTGACTTTTCTGTTTTTATTTTTATTTTTTATTTTTTATTTTTTCATCGTAGGCAGTAGGCACACCTCGCACGTGCTGCGCGCGGACCCCACACCAACTCACGTTTTTTGGAACGCACAATTTCGAAACTTTAATTAATTAAAAACAAATAAATAAATATTGATTTGACTGAAACTGTTGCTTAGCGTACGGTGCGTGGGACCCCGTACCCCGCAGTCACAACGTGGTGGAGTTATCGAATCCATTGCCACGTCAACCCCCAACCGTATTCGCCATTTTTTACGAACGGAAAAGGCAAATTTGTGAAATCACGAAACTGTCCCCCCGCCAGAGAGAACGTATCTGGGAAAACATTAATTAAATGCATTTAATTTACCCGCAAAATCAAACCCAACTAATTACTGTATTTAATTTAATTTATTGATATTATATTTATCCCAAACCAAACGCTTTATAAATAAATCCACGCACCCCCAATTCATTTCCCTGCAACCTCCACTTTCTCTCTCTTTCTGCAACCCATCCTTTTTTTTTTGTTTACTTTCTCTCTCTAAATTATCGATCGAAACTTTGTGAGATGTTGAATCATCAAGCGATGCCCAATTTCATGGAATTCAATTCGCCGGGGTTTGTTGGTGCTCCCTTCGCCGGATCTCTGCCGGAGTATCAGTCCTTTTATCAGACGCCGGCCGTTTGTGATTCCGTGCAGGCGAAAACCACCGACAGCGGCCTAACGTACCACGTCAACGTTCCGGCTTCGAGAAAGCGATCGAGGGAGCCGATCACCGATCAGATTTACGCCGCGACGGAGAAACACAGCGGCGAAGATAATTACAATTTTGTGCCGTACCAGTTCGAGATCGACTCCATTATTTCGCAACACGTAAGATTACTTTTATTTATTTATTTATTTTAAATTATTAAATTTGTTTTCCAATTAATCAATCGTTCTGATTTTTTTTTCTGTGCTTGATTTTGAATTTTTCAGACGAAAAAAATTCGATCGGAATTGGAAGAGAGGCGGAAGCGGCAAGCGCGATTCGTGGCGGCGGCGTTGGGCGAAGGGGTGATGAGAAAGCTGAAGGAGAAAGACGAGCAAATCCAGAGGATGGGGAAATTGAATCTGGCTCTACAAGAGCGAGTGAAAAACGTCTACGTCGAAAACCAGCTGTGGAGAGATTTGGCCCAATCGAACGAGGCCACGGTGAACACGCTCCGCGCGAACCTCGAGCAAGCGCTCTCGTGCGTGGCCGGAGACGAGCGGCGCGTGGATGAGGACGTCGAGTCGTGCTGCGGGAGCAGCGGCGCCGGCGAGTCGTCGGAAGGGAGCAGTTGTAAGGCGGCGGCGAGTGGTCGGAAGTGCAAGTTGTGTGGAGAGAGGGAATCGAGCGTGTTGTTGCTGCCTTGCCGGCATCTGTGCTTGTGCGGCGGTTGCGGGAGCGGATCGCGGCAGTTGCAGGCGTGCCCGGTGTGTAACGCCACCATGAACGCCACTTTGCATGTTAACATGACTTAAGAGTAATTAATTAGAAACACAATAACATTGACATTTTTTAGTATTTGTTTTTGGTTTAGTGTTGGAATATAATGTATAGTATTAATTTTGGTGTAATAATTTATTTAACTTTTTTTTTCTTTTTGCAATTTATTTTTGAATTAGAAATGTAGTTTAGTTCAAACAAATTAAAGTGAATCGAAGGAAGATTTGTCAATTGTTTTTTTGGGAATGATGACTTTGTAATTTACTTTTGGCTAGTGATTTATTAATGTAATCTTAATTATTTATTTAAAGAAATTATGGATGGCTCTTTTATGAAAATTAAGGGGGGGTTGGACTTTTGTAACTTAAGAATTAATGTTGAATAATAATTTTGAACTCAAAATGTTATTCAACAAATAGCATAATCTTAATTAATTACCTTAATTTCATTTGTTGACCAATATCTTTTTGATTCTATATGGAAAAATAAAAGTTCGCCTTACCTATAGTAATTACTTTTTGTTAGGGTTAGGATTAAAAAAGACTAGTTGGTACTTGGTAGTCGATTTAATTAAAAACCAACTCCAAGGAACATGTTACTCACTTACTCCGTATATAATTATTATGATTATGCTCTTTTTTAAAATTAAGGGGGATTTGCACTTTTGTAAATGAATAATAAGTTGAATGAATTGAAGTTTTTGAATTCAAAATGTTATTCAGAAAATAGTATAATCTTAAGTAATTACCTTAATTTCATTCATTTGTTGACCAATAGTTTTTTTTTAATTCTATAGGGAAAAATAAATTTTAATTGACCTTTGGATATAATTGTAATGCTTACTGTGAGTCTTTGATTTTTTTAGGGTTAGGATTAAAACTACCCGTGGGTAGTCAATTTTTTTAGGGTTATGATTATAAAAATAGTCTGTATTCGATTTAAAAACCAACTCATCAATTCGTATTATCTGGTCTGAAACAACATGTTATTTAATTATGATTATGACCCTACGGATCTAATTGTTGTCACACACACACATGCCCCCATTTTTAATTTCATAAAATAAATAATAAATAATCTTGTGGCGTAGTTGTGTGATAGGTGACAACACACACAAACAAACAAGTAGAATAAATTTGGGTGGTTTTACTTACAATGTATGCAATTTAATTAATTAAACAATGGACCACTCTTTGTATTTCTTTTTTCGGCCAACCAACTCCAAAGTCATTGTTGCCTCGTGACTTATATAACGCCAACCTTCAAACCAAAATATGCATTAATTATTGATTGATAATTTCATTTGTTTGGTTTGTGGATTTATCAATGACTTATCAAACGCATCTACCCCGTGAAAGAGGGATTCTCTTTATATTTATTAGGCGAAAAATAGGTACCTAGCTAATTATGTGACTCGAGGACTACACTAAAGAACATGGATAAAACCGAATAGGTTTGGAGTATTTCGTGCTTCGTGATCGTGATCGTGAATATCTGAACCGATTGGTCCATGTTCAAAATAATATTATGTTTCGGTTGGTAAACAAATATGAGCTAGGGCGATTTTTAAGTAATTAAATTATTGAATTTGAAGTTTATAATTACGTGTTTGAATCTCATCATCTCATGAATTCAAACATATAAACTACTCATGTAATTCAAATCAATAGCTAGACATGTCCTATTGAAAAAAATATTATATTTAATTGTATTCAGAACAGAGAAAACAAAGCAAAAGGGAGATAAATTTCATTTAAATTTCTTACCTGCTAAATATGTTTCATAATAATATTACTCGTTTCTCTTATAGAAGTTGTAGTACTTCTTTCGAATCACAAATATTAATAAAAATGTTACGAAGTACTATTTTTTCTACGTATTAATCTAAAATAGAATCATACTCTCGTAAATATATTTTTAAATTAAAAAGAAAAATAAATATTAGTATAATTGGAATTTAACTTAAAAATTAGTTTATTTTTTAAAATATTTTTATTATTGTAAAACATATATTGTACTTCTTTCGTCTCATATTAGTTGTCACACTAATATTAACTCGAAGGTTAAAAAATAATATTATTATATTGTAACGATGATTTTTATTGTAATGATGATTTTTTTTTGTTTGACAACTAAATATAGAATGACTAAAAAAAATGTAACAATTTCTACAAAAATGATGCAGTGTTATGAAATGAAAAGAATATCTAATATAGTATTGGTGATCCTGATCTTACCTTAGCCAAACCACATTAATTAACTTTTTATCAGAAATTGACGATGACAGCATAGGGCCCACAAACATATTCTAACTTGAAGACAAACATGTCAGACCAAAATTGAAGGCACTTCCACGATTTCCCCCTCAATGGTGATGGCTATTTTTTCTTTATTAAATAATTTAATGATAAAATAATTTCATAATAAATCATTTTTCCAGGAATAATAACACAAAAATGTACTCCCTCCATCCCTCTATATAATGCATAGAGAAATTTTTACGTAGATTAAGAAAAAGTGATTTTTTGTGTATTTAATAATATAAAGTTAGGGTATAATAGGTATTGATGTGTAAGTAATAAAGTAGGTAGTTGAAAAATTAGTGGTATAAGAGTAAATAAATGTGTATTGGGAGGATAAAATTGTGAAAAGACATTGCATTTATGGAATGTGCACTATTTTAAGGGATGGACTAAAAAGGAAAGTATGCATTGTTTTAAGGGAAAGAGGGAGTACATGTTGATTGTCACAATCATTGTTATTTAATTCGTGACAGTAAAGCACGATCGATGGATGATGATTTTTGTACATTGTACTCCCTCCGTTTAATTGGACCACTTTTTTGATAGAACATTAAAAAAAATCTTCTTTTATATATATTTTTTTTTATGAAATTGAAGGTTATAAATATATTGTTAAAGAGTAACCTAGTTACAAACAAGGTGAAAAAATGTGTTAAATAATATAAATAAAATTGTATTTTAAATTATAAAAAGTGTTTTTATTATTAGAAAAATATAGAAATTACTTTTTATTTTTATTTTTTTGTTCATTAAAAATCACTATCCATTATCTTAGATGGATCAGCTACACACCCTAGCAATAACTAACGTATATTATTATAAATATAGGAAGAGTACTATAGATCGAATGAGTACTATTTTTATATTTTTTGTTTTTTGTTTTCATTTAAAAACAATACTCCAATTCTTAGGTGGACCAGATACACAACATCGCAATAAATAATAAAAGAAACAGCTGAGGCCTTCGAACAAAGTTTTGTGGTAAGGTATATAGCGATATTGGTTAAACTAGTATCACTTCCCGTACGATGCACAGTAATTTATTTGTTTGAAATAATTTAAAATTTTATTTAATCTTCCAACGTATTTGGCCAAAAATTTATTAATGGACTAAGAAATTATTTAATTTAATTATCGAACTATCATTTAAATTTTTAAACTCGTATTAATCTCATTATTAATCGTTATTTTAATTATGATTTTTATTATTATTTTCAAAGATTACACTTGTTTAATTTAATGTAATTTATAGTATATAAGCTTTTGGGCATAGCAGAATGGTAAGATTTGTGGTGATGTTGGTGTAACTTTTCGACGACGCAGAGTTCGAATCTCGGATATGACAATTTTTTTATTGAAATATTATGAAGTTAGTATTGGGATGAGACCTATTGACTATCTCCCACATGTGTCTGCTACTCGGGCACATCTCTCGACTTATATCCTACTCGATCGAGGAGCTTCTGATCCGGTGGGAGAGGAGTTTTTCGTTTCTGCAAACGCATCCATCAAAATAAATGGAAAAAAAATTTATAAAGCTAAAAAAATAAATATGAAAAAAAAAAAAATTACTTGTTGAGCATGAAGGGGATGGGATGACACAAATTCAATTATATTAATATAACTTAAGTTAACCTGCAAAACAAATACCTCACAATTTGAACATAATTAAAAATATATATTCTAACATAATTAATACCTCCACAATTTGAACATAATTTATATCTCGACAATTTGAACATAATTTGAATATAATTAAAATTTTGAATTAGGAATAAACTAAAAATTTAAAAAATATTTAGTCGAACATAATTAATAACTCGACAATTTGATTTTGGAATCTGCGAAAAAAATATAATTAATACATAAAATTAAAAGAACGGAGTATACATTAAATATTTTTTTTATTTATAATTTATAATTTTTTTATTTATAATTTATAGTGTGAACACAATATTATTATTGCTTTTTTTATTGTGTGGATACTGAAATTATATATGTATAGATTCACAAGATTCACAAGCTATGCAAATCTGATCTTCGAGTGAAATGAACACGTGTTTGTTACTTATATATATTTCTCGATCTTTTCATAAAAAAATAAAAATAACAACAAGAGAGTACTATATTAATGTTACTTTACAGTATAATATTGTTTTTTACTATTTCAACGTGCATATTCAATAATTCCAACAGTCATTTCAGTCCTTGTGATTAAATAATTCATTCTCAACTCTGATCATTATATAATATAGTAGTATTGAATTATTTGAGTATATTAATTTTTAATTTAATTTAATGATCATGAATTAAATTATTTTATGAATTTATCAATATTGAATATAAATTACATTAATGTTTTCTTTTTTTTATTATTAAATATCTGAAATTGAAAACTACGTGCATTTTACGCATCCTTTAAACCCTACAAATTTCTATTTAAATCGTGATGCTTAACAGTGCTTGACATTGTAAATAAACCCCTATATATTATTTTTATTTTTGATATTTTCTTTTATTTTAAAATAGAAAAAGAAAAAGGACCACATTATTTACCACCCAACGTTCATAAATATATATATATATATATATATATATATATATATATATATATATATATATATATATATATATATATATATATATATATTTATGATTAGGGTACCAAGATAAATCTCGTGAAATCGTATGATATGCTTAATCGAAAAAATGTTTGCAAAGGGTCAAACTCGTAATCTCTCAATCACGAGCTCTGTTGCTCCACCAACTCGGTTTACGTCATCTCGATTTTTCATACCATAAATTCATTTATTTTTTTACTTGTTATTTATCACCCCGGCCCACTAATGTCCCCCATCCAAAATTGATCCAACTAAAGAACCCATAATTTTGGGCTGTGGGCCCAATGGAGAAAAGGGTATCATCAAAAGCTGTCCACTTTCTTGATTTATTCAAAGTCCAATTTAGTTGGGTAGAGTAGAATAGAATCAATGTGTGAAAAGAGGCAAAAACAAAAGCAAGAATACAACTGTTGTACTACTATTTAAGGCTAACATGGACCATTACTTAGATACTTAAGATCACTTTTTTACTCAATATCATATCATGGTTTTGGAATGTGTAAATAGTGCTTACTCTTATTCATTATATGTACTTTATTATCTCTTCTTTCTAGAGAATTATAAATTGTTTGTTCATGAAACTTTATTTTTATTTTTTCAATAATCATCGTTTTATATACGTATTTAAACATATATTGAATGATACATTTAAGTAACTTTTATACTCATTTTGTTTCAAATTAGTTGCTAATTTTTATTTATTTATTTGTAATTTAAAAAAGAAGTGTAACAACTAATTCAAGACAAAAAGAAAGAGAGCATTATCGTACAAATGAAATGAGGGGTTAGCCTCTTGACTTCTCTAAGTAATGTCCATCTAAAGTGGGAATCCAAACAAAACCAACTCAAAAGTAATGATTCTAAAGCAAGCATTAATTTGTGGCATATCTCATATTCATATACCGGCCCAACTCCTTATCTTAGAGTATCAATGTATCATGATGATGCCCACCTTTTTCAGTACATTGTACCACTATAAACTATTCTTCTACACACCAAAATAAAACCAAGTGATGTGTTTTTTAATTAATTTTAATTAATGTTGTTAATCAACGGTGTGTGATGTGATTTTATTTAATTTTAATTAATAGTGATATATGCTGGGGCACGAAAATTATAAAACATATTCGGATTATTTTATTAATTTTTTGACAAAAAAAAAGAATAATTTTCTGACGTAAAAAATTAATAATATTTTTTTAACAATTAAAATACAATTGTTAATAATTTTTTTAAAGGGTAGATGAAAATATTAAAGTGAAATTGTTTTTTAAAAAAAATATATATATTTATGAAATGTGATGCTCTCTTCTCTAGTAATTTATATGAGATGAAAAAACAAATGACAATTAGTATGATACGAACGACCCCTTTCAGAGGGATAACCCAACAATTTCCATACGCTCGAAATTTCAATTGAAGAATTTTTTGGAGTATTTTTCTGGATAAAAAAAAAATTATCTAATGGACATCCATATCATGCATTCAAAATCACTTTTGTTTATAGTATCTATTTTTGCTTTTCTTTTCTATGGGGAGAATATGGATCAATGATAATGCTGAATACTGATACCATAAAATTAATTCAACAAAGTAATAATTGTAGATTGTGCGATCTGTCTCGGAGCAATGAACATTCATGTCTTATTGATTGTTTGATAATAAATTTAAATAGAAACATATTTTTAAATTAATAAAGTATATAATTATTTATATTTTTTAAATTAAATGAAAATTTTAAAAAATATTATCTTTTAAATTAAAAAAATATGTAAAAATAAATATTTCATTTTTTACAGGTATGTTATATCTATCGGTATGGGGCATATAAAAAAAAAAGGTACTACTATATATTAAGGGCATAAAGAATAGTAGTATATATTTTTGTATATTGTTCAATTATTATGTATTTAAATTCTTCACATATAAAAAGATTATATGTAGATTTTTCAAAGGTCTATTTGAAATGATCATATTTCACTTTTTCTAAGCAACGAGATAATATTTTACAGTATTTTTTTTTTCAATTGATGTTTTCTTGAATATCATCAAAGGGCCTTTCTTCTGTTGGGCTGTTTTATATTGTACGACCATAATCCACAGGCCCTTTTATCGACGTTTGGTAAATGGGCTTTTGTACATTCTCACATAATGCCCAATGGGCCTAACAATGGTCGGCTGAAATTATGTTTGTAAATGGGCTTCTCAAACAAAGATTCTCATGTAGCAATGTAGGCTATGTAGCAGTGTTACTGCAACTTCATTTTATTAAGAGTTAAATTTGCGAAATAAAACATCACGTTTTATTTTTTCAAATTAAAATATACGTAGTATTGTGATTTTATTTGAATTTAACTAATTAATTAGTAATTAATTAAAACAAGATTATTTATTAGGAACTCATTTTATAATTGTTGTAAAATAACGATATGACTGTGTACATTAATTAGTATGCAACTTTAGTTATTGACAATAATTAGTCTAATTATTTCTCATACAAATTTTGTTATAAAATTTGTTTGCTTATTTCATGATTTATTAAGTCAAATTCACTTGTGGGATAATGAGACTATGTAATCATGGTTGATGTGTCTTTTTAATGCCAATTGATTACCTACTATACCACCAGCTCTCATTAAAATGATGATAGTACTATTTTATAAAATAAAATACAAATAATAATAATAAGATGCTTAATTGGTTTAATGCACTTATATATACATTTTTTTATTAAGTACTGTGGAGCATGCAAACCAATATTGTTAATGCTTTGATTGTACTTAAAGATTCATCTAACAACCAACTTTTATTTTTATTTAATTGCCATTATTTCCCAAATTTAGGGCAATTTGATAAAAGCCATTATGAATTACTAATAGCTGAAGTTATTCATCAAGTAATTTATCAAATATTAGAATCTTGATACTGAAGGTATTCATAATTTTTTTATAAACACGTGTCATAATCATATTTGTTGATAACATTGTTTAATATTTTTTTTAATACGAGCGAATGACGAGTATTTATGATTACATACATACGGTATATATCTGAAAATTTTATAAATACTTTACATACTCGTAAGATTCTAAAAAAATAATGATTGAATTCAAGTAATAAAATTGTTTCAAAACCATTTTTACATGATTTAATTTCTAGTGACAGATGTACTCAAAAGTATTCATATATTTTTGTGGACAAAAAGAGTAATACTTCATTGTTACAATTTCAATGAACACCTATTTTGATAACCATTTTTAAACTTACATCTTTTATTTTTCTTTGTATTAACCCGATCCACAAGAGTTGACACTAAGAAACAAATCACGTTTAAAAGTGCACAAAATCAAAATTTGGACTATAAAAATAATTATAACTAATAAATCCGGCTGCCTATGTGTTTGTTTCAATGATTTTTCTTGTACTATAATACTGACAATAATACTACAATAATTTATTTATTTTAAAAAAATATGCGAAAGTAGGATTGTTGAATGTCAAAGACGGATATATACATGTGATGTGTTCCAATTTATGCGTCATAATTCCAAACATGTGAACAGAATAAAAAGAGGGGCTCACACACACTGCTCTAACGTCCATGCGTAATTGTGCACCAGCACCTTTATCACGCTGCCACGTTTGATTAAAGTGTAGCCCACAGCACTTGGTACTAATAAATTAATAATTGTTGAGTTGTTGAGCGGTAAATAATGTGATACAGATATGAGTGCAACTTTTTTGAGATGCATATAGTGAAAATAATTTTTTTTTCATTGAAATATTATATAATTTGTATTGAGATGAAAATTTTGTTGTATTTCTTTCACAGTATTTGATATAATATTTGAAAACTTACACATTTTTTTATTTACATCTTAGATGATTGAGAATTTAACAATTAAATTAAACGAGTTTCTCATTTATCCTCGTGATAAACATAATAATACTAATAATGGTCGAGTCTTCTTGTGTTCAATTGAATTAGCACTATCAATAATGACTGACCAACTTTACTTTTTTCCCATTTAAAAATATTTCAAAGATTTGAAGTATCTTTATTACTGGAATTCAACTAACAATAATTTTTCTTCTAAAAAAGATGATTTACTTTTATATCTAAGATAAATTTATTGATTTCACAACCCTCACTCATTAATGTGGGTGGCTACTGAGCAGTATATTCAAAGTATTTAAAATTATATCATCTTCATTTATTAAAATTAATATTATCAGAAAGTAAATTATAATTATACTCTTATATTATTAATATGTACACTAATATCAAATTTTATTCTTTATAATAAAGAATGTGGTTGTATTTTCTACAATTTCAACTTTTAATAAATAGAAATGAATCACTCCAAAATTTATTATTTCAACTTTTTAGAGTGTCATTTTTACTTTTAAATTAAGAAGTATTTATGAATAGTGGTATTTTGTTTTATTAATTTACATGTTCAACCTTATAAAATATACTTTTTAATTCAAGATAGTTTTTTTAGTTTTTTTTTTAAATTATTTGAGATATTATTAATTTTATAATTATAAAAAAAGAATAAAATAATTACTATTCTACCGTGACTATTAATAAATAATCACCACTTATGTATAAATAAAAATAAAATTATTTTTGAAATTTTACTTAAATTTATAATTAAAAAAACTAATTTATTTAATTATAACTAATTATTTAAACTTACAATTTTTTAAAAATCAACCTTAAATTAACTTATGTACATGTAATTACAATAATTATTTCTAATTATATTATGTCAAATTTCACCTTTAAAAAGGAAAAAATATTCTACTGGTATTTTTTCCAAAAAATCCACCTTTTAATAAATAGAAATAAATCATCCCAAAATCTAAAATAACTATAATAACAATTGTCATTTAAAATCCTTGGATTTTATTTAACATTTTCACTTTTATTAAATAAATCTACCATCAAAACCCACTTGCACCACCTCCATCGACCCCTACATATTAGCTCATTAAATTCTCTCTCTAAATCCAGAAAAAAAAATAAAGGAAAAATAATTCTAAAGGAATTCTCTGGGAGACAAACCCAGCAGGATTTGCCAGATTAGGGTTCTTCTATCCTCGTGTGAATATACGTGTATATAAATAAAGTGAAAAAATAATTCATCTCGGCGACACTGTCAGGTGATTAATTATCGCTCATTTTTTCATTTGCATAATTCAGTTTTCGTTTTTTGTCAAAATTCGGAAGTGTTTTTTTTACTTTCCTCTGCTGACTTTTTTTTTTTAATTCAACTGGTGGGAAAATTCCTTCACTTGTGCACAGCTTTTTATGAATAAAGATAATTATTTATTATATATATGTATATATGTGTGTTCTTCCTTTTTTTTCTTCTGAAAATATTGGATCTTGAAGTAGATGTGTGATTCAGTGATACTTGAATCTTCATACAGATTTACCGATGAAGATTTGAGGGCTAGTTCGATTTGATTCGATTCGCCGTATACTAATTCCGGGAGTCGTTAATTTCTGGAAAATTTTGATTTTTATTTATTTATTTTTAATTTGGGAAAATAAAAATGTCGGTTCAAAGAGTTATCGACGAGGCTCTGGAAGTTAAGCTCGAAGAAGATGAAGAAGACTTCAGAAGCTGTTGTGAAGACGAGGATGAGTTGAAGGAGAGAGAGGAACGCGTTGATGTGGATTCGGATGCTGTAAGAATGTATTTCAAGGGAGTTTCTGTCGCGGGCCCCCACGATTCTCCGGGTTCGAGAGTCTCTGGAGTTGGGGTGGTCTTGGAGAAACAGGGGAGCGATTTTCCAGTCCGGGTTCAGAAGAAGCTCGATTTCTATGTGGAGGAATCTGTGGCGGACTATTTGGCTTTGCTGGATGGTTTGTCTGTGGCTATAGAAAATGATTTTAATCGTGTTTGTGCCTTTACCGATTCTGAAGCTATGCATAATCAGGTGATTTTATTATTCTCGTCAATATACGCTCTTGCTATTTGGGTTGTTTGTTTTCTTGATGTTGTAGATGTTATACAAATTCGGAAGCCAAAAAATGAATTATTTTCAAGTGTAGTGTCTTGCGAATAGAAACATTATTTTGATAGTTGCGATTTTTTTATCACGTCAGATTATCCATGATGAGGCTGTCGAAAGCCCTCTCCTACTAGCCCTAAGAGAAAGGATCAGGGAACAATCCACCAAAATAGAAACATTCGTCCTAAAACTCGCCCCTTCAACCACCTTACAAAAGGCATCACGTCTAGCTCAGGTGGCCATCGGCATAGTAGCCTCTCCTCCACCCAAGGGCCCCTCGACTGAAACCTGCTCAATTTGCTGCGAGGAGAGGCTCTCGTCCATGATGCTCGCTGTCAAATGCTCCCACAGATTCTGCTCCCACTGCATGAAAACCTACGTCGAGGGTAAACTACAATCCGTCCAAGTCCCCATTCGATGCCCGCAGCTAAACTGCAAGTACCGGATATCACCCCTCGAGTGCGAGTTGTTTCTTCCGGTTGCATCCTACGAGTCTCTGGAGAAGGCAATTGAGGTGTTGGGCCCGAACAAGATTCACTGCCCTTATCCGAGCTGTTCTGTTTTGCTTGATCCTTGCGAGTGCTTGCTGGCTGGGGGAGGTGGGTGTGTTGAGTGTCCGGTTTGTAGGGGCTTTATCTGTGTCGGATGTGAAGTGCCTTGGCACTCTTCGATGACGTGCGAGGAGTATCAGGAATTGCCGTTGGAGGAGAGAGATGCTTCGGATTTGACCGTTCACCGCCTAGCCCAGAACGAGAGGTGGAGGCGTTGCCAGCAGTGCAGGAGGATGATTGAGCTCGCCAACGGTTGCTATCACATGATATGCGAGTAAGGCTAGCTGCTTTCCTATTTTATGAATAGTACCCTTGAAGTTTGACATAATTACGTAAAGACCTCCGTTTGTTTTTCTGCAGGTGTAGCCATGAATTCTGTTACTCGTGTGGTGCGGAATATTTAGACGGCGAACAAATATGTGAATGTGCGGTTTGGGAGAACGAGGAGTATGCAGAAGAAATGGCAACTACTTATCCCGCCCAACAGTTGGAGCAATGGGCATGGGACTCGTTCGAGTCCCTGCCGATGATGATGGACGCGTATTCGGACCAGGAGAGGTCACAGCTGGCGCTTATCCAGAGATTTCTTGCCGGAGGATTCGGCTGTTTGACTGAAAACCAGCCCGACCAGTCTCCCCCTCGCTGTACGGATTCCTATGACGAGACAATGAAGGATCTGAGGCAGCTGCCTTGGCTCGAAAGGTTCGTCTCCGTAATAAGCGACGATTACTATGAAGATTACATCCATTGAAAAAAAACATGAGGCAGAGCTGAGGGAAGAGCCTTGTTATAGGAGGGTAGAGAATCTCACTCACTACTTATAGCAGAAAAAAGGCAACAACTTGTATTATCGAATAATGTGTAAGCTTTCGAGCTTTTCGCTCGATTTTTACGAGCATTTGTCCTTCCATATAGAAAGAATTGTAGCAAAGAAAACAATTTCTTCCAAAAATAATACACTTTGATTTGTGATATATGCAAATGGCCTAGAATCGATCCGGTGAACTGATGTTGATCAGCTTAATCAGCTCTTTAGCTGTCCATGTCACCCGGGAGAGTTTGTGCAGGTGACCAAGAACCGCCTTCTCCAGTCGCGACAATCGCGAAAAGTAATCTGATGCAGAGAAATAAAACTTGTGAAAACAAGGCCACACGATTCTGAGTCTCCTAGGTACGTTTGATTTCTGATCTTTACCTGTATCCTTTGTGAGATTATACAGTGAAAACGAAGCTAGAATCTTCTCCTCAATGCTTCCGTTATCGTTCAAGCAGTCTATCAATGGCGGGACCATGATAGAGCATGCCCCGAGCTGAAGCCCGTCTTCATCTCGGAGATTAATGCTCATCCAGCACACGGTCACTAGGCTTGCTCGTGCCAGACATGGAATGCCATTGGCTATCGAGTCTGAGAGAGCCTCGAATAATCTCCTGTTTCCGCTGGTAAGCAGGGCCGTCGCTATTTTCCTCTGCCAGCTGTCGGCGGTTTCTTCATCTTCACTCTTGAGAAAAAACATAGATTCATTACACTGTTGAACAAAATACAGTATGCAGAATCACTTACGATGCTGATATTTTTTCCGCGCAACGAGCCTTTCCCGTTCATCTCATCGTGACCTGCTTTTCTGAGGAGCCATCTCTCTACATCCGGCTCTCCGATGTATGAAAATCGCCCGCCGAGAATCAGCAAGGCTCTTGCTGATACCTCTTGAGCCATTTCGTCAAACACCTGACAGTCGAGCGATTTTATGATCGCCTCGACTGCCTCTTCTCTGTATACACTACATTCTGTAGTCTCTTCCTGGGAACATGAGAAACAGTTAAATTAAACCTATGCGAATCTGCGGAATACGAAAGAAAAAAACACGAACCATGAGATCTATCTGAAGCAATACGACGGCAATAACAGGCCGCTCTTCGGGCTGTGCTCTCTGGAGAAGGATCAAGAAAACGTTCATGGTGTTTAAGCAGTCCCATCCCTTCCTCAGTCCATTCAAGAACTCTGTTATCTGATTTCTCCTGCTGAGGCATACTAACTCTTCCAACAACCCGAGAGCATTTTCGCGAGAATCGGCTTTCTTCCCGAGTGCCAGCAGGGCTATTATCGTCTCTTTCTTCAAATTCTTCGCTATGTAGTACCGACAACTCCCATCTGCTCTGACGCAACAACGAAGCACGGAGCAAGCTTTCCTCTTCTCGGAAATGCTACCTTCGTCCATCCTCCTCACCAGCAAGCTCAGCCCACCAAGCGACACAATCTGTCGAGCGTTTTCCGAGTTCTTGTCCTCGTCGAAGCCCATGAGGAGCTCGTCGAGAAAGTAATAGGCCGCCTCTTTCGGGTCGACCCTCACGGTGAACAGAATCTGAGACTGCTCTCCGAACTCCAGCACCCGAAGGACTAGCGGGACCCACTCCATAGACACCATCTGTTTGGCTTTCGGCTTTATCAGGTAAAGCAGAGCTGCTGATTTCAGGAATAAACTACTGCTCCTCAATAGCTTCATCGAGACTTCGAGCTGCGGGTCTGAGTTTAATATCGTGAGCCGGTTTATCTCGTTTTTAGCAGCGAGTTCGGCTAAAAGTGATACAGCTAGTTCCAGTATCTCGTCGTTTGTGGATACACAGACAACCTCTGTTATACCCTGTATGGCCGAAGCTTGTGATAACGAGGTTTCTATCGATTTATCGGAATGGGAATTTAGCCAAGCTTCGGTTATTGAACGGATCGCCTTTTCGCATTCGGATAGGCTTTCGGATGAGCAAATCGTGGCGATGGCTCTAGCAATGCCGTTTGAATTATGGGGGAGATGGGTATTTCGGTCATTCTTGATTCTCTCGGTGTTGGATATGAAATTTCCGGGTACTGTACTTGGCTCGGCCCGACAACCTAATATCTGGAGGTAGTCGGATTTTCGTCTCTCTGGCCATAGCTCGACTCTTTGTGCTCTGCTGTAACTTCGACTCGATGATGAATTTCTTCTGGAACTAGATTTCTTCTGTCAATATCAAATTTGCGAGTCAGTTTCGATTAAAAATCGAAACTTTACTACAAGTATATATGGTTAATTAGTTAGTTACTCACTCCAGCATGATTGAGATGATTATTATCATATCCTTCTTCTTCTTCTACCTCTAAATCCCATACATTGTCCGAGCTCCCGTTGCAGTTATCCATGTCGATCGACCTGCTCTTTAGAATCGGGCCGAAAACCGACTGATACCTGTTGGCCCGAACACTGTTTAAAACTCAGTGATCACAAGAAGAACACAAGACACCAGATGAAACTTACAACGATTTACTGCTCCTCCCGCCCTGAAAAGAACCCACTGCTGAGTCAGCCGACTTCCTTCTCGAACAACTCGACGAGCTCGATCTCAAAGTCGAAGGCAACGCCACAGAAGGAACCGAAGGGGCCTGCTCTCCGAAATTCAGCCACTCCCTGTAATAGATTGCGAATTTCACTGTCCCATCGTCCATATGGTGATCGTACAAAGCCTCGATTGCTCTCTCGTCAACCTCAGAAAAACAGAGCTCTTTCTCGCGCCAAATCTTTATGTGAAGAAGGTGAGGGAGGAAAACATGGTCCCACAGCTCGGGAAGCAGGTGGGTCCGGGCCAGAAATGGGGAATCGACGAAGACTTCGAGCAGGTGGTTCGCGCAGATTTTCTCGTTCTTGGAGAACTTGTAGACTATGGAGAGGTACAAATGCGCGCAGGCGGAGACGGGGGATGATTCCGGGGAAGATAAGTTCCGGAAAACCCGGATGGATTCTTGGAGTGAATCCAAATCCATGTCGCGGGACTCGATCAATCTGTCGATGCCGGAGATGCCCGTTTCGAATTGATCGGAAATGCGGCCTTTTTCGAAGCAAAGACTGCATTTTTCTCGGAGGGTTCGCCGGAAATGAGCGTCTTTCAGGTAGCGTCCGACGTGGCCGGTGAGAATGGAAACCAGGGCTCTGACGGCGACCTCGTCGATGGGGGCCGGGTCGGAGTTTGGAAACGGGTTTGGGTTCGGGAGCGATTTTCTTGTGGAAGGGGCGGAGGGTTTGCGGTGGTGGTGGTGGCAGATGAAGATGGGGAGGGCGATGGAGTCTTGGTGGGTTTTGAATTTGGGGTTTTTGTGGGGCTTTTTCTGAGAGGTTTTTTGGATTTCTTCGGACAGGAGTTTGTGGAGGGATGACGCCATGGGGAATGGAGAGGGCGAGTAATGATGATGATGGTGATGATTGTGTTGAAGTTTTTCACTGACATATTTATTTATTAATTTATCTTAATTTTGACAGAAAAAACGATAAGGAAAAACAGAGCAGCAAATGGACAAAAGTGGTGGAGGTGATTGAGGTTTCACATAATGAAGACAAAGGTTTCTGCGCTTCTTCCGTTCATAACCATCACCGAATACCATTTTTTTATTATTTGCAAAGTAAATATTTTTTGTTCTACGGAAATGAAAACACTTATTAATATTTAAACGTGTTATTATGCGACACGGATTAAAAAATTATATTGATATAAAAAGTATCACAAAATATAATTGTTGTATAAATAAAAAATCAAAATTTAATTATTAGGGCAAACCAAAGTAAAAAATCAATTATATTTTTTTTATGAGAGACGACTAGAGTGAGTGACTGAGTGATAGCGAAAGGGGTGGAAATTGGAATGTTTGGACAACGTAAAATAATAATGCAATGTAATGTACTACGTAGTAAGTATAATTGTCTGGCTGCATTTTATGAGCTAGGCTGGACTAATCAGAATGGATGTGGACTCCAAAATTTGGGTTTGTCCTGACGCTCGATACATGTGAAGTGGGCCAAGCCCATTAAGGGTCCACCAATCAAACCCACTATATATGGCCCTTGGTCTTGGGAGGGTCTGTTTGTTGCCTTTCGACCAACTTTCCCCCTTTTTAGGTAATCTCGTAAATCGAATATCAGAATGCTATATCCTTTTTTTAATTTATTCAACTATATTTGATTTAAATTTAATTTCTTTTCTATTGATTCATATTATGCGATGCTCGAATCGAACTATGTTTCCGCCGCAAAGGGGGCTAGTCAGTGTTAGCATATATTTATATTAATTATTATATTTATAGGATTATTAGGGTTTACTTTATATTTATAGGATTAAGGTTTATCTTTTGTTTTGGCTATATAAAGCCTCTCTCTTGTATATTTAGATCACGCTTATTTTGTTATAACGCCACAAGTTTTCTACGTTTATCTTTTTCTTTTCTTTAATCATTGTTCGATTATATGAATCCTAACATGGTATCAGAGCCATCAATCATCTAAACCTCACTTGTTCGTTTAATTTTTTCTGTTCGTTTCGGTTGTTGGTGTTTTCGTTTTCGTTTGTTTTCTAATGGCTCCTAGTGAGGACTCGTTACAGTCAATTGGTGTTCGTTTGGATGGTAAAAACTATTCGTATTGGAGATACGTTATGAAAAATTTTCTTCGCGGTAAAGAGATGTGGAAATATATTTTTGGGGTTGCTCAAGCTCCCACAACAGGTACTGATAATTATGATGATTTGTTTGATAAGTGGGATTGTGCCAATTCCAAAATTATTACTTGGATCAATAATTCGGTCTATGTTAAGATTGGTGTGCAATTAGCTAAATATGAAACTGCTAAGGAGGTTTGGGACTACTTGGGAAGACTATTTATGCGCACCAATATATCTGTTCGCTTTCAGTTAGAAGGGGAAATTCGTGTTCTGTCACAGAATGATCGCAACATTCAAGAATTTTATGCTGAAATCACTGTTCTTTGGGATCAGTTGGCTATGACAGAGTCTGCTGAATTAAAGGCCTTTGGACCTTATCTTGTTCATCGGGAGGAATCGCGTCTTGTTCAGCTTCTGCACTCGCTTCGTCCGGAATACGAGCACTGTCGTGCTTCGATTATGCATCGTAATCCTTTGCCCTCTGTCGATTCAGTGGTTCACGAGTTACTAGCTGAAGAAACTCGTTTGAAAACGCAAACTGAAAAGGTACCAACCGCCCCTTCTGCATCCGTTTTGGCAGCACCATCTCAACAGTCTCGAACAAATACTGCTAAAAAGGATGAATGTCGTTATTGCAAGAAGCCTGGACATTGGAAAAGTCAGTGTCCTGTATTAGCCATGAAGAACTCGTCTGGTGATAAGTCTCAGCAACAGAAAAGTGGTGGAAACATTGGGTACCGGACAAACCCGTAGTGGGTCATCTTATATGGCTGCAGCTGCATCTGCGGGTGATTTGGATGTGGCTTATTCTCAGAATACTTCTATGAATGCTCTTGCAGAACAGTTTCAACGATTCCTTGCTACTCAGTCTTCGTCCTCAGGTCAGACAACCCCCCCGCCTCAGCATTTTGCCATGACTACTCGTTCTCCATCAGGTTTGCCTTCATCAAATCCCTCAGGTATATCATCATCCCTTTGGGTCTTGGACTCTGGGGCTTCGTTTCATATGTCTCTTGATCCATCTAAGTTTACATCCTTGTCTTCTGAGTCTTGTTCCCCTACTGTTGTTACTGCTGATGGTTCATCCTTACCATTAGTTGGCGTTTGCACTATTAAAACTCCTCACGTGTCTCTCTCAAATGTCTATTGTATACCTAAGCTTACTCTAAGTCTTGCATCTGTTGGTCAATTATGTGATTCTGGATATTCTGTTCATTTTTCTTCCACTTCTTGTTCTGTGCAAGATCCCGACTCCAAGAGGCTGATTGGGACAGGCCGTAGACAGGGGGGTCTCTATGTTTTGGATGAGCTGCGCACTCCTGGCTATGCAGCTGCCACCTCTGTTGACTTATCTTCCTTTCATTTAATCAAGTCATCCTCTAAGTATTTTTTATGGCATTCTAGACTTGGTCATGTTTCATACTCTCGTTTAAAATTTTTGTGTAATACTGGCGTTTTGGGTGATTTAAAATCTCATGATATTTCTGATTGTCGTGGATGTAAACTTGGGAAATTTTCTGCTTTGCCTTTTCATAATAGTTCATCAAAATCTTGTGCACCTTTTGATTTAGTCCACTCTGATGTTTGGGGACCCGCTCCTATTCCTACTAAAGGGGGGTCTAGATATTATGTGTCCTTTATTGATGACTATACTCGTTATGTTTGAGTGTTTTTGATGAAAAATCGTTCTGAGTTCACTAAAATTTATACAGATTTTCAAGCATACGTTAAAACCCAACACTCCGCCGTTGTTAAGTGTTTTCGTTCAAATTTGGGTGGGGAATACACTAGTGGAACTCTTTCTGATCTTTTTTTGTCTGAAGGTACTGTGCATCAGTCCTCGTGCACTGATACCCCTCACCGAATGGTGTTGCTGAGAGAAAACACCGACATATTGTTGAAACTGCCAGGTCTATGTTGTTATCCGCTAGTGTCTTCGAGCATGTTATTGAACCAACATTGACTAATCCAAATCGTCAAATTGATATCTTAAATATTCTTCAACACACATCCCCAGTTCATGCTGTGAAGTGCGAACCAAATATGGTACAACAAATGTATCTTGTTGTCGAATTTAAAAGCTGATCATATTATAAATATAGCTTCAATGTGACAATATCTATCAATACAATATAGCCATGACTTTGAACGAGAAAGTAAATGATAAGTCGGGCTAGTTTAACTAGTTCATTGGGCCGGGCCAATTTTGACAAGTCTAATGAGTAATGGGTGGATCATATATTTTCGGTCCATCCGTAATCCGGCCGAGCCGGACCAGGCTCAGAAGGAGGACATAGTCCTATGGGCTTGGGCTGGATCCACCCGGCCCAGTCTTTTGACAGTTCCATATCACCGCAAAGACTTATTTTAATTGGGTATATAAATTATTAATAAATGCAGACCAGTCCGCCCATTAAACTAGTGGGTCCCATTGCAAGAAATAGTCACGCTCCTTGCAATTCACAACTTTGTTGTCACAAGACACTTGACAAATTATAAAAAAGGATATTTTAAAGAGTAATTATAAAATGACAAAACTATTTTACTAAGTTACGGATCTTATGATATATCAACGGCTACGATTCTATTTTCGTGACAATTTTAGAGCATCCCCAATGGTAGGTACAAATCCAATGTGGCAACAATTTGTACCTAGGTACACCATTGGGAATGGAGGTACAAATTAGGAGAGATAAAATTGAGTATCAAATATTTGATACTAGGTACAAATTGGTTTGTGTCTTATATTGTGGGTCCCACATGAAAAAAGAAGAAGAATTGTACCTCAAACCATTGGAATGTTTAGGTACAAATTGATAAGTACAAATAATTTTATGATGTGGCAACTAAATTGTACCTATATTGAGGTATACAAATGGAGATGCTCTTATAATACATCACAAGTCACAACAACGTGGTTGTGGGTCCCGAAGGAGCAAATAAAATGTTTGACGTAAGATGATGGCCGAGAAGATGACGCCACCAAGAGACGTGAGCACAAGCACATGGCCTGGGACCCCGAAGCAGCGTATGACGTCATTGTGTGCGTCACATCCACGACTATTTCGCTTTCACAAGTCGCAACTCAACCACTCCAACAACCCGACATCCCAATTCTTTCCTACCAAATTTACTCGCACTTAGTATCACTTGCGGGTCGGATCGGCTCGGTTCGGGTTGTATCACTTACTAAAAATCTAAAATAAATGCGTTTACATGAAAAACGTGATGTGGGAGGACCGCATAATAATTCCACAACCATTTGAGTACACAAAAAAAATTCAATTTTTGTATTCCAAAATTGTGTTAGCAAAAAATACTATTTTGCTAACAAACAATTATTTGTGATTTCGTCACGTTTAAAATAAACTTAGAAGATAAAAAATAAAATAAAAATCTCACAAAGTTGTGTTCCATATTCACACCAGAGCAACCCGACCCGACCCGACCCGAATTCAAAGCGAAATCAAAGTCTATAGTATACTACAAGCTTTTGATTAACATCACGAAACTTCACGTA
The DNA here is from genome assembly GCA_954870475.1 of Euphrasia confusa. NCBI lineage: Eukaryota > Viridiplantae > Streptophyta > Magnoliopsida > Lamiales > Orobanchaceae > Euphrasia > Euphrasia confusa. The sequence goes on from OX940967.1 coordinate 28,080,023, forward strand.
GGCCCTCTGTGGAGCCCACTTCGGGACTATGCCGTTTCCTTCACTCCTAACCCTCTTCTCCTTTCCCCTTTTGAGGTCTCTGTTTGGATCGTCTTCGGTGCTTATTTTCTCCAACTGTAAGAAAAGAAAAATTACACAATTTCTCACAGGTGGTTTCTGATTCTTTCAGTTAGGTACGACTTGTTTTTCTTATTCTTCTTTTCTCAATTCAGGTGATGATCATGGCTATTTTTCTGTGTATTTTTTTATGATATGTATTTGGTTGAATTGATAGAACAATTGAAGCTGAAAAGTAGAAACCCTAAAATCCCAATTCATTATTGTGTGATGAAGATGTTTATGGTGACAAGCCAATATGATGAAGATCACACTTAGTATAATTCGGGCGCATGATAAGACGTGGACTCGAATATTAAAGCGGCAAACCTTTTGATTTATGGTTGAATTGATGATTGCAGATGAAGATTGAACCTGGACGGTAGCACATACCTGTATATTTTTTGATGGGTAGCTCAGTCGAACCCTCGTCGTCCATCAGCTTCACCTCGTCTTCTCACTTATCAAACGTGTCCACCGGAAATAACATAAGCCCCCCTGGTGGACCTGCGATTACAGGAACGAATCTCGAAATCTTCAGCTTGAGTAAGCTGAGTTTGAGTTTGGGCCAGCTGCTAAGCGAGTGCGGCGATGATGATTTCAGCGACGCGGAAATCACAGTGGAAGAAAAAAGCGTTGGCGTGCACCGGTGCATTTTAGCGGCCAGGAGCAAGTTTTTTTGCGAGTATTTTAGAAACAACAAGGGTTTCATCGGAAATGAAGGGAAGCCGAGGTATGACATGAAGAATATATTGCCTTATGGAAAAGTTGGAAACGAGGCCTTCATGATATTCTTGAACTATTTGTACACGGGAAAGCTTAAGCAGTCTCCACCGGAGGTGTCGACGTGTGTTGATAACATGTGCTCTCATGATGCGTGTGGACCGGCTATTAATTTTGTGGTGGAATTGATGTATGCATCGGAGATATTTCAGGTCATGGAGCTCGTCTCGCTTTTTCAGGTACCACTAGCAAAACACCGTTTATGCGTGCCTATTATTCGAATTCCTTTTATTGCTGAAGAGTTGAATTTTGTTTTCTTTTTGCAATTTATCATTGATTCAAGATTTCAAACTTTGAATTCAGCGCCGGCTTGTTAATCTGGTTGGGAAGGCTTCCGTGGACGACATTATCCCCATACTTATGGTCGCCTTCCATTGCCAATTACCTCAGCTTCTCACGAAGTGTGTCCACAGGGTAGCTCGATCGGACTTTGAGAACATATCCATCGAGAAAGAACTCCCATCTACAGTCGCTGAGGATATCAAGTTTCTCCGTCACACCTCTCAGGAAAACCAAGATAACAAAGAAGAACCTGTGGATTCCCTGCATGTGAAACAAGTGAAGAGAATACACAAAGCCCTGGACTCGGACGACGTCGAGCTCGTTAGACTTCTTCTGACCGAGTCCGACACAACCTTAGACGAGGCCTATGCTCTCCACTATGCCGTTGCCTATTGTGACCCTAAAATTGTAGCCGAAGTTCTCAGTTTAGGTCTGGCCGATGTCAATTTACGTGATTTGCGGGGTTACACTGTGCTTCATGTTGCTGCCCGGCGTAAGGAGCCGTCGATTATTGTGTCTCTTCTGAACAAGGGATCGTGCGTTTCGGATCCAACATTCGAGGGACAGAGTGCAATCGGTATCTGTCGGAGGATGACAAGGGCGAAGGATTATCAGATGAAGAGAGAGAAAGGTCAGGAAGCAAATAAGGGTCGGATGTGCATAGATTTGTTGGAGAGAGAGATGCGTAGGAATCCTGTTGCGCTGGAAACGTCTGTATCGTCCCTGGCTATGGCTGATGATCTTAAAATGAATTTGCTCTACTTGGAAGACAGGGGTACGTTAAATTTATCTGTTTCTCTCGGTTCGTATCACTTGGTTTCCATTATACTCTCACATATAAATTTTTTGTTCACTAAAAGACTGTTAAAAATATGTGTACAAAACAGTTTTCTTATGGTTAAATTACCAAAACCCACTACTCTAAAATTTTCAATTTCATTAATATATTACTTAAGCTGGAATGATTTGCTATGAAAGTTTGTGTATTCGGGAGAGCTACTGCTATTGAACACATGTATTTGAATCATATTACAAAGAAGCCGTATATGCAAATGCAATAAGTATTCCAAAGAAAAAAAGACCAACTCGTTTTTTTAATTTGTTTAGTTACTCGTACAAATAGACAGACAGTTTCATTGTATATTGGAGTAAGTGCATCCCTACGATCCTAATTTGTCTACTGGCTGTGCATGGCTCTGGTTCTTGATTTATCGTATTATGAAGTCAAAGGAAGTTCTTGTGTTTTTATACTATCAAACCGTAAATTAGAACAATATTTGTACTTGGTATTCTTACAGTGGCATATGCGCGAATGTTTTTCCCTACGGAAGCGAAGCTAGCTATGGAAATTGCGCATGCTGAAACCACATCCGAGCTTTCTGGTCTTTTGTACTCGAGAGGTTCGAGTGGGAACTTGATGGAGGTTGATTTGAATGAGACACCTATCATTCAGAACAAAAGGCTTCTTTCAAGAATAGAAACCCTATCCAGAACAGGTATCTATCTAAGTAATGCGTTTTTCAGCCTCGGCGAATTACGTTCTTTCGGAACTTACAAGTTACTTTCTTTCTTTCGGAACCTACGAGTTACTTTCTTTCGGAACCTACGAGTTACTTGTGCCCTTACATGGATTTAGTTGGAATTAAATCAGATTTTAAAATTAGAAACTTAGAAACCAACTTACACTTTATAATTAAACACTGGAGTCTGAAGGCAAGTCATCTAGTATCATTTAATTTTGCAACACCTAGCTATAAGTTCATCTCCTTGAGGCATGGAAAAGCGGAGGTTATGTTATATTCTTATTGACTGGAAAATATTCTTATAGTAAATTTAGTGAAATTGGGAATATTTTTAGGAAAATTAAATGCATCAAACTCCAACAAAAGACATACGGTGTAACTGTAGTACAGTAGTATAATCATATACTCCTATAAGCTTCTTGAGTTAATACTTATTTAGTCACAGTTTCTAAAAACTTATAGTAAGTACATCATGTTGAAGATATATCTTAAACTCACAGTTTCTTTTGTCACTGAACTTGGTGGCACAGTTGATTTGGGGCGGAGGTATTTCCCTTATTGCTCGCAGGTGCTGGATAAGTTTATGGAGGATGACGATTCCGACACCTTCTATCTGGAGAAGGGCACACCAGAAGAGCAGAGAATGAAACGGAGGCGTTTTACGGAACTCAAAGCTGAAGTAAATAAAGCGTTCAATAAGGACAAAGCTAAGCTTCACCAAATTGGATTTTTACCGTCATCTACCAAAGACCCGATAAGTTACAAAGCTCATAAACTCCGAAAAAAGTGATAACTCTTTTTTTCTTCCATCCTCTAATGTTTATGGGATTAATGGTGGTGGGGCTGTCGTGTGCTTGGTTGTTTCTAACTTGTGAAAGTTGAGCTTGCAAGAGTTGTATAATATTCTATAGATATCAGAGTATTTTATAGGGAGTATTAGGTTTAATTTTTTCAGAAATAATGGGGTCTTTCTGGAGTTTAGGTAAAATTGAGGGAAAACTGTGGAATAGTCTTATGGTCTCTCGATTTTTCTTGAAGCTACACATCTTAGAATCAACGGAGCAGTTGTATATGCGGATCGTGGCGTTGTTGCAACTTGAAATATTCACAAAAGAGGAAAGGTTTGGCAAATGCAGTGGAATCATAAACATTGTAGTAGTGAATCATATCTTCAATACATGTACGTTTTTTATTTTCCAGTCCCTCTACTTTAATCTGATTCTTATTTTTACCACAGTAGTTGGTGGTTGGTACACGCAAGTGGGCCCTGAAATGCAAACTTTCGCCAAACATTTCCTACTTCACCCAATTCCGCTTCAACTTGATCCAGTGCTTAGTTTAATTTCCAGAAGATACGGGGTGAAAAGAAATTCTAATGAGATTGTTGGGATTAAGTAATGGAGTACGGAGTACTATGTTTAATTTTTTTATACTCCTAAAATATCAACTTTAGATCTGAAAGATGTAATTAATAAATACGAAAACCTTGAAATCATAATTAATTTCATATTTTATCTTATCTTTCACGTCAACTAATCTCACATTTTGGAATACGTGAAAAATAAAATACGGAGTACTGCATATGAAATGCAGAATTGTTTTATTAATTAATTCACCTTGTGACAAAATAAATACTAGTAGTACGTATAATTAAAAAAGAAAAGTGAAAAAATATATACTTTTACTCCTTTAGGCCATCTCCAACTGTACACAAAAACTTAAACTCAAAAATAAGTTTATTTTTAAGTTTACAGTAAATTAGCTCCAACCGAGATTCCAATACTTAAACTTAAAAGAATATTCTCAAATTATTCTTTTTATACAATATTTTATACTATTTTTATAAATAACCAATATCTTTACAAATTTATAATTTAACCCCGTAACTTTTGACATTAAATTTAAAAAAATTAATAATTATTATTTTCAATTTAAAATTTCAAAAATAAAAAATATAATAAAATATTAATTAAATATGATAAAATTGCGGAAACATGAAATATTTAATATTTAATTATAAATATTTATTTTTATTTTTAAAATAAAATTTTATTTTAATTATTAATATATGATTATTAAAAAAATTATATTACAAAATATATTAAATAAAAAATTAAAATAAAATGTTAATAGGTCTTTTTTATTAGTTTGTAAAATAAAAGAATGATTTTATAAATAATAAATAGTTTTTGGTTTAAGTTTAAGGTAAACGTAAATCTAAGTATTTTTTATGTGGGTACCACCATAATACCTATAATAAGTTTATATTTTGGTATCGGTTGGAGCATCTCCCCTACTCCAAAATAGGTTTTTGGTATCGGAGATGCTCTTAGAAGACAAGGTCACTAGTGTATAAGAGAGGAATGTAATATTTCATTTGTTTCATAATAATAAAAATATTTTTTCCACAGAATACAAAAAATAAAATTATATTATTATAAAACAAAAAGAGTACTATTACTTTTCATTCTTGTTCGAAAATTCGTCCCTTACAAAAATTTTCAATCCCAACAAATTACTGGTACATGTTTACTCGAAGCTATTGAAACAAAACACAGTATGGGAGCCACATTACCTATTATCCCTGATTGGAAAAATTGCAACTAGGGTTCAAAGAAATGGTAGTAGTAGTATTCATTAAGCAAGTAAATAGTAATTCATTGGATTTCCATTTCCATTTCAATTTCCATTTCAATTTCCATTTTCCACACACCATTTATGCGTCGTTACGCCTTATCCGGGAAATAGATTACGGTGCGTGCCAACCAAACACGCGTAATGAGACAGCCAATGACAGCACGACACGTAGCGCATTGGCCTCTAACTAACATTTAATGATTAGCAACTCCAATGCCTTTCCCATTTCTAATCAACCCAATAAAATAATATTAAATCATTTTTTTTTTAATTTTAATAATATTAATTTTCTCTCTCCTCAGTCCTCTCTCATTCATTTGTTTTCGGTTGGAGATTCGAAACAGAGAGCACCCACCCATCCATCACCAGAAAAATAAAAATAATAAAAATATCATTCATTTCATTCGAAGGAAATCGCAGCGATTTATCGATTGTTTCCTCACCGATTCTCGTGCTCGCCCTGTGAAAGTCTTCCTCCGCCGATTTCAAATCGCCGTTCCGTGCCCGGTAAACCTGCCAACCCTAAAAGGGGGAAACGAGAAAGGACGCCCCTATCTTTTCTCGCCGTCGCCGAGAATGTGATTCAACGCACGAGAGGGTTTTCCGATTTTTCTCGACATTTAGGTATGCCGAACGCATTGCCGTGCAAATTATTCCATGGATTATAGTTAGGTCACGTGATCTCGTTGATTACCTGCGTGTTTTTTGTGATACTTTTATCTTCACATTGATGATTGTCGTGCTCGAGAAACCATACGATCTCTAGATGCATACTTTTTGCCAGACATTTTCATCTTTGTATTGATGTTATACTGCTCGTGAGGATTCTATCAATTGTGAGCGTTCCGGTTCCGAGATCATACGCTTGCGATTAATTAAAGGGCGATGAATTTTGGGTATTGAGTGGTGAAATCCGAAAAGTAAACTGTTGCGTATTGACCTATTGTGGCTACATTGTCTAGCTTTATACCATCATGCTTGTTCTGTTTTTTTCCTAATTTCTCTTAGTGTTTGTGAATTTGTTTCCAGGGAGTCTGGAAAATTTCACGTTCTAGAAGAGAATTAAGTGCATGGTTCAATAGCTAAGGATAATGACGCGTTCTTTAAGACATGCATTGGCGTTGAAAGCCTATCAAAACCAGGCTGAAGTGCTGGTCAGAAACTATGTACTAGCAGATTCTTATATCCCGTACTCTTCTGTTCTTGGTGGCATAGTGACGTGCAAATTGGTATGTTTGAGCATTCTTATTTGATTTATAGTTTCGCATCGTGCTTGGTTTTGAAGATCAGAACAGTTTCTCCAATAATTATTTTAAAGCTTGGTACCTGCTCACTATTCTTTCTTATATGATACGATTTCTTAGTTGAGAAATTCATATAGCAAATAATATTATTTATTTCTTGATGAAAATTTAGTTACATTTTAAGTTGATGAATTATCATGTTTTGCACACTGACCCATTTTTCCGCACCGATTCTTTGGCCATCCTGCAGGTCTATGATCTGACACAGCTAATCAGCACGTTTTATTTCCAAAGTTATAATGGCCTCACAAAGATTCAAAGAATTGAGTGGAACAATCGGTGAACCACTTGCTTCACTCTCTCTATAGTCTATCTCTCTCTCTCTCTCTGAGATTTATGATTATGTACTGACATCTTTTATAACTCTCTTTTGCAGGGGCGTTTCCACTCTTCATGCATTTTTTATCTCAGCAATGTCTTTGTACTTTGTGTTCTGGTCTGAAATTTTCTCTGATCACAATTCTGCTGGGCTAATTACATTCAGAAATTCATCTCTCTCAACATTTGCATTAGGAGTAAGTATCTGATATATAATATATTTTTCTTTGGAAGATCTTTTATGTTTGGTTGATTTTTCTATCTTTTCTAGGAAGAAATTAACTCTATTCTAACTGGACATTAGTTATTTTATTTGTGAAAGAAAGGTGGCATGTGATTGTCAATTATTTTTGACCAAGATATTAGACATGTTTGTCAACTGGCACGATGTAGTTCATATCTTTTCACTGTTTTCATTTTGTGCTTCATCTGTTGAAGTTACTGAGATATGCATAATTTTGGTCTAGGCCATCAAAAGAAGATATGTGATCTACACAGTTGTAGTTTTAAAAAATGCACTCACACACAAGATTGAGACTGTAAGATGTGATAGCTACGTCAGGCCCCTCAGCTTAAATGAAGAATTTCATTGAGTTTTCTTATTTATAATTTCTTATATTTAGCATTATCATCTTATATTTAGTTAATTTGGTGATGGTTACTCATTGTATTCACTCTTTCTTTTCCAATCTTCTATGTTTTGACAGGTGTCAGTTGGCTACTTCATTTCAGACCTGGGAATGATTTGTTGGTTGTATCCTTCTTTGGGTGGAGTAGAGTATGTAAGTCTATTGCAGTACTGTTAGCAAAGTAGCACTTGCATGCTTCCCAGCAGCCCTATTTTCTAGTACATTTTACGGCTTCCTCCCTTTGCATGTTTGAGAATGCATTTAAAAGAAGGCTTCAATATTTATTCTGTTGGTTATATTTCTTTTGGATTAATTTTCAGATTGTCCATCACGCCCTTTCGGGAATCGCAGTAGCATATTCCATGCTTACAGGGGAGGGCCAGCTTTACACTTTCATGGTCTTGATATCTGAGGTGACAACCCCAGAGATCAACATGAGATGGTATATTATATATATGTTTCTCAGAAGTCAGAATGCAGAAAAAAATACTTGAGATCCATATGATATCTGTAAATCTTTTTAATTGATGAATTTCTGCTATTTTTCAGGTATCTTGATATAGCTGGATTGAAGAGATCCAATGCATACCTGATCAATGGTGTTGTGATATTCTTTGGTTGGTTGGTGCGTATATCTACATTATCTGTCTCTCTTTTATGGTGTCTCTACGATTTTTTACTCTATACATAATGTATGGTTGAGTTGGGACACAATATGAGCATGACACCTGGTAGAGGTAGTATATAAAACTGTTACATTATATTTTTGCTTTCATAATAATATCTGGATTTCTGGAAGTTATATGTCTTGTTTACTGCTTACTGAAGTTAATATTGTGTTTAATGCAGGTGGCAAGAATTCTTTTGTTTGTTTACATGTTTTACCATGTATATCTCCACCATGCTCAGGTAATTTGTCTCGTCAAAATTCATGCAGTAGTTTGAAATTTTATGTGGTATCCTATTTTCACATTCGCTTGGCATCTCTACTATTGCCATTCCACTTACGAGTATTGTACTAGAGTATGTGTTTTGTGCCCGAGAATTTGGCATTTTTTCAAGAAAATTTCAGCGAGCTTATTGATTTTATTCATTTATAATATCTCATTTATCTGTTAATCTTTCAATTCCTTCACAAAAATAATTATTAATTAATCTTTTTCCATTAGCCGAAAAGCAGACTAGCAATTTCCTCAGAGTGGTTATATTTCCTTGCAGGTCTTGCAGATGCACCCTGTTGGTTTCCTTTTGGTTTTTCTAGTGCCTTTGGTACTTGCTACCATGAACTTGGTGTGGTTCTGGAAGATTATCAAGGGTTTGAAGAAGACTCTAGCAAAAACGACATGACGGGTGTCATAGACTACTTCACAAAAACAGGACTTGACTATGCTGTAGATTTCGACAAATTTTTGTATGTGCTCTTCCTTGAGTTGCGAAATGCAGAGAAAACATGGTATCAATTGTTCAATGAAGTTCGTGACCCCTTTTATTTCGTCTAGGGATCGCATACTTGTGTATTTTAATCACATTTTTTTTCCAACGTATGATCAGAAACTTGGGACAGAGAGATAGAGTAAGATCAGGACTCTTCTCTGTATGTCTTGTTCATATTAGAGTATATATATATTTGTATGTCTAAAAGATTTTGCCTCGGTCCTTTATTTTTCGAAATGATCGCATTCGGTTGCTGTAATGAGGCAGGCATATTAGAGGGATGGTGATAGAAAATACATACCTTGATTAGTAAATTTTTTGTAGTAGAGTTTGGGTTGTTCTTCTGCTAGTGTAATGTTTTTTTCCTATTTACTGGAGTTGCTGTTATAAGTAACAGATCATTTTATTTATTGGTGCGTACTCGCATGCATACAACTGTTGGGGAATTCATAACACAAACTAAAGACGACTTCTTTCGCCATAGCAGAAAACATTAATATGTCTTATGTATTTAGGCCGTAAGTTTGTGCGTAGGCTAGGCAATCAGTTGGTAGAAATCCAAACCTCTTTTTCTTCAAATCATACACAACTTTCACATTATGCTGCTGGAAGTTTCCAAATATGGCATCACAATCGGGCTCGGCATCATCCAAGGCTCGGAAGGCAAAACACTTCACCACCCTTCCGTTTACTGGTTGACGAGGCCTAAAGGTGTTCCCATGGGGCAATGGGAGGCTCGCGCCGCCCAAGAAATTGAAAGTCAACGAAGGGAGGTCATCCGCTAGACCTAGAGTATCATTCCCCTTGATGGGGACCACATAACACAGATCATACAGGGAATGTTGTTCCACTTCCTTGGCCCGGGGGTGTTTGACAATTGATATGAGGATCGAAATTATCTTCCAATAGAGTTTTTCGGGTAAGTACGTGTAAGTGGTTCCCGAGTCCACCATCATGCCACCATCGCCCGACGAGTCGAATCCCCTCAAGGATGCCGGAGCTTGTATTGTGGTGTTGGTGCCAACGGTGATGCTCTCTAGACCGACGTAATAGAAATACTGGTACAAGGGGTTTGGATTACTTAGCATTGGGGTGTACTGAAAAGGCTCTTCTTCGGAGGAGGAGGATATGGCTTCGTCCCCTAGAATCAAAGGGGTTGAGACGTTTGTGTTGTATGAGAATTGGTAAGGCAAGAAACAATGAGAGAAGCCTTTGGACAAAAACCCTAACTGTGAAGGTAGCGAGAGCGGCCCTTTTCCAAACCCTACGATTCCCAAAGGAAGTTTGTATACGGAGTGGGCACAACCGAACGTAATATTGATGGGAGTGGACGTATACGTTGTTGTATTTTTTGATCGAGAATGATGATCATTCGTCGTATCTAGAATGTCAGTTGCAAGAATCCCGGCCACAACACCTGTACCATATGTGTAGGCGAACGAAGGGCATGGCCTAGAACACGTGTCGTTGACTATGCTGCCGAGCGAGCAACCCATTATGGTGCAAGTATCGGGATAGCCAGCGAAGGAGACATGGATGCTGACGCATAAGTCGCTCGAGCAAGATTCTCTTTTGATTGAATGTGATTTTCTAGGATTGAAAATCGACGAGAAATCTTGTTCAAAGTCATCGCAATCGATGCAGTTGAACATGAATGCCTCGGAACCACAAGGCACCCAAACAAGGTCGGCCCCCGTGTCGAAAATGTTGTTATGGACGACTTGAGGGGGCGTCCCTATAGCGAGGGATATCATGAAAGCATATGGTAATTCCGTGAGTGGCACGGAAAGATCTTCTATGTTTCTGCGGCCACGACCTGTCGGAAATTCATGCGTCGACGAGATTGAAGAATGAGTTAAACTCAAGACTAATGAATTTGAGCTCATCGAGGTTTTGGTGGTTGCGTGGGAGGAGTTATGGATTAAGATGAAGGCAATAGAAAGCAAGCGAACAAGAAGAACAAGGGTTGACATGTTGATTTAATTGTGTGGATCATGAGTTCGAGTTATTACTAGCTAGTATTTATAAACTAACGTTGTACATAAATGTATTTAATTTTTTATAAATATACATTATTACTTACTATAAACGACATAATATCTACTCCATAATCGAGTATATTTATAATGATTCCATTTCCCACAAGATAATGAAATTCGTCCAACTAAATCTTAATTACATTATTCAAGGCTACATTACATATATTTTTAAGCAATAGTAGTATTAATTACTTTTACTTGTCATTTTGTAATAATATAGACTATAGATATGCTTTCGTCCACTTATATACTTAATTGCTCTTTTTTATAAATTAAAAATTATAGTATAAAAATAGAAAGTCCAATCTTAAATTATGTAAAAAATCTTCAAAGGAAAAGGACAAGAAATTCGTATATAGAATAGTGGAATTTGTTTTAGTAAATTTCATTCACCGATTACCCGTCATCAAAGAGTGTTGTGAACTATATAAGTTACCAAAAATATTAATTAATTATAAGATCTAATTGAAGTTTTAAGGTTCCTGTGTATAGAGAAGATTTCACCCACTCTTTAAAAAGTAAACATAGAAACTATAGAACCCACTATTTCTTTATCCATTTATTTTTTATTTTTTTATTGACTATATTTTTAGTAGCAAAATGAAATTGTTCATTTCTTTTGTATTTCACAGCGAAATACCTAGCTAGAAGCAATTGTGGTTGGGAAAGTTATTAATTATAACCAAAGCCATTGGAATGTGTATTGTATTTCATTTATTTATATATTAACCACAAAATTAAATATTTAAAAATATTAATAATGTCTACTCACTTGCCACGTGTGTAAAGTGGGGAAATCAACAAATCCCGCATTGGGCAAGAGAGCAATTCTCTCTCTCTCTCTATATATATATATATATATATTTTTTTTGTACTTTCTAATGATTTAGAATACAAGGTGAAGCATGAGATCTTCCTTGCTCCTACCCTTTCTTTCATTCATCAATAGCCAATAGGGCCCTGGTCACTTTTCTGGGCCGGGATCAATAAGTAGAAGTCATAAAAAAGAGATCTTTTTATTATTATTATTTAGAGAAAAAGATTCGTTGTCTTTTAACCAGCTCATATTTACATATATAGTCCAATCACAAGTTGATATATCATTTCACTATTTAAAATTTAAATTTAATTTAATTTTTATAACTTAATCAATTTGTCGTAGAACTTTCTCAAAATGAAATCTAATATTTTTTGCATTTCTTCCTTTGTTACGTAGAGACATCATGAATCCATTTCGAAATTGACAAGTTGGCGTGATCAGCAATAATATTTAATTAAAATGTTTCAAGTACTGGCTACCTCATTGCGTTTTTTTTTTCAAATTATTAATAATTACTTACAGTAAAACTTCTAAAAATTAATACTCGATAAATTAATAACTTTTTTAAAATAATAAAATTTTCCGGTCCCGTACTTGGACTTTTGTAAAAAAAAAAATGAGCAATTTCAATAAGATAGTATAATAATATTAAAAAAAAAACCTTCACAAGTATGAAGTCTCATCAAAATTTTAAATTAATAATTTGTAAATATTACAATTATAAATATTAGTTCTCATATGAATATTCTCAAAGTTGGGTAGTGATCTATTTTAGAGTGTTTGTTAATGTACCTTACTAACATTTAAACAATATTTTTCATCAACTGATTTAATATTTTTAGGGTACGATGGTCCATTTTATATTCACATAATATTTTATGCATTTGATCATTTATTGATGATTTTGTGATATTATAAATTAGTCTATTTTTATGAATATAATAGTTAACATTATACATTGAATCTATAATAATATACATGAATATAATAATTATTGCAATAAAATTGATACATAAGTCTTAATCCAATTATTTTAAATAAATATATTTAAATTTATTGAATTTGAAAATTTTCTCTTTTAATTAACAAAATATTAATTTATTGATATATTAATACTTTTTAAATTTATAAAATTTTAGAGAGTATTAATTTATAGAGATTTTAGTGTATATAACAATAGAAAATCAATCTAAAATTATGTAAAAAATCCTGGAAAATGACAAATTAAAAGAATCCGTATGTCGGTATGGAGTATATAATAAAATCTAATAATCCTGCATTTCTACCATAGTCCACGTATGTATTGACATCATGAATCCATCTTGAAATAGGTAAGCACGAACAATAAAAACAAGAGAGTAGATTTAGAACAAAATATTTTCAATTTTTATATATTTTAAATACAACTAATTTGTTTTTACATTTAATAGACAAAAACTTATTTTATTTTATTGTTATAATTTAGATTATATTTTTTAATAAAATATGTGTTTCAATAATTAAAATAAATTGTATAGTAATAATTTAGGGTGGGCCAAGCCCATGAAATTGTTTTGGGTGCGCATGCTCGGCCGAACCGTGAGCTCCGTATGATTACTTTGAGAAGCAAAGTATTTTGGAGTGTTACTTTAATGATAAGGATATTTACACTTCCGATCTTAATTTGTGCACCATCATTATCAGTACACCTCCCTCAAAATTCCTATTATACCCTTCTTAAGAATAATTAAGATTACATTACTTCGTACACCCCGATATTCTTCTTCTCTTCTAAATTTCTAATCACTTCTCAGTTTTCACACACACATACGTCTTCCTCCCGCAGCCGCAATAAATCGGGATATTACAATAAAGTGTTTTTTCTTTTAATTTAAAGTGAATATTAACATTTTTCTGTTTCCATTTAATTGTTTTAGTTTCCAGATTTTTACTTCTAGGTCAAGTTGGAAATTTATCTTAATTATTCGATTTCTGCCTAAATGCCTAAATTTTGAATATGACAAAGAAAACAAGTTACGAATTGATCTTTGTTCTCCGACGTGAAAAGATTTGAACGCCTCTGACAACTCATCGACGAAGATGTATACCATAATACCAATACTTCTTTATCTGGGTGATCGACCTCAATCGGCATCCGGTGGAAAAATTATTAATTACAGTATTTTTTTGTGTTGCTTTTGTGTGGCATGCGGAAGGGACAAGGGTGAATATATAATCAAAAGTGTAAAGGGGTATAATTGGTATTTTAAGAGATAGTGGTTCCCGAGTCGACCATCATGCAACCATCGCCCGACAAGTCGAATCCCCTCAAGGATGCCGGCGCTTTTATTGTGGTGGTGTTGCCAACGGTTTATGCTCTCTAGACCGACGTAATAGAAAAACTGGTACAAGGGGTTGGGATTACTTAGCATTGGGGTGTACTGAAAAGGCTCTTCTTCGGAGGAGCTGGATATGGCTTCGTCCCCTAGAATTAGTGGGGTCGAGACGTTTGTGACTTTCTTTCATATTCTATATAATAAAAAATTATTGAATAAAAATTATTATATATAAATAAGAAACATTCTTAACAAAAAAACACAAAATTTAAATTTATCTATTCGCACAATTAACAAAAAAGTTATGAGTGATTTTATTTGCACCCCATAAAACACTAAACACACCAATTTACTAAATACACATTTTTTAAATTATATTTCTTTAATTATTTTTACTTAATTCACCACTGGATATATCTATTATACACTTTTTAACAAAACATACCGATTACTATCCTTTAGAATAAAATATTATTATATTATATTATATTACTTAACATTATTCAATTATTAACAAAAAAATGATTAAAAATTATCATAATCCTAAAACTTAAAACTAAAAATATTGATGAAAAAAATGTGAAAATCAATGTTAGCTATACATTATTCAATTATTAACCAGAAAAAAATGATTAAAAATCATCATAGTTGTAAAACTTAAAATTAACAATATTGGTGAATTTTTTTTTGTGAAAATCAATATTAGGTTATAAATGTCAAATCCTCAAACGCACTTACAGAAGATTTGTTGTTTTCCTTTGGTGCTTTCGTATAATTAGTGTTGCTTTTGAGTATTTGCCTATTCAAGAGTTATTTTGATATGTGAATGAGATACTGTAAAAATTCATATTTCAAAAACTATATCTATTTTAAAATTTTGATATGAACCATTCTAACACAAATATGTATTGTTAGATTCAACTTATTATAATTGAAAAGGAATACATATGAACATTAATAATATGATTTTTTTTCTTCAAATTATCAATAAAAAATACTGTAGTAAAATTATATGATGCTTGTATTATTAATCTCTACCAAATAATTCATATTCATATTGTACAAAAAACTTGGTGCTTGCCTAAGAATATAAAAAACTGTAAAAACTTGGTATTGAAGAAGAAGATTAAGAAAAAAAATCGATGTGAGGTGGGCATAGGCGTGACTGCGTGAGCGGTGCTGGAAAAGGGAATTGAGAAAAAGGAAGGGGTGTATTAGATATTAAATTTATTCATGTTAATAAGGATATATAAGTCTTTTAATTAAATTGAATAATTGTGAATATAAATTAATTGGTGTATTAAGAGTTTTTTGAGGTGCAAATAAAATCACCCAAAAGTTATAAACAATCTGTTTTAAAATCATTTGTTTCTTATTCATTAATAAAAGGGAAAAATGGCAATAAGGCCATTTTTCAACATTTTTTCGGCAATAAGGCTTTCGAGAAATTACGCGTGTCAATTAGGCCGCCTAAAATGTTTAAAGACATTGTTACCCTTCCATATATACAAATTTGAAACAAACGGGTTCTCATTTCTCTCTCGCGCACGAAACCACAAAACCACCGCTCTCTCTCTCTCTCCCTCTCGCTAAAACACAGTAAAAAACGAAAACCTCTCTCACTTTCGATCTCATCTCAACTGTTCGATTCTCATCTCAACTGTTCGATTTTCATCTCCTCTATGGCTCCGTCGAGAAGAAAACTGCCACGAAAAAAATCCACCGTGCCGACTCCAACCACCAGTTCTGTGGCTGCTTCCGAAAACACTGAACGGAGGGAGGCTTGTTTAGTACACTCCGTTGAGTGAAGAGCAGGCGAGCCCCAACCCTCAGTCTGCCGCCAGCCAGAAGAAGGAGATGAAGTAAGTATTTCGAACCCTAATTCAACCGATTTTCACTTTCAATCGGTTTATTTCCATTGCATGCCTGAATGTGTAGTGTTATTATGTGTTTTGATGGAGTTTCGGTGTGATTATGTGTTGATCAACTTGATTGTGTGTGTTGGTGGCTGTTCAGTGTTTTTATGTTCTGTTCAGTGTTCTATATGCCTGTTCAGTGTGTTTACATGTCACACAGTGCCTCTGCGTGCCACTCAGTGTCATTACATGGCCACTCAGTGTTGATTGTGTGTTTTTGGTGGCTGTTCAGTGTTTTTATGCTATGTTCAGTGTTGTATATGCATGTTCAGCGTCTTTACATGCCATTTAATTGTCTCTGCGTGACACTCAGTGTTATTACATGGCCACTCAGTTTGATTGTGTGTTTTTGGTGGCTGTTCAGTGTTTTTATGTTCTGTTCAGTGTCAGTGTCAGTGTTTGATTGTTCAATGATGATTTTTTTTTATAATGAATATCTTTGATATTTTAATTGGAATTTGGTGTACGATGTATCATACACATAGGTGTACGAAAGAGGAATTGGTTGAGGACATGAAATGGAAGGCCTGTGTACTTACTATATTACCATCAATGTAACTCTTGCAAGAATATGGGGAGGCAGATAATAACTACTTTTATTTGAGTTATATAAAATGGGATTCTAAAATCACTCAGGTTGTGGAGTTTCATTATTTTCTGTACACATAAAAATGTCTGATTCCTATAAGATTACTTACCGACTATTTATTTATTTTCCTTACAGGCGGCTGGTAGAGCGAAGGTGAGTAGCTTCTTACAAACGTTTACACATTCTGCTGGTCTATTTGCCTTTTCCTGTATCTGATTTCCCCTGTCAAAATTTTGTTGCAGAAATATGCAATGGAACAAGCCTGTGGGAACAGATGCTGGAATGCCACACATCATATTCATATCTCAAACCCCTTCACCAAATGGATTGAGTCCATCGAGAATTGGCTTTTCAAATGCGTCTTCCTCAAGCAGAACAAGATATTCAATCGATACAAGATCAGATTTAAGCCTCCCTCGCTCAAGGACTTGGGCCCGCCGATATACATGATATGCGGGGCCTGGCTGGACCGAAGATGTTTGCTGACCTCCAGGAGGCTATGAGCAGTACAACTCACAGCAAGGATGACTCTAATATATTTTGCAGGGGAATTAATTTAAGGAGATAAATTAAAATAAAGAATCACATATGGAGTACTACATAGTTAGAGAACTATAGAAGAAACATATACATGGTGGGGATATTTATTTGTACATGACAGATTCAATAAAAAAAAAAGTTTTTTTTTTAAAGGGGATGTTATGGAGAATGTGGAGTAGCTTTTTGTGTAAAGCTATACAAATTATTTTATATCAGATTTTTATGTTTTTTATTCGATTTCGAGTTTTCAGATTATTTGATTTTCAATTACTGCACGCAGCATCGCCAAATAACCGAGTCGAGTCCAACTACTGGACATCATGTTGAATGCTATATTGCTCGAGTTTGGTTTGAGATCATATATACCTAACATTCATATTCAAATCGAAAGTATATAGTCAAATTTTGCTTACATTTACACCCATAACTTGTTTGAAAGAAGATACAGTATAATAATTACACACAAAATTCAGCAACAAAAAGTTGTGCCAGAAGAATCAGTAGCAGGTGAGTACTTCATCGATAGGATGAATCAAGAATCGGCCACAGTCCATCAACGCCTTCTCCATAGCTCCAACAATGGCACACAATTTAAACGTAGGATAGGGATACTTATCGGAGTCTGGACAAAGTTGGTCCACTGCCGCTATGAATCTTTTGTTGTCAGCCTCGACACGCATGGAATAAATCCAAAAACATCCACCGCATTTCCCTTCACGTAGATCCTTCGAGGGTCGCAGCCATGAATCTCTACAAGAAACACTGACACTGAACGCATAAATAAAACACTGACTGCATAAAATGAACACAGAAACACAACACTGAATGGGAACAGGGTATCCTAGGGAAACTGGTATTCATTCAGACACTGAATGAAGCAAATCAACACTGAGTCCATATGGTTAAGTATGGATTCAGTGTGCAACAGGTGGGTACAGTGTGTAAGTGCAATTAGTCCAGCTCAATGCACACTGAATCAAGCCATTAAACACTGACTGAAGCAAATCAACACTGAATCCACATGGTTGAATATGGATTCAGTGTGCAACAAGTGGGTACAGTGTGTAAGTACAATTAGTCCATCTCAATGCACACTGAATCAAGCAATTAAACACTGACTGAAAACAAGCGCATGGTGAATTAGACACTGACTGAACCAATTTAGCATTGAATGGCAAGCTCAGTGCAGGAACACTGAGTGCATGGTGAATTAGACACTGGCTGAACAAAATAAACACTGAATGGCAAGCTCAGTGCAGGAACACTGAATGCATGCACACTGAACACTGAGTGCATGCTCAATTAACACTGAATGCAACGAAAAAACACTGAACATGCATAATAAAAAACAATGAACACTGAATTCATGCTCAATGCACACTGAATCAATCCACACAATGTGCA
Source organism: Euphrasia confusa (assembly GCA_954870475.1). NCBI lineage: Eukaryota > Viridiplantae > Streptophyta > Magnoliopsida > Lamiales > Orobanchaceae > Euphrasia > Euphrasia confusa. The sequence goes on from OX940967.1 coordinate 28,098,652, forward strand.
TGCATGCTGAATCAAGCTTTTAAGCACTGATCGGGTACGTGGATTCGAAATCGCGTACTTGGATTCGAAATCGACGGCAAGGAGGGCGGCGGCGCATCTGACATTTGAACTGAGACAGGAACGGCGGCGGCGGAGATGAAATCGATCGATCGATCGATGTCGAGGGAGACGGACTGCATGAAACCGATTCTCCTTCGGCGGAGAATTGAAGCTGCTCACCGGTGGCGACCTTCCCCCTCTCCTTGGCTTGAATGCGCGGCGGCGACGGAGATGAATTCCCTCGGCTCGGAATTGAATTTCAAAATTGAAATCCCCTCGGTTGGAGTATAGAGAGAGAGAGAGAGAGAGAGAGAGAGAGAGAGAGAGAGAGAGAGAGAGAGAGAGAGAGAGAGAGAGAGAGAGAGAGAGAGAGAGAGAGAGAGAGAGAGAGAGAGAGAGAGAGAGAGAGAGAGAGAGAGAGAGAGAGAGAGAGGCACATAATTGAATGCGTGATTTTACTCCCGACTCGATTGTGAAAACAGGTGGAAGGGTATTTTCGTCCTTCCAGGTATATTATTTTGGCCCAATTGACACAAAATGGCCTAATTGACACGAAAATTGAAGATTGGCCTTATTGGGTAAAAAATGTTGAAAAATGGCCTTATTGCCATTTTTCCCTTTCAATTTTGTTGGAAACAAACTACACTAATTAAGATTCAGTTAAATTTACATGGGCCACTTTCAAAATTACAATTCACTCAACCTTGACATCATGAATCCAACTTGAATAGGTAAGCATGAACAATCCAAAAAAAAATAAAAAAAATTTAAAGCAAAATATTTTCAATTTTTATATATTTTAAAAGGAAAATTATATTTTTTAACCCAAGGTTCAAGTGTTTTTATACTTTGCAATATCGACGAGTCTCCAGTGCATAGTCTGATACGTACCTCGTCGGGGATAGAAAGATAGAAGAAATACGAAGAACGGAAAGATAGAAAGATACTGGCGGAAGTCCCAAAACCTCTGAACCTGAAGTCGTGAAATCAATTAAGGACGGAACCCTAACCCCCAACACGAAATCGATGCAGCAACTCGGGGATGATGAAGACACACAAACGAGATTTGACTGGCTCGCTGATTCGTCGGTTGAACTCTTTTGGTTGATTGGGTAGAATTCAAACCCAAGAGAGATTTTTAGTAAAACTCACGAAACATAGTTGTATTCATCAAAAATAATCTTGTTCTAAAATAATAAAAAGAAAGGCCTTTATATAGGCAAACTAAAAACATGAAAGAAAAGGAAATAAAACATTAATTCACGCGGAACCCTAAAATCCGCCCACTTTCGTAACCTGTCGTCCGACAGGATATGATGTCGTCCGACATCCTCTTGTCGTCCGACAGGAAATCCTGTCGTCCGACAAATCGCCGTCGTTCGCAGGCTCGACCTGCGAATCCTCTCTGCCTCGTACCCAAATTTCCGGAGCCTGTCGTCCGACAGCTTGGGAGTGTCGTCCGACAGCTCGCCAAAAGCCTCCCCGAACTTCTCGGCACGTCCCGACTCCTATTTCGATGCTCTCTTCGTCGTCCCGGATCTTGGGTTGCATCATTCCCCTCCTCTTCAAGAGGATTTGTCCTCAAATCCACGTCGAGGCCAGGATCGAACACCACTCTCACGAACAAACTCGGGACTACATACTTTTGCAGCTCACACCCTCGTTGTAGTAGATATCTCGGAGTTCCTTCTTTAGGGAAGACTCCATGAAATTCCTGCAAAATAGAAAGAATAGAAGGGCATAGAAATGACATCATCACCAACACCGGCTGCCCCTCATTCACTGTTTGTTTCTCCTCAATGGCATCAGTTCCATTCAACCGCAGCAATTGATTCGGCTCAGGATGCTTCACCATGGGTAACCCCAATTGTCGAACCACGGTGGCACCAACTTCATTAGTGGGTAGAATGTTCTCCTCGGATTCCACCGAAACCTCCTCGATGTCGGACCCCACCGACTCCTCCTCGATGTCAGAATCCACCGAAACCTCCTCGATATCAGAATCCACCGAAACCGATGGTGTCGGTCCGTCGCACTCTACTACGGACTCCTCTGAAGCTGATTCTTCCTCGGAATACACCAAGACTGACTCTTCTTCGGACTTCACCACGGCTTTTGGTTCCAGTTTCTCGCCATCGTCAGCAGCCGCTAATTTCCCAGGCTTCAGTGCCGCTTGTATCTCCTCCCTCATCTGACGCCTAATATCTCTCCAACACTCGCCCCAACGATCAGCACTGGCCCTCCTCTCATCGTCCAAACGCTCAGCTCTGGCCCTCCTCTCTTCGTCCAAACGCTCAGCTCTGGACCTCCTCTCTTCACGACGCTCCCGACTAAGCTCACGTGCTCGATAATGGCCATTCTGAACTTCTCGGTATCCGCTGCCACCTCTTCGATTCCATGCATCATCACGATGAGCTCTCTCCTCTAAGGCGGTAAGTCGTGCATTCACTACCTTCATCTTCGATTTAATCATCCTTTCGAACCGGGCAGTCGCCTTCTCCATGATGAGCTTAGCTTCGATGTAATCCATGTCAGCTATCCTGCAAAAGTGTTAGAAACACAATAGAAAATTCCTCACCACTCTCGTGTATCACTCGATTTAGGAGTCAACGCTCGTGTTTCTCTCTAAAGGAATCGAACTTTCCCAATCTACCGGTCGAATTCAACTCCAACAAAATCAGGAATGCACAGGGGATATATTTGTTGAACGAAACGATGAACAACACGAGGACAATAATCGAGAACAATTTTTTTTTTAATAAAAATTACTGTTCATGAACAGTAATTTTCGAAAAAAAAATAATATATATATATATATTTTTTTTTAAAGGAAGAAGAAGAAGAAAATAAGAAGAAACGAAAAAGAACGAGGCTATGTATTCAGAAAAATAAAGAACCCAAACCTGGGCTCTGATACCAAATGATACGTACCTCGTCGGGGATAGAAAGATAGAAGAAATACGAAGAACGGAAAGATAGAAAGATACCGGCGGAAGTCCCAAAACCTCTGAACCTGAAGTCGTGAAATCAATTAAGGACGGAACCCTAACCCCCAACACGAAATCGATGCAGCAACTCGGGAATGATGAAGACACACAAACGAGATTTGACTGGCTCGCTGATTCGTCGGTTGAACTCTTTTGGTTGATTGGGTAGAATTCAAACCCAAGAGAGATTTTTAGTAAAACTCACGAAACATAGTTGTATTCATCAAAAATAATCTTTTTCTAAAATAATAAAAAACAAGGCCTTTATATAGGCAAACTAAAAACATGAAAGAAAAGGAAATAAAACATTAATTCACGCGGAACCCTAAAATCCGCCCACTTTCGTAACCTGTCGTCCGACAGGATATGATGTCGTCCGACATCCTCTTGTCGTCCGACAGGAAATCCTGTCGACCGACAAATCGCCGTCGTTCGCAGGCTCGACCTGCGAATCCTCTCTGCCTCGTACCCAAATTTCCGGAGCCTGTCGTCCGACAGCTTGGGAGTGTCGTTCGACAGCTCGCCAGAAGCCTCCCCGAACTTCTCGGCACGTCCCGACTCCTATTTCGATGCTCTCTTCGTCGTCCTGGATCTTGGGTTGCATCATAGTCGAGTCCCGAGTGGTAAAGCATGCGGTGATGTGAGTGTAATTCCACAACAATGCAGAGTTCGAACTTCGAGTGAGATAATTTTTCATTGATATATTTTTAAGTTTGTCTTGTGATGAGACCTCTTGGCTCTCTTCCACAGGTGTCTGCTACTCAAGCACCTCCCTCGATTTATATCTTACTCGATCGAAAGACCAACAATCTGGATGAGGAGGAGTTTCTCATCTCTCCTCCTCCTCCTTGTCAAAAATAAAATAAAATTACAATTATATAATCATGGCCCCCCTTCAAAATTAGGTTCCGAGCTGTCGCACTCTGGGCTTAGTTAGGTCGAGAGCTGGCCCTCCACGTTACATTTTAAATTAAAATTACATTTTAAATTCTAAGCGACGGAGATCGGCGAAAGAGAGCCTACATCTTTTTCGCCAATCTCCGTCGCTTAGAATTTTCTCACCTCCGAGTTAGATCCAATTGGTTGTGCTTGATGCCAAGTGTCACCATTGTCACTCTCGTCGGCGAGGAAGAAGCCACAGTCGAGCAAGCATTTCTCAATCACACTCTAGTTAATTGTCAGTCTTTTTGATAATTTATACATGTATGTTTTTTTCAAGTAGTATATCTGTATAGGTACTTAATTGCTCTTTTTCACAAACTAAAAATTATTATATAAAACATGAAAGTCAACATCAAATTATGGTCAAGGGTTGTTAGCTCAGTTGGTTGAGCACTCGAATCGAGGATCAAAGGTCCTAGGTTCGAACCGCAAGACATTGTAATTGATCTATACAAAAAAAACATCAAATTATGTAAAAAAATCCTCAAAATTAGGGAAAGGGCCAGAAATTCATATAAAATGTTATAAACTCAAGAGAAATTGAGAGAGAATAATAAATTAGACTAAGAGAGAACACGAGAGGATAAATTCAAGAGAAATTGAGAATAATAAATTAGACAAAGAGAGAATAAGAGAGGATAAACTCAAGAGAAATTGAGAGATAATAATAAATTAGACAAAGAGAGAACATGAGAGGAGAATAGAGGAGAATAGAATTGATGTTTCATTTTTATGGGGAGACCCCTTTATATAGGATACAAAGTAGGGTTTGCGTCATGTTCACCAAGAAAGGGTAAACTAGTCATTCACTAATTACAATATTTATAACACTCCCCCTTGAATGACTATTTACAGGAATGCCGCCTCGTTAAAACCTTGTCAGAAAAACACAGTGGGATAAAATCTCGACGACGGAAAAAGAGTACAACTTGCCCCCTGATTGTAATCACCGAAAATCTTTGACTTTGTGAAAGTAGTTATTGGTGATCAACTAGTCTCATTGAAACCTGTAACTAATAAAATTATATAGGAAAAACTTAGTTGTTCAGATATAAATTTTGGTCTTCAGGACTCAACCTTCGAATTATCGAGTTTCACATTCATTTGTATTATTGTATATTTTTCGTCCTTCTGGGACATGCCTTTACCAGACATCTATATTGACTAGAGCATTCGCAATTGCTATAACCGGCCGGTAACTCTTCTGGAGTATATTAGATGCGTCTAGTGTTCAATATACATTTCTTGACAAATGAACAATAATGTGAACTTCACAATTCACAATCATTTAAAAGATTATATTTTTATTTTAACTTCAGGTTTTTTCGTAAACAAACTCATATGGAAACATTTTGATGTCTTTAATTATTCCATTAATTATTATCGAGTAATGTACATGCCTCGTTAAAAATCTCGTTATAAAACCTTGTAGGAAAAAATACTCGAGGAAAAGAGTACATGACATTCACATTTATATTGTGGTGATTGTCTCGTTAAAAACTTTTAACTAAGAAAACCCTGTGGGAAAAACTCAGTAGAGGGAAAAAGAGTGCAATCACCGGTTTTTGCGACCTTGTCTTCAATATCATTTTGTCCATAATAACATATGTAATATGACACTATACGTGTTCTGATTTTCATTTCCTTTCATTTCAGGAATCTTAAAATTCATCCAGGGTTTTCATGTATGTATCTTTCTAATGACTTATTACATGGTTAAATCATACATTCGATGTATATTTATATTTATCGTTGCTGGAGCCACAAATATTAGGTAGCGGAACTTAATGTCATCCTTAAAAATATTTGATTAACATCGAGTTTATGCGAAAAACTCTTGAGCAACTAATCTCGCTTTTATATCTCACCACATCATTATTCGTTTTTCGTACGAACACCCACGTATATCATTCTGGGATAATATTTTGAAGTGTGTACTAGGGGTGTCAAAAGTTTGGTTAAACCGACCAAACCAAACCAAACCGACACTATTCGGTTAAACCAAATCGAACCAAACTAATTCAGTTTGGTTTTCGGTTTGGATTTTTTGAACTTTTCGGTTTTCGGTTTGGTTTGGTTTTTAACCGATACACCGATAAAAACCGAACTAAACTGAATAAGAAATAAATAAATAAATAATTATATATATACATCTATAATTATTTTTAAATAAAATAATATAATAATAATTTTTAATTTTTATATATATTTTATAATTTGAATTTAATTTTTATATTTAATTTTTTAAATAAAAGTAATAATAATTATTTTAAATTTATTTTTTTTTAATTTTTAAAAATTTTAATTAAAATTTGGTTAAAATCGAATTAAACCGAACCAAACCGAATTAATTCGGTTAAAACCGAATCAAACCATTTTTAAAACGGTTTGATTTTTTGTTTATAAAAATATAGCTTAAATGGTTCGGTTAATCGAATTTTCGATTCGGTTCAGTTTGATTAAATCGAATTAACACCCCTAGTGTGTACTATAAAGTCAAAATATATTTTTATTCAACAAGTCATGCTCAGCTTCAATTGCTCGTTTCTTAGTGCTGCCGGCACATTATTATTGATTTAACTTTTGAATCCAGTTTTTTTATAGCAACTCTTGATGCAAATATGTCGTTGACGATTTTTTATTTTTTCATGTTGATGACAATTCAATATATTAACCAAATTTTTAATCATTTCCCAATATATTTAATTTGGTTGTTTAACAATCCCACGATTTTCTATTATCATGTGCACTTGCTCTTTCAATGAAATTTCCATCTAACTCTCTTCAGGAGATTTCAAAAGTGACTTATTTTCCGCGAATTTATTTTATATCTTGAGATCGGTCTACTACGCTTCAGGCGTATATAAGAATCAATATTTGAGTTGATTTCATTGGTATTTGAACTCTTATAGTTCATTTTATCACAAATATATGTGATTTTGTCACACCTTCATTAATGTAAATGAATTTGACAAATTACTTGCTGAATATTGCAAGTCACTTATTTTCATGAATTTTGGGTTCAATTGATTGGTGCATGGATCTAGAATTGAAGATCGTTTTCATTCAATGAAATTTCTCGGCATTTATAACATTTATATTCTTACTTCGCCCTAATGCCGAGAAATGATCTTATGCAACTCAGCGTAATTGTTATAAACCGATCTTCTGGATCGTGGGCTCGAGATATTTAATATACCTTATTTTCTATTATGCCCGTTCATAAAAATATACTTTAGTGGTAATATGAATATAAGTTGTATATGTAAAATTAATTCGTTGATGAGAAATGTTTGATTCATTTCCACGCACTTAATAATAATCATCATATGCATCATCTTCATTTTTAAGTACGTTTGTAATACTCGTGGGGATAATTAGTAAAGCTCTTCCCAGATCTGTTGGGGAATATACGCTTCTTAGGCCGGTATATCCCCGTCGATCGTCAAAGGGTAGGTTCGATTTGATAAATAAAGCGGAATAAAAAAGGAAGACAAGAAATTACGTGGTTCGGCCAAGAATGCCTACTTCCACGGACACCACACCCAATATTATTCGATAATAATATTCCTGTGTACAGGACCGGATCTCGATAGATCTCTTTTCGACTCACTATTTCGTGCTCTAGGTTTTCTCTACATTCTACATAAAATAGGGGAGGAGGTCCTTTTATAGATAGGAGGTCACAACCCTAACTTAATCCCCAAGAAAACCGACTCAAACCCGCGGTCAAACAGCCGCCAGGAGACCAGGCGACCGCCTGCCCACGAAGCGCCCGCCCGCGACGAAGGAGCCTTCTATGAAGATGGGACCAAGCGACCGCTTGGTCCCCAAGCGCTCGCCCGCGACTGCTAGCAGGCGCTCGCCTGCCCCCCAGGCGCCCGCTTGGCGCCTGCTGCAGCTCTCCGTCTCGACTCGTCCCGTTTCCTCCGATTAGCTTGGTTCCACCTCTTCACATCTCCCCGATGCTTTAATCCGAACGAGGGTTGGACTCCCAACAATCACCCCCTCCAACCCGAGTGAGAAATTATTCCACCAACGCCCAAGTTGATTACCGGCATCTCAACACTACCGAAATATGAGTCTTCAAACAGTCCAACATGTCAACCCACCCCCTCAACGAGTGTCTCGTATCCAAGCTCCATGAATACGACCAATGAGGCATCCTTCAAATGCATTGATGCCTCCAACGCCCCCCATCGGGGCGTCACCCTTCAATAGCTAGCAAGATTAGGAGATGATGTCGTGCGCGCCTCGACCCTCATCTCAATCTTCCGAACTTCCCGCTGAACCTTCTTCCATTGCATCCCGATCACTCTTGCCCTGTTGGATCCGGCCCGCTCCTCATGCCCATGTGTTCGACAACGGTTGAAATCTCGTCCAGTCTTCATTGTATTACTCGACCCATGTCTGACACCAGTTCCTCGTGCCACCACACTACCCTCGAGCCTATACAAGCCGCCAACATTTCTTCCACACAGTACCTCCCGGTTATCCTTCAACACCTTAATTTTCCCGCACCCGGCCTCAAACTTGCACCCCCTCTCGTCTAGCCTCCCGAGAGCAAGCAAATTATTTCTTATGCTTGGCACGTGTTTACTCCTGCAACCGTGACGCTCCTTCCACCCGGCAACCGAAACTCGACGATCCCTTCCCCGGCTACCCGATTCCTTGAACCATTATCCATTTGAACCGTCTCTCTTTCACATGCCTTGTACTCAGAAAATTGGGCTCGATCATGGCATATATGAAATGCACTCCCCGAATCGAGAATCCAATCTTCCCTCCTAGCGTCGTTTGCCTCTAACACCGCCAACGTGTCGTGAATATACTCGTGTTGAACCGCTGCTGCGTTTTCTTGTTGGTCTTTCTTCAACTCACTCAAACAACAAATACTTGACACCAAACAATGAATCATATACATTTGGATGCTCTTTATTCTTCATTTTTTTTTTCATTTTTTTAGAGCACATTGACATTACATTACACATTGAAGCTACTAGCACACCCTTTTCTTTCACATTCATCACTTCACAAGGATTACAACTCATATGATCTTCAAAACAAAATCCTCCAAGATAGAAAGAATTTAAGGTGATGAATAAAATGGCTTGAATGTAGGCAAAAAGGGGCTACTAGAGTGTCCCTCGACGGGCTCGAGGTCGGAAAATATTTGGCTAAGTGGCTAATCCTAAACGATCATTTCAATCATATTCGAAATCAAGTAGGTTATGACAAAAAGTTTTGAAAATCAACTCGAGCAAGTTCTAGTTCTCTCTAGTTCATAGTGACACACAAGTTGTTGAAACAAAGAAACATGAGGTTCATGCTAGCACAACGAGTCAATCAAAAAGAATATCGCTCAAGAAGAAAGCTTAAACGACTCAAAATCTCGCAAGGTTCAATGGAAAGTGAATTAGCCACAACAAACAAGAGAATCATATTTCACCCAATGCTCATGGACACGAAACTAGGATCATTCACAAAAACAAATTCACCAAAACTCAAGCAATAGAGGTAAAACATTTAGGCATCCAATGAACAACACAAGACACAACCATAAAATCCGAAACACAAAAACACAAGGTGAATTCCAATAAACCTCCCCCACACTTGCGTCAAAAGGTAGATAGTAAATATCTTTCAACTCGGCCGCTAAAAAGATCGAGCTATACTTCCGGAGATAGAGCGTTTCGGCCAAAGGGACTCGATCCTCCAAATAAGAATGAGTGAATGATCGATCAAGGAAACAAAATAAGTCCAATAAGCCATTCCTACTCCTCTCCTCCACCCGAATCTCTAAAAATATCGAACTCAACTTTTGGAGAAACACCATCTCCTCCAAAGTCCATTCAACCTTCGTAGAAGCGCAACCGAGATCACCTACATCGTCATCATCAATATCCAACACATCCTCTCTACCTCGAGATAAACCAATGCCCACTCCCAAATCAACCAATCCCGAAATACGCCTACCAAAGCTCCAACCGTGACCTATCTTACACAAACCGAGGCCAAACAACAAAGATGGCGGGGGAGCTTGTCTCACACTCGGATTCTCGAGATCCAACGGGAGAAACACGTTCTCAAACTCGTCCTCCCCATCACTCGTGTCATATAGAGGAGAACTCCCGGGCTCAAAACCGATATCAATCATCAATGGATCGTCTTCTCGGTCGGCTCTAACATCATCATCCCCAAAAGGGGACTTCTCTTCCTCGATGCACATGTCGGGATCCAACTCCCACTCGTCCTCGACGGAGCACTCCTCAATGTAGTGTAATAGACCTTCAAGGAGCAAGTGACCAATCTCGACCTCGATAACATCCATCAATATGTCTATAGAAGGAGGAGGTGACATAGGAGACCGTGGTGGTGGCCGAAAGAAACGGGCGATAAATATGTCGAGGAGATTTTTCCAATTGCTCATTAAACTAGAAGGCAATGACATCACCCAATCTCGAGCTCCATCTCGCATGCAATATTTGAAGCACCATACTCTCAATTCATTCTTCTCAAAGCCGTCCAATGGAAAGGTCTCAACTTCAATGACAAAATCTTTGAGAAACAAAGAAACGTCCTCATTAGGCAACCCGGAGAATGACGGTAGTCGATCTAGATGATGCGGCAATAGCTTGTCGTCTTGGACCCTCGGAACACGACTTTTGCAAGAAGATTCGTAATTGTACCTCGATCGATTGGAATCCTCGATGTCACGTCGTGGAGGTAACACATGGTGAAGTCGTGGCCCTGAGAAATCGGCAATAGTAGGTCGAGAAGGATTCTTTGGTCTTTGATTCCGACGAGGTGGAGACTTTAAATCCCTATCGGTGGAAGAGTAATCTCGGTCTCGGTAGCGTTCGCGGTAATCATGATCCTTTCGGTGGCGTGGAGGTGAGTAATCTCGATCATCATAATAAGAAACACCGACATGCCGAGATCGGAGATATAATTCATGAGTTTGGCGGCTAGAACAATAACGTGGAGAAATCTCCCTCTCGGATGGACAATCGGAACAATAAACTTCATAAGCCCGGCAACCGTTGCGTCTAGCCATGATATCACTCCGGTCGTTGTAGTAGCGATGGAAGGATGAACGTCTTCAACCTTGCATACACAACACTAATGCACAAAATCACACGTACCGAGTGGAAAGCAAACGATAACACAAGCGGACGAAGAAAAAGTAAACAAGAAAAACAAGTGCAAGACAAACAACCAATCAACAAACACACAAAAGCCTAAATTGCTCCCCGGCAACGGCGCCATTTTGTTCACACAAAATTTTATATACCGAAAAACCTACGGAAGTAGATTCCCCGGGTCGATCTCTCGAGGAGCAATGCTATCGGCTTTGTGTGTCGTCTCAAGAGAATTTATCTTGCTCAAGAGAAAAGAATAAAATAACTAAAATAAACAAACAAGGGGGTTTTTGTGAAAGGTGAAAGCTAAGGAGTGAATTAAAACATAATGTAGCATGCAAAGACTAATAAATACTAAACTATTTAAAATGCAAATGATCAAGTATGTGGAACGTTAGGGAATGAGATCGTAGTAATTGGAATGAGTTCAATGCAATACACGAATAACAATGCTAAGTGGAACTACACTCACTCGTGATCAACGTCAACCATACCCAAAACCGAGATTTAAGTCTAAGTATCAAAACGAGATTATATAGGTTCACTTTACATGTAAAAACTCTCATAATCGGAAATCACAATTAATCGAGTTAGGCCATACGATACCACGATTAGGACGGCCATACGTAACCACGATTAGGCCGGGGATAATAGATTATGGTCTATAACGTATAAATCAAACAATAGAAGCATACCAAGAATGAGGGATTTGGTCCATCTCCTCAACAAGTCAAAATATCAATTATCCCCAAATTCATGTAATTACAAATCACCCAAACCTAATTACTCATCACCCAATCCCTAACATGCAATCTAACCAAACATATTAATCATATCAACACAAACATTCATCATCAAAATCATAAACAAGCAATGAAAAGGGAGATATTACCAAAGAGCTCCAAATCGAATATTGTTTACATCAATGTGTTCTTTGAACCAATCTAAACAACCTTCTTCAAATGCTTGAATACAAAATCACAATGGAAGATGGAGATAAAATTGAAACTAAAACTATATCTAAGAATATGAAAATATCTAAGAGAGAGAAAATGGGTGGAAAGGTGGGTGTTGGTGAGGATGGAGTGGATAATTGTGATTTTCCACCAACCTACTATTTATATTTTCCCACATGCCCATACAAAAAGACCAAAAAGCCCTTAAAAATCCCCAAACACAAGTCAAATTCGCTCATGAAGCTTGCTGGTACGTTCTGGAAGATATTTATCCTTGATCCTTTATCAGATCGTCGATCCGACCGTTGAAGTTGTAGTTGTAGAAGTTGGGAAGATGCTTTCCAAATTTCAGGCCGATCCAACGGTTGACGAAGCCGGAAATGCAATATTGGCACAGCTGCGCAGTGCAGTCAAACACTTAGCGCGGCGCGCCTGCGGTCTTCACTATCGGGGCGCGGCGCGCTTCAAACTCTCGACCTTCCGGAGCGCGGCGCGCTAGATTTGCAAAGGGATAGAGCGCGGCGCGCTGCATGTCCTCGACCTTCCATGGCGCGGCGTGCTAGATTTTGCAAAGGGAAGCAGCGTGGCGCGCTAATGGCTGGTTTTCCCTGCTCCGGTATGTGATCAATATCTCTTTCCTAGATCATCATTTTGCGATTTCCTCCAGTCATATTGTAGCCAATAAAGTGATCTACACGCCACCTAAATTTGGAGACGATCCAACGGTGTAATTAGTCGGGATGATGATTCTCTCAACGCTGCACAATACGAGTCTCTTCGGGCATTTCTTTCTCGTTTTATTTTTTGCTCGATTCTCGTCCAAATCTTACAAAACCACAACCATAACAACATATGCACAAAATCACATGAATAGGATTATAAAATCACAAAAACAACACAATAAATGTATACAAAACAAAGGAAAAATTCGCACAAAAATGTGCGAAACACCTTCCACTTTGGACAATCCTTTTTCACGTGACCCTCCTAGTCGCAATAATAGCATATGACCTTCTTCCTCGGTCTCTCCCGATTTCCACCACCATTCCTCCGGTTCCCGCTGTGACCACCACCGGTGTAAAATGCTTTCTCACCCTCTGGCTCACTTTCAACCTCCTTCTTCCTCGCCTCCTCATTGAATAGGGCATCCGTGACCATCGTCATGGTCATCTTCCCCTCCGGCGCGGAATTACTTAGGGAAACCACCAGAGTCTCCCAACTGTCGGGCAGGGAGCTAAGCAAAAGCAATGCCTGAATCTTGTCATCTAGATTCAAGCCCACCGCGGTCATTTGGTTCACAACATCCTGGAACTCGCTCACATGGTCGGCCACCGGAACACCATGCCTTAGCTTAAGGTGTTTTGGGTCGTTTTTGTTGGAAAGAATGAAGTACGGGGTGGATACGAGGGTTTCGCAACGACTACCAAACCAAGTAAATTTTTATGTAGAAAGGGCTGAAATTTCTAGACCGGGGAGGAAAAGGATAAGAATCCGAGCTCAAGAAGATAATGTCTTTTATTTCGATAATACTTTTATTCAGTATATTTCGCCGCCCTTACAATGAGACGGGGAGGCCGGCTTTTATAGGCGAGAGCACATGCTCATGTAGAGCCCCGACATCACGACACGTTAAGTCTACTCTAGGATCATTAAATGCCGGGGCACGTTTCCGAGCTGGGTTTAAGCGGGGTTCGGGGCCTGAATTCGGTTGGACTTGTGCGACTTCCGTTCGGAGACTTCGGCGGAGGTGCTTCCCAGTTTCCCCTTTTGGATCAGCCATGAGAGGGCGATGCTCTTTCCTCGGCCCGGGGTGACGCTTCGAGCGCGTTGCATGAGCCCGGACCCGGGGTCCGGTTGGGACTCGTCGCGGGGCGCGCCACGTTTTCTGGCTCGGGACGTCGCTCCCCAGTTGTCGGGTCGTGAGGATCAGCGCAGCTCCCCCCCCTCTGTCGGTTTCCCAGGGTTACGTTCTTGCATGGCTCGCATAGGCTCGGACCCGGGGTTCGGCCTAAACCTCCTTCGTCGGTTTCAGGCGCCGCGGGCGAGCCTGCCTTCCACGTGTACAAATTGATTTTTTATCCCCCAACTGTTTTGGGTCGTTTTTGTCGGGTATATTATATTATTATTTGAGCTGGGTAGGGTTTGGAGACGACGCAAAAACACGTATATTTATAAGTAGAAAGGGAGCTGAAATGAAATCACACCGAGACTAGGCTTGAATGCCCGAGATCATATCTCTCTTTATTTATTGGTATTACACTGGGTTTAATAGTAGGTCCGACCCCCTTTACTTCGTCCCAGATCCTCCCTATTTATAGGGAAATTGAGGATAAACTATCTGTCCATTATCGACACGTAGCAACGCATGCATAAAGATAGAAACGTTTCCTATTTGTGCTCTTCTACCCTGTGTAGGCTTTATCTGCGTGTTGCCCGGGGTACGGTCTCGGAGCCCGGGGCCCAACATCCTAATCTTTGTGCACGGCGGGTTGCCGGCACACGTGCATGGTGCTCGTCTCGGACTCCCGTCGTCCCGCATATATAGTCTTCGTCGCCCGTGGCGGGTGCTCGGGCGCGATCATGGGTCTCGGTGCCCCATCGTCCCGCATGTAAGCTCGGGCGCAGTCCTGGGTCTCGAAGCCCCGTCGTCCCGCATGTAAGTTCGGGCACGGTCCTGGGCCTCGGTGCCCCGTCGCCCCGTGTATATGGTTGGCGTCGCCTGTGCCGATGCCCGTGGAGAGGTCCGGGGTACGGTCCCGGGATATGGTCCCGGGTCCCGTTATTCTACGTGTCTGGCCCCGGGTCTGGTAGAAGTCTTCTACGGATAGTCTCTTCCGGTGCGGGCTGCACCTGTGCTCCGTGAAGGGTGGCCATTTTGCTCGACCCGACTCCTCGCAGAAGTGAGCTGGTAAGTGGGCCCATGAAACGTGTTTGTGGGAGATTTTTATGGCTCATTACTGGCCCCCAGAGAAGTCCGTGGAGGAACTCCGCTGATTTCTCTGTAGGTTGAGTTGACTCTGGTCTTTGGTTCATGGACTCCGCTAGTGTCGCCTTTTGTTGACGATCGTGTCAGCAACTCGGGGGTGCGTGTCTCGCGGTTGATCGTTGTCGGCTCGCTACGGCTCACACAAACAACAGCTTTTTCGCTCCGGCCAGGTACAACTCCTCGTCCTCTCGACAGCGGGCTGCAACTCATCCACACGACTGAGGTATTGACAGTGTGGCAGAGGTGGTAGCGGTGTTGCAGCGGTGGCGGCAAGGCCTGAGTCGTGCGGATGGTTAGGGCTAGTACGGGAAGCATCGGCTTGTCGCGGTAGCTGGGCGTTCATGGCTCGATCGACTGTGGCTCGGTCGAGCTTCATTTCGTCTCGGTCTTCGTTTGGCGTATACCTGGCTATAATATATATATATATTGTATATATATACATGGGTGAAGTCTAGAGTTTAAAATAATTTATTTATTTTGTTTGGATCTCTCACTGATCCTCGGCTCCCGGTTCCCGGCTCTGAGTATAATTCTCACAGAGTCATTTTGTTTTATTATTATTTTTTTCTCCCGAGACCCGGATTAAACCTTTCATATCAAATACTATTTTTTTATTTCCCGAGTCCCGGGTGCAGCAACTCACACAAACATACTCATGTGTCTCCAACACTTTTTTTACTAACATTAATATAGTATATATATACTATTTACGCATTAATATAGTATTATCTCAATATATTAAACATGTATATCATACATTTTATTTTCTTTTCTTTCCCGGGCCCCGGGTAAAACATTTACCAAAAAATACAGTTTTTCATTTTCTGGCCTCGGTTCCAAACCTCTTTCATTTACATGGAGTAAATATAACATATGTATATATATACACGTTTTTAAAAAAGAGTATTAATTATTTTGTTTTTGTTTCTTTTCCCGTCTCGGCCCCGACACCGAGTCCCGGGTAATATTTTTCTTTTGCCGGCTCCGAGTTCCGGCCCAGGACTCCGGGGTAAGATTTTTTCCTTTTTAGCCGGTTACATTACGTATACAAATATATGTAATTTATATATATACATGTATATATATGTGTATATATATTATAAAAATATATATGTAAATATTGTTGTTACCGGTATGCGTGGTCCGGGATCCGGGTTTGCTGAGCTCTGAGTACGTTTCCACATACGGAGTCGCATGTCATTGTCGTTTGTCTCGAGGTGCTTACGTTGAACCGGGGTGAATACCATTGGTGAGGCCTGCTTGTTTAGGTCGCTCGCCGGCTAAAACGAAGTGGGTTGTGATCTGCGAGACCGGGCGCGGGCTCCTCTCGGAACCACAATAGCCTACAAATCATGCGACGTGATCCTTAAATATGCGAGACCGGGCTCGGGCCCCCGTCGGGGACCGCGGAAACCTACAGGTCGTCCATTACGGCAAGACCAGGCCCGGGATCCTTTCGGAGCCGCGATAGCCTACAAGTCTTTCAACTTGATCTTTTAAATATGCGAGACCGGGCTCGGGCCCCGTCGGGGACCGCGGAAACCTACAGGTCATGCAACTTGATCTTTTAAATATGCGAGACCGGGCTCGGGCCCCCGTCGGGGACCGCGGAAACCTACAGGTCGTTCATTACGGCGAGACTGGGCCCGGGATCCTTTCGGAGCCGCGACAGCCTACAAGTCTTTCATTACGGCGTGATCGGGCCCGAGATCCTTTCGGAGCCGCGACAGCCTACAAGTCATGCAACTTGATCTTTTAAATATGCGAGACCGAGCGCGGGCCCCTTTCGGGACCACGAAAGCCTTCGGGTCGTGTCCCTGCGCTTACCCAGTTTTATCGGCGTTGAGTCTCGGGGGACTGCAAAATTAAATTCAACGTAGCACAAATATAACAAAATATTGATTAGTTTATTAATTGGTCTCCCTCAGCCGTGCGCAGTGTGCCGGTAGGGGCTAGAGATTTTATTATAGTGGTCCCGGGATGGCCGAAGCTATCTGTCCCGGCCCCCGAGATGGGTGACTAGGTCCCGTAGCCTTCCTTGTTCTGGGCATGCGGGGAAGGTTCATCATCTCTCATTAGGCGTTGGTAACGACATTGAGCCCCGGCTTTGACTTCGTAATCTTCGTAGTTTTGGGGACAACTCAACATAAGGTGTTTGAACAGTTCAGAGTCTCTTCTGAGGCCGGACATCGCGATGTGCAGTTTTAATGAATCGTTGACCTCTTCACCCTCGAGCAAAATATACCCAACTCGGTCCACGTAGGCCTCGTCTGATTCTCCGATCTTTTGTCCGATGCCAATCAACCTTTGGCTTTGCTTCAGCTGGTTGATCTTGGACGCAAAGTGTGCTAGGAAATGGTGTACAAGCTCATCAAAATTATGTATGGAATGTGCTGATAAACATGTGTACCACTTAAATGACAGGTCCCCCAACGTGAGCGGGAAAAGGCGGCAACGTGTGGCGTCGGTGGCTCCTCTAGCTGACATGTGCGTTCGGAATCGGCTCAGGTGAGTATCCGGGTCCGTCTTCCCATCGTAGAGAGAGGTTTGGAGTGGGTGGACCTCATCCTGCAAAGGTGCATCTACTATCTCAGGAGCCAAAGGCTCTTTAAGGAAATTAGGATTTGTGTGCAGGACATGGGTCCCGGCTAGACTTTGCTCCATCCCCGTGACTCTATTGTATAAGTCCGAGAGACGGGGATCGGGCCCCATGGTCGGTCGGTCTGAGAGACGGGGTTCGGGCCCCGGGACCAGTGTGTTTGGGAGAATGGGACCGGGCCCCGGGGATTGCGGGTTTGCCTCCGAAGTTCGACGTTGCGCACTCGGTCGTGCTTGAATGTTGTATGAGTCCGCGAGACCGGGACCGGGCTACGGGAAAAGTGGGTCGGCATCCGGGGTCCGGTATTGCGCCTTCGGTCGCGCGGACCTGCTACCTGCGTGATTAAGCGGTGTGGTTAACACGTACCTGCGATGTTGTAGTTCAACCGCACCCTCGGTTTTCTTCGGGGTACCCTGTATACCAAAGGTACCCGGGTCCGAAGTACCTCGCCTTGTACGCGCTAAGCGTTGTCGACGATTGGGACGTGGCCGACGAATCACTCGTGCCACCAAGGCCTCGTCCCTTCGGTTCTCGGTTGTAAGGTACCCCGTTCGGCCTTCTTCTCGAACATCTTCCTTCATCTTCGGTGTATCTTGCTCTAGATCTGAGACCGGGACGGCGTCTTCATCTTCTCCGGCCAACATCTCTCCCCGCTCAAGCTTCCGTCTCTCGGGAAACGGTGAGGGTTCTGACGCCGTGGCTCGTCCTTCTTCACTGCTCCACATCTCGTAGCCGGATCTCGGATGGTCAGATTTCTCAGCTCCCTACCTGGCGCGCCAAATGTTTTGGGTCGTTTTTGTCGGGTATATTATATTATTATTTGAGCTGGGTAGGGTTTGGAGACGACGCAAAAACACGTATATTTATAAGTAGAAAGGGAGCTGAAATGAAATCACACCGAGACTAGGCTTGAATGCCCGAGATCATATCTCTCTTTATTTATTGGTATTACACTGGGTTTAATAGTAGGTCCGGCCCCCTTTACTTCTTCCCAGATCCTCCCTATTTATAGGGAAATTGAGGATAAACCATCTGTCCATTATCGACACGTAGCAACGCATGCATAAAGATAGAAACGTTTCCTATTTGTGCTCTTCTACCCTGTGTAGGCTTTATCTGCGTGTTGCCCGGGGTACGGTCTCGGAGCCCGGGGCCCAACATCCTAATCTTTGTGCACGGCGGGTTGCCGGCACACGTGCATGGTGCTCGTCTCGGACTCCCGTCGTCCCGCATATATAGTCTTCGTCGCCCGTGGCGGGTGCTCGGGCGCGATCATGGGTCTCGGTGCCCCGTCGTCCCGCATGTAAGCTCGGGCGCAGTCCTGGGTCTCGAAGCCCCGTCGTCCCGCATGTAAGTTCGGGCACGGTCCTGGGCCTCGGTGCCCCGTCGCCCCGTGTATATGGTTGGCGTCGCCTGCGCCGATGCCCGTGGAGAGGTCCGGGGTACGGTCCCGGGATATGGTCCCGGGTCCCGTTATTCTACGTGTCTGGCCCCGGGTCTGGTAGAAGTCTTCTACGGATAGTCTCTTCCGGTGCGGGCTGCACCTGTGCTCCGTGAAGGGTGGCCATTTTGCTCGACCCGACTCCTCGCAGAAGTGAGCTGGTAAGTGGGCCCATGAAACGTGTTTGTGGGAGATTTTTATGGCTCAACACCAACATTGGCCCCCGGAAACATCGTCGGAAAGTACGAGATCCGGGGAGGTTTCCGCTCGTTGGGCCGGCGACGCACCACTTCTATTGCTGATTGGGCTGATTCCCTGCCGGTCGGTCCTTCTTTAAATGAGGTAGTTGGTGGCTGGGTGACCTGTTCGCCTCACAATTTTCCTCGAGGGGCTCGTCTTGATCTGGGTGCCTTCCGTCCTGCGGCTCTCTGAAAGGCTTAATTAGCTAATAAATGCTGTGCTCTTGGAGTGGTGCTTTCAGGAGGTGGCGTTGGAGAGTGGGATTGACCGTCTGGTTCTTCTGGGCTATAAATCGGATTCGAGGCCGCTGCTCGCCTTATCTCGCTTCCTTTATGTCTAACCATCCTCAGCGATCCGCTCACTCCGCAGTGGGACCTATCATCCAAGTTCGCGAGCATGAGCCGGGTGATGAGTCGCGGGTGGAGACGGCGGATTCCGGGGCGCGACGCTACGTGGTATCCCGTAAGTTCAATCCGCGTTACCACCGCGAGGTTCTCCTGATGCCGTCGCCCTTCGCGCAGATGTACAAACATGTGTGGCCCGCCCTGCTCGCTGTCAGCGACTCCTCCGTCTGTCTCTAGGTTTTTGACTTGATCCCCGGTGGCAATCGCCTGGGTATCGGCGGCATTGGCTGGGCCGTGTTCGTGAAGCACATGCAGCTTCAAGATGGATGGCGGGTGGAGCTTCGGTGGTCGGAGATGGAGGATATCAACGTCGCCGTTACTCGAGAGGACGGGTCTTTGGTTCCTGTCCCGCCGACCTTGTTTTGACTCGGCGGTCGGGGTAGCTCTCTCTCCCGCGTCGTGCTTCGGCGGCTTTTGAAAAGGGTTTTGTAATTTTGTGTGCTTGTATCTCGGGCCCCGGGACCCGGACACCGCGTCGCGGTGCGAATACCCTGAAATAATTTTTAAATAAAAGATGGAAAATTGGTAATCGAAAAATAGGTTCCCTGACGTCGGTTCGGAATCCGGTCCAAACCCATTCGGGGCCATCGCCCGGCGCGGTTTGGTTCCTTGGGATTCGGACAGTCGCGGCGGTTCCCCAGGCTAATGATGACGCCTTTTCGGTGTGTCACGTCTGCTGGGAACCTTTTTAAAATCCGATCCTAATCAAATCATTCCTCCGACTCCGAAATCCTCTACCCCTTTTCCGGTCATCTTCTCCGGCGAGAAAAAAGAAAAACTCTCCCCAGAAAAATTTGAAACCATGGTGAGCTCCTCCGTGGGAAGCAACGACTTCAACCCGCCGGAGATAGTCTATATCTCCTCCGACGAGGAGCTCGAGGCGGCGCCGGAGCCGCATCCAGAGGCGCCGGAAATATTCGACGTCTCCTCTGACTCGGATCCGGATGCCGGCGACAGCCATCTGTCCGTCCCCCCTTCTCTCGACGTCGCTCGCTTTTGGTACTCCCGGACCTTCGCGGGGTCCTTACGCCGCCCGGGGGCGAGACTACCGCCGCCTCTGACCGTCCCCTTCCGGGGTTTGGAGAAACAGAGCATAGTTCTCCGAGATGAGCTGGGTCAAAATTGGCCAATGCACCTGGTGCGCCGCGGGGATCACCTCCGTCTATCAGGAAAAGGATGGAGGACTTTCTGCCGCCACGTGGGCATAGGCCAAGGGTGGCGCGTGCGAGTTCAGTGGGATCGGGAGGTGTCATCAAAAGTCTTCGTGGTCGACGGAGAGGGTGTGGCCCGGTCGCGGCTTAGATAGCCTCCTCTCTGGGGGATAGGTTTAGCTAGGGTTTTCTCTGTATCCCACTGTATTTTTGTGATGATGTAATGTCGACCCGTTGAGGTCCCCTCCGTTTTTGTAAAGAATTAATTTTAAGTATATCTATCATTTTGTCCAATCAGCAACCTTTCTTGCTTCGATCGTTTTTTGCTTGTCTTCATCTTCGCGGAATCGAAACTCAAATTTTTGCGAAGGATCTTCCCGGGTGTCATGACCCAATCAGGCTTGCCCCGGGGTTGATACCCAATACTTCAAGGCCCCGGACCCCGGGCGTTGATGGGCGTTAGAGCCTCGGGTGATCCTTCGTTGCGAGTCCGGGCCTCGGGCCTATGTCGTAGGGTTGCAGGGGCGAGCAATCTAGTGGGCAATCATTGGGATTTTGTTGGGCCCACTCACGCCCAATGGGCCTCGCTGGGCTGCGTGGAAAAGACAAATACTCGAGTGCGTTTATGGGTAACCGCTCCCTGCCCCTTCAAATCTTGCGTGCGTATCTTGTCTAAAAAACTGCCGTGTTTGTTGCCCACTTCCTTACGTGCTCCGGTGATTTGCAAACCCTAAAATTGCAGACGCACAGGTAATCGATCCCTTCTACTTTTATTTTCTTTCTCGCCCAATTTTTGCTGCTTCTGTTCTGAGACGATGTCGAGCCCGCAGGATGAAGTCATGGCCGAGGCGGAAGGATCCTTCGCGAGTTCGGGCGGTGGTACCGCACTGAGTGATTCCTCGTCCAGTTCCGGCGAAGATAATGATATTCACCTACTTCACGCCCAATTTCTCCGTCTGATGGATGAGACGTTTCCGCCGCTCGCCGCCCTTGATTACCCGAGCTACTATCGGACCCACCGCTACGTGGCCGCCGTTCGCGACCTATTCACCCCGCCTGTCGAATGCCATACCCCCAAATGGGGCGATCATGGCAAACCTAGCGTGATCACCGCTGAGATGATCGAGCGGAAGAGAGTTGTATGGCGGGTGCCGGTGGACGTGCACCTTCATGCTCCGGCCCCCGGGGAGTCTCCGTGTTGTCCGCCTCCCGGGATGGTGGCCGTGGGGACGGATGCCCTGGATCTTGGGTTGCGCTTCCCACTTCACCCCTCCGTGAGCGCGGCGTTGCGGTTCTGGCGGGTGGCCCCGCACCAGATCCACCCCAACGGATGGGCCCAAATCATAGCCTTCCTATCCCTGTTGGGTAGCTCCGGATTGATTCGGGTCTTGACTGACGCCGAGATCCGTCGTTCGTTCGGGATTTCGAGCACTGGAGGGCTGAAAGGGCGTTTCACTGTGAGGGGTCGCGATGGCATCCCCACCGTCGGGGTGAAGTCATCGAAGGTTGACATTCCCTGGCCGAGGTGGCTCTATGTCTCTGGGGCCTGGCGGACCCTGACGTCGGCGGGGGAGATCGATATCCCCACGAAATATTCTGAAAAAATCCCGAGTGAGTCGCGTTTGTTCTTAAATATCGTTCCCCCTTGCTGATTCTTGACCTCTTCTACTTTGTGATTAGGTGTTAACACCCGGAGAGAAGGCCCTCTGAACTGGGACTACCAGGTCGCCCTGAAGATCGCCGAAGCTTACACCTCGTCCGAACGCCAGGCCACCGTCCTTTGCCGAGAAGATCTGCTGCTGAACGCGCGCCTCATTTGCCCGCCGCGACATCTCCACAATCCATATCCAAGTAATGAGGCGAGACCTTAGCTTAATCTCTCTCTCAGATGTCTTTCTTGATTTCATGATCTATAAATGCGCTCTGATTGCAGCTCCTCGTACATTTATCTTCGAGGACCGTCCCTGCTCGAAGATGTCTGGGTTCCGTGGGATCACGGATCGCAAGGGGTCGGATTTTCCGATCCCCGCATCGCGGAGTCGATCGGTCGGGTCGGCCGGTCCTTCGACCTCTGCGGCTCCGCCGCGCTCGGGGTCCATCCCGATCGATATGCCCCGGATCTCGCCGGCCGTCTCCACTGAGGTGGTCGACCTGGACGCGCCCAGGCGTGCGGCGGCGGATGGCCCCCCGTTGTCCCGCGCTAGTGACAAGGATGTGATCGACCTGACCTCGGACTCCGCACCCCGGACCTCGGAGCCATTAGCGGTTCCCCCGGTCTCCTCTCCTTCGCGGGTGAGGATGGAGGCAGTGGACTGTCCTCCCTTGTTTGCCGCGGTCCAGGCCATCCCTCTCTGTACGGTGGAGGGCTCGGTCGCAGGTGAGTCGCGGAAACGCAAAGCTGTTGAGGACCCGGAGGCCCCGGACCTTGGCTCCGGACGACCGCCGATGGCTGCGCCTGAAGGCTCTGGACTTCCGCCGGCCGTGATGGGATGCTCGCCGTATTACGGTGTTGACCCGAGCCGCCAGCAGAGGTAAGATTGAAACTGAATCCCTTCTTTGGTGGTCTCGTAAAGTTCGATCTCTAGATCGCGATTTAGGACACTTCTCTAGGTTACGTCTGTTTTCAAACATCTCACCCCAACCTTGTCCTTCCCTTGAATGCAGGATCCTGGACGCCACTCCGAACATGCCCCCCGTAATCCGGGATTATCTGGCCAGCTATGGCCCCGCGCTCCCGGTGGTTACTCCCGGGACCCCGGTCGGCGCGACTCTGAGCACCCTCGGCCGGTCCTGGACCCACGAACTGCAAGGCATGGTTGGCCGTCGGGATCATACGTTCATGTTGGCCACGATGCTGATTAGCCAGGCCGCCGTCGTCAGCGCCGCAGGGTTCGAGTGGTCGGAGAACCAGGCCCGTCAGATCGAGCAACTCACCGCATCGGTGGAACAGTGGAAAGCGTCCGCCCAGGCGAAGGACAGGCAGGTCGGGGAAATGGCTAAGCTGAACGAGGAGGTGATTGCCCAGAGCGACCACCTCATGTCGGAGGTTAAAGATTACACTGCTGCCCTGGCCGCGGCCTCGAAGGACAGGGACATGTGGCGCGAGTTGGCCGAGTACCGGGGTGACAAGCTGGAGATAGCGGGCGCGGAGGCCACTGCCCTCAAGTCACGAGCCGCGGTTCTGTCGCAGCAGATCATTGAGGCGAATGGGGAGGTGGCGAGACTCACCGAGTCCTTTGAGGCCCGGGTTGCGGAGGCCGCTGCTCTAAAGGTCCAACTAGAGGAAGCCCGGGCTCGGATCGCCGTCCTTGAAGATGAGTTATCTAGCCCGTGGACCGACCACCGTGTGCTCAATGATCATTTTTACTCGAGCGGTCTGGCCGACGCCGTCCGGTATGCTTACTCGAAAAACGATGTGGCGGCTCGGGATCGCGTGTTGGAGTACTGGAAGAAGTATATGAGCACCAGAGTCCTCGATCCTCGGCTTCACCAGGAGTACCTAGACCTCGAGGAGGATTTCCATATCGACATGAAGTGGTGGCCGAGTTACGACCGCCTTGTCCATCCCAAGAAACCGCTGATCAGGCTTCCCGCGCCGGCACAAGGAGAAGAGGTGGAGATCGAGCCCGAGGCGGGAGATGCTACTTCCATCGTTGGTGCGGCGGATGGCTCCCCGAGGCCCGAGGATGGGCTGTCTCCTCGTCAGGTGGCAGTCATGGAGGACGTCGTTGCCGGTTTCCCTGAGCAGAGCATTGATGCTTTCTACGAGGGTTTCGAAGCTGACCAGTCCGTGCAGCCTGCTGAAGAAGGTGCTGAAGCCGACGCCGATGCCCTGATGGAGGAAACCCCTGACGCTGATCCGGAGTTAGCGGCGAAGTCCCCGAGGTCGTAGGTGGTGGTTGTTCTTGGAGTTCGGCCCTGATTGTCTCATGAATTCTGATTCTCTTTTGTTTCGTTCTGATAAGGGCCTCGGCCTGAAAACAATTTCTTGTTTTGATTCGATTTTTGTTGGGGCAGTAGCCCGGATATTTCTTGATTTGTGGGGGTGACCCCTGGTATGTTTAATCATGTTTTTACTTCTTCATGACTAATATATATTCTTCGCGTGATACGCATTGTGCCTTAGGGCTTTGCTCTAGTCCTGGATTTGCAGGGTTTTTAGCTTGGTTTCTCCGAGCCGCGGGCTCCGGGTGTTGGGTTGTCCCGGGTACCGGGGCCCTGTTTGTAGTGTTCATATTGAATTTTGCCTGTTGATGTGATTTTCTTATTTTTTCCGAAGTTCGGTTTTGGCCAAAGATTTTTGGTTCTTTTTGTACCCGTACCTCCACGACCCGGGGCTCGGTAGAGTCCTTGTGGGTTTGGGGATTGATGGTTTTGATGGGGTTTTTGTGGCTTTTGATAGCTTTTATTTTTTCCCCTCGTGCTCGCAACTTGGGACATGGTAAATGACTTTCTTACTCTAGAGTCGCCTAAGTTGGAGACTGAATGGGTTCGTGGCTTTTTGGGCTTTTGTGGATGAGTCCACAAATTATTCTCGTATTGTCCCCGCAGCCCGCGTCCCGGGATTGTGTTATTTTAATCTCCGCTCTTCGGGTCTTAAGTGGGTTAGGCCTTATTCTCGACTAAACGACAATACTCAAATCATAGGGAATTGTTTCAAATTCTCCGACACTCGTGGGTGCTCGTTTTATTTTTGCTATCTTAGAGCATATACATATAGCCTTCGTTCATCGGCTTCGTGGGGGCTCGGGCCTGCTCCGGTCCTCGTCCCTCTAGTGGTAGAACTTTTTTAGATGCAATGCGTTCCATCGGTATTGGTCTGGCGTCCCGTCCATTAATTCTAGTGCATACGCCCCGTTCTCCAGGCAAGTCGTTACTCGGAAAGGTCCTTCCCATGTCGGCCCGAGGGCCCCGGGGTGGGTTCCTAGTAATTTTTTCAACACCAACTCCCCGGGGCTGAATTCTCGGGTCCTCACCTTTGTATTGTACAGCTTGGCAATTCGTTGTTTGTTCATCGCGTTGAGGGAGTCAGAACTCAACCTCCTCTCCTCAAGGAGGTCTAACTCGAGACGTAGTACCGCCTCATTCTCCGGGGTGACGTCCTGGGCGGTACGGTGCGAGCGGACTATCACCTCCGCCGGGATCACGGCCTCCGTACCAAACGCGAGAGCGTATGGTGTCTCTCCGGTTGCATTCTTCACCGTGGTGCGATATGACCACAGCACCTCGGGTAGCTCCTCGGCCCACCTTCCTTTTCGTAGCTCTAGTTTCGCCTTGATGGTGTGCTTCAAGATTTTATTCACCGCCTCGACCTGCCCATTGGATTGCGGGTGGTACTGTTGGGATATGTCCTTCGATCCTACGTGTGCAATCGATAAAGTCATAAGGTCGTCTATGGATGTTAAATGATTAGTCGATAATATTAATTGTTGGGAATAATATAATATTGATCGATAATCAAACCTACAGGGTCACACACGGACTCGATATTGATATACGTTGCTTGATAATAATATTGATTTAGAATCAATATTTACGTGGATTTTTCACATGCATGGGATGCATGGCTTGCATGGAATGCATGTCACATAGTGTGACATGGCATGCCACACAAGCCAATGGGACCACATATCATGATTTGGCATGATTATGTGGAGGTGACCTTTGAACTTCACCATAACACCCCATTATGTGTGGTTATGACACACACATTATGGTGGAGGTTACATGTGAAGTAAAAGAGGTATAATCAGCCACGAAATTCACACCAAAAGGAGAGAATAGAGAGTGTTCTTGGAGAACCACTTCAAGCAAGCAAGGTATTCATCATCCAGGTTCGTGTGCAACACGTAGATGCCGGGCCATTTGTGCAGCTTAAACATCCGGACGATCCAAAGGCGTGACGAGGTCATTCACAAGGAGAGCATCTAATGGCTGATCCATTAAGGTGGTTCAATCGACTCAACACCACCTTAATCAACATCAACGAGGCACGCTACACCGGTTGTAAGTGTTCTCGTTAATCCTTATATATACATATATATTGGATGTATATATATATATATATATATATATATATATATATATATATATATATATATATATATATATATATATATATATATATATATATATATATATATATAAATATGTGTCTAAACATATATATGTGTGCACTAGATCTTGTTGTTCGTGTTTACTCTTTTTACACGCTTCCGCACACACGAACGAGGAAATCATGCGATTGGATCGGCATCGAAAACCTTCAATTGGTATTAGAGCCTAGGGCTCGTGCACACTTTTGTGTTGGACACAATATGTTTAAATCAACATAATTGGCTTAATTGTGATTATGTGATTATGTGTTTAGATATAAGGCCGGCCACCGTTAGTGGTCGGGTGAATGAAATTGTCGTTTTTTACGTACGATTGGCCATAGTTTTGGAGGGCTGCGTCCCTTGGAATATTTTGTAATAGATAGGTTTTTTCTATTAAAAAATGTATTGTTCAATGTGTAAGCAATGGATTGAATCCATGGATCGACGTTGGATATTGGCTCTCCGGCAAAAACGAGAAGAAACGAAGCAAAACGAAGCGAAACGGGCGAAATCCGGGCTGCTGGAGCAAAACGGCGGGCGCCGTTTGTGCTCCGGCGGGCGCCGTTTTGGAAACGGCGACCGCCGAAAGGCTCTTTTCAGGTCAGCCCCGATTCTGTACCCTTTTGGCGGGCGCCGTTTTGGAAACGGCGACCGCCGGTGGTGTTCGGCGACCGCCGTTTGTGAAACGGCGGGCGCCGTTCGTGGTTTTTGGGGTACGGACTAAGGTTGACCTAAATCGGCGGGCGCGGAACTGAAACAGCGTGCACGAACCAGTCCAGAAGATGTTCAAGGCCTATTTTGTTGCTTTTAATCTTTTCATTTGAGAGTTGTGAGGTTCTAGGGGCCTTTCGAATACGTATTTACATGCTTTGCTAGTTCTAGGTTGATTATGTTATAAATGTCCAACAAACGTACATACAAACCTTAACATGCATGTCCCGTAAAATAATGAGTATAATGTCTTGTCCAAAACATCACACTCATGAAGCCCTCGATCATAAGTTGGTAGGTCCGCCTCAGCGGGGTACTACTTGTTATCTTGGGATAAGTGGGAGTAAAGGTTAGACCTTTACACGTGAGTTTGGTTTTCTCATCGATAGATCCACTGCAGGCGTGGCTATCGAGACATGAGATGAGAATGGGATTCTCATCGACCGAGAGTGATATTAGATATCATTGACATGGGTATGTCTACCTATCTTGAAATACTTAAGTGCGGACTCAGTCGGCTTAAAGATTTGCAAGATGAGGATCTCGGGATCGTTTTGTTCTAAGGGACAATGATATTGGATATCAATTGAACAAAATGAAATAAATAAGTTCAATTGTTAGACAACCTTATTTGTTTACCGCTTTGTGGATGTTTACATACTTTAGTTATCTTTCTTTTATAGTTTATCATGTCAAATATCAACTCAATTCAAGTTTGGTTCAATTCTTGATTATGAAAAATTGAACAAATTTTCTTGATTCACAACGTAATTTGAGGATGGTCCTCAAACACGAAGACAAGGAAAATGTTTCAGATAACCACATCCTAAGATATCATTGAACAACTCAATAGCATGTTCGGGGAATATGCTAAGATTGAGCAGTTCTGAATGACCGAGGTCATCGCTTCAGCTAGGCTGAATAAGAAAAATCTATAAGGACCACATGTACAGCAAATGATTGGATTATTTACTTTAAGTGATCTCCTAAATTTTTCTAAGATGATGAGTCGTCAATTAAAAATGGACCCTAAGAGGGATATTCTTGTTATAAAGGATGAGGTAATCAAAAGAGCATGGGCAAGAAGGCTACTAGGGTTCCTAGGGAATCTGAATGCGTCTACTGCAAAGGTGTTGGACACTACTTGCAAATATGTAGAAGTTCATATTTTATTCAAATTCAAAACAAATGCCTAATTTGTCTTTCATATGATGGATTCTAAAGTTAGGATTATTTTCACCTCGGGGAGTGATTTAATCCAAAACACTTAGTTCATAAATGACACAAATTAGAGACTTTCGAGCCATGGAATGGCGTTAGTCGATTGTCTGGTTGGCTCCCTCATATTTTATGAGAGACAGGGCTTCATTGCATGATATTATCGCTGGTTAGAAAACTTCGAGTTTTCACTTACGATTTATGACGTTTTGATATTGGGATAATTTTGAATGAGAAATTTGAATGAGACTCAATTATTGGGAATAATTGAATTTGCCCAAAGTTCAAAGAAGATGTGAAGAACGGGGTTGCTTCATCTTCAGATATTAATGTTATAGACATTAAACTTCACAAATTTAACTTATTGGGTATTGGATGCCAAATGTGGTTCTCACATTTGTATGTGGAGGAACTACATAGAAGTATAAGTTTGGTGAGTAGAGATGTCGATCTACGGGCGAGAAATAGAGCGAAGGGCACTGCATTAGCCGTATGATCATATGATGTTATTTTGCCTTAGGGCCTTGTTTTAGTATTATAACAATGTAATTTCGTACCTTCAATAAACAATGAATATTGGTTCAGTATTGGATACTGATGGATTAGATTTCACTATTAAATAGTTTGGCAACTATTTTAATTGTGAATTATTCTTTGTTTTGGTACGATTATTATATTGTTTATGTATACTTTAACTTGACAAATCATATATAACATTAAACACCAAAGGCCAGATCGAATAAGTCTCAATGAGACATAACTGAAACATTGTTGATTAGATCAAATCAAAATCTAAACATGTAACGAAGCTTCTTTTAGAATGCATTCTAGAATCATTTGACTTGGAGTCATTTGATACATGTAAATGATATATGATGGACAAGATAACAATGTCATCTTTCTTGGAGAAAGGAGAACATGTGAGTGATTAATTAGGGATGATCCATACTGATGTATGTGGAACCTATCAGTTCACAAGCACATGAAGGTTATGTTTCGGAAAAGAGAAAACAAACTATATTAGATATAGTTCGACCATTCGATTAGAGGTCTAAATGAACTACTGGTCTCTTTTGGGAACACACAATTCTTGACTTCAACTTATACACTGAATAGGACGCTGTCAAAAGCTGTTGATAAGACACCATACTAGGTATGACAAGGGAGGGTCCCTAAACTGTTTTCATCAAAATTTGAGGTTCTAAAAGCTTCTCTGACGAGATTTATCTCTATAGAGCTTGAACTCAAATGGGATAAAAGTTTCTTTATGGTATTCATAAGAAACTCGAGGGTACAACTTCTACGATCTATCTGAGAACAATATTTTGTTGCTCGAGACAGTGATTTTCTTTAAAAGAGTAGTCTTTCCTAGAAAGTCAGTGGGAGCTCGGTTGTCTTGAACGAGGTTCAAGTGGAACAACTAATGATGAATTTCAAGACTGGGTTGAGAGTATTCTTATGGTTTTGGAAACCATACCAGCCCTCGTAGGTCCAGAAATGCATAGATCTCTATTATTCAAATACTTAGATATTGTGATCAATGAGAGATATGAATTCATTATTTTGGAAAGCGATGAACCTTCGACCTATATTCAAGCTATGACGAGTCTAGCTACTTAAAATTGGCATGGTGCCATGAAATCTGAGATGATATCAATATCTGATAATCAAGTTTGGAACTTGATATATTTGCATCACGGGGTTAGACCCAATGAATGCTAATAGATCTTTAAGATCTAAACAGACAGATGGAAAACCTAGGGTTTTCAAAGCAAGGTTGATGGTAAAAGTTTTATTCACGAGGTGGATTATGGAAAAACTTTCACCAGTTGCTTTGATTAAATCATTCAGATTATCTTAGCCATTGCAACTCATCTTGATAATGAGCTATGGTAATATTGGATGTTAAAACTAACTTCTTGAATTGGATTCTAGAAGAAAATGTGTTTTGACACAGCCAAAGAGTTTTATCGATCCTAATAAGACTGAGAAATTATGCAATCTTATAATTCCATTTATGGAATAAAGCAAAGCATATCGGAGTAGCAATCTTCAGTTCAATGAATCCATACTGGGTTTTGGATTTCAGAGGAACTCGGAAGAGTCTTGTTTTACAAGAAGAACAGTGGGAGTTACGTTGTATACATTGTGTTGTATGTCGATGACATACTCCTTATTGGAAACAATGTTTCTATGCTTAATTCTATTAAAGAATGGCTTGGAAATTGTTTTTCAATAAAGGATCTTGGAGAAGCACAGTACATATTGGGCATCATGATCTGTCGGAACAGATCGAAAAGGATGTTTGGACTTAGTCAAGCCACCTATATTGATAAGGTGCTTGACAGGTTCAGAATGAAAGACGCCAAGAAGGGTCTCATTCCAATGACTCATGGTACATCTCTGAGCAAGAGGCAGTGCCCTTCGGGACCTGATGAGCAAAGGAAGATGGAAAACATTCCTTATGCTTCGGCAATAGGGTCTATAATGTACGCCATGATATGTACACGACCGGATGTATCGTATGCTTTGAGCATGACGATTCGGTTTCAAGGAAACCCAGGTGAGGCGCATTAGACTGCGGCCAAGAATATTCTTATGTACCTTAGATGGACTAAAGAATATTTTGTTGTCTTTGGAAGACAAAAAGAGTTGATATTAACAAGCTGTTTGAATGCTAACTTCAAAACAGACTAAGATAATTTCCGATTTTAATCTGGTTATATCTTTTGTCTAGTTAGAGGTGAAATTTGCTGGAATAGTTCCATGCAATGCAATATAGCTGATTAAACTACAGAAGTTGAGCACAGTATTGCATTGGATGCAGTAATGTTGGCAGTTAAGATTTGAAAGTTCTTGAATGAACTAGGTGGCGTAACTATCTCAGCCCATCCGATAGTTCTCTATTTATAGTAGAGTTATCGCGCAAGCCAATGAGCTAGGAAGCACCACAAGTCTAAAACTGGTGCTCAGGAAGTTCCACATTATCTGGGAGATAGTTTTGTGGAGACATCAAGATAATAAAGTTGCAACTTTTGGTAAGGTTGCAAACCCGCTTTCTAAACCTCTCCAGCAGTCTAAGCTTGAGGTTTTCACGACTGCAATAGAGATCAGACATCTTAGAGATGGGTTGTGATTTCTATTACTGTATTATATACTTTTGGAGATCTTATAAACATTCACTCATATGTATAATACATATTTCTTCATATAAATATGGTTTAATTTATATGAATTGTCCAAATGATTAAGTAATATCAATTGGGTTATGAGGTCGACTTACCGCATAATGAAGTCCCAATGGTTGAACTGATATACTTGAATCATATAGTTGTTCCTGATAGAGTAGTATACTTAATGTCTAGATTTGAGTATTCTGAACTCTGTATGCACTTTCATTTATCTATCTATTACAGACATTCATTTGCTTTTAATTATTGTTAATTAAATATATGCAAATTATAGTCCTGGATTTTATACGTTGTAGTTAGTATGGTGTTGCATGGGCACACAGAAGATCATACTATCGGTTACTCGTATTTAATCGAACAGTTGCTCACGACCTAGATGGACACGGACCAATCCATCGGTATAGTCGTTGTGTGAGAGAGAAAATAATTTATCTTAATTATTTTATCACACTTGTACACTTGGTGTATTGAGCGGATCGATTGAGACTCATCAATTAGGATTGCTCGGCGATAATTGATTTGAGACTCGGAGTATTTTATTCTTAATCCCTGAAACAATTGCGGGTGTGTATATTTAATATAAGTGACTTTGATTTACCAAAGAAATTAACCGGTTTAATTATTGGGTTGATTACCGGTTAAGTTGGGTCACTATATTTTATATATGGCATGCCGTGAATTCTTGAAGGGGCAGTGTATCCCGGAAGGGTTGATAATATCCCCGAGATGAGCTCATAAGGATTTATTATGAAAACCTCGCGAGTGGATTTGTTCCGCATAATAAATAAGGTTGAGTGGTACTATTCTCGGATATAAGAGATGAATAAATTTATTAAGCAATAAATAAATTTTATTCATGGATATTTAAATATTAAATACACGGAATAAATAATACTAAGTTGGAGAAATATTATTTGGTATAATATGGAATAATATTGGGAGTTCAATTTTATTTATATAGTGGAAAATAAATAAAATTAATATTGATAAGAATTAATGGATTTGGGTTGGACCCAATTTAATTTTCAATATTAAAGCCCAATATTTATTCTCCTTTTGATCCCCTTCGTAGCCTATAAAAGCACTACATGGTCTTCACTTTTACTAACCTACGTTACGCCAACAATAAAGTTCTGAGAGTGAAGAGGATCCATAAGTTCGATAGCTCGTCGCCCACCCGACGTTCGAACGGAGTGCAAGGAATACGCGGGAAGATCACGAGGTCATCATCGATTTCGTTTCTCCGAACAACGAATCGTAGGTACAATTCTCAACGCACTTGTTAATTGGTCGATTTGATTTATTGAGAATACCGTAGAACAAGGATCCAAGGATCGAACCCCGGGACGAGGGTCGAGCCGGGCGGTGGTGGTTGGACCACCGGACCGCCGGCGGCTCGTGGATCCCTCGCGGGGATCGAGTGCGCGAACCCTCGGCTGGACGCCGAGGGTCGATCGAGCCCTACGGGGCCGATCGCTAGGGCTACGGGGTTTACCCGTAGCAGCTCGTAGCGAGCTGCGGGTTTCCCCGCAGCGGCTCGCTGGACGCGAGCCCTAGCCGCGAGCAGCGGATCGCCGGATCCGCTGCGGGGATGCCGCGAGGCATCCCGTGCGATCGCTGCGAGCGATCGCGAGTCCCCTCGCGGGGACTCGGCTGGGCGTCCGCGTGCCTCGTGCGCGCGACGCGTTCGGTCGGGTCCCGGATCGCGTGGGCTCGTGATTTCTCCGTCGATTGAGGTTGTCGATTGTATGAACCTCGGCTCGCGGGTTTTCGGGTGGGGGCGGATCGCGTGCCTTCGGGTGCGTGGTCTCCAAAGCCCGGACTCCGGCGGATGAGTCGGCGTTCGTGTGATTTCCGGCGAAGGGTTCGTTCGGGTTATCGGTTCCGCAATTTTGATAACCCGGGATAGCGAATTCCAACAATTGGTATCAGAGCGTGGTTTACGTTCGCGGTATTTTCGATAAAAATTGTTCTACCTTGCAGGGTTCCGACTATTATGGCTTAATTTATTATTCGCTTAATTTATTTTGTCATGATTGTTGGTTTTATTAAACTCTCGGACATGTCGAGATTCGTTTTTGGTGGTGAATGCTTGTAATAGTAAAAATTCGGGGGTTGACCGAATTTAGGATTTATTATTATAATTTTCCGGAAAATGTATAGGGTCGATTTCGTGTATAGAATCGATACCGGAATTGTAATTTAAATTTTTTGTAAATTTAATTTTGCGATTGGATCGACGTATCGAAGACCGCCGGAGAAGATGAAGTGACGAGGTGGACGAAGGGCTAGGGATCGATTGGATCGATCCCCATGGATGCCCGATCGAAGGCGTGGGGCGGGGGGCTGTTGCCCTAGCCGCGGCTGCCGCCGGTCTGGTGGCTTGTCGGCCTGCTGGGCGGCGGCGGCCCTCCCCGTGGCTGGTGGTCGGACATGGTGGGGGTGGCTCGGGGTCTCCCAACCCGGGCTACTCCTACCGGAAATATACTTTCCTAATTAATTCATTATTTCCTATTTTGAGTATTTCTTTATGCAATAATTTTAAGAAAAATAGAAAAAGAATTAATTTAGTACTAAATTTATTTTTCCTATTTGATTATTCCTACTCATGGGAATATTCATGGATTAGGAATAAAATAAATTTGGAAAAGTATAATAGTCCTAATTATTTTATTTCTTTATTTCATTATGGATATCATCTAGAATATTCCAAGAATATCTTGGATAGATTATTCTAGAGATTTAATGAAGTGGAAAAAGAAAATAAAATAAATAAATATATTAATAATATTTAATTTTATTTTTGATATATTCAATTGACTTAATTTTCGAATTAAGTAACTTTTGAATTAATTGAAAATAAATAGATTTAAATATTAGAAATTAATATTCTCGTCACATGGAGCATTCAAGAAACGAAGACTGAAGACTAGAAGATGCGTACGGGGATGTGATGAAGCCATAATATTCGGAAAATAATATTCTAGTAATTATTTTGACTATGTGATAATACCATGTGCTTTATTACATGTATGCATGCTATATGTGTTTATTTTATGCACTAGATAGCGTATCCCTTTATTGTAAAAAGCTAAGTGGGAGAGGGTATGGAAACATACCCATGGTCTCCATTGCTGCTCTCTTGGTGACTTTTATAAACTTTTGAAGTTTATATAGATAAGTTATTGGAGGAGAGTTCTTGTAATTCCTCTTACAAGAAACATTGATTAAGTTTGTCAAACAATGCCTAATTTGTCTTTCCAAAGCTGATTTCAAGTCGACTCATTCTCACCCCGGGGAGTGGAATGGAGCCAGAGCCACTTGGTCATGTAGAGGACACAAATTAGAGACTTTCGTGCCATTCTTTGATAGATGGGTCGTTTGTCTGCTCGGCTCCCTCATTTATGAGAGATAGGGTTGTTCGCATGGTGAATCACTGGTTAGAAATTTCGAGTTTCACTTATGATTCTCCACGTCTTGATTTACGAGATTAAATGGATCAAGTAATTGGGAGTCAATTATAAAGGTCTCTTAGTGTAGTAAACGTCCACACCACGTGGCTTGCTGTGCTAACGGACTTTGGATTAATTGATGTAGACAATTGTAAGTAATTATGAAGAGTTGTGAAGTTATCGTAAACGTCCACACCACGTGGCTTGCGGTGATGTAGCAATTCCAATTAACTTATTTTGGTACTGAGTAATGGTTTACACTTAGATACGCGTTATAGTATTCCTCCCCACGAGGTCACGCTATAATTGATGTATGACCAAAGAAAATCTAATTGCTAAATCATTTGGGTGGGTAAACGTCCACACCACGTGGCTTGCCTTACCTGATGGGATTTTAGATGTAATTAGTGATTTAATGATATTATTTGAGGGAGATAATATCGTATATTAAATTGTTTGTTTGTTTTATGTGCTTATAGGTTAAGAATGACTGTGACCCCACTTTGTGATATACTTAAGGATGTAAACTCACCGGTTCCATATGGTGATGATTGGGAACGAAATCTGGATATTGTCCAGACTGTTGAGCTTTCCGAATCCACTGTTGTCCCAACTGATGAGGACATTCGAAATGACCTCAGGATGATGTTGAGACATAGCGTGGAAGCCGGGCAAGAGGTGATTAACATACTCACAGAATTCTCTCTCAATGAGTCCCTTAAAAAGGATTCAACGAGAGCGGAGTTTGTGCGTAAGTTAAGAGAATCACAAGCTTTTGTGGCAAGGCTAGAGGAAAAGCGTGCAAAGAAACCCAGTGGCTCAAAGCCACGGATTGGGAAAAGCAAGCCTTCTGGCAAGTGCTTTCGATGCAAGCAGTTTGGGCACTGGAGGTCTGATTGTCCTCTCATCAAAAGTACGAAATCTTCTTTAGTCGTAAAACATAGTCAGTGGTATTATCTGCCGGAACCTGGTGTGTAGATATAGAACCACTGACGGTATGTGCATTCTAAATGCAGGGGTTCCAGGAAACCCGACGACTTAGAAAAGAAGAAATCGTAGTCTACATGGGCAATGCTGTAGAGGAGGCAGCAGTTGCAGTGGAGGACATTTTATAGGATTTCATTTTGGGTTATTGCTTTTATGTACCTTTCAAATTAGAAAGAACTTTTTTCTGGATTTCTAATAAATGGATATTTTATTTCTTTTAATCATTTGATGGTTATAAGTAGAAATAATGGTATTATCTATTTTGGTACATTAGCTAGCAATATATAAATGATGAATCCTGAGTCCACCACGATGCAACGAACCGTTTTATATATAACTCGTTTTACTAATAAGAGATTTCTTTATTTAATCATTTATACTTGTGGATTCTTATGCTAAGTCATATTTATTCAAATGAGAAGTTCAAAGGTCGAAATTTGATTATAAGATCAATTAAGTTGAAGGAGTGGACCTTCCGACCTAAGAATCTAATTTGGAAGATAATACGACTAAGCAATCCTTTATGGATATAAGGTATAAGATCCGGACAAGTATTAGAATTGATTAACTCTGATGTATGCAGACCTTTGTCTACTCAGACAATAAGATACGAGTACTTCATTTTATGATTACTCGAAAGATGGATTAGCATACCTGATGTGCCACAAAAGCAAAGTGTTTTGACAAGTCAATGGACACAAAGCTAATGTGGGGAACCATCATGGTATATCCATTGAAAGCCTACGATCTAATCGCGGAGGCAAGTGCCTGTCTGAGGAATGCATGGCATACTGATCAGAGATTGGGATTTGATCTCAAGTGACTACACCATACACTCTTGTGTAGGAATGGTGTGTCGAAAATTAAGAAATGAAACTCTTATAGAATTAGTAAAGGCATGAGTTATACGGAACTACCTATGTTCTATGGATATGTCTGGAAACAACGGCGCATTCAAATGCGGTTGTAGAATATCCTAGAAGAACAAAAGATGTGTGTTCAAATAGTACTATGAACCAGAAGGACGTTATAAGTTCTAACGCCCGGTTCTTAGAGGAAGACTATGTCATGGACCACAAACCCAAAAGTGACATAATACTTGATGAGTTGAGAGGTAACGAG
This sequence comes from Euphrasia confusa, assembly GCA_954870475.1. Lineage (NCBI taxonomy): Eukaryota > Viridiplantae > Streptophyta > Magnoliopsida > Lamiales > Orobanchaceae > Euphrasia > Euphrasia confusa. The sequence goes on from OX940967.1 coordinate 28,136,318, forward strand.
GAAGACCTGGATACAGCCGAACCGAGTATAGATACACCACTAGAACCTGCACCTAATACTGTCACTGTTAATACACCGGGACGCCGTCGTAGTGGGAGGGTTGTTAAACAACCGGACAGATGGATTGGACTGGGTGAGTCTTCGGACTCGGCACCCGGAGTTCATGAAATCGATCCCTGGACCTATGATGAGGCGGTACAAGATATAGATGCGCCTTCTTGGAAGAAAGCGATGAAATCCGAAATAGAATCTATGGATTCTAATAAAGTCTGGAATCTTGTAGAACCACCAAGCGGCGTAAAGCCAATTGGGTGTAAATGGGTCTACAAGAGAAAGAGAGGATCTGACGGAAAGGTTGAAACCTTTAAAGCTCGGCTTGGTGCGAAAGGATATACTCAGAAAGAGGGAATCGATTATGAGGAGACCTTCTCGCCGGTAGCCAAGATAAAGTCAATCCGGATTCTCTTATCCATAGCAGCTCATATGGATTATGAGGTGTGGCAAATGGATGTCAAGACAGCTTTCCTTAATGGAAGTCTTGACGAGATAAACAACCAGAAGGATTCATTGCTAAGGGGCGAGATCATCTAGTGTGCAAGCTTAATCGATCCATTTATGGATTGAAACAAGCCTCGAGTTCGTGGAACTTGCAAATTGATGAGATAGTCCATTTTATGGATTCATCAAAGCATAGACGAATCGTGTGTATGGGAAACGTGATGGAAACAAGGTGGTGTTTCTCGGGTTTTATGTAGATAACATTTTATCATTGGCAACAATGTAAAGATGTAATCAGACATGAAATGATGGTTGTCTGGATAAATCATTATGAAAGATAAAGGAAGAAGTTGGACCTGTTCTTGAGATCTTGGATCTCTAGGAGAGAACATTGTACTTCTCCTGGACATCTTACATATATATGATTGTGGTTCGTTTTAACATGCAAGATTCCCAGAAAGGTTCGTTACCTTTCAGATACGGAATGCATCTATCTAAGGATATGTGTTTTGGAACACAAAAGGAGATAGAAGCAATGAAAGCAGTTTCCTACACTTTAAGTGTGGAAAGCTCGATGAATGCATTGTTGAAAACAAGAACCTGATATCGGCTATGCGGTTAGCATAGTGGGAGGATATCAAGGTAATCCTGGAAAGGAATACTTGACTGCTGTAATGAACATTTTAAGTACTTTCGAAGTACTGGAAACTATGTTCTGGATTACGGAGCAGACAAACATTTCCTTTGGATTACATTCTCTTAGATTTCTAATCGAATAAGGACCGGTGTAAGTCGATATCAGGCTATGTGTTTCACTATTAAAGGAGAAGGAGTTTTAACATGGAAGAGTGATAAGCACGATGCTTTTCGGACTCTGCCATGGGTAACCAAATAAGCGGCCTCAGAGGCAGCGGAAGTTTTGGTATAGCTCCGGGATAATCTCTGGGACTTAGATGTGATTCTTAATTTGCCAAAGGCTATATCAATAGCGGTGCGATGGCAAATGGTAAGAAATCACAAGTCCATAAGTGTAAGATAACACATAGAGCAAGTACCACCTGATTCGAGACATTGTCAAGAGGGGCAATGCGATAGTCACCAAGATAGCTTCGGAAGACAACCTAGCGGACCCTTTCACCAAGATACTTCCTAAGGAAGTATACTACAAGCACTTGGAGGGTTTGGGAGTCAGAAGTTTGGAGGATATGACTAGACCTTAGTATAAGTGGGAGATTGATAGAGTAGTATACTTAATGTCTAGATTTGAGTATTCTGAACTCTGTATGCACTTTCATTTATCTATCTATTACAGACATTCATTTGCTTTTAATTATTGTTAATTAAATATATGCAAATTATAGTCCTGGATTTTATACGTTGTAGTTAGTATGGTGTTGCATGGGCACACAGAAGATCATACTATCGGTTACTCGTATTTAATCGAACAGTTGCTCACGACCTAGATGGACACGGACCAATCCATCGGTATAGTCGTTGTGTGAGAGAGAAAATAATTTATCTTAATTATTTTATCACACTTGTACACTTGGTGTATTGAGCGGATCGATTGAGACTCATCAATTAGGATTGCTCGGCGATAATTGATTTGAGACTCGGAGTATTTTATTCTTAATCCCTGAAACAATTGCGGGTGTGTATATTTAATATAAGTGACTTTGATTTACCAAAGGAATTAACCGGTTTAATTATTGGGTTGATTACCGGTTAAGTTGGGTCACTATATTTTATATATGGCATGCCGTGAATTCTTGAAGGGGCAGTGTATCCCGGAAGGGTTGATAATATCCCCGAGATGAGCTCATAAGGATTTATTATGTAAACCTCGCGAGTGGATTTGTTCCGCATAATAAATAAGGTTGAGTGGTACTATTCTCAGATATAAGAGATGAATAAATTTATTAAGCAATAAATAAATTTTATTCATGGATATTTAAATCTTAAATACACGGAATAAATAATACTAAATTGGAGAAATATTATTTGGTATAATATGGAATAATATTGGGAGTTCAATTTTATTTATATAGTGGAAAATAAATAAAATTAATATTGATAAGAATTAATGGATTTGGGTTGGACCCAATTTAATTTTCAATATTAAAGCCCAATATTTATTCTCCTTTTGATCCCCTTCGTAGCCTATAAAAGCACTACATGGTCTTCACTTTTACTAACCTACGTTACGCCAACAATAAAGTTCTGAGAGTGAAGAGGATCCATAAGTTCGATAGCTCGTCGCCCACCCGACGTTCGAACGGAGTGCAAGGAATACGCGGGAAGATCACGAGGTCATCATCGATTTCGTTTCTCCGAACAACGAATCGTAGGTACAATTCTCAACGCACTTGTTAATTGTTCGATTTGATTTATTGAGAATACCGTAGAACAAGGATCCAAGGATCGAACCCCGGGACGAGGGTCGAGCCGGGCGGTGGTGGTTGGACCACCGGACCGCCGGCGGCTCGTGGATCCCTCGCGGGGATCGAGTGCGCGAACCCTCGGCTGGACGCCGAGGGTCGATCGAGCCCTACGGGGCCGATCGCTAGGGCTACGGGGTTTACCCGTAGCAGCTCGTAGCGAGCTGCGGGTTTCCCCGCAGCGGCTCGCTGGACGCGAGCCCTAGCCGCGAGCAGCGGATCGCCGGATCCGCTGCGGGGATGCCGCGAGGCATCCCGTGCGATCGCTGCGAGCGATCGCGAGTCCCCTCGCGGGGACTCGGCTGGGCGTCCGCGTGCCTCGTGCGCGCGACGCGTTCGGTCGGGTCCCGGATCGCGTGGGCTCGTGATTTCTCCGGCGATTGAGGTTGTCGATTGTATGAACCTCGGCTCGCGGGTTTTCGGGTGGGGGCGGATCGCGTGCCTTCGGGTGCGTGGTCTCCAAAGCCCGGACTCCGGCGGATGAGTCGGCCTTCGTGTGATTTCCGGCGAAGGGTTCGTTCGGGTTATCGGTTCCGCAATTTTGATAACCCGGGATAGCGAATTCCAACAGTTCCTGGTTCGTATAATCGAGTACGGAAAAACCGATAATACAATGAACTAGATTGTAATGTGTACTATAGCTCCGCTTCATGGGCTAGTGATGTGGGACATCAAGTACAATTACATAGATATTAGCTGGGAGCTAATGATCGAACAGACCCGACTGGAATAGTATTTAAGATTTCGAGTCATAATACTATTTCATTGACTGTCGAGCAATTTCCTCTGACATGAGTAGTCCAGAGTGACTCCATTGTGAAATGGTATACTTTGATACAAGTAAACGCCTTTCGTAAAAGGAGGTTATAAAACTTGTTATTGGGTATATCAGGAAGCAAGTGAGAAGGCTTGGATTGACAAGATGGGATTGTCCTCCATTTTTATAATGGGATATATGTCTTACCGGCCACTTGGAGAGTCGAGACTGTGGAAAATACGTGGCCACGTCCAGATTCGTATCATAGTGATAAATCTGGTTTTACAGTCTGACTCATAGTCCAAGAAAGGTTTGAACCGATTGAGGATGACTCAAGTCTTGCCTCAAGTTCAAACTTAGACATAAAGTGACAACAGGAAATTGGCAGCACACTGGCTCTGAAGGCCAAGTGGGAGATTGTTGGGATATGTCCTTCGATCCTACGTGTGCAATCGATAAAGTCATAAGGTCGTCTATGGATGTTAAATGATTAGTCGATAATATTAATTGTTGGGAACAATATAATATTGATCGATAATCAAACCTACAGGGTCACACACGGACTCGATATTGATATACGTTGCTTGATAATAATATTGATTTAGAATCAATATTTACGTGGATTTTTCACATGCATGGCTTGCATGGAATGCATGTCACATAGTGTGACATGGCATGCCACACAAGCCAATGGGACCACATATCATGATTTGGCATGATTATGTGGAGGTGACCTTTGAACTTCACCATAACACCCCATTATGTGTGGTTATGACACACACATTATGGTGGGGGTTACATGTGAAGTAAAAGAGGTATAATGAGCATGAAAATCAGATTTTCATGTCTCATTCTAACACCATCATCATCAGCCACGAAATTCACACCAAAAGGAGAGAATAGAGAGTGTTCTTGGAGAACCACTTCAAGCTAGCAAGGTATTCATCATCCGGGTTCGTGTGCAACACGTAGAGGCCGGGCCATTTGTTCGGCTTAAACATCCGGACGATCCAAAGGCGTGACGAGGTCATTCACAAGGAGAGCATCTAATGGCTGATCCATTAAGGTGGTTCAATCGACTCAACACCACCTTAATCAACATCAACGAGGCACGCTACACCGGTTGTAAGTGTTCTCGTTAATCCTTATATATACATATATATTGGATGTCTATATATATATATATATATATATAGACATCCAATATATATGTATATATATATATATATATATATATATATATAAATATGTGTCTATACATATTTATGTGTGCACTAGATCTTGTTGTTCGTGTTTACTCTTTTTACACGCTTCCGCACACACGAACGAGGTAATCATGCGATTGGATCGGCATCGAAAACCTTCAGGTACGGGGTCGAAAACGCCCTCCTTATGCCCCATAGCTCGCAAAAGTCCGAGACTCGCTCGCCGTCGAATTGTCTACCGTTGTCCGAGATGATGGACTCGGGTAATCCGAAACGGCATATGATGTTCTTCCAGATGAACTTGATCACTTGTGGTTGGTCGATTTTCTGGACTGCTTCCGCCTCGGCCCACTTGGTGAAGTAGTCGACCGCGACAAACGCGAACTTGACTCCGCCCGGGGCGGTGGCCAACGGGCCGATGATGTCTATGCCCCATCGGGCAAAGGGCCATGGGGAGTACAACGCTTTGAGGGATTCGGGTGCGGTGAGAATGTTGGGTCCCATGAGTTGGCACTGGACGCATCTCTTCGCGAACTCGGCGGCGTCGTGGCGTAGGTTTGGCCAGTAGAAACCTTGACCCATGGTTTTGTGGGCTAGCGATCGACCGCCGGCGTGGTTACCGCAAATGCCCTCGTGGATTTCGGACAGGACTTTTGCTCCCTCGTCCCTAGATATACGGAGTACATTTTAACAAAGGCATGGAAAAACTCCTGCGATAAAGTTGGGAGCCCAGAACAGAGTACCTTGCAGCCCGCGTTCGAAGCTGTTTTGCCTCGACCTTGTCCGAGGGCAGGGCCCCGGACTCGATGAAACCTTTGATCGCGTCCCGCCAGTCGGCCCCGGACTCGAGGGCTACGGGGAGGATCTCCTCTCGGGCGTCGACTGAGGGAGTTTTGAGCTGTGTCAACACGACTCGGGACAGATCTGCAACCCCTTCGGACGAGGCTAGTTTGGACAGCGCGTCGGCCTGCGAGTTTTGCTCCCTGGGGATCTGCTCGATCCGGACGTCGGGAATCTTGCCGCATAACCTCCACACCAGCTCGAGGTACTTGATCATCTGCTCTCCTTTGGCTTCGTAGTCGCCCGTGACCTGGTTCACTACTAGCTGCGAGTCCATAAACACGTGGAGTTGCGGGACGTCCACCGCGATGGACATTTCGAGGCCTGCTACGAGCGCCTCGTACTCTGCTTCATTATTTGTTGCGGAAAATTCGAATTTTACTGCGTGGGCAAACGAGTCACCGTCCGGCCCGAGGAGCACTACTCCGGCCCCCGAGCACGCGCTGGTAGACGACCCGTCCACGTAGAGTCTCCAGGGGCGTGCTTGACCCGTGCTCCGCTGGGGAAAAGTCAACTCGACCACGAAGTCCGCGAGTGCCTGTGCTTTTATCGCGGTGCGAGGCGCGAAAGTTAGGTCGTACTGGCTCAGCTCCAGGCTCCACCGGAGCAACCTTCCTGATACGTCAGATCGGTGCATGACTTGTCGCAACGGCATTGTGGTGAGCACTTCTACTAGGTGTTCGAACAAATACGCCCTGAGTTTGCGGACCGAAATTATCAAGGCGTATGCCAATTTCTCGAGTGGCGTGTAGCGGGCTTCCGCCTCGTGGAGGACATGGCTCACGAAGTAGATAGGTAGATGGAGGGTCCCTTCGGCCCGGACGAGTACCGCGCTCAGCGCGCACTCCGACGCGGCGAGGTAAAGAAAAAGTTTCTCCCCCGCCTTGGGGACCGTTAAGATATGGGGCCCCGCGAGGTATTCCTTGATTCGTAGGAAAGCGTCCTGGCTATCCTTCTTCCAGTGGAACTCTTGGTTTTTTATTGATCCGAAGAACGGGCGAGTTTTATCCCCGAGCCGCGACATGTATCGGCTGAGCGCCGCGAGACAGCCGGTGAGCCGCTGGACTCCCTTCACGTCCCGTGGCTCGGCCATGTCGAGCACGGCCTTGATCTTCGCTGGGTTGGGCTCGAGCCCGTACTCTCCAAACACGTGTCCTAGAAACATCCCTTTTTTGATCCCGAAGTGGCACTTCTTGGGATTCAGCCTCATGTTGTAGGCCCCGAGGATCTCAAAAACCCGAGCAAGGTCCGTCACGTGGTCCGCCTCGCTCGCACTTTTCACAATAATGTCGTCGATGTATACTTCCACTGTCTTGCCGATTTATCCGGCGAACATGGTATTGACCAACCTTTGGTAGGTGGCCCCGGCGTTCTTTAGGCCGAACGGCATCCGCTCCCAGCAGTAGATGTTACTCCCTGTGTAGAAGGCGGTGTGGCGGGTATCCTCGGGATCCATCGGAATCTGGTGGTACCCGGAACTCGCGTCCATGATGGAGAACATTGCGTGGCCCGCGGTGCTGTCGACTAGCTGGTCGATGTGGGGCATTGGGAAATGGTCTTTGGGGCATGCCTCGTTGAGGTCCGAGTAGTCGATGCAGAGTCTCCACTTGCCTCCCGTTTTTCGCACCATCACCGCGTTGGATACCCACGTCGCGTCGTGCGGGGCGAGGCGTATCAGTCCGTCCTTCAAGAGTTTGTTGGCTTCCGCGGTCAATGCCTTGCTCTTCTCGGGCCCCATCTTCCTCCGTCTCTGGGCTATGGGGCGGTGCTTCGGGTCCAGGCGGAGGCGATGGCTAGCGTGCTCCGGGTCGACTCTCCCGAGCTCCCCGCTGCTCCAAGCGAACGTGGCCAAACTGGTCTATAAGAATGACTCGAGGTCGGTCCGGGTCCCGGGATCCATGAGGGAACCTAGCAAAACTTTTCGGGGCATCTCCGGGGTCCCGATCTCGCACCGGACGGGCTCCTCGAGGGTCTCGACGTCGCGGTCGTGTCTGAGGCGAGTCTCGGGAAAAGGGTCAGGATTTGACTCGCAGAGATCCGGGAACGCGAGGTCCTGTCCCGTCCCGAGGCTCACGACTCGCTCGCCCGTACCCGGGCACGGGGCGTCTAGGGTAACTCCGCGATTCGTCCCGGGCGCGGTACTGGTCTCAAAGACGGGGACGACTCCGGTTGCGGGGACCGCACTTTCTACGGGACCTCGGACGGAGGGCGGGTCTAGATCGAACACGCTCGTCCGGGGGGCCGGGGTGCTGAGCCTGGCCACCAGTTGATTGACCCGGGAGGTATCCGTCGCGGCTTCCGCCGATGGGTCCGTCAATTCATACGAGGCTGAATAGAGCAAACACTTCTTCGCCATTAATTGGTCCCCTCGAATGGTGCCAATGGCCCCGGAGGGGACCGGGAACTTGATACAATAATAGTAGGTGGAGGCCACTGCTTTGAAAGCTTCCAAGAAAGGCCTCCCGAGGAGCGCGTTGTATCCACTGGCCCTATCTATGATCACGAACTCCAGGTTTCTTAACACCTTGACCTCGGGTTTGACCGAGTCCGCGAGCTCCAAGAGCAGGGTGATCGTTCCGAAAGGGGTTACCACGTCGCTGCCGAAACCCTTGAGTTTGAGGTCGCAGGGAAGGATGTATTGCGCGAGCTGACCCATTTGGTCCAGGGCCTGCTTGTATAGGATGTTGCAGTGGGCCCCGCTGTCGATCAGCAACCTTGAAACCTCCATTCCCAAGATGGGGGTCTTAATCACCAGGGCGTCCCTTTTGGGGAAGGTGACGCCGTCCTTGTCTGCGGGGGGAGAACGAGATCTCCGCCCTCTCCGCGATCCCCGGGGGCGGGGCTGGTCGCGTCGCGTGATAAACCTACCACACCTCGAGTTCACGCCTTCTCTTGCGCTTGCTTACGCTGGCGATCGGCCGTAGCCCGCCTATCATCAGGATCTGACCTCCCTGGCCCCGCTGCTGGTCGCGGTACTGTGGGTCGCGACCCGCTCCTGCCTGCTCGGGGTTGCCCCGAGCCGCGGCCCCGTCGCCTCGGGGACCGGGACACGAGAGCAGGTCCCAAAGCTTTCCGTCTTCGAAGAGCTTCCATAGCTGTCTGAGTAGCTGTCTGCACTGGCCGGTGGCGTGCCCGTGTTGGTCGTGGAACGAGCACCACAGCCTCTTGTCTAACTTTCCTTCGGGGGCTCGCATGGGCCCCGGCTTCACTAGGATGTCTCCTCCTGTGGCTAACAGAACCTCCATCATAGTCATGGTGTCTTGACCCGTCAGTGCGACGAGCTTCACCTCCATCTCTTTGTAGCCCGGAAGCGGCCGGCCCTGCTCGTATGGTTTGTAGGGGGCCTTTCGCGGGGCGGGTGCGACCCTTCGGTCCACGGGCTCCGCGTCCCGTCTCTTTTGCTCTGGGGCACTTTCGTTTCCTCGCATAAGACGCTGGAACCAGCACTGGGCCCCGGCTTTGATGCGTAAATCTTCTTAGCTCCTTGGGTAGCAAAGCATCAGGTGTTTTAATAGCTCCGAGTTCTTCCGGAGTCCGCTCATGGCGGTGTGCAATTTCAAATCGTCGCCGACCTCCTCGCCACCGAGCAGGATGTCCCCTACTCGGTCCACATATGACTCGTCACTCTCGTCTGCCGCCTGCCGGACCCCGATCAACCTCTGGCTTTGCTCGAGTCGATTGACCTTTGAGGCGAAGTGGGAGACGAAACGTTGGACCAAGTCGTCAAAGCAGTGGATGGATCGGGAGGGTAGCCCCGCGAACCACTTGTGGGCCGTGTCCCCTAAAGTGAGTGGGAACAGCCGGCACCTCGTGGCGTCGCTAGCACCTCGTCCCGACATGTAGGTGCGGAAGCGGCTGAGGTGGACCTCGGGGTCCGTCTTCCCGTCATAGAGGGCGGTCTGTAGGGGCTGGATCTCGTACTGCATGATGGTGTGCTCGACCTCTAACGCCAATGGCTCCTTGCAGAAGTCGACGCGTTCGGGCTTGACTTGGGCCTCGGCGAGCCTTCTCTCCACCTCGGTCACTTTCTCGTACAGGTCGCGGAGTCCTGCCTCGGGTCCCGACGCCGTTGGACACGGGACGACGGGATGAGATCCGCGTCTGCCGTGAGTCTCCCGCTCGTCGGTTGTTCCGAGCCCCAGGGCCTCGTGTGCCGTTGACGCGGATAGGTATTCGGCTGGATCGTTCATATCGAACATCAGCCTCCTAGCCGGGGGCAGGCGCTGGTCATGACTCGCTTGCCCCGGTCCGAGGCGGTCGAACGCGCTGGTTTTAACCTGTTTTCTCGACGATAGAGATATAGGAGCAGTAAGAGCGTGCTTACGCTGGGCCAAGCTGGCCATTACTTCGTCGATCTTCTCGGGGGTATCGAGCATACTGCCCGAGAAGAGAGCCGGGTGGCGGGAACTGGTGGGTCTCGGCATGGGCCGGGGCGCGCGCGCCGGTTGTGCCGTTCGGTGAGCAGGTGACGCTTCAAACGTCGCGCTTCGGAGCTGCTTCGCACCTGGCGGCGAGCGATTCGTCGAGAACCTGGCTCCTTCAAGTGGATCTCGGCCTCCGACGCGGGATAGCATCCGTGTGTGGTCGGTGCCGGGACCGCGGGTTCATCTTCCACGAGCATCTTTCCTCTCCGAGTGGCGGATCTGGAAGAGTCTGACGCCGTGGCTCCGTCTTGCTCCTGGCTGGACATTTCTTCACCAAAGCTCTTTTCCTGGGTCTAGAAATACAACCCCCTCCTTCTAGCGCCAACTGTTTTGGGTCGTTTTTGTTGGAAAGAATGAAGTACGGGGTGGATACGAGAGTTTCGCAACGACTACCAAACCAAGTAAATTTTTATGTAGAAAGGGCTGAAATTTCTAGACCGGGGAGGAAAAGGATAAGAATCCGAGCTCAAGAAGATAATGTCTTTTATTTCGATAATACTTTTATTCAGTATATTTCGCCGCCCTTACAATGAGACGGGGAGGCCGACTTTCATAGGCGAGAGCACATGCTCATGCAGAGCCACGACATCACGACACGTTAAGTCTACTCTAGGATCATTAAATGCCGGGGCACGTTTCCGAGCTGGGTTTAAGCGGGGTCCGGGGCCTGAATTCGGTTGGACTTGTGCGACTTCCGTTCGGAGACTTCGGCGGAGGTGCTTCCCAGTTTCCCCTTTTGGATCAGCCATGAGAGGGCGATGCTCTTTCCTCGGCCCGGGGTGACGCTTCGAGCGCGTTGCATGAGCCCGGACCCGGGGTCCGGTTGGGACTCGTCGCGGGGCGCGCCACGTTTTCTGGCTCGGGACGTCGCTCCCCAGTTGTCGGGTCGTGAGGATCAGCGCAGCTCCCCCCCCCCCCTCTGTCGGTTTCCCAGGGTTACGTTCTTGCATGGCTCGCATAGGCTCGGACCCGGGGTTCGGCCTAAACCTCCTTCTTCGGTTTCGGGCGCCGCGGGCGAGCCTGCCTTCCACGTGTACAAATTGATTTTTTATCCCCCAACATAAGGTTCACAAGACTCCTCATGAGAAACGCCTGATTCCTCGGTGACTTCGATTGGAACATCTTCTCCAACTTTGTCCACAGAGAATAGGCCTCCTTCTCCTCCGACACGTACGGGTACACGGTCTGTCCAACACATTGACGAATAAGGCACACCGCCTTCTTGTTCATTTGCTTCCACTTGTCATCTTCGATGTACGCCGGTTTGACCCCCTTGCACTCACTGGCGGAGCCACGTTATAGGCTGTGGGGGCTTAAGCCCCCACTGGAATTTTTTTTTTCACTTAATTTTTTTATAAAAAAATGGTAAAATACAATTTTAATTAGGTTTAGCCCCCCCTAATATTTATATATATACATATATAATTTTATAAATAATGATTCAGCCCCCCCTATTAAAAATTTCTGGCTCCGCCCCTGCTTGCACTCCAACGGTATCTCGAGATCACTCGTCGTGAGATAATCCATCATACGCGACTTCCAAATTGAATAGTTTGTCACCGTAAGAACCATCATCTTCGACGTCATACTCTCCTCCGTTGCTCCTTCCATTGATCAATACCACCCCACAAGAAGCACAATACAAATCCCAACCAAGAAACAACCAAACACCGAAAATAAAACCGAGTCACCTGTTTAGTCCCTCTTTGTCTTCGCACCCCCGGATCTTCCTCGTATCTAGAACTTCGTCTGGATATGGAACTGCCTCCGGTAACCTTCGCCCTTTGAAATAACCTTCGCTCTGATACCAATTGTTGGGAAATATACGCTTCTTAGGCCGGTATATCCCCGTCGATCGTCAAAGGGTAGGTTCGATTTGATAAATAAAGCGGAATAAAAAAAAAGGAAGACAAGAAATTACGTGGTTCGGCCAAGAATGCCTACTTCCACGGACACCACACCCAATATTATTCGATAATAATATTCCTGTGTACAGGACCGGATCTCGATAGATCTCTTTTCGACTCACTATTTCGTGCTCTAGGTTTTCTCTACATTGTACATAAAATAGGGGAGAATGTCCTTTTATAGATAGGAGGTCACAACCCTAACTTAATCCCCAAGAAAACCGAGTCAAACCCGTGGTCAAACAGTCGCCAGGAGACCAGGCGACCGCCTGCCCACGAAGCGCCCGCCTGCGACGAAGGAGCCTTCTCTGAAGATGGGACCAAGCGACCGCTTGGTCCCCAAGCGCTCGCCCGCGACTGCTAGCAGGCGCTCGCCTGCCCCCCAGGCGCCCGCCTGGCGCCTGATGTAGCTCTCCGTCTCGACTCGTCCCGTTTCCTCCGATTAGCTTGGTTCCACCTCTTCACATCTCCTCGATGCTTTAATCCGAACGAGGGTTAAACTCCCAACAAGATCCACTCTTAATATGTCATCATTTGTATCTTTACCAATGATCCTTCGGGGATCAAAATATTATGTGTCAATTATTTGTGTCATTCAAACGAATAATAAAATCAAATATTCTTCAAGAATATTTATCAAATTTAATAAATGATATTATATTGCTCTTTAATCAATATATATTTTATTACTTTATTTATAAAATATTCTTCAAAAATATTTTATATTGTGTATTAATCTTCGAGAAACATACACATAAATCAATTGTTTATTTTTCTGGAATAACACATCTATATTACATATAACAAACATTAAGAAAATAATCGACTAAACTCGAATTGAGAACCAATGTCTCAAAAATATTAATTCAGTATGTCGATTTTTGTTTCGTCCAGATTCAAAATAAGTTATGCAAATATATTACATACTTTATATTGCATGATATTCATTGCAAAAGATATCTCGATTTGCTAAAATATATGCATAAAATATTAATACTAGCTCCTCCGGAGCTTTCAATAATATTAGATAAACCAAAATAAGATACATATAACTTTATTCAAAATTTGAACTTTCTTTCTTCCTGAGCAATCAATAAAAATATTATTTTAAAAATATTTTGTATTATTTATTATGAATATCAATATCGATTTACAATATTTACAGTGTAATTGCTACACCAAAAGCAATTTGATTTGATATTTCTGCGGGAATATCATATCATGATTTTCTTCAAGAACATTCACTTTAATTGATATATTAAGAATAATCAAATTATAATATTTTTTATGGGGATTCGAACTCATGTGACTATCCCCAATATTCAAGCAAGTAAATTTTCCTAAAGTTTGACCCAATTTGGAATTCAGGAAGTACCTCAATTGATTCATGGGTCGAGTGCACACTTGACTCAACCACGAAAGACTCGCACGATGATTCCGGAGGCTACACCGACAACTAGTGGTGGCGGCACCCCAAATCATGGATCAACTTTTAAAGAAGCTTCCAACAATGTTATTTGAGATAATTAATATATAGTAATCATAATCTATTTGATATTGATATTTCTTCAGGACTATCATATCACGATGTTCTTCAGAATTATTTAATTTTGATATTTCTTCAGGAATATCATATCATGTTCTTCAGAAACATTTAGTTTTGATATTTCTTCAAGAATATCATATCATGTTCTTCAGGAACATTTGAAATTTAATTGCTTCAACATAAACAATTTATGAAGAAGTGGAGAAAAAGTAGATATATGTATAACTATTATTAAATATAAATATAAATTCTTTTTTGATGTTGAATCCTAGAATTTCGGATCTTGAATGAGTAGAACTTCGATGAATATTTGATGAAGAACGCGATTGAACTTTTTAGGGCATCGTGCTGATATCATGTTATAAACTCAAGAGGAATTGAGAGAGAATAATAGATTAGACAAAGAGAGAACGTGGGAGGAGATAAAAATGTTGTTTCATTCATATGGGGAGACCCCTTTATAAAGATACAAAGTAGGGTTTATGTCTTGTTCACCAAGAAAGTGTAAACTACTCATTCACTAATTACAATATTTATAACATAAAACAAAATCTAACAATATTATGCATATCTACCTTTGGTTACCCAAGTAGGGATGTCATTCTGATTATAGAAATCGATAGAGTAATGGCCTGAACATCTTTAAAAAATTAAAAGATCGAGGATAATTAGGGTCTAATATTTCAATGTGGATCGGTCTGAATCGACGTAGAGTGTCATTTCCCTTGACGGGGACCACGTAACACATATCAATCCCGGATTGTTCTTCCACTACCTTGGTTTGGGGGTATGTCACCATCGATTTTTTAGGGTCGAAATAACCTTCCTATAGAGTTGTTCGGGTAACTGCGTGATAGTTGTTCCTGAGTCCACCATCATGCCGCCATCGCCCGACGAGTCGAATCCCCTCAAGGATGTCGAAGCTTGTTGATAAGTCATTTTAGTAGCGTCAAAATAAATTAAATTTATTCGAACTAGTTATCGAAAGAACTCGCCCGAGTCGGTCTCGAGGAACACGTACTACTATCGGCGTGTAAAAATGTTTATTTGCTTGCAACGGAGAAATAGAAATGAAATAGCATAATGCATGTTGTTGGTTGGTTTCTTTTTTTAAATAAGCTGATCCTAAACTAATAAAGTAAGGAAAGTAAATGATAAAAACAATAAGAATAAAGTGGTTCAAATAATAAAGAGAAGACTAGGAATCGGGATTGTTAATTCTCTACTTCGAAATTAAATTATGGTACATTATAAACTTAGTACAAGAATGCGAAGTTGCAGCGATCATCCCTTGTGTACTACCTAGCTCCATGACCACCACGCAATCTCCATTATCAAATCTTACATTCCCATTACTATCAGCACCCCCTGCATTCGCTATTTCTTCAGTTCTATCTATAGTACGCCTAGACTCGATTCTCCATATTTTGAATACTATTCGTGTTAGTATTCTCGGTGTCCCCGACACCAACACACGTGCACGACTTTTCAACAAAGGCGATCCCGACTCACCATCCAGCGAATGACTTTCTTGGGCAGAGGCAGTTGACCGCGTGGAAATTGTGTTGCCGCATAACTCATACAATCCACTAATCTTTCTCTCGCCTCGCAAGATAAGTCACCCCGACTTACTTTCAACACTCCACCTTACCGAAGTTGATACCCATTCGGATATAAGGTCTGAGAGAGATACGATTACCATTCATGTTCGGAACGTACCTTGCAGTACCGAGGGTTCGAATATGTTCATCGAACATCTTGATTCACACAGTTCTCGTGCCGCGTATCTCACACGATGTGTCATGCCACATGACCACCATTCCACCGACACTCTATGAATATCTTGAATCCAAGATCCACCCCTCACTCGTTTCCCAAATCAGAGACAACCAGGAGTTCTCCATCGATAAAACCTCTTTTTCCGGAATCGGTCACCTTCGATTCCTTTCTCCGATTCTTCAGAGTCTGACAGTCCAGTCCACCTTCAGGTGGCCATTTTCCTTGGAGTAGCGACAAACCCCTATAAATACTCTTTTAACTTCTACAAGTTGAAATTATGTTCCAAGTTATTATTTGAAAATATGAATTATTATTTTCAACATTAATTTGATCTTAAAAAGTTACTATAATAAGAGCTCAAATTTATGTGTATATAGTGATTTTTCCAATTTTGATTTCTATTTTATTGGATGAAACACAATATATCCCAAAAACATATGCAAACATTTTTTTTTTTGGAATTTTCAACTTAAAATAAACACTTAATATAAGTGTAGGGCATGGTCAATCGAAAGTCTGGATTCGTCTCTAGAAGAATACATTCGACTCAATAATATAAATGTTCAGTTGCCCAAATTTTTTAACACATTAAGTTTATGTAGAGAGATTGGTTAGCTAGCAGAAAATTACTAAACAGAAAAGGGCATAGGTTCAAACCTTCTCAAATCCTTGAATGTATTTTTTTTTTTTTAAAGATCCACCTTTGATTTGAGCTTTTAGATGAAACCGCTTCTAACAACCTTAGTCCACAAGTGGATGGTGATAGAAAATGCATATCCTGATTAGTAATTTTTTTGTAGTAGAGCAAGTATCCTTCCTTGTAGTAGAGTTTGGGATGTTCTTTTGCTAGTGTTTTTTTTTCCTATTTACTGGAGTTGTTGTTATAATTAACAGATCATTTTATTTATTGCCGCGTACTCGCATGCATACAACTGTTGGGGAATTCATAACACAAACTAAAGACGACTTCTTTCGTCATAGCAGAAAACATTAATCACGTCTTATGTATTTAGGCCGTAAGTTTCTGCGTACGCTAGGCAATCAGTTGGTAGAAATCCAAACCTCTCTTTCTCCAAATCATACACAACTTTCACATTATGCTGTTGGAAGTTTCCAAATATGGCATCGCAATCGGGTTCGGCATCATCCAAGGCTTGGAAGGCAAAACACTTGACCACACTTCCATTTACTGGTCGACGCGACCTAAAGGTGTTCCCATGGGGCAATGCGAGGCTCGCGCCGCCCAAGAAATTGAAAGTCAATGAAGGGAGGTCGTCCGCTAGACCTAGAGTATCATTCCCCTTGATGGGGACCACATAACACAGATCATACAGGGAATGTTGTTCCACTTCCTTGGCCCGAGAGTACTGTGTTACTAACGATTCGAGGATCGAAATAACCTTCCTATAGAGTTGTTCGGGTAAGTATGTGAGAGTTGTTCCCGAGTCCACCATCATGCCACCATCGCCCTTCGAGTCGAATCCCTTCAAGGATGCCGGCGCTTGTATCGTGGTGGTGTTGCCAACGGTGATGCTCTCTAAACCGACGTAATAGAAATTCGGGTACTTGAGATTACTCAGCATTGGGGTGTACTGAAAAGGCTCTTTGGAGGATATGGCTTCGTCCCCTAGAATCAGCGGGGTTGAGACGTTTGTGTTGTATGGAAAAAAACAATGAGAGAAGCCTTTGGACAAAAACCCTAACTGTGAAGGTAGCGAGAGCGGCCCTTTTCCGAACCCAACGCTTCCCCTAGGAAGTCCTTGTGAGGAGTGGGCACAACCGAAGGTAATATTATTTGATCGATCGAGAGGAGGATGATGATGATTAGTCATCGTCGTGTCTAGAATGTCAGTTGCGAGAACCCCGACCACGGCACCGTCGGCATAGGAGTAGGCGAACGAAGGGCATGGCCAAGAACACGTGTTGTTGACTATGCTGACCAGCGAGCAACCGATCAAGGTGCACGTTTCGTAATAGCCAACTGCGGAGGAGCCATGGATGTTGACGCATAAATTGCTCGAGCAAGATGCTCTTTTGATCGAATGCGAATTTTTAGGATTGAAAATCGACGAGGGGTCGCGTTCGTAGTTACCGCAATCGATGCAGTTGAAAATGGATGCGGCGGAACCACAAGGCACCCAAACGAGGTCGCTCCCCGTGTCGAAAATGTTGTTATGGACGACTTGAGGGGGCGTCCCTAAAGAAAGGGACATGAAGAAAGAATATGGTAATTCTGTGAGTGGCATGGAGAGATCTTCTAGGGTTCTGCGGCGACGACCTGTCGGAAATTTATGGGTCGACGAGATTGGAGAACTAGTTAAACTCAAGACTAATGAATTACTAGAGCTCGTCGAGGTTTTGGTTGCATGGGAGGAGTTATGGATTAATATGAAGGCAATAGAAAGCAAGCGAACAAGAAGAACAAGGGTAGACATGTTGATTTAATTGTGTGGATGATCGAATTCAAGTTAGTACTTAGTATTTATAAACTAACGGTACATGAATGTATTTAATTTTTTTAAAAAAAAATATTACGTTCCAAAATATATGTCATACACTTGGAATGAAATTTATGAAAAATATTTGATTTTTAATTTTTTTAATCAAAAAGTAAAAGGTAAAAAAAATTAAATGAAAAATAAAGTAGTGGTAAAGTAAAATTAAAAAAAAAAATAGTTTGATAAATTAAAGTAAAATTTTATTTTAAAATGAAAACATTAAAATAAATATATCATTTTTTTGAAGTGAATCAAAGAAACATAAAAATATGTCAACTATCTTAGACTTGAAATAACCAAGTTTATGCATATAAAGGACATAATATCCCACAAAATAATGAAATTTGTCCAATTAAATCTTAATTGCATTATTCAAGGCTACATTACATAGCTTAAATTACTATATAGAAATAGAAAGTCCAATCTTAAATTATGTAAAAAATCTTCAAAGGAAAAGGACAAGAAATTCGTATATAGAATAGTGGAATATATAATAAAATCTAATAATTCTGCATTTTTTAAATTGTCACGTATGTATCCACGTACGTCATGAATTTATCTTTATATATTTTAAAGAGATAATTACATTTTTTAATCCAAAGTTCATATTTTTACACTTTGTAACTTTACCTTTAAATTGTCACGTATGTATCCACGTACGTCATGAATTTATCTTTATATATTTTAAAGAGATAATTACATTTTTTAATCCAAAGTTCATATTTTTACACTTTGCAACTTTACCGAAAAACATTTACAAATTACTACCTCATGTTTGATCATTTTACATTTTCCAACCGATCGAAAGCCATAATATATAGAATATTTTTGCGAATATTCCCTAAATATGTTTGTCACGTTAGTATGTTACATTTTAAATTAAAATGCATTTTAAATTTAACATTTTTTTTTATGAAAAGAAATATAAATATCATCTTCATCCTTTTCAAAAACACATTTTAAAAAAATAAAAAATTCATCAACATTAATTCATCAATTTGTATTTGTCAACTAAAAATAAAGGGTTTATTACATTTTGCAACCCCATGTATAGGGTTTTTTACACTTTGCAACCTAGTCGGAATTTCGTAACACTTTGCAACCCAAAGTATACGGGTTTTCATTTTGCAACCTGGATCGGAATATTCGATGGAATATTCCGTTTAAGTGGATTTTTTGGTAATTAAATAAACATCACATTGGCTGATTACATATTTACCCCCAGTCAATTTCGGTCAATTTATATTATATTATATATATAATATATTAATTAAATGAAAATTAAATAATAGTGTCTTTTTGCAAGAACCCTAACGTCATCATCAGCGAATCACCGCCCCCATCTCATGAATTACTAGATCAAGAAGAAGAGACATTCAAGGAGGTCCTCTCCGAAACCCATCTCATGCATTCCTAGATCAAGAAGAAGAGAATTTCAAGGAGATCCTCTCCGAAACCCCGTCGGCCCGCGGCCTGGGCCCGCATCTACCACAAAACCGACGACGAGCCCTTCATCAAAAACGCGCCCTTGCTCTTGCACGAAGACGACGTCTCCGACAGTGAGGGCGTCTTCACGGAAAAGAACAACAACAAGCTCTGACATCAATTTCCGTCGAATCGAAGAGGGACAAGAGAGAGAGAGAGAGATCATGGGGGAGAGGTCTGGGTTTAGGGTTTGCTGACGAAGTCATCCTCATTGGATTCACCATCACCGAGATCGAGGGGTTTTTGCACAGATCTGAGACGGTAGTGGCACGAAGCATCTGGCCATGACGATTTGATGAAGGTGATGATTTTTTTATAGTTTGATTGTTACATTTTTTTTTTTAATTGATAGATGTTTTGATTTTTTTATTAATGGTAGAAAATTGGTATCGGTTTTGAAGGAGCAGATAATGTTCATCATTGTATTTGAATTAATAATTTAAAAATAATTAATAATGGGTAAGTACATTAATACCCTTCCAACTCCAGAATAAATGTACATTTACACACTTCACTGGCGCGTGATTCTCAATCTCTCGGAATATTCCATCGAATATTCCGATCCAGGTTGCAAAATGAAAACCCGTATACTCTGGGTTGCAAAGTGTTACGAAATTCCGACTAGGTTGCAAAGTGTAAAAAACCCTGTACATGGGGTTGCAAAATGTAATAAACCCAAAAATAAATTACTTTCTTATCTCCACTTTAAAAAATCTTTTATCACTCTTTTTTATACTGATTAGTTATGAATCTGGCCGGCTTGAGAAGCCATGCAAATTTTGTGTTGAATTTGCTCTATTAAAAGATCTACACATTTAAAACTTTTGACAAAAAAGACGCAGTCGAGCTCCCTTTCGTCGATCTCTGAAACGTCAAGTCACCTAGAATTTTCGCACCTCCGAGTTAGATCTAATTGATTGTGTTAGATGTCACTGTTAAAATTGTGTGTGTTGTGCTCACTTGTAAGTTGTTTCACATTAAATATTTGAGGAAAAAAGAACCAAATTATAAGTATAGGAAGCTACTCATACCAATTTGTTTTAGGATGAAACCTCCCTACATGTCCGAGTCTCCCTGAATCTTTGGGGGGCTACATTCAAGTAATTGCCAACGGAGCTATCTAACTTATACCAAAAAATATATTGAATACATAATATATACCGAGTATCTTCTTAATTTAAAAGTCACCCAGCCACGCTGATCCTTTGCCATTGCCTTCTATTTCAATATGGTATCAGAGCTATATGGCTTTTGTTGCGTGTTGCGTTTGTTACGGCCCATCGGTTCAGCTTCCAATTGTAGTGACGTCAGGGCACGTGGTGGTTGCTGCGGGGACGATTGACCGAAAGTTCATGGGTCGAGATTGAACGAGTTAAACTCAAGACTAATGAAGAGCTCGTCGAGGGTTTGGTTGCATGGGAGTTGTGGAAGATGAGGGCAATAAAAAGCAAAACAAGGAACAAGTGAACAAGGAATGACATGTTATTAATTGTGTGGATGAATGAGTGGGTATAGTTCGATCATCAATGTTGGTATTTATAAACCAACAATTCATCTATTTTTTCATAAATAAACAATATATACATGTTTAGATAATATGCAATGTACAAAGAATATATTATTTCATTAAAATGTTTCAAGTAGTAAGTACATAATCGATCTTTCTTACAAATTAAAAATAAATTATATTAGTTTGGTCACAAACGAATAATCATATATATATATTTTTTACAATTTACAATATGAACATGATCAATCCCATAGGATGAGACATAAACGATAACAATAGAAAGTTCATCTAAAATTATGTAAATACATCCTTGGGGAAAAAGGACAAAAAATCCGTATATGTAATAACATCTCATAATTCTGAATTTCAACATTTGTTACGTATGTAGTAACATCACGCTTCCATATCGAAATTGGTCGCGGCTCACAAAGAAATTTATTTTAATTATTGAAAGTTGAAACACATTTTAATTAAATACACAAAATATTAAAATCAATAAAATAAATTAGACTTTTTCTAATTTTTATACTATGAAATGTCTATAGTACCCTTTTTATGAATATTAAACAGTTTTATTCTTTAATAAAAAATATATCGTTTCGAAACCACAATCCTTCTAATTAAGAAAGATGCTCGACGAATAAGTTGTGGAACCTGATGATGATGTCAGGGTTTTCATCGCAGAGCATCTGGTTGTTACTGCGTCCTTATGTATATGCCCACGAGCACGACTGACAAGGACAGATTATGCGTCAGTGCGTGGAACCGGCATTGGACGTCAGCCGGAAGAACTTCATTTCTGATGATATCATGTACACAGTTTTTTTGGTTGGAATTTTGATTATGTTAGATTTGCCTCGAAACCGCAAAAGGAAGGCTCCAGGTGGGTTTTTCGGCCGACACCGAGATTCTGTCGGCCGACAGTTAGACAATTCTCCAACGCACTTGCGTTGGTACTCTGGGGCAGTGGCGCGGATGCGTCAGAGCATGTCGGCCGACATGTATATACTGTCGGCCGACACCAGGCGGGTTTCAGCAGCGGGTTTTTGGAATTAATTCCAAATTGAGGTGGGACTTTTTCCTACTACTTCTAGGACTCTTATGGGCGAGAATTAATGTTTCCATACATTAATTAGGACCTCCCCCTATATAAAGAGAGCTACTCCATTGAAAGCTTAAATCAATGATAGTGTGCCAGCAGCACTCGGAAAATAAGAAACGAGCAATTGAGGCTGAGCATGACTCGCTAAATAGAATGAATATTTTGACTCTATAGTACACGCCTCAAAATATTATCACAGAAGGATATACGTGGGTGTTCGTAAGAAAAACAAGTAATGATGTGGTGAGATATAAAAGCGAGATTAGTTACTCAAGAGTTTTTCGCAGAAACTCGATGTTAATCAAATATTTTGAAAGATGACATTAAGTTCCGCTACTTCATATTTCTGGCAGCAACAATGATAAATATATGCATCGAATGTATGATTTGACCATGTAGAAGTTAATAGAAAAATACATACATGAAAATCCTGGATGGATTTTAAAATTCCTGATATGAAAGGAAATGAAAATCAGAATATGTACAATATCATATTACTATGTCATTATGGACACAAATGATATTGAAGACAAGGTCCCGAAGACCAGTGAATCAGTGATTGCACTCTTTTTCCCTTTACTAAGTTTTTCCCACAGGGTTTTTTTAGTTAAAGGTTTTTAATGAGACAATCACCACAATATAAATGAGAATGTCATGTACTCTTTTCCTCGAGTATTTTTTTCCTACAGGGTTTTATAACGAGGTTTTTAACGAGGCATGTTCATCACTCGATATGAGTTTGTTTTCGAAATAAACTGAGATATTGAACCTGAAGTTCAAAAGTAAAATATAATATTTTAGATGATTGTGAATTGAAGTTCACATTATTCATTTGTTAAGGATTGTATATTCGACATTAGACGCATTTAATATACTCCTGAAGAGTTACCGGCCGGTTATAGCAATTGCGAATGCTCTAGTCAATATAGATGTCTGGTAAAGGCATGTCCCTGAAGGACGAAAAATATACAATAATACAAATGAATATGAAACTCGACAACTCGAAGGTTGGGTCCTGAAGACCAAATTTTATACTTGAATAACTAAGTTTTTCCTATATGGTTTTATTAGTTACATGTGTTTTAATGAGACTGATTGATCACAAATAACTATTTTCAAGAAGTCAAAGATCTTCGGTAATTACAATCAGGGGGAGCAAGCTGTACTCTTTTTCCTTCGTCGAGGTTTTATCCCACTAGGTTTTCCTGGCAAGGTTTTAACGAGGCAGCAATCCTGTAAATAGTCATTCAAGGGGGAGTGTTATGAATATTATTATATTATAGTGAATGACTTGTTGGCTAAGTCAAAAACCCTAAATTGTATCATATATAAAGGGGTCTCCCGAATAAATACAACAATTCACAACAATTCATAACAATTCTATTCTCCTATGATATTGTCTCTATTTCTACTCTATTATTCTCTCTCAATTCTATTGAGTTTATAACACAATTAAAGTTTTTTTAACTTTACGCAATTATACAACTACGCAATTATAATTTTATAAAAATAATTAATTACAAAAATTATACAATTACGCAAAAAAATTATGGTTCAACATTTTGACAAGTTTTTTTAAGCTAAGCAATTATACAACTACGCAATTATAATTTTATAAAAATAATTAATTACAAAAATTATACAATTACGCAAAAAAATACGCAATATTATAAAAATAATTAATAACAAAAATTATAAAATTACCCAAAAAATTACGCAATTTTATAAAAATAATCAATTACAAAAATTTCGGAATTTAATATATTTAAATGGTGTTTTATTTAAAATTAACTTTTGTTAAACCACTATTTATATTTATAATTTGATATATATATATATATATATATATATTGTATTTTATCTTATTATTACATTATACTTACATAACTAATATAGATTAATGAATACATATATATTATCTTTTAAAAATTGTACATATAACTCAGATAGCCCAGCGGTTATCTTCCTCCTCTTCACCCTTGAGGTCCAAGGTTCAAACCCTGGGATATGCAATACTCATTATTAATTAATTCGAATAATTAATTCAAAGAGGGCTGGGCTTGGGTCGGGCCTTGGGTGATATGGATATTGTCGGGCCATGTGTTGTGGGTCGGGTTGGGCGATGTGATTTCGCTTTATGGTTTGATGTGCGATGATGGGTCGGGTTGGGCGATGTGATTTCGCTTTATGGTTTGATGTGCGATGAGATTTCGCGGCCAGGTATGTGAACCTGGGATATGCAATACTCATTATTAATTAATTCGAAGAGGGCTGGGCTTGGGTCGGGCCTTGGGTGATATGGATATTGTCGGGCCATGTGTTGTGGGTCGGGTTGGGCGATGTGATTTCGCTTTATGGTTTGATGTGCGATGAGATGGGCGATGTGATTTCGCTTTATGATTTCGATGAGATTTCGCATGGGCGATGGGATTTCGATTTCGCTTTATGGTATGTGATTTCGCTTTATGGTTTGATGTGCGATGAGATTTCGCGGCTTGGTATGTGAATGGCCGTAGGGAATCCGCGAATTTTTTGTAGTGATGGGCGATGTGATTTCGCTTTATGATTTTGCATGGGCGATGGGATTTCGCGGCTTGGTATGTGAATGGCCGTAGGGAATCCGCGAATTTTTTGTAGTGATGGGCGATGTGATTTCGCTTTATGGTTTGATGTGCGATGAGATTTCGCATGGGCGATGGGATTTCGCGGCTTGGTATGTGAAATTCGTAGGAATTTTGTTTCTTTTTTTAGGAAAATTAGAATTATATTGAATATAATATAATTTTATTCCTTATTGATTTAGGAGTCATATATTAGGAAAATGTTTATTCCTATTCATATTGGTTACCTAATTTATGGGTTTCTACACCTATAAATAGGGATCTTCATAGACACAATTATTTGTGTAGAACACAAGAAGACACCATCAATTAGACGATAATATTGTGTGAGATTAGAAGGGTTTTAGAGTGGATATCAATTCTTGTAATAGTGAGCAATATTATAGTGAAAGTTCTCGTCGTTCCTCCCGTGGTTTTTTTCCGATTTGGGTTTCCACGTAAATTCCATGTCTTCTTTACTCGTCTTCTTTTTTATTTATTTGTTAAGTATTTTCGGAGTTCCGCGTTATTATTCGTACTATACAACGTCGATCTGCAAGAAGTAGTATTTAGTGGCACCGGTCTTGATCGTGTAGCGTTCAGAGCTTTGTCCCGTAACAAGTGGTATCAGAACCAGGTTACGATCATAAAAGCTAACACTATTTACTGGAGTTGCAGTTATGATTACCAGATAATTTTATTTATTGGTGCATGCATGCTCTGATAAACCAAAGCATGCATACAACCTATGTTGGGGAATTCATAACACAAAGTAAAGACGACTTCTTTCGTCATATACAGTAGAAAGCATTAATTTACGACACCACCACAATCATGTCTTATGTATTTAGGCCGTAATAAGTTTGTGCGTATGCTAGGCAATCAGTTGGTAGAAATCCAAGCATCTCTTTCTTCAAATCATACACAACTTTCACATTATGCTGTTGGAAGTTTCCAAATATGGCATCACAATCGGGTTCGGCATCATCCAAGGCTTGGAAGGCAAAACACTTGACCACGCTTCCGTTGACTACATGACGCATCCTATAAAAGGTGTTCCCATGGGGCAATGCGAGTCTCGCTCCCCCCAAGAATTGGATAGTCAACGAAGGGAGGTCGTCCGCTAGACCTAGAGTATCATTCCCCTTGATGGGGACCACATAACACAGATCATACAGGGAATGTTGTTCCACTTCCTTGGCCCGGGGGTGTTTGACAATTGATATGAGGATCGAAATTATCTTCCAATAGAGTTTTTCGGGTAAGCGTGTGTAAGTGGTTCCCGAGTCCACCATCATGCCACCATCGCCCCACGAGTCGAATCCCCTCAAGGATGCCGGAGCTTGTATTGTGGTGTTGGTGCCAACGGTGATGCTCTCTAGACCGACGTAATAGAAATACTGGTACAAGGGGTTTGGATTACTTAGCATTGGGGTGTACTGAAAAGGCTCTTCTTCGGAGGAGGATATGGCTTCGTCCCCTAGAATCAAAGGGGTTGAGACGTTTGTGTTGTATGAGAATTGGAATGGCAAAAAACAATGAGAGAAGCCTTTGGACAAGAACCCTAACTGTGAAGGTAGCGAGAGCGGCCCTTTTCCGAACCCAGCGGTTCCCGTAGGAAGTCCTCGCGAGGAGTGGCCACAACCGAAGGTAATATTATTAATTGACGTATTTTTTTTATCTAGAATGACGTCACTCGCTAGAACACCGGCCACGGCACCGTCGGCATAAACGTAGGCGAACGAAGGGCATGGCCAAGAACACGTGTTGTTGATTATGCTTCCCAGCGAGCAACCGATCAAGGTGCACGTATCGTAATAGTCAACGGAGCCATGGATGTTGACGCATAAATTGCTCGCGCAAGTTTTTCTTTTTATCGAATGCGAATTTTTAGGATTGAAAATTGAGGAGGGGTCGCGTTCGTAGTTACGGCAATCGATGCAGTTGAAAATGGATGCTACGGAACCACAAGGCACCCAAACTAGGTCGCTCCCAGTGTCGAAATCGATGTTGCGGACGACTTGAGGGGGCGTCCCTAAAGAAAGGGACATGCTGAAATGGTTTGGAAATTCTGTGAGTGGAAATGAGAGATCTTCTTCTAGGGTTCTGCGGTGACGACCTGTCGGAAACTCATGTGTGGACGTGGAACGAGTTAAACTCAAGACTAATGAATTAGAGCTCATCGAGGTTTTGGTTGCGTGGGAGGAGTACTTATGGATTAAGATGAAGGCAATAGAAAGCAAAACAAGAAGAAGAAGGCTTGACATGTTGATTTAATTGTGTGGATGATCGAATTCGAGTTTATATGAGAGTATTTATAAACTAACAATGTGTAAATTTTTTTTTTAAATATACAGTATTACTATAAACGACATAATATCTACCCCATAATCGAGTATATATATAATGATTCCATTTCCCACAAAATAATAAAATTCGTCCAACTAAATCTTAATTACATTAATTGCATAGCTTCTTTATTTTTACTCCCTCCAGTTTTTTTTAATTGTCGTTTTAGTGATTTGTACAGTTATTAATGTAAAAATATTATACCTAATCTAACCTTATTTAATTATATTATTAAATTAATAAATCAACACAAATCATCTTTATCTTCTCTCCCTAAAAACACTATGTTTTTTTGTCTTTCACAATTAATAAACCTCATTAAATAAGAGTAAAAAAGTACAAAAAATGTAAAATGTCAATTAAAATGAAAAAAATAAAAAACACAGAATGACAATTAAAAAGAATTGGAGGGAGTAACTTTTAAGCAATTAGTAGGGTTTATGAGATGCTACACCGAGAATATTGCTCTCGATGATATATTAACCGTAGATTCATACACAATACACAATACACGTCGGATGTGTAATTACGTTTGCATTTAATATAATAATAGTGAGTACCTAATTGCGCTTTTTCAAAAATTGAATTACTTATATATAACAATAGAAAGTCAATCTATAATTATGTATAAATAAAATTGAATTACTTATATATAACAATAGAAAGTCAATCTAAAATTATGTATAAAATCCTCAGGAAAATGACAAAAAGAATCCGTATGTATTGACATCATGAATCCATCTTAAAAAGGTAAGCATGAACAATCCAAAAAAAAAATTAAATAATTATTTATATTCTTATTCATTTTTTACAAGAGACCAACTAAACAATTAAGATTCGATTAAATTTACATGGGCCCCTTTCAAAATTACAATTCACGCATCATTGACATCATCAATCCATCTTGAATAGGTAAGCATGAACAATCCAAAATTTAAAAAAGTAGAAAGCAAAACATTTTCAATTTTTATATATTTAAAAAGAAAAATTATACTTTTCAATCCAAGCTTCAAGTGTTTTTATACTTTGCAAATTCGCCGAGTACTCAAGGCATAGCCGAGTGGTAAACCATGTGGTTATGTGAGTGTAATTTCAAGTCTCAAGTCAATGCAGAGTTCGAATCTCGAGTGAGATAATTTTTCATTGAAATATTATTACTTCGCCGATCTTCGTCGCCTAGAATTTTCTCACCTCCGAGTTAGATTCAATTGGTTGTGCTCGATGCCAAGTGTCACCATTGTCACTCTCTTCGGAGAGGAAGAAGCCACAGTCGAGCAAGCATTTCTCAATCACACTAGTTAATTGTCAGTCTTTTTAATAATTTATAGATGCATGATTTTTTCAAGTAGTATATCTGTGTAGTTACTTGATTGCTCTTTTTTACAAAATAAAAATTATACTATAAAACATGAAAGTCAACATCAAATAATCTTCCTATAGAGTTGTTCGGGTACTGCGTGATAGTTGTTCCTAAGTACACCATCATGCCGCCATTGCCCGACGAGTCGAATCCCTTCAAGGATGTCAGAGCTTGTATTGTGGTGGTGCCGAAGGTGATGATCTCTAGACCGACGTAATAAAAATTCGGGTACTAGCTGAGATTACTGATCAGCATTGAGGTGTACTTCAAACATAAATATTTAAATGTCTGGAGATAATCAAACACATTGTAAGTACGAGTTGACGATTAGATTAGTTCTCATCACACACTGTAATTAGGGGAAATTTTGGGTTTTGAAATCATTCTAGTTATTATAATAGTTTTACCGTACAACAATGGTTACATGGACACAAATTTTAAGAAAATAGTTTTATTAATTTTTACCAAAAAAATGACGTTACAGAATTATTTTAAAATTAATAAAATAAACAGTAGATAGTAGTTTTTTAAAAAGGTGGAAATTTAAGTATATATATACTGTATATGTTTTTTAAATGAAAATTAGGATTATTTTTTGGGGTATTTTTGAATGGGGGCAAAGCAAGTATATATATTACACGTAACTTCAAAACTTTTCATTCATCGTATTTATAGGTTTACTATCAATATTTCCTTATGCTTGTATAATATACATTCATTACCAATTATTTATTAAAAATGTTTGGGGTGTGCGTTTTTACACTGTATAATAAACAGTGCAATCTTGCACCATACACGTATACATTTAATAATTTGAATGGTGATTTTTTACACTGTATAATAAGCAGTGCAATCTTGCACCATACACGTATACTTTAATAATTTGAACGGTGACTGTGCAATTATTTATTTGCGTAGTTTAATTGTTTTAATTTATTACAAATGATTTGTATTGTTTTATTTATTTTAATTTTTTGTATTTAAATATAAATGATACACAAATATTTATTAATAAATTATGTAATTAAATTCAAACACTATATTTGAATAATATAATTAATTTAATAGTTATAAATAATATTATAGATTTTTATATTCAGTGAACCGAATGCCTCTCAATTCAAACAAAATTACCATCGTAAAACCTCCCCAAATCACTAACTCCCAACACAAAATTGAATTACATTAAATTATATGCTAAGCCTTATTTATCAGATGAAAAAGATTGAGAGTTGATTTTAATTAGAAAAACGAAAAAGTCTTTATCCTTAAAATTACCTTATTTTTTTCTTTTAAAAGAGATGTAATCATTTTTTTCTTTAGACTGAGAGTATATTGAAACATTTATTTTTGTTTTTCAACCATGTGTAGAGTTGGGACTTGGGCCTGCCCCTACCTGACCCATTGAGTCAACTCAATTATTTGAGCCCAGCCCAAAAAAAATGAACATGAATTTTCAGGGCTCAACCCAAGTTCAGTTACCGGCCCAAATAAATTGGTATTTCTAATAAAAAAATAATTAATTAATTATTACGTAAAAAATAACATAATTTTTTAACATAAATTAATTAGTATACTTACTAAAAATATAAAATAAACGTGTAACAATAAAATTTTATGTTGATAAAACTAATTAAATTTGTACAAAAATAGTAAAAATATCCATAATATTACCACTATTTAAAAACTTAAAATTAAGTAATTAAATTAATATTAAATTAATAAAATAATATTTCAAAAATTATAAATATTAATATAAAAATAAAAATTAGGGAGATTTTGAAAAAGAGATATAGTTAAATAATTGTTTATAATTAAATATATACGTTTTTCTTAATTATAAATTAAAGTAACATTCTAAAATAACATTTTTATTATAATATAGGTGAGTAGTTATTTAGCTTCAATCAGGGGTATTATAATAATTATTTTTCTCTTTTTTATAATTATAAAATTAAAAATACCCTAATTAATAAAAAAACTTTAAAAAATTACATTTAATTGGAAAATGTATTTTATTAAGTTTAAAATATAAATTAATAAATTAAACTACCATTTTTCTGAAATACACCTTAAAATTAATAAAAAAATCTAATCGGTCAACTCATGACTCATCAGACCAAAATTGAGTGTGGTCCATTAGGCCCATCAGTCCATCGGGCCGGGCTAGAAGGCAAATGTTTTGGGGCCTTGAATCTGGCCCAGCCTGGCCCATTGGTCGGGTGGGCCGGGCTAGAAGTCTCAGCAGCTATAATAGCAACGGAGGATCTTTGAAGTAAGAGGAAACGTAGCAGAAAGTTGTGAACTTTTTCTAATTAACTTCTCAACTTTAAGGGTGAACTTTTTACAAGAGCATGGGGAAAAGTATTAGTGTAACCTTTAATATTAAAAGTATACTCTCAGTCTCTCATAAACAAGAGCATGCATACTGTTGGAGACGGTTGCTATTGGAGAATCAGAATATATATTCGAACACACTGTAAATAAGAAGTCGTCAATTCAAGCTTTTAGATGAAACGACTTCTAGGAGTAACTACTTTCGTCGTCACATAAACCATGTTGGTTTTTAAAGTAAATAATAAGATGGAAAATATAAAACAAATGACAAGAGAGGATTTTTGGTGATGCGCTTGATGCTACATCATTTTCTGATATTTCTTCTTAAATAGGAAAAATACAAAACGTAACTCCTACACCATTAACATTACAACCTATGAAACTGATCACAACCTTTAATAAACTAAATGCTACTTTAATTTTGTAACACCTGACTCTTAATCTATAGCATGTAAAACGTATACAAAGAATTAATGAGGACAACTAGATTAATTAACTTATCAATCTCCTCCTTAAGCTTGTTGTCCTCGACTAACGATCTGCACACCAGTTTTATCTCTCATTTCCAAGAACTTTATTCTTGCAAGTGACTTGGTCAGAATATCAGCACGTTGATCCTCTGAGCAAACATGTTGAATTTCAATCATTCTTGTTTCAACACAATCTCTGATGTAATGAAATCGGGTATCGATATGTTTGCTCCTATCATGGTGAACTGAGTTCTTGCTTAATGCAATTGCGGACTGATTATCGATCCTTAGAACCACTTTCTTAACCTCGGTCTTTAACAACTCTGCCAACAATCGTCCCAACCACACTCCTTGACACGTTGCTGCACATGCAGCGATGTACTCAGCTTCACAAGAAGATAAAGCAACCACTTTTTGCTTCTGTGAACACCAACTAACAGGGTTTGATCCAAGAAAGAATATTACCCCTGTCGTGCTCTTACGATCATCAGTATCACCAGCCAGATCACTATCCGAGTAACCGAACAGCTCAAAGTTACCTTTATTTTTCTCATAAACGCAACCGAGATTTAATGTTCCTTTCACATACCTCAATATGCGCTTCACTGCAGCCATGTGCTCCGTTGTGGGCTTCTCCATGTATCTACTCACCATGCCGACCGAGAATGCTAAATCTGGACGTGTGTGCAGTAGATATCTTAAACTCCCAACTATGCTTCGGTACATAGTCGTGTTTACAGGTGGGCTTGTGCTTTCCTTGCTCAGTTTTAGACGAGGTTCCATCGGGATTTGCGAAGGGTTGCAATCTTTCATGCCGCATTTCTCTAAAACTTTTCTCGCATATGACGACTGGTTGAGTGTAATACTTTTAGAAGTCTGACAAACTTCAATTCCCAGATAGTAACTTAGTAACCCAAGGTCACTCATGCTAAACAAATTCTTCATCTGAGATTTGAAATTGTTTATATCTTGAATACTCTCTCCAGTGATGATTAAATCATCCACGTAGACTCCAACAATTAAATTCTCCTTACCTTGCTTTCTCATGTACACGGCATGCTCTAAAGAACACTTCTCAAAACCGAGAGCCCTCAAAGATTTGTCTAGTTTTGAGTTCCAAGCTCTAGGTGCTTGTCGTAAACCGTACAATGCTTTGTACAATTTTAACACTTTCTGCTCTTCTCCTTTTATTTCATATCCCGGCGGTTGAACGACGTACACTTCCTCATCCAAATCACCGTTGAGAAAGGCTGACTTTACATCCATATGATGTACCTGTTGGGATATGTCCTTCGATCCTACGTGTGCAATCGATAAAGTCATAAGGTCGTCTATGGATGTTAAATGATTAGTCGATAATATTAATTGTTGGGAACAATATAATATTGATCGATAATCAAACCTACAGGGTCACACACGGACTCGATGTTGATATACGTTGCTTGATAATAATATTGATTTAGAATCAATATTTACGTGGAATTATACATGCATGGGATGCATGGCTTGCATGGAATGCATGTCACATAGTGTGACATGGCATGCCACACAAGCAAATGGGACCACATATCATGATTTGGCATGATTAGGTGGAAGTGTCCTTTCATCTCCCCATTAACCACCATTACTTGTGCATTATGATGCACATAATGGGGGGGTTACATGGAGTGGTTAATGGAGATGAATAAAGACATGAAAATCATGACACTTGAACATCACCCACGAAATTCCACACAAAAAGATAGAGAAAAGAGCTCTTGGAGAGGCGTCTTTACAAGCCACAAGCATGTTCATCATCCGGGTTCGTGTGCAACACGTAGAGGCCGGGCCATTTGTGCGGCTTCAACATCCGGGCGATCTAGACAAGAAGAGTGACGAGGTCATTCACAAGGAGAGCATCTAGTGACTGATCCATGAAGGTGGTTCAATCGACTCAACACCACCTTCATCAACATCAACGAGGCAATCTACACCGGTTGTAAGTGTTCTCGTTAATCTCTCTATATATATATATATTGGATGTATATATATATACGTGTCTATACATATAATGTGTGCCTAGATCTTCATGTTGTTCGTGTTCTATTGTTTTACACGCTTCCGCACACACGAACAAGGTAATCGAGCGATTGGATCGACATCAAAAACCATCAATTGGTATCAGAGCCTAGGGCTCGTGCACATGTTTTGTGTTGGACACAATGTGTTTAAATCAACATAATTGGCTTAATTGTTTTATGTGATTATGTGATTATGTGTTTAGATATAAGGCCGGCCACCGTTAGTGGTCGGGTGAATGAAATTGTCGTTTTTTACGTACGATTGGCCATAGTTTTGGAGGGCTGCGTCCCTTGGAATCTTTTGTAATAGATAGGTTTTTTCTATTCAAAAATGTATTGTTCAATGTGTAAGCAATGGATTGAATCCATGGATCGACATTGTATATCGGCTCTCCGACGAAAACGAGAAGAAACGAAGCAAAACGGGCGAAATCCGGGCTGCTGGAGCAAAACGGCGGGCGCCGTTTGTGCTCCGGCGGGCGCCGAATGGATTCGGCGGGCGCCGTTTTGGAAACGGCGACCGCCGAAAGGCTGTTTTTGGGTCAGCCCCGTTTTATACCCTTTTGGCGACCGCCGTTTTGGAAACGGCGATCGCCGGTGGTGTTCGGCGACCGCCGTTTGTGAAACGGCGGGCGCCGTTCGTGGTTTTTGGGGTACGGACTAAGGTTGACCTAAATCGGCGGGCGCGGAACTGAAACGGCGGGCGTGGACCAGTCCAGAAGATGTTCAAGGCCTATTTTAATGCTTTTAATCTTTTCGTTTGAGAGTTGTGAGGTTCTAGGGGCCTTTCGATTACGTATTTAATTGCTTTGCTAGTTATAGGATGTTTTATGTTATAAATGTTCAACTTACATATAAACACCTATGCATGCAAGTTCCCAAAATAATGAGTATAATGTCTTGTCCAAAAACATCACACTCATGAAGCCCTCGATCATAAGTTGGTAGTTCCGCCTCAGCGGGGTACTACTTGTTATCTTGGGATAGTGGGAGTAAGGGTTAGACTCTTACACGTGAGTTTGGTTTTCTCATCGATAGATCCACTGCAGGCGTGGCTATCGAGACATGAGATGAGAATGGGATTCTCGTCGACCGAGAGTGACATTAGATGTCATTGATGTGGGATGTCTACCTATCTTGATTTTCTTAAGTGCGGACTCAGTCGGCTTAAGGATTCGCAAGATGAGGGTCTTGGGATCGTTTTGTTCAAGGGAACAACGATATTAGATATTGATTGAACAAAATGGAATAAATAAGTAGCTTGTTAGACAACCTTATTTGTTTACCGCTTTGTGAATGTTTACATATTTTATGTATCTTACTTTTGTAGTTTATCATGTCAAATATCAACTCAATTCAAGTTTGGTTCAATTTTTGATTGTGAAAAATTGAACAACACAAATTTTCTTGATGGACAACGTAATTTGAGGATGGTCCTCAAATACGAATACAAAGAGAATGTGTTAGATTACCAATTCCTATGATATCATTGAACAACTCAATAGCATGTTCAGGGAACAGACTAAGATTGAGCAGTTCTGAATGACCAGGGTCATCGCTTCAGCTAGGCTGAATAAGAGAAACCTATAAGGACCACATGTAAAGCAAATGATTGGATTATTTACTTTAAGTGATCTCCTAAATTTTTCTAAGATGATGAGTCGTCAATTAAAAATGGACCCTAAGAGGGATATTCTTGTGATAAAGGATGAGGTAATCAAAAGAGCATGGGCAAGAATGCTACTAGGGTTCCTAGGGAATCTGAATGCGTCTACTGCAAAGGTGTTGGACACTACTTGCAAATATGTAGAAGTTCATATTTTATTCAAATTCAAAACAAATGCCTAATTTGTCTTTCATATGATGGATTCTAAAGTTAGGATTATTTTCACCTCGGGGAGTGGTTTAATCCAAAACACTTAGTTCATAAATGGCACAAATTAGAGACTTTCGAGCCATGGGATGGCGTTAGTCGATTGTCTGGTTGGCTCCCTCATATTTTATGAGAGATAGGGCTTCAATTGCATGATATTATCGCTGGTTAGAAAACTTCGAGTTTTTACTTACGATTTATCACGTTTTGATATTGGGATAATTTTGAATGGGAAATTTGAATGAGACTCAATTATTGGGAATAATTGAATTTGCCCAAAGTTCAAAGAAGATGTGAAGAACGGGGTTGCTTCATCTTCAGGCATTAATGTTATAGACATTAAAATTCACAAATTTAACTTATTGGGTATTGGATGCCAAATGTGGTTCTCACATTTGTATGAGGAGGAACTACATAGAAGTATAAGTTTGGTGAGTAGAGATGTCGATCTACGGGCAAGAAATGGAGCGAAGGTCGCTGCATTAGCCGTATGATCATATGATGTTGTTTTGCCTTAGGGCCTTGTTTTAGTATTATAACTATGTAATTTCGTACCTTCAATAAACAATGAATATTGGTTCAGTATTAGATACTGATGGATTAGTTTTTTCACTATTAAATAGTTTGGTAACTATTTTAATTGTGAATTATTCTTTGTTTTGGTACGATTATTATATTGTTTATGTATACTTTAAACTTGACAAATCATATATATCATTAAGACCAAAGGCCAAATCGAATAAGTATCGATGAGACATAACTGAAACATTGTTGATTAGATCAAATCAAAATCTAAACATGTAACGAAGCTTCTTTTAGAAGGAATTTTAGAATCATTTGACTTGGAGTCATTTGATACATGTGAATGATGTGTGATTAAAAATATAACAATATCATCTTTCTTGGAGAAAGGAGAACATGTGAGTAAATAGGGATGATCCATACTGATGTATGTGGAACCTATTAGTTAACAAGCACATGAAGGTTATGTTTCGGAAAGGAGAAAACAAACTATATTAGATATAGTTCGACCATTCGATTAGAGGTCTAAATGAACTACTGGTCTCTTTTGGGAACACACAATTCTTGACTTCAACTTATACACTGAATAGGACGCTGTCAAAAGCTGTTGATAAGACACCATACTAGGTATGGAAAGGGAGGGTCCCTAAATTGTTTTCATCAAGATTTGAGGTTCTAAAAGCTTCTCTGACGAGATTTATCTCTATAGAGCTTGAACTCAAATGGGATAAAAGTTTCTTTATGGTATGTCCATAAGAAACTCGAGGGTACAACTTCTACGATCTATTTGAGAACAATATTTTGTTGCTCGAGATAGTGATTTTCTTGAAAAGAGTTATCTTTCCTAGAAATTCAGTGGGAGCTCGGTTGTCTTGAACGAGGTTCAAGTGAAACAACCAATGATGAATACTCAAGACTGGGTTGAGAGTATTCTTATGGTTTTGGAAGCCATACCAGCCCTCGTAGGTCCGAAAGGCATAAATCTATCTCTATTATTCAAATACTTAGATATTGTGACCAATGAGAGATATGAATTCATGCTTTTGGAAAGCGGTGAACCTTCGACCTAATTCCAAGCTATGACGAGTCCAGCTACTGAAAATTGGCATGGTGCCATGAAATCTGAGATGATATCAATATCTGATAATCAAGTTTGGAACTTAATATATTTGCATCACGGGGTTAGACCCAATGAATGCTAATAGATCTTTAAGATCTAAACAGACAGATGGAAAATCTAGGGTTTTCAAAGCAAGGTTGATGGTAAAAGTTTTATTCACGAGGTGGATTATGGAAAAACTTTCACCAGTTCCTTTGATTAAATCATTCAGATTATCTTAGCCATTGCTACTCATCTTGATAATGAGTTATGGTAATATTAGATGTTAAAACTAACTTCTTGAATTGGATTCTAGAAGAGAATGTGTTTTGACACAGCCAAAGAGTTTTATCGATTCTAATAAGGCTGAGAAATTATGCAATCTTATAATTCCATTTATGGAATAAAGCAAAGCATATCGGAGTAGCAATCTTCAGTTCAATGAATCCATACT
Source organism: Euphrasia confusa (assembly GCA_954870475.1). Lineage (NCBI taxonomy): Eukaryota > Viridiplantae > Streptophyta > Magnoliopsida > Lamiales > Orobanchaceae > Euphrasia > Euphrasia confusa. The sequence continues at coordinate 28,173,431 of OX940967.1, forward strand.
GGGTTTTGGATTTCAGAGGAACTCGGAAGAGTCTTGTTTTACAAGAAGAACAGTGGGAGTTACGTTGTATACATTGTGTTGTATGTCGATGACATACTCCTTATTGGAAACAATGTTTCTATGCTTAATTCTATTAAAGAATGGCTTGGAAATTGTTTTTCAATAAAGGATCTTGGAGAAGCACAGTACATATTGGGCATCAAGATCTGTCTGAACAGATCGAAAATGATGTTTGGACTTAGTCAAGTGACCTATATTGATAAGGTACTTGATAAGTTCAGAATGAAAGACGCCAAAAAGGGTCTCATTCCAATGAGTCATGGCACATCTCTTAGCAAGATGCAAGGCCCTACGGGACTTAATGAGCAAAAGAGGATGGAAAACATTCCTTATGCTTCGACAATAGGGTCTATAATGTACGCCATGATATGTACACGACCGGACGTATCGTATGCTTTGAACATGACGAGTCAGTTTCAAGGAAATCCAGGTGAGGCGCGTTAGACTGCGACCAAGAATATTCGTATGTACCTTAGATGGACAAAAGAATATTTTGTTGTCTTTGGAAGACAAAAAGAGTTGATGTTAACAAGCTGTTTGAATGCTAACTTCAAAACAGACTAAGATTATTTCCGATTTTAATCTGGTTATATCTTTTGTCTGGTTAGAGGTGATATTTGCTGGAATAGTTCCATGCAATGCAATATAGCTGATTAAACTACAAAAGCTGAGCACAATATTGCATTGGATGCAGTAATGTTGGCAGTTAGGATTTGAAAGTTCTTCAATGAACTAGGTGACGTAACTAGCTCAGCCCAACCGATAGTTCTCTATTTATAGTAGAGTTATCGCGCAAGCCAATGAGCTAGGAAGCACCACAAGTCTAAAACTGGTGCTCAGGAAGTTCCACATTATCTGGGAGATAGTTTTGTGGAGACATCGAGATAATAAAGTTGCAACTTTTGGTAAGGTTGCAAACCCGTTTTCTAAACCTCTTCAGCAGTTTAAGCTTGAGGCTTTCACGACTGCAATAGAGATCAGACATCTTAGAGATGGGTTGTGATTTCTATTACTGTATTAGATACTTTTGGAGATTTGGTAAACATTCACTCATATGTATAATACATATTTCTTCATATAAATATGGTTTAATTTATATGAATTGTCCAAATGATTAAGTGATATCAATTGGGTTATGAGGTCGACTTACCGCATAATGAAGTCCCAATGGTTGATCTGATATACTTGAATCATATAGTTGTTCCTGGTTCGTATAATCGAGTACGGACAAACCGATAATACAATGAACTAGATTGTAATGTGTACTATAGCGCCGCTTCATGGGCTAGTGATGTGGGACATCAAGTACAATTACATAGATATTAGCTGGGAGCTAATGATCGAACAGACCCGACTGGAATAGTATTTGAGATTTCGAGTCATAATACTATTTCATTGACTGTCGAGCAATTTCCTCTGACCTGAGTAGTCCAGAGTGACTCCATTGTGAAATGGTATACTTTGATACAAGTAAACGCTTTTCGTAAAAGAAGGTTATAAAACTTGTTATTGGGTATATCAGGAAGCAAGTGGGAGAGCTTGGATTGACAAGATGGGATTGTCCTCCATTTTTATAATGGGATATATGTCTTACCGGCCACTTGGAGAGTCGAGACTGTGGAAAATACGTGGCCACGTCCAGATTCGTATCATAGTGATAAATCTGGTATTACAGTCTGTCTCATAGTCCAAGAAAGGTTTGAACCGATTGAGGATGACTCAAGTCTTGCCTCAAGTTCAAACTTAGACAAAAAGTGACAACAGGAAATTGGCAGCACACTGGCTCTGAAGGCCAAGTGGGAGATTGTTGGGATATGTCCTTCGATCCTACGTGTGCAATCGATAAAGTCATAAGGTCGTCTATGGATGTTAAATGATTAGTCGATAATATTAATTGTTGGGAACAATATAATATTGATCGATAATCAAACCTACAGGGTCACACACGGACTCGATGTTGATATACGTTGCTTGATAATAATATTGATTTAGAATCAATATTTACGTGGAATTATACATGCATGGGATGCATGGCTTGCATGGAATGCATGTCACATAGTGTGACATGGCATGCCACACAAGCAAATGGGACCACATATCATGATTTGGCATGATTAGGTGGAAGTGTCCTTTCATCTCCCCATTAACCACCATTACTTGTGCATTATGATGCACATAATGGGGGGGTTACATGGAGTGGTTAATGGAGATGAATAAAGACATGAAAATCTGATTTTCATGACACTTGAACATCACCCACGAAATTCCACACAAAAAGATAGAGAAAAGAGCTCTTGGAGAGGCGTCTTTACAAGCCACAAGCATGTTCATCATCCGGGTTCGTGTGCAACACGTAGAGGCCGGGCCATTTGTGCGGCTTCAACATCCGGGCGATCTAGACAAGAAGAGTGACGAGGTCATTCACAAGGAGAGCATCTAGTGACTGATCCATGAAGGTGGTTCAATCGACTCAACACCACCTTCATCAACATCAACGAGGCAATCTACACCGGTTGTAAGTGTTCTCGTTAATCTCTCTCTATATATATATATTGGATGTATATATATATATATATATATATATATATATATATATATATATATATATATATATATATATATATATATATATACGTGTCTATACATATAATGTGTGCCTAGATCTTCATGTTGTTCGTGTTCTATTGTTTTACACGCTTCCGCACACACGAACAAGGTAATCGAGCGATTGGATCGACATCAAAAACCATCAGTACCTCCCATCCTTCATGTGCCGCAATAGAAATCAGCAAACGAACCGTCTCTAGCCGAGCAACTGGAGCGAACACTTCATCAAAGTCTATGCCTTGTCGCTGAACGTACCCCTTTGCCACTAGTCTCGCCTTGTGCTTTACGGTTTTTCCTTGGCTGTCCTTCTTTAGTTTGTAAACCCACTTGAGACCTATATGTTTGTGGCTGTCGGGTAATGAGACGAGCTTCCATGTTTTATTTTCTCGAATAGAAGAAATTTCCTCCTCCATTGCTTTTCTCCACATCGGGTTTGCCTTCGCTTCTTCGAGAGTTGACGGCTCCTCCTCTCCTAGCAAACAAAACCCCGAATATTCCAACTCTATTGGAAAAGTTTCATCGTAAAGACTTTTGATGTCACGCTTGCCTCGTGGTCCTATCGAACTCTGATTAGAGTATGTCGAACCGTCAAGAGCATCAAAAATTTCAGCTGGAGTGTGTGGCGACATTGATTCAGGGTCTGGAACATGTATCGGTTGTGGGATATCCAAACCAGAATCGATGATCGTCTCTTTAGCTTCCTGATTTTTCGTATCAAATACGCCTTCAATGGTAAAATAGTGTTCTGCACTAGTGTTACCGGATGATCCTTTACCCGTTATCGGAGATTTGTTCCAGTCCCACTTTTTCTCCTCCTCGAACACTACGTCTCGGGTTACCACGACTCGTCTTGTTGATGGATCGAACATGCGATAGCCTTTTGTATTCATATCATAACCAATGAATACCATTTGCTTGCTACGATCAGCCAACTTCGAGAGGTGCGGTGTAACAACCTTCACATGTGCAAGACATCCGAAAATACGAAGATGATCAACACTTGGCTTCCGATCAAAGTATGCTTCGTAGGAGTTTTTCCGACGACGCTCTTTGTCGGTGCTCTATTTAAGAGATATACAGCGGTTGATACTGCTTCTCCCCAAAACTCGCCTGGGACTTCCATACTTTTCAACAAGCTCCTTGTCGTTCCGACCACCGTTTGATTTCTTCGTTCAACAACTCCGTTCTGCTGAGGAGAATAAGGCGCCGTGAGATAACGCTTAATTCCCAACAACTCGCAGTAGGTTTTGAACTCATTTGAGGTGAATTCACCGCCGCGATCCGTACGCAAAGTGATTGCTCAAAAACTATTTATAAAAACCGAAAGATTTAAGAGCGTAAATCCCCCGAGTCGATCTCTCGAGGAGCAATGCTATCGGCACGTGAATATCGTTTTGTATATGCTAAGTACGAGTTTCATAACGGGAAAGAAAATCATTATAAACTAAGGGGGGTTGCAATGATTGTTTGATTAATAACTACGAACGTGAATTAAAAACAAGTAATTAAAAGATCGAGTTTAAGTGAATGAGTTGGAAAGCAAGGGTGTTCCGATTACTCTTCCTAACGAACTAGAGTTGAATTAGATTTAAAAACTCTCAATTAACTATTAATCGGACTAAAGAGATCAAGGTGTTGTCACGTTCTCCCTCACCAATGATCGTCTAACTACACATCGACCGTGTGGTCCACTAGCGATATACTACGAAGTTGTTCGACACGAGACCACAAATCGAGAGGTGTAATCGTCCAATTAATAGAAATCAAGCTACTTTAGAAGATCAACTCTAATTCATTGAGGAATTTCATCAAACACCCTCACACAAGTTTAGCTAGCCATAATCAAACACTCAAAAGCACAATCCACAATCGTATAAGCCATAATCGAGTGAAAACGAGAGAATCTCACCTCGGAAGTGATGGAATCGATGGATGAAGTCGTAGATCGAGAAAAGCTTCCAAAATCGGGACCGAGCTTCAACTTGTCACACGAAGAAACTAATCCGATGGAAACGTCCGTCTCGATGAGGTGAACAACGTTTGTGAATGAGATTTTGTCGGATTCTCGACGTACGGAATTTAGATCGTGAATTTGTGATGAGGAATTGAAGAACACAAAATGAGATGTAGAAAGCTTGGAGAAGAAGCTAAATGCAATCTTATAAAATTGGGGAAATGAAAGTTGTGAATTGGGGTCTACTCTCTCCAAGCTAAACACAACTATTTATAGTTTATCCAAAAGACTAAACAAAATACTAAAAAGCCCTTAAAACAAGTCAAACATAAGTCAAGACTTTATTCCTTCTCAATTTTCGCCCATGGAAAGTGCTGGTGCGTTTTGGGCGTAACTGGAAATAGCTCGTAAATCCTCTCGTCGATCCAACCGTTGAAGTTGTAGATGTCGAAGTTGAGAACATGCTGTCCAAATTTCAGGCCAATCCAACGGTTAACGAAGCGGGAAATTCAATTCTCCCAAAGTCGCGCAGTGCTGGAATCCGGAATGTCGGACGACGGGAAATTCATGTCGTACGACAAATTTCCGTCGATCGCGGGTCGAACCTGCGTTACCCCTCTGTCCATTTCTTCCCAAAATTGCCTTCATGTCGTCCGACACCTTATAGCTGTCGTCCGACACCTTGGACTTGGTCTTTTCTACACTTCATTTCTTCGAGTGAAAACAGTTTTCTTTCCCTTTGGTATCTGCGCTATATCTTCGTCTCCGATTGTTATTTAGCAAAACCCACCGTTGATATTGTAGATATAGAAGTCTTCTACATGCTGTAAAAATTTGGGGATGATCCGACGGCTGAATTATCGGGGATGGCCATTCTTCTACGACTGCGCAAAGCTGGAATCGACATGAGCCTCTTCGTGTATTTTCTCTCGTTTTCGCCCGATTCTCGTCCAAACTCTACCAAACCAAAACCATGACAACATAAACACATAATCACATTAATAGGATGAAAATAAGCACAAAAACAATACAAGAAAGTCACACAAAACAATAGAAAATATCGCACAAAAACGTGCGAAACAACTCCCCCACACTTAAACCATTGCTCGTCCTCGAGCAAACAAAAGAACACAAATAACAATGAAAACAAGGCAAGTTCTCCACAAAAGAGTTTAGAAGTTAATTCCGGCTATCGATCAAAAGCAAGTACTACCGAGAAAAGTTCGAACACAACAAAGATCACATCGAGTAAGTTCATAAAGCAATCGGGTTACCTCAACAAACCGTCTTTCTCCTCACAAGGGAAGCACTCATTTATTTTACCTCTCGAAGCATGGGTTCACTCAAAACAAGCTATGCAAGTGAATAGAAGCAAATCACGATGAACTTGCATGTAAAGAACAATCGGGAACAAAGAGTGATCAAGGAAAGACTTCATGTAATAACCACAATGTGCAAAGGATAACAACCATAGGCAAGTATACACGGAAGACTCCACTCATCAAATTTATCAATCTCAAGAATCAAGGAACTCTAATCAACACAAGGTTGTAATGGGGCTAGGCTCGGGTAGATTCGGGAAATTTTTAGGAATAGTAACTCATTGACCATTGTGGTCTCAACCTTATATCTCCTATCCTCACCCTCATCTCCACACTCAATTCTCAATACACTCAAGGATCATTTTTATACCATGAAACTCCTAACCCATTTTTCGGGTCATCAAGGAATAATGATATCAAGTACTCACGCTTTATGAATTTATAATGATGCTCACAATAAACAAGAATTCTCTCATATAAAGTGGATATTTCTTCACTTTTCTCTTTTTTTTTTTTTATATAGAGAGGCAATAATAGCATGGAGCAATATTTGGGAGTACGTGTGGTTTAAATGCCCACATAATAATGAATCAATCAACGCAAAGGTGGCTACTAGCAAACACCTCGAGGTACGAAACCCTCATCACACAACACGGAATCTTTCTCACACATAAAGAATGAAACACTCACACTCCAACATCGGGTTGGGGGTGATGAAAGAACGGGTATAATGTGGTCTCAAAGGGGTTAGCTAGGGTGTCCCACGACGGGCTCGGGGGTTTATAAATCTCCTTGAAATGGTTTGATCCTAAGTGATTAGTTCCCGTCATTTTCAAGATCATGAATGTTATGATAAAGAGCTTTGAAATCCGAAATACACGAGTTCTAGTTATCTCATATCCTTAAAACACACCGAGTTATAGAACAAGAAAGCATGAGTCTCAAGAAGCAACGAGATTTAAGAATTACGCTCAAGAAAAGAAGTTTATCAAGGCTCAAACCTCACAATCGGCTTTTGAAAAATTCGAATTTGTTTAAGGCAACCAAATTACTTACTCACTCAACACAACATTCAACTTTGAAATATTCGCCCATTTCTCAAAAATTTTGGTTATACCGAAAAGAACTTCAATTTTCGATCATTTCAAACTCACCGAGGTTTCGGAAAATCCCCCCACACTTACAAACATCACACAAAAAGTAAACAATCCAAGGTAAAATATCCACCAAAATAAAATGAGAACATCCCTACAAACCACATAAACATAAAACAAAACACAAGATGGATTCCACAAAACCTCCCCCACACTTAAAATAAAAGCATGTCCTCATGCGAAAAATAAAGGGAAAAGAGACGAAAGGATAACGAAACTTCCCTAGAATGGCGAGAACCGGACATGGCAAATCGAAGACTAATCATCGGGGCGGTAATGGACATCCATCCTCAAACACAAAACATCAATCCTATAATGGAGCTCGGTCATGGAATGGTAGAAGTAGCCGAGAAGAGATAATCATCGCATCGAAGGGCTTATGCATCGAGTCACGGGGCATCCACACACTCTCCTACAAAAAGAGAAACAAACATAAAGGATAACACCTTGGGTTGCCTCCCAAGAAGCGCTTGTTTTTCGTCTTTAGCTCGACGTCCGTGGGATTGCCCCCACGTGGCACTCGGTTTATGGCTCCGAGCTCTACCGTGTCAAGGCTAAAAATATCGAACTATACTTTCTCAAGAACACTAACTCGACTAAGGGAGCACGGTCCTCGAGAGTAGGGAGAACTAGAGCATGTATGGTGAGATGTCGAATAGTAGTGCATGAAATACCGATCTCCCTCACACTTGCATCTAGATGTAAAAAGTAGACATCCGCCATCTCGACCGCTAAAAATATCGAGCTATACTTCCTCAAGTAAATCATTTCGGTCGAAGGAGCTCGATCCTCCAAATTGAAAGAAGTGAAGGCTCGCCATATATCGGGAAACGGGTCCATCGACCCAAAGTCATACATCTCGTCCACCGGACCCTCTAAAAATATCGAACTATATTTCCGGAGGAATACCATCTCGGGCAATGGCTCACGAGCATCAATATAGAATTCATCATCCGACCGACCATCAACACATCTACCCTCGGTTCTCAACTCAAATATATCTAATAAACTCTCACCCAAACTGCAAATAATGTCAATAACTCTATTACCCGGATTAGGCGGCTTAGGCGGGTTGAGATCACCATCATCGTATCTTTGAGTCTCAATAGACGAGGGAGGGAGCATATAATGAGTGGAGAATCCAATATCAACTCCCAAGTCCTCCAAACCATATATTCTCCGACCGAAACCCCATGATTTTCTCTTCTCTTGAATATTCGACACCGGAGAAGGATTAGAAATCTCAACCATGAAATCGAAATGAGCATGCTTTTCCAAAACCTTCTCCTCATCATTACCTACATCCTCAAGAATGGACTAAATCGGATAAGGTTCTACCTTGTAGTCTAAGAGATGAACATCACATTCCAAAGGAAACTCCAAATTTATGGTCTCTTGAACCTCATCCACTTCCACAAACATCATGTCCTTATCTAAGAGAGCAAGCATCGGTGTGTGATATGCCAAAGAGATAGAAGCCTTAAGAAGAGACTCACCCGGAACATCTAAGCTAGGAAAGATCGTCGGGACATTTGATGTCTCTTTACTCGCGTCGGCTACTAGATCAACCTTCTCTATCGGTGGAGTGATCACCAAGGAAGCTATGTCGAGGTCGTCATCGGAAATCAAATCATGGTATGCGGACTCTTCCACATAATCAAGAATAACTCCAAGGAGCAAGTGATCTAGCTCCACCTCAATCACATCCATTAAAGAATCCAAAGAGGGAGGTAGTGTCATGGGGGATCGTGGTGCCTCTTGAATAAATCGATCAATGAATACCTTAAAAATATCCTCCCATGTAGACTTGGAACAAGATGGCAAACTCGCGAACCACTCCCTAGCTTCATCCCTCATACAATAGCAAAAGCACCAAACCTTCAACTCATCTTTGGAAAAACCGTCCAATGGGAAGGTGTCAACCACAATAGAAAAGTCTTTGAGGAACTTAATGGCATTCTCACTCGACAACCCGGAAAATGAAGGCAATTGAGACAAATGTTGGGACGTGAGCTTCTCTTCTCGGGCCTTCGGCTTACAACTTTCGCTAGAGGAGTTGGAACGGTGCCTCTCATAAGGTTCTTTATCATCATAGCGACTCCCCGACATGTGGAGATGGGGTTTCGAAAAATCGCCAATAGACCTACGTTTAGTATCTTGCCTCAATGAAGGTGGATGATGATATGCTTTTACACTCCCAACATTATCCATACGGTAGTGTCTACGACCTTGATCTAGGGATATCTCTCTTTCTCGACAATAATCCCGAGGAGGTGGGGACATGGACTCCATCTTGGTACAAGAATACTCGCGATCTCGGTACCTTTGATGTTTCCGGTGGAGAGGAGGTGAATAACCTCGGTCGTCTTCATATTCAACATCGGTTTGCCGAGGCCGGCGATATGGCTCATGGACATGTTGATTGTACCGATGATTTGAAGAAGAACTACTCCTCTCGGACGGATAATCATAGTCATCGAAGTAAGAAGCTCGGTTATCGTTGCGTCTAGCCATTAGATCAACTCGGTCGTTGTAGGAGAGATGGAAGTATGAAAGGGAGAACGTCTTCAACCTTGCATACTCAGCACTCAAAGAAAGGGGTTACACGCACCGAGTGTAAAATACAACGATAACACGAGAAAGGACTAAAAGAAACAAAAGAAAAAAAAATAAACAACGAAACAAGAACTTAACTAACACAAAATTCAATTCATGTAGCCTGAATTGCTCCCCGGCAACGGCGCCATTTTGATTGCTCAAAAACTATTTATAAAAACCGAAAGATTTACGAGCGTAAATCCCCCGAGTCGATCTCTCGAGGAGCAATGCTATCGGCACGTGAATATCGTTTTGTATATGCTAAGTACGAGTTTCATAACGGGAAAGAAAATCATTATAAACTAAGGGGGGTTGCAATGATTGTTTGATTAATAACTACGAACGTGAATTAAAAGCAAGTAATTAAAAGATCGAGTTTAAGTGAATGAGTTGGAAAGCAAGGGTGTTCCGATTACTCTTCCTAACGAACTAGAGTTGAATTAGATTTAAAAACTCTCAATTAACTATTAATCGGACTAAAGAGATCAAGGTGTTGTCACGTTCTCCCTCACCAATGATCGTCTAACTACACATCGACCGTGTGGTCCACTAGCGATATACTACGAAGTTGTTCGACACGAGACCACAAATCGAGAGGTGTAATCGTCCAATTAATAGAAATCAAGCTACTTTAGAAGATCAACTCTAATTCATTGAGAAATTTCATCAAACACCCTCACACAAGTTTAGCTAGCCATAATCAAACACTCAAAAGCACAATCCACAATCGTATAAGCCATAATCGAGTGAAAACGAGAGAATCTCACCTCGGAAGTGATGGAATCGATGGATGAAGTCGTAGATCGAGAAAAGCTTCCAAAATCGGGACCGAGCTTCAACTTGTCACACGAAGAAACTAATCCGATGGAAACGTCCGTCTCGATGAGGTGAACAACGTTTGTGAATGAGATTTTGTCGGATTCTCGACGTACGGAATTTAGATCGTGAATTTGTGATGAGGAATTGAAGAACACAAAATGAGATGTAGAAAGCTTGGAGAAGAAGCTAAATGCAATCTTATAAAATTGGGGAAATGAAAGTTGTGAATTGGGGTCTACTCTCTCCAAGCTAAACACAACTATTTATAGTTTATCCAAAAGACTAAACAAAATACTAAAAAGCCCTTAAAACAAGTCAAACATAAGTCAAGACTTTATTCCTTCTCAATTTTCGCCCATGGAAAGTGCTGGTGCGTTTTGGGCGTAACTGGAAATAGCTCGTAAATCCTCTCGTCGATCCAACCGTTGAAGTTGTAGATGTCGAAGTTGAGAACATGCTGTCCAAATTTCAGGCCAATCCAACGGTTAACGAAGCGGGAAATTCAATTCTCCCAAAGTCGCGCAGTGCTGGAATCCGGAATGTCGGACGACGGGAAATTCATGTCGTACGACAAATTTCCGTCGATCGCGGGTCGAACCTGCGTTACCCCTCTGTCCATTTCTTCCCAAAATTGCCTTCATGTCGTCCGACACCTTATAGCTGTCGTCCGACACCTTGGACTTGGTCTTTTCTACACTTCATTTCTTCGAGTGAAAACAGTTTTCTTTCCCTTTGGTCTCTGCGCTATATCTTCGTCTCTGATTGTTATTTAGCACCGTTGATATTGTAGATATAGATGTCTTCTACATGCTGTAGAAATTTGGGGATGATCCAACGGCTGAATTATCGGGGATGGCCATTCTTCTACGACTGCGCAAAGCTGGAATCGACATGAGCCTCTTCGTGTATTTTCTCTCGTTTTCGCCCGATTCTCGTCCAAACTCTACCAAACCAAAACCATGACAACATAAACACATAATCACATTAATAGGATGAAAATAAGCACAAAAACAATACAAGAAAGTCACACAAAACAATAGAAAATATCGCACAAAAACGTGCGAAACACAAAGCTTTTAGCTTAGTATTTTTCTCCACTTCGGCAACAACTTTAACCTTCTTAAAAGCCTTAAACGCTTCGTCTTTGTTACTGATAAGCACCTTCCACATAAATCTTGTACAATCGTCAACCAACAACAAGATATATCGCTTCCCTCCGTGAGTAGCAGGAGTAATTGGACCACATAAATCCCCATGCCATAATTCAAGGGGTGATTTTGCTCGAAATTGTGCCACTGCTGGAAAAGGATGTCGATGTTGCTTTCCAATCAAACAACCATCACATATGCGGTCCACATGCTCGATTTTGGGCAAGCCATGCACCATCTGTGTCTGACTTAGAAGCTTCAAAGCATGAAAAATCACATGCCCGTATCTTGCATGCCATCGCCACGCTTCTTCTTTGCTCTTTGCTAGATAGCATTCAGGTAGAGCTGGTGTTATGTTAAACATATATAACCTATTACTGGATCTGTTCACTTTTGCGTGTAGCCTTTGTGATCTGTCCAAAATAGTCATAACACCTCCTTCAACCACAACCTTGCATCCGTTCTCATCTAACTGGCCAAGGATTATTATGTTGCTTTTCAACATCGGGATGTAGTAGACATTAGTAAGTATTCGATGTTCACCTGTGAAGCCTTCAAACAACACCGAACCCCTTCCTTGGATTTCTACAGCCGAACCATCTCCAAATTTGACTGACCCTTTGATGGTCGTGTCAATTTCAGCAAATTTGTCGATACAACCCGTCATGTGGTTACTTGCGCCGGTATCCAAATACCAAGTCTTCTCCTGGTTATTTTTAATTTTTTTCACCACCTTGTCTTCGTGTAGTAATACTTGGTCGTTTTATCTTGTGTGGTTTAGAACACAAGTTTCGACCATATATAATGCCGGTTCATCATCGGTTTGCGCCGTAACAAGATTGGCCTTCTCTTTTCTGTTTGGTTTGGGACAATCTTTGGCGAAGTGTCCATATTCATTACAATTGAAACACTTAACCTTGGATATGTCGAAGTTCCGTGTCTTTCGGTCTTCGTTAGTGCGTTCACCATTTCCTCGACCTCCACCGTTTCCACGCCCTCGACCACGTCCTCTCCCGTGATATCCTCCTCTTTTGTTGTTGCTAGAGTTTTCATTTTTCTTTGCTTTTTGGTTTCTTGATTCCCATTCAGCCTGGGTTAGGAGCAATTGTTCTCCACTGCCCTTTGATTGGAGTCTCCCTTGAAGTCCTTCCTCGAAGGTTCTGAGACGTCCGATCGCCTCTGAGATCGACATGTTCTCTATATCGCCAAATTGCTCGATCGTTCCAATAATTTGGAGAAATCTGTCTGGAACCGCGCTAAACAATTTTTCAACAACTTCATTGTCGTCGAGTTTCGTTCCCAACGAGCGAATCTCACCCACCAGAGTTGTAAGCTTCATGGAAAACACATTTATAGTCTCTGTTTCTTCCATGTGTAACTTGTTTAGTTGTCGTTTCAGCACATGTACGCGTGCCTTCTTGACACGATCTTCACCAACTCGCATCTCCCTGAGTGCGTCCCAAGCCTCCTTTGCCGTATCCTTCTCCGCGATCGCCATCATCACGTCATCTGGCACGGCTTGAGAAATGGCTACCATAGCGCCTTGATCTTTTTCATCGTCTTCGTCATCACCTTCAATCACTGACCATACTCCTAGCGAACGCAAGATTATCTTCATCTTGACAGCCCATATGCCGTAGTTCGTTTCGCTTAACGTTGGATATTGGATCGGGATTGATGCTCCTCTTGTCGTTGGTTTGGAGGCTGTTTTAGATGTATCTCCATCGTCACCGGCCATTGCCTTAAACAACTTGGCTCTGATACCAAATGTTGGTTTTTAAAGCAAATAATAAGATGAAAAATATAAAACAAATGACAAGAGATGATTTTTGGTGATGCGGTTGATGCTACATCATTTTTTGATATTTCTTCTTAAATAGGAAAAATACAAAACGTAACTCCTACACCATTAACATTACAACCTATGAAACTGATCACAACTTTTAATAAACTAAATGCTACTTTAATTTTGTAACACCCGACTCTTAATCTATAGCATGTAAAACGTATACAAAGAATTAATGAGGACAACTAGATTAATTAACTTATCAATCATATTCTACAACAAACACATGAGTGATCGATATATCATGTCTTATTATTAGGTAGCTAGGCCGTGAGATTTCGCGTGCGCGAGACAATCGGTCTCTAGAAATCCAACTCTCTCATTCTCCATATCATACACAACTTTTACATTAAGCTGCTGTGCGTTTCCGAACACGGCAGCATACCGGGGAATTGCATCATCCATGGGCTGGAAGAGAAAACACTTCACCACACTTTTGTTTACTGGTCCACGTCGCATTTCATAAAAGGTGTTTCCATGGGGAAATGCGAGGCTCACGCCGCCCAAGAAATGATAAGTCAATGAAGGCAGGTCGTCTGCCAGAGTATTGTTCCCCTTGGTAGGGACCACGTAACACAGATCAAACCGGTAAATTTGTTCAGTTTCTCTGGACCGGGGGTATTTTACTACTGAAGATTCAAGCGTCGAAATAAGCTTCCAATAGAGTTGTTCGGGTAAGCGGGTGTAAGTGGTTCCCGAGTCCATAATCATGCCACCATTGCCCCACGAGTCGAATTGCCTCAAGGATGTCGGAGCTCGTATTTTGGTGGTGCCAACGGTGATGCTCTCTAGACCGACATAATAGAAATACGGGTACATGGGATTGTTTAGCATTGGAGTATACTGAAAAGGCTCGTCGGAGGATATCGCTAAGTCCCCTAGAATTAGTGGGGTTGAGACATTTTTGTTGTTTGAGAATATGTAAGGCAAAAAACAATGAGAGAAACCTTTGGATGCAAACCCTAATTGTGAAGGTAGCGAGAGCGGCCCTTTTCCGAACCCAACGATTCCCATAAGCCATCTGTACGTCGATTGGACACAACCAAACGTAATATTAATGGGATGAATAATATTAGTCGTCGTGTCTAGAATATCACTTGCAAGAACCCCGGCCACTGCACCACCACTATAGGTGTAGGCGAACGAAGGGCATGGCCTAGAACACGTGTCGTTGACTATGTGACCCATCGAGCACCCGACTATGGTGCACGTATCGTAGTAGCTCGCGGAGGTATGAACGTTTACGCATAAGCGACTCGAGCAAGATTCTCTTTCGATTGAATGCGAATTTTTAGGGTTGAAAATGGTCGAGGAATCGCGTTCATAGGTATTGCAACCAATGCAGTGGAAAAGCAATGGTGCAAAATCACAAGGCACCCAAACGAGGTCGCTCCCGGTGTCGAAAAAGAGGCGATGAACGATTTGAGAGGGCGTCCCTAAAGCGAGGGACATAACGAATCCATCGGGTATTTCTGTGAGCGGCATGGTGAGGTCGTCTTTTTGGGTTTTTGAATCGGTCGGAAATTCATTTTTCGAACGAGTTAAACTCAAGACTAATGAATTAGAGGTCGTAGCTTTGGTTGCATGGGTGAAGATGAAGGCAATATTAGAAAGCAAAACAAGAAATAATAAGTGAACAACAACAAGAGTTGACATGTTGATTTATTTTTTGTGTGGATGAATGAGCCATCCATGTAATTAGTATTTATAAACCAACAATTCATCTTCTTAATTTTTCGTATATGAAATATGCATTTTATTTTATTATTTTTATTTAAAAAAAAGACGCGCGACAAGATGAGGAAAACATGCAATACAAGATTTTGGAAGATCACTAAGGGCTCGTAATCTAATTATTGAGAAACACGGATATTGTGTAAAATCATTTAACTCGGAACAACGTTTTACCCTAAACAAAATCCAATAAAATCAAAACATCAACGTCAATACAGATTCATGCTTGCTGCATGCATTTTCCTTGATTTTAATCGGTGGGCCACTGCGCCATGGGATCATGTTCATGCATGCAACTATTTATATCATACTACTTCAATAGTCCCAGAAAAACAAATCCTTTCACAAAATAAAAATGAGAAGATATGGAGGGATTAACACTTTCGTATATGGTATGTACTCTCTTTTTTAGCAATGTACGTAATTTTTTGAGACGCTTTGAGTAGTATGTATTCTTCAAATTTTTCGTCTGCCATGTCTTCATAAATTTATTGCCTATATTTCAAAGGAGCGCCGGGTAAAGGGCCTTTTTGAGGGAAGATTTGTTAAAATGTCTTTTCAAGATTAAGTCTTATTTAAATGGCCCTTATTAATATTAATTTATTTTATATCATTTTATAAATATTGTTTTACATTTTTAATTTAAGAAAAATACATAATTCTTTTTATATAATTAAAATATTGAATCAAACTCATATTTCATAACCCGTACCCATTACATATTCATACCCGAATCACAATATCCACAAATCAAAATTCCCAAATTTCTAAAATTAGGGTTCTAAAGCAAAAAAAAAAAAAAAAAAAAAACTCTCGCGTTCTTCCTCTTCTGCCTCATCTCCCTCTCCTTCTCCCCGAACTCCACCGGTCGGAACGCCGCCGCCTAGTACATCACCTCCTTCATCTCTTTAATTATTTCATAAGGGTGTGTTTATGGTCGGGATTCTCTGAAACGATGAGATCATCACAGCCGTTTGGATTCGCTCGTTTCCCAACCGTTGTTGATTTGTTTCCCCAAAATCTCCGGTCAGACCGGAATTAAATCCTCTCCTGGAGAACGCCGGCCGACGGGAACACCAAGTTCTAAAGCGCAAAAAACACCAGGTTTTACAGTGCAAAAAAAAAAAACGCAAAAAAAAAATACTGTGATGAATTACTAGAAATTATATTTTAATTATTAATATAAAATTAATTTAAATAGAATTTAATTTTAAATATTAATATAAAGTTAAATTATATAAAATTATATTTAAAATACTAATACAATGTTAATTTACATAAAATTACATTTTAAATACTAATATAAATTTATTTTTCGTAAAATTATAATTAATTACTAATATAAAATTAAATTAGATGAAATTACATTTTAAATAATTAATTAATAATATAAAGTTAAATTAGATAAAATTACATTTTAAATACTAATACAAAGTTAATTTACATAAAATTATATTTTAATTGCTAATATAAATTTAATTTTAATAAAATTACATTTTAATTACTAGGACTCGGATCAACAAAACTCATCCGTTGATTATCTTGAATGGATGGTTATGATTTGAAGTTGACCATTGGATCGGATCAACAAACTCAACCGTTGATTACGTTTGAACGGATGGCTGTGATTAATTCTTGATTTATTCATTTTTTATTTATTGAAATTAATAGATGGCTATGATTAATTCTTGTATTTGAATGGATGACTATGATTTAATCATGAATTCTAGACACACATACCTAATCATATATAAGCCATCTTCTATGAAATTAGACATTGTGATAGATAGATTTTCAATACACCTAAGACTAAATGTCATATACATTCATGAAATTAACTTTATATTAGCAATTAAAATGTTATTTAATGAAATTAATTTTATATTAGTAATTAAATTTCGTGAAATTAACTTTATATTAGTAATTAAATTTCATTATATTAGCTTTATATTAGTAATTAAAATGTTATTTTATGAAATTAACTTTATATTAGTAATTAAAATGTTATATTTCGTGAAAATTAACTTTATATTAATAATTAAACTTCATTATATTAGCTTTAAATTTGTAATTAAAATGTTATTTCATGAAATTAATTTTATATTAGTAATTAAAATGTTATATTTCGTGAAATAAACTTTATATTAGTAATTAAAATGTTATTTCATTAAATTAACTTTATATTAATAATTAAAATGCTATTTCATGAAATTAACTTTATATTAGTAATTAAATTTTATTAAATTAATTTTATATTAGTAATTAAAATTTTATTTAATGAAATTAACTTTATATTAGTAATTAAATTTCATTAAATTAACTTTATATTAGTAATTAAAATTTTATTTCATGAAGTTTTCTTTATATTAGTAATTAAAATGTTATTTCATGAAATTAACTTTATATTAGTAATTAAATTTTATGAAATTAACTTTATATTAGTAATTAAATTTTATGAAATTAACTTTATATTAGTAATTAAATTTAATTAATTTAATTTTATATTAGTAATTAAAATATTATTTTATCAAACTAAAAATAAAAAAGCCATCAAAAGTATTTTACATTCGCGATAAAACGATCTCGAGACCATCAAAATTTCATGAAATTTATCTCGAGACCATAAGCTAGATTAATATATAAAATTTTAAATGAAATTATTCGTTAGTATATATATATATATTTAAAGTTTGATAAAATATTCAATCTAGTTAACTTGGTTCAACGGTAAAACAATTTCATTTTCTAGGTCGAAGTCGGACGGTCTTGGGTTCGAATCCTCAGAAATCCATAAAAAATATTTTACTTGCTTTAATGTAGTAAGGGCAATATAGACATTTCCTTGTTTACTTGAATTAAAAAAACAAAACAATTAAAAAATAGACATTTCTGTTTTTACTTGAATTACAAAAAATAAAATAATTAGAAAAGAAATCCATAAAAAATATTTTACTTGCTTTAATGTAGTAAGGGCAATATAGACATTTCCTTGTTTACTTGAATTAAAAAAACAAAACAAAAATATTTTACTTGCTTTAATGTAGTAAGGGCAATATAGACATTTTCTTGTTTACTTGAATTAAAAAAACAAAACAATTAAAAAATAGACATTTCTGTTTTTACTTGAATTACAAAAAATAAAATAATTAGAAAATGAGGTTTGACTTTAGTCAAAGGCTTCATAAACCAATGACCTTTGAGAAAAGGCCATTTAGACAATAAACCCATATTTCAATCAAAAATATTGAAAAGATATACAGTGAAACCTGTATAAATTAATACTCGATACATTAATATCCTCTTTAAATTAATAGAATCTCTCGGTCTGACTGGGTCTTTTAAGAGCATCTCCAATCGATACCAAAAATCTATTTTGGAGATTCTCCAACCGATACAAAAACATAAACTTATTATTGGTTTTTATGTGGACCCATACAAAAAATACTTAAATTTACGTTTACAGCATCTCCAACCGATACCAACAACCTATTTTGGAGGAGGGGAGATGCTCAACCGATACCAAAATATAAACTTATTATAGGTATTAGGGTGGGACCCACATAAAAAATACTTAGATTTACGTTTACCTTAAACTCAAACAAAAAAAAAATTATTTATTATTTATAAAATCATTCTTTTATTTTACAAACTAATAAAAAAGACCTATTAACCTTTTATTTTAATTTTTTATTTAATATATTTTGTAATGTAATTTTTTTAATAATCATATATTAATAATTAAAATAAAATTTTATTTTAAAAATAAAAATAAATGTTTATAATTAAATATTAAATATTTTATGTTTGCGCAATTTTGTCATATTTAATTAATATTTTATTATATTTTTTATTTTTGAAATTTTAAATTGAAAATAATATTTATTAATTTTTTAAATTTAATGTAGGGGTTAAATTATAAATTTGTAAAGATATTGGTTATTTATAAAAATAGTATAAAAAATTATATAAGAAGAATAATTTGAAAATATTATTTTAAGTTTAAGTATTGGAATCTCGGTTGGAGCTAATTTACTGTAAACTTAAAACTAAACTTATTTTTTAGTTTAAGTTTTTGAGTTTGGTTGGAGAAGGCGTTTACCTCAAACTCAAACCAATAACTATTTTTTATTTATAAAAGAGTTTTTTTATTTTACAAATTAATAAAAATGACCTATCAAATTAATTTTTATTTTTTTTAGTTTCTTATTTAATTTTTTTGTAATATAATATTTGAAAAAAATAATATCATTAATAATTAAAATAAATTTTAATTAAAATATTTTTAATAATTAAATAAAAATATATATCACAATATAAAATTTTAATAAAAATATAATTAATTAATATTTTATTATATTTATTATGTTTGAAATATTAAATTGTAAAATAATATTTATTAGATTTTTAATGTTACAATTTATGGGGTTAAATTGTAAATTTGTAAAGATGTATAAAAATTGATGTAAGAAGAATATTTCGAGAATATTCTTTTAAATTTGAGTATTGGTGTCTCGGTTGGAGTCAAATTACTCTAAACTTAAAATTATACTTATTTTTTAGTTTATGTTTTGGTGTTTCATTGGAGATGGCAATAAAAAATACTCCATACAGCAAAAAATTAATAATCTTTCTAAATTAATAAAATTTTACTGTACAGATCTCAAATTGTGGATAGTTGAAAGCTACACGTCTTCTCTATTTTTAGGCAATATTAATTACTCTAGTTAATTGTCAATTTTTTAATAATTTAGAGATATTTGATTCTCCGTATAGTACAATATTTAATTAAAATATTTCAAGTATACATGTACTTTTGCTCTTTTTTACAAACTAAAAATTATCTAAAATTTGAAATTAAGTCCACGTCAAATGATGTGAAAAATCCTCAGAAGATAAAGTCCGTGGATTTGTATTAAGTCTACATCTTTCCATTAGGATTTTATTAAGATTTTATTGAATTTTTTAAACTTTAAGAAGTAAGTAAATTTGAAAATTTTACACACTTTGAAACTTTAATTTATAAACTAAAATAATTGTAAAATATATTTTTTATAAATTTAAAATAATTGTAAAATATATTTTTTATCATTTACGTGAACTTTCAAAAACTTTAACTATTAATACAAATGTATATTAATATATTTATATATAAACAAAAAATTAAAAAAATAGTAAAATTATTATTTTAATTTTTATTTAATTCACGTGTATATTTAGAACTCATTGTTCGGATTAACAATATTTGTTCTCTATTTATCAACTTCTTTATTTGTTTTAGTTGACTTTAAAATATCAAATTTAAATAAAAATCTTCATTGATATAAGTGTTGGGATATGTCCTTCGATCCTACGTGTGCAATCGATAAAGTCATAAGGTCGTCTATGGATGTTAAATGATTATTTGTTAATATTAATTGTTGGGAACAATATAATATTGATCAATTAAATCATACCTACAGGGTCACACACGGACTCGAAGATAATGTACGATGATTGATATATATATTGATTTAGAATCAATATTTACGTGGATTTAATTCCCATGCATGGGATGCATGGCTTGCATGGATGCATGTCACATAGTGTGACATGGCATGCCACACAAGCAAGTGGGACCACATACAATGCATAGTGGCATGTGTATGTGGCATGACCTTTCATCTCCTTTGTAACCTCTTTTGCATGTTAATGGTGCATCTTTATGCACATTAAGATGGAGGTTACATAGAGGTGTAATGGTGTGAATAATGGTGTGTTTATATAGATGAAAATCTGATTTTCATGACACACAAGCATCAGCCACGAAAATCCACACAAATAGAGAGAACAGAGGTGATCTTGGAGATCCATTCTCAAACAATCAAAGGTGTTCATTATCCGGGTTCGTGTGCAACACGTAGAGGCCGGGCCATTTGTGCGGCTTCAACATCCGGACGATCCAAAGGAGTGAAGAGTCAATTCACAAGGAGATCTTTGAGTTGCTGATCCATTAAGGTGGTTCAATCGACTCAACACCACCTTAACCGAAATCAACGATCACCAAAAGTAAGTAATCGTTAAACCTTATATATATATATATATATATATATATATATATATATATATATATATATATATATATATATATATATATATATATATATATATATATATATATATATATATATTGGATGTGTATATATATATATATGTTTAAATGTGTTCTTATACACATTATGTGTGCACTAGATCTTGATGTTCGTGTTTACTCGTTTTACACGCTTCCGCACACACGAACGAGGTAATCATGCGATTGGATCGGCATAGAAAACCTTTAATTGGTATCAGAGCCTAGGGCTCGTGCACACTTTTGTGTTGGACACGAAGTTTAATCAACATAATTGGATTTTTTGTTTAATTGTGATTATGTGATTAGATGTAAGGCCGGCCACCGTTAGTGGTCGGGTGAATGATTTCGTCGTTTTTTACGTTTCGATTGGCCGTAGTATTTGAGGGCTGCGTCCCTTGGAATCATTTGTAATAGATAGGTTTTTCTATTATATTTGTATTGTACTACTTGTAAGCGATGGACTTGGTCCATGGTTCGATGGAGGATCTCGGCTCTCCGGCGAAAACGAGAAGAAACGAAGCAAAACGAAGCAAAACGGGCGAAACCGGGGCTGTCAGAGAAAAACGACGACCGTCGTTTTGGAAACGAAGACCGTCGTTTTGATTTGACGACCGTCGTTTTGGAAACGAAGACCGTCGAAATGCTGATTTTGGGTCAGATTTTTTCCAAACCCTTTCGGCGGGCGCCGTTTTGGAAACGGCGACCGCCGGTGGTGTTCGGCGACCGCTGATTGTGAAACGGCGGGCGCCGTTCGTGGTTTTTTGGGTACGGAATAGATTTGACCAAAATCGGAGGGCGCGGAACTGAAACGGTGGGCGTGGACCAGTCCAGAAGATGTTCAAGGCCTATTTTGTTGCTTTTAATTTTTTCGTTTGAGAGTTGTGAGGTTCTAGGGGCCTTTCGAATACGTATTTATTTGCTTTGCTAGTTATAGGTTGTTTTATGTTATAAAGGTTCAACTTACATATAAACAAACCTATGCATGCAAGTTCCCAAAATAATGAGTATAATGTCTTGTCCAAAAATATCACACTCATGAAGCCCTCGATCATAAGTTGGTAGGTTCGCCTCAGCGGGGTACTACTTGTTATCTTGGGATAAGTGGAAGTAAAGGTTAGACCTTTACACGTGAGTTTGGTTTTCTCATCGATAGATCCACTGCAGGCGTGGCTATCGAGACATGAGATGAGAATGGGACTCTCATCGACCGAGAGTGACATTAGATGTCATTGACATGGGATGTCTACCTATCTTGGACTTCTTAAGTGCGGACTCAGTCGGCTTAAGAATTTGCAAGATGAGGGTCTTGGGATTGTTTTGTTCAAGGGAACAAAGATATTAGATATCGATTGAACAAAATGGAATAAATAAGTAGCTTGTTAGACAACCTTATTTGTTTACCGCTTTGTGAATGTTTACATACTTTATTTATCTTTCTTTTGTAGTTTATCATGTTAATTTCAACTCGATTCAAGTTTGGTTCAATTCTTGATTATGAAAAATTGAACAACATAAATTTTCTTGATTCACAACGTAATTTGAGGATGGTCCTCAAATACGAAGACAATGAAAATGTGTTAAATGACCACATCCTAAGATATCATTGAACAACTCAATAGCATGTTCGGGGAATATGCTAAGATTGAGCGGTTCGGTATGACCAGGGTCATCGCTTCAGCTAGGCTGGAAAATGGAAATCTATGGAATCACATGTGCAACAAATGATTGGATTATTTGCTTCAAGTGACCGCCTAGATTTTTCCTATGATGATTATTTGGCAACCGATTTCATACTTCAATCTCATGATGGTTATAATGCCTTTAGGCTAAAATTTCCACATGAATGGTTTGAAGAAATCGCTTCGTGAGCTCCAAGGGATGCTCAAGGCTGCTGAGCCGGCGATAGATAAGGACCCTAAGAGGGAAATTCTTATGATAGAGGATATGGTACTCAAAAGAGCATGGGCAAGAAGGCTACTAGGGTTCCTAGAGAATCTCAATGCGTCTACTGCAAAAGTGTTGGACACTACTTGCAAACATATAAAAATTCATATTTTATTCAATTTCAAAACAAATGCCTAATTTGTCTTTCATTTGATGGATTATAAGGTTAGGATTATTTACACCTCGGGGAGTGATTTAATCCAAAACACTTAAGTTCATAAATGACACAAATTAGAGACTTTCGAGCCATTGGATGGCGTGAAACGATTGTCTGGTTGGCTCCCTCATATTTTATGAGAGATAGGGCTTCAATTGCATGATAATATCGCTGGTTAGAAAACTTCGATTTTTCACTTACGATTTATCACGTTTTGACATTGTATTAATTTTGAATGGGAAATTTGAATGAGACTCAATTATTGGGAATAATTGAATTTGCCCAAAGTTCAAAGAAGATGTGAAAAACGGGGTTGCTTCATCTTCAAGTATTAATGATATAGACATTAAACTTCACAAATTCTACTTCTTGGGTATTGGATGCCAAATGTGGTTCTCACATTTTTATGTGGAGGAACTACATAGAAGTATAAGTTTGGTGAATAGAGATGCCGATCTACGGGCAAGAAATGGAGCGAAGGTCGCTGCATTAGCCGTATGATCATATGATGTTGTTTTGCCTTATGGCCTTGTTTTAGTATTATAACTATGTAATTTCGTACCTTCAATAAACAATGAATATTGGTTCAGTATTAGATACTGATGGATTAGTTTTTTCACTATTAAATAGTTTGGTAACTATTTTAATTGTGAATTATTCTTTGTTTTGGTACGATTATTATATTGTTTATGTATACTTTAAACTTGACAAATCATATATATCATTAAGACCAAAGGCCAAATCGAATAAGTATCGATGAGACATAACTGAAACATTGTTGATTAGATCAAATCAAAATCTAAACATGTAACGAAGCTTCTTTTAGAAGGAATTTTAGAATCATTTGACTTGGAGTCATTTGATACATGTGAATGATGTGTGATTAAAAATATAACAATATCATCTTTCTTGGAGAAAGGAGAACATGTGAGTAAATAGGGATGATCCATACTGATGTATGTGGAACCTATTAGTTCACAAGCACATGAAGGTTATGTTTCGGAAAGGAGAAAACAAACTATATTAGATATAGTTCGACTATTCGATTAGAGGTCTAAATGAACTACTGGTCTCTTTTGGGAACACACAATTCTTGACTTCAACTTATACACTGAATAGGACGCTGTCAAAAGCTGTTGATAAGACACCATACTAGGTATGGAAAGGGAGGGTCCCTAAATTGTTTTCATCAAGATTTGAGGTTCTAAAAGCTTCTCTGACGAGATTTATCTCTATAGAGCTTGAACTCAAATGGGATAAAAGTTTCCTTATGGTATGTCCATAAGAAACTCGAGGGTACAACTTCTACGATCTATTTGAGAACAATATTTTGTTGCTCGAGATAGTGATTTTCTTGAAAAGAGTTATCTTTCCTAGAAATTCAGTGGGAGCTCGGTTGTCTTGAACGAGGTTCAAGTGAAACAACCAATGATGAATACTCAAGACTGGGTTGAGAGTATTCTTATGGTTTTAGAAGCCATACCAACCCTCGTAGGTCCGGAAGTCATAGATCTATCTCTATTATTCAAATACTTAGATATTGTGACCAATGAGAGATATGAATCCATGCTTTTGGAAAGCGATGAACCTTCGACCTATATTCAAGCTATGACGAGTCAGCTACTTAAAATTGGCATGGTGCCATGAAATCTGAGATGATATCAATATCTGATAATCAAGTTTTGAACTTGATATATTTTCATCACGGGGTTAGACCCAATGAATGCTAATAGATCTAAAGAGACAGATGGAAAACCTAGGGTTTTCAAAGCAAGGTTGATGGTAAAAGTTTTATTCACGAGGTGGATTATGGAAAAACTTTCACCAGTTGCTTTGATTAAATCATTCAGATTATCTTAGCCATTGCTACTCATCTTGATAATGAGTTATGGTAATATTGGATGCTAAAACTAACTTCTTGAATTGGATTCTAGAAGAGAATGTGTTTTGACACGGCCAAAGAGTTTTATCGATCCTAATAAGGCTGAGAAATTATGCAATCTTATAATTCCATTTATGGAATAAAGCAAAGCATATCGGAGTAGCAGTCTTCAGTTCAATGAATCCATACTGGGTTTTGGATTTCAGAGGAACTCGTAAGAATCTTGTTTTACAAGAAGAACAGTGGGAGTTACGTTGTATACATTGTGTTGTATGTCGATGACATACTCCTTATTGGAAACAATGTTTCTATGCTTAATTCTATTAAAGAATGGCTTGGAAATTGTTTTCAATAAAGGATCTTGGAGATGCACAGTACATATTGGGCATCAAGATCTGTCGGAACAGATCGAAAATGATGTTTGGACTTAGTCAAGTGACCTATATTGATAAGGTACTTGATAAGTTCAGAATGAAAGACGCCAAAAGGGTCTCATTCCAATGAGTCATGGCACATCTCTTAGCAAGATGCAAGGCCCTACGGGACTTGATGAGCAAAAGAGGATGGAAAACATTCCTTATGCTTCGGCAATAGGGTCTATAATGTACGCCATGGTATGTACACGACCGGACGTATCGTATGCTTTGAGCATGACGAGTCAGTTTCAAGGAAATCCAGGTGAGGCGCATTAGACTGCGGCCAATAATATTCTTATGTACCTTAAATGGACTAAAGAATATTTTGTTGTCTTTGGAAGACAAAAAGAGTTGATATTAACAAGCTGTTTGAATGCTAACTTCAAAACAGACTAAGATAATTTCCGATTTTAATCTGGTTATATCTTTTGTCTGGTTAGAGGTGAAATTTGATGGAATAGTTCCATGCAATGCAATATAGCTGATTAAACTACAGAAGCTGAGCACAGTATTGCATTGGATGCAATAATGTTGGCAGTTAAGATTTGAAAGTTCTTGAATGAACTAGGTGGCGTAACTAGCTCAGCCCATCCGATAGTTCTCTATTTATAGTAGAGTTATCGCGCAAGCCAATGAGCTAGGAAGCACCACAAGTCTAAAACTGGTGCTCAGGAAGTTCCACATTATCTGGGAGATAGTTTTGTGGAGACATCAAGATAATAAAGTTGCAACTTTTGGTAAGGTTGCAAACCCGTTTTCTAAACCTCTCTAGCAGTTTAAGCTTGAGGCTTTCACGACTGCAATAGAGATCAGACATCTTAGAGATGGGTTGTGATTTCTATTACTGTATTAGATACTTTGGGAGATTTGGTAAAGATTCACTCATATGTATAATACATATTTCTTCATATAAATATGGTTTAATTTATATGAATTGTCCAAATGATTAAGTGATATCAATTGGGTTATGAGGTCGACTTACCGCATAATGAAGTCCCAATAGTTGAACTGATATACTTGAATCATATGATTGTTCCTGGTTCGTATCATCGAGTACGGACAAACCGATAATACAATGAACTAGATTGCAATGTGTACTATAGCGCCACTTCATGGGCTAGTGACGTGGGACGTCAAGTACAGTTGCATAGATATTAGTTGGGAGCTAATGATCGAACAGACCCGACTGAAATAGTATTTAAGATTTCGAGTCATAATACTATTTCATTGACTGTCGAGCAATTTCCTCTGACCTGAGTAGTCCAGAGTGATTCCATTATGAAATGGTGTACTTTGATACAAGTAAACGCCTTTCGTAAAAGGAGGTTATAAAACTTGTTATTGGGTATATCAGGAAGCAAGTGGGAGAGCTTGGATTGACAAGATGGGATTGTCCTCCATTCTATAATGGGATACATGTCTTACCGGCCACTTGGAGGGTCGAGACTGTGGAAAATACGTGGCCACGTCCACAAAAGTGGAGTGTTTTTCAACACAAAGCCATTATGGGGAACCTTCAAAGTATATCCATTAGAAGCCTGCGACTCGTTCGCGGAGGCTGTCACCTATCTAAATAACACATAGCATAAATCAAGGATTGAGATTAAGTCTCAAACGACTGCACCATACACTGATGTGTAGACATGGTGCGTCAGGAATAAGAAATGAAATTCTAATAGTAAAAGGACAAGTTTATTCGGAACTACCTATGTTCTATGGATTTTTCTGGATACAACGACATATTGCATATGGTTGTAGTAAAACCTAGAAGAACAAGTAATTGTATGTTCAATAGTACTACGAACCAGAAGGGTGTCTTCGCCCGGTTCTTAGAGGAAGACTATTAGATGAACTACAATGCCCTAACTGACAAAGTACCTTATAATGAGGGAAGAGAAGACTGAGAACCAGCCTAACCGAGTAGTAGTGCACCACTAACTGCACCTAATGTTATTACCGTTATATACCGGAACGCCATTGCAGTGGGAGGTTGTTAATCAACCAGAGATGTTCATAAGACTGGAGGGGTTTTAAACCCTGGATCTAGTAGACATGAAATCGATCCCTAGTTCTTCATAAGAGGCAGTACTAATCTAAATGTGCCTACTTGGATAGCAATAATTTATTATTGTTAAAGGGGCAAGATCATTTAGAGGTACAAGCTTAGTAAATCCATTTAGGGATTACCACAAAGCTGAAACTTGTGGAACTTGCAAATTGATGAGGTAGTCCATTTTATGGATTCATCAAGAAGCATAGACAAGATTGGTGTATTGGAGACGTAATGGAAACAAAGTGGTGTTTCTCGGAATTTTTGTAGATAACACTTCATCATTGGCAACAATGTAAAAGCGTTGTCAGACATAAAATAAAGGTTGTCTAAATAAATCGAAATATAAGATTAAGATGAAATTGTATCATGTTCTTAGAAATCTTTCGATCTCTAGATAAGAACACTTGCACTTCTCTTTAGATATCTTATACGATTATGGTTTGTTTTAAACATGCATAATTCTGAGAAAGGTTATTGCCTTTCGAGAACAGAATGCATCTATCTAAGGTATGTGTCTTGCACACATAAAGGAGATAGATATAGACAAAGCGGTTTCCTACACTTTGAGTGTAAAGAGCTTTGTAAATGCGGTGTTATAAAACAAGAACCTGATATCAACTATGCGGTTTGCGTAGTGGGAGGATATCAAAGTAATCTGGATAAGAGATATTAAAATGCTGTAAAAGTACTTGGGAAGTACAGGATTACTAGCAAAAACGAAATCTTCTTAGATTACAGTTTCTCAGATTCAAAAATCAGAGAAGGACCAGTGTAAGTCGATATCAGGCTATGTGTTCACTTTTAGAAGAGGTGGAACCTAAGGATGAAAGAGTGATAAGCGTGAAGCTTCTCGGACTCTATCATAAACCGAATGGCAGCCTCAGAGGCAGCGGAAATTTTGGTTAGGTTCCGGAATGACCTCTGAACTTGGATATGATTCTTGGTTCACCAAAGGCTATGTATATAGCGGTGCATGGAGAACTGGAAGAGGTCATAAGTTCGAAAGGTGATGATAACACATAGAGCCAGTACCACCTGATACGAGTCATCGTCAGAGGGACGACGCAGTAGTCACCAAGATAACTTCGGATCGGCGACCTAGATTGCTCATTCACATAATACTTCTGGGGAAGTATAACTTAAGCACGTGATGGGTATGGGAGTCGGGAGTTTGGAGGAAATGACTAGACCTTAGTACAAGTGGGAGATTGTTGGAGTTGTGTACTTAATGTCTAGATTTAAGTACCGGTAAACTCCCGGTCATGGCATTTAACCTATTTAATTAATAAACAATTATTTGCATTTAATTAATATATGCAAAATATAGTCCTGGATTTTATACGTTGTAGTTAGTATGGTGGGGCATGGGCACACAGAAGATCATACTATCGGTTACTCGTATTTAATCAAACAGTTGCTCACGACCTAGATGGACACGGACCAATCCATCGGTATAGTCGTTGTGTGAGAGAGAAAATAATTTATCTTAATTATTTTATCACACTTGTACACTTGGTGTATTGGGCGGATCAGCTTGAGATTTATTGATTAGGATTGCCTTGGATAATCAATTTAAATCTCAGAGTATTTTATTCTTAATCCCTGAAATTATTGCGGGTGTGTATATTTAATATAAGTGACTTTGATTTACCAAAGGAATTAACCGATTTAATTATTGGGTTAATTACCGGTTAAGTTGGGTCACTATATTTTATATACGACATGCCGTGAATACTTGACGGGAAAGTGTATCCCGTAAGGGTTGATAATATCCCCGAGATGAGTTCATAAGGAATTATTATGTAAACCCTGCAGGTGGATTTAATCCGCATAATAATTAAAGTTGAACGGTACTAGTCTCGGATATAAGAAATGAATAATATTTATTGAGCAATAAATAAATTTATTCATGGATATTTAAATCTTAAATACACGGAATAAATAATACTAAGATGGAGAAATATTATTTGATATAATATGGAATAATATTGGGAGTGCAATTTTATTTATATAGTGGAAAATAAATAAAATTAATATTGATAAGAATTAATAGATTTGGGTTGGACCCAATTTAATTTTCAATATTGAAGCCCAATATTTATTCTCCTTATGATCCCCTGCGTAGCCTATATAAGCACTACATGGTCTTCACTTTAAAGAGAGAATTAATTGACCTACGCCAATCATAAAATCTTGAGAGTGGGGAGGATCCATAGTGTTCGATAGATCGTCGCCCACACGACGTTCGGACAAGGTGCAAGGAATACGCGGGAAGGTCACAAGGTCATCAACCGAATTCGTTTCTCCGTACAACGAATCGAAGGTAAAATCATAAACCCTCCTTTTATGATTTTGTGCGATTAATCGTAGTATGTACATGAACACACGATCCGGGTAAACGCACGAACTTCGGGGACGGGGATTCGAGATCCCCGGCGAAGATCGAGAGAACCCTCGGCTTGGAGCCGAGGGAGGGCGATCGAACCCTAGGGTTCGATCGCGGCGCGCGGACGAGGGAGCCCCGGCTGGACCGCCGGGGCAAGCGATCGACCTTGAGTCGATCGCGGGGAGACCGCCGTGGGCTGGTGCCACGGCAGCTGGTCCCCCCAGCCACCTCGACCGGCGGCCAAGCGCGACGGAGGAGCCCCGGCTGGAGCCGGGGCAGGCGATCGACCGCGAGGTCGATCGCGGGGAAAGCCGCGGCTGTAGCCGCGGCGGGTCAGCTGGGGGCTGACCGCCCCTCCTCCGGCGATGGTGGTGAGTCGCCGGACTCACCACCGGGGGCTGCTGGGCAGTCCCGGCGATCGCGGAGCGCGATCGCGAGCCCCCTCGCGGCGGGGGGCTCGGCTAGGGTTTTCTAGCCGCGGGCTTTCATCCCGCGGCGGTGATGCTCAAGTCGAGCTCCGTCGACGTGAGATGGTTCGCGTTCATGGATTCGGCTCGCGGGAGAAAATCGGCTGGGGGCGGGCTGCGTGTCTTCGGGCGCGTAGTCTCCAAGGGTCGGACTCCTGCGGATGAGTCGGGAATCCAATCTCCGGCGATGAAGGATTTCGGTCGGGCTATCGGTTCCGCATTAATTTTAATAGCCCGGGATATCGATTTCCAACAATTGGTATCAGAGCGTTTGGTTTCGTGTTCATGTATATGCTCGATTATTGTTCTACCTTGCAGGATTTCCGGCTATCATGGTTGGATTTAATTAATTATTGTTTATTAATTAATTATCATGATTATTAAACTCTCGGACATGTCGAGATTCGTTTTGTGTGGTTGAATGTTTGTAATAGTAAAAATTCGGGGGTTGACCGAATTTAGGATTTATTATTACGCACTTTATTTTCCGGAAAATGTATAGGGTCGATTTCATGTATAGAATCGATACCGGATAGTGTAATTTAATCCTTGTAATTTTATTACGTTGGTTCGATGTTGAGACGATTGCCGGAAGACGAAGAAGGTGTGACGAAGTAGACAATGGACGAAGGGGCCGATCATCCCCATGATCGACCCCATGGATCGATCGCCGGACGAGGGGCTGTCCGTGGGAGCTCCCGGCCACGCCGGCCACCGGTGGTGGTGGCGCGTGGGCTGGGGGCGGCGGCGGTGCTCCTCCCGGGCGGCGGTCGACGGTGGGGGTGGTGCGGGGACTCCCAACCCGTGCTACTCCTGCCATAATCCAACTTTCCTGATTAATTCGGGTTTCCTATTTGAGTACTTTCCTTTTAGGAAATTCTCATGGATTGGGAAAAGAATTAATTTAAATTAATTTTATTTCTATTGATTTATTTCCTTCATGGAAATATTCATAGATTAGAAATTTAATTAATTTAGTACTAAATTTATTTATTTTTCCTATTTGATTATTCCTACTCATGGGAATATTCATGGATTAGGAATAAAAATAAATTTGGAAAGTAGAAGAGTCCTAAATTTATTTTATTTCCTTATTCTATTATAGAAGTCTTCTAGAATATTCCGAGTTTGACTTGGATAGATTATTCTAGAGATTTAATAGAATTAGATAGGAAAATAAATAAATAAAAATATTAATAATATTTAATTTTATTTTTGATATATTCAATTGACTTAATTTTGAATTAAGTAACTTTTGGATTAATTGAAAATAAATAGATTTAAATATTGGAAATTAATATTCTCGTCACATGGAGCATTCAAGAAACGAAGACTGAAGACTAGAGGATGCATATGAAGATAAAGCCATGATAGTCGGGAAAATAATTTCTCTAGCATTATTTTGACTATGTGATCTATGTGCTTTATTGCTTTCATGCATGCTATATGTGTTTACTTTATGCACTAGATAGCGTATCTCTTTATTATAAAAAGCTAAGTGGGAGAGGGGATGGAAACATTCCCATGGTCTCCATTACTGTTCTCTTGGTGACTCTTATGGACTTTTGAAGTTCGTATAGACGAGTCATTGGAGGAGAATTCTTGTAATTCTTTTTACAAGAAACATTGATCGAGTTTATCAAACAATGCCTAATTTGTCTTTCTGAAACTGACTTCAAGTCGACTCATTCTCACCCCGGGGAGTGGAATGGAGCCAGAGACACTTGGTCATGTGGATGACACAAATTAGAGACTTTCGTGCCATTCTTTGATAGGTGGGTCGTTTGTCTGCTCGGCTCCCTCATTTATGAGAGATAGGGTCGCTCGCATGGTGAATCACTGGTTAGAAACTACGAGTTTCACTTATGATTCTCCGAGTCTTGATTTACGAAATCGAATGAATCTTGTAATTGGGAGTCAATTATAAAAGTCTCTTAGTGTAGTAAACGTCCACACCACGTGGCTTGCTATGCTGACGGATTTTGGATTAATTGATGTAGACAGTTATAAGTGATTGTGAAGAGTTGTGAAATTATCGTAAACGTCCACACCACGTGGCTTGCGGTGATGTAGCAATTCCAAGCGATTTACTTTAGTGCTGAGTAATGGTTTACACTTAGATACGCGTTATAGTATTCTTCCCCACGAAGTTACGCTATAATTGATGTATGGCCAAAGAAAATCTAATTACTAAATCATTTGGGTGGGTAAACGTCCACACCACGTGGCTTGCCTTACCTGATGGGATTTTAGATGTGATTAGTAATTTAATGATGTTATTCCAGGGAGATAACGTCGGATATTAAATTAATTGTTTGTTTAAATGTGCTTATAGGTTTAGAGAATGTCTATGAATCCACTTGAGATGATTATTGAGGAATTTGACGCACTGGTTCCACACTGTGTTGAATGGAAAGAAGAGTTAGACATTGCTCAGACTGCAAAGGAGTACAAAGATGTACTCAGTGAAACTTGTCCTCCTGGACTCACCATTAACTCAACTGAGGATGAGATTTTTGACTTTGAAAAATGGGAGAGTGCTCGTTCACTAGCCATTAATCATGATGTCATGCTCAAACTCAAGTTGTTGTTTGGACATGATGGGGAGGCTAGAAAAGAGGCGATGAGGATACTCGTAAAGATCTGTTACTTCGATGAAACACTTGATCATGTTTTTGAGATGATGGATCTTTTGGACGAGTTGAAACAATCGCAAGCTCTTATAGCCAAAGCCAAAGGTTTCGGACCTAAAGGCAAAGGAAAGGAGAAGAAGACAAGGGGGTCCGGTGGTCCTAAGGGACTTGGACCAAAGGGTGGGATAAAGAAGCCTACTGGCAAACATCCCCAAGGAAAGCAGTCTGAGTACTGGGGGTCTACATCTTGTCCCCTCAAAGGTACGAATTTTTTCTTTAGTCGTAAAACATAGTCAGCGGTATTATCTACCAGAATTCTGGTGTGTAGATATGGAACCACTGACGGTATGTGCATTCTAAATGCAGGGGTTCCAGAAAACCCGGCGACTTAGATAAGAAGAGTTCGAGTCCTCATGGGCAGAGCTGTTGAGGAAGCAGCGGTTGCAGTGGAAGACGTTTATCTTTTTGATAGTTATAGGATTTCATTTCAAGTTTATTGCTTTGTACCTTCTATTTTAGAAAGAACTTTTGTTCTGGATTTCTATTATTAATGGATATTTTATTTCTTTAATCATTTGATGGTTTAGACAAGAAATAATGGCAATATCTATTATGGTACATTAGATAGCAATATATGAATAATGAATCCTTAGTCTACCACGATGCAACAAACCGTTATATAAACTTGTTTTACTTGTTAGATGTATTTCTTTGTCGATCATTATACTTGTGAATTCTTAAACTTGGTAGTATCTATTCAAAAGGGATTCAAAAGGTCGAAATTGATTTGATCAATTATAGTTGGAGGAATGGACTTCCCGACCTAAGAATCAATCTTGAAAGATGATACAACTAAGTTAACCTTTCTGGATAAAGGATGGAGTTCAGACAAGTATTAAGAATGATCAAAGATGATATATGCAGACATATGTGTAATTAGAGAAGTACGAGTCGTTCTTTAAAGAATACTCGAATATGGATTAGAATACTTGATGTGCCATAAAAGCGGAGTGTTTTTCAACACAAAGCCATTATGGGGAACCTTCAAAGTATATCCATTAGAAGCCTGCGACTCGTTCGCGGAGGCTGTCACCTATCTAAATAACACATAGCATAAATCAAGGATTGAGATTAAGTCTCAAACGACTGCACCATACACTGATGTGTAGACATGGTGCGTCAGGAATAAGAAATGAAATTCTAATAGTAAAAGGACAAGTTTATTCGGAACTACCTATGTTCTATGGATTTTTCTGGATACAACGACATATTGCATATGGTTGTAGTAAAACCTAGAAGAACAAGTAATTGTATGTTCAATAGTACTACGAACCAGAAGGGTGTCTTCGCCCGGTTCTTAGAGGAAGACTATTAGATGAACTACAATGCCCTAACTGACAAAGTACCTTATAATGAGGGAAGAGAAGACTGAGAACCAGCCTAACCGAGTAGTAGTGCACCACTAACTGCACCTAATGTTATTACCGTTATATACCGGAACGCCATTGCAGTGGGAGGTTGTTAATCAACCAGAGATGTTCATAAGACTGGAGGGGTTTTAAACCCTGGATCTAGTAGACATGAAATCGATCCCTAGTTCTTCATAAGAGGCAGTACTAATCTAAATGTGCCTACTTGGATAGCAATAATTTATTATTGTTAAAGGGGCAAGATCATTTAGAGGTACAAGCTTAGTAAATCCATTTAGGGATTACCACAAAGCTGAAACTTGTGGAACTTGCAAATTGATGAGGTAGTCCATTTTATGGATTCATCAAGAAGCATAGACAAGATTGGTGTATTGGAGACGTAATGGAAACAAAGTGGTGTTTCTCGGAATTTTTGTAGATAACACTTCATCATTGGCAACAATGTAAAAGCGTTGTCAGACATAAAATAAAGGTTGTCTAAATAAATCGAAATATAAGATTAAGATGAAATTGTATCATGTTCTTAGAAATCTTTCGATCTCTAGATAAGAACACTTGCACTTCTCTTTAGATATCTTATACGATTATGGTTTGTTTTAAACATGCATAATTCTGAGAAAGGTTATTGCCTTTCGAGAACAGAATGCATCTATCTAAGGTATGTGTCTTGCACACATAAAGGAGATAGATATAGACAAAGCGGTTTCCTACACTTTGAGTGTAAAGAGCTTTGTAAATGCGGTGTTATAAAACAAGAACCTGATATCAACTATGCGGTTTGCGTAGTGGGAGGATATCAAAGTAATCTGGATAAGAGATATTAAAATGCTGTAAAAGTACTTGGGAAGTACAGGATTACTAGCAAAAACGAAATCTTCTTAGATTACAGTTTCTCAGATTCAAAAATCAGAGAAGGACCAGTGTAAGTCGATATCAGGCTATGTGTTCACTTTTAGAAGAGGTGGAACCTAAGGATGAAAGAGTGATAAGCGTGAAGCTTCTCGGACTCTATCATAAACCGAATGGCAGCCTCAGAGGCAGCGGAAATTTTGGTTAGGTTCCGGAATGACCTCTGAACTTGGATATGATTCTTGGTTCACCAAAGGCTATGTATATAGCGGTGCATGGAGAACTGGAAGAGGTCATAAGTTCGAAAGGTGATGATAACACATAGAGCCAGTACCACCTGATACGAGTCATCGTCAGAGGGACGACGCAGTAGTCACCAAGATAACTTCGGATCGGCGACCTAGATTGCTCATTCACATAATACTTCTGGGGAAGTATAACTTAAGCACGTGATGGGTATGGGAGTCGGGAGTTTGGAGGAAATGACTAGACCTTAGTACAAGTGGGAGATTGTTGGAGTTGTGTACTTAATGTCTAGATTTAAGTACCGGTAAACTCCCGGTCATGGCATTTAACCTATTTAATTAATAAACAATTATTTGCATTTAATTAATATATGCAAAATATAGTCCTGGATTTTATACGTTGTAGTTAGTATGGTGGGGCATGGGCACACAGAAGATCATACTATCGGTTACTCGTATTTAATCAAACAGTTGCTCACGACCTAGATGGACACGGACCAATCCATCGGTATAGTCGTTGTGTGAGAGAGAAAATAATTTATCTTAATTATTTTATCACACTTGTACACTTGGTGTATTGGGCGGATCAGCTTGAGATTTATTGATTAGGATTGCCTTGGATAATCAATTTAAATCTCAGAGTATTTTATTCTTAATCCCTGAAATTATTGCGGGTGTGTATATTTAATATAAGTGACTTTGATTTACCAAAGGAATTAACCGATTTAATTATTGGGTTAATTACCGGTTAAGTTGGGTCACTATATTTTATATACGACATGCCGTGAATACTTGACGGGAAAGTGTATCCCGTAAGGGTTGATAATATCCCCGAGATGAGTTCATAAGGAATTATTATGTAAACCCTGCAGGTGGATTTAATCCGCATAATAATTAAAGTTGAACGGTACTAGTCTCGGATATAAGAAATGAATAATATTTATTGAGCAATAAATAAATTTATTCATGGATATTTAAATCTTAAATACACGGAATAAATAATACTAAGATGGAGAAATATTATTTGATATAATATGGAATAATATTGGGAGTGCAATTTTATTTATATAGTGGAAAATAAATAAAATTAATATTGATAAGAATTAATAGATTTGGGTTGGACCCAATTTAATTTTCAATATTGAAGCCCAATATTTATTCTCCTTATGATCCCCTGCGTAGCCTATATAAGCACTACATGGTCTTCACTTTAAAGAGAGAATTAATTGACCTACGCCAATCATAAAATCTTGAGAGTGGGGAGGATCCATAGTGTTCGATAGATCGTCGCCCACACGACGTTCGGACAAGGTGCAAGGAATACGCGGGAAGGTCACAAGGTCATCAACCGAATTCGTTTCTCCGTACAACGAATCGAAGGTAAAATCATAAACCCTCCTTTTATGATTTTGTGCGATTAATCGTAGTATGTACATGAACACACGATCCGGGTAAACGCACGAACTTCGGGGACGGGGATTCGAGATCCCCGGCGAAGATCGAGAGAACCCTCGGCTTGGAGCCGAGGGAGGGCGATCGAACCCTAGGGTTCGATCGCGGCGCGCGGACGAGGGAGCCCCGGCTGGACCGCCGGGGCAAGCGATCGACCTTGAGTCGATCGCGGGGAGACCGCCGTGGGCTGGTGCCACGGCAGCTGGTCCCCCCAGCCACCTCGACCGGCGGCCAAGCGCGACGGAGGAGCCCCGGCTGGAGCCGGGGCAGGCGATCGACCGCGAGGTCGATCGCGGGGAAAGCCGCGGCTGTAGCCGCGGCGGGTCAGCTGGGGGCTGACCGCCCCTCCTCCGGCGATGGTGGTGAGTCGCCGGACTCACCACCGGGGGCTGCTGGGCAGTCCCGGCGATCGCGGAGCGCGATCGCGAGCCCCCTCGCGGCGGGGGGCTCGGCTAGGGTTTTCTAGCCGCGGGCTTTCATCCCGCGGCGGTGATGCTCAAGTCGAGCTCCGTCGACGTGAGATGGTTCGCGTTCATGGATTCGGCTCGCGGGAGAAAATCGGCTGGGGGCGGGCTGCGTGTCTTCGGGCGCGTAGTCTCCAAGGGTCGGACTCCTGCGGATGAGTCGGGAATCCAATCTCCGGCGATGAAGGATTTCGGTCGGGCTATCGGTTCCGCATTAATTTTAATAGCCCGGGATATCGATTTCCAACAATTAAATCATACCTACAGGGTCACACACGGACTCGAAGATAATGTACGATGATTGATATATATATTGATTTAGAATCAATATTTACGTGGATTTAATTCCCATGCATGGGATGCATGGCTTGCATGGATGCATGTCACATAGTGTGACATGGCATGTCACACAAGCAAGTGGGACCACATACAATGCATAGTGGCATGTGTATGTGGCATGACCTTTCATCTCCTTTGTAACCTCTTTTGCATGTTAATGGTGCATCTTTATGCACATTAAGATGGAGGTTACATAGAGGTGTAATGGTGTGAATAATGGTGTGTTTATATAGATGAAAATCTGATTTTCATGACACACAAGCATCAGCCACGAAAATCCACACAAATAGAGAGAACAGAGGTGATCTTGGAGATCCATTCTCAAACAATCAAAGGTGTTCATTATCCGGGTTCGTGTGCAACACGTAGAGGCCGGGCCATTTGTGCGGCTTCAACATCCGGACGATCCAAAGGAGTGAAGAGTCAATTCACAAGGAGATCTTTGAGTTGCTGATCCATTAAGGTGGTTCAATCGACTCAATACTACCTTAACCGAAATCAACGATCACCAAAAGTAAGTAATCGTTAAACCTTATATATATATATATATATATATATATATATATATATATATATATATATATATATATATATATTGGATGTGTATATATATATATGTTTAAATGTGTTCTTATACACATTATGTGTGCACTAGATCTTGATGTTCGTGTTTACTCGTTTTACACGCTTCCGCACACACGAACGAGGTAATCATGCGATTGGATCGGCATAGAAAACCTTCAATAAGATGCAATGAATTTTGATCATATTATATCGAATTTAAAGAATATTAAAAAATATTAAATAAATTATCATAAATATTTTTAAAAATAAATTAAATATTAATATTAATAATATAAATTTATTATATTTTGATTATTATTAGAAATATATTATTGTATATAATAAACATAAAATAATTTATTATTAATATTAATTATAAATACTTATTTTTAATGAAAATATGATGAGATCATTTTTCCTAAACAAATTTTCATTATTTTATATAAATTGGTTTCTTTTTGTATAATACTCCAGTTAAATTACCAACTATTGATTTTTTGTTTTACTTTTCGTGTTTGAGTTTTCTGTTAAAAAGAAAATCGTGAAAATCTTTCTTAATTTTATGAGATTTTAAAAAGTTAAATTTAGTTATTTTTTTAAAGAGAATTATTAAAATCCATAAATTATTAAAATCTTGAATATTATTGATTTTTGATTTTTTTTTAAAAATTAATTGAATACTTTCTAATTTTAATTGATTTTTAACAATTCAAATTGAATATACTCAAACTTTAAAAAGTACATTAAAATACTACAAACTTCTAATTGAATACATCCTCTTAATTGCTCTTTTTTACAAACTAAAAATTATTTAAAAGTTGAAATTAAGTCCACTTCAAATTATGTAAAAAATCCTAAGACTAGAAATTTATATAAAATAAAATCTAACAATATTATGCATTTCTACTTTTGGGTTACGCAGGTAGCGACGTCATTTTGAAATCCAAAGATTAATCGAAAGATCGGGCTTGACTATATACTACCTGCGTGAATTTACTAATTACTTTAACAAGATTTATTAAGATTTAACAAGAAAATTTTGGTCTTGCCAAAAATGTTTTGGTATTTTATTTTTGGGTAGCGCTATTCGGACCCCCTTTTACTCTAAGTACACCACTATAATTTTATAATTTTAATTTTTTTATTATTTTTACTTTATGAACCATTTAATATTCCTAATTTACCCTTATAATTTTAATAATACACTACTTTTATTTATAATAAATTTAATAGCGTTATAACTTATAATCAGAAAGTAAAGAATTCAACCTAATATCTATCAATATAATGGCCGTTCTCTGTCCATCTGAGGATGAAGGTGCAATCGAACAACAATTGAAAACTTGAATTGGAGAAAAAGTTTATTATTTCAACAAAGTGTATCCTTCAATTATTTTTATTTTTAATTGAAAAAGAAATTCAAGAATAATCAGTGATACTCCGTATCTTCTAAATTATACAGTCAATTCATGTAATGCAAAAAACTGAATTTTCCAGTGATGATATATACACCATGTATTTTTCTAAAATTCAAATTATAAAAAAAAGAAAAAAGGAGATCGAGGTCGCTTATTTGTTGAAAAGCCTTTATCTAATTATGTCTTCATCTTCAAAGTTATTTTTTTTTAGCTTCGACGCCATGGATAGGAAAAAAGATTTTTTTTTCATACTAATGGAGTAATATTTACTGAATTTACTATCGGGATGGGTTGGTGTATCAATAAGGACAAATTAGGAACTTTAAATAGTGTATCAATTAAAATAATAATAAAATTAATATTATAAAAAGTTGTAGGGCTACCCTTTATTTTTTCAAAAAAGTTTAATTTGGTGTTTTTTTTTCCTAGTTAGTGGCCGGCTGGAGTTGCTGTTATAATTAATTACCAAATATATAATTTGATTCGTTGTTGCTAATTACTTAATTTGCTGAACCATTACCAGAGCATGCATACAACGTACTGTTGGGGAATTCATAATTAGTACACAAACTAAAGACGTACGTACGTACGATCAACTTTTTTCTTATGTATTCAGGCGCCGTAAGTTTGTGCGTACGCGAAGCAATCAGTTGGTAGAAATCCAATCCTCTGTTTCTTCAAATCATACACGACTTTCACATTAAGCTGCTGGAAGCTTCCAAATACGGCATCCAAATCGATTTCGGCATCATCCAATGCTTGGAACATAAAACACTTCACCAGACTTGTTTTCACACGATCAAACCTATAAAAGGTGTTCAAATGGGGCAATGCGAGGCTAGCTCCTCCCAAGAAATTGAAAGTCAACGAAGGGAGGTCATCCGCTAGACCTAGAGTATCATTCCCCTTGATGGGGACCACGTAACACAGATCAGACTTGGATTCTTCTTCCATTGCCTTGTCCCGGGGGTGTTTGACAATTGATTTGAGGATCGAAATAATCTTCCAATAGAGTTGTTCGGGTAAGCAGGTGAGAGTTGTTCCCGAGTCCACCAACATGGCACCATCGCCCTTCGAGTCGAATCCCCTCAAGGATGCCGGCGCTTGTATTGTGGTGTTGCCAACAGTGATGCTCTCTAGACCGACGTAATAGAAACTCGGGTACTTGAGATTACTCAGCATTGGGGTGTACTGAAAAGGCTCGTCGGAGGATATGGCTTCGTCCCCTAGAATCAGTGGGGTTGAGATGTTTGTTTTGAATGAGAATTGGTATGGCAAGAAACAATGAGAGAAGCCTTTGGACGAAAACCCTAATTGTGAAGGTAGCGAGAACAACCCTTTTCCGAACCCTACGACTCCCGTAGGATTTCTGTATGCGGAGTGGGAACAACCGAACGTAATATTGATGGGAGTGGTTCTATTTTTCGATCGAGAATAATCATTTGTGTCTAGAAGGTCAGTTGCGAGAATCCCGGCCACAGAATTGTCATAATATCTGATAGCGAACAAAGGGCATGGCCTAGAACACGTGTCGTTGACTATGCTTCCCAGCGAGCAACCGATTATGGTGCACGTATCGTAATAGCCAACAGAGCCATGGATTTTGACGCATAAATTGCTCGAGCAAGATGCTCTTTCGATCGAATGCGAATTTTTAGGATTGAAAATCGACGAGGGGTCGCGTTTGTAGACACCGCAATCGATGCAGTTGAAAATGAATGTTGGGGAACCACAAGGCACCCAAACGGGGTCGCTCCCGGTGTCGAAAATGATGTTATGGACGACTTGAGGGGGCGTCCCTAAAGCGAGGGACATCCTGTGATCAAATGAAAATTCTGTGAGTGGAAAGGAGAGATCTTCTAGGGTTCTGCGGCCACGGCCTGTCGGAAATTCATGCGTCGACATGGAACGAGTTAAACTCAAGACTAATGAATTAGAGCTCGAGGTTTTGGTTGCATGGGAGGAGTTGTGGATTAAGATGAAGGCAATAGAAAGCAAAACAAGGAATATTAAGCGAACAAGAAGAACAAGGGTTGACATTGTTGATTTAATTGTGTGGATGATCGACTTCGAGTTTAATACGAGACTATTTATAAACTAACTACATGAATGTATATATATATATATATATATATATATATATATATATATATATATATATATATATATATATATATATATTTATATATATAGACGCAAAATACCCCTCTATCTCTCTCTCTACAGACTATTATAAAC
This sequence comes from Euphrasia confusa, assembly GCA_954870475.1. NCBI lineage: Eukaryota > Viridiplantae > Streptophyta > Magnoliopsida > Lamiales > Orobanchaceae > Euphrasia > Euphrasia confusa. The sequence continues at coordinate 28,215,719 of OX940967.1, forward strand.
GTAATAATACCACTCTATCTATCTATCTATCTCTACAGAGGAAGTTTCTATAGAAGAAGTTTCTATGGTGTTGTGCATCTATGCTACATTATATTACCCATACATCTACCGCACCATAGAAACTTCTTAAATATTACTACAATTATGTTAAGTATCCCACATCGGTTTGGATATAGATCATAAAGTTCAAATATAAGTTGGACAAACTTATCACCTTAACAAGGCCTTTTAAAGTGTTATGGCCCAACTTTGACATGCTCTGGTATCAGAGCAAGCCCAACACGATGATGGAGCCCCAGCCGATGAAATTTCCGGCTTGCCCAAAGATAGCACTATATCCACGAGTAGAGCCGGGAGCGTGTTAAAGTGTTATATAATATAATATAATATAATTTGCTAAAATGTAAATTTATTATTATTTGATTTTAATTGTGAATTTTATTTATTATATATTTAGCCAAAAGTTCATAATATATTATTTCATATTGAAATTTATATATTTTTTATTTATCATGCCATTTATTTTATTTTCGTATTGAGATTTCATTTTATATTTTTATTTATTTTATTTAATTTTGAATATATACTTACATTTTATTTATAGTGCATGAGTATTTTATTTTCGTATTGAGATTTCATTTTATATTTTTATTTAATTTATTTAATTTTGAATATATACTTACATTTTATTTATAGTGCATGAGTATATTAGTAGTAAATTGAATACAAAAAATTGATGGTATATGAATCCACACCCGGGCTCGGCCTCACCCATGGTTTGGAAGAGTTCACACTTCAATTCAGCACACTTCCGTTCACCGATCGACGCTTTTTATAGAAGGAGTTCCCTTGGGGCAATGTGATGGAAGAAGGGAGGTCGTCCAATAGCGTATCATTCCCCTCGATAGGGACCATGCACGTAACAACTAACACAGATCAAACGAGGACTGTTCTTCCACTTCCTTCACCCGGGGGTTTTTGATTATATATTGATTTGAGAGTTGAATTGAAATAATTAAGCTTCTTGTTAGCTTTTTGACAAAGCTCTTGATGTCACTCGATACCACTTGTTGTAGATTCAACGATGTATAGTACGATAATAACGAGAACCGAAAAATAACTCAACAATAAATAAAAAAGATAAGAAATTTACTTGAGAAATTTCACTATAATATCACAATAATTACAAAGGATAGATATCCACTCTCAACCCTCTATAATCTCTGTCACGCGGCGAGCTCTGAGGCTTCTTCGCCAAATTCCCATTTGCGACTCCATTTCGACTCCAATCCTTAAGCGGTTTTGAGTCACATTTCAACACTTCCGATATAATGCTAGTAATTAAGTGGTAAGTGCGTGTAAGTGGTATTTTTGTGAGGTCGTTTTGGGTTTGTGAGTATGAGGTTCTGGGGGACGGGTCGTTTGGTTATGCATTTCTAACAATATTATGCATTTCTACCTTCGGTTATGCATTTCTAACAATATTATGCATTTCTACCTTCGGTTATGCAGGTAGTAGGGATGTCATTCTGATTATAGCTAGAAATCTATAGATTAATGGCCTGAACATCTTTCAAAAATATAGGATAATTCTAATATTTCAACGCTAATCGGTCTGAATCAAAAGAGCTCGACTGTATACTACCTGAGTGAATTTACTGATCACTTTAATAACAAGATTTATTAAGATTTAACGTGTGCTACAAGCCTACAATTGATGAAATTTGTGTTGCCAAAAATGTTTTGGTATTTTATTCTTCCTAGCTAGTTACTAGAGTTGCTGTTATAATTAATTACCAGATAAATTTATTTGTTGCTGCGTACTCTGATGAACCATTACCAGAGCATGCATACAACGTACTGTTGGGGAATTCATAAGTACACACACAAACTAAAGACGATCAGCTTCTTTCGTCATAGCAGAAAGCATATCTTACAACGCCGTATATACGTAATAATGCCTTATGTATTTAGGCCGTAATAAGTTTGTGCGTACGCGACGCAATCAGTTGGTAGAAATCCAAGCCTCTCTTTCCCCAAATCATACACGACTTTCACGTTATGCTGTTGGAAGTTTCCAAATATGGCATCACAATTGGGTTCGGCATCATCCAAGGCTTGGAACATAAAACACTTTACCACGCTTCCCTTCACTATATTACGCGTCCTATAAAAGGTGTTCCCATGTGGCAATGCGAGGCTCGCTCCTCCCAAAAAATGGAAAGTCAACGAAGGGAGGTCGTCCGCTAGACCTAGAGTATCGTTCCCCTCGACGGGGACCACATAACACAGATCAAACGGGGAATGTTGTTCCACTTTCTTGGCTCGAGGGTAGTGTGTTACTAACGATTCGAGGGTCGAAATAACCTTCTTGTAGAGTTGTTCGGGTAAGTGTGTGATAGTTGTTCCCGAGTCGATCATCATGCCACCATCGCCAGACGAGTCGAATCCCCTCAAGGATGTCGGAGCTTGTATTGTGGTGGTGCCGACGGTTATGCTCTCTAGACCGACGTAATAGAAATATGGGTACTTGAGATTGTTTAGCATTGGGGTGTATTGAAAAGGCTCTTTAGAGGATATGGCTTCGTCCCCTAGAATCAATGGGGTTGAGACATTTGATTTGAATGAGAATTGGTAATGGTATGGCAAGAAACAATGAGAGAAGCCTTTGGACAAAAACCCTAACTGCGAAGGTAGCGAGAGCGGCCCTTTTCCGAACCCTACGATTCCCGTAGGAAGTTGGTATACGGAATGGGCACAACCGAACGTAATATTTTTTGTGTCGAGAATGTCAATTGCGAGAAGCCCGGCCACGGCACCTCTACCATAGGAGTAGGCAAACGAAGGGCATGGCCTAGAACACGTGTCGTTGACTATTCTGCCCAGCGAGCAACCGATCAAGGTGCACGTATCGTAATAGCCAGCTGAGGAGCCGTGGAGGTTAACGCATAAGTCACTCGAGCAAGATTCTCTTTCGATTGAATGCGAATTTTTAGGATTGAAAATCGACGAGGGGTCGCGTTCGTAGTCATCGCAATCGATGCAGTTGAAAATGGATGTTTCGGAACCACAAGACACCCAAATGAGGTCGCTCCCGGTGTCGAAAATGTTGTTATGGACGATTTGAGGGGGAGTCCCTAAAGCGAGTGACATCATGAAAGCATATGGTAACTCTGTGAGTGGCACTGAGAGATCTTCTAGGGTTCTGCGGCGACGAGCAATCGGAAATTCATTTGTCGAGATTGAACGAGTTAAACTCAAGACTAATGAATTAGAGCTCATCGAGGTTTTGTTGGTTGCATGGGAGGAGTTATGGATTAAGATGAAGGAAATAGAAAGCAAAAGAACAAGGGTTGACATGTTAATTTTATTTAATTGTAGATGGATGATCGAGTTCGAGTTTATACGAGAGTATTTATAAATTAACAACGTACATGAATGTTTTTTTTTAATATATACTATAGACGACATAATATAATGACCTATATATGTATATGATTACATTTCTCACAAAATAATGAAATTTGTCCAACCAAATCCATCTACAATTAAATTTCTCACAAAATAATGAAATTTCTCTTCGCCGCTGCTCCTTAATTTTTTGAATCGCATCGTCGCAACAGTTGCTCCAGTCCCAGTTGACTGTCGCCTCTCCTAGCCATCAGTTGACAGTCGCCTCTCCTAGCCACCATCCTTTGTTGACGCTCAAGTCACGCAATCACGGCTTCACCATTCTTTGACGCTAGAGGTCGGGGCCTACTAGCGAGGCCAAATTCTTAATTTTCACATTTGTTTTTTTTTGGAAAGTTTGTAAAACTGTATTACTCATATTTTTATACGATATATTATTTTTTTTAATAATTTCGGTTTTTCGGGTTTATTAGAAAATCGAACCGGAATTTTCGGTTCGGTTTTCGGTTCTCAAAATTCCAATACTTTGGTTTCGGTTAACCGAAAATTCGGTTCGGTTTAACCGGAACCGAACCGTTGTCCAGCCCTAGTTGTTAGCTCAGTTGGTTGAATACTCGAATTCATGATCAAATGTCCTAGGTTCGAACCCCAAGACATTGTAATTGACATATGCCAAAAAAAAGGCTACATGCATGTCTTCTTTATTTTTAGGCAATACTCCCTCCGGCCATTAATAGATATCATACTTTGCTGGACACGGAGTTTAAGAAAATTGTTATTTTTTAATTTTTTAATTAAAAAGTAAAGAGTAAAAATATATTTTAAAAGTGAAAAGTAAAGTAGTTGTGAGTAAATTTAAAAAGTATGTGGGGGTAAAGTAGAATAAAATTGTATATTAAAATGAAAAAGTTAGAATAATTATTTTCTTTTTTAGGTGTCAATTATTATTGAACATTCCTAAAAGAAAAGTATGTCAAGTGTCTTTAATTACTCTAGTTAATTGTCAGTTTTTTTAATGATTTAGAGATATTTAATATAGTACAATATTTAATTAAAATATTTCAAGTAGTACATTTACTTAATTGCTCTTTTTTACGAACTACAAATTATTTAAAAATTGAAATTAAGTCAATGTGTAATTATGTAAAAAAATCCTCAAAAGGATATAGTCCTTAGACTTCGATTAGTTTCAGTTTCTATTAGGATTTTATTGGACTACATTTTATTGATGTACCTAAAATTCAATTACTTCAAACTATTAATACTTGTATATTAAAAAATTAAGTTTTTTAGAAAAAAAAAATATCATCTTATATCATATTAAATAAATACATTATAAATAATTTTTTTAATAAATTAAATATTAATATTATTAATATAAATTTATTATATTTGGATTGTTATTAAAAACATATTATTGTATATTACATAAAATATTTTATTATTAATATAATTTATAAATAATTATTTTTAACGAAAATATCATTTTTCTTAAATAGAATTTTCATATATACTCTTGTTAAATGACCAACGCTTGAGTTTTTTTTTTTTGGAAAGAAATCTGTTTAAATCTCTCTTAATTACTAAAGATTTTTGAAACTTCTCATAATTATGAAATATTTTGAAAACTCAAATTTAGTTATATTTTTTTTATAAGCTCTGTTAAAATTTATAAACTATTAAAATCTATTAAAATTAAAATCTATTAAAATCACTATTGAATACTATGAATTTTTTAGAACTTTATAAACTTTTAATTGAATACCTCTAAATTTTAATTGTCTTTTAACAATTAGAACTGTATACACTCGAACTTTAAAAGTTCAATAAAATTTTATGGACTTTTAATTGAATATATCCCTTAATTGCTCTTTTTTACAAACTAAAAATTATTTAAAAATTGAAATTAAGTCCACTTCAAATCATGTAAAAAATCCTCAACATGATATATAAAGGGCAGAAATTTATATAAAATAAAATCTAACAATATTATGCATTTCTACTTTTGGTTACGCAGTTAGCGACGTCATTCTGATTATGGAAATCGATAGATTAATGGCAAACATCTTTAAAAAAAAAATAGGATTAGGGCCTAATATTTTAACGCAAATCGGTCTGAATCGAAAGATCAAGCTCCACTATATACCACCTGAGTGAATTTACTCATTACTTTAACAAGATTTATTAAGATTTAACAAGAACAGGTTCAAACGTGATGAAATTTTGTGTTGCCAAAAATGTTTTGGTATTTTATTTTTTCAAAAATGTTTAATTTGGTGCTATTTTTTTTTTCCTAGTTAGTGGCCGGCCGGAGTTGCTGTTATAATTAATTACCAGATATATAATTTTATTCGTTGCTGCTAATTACCAGAGCATGCATACAACGTACTGTTGGGGAACTCATAATTAGTACACAAACTAAAGACGTACGTAAGTTACGTTATACGATCAACGCACGGAAGTATATTTCTTATGTATTTAGGCGCCGTAAGTTTGTGCGTACGCGACGCAATGAGTTGGTAGAAATCCAATCCTCTGTTTCTTCAAATCATACACGACTTTCACATTAAGCTGCTGGAAGCTTCCAAATACGGCATCATCCAATGCTTGGAACATAAAACACTTCACCAGACTTGTGTTCACACGATGAAACCTATAAAAGGTGTTCAAATGTGGCAATGGGAGGCTCGCGCCGCCCAACAAATTGAAAGTCAATAAAGGGAGGTCGTCCGCTAGACCTAGACTATCATTTCCCTCGACGGGGACAACGTAACACAGATCAGACGGGAATTCTTCTTCCATTTCCTTGGCCCGGGGGTGTTTGACAATTGATTTGAGGATCGAAATAATCTTCCAATAGAGTTTTTCGGGTAAGTACGTGTAAGTGGTTCCCGAGTCCACCATCATGCCACCATCGCCCCACGAGTCGAATCCCCTCAAGGATGCCGGAGCTTGTATTGTGGTGTTGGTGCCAACGGTGATGCTCTCTAGACCGACGTAATAGAAATACTGGTACAAGGGGTTTGGATTACTTAGCATTGGGGTGTACTGAAAAGGCTCTTCTTCGGAGGAGGATATGGCTTCGTCCCCTAGAATCAAAGGGGTTGAGACGTTTGTGTTGTATGAGAATTGGTAAGGCAAGAAACAATGAGAGAAGCCTTTGGACAAAAACCCTAACTGTGAAGGTAGCGAGAGCGGCCCTTTTCCAAACCCTACGATTCCCAAAGGAAGTTTGTATACGGAGTGGGCACAACCGAACGTAATATTGATGGGAGTGGACGTATACGTTGTTGTATTTTTTGATCGAGAATGATGATCATTCGTCGTATCTAGAATGTCAGTTGCAAGAATCCCGGCCACAACACCTGTACCATATGTGTAGGCGAACCTGTCGGAAACTCATGTGTGGACGTGGAACGAGTTAAACTCAAGACTAATGAATTAGAGCTCATCGAGGTTTTGGTTGCGTGGGAGGAGTACTTATGGATTAAGATGAACGGTGATGCTCTCTAGACCGACGTAATAGAAATACTGGTACAAGGGGTTTGGATTACTTAGCATTGGGGTGTACTGAAAAGGCTCTTCTTCGGAGGAGGATATGGCTTCGTCCCCTAGAATTAGTGGGGTCGAGACATTTGTGTTGTATGAGAATTGGTATGGCAAGAAACAATGAGAGAAGCCTTTGGACAAAAACCCTAATTGTGAAGGTAGGGATAGCGGCCCTTTTCCGAACCCTACGTTTCCCAGAGGAAGGTCGTATACGGAGTGGGCACAACCGAACGTAATATTGATCATGGGAGTGGTTCTATTTTTCGATCGAGAATAATAATCATTAGTGTCTAGAATGTCGGTTGCAAGAATCCCGGCGACAGCGCCTCTACCATATGTGTAGGCGAAGGAAGGGCATGGCCTAGAACACGTTTCGTTGATTAGGCTGCCCAGCGAGCAACCGATTATGGTGCACATATCGTAATAGCCAGCGAAGGAGGCATGGATGTTGACGCATAAGGGACTCGAGCAAGATTCTCTTTCGATTGAATGAGATTTTTTAGGGTTAAAAATCGACGAGAAATCTGGTTCGAAGTCACCGCAATCGATGCAGTTGAAAATGAATGCCTCAGAACCACAAGGCACCCAAACAAGGTCGCTCCCAGTGTCGAAAATGTTGTTGTGGACGACTTGAGTGGGCGTCCCTAAAGCCAGGGACATCATGAAATCATATGGTAATTCCGTGAGTGGAACGGAGAGGTCTTCTAGGGTTCTGCGGCCGCGGCGACGACCTGTCGGAAATTCATGCGTCGACGAGATTGGAGAACGAGTTAAACTCAAGACTAATGAATTAGAGCGCATCGAGGTTTTGGTTGCATGGGAGGAGTTATGGATTAAGATAAAGGCAAAGGCAATAGAAAGCAAAAGAACAAGGGTTGACATGTTTGTTTATTTAATTGTGTGGATGATGGAGTTCGATCGAGTTTATACAAGAGTATTTATAAACCAGCGACTCCGCCACTGGTTTCGTCTACCATGACTTCATAAATTTATTACCTATATTTTAATCAACAAATGTTGAAAAGATTTACATATATATTTTTGATCGCCAATTATTACAATTCCCACGTAATAGTGAAGTTTCCCACGTAAAACCTTAGATTGTTGAAAGGCTACATGACTTCTTTAGTTTTAGACGCAATACTAGCTAGTAATAGCCAGTATTAATTACTCTAGTTAATTGTCAATGTTTTAATAATTTAGAGATGATTTTGTCCACTTATAGTACAATATTTAATTAAAATATTTCAAGTAGTACATGTACTTAATTGTTCTATTTTACAAACTAAAAATTATACTCCCTCAAAGGCTCAAACTCTTAACTCAGCTTTGAATAGATAGAATACTTTCTTTTACACGAAGATTAAGAAAAATATTATTTTTTGATTTTTTGACCAAAAAATAAAAGGTAAAATTATATTTTTAAGTTAAAAATAAAGTAGTTATGAGTAAGGTTTATAAAGTAAGTGGATAAAGTAAGAGTAAAATTGTATTTTCAAGTGAAAAAATAGGAATGTTTATTTTCTTTTTTGGAATGTATCAACTATTACGAGACACTCCAAAGCAGTGCATGTATTGTGAGAGGGACCGAGTATGTAAATTGAAAGTCCACATCAAATTATGTAAAAAATCCTTAAAAATTAAGAAGATGTGCCAGAAATTTATATAAAATAAAATCTAACAATATTATGCATTTCTACCTTTGGTTACGCAGGTCGGGATGTCACTTTGATTAGGTTACGCAAGTAAGGATGTCATTTTGATTATCGAAATCGATAGATTAATGAGATTAATGGCCTGAACATCTTTTAAAAAATAAGATTAGGGCCTAATATTTTAACGTGAATCGGTCTATTCTGATTATCGAAATCGATAGATTAATGAGATTAATGGCCTGAACATCTTTTAAAAAATAAGATTAGGGCCTAATATTTTACTGATTATCGAAATCGATAGATTAATGAGATTAATGGCCTGAACATCTTTTAAAAAATAAGATTAGGGCCTAATATTTTAACGTGAATCGGTCTGAATCGAAAGAGTTCGACTACTCGAGTGAATTTACTCATCTTAATGAAACCTTTTATTGTGTTATTTGTCCAACTTCAATATGGTTTCAGAGCAATTCAAAACGATTGATGATGGGTGCTACAGTCAATAAAATTTTCGACTTCCCAACAAAGATGACATAATATATATTCCACGAGTAGAGGAGACGAAATTGAATCTACTCTTGAAGGGGTATATATGTGCATCCCACGTCTCTTGGAGAAATAACTTAAGGTTCAAATATAATTTTGACAATTTTACCATTTTAAAATATTTTACGATGTTATTGATTCAAGTAAAATACATATTAATCCAAGACTCGATCGTCTCGTTCACCCATGATTTTCGTCCAAATGTTCTTGTTTGTCTTTATGTATATGTTATTGGAGAATATGTATTTTTTACTATATATATAGTGCTCGATCTAAACAATCAAGGTTAAGATATGATATGTTTATTTCACTTTTAATTTTCAAAATTTTGGTATTTTATCTTTTTCAGAAAATCAATAAACAAAAATTATACCACCACGAAGACATAATTATAATCTCCTCGACCTAATTAGTGATCGGCAACTTGTTGGCAATAGCTAGTAACACAGCGATGGGCTTCTTCGCCAAATCAACGATACGAACTTGTTTGTCGGGATCACCTTTTCTTCGAAGGTCGTCGCTACACGTGTTCAAGTAGGTCATAGCCGTCGAGCCTTTGGTCTTGATGTGGTTCACGATCCGACGGTTGTATTTGTTTTTCTTGAAGTAGTTAGAAACCTGCTTGAGGTGATCGATGGTCGAGGCAAAGTGGTCGGCACACACGTGAGCCTTGTCGAACGACTTCACGTCGCCCATGGCGACATGCGTGATGTAAGTACCCATGCGCTTGATATTGGAACGGCAAGCACACGCCTTCGAGCTCAGCTCTCGGGTGCAGTAACCTCGGTTTCGTTTCATGGTCGTCGAGCAAACTTGGTCGACCAAAGGATCTTTGGAAGCATGAGATGTTGTACACAACAAAGAGGATGAGAGGAGAGTGGCTAGTAGAATGAAGAGGGAATGGTTATGCATTTTTTTTTTGTGTTGCTGATAAATTAATTTAGTAAGATTATGATACTATATATAGTTTGTTGATATATACGTTCATGCATGTGTGATTATTTAATTAAGTGGGCGCGCGAACCCTATGTATTAGGGTTACAAAAAAGGCGGATCGTTTGACTAATTTGTGGGTGAACAAGGTAACGTAGTTAATTGTTTGTTGGAGTTTTTAATTGATGTTTACATATTTTACTCAATATGTACTTAAACATATGGTACTTAATTAAAGACATAAATAAAATAAAAGATCTCTAGCTGTTAATAAATATTTACAAAAATAAATAAATAAAAATTAACAATAATGACTTTATTCTGAAAATCTACCGAAAGAATAAAATAGCATAATTTTAATTTCTAAGTTAGAGTTTTATTTAAATCGAAAATTGATTTATTTTTACAACTACTCAAAGTCAAAGTCAAAGCCAAAGCCAAAACAAAAGTCAAGCATATCCAACATTTGTATTTCCACATAATCATAATTAGTAGTGTCACGCCAACTTTGAATTTGCATTATTTAATTATGAATTGAAGACTCGGTATATCAATTCAAATTTTCTAATTGGATAGGTCGTACTCGATTGATATGGTTCATCGGTACGTTGTTATTGAAGTTTTACCGATAATACTTATAACTCAATATATTAAATTGTGAAATTTCAAATAAATAAAAAGCTTATTGATTGTATATTATACTTAAAAGCAAAAAATAACCAATAAAAAAATAAAAAAAAATTGACAATTATTTAGTAATTAACATTATTTATTATATTATATTTTATTAATTCTCTTGATATAGGGCCTTATTAGTAATTCTCTTATAACATCGGTAGTAATTTCCTATATATATAATTATGATTAATTCTTCAACATGTTGGCAATAGCTAGTAGTACACTCACAATACCCATGGCTTTCCGGGTAGCCTCAGCGAGGCTATCCGGCATCATCATACGAGAATCGGTAAACTCGTTGTTACAGGTATCTATATTTGTCTCGGCCCCACCCGCGTAGGTTTGAAGGCTATTGATGCTCCATCTTCCCGTTTGGTTCAAGTAAGTCGAGCACAACTTTAGTCTCTCGATTGCTGTCTTGCACTGGCTGGCACACGACTTGGCAGGGTTCTTCTGTTTGCCCTTGCCGGTACCATTAATCTTATTAGCCAGATCTTGAACTTTCTGTGTCTCGTTTATGGCTATTGTGTTCACGAGCCGAGCTACGCACCTGAGATTTGTATCATTAATAGTAATTTTGTTACCACCACAACGAACAACGGGCGAGCTCAACGTTTGGTTGCATATTGGAGTTTGGTTCATCGGTTTTTCCGAGCAAATAGTCGATACGAAATCGCCTGCAGCAACACGATGATCACATGATATGATGATGATGATGATAGTAATAATAATAAAGAAGGCTAAAATGAAAACCCTAGAACCGGAACTGGAGGAACCAAAACCTTTCATTGCTTATAATTTTTGTTTTTTGTTTTGTAATTTGAAATAATGAGGTGAAAGGTGTGATTTTTTCAGTTTACAAAGATGCAGTATTTATAGATCAACCAAATTAACTTATTTTCGAATGAAATAATTTCAATATTTCGCTCGTGTTAATTTGGTTATAATTATATACGCGTGATATCGTTTGTAATGAGTAATCTAAGACTTGTTAATCCGACGACTTGTTTAGTTTGCTTAATAAGTCCGAAAAAAGTGGTATTACAGTTTGATCAACCAACTAACTTTATTTTTAGACTTTTAAGTCTTTTCATCCGATAAAAAATATCAAGATAAATTATCCTAAGTTAACACCAATAACTAATTAACATACTACCAAACATGCACTTACAGTATAGTATATACAAATGATACAGTACATGGTCAAATTTAGGTTAAAAAGGTCAAACAGAACATTGTCAAATAATCATAATTAATTAGGGGGTTTTATAATGTCTTTGTTACTTTTTATGCAAGAAATGTGTAATTTTATTGTTATTATTACATTCAATATATGTATCTATCATACACTATACATTGTATAGTAATTCAATTAAATATAAAAATTAATTGCATTATTCATTATAAAAAAATTATCATCATTGAATAAAAAAACACAAGAATAAATTATAGAATACAAATACAAAAAAAAAATTATTAATCAAAATTTAATTTACCATTAAGTAAAACATAAATTAAAATCATAAAATTACTATTTACAAAATTATTCATTATTCATAAAAAATCTTCATTAAATTAAAATCATTGATATTACATGTACAATACTATGTACACATAGTATAACATACATGGCCACATTTGTCTCTTAAAGTTTTATTTATTTTTTATTATTTAAAAATTTGTACACTTATAAAAATAAAAAAAATACAATTTTATTTTTTAAATACTCATATATTTACCTTAATAGTATTAATTTTTTTACATCTAACATATTAATTATTTATTTCACAATAGTAATTACTAATTATTTATTTCATTCCACAAAATAATGTATACTTTTTTTTGGAATTGTCTGTAAAAACGGTACATGTCTATAAATGTAAAGTTTTTTCAAAATTTCATCATCTTAAAACACATTTATTTATAAATTACGTGTATACCACTATTTTAAAATCTTTAACTTTATTATTTACACATCAATACATATTATACTTATATTTTATATTATTAAACACATATAAAATTACTTTTATTTAAACTTTATCAATTTCTCTATGCATTGTTGTAGGAGCATTCAATTCAATATTTTGGTTCAGAATATAATACTGTGATTTTATTTATGTTACCATGGGGAATACATCATGTTTATAATTTTTATCTATGCTATTAAGTGGAATACATCATGTTTATAATTATGTTTATAATTATCATAAATTTAATATTATTATATTAAATGCACATGTGGAATACATCATGTTTATAATTATGTTTATAATTATCGTAAATTTAATATTATTATATTAAATGCACACACATTCTACAAGTGTATTATGATATATCAATATATTGTAAAAATAAATTAAATTTTTAGTGCATTTTCAAATATTTATAAAATACCAACTATATCTAGTTCAATTGCAAAAAATTTAAAAAAACACTTGCTAGTTGCTTCTTTGAAATATTTGACATACTCAATAACAAAAAAATAAATATTATAATATTTCCACTTTTTAAAATACAATTTTAAACTTATATTATCCACATAATTTTTAAACTTTAATCACAATTAGTTACTTTACTTTTTTCAATTTAAAAATATTTTTTTAACATTTTTCATAATTTTTACTTAATTTTTATTTTTAAAATTTTATTCATTAATTATTAATAAAATCTTAGTAACTCTTACCAAATCTAGAACTTAAGTTTTTTTTTTCTTATAAAAGTGGCCAACACTCGTGCAATAACGAGCACATCCTTGAATTTCATTGCTCTTATGCAACCTAATAGGGGATTTTGTGTTCCAATCATCTTGACCAATCAGAAAATCGAGCTTTTCTTTCAAACATTTGAAAGTTATTGATTGGATGAAGAGGTGATTTCACGCACGCAGGCCAGAGTAAGTTCCAATACAACGTAGTATATAACTGAAATTATATACATGAGCGAAAAATCGCACACAACCGAGAATCTTTAAAATTAATAAAACCAAATCAAATAATAAAAATCATGGCGAAATATATAGAGGGCTTTTCAACCAATGTTAAAACACACTGAATTTTCAACTCCTGTACAAATCTGGGCAATCCAAGTATCCAACGGATACGCAAGAGTTGTAACTAAGGTTTTTTTTATGGACATAAAGTTTTAGCTTCTTACACTTATCTGTAATTGGAAGTCTCCAGAAACACTAGGCGCAACAAGAAGCACTTGTCGCCTTGTCTGCAGGTCGGTCCACGAGGACCATACCGGATGGGTTTGGTGCCTGTTGCAGACGGGGCAATCTCTTTGCTGTAGAAAAAAGAGAGTGCGGTTAGGTTATAACATTGCTCACACGGAAAGAAAAGAAGAAGGAAAAAAAACTGTTACAAAAAATGTGTTTATCTTTTCCAACTTGCATTTTCAGTAGGGTGTCTATTTGTTGGATTTATAGCAATGCAAGGACACTTTGTAAGGGTGTTAAATATTGCTTCAAGATGAATTAAAGCTCTTTACCTATCTCATAAAAAACATCGTTGACGTTAGTTGCTATCTTTGCAGAAGTTTCCATAAAGAAAAGACCGTTCTCCTGAGCATAAGCTTTCGCTTCCTGCAATACAAGTTGGACATTCCTACAACTTAATTGCTGCTTGCTTACAAGTTTGGGACCTCAAAAATTACTTTTGCATTTAAATTAGCAGGAGTGTGCATGATTCACGTATGATATACGAATTACAAAGAAAATGATATAAGAAAAACTTGCCTCTGCTGCCACTTTTCTTCCATCCAATAAATCTGATTTATTTCCAGCAAGTGCCATAACCATATTTGGGTTACCTTACGCCAGCAAAAAACACAAATCAACAATGAATAACCGCACCATGACACTGCACAGCTCCGTTAACAACACACTAAAAAAAGCTATTTTTTTCTATCTGCAATAATAAATGCTCCTATTTCTCTTGGACCTTTCATGTAATAATCTCCACTTCTCTGATCAAACATTCTTTTTCTATAGAAAACATGGGGTACTAAGCTGCATAAAGTCGCCGCGATATACTTACTCATCACTCATCAGGACCGTTAACAGAAAGGAGTTCTTAGGATAATGGGCAATTTGATTTTCGAAATTATAGAAAATGATCACTGATTTTAGATACCATGATATATACTGATTTAGGTTATTACTGTGTATCTATGTATGTATATATTTAAATATCTATGTGCCCCATTTAAAAAATGCCCCTAACAGAAAAATACACAAACTCTAATGGAAAATTCAGTATCAATTGTAAAACCTATAGCAATTAAATACAGGAAAATTAAGATAATAATGAATGTACCTTGTGCCTGAAGCTCTTGAACCCATTTTTTGGCCCGATCAAATGAGGTCTACAATGTAAGGAAACAAGTATTACTATAATTGAAAAAATGAAAGAACAAAAAAAGTGTCATATCAAGTGTCCATTAATCTACTCATGGTGCTTTCATTTATTAATTTTGTGCAACCATTTATCAAAGCAGGGCACTTACTTCATTTGTGATGTCATAGACAATAACGGCTGCAGCTGCTCCCCGGTAGTACATCGGAGCCAAGCTGTGGTACCTCTCCTGACCAGCTGTATCCCAAATCTCAAATTTCACAGTTGCATCGTTCACAGCAACCGTTTGTGAAAAAAACGCAGCCCCTATCGTCGATTCCTACAGAAAACGATCTAAATCACGCACTGAAACCCACGGGAAAATTAAAAAAATCTTATTCGATGCACCTCTTCACTGACCTGAAACTCGACAAACTGCCCTTTCACAAAACGCAACACCAAACTAGACTTTCCGGTTCCAACATCTCCTAGGAGCACCTATAAAAACGAAAACAAAAACAAATCCAACTTACCAAGATAATTAATGCATAGTAGCAAACTACACCTACCCACGGTGGGGTTTTGATCGGAAGACGGCGAATCGCATACTGAACCGAATTCGTACAATCAATTATAATCAGAGATCCCAATTACGCAAATCAACAACCCACCCCCAAATTTAAAAACCTAGTGTCATCATATAAACCACGATCGGCACAATTTACTTAATTATTTATCTCGACCTATCTTCAAAACAAAATACGAAGCTATACGTATACGATCTGGTAATTGAGGTTCGAAAACTGTAATTCGCAACAAAAACAGCTAAGAAAGAAAAAATCAAACTTTTGCACAAATTTAAAATTAAATAAAAAAACGGATGTGAAATAACAAACCAGCTTGGCGTTGATGTTCTTGTTGCCGCTGGACGCCATGAATCAAAATCGGTGATGATTCTGAGCGATTAAATTCGATTGCGAGGAAAAGAATTTCAGGTGAGGGTTTGCGATGGGGTATGAGTTGACGCAAAGAAACAGAAGTGGGAACCTCCTAATTAACAAGTTAATAAAGGTCGTTTATATTTATATATAAACGTGGATTAAGCACAATGATTAAGGAAAAAAATACCACTTAACCAAGACAAATTACCTACACTTGGAATTTCACTTTATTTAACTTTCGCACTTGACACTTTACTCTAAGCACCTTTCTTCCTTTTTTCTTGGAATTAGTGAAAAAGAGATTTTATTTTGTTTTAAAATATTATTTTTATTTTTATTTTATTTTACGACTTTACTACATTCATCCCAAAAATTAATAACCAATAAAAAAATGAGTGTATAATAATTGTTTCGTGATACAAAAAAGAAATACATAATTTCTTGAAACAAAACTACTATTTAATTTTAAAATAAAATTTTACTACATTTTGCTTTGTAATGAACAAAATATTTTTTTAATTTTTGTGTCAATCAAAACAAAAATATTAATCTAAATTTCTTAATTTAATTAGATCTTTTTTTCAATTTCTTCTCTTTTTTACATTCTACAAATTATTATTTAGATATTTAGACGGACCTACTCAATGGAACGACCCAATCAACCGTGAATCGGTTAGTTCTATGCCACCCTATGTGTACTACCCTTACCTTACATGTGTAAATATTTAATTTTTTTCATTTATGTTATAGGTTAAAATATTTGTAACGGTCACGTGTTAGGTTGTTTATGGATTAGGGTACTACCCATGTTGGGTAGCATAGAATAAACCCCGTGAATTTTCGATATTTAAATAATACTTTCTCTCCTCCAGACTAATAGCAGGGCCGGCCCTGGGCATATGCCCGGTGCGACGGCCCAGATCCCAACTCTGTAGAGGCCCATCTTTTATTATATATATATAAATATATATATATATATATATATATATATATATATATATATTTAAAATAAATAAAATTGTTCATAGGATTAATTTACTATGTTTATGTCGTGAATCTTAATTAGGCTCAATTAAATTTAATTATTGGGCTCAATAAATTTTAATTGTAATCTTAATTACATAAAGTAATGTGACTTAATTACTAATTGTAATTTAATTATTAGTAATTTTGAAGGGGCTCAACTAATTTTAATTGCAATCTTAATTATTTAGGGTAATGTGAAATTTAATTAGTGTAGTGTTTTCTCAACAAAATTCAAAGTTTATTTAGTAATTTTTTTAAAAAATGATCTTTAAAAGATTTTTTAAGTTTAAAAATGGATTTTTTTTCTATATTTTTGTCAATTGTTTAAATTAACAAATTTTAAGTTTAGAATTACTGTTTTTTTATGTTTTTTTATTTTATTTTTTGACATGAATGTATCTTATTTATATAGATAATAATTTTTTTATTTAATAATTTCTTTGGAAAAAAAATATTAAGTGATATTTTTTTCATTAGTTTTCATAGTTTCTACTTTTCTTGATATTCATGTATTATAAATATGTTTTAATTTAGGAGGGTGTATTCAATCAAGACTCTATAGGATTTTTAAATAAAATTTTTGTTTTAATTAAAAAAATATTAATGGGCCCGATTTTCATAATTTGTCAATGGCCCTTACAATGTCAGGAACGGGTCTGATTAATAGTCACATTTCCTTCACAAAATACAAAGGAAGTGTGACTATTTCTAAAGTTGGGAGGGAGTATATGGTAAGATATCCTATATTTAAAACTTTTATTTTAATTATTGAATTTTTAAAATGTGTATTTATTTTAATATTTATGATCTTTTAAATACAATTAATTTCAATTTTATTTTAACATTTTCATAAATTTATTATAAATAGATAATTCAACTAACAAATTTAAATTATATATACAAATTGATTTTATATAAGATAAAGAAACATTTTGATTTTATCTTATATAAAATCAAATTGTATAATTTTGTTGTATAAATATTATATTGATTATAATAAAATAATAATTTTTTGTTTAAATTTAGTTTAGTAAATTTTATTTATTTTTTATACTAATAATTAATTGACTTAATTTTATTCTTTATTATTTTTTAACATAATTTTATTGTACTCTTTTCTTTTCGGAACTATGTATCTAAGTAATGTGTAAATTTACAAAGAAGTTGGCAACAGTTTCCAGACGGAGAACGTATTAAACTTTTTATTTTTTTATTTAAGATTATTGTGCCAAAATGGCAAGAGAATTTCCGACCCATCAAAATTTTGGCTGGGTTCGATCCAACCCAAAAAATTCCCATGGGCTTCGGCCGAGTTGACTTGACCCGGCCCATTTGACAGCCCAAGATATAGTTCGTTCTGGAGTTCTGGATCACGGTTGGGCCATTCTAAATTGGGCCGAAAGTAAGTCTTGGACCTTACCACTCGTGCAAGCCAAGACTATCGTGGCCAGTCGAGCCATTTGGAGATCGTGGGTAGTCGAGTTGCGAGCTCATCCTGCGATATTGGTTTTAGGTTTTGATAGAGAGCCGGTAAAACTTTTATAAATGAATAATTTTTGGATTAAGATATTTTATTATTTGAAAGAGAGTTATTAAATTATTGAATATTTTTATTAATTCAAAAGATTAGAGATTTTATTATTTTAAAAATTATATTAATTTATTTAATAATTAATTTATAGAAGTTTTACTAAAAACAGGATAAGGAAAGATATTGCATGAAGAATTTAATTTCGATCACAAAATTCTAGATGATGTCACCATTGTTTGGTGAGTCCCGCACGTGCACCGGTCATTGCTGCACCTAGGGTTGCGCTGGAACTCACGCGTTCTTGTTTCTGTGTCTCTATTTTTTCAGTTTTAAAATGCTGAGCTGGCAGTACTCCATCATGTAGATAGAGTGATTCAGTCAAACCAAATACATCTGTCATGGTCAAACAATGCTGGCAAAAATCAAAATCAACCACGTTAATAGTTAAATAGTTGAACTATCTGCACTAACTAACTACATCTAAAAGAATATTTTATATTTTTGCATATTTTTGTTTACGTACAATGTCACAAAATGTCTTATAAGTTGTAATATAGCTCGATTTCAGTCCTTTTAATTACTTTTAGTGAAATTTCACATCATAGTTATATCTAAGGCTGAAAACGAGCCGAGTCGAATCGAGTTTTGAGCTTATTGAGTCGGCTAGAAACAAAATTAGCAGGCTCGAGCTCGACGAGTCGCTCGGAAAAGTGCTCGAGCTGGGCTCACAAATTCTTTTTCATGCTCGAGCTCGACTCGATTGAGCCGTTCAACTTTTGCTCGCTCGATTAGTTCAATTTTAGCTTGTTTGAGTGACTATTCTCGTATTGCTCGAGTTCGACTCGGCTCAAATTGCTCGAAAAGATCGACCCAACTCGATATATGTACACATATTAATAATATTTAATTAAAAATTTACATATACGAGCGGCTCGCGAGCCGTTCGATTCTTCCAAATTGGGCTCGAGCTCGACTCGTATAGAATAATGCTCGGCTCGAGTTGACGAGCTCGACTCGAGCTCAAGTTTGACTGAACTCAAACCGAGCGTTGACTCGAGCAGCTCGCAAGCTGCTCGATTCATTTCCAACCCTAGTTATACCTGAGGCCTAGGTAATTATTTATTTTAATATTTTATTTTATTTGATACGTATTCAACTAAGCAAATGTCACATAAATATTAAAAAATTGAATGTATATTTTGTTTTTTAAAGTAATATTTTCGTGACACTATCAATCAATTGAATTAATTTCACACAAAACAAAATGCTGAATTGAGCATCAAGAACATTTTAGATACAACTATCAATCAAAATTTTACTAAAAATGTTAAATAAGATGAGATTTGATTTTTCTTAAATTTAAAAAACAAAATTTGAATTATGTTAAGGTTTTTGTGAAATTGAGTTAAACAAAATTGAGACACGTGTCTCTTAATTAAAATAGAGTAAGTGAGATAAAAAAACATTTACTGAGATGCATGAGACACATGTCTCAATCCCAATCCTTCTCAACGGGTGAAATTATCTCATTTTGTTTATTTAATTCTTAACACTTTTTTTAATATAGTAAATTTTACACCCAAAAAAATAAAAAATACTACTGGTGAGGGGAAATTTTGCAAAGATTAGAAAGTAGAGGGACAAACTAGCAAAATAAGTCAAAAGTTGTGGATCAAAATAATAAAAAAGGTGGATGACACGTCAGTAGGAGATTGGCTAGAATCGCTATAAAGTGCAAAAAAGCAGTCAAAGGGGCCGTGGCGTACAGTCAAACCGACACTGTCACGGCGGTCAAGTGTTCCCCGCTACCGCTTTCTCTACTAATAGTAATAAGTACTTATACCAATTTTAGTATTTAAATAATTAATTAATTTGAAACAAGTGATTGAGTGAATAAATTTTAACTCTACACAGTATTTTTCTTTTACATATGTTTACAAATTAAAATATATATATATATATATATATATATTTAAAAAAATACAGTACTTAGCATTTTTGTAAGTGTCTTGACATATTAAAAAAAACTAAATGTTTTATTTCAAAATATAATTTTATTTATATTTGATTCATTACTCTTTAACTTTTATTCATAATTATTTTACTTTTTCTTTATAAAATATATTTTTATTTTTTAATTTTTTTTGTAAATGTCAACAGTATATAAAAAAAATGTAAATTTTTATTTTTTAGTTAAAAAATCAAAATTTAAATTTTTTTAATTTCCACATAAAAGGTTTGTAATTAATAATTTAATACGTATAACTTTGGAAGAAGTATAATATTTTTTAGTCTCCAATAAACGTTGTACTGTATTTTTTAAATTCCTACAAAATAAAATAAATATATATACTATTTTGGGAGTGGTAATATACACCATATCGATATATTCGTATCTAGCTATATTCGAGGCAATATTTTAATATTCTCAAATTAAAACCATAAAATAAAATTTATGTATTTTTCTATCGATTGAAGAAAAACAAAGGGAAAAGGAACAGAGGCTCTCTCGCTCGGCACACGAGCCTTTTGCAGGTCGATGCCCTTTCTCTCTCCTCCCCCTCTTCAATTCAATTCACCCCTCTGTCACTACTTTTGCATCACTGGTTTTTGCCTTTGAATCCTCGCACTCACAGGTTTCTTCTTTTCGATCTGGGCTTCAATTATTCACTTCTTTTTTCTGCTGCCAAAAAAAATCAATCTTTTTTTCTTTTCTGGATCTCATTCTTCGTGCAATTATTGCTTATTTATTTAATAATTCAGTCGGTCGTTGCGTGTGCGTGTGTGTTTCATCTGATTTTCTGAGGGTTGATTTTTCTGGGGAAGAGTGTTTGTTTGATTGTGAATGAATGCTGTTTGATGATGATGATGAGGATGATGAGTCTTTTTGACCACTAAAAGAGAGTATCAGATAAAGTGAAGAGATAGAAACAAACAGTGAAAAGGGTTTGGAAAAAGAAGAAACAAATGCAATTTTCAGTAACTATCAAGGAGTGATTTTAGTGTGTTTTTCTTGGAAGGTTTGGGGGGCTATTTTGGGCATTTTTCACTTTTTGTAAGTTGGGGGAAGAAAGAAGATTGTATCCAAGATGCCTATGTTTCAGCCTTCGGCGAAGGATGGGGTTATTGGGTTCGAGGTTACCGGAGGCGGGCGCGTGTTCGATCTCGATTTGGAGGTTAAAAACGGAGTCTTGGTCGGTGGCATTGGTGAGAAGTTGGATCTGAAGAAGATGATTGCAGAGCTCAATTTGCCGGATATACCCTCCGTTTTCATCTGCCCCATCTCCCTCGAACCCATGCAAGAGCCCGTCACACTCTGCACCGGGCAGACCTACGAGAAGCACAACATCCTCAAATGGTTCAGCTTAGGTCACTACACGTGCCCCACCACGATGCAAGAGCTATGGGACGACACGATCACTCCAAACACGACCCTTCACCACCTGATCCTCACTTGGTTCGCTCAAAAATACTCACAGATGAAGAAGAGATCTCAAGATGCAGAAGGTAGGGCAACCGAGCTCTTAACCACACTCAAAAGGTCCAAGGGTCAGGCTCGAATCCAAACCCTCAAGGAGCTGAGACAGGTCGTATCGAATCACACGACCTCAAGAAAGGCGGTGGCCAGTGAAGGTGGAATGGGTGTTCTCTCGTCTCTACTCGGCCCTTTCACATCTTACGCAGTCGGTTGTGAAGTCATTGGCATCCTCGTGAATTTGACCCTGAGTTCGGAATCGAAGACGACTCTGATGCAGCCTGCCAAGATATCGTCAATCGTGGATATTTTGAACGAGGGCTCGTTGGAAACCAGAGTCAATTGTGTCCGCCTGATTGAAATGTTGATGGAGGAGAAGGATTTCCGAAAGGAAATCGTGTCGAGCCACAGACTGTTGGTGGCCGTGATGAGGTTAGTGAGGGATAAGAGAAACCCGAACGGGCTTTTACCCGGGCTCGGCCTTCTCAAGCTAATCAGCATGCACGAACAAGTCAGGGGTATGATTGTAAGCGTTGGGGTCGTAGCACATTTAGTCGAGTTGCTACCTTTCTTGAATTCGGAGTGTGTCGAGCTAGCTCTGTTTGTATTGGATGTCTTGTCTTCTGTTCCTGAAGGGGTTCGTGCCTTGAAGAACTGTCCGAACACTATTCCGAATTTGGTCAAACTGCTTGTGAGAATCTCTGACGCAAGCACGGAATGCGCGCTTTCGATCTTGTGGCGCGTGTGCAAACTCTGCCCCGACGAGTGCTCGTCTAAGGCCGTTGATGCTGGGTTAGCAGCGAAGCTACTCCTCGTGATCCAGAGTGGTTGTGGGCCCGTGCTGAAGCAACGGGCTGCCGAGCTGTTGAAGCTGTGCAGTTTGAATTATTCTGACACAATCTTCATGTCTAAGTGCAAATTGACGAGGACGATACATTGACTCAATCTGGGAACACGTTTGATTGAGGTTCGCAGCGAATCAATTATTTATAGAAAGAGAAGTTTCTGGAAATGCCCTGCAAGAAGTGTAGCGATGAGATGTGGGATATCGGTGTATGTTTGTTATTCATATCAACGAATGTAATCCTTATCTTGGTTGCAGTAAGCACGGGACAAGGGCGACGGGTTGCAGAGTCTCTTTTCGGGGACTGATTTTTTGGTTGTAAAGATATGGAGTTTATAAGAAGAGATGAGAGTATGCAATGTAGGATTGCCAGTTTCTGTAATTTAATGGTAATTTGGTGGGGCTTGGAATGTCAATTGTAACCCTTGAATCTTTAGAGGATTTTGATCAAGCTCCTCCGGGTTTTGAAACTTGCAATCAGGTTCACCAGATTCACAGTGTTGTAGAACATACATAGGCTTCAATGTGTATAGAGAATATAGATTTTGTTCTTTTATTGTAGGCTATAAAATGTTACTCCCTTCTCTTCTTTCCAAGAAAATTTTCATACTTTCATGTGCATTGTCATAGCAAGTAGATGAGAAAAAATATGGAGTAATTTATACTACTTCGTCCAACAAATATTTTCTAATTTCTTTATAAATTTAAGAAAAAAAAAACTTTACAACCGTCATTTGGCATGTGAATAGAAAAAACCACACGCAAATGCAGATAACCAGCCTCTGAGACTCTTAGTAATGTAGTATGAGATAAAGATATGTTCACAGTAAAAACTAAGAATATTAACTATAGGAAGAGTCGTACCATGAATGAAGCTACACTCTCAACCAAAGAAAGAATATCATTGAAGTCCAAAATCGTTTCAAATAAAAAACTGGGAAAACATCACATATAGTCCTGTTCGAAATTCAAATTCAATAAGTAGTTATTTATCTTTACAAATTATCAAAAATTGTCCTTTTTGACCTGCTACTCTAGGTTAAATAATGACATGACACATGGGTAGACTTATTAAACCGGTCATTTTTGTTAAATAATTTAAATAAATAAAATGTTGAATAATTAATGGAACACAAAATTAATTGCTCTTAAACTCATTGCACCATGAACATAAAAAATGAACATTCTAAACCATTAATATATTAGTACTATTAATTAATTATATTGGGTTAAATAATGACATGCCACGTGGATAGACTTATTAAATCGGTCATTTATGTTAAATAATTTAAATAACTAAAATGTTTAATAATTAAACGAACCTTGACTTATTCAAAATTAATTGCTCTTAAACCATTGCAGTATTGCACCATGAAAATCAAAAATGAACATTCTAAATCATTAATATATTAGTACTATTAAATAATTATACTAATATTAAATAAATAAATAAATCATAAAAGTTAAAAATAAATACTTAGATAAATAAATAAATATTATAGTATAAAATAAAATAATATAAATTTTAAATTAAATACAGAAAAAAACAAATTATTAAATTTTAAATTAAACACAAAAATCACTTTATAAATAAATTAAATATTAAATTAAATAATTTTAATATTATATTAAAAAAATTAATTATTATAATTTTGGGTGTTAAATTTAAATAATTAATTATTAATGATTAATTAATAAATTGAAAATACTGAATTATTAAATTTGAATTATTTTTATTTTTTAATTTCTATTATTATGTTTTTTGATTAATATTTTTTTACTAATTATTTAATAAATGTAAACTAATGAATTATTAAATTTAAATTTACTCTATAATTTATTAATTTTTATTATATTTTTATCAAATTTGTCATGAAATTTAAATTAATTGATATTTACTTAATTTTAAAGTTATAATTATAAATTAATTGATTGATTTTTTTTTATTTTTTAATGAATTATTATTGTGATTAAATATTAAATTTATTCGTCATGATGATGGCTCTGCTTATCATGGTACTGCTCGTCAACGGGCAAGCCCACGTCCACGACCAAAACACCTCCAGATCAAGGCGGTCGCTCGGTTGAGATCGATACTGAAATTTTCAGTATGCATGGTATTGACGTCAATGCATTATCGCTTAGCTACATTCAAATATTCAATTACTCCACTAATTTCAATCATGAAGTTCCACTAATTTCATTTATGATTTTCCACTAAATTCAATTATGAAGTTCTACTAAGTCGAGATCTATATAAGTAATAGTACTCCATAAATCTAATTTCAGTTACTATTAACTAAGCCAATGACAAAATTACACGTGTCACTTTAGTTATTGATTTATTGTCAGAAAGCCCCAAATTGAATCTCACGTGACTGTCACTAAATTATTAATTTTCGGCAAAATTTTGATTTTTTAGGTAAAATTGCATAAAATTGACTACAAGTTAATATTTTGAAGGACTAAAATGAAACCGAGTTCTTTAAAGGGACCAAATCGAGACTCGAGTACTTTTGGAGGGGACTAACAAAATGTTTCCCTCTAATAAAATATATGTGTGATTCATTAAATTATAATAAAATACATGTAAATTGCACGTGATTCGTTATATTTAGAAAAAAAACATAATTTATTAGTACTTTAATACAAAATTTCGATATTAATTTGTGCGTTAATAGAACCATTTATCTTTTTTCTTCATTTAGTTTGTACTCTATTAACAGTGTTTTTATAGAAAACTGACATATATTTTACATTAGAAAAAAAACAAAAGAATGGTGATATTAGTAGTACAATATACAAATAACTTAGAACTATTAGTCCAGGAAAAAAAAAAGCAGTACTTAGAAATCTTTTCTTGAAATTAGAGTTTCTTTAGAAGAACGAGCCATATAAATATAAGGAGGGAGAAGGTAAATTTAAATAATTAGTTATAATTAAATAAATTAATTTTTCTTAATTACAAATTTATTTAAACATGGTTATATATTAGCCGTCCATAGTAGAATAGTAATTATCTTACTCTTTTTTATAATTATAAAATTAATAATACCTTAAATAAAAAAAATCCTTAATTAAAATATATATTTTATAAGGTTTAACAAGTACATTAAAAAATCAAAAGTTTTCTTTTACTAAATACTTCTAAATATAACTATATAATATTATTTTCTTCTCTAGGTTTAGAATCATATTTTTTTAAATTTTAGTTCGTACTGTAAAATTCTTTGATTAAAATTTTTTCTTATATGTTTAATTGTCTGATTATAATCTTTCCTTAATTTAAATTTAAAATTTTCTGAAAAATTCTTTTGATTAAAATTTTGTTTTCTCAATAAGTGTTTTTTTCTTTTTCTAAAATCAACATATACACAATATATACCAAACATGTAGAGGAACAAAAGGAGATGGTTTTTGTAATAATTCAATTCAGGTACTTTTTTTAGATATAAAAAAAAGATGCTCTTAACTAAGCATTTTTAAATGTTGATTAGCCTTAATGTAATTGATGATTATGTTTATTAGTATTTTATTTTATATTCAAAAGTTCGTAACTTTTAATACTATGGATTTTATTTGATTCTCGGTTGAGAGTTCGTAACTTTTTTGAACTATTTATTAATGATGGAATCCGATTGAGGAGGAGGTGAAATAGGCTTGTGTCTTTGACCTCTTCCAATCAAAGTATTTTCCTATTATTATCTTTCCTTGTTATATCTGTGGTTCTAATTGTTCTTCTCAAGCTCATTTCATAAACTCTGTTTTTGAATGGTGAAAAATACAAGCTCATTTCATAAACTCTATACGGAGTACTGTATATTCTTAGTGTAGCTAGTATGATCGATCAACATTTTTTAAATCATTGAGGTAGGTGTGCGACCCTATGCGGTATAAAAATAGTACACTTTCGTGACAATATATAATAAATTATTACAATAATGACAATTTCCATAAATTATTCATATAATGTCCTCGGAAACATCACACGTGGCATTAATTATCGCTAATTTTGAAATGTTACGTTTTTTTCATAAATACAATCTTCAAACTACCTTAACTAATGAAAACATTATAAAAAATTTGCACTAAAATATAATATGAAATTTGTAGGGTATTAATTATAATTATATAAACTGATGTTCCCTTTAATTTAAATACTACTAAAAGAAAACACTCGAAAAAAAAAAGATTTCCTATTTTTTTCTATTAATACTCGAACTTGCTTTTTTATTCAAAAGAAAATAAGATTTCCTTATTTTTTCTAATTTTTTAAATTTAACTACGTACTTATTTTATTAATTACAAAATTATTAAAACAAAAGACAATTTAGTTTTAAAAATTATAAAAAAATGACACAATGTACATAAATACTTAAAAGAAAATATTGACTGTTATTTCGAACAACTTAAATAAAACATAACAGTTACTGATGTAAGTGTCGGCAAAATCTTGGCCATCAATTCCTCTCCCTTGTGTGCTCTCTCACCCACCGTATTCACTACTCCACTCGAAAAAGATAAACCAGATTTACTGTATGCGATTTCTCATACTAGTGTGTGCGATTTCGGTGTTCTTTGTTCGTCTCCTTCTTCCACTATTACCTTGCGTTTCCCTCCGCCTCTTTAGCTTGAATCAGTTGTGATTCTGGAGGCTAGAGAGGTAGTGTGAATCACTGTGGTTTTGTGTGGGTTCTCTTTGTGAGATTTGAGAGAGTGAGAGACCGAGAGTGTGAGGCGAGGGTTGGTTGTGCTCCGAGGGCCGTCGACGAGGTCGTCCACTTGCCATTCGACAACCACCAGTTCCATTGCGATGAAAGACGGATACGTCGCTCTGAGCCAAACCCTCTAACCCTATAATCTTTGTGATTATCTATATATATATATATACGTTTATATATATTTTGTCCGCTGCGTTTGCTTCGAGAATCTCAGAATCGAAACCCTAGTGTTTCGAGTTCTTGAGTTTCCGAGCTACTGACTTTCGGCTTTGAGTTTCTGGACTTTGCAGGTGTTCAAGAGACTCCCGTGGAAGCGCCGACGCCTTACAACAGTGGTATCAGAGCCACGTTTTCGGTGCTCCGGTGAAAGCTCGACAACAGGAGAAGCAGGACTGCCCTTTGGAGGGTTAAGCTCTGCGGGGAAACTGTGACGGTCGGCCCGAGCTCGACACCACAGCAAGCGTCGATCCGAAAGGAGTTAGGGCATCGTAAATTGGGACTGACGACCCCTTTGCCTGACCTCCCGGATCCGGTCTACCTCCTACCTTCCTTTGTGGAAAATTTGGGGTGGCTCAATGCACCCCGACTGGTAAAATAACATATATCCTCTTGCATTTAAATTCGTAGGGCCTTGTCGGCGAATAGGACTTTAGTATATTTGCTGTTGCAGGGCGTGAACTGTGGTCATGTTAGACCTTGCTTGCTAGTACTTGTCTTATATGCTATCTTGATTGCCGTATAATTTTCTTGTGAAAATTTGTTTTTTTGGGAATAATTGTTTCTTCTTTAACTGGAATTTTTCCTTGGCCTGTTTCCTTTGTGGAAAATTGTTCTGATAAAATATGCGCGATTATCCTGATTATGCGAATGTGGCTACTTGACTTTGCTTGCAATTTATTTTCTGTTGAAAATTGTTTCTTGAAAAATTGTTTTCTGAAATTGGAATCGAATAAAGTTTATGTGAAATTTGCTTTCTTACAACCTGAAAGTTTTATTTGTAAAACTAAGAATGAACATGTGTGTTTGTTAATGAAATCTCTCTACTGTTTGATATAGTCTCTAAGGCAATGGAATAAGAAAATTGATGAATTTGAGTTGTGTCTTAAATTTAATAGGAGTTCGTACGACCCCTTTTGTTTTTCTTATGTGATTCCAATGTGCGTATGTTCATAGTACTTTATGTCGACGATATGCTAATATTTTCTCCCTTTCTGAAATTTGTTGAATTTGTACAAATGCATTTGTGCGCTAAATTTGAAATGAATGATTTAGGAGACGCTAGAAAAACATTAGGCATGGACATATTAAGGAAACGTTTAGACTGTTGTATTCTTTTGAAGCAAACTGATTATTTGGATAATGTGTTAGAGAGATGTTCTGTGAATGGTTGTAACATTGTTGTTGTTCCTATTGATGCGCATTTTATTTTGTCTATGTGTATAACTGGTGTGGAATTTTCAGAAAATTAATTTGACAACTTTGGAGAACACAATGGACTGCACATAATCCAGATTACTTGAAAATTCCAAAAGGACACAGCAAGATACTTAAAACAATTTTAAGTCGAGTTTCACAAAACTCAATTTCAGAAACTAATTTTTTTTTTCACAAAAAAGTTACACAGCAAGTCCAAATAACATGAAATTCAAGTAATCTCAAGCAAGGCCACACGAGACCACAATTTTCACAACCTCGAGTTCAGAAATGCAGCAGCAGATTAGCGGGGACACACAAGTCCGAAGATTAACAAGAAAAAGGCAGGAGACTAGCAATTTCAAAAAAAGAAAAAATTTCCGGAAATAAATTTCCAAATTTCTTTGCATGTAGGGAGAGGAATTGATGGCCAGGATTTTGCCGACACTTACATCAACGATCAGAAAGTGAAGAGAGAATAAAATCTCAAATATTATTTATGGAGTGGGCTGCAAAAACAAATGGGCCAATGAGGGTAAATGGGCTGCACTCCTATGCGGACCGGGCTGCCAATATTAAATCAATTGGGCCGACACCAAAAAATGGGCCAACACACAATTAATTTTAACATTCTTCACCTTGTTGGACCAACCACCAGTCCCATTTCCTGCTCAGACATTCAAAAAATACATGCAATGTATTTAACATCAATCATCATCGCCAAACGGCCCTGCACTTTACCATTACAGGGCTTGCCACACAATTGATCATACACACATACAATAAGAGCTACCACAGTAGTTTATCACACCCGCATCGAACCTGCAAAGCAACTTAGTCAAAAGTATCGAAATTCACGAATTTCGACCAGAACATGATTTTGTGGTGAGTGAATAATTTTACAAGTAAAATCACACATTTACAAAGTTGGATTCCCAATTGGAGATCAGAGAACACAGTAACCATATCATCCAACATGTTTATTTCGGTAAGCAATCCCTTCAACCAAGTCGCTTCTTTTAAAGCGTCACTAATATCAATATATTCAAATTCGGTTGTCGAAAGCGCAACATCGTATTCCAGCAGGGATTTCCAGCTTACACAAGACTCACAGACAGTGAAAACATACAAAGTTGAAGATATCCTAGTGTCTCTATCGCTAGCATAATCGGAATCCACGTATCCACACAACATTTACCATCTCATCAAACAACTTATAAACTTTTTTAAATAAATTTGTCTCAAGACTCTCAACAGGCTCTTTGTCGACCACATGGAAAAGAACAAAATATTGAATATTATTTGGAAACGGAGATTAAGTGAAATTTGAAACGAATGTAGTTAATGAAAGAGCACTATATTTAATAACTTCAATAGAAACGACAATTAGTGTGCTATATAAACAACAAAAATTAGCAAATAATCAAAACAAAACAAAACAAAAACATGGCTTCAAGAATTATTTACATTTTTGCTGTCGTTGCCGTGGTTTCGATTTCTCCTTCTTTGTGCGTAAAACTAGAGGTCGTACATAACTTACCGGAGCTCAAATACTATAACTTGACAGAGATCATAGACAACCTGAGAAATCTATCCTCCAGAACCGAAAACTCAACCGAGTCCTGGAAAATCATCAAACCCCACCTCACCAAATTCGAAAACGCGGACCCAAAGACAGTGGCGGGTGTTGTAATCGAGCTGGCTAAAACGAGAGGCAACGAAATCCACGATCAAATTAACCAGCTTCACCGAGATTCCAAAAACAATGAATTGAAGGGCAAGTATTTGTCGTGCTCGAAGAATTACAACGATGCCATCCGAAACCTCATTATTGCGAAGATAAACTTGGAAGCCGGTGATTATGGGAATATCCCGATCCAAATCGATGACGCCATCGAGGAACTGGGGAGCTGCGGGCTGCAATTCGGAGGGGACTCATTCGACCCGGCCCATATCAGGAACAGGGTGAGGGAATTTCGTGATTATGTAAATATTGTTAAGGCTGCTGTGGAACATTTGTTGAATTGAGTCGAACTGAAATTATTGTGTGTTAATAATTTAAATTTCAAAAACCAATTGCTGAACTGAGCTGAAATGATCGTATTTACTAATTCAAAATTTTAAAATCAATTGCAGAATTGAGCAGAACTGAAATGATCGAATTTAACAATTCAAATCTCAAAAATAAAATAAAAATGAAAGTACAGTCAGACTTATCCTCGTAAAAATCAACAATTATACTAAAATATCTAATTAATCACAAAATGGAAGAAAGGGTGGATTGATCTTATTTAATTTAATAAAATATCCAAATTCTTAATGGTCACGTTATTAATACGGAGTATTAATTTACTACAACTGTCTTGTGCATTGAATCCCGACTATATATATAATATAAAGTCGTCGTTTTCAGAATTTAACGTTTCACGGACAGGACGATCTGAAATCTCTCGTAATTAACCCCACGAGATTTTGATGTTAATCATACACTTATACGTAGTATTATACAGTCATTGTCATCATGTGTCGGCTTACAAGACTGATTTTAAACGAAGTAGTTAGTAGGTACCATAATCTGTGGCCATTTTTTCATGCACACGTAATCAAATATGGCACTACGTCCACCCACAATGCCACATGCATGCCGCATTATTTTAAGGTAATGTAAATTAATACTCCCTCCCCTTCTTGACCATTCTTGAAGTGTTTAATAAGATATATTATGATTAAAATGAGTACTAATGTTTAAATTACAATAAAATAAAAATTGAAAAAAGAGTGATATAAAATTGTAAAATAATTTTCTATTTTAAACGGGTGCAAATATTTGACAGATTATAAAAAGTGTACCAAAACATTTAATGGAAATAGAAAGAATAGAAAGAAAGTAGCCAGCCAGATGCATTTCTTTCACAAAATAGAAATGATAGAGATCTGATTTTTTTAGGAGGATGAAGTAAGACCGAGTATATAGATAAATTTAATTATTAATTTTTATTTATTATTAATGATTTTTGTCAATGCCTAGTAACGATACACGGCACTTGTGTTTTCGTGCATTTGTTTTTTGTTTAAACAACAAAAAGTCAGTAAGGACTAAGGATGGATCCAACAAATTAATCACTTATTTATTCTGACTTTTAGAACCTTCTCCCTCTTTCTCATAAACACATTCAAAACAACAACACTATACATAATGTAGTAGTTAGTTTTGTTAACAATTTGAACTAAAATATGCCAAACAGATCACAAAACCATAACCTAAAATGGAGCAAGCTTTACACATTCTCGTCCTGCCTTCGCCAAAACGCCACCACCGATCCTTCCACCACCACCGTCGGGAAGGCCGGTTTCTCTCGAGTCGTTTTCTGCAACGAACCTCATCTCCACAAAAGGAAACCGCACAATTATCCAAAAAACTACGTCTCGACGACCAAGTACAACATCATCACCTTCCTCCCGAGGGCCCTTTTCGAACAGTTCCGAAGAGTCGCCAATTTGTATTTTCTTCTAGCCGCTATTTTATCCGTCACCCCCTTGTCTCCTTTCAACCCTGTCAGCGTGATCGCGCCTCTCGTTTTCGTCGTCGGCATCAGCATGCTCAAAGAGGCCGTTGAAGATTGGCACAGATTCTTACAGGTACTTAAAATTTTAAAAAGAAAAAAGTCAACATTTTAGTATACATGAAATTGATCCTTGATCAAAGTTCATCACTTTTTTTAGGATATGAAAGTGAACTCGAGAAAGGTGAAGGTTCATGTTGGGAGTGGTTTGTTCCTTCTTAAAGCATGGGAAACGCTGTCGGTCGGGGACGTTGTGAAAGTGTCGAAAAACGAGTATTTCCCGAGCGATCTCCTCTTGCTGTCTTCGAGCTACGAAGACGGCTTATGTTACGTCGAGACGATGAATCTAGACGGCGAGACAAATCTAAAGCCCAAGAGAAGCTTAGAAGCGACTCTCGGGTTGGATCGAGATTCGGACTTCGCCAAATTCAAGGGCATTGTACGGTGCGAGGATCCGAACCCGAGCCTCTACACGTTCGTCGGGAATTTGGAATTACCGAATAACGAACAATCCATTCCCCTTAGCCCGACCCAAATCCTGCTCCGAGACTCCAAGCTCCGAAACACGGAGTTTTTATACGGTGCGGTGATCTTCACCGGACCCGACACGAAGGCAATTAGAAACTCGACCCGGTCTCCGTCTAAACGGAGCCGGGTCGAGAGAAAGATGGACCGCGTGATCTATCTCCTATTCGCGATGATGGTTTTGATCGCTTTAATCTCGGCCGTCGGATCCACTTTCTCCACGAAATCTGCGGATACTCGGAGCTGGTACCTTCGGCTCAACGATGACGCCGATAGCTTGTTCGATCCGGGGAATCCGGCGATTTCGGGCCTTCTGCAGTTCGTTCGGGCTTTGATTCTGTACGGGTACCTGATCCCGATCTCCCTCTACGTCTCGATCGAGGTCGTGAAAGTTCTGCAGGCGACGCTGATCAACAAGGATCTGGAAATGTTCGATGAGGAAACCGGGAAATCGGTGGAGGCGAGGACTTCGAACCTGAACGAGGAGCTGGGGCAGGTGGAGATGATTTTATCGGATAAGACGGGGACTCTGACCTGCAACCAGATGGAGTTCAGAAAGTGCTCGATCGAGGGGATATCGTACGGCGGCGAGGTCACCGAAGTCGATCTGGCGGCGTCGCGGAGGATGAACGTCGACGTGGAGAGGTATCGGTACAGCTTGGACGGCTCAGATTCGACGGGGAGGAGCGTGGAGATCTTCGATCTGACGGCGGGTGATGATGAGAAAGGTGTTTTGGGGCTTAATTCTAGGGTTTCGAAGGCGGGGAAGGAGGATGCTGTGATTAGGGGATTCAGCTTCCGAGATAATCGACTGACGGATGGAATGTGGATGTACAGGTCTCACGTGTCTGATATGATATTGTTTTTTAGAACGATGGCTTTGTGCCACACGGGGATTCCTGTGGAAGAAGGAGATGGAGTGACGTACGAGGCGGAGTCGCCGGAGGAAGTTGCGTTTCTGATCGCGGCGAAGGAATTCGGGTTCGAGTTTTGCCAGAGGACTCAGTCGACTATGGTTGTTCAGGAGCTCGACCCTTCTTCTGGATTGCAGGTGAAGAGGTGAAAAAAAAATGCTGTGTGTTTTTTCATCAATGATTTTATTTTATTTTGAAATTTGTTTCTAATCAAGGTATCTGTCGAACATGCAGAGAGTACAAGCTTTTGAACTTGTTGGAATTCAGTAGCTCCAGAAAGAGAATGTCGGTGATAGTACGCGATGAAGATGGCGAAATCTTTCTTTTCTGCAAAGGAGCCGATGAGTATGTTTGAATGCCCATCTAACTTCTGTTTATGCTTGATATTGAAGTTTTCATCTGTCGATTCCAATTCGTCATGTTTTTTTTTTTGTAGTATAATTTTCGATATGTTAGCGGATTACGGTAGAACATATCAGCAGGCAACCGTTTTACACCTTTCAAACTACGCGGAAGATGGCTTGCGAACTATGGTGTTTGCGTATAAAAAAATTGGCGCATCTGAATACGAAAACTGGAGCTCCATTTTCGCGAATGCGAAGGCCACCATTGGTCCCGAAAGAGAAGAATTACTTGAGGAAGCCTCTGAAATGATCGAAAAAAATTTGATTTTACTAGGAGCGGTAGCAGTTGAAGATAAGTTACAGAAGGGGGTATGTTAAATCAAAAAATTAAAATAAACAATGGTGCACCTTGTGTTATGTTTTTATTGCTACATTTTAGTATTTCTTGTCACTAACATTTTTCTTCTTTTTCTCGATCCACAGGTTCCAGAATGCATCGATAAACTTGCACAAGCCGGCCTGAAGATCTGGCTACTAACCGGCGATAAAAAGGAAACAGCAGTAAATATAGGGTAAGAGTTTATAGTCTGTTTAAAAAATTTCAATGCTATGTGTGTCTTTTCTCAGATTTTTCGTTACAGATTCGCATGCAGTTTACTTCGGAAAGATATGGTGCAGCTTCATTTGTACTCGAGTAAAGAATCTCCAAGTAATCATTACACGAAGGTGACGACCAGTTTTACCCTAAAATCAACACATTTTTTTTTACCTAATTAACTTACAAGAGGTAGGAAGAAGATTGTTGAATTGGGATTAAGTACCCTTTGTTTTTAGTTTTTCAGGACATCAATGAAGATATTTTGACCCAATTGCAGAGCTATAATCAATTGATAAGTGACGAATACAGAAAGGACGCCCCTTTTGCTTTGGTCGTGGATGGAAAGGCTCTTGAACTATGTATGAGAGATGATGTGAGGAATCATTTCCTGTCTTTGGCTATGAAATGCGATGTCGTCATATGTTGCCGTGTGTCTCCCAAACAAAAAGCATTGGTAAGAATTAAGAAAATAATTTACACTTCTCATTAGCTGTTTATATTTTTGTTTTCTTAATGCAGTATTTTTTTTTTTTTTTTTTGTAAGATTACCCGGAGAATTAAAGAGTACTCTGGCAAGACAATATTGGCAATTGGTGATGGGGCTAACGATGTCGGAATGATTCAAGAAGCCGATATTGGAGTTGGAATTAGTGGCATGGAAGGAATGCAGGTAAGAAGAAGACTTGAATAAACGGAGAGTTAAAATTTTCACAGTTGGAGGTTTTGTGAAATACAATTCTTAGTGTGATACAAATTGCAGGCTGTGATGGCGAGCGACTTTTCATTACCTCAATTTCGTTTCCTGGAAAGGTTACTTATAGTTCACGGGCATTGGTGTTACAAGAGGATTTCTAAGATGGTGAGATTTTAATCTCAATACAAAATACTTGTTATGTGGTTGTTTAGTGACATGATTTTTAATATTTTTTGTTGTTGCAGATACTCTATTTTGTGTACAAGAACATTGCTTTTGGGCTCACACTGTTCTACTACAACATATTCACTGGTTTCTCAGGGCAGGACTTGTATGATGACTGGTATATGGTCATGTTCAATGTTGTCTTGACATCATTACCAGTTATATCTCTTGGTGTCCTCGAACAAGATGTTTCATCAGACGTCTCTTTGAAGGTAACACAATCTTACGACTGATTCAGACATAATCGTCTCGTCTAGAATGCTCAAATTTTTTTCTCTCGTGTAGTTTCCCGCCCTCTACCAAGAAGGTCAAAGAAACACATGTTTCAGCTGGAAGCGAATCATCGGCTGGATCCTCAATGCCATTTTCGTCTCTCTAACCATCTTCACAATAAACATCTACGCTCTATCCCCGTCCTCCCTGGACCCACACGGGCACGTGGCAGACATCGAACACATCGGCACCGCCACATACACATCCATAATCTGGACCGTCAATTGCCAGATCGCCCTCATGATCTCCCACTTCACTTACGTCTCCCATTTCCTCGTCTGGGGTAGCATTCTCAGCTGGTACGTTTTCCTCTACTTGTACGGCGCGCTTCCCCCGTCGTACTCTCGTAACGTTTTCCACTTGTTCACGGGCCAAGTCGGCCCGGCCCCACTTTACTGGCTGTCGACGTTGCTTGTCGTTGTCGTCTCGTTGTTCCCGCACTTTTTGCATGTGGTTGTGAGAAGCGAGTTTTTCCCGACTGATGATCGGATAATCCGAGAAATGAAGTATTCCGGGACTGACGTGGAAGACGGTACGATGTGGTTGAGGGAACAAGAGAAGTCGAAGCAGTCGACCCAAATTGGGTACTCTGCAAGGGTAGACGCGAAGATTAGGGATTTGACGGGACAGATGCGTAAAAAGAGGAAATCGTTTTATCTGTCGGTAACGAATAGTCCGATTTATAAAACGGTGACCCGCCGAGACGTTCATATGAATAAAGCAGACGATTGAAGATTCACTAATTTCATTGGAATACATCAAAATGAAGTGTAAATTATTGTCACAACACAAAAGTTTACAGGTATTAGATACAAGAATTTGCCCATTCATAACCATTAAAAACCGCATTGAAATCTCGATGTTCTTGTATCTGCTGCATCCAAAATGACGAAAATCGATCAATTATATACTAGTACATTAGAGATGCGTGTGAAAAAGATGTTCGTTTACCTGAGATATTTTAGAAGTTGGGATCGATGAGTTCTCCGTTGAGGTACTCTCTGTAGGCGGCAACCGGCCAGCTGAAGCCTCTCCAGACGAGCTTATTGGCCAAAGGAACGTCGATAATGATCTCCTTTTGAGTCGGTTTCTTTTCGTCTCTTATGGCGATCAAGTAGCTCCTGCCGACCCACCCGATCCAGCCAGCAATGTACAGGAACAGAATGCCCGGAGTGATGAACTCGCCCCAGTGTTTCTGGTCACCGCTCACTATCAAGTGAGGCAAACCATCTGACCCACACAGCAGACCTTGTTTGCCGTAGTTGTCGAACCTACACCACATCAGAATCGTTGTAAACGAGTCGAGCCAAAACCAGATATATTCGTGTTGAACACGACAAACCTGGAATAAGGCTTATTACCGATTCAGTACAGTCCACATATATATGAATCGCAAGAAGTTACAAATTGAACAAATCGTAATCATAGCGAAATTACTTGATCTGAGAAATTAAGAGATGGATTAGACAGAATATGAAAGAGCGAAATCGTACCGGCGCTTGGTCTTCTCAATGGTGGCGTTGATGGCGAGAGCGGGAGCGCTGTCGGGTGAGTACAGCTTGAGAGACGACTCGAGCTTCTTAATCTCCTGCTTCTCGCGCTTCGCGAACTGCTTCGACTCCTTGCACGGCGTCAGACCCGCGATGTCGGCGGACGCCGGCAGCACCGGCGCGGAGAACACGATCGAAGAGAGAGCGAGCGCCGCCGAGAACGCCTTCAATTGAGAAGCAGGTGTAGAAGAAGGCTGCTCAGCATTCGCCTGGCATACAACGGTGAAACCTGATCGAGGTTTTGCGGCGAATTGGGAGCCTGATTTGGGGGCTGAGATGGATTTCGAGAGGTTTGTAGGGACTGTGAGAGACATTTTTTGGGGATTTTTTTCCGTCTTTTTTTCTGGTTCGCGTGTGTTCAGAATGGGAAGATGAAGGAGGGGAGTGTGGCTGTGAGAGAGGATAAGATGTGATTGAGTAACTGAATGCTGAGTTGGAGGGCTGTGATTGGTCATTCTGGTTTCATTCAATCTATCCGTGGGCCATGGGGTTTATGTGCTGCCTGCCGCCTGGTGTGCATATTTTTATTTTTATTTTTATTTTTTAATATTTTTATTAAAAACGATGTAGATATTTTTAGAATTTCGATTTTTTTTTTATTAAAATGATTTATAGAAAAGAAAAAAGAATAAAAATGAAAATAAAAAATATTGATAATCTAAAGTTTACAAACACCAGAAGTTCCACCCAGGCAAATCAAGTATACAACAATATATGCTTCTACTGTAGAGTATGTTAGATGTATGAACACTCAGTGATGATTTTAGCTAAGCCGGCCAACGGAAATATCCAGATTTCTTTTTGCTAGACGGTTGAGGGCCAAGGAAATAGTATAGACGAGCAGAAGAAAATCAATTCCACGTGTTCAAAGATGAGAACTGAACCTCAACAGCACATCACCTTCGCACTAGCTAGATCATCTTGATATGCTACTGGTTTCTCATGTTCATCTTGTCATCGAGTAACAAGCCAACCGGGCTTTAATAGAACGTCTTTTCTGAAATCACGACCAGTGATGGAAGTTGACTCACCATGACGGCGATAACACTGCCAGGAAGAAGTCAGCCAACCAATCAGTCCCAAGTTATTTAATAAATAAATGAAAAAGAGTTTTTTTTTTTTTTTTAAAAGGGTAAAGAGGAATCACAAACCTTGTAACAAACAACGGAATCATCTGGATACATTGCAAATAGTTTAGTACCGAGACGAGCATGGCAAGAATCACAAGTACTTTCATCATTAATCTGAACATGGCGAGACCTTTCTTCCAACCTTGCCAAGCTTGCATCAATGTCCAAGGCACGAGACAAATTACTCACAATCTGCCAAAAACAACTTATAGGTTTCAAGTCCTATACTTCGTAATCGCTAAAAACAGTTCCCTAAAGATTGGTCAAATGTAATTCCATGTACACAGTTTGGTCAAACAGAATACTTTAAACACCCACAAAAAAAAAAAAGGAAGCTCAAAAACGGATGGTACACACAACATACTTTTCCTTGACAATGGTGATGATGTCTGGCTCTTAACAACCTTAATATTGTATCTGAGGCCAGCTGGAGTGGCATCTCTGGAGACATTCTCTGCAAAAAGGAAATCTTAAATTTGTCAATCATATTAATAATCAAAATATAGAAGGCTATATAGAGAATCTCGGGGACATTATAAATCATCAATCGAGAGAGTAGAGCTTATACATCCAGAACTTGTTTGGGATCAAGCATTTCCCCGTGATTGTGGAGAAGACGGACAGCAGCTTTAAACATGGGCTCTCTGCCATCCTTAGGGTCTAAATATATCCCAAGCAACCTGAAGAAAAATATTATTAAAATATAAAAGGAATTCACGAATATTAAATAATGATAGCCGCTGAGACAATGACTCACTGCATATAAGCATCTGGTCTGCCAATCTCAACACAATATTGTTCAGCACCTTCATAATTCTCCAATTTCCTAATTTTCAGAAATAACAATGCAAACCATATAATTCATTTTTCGAAAGAAAACAGTTTAAAAAAGACAGCAACTCTTTAGAAACATAATCAGAATGAATAATTCTATATATTCTAAGAATGAAGTGGGTCATTTAAAAGTAATCGGAAATTAAACACGAATCTTATGTATGATACACTTACAAGGCCAAAATATTTAGCACTAGTGATTCTTGACCAAGCTTCCTATAAAGAATAGCCTGTAGAGCACAATCACGATAATCAGCCAAAAATTAGGGAAAGACTATTTCCTCGATTTAATAATGAGTCCAAAAACAACTATAAATACTGAATCAAACGCTTTTGCCATTATATAGCAAGAAAAATAAATGCCAGATGACCTTTTCTAGCCATAGCTCCGAAGCTTCAACCATACCAAGGACTTCTTCCGTATCATACAAGTCTGACGACTGTAAGAAAATCTGCAGTCTATCCCTAACAGGACTATCAAAAATCAAGCTCCTTTCAACTTCAGAAACTTTCATCTCATTCTCTGGCAATCCAACCGCAGAACCTTGAGACAAAAGCTCCACCTGATAAGTTTCAAGAGCTGACTTCGTAAGCAAAAGAGCGTATGCTGTATGGAATTGGGAGTCGTCGGAGTCTTGGTCTTCAATCAACCACTGGAGATATCTGCAAAATAATGTGCAATTGTTGACTGTTCTATGAATAATACCAACAATTATCATGTCTGCATGACAGTTCTAATATAAATCAAGAAAAAGTTTTCCTCTAGTGAGTAGCTTAGAGTGCTATTTTACCCTAGCATTATACCTTTGAAGGATCTCCACTTTTTTGGGATCAATTGCAGCAATGACTTCATCTGTCACAACCAATAGAAGTTAACGATCTAACCAAAAGACATACATTCACCAAAATGATAGAACAATTGTTTCTGCTGAGAAACTGAAATTACGGCCTTAAATGAAAGCTACTAATGGAGGACTCCTATGAGTGCTTATTATTAGCCTTGCCTGGTGATAGTAAATTCATTCTTTTCTCTGATGTCAGAATTTGTACTGAAAGCAACTGGTTGATATCTGCAATCTATTCAAAAACAAAAGAGAAAAGAATCAGCAATCAGATTCATCAAATCTAAAGGCTTTACAAGATCCAATTCTTTGGAATTAATATGGAGTTCTTGACATTCGGACAAATGAAATAAATAACTGAACAAAAAGGATCTAAGAGTCTAGGCAACGAACCCATCCGAGGTGTTGGAGTACCAAATCTTGGTCAGTAGACTCCTCAAGAATCTTAGTCGCCTCTATTGCGGCAGTCTCACAACCCAAGCTAGACTTTCTAGAGGAGTCATGTAAATCAGTTTCCTCATGTTGATCTTTATGATAGCTGCCTGCTGAATAACTTCTCGCCAATATACGCCACGTAGAGACAGCTTTAGCACTCATCCCCTTACCAGCATACAAGAAAGCAAGTGTGCGCAAATGCCCAGACTCGTTGAGTAGTGCTTCTAGCTCCTCCTGCACTGCCCATTGAAATCAATGGTCATTGCTTAATAGGCTCATTGATTTCACATTGAAAATAAATTAAGCAGAAAAACATACCCAGACACCCTCCCCACACACACACACACACAAAAGTCACTCCATAAACAGTCCATTCAGCCAAATGAAGAAAAAATGAAAGGTAATCCATACCACTACACAGCTATTCTCAGACGATGCAAGTATTTCCATGTCTTCAACACGATTAACAGCTCTATAAAGGTACACCAGAAGAGTATCAACTCCCTCCCTCACTGAAATGGTCAGTTCTCTTTCATGGCAAGCTTCCAAATATCTGCAAAAAATAAGTGACAGTTGAAAAGGGAATAAGAAAAAGAACTTGATAAGCAGGTCATGAAACGCAGCTGAACTGTGGTTGAAAATAATTTTCACGCACACAAAGAGAATCCGTAACCTATTTTTCCATTAGAAAACATTATTTCAGAAAGTAATATATATATATATATATATATACACACACACACACGGAGTATATTATGTTAAACAAAAGCAACAAATATAAATTCAGAAACACCTTATCATATTTTCTATGGCAGACTCTAACAGATCAGCTCTACTAGGTGGATTACGAAGAAACTCATCATCTACAGCAGTCTCTAAACCAGCCTTCTTAAGATAAACAGCTTTCTGTATAGCTGACAAGCCATCATCTATTACACTTTCAAGAGGTTTTGGAGGAGGATGCAATCCCCAATATCGGTTCCTCGGAACCTGGAAGATCACAAACAATTTAATTTACATAGCAAGCTTAAAATCAAGAAAAATAGGTCAAAAGACATTAAAAAAACATGCATATTATATTAATGGAGAGGGTGAACTCTATCCAAGTACTCTATTAGAACAACTAAGACGCATAAAACACACAGGTTTAAACATCACAAGTTATAATCATGTAGCCTTATCTTGGAATTTCTTAGTCCTCCTTGGAATATCTATCCACCATCTCAAAGGGAACCATAAGTAGTTAATCGTAAGAGTCTAAGAGAAAAGAAAATTGAGGAATAAATTGCATGAGCACCAAGGCTTAAGATAGGATACTTCAATATATGTAAACCATAACATGAAAACCTGAAAAGAGATTCTGTGAAACATGTTCCATATGAGATATTGATATAGAAAACTCTGTACGTACCAACAGGGTCCAGCGATTTGGGTCCCGCATGATGAATGGGAAAAGCTCAGAAGGCTGCAGATTTTCTGCAAGCAAGAAATGATCTATTGCTTGCCTGAAATGCAAGTCAAAGAGCAAGAGATATCCAACCTGCGCATGGATGAAAGATACCATCTCCTTTGTCATTTCACCTTCATCTTGAAGCTCTTCAAACAACGAGATGGCTTCCTTGAAGCTCTTTTTCCTGAGCAGATCCTTGATTTGTGCTTCTCCGGAAACTTTTCCATAGCAAACAAGCTTCATTTTGAAACATTTAGACATCATGAGAACAAAATAAGCAATAAATATAAAGTGATCATAGACTCCCATTCCAATTTTATGCTAGCACTAAACCTCATACTTGCAACAAAAACACTACCCTTTTTCATGTATCAAGCACCATGTACATGTATATGCAGTTTGTGGTAATGTTCCATTCAGAATCTAAACCAAATTCAAATCCACGATCCAGAAAGCATAACCATTTATGGGCAACATAATTCAATTTTCTATCTAACCATCTAAGTTCTTAAAAAGGCAAGTACTTAATCTCAAGCAACAATTCACAAGCCAATTAAGGGAGAGCTCATGCATAATTATTTCAGGTAAGTAGTGTACCTTTAAGCTTGTCACAAGGATAACAAGTTTCCCACTTTCACTATCTTCATCTGCCAGCATGCACGGTCCAACACCTCCATCCCCAACCATAAACCTCTGGGAACAGCACCCTGTTTTCTTGTGATACAATTCCACCATTGAATTCTGGGCAGCAACTACATAACTTCCTATTTCCCTAAACGAATCTGGGGGCTCCCTAAAAACCAAACTCCCTCCAACCGGCTGCCCCTCCATATCCACTATAATACCTAAATTATCAACCATTAACAAAACCCTCGAGTCCTTAACCAACAACTTCATTCGCGGCAAACCAGATGAATCTGGTAGCGAGAAGATCGGTTCGCACATCCCGTTTACGCAATTATACAAATGATACCCAATCTTTGTACCGATAAATATAAAATCATCGGCCCACAATAACTCCACAATAATAGCATCAAGGACCCCTTGAATCTCCTTCAAAATTACCAAAGACCCACTCAAAAGCAACTCTGCTATTACGAATTTCTTCCCAATCCCGATCACAAACAAATTACTGCTATCGATATCACCGCCATTGCTATACACATAATTAGATTGAGTACCTCCATTCGCATGAAGATTGGAGTTGGATAATTGACTTCGAAAACAGCGGGCCAATGCAGTAACGCCTTTAAAGAGACTAATTCTTTTAGCAGGTCCCATTAAACCCGAGTCCAGTAAATACAAAAAACCACCCGCAAGGACGACGACTTTTCCGATGTGGACAAGCGGGAGGGCCGAGTTCAGTGAGCCTCCACCGGGCAGATGGAAGCGTCTGACGAAAGCGATTACGGGAGCAGCATTTTGGGAAATACGGAGGGAGTACAGCAACAGAACGCCGGAGAGAGTGCCGATGTAAATTAGGGTTTCTCCGTCTGGTTGATTAGAGAGCGCGACGGATTTGATCGGAGAGTTATCGACGTCGATGGCAGACTCC
Organism: Euphrasia confusa; assembly: GCA_954870475.1. Taxonomy (NCBI): domain Eukaryota; kingdom Viridiplantae; phylum Streptophyta; class Magnoliopsida; order Lamiales; family Orobanchaceae; genus Euphrasia; species Euphrasia confusa. Next base: position 28,259,711 of record OX940967.1, read on the forward strand.
GCGATGGGTTCAATAATGGCACGTGGCTTGGGTTTTACAGCCATTGGAAAAGATAGTTAGGGTTTTGGGAAATAAGGTTTGTACGAGGAAGGAAAAATTTAGGGGTATACTACAGGTATATAATTTGAATCGGCACGACAGCGACAACAAAACTACCGGCCGGCCGAAATCTCGGCGATCACCAGTTCGGCTTCTTGAAGGCGCTCTCCACCGACTGACTCCATGTGGAAATTCTCGTGGAACTAAAGTCATGTACTTTGTGTTTTACTCCTATAACTTTAAGATAATTACTATTTTAGTACCCTTAATTTGGTTTTTTTGCGATTTAGTCCCAAAAAGTTAACAATTGGAGTATCAATTTTGACTCTATAATTTTGAATATCTTATTCTTGGTTCCATTCAGTATTTTAGTAAATGAAAGAACTGAACTTCTTCGAAATTGAAGTGTACAAAGTAGTTACAAATCATGCATCACTTGCTTACATTATAGTACAAACAAAATCTCACATATACAAATCACTCTTTACACAAAAGCCGTTCGCTAAATTTGCTAAACCTTGTTAGAATTGTCGGGCTTGAAGACGGGTTCGGTCGTACGTTCATCGATGGTGACAGCTCCCTGAGGGGGCACGGGAGCACCGAAAACCTGAGCATTGGTGTACACTTCTCGTCTGCCTTTGGCTCTTCCGAACAGATAACACCCGAATCCGAGAAGTAAGGAGAAGAGAATTAGTGGCAGAGATAGAACTATTACCATCCCCATTTCTTCACCAAGATTCTAATAGATAATATTGCAGTAATAATGTCGAATTTGAATTTGAATAATGAATGTATGAATGTTTGGACAACAAGGGTCAAGGGGCTTGCTTTAATAAAGGATCAATGTGGAATATTTTGCAACGGTAGGTAAAGCTTTAACGTTCGAGTTTCCAACGTTCACATTTTTTTTTGTCTTTATGGCCAGTAGAACTTTCCAGAAACCACCCTTTTTTTAATGGAACTTGAAAATAATTTGCAGAAAAATTTAATGCCAAGAACTAACAAGATCGCAATTCCAAAAAGTCACCTGGAAATTTACTCCAAAGGACATGAGTCTTCCCCGATCATCATCGGTGCTTCTAGTTGCAACCAGGAAATTTAAGTACAGTGCAAAGAAAAAGATAAAACAAGGAGATAGGGGCAGATGGTTTAGGCAAGACAAATGTCAACAAACTACAAATTTCAGAATAATCGAACTAATAGGAAAAAGCCATCGACAAACACTTCAACGGCTCCACAGCCTTCTTTCTAAGCAGCATCCACATCCGGAGTCTCCAGAATAGCCTGCTCAGCCTCCTGAACCTCCTTCTCAGTCTTCCTGCCCTTCTTCGACTTATAATACACGCTCATGAAGGTACCAACAGCTCCATACTTCTTCCTGCAGTGCTCGTAAAGACCAGCATCGAACATTCTCCAGAAGCTCTTCTCATTGAGCTCGGACACAGCATATTGTGGCTGGAACCCGTGGTTTTCGATCAGCCAATTCTCCAGTTTACGAACGGCTTCAGAACCATCAAACACCTCGCCCCTTAAAACAGGCCCAGGGGCATAATAGACACCGACATCAGTATACATCTGAGAGTAGTCAGTGTCACCTTGTCTGCGATGTTGCTCAAATCCTGGTTCTGGGTAAATCATGGTTTTCATTGGGAGTTTGTACATCCGGTGTGGACAAAGCCAGAGAGGATAGACCTACAGAAAACATTCGATTTGTTAGTATATACAACATTATCGTTTTAAAATTTATAATTACTGTAGAAGGTAGTACAAAACTCTTCTAAGGTTTATTATGATTAAAAAAACTTTGAATATTATACAGTAAATACCACGCCCCCGACTTATATTTCTCTTTCTCAATTCAAGCCTCAAGTGGGGGGTCTATGCAATTACAAACCTCAATGTGGTGATTTTAAAAAACTGTAAATAACCATGCGGCATATGTTCTTTGACAATTGATACAATGCGAAACTCAATTTGTAATTTTGAAAGATAATTTTTTTGTTTTTTGTAATTGAACTACATCTCAGTGGTGGTTTTGTGATTTCACCAATAATTAGCAACATACCTCCATCTCTCTGTGTACCCATTCAAGAGCATCCCCAACCTTGTAAAGCGGGACGAGCATATCCTGAATGACATGCATCTCATGATAATAGTTCCTAATGGCTTCTCCCTGGGTGGCCTTGAGCAGTGAAACCTTGGGCGGCATCAGCCACCCAAACAGATACCTGAACCAAAATTGATCCCCAAACGGAAGTATGAGCTTACCCTCCCAATACAAGCACCTTGTGTGCCTGTGGTAATATTCCCTGGTCGGGATATACTCCACAAACTCCCCCTTCTTCAGAGCCGTCTGCGCATGCTGGTAGAACCACGGTTTGAACCACCACCCGACACTGTTGATCTTGTTACCCTTCTTTTTGGCTTCCTCCTTAGAGGCATATTTTCCTGTCATGCATACACCTTCTGTGGGAGTGTAAATCATGGTCTCAACGAAGTCTGGAACCTTATCTGGGTTATCCTGGTCTCCATCCCTCGGAGCAAACGAGTCAACATAAGCTTGAGCAAGTTCCTGTAGATTACCCACCACGGGTTTATACGTCAGTTTCATGTATTCCTTCACAGGTATAAGCTTAATCTCGGCTGCCACAAGAAGTCCTATTGTTCCTTGGGACCAGGGGATAGCGTAAAAAAGGTCGGAGTATTCATTGTCCTTCGTAGCCCTAACCAAACGACCGTCTGCCAAAACAATCTCATAAGCCACAACAGTATCCGAGAATAGGCCGTAGATATGTGAGCTCCCTTCGATGCCATAGCCATTGATCAAGCCACCAACAGTCAGATCATCGAGCTCAGCAACAACTGCTAGCGCCAGATTCATGGGGACGGTGGCTCTGGAAATCTGACCCATATTGACTAAAGGCTCCACCCGGGCAGTCATTCTCTCCTTGTCGATGTCCAGAATGTGTCTGAAGGCGGAGAGGTCAACCTCGAAATGTCGGGCCCTCTTATAGTCCACATTACGCATCCCGACAGCAATCCAGGGCTTCCGGGCCGTGCAGACTAAGCCATCCTTCTTCGGGTTCCTCTCCTTGAGGCGCTTCACGACTTTCTTTACGTTTTCGTCGTGTTCCTTTTGGCGCTGCTTGAAGGACTTGCACTCAGACTTCATGTCCCCGAGATAGGTGAGGAAGTAGAGTGTGAAGGAAATGGGAAGGACAACAAAGATGACGATTATCCATCGGAAGTTGACAAAGTAGTCCACCCAAATCTTCTTTCTCTTGGGGCGAAGGGGGGCCTCGAGATCCGACATTCCAACAGATGAAGAAAGGCCTGTCAAGTGCCAACCATTGAAACAAAATATTTAAAATCAAGAACCTGAGCAACATTATAATAAGCCATGAATCTAGAAGTTAGTCCAACTTAGTTATGAAGATCCCGTAATAAAATGACTAGCGAGATTCGTACAGTAATAACAAAAACAAAAAACGGAAGTCTCATGACTCATAGCCATGACACTTCTTTATCATCTATTCATCTTCACATTTATGTAACTAAGATTACCTCCCGGCCAACTTGCATGTACAATTTATAGAGTGGAAACTTTGTCTGTGAAGCTATAACTTTATTTATCAGAAGAAGAAAAAAGACTTGATATCAAATTCATCACCGACTCAGTCACCCAGCGGGGTGTACTTAATTTGAAGCACACCGTACACATTCCGAAATAACATTCCGAATTAACTAGATCTACAACACAGATTGGAAACTGAAAATTGCAAAAGTGGGTAAACCTGGATTAATACATTACACATATCGAATCAACACTGCAGACCCAGAATTTACCAGATCTACTACATGAATCATTACCAACAACACATCAATTTATTAATTATTTGCGGCACAAAATACAGGAAGTAAAAAAAATGGTCATTCACATTCACAAAAGCACAGGCGCCATTTCAAAATCGAAACCTCAATTCAGCGTCATTGCAGAAAGAAAAAGTGAAGGAGATAATAGCAAAAATGGAGAAAGGGAAACGCTGGTACCTGTAGAGCGCAACGGAATGATTTGACTGGAGAGTGACCCAAGCAAGGGAAGAAGAATATCTAGAAGGGTGAGGGGAAAAGGGAACATTTATAGACTATAGTGGAAAGCCGTAAAAGGAAGGGCATTTTCGGGATCAGCAATTACTGATTGGTTGTTGTAATCAGATGTCAAAACTTTGTAATCCGATGTCAAAAAGGGTTAGTAGGTTATTTTGGGCTTAATTTAACTTGATTAATTTCCGTTCAAATTAATTAAGATCAATTCACTTCAAAATAAAAATATACAAAAAGTAAAATAAATAAATAAATAAAACAAATGATTTCAAACACACAATATACTTTATGCTAGTATTATTTACAATTTTGTAAAAAATAATATATAATTTTTTTATTAATTTAATAAAATTTTGTTCAACTCAGATTAAGTTTTTTTTCACTTATATTTTTTATTTTAAGAAATTAAATTTTTCTATAAATAAATTAATCATTTTTGTGTAATGAAAAATCATTGTAAAACATTGTTATATCATACTTTATAAGTAAATTGCTACCCATTTTTGTAGACAATAAATTAATTCATTGATCAATTCATTAAATTATTTAGATGAACTTAGTTATTTTTTAAATTTCATAAGTAATACAATTTGTAATAATATTTTTAACAATCTTATGCTTGAAATATAAAGCTCTTAAGCATTTAAAACACAAGAGAGAAATTTCCATTTTAGATTTTTTTAAATCTAAAATAATTTTCAAAAATATAAAAAAAATTGAAAAAATAATGTACAAACGAACTAGCTCCCTTGTTGGGTAGTATTTTCTGTATTTAATAAAATGATGAAATTCAAATAGTTACACACATGACACATGTGTGGTTTGAACTTTACGGGTCTTCGGCTCAAATATTCAATTAACTAAACTTACAACTCTTAACCTATAAAAAAACATTTATCTTTTATTATAATAATGAGTAATAATATTATAATAATATTTTTAATTTATTTTTTAAGAAAATTTATTCACAATTAATATAATTTTTCATATATTTATACTTTTATTTTTTAGTAAAAAAATTATTCTTTCTTCATATAACTATTCTTCTTTTCAAGATGAATGACCCACTTTTTTTTTTGAAAAAAAAGTACAGAGTAATGTTATTTTTAGTAAGAGTAAAAGACAGAGGACATAATATCTATCTATACTTTGTTTTATTAATTATATACGCATATAATATAATATTAATAAAAGTTAAATTATTGGATGAACTGATGAAGACAATTATTTCAATTAAAATACTGTACGTTATAATAATTTGATAAGAAAGGACGCATAATGTACAGTACGTATACAAACAAAACGAAAGCGAAAATCTCGATGAAGGATCCACGGTCTACCTGCCCCCGCACGTGCTGCCACTGGAGATGCGCATGTGATTCAGATTTCATGACTTTCATTTCCCATAATAATATTAATTAATAAATACACATTTATTTTTAATTAATAAACATGGAGTAGTATTATAGGAGTATACGGGTAATTCTATAGGTTATTTAGGGGCATAATGTGCACATGGGCAAAATTACTACTACTATTATTTAATAAATTAACACATGCAGTATTTTATATTTAAATGATTTTTAACATAAAAAAATATGCATTGATTTAAATTAAGTAATTATATATTTTATTAATATGTGTCAAAAAATAATTAAAATGTTATTTAGATAAATAAAAAATAAAAGTTTATACCCATGCAGAATTTTTCAATTTAGCATCACTTACTAGAAAAATAATACTGATGCTAAATTTGTTTATGTTATTATTGTAGTAACTAGTAAGGGATAAATTAAAAATCGAACACTATCGTTTAATTTTAAATGTCACATTAGAGAAATAATCAAATTTGCAATCACTTCAAAATAAATTATGGTTGATTTTTATCCCAAATATTTAAAATAAAACAAAAACAGATATTTATTTATTAGAAACATTTTATTTGTAATTAAAAAAAACTTGTTTGTTTCTTGAAAAGATGGAATACAATTTTGTGTATTTCTCATTTAGAAAGAAGGCTTGCAATTATCGGGCTTGTTTATTCTGGGTCATCGTTTGTGGGCCTGGCCCATCTACTTAGGAACATAATGATGCGAGTATCAGCAGATCACAATGCCACGTGTGTTCTAACAATTTTCGGCCCACCACCATTCAAACACAGTAGAATGTGTTTTTTTTTTCTCGTAGCCGTTGCAAAGCGATCTGGGAATTTTTCCAAACAACCCCTCTGCCCTTAATCTCATATCCTTTTCGACACCAACAAAACCCCCGGGGCATTTTCGTCTTTTCAGGTCCTCCCCCCTTGATTTCACGAGGCGGCGGTGGAAAACTTGCACACTCACACTCTTTCTCTCACTGAGGAAAGGGATTTGCAGCCATGGCTTCTTCTTCCTCGGTGCACGCCGCGAAGCCCGAGGAAACAGTCGGCGGAGAGAGCTCCGAAGCGGCGGCTCCGCCTCCACCTCCGGGCGGAGATCAGGCGTTACTCTACAGAGGTCTGAAGAAAGCGAAGAAAGAGAGAGGAAGCACGGCGAAGGAGCGCATCAGCAAAATGCCCCCTTGCACCGCCGGCAAACGGAGCTCAATTTACCGAGGTGTCACGAGGTATGTACGCCAATCATCGAACACGTGATGGGCGAATTAGTCGATTGCTTGTACCTTGTTTTTCCGAGCTGGAATTCGTGCCGTGATTGAAGGTGTAGGCATGAGAGTCATGGTACACCTTTTGAAGCACGAGGTACTATTAATTTTATTCATTTATAGGCATCGATGGACCGGTCGTTATGAAGCTCATCTTTGGGATAAAACTACATGGAATCAAAACCAAAATAAAAAGGGAAAGCAAGGTAAATTCATATTGTATGCACATGCTCTGGTTTATGTGATTGTCACTAATACAGCTTCCGATTATGCGAAACGACGATCTTATCTTATCTTATCCGTCTCTTGTTTCGATTTTCTCTGATGGTTACTGCTGGGGAATGGAATGTTGGACAGTTTACTTAGGTAAGTAATCTTCTCACAATGTGTTTGGGAGTTTAATGGGGGAAATATGACTTCACTTGATATTCACCATCCAAATTGCTATAGGTGCATACGATGACGAGGAGGCTGCAGCAAGAGCTTATGATCTCGCTGCTCTTAAATATTGGGGTCCCGGAACTCTCATTAATTTCCCTGTAAGAACGATCTTGCTGCTTTTAGATTAATGTAGTATTGGTCTGTTGCAATTTAGTTTCTTATCATACGTTTGGGGCTGTGCAGGTGACAGATTATACAAGAGACCTTGATGAAATGCAAAATGTCTCGAGAGAGGATTACCTAGCATCACTTAGAAGGTTAGTATATACAGTATAATATATTCTGATGTTATTCATGAAATAAGTTTAGTTCTTACCAAGTCATCTCCTCTACAGGAAGAGTAGTGGTTTCTCTCGGGGCATATCCAAATATCGTCCTCTTTCCAGGTACACTATCTTACCCATACATTCGTACTTTCTATCAGCAATTAAGCTTCCAATTATCTGGATGCACATTGCACCAGTATTGAACTTTATATGGGTGAATGATACTATAACTGTTTTCTTCTTTTTTGTGATTTTGATCTATCCCAATTTAGTCGATGGGATTCACAATTAAGTCACACACCTGCTACTGACTTCATCAACAGTGAATTCTATGGTGAGCCCGGATTTTAACTCTGAGCATCATTTGTTTTTTAAGAGAAACGTGAACCTTAATTTCAGCCGTTTACATTATTTATTTTTGCCTATTACTATTAAAGGCGCAGGTGATGAGATGGTTTCAGGAAGTGGATACACAGGTGATTATAATGCTGACAGGAAAATTGATCTTACAAATCACATCAAATGGTGGTCGACAAATAAATCTAGTAAGGCCGATCTCCGATCAAGAGCACCATTTGATGATACAAACATTGGTTGTTCAGATGATGTTACTAGTGAACTAAAAAATCTGGAAAGGTCAAGCAAGCCCACCGAGCCCTATGAAATGCCTCGTCTAGGCATTCCCCCTGAAAGAGTGAAACACAATCATATATCCGCAATGAGCACTTTGTTGAACTCAGCTGCGTACAAGAGTCTTGAGGAGAAAGTCTCTAAAAAGAAAGAAAAGGCTGAGAATGATGAAAATGAAAATAAAAATAATATCGACAAAATTGAGCTTGGGAAGACGGTTGAGAAAACTTGCCATGATGTTGGAAGTGATAGACATGGGGCTGGGTTTGGGTTGACAGGAGGGTTGTCTATTCATAAGAATGCTTACCCGTTGACTTCTCTTCTATCGGCTCCTCTTCTTACCAACTATAGTAGTATTGACCCGTTAGCTGAATCTGTTCTTTGGAGTAATCTCATGCCTGTTCTTCAAACTGGATCTACACACACGAATGAGGTCAGTCTGCTTTTCTTCTGCTTTTGCATTTTCACTTGTTTCGCTTTGAGATAATAAGGTACAGTATATTACTCTGCAGTTTGGAGTAATTGCAAAAAGAACCCAAAGAAGTTTCAAAATTACAAACAAAAAAAACTAATATCTTACTATATGTAAAGGGGGTTGTGATTTTAATTGCTTATGAATAGAGAAATATAAGACGGAGTAGAATCACGAATGTCTAAGGTGGGGTCTGGGTTTGTATGTAGTATAAAAAAAACTAGGGGTGAACTTTATGATTTATTCTTATATTATTTCTTTATGGTCCGTTTGTTTTGGGGTGAATCAGAGTAAATCAAGGGTAATTTAATCATTAATCTTGTTTGGGATAAAAAACAGAATGTGAATCAGAGTAGATCGGGGTGAATCGGGGTGAATGAAGGGGAATTTATTTACACTAATTCCCCCTCTAATTTTTACCCCCGAATTGGGGATGAATGGAGGTGAATCAATGAAAAATAAAAATTTAAAACACAAAATTTAATAGATTACCCTAGTAAGAAAATTTTGTATCCAAACACAAAATTTAAAACATTTACTTCGATTCATCTCGATTATCTTTCCCTGGGGTAAATTTAAAATTTTACCCTCACCCTAATTCACCCCAAAACAAACAGACCATTAAGCTCTAAAAGTTCTACGTAGCAATGTTTGATGGAGAATAGTTAATTCAGATACAGTGTTATGTAATAATTTCTAGTTTCTCAGCAAAGCAAATCAATGTAGAGCCATTGGTGGATGGAACCCGACAATTTAACGGGGGGCCCACAATATTAATTATATAATTATAAAAATCACATCATGCTTAGAACGCCTTTATTTGCAAAACCAACAAAATCTACTACTATATTGATTTTGTGTAGAATACTTTGTTATACCACATATCAGAAAAGTTGTGATTTCACTTTAAGTTTGGTGATTATGGTTTGCCATGAAAATTCATGACAATATCATATGCAGGTCACAAAAAACGAATCAAGCCCAGATTATACTTTCTTCCAGCAAGGAGACTAGTGTAAAAGTCTCCGGCTTTCCATTAGTCATGCGTGTGTAGCTCAGACCAAGCCCCTCACTAATAGTAGCTTCTGGGAAAGGCAGAAACTGGAGATGTATCTGAAGAAGCTATGCACATCTTGAAGATGTAAATTATTAAATCTTATAGAGATCTTTTCCTCAAACTATAGTACGTTTGTTCCCAGGTCTTTCTACACGTATTTGGCATTGTATCACAAAATATGTTAAAAGTTTATTACTTCGGTGTTGTATAGGTGATGTTCTTCAGCTTTTGACAATTGAAGAGAACAGTATACGGACATGTGTTATATACACTATAGTTTTCTCACTCCCTTTATAGACTCATATCATAACATAAGTTGCACAATCATGTTTCTTGGTTTGTTTTTGTATTTCATATTTTCCTTAAAATTAACAATCTACTTTGTTTTAAAATATGTAGTCATATTCATATTAAGTTGTTGATCGTCGAAAATTTTATATGAACCAGAGTGAAAAACTCTATTTGAGTTTGACTTGATTATTAAATTTCCATTATATTTTGAAAATTGAATCGAGTTGAATTGAAATTTTAAGTACTGTAGATCGAACCGCGAACCATTATAAGAAGCAAATAGCATTTTCCACTAAAAAACGCATTTGAAATTCTATGTCAAAATGCATACGAAAATTACAGTTGCCATCGCCATTTTTCCCTTACACTCAGGAGGTTTTGGCGTCACATCTCGCGCCACTTTTGCAGCACAAAGGATCTCTTCCCCCTTCCGCTCTTCGACAAACCCAGCAGATACACGCACAGATCACCGTAAATGGGGCCCACAACATGGGTATTCTGGGCACACGGGCTCTGGGCATGTACCTTCTCTGCAACAATTATCTCGACGCCAAGAAATTGTTTTCCCAGCTGCAGCTGCGCTACGCGGCCCCTTGGAACTGGATGATCAGAGGGTATACCGCGACGGAGAATTATGATCGCGCGATTTTGTTCTTCTTCAAAATGCTCGTTTTCGGTTGTCGCCCAGATAAGTACACGTTCCCTTTCTTGATCAAGGCGTGCGGCGGTCTCCGGGATGTTGATCTGTTGAAGCACGTGCACGGGATGATCGTGGATTTGGGTTTTGAGCGGGACGTGTATGTGGGCAGTGCTCTGGTCAAATTCTACGCCGAGAACGACTGTTTGGGCAGTGCGCGGGAAGTGTTTGATAAATTGCCTCAGAGGGATATGGTGCTCTGGAATGCTATGATCCATGGTTACATGAAATGCGATCGTTTATCGGGCAATGTGATTGGTTTGTTCGAGGAAATGAGGAAGAGTGAAGTCGGGGCCAATTACGTCACTTACACCTCTGTTCTCTGTTTGTGCGGCTCGAAATCGATGGTGGGGTTCGGGGCCCAGGTTCATGGTTTAGTCGTGAGGTGTGGCTTGGAGATGGATCCTACTGTGGCTAACACGTTGGTTTCGATGTATGCAAAGTGCTGCCGACTTTTCGATGCTCGGAAACTGTTTGATTTCGTCGAGCAACCCGAAGTCATCACTTGGAATGCGATGATCGGAGGGTATGTCCAGAACGGGTTTATGAGCGAGGCTTTGGATTTGTTTCGGAGAATGATGTTGTCTTCGGGTGTCAAACCAGACTCGGTTACTTTCGCGAGCTTGCTCCCTTTAGTTCCTGAATTAAACCTTTTCGATCAAGGAAAAGAGATGCACTGTTTTATCGTTCGACATGGAGTAAAATTCGACGTGTTCTTGAAAAATGCTCTTATCGATATGTATTTTAAATGCAAGGAAGTGAAAATGGCTTGCAATGTCTTTGAACATAGCTCTACCTTGGACGTTGTCATTTGCACGGCTATGATTTCGGGGTTTGTGCTCAACGGGATGAATGTCGATGCTTTGAGAATTTTTCGATTGTTGCTCGATAAGAAAATGACACCCAACGCCGTAACGTTTGCGAGCATCCTGCCTGCTTGTGCAGGATTGGCTGCTGTAAAACTGGGTATGGAGTTACACGGAAACATAATTAGAAAAGGGCTCGAAGGAAGGTGTCACGTCGGAAGTGCGATAACCGACATGTATTCTAAATGCGGAAAATTGGATCTCAGCCATCGAGTGTTCGACAGAATGCCAGACCGAGATTCCGTGTGTTGGAATTCAATGATCACCAACTGTAGCCAGAACGGAAAACCGGAAGAGGCCATGGATCTTTTTCGCCGCATGGGGTCCACAGGATCCAAATACGACTCGGTCAGCATATCAGCATCTCTCTCTGCGTGCGCAAATTTATCTGTTCTTCATCACGGGAAAGAGATACATGGCTTCATGATGAGAAACAGATTCGACTCTGATCCTATTGCTAATAGTGCGCTAATAGACACGTACGCTAAATGTGGCGATCTGAAATCAGCACAGCTCGTCTTCGACTCCATGAAGTCCCCAAACGAAGTTTCTTGGAACAGCATTATTGCTGCATACGGAAACCACGGTGAGCTAAACCGATGCTTGTCGTTATTTCGCGAAATGGAGATCGAAGGATTTAAACCCGACCACGTCACTTTTCTGGCCATAATATCTGCATGCGGACATGCGGGTGAAGTTGAAGAAGGTAAACATCAGTTCGATCGCATGATCCGAGATTATGGTATTGATGCCAGAAGGGAGCATTATGCTTGCTTGATCGATTTGTTTGGGCGGGCAGGCCGTCTGAAAGATGCTCACCGATTAATCGATGAAATGCCGTGCACACCGGATGCTGGCATCTGGGGAACGTTATTGGGTGCTTGTAAATTACATGGCAATGTAGAGCTTGCTGAGGTGGCATCCGAGCATTTATTTCGCTTGGACCCACAAAACTCTGGTTACTATGTGTTGCTGTCGAACCTGCATGCAGATTCTGGGACGTGGACAAGAGTTGATGAGATTCGTAACGTAATGAGAGAAAGAGGAGTGCGGAAACTAACGGGGTATAGCTGGATTGAAGTGAATAAGGCTTCTCAGGTGTTTGGCGCTGCGGATAAAAGTCACCCGGAGTCTTGTCAGATATATGCGATGTTGAATAATCTTATCATGGAACTTCAAGATGAAGGGTATGTTGATTTTGATATAGTATCATTACCATAAGAACCGTAGCGATTTTATAAGCATGCTACAAGAAATATAATTCAAAGAGTTTTTTCTTGACAATGTTGTTTCTGAGTCGAGCTTATTCTCGTTAAATTCAGAATCAGTAGCCCTACAACTGAACTCGGGCGTAAGGTTCTTCTCAAACCAAAATTTCAACCCGACTTGAGAAACTAAATTGTTCACATCACTCTAATTTAGCAAAAGCTCACTACATTGTCTTTCATGCTTACTGAGGTGGTAAGCCATGAACATAAGATGTTATATGTGGATTCATCTTTCCTCAATCTCTGCTTTTGTTCAAAACAACAGCGAGGTCTCGAAGCTCCTCAAACGCATGCATAGTTTCTGCATCAAATCCTCCTGCAAACTGCAACAATCATTTTGAAAGAAAAAAACATTAGCAAGAAATGAATAAACTCCAACAAAAGTTGAATAGGAGCTTGATTTAAGAATGGGATTTTGTTTGTTATAAAGTTTCCCAACCTGATGAATTCGGAAAGCAAACCGAACGCCTTGTAACAACATATAGTCCAAGGAAGAATCTTTATCGGAAGCTCCTCCCTTGGACTGCAGCTCCATTGCAACCCTCTTCATGTACATTTTAGCCAGTTTCACAGACCCAAACTTTATCTGTACAACAATCAAATACAGAATTAGGTTGTAACTCTCGACTTCTTGGTGTGTGTGTGTGTGAGAACACACAGCATACAAACCTTGCTTAATATTCCCATGTCCAACATCCATTCTGTGGGAATGTGGAACTCCTTGCATTGTCTCATCAATGCATCTCTTGTTCGGAGTATATTTTGTACGCTGCGTTCCATGCTATTAAGAGATACAACTAAAATGTCAAGACTCTCTCAACAAACCAAATTCAAGAGGCATGCCGATATGAAAACTCGACTTACATCTCTGACAAAGCTGTCATTTTCTTTAATGCAATGTCGCATGGCAAACGGGGATCATCCTTGTAGTTCAACACTTCCTGCTCCAGCTTCTTTATATCTCTGTACCCAAACGCCGCCTCTCTGAGTGTGTCAGCCTTCTTTTCCGGCCACTCAAAGTGCTTCAGAACTGCCCTTTCATCCACCTATACAAGACACATCCAAACAGAAGAAAGATTAGTGACAGAACAGCATGATTTCAGAAAACAACGAGGGTAGCTCGTTTTTATGGTAGAAAACTTACAAGAAAGCAAAGTTCATCGTCAAGCCACTTTACAAAGGCAACGACGTCTTCAATATCTTGGTAAACTGCGTTGTTGACTTCTCGTATAAGGGAGTTGACGAATTCCCCTTGAGTCTCGACGTCCGCTTTTATCTACTTGCCCCAAAAGCAATTGTGAATTATTCAAACATGACATGATGAAATATGTTAAGCAGAGACATAAATACACTAGTCACTAACCGCAAGTAAATGTGATGACCGATTCTCGATTTCACCGATCATGCTGCTACGAACATTCGCCACATCCGACACATCTGTAGCCCCCGAACTCAAGCAATCTTTCCTCGACTCCCTCTTCATAAGCGAATGATAAAACTCAACGACTTGTGGGGCCCGCTGCACCTTCCCTGTCATGCTCCTAGCCGTTAGCTTCGGATGAGGTGGAGGAGGAGGTGGGGGTGGTGGAGGAAGAAGAACTGCTGGAGCTACAGTTTCTTGCTTTAGTCCTATTGTTAGGTCACTGCAAGAAGGCCTTGGAGGGGGATTAGGTACTCTTAACGCCCTTTTCTCGACATCCAGAGAAGCCGTCACTTTAGAAAACTCCGCAGAGTTGATATAAACATGGGATCTATTGCTTACTTCCAAGTCATATTTTTCCGAAACCAGTACCTCTGCCCTCTTATTCGCTTCTTTCGAGCATAAAAAACTATCCGACTGTCTTTGCTTGTTAACTACTAAATCTTGGGGAACACAATTTGTTCCGCTAATAGAGTGTCTCCTTCCTGAACTCTGTGAATAATCCCGATTGCATTCTGTGCTTTTTATCTGCTGCATGTCCTCATCGGTTATAGGCCATTTTTTGCAGTTCTTTCTGAGATATAATCCCTTTGTGGATGTGTCACTAAAATAGTCTTCGTCAATTTGATAAGGCGATAAGCAAATGGATTCCCTCCTCTTATCGACGGGTTTGGGACTTGATAACAGAAGCTTATCAGGGCCCGTGTTGGAGCAAGTGCGTAGCTCGTCTCTTAAACATGAGTTGACCCATCTTAGATATGCAAGCTCTTCGACTTCGTTCATCCGGCTTATTTGAAGGGCTTCCACTTGCTTGCACAGATCCTCATTGGTTTGCCTCAGCGAAGACACCTCTGCTTCAAGCTTTTCGACAATGTCACTCTGCAGATTAAACATTGGAAAATTTTGAGTTCTGATTTTTGAAGACAACAAAAATTCTCTTAGAACAATTTCTAATACAGGAACAACTATATGATCCTAGAAGAAGCAAATAATCGTTAAAGTGCAAGAGCATAGCAATGTGATTCATTCGATCACAAGTTAGTCGCATAAATATACCTCGGAATCATTAGATTCCAACAAAGAGATTCTTCCGTAAAGATTCCTCTTTTGAAGCTGCAACTCCTTGTTCAAGCGCCTTAACTCTAAAACCTCCATCTCCAAGCTACTAACATCATAATCCACTTCTCTTATCAAAAAGATCTCATCTTGTTGCTGACCCGTAACAGAATCCAACGACGCCAGCTGCCCAGAAAGAATAGCCCTTTCGCCTTCGAGCGACCCCACTTTGTCGAGAAGGCCTCCCACTTCGATCTTCTTCGATTCAAGCTCCTTCTTGCACTCCGACAGCTCTGCCTGAGAAATGACCTCCCTGTCCTTGGACTCTTGCAGCAAGCTCCTCAGCTGATCGAGCTCGTGAAACAAGTCTTCGGAGTAGCCGAGCGAGGGTTTCGATTTGTTTTGAGCCTGGCCCGTCTGCGGGTGCACTTGCGTGGCGGTTATCGAGCACGAGAGGTCGGTGATGAGAGACCTCTTGATTCTCGAATTCGAAACCAACGGCTGATTGTTTCTCTGATTCGACGACGGTAAGTCGGAGACGGCGGGGTGTGGTTTCTTGGCCTGGGCAGAGACTTGCACGACTCTGGTTTTCGTTTTCTTGTCGGCGGAGAATCCCTTCACAATCTGAGAACCCCATGAAGATTTCATCTTCGAGAAATTTCTGTTTCCGTGGGTGCTGATTTTCGGAGCTTGGTTCTGGTCGGAGAATCTTGACGGCGGCGCTCTCGCTCTGTTCTCACGTGGGTTTTCTTCTATCATGGTGACCGGAAAAATCAGACCTTTGAATCACTTGAGCTGAGAACAACCTTAAAACCCTCGAACCCAAAGAAAACAATAACAAAAAAAACAGGGGATCTTGTTACCCCGACAAGGGTGGCCTACAAAGCGAGAGCTACAAAGATTTCAAATAGGGTTGAAGAACAGAGAAACAGGGGAGGAGGTTTTAAATAAAAATTTTGAATTGTTTAATTAATTAACTGATGATAACTTGATAAGTGATAGTGGAGATGTTTTGTGTTCTGTTGAGATATTCTGAGAAAAAAGGGGAACTCTGTCTCGCAGCTTTTCACTGTTTTCATTTTTTCTTTCTTTTTTATTTGAAATTTGAAATTTTGAATTTTTCTGGGATGCTGCGAATCACAAGGACCTAATCGACGGCTGAAAATGGAGGGGATGATGACGTGTGAGAGATGGGCCCACGGGTGGAGCCTGTGTCAAACTGCGCTCCAAGTGTGAAATCACAAACGGTCGAATTTCCAGTCCAGCCCAGCTTTTAAAGTGATACGTAAGTATTAAACTACATAAAATATAAATATAATTATAATTACGGGTTTGCTCCACTCTTGGACCATGTACACAGTACACCGGTCAAAATAAAAGAATGGTTTAAAAAATTCCCGCCTAGCTCTGATTAATCCCCGCCTAGGCTCTAGACTGTACTCGACCGCCTCGATTTTAGGCTCTAGGCCTCTAACCCGCCTAAGCGCCGCCTAAACCCGCCCAGACCCGCCTAAACCCACTTTGGACCGCCTAAGTTCAATTAATTTCGTCTTTACTTAGACGGTTCTCGAGGAGGTTTAACTGAACAATCAAATTAGATACAAATCTTGATAAATTAAATAAAATAAATGATGTTATAATAAATTTTGAAGTACGACACCAAAATTTGAAAAAAAAATATTAAATATATAATGAAAATGATCTAAGATTTTAAATTTACAAAATATTTTGATTATTTTATTATGTTAAACTTGTGATTAATACTATGTTTAAATTATTTATTGATTATTTTTTTCAAATTATTGATTTATTATACATAAAAATATTCTTAAGATATTATATTATTTAATTAAATATAAAAAAGTAAAATAATTAATGTCCGCCTAATCTCCGATTAATCCTTCTAGGCCCCTAGATCACCGCCCGACTAGCGCCTAGCGCCTAGCGCCTTTTAGAACGTTGAATAAAAGTGATATAAAAATTGTTAGGTGCTACGTTGGCACTAAATGTGAGGGTTGTGGTTAAGTGGTCAAAATAAAAGTGAGATAAAAAAATATAGTGAACCATGTCCCTATTATTTTATGGTTTTAATGTGAATTTTGATGATAAAAAATATCAACCGATTTTTAAATATACTACTTTTATAATATTTTAATGAAATTTTTCTTTAATCAAAGTTCTAACCTTAATGAAACTACACCTACATCACCATAGACATGAGCTTCTTCTACTATTTTTGATGTTTCTTTTGTACACAATGTACAAAATGGTTTAATGTATTTTTTTTTAAATTTTTTTTATTAAATTTTGTATTATATTATAATATATTTAATTGTTTAATTTTATGATTATAATAAAATTTCTTGAATTGTTTAATATAGTCAAATATAGTCAATTCCCCCACTATTTTTACTTTTGCAGAATAACTTCGTAGTTATTCAATAATTTTGTAGAAAATGGACAAAAAGATACTCATCTCAATTAATTTCTATTGAAATGAATTATTAGAATAAAATTAAAATTACATGAAAGAGAAAAAAAGAAAAGTAATGTGAAAGAGAGATAATGATAAAATAACTATTATTGTGTATAATACTTTTTTATTAATCCGCGTGTTAAATATTTTTCTCTTTTGCGTCACGGTGTGAGAAGAGAGAGACCGAGTACTCAATTCAGATGGGCAGCGTTCTCCGAAGCAGTGGTGGACCATGGCCCTTCTCTACGTGCATTTACAATTGTTTTATAAAAAAATGTTTATTTATAAAAAAATTTAAAAACTAAAATAAATTACTGAATTATAAAGTTTTAAGTATATATATTGAGTATTTGAGGTCCGTTTATCCCACAACACGAAGAGAAGCTCGATCAGGAGTAACTACAAGCCTAAGTTAGGGCTCGCTGAGTTCTTCATTGGCTCGGTCGTAACTGCATCGATCGATGCTAGCAGCTAGGACATGATCAGCTTGCCACTTTTAGTCCATAGTTCACATGACCTACAGACTAAAGCTGTCTTCTCTTAAGCGGAATATGGATCTTAATATATTACCCGGGTACGTACAAGGAAAGCAACACTAATCCAAATTATATTGCGAATAGAAACAAAATAAATCAGTGACGAGGAAAATTCCTGAGTGATGAGGGCCATATGCATATTGTAGAAAAAATTAAAATTCCTGTCTTGCGTCTGCAACTGAACTTGCGCTATCTCTATCTATATATACTACTAATTAATGCTCATATATTCATTATCTATCAATAAACATGAATCGTGTAGGAGTAATAGTTATCAGCATTTTCATATTGCTAATAACGACCCTTTCAGCTGCAGGAGTAGACCAGACGACTTCGCCAAGAGGAGGCGCCGGAGGCAAGACCCATTATTATGTGTTACATACGTTTTTTGTAGATTCAGCTAGCTGTCATTATTATTTTGGAGGTGTGCGTCGTTGATTATGATACAATTTGACCCATACAATTTGACCCATTTTTGGACGTTAAACTCTCTGATTGCAGGACCTTTGTAATGCCTTCCAGAATGTGTATTAATCCCATACACAATAAGAAAAGGATTCTTCATCACTCCGGCAATATGGTTTCCGAGGAATTTGAAATCCGTCGGATTTTTATTTATTTATTATAATTTGAATAGGTTGTTTATATGAACAACATATATATTTTTTAAAATTATCTGTTGACGGGGAAACTTGGATGCATGGCAATCCCACACAAGCCTCACGGATCATCAACATCCCTTTGAATCCTAATATACTCGTTTTTAGCCAACCAGTACTTGATTCCTTCCCGGCTCACCCCGTACCCAACTACGGTTACTGCGTGGTCCAATTGAATCTCTCCGCATTCCCCCGTAAAAACTCCACCCGAGTACAAACGAATGCGCTTTCCAGTAATGGGTACAGTTACGGGTTGATTAGCCACGGCTTGCAACAACGCTAATAAACCATACAACAATTAGGGATTTCTGCCCTAATTTAATGACCTAATTTGGCCCCCCAATTCAGTAACCTAATTGGGATCGATTGGATGTCAAGCGACGTCGTTTCTGATTGTCTATGGTTTTGTCTTAAATACCCTTACAAGTGCACGCGTTCGGCACGTGATTGGAGCTGAAGATTAAATAACGATTTTCTGTATTTATTTCCTTTATTTATTCTGAGAACGTAGCTAGGGTTTCTGTGCCATGTCAGTTGCTATATATAGCAGCTTGTATCCGCCGTTTTTGGCATCTCGTTCATTAATGAAAAATACAGATTGAGAAAATACTTTAATAGCTTTCCATGTTTGAATATTCAAGCTATTTCATTATGGTATCAGAGCATTAATTTTGTCTGTGTTTTTGACAGATCTTGGCCAAGCATTAACACGCTTCAATGGCACAGGAATCTCTGGGGCCTATACAGCTCAACCATCAGCTCGTGTCGATCAAGCTCGACGACAATAATTTCCTCATATGGAGGCAACAAGTTCTGGCAGCCATCAGAGGACATGGGCTGGAGTCTTTCATCAATGGCTCAAAACCAGAACCCAGAAAATATCTTGCCAGAGACGATGAAGTCAGTTTCTCCCTCAACCCAGAATATGCCATCTGGCAAAGGCAAGATCAGCTGCTAACAAGCTGGATTCTTTCCTCTCTATCTGAGCCAATACTCATCTCTGTGGTTGGATTAAACACCACGCAGCAGATCTGGGAAACCCTAGAATCAAGTTTTTCCAGTCAAAGCACAGCAAGAAAGATGCAGTATAGGGTTGAGCTCCAGAATTTGAAGAAGAGAGGTATGTCTATGAGAGAGTACCTGAATAAGGTCAAGGCTTGCTGTGATGCTTTAACAAGCACAGGTGAGGTGATGTTTGAACTTGACAAGGTGATGTATGTTCTTGGAGGACTGGGTAGTGAGTATGATGCGGTTGTCATTACTGTTACAGCTAAGGGAGATATGTTTAATATGAAAGATATTTCATCCCTTTTGCTCACCTATGAAAGCAGATTGGAGGCTGCTTCTGCTAATAACAATCTTCCCAATGCCAATTTGACCTATCAGAAGGGAGGTAGAGGTTC
The DNA here is from genome assembly GCA_954870475.1 of Euphrasia confusa. Taxonomy (NCBI): domain Eukaryota; kingdom Viridiplantae; phylum Streptophyta; class Magnoliopsida; order Lamiales; family Orobanchaceae; genus Euphrasia; species Euphrasia confusa. Next base: position 28,280,032 of record OX940967.1, read on the forward strand.
AGATGGTTCTCAGTCTAACAGGGGAAGAGGCAACCCCAATGGCAGAGGGAGGAGTTCAAGTAGAGGCAGAGGTGGAGGAAGAAACAACAGTGGTAACAATGGCAATAGAGTTTTCTGTCAAATATGTGGTTACTCTAACCATTCTGCAGATAAGTGTTACCACAGGTACAATCCTGATTTTGTGAGGAATCAATCCAATCAAACTGAGAATCAAGGAGCTGCATCTGGCAATACTTCTTCACGAAAATCTTCAGCTAACTACACCTCTGTTGACAACATCTCTGAAGCCTCTTGGTACCCAGACTCAGGTGCAACTCACCATGTCACTAATAACATGAACAACCTCAGTATTGGGTCTGAGTATGGTGGTAGTAACAAGCTTACTGTGGGTAATGGAGTTGGCCTTGATATCAACCACACATGTAAAGCATTAGTTACTGCTATTAACCCTAAGTTCAGCCAATTTAAACACACTTTTCACCTCAAAAACCTATTACATGTTCCTGCCATTACAAAAAATCTGCTTAGTGTGAGTCAATTTGCTAAAGACAACAAGGTGTTCTTTGAGTTTCACCCTGATTTTTGTGTTGTCAAGGATCTCACCACAGGGCGGGTCCTTCTGGAAGGAGCTCTTAACCAAGGCCTCTACACTTTTCAGCTCTCAAAAGCTCATTCAACACAAAGCTCACACCAGCACAAGCCTCCTGTTTCCAGTTTTCTGTCTTCAGTTGTTTCTTCAAGTTTATGTAATCCAGTTGCTTGTTTTGTTAAGTCGTCTAAGAGCCTTGAGCTCTGGCATAGGAGATTAGGTCATCCCTCTTTGGATAATACTAAAAGGGCCCTAAAACATTGTAATGTTCCTTATGTCAATAAAGATGCATTTGATTTTTGTTCTCATTGTCAACAAGCTAAGTCACATAAACTTCCATTTCCTGTTAGTAGCACACACTCAACTGAACCTTTAAACCTCATTCACACTGACCTATGGGGTCCTGCCCCTTTAACCTCTATAAATGGCAGTAACTATTATGTCTCATTTGTGGATGATTGTACCAAATATGTTTGGATATATTTTCTGAAAAATAAATCAGATACTCACCTGGCTTTTCTGAGGTTTAAAGCTCTTGTTGAGAATCAATTTAGCAGGAAAATCAAGGTGATACAAAGTGATGGAGTTTCTGAATATAAACCATTATCTGAATGCTTCAATTCTTGTGGGATTCATCATCAAATTTCCTGCCCATACACACCAGAACAGAATGGGGCTGCAGAAAGAAAACATAGACATGTTGTGGAGTCTGGCCTTAGTTTACTTTCTCATTCTGGCTTGGGTAAAGAATATTGGGATGAAGCTTTTGCTACAGCTGTACATCTTATCAATAGAATCCCTCAAAGCACAATCAACTTCAAATCACCTTATCAGCTTCTTTTTGGCAAACTGCCAGATTACTCTTATTTGAGAGTTTTTGGTTGTGAAGCTTATCCTCACCTGAGGCCTTACAATTCTGATAAGTTGGAGTTCAGGTCTAAACCTTGTATATTTCTTGGTTACAATAATCAGTACAAGGGTTATAAGCTCTTACTCCCAGATGGTAAAATCATTCTGAATAGACATGTGGTTTTTAATGAGTCTCTTTTTCCAGCTAAACAGGCTTCTGAAAAATCTGTTGATTGCAATGATCACACACATTCTTATTGTCCTTTCTCTCACACCTTTCCTTATCAAACTCCACCCAACTTTCCTACCGATGACAATACAGATAACCATAATCCACCTTCACCAAGAACTGATGAAAATAATTCTGCTGAAAATGCAGTATCTGTCCATGATGATGGTTCTGTTAACCATCAAGCCTCTCCTGATCATGTGCCTATGTCACCTGTTCCTGATAATACAGTACCATCTACATCAGAAAATCAACATCCTATGATCACTAGGGCTAAAGCTGGCATCTTCAAACCAAAATCCTACCTGTCAGCTCTTCTTTCTAGTAATACACCAGTTGACTTATCTGTCACTGAGCCTAAAAATTATAAACATGCCATTCAACATCCTAAATGGAAGTCTGCTATGACTTCAGAATACAAAGCCCTCATCAATAATCATACCTGGGATCTTGTTCCACAGAATCCTCAACAACACCTTATTGGTTCAAAATGGGTATTTAAGTTGAAGAAGAATTCTGATGGCAGTATTTCTAAATACAAAGCAAGGCTTGTTGCTCAGGGATTTGGTCAACTTGCTGGTATTGATTATCAGGAAGTTTTCAGCCCTGTGGTTAAACCAACCACCATCAGATTGGTTATTTCCATTGCCTTATCTAGAAATTGGCCCCTGAGGCAGTTAGATGTTGACAATGCATTTTTGCATGGCAAGCTTGATCATCATACCCCTATATATATGGTTCAGCCTCCAGGGTTTGAAGATCCTTCAAAACCTCATCATGTTTGCAAGTTAAATAAAGCTTTATATGGACTCAAACAGGCCTCTAAAGCCTGGTTTGACACCCTTAAAACCACTCTTTGCAAACTGGGATTTCATGGATCTAAAGCTGATTCCAGCTTGTATATTAAAGTCAGCTCCAAGGCTACCATTTTTCTGCTAGTATATGTGGATGATATCATAATAACTGGTAGTTCTACCTCTGCTATTAATGAAGTCATCAAAACACTGTCCCTTACCTTCTCTCTCAAAGACCTTGGTTTACTTAATTATTTTTTGGGGATTGAGGTTTCTTATACCTCTGATGGTCTGCTTCTCACACAAACCAAATATGCCAAGGAACTTCTTGATAGAGCAGGTTTAACCTATGCCAAGTCTACTCTCACCCCTATGGTCAGCTCTACCATCATTTCTAAAACTGATGGTACAACCATGTCTGAACCCACTGTGTATAGACAGTTAATTGGTGGCTTACAATATCTCACTTTCACCAGACCAGATATACATTTTGCTGTCAACAAGTTGAGCCAGTATATGCAGGCTCCTACTGACATACACATGAAGGCTGTGAAAAGACTCTTAAGATATGTTTCTGGTACATCAAATCAAGGTGTCTTCTTCTCTAAATCAGCCTCATTACCTCTTCATGCATTTTCAGATGCTGACTGGGCTTCTGACCATGATGATAGAAGGTCAACATCTGGTTTCTGTGTATTTCTTGGTCCCAACCTTCTTAGCTGGAGTTCTAAGAAACAACACACTGTTTCCAGATCAAGTGCGGAGTCAGAATACAGAGGCATTGCCTCAGCCATTGTTGAAATTTCTTGGATTAAATCCCTTCTTCAAGAACTGCAGGTGCCATTAAAATTTCCTCCAAGGCTCTGGGTTGATAACACCAGTGCTATACACATGTCACACCATGCAGTTGTTCAGGCCCGTACAAAACACATAGAGATTGATCTCCATTTCATACGTGAAAAAGTTCAATCCAATCAGATACACATCCAACACATCCCTGCCTTTGATCAGGCCGCTGACATCTTCACAAAGGCGCTTTCTCATCAACCCTTCCTCCGTCTGAAGCGCAAACTCAATATCACTTCACTACCGGAGCTCGGATTGCGGGGGGTAATAAACCATACAGCAATTAGGGATTTCTGCCCTAATTTAATGACCTAATTTGGCCCCCCAATTCAGTAACCTAATTGGGATCGATTGGATGTCAAGCGACGTCGTTTCTGATTGTCTATGGTTTTGTCTTAAATACCCTTACAAGTGCACGCGTTCGGCACGTGATTGGAGCTGAAGATTAAATAACGATTTTCTGTATTTATTTCCTTTATTTATTCTGAGAACGTAGCTAGGGTTTCTGTACAATGTCAGTTGCTATATATAGCAGCTTGTATCCGCCATTTTTGGCATCTCATTCATTAATGAAAAATACAGATTGAGAAAATACTTTAATAGCTTTCCATGTTTGAATATTCAAGCTATTTCATTAAACGCCCGCTCGTTGTTGGGAGGGAGAAGTTGGAAGCCCGTGATCATTCTGGCAGCTGCAGGCCCGGCCCGACAAGGCCCGCCCTCAGAGCCCGTAATTTAATTCCGTAGTCAGCCCGCCACCGTGATCCAGAATGTACTCAAATGCCCTCCAAGAAGATCCACCTACACACCCTTTGTTGTACACATTCGTGTCGCAATCGATAAGTTGTTGTTCCGACAGCGAAACCATTTTACCTGTATCTATTTTGTGGAGCCCTTCTATGGCCGCAACTGCTGTAAACGCCCAACAAGCACCTGCCACATTTTGTATATTTCAATAAAAACCATAACTTATAAGTAATTAACACAATTACACTTACCACATTGAAGTTGATCTTTTACGCCAGTAACAGCTCCCTTGGTCCTCCAGTCGATGCTCGCTGGAACTTTCCTAACATGCGCATACTTCCACGACGACCACGATGAGTTATTATTATTATTATGATGATCGACCATAATATTATTATTAATGTCGTAATTCCCTTTCGGAAGCTCGTTGTTCCTTAAATCCACAAACTTGTTCAAACCAAGTTTATACGAAGAAGATGAAGCATTGGCGTTGATCGCTTCCACCAACAGAGCATTCTTGTAAAATATATCGTACCTCTCCTTTTTTTCTGCTTCACTGCCGTAGGTACGCCCGTGTTTTACGATCCATTGATCGAATTTTTCGACCATCGAGGCGTCGGAGGAGAAGGCATGGGAATGGGATGTGAATTGAAATATCCAAATCAGAAACATACACAAGACCGCAACCATTGAAAAAGGATTTTTCATGTGCCGTAAATTATGTTTTTTAAATTAATTGAATGAGGTTGTATACCCTTTTTATAGATACCTGTAATACTACTTCCTTTTCAACTGCAGCTTCACCAAGTGTAAAAGATAAAATTATATTTTTAATTAAAAAATTAAAATAAGAAAGTGGCATAATTAAAAAATTATGTTTATAAAATTTACCGTAAATATACTACTTCAATTGAAGATCACGCAATTAAGGAAATCATTTATCATTTATTAAATCGTACTTACTTCAGTGGTCAAATTATATAAAGTACGGAGTAAATAAATGTTTGACTATACATATTAAGTGAGTATATAATTTTTATGGTATTATTTATTTAATAATTAAAATAAATATTTGGCTAAAACTAACTAATTAAGCATTATATCATAAATAAATTTGAAGGGCATATTACTCCCAATTAATTCTTTTACAATAATTAACAAATATTTAAATTATCTATATATAATAAATAAATAAATATATAATTCAAGAAATAATTATTCAGGTGTCTCAATTTAAATAGTTAAATTATTTTGCATTCACAGTACTTATTTCAAAATATTTTAAGTATTTTATATTCACACTATAAAATTTTAAAATATTATTAAAAATAGATTTTTTCTTCCATGAAATATTTTCTGAAAAGTATTTTGTATGAATTAATATAATAAAAGAATTATTTTTATTAGAATATTTATTAGGAGTAGATTTATTTACCTTACATAAGAGTATACTTTAAGGTACTTTATTTTAGGGTTTTTTTTCTTTTTCAAGTTTTGTAAGCTTATATAATAAGGCTATGATTAGTTTTTTTATAATAATGTAGAAAATATTCATATCTATGTGGTTCTTTCGAAATTATCTGAGAAGTCCTCGATCTTCAGTTTTTCCTGCACACTCGTGACGAAACACAAAAAAATGTGTTAAAATATGTGTTAACTTATCGTACCTGGCAGCACTCGACAGTCAATAGTATCAGTGGTTCTTTCGAAATTCTCTAAGAAGTCCCCGAACTTCAGTTTTTCCTCCAGACTCGTGACGAAACACTTTCGAAATTCTCTAAGAAGTCCCCGAACTTCAGTTTTTTCTCCAGACTCGTGACGAAACACAAAAAATTGTGTTTGAGTACAATACATGTACTTCACGAATCTGTGTTGTTAACTCATGTATGTTAACTCATCGTACCTGGCACAGCACTCGACAGTCAACAGTCTGTTGATTGTCGAGTGCTGCCAGGTACGATGAGTTAACAGACACAAAGGTGAGTTAACAGTCTCGTGATTGTCGCATGCATGCAGTACTCTGTGGTAGTTGAAGGAGGCGGGCCGGCCGGTGTGTTGACCGTTGACGTTGTGGCTCGAAGGATGTTGCGTCGTGGCCCGTCTGGGACTACGAGTTAGTATCGGGTCAATAGTAGGTATTAGGTTTTCAGGTTTCCCGGATGGGATTAAGGGTGAGGGAGGGATTTGTTTTGTTTGTGAAATTAGTAGGCGTTGATTTATGTAGTTTACGTATATTTGTTAAATTAATCCAATGTTTAATTTTTTATTTTGCTCAAATTCAAAGGCTTTCTCATTTGTATTACTATGTCAGAATTCAGAAACAAGTCTCCTGAATAAAATTGAAAACTTATGCTTATGTGAATAACAAGAAATTTAAGATTAACAAGTTCTTAGTCGACTAACTAAAAGATTAACCTAAAGTCCTAAACTATACGTAAAAGATTGTTTAATTAGTTAGTTAATTCATGTTTAATTATTTTAAGGACGAAGGAGTGGTGTATGCAGTAAAAAAAGAAGGGTAATATAGACATTTTATGTTAAAAAGAGGTGCGTAAAGGGAAAGGGTAAATATCCTACCCAAAACATAAAGCCGATTATTTATACTCCATAGAAACAGAAAAAGAGAGAGAAAAGATAATGGCTGCTGCTTTATCATCATCTTCTTCACCTCCTCTTTTTAATTTCGGTGTCAACTCTCATTCAACTAGAAAGGCCAAAAGTTCCAATGTAGTGCCAATGGCGGCCCGATCGTGCCTCTCCGACGACTCCATCCTTCTCCTCCAGGCCGCCAAATTCACCGTACGCAGTTTCACCCAATACATTTAATTTTAGTGAGAATGTTTAATTTTAACCCACTTTGTAACCAACTGTTCAGGAGCTAATATTCATCAATTCATTTAATTTTAGTGAGAATGTTTAATTTTAACCCACTTTGTAACCAACTGTTCAGGAGCTAATATTCATCTCTAAACTGTGTATAGATGGAATTTTATTTATTTATTTATTCGTTAATTGATTGTGTGTTAATTAAAAAGGTGGATTCATTTGTGGAGAATGGGATGGTGATAGGGCTGGGTTCGGGCCGGGCTTCAGGTTTTGCCATACAGTATTTGGGCCGGAAACTCAGGTCCGGTGACATTAGAGATATTACTGGAATTCCCGCGTAAGTAGAAATATCTGCTGTCATCATTATTTTATTTGGTGGAGGATTGTGGTTTAGACTCTGAATTCCTACCCTTAGTCTTTACCCCACGTTTCCGAGTGAGACGGAGACGTGCTCTTTTGAATGCTTGTGAGGTCTGAGCAATGGTGGTAGTATGTTATGTACCACGTTAAAAAGTTTGATTAGATGACTCGATTCAAAGGAGTTGATAATGTAATCTAAAGCAGTCGGCTTAGTTGTTTTGAAATCGAATTACATGGATCATTATATAATTTTCTTGTTATCTGTCCAATTCGTTAAATGGTCGTATATGATTCTTGATTATTTTCGGCAGCAGCTAATGATTTAACCCAATCGAACATTCGAAAGTATTAGAAAAAGAAAATCCTTATTAGGAGTAACCAGCAAACTGTGTTGCAGATCTGTCGATAGTGCGAGTGAAGCTGCAAAGGCAGGCGTCCCTTTGGATGAATACAAACACAGCTACAAAGTGAGCAAGTTTACACGGTGATTCTTACAACAATATATTTGGACATAGGGGATGAGGGAATACGACACACGACTAAAAAAAAATAGTTGTATGAAAATGTTATTTCTGTCATATTATTTCCGGTAATATAGTATATTTTTTTATATTTCATTCTCTGATTTCTCTCATTATGTAGATTGATTTAGCATTCACCGATGCTGATGTCATAGAGGAGGAGTCGCTCGCAGCAATCATTGGTCGTCAAAAGACACAAGGCGGTGAGTCCTTAATCCAAGAGAAGGTCAGTCAAAAATCTCACCGTCAAGTATCATTTGGCGGATATAAAGTAGTCAAGTATCATTTGGCGGATATAAAGTAGAAAATAGGATATAAAGTAGTCAAGTATCATTTGGCGGATATAAAGTAGAAAATAGTAATTATCATGTTTATGATTTTGATATGCCTGTCGAAATCCAATGGGGTGCTAACGTGTAGCGGTCCCACGCCTAGCGCACACACGAGAGCGGGAGCTCGAATATGCACTAGAGAGCCTCATTCTAACTCAAAACCATATGGTACTAAGTAGGAGAACTCCCTAGGCTTATATCATAGACTCCCCTCTCACAATTATTCGATGTGGGACAACTCACAAGTGGCCTTCACACATTAACAACTTCAACACACACCCTCTACTTATGAGTCCTAGTCAAAGGGTGGTCAAACCACCCAACAAACAAACAGGACAAATATTCGATGTGGGACAACTCACAAGTGGCCTTCACACATTAACAACTTCAACACACACCCTCTACTTGTGAGTCCTAGTCAAAGGGTGGTCAAACCAACACACCCCCTCTACTTGTGAGTCCTAGTCAAAGGGTGGTCAAACCACCCAACAAACAAACAGGACAAACAGGATCGAGCTCCCGCTCTGATACCATGTCGAAATCCAATGGCCTCTACTTGTGAGTCCTAGTCAAAGGGTGGTCAAACCACCCAACAAACAAACAGGACAAACAGGATCGAGCTCCCGCTCTGATACCATGTCGAAATCCAATGGGGGTGCTAACGTGCGGTCCCACGCCTAGCTCACACACGAGAGCGGGAGCTCGAATATGCACTAGAGAGCCTCATTCTAACTCAAAACCATATGGTACTAAGTAGGAGAACTCCCTAGGCTTATATCATAGACTCCCCTCTCACAATTATTCGATGTGGGACAACTCACAAGTGGCCTTCACACATTAACAACTTCAACAATGCCATTCATATAATCATGTTCAAGTTTATATATACAGATTCCATTTGGTTAACTCTGCTTTACAGTAAACAGTTCATACTGAGAGCAGCTGCGAAACTGGTCCTTGTCTGTACAGCGAATCAATACCAGGGTGCTGTAGATGGATCGATCCCGGTTCTAATTAAATCTGTAAGGTCATATATAATGGAAGTTCTTAGACTTTACACTCCGATAATACGTTTCTATGCTACTTACAATTTGTATATGTTTCAGGTCAACTGGTTAGAAACTGCTGAAGAAATAGACGACCTTTTTCTTGGTGATGCTGAGGTACTCAATAATTTTATCAATACTGGGATTTGTATTTTCTTTTCCTTATTCACTTTTTTTTGGTATTATACAAAAGGTTTGGAGGAGATCATCTGTAGGGTATGCGGCAGGTCCATTAGGAGGCGATTTCCCGATTGTCACTAAAGAAGGACATAACGTTCTTGATGTGATCTTTACATCTCCTATACAAAACCTCGGTACCATTCTCTTCCATCTTGCTTGACAGCTTTTTTTCGTTTTTTTTTTCAATTTGGAAAGTCACCGATTTCAATGTTTCATGCAGCTGAAGTAGCTCACAGTCTTGATCAAGTGGTCGGTGTTGTTGAGCATGGCATCGTCTCCAAAATCCCGTAAGTTCAATTCGTAATCGTAAAACTTCTATATACAACTATAATAATTAATACGGAAGTACTATATATCTATAATTGTGAGTCAGAAAGTTGAAATAGATGTAAAAATGTAATTTTTGAATAAGCATGAATACTTCAAAGGCGAATTGACAAATTTTCCACTTTTTTTTTTCTTTTCAAAATACACGACATTTCACAACCAAAAAGAACTATGTGTATTTTTTGTTCTATAAAGTATAATCGTATTCGGACTAACACCCAACCGACGGAATGACAGGTGCACAGCTGTGATAGCCACAGAAGATGGAGTGCGCGTTGTTGACAATAATGCCCTTAAGTTTGAAGGAAGTAGTGCTTGGTCGTAACCAGGTCTCTAGGTTTTCATTTCATGTGATCGGTGATCCTTACATTGTATCGTAATGTTTTTCCATCAATCAATGTTGGATACTACAATCAATATTATAGTATCAATTCAAATGGTGTTTTGTCGATTTTTTTTTAGGAGGTTTTGTTTTGTAAAGTGATCGAATTAAGTAACGTGAAAATGGTACTTAGTTGGTGATTGAAAAACAGTAGTGACCAGTCGAATTTTATAACTAAAAATCACAAGAGCATGTTAAAAAATTTAAAATTAGATTAAATTTTGTAAAGTATGAAATACAATTTCAATAATTCACATTCTTTTTACCCTTAATCTGTGAAAAATACTTGGAAATTCAGTTAAACCAAAATAATAAATGGGCTCAAAGTTAGATGGGTAATTCATTTGGAAGCCCATGTTCTAAGCCCAATCAAACCATACAGTTCATACTTATAGAAACGATTTCAGGAAGCGTTATATTAGAAAACACGTTTCTCTTGATAATTTTCTTCCTCTAATAATCACTCTGATCCGAGTGCACTCGCATCGCCCCTCATTCTCAAGATCTCATCTTCACCGGAAAAAAAAAAAAAAAAAACTACCGAAAAGGATAAACTAAGCAACAAATGGCGGCGTTGGCCGGAGGACCCGACCTGTTATTCGGGTTGAGGAACAATTTCTACACGGGAGCGTACCAGGCCGCGATCAACAATAGCGAAATCCCTAATCTTTCTTCAGAAGAAATAGTCGAGAGGGACTCCATCGTTTATCGGTCGTATATTGCACTCGGTAGTTACCAGGTACGATCGTGTTATGTGCATATGTTTCAAGATCTCTGTGTGCTGTGAATGCGCGATCTGGATTTGTGAATTTCGAATTGAAACTCGATTATGATTTTTTTTTTTTTTTTGCGTAGCTTGTGATTAATGAGATTGATTCAGCTGCGGCAACGCCACTTCAGGCTGTGAAACTGCTTGCTTTGTATCTCTCAAGCCCTGCTAACAAGGTGATTCTTTGTTTTGGGGATTTTTTTTATCGAAATCGATCTGTGATTACTATCTAAGAATCATTGGTTCTGGGACTTGCATTTTTCGGCGTCTAGATTTTGATTTCCCTCTGTTAATCTGGAATTGCCAACACTCTTGTGAAGCTTTGTAATTGAGAAATTAAGTTGTTAGCTTTACATTTCACAAGTAAATTAGTGTCACATTATAGGACAATGTTGAATAGATTTGAATCTTTTTAAGTGGAATGTGTTCTTATGATGCTACATTGGTGAAGAAATTAGTTTCATTTGAATTGATTCTCTTGACTTCAAGAGTTGAATTCTCGTTTTTGATCTGGCATTGCCAACACTCTAGTTACTTAGTTTTACTAGTGAATTGGGTTAGGTGATGTTGACTTGGTTTTCTGTTTAGTTTTGGGGACAATGATTTCATGCTTTGAAGTGGAATATGAGACTCTTATGACACTGCATTGGTGAAGAAATTAGTGCCATTCAAATTGAGATAAAACTCTCTTGAAATACACCGTGGAAATAAATTTTACATGTGAAATATTGGGATCAATTGTTACTCTCCCCCACCCCAAAATTATGATAGTATCCAAACTAAGCTTTAGCTATTACATGATGTGTAGGAAATGGCAATTTCGAGCCTCCATGAGTGGATAGGAGATCCAGCCATTGGGAACAACCCCATTTTACGTCTTATTGCAGGGATTATATTCACCCATGAACAGGATTACAATGAAGCTTTGAAGCATACAAATGCTGGAGGAACAATGGAATTGTGAGTTATATACGTATACATACTCTTAGATTAATTTGTTGTTTAAAATCATTTCCTGATATGATAAGAGTTTCAAGTTTGATATATACATTTTCCTCTAGAAATTTTCAAGACAAACATGCCCATTTTTACTATCCACTTTCTTCAGAAAACATAAAAATGTATGCGATATTTTACTTTTATGTAATTGCATGCTTGTTCTGGGCCTGATAATATTATATGCTTTTCTGTAGGTATGCTTTGAATGTCCAAATTTTTCTAAAGATGCACAGATCTGATTATGCCGAGAAACAATTGAGAGTCATGCAAGGAATAGATGAAGACCACACCCTAACTCAACTTGCCAATGCTTGGCTCAACTTGGCTGTGGTAAATGTTGTTCCCTGAAATACGTCACATCTTTGCTCAATTTAAACTGCCGACCTGTAAATCTACTTACCTATATTGTTTTATATATAAGGGTGGTTCAAAGATCCAGGAAGCGTATCTTATATTCCAGGACTTCTCTGAGAAGTATCCAATGACTTCCTTGATCCTCAATGGGAAGGCTGTTTGCTGTATGCACAAGGGAGAATTCGATGAAGCCGAGTCTCTTTTACTTGAAGCCCTAAACAAGGTTAGAAATATACAGTTTCTCGTCAGTCTCGTTCCTTTAATATCCACTGATAACTTGGATGGTTTATTGAATTTTAAGTTGCGGATTTATCTTGTTTATATATTAATGCCTTTTTTATGAGGCTTGTTTTTTGTTTTGGCTTTTCAATTTTCTTTTGGGATTCAGTTTTACATTTTTCATGGTGTTTTATACTTATCTTCCCTATTTTGCCGTTTTCATGTATGTAATCAAGTTTTCATTTCCCTACACTATCACAAACTTTAAAAAAATGTTTGCATGAAAATTTCTTCAAATTTTCAATTTATTGTGCACAATTCCAAAACTACAAATATTTGGTGCAAGTATCAGTATTATTATTTTCAAAAGATTCTTAATTGAAATACAATTGTGTGACATGTGAGGTTTGACTGATGAATCAGGACACAAAGGATCCCGAAACTCTCGCAAATTTGGTTGTTTGCAGTCTTCACCTTGGAAAACCATCTTCGCGCTATCTTAGGTATGGGCTTTAATATCTTGTGATATACTTGTATGCATATATGCATATTACTCTTTTCCCCCTTTTTCTTTTGGTGATTTGTGTTCGTATGGTACTTCTGGTTCTGGGATTAGTTTATTTTACTGTTGTATCTGCAGCCAATTGAAACTATCGGACCCGGAACACACACTTGTGAAACGTGCATCGACTGCAGAGGAGAGTTTTGACAGATCAATTCAAACAGTTGCATAAAGCGTCGACTGCTTGCTCGTTGTCTATTGGGTTTAAGATATTTGCTCGTGGTTCCCTGTCGCATGTTTTACGGTTATACAAAACTGCAAATTGACTTTTGATGTTAGATTTTTCCCGAAATTCAACAAGTTTTATCTCTAGCTTTACCAGGGAAATTATGATGAATATCGTTTTAGTTTATACTTCTGAACGCCATGTTGAATCAATACTTGTGTTATACTTAAATGTCAGGAATGTTTGATAAGTACTACTCTCTCTCGAGAGAAGTTAACCAATTATGCAATGGGTTTTATCTAGAGTATACATGGAAAAATATTCAATGGAAAAATATTCAGGTAAATTACTATTGCAAATTCGAATTTGATATTAAACAATTAATTACACATACATGATGTGGAATAAAATATCCCATAGGCCATAACCCGTATGCATAATACACTTCTCTAAGTAGGAAACTTAAATAAATTGATTGTATTATGGAATTAATATAATATTAGAAAATAACCTTTATAAATTTTCATTATGGGGATGTAGCTCAGATGGTAGAGCGCTCGCTTAGCATGCGAGAGGTACGGGGATCGATACCCCGCATCTCCATTTTCAAAATTTTAATTTTTCCCTTTAGTTTTATTTTACTTCAAATTCATTTTACCTCCATTTTGATTTTTATGATTTTTTGAATCGACACAAACTAGTAAAACATGCACTCGTCTTTTAAATCGATTAGCGTCTTACAAAATTAAACTGAGCTGAGGGCATAGGACTTTTTTATGGCAAACATTGCCATAAAGATTAAAATAATATACTAATATATGTATTATTGAGTCATTGACCTAAAATAATTAGTCTTGATTAACAACATTCATATAAATCTATGCAACCGTAGTTGACATCATATCCCTCCCTTCAACACACTTTACTAAAAAACTAGACTCTATAAATAATAATATGGTTCTTCTTCATGTTAGTCGTCGCCTCTGAATCTGAAAATGCTGAGCTCTGATAATCATTACTTTATTTACGCTGACATCACCAGAGGGGTAGTTTCGTACCCGTTAATGTGTGCCTTCTGCCATCTCCACGCGGTCTGAAGACTCTGCTGAAGATTCACGTGCTGTGCCGTCCAGTTTAGTTCATTCTTGATCTTGGTGGGATCGCTGTATACTTCCGCATAGTCACCAGGTCGACGGGGAAGGAGGTCTACTTTTATGGTCACCCCGGTTGCTTTCTTACAAGCCTCAACAAACTCCTTCACCGAACTCCCTGAAAAGAACATCTCGTAAACAAAGTACATATCGAACAATTCAAAAATACCCTTCAAGTATATGTCTAATAATTATGTACACAAATATCCTTTAGGTTCAGTCAAGAGAAGGTATTCTAAGACCCATACAAATATCAATGTATTAATAATTTTGAAAGTAACTTCATTTTTTATAACTAGACTAAAATAGTAAAACTTCAGGGGCAGTTTTGTAATATAACAGTAAATCGAATGGTGTAAACATAGACACTGAATGGTGGGGTAGGTAGATTTACCTTTTCCTGTCCCGACATTATAGATTCCTACGTGCCCTGGTCTTGCTTTCTCAAGAGCTTTGACATGAGCATCAACCAGATCAGTAACGTCGATATAATCCCGTATGCATGTGCCATCTGGAGTCTTGTAATCAGTTCCTCTAACCTGTATTAGAAAAAAGCTCGTTTTTTTACTATTGCTTCAAAATTTCTGAACACTGCTGGCAAGATTTCAGGACTTAATGATGCGTTGTGGGTTTGACAGACCTTAAGACCAGGAATAATCCCGCGAGCAGCATCGAAACAAGCACCGGATATGCGCCCATGTTCACGTAGTTCTGGTCGGGGAGCTTCACCAAGCAATCCCTCAGGATCAGAACCAATCACATTGAAGTATCTGAAAATTAAAAATACATCTTTAGAAGGATATAAAAGTACAGAGCTGGGCATGGAAAGGAGTTAAAAAATAAAGATAATTTCAAAAGGCATTCTTTCAAGGTTAGACTCAACTACAAAAAAACGAAAAAAGAAAAAAAACATTTGACTTTAAAAAATTAGAAAAATGTCCAGAGCATTTATTCATTGTTAGAACAAGGGGTTAATTGTAAATACTTATATTTGTAAAAGAGAGGCTGTTTTGAAATGTTATTGCGTATGAAGGGGGTAAAATTGCAGGGGTGTATTTATAATTCTGAAAGTTTAGTGTTTTTTGTGATTAGGAGGTAATTTTTTGTAATTGCAGGGGGTAATTTTTTGTAATTAACACTACAAAATATGTATATTAATTACTAAAGCAAGTACAGTACCTTAAAATCATGACAGCCATATTGGAGTTTTTATGAAAATCGAGAATTATATCCTCTGCCATTTTCTTGGCTTTTCCATAAGGATTTATGGGAAGCTGCAATATTCCAAAAAACAAAATCAAAGCTGCTCAGGGGACAATTCCCAACATAAGAAATAGTCGCAACATAGAAGCTCTTATACCGTATGGTATGTAGCATGTAAGTAATTACTAGTACATTGCAAAAACTATAACAAACCCTCACCTGTGGAGTAACTTCGGTAATGGGCATCTTTTCCGGTTCCCCATAAGTTGCACACGTGCTTGAATAAATGAAAGTATTCACCCCATGAGCTGCCATAGCTTCTAACACCAGTAGAGTATTCGACGTGATATTGTGATAATATCTGTGGGATGAAAGATAAACAGTAAGAAAGAGTCCAATTTCATTAAATTTTTCGACTCACGGGCTTAGTGTAGAATGGCTATCATATCAAAACTTGCTAAAATCCTTTCCTTTCCGACGCTATAACTTGAAATTACTGTATTCTTACAAACTTTTCACGTTTGGAAGATACTTGAATATCTAAAGGTACTTACTTGAGAGGATCAAGTGTACTCTCTCCGACATATGCTACAGCAGCAAAATGTATAACCGCATCAAAAGCATTTTCCGAAAAAATTCTGTTCACCTGAATAATTGACCAAATAAACGGAGGGATGAAAATGAAAATCACCATGTAAAAAAATATATATATAAAAAAAAGGTTAATAGCTGAATAAACATACCACTTTTGCATTGCCAAGATCAGCATAAATAAATTGAAGCCTCCCCTCTTCTGGAAATAGCTTTTGCAGGACACTAATGGCACCAAGGTTTCCTCTTGAGAGATTATCCTGTCATAGGAAATATAAACGCTTTTTTCAAGGTCCCAGAAAAAAGTTACTGAAAAATAAATTCACTGAAGGAATTTTGCGTATCGAAGGGATACATACCACAATAGTAACACGATAAGAATCTTTAAGAAGTCGTAGTGCAGCATGTGAACCAATGTATCCAGCACCTCCAGTTACTAAGACATGAGTGACACCTGCTTCGTGCCTTGAAAACTGTACGATGATATCAGAGATGAAAAAAATATATTTAGGAGGTAACAAACATTTCGCAGTCCAATGAAAAAAGTCGTTGATGGAAAATACACACTGTTTTTCTCGGGACAATCGGGGAAAAGAAAATATGGAAAGAGTAAACAGAAATTACATGGGTAGGGGTGTTGAAATTTGGGGATTGCTTGAGCATAAGAATGCACAAGGCTGTAAGAGTAGAAATCATTATGATTTTCCCGAAAAAATTGTTCTTCTTCTTCGGGTCTGCGTAATCCATGCCTGAAAACCAAAAAATATAAAAGAAAAAACAAATCTTTATCACATTGTATGAAGTAAAAAAATCTTCGTCTCCGAGGATCAACAAATTCAGGACAAAAGAGAAGTGAAAATCCCACCGCCTAAAGACATGGATCTACTGGACCTCGGCTGAGTTCTCGTTCGGGTAAAATTCAGCATTTGAGAAAATTCACTTCTCTTATTCTAAAGAAAATATCGGATTCAATTGCCAACCGGTAAACGTTGCCAGTGTGGATTGGATTAAGCCCGACTCCTGAAATCTGCTGCCATTAAAAAAAAAAGCACGAAAAATTACAACTACCGGATCAACTGAATAATTTCTCAACTGGGAAACAAAAGATGGGACCTTTTGAAATGATGGGGATAATCAAACATAAGAGGAAAAAAAACAGAACTACATAAACCACATGAAAACAGAGAGAACAAAAAAAAACACGTTTTTTTTTTCAAAAAATCCTAATAAGAAATCAATTGGTTTCAAACCCTAATAAAAACTCTTAAGATCCAGTCTCCACCAATCAAATTCAAAACCCCAATTGCTCCAAAAACTTATTTTTCCTTTTTTTTTTTTTTTGCAATTTAATACTCGAATTGCAGAATCTTCATTTAAATAAAAAAACAGAGAGAAACCAAAAACATAAAATCAACTAAACAGTGATCAAATAAAAGTTTTTTTCGTCCAGCCCCCAATTACTGCTCAGTAAAAATAAAAATCCGGGATTTTACTGAACGGTTGAAAGACCACTGAACAGATAAAAGAAAGTGCCATATAACAAAACAACGACGACGACGATTATGTATCTCCAAACACATTCAGCCACAGCAAAAAAAAATCACAAAAAAAAGTAACAAACCTAAAAACAGAGCATCAAAATTTGAGATAAAACCACTGGATTTACAGAAAAAAAAATGGGGGAAAAGAAGAACGAAAGAGGAGAGGGGGAAGGTGTTGTTGTTTCTACCTGGGGGCGAACGTTTTTGAAATCGCTGACACTCCGAAAGAGAAGAGACAGCCCTTTATTAAATAAATTAAGAAAAATATCAATCTGCAATTAATATTATTATTTATATTGGTTATTTATAATTAAATTAATAGATATGTGAGATTAAACGGAGATTTAATGCTTTTAATGTTTATTACGTAGTATAATTACAAAATAGGGTGGACCCCACGCGGGGGAGATTTTTAGAAAATTCAAATCCCAATTTCCATGATTTCGTGAGGAAAATTACATTTTTTTGCCTTTTAAATACATATTTAATATTTAATTTAGTAAAGTTATTGTTATTACAGTAGTATTTGGTTTTCTTATCCTTTACTTTGTTTTCATTAATAACGAAATGATAAATGAGTCTTGACCAACTTTGTTTGGGATAAACTCCCGGTTTAAGGCATAACTTTAATGTAATTTGAGGATTTTAGATAGTTGGAAACCTGGAGTTATTCCCTTTTTATATGATTTTATTTTTATTTATGTTATATTTAATTTGCTTCAAATCTAATTGATTCAATCCAAACGCATTGTACTCTATAAGCAATCCCAAAATAAAAAGTTGAAACGAATCAATTATTTCCCACAACACACATCGTGCTTAAGTACATAACATAACAATGACATGCTTGATTTGTTTTACTTGAATTTCCTTTTTTCTCTTGATAAGGTGATTGTTTTCGTCGAATGCATGTGACTTAATATCATTCAATCTGATTGTAAAGTTCGATTGAGTAATTATTTTATTCCGGATACAACGATATGCTACCATTTTTGGCATGCACTTTTGATTAATTTTTGATCTTGTTCGCGACTGGTTTGATTTTTGATTTGTCACTAACTTTTTTTATGTTATTTACGGAGTAGGTAGTAGCTATTTGAAATTTTGAACGTGACATCAACAATAGTCTCTACACAAATATTGACAACAACAACCGTATTGAGTCACATGCAAACGAAGTACTCAGTATTTGGTTAGATTCTATGGACGAAAGGGGACGACGGACATTCATAGTATAGTACACAGCCCAACTGTCGTATGCACGTTAGACTATGTAAATTAATTCATCCCCGCTCATCAAATGCCACGTGTCTTATTTAGGTCAACTTTTTCATTAAAAAAAAGGTTTTAATAAGCCAGCAAAGCTGTATCAAACATTTACCTGTAGTATGTCGGATTCGTAAATAATAAGTCTCAACATTTTAAATATATATGATCATATTTTTCATACGAAAATTTATAATAATGTTTTTTTTTTACCAAAAACGAAAAATATAATGTTTTTTTATAGTAAAAATAAAAAATAAAAAATAAAAAATAAAAATAAAAAATAAAAATAACATTATATTTTAAAGTGAAAAATAAAATAATTTAATTTATTTTTCTGAAGAGTCATATTATTACAATTTAAACATCTAATTCAAGAAAAATAGTTCTATTATTATGAAATAGACAAAGTAATAATAATAATAATAATATCATACTCGATGCGTAGTACATTGCCGACACCACTTTGTCCTTCCAATTATTAATTAAATAATAAATTACACATTAAATATTTTTAAAAAAACATCAAAAGTCAAAAGAAATTTGGGGAGACGTGGTAATATTCCTGTGAGGGGCAGAAGCCAGAAGTTTTAGGTAAGCTAAATTGTTTTTTTTTTTAATACGTAAAATTAATATTAATAATTTATATTATCGGTTAAAATAAACATACATAGGAGTACATATTTTTATTTATTTTGAAACGTCAAAATGAAAAATGTAAGACTGCCATAATTGTATGCCTAATTGTAGGTTTAATTCATAAACCACAATAATTTGATTGATTGGCAATATAATTGATTAACATTGTTGATTAGAGGCAACAAGTCAAGGGGATAAGGTCAAAGTGAAGAAGATGAAAAACACGTTCCAATCATTGTCATGTAATACCTCAATTCAAAAACATGTATAAAGCTAGTCGTTTCCTATTTTCCCAATTCAATTATGCAATTGGTAGTCTCGATCACTCGAACAGTCCAACCCTAAATTGTTATCATTTCCGAGTATACTTTTCAATATGTGATGTAAAATTTTTAATGTCCTATATACCTAACTTTTTTTTTATTAATACAAAAAAATATAATAGTATATTTTTGTTTATCATATGTATTTGACCGACAAAAAAAATCAACGTTCTATTAAATTTTAGTTTTATTAAATTTTATTTTAGTTATTTTTTCATAATTTTTTACACTATTTATCATATTTATTGGACTGACAAATAAAGTCAACGTTGACCACATGTGACTATTTTTTAAAGCCGGAGTAGAAAAATGGGAAGGTTCTAAAAGGCGCTAGTCAGACGGTGACTAAGGGCCTAACGCCTAGAGGGATTAATCGAAAGACTAGGCGGAGATTAATCATTTTACATTTTTATATTTAATTAATTAATATTATATTTTAAAATTATTTTTATGCATAATAAATTAATATTTTGAAAAAAATAGTCAATAAATAATCAAAACATAGTATTAATCACAAGTTTAACATAGTAAAATAATTAAATAGTTTGTAAATTTAAAATTTTAGATCATTTTCATTATACATTTAATATATTTTTTTAAATGTTGGTCTCCTACCTCAAAATCTATCATAACATCATATATTTTATTTGATTTATCAAAATTTGCATCTAATTGTTCAATTAAATCTGCTCGAGAACCGTTTAAGTAAAGACGAAATTAATTGAACTTAAGCAGCCCAAAGCGGATTTAGGCGGGTATGGGCGGGTTTAAGGTGCGCGGATTAGGAGCCTAGAGCCTAAAATCGAGGCGGTCGAGTACAACTTAGAGTGTAAATATATATTTTGGCATCGACTCGTCTTTGTGTGTGTTGCTTGTTGTGTATGCAGGTAAACAGGTTTGAGCGCACGCCCGAGCGCACGGAGCGCCTGAACTCATGGAGCGCCGAGCGCATGAGCGCACCAGGGAAGAGCGCTGAGCGCATTTGAGCTCCAAGGCGTTGTCGAACGCATAAATGCGCTCCATATCGGGTGACGAGCGCATGCGTTGCGCTGCACTCTCTTGTGCGACGCATGTTGAGGTGTCCATCCGGAATTCAGGCGTGCAAGGTTCTAAAAGCGCGGCGTCAACATTTCTTCCATGCAATGAAGATGCAGAAGCGTTCAACTTCAACACTTAAAAGAATTCAAGAATCAAGAGTTGAAGAATTCAAGAATCAACAGTTGAAGAATTCAAGAATTAAGAGTTGAAGAATTCAAGAATCAACAGTTGAAGAATTCAGGAATCAAAGAGTTGAAGAATTCAAGAATCAACAGTCGAAGAATCAAGTTTTAAGATTCAAGATTCGAAGATTCCGGATGCGTGACGACAAGAATTTCCGTGTGACGTCAGCTCGGCGTTTACACGTGCGAACTCCGGTGTTTACACGTGCAAGACGCCTATAAATACTCGTGACCCCAATTTGGAAAATTACTTCTCCCAATACATTTTCCGAATTAGGTTTTTGCTTAGTTTGTTTTTAGTTGGAGATTTCAGGTGTTGTGTTGTGCGCACCGTGTTTGAGTTTTCGTTGTAGTGCTGTTCGCTTGACGCAATATACTAGGGTTATGTGACTTAGCTCTAAGCGTTTAAGTGTTGGGATTCTAGAGTGTGGGAGTGCTGCGTCACTTGGACTGCCTCTAGTATTCGTTTGCCTACCGTTCTCTACTTGTAATAATTTTCGTTTTATTTTCAATGAAATGAAATCAATTACGTAAACTTTTGTGTCAAACTCTCTTAGTTTACATTACTTCAAGTTTACAACTGAGCTGAACTGTGTGAGCGCATTGAGTCGTCTGCAATTGCGCTGAGTCGTCTGCAACTGCGCTGAGCGTCTGAGTTGCATTGCGCTGTGCGTCTGAGTTGCATTGCGCTGTGCGTCTGAGTTGCATTGCGTCTGAGCGACTGAGTTGGGTCGTGTGAGCGCCTGAGCGCATTGAGCTGAGTCGAATTGCGCTGAATTGCATTGCGCTGAGTTTGACACGTCAAGTATTTCATACATAGCCAATTTCACGAAAAAATTGGTATACTACGTCGAAGACGTAATTTCATAAAGCCTAGGTGGGGATTAATCGGGGCTAGGCGAGGATTTTAGAACAATGACAAAATGGTAGGTGCCTAACACGTTGACTTAAAAGGTTAAGCTAACAATTAGTCGTCGGCCAATACCAAATGTTTATACGTGTAATATGTTATCTTTAAAAAGAAAAAGAAAAACAATTATATGTGCTCGACTGATAAGTCGTATTAATATTTTATTTATTTATACACGTTTAAATATATTTATAAAATACGATTATATTTTATTCAAGATTCTGTTTGATAAGAACAATCGTGAAATTAAGAATGAAAATCTCACGTTGACAGCCCTTTCTCAAAGTGGGATCACATGCACGCTCAATGATTAACTTATTATTATTATTATTACAACTCATTAAGTAAAATATGAGCTCTGTAATTGCTGTCAACAAAGTATTAAATTACACAAAAATATTATTCAATTTACTACCAGGCTGAAAAATACAGAGAGATGGCAATGAAGTCATTCCACTCATACAGAGATCACTAAAGATTCTTTACACGATTCTATTAGGTTCCTAAGCGCAGGTATCTCGCTGCTCTCGGCTCGAACAGACCCCTCGCGCGCCAGCTCATCAAGACTGCCCTCCTTGAACCGAGGGCCATTTTCGTCCAAAAATCTCGACCAAAACTTCCTGGAAAACACATGTGACTCGGTCGAAGCAAAGTTGGCGATGTTCGAGAGAGCAGCGGCATAGTCACCCTTCTCCAGTCTCGTGCAAAACATTTCCGCGACGAGCGGAGCTGGTGGGACCCGTTCGGTTCTAACCAAGTGTTTCCACGTCATTTCCAATAGTTCTTCCTGGAACACCAATGCATATATAATTGATCAGCTTCCAGTTGTTTGAAATTTGTAAAAATTAGACTTAAAAAAAAAAAAAAAAAAAAAAAAACTTCATACCTTTCCCGCACGACGTGCATCCAACACTAGTTGAAGGTGCCGTTTGGCATTGAATCGGTGCCCATATTTCAGCATTTGCGCGTAAACAAACTCTGCATCGTCCCATCTTTTTTCCGCAGCACATGCTTCCAACATCGTATTGAACGAATATATATCAGGAATGACCCTAACTCTGTGATCGTCTCCGTGGCGGCCTATAAGGTTACTGTTTTCCAATAACTTGAGGAACAGCTGTTTGGCTTCTTCAAACATCCCGTGACCGAGATAAGATTTCAGCATTATGTTGCATGTTACTAAATTCGGCGAACAGAATTTCTGCATGTGAGTAAAGATATATGCTCCACCCTCGACGTCCCCAGCTTCCATGCATGCTTGAATTAGACCCGTGTAAGTCACCACAAGGGGCTTATTTGCAACTTTGCATATCTTGTCGATCTGCAAAAACAGAAGAGGACTTACACGGTTACTTTTTGTAATTATCCCAAGAAAGAAACGAAGTAACGTAGATGTAAGAGAAATAAGAAAGACGCCTACTTGCTTTAGGGCCTCGTGACACCTTCCTGCACTGCAAAGGCAACAAGCCAGGTCGTAATATAGACCAGCATTACCAACTATTCCTCTGCTTTCCATGTCTTCAACAGCCATTATGGCCTCGTCGATCTTGCCTTCCCTCCATAAAGTATTCACAAGAACTACGCACAAAAAATGAAAAGAATATAAGGAACTTTTCTTTAATGGGAAATATTCACATACAAAATTACCTTTATATATTAAAGCATTTGGTATGTATGATTTCTTTACTTTCTTGAAAAAATCATGAACCAAGTCGTACTTGCCACAAGCCAACATCACCTGTTCCAATACAAAAATAATTTTATGTTAAAGCTATTAGGACAAACAATCAAACTTCTTGTTTGTTTGTTTTCATTTTACTTGAAAAAGAGAAAAAAAATATAGTAAGAACATGTAAAGCTTTTATCGTAACTGTGCAGTAAAAACAGATTATAATTAGGGCGTATTACCTCCATAACTAGTCCATAAGTTGTGCTTGAAGGCTGCTGTCCCTGTTGGCTTAGCTGCTGTAAAACCCAGAAAGCACCTTCCCATTTTTTACGCCGAACACAAGCATTGAGGACCTGAACGAGAAAAGAACAAGTGGACTAATTAAGCTTTCAAAATTGTTGTGAATATACTTGACATACTTTCAAGTGTCAAGTATGAAAGTCTTTGCCTTTCATAGTGAAAACATTACGTATCAGTGCTACTTACAGCGTTGTAGACAACTACGTCTGGTTCCAATCGTGGGTCCCATTTCTCGTAAAAGTTAGTTTTGAACTTCTTCTTGGGAGGCGACCTCATGGTGTCCATCACGTCAAATAGTTCCTTCATATAACCAGCTTGTCCAAGGGCGACAGCAATACAACGATATGCGACGATGTCAGGGTAGGAAGCCATTTGCTCCTATAGAAAATTGTCAGAAATTAGATTTTACTGGAGAAAAGATGATGTAGATTTCATCTTTCATTAGATACTAATACGAGCATGCAAAGTATAAAAGCTTACCTGCATTGAGCAAAAGAGATTGAGAGCCTCCACTGGTCTCCTCGCCTTTCCAAGAGCATCCAGGGCGGCTGTATATATGTGTCTGGAAAGTACAAAACAATTGGGAAAAACAAACCTTCACCACAAAACATTCCACATTCATAATAAAACAATAGAAAACTAAAACATCTTTATTCTAACAAATTTACCGATCTCTATAATGTGCAAGGCCATTCAAAAATATTTTACTAAAAGACAACCGAAATCTCTATAGATTCATTATCAATGCTACTCCAGTTAACATGCACTAGCCCTCTAATTTTACAAAGCCTCAAATTTCTCCTTGAAGAACATTATATGCAATATTTAAGGATTTAAATCATAATATTTTCTGGACAGGAAATCAGTCAAGAAAAATACTCTCTCACACACCAGTGAAGCAAACAAACCATCTATCTTTCCAAACAATTTATTTATCTGAAAATAAATATTTTTTGTTTCTACAATATTCTTAGTAAATCAATGACTGAGAATACTAGTACCTCGACTTCACCCATAAATCATCATTCTGGAAATAAAAAAATGGGTAAGAAGGCCACACCCTAGGAAAGAAAAAGAAGGGATAAACAGGCACCTTATCCTGTGCGATTTATAGCGTTCACGGGATTGAATCCATTCAATGACTTGGAGCACCCGCCTCCAGTTTCCCTGCTTACCCAATATCTGTACAATCCTCAAAATGGAGTGATCCGAGAATCTTATTCGAGCACTCCTCATCATTTTAGAGAACTTCCACTCGGGAATGTCTATGTCTGCACCATTCAGACTGTAAAAGTAAAACTACTTTACTTCACTATGTGTTAGGAAATAAGACAACAATAAAACAATTCCGTTGAATTAAAGTCAGTAAACGCAATACCATGCCTTACCTTAGAAGGGCATGGAGTTTAATCTATGGTATAAAAAACAAGCGTTAAATACTTCTTACACGCTGCATAGTTTTGAGAATTTAGAGTCTTAGACAATGAAAATTTGTCAAGACTCATTCTTATAAAATCTCATAAGTTGTATTTTAGAACCCGATTCGAAACTGAAAGAGGCAACTGTATGCATCCACACATTGCAACACCAGATGATGTACTCGACAAATATCTTCAAATTAAGAACATACAAATAAATATGGTAACCAATAATAGAGATATTTACCACATGGCAAGGTTTTGAATCCTCTCTTCCATGTCTACCCTCGGAACTCTTGGCTTGTCGTCGTCTTCATCATCCAATCCCTTGAAGGCGACTCTCTCGTCGTAATCGGAATATTTACTCGCACTGCTATCCCGACCCTTCTTTCTATAATCCTCTTGAGCAAATGCACCCTCCTTCCGAAATCCACCATTTCTATAATCTTCTTGTACAAAAGCACCCTTCTTGCCGATTCCACTCTTCCTAGAATCTTCTGGATACAAAGCATTGTTCTTGCCGAACTCACCCTTTCTCGTCTTCTCGTAAACATCATTCGTCCCACCATCTCGTTTATCCTCTTCTCGAACAAATTTCTTGGTGCTCTTCCTTATCCTCGGACTGTTGGTACTGTGTTGATTATTGTTGTTTTTGCTGCTGTCTCTTTCGACCTTGACTGATTCCATGGCCTTCAAATACTCATCAAACGACCGCTGAAAACCAGATTCTTTTTCGAGAACAACACCACCTCCGTCAATCGAAGCGCTCACTGTTGCAGCTCTGTTCGGGGCTTTCCTTCTCGGCGAAAGTACGGCAATGGGTCGGCCCAATATCAAAAACCCGGGTGGGTTATGCCTGAAATTCGACAGAGAAATAAATTCTACGATGGTTTCGGAAAAGGATAAACCCCCACTCCCACTCATCTTTTGATTTCAATTTTATCTTCGATTCGACATGGTTATCCAAAAACATTTTATCAGAGAGATGGGGTTTTCTTTTTTCGGATGTGGATGTGAGTTTACATAATTACCCTTGGTTAGATAGTAGGGAGTACATTTAATTATTATTGTTACAGTATTATTTACGCCTGGTGTTTACTCGGCCTATATTTTTTTATAGTCGAAGCCCACTTCTATTCATATGGGCCGTAATTCAGTCTATTGGGCCAGAATCAGGTCCATAATTTAATTACCACAGTTTTTTATTGATTGTTGGGTTTCAAACCGATTCCTCATTTCCTCTAGAACTCCAAATATTTCATAGAGCAGAATATTAAGTACTCTAAATGTTATTAGGGCATCCACAACGGAGATTAGAAATCTTTATGTGGATTTTACCTCTACCCTACAAAATACTTAGAAACCATTGTAAATGTATTGACGATGTAGGATAGGTGGTAAGAGTTTTGGGATAAGAGTTTTGCCTTAATAAAATTTAATAAAATCAACAATGTCAATAGTTTTGGGATACGTAAGAGTTTTGGGTTAAGAATTAAGATACTCCAGGGTAGATAGATAAAAATTTAATAAAATCAACAATGTCAATTTATAATAAAAATGATGACTTATATTTATATTTATCCATAAATAATTATTATAATAATGTTTATTATAACAAAATTTATATGTTAGAAATAAAAATTTTAATTAAATTAATATATTTTTTATTATAATTTTTTTAACTTTTATAAAATTAGTATAATTTGAATAATTTTAAAAAATGTGTATGATAAAAAAATTATAATCACAATATAAAATAAAATCAAATAAAATAAATTAATACAATTTGTGAGTGAGTTCCATGCATATTATTTTAGGTAGAATGCATTGGATGGGGGAGAAATTTTTTGAGGTATGAGTAATAATCTTTTGAAATGCCACCACATATGTGGCATGATTTTTACCCAAATTTTTTTTACTCCATTGTGGATACTCTTAGTAACTGAGGGCTCTTAGTAATTGAGCCGACCCGCAAAGGACGAAGAGTTACCTTAATTCTTATTATAAAGATAAACGAGAAATTTCATCTTCACTCGTTGGTGACATATAAATTGAAATATAGTTTCTTCCTCCATAATATTTCAATAAAAAAATTGTTTTATTTTAAAATTAAATTTGCGTCGTTGAAAAACTACACACACGTTTCCACATGTCTTATAACCAATCTTCTTTGCTCAGTGCCCGGAACAAGTGAAATTTTGCTCGCGAACCGTTCGACTCGTTTTCAGCCCGGAGCAAGTGTTATTTCAACCATCAATACACCATGTACCAACCACCCAACGACATTATGATTTATGAGCATTGTGCTTTTGTTAAAAAATATTATACTGTAGTATATAGTATATAATTGGAAAGTGAAGTTAATAATAATAATAATAATAATAATAATGTGCGATATATTATCATATCATGACCACACATGTGGAATGGAATCCAACGTCTCCCATTAAAACTGGCTTTCATAATTGAAACAACACAATGGCATTGTGATTAGTGGGTAGTGGTACTTTTCATGATTTTGATTTTCCACCTTTCTCAATTTCAAAAATCAAGTACCTTAGTTTCCTTTCAATGGACTTTCATTATAAAAGTATACAATCATATTACTCTTTCAAATTAATGTGTGTATATTGCATGTTGTAATTGTTTGAGTGAGAGTACTCTTACTAACTACCTAATGGATATCGTTTCGTATCTTCGATTCTTATCTAATTATAACGTTAAACAGTACGAATTAATTGATACATAAAATATGAACATACTGCTATTTGGGTGGTCCAAAAATGTTCACGGGCATGTACATTCATTAAGCGAGTGAGAAGTGATTATTCACGAGTCACAAGAAGTACTTTTTGTTAAGTGCCAACTCATTAGTATATGTCCCAACAATGAAAACAAAAAAGAATTCGAACGTTGGAACTGCCATTGCCGATTGGCCTACCACCTAAATTATTCCTCTTCCTATTTCCCACTCTCTAAACAATAGTACATATATGCTTCATATGGAGTAGTTGATACTACTAGTACTACACGAAACTATTAATCCCTCTAATTTTTTATATAAGTCGTTTTAGAGTTTGACACAGTTCTTAATAAAATAAAATAAAACAAATAGGAGAGAGCAACATATACACGTGCAAGTTAAGCTCCAAATAGCATATTTTTATGTTCATTATTTTAAAAACTTTGCAACTCAATTGTAAGGTTCAGACTCGTCTCACTTTTTATGGGTCGATTCAAACATCAATGATCGATTTCAAAAGCGATATTTTAACCTCACAAGTCGTACAATCCCACGAGTTCACACATCCAAACTGATCTAGAGAGCAAAATGAAATCTTGTTCATAGGAGAGCAATATTCAGTTTATGTAAAGACCTTAAGTTGTGACATTAATACTCACAAAATGAATTAAAACCAAAACAAAACGTTCCGAATTTTTCCACTACCCCAGGACCTCCTTTTCAACTTCAACCCACCCGTTGATACCTTTTGTATGAACAAAAAGATCGTATGCACACCTCCCAACAAAGTTTCAGATTCATTTTAATTTTTTTTTCCCATTAATAATAGTAATAAAAAAACATATTACATGTGTCTCTGTCTCTTTATATTAACCAAAGTTGTATCAAACAATTAAAGGAAAAATCTTTGTTTATTCTGCAAAGACAAAGGTCTTATTAGTCCTGCATTTCAGCTAATTGATTTGGGGCGATGGGGTTTGTTCTTTAGCCTTTACAGCTTAGTGTATAATCAGTAGTGGGAAAAGAAAGGGTTTTTCTTTTTCTTTCACTGTGGGTTCCCCTAGTTGTACATCGTGCACAAAGAATTGCACCTTCCCATTGAAGGAAAACCATTCTTGGTGAAATGGGTGGTTGTACTTTCTGAAGAAAGCTTCTCACATTGGATAAAAATCGATTCTTGGAAACCCACTAAAAAAATATGGTGGAGGGTCGGTTCAGAATTTGGGTGATGGTGGCAATGCTGTTTTTGGGAGTGTTTGTCGGCCGCAGTTGTTGTTCTCAGGATAGTTATGGTTGTGGTGTGTATATTGTCACTCTCAAACAACCCCCAACTTCTCACGACCATGGTCAACGCATTCAACTCCATGGCTCTGAACAACAGAGTAGATTCGATAAACCAAGGTTACATTTTTACTCATGTTTGTGTTTTGATTGTGTGTTCTTGTTCTTGTTTTTGTTTCTGTTTCTTGTTAAGGTTGTTGAAAGTATTTGGTTTCTTGTTGTTGTCTGTTGTTTGATTTCGGCCTAATCACAAATGTATCTCTGAGAAAGGGATAGTTACAGCTATGTTTCTTGGATTTATTATGACTACCATGATCATTAAACATATTTGCACTTTCACTGATGAAAAAAAAAACAGCAATAAATCGAGGGCGCCGCAAGGATCCTACATCGACCGCCTCCACAATTCTCTGTTAAAGAAAGTTCTAAGAGGCGAAACGTATCTCAAGCTATACAGCTACCGTTATCTGATCAATGGGTTTTCGGTGTTCGTCACTCCACAGCAGGTTAGTCTTCTGTCTTCTTCTCTTTGAATGTATGTGCAGTCAATTTCTTTGTTAATGATAATTAATGGTGATTTCGAAGGCCGACAAGCTCTCGAGAAGATCAGAGGTGTCGAACGTGGTGTTAGATTTCTCAGTGAGGACCGCCACTACTCACACGCCTGAGTTTCTCGGCCTGCCTCAAGGGGCGTGGGTGCAGGAAGGAGGATTCGAAACAGCCGGAGAAGGAGTTGTGATCGGGTTCATCGACACTGGAATCGACCCCTTGCACCCTAGCTTTTCCGACGACATGCCCTATCCCGTCCCACAGAACTTCACCGGAATCTGTGAAGTCACTCGAGACTTCCCATCCGGGTCTTGCAACAGGAAGCTTGTTGGGGCCCGCCATTTCGCGGCATCCGCCATTACCAGGGGGATATTCAATGCCACCCAGGATTACGCTTCGCCTTTTGACGCTGATGGGCATGGGACGTAAGTGTTGTTGTGAATCGTTTTTATTCGTTCGAAGTGTTACGATTTTAGCTGTCATTTTTATGCAACTTTTTTGTACAGGCACACGGCTGCAACTGCAGCAGGAAACCACGGAATTGAAGTTTTGGTGGCTGGGCAACAATTTGGGAATGCAAGTGGAATGGCTCCTCGTGCACAGTAAGAAACCTACGAGTCGACCCTTTTCTTTTCGTTCTTGAACGTTGACTTATGGATTGACTGAAATTTGACTTGTTAATAGCATTGCTGTTTACAAGGCGTTGTACAAGAGCTTCGGAGGCTTTGCAGCAGATGTCGTTGCGGCCATAGATCAGGTACGTTGGCGAATTCATTTCTTGCTGATATAGTGATACACTCATACACGAAATATTTCTAATTATTACTATAAAGTTGATACCTTTTTGTAAAGATCGCATCTTTTCGTATATTCAACCAATCATGAGTAACCATATCAGTGTTCTTTTATTATGTATCGAAATTGTAGGCTGCACAAGATGGAGTGGATATAATAAGCTTGTCGATAACTCCAAACAGGCGTCCACCTGGCATTGCGACTTTCTTTAATCCTATAGACATGGCTTTATTATCAGCCTCAAAGGCCGGCATATTTGTAGTTCAGGCGGCCGGAAATACTGGGCCGTCCCCTCGGAGCATCTCTTCGTTTAGCCCCTGGATCTACACCGTTGGTGCTGCAGCCCATGATAGGGTTTACAGCAACTCTATAGTCCTCGGCAACAACGTAACGATTCAAGGAGTTGGACTCGCGCGTAAGTCTAATTTTTTTTTTCTAAGCCTCACCTTTTGATGTTAGTCTAAGCCTCGCCTTTTGATGTTCAGCTGGAACTGAAAAAGATGCTATGTGCACGCTCGTTTCTGCTATCCACGCTCTTAGTAACACTACTGCTGCGAGTGATACATATGTTAATGAATGCCAAGATGCGAGCAGCTTTAATCAGGATGTCGTCAAAGGGAATCTCTTGATATGTAGCTACTCTATCCGGTTCGTGCTCGGACTCTCCACCATTAAACAAGCATTGGAAACCGGCAAAAATCTTAGTGCAGCTGGCGTGGTGTTTTACATGGACTCGTACGTG
This sequence comes from Euphrasia confusa, assembly GCA_954870475.1. Lineage (NCBI taxonomy): Eukaryota > Viridiplantae > Streptophyta > Magnoliopsida > Lamiales > Orobanchaceae > Euphrasia > Euphrasia confusa. The sequence continues at coordinate 28,311,470 of OX940967.1, forward strand.
GTTGGCTTCCAGCTTAACCCAACTCCAATGACAATCCCTGGCGTTATAATTCCGGCCCAAAATGATTCCAAAGTAAGTGTGCCCCTTTTTTGAGATCCATCGATTTCCACTACTTTCTATTTACAATCATATTCACTCGTCAGGTCTTACTTCGGTATTACAATTCCTCTCTGGTGAGAGATGCATCCACGAAGGAAGTAGTTAAATTCGGTGGAGTCGCAAGTATTTCCGGCGGAATAAAAGCAGATTTCAGTCGTTCGGCCCCAAAGATCATGTATTACTCCGCTAGAGGACCGGATCCAGAAGACAGCTTCCCCGATAATGCTGACATCCTAAAACCAAATATTGTTGCGCCTGGAAACTTCATCTGGGCTGCTTGGAGTTCCCGTGGGACCGACTCAGTCGAGTTTCAAGGTACTTTCCTATTATAGAAATGAATACCTTCTCATGCATACAAACAGTGAAAAAAAAAAACGAATTTATCGATCTTTTTTGTAAATTTTGTTAGGTGAGAGCTTTGCGATGATGTCGGGGACGAGCATGGCAGCTCCTCATATAGCCGGGCTTGCAGCCTTAATAAAGCAAAGGTTTCCGTCTTTCAGTCCTTCAGCCATAGGATCGGCCCTCTCAACAACAGCTTCGCTTTATGATCGGAATGGTGGGCCCATCATGGCACAGCGTGCTTATTCGAATCCGGATTTGAACCAATCTCCCGCTACTCCTTTTGACATGGGGAGTGGATTCGTTAATGCTACCGGTGCATTAGACCCTGGTCTCATATTTGATTCGAGTAAGTCACTATGAACTTTAGAAGTTTTTTTTTTACCATGAAACAAGCAAAACTCACCATCACTATATGGTAAAAAACGATCCTTATATATGCCCATTGCAGGTTACAGCGATTACATGTCATTCCTATGTGGCATAAACGGATCGTCCCCTGTCGTCCTTAATTACACGGGCGAAAGCTGCGGGGCTTTTTCTACCATGAATGCCACTGATCTGAACTTGCCTTCCATCACAATATCAAAGCTGGATCAGTTTTCTACTGTTCAACGAATAGTTACTAATGTTGCAAGCAACGAGACGTACAGCGTAGGGTGGAGCCCACCTTACGGGGCTTCGGTTAAAGTAACGCCAACTCGGTTTTTTATCGCAAGCGGAGAGAAACAGGTCCTGAGTATATCAATTAATGCGACGATGAACAGCTCTGTTGCAAGCTTTGGAAGAATCGGGCTTTTTGGCATGTCTGGACATGTGGTCAACATTCCCCTGTCAGTCATCGTTAAAATTTCGTACAACGTTACTGATGGCTGACTTGTAATTCCTACATATTCACGCGTCTAATTTTTTGATTGGTTAACTCTGTAAATTCTTTGAGGTGCAGATATAAGTAGTTTTTGGTGACAACCATGTGAGCTTTTGTTTCCCTATTCCTTGATTTTTATGTTAAAGCTTTTTAGTTTTTATCCGCTTCTAAATAATAAGCAGAGATGTTTTGCCTAAAAACCTCAATATTTTCTCTCCTTACACAGAAAACATACATAGCAGAGGAGTGCATATACAAGTTACAACTTAGTATCAACATTGAACATGCTTAAACTATAAAATCGGGATATATTCACAAGGTTATATCTCCAGTGCAACTCGTAAAGTCTTTTTTATATTATTATGGCATATCAATTTCAGAGGAATGTTTTTGGCATGACCAAGAGAGAGATTAAGTGAGGTCGTCTTCGTCCAGTGTTTCATCTTCCAATTCTGTTGCACCCCTCTTAAACGCAGTTACATCCCCGGTGGGCAGTTTCCTTGCAAGCTTTATTATCTGCACAAAAATAAAGTTCATTCAGAGATTTATTGTTCAAGAACAAGAAAAAAAAACTACATATTTTTCTCATTCCATGTTAAAGTCTGAAATTGAAGCCTAGTAGAGTAGTAGGGACAAAAGATTTTTTACCATGTGGTCAAGATTGGAAATAATACTCGACTGTCCAGCACGTTTGATTTCCTCAACATCCCCATCAGTGTATGCCGAGAGAAGCCTAGTGGCAGCACGGTTTTGATCACTGTTCAAGAAAGCATCAACCCTGCCAAAGAAATCATCAATCACTAATATGAATTAGGAAATATCACAAAATGAAAAAAAAAAATACAAAAATCAGGTAAACAAAAAGCTGGAAAAAGAACAAGCTGAAGAACACTTACTGGCAACAATCATTGTAACATTTCTCTGCTTGCTGGAAGTCGTGTGCATAAAGATACACAATAATTGCACTAAGATAAGCCTACATCCAAAACAGATTATATTAATAAAACAAGATCAATCTAAACTTGTGTTTGTCAACAATTCAGAATCGACATTTGGCATCTGTCAACATTCAAAACTAATAACGACCGAAATAAGAAAGCTGACTAATTTTGACATTTCTAATCCATTGTTTTTTTAATGAATCGAGATTTTAAAGAATGAATAGTATTGATTTTAACAACACCCAAAACCAAAAGGAAGCAACTCTAATTAAAGATTTGATAGGGAACTATTTTACAGCTGTAAGATTTTTGCACCTTGCTCTGGCTATGAGTAGCATTGCTCTTGTCAGCCGCTAAGGCACACCTTAAGAGAAGAGTTGCAGCATCTGTATACCTGTTGTAAGCAGTCAAACCAGAACAATATTATTGATGACCCAAAACAGAACCTTCATGCTGGAAACTACAAAAAATGTAACAAAACCAGTCGAATATTCTTGTGTGATCATAAGAATGTTTGACTCTTATTTCCCCCAGTCGAACATTCTTGTGTGATCATATATTTATATTATAGATGTAAAAAAAATGGGGGAAATAATGGAAAAGGCATTTTTCATTTTATGCAGCTTAGCAATGTAAAGGGAGTCATTGGATGTCATCCATTTGGACATTTTCTGTGGGGATGCCAATGAAAATTAACACAATTCATTCGCCATTTTCACTTTTTATCTCACACTACTCACTTGAACTCATTATTCAAAAATCAAAATCAAAGAATAAATAAACTCATTATTTCACATTTTTTCAGAATTTTAATTCACAAATCAGTGAATCACACATTCACAAATTTGAACTCACTGTCATTATTAATTTTTATACAAAAACAACTTTTACCAATAAAACATCAATATTCACTAACATCAGAAAAATTCCCAAAATTAAGGGTATCAAGTCGTTCCCCTAAGCCATGTATTATTTGTTCTCGTAATCAAGATTTTCAAGGAGGGTCATAAGCTTACTTCTCAAGCTTCACGTAGATGCTTGTAGCAGCACGATACAGATCAAAGGTCATTTGTTCCTTCCCGTCGTCTTCAAGAAGATCGCAAGCATCAATGTAGAGCTTGATAGCCTCCTCAGGTGCAGCCTCCTCTAACGCACTTCAAGAAAAACAAAATTACAACAAAGCATTTCGTCAATGAGTAACTTACAGAAAAAATCAACATGACCCTTGAACACGATATACTTTGATTGGAATTAGCTCATTACCGAGCACCCTTTGCGAGCGCATCCGATGCAGGCTGAGACCTTCCACTCTCAACATACAACTCAGACGCCCGTCTATAGAAATCAGACACCTCGTTCCAGTTGCTCAATTCCTTAGCCATTGCTCCTGCAGACTCCATATGTTTTGCAGCATCCCAAGGCCTGGTTTCACCCGAATTAATTTTCGGTTCAATGCCGAATCAAGAAATCTAAATAATACTATGCATCAGTGTTAAATTCTACTAATATAAACGCATACGAAGATTGCATCTCTTGTCCTTTAGAAGCCTTTTCAAACGATTCCTTTGCTTGCTCGAATTTTCTCGCAACCCTAAACGCATTTGCTGCCATGGAATACCAAATTTTAACAGACTTTCTTCTTCCTGATCTCGACCTAAAAAAAAAATTAAAAAAAATATATCGTACCGGCCTGTTCGTACAAAACGGTGGCGTTTCTCCAATCCGCATTCCATCTCGTCATACTGAGCTTGGTCCTGCAGAAACCGATGGAGATTTCTCGATTCATCGTTGAATTTTATGAGAATTAAGAACTGATTCAGCAGTGAAAAGTAAAGGGGTGATCTCACAGTTTATCAGCTTTCGCGATCAGTTTTGCCGGATCAGATGATGCCATCGCCGATCGGAATGCGGAGTCCTGGGGCCACCTATGGGAAAACTGTGGGGACTATCTATTGTGTTTCTTTCTCCGGTCGAATCTGGGATGCCTTGTGCCTACTGTCATTATTATGTCTCCAGTTTTCTCCGATCAAACTAAAAATCGCGTTTTCTTTCTCGCGTGTTTTAGCGTAAAAAGTCGAGGCTGTAACGTTTTTAGAAGCTCGATAGGACGTCTTTTTATGTAAAAATCCGTCAACATGGACAAACATAAGAAAAAAATATTAAATCTCTATGTTCCGGTCAGTTTTATTGCAATTCATTTACGGTATAAATAATAAAAAAAATACTATGTGTGATAATTGACAATTGTTTTTTTTTTTACCAAAAAATAAAAATAAAATTTTAAATTAAAAAGTAAAATTTCAAAAAGTATTTTTTGAAAAATAAATAAATTATATTTTAAAGTGAAAATTAAATTAATTACTATTACTATTTTTTAATGGCATAGTTGGTTTGTTACACATTTTTTTTTATTTTTCAACTAATTATCCATACTTTCTAAAAAAATATACAAAACTTACCTTTTAATTTTAAAATACAATTTTACTCGTATTATTTTCACATACTTTTTAAAATTCACTCAAAACTACTAGTATATTTTTAACTTAAAATACATTTTTACTTCATACTTTATGATAAATAATCAAAAAATAATAAATTCTTAATTTACATAAATTATATTATATCAAAATTCACTTAAATTATATTAAAGTTTGAAAGATGTTTAAAAAATAATAATTTTATATATAATTATTATATTATATTAAAATGCACATAAATTGCACAAATAAATTATATTATGTTAAAATTCACATAAATTACACAAATAAATTATATTATATTATATCTCTATAGTAATATTTTTTTCACCGTTTTAACAATATAATTGTAAAGATTTTCTACTGTACTAAGACTTCAAGTAGTTGGTTGAGACTTGAGACAGAAAAAAAAAATTACAAGACAAAATCTATACAATATATAAATCCAGACTCTTCTGATCCCACGTGGCCAATGTAAACACAAAAAAATACACTACAAAAAAGTAACATGTTCACACTACGTGGCACAGACAATACTTTCATTGATCGATATTTTCTTATGTGGCATCAATATTAAATATGATGTGGATTCTAATTAGTTATGGTAATTTAATTATTTATGATTTACATTAATTAGTTATGTCAATTTATAAAATATAACTAATGTATACATGGTAATCATAATAAATGTAATAAATGGCAATATATATATATATATATATATATATATATATATATATATATATATATATAATTCGGTCAAATTATTTCAAAAAAAAAAAGATTTTGATATAAGATTAATTATATAGATATATATATAATATAATATATATAATAACATTAATTCAAATGAACATAAATAACTCCTTAATTATAGCAAGTCAATAATTATGATTTTATCTTTTATTAATATTACTTTAATTATAGAGATTTTTTATTTATTTTTTCAAATTTGAATTGATTTACATTGACTATATAATTATTAACCAAATTTATGATTTTATTTATATAATTGTGAAATTTTAAATTAATTATTTAATACTAATTTGGAAACCCTAATTTCATTCTTTCAACTATAAATTGATCGTCATTTTCCTTCATTCTATACCGCATCCCATTCATTTTCGATATTTTTTACTATATTCATAATTTTTGTATTTGTTATTATTATTATTCTAATTATTATATAGAAATTATACTAATGCTTCTAAATGTTTTTTTGTAGGTCACACACATTGTAAGTATTGATTTTATTATTTTTGTTTTAATTATTATATGTTTGTTTTTTCTAATGTTTTAGTTATTATTCTTAATGTTTTTTCTTGCGTAGATCTTATAATTTATTTTAATATAATTTATGTTTTTTGCAGGTAAATATTGTAAGTATTATTTATTTATTTTTTGTATTCTTATATTTTTGTAATGATTGTCGTCTAATTGTTTTTTGTTTTTATGTTTTGCAGCTATGAAGGTAATTATTTCATTAATGTAATGTATAATTTTTATCTATTCGTCTAATTTGTTTTGTTCTTATTTTTTGTAACTATAAAGGTAAGTAGTTCGATTAATGTCATGTATAATTTTTATCTATTCGTCTATTTTTTTTTTTAATTTTTTTGTAGCTATGAAGGTAATTATTTCGATTTATTCACTATATAATTTTTATATTCGTCTAATTTTTTTATTTTTTTTTGTCGATGTAAGTAAGTTAATAATTTGTTTTATTATGTTTCTCATATTTTAAATAAGTTCTCATTAGTAGTTTATATATATTTTATACACTACTTTGTTTTTATTCTTTTTTGTTTTTGTTTGCAGGTTTGATAATTTTGTAATAACGGCAATCAAGTAAAATTAAGAAGATTTTGTTCATATTATTTGATGTTTTGAATTAGGTTTAGCAAAGTTTTTTTGTAAACAATTTAAATTTAGTTTGATTTATAATTGCATGATTCAATTAATGGAACTTAATTTTATTAAGTGTATTTCAGAATATTTATTAAATACATGATTGTGACAATAATCTTAATTTTGGTTTTGATGTTAATTTTATATTTAAGTAATATTAATTAAATATATTAATTCTTATTTTTAAATGTATTTTTAAATATAAATTCGATTAATTTTAATCGGTCTATATTTATTTACGATCTTTTATTAATTGATAAACATAATGTTAATTAGGAAACAAAATCATTAATTAAGTATTCTACACTCAATTAAGTGTTACAAAAATTAACTAACTAACATTCCATACTTACGCAATTAAGTGTTACAAAAATTAATTCAAAAAAAATTCCTTAATCATTACTAAAATATATGTATTAAGTATTAAGTATTTTTATTATTATTGTAAATTTCAAAAAATGGTTAATGCAAATTTCAAAAAACCAATTTTAATTTGTCATGCAAATTAATTATGAATTATGAATTATCAATTAAGACATTCGGATTATATGTTTTCCATAACTTAATATTAGTTATTTTCATTGAATTATCATTTCCATACTATTCTCATATTTCCATCTATAATTATGGAGATTATAATTTATAATCAATTAGCCGATTTAATTTTGATCTTTCTACATATAAAAAAAATGAATTGTGAATTAGCCAATTTATAATAATAATAATAATAATAATAATAATAATAATAATAATAATAATAATAATGATAATAATAATAATAATAATAATGAGAATTTGAAAATTCAAATATGAGAACTCATTTAAATCGTAATTATGACACGAGTCCAAATCAATCGGACCTATCAATAAATTGGTCATTTTTTAGAAATATGCTATCCATATGCTTCTACTAGGAGACCAAATTATATATTCTTTTAATTACTTCGGTAATTATGGTATTTATATATCTATTGGATTTAATGTTATGCTAGAGTAATTATATATTCTTTTAATTAGATATGGTAATATAAATTTATTTTCTAATGATGCTATGATAATTATAATAAATGGTAAGAATAATATAATGCAGTCAAATATTTATTTATAAACCTTCTTTATATTAGGCATCTCATTTTATTTAACAATTATTATTAATGAATATTTTCAAATTTTCAACTTAAAAATATGAATTGATAAAGACTTTAAAATCATTCAAAAAATATAACACGGATTTATTATAATTATTACTATATTTGTTTTAGTAAATTCTTTCCAATTTTTTATTGATCAATTATTTTTCTAAATTAACAAATTATATATGTTAATTTGAATACTATTTATACTCAATATATCATTCATTTTCTTATTCACTCACTTTTTGTTTTGCATATTCATTACATTTTTTCTATAATTCAATTATTTAATTTATAAAAAAATTATGACTTATTACATATTATTACAATTATTTTTACTTTTAATTGATTAATCGTTATATATTAATAATATATAAATAATAAGTTAAAATATTTTATCATTTATTTTCTCACTTACATTACAAATACAATATTTTTGAGCACTAACTTAATTCCTCCTAAAATTCATCATAAAACTAAAGAGATATTTCATAAACTTCTAATGATTAACTATTCAACTATATTCACCATTCATAATTTAAACGATTTATATGATTCAAAAGATGAATCAAACTAAACTTAATTGGTCTCACCTAAAGTGAACTGAACTTAATGAGTCTAAACCGAAATGATATAAATCGAAATGATATAAACTGAACTTAATAAGTTTTAAATAAACTGAATTGAATTGAACCGAGCTGAACTAAAATTAAGTTCAATCTAATTTAATTTAATTTTAAAATATTTAAATAATAATAAACAAAATAAACAAAATTAAATAAATGAATAGAACTGAACTCAATGATCTTAAAAAATTAACTTATGACCAGGTCTTTTAGACTATTCTCATTTCAGTTCAGTTTAGACTCATTGATCAGTTCAGCTATGACCTATTAAAGTTCAGTTCAGTCATTTAATTTAAAAATTTTATATTATTATTATTATTTCAATATTTTAAAATAAAATTATATTGAATTAATTTATGTTCAATTCAATTCAAAGCTATTAAATTCAGTTCATTTTAGTTTAACTAGTCATCCTACCCGTGCGATGCACGTGTATTTAATTAACTTTTTGTTACTCGGAGTAGTGCTCTTTCTCCTTAATATTAGATGTATACATTGATAATGGACAAATAAATATTAAGTAAATGATCTAATTGAAATAGTACAATAAAGAAAATTACATTCATATTACAAATTATGGAATACTTATTTATACACTACATTTGTTCTATCAATAAGACGACCACGCTGGTCACAAAGCAAAAGCTTCAACCCGGCTATGTTGGTTACTCTAGACAACTACAATTGATCGTGCGTAAATACTGGTTTCTTCAAAAATATTCCAACATTTGTCAAAGATTGACCTTAACTCTTATTAATAGTCATGACATACGATATAATAATCGGAAATTGTCTTCATTGGAAAGCAAACTGAAATTTGGTATTCGAGGGCGTCAGAGCAATTTGAGTATTAAAAACCATTTCCCCAAAATTATTTCTTCCTAATACTTTCACGTAGATAATATAATTATCAAGTAGTGTTACAATCATCCTAGTACTATTGCTTAGTTCGACAGAAGCATCCTGTTAACGGTGAGAAAATCCTGCTCGATATCTACCGAACTAATAAAGAGATTTTGGGGATTGAGTAAAGTGGGTCACGTAGCAAGCTCGGTCCGAATTTTTCGGGAAGCGTGTGATTAAAATAATCCGTGTACAATACTTACTATTTATAGAAATACAAATTAGGGTTTAAAAAAATGAGTATTGGGCCGAAATCTAATTTGGGCCGTAAATTTATACTATCGCGGCCCATGCGGAATCCCTCGACGATCTCGCCTTCTGCCGTGTTCTCCGGTGAGTATGCTTCCCTGTTCGGATTGGGCCCTGCTTGTTCATATTCCACCGAGCAGGGCGAGGCTTCTCGGTCGGTTCGGTGTATCACTTAGCGGTCATGATAGCTTATTTCCTCATGGCCTGTTCGCTCGTAATCTACCGAGCTAGCCCCCACCTTCTCACAATTGATCACCGACCTGGACTCTTTTTATTGGGCTGTCGGATCTTGCTTTGATATAGGGGCCGAGAGCTCATCATACTTGGGCCCGAGAAAATGTCTATCAACACATCCATATTCCGCAATAGTATAACGGTCACCCCAACTAATACGAAACAGTTCATGTATCAAAAACTATATACTATGTCACAACATTTAATTAATTCGTATATTATATATAATAAATAGAATATGACATGACTATATAAATTGTTGTTTAAAGAAAAATAAGTCTACACACACACACATATATATATATATATATATATATATATATATATATATATATATATATATATATATTTAGATTTTAGTAAAAAAATTATAATAATATCAAACTTCAACTTCATGGTTTGGTAGTTTGGAACACTTGTTGATATTTAATAACTCAACCGAATGCATTTAATCAAACATATTATCTCCGCGTTCAGTATGTAAAATACTATCTAAACTCAGGTAAATCCTTTAGTCCGTATTATGCATTGCAACCATGTAATCGTTTATTTCATTAACGTCATCCAGAGTCGGCGCTAGAATCGCTCGTCTTTTTAGAAAATTAATATTCTCGATGTAATTATAAAAAATGTTAATACATAAATAAATCATAATCATATTAGAAAAAATAATTTATAAAAGTTGAGAATGACTAAAGATGAAAACTTTTTATAGGGGTAAAATTGAATTAAGTTTTGTATAATTTTTGAAAATTAATTGAATAAAAATCGCAAATTATAGAATTAAATCCGGATATTTTAGTTGAAAATTTATAATTTAGTTGACTAATAAAAATAGAATAGAGTAAATTAAATTAAATGCAACTTAATTTACTTAATATTAATATAATATAATGATTAATACAAATTAATATTAATACTATTATCTATTAAGATTTATATGATAAAGTAAATAAATTAATAATATATGATAAATAAGTAATAAAGTGAAAATATTAATAGAAGATATTAAAAAATGATTTATTTAATAATTTAATTTTTTTAAGTCAATCTTTACTAATTTATAAAGATAAATTATATAAAATTAAATAGTAAGAGAATAAAAAAAATATAAATATTATTATTTATATATTAATTATGTATTTAATATTTACTTAATAAATTGATTAAGATTAAATATTAATAAATATTTGTGTGAACAAAATTCTTAATCTATTTATTATTTTTTAATAAGTGTGAACACAAATAAATTAAACAGTTAAAATATATGTACAAATGTTAGCTGAATTATATATTATAAGGATTAAATACAAATACGGTTGAGTAAATTACAACAGAAATAAAATTAGAATAAAATTAAATAAAATATTATAAATTTTATTAAAATAATAATTGTGAGTTACATAAAATATTATAAATTACAGTAAATTACATAATAAAATAAAAGATAAAAAAAATTACAGTAATAATGAAAAGCTTGGTTCTATTTAAAATTTTTGCAATCCAAATGGTAAAATTTTTGCAATCCAAATGGAGTTCTGATTGTTCGATTTGCAGAGTCTTTTACTTATAAATAAACTTACAAAATAAACAAAACAAATAATAAATACAAAAGGCCTGGAAAAAAAAATCCTTTAAAAAATTTAAAAAGCCAAAAAAAAATACAAAAATCATTACCAAATAAATTGTTATATTTACAATACAATTATAATCAACAAAAAATAATATTAAAATTAAATATCGAATTTGTAAAAAATACTTACATTGCAAAAAATAAAAATATTAATAATCAAACAATAATATTAAAACTAAAATTTAAATTAGTAAAAGATACTACAAAAAATAAAAACATTAATTATCAACAATAATATTTAAATTAAAATCGAATTAGTGAAAGAATGCTTACACAAACAAAAACAACAAAACTTATGGAGGTTTGCAAAACAAAACTGAGCTATGCAATATTAGTATAATAGAATAAACGTGGAGATAAATAAGGAATAAATGTGATATTTTGAATATTTCAAATTAATATTTACTATTATTAAGGAAATTATAAATGTAAATTATATTATATAAAGAAATAAATAATTACACTAATTAATTAAAAATAATTAGTTAATTAATTATCAGTGTGAACACAAATTTAATGTAACAGGTAAAACATATGACACCTAGGACAATTGCTAGCTGAATTATATATTATAAGGATAACAAATTGTTTTCAATTATAATAGATTAGATTTCAATAGTTTTTTAATGATATTAAATAGATATAATGATTTTAAAATTATAAAATAGAAATTTGATAATAATAAGTTGATATTAAAAAAAATTATAGATTAACAAAAAGTACGGAAAAATAAAAATTAAGATGAAATAGATATCATGATACAAAGTTCTAAAAATAAAAAAAATAAGTTCAAAAGGTGGCATGATTTTTTATCGCTTCAAAGGACATCATCATTGGATGTATAATCCGAGGAATCATCGTTCGACTCCTTAATTAATTCGGAGACCCCATCAAGAATTGTAAAGTATGACGGATTACGGATTAATTTTTCCTTGTGCAGCCATAATAATGTAGAATCTAAATTTCGCATATTTACAATGCAAAGACATAATCTTCCTAAAAGATTGTCTCCGACCTTAAACATAAACTCGTTTTCATTAAGAGATGATACAACCGCAGGAGTTATTTTGTTTGTACTTTCAGTCGAGGATGTTCCAATATGATCTTCGGCATTATCCTTTTATACACAAAGATACATTGCATTATTAATTAATTTATTAATATAATAAAAAATACAGTTATAAAATGAAAGAAAAATAAAATTACATAAAAAAATTGATATATATATATATAGGAGAGAATTAAATACCAAGAGGATTGAAAGAACCAATCGATCAGCTGATTTCTGATTTAGAAATAATGCAACTTCATTCATCAATACAAAATTCGCGAAGTGATTTGTCATGAACTTGTAGATAAATTTTAAACTTGTGACGAACGTTGACAAAAATAGCACACAAAATTGCAATAATTGACATAATGTGAATGATTGCATGTGGGGCAAATGATATAATACCAACATCGCTCGGACAGTTTTTCATGAATTTTAAAAGTTGTGCAAATTTTAATAACCTGGATTAAATATAATAACAATTATAAATCACTTCTTTATTACACATATATAATAAAAAAATGTATTTAGGTCTATAAACATTAAATTCAATAACATACTTTAGTAAAACTGAACGAAAGTCAATTATAAATTACTTCTTTATTACACATATATAATAAAAAAATGTATTTAGGTCTATAAACATTAAATTCAATAACATACTTTAGTAAAACTCAACGAAAGTCTTTTTACATCAGACCAAGATATTGATTGAAAGAAAGTCTTTTTACATCAAACCAAGATATTGATTGAAAATGATTAGTAAAAAGTTGAAATAAAATAAAATTAGAGGGATCAGAAAGAATAAAGAATCACAAATTTATTTAGTACTATAAATATAAATAAATAGTAGTATAATAGAATAAACGTAATTAAAGTAGATAAATAAGGAATAAACGTGATATTCTGAATATTACTTATTTAAATAAATCAAAATATATTAATTTAGTTTAAAGCAAGAGATAAATAAGGAATAAAGCCGAAGATATTTTAATGCTCTAATATAAATAGAAGATAATATTATTTCTAATTGTAAATTAATAAAAAATTGAATTATTATTATTTAGTTGCTTAAAATAAGGAATATATTTACCATACTCATAATTAATAATATTATTAATATATAATTTTAGTTTACTTTTGAATTTATTTAGTTGCTTAAAATCAGGAATAGATTTACATACTCATAATTAATAATATTATTGATATATAATTTTAGTTGACCATTAAATTTATTAAACCTTAAAACCTAGAAATAGATTTACCATTCTCATAATTAATAATATAAATATATATAATTTATAACCAGATAATAAAAAATTTATTTGATTTCTCTAATTAAAAATAAATTTTATTTTATAAATTTATTAAAATACATAAATTAATTAAATCACAATTATTATTATTATTTATATATAAAAAAAGATCAAACTAAAATACATAAATTAATTATGTTTTAGTGATATTTATAAGTAATACTATAAAAATGTTGTTGCGTAAGTTACAAAATAAACAAAATTAGAATAAAATTAAATAGAATTATTGTAAATTGCGTAAATTTCACTAATTACATTAAATAGATAAAATAAATCATAAATAAAATGAAAACAAACTACTTTAAAATTACAGTAAATTGAGTAAATTACATCATAAATAAAATTAACACAAACTACTTTAATTTTATCAGGAAACATAAACAAAAGCTTGGAATCCATTTAAAATTTGTGCAATCAAATGTTTTGATCTTTTCTCATGACTTAGGTGGCACATTATTTTACTTATAATGAAACCTACAAAATAAATAGTTATAAATAAAACTACAAAATAAACAAAAAATCCATTTAAAATTTGTGCAATCAAATGTTTTGATCTTTTTTCATGACTTAGGTGGCACATTATTTTAAAACCTACAAAATAAATAGTTATAAATAAAACTACAAAATAAACAAAAAAGGAGTAATAAATTCAAAAGGTCTGGAAAAAATGACTTACTTGCAAAAGTTATTAAAATTAAATTAGTAAAAGAATACTTAGCTGGAAAAAATAAAAAAAACAACAAAAAAAAAACAACAAAACATATATAGAGCTCTAAAAAAAAAAAATGTAAGCATAAACAAATAAAAAAAATAGCTGAAATGAAAAGGCTACAAAAAAACAAAAAAAAAAACAACAGCTCAAAAATAAATAAATTTGAGCATGAATAAATAAAAAAAATAACTGAAATGAAAATTGAATAAATAAATAGAAGTGAGAGTTAGTGCAAAAATACAAAAAAACAAAAAAAACAACAAAACTTACATAAAGTTCTGCAAAAAAATAAATAAATGTAAGCATGATCAAATAAAAAAATAGCTGAAATGAAAAGACTACAAAAAATACAAAAAAAACAAAAAAAAAAGAACAAAACTTACATAGAGCTCTGCACAAAAATAAATAAATGTGAGCATTAATAAATAAAAAAAATAGCTGAAATGAAAATTAAATAAATAAATGTGAGGATGAACAAATAAAAAAAATAGCTTAAATTAAAAGTGATTGTTAGTGCAAAAATAAAAAAAAAATAAAAAAACAACAAAACTTACATAGAGTTCTGCACAAAAATAAATAAATGTGAGCATGAACAAATAAAAAAAATAGCTGAAATGTAAAGGCTACAAAAAATACAAAAAAACAAAAAAAAAAACAAAACTTAATAAAGCTCTGCACAAAAATAAATAAATGTGAGTATGAATAAAAAAAAGCTGAAATGAAAAGTGAATAAATAAATGTGAGCAATAAAAAATAAAAAAATAGCTAAATGAAAAGTGAAAGGTATGGAGTGAGTGAAGATCACGTCTTTATATAGACACGGATTTGAAGTAGGGTTTGATAATATTTATTATTTTTAAATATAACTAATTTGAATTTCCTTAAGTTTCGTTATTATTGTTTGTATAATAAAAATTAATTAATTTATCCATTAAATATATCAATAACAAATGGAGATTCTCTCTTATCATAACTAATTAAAGGAGATAAATAAGGAATAAATGTTATATTTTGAATATTTCAAAGTAATATTTACGAAGATTATATTAAAGAGATTATAAATGTAAATAATATTATATAAAAAAATAAATAATTATAATAATTAATTAAAAATAATTACGCTAATTAATTACACTAAAAATAATATTTATTATATTAAGAAGATTACAAATGTAAATTATATTATATAAAGAAAGAAAGAAATAATTACACTAATCAATTAAAAATAATTGCATTAATTAATTAAAAATAATTACGCTAATTAATTACACTAAAAATAATATTATTAATGTAAATTATATTATATAATTAAAAAAATAAATAATTACGCTAATTAATTAAAAATAATTGAGCTAATTAATTAAAAATAATAATTATCTAATTAATTACTTAAAAATAATTGAACTAATTAATTAAAAATAATAATTATCTAATTAATTACGCTAAATTAATTAAGCAATTATTTGTAATTAATTATTATTTTACCTAATTAATTAAGTTAAAAATAATAATTAATTTCAAATAATTGCCTAATTAATTAAAAATAATTACACTAATTAATTATGTTAAAAATAATATTGAATTATATTAAGGAAAATATAAATAAAAATTATATTATATAAAGAAATAAATAATTAAGCTAATTAATCAAAAATAATTGTTTCAATTAATTACGCTAAAATTTTTAATTAATTACGCTAAAAATAATAATTAATAATGACCAGTGTGAACACAAATTTAATCTAACGGTGCTTGTTTAATAATAGGTGTGAACACAAAAAAATCAAACGGTGAAAATATACGACACCTCGGACAATTGCTAGCTGAATTATATATTATAAGGATTCAGACAGTTTCCGTGCAAAAGAATAAGTTCTTAATTAATCTGAACTCAACTGAAGTAAAGTTATTTTGGACTTATTCTCAATTTACTATTAAGTCGCATAAATTAAATTTAGTTCATTTATGATCCATTAAGTTCAGTTTATTCATTTAATTTTTGATTTTTTTTTATTTTATTATTTTTCTTATTATCATTTTAATATTTTAAAATTATATTATATTAAACTTAATTTTAGTTTAGTTAGTTCAGATTTATTAAGTTCATTTCAGTTCAGTTTAATTCAATTCAGTCAATTGCAGTCCAAAAAAACCAAGTCCACAACGTTGATAATAATTTAAAACATATTCTTTTAGACTAAATTACAATTCGCTTTATTTCAGACGCATTAAGGTCAGTTTATTTAATTTCAGTCATCTTGATTCTTAAATAACATGTTTTTAATTAATAAAAAAAATATATATTTAGAGCGCATTTTCATTAAGAATTAAATAAAGTTCCAAACAAAAAAAAATATTATTTATCATTTTTTTATGGAATAGTACATAAACTTCTAAATGTAGAATTTAAATAAAATATAAACTAAATTATTATTTAACAATTTATTTTTTAAACTATTCAACTTTATTCACTATTCATAATTTACACAAGTTATATGATTAAAAAGATGAATGATTAACTATTCAACTATTCACAATTCATAATTTAAACGGGTTATATGATTCAAAAGATTAATCAAACTCAATTTAATAGATCTCAACTAAAGTGAACTAAACTTCATAGGTCAGAATCGAAATGATATGATATGAACTTAATAGGTCTTTAATGAACTGAACTGAATTGAATTGAATCGAACTGAACTAAAATTAAGTTCAATCTAATTTAATTTAATTTTAAAATATTTAAATAATAATAAATAAAAACAAAATTAAATAGAACTGAACTTAATGTAGAGTTATTCTCATTTCAGTTCAATTTACATGTTCTTAATTGATCTCAACTGCACTGAAGTAAAGTTATTTTAGACTTATTCTCAGTTTACTTCAGACTCATTTAGTTCAGTTCAGTTTATATAAATTAAATTAATTCATTTCAGATCCATTAAGTTCAGTTTATTCATTTAATTTTTAATTTTGTATTATTTTATTATTTTTCTTATTATCATTTTAATATTTTAAAATTAATTTATATTAAACTTAATTTCTGTTTTGTTAGTTCAAATTTATTAAGTTTATTTCAGTTCAGTTTAATTCAGTCAATTTCAGTCCAAAAGAGCATGTCATAATGTTGATAATAATTTAGAACATGTTCTTTTAGACTTATTTTCAATTCTCTTTATTCCAGACGCATTAAGCCCAGATTATTTCAGTTCGGCAATTTTGAGTCTTAAAGAACATGTCTTTAATAGTCTTTAATAAGTAATAAAAAAATTACTACCCCTGTCCCATTTTTATAGTCACACTTTCTTTTTTATTTGTGAAGGAAGTGTGACTATTGCCTTAGTATAATTCAGTTCATCCAATTTCAGCCCAAAAGAGCAGGTCCTTAATGTTGAAAATGATTATTCTCTGTTCGCTTTATTTAAGATGCATTAAGTTTATTCCAGCTCAGCCATTTTGAGTCATTTAAAACTAAAATTAAATTCAATATAGCTTTTAAACTTATTCTCATTTGAATTGAGTTTATATTAGTTTAGTTCAGTTTTAACCTCTAAAGTTTAATTCAGTTCATAACTATTACATCAATTCGTTCAATTAAGTTAAACCTATTAAATTCAGTTGAGTTTAGTTCAAACAATCCAAAAGAACAAGTCTTCAATGGATCTAAATTAAACCGAACTAAAATAAAGTTATTTTGTAGTTATTTTTAGTTCGCTTAAGTTTACTTCAGTTCAGACTCATTAAATTAAGTTTCAGATAAATTAAGTTAAGTTTAGTTTAGTTCAGATAAATTAAGTTAACTTCAGTTCAGTTTAGATCCATGAAGTTCAGTTTATTATTTAATTTTTAATTTTTGTATTATTTCATTATTTTTATTATTATCATTTCAATATTTTAAAATTAATTTAAATTGAACATCATTTAAGTTTAGTTCAGTTCAGACTTATTAAGTTCAGTTCAGTTCAGTTTCAGTTCAAAAGAGCAATTTTGTAATGTTGATAATAGTTTAAAACCTTTCTTTAGACTTATTCTCGGTTCGCTTTATTTCAGACTCATTAAAAGGGTGTTTGGCAGAGCTTATAAGTTCTTTAAAACAGCTTATAAGTTGTTTAAGAGCTTATAACCTCTTCATATTTGTTTGGTAAACTTTTAAAAAAAGATCTTAAAAATCTTAAAAATAAGCTGTTTAACAGCTTATAAGCTGTTTAAAAAAAAGTAAGGGGGGAGGTACTTTTTTTTCAACAGCTTATAAGCTCTTGTAACTTAAACAATAAAAGACCAAAATACTCTTAAAATTATTATCTTTTATATACATACAAAAATTCTAAATTTATTATTTAGTTAATATAAATATTTTTAATTATTTTTTTCATATATAACAATTTATTTTTGGTAATTTTATTTATATAAGATCTTAAATTGCCAAACAAATTAACATCTTATAAGTTTATATATCTATTTTATCCAAACGGTTTAACAACTTATTTATTAAATAAGACATAACAGCTTATCAGCTCTTAAAACAACTTATAAGACGTAACATCTTATAAGCTTTTTTAAATAAGCTCACCCAAACGGGCTCTAAGTTAAGTTCAATTCAGTTCAATTCAACCTTATTAAGATTTAGTTAAGTTCAACTATTTTGAGTCTTAAAGAACATGTTTTTAATAAATAATAAATGTTTTATATATTGAGACCGTATTTTCATTGAGAATGAGACATAGTTTCAAACACAAAAATATAATTATTTATAAATTTAATTTTCTTAAAATAGCTCATAAACTTCTAAAATTTGAATATAAAAAAATTGAATAGAGCAATAGTTGAAATACAAACAAAATAATTATTTAACAATTTAATTTTTTAACTACTCAACTATTCACCATTTATAATTTACACGGTCTATATGATTCAAAAGATAAATAAAAACAAACATTTTCAATTTTTTTTGTGTGTGTATAATTCTAAAAAACATTGATTGAGTAAAAAGATAATTGTAATATAAACAAAAGAATTATTTTAAGGCTTTAAATTTATAAAGTTCAATTAAATTTAGATTTATTAATTTCAATTTAGTTCAAACATATTAAGTTAAAGTTCAATTAAGTTTAGATTTATTAATTTCAATTCAGTTCAGTTCAAACATATTAAGTTTAATTCTATTCAGTTCAGATATATTTAGTAGAGTCCAGTTCAGTTTAGACTCATTCAATTCAGTTTCATTTCATTTAGTAATAATTAAGCTTACATCAATTAAGTCATTTAATTTAATATTATTATATTATTATTACTACAATATTTCAAAATAAAACTAAATTGAACTTAATTTAAGTTCAAATTCAATTCAAACATATTAAATTCACTTCAGTTTAGTTCAGACAAAATCAGTCCAAAAGTACAGGTTCTTAATGGATCAACACTAAACTAAACTTAAGTAGTTGTTTTTGAGTTTTAATCCGTTCGCTTCATTTTAGTTCAGTTTAAAATCATTAAGTTCAGTTCAGATAAATTAAGTTAATTCAGTTCAATTCAGTTCAGATCTTCAATTTATCATTTAATTTTTATTTTTTGTATTATTTCATTATTTTTATTATTATTATTTCAATATTTTAAAATTAAATTAAATTGAACCTAATTTCAGTTTAGTTCATTTCAGACTTATTAAGTTCAATTCAGTTCACTTTAATTCAATTAAGTCAGTTTCAGTCCAAAAGAAATGTTGATGATGATTTAGAACCTGTTCTTTAAGACTTATTCTCAATTGACTTTATTTCAGAAGTTTAGTAATTCAGACCTATTAAGTTTAATTCAGTTCAGTACAACCGTTTTGAGCCTTAAAGAACATGTCTTTAAAAAGTAATAAATATTTTATTTAAGAAGTTAAGTAATTCAGACCTATTAAGTTTAATTCAGTTCAGTACAACCGTTTTGAGCCTTAAATATTTTATTTATACAGACGTATATTCATAGAGAATGAGGTATAGTTATAAACACAAAAAATGGATTATTTTATCAATTTAATTTTCTTAGAATAGTTTATAAACTTCTAAATCTTTAATTAAAAAAAAAACAATTGAGTAGGGAGATATTTTAAATACAAATAAAATAATTATTTAACAATTTAATTATTTAACTACTCAACTATTTACCATTCTTAATTTACACGGTTTATATGATTTAAAAGATAAATGAAAACATTAGAAAATATTATTGAAAAATATTTTCAATTTTTTTTCTATAATTCTAAAAAAATTTGATCGAATAAAAGATTATTGAAATATAAACAAAATAGTTATTTTAACAGTTTAAGTTTATTAAGTTCAATTAAGTTTAGATTCTATTAATTTCAATTAAGTTGAGTTTAAACATATCAAGTTCAATTAAGTTCATATTTACTGATCAGTTAAGTGATTTAGAACAAAAATTAAATTCAATATATTACTTTTATACTTATTCTCATTTAAGTTCAGATTAGACTTATACAATTCAATTTTGACCTATTAAGTTAAGTTCAGTTAATAATTATTAAGTTTACATCAATTCAGTTATTTAATTTAATATTATTATTTTATTATTATCATTTTAATATTTTTAAATGAAACTAAATTGAACTTAATTTCAGTTCAATACAATTCAAACCTATTAAATTCAGTCCAGTCCAGTTTAGTTCAGGTTTCAGTCCAAAAGAAAAGGTCCTTAATGGATCAAAACTAAACTCAACTGGAGTAAGGTCCTTAATGGATCAAAACTAAACTCAACAGAAGTAAAGCTATTTTGGAGAATCATTAAGTTCAGTTAAGTTCAGATAAATTAAGTATTAAGTTCAGTTCAGACCCATTAAGTTCAGTTTATTTATTTAATTTTTAATTTTTGTATTATTTCATTATTTTTATTATTATAATTTCAATATTTTAAAATTAAATTAAATTAAACTTAATTTTCGTTTAGTTCAGTTCAAACTTATTAAGTTTAATTCAATTCAGTCAGTTTCAGTCCAAAACGTAAGGTTGATAATGATTTAGAACATGTTCTTTTAGACTTAGTCACAGTTCGCTTTATATCAGACTTATTAAGTTAAGTTCAGTTCAATTCAAACTTATGTACTTTAGTTCTATTCAGTTCAGCCATTTTGAGTATTAAAGAACATGTCTTTAATAAGTAATAAATATTTCATATATGTATATTCATTGAGATTGAAATATAGTTTCAAACACAAAAAATTAATTATTTTTCAATTTAATTTTCTTACAATAGTTTATAAACTTCTAAAACTTGAATTTGAAAAAAGAATTGACTACAAAAATAGTTTAAATACATACAAAATAATTATTTAACAATTTAATTTTTTAATTACTCAACTATTCACCATTCATAATTTACACGAGTTATATAATTTAAAAGATAAATGAAAACATTAGATAATATTATTGAAAAATATTTTCAAGTGTTTTTGTGTTTATAATTCTAAAGAAAATTGATTTAGTAAGAAGATTGTTGAAATAAAAATAAAAGAATTATTTTAACAATTTAAATTTATTAATTTCAATTTAGATTTATTCATTTTAGTTTAGTTCAGTTCAACCATATTAAGTTCAATTCAGTTTAATTCAAATCTATTAAGTGCAGTTAAGTCATTTAGGACTAAAATTAAATTCAATATAGGTATTTAGACTTATTCTTATTCTGTCAGTTTAATTTTGACCTATTAAGTTCAGTTCAATTAATAATTATTAAGTTACATCAATTCAGTCATTTAATTTAACATTAGTATTTGATTATTATTTTAATATTTTAAAATAAAATTAAATTGAACTTAATTTTTTAGTTTAATTAAATTGAAACATATTAAATTCAATTCAGTTTAGTTTAGACGATTTCGGTCCAAAAGAATAGTTCAGTTCAGATAAATTAAGTTAAGTTCAGATATACATTAAGTCTAGATTATTCATTTAATTTTTAATTATGTATTATTTAATTATTTTTATTAATATCATTTCAATATTTTAAAATTAAATTAAATTAAATTTAATTTTGATTTAGTTTAGTTCAAACTTATTAAGTTCAATTCAGTTCAATTCATTCAGTTTCAGTCCAAAAGAGCATGTCCATAATGTTGAAAATGATTTAAAACATGTTCTTTTAGACTTATTCACAGTTTGCTTTATTTCACACTCTTTAAGTTAAGTTCAGTTCAATTCAGACCTATGTAGTTTAGTTCTGTTCAACTCAGCCATTTTGAGTATTAAAGAACATGTCTTTAATAAGTAATAAATATTTTATATATTGAGACGGTATATTTATTGAGAATGAAATATATTTTCAAACACAAAAAATTAATTATTTATCAATTTAATTTTCTTGGAATAGTTTATAAACATCTAAAACTTGATTTTAAAAATAAATGACTAAAGAGATAATTGAAAAAAAAATTATTTAACAATTTAAATTTTTAACTACTCAACTATTCACCATTCATAACTTACACGAGTTATATGATTTAAAAGACACGTGAAAACATTAGAAAATATTATTGAAAAACAACTTCAAGTTTTTTTGTCTATAATTCTAACTAAATTGATTTGAATAAGAAAATTATTGAAATATAAACAATTATTTTAACAATTTAAATTTATTAAATTCACTTCAGTTCAGATTTATTAATTTCACTTCAGTTCACACATATTAAATTCAATTCAATTCATTTACCTATTAAATGCAGTTTAGTTCATTCATTTATATCTAAAATTAAATTCAATATACGTATTTTAGACTTATTCTCATTTCACTTCAGTTTAGATTTATTCAATTCAGTTTTTACCTATTAAGTTCAATTCAGTTAATAATTATTAAGTTTACATCAATTCAGTCATTTAATTTAATATTAGTATATTATTATTACAATATTTTACAATAAAATTAAATTGAACTTAATTTCATTTTAATTCAGTTGAAACCTATTAAATTCAGTTTAGTTCAAACAGTTTCAGTCCAAAAGAACAGGCCCGAATGGATCTGAACTAAACTCAACTGAAGTAAAGTTGTTTTGTAGTTATTCTCTGTTCGCTTCAGTATAATGGATCTGAACTAAACTCAACTGAAGTAAAATTGTTTTGTAGTTATTCTCTGTTCGCTTCAGTATACTTCAGTTCAGACTCATTAAGCGCTTTAGGTATTCTCAGTTCGCTTCATTTTACTTCAGTTCAGACTTAATAAGTTTAGTGCAGATAAATTAAAGTCAATTTAGTTAAGATCAAACATTTTTAGTCTAAAAGAACAGACCTTAATGGATCTGACCTTAATGGATCTGAACTAAACTGAACTGAAGTAAAGTTGTTTTGTAGTTATTCTCAGTTCACTTCAGTTTAGTTATTCTCAATTCAATTCAGTTTAAGCGCTTCATTTATTCTCAGTTTGCTTCATTTTACATTAGTTCAGAGACTTATTAAGTTCAGTTCATATAAATTAAGATCCATTAAGTTTGTTTATTTATTAAATTTTTTATTTTGAAATATTTAATTATTTTTATTATTATAATTTCAATATTTTAAAATTAAATTAAATTGAACTTTAATATCTTTTTTTTTCTAATCACAAAAATTACATTAAATATTTCTTACATTAAAAATTTAATTTAGCATGGGCCGTTTTTATTTGATTTCATATAAATAATTTTTATTATAACATTAAATTAATTCATTTTAACTTTTAATATAGTAGAACGTAATAAATAATTGATAAAATTAGAAGTTAAAATCAAACTAATTAATATATATATATTGTATATCAAATGTTACTTAATATAAAATTTATAATTAATTGTAAAAAATACTTATATTAAATGTTATGTATTTTATTTAATATTAAATAAAAACATTAAATATTACCGTGCATCGCACGGGCAAATTTTACTTAGTTATTATAATTCAAAGGAAAATAGAAAGAGCAAACATGATTCAATAGTTATAGACACAATTTTATTATATTTTAAATACAGTACAAAGAATTTGGGACGGAGAGTATATAAATGCAGACAAGTCACAACATTACATGTGTATATACATTTACTTTTAATAATTAATATAGTTACTACATGTAGTTTCTTCGAAATATAGCCATCTACATGACAATTTAAACATAAAATACAGTTTTTTTTATCGGTCTTCGAAAAAATTATAATATCAATGGCTATATTTAGTGTTCCCCACACACTCACTCCGTTTTCATCAAATTAATCAGAATTTGAGAAAAGAAAAAAGATAATAATAAAAAAAAGATATGAGTAAGAAAATCGGAGCTCGCCCTCACTACTTTCTGCTCCTCGTTTTCTTCACAGTCTTAGATCCATTTTTGGTATCATCTTCTGCAAAAGAAACCGTTATCGGGTACGGTTACAACCTCCGATCAGTGACCGTTGACTCATCGGGAGAATCGTTGACAGCTCAGCTGCAGCTCATCAATACCTCCTCTGTTTTCGGACCTGACATTCAGCTGCTCTCCCTCACCGCCAGGTAACTCTTACCATTTACCGATTCCTTATCTCTCTCTGTGGGGCTGAATGAATGCTGTTGGATAATAATTCTATGAAATACGTATCTCCGTGAATTTCTTTTAAAATATATAATTACAGAAATAGCCCTTATGTTTTGCCAAATTACAAAATACGACTTTGGATAAATTACAAAACAAGACTTCAAGTTGCGTCCACCTCACATTTTCCGCATGTCTTGTTCACACTTTTAACAAAATTGATGTGTTTAATTACGTGAATAAAGTGAAAGATAAAATTTGTGGTAATTTAATTTTAGGATAAAAGGTAATGACATAAAATGGGGACAAAATGTATCATCGAAGTACAATTAAACATCAAAAACAAAATTATACAATGTGTTGTGAAACTATAAACAAATATAGCTATTTTTTATAATAAAATTTATATTGTTTTTAACATTTAATAGATATAGATAAATTGTATAAAAATCAATAATTCTTCAATTACTTTATTTTAATTTTTAACCCTTTGATTAAGTCGTTCACTATTGTAAGTCAAAATGGCACTTGAAAATATGAGTACTACTTTTTGTATTAAATTATTGTAATCGAAAATTTTGATGGTTACCTACAAAATGTTGAAATTCTAACACTAGTCATTCCAGAAATGAAAATAAAATAAAAAAATTATCATGTTATTCTATTTTTGAATGAATGGTCACACTTGTATAAATAAAATTAAAAAAAAATTAAACTTGTAGAATGCGATTATTGATTTAGTACGACCCAAAATAAAGAGTGTGAAGATTAATTCGGGATAAAAATAAAAAATTTTGGTTTATTTTTGCTAGTTGTACTTGTTATTAAATTTAAAAAATTAAGTTAGCATTAAAATATTACTTTTAATTTTATATTTTCAATACAAATAAAATGGTAATAAAAGTATATTTAATTTATTAAATATTTTAAAACATAAAAGTAGAATTATACTCTTCGTTTCTAGAAAAAAATTTGAATTTTAATTATTTCAATATAAAAAAAGAATGAAATTTAATTTTTAAGTTAAAAATGTAAATTAATTGAGAAAAAAATAAAAATAAAAAACTACATTAAAAAGTATATTTAAAATTATAATTCTAAGAATAATTATAAGAATTATTTTTCGTCAATTTAAGAATAAATATAATTAAATTTTTAGTTAATTCTAATCCATGGACTGATAAAAGCTTACAGAAATACTAACGGCGCAATGGCAAAATGTAACGGCGTTTAATTGGTTCACTCTGGCTCTGCTTCTGCACTTGCAGCTTGGAAACGAAAGACCGTTTGAGAATCAGAATCACAGACGCCGACAACCCCCGTTGGGAAATCCCTGATCACATTCTCCCCGGACGCCACCGCTCCCTCCTGGAGGACCACCGCCTCCGCCGCCGCGCTTCCCAGACGCAGATCTCGAGCCCGAGCTCAGATCTCATCTTCACCCTCACAAACACCACCCCTTTCGGATTCACCGTCACCCGCCGCTCCTCCTCCCATGAAACCCTATTCGACGCCAGCCCCGCCAGCGGCGACCCCTCCACGTACCTCATCTTCAAGGATCAGTACCTCCAGCTGTCATCCTCGCTGCCGCCACAAACCTCCAACCTCTACGGCGTCGGAGAGCACACGAAGGGGACTTTCCGGATGCAGCCTAATCAGACGCTCACTCTGTGGAATGCCGACATCGCCAGCGCGAACATGGATCTTAATCTGTACGGATCGCACCCTTTCTATATGGATGTTAGGTCTCCAAAGGGGCTAACTCACGGAGTCCTGCTGCTCAATAGCAATGGGATGGATGCTGTGTACACCGGAGATAGGATTACCTACAAGGTGATCGGTGGAATGCTCGACTTGTATTTCTTCGCTGGCCCGACTCCGGAGTCGGTTATGGATCAGTATACGGAACTCGTCGGAAGACCTGCCCCTATGCCTTACTGGTCTTTCGGTAAGTAGTATGTGTACTATTGGAATTTAGAGTTTTGTTGCATATAGTGGTAAGTGGTGTATGCGAGTCTAGTCGAGTTGAGTCTTATAGTGATGATCAAGCTTGTTTGAATATAATTTAGCTTTTACAAACGTGTTTGAGCTTGTTTCATTAATAATCGAATCAAGCCCTTGTGAGTTTTAACTGAGTTCTTGTATACGAGTTGAGCTGAAGAAGTTTGATGTTTTTACATGCATTTATTTTGGCTAACTGAATCAAGATTAGACAATCTTCACATCTTATTGAATGCAAAACATGTTTTCACGTTTAGTTCGTAGTTGTAAACGAACCGAGCTCAAGTGAGCTTTAAGTGATCGATTCAGACTCTGGAATTCTCCGTGTATTAATTGAACATGCTAGATTAACTTGATTTTCAGGAATTGGTTACTGTCAGTAAGGACAAGAAATATTGATCATGTTTCTGAGTTAGATTTTTGGCTATACTAGAGATAGAGTTTTCCATCATGATTCTTTATATAGTTATATCATTTATGGTTTGTTTCAGAGTAATGAATCTAGATCTTTTTTTTTTATTTGTAGGATTTCACCAGTGCCGTTACGGTTACAAAGATGTTTACGACCTTCAGAATGTGGTTTCTGGTTATGATAAAGCCAGAATTCCTTTAGAAGTTATGTGGACAGATATTGATTACATGGATGGTTTCAAAGATTTCACTCTTGACCCCATTAATTTCCCAGTGGATAAGATGAAGATGTTTGTTGATTCCCTACACAAGAATGGTCAGAAATACGTGGTTATCGTAGATCCTGGTAAGCTCAGTCGTATTTTTTTCATAAATAAAACTTCTCTAACTTATAAGGGTTTTTGCACAAACTGCAGGCATCGGTGTGAATGAAACATATCCTACCTACACGAGAGGAATGGAAGCCAAAGTCTTCATAAATCGCGATGGTGTTCCTTATCTTGGTCAAGTCTGGCCCGGGTCCACTTACTTCCCCGACTTTCTAAACCCAGCCAGTGAACCCTATTGGACCAATGAGATCAAACTATTTCACGAGATTCTCCCTATCGATGGCATCTGGATCGACATGAACGAACTATCCAATTTCATATCATCACCACCCAATCCATCTTCAACCATTGATGACCCTCCTTACAAGATCAACAACTCGGGCGTTCAACGTGGGATCAACGAGAAAACAGTAGCGGCAACGTCACTACATTTTAGTAATGTCACAGAATATAATGTTCACAATCTTTATGGGTTCTTGGAATCCAGAGCCACTAATGCTGCTTTAGCTAATGTGACCGGTAAAAGGCCGTTCGTACTGAGTAGGTCTACGTTTGTGGGTTCCGGAAAGTACACGGCGCATTGGACTGGAGACAATGCTGCCACCTGGAATGACTTGGCATACACAATTCCAAGCATCCTGAGTTTTGGAATATTTGGCATTCCCATGGTTGGAGCGGATATTTGCGGTTTCTCGGGAAACACAACTGAAGAACTTTGCAGGCGATGGATTCAGGTATGTAAATATTTATTTATTTTCCCCCGAAAAATGAGTTTTGAAGTACGATTTCATCACGTCTCTTTCGTTCCATTTACATGATGCTGATATAAAAAATTCGTGCAGTTAGGGGCATTTTATCCATTTGCTAGAGACCACAGCGATAAAAGCACCATCCGTCAAGAGCTTTACATCTGGGACTCGGTAGCATTATCAGCTAGGAAAGTGTTGGGACTTCGTTACAAGCTCTTACCATACTTGTACACGTTGATGTACGAATCACACTCCAAAGGCACACCCATTGCGCGCCCGGTTTTCTTCTCATTTCCAGAAGATACAAATACTTACGGAATCAACTCACAGTTTTTGCTCGGCAAAGGAGTCATGGTGTCGCCTGTACTCGAATCCGGCTCGGTTTCTGTCAACGCATATTTCCCGGCAGGAAACTGGTTTGACCTTTTCAACCTTTCACGCTCTCTGAGCTTAAAACAAGGGGATTACATTAAACTCGATGCACCCCCCGATCATATCAACGTGCATGTCGGCGAAGGGAATATATTAGCCATGCAGGGAGAAGCAATGACGACGGAAGCAGCTAGAAAAACACCTTTTGAATTGTTGGTTGTGGTTAGCAGTAATGGGAATAGCTCGGGAGATCTCTTTCTGGACAACGGTGACGATTTAGAGGCCGGGGGCGAGGGAGGCAACTGGACTTTCGTTAGATTTAAGAGCCGTTTGGCGGGAAATAATAAACTGATTCTCGAGTCTGAGGTTTCGAAGGGAGAATTTGCTTTGAGTCAGAAGTGGATAATTAGTAAGGTCACGGTTCTTGGGCTGAGGACTGGTTTGAAAAAGATTGAAAGATGCGAACTGGTGAGTGGGATTGGGACGAGCCATCGGAGAAGTCTGACCGTGGAAGAGAAAGGCGGAGACGGTGGGTTTGTTGTGCTGGAGGTGTCGAAGCTGTCGATGCCTATAGGAGAAGAGTTCAGCTTGGAGGTGACCCTCTAATGAAGAAAGTGTATCAGATATGAAATGTACTGTATCAATATTTTGATCAGAATAAAATAAAATAAATAGTCATGTTTTGACATGAAATAATGTGATTTTTTTGTTCTTTTCAAAACCACGTGCAAAAACACCCTAAATCTACTTAAATGAAATTTAAATCGTTTTAATAATAGAAGTACACTACGTAGAAATAGATATAGTATATATTAAAATAGTTAATATTAATATTTTCGATATTAATCTTTTAATTGGTTGAATAAAAAGGTCCTCCACCGTCGGAAGAAAAGTCCACACGCTTTTTACAGTATTTTCCTATCGAGAGAGGAAACAAAATTCAAATCTAAATCGGGACTCCGATTCCATATAAAGTTCATGTTTTTTTTTAATTATTTTATTTATTATCTGCATTATTTTTAGGTATCTCTATATTGAAATTATTCATCGCCGATTCCACCAGGCGCTGCCTCCAATTTCCACTGCAAATTCATCAGCTTTTTCGCGGGTATGAATCTCGCCCTCTTGCTAATTTGATCTCGTGTTCGTCATAATCCTTTTTTTTTAATTTGATATTCAATTGTTTCATGTTTTGAATCCGTAAATTAAATTTGGTGCAATTACTAGATCCTTTTTTTTTTTCCTTAAAATTCCCGTGTTTCGATTTTGCTTGTTGTTATGATCTATGAACAATCGGGCTCTGTTGTAAGATTGTTTTCGTTCCTTAGTGTTTTTTTTTTTTGGATTTTATTTGTTATAATCTTCTAGACAATGAAATATCGTTATTGTTTCTCTTTCAATCAGAGATGCAGAACCAGCTTGTTTGCAGCGGGTGCAGGACAGTCCTTCTTTATCCGAGTGGATCGCCTAATGTTCGCTGCACTATTTGTAATGTTGTGACTGCTGTGCCACCACCTGGTATTTCACGCTTAAAGCTCGGCTTACTAATTACAATCCGGTCATGGATCGATTCGATCGACTAAAGTCGTGTTTTCTATGTTTTTAGGGATGGAGATGGATCGAATGGTTTGTAGTGGTTGCCGCAGGCAGCTTATGTATGAACATGGAGCTTCTAGAGTGAGATGCTCATGCTGCCAAACCGTGAGCGTCATGCGAGGTATAAAACACTCATAATCATATACTACTATAATGGGATAATACGTTGCTTAGTCCTTTTGTCATATTAATCTCTCGATCCGTTTCTACATTTATTATTTAGTAATTCTAGTTATTCTACTTTTTTCCCATTATATTGGTTGGCCCTTTTACCTGATTAATTGTGATTTGTGAATGGTGGATGTGCAGTAGCAGCACCGCCACCACCAGCTGCACCGAACAATTTTGCTCATGTCAACTGCGGTAACTGCCGGACCTTGCTGATGTATCCAGCTGGAGCCCCGTCGGTTAGGTGTTCACTTTGCCAATCGATCACAAATGTTAATGTTAGTGCTGTAATGTTTTGCTTAGTTATAATCAACTAGTTAATACAATGATCTGCACAGTGTTGGGTCCTCATTGATTCAATGCCTAGAAATTATAATTCTATATTTCATATTCTGTTTTCACATATGCAGCGTCGTGAGACTCGTGACACAAGGGTCAATGTTCCTGTAAATGTGCCTGGTTCTACATCCGCACCAACACCGGTTAGTTTTTTTTTTGTCATAATAATAATAAGAAGAAAATAATAATAATTCCCCATTTGTGAACTTTTCGGTTTGCTTCAGGTGAAGGCACACTCTCAGAGTCAAACGATTATCGTGCAGAATCCGATGAGTGTTGATGAAAGTGGAAAATTGGTCAGTAGCATGTTGAATTTCCCATTTGACTTTTTTTTCTGGGTGCTTTTTATGCAATAAAAAAAATAACAGACTGACATGAATTTGTTTTTATTACTTTAGGTGAGAAATCTTGTTGTTGGCGTCACAACATAGGAATCACATGAAATGGGACAAGGCCGTCATCTGTTCTTGAATGGTTGGCTACATATATAAAAGGGTATAGAGATATCGTGTGCATATTTTGGTTATTACAACTGTTTTGAGGTCTGGTTGAAAATTACGACGATAAATTTGATTTTTTTAAATGACCTCGTCGGTCGATTTTGATTTTTTCTTTTAATGTTTTTTCAGTTACTCCACAGAAGTATTGTATTCTGTGGTGTGACTTTGGATTAAGGCTTTGAGGTTTGGTTGTAAGGAAAAGTAACTTATGACTGTGCATATCAATGCTTTAATAACATATCTATGTTGATCTTTTAGTGTTATTTCCAGCTTTTTGGTGATTGTCTTTGAAATGTTATTGAACTCCCATTCATATAAATATCAAACTGGATTTAATGGTTTAGAATTTGAAACGTTCGTATCAATGATTTGTGATGAAGAGGAGATTGCAAATGAAACAGATTACAGTCCTAATCATATTTGTTAATGTGAAGCCTAGTTTTTCAAATCAAGAATCACCTATACATACCTAATAGTACATCTCTTAGAGATTTATTCCTAACAAACTGAATCTAAAATACATAAAAATGAGCAATAAGTTGAACCAACCAAGAGAATATCACACTCAACTTATACTCCTGCAGTATAAATTTCCATTGGTTCTAGCCTTATTTCCCATTCTCGATCGCCACCACATATTATGGCTTCAGAAGGAGGAGAACAAAACCATGAGGCCGTTGGTGGTGACCGAGCCGAGGCAAGGAGTTCAAAGTCAAAGGTCGATTTGGTCATTGTGTTGCTGAGATTGCTCGCGTTTCTATCAACTCTGACGGCTACTCTGGTCATGGCGCTTAACAAGCAAACAGAAACTATAACCGTGGCAACAATTGGAACTGTACCGATAAAAGTTACTCTCACCGCCAAGTTCCAACACACTCCTGCATTCGTGTACGTTTATCCACACACCGTATATATATGCATAGTTAATTGGATTAAATACTTGATCATCGATCGTTGCGATTATGGATGCAGGTTTTTCGTGATAGCCAACGGTGGCGCCAGTCTCCACAACTTACTGGTGTTGGTGTTTAGTTTTGTGGGGCATAAGTGTAATTTTAAGGGGCTTGCTACTTTGGCTATTCCAGTCTTGGACTTGGTATGGGATATAGATCCTCCATATTTTTTAC
Organism: Euphrasia confusa; assembly: GCA_954870475.1. NCBI lineage: Eukaryota > Viridiplantae > Streptophyta > Magnoliopsida > Lamiales > Orobanchaceae > Euphrasia > Euphrasia confusa. Next base: position 28,344,081 of record OX940967.1, read on the forward strand.
AAATTACAAATACTTGAACAAATACTTTTGAAAATCACAAGTAGGTCCTTGACATTTTGAAAATTACAAATAGGTATAATTATGATCACAAGAAACTGAAAAAAGACATTACAAGTTAAAAACAAACTTTTTGACAATTATAAATGGGTCCTTGATGTCTTGAAAAATTACACTGATGCACATGTAGATGAATGTGGCTATTGTGTCCGGTGGCGGAAGTGCGGCAGCCTTCATGGGGCAGCTAGGAAGGGATGGGAATTCACACGCGAGGTGGAACAAAATATGCGACAAGTTTGACAGATATTGCGACCAGGGTGGTGGGGCCATGATTGCTTCGTTCGTTGGATTGGTGATCATGATCCTCGTCTGTTCAGTCTCCTCCATCGTCAGGCTTCGAAATAGTGATAGTAACAACAACAAGCTTCTTCTTGTTGTTCCTTAATTGTTTAAATATCACTTGTTTTAAAGTTTTTTCATCCATGTTACAGTTTGCAATTTTTTTTATTGAATGAAATTTAATTTTTAAAAGGTTATATTTACTTAATAGTCCTCTAACTATTTTTTTTATCGCCTGCAATGTATCTTGACTTTTTTATTGTTTAAAATTTACTTGAAATGCTTATAATTTATAATTAAAATTGAGAGATCATATAAAAGGTAAACATATATTTAAGTTAAAAAATAAAATTGAAAATGAAAACGTAATATATATATATATATATATATATATATATATATATATATATATATATATATATTAGAGGAAGTTTATTAAAAAAATCTATTTATTATCAAAAAACACAAGAGAATATATAATTCGGATTATATACACCTTGCTTAATTACAAACAATTTGTTTATCAATTAAAAAATTAATTAAACTTTTCATTTGAACTAAAGTAATTAATTATATTTTTCATTTTAATTAAAACTAATTTATTGTGTATGGTCTATTTGTCTTTAATAGAATTGAAATTAAATTCAAATAAATAAATTTTAAAAGAATATTAAATTCCGGAAATGATTTTCAAAATGAATAAAATTAAGCTTTTGCTTCAACCCTTGTACTTTTGAACCAAAGTACATATACTACACAACCTCTGACACTTCAGCCCCTAGATTTCGACTCAGGCTATGCTAATTATAACCCCAAAACCGTCCTTTTTTCTTTCAGGTGGGCCCCACCAGTTTTCTTCCTCTAGAAGATCGAAGTCCCTCGTCTAAAAAAGACTTCTGTAATCCTACACACACTGTCGCAATCGCAAACAAACAAATTTGTTTCCTAACCTAGTAATAATAGTATACAGTAATTATTACTATGTTTAATTAGTATTTATAAAATCAATCAAGAAAAAAAAAAACATTACTACTATAAAATCAAGAATCACTCCAACGTGGAATAACTCGTTACATGTCTTTTTGAGGTAAACCACTTTCAGGGTTTTTTTTTTCTACTTTTTTATTTACCATGAAAACCAAATAAAAATCAAGTCTTTCCTTACTTTTTCATCAAGAATTTTCAGAACCACATTATTCAATTGGATTGAAAATTAGGGTTTATTCATCCCTCTTTTTTTTCGGCCACTTGTTTTTAGGTTTTTTTTTCATGAAACTACTCTGTTTATTCAATTGAATTTTCGTATTTTGTTTTCGGAAATTTTCTTTAATAATGGAGTGCCTGTTTGATATACATCATAATTAGGTGTTTATCTGTTGATGGAATATCATTATTTTTTTAGATAATTTATTCATATATATTTATCTGTGTTTATTGATGGGATATGATTTTTTTATAGATATTTTCTCACGATTCTTTAAAATTCATAGGATTAAATCTCAATTTATTAGTGCAGTAGTATTTAATTTCCTATTTTGCATGCCCCAGATCTGATAAATTCTCCCCCTCCGTTTTTCTCATCAGGTTTTCATCAATTATTCTAAACTTGTTGGCCACTCTGTGTAATTATTTTATATTATTTGCAGAGAGTGATTTTGGATTTGTATGATGATGCATTGTTTTTAATCGTTGTGATTTGTTGCGAAATCGATCTATATGCGTACTCCAATCGAGTTCTCCTGCTTTCAAGATTATAAGCTGTTGATTTGTGTGCAATAATTAGGTTGATTAGTGCTTTTTTTTTCTTTATCAATTCCATGGTCACGAAAATATGATTTTTTTTTCTAATGATTTCTGGTTTTTCGTATCAGTACTAGAAACGCGAAAACGGTCCATTGGAACATAAATTGATTATCAGCAATGAAAATGAAGGTTTGCATCTTAATGCTGGTTTCTTCGATGAATATTCCTTTTTAGTAAATTTTTTTCCGTTGTTGTTTGATCATTACTGTAACTTGAATCGATTTTAGCTATACTCTCGAGAAATAGAAAATTAGGGTACTCCTACGACCATGTTCTTATAGGTCCTCATATTTTATGTTCTTATACGAGCATCACAAAGTATTTGAGCTGAAAATTTTGATACGCATCTCATTTACGGGAGGTTTTGTTGCAGGACAATTCTTCCAAAAATGCCCAGAAAAATGACGACACAAACGAGTCTCCAGGCAGCCCACGTCATCGAACGGTGTGACTTTTTTATTTGATAGTTTCATCTATGAATCGTTTCCTTCTCCTTTAGGATTTGAATATAAATTTTGGCGCGCACATATGATCTTCAAATCTTGCTTCTGCGCTTTTTTTAAATATATAATTTCCTGCATTTATTTTAAATCTCTTGGAGCAGGTTTCAGCAAGATGGGTTCCCGATGAAGGTTGCAGGCCCCTTATTGATAACGCTCCGGTCTTCTATCCCACGGAGGAGGTTCGTTTTTTTTTTTAAACCTTTTTTTTGTTACTTTTTATTTTAATTTTTTTTAATCTTTTCTACCATTACTTCATAAAATGAGGTGGTGTTAACATAAATTTTTACTCTAGGAATTCCAAGACACAATTGGTTACATAGAAACAATACGCTCGAAAGCCGAAGCTTACGGAATTTGTAGAATCGTACCTCCTCCGTCCTGGAAGCCGCCTTGTCCTCTAAAGGAGAAGAATTTCTGGGAAAATTCTAAATTCTCTACCCGAATTCAGCAAGTAGACCTTCTTCAGAACCGGGAGCCCATGAGGAAAAAATCGCAGCGGAAGAGAAAGCGAAGGAGGCAGTTCAATTCGAGACCTAGGAGAAGGGCCCGTCGGGAAAGCTCGGAATCTAACTGCGAAGACAAGTTTGGGTTCCAGTCGGGATCTGATTTCACACTCGGGGATTTTCAAAGATTCTCGGAGGAATTTAAAGAATCATATTTTGAAGTGCCGGGAAGAAATCAGGACGATTCAGTTAATAAGAGCTGGCGGCCTTCAGTGGATGAGATTGAAGGAGAGTATTGGCGGATTATCGAGCAGCCTACGGATGAAGTTGAGGTGAGAAGACATGCTATATATATTAGTTAGATTCCAAATCTACCCTTGATATCGTATATAAATAATGCATTTTTTTCTAATGTTCATATAGGTATACTATGGGGCTGATTTGGAAACTGGAATGCTTGGAAGTGGATTTCCCAAAGGGCCGTCTTTATCGGGAGACTCTGACATGGATAAATACATTACCTCCGGCTGGAATTTGAACAACTTTCCTCGTCTCCCGGGTTCTGTTTTGAGCTTCGAAGAGTGCAACATATCAGGGGTGGTTGTACCATGGCTTTATCTAGGGATGTGCTTCTCGTCATTTTGCTGGGTGAGTTAACTCACCATTATAATTTTTTATTATTATCGATTACCATGCTGAGCTTCGTTCTTTCATGTATTTTAAATTTAATAAACAAATTGTTATTTTCCGTCTTATTAGCACGTTGAAGACCATCATCTCTATTCACTGAACTATTTGCATTGGGGAGATCCGAAAATTTGGTACGGGGTGCCCGGAAGCCACGCGACTTCATTGGAGAACTCAATGAGGAAATACATGCCGGACCTATTTCAAGAGAATCCTGATTTACTAAATGAACTGGTAAGTTAAGAAACACATAAATTTTATCCCGATTCACAACCGGCAATCCCTATCTTAAGAAAAATGACATCCCCGAGGTTCAGCCTAATTTCAAAAAATGCCAAGTTATCTTTTAAAGTTACAAATATCCCCCCTGTCAAGAGGACTCACTAGAGGGCCTATTTGAACCTTGTGGGGTTTATTCGTAATAGTAAAGGATCGTTTTTTTTCAAGTATACTAAACTTCAGGGGTAATTTTTGTAATTAACCCAACGGCCAACACTCGTATTTATGACTTTGGGTACATTTATAACAGGTTACTCAGCTCTCACCTTCAGTCCTAAAATCAGACGGTGTACCAGTTTATCGAGTGGTCCAGAATTCCGGGGAATTTGTTCTTACCTTCCCAAGGGCTTACCACGCTGGATTTAACTGTGGCTTTAACTGTGCTGAAGCTGTAAATGTGGCGCCTGTGGATTGGCTACAACATGGACAGAGTGCGGTTGAGCTCTATAGCACGCAGCGTCGTAAGACGTCGATATCACACGATAAGTTGCTTTTGGCTGCAGCCGGAAAGGCCGTCCGGGCCCTTTGGGAGATCTCTTTTCTCAAGGAAGAAAGTCGAGAAAATTTGAGATGGAAAAGCTTTTGTGGGAAAGATGGGGTGCTAACGCAAGCAATCAAGGTAAAAGTCACACAACTTTACGGAATTTTAATTTTGACCAAATGAAATGAAAAAAAAAAAAAAAACTTTTTTACATATGTTAATTGTTATTTTCTTTGAATTTCAGACGAGGGTTAATTTAGAGGAGAAAAGAATAGAGAGACTCGCTGGGACGGAATTCAAGAAGATGGAAAAAGATTTGGACCTGAATGCGGAAAGGGAATGCTTTTCTTGCTTTTACGACTTGCATCTATTTGCCGCTTGCTGCAATTGTTCCTCTGAAAAATTTGCATGCCTTAAACACGCAAATCGCATGTGTGGATGTGACCAAGACGACAGATTTATCCTTCTCCGGTACACGGTTGACGAGCTTAAGCATTTGGTCAAAGCATTGGAAGGATGCGTGGATGCTCTCAACATATGGGCTTCCAAAGAACACGATGGTGTGTTTAGGGTCAACCTTTTGCCTTCACTGAAAAGTGAGAGTCTGGAAGTTTCGGATTGTGAAAAGAGGAGCGACTCTTGTGTTGAACTCGTGAGTTTGGGGTCGGTTGTATATGGAAAATTGTGGTGCAATAAGGATGCGATATTCCCCAAAGGTATATATATATATATGTGTGTGTGTATTCAACTAATGACTAGCAATTTACGAAGTTTTAATGTGCGTTGAATGACTTTGACAGGATACAAAAGCCATGTGAAGTTCTATAGCATTTGCAACCCACTGATTAAGAGTAGCTATACATCGGAAATCGTGGATGGCGGACTCTTAGGTCCATTGTTCAGGGTAATAACAGATATAGATATGGTTAATTACAAAGCTACCCCTGGACTTTAGTCCTTTAGATGATAACCTGTTTTGACCTTTAAAACAGGTTACTCTGGAAGAGCAACCGAACGAGACATTTGTGCGAGGGTCAGTGGAGCAATGCTGGGACATGGTGCTACAGAGACTCAATCAAGAAATAACAAGACTTAGAAGTTCGGGTATTCAGGGACTGCCTCCGTTGCAGCCTTGGAGTAGCATCAACGGCCTCGTCATGTTCGGCTTTCGTTCTCCCTCCATTGTTCAGGTACCCCCTCAAACTCCAACAAAAGACCAAAATACCCTTATTTCGAGTGATTTTATTTGTACTTTTGTGGAAGTGCTAATTTAGGGTGTGAATGTATTCAGGAAATTGAGGCACTCGACCCACATCACAAATGCACGGAATATTGGAAAAACAAGCTGGAGATGAAGAAATCATCACCATCAGCGAGTTCAGGCGATGATCATTTAGCAGAAGCCGATCAAAAGGATTGCTTGGAAACAAGGTTGGACGAAGGGGAAATAGCGGATAGTTTTGAAGTGGATAACTTATTATTACTAGGCAGCGGCGACTCTTTATTATCGGAGGACGAGTTAAAGTCGGTTTTGAGACGGCTGATGAGGAAGGCGAATTGTGAAGAGATGGAAATTATGCGAAGGATATTATGTGGGGGGTCGAAAAGCCCGTTATGGAGAGTAGCTGTCGAGACTCTGACAGAAGAGATTAGAAGGACACAGAAGTAAGAATTAGATTAAAACCATATTCTTTCTCAACTCAGGTAGTCAGGTTTTGGCATTTGTAATCTGAAAATCCTTCATTTGAAGGGATGATAGTTTTGTAGAAACTAGGGTCATTATTTTGACCCTAAGTATACCCATTTTTTCAAAAGAATAATAATAATAATAATTTCATATTAAAGTCTTTGTTCATCTTTTAATTTATCAGAAAAGTTCATATAAGCATTTCTCAGGATTGAAGAACTAGATGAATGGATAAAGAAATCAATCATCCATAAAATTGTAAAAATTAACATTGTGAACATCAATTCCATTCAAAATAATTTTTTATGTTAAAAAAAAGGAAAATAGCTCAATATGTTTTTTAAAAATAAATTAATTATAAAAGAAAAATAAAATAAGCAAAATTTTGAAAAAAACAATAATTTTGTTTTGAGTATTATAAAAAAAAACTACCATAAAATTGACATATAACAAAAAAAAAGTAAATTAAAATTTTATTTATTATACTTTAAGGTAGTCATAAGTTTTATAATTATATTTTATGAATACTTTTTACTTTAAAATTTTATTTATTATACTTTAAGGTAGTCATTATAATGATTACTTTTGTAAACTTATTTTATTTTATAATTATAATTTAATTTATTTATTTTTCCAACTTTACTCTACTCCCGGTTAACATAAACCCCTTCTCCTTATTTTATCCAACTTTTTAAACCCCTCCTCCCTATTGCAGTCGCCAAGACATCTACCTCGCTACAACCGCCGGAGCACTACCGACACGAGTATTCTACCTTCCATTGCCGTCGCTATGCTTTGAAGTTGACATATTTGTAAGAATCCAATTTTTCTTTCATTTATTTCAGATCATGTTCTTATATTTTCAGATCAGTATCTTTTGGATCAAACTCAGATTCAATTATGTCAAGATGGTTATTATATATGAAAATTAAGAACCAAGAGAAAGAGATAATTTGGAAGAAATCAAATCTGCATAATTCTTGAGAAAAAAAAAAGATGAGTGCGGTCCCTTTAATCTCAAAGAGGGGAAAACAAATTTCCCTCTTATTACAAAAATGCCATTGCCAACTAATAATGCAAATGCCAATCCTAAGATTATACATACAATGGCTATGTTGATTGGTTGTGTGAATACTGAATAGTGTTAAGAGCCTCTTGCAAACGGGATAGGCACGAGTGTTTCTAGATCATTTGGTCCGGATGGGTTAGGCGAGTTGAATTCTAGATCAAATAATTTTGTTGTATTAAATGTTTGTCCATTATTCCAGTGCTCACGGATCACATTTGAAGAGGAAACTCGGTCTTGAATTTCAACTGCCAGAAGAAGATTAACGTGTGGACTAGTCTCATCGTATGCGTATAAATTCTCCTACCAGAGGTTTGTTTTGGTCTCTTGAGCTCAATTAGCTAAATAGCTAATGTTATTCTATTTCTCGACCATTATATAAATTGTCCTAATGGTTACAAATCTCCCATAAAATAATCTCCGGCCCATCGACCTTCTCCTTCTTCAACAGCAAGCTTAAACTAAAGACAAAATACACTCCGCCGCTCATCTCCGACACTGTCGGACCTCCAAACTCCGGAAGTTCATAAACGTAAGTTTTTTTCAGTTCGTTGTTAATATTTCATATTCGATTGTTTATTTTCTTGAATTAAATCAATTAATTTGGAGAATGAAATATCACTCTCTGCTGCAATTTAATTTATGCGACTTTTTGTTGAGATCTGGTATTTGGTTGAATTAGGTCTTTTTTGATTTGTGTATTTTTTTTTCAAATTTATCCAGAAAAAAAATGCTTTGCTCGAAAGGGAAACTGCTTCGACCTATCTGTAGACAAGTATATTCCCTTCTCAGTCGTCCGCTCTCTTTCAGGCAAATTATTAGTCGGCCGGAATCATCACTCTTTGCTCTCCCAAGGTCCTCATGTCAAGCCTCACAAAACACTTGGATTTTCCTTCAGAGGAGAAGCTTGAGCCACGGGTCGACGACTTTGGTAATTTCACCACAGGGGAAGCCAAAGTTCGAGATAAACGAGGTTGATCCCCCGAAGAAGGAGAAGTGGTTGACGAAGAAACGGCTCAAACTTCACAGAAAGAAAGAGAAGCAGAAGAGGAAGGCTGCCAATAAGAGAGACCCGAGAAGACTCGGTGTCAAGGGCCACCAGAAGAAGAGGCAACGGTTTGTTGACGCAGAGGAGAGGATCAAATACAAGCTTGAAAACGTACGTGCCAAAATGCTTTTAGTATCATTGATTATTTTTCGATTGTTATCTGTTATTGCAATTGATTTAGTATGAATTGTGACGCTTGATGATTTCGATCTGTGGGTATAATGAAAGGCATACTTAAAAGTCTAATGTTGTGAAGATTTAAAAACCTGTTTAATATTGTTATTAGGAGTTTATGTGATTTGGAACACATCTTTGTTAGACATTTGATTGTATATTAAGATATCTATTCTTGTTTATTTTCAGGCAAGAAGCAAGGAAGCCTTGTTAATCGAAAGGCTGAAGAGGTATGAAGTAGCAAAAGCCGAGGGTCCTGTAGTCGAACCCCATTTATTAACCGGTGAGGAGCGGTTTTATATGAAGAAGATGGCCCAGAAAGGGTCTAATTACGTTCCAGTTGGCAGAAGAGGAATCTTTGGAGGGGTCATTCTTAATATGCATATGCACTGGAAGAAACACGAGACCGTTAAGGTCTTTTGCAAACCCTGCAAGCCTGGACAGGTACAAGAGTATGCAGATGAGATTGCTAGGCTGAGCGGTGGGGTCCCAATACAGATTATCGGTGATGACACGATTATTTTTTATCGTGGTAAAAATTATGTGCAGCCAAAGGTCATGTCGCCTGTAGACACTTTATCAAAGAAACGGGTATGCCACTCGAAACTAATGTAGTTAAAAAGTAGATACATTTGCATTACATACCCAAATTTGTTTTATTTTTATGTTGTGCAGGCACTGGAAAAATCAAAATACGAGCAATCGCTGGAATCTGTGAGGCGTTTTATAGCTATTGCCGAGAAGGAACTAGAACTATATTACCGACATATTGCACTGTATGGCGATCCGAATGATAGGGATCCCAAGTCGATCCTTGATAGCCCAAGGACCAAAAGTGGACCCAAAGTAGTTGCAATTACAGGTGAAAGCTCAAAAGGTCAGCCTGCTTCAACAGCCGATGATCAAGAAGTTTCTGAATATGAGGATGGAATGATTTGTTCGGGTGATGAGGACGAAGAAGACATATTCACTGAGGATGAGAGCTCTTCTGATGATCAAAGTACAGACGAAAACCAATTGTTGCCCAAATCGGAACAAAAATATGAAAGTGGCAGTGTAGAAACTGAGATTATGGTTTTCTGGTGTTATTAATCCCTTGTAGATTTATAATAAATTTCCAAAAAAATTACCTTTAATTTATAATATTTTTAGGAAAATTACTGAGGATAGAATATGAAATCCAAAAACATTATTGAATTTGTTGCAAGCAATATTGCCCAATGAATTTTTTATTCACAGAACCCAAAAAAAATACCCAATTAAATCCCAAGAACAGCACAAGAAACCTGATAAATCATCAAAACCGAACTGAACAAAGTCGACACGCCGGATATCACATTAACCTCACCGGGGGAAGCTGGGTTTTGCCGTTGCCCAGGAGCAGAAACTCTCGGAGACTTCTTGTTTTCCGGCATCGGCGGCGAAGGGACGCGGCCGCCGCCGTACACGGAGTAATCGAGAAGTTTTCTGACGCCTTGCACCGAAAAGGCACTGCTCACGAAGATGTCGGGGTGCGTGATTTGCGAGCCGTCGACGGTGAAATTCGCCGGCGAGTTGTTGGTGATGACGATGTACTTAGCGGGGAGAAGAGTCGGGAGTCGGGAGTCGCGTTCGGGTCACGAGCTTCTGGAGGTCGGAGAAAGTGAGGCGCTGCGGGACAATGTGATAGGCGATGAGGAATCCGTCGAAGGGTACAGATGCTTCGGCGGCGGCGGAGAGGTTGGAGACGGCGTCGTTTCCGGGGATGAAGAAGGTGGCGGTGAGGGGGAGGGATGATGGGTCGGCGGTGGAGAGAAGATTGGCCCAGCCAACGAAGTCGCCGGCGCCAATCAGAGCATCGATGATATTGTCGAGATGGGTTTCTTGAATCTCTGCCGCCGGCGTTTGCGGAAAGAGGGGATGGGTTTTATAAGTGGTGGAGGTGGGTTTGTGTGGGTGGTGGTGGTGGTGGTGGTGGCGGCGGCGGTGGTGTGTAGTGTGTACAGAATGTGGGTGGGTTTTGTCTGGGAAGATGGGGTGGTGGTGGTGGTGGGCGGCGGCGGCGGCGGCGGTTGTGAGTGTGAGAAGGAGTAGGACGAGAGAGAAGGAAATCGTCATGGGTTCTTGAAAGTTGATCTAATTTTGACTTACATTTTCGAACCATTAATTAGATATTTATATACAGTAATTAATGGAGGCGCAGGTGCATATCAAATGTAGAGGGAGATGTTTTCTTGTTTCTAACCGTTTTGAAAATTTGTTATCTGGATTTCTTGAAGTTCATTATACAACTATGCAACTGTTTCAGAAAAAAAAAAATCCCATCGATTCCATTTCCACTGTTCAATAGGGGTTGGAAGAAATTACATTACTAGATACCCTGTTTATCATGTCGATACAAGCACTTTATTAATAAACAATGACACGAAGGTAAATGAACTTTATCAGAAATTTCAATTCAGAATGAGCAACTTTGTATTCACAAAAGGGAAGTTTTGTATTACTGTACACATTAACGGCTAAAATATTCTGAATAGCTGCTGCTGAGAATTCCTTACTGTTTTAAGGACCTGGTGCACTTTGAAACAACAAATCAACTCACCCAAACTCCTCATATACTGTTTTTATCTTACAACATTATCGGAAAGAAAAGCAAAAAACTAATATCAACATCGTCTACTCCAGTACTTCTGATTTCTTCTTCCAATACTGTTGAAACCTCTGTCTTGCATACTCTACGTAGTCGAAATCAATTTTGTTGACATGTTCCTGTAATCAAAAGAAGAGAAGTTATGGAGCTGTTACTAAAATCAATTTCTGAGGCTTTGAGCAAGTAATATTCCAAAGCATTCCAATCTGTAGCTTCGGCATTTACAAAACCAGTATGAACTAATCTTGTTAGCTCAGAGAAATTTAAATAACACACCGAGATTATTCCCCATAAGCCCCAGAGAAGATGGCTAGCAAGACTAAACTTCTCGACTTCCAGAAGTAACTGCTCCATCTCTACCTTGTCACTAGGTTGCTTGCCTGCACAAAATTCTAATCCTTCAGGCGATATCTATTAACAGAATCGGAGAAATGAAAGAAATAATTATTCACCACTTTTTTCAAAAAAAATTAAATCACTAATTACACAGCCTGAAAAACTCATCAGTCCAAAACTAAATTATATTATATGGACATCAAGTAATAAATACCTGAAGCACTCAGATAGGTACACAAGAATCTTCGACGCTCCTCCAGGCCTGGGTAAGGAAAAATACCCAGTAAGTTTCATTTATCAAATTCGCAAATGTGTGATCTTAGCAAGATGAAAAGTGATAGATGCAAAAAACAACACATTACAGTACCTGGATATTTAGTATAGTCCAGAACATGTGGCGTTTCAGTATGATAGTCAGCTGCCATCTCACAAAAGTGATTTGCAATATCAAAAGCAACGGGGTTGTAGCTCGCATATTCATAATCCTGTAAAAACAGAAAAAGGAGTATAAATCAAAGGAAACTACATTAAATAGTAAATAGTACTGTAGAAGTGTTGTGGACTATCCTAAGTTTGCAGCTAGTGAAATTTTCATGTCCCCATTCAAATTGAGTAATTTTAGCTAATAATATCAATACAAGAACCTGATCTAATTAAAATTTCACAATCAGTTTTTATAGCTTTGTTTAGAAATCCAATGATGAATGAAAAGCCACAATATGGGGTTAGTTAAGAACTATCAATAGGTGTATAAGAAGAACCTGATCTAATTTAAATTTCACAATCAGTTTTTATAGCTTTGTTTAGAAATCCAATGATAAATGAAAAGCCACAATATGGGGTTAGTTAAGAACTATCAATAGGTGTATAAGAAGGAAAGAAGCCGGAACAAACAAATGTAAGACAAATAGTTCTTTCACATTCACAGACAGTTCTGGTGGCAAAGCTACCCAGTTGTGGTGTTAAGGTCCTAAAATTTTCCACAGGTAGAAAGTTGAAGGTCAAACTATCCTCAATAACACCTACTTATATGATTAAAACATCTGCTTTTGAACCTCAGTCAAACAAAGTCCACTATGGGAACCAACAGCTCATCGTTGTCTTATAAGCACTCAACAAAGATGTCGCATCTCTACCTAACGTCATCAAAAGACTGATATTGTGCTAAAGGTCAGATACCCTATAATATTACATGTAACGGGGAGCTTTTAGATGTGCAACCTAATAGCATATTCAGTGGTAAAGTCTATCAAGAAATAAAGAAATTTGACGTGCTCCAATTTATAGACTAACGATTTTTAAAACCCCTAGGCCCTAGACAGAGGAATATACTCATATAGGCATCCAAACTAGATAGGACGGCCATCTTAACAAATACGCATAACAAAAGGTGCTAAGCAGAGATTGGCACTCACAATTATGGTTATCAGTCTGGTAACTTCGTCCATCATTATGTTACCATACTGCAAGTCGTTGTGGCAGAATCCCACAGACTGTTGATCAGTTGAGAGTTTCTTTTCCAGTGCTAATATTTCATCTTCCAGAACATTGAACCGAAATTCCTTAGCTTCTTCTGGAGAAGACAAGCGTTTGGCTTCCTTAAGCCAGTTGCTGAAATATTGGACATTAAACCAAGTAAATATATATAAACACAGTCAAGCAATCAAAGTAGGTCGTTGAAAGTGTACCGCAATCTATCCCAGAGGACAACCACCTTAGGCCCTGGCAAATTTAGGTCGTTGAATTCCCTCATTTTTGTTGCTATAAGAGAAGAAGTCTCAGGTTCGCGCAAATCAGCTGCCGTAAGCGTCTAGAATGACACAATCAAAGGCGATATGTTACCAAAAAAAAACTTATATCGGGCTAAAGTTAATTGATTGAGCTTAACAACCCACATTAGCTTAGTAGCAGTCTATAGCATACATGCATTGCCAGGAAACTTAAATCAACTTAATATCTATTGTTAGTGTGGAAAAGTAATTTAACTCAAATGAATTCTACCAAAAAAAAAACATCGCCTCAAAAGAGAACACAAAGTATTACAGAAAACAGGGGATCCAGATTCCAGATAGCCAATTAACGATAGAGAGAGAAAGAGAGGGTGTTTACCCGAGCTCGAATAAACTCCTCGACGCGGCCATTAGAGAATCGGCCGAGCAACCTAGGGCCCCGGCCTTGCTTTGACATGAACGAAAACGTACGGATCTCACTCTCGCGATCGAAGAATACATCCACTCCGGCGCCGTAAATCCTCACCAGCACCTTCCTGGATCTCGGATGCGAATCGTCGTGATTGGAATTGGTGAGCCATTTGATCTGGTAGACCTCGTTCGTCATGGCTCCCTTGAGCGGGACCACGTGAAGCGCCTCCGCGTCGGATACATCGGTCCATTCCGCCGCCAGCGATTTCAGGATCCTCTTCGCCTCGTCGGGAATGTGATGTCGATTGCTGGATTCCTCCGACGAGCCCATGGTGTTGAATCGAACAGAACCGGATTTAATTGGAGTGAAGGGGTTTGAATAGGGGATAATCGAATCGAGAAATCCGACAGTCCGAATGAAGGGAGGAGAGGATGACCGTCGGGATCGCAAGTTGATGGAGCTGTAGGACATGTGGGGGTTTATGAACGGGAGACGGTTGGTCCACGTGCGTGTCACGTGAGGTGAGCGTCTCACTCTCATCTTCACTATCAGTCTTGACATTTGACTCTCTTTCACTTGACCGTCTCTCTCTCGTCTTCTTTCTTTTTATAATACAGTATGTCTTGTACACTTAATACAGTCCAGCCCAATACGATTTTGAAACTTTTATTGGGCCATATTTTTATTTTATACTGTATTTTGTACGAGTTCATGATATTTACACTTATTTTTAATTAAACAAATACTTTAAATAAAATCATAAAATGTCTATATTATTTTTTTAATAAGTTGCTAATCATAAAATTGAGAAGATTATAAGTGTTACATGTTAATGAAAATTTATGAAAACAAAAATCACATTGATTTGATTCTAGTTGTGATTACAATATTTCGATCTAATAATTATATTGACTTAAATCTACACCAAAAAATATTATAAAGATTATTCAAAATCATGATCAAAGATGAATTAAACATAACTTATTGATGTGCAAATTTTTACTCATATAAATTTATGTTCAGTTTAATTTATTTTCAAATGGTGGCTTGTATATATATATATACTCTTTCAGTGAGCTTAATTAGAGAAAAATATCGAAATATTAAAATTTTCTCATTAACTGATATTAAGTTTTTTGTATAGTGAAAATTTATCACGATATTATGATACCGTCTCTATAATTTTATAATTTTATTGCCATTATCAATATAAAAATGAAAATTTGTATTGAGATATATACCGATATGTCAAATATACAATTCTTTTTTTATCACAATTATCACACGTCATTTGTAATTTACAAAGTGTAACCATTATCACATAAAAAATAAGTATAATTTTAATATTTTAATATATATATACCTTGACTTCCAATATTTTAAAAATAATAGAATATTAATATTTTCATTTTATTTCAATATATCAAAGTTTGATCGATTAGATAACAGTGTTTTTACTTTATTATTCATAATTATTAAAAAATATATTCGATCCATTAATATAAATAAAAGTTGTTCAACTTCTCTACAAGTTCGAGTTTTTAAATGAAACAGTTTCTAATATGGTATCAGAACTTAACTTTGTGGCAGGTTTGTGAAATGAATCAGTTTCTAACAATATTAAAAAATTTGTCACCCTGACCCATATGAAGTTTTTACAAAGTCTCTTTTACAACATATATTTTGAGAATCAATTGACCCGTATGAATCTTTTACAATGTCGTCATGTACACAATATATTTTTGAGAGATCAATATTAATTCATATCTGAAAATCTAAGTTATCAAATTTGGACATATTTTGCATGAAACATGGAATAATTATTGAATTATAGGAGTACATCTTATTCGTATTTTATTAATTAATACCGAGTATATAAAAATATTATCTCTCCCCTTTGCTCAACTACCTACAATCACAAATGGTGAAGGAAATTCTAAAAAAAATGGGGTTGGTGACCGATCAATCTGGACCGTCCACATACGTACACGGACTAGATGATCAAGCAAGTGTCTCGCATGCAAATCAGTACCATAAAATAGCTAGCTTGATTAAGCAAATAATTAAACCACGACTTTGATCCTCCTCTGGTAATTAAGTGGCAATTAGTCTTCTTAATTTAATCGTACATTTAACATGTCGTAAGCATCGATACAGGGTCGTCATTATTAGGGTGAGTCACGAGTCACGCGCCTATTATTGTTTTTAAATTCTTTTTCATTATAGTTATAATTAATTACACATCACATGAAAGGATGCTTCTGCTTAATACTTTAATTCTCTTTGATTATAATTATTTTTCCTGAAATCTAATTAATTAAGAGGACCAATACCGTGTCAGAGAATCCCAGTGTACATATGTTGATGAACTTGTTGCCTAGTGAAGTGTGTACGTACATATTTTGTTGTTATATACTCCCTATTATATATGCATGAACATGGGCAATGTGTTGTCTCTACTCTACCCAAAATTATAACAATAGTTCCAAAACCTAAAGCCAGATCATGTAAGAGAGACGATGGGTACCACCACAAAATCCAACAACAAAATGATTTTTTTATTATAAATTCTTATATTTAATCTTTAATCGCTATCTCATTGTTGTCCTAATATCATGCAAATCAAGTTGTGTAAACAAATCATACGACGCACAGTTGTTACGTGTGAGTATCGAGTGTGAAAAACGATTATTATTTTGAAAAAATTGCGCGTAAAACGAATCTTGATCACTAATATTAACAAGCGAATTAAGATCGACAATAATAATAATAATAATAATAATAATAATAATAATAAATAGAAAATCAGTAATCAAGTAAGAGGGAGATCGAGAAACATTTATTGTTTATGCGTGTGCTATATATAGGTATTACTACTATTCGGGGTAATTGTATATGGGCAGATTCTGCCCATGGGCAGAACGCTCAAATTTATTTTTATTTTTTATTTTTTATTTTTATTTAATCATAAATATAATTAGTTTAATAAATATTTTAAAATACAAATTTTACCTTTTATTATTATACATTAAAATATATTTTTTCTGTTTAATTGATTTTTTTAATATAAATATAAAAATTTGCATTATCTTTATTTTAAAAAATTATTTTAATATTTTTTTGCGCAATATATATTTTATATACTATATCTAATTATAATACATATCAAAAAATTAATTAAAATATTATAATCATATTTAAAATATTTTTTTAAGGGAGTTCTGGCCATAGGCAGAATCTGCCCATTTAGCAAGACCCTACTACTATTATAGGGGTTTGCAAGTAATTAAGCGTTCTTAAATTTCGATCTTCTTTCATGTGCTGAATTTAATTTTGACAAAAAACAAAGTATCATAATCCTCGCTTCCACATGACCCGGTATCATTTCTTAATACATAGCTACTCATGTTGTGAATTGTGTTGAAACATTATTATATATTCCTGCATTTAATTATATATTAACTAGTATATCATTATATATAGGAACACTTTATTATTTATCCATGGGCATATAATTCATATCAAAATACATTTTTTATTGTATTTATTAGGTGCATAATTTTTTTTTTACTTAAATTCTATCTCGTACTTGTAGCTAGTTACACTTTCTATATATAATCGTATATTGAAATAAGAAAATAAAATATAATGATGTAAACATCATCATCAAATAAGAATTGTGATTGTTTACTAACTTTATCTTAAAATAGTAGGATTATTAACTAAAAATATAAAGATTAAAAAAATAGAATAATCTTCTTATTTTTGGTTTGGTTGTCTAATTTATGTGATTGCTGAAGACACTGACCCAGATGACCAGATAGAGAAGTTTCGAAGGGTTCTCCGAGAATTGCGGCTACTGCCGCCTCTTTTTTTAATAAAATAATATTCACTCCTTATTTTTACTTATTTAGTTTCTTGAAATTATATAGTTATATACAGTATTACATATTTACATAGAGTATAATCATTTCGATATTGAAATCAGAGTTAAGATTTAGATTCTAAATAATACAGTACACACCGTATAAAATAAAATAAAAATACATATTGCGTTACGTCGCTCGAATCCGTGTTTATAATAGTTACCGAATAATTACTAAACTTAGTTAGTTCATATATAGCTCTCTCCTTAATTTCTCTCTCTAGAAATCCAGATAAGCATGTGCAGTCACTCCTTGAAGAGGATGGAGACCACCAACTGCTACCGCCGGGGAGATTTGACCGACATCGTAAGGGCCGGCACGGCCAACGACGACTCTCCGGCGGAGTGGCAGCAGTTCCCGACCATCGCGCCCGTTACCTTCTCGGCGGACGATTTCGGCGACCCGTTCGCCCATTTCGGAGATCCGCTTCTCCAGCCCGGGTTATTCGAAGGGGTACCGAGGAGACCTAATTTTCTATCGGCGGCGGCTGATCAGATCCCTCGCGCCAAGTCTCCGCCGTTGACGTCGTCGTCGGTGTCCAGTCATCGTGACCGACCTCTGCAGATCTCGTCTCCGCGAAATACGGGCATCAGGAGGAGGTGGGGATTATCTTCTCTTTTTTTTTTTTTTTCTTTTAATAAATTTATTATATAATATTAAGCGTCATTTAATGAATGAATTATTAATTAATTAATTAATTAACCCCGCAGGAAGAGTCAGGCGAAGAAAGTGGTGTGTGTACCGGCTCCGGCACCTGCCAACAGCCGGTCCAGCGGAGAAATTGTGCCGTCCGATCTCTGGGCATGGAGAAAGTACGGTCAGAAGCCGATTAAAGGTTCACCTTATCCCAGGTACAAAACCTATATATCTAGAGTAGTATATATTTTTCTTAATATTCATGTGTCCTAGTCCCTCACACATAAGAATGATCATAATTGTTTTTTTTTATGGATCATCATTTTTATGTGACAGATGTAGTATTATTGTGAAAGGAATAGCATTTGTATGTGAAAGATGTAGTATTATTATATGTAAATTAAGGTTATAATGTCTTAAATTGGTGCTTATATTTTTATGATATGAGCCCAGGGGCTACTACAGATGCAGCAGCTCAAAGGGATGCCCGGCCCGTAAACAAGTCGAACGGAGCAGAACCGACCCGAACATGCTGGTGATCACGTACACCTCAGAACACAACCACCCATGGCCCACTCAACGAAACGCCTTAGCGGGGTCCACCAGGTCTCAGCCCTCCAAGGCCCCGAAAAGCCCATCGCCCAATTCTCCCTGCAGCAGTGCGAAAATCGCCGTGAAAGAGGAACACGCGGGCCCTGATTTCGAAACTCCGGAAGGAGTTGATATCGACCAAGGGTTAAAGTATACGAGCAGCTACAGGCCGATATTATTGCCGGGAACTATCGAGTCGGAGGATAACTTTTTCGCCGAACTAGGGGAGATCGAGGCCGACTCGTTGGGCATGTTCGGATTTTCCGGGCGACATAGCGAGGGCTTGGACCCGTTGAGCTTCTACGAATGGGCTTACGGAGATCGATCAGGCTAATACTACTAGCTAGCTAGTAATTAAGGATTAATATTTTCGTAGAATTATTAGGCATGCATTGCACCCACCACACAATTATATACACACACAGTTAAACATGATGATAATGATATATACAAACGCGTGAGGATCGATCGAGTTGATTTTCTTTTTCGGTGCGGTTTCATTCAGTTAGGTCAAGGCCATGCATATGAATATACTCTCCTACCTTATAATTATGTGAGTCGTGAGATTTCTACTTAGAGTACTCACCATCTTTTTTCTTTTTTCTTTTTTAATTGTTATTATTACATTAGTGGATGGGACAGAAAGAAAGGAACAGAGGGTTTGAAACCAGAAATGCTATTTGCACATTGACAAGATTGAAGATGTGACGGTGATGTTTTGTTTATATATTTTTTTACTTTTTTTTATATTTTAATTATTTAATAAAAATATTATATAAATATATTAATTTTATAATAAAAACAAGTTTTTAAAAAATATTAATTAAAATTCTTTTTACTCAACTTAAATATTTTTAAAATTTTGAAATCTACAAAATGCGCACTTAATATAAATATCAATTTTAAATATCAATTAAGTCATTTTGTTTTTTAAAAATATTAATTAAAATTAGTTTTTACAAAACGTAAATATTTTTACATTTTTAAAATCTACAAAATGCGCACTTAATATAAATATCAATTAAGTCATTTGTATTTACATACTCGTAAAAACAATTAAATTTCTGAACGTTTTTTAGTTTCTAAAATTTAGGCAATAAATATAAACAAATAGGACAATTAAATTTCTGAACGTTTTTTAGTTTCTAAAATTTAGGCAATAAATATAAACAAATAGGACGATGTTACGTCTTATAAGCTGTTACGTCTAAATATAAAATTGGATCAAAATCATAAAAACATTGAAACACCTTAATATAAATAAATTATACTATAATTTATTAATATTAAAGTATATTTTATAGTATAATTTATTAATATTAAAGTATTTCAATGTTTTTATGATTTTCAATCGTAATTTTATACTTTAGAAGTCTCGTGGAATTTGTTTGTAATTGCGCAATTTTTAGAAATTAAAAAATTAATATGTTTTGAAATTTGAGACGAATTTAATTGCGTGTTTCAATGTTTTTATGATTTTCAATCGTAATTTTATACTTTAAAAGTCTAGTCGAATTTGTTTGTAATTGCGTAATTTTTAGAAATTAAAAAACTAATATATTTTGAAATTTGGGACGAATTTAATTGCAAGTCTCGTCGTATTTGTTTATAATTGCGCAATTTTCCGAAATTAAAAAACTAATATGTTTTGAAATTTGTGATGAATTTAATTGCGTGTATGAGTAAGTAGAAACGAATTACTGATATTTAAAATTGATGTTAATATTCTTTGGTAGATTTAAAAAATGTAAAAATATTTACTTTTCATAAAAACAAATTTTAATTAATATTTGTGAAAAAGGTGTTTTTATTATAAAATTAATATGTTTATATAATAATTAAATTAAATAATTAAAATATAAAAAAAAAGAAAAAAAAATAAACAAAACATCATCACGTCACATTCATTCAATCTTGTCAATGTGCAAATAGCACAACTCGTTTGAAACAGGGAGTGAGTGTTATGAGACATGACGTGATAAGATTGCTCAATGAAGGGGAATATGATGGTTTTGATGGGACGCCAATTATGAGAGTGCTCGGACTAGTTTTTTTATTTACAATCTTACCCTCCTAACTCATTCATAATTAATACTAGTCCATCCATTTCAAAATTATTGTAAGGCTAAAATAAATTTTTAAAAAAATATAAATATATTTTTAAATTAAAATAAAATTAATTGTGATTTAAAATTAAATTATATTTTTTAAATAAAAAAAATTAAAATATTTATTTTCTTATTTTCTATTATTGTGAAGTTTTTTTTTTAATTAATTTTATTACTATAAAATATAGATAGTACATGAATACAAAATACTTAAAAGCTATTTTTTAAATTTAATTTCATCTCAATTCTTATCGTTTCAGTTGAGATCCTTTTTATTTCAAATCATTTCAATTCACATTATTATTATTATTATTATTATTATTATTATTATTATTATTATTGTTGTTATTATTATTAATAAATGTGTTAATTTAAATATTATTATTAATCATGAATGTATTTTTTTAGATGGGTATGAAATATTTAAAAGGTGCGATAGTTTAGAGAAATTAAACACATTGGTTGTATACTTGTATTAATATGAGTTGGCAAAACAGTGTGCTAAAGTTTTGTCAAATCCATCCATCAACTTTTTATCATAGAACTTATGTAGCTGGGTTTATTTCATAATTGAATAAATAAATAATAATAATAATAATAATAATAATAATAATAATAATAATAAGACTGAAAAAAGTTTGACCTACGTTTCTATTCACATCCATTTGGGGGGGGTGCATTTAATTTCAAACATTCATTTATTTTCTGAAATGGAGAGACTGTGTAATGTCATGATTTTGGTCTAGAGTTGATGATCACAAGACTTTTCTCTTGCAAGAGATAAATTAGTATGTTATATATATATATATATATATATATATATATATATATATATATATATATATATATTTCTAAAATTAATTGCATTTCTTAAAATCACAATTAGACGAATTTGTTAATTCGTCTCTTAGTTGATCAATCATTTGACCCGAATTATTATTACTTGTCGAATTGAAGCTTCAAAAATATTATTCGACCCTCTGTATTCGGGCCGGGTGGAGGGCCCCTCGGCCCCATGCCCATTATAGGATAATTATAATAATAAGGATTAAAAAAGGTATTTATCATCTGATAAGTCAAATCAGAGTTCTTTTCCAACTAACATGATAAGATAGGAAAGTCTACAAGGAAGACTGGATTTTTTTTAATACACCACCGTACCAAAATAGCGAGTGATACTTTTATACACATAAAGTAAAAATATATATATATATTTTAAAATTTTTAATTAAAAAATAAAAAATAAAATATATTTATAAAAGAAAAAAGAAGTAATTGTTAATAAAAATTAAAATTTAAGTAAATAAATAAAAATAAAATTATATTTTAAAATAAAAAAAAATCAAAATAAATATTTTTTTATAAGTATCAACTATTGTGAAACACATGAAAATAAAAGTATATCAATTAGAGGGGAGTACTTGTTCTAGAATTAATACACACAACTTTTTTATCAATATTTTATATGTAAATAAATAATTATTTTTTACTTTTATTTTAAAAGATATATATATATATATTTACATTTTTTAAATATTACTTTCAATTACTTATTTATTATTTTTTAAAAAAAAAATAGTGTATAAGTTTATTGTATTTAATTTTAAATTGATATTTTTATCCGCGTGCATATAATATTATTTGTATCCAATTAAAATATAAATCATATTTCTTTTGGATAGAATAAATTAATATAATTTTATTTTATTATTTTATTTTTATTTTTAATTAATAAAATAAATTACAAAGAAAATGATTTTTTTTATTTAAAATGTGACTATGAAAAATATTAAGTATTTGACAAATTTAAGACTTTTAAGTAGGCCTGTTAATCGAGTCGGGCCGGCCCTAACTCGGCTCGTTGGGCCCTAAGAAAAGTCTCGTTCAATTAATATTAGGGTGAGTTTATTTACACCTCTAATATTACTAAACTCACCCCTCTTTTAAATTTTAATTTTATAAATTATAGAAAATCCCTATACTACCCTTATCTACTAAATTAATCACCATAATTAAGTCCGTAACATTATTTCTGCAAAATCGCGAGAAGATGAATTGCATCAATTTCCCCACCAGAAAATCTGACTCTCTCGGCTTTCAATTACATAAAGCAAAGTAAAAAATAAAACATAATAAATCTATGTGGTATGCATTAGCAGCGGCATGAATAGAAATCCAAATTGAATTTAGAAATCTAAATTGAATTTTGGGATTTCAATTCTATCAATCAAAGATATTAATTTTTCGCGTGAGATGGTGTGGTGTCAAATTTCTGTGAGATGTATAAAAAGACCGAAACCTCCTTTTGGATCACCGAGGAAGTCGACCTCTCCGGCGACCATTGAGAACATCCACCCCGAGATGTATAGCCTCTTCCTCGAGTCCCACATCAAGGACTCCGCCGAGAAGGCCACTCTCTTCCGGGCAAATCAGGATCGTCCCTTGCGTCGAGAGGAAGACGATGTGGTCCTAATGGCGTGCTATCAAAGTATATATGAGAGTAGTTCTTGGTTTTGCAGCACCTGTTTGCATCTTCGTCTCTAATCAATAGAGAACTCCATTAATGTAGGTAGAATCGGAATCGGAATTGGAGAATTAAGGATTGTTGTAATGAGTAACTTTCTTTTTTATTTTAAAAGGTGGAATTGGTATTGCAAGGAGGGTGTAATTATCAAAGTATTAAATAAAGAAAGGTGAATTAATCTTAGGGGTGAGTTTAGTATAATTGGAGATGTAAATAAATTTACCTTTAATATTATTTAGGGTCGAGGCGAGCTTAGACCGAAAAATGAAGTCCATATTATATATAAGCCGAGTTTGGGTTTTAGTAAGTTCGACCTCATTTAAGCCCGACCCTATATAATAATTAATTTTAATTTTATAAATAAAATTAAACTTAAAATTATGATTAAAATATGATAACAGGGTTGATGCGAACATATTTTAAAATATGATAATTTTTATTTTTGTTTTGATAATATTATTGGTCGTGTTTGTTTTGTTGTTGCTCGATCAATCCTAATATATTTATTTAAAATATTTATGAAAAAATTGTGAAAATAATTTTAGGTAGAAATGTTAGTGCTTAGCCCGTTCTAGGTCCGAAACTCTAATATTAATATAGGCTGAGTTTGTGCTTGAAATTTTCAAGTCGAAAAGCTAAAGCCCGAAGCCCATAGGTTTTAAAAATTCCACGAGCCGAGTCAGAGCCAATCAAAGTCCGACCCATATAAACCGATTGACGGGCCTACTTTTAAGTGTTACTATAAAAGAAAATGTAAGATGAATGATTGGATATTCATTTTTTTGGAGTGTTATACTCTCACATAATAAGTTTAAAGATATATAAATGAGACACGTGATTACTTTATTGAGAATTTAATAATGGCATGTTTTTTTTAATTTAAAATTTCAATTAAATTTTAATTATCTCGATTAAGTTTAAATTAATTCACAGTAAAATTACAAAAAATTAAAATAGAATAGTACATAAAAGTGATTGATTTCAAATATAAAATACAATTATTTAAAAATATTATATATAAATTTTAAAAATTATTTAATTATATATAAGTTTTGAGTATTAGTTTTGTAAATATTTTAGTTATATTCATAAGTGTAGTACAATTTTTTTGATACAAATTAAAGTGAATATCAGTTCGTAAACATTTCAGTTATATTCATATCAATTTAGTTATATGTACTAAGTTCAAAAACAAAAAAAGTTGGATAATACTCTCTTCATCAACTATTAATAGTCACAGTGACTTTTTTCGACCGTCCAATACATATGATAAATAGTATAGAAAAATTATGAAAAAAATACTAAAATAAAATTTAATAGTTAAATTTTATTTTAGTATTTTTTTCATAATTTTTCTATACTGTTTATCATATGTATTGGACGATCGAAAAAAGTCACTGTGATTATTATTAGTGGATGGAGGGAGTAAGTTTGAGACAGAAGAGTATCAATTAAATAATTTAAATTACAGTATTAAATTTATATATTTATTTTATTTTATTATTATTTAATTTAATACAGTATTAAATAAAATGAGATAAATTCCATGTGGCTGTTTCCCGGCCACTAGCTCTGCCTTTCTTACGGCCCTTTACAGGGTGCAACTCTCACCATTAGGAAAATGTGCAGTTCTCTCCATTTCATACGTAAAACGTCTTTCTCCCGCAATTTTTTTCACTTCAACCGCCTTACTAACTCTACTCCGAACCGGAGAAGAAAAGATCAGAATGGAAACTCAGTTATCGATCAACCCGAAAACGATGACGAAGCTGAATATAATAGGGCAGTGGATTCTGATGGGCCGTCGCAGCTCGATGCCATTCTCAAGAGGACGCGTTTTTTCTTCTGCGACCAAACAGTGCGACGGCGCCGTTTCGATGGTTCAAGGTGCCTCCAGAGGCATCGGCCTTCAATTCGTGAGCCCTAATTTTCTGCAATCACTTTTAATTGAAATCGACGAGGCATTAATGGATCGAAGCTCGTTTTCGTTTATCATTGATTTTGCACAGGTTACACAGCTGTTGGAGAAGAGCGAGAAAGGGCGTGTGGTGGCGACATGCCGTAACCCTAACGGAGCGACTCAGCTTCTGGAGTTGAGGAAAAAGTTTCCCCAACGGTTAGATATTCATCAGCTAGATCTCACAGTCGACAGCACAATAGAGGTATTGGAAGAATCAGTTAATTCAAACACTCCCACAGCACTAGAGTAGTTGTAAATGAGTCGGGTCGAGCCGAACACCTCGCTGTTCTAGTTAATCTAGAACTTTGAAAATGTGTTGAGTTAATGATCGAATCGAGCTTTTAACGAACAAATTGAATTGAGCTCTGTGTAGCTTTTATGAAGAAACTGATCATATCATGTGTTTAATTTCGAACAAATTGAATTGAGCTCTGTGTAGCTTTTATGAAGAAACTGATCATATCATGTGTTTAATTTGTACTCTTCTTAATTCGTTCCATTCCCTTATTTCTTTATTACAAGGCAACAGCTAAGGCGGTGCAGGATAAGTATGGCTACCTAAACCTTCTCGTAAATGCATCAGGCATTTTATCGATACCTGATGTTCTGCAGCCGGGTACGAATGCCTGCCTTTAATTTTGATGTTGGTGAAATATTATGTTATTGAAGGTAGTGTTCATTGCAGAGACCACACTGAACAAAGTTGAGAGGTCTTCCTTACTTCTAGCCTACGAGATCAATGCCGTTGGTCCGATTTTGGTTATCAAGGTATCATATTGGTACAAAAGGAGAAACTTATTATAGCATGAAATCCTACATATTGTCGGTGTTTGTAGTTTCTTCTAAACGATTCTTTGGATCGAGTTGCCTCATTGTATGATTGCTTTGATTTAGAAACTGGTTTTTTTCAAAGCCTTTATTTATTATTTGTATGAAAAGCATATGCGGCCTTTGCTCAAGGCCGGAGGTGGTATTGGAACTGAAAGGGACTTTGCAATTGTTGCCAACCTTAGTGCCAGAGTAGGGTCAATTGGAGATAATCATCTCGGAGGGTGGCACTCATATCGCTCATCTAAGTCCGGACTTAACCAGTGTATGTTCCTTGTTGTGCTATTCGTTTTTCTTTTCTCCACAGTGGTGTTTTGTGAATCTCATGAATTCGTCTCATAAAATCGTGCAGTGACAAAGACGATATCTGTGGAATTCGCTCGCAGGAAAGACTCAATTGTATGCATTCTTCTACATCCCGGCACAGTGGATACAGATTTATCTAGACCGTTCCAGAAGAATGTTCCGGAAAGTAAACTCTTCACCAAAGAGTTCTCTGTCCAGAAGCTACTCAACATCATTGACGGTACAAAGAAATCAGACAACGGCAAGTTTTTCGCTTGGGATGGTCAAGAGATCCCTTGGTGATAATTGATAAATTAATCCACCATTTGTTATTTTTAGTACTGTATTTTTTTTTTTTTTGTGTATCGATTGATGTACTCAAAACTCTTATTTCCACAATAATATTTATTAGATTTCAGCAAAGATGCAAATAAAATCAGACTCCATACAAGGATAATCTAATGTCTTGGCAATGGGGGAACCCAATTGCGGTCTTATTCGACAGAAATTCTAAGTTCCTATCTTGAGACTTCAACCCCCGATCATCTCCAATCGTATCTCAGTGAATCCTGCAGAAGGAAAAAATAAAATAAGAAACCTCTCGTCTGTACAGAAACAAGCCGGAGTTCTAACAAACAATTCAGAAAGCGTGCTTACGTTTCGCAGTTGGTGTTGATAGAAACTGGGAAACCAACTTTGATGTTGCAAGCGGAAGGGATCTGGCCGAGTAACTTGTCTTTCACACCTGGGAGGATCTTGAGGCCGTTCTTGAGGCATTTGCAGATGGTCTTCTTGTCTTCGACCGACTTAACCATCCCAGCGAGCGCTTTTAGCCCTGAGCAGCAGTTTGGTTTTGGCTTTGCGTCTTTTCCTATGGCGAATGTTGAGCACGACATTGCATTCTGGGTGACGGTGGCACATGTTATGGCTGCATTGCTCGTATGAGCATAGGAGTAGACGAGGGAGACGATGAGAAACAAGGAGAAATAAGCACTCTTCATTTTTTGTGTGGAGGGTTTTTTTCCTCTTTTTTCTTCCTGTGTGTTCTTCTCAGATTGTTGATGAGAATGTGATGGTGGAAATGGGTTTATATAGAAGAGAAGGATTGGTCATTGGGGTATCATCAATAGCATTGGGTTTTGCGAAAGTTTGAGTTTCCCAATATCATCTCTCTGCTTATGGATAACAATTTTGCAGGAAGTATTCTTGGGGTTGAGGAAGGTTAGAAATGGTAATTGCTACTTCACACAGGGGCACATATGGTCATCTCCATGGCTTTCAGACCCGGCTATAACCCGGTTCCTTAGAAACCCGCCCGTCTTCCATTACACCTCGAACGTCTCTCACATCATCCCATCTACCCAACGACGAATACATATTAGCCAGAAGCCTATAAGGGGCCGAGCTGCTCGGGTTCAAACGGAAAAGCTCGTCTGCTGCCCTTCTCGCCAGTTTCACATTTCCGTGGACCCTGCACGAACCCAGTAACATCTCCCAAATAATCGGTTCATCCTTGCACAGCATCTCATCGATGATTCCTTCCACTTCATCGAACCGGCCCGCCCGACCAAGAGAATCAACTAGGCAGGCATAGTGATCACTTACCGGTTCCAACCCAAATTCTCTCTGCATTGAACCGAAGATTTTCAATCCGGCATCCACCAAACCCGAAAGACTGCAAGCAGTTAGAACCGCGATGAAAGTTACACAATCGGGGTCAAAACCATTTCTAATCATTTTATCGAATAGATTGACAGCATCCTTTCCATGCCCGTTCTGAGCGTAGCCATGTATCATCTTGTTCCACGTAACCGTATTTTTAAAGGGCATCGCATTGAAAAAACGATGCCCCCCATCCATGTCGCCGCACTTACAGTACATATCAACCAGAGCGGTCCCTACATAAACATCGTTCGTGTGTCCATCCTTCATTACCAGACCGTGAATTTCTCTCCCTTGAGCCAGAGATGATAGCGACGAACAGCTATTTAGAATTGTGGCGTAAGAGAATTCAGTTGGCGACATATCCTTAAGCCGCATTTGCTTAAACAAAGCGAAAGCTTCCCCGTGGAACGAATTTGATGATAGACCCGCTAACATGGTATTGCAACAGACAATATCATATTGGGGTAACTCGTTGAATATTTTAACCGCAAATTCTATTCTACTACATTTTGAGTAGACACCAATCAGTCCAGCGGCAACATATAAATCGGGATACAATACAGCCTTCAGTAAGGCAGCATGTATTTGCTTGCCACCCTCCAGAAGTCCCATGCAACCACAAGAACTGAGTATCACAGCAAAGGTCGTTCGATCGGGTCTCACATTTTTACACTGCATTTCTCTGAAAAGCATCACGGCCTCCTCATATGACCCGTTCTGTGAGTATCCCGAGAGCATAGCATTCCAGGAGGTCAAACTCGGTGACGGCATGCTACTAAATATCTGAAGTCCAGTCTCCACGTCACCACTCTTCAAGCAGTTGGAAAGCAAATTGACGTAAGTGACCTCATCAGGCTCGAATCCACAAGCCTTCATTTTTGTCATGCACTCTATTGCCCTCTCCGTTTGGCCTTGCTTGCCATATCCAGCTATCATGACATTCCACGAGACCACACTGACTCCGAGCATGCTGTTGAATAATATCTCCGCACAATCCATGTATCCAAGTCTCACATACATGTCGAGCAATGAATTGTTCACGTGCACATCTCTTTCAAACCCTAGCTTTGTGAAAAGACCATGTATTTGTCTCCCGAGAAACTTGTGACTTTGGGAACAAACACCCAATACACACGAGAGTGATACTGAGTCTATGATCCTCTCTCTATGCATCAATTCAAACATGTCAAATGCTTCATACAAGCGATCGGCTTTCACTAAACCCTCCATCATTGCTGTAAAAGACACCTCGTTATGCTCAGGCAAGTCCTTGAAAACCATAAATGCATCGGTAATGGACTCACACTTCATGTACATACCCAACAACGCATTGCCCACGTACAAATTCCCGTTAAGTCCAATCTTGATCGCGAGCCCATGGCACTCCCTGCCACACTCTAAATTTCCGACGCCCCCACAAGCGCTCAAAACACTAGCCAGGGTGAAACGGGTCGGCACGAAACCATTCAATCTCATCAGGTAATAACTCTCCATGGCCTTCTCTCTCGAGCTGGTTCGTGACAGGAGGCTGATTATCATGTTCCAGGAAACGGGATCCCGTTCGGGCATTTGATCGAACACGCTATACGCATTGTCCAAGTCATTTGATTTGCAGTAGGAATCCAAAACGGCGTGGTAGGAGAACATGTTTCTCAGAGGCATAATGTCGAACAGGCGGCGGGCGGCGGCTGTGCGGCCGCATTTCGAGTAGAGCTCGATGAGGCGGTTCACGAGGAAAGTGTTTGAGAGCTGGTCGGTTCGCAGTATATGAGCTTGGACGATTTTTCCCGCCTTGTGGGCTTTGTGGTCGTTGCAGATTTTCAACACGCTTGCTAAATATGAAGCATTTTTGGTTTGCATTTCCTGATAAAATTCCTTCCACCATTTACAGAGTGATTGAAGCTGGATTGTAGAAGGCCGGGCCACAATATAAATGTCTAATTAAATATTTGGACCCAATACAGCCCACTTATATTGATATTAGGCCCAACTGAATTATTTTCCTAATGGTACCACTCACTAATGCAGGGGATCGGAATGTACCACCATCTTCAGCACAAAACCCCACTCGCCACCATTCTTCGTCCACCGCTGTTACCTCGCAACAATTTAAGATTTTTGAAATTGAGAGCGAATCCCCTTAACAACAGCCTTCAGATGGACGGCGGCGGGGTGGACTCCGACGGCCGCGTGTTCACAAGCGCGGAGGAGATGTGGCGGGAAGAGGTTGGGGACGGCGACCCCCTTAAGAAATCCAAGTGGTACTCACAGGGCGTCGGCTATTGGGAGGTACCCGAAATCGAACCCCCTTTATTCAATACTTGCAGATAGAGAATTAAATTTTGATATTAATTTTTTAAAATTAAAAAAAAAATGTACTTTTTGGAAGAGAAGGGCGTGGAGGCGACGGTGGACGGAGTTCTGGGAGGGTATGGGCATGTGAATAAACCTGATATTGAGGGCAGCGAGGCATTTTTAAAATCCCTTTTGGCGGAAAGATTTCCTGAGGCTGGTGAAGGAAGCTGTCGTGTTGCTCTTGGTACTTTAAATGTTTAAAGTCTTGATTTTTCGTGTTTTCGCTTGAATCGAGTAACGTGTTTTGTTTAGATTACTACTGATAATTTTGCTAGTTTAAGTAAATATTGGTTTGCTTTCTTCTCCATTTGGTATGTAGAAAGTACTGTTGGTATCGTCGTTTTATAGTATCTTAAGTAAATGCGTTTAAATTCTGTTTTGCGACAATCGATGCAGATTGTGGTTCGGGGATAGGGAGAATCACCAAGAACCTTCTGATAAGATATTTTAATGAGGTACTTCTTTGTATACATATCTGTGAACTGCCCAAATCTATGTGTGCATGTATATATTGATTCTATAGTTTGGACACTTCAGAATGTTGAGCAGCTTCTTGAATGATTATTATGATTGTGTCGATCCAGGTTGACCTACTTGAGCCTGTTTCGCATTTTCTAGAAACTGCTAGGAGTAATTTAGCAGCTGAAAATCTGACGGTCACTGACAAGCATAGAGCTGTCAACTTCTTTTGTCAGCCACTTCAAGTAAGATGTATATAGTGATCATCACAACTCCGGATTATATGGCTGGAAATACAAAGTGTTTTTTTTTTAA
This sequence comes from Euphrasia confusa, assembly GCA_954870475.1. Classification (NCBI taxonomy): domain Eukaryota; kingdom Viridiplantae; phylum Streptophyta; class Magnoliopsida; order Lamiales; family Orobanchaceae; genus Euphrasia; species Euphrasia confusa. The sequence goes on from OX940967.1 coordinate 28,375,347, forward strand.
ATATAACTTGTTTGTATTCCTTGAGTCAGAGCTTGGTCAGTCTAAATATTGTTTCTTTCCATTGAAAAACAAAGTATCTTCATTGCAATGCATCCCGATGAATTGTCTCTTTAGTGAAGAATTTTAATTTGTCATCTGTATATTAGGAATTCACTCCTGAGGCAAAAAGATATGACGTTATATGGGTGCAGTGGTGTATTGGGCATCTTTCAGACGACGACTTTGTATCATTCTTCCAAAGAGCAAAGGTAAAAATGAATCCTTGCATCAAGATAAGCCAATAGTATAAATGGGCTTCTACTATTATTATTAACGTATGTAACTTTTTCCAATTTGTTCCCCCTATGATTATGATGATATTTTCTCATCATTTTTTCGGAGGCCGTATAATTTATATACTACTTGTCGAGCAAATTCAGCGTTTAAACCGAAATATCATTCCCAACCAAAGATACAAAAACTATTCGAATTCCACTTTTTTCCAGGCCGGGCTCAAACAAGGCGGACTTTTTGTTGTGAAAGAAAATATTGCAAGAAGTGGTATGCGATTTTATTACTCCCTTAACAGATTTTCCCTTAACCATATCTTGTGATCATGTTGATTCTACTTATTGACACTTAAATATGTAAATTGTAATCACTGTATACTCTATTTTCTATGTATAGGTTTTGTTTTGGATAAAGAAGACAAGAGTGTAACGAGATCGGACCCATACTTCAAGCAGCTATTTAAAAAATGTGGACTGCATGTCTACTCGACGAAGGTACTTACTCGACTCTTGAAATTAAACTTACGCAAGTTACGCTCTACTCCTTATTTTAACGAACACATTGATTGGAATAGTAAATGTTTCGTCGTTGCTAGGATCAAAAGGGACTTCCTGATGAATTGTTTGCTGTAAAGATGTATGCATTGGCAACTGAGTTGCCCAAGAGAGTCAACAAGTCCAAGCCCAAGTCGAAGTCGAAAAAATATGCCAACAGACCTGCCATCATTAATTGACCTTATTACCCCTTTTCATTTAGTAAACAAATACTCCTATTACCTATGGTTTTTTGCCATATTGTAAAACTTCATTTTTTAGCTTGTACCTTTTCAGCTCATTCTTATTTATGTGGTGAGTACACAAGCACAACATTTTTTGCAGACGCATTAGTAGTAATGGTGAATTTATTTTTTTGGATTATTTTACTATGAAATGAATTTATAAATAAAATATATAAATAAATAAATGAAGGGGCAACACGTAAAATATAACACGTGTAACATATTCCTCATGTATCTCCACATTATAATCCATTTCCAACTACTTTGACTCTTTCTTCGAGTAGAACAAGTCACTGCGGCAGTTAATAACTACTGTAAATTAACTGCATCTTGAAGTTTTTCAATTTTAGGGTTTAAAGGAAAAAGAGAATTCTGTATCTCACAAAACAACTGCAGCTCCGTGATCAAACAATTATTCGGAGCTATGAAACTCAGTGAACAGAAAGGTCTTGAGCCATTTTTAATTAGTAGTAATAAATAGTGCATCAATTTTACTCATTTCAGTTTTATAACATTTCATTTATTCAACATAAATTGTCTTAGATTAAAAATAAAGAGATGTAATTAACTTGACACGAATATAACCGATGTAGAAAAGAATAGCTACATTCTTGCAAGTGAGAAACTTACAAAGAAAATGATTTAGACCAATGTCAGTTATAACCTAAAAACAACACAAGTCTAAACTAAGCCAAACAACAACAAAACCAAAAGCCCTAAAAAAACAAAAACGCTAGTTAGAAAATAGAAATTAATCGATTAGATTTTCGCGTTTCACAATCGAAACCAACTGAGGGTTGTCTCTGACCATCCGATCGTCGACGCTTATTTCCTCGACAAACTTATTCGGAACGAGGCATTTTTCATTCGAGTACAACTTTTCTTGAATCATTTCCGACACGAGAAGATCGTGCATGTCATGGCGATCGTCGGAATAGCTCGTCCCCCCATACGAACCTACGAATTCAAGAATCCCAACTTGTGCCTGAAGGAACTTGATGTACTTATAAGCCGCTTGAAGCATCTCGGCCGTGTTCATCTTCTGCCCGCCGGGAACGAGCTTCCCGAGCTCTCTCGTCTTCTCGGTGATCTTCCTCCGCCTCTGCCGGGCAGCGATGCTCTGGGCAGACAAGCCGCCGCCGGTTGTCTCCTTCGGACCGTTGTTGTAGTCGGGCGGGCCGGTCGGGAACTCGGGTAGGGTTGTTTCCGGGCCCACGGGTGAGTAATTATAGATAATGTTGTAACTAGGGTTTGGAAAGAGAGCATTGTCGAAGAAAACGGGGTCGGCGGAGTCGATGAAGCATTCGTCGGGGTAGTGTTTTTGGAGCTTGGAGAAGTCGAAGCTTGTGTCGGGGTTGGGGAAGGGGTTAGGGTTCTCGGACGACGAATAGAACAAGTCGTTGGGGTCGAAGAGCTGGTGGGGATTGTAGAAGTGATGATCGAAAGAGTTATCGGGCGTCGCCGTTAGGAGATGATCGAACGTGATCGGTGGATCGACGTTCGTCGAGTCCAACGGATCGTCGGAAGCTGGGCAGTTGGAGTAGTAGCTTAGAGACATTGTTGAAGGAATTGAAGAAAAGGGAAAATTAATTGATGGTTCGTTAAGGAATAAACCTGGGAAGTTATGTAGAGTATAGTGTAGTATGTACCCTGAGGAATTGAAGTTGAAATGAGAATGTTAGTAGTGTCTTTCTCTTAGTACACTAGTTCTTGAATATAAGTGGACCTAATTAACAAAAATGAAATAAAAATAAAAATGTAAATTTAGAGAGAGAGAGAGGATGGGACGTGGGAGTGGAGGTTATTGGATTGGAGGAGATGAAGATGTAATATGGTCATAATAACGGGTAACTAACTCTCCATATTATTAGGGGGCCATTATTACTAGCTTTTAGGGTTATTTATTGGCGGCTAATTTATCACTCACTATAACCGTTACTTTACATTAATATTTTATTTAACCTCTTTTTTTTACATTCTCATTTGTGTGTGTATATATTATACAATCTCATTTGTGTGTCATTTTTCATATTTTGTTTTATATTATTTTGATCATAACTTCAATAAAAGTGTGAATTAATTTTGTGATAAGAGAGAGTTTCAAATACTATAATCTATACCCAAGTACAATAGTTAAATTGAGACATATATTATGATAGAAATAAATAAATAATAAATGATTGTTTAAAAAAAGGCAAAGTTAATTACAAATTGCACCCAAAAAGAGGAAGGAGGGGGCCATTTGTAATTAGGCCAACCCTTTGGTGCGGTTTTGTAATTCTCATTGTTTGAAGCTTACTCTTCTGTATTGCTGCTGTGGTGAACACCTCTGAGAATGCTTCTCCACACGCGCCTCCGCGCACCGCCATCTCCGCCGCCTTTCCGTCCCGCTCTCAGCACCCCATCGAATGCACTAATACGCACAAACCGCCCCACTATATTTAAGCTCCGGTCGATTTCTCTTTCTTCCGATCCAACAGGTTTCTCTTATCCTCTCACCACCTTCCCCAATTTGTTAAATTAGGTTTAAATTGCCCTAAAAGACGTTTTTTTTTCCTTCTCTAAATCAAAGCGGATTTGGGTGCGGTAGAGGTAGAGAAACCCGAGAAACTAAAGAGAAATCTCGAGGCGGTCGGACTGCACGCCGATTGCTGTTCGCCGGGAAAGTTCGATCTTCTCTACTGTCCCAAAGTACTCATTTTTATTCGCTCTCAGAAAGCTCTGTTATGAATGTTCATTATGTTTATTCTTTACTGATGATGGAAATGTTCGAGTCAGTGCGAAGGTGGACGACCTACACATAGGACTCTCTCACTTCACATAAGCAAAAATTGGTCAGTTATTTATTTATTTAGTAATGGGATTCTTGAAAATACATTAATTTGATCTGAAATAAATATACATGTGTATCAGGAGTTATGGAATATGGAGGTGTTTCCGATTACAATGTGGATGGGCAGGGAAGGTTTGTTGGCAAAATAAAGAGGAGAGGAAGTATTTATTAAATATTACTTTTATTGAATGGAGAAGGTTTACAATGAGATTATTTTACTTCTCACCATTTGAAGTCCATTTAGATTACTACTGTTTTCGTTCTTTTGAATCTTGAAGTCGTAATATTCCTTTCTGATATAGGCGATATCTTTGAATGCATTGCAGGTGTTTGCAGATACCAAAAGGGAAGGCCTAATGCTAGAAATGCTCGATGACGAGGTGCACAGAAATTACGTACTAACAACATTGATCTAGTTAAAGAATGGCTAATTCAACTTATCTGCTGTTTCAGTTGCTTGCTTACTTTGTGGAAAGAAAGATATCGAAGGAGACACTGCTGAGAAATAGTGTTATGCAAGTCGCTAGCGATCGGGTAAATAAATTAAAAAAATTGGGAAAAAGTGTCTTATAAATCTGGTTGACATTAATACATTATATGTATGCAGTTTGTTTTGTGCGATCCCATGCAGAAAACCATTGCCTTTCCTTACAGACGAAATGGGCAACTTGTCGGCTGCAAATATCGGACTGTTGGAAAGAAGTTTTGGCAGGTGTTATTCTCGTTTTTTCTTTTTTCCTTTTGTGTTTCTCTAAGGTGTGGCTTACGAGTATTGTGCATGGTTTTATATTACTACCTCCGGCCATTAATAGACGTCATACTTTGTTGGACACGGAGTTTAAGAAAATTGTTGTTTTTTAAATTTTTAATTAAAAAGTAAAGAGTAAAAATATATTTTAAAAGTGAAAAGTAAAGTAGTTGTGAGTAAAGTTTAAAAAGTAGGTGGGGTAAAGTAGAATAAAATTGTATATTAAAATGAAAAAGTTAGAATAATTATTTCCTTTTTTGGGGTGTGTCAACTATTGTTGGACACCCCAAAAAGGAAAGTGTGACAACTGTCTTTGGACCGAGGGAGTATAACGTTTTTTTAAACCACTGCATTTAATTTGTTTTGCAGGCAAAAAATTCAGAAAAAGTGTTTTACGGGCTCGATGATATTGTGGAAGCAGACGAGATTATAATTGTAACGATTTGGATCACTTACATCTACGTATTTAATAATAACAGGGTTCATCTACATTCTTATTCCTGATCATTTTTTCCGACTTATACTTACTGTTAAGGTTGAAGGTGAGATAGATAAGCTATCCATGGAAGAAGCCGGTTTTTACAATTGTGTTAGTGTCCCGGGAGGTGCACCACCAACAGTTTCACTCAAAGAACTACCATCTCTAGATAAGGTTCGGTTCTGCTTAGTATTTATTTATTACTATATACTGTAATTATTTGTCCATAAATGTTTCAAATTGAGACCATCATTCATCAAGTCAGGACACAAGCTTTCGGTATTTATGGAACTGCAAAGATTATTTGGACAAGGTTAGAGATAGATCTTGATTTATTTATGAACTCCATCCAAAATATAAATAAATAAATTCATAATCCGGAGATGCATGATTTTATATCATTATCAGGCGTCCCGAATTATCCTGGCAACTGATAGTGATGCACCTGGCCATGCTTTAGCAGAAGAGCTTTCTCGTCGGCTTGGCAGAGAAAGGTTGTATTATTACCTCCATCTGAAATCGTTTCTAACTTTCCATCTGAAATCTTTCAACTCTCTGTGTGTGTGTGTGTTATCGTAGATGTTGGAGAGTACATTGGCCGAAGAAAGATGATGTTACCTCATTCAAAGACGCGAATGAGGTTCTCTACTTTAGTTTTCCTGCTATTCTCTTTTCTTTTAGAAAAGTGTAGTCGTGTGGTTCGTGCCAAAGTTTGCATCAACGACAAGAAAATGCTTTGATCAACATCTTTGCATTTGTTTATTGTTAGGTTCTTGTGAATCTTGGCGTGGAAGCTCTAAGAGATGCAGTCGACAAAGCTGAATCATATCGGATGCAAAAATTGGATTATTTTATTTGGCAAATATGATTATTCTTTGTCACAGTTAAAATTCTTATTTACATTTATAGAAAAATCTACGTATTGTAGAATTTTCCTAAGATTAAACAAACGAAAACAAAATATTTAACCTATCAAACAAAGGAAATACTACTAGTAAATAGTACTCCCTCTTTCCCTCTAAACTATGCATAGAGAAATTTACACGTAGATTAAGAAAAAGTAATTTTTTGTGTATTTTATAATATAAAGTAGGTGTATAATAGGTATTGATGTGTAAGTATTAAAGTAGTTAGTTGAAAAAGTAGTGGTATAAAGGTAAATAAAAGTGTATTGAGAGGATAAAGTTGTGAAAAGACTTTCCATTTATGGAATGTGCACTGTCTTAAGGGATGGACCAAAAAGGAAAGTGTGCATTGTTTTAAGGGATGGAGGGAGTAATAGATTACAAATGTGCTTTATACGGCTAATGGGCTATTTCTTAGTTATTAATTATTGGGCTACAAAGAAAAATATAATGGGCCTGTAGACACACCCCTTAACCTTATGTTTAGGCCCAGGCCCAACTAGAAAAGGCGTGTTTCTATAACTCACCGCGCTTTTTCTTTTCTTCTCATCATATCATATCGCGTATTTTACTAGTATAAAGAAAAAAAAACACAATCTGTATACATATTTCTCATTTCTCTCTAAAACCCTTCCCCCTTCCATGGATATTCAAAAACCTCTTTCTTCCTCCCCTTTCCACTGAAAAAAATAAAACCCACGAAAAAAGAATATTTTGAAAAAGGAGGAGACATGCTTCGTTCACCGCAGAGAAAGCTGTTTCTGAGCTCTTACTCAAATTGCAGCAGAATTATTTTAACGGGCTCCGAGAATTTCATGCTGCTCGAGCCCTCCTCGCCCACTGCCGCACGAACACTCCCGCTCCGTGATTTTTCGTCTTCTTCGCAGACGAACCCATTTCACAGTAGGAAAAATCTAACCCCTTTCGCTTCTCCCAAACATTTCCCTGCAATTTATCAGAGGGTCTCTGGATTTTGTTATGCTGCCATGCCCGTTCCCAGACCGAGTAAGCTTGTTCTTTTCACCTCTTTTTTGTATAGGTATGTATGTATGCTCTAAACACTGATTTGGGTTTGATTGTGCAGTGCCGGATTTCGATTTAGAGGCTCTGGAGAATCAACCGGTGGATGAAACACGGCTTATGATACTGAGGCGAAAGCTGCAGGATATTGGAATTGATGAAAAATCATTTTCTCCGGGACAACATCATGGCTTAACTTGCCCGGTCGTATGTCGTTCTCTCCACCCCACTTTTGTTTCCTGCCTTTTTGTAGTTCCTGAATTGAGTGAAAATCCATTTATGCAATTTTTTTTCGTTTTAAGTTAACTCAACAATGTATATCTTTTACTAGCCTTTTCCGTTGCACCCAAATTCTGACTCAGTAGAAATGATAGAGGACTACGTTTTGACGAGTTACACCTGTCCTGCATATTGCCATATTCTTACGTTAATTTTTTCAGAATTGATTAACGTGTTGCTGGCTTTGTAGTGTAAAGGTGGGGATTCAGGTGAGAAGAGCTTAGCTCTTTTTATTGAACCACACGGGTAATTTTCATGTATTGTGCATATTTTATTTCATCTCAGTTTTGATTTTAGTTGCGGTGTTAGTTATGTATTATCTGAATTTCTTAGGGGTGCAGCAACGTGGACCTGCTTTCGTGCTAAATGTGGGTGGAAGGGAGCTACCCGTGTAAGATTCAAAATTAAGCTGTGGCTAAATTACAAAAAATAAATTGATGCTATGTCTTTTATGCTTGCACATATTAATTTTTGCTACTTTGGTTTCAGGCCTTTGCAGATGTAACGTCGACTTTTGCAAAAATGAGTTCAATGGCGAAAGTAAAGCAACCACCTAGAATAATCACAGAGGGGGATTTGGGACTTGAACCTTTGTGTAACGAGGTAGTTGTTTTTTGCTATATTCACTATAGAAAAACAATTCTTATGGATTAGTGCATACGGTTATCCTTCCAAATTTTTTTCTCAGCTACTTGGGTACTTTGCCGAGCGCATGATATCCGGAGAAACATTACGGAGAAATTCTGTCATGCAGAAAAAAACTGGAGAACAGGTGAACGAAATACAGTAGTATTTTTCATTGTACTGCATGTTTTTAGACTGACTTATGATGATGCCTGCTGAACAGATTGCTATTGCATTCGCTTATCGAAGGAAAGGGGTGCTTGTAAGCTGCAAGTATCGTGATATTACCAAGAAATTTTGGCAGGTACTTTCAATTAATGATTCTTGTAAGAGTTTTAGTTATTCATCCTTGTATCTTTAAAGTATTCCTTCGACAATCACCCCTTTTTTTTCAAATGTTATGAAGGAAGCCAATTGTGAAAAGATCTTTTATGGACTGGATGATATAAAGGAAGGAGGCGATATCATCATTGTAAGCACTGCTCTTCAGCCGTCTACGCTGAATTATATCTCCACATTTGTCAGGGCACAAGGATTAAGAAAAGTTTGTCTTACTGTATGGGAATGGGAGTTAGGGAGCTTGTCAAGTATGTGGGACGGAGGGACAATAAAATGAATCAAAACTAATTATTTACTTACCGTCTTATCTAAGGTTGAGGGTGAAATGGACAAGCTTGCAATGGAAGAAGCTGGCTTCAAAAATTGTCTGAGTGTTCCAGACGGTGCTCCAGCAAAGGTCTCGAATAAGGACTTGCCTTCTGAAGAAGAGGTATCTGGCTATACATATATTTTTCGTTCTTTTTTCTTTTTTAAAAAAAGGTGATCTTTAGATAAGAAGATGTCTTGGTATTTAAAAAAAAATCAGGTTTGTCGTTTCCTGTAAAACGTTTTTCAAGTTTTGACTCATGTAATATTATATCTATTATCTTCTGCAAATTAGAATTTTTTGCTTCTTGTATTCGATTATTATGATGTTAAAATAGTATACTTTTCTGATAACACTTGTATGCAAGTGTTCCTCATTCCCTTCTCTGTGTTTTTTTGAAGCTAGGACACCAAGTATCAGTATCTATGGAACTGCCGAGATTATTTTGAAAAGGTATTCCATGTTATTTAAGTTTTAATTAATATAGTATTTACTAACGCAAATGGATAATGTGTGATGCATTTGAATTTTCTTATGTATTCTTTAAGGCATCTCGCATTATTCTTGCAACGGATGCCGATACTCCTGGTCAAGCGTTAGCCGAAGAACTTGCCCGGCGCTTGGGGAAAGAAAGGTATTTGCAATACTATGATGCTTATTTTCCCGTATATGGATTTGAAAAACCTCGGTAAATATGTGGTTTCATTGGTCAAATACAGGTGTTGGAGGGTCAAATGGCCAAATAAGAACGAGACAGAAACTTTCAAAGACGCAAATGAGGTTTTATAACCTATTTTAAAATGTTTATATTGCTCAAGAAAATCATAGAATTTGTGCATCTCTATTTTAAATGTCTATGATGCAATTTTGTGCAAATCTTATTTAAAGACAAAAACTAGTGTCGGACTACATACCAAAGTACTTTTGCGTCAGAACATGCTACTTTTCATTGGTTAAAGCCCAAATTTATTTGAATAGTTTATGTGGAGCTAAGTTACTCCGACTCTCCCCTCCGGTGCCGTGTCCGTGTCGGACACGACACGTCTCCGACACTCCAAAACTCAAGAAAAAAATCTAAAAATGTCGTGTCCGACACTCCGATACGTGTCCGTGTCCGACACGTGTCGGCGAGTCTGAGTAACCTAGATGTGGAGTGCAGTAAAGAGTTATTATACGAACATTTTACGTTGGGGGTGTATTTTCAAATTGTCCTCTTAAGATGTAAGTATCATTATCAACTTACGTTTGATCACGAAATGTTGGTGAATTAGAATATGGATAATGATATTTGGGGGAAATTTTGAAAATTTACCTCAACATCAAATATTCATATAACAAAACTATTTTCTACACTCCAACATAAATTATTCATACAACAAAACTCTTTTTCTATTAATTTATTTTCCTTATTTTAGAAGTAGTTTCATTTTTATTTTTTTTGTCCTTTTGTTTTATCGCTCCAGATGTTTTTATTAATAATTTTCTTCATATTTTATTGTATTTTATTTTTTAATATTGGCGATCTGATAGGAGCGTGCCTCCTTTTTTAATGCATTATTCTTGATATTGTTTAAAGTTTCTTTAATGGTTTTTTACATCACATATAAATATGTTATTCCTGGTGCTTGCATTAATACAGGTGCTTATGTATATGGGCCCCGATGCGCTAAGGGATGTCATTGAAACTGCTGAGCTTTTTCCAATAAAAGGTCTCTTCAATTTCAAGGATTACAATGCTGAGATTGATGACTACTATCATCAGTCACTTGGTTTTGAGCTTGGTGTTTCAACTGGATGGAGGGGTCTCAATGAGTTATACAACGCAAGTATTAATCATATGATAATATATGTATCGTCTGCTAATTTATACTGTGTTATGTCTTTATGACAGGTCGTGCCCGGAGAATTGACAATTGTTACTGGAATTCCAAATTCAGGGAAGAGTGAGTGGATTGATGCTCTATTATGCAATCTGAACCATAGTGCTGGCTGGAAATTTGCACTTTGCTCTATGGAAAATAGGGTATGTATTTGTTTTCGTCGGAATCACACTATTTGTACTTTAATGTTTTGGTATGTCACCGTAAAATTCTAAGACGAATGTTGAATAAAGAAGATGAACAAGCATTTTGGGTAACGAATGTACTACTATGGTGCATGCAATCATGTCTAATATAGAATCTAAAAGTTCAAATTAGTCTGTAAAGTGTTTTAATATATTTGGTTAGGTATACATCTAATAGGTTGCACGATTCCATGGTTTTTCCAGGTACGCGAGCATGCTAGAAAACTTTTGGAGAAACATATCAAGAAGCCTTTCTTTGATGTTAGGTATGTGTTTATCTGGTTCATTACACACACTCACTCACACACACATCATATAATATACTCCTATACTATATATTAATTGTTTGATTGCTATCACACTGATTGCTAATAAACAGGTACGGAGAGTATGTTGAGAGGATGAGCGTTGAGGAATTGGAACAAGGGAAAAAGTGGCTCAGTGATTCATTTGCTCTAATAAGGTTTATACATCGCCCCTATGCACATGCCTGATGCGTCCCTTATGCATATTCCTACATGCATTGATATGGGAATTTCTCATCTTACATGTTGAACTGCGAAAGATGTTGGTGGTTGATTCCTGTCTGTGAATGATAATTTTTATATTCCTGTTTTATAATGTTTTATTGTTTTTTTCTATTGTACTTTTATATAGGGGATGTTTGTGAAAACATGGAAAAGTTGATTGTTGGCTTTTGACTATAAAAGAGAATGTAGTTTCGGGTTTTGCTTCCTAAGTTTGATTTTTTATACGCAAATAAACCATTTTCACAACTTAACTTTTATTAGCAAATGATACCAACTTTTGTTTCTCTCACAATACACTGGTTCTATATATGCAGGTGTGAGAATGATTCCCTTCCAAGTATAAGTTGGGTTCTTGATCTCGCTAGAATAGCAGTTCTTCGCCATGGGGTTAATGGGCTTGTAATCGACCCGTATAACGAGCTCGATCATCAACGCCCTCCGAACCAGTGAGTCTCTTTTCTTCTGAATCCGGCCAAACACTCTACTTGTAATAATGATAATCATAATAATGATGATGAGGATGATAAAACACATGCATGTGATATGTAATAGGACTGAAACAGAATATGTGAGTCAGATGCTGACGAAAGTCAAACGGTTTGCTCAACACCACTCCTGTCACGTTTGGTTCGTGGCTCATCCAAGACAGGTTTGGAGAAGTGCAAGATTTAAAATATATCTGTCACCCCAAAAGTTATACCTATTATTTGTTATAACTTCTTTATAAAACTTATTCTGCTAGTTGCACAATTGGGACGGAGGTCCTCCAAATATGTACGACATCAGCGGGAGTGCTCACTTTATTAACAAGTGTGACAATGGGATTGTTGTCCACCGTAATAGGGATCCAGAGGCGGGCCCCGTCGATGTAGTTCAGATTTGTGTACGGAAAGTGCGAAATAAAGTCGTAGGAACAATTGGAGATGCCTATTTGTCATATAACAGGTAAAATATAACTTGATATTTTCTATTTTTTTTAAAGTGATTTAAAAACGATACGAGTTGCATGTCTTATCTATCAGGGTTACGGGGGAGTACATGGATATTGACATGTCATCCCGAAATGACAAACACAGATAATAGCACCTTGGTTCTGGAAAAGAACCTCTTCAGGTCAGTTCTTAGTATATTCACTGGCTGTTTTGATGGAAGGAGCTTTTTCATGGTAATGAGGGTTGGGTACGTTATTATACACGACGATAGGACCTATCGTTTTTTGGTGTTTAATATATGTGTACGTATGGGATGTCTTTGGGTGATCTCTCGAGTTTTATTTTCAGACTCTTCAGCGGTTATGGGATGTGGCTGTGTGAACTCATTGTATAGCTCTTCAAATGACTTGATCGAAAAGACACGATTATAAATTCAGCATTAAAATTATGTTGTATTTCTGTATTTGTAATTTTAGTACTACTATTTCATGTATTTATTTTTATCTTGATGTTTTTGGATTTTGTATTTATTGAAATCGTATCTTTTAGAAAAAAAATATATATTGAAGGGTGAAGGTATAAAGAAATAGGACTTAGATATTGTGCTTTTGGGCCGATGAATTAGATAGTAGCCCATCAGATAAATTGTTTTTGTTGGGGAACGAAGAATCGGAAGTATTTCAAGAGCAACTTTGATCGGCGGCCAACTTTTTCAGGAACGAGCAAAGCATCCCGCCTCTCATCCGCGCACGCTAGACGAGATATCAACCTTCTGACATTCCATTGAATTTTTATTGAATAAAATTGTTTCTCATATGATTTGATTATTAAGAAATAAAAAACCCTAATTATGGTTAGTTTTTGTTATCGTTCTTCAACATTTTTGTGGACGGGTATGCAGTCTGTACATGGGCAACTTTTCGACGAACACCATACCCTAAGTACTAACTTGTCGAAGAACTGTATCATAATGGTTGTCAAATATACCGATCCAAACCGAAGGTTCTGATATATTATACTCTCCCTGTCCAAAAGAAAAACGAGTATTATATATGAACATACGATCTAATAAGAAATACTACTCCCATGTATTAAGGCTTTAACGTAGATCATTAAGATGTAATTGGATTCTAATATATTTGTACGTACAAAATTAACACAAGAATCATTTCCATGCATTTGCGTTTGATACTTGTAATTACGCATGCATCTCACAAAATCATTTTATTTTTATTTCACTTTTGACTATATATAGTAACAATAAAATACTACTCACTCCCTTCCAGACTAATAGTCACACTCCCTTCACAAAATACAAAGGAAGTGTGACTATTCGTTAGGTTGGGAGGGAGTATTATTTTAATACATTTAATTAACCCTTATACGACAAATCATTTCACTCTCCAACGTTCATGCATGTAATCGACTATCTATTTAACAAACCAAGGATTTTAATTGTCCTGAAATCATCATCATCAAGAAATGGAACCTCCCCTGCTTCATTACTAGTTCTATCACTAGTTTTCGCCAACCTATTTTTTTACTTCCGGCGATGCCTCACTGACCAATTCAAACGTTCGAAAATTCCGACAACCGTTTACTGCTCCCGAAAGCTCGGCATCCAGATCAGGGTCCGAAGTGGCAGCCACGACTGCGAAGGGCTTTTGGGCCGATAAATTATTTTTGTTGGGCCACGGAGAATTTAATTGGGCTATAATAAGTGAAAGGCGTGTAAATTTCAAATGAATGACTAGAAAAATTCAAGGAGAAGTCGTGCGTAGACTTTTGTTAAATACAGAGTCAGGCAGTCAGCAATAATGACATTATTGCTTTAGTCAACAATGACGACACAGAGCTGCTTTAGGAAAGTAAGGTCAATTACGTCTTACCATAAACACGCGTTTGTTAAAATTCGTCGACGTCGCACTTACATTAATTCCTGGTAATTCATTGTAGCAACTCGGGCTGGAAGCCATGCCAGTTGAGCGGCTCCAATTGATGCTTAACTTGAACTCGTTCAAACTTATAATAATTTATCGAGTTAAGTTTGTATATTCTTATTTTCTAAATACATAAATAACATTATACTATATGTATTAAAAAAAGATCTAGTTCAATAAGTAAGATTATAGAATAACCTCTTGATTTTATCTATGCTACATTCAAAGAAAACATCATGCATAAAATTTCTTAATTTTAATATTATTATATACTATGTCTGTCTCGTACTCATGATCACACATCCTTTTTAAAATTACAAATGAAGTATTATCGTAGATAAGGAACGAGAGGGTATAAGTGAATTGATACAATCACACATGCATACTCAATGTGTAGTACGTGTTTACATTTCAGATAAATATACAACTTGAAGTAATACTTCAACAGTAACATCTACATGAATCCGTCTCACTTTTCTTTGGTGCGCGAACTTTCTTAAAAATAGTAGTATTTTTAATAATAAAATAGATTGATCTACAAATAATAAAATAATGAAAATTAGAGATGTATGTAAAATAATAAAATAGATTGATCTACAAATAATATAATGATAATTTAATACTATTATAATTTTATCAGAAATGCATTATGCACCCCTCGTTCAAAATAATAATATTTGACTATTTATGTACACATGTGAATTCTTATACTCCTATTATAATAAGTCGGCCGAGTCAAATAACTGACATTTAACTGTTGCAAATTTGAATTACAGCTCAGCTTTCAACATCAAAAATTCTTCCCAATATATATTTCAAAGTTTGACAAGTCAACCACGATTAAAATTCTATAAATAGCTAGGGTTTAGTTCCCTTGTAAAATAAGCACCTCAACTTCTTACATCTTATCAAATTACACAAATGGAATCTCCTCCTACTTCCATTCTCCTCATACTCGTATCATTACTTCTTGCAAACCTTGTCATCTTTGGATCTTCTTCTCCATCACCCCACTCCAATCCCGATGGTAACGACTTCCTCCGATGCCTCACCGATCAATTCCAAAGGCTGAACTCAACCACTTCCGACTTGATTTTCACCCCAACAAACGCGTCCTACTCATCCCTTCTCCAAACCTCAAACCTAAGAGCCTTGTCAACCTCCTCTCAAAGGCCTTCTCTCATCATCACTCCACACCACGAGTCCGAAATCCAAGCAGCCATTCTCTGCTCCAAGAGAGTCGGCATGCAAATTAGGGTTCGGAGCGGGGGCCACGACTTCGAAGGGCTCTCCTACACTTCCCCAAACCCCTTCGTCACCTTAGACATGAGAAACTTCCGATCGGTGTCCGTGGACACCGAAGAGAAAACCGCGTGGGTCCAAGCCGGGGCCACGCTCGGTCAACTCTACTACACGATCGCTCGAGAGAGCAAAACCCTAGGGTTCCCGGCCGGCATCTGCCCTACCGTCGGAGTCGGGGGCCACTTCACCGGAGGTGGATACGGCATGATCTCGCGTAAGAACGCCCTCGCCTCCGACAGGATCGTCGACGCCAGGTTGATAAACGCCGACGGTCAAACCCTTGACCGCGAGTCGATGGGAGAGGATCTCTTTTGGGCCATACGAGGAGGCGGCAGCACGAGCTTCGGAATCCTCGTCTCGTTCAAGGTCGAGCTCGTCGACGTCCCCGAGACAGTGACCGTTTTCAACGTCGTCCGAACCCTAGAGCAGAACGCGACGAGGTTAGCCGAGAGGTACCAGAGGATTGCGGACAAGCTCGACGAGAACCTCACGGTCAAACTTTACCTGAGGAGCGTGGGGTCCACAAGCGAAAACCGGACGATCGAAGCTTCTTTCCCTTCGATGTACCTCGGCCGAGTGAACGAGCTGATGCCGATAATGCGAAGGGACTTCCCGGAGCTAGGGTTGGCGGAACGGGAGTGCACGGAAATGAGCTGGATAGAATCCGCACTCTTTTTCTCGGGTCTACGCAACGAGTCGGTCGATGTTTTGCTGAGCCGGGAGTCGCTAGGGTTTTTCACGGCGTCGTATTCGAAGGGGAAGTCGGACTTCACGACGCGACCGATCCCTGAAAGCGGGCTGAGCGGGATATTTAGGTTTCTCAACGAGGAAGCTGGAAATAGGGGCGAACTGCAGTTCAATCCTTTCGGAGGCGCGATTAGCAAGTTCTCCGAATCGGAAACTCCTTTCCCACACAGAGCCGGCACTCGATTCATGATCTACTACGGGGTGAGCTGGGAGAACGAAGAATCGGAAAGACACGTAAATTGGATCAGGAGGCTGCATGCTTACATGACCCCTTACGTCACACATTCCCCTAGAGCCGCGTATTTTAACTACCGGGACCTCGACTTGGGCACGAACAACCAAGGGAATACGAGCTATAGGCAAGCTAGGGTTTGGGGCAGGAAGTATTTCAAGAACAACTTCGATCGGTTGGTTCGGGTGAAAACTCAGGCCGACCCCTCCAACTTTTTCAGGAACGAGCAAAGCATTCCGCCTCTGATCCGTGCACGCTAGAATCTAGACAAAGATATCAACCGCGCCTCATGCCCCAGTATACTAAACATTCTGTTGTATTTATTGAATAAAATTGTTTCACTCTGATTGATTTGATTTGATTATTAAGAAATAAAAGACCCGAATTATGGTTATTTTGTTATCGTATAACCATTTTTTTTTCGACGAAACAATCATTAGGTAACTAGCTTGTCGAGTTGTCGAAGAACAATACCATAATGGTTGTCGAATATACCAGTCCAAACGTAAGGTTCTGATACTATATACTCTCTATGTCCAAAAGAAACGAGTATTATACAATGAACATACAATCTAGAAATACTAATATTAAATATTTCACGTATAGATCATTAATCTCTGATTGGATGCTAATACTTTTGTACGTACAAAATGAAGAACACAAAACTTGTAATTACGCATGCATCTCACAAAATCAATTTATTTTTATTTCACTTTTGACTATATATAGTAACAAGAAAATATATACTAGTAGCATTATACAATCATTTCACTCTCCAACGTTCATGTAATCGAGTATCTGTTTAACAAACCAAGGATTTTAATTTGTCCTCAAGAAATGGAACCTCCCCCTGCTTCCTTACTAGTTCTATCACTAGTTTTCTCCAACCTTTTTTTCCGTGCCGGGAGTTTCGACTTTCGACTTCCGGCGACAACATTCTCCGATGCCTCACCAACCAATTCAAACGATCAAAAACTCCAACAATAAGAAAACCTGAGGGCAACGTGGGCCTCCCCGCTAAAGCCCCTTCTCATCATCACCCGAAAGCTCGGCATCCGTCCACGACTATGAAGTACGCGAAGGGCTTTTGGGCCGATGAATTAGTTAGTAGCCCATAAGATAAATTATTTTTGTTGGGCCACGAAGATTTTAATTGGGCTATAATAAGTGAAAGGCGTGTAAATTTCTAGTTTATTTGTAAGGATCAACTGGTTGAGATTCTGAACAAGCTAGGAGTTAGAAATCTACATTTCAAGCTTGAGGGGGAATATAAAAGTTCATAAGTTTTATAAACTTGTTTTCTGATGTTGAAGGTGAGCTGGAGCTTTGTCAAGAAGCTATTGGCTGGAGCATGGACATGATGCTATTGGTTTATTTTGGATTCTACTACACATCAGCTTATTTTAATAAGTTTGGTTATTTAGTAGATAGTAGTCCTTCTATTTTATTGTTATTGCTTTTTTTATCCTTGTTGTAAATAAAAGAGAACAGTTGTATTGTTCTTCTTCTTCAGTTCATTCAGCTTGCTCATCAAGCTAATATGTAAAACCTAAGATTCTCCTTGATGAATGAAAAGGTTTCTTTTAATTACATATTGATTCCTTCATACATATAGATTTATATTTTGTATCTGGTTTTCTTTATGGTATCAGAGCTCTATTATTAGACGATTTCCGCAGCGTCAGATCTCTGAACATGGCCTTGGTATCGAACGATGATCAGTCCAATCCGATGTTACTTAGTCACGGTGAAAATCCTGGACAAGTGTTGGTGGCTAAGCCCCTCACGACCACCAATTACCACAGCTGGAGCAGATCGATGTATGTTGCCCTATCTGCGAAGAACAAACTTCCCTTCATCACTGGGTCTCTACCTCAACCATCAGAAACGGATCCCACATATGGAAACTGGGTGCGATGTAACCACATGGTGCTGTCATGGATAACGAATAGCTTATCCCCAGAAATTGCTAGCTACACTCTTTTCTCTGATTCAACAGCTCAAGTGTGGGCAGAGCTGAAGAAAAGATACTAAAAAAGCAGCTACCATAGGGTTTTTCATGCTGGAGCAGAAAATCACATCTACCAAACAAGAAAGTACTTCTATTAGCTTATACTTTGCCAAATTAAAAGCTATTTGGGAAGAAATTGCTGTGTATGAGGAACCTGCTGTATGTACTGCAAATCCATGTGGTGTGTTAAATGCTTTGAACAAGAAAACAGAATCTAGGAAGGTCATGCAGTTCTTGATGGGTGTTGATGAATGTTATCACACTTTGAGGAATCAGATACTGCTGAGGAGGCCATTTCCTGATTTGGATATGGTTTTTGGACTTTTGGTTCAAGAAGAAGAAAATCAAGAAATCTCTGGGAAGCAGACATCATCTGATTCAGCTGCCATGAATGTGAGCAAGGGAGACAATTCATCTGCAGCCATGTATAACAACAAGTTTGATAATCAGAAGGGTTATCAAAACAACAATTATCAGAATCAGAATTCTCAGTCACAGGGGCAAAAGGGAAAGAACTGGAATAACAACTACCAGAACAAGAACAAAGTGTGTACCAAATGTGGAAAGACTAATCATACAGTTGAGAATTGCTATGAAATATATGGCTACCCAACAGGACACAAATATGCTAAGGATAAGCCACAGCATGGTCAACAAAGGAATCCTCAACAGGGTCAACAAAGGACTGGTCAGCACATGGCAAATCAGACAAACAGTGGAGAATCCCCCAAACCAGCAACTATGAGTCAGGATCAGATTCAGCAAATGATGAGTTACTTGCAGGGTATGATGATGAGCACTCAGAATAGTGTTAAGTCAAAGTCAGTAGGATCTGAGTTCAGTTATAACTCAGGTAAAGCCATTGTTCATACCATATTTACTTGCTCTGCTCTCACTAATAAAGGGTGGATTATAGATTCTGGTGCCACAGACCACATTATTGGTGATATGAGTTTGTATGCTAATAGTAGGCCCATAAAGAATCTGCAGATTAATCTTCCAAATGGGAAGTTCATTCAAGCAACACATGTTGGAACAGTACATCTCACAGATCAACTTAGCATAGATGGAGTTCTCTATGCCTTTGATTTTCATGTTAATCTGATTTCTGTCCATAAATTGTGTTTTGCTAATCACTGTACCCTGGTGTTTGATTCTCATGTGTGTATTATACAGGATCTTCACAGCAGCAGGAGGATTGGGACAGCTGAGGTCATACAAGGCTTGTATCATTTTACTACCACACCTACCACCTTTCCAGTTCACATCTCTCACTCTCAAACTTTCGTTTCTTCTCTTTTATGGCATCATAGACTAGGACATCCCTCCTTGTCTAGATTTAGTTTATTCCATAATATCTATCTTGTTATTCCTGCACAAGTTAAGTGTTTAGATTGTGATGTTTGCCCTATGGCTAAACAAACACATCTACCTTTCAAAATTTTGAATAAAGATTTTGCTACTCATATCTTTGATCTTATTCATGTTGATGTTTGGGGACCATTTCATGAACCATCTTTGAGTGGCTGTCAATATTTTTTAACTATAGTTGATGATCATTCTAGATTTACCTGGACTTTTCTCATGAAGAATAAACAACAAACTCATTCTTACCTTGAAACTTTCTACCAGAAAATGCACACTCAATTTGATAAGAAAATTAAGATCATCAGGTCTGATCAGGGCAAAGAATTTTATTTGCATGATTTTTTCACCAAACATGGTATCATTCACCAAACAACTTGTGCCTATACACCACAGCAAAATAGTGTGGTTGAAAGAAAGCATAGACACCTCCTTAATGTTGCTAGAGCCCTGAGATTTCAGTCTCATCTTCCTCTCAAATTTTGGGGTGAATGTTTACTCACTTCCACCTATTTGATTAACAGAACACCTACCCCCATCCTGCACAACCTTACACCATTTCATAAGCTATATAAAAAGTCACCAAATTATTCCCATCTGAAAGTTTTTGGATGCATGGCATTTGCATCAACTTTTCCAGTCAATAAACATAAATTCTCTGAAAGAGCTCTCAAAACAGTCTTCATTGGATATCCAGAAGGCATCAAGGGATACAAATTGTATAACCTTGATACTGAACAGATTATGATTTCCAGACATGTGGTATTTCATGAAACTGTTTTTCCTTTTGCTGTCTCAAATGATTCCACAGATTCACCTTCATCCATTTTCCCACAACAGTCTCATTTTGAATTTTTTGACACACCATCTTCACAAACAACACACATGCCCCCTGATCCTCCTATTATACCACCTGATGAACCAAACCATTCACCTCAATCCCCTGCCACTACCACAAATTCCATACCCACAGAAAATTACAGACCCCAAAGAAATAAAAGACCACCATCATATCTCCAAGACTATCAATATGAGCTTTGTACTGTCTCAGCTGCACCCAATTCCACCTCTGCCAAGAAGATTTCTGGTAAGCCATATGACATTAAACAATATGCTCCCTGTTTCTCTGTGCAATCTGCTCTCAATTCAGCCATTCAAACAGAACCTAATACTTATGAAGAAGCTGCTTCTCATCCCAAATGGCAAGAGGCTATGAAGCTTGAATTAACAGCCTTGGAGGATAACCATACATGGACATTGGTTCCATTACCACCTAACAAGGTTGCCATTGGTTCTAAATGGGTATATAAAATCAAGTATGGTGCTGATGGTGAGATTGACAGGTTCAAAGCCAGACTGGTGGCCAAAGGTTACAACCAAAGAGAGGGTCTTGATTTCTTTCATACATTTTCTCCTGTAGCCAAAATAACCACAGTGAGATGTCTTTTGAGCATTGCAGTGGCCTCTAAATGGAAACTACACCAGCTAGATGTCAACAATGCTTTCCTCTATGGAGACCTCAATGAGGAAGTCTACATGACACCACCACAGGGCCTTGCCTCTTCCTCTCAGCTTGTATGTAAGCTTCATAAATCTTTGTATGGGCTGAAACAAGCTTCAAGACAATGGAATTCCAAACTTACTTCTGTCCTGTTGCATCAAGGTTTTATTCAGTCAAAAGCTGATTATTCCCTATTTGTCAGGAAAACAGGTTCTTCTATAACCTTACTTCTTGTTTATGTTGATGATATAATCATCACAGGAAATTGTGAGGCTCATATTAGGTCTATTAAGACTCATCTCCATACCTGTTTTAAGCTCAAAGATTTGGGACTTCTCCATTATTTTCTTGGGATTGAATTGATACATCTTCCTACTGGATTATTTATCACACAGAAACAATATGCCTTGCAAATAATTTCTGAGTGTGGTCTTCTTGGTTGTAAACCTTATACTACTCCTACTGACCTTAGTCAAAAGATGTCAAAAGTCAGGGGGAATATACTTTCTGATGCCACTTCTTATAGAAGACTTATTGGCAAATTGTTATACCTGACATTGACTAGGCCTGATCTCAGTTATACAGTCAATACTCTGTCTCAATTCATGGAAAAGCCTTCAGACTTTCACATGAAAGCTGCATTGAGGGTGGTCCATTACCTTAAACAGGCTCCTGCACAAGGATTATTTTACCTAATGCAAAATAATACTCAACTCAAAGCATTCTGTGATGCTGATTGGGGATCTTGCATTGATACAAGAAGATCAATAATAGGCTTCTGCATTTTTATTGGTGATTCATTAATATCTTGGAAGTCAAAGAAGCAGACCACTGTTTCAAGATCCAGTGCTGAAGCAGAGTACAGGAGTATGGCTACAACTGTGTGTGAAGTTGTGTGGCTAAAAAGACTACTGGAGGATATGGGAATTAACCACAAAGGGCCAGCATACATGTATTGTGACAATCAAGCTGTAGTTCACATAGCAGAAAACCTTGTATATCATGAAAGAACAAAACACATTGAGATAGATTGTCATGTGACAAGGGAAAAGCTGCAATCAGGAGATATTAAGCTGTTTCAGATTGGTACAAAATTGCAGTTGGCTGATGCTTTTACCAAGGGGTTGTGTAAGAATCAACTGGTTGAGATTCTGAACAAGCTAGGAGTTAGAAATCCACACTCCAAGCTTGAGGGGGAATATAAAAATTCATAAGTTTTATAAACTTGTTTTCTGATGTTGAAGGTGAGTTGGAGCTTTGTCAAGAAGCTATTGGCTGGAGCATGGACATGATGCTATTGGTTTATTTTGGATTCTACTACACATCAGCTTATTTTAATAAGTTTGGTTATTTAGTATATAGTCCTTCTATTTTATTGTTATTGCTTTTTTAATCCTTGTTGTAAATAAAAGAGAACAGTTGTACTGTTCTTCTTCTTCAGTTCATTCAGCTTGTTCATCAAGCTAATATGTAAAACCTAAGATTCTCCTTGATGAATGAAAAAGTTTCTTTTAATTACATATTGATTCCTTCATACATATAGATTTATATTTTGTATCTGGTTTTTTTTTATTTACGGATTAAATCCCCTCCAAATAAAAATCTCCTAATATTAAGTCATTTGAAATATTAGAAATTTTTTATTAGGAGGAGATCTCAATTCTTTATTTATACATCTACTATTAATAAACTCAATCCTAAATCAATTTTTTTTATTTATTTATGAATTTAATAATTACATCCTCTTTCAAATACCATCCTTACCCTTATTTAATTAAAAAAAATACTGCTAACATCTTGTCTTCTTCTATGGTACTGTAATAGACACAGGAGTTCCAAATCTTAGATTATTCTCCCGACGAAGAAAACTAATGAGAAAGTGAGAGAGGGAGAGAATGAAGACAGTATGGGAGGATCAACCGGCAGCGATCGTCGGGTAAATGGCAGTGGTCGGAGGCTCCAGCCGTAAGAGGCGGTGGTCTCCATGGGGACGGTGGCCGTCGAACGGCGGCGAGAGTTCGTCTTCTCCGAAGAAGCTTTTGGTTGATGGCTCCGACAAAGGTGTGAGGGCGTGAGGAATTCACCGGCGATACGAGTCTTGAACGAAGGGGGCAAGAGGCGGAGGAGAGGCGTTTGTATTGATTACGTATATTAATTTTAATTTTTCAAGTTTTAAAACTCTTTATCCTAATATTTATTTTTAAATTAAATATATATTTTCAAGTGTACAACATAAAAATAGTTTTTACAAACTACTCTTATATTTATTTTATCATTATATTTTTAAATGCAAAATCATTTACTCTCTCCGGCTATTAATAGATGTCATACTTTGATGGACACAGTTTAAAAAAATTGTTATTTTTTAATTTTTTTTATTAAAAAGTAAAGAGTAAAAATATATTTTAAAAGTGAAAAATAAAAAAAAATTGTTATTTTTTAATTTTTTTATTAAAAAGTAAAGAGTAAAAATATATTTTAAAAGTGAAAAGTAAAGTAGTTGTGAGTAAAGTTTAAAAATAGGTGGGGTAAAGTAGAATAAAATTGTATATTAAAATGAAAAAGTTAGAATAATTATTTCTTTTTTGGGGTGTCAACTGTTGTTGGACACCATAAAAAGAAAAATATGACAACTGTCTTTGAACCGAAGGAGTATAATTATATCAATATCAACATTTTTCAACATATTTTTATCAATGCTAAAATTAAAAAATATTAGCTTCTTTTTGACATTAATAAATTTAAATGAATCTTTATTAACAAGAAAGAACATATCAAGTAATTAAGATTGAAATTTGAAAGTTTGGAAATTAACAACTATTTTGAGAACTTCATATAATTAAGATTGACCGTTAATAATTAATTAATTCAGATTGATGGTGTTTACGTAATAAAAGCTAATTAATAGGGTTGAAGTAATCAATCAATTAAAAGTAGTGAAATAGTTTATACTCCATATAACAAGTTATTAATTTTTTATTTATTTTAAATATAAATATATACAAAATTTTAAAAATAA
The DNA here is from genome assembly GCA_954870475.1 of Euphrasia confusa. Taxonomy (NCBI): domain Eukaryota; kingdom Viridiplantae; phylum Streptophyta; class Magnoliopsida; order Lamiales; family Orobanchaceae; genus Euphrasia; species Euphrasia confusa. The sequence continues at coordinate 28,399,572 of OX940967.1, forward strand.
TGGGACCCTTATTTTCTTGGGCTTGGGCGGTCGTACTATGGACCTATGCCCAGGAACGGACCTGTCTATTACTCGAGAACATTCCTCGATTATACATTCTACTCTATGGAGAGGTCAACAATTGAGTGAAAATGATTTCATTCTAAAACTAATTGATACTAAGTGAAATAGTTCTCTTCACATATAATATGGTCTTCATTTCCTTAAATATTAATGTAAGAGAATTCACAAATGGATATCCAAACTCACAACTTTAACACGTCTTTCCTCCTTTATCAAAAACAAAAAATACTGAGTCAGCAATAACGACATCATTGCTTTAGTCAACAATAATGTAAGGTCATTACATTATAACACGTGTTTGTTATAATTCGTCGACGTCGCACTTACATTCTTGGTAGGTAATTCATTGTAGCGTGAGCTGCTCGAGTTGATGCTCATCTTGAAATAATTGGTCGACGTGGCACTTACATTCTTTGTACGTAATTCATAATTCATTGTAGCGTGAGCTGCTTGAGTTGATGCTCATCTTGAACTCGGTCAAATTTATAATTTTTTGCATTAAATTTGTGTATTCTTATTTTCTAAATACATAACATTATATTGCATGTATTTACAATAATTTTTTCAAGTTCAATAAACAAGATTATATAATAACCACTTGGTTTATATATCTATATGCTGGAAATAGACCGAACATATAATTTTTATATATAAGTGAATACATGATCACACATTCAGATATGTGGTTGTTTGCATCTCCTCCGATTAATATACAACTTAAAATAATACTTTAAAAAAAATAATACATGTACAAATAATATAATTAAAATTTAATATTACGGTTTTATCACAAATGCATCTGACACTTGTGAATTGTTATAATTATACTAGTCATATTTATTTGGCTCTTAAAATTTTGAATTACATCTCAGCTTTCAACATCACAAACCAATATTTCAAAGTTTGACAAGTCAACTTAAAAATCTATAAATAGCTAGAGTTTAGTCCCCTTAAATAAGAACCTTAGCTTGTTAATTACATAATCAAAACACAAATGGAATCTCCTCCTACTTCCATTCTCCTCATAGTCATATCATTACTTGTTGCAAACCTTGTCACCTTGGGATCTTCTTCTTCATCATCCCACTCCTACAACGACGACGGCAACGACTTCCTCCGATGCCTCACCGATGAATTCCAAAGGCTGAACTCAGCCACCGACGTGATTTTCACCCCAACAAACGCATCCTACGCATCACTCCTCCAATCCTCAAACCTAAGACCCTCGTCAACCTCCCGGCAAAGGCCTTCTCTCATCGTCACCCCTTACCACGAATCCGAAATCCAGGCAACCATTCTCTGCTCCAAGAGAGTCGGCATGCAGATTAGGGTTCGGAGTGGCGGCCACGACTTTGAAGGCCTCTCCTACACTTCCCTAAACCCCTTCGTCACCATAGACATGAGAAACTTCCGTTCGGTGTACGTGGACACCGAAGAGAAAACCGCGTGGGTCCAAGCCGGGTCCACGCTCGGTCAACTCTACTACACGATCGCTCGAGAGAGCAACAAAACCCTAGGGTTCCCGGCCGGCATCTGCCCGACCGTCGGCGTCGGGGGACACTTCACCGGAGGCGGATACGGCATGATGATGCGTAAGCATGCCCTCGCCGCCGACAGGATCGTCGACGCCAGGTTGATCAACGCCGACGGTCAAACCCTTGACCGCGAGTCGATGGGAGAAGATCTCTTCTGGGCCATACGAGGAGGCGGGAGCACCAGCTTCGGAATCCTCGTCGCGTTCAAGGTCGAGCTCGTCGAGGTCCCCGAGACCGTGACCGTGTTCAACGTCGTCAGAACCCTAGATCAGAACACGCCGCGGTTATTGGACAAGTACCAGCGCATTGCCGACAAGCTCGACGAGAACCTCACGGTCAGGCTCTACCTGAGGAGCGTGGGGTCGACGAGCGGAAACCGGACGATCGAAGTTTCTTTCCCTTCGATGTACCTCGGCCCGGTGAACGACTTGATGCCGATAATGCGAAGGGACTTCCCCGAGCTAGGGTTGGCGGAACGGGAGTGCACGGAAATGAGCTGGATAGAATCCGAACTCTTTTTCTCGGGTCTACGCAACGAGTCTCTCGATGTTTTGCTGAGCCGAGAGCCGCTAGGGTTTTACACGACTTCGTACTCCAAGGCGACGTCGGACTTCACGACGCGTCCGATCCCTACAAGCGCCCTGAGCGGGATATATAGGTTTCTCCACGAGGAAGCTGAAAATTTGGGTGAGGTGCAGTTGGATCCTTACGGAGGCGCTATGAATAAATTCTCCGAATCGGAAACTCCATTCCCACATAGAGCTGGCACTCGATTCATGATCTATTATGCGGTGAGCTGGGATACACGAGGGAACGAAGAATCGGAGAGACACGTAGATTGGATCAGGAGGCTGCGTGCGTACATGACCCCTTACGTCACGCATTCCCCTAGAGCCGCGTATTTCAACTACCGGGACCTCGACTTGGGAACAAACAACCAAGGGAATACGAGCTATAGTCAGGCTAGGGTTTGGGGCAGGAAGTATTTCAAGAACAACTTTGATCGGTTGGTTCGGGTGAAGACTCAGGTCGACCCGTCTAACTTTTTCAGAAACGAGCAAAGCATCCCGCCTCTGATCCGCGCACACTAGACAAGATACCAATAGCCATGCCCTGTATACTAAATATTCTGTTGTATTTATTGAATAAAATTGTGTTTACTCTTTGATTTGATTATTAAGAAATAAAAGACCCGAATTATGATTATTTTGTTATCGTTTTTAACATTTTAGTCGACGGGTATGTAATCTGTACATAGGCAACTTTTCGACGAACACCAAACAGTAGGTAACTAGCTAGCTTGTCGAATATACAGATCCAAACGGAAGGTTCTGATATATACTATACTCTCTCTGTCCAGAAGAAAAGAGTATATTATATATTATACATGACCATACAATATATCTAAGAAATACTACTACGTACTAAATATCCCATGTATTAAGGCTTTCACGTAGATCACTAATCTGTAATTGGATGCTAATACTTTTGTACGTACAAAATGAACACAAGAATCTTTTAGATGCATTCGTCTTGATGCTTGTGATTACGCATGCATCTCACAAAATCATTTTATTTTTGTTTCACTTTTGACTACGTATAGTAACAAGAAAAATACTAGGTAACACTTAATTAACCTTAAACAATCATTTCACTCTCCAACGTTCATGTAATCATCATCAAGATATGGAACCTCCTCCCCCTGCTGCCTTCCTAGTTCTATCATTAGTTTTCGCCAACCTTTTCTTCGCGCCGGGAGCTTCGACTTCCGGCGAAAACAACATCCTCCGATGCCTCACCGACCAATTCAAACGATCGAAAACTCCAACAACCGACACAATCTTCACCCCGTCAAACCCGTCATACACATACCTCCAACAATACGAAAACCTGAGGGCAACGTCGGCCTCCCCTCTAAAGCCCCTTCTCATCGTCACCCCTTACAACGCGACCGAAATCCGAGCAACCATTTACTGCTCCCGAAAGCTCGACATCCAGATCAGGGTCCGAAGCGGGGGCCACGACTACGAAGGGCTCTCCTACACTTGCCGAGAGCCCTTCGTCATCCTCGACATGAGGAATCTCCGGTCGGTTACAATGGGCCCCAACGGGAAATCCGCGTGGGTCCAGACGGGGGCCACGCTCGGGGAACTCTACTACTCGCTAGCCAACTCGACCGGAACCGGAACCATCTCGGCCGGAGTCTGCCCGACTGTCGGGGTCGGCGGCCATTTGAGCGGAGGAGGGTACGGCATGATTTCCCGGAAGTACGGCCTCGCTTCAGACAACATCGTCGACGTGAAGTTGATGGTTGTCGACGGTAAGATCTTGGACCGGAGGTCCATGGGAGAGGATGTCTTTTGGGCATTGAGAGGAGGCGGGAGCGCGAGCTTCGGAGTGATCATCGCGTTCAAGGTGACTCTCGTTACGGTTCCGAAAACCGTAACCGCTTTCGAGGTTGTCAGGATGTCGGATCAGAACGTGACGCGATTGGTTCTGAAGTGGCAGAATATCGCGCACGAGCTCGACGAGAATCTCGTGCTGAGGGTGTCGTTGAACAGCGTGAAGGACACGTCGAGTGGGAATAGGACGATTGCGGCTTACTTCAACGCTTTGTACCTCGGTGGGGCCGACGATCTCGTGAGTCTGATGGGTCGGGAGTTTCCGGAGCTAGAGCTGAAGAAAACAGACTGCAACGAAATGAGCTGGATAGATTCGGTTCTGTTTTTCGCGAGTCTTAAGAACCGGAGACGAGAGGCTTTGCTGATTAGGGTCCCGCAAAGTCCGTTCACCCCGTCCTTCTACAAGGGTAAATCGGACTTTGTGACGAGGCCGATCCCGGAAGATTGTTTCCCGGAGATTTGGAAGTTTTTGCACAAAGAGGCTGCGCACAGAGGTGCATTGGAATTCAGTCCTTTCGGAGGGGTTTTGAGTGATTACTCGGAAAATGAATCGCCTTTCGCGCATAGAGCTGGTATGATGTTCATGATCCGATACGGGGTAACATGGGACAAAGATGGGGATGGGGAAGATCACGTCGGGTGGATTAGTGAACTTTATGAATACATGAGCCCTTATGTGTCGAGTTTGCCGAGGCGAGCTTATTTCAATTACAAGGATCTCGACATAGGGATGAACAACGACAAAGGGAACACGAGCTATAGCAAGGCCAGTGTGTGGGGGCACAAGTACTACAAGGATAACTTCGCTCGGTTGGTTCGTGCGAAGAATGTGGTCGATCCTTCCAACTTTTTTAGAAACGAACAGAGTATTCCTCTGTAAGTTTGGTTATATATACACGACCATTGATGATATAAGAGATGATAAATTACGAACAAGATACAAAAAATATCGATATATTAATGGAGATCTAGTGGAGTGCGTAGTAATACATACTTAACATTTTCTCCTAAGCGACACACTCTTCGTCGGTTATCATCAGCTACTGGCTTTCTATTTCATATAGTATTATACAATGAACACAAGCTGAGAGTCTCAGTAAGATATACTGTACTCCCTAGCAACGAGACAACTTTTTTAATAAAACATTTTAAAATATTTCAAATATGTATATTTCAAGTCACTTAAAATATATTTTAAATGCCTAAAAGGTATTACAATTTATTTAAAATTTATTTTAAACCATTTTTAAAATATATTTCTAATTAATTAAAAAATTATTTTAAGACACCTCAAAATGTTAAAAAAAAGTATTTTAATCACTTAAAAAAACTAATTTCAAACACTTTAAAATATATTTAATTGATATTTAAATTTATTAAAAAATATTTCAATTCACTTTGAAAGGGTTTAAAGTTATTTCAAATCGTTTAAATTGTTTTTTAATGATTTAAAATATATTTTAATAGATTTAAAAGATATTTTAAATCACTTCAAATTTATTTTAAAACACTTTAAAATGATTAAAAGTTATTTTTAATTCTTAAAAAAATATTTTAATACAATTAAAAATATTTAAAATGTATTTTTAATCACTTAAATATTACTACTATTTTATAAGATACTTTAAAATGTTTTAAAAGTATTCTAAATTACTTACAAATTATATTTAAAATTTTTAGAATGTATAAAAACGTCTCAAATCATTTTTAAAAAATTAATTATTTAAAACATAATTTAAGACATTTAAAATGTTTTAAAAAATTATTGATGACATTTAAAAATTATTTTATAATATTTAAAAAATATTTAAAATTTATTTCAATAGATTTAAAAATTACTTTAAGACACTCTGAAATGTTTAAAAGTTATTTGAAATCACTTGAAAATTTTAAAATGTATTTTAAATAATTTTAAAATTATATTAATACACTTTAAAATATTTAAAAGAAACTTTAATAAATTTATTTAAAATTTATTTAAAATATTTTTAAATTGTTTCAAAAACATTTTAATACATTTAAAAGATATTTAAAATAACTAAAAAAATTATTTAAAACTACTTAAAAATATTTAAAAGGATTTTAAAATTATTTTAATGCACTATAAAATAATTAAAATGTTTAAACATTTAAGACACTCTTAACTGTCTTGAATGTATTTTTAATCACTTAAAAATTATTTTCAACCAATTTAAAATATTTAAAAGATATTTCTTATCATTTAAAAATTATTTTCAAACATTCTAAATACTAGTCCATATAAATTATTTTAAATCATTTAAAAAATTAAAATATTTGATAAAGTTTCAAATATTTCAATCATGTAAGGAAGAGAGATCTCAATTTGAATCCAAGATCTTATCCAGTACGTACTACCTCCCTCTGACACTTTAATATGTTTAAGAAAAATACTCAAATTACTTAAAAGGTATTTTAAAATATTTTAAAACAATTATTTTAATTCACTTTAGAATGTACAAACCATATTTAAATTAAATTAAAAATAATTTAAATACACTTTAAAATGTTTTAAAAAAATAATTAGTTAAAAAAATATTTAAGACACATTAAAATAATTAAAATATTAAAATATGTTTTATTATTTAAAACTTATTTTTAAAAAACTTTGAAATGTTAAAAATGGTTTTCAAATCACTTAAACAAATTACTCCTATTTTTAAACAATTTAAAAATATTTAAAATCATTTTAAAAACTATTTTAAGGCACTTTAAAATATTTAACTTGTATTTAAAATTATTTCAAAATTATTTTAAAAGACTTAAAAATGGGTAAACACTTAAAAAAATATATAAAGTTATTCCTAATATGTTTGAAAACTATTTTTAAGAAAAAGTACTAATGAATTAATAAAAATAAATGAATATTAGTCAATGGTGTTGAGTACTTGAATTGAGAACAAGGTCCAATGTTCAAATCCTAAGATATTGCAATTGACTTAGAACAAAAAAAATATTAAATATTAAAAGGATTCAATATTAAAAATATACTAACATTTATGGAAGAATAAAAAGATTTGAGAAAAAGTACTATTGAAATTAATGAAAATAAATGAATATTAAAAGGATTGAATATTAAAAATATACTAACATTTATGGAAGATCTCTCATTATAAGGTAGAAGTATAACAAAACTCTCATTATTATAGAAATATAGAAGGAGAGTCATTATAATTTCATATACCAATTTTGTTAATGTCGATCTCCTCATAGTATAGAAATTTACAAAGGATAGAGCTACTGTATACAATTAAATTACAATAATAAAATGCATGTATTCCGAATCGACTATCAATAAACACACAATTAAGCTAATATAGTAATAGGGAAGAATTTGAAAATCGAGCACATCGTACACATATATTTCTATTTAAACATACACCAACAATGAACACACATTGGTCACAAACTCAAATGGAATCACCACTCCTAATAACAATTCTAACATTGTTCCTCACAAACCTCCTAGTGTTGGGATCACCTTCTTCCCAAAACCCTAACAATATCTTCCGATGCCTCGTCGATGAACTCAAACGATCCGACGTGATTTCCACCCCATCAAACGCGTCATACGAATCCCTTCAACAATACGAAAACCTTCGAGCGACAACGAATTCCCCGCGCAAACCTCTTCTCATCGTCACCCCTTACCATGAGTCGGAAATCCGAACAACCATCCACTGCTCCCGAAAGCTCGGCATCCAGCTCAGAGTCCGAAGCGGGGGCCACGACTACGAGGGCCTTTCGTACACCTCCCCCGACCCCTTCGTCATCGTCGACATGCGAAACCTCCGGTCCATAAAAATCGACAAAACCCTAAAAACCGCGTGGGTCCAAACCGGGTCCACCATCGGAGAACTCTACTACGCGCTCGCCAACGCGACCGAAACCCTAACCGTCTCGGCCGGAGTCTGCCCTACAATCGGCGTCGGCGGCCATTTGAGCGGAGGAGGGTACGGCATGATTTCCCGGAAGCACGGCCTCGCTTCGGACAACATCGTCGACGCGAAGCTGATGGTTGCCGACGGTAAGATCTTGGACCGCCGGTCCATGGGAGAGGATGTCTTTTGGGCATTGAGAGGAGGCGGAAGTGCGAGTTTCGGAGTAATACTCGCCTTTAAAGTTAGCCTAGTCGCGGTTCCGAAAACCGTAACCGCTTTCGAGGTTGTCAGGATGTCGGATCAGAACGTGACACGATTGGTTCGGAAGTGGCAGAGTATTGCCCACACGTTCGACGAGAATCTTTTGCTGAGGGTGTCGTTGAACAGCGTTAACGACACGTCGAGTGGGAATAGGACGATTGCGGCTTACTTCAACGCTTTGTACCTCGGTGGGGCCGATGATCTTGTGGAACTGATGAAACGGGAGTTTCCGGAACTAGAGCTGAAGAAAACAGACTGCAACGAAATGAGCTGGATTGACTCGGTTCTGTTTTTCGCAAGTCTTAGGAACCGGACACGCGATGCTTTGCTGATTAGGGTCCCACAGAAGCCGTACACCCCGTCCTACTACAAGGGTAAATCGGACTTTGTGACGAAGCCGATCCCGGAAGATGGTTTCCAGAAGATTTGGATGTTTTTGCACGAAGAGGCCGAGAATAGGGGGGCGTTGGAATTCAGTCCTTACGGAGGGGCTTTGAGTAATTACGCGGAAACTGAATCGCCTTTTCCACATAGAGCTGGGAAGATGTTCATGATTCGGTACGGGGTGGTGTGGGACAAAGATGGAGATGAAGAACTACGAAAGCACTTGGGATGGATTAGGGGACTTTATGAATACATGAGCCCTTATGTGTCGAGTTCGCCGAGGGAGGCTTATTTCAATTACAAGGATCTCGACATAGGGATGAACGACGGCAAAGGGAATACCAGCTACGAGGTGGCGAGTGTGTGGGGGCAAAAGTACTACAAGAATAACTTTGATCGGTTGGTTCGTGCGAAGAATAAGGTTGATCCGTCCAACTTTTTCAGAAACGAACAGAGTATTCCTCCGGCTGCAACACATGTTTAAGTCATTGTATGCTTTGTGTTGGATAAAATGTTGCATTATACTACTAAGCAACTTTATTGTTATATGAATTGAAATGCGAAAATTTGATTGAGCTCTTATTCATTTCATTTAAATACAATACTAATAGTAATTGTGTTGTAATTTTGGGTTAACTGAAAGATGTAGAGGCTTGGATAAATATTGAATCGCGTAGCAACGCTTTCCTTAAAGAGTATTTCGACCCTATAAGCCTGGGTGTTAAGGATAATACGTGATTTTTATATATCGTATATTATTTGTGTAAATCTCGTTTCCTTATATCACGGCTCTTATGTATTATATATTTCTGTATCAATACAATTATTTCATTGAGGCAAATACTTTATTTTTCCTATCATGGTATCACATGAATTATTTCAAAAATCGCTTGATTTTACTCACTCTTCGCAGGTTGTTTCACAGGCAGCCTTCACCGCTGTTACTCGTGGTGGACGTGGACGGGGCTCTGGAAGCAATCGCGGTCGTAGCTCCTACTCTACCCGCGGCCGTGGTACTTCTAACACCTCCACAAATGGCTCCGGTTCAAATCGAGGTCGTCGAAATTACACCCCACGCTGCTTCTTTTGCCGAGAGACGGATCATGATGGTTTTGATTGTCCTAAGCATTTCGATCGAAGCTACGATCGTTCATGTCGCCCCAGCAACACCGCAAATCTTGCGGAAGCTCTCTCTGCTGGCTGCACTGTGTCTCCAACTCCCTCGTCTGATTGGTATTTAGATACCGGTGCATCAGCCCACATGGCTGCTAATCCCGCATCTCTCGATCATGTCTCCTCTTACTCTGGGACTGACCACGTCACGGTCGGCAATGGTGCGAATCTATCTATTTCTCATATTGGCTCCCTCTCTCTTTCAGACAAGCTTCATTTAAATAATATTTTTGTGGTCCCTGGCTTAACTAAGAACTTGTTATCCGTTAGTAAATTGACTCGTGATCAGCCGGTTACAGTTATTTTTAATGACTCTTGTTTCTCTATCCAGAACCGAATTACAGGGCAGGTTCTCGCCACGGGCACTATTGATCGTGGTCTCTATTTGTTGGACTCGCCGGTTCATGCTCTTGCCGCAGCTCATGGACATAAAAGATCTCCTGCATCTTTTGAAATATGGCACTCGAGACTTGGGCATGTTGCCACTTCGACTGTCTCTCTATTGAATAAACTTGATTTATTATCCGTGACTTCTTTATTACCATCACCTACAGTTTGCAAGACATGTCAACTTGCCAAAAGCACTCGTTTACCTTTCATTTCAAATGTAAAACGTGCTTCTGGTGTTTTGGACTTAATCCACTGTGATCTGTGGGGGCCTGCGCCAGTTACGGCAAATACCGGTTTTCGTTATTATGTGATTTTCATTGACGATCATTCTCGCTTTTGTTGGTTTTATCCTTTACACGCGAAATCTGATTTTGTGGACACATTTCTCAAATTTCAGTGTTTCGTCGAGACTAAATTTTCTCGCAAAATTAAACAGTTCCAAAGTGATGGTGGTACGGAGTTCACAAATCATCGTCTACGATCTCATTTTGCGTCCTCGGGTATTCAACATCTCATGTCATGTCCTCATACTCCAGCTCAAAATGGTAGAGCCGAACGCAAACACCGCCATATAACAGAGATGGGTCTTGCTTTGCTATTTCACTCTTCTGTTCCTCTACCATATTGGGTGGATGCTTTTAGCACGGCGGTCTTTATAATTAATCGACTACCTACCACTGTCCTAGACAACAGAACTCCTTTTTCTTTACTCTTTGGATGCGAACCGGCCTACGACTCCTTTCACGTTTTCCTATCACTGGGTATCACGAAATCCCTCGCAGGATAAGACAATATCGACACTCGAGTCTTAGGCTTAGAACACGAGCAACTTATGGAACTTTATGTATTATTTGTTGCTTCAAAGCTCTCAATTTCGTAGGTGATGTTGTGTGTATTCAGAAAATGAATTTCACTCCCTTATATAGGTTTTAGACACCCCTTCCTTTGAACATAAGCACCCTTTAGTTGAATAGGTACCTTTTAGTGAACACACCCTTTCACTAAGCACCTATTCATGTTGTTTTGCATGGCTATTCATGCAATTTCGAATTTGCATACAATATATGATATTAAATCATTACTTAGCCATGCAAACCATGCAACTACGAGATTAAACTCGACATGCATCAACATGCTTATTCAAAGTATTAATCCGTATCAATTTTATATGAACGTGTACTCCACACTTCTCCAAATTCATATTCTATTGACTAGGATTAATCCGAAGCCATGAATGATTCCAACTACATTAAACGGACAATAATTTCACTTAAATCATCAACATTCCTCCCCCATTTAAGTGTAATCCTTGAATCATACAAATTCAACAAATAAAACCAAACTAGTGCATAAAATGAAAATGTCTTGAAGATTGAATTTTCATCTTAGTGAATTATACTTTACAAATATTCGAGAATCACGGTGTCTTAAAGATTGAACCGTTCAACCCATCTGAATACATGAAGACAAAACACACACAAGTTTATTACAATTCCATAAGGAAAACCGACACAAAATTAGGCCTTGTGTCCCTATCCATTCTTGAGCGTATATAGAGCTTAGCCACGACTCTTGAAGTTGCCACACTTCCCACTCATATAGGTGAATCTTTTCTTCGTGCACATGCACAATGCACTTTGTCAAAAGACTCATTAAGAATTAAATTCAACCTTAACATGCAGGTTCAAACACATACCTTTGGGATAATTTCCATGTGTTTCAATCTCAAATATAGGCTTCCCAATTGAATTCTGGTTCTAATACAATTAGAAATGAATTTGGTATCCTATATTTGAAGATTCAGAGAGGCTTAAGACCCATCCCAATTACCGTCTTTGCTACCAAGTCCCTCGCTAATCCCTTGGTCAAATGATCAGCGAGATTATGTTGAGATCTCACAAAATCTATTGAGATTATTCCATGAGTGATCAGCTCACGGATCGCGCTATGTCTAACGCCCAAGTGCCTTGACTTGCCATTGTATACTTGATTGTATGCCTTAGCCAAAGTGGCTGCACTGTCACAATGAATAGAAAATGCCGAAATAGGCTTCGGCCACAAAGGAATTTCATACACCAAATTCCTTAGCCATTCAGCTTCTTTACCAGCTGCAGCGAGTGCTATAAATTCCGATTCCATAGTGGAACTCGTAATACAAGTTTGCTTCTTTGAAGCCCAACTTATAGCACCGCCTACGAGTAAGAAAACTCAACCAGTAGTAGAAGAATGATCCTCAATATTGGTTATCCAACTCGCATCAGAATACCCTTCTAGTACCGAAGGATATCCGACATATGTCAAACCAAGGTCTTTGGTTCCCTTTAAGTATTTCAATACACGCCTAACAGCCTGCCAATGATGCGTGCTAGGATTACTTGTGTATCTACTTAGTTTGCCCACTGCAAATGCAATGTCCGGTCTTGTGCTTGTCATAGCATACATAAGACATCCGATTACCTTGGAGTATTCCAACTGGGACACCGCAACACCCGTATTAGGCATAAGTTTCACACTTGGATCATAAGAGGTGCTAACCGGAGAGTAGTCATCACAATGAAATTTCTTCAACACTTTCTCAATGTAATGAGATTGTGTTAAAGTAATAGCATTGTTCTCACGTTTGATTTTTATTCCCAAAATCACATCCGCCTCCCCCATGTCCTTCATGTCAAAGCTTGATGATAAAAATGCCTTAGTAAGGTCCACCAAAGATAAGCATATCATCAACATATAGACAAATGATGACTCCTTTACCAAAGTCATCGAATTTGCTATACACACACTTGTCCGATTGATTTAATTTAAATCCATTCGACAAGATTACTTCATCAAATTTTTGATGCCACTGCTTAGGTGCTTGTTTCAATCCATACAAGGATTTAACGAGTTTACATACTTTATGCTCATTACCAGGCATAACGAACCCTTCGGGTTGTTTCATGTAAATCTCTTCCTCTAACTCACCGTTAAGGAATGCCGTTTTTACATCCATTTGATGGATCACTAGATTATTTATTGCAGCCAAAGCTATCAATAATCTAATCGTAGTTATTCTCGCAACAGGGGCATAAGTATCGAAATAATCAATGCCTTCCTTTTTCCTAAAGCCTTGAATGACCAATCGGGCTTTATACTTGTCGATTGAACCATCGACTTTTATCTTCTTCTTGAAGATCCACTTGCATCCTAATGGTTTACAACCGTTAGGTAAATCAGCAAGAACCCAAGTGTTGTTTCCCATAATGGAATCCATCTCATCATTGATGGCTTCTTTCCAAAATGCAACATCTTGCGATTTCATGACTTCATCGTATGTTTTAGGCTCATCATCAACATGATAACAATAGGAGTATTGGAAGCCAACTTCGTCCCTTGATCCTTCAACCAAAAAGGTCTGGAAATCGGGACCGAACGATTTCTTAGTCCTTATCCTCGTGCCTCGACGAGGTTCAAGCGACTCAGGCTGGGGCACGGTTAAATCCGAATTTTCAGCCACCTTAGGCACCAGATCCTTGGGCCTAACCATTGATGTAAATCGAGTTTCATCAAATATTGCGTCCCTCGATTCTATGATAGAATGAATCGCCACTGACTCATTTGGTTCAATCACGTAGAATCGATACGCCTTGGAATGCACCGCATATCCAACAAAGATGCAATCAATGCCTCTTTCTCCCAAAGTTTTCTTTTTGGGATCCGGTAGTCTTACGACAGCCCGACAGCCCCAAACCTTAAGATAATTCAGGTTAGGCTTCTTTTTGTACCAAAGTTCATAGGGAGTAACCTTGTTCCTTTTGTTAGGAACCCTATTTAATAAATAGCAAGCCGTTAACACGGCTTCTCCCCAGAATCCACTATTCAAACCCGAATAGGATAACATGGAATTCACCATTTCTTTTAGTACACGGTTCTTCCTTTCGGATATACCGTTTTGTTGAGGAGTATAGGGCGCAGTTATTTCATGAATAATACCACATGATTCAAACAAAACAGGATCATAATATTCACCTCCCCTATCAACTTTTTAATCATGCACTCTTGTTGTAGTTCAACTTCAGTTTTAAATACTTTAAACTTTTCTAGCGCTTCATCTTTAGTACTTAGCAGAAATACATAGCAAAATCTAGAATAATCATCTATAAAAGTTACTAAGTATTTCTTATTCCCCAACGAAGGTGTAGCATGGAAATCACATAAGTCGCTATGCACAAGTTCAAGCATACAAGATTCACGTTGAACATCTTTAAAAGGCTGCCTAACAATTTTAGTTAGCATGCATGTATTACACTTATCTTCTTCTAAGTTCATGGCAGGAATTAGATCAAGTTTAGACATTTCAATCATGCGCTTATAATGAACATGTCCTAGTCTAGCATGCCATAGTAATGAATCATTAACATTAGAAGAAATCATAAGCACCGAATCAAAATTTTTATTTATAATATTCAACATGAACATCCCATTACATTGATATCCAAAGCCGACAAACACACCGTTCTTAGTCAAAACATATTTATTAGATTCATACACTTGTTTATATCCGTACTTGGATAAAACACTACCGGATACAAGGTTTTTCCTTATTCCGGGTACATGTAATACATCTAATAATACTAAGGACTTTCCGGAACTAAATTCCAACAACACTTCTCCGCGACCAAGAATAGGGGCAGTTGACTCGTTTCCCATGTAAAGCACCGATCCATCTTTAACCGGTTCATACTTCTGAAACCAATGACGATCTTTGCATACATGTTTGGTTGCTCCCGAGTCAATCCACCATGCCACCGAATCATCCTGCATATAAAATGCTTCAGAAACTATAGGCACATAATTTATATCAACAACTAAATTATGAGTCTTAGTCTCACCTTGATTGGTGTTCGGACCCTGGTCATTAGACCTTTGTCCCGAGCGATTGTTCATCGTTCCCTTCTTGTTCTTGTTTGCACCACAATCACTTTTAAAGTGACCAGCTTTTCCGCATATCCAGCAAGTGCCCTTAGGCTTCTTACTCCCAGCATTATTGCTGTTGTTGTTGTTGTAGGGACGCTTTGTCCCTCGGTTCTTATACGAACTCTCCCCTGCTTCCATCATATTGATAGTTGCAGACCTTATAGGTTCCTTGTCCTTGGGTTTTTCACCCTCTTGCGCCCTTAGAGATTCCTCTATGCGCAAGTGACTGCCGAGTTGTACTAAAGACAACTCTTCCTTTTTATGCTTCAGGGTGTGTTTGAAGTCTTTCCACGACGGCGGTAATTTGTCTATAATACTAGACACCGAGATGGACTCATCCATCTTCATATTATGTTGGGTAAATTGACCCAATATCCGCAGCAATTCATTATATTGCTCCATTACCGGCCTTCCGTCGCACATTTTGTAATTCATAAAATTACCAACCAGGAACTTCTTACTAGAAGCGTCCTCGTCAATGTACTTGGATTCAAGACTATCCCATAGTTCTTTAGCAGATTCAACGTTTTGATAGATGTCAAAGAGTGAGTCAGACATACCGTTTAATATATGCCCACGACATATATAATCGTCGTTCTCCCACTTGCACCGTTTCCGAGTTTCCTCCGGCATTTCGTTGTCCTTTGCTTCTGGTTGTGGAGTGCTTAGCACGTACACCACCTTCAAAGTTGTTAGCATAAAATGCATCTTCTTTTGCCACCTTCTAAAATCTACGCCTTCAAATTTCTCCAACTTTCCAAACTTGCTGGTCATCTCTCGAACCGCTTCCATCTTTCAGTATATGGAAATACTCTTTAAGATTGTTGTAATTTTGGGTTAACTGAAAGATGTAGAGGCTTGGATAAATATTGAATCGCGTAGCAACGCTTTCCTTAAAGAGTATTTCGACCCTATAAGCCTGGGTATCATGAAATCCCTCGCAGGATAAGACAATATCGACACTCGAGTCTTAGGCTTAGAACACGAGCAACTTATGGAACTTTATGTATTATTTGTTGCTTCAAAACTCTCAATTTCGTAGGTGATGTTGTGTGTATTCAGAAAATGAATTTCACTCCCTTATATAGGTTTTAGACACCCCTTCCTTTGAACATAAGCAACCTTTAGTTGAATAGGTACCTTTTAGTGAACACACCCTTTCACTAAGCACCTATTCATGTTGTTTTGCATGGCTATTCATGCAATTTCTAATTTGCATACAATATATGATATTAAATCATTATTTAGCCATGCAAACCATGCAACTACGAGATTAAACTCGACATGCATCAACATGCTTATTCAAAGTATTAATCCGTATCAATTTTATATGAACGTATACTCCACACTTCTCCAAATTCATATTCTATTGACTAGGATTAATCCGAAGCCATGAATGATTCCAACTACATTAAACGGACAATGATTTCACTTAAATCATCAACAAATTGTTGTGATTTTGATTGAGCCAACATGATTTTTGGCCCGATAGGCCAGGCATGCCTATTATTATTATTTTTTTTTATTATTATATTTTTAATATTTATATTTCTGAATGTTATTTTATTTATTTTATATTTTTAATAACTTTTTTATGGTGAAAATATAAATATATATATGGGAATATTACAATTACCAACCTGTACTTTACACGTTTTTGCACTTTCCAACCTCGCCGGAAAACTGTTGCCGATTGTAATCTGAGGTTCACACGATTTGCAATTTCCAACCTGCCTGAAGCCGGAAAGGAATATTCTTCAGAATATGCCGGGTGCGTGATTCTCACTTCCCATCTACGCGATTTGAGATTTAAAAACATGTAATGATAAAGGATATTTAAGTAATTTCCTCAACTCCCAAATTTCCTCAACTCACATCTACGCGATTTTAGGGTTCTTGAATCCCTCCCTCCCAATTTTCTTGAATCCTCCATTACCACACCCCACATCCACCGTTAAAAAAAAAAGATTCAATTTTTTTCACCGCCCACCGTCAATAATTGCATTCCCTCAAAACCCACTTCTTGCTTTTCTTCATCATACGGTTATCTGCCTTTCTTGCTTTTCTTCATCATACGGTTATCTGCCTATTTTGCTGCTCCTTAAAAATAAAAAATAAAAATTATTGTTCGTTGCTGTATCACCACTATGTGTGTATACATACTTCCATTTCGACTATAAATTGCCAGCCATTCCGACTATAATTTGCCAGGTCAGAAAACTCTGTTTATTTTTTCTCTGCAAATTTTTCCCTTTACCCTCTTTCTAAAAAAATCAGTTATTTGGTGAGAAGGATGAATGGGGCTGTGCTGGTGGCCATTGTCGCCACGATTGGAACCTTCTTGCAGGGTTGGGATAATGCCACCATCGGTTGGAAATGGGCCCACCCCCTTGTTCTTGTTCTGAGGGAATCCCTTGATTTTCGATCTAGGATCCGTTGTGTACATCAAGAGGGAGATGGAGCTGGGAGCTTCCGTCGAAGGGCTGATCGTGGCCATGTCCCTCATCGGAGCCACCGCCATTAGCACCTGCTCCGGGACTGTCTCCGACATGATCGGGCGCCGCCCGTTACTCATCATGTCCTCCGTGTTCTACTTCGTCGGGGGCCTCATCATGCTGTGGGCCCCCAACGCCTACGTGCTCCTCGCAGCCAGGCTCTTGGACGGGTTCGGGATCGCAATTCTCAACGAGTTCGCGGTTTGGGCGAGAAATTAGGGATCTCGAAGTGGGGTTAAGATTTTGAGTGCGATGTATATATATATATATATACATATACGATTTATAATTAAAATTTTTAATTAAGAAAAAACTGAGGGCATTTAAGTAATAATCTTTACAATCGGAATATTCCGGAGAATATTCCTTTCCGGCTTCAGGCGGGTTGGAAATTACAAATTGTGTAAATTTCAGGTTGCAATCGGCAACGATTTTCCGACGAGGTTGCAAAGTGCAAAAACGTGTAAAGTACGAGTTGGTAATTGTAATATTCCCTATATATATATATATATATATATATATATATATATATATATATATATATATATATATATATATTTCAAGCCCGAAATATCTGGGCTTGGCTGGGCTAAGAAATTTCAAGCCCGAAATATCCGGGCCAGACTGAATTGGGCCAGAAAAGTTGAGTGAGCCGGATGGGCCGGGTCAGACTGTCCCGTTTACTAGGTCTACTCGCACGTGAGTCGTGACCTTCGCCTCGCCTAGTACTCTAGTAGTAATATTTTCAACATTTTAGGAATTTTATTAATTAGAGCTAAATACACTTTGCCACCCCAGGAAATGGGGTTTTTGCACTTTGCAACCTCGTCGGAAAAGTTTTACCGATCAGTACCACAGGATAAGCAATATTACAATGTGGTACCTGCCGGCTGCCGGATCGGAATATGCGATGGAATATTCCGTTTTGAAGGGTTTTTTAATAATTTTCAGAACAAAAACATGGGTGATTATCCATTTGCCCTTCCTCCATATTTATTGAATATCTCATTTCATTTAATTAGAATAAAAAATGAAAAACGTAAATATTTGAAAGAATTGAAAATCGAAACACTCTTCATTCCCCCAATTCAAGAACCCTAATTTCCGAGCTCTGCGATTCTGAGATTTGACGAAGACAGAAAATGGTCGAACTTTGCAAATGCGGGAAGGCAGTGGTGAGTCGCAGCTCTTGGAGTGATTTGAACCCTGGGAGGAGGTTTAAAGCGTGCGAAGAATATCGGGTAAGAATCAGAACTCTAATTTCTCAGTTTCTCTATTTAGGGTTTCTGTGAGAACCCGTAAATTCTCAAGTTCAGAATTGGGGATAATAACCCTAATTACTGAATTGGGGATAATAACCCTAATTTTTCAATTTGGGATAGTAACCCTAATTTCTCAATTTCTCAAATTAGGGTTTCTGTGAGAACCCGTAATTTCAGAATGAGTGAATTGGGGACAATATGCCTAATTTATGAATGGGGGATAATAACCCTAATTTCTGATTTTGTGAATTTGGGAAATTAACCCTAGCTGCTGTAATCGATTTTTTTTCAGAATGGAGGGTGTGGATACTTTAATTGGCTTGACCCACCAGCATGCCATAGATGTCATCACATTATCCCAGGGCTTCTCAGATATATCAATTCAAAGGTTGAGGAGTTGGAGCAGCTCAAGAAAGAAGTAACAGTGATGAAAAGAAGGATTTGGAAGATCACATTTTTGTTTGTGGCTGTACTGGTGGTTTTATGCAGTTTTCTGTACTAATATGGAGTGATTTTATGTAATGTATTGCACTGTGCTGGATGATGTGAAATGTTGGTTGATTTTGGGTAATCTGTAGTGGTTGTGTGTAATGTAATGCACTGTGATGAATTTGAGTTATGTAATGAAGTTGCTTTTATTGAAATTCATGAGTTTCCCCTACTTCTGTGACTGATAAAACATGTTAGTGAAATGACAAAAACATACCAAAATGCCAAAATGACTGGACATCACCTGTAACTGAAATGACAAAATCTGTAGCTCAAAATCTGTGAACAAACCTGTAGCTCAAAATCACTGAATTCATTACATTCCCAAAATACTTAGAATCAATCCAAACAACTTAAAATCACTGAATTCATTACATTCCCAAAATACTTAAAATCAAATTAAACAACTTAAAATCACTGAATTCATTACATTCCCAGAATACTTAAGTTCAAATCAACTTAAACCAACTTAAACAACCAGAATAAACAAGAAATTGTTCAAAGCAAAGCAACATTACACAACATCACACACATCCCACAACATCACAATGCAAATGTTCACCACCCTCTCCTTGCATGAACAGTCTTCACACTAGTAAAAATATTACATTAGAAATCGGTGATTCACCGATTTCTATGAGGTATGCGCACTGATGTTGATGGAGCCGATATCTATAGTCTGCAGCTATAGACATCGGTGATTAACCGATTTCTATGTACATTTTAGAAATCAGTTTTTATTTTCCAACCGATTTCTTTTGTGTTCATAGAAATCGGTTGATTTCCGGTACTACCCCACAAAACTAACTGATATCTAACATCTCCTTTAATATCGGTTATTTAGCTTAAAACCGATAACTATATAGTATTACATAATCATTTTTATTTTAAAAACCGATTTCTATATAGAGATTTTATTTTAAAAACTGATTTCTATAGAGAAATTTATTTGACGTATAATTCCTGTAATTTTGTAATTTTTATATTAAAATTGCATAAATATATAAAATCATCAAATAACATAATAAAATATCTTAAACATTCATACAAAATATTGTAGCTAGAGTACAATCATTATCCAAAATCAAAACATTCATAATTGTAACTAGAGTACATTCAAATTGTTTTGCCAATGCATAACCTTAAACATTCAAATTGCTGCAACCACTATATCCATTAATATCGGTTATTTAGCTTAAAACCGATAACTATATAGTATTACATAATCATTTTTATTTTAAAAACCGATTTCTATATAGAGATTTTATTTTAAAAACTGATTTCTATAGAGAAATTTATTTGTCGTATAATTCCTGTAATTTTGTAATTTTTATATTAAAATTGCAAAAATTTATAAAATCATCAAATAACATAATAAAATATCTTAAACATTCATACAAAATATTGTAGCTAGAGTACAATCATTATCCAAAATCAAAACATTCATAATTGTAGCTAGAGTACATTCAAATTGTTTTACCAATGCATAACCTTAAACATTCAAATTGCTGCAGCCACTATATCCATTCATAACCACTGCACCATCACATCATCAGGTAGATAAGGTAGATAGGCACTCAGCTCATTCACAACTCGCACCTTTTACAACCTGAAGCGCACATATATATTTACATGAAGTCATAGCAATTTAAATGACAAAGAAAGAAAAACAAGTTCATATTAAGGGCAATTCAACTAAAATTTACATGTTCATATAACAAGAAACTCAAATACAATTCAACTACAATTTAAAAACTTATATTACCAACAATTTCGAGCATTTCAACTAAGAAAGGTTTTAAACTATAACAGTTATAGTAAAGCTACATAATTAATATTTACATGAAAAGTAAAGCTCCTATGTGATCCATCTGTTGAGAACTAAGAAAAGTTCTACGCAAAAGTGCATACCTCACCCTTCCAAGATATGTTATACAGTGATCTTTTGGAGAGTCCAATTAGCATGTTTATGTTATCACATATAATGTTGCTCCTGTCATTCAAACATGAAAAGTCAATATTATACCAAGTCCAGAATCAAGTAAAGTGGAGGGTGCTGCTTTCAACAAGCGACTTACAGATCGCTGATCCAATATCAAGAACAAATAAGTGATTCTATTCTATATACACGAAGAAAACTCAAAATTATGTTTAAACAGAAAAACCAAGTAAGTTGGACAATGAACAATTAAGGTTTAATTGAATCAAGATGGGGCATATACCATTAATGTCAAGAATAAAGGTGTTTGAGGGAGAAGAAGTGACTATGATAAGAACTTATTAAAATGGAGCTCTAGGAAGTCAAGTTAGTTTCTCTACATAAAATGGGATGAATGTGAGCAATCAAAAGAAGAGGATTTAAAACTAAAAGATAATGATATGATCTTACTAAGAAACCTGACAATTTGAACACGAGTGCATTTGAGTAAAAATATCCAGTAAACTACATTTTAAAAACCCAGTTTACCTATCAAGAAATTTGTTCCAACCCAAGACCCAAGGAAAGATGAAAATATTTTGCAGTAAGCAATAACCTTCCAGAATTCAGAATTCATAAATTAATAAATTAATAAAACAAAAATATCTGCAGCAAAGCCTTTTTTTTAACATCAACTTCTTGTCACATTTACTCATCTATAATGGTTAAGAACTAGTACTGAATAATCACCTAACATATTTGGCAAGAAAAATGAGAAGATAAAGTATCACCCCAGAAGATTGTCGCAAGTAGGTAACATATATTAGAACTATGTAAGTAGTCCATCATCCTAAGGATGCTTGTTACACAGCAATGAAATTTTACATATAGGTGAAATGCAATTTATGCTTACACTGTCAAATCCTTATTTGCAAAGGGGACCTGCTCAATGAGAAGTAAAGATACGTTCAAAAGATATAGACAAGATGGTTGCTTCCCACCAACATGTATTTTCTTGTATGTAGTTTGAACCTTAAAAATGTGAAGATTTTAGAAAATGCCTGCAAAAGGAGAAAAAATATTTCAACAAAGGCCACTAAACAAGATTGAGCCATCAATTAAATTGCATTTATTCTACATTTACAAGTATAAATTGCAAAATAAAAGTACATCAGACGCTTTACCATATATGTATTCCCTATGAGTACTTAATTTAAATAAAATTTGCAGCCACCTCATTTACAGTTGGCCATTCAAGTAGACAATGTCATTTTAGAATAATGAAAACCCCAATTTTATGGTTAAGAAAATCAATTATGTCTCTGATAGAGCCTACACATACCAAAAAAGGCTTTATAAAGCACATCATTGTAACTATCTCTATCCTCATGGTCTAGCTCCATAAAATCACTGCCCAGTTATCTGCAAGATACATTATTTACCATTCCACGATAACGAATAGCAAACTTACAGAACTATATAAATTATAGCTATTCCTCCGGTTCAAGGAAATAGATTACGCAGACCTCCTGGTTCAATAATAATTCTATTCACTCTCACGATGCTTTCAAACAACACACAGCTCAGCTAATTCCCAATAATCAATAAGTTCTATTTCGGTATGATCTCTGTTAACAAGTATCAATATGTTTACATTATTTACCATACTTACGAGAACGAAAATAAGCTTTGTGGCAATATGACAATCGCTTTCTTGCGATTCTTCACGACGGTGTCGACAGCGGCTTCCACGGGCTTTCATGATCGGGCGCGTCCTCTGTGCAGGTGGCGCTCGCAGTACTTCTGCTGGACGGCCACTTCTTGTCGTCGGTCCTCCTGCACCTCCACGGCTCGGGGTCTCCGTTTCTAGAGTGCCAAATCACTACCAAAAACCAACAACAAAGATTGTCAATCAAAACGAAAAAATAAAATAAAAATAATAAATAAAAAATCGAGAGGCGGCGATACTGACGTGATGGAAAGTAAATGGAAACGGGAAGAGGAGATGAGGCGGAACAGGGAGAGAATAAACGATGTACTTGTAAATCATAGCTTGCCTTTCGGCCTCCTTCAACTGAACATCTGTGAACGGATCTCGCCATCTCTAAACCTAATCAAATCGATTATACATTAATCGATTCAAACACAATTTGAAATTGAAATTGGGAGAGAAAAGAGATGAATCGATTGATCGTACCTGCGTATGATAAATTATTCGTCGCGCGGTTTAAGCTGTGTTTTCTGCCCCTTTTTTCATGGCGGTGTTTTGGTTGTGAACTGGGAGTGCGTGTTTTTGTGTGAAAAAAAGGAAGAAGAAATGGGGGTTATCGAGTTGTTAGGGCTTCGGGTTGAGTTGCTAGGGATTTGATTTTGAGGAAGTATTGGGATGGAGATGAAGTATTGTAATAGTTGCTATGGTCTGCGAATGGGGAGGGAGAAAGATTTCCTAAGTTTTGTATTTTTAGGTTTGTGAATGGGAGACATGAGGTGGAGTTTCTTTTCTCTACTTAATAAATTAAAACAACATGTTAATAAAAAAATTATTAACACAAAACAAATCGGTTTTTTTATTAGCACCGATTACTAAGTAAAACAACATTTTTAAAATGAAGTCATAGTAATCGGTTTACTTAAACACAGATTTCTTTGATACCAAATGTATCATTATTTCTGCAACTGATATCATTGGTGTCATAGAAATCAGTTGAATCAACAACCGATTTCTTTGAAGTGATATCTAATCCACTTTTTTTAGTAGTGTCATCATAGCCTTGATATCAAGTTTCCTCATTTCCTTGATTTCTTCTGAACTCCTCAGTGTCATCATTGATCCACCTAGCTGCTTTCTGAGTTCTGCCTGAGATACAGGCTTATGAGATGCTGCAGAAGGTTGAGAAGAGGCCCTAGGAGCATCACAATCATCATCAATTTGGTCTGCCATCTCATTTGGATTGTGGTCTGCTGCATACTCATTTGGATTGTGTTCTGCATTCCTCTCACTTGGCTCACCTGCATCAGATTCCACTTCCCCACTTCTCACTTCCACTTTCACTTCATCAGCAGATTTCACTTCATCAACAGATTGATCATCAATGACATTGTTGAAAGAACCACCATTATCAGAGGCAACATGAGTATCTAAACTCAGCAAGGATTCATCACAGGGGACACCTTGAAAATAAATAGCATTGGGGTTATTATCCCCAATTCTGAACTTGAGAATTTACGGGTTCTCACAGAAACCCTAAATAGAGAAACTGAGAAATTAGAGTTCTGATTCTTACCCGATATTCTTCGCACGCTTTAAACTTCCTCCCAGGGTTCAAATCACTCCAAGAGGTGCGACTCACCACTGCCTTCCCGCATTTGCAAAGTTCGACCATTTTCTGTCTTCGTCAAATCTCAGAATCGCAGAGCTCGAAAATTAGGGTTCTTGAATTGGGGGAATGAAGAGTGTTTCGATTTTCAATTCTTTCAAGTATTTACGTTTTTCATTTTTTATTCTAATTAAATGAAATGAGATATTCAGTAAATATGGGGGAAGGGCAAATGGGTAATCACCCATGTTTTTGTTCTGAAAATTATTAAAAAACCCTTCAAAACGGAATATTCCATCGCATATTCCGATCCGGCAGCCGGCAGGTACCACATTGTAATATTGCTTATCCTGTGGTACTGATCGGTAAAACTTTTCCGACGAGATTGCAAAGTGCAAAAACCCCATATCCTGGGGTGGCAAAGTGTATTTAGCCCTATTAATTATTGTTGAAAACAATGAAAAGTACATAAACAATTAAATTGCTGACTTTAGCGGCTATGTCAGATGTAAATTCATCTATATATATGGAAAGACCATGCTTTGGACTCCCGGGTCAAAATTGTCCTTTAAGAAAATGTAAAATTATTCACAATTCACAAACATAAAATAACTTCGTTTTGGATGATACAACTCGCCTCCAGGATTGCTGAAGAAGCATTTTTCGATCATGAATGAAAGATAAAATGTTTTTACCTCGCTTCAAAAACCGAGGGTACGTTTTAATTCGACCGCTCGAAATATCAATCCGAGGGAGGACTAGAGTGAGAGGTTTCCAAAATCATGTTCATTTCAATATCTCAAAAGTTCAAGTAATAGTAAGTAAACAATCAAAACAAGTAAACGGGAGTATCACATGGGAGAAAATCGGAGATAAAGTAATAGTCGTCCTACAAAGTGAATTATGAAACACAATAGAGTACGTAATCCGGTTGTAATCCTCTTCCAAATCATACAACCTTGTATTTAAGTTCGAGAATTGGACCGGAAAGAAAAGCAACGATCATCGTACGCTAATCGATTTAATTCCCTAGTAAAGCACCCCTTGATGGTGGTGAATTCACTAGATGACCAATTCCGTTCCTTAAGTTTTGAACAATAATTGATTATAATCGAACCTTAGGAAGAAAGCCCCCGTTCCCGGTGATAGCAATCGTTTTAATCCCTGAATTAGTTTAATCCCGTTCACCGAAGATTATACTCAATCGTGGTTCGAAAATAAATCAATTAGGGCAATTTAAGCTCTCTCTAGCATTTCATCAAACACCTTGTAGGCATGACTTTCACTTCATCTCCTAATGAGAATCTAGCCAACAATAGCCATGGAATCACACATCAAAAATAAGGAATCAATAAAGGAAAACATGATCAACATAAATCTCAAGCAAAATCTCAAGTCTCATACAAATCCAAACATGAAATTAATAGTAGAAATGAAGAAAATACTACAAAGCAAAAGAGGAAAAGAGAAGAGAAAGAAGTAGCCGATCGATGTAGAGGATGAATCTCTCGTCTCCGTAGTAATCCAAGCTCGAATCCGTCGTCAATGGAAGCTCGATTCGTAGGGAAGATGATCTCCAATCTCGATTTTTACTATTCTCTCTCTAAATTTCTCTAAGTATTTTGGAGTATGCCAAGTTGTGTGGGAAGAGTGTTTCTCCTCTTTTTATACTAACTCATGTGTAGTAACCGTTTCTAGCCTTTTTCCCACCAAAAATAGACCGAAAATGACCTTTTTACCCCTTGGTCAATGCTTTTTAAGTTCGGTCAACGAAAATCAACGCTTGTTCAACGCCGGTCAACCAATTTCAGTCCGGGTCAACTTCTTCTTTGGCGCATATGAGCCAATCGATCCGCGCGATTTCTTGTCAATCCGCGTGCTTCAATCCGCACGTTTCAAATGCGGGCCTTGTGCGCATATCGCTCAATCCGCGCGTTGGCAATCCGCGCGATCCCCTGCACAAAATCATTGGCTCCTCTCTTCTTATGCCTATCCGCGCGCCCTAGTGCGCATATCAACGATCCGCACCCCAATCCGCGCGCTTCCCTTTCCTGTGTGCAACCTCTCGATTCTTGTCATAACTTTGTCGTCCGAACTCTGATTGTCGAGATTCAAAATTCCACGGATTCCCAACTTCAAGATTTTCGCGTCCATGTATGCCACAGCTTCTAGTTCTCGACGAGCAATAGCAGTTTTTGCGTCAAAGTCACTGCAATTTCCGGGTTCGGATCTTCTCCTCGTTTCTCTCGTTTTTCACCTACAATTCACACAAAAACTCGACTATACCACGTATAAGCTCCGCTACGTCAATAATAAGCAAACCCTCGATAACCATACACGTATATACACAAAATATAATGTTGTTTATGACTCGAATCATAACGCAAAAGAGGTCAAAATCGCCGAAGGAGGTTTCGGCGACCGCCGGAAAGGTTTCGGCGACCGCCGGAAAGGTTTTGGCGATCGCCGGAAAAGAAGAATCGGGGATGCACGTTTTCGGGGGTTTTCGGCGCCCGTCGAATGTATTCCGCGACCGCCAAATGAAAATGGCTGTCGCCGTTTTCCCTGCAGCGGGATTTTTCTGCGCAGATTGCGCTGGTTCCTTTTTTGCGTGGCTTTTTGCACTGGGATTTTTGCGTGGGTTTATTTAATTATGGAATTAGAATTATATGAATTATAATTCTATTCCTTAATTATTTAGGAGTCGTTAATTAGGAAAGGATTTATTCCTAATTCTAATTGTTACCAATTTGATAAGTTTGCTACACCTATAAATTGAGGTTCTCCGGTAGACGAAAATCAGACTAGACAAGACGAGTTATTGTAAGCCTCATCGATATAGTGAATTGTTTCTTCCTTCCCGTGATTTTTCCCGTGTTTTGGGTTTCCACGTAAATTCTGTGTTCGTTCTTTTACGCATATCTCTTTTCTTTGTGTTATCTCGTGTTTATATTCGCAAGCACCGTGAGCGATTTGTGCTTTAAATCGCAACATATACCAAATTACGTCTGAAAACAACAATAAAAACGAGCAAAACATCGGCATTTCAATTGCACACGGGATCTTCCTTTGGAGTATTGGAGTATTGTGCATGTACTTTTTAACCAAATTTAGTTATTTAAAGTGGGAATAGTCATAATTGTCAGCTCACTGCTCCTTCTGCATAATCTGAATTTGTAGTTCCAGCTCACACGCTTAGTATAACCGTCACATTTGATTTATTGATAAGCTCATAATTTTGCTCTTTTTGAGTTGTCTATAGAATTTTAATCGAGTCTTACTTTACATTGTATATTTATCTCCTTGTGGGTAAATATTTACATTTATTATTAATTAATTGAAAAAACTATTATATCCTTACAATATACTGTAGTGTTTATATTTCTCTCTTCTGGGTGTAGCACGATTTTTACCGTAAAAAATATATTTTTTATTTTACTTTAAAGTATATCGTCTACTTTTTCTTTTTAATTTTATCAACAAACTTTTAATATAAAAATACATTTGTATCGCATGATTTTTTGTCAACACGTAAACAATCATTTTTGTCAATTTGTTTGCCTAAATAGTACGAATATTAAATTGGGACTGTGTAACATTAATTATCAAAACATGTCAAATAAAAATAATAATTTAAATTAAATAAGAAACAATTGAAATAATATATACTACTATTAAACCAATTAAATGTGGGATTCTGAATACTGCAGTCCGAAGATAACAAATTAAGAATTTCTAAAAACAATTATAGTTTTAAATGGGGAGAACAAAAGATAACAAATTAAGTTAGTCTGCAGATAACAAATTAAGAATTTCTAAAAACAATTATAGTTTTAAATGGGGAGAACAAAAGATAACAAATTAAGTTTTATTGACTTTATTGATTTCTAAAAGACAATTGACCATTAGTTTTGGATGGTAAATTAAATGTACTACTTATAAAATAGAGTAATAAACACAATATTTATTAAATTATTAAAATACATAATATTATAAGTAAATATCTCCCTATAAATTAAAAAAAAAAATCTTGACCATTCAATGTCAGATTTGGTCATTAAGCAATATTTGGAAATTATTGATGAGTAGAGGATTCCAATCCTAATAATAGTACTAGGAAATGTAACAAAAACGTCACATATATACTATTATTAATAAAAACAGTCGTTGTATTAAATTGAAAATCTTGATTAGTCAAACATTCAAATTAAAATCCCCCTATATCCAAATATTGAGCATGCATTATAAAATACAAATACGAAACCATATGCTCCAAAAAAACACAAAACCACATTGTCTCTCTGAATCATGAAGATTACTATGATCATTTCTACCCTTGCCTTCCTTCTTCTTCTCATTTCCTCCGGCAAACCTTCCGCTCTCGCCGACAACAACAACGAGCACGACGATTTTCTCAAATGTCTCTCCGAAAAGTCCCACAACACGACGACCTCGTTATCCAACTTCATGCACACCCCATCCGATTCATCATACACACCCCTTCTCCGGTTTTCCATCCAAAACATGAGGTTCGTCTCAAACTCGACTACAAAGCCTCGAGTAATCATAACCCCAAAAATCGAATCCCAAATCCCTCCGATCATTCACTGCGCCAAAGACAACGACATTCAAATCCGAACACGAAGTGGCGGGCACGACTACGAGGGCTTGTCCTACGTCTCAAAAGTCCCGTTCGTCATCCTTGACTTGATCAACTTCAACGAAATAACCGTCGACCCAACGCGAAAAACCGCATGGGTTCAATCCGGTTCAACCCTCGGCTCCTTGTATTACAGGATCGCCGAGGCGAGCCCGGTTTTAGGGTTTCCGGCCGGCGTTTGCCCCACGGTCGGCATTGGCGGGCACTTCAGCGGAGGCGGCTACGGAGCACTATTGCGTAAATACGGCCTCGCCGCTGATGTCATCATCGACGCGAGAATAATCGACGTGCGTGGAAGAATCCTCGACCGAGAGTCGATGGGGGAGGATCTTTTTTGGGCGATTAGAGGCGGAGGGGGCGCTAGCTTCGGAGTGATTCTCGCGTGGAAGATACGACTCGTCGACGTTCCGGAAAGGGTCACGGTTTTCAACGCCTACCGAACGTTGGATCAAAACGCGACTCGGCTCGTTCATCTCTGGCAAAAGGTCGCACATCGATTCGACCGGGATTTATTCCTCAGGGTGATAATCACGAGGGCGGCGAACCCTAATCCAAACGGAGGGAACTTCACGACGATCAGAGTGTTGTTCAATTCGATATTCCTCGGTGGGGTCGACAGGCTGATTCCCATGCTGCGAGAAGAGTTCCCGGAGCTAGGGCTGGTGAGGGAAGACTGCAGGGAGATGAGCTGGATTGATTCGGTTTTGTTTTTCGCGGATTTTAATTCGACTAGGGTTTTGCTCGACAGGACACAGCCTAATGTGCCCTACTTCAAGGCGAAGTCCGACTACGTGCAGAGGCCGATACCGGTGCATGGGTTGGAGGGTATTTGGAGGATGTTTTACGAAGCGGAGGCCGATGAGGCTGTTGTTATTATGACCCCGTACGGCGGGGTAATGGATGAGATTCCGGAATCTTCGATTCCGTTTCCTCATAGGGCTGGGAATCTGTATAAGATTCAGTATTTGGTGTCTTGGCAAGGGAATGAGGATGGAGATTCGGAGAGGTATGTGAGTTGGATTAGGAGGCTTTATAGATACATGGCTCCTTATGTGTCGAGAAACCCTCGGTCGGCGTATATCAACTACAGAGATCTCGACATTGGAGTTAACGAGGATGATCACGATGAAGGGAAAACGAGCTACTCGAAAGCTAAGGTTTGGGGGGTCAAATATTTCAAGAGCAATTTCGAGAGGCTTGTTCGGGTGAAAACCGCCGTTGATCCGGATAACTTCTTCAGGAACGAACAAAGTATTCCATCCCTCGGTCACTCCAAGAAAGATGACTAATAATTATGTTTAGAAATTTATAGTTTCAAATAGAACAAATAAGTTGAATATCACTCCGGCCAACTCCAGAATGAGTCTACTGATGATCTATGTGCTTCATGGTCATCCACCTATCTATCTATTTAGATTTTAATTTTTTTTGTTGTCTCAATATTTGATGTGGATATCGTACTTGAAAGCCCAAGTTATTTGTTTAATTATTTATTTAATAAGGCCCAATATGTTTAGGGTTTCATTGTTATTTATATTTCGTCATTTTCATTCATGTATTCAGTTGTTTTTGAGATTAAATAAAAGAATAGAGTGTTCTCGTTCTTCTTTATCAATATTCGGTATTCTTATGAATCAACGAATTTGATTGATTGAATCTCGGTATTCTTCGGAATCAACGAGTTTTAATTTGTGTGTTCTTTTGCTTCTGCCTGCGTCAATATCCCACACACTAGATCATTGTCACCATACCATGATATGTGTTTTCCTTGGCTTCAATCCTCAGTATTTTTAAAAATTGCTTATAATTTTATTCGTTTAAAAATAATACATTATATTTTTGTATACACGGGTAAAGATAAGATGAATTAATAAATTAAAAATATATTTTTGTGAATTAGCTTTTTTTTTTTAGAAAAAAATGAATTATTAATTAATATTCACAATTATTAGCGTGATTCACGTGATAAGAAGAATATAAATAAAAATATTATCATTATTCTATATTTTAATATACGATTATTTAATAATGCCTTGTTTATTTGTATCATTAATTTCTATGTGATTATTATGGAGTATCATTTTTAATTGTATTGTTGGAGACCATTTTTAAACCACCACATTCTCCACTATTTTTATTAATAGAAAAATATTTAGCTAGCGGACCCCACCGATATTTAATTTTTATTTACTTTTTGTCTTTTATGTTTATGCAAATTTCCGAAGTCTCGTTAATAACTTATAAACAACACATACGGAGTGTAGTATATTATTCCCTGAGCTGCCAATGAGTCTACACACAACTCTATTTTATTGTAGTATAAGTAGTATTTACTTTTACCAATAAAAAGAATCAAAATCAATGATAACGACGACGAATGCACAAGTGCTACATGCACATTACCGGAATTGAAATTGACTTGACTGAATGAAGTGATTGATGATGCTTTTTAATTTTTTATTTTCTTTTTATTATTTAATTAAAAACACGTTTTTCAATAACATTAATTAAAAATAATTTTTATGAAACGTAAATATTTTTAAAATTTTGAAATCTACAAAATACACATATAATATAAAAATCAATTTTAAATATCAATTATTTCATGCGTTTTCAATTAATCATACACGCAATTAAATTCGTTCTAAATTTCAAAAAATACTTCGTTTTTAGTTTCTGAAAATTTCGGAATAAATATAAACAAATACAACGAGACTTCTAGAGTGTAAAATTGCGATCGAAAATCATAAAATGATTGAAACACATTTTTATAAAATTGCGATCGAAAAAAAAAACATGTTTTTCGAAAATATTAATTAAAATTCGTTTTTACGAAACTTAAATATTTTTAAAATTTTGAAATCTACAAGATGCGTACGTAATATAAATTAATTTAAATATTAATTTTAAATATCAATTATTTCATGTGTTTCTACTTAATTGTACACGCAATTAAATTCGTCTTGAATTTCAAAAAATACTTCGTTTTTAGTTTTTGTAAATTTCGTATAAATATAATCAAATACGACGAGACTTCTATTGTATAAAATTGCGATCGAAAATCATAAAATGATTGAAACATCTTAGCGTAATAGCATTACTCGCATAAAAAATATTTAAGTTTCGTAACAAAGAATTTTAATTAATATTTTTGGAAAACGCGTTTTTTTTATTTTTGATCGCAATTTTGTAAAAAGGTGTTTTAATGTTTTTATGATTTTCTAACGTAATTTTATACTTTAAAAGTCTTCCGCAATTTTCAGAAATTAAAAACGAAGTATTTTTTACTATTGAAGACGAATTTAATTGCATGTACGAATAAGTAGAAACGCATGAATTAATTGATATTTAAAATAGATATTTATATTAAATGCGTATTTTGTAGATTTCAAAAATGTAAAAATATTTACGTTTTGTAAAAATGAATTTTAATTAATATTATTGAAAAACGTGTTTCTAATTATATAATTAAAAAAAAATAAAAAGTTAAATGTCAAATCACTCACTCTCACTCCGTTAGTGTGCATATAGCATAACTCCGACGAATGTCCTTAATGTCAAAATTAGTGACTGACTGTTGTTAGGTGAAGCGACTATATATTACTCCCTCCCATTCTTTATATAAATCGTTTTAGTGTTTTTTACATTTTTTGTTTTTATTTGTCGTTCTATTTATTTATTTCATATATACCGTTATTTATTAACTCTAATTAATACTAATAACTCCTGAAAATAATGAGAAAAATATTAAGAGTGGTACCAGAGTATAAAAAAGATAATCATTAAATAGAGATTAAATAGAGGTAAGATGTTTTATTTTATTTTATTAAAAATTGTGCAAAACTACAAAACGACTTATATAAACAAGGGAGGGAGTAAGTATTAATTGGTTAGTTGATAGTATTTGATTTTCACGGTCCAAGATTTTGTGGGTGAATTATACAATAGTATTGTAATAAAAATGGTGTCCAAAGTTTTACCTGACATCATAATGTATAATTCAAACATCATTATAAAATAGAACACAAACCAAACCACGTTTATACAATCCCCACTGAATCATGATGAAGATTACTCTCATTTGCACCCTTGCATTCATTCTTCTTGTTATCGTCTCTGGCGAACCATCAGCTTTCGCCGTCGACAACGATCACCAAGATTTTCTCAAATGCCTCTCCAAAACATTCCACAACACCTCGGTCGGCGTATATCAACTACAGAGATCTCGACATCGGAGTTAACGAGTACGACGATGAAGGGAAAACGAGCTATTCGCAAGCTAGGGTTTGGGGCGTCAAATATTTCAAGAGCAATTTCGAGAGGCTTGTTCAGGTGAAAACAGAGGTTGATCCGGATAATTTCTTCAGGAACGAACAAAGTATTCCATCCCTTGGTCACTCCGAGAAAGATGACTAATAATTCTGTTAAGAAATTTAGTTTAAATAGAACAAATAATTGAATATCACTCCAACTCCAAAATGATCCACCTATTTAATTTATGATGAATGATGATGATCCATCTATTTAATTTATTTATATATATATATATATTTTTTTTTTGTTGTTGTCTCGGTATCCGGTATCCCACACACTAGACCATATATACCAATATACCATGCGAATCCATGATGTTGTTTTCCTTGGCTTCAATCCTCAGTATTTTTTAAAATTGTTTATAATTTTATTCGTTTCAAAATAATAAGATAGGATGAATTAATAAATTAAAAATATATTTTTGTGAATTTGCTTCTTTTTTTTTTTTGAAATATTTGAATTTATTTTTAATTAATTTTGCAAATTACATTTGAATTTTTAAAAATCTTGCAATAATTTCAATCCAATTCTTTTATTACTCACAATATTTAGCGTGATTCACATGAGAAAATAAAAATAAAAATATTATATCATTATTCTATATTTTAATATACGATTATTTAGTAATGCCTTATTTACTTAATTATATCACTAATTAGTACAATATGTGATTATTATATCATTTTTAGCGTGATTTAGTTTAGATTTTGGGTGACCTATTTGAACCCTTTTTTTACACCGCTAATTTATAATTACTGTTATGCCATTATTTATAAAAGTCTAAAATATCTTACTTAAATTACAATCTCTAAATGATTGTTTACTTCGACAATATTTACGCTTTTTATTCATGAAATATTTGTTGTTGTTTTTTTACATTTTAAAAATACTTATTTATATTTGATTTCACGTATTTAATTTTTTGTTTCATAAATCCCATCGACAACATCCACTAAAGAAAAAGTGGCAATTGGGATGGATATTTTTAAAAGGATCCTTTTTATTCATGAAATATTTGTTGTTGTTTTTTTACATTTTAAAAATACTTATTTATATTTGATTTCACGTATTTAATTTTTTGTTTCATAAATCCCATCGACAACATCATATCTAGGGGTGACTATTCAGGTTAGGGTATTCGGGTTTGTACCGAAACACCCGCACCCGTTTGGGTTTTCGGTACCCGTACCCAATAAATTTAGGTAAAGTGTCAGGTTATGAGATTCTATTTTAAAAATATTTGGTATTAGGGTATCCGATTACTGTTCGGGTATATCCAAAATACCTGATTAATTATTTAATTTAAAATAATAAATATATTAATATATTAATTACAAATCTAATACATTATATATATAATAATTGTTATAAAGTAAAGAGAGTTGAGAGAATTGAGAGAGAATTGAATGAATTTATTAATGAGGGGAGACCCCTTTATATAGGATACAATCTAGGGTTTCTGACTTAGCCAACAAGTCATTCTCAATAATATATATATTTATAACACTCCCCCTTGAATGACTATTTATAGGATTGCTGCCTCGTTAAAACCTTGTCAGGAAAACCCAGTGGGACAAAACCTGAACGAAGGAAAAAGAGTACAGCTTGCTCCCCCTGATTTAGATTACTGAACATCCTTGAGTCGACGCATACCAATTCCATTGACTAGTTTCTTGAAAATGGTAGTTGGTAATGACTTCGTGAATAGGTCGGCTAAGTTGTCAATTGATCGTACTTTTTGAACTTCAATTTCGCCATTCTTCTGAAGCTCGTGTGTGTAGAAGAACTTTGGAGAGATGTGCTTTGTTCTGTCTCCTTTGATGTAGCCTCCTTTGAGTTGTGTTATGCAAGCGGCATTGTCTTCGTATAGTATTGTTGGACCATCCTTTGTAGAGCCAAGGTCACATGATGATTGGATGTAGTGAGTCATATTCCTTAGCCATACGCACTCTCGACTTGCTTCGTGAATTGCAATAATTTCAGAATGGTTTGAAGATGTTGCCGCCAATGTTTGTTTCACGGATCTCCATGATATGGCAGTTCCTCCACGAGTAAAAACGTATCCCGTTTGTGATTTTGCTTTATGTGGATCTGAAAGATAACCTGCATCTGCATATCCAACTAAAGAAGATCCCAAATTTTGTGAATAGAATAAACCTAAGTCAATGGTACCCTTTAGGTATCGCAGTATGTGCTTAACACCATTCCAATGTCTTTTAGTGGGTGCAGAGCTATATCTCGCGAGGAGATTAACAGAAAATGCTATATCAGGCCGAGTGCAATTAGCAAGATAAGTTAATGCACCAATTGCACTTAAGTATGGTACTTCAGGACCAAGAATTGTTTCCCCATCTTCAAGTGGACGAAATGGATCCTTTTTCACATCAAGTGAACGAACAACCATTGGTGAATCCAATGGGTATGCTTGATCCATATTAAATCGTTTTAGCAATTTTTCTGTATACGACGATTGATGAACAAATAATCCATCTTTGATATGCTCAATTTGCAAACCCAGACAAAACTTAGTTTTTCCTAAATCTTTCATCTCAAATTCATTTTT
This sequence comes from Euphrasia confusa, assembly GCA_954870475.1. Taxonomy (NCBI): domain Eukaryota; kingdom Viridiplantae; phylum Streptophyta; class Magnoliopsida; order Lamiales; family Orobanchaceae; genus Euphrasia; species Euphrasia confusa. The sequence continues at coordinate 28,435,653 of OX940967.1, forward strand.
CAAGTAATTTGCAGTTTTGTTGAGCTCTTCAGGAGTTCCTATCAAATTTAAATCATCAACATAAACTGCAATGATTGCAAATCCAACATTTGTTTTCTTTATGAAAACGCAAGGGCATAGGTCGTCATTTTTATATCCCTCTTTCAGCAAGTATTCACTAAGACGATTGTACCACATTCGCCCGGATTGTTTTAATCCATACAGGGATCTTTGCAACTTGATTGAGAACATAGTTCTAGGGCATGTATCATTTGCTTGTGGTATTTTAAGTCCTTCAGGAACTTTCATGTAAATGTCACTATCGAGTGAACCATACAAATACGCAGTTACTACGTCCATAAGGCGTATATCGAGCTTTTGTGACACGGTCAGACTTATTAAAAATCTGAATGTTATAGTGTCCATTACTGGAGAATATGTCTCCTCGTAATCAATTCCTGGCCTTTGTGAGAAGCCTTGGGCTACAAGTCGAGCTTTATATCTTGTAATTTCATTATCTTCATTTCTTTTTCTTACAAAAACCCATTTGTACCCTACAGGGGTTACATTTTTAGGAGTTCGGACTACAGGTCCAAAAACTTTTCGTTTTTCCAATGAATTTAACTCTGCTTGTATGGCTTCTTTCCATTTTGGCCAATCACTTCTAACTTGACAATCTTTCATAGATTGTGGTTCAGGATCCTCATTTTGCATTATTTCAAGTGCCATATTAAAGGCGAATATGTTATCCATGACAACATTAGTTCGCTCCCATAATTTATGAGATGATAAATAATTAATTGCGATCTCATTATTTTTGGGCACTAACGGTTCTTCAGGAACGACTTCATTTTCATTTGATTGATCAATCACTATCTTATCCATAGCTTGAGTATGAGTTTTCTCTTGTACATGTACTTTTCTCTTTCTCGGTACAATATCTTTTGCACCGGGTGGTCGACCACGCTTTTGGCGTATTTGAGACTCATTTGCTATGTTAATTTGCCCTTCAGGGACATCAATTTTCGCAGGAGTATTTACTGCTGGTATATGTGATTTTGTCACTTTTGTTGTATCAACAAAAGCATCGGGAAGTTGATTTGCGATTCTTTGCAAATTAATGATCTTTACAACTTCCTCCTCACACAACTTATTTCGAGGATCAAAGTGTGACAATGTTTTTTCATTCCAAGAGATAATACGAGGATTCTCAGTATTCAATTTTGTTCCACCCAAAGTGGGAAAAGTCATTTCATCAAAATGACAATCTGCAAATCTTGCAGTAAACAAATCCCCTGTTAATGGTTCAAGATACCTAATTATTGATGGTGAGTCAAACCCAACATAAATTCCAAGCCTCCGTTGGGGACCCATCTTTGTACGTTGTGGGGGTGAAATCGGAACTTGGACCGCACAACCAAAGATCTTTAGATGTGATATATTAGGTTCTTGACCAACTGCAAGTTGTAAAGGCGAATACTGATGATAATGTGTAGGCCTTATACGAATCAGTGAAGCAGCATGCAGTATGGCATGTCCCCAAACAGATTGTGGGAGCTTTGTTTTCATAAGTAATGGTCTAGCAATTAACTGGAGACGTTTTATAAACGATTCAGCTAAACCATTTTGTGTGTGAACATGAGCTACCGAATGTTCAACTTCAATTCCAATTGACATACAATAGTTATCGAATGCTTCCGACTTGAATTCGGCAGCATTGTCAAGACGAATTTTCTTGATTGAGTAGTCAGGGAATTGTTCTCGTAATTTTATCATTTGAGCAAGTAATTTAGCGAATGCTGCGTTTCTTGTAGAGAGCAAGCAAACATGCGACCATCGTGTGGAAGCATCAATCAACACCATGAAATAACGAAATGGTCCACATGGTGGATGTATTGGTCCACAAATATCTCCTTGGATTCTTTCTAAGAATGTTGGACATTCTGTATTAACCTTCGTAACAGAAGGTCTAATGATTAACTTGCCTTGCGAACACGCACTACATGGATATTCATTCGCTAAAAGGATCATCTTATCCTTTAGTTGGTGCCCATTTGAATTACCAATGATTCGACGCATCATAGTTGTCCCAGGATGCCCAAGTCGATCATGCCAAAGCATTAAAGCTTGTGAATTAGTGAACTTCTGGTTCATTACATTGTTTGCTTCAACTGATTTTATCACGGTTCCATACATGCCAGATGGAAGTGATTGCAGTTTTTCTTTTATCTGTTTTCTTCCAGATTCAAAAGAAGTTATGCACAGATATTCAATATGATTTTCATGCATTGTTTCTATGTGATATCCATTACAACGAATATCTTTAAAACTTAGCAAATTCCTTCTCGATTTGCTAGAATACAATGCATCTTTTAGGTCTAGTATGGTGTTATTTGGCAAGATAACACTAGCTCTTCCGGAGCCTTCAATAATACTAGATGCACCAGAAATTGTAACGACATTGTTCTTTGCAAATGTCAAGTTTATAAAATACTTTTTATCTCGAAGTATTGTATGGGTGGTGGCGCTATCGGCAAGGCATTCATCCATCTATAAAAATAAAATAGTTTTAAAATTTATTTTGAAAAGATAAACAAAGTACGATAAATTATTAAAATGATCTAAACATTTTGATCAAAACGAAAATGCTTTGAAAATAAACTAATCAATGTTTTCCAATACGCCATTGCCAATCAGATTATCAATATTGCCATTCGGGTCCTCAAAGAAGTCAGAGGTCTCCAATTTTGTGATGTCAACTGGGCCATCATAATCCTCAAAGATTGAGTCATTGTAATCAGCAAGATTGGTCTCTACTTTACCTTTTCCTTTGATAGAATTCTGGTAGAGCTCAACAAGGTGTTTAGCCGTGCGACAGGCACGACTCCAATGCCCCACAATTCCACATCTATAGCATTTTTCTTCGCGCACCTTGTTCTCGTTTGGCTTATGCCTTTTGAAGCTACTACCTTGCTGATTATTTTGCCAATTATTTCGCCCATGAGACCTCCCACGGCCACGTCCTTGTTCGTATCCACGTCCACGTCCTCGCCCATTACTACGACCACGTCCACGTTCATTAACATTTGCTTCAGGCAACGGTGTGGATCCAGTTGGTCGTTTCTCATGATTTTTCATCAGTAGCTCATTGTTCTGTTCTGCTACTAACAAACATGATATGAGCTCAGAATACTTTTTGAAGCCACGCAGACGGTATTGCTGCTGCAGGAGCACATTTGATGCATGAAATGTGGAGAACGTCTTTTCCATCATATCCTCTTCATTGATCTTTTCTCCGCACAAAGTTAATTTTGACGTTATTCTGAATAGTTCAGAATTGTACTCGCTAACAGTTTTGAAATCTTGTAAGCGGAGATGCATCCACTCATAGCGTGCTTTAGGGAGGACAATGGTTTTTTGGTGATCAAATCTATCAGCCAAATTTTTCCATAAGACGTGGGGATCTTTGACAGTGAGATACTCAACTTTCAATCCTTCATGAATATGATGACGAAGGAATATGAGTGATTTTGCACGATCCTGCGGGGATGACGTGTTTGCCTCTTTGATTGTCTCACCCAAACCCTTGGAGATCAAATGAATCTCAGCATCAAGGTTCCACGATAAATAATTCTTCCCAGATATATCCAGTTCAACGAAATCTAGTTTCGCGATGTTTGCCATGAGTATCTACAAAATAAGATACATCAGATCTCGATTTTCAAAGATGTTATTCGAGATAATTAGTATATAATCAATTCGATATTGATATTTCTGCAGGAATATCATATCATGACATGATGTTCTTCAGGAACATTTAATTTTTTGATTTGATATCTCTTTAGGAATATTATATCATAATGTTCTTCAGGAACATTAAAATTTTAATTGATTTATTTTTGATAATTAATTTGATATTACTTCAGGAATATCAAATTATGATGTTCTTCAGGAACATATGATATTACTTCAGGAATATCAGATTATATGTTCTTCGGGAACATATTACTTTTGTGAAGAAGAGAGAAGAAGTAGATATATTTATAATTATTTTAATAAATATAAACAAAATATAAATTCTTGCCTTGTACTTTGGATCTTGGGTGGGTAGAACTTGGATAAAGAACGCGGTTGAGCTTCTCGTGCTGATAACGTGTTATAAAGTAAAGAGAGTTGAGAGAATTGAGAGAGAATTGAATGAATTTATTAATGAGGGGAGACCCCTTTATATAGGATACAATCTAAGGTTTCTGACTTAGCCAACAAGTCATTCACAATAATATATATATTTATAACAATAATGACATTTTTTTATTTAATTATTTTTATTTTGTTTTCTATTGAAATTTTGAACTTTTGATTGATAATTTTTTATTGTTAATTAGTTCAAAATAAACTATTAAATTTGATTATTATAATTGATTTTTTTGTTAACTAAAAATTTAGGGTAATTTTGATTACCCGATTACCGTACCCGATTACCCGACCCGGGTATTTGGGTACCCGATTTATCGAAGAGGGTCGAGTTATGGGATTGATTTTTTTGCTTATTCGGGTATATGTACCGAATAGTCACCCCTATTCATATCATTCATCAATTGTTTTTTAAATGAATTAAAAAAATCATAAAATTAACAATAAATATTGATATTTTTTTTATTTTATATTTAATTAAATAAATCAATTATTTTCTATTCAACAATTTTATTTTCTAGACAACAAAATAAATTCACCAATTACTGCGTGTATACTAATTAATACTAATTAGTACTAGTATATATGTGTGTGTGGGTCAGTGTGTGTGTCGCAATTTGTGTGGGTCTATGAGTGAATCGAGAGGATGACAGAGATGAATAAAATATTTGGTTGAAATAAATCGAAAAGAAATACTGTAATTGCATGTGTTAACCTTAAATAAATAAGGGGCGGAGGCATTTAAAGGCCAAAGCATAAGAGTATACAAGTTCTGAAGCCCAGTCCATAAAAATGTAAGTTAAGTAGGCCAATTTGAATGAAAAGACTTAAGTGCCCTAAAAAATTATCTTTTCTCACAAAACAACAAATCGAATATTACAAATTAATAAAAAGAATATCAGAAAAATAAAGTTGCCCCACAAAATCAATTTTCGACTTTTGAAATTCACACGCACGACGAGCGCCGCCACGGTGAAACATCAGCCCCGACCGTTATCGAATCAACTATTCAACTCCGTCTCCGGCGATCATCATTATGGCAAGCCGTGACAACATGGACACCCTAGACAATCGCGCTCAACCTCCGGTAAGTCCATAACCCTAGCTTTCCAACTTTCGATTATTCGAGCTTTGATACTTGTAAATCATTCGATTTGTAATTTCATAGCGGTATATTCATTCAAGATATGGTTTTTGTTTCCGACATTTTAAAATGGTTAATGGTTTATTGCTCTCTGCAATTTTTTCGCATGCGGTTGTGTGTCAGTTCTGGTAGACGACGGTTCAACCGTGAGTTTTATCACCGTGTATTATCACGGTAGAGTTTAAGACGGTGATATATCTCACGGGTGACTTACACCGTTTGTACTTACGGTCTTGTACGAGCACGATCCACGACTGTGATTTATCTCACGGTGTAATGTTACCGCGTGTACTTACGGTCGTGTATGATCACGATTCACGACAGTGTTTTATTTGACGGTGTATGTGTACTTACAGTCTTGTACGTGCTCGATCCACGGTGTACATACACCGTGTGTAATGTACACCGTGGAAAAACACCGTTTTGTGTGAATTTACACCGTGATATTCAATAGTTTTTTTCTTACGGTGTAATTCTGTCTTATGGTTATGAACGATCCCGGTGGTTGACATCACCGTATGTATCTTCACCGTGATATTCAATAGTTTTTGTACACCGTGGAAAAACACCGTTTTGTATGTTCACGGTGAATTTACACCGTGATATTCAATAGTTTTTTTCTTACGGTGTAATTCCGTCTTATGGTTATGCACGATCCCGGTGGTTGACATCACCGTGTGTATCTTCACCGTATACCCTTGATAACTGTTGTATATGCTCGTCGTGGATTTAACATCTCCGTGTACACTACACCCTTAGATGTTCACCGTGTACATTTCACCCTTTGACGTGCCACGGTGTTAAGTTAAACTCACCGTGAATCGTGAAATCTTCTCTAATTTGATTGATATTTTCAGGCTGGGTACGAATGGAAAAGACCAGTAGCTTTGCAGTCGATCACCCCAAGAATCAATTTGTATTACCGTTTCGACGTGATAAACTTGATAAAGCGTGTTATGGGTTCAATCGACGGCGGCGGTGCAACATTGGCTGAATTCGCTCAGCATTCCTATATGAAGCATTTTCTGGAATTCGTAAAACCCAACGAAGGATTAGTTAAAGGACATGCTGCACACGCATGTCGTTATTTGCATCATTTCCTATGTAGAGAGTTGACTGGTCCGACAATACCGGCGATGGAACATTGGTTTTATGTCGGTGAGAAGATCGCAAAATTCACACCGGCTGCTTATGCCATGGTAACGGGACTCAATTTTGGGCACTACACAGGCTTTGATATTTTTGAGTCACGTGAGTTTCCTCCCGATAGCTTGTTTATTCGATTTTTCAAAGGAGATACAACCATTAGCTTATCGGAGCTACGCCAAAAGTTCGAGGATGTAAATCTCGGCAAAGAAGCGAAGGCGGAGGATTATATGAAAGTAGCCAAGCTCCTCATGTATTATTTCATATTGCTTTGCCGAGACCATAAGGTTAAAATCGATAAGTCGGCATGGTTGTTGGTCGAGGACCACGATTGTTGGGAGGAATTTCCCTGGGGCGCGTATTCCTATCAGAATTTATCCTACTACCTCAAAACGACGTCCATGCATGATGATGAATCTACTTACCATTTCTACGGGCCGGTTTGGGCTTTTCAGAGCATTATGCGCGAAACGTGCTCGGGTTACGAGAATTCCACGTTGCCTGATGTGGGACTCTACTGCATCGAAACAAGCTACGTGCGATGTCACTAAATTCTTCAATGAGAAGGTACTTTATTGAATTTTCATTATTAAAAAGCACACGCGTTGAACTTTATTGTTGTTGTACGTTGATACAGAGTATATTTTTCTGTAGATGGAAGTTTTTGAATCGTTAATTCCTACACCGGAAGAGGCCAAATCATTATCTTATGTTACTGTAACTGAATCTATAGATGATTGTGAACTATTTTCTGTTGAATTCTGTCCACCTCGACGAAAAGGAGGTATTAAGAAGAAAGATCGAGCCAAGCCGTCTCACAAGCGTGCTGCACAAAAAGCTTCACGTGCTATAGAAAGGCCTATTTCCAAGCGACGTGTTTCCGGACCTGATCTGACTTCTGTGACGGACATTTGCTGTCGAAAAGCAGGTGTCTTCGGTCCTGAGGGGCCGGACAACGATGAGATCGATCGCCAGGTAGGTAGGATTTGGTCTGCCGAACTGAGGGCAGATATTGTTTCGTTCCTTGCTGATGATTCTGGCACTTGCTTTAAGGAAGCTGTTGCTCAAAAAGTCTTCGAACTCATGAGACGTTTCCATTCGCAATCTAGTGCGAACCAAAGCGGACTCGAATATGTGGAAACGTTGTTCAGAGAATGGATGAATTCCGGGTCTACCGACTTGATTTCGTGCAGTCGAGGCTCCATAGACCACAGAGTGGGTGCAGAATTGTTTGATAAAATTGAGGACTTCAATTGGGCCTTCGAATCTGAGGTGCTAGATCTCTATATTATTTATTTGAAGTGCAAAGGTCGTGATGTTAAAGGGAGTACAAACACAGTCTTATTGAGCACTCAATTTTGGGTAAGTTTACAGTACTCTCATTTTGGACACCTTCGTTTTTACTAATAATATCTTTTTCCAGAGTACTATAGATGCTGCATATAAGATTCATCGTGGCTCTATTGATGATTGGGTAGTGCCTGATTCTCTTCGAGAAGCAGTGGATGACACATATGGTCCGATGTCAATGGAGTCCGACCAGCCTACTCACGTAAGTATTGAAAAGCATACATGCTTCATTTTAACTAGTGTGAAACTGAATTCTAACTCGCAAACCTTAAACATGGCATGTAAAGCTCGTGGCGATTTGTAATGTCCACCATCATTGGGTCACCGTCCGAATATCCCCCGAAGATTGGACTATCGAGTTGTATGACTCATTAATTCATACTCAACTGGCGACGTATCCTGAATACAGATTTCGGAAGGACGTATTGAGGCCGTTAATGGAGTTTTTACCTCTTGTGTTGAGGAGATCAGATTACTAGGCAAAGAAGGGTCAACACCATGCGATTACGGAGGCCTTCGAGTTGAAAGTCATGCCGGATGCCGAACAATTCGTCCAGGATGTTACTGATAAACACTCTTGTGGAGTTTACTGTACCATGCAGCTTGACCGTTTGTTAGTCGACCCTCTGATGCATCGTAACGAAAACATCGATGAAGTGTACATTGAGGAGGTCAGGAAACAGATATGCCTGAAGATTTTTTGGCTGAGCTTGAATGATGTTGCTGATCCATTTTGATTGACGTGTCAGTATAAACAGGTTGGTTGCTTTCACATTGTGATTCATTAATACTGGTTTGTAATTGCTGTTTTGTGAACGAATATTTGTACACGGTGCCTGAATGAATAAGTCCACGGTGTAATCACAGTACTGTGTTGTAGCCAATAGTAGACTCCTATGATTTACCGTGTCACGGTGGATCAATATTTGTACATGGTTCCACTGTGTATCTTGAACCGTGACACGTGCAAGCCGCAGTCCTCTTTCAACATAAGCAAACATTTGAATTCAAATCATCCAAAACAAATCATTCAAAAACTTATCACAACAATATGTCTACACAATCGGTTAACTCCGTGAGTACTGGTCAACCAAGCCGATTGAAGTACCAAGATAAAGTTTGTGGTAAATGTCGGAAGAAACTTCAGATTCGTGTAGTGTCCTCGAAATCTGAGAATTATCAGAAATTGATGTATTATTGTCAAGATCATACATTCGATTCCTGGTGTAACCCGTCAAATGAGGGAGAGATACAACATGAACAAATGTCAAGAGCGGAAGAGAAAGCCACAAAAGCTAAAATTAGGAAAGATCTGAAGAAGATGGAGACGTCATTGCACGACGTATCCATCCAGTTGAAGACTACTCTGTTTATTGTCTCCATAATTATGGTTCTTGTAATCATAATTATTGTTATGCTTAAGTGATTTTCAATGAACTTGTCATTGTGTTATTTTCGAAATATGAAATTTGAGGTCGTTTGCTTCATTCTCTCCATATACTACATTGTGAAAAATCTGTTGCAGGGCTAGAAATTAGTTTTCACGGTGTATACTATCGCGCACGGTGTGTACACGGTGTGTACACGGTGAAATACACACGGTGGTAAGACCATGTGTACACCGTGAATCTTATATTGACCGTGAAAACAACGGTGCAATATTCCAGCGTATAATTTTGGAAACAAGGAAAAAGGAATACAGAGTAATTTTGGTGTACTAAATTAGGGGAATCCGAATTACAAAAGGCGCCGATTTACAAAAGAAAAACCTAACGCCGAAACCCTAAGATGGTTTACTCTTTTTCAGAGACGACGACGACGAAGGTACATCCTCGAATGCTCTCTTTCCTGGAGCAGGTCTCGGCAAGAATGACTTGAGTTCATCTCCATCCTCTTGAAATATCCGCACCAGGAACTCGTCTGGAAGTGGCCTATGCTCGAACAGGAGGGTCATGCCTTTCTTCAACTTGTGGATGTGTTTGAATTCAGTCCAATTATTGTAGAAATACGCCAAGCCATTTTTAAAGCCCATCAAGGTTGCCCACCTCTCACCGTGAACGTCGCGGAGGTAGAAGAGCGGAGGCTCTGTACTGTATCTCACACGCAAACGGTAGAAACATTCGGGAAGTCGAAACCGTCTAGATTCAATATGTTCATCAGTCAGCACAACAATGAAAGCATCAGCTATCTGAGGGGTATCCATTATTGGTATGAGGATTAAGGACCAAGAAATATTCAGAGTTTAATAGAGGATTATTCAGAGTTTAATAGAGGATTAGGCCTGCATAAATCACTATAAATAATGTTTCTCGCTGGATTCCAAAAGGCCGCATTTAACTAATTATTACAGAAAGTCGCGTGTAATTATAAATAATTGCGACGTGATAGGCGCCGTTTCGGATTTACGCATCCCACTTATTAAGGCCCATTTGTTAGTGGTAGTTGTATTATGTATGAGACCTAATAAAAAAACACATCATCGCCGTGTCTATAATAAAATCACCGTGACACACGAAAACAAATTTCTAATTAGACACCGTGAGAGTTCAGTATGGCACGGTGTCAAACAACTCCGCGATGACCACACGGTCTCTTTGTCACACGGTATCAATTTATACCGTGACAGTAGACCGTGCGGTTTTAAAATCAATGTTAAAATTTGAAATTTAACTGGTCGTGTATTTTCGTGGAGAACCTGATGAGACGGTGGCGGGACAACAGATGCACGGTCTATTAAGTATTGACAGTACTCAAAACTCAAAACAGCTTTTGCAGGCGCGAGTTAATTTTACCGATTTATATTTAAAATTCTAACTAAATTATCGAAAATAAAACTGAAGGGATGGAGGTTTCGCTAAATATCACGACCGTCACACGACATAACACTTACGGTGTTACACGGTCATTTCTAATATTCATCGTGAATTCGTGAAACTCCAAAAAAACGAGTTCTCATGGTTTGTACACAATTTGAATTCTTTATTAACGTTCACTGTGATATGTTTCAATCATTGAGACGTATGGTATTTGATTTTAAACACGTATGATTCGATTTGGAGTATGCATGTCTCAAATTTAAGAGATGTCTAATTCATTTGTTACAAGTTACTCTCAAGTGTGATCATACATTGCACATGATATATCACATTCAATCGTTTCTTGCATAATTTTGGAGTTTTATCGATTTCATATAATCATCTAGATGGAAAATTAACTTTGGATTAGCATTTTAACCAAAATATTCACACAACCCGAGCAATAATCACCAAAAAAATGTCATTGTTCATACTTACACGGTGATGTTGTGATATATCACCGTATCGGGTTACCGTGCGGAGATCAGATCAATTTTTAAATTTGAAATTTAACGAGAAAAGTACTGATATAGTACTAGTTCCCAAGATGGTGGCGGGACAACCGATGCACTGTACTCAAAACAGCTTTTGCAGGCGCGAGTTAATTTTACCGATTTATATTTGAAATTCTAATTAAATTATTGAAAATAAAAATGAAGGGATGGAGTTTCGCAAGGTGTAAATACTAAATATCACGACCGTCGCACGACATAACACTTATGGTGTTACACGGTCATTTATAACATTCATCGTGAATTCGTGAAACACCAAAAAAACGAGTTCTCATGGTTTGTACACACTTTGAATTCTTTATTAACGTTCACTGTGATATGTTTCAATCATTGAGACGTATGGTATTTGATTTTAAACACGTATGATTCGATTTGGAGTATGCATGTCTCAAATTTAAGAGATGTCTAATTCATTTGTTACAAGTTACTCTCAAGTGTGATCATACATTGCACATGATATATCACATTCAATCGTTTCTTGCATAATTTTGGAGTTTTATCGATTTCATATAATCATGTAGATGGAAAATTAACTTTAGATTAGCATTTTAACCAAAATATTCACACAACCCGAGCAATAATCACCAAAAAACGTCATTGTTCATACTTACACGGTGATGTTGTGATATATCACCGTATCGGGTTACCGTGCGGAGATCAGATCAATTTTAACGAGTATTGTACCAGTAGTACTAGTTTCCAAGATGGTGGCGGGACAACCGATGCACGGCATAATATCACGGCCGCCACACGATGTACTACAAATATAACACGGACGGTGGTACACGGTCATTTATAAGATTTACCGTGACACACAAAAAACGAATTCACAGAAACCATTCAAATCCCAACAACCCCAAATAATCCAAAAACACACAATCGCAGAATATCATACAAAAAAAAACCCATAATTAGTTGCAATACCTAAATATCACAATTGTTCAGCATGGTCACAGAACTTAACGTTAATCCCCCCGCACCGGACATGTCTGTATGTTATGGTCTGCACTCCGGCATACGCTACATTTTTTCTTTTGTCTTTTCTGTCGGATTGGTTCCACCGTGGGTTGAGAATTCTGATCATCTTCGAGCGTCTGGCTTTCGGTGGGTAAAACAACTTGGTCACATTTGCGCGCGTTGTGTGTGGTCGAATTACACTTACTACACTTCTGAGGCTGACTTCTTCTTCTGGGGGCATTACCCTCGACAGAAGACCGTGCACGGCTCATCCTCGGACGACCAGCCTGTCTCACCGCAACCGGAGGATGAATGACGTGATCAGTTATATACGCTGGAACAAACCACTCAGCAGGATGCAGAAGTCCTTTGATAGGAGTCGAATATGTCTCCATCAAATTGTGTTGTTTGTAATATCCACTGACGAAGTCATATATATGCAATCCTCTTTGTCTGAGAAATAGAAGTTGTGGTGGCAATGTGAAGTGATACGATCCTAACAAGTACGAACATATTGTCGAATTAATAAATTGAAAGTGTTTGTTTGATTAGTACGTACCTAACAGCGGCTGCAGCGTGACTGCAGGGGATTTCATCAAGTTCGAAGCGTCGACATTCGCATGTCCGATTTTGAAGATCAACATGAAAAGATAGCTTACCATCCTCCACTTTATACACGTCAGGTGTGGTTGTGTCTCGGACAACTATACGCATAGCGTGCTCCACCGCGCAAGTTAGTTTATTAAACGTCTCTTCAGTCAACTCATGTTCTCTTGACGCAGCTTTCGCGCTTCGCTCTTGAAACCATTGTTCCAAGACTGCGCGGAATGCCTCGACCAATGAACATACGGGTAGACGTCTCGCCCAGACCATACGAGAATTGAAGCACTCGGCAATATTAGAGGTCATGAAACCATATCGTCGTACTGGACACATTGCCCTCGACCACCTCTCGACCCCTATTTCTAACATTCTCTTGTAAGCCCCGTCAGGGCTCAGCCTCTCCAAATCAGCTAAATGTCTGTGCATTGTCTCAACACGGTAACTGTTTGATGCAGAGGTTATTACGACCCTGACGCGACCGCCATAGCGAACTAGATTCTTCTTAATGTGGTAAATACAGAACCCATGCACTGCATTCGGGTATGCAGACGCAACGGCAGTTTGGATGCTCTTATGCTGATCGGATACGACAATCAAACCATCTTGTCTATTGAAGCACATGCTCAGGTTATGAAGGAACCATGTCCACGACTCATCATTTTCTTTCGGACCAATCCCAATTGCAAGTGGGAAGGCGTTTTCATTCCCATCCTTCGTCATGGCGACAAACAATATCCCCTGGCTCTTTCCCTTGAGGTGAGTCCCGTCCACAACAATCACTGGCCTTAGATTACTATAGAATGCAGAAATAGACTGTCCGAAAGCAAGAAACATGTGTTGGAACACCCCCCCATTCCGTGTGGATTGTATTTCATAAAATGTGCCGGGATTCTGATCTCTCAATATATACAAATACGAAGCGATCATATGATATGACTCAGCATATGAGCCATACGCCATCTCTATCGCTATGCTCCGCGCTCGGAGAGTGAAACTGTAATCCATCTCAACGCCGTAACGCTCACGCAAATCTGTTATCATGTCCTTCGGCTTCAGAACGTCACCTTCTTTGACAAGTTTACGAGAAAAGTAACTAGCAGCAACTACAGATTTAATTCGTCGACAGCTAGTACGATGCAATATAGTCTGACAAGTGTGACTCAATTTCAACTTTGTGATCATCCATAGTGTATCATCACTCCCACTAGCACACAATCTAAACGTGCATACTTTCCTACCGTGCTTGCAAACGAATGCACAACGCTTTTTGTTTGAACGATCAGTGACATATTCTAAGCGACTCTCCAAGTGATGCATTCCCAAAGATATTTCCAAGTCAGATTTCTTTCGAAACGTGGAACCAACTGCGAGTTCACCATCTTCGGGTTCACGTTCTTCGACCCAACGCATAAGTGGTGGCAAAATATCAAAATCGGGCATCGGGATCATCCAGTTGCTTAGTTTTCGCTGTAGTAGTAGATTATGTTCCATGACTGGTTCTTCGTGGATCGGTTGATGATCAGATGATAATTTACGGGATCCCACAATCCTCTCTCTTTTTTTCGGATGTTGAAGCCAATCACTAAACTCTTGAATTAGGCTATCGTTTAACTCTTTATCACGTTCCGCTCGTTCATCATCTGATGTAAATACTTCCTCGTCATCGGGTTCAGTACAAGATGGTGGTTGAGGTGGAGTAATGCTTACATTCTCTGCTTCAGAATATGTACCTCCAACATTAGCATTCTTAGACCGATATTGTCTTCTCTCAGTCAAAAAGAGCACGTGATTGGTAACTTTTCCTTGCACGATGAATCGCAATAGATCTGTATCGTTCTGCAAACTAACCTTACTTCTCTGCGCGTCTAAGTAGAAAATCACGTAATCTCTGTCCTCTGGAGCATTCAAAACAGATCTAATTTGATTGATTAGATCAACATAACTGATTTCTGAACACGTAATGTGTATGGCCACGCTATCTCCGCCTACGTATGCTGACTGTTCCCAGTGACCACCATGTCGTAAAGAAACACGCTGCCACGACATCTGTGATATAAAATTACAGATAATTAAAACAAACAGCTATTGAAAACCTAACGACCTGCATGCATGCATGGTCTAATAAGTATGCACGATGTAAACGAGATGTTTTTTTATCACACGGTGTTATTACGATTAAGTATCAAACGGTGAACGAAGACAACGTGCTACGGTGACACACCGCTATAAATAACACGGTAAAATCTCCGTGGTAATAATACGGTGATTTCGTAAACACGTCGGGGTTAAGGAAAACCTATTACACCTTCAGTGAACCGTGCAACGTGCTCTCTATCTCACGGTGAACGACGACATTCGGTGAAAAACACCTCAGTGTGCTTTAAAACAATTAAACAAAATGCGAAACGTGCTACCTCGTTGTTTTCGTACCTTTGATGTGCTTCAGAGACTCGACAACGAACTTGTTTTGAGCTTGTTGTGTAAATGAACTAGCAATATTCGAGAGAAATGCAACACAGCAACTTCCCAATGGGTTTTGAGTTTGGTTTCAGACCATTATTCTTTTTTACTCTAAAATTCTCATATTGATTTTAGCAGCAACACAGCAACTGCCCAATGGGTTGTTGAAGTGTCATTAACGTCGAGGTGAAATGCAATTATTATTTGTGGTTGTTGGACCTGCTGAAATGCAATTAATGTAGAAGGTTCGAGGATGGAGAATGGGGATGCAGTGCTTTTGGACACGTTGAAACCCTAAATTTATTAATATATCACCTTTAACCGTGGACCGTGGTATGTAAACGGTATAAGATTTCCGTGCCTTTCTTCACGGTGACGAGTTATCTTGGATGGTCTCACGGTGTAATATAACTGTAGATGGTCTCACGGCGTAACGATTATCTTTCATGTTCTCACGGTGTCACCTACCGTGTTTTTATCACGGTGTCCGTTTATCGTCGATGATGTCCATTTATCGTGATTTGTAAATTGTAACACGGCGTTTTATTATCGTGGATGGCTCAGGGTTTCCACTTTTCGTGTCTGGGTGCACGGTATTACAATCCACCGTGGAATATCCACGGCGTCACATTAGGTTTTAGGGTTTTCTGCCTTCCTAATACCGTTGCACGGTGTTAGAATCCACCGAGGGAACCCCACGGCGACACAGTTCTAAGGTTTTACGTATTTATTTTCTTAATTAATTAATCGCAATGTGTTTAATGGGCGTGGTTGGGAGTTGATGAGTCGTTTCGAGCAACGATTGAAATCCGGCGGTGGGATGATTCAGAACAGAGATGCATTAATTCCCTGAATTGAATGGTCATATCAAATTAATGGATAGGGAGTGTTCGATGGGGTGATTTTCTATTAATTTAATTAATACGAGTAATTAATAAGCGTATGGCAGTTGAATCGTTTCGTGGAACGATTGAAATCCTGGTGGTTGGATGGATCAGAATATTACTCCTATAAATACGAACGAAAGAAATCTATTTTTCTATATCCATTAATTCTCCATTTCTCTGTTTTGTTCTGGTTTTTTTCATGGAGCAGTTATCACCACACTTTTTCGAATTTCACAGCAGTTGCATTACTGTATCGAGATACTCGAGTTTCCAAAATTAAAGCATCATTCCCCTGGGTCATCTTGCACGAGATACGCGAGGTTCCAAAACCTCCCCTAGTATTCATCTGTGTCTCCTTATGACTCCGGGGTGTCGGTGGTGATGATTCGGAGTGCATGTTAGCCTGAGCTCCTTGTCTACCTCCTTCGATTTACCAGTTCTGACCGAGGCTTAAAAACCTGTGCTGCAGATTCACTGGTGTGATGCTTTGTTATTTTTCTTGTTTTTTTAGTTTTTTGGTATACAGCTGACCGATTGTGTTTAGGGTTTAGAGTTTTGATCCATCAATTGTTCTCAAGTTTTATGGTTCTGCTTTTTAATCTTCTGTGTAATCGTTACTATAATGAATTATAAGATTTTAATTTATTTTATATTTCTGCATTTTCATATTCTCATTCAAATTTATCACACAGTCGCTTTTAATTATCGTGTATCATATCGTACCACGTTGTCCATTTATCGTGACTGGTTTCACGGCTTAGGATTATTGTGTACTCTGACGGTATTCATTTATCGTGGATGGTCTCCCGGAGTCCACTAGTCGTGTATGTATCACGGTGTTCAATAATCGTGATTATTCTCACGATGTGTGACTATCGTGGATTTGCTCACGGAGTCCAGTTATCGTGTTTGTTATCACGGAGTGCGACTTTCGTGGATGATCTCACGGTGTCTACTTATCGTGCATGGTCTCACGGTGTACGATTATCGTGGTTGTTCTCACGGTGTCCATTTATCGTGTGTGCTTTCACGGCGAGCAACTTTCGTGGATGTTCTCACGGTGTCTACTTATCGTGTATGGTATCACGGTGTACGATTATCGTGGATGTTCTCACGGTGTCCATTTATCGTTGATGGTCGCACGGTGTCTATTCATCGTGGATGAACTCACGGCGTACAATTATCGTGATTGGGCTCACGGTGTCTTATTATCGTGCATAGTCTATTGGAGTTTTATTATTAATTTTTAAAAGAGAAATTCTATTTTAAATTACATATTCAATTTATATTCATTTGTTAAACATCGAGGGTAGTGTAGACTTTTCCAAGCCAATTGCCTAATAAACTTCTACTTTTATGGACAGGGCCTCAGAACTTATTTATTTTATGAGGTGGTCCTGAATCCGGTATTCCCACAAGAAATAAAATGAAGAACTTTAATCCTTATATCGACCTCATGAATTTAATACTTTTTAATTAAATTTAAAAAGTATTAAATTAGTATATACATAAGAGATAATAAATACTCCTTCCATCCCCTTAGATAGTGCATAGAGAAAGATGCACGTAGATTAAGAAAAAGTGATTTTTTGTGTGTTTAATAATATAAAGTAATGGTATAATAGGTATTGATGTGTAAGTATTAAAGTAGTTAGTTGAAAAGTAGTGGTATAAGAGTAAATAAATGTGTATTGAGAGGATAAAGTTGTGAAAAGACATTCCATTTATGGAATGTGCACTGTTTTAAGGGATGAACTAAAAAGGAAAGTATGCATTGTTTTAAGGGATAGAAGGAGTATATTTAGGGGTATATGTTTTAGAAGGGCATATTAGTAATATTAAGTGGTGTATTAAGTAAAAATATTACAAATAAGTAACATTTAATAGAGTAATTTAAGTAATAGGTGTAATTAGAATATTAAGGGGTGCTAACCTATATTTTTTCTTGATGTTCGATTATTTAATGTTTTTTTTCGTACATCATCAATTATTATTAATATATTTGAGGCCAAGCCCATAGGTCCATCGGGCTGGTCGGGTCGAGTCAAACTAGCCCGATTGTTTTTTGGGTCTCTATATTTGAGCGCCATCTGAAGGAATTACTTAAATGACATAAGCAATTCGATAAAAATAAAATAGAAGACTTACTTGTCTTCGATGCGGAAACGTAAATTGAACGGATCGAATCCTCCTGTTGCGTATTGCTTCTCGTGCTACGCAGTGTCTACAACACTCTCCCGATCGATTGGAGTGTTGAATTGTTTTTCACGATCTAAGAACCACAATGATATTGTAATGTTTATTTTCTTTATTGTGTTCTGCACATTCGTGCGTTCTATGTTTTTATTTTTGTGCGTTAACCATATGTTAACATTAATCTGCTGCGTTATTATCCACAAATAACTGCACAGAGGACACAATTGATAGGGTAGTTATTGGATATATACATATATAATATATACATTATTACATAAATAATATATATATTATGAAATAAATTAAAATAATTTTATTTTAATTATTTTACGGGTCAGGTCGAGCCCACGGGCGACCCTAATCCCAACATCTCCCACTCGCACAAAGGGCTAGACTCGACGTCCAGATAAACAGTTTCAACAATATCATTTCATACAGGGCAAATAGATCGTGTGACCTGCGAGCGTGTGAACTATGTCGTCGTCATAAACCGGTTAGTGTATTATGAGAGTTCACGAAATATATTGAGGAATTTTACTCGCTATACCCCAGATATCTTTATAAACTACACTAGTCGACGTATCTCTTATCCCCTCAGATACTTAGCATACTCGACCTTGTCCCAACTCATATTCACAATCATGTTCGTACACGATTGGGCTAGCCTTGAATACCAAGTTAAGTGCATGTTTTAAGATAATCTTCCTTCTCCACTAGAGTCTCTAAACTCCACGTCAGTTGCTTTCCTGATATGTACCGCATTTACCGAATTTTCATGGTTATTTGGTAAGATATCAAAGTAGCAGCACCTAGTGAAATCTCAAGACACAGTTGGAAGTCTTAAGGGTAACGAAGTGAGGTTAACGACATCGTTTCAACCTCAAGGTCTCACATAATGAGAAAACAGGGAAGTTTCTCTCATTCACCTTTTAATGATCACAAAAGCACACGTGGTATGAACACGCGCTACAATGCTCTTCTTCCACTTTGGAAGTTTATGTCTTTCAACTTAGCATCGTACAGATTATAGTTCAAGTGTCCGTCTCCCACTTGACCTGAGTTCTCCCCTCTGTTACGTCCTCAGAGACTCCCACTGTCTCCAGGAGAACTGCAATCTGGCTATATTACAAGTCCATGAATGTGGGAATTCATTTCTCTGCACATCCTCGATGTCAGAGATGACTGTTCATGTGAGAGAACCAGTCACAACTTGTAGACATACTTATCAAGTATAAACATACTTGTACACACAACATTAATACATATATTAATTTCAATAGAATAACACATATATTGTTATTGATTGATTACATATAATCAAATTCTATGCAATTCCAAAGACTCGACATGATCCTTGATCACCTCGTTAGGTATTGGTTTGGTCATAGGATTAGTCACCATCTAATAATGCATAGATATATAATATTTACTCCTTTCGTTATAACATTGTCCCCGAAAAAGTTAAACACATTGTGTTTTTGTTTTTCATGGTATTTTGGATCTTTCTTGTAAGCAATAATTGCTTGATTATCACATTTGATTGTCACATCACCCACTGGTGTGCTTACAATCCTTTATCATGAAATGCCTTTCATCACAGTTTTGGGATCCATGTTTTGCCTTAGGTATTCACCTTTGATAAAGAGATATCAATGACTTTTCAGGTATCCATCTTGAATCGTTTAAGGACCTTATGGGTATTAGTCTCTTGCGAGATTCTAAGCAACCTTTGAGAACGAATCCTATAGATTTTGATGCCATACTCAGCTTGACCCACATCCTTCATCTCGAAGATAAGGATAGTCATTTCTTGATCTCATTCAAGTACTCGATATCATTTCCAGCCAAAAGAATATCATTAACATATAATGATAATATCACGAAACACTTTTCTGAACGTTTGACATATATATATATAATCACAATGGTCATCATCATCACCTGATGAGATTTCCAGTACCATTGACTGGAAAACAATACCCACTGGTTGTTCCATATAGATATTTTCCTTCAATTCTCCATTGAGAAAAATAGTCTTAACGTTAATTTGATATAGTCCCAAATCGGAATTGGCTACAATGGCTAGAAGTAGGCGAATTGAAGAAAACCTCACACTCGGCGAGAAGGTTTCTTCATAATCTATATCCTCAAATAGGTTATAGTATTTAGCAACTAAATGAGCTTAGTATCGTTTAGTTGCCCTATTAGGCTTTCGCTTAATTTTTAGAACACACTTGTTCCCAAATTGTCTTGCATTCACTCAGAAGATCAACCAGTTCCCAAACATAGTTACTCTTCATTGAATTTTGATCTTCCATTGCAATTTTCCATATAACCTTCAGGTTTTATCAAGAAAGCAAAGGATAAAGTCTCGATGACAAACTCTTCTTCTTCAACTGAATCAATCATAAAAGAATACTCATCAATGTCATAATGACATTTAGGTATACTCTTTCTACAAGAATAACGAATAGGTTCTGATGATCGAACTTTTAGGTATATTCATCTAGAGGTGTAACATATACATCTCTCCCACTCTGATCAACACTACGAGAAATGTTGAGTGGTGTTAGGTCTGAACCTTGTACCTCTAGAGGATCAGAAGCTAATTCTGTGTCCCCATTCTCATCATTAACCTCGAAGAACGATTCTTTGTTTCGTAATTCACCTCGACTTGGGAATTCACTCTCTAGAAAATTTGCATTTCTCGATACTATTTCAGTGATATGATCATCTCCATTGTCACTAATGAACACATAACCATTGAACTCCTTTGAGTACCTTATGAAAATACACTTATTTTCTCTT
Organism: Euphrasia confusa; assembly: GCA_954870475.1. Taxonomy (NCBI): domain Eukaryota; kingdom Viridiplantae; phylum Streptophyta; class Magnoliopsida; order Lamiales; family Orobanchaceae; genus Euphrasia; species Euphrasia confusa. The sequence continues at coordinate 28,456,744 of OX940967.1, forward strand.
AGAGTTAGCTTTCCGTACATATCATGTACGTTGTGCACATGTGCAGCCGAACCCCAAGGCTTGAGATTATTTAGGTCTGGTCTCCTACCTGTCCATAGTTCATACGGAGATGATGTCACTGACTTGGATGATACTCAATTTAGAATATAGGCTGTAGTTAACAAAAATATCTCCCCAAAAGGAAATAGATAAGTTAACTTGCGCCATCATGGATCTCACCATGTCTAATAAAGTTCTATTCCTTCTCTCAGCAAAACTGTTTTGCTTTGGAGTATTAGGAGTAGTCAACTATCGAGTAATCCCTTTTTCAATACACAGTTCCCAAAACTGTTCTGACAAATATTCACGCCCGCAATCGGTTCTCAAAGTTTTGATTGTTCATTCTTTTGATTCTCGACTTCACTCATGAAGTATTTGAAACAACCTTGTGCTTCAAACTTGTGAGATATCAAATACACTTAATCAAAATGCGTGAAGTCTTCAATGAATGTCATAAAATATGAAGCTCAGTGACGAGCTGTCACACTCAGTGAATCACAAATGTCAGTATGTATTGATTGCAATGGATATTCAACTCTCTTGTTGCCTTACTAAAAAGGCTTGCGAGTCATTTTACATGCAAGACATATTTCACATGTGGACAAATCGAATTTAGAAAGTGAACCCAAAAGTTCTTCTTTCACTTGACGATTTATCTTATCTTTCCCAATGTGTCTCAAACGTGCATATCAAAACACACCATAAACATGCTCAAAACAAGTAGAAGAAACATTATGAGACAAACCATGATTGACATAATAGTTAAAGAGATGTACTACTACAATTAAGAGACAAACCATAATTAACTATAAAGTCGGCATTAAGATGTTCGTTATTGCACACAGCATTATCATATATAATAGAAACCATGTAATTTTCAAACCAACAACTGATAACCTCAACGGAGAAGAACTACTACTGAAAAAATGGATTCTTAGGAAATTATTTCCTTTCAATTTTATCAGTATCCTTCTTTGAACCTTCACTAGATTCTTTACCCTTTCCTTTGTTCTTGTTCCATTTACGCTAAAAACCAATATTTTTCTTGGAACCAGAACTCTCAACCACATAAACATCATCTTTATGAGGTTTCACAACACCTAGTCGCTCATCCTCAAGTACAACATGTCGAGCTACATCATTGAAGATTTTGATGTTATCATTGTGAGTAAGGTTGATCTTAAAGTGCTCCCACTGGTCATGAAGGGAACATATAGAGGTTTGAACTCGTTGTTCATCTGAAAGAATGTGTCCAGCTGCCTTAAGCTCCACAATCATGTTAGACATAATTCTCACATATTGTTTAACAGAATGATGACCACGCTTCATGTAGGTATCAATCTTGATATTCAACTGACGAAGTTTAGTGACACAAGTATCACCATACTTATCACGCAAATACTCCCACATGACATGCACAGTACTTTGCAACTCACATTCAAAAATTATGCCATTCTCAGTGGATGCGATCATGATACCCCAGGCTTTAGAATCCTTTTTCTTTCAAGCCTTATAAGTATCTTTGATGAGCCATTTTATTTGCTCATCTTTGAGCCATTTTAGAGTCGTTATTGAGTCAGTTTGAGTCGTTTATGTGTCTGGGAGGGCACAATGGAGTGTTTGGGCAAAGTATGCAGGACTCATGTCAGCAGGTGGAGATTGCGCGGAAAAGGCAATGGAATGGTCCACTTTGGGCAAACGCGCGAATTCGAGGCAAAGTGACTAGAGCAGTTTGACCCAAGGAGGCAAAATCACCACTTTGGGCAAACGCGCGGATTCGAGGCAAAGTGAATTGAGCAGTTTGACCCAAGAAGGCAAAGTCACCACTATGGGCAAAGTGAAGATGTCGAGGAGTCAGAGGAATAGTCACCACCACCACCTGGGAAGAGAAGGAACTGAACTAAAATCTTTGTACCGGGCAGAGAGTCGCCATCGGGCAAAGTCAAAGGCAGCAGAACTTAAATATGGAAAGCGGATTTCTTATGGAAATTGCGGCGCCTAATTCCAGGAGGCCCATGCAGGCCCATGCAGCTGCGATTCTTAACCCTAATTAAAGCCTATAAAAGAGAGGAAGACCTCACGAAAAAGGACAGGACGCAACACCCATATACCACGAAGTAGAGAGAGCAATGAGCGGCCGCCGGAGAGCGGAGAAGAGATCGGAGCCACCATGGCCGAGATCTTTTCTTCGTTTTAATCTTTTTATGTTTTAATTTCTGTTTTGTTATTTCAGTTTGAACAATTCAGATTTCTTAGTTATGGAATTTAGTTTTATTTTCCAATTTATTTCTTGTTTTATTTCTTTGAGTATGAGTAGCTAAACTTGCAGGGCGACTGGGCAAAGGCGGATCAACGGGGACTCTGGGCTAAGATAGAACCGTGAGGTTGATAGGGCTTAGTTAACTGCCTGGGGTTTGTTCCCGATACACAGTTGAGGTTTAACCATATTCTTGCAGGTTTGGGCAGACTAATTTGGTCGTTAGGAAACCCTTACACTTTGAGATACCAGCGATTGATCAACCGAGTATTCCGCGTTAGATGTACTACGGGCATAGCGCTAGAACGTGTTGGAGTTGCGGTCGTATGATTCGGATTTCCGGACATGCTATTGGCCGAATTGGGTTCGTCGAGAGAGAATGCGAGTTTGGGCAAACTAGATCCATGCGACCACATAGGTATCGAATTGTCTAGGCTCAGGGGATTAGGCATAAGCATACCTTGCCTTTCTTTACCCAGTAAGGACGGATTGGGGTGGGGTGACTGTAGGCGTGACTTAATAGGACTGCTTTCACTTTGTTAGACATCCTATAACCGATTGACAAACCATCAGTTAAAACCATTAGTGCCAGGGATCGGTAGTTTGCCCAGAGAACCCAGAGAGAAGCCAAAGCCCAGAAGCCTATTTTCTCTTATTTGATTCCGTTTGATTATTTGTTTCCTGTTCCAGTTTGGTTAAAGTATTTAGTTTCTTATTTTTGCATGTTAGTTTGGGTTAATTAGTTTAATTGTTTTTGTTAGTTGGTAGTTTGATTAAACGCTGTGACTCAGCAACCAAACTTAAAACCTTTTTATTGTGACACTATTTGGGCAAAGCCGAGATTAACTAAATTGCAATTGCTTCCTCGTGGAATCGACCCTATACTTATCACTTGCTATCTTGTGTTGAGTTTAGGAATCTTTCTAAATTTATTTTGGCCGCGTTAGCTTCCACGACAAAGTTTTCGCGTCGTCAAAATTGGCGCCGTTGCCGGGGAGGCAATATTCCAGCAATTAGTTTTCTGTGCTATTTGACTTGTTATTTTTGTTCTTGCTCAGGTTGACCGTACAGGGCAAAGGAGAGCAGAACGAAGAAACCAGGGCAAACAGCACGTGCAACCCAAAGTAACTAGCCTGCCCAAACAAGAGCCAGGGCAGAGGAGACAAGAAGAGTTTGCCCCGTACTAACCTCAAAATCTACGATGGGAGAGGCGAACAAGACACTAAGGGACATGATGTTCCCTTCGAATCTGAATCTGAGTCCTTCAGGCATCACTTTGCCTACGATTAACCAGAACTGGGAGATGAAGCACGACTTCCTACAAATTCTGCCCAATTTCAGTGACATGCCGTGGGAGGATCCTCAAAGGCATATCCAAGACTTTGAACTAGCCTGTGGAACCATCCAAGGAGCAGCCCCTTTGGGCGAATACATCAGACTTCTGGCTTTCCCATTCTCTTTGGCCGAAGGAGCAAGAGAGTGGCTTTATACTTTGCCCGAAGGAGAGGTGAGCACCTGGGCACAGCTCCAGCATAAGTTTTTTGAGAAGTATTTCCCATTATCAAAGATTCAGGAGGTGAGGAAGAAGATCTACAACATAAATATGGGGAATAATGAAAACTTCCATGACTACTGGGCTAGGTTCAAACATATATTGGTCAAATGCCCACAACATCAAATCCCGGACCATGATCTTATACAATACTTCATGACTGGACTTTGCCCAACGGAGAGGAAACTCCTCAACGTTGCATGTGGAGGATCAGTGTTAAATAAGAGCGCAAATGACGCATTCAGATTGTTCCAGGAGTTGGCAGAGGCTTCAAGAGAAGAAGAAAGTGATATGCCCAAACAGAATATGCCTTTGCCCACAGCGGAAGACTCCAAAATTGACAGGTTGTGTAGTACCATGGAGCAATTTATGGAAAATATGGTAACGAGGTCAAATAAAGTGGTCAAGGCATGCAAAATATGCAAGGATGAAGATCACGGTACGGATCAATGCCCCAGACTCTTCGTCAAGAAAATAAATGCAATGGGTCATGTGAACGGATATGGGCAAAGCTGGGGAACACATCACTTTGACCCCCACTCAGACGTATACAACACCGAATGGAGGTATCATGAAGATTTTAGGTACGGGAACAAACCAGTGGAGGGTCAGTATGCGAACCAATACCCCCAGCACTACCATCAACATCAATTCCAAGGGCAATACCCTCAGCAAAACCAAAGCTATGAACCCTCACTTGCGGAACTGGTCAGCACCATGGCTAGGGAGAATTTGAAGGCTCAACAAGAGAATGAGAGGTTCAAGGCTGAGGCACGTAGGCAATTTCAGAATATTAATTCACTGTCCGAGATGGTTCAGACTTTGGTCAAAAAGAATTTGAAGTCCCAGCAAGAGAGTGAGAAGTTCAAGGTAGATACATGTGGGCAACTCCAAAGCATTAATTCCCAGTTGGCATACCTTGCCCAAACAGTGGCTAAAGTAGAAAAGAAAGTGGAGGAGCTGCCTGCCCAAACTGAAGTGAACAAGGCCCAAGTGTGTGCGATTCAGGCTAAGAGCGAGAAACGTCTACCTGAGGTACTTAGACCAGTAGAGAAGGATCGAGAATCTGGAGAAGAACATAAAGAAGAGCCTCAGGGACACACCACAGATGACCAAAGAGCAGAAGAGACAGCACTTAGGGCAAACCGAGACAAATCTCCACCACCGAAGATCAGATTACCCTTCCCGAGAAGATTGATTAGAAGCAATGAAAGGAAGGATGCAGATGAGATGATCCAACTTTATAAGAAGGTAGAAATCAATATGCCTCTTCTTACCATTTTGAACACTATGCCTAGGTGTGCCAAGTTCTTGAAGGAGTTATCTACAAAGAAAGTCCAATACCGAAGGGATGCAATATTTGAAGCTAGAGAGAGTGTGTCATCGATCATAAAGAACAATGGACTAACCGAGTATGGAGACCCAGGGATGTTTCACGTTCCTTGCATCATTGGTACGAAGAAAATTGAAAAAACCATGTTGGATTTGGGCACATCGATCAACATCATGCCCAAGACGATGTGTGAGGATTTGGGCATACGACAACTGAAATCCACAAGGGCTGTGATTCAGCTATCCGACGAATCAAACGTCTACCCCGAGGGCTTACTGGAAGACATTTTGGTCAAAGTGGAGAACTTCATTTTCCCTGCCGATTTCTATGTGGTGGATATGGGCAAATTGAATAAAGAGCCAGTGATGATTCTGGGCAAACCGTTCTTGAAATCGACCAAGACTGATGTTGACTGGCAAACTGGGAGGCTAACATGTAAATTTGAGGAAGAGACGGTCACCTTTGACCTATACAAGCCCAAGCACTCCGTACACATTGAACAAGTCCACTACATTGACCAAATCAAGAAGGGCGTTGAGGAAATACCTATCCAAAGTGGGGTGTATAACCAAACTGACATTGTCGTCCAGCAAGGAATGATGAATGATAAAATCAAAGCTCAAAAAGAGGAGGTACAATGGACAACCGAAGAGTTTGGGTCGCTGAAAAATTACACTGACGGTTTAGGCAAACTGTCAACACCAGAGGAGATTTTCATGACACCCCCTCCTGATAAACCAAAAATTGTGGAACCCAATATGCCTCCCGAGCATTTGAAGGACATGTTTCTAGGGCAAACTGGCACTTTGCCCGTAAGCGTCGATGCATTTGTGACGTGCCCAAAGGAAGAAAAGCTCGCGGAAATACGTGGGCAAAACAAGAAAGGCATAGGATTGCCAGTGGCGGTCATAAGAAGTATTAGCCCGACTATATGCAGGCGTCACATCTTGTTTGACGAAGAGGTTGTGCCCATACAAGACCCCCAAAGGAAGCTTAACCAGAAAAAGGAAGAAATGATATCAAAGTTTCCATACCCAAGCATTGTGAAACAACTGAGAAGATTTCTTGGGCATACTGGGGCAGTTAAGAATTTTGTGAAGGATCTTCTAGCATTGGTCTTTGCCCTCCAAAATTTCAGGTCATTTCTATTGGGCAGTAAGACCACAACTGACCACTATGCTTTGAAGTACCTTAGTGCGAAGAAAGAGAGCAAGTCACCCCTGACCAATGTGCTACCAATTGGTTTGGGCAAACTACCAGGCACTCTACATGGATGGATGATGAGCAACTGCACAGACTTACTCAAGTGCCTGAAGGCCTCATATGGGCATAACGAGGAGAAGCTTAAACCTCGCACCATGAATAATGGTGAGCATACATCACGTCATGCCTATGACGATAACTAGGGCGCTGACCAGGAGGCAACCTGGTATGTTTTTCTTTTATTTTTATTTTTATTTTATTTAGGAATAAAACTTCTTCGCGGATAGAGCACTTTGACTTGTCTCAACCAAAGAGAAAGGAAGGGTTTGTTTGTTTTTGAGGTGCAGGTCAAGGAAGGCGAAAGGGCAGCGGTGTGGGCATACCGGCTACTTGGTCAAACTGCATACTACGCAAGAAGATGGATGAGCTCCCTAAAGTTGAAAGGATAACACCTGGAACGAAGTCAAGGTCTGGGCAGTCGTGCTCACGCTACTGATTCCGGGCAAAGTCCTAAGGCGACAAGGCAACATGTAAAAAGGCCTCGTGGAGCTGCTGAACACATTAATGTCCCACTTTGCCCATGCCTAATTCAGGTTCTACGCTGAATTTACCTCCTACTTAGTTGTCCTCCCTATAGTTTCTTTTCTTTTCTTTTCTTTTCTTTTCTTTTCTTTTATTTGAGTCACTTCGAGTCATGGGGTGATCTTTTCATTGACACACTTTGCCCAGGCAAAGTGTGTGAGGAGGTTCACCATACTCAGTATGTTCGTTGTTGTCTGGATTTTTGGTCGAGGGAAGCCCCTACTGATCTTATTACTTTCACCCACTTTGCCAAGGCAAAGTGTGTGAGGGGGGAAAGGGAAAGGGCAAACCTCTGTGTCTGGTCGTTTTCAAGCATGATTATATGAATACCTGTGGGCAAACTTAGAGCATTTTATCTGTACAACAACTCAAACTTCATAGTTATAGGCATGAAATAGGGACGATGGAACTGTACTAGGCAAACTGTGAGATTTGAGCCATACATTGAATTGAAGTTTCTTTCTTGAGAGTCTGTTGTGATATTTATGATGCCTGACTTTGCCTATTTGCTGTGATAAGTAGTTTTGTTAAGTGGGGTTATTAGATGATTAGGGCATTTCTTTCCAGTTTGACCATAAATAACATTAATCCCTTGCTAGCCCATTTGAGCCTATTGATTTTCTTGTATACCAGTCTGGTGCTATACCCATAGGCACCTGAAAAGATATGAGGGTAGAGAGATTGATGTTCAGCAAAAAAAAAAAAAAAAAAAAAAAAAAATGAAAAAAAAAGAATAATAAGTTGGTTGTGTGCTAAGGCCCGTAAGAAAGGGGTAAAGTGGTAGAGAAAGGCTAAACCCAAAATATATAGCCTTCTGCCCAAACAGGGCCTACTCCTCAAAATCCACCCAAAGAGCCTACATTACAACCCAATAAAAGCCCCTATGATGAGACCCCCGCTTAGTCAGAATTACTTGATCAACAAACTGTCAAATTTGGGCAAAGTAGATTCACAGCAGAAAATGAGTGACATTATACCCATACACTGAAAAGAGAGATACACTTGTGAGGGAGTGACCCAAAGTCCTAGTACAGAATCTTGACCGAATTTTTATGTTTCTAACTCGAATTTTGATTTGTCTGTATATGCTATGCCCAGTTCAATTATATCAGTCATGCTAGTTCTTTGAGTCTCTGTTTACTTTGTTCCCCCCCAACCTTGATTTCTTTTTACTTTGGTCTTGAGTTTGGTAAGTCATACCCTACGCTTGAGGACAAGCGTACTTCAAGTGTGTGCGGTTTGATGAGCCATTTTATTTGCTCATCTTTGAGCCATTTTAGAGTCGTTATTGAGTCAGTTTGAGTCGTTTATGTGTCTGGGAGGGCACAATGGAGTGTTTGGGCAAAGTATGCAGGACTCATGTCAGCAGGTGGAGATTGCGCGGAAAAGGCAATGGAATGGTCCACTTTGGGCAAACGCGCGAATTCGAGGCAAAGTGACTAGAGCAGTTTGACCCAAGGAGGCAAAGTCACCACTTTGGGCAAACGCGCGGATTCGAGGCAAAGTGAATTGAGCAGTTTGACCCAAGAAGGCAAAGTCACCACTATGGGCAAAGTGAAGATGTCGAGGAGTCAGAGGAATAGTCACCACCACCACCTGGGAAGAGAAGGAACTGAACTAAAATCTTTGTACCGGGCAGAGAGTCGCCATCGGGCAAAGTCAAAGGCAGCAGAACTTAAATATGGAAAGCGGATTTCTTATGGAAATTGCGGCGCCTAATTCCAGGAGGCCCATGCAGGCCCATGCAGCTGCGATTCTTAACCCTAATTAAAGCCTATAAAAGAGAGGAAGACCTCACGAAAAAGGACAGGACGCAACACCCATATACCACGAAGTAGAGAGAGCAATGAGCGGCCGCCGGAGAGCGGAGAAGAGATCGGAGCCACCATGGCCGAGATCTTTTCTTCGTTTTAATCTTTTTATGTTTTAATTTCTGTTTTGTTATTTCAGTTTGAACAATTCAGATTTCTTAGTTATGGAATTTAGTTTTATTTTCCAATTTATTTCTTGTTTTATTTCTTTGAGTATGAGTAGCTAAACTTGCAGGGCGACTGGGCAAAGGCGGATCAACGGGGACTCTGGGCTAAGATAGAACCGTGAGGTTGATAGGGCTTAGTTAACTGCCTGGGGTTTGTTCCCGATACACAGTTGAGGTTTAACCATATTCTTGCAGGTTTGGGCAGACTAATTTGGTCGTTAGGAAACCCTTACACTTTGAGATACCAGCGATTGATCAACCGAGTATTCCGCGTTAGATGTACTACGGGCATAGCGCTAGAACGTGTTGGAGTTGCGGTCGTATGATTCGGATTTCCGGACATGCTATTGGCCGAATTGGGTTCGTCGAGAGAGAATGCGAGTTTGGGCAAACTAGATCCATGCGACCACATAGGTATCGAATTGTCTAGGCTCAGGGGATTAGGCATAAGCATACCTTGCCTTTCTTTACCCAGTAAGGACGGATTGGGGTGGGGTGACTGTAGGCGTGACTTAATAGGACTGCTTTCACTTTGTTAGACATCCTATAACCGATTGACAAACCATCAGTTAAAACCATTAGTGCCAGGGATCGGTAGTTTGCCCAGAGAACCCAGAGAGAAGCCAAAGCCCAGAAGCCTATTTTCTCTTATTTGATTCCGTTTGATTATTTGTTTCCTGTTCCAGTTTGGTTAAAGTATTTAGTTTCTTATTTTTGCATGTTAGTTTGGGTTAATTAGTTTAATTGTTTTTGTTAGTTGGTAGTTTGATTAAACGCTGTGACTCAGCAACCAAACTTAAAACCTTTTTATTGTGACACTATTTGGGCAAAGCCGAGATTAACTAAATTGCAATTGCTTCCTCGTGGAATCGACCCTATACTTATCACTTGCTATCTTGTGTTGAGTTTAGGAATCTTTCTAAATTTATTTTGGCCGCGTTAGCTTCCACGACAAAGTTTTCGCGTCGTCAATCTTAGTTTCTACAATCCTGAGGACCAGTTGAAGTGCCGATTTTATGCTCGTTTATAGTATCGTTTTTTGGAGTGTGTTTGTTTATATTTTGTATATATTTGTACGATTTTGGAGGGTAAAGCATATTATTGTCTCGACGGATTTCACTTGTGGTGTAGTGTGTTTTTCTTGTCAAAATACAGGAGAAACGAGGAAAAACGGAGTGACGAGGCTAAAACGAGACAATGAGCCGAGCTGAAAATTGCAGAAACTTTGGGGATTAAACTGTGTTTCCTCTTTGAGAATCAAGCTTCATGCCATACATGGTTGGAAAGATCGTGAAGTCTAGATTCCGTAGAATTTTGAATCGAGGCAATCGGAGTTCGGACGAAGAAACTACGACGAGAGTCGAGAAACTGCGCAGAAGAAGAGATGTGCAAGCTAGAGTTGTTGACCGTGCATTCACTGAGTTGACCAGGAGTTGACCAATCTAATTAAGCTTTGACCAGGGCTAAGAAGGACATTTCACACTCATTTTGAGCTTAGATTTTCAGCGGGAATTAAAAGGAGGGAGGCAGCACACATGAAAGGATTTTTTCACGACTTACCTTCTACATACAATTTGAAGAGCGAAGAGAGAGAGAAATTTCATCTTCTTCCAAGAGGAAGTCTCCATTGACGACGGATTCGAGCTCGGGCAAGGACGACGAAATCGAGATCTACTACCTACGATCACGAGACTTCACCTTGGCTATTTCTTCTCCCTTCTCTCTTTATTGCATTTTGTAGAATTTTCATATTTTGCTTGATTTGTGAAAATTGAACTTGGATTGTATTGAATGATGTTGATTGAGATTGGATTTACGATTTACATGTTGATTATGATGATTTCTATGGCTTTTGTTGGCTAAATTCCTAGTTGGGGATGAAGCTTAGGTAATGCCCACAAAGTGTTTGACAAAATGCTTCAATGAATAAAACTTAGTTTTAAGTGTAATTTCTCGAACCACAATTGATCCAAATCTCCGTGGGGCGAGGTTTAGGTTAATTGGAGATTAAATTCGATAAGCTACCGTGGTGCGGGGCTTTTCATCTCGAGGTTCGGTTTTTGCATGTACAAACTAAAGGTTTAAGTAACAATAATTGATAACGTGTGTTTTCATTACGGTGCTACACACGGAGATTAAACGATTAGGTACCGATAGGTCGGGCCTTTTCTTCTCATATATCGATTATTTGAACTTAAACACTACAAGGGATCGACTCTAGGGACGAGATCTTTTGGGAATTTACCAAAGCATTAGTCATTCATTTTGTGGCGTTTTCCTTGACTTCATCTCCACTTCTTTCCATTTGATATATCTTTGTTTACTTGCTTTTGATTGTTTACTTGAACAACTTGTTATTTTGTTATACATTGAAATGAATATGATTATGAAAACCCCTCACTCTAGCCCTCCCTCGGATTGATAATCCGAGTGGTCGAATTACAACGTACCCTCGGTTTTTGAAGCGAGGTAAAAACGCTTTCTCTTTCTTTTGTGATCGAAAAGTGCTTCTTCAAAATGGCGCCGTTGCCGGGGAGGTCTAGTTGACGTTTTCTAGTCTAATTCACTTCAATTGCTACTTGTCTTCATTTTGCTATTTTACTCTTCACTTTCCCCCGATTAGCTTACTAGTTGTTTCATTTTGCATGCTTACTAGGGCTCAAAGGCTAAAAGCTCGTGCACAAGAAGAGCTAGAAAGAGAGCGAACCAAGAGCCTTGAACCAATGGCTAATACAAGAGGTCCTTCTACATCTACTCACCATGTGCAAGATCATCCGGAGTTTCCTCCGGGTTTTAATGACCGAACGTCTCCTCACTTGGAGGCGGAATACGAAGATGAGCTACATGATGAAGAAGAGTTCCACTATAGAGCTCCAACACCACAACATCGACACCGTAATGCTTCTCAAGCTTCCCCTACTCATCGCCAAGGAATGAACCATGATCCATATGCAAACCAACCTTACCATCCACCTTATAATGGAGGATTCCCACCATACAACCAATACCAAGCTCCTCCACCTCAATATAACCAACCTTACCCTCCACCATATAATTATCCCAACTACCAAAATCCGAACTATCCACCTCAAGGTCAATATCAAGGCGGCTATCACCAACCTTATGGAGGCCAAAATCAACAAGCTTATCGTCCGGTCGGGGAGTCAATGGCGGATGACTTGAAAGCGGCTTGTGGTACTACACCTTCACCCGTGGTACTTTCGGAGGCGGCTAAACAATATCGTCTAAATTCAACCGAGTTTGGTCAACTCCCGAGATTCCATGGGCATGCACATGAGGAGACCTTGGACTTTATACGGGAATATGTGGAGATCGTGAGTGGGTTTACACCGATGGGGTTAACGGAGGAAGAAGTGAGGTTGAGATGCTTTTCCCAAACTCTTAAGGATAATGCGAAGAGATGGTGGCTCCAATTGCCACCTCATTCGATTGATACTTGGGATACCCTTATGCAAGTGTTCACGGATCAATATTTCCCCTTTGATCGGACCGAGAATCTTCGGGGCCGAATTAGTGAGTTTCGGTTGCAACGGGATGAGACTTTCCATGAGGCATGGGATCGGTTCAATGGGTGCTTGTTTGCATGTCCACACCACCTCTTTAGCTTGAAGCTCTTGAATATGTACTTTTATGCGGCATTGACGGATACTTACCAATTCTTGGTCGATAATGCGTGTGGTGGGGCTATAACCATGAGGACGGCACCCGAGGTGAAAGAGATATTTGAGACTATTGCTCGAAACTCGAGAAAGAAGGGGAGTCGGAGGAAATCGGTTATGGAGATTAGTGAGACCGAATCCGAAAAACCTTTGAGAACCGAGATGGAGGTTATGAAGAGAGAACTCCAAGAGACTATGAGAAAGGAGTTTCAAGAATTGAAGATGTCTAATTCTCAAGGAGTATCTTCTACTTGTTGCATTTGTGATGATCACGGCCATGATTTCCGTGGATGTCCGTACAATAGCTATACTAATGGAAAATCCGGAGATGGAGAAGGGAACTATGGGATGGATCACGAGGTCGCGGCTATTGGAAACGTGAGCCGCCCTCCATACAACCAAGGAAATCCGAATGTAAGGCCTCCATCCCGACCGTGGCAATCGAAACCTATTGTTTCTTATGGGCCAAATATGAGCCAAAACTTTCAACAAGGAAATAGGCCTTCGGTTAATCAACCCGGTCCTTCTCAAGATCCTTTTTCCAAGCTTGAAGAGAAACTTAGTCGATATATTGGAGATCAAGCTATAGTTATTAATGATTTGAGAGCCGGGATGAAACGGTTGGAGACACAAGTGGGGCAACTTGCCAAGAGTGTAGAGGAGTCAAATAAAGAGAAAAATGCCGGAAAATTTCCAAGTCAACCTACGCATGCCAAAGCCATTACGGTTCTCCGTAGTGGAAGGGTGATTGATAATAAGGTTGGACTTCCGGATGAACGGGAAACAAATGAGGAGGAGAATGATGGGGTGGATGTTGAAAATGATGGTATTGTGGAGGATGAAGTTGAGAAAATTCAAGAAGAGGTGGATGGTGAAGAAGAAGTTGTTGTGAGGGGTACTAAAAAAGGGAAGGAAAAAGTTGATGTCGGGAGTTTTAAGGTATCCAAAACGGTGGTGCCATTCCCTTCCAAGTTGAAGAACGAGAAGAAGGAGAGACAATTTTCCGATTTATACCAAATGCTCTCGAAGGTGAACATTAATATTCCTCTTTTGGACATGATAAAAAATGTTCCCGCTTATGTGCAATTTTTCAAAGAATTGGCCACCCGAAGGAGAAGATTTGGGGATGGAGAAAAGGTGATGGTGATAGATGCTACTAATGCTTTGTGCCAAAGGGATATACCGGTAAAGGAGAGAGACCCGGGAAGTTTCACGATCACTATTGAGCTCGGAGGAGGACAAAAAGTAGTTGGGATGCTTGATCTCGGAGCCGGTATTAACCTTATGCCTCTATCTCTTTTCTATCAATTGGGTCTTGGTGACCTCCAACCATCAAGTATGAGGCTTCAATTAGCCGACCGATCGGTAAGGACGGCGGCGGGAGTAGTTGAGGACGTTTTAGTGAAAGTTGGGTCCTTAATCATTCCGGTAGATTTCGTGATAATGGACGTAGAGAGTGGTGGCCCTTCAACGAAAGATCATCAAATTTTACTAGGCCGACCATTCATGGCTACGGCCAATACATTGATAGATGTGAAAAATGGAGTAATCGAGATGACGGTGTTGGGCGAGAAGATGAAGCTTATGGTTAGAAATGACACGTTGATTCCTAACACGTCTATGGTAGAGGAATGTGCCGAGGTGGACGTGGTTGATGGATTGGTCGAAAGACTACTCCAAGAGGAGTTTGATGTTCGTTATGGAGTGTCTTTGCAAGATTCGGATGATGGAGACGTGGAGTTGGTGGATATAGAGGAAGTATTCGAAGTGGATGTGGACCCGAAAGAGAAAGATCCTATTTCTAATTTGAAAGAAACTATAGTGGAATTAAAAGAATTACCGGCTCATCTCAAGTATGTATTTTTGGAGGAGAATGAAACCAAACCGGTCATCATTTCTTCGGGGTTAAGTGAAGAAGAGGAGAGGAGGTTGGTGGAAATTCTTAAGAAAAACAAAGCGGCTTTTGGTTGGTGTTTGGCGGACTTGAGAGGTGTTAGCCCCGAAGTGTGTATGCATCGTATAAATCTTGAAGAAGGAGCTATAGCATCTAGGGATAATCAAAGGCGTTTGAATCCAATTCTTATGGAGGTAGTGAAGAAAGAGATCTTAAAACTCTTGAACGAGGGCCTCATTTATGCTATTGCCGATAGTAAATGGGTGAGTCCCATCCATATGGTGCCAAAGAAGGGCGGAATCACGGTGTTCACTAACGAGAGGTTTGAGTTGGTGACGACGAGACCGGTTACGGGGTGGCGGATGTGTATTGATTATCGGAAGTTGAATGCCGCTACTTTAAAGGATCATTTTCCATTGTCGTTTATTGATCAAATGTTGGATAAGTTGGCGGGCCGGAGATTCTTTTGCTTCTTGGATGGGATGTCGGGGTATTATCAAATTGCTATATTCCCGTTGGATCAAGAAAAGACGACTTTCACAAGCCCCTTGGGGACGTTTGCATGGAGAAGGATGCCCTTTGGCTTGTGTAATGCACCGGGGACATTTCAAAGATGTATGGTGTCCATTTTCTCCGACATGATAGGAGAATGCATCGAGGTCTTTATGGATGATTTTACGGTATTTGGAGATTCCTTCGATGACACCTTGGTGAAAATTGACCGAGTTCTTGAATGTTGCATTACCAATAACCTTACTTTGAGTTGGGAGAAGTGTCATTTTATGGTGACCCAAGGTATTGTTTTGGGGCATGTGGTTTCGGAGAAAGGAATTGAGGTCGATAAAGCCAAGGTTGGAGTGATCCAAAATTTACCCCCACCTATTGATGTAAAAGGAGTAAGGAGTTTCTTGGGACATGCGGGATTTTATAGACGATTCATCAAAAATTTCTCCAAAATTGCCCAACCGCTTTGTAAACTTTTGGGGAATGACATGCCATTTGAGTTTAATGATGAGTGCAAGGCGGCTTTCACGGAGTTGAAAGAGAGACTTACCTCGGCTCCGGTTGTGATTCCTCCGGATTGGAGCAAACCGTTTGAGATAATGTGCGATGCTTCTAACTATGCCATTGGAGCGGTTTTGGGACAACGAGTTGACAAGCTCCTACGGGTGGTATACTATGCTAGTACCACGTTGAACGAGGCTCAAGTGAATTACACCACGACCGAAAAAGAGATGTATGCGGTAGTGTTCGCATTGAACAAATTTCGGTCTTATATCATTGGGTCTAAGGTGATTGTACACACGGACCACGCGGCTATTCGCTACTTGATGACAAAGGTACAAGCTAAACCTCGGTTAATAAGATGGATTCTCTTGATGCAAGAGTTTGATGTGGAGGTTAAAGATAGAAAAGGGTGTGAAAATGTGGTGGCGGATCATTTGTCTCGGTTGGAGTTGAGTAAGGAAGAGGGAATGAAGGAGAGTTTTCCATTTGAGGAGTGTATGGGAGTTGACCAAGTGCCATGGTATGCGGAGATTGCTAATTACTTGGTAACCGGTGCATTTAAAGAAGGAGTACTCTCTTATGAAAGGAGGAAGATTATAGAGGAAAGCAAACACTATTTTTGGGAGGATCCTTATCTTTTCAAAGTTGGACGTGATGATATTGTAAGACGATGTATACCGGAAGGTGAACAAAAAGGAGTCTTGAGTGGTTGTCATGAGGCACCTAGTGGTGGTCATTTTGGAGGGAGAAAGACGGCCGATAAAGTTCTACAAGCCGGTTTTACATGGCCGACAATTTTCAAGGATGCTCACAAGTATGTTTTGTCATGTGATAAATGTCAAAGAATGGGGGCAATAGGGAAGAGAAACGAGATGCCCATGCAAGTGAATGTCGTAGTAGAAATTTTTGATGTATGGGGTATCGACTTTATGGGACCCTTTCCCAAAGCCGGACAATTTGAGTACATTCTCCTTGCCGTTGATTATGTTTCGAAATGGGTTGAGGCGATTCCGACGAGGACTTGTGATGCAAATACGGTTCTTCGGTTCTTGCAAGGAAATATAATTTCTCGGTTTGGAATACCGAGAACCATTATAAGCGATGGGGGGTCTCACTTTTGTAATAAGGTGTTTGCTAAGTTAATGAAGTTGAATGGCATTTCACATCATGTGGCGACACCTTATCATCCACAAACATCGGGGCAAGCCGAGACGAGCAACCGACAAATAAAGGAGATCATTGAAAAGACCGTCAAGCCGTCGAGGAAAGATTGGCCGGAAAGGTTGAAAGATGCGGTGTGGGCATATCGTACCGCATATAAAACGGTGATAGGAACTACACCATTTCGGCTTGTGTACGGTAAAGCTTGTCATTTACCCGTTGAAATTGAGTATAGAGCTTATTGGGCTATCAAGGCAATGAATATGGAGATGGATAAGGCGGGGAAACAAAGGATGCTACAAATATCGGAGTTGGAAGAGCTAAGAAATGAGGCCTATGAAAATTCAAAAATTTACAAGGAGAGAATTAAGCAAGTTCATGATAAGAAAATACTTCCGAAGGAGTTCAAAACGGGTATGAAAGTCTTGCTATATAATTCTCGTCTAAAGTTGTTTCCCGGGAAATTGAGATCAAGGTGGAGTGGGCCATATGAAGTAAAAGAGGTATTGACGAATGGGGCGGTGCGATTAATTACTCCGGTTACGCTTGAAGAGTTCACCGTGAATGGTCACCGTGTTAAACCATATATTGATCGAGATGTGAGTAAAGATGTAGTCGAGGGGTATGTTTTGACGTCCGAAGGAAGTATGTAAATGTCTCGGCTATGTCGAGCTCGCGACGTTAAACCGAGCAACCCACTAGGTGCAAATATGGAAGTAGAGAAGGAATTAAAGGAGAAAATGCACCTAGATGGAGGTCAAGCTCTCGACTTAAATTTGAGCATGTTCTTGGAAAAATTTCGGAATAAAAATGTTGTAGTGTGCTTACGGAGGTGTGTTTTTTTTTCCTCGAGAGGTGGTGGTTGTTACATGATTTGGAGGATCCGGAGTATTGGAATGGGTGTTTTTGATGTATTTGACACTAAAACCGAAGTTGGAGGGCTTGTTACAGTCGTTAGATTGCATTTCGGAGGCGAAAATCCTAAATGAGAGACATTTGGGCTGGCGCGTTCGCGTTGGACCCTGGCGCATTCGCGCCACGCTCTCTGAAGTTTGGCGCGTTCGCGTTGGACTCTGGCGCATTCGCGCTACACTCTCTGAAGGTTGAAGCATTCGCGTCACTTCTAGCGCAATTGAGCCACAGTTTCTTTTAAAAAAAATAATAATAAAATTCTGAAAATTAAAAATTGGGGACGCGATTTTCCCAATCCATCTCTTCCTCTTCTCTTATTCACCATGGCCGTCCACCACCATCAACTACCACTCTGCAATCCGGCAGCCCTCCGACGACCTCGTCTCCGTGTCTCCGGTCGACTCCGGCAATTCATCACCGCTGCTCTTCCGTTCACGCCATCACCCCGAAGCACTCTGACGCTCTAGATCCGAATCACCACCATAGCTCCACCCGTTTCGGATCCGACCGCCACCGCCAACACCTCTATCTTCGACTCCCGATACGCCCGGTCTCACCCACCGCTCTCAGCCCGTCTCCTCCGCGACTCCGTTCCAGAATCGTCGCACCACAGCCCGCTTCCATCTCCGCCACCATCTTCGACCCAGCCCGCGTTTCCGCTCCAGAATTCCGATTCCTCTGTAACTCCGACGACCACGACACCGCCGGCATAGGCAATCGTCCTCGCTTCTCAGTTTATTGTGGTTTGAATTGAGTCTCCGTTTTGGTTGATTTTGATTTTCGTCGGCTGCCATTCCCATTTCCACAACCGGTCGACAGCGAGAAATTCAATTCGGGGATTCTGAAATTTTCACCTTTCAACACTTCAGTGAAGAGCAGCCGCATTCTTAGGTTATTGAATTTGATGTTCCTCTTGTCCGATTGTTGCTACGATACCCCTACGAAGAATTCCAATGTTATTTCCGATGATGAGATTGACGAGGAGGTTGAGATTGAAGCCGAGAGCAGCTCGTCCGTGCCAGACGAACCGAACTAACTTGCCATGTTCAAGTCAACCGTGCTCTCATCGAAAGAGATCTCCAGGAGCAATATGGGGCGCCGTTCTTGATTGAAACCGAGGCCGAGGGACTCACCACATTCGGAAGTAGGACGAACAACCCGAATTACATTCGGGTCGAGGTATGTGATAGCTTATCCCTCTTGATCGTTTTTACTCTTTTCTTTTATGATTTTTGGAGGATATTTGGTGGTGTTTGTGTGATGTTTTTATTTTCAATTTTGTTGTTTTATTTTATTTTATTTTATTATTTTTCTTTCTTTTCCTATTTTGTGTTTTAAAGTCGAGCTTTCGGCATTTTTCCTACTTTGATGAAGTGTGCGAGTCCCGTAGACGTGTGCGATACATGTGGATTGGGTTAAAGTCGGAGGAGTCGTTAGTTTGGATGTTGTTTATCTCTCTTTTGTTATTGTTGAATACTATGAGTACGCACTATTTGTTAGTTTGGAAACCTTGTTATAATTGTGGGAGGATCTTGAGCTTTAATTCTTTTGTTGTATCATCTATGCTATCTCCTTTTTGGTTCATTTGATTCATGAATATGCATTGTTATTATTGTCCATATATATATATATGTGTTTGTGCATTGTGAGTGAAGGGTAATGAACTTGGTTGGTCTCATGTGCTTGAAAATGATGAACTTGATCAATAGAAAAGCTCCACTTAAATATATTCCTCATATTTGACCGAGCCCGTCGTGGGACACCGTTAGAAACCCCTTGAGCCTACATGTATACCTTTTTCTTGTTGCCGAGCGTTTCCAAGAGTGGTGTGAGCATGATTGGGGTCATTTGGTGATGAAGGTAAATTGTTGATTTGGGGTCATTACTTAGGATGTGCATAAAAAGTTGTCATTGTGAACTTGGGCATTTGATATTGTTAGTGAAAAAGCCAACCCTCTTAATAAAAAAAATGAAAAAAAAAAAAAATGAATGATGAGAATAAATGATGTATGATGAATGATGTTGTGTGCACCAAAGAAAGAGGAAAAAAATGTAAAACAAAATATAGTGCATGAAAAGAGCCTAGAAAAAAAATGATTGGCCAAAAGATGATTCGATTAAAAAAAAAGGCGAGGGTTATTCTTGATTCATGATTGTAAGCCCGGTTTACTTGATATCCTTGCACTTAGATGGAGTTATAAGGGCGAGGTTGATTTGTGAGAAACGTTTGGAGTAGGAGGGGACGAGGGAGAAAGTGAGTGCCCAATTCTTGTTTCATATGTGATTCTTGCCCGACCTCTACCTTAGCCTACCATACTTGATCATGTTTTGATTCAAAGTGTCGTGGTGATTTAATTGAGTAAAATTTACCTTGAGCTTGTAGAACTTAAATATCGTGGTGATTCAAAGTGTCGTGGTGATTCAAAGGCAGCAGAACTTAAATATGGAAAGCGGATTTCTTATGGAAATTGCGGCGCCTAATTCCAGGAGGCCCATGCAGGCCCATGCAGCTGCGATTCTTAACCCTAATTAATGCCTATAAAAGAGAGGAAGACCTCACGAAAAAGGACAGGACGCAACACCCATATACCACGAAGTAGAGAGAGCAAGGAGCGGCCGCCGGAGAGCGGAGAAGAGATCGGAGCCACCATGGCCGAGATCTTTTCTTCGTTTTAATCTTTTTATGTTTTAATTTCTGTTTTGTTATTTCAGTTTGAACAATTCAGATTTCTTAGTTATGGAATTTAGTTTTATTTTCCAATTTATTTCTTGTTTTATTTCTTTGAGTATGAGTAGCTAAACTTGCAGGGCGACTGGGCAAAGGCGGATCAACGGGGACTCTGGGCTAAGATAGAACCGTGAGGTTGATAGGGCTTAGTTAACTGCCTGGGGTTTGTTCCCGATACACAGTTGAGGTTTAACCATATTCTTGCAGGTTTGGGCAGACTAATTTGGTCGTTAGGAAACCCTTACACTTTGAGATACCAGCGATTGATCAACCGAGTATTCCGCGTTAGATGTACTACGGGCATAGCGCTAGAACGTGTTGGAGTTGCGGTCGTATGATTCGGATTTCCGGACATGCTATTGGCCGAATTGGGTTCGTCGAGAGAGAATGCGAGTTTGGGCAAACTAGATCCATGCGACCACATAGGTATCGAATTGTCTTGGCTCAGGGGATTAGGCATAAGCATACCTTGCCTTTCTTTACCCAGTAAGGACGGAATTGGGTGGGGTGACTGTAGGCGTGACTTAATAGGACTGCTTTCACTTTGTTAGACATCCTATAACCGATTGACAAACCATCAGTTAAAACCATTAGTGCCAGGGATCGGTAGTTTGCCCAGAGAACCCAGAGAGAAGCCAAAGCCCAGAAGCCTATTTTCTCTTATTTGATTCCGTTTGATTATTTGTTTTCTGTTCCAGTTTGGTTAAAGTATTTAGTTTCTTATTTTTGCATGTTAGTTTGGGTTAATTAGTTTAATTGTTTTTGTTAGTTGGTAGTTTGATTAAACGCTGTGACTCAGCAACCAAACTTAAAACCTTTTTATTGTGACACTATTTGGGCAAAGCCGAGATTAACTAAATTGCAATTGCTTCCTCGTGGGATCGACCCTATACTTATCACTTGCTATCTTGTGTTGAGTTTAGGAATCTTTATAAATTTATTTTGGCCGCGTTAGCTTCCACGACAAAGTTTTCGCGTCGTCAATCTTAGTTTCTACAATCCTGAGGACCAGTTGAAGTGCCGATTTTATGCTCGTTTATAGTATCGTTTTTTGGAGTGTGTTTGTTTATATTTTGTATATATTTGTACGATTTTGGAGGGTAAAGCATATTATTGTCTCGACGGATTTCACTTGTGGTGTAGTGTGTTTTTCTTGTCAAAATACAGGAGAAACGAGGAAAAACGGAGTGACGAGGCTAAAACGAGACAATGAGCCGAGCTGAAAATTGCAGAAACTTTGGGGATTAAACTGTGTTTCCTCTTTGAGAATCAAGCTTCATGCCATACATGGTTGGAAAGATAGTGAAGTCTAGATTCCGTAGAATTTTGAATCGAGGCAATCGGAGTTCGGACGAAGAAACTACGACGAGAGTCGAGAAACTGCGCAGAAGAAGAGATGTGCAAGCTAGAGTTGTTGACCGTGCATTCACTGAGTTGACCAGGAGTTGACGAATCTAATTAAGCTTTGACCAGGGCTAAGAAGGACATTTCACACTCATTTTGAGCTTAGATTTTCAGCGGGAATTAAAAGGAGGGAGGCAGCACACATGAAAGGATTTTTTCACGACTTACCTTCTACATACAATTTGAAGAGCGAAGAGAGAGAGAAATTTCATCTTCTTCCAAGAGGAAGTCTCCATTGACGACGGATTCGAGCTCGGGCAAGGACGACGAAATCGAGATCTACTACCTACGATCACGAGACTTCACCTTGGCTATTTCTTCTCCCTTCTCTCTTTATTGCATTTTGTAGAATTTTCATATTTTGCTTGATTTGTGAAAATTGAACTTGGATTGTATTGAATGATGTTGATTGAGATTGGATTTACGATTTACATGTTGATTATGATGATTTCTATGGCTTTTGTTGGCTAAATTCCTAGTTGGGGATGAAGCTTAGGTAATGCCCACAAAGTGTTTGACAAAATGCTTCAATGAATAAAACTTAGTTTTAAGTGTAATTTCTCGAACCACAATTGATCCAAATCTCCGTGGGGCGAGGTTTAGGTTAATTGGAGATTAAATTCGATAAGCTACCGTGGTGCGGGGCTTTTCATCTCGAGGTTCGGTTTTTGCATGTACAAACTAAAGGTTTAAGTAACAATAATTGATAACGTGTGTTTTCATTACGGTGCTACACACGGAGATTAAACGATTAGGTACCGATAGGTCGGGCCTTTTCTTCTCATATATCGATTATTTGAACTTAAACACTACAAGGGATCGACTCTAGGGACGAGATCTTTTGGGAATTTACCAAAGCATTAGTCATTCATTTTGTGGCGTTTTCCTTGACTTCATCTCCACTTCTTTCCATTTGATATATCTTTGTTTACTTGCTTTTGATTGTTTACTTGAACAACTTGTTATTTTGTTATACATTGAAATGAATATGATTATGAAAACCCCTCACTCTAGCCCTCCCTCGGATTGATAATCCGAGTGGTCGAATTACAACGTACCCTCGGTTTTTGAAGCGAGGTAAAAACGCTTTCTCTTTCTTTTGTGATCGAAAAGTGCTTCTTCACCAGTGTCCTGTCCAGGACCGAACATCTTATGGTTCGCCACATCGAAAACATCTTTACCATCCATTACGTACCAACCTTTCGGTACCACGGATTATAGTTGTCTTCATCGAGCTTATTTCCTTTAATCATATCACCAATGATTGATTTGCTTGTAACAGGCAAATCAGGAAAGTAAATATAAATCATGCTCTTATTGTGTGTAAAATAATTAAGTGATCATTTAGAATACTTTTGCTCAAAATAATTCTCCCTAAACAGAACGTCGAAAGAAGACTTAATATCTCAATCATCGGCCCCAATTAGGTCTTATTATAATGAAATCAATCCCAAAAACACTTAATTAACCAAACCATTCTAAATCCCACTTTGACACTTAGCATTCAAACAACTAATGTTTAAATGAAAACATATATAAAACGACAAACGAAATATATACATTAAAGTAATCAAAACATCGCATAGTTTAATCAGAATGACCACTAAGGTCAAACAAAAACTACGAAACTAAAAACAGTGTTTGTAAAACGAACAAAGTACCAATAGTCAGTACACACTAACTACTAATGTACATGATAACATGCCCACAAATGAGCATGAGCTTTTGGCATCCTCTTAATAGGCTCAGTCTTATAGTACATCTTTCTCCTTATCTTGAAAATGATAGGGGTCACCCACTGGTGTTCAGTACCATGACTATAAAACTCTTCATATATAGCTATGACACAAGTGAGATAGACATCATGGAAGAATTCATGTTCTCGATTTCAAATCATTTCCCACATCTCATGTCATTCTAAGGGTAGAGAATTTCTAAAAATGATTTTAAGCTCTTCCCAATTGAACAAATCACCAATATTATTCCACATGGTCTTATACTTGCAATACATGTTCAACACATGATCTCAATAAGTATATGTTGGTTTCATCTTTAGAGAAATGAATTCTCGAACGATACACATAGTACCTTAGTACCTGTTTAGACAAGTGTTAAAAATCGGACACTTCCAATTTAAAACTATAATTAACGAACACACTTGATCGTATAACATGTCTAAATATTATAAGTAACACTAAGTCACTTCCCTTATCAAAATGACACTCACATAGCTAGAAAAACCGATTTTCATACGAATATATTGGCATATAACTTATTAAGTGCCAGTCAATTAAGGTAGCCAAATTGTATTACTTTCGCATGGTCAAAATATTACAAGAATTTAAAAAAATCAACATTATTTTCACTTAGAAAATAATTTACTAAGATTTAAAAAAAATTCAAAAACTTTAAAAATCAGTATCTTTAAAAAATACTATAAAGGCATTTTGAGCGTAATACAATATTCACACACAATAAAAAAAATATCCACACCGAATAATTTTTAAATCAAATGTACTTTTGTTTATTTAATTTTATTATTCACAAAGAATAAGTTTTAAATAAACGGTACTTTTATTTATTTTATTAAATGTTTACACAAAACAAATAAAATAAAATAAAATCAATTAATAAACAATGTTTAAAGCAATTATATGTACTCTATGTACATATATTTTACGCCAGAATAATTAAAAATTATTCATTGAAAATTATTCACACTGAATAAAATTTACTTGAAATAAATTCACACAAAATAAATTTCAATTTAATAAAATTAATTCATACAGAATGAATTTTAATTCACTACAAATAAATTCAGTAAAATAAATATTATTTGCACAGAACAATATACATTCATGCAAAAATATATTTAAATAAAGTTCACTTAGAACAATTAAATACATAGAGCAAAAGTTACACCATTCACTTTGGCGTTAATTCTGAACAATTAATTACAGCGCAAACACTGCCCATTCACGCAATAAAGTTTACACTGTTGAGTGTGAAGGGTGAATTCACGCGGAAAATCAACAAAGACAGGCTCAGCACCCGCCAGGGGGTCTGGCGGGTGCCAGACAAGCTCCAGCGGGCGCCAGACCAGTTCAGCGGGCGCCGGCTACTTTCGGCGGGCGCCGAAAGGGTTTCGGCGGGCGCCGAAACCAGAAAATCAGGTCTGGATGTTTTTGGCTCTTTCGGCGGGCGCGACTTGGCCTCCGGCGGTCGCGGGAAGATTTCGGCGGGCGCCGAAATGTGTTTGGCGGGCGCCGAAAGTACTAAATCCCAGAATCGGGATTTATCTTGTTCCCTAAGTTTTCCCTCCCCTATATAAACCCTATGTGCGTGTAAAATAGGGTTAACACCTCCAGAAAGTCTAGAACCGAATTATACCATTACAAAGCCTTGTAATCAAGTTCTATAATTGTTCTAGTGAATTATTGCAGCGGCAAGAAGTGGACGTAGCCCTCGTTAACGGGTGAACCACTATAAATCTTCGTGTCATTTATTTCGCGTGTTTTTCGTTCTTGTTTGTTCGTATTGCTTTTCAGGCGGGGATTTCGGACGCGAATTTCCCAACAACTGGTATCAGAGCGCTAGGGTTATAGCGATCGGGGAAAAGCGATGACGGACACCACAACCTCGTTTGGGGTTACGAAATTTGACGGGAATAACTATGGACACTGGAAGATGCAGATCGAGGACTACCTTTATGGGAAGCGGCTCGGAATTCCTTTGAAAGGTAGACCGGAGAAGATCACGGATGACGAGGAATGGGAAAGCCTCGACAGGCAGGTGTTGGGATTGATACGTTTGTCTCTTGCTTCAAACGTGTCATTCAATGTGCGCTCAATTCCCACAACCAAGGGTTTGATGGCTGCCCTATCGAACATGTACGAGCAACCTTCAGCGAACAACAAGGTGTATCTCATGAAGCAGTTGTTCAACCTGAAGATGTCGGACAATGCAAACGCAGCCAACCATATCAACGAGCTGAATTCCATCTTGGATAAGTTGAAAGGAGTCGGGGTGAACTTCGATGACGAAATTTACGCCTTGTGCCTACTTGCGTCTCTGCCGGATAGTTGGGAGCCCATGCGGGCAGCTGTTAGCAACTCTATGGGGAAGGAGAATCTGCAGTTCTCCGAAGTTAGAGATAAGATCCTTGCCGAGGAAATCCGGAGAAAAGATTTCAAGGGAAAGTTTCCTAGTTCGGCCTTGAGTGTAGAGAGCCGGGGGAGAAACTCGGGCAGGAATGCTAACAGGAACAAAGGGAGATCCAAGTCTAGGAGTGGAAGAGATAGCTCGAGGTCCGAGGATAACGAGTGCTGGAATTGTGGGAAGACGGGGCACTTCAAGAGAGATTGTCGCTCTCGGGGGAAGAATGACAACAAGAAGAAGGGAACCGCCAATGCGGTGGTGCAAGAGGATGACGACGATGGGGATTTCCTCCTCTGTTCGGTCGACTCACCGATCGATTCCTGGGTGCTGGACTCAGGGGCTTCTTTCCATACTACTGCACAGCGAGAGGTAATGTTGAATTATGTCTCGGGTGACTATGGAAAGGTTTTTCTTGCAGATGACGAGCCACTCGATATAGTCGGGATGGGAGATATCAACCTGAAGCTGTCTAACGGGGAAACCTGGAAGATTACCAAGGTCAGACATGTGCCGGGGTTGATGAGGAACCTAATATCGGTGGGCCAGCTCGATAATGATGGCTACCGGACGTCATTTGGAGATGGGTCGTGGAAGGTTTCGAGGAACGCCATGACCATTGCTCGAGGTCATAAGACGGGCACACTTTATTTGACGACGAGCATGAGGGACTCGGTTGGTGTTGTTGATGGCACCCAGAAGACCGAGTTGTGGCATTGCAGGCTGGGGCACATGAGTGAGAAGGGGATGAAGATCATGGCAAAGAACGGGCTGCTGCCCGAACTCAAAGCGATTGAGTCTCACACGTGCGAGAGCTGCATTCTTGGAAAGCAGAAACGAGTGAGTTTTTCCAAAGGTGGAAGGGAGCCCAAGGCGGAGAAGCTGGAACTAGTACACACGGATGTTTGGGGGCCAGCTCCCGTCGCCTCACTCGGAGGGTCACTCTACTATGTTACCTTCATCGATGACTCCACACGGAAGGTATGGGTATACTTCATGAAAAATAAGAGTGACGTATTCTCTGTTTTCAGGAAATGGAAAGCCGAAGTTGAGAATGAAACAAATCTCAAGGTGAAGTGTTTGAGGTCCGACAACGGTGGTGAGTACGTTGACGTCGACTTCAAACAATTTTGTGTCGAGAGTGGGATCAAGATGGTGAAGACTATTTCGGGGACCCCACAACAGAACGGAATAGCGGAGCGAATGAACAGGACGCTAAATGAGAAGGCCCGGAGTATGCGGTTACATTCGGGGATGCCTAAGATGTTTTGGGCATATGCCATCGACATGGCAGCTCATTTGATCAACAGAGCACCGTCGGTTCCTTTGGAATTTCGGATTCCTGAGGAAGTTTGGAGTGGGAAGAAGCTGAATCTGTCCTACTTGAGGGTGTTCGGGAGTCTGGCGTATGTCCATATCGACGAAGCTGCTCGTAGCAAGCTTGATCCTAAATCCAAGAAGTGCTTCTTCATTGGATATGGCGGCACAGAGTTCGGATACCGATTTTGGGATGCCGAAAATCATAAGGTGATCCGAAGCAAGAATGTGATCTTCAACGAGGCGGTCTTGTACAAGGGTAAAGGCGAGATTGTTGAAGAAAGCATTGATCCCGTGGGAGACACGGAGGAGGTTCCGGTGGAGGTCGTGGAGACCGAGAAGATCGAGGAGGAAAACACGAGCAGCGAGGATGAGCAAGATGAGAATGTTCATCCCAACATCGATCCAGTCACACCGAAGCCATGGAGGTCGACTAGGGTAAGAAGACCTCCCCATAAATTTTCACCTTCCCTTAACTATATCTTGCTGACTGATAGGGGTGAGCCGGAGAGCTACACCGAGGCTATACAAGCGAGGGATTCGATCAAGTGGGAGTCTGCCATGAAAGAGGAGATGAGCTCATTGATGTCGAATCAGACTTGGGAACTAGCCGAGCTTCCGAAGGAGAAGAAGGCCTTGCACAATAAATGGGTCTTCCGGACAAAGGAAGAACACGATGGGAGCGTTCGGTATAAAGCAAGACTAGTGGTGAAAGGGTTCCAGCAGAAAGAAGGGATCGACTACACGGAGATCTTCGCTCCGGTAGTCAAGATGGTAACCATCCGGGTGGTGCTTAGCTTGGTGGCAAAGGAGAACTTACATCTTCAGCAAATGGATGTAAAGACCGCATTTCTTCACGGGGATCTAGATGAAGAAATCTACATGAAGCAACCGGAGGGTTTCGAAGTCCGAGGCAAGGAGAAGCTGGTGTGTAAGCTTCAAAAGAGTTTGTATGGGTTAAAGCAAGCTCCGAGGCAATGGTACAAGAAGTTCGACATGTTCATGAAGCGAGTCGAGTTCACGCGGTGCGAGGCGGACCACTGCTGCTATTTCAAGAGTCTTGGAAAAGGTACCTACATAATATTGCTCCTTTATGTAGATGATATGCTGATAGTCGGGGCGAGCTTGGCGGAGATCGACAAGCTCAAAAGAAGTCTATCGAGGGAGTTCTCTATGAAGGATTTGGGTGCTGCCAAACAAATCCTGGGGATGAGAATTACGAGGAGCAAGGATGGTCTTGAGTTGTCTCAAGAGGAGTACCTGAAGAAGGTACTAGCACGGTTTAGCATGGAGGATGCGAAACCCGTGAGCACCCCTTTGGCTAGTCACTTCCGTCTGTCAAAGGAGGACTCGCCGGTGAGCGAGAAAGAGTTAGAGCATATGGATAAGGTCCCTTACGCCTCTGCGATTGGGAGCCTTATGTATGCCATGGTGTGCACGAGGCCTGACATTGCCCATGCAGTGGGAGTGGTCAGCCGGTTTATGAGTAATCCGGGGAAGCAACATTGGGAAGCCGTCAAGTGGATCTTTCGATACTTAAGAGGGACTTCCGGTTTTGTTTTGAGGTTCCGAAAATCAGATTCGGTATTACTTGGGTTCGTGGACGCGGATAACGGAGGTGATGTGGATAGTAGGAAGAGCACTACTGGGTACGTGTACACTTTCGGGGGTACTGCGATTAGCTGGGTGTCGAGGTTGCAGAAGATCGTAGCACTATCTAGTTGCGAGGCGGAGTACGTAGCTGTGACGGAAGCCGCGAAAGAGATGATGTGGCTACAGGCTTTTCTGCTTGAGCTGAGGCAAGATCACTCGGGGAGTATCTTGTATTCCGACAGTCAGAGCGCCATTCACTTGGCGAAGAATCCCGTGTACCATGCTCGAACGAAGCATATCCAGCTGAGATATCACTTCATTCGATCAGCCTTGGAGGAAGGCGTCTTGGTGTTGGAAAAGATTCTTGTGAGTAAGAATCCGGCCGACATGTTTACGAAGGTGGTGCCGTGCGAGAAGTTGAGGTTGTGTTCAACCTCGGTTGGTCTTCTGGGATGAGGACCGGGACGCCGCTGCAATGGGAAGAGACGAAAGGGGTCGTGAATTAACTTCAAGTGGGAGATTGTTGAGTGTGAAGGGTGAATTCACGCGGAAAATCAACAAAGACAGGCTCAGCACCCGCCAGGGGGTCTGGCGGGTGCCAGACAAGCTCCAGCGGGCGCCAGACCAGTTCAGCGGGCGCCGGCTACTTTCGGCGGGCGCCGAAAGGGTTTCGGCGGGCGCCGAAACCAGAAAATCAGGTCTGGACGTTTTTGGCTCTTTCGGCGGGCGCGACTTGGCCTCCGGCGGTCGCGGGAAGATTTCGGCGGGCGCCGAAATGTGTTTGGCGGGCGCCGAAAGTACTAAATCCCAGAATCGGGATTTATCTTGTTCCCTAAGTTTTCCCTCCCCTATATAAACCCTATGTGCGTGTAAAATAGGGTTAACACCTCCAGAAAGTCTAGAACCGAATTATACCATTACAAAGCCTTGTAATCAAGTTCTATAATTGTTCTAGTGAATTATTGCAGCGGCAAGAAGTGGACGTAGCCCTCGTTAACGGGTGAACCACTATAAATCTTCGTGTCATTTATTTCGCGTGTTTTTCGTTCTTGTTTGTTCGTATTGCTTTTCAGGCGGGGATTTCGGACGCGAATTTCCCAACATACACAAAAACAACAAATACGCAAAATCCACGTATTTTAGGCAGAGTTTTTCGCATAACAAATAACTCTTTGCATAACATTTTACGCAGAGTTACATCTAGTTCACCGAGAACAAATAACTCAGTTGTTCATGCAGTAAATATCGCACAGAATAATAAACGCAGAATAATTAAATATAGTTCATGCTCGATTAGCAATGAACATAAATATTAAACATGAACAAACAAAATCAAATACATAATTTACATGGGATCCGATCACACAGGCTCTGATACCAATGAAGGAATTACTTAAACGACATAAGCAATTCGATAAAAATAAAGTAGAAGACTTACTTGTCTTCGATGCGGAAACGTAAATCGAACGGATCGAATCCTCCTGTTGCGTATTGCTTCTCGTGCTACGCAGTGTCTACAACACTCTCCCGATCGATTGGAGTGTTGAATTGTTTTTCACGATCTAAGAACCACAATGATATTGTAATGTTTATTTTCTTTACTGTGTTCTGCACATTCGTGCGTTCTATGTTTTTATTTTTATGCGTTAACCATATGTTAACATTAATCTGCTGCGTTATTATCCACAAATAACTGCACAGAGGACACAATTGATAGGGTAGTTATTGGATATATACATATATAATATATACATTATTACATAAATAATATATATATTATGAAATAAATTAAAATACTTTTATTTTAATTATTTTACGGGTCGGGTCGAGCCCACGGGCGACCCTAATCCCAACACCATCCCATCCCTTTGATCGGATTGATCGACTGACCTATGGATCGAGCTTGTATTTGTCAGCCCTAGTCAAGTAGTTCAATTCATTCTCACCCCTACTAGCCACAAGTACCCGACCCACTAATAAAATAAATTATTTTTATTAATTTTGTATAAATATAATTATATTTATCATAAATTTTTATTATACATTTATTTTATATTTTTAATAAATTTAATAATTAATTTATTTATAATCTAAATACTACTCCTTCAAATCTTTTTTATTTGTTGTTCTTAAGGGTGTTCATCGGTCCAAACCGGACCGAACCGGACCGAAACCGACTTAGACCGGAACTGAAATCGTGAAAAATCATGACCCGGAAACCAGACCGGAATAATACCAATCTGGACCGAACCGGACCGGTAAATTCGGGCCCGGTACGGTTTTGAACCGGATAAAACTGGAATAATTAAAATTTTAATAAACTAAATATAAAATAATAATTAAAATTAATTTTTATATTTATAAATTTTAAATTTTATTCAAAATAATATATCATTTTTAAGTAAATAAAATATTTTAAAAATTAAATATATATATATATATATATATATATATTTTTTTTTTTTTTTATTTATAAATTTTTTTGTTATATTAAATTATATTAATTATTAATAGTTTAATATATAGTGACATTTTTAGTTAATAAAAAAATTATACTGTATTTGATAAGTAGAATAATTTTTAAATTAGAAAAAAATAATTTATTAAGTAATCTATTTATTTTTTTAAAAATATAACAATTTATATTATTAAAAAATAATAGATATATTAATAAATTAAATTCCAGTTCAATCCGGTCCGAACCGAATTTTACCGATTTTTTACCGGAACCGGACCGAAAACCGGAATCTCGATTTTGGTTGAACCGAAAACCGGTCCGGAATTTACAAGTCCAAACCGAACCGGACCAACCGGTCCGGTTTCCGGTCCGGGCCATTTTATGAACACCCCTAGTCGTTCTAGCTTTTTTTGTTTTGTATAATTTGATTGCCGTTTTAAGTTTTTCTCTCTTATATACCCTTGCATTAAATTAATCATTAATTAATTAAATTCAAAACAATTATAAAATTTTAAATATCTATATTTTATTCTTTCTTTTGTATACTTTGGAATTTTGCAAATCTTGAAATTGTGAAGAATAAAAAATAAAATCAATAATATATTTTTTTTATATGTTGTGAAAAAATTTATGCAATTCAGTTTTGATGTGGTTTAGTATAACTATATTTTATTATTTCTTTTTTATATTTTGGAATTTTACAAATCTTCAAGTTGTGAAGAATAAAAATTTAAAATTAATAAAATATTTACTTTATATGTTATGTAAAATTTTACGCAATTCAATTTTCAGATAAAAATACTTATATATTTTAATGGAAAAAAGAGTTCAACATTAATGATTTTTGGGAAGAAATAAATTATAATTATCTTAAATATAATTAACAGAGTTAACGAAGGATAAGTTAGGAAAAATAAAATGTTATTAATAACTGTGTCAATGTCTAGGAAGACAAATAAAAAAGATAGAAGGAAGTAATACAATTTTTTATGTCTTTTAGTGCCAAGGAGGGCGTGACGCAATCACGATTAACATGGTGTTAAAGAGAAAATTAGTGACGACCGTTGTTAGGTGAAGCGAATATTAATTGGTCGTAAGAAATTTTATTTTGACGATTGAAGATTTTGTGGGTGAGTTATATAGTTGACGCGGTTTGTTAATTATACGGTAATAAAAATGGTGTCCAAAGTTTTAGCATTTTATAAAATACAACACAAACCAAACCACGTTTATACTATGATCATCCCCTCTGAATCATGAAAATTACACTCATCTCCACCCTTGCATTCATTCTTCTTGTTATCATCTCCGGCGAAACATCAACTTTCGTCGACAACGATCACCGAAATTTTCTCAAATGTCTCTCCAAAACATCCCTCAACACTTCTTCCTCATCCAACCTCATTCACACCCCATCCGACTCATCCTACGCATCCGTTCTTCGATTCTCCATCCAAAACCTAAGGTTCACTTCAAAATCAACCCCGAAGCCTCGAGTCATCATAACCCCAAAAGTCGAATCCCAAATCCCTCCGATCATTCAATGCGCCAAATCCAACGACATGCAAATCCGAACACGAAGCGGCGGGCACGACTACGAGGGTTTGTCCTACGTCTCAAAACTCCCGTTCGTCATCCTCGACCTCATCAACTTCGACGAAATAACCGTTGATGTTATGAAAAAAACCGCATGGGTTCAGTCGGGCGCAACCCTTGGCTCTTTATATTATAGGATCGCGGAAAAAAGTCCGATTCTAGGGTTTCCCGCCGGCTCCTGCCCCACCATCGGCGTCGGCGGGCACTTTAGCGGCGGCGGCTTCGGGACGATTTTTCGGAAACACGGCCTAGCCACTGATGTCATCATTGACGCGAGAATAATCGACGTGCATGGAAGAATCCTCGATCGGGGATCGATGGGCGAGGATCTTTTTTGGGCGATCAGAGGCGGAGGCGGGGCTAGCTTCGGCGTGATCCTCGCGTGGAAAGTAAAGCTCGTGGACGTTCCGAAAAGGGTCACGGTTTTCAGCGTTGACCGGACTTTGGAGCAGAACGGGGCCCGCCTCGTACACCGCTGGCAGAGCGTCGCGCATGGATTGGATCGGGATTTGTTCTTGAGCGTAGTGATATCGAGGGCGGAAAACCCTAGGAAAAATGGCGGGAACAAGAACTACACTATCTTAGCCACGTTCGATTCGGTTTTCCTCGGCGGGGTCGAGAAACTGATTCTTATGATGAATGAAGAGTTCCCGGAGCTAGGGCTGAAGAGAGACGACTGCAGGGAAATGAGCTGGATCGATTCGGTTTTGAATTTCGCGGGTTTTCCGATAGGGTCGCGCGGGGTTTTGCTGAACAGGACGCAAGCCGATGTTCAGTACTTCAAAGCAAAGTCCGACTACGTGCGGAGGCCGATTACGGAGGAAGGGTTGGAGGGTGTTTGGAGGATGTTTTACGAGGCGGAAGGGGGGAAGGGTTATATTATTCTGACCCCGTACGGGGGAGTGATGGACGAGATTCCGGAATCTTCGATTCCGTTTCCTCATAGGGCAGGGAATCTTTACAAGATCCAGTATTTCGTGTCGTGGGATGGGAATCGTGAGGATGGGGAGAGGTACATGAGTTGGATGAGGAGGTTTTATAGTTACATGGCTTCGTATGTGTCGAGTGCTCCTCGGGCGGCGTATGTCAACTACAGAGATCTTGACATCGGAGTTAACGAGGACGGTAACCGGAGCTACTCGCAAGCTAGGGATTGGGGCCTCAAGTATTTCAAGAGCAATTTCGAGAGGCTTGTTCGTGTGAAAACCGAGGTTGATCCGAATAACTTCTTCAGGCACGAACAAAGTATTCCATCACTTCACTCCCAGAAACAAGATTAATTACTGTATTTGGATGTGAACAAAATCACTGTCAAAGTGATTGATCGAATAATATAATAATGATTATACTGTCTCTCTCTCTTTAGAACTAATAAGAATTGAATAAGGTAAAATATGTATTTAAATTAATAAAATAAATAGTTCTTAATAAAATTCAAAAAAATTAGTAAAAGAGAGTAAAAAATTCTTGTAATTTAAAAAAAAATTAATTAGGTAAATAGCAAAAGGTTAATTAAGCCGAATCATCTTAGATAATTGTTGGTTTCACCCAATCACCCTAGCTAGTAGCTACCTTGTGCTCTTCAAGAGGACGACTCTAGTTCACGACCAATATGGTCCAATCGTATTTAAAACAAATGATAGTCGAATTCCCTCCATCCAAGATTCCAAGTTACTCCTATTTTTATTGGATTGATTGAGCAATAAAAACAGCAAGATGTGTTTTTAGTATCATTCACAATTACAATTTTAACCCTAATTAATTTTAACTAGCACTATATTGTGTTTATATTAGAAAGTTAATAAATCAAATATATTTTTAATGTAATTAAAAAATAACTATTGTCCAAGAAAATGATCATACTCAATTTGTAATTATAAAAAAAACTAATTAGGTATATGTAATTATAAATTAAGAAAATGTGAAACACTTATATATAAATAGTATATATGGCGGGAGTGGTAGTAGATCAGGCATGTCGAGTTGGTGGGCGGGATATCATGGACTTGTTTTTGGTCGAAAATTCTTGGTTTTTGTCTCATGTCTCTAGAAAGATTGGGAACGGTTTGAACACTCTGTTTTGGAAAGATCATTGGATTGAAAGTGTTAGTTTATCGATTAAGTTTCCTAGATTATACTCAATTTGTCTCAACAAGGATATAACGATAGGAGAGTCGGGTTTTTGGTATAATGG
This sequence comes from Euphrasia confusa, assembly GCA_954870475.1. Taxonomy (NCBI): domain Eukaryota; kingdom Viridiplantae; phylum Streptophyta; class Magnoliopsida; order Lamiales; family Orobanchaceae; genus Euphrasia; species Euphrasia confusa. The sequence goes on from OX940967.1 coordinate 28,491,788, forward strand.
GGTTTGGCGTTGGAACTTTGCTTGAAGACGTAATCTTTTCTCGTAGGAACAAGAGTCGATTTGTGAGCTTCTCGGCGTTCTTGATGGGGTTTCATTACATGTTGAAGTCCAGGACTCTTGGGTTTGGACACGTGCAAAAGACGGTCGCTACACAGCTAAAGACACTTACACTCTTCACATTTCTTTGCTTCCGATGCCTACGAACCTGGATGAAGAAGTTTGGTTAGTTTGTTCAAAGATTTGGAACAACTTAACACCTCCAAATTTTTCGGGGCTCGTATGGAGAATCTTAAGATATCGTGTGCCAACTAGAGTCGAATTGCGAAAAAGAAAAATCCTTGACGATGATACCGAAATATGCTGCAGTTTTTGTGAATAAGGTGACGAAGATATTAAACATCTCTTTTTTTACTGTCGAAAATCAAATCATGTTTGGAAGCTTTGCTACTATTGGCTTTCTGTTTCAATAGCTTTGCCCAGTAGGCCGGCGGCTCATTTGTTGCAACACGTAGGTATCTGGAGAAAAAAAAGTTCCAAAAAAATCCTTGTGTGTATTTGGTCTTGCGTTCTTTGGTTCATTTGGAAATCGAGAAATCTCCGCATCTTTGAAGGCATCGAAACTACACCTGAATTTTTTTTTGAGGAAGTCAAAGCTAAGTCTTGGAGTCTTATTTCTTTAAAGGGGCGCAATCTTAAAAACTTTTCTTTTCAAGATTGATGTTGTAATGTCTCTTTTAATTGTGGTCTTTTGTAATCTTTTTGTAAATTTTGATTACCTCTAGTAATTTTATATATAATATATTTTTCCGATTTAAAAAAAAAAAGTACGTAGATCCAAATCTGATTTCTATATATGGTGTGTAATTTATGGCTATTATTTGACCCGGCTCCTTTGGGTGTGGAAAGCATGCATGATATATTAATCAAATATAAAATAAAATACATATAAAATAAAATACGAAGAATTTATTAGTGAAATAAAATAAAATATTAATTATATGCGACTTTGAAAAATAAGATAACCTTCATCGATATATACGACTTTCCTGAAATTTCAAAGTCGTCTCTCGCGAAAAAAAGAATTCAAATTTCAAAACCAACTGTGAGAGAGAAATTATTTTTTTCAAACATAAATAAATAAAATAAATTAGTTAGTCAAAGAAAAATGATAAATCTGAACTGAAACCCAAATTAATTTCAAAATACAAATTAATTTGTTCAGTTGATCATCACTTTAATTGAGTACCTTAAATCTAAATGTTCAACTCAAAATATGTGTGTGATTATTTAAATGTATGCAATTCACAGAATGACAAGCCCCCCACAACAGAAAAAACATTCAAAAATCTACCCAAACTCATAAAAATATATATAATTAATTATGTAATTTTACATTGTATCATCAACTAATTAATGTGATTAATTATTGAATAAATTAAAGTTCAACGTACAATACACAGTCGTATATAGTCTAATCGTACATGGTCCAAGTGGCAGGATACAAATTGAATTTTAATATGAATGCAGGAAAATAAGGTAGCTAGTAAACTTTCCAGAACGAATTATATACTAATCATCATATAATTTTCAAGGGAAAGAAATGTTCTTTCAAAGAAATTTCAGCAATAATAATAGCAATAATAATGTAGTAATAATAATAATAATAAATTAATAATTGATGTATAAATAGAACACAATCCATATGCTCTCAAAACCACAAACCACAATTCTCTCAATCGATCATGAAGACTACCATCACTTCCACCCTTACTTTCATTCTTCTCATCTCTATCTTTTCGCGCTCGCCGTCGGCTTTCGCAGACGACGATCATGACGACTTTCTCGAATGTCTCTCCGAAAAATCCCACAACACCTCCTCGTTATCCAACCTCATTTACACCCTTACCGACTCATCCTACACACCCGTTCTCCGATTTTCCATCCAAAACCTAAGGTTCACTTCACCATCAACCCCTCGGCCTCGAGTCATCATAACCCCACAACACGAATACCAAATCCCTCCGATCATTCAATGCGCCAAAGACAACGACATGCAAATCCGAACACGAAGCGGCGGGCACGACTACGAGGGCTTGTCCTACGTCTCAAAAGTCCCGTTCGTCATCCTCGACTTGATCAACTTCAGCCAAATAACCGTCGACCCTGCCCAAAAAACCGCATGGGTCCAATCCGGTGCAACCATCGGCTCCTTGTATTACCGGATCGCGGAAGCAAGCCCGACTCTAGGGTTTCCCGCCGGTATTTGCCCGACAGTCGGAGTCGGCGGGCACTTCAGCGGAGGCGGCTACGGCGTACTACTTCGTAAATACGGGCTAGCCGCTGATGTCATCATCGACGCGAGAATAATCGACGTGCATGGAAGAATCCTCGACCGAGAATCGATGGGGGAGGATCTTTTTTGGGCGATTAGAGGCGGAGGGGGCGCTAGTTTCGGAGTGATTCTCGCGTGGAAGGTACGACTCGTGGATGTTCCGGAAAGGGTCACGGTTTTCACCGTCGACCGGACGTTGGAGCAGAACGCGACTCGGCTCGTGCACCGCTGGCAGAGCATCGCACATAGGTTCGACCGGGATTTGTTCGTACGGGTGGTGATCACGAGGGCGGCGAACCCTAATCCCACTATCCGAGCCTCGTTCGGTTCGATTTTTCTCGGAGGGGTCGAGAGGTTGATTCCCATGATGCGAGAAGAGTTCCCGGAGCTAGGGCTGAGGAGGGAGGACTGCAGGGAGATGAGCTGGATCGAGTCGGTTTTGTATTTCGCGGATTTTCCGATAGATTCGCGAGAGGTGCTGCTGAACAGGACGCAGCGCGAGGTTCCGTACTTCAAAGCGAAGTCGGACTACGTGCGTAGGCCGATTCCGGAGTACGGGTTGGAGGGGATCTGGAGGCTGTTTTACGAAGAGGAAGCGGAGGAGGCGGTTGTGATTCTGAGCCCGTACGGCGGGGTTATGGACGAGATTCCGGAATCTTCGATTCCGTTTCCACACAGGGCTGGGAATATGTATAAGATTCAGCATTTGGTGTATTGGCAAGGGAATGAGGATGGGGAGTCGGAGAGGTATGTGAGTTGGATTAGGAGGCTTTATAGTTACATGGCTCCTTATGTGTCGAGGAACCCTAGGTCGGCGTATATCAATTACAGAGATCTCGACATCGGAGTTAACGAGGATGATCACGATGAAGGGAGATCGAGCTATTTGCAAGCTAGGGTTTGGGGCGTCAAGTATTTCAAGAACAATTTCGAGAGGCTTGTTCGGGTGAAAACGGAGGTTGATCCGGATAACTTCTTCAGGAACGAACAAAGTATTCCATCCCTTCACTCCGAGAAAGATGATTAAGGCATGCATATATGGTCACAAACTTTGTTTATATTGTGTTTTGAAATTTGGTTTTATTGATTAATTAATTTCAGCAGCGTGTATTTTGGTGTGATAGAATAAGACATGCATGTTTCTAACATGCGTATAGTTATTACTCCATTTGATATCACTTAATAAAATTAAACATTATTCTATGTAATTGTACAACTCAATTATGCATCAAATAACAATACCTATATCATACACAATATGATCTATTGTTCAAATCTTCATTATAAATATACAAAAATATCATCTAAAAATATAGATAAACACGTGTTATAACTTATAACTTCTAAAAATATACATAGATCATGATTATATAATAAATAAATTATCTTATAAACATTTCAATTTTTTTTTATTAATTAGCATTAAAATCATAATTATAATTGACAATGAGAGTAAGCTACTAAGCTATGTGTATGGTATAAATTGCCATGAATGTCCAGTTTTAATTTTATTTTTAATTTTAAATTGGAAGGAGATACTAGTAAATTACATATTGATTCATGATAAGATTGTAAACTCATTAAAAAAAGGTTAAAAAAACATCCAGATAATTAATAGGGATCGATTGATCGTAAGGAACAAATTTGATTTACGCGGCACTACACATTGTTAATTCCAATTATTGGTGTAAAAAAATGGTATATTAAGTATGTTGTTATGAATATTATTATATTATAATGAATGACTTGTTGGCTAAGTCAGAAACCCTAGATTGTATCCTATATAAAGGGTCTCCCCATATGAATGAATACAACAATTCACAAGAATTCTATTCTTCGTTATGTTCTCTCATATTGTCTCTCTTTCGTATCTATTATTCTCTCTCAATAATCTTTGAGTTTATAACACGTTATCACGAAAGCTCAACCACGTTCTTCATCGAAGTTCTACACATCCAAGATCTGAACTCCAAGGCAAGAATTTATATGTATGTTTATATTTATTAATAATTATAAATATATCTACTTCTCCTCCTTTCTTCTTAAATTCTAATGTTCCTGAAGAACATTATAATCTGATATTCCTGAAGTAATATCATATGTTCCCGAAGAACATTATAAGCTGATATTCCTGAAGTAATATCATATGTTCCCGAAGAACATTATAGTCCTGAAGAATATCGTGATATGATATTCCTGTAAAAATATCAATATCAAATTGATTAGGAATATTTACTAATAATCTGGAATAATATCTTTGAAAATTCACCGTGAAAGATCCACTAGCTTTATGTAATGATTTAAAAGAAATATACGATCACCCGAAGTTGGTCGTACTACCAAAACGTGGTATGATTGACTCCACGTTGAATTACAAGATTTTAAATATGTTGAAGCATATGATAAAGCTATCATGAAAAACATTAAAATTTGATATTTCTGAAGCATTATCAAATCAATTATTCTTACTATATCAGTTAAATTGAATGTTCCTGAAGAACATATACTCGTATTTTAAATATTATATTGATCGTTCCGGAAGAACATCATGATTTCGTATTATTCGATAAATATCAAATTAAATTGCTCCCTTAGTAGCAATAAGTTTGGAAATATCAAATTAATTTGCTCCCGTAGTAGCAATAAGTTTTAAATGTTCCCGATGAACATTATGATATGATATTTATGAATAAATATCAAAATTAAATTTTAAATGTTCTTGAAAAACATTATGATATTCCCGCAGAAATATCAAATCAAATTGCTTATGGTTTAGCAATTAAACATTAAATATTTTAAATCGATATTGATATTTATAAGAAATAATGCAAAATATTCTTGAAAGAATATTTTTATTAATTGCTCCCGAAGAAGCAAAGTTCAAACATTAAATGTTTTTTTAATAAAGTTACATCATCATGATACTCATACTAAAACGCCAAATTCGATTGTTTTCGTTGATACAATGATTATGAATTATCCCTGAAGGGTATCTTTTGAAAATCGAGAACAAATGTATCTTATTATGTGGGTACTCATGAAATATCGAAAAAGTCAATTTCAATTCTGAGAAAATTATATATTGAGATTTATTTTGATCCCCGAAGGATAATTGATAAAGATATTGTATCCCCGAATGATGATTGGTAAAGATACTGTATCCCCGAAGGATCGTGGGTAAAGTTATGCAAATGATAACATATTAAGAGTGAGCTCCGGAAGAGTTTTACTAATTATCCCCACGAGTACTAAAAATGTACTTAAAAATGAAGATGATGCATATCATGATTATTAAGTGCGTGGAAATGAATCAAACATTTCCCATCTGCGAATTAATTTTATGAACGGGCATAATAGAAAAAGTAAGGTATATTAAATATCTTGAGCCCGCGATTCAGAAGATCGGTTTATAGCAATTACGCTGATTTGCATATTTAACGAAGATCATTTCCCGGCATTAGGGGGAGATAAGAATATAAAGATATAAATGCCGAGAAATTTCATGGAATGAAAACGATCTTCAATTCTTGATCCACGCACCAATCAATTGAACCCGAAGTTCATGAAAATAAGTGACTTGCAATATTCAGCAAGTAATCTGCCAAATTAATGAAGGTGTGACAAAATCACGTATATTTGTGATAAATGAACTATAAGAGTTCAAATACCAAAGAGATCAACTCAAATGTTGATTCTAATATACGCCTGAAGCGTAGTAGATCGATCTTAAGATATAAAATAAATCCGCGGAAAAACAAAGAAATATAGTCACCCTTAAAATCTCCTGAAGAGATTTAGATGGAAATCCCATTGAAAAAGTATGTGCACATGATAAGAAAATCGTGGGATTGCGGAACAACCAAATTAAATATTTTGGGAAATGATGAAAGATTTGGTTGATAGAATGAATTGTCATCAACATGGAAAAAGTCGTCAACGACATATTTGCCTCAAGAGTTGCTCTAGAAAATTTGGATCCAAAACTTAAATCAATAATAGTGTGCCGGCAGCACTCAAAGAAATAGAAATGAGAAATTGAGGCTGAGCATGACTCGCTAATTAAAAGAGATATTTTGACTCTACAGTACACACCTCAAAATATTATCCCAGAAGGATATATGTGGGTGTTTCGTACGAAAAACGAAAAATGATGTGGTGAGATATAAAAGCGAGATTAGTTGCTCAAGAGTTTTTCGCAGAAACTCGATATATTTAAGGATGATGACATTAAGTTCCGCTACTTTATACTTCTGGCAGCAGCAACGATAAATATAGATATGCACAAATGTATGATTTGACTATGTAGAAATTATTAGAAAGATACATACATGAAAATCCTGGATGGATTTTAAAATTCCTGATATGAAAGGAAATGAATATCAGAACATGTATAGTATCATATTACATATATCATTATGGAGAAAAATGATATTGAATATAAGGTCCCGAAGACCAGTGATTGGTCCAAGACCAGTGATTGCACTCTTTTTCCCTCTACTAAGTTTTTCCCACGGGGTTTTCTTAGTTAAAGGTTTTTAACGAGACAATCACCACAATATAAATGTGAATGTCATGTACTCTTTTCCTCGAGTATTTTTTCCTACAGGGTTTTATAACGAGGTTTTTAACGAGGCATGTGCATCACTCAACTCGATAATAATGAGAACATCATAATGTTCCATATTAGTTTATTTTCGAGATAAAGTGAGATATTGAACCTGAAGTTCAAATGATTGTGAATTGAAGTTCACATTATTGTTCATTTGTCAAGAAATGTATATTGAACACTAGACGCATCTAAAATACTCCTGAAGAGTTACCGGCCGGTTATAGCAATTGCGAATGCTCTAGTCAATAGATGTCTGGTAAAGGCATGTCCCAGAAGGACGAAAAATATACAATGGTACAAATGAATGTGAAACTCGACAATTCGAAGGTTGTGTCCTGAAGACAAAAATGTATATTTGAATAACTAAGTTTTTCCTATATGGTTTTATTAGTTACAGGTTTTAATGAGACTGATTGATCACAAAGTCAAAGATCTTCGGTGATTACAATCAGGGGGAGCAGGCTGTACTCTTTTTCCTTCGCTCAGGTTTTGTCCCACTGGGTTTTCCTGACAAGGTTTTAACGAGGCAGCAATTCTGTACATAGTCATTCAAGGGGGAGTGTTATGAATATTATTATATTATAATGAATGACTTGTTGGCTAAGTCAGAAACCCTAGATTGTATCCTATATAAAGGGGTCTCCCCATATGAATGAATACAACAATTCACAAGAATTCTATTCTTCGTTATGTTCTCTCATATTGTCTCTCTTTCGTATCTATTATTCTCTCTCAATAATCTTTGAGTTTATAACATATGTCTCCCTTATAAATTATACTTTAATTTTTCACCCTATTACAAATATGTGAAAAAGTACTTTTGAAAATCACAAGTAGGTCTTGGATATTTTGAAAATTACAAATAGGTATTTATGATAAGAGTTTTTTGGAAAAAAAAAGTGAATTTTAGTTTATTAAATTATAACGAACACTCCATGATTTACGGTTTTTAATTAAGTGTAATAATCTTAACTGTTTTACATTATTTAGGGTAATTATATATTAATAATTATATATTAGACAATAATTTGAAATTTTAAATGTCTTATATACCCTTTATTTAACCAATGATAAAAATTGTTTTTAAAACTATAAAGGGTAAGTGTGTCCGTTATTCCCTAACTTATAATTAAAAAAAACTATTTTATTTAATTATAAATAAACATTAATAATTTTCTTTAATAAAAATTCACCCTTTAATACAAATTCACCTTTATGATAATGACAAGAAACTGAAAAAAAAAAGCATGCAGCCGTTTGATATTATTATATATTAATAATTATATATTAGACAATCATTTGAAAATTTAAATGTCTTATATACCCTTTATTTAACCAATGATAAAAATTGTTTTTAAAACTATAAAGGGTAAGTGTGTCCGTTATTTCCTAACTTATAATTAAGAAAAACTATTTTATTTAATTATAAATAAACATTAATAATTTTCTTTAATAAAAATTCACATAATGACAAGAAACTGAAAAAAAAAATAAACATGCAACCGTTTGAAAGGATCGGATACGTTTTTTTCTAAAAATTATTTCAAATACGGTTTGAGAGGTAGTCGAAATATGTGACGTACCTTGTCGAACCTTTAAGAATAAAGTGATACAGACGATTGATTTATGAAATGCTTGGTTTGTCGCATTAGCGATAAGCATTTCTTTGAGGATATCCATGGAAAAGAAAAGGAAAGAGGTAAAATATGGTAGGGATAAACGACGGATTATGTGCATTTTTTTTTGTGTGTTGTAAATGTTTTATCCAAAATTTTAAATAAGAAAAAGATAATAATGCATCATAATTTGTTTAATATCTTTATTATTGTGGTTTTTTTTTTTAAAGGAGAAATAAGATAAAATAAAAACGAGTACCAAAAGTACTCAACAGAATAAAAGTTCACCTAAGTCATACACAATCTAAGATAATAATGCATCATAATTTTATTGTGGCTTGTTTCTTTATTATCTTTATTACGAATCTTCTATATAATTATATAAAAGTAAATCATATGTGGAGCACAATAATAATAATGTGGCGGAGCCAAGAATACTAGTGAGGGTGGGTCAAATTTAAAATAAATTATATGTGGAGCACAATAATAAATATGTGGCGGAGTCAATACTAGTGAGGGTGAGTCAAATTTACAAGCTACTATTTTCGTTTTAAAATATATATAATGTATATATAATAAATTAGAAAATATTACTTTTATTTTATAATGTAATTTTAAGTTAAAAATTAATATAAATTTAAAAATACACTTACATCATTATGATCATAATTTTTGTATATTATTTATCATATAAATATCAATAAAAACAAATATCAATATATTATACTAATAAAATAATTTTAGTTACAAATGTATATTAAAATCATATAATATTTAAAAAAAAATACATTGTTTTTTTTAAATATATTATACTAATAAAAATAATTTTAGCTACAAATTGTATATTAAAATCATATAATATTTAGAAAAAAATACATTGTTTATTAGTCAAATAAATAAATAAATATACTTGCAAAAAAATATACAAATACATAATAACATAAAACAACAATTTTATAATATTAAAAGTTACTTTAATTAATTATTAATTGTAATTTATAATTATAATAATAATACGTATAGTGTCAATTTTTTATAAATATAAAATTATAAATTGTTATTAAAATGTACTTACAAAATAACATTGTATAAAAAAATTATAATTAAATTTGTTAATTAACTAAATATTCTTGTTATTTTCATAATTTTTAAATATATTTTAATTGGAGTAAAATTATTTATGATTTTTTTCACTGAAATTTATTCTGAATTAGTCTCTAAAACTAATTAATAAAAAAAATCTTGAAAGGTTAATTCAAAAAAATTAAATATTATTGTATTAAAAAATCACACACAATTCACCACTACACACCACACACCACACACCATACCATTACTAAGTAAATACAAGCGGTTAATTACTAAGTAAGTATATATATAGTAAAAGTTTTTTTTAAGTGTGGGCCAAGGCCCACCCTTGTCCTCAGCTAACTCCGCTACTGAGCACAATAATAAATATGTGCTATCAAATATAATTGTAAACATAATTTATTATCCTAAAAAATCATTCATAAGTAATAAATATTTTTGAAGATATAAAAATTCAATAATAATTATGATTTATGATTAATATATTATTATATTAAATAAATTATAAATGTTATTTAATCTATACATATATAATTTCAGGATCCACTAATAATGTCAAGTGGATTAATAAGAAAACAATAATAATGGTGTGTTCACACTATAAATTATAAATAAAAAAATATAAATTCTAAATAATAACATTATTAAGCATATTTAAATTATTATATATAAATTTTAAATATTAATTTGAAATTTATATATTTTTGGTAATAATAATAAATCATCATCTTAAATATATATATTTTTATTTATTTTCTCAAAATTCCTTTTTATTCCATTAATATTAATTTAATTCCAATTAATCGTATCTTATAAAAATCGACCTCCTATTCCTAATTCATTTGAGTTAAAAAAATTGATTAAACTTTTTAGATATATTATTTTTTATTGCTATAATTTGGCTTAGTATGTCTTTTTTATTTTTCTAATATTGAATCGATTTACATATATAGGTTCTTCTATTCATTCATTTTTTTTTCCTCGATTGTTTTAATTTTATTTATTATTTATGATTTTTTCGAGATTCTAGAATCAAATTGTGAGTTATTAATTATGTTCGACTATATTTTTTTTTAATTTTTAGTTTATTCCTAATTTAATTATGTTAAATTTGTTTTGTAGGTTAACAGACATTATATTAATATAGATTGCATTTCTGTAATCTCATCTCCTTCATGTTCACCAAGTAAATTCAATTTTTTATATTTATATTTATTTTTCAGCTTTATAATTTTTATTTTCCATTTATTTTGATTTTTCCCAGTGGTTTTAGGTATTTGTTGGATGCGTTTGACACTAGAGAAATGCAGAGACGAGAAACTTCTCTTCCACCAGATCAAAGGCTTCTCGATTGGGTAGGATTTGTCCGAGTAGCAGACACATGTGGGAGAGAGCCAATAAGTCTCATCCAATGACTAAATTCATAATATTTAAAATTTGTCATATCCGAGATTCGAATTTCGGAGAATTACACCAAAATCACCACAGACTTTACCAATCGGCTATGCCACAAGAAGCTTACATACTATAAATTAAATCAAAGACTTAATCTTTGAAAATAATAAAATTTTCATAATCAAGATAACAGTTAATAATGAGATTAATACGAATTCACAAATTTAAGTGAGAGTTCGATTATTAAATAAAATAATTTATTAGTCCATTAATAAATTTTCAGCCGAAATACGTTGGAGATTAAATGAAATTTTAGATTAACTCTTATGGATTCAAGCCGGAGTTTTTCCAATTCTATGGATAAAGAATTCCGCTAGACAAAGAATAAGTCTATGGACAAAGAATTCCGCTACTTTTTAACCTCATAGTTGCTCTCAATTTTTTTTAACACCCGCTCTAGCTCGATTCAAGCTTTCCTGGAGTTTTTCCAATTCATTTTTCCTTTCAGCCGATATTTTCATCCTAACCACTTTGGTTCTATACTCTTCAAAGTCGTTTGTCATGATGATTGTTGGAGGACAATAATTAATGTGTGGAGCATAAAAATAATAATTACGTGTTGAGAATAAATTGATAATAAAATATAATTTTATTAATTTTATACTTAAAATGATTAAGAATGATGATTAAAATAACACTAATCATTTTAAATATTTATATTTAAAAATCATATTCATAGAGTTATGAGTACTAAATAATTAAATATGTGTAAAGCACAAAAATAATGATTACGTGTATATCAAGAATTAACATAAATTAATTATTCACAGTCTAGTATTTCTCTAGTCACACCTTTAAATTAAAATTAAAATTTTAAAAGAAAATAATAATATTATTATTATTATTTTAAAAAAATTAATTGATTTGAACTAAATAAATGATTTTGAATTAAATTGAACATAAATTAAAACTTGAAAAAATGATTATTCATTTATTTCTAAAAAAATCATACTTAACGCATAAGTAGGGTCGCATGAGATGGGAGTAGAAAAATCTGGTCTTATCCCAATAATTTATTTTTTGGACATACTTACATTTAAAAAGTTCATTCGCATGTCCATTGGTTTCGGATGGGGAGAGACATTAATAAAATTAAATATTATCGAGTTATAAAACAATCAAAATTCAATTAAAATATTTTTTAAATTTAATGAGATATATATATATATATATTTGATTTGATTTAAAATTTTAATTTTAAATTTATTAAATAAATTAAAGTATTCAACTTAAAAGATTTTTTTTACAATTTTCAAAATAAATATGTGTTTATAAGTATTTTTAAGATAAATTATATAAAAAAATTAAATTATTATGAAAAATTATGAGATTATGAAAATATATTAATTAAATAATAAATTTAATTGAATGTATAATTAATATTTTAATATTTTTTATTAGTTTATGTAAAAAACTAAAAAGTATATGTATATTAATAAATTTGCGGGAAGAGACTGGATTTTCATTTTCAAAATTGATTTCGTCTTATCTCGTTAACTTTCGAGAAGCGATCGGGACGAGATCGAGATTCCGAAATAAAGTGCACACCCTATAAATAATAGTCACTTATTATAATTGTTAATTGTAGGTTTTTTATATACTAGTATGTTTCAATTAATTTGACCAAAGTTTTGGTCACAAACTAAAACTTCCCATCAGTTATTTTTATTTAATTAGTAAACAATTTCCTCACAACCTTAGGTTATCTACTATTATTATTGGGTCGGTTGGCCTGAATGAATGTGTATTGGACTTGGATCTTGTTCGAACCCTTTTTCTCTAACTTATATTATTATTGGAACGAGAGTATATAAAGAAAAGCACCAACAAAATATTTATTTGATTGAACAAGTTATAGATCGAAGTTTGTATGTTCTCGAAAATCTGGAAAATGGGATAAATATCATAGTGTAAAGTATTTGAAAAATAAAAGAGGTGAAGGCATTTCCTCCTCTCTCTCTTCTCTCTTTTATACTATTATTTGCATGAACATGCAAGCTCTCCTAATGCCACATATTAACCATCTAATACATTTTTATTGGGCTGAAAGAAGACTTTAAGCGTTACATTAAAAACCCACTAATCTTGTCTTCCCACTTGTTGCATGTCACTAGAGGTGCACCGCCTCTTGCCTGAAGCTTTAGCTGACTGATCCCTCAATCTGGCACGGGGCTGTCTGCCCGGAGCTACAGTTGAGCTTGTCTGGTACCTTCTTCATACTTGGCTTCAAATTCGACTTTTGTTCACCGTTTGACCACCTCATTGATGACGTGGCTTCGATCGTCTGAACACGTGTCAGTGTCGGATTTTTATGGTGTAACAGATCTCATTGTTAGGTTCCTAAACTAAATAATTTAAAAATCCATCGTCCAAAAAAAAAAGAAAATTGTAACCCCCAACAAAAAGGAAAACTATTGAAGAACCTCAAAATCCTAAGACATGTTTTAAGTCCTTACTAGATCAATCAACAAATAGATGCATCGATCTTGCGAGTGTTGCATATTGCATTTTTATTTTATGCCTTAGTTGGGAGTCGTCTTGAATTTTCAAAATCGGACATTTCTAAAAGTCGATGTGAAGCATCTTTATTTTTTTCTAGAATTCGGATGCTAAAATAGCTTCAAATAATTACTCAAAGATCATGGAGTATCAACTAGATCGAGATGTGAGCATTGACATTTTATAAGTAGCTAGGGGGTTTATAATAAGCAAGTAGCTAGCTAGTTTAATTTCTTGAAATTGATTGTTTAATATAACACGTGTTTCATCCAACATAGATTACTTGCACATGATCAACAACTCGAATGTCAAACACTTGCACATTTTGTTTGAACACTTCATGGTCAAAGGGTGTACCTGTGTGGATGATTTGATTTCCACTAACCCAAAATTATTAATTATTTTAGTTAAAAAGATAAAAATAAAAAATAAAATAAAATTTTCAAAACATAATATTATAATAAAATTAATATTAAAATTATTAAATCTTTTTTCTAATTTTGGTCTCGATTAGTTCACAAGATTGAATGGTCAATTCTCCTTCGGACCCTCGATTGATTGTTTTCCAAAAATGTTGAGCCGGAATTGATTGTTTTCCAAAAATGTTGAGCCGAGTATGTAAGCCAGGTGTATGGGAGGAACTAAAAAAAATGACTTTCGGTTTTTCCACCCTCTTTTGGTCTTTCAACTATTTAAAAAAAAAAATCCGATTCGTGCGGATTCAAATTAATAAATTTTTATTTAGTAAAAAAATTATATTTGCATAACAATTATAAAATTAATTAAATTTATTTATTAAGTTATTTTAAAAAATATAACTATTTTTTTAATTATATGTTTTACTAGTTTAAAAATTGTAAGAATCAATTTAAATCGATAAAAAAAATATTAAAAAAATAATTTATAAAATAAAAATTTACATAAATCTATAAAAAAATTATCAGATTTTACGAAAATCTATATATAAAGTCAGTCAAACTCTGCATAGACTACGTGGATTTTCAAAAATCAATAAAACTCCATAAGCTTTTTAAAGTCCAAAAAAATCACATGAAATCTCAATTGAATACACCCTTCTAAATAAATATTTCTTTCGTTCTCACAAATATATTAATAAAAAATTGTACTCTTTCCTTGTCCCAATTATGTTTACACTTTATTTTAGTAAATTACAAAAACAAAATAAATTGAGTATAATTTTTAGGATATAATCCCTTTATTCGGTACTTATGATTACAATTTTTTTATAATTTATAAAAAAGATATGACCATAGATAAGAAATATGTGTAATAATATATACCAATATTTTTCATCAATCATGAAAAAGCAATATTTGATCTGTAGTCACTTTAAACACATCAATCAGTAAGGGTGGACACTTCGTCCCGGAATCTCGATCCCGTCCCGATCCCATCCCAAAAACTAACGGGTTGGATTTTAAAAATGACAATCCCGTCCAATTCCGTCCCGTTTCAAATTTTTTACAACGGGATTGGACAGGATCGGGACGATCCCGTTTAATCCCGTCCCGTTTCGATTATTTATTAATATCAATAATATTTTTATTTTTTCACACATATTAATAAAAATATCAAAATATTAATCATAGTTTCAATTAAATTTATTATATTTTTACAATATAACAACATTTCAAATTAATTTAATTTTCATTTATATATTTTTCTTGAAAAATATTAACTTTCTACTTTGAAAATTTTAAAAAATTATAATATTATTTAAAATTAAAATTTTAAATCAATTCAATATATATAGTATATTAAAAAAACTTGTCATTTTTATTTTATTTAAATTTTGATTAAAAAATTATAATATTATTTAAATTGAATAAAAATAAGTATTATTTAACTTATTCAATAATTTATTTTTAAAATTAAAATTTTAAATAAATTCAATATGTATATAGTATGTTAAAAAAATTTGTCATTTTTATTTTATTTAAATTTTGATTGTTTTATAAGTCGTTAATATTATTATTTTATCTCAACTTAAATTTTTCTTTTTATTTATTTAAAATTTTGGGACGTCCCGATCCCGTCTCGATCCCGACCCGAACTCAAACGGGATTGGAACGTGCAGGACGAAATTTTAAAATACGAATCCCGTTTCGTCCCTAAAATTTATTCTCGGGACGGGACGGGATTCGAATCCCGTTCCATCCCGTCTCACGCCTAGCCCTATCAATCAGCAAAAAATAAATATTTTATCTATAGTCACTTTAAACTATTTTTTAAATTTTTTTAACGGAAACTATAATAACAATTATTGTTATTATTATTATTAGTATGAGTTAAAATCGAAATTAACTGATTTGAATTGAATAAATGATTTTGAATTGAATGGCACCACAAATTAAGTTTTAAAAAAAATATTATTCATTTATTTCCATAAAAAAACATATTCAACGCATAAATAATAGTCACTCGTTATAATTGTTAATATAATTGTATGTTTTTAATATTAAGTTTCAATTAAATTTGACCAAAGATTTGGTCAAACTAAAACTTCCCATTAGTTATTTTTATTGGAGTAGTAGTAAACAATTTCCCCACAACCTTAGGTTATGTACTTATTTATTGTGTCGGTTGGGCTTGAATGGATGTGTACGTGTTGGAGTTGGATCTCATTTTTTGGTTCGTTATTGCAAATTAAATAATTTAAAAGCCCAACGTCCAAAAATAAAAAAGGAAAAAAAAGAAAAAAGTAACCAAAAATAAAAAGAAAAACAACTATTGAAAAACCTCAAAATCCTAAGACATGCTTTAAGTCCTTACTAGATCAATCAACAAATAGATGCATCGATATTGGAGTGTTGAATATTGCATTTTTATTTTTATGCCTTAGCCTGGAGTCGTCTCGAATTTTCAAAATCAAACATGTCTACAAGTCGATGTGAAGCATCTTTATTTTTTTCTAGAATTCAGATGCTAAAATAGCTTCAAATAATTACTTAGTCAACTTATATGAAATCAAAGATGATGGAGTATCAACTAGATCGAGATGTTACCATTGACATTTTATAAGTAGGGTTTATAAGCAAGTAGCTAGTTTCTTGAACTTGATTGTTTAATATAACACGTGTTTTATCCAACATAGATTACTTGCACATGATCAACAACTCGAATGTCAAACACCTATACTACACATTTTGTTTGAAAACTTCATGGTCAAAGAGTGTACCTATGTGGATGATTTAATTTCCACAAACCCAAAATGATTAATTACTTTAGTTAATTAAACTCACCACCACTTTTCTCTATATATAATCCAAATTAACCCCTTCTCATCTTCATCCTATACAATCATAATTAAACATGAAACCCTCAATGATCACTGCCACATTTTGTTTCATCTCAACCCTCTTGTTTTCGGCAGCATGGGCGAGCTCCGATTACTCGTCCCATCGAGCCTTCCTCCGTTGCCTCGAAACTCGTTCCGACCCCTCAAGCCCAATCTCCGCAGCTCTCTACACTCGAGCCAACTCCTCGTACTCGTCCGTCCTCCAAACCTACATCCGTAACCTCAGATTCAACGAGTCCACCACCCCCAAGCCGCTCCTCATAATCACCGCCCTCCACGTCACTCACGTCCAAGCCTCCATAACATGCGCGAACCTCCACGCCTTCCAAATGAAGATCCGAAGCGGGGGCCACGACTACGAGGGAATCTCCTACACGTCCCGAAACCCTAATTTCTTCGTCCTCGACATGTTCAACTTCCGCTCGGTCAAAGTCAACGTCGAGGACGAGTCGGCGTGGGTCGAAGCCGGAGCGACCCTCGGCGAAGTCTACTACGGGATCGCCGAGGGGAGCAACAAGCTCGCCTTTCCCGCCGGAGTGTGCCCGACGGTCGGAGTCGGCGGCCACGTCAGCGGGGGAGGGTACGGGAACATGATGAGGAAATACGGGCTGTCGGTCGATAAAGTGCTCGACGCGAAGATGGTTGACGTGGAGGGTCGGGTACTCGACAGGGAGTCGATGGGGGAGGATCTTTTTTGGGCCATCACGGGAGGAGGTGGGGCCAGCTTCGGGGTCGTGCTATCGTACAAGATTAAGCTCGTTCGTGTACCGGAGAACGTGACGGTTTTTAGGGTTCGGAGGAGTTACGTGGATGAGAATTTCACCGATCTCGTTTACCGGTACCAGATGGTGGCGTCCGAGGTGTTGCCGGAGGAGCTGTTTTTACGGATGGGTTTGGACGTGGTCAACGGGACGAACAGGGCCACGTTCACTGCTCTGTTTCTCGGGAGCTCAGGGGAGCTTTTGTCGGTCGTGAACAGGGAGTTTCCCGAGCTGGCATTAACGCAAACGGATTGCGTGCAGACGAGTTGGGTCGGGTCGGTTCTTTTCTGGACGAATTTTCCGGCGGGTACGCCGGCGAACGCGCTTCTGAGCAGGGTTCCCCAGGCTCTCAATCACCTGAAGCGGAAATCCGATTACTTGAAAAGGGCGATACCGAAACAGGGGCTGGAGCTCTTGTTCAAGAAAATGGCGGAATTGAGGGTTCCCAGCCTCGTGTTCAACCCGTACGGCGGGAGGATGGCCGAGATTCCGTCGGCGGCGAAACCCTTTCCGCACAGGGCCGGAAACTTCGCGAAGCTGCAGTACGCGATCAATTGGGACGAAGATGGGGCGGAAGCTGAGAAGCGATTCTTGGGGCTGATAACGGAGCTGTACGATTTCATGACGCCGTACGTTTCGATGGATCCGAGGGCAGCGTTTTTTAATTACAGGGATCTTGATATCGGAGTTAACGGTAACGGGAGGAACAGTTACTCGGAGGGGAGCGTTTACGGGGTGAAATATTTCAAGGATAATTTTGAGAGGCTGGTCAAAATAAAGACAAAGGTTGACCCCGGTAACTTCTTCAGAAACGAACAGAGTATACCGGTATTGCCCCGGAGGAAGTAAAATGGACTAGTAAATTATTATTCTTACAGCTTGCACTTATATAGTTATATGAAAATTTTAATTTTCCACTGTAACTTTTACTACAAATTCATGTAGTTTTATTTCATTTATAACAATAATAAAATTAACTATTATAGTGTATCTGAGTGCTTGTGTGGTGTGGTTTGTTTGATGTAATTCTTGAGTATCGTCACACGATCAAGGGTCGATCATTTAGTGAATCCAATTTGTTTAGTAACATCAAAATTCAATTTTGATGTTAGAGTGATATGATGCGTATTCTTATTTATATTATTATTAATAATAGTAGTATTATTAATAACAGTATTATGGATTTTAAGTATTGGAGTTTGGACTTTACTTTTTTATAAATAAGAGTTTAATCATTAAGTTAGGGTTATCTTTGAGATCAATTTGTTAGAGTTCAAAGGGATGAACAAATAAATAAATAAATATATATATTATTAAGAAGAAGAAAATAAAGAATTTACCGGAAGCACTTTTCCGTCCGTCCGAAGACTCCAAATTCCAATTGATCTCAAAGATAACCCTAACTTAATGATTAAACTCCTATTTATAAGAAGTAAAGTCAAAACCCTAATACTTAAAATCCATAATACTGCCGACTCCAAATTCCAATTGATCTCAAAGATAACCCTAACTTAATGATTAAACTCCTATTTATAAGAAGTAAAGTCAAAACCCTAATACTTAAAATCCATAATACTGCCGCTACTAATAATACTACTATTAATAATAATAATAATATAAATAAGAATACGCATCATATCATAGAGTTATTACAAATTGAATTTTTATGGAAAAAAAAACTCATTATATAAACCTAGATATCTACTTTTAGATAGAACCTTCATACGTGTAACGAGTCTTCCTGTCTCTAGACGTGAAATCGAACTCGATCACACATGACACACCTCCATTTTCAATATTATATCAGAGCTTTCACTCTTTTAATTTTTTATTCGGGAGATATATTGCTTGGAGCATGTTGGAATTTAAGGGTGTTGGCCCATTCCATTTAATAGGCAGCAGCCCAGCCCAGTAGAGTGCTAGGCCCAGTGTGGTTATTTATATCAGCCCAGTCCATGAGCCCACTTGTTTTGTTTCTGATATAAAACTGAGCCCACTTACCCGTTGACTCTTCTTGACCGTCGATCTCTAGGGTTAAGTGTGAGGCTGCATCTGGAACCTTGATAGCCCATGATATAATAAACCTCACCCCTCTCATTTACTCACTCAGCCTAATACTAAAACCCTAGTTCACTGTGTGCGATTCTCACCTACGAGTGTGTGCGATTCCTGTGTGTTCTCCGTTCACCGTCTCCGCCGCTTCCCCCTTCGTCTCCGGCGACCTCCTAGTGAGCTCGTGTGCTGGAGACGACCAGTGAAGCCTTGGACTCGGCTGATTGACCTCTTTGTGAGGCGGAGTGTTTGAGTGACCGGAGCTTCTGTGCTCCTGGGCTGAGGGAGGTAGCCTGACTAATCTGCCTGTTCACCACCGCCACCGGTCATAGCTACGATGATGGATCTACAGTCCTGAGCCGAGATCCATATCTATCTTTATCTCTATCTTTCAGATCTATATATATATACTTTGTTTATTTGCTGTTCTTGCTGCTCACTGTACCTTAGTCTCTATTCAAGCCCAGATCCTCTCACGGGCCGGATCTGTAAAGATCCGTTGACCGTTTGTGATCTGGGATCTTGCTCTGGCCTAAGGTGATTTACGGATCTAACTGTACTTGGTGTTTTCTGTTTGCAGGTGCCTCGAAGCATTAGTCGCCGGCGTTGAACCCTAACAGTGGTATCAGAGCGCATCCACGGCGGAGTTCGGCAACCGGATCTGTAGATCTGACCCCGTATGGCTCCAGATCTACAAATCAAGGAGGGTCGTTCGTTGCTCGGCACTGCTCGGTAGGAGGCCCAGGTAGCAGATCCGAATTAGGTACCCCCGGCCATTGTAAATTGGGATTTGATCACCCCCTTGGTTGTGTAAGGTTGGTACCCGGATCGCCTGTGAAACGCGAAACGTGAACTGCAAAAGGGGTCCCTTGCGAACACCCTGCAAAGTAAGTCTCTGATCTCTCTCTTTTCTGCTATGGTCGGCCCGCCTGGAGGCTTTTCTGTGATGGTCCGACCCGCCTGGTGGTCTAACGTGATGGTGTGGCCCGCCTGGTGGTCGTGTGTTTAAATGGTGTGTTGAAAATCTGTTTTTTTTTTCTAAAACCTTGTTCAAAGTTATTTTCTGGAAAAGTTGTTTTCTGAAATCTTGTGTTTTGAAAATTAAACTTGTGAAAATATGATGAACACTTTGTTTCTGTGACTTTTGTGTTACTGTGTTGTTGCCTAAACCTACTTGAATCCACTGCTGTCTGAACTGTGTGTGTTTAGATTTAGGGTTTCCTTTTGTGTGATACCTGAAACCTATAGTAACTTACCCTATCTGGAGTTAGTTGAGTGCCAGTGTAAGCTCCTGGTGGTGACCCCCGGTGGCTGACCCTTCCTGGCTGGAGACCCTTGAGGTATCCGGCACCTTGCAAGGGACTGGGGCTGCACACTTGTCTGGGTAGTTTACCTACTCAACATAGGCTCTGAGTTACTCAATAGGAAGTAGGGCGTTTAGGATCTTTTCTCTCACTTTGGTGAGAAGGTTAGAAGTGTGTGTGTGTGTTTACCTGCTGTGGTGCTCACTATCTTCTGTCAACTGCTCTGTGTGGTTCTCTGATATTGCTTAAACCTATTGCTTTCAAACTGTTTTTCCAAAAACTGAGTCATCAAAATCTGTTTTCAAAATGTCTGGCTTTAACTTGGCACCATTTGATGGAAAAGGGGATTTTTCTATTTGGAAACAAAAGATGAAAGGGATTTTGATCCAACAAAAGGTTTACAAAGCAATCAGTGGAGGTTATTCTCCTGATGACTCTGATGAAGTTAAATTTGAAACAAATGAACTTGCCCATTCTGCTATAATCCTGTGTCTGTCTGAATCTGTTTTGAGGAAAGTTGGTGAACTTGAATCTGCTAAAGAATTGTGGGAAAAATTGCATGAACTTTATACTGAAACCTCTCTAAATAGCAAACTGTTCTTACTTGAAAAATTTTTCAGATTCAAACTGGATATGAGTAAAGATATATCTGATAACATTGATGCTTTTACAAAACTTATTCAAGATATTAAATTGACTGGTGATAGACACATTGATGATTATACCCCTATTGTGTTATTGAATGCCATTCCTGATTCCTATTCTGATGTGAAGTCTGCTATTAAGTATGGTAGGGATTCTGTGACCTTAGAAACTGTGATTAATGGGCTTAAAAGTAAAGAGCTAGACTTAAGGTCTAATAGAGGTCATAGGATGTCTGAAGTTAATCAAATTAGAGGGAGGCCTAAGTCTAGGAATCATGGTAACCAGAACCAAAAAGGTAATGGTAATCAAAACAATGATAAGAAAAAGGGGAGGGGTAAGTCAAGGTCAAAGTCCAGACCTAAAGGAAAGAAGTGCTATAATTGTGGTGAGCTGGGACACTTCATAAAGGACTGTCCCAAGCCCAAAAAGGTCAATGGTGACCAGGCTAATGTTGCTGCTGAACATGATCATGCTGGTATGGTTTACATGCTTTCTGAAAATTCTGAGTTTCCTGATGTAAATGCTGCACATGCTTTATTTGATGAAAATAAATGGTTGATTGATTCTGGCTGCAAATATCATATGACTCCTCATCTGCATCTATTCACTTCATATAAAAAGATGCATAATACTTCTGTGTCTATGGCTAATGATAAGAGATGCATGGTAGAGGGAATTGGGGATATATGTGTTAAATTTGATACTAGGTACTTGCACACTCTTAGGAATGTTAGACATGTACCTGATTTATGCCAAAATCTGATTTCCTGTGCTGCATTAGAATCTGAGGGAATTTCTGGAAAGTGGGGTAATGGTTTCATGACTATTGTGAAGGGTTCAATCATTATGTGTAAAGCTGCTAAATGCCATAATCTGTACATCTGCAATGCATATCCTTATTTGAAAGAATCTGCTCATGTTGTGCATGATAGTACCTCTGAGCTTTGGCATAAGAGGTTAGGGCATATAAGTAGAAAAGGCATGGAGTTTCTGAAAGCTGATGGTTACTTTGGTAATGATAAAATGTCTTGCTTGCCATTCTGTGAAACATGTGTGTTAGGAAAGCAAACTAGAGTTAGTTTTCCTGTGAACCCTCCCCCAAATGTGCCCAAATCTTCTGATGTGCTTGAATACCTGCATGCTGACTGTTGGGGCCCTGCCCCTGAACCCACTCAAGGTGGTAATAAGTACTTTCTTTCTGTTATTGATGATTACTCCAGAAAAACTTGGGTGTTCTTGATGAAAAACAAGTCTGATGTGTTTGCTAAATTCTGTGATTTTAAAACTTTGGTTGAAAATCAAACTGGTAATAAGATTAAAACTCTTAGGACAGATAATGGACTTGAATTTTGCAATGCTGAAATGAACAACTTGTGTGCCCAATTTGGTATTAGGAGACATAGGACTGTGCCCTACACCCCCCAGCAAAATGGAGTTGCTGAGAGGATGAATAGAACCCTACTTGATAAGGTTAGGTGTTTGTTGACATCCTCAGGCCTCAGCAAGAGGTTCTGGGGTGAAGCTGTTTTGACTGTTGCTTACTTGATCAATAGGTCACCTAGTGTGCCCTTAAAAGGGAAGTGTCCTGAGTCTGTTTTCTGTGGTAAGAATGTGAGTTTGGATAATTTGAAAGTGTTTGGCTGTGCTGCCTATGTGCATCAATCTGTTGATAAACTTGAACCTAGGTCTAGGAAAGGTGTTTTCCTTGGATATCCTGAGGGCACTAAAGGCTACAGGATGTGGCTCAGAAGTGAACCTGGTTTTAGGACTATTGTTAGTAGAGATGTGGTGTTTAATGAGAATGAAATGCCTTGCTTGAATGTTAGTAACCCTAAGGTTGTTGGTACCTCTGGTGAGGTGGAGTCTACTCCCTCTGTAGGTCCCTTAGGTGTTGATTCTGCTGTTGATTCCTCTACTGAACATGTGCCTGAAAACTTGCCTGATGATTCTGCTAATCTGAATGATATGAATCTGCCTGCTGAACCTGTCTTGTCTGATAATCCAAACCCTAATAATCCAAATCCTGTGAATCCAAACTTGCCTGCAAATGATAATCCCCCCATGCATGCTCAATATGAACAAGATGAAACTATAGTTGATGTGAATCCAAATCTGACTAGTTATCAGTTAACTAGGGATAGAGCTAGGAGGAACCCTAGGCTGCCTGCTAGATTTAATGATTTCCAACTTGGTAGTTTTGTGTTCAATATGCATGATCTTGTTGCTAACTGTGAACCTAAAACTTTTGTTGATGCTATGAAATCTGATAAGTCCTCTATGTGGTTGTCTGCAATGCATGAAGAAATGAATTCTTTGATTAAGAATGACACTTGGTCACTTGTTGCTAAACCACCTAAATGTTCTTTAGTTGATTGTAAGTGGATTTACAAACTGAAAACTGAAGGTAATGAGGTCAGATATAAAGCTAGGCTGGTAGCAAAAGGTTTTTCACAAAAAGAAGGGGTTGATTATAATGAGATTTTTAGTCCTGTTGTTAAATTCACTACAGTTAGAATTATGTTGTCCTTATGTGCTCAATTTGACTGGGAATTAAAACAAATGGATGTAAAAACTGCTTTTTTGCATGGTGAACTTGATGAGAAAATTTACATGTCCCAACCTGAAGGTTTTGTTGATAAATCTAAAGCTGACTTTGTGTGCTTGCTGAAGAAATCTCTGTATGGTTTAAAACAGTCACCTATACAGTGGAATAGGAAGTTTGATGAATTCATGTTGTCCTTAAAATTCTGTAGAAGCTCCTATGATCCATGTCTGTACTATCTGTTTGATGCAAATGTGCCTGTGTTCCTTGTGCTGTATGTTGATGATATGCTCATTATGAGTCCTTGCTTGAAAGCTGTGAAATCTGTTCAAAAGAATTTGAGTTCTAAATTTGATATGAAAGATTTAGGAGATGCTAAAAGGATTCTAGGCATGAACATAGTTAGGAACAGGTCTGATAATTGCATTCACTTAAACCAATCTGACTATGTGTTGAAATTGTTAGAGAGATTTTCTATGGTTGGATGTAGAACTGCTGCTGTACCTTTAGCTGGACATTTTGTGTTGTCTAAGGACCAATGTCCAAAGACTGATTCTGAATATGCTTCTATGAGTTCTGTACCTTATGCTTGTGCTGTTGGTTCTGTGATGTATCTTATGGTTTCCACTAGGCCTGATATTGCATATGCTGTTAGTTGCCTGAGTAGATACATGTCTAATCCTGGTAGACCTCATTGGGAAGCTATGAAATGGTTGCTTAGGTACTTAGCAGGTTCTAAAACATTGGAGTTGAAATTTTGTAAGTCAAAAGCTGATGTGTCCTTGTGTGGATTTGTTGATGCTAATTATGCCAATGATAGAGATACTAGGAAGTCATCTACATCTTATGTGTTTACTGTGTGTAATGGATGTGTTAGCTGGAAATCTCAATTACAACATGTTGTTGCTTTATCTACCACTGAATCTGAATACATTGCTATTACTGATGCTTTTAAAGAAGCTGTGTGGTTGAAGGGATTGCTAACTGAGATTAAGATGTTAAATGCTTCTGTGATTGTATTTTCTGATAGTCAATATGGTATACAACTCTGCAAAAATCCTGTGTTCCATGATAGAACTAAACATATTGATGTTAGGTTCCATTTCATTCGAGAACTTGTTGAAAATGGTGATGTTTTGCTTGAGAAGGTATCCACACATGACAATCCTGCTGATATGGGGACTAAGCCCCTGCCCCTTGAAAAATTCAAGCACTGCTTGCAGCTGCTGAATTTTGTCACTCTGGACTGATGCTGTGCCAGTGGGACCCCCTGGGTGCTGCTGTTGTGTGGCCAGTCCAGGTGGAGGTGTTTTACTTGTTGCTTTGGGTGCAACAGGTGTTTCTACATAAAGAAACAGCCTTAAAGCCCACGCTTTTGCCACTCCCCCTGAGTCAGTGGTGTTTCAGAAGAAACTTGTTTTGGCTCTCACCCTTTGGGGTGTTAGCTGTCACCGTAGTGTGACGGTTGCTCAGGGCAACCACCCTGACTGTTTAGGCAGCAGGGAAAGTCCCCGTTGCTCCGGCAGCGGGGCTCGGCAATGATGAGACTGTACTTGTATTCGACACTTGTGTTTTGATTGTGTTCCTAGTAGCAGGTAAATGACTGTGTGGTGGTGGCCCAACAAGGTGGAGAATGTTGGAATTTAAGGGTGTTGGCCCATTCCATTTAATAGGCAGCAGCCCAGCCCAGTAGAGTGCTAGGCCCAGTGTGGTTATTTATATCAGCCCAGTCCATGAGCCCACTTGTTTTGTTTCTGATATAAAACTGAGCCCACTTACCCGTTGACTCTTCTTGAACGTCGATCTCTAGGGTTAAGTGTGAGGCTGCATCTGGACCCTTGATAGCCCATGATATAATAAACCTCACCCCTCTCATTTACTCACTCAGCCTAATACTAAAACCCTAGTTCACTGTGTGCGATTCTCACCTACGAGTGTGTGCGATTCCTGTGTGTTCTCCGTTCACCGTCTCCGCCGCTTCCCCCTTCGTCTCCGGCGACCTCCTAGTGAGCTCGTGTGCTGGAGACGACCAGTGAAGCCTTGGACTCGGCTGATTGACCTCTTTGTGAGGCGGAGTGTTTGAGTGACCGGAGCTTCTGTGCTCCTGGGCTGAGGGAGGTAGCCTGACTAATCTGCCTGTTCACCACCGCCACCGGTCATAGCTACGATGATGGATCTACAGTCCTGAGCCGAGATCCATATCTATCTTTATCTCTATCTTTCAGATCTATATATATATACTTTGTTTATTTGCTGTTCTTGCTGCTCACTGTACCTTAGTCTCTATTCAAGCCCAGATCCTCTCACGGGCCGGATCTGTAAAGATCCGTTGACCGTTTGTGATCTGGGATCTTGCTCTGGCCTAAGGTGATTTACGGATCTAACTGTACTTGGTGTTTTCTGTTTGCAGGTGCCTCGAAGCATTAGTCGCCGGCGTTGAACCCTAACAGAGCAAGATTATATGGCACTTCAAGTAAAAAACAAGGTCGAGCTAGAGGACGAGTGGGACAATATACCACTGGCCTTCATGCGAAATAGATCCAACCCTTCATTGATTTGGCACCGCATAAATAATCTCGTATATATTGACATGAATTTTACACGGCGTGGACTCGGATATCTGTCAAGGCCTCTTATATATATTTCACCAATGCTTAAAAGGTTTGTGACGAATTGAAGGTTCCATATGCTAACGGTTCTAGAGTCTTTCACCTTGAGAAATATTCCCTCGTTTTATAGTAACTGTAAGGTCACTTAGGATGCATGTACTCATGAGTCATGAGCTATATAAGCAAATTCTGTCATATGTACTTGTGGGATTATGCTTTCTTGTGTACTTGTGAATTTTGTAAGCTAATTATTGACGGGTGATTCTTAGCTAACTCATGGGTAGTGCCCACTCCCATGAAGATTGAGACATGTGTACATTTCATTAAAAATGAAATAAAAAAGTGTAAATAAAAAAATAATGAGATGTACACATGTCTCAATCCCCATGGGAGTGGGCACTACCCATGGGGTAGCTAAGAATCAACTATTATTGACACCCAGAACAATGATTGCACAATGTAATGATTCATACTCTAATCATATTGAATAAGTACTCTCTACGTTTTGAAAAAATAAAAACATTTTTTGTAAAATACAAATGAGATGTTATTATTTTGTTGGCTCATAATTTTTTTATTCACTCAATAATCTTTCTTTAGACAAAAACAGTAATGAATTAAAATAAAAAATTGATCTTACACATTCTGAATAGAAAGACGTTCAAAATAGAAAGTATTTTTAAACATGTCACGAGTGAACGGAGTATTTAGACTTTTTCGTATATTGAAATGTGACATTTTATTATTATCCACTCTATAGATTGCCACGTTGCTTGAGTATAACTATTTTTTGCGGATAATATAAAGTTAATTAAGATATCATCCAATGGATCGGCAGAATCGTCGGACCAAGCAACAAACCAACGTGCTGATTACTTTGACTTGTTCAATGGTCGTTACGTGTAATGTAATGCGCCATTTATATAGTGTTTACTATATGTAATTCGTCAAATGTCAATAGATAGAAAGCGTGTGTTACTTGGTGCCTACAATCATGTACTAGTAGAAATTTGACTTTACTCCCACTAATGATTGATCAAGTACGGAATTACTTAATTTGGTGCGAATACATCTACAATATACTAAAAACATACTGTACATTACTTAAATATTTCAAACTTGCATTACTATATTACACCAGAAATGTATCTGCCCACTTTAAATTTTTGTAAGGACAAAAATTGGAAAAACTACAATAGATCATAAAAACAAAAACTACCATATTTAATAATTTAAAATTATACTTTATTTATTAATAAACTCAAATTTAAAACTTGAATAAGTCCAAGGGCCGCGACAATTCCAAATCTGAAGGGACATTGTGATTTAAGGTTTTTACATTAGAGACTTTACAAATGTTGAATTTAAAACTGGAGCAATACATCATCCTTGTATTCTTGTCATATCAACGAGTAGGTGGCGGGCTACTTGATCGATCAGTCGAACGAACAACGATCCAACAGATCAAACCAACCAACCAGTGTAGCATCAAACTATTAGTACTGCACATTCATTCGATTGATTTTTCAGATCATATATGTTACTTTCCAATGAAGAAAATGTAGTGCACAAGTATCTCTTTCAACATTGACCTCGACGCGCATCGAAAATGTGTGGGCCAAACCAGCGCATTGTTTAGAAATTTCCTCCGCATCATTCACATTATAAATATCTTCTTCATCAACTTGTCCTCTATATATATTCAAATACTCATTTCACAAATCAAATTACTATAATTAATAAAATGAAGTTACTCTATCTTTCTCTCTACTTCCTCTCTCTATCCGTTTTCGCCTCCGCCGCGAAGAAAAATACCCTTGGCCGCTGCTTGTCGGCTGATTTCGGACTGTCGGATTCCGAAATCTCCCGAATCGTTTACACCCCAACCAACCCTTCATTCCCAACCGTCCTCCAATCCTACATCCGCAACCGCCGCTTCAACCTCTCCACCACCCGAAAGCCCACCCAAATCATCACCCCCACCACCGACTCCCACGTCAGCGCCGCCGTCATCTGCGCCAAAAAATCCAAAACCCACCTCAAAATCCGCAGCGGCGGCCACGACTACGAGGGCACCTCCTACGTCTCCGCCTCCGACTTCGCCATCCTCGACATGTTCAACTTCCGCTCCATATCCGTCGACCCGGAAACCCGGACCGCCTGGGTTGGGTCCGGGGCCCTCCTCGGCGAGCTCTACTACCGCATCTGGGAGAAGAGCGCGACCCTCGGCTTCCCGGCCGGCGTCTGCCCCACCGTCGGCGTCGGCGGCCACATCAGCGGCGGCGGCTACGGCACCATGCTCCGGAAGTACGGCCTCACCGTCGACCACGTCGTCGACGCCCGGATCGTCACCGCCGACGGCGCCGTCCTCGACCGGTCGGCGATGGGGGAGGACCTCTTCTGGGCGATCCGCGGCGGCGGCGCCGCCAGCTTCGGCGTCGTGCTGTCGTACAAGGTCAACCTCGTCCCTGTTCCGAAAACCGTCACGGTTTTCCGGGTCGAGAGATTCGCGGCCGAGAACGCGTCGGAGATCCTCCACCAGTACCAGGAGATTATTCCGGTGATGGATGACGATCTTTTCATCCGGGTCCTGCTGCAGCCGGTTACCCGGAACCGGCAGAGGACCCTCCGGACGACTTTCATCGGAATGTTTTTAGGGGACGCGGACCGGCTCGTTTCGCACACCGGTTCGGTTTTCCCGAGTCTGGGCTTGAAAAAACCGGACTGCCGGGAAATGAGCTGGATAGATTCGGTTCTTTACTGGGCGAATTTCGACAACACGACTCGGCCGGAGGCGCTGCTGAGCCGGACGCCGGACTCGGTCAGCTTTTTGAAACGGAAATCGGACTACGTGAAGAGCCCGATCTCGGTTTCCGGGCTGGAAGCGATATTTGATAAGATGGTCCAAGTGGGGAGAGTTGGGCTGGTTTTTAATTCCTACGGCGGAAGAATGAGCGAGATCTCGGAATCGGAAACGCCGGTCCCGCATCGGGCGGGGAATCTTTTCAAGATTCAGTATTCGATCAACTGGAGCGATGAAGGTGAGGAAGTGGACAAGGATAACATAAGTCAGATCAGGGAGCTATACAGTTTTATGAAGCCTTACGTGTCGGATAAACCGAGAGAAGCGTATTTTAATTACCGGGATTTGGACATTGGAGTGACCGACAACGGTAAAAACAGTTACAAGCAAGGAAAGGTTTATGGGGTGAAATATTTCAAGGGTAACTTCGAGAGGCTGGTGAGGATTAAGACGAAGGTGGATCCGGATAACTTTTTCAGAAACGAGCAGAGCATTCCGACCTCGGTGTTTCGGACAAGAAAAGCCGGAAAATAGATCCGTCAATGCATTTGCTTGGCTAGATTTTTCATTATCTTGATATTTTTTTACAATGATGATTGATTTTAATGCTACGTTTGACCTTTGATTTTATTACAAAGTGTTTTATGTTTGTTAATAATTGTGGATCGATGTTGTCCACGTCTTAAATTTGTTTCCGATTTCCAAATAATTGATGTACACGTGAAAGTAAGTTTGAACTTTGAATAGGTCAACCTACTCTGGACCAATAAATTATAGAATATGTATATTTTTTATATTTCAACTAGTTCTGCAATACTTTAAAAAAAAAAAGTAATATTATGATTTGTTATGGTTTCCTTGCACTAAAAAAAACTAGTACCACTTCCCGTGCGATCCACGTGATTTATTTGTTTAAAATAATCTAAAATTTTATTTAATCTCCAACTATTTCGGCAAAAAAAATTATTAATGGACTAACAAATTGTTTTATTTGATAATCGAACTCTTACTTAAATTTGTAAATTCGTACTAATCTCATTATTAACCGTTATTTCAATTATGAAAATTTTATTATTTTCAAAGACTACGCATGTTTGATATAATTTATAGTATGTAAGCTTCTTGGGGAATAGCCGAGTGGTAAGGTCTGTGGTGATGTTGGTGTAATTCCCCGACACAGAGTTCGAATCTCGGCTATGACAAATTTTCATTTAAATATTATGAAGTTAGTCCTTGAATGAGACCTATTGGCTATGACTAATTTTCATTGAAATATTATGAATTTAGTCCTTGGATGAGACCTATTGGCTCTCTCCCACATGTGTCTGCTACTCGAGCGCATCCCTCGATTTACATCTTACCCGATTGAGGAGTCTCTGATCTGGTGGAAGAGGAGTTTCTCGTCTCATCCTACCCGATCAAGAAGCCTCTGATCTGGTGGAAAAGGAGTTTCTCTTCTCTGCATTGATCTTACATCCTACCCGATCGAGGAGCCTCTGATGGGGAGGAAGAGGAGTTTCTCGTTTCATCCTACCCGATCGAGAAGCCTCTGATATGGTGGAAGAGGAGTTTCGCTTCTCTGCATTGATCTGGTGGAAGAGAAGTTTATCTTCTCTGTTTCTCGAGTGTCAAACTCATCTAACAAATACCTAAAACCGCTGGAGAAATCCAAATAAATGAAAAATAAAAATTATAATGCTGGAAAATAAATAGAAATATAAAAAAAATTGAATTTACTTGGTGAAGGAGATGAGATGACAGAAATGCAATTATATTAATATATCGTATGTGAAAACAAATTTAACATAACTGAATTAGGGATAAACTAAAAATTAAAAAAAAATATAGTCGAACATAATTAATAACTCGATTCAATGTTAAAAAAATAAAAAAGTACATACGAAGACAGATTATATCAAGAGAAAAATAATATACTTAAAAAGTTTGATTAATTTTTATGGATTAAAGAATAGAAAAAGATTGATTTTTATGAGATACTATTAATTAAAATTAAATTAATATTAATAATATAAAAAAGAATTTTGAGAAAAGAAATAAAAATATATATTTAAGATAATAATTAATTATTATTACCAAAAATATATAATTTCAAATTAATATTTAAAATTTATATATAATAATTTAAATATGCTTAATAATATTACTAATTATAATTTATAATTTTTTTATTTATAATTTATAGTGTGAACACAACATTATTATTGTTTTTCTATTGGTCCACGTGGCATTAGTGGATCCAGAAATTATATATGTATAGATACTTCCTCCATCCCTTAAAATAGTGCACAACTCCGAACTATGCACTGTTTTAAAGGATAGAGAGAGTATACTACATCTTCACAAATAACAAAAGAAGTCTGAACGAAAAATAACTACTTGAACATTAAAATGATGCATTTCCACCTCAAAGAGTGTAAACATCTTATTAGCTCATTATTTTATCGAGTAAAAAATACTATAAATATTTTCCAGAAAATATGTGACACTTCATTTATCTTAAAAAACATGGTTCAAGAGAGGATCACCCACTGTAGTCAAGTCTTTTTTTGTTAATTTGCCTGGTAGCCTGAGTGACAGAGCCGTAGAGGTACACATTGGACATAACTAGGGTTGGAAATGAATCAAGCAGCTCGCCAGGTGCTCAAGTCAATCTCGCCGAGCATTATTCTATTCGAGTTGAGCTCGAGCTATAATATTGAAGAATCGCGTATATATAAAATTTTAATTAAATATTATTAATATGAGTATATATATCGAGTTGAGTCGATCTTTTCGAGTAGTTCGAGTCGAGTTGAACTCGAGCAATACAAAAAGAGTCACTCGAACAAGATGTTGTTGAACTAATCGAGCGAGTAAAAGTCGAACGGCTCGAACATGAAAAAAAATCCGCGAGCCGAGCTCGAGCTCAAGCCTGCTAATTTTATTTCTGAACCGGCTCGATAAGCTTCAAGTTCAACTCGGCTCGGCTCGACTCGTTTCCAGCCCTAGTCACGACTCATGAGTGCGAGTTTGGCCCGGTCCTCTCGCCTCTCGGGCTCAAATTAACACAGCCTGTTAAACCTGAGACCCGGCCCGCGATGGCCAGGTATGTTTACGGGCCGGGTTTGAATTCATTTTCTCTTGACCCGCAGTCCAACCCAGCCCAAACCCTGCAACCCGCAGGCCCAGCAAACACCCAGCCCAAAACTTAATTCTAGCAGGGGTACGGATATTTACACCTCCAACATGGATTTACACACCCCTCTTTAAATTTTGTATTTTTTTATAATTGTGAAATATCAATATTGTCCTTCTTTGAAATTATTTTTAGTACTTACACCCTCCCTTATATATTAACCCTAATATTATTATATTTAACTATTTTTAACCTAAATAATATTTATTCCATCCCCATTTACTTACATAGTCGTATATACAGAAAAACAATCAATGAAAGAAATATTTTCTTTGTATGAAATTCAAAGATGAAGAACCGTGAATTTGTAAGTTTTTTTTAGCTAAATTTCATCAACCGCCGCCATCGTTTATATTTGCGTAGAAGTATATGCAAATGTTTAACTGGAGAAATGTCTTTTATGTTCGACAAAACAAGACCGAACATAGAACTTAGGTTTGATCATACGTGGTTGAACATTTACAGTTTGTTCAACCATTGGTGGTCGAACAAAAAGTCAATGTTCTACTGTACATTTCTGAACATCAAAATTTTGTATTCAAAAGTGATTTTTTGTTTTTTCAGGATACAAGTAATGAGGAAAATCAATTACCTGAGAATATTATTGATAGTTTGGGCAGTTTTATACTTGGAAGCTAGGCCTAATTGTCTGTACAAATAAGCTAGTGTTGCTGCTCCCCACGAGTAATGATGGAAATCTCCCATATCCTCCAAGTACTCTAGCCATAAAGTAGACACTCGTGTGCCAGTCTTATCAGCGAACATCGAGCAACCAAAAGTGTACAAAGCATAGGCTCGAGCAGAGCATAACACTTCATTCGCATCATTAGAAGCACACATGTCCATGTATTTATTTCGTAACCACTCCAACTTAATAGATGACCCTCGTAACCCACTGATTGCCTCTTCTGCATGTTTTGAGTCTACGCCAAGAAGATTTTGAATGTCATCGGTGCCTTTGTGACGATCCAAACGACTAGATTGCACTGGTCGCCCTTCGACTGATAAACCGGTAATGCAAAAAACATCGTCAAGGGTAATTGTTATCTCTCCACACGGAAAGTGAAAAGAATTTGTCTCGGAATGCCAACGCTCAATGAAAGCTGATATCAAATTTTTGTTCACAGTCTTGTAAGAAAAATTTCGAATTTTCGACAACCCGGACTTTTTAAAGTAACTCTTCCATGATCGACGGCGTTCTATGTTTTCGTCCTCTGAAAATTCCCACGCAAAGAGTCTCCCAATGTGACTGTGACACTTTATCACACCCCGCTCGGTTCCCCTCCAAATGTAATTCGCCACGTGGCTTTGGAAGCTATCTAACAATGGCGGATTTGGCAATATGAAATCGGAATCAACATATTCTTCTTCTTCTACAACGTTTCTGTCTTCGTCGCCATCATTTTCTTCATCGATGTCATTCTCATTAACCGCAGCCATCAAAGTATCCATAATAAGCTGTGTTAGTGAGCAAATAAACAAAAACAAATTGTGTAAAAAAATAGTATTTTGCATCACACATGTTATTTGGTAAAAACAACATTTTATTCTTAAAAGAAGTTATTCTTCTTGTTTTATTAGTGAAGCATGTCAAAATCCAACTCTTTATAATTCGTTTTAACAACCATCAAAATAACTCTGATATAAAAATTTGTTACTAGATTTCTTAAGGACACCATATACACAGTTCAAGAAGCAATGTATATTCCTACGTTTTCAGTTCTAATGGATTTTGAAACATGTAAAGGAAGACCTGGAAGAATAAAAGGTTGAAAAAAGCCAAAATTTAAAACATAAAAGCATTATAGTGAAAGAAATTTTACATCAGTTTTACCAAAAATATTTCCTCTCCATCGATCGTTTCTATATAGTAGACTTTAAGCATAACATAAGAGAGTTATTTCAAATTATATTATCAAAATCAAAACAAAATTAAACTCATGATGCTAGGGCCATCGTTCCACCTTCAGAAGTCGAATCGAGGTCGAACCTTGAAGATTGTGTTCGACCACCAAAAGCTCAAACAACCCTAATTCAATTTTTTCAACAAAAAATCCAAGAACTCTGAAACTTACCTTTTTAGATTGATCTATGATGTTGGTAGGTGTTGTCGATTCGTTACCTTCAAAATAGCTTAAACTTGGTGTCCTCCATTTTCTTGTGTCGTGAGGTAAATTTTGAGAGTGGGTAATAGATCTAAAAAATTCATTAACAGGAAGGATAAATAAAATACACATTATATTGTAATTATTTAAAAATTAATAATAGGGTGTGTGTGAAGTAATTGGTATTTTTTGCGTAGATGGGTATAATTGATACTCCCTCGGTCCAAAGACAGTTGTCATACTTTCCTTTTTGGGGTGTCCAACAATAGTTGACACACCCCAAAAAAGGAAATAATTATTTTAACTTTTTCATTTTAATATACAATTTTATTCTACTTTACCCCACTTACTTTTTAAACTTACTCACAACTACTTTACTTTTCACTTTTAAAATATATTTTTACATTAAAAAATAACAATTTTCTTAAACTCCGTGTCCAGCAAAGTATGACATCTATTAATGGCCGGAGGGAGTATTTCAAAGGGGGTATAATAATCTATTTATTAAATTTATATAGGTGTATTAATCTTAGGGGTGTGTAAATCCATGTTGGAGGTGTAAATATCCGTACCCTTAAAAGGCAGCAGCCCATTCTAAAACTAACGTAAAGCCCAACCCAAAATTACCCGGCCCATTATATTTTCAGCCCAAACCCAAGAAATAATCTCAGCCCAAAATTAATCACTTAGCCTAAAATTGCATTTAAGCTCAAATTCAAAGTCTAGTCCAATAAATTTAGGACCAATTTACATAAAATCTTTTACTTCATTGTTATATTTATTCAAAGCCCAAATCCAGGACCCTTGTATACTATAACTATTCAAATTATAAATTGAACATCACGTGAAAGTTTCAATTACTTTTTTTATTTTTCCTTAAAAATAATTAATACATGTGTCCCTTGTATAGTTATAGTAAGACATGGTTTATAAACTCAGGAGGGTACGTACTGCTATTAAAAAAACTAAGGGGGCCAGTGCCCCTGCCACATATTGTAAATTATTTATTTATTTATTTTTAATAAAGAAGGGAGAAGAGAAACTCTGTATATTGTAGATCTGTTCATGCTTAATGCTACTATAGACATTTTTCTAACTCATGTTTACATTACACATTTTTGTGGGAGGTCATTTTTCTAACTCATGTTTACATTACACATTTTTTGTGGGAGGTAATTTGAAAACTTCATTACGCCGCACTTTTTTTTTTATTATTATTATTTACATTTTGTCTTATTAGGGTTATTTTTACAACTTTGTTTCCTGCCTTTACTAGTTGGTCCGTGAAAATTTAACGGTCAAAGTTCATTACTATTTGGTCATTGAAAATTTAAAGAAAAGTATTAATTATCTAAGAGCATTCAATGGTAGGTACATTCGCATGAATTGTAGTACTTAGTTACACTGAAAACTTAAGTACAAACTGTGAGAGAGAATTGGGTCTGCTCGTATGTGGGTGCTTCAGCTGATGGATTTTTCGGTTGTGGACTCTCGTGTCGATGAAATTTCCGATCACGAGTAATTTCGATAGAATTTCTAGCTTACTCGTGAAAGAGAGTGTTATATATTATAGTATCCCACATCGATTGGATATAAAATTTTAGAAATCATATATAAGTTGAATTTTTCTTATCACCTTAACAAGACCTTTTAAAGAGTTATTGACCAAATTTTAACATAAAAATGTGTAAAATGGTGGGACATACAAAAGTAAAAATTGTATGTGACACAAATTTATACTTAAGAAAAAGTATACCATTAGAAATGCTCTAAGCAAGTACACATAAATATAAATATTTAAAAACACTTAATATTACAATAAAAAATATTATTAATATATAAATATGTTATAATTTAATTGAATATCTAAACGTTTTTTATAATATTTATTAAAATTGATAGAATTTTAATTGAAAAACAAACAAAAAAATAATATTAATATTCTAATTAATTTACTATTATTATAAAATTAATAGTAGTATAAATGATGAGAAGTCCGATATAATATCACAAAAATCCTATAAAATTTATCAGAATATAAAATAGAGTCCTGTGGATTTTTGGTCAAAATGATAAGTATTGTGTGTTTTTTGTGCTAGGTTATAAAACTAGGAGTTTTTTACACCAATTGTAATAGAATGGTCTAATATACCCCTCAAACTTAATAAAAAATACAAAAAAGAATAAAAGAACACACAAAATTGGTCCCCCTCTTTTTCTTTTCTCTCTCCACGAAAGAGTCCTGTGAACACACAAAATTGGTCCGCCTCCTTTGAAACTTCAGCAAAGATTTCGAACAATTCATCACCGGAGCAATGATGTCATCGTCGGCGACACCATCTGATTCCGAGCATGAGGAAGAACAACAACAACAAGAACCTAGTCTTCAACCTCCGGTAATTCCCAAATCCGAAACCCTTTTTTTTCAATTTTTTTTTTCGAAAATTCGAGCAATGTGATGGATTATATTGTGCTTTAGATGCTTGGTTGAGTTCTTTATTGATTTAGAACTGTAATGTGGCCATAATTGTTCTGAAAATTTGATTTTTCCGATTTTGTTTATGGTTACTCGAATCGAGTAACCTCAGTTTTTTTGTAAACCATCGACCAACGTATTCGTGTAGTGCCATTCGACCAACCCCGTCGACTAACGTATTCGTGTAGTGCCATTCGACCAACCCCGTCGACTAACCCATTCGATTAACCTCTTCGAGCAGTCAGCTCTTGATTAGTCGATGGTGTTAATCGAATGGGGTTAATTGAATGGGTTGGTCGAATACGTTGGGCGATGGGGTTAATCGAAGGGTTGGTCGATGGGGTTAATCGACGGGTTGGTCGATGGGGTTACTCGAAATAGGTTGGTCGATGGAGGCAGAAACTTTTTTTTTTTTGTTTGTTTTGATCCTATTAATCTGTGTTTAATCGATTAGGTTCTCCATTTGTGCAGGCTGGTTTCCGATGGAGGAGACCGGATTTCGTCGACATTTCGAGGGCGATAAATTGCGGCGATCGACGAGGCGTTCTGAAAAACGTACGAGATACTCTTAGGGAGGTTGGTGGAGACGAGGGCCTCGCGGAGTACGAACAGACGTATCTCTTCAGTCAGTTCCTTTCCATGCCCAGTGCAGACCGATCGAACAAACCTCTGCACAAACTGCTATCGAGAGAGATCGTTAGCAAGAGCAGAATACCAGAGTTTGAGCACTGGTTTGCTATCGGGGATCGTATTGTGAAGTTCCGAGCACAAGAATACGCCCTGATCACCGGCCTGCGCTTCGGGGATAGTAACTTCGATCCCACAGACAAAGGCCATGAAGCTCCCATTACAGGCATCCATCGGAGGTTATTCCGTTGCAGAGTGATGAAGATTGAAGCACTGCTGAGTTCGTTCAATGGTCTGCGGATGGGCCACGAGCTAGGTGATTATTTCAAGGTTGCCAACATCCTGATTCTCTACTTCGTTCTGATTGGTCGAGAGAAACTGGATGTCGAGAACTGGGTCTGGACACTGGTGGAGGATCACGATGGCTGGGAGTGGTTTCCTTGGGGTTCTTACACGTTCCAGAACTTCTCCCACTACATCAGCATTACTGGGATGGCAGCTGATCAGGCCGAGAAAGCGGCTTATCACTTTTACGGTCCAGTTTGGGCCTTCCAGTGTTGGGCCTTCGAGGCCTTTCCTGCTTTAGGGAGACAGTGCGCTACTCGGAGCCGAGAGACGCGAAGGCCCCGGTTTTTGCATTGGACGCAGAGGAAGACGAACTTCGATTTCACGGATTATTTCGAGGATGAACAGGTAACCGTCAATCTGTTTTTGTTAATAATTTTGAATTAATAATTTTATCGATTATCTAATAAATTTTTTTTTTAATTGTTTTCTTTTAGCTTGAAGTTCACGAGACCCTCACACCGACACCGGAGGAGGAGGAGATGATGTATTACCGGAGTTTGACGGAGGCCGGTGAGCTTTATGCCGTCCCGTACCATCCTCCCCTCCGCTTAACTCACGCAGCGGCGGCGGCGCCGGCACGAGCACCGGCACGAGCACCGGCACCGAAGAAGCAGATGGAGAAGAAGAAGAAGAAGCTTGTGGATCGTGTGGCCGAAAGCGTGGCCAAGACATTCAAGAAGGCGGCGACAGGTATCCGCACGCGTGACGATGTCACGCCCAGCTCTTCAACAGAGAGACTAGAGAGACGTAAATCTCGGAAAGCTCGACATGCTTCTCCGCCTCCTCGACATGCTTCTCCTACTATTCCTCCTCGAGGTTCTTCTCCTCCTGCTCGAGATGCTACTCCTCCTGAGTCTCGAGCTCCTCCTGCATCTGAGAGAGTGGTGGACGATGATCCACCTATTTATCGTCGGAGTGACCTCGAGAGGATCTTGTTCGACACGTCCGAGAAGGGATTCACGACTCACATCGTGAAGGCCGTCACGGAGAGCGTGACGAAGAGTGTCACGGAGAGCTTGCTCTCCAAAATGAAGGGCTTCTTCGGTATGAGACGACACTCGCAGCCACGGCCTTATCCCTCGAGGCCAGTGTACGAAGAGCCTTCCTCGCCACCTCAGACTTCACCTCCTCGTCATTCCTACCACGCATCGGACATTGCTGAGACTTCTTTGAGCAGAGCACCAGCTCGATTCTCGACGTCGGCGATGCCTGACCCTCGGTATTCATATGCAGACGCTGACGCATGGATGCGTTACCGCATGCAGCCCCAGCCCCAGGTGCCTCCGGCCTATCCGTTTGAGTATCCATTCGAGAGTTACCAGATGCCGGGTCCATTCGGTCCATTCCAGGGTCCAGTCTTTCCATTCCAGGGTTATCAGATGCCGCCACCGGCCTATCCATTTGAGTCCCCCAGCTACCGCACGCCTCCGTCGATTGTTCCTTTTGATCTGGAGACGTCCAGCACTCCGACACCACCTGTTGTGGTCGATGTCGAGACCCATACTGGGAGGACCTTTGATATCTTCTCACAGCCAGCTGCTGATGACGAGGAGGATGACGACGAGTATGCCGGGGACCTCGGGTGTTTCAGTGACGAGGATGACGACGACGACGAGGAGGGTGACGAGTCCGAGCAGGATGCCGGGGAGAGCAGCCTCGGACCTCGTGTTGTTCAGCCTTCCAAGTTCCTGCGTAGCCCTTTCATCCGACAGTTCACCAGGGCACGCGGTAGAAGAAGCTGGAAGCTGTACGATGTGTACAGAGCAACGGGGCCCGATTCCTGCGTTAGGGTGAGGTGCTGTGATGATTTGATCCTTGATCAGAAATTCTTCGACGATGTGGAAAATCCCTCTGTTTGGTTCAGCTCTCAGGTAATATTTTAAATTATAACCTTGTTAATTTATGTTTAAATATTAACAACGTGTCAATTTTCAGGTGCTCGACTTGTATATTGCGTTCATGAAAGTGAAAATCAGAACTAGGACAGGGGTGAAGGGTTACGTGAAGGACTTTACGCACCAGATCTTCGGTCCCGACTTATACGTAAGTGAATGTCTTTTATCTATGTTAGTTATATTTTACTTTTATCCTGTTCTTACTGACATAAAATTTAATATTTATTTCATTTTCAAAGAATGATTTCTGCATCGAATACGGGAAACTGAAGCATACAGGGACTTCGAGTGATTTCGAGAAGAGATACAAGAATTGGCAACCACCTAAGCGTATGCTAGACATTGTCGAAGCGGGTCCGGCTCGTGGTGAGCATGGTTGGTACAATATCCGTCAGGTATGTTAACTGAATTAGGTTAATCTTTGGTTTCTATGATTTCTTATATTTTCATTGTTTGTATTTTCAATGTTTGTATGTAAGGTGGCCATGATTTGCAACATTGATAAAATTCACTGGGTCGTGGCGGTCATTGATTTCGAGAACTGGACTGTCGAAGTGTATGATTCATTGTGCAATCTCAGAGCCGCACAGCTGAAGCCCCTGACAGTTTTGTTGCCTCGATTGTTGAGATGCGGACACTGGTGGGACCAGCACTCGTACTGGTAAGATTCTTTCATTTCACTGTGTAATGTAGTTTTTTTTTTCTAATATGATATTGACGTGAGAAGTGTTTCATTCATTTCAATGTTTTATGTTTCAGGGAGCGTAAGAGGTGTGCTTTCAAGTTTAAGCTGATGCCCAGGGCTCAACAAATAATCCAACCCGACGGAAACTCGTGTGGGCCGATTTGTTGCATGTACCTGGATCGGTTGTTCAACAAGAAACAAACTCACGAGAACAAGACTATTGATCTTCCTTACATCGTTAAGTATAGAAAGTACATTGCTAGGATGATTTATTGGTTAGCTCAGGAGGCATACACGGAAGAAGACGTACGAGCTTAGTATTTGTGTTTGAATATACTTGTTTAGGATGATTTATTGTTTAGTATTGTTGGTATTTTTGTCTTGGATGTGTTGTATATTGAATGCTTGGTTAGAATGTTGCAGGTT
Source organism: Euphrasia confusa (assembly GCA_954870475.1). Lineage (NCBI taxonomy): Eukaryota > Viridiplantae > Streptophyta > Magnoliopsida > Lamiales > Orobanchaceae > Euphrasia > Euphrasia confusa. The sequence goes on from OX940967.1 coordinate 28,533,181, forward strand.
TGGGTTTAAAAATGTGTAAAAAAGTCTTTTATCATTCTGCCCAGAGGTTACTCGAATGGACTGTTCCATCGAGTAACCATCGAGTAATCAAGAACAGGTCCATCGATTAACGTATAATCAGGCCTGAATCTGCAAAAGTACTCTAAAACGGTTACTCGAAATAGGTTAATCGATGGGGTTACAAGATGAGGTTAATCGATGGTGTTACAAGATGGGGTTAATCGAATTGGTTACAGGATGGGGTTACTCGAATGGACATCATCCTGTAATCATAAATCTCCAAGGTTGGTCGATGGTATGTTACTCGATCAACCATCGACTAACCATCGACTAACCTCCTAAAATTAGTATTTTTTGACCTTTTTTTAGATAATTAAGTTGTTATTTGCACTAATAAGTTCAATTTAGAGCCATAAAACATTAATAAAACAGTTTAGATGATCAATCGATTCGTTTAGAGTGAAAACAAGTGAAACGTGGAACATTAGTCATACTTTTCTAAATATCTTAAGTAAGTTTACAACAAACAAACTATGATATTAGTTCAATGTTGACATGTTATGGATTAGAACTCCGAAATTGATCATCAAAACATGTTTAATAAGTGTTTTTTATCATTAAAATGAAGTTACATACTCAAAAACACAATTAGAAATTAAAGAACGGCCTTAAAATTGAAAAAAAAGGGTACTGTTCTTAGTTACTCGATGGTTACTCGATGGTTACTCGATGGTAACCCTAATGTACTCGATGGAAACCCTAATGTACTCGAAAGGGTTAATCGAATGAATGGTTAATCGAATGCAGGGTTACAAGATAGGGTTACTCGAATTGGTTAATCGATGGGGTTACAAGATGAGGTTAATCGATGGTGTTACAAGATGGGGTTAATCGAATTGGTTACAGGATGGGGTTACTCGAATAGGTTAATCGATGGTGTTACAAGATGGGGTTAATCGAATTGGTTACAGGATTGGGTTACTCGAATTAGGTTAATCGATGGGGTTAATCGAATTAGGTTACTCGATGGTGTACAGAATATGCAGAATGCCTTTTCTGTTTTTTTACATCCCCTAACCTGCAAATCACATAGGTATAACAACAACCGCAAATATCCAAAGAAACACACTGCATATATCCATATCCAGAAAAAAGATAACAAATCAATCCTAGTCATACAATGTAACGAGAAACACGATAACAAATCAACCAAACACAAGAAGAGCCCTCAATCCACACGCATCGGACATTTTGTTTTTGTGTGTCCCTCGATTCTGCAAATGCTGCACTTTTTCTTCTGCCTTCTTCGACCCGATTCTTGCGTTCCTGAGGCTTCCAGAGGGACATTCAAATCAACGCCTGCAGGAGGGATGTAAGCCTTGCAGTTGCGTATGTTATGTCCTACGCCCTTACATTTCGTACACACCTGCACACAAAGACGCGGTATTAGGTCTTTACTCAAACTAATGACGACACAATATTAGGTACGAAGAACAAACCTGAACACGACGAGCAGACCCAGATCCCTCAACTGCAGAACGAACCCGATTCATCCGCGGACGTCCAGCCTGACTAACCACTTCCGGTGGAAGACACACGTACGAAGCTACTTCTGGAGGGACAACCCAATCATCAACGTGTGGTACTGGCACAATAGGAGTCGCATACATCTCTCTCAAGCTGCTTTGCTTGAAATAGGGGCCGACGAAATCGTACAATGAAAATCTAGCCCGTCTACACAAAGTATCAGGTTAGTGGCATTAATTAATTGAATGTTTAAAATTAAAAAAGAAGATGTAAGGAAACCGATACCATACCGTATAGCGGCAGCAGCATGACGACACGGAATAAGGTCTAAGTCGAACTCCCGACAGTCACACGTGCGTCTCGCGATATCTACGAGATAGGACCTGCCGTTTTCCTCAACTCTGAACACGGTCCCCGCACTGACCTCCCGAACAGGAAAATGATGACTCAACTGATTCTGATTAGACACCTTTGCGAATGCCTCTTCGGTCAGCTCATCCTCTCTCTCATTAGCCTTCTTTCGTTTCTCGTCAAACCATCTCTCAATCATCGCACGAATCGACTCGAGCATAGCACAAACAGGCAATCGTCGTGGCCATCTGATAGCAGCGTTGAAGACTTCGGCCGCATTCGATGTCATGAAACCATATCGTCGTGCAGCACATTTCGACCTTGCCCAGGTCTCAACACCGAGTCCAACGAGGCGCCTATAAGCACCGTCTCCACTGGCTTTCTCCAAATCAGATAAATACTTTTCAAACTCATCCTCTCGATAACAGTAGGCAGCTTTGTGTACAATTGTGACCACATGAGAGCGGTACATTGCTAGATTCTTCTCGAGGTGGTGACAGCACAACGCACGGGTTGCGTGGGGATAGGCACTCCGAATGGCATTCGCGATGCTCTTGTGCTGGTCGGACACAATGAGCAGATCGTCTCCATCGTAGCAAAGCCTGAGGTTCTCTAGAAACCACGTCCACTCCAGGTCATTCTCAATCGGACCGATACCAAAGGCAAGCGGGAAAATCTGCTCGTTTCCGTCCTTCGTGACGGCAACAAATAACACACCACTGTTTTTCCCCTTCAAATGAGTGGCGTCGACTACTATGATGGGACGCAGAGTGCGCTGCTGAAATGCACTAATGCACTGCCCAAGTGCAACAAACATGTGACAGAACACGCCCTCACTGGTCGTCTGAATCTCATACCGAGTCCCTGGATTGCATTCTTTCAGCACGTGCAGATATGACGGGAGCATCTGATATGAATCCTGATAGTTGCCGTACCTCATTTCAACGGCCAGGTTCCTCGTCCGCAGGGCGAAGCTGTAATCGATCACTACTCCGTACAATCTCCTCAGATCAAAAATCATCGTCTTCGGCTTCAGTGTGATCTCATCGTCGACCAGCTGACGTGCAAAGTAAGTAGCGGCAACCTTGCTCGACACGTGACGATCGGCAGTCCGACTCAAATCATTGACACACTCGTGATTCAAGTTCAGCCTCGTAATCTTCCAGAGTGTTTCGTCATTCCCAGTAGCACACAATTTGAACGGGCACTTCTCAGAACCTTGCTTGCAGACGAACGCTACCCGTTCAGTGGTCGAGCGTTTAGTGGCACACTCCACCATATGCTCCATGTGATACATCCCCACCGCTATCTTCAGATCCGATTTCGTTTGGAATGTCGAGCCGACTGCAATGTGACCATACACCAGTTCGGGAGGCTCGACCGATCGCAATGGAACCGCGGGGTCAAACTCCGGCAGTGGAATGATCCAGTTGCGCAGTGGATTATTCTGAGCATTCCGAGCTGCTTCGGGATGCTCGCCGGCTCCCACACTAGAACTCGAGGACAGATTACGGCGTGACAGAATATTTGTGATGACCCGCGGCTGTCTAATCCATTTTGTCCATTCAGTGGTCAACGACTGCAACAGATCGGTCTGACGAGCTTCTTCGTCGTCCTCGGAATTCTCAGCATGCCTCTCGCCCTCGGTCGGTACATCCGGATCCACTTCTGGAATATTCACCTCGGGGGCATTTGGTTGTGCCTCCTCTAGCATCTCGGTGACGAAAATGAAACAATCGTCCTTTTGCTCGTCTAGCATGCGGGATACATCGTCGTCGCTAAGCAAAGGACACCGCACGCTCCTAAAATCATTGCCTCGTGTTAAGATGAACAACATGTACTCGATATTCGGCGGAGGGCGCAAAACGGCACGAATCTGTCTCACAAGACCATCGAGGGTAAGTTGATCCCTCCTGAAGAAAAGGCACATATCTATCCCTTCGACGTAGACCGCTCGTTCCCAACGACCACCGTAACGTATCGTGATTCGTTGATTCGACATCTACAATTACAAAAAACATTATTGAATTAGGTTAACTAATACAACATATCCATATAAATCGACGAAACAAACCAAAAAATACGAAAAAATGCATTTTTTGGCAAAAAACAGGCCCTGTTACTCGAATGGACTGTTCCATCGAGTAACAGGATGGACTGTTCCATTCGAGTAACAGGATTCGATTAACGTCATATACATTCGATTAACCAATTCGGTTAACCAATTCGAGTAACCTCAATTCGAGTAACCTCAATTCGAGTAACCTCACATTACTCGAATCTGTGTTCCTGGAAAGAGGTTACTCGAAACCTGTTACTGGAATTAGGGTTACTCGAAATTTCGAGTAACCTGATTTCGTTTAACCTCAGTCGAGTAATGTTTAACTTCATAAATTCATAGTTACTCGATGGGTTGCTCGATGGTACGCTCCGTCGAGTAACCCATCGAGTAACCAGCGCTGAACAGAAAAATCGAAAAAAAACTTGAACGCGTACCTCTCGTTTTTGCTCCTTTAACCTCGCGTATGTTCGACGGCGTTTTCCAGAATCTAACGGAACAACATGATAGAGATTTTATGTGTGGGTTTGAGAGAATTTTTGAATTTTTTTTTGGTTTGGTTTGGTAGGTTTTGTTATGAATATGGATATGAATGCACAATTAAACCTACACCAAACCCTCACCTCACCAAAAAATCAGATTTCGTGGGCCCCACAGTCCAATTTGTTTTTATTTTTAATTTATAAGATATTGTTTTTGTATTTTGTTTTGTTTTTTTTGGATTTATTTAAAAAGTAAGGGTATAAAGGACAATTTATGTTCAATTGGTGTAAAAAACTCACACTTTTATAAGGGGGACTTTAAACTCATCCCCTTATCAAATGTGACTAAAAAGTCACATTCCCACTATAAAATAAGACAAAATTCAATTCTTCATAAAGTTAACTGACTAAATATGAATTCCATTTATGTTTGGTGCATGCACTATATAAAACACTGTCTCTATCTTTATAGAATATATCACAAATCATGAACACGAGAATGAACAAAATCAAAATTATAATATTCCTTTCCCTCTCTTTTTTCTCCCTTTTCTCCTTTGCACGTTCTGATGACCAAGAATTCATTAGCTGCATGGCCGAAAACACGATATCGAATATAGTCTTCTCCCCAAACTACCCTTCATTCGCCGATATCCTCACCGCCCACATCAAAAACAACCGTTACAACCGCCCCTCCACCCCCAAGCCCACTCTCATCGTGGCCCCCACCGACGAGGCCCACGTCAGCACCATCGTCCTCTGCGCTAACCAGTCGAGCACCCACCTCAAAATCCGCAGCGGCGGCCACGACTACGAGGGCCTCTCCTACATCTCCGACGACGAGTTCGTAATACTCGACATGTTCAATCTCAATTCCATATCCGCCGACCTGACGGCCAGAACCGCCCGCGTCGGCGCCGGCGCCCTCCTCGGCGAGATCTACCACGCGATCTGGAGCGCGAGCAAAACCCTAGCTTTCCCCGCCGGAGTCTGCCCCACCGTCGGCGTCGGCGGCTCCGTCAGCGGCGGCGGCTACGGCAACCTGATCCGGAAATTCGGCCTCTCCGTCGACAACATGCTCGACGCCACCATCGTCGTCGCCAACGGATCCGCTCTGACCGTTTCCGGGACCGACGACCTCTTCTGGGCCCTACGCGGCGGCGGCGCCGCCAGCTTCGGCGTCGTCCTCTCCTACACGCTGAAGCTCGTCACGATCGAACCGATCGTGACGGTTTTTCGAGTCGAGAGGTTTCAGTCGGAGAACGCTTCCGGAATCATCTTCGACTATCAAAACATCGCGCCGAGCCTCGACAACGACCTCTTCATCAGAGCTGTTTTGGAGCCGATTACGGAAAACGACAGCACGAGAGCCGTTCGGGCGACGTTCGTTGCCATATTCCTCGGAGACAGCAAACGCCTCGTGAACGAAATCCTTACTCCCGAGTTTCCGTCGTTAGGTTTGAAGGAAACGGACTGCGAGGAAATGAGCTGGATCGAGTCGGTCCTCTTCTGGGCGAACTTGGACATGACTAAACCGGAGGTGTTGCTGAACCGGCATTCGGACACGGTTAGGTTCTTGAAACGGAAATCCGATTATCTGAAATCCGCGATAGGGATTTCCGACATGGAAAAAATATTCGAGGCAATCAACGATAACGAGAATGCGGGGATTGCTTTCAATCCGTATGGCGGAAGAATGGACGAGATATCGGAGTCGGACGCCCCGTTCCCACATCGGAAGGGGAATCTTTTCAAGGTTCAGTATTTTGCGAACTGGAACGAGACGAGTGAAGGAGCTGAGGATGAGTACATGAAACAAATCAGAAGCCTTTACGACTTCATGACGCCTTATGTTTCCGGTAATCCGAGAGAAGCGTTTTTGAATTACAGGGATTTGGACATAGGAACAAACGAAGGTAAAGACGACTATGCACTTGGAGAAGTATACGGGAGAAGTTATTTCAAGGATAACTTCGATAGGTTGGTCGATATCAAAACCAAGGTTGATCCGAATAACTTTTTCAGAAACGAGCAAAGCATTCCAACTAAGCATGCCTAGCTAAGGATGGATATGATTGTTCAGTCCATTGCAACACTTTCTTTTTTAAGGTGTCCATGCAAAAAAAAAAAAAAAATTACTCAACGTTTTTAATAGTTTGATCTTTTAGACCCACGGAGTGAAAAATATATTTCATTTAGTAATATAAATGTGGATTTGAGAAATATATTTGATTTACTAATATAAATATTTAAAAAAGCGTTAGGTATATAAATGTTTAAAAAATTTAGGTTTTAAATGATTACACTTCTACCCTACACTGTTCTGAAACATACAGATTAACAAAATTGAAACGTATATGGCATACTTTTTAGGGTGGCTTTAGATCTAAATTTGTACGATCAGTTTGTTGTGACGTGCTGACTGCTGACGCTGATTGCTGACGTGGATGATAAATAAGAACACTGTATAAAAAGTAATATACTCCCGGGCGGTACATGACTAAAGAAAAAAAATCAATAAAATATAAGGTATGAAATGCCATTAACAGACTTTGGACAACAAAAAATTAGCAACCGAATTTAAAGTAATACTATATTGATTTGTCATAAAAAAAAAAGTGAAATGAAATCAAACAAATAGAGAAAAGCCCGATGAGGCTCATCGTCGTGCCCGTGGGATTGTCAAACCTTCAAGGTGGTCAACGAGTGTGCATTTTCAAGGAGTGTACGGTTTTATGGGCTTTTGTGACTTTTATAAAGTAGTACATATGTTTTTTATTATCTTAATTTAACTTATTTATTTTTATATTTATGGAGATTTTAGTGGTGTGATTTGATTTTGTTTATTTATTTAATATTAAGTAAGAAGTTTCTATATTAATAGAATTCTAAAGTCATTTGTATTTTGTAAAAAAATGCGTGATCATTGGTTTTAGAAGCACGTAGTACACCATGTCAGATTAATTGTCACAACTCATTTGTATTTTATTAAAAATGTGTGATCATTGATTTTGGACACATGTAGTACACCATATAGTTAGTTGAATAGGTCAAGGTCACCTTTCTTTGGAATAATAAATGAAAATTTTACATGATTTTTTTAGGATACTTTATTCTATAATTAAAATTATTTAATTGATAAAGTATGCAATCCGTTATTCGATACTTCAAATTATTTAATTGATAACCAAAAGTATGCAATCCGTTACGATCGATACTTTGATTATTTTATTGATGATAAAAGTATGCAATCTGTGTAAAAGTAGTAAATTAAAAAAAACACAATGTGAATTATAATTATAATTAAAATAAAAAATAAAAATAAAAATAAAATATCAATAAGCAAAAATTTTAAATGAACTTTATTAATATACAGAATTAATCTATCAAAAATAAAAATAGAATATCAAAGTCCTAAAATCCTAATCCTCAGTCTCGTTTCATATGGACCATTATACCTATTTCACCAACTAGAGAATGTTAAATTCCAAATGGGGGTGTTCAAGTGCGGTCCCAGGCCTAGCGCACACACGAGAGCGGGACTCCCTAGGCTTATATCATAGACTCCCCTCTCACAATTATTCGATGTGGGACAACTCACAAGTGGCCTTCAACACACCCCCTCCACTTGTGAGTCCTAGTCAAAGGGTGGTTATAACCACTCACAAACAATGGTACTAAGTAGGAGAACTCCCTAGGCTTATATCATAGACTCTCCTCTCACAATTATTCGATGTGGGACAACTCACAAGTGGCCTTCAACACACCCCCTCCACTTGTGAGTCTTAGTCAAAGGGTGGTTATAACCACTCACAAACAGGATCGAAACCTGCTCTGATACCATGTCAATTTCAAATGGGGGTGTTCAAGTGCGATCCCACGCCTAGCGCACACACGAGAGCGGGAGCCCGAATATGCACTAGAGAGCCTCAATCTATCTCAAATTTCAAATGGGGGTGTAGCCTCAATTTATCTCAAATTTCAAATGGGGGTGTTCAAGTGCGGTCCCACGCCTAGCGCACACACGAGAGCGGGAGCCCGAATATGCACTAGAGAGCCTCAATCTATCTCGAGAGCGGGAGCCCGAATATGCACTAGAGAGCCTCAATCTATCTCAAAACACACGAGAGCGGGAGCCCGAATATGCACTAGAGAGCCTCAATCTATCTCGAGAGCGGGAGCCCGAATATGCACTAGAGAGCCTCAATCTATCTCAAAACCATATGGTACTAAGTAGGAGAACTCTCTAGGCTTATATCATAAACTCCCCTCTCACAATTATTCGATGTGGGACAACTCACAAGTGGCCTCAATCTATCTCAAAACCATATGGTACTAAGTAGGAAAACTCTCTAGGCTTATATCATAAACTCCCCTCTCACAATTATTCGATGTGGGACAACTCACAAGTCACTACTACAAAAGTTGGTTTTGGAGACGCTCAAAAGCGTCACTAAAAGCTACTTGTAGTGACGCTTTTAATATAGTGACGCTTTGTCAAAGCGTCACCTGATTTGGCGTTTCTATATGTACGTATCATGACGCTTCAAAAGTGTCACTATAAATGCATATTGTGACACTTTGATGCGTCATAATAACATTTTATTGTCACACTTGTTAATGTCATGAAAGCATCATTTTGCGACACTTTTATGTGTCATTATAACTTTATTTGACAATGGTTGCAAGCGTCATTATTAGTGTACTTTAGTGACGTTTTTTTCCGTCACAAAAAAAAATTGTAACGAACATAACATCATCTTAAGAACTTGACGAGGTCTTTTGACCACTATTCGCATGGTTTATTCCGTTATCGAGCTGTTATCGAGCTATTACTTGAAGAACACTCAGAGTTATAGCTTCTTTTTATTTTTTTTCCTACAAAAACAATTTAGTAAAGAAACATAATAATATAGTGAAATAAAAACAAAAATAATTATTTACACAAATCAAACGGCAATCCAAATAATCTTTGATTCATTGTTCATTCAATAAAAACAAATCACTACTACATAAATTTAGTTTAGAATTCCTTGATATTTAAACATGGTATCAACCAATACATCTCTCAAATATTACATTTAAACTTTAAACAAAAGTAGCAATTAAAAAATAATAAACACCTAAACTTTAGGTGGCCAAATATATTTTTGCTGATCTTGTAGCTTGAATGAAGCTGTAACTTTACTGTTTGTAAATGTTGATTTTGGCGACAACGTTTTTGTACTTGTGTTTTTGTTGATATTCATGTTTGCAGGTGCATGAAAAAGGAGACTAGAGTCTCCGGTTTTGGAACGATGGCATGACCATGGAATGGCGACGGGAGTCGCCGATTTTGGCATGTCAGGAACGGCGACAGGAGTCGCCGATTTTGTGCACGCATGGAAATGAAGTGGAACGGCGACTGGCGTCGCCGATTTTGGTGCATGGCTAGGAATGGAGACAGCAGTCTCCGGATTTGCACCTTGCATGGAACGGCGACTGGCGTCGCCGTTTGTGGCGTTCCATGGAACGGCGACTGGAGTCGCCGTTTGTGACATTTGGTTTGGACATGGAATCGGCGACTCCAGTCGCCGGTTTTGGCATTGTGCATGTCATGGAATCGGCGACTCCTGTCGCCGGTTTTGGCAATGGCACGGGTTCCGCGACGCTTGTCCTCAAGGCACGGTGCCAGCGACTATGACATTCTTCAACGACGATTTTCACTAAGTACTTTCAACGTGATTTCTTTCACCAAGTACTCATATCAAGGAATGGAGAATGGTTCAGTGTTTTCCACTTCAATGATATCGACGACCATGAAGACGATGAAATTCCGAGGCTTCAACACTTAGAGTTTGTCACGAGAGTTTGAAGATGAAGAATTGAGATCGACGGAGTCAAGATTAAATTGAAGTTCTGTTTTTGAAATTGAAGATTCAAGATTCGAAGATTCAAGAATCGAAGATTCAAGATTCCAAGATTCAAGAATCCAAGTTCTACAAGAGTGATGTCATCCATGGAGAAGTGACATCAGCCAAGCATGTGACCAACCAGAACGTGCCACGTCATCACCTCACATGTGCGGGCTGCCTATATAAACCCATGGATTTCGATTTCACCATTTGACGATTTTGAGAGAACGAAATCTGATTTTTAGAATCGCGACCGACAGCTTCGAGTGTGTGTAGTAGCGTTTGCGCCTTGTGCCAAGATTAGAGTTAGGAGATTTAGCTCTAGGTACTTGTGTGCTAGATTGCAAGTTAGTGGGAGTTGTTGCGACACTCGGGAAACTTCTTGTAATCGTTTTGCCTACCATACTCAGTGTAATAGTTTAGTTTCGTTGTTTCAATGGAATGAAAACATATTACATAACTTTGTCTTTGTCTTCCGTCTTTCATTCCACGAACTTGTGTGATTGTTACCTTGACTGAAGCTGGTGTTCGTTGTTTAAGTCCAACTTCGCGAAAAGTTGGTATCATACGTCGAAGACGTAATTTCAATTGGTATCAGAGCGGGACGTCATACGTATAAGACGTGATCCGTTACTTGACTTCATATTTCCGCTACAATGGAGTCGTCCATGTTTGTCCAGAAACCGATTATGCTAACTCATCAGAACTACTCAAACTGGAAGGCCAAAGTTTCTGCTAGGATTAAGGGTTTTGATTCCAGATCTTGGATGGCAGTGTTAGAAGGATGGGAACGTCCATATACGGAAGACGCCGATGGCGTGAGAATTCCGAAACCGGAACGTAGTTGGACGAGAGAGGAACATGACTTGTCCACGGCTAACAGCAAAGCCTTACTTATTATTTGTGAATGGCTGGACCTCAGTATGTATCAGCTGGTCAAAAATTGCACATCTGCCAGAGATGCATGGGAAACGTTACAACGAACTTGTGAGGGAAGTCATGCTGTTAAACGATCGAAAATCCGAACTATCACTGCTCAATTCCATCAACTCCGGATGAGGGAAGATGAAGACATAAATGACTACTTGGACAAAATCATGAGATATGTCAATGAGGCATTTGAACTCGGGGAAATCTTTCCAGCCCCCATGGTCTATGAGAAGGTCTTATCCAGTGTTAGCACTAGGTTCGAAAGCAAGGTGCTGACTATCGAAGCTCGCAACGACGAGAATCAAAACTGGGATTACGCGGACTTGATGGCTGATTTGAGAAATTATGACCTGACTCTAAAAGTTCGCAGCAACCCAGACATGTCACTTGTCTACGAACCGATGACTGCTCTAAAAATTTCTGAGAAAGGAAAAAGTTCAAGAAGCTCCAACTCTCGAAAGACTCATTTGAAAAATGAGAAAATTGAAAGTAGTTTTTCTGCTGATCTGGGTGAATCTGATGATGAGGAAGCTGAAGAAATTGAAAAACTGATGAACTCAAATAATCCGGACAAACTGGCTGCACTGACTGAGATAGTCACTTATCTTGTGAAACAAGAATTTAAGAGAAAGAACCGTGCGAGAAATTTTCGAAAATTTCAGAAAAGTTCTAACTCATATCCAAATACTCCTGACAACCGAAATCAGGGATCGTCGTCAGACAAAAAGTTTAAAGGGACAAAGCTCTCACCATACTCCTCTACTAGCAAGGATGTCTCCAAGATGCAATGCTATGAGTGTAAGAGATATGGACACGTTAAAAATGAATGTCCTAATTTACATCGTAAGAAGAAGCTACCAGTTAGCTATGTTGTGATTGACGATGAGGATGTCATTTCTGAGAACGACGAGTCTGAGGACAACAATACTGACGATGATGAAGACAACGCTCTAGTTGTCACTTTTGGTGAATTTTTTGATCTCGAAAATGTGGAGGTCGAAAACTTTGTTTTTGATGCATTTCTGAAAGACACTGCAACTGCAGACAACATTTTCCGTGTGGCATCGACAAACCGAAATTTTTGTGATGATAACATTTTCTCGGATGATGAATCTGAGTCTGAAGCCGAAAGGGAAGAGATGACATCTGATGTCCATCAAAGTGTGACCGAGTCTACTGAACTGTTTGATCTGAAAGAGAGTTATACTAAACTCGAAAAATTGTGTGACACAGCTATCACTGAGAATAGCACACTTGAAGTGTCACTGAAATTCCTAAAAGGATCTCTTGATGAACTCTCTGAAGAGAAACGAAAAATGAATGATGAGGCTGTAGTCTTGAGGAACTCAGTTGAGAAGACTGAGGATGAGAAGAAAAAATTGAACAATTCTCTGACAATTCTTAAAGTCAAATTTGATGATCTTTTCGAAGAAAAGCATAAGTATTTCAAGGAAGTTGTCGAACTGAGAGAATTGTGTGAGAAGTTGAGTTCTGAAAACTCAAAACTGAAGACGTCACTGAAAAAGGAGTCAACTGAAGTGAAGAAACTGCAGACTCTGTTTAAGAACTCCGATGCTGAAAATGATGAACTAAAGTCTTCACTAATGAAAGTTCAAACTGACCTTGCCATGACTGACAAGGAACGATATGTGTTGAAAGAAAAACTTCATATGACTGATGAGCTACTGAGGAAGATGAACACGAATTCTTCCGTGTTTGACAATGCTGCTTCGTACATGAATCCTAACCGTTACGGTCTTGGATTCCAAAAAGTTTTTGAGTCTATATACTCGACACCTGAAAAGAAGAAGGAGGTGAGTTTTGTTAAGGCATCGGATGGTCAGCCTGAGGATAAAAGTAAGGATGACGTTGAATCATCTAAACGGAAGGAGATTGCTGAAGGGAAAAAGATTGCTAAGTCTCCAGAACCAGAAACTCAAAAGTCGATCTCGACTTCAAAATCTGAGACATACCAATTTCCGAAGAATATTGTCAAACTTCCTCGTGGTATCCTACCCTATGAAAAGACGTTGCTGAAGAACTTAGAGAAATCTCAGAATGTTAAGAAAAATGGACAGTCCTCTCGAACTAAAACTGTGTTGGTTAAGACGTCTACGAAGGTTGAGAATCGTCAAAGAAGAAAATATGTTTGTCACTATTGTGATCAACCTGGACACATTCGACCGTTTTGCTATAGAATGAAAGAGGACATGAACAGAGAACTTATGATTATGAAAAAGAAGTCTGAAATGACTAAGGAAATGAGGAAGTCTGTTTCTCCAAATCCGAAAATCAAGCAAACTCTGAAGGCTGTGACTGAGAGAGATTTTCTGCCATGTTGCTCTAAATGCTTCTGAAGCTGGCAACAAAGGCATTTGGTACTTTGACAGTGGCTGCTCCCGACATATGACCGGCACTAAGAAATTCTTGAAAGAATATGAGCCGATGACAGGTTCCCCCGTGGTGTTTGGAGGGGGAGCAAAAGGTGTTGTCAAGGGAAAAGGGACGCGAGCAAAAGGTGTTGTCAAGGGAAAAGGGACGCTTCAAATCAAAGGATTACCACAAATCAGAAATGTTGTCCATGTCAAGGGACTTGTGGCAAACCTAATCTCCATCAGTCAGCTGTGTGATGAAGGATTTAATGTTAGCTTTGATAAGGAATCTTGCCGAGTTTTTGATGTTGAGGGAAAGTGTATTATGGAAGGTCCACGTGCTAAAAACAATTGCTATACAACTGAGTATAGTTGCTTCTCCGTGACCGTTCCTGATGAAGTTGACTTGTGGCACCAACGACTTGGCCACACTAGCACTCGCAATCTGAGCAAACTGGTTAAGGGGGAGATAGTTCGAGGAATCTCTCAACTCCCCAAAATCGAAAAGCGAGTATGTGAAGACTGTCAGAAGGGCAAGCTAACACGAACCCCTCATCCAGCACTTCCAACACTCATGAGTACTTCAGCTCCTTTCGAACTTCTGCACATGGACTTGATGGGTCCAATAGAGGTGAAGAGCATTGCTAAGAAAGAATATGTGTTGGTTGTTGTCGATGATTTTTCTAGATATACTTGGACGAGATTTCTGGCGACCAAGGATGAGACTTTCAATGCCTTCAAAGGTATTGTGAAATGGATTCGAACAAATCATGAAGCTAAGGTTAAAAGGATCAGGAGTGATCACGGCACTGAATTTGAAAATGCTAGCTTCAATGAATTTTGTATGCTGAAGGGAATCCATCATGAATACTCGGCCCCTAAAACGCCTCAACAAAATGGGATTGCCGAACGAAAGAATCGTACACTGCAAGAGATGGCGCGTGTGATGTTAATTTCTAAAAATCTGGCTCGACCTTTTTGGGCAGAAGCCGTCTCTACAGCTGGCTACATTTTGAATCGAATAAGTATTCGATCTGGTACTACTGCTACTGCCTATGAACTTGTCAATGGCAAGAAACCTTCGGTGGCTCACTTTCGTGTTTTTGGCTGTACCTGCTATATTTTGAAGGATCGTGATCCTCTAAAGAAATTTGAAGCCAAAGCAGATCGTGGAATTTTCGTTGGCTATAGCCAAAACAGTCATGCCTACCGTGCATACAATCTACGAACGAGGAAAGTCATAGAAACTGTCAACATTAATTTTGATGAACAAGACTTCCTAGGAAAAGATGCAGAGGCTGATTGGGTTAAGGAAGGAATTCTTGAAGTTCGAACATTTCCTTCAACACCCACTACTGTGACTTCCGAAAATGCTACTCCTAATACTTCACCTGAAATTGGAGAGTCTAGCAACCGAAACGATGACACTTCGGTAACTGAGGATGATGATGATGATCAAGTTGAAAACCCAGCTGACACTCCGAGAGAGGCACCTGGTCATATTCAAAAACGTCACCCACCGAACCAAATGATCGGAAGTTTGAATGAGCGAACTACACGCTCAAAGAAACCCATGAACTCTCCCGACGAACTCTACAACATTTGTACTTCTGCTGTGTGTAATGAAATCGGCATCACTTGCTTTCTCTCCGAAAATGAGCCGAAAAATTACAAGGAAGCCATGCAAGATGATTTTTGGATCATGGCCATGCAAGAAGAGTTGAATGAGTTCACGCGGAATAATGTTTGGTCCTTAGTTCCCCGAACTTCAAACATCAATGTTGTTGGAACTAAATGGATTTTCAAGAATAAAACAGATGAGCATAACCAAGTTGTCCGAAACAAAGCTCGTCTTGTTGCCCAAGGATATGCCCAGGTGGAAGGCATAGATTTCGATGAAACTTTTGCTCCGGTCGCACGAATTGAGTCCATCCGACTCTTAATAGCTATTGCATGCCATCTTGGCATCAAACTTCGACAGATGGACGTCAAAGCTGCATTCTTAAACGGTGTTCTGGAAGAAGAAGTCTACGTTGCCCAACCTAAGGGTTTTGAGGATCCGAAAAAGCCAAACCATGTCTACAAGCTTCACAAAGCTCTTTACGGCTTGAAACAAGCGCCTCGCGCCTGGTACGGATGTCTTACGGATTTTCTTCTAAAATTCGGCTTTGAGCGTGGATCGGTGGACAAAACTCTATTCATCAAGCGAGATGGCAAACACATGATTGTTGCCCAAATTTACGTTGACGACATTGTCTTCGGAGCGACTTGTTCCAAACTCGTGACTTCATTCACAGAAGCTATGTCCTCGACCTTTCAGATGAGTCTTGAGGGGGAGTTGCACCAATTTCTTGGCCTTCAGATTTCTCAACGACCAAATGGGATATTTGTATCTCAAAGTAAGTATGCTAAAAATATGGTTGAGAGATTTGAGATGCATCATGCCAAACCAGCTAACACTCCTATGGCAACTACCGAACGCTTGTCTACGTCAACGAAAAGCCGGAGTGTAAACCAAACTCTTTATCGTTCCATGATTGGGAGTTTACTTTATTTAACTGCCACTCGTCCTGACATTATGTTTAGTGTTTGTATGTGTGCCAGGTACCAAGCTGATCCAAAGGAGGACCATCTACGAGCTGTGAAACGGATTCTTCGCTACATCTCTGGAACTTCTCAGCTAGGTCTGTGGTATGCGCGCGACACTTCATCCAATCTTGTCGGTTTTTCAGATGCCGACTGGGCGACGGACACGGACGAACGAAAGAGTACCTCCGGATGTTGTTGCTTCCTTGGCAATAATATCGTGTCTTGGCATAGTAGAAAGCAAAATTGCATTGCACTGTCAACTGCCGAGTCGGAGTATGTTGCAGCTGGAAGTTGCTGCACTCAACTACTTTGGTTGAAACAAATGTTGAATGACTATCTTCTTGAGAGTGCTCCATTGGTGCTGTATTGTGATAACCAGAGTGCCATCAAAATCAGCGAAAATCCTGTCCAGCACTCAAGAACTAAACACATCGACATTCGACATCATTTCATTAGAGATTTGGTTGATCGTGATATAGTCAGTCTACAGCATATTTCAACGGAAAAACAGCTTGCTGACATCTTTACCAAACCTCTTGACTTTGAGAGATTCAAAACCTTAAGGAATTCTCTCTGCATGTGTTCTCTCTAAGAGTTCACGAAAAATTTTGAAGTCTAAAAGAGTAGTTTCTTTACTTCTGAATATGCACTCGGAATCGTCGTGGATTAGTCTAGTCAGACAAACATGGTTTCGAGGCCGTTTCTAGTCTTCGGACACAAGAGTATTTATTCCGCTGAATGCGAACATGTGAACATGGCTTAAACTCCTCGCTTCATTTGCATAGATCCATAAAGCCAAGTAACGGAGGACGCCGGTTCCCCCGGCTCCCCTCTTCGAAAGGTTGTACATGGACGCTGAACTTTAAGACACTCTCCTATCACACTTTGGAGGACGCAAGTGAACCTTGCTCCCCTCTGACTGCTGTAATGAGTGTCTGTTGCATTTCATCTAAAGCTAAAAACTCGTCTGGAGGACGCCGGTTACCCCGGCTCCCCTCTGATTGAAGTAATGCTAGTTCCTTCGGAGTGCCTTAAGTGTTCACCTTGCATTCATGAATTAAAATCTCTTGTGCGGTGCTAACTCTGCAAATATGTTTCGACGAAACACGACTGCTTCCTTGTGACTGAGACGAAGGACAAGTAAACATGTCTATCACATACTTCGGTCCATCTCACCGGTCTTTAATATGAGAGATTTTTCATTACCTCAAAGTTCTATTCACCTCGTGTGAAATTTTTTTGTTTTGGAAAAATGATGGAAGTGTCTCTTTTCTGGGAAAATATTTGTTCTTCATTGCCTAATATCACCCCTCGAATCTCCACTAAAATGTGTTTGAATGTTTGCGTGTGTTGAACTCTTGAATGACTAACTCGAGATGTGTTGTTTTTGTTTTGGCATTTCTGTAGTTCATATCCAGGGCTATGTGGTTTACCATCTCGGATGTCTAAACATTGAGTGCAGCAACGACAAAGTTCAACTGTTGGCGAAATTGGAAAACCAAAAACGGAGACTAATCCTTGCCATTTCCGGAGACTCCTGTCGCCGAAAAATCGGCGACTCATGTCTGTGTCAAAACCGGAGACTTGCTCTCGCCAAACCTGGCGACTGTTGTCGCTGGAAAAACGGAGACTCGTCCATGCCAAAACCGGCGACTATGGTCTCCGCAAAACCGGCGACTAGGGTCGCTGATCCAGCGCCTGTCCATCGCCACGCCCATTTCCGGAGACTCGAACCTATGGCACTGAACTTCGTCATTCCAACCTTCGGTTTGATCTTTGGTTTTTCATATTTTTATTTATTTATTTTTATTTATTATTTTTGAAATTATTATTTTAATAATATTTTCAAATTAATAAAATTTTGTTCGTCTAATGGGCTCAAATTTTTTTCTTGAGATGGGCTTTTTACAGGTCTTGAGCTGTGTATTTTAAATCCGGACGGGCGGCCCAAAATTTTCCTATATATAGCCCTGGGGTGATTCTATCATGGTTACGCTTACATCGCACTTTAGAACTCTCGAACTCTCGACTCTCAGCTGCTGACTGCTTGTCCGACGTTTCTAGATTCTAAGTTTTTCCTAATTCCGTTGCATCAGGCAACTCTAGCTTTGCGCACCAGGCGCCCTGTCCATCGTTTCCGTGATTGTGTTAATCTTTCCAAGTGTTAGAAATTTTTTCTAAGTCTTCGAAATGTCTGCCGCAAAGAACCTAGATGACATGTTGGCTGACATGACTGTATACTTGAACGAACAATTTGAGCAAGCTCCGTCGCCAACGTCCAAGAAAGCGGCGTATGAGGAACTCAAGGCTCACTTAGAAAAAGTCGAGAAACGCAAGGCTGCGTCTACTGAACAGTCGATTGACTTGACTACTACTGCCAAACCGGCACACTCATCTGCCCGTCAGCCGGGCAAAGAACCTAAGTCAGGGAAATCAAAATTCCAAGATGCCTCTTTTCGCATCTACAGTGGGGTCGTTCCCAAAGCTGAATACCATCGGTTGCTCGCGGCTGGCGAGATTACTAAGGATGGCAAAAAGATTGTCAATATCCCATCCACAGTGACTGTGACTGCTGGCACTGATCCGAAACTTTTGTCGCCATCAGGTTCAGGAAAGAAATCGGCGACTCCAGCTGGGAGTGCCGAAGGCAAGAAACCTTCCGCCAGTGGAGGTGGTGTGAAAGCATCCACTCCGAAAAACTCTGGTGGACAAGTCACCAAGTCCCGAACTCATAGTTCGCAGAAACCGCCACTCTCTTCTGGATCAGCTGGATCGCAGAAGTCGACTGACGGCTTCAAGTATATCTCGGATTTTTCCGAGTGTCCTAAACCACACTCTCGCGACTTCTTCACTGCGACTGCTGAACGTCGCCACAAACTCATCCAGACCTTACCGATCCTTACCGATCGAACTATTCTGAAGGAAGACTATGACCGTCACGGCATAACAGATTTCCTTACCAAGATGCATATGCTCAAATCCGTGAGCTTGACTTACCGCTATTCCATTCCCATCCTTAACAAGTTTTACGCTAGCTTGTCTCCTGACTTCGCGAACCCGAAGAGCCGTCTGTTTGGGTGTTTTGTTTTCCGTGAAAAGTTATACAAATTCCGCCCCTTTTCCATCAACAAGTTTCTTGAGAGGTTAGAAGTTGATTCTAACTGGACTTCGCCCTCAGCTGAGGAACGGGCTGAAGACCTTACCATCGGCACTTTCGTTACTCAAAAGAAAGTTAAGTCCGAACTGCCGCCGCCAAACAAACTGTCTGCCTTTTACGGCATCTTGCAGCGACTTGGCATGTCCAACTGGACAGCTTACAAGGACGAATCCGTGCTAACTCCGGAATTAATGCATATCATTTTTCGCCTTGGCTGCGGCGAGCAAATCAACCTCGGAAAAATTATTTTCAATGACTTGTGCAAAATCGCACGGACAACGGATGAGACCATTCTTCGCCAAGCTGACTGGCCAGAGGCTAAGAAACTTCAACTCACACATCCGTGTCTTATCTACGGCATGCTGCATGCTCAAGGTTTTACACCTGATGATGACTTTGAGAAAAAGTTAAAGAAAAATGGCGCTGTCAAGATCACTGGCACGTATCTGAATCCGTCCAAACGTGTCATCGATCTCCCTTGGTTTGATTTTGTTGACAGGAATGCACTTCCTGATATTCTAACTCCTCCGCCATCTCCACTGAAAAGAAAGAGAAAGTCAATCGCCAAGAAAGACAAGTCTCCCTCGGCCAAGCGCCAAAAGAATGAAACCACAGCAGCAGCTGATGAGGCGGAACCTCAAACCAAACAACAGCCCAGAATCGTTCCTCGCGAGTTTGGGCCTTACTCTAAAGTTCCGCCTTACAGAAATCCTTATCATCCTATCCACAGTCATCGTGCTGTGGTGCCATCAGCTTGTGTCAAAGAATTCTATGCCGACACCTTGGCTCTGGAACAGTGTCAAGAGGAACATGCCGTGGCCTACAACAAAATGATTGACGCGCAGAAGAAACAGAAGTCATCTTTTGACAAACTTCAGCGTGAGATCCAACAAAGGGGAGGACTCGGTGATGTTGGAGCCCCCGATGCCAGTTTGAAGGACACGTTCCTTTTGAAGATGATAAGGGACGCTATCCAAGAGGCGCATGTTCAGCTTGCCAAAGGTAATAACATTGAAGTTGAACAGGTACCCCGAGCTGATGACGGCGAGAAGACGGACTATGATATTTTTGAAGGCTGCATGGATATTCGAGATAAGGGTAAGGCGAAGGTTGGCGAGTCTTCGAGGGCGATGCCGTCAGGAGGATTGAAGGATCAGGATGACGACGCTGATGTCAACATTCTTGATGTCGAAGATGAAGGTGGAAAAGACTTCGGCGAGTACGAGATCTTTGGTCTGGGTGATGAGACCGACGACGACGAGAAAGAGGACTCCAGTTCTGATGATGGCTTCATCTATGGCGAAGATGAAGAAGACGTGGTCGAGAGTCCGGAACGTGAACCCACTCCAGCTGGCTCGCCAAAGGAATGAAGAAATTGAAGATCTTAAGTTCCACATTCCAAGTTCAAGTTTTTATCCCAAGTTTTTATTTTCGTTTTTCATAACTCTGGAATTCGTTTTTCATATTTTGTCTCTGCATGCATCAAACTCTGAATTCGTCCATGCATATGTTTTCCATAATATTTCTATCTCTGGATAATGTTTTGGATTGAATTTTTATCTAAGTATTTTTGATCTTTTGGTTTGAAATTTGGCTAAGTCTTTTATGGTTTTTCATTGATTGTTTGATTGATGTTTTCCATCTTTTACTTAGCTCATTTTGTGTTGATATTCGATTGAGGGGGAGATACGTTTATCTCTTTTTACTTAACTTCGTTTTCATGAGTTGTGCCAAAAAGGGGGAGATTGTAAATGTTGATTTTGGCGACAACGTTTTTGTACTTGTGTTTTTGTTGATTTTCATGTTTGCAGGTGCATGAAAAAGGAGACTAGAGTCTCCGGTTTTGGAACGATGGCATGACCATGGAATGGCGACGGGAGTCGCCGATTTTGGCATGTCAGGAACGGCGACAGGAGTCGCCGATTTTGTGCACGCATGGAAATGAAGTGGAACGGCGACTGGCGTCGCCGATTTTGGTGCATGGCTAGGAATGGAGACAGCAGTCTCCGGATTTGCACCTTGCATGGAACGGCGACTGGCGTCGCCGTTTGTGGCGTTCCATGGAACGGCGACTGGAGTCGCCGTTTGTGACATTTGGTTTGGACATGGAATCGGCGACTCCAGTCGCCGGTTTTGGCATTGTGCATGTCATGGAATCGGCGACTCCTGTCGCCGGTTTTGGCAATGGCACGGGTTCCGCGACGCTTGTCCTCAAGGCACGGTGCCAGCGACTATGACATTCTTCAACGACGATTTTCACTAAGTACTTTCAACGTGATTTCTTTCACCAAGTACTCATATCAAGGAATGGAGAATGGTTCAGTGTTTTCCACTTCAATGATATCGACGACCATGAAGACGATGAAATTCCGAGGCTTCAACACTTAGAGTTTGTCACGAGAGTTTGAAGATGAAGAATTGAGATCGACGGAGTCAAGATTAAATTGAAGTTCTGTTTTTGAAATTGAAGATTCAAGATTCGAAGATTCAAGAATCGAAGATTCAAGATTCCAAGATTCAAGAATCCAAGTTCTACAAGAGTGATGTCATCCATGGAGAAGTGACATCAGCCAAGCATGTGACCAACCAGAACGTGCCACGTCATCACCTCACATGTGCGGGCTGCCTATATAAACCCATGAATTTCGATTTCACCATTTGACGATTTTGAGAGAACGAAATCTGATTTTTAGAATCGCGACCGACAGCTTCGAGTGTGTGTAGTAGCGTTTGCGCCTTGTGCCAAGATTAGAATTAGGAGATTTAGCTCTAGGTACTTGTGTGCTAGATTGCAAGTTAGTGGGAGTTGTTGCGACACTCGGGAAACTTCTTGTAATCGTTTTGCCTACCATACTCAGTGTA
Organism: Euphrasia confusa; assembly: GCA_954870475.1. Lineage (NCBI taxonomy): Eukaryota > Viridiplantae > Streptophyta > Magnoliopsida > Lamiales > Orobanchaceae > Euphrasia > Euphrasia confusa. The sequence goes on from OX940967.1 coordinate 28,555,404, forward strand.
ATAGTTTAGTTTCGTTGTTTCAATGGAATGAAAACATATTACATAACTTTGTCTTTGTCTTCCGTCTTTCATTCCACGAACTTGTGTGATTGTTACCTTGACTGAAGCTGGTGTTCGTTGTTTAAGTCCAACTTCGCGAAAAGTTGGTATCATACGTCGAAGACGTAATTTCACTGTTGAAAGAAAAGGAAAGGCTAAACCTGTGTTAGTTAATACTTGAGATGGTAAAATCATATATGGATATGAGCAATCCAAAAGTCTTGACTTAAATTTTTTCCAGCCTAACAAAATTAATTGCAGTAGTAGAATCATTCCAACTTAACAGAATATTGCCCCTGCATAAGATGGTCCGCAAGTGAAAGAAAAAACAGGGACAATAAAGACATTAAAATACCAATGCAAATTTCGGTGTTCAAATTAAAATTCCACCGCTGCTATGGTCAATGCTAAAGTAACCTGCAATGTATATAATATAGCTTTAAGTCAAATAGGTAAATTACATTAATGCAACTACATAGATACGTGGAGGAGGAGATTTAACTTGAACTAATAATTGTTTCAAAGCGCATATATATCCATGAATATTGAATGCACACCTGGTCTACACGAAACTCCTTAGGATGGTAATGTTTAGAACAATGGTTCCCATCACAGTCTTCCCATGCACTTATTAATGCAGAATCATAATATCCTTGGCACACCCTCATACTATATGAGAAATTATAATTTATAAAACAGTTACTTCTATATACAACTAATACAAGCCTTTAATAAAATGGAAGATTTTATTTTCTTACTTTATGCTAATCTTTTTTCCCACATATATTCCATAATTATTGCTATTAAAGCTCGAATAAAGTCATAATCAAACTTGGGCCAAAAAAATAGAAATTCAAAAATTAAAGACTCGAGCCAGCCAACCCGACTGCCAAAACATACTTCTGCATTTTCAGATTAATTAGCCATATAGTTGTAAAATAAATAAACTAGTTGCTACTACTCTAAGAACAAAACTCAACGATGGAATGTCTCGTGCCAAGCGACTCGGCTATATAATATTTTAAACAAATGTAAGTATATAACATTGACATAAAGTAAACGACAAACAACCATAACATAAAAGTACAAATTACATAGTAAAATTATGAACTTACTTGAATTAAGGGACTGATATTTGAATGTCAATTCTTGACGTAGCACCTTTATCTTTAGCCTACTCACAAATTCAATTTCATCCAATGAATAAAAACAACAAATCTCATCTCTTTCAAGTTCTACACAAATTCATCATCACAACTCAGAATATAGTTTCATTTATAAATCAATATTCCATCGACCAATTACAAAATGCTAACCACATTAATGAGATGATCACACTCATATTTTAATAAACCTCTATAGAAGAGAGCCTGTGGAATCAATGCCCAAGAAATAAAACCTTGTCAAAAAATCACCAGTAAAACACAAAAAAAATTGCTAAATTTCACACAAATATATATATGCTTGTAATTAATAATGTTAATAGAAAATTAAAACCTGGATTTCGAAGAGATCTGGGTGACTCAAGTCGGGTCAAACGAAGACCCATCGCTGGGCAATCAGAAAACTAAATCCTTTTTTCTGAATTAAATGTGAGAAAAAAAATCAAGATTAAACTTTGACTTGCATTCTGAAATAATCAGGAATAATAGCATGAAAAATAAAAAATCATACCAATTCAAAAATCCAACAAGAAAACACTGCAAAACCCAGAAACATAGTCTCGCGTCCATCAAATTTGGGGGATCATTTTTATTAATTATTATTTCTTACCAATATGATGAATTTGCGGCACTCCATCGGCGAAGGATTTGGTTCAGCGAAGAGTGGGTAAATAACCATTTAGTATGGGGTTACTTCGCGATTGACCAAAATTTCTGCTTGTGTAGAAATATTGAGGGCTAAATCTCACGTATGGTTGAGAAAAATTTCTGGAAAAGTATAAATGAAATAGGGTTTAGAGACTAGACAATAGAATGAATTCATAAGTTAGAAATAATAGAGGGAAGGCACAAAAATTAATTAAAAATAAAAATTAATACTCTCTCCCAAGTTGAGCGTCATTATACGTAGTTAAAAATTAAAGTGTCACTACATATTTAATATTATGACATTTACTTAAAAGTGTCACTATAAGAGGTATTTTCTAGTAGTGAGTGGCCTTCAACACACTCCTCCACTTGTGAGTCCACTCACAAACAGGATCCACTTGTGAGTCCTAGTCAAAGGGTGGTCAAACCACTCCACTTGTGAGTCCACTCACAAACAGGATCCACTTGTGAGTCCTAGTCAAAGGGTGGTCAAACCACTCACAAACAGGATCGAGCACTTGTGAGTCCACTCACAAACAGGATCCACTTGTGAGTCCTAGTCAAAGGGTGGTCAAACCACTCACAAACAGGACAGGATCCACTTGTGAGTCCTAGTCAAAGGGTGGTCAAACCACTCACAAACAGGATCGAGCTCCCGCTCTGATACCATGTTAAATTCCAAATGGGGGTGAGTCAAAGGGTGGGTCCTAGTCAAAGGGTGGTCAAACCACTCACAAACAGGATCGAGCTCCCGCTCTGATACCATGTTAAATTCCAAATGGGGGTGAGTCAAAGGGTGGGTCCTAGTCAAAGGGTGGTCAAACCACTCACAAACAGGATCGAGCTCCCGCTCTGATACCATGTTAAATTCCAAATGGGGGTGTTCAAGTGCGGTCCCACGCCTAGCGCACACACGAGAGCGGGAGCTTGAATATGCACTAGAGAGCCTCAATCTATCTCAAAACCATATGGTACTAAGTAGGAGAACTCCCTAGGCTTATATCATAGACTCCCCTCTCACAATTATTCGATGTGGGACAACTCACGGGTGGCCTTCAACAGAGAAAACCATACGAAACATCACAAGTCATTCCACAAATCAAGCAATAAAACCACCAAAACCTAGCAACAACGACAACGACGTCCGTGAGTCTTCACAATCTCTGCACGGGACAATGCTCAAGCGCGCCTCTCTCCGTCAAACCAGATTCCAATTAATTATAATTAATTAAGATCACTTTTAAAAAGTCCTGATCTAAGCTGACATTTGGAGGATGAACGAGTGTGCGCTTAATTCATGAGGTGCTTACATTTTGAAAACGAGATTATGCTATTATATATTATTATAATTACTTGGATGAAGTTTAATTTCAATGATGGGTTTAATTATTTTCTAATCAATATACTTATTTTCAAAAGACTTGGGAACAAATGAACAATACTCAATACATATTAATTTCTGGTGTAAAAAATATATAGTACTTATTATTAAAATAAGTCTAATATCTCACTACGCAATTACTTTTATCCTAATATACTGTATTTTATATTGATGAGATAATTGCGTTAACATGTTTTTTTTATGCAAGTAAAATTGGGTTAAAACTTGTTGTGGTGTTTTAATAGGGTTGATTCTTGGCTACCCCATGGGTAGTAACCTCACCCATGGGGATTTTGACATGTGTCCAAGTCTTTGTTTTTTTATTTATAACTTTCATGTTTATGTTTTTCAACTTGGACACATGTCAAGATCCCCATGGGTGAGGTTACTACCCATAGGGTAGCCAAGAATCAACCTTTTAATAGACAATGAACGGTAATTGATGTTGAACTATTTGTGGTGCAGTGCCTGCACGCCCCCTCAATCAATCCACCAGCGGAGTTTTTTTAATTTTTGTTTTTATATATTTTTATGTATGTGCCAAATTAATTTGTCAAATCTATACGGCCACAACCCATATTTACGTTTGAAAAGCAACAAAAATAATTGGTTGCACATTTTATAATAAAACGTAAATAAAGCAACTCAATTTCACATTCAAATCTTTAAATTTATGAAAATCAATTTTCGTTATTTTTAACGACATTTTAGCAAAAATTCAAAGTTGTTCGTATTTAAATAAGACAAAATACTAAAGTAACATGCATAAATTATCTCATTTTTAGAGCGTGAGACTGCACTCACACACTTCGATTTCAACATGATATCAGAGTCATGTCTTTTATGAGCGGTCCATCGATTCGGCCTTCAATTGTTGTGAAGTCAGGGCGCAAAGACAATCTAATTATAAGTAAAAGAGTTAAAATATATATGTTCTTTTGGATTCAAACTGAATGAACTGAATTCAAGTGAAGTGAAACGATTTGAACTGAATTAGACTAATATTTTTATAAAAATAATAATTATTATTATTATAAATCATTAAATATATATTTTTAAATATTAATAATATTGTGATATAATTAGATTGTATATTTAAAGTTATTGATTCAAATTATTTTTATTTTATTTTAATTTAATTTATTTTGAAATGAACTTAATCAAAACTGAACTGAACGATATGAACTCAACATAACTAAACTGAAGTTTGAACTAAACTAAAATGAATTGAAATTAATTTCAAACGAACAAATTCTTACTCTACCTATTACTAATTGATTTTACATTCTAAAAACCTCTTTACGTGCGTGAAACCGTACTCATACACTTTCGATTTCAATAAATTTAATTTCAACGATGGGTTTAATTAATTTCCAATCAATTCACTCTATTTTCAAATGACTTGGGAACAATACTCAATACACATTTCGAATATAAACGTTGAACATCTTATCCTCTCACTACACAATTAGTACTTTATTCTACAGCATATTGCTATTTTTTTATTGACACTAGTCCATTTGCCCGTGCGTTGCACTGGGATCTTCGAAGGAATTGTTTTTTACGGTGAGTTTGTCCGATCGTTTACATAACTTATTTTTCATGTAACTCATTAATATATACGTTAAACTTGTTTAATCACGTGACAAAATAGATAAAGAAAATAAGAGTATTTTCTATTATACGTGAATAATCATGATTAATTAACATCATCACTTATTTTATAAGTACCTGACAAAATAGATAAAGAAAATAAAATTATTTTATATTATACGTAAATAATCATTAATAATTAACATCATCACTTATTTTGTAAGATAATAAACTTACAAATTTTGAAAGACCTCCTTGTATACTAAATTTGTGGTTTTGTTCGTGCGATTACCGTTCTCGTCGCAGAGAAAAAGCTTCAACTCTTTCCTATTAGTTACTCTAGAAACCGCCACGTACAATTGACCATGCATAAATATCGATCTCTTCAGAAATACACCAACATTTGTCAACGAATGATCTTGACTCTTATTAATCGTAATGTCATACGATATCATGGGAATTGTCTTTGTTGGAACGCAAACGGAAATTTTGTGACAGAAGGAGTTATTGGAATTCTAGGAATTAAAACATGATCTTCAGAATTGCTTTCTCCTAATACTTTTGCTTCGATGACATGACTACCAAGCTGTTATAACCAAACGTGTACTATTGCACAATCCATTAGTGCCTTAGTGACATCCATATTCCGCAACAGCATTATCGGGACACCAACCTGATAAATATACAAAATATATTACAATTAATATTGATTTATTTAACATGGTTAAATTAAATATATAATACAAACCTTCAATTTCAATTCATGGGTTGGCAATCCCGAACACTTGATGGTATTTAAGAACTCAACGGCATGTGCTCAAACATGCTCACGCCATGATCAGTCTGGACAATACTATCCGAACTCAGGCCTAATAAATAAAAAACATCACGCGAAATTATTATACAAAACATAATTTAGGTATAAAAAATATAATAAGAAAACTAACAACAATTATAATTATATACACAACAAAAATATTGCTTTATATAATTTGATTATATTAAATAATATATAGCAGTGAGTTAAAAGTAAAAAAAAAACCTTCAATTTAAATTTATGATTTGACATTCGGGTACACTTTATTGTATTTCAAAACTCAACCGAATGCATCTGATCAAACATAATCACTTCCGGTTTTGTTTGAGAAATACTATCCGAACTCATATATATTTTTTGTATAACTCGTGAATAAAATAATCTATTCACTTATTTTAAATTACAATAACTTAATTTTTTTGAAAAACCTCTTTGTATACTACATTTGTTGTTCTGTTTTTGAGATTATAATTCTCGTCACAAAGCAGAAGTTTCAACCCTTTCTTGTTGGTCACTCTATAAACCGCCATGTACAATTCACCGTGGATAAATACCGGCCTCTTCATGAATATGCCAACTTTTGTCAAAGACTGACCTTGACTGTTATTAAACGTAATGTCATTCGATAGCATAATCGGAAATTCGTGTTTTCGTTGGAAAGCAAATGGTAATTTTGTATCTGGTTGAGTTATAGAAATTCTAGATTTATAGGATTTTTAAAACATAATCCTCAAAATTTCTTTCTGATAATACTTTCGCCTCTACAACGTAACTATTAAGCTTTGTGAACCGCGTATCATTGCAAAGCCCCCGTTAGTGACATCAATATTCTGCAACGATATAATTGGGAGACCGACCTAATAAATAAAAAACATCACGCACAATTATTTATTTTACAAAACATAATTAGTATAAAAAAATATAATAAGAAAACTAACAACAATTATAATTATTTGCACAAAAAATATATTAAAAATAAGAGCATCAATATTTTGAAACAAATAATTGAGACAGCGTCCTAATAAATAAAAAAATATCACGCGCAATTATTATACAAAATATAATTCAATTATAAAAAATATAAAAAGAAAACTAACAACAATTATAATTATTTGCAAAACAAATTTATTAAAAGTAATGTTACTTTCTATAATTCGATTATATTAAATAATACATAACAATGAGTTCGATTATATTAAATAATACATAACAATGAGTTAGAAGTAAAAAAAAACAACCTTCAATTTAAATTCATGATTTGACATTCGAGTACACTTGATTATATTTCAAAATTCAACCGAATATATCTGCTCAAACATAGTCACATACAATTCATCGTGCGTAAATAATGGTTTTTTCAGAAATACACTAACGTTTGTCACATACTGACCTTGACTGTTATTAAATGTCATGACATTCGATATAATAATCGGAAATTCATGTCTTCGTTGGAAAACAAACGGTAATTTTGTATCATATTGAGTTAAAGAAATTCTAAATTCATAGGTTTTAAAATATAATCCACATAATTGATTTATTTTAATACTTTTGCCTCCATAACATAACTACTCATTTTTTTTATAAACAACCGTGTATCATTGCCCGTTAGTGGCATTAATATTCTGCAACGATATAATTGGGACACGTCCTAATATATAAATAAATAAACATCAGGCACAATTATTATACAAAACATAATTTATATATAAAAAATATAATAAGAAAACTAACAACAATTATAATTATTTACACAAAAAATAAATTAAAAATAATGTTGGTTTATATAATTTGATTATATTAAATAATATATAGCAATCATTTAGAAATAAAAAAAAACTTTAATTTAAATTCATTATTTGACATTCGGGTACACTTGATTGTATTTCAAAACTCAACTGAATGCATTTGATCAAACATAATCACGTTTAGTCTTGTTTGAGAAATAGTATCTGAACTCAGATATATTTTTTGTATAACTCGTGAAAAAATATCTTATTTACTTATTTTGAATTACAATAAACTTAAATTTTTTGAAAGATCTCTTTATATACTACATTTTTTGTTCTGTTTCTGAGATTACAATTCTCGTCACAAAGCAGAAGTTTCAACCCTTTCTTGTTGGTTACTCTAGAAACCGCCACGTACAATTCACCGTGGATACGCCAACTTTTGTCAAAGACTGACCTTGACTGTTATTAAATGTAATGGCATTCGATATCATAATCGGAAATTCGTGTCGTTGGAAAGCAAATGGTAATTTTATATCTGGTTGAGTTATAGAAATTCTAGATTTATAGGATTTTAAAAAAATAATCCACAAAATTGTTTTTTCTTAATACTTTTGCCTCTATTACATAACTATTAATCTTTGTTATAAACAACCGCGTATCATTGCAAAGTCCGTTAGTGACATATTTTACAACGACATAATTGGTACACCGGCCTAACAAATAAAAAAATATCACGCGCAATTATTATACAAAACATAATTTGGATATAAAAAATATAATAAGAAAACTAAGAACAATTATAATTATTTACACAAAAAATATATTAAAAATAATGTTGTTTTATATAATTTGATTATATTAAATAATATATAGCAGTGATTTCTAAGTAAAAAAATACACACCTTCAATTTAAATTCATGATTTAAAATTCGGGTACACTTGATTGTATTTCAAACCTCAACCGAATGCATCTGATCAAATATAATCACGTTCGATTTTGTTTGAGAAATACTATCTGAACTCAGATATATTTTTTGTATAACTCGTGAATAAAATAACGTATTCACTTATTTTGAATTACAATCAACTTAAATTTTTTGAAAGACCTCTTTATATACTAAATTTTTTGTTCTGTTTCTAAGATTACAATTCTCGTCACAAAGCTGTAGTTTCAACAATTTCTTATTGGTTAATCTAGAAATCGCCACGTAAAATTCACCGCGGATAAATACTGTTCTCTTAATGAATACGCCAACTTTTGTCAAAGACTAACCTTGAATGTTATTAAAGGTAATGGCATCCAATATCATAATCGGAAATTCGAGTCTTCGTTGGATACCAAATGTTAATTTTGTATCTGGTTGAGTTATAGAATATCTAGATTTATAGGATTTTAAAACATAATCCCCAAAATTGATTTCTCTTAATACTTTCGTCTCCATAACATAACTATTAAGTTTTGTTATAAACACCCGCGTATCATTGCAAAGCTTGTTAGTGGCATCAATATTCTGCAACGATATAATTGGAAAACCAGTCTAATAAATAAAAACACAATTATTATACAAAACATAATTCAAGTATATAAAATATAATAAGAAAACTAACAACCAATTATAATTATGTGCACAAAAAATATATTAAAAATAAGGGCATCAATATTCTGCAATGAAATAATTGAGATACCGACCTAATAAATAAAAAAAATCAGGCGCAATTATTATTCAAAACATAATTCAGGTATAAAAAATATAATAAGAAAACTAACAACAATTATGAGTTAGAAGTACAAAAAAAACCAACCTTTAATTTAAATTCATGATTTGACATTCGGGTACACTTAATTGTATTTCAAAACTCAACTGAATGTATATGATCAAACATAAGCACGTTCGGTCTTGTCTGAGAAATACTATCTGAACTCAAATATATTTTTTTGTATAACTTATGAATAAAATAACCTATTCACTTATTTTGAATTACAATCAACTTAAAAATATTGGAAGATCTCTTTATATACTACATTTGTTGTTCAGTTTTATGAGATTAAAAATTCTCGTCACAAAGCAGAAGTTTCAACCCTTTCTTATTGTTTACTCTTGAAACAGCCACGTACAATTCACTATGCATAAATACTGGTCTCTTCATGAATACGCCAACTTTTGTCAAAGACTGACCTTGACTGTTGTTAAATGTAATGGCATTCGATATCATAATAAAAAATTGTAATTGCTGGAAAACAAACGATAATTTTGTAACATATTAAGTTATTGAAATTCTAGATTTCTAGAAATTAAAATATAATCCTCAGAATTGATTTCTCTTAATAATTTTATCTGGGTAAAATAACTACCAAACTTTGTTATAAATAACCGCGTATCATTACAAAGTCCATTTGTGGCATCAATTTTCTACAACAACATTATTGGGACTCCGACCTAAATTTCCCAAGGATTGTTTAGAGTCCGGTGACCGAAAATAGACGATAATCATCCTGCTGCTAGTGAAGTCAATTCAAATTAAGTTATATTTTTTTTTTCACAAAAAGGGAGTGACATTATTTTCTTTTAATAAACTAATTTCTTATTATAATATCAAATTATTTCTGACGGATTTATTTTACAGTTTGATTTCATAAAGATTCTATAATTAAAATTTTAATGTTATTTATATTTTGTTAAAATATTCTGCTCCAATAACAATTTACACTAATGTAAAACTCAAACAATAATAATTATGAATAATGAATATGAAAAATGAATTGTAAAGAAATAAAATTAGATATAAAGTTAAATATAAATCGGCCAAAGAGAAATATATTAAAAATAATGTTGATTTATATATTAAACAATATACAACAATGAGTTAAAAGTCTATAGAAATATCAACCTTAAATTTAAATTAATGATTTAGCATTCAAGAACACTTGATCATATTTAATAATTCAACCGAATGCATCTGCTCAAACATACTCACGCCAAGGTCAGGTCTCAGAATTACTATCCGAACTCAAATATATTTTTTGTATAACTCGTGAATAAAATAACATATTCACTTATTTTGAATTACAATCAACTAAAAAAAAATTGAAAGACCTCTTTATGTACTACATGTGTTTTTATGTTTGTGAGACTAAAATTCTCGTCACAGAGCAAAAATCTCAACCCTTTCTTGTTGGTTACTCTAGAAACCGCCACGTATAATTCATCGTGCGTAAATACTGGTCCTTTCCGAAATACACCAACGTTTGTCAAAGACTGACATTGACTGTTATTATTTGTCATGACATTCGATATTATAATCGTAAATTCATGTCTTCGTTGTAAAGCAAATAATAATTTTGTATCAGATTGAGTTATAAAAATTCTAGATTTATAGGATTTTGAAATATAATCCCCAGAATTGCTTCCTCTTAATACTTCTGTCTCCATAACATAACTATTAATCTTTGTTATAAACAACCGCGTATCATTGCAAAACCCGTTAGTGGCATCAATATTCTACAACGACATAATTGGGACACCGGCCTAATAAATAAAAAACATCACGCGCAATTATTATACAAAACATAATTTAGGTATAAAAAATATAATAAGAAAACTAACAACAATTATAATTATTTACACAAAAAATATATTAAAAATAATGTTGGTTTATATAATTTGATTATATTAAATAATCTATAGCAGTGAGTTAGAAGTAGAAAAAAAACCAACTTTTAATTTAAATTCATGATTTGAAATTCGAGTACACTTAATTGTATTTCAAAACTCAACCGAATGCATCTACTCAAACATACTCACGCTACGGTCGGGTCTGAGAAATACAATCCGAACTCAGATATATTTTTTGTATAACTCGTTTATAAAATAACGTATTCACTTATTTTGAACTACAATCAACATAAAAAAATTTAAAGAGACCTCTTTATATTCTACATTTGTTGTTCTGTTTTTGAGATTAAAAATCTCGTCACAAAGCATAAGTTTAAACCCTTTCTTGTTGGTTACTCTAGAAACCGCCACGTACAATTCACCGTGGATAAATACTTGTCTATTCATGAATACGCCAACTTTTGTCAAAGACTGACCTTGACTGTTATTAAATGTAATGACATTCGATATCATAATCAGAAATTCGTGTCGTTGGAAAGCAAATGGTAATTTTATATCTGGTTGAGTTATAGAAATTCTAGATTTATAGGATTTTAAAAAATAATCCCCAGAATTGTTTTTTCTTAATACTTTTGCCTCCATTACATAACTATTAATCTTTGTTATAAACAACCGCGTATCATTGCAAAGTCCGTTAGTGGCATATTTTACAACGACATAATTGGTACACCGGCCTAACAAATAAAAAAATATCACGCGCAATTATTATACAAAACATAATTTAGATATAAAAAATATAATAAGAAAACTAAGAACAATTATATTTATTTACACAAAAAATATATTAAAAATAATGTTGTTTTATATAATTTGATTATATTAAATAATATATAGCAGTGATTTCTAAGTAAAAAAAATACCCACCTTCAATTTAAATTCATGATTTAAAATTCGGGTACACTTGATTGTATTTCAAACCTCAACCGAATGCATCTGATCAAACATAATCACGTCCAATTTTGTTTGAGAAATACTATCTGAACTCAGATATATTTTTTGTATAACTCGTGAATAAAATAACGTATTCACTTATTTTGAATTACAATCAACTTAAATTTTTTGAAAGACCTCTTTATATACTAAATTTTTTGTTCTGTTTCTAAGATTAAAATTCTCGTCACAAAGCAGAAGTTTCAACAATTTCTTATTGGTTAATCTAGAAACCGCCACGTAAAATTCACCGCGGATAAATACTGTTCTCTTAATGAATATGCCAACTTTTGTCAAAGACTAACCTTGAATGTTATTAAATGTAATGGCATCCAATATTATAATCGGAAATTCGAGTCTTCGTTGGAAATCAAATGTTAATTTTGTATCTGGTTGAGTTATAGAATATCTAGATTTATAGGATTTTAAAACATAATCCCCAAAATTGATTTCTCTTAATACTTTCGCCTCCATAACATAACTATTAAGTTTTGTTATAAACACACGCGTATCATTGCAAAGCTTGTTAGTGGCATCAATATTCTGCAACGATATAATTGGGACACCAGCCTAATAAATAAAAAACATCACGCGCAATTATTATACAAAACATAATTTAGGTATAAAAAATATAATAAGAAAACTAACAACAATTATAATTATTTACACAAAAAATATATTAAAAATAATGTTGGTTTATATAATTTGATTATATTAAATAATATATAGCAGTGAGTTAGAAGTAGAAAAAAAACCAACTTTCAATTTAAATTCATGATTTGAAATTCGAGTACACTTGATTGTATTTCAAAACTCAACCGAATGCATCTACTCAAACATACTCACGCTACGGTCGGGTCTGGGAAATACAATCCGAACTCAGATATATTTTTTGTATAACTCGTTGGTAAAATCACGTATTCAGTTATTTTGAACTACAATCAACATAAAAAAATTTAAAGACCTCTTTATATTCTACATTTGTTGTTCTGTTTTTGAGATTAAAATTCTCATCACAAAGCATAAGTTTAAACCCTTTCTTGTTGGTTACACTTAAAACTATCACGTACAATTCACCGTGTGGTCTCTTCATGAATACGACAACTTTTGTCAAAGACTGACTTTGACTGTTATTAAATGTAATGACATTCGATATCATAATCGTAAATTCGTGTTTTCGCTGAAAAGCAAACGATAATTTTGTACCAGATTGAGTTATAGAAATTCTAGATTTCTAGGAATTAAAACATAATCTTCAGAATTGATCTCTCTTAATAATTTTATCTCGATAACATAACTACTAAACTTTGTTATAAACAACCGCGTATCATTACAAAGTCCATTTGTGGCATCAATTTTCTGCAACAACATTATTGGAATTCCGATCTAAATTTCCCAAGGATTGTTTAGAGTATGGTGACCGAAAATAGACGATAATCATCCTACTGTTACTGAAGTCAATTCAAATTAAGTTTTTTTTTTCACAAAAAAAGATTGATATTATTTTCTTTTAATAAACTATTTTTTTATTATAATATCAAATTATTTCCGACAGAGTTATTTTATAGTTTGATTTCATAAAGATTATATAATTAATATTTTAATGTTATTTATATTTTGTTAAAATATTTTGCTCTAATTACAATTTACAATTTACATAGATAAATAAAATATTAGAATTAATGTATTATACATAAATAGTTATGATTAATTAACATTATCACTTATTTTGAAACACAATGAACTTACAAATTTTGAAAGACCTCATTGCATACTACATTTGTGGTTTTGTTCGTGAGATTACCGTTTTCGTCGCAGAGAAGAAGCTTCAGCCCTTCCTTATTGGTTACTCTAGAAAGCGCAATGTACAATTGACCATGCGTAAATACCAGTCTCTTTAAAAATAAATCTGCGACATCTGTATAAGTTAACTTTATTGTCTCAACATATATAATATTGGTCGTGATGCAAGAACTGAACATGGTAAATTTCGCAAAAGACTTCGACAAAACTTCATCGATTCAATTAAATTGTTCTGAAATTATTATTTTTGTTGTTTCGGAATTTCATATCCAAATAATATACAAACTGCTTTGGAGTAAGATTTCCATCTACAATCAAAGAACTGTTTTATTTTATCAATAACTTTATTTCAGTCGTTTTGTTCATCCGACCGATAAAATACAATTGTTACACAATCATTGTCTTCGTGAACATTTTTGATTTTTTTTAATAACTAACATCTGAAAATACCTTGACATCTTGGTTTAATGTCAACTAAGATAATATCCTTGCACTGATTCCAAATTGATTCTGGACTGTAGAGAAGTAGAGGTCAGCAAATTGACAACCGAAAATCGCAACATTGTTCGTAAACCCCAAAACGAATTTTCTTTTATTATATCGACCAATACTTTATCACTGTCTAAAAGTTTACGGGGGTAACATTTTATTTAAAAGATCTATATTGAATTCCATTTTAAAAAGAAAATTTATTTTACAACGTGCATCCACGAATGATAATAAACAATATTCTAAAAAATTACAACTCTAGTTCTAGGATACACATTAGATTATATTTTGAATGATAAACCTCTTTGTCTCAGCTGTCGTTCTATTTTTTATCATCCTAAACGAATTTATTGGAATATTATGCATAAGTAAACTTTATTGTCTCAACATATTTAGTATTGATCGTAATGCAAAAATCGAACATGGTTTTGATTCGCAAAAGCCTTCGACAAAACTTCACCGATTCAATTAAGTTGCTCTGAAAATATTATTTTTGTTATTTCAGAATTTCATATTCAAATAATATACAAAATGTTTTGGAGTAAGATTTCCATCTACAATCAAAGTACAGTTTTATTTTATCAATAACTTTATTTTAGTCGTTTTGTTTATCCGACCGATAAAATACAATTGTTACACAATCATTGTCTTTGTGAACATTTTTGATTTTTTTTAATAACTAACATCTGAAAATACCTTGACATCTTGGTTTACTAAGATCCTTGCACTGGTTCCAAATTGATTCTGGACTGTAGAGAAGTAGAGGTCAGCAAATTGACGACCGAAAATCGCAACATTGTTCGTTAACCCCAAAACGAATTTTCCTTTATTGTATCGACCAATACTTTATCACTGTCTAAAAGTTTACGGCGGTAACAATTTTTTTAAAAGATCTATATTGAATTCTATTTTACAAAGAAAATTTATTTTACAACGTGCATCCACGAATGACAATAAACAATATTCTATAAAATTACAACTCTGGTTCTGGGATACACATTAGATTATATTTTGAATGAAAACCTCTTTGTCTCAGCTGTCGTTCTATTTTTTATCACCCTAAACGAATTTATTGGAATATTATGCATAAGTTAACTTTATTGTCTCAACATATTTAGTATTGGTCGTAATGCAAAAATCGAACATGGTTTTGATTCGCAAAAGCCTTCGACAAAACTTCACCGATTCAATTAAGCTGCTCTGAAAATATTATTTTTGTTGTTTTGAAATTTCATTTCCAAATAGTATACAAACTGCTTTGGAGTAAGATTTTAATCTACAATAAAAATAATGTTTTATTTTATCAATAACTTTATTCCAGTCGTTCTCGTCATCAGACCGATAAAATACAATCGTTACACGATCATTGCATTTGTGAACATTTTTTATTAATTATTTTAATAATTTAACTATGAAAATAACTTAACGTCTCATCCTCGTAATATATTTTGGTTTAATGTCAACTAAGATAATATCTTTGTACTGGGGTTCCAAATTGATTCTGGACTGTACTGTAGAAAAGTAGAGGTCAGCAAATTGAACGAAAATCGCAACATTGTTTATGAATCCCAAAATAAATCTTCTTTTATTGTATCGACCTATACATTATCACCGCCTAAAAGTTTACGGGGATAACAATTTTTTTAAAGGATATATATTGAAATTTCATTGTACAAAGAAAATTCATTTTACAATGTACATCCACGACAATAAACAATTTAATCTAAAAAATTACAACTCTGGTTCTAGGATACACATTAGAATATATTTCGAATGATATGTCTCGACAGTCATTCTATTTTTAATCATCCTATTCGAAT
This sequence comes from Euphrasia confusa, assembly GCA_954870475.1. Lineage (NCBI taxonomy): Eukaryota > Viridiplantae > Streptophyta > Magnoliopsida > Lamiales > Orobanchaceae > Euphrasia > Euphrasia confusa. Next base: position 28,571,491 of record OX940967.1, read on the forward strand.
TTATTGGAATATTCTGCATAAGTTAACTTTATTGTCTCAACATATTTAGTATTGGTCGTATTGCAAAAACCAAACATGATTTTGTTTCGCAAAAAGCTTCGACAAAACTTCACTGATTCAATTAAACTGCTTTGAAAATATTATTTTTGTTGTTTTGGAATTTAATATCCAAATAGTATACAAACTGCTTTGGATTAAATTTTCCATCTACCGTCAAAATAATATTTTATTTTATTAATAACTTATTCGAGTCGTTTTGGTCATCAGATCGATAAAATACAATCGTTACACAATCATTGCATTCGTTAACATATTTGATTAATTTTTTAAATAACTTAACTATGAAAATATCTTCACGTCTCATCCTCGTAAAATATTTTGGTTTAATGTCAGCTAAGATAATATCTTTCCATTAGTTTCAAATTAATTCTGGACTGTAGAGTAGTAGAGGTCAGCAAATTGACAAAAGAAAATCGTAACATTGTTCGTGAACCCCAAAATGAATCTTCTTTTATTATTACGACCTATACTTTATCACCGTCTAAAAGTTTACGGGGATAACAATTTTTTGAAAGGATCTATATTGAAATTCCATTGTACAAAGAAAATTCATTTTACAATTTACATCCACAAATGACAATGAACATTATTCTAAAAAATTACAACTTTGCTTCTAAAATAAATATTAGATTATATTTCGAACAATAAACCTCTTTGTCTCAGATGTTGTTCTATTTTTTATCATGTTAAACGAATTTATTGGAATATTCTGCATAAGTTAACTTTATTGTCTCAACATATTTTGAATTAGTCGTCATGCAAGAACATGATTTTGATTCGCAAAAGGTTTCGACAAAACTTCACCGATTCAATTAAAAAATTCCACACGACAAAATAATTTTGTAGTATCAATAATTTAAGAAAATAAAAAATTTAGCGGAATACAAATAAAAATTAAAATAAAAAAGTTAAAACTGTGTACAATTATAATTACTAAACAAATTGTAAAAACAATTATTAATAACAAAAAAGTGTACAATTATAATTACTAAACAAATTGTAAAAACAATTATTAATAACAAAAAACTGCGTACAAATATTATTAAACAAATTTTACAAATAATTAAGTAAAAAATATTTATTAAATAAATATTAAATAATTGTCTTTATTAAATAATAATGTAGTGTATTATTTTTTATTTCAAATGTATTTAATAAAAAATAAATTTTACAAATGTAATTAATAAAAAAAATAATTGCGTACATTATTATTATTAAATAAATTTATCAAATAATTGTAAATAAATATTAAATGAATATTAATAAATAAATATTAAATAACTGTGTTTAAGAAATAACGGTCTTAAAAAAATTACGTACATTATTATTATTAAATAAATTTATCAAATAATTGTAAATAAATATTAAATAACTGTGTACATTATTATTATTAAATAAATTTATCAAATAATTGTAAATAAATATTAAATAACTTTGTTTCATAAATAACGGTCTTAAAAAATTGCGTACATTATTATCAAATTTTACAAATAATTGCTAAATAAATAATAAATAATGTCTCTAAAGTATTATTAAATAACTGTGTGCGCATAAATGATTTTTCTACACAAATGATTTTGATTTTCTTTTTTAACCTACATAAATGATTTTTGTTTAAATAATTAAAAGGACTGTTTAGAGATAATTTTGAAACCGACCTATATTTAATAAAATATCCGATTTGTGGAAAATAATTGATTATCATTATTAAACAAATTAAACAAAAAATATCCGATTTATGGAAAATGAATTGATTATCATTATTAAACAAATTTACAAATAATCCGCGTTAAAAAATATTATTAAATAAGTAGCTTTAAGCGGCATAAACATTTTTGTTTAATATAATAGATTTAGTGAAACAAATAATTAAACGGATTATTTGGAGATAATTATGGAACTGAATATTTAGTCAATTAATCAATTAATCAATAGAATATCCAATTTATGGAAATTAACTGATTATCAATATATTTTGGCATAAATATTTTTGTTTAATATAATAGATTTAGTGAAACAACTAATTAAACGGATTATTTGGAAATAATTATGGAACTGAATATTTAGTCAATTAATCAATAAAATATCAATTTATGGAAAATTAATTGATTATCAATATATTTTAAAAATATTTCATTAGCTATTTTATTTTATTACTATAATTAAGAACTCGGAGTTGTTTTCAAAATAATTTTTAATGTTACTAACATTAAATTAAGGAATATTTATTAGAGATAATATGACTTTATTTTCATACTAAAATTAAGGATGAAATTTATTTCTAAAAAAAATTGTATCGAGAGAATTATTGATCCAATTATATTTTCTAAATTTTAATTAGTTATTAAAAAATTAATATATGTGTATAAAAAATAATATTTGAGTAGAAAATCTATGAATTAAATATTGATTATAGGATTCAAATAATTTGAAATAAAAATATTTTATATATTAAATATCAAGAAATGTAGTTATTTAATAAAATGTTTAAAACAATTTTACAACATATCATTAATAAAAAAAACTAAAACATTAAAATTAATTAATACTTGTAATTAATATTATTAATATTATTGAGAATACAAATGATTAAAAAAATAAAACATAAGGAATGTTGTAACATAAATATTAAAACTCATTTCTTTAATTACATTATATTAAACTAATTTCCTACATCGGAAAGAATACTCTAACAAAATACTCCAACAAAATTCTTCTTGTAAGTATTTCTCAACTGCAAAGCTTGAATACTTGATCATAATGGGAGAATGGGAGACATATGATAGAATGCATCATCACATCGACATGATCTTTATGCTGAAGCTAGGAAAAATCGAGAGTAGAATGTGAATTGCACCATATTATTCGATTAGTCAACAAATATAAATAAAGACTCAAAAATAAGATTAAAAAACGTACGTAGCAAGTATACCATATAAATCTGAGGAGACCCACAAATTAATTCTCGATGAATAAGATACTTACCATGATTTCTGAAAAAAAAAAAAATCTTTGAAACATTAATATCAAAAACATTAGAAATGATTAAAAAAATATATAAAAAGAACCACAATTAAAACTCACCACCTGCAAAAAAACACAAATCGTTATGAATTATATGAATACTCTATATTATAGATACTTACAATTGAAGCTGCAAAAAATACAAAAGCACACTAAAATAATGTACATATTATAAACATATAAACGATAAATAAATTAAAATTGAAAAAATACAATAAAGAAAACAAAAAAAAAAACAAAAAAAAAACGTAATTATAAAATAAATTACTTACCGTAAATCTGCAAAAATAAAAGAACAATGTTAATGATAAAGATAATAATAATATTAATAAAACAAAGAATCGAGAAAATTGTTGATGAATGAGGAGAAAGTGAATGGCTTTTATAGGTGTAAATTTGAATTAGGGTTTCTATTATTTTTGAAAAATAATTAAATAATATTTGGTGCATAATTTAAGATTTTATTGTATTTCTAAAATATTGGTGGGTGATTTATTCCGGTTGAGTATTTTAAATTTGGAAAATAAATTAAAATGGTAAATATTTAATGTTATATTAAGAAGGGATATTATCAAATTAATTGTATTGCTATAATTAAGGAGATGATTTTTTTAACTTAATTAAATGTTTCCGTTTGAAATTTTTATTTCTTTAATTATTTAATAATCAAAATAATAATAATAATAATAATAATAATAATAATAATCGTTAAAATAAAAATAAATTTGTAACAATGATAAATAAATTGTACTTAATATATATAAATAAATGATACAATTAATAAAAAAAAATGAAAACGATGAATACAACATACTAAATGAAATAAATAAATAATAGACGATTTCTTTCGGATTTATATAAGGAGATAATTACTAAAATTAAAGAGTTTAAATAGCTAAATGAATATTTAAAAAATCAAATTAATTTTAAATAAACATTAATCAATCGGTCATTTTAATTTCTTAATCAAAACTATTATGTATTTATTAATTAGTCCTTAAAGTGTGAACACAAAAGTTAATCCAACGATCTAGATTTTTTTGGGGAATTAAAAATGGATATATCCAACGGTAAAATTCTTACTGAATTATATATTGTATAGATTAGATAATTGAGTTAACATATTTTTTATATAATTGATCGAGTTAACCAATTGCTAGCATATTAAGCTTTTTTTTTATTGACATTAGATAATTGAGTTAACATATTTTTTATATAATTGATCGAGTTAACCAATTGCATATACTTTTTTTTTTGTTAACGTTCAGTATCATATAAAAGAAAAATAAAATAAGTTGGAGATACAGTACATCGCATAAGAAGATCATACCATGAGTTAACAGACTAGCTTTTAAAATCTTCAAAAATAAAAATAAAAATACTCCATCAACACCAACCAGTACTCTTACCATGGAATGTGCCACACTCGCCTCAAAGCCAATCATGTAGACTTTGTGTACAATTAACTTGCAAAATTCTATCAAAAATAGTCAAATAATATGAAATTTGATTTTCCATAAATTTAAAAGATTAAATATGAAATCGAGTTATATATGTTACCTAACATTTTGTGATATATCTCTTTAATTTATTAAAAAAGAAAAAAAGTATAATTTCTTAAATGTAATTTTCAATTTCTTTTATTGTAATTTAGTTAATTAAAAAGATTGATATTTTTTATAATTACGAAATTTTTTGTTGATTATAATCTATTCATATTATTATATGATAATCAAATAAAATTTATTGATTTTTGAATATTTATAAATTTTTACAATAATTTTTATTGGACTTTTACAAATATATATGTTTAGGGTGACTATTTGAGTTCGGGTATTTAAGTTTGTACCGAAATACTCGTATCCGATTGAATATTCAGAAACTCGTACCCAATAAATTTGAGTAAAAGGTCGAATTACGGAATTAAACTTTTAAAAATATTAGATATTAAGGTACTCTATTACTTTTTCGGTATACCCGTTCAGGTATACCAAAAACACCGAATTAATTATTTAAATTAAAACAATAATATATATTAATTAAAAATCTAAAATATTATATATAATAAATAAGATAAACTCTTCATAAGAGCCGTTGTGCAGCCGGTCCGGATAAACAACTAGACGACAATCCGCACGACGTATATATATAGGCATGTTTCTTGACAATGCCAACACCCTGAACTAATTAAACCGTTTTCCGTCGTTGGGATTGAAAGAATCGGATTGCAAGCAAATGAACTGGATGTAATCGGTACTCTATTGGGCGAAGTTGGAGACCTCGACAGATCGAGGCGCTCCGATCCTGAACCAGAGTTCGGATGTGGTGTTCTTTAAAGGGAAGTCGGATTACGTGAAAACCGCGATTTCTGTTTCAAATTGGACGAGCATTTTCGAGGTGATGATGGCTAACGAGGAGGTGAGGATGAAGTTGAATCCGTACGGTGGAAGAATGAACACAATCTCTTCGGAAAGTGCTACCAGGCCCGTTTCCATATCGCAGCGGGATTTTTTTTCAAGATTCTGTATTTTGTAAGCTGGGAGAATGCAAGCAAAGAAGCCGATAGCGAATTCATGACACAAATCAGAAACGTGTACGAGTACATGACACCTCATGTTACGAATGACCCGAGAGAATCGTATTCAATTAAGTGAGAATATATAATATCACGAATAATTGGCAAACTTAATGCCATCTTCACTTTTAGCTATTCGATTTCAAAAGTAATTTTTTGAGTTTTATACAGAGTTTTCACTTATTCTTATACAAAGTTTTACAAAATAAAAATATTTTTTTCTATAAAAAATAATATAAATATAAAAATAATATACATACAATATTATCTATCTTTAAATTCACAAAATCAATTTAATAGTTTTGAATGATAAAATTTAACCATATGTGTAAAAATTGCGTTTAACATACAAATTGAATAAAATATTATTGAATCTAAGGACTATAAACTTTGATCATATATATGTTATTGATTTTGATAAATATTTCAGGTGGGACTTAAAAAATGTTTGGCTTATGACAATGTGAAATTTATTTCTATTTATAATTGGTTTCAAGTTGGGACTTGAATTTTTTTATTACGAGTTTATTCTTATATAGAATATTACTATATAGAGTTTCTACTATACTACTCATTCCGACCATTAATAAATTTCATACTTTGCTCGACACGGAATTTAAAAAAATTGTTATTTAAAATGAAAAAGTTAGAATAATTATTTTCTTTTTTGGGATGTGTCAACTATTGTTGGACACCCTAAAAAGGAAAGTATGACAACTGTCTTTGGATCGAGAGAGTACTTTGAACCGAAAGAGTACTTTTTTTTTTTATAATAATATAACTTTTATCTTTTATTAGTATTTTGTAAAGAAAAACATCATTATTCTATGAAATAGAAGCAAGTATATTCAACTAGAAAATAATGGTAGCTTAGAAAAAAACCAAAATAATGTTTTGATAAATCTAGCTGTCGCACGTAGTCGGAGCTGCATGCATGAGCATGACATCACGCATGAGGTGTATAAATTTATAATAGAAATATACTCCGTATACTCTTATATAGGATTGACTCATTTATTCATAAAAGTAGTTTGAATTAGACAAACGCTCTATTTTTTCATCAAAACTATTCACATTTTTTTTTTCAATAAGATTAATAATATTCACTGTTGTTATATAAAAGTCTTCGTCTACCTTCTTTTAGGCCCCACATAAACTTTGGTCTCAGCACCGCTTCGATTTTAAGTTCTAAGCTCCAACCGCAAGTGCACCGTCTGAATTAGCCTTTGATTAGCCCATATTAGTCTGCTTAGCCGATCAACTAGGGCATGTTATGAATCAAATTAATAAAGAAGAAAATGGTGACTCAAATTAGTAAAGAAGAAAATGGTGTGGTATTCTAATTGAATTACTCTTTATATCCCGAGATAGTCGAGAACTTGAGATACTTTTGTATTTGAGGTATTCAATAATAGTTGACACATCTTAAAAATTAATAATTATTCAATTTTTATTTTATTTTAAAATACAATTTTATTATACTTTATCTATTTATTTTTTAAATATTACTAAATTACTTTATTTTTTTATTTTAAAATATAATTTTTCTTTTTTATTTTTTACTAAAAAGTCAAAAAAAAAAATTAATATTATTTTTAAACTAAGTAATCTAAAATCTATTTTGATACAGAGAGAGAATACATCATAATAAGACGACATCGTACTCATTATAGATGAAAGTATTAATTAAGTGGTACTGTATATTTAATGTGTACTTTATACATCAACCAATTAATGTACCACTTAATTAATACTTTCATTAAAATGAGTAATGACCCGTGAGAAATATAAAATTTCGTTGGAGAAAGAGAGAGAGTATTATAAAAACCCTCCTTCATTGAACAATCACAAATACAGAAGCAAAATCTTAGCAATGAAAAAAATCCAAATCACAATCCCCCTTTCCCTTTTGTCCTTTGCATATTCAAAACACAATAACCAAAAATTCATTAGCTGCATAGCCAAGAACAAAATATCAAATATAGTCTATTCCCCAAACAACCCTTCATTCACAAACATCCTCACTGCCTACATCAAAAACAATCGCTACAACCGCACTTCCACCCCCAAGCCCATCCTCATCCTCGCCCCCACCGACGAGTCCCAAGTCCCCATCGTCGTCCTCTGCGCTAAGCAATCGAGCGTGCTCCTCAAAATCCGAAGCGGCGGCCACGACTACGAGGGCATCTCGTACGTCTCCAACGAGACGTTCGTTATACTCGACATGTTCAATCTCAACTCCATATCCGTCGATCCAAAAACCAAGACCGCCATTGTCGGGGCCGGGGCCCTCCTCGGCGAGCTCTACTACGCGATCTGGAAATCGAGCGAAAACCTAGTCTTCCCCGCCGGAGTCTGCCCTACCGTCGGGGCCGGCGGCCACATCAGCGGCGGCGGCTACGGCAACTTGATCCGGAAATTCGGCCTCTCCGTCGACAACATGCTTGACGCAAAGATCGTCGTCGCCAACGGGTCGACCCTGGACCGGAAGTCGATGGGGCCCGATCTCTTCTGGGCCCTACGAGGCGGAGGCGGGGCCAGCTTCGGGGTCGTCCTGTCCTACACGTTGAAGCTCGTATCCATCAAACGAAATGTGACGGTTTTTCGCGTGGAGAGATTCCCGAACCAAAACTCGTCCCGGATTCTCTACGACTACCAGAAAAGCGTGATGAGATGGGATGACAATCTCTTCATTAGGGTTTTGCTTCAGCCGGTTACGGTGAACAAGACCAAGACGGTTCGGGCGACCTTCATCGGGATGTACGTTGGAAAAGCCAAGAGCCTCGTAAAAGAGCTCGATCACAAGTTTTCGTCGTTGGGGTTGAAGGAATCGGACTGCAAGGAAATGAGGTGGATCGATTCGGTCCTCTTTTGGGCGAACTTCAACAACACGACTAAACCGGAGGTGCTGCTGAACCGGCATTCGGATAAGGTCGGGTTCTTGAAACGGAAGTCCGATTACGTGAAGTGTGCCATAGGGATTGCGGACGTGGAAAAAATGTTCGAGGCGATTATCGCTAACAAGAAGGCGGGGATGGTTTGGAATTCGTACGGCGGAAAAATGAGCAGGATATCGGAGTCGGACGCCCCGTTCCCACATCGGAAGGGGAATCTTTTCAAGGTTCAGTATTTTGTGAACTGGGATGACGCGAGTACAGAAGCTGAGGATGGATACATGGATGAAATCAGAAGGCTTTACGATCACATGACACCTCATGTTTCCAAGAATCCGAGAGAGTCGTATCTCAATTACAGGGATTTGGACATCGGAACAAACGAAGGTAAAGACGACTATGCCCTCGGAGAAGTGTACGGGAGAAGTTATTTCAAGGGTAACTTCGACAGATTGGTGGGTGTTAAAAGCTCGGCTGATCCGGGTAACTTTTTCAGAAACGAGCAGAGCATTCCGACAAAAGTTACCTAGCTAATCTGAAATGTACCTCAAAACCCTAATCTCGACAATACTCGTTTAATTTACCGGTGATAACTACAATTAATGTCATGAGCATGAAGGTATTAATTCAGTGATCTTAATGTACTCCTACATCTCATCATGATTTAATTAGAAATACATTAATCAACTAATTAAAGTACCTAATTAGTCTAGAAAATATTTACAAAGATATTCCTCCCACTAATTATTTATATCATTGAAAAGTAAACTAGCTACTTAAAAATAGTACTATTAATTAGCTAGTGCACAAAGTCCTTGACTAATTAAAACTATACTATAGTAGGAGTATTATTTAAAAAATGTAATAATATAATACAAAAAGGTTGGGGATGACCTCATATGTTATATCAAAGAATTACTCATCGCGTCAGAAAGATGGCGTAACGTGATTAATTTAATAAAAATATTGTTATACTTGATAGGAAATTAAAAAAAATGTTTTTTTTACCATTTGATAAATATTGTTTTGTAGTGGTATTTTTAAATTGAAAATTAAAGTAATTATGAGTTAAATTTAAAAAATACTATCTAACACAATAATCATAATTTATTTGTGACTACTTATTGAGACAGAGATAATAGGTAAATAAAGTAAATATAAATTACATTTTAAAATAAATAAATAATATTATTTATTTCTTTTTTTAGGTGTATTAAAAAAATAAGCAAATAATTAAGAATTATTGAAATTAATAAAATATATTAAAACTGCTTTAGTTTATAGGGACAAAGGAAGTACTAATAGATTACAAATTGTTTCAATAGTTTTAAGTTATTATGTTTTTATCTAAACAGTTTATTATGATGAACTTATGGTAATATAATAATTTGTGATATTATTTCTTTAAAAAATATAAAATCATAATATGCTTTTAAATTTAACGGAAAAAAATTACCAATTTTTTTAATTATAAAAAAATAATGGTGCTACTATTGTATAATGGTTTTATCTATGCTAACTCGGTGGAGCATATCATGCATGCATACATTTAATAATCGTTGATTTAATATTATTTTATACAAGTACACACACCGACGTGTATATACATAAACGATTAAGATACTACTAGAGTAATACATCAAATGTAGCATCTAATAGACCATTGTATAGTAGCACTCGATCCGAGTCTTGTGGTCATAAAAGAAATTCACTACACACAGGAGGTCCTCAAAGCAACGCGTACATTATGTAGATTGGTGCCTATTCGAGAATATATTCGGTCCACTATAAATGTCTAGTTGTTCAACTTCTCTAACAGTTCGAGCTTTTAGATGAAGCAGTTTCTAACATGGTATCAGAGCCTAGCCTTGTGGCAGGTCCTGGGTTCGACTCCCGCCATGTGCGACTCCACTCGAATTAATTATCCACTTGTTGGGCCTTCTCCTGAGATTGAAATCGGCCCACAAGTGAGGGAGAGTATTCGAGAATATATTCGGCCCACTATAAATGTCTAGTTGCCCAACTTCTCTAACAGTTCGAGCTTTTAGATGAAGCGGTTTCTAACAGTGCCTATGAATCTATGATCATGTTAGTATTTTAATTAATTATATAAAAATAAAAATATTAATTAAAGAACTAGGGTCCTTTGGTCATTTTTTTTCATTATGTAGTTAAATTGCATTAAATGAATTGTAAACTTGCTTTTTTAAGTGTCAAAGTCAAAGTCTATATATTGTTATCTAGTTGAAAAATAGATCAATTTCCAAATCTAATTGATTTTTTTTCAATTATTTAAATCATTAATTCAAAATGCAATTATCAAATGTTGGACGTCTTCCATATTAATTACTAGGTACCAAATTGTCAATCCATATTATTACAATCAATGAACTTTGGGGATAGTAATTTTAATTTAGAAAATGTGAAAGAAATACAAAGCATACTCCTTGAGAAATGATTGTGATTTGTGATTTGGAAGATGTAAATAAAACAATATTAGGACCCGTGAAATGAATGAATGAATAATTATAGAAAAAATTGGTAAATAGTGGTTTTTAGAAAATATATTTGAACAATTACAATTCATATTTTGCAAAATTGGTAAATAGAGTAATGGACTACAAAGATTGTTAAATATCCAAAATGACATTACTTTTTTTAAAATCATTAAATAATGTTGGGGGAATTTTCGTCATCCCACGAAAAAACAAAAAATGTGAGGACAAAAATGTCACCGCCTTCACATGCCTTCTCTCCCAGCAAACCCACACTCCTCCCTCAAAAGTCTCTAACATATTGAATGTTTCGATTTTATATCGAATGTCAGAGACGCCAGAATACCACACTAAATGTGTTCATATTGAATATATTATTTTTACACTGAATGTCTCATACTCCATAATACCACTGAATATGTTCAAAGTGAATGTCTCGTTTGTACACTAAATACCGTGACAACAGAATAACATTGAATATCAAAATTTTAGTGTGCAAATAATCAAAAGCGGGAAAAAATTATCCTATTTACCAATTCCCCTCTAATTATAATTATTTCCCCTTTATTTTTTTTAGCTCAAACAAAAAATATGCACATAATATATGGAGTATTTCATAATTTTTTCTTCTAAATATCTATATAATAACAATAATAATATAATTTTTTGTATTTACTCGAACAAAAAAATTATTTATTATTTTTATATTCAAAATATAAACAAATATTTTCAACAATGTAGTCCAAAAAATTATAACAAAATTTATACTAATTGTAGTTTGAAATACATTGATATAAATATAATATACTATAACAGAAATATATATTTTTTATTAGTTTTAGTCTTCAAGCAAGTGATAAAATATTTTTAAGCGAAATAAAATTAGGTGAAATGTAAAGTTAAAATTTGAAGTGAAATTACAAATGCACGCAAAATTAATATTACTAGTATTACTGTTCCACCTAGTTATTAAAATTAAAATTTTGGCTCGACAGTGAAATACTGGTTTTATCTATACTAGTCCTACTACATTATTATATTTGATACGGAATTTACCCTTTCACATCTAATAATATTGTACGCAATAAATAATGTACTCTTTCTATTCTAAATATACTCTCTCTATCCCATAGTTATAGGCTTATTGACTTTTTTTTACCGACCAATACAATAAACAATATACGTTTATTATATGTATTGGACGGTAAAAAAAAGTCAACATGCCTATATCTATGAGACAGAGGGAGTAAGAGCTTGTTGACTCCAACAACTGTGACAATATTCGTCAAAGTTGTTTCATCTTGGATTGAGCACTTACATTTAGAATTGTAAAATTAGAGATTTGAACCCAAAATATGTGTGGGTAAGTATTTAAATTTCTACAATTCAAATATTTGTGTGTGAATATTTAAATTATTAAATTTGACCAATAGACTTAGTCCCACAAAAAAAAAGGTATGACAATATTTCCGTGACTTCAATAATTTTAACATACATTTCACCTAAAATAGTAAGTTTATGACTATGTTCAGTTAAACATTTGCTATCTTAATCTTAATTAATTACTAGCTATTTACCAGATGCAATGTATGATAGAAATTTATATTTTTTTAAAATAAAATAATGTATAATGTTCATTATTATTATTATTATTTTAAATAATTCAATTTAGTTTTTATCTCTCTTTTTTCACGATCTTACCTTTTAAAGCTTCATTTGAACTTTTCTTTTAAACATTAAAAATACATTTTTACCTGTCATTCTTTTTTATCAAAACATCAAAAATAAAATTTTTATTTTGAGTCAATATCTAAATAAATACCAATATGATCAAGTACAAGTCACCCGATTAACCAATCTCCTAGATAAAACCTTATAGTTGAACCCCCCTTTATTTAATAGTACTATTGCATGTCTCATACCATAATCAGATATTCTATATAAATCCTCCCCTCCCTCCCTCCATCTTCTTCTTCAATTCCCCACACAACACAACAAAGAACCAAATTAGCAATGAAGCAAACCCTCCTCTCCCTTTCCCTTTGCTTCATCTCTCTTTTCGGCTTCGCATACTCCGATGTGTACCCCTCCGCCGCCGACTTCGTAAACTGCTTGGAGACTAACAAAAATAGAATACCCCCTAACCAAATATACTCCAAATGGGTGACTTCATTCACAAGCATCCTAGACTCCCGCATCAAAAACATGCGTTTTGAGCGCAACTCCACCCCTAAGCCCCTCGTCATCGTCACACCGACGAACGAGTCCCAAGTCCCCACCGTCGTCCTCTGCGCTAAGCAATCGAGCGTGCTCCTCAAAATCCGAAGCGGCGGCCACGACTATGAGGGCCTCTCCTACGTCTCCAACGAGACGTTCGTCATACTCGACATGTTCAATCTCAATTCCATATCCGTCGACCCGATCGCCGAGACCGCCGCCGTCGGGGCCGGGGCCCTCCTCGGCGACCTCTACTACGCGATCTCGCAAGCCAGCGGAACCCTAGCTTTCCCGGCCGGAGTCTGCCCCACCGTCGCTGTCGGCGGCCACTTCAGCGGCGGCGGCTACGGCAACATGATCCGGAAATTCGGCCTCAGCATCGACAACATGATCAGCGTCACCATCGTCGTCGCCAACGGGTCGACTCTGACCGTGTCGGGGAAAGACGATCTCTTCTGGGCCGTACGAGGTGGCGGTGGGGCCAGCTTCGGGGTCGTCCTGTCGTACAACATATGCCTCGTCACCGTCAGAGAAGAAGTGACGGTTTTCCGCGTGGAGAGGTTTCAGAACGAAAGCGCGTCGAAGATTCTGTACGACTACCAAAAGTGTGCGCAGACGTGCGACCGGAGCCTCTTCATCCGAGCGCTGCTGCAGCCGGTTACGGTCGACAACAACAAAACGCTCCGCACGACGTATATGGGCATGTACCTCGGGAAGGCCGAGATCCTCATCCACGAAGTCGGTCGCAAATTCGCGTCGTTGGGGTTGAAGGAAACGGACTGCCAGGAAATGAGCTGGATCGATTCGGTCCTCTTCTGGTCAAACTTCGACAACAAGACTAAAACCGAGATGCTGCTTAACAAGACGTTGGACGGTCAAGTCGGGTACTTGAAACGGAAATCGGATTACGTCAAGGAAACGATTGAGGTTTCCGAGCTGGAGAACTTGTTCGATTGGATGACCGAAAACGGAAAGACGGGGCTGGTGTTTAATTCCTACGGCGGATTGATGAACGACATACCGGAAGGGGAAACGGCGTTCCCGCATCGCGCTGGGAATATTTTCAAGATGCAATACTCACAAAACTGGAAAAATGAAAGTATGGCTGCTGAGGGTGAAAACATGGCACAAATCAGAGAGCTTTACGAATACATGACACCTCATGTTTCCAGTAATCCGAGAGAGTCGTATCTCAATTACAGGGATTTGGACATCGGAACAAACGAAGGTAAAGACGACTATGCCCTCGGAGAAGTGTATGGGAGAAGTTATTTCAAGGGTAACTTCGACAGGTTGGTCAAAATCAAAACCGAGGTTGATCCGGATAACTTTTTCAGAAACGAGCAGAGCATTCCGACAAGTCGCACTAAACCAGCAGATCATTCCTAAACCCTAAACCAGTCGCACTAAATCATAATCAATTAATCAAAACAGCAATATATATACTATATATATATATATATATATATATATATATATATATATATATATATATATATATATATATATATATATATATATATATATATATATATATATATATATATATATACACTCATTGGATTTATTGAAATTCCAAGGTTTTATCTTAATTATTCGTATTAATTAGTGGAACCATGGTATTATATATACATGGGCCATTAATTAATCATTATCATATATATCTATGTCTGTTTCAAGTAATAACCAGTATCATCAATATTACATGTTTCCAATAAATTTGAGCTTTGTTTCTAATTTTCTACTGTATCAAATGGGCCTAAAATCATCAATACTTTCCTTCGTCTTCGTTTCAATGACTTTGAACTCCATTCTTCATGCGAATGTGCTTAGATAACTCAAATATAAATATAGGGAGAATTTTTTTTTTGTCCCATAAAATTGGGTTATTCTCGATTTGGTCTCATGTAGTTACACATTTTTAATTTAGTATCAAAAACTTGTCCAATTTAATTCTTTTTCGACGGAATTTTCAATTTTGACCGGTCAAATAATGACGTGGCAGCCCAGACCAACAATTGCGACAAGCATCCTCATCTGATTGGATGCTGTTGATTTTGTTTTAAAAATAAAATAAAAATGCCACATCATTATTTTGCTAAATTAATAAATACAAAAGGAAATTAAAAATACATTTCAAATTGAAAAAAAAAATCGAATTCGCCTCCTCCATCAGAGCTCAAATTGAAAAACTCAAATGCTTAAATCTTATGAACCCTAATTCCTAAGATTGGATAGGTATTAGACGAGCTGTAGGGAGCTCGATCGGGTTCGCCTTCTCCCTCATAGTCCGACAAGCACTTCGAAGCCCCATATGAATGAAATAACAATTCAATTCTCTCTCAATTCTCTTTACTTTATAACACGTTATCAGCACGATGCCCTAAGAAAGTTCAACCGCGTTCTTCATCAAATATTCATCCAAGTTCTACTCATCCAAAATTCGAAGTTCTAATCACCAATGATTCAATATCAAGTAAGAATTTATACTTATATTTATTAATACTTATACATATATCTACTTCTTCTCCCTTTCTTCATAAATTGCTCATGTTGAAGCAATTAAATTTATAATGTTCCGGAAGAACATTATAATCTGATATTCCTGAAGTAATATCAAATTAATTATGCCTAGTAAATCAATTAAAATTTTAATTTTTAAGAACATTGTGATATGATATTTTTGAAAAAATATCAAAACTAAATATTCCTGAAGAACATGATATGATATTCCTGACGAAATATCAAAATTAAATGTTTCTGAAGAACATGATATGATAATCTTAAAAATATCAAAATTAATGTTCCTGAAAAACATGATATGAGATTCTTGAAAAAATAGCCCCAGGAGTTCGAATCCCCCACGAAAAACATTATAATATCATATTTCTGAATTAATAACAAATCAATTATTTTTAATATTTTAATAAGTTTTAAATGTCTCTGAAGAAAATTATGATATGATATTCTTGCAGAAATATCAAATCAAATTGTTTATGTTGTATCAATTAAACTTTAAATATTTTATATCGATATTATACAAAATATTTCTTGAAAGAATATTTTTATTGATTGCTCCGAAAAAGTAATGTTCAAACATGAAATGTTTTTGAATAAAGTTAAATCATGATACTCATAACTCATAGTGAAATACCAAATTCGATTTTTCTCATTGAAACAATGGTTACAAATGTATTTTATCCCTGCAGGATATCTTTTGAAAATCGAGAACAAATTTATATTATTATGTGGGTATTCTTGGAATATCGAAAAAGTCGATTATTTTCTTAATGTTTGACGTGTTATTTCTAAAGATTACACAATTAATTTATTAAATTTGATAAATATTATTGAAGAATATTTGATTTGGTTATTCGTCAATAAAGTTTGAATAACACAAGTATTTTGATCCCCGGAGGATCATTGATAAAGATATTGTATCCCCGAATGATCATTGGTAAAGATATTGTTATGCAAATTATGAAATATTAAGAGTGGGCGAAAGAGCTTTACTAATTATCTCCACGAGTACTACAAATGTACTTAAAAATGAAGATGATGCATATCATTATTATTAAGTGCGTGAAATTGAATCAAATATTTCTCATCTGCGAATTAATTTTAGATATGCAACTTATATTCATATCACCACTAAAACGTATTTTTATGAACTGACATAGTAGAAAATAAAGTATATTAAATACCTCCAGCTCACGATCCAGAAGATCGGTTTATATCAATTACGATGGTTTGCATATTTAAAAAAGATCATTTCCCAACATTAGGGGGAGATAAAAATATAAAAGATATAAATGTCGAGAAGTTTCATTGAATGGAAACGATCTTCAATTCTAGATGCACGCACCAATTAATTGAACCCGAAGTTCATGAAAATAAGTGACTTGCAATATTCAGCAAGTAATATGCCAAATTCATTACATATTATAGAAGGTGTGACAAAATCACATATATTTTTGATAAAATGAACTATAAGAGTTCAAATACCAAAAGAGGTCAACTCAAATGTTGATTCTAATATACGCGTGAAGCGTAGTAGATCGATCTCAATATATAAAATAATTCCGCGGAAAAACAAAAAAAATTAAGTCACCCTCAAAATTTCCTAAAGATAGTTAGATAGAAATCTCATTGAAAAAAATGTGCACATGATAATAGAAAATCGTAAAATTGCGAAATAACCAAATTAAATATTTTTGAAATTGTGTTTGAAGCACTACAGTGTTAAGAACTGCAGTACTAGGTAGACCCGTAGTGTAAATAGCGTTGGGTCTATGTACTTTGATTATATGTCAACACAATAAAGAGGTTCTTGAATGATGTCATTATATTCAAATAAGTTTGAACACTTCAATAAAAAATCTACAAGTCCTTACGAACTTATAGAAAGGTCACACGACCAAAAACTAAGTCTAGTAGTTCAAAGTCCTAGCGGCCTATGAACTTTCAGACTAAACAACTACACTTCGAACTCCTTCTAGCGAACTCGTTCTAAGTGTACTACAGCAGAGTGAACTACCGGGGCTTTCTAAGGAATCTCGAATATTCCAACACCGACTTGTTCTCAGTCCTTTGTCTCTAGCGAGTCTTCGAACTTCGAACAGGAAGTGCGTAGCAGCTATTTGATCATTTGTTTTCAGCGAGTTCGAACTCCCTTAGCAGGGCCTTCTCACTCTTCGCACCTCTGGCTTCATAGCCCTAGCAGGATGAACTCCAGAGCCATCAGCTTCTACAACACTCCATCGGTGAATCAGTGAACAGGGAGTTCGAACCCTAGACATCTTCGAACTCCAGGCTCTTAGCAGCAGCAGTGCTTCCAAGACCCACAGTGTAATTTGTACTTGCATATGGCTAAGTCTTCAAAGCACTAGCATACTTAAAATTACTTAACCTGTACAAATAACAAAAACACATAAGAATGAAGTTCATTCAAAAACCAAAGTGTGAAGTTCAAGCTAGTTCACAGGAGTCCGAAGACTCCATGTGAACGAGAGCGAACTTACACACTAACAATCTCCCCCTTTTTGAGTCAACTTCATAATCGGGAATTCGAAGAGAATCTCCCCCTCAAATCAGTATCACACTCAAAAAGTTGAAAAGATAAACACAAGTGCAAAGCAAGAAAGAAATAGTTCGTAGGAACAAGCACAGTGGTTTGAAACAGAGAGCAAAGGAACTAGAATATAATTAATAAGAGATACCAAGTTCAAACCAAAAACCAAGGTCAAATATAATAAACAGTTAAACATAGTTTGAACAATCAGAGAGAGAGCAGGTAATCAAGGTAGTAAGATTAATCAGATCCTGTAGCTGAATCATCAATCAGAGTGTTAGGCCTTCGATGATCTGTGTCATCTAAGTCCTCATCCCCGCTGAATGTGATATCAATATCTTCATCATCACTTCTCTGCTCTTCTTCTTCTTCCTCTTCTTCTTCTTCTTCATCTTCGTTCTCTTCATCTTCGGACGCTGGGGTTGGAGAAGGAAGCTTGACTGATTTCTTCTTCGAAGCCCCTTTGTTTGCCAATTGCTTTCTGGGCACTCTCTTCACAGACACACCTGTTCTTTGATTTACAACGAGCTTCACAGAGTCTTTTGACTTCGAACCTGCAAAAGGTTTATCAGTAGATTTTAAAAATTCTTTTCCCGTTCCTTCAACATTGATAGAGC
Organism: Euphrasia confusa; assembly: GCA_954870475.1. Taxonomy (NCBI): domain Eukaryota; kingdom Viridiplantae; phylum Streptophyta; class Magnoliopsida; order Lamiales; family Orobanchaceae; genus Euphrasia; species Euphrasia confusa. Next base: position 28,590,444 of record OX940967.1, read on the forward strand.
TCGAAGATTTGAGGCTAGACTTCGATCCAAGAGTGTCTTCTGAGCACGGGAGCCCTTCAGCATCGTGCTTTGTGGATTTTGTCTTCGCTCTCTTGGCAATAGGAATCTCATCCACATCCAATTCTTGAACATCCTCATCATGCTTCACTTTTTCTTCGAACTGAACTTTTCTCTTCATTCCTTTTGACTTCGAAGTCTTGGCCTCTTCGACTGCGGCAGCATCTGCTTTTTCTTTCTCAATTCTGATGGTCTCTGCAACTTCGAGAATCTGCCTATACATATTACCCAGTCGTTCGGAGTCCTTGGATGATGATCCGTCTCCCCCTCGACGGCTAGCTCTTCGAACCTTGCGCTCAATGTGTCTGTTGATATCCAATGCAAGTTTGATGTAGTACCTTTCAGTTCTGATGTTAGTGAGAAGGTTAGCCGGCGCAACCAAGTACATATCATCCTCGGAGGAGTCTGAATCAGTAGAGTCTGCAGGAGAAAGTTGAGGCTTGCGCTTCGAAGAACCCACTCTAGGAGTCAGCTGTGAGGCGGCCGAAGTGACATTAAGTTTCGTTTTTCCAAACATTTTTAAGTCCATACTTCGATCCCCAAATTTCTCCCATGGAAGATCTGCCACTCTCCTGGAACTTAAATACGAACCATTCCATACAAAATTTAAAACTTTAATAGGTTCACCATCCGAAGGTAAGGAACTGAAACCTTGTTGATACATCAGCGAAGCCACCAGATGTGGAAAAGGCAGTCTTTCTCCAGCAATTGTAGTGTCAGCCTTCGAAGCATAAGAACACATCTTTTCGAAGACTACATGTCCCAAATCTACTTGGATGCCCCGACTCAGTCTGTAAATTAGATGGAGCGAACCAGAATGTACTTGAGCTGTGTTTGTTGTAGGAATCCAGTTACTTGACACCATTTTGTGTAGGATACAAAAGAATTGTGTAAGCTTTGGAAAGGCAGGCTGGGCCGAAGGATCACGTCCACCAGTAAGTACGAAACCAAGCATCTCAGAGTCAGGATGAGTGGTCTTCGGAGAATCCCAAGAGGCATCGATCTTGTCACGTTTGTAAAATTTGTTTATGGCAGAGGGAGAGAAATCATAGACTTTGCCACGAAGCACAATTTTTCCATAAAAGACAGAGGTGGGGTCTGCGAAGTCTTTAGTGACATGAGCAAAGAAAATCTTGTGCACCTTCGAATAGCAGGGGTAGTTATAGTTGAGTGCACAGTTCAGCTTCATTTGCACAAGAAACTGATTGATCCCAAGTTTCTTGAGTTTTGAGTTATACATTTTCTCATATGTGAAAAGTGTGTTGGCCATAGCGTGGAAACGTGCCTCCGCAGCCTCTGTATAGAAATCATCAAAATAACCCACCAGTGGCATTGTGGGAGAGCGAACCACAACAGTAGATTTAGCATCGGGTGCTTCGAAGCCCTCACCCTGTGAAGTACCAATGATAATAGGAGAATCTGGAGATTCAGAGAATACTTCATTAGTAATAAAATTCGAAGTGCGAGCAAGAGAGCCTGCGAACTCGGGTGAGCATTTTTGAGACGCATCCGTAATATTCTCTAGTGAGGCTTTGAGTTGTTCTTCTGCTGCAGCCTGTTTCAATTTTAATGTACGAAGTTCAAGAGTAGAGAGATTCGAACCTTGTGAGAGAGTAGGACTTGGTAGAAACTTTGGTCCCACAGCAGAGACAGCACTAGGAATCTCAGCCGATAGTGTCTTCGATCCAGCCTTTTTGGTGAGTAGTGGCTTCTTCGAAGCATTGGTAGAGAGTTTCTGTTGTGCAATCTTTGCATCTTCAGAGCACTTTTTCTTTATTGCCACATCAGACTTGGCCTTCGCAATCACTTCATCCTCCTTCTTTTTCTTTTCATTCTCAATACGAACCTTCTCAGCCTCCTCGAATTTTTCTTTTTCAATCCTCTGTCTTTCCTCTTCAGCCCTTCGATCTTCCTCTTCTTTTTCCTTCTTTACAATCTCCTTTTCTGCCAACTCTTTCTGCGCTTTAAATTCAAAGAGAGTCTTCTTTTGGGTTTTAAGTTCTAGCAAGACTGTGTCAGTGTCATCCATCGAAGCCTTTGCATATTTCATAGAGCAGGCTTTTACAATGGCAGTTTGGTCTTCAATTTGGCTCGTGAGAAGTGTTACTCTGGCCTGGAGTTCAGAGATAGTCAAAGCAGCAATTGAGGTAGTCATTATAGGAGAGAGCGAACTTGTAGGAGTAAGAATTACGGTAGTAGACAGTGCGGGATTGAACTTTCTAGTGACAGAAATTTTGCAAGGGTTTAGCTCTGAAAAACACACAGTGAAAACGTGAACTATGTGTTTTTCGCGGAGGGGGTATTTATAGAAGACAGAGAAACCGCTTCAAATTCAGCCGCTGAGATCGTGCCACGTGTTGTACCAGTCAGACTAAGTTCGAGAGTTCCATTTGGCTATCATTGCAAGGGTTCGATCTTAAAAAAAATGTGAGTAAGTTTCGAACCTTTGGAGTCGTAAACTAGGGAGATACTTCGAATCCCTGTTAAGACTAAACACGACGAGCAAGCAAGGCAATGTAGTAGGGAACACGTATAATCAAATACAAGTTCGAAGCAGAGGTCAGTTAATACGTAATAACAAAACATGTGAGTCCATAGACAAAGCAAAATACAATTCTCAGAGATAAAAAACAAGAGGTAAAACAAATTTCCAAGTTCGAAGTCTCAGAGACAGACAACTACTATTGTTTACAAGTGGCCTCGAAGGCGTGAAATGCAATAAAGATAAATTAGAGAGGAATAAGGAGTTCGAACCTCCACACTTCTGTGTGTCCCATTGTTGATGCGCCTACAAGGTAGAGATAGAAAGACATCGAACTCTTAGAGCCATGGGAAATGAGTGAGTTCGAAGCAGTAGGCAAGCAAATATGAATATGTGGTATTACAATGAATCATGTTTGAAAGAAATTTACTTTTCAATCGTCACAATCACAGAGTCGAAATCGTGTTTCGTCGGAACATATTGATGAGTTAGCACCACACAAGAGATTTTAATTCATGAGTGTAAGGTGAACATTTAAGGCACTCCACTTGGGACTAGCAATACTACAATCAGAGAGGAGCCGGCGGACAAATGATCCGGCGTTCTCCAGACGAGTTTTAAGATTTATATGATATGCAACAAATGCTCATTACAACAGTCAGAGGGGAGCAAGGATCATCCTGCATCTCCGAAGTGTGATGGGAGAGCATTTTAGACTAGAGCGTCCATGTGCTACCTTTCGAAGAGGGGAGCCGGCGGACAACTGATCCGGCGTCCTCCGTTACTTAGTATTATGGATCTTATGCAAATGATAGCTAAAGGAGTTATAAGCCAAGTTCACATGTTCACACTCAGAGGAATAAATGCACTTGGGTCCGAAGACTATAGCGGCCTCGAATCCATGTTCAACTGACAAGACTAATCCACGAAAAGTTCAAAGTGCATATTCAGAGAGTAAGAAAATAAACTTTCAAATTTATCATAGTTATATGTATAAGAAATATATGTATAATGCAAATACCAATGTTCAAGCACTTTCAACATCCAAGCAAAATGAGTCATACTCTCTTGTCAATCTACCTGTGGGGCTTCCTGCAAAGTGACACACAAAAAAAAAGGCGGAAGCCGTAGCCTGCGTCTCTCCAACTATATCATAGAGCACACATGCATAGAGATTTTCTGAGAGAAATAAATCTCTCCGAAGCCAATGGTTTAGTAAAGAAATCTGAGAGTTTTTTTTTTTAGTAACGAAAGGCAGGAGAAACATCGAAGCTCTGGAATGCACAATAAGGTATAAGAGTTCGAACCCAGAGCCCTTCTCTGCCTTCAAACTTGGCAGGTAAGATCAATGTCACCAGAGTTCCTTCTTCTCCAGACTCGCTGCTTTGAGACCGGACTGGATATCTTCTTTAGAACCCACACCTTTTTAATAGAGTTCGAACTAGTAAAGGACTTAATTCTCCATACTTGTTTGACAGAGTTCGATCCATAAGTATATTTCGGTTGCCAGGCTTTGTTGTTGGAGTTCGAACTACCAAACCATTGTTGCGTAGTTTGCTTAAGTGAAAAATCACTTTTCCTCTCAATTCCTCTGGCAATCCCATTTAGTCTTTTGTAGCAGTATGGTCTGATATGCCCATGCTTCCCACAATGATGGCAGACATACTCTCTCTTATGTATTTTCGTAGGTCCAGAAGAAGGAATGGTCCTGCCTATCAACTTTTCAGAAGATGGAATGGTCTTGTCTTTCAACTTTTCAGGATGCACATTCTTAGACTTCATAGTCCCAGACATGTTACTCTGCGCCTTCAAAGTTTCAAGACCATGGGGCTTTGATCTATCAGACACATTATTTGTCTTGATAAACTTTGTAACTCCATTGTCGATCTTTGGTTTAGACAGAATAGTTTTAGATGTGGAAGCCAAGTTTCCTTCAGATACCTGAGTATCTTCTGGCTTAACTTCAACAGTCTCTATGATCTTTTTGTCCTTGGAACGAATGAACTTTGGTGGAAACTTGATAGGTTCAGTGTAGACAGTCTCAAGAGTTTCTTTAAAACCAAGTCCATATTTCTTTGGATTAACACAGCTCAGTAGTGTGTCAAGCTTGGAAGTACCAGTGTTCAATTTCTTAAATAAAGATTCAGTGACGTCCATTTTGTCCTTCAACTCATAGAGTTCTTTGGTCCTCATAGCAAATGCTTCTTCCATTTTAATCAAAGAATTTCTAAGGAAGTCTTTTTCAGAATCTTCTTTCTTCACAAGTTTTCTCAGCTCACCAACTTCTTTTAGAGCTCTTTCAAGTTCGGTTTTCACAATGATGAACTCTCGTAAACCAACAGTCTCAGACTTCGAAGCTTCAGCAAGTTTGGGAGGCAGGAGGTTCGATCCCTCTGTAGGGTTAGAGTTCGAACTTCCGATCATGGAGGAGAAACAGAATATATTTTCATATGTCGCAATGTCTTCTGTATCCACCTCTTATTCAAAATCAGAGTCATCATCCAAATGCCCAAAGAAAGCATTCACATTCTTAGTGTCCCCCTGACCACCATCTTTTTCATCATCAGAAGAGAACAGAGATATTTCTTCGTCAAGAACTAAGTAGCTCACATCAACATTGTTCTTCCTGTGTAGATTAGGACACTCATTTTTGACATGCCCCATGCCTTTGCATTCAAAACACTTAATCTTGGACATATCTTTTCCAGGAGTGCTAGGAATGAAGTTTCTAAAGTTTGAAGAGCGATTTCCAGAAAAGCTAGTATATGGTGAGTTCGAACTTCCAGAGGGTCTTTGAGACCGGAATTGCTTGAATCTTCTCTTTCTCTGAATATCTTGTCGAACGAGATAATTCACAGTGTCTTGAAGCACTATGAACTTATCCGGATTTGGAGAGCTTAAGAGTGCCAGAGCTTCTGTCTCATCATCAGATTCCTCAGCATAGTAGGCACTCACATCCATCCCAGTAGCAGAGTTCGAAGACGGAGGAGTTGAGGGAGAGTTCGAACCAACTTTCAGTGCTCTCATAGAGTTATCCAGTGGAGACATGTAGTTGTCATCTTTGAGTTTCTTGTTCAATTCATACTCCTTGAACACACTCATTAATTCATTGTAGTTCGAAGTATTGGCCAACTTCGTACTTTCCACAGCAACAACTTTTGGTTCAAAAGAATCATTCAGAGTTCGAAGCACCTTAGTGCATATAAATGAGTGTGGAATAGGATCTCCTAATTCATGACAGTCACTGACAATCGACATGATTTTGTTGTAGTAAGAGTCCAAGTTCTCGTCATCACGCATATGAAGTTTTTGAAAGGCCGTGTTCAGTCCTCTGATTTTGGACTTTTTGATGCTTTCACTTCCTTCACATATGTTCTCAAGCGTATCCCACACTTGTTTAGCAGAAGTGAGATGTTTGATGAGTTGGAAAATGTGCATGTCAATGTACTCAGTAATAATATGTATAGCCCGATCATTGAAAGTGGCTGCCTCATGCTCTGCCTGTGTCCATGTAGATTCATCCTTAGGAAGAGTATCACCGTCCTCATCCCTAAATTTGGCAACCTCCCATCCTCGGACAACCGAACCCCATACTCTTGAATCAGCCTGTTTAAGTCTCATTCGGGTCTTACTTTTCCAGTAGGAGTAGTTGTCGGCATTGAGAATGACGGGCTTCACAACAGTATATGTATCCATAATAAAAAACCTCAAGCTAGGATCTCACCTAAGTAGCAAGGTGAACCGCTCTGATACCAATTGAAATTGTGTTTGAAGCACTACAGTGTTAAGAACTGCAGTACTAGGTAGACCCGTAGTGTAAATAGCGTTGGGTATATGTACTTTGATTATATGTCAACACAATAAAGAGGTTCTTGAATGATGTCATTATATTCAAATAAGTTTGAACACTTCAATCAAAAATCTACAAGTCCTTACGAACTTATAGAAAGGTCACACGACAAAAAACTAAGTCTAGTAGTTCAAAGTCCTAGCGGCCTATGAACTTTCAGACTAAACAACTACACTTCGAACTCCTTCTAGCGAACTCGTTCTAAGTGTACTACAGCAGAGTGAACTACCGGGGCTTTCTAGCGAAGTCCCTCGGTTACAATATTTCTCTCTCTAGAAATTCCAAGTAAAAGTGTTGAACTCTATAAATGGGCCGAGCCCAAAGCATCTTCTAAGGAATCTCGAATATTCCAACACCGACTTGTTCTCAGTCCTTTGTCTCTAGCGAGCCTTCGAACTTCGAACAGGAAGTGCGTAGCAACTATTTGATCATTTGTTTTCAGCGAGTTCGAACTCCCTTAGCAGGGCCTTCTCACTCTTCGCACCTCTGGCTTCATAGCCCTAGCAGGATGAACTCCAGAGCCATCAGCTTCTACAACACTCCATCGGTGAATCAGTGAACAGGGAGTTCGAACCCTAGACATCTTCGAACTCCAGGCTCTTAGCAGCAACAGTGCTTCCAAGACCCACAGTGTAATTTGTACTTGCATATGGCTAAGTCTTCCAAGCACTAGCATACTTAGAATTACTTAACCTGTACAAATAACAAAAAACACATAAGAATGAAGTTCATTCAAAAACCAAAGTGTGAAGTTCAAGCTAGTTCACAGGAGTCCGAAGACTCCATGTGAACGAGAGCGAACTTACACACTAACAATTTTTAGAAATGATTAAAGATTTGGTTGATACATTTAAATGTCATCAAACACATTATAAACTCGTTAAACTAACTGAATTTTAACAAGCCTACCAAACGGTGCTCCAAAGTCAAAGTCTACATTGTTATCTAGTTGAAAAATAGATTAATTTCCAAATTTAATTGATTTTTTTTCAATGATTTAAATTATTAATTCAAAATGCAATTATCAAATGTTGGATGTTTATCGTTCTTAGAGCATCTCCAATGGTATATTTATACGTAGGTACAATTTGATGACATGTCATATGCCACATCAACAATAATTTATACCTATCAATTTGTACCTCAATATACCAATGGTTTGAGGTACAATTTTTTTTCTTTATGCTCGTGGGACCCACATTGCAAGACACACTCAAATTTGTACCTAGTATCTAATATTGGATACTCTTTTTTCTCTCTTTCAAATTGTACCTATCATCTCAATGGTGTACCTAGGTACAATTCCATGCCATGTAGGAATTGTACCTACCATTGGGGATGCTCTTAAGAAGGAGTATTAATTACTACTACTAGGTACCAAATTGTCAATTCATATTATTACAATCAATGAACTTTGAAGATAATAATTTTAATTTAGAAAGTAGGAAAGAAATACATGAATGAATGAATGATTAATTCTCCATTATTTTTTCTAGTTCAAACTTCAAACGAAGAAACTTGCAAAAATTATATACCGTATTTCTTAATTTTTTAAATTAAGTAGTTGACTATAATGTTTAAAATATGTGAAAATGAGTTTTATCTATGCTAAATCCGGTGGTGTACACTATACATTTAATAATCGTAAATTTAATATTATTTTATACAAGTGCAAACACAATGGCACATCAATGTGTATAGTGTATGTATTTACGATTAAGATGTCACGAGAGTAATAGAAAAAATATAAACTGTAAATACTGAATGTTTTTTTAAATTAAAAAATAAAAATAATTTTTTTTATTAAATTGAGTGTAACCATTAATACAATAAAACCTCTATAAATTAATACCCATACAATAAAACCTCTATAAATTAATACCCTCGGGACCGAGAAATTTTATCAATTTAAAGAGGTATTAATATATCGATAAATTAATATTTTATTAATTAAAAGAGAGATGTTTAAAATTCTGTAAATTTAAGTACAGTGTATTTAAAATAAATTATTAAAATTCATGTATCAAATGATTCAATGTAACTACTTAATATATTCATGTATAATATAAATTCAATGTATAATTTTAACTATTATATTAATTGAATTATATATTTATTAAATAAAATATTTTCTATATATATTTCAATATGAAAATAAACTAATTCATAATTCCAAATCATGTCTTCTCATCATCTAAAAGGTATCACAACTCGACACCACCAGAACTCTTGACGACAATTAAAAAAATGAGAGATGAAATTCAATTAGATTTAAATTTTAAGAAAAATCAAGTAACAATAGATTCATATTTTAGCAAATTAACATAATATTTATAATTATAATATTTACAAATTATTAATTTAGAGTTTTGATGGGACTTAATACTTATAAAGGTTTTTTCAAAAAAATTATTATTATATTATATTATCGAATTTGATCATTTTTTTCAAAGGCCCGAGTCGGGACCAGATGTTTTTATTATATCAGAGAGGTTATTAATTTATCGAGTATTAATTTATAGAAGTTTTACTGTATAAAAAACCTCTACGACAAAGTGAGACCGAGAGTACCAATAAATCATGCTCGAGTTATGCCTCCAACAAGTGTGACTATTTTTTACTTCAATCATTTCAACATTCATTTCACCCCAAATTACATAGTAGTAAGTTTATGACTATGTTCAGTTTTTGATATCTTAAATCTTAATTAATTATGAGCTATTACGAGATGAAATGTATGATGAAATTATTCAATTCCAGAACCAGGGATCCAAAATGTATTCATTGTTTTTTTACCATCACATTTTTATTTAATATTGCATGTCTCATACCATATTCTATATAAACCCTCCCTCCTTCCATCATCTTCTTCAAGAACCAAAAACCATTTGATCACCAAATTAGCAATGAAGCAAACCCTCCTCTCCCTTTCCCTTTCCCTTTGCTTCATCTCTCTTTTCGGCTACGCATACTCCGACGTGTACCCCTCCGCCGCCGACTTCGTAAACTGCTTGGAGACTAACAAAAATAGAATACCCCCTAACCAAATATACTCCAAATGGGTGACTTCATTCACAAGCGTCCTAAACGCCCACATCAAAAACTTGCGTTTCGAGCGCGAAACCACCCCTAAGCCCCTCATCATCGTCGCACCGACGAACGAGTCGCAAGTCCCCACCGTCGTCCTCTGCGCCCGCCAGTCGAACATCCACCTCATAATCCGAAGCGGCGGCCACGACTACGAGGGCCTCTCCTACGTCTCCAATATCGACGACGACTTCGTCATACTCGACATGTTCAATCTCAATTCCATATCCGTCGATCCAAACACCAAGACCGCCGTCGTCGGGGCCGGGGCCCTCCTCGGCCAGCTCTACCACGCGATCTCAGAAGCCAGCGAAACCCTAGCTTTCCCGGCCGGGGTGTGCCTCTCAGTCGGGGTCGGCGGCCACATCAGCGGCGGCGGCTACGGCAACTTGATCCGGAATTTCGGCCTCAGCGTCGACAACATGCACAGCGCTAAGATCGTCGTTGCCGACGGGTCCGTTCTGACTGTGTCGGGGAAAGACGACCTCTTCTGGGCCCTACGAGGTGGCGGCGGGGCCAGCTTCGGTGTCGTGTTGTCGTACAACATAAGCCTCGTCACCGTCGGAGAAAAAGTGACGGTTTTTCAGGTGGAGAGATATCAGAACACGAAGATTCTCTACGACTACCAGGAGTGCACGCAGACGTGCGACCGGAATCTTTTCATCAGAGTCTTGCTGCACCCGATTACGGTGGATGCTACTCTTAATAGAGAGATTCTCACGACGTATATCGGGATGTACGTCGGAAACGCCACGAGCCTCGTCCAGGAAGTCGGCCGGAATTTCAGGTCGTTGGGGTTGGATGAAACGGACTGCGAGGAGATGAGCTGGATCGATTCGGTCCACTTCTGGGCCAACTTCGACAAAACGACTGATCCATCGGACGGTCATGTCGGGTACTTCAAACGGAAATCGGATTACGTCAAGGAAAAGATTGCGATTTCCGACCTGGAAGCATTGCTCGCGAAGATGGTGAAGATGGCGAACCCGTGGCTGGTGTTTAATTCATACGGCGGAGCCATGACCGAGATAAATGCATCGGAAACGGCCTTCCCACATCGGGCTGGGAATCTTTTCAAGATTCAATACTCTATAACATGGATGGGTGAAGGCAAAGAATTTGAGGACGGATACATGGCAGAAATCAGAGAGTTTTAAGAATACATGACACCTTATGTTTCCAGTAATCCGAGACAGTCGTATCTCAATTACAGGGATTTGGACATCGGAACAAACAACGGTACAGACAACTACACCCTCGGACAAGTCTACGGGAGAAAATATTTCAACAAGAATTTCGACAGGTTGGTCGATATTAAAACCGCGGTTGATCCGGATAACTTTTTCAGATACGAACAGAGCATTCCCACAAAACCGACTACCTAATGTTCATCGTGGTGAATGATATTTGTTTTTGGATTTTTGAGTTTTTGAAATTTCAATCAAGCACTGCTAAAAAGTGCCTTCTTTTTTCGTATTTGTGGCCACCATACCATACACACACATATATACTCTATGTACGTATGTGTGCGTGGGCTTTATATCTTTATGATCAATATAATATACTACTTTCTCTTTCGGTCTTAATTATTTTCATTTTGATTCAGTTTAGTTTAGTTTTTGTAGGTTCTCCTTATTCTCTTATAAATTCTAACTAATAGTCCATGACCAAAATGAATAATTATCGATCATCTTGTTTAACAGTCCCAAAGAGATGTAATCAGCACATAAACGAGAGAGCTCATATTGGAAAATATACATAAAGATGATAGGAAGATAGTTACATAGTTATATCGATGATCAGGACGTATCTAGAAATATTAGTTAAGTGTGCAAATTTGAAAAAAAAAACATTCTTTACATTTATAAATATAAAACCTAAAGATATAACTTCCTTTGTCGATTGTATTTCACCAATAGTCTATATATACATGTTTAATAACTTAATTCTATGAGAAGATATTAACTACCATATACAGCTGTATACAAATCAATATAAGAAGATAAGAGATTTGGCAAATTTCTTCCATGTATTCTATCAGTCCCCCGCAGTTAAGCAGGAGGAGGACGGATGCAGAGACTGTCCCGAAAATCATTAAAAAGAGCGCGGAAGCCCTTTAGTGAAAAAAATATAGTCCGTTCAACCGTAATTTTTTTTTTTAAATTTGCGTAGTCTCACATACATGTTCACATATCATAAAAATTTTAAACAAATTTCATATAGTTACTTCATAGTCATCACATGTCCATAAAAACAAAGAAAAGTACTAAATATATAGAGTATATATAACGGAAAGATTGTCTAAGAGGTAAAATGTTAAATAATGAGCCATTAATGTGGAGTCCGGTAGGTTATTAAGGAGGTGATGAACCATTAATGCATTAATGTGGAGTGTAGGTTATTAAGGAGGTGGTTTATTCCTTTGTTCTTTTGAAACTCCCACCTATATGTTAATTAAAAACTTGTAATAAAGCGAGTCAATTTAATTTATATATATTAAATTATTATTATTATTTATAATTGAAAAGGATATTTATAATATAAGACGTGCAAGTGCCCCATATATGTATACCCCTTAATTAATTTTATGATTAAAAGTTAATAATTTTTATTCATATTTTTCGTGTTTGAATATTGTTAATTGAACTGAATTGAATTTAATAGATTGTACTTAAATGAAATTTAACTAATTTTTTTTTATAAATTGTTAATATTTTTTAAAAATATTAAATAATATTTTAGCAATAAATGAATTGTATACTTCAAATTATTGATTTTAATTTTATTTTAAAAACAAACTTATTCGAAATTTAGTTAATGAAATGAAATTAAATCTAAAATAACAAGTTTGTCAAAGTTGGGCTTAACTGAATTACTGTTTTTTTTAATAAATTGTTAATATTTTTTAAAAATATTAAATAATATTTTAGCAATAAGTAAATTGTATACTTCAAATTATTGATTTTAATTTTATTTTAAAAACAAACTTATTCGAAATTTAGTTAATGAAATGAAATTAAATCTAAAATAACAAGTTTGTCAAAGTTGGGTCAGTATACACATTAAAAGGCCTTGTTAAAGTGATAAGGATGTCCAACTTATATTTTGGCCAGAAATTCCATCGACAGGGGTGCCCACAGTCGGAAATTCCATCGACCGGGGCCCCACATCGTGTTGGGCCTGCTCTGATACCATATCAAAGTTGAGCCAGTATACACCTTAAAAGGCCTTGTTAAGGTGATAAAGTTGCACTACAAGAAAAAGGGGCAATTGTGACAGATTTTTTACAAAGGATCCGTCGTAATTGACCTCGTTTGCGACAGATTATATCCGTCGCATTGAACCTGGGAATCAGAAGTGTGTGGTCAGTAGGGATGTGACTTTTGATGAAGACACTATGCCCATGCTCTCTGAGAAAGAATCAACTGAGATGGATCAGTTTGAGGTGGAGTTACATGGTAGAGATGTAATTAGAGCTCAGAGAGATGCCCAAGTTGAAGATGAGGATGACTTTGAGGTCAGTGATGAAGGGCCTGAGGTCAGTGATGGTTATCAACTTGCAAGAGACAGGGAGAGAAGGGTGATACAACCTCCTAAGAGGTATGCACAGGCAGATACAGTGTCTTATGCCCTATTGGTAGCTGAGAACAAGGTTAGTGAAGAACCAAATTCATATTCTGAAGCATTGAGGTCTTCAGATAGGGCAAAGTGGCTTCTAGCTATGCAGGAGGAGCTCCAATCTTTGGATAGGAATCATACTTGGGATGTTGTGCAGAGACCTAAGAATCAAAGGGTATTTGGCTGTAAATGGATCTTTAAGAAGAAGCAGGAAGGATCTGGTATAACGTACAAAGCAAGGTTGGTTGCTAAGGGCTTTACTCAGAAGGAGGGAGTTGATTTCAATGAGATCTTTTCTCCAGTAGTGAAGCATTGTACAATCAGAGTCCTGTTAGCCATTGTTGCTCAGTTTGACCTTGAGCTTCAACAGATGGATGTGAATACTGCTTTTCTCCATGGAGAGTTGGAGGAGAAGATCTATATGAGGCTGCCTGATGGTTTAGAAGGGTGCTCTGATGTCAACAAGGTGTGTTTGTTGAAGAAATCCCTGTATGGTCTCAAACAAAGTCCAAGACAGTGGTATAAGCGGTTTGACAGCTATATGTTGTTGATAGGCTTTGTGAGAAGCCAGTTTGACTGCTGTGTGTATCTCAAACTGAAGACAGGAAGGGTTGTTACCTATCTACTGCTCTATGTGGATGATATGTTGATTGCCAGTTGTTCCAAGGTGGAGGTGGAGTCATTGAAGAGGTTGCTAAGTGCTGAGTTTGAGATGAAAGACCTTGGAGAGGCAAAGAAGATTATGGGAATGGATATTTCCAGGAACAGATCAAATGAGACTTTGTTCTTGTCTCAGACTTCTTATGTTGAGAAGGTTCTCAAAAGGTTTTATATGCATGAGGCTAAGGCAGTGACTACACCACTTGGAGCTCACTTAAAATTTTCAGTGGATCAGTCTCCAAAGAATCAGTTTGAGGAGATTGCCATGAGTAAGGTTCCTTATGCTTCAGCTGTGGGCAGTTTGATGTATGCTATGGTGTGTAGCAGACCTGACCTTGCCTATGCCCTAAGCTGTATCTCAAGATACATGGCCAATCCAGGGAAGTCACACTGGGAAGGTGTGAAATGGGTATTGAGGTATTTTAGGGGCACTTCTGAGTATGGTTTGATGTTTAGGAGAGTAAGGAGCTCTGGAGATGCTCTTACTGGATATGTAGATTCTGATTATGCCAGCAATGTGGATACCAGAAAGTCACTCACAGAGTTTGTGTTTACCTTGTATGGTAGTGCTGTGGTCTGGAAGGCATCCCAGCAGTCAGTGGTTGCTTTGAGTACCACTGAGTCAGAGTATATTGCATTGACTGAGGCTATCAAGGAGTCTATATGGTTGAGAGGATTGCTTGAGGAACTTGGAGTTCTACAAGAAAGGGTATCAGTGCATTGTGATAGTCAAAGTGCTGTGCATTTGGCCAAGCACCAGGTCTATCATGACAGATCCAAGCACATTGATGTGAGGCTACACTTTGTGAGAGATCTGGTTGACAAGGGTGTTGACAAGGTGGAGAAAATTGCAACTGAAATTAACCCTGCAGACAGATTGACCAAGAGTATTCCAAGTGATAAGTTTCGACTGTTTCAACAACTGGTCCAGTTGGTTGACATTCCACAATCTCAGTGAAGATGGAAGTGTGGAAGTGGAAGCAGGCATGATAGTTCTGTTGTGGTTATCAAGTTATCCAAGAAAATACTCAAACAGGTCAGTTTTGAGCATTCATGGTGATGGCTTGATGGTTTTTTGACTCAGTGGTTTTCTGAGTGGTTTGGGCATGGCCAGAGGTTCATGTTGTTTATAGTGACTTGTATGCACTGAGGTTTGCATGGTTACTTCAGAGAATTAGATTTTGAGGCATGGAGTTCTTGGATTCACTTTTCTGGTTTTTTAGTGACTTGGTGTTTCTGAGTTGCTGTGGGAGTTTTAGGCATGGTGATGTGCTGGGAAGTCACATTACATGTTTGGAGTGTGTAGGTTCTGATATTGGAGGTTTTGGTTCAGAAAATCCCAGTTTGAGTACTTGGGTATTTTTTTTGGAAAAACCAGTTTGGCTTGCTATGGTTTTCTGCTGTTTGTGGAGGCTGTGGTTGGAGATAATACATGGTCTATAGCTTGCTAGAAAGAGGAGAAGGAGAGGAATCTGCATTGACTATTGTGAGAGTTTGAATCTTGGTTGAGCTTCCAGGAGGATGGTCCAAAGTTGGCATTTTGAATCTTTGAGTTCAAGAACAGGTCAATTTCTTGATTCTTGATTCTGGAGGTGATCAGGCGTTGATTGGTTGATACATGATGTTTGCTGGAATTGCAAATATTGTGTAAGGTGGAGATTTGTTGGAATGTACACAAGATTTGAATTCTAGAAGTGTTTCTATACATTCTGGAAGTCTGGGCAAAGTGACCATCTCACCGCGCTTTGAGTTTGGGCACAGTGGCCATTCCAGCATCTCATTTAAATATGCCGCCAACAGGGCAAAACGACGCCGTTTCTCCTGGGTTCACAGAAATGTCGCGGCGCAGTGGATCGATCCTCTCTCACGTGTTAGTGGATGAAAATGCGAGATTCCAAGTGCTCCAAGTTCCTCGCCAGCTCACGCACATCATGACGATCACAATTTCTGTTAGAAATGTGTGGTGTGGATTTGCCCAATCTGATTTGATCGTAGGGTTCATACGAGTTTCAGATTTGGGGTCTTTTGTGTGCGTGAGTATAATCGTGTGTCATTTCGATCACGTAAGTCGATTTTCAATCGATCGAAGCTCGTAAAATCGTGTGTCATTTCATGTTATTTCTTTTGTGTTGTGTTCCTTGAAGTTCAGAGATACTTCTAGGATCCTTAGATCGTGTGTTTGTCGTCGTATCCCTATTTCACCATTTGAGCTCGAAGCTTCCGGCGCCAAGCTTTTGTGGCTCCCCGGCTGTGATTGTTTGGTGTTTGTTTTTCTTGTTCGAATCCTCAACAGTAGAAAACTGATACCTTCAAAATACTCATCACAAAATCATTAATTAGTAATTTATTAAAAAAACATAAACAGATATAGACAAGAAAAGAAATAAATTAAAAAAAGGGTATATTACATTAACCAACCCAAGCTTTGTTGTCTTTTACACTTTGCAACCTAAACTAGAAATTTTTACAGTTTCCTACCCAACCTTTTCGCCGTTTTCCAGTTACCTATTATTTTGGTCGGATCGGAATATTCCGTAGAATATTCCGGGCGCGTGTCCTTAACTCGCTGAATTGGTCAACTGAAAGTCTAACCTTGAGGGCATAAATGTATTTACACATTTAATTTATTTTCGAAAAAAAACAATTAAAAATTTAGCAAATTCAAAAAACGGGCGGCATCTACAAACTGAACCCTAATTTTTACTCTCCCTGCTCAAAAAATCCCAAATAAAAAAACTTCAATAATCCTAAAAGTAATTTTCAGAAAACTTCAAGAACCCTAAACTTCGAAATGCATTGGAAGTTGCGACCCGATTCTGGGTCTGAGCTCGTTCCAGAAAAAGATTCGTCATTGGAGAATGTTTATACTGTGAAATTACATCACTCCGGCAAGTTCATACATGAAAAAGGTAAGCTATTTTATGTTGGTGGGAAGGTTTCTTATTTTGATGAATTGTCTGGGGATGGTTTATGTCAAGTTGAATTTGGGAGGATGGGAGCTGAATTAGGGCTCACAGGTGACTGCAAATTTTACTACGCCATCAATGCGGAAGACAATTGTGAAATGTTGGTGTATGTGGATGTTGGTAGATATGGTGATGAGATTGAGGCAGTAGCTTCAGTAAAATCAAGTGTATCTGTATTTGTAGATCATGAATGTATGCACAGCAGCCTGATTCAATTTGATTTTGAGAATGGTTCTGTTAGGGAAGCTGAGAGGGAGGAGGCTGAGAGAGAGGAGGCTGAAATAGAGACAGAGAGGGAGGCTGAAATGGAGGCAGAGAGGGAGGCTGAAATGGAGACAGAGAGAGAGGCAGAAAATGATGATATCAGTGAGGACAGTTCAGAAAATGATGATATCAGGAGGGTTTTTGAGGATCAAGTTCAGGAAGATGATAGTGATGGTGAGGCATCTGTGGGACAAGATTCAGAGTATTCAGATTACTTTGAAGATAGTGATGGCTGTTTTGATGATGACAATGTTGATTACATGAAATTTGTGGTGTCAGAGTCTGAGGTTGAGTTAGAAGATGAAGATCCTAAAGGAAAGAGACCTATGACTAGAAGTGAAGCTACTAAAAATAAGGAAACTTTCCAGGAGCAGAGTGCAATGAATAAAAAAGACAAGCACCAAGGGTTTAGGGTGTTCAATCCCAGTGTTGACAATGAGAAAGTAGACTTTGAACTTGGGTTGTGTTTTCTGGATATTCAATCATTTAGAGCAGCTTTAAGGAGGTATGCAGTACAAAATGGGAGGAGCCTGTTATTTCCAATTAATATGCCACACAAGGTTAAAGCTAAGTGCAAAGCTGATGGTTGTCCATGGCACATATATGGATCCAGAGTTCCCAAAAAAGACACTGTGCAAGTGAAGACTCTTAATGATACTCATACTTGTGTAAGGCAAGAGAAGGTACTTCAGGCTGATACAAGATACTTGACTGCAAACTATAAGGATAAACTGAGGAGTGATCCAAATTGGCCTGTAGACTCTATGATTGAGATCATCCAAGGAGAAATTGCGTGCATAGTGAGTAAGGCTAAAATGTATAGAGTCAAGAATAAAGTGAAAAAAATGGGCCATGGAGATGAGTTGCAGCAGTATAGCAGTTTATATAAGTATGCGCATGAAGTGTTTAGAAGCAACCCTGGCAGTACATGTAAAATAAAGTCTACTGTGGTTGGAGACAAGGCAATGTTCAAGAGGTTCTATGTTTGTTGGCAGGCTCTGAAGAGAGGGATGTTGGATGGTTGTAGAAGAGTGATTTGCTTTGATGGTTGTCATCTAAAGACTTCTGTAGGAGGTGTTCTTCTTAGTGCTGTGGGTATTGATGCTAACAATGGACTCTATCCATTTGCCTATGCTGTTGCTGAGAAGGAAACAACAAAGTCATGGTTGTGGTTTGTTGATTTGGTAACTTTTGATTTAGGAATAACTGAGAGGGGTAGTCACATGTGGACTGTGATGAGTGATAAACAAAAAGGATTACTAGATGCAGTGAATACAAAAATGCCAGGCTGTGAGCATAGGTATTGCTGCAGACATATGTATGCAAACTTCAAATTAGCAAACAAGGGAATTCGCTTAAGAGATGTGTTCTGGAGAGCTGCTGCTGCAACAAGGTTAGTTGAATACCAAAGGGTTCTAAATGAGCTTCAAACAATTAATAACACAGACTTGTATGTGAATAATTTATCAGAGAGCTTTAATGCTATGATAGGGAAAGCTAGATGCAAACCAATAGTGAAGATGTTGGAAGACATAAGGAGGATTTTAATGAAGAGGGTTGGGATCAATAGGACTGACATGAACAACTACAATGGTATGTTGTGTCCTATGGTCCAGAAAATATTGGAAAAAAATAAGCGCAAAGCATTTGGATGGTCACCTACCTGGAATGGTGAATCTGAATTTGAGGTGAGAGGGCCAGAACAGTACTTTTGTGTTCATCTTGGAAATAAAACTTGTAGTTGCAGGAAATGGCAATTGAGTGGTATACCATGCCCTCATGTAATTTCATGTCTTAATTACATGGGAAAGAGGCCTGAAGAGTCTGTGGCAGAGTGCTACACCAAGGAGATGTACTTGAAAACTTATGGATATTGCATGAGCCCAATGTTGGATATGGATGAATGGTGTGATCCTCCTGGTGAGCCCATGTTGCAGCTAATTCCTCCTAAAAAACTAAACATGCCTGGAAGACCAAAAAAACATAAGAGGAAGCTGGAGTTTGATGAGATCAGGGGGACAACAAAAATTGGGAAGTTGAGAAGAACAGGGTTAATATGTACTTGCCAGAACTGCAAACAAGAAGGTCACAATTCTAGGAATTGTCCACAGAAGAAGGTAAAGTAATATTCACTTATACTAATTGATTTGCTATATGTTGTTCTCTTACAATGTTGTTTTGCAGCCTGCTTCTTCTGGTGCCTCAACTTCTCAAGCACCAAGGAAGAGCCCAAGAAAGCAAAACAAGGAGAATGTTGGTACCTCAACTTCTCAAGCACCAAGAAATGTGTCACAGAAGAAACATAAGGAGAAAGTTGGTACCTCAAATTCTCAACCAACAGGAAATGTGTCACTGAACCAAGCTCAAGAGGGGAAATCTGGTGTCTCAGCTTCTCAACCAACAGGAAATGTGTCACTGAACCAAGCTCAAGAGAAATCTGGTGTCTCAACTTCTCAACCAAATGCCAGCTTTCCTATGGATACTTATCTGAACAAAAATCTACTTAAAGGTTCAGTATATGGAAGCAGGCCAGTGTTTGCAAGAAAGCCAGGAAGGAAATGGTTTGGTTAACCTATCTGAATTGTGTTTGAACAATGTGTGATGTTTTTATCAGTTGCTTTTGAAACTTGTAATATTTGTATCAGCTGCTTTTTGAACCTCATTTTCAGAGGTTAATGAACCTTGTTATCAGCAGCTTTTTGAACCTCATTTTCAGAGGCTAATGAACCTTGTTGTGGGCTGATTTTGTAGCTTGTAATGTTTGTATCAGGTGCTTATTGAACCTCATTATGTACTTCTATGGAACTTTTTTATCAGTTGTTGTTTTAAATGTGCTTTTAAGTTGTAGGTGAACATTTTATCAATTGCTATATTGAAATGTCTTTTCAAGGTACTTTTGCAACTTGTTTCAGTAACATAACATGAACAAATATATTTTAAAAAAACACATTGCTTCCATTCATCAAAACAATTGCTTTCATTCATCAAAACACATCACTCGGTACATGACCCCACACTACTGAAATCCAGAAATTACAACAACACCTACTTAAAGTAAACAATTACAAGAAATGCTAAAATCACAATCCACAACTGCACATTCCTCTTTTTTAGTAAAGTTTCTTTCTTTTTCAACTCCTCCAATTCTTCAACTTTGGAATTGATATTTCTAATCAGACCTGGAATGATCCGAGTACATCTCCCGCATGAAGGTGGGTCAATCCAGCTGAAATACCCACAACCACCGCCGCCCTGAGAGCCCCAAAGTAGGGTTTTTATTCAGTCGAAGAAAATTGTGAATTTGGAGAGAAATTGAAAAATTAGGGTTCTTACTTGAGATTGTGCGCAACACGTGAATCTTCTCCCTGTGTTTAATTCAGACCATGATGTGCGCCTAGCAACTAGAAGCCCGCAGCGACAAGCTTCTTCCATACTAGCGGTTGACATGGATGTGCGAATTGCAGTGAATTGAAGGAACGAGTCTGTTTTTAAAGAAACCAAATTATGGTTGTTTGATTTGGGGAGAGAAATGTTTAAATAGATGTTGCAAGGGGTATCTCAGTAATATGCCAAAAATAACAGAATATTAGACGGAATATTCTCTTCTGTCTAAGAAAATAGGTTTCTGTAAATCGGCGAAAAGGTTGGGTAGGAAACTGTAAAAATTTCCCGTTTAGGTAGCAAAGTGTAAAAGACAACAAAGCTTGAGTTGGTTAATGTAATATTCCCTTAAAAAAATGAAACAATACCTAGCTAGATCCGCCGCCGCCGTGGCTCGCCGTAAGTACATCGCCTCACGGCTTGCCATCAGTCCTTCGCTACCGCTCAGCCTCGTAGATTCGTCGCCCTCGGCTGTAAGTTCTTCGCCGTTGCTCACCGTCGTAGATCGCCTCTGCTCATTTTCTTAGATCTGTCGCTGCTCGTCGTCAATCGAGTGGGTAAAGAAGAGTACGGTTTGTGTGGTAATTTTAGAGAAATGAGGAAGTAAAAGCCATTTGCCCGATTTTATTTTGACTTTTTAATTAACCTACCATAGACGACGTCGTTTGATATTGAATGGCGTCTTGCTTTAGAGGGATATTTTATTTCTGAATTATTTCATCTCCCGCACAAAATTTTGCAACAGTTACATGCGACGGATTGATATTTTCATCAGTCGCAATGATTTAAAATTATATTAATAAAACAAACTTGCAGCAAAAAAAATAATAAAATAATCTAATTGCGACAGATTTATGCTGTCGCAAATTACATTGCGACAGATGTTATTGGAATCGTCGCAAAAAGGCGATTTAGTAAACTTGCAACCGATCGACACTTAAAATCCGTCACAAAAGCTCGTTTTTTTGTAGTGTTGTCCAACTTACATTTGAGCTTTAGGATCGTTAACCAACCGATGTGGAATACTCTAACAAAGTTCATGTACAATTATTATATGCATAGATAAATCCTTGATTCTTGAGTAACAAAGTATTTATAGCGTCGAAAGTGTTGGCAGGAGGAATCGAACTCGTGACCTCTCAGTCACGCTCTCCTGCTCCACCAACTCAGCTACGTTATAGTTTTATTACTTGTAAGACTGTGTTCAATAGGGGATCAAATTAGGTGTCAAATGTGTGTCAATTAATCAAGTAGAAAGTTTTTAAGGTGTCAAATTTGACACAATGTGGACCGAAACTAAAATTTGATCTCCAACCAAAATAAATTTGACACCCAATAGCCCCAACTAACTATTTTATTTAAATAAAAAATAAAGTAGTACCAATGAAATAATGACATATGTCATTTACATTATTTCTCCCCACATTTTAAAATCAATTTATACATAATAATTATTGAAAATAAAAATATCATTATTTTTTATTTTTTATCCTCTACAAATAGAGTGTAGGTTTGTCTTATTTGGACAAAACAAATTCAAGCTTTTTATTTTTATTTCACTTTTTTTTTTCATATTTAATCATTATTAAATTTAAAATAAATAAAGAAAAATGAAAAATATGGTAATTTTATAAAATATGGTGATATTTTGAAAAAAAAAATATTTGACACTTTGAATAACACCGTATTGAACTGCTGCTGAAAAGAGAGTATTAATTAAAAGTGTCAAGTTCACTACTGGAACGAGAGAAGTGTGAAATTTGACACCCGCTATTGTACATACTCTAAGTATTGTATTTGCATGTAGTACGTGTGTATGTGAAGACTGAAGACTGACCGTGACAAGTAGGGTTGGGCATGGGCTGGGCCGAACCGGTCTCAAAATTTTCATGGACCGGGCCGGGATTTTTGAAATGAAAGTTCTGCTTGGGATCGAACCGAGTTTTCGAGCCCAATTTTTAATATAAAAACATAAAAATTTTAAATTTTAAATAATATTATTATATATCATATTTATAATTTAAAATTTTAAAGTTGAATTATTAATTAAAATATTAAAAATATATACCGTAATATTTATTAGAAAAATTATATAAAAACTAAAAAATGGAGCGATCTGGGCTTTCGCTTCCAATTTTTTTGAACTCGAACCCGGATCGACTTTCTATTTTTCAGTCTGGGCCCTTATTGGGCCAGCCCAAAAGAAATTGGGCTCAACCCGCGACCGGGATTTTTTTTTGGGTTTTTGGTCCGTACTTTTTGGTTTTCGAGCCCAAACGATCACCCGAGTGACCAGTGCACCTACCTAAGCGATTAGAAAATTTCATGCGCGACATTTTCGGCTAATTTATGTATGTTCAAATCAAAACAAAGAAAAAACAATATATACTCCACTTAATATAATATACTACAAAACATGTTACATGATCACTCCTCAGTCCTCAAAATTAGTAGCTACTACGAGAGTATTCAATATAAATCCTCCCTTCGTTTTCTTCTTTTCTTCTTCCAAACAACCCTAAGCAATGAAGATCAAAGCCCTCCTCTCCCTTTCCCTCTGCTTCGCCTCTCTTTTCGGCTTCGGCTTCGCATACTCGGACGACTTCGTTCGCTGCTTGGAGGCTAACCAAAGTATACCCTTTACCATAATATACTCCAAGAAAGACACTTCATTCACAAGCATCCTAAACGGCCGTCAAACCAACCCTCAGCCCATCCTCACCGTCACACCGACGGACGAGTCCCAAGTCCCCACCGTCGTCCTCTGCGCTAACCAGTCGAACATCCACCTCAAAATCCGAAGCGGCGGCCACGACTACGAGGGCCTCTCGTACGTCTCCGACGACCCTTTCGTCATACTCAACTTGTTCAATCTCGATTCCATATACGTCGATCCGAAATCCGAGACCGCCGTCGTCGGGGCCGGGGCCCTCCTCGGCGAGCTCTACTACAAGATTTGGAAAGCCAGCAAAACCCTAGCTTTCCCGGCCGGAGTCTGCCCAACCGCCGGCGTCGGCGGCCACTTCAGCGGCGGCGGCTACGGCAACATGATCCGGAAATTCGGCCTCAGCAACGACAACATGATCAGCGCCAAGATCGTCGTCGCCAACGGGTCAACTCTGACCGTACGAGGTGGCGGTGGGGCCAGCTTCGGGGTCGTGTTGTCGTACAACATAAGCCTCGTCACCGTCGGAGAAAAAGTGACGGTTTTCCAGGTGGAGAGGTATCAGAACGAAAGCGCGGCTTCGATTCTCTACGAGTACCAGCAGTGCACGAAGACGTGCGAACCGAACCTCTTCATCAGAGTTCTGCTGCAGCCGGTTACGGTCGGCAAGAACAACAAAACGGTCCGCACGACGTATATTGGCATGTATGTCGGAAGCGCCGAGAGCCTCCTAGAGGAAGTCGGGCGGAATTTCGAGTGGTTGGGGTTGGAGGAAACGGACTGCGAGGAGATGAGCTGGATCGATTCGGTCCTTTTCTGGGCCAACTTCGACAAAACGGCTAAACCGGAGGTGTTGCTTAACAAGACGTGGGACGGTTGTGTCGGGTACTTGAAACGGAAATCGGATTACGTCAAGGAAATGATTGAGGTTTCCCAGCTGGAAGCGTTGTTCGATAAGATGGTCGAGATCGGGAAAACGGGGCTGGTGTTTAATTCCTACGGCGGAGCGATGGCCCAGAAAAAGGCATGGGAAGGGAATCTTTTCAAGATTCAATACTATACAGCATGGATGGATGGAAGCATAGAAGCTGATCAGGTTGAATACATGGCAGATATCAGAGAGCTTTACGAATACATGACACCTCTTGTTTCCAGTTATCCTAGAGAAACGTATCTCAATTACCGGGATTTGAACATCGGAACAAACAACGGTACAGACAACTACACCCTCGGAGAAGTCTACGGGACAAGTTATTAATTCAGTGATACAATCTCATCATGATTTAATTAGAAATACATTAATCAACTAAATAAAGTACCTTAATTAGTCTAAATAAATATTTATGTCATTGAAAAGTAAACTAATGTAGCTAGTTATAAGTCAGTAGTACTATTAATTAGCTAGTGCACAAAGTCCTTGACTAATTTAAATTATACTTTAGGAGTATTATTTTAAAAATGTAA
This sequence comes from Euphrasia confusa, assembly GCA_954870475.1. Lineage (NCBI taxonomy): Eukaryota > Viridiplantae > Streptophyta > Magnoliopsida > Lamiales > Orobanchaceae > Euphrasia > Euphrasia confusa. Next base: position 28,614,938 of record OX940967.1, read on the forward strand.
TACAATATAATACAAATAGGTCGAGATGACCTCACATGTTAGTACTTATATCAAAGAATGACTCATCGCTTCAAAAAGCAAGAAAGCAGCGTAACGTATTCTAACGTATTCGGTGGTTAATTTAATATCCGTAGAGTTCGAATATCGAGTGACAAAAATTTTTATTGAAATATTTTGAAAATTTGTCTTCTTCGGGGTTCGACTTGTTGGCTCTCTCGCACAAATGTCTGCTACTCGGGCACATTCCTCGATTTACATCATACCCGATCGAGGGACCTCCAAGAATCTTGTGTTCCACATTCTCTTGTTCTGCTTCTGCTTCCCTTCGATTCTCAATGCTCACCCTCTGAAACTCTGTAAGTTCGACCGAATTTTTCAGCTAGGCGATTCCATCTCCGACACCGGAAACTTGATCCGGGAGGTGCCTATCGGAGTGGCGACTCCGTTCGGGAGGTTCCCCTACGGTCAGAACTTCTACAAGAATGCCACCGGCCGTTGCTCAAACGGCCTTCTCATGATTGACAAACTGCTTCAATGAATACTTTCGATTTGGTACAGGACAGAATACCGTGTTACTGATCGATCCTCCAAAAGTTTGAAAACCCTGTAGTTTGATAAGGCACCCAAGCCTAAATATATTCGAAGTAGACCTGTAATAATCTCAGATCTTTTTCGCAGTCCTTTTATGCTGCTACTATTGAACTAAAGCCAGGGATCTTTTTCAGTCCCTTCTCCTCCATCAACTTCCGAATCTTCTGCACGTCTTTCCACCTCTCTTGCCCAGCATATATATTAGACAGAACCACGAAAGGTATTGGATTTTCCGGCTCCAATTCCAGAATCCTCTGAGCCATCTCTTCTCCCATCTCGGAATCTAAATAATGCTTTGAAAGTCCTAGAAGAGAAGCTAAAACAGTAGCTGGACTCTCATTCCTTGCCCGTAGGATCTCTAAGGCTTCATCCAGCCTGCCCGAACGACTAAGTAGATCAAGCACATTCCTCGATTTACATCATACCCGATCGAGGGACCTCCAATCGAATGAGTGGAGTTTCTCGTCTCTCTTCCTTATCAAAAAAAAAATTAATAAAAATATTTTTATACATACTATCAAAGGCAAATAATCACTATAAAAAGCAATTTTTATGACATACTATGAAAAGCAAATAATTAAGAAATATTGGAATTAATAAAATGTTTTAAAACTGTTTTAGTTTATATAGGGGCAAAGAAGTAATAGATTACAAATTGTTTCAATAGTTTTAAGTTATTCTGATTTTATATGAATGGTTTTATTATGATGAACTTATATTAATATAATAATTTGTGATATTATTACTTTGAAAAATATATAATTAAAATATGCTTTTAAATTTTAAAAAAAAATAATGGTGCTACTATTGATACTTTTGTATAGTATCATGTGGTCATAAAAGAAATTCACTACACACGGCTAGACTTGGCAAAATGGACCCGACCCGATGGGCCGACCCGATCGGTCCGACCATTGGGCTGGGCTGGGCCATGGAATATGGTGGCCCAAAAAAAACTGGGCCTACTTTGGCCCGACCCATCGGTCCATTGGGCTTGATGGGCTTGACTCGGGTTTGGCCCGATTTCATGGGCCGGCCCGATTTTTTTTTAAAAATATTTTTATACATTATTATTTGAACTTATTTTTTTATATTTATTCAATATTTAAATAATATAATTAAACAATTATATTTAAAACTTCTATTTTAATTATTATTGTTGTTTTTTATATTGAAGTATAAATTTGTGTGAGTATTTTTAATATTTTTTTATTTTGTTAATTATATACAATTTTCATGCTTACTATTTTAATACATTTATTATAAATAGATAATTTGACTAATAAATTTAAATTATAAAGACGATTTAATTGTATATAAAATAAATAATTATTTTTTTTGTTAATCTAAATATAGTTTTATTGTATAAATATTATTTTTTATTTTTTTAATAAATTTTATATTATTTCTATTTTAAAATTAATAGCCCGAAATGGCTCGATGGCCCAGTGGCCCGTCTAGGGCCGGGCTGGGCCACAGAAATTCCGGCCCATTGAAAATCGGGCCGGCCCAACCCGACCCGAAAAGTTTAGTAGGCCCATGGGCTTGGGCCGGGCTGGCCCGACCCGGCCCATTTGACAGCCCTACACACGGGCGGTCCTCAAAGCAACGCGTATGTACGTAGATTGGTGCCTATATATGATCATGTATGTATTTTAATTAATTATATAAAAATAAAAATAAACATTAAAGAACAAGGGTCCTTTGGTCAAATTATGAACTGTAATCTTGCTTTTTTAAGTGTGAGTCAAAGTTTATATTGTTATCTAGTTAAAAAATAGATCAATTTCCAAATCTAATTGATTTTTTTCAATTATTTAAATCATTAATTCAAAATGCAATTATCAAATGTTGGACGTCTTCCATATTAATTACTAGGTACCGAATTGTCAATCCATATATGATTAGGCTCAATGAACTTTGGGGATAATAATTTTAATTTAGAAAATAGGAAAGAAATACAGAGCATATTGTTTGAGAAATGATTATGATTTGTGATTTGGAAGAGTAAATAAAATAATAAAAGTTATAACACTTTTTTTTATGAGGTATCTCACAATAGTTGATACACTAAAAAAAATTCTAACTTTTTCACTTTAAAATACTATTTTAATCATACCTTATTCACTTACTTTTTAATCTCACTCACAACTAAAATAATTTTTTATTTTACTTTTTAATAAAAAAGTAAAAATTAACAATTTTCTTAATTCCATGCTTACAAAAGTTTCTCAACTTTTGTGAAAGAGAGAAAATAGTTCAAATAAAGAAAGTTGCAAAATTATATACTAATAAATATAAATAAATATTTTCAACATCGTAGTCCAAAAAATTATAACAAAATTTATACTAATTATAGTTTGAAATACGTTGATATAAATATAATATATCTATTTTTATTAGTTTTAGTCCTCAAACAAGTGATAAATTAATATTTTTAAGGGAAAAAACAAGGTGGAATGTAAAATTAAAATTTTAATTGAAATTACAAATGTGAAGCAAAATTAAAATTACTAGTATTTAATAATCCACCTAGTTATTAAAATTAAAATTGTGGCTTGACAATGAATTAAAATTACTAGTATTAATAATCCACCTAATAATATTGTACGCAATAAATAATGTACTCTGTATGACATAAGCCTCGTCACCGTCGGAAAAAAAGTGGCGATTTTTCGGCTGGAGAGCTTGTTCGATTGGATGACCGAAAACGGAAACACGGGGCTGGTGTTTAATTCGTAAGGCGGAGCGATGGCCGAGAAAAAGGCGTTGAAAACGGTGTTCCCGCATCGGGGTGGGAATCTTTTCAAGATTCAATACTCTACAACATGGATGGATGAAAGCAAAGAATTTTTTTTTTTTTTGGTATAGGTCAATTACATGTCTATAGGTTCGAACTTAGAACTTTTAGTTTTCAATTCGAGTGCTCAACAATAACCCTTGACAAAAAAGCTAAGGACGAATACATGAAAGAAATCAGAGAGCTTTACGAATACATGACACCTCATGCATGTTTCCAGTCATCCAAGAGAGTCGTATCTCAATTACAGGGATTTGGACATCGGAACAAGCAACGGTACAGACGACAACTACACCCTCGGAGAAGTCTACGGGAGAAAATATTTCAACAAGAACTTCGACAGGCTGGTCGAAATTAAAACAAGGGTTGATCCGGGAAAGTTTTTCAGAAAAGAGCAGAGCATTCCGACAAAACCGACTACCTAGTATTCATCGTGGCGAATGAATTCTTTTTGGATATTTAAGTTTTTGAAATTTCAATCAAGCACTGATAAAAAGTGCCTTCTTTTTTCGTATTTGTGGCACCAAACGCGCACACATATATATGAGTGTGTGGGCCTTATATCTGTTTCGTTATAACTATGACCAATATAATCTACCTCTGACTTTCTTCTTATTTTCATTTTTATTTTCATTTTGATTCAGGTTAGTTTACTTTATATTTCCGCAAATTTGAAACACTTTATGGTCACAAAAATTAAGAATTAAAATGTATTTTTAAAATTAAAAATAAAATAATTGTGAATAAAATTTAAAAAATAAATAATAAAATTGAAATATAATTTTATTTTAAAATAAAAATATTTATTTTTTAAAAAAAAAAAATTAGTTGTGTCAATGGTAAAACGCACAAAAAAATAATGTCAATTATCTTTGACAAAAGAAATACTACTAACTATTAAATAATATATATTAAATTTATTAATATAAATATTATGTTATTCAACTTTTTTAAAAGTTCGAGTTTTTAGATGATGAAATATATAACATGATATCAGAGAGTTAAATTTACACCGAGTCCCACTCACAAAAAACGAGTATTGAAAATTATATATAAAGATGATGAGGCTTCTAACGGTAATTTATTTACAAATATATATACATAAATACAATTAATGTATTGAGTATTATTTAAATATTATTTAATTCATATATAGTTTAAGAGTATTTTAGAGAAAAAAAATACTTTAATTTTGGATACTTTAAAAAAATACTATAGATTTGACTTAGTATAATTAAAGTAAGTAATATTATTTTTTATCATAATTTAAGTTACATATGAGTTTAATAATTATATTTTGAGTATCTTTTTTAAAATCAAAATGTCTTTATTAACCTTTATATTTTATTAATTCTATAATTTTAGAATAATTTCATTCTTGTCCAAAACTCAAACCATCCCTTTCTTTAGCTGCCGTCCATCTCTCTCGCCGCGATTCAGTATCTTCCTCAATTCTCACGCTCTGGAATATTTTTCATCAATTTGGATTCCTGGTATACCGTATACCGACCCGGCAGCGGTGAATCGGTGGCAATTTTGGTGCACCCATACTCCGTGCTTAAAGGGTTTCAGGGGTTGATGAAGAGAATAGCTCAGCGCGCGGCTGCCCGATTGAGGGCTCACGACTGTCACCTTCGACATACTCGATCACGGGCCGATTTCGCGGAGGTCGACGACGTCGTCTCAGTGTACAACTGGGCTTCCTTAAATGGCTAAATCGATCCGCCCGTCGCATTCTCATTGTCGGTTCTTCAGCAGGTAGCTATCATTTTCGAATTTGTGTCGATTGATTCAATGAGAAATTATTATTCGAAAGTGAAATTCATCTGTGTTCTATTTTTGATCAAATAGAGTCTGAACAAATGTATATACACTAATTGAAATTGTATCGAGTTCAGATCGACAAAATGTGTTTATAATTTCATATCTAATTCTTAGTACTATGCTTACACATTGTCCCCGAATACTAAAAAATATTCCTACAGTTGCTGTTTTTTTTTTATCTAGAAAATAATTTTTTTATCTAATCCGTTGTTGCGCCTCTGAGGCACCTTCTTGAGCATTCATGGACTTTCTGGGTCGACAACCCTGCTGCCAATTCTATACAAGTCGCTTGGGGAAGCTCAATTCGTAATATTTACACAAACGCACGAGGAAGGAAGGATACGTAAAGGACTTTCTAATGTTATCTTCAGTTTTATTCAGTGCTCTTGTAAATGTAATTTATGTCTTGTAAGCTACAGGCTACGATGCTAGGTGTACAAGGGTGGCATTCTTGGGGTTCACTTTTCGTAGTAGGAGAAAACGAGCCCCATGGATCAATATTTGACATTAACCTTCAAGATAATGATGATAGTGTTTCCATGGATCCAACTATGAAACTCTTGTTTTCAGACAATTGAATACCAAATAGCATGAAAAAGGAATGTATTTATTGTGTAAAATTGTTTGATGTTATTCTCATAATTTTGTGTAATACAATTACCAATTTTTTCTTAGTTTCCTTACTAGTTTTGTTTAATACAATTTTTAGTTTTTTTTTTTTTAGTTTTGTTAATTAAGAATATAATAAAAATAATTAATTTTGTTTTATTAAACTTTTAAGTAAATAATTACTGTTTTTTGGTAGTAGTATTAATTGATTAATAAAAAAATTAAATATTATTTAATTAAAATCAAAATAAATTATTTAATTATTTACAAAATACAAATTAAATATTTAAATAATTTCATACGATTAATATCATAATAATTTACATAATATGACAAATTATTTAAATTATTACATACATTAATAATTAATAAAAATAAAATTAAAATTAAAATAAATTATTTAATTATTAAAAAATACAAATTAATTTTTTAAATAATAATAATTAAATATATAATTTCTAAATCTCTCATGCCACGTGAACTGACGACGACGCGTGTTTGTCGTGGAACAAACGCCGGTCAAAATAAATTTATAAGTTTCCTAGACCTTTCACCAACAACGAGTATTAGTGGCAAGTATAGGGTCGATCCCACGAGAAGTTTATTGTTACTTTCCCCCGGCTTTGCCCAAAGGGTTGTCACGTTTAAAAGGGAATTTTGTGTTCGCTGTGGGCACAGCGGTTCCGTGATCTCCTTGCTACCTTGACTGAAATAAAACAAAAACAAAATATTAATGAATTAAGAACATTTGGGCAAGTCGTTACCTTGATCACACTGGTGAAGTGTTTACTGTTCACTGGCACATATATCATTTTGCTAACAGCTTCATCTTCCGGTTATAGGCCCAAAATATTAACGTCCCTATGATGTCACGCACGCCAATACCCCTGACCCTCATTCGCTCTTATGTTTAAAGTCCTATTAGATCTCTCTCAATAGGTCTCCTGACATTGACCAATTCGACACTATGTGACCGCATGAGTCTAAGTTGATCAAGCCGCTTTCATCCTCCAAGAAAACCCAGAATGGCCAATAGCATGCCCGGACAGACCCGAGTCATACGACCACATCTCCAGCAACATGTTGTACTTCGCGGACGCCCAGTCTCCCGGTCGCGTTGATCCACGTACTTGTGTGCTAGGCAAGTCGGGGTTCCCACTGGTCATTGTAGGATTGCCCAAGTCCCTAACATCCTCGATATACTACCCTGTTGAATCGGGAACAAAGCTAAGCTAGTTGCTGTCATCAAGAAGCCTCACAGTATTTTACACAGCAGTCTGATCAGGATCAGAACTTGACCAAACGATGTTAATTCAGCAATACATAATTAAAATAAATAAAGAAAGCAAAAACGAAATTAAATAACTGAAACAAAAGGGAAATAAATTAAGAAAAACATAATATACAATTTCGTCCAAACGGGCTGCCCAAAAGGGCGGTGTTCCTCCTCACTCGACTCTCAAAACAAATACATATAATCTCTCATATATTTTGTGTTGTTTTGTGGAGCTCGGGTTGTGTGTTGTTGCTTTCGTTCCTCTCTTTTTCGTGTCTCTTTTTCGTGGTTTCTTGTGTTCTTCACGTCCTCATATATTTAGATGATAGGAGTCTTGGGAAGCAAGTAAAAATCGCTGATCTTGATTGGATAAGGATTCTCTTGAAGACTCCTAGATTTTCAGGATTCTGGACAGCTGCCTGCCCATGCTGACGTCTTGACAGACTCGTGTGTATATAGGACTCTGATTTGATAGAGACGTGTTGGACAATGACTCTAAGGTTAGATGAGAGTCCTTCTTTGATACTTCTCTGAATCTAGTCGCCTCTGAGGACTCCAAGATTCCCAGGACTCTTTCATACACTACTTGCTCAACGTCCGTCTCTGATCAATTGTCGCTCTTGCCCAATTGCTTTATCTCCAATAGCCTTCTTCATTTACGAGGTGGCAGATCATGCGCGGTACTTGGTCGTGCGTCAGTCTTGTTCCACTTTCTGACTCTGCCCCAACTTGCTCAACGGGACCTGTATGTTCCAGTCAGACCAGCTTGCTCAACCTGCACCCTTGACCACGAAGGTGATTTCCTTGCCACTTTTACGCCTCGGTATTTTCTTTGCCTTGGTTAAGTCATGGATCACGTGTGAGACTTTGGAAGTTGGGAATCTTCGCAAAGTGCCTTCGCCCATAATGGTTGCTTGCTCAACTCTCGGTGATCAGTCGAGAGTGAGTGTTTTGCCAAAACCGCCAGATTCTGCTGCCTTTTATCTAAATGGCAAAACTTCTTCATCTTTCACGTAATTCACTCCTATTATGCCCAAGGTGTCACCTGCTATGCCCTGCATCACTCTTACTCCAAATGTGTCCTCCCAGACATAATAAAATAATAAAAAGAAAATAAAGACTCGATTACTTGACTCAAAAGAACTAAAAATGAGCCAAAAAATATGGCTCATCATGAACCAATAGAAAGGTTTAATATATTGTGTTCACACTGCAAAATTATAAATAAAAACAAAATTAATTATTTTTATTTATTATTATTATTATTATTATTATTATTATTATTATTATTATTATTATTATTATTATTATTATATTTTAATTTTATTATTATTATTATTATTTGATTAATACAATAAATTTGACATTAATTTGTTACCAAAATTAATTTAAACTATTACGATATTATTTTTTTAATATTAAATAATAAAAATAAATAATTTTGTTTTATTAAACTTTTAAGTAAATAATTAATGTTGGTAGCAGTTAATTGATTAATAAAAAAAATAATTAAAATCAAAATAAATTATTTAATTATTTACAAAATACAAATTAATTATATAAATAATTTCATACGATTAATTTCAGAATAATTTATATAATACAACAAATTATTTAAATTATTACATACATTAATAATTAATAAAAAGAAAATTAAAATTAAAATAAATTATTTAATTATTAAAAAATACAAATTAATTTTTTTAATAATATCATACAATTAATTTTAGAAAAATTTACAAAATACAAATTAATTGTTTAAATTATTAAATACGATTAATTTTCAAAAAAATAAAATCTAAAAAATAAAAATAATTATTTAAATAATTTTATACGATTAATTTTCATAAAAGAAGTGATTCGAGTATAACCAATTGTAGAGATTAAAAAAATATTATTTTATTCACATATTGATCAAAAAATTAAAAGTACAAATATATTTTTAAATTAATAAAGTGAAAACAGTTAGTAATGTTTAAAAAATTAGTTGAAAAAATAACAATATATTTCTTTTTTTAAATGAAAAAATATAAATAATTATTTACTTAAATAAGATTTTATAATTTATATAAAACAAATTAAAAAGAAAAATGTGACAATTCTTATAGGACGAGATAGAAAAAAATTAATTAACAAATAAATATGTACTCTTAATTTTACGAAGAAGTCGATAACTTTTCTTTGTTTGAACACATTACATACATGTCTATTGACCGAGAATTTGTTATTATGAATTGAAACCAAACAAATTGTGTAATGAATTGAATTTAATAAATATAAACTGTTCTTTTGAATTCAAACTTACTTAAAAATAAGTGAACTAAATTTATTTTTTTATAAAAATAATATGATAATTTTTATAATTTGTTAAATATTTTTAAATTTTTTATTAATAATATTGGAACATTAACTAAATTGTCTATCTAAATTATTGATTAGAATTTATTTTTTATTTATTTTATTTTGAACAAAATTAATAAGTATGAACTCAAATAAAATTAAATCAAAAAAACAAGTACAATGTACGATCATTATATGCATGCTATATTCTATCTTATATAGCATACATAAATAATAAAACCTTGGATCTCTCGAAAAAACATTTTACTCAAAATAAAATAAAATAAATACGTCACAAATTTATATGCACTAATTCACTAACCCTAAAAAAATATTTTAGTCAAAAATATAGTTGTATTAGTTACATGTAGAGCTGGGACTTGAGACGGGTCACAAATTTATATGCACTAGTTCACTAACCCTAAAAAAATATTTTAGTCAAAAATATAGTTGTATTAGTTACATGTAGAGCTGGGACTTGGGACGGGTCGGGTCAGCCCGTCCCAACCCATCGGGACACAACAATTTTATAAACCCAGCCCGACCCGGTCCGAAATATTCGGGCCTGAATTTCTGAGGCCTAGCCCAGCTCCTACTGGGCTGCTGGGCCACTTGGCCAAAAATAATTTTAAATATAAAATAATAAAATAATAATTTAAAATAAAATTATTTATATTTTTAATATAAATCAATTATTAAATTTACTAAAAATACAAAATAAATGTATAATAAAATTTAATATTAAAAAATATAATAAAATTTATATAAAATATAATTATAATATTAGTTAAATTAATAATAAAATCAATATTAAATTATTATATTCAACAAAAATTATTTAAAAAATATAAATATTAAAATTTAAAAAAAATAAAAAAATATTTTGGCTGGCCCAGCCCGTCGAGCCAAAAATGAGGTTGGCCCATTTGGCCCATCAACCCATCGGGCCGAGCCAAAAGAGGCCTGAATTTTTTTGGGCCTCAAAATTCATGGCCCAGTCTGGCCCATTTGGTCGGGCCGGGCTGGAATTCCCAGCTGTAGTTACATGTAGTATGCATATCAGCATATAGTACGTGTATGTAGGGGTGGGCGTTTGAGCTCGAAAACCCGAAAGCCCAGACCAAAAATCCGAAAAAAACCCGTCGCGGGCCGAGCCCAAATTTTTTTGGGACCGGCCCGCCAAGGCCCGGACCGAAAAATAAAAAGACGGGTCGGGTCAGGGCCCAAAAAAGTTTGGGACCGAAAGCCCGAGACTGGCCCGATTTTTAGTTTTTATATAATTTTTTAATAAATATTATATATTTTTATATAATTTTTAATATTTTAATTAATAATTTAACTTTAAAAACTTAAATTATAAATATAAGTATACAATAGTATTATTTAAAATTTAAAATTTTATTTTTTTATTAAAAATAAAATAAATAATTATTTTTTATAATTAAAAACAATTTTTTAAAATTAAAAAAATTGGGCCCGAAAAGCCCAAAAACCCGGCTCGGACCGTCGGGTTCAGTCTCAAGCCGGGCCTTAATTTCAAAAAGCCCGGACCAGCCCGAACCGACCAAAACGGGTTTTGGGCCGGATCCTAGAAATTTTGGGACCGGCCCAGCCCGCACCCAGCCCTACGTGTATGTGAAAAGTGACCGTGACGAGTGCACCTACGTAAGCGATTAGAAAATTTCATGCGCGACATTCTCGGCTAATTTATGTAGGTTCAAATCAAAACAAACAAAAAACAATATACTCCACTTAATGTAATAGTAATATACTAGAAAACATGTTACATGATCAGTACTCCTCACAATTACTAGCTACTACTACGACTACGAGTATTCTATATAAATCCTCCCTTCATCTTCTTCTTCTTCCACACAGCCCTAAGCAATATAAGGGAGATTAAAACCCTTCTCTCCCTTTCCCTCTGTTTCATCTCTCTTTTCGGCTTCGGCCTTCAGCTTCAGCTTCGGCTTCGCATACTAAATATTTAGTTTTGTACATATTTTGGACTAAAGTGACGTGTTAAATATTTAGTTTTGTAGCTTTCTACTCTACTCACTTTTTTATTTGCAAATATAAGCTAAAAATAATAATAATTAACTGAAACATGATCGTAATGACTTGTTCTTTTAAACTGAAATTATTTGAAGTGAACTCAAGAAAATTTTTTCTTTTAATAAAAATAATAATATTTTTTTATTAATTATTATATATTTTTTTAAAAATATTAATAATATTTTATAATCAATTTGTATTTTTAAAATTATTGATTCAAATTATTTTAAATTTATTTTATTTTAATTTATTTTAAAATAAATTTAATTGAAGTTCGATATTCAAATTTCTCTCAATAATATAACCCGTTATTGCATAATTTTTATGTTAAGTGACTCAAATTTATGAATGTACGCTGCTTGTCTAATATTAATAGTCACACTTATTTTTTTAGATTTTCTAATATCAATGATCACACTCATTTAAGAAAAATAATTATTACTATTTTTTTATTAAAAAAAAACAAGTACTATATACCAATTACAATAAAACCTTTATAAATTAAAGCATCAGGATGTGAAATTTTATTAATTTAGAGAGGTTATTAATTTATCCATTGTTTTTTTTCATTTAAAAGAGACCGAAAGATTCTATTAATTTAGAAAGATTATTAATGTATCGAGTATTAATTTATAAAGGTTTTACTGTACCTTTTCACTTTTTTTTTAAACACTACTCTTAACAATTTATTTTATTAATTTAAAAAATATAATTTTATCCTTAATTTATTGTTAAAAAATAAATAACATTATATTTTTTTAATATACATGTCCGATCACATGTGACTATTGTTACGGGATAGTAACATAAATAAGGTTGGTCAATGATTTTCTAGAATTAATAAGTTAATCCTAATTTTCAATATATGTTGTCATTGTTTATTCTTACTAATTAATTCCATTTCCAGCTACCTATCATTTGTTCAAATAAGAAGGAAAAAAAACTGTGTTGTATGTTTAATCAATGATGATCCTTTTATTTCAGCTACCTATCATTTGTTCAAATAAGAAGGAAAAAAAACTGTGTTGTATGTTTAATCAATGATGATCCTTTTATTTTTTAAATATTTTTGTAAAGTCCACAATCGTGGGTCTATGTTTGTTTTTTTATGTTTATTTTGCTTTAGTGCAACTACTTGTTTTATAAATTAACAAATACTCATTCTATGTCAAAAGAATAGTCTCACTTTTTTTTTGTAATGGAAGTATAACTATTCTTATTACCTTTTTTTGTAATGGAAGTATGACTATTCTTATGAAACATAAGTGTATATGTACTCTTAATTTTATAATAATTTGTTATTATGAATTGAAATCGATTTAACAGAAATAAACTCATAGTTTGTTCTTTTGAATTGAATTTGGTGAAAAGAACTAAATTGAATTTAATGAATATGAATCGTTCTTTTGAATTAAAACTGATAGAACTAAAATAAATTGATAATCTATCTTTTGAATCGAAACCGATCGATAATCTGGACTTTTCTTTTGAATTGAAAACAATGAATTGAACTAAACTGTAATTTAATAGATATGAAGTATAACGGAAATGAATTGAATAATAAAAATAATATAACAATTCTTATAATTTGTTAAATATTTATAAAAAAAAATATTAATAATATTGAAATATTAACTAAATTGTATATCTAAATTATTGATTAAAATTATTTTTTATTTATTTATTTTAATTTATTTTAAAACGAAATTAATTGAGTTCAAATGAATGAGTATGAAATGAATTTAAGTAAAAAAACAAGTTCAATCTATGATAGTTGTATATACGCATGCTATATTAGCATTTCCAATGGTATGTACAATTTTTATATGACATGGAATTGTACCTAGGTAAATCACGGGAGAACGGGAGAGGTAGGTATAACTTGGAGAGAAATTTTGAGTATTAAATATTTAATACTATGTACAAAAACTGGTTTGTCTTAGATTATGAATCCCACAAGCATAAAAAAAAAATTGTACCTCACAACTCATTGGGATATTGAGGTACAATTGATAGATATTATTGGAGAATATATTCGACCCATTAATATAAGTGTAAAGAAGTCCAACTTCTCTACAAGTTCGAGCTGTTAGATGATGCGGCATCTAACATGGTATCAGAGCCTAGCTTTGTGGCAGGTCCTGGGTTCGACTCCCGCCATGTGCGACTCCACCCGAATTAATTATCCACTTGTTGAGCCTTCCTCTGAGGTTGAAATCGGCCCACAAGTGAGGGGGAGTATTGGAGAATGTATTCGGCCCACTATAAATGTCTAGTTGCCCAACTTCTCTAACAGTTCGAGCTGTTGGATGATGCGGCATCTAACATGGCTATAGAGCCTTGGGATAACCCGAGGTCCTGGGTTCGACTCCCGCCAGTGGCGATTCCACCCGATTTAATTATCCACTTGTTGGGTCTCCCCAAAGGGCCACAAGTGAGGGCCTTGTTGGGTCTCCCCAAAGGGCCACAAGTGAGGGGGAGTATTGGAGAATATATTCGACCCATTAATATAAGTGTAAAGAAGTCCAACTTTTGGGTCTCCCCAAAGGGCCACAAGTGAGGGGGAGTAGTCGAGAATATATTCGACCCATTAATATAAGTGTAAAGAAGTCCAACTTCTCTACCAGTTCGAGCTTTTAGATGAAGCGGTTTCTAATTCTAACAGATATAATTTTTTGTTGATGTGTCATATATGTTTAGGTATATCATTGGAGATGCTTTTAGAGCATGGTAGATACAATTCCTACCTGACATAGAATTGTACAGTAAAACCTCTAAAAAAGAATACTCTATTAAGGAATAAACTCTCTTTAGGAATAAAAATTCATGGTCCCAACTTGGGACCAGTTATAATTTGGAATAAACTCCATATTGTCATAATTCATACTTTTTCAAGTCCCAACATAAAGAAATACACCTCCATTTAGGAATAAATCATAATAATTATATATAATTCTACAATAGATTTAAGTTATTTAAAATACTTGTTCAAGACTGATTGTGACAATGATTTAATCTTTTGTGTTGTAACCTTATCCTTCAACTTGCGTGTGCGCATTAGCTCGTCCACATGACCACTTTCTTGTTAAACCCACATTTTAACTTGTGGAGTAAGCTTAAAGCTTCTTCACATGAAACTTTTTGTACTTCTATGCTATTCTTCTTCACATGAAGCTTCTTCACATTACTTTTGAGTATTGTCTTTTCATATTACGTGAATAAATTAGTTCAATTAAGTTCAACACATTACATGTACTGTATCTACTAATTATATCATTATATAATATACATGCATTAAAAAAAATCTTATACTAACTCTATTTAGGAATAACTCCCATTTAGGAATATTTTTTTGTGGTCCCAAGGATATGATTATATAGAGGTTTTACTTGTATTTAAGTATACCATTGAGGAGAGAGGTACAATTATGTAAGAGAAAATTTGAGTATTTAAACTTTGATACGAAGTACAATTGTAATTGTGAGCTTATTTTCAATTTGTTTTCATTTTTTATTACTTTTTTAACATTGTTGGGAAAATGTATGTATAAATTGATAGGTATAATTTATTTTTAATTTGTTATATGAAAATAACATAAATTTGTACATATGAAGAGATACATCATTAGAGATGCTCTTATATACAGTAGCATACATAAAACTTTGGTTCTTGGAAAAAAAATATTTTATTCAAAATTCAAAAATATAGATTAATGGATACCATGGTCCTTCCAAAGTTTAAATGCAATGATGGTTCGATACGCTTAAATTAAGAAAATTGTTATATTTTTGATTTTTTATAAAAAAAAATAGTGGGTAAAAATGTAGATTATGAGCAGTTGTTACTTGTTAGTAATATGTCACACTGAACAGTGAACGTGACAAGCGCACTTGCGTATGTGATTATAAATTTTCAGCCGCGACATCCGCCTAATTTATGTAATCTACTAGCCTGTTTGAATGAATACAAAATACTGTACTACTAACCGAGTAATATTATAGTAATAAATAAAGATTTACTACAACATGATCAGTCCTCAATCCTCAAAATAGTAGTCTTCCATATTCTATTTAAATCCTCCCTTCATCTTCTTCTTCTTCCACTCAACACAACCCTAGCAGCTAGCAATGGAGATCAAAACCCTCTCCCTTTCCCTTTTCTTTGTCTCTCTTTTCGGCTTCGCGTACTCCGACTCCGACGACTTCGTTCTCTGCTTGAAGGCTAACCAAAGTATACCCTCTAACATAATAATCTCCAAGAAAGACACTTCGTTCACAAGCATCCTAGACTCCCACATCAAAAACTTGCGTTTCGAGCGCGAAACCACCCCTAAGCCCCTCGTCATCGTCACACCGACGAACGAGTCCCAAGTCCCCATCGTCGTCCTCTGCGCTAACCAATCGAGCGTGCTCCTCAACATCCGAAGCGGCGGCCACGACTACGAGGGCCTCTCGTACGTCTCCGACGTCCCCTTCGTCATACTCGATTTGTTCAAACTCGACTCCATATACATCGATCCGAAAGCTGAGACCGCCGTCGTCCAGGCCGGGGCCCTCCTCGGCCAGCTCTACTACGCGATCTCAAAAGCCAGCGATTCCAAAGGTTTCCCGGCCGGAGTCTGCCCCACCGTCGGCGTCGGCGGCCACTTGAGCGGCGGCGGCTACGGCAACATGATTCGGAAATTCGGCCTCTCCGTCGACAACATGATCAGTGCCAAGATCGTCGTCGCCAACGGGTCAACTCTGATCGTGTCGGGAGAAGACGATCTCTTTTGGGCCCTACGAGGTGGCGGCGGGGCCAGCTTCGGGGTCGTCCTGTCCTACACCATAAGCCTCGTCACCGTCGGAGATAAAGTGACGGTTTTCCGCGTGGAGAGGTTTCAGAACGAAAGCGCGGCCAAGATTCTCTTCGACTACCAGAAGTGCGCGCAGATGTGCGACCCGAGCCTCTTCATCCGAGTCCTGCTGCAGCCGATCACGGTCGCCAAGGACAAGAAAATGCTCCGCACGACGTTCATCGGCATGCACGTGGGGCCGATACATAGCCTCCTCGACGAAGTCCGTGCCAATTTCACGTCGTTGGGGTTGGAGCAATCGGACTGCAAGGAAATGAGCTGGATCGATTCCGTCCTCTTCTGGACTAACTTCGACAACAAGGCTAAACCGGATGCGCTGCTTAACAAGACGTTGGACGCTCCAATCGGGTACTTGAAACGGAAATCGGATTACGTCAAGAAAACGATTAACGAAACCGAGCTGGAGAACTTGTTCAATAAGATGGTCGAAATCGGGAAGACGGGGATGGTGTTTAATACCTACGGCGGATTCATGAACAAGACACCGGATTGGGAAACGCCCTTCCCGCATCGGAGTGGGAATATTTTGAAGATTCAATACTCTCAAAATTGGAAGGAGGAGAGTACGGATGCTGAGGCTGAAAACATGGCAAAAATCAGAGAGCTTTACAAGTACATGTACACGAAAGGTCTTGTTTCCATGGAACCGAGAGAATCGTATCTCAATTACAGGGATTTGGACATCGGAACAAACAATGGTAAAGACGATTACTACCTCGCACAAGGGTACGGGAAGAGTTATTTCAAGGGTAACTTCGACAGGTTGGTTAAAATCAAAACCGAGATTGATCCCGATAACTTTTTCAGAAACGAGCAGAGCATTCCGACAAATCGCACTAAACGACATTCATAATCATTTGAGTTATATTGAAATTTGAAGGTTTTATCTTAATTATTCGTATTAGTGGAACACCATGGTATTATAGATTCATGGGCCATTAATCATTATCATATATCTATGTCTGTTTCAAGTAATAACATTACTACATGCTTCCAATAAATTTGAGTTTTATTTCTAATTTTCTATACTATCAAATGGGCTTGAAATCATCGATGCTTTCCTTCGTTTTCGTATCATGTAATTTACTAGTACTAACAATTATAATTTACATTGTAATTGACTTATACAAAAAAAAAATTATAATTTACGAATATTATTTCTATAAACAAAATATTATATTTAAATTTAATTTAATTCCTAGTATATTAAAAAAAAAGGTGCACTTAATTATAAGTTTTTTTTTTCTGAAAATAGTTCATCTTATATATTTTAATTAATTAGTGAATATGACTTATTTTCTGATCAGTTGATTTTGTAATTAAATCCTTATGTGACTTCGAACTCCATTCTTCATGGTACTAAATAAAATCATTTTAAACATGCTTTATTTGGTCCAGAAGTACAAGATAATTTTTTTATAAAATACTAGAGGCCTTTGTTATTTTGAAAAATAATGTGTTGTAATTTTATCTACAACTACAAGTATATTTTATTAATTTACTTTTTAAATTTTACTTACAATTTAATTTTATTTTTTAATTTAAAATTATATATTTTTAATTCTTTTTTATTGTTTAAAATGTCAAAAATAAACACTTTTTTTAATATCATGATCAAAAAAGTCTCTTTTTTTGTGCCAGTAATATAAAATAAAGTTGGTCAATTAATTTTAGAAATGAGTTAATTAACCCTAATTTTCAATGCATATTGTCTTTGTTTATTTTATTAATTAATTTCAAATAAGTGAGGAAGAAAAAAATCTGATGATTCAAGGACCAGAGAAAAATAATCCTCGTTAGATCAATCTATTTTTTAAATATTTAAATAAGTCCACAATTGTCCATGGGAGCATGCTTCCTATTTTAATCTCTCTCACTCACTTTTTTTTTCGTGCGTCGTTGCGAATGTTTCGTAAGAGATCTGTTAAAATTGTATGTGTTGGGGTCACTTGTAAATTATCTCACATTGAATATTTGAAGAAGGGGAGATCAAAATATAAGAGTAGAAAGTTACTCTACCTAGTACCAATTAGTTTTAGGTAAAATAAGAATTATTATAATATAAGAAAAGTATTTGTATTTTTAGTGTGATTGAGGGAGTACAAATTATTACTCTCTCTTTCACATAGAGTTGAGATACTTTTCTTTTTGAGATTCTCATAATATATGATATACAAAAAAAATTATTTTTTTATTTTAAAATACAATTTATTTATACTTTATTCACTTTCTTTTTAAACTCTATTTACAAATTAATTTACTTTTCAATTTAAATATACATTAAACCATTTACTTTTTGATAAAAGAATCAAAAAACAACATTTTTCTTAATTTACGTTCAAAACAAAGTATTATATTTATTAAGAGTTGGAAGGAGTATAATGTAAGAACTATTTTTGTGCTAAAAAAAAATTGTTTCTTTACTGAGTTGGAGGGACTACAAATTATTATGGCGTGAGAACTAGAGCGAGATGTTATAATTGAAACTTAGATTTTTTTTTAAATCTTGAAGAAAACCTCAAACAAAACAAGTAACACTGTCAACGTTATTGACGAAACTAACGCTCATAACGTTTATATATATTGCTTACCTCACAACTCAACGATCGTTCAATAAAAAATTATAGTATATTTTTTTTATTAGGTAGAGTCGTAGTGATATAAAAATAGTCTAGCTAGATTGAAAATGGGTTATTTGAATTTGGACACGCGTAATTGAAATAATGTACGTATAGGGCAATCAAAAGATCGGTTGAACTTGGAATCGAAGAGAGCATGTGTTTTGAAATTTTATTCAACAGAGACGAGGGTATAATAGTCATTTGCCGAGTTTTTTCTTCCCCTTTTAATTTTGGTCAAACCAACACTTTAATTTGTCTCCTAAAATCTTTTTTTTTTTGGTAATTTGTCTTCACTATCATGAGTCCATTCAACAAGATCAAAATCCTAATCTTTACTCATGCGTATCAGTATACAATGAACATTATTATTTAGTATATTGCATAAGCTAAAATAAGTTAGCTGACGTATGCAATATAGTACTATTATCAATGAAATGACGACTCTAACTTGTAAATGTCTGTGATTTTAGGCTTTGGCAATATTGTCTTCGTGACACACTGTTTTCAACGGGGTTTGCTCCTACACCAATCCGGCCGATGGAGTCGAATTTTCTTGGTTAGACTACACCACAAAACTATTGACTCGAATAACAAAAAATTAACCTTATAATTAATATACACACACTTACAAGGTAGTCTGATCATTCTATCACAATGGAGGAAGCAAAGCTTATTCTATTGCTCTCCCTTTTCCTCTCTCTCTTGGCCTTCGCCTATTCCGCACACCAAGACTTCCTCGACTGCACGGCCAAATACAATCTATCCTCGAACACTATAACCATCTACTCACCTCGCAACTCCAACTTCACGACCATCCTCGACGCATACGCCAGAAACGAACGCTACAATCGCCCCTCCACCCCCAAGCCCACCCTCATCGTCACCCCCACGGAGGACGGCCACGTCAGCACCACCGTCCTCTGTGCCAGCTCATCAAACCTCCACCTCAGAATCCGCAGCGGGGGCCACGACTTCGAGGGCACCTCCTACACCTCCTCCTACGACAACAACGACGAATTCATCATACTCGACATGTTCAATCTCCGCTCAATCTCCATCGATGCCGCCAGCAGCACCGCCTGGGTCGGGGCCGGGGCCACCCTCGGAGAGCTTTACTACGAAATCTGGACGAAGAACAGCACTTTCCTAAGTTTCCCGGGGGGCGACTGCCCCTCCGTCGCCATCGGCGGCCACATAAGCGGCGGCGGCTACGGCAACATGGTGAGGACATTCGGCCTCGCCACCGACCACGTCATCAACGCCAAGATCGTAGTCGCCAACGGATCCATTCTAGACAATATTTTATCGACGGGGCCCGATCTCTTATGGGCCATACGAGGAGGCGGCGGGGCCAGCTTCGGAGTCGTCCTGTCTTACGAATTACAACTTGTTGCCATGCCGTGGTTGGTGACGGTTTTTAAGGTCGACAGATATTCGGACATCGACAACGCGACGGGAATCCTTTACGAGTACCAGACCATCGCACCTGCAATAAACAATAATCTCTTCATTAGAGCCGTTGTGCAGCCGGTCCGGATAAACAACAACGAGACGACAATCCGAATGACGTATATAGGCATGTTTCTTGGAAGTGCAGTCAGCCTGAACGAAACCATCTCTGCCGATTTTCCGTCGCTGGGATTGAATGAATCGGATTACAAGCAAATGAACTGGACGGATTCGGTGCTCTACTGGGCGAACTTGGAAAACTCAACGACAGAGGCTCTCCTGAACCGGAGTTCGGATGTCGTGTTATTTAAAGGGAAGTCGGATTACGTGAAAACCGCGATTTCTGTTTCAAATTGGACGAGCATCTTTGAGGTGATGATGGCTAACGGAGAGGTGAGGATGGAGTTGAATCCGTACGGCGGACAAATGGATTTTGCGTACTCGGAAACTAGTACTCCGTTTCCATATCGCAGCGGGAATCTTTTCAAGATTCTATATTTTGTAAGCTGGGAGAATGCAAGCAAAGAAGCCGAAGTTGAATACATGAAACAGATCAGAAACGTGTACGACTACATAGGGGTGGGCATGGGCCGGGATGGGACGGGATTTACCTCATCCCGGTCTCGTCCCATAAATTTTTGAACGGGACGGGATCGGGACGGGATCACACTTTTTAAAAATTGATCCCGTGAGCTCGGGATCTCGAAAAAAATGAGACGGGACCGGGATTAAAACGGGATCCCATTTAATTTAAATAATTTCAATAAAAAAATATTATATACTTCTAAAAACAATTTTATACACTTAATTTAATTATTTATTATAAAACATATTATTATATCTTAATAAAAATCATAATTGTTTGATTTTGTTAAAATTTTAGTATTGTAAAATTTATTTCTTACAAATTATGTAAAATTAAATACATTAGTATATTATAAATAATTAAAAAAAATGTATTTTTAATATATATAAATATATAACGGGACGGGACGGGATCTTACGGGATTTATTTAACTAATCCCGCTCCCGTCCCATTATTTTAATCCGGGATCGAGACGGTACGAGATTAACACTTTTTATATTTCAATCCCGTCTCGTCCCGTCACATTTAAGAACGGGATCGGGACGAGATCGGGATTTTGGGACCAAACGCCCACCCCTACGACTACATGACAGCTCATGTTACGAATGATCCGAGAGCAACGTATTTCAATTACAGGGATTTGGATATCGGAACAAACAACGGCAGACAACTACACCCTCGGACTAGTGTACGGGAAAAAATATTTCAACAATAACTTTTGGTAATAAATTTTTTGTACATTTCCATCAAAAAATATGATATGCGTTCACTTTGTAATAATAATTATTTTTATTTTAATATATTTCTATTGATTTCTTTTTTAATTCTTTTTTTCTATTAATGTAGTGCTCATAATTATTGCAAAAGTTTACATTCCACATTATTAAAATAGTTTTTAGACAAATAATCAAAATTTTATTTGAAAAAATTAGACTAATCATATATTTTTTTAAAATAATTATTTATAGATGATATTTATAATAAATTATTTTTGTGATTATTAATATAAAGACTTGTTTAACAATAAATCAAAATATTATAAATTAATATTATTAGTATTAATATTTAATTTAATTAAAAAATTGGTTATAACTATTTATTTAAAATTGTATATTGTTTAATATTTAGTAGAAAATCTCGATATGAAATAGAAAAAATTGTAATTTAACAAATAACGAAAGTTGATACATGAAAAACGAGTATCGTTAATGTATTTAAAAAATGAAGTCAAGTATAAAATAATAAAAATGAGAATAATAATAATAAATAATAATGGTTTTTGTATTTTCTAAATAATATGATTTTTTTATATACTCATATTAATTTGAATCAATAAGTCAGAGTGCATGGAAGTTCACTTAAATAAATAATTTTTGTTTACAGTTCTCTCAAATTAATGAAAATTAATATATACAAATCAATTAAAAAAACAAGTCAAAATTTGCATAGAGTCTCTAGACTTTTTAAATTTAAGAACTTTTAAAGTTTCAAAAAATATCTTTTGAAATCATAATTCAACATACCAATCTATGAAAAAATCTTATGAAATCACAATCCAATACACTTATCTAATACACACACATGCAAAATATGTGAAGTTTTCAAAACATTGATCTATTTAAAAATTAAATACATTTATATTTTTTTAATTGAATAATATTAAATTAAATTATAGTAATTAGTTGATTAGAATCTAATTTATAGATATTGAAAAATGAAATCACAAATGAAAACAAAAAAATAATTTGACGTTCATTTCAAATTTTAAAATACTTTATTGTAAACTACATTAAAAGACACACATGCCATGCATATGATATTTTTAGAAAAATGATCTCTTTGTCGAAGGTTGTTAGCTCACTTGAATTGAGTACTCCCTCCTTCCCCCAACACAGTGCATAGAGAAACTTGCACGTGGATTAAGAAAAAATGAGTTTTTGTGTGTTTTATAATATAAAGTGAGGGTATAATAGGTATTGATGTGTAAGTAATAAAGGAGTTAGTTGAAAAAGTAGTGGTATAAAGGTAAATAAATGTGTATTGAGAGGATAAAGTTGTGAAAAGACATTCCATTTATGGAATGTGCACTGTTTTAAGGGATGAACTAAAAAGGAAAGTATGCATTGTTTTAAGGGATAGAGGGAGTATGTGTGAGTATTTAAATTTTTACAATTGACCTAAATAAAAAAATAAATTTATTTCTTTGAAAAATAAATGCATTTATTTTTTCTTAAATAAATAATAATGAAATATAGATTGTGTATATTATAATTGATAATATTTCATGTACAGTAATTTAATTTATAAAAATCAATTATTATTATTTTTTATTTTTTACTAAATAAGGTATTTTAATTTTTAAAATTTGTAAAAGAAGTAAAAAAAATTACAGAAAAAAATAAAGTTTTTAAGATTATATACACTATACATATTTATTTAAATTATTCAAAAACAATTTTTTTCAAAATAATAAACTTTTTACGTAAAAAAATTACATTTACTCTATTTAAAAACAAATGTTTTCAAAATAAAAAAGTACTCTTCAAAAAATTATATTTACTCTATTTAAAAACAAATGTTTTCAAAATAAAAAATTACTCTTTCCGCAAAAAAAAAATACGTTTTTAAGATTATATATTTACTATATATATTTTATTAAATTATTTAAAAACAATTTTTTTTAAATAAATTTTTTTTTACGCAAAACAATAAAGTTTTTAAAATTATATGAACCATATATATTTATTTAAATTATTTAAAAACAAAAATTTTTAAAATAATGAACTCTTTACGCAAAAAAATTTATATTTACTCTATATATTTAAATAAATTATTGAAAAATAAATGTTTTTAAAATAAAAAGTACTATTTCCGAAAAAAATAATAAGTTTTTAAGATTACATTTATATATATTTAATTAAATTATTTAAAAACAATTTTTTTCAAAATTTAAAACTCTTTCGGCACAAGAAAATGACTAAATCTGTAACTGATCTCCATTACCTTTGACCACGTGCCAAAAACTAAAAACTTAAAATGAAAAATAACTAAACAAATAAATTCCAAATGTCAAAAATTAATTGGAAGTGTATTGAAAAGTCAATACACCGAGTGTAACCATATCAGCTTCTCTGCAGGTTGGTGCAAATTAAAACCGTGGTTGACCCGGGTAACTTTTTCAGAAACGAGCAGAGCATACCGACTAATCGCACAAAATAATACTACTCCGTTAGTACAATATATATAATAAAATAATAATTATATCGCAAATCCTTGTAACACTGAATCGAATCATCTTTTAGTTATTCAAAAATTATGTCATTGTTTTCGGCCAATAACTTGATAATCTAATTTTATATCAATGTAAAGTTGTGAAATTAAAGTAATTGAAAAATTATAAAAAATAATTTGTTAAAATTGAAATCATATGCGCGGATGAATACAATATCTATGTCGAAAAAGAGTTAGACTGTCATCTGAATTTTTCTAAACCCTCAAATCTAAAATAATTTTTACCTTTCCATCAAGTAGTATATCAAGTACTCAAAGTTCAAAGTGCGAATTAATCAGCTGTGTTTATCCCCACAGTAAGCCCACTACTTATCATGTGTGATGCACTGCTCAGTGCCCGCCCACCAAATAACTTTCCGAGCCCACTATATAATTTCTATGGCAATGGAAATGGAGTAATGGTACTTCTCTCCAATTAGTTTTGTTATATGGAGTAATTTTTTTTTTTTAAATCATACTAGTATCTATCTCCAGATTAATAATCATGCACACACTTTTGTATAATACAAAGCAGGTATGATTATATTTATCTGGAAAATATTAGGCATTGTATTTTTTTGTTTTCAATTATCACATTTCTTTTACGAATTAAAGTGTAGCCATTAATTTGAGATGCAAATAGACCCTTTTCAGCAAAAGAAAAAAAAAATTTAAAAATCTTCTTATTCTTATAAAAATGGTCCGATAACCTTTGTTGTGAGTCTTGTGACCATTTTCTTATTCGAGACATAAATATATAAAAATATGGAATGAGTCATATTGTTATTTCATCACGAGTTTGTTATACATTTAAAAATTTAATCCAAAATACTTTTAAAAGCAAAATTTGGAATCACATTTTTTGTCATTGATAGTAATTTGTTGTCTTTGCTTATTGGGTGTGCAACACGAAGCAATAACTTGACATCCTCGCTACTCAAGTCAAGAGGCATATCCCTTGAAGCAATCAAATAGGCAAATCTTACCCATGACGTTTGCAATACGTCATCCATTCACCAACAAAACCACCTCAAAAATCTACTCTATATATAGGCAAAGGCTCACTTATTAGTCTTTCCTATACCTCAAAACACAACACAAAACATAAGTCATGAAATCTTTACCTTCTTTCATTCTCACACTAAACATCCTACTACCAATCCTTTCATCACTTCCAAATCCAACATCACAATCCATCCAAGATGATTTCTACCGATGCATCACCCTAAACTCCGACCTCTCGATCCCCTTCTCCGACGCCTTCTTCTCCCCCGACAACTCCTCCTTCGCCACAATCCTAGAATCGACCGCCCAAAACCTAAGATGCCTCGTGAACTCCTCGATCAAACCGAAACTAATCTTCACACCCTACATCGAAAACCAAGTCCAAGCCGCCGTCACATGCGCCAAAGACCTCGACCTCCAGCTCAGGGTCCGAAGCGGGGGCCACGACTACGAAGGGCTCTCGTACACCTCACAAACAAACGACGAACCCTTCATCATACTCGACCTGTCTAGGCTCAGGTCCATCACCGTCCACGTCAGCGACAACAGCGCGTGGGCCCAGGCCGGAGCGACCATCGGAGAGCTCTATTACCGGATCTCGCAAAAGAGCAAAACCCTCGGTTTTCCGGCCGGCCTCTGCACCAGCTTGGGAATCGGAGGGCACGTGATCGGGGGGGCCTACGGGCCCCTGATGAGGAAATACGGGCTCGGGGTCGATAACGTGATCGACGCGCGAATAGTCGATGTTTCCGGAAGGATTCTCGACAGAGAGTCGATGGGCGAAGACCTCTTTTGGGCGATCAGGGGCGGCGGAGGGGGCAGTTTCGGGATTTTGCTCGCGTGGAAAGTGAGGCTCGTCTCGGTTCCGGGAACTGTGACGGTTTTCACGGTTCCGAAAACGCTCGAACAAGGCGGAACCAAGATTCTGTACAAATGGCAACAGATTGCGGATAAAATCGACAACAATCTCTTCGTCAGGGTGATCATACAGAACGCGAACGGGGTTAAGAAGGGCGAAAAGACCGTGCAGACCCTTTACAACGCGTTGTTCCTCGGAAAGTCGGACGAGTTGATTAAGGTGATGCAGGAAAACTTCCCTGAGCTCGGGTTGACGAAAAAGGACTGCACCGAGATGAGCTGGATTCAGTCGATGCTCTACATCGCGGGTTATCCGGGAAATACCCCGCCCGAGGCTTTGCTGCAGGGGAAGTCTTTGTTCAAGAACTATTTCAAAGCGAAATCGGATTTCGTAACCGAGGCGATTCCGGAAACAGGGCTCGAAGGGCTGTGGAAGAGGCTGAAGGAAGAAAGTCAACCGTTGATGATACTAACGCCCTACGGCGGAAGGATGAGCGAGATATCGGAATCGGAGACTCCTTTTCCTCACAGGGGAGGTGTTAAATATAAAATACAGTATTTATCCATTTGGGATGACGATAAACCGGAATCCGAAAGCGTGCACAAGGATTGGATCAGGAAGCTGTATAACTACATGGCTCCGTATGTTTCGATGAATCCGAGACAGGCTTACGTGAACTACAAGGATCTCGACTTGGGAATGAACACGAACGAGACTAGTTTCATCGACGCTAGCTCGTGGGGTAAGAGTTACTTCAAGGACAACTTTAACAGGCTTGTCACGGTGAAGACAAAAGTTGATCCCGGTAATTTCTTCAGATTCGAACAGAGTATTCCGACTCTTCCGTTGATGGAAGAGGGTAATACGAAGATTAAGTTACACTGAAAACTAAAATGTATTATCGTACAATAAGAGTTTTTATTCGAAACCGTAAAGGCTGTGATTTCATACAACGAAACCTTATTGATTAAACTCTCTTGTATACATCAATCAAAAACGAACCGGGATGCTTTGTTCGTTCCTGAAGAAATTTCCGGGATCAACCTGCCCTTTCACCTTTGCTAACCTTTCGAAGTTACCCTTGAAATACTTCTCGCCCCATACCTTCGCCTGATCATAGCTACAGTTTGCATCGTTTTTCCCCAAGTCGAGATCTTTATAATTGATATACGCCGTCCGTGGGGATCTAGCTACGTAGGGTTCCATCTTCCCACGAAAGTCTCTAATCCATTTTACGTGCTTCCCAACTACGTCGTCCGAGTTCCATCTCCAGTAAGTCAAATACTGTATGTTGAAAAGATTGCCCTTTCTGTGGGCGAAAGGCGTCTCGTCTTCCGAGATCTCGTCCAGCTTTCCCCCGAGCGGGTCAACAATCATCAACGGACTATCGCTGCTCAACAACATCCCGTGTATCATATCCCATCCCTTGTCCGGAATCAGATCTTTCAAGAAATCGGACGCGCCTTTGTTGAATACGTCCGTGTTCACCGTTTTCCGAGCCAGTGTCTCGGGCGGATCGTAAATTCTCTTCCCGCAGAAATAGAGCACGGACTGGATCCACGAAACCTGATAACACTCCTTGGCATAGCCAGATTGAGACGAGCAATCCCGGATACTCAGATCGAACTCCGGGAAGGTCTTGCTCAGCAACGGGATTAAATCTCGGGCCGGGCCCAAGAACAGGCCCTCGTACTTCACCTGCTGAGGCGAGAGAAGTACTCTCACGAACAAATCGTCAGACACGTTGTGTGCGTTGTTCTGCCATTTCTGAAGGAGCCTCCAATTCCCCGGCTCCACCCACTTCCGGACCGAGAACGCCGTCACGATCTCCGGGACCCGAACCAGCCGGAGATTCCAGGCGAGGATCACCCCGAAGCTAGCTCCGCCGCCGCCCTTCAGGGCCCAGAAAAGCTCCTCCCCCATACTTTTCCGGTCAAGAATCTGGCCGTTGACGTCCATGACCCGTGCGTCTAGGATATTGTCGGCGGCGAGTCCGTGTTTTCTCATCAACGTTCCGATCCCTCCGCCGCTTATGTGCCCGCCGGAGCCGACGGTCGGGTACAGACCGGCCGGAAAAGCGTGGACTCTGCTTTTCTTGGAAATCTCGTAGTACAGCTGGCCCAATAAGACCCCTGTCTGAATCCAGGCGGATTCTTGGTCGATGTCGACGACGGCGCTGTTGAGGTTGGAGAGTTCGAGCATGATGAAAGGGGTGGTTTCGGAGCGGGAGGAGAGGCCCTCGTAGTCGTGGCCGCCGCTGTTGACCCTGATTTGGTGGCCGGAGGATTTGGCGCAGAGGATTAAGGGCCGGATTTCGAGCTCCGTGCGGGGACTCATGATGAGGAATGGGCGGTGGGAGGTGGAGGAGAGCCACCTCTGGTTCTGGGACGAGGATTTGAGGATGGCCGTGTAGGCAGAGGAATCAGGGGTGTACAGGCGGTCCATGATGTTGGATCGGGCCGGGCCTGAGCCCGAAGAAGAGTAATTCTGGATGCATTTGAAAAATGGTTGCAGGTTTTGAGCGCGAGTGCATGCAGCTGGAAACGACAGTAATATGGAAATTTTTAGTATTAGTAATATTATTGTTGCGAATCCCATTTTGATTGCAGATAGAGGTTGTCGTTTTGAAGACAAGATGAATGAGTTTTAAGCATGAACATGCCGATTTATAGAAAGTTTTTTTTTGCAAGGGTGATGTTAAATGGGGACATTTAACTAGCAGTAATGATCGTATGCTATTTGTAAATTAGAAAGAATATTTAGGCACGAGTTTATAATAGTACTCTTATATTTTAAAGAAATAGGATGAAAGTCTATTTATTAATTATTATGCGCTTTAAAATATCTCTTCAAGATAAAGAAATAGGTGAAAGTCTATTTAGAATGTTCTTCTCCCACAAAATATTTTTGATTATTTATTAATTTATAAATATAAATATATGTATATATAGTTAATAAGCTAAAAATAATTATTAATCAAATTAATTACTAAAAATTAATATTTTATCCAAATTAACATACAAAAGCAATATATATAAATTAAAAAATATTAATAAACTCGTAATTTATATAAAACCTATTAATTATATTTTGAAAATATACATTTTCATGTCATAAATATAAAATTATATGGATAGGCAAAAGATTAATTCAAATATAAAAATTAATATTTAATAAAAAAAATGAAAAATAAATAAATAATATAATTATTTGAATTAATTAATACTAATATGTGTTCTTAAATATAATTAATATTCTTAAACTTGTTTCTAAATATAATATAATGGAATCTTCAAAATTTTATATTAACTACTGTATAATTATTGTTTGTTATTAATTAATTGTTTTAATCAAAAAAATTATTTATGTTCTTAAATTCTTATGAGACTGAGGTAGTACTACCTTCTGTTACAGAAATTCTGTAGAATTATATTAGCATTTTTTAAAAATGTTTCTAACAATTATGCACACTCTTAAAACTCAAATAATTAAAACAATTGATTAATTTTTTTTTTCAATTTAAAAATACAATTTTAACTCGTGGACCTAATGGTATTCAATTCAACTTTTCAACCAAGTGAACTAATAACTCTTGACGAATATATGTGTTCGCGTCTCACTGCATAATTATATTCTCTTTAGGTGACATACAAATTTTAATTATTGTGATAGTTTTATATTTGAATTAGGTAGGTAACTAATTTAAAATTATGTAGATAACTAATTATGTAAAATAATGCTGTAAATGAATAAAAATCATGATATAATTTAACTTTACGAATAAAAATGTTTAATTTTATTTTCGAATATATGAATATGAATCGGTGATTATTAGATACGAATATCATGTTGATTCAACTTTTCAGATTTTTCTAATTATTCAGATGCTACTTTAAGATATCTATTAAACTATTAAAATAAAATTAAATCTTTATGTTATTAATTGTTTTTTTTAATGGTTAATATCGTAGAGAAAAAGACTCTACCGCGTCAAAGAGTTAATCCAAACAACCAACCTTAACATATAACACTAAAATATAAAAAGAACTACCAAGTTATATATATACCACTATGTCCTACAAAAAATGTAGTATCAATTATTTTATTGTCTATTTATAAATGTCTCACTTTCAACTTTTGATTACTTTAATAATTATATAAAAGTTAAAAGAATCATACAATTTTACTTTACACATAAAACATACTACTATTTTTATCTAAAGAAAAATGATTCATATGAATAATTTTTAATGAGACAAATAAAGTATTATTTTTTTAATATATGTGTTCTGAAGAATGTGACATTAAGGTAAGTTTTATATGAGTTTTTTTTTTTTTAAGAGTATTATTAAAAATGCACATAATATATTTAGGATTGTAAAGAGAATAGAAGAAAATTAATTTAATATGCCATTAAGGTAGGTTTCATTTCTTTTTATGAAATATAATTTCTCACATTACATTCAATTTAATATGAATGCGGTGTGTTTTATTTATTTTTATCAAATAAAAAATAAAATTCAAAATATTAAAAAACACATAAAATAAAGTTGCAAATGAATCAATTTTTTATTTGATTCAAAATTTCAGTAGACTTTGATTATTAATTATATTAGCAAAATAAAATATGAACATGATTTTTATTAGAATATTTGTAAATAAGAATATAAATGGTTAGTATTCAATTAAAACATGATGAACATAGATAGTGAATAAATAAAAAATGAGGTGAGAGGGTGGGTATTTACCTGGCGTAATTTATAAAGGTAGAGGTAAAAAGAATCATATTTAAAAAAAAAAAAAATTGGTCCAATCATTATTATTTAAGCTATAAAAAATTACAAATAGGTAAATTATTATGAAAAATCATTCCTTATATCATAAACTTTATACACTATATATATATATATAAATATATATATATATATATATATATATATATATATATATATATATATATATATATATATATATATATATATATATATATATATATATAATACATTCCATTCATAATGCCCAAATGGAACTGTAAAAGCTG
Organism: Euphrasia confusa; assembly: GCA_954870475.1. Taxonomy (NCBI): domain Eukaryota; kingdom Viridiplantae; phylum Streptophyta; class Magnoliopsida; order Lamiales; family Orobanchaceae; genus Euphrasia; species Euphrasia confusa. Next base: position 28,646,119 of record OX940967.1, read on the forward strand.
TTTTATACCTATCAGACTCATTAATTTGAATCTGCCAATATCCTGACTTCATATCAAATTTTGAATAGATTAGAGCATCGTTTAGTCTATCTAATAAATCTTTTTTATTGGGAATTGGATATCTAATCCATTTCAATACCTTATTAAGAGGTTTATAGTTTATGACTAACCTTGGAACTCCTCGTTCCTTTTCAGCAGCATTATTTACATAGAATGCTGTACAACTCCAAGGAGATTTAGATTTACGAATTAAACTTTTCTCTTCGAGTGAGATTATTTCTTTTTTGCATAATTCTAAGTATTCATGGTTCATTTGAGCTGGCCTAACTTTAGTAGGAATTTAATTTTCTTTGAATTCTTCTTCATAAGGTAGAGAAATAACATGTTTCTTTCTGTTCCAAAATGCATTAGGTAGTTCATTGCATACTTCTTCTATAAACTGTTTTTCAATTAATTTAATTTTTTTCTTGTATTTCTTTTTTCTTTAGCTGATCGTTTATATTAAGAATTTCTATTTCATCTTTTAAGAAACATATTTGTTTTTCTTTATTAAAAAGAATATCTCTTACTTCATTTAACATTCTTGTGTGCGGATCAGTTATGAATTTGAATATTACATTTTTTCCATTTATTATTGAAGAAATACCATTTTGGTCAATATTATTGATTGGCATGATTTTGTGGAGGAAAGGAGTTCCTAAAATAATTCTGTGAGTAAGATTTTTTACCAAAATAAAAGATGTTTGCAAACATATTTCTTGATTGAAAATTTTGACGTTTGAAAGTTTATATTTAACTCTAAGTTTATCACCACCTGCTTGGGTTAGTGATTGTGTTGTTTTGGAAAAATATTTTGTAGGAATTATACCTTCTTGGATGCAATTTAAATCAGCACCGCTATCAATAAGTGCTACCTCGTTTTCTAATATAAAATCCCTATTAATAATTAGAGTAATCTTTACAAACCATTTTTGTGATGTTACTTGATCTAAAAGATTTAGATACTCCAAATTATTTGTGTTTTGAGGAATTTCTTCTATTTCTTCACTTTTGAAAGGTTGACTTTCTAATGTTGTAAGTCTTTGTGATAGTACAGCCTGATTTTGTTTTAGCTGTCCTATTTCTCCTTTTAGAGAACTAATTTCTCTTTTTAAATCACCAATTGAGACTGGAGTCTCTTTAATTTTTGTTTGTTGGAATCTGTGTAGCACTTCACTTAATTGATAAGGTGCCTCAATTAGTAAGGGAGGTTCTGGTTTGTCTTTTATTAAAGTTTCAATTATTTTCTTTTTTAGACCGGAGTCCGTAATTGACTCTAGTACCTTTAATATTTTATCTTGATCATCAGTCAGGACATTTAACCCATTCATGTCAACTATGGATTTCCAGTAATTATCTTCATTACATTGACAATCCTCATTGTCAGTATTTGAAGATTCAGAGGACGTTCCATATATGACTCCTAGTTCTTCTTCATTTGAAGATTCAGTTTCAGTTTCAGTTTCAGAGTTTATTAATACTTTTTGTAATTGCAATCTTAGGTTTTCATCTTGTATTTCATTAAGAGCTTTCTTTGTCCAGCATCGATTTGCATAATGACCAATCTTGCCACATTTGTGACAGCTTATATCTAGTTTTTTAGCTTTCCTCTTGCCTTTATTAGGCATAGGTGATTTTTCTTTTCTTAAGAATTTTTTGTTATAATAATTTCTTTTGTAATTCTTTTTATAAGAATTTTCTTTGATATAATTTTTTCTACTAGGCTTATCGAGTTTTTTATTTTTAATATCTGGTGGCCTGAGAGGCTTTCCTAGGTCAAAAGCAAATTGCTCGCAGAATTCACCCAGCTGGTGTTTTTCCGATTTTTGTTGCTTTTTTAGTTGATTTTTTAATTTAATATCATTACAAAGGTTCAATCCTTCATTTATGCAAGTATTTATTAGTTGACCATAAGTTAATTCTGAGTAATTAATATTGATTCCATCATTTTTAACTCGTAATGATTGCCGAACTTTTTCAGCAAAAAGATGAGGAAGGCCGTCTATGAACTTAGATTTCCAATGAATTGAATTGGGATTTGTGAGTTGATAAACTCTTGACAAAAATGTATCTTTGTACCATCTAAAATGAGTTAAGGATGGACATCTTAGATTTTGAAGAAGAGTTTGAATTTTCTCTCCTAGGGGAGTTGAAGTTCCTACAAAATGTTGTAGGATTGATAAACACAGTGTATAAACTGCGTCTTCTTCGCCTGTTGTTGCCATACTAGTACTTGGATTATTTGGTTCTGCCTTAATTAATTTTTTGTGGTTTAGAATTTCTATATTTTGTGTTTCTGTTAAATAATGATCCCACCATCCTCTTAATTGTCCAACAAAACCAGTAGTTATAAAAGATGCTATAGAACTGTCACTATTTCCATGTTGCTTACAGACAGTTGAGTACATAATGATTCTATGTATAACATCAATTATTTGTTTATCATTTAAACCGTCTATATTCCATTCATATATAGCCTTTCCTCAGTATGAATTTTGAAAAGGTTCAGGTTCTTCGAAAAGAAGATCCTGAGGGGATGGTCTCTTGTAATAATATTTTTCAAGAGGTTTTGACATATAAATTGGATTTATTTCATTCATATTATGACCTTTAAACATATCAGTTAATTGATCTACGTCATCTGTTTGACTTTTAATATCATTTGGTTCAGAATCATCTGCTTCGGATAAAACCCTTAAGTGTAAATCTTTTAATTTCTTTTCAAGGATTTGAATAAAATCTTCACTATTGGTTTCCATTCTGAAGCCATTTATGTTAATTGGGGGTTTAATCATTGGTGTATTAATTAATGAAGGAAAATTTTCAGTATTACTCTCGCTTTTACAAAATTTTTGTATTATCAATTCTTGTTGGCTAATCTGTTTCTCAATAGATTGTTGAAGAGTTTTTAAATCTTTCTCAAGGGAAAGGAATTGATCTCCTAAACAAATCAAGTAGGTATTTGTATAATTTTGAGATTTAATTATTGCATTTAATTCTTTTATCGTAATTTGAGCACTTTCTACTTTTTATAAATTTAAGTAAGCAGTGGCTTCTGTACTGGAATTTAAGCAAATTGTTTGTTCAGGAGGAAAAGGTGCAATTATTTCACCTTGATTAGTTTTCCATGTTTTTTGTAAAACTGAAATTTGATTATTAGTATTATTTATATAGTTCTTAATAAACCAAGTAACGAAAGAAACGTAATCTTGAGTTTTCTCAATATAATTGTAATATTCTTCTTTAAATGTTTTTAATTTCTTTGAAGAATATTTATTGAAATACCATTTTCGAAACAATTCATGCTTGTTTAGTTGAAATTCTGCATTAAGAATTTCTCTCATCTTACTTCCCGGGGATAAATCAATCCTTTAAACGTGAAAACTCATTTCTGATTGAGTAGGTGATTTTCTACTTTGGCTATAAATTCCTTCTGGAATTTTATTTTGACTAATTCTTATTGTTTCAACTGTGTCAATCTCTTCTCTTATTTGAGAAGTGCTTGCTGTAGCTGATTCTTGAGGGGTACAAAAATAATCGTTTATTGTCGAACATCTTGATGATGTTGTTCGGGGTAACCTTATTGTTCTATCATAACCAAATTTTATCTCTACGTCTCCTTCGGAGGTTTCTATTATTTGATCTATTTCATTGTTTATTTTTTGTTTTGGTTCCAACTCTTGCGGAAGGGTCCAAGATTCTGGAAAATTTATTTCATTCCACTTAATTAATCTGTTGGTGGCAATGTTTGAGGTTAATAAATTTGTTTGAACCACAGTTGTAGTTCCTGGGGAAGATAATCTTCTTTTATTAATGTTTGGATTTAAAGTTTGTAAAACTTTATAATAAACTCTATAGCATATTGCTATTATTTCACTGCCAAGTTTAAAATTATAACCATTTGTATGAATTGTTAATTGCATTGCATCTTGTAAATTACTATCTGTCATTGAGAGAGTTAAATTTGGGGACACATCGAAATAAACTGGTACATGACATAAACTAGTTTCAATTAAGGCTGCTAAAGAAGGTTTAAAATCTCTACATCTGCCATCTCTTACGTATGCCATTATACTCGAATTTACACCTAACAAGGTTAAGGGTTTGAATGCTACTTGAATTAACCCAATATGGATAAATTTATAATTTTTAAAAGGAGCTAAGTCTCTTTTTGACAATAATCTAATTGTTTGTGTATTGTCAGATATTCTGATTGTTTGTTTTAGTGTTTTAATTGCAAATCTTGCTTTTAAGTCAAGAAATCCAATTTCATAAATTTTGTGTGGGGATACTGAAGGTATTACCCATTTATTTAATTTATCCAAATTTAATAAACCTTTCTAGATCATAAACTTTATGAAGACCTATATACACTATAAATATATAAATTTAATAATTTTTTCTAAATCATTTTAGATTGCTTTAGTTTAGTTAAAACTCATTCAATTTAACTAAATTAAGTTTGTTTCAAATTAAATTAAAATAAATTAAATAAAAATTCGAATAAACAATTTTCAATATACAATTTAATTAATGCTCTAAAATATTATTAATATTTTAAAAATTATATATTTAATAACTTATAAAATTATTATTATTTATATAAAAAAATTAATTTAATTCGTTTCAATTCAATCGAGATTCATTCATTCAATCATTCAAAAGAACATCTTTATTAATATATAAGCAAAAAAGATTATTTAGTACCATAAGAATGAGTCATTCTTAGTTTAGTGTTAGGTAGATATATATTTTCAATTTAGTTTCAAGCAATTAAATTTTGAAGCCAATTTGTTTATTTTTTTCGCTGTAAAATTTAATTTTAACTGATAAACGACTTAGAGCACTCTTATAGTAGGTACTTCTTCCCTTCAATAAAAGTGTTCACACTTCTTTTGTAATTTACAAAAGAAGTATAATCATTTCTATGGGTTTCTATGGGTTGGAGAGAGTACAATTTATATGTTACAAGAATTTGTGTTTAGGAACATTATTTGGGAAAAGATACAAATATGATATAAATAAAAAGTATCAAAGTGTAGATACTAGTTACCAATTAAAATGTATTTTATTGTGCAATTCCTAATATATAAATGTGAATAATTTTATCTCAGAAGTTGACGTACAAATAGATAAGTACAAATTAAGTTTATGAGATGTTACACCAGGAGCATTACTCTCGGTGTCATATTAACCGTAGATGCATACACGTGGAGTGTGTGTGATCAGGGCCGGCCTTGGGCATAGGCCCAGGGTGCGACGGCCCAGGGCCCCCTTTTTTAGGGGCCCATTTCTAAAAAAAAAACTATATGTATATTTCCTTCCTTTTTTTATTGACGTTTTTGAAAAGGAAGGAAATATACATATAGCATTTTCATATATATAAAAAAACTATATGTATTAACTAAATTTGTATTTTTTTTTTATATAAATTTGTTAAAAAATATAAAAAAAATAGATGAACAATTTTTTTTAGTGTGGAGCTCGTTTACGATATTTCGCCTAGGGCCCCTGTAAACTTAAGAACGGGCCTGTGTGTGATTGCGTGTACATTTATTATAATAATATTAAATTTATTATGACATATGTACTCCACCCGATATAACATAAATAAAAATGTACAAATTATCAAATAATATCATACATATGTTTAAATACTCATTGGAAATGCTCTTACATGGAAAAAAAAATTGAGGACCTCAAACACGCGTCAACATTAGATAGATTGACTAATTATTTAATATAAAATATAATTTATTTTTACATATCATTTATTCTAATTTTTTTTATTTTACTAAATGACATAAATTATGCAATATATAGGCACATACTTTCTCTATCCCAAACAAACAAGATTATTCTTTTCTTCTTTTCACAAATATTTAATTATTATTTGTATTTGAACATAGTCCTGAATGACTAGATCAGGAAGTTTGGAATTTAATTATTATTTGTATTTGAACATAGTCCTGAATGACTAGATCAGGAAGTTTGGAATGTGGATAAACCGCAATCTGAAAACTTACAGGACTGGATCAGGACGCTGTATAATTACATGTCTCGTGATTACAAGGATCTTGACTTGGGAATGAATACGAACGAGACTATTTTTAAAGACCCTAGCTAGTTCGTGAGGTAATTTCTTCAGATACGAAAGATCATGTTACACTGACAAAGAAAATGTATTACGGAAAGAGTTTTTATTAATAATTGGGAAGGGTAAAGGCTGTGATTTCACAACAAAATCTTAATACACACTCTTGCATCAATCACAAAAGCACTGGAATGCTTTGTTCATTTTTGAAGAAATTTTCGGGATCAACCTTCCCTTTCACCTTCGCTAACCTTTCGAAGTTACCCTTGAAATACTTCTCGCCCCATACCCTCGCCCGATCATAGCTATAGTTTCCATCGTTTATCCCCAAGCTGAGATCTTTATAATTGATATACGCCGTCCTTGGGCATCTAGGTACGTACGGTTTCATCTTCCCACGCAAATCTCTAATCCATTTTACATGCTTCCCAACTTCTTCTTCCGTGTTCGATAGCCAGTAACTCAGATATTGTATGTTGAAAAGATTCCCCTTTCTGTGAGGGTAAGGCGTCTCGTCTTCCGAGATCTCGTCCAACTTTCCTCCGAGCGGGTCCAAAATCATCATCGGAATATCGTCGCTCAACATCATCTCGTGTATCATCTCCCACCCCTCGTCGGGTATGGGCTCTTCCAAGAAATCAGACGACCCTTTGTAAAACCTGAACGTGTTCACCTTTTTCTGAGTCAATATCTCCGGCGGGTCGTTCAGATTCTTCCCGGAGAAATAGAGCACGGACTCGATCCACGAAACCTGAAAGCACTCCTTCCTAACGCACGGCCATTCGGTGCAGCTTACGTTCCAGCTAGGCGGCAACAAGCAATCCTCTGTCTTCAAATCGAACTCCGGGAAGATCTTGTTCAGCGACGAGACTAATTCGTCGGCGGGGCCCAGAAACAGGCCGTTGTACGTCACCTGCACGTACCTTTCTTTCGAGGTCAGGTTCACGGAGTGAGGCGTGATAAGTATTCTCACGAACAAATCATCAGACACCTTGTGTGCATTGCTCTGCCACTTCTGAAGGAGGCTCCAATTCCCAGGCTCCAGCCTCCGCCGGACCGAGAACGCCGTCACGTTCTCCGGGACCCGAACCAGCTTCAGCTTCCAGGCGAGAATCACCCCGAAGCTAGCTCCGCCGCCGCCCCTGAGGGCCCAGAAAAGATCCTCCCCCATACTTTTCCGGTCAAGAATCTCGCCGTTGACGTCCATGACCCGGGCATCCAGGACGTTGTCGGAGGCCAGCCCGTATTTTCTCATCAGCGTCCCTAACCCTCCGCCGCTTATGTGGCCGCCGGAGCCGACGGTGGGGTACAGCCCGGCCGGAAACGCGTGGACTCTGCTTTTCTTGAAAATCTCGTAGTACAGCTGGCCCAGCCTCACCCCTGTCTGAATCCAGGCGGATTCTTGCTCGATGTCGACGATGGTGCTGTTGAGATTGGAGAGCTCGATCTGGATGAAAGGGGTTTCGGAGCGGAAGGACAGGCCCTCGTAGTCGTGGCCGCCGCTGTTGACTCTGATGTCGTGGCCGAAGGTTTTGGCGCAGAGGATTACGGGCCGAATCTCGGGCTCCGTTTGGGGCGTTATGATCAGGAAGGGCCGTTGGTTGGTGGAGTTGAGCCATCTCGGGTTCTGGGTCGAATTCTGGAGGAGGATCGTGTAGGCAGGGGAATCAGGTGTGTGCAGGTTTTCCAGGACCTTGGATCGGGCCGGGCCTGAGCCCGAAGAGTAACTCTCGATGCACTGAAAAAATGTTTGGTATTCTGTGTAGGTGCATGCGACTGTACAAGATAATAAAATGGAGATTTGTAGCAATAATATTGTTATTGCAAATCCCATTTTTCTGTTGAGTGTAATGCTTTTCTCTTTAAAGTTTTCGTTTTAAAGAAAAATAAATGAGATTTTAATGTGAAACTGTCGATTTAAAGAAGTGTTTTTCTGTTTTTTATTAGGGGTGATGTTAAATGAGCACATTTAATATGATTGAAATATTAAAGAAATGCAAGAAAGTCAATGCGCAAAAAAAAACTCAGCAAATTAATTTTCAAGAGACTGATGAGTTGATGCATATTTACATTAGCAAACTAAGAATATTGTATCCAAATTCACCAAAAAAAGCATCCTAAGAAACAAACATATGCAATATGTTTGATAGGAAGAAACACTTGAGCAAAGGACATTTTCCATGAACCACAGAGCAATGATCTCTATCTACTCTTTTGGCCCGGTTTTGAAGGAGGTAGAGTTCCAAAAACCTTATCCCAAAGTGATGAAGTGATCCCGAACCCTTTATTCTGGATCCGGAAATGATGGTTTAAATGATATTTCTGCATTGGAAAAAAAATTGATGAATGTCAAACTTTGAAAATCACATGCAAAAGAAACTAACTCTGATTACCTTGAGACCCTTGGGTATACCACTGGTTGGCTGGCCATGGTGCACGTAGTAATGAGTTACGTCATACATCACATAACCCAATAGACCACCACCAAACAAAGCCGGTGCAGTCGTCGGAGTAGATATTAATTTTATAAAATTCCAAAACTGCAGTTGGCATTGATAAGCAAGTTACAAAAAGCAAATGCAAACCACGACATATTTTCCTAAATGAATTACTCCGTATAAAATTAATAAGTTCAGTAAACACTAGATGTCAAGACAATAGTGTGTATTTCTCCATCGAGGAAATAAAACCATGAGCACTTAAAATACATAAATACTCAATACATCACTGAAAGATTATCAAAACGAGGGTTAAGAGTTAAGACATACCGGAAATAAAAGAATAGCAGTAGCAGCAGGAGGGAAAACAAGGCGTAGACCATCCATTGGGTGTTTATGATGACAGCCATGGAGAAGATAATGAATCGTGTTGCCCCTGAAAGTTATGTATAATGTTCAGCACAAAGAATTATTACTAATAAATGAAAAAAAAAATCCAGGTATGAGAGGTACATACTTACCAATAAGTCTTTGTCTCAATGTGGAAGAGGAACCGATGAAGGGTATATTCGACCAACGTCCAAGTCAAGACACCAAGTGCTGCAAGCACCACTACCTCAGGAATAGTATGGCCCATACCAATGGACCTTGAAATGGACCACAAGACAACTGGGACCCAAATAAGGGGGATGACCCACCAGTGGGTGAGCGTTAAAAACTGTTTCAAGCAGAAAGAATCAACACATCATAATTTCCACATTTGTGAGAAATGTAAAGAAGCAGAGAAGAATTAGCACCTCCCAGAAATCACTTTCAAAAAACCGAGGGCCTTCCTTGCTAACAATGGGCTGGTGAACCCATTCCTGATAATATTCAAGGAGATGGCCAACCTAAGAAAGCTCAATCTCATTAAAAAGAGGGAATGAAATATCGAAATAATTTTTCTGAGTATGCAGATGCAAGAAGGTATACAATTTCCGGGAAGGCAGGAACATCACATATATTAAAGCATTTTTATAAATTTATCAGGGGTTACCTGGTAAACTAGGGGTTTATTTAGGTCAACAGTGAAGCGCTGTGCAACCATCTTGGTTGGTAAAGCAAACTAACTCTGTTACAAGTACAAAGAAAAAAAATTAGACTGAAATCATTTGACTGGAATACGATAGCATGAAAACGAAGAAGATTCTCCAGATAGGAAGTTTTTAAAGTGTGTATAGAATCAGGCATATACAAAATATTAAACAAGAAAAGGCAGGTGGAAGAATTAACATTACACCAAATCAATCTCCAAACATGCAAAAAGATTTCATTAAACTCCATTGAAGAACAAGTGAACTTGTGCCAATATTGATAATAAACGAACAAAGATAATCAAGATCGATCGTTTAAAACTCATTTGAGCTCGACTCAATGATTAACCAAATTAGCTCAAAGAAAACTCTTAGAGCTCACATTATATTCATACAACCTTGTTTAAACATCAGTGCGTCCTACACGCCTATCTTTGCGTACTTCAAGAACATAAGCACGTAACATCATGACATACATAAACGATGCAACCAATTAAAATACAAAAACAAATGATCTGCTACGGGTATAAATCCCAAAACACAACCAATTAGAGGTCTCGAGATTAAAAATCCAGATACGAATCCGAAAACCCTATCCTCTGAAAAAACAAAAATGCATTTCACGATCATAGCTCCATTTTTTCACACTGCAACTTTATTCAACGAACTAACTATACAGAACGTGATTCTTATTGAGAAAAAAAAATTATGAAATAGATTAGAAAATTAATAAGCCCCAAAATCTAATCTGGATTCCAGAACCGAAGAACAATACATGCAATCTACAAATCAAATCAAAATCGAAATGCGAGCGAAAATTGAACAAAAATTTACAGATACGATACAGATAAAGAATACCTAGAATCTGACTCGCTCACCGCCTGCAGAAGTGAACGAACCGCACCTCACTCGCAGTCGAAAGTGATACAGATATTAAAGTTTTTTTCTAAAATAAAAATAAAATAAACCGTCTAAAAGCGTGAACACGATAAATGTGTTGAACTTTAAGATTTTGGTATTCAGATGGGATCATCCTGGCCGTAGATTTTAACGGTCAGATTTACCAATTTGATCATGCAGTATATACTGTATATAGTAGTATACTAGTATGTCCCAAATCAACCTTCATATCTCATTTGTAATGTAATTAAGTGATACAATTGATTAGAAATCAGAATACGGTATAATATACAATCAATCAACTATATACTTTCTAAACCAAAATTGTTACTAAATCTAAGGCTATATTAGTAATTACTGTAATTAAGTGATACAATTGATTAGAAATCAGAATACGGTATAATATACAATCAATCAACTATATACTTTCTAAACCAAAATTGTTACTAAATCTAAGGCTATATTAGTAATTACGTTCCAAATGCAATTACTAGTAATGTGACAAATCGTTCATAAATAGAATTGATTGGCAACATAACTATAAAAGATTAGAATTATTGATTGGTGAACATTGAACAACTAAAATTATGTTTTTGTTGATGGAAAAAGAAATCAAATAAGTATATAAATCAAAACCTTCCGAACTAAGTAATTATCAAACCAAGTCCATTTTTTAATATTTTGGATGTGATATATTTCTTTCAAATGTAATAATTCAATGAAAAAACATAAAATAATGGAAACAAAACATAGTGAGTTAGGCACAGACACCAACACCAATGGTGTTATGGTGGTATCACAAAAGTTACCAACAACCCACTATCCGTATAAAATACTCATGCAAAAATTAGTATTATGAACTAATTTGAATGACGAAAGTAAATTTGTGGGAAAGAGTACTAAATTCTCATGTGTAAAATAAATTTAAATACTACTACCTCCATAAAAAACACACGTACAAAAACATTATTCAGATCAATGGAGTCTACTAACAAACTTCTAAATTTCAGTTAAAGAACAAAAAAACTTCTATAAAAATTTACAAGTCATGGTACAACACCTCCATTGGCACTGGTCAACAAAAGAGATGGAAGTACAACACTTGCTGTATTACCAGAAACATATAGTGAATGAGAACATCACAAAGGAATACAACAATACAAAGAGGATCTTAATCAGACACACTCCATAACAACAGGCACCTTCAAAACACCCCTTTGCACTTCATCGCCTACTTTCAACATCAAGAACCACGCTAGAGTAACTAGAACCGCAAAACCCCGACCTCCGATGAGTCCTGCAAGAACAATCATACAAGGCACTAAATATCTCCAATTTTCGATTCCCTCACTTTTTCCTTCCCTGCTGGTAACCAATTCCGATAATTCGCACGGAGCAGGCATTTTGTTATTATTTTCATCTTCTTTGTATCTCCAGCTTGAAGTGGATGATGATACGCTGCTGCAATTATCCGATTCCCTTTCATCCTCGTAATGAACTACCTGTTCGTCGCACAGTAAAATGCTAATATTATCTTTTTCTTCTCCCTCTCCTACAATATCAACCTTTTTCGAGCTTTGGTCTTTCTTCGGGCATCTTAATTTCTTTGGAACTAATTTCTTCATCTTTGATTTCATCTTAGCCCTTCTGGATTTCCTCTTCGACAAATTACACTCTTCTTCCCCTATCACAAAAACCTCATCCGGCTCTGTTTCGCAGCGGCCCCCTTGATCCTGGTTTATCTCATTCACCGGTTGAATTTCACACCCTACAGCTCGAATCAGAACCTCTTGATCACTCTTTTGCTCAATCATCGCCACAAAATCCTCCTTGAATCTGAACAACCTCAAAGCACATTGGCCCATCGATTTCAAAAACCATCTCACCTCCGAAAACGGCTTCAACACGAGACGGGCGTGTTTACCAGCATACTCGAGGAAAAACAACAGGAACGCCGAGATGGTGATCCCCACGGTCAATCTCTTGGTACCCAAGGCCAAAACCACGACTAGAAACATCTTCAAAACCGCCATTAGAACCGTAGTCGCATCGACGCCCGCCTCGTAGACGACTTCCCTCTCCACCAAACCGTCGACGGATCCCGCTTTCGTCACCAGCGAAGACGAAATCGATGGGGTCGGCGAGGGCGATCCCGTGATTAACGGCGAGATCGCGGGAGAATTGGAAGGGGTGGTCGGTAATTCCGGGATCGCCGGATCGGCAAAATCGGCGGCCGGGGCGGGCTGTCGATTTCTTTTGGGCGTTTTTTTCAGCTTCTCGCGGTTTTTGATGAAGAGGTCGACCAGGGAAGTCGGGAACCCCGTTTCGACGAAGAGGGATGATCCATCGCGCCGCTTCCGGGATCGGTGGAGATGGTCGTTGACCAATTGGGAAATTCTCGCGTTCTTCATCGTCTTCCATGGTAGAGGCATGGCGGCGGCGATCGGGGATGATTCCGATGATTGATTTTCAATGTTTTTGGGAAAATTAGGGTTCCTTTGATTCTTCGGAATAAACCCACATCGAAAAACAATTTAATATTTTTTTTTCATTAAAAAATTCAAAAAAAAAAAAAAAGAACCGATCAATATCGGGATAGCAAAGAAAAAAAACAGAGAGCAGATTATCTTAGGGAAATGGAACCCTAATCTAAGAAGGGGATTTATGAAAAGGGGGGTTTTATATAGTAATGGAGGATGATTTGATTTAGGCGCGTGTTGGGGATGATTTGATTAGGCGCGTTAGGACTGCAGTTAAATTAATAGGCGCGTTAGGACTGTAGTGAAATTAATGGGATTTGTTTCACTACGGCTGTCGGTTGGGAATTTGCTATACCACCAAAAACAAACGGGACTATTAAAGGAAATAACGGTACTCCAAATTTAAATTACATTCAAATTAATTTCAATTTTTTTACTTCAAAATATTTTATTTTATTAATTTAAAATTTTTATTTTTAATTAGTAAGATTGAAGCCGAATAACCCAAATAACCAAATTAAGAAAGAAAATGAATATTCCATTAAACAATATCACTAAAAGAGTATTGGGTCCGGTCATAGTATATGACTACTGATTCCAAAATATATTTTCAAATAAAAATGTTAGTTTTCAACTTTTCATATAATAGTGTAAGTACTACTCCCTCGGTCCAAAGACAGTTGTCATACTTTCCTTTTTGGAGTGTCCAACAATAGTTGACACACCCCAAAAAAGGAAATAATTATTCTAACTTTTTCATTTTAATATACAATTAAAAAATAATTATTCTATTTTACCCCACCTACTTTTTAAACTTACTCACAACTACTTTACTTTTCACTTTTAAAATATATTTTAATCCTTACTTTTCAATTAAAAAATAAAACAACAACAATTTTCTTAAACTCCGTGTCCAAGAAAGTATGACATCTATTAATGGCTGGAGGAAGTATAACTTAAGAGTTAAGATCACACCAATATTATTATTTTTTTAAATCAGATAAAGGCCCCCAAACACTAAAGTTTTTATGTTAAACCAATAATTGGTTGCTACCCCTTACTTAATTTTTCCATATTTTTACCAAAAACAACATCAAATGGTTAGAAAGAAAGAATCACACATAAAATGTTTAAAAGTTTAATCTAAAAATTAAACAAGTGTCAAGTGAAATTCGGGTCGCGTTGATGTCTCGGTTCATTGTAATTTGTAGCGCACGAAACGCTAAGAGACACGGAGTTCATTAAGCTTATGTCAACAACAAAACTTAAGACGATAATATTCATACGAATCAATGATTCTATCCCTTGAACTAATTTACACGAAATATTATAAGCAATATTTTCAAAGCTAGGAATGAAAAAATGGTTAAATGATGAATACAAGCATCCATCTAACAAGGAAAATGTGTTGTGCTTTTTATTCGTACTTTTTGAGTAAAAAAACAAAATGTTGGGTGGAGTCAAAAAGACGCAATTACGGTTGTACAAAGAACGCAAAACACGCGCGCATGCCTCTTTTCTAGAATCATGTTGTTGCCTTATTTTGTACTGTACTAACAAACTGTGTGTGTATCATGTTTCTCAATTCTCATGCTCTTGATAATATTACGTCATTCGTTATCTCGTTAAATTAAGTTCACCTACCGTTTTGAACATACATTTGTTATGAATCATATATTCACTCTGTATAAAAAAAATGATTCAATTTTTTTTTGTAAATTATAAAGAAAGTGGATCAATTTTTATAAAATAGAGAGAGTAGTATTTTTTTGAATATTTATCAAATCAATATGTTTGATACTTGTCCTCAAACATCTTGTTCCACGAGTTTTGTGATTGGTAGAAATGTATCGAATCACGATATTATATTGTTTCGTGATCAAATACATTTCTACCTATCACAAACTAGTTGTGGCCCGTACGGGCTCGGTTATGAAGGGTTTATTTACCCCCTCTTATCAACATTACTGAAAATTGTACTGATCACTGATCAGTATATATATATAAATCATCTGTAATGTAACTGTTTTGGGTTGTTTTATGCTTTGTCGGTAATATCTGCTTTGACGGTGAAATTCGCTGGTATCGGAGGGTTAGCAAACAACACAAAAACTAATATGATATGATATAGAAACAAACAGATCGAGTTATATGCAGAAATCATAAGTAATGGAAATGGAAGCTCAAAGCTCCTCTTCATTCATATATCCATACTTAGACAATTTAGAAATATAATTATGCATCTTTGATAATTTAAGAAATGAAGGTTAATAAAAACGATAACGAAAATGACACGATCACTAGGCATCAATGCCCCCTTTTCAGGTCTTTATTTCTCTTATAAAGTATTTAGGCCATAGCCATTTTAGGAAGTGAATTCCTTTTACAAGTGGTTTTCTCTCTCTTTCCTTTTTTCACCCCTTTTTACATATGAAGAGCTTCTATTTATAGGCATTCATGCATGTGATGCTTCTCTATTCTTATGACACCTATCAGCCACATATTCAGCTTTATTGACAACTATTTAGCATGCATTTGACATGTGTAAAACATGTAGTGGACCAACTAAACCACTATCTTTGTTTGTTACTCTACTGGTAATCGCACCGGGAAATCACTGTTTGCTGCCTGGTAACTCTTTAGCTCTTCTCTCAGTTCTGCCCTGGGAAAAAGTCTTACTTCCCCCGTGCGATCTTTCCTGTCCGATTTCTTGTATTCTTTGGATAATAATTCTTGCTTTGGCTTTGACTGGTCTTCTTTGACTCTTTCTTTGATGATGTGGCACCGGTCTTCTTGACACGTGTAGGTGGCGGATTTTCATGGCACAACAGTAACATTTACTCAATTTATGAAAGCATACCAATGTCTGAAGCGATTAAAGACTACACATAACCGACCCCAACCCTCCTATGTTGTCATCAAGAAAATCCGTCTTTTTTTATTTTGTTAAATTAACTACTTTTCTACGACTTAAAAGGATATTGCATGAATGTGTCAGGGAAGGATGGTAGTATGGTACTATTTAGTTCGATTTGGGCTCCATTACATTGATTTTCAAGAACATGGAAAAGTGACTAACATGAATGAATCAGCTGGAAGTTCTGAGCAGTGATATGGTAAAACTGTAATAGTACACATTGATTTTCAAGAACATGGAAAAGTGGCTAACATGAATGAATCAGCTGGAAGGTCTGAGCAGTGATATGGTAAAACTGTAAAAGTGTTACGTTAGATCTAACACGCGTATTTATTGTCAAGGAAACCAGCACAATCTTAGCAAGAATTGGATACAAGAAAACCAGAAAAATCTTAAAAAGAATATAATGCAATGATGATGATTATAATAGTTTCACACTCTAGACTATCTGTGTCGTTATATCCTGAAAAACCTGCAACCTGTTCCTCCGTTTCAGGGAAGATTTAGCCGAGTCAGATGAACCCTCCGATAGTGCTAAGCCTCCTCCTCCTTGTTGGCCTTCAAAGATCAAAGCTTTCATAGTCGATGGCGAAGCACCTCCATTATTCTGATTCTGATCGAAGCACAAAGAACGCCTAACGGTTTGGTTCGTGGTTTTCCCTGGTTGAGTCAAATACCCTGCACTACTTCCTATATTCATCAGCCCAATCTCCTGACTCAGTTTCTCGGCTTGATGCAGCGCAGCATTGTTAGGTGTCTCGGGAAGTATGATATTAGAGTCGAGATTCTCATCATTGAAAGCTCTCTCTTGAACTGGCGAACCAAAAGCAAACTCGTCCGGATGGTACTGCCGCTGGACCCCATTTTTGTTTCTCCACTTCCCGAACCTCTGCTCGTCTTCTTCAACCATATCAGCCCAACTCATTTTCACTTCCCTCTTTTCCTCTTTAGCATTCTTCGTCGTGGTAGTGGTCGAAAACTGCTCCTGCGGAAACTGCATGGCTTTCAGCATCTTGTTGTTATTGCCAACATTTTCACGGGCCTCAACTGATCCGAACAACAATTGACGACATAAAGTCTCTTCAGTTAACCCGCCCTTGCTCTCTTGATCTCTGAGCCGTACATATGTCCTCGGCTGGGTAAATGGGATTCTCGGAATACCCCGGTTGGGAAAAGCAGGAGATTTGTAAGCCTTGTTTTTGGCTTCTTGGTTCATGTTTAATTGCTGACACTTGCTGTTTCTCCTCCAATCGAAATCAGCCCTTTTCTCGTACGGAAACTCAGTAAAGGCCGCCGTTTTGTTCGTTTTGTCGACGGGCACAGGCAATGGAGAAGAAGACGACTCAAACTCCACCAGGATTTGAGATGCGCGCTCGTAAGATTTAGCGTATGACTCGTCCATAGGGCTGTTTTCGGAAGAAGAACCCCTGATCGCCTGGAGAAGGAATCTGGCTTCTGTCAACTTGTTCGAGTGCATCAAACATATAGCCAAGTTGCACTGCTTGTTCTTATCCGACTCAAACGACAGTGCTTTTCTGCATGCACAAAAACACAGTTCAACTCATGTGATTACTAATGTCGAGTGTATAAGAAAAATCAGGCAGAGAAACGAACAAACAATACCTGTAATGTTCTTCTGCGAACTTATAGTCTTTATTCTGCATATAAGCCCAAGCCAAGTTCCCTAACAACCTGGTAGTTTCAATACAACAAAAAACCGAAAGATGTCATTCAAATTAAGAAGAAAGAAACGACAACGGTTTGTGATGTTTGTAAAAATTACAAGGCAATGAATGAAACCTCGAGTACTCTTTCTCAACCGTGATCTGAACTTTCTTTCCTTGGGATCTCGCCGTCTTTATCCTCTTCCCTCCAAAGGCCATTCCTTGTTCGACTTGCTTCAATTTTAGACGAAGCATTTCAATCTCTTCCTCAACCCTGCCAGATTGCTGCATAAACAAGAATTGTAATTACAAAAATAATCTGAATTTAATACTCAAACAGCAGGACTACACTATACAGTTACCTTATAGAGTTCAACCAATATATTGTCGATGGATTCTTGCGATTCGGGAGGGCATAGGTGACGGAAGGACTTGATGGCCTCGATGGCTTCATCGGAACGGTCCAACTGTTTCATGACAACGGCCATGTCTTTAAGGGCACTATCGACTCTATCACCGGAATTTATCGCAGCCCAAAACAGGGAAATGGCCTTGCTTGGATCCTTGTCTATTAGCTGTTATTCCATATCACATTCAAACAAATAAACAATAATAACATTAAGTATACCATAGTTTTATTTAGTTGAAAAATAACATAAAAAATGAAACACACTCACACGCACACAATCTCAAGATCGAAAACCCACAAATTCACAATTGCATTTAACCAAAATTAAATTAAATTACAGAAAATAAATCTCAGATTCAAACCCTAGAATTGCAATTAAAAAACACAAATATTTACAGAAAAAGGAAAAAGTAAAAAACAAATTACCTGAACATGTTTTGCTCGGACATAAGGCGAGTCCCCAGATGGGACCTTGTGAATGACGTGAAAAAGTTCGGATCTTGCCGGAGGAGAAGAACCCGCTGGCCTCTTCTCCGACGCCGGAAGCGCCGGAGAACACCGTCGCGTCCCACGCGGCGGCGGCGGCGTCAAGAACCCTCTGGGCTGAGAATAGTAACCATCGAAACCGCTACGGCTCGACATCGCGCACTTGAATTCTGGATATGAACCCGTCAAAATTATCCTCTGTTTTTGAAGAAATAAAAAAATGTGTTCTTGGGACAACGGAAAAAAATGAATTGGATTTGGAGAGTTTTTTCTGAGTGGTAAAAGATGTAAATAAGAAGTAGCCGTTATATTAAGTGGCCGTTGGTAACAATGCGTCTCCTTCTTTTTCTTCCTTTTTTTTTTCATTTTCAATTTATTTATTCTTTGCTTAATTTTTTTTTAAAGGTTACGATTGATGGTTTTAAAAATAGATAAATGTAAATCCAAGTTATACTGTTAAAATTCCGCGTTATATTTTTCAAAATTAGGCAATTAGAAAATGCATCAAGTGAAATAACAATATAAATAATTTTCACTGTAATCTCATAGTAGCATTTTCATTTATTTTTTTCAAAAATCAAAACTACATAACTATTAAAAATAAGAATAAAAAGACACAAAACAAGCTTTAATGAAAAATAAATAATAATGAAATATTCTTTTAATGTATGATAATATTAACAAATTAGTGAATTACCATATTAGTTCTTCTATCATTTTTGACATTTTAACACTTTGACTCAATTTGTCATTTCCTAAATTGCAAGCAAATATGTCACACGGTCAAAAGTCAAAATATGTTGATAAAACTGAATTTTTTTTCTTCCTACACAGTATGAAACAAGAAGATTGGAAAGCCTTGGGTTTTAGTTCCGCTAAAAAAGCCAAAAAAAGAACAAAAATCTAGTTCAAAAAACTTAGGTTTTAGTTCCGCTAAGAGGTGGAAAGCCTTTAAACCGTGATTATGTGTTCCAACAGGAGGGAATTCGAGAGCTGTTCACATCCCTATCGGGCGAGATGCCAACCATCTCTCCTTTCTACGAACACAAACCAACAACGCTTCGGATATTATAATAACAAATGAACTTCCTCCCACAGGCGACGTGGGATTTTTCCAACGTACACAATTAAGAAATTTAAGATGCAGATTATAAGAACAATTGAACACTTCCGATGTGGGACGTTTCCAACGTACACAGTTAAAAATTTAAACTAACTACAAAAATTATATAACTAGTCTACTACTATACTAATAGTAAGGCCCTTCTAGAAATTGAATTATCATTATGTATCAAAATTTTGACAGTTCATACACTTGTCAACTAAAATTGTAGGGCTTTCCCTTAATTAAAAGGAGCCCTTCCAGAAATTCTCGAGGGCCAAGGTTTGAGCCCAGGCCCAAGAGGGGGTTTGGAAATAGTTTTCAACCAGCAATAGACGCGCCTCGGTTAGAACCTCACTAGCTGCGTCATTGCCCCAAGCGCAAAGATGAGAAACAAAGAAGTAGGCTTGCTTTACTTTATAGATCACGATCTTGTGATTGGTTTTCTCTCTTGTCGATGTGGGACAAATTAAAGGTATAAAGAAGAATAAGACTTCATTGCTTATTCCAATTTCCAATTACTGTACTGTAATTAGTTGGTGATTATTCACATTGGTAAGTGGTAACTAAGCTACAGAAGTACAGAAGTGTGAGCTTTGATATTAAGTTTGATGAAGAGTTTTAAAACATTGGTACAAAGATATACTATTTTGAAAGAAAATGGAGTAATATTTTGATCTTAAAATACAGAACTAAAGTGAGCAGAAGGTAGAAGAAAATTGGGTATTGGAGCTACTATAGTGCCCAACGTAAACATCGCTTAAGAGTCGCAGACTGTATATGTATATCAGAATGAAGAAATAAGCAGATTCATTATTACATTCGGTACGTATCAAGCAAAGTTCTGAGAGTAAGTACGAATGAAGAATCGTGAACTGATATATTTTTCTCCTATATACCTAGGTAGTAGTACTTAATATTGTTCATGATTGAAAAAGTCGACCACCAACAATGCATACTAACGATGGATCGAACAAATGAAGAAACAGCTGATGAATCTGAGGTTGCTTTGTGTATGTATGCCTGTCATCACTTTATGTGCACATTAATTTCCCAGGCAAAATGCTGCAGAAAAAAGTTCAAACTATCAGAAAAGCAGAAAACATATTACAAACCAAAATTAATAAATCACATTGATTGGTAATCAGGCGGAAACTAAATTATAAGAATTAGTAGTTTTCCATCTAATGATTCTAATCAAAATGAACAGCATACTTCTACTTAGTTGTTTTCACTAAAACATACCGCACAGAAACTTGGATTGTTACTCAAATCAACGAAATTGGAATCAAAATGCTCAACGACTGATCTATCAAAGAAATAGCCAACTAATACTTTATACTTTAACAACTATAGTAAGCTTGATTTTAACCAACTTCAACGACTAAAATGCCTAAGTGCTCAATGACCGATTCTATTCGTGCAAGCAAAGAAATCTCTATTTGATCACATTCCAGTCATCCAGATTAATACACACAGCAAAATTTCATCAGAGAAAAATATGAACACACCAACAATTTCATGAAAATGTAGACTAAATGGGTTTTGGTTTCGTTGGTGATTATTCACATTGGTAAGTGGTAACTAAGCAGGAAGTCAGCAACTATCTATACAAACACAATGCATATATATACAGTTATAATCACCAAGAGTTCAAATCAAAATTAATTAATCACATCGATTGGTAATCAGGCAGCAACTGAACTGTTATAAGAACACAGTGAAGACCAACTACACTTAAAACTACGCTTTAGAAGTTCAAACTAATCAAAATGAACAACTTATCATACTTCTACTCTGTAGTTTTCCCTAAACTCCTTCTTCCACCACGTAAAACATACCCGCACACAAGAAACTTGGTTCGTTTTTCAAATCAACGAAATTGGAATCAAAATGCTCACCAACTGATCTCTCTGTGCAAGCAAAGGAATAGCCAACTTCAACTACTAATACTTTAACAACTACATAAGCTCGATTTTTAACCAACTTCAACAACTAATACATTCAACTGCTCAACGACCGATTCTATCTGTGCAAGCAAAGATATCTCTATTTGATCACATTCCAGTCATCAAGATTAACACACACAGCAAGATTTCATCAGAGAAAAATATGAACACACCAACAATTCATGAACATGTAGACTATATGGGCTTTCTTTTTGTTGGTGATTATTCACACTGATAACTATGCAGGAAGTCAGCAACTATCTATACAAACACAATGCTATATATACAGTTATAATCACCAAGAGTTCATAGCAAGATTTCCTCAGAAACAAAACAGAGAAAGATAAAAGCAAGAATTCAAGAAAACGTACACACGCACTTGAATTGTCCATTACGATCATATCGCCGAACCTCCTGGCTCCGGAATCTGAGCGAAGCTCTCCTTATAGCTCGACACCTGATGAGATCCTGGCAAAAACGCCTTATTGGTATCAACCGAATCCTCGTAAACCACCCCATCCTCATCAATACGAAAAAAGTACAGATCTCCATTTCCACCGTCATTCACCAGCACAATCCCTTTCCCCCCATATGTCCCCAACACCCTTCCTACCATTAGAAACGGATCGACTCGGTAGAGTTGCTTCCACTCATCAGTTTCATCCCTCAACCACACTTCAATCACCTGATATGTACTACTCCTTCTCCCCAACACCTCCCACGAAACCGCCCCGAGACGCCCCTGAATCTCGCCCAGACGCACGAGACTGTCCTTTTTCTTCAGCACCATGTCGAAATGCTCCATGGCTAAAACTGACTTACTCGGGTCGAACGACACCAGTATATTCACGTAAGCGGAAATGCGGTCCTCGTACATGAAGCAGATCCAGTAAGGCACGCCTTCGAACATGGCGTCGCACCTGAAAGAGCGAGTAGTAAACGGAGCCACGATCCTGCCCGGTTGCATAACAGTCCACGACCCGGACTTGAGAGAGTAGAACTCGACTTCATCAGGAGGATCCATGAATTTGCCGTGACTGAGTATGCGGACAATTTTGATGTCATCTTGATCCGGGTCGTAAGCCAACCCGATTGAAGCTCCGCTGTGGAGACCTGGTTCGGCCTTTAGCTTTGGGGCGCAAATCGATCTGGAGAAGTGGGTGGCCGGGTTCCACAGTGTTAGATTCTCGCAGAACGGCTTCTGGGAGACGCAGCATATTCCGTTTGGGGTGCTGCCGATGATTTCCAGATCTGGGTCGAAGGGCAGCCCTCTGCCGGATCCGGGGAAATCGTAGATAGCCTCGATACTCGAGGGGATGAGCAGGTTCGGACGTGGCCTGAATGAGAAGATGGAGTGGCCACCGACCTCGAGATCTTCGTCATCGCCGTCGGGGTTGGGCTGATTTTCTTCGCCGCCGTCTGGGTTGGGCTGATTGTCGCCGCCGCCGTCTGGGTTGGGCTGATTGTCGTCGCCGCCGTCGGGGTTGGGCTGATTGACCTCGCCGCCGTCGGGGTCGGGCTGGTTGTCGTCGTCGAAGGGGTCGAACGAGCTCTTGCAGTGAGCGTGGATGAGGAGTGAAGTGGGGGCGCGGCTATGATGCGCGGATAAGAAGGTCGGTTGGGAGGTTAACGTGCGCCATTCGTCGGAGACGGTCTTGAAGCGCAGTAGGGATGTGACAGGGAGGCGGGTGAGGATGCCGACGAGGAGTTCGTCCGGGATGATGCTGGAGGCGGCGGCGGCGGCGGAGGAAGTGGAAGCGGGCGGCGGTAGGTTTTGGTTTTGGGGGTTGGGGTTGCCGACATTTCCTTTGGGCGCCATTTTGAAAATTGAAATTTCTCTCTGAAACACGAAGTACAGAGTTCAAATTTTATATTGGGATTCGTTTTTGTTTTCTGTAACTGACTAACCGTACACAGTTTTTTCACCTTTTTCGTTTGGGTTAACAGTAAAAATCAAATCTACTGTACAGTAATAAAGATTTACCGCGAAATAACATGCTTTTACAATTGTATTTTCGATGAATAATTTTAAAGAGAATAACAATTTTACCCCCTAATTTTAATGAGAATAACCATTTTACCCCCTCCTTTTGAGAGAAAAATCTCTACAACGGAATAGTATAAATAAATTTAAAATGTGTCTTTGAACTTAAAATGTAAACTAGTACTACTTGAGAAAAAATAACTGTATAAAATAATATTAAAATAATATTTTGAAATAACAAAAATATGAATATTTATTTTATTTGCATAAGTGTAACTGTGTAACTAGATTGTTACATTAAAACATTTTTCTTAATTATTTTTTGTTTTACATTATTTTCATTCTTCTTAATTATTTTTATTTTACTTTATTTTCAAGATTTTGAAATTTACTGATTTGAATCGAACTCAGAATTATCAGTTAAATCCAAATCTATCCAACCTTATTCGTTGAATAAAATTAGAGACCCCATATTTTATATTGTTTTTAACCGAATCAAATTAAAATTAAATTAAAAAAAATGTTTATTTTGTTTTGTCTAACCTTTTTTAAATGACAAGTGATGCATGAAGAAATTTTGCAGTCCAACTCCAAAAATTCTACATTTGGAGTATTTGTTGAAAGTTCAAAACTTCTACAGAGTATGAAACAAGAAAACTACACAATAATCATCTCAACCGAATCATAGCTCGTCCTTTCCCGAGAAATAATGACGAAAAACGCAGGAAAAGTCCTCCGTTCCATGATCTCCATTGCAAAGTTCCATAAATCTGCAGAACAGAATTCGCATACATTAAAATACGTATCAGTGAACTAAACCGGATCCAACCAACAGAAGCTTACATCTCCTTGGCTAAGGAAGTCATCGGACTCATGGCCCCAACATCTTCGGCTGATGCTGCAGCAAGCTTCAGATCTTTAGCCTACACAATCGAAAATCTGACAATAAGAACACATTTCACTGTAAATTATAATTATAATAATATACACACCATTAGTTTGGTAGAAAAGCCCCCAACATAATTCCTGGATGCCGGTACTCCATCCATCACTCCAGGCACAGGATTATAAGTGTCGCTGTCGAGGAAAGATGATGAGTATATCATATATCCTAATCATTGATTAAATTAGTATCTGATTAATTCATGTGCATTACCTACTCCAACAACGAGCGCTTGAAGAGTTAATTACGGTGGTCAAGGTGGTGGCTGTGATACCTAATGACTGTCCGAGTGCAAAGGCTTCGGAAACACCGAGCATGCTCACGGCCATCGCCAAATTGTTGCAAATCTTTGCTGTCTAGATATAGATAAACATTGTCTTTTAAGACTAGCATGTGTATTAGAATGCAAGCAAGAGCATACCGAGCCATTTCCTGGACCACCGCAGTAAATGACATTTTTGCCCATTGAACGAAACAAGGGCTTTGCAGACGTATAAGCTTCTTCCGACCCACCAACCTAGAGACAAATATGTACGACACTAGTTCAAAACAGAGAACAAACCCTTTTTCCTTCAAAGCAGAAAAGAAAAAAAAGCAATACCATAAAAGTGAGGGACCCGGACTCGGCTGATAGAACACCTCCAGATACGGGAGCATCCAACATAACACGGCCTATGAAATAACAAGTGAATGGCCAATGACATTAATTTAATTAAAAACATACGCATACCAGGAGTATTAGATATGGCTGCAGAAAGCTTTCGAGATGTTTGAGGATCAACGGTAGAGGAATCTATGAACAGACACGATCTAAGACGATCTCCCGCACTAAGCATTCCCTTTGACCCCATGTAAACATCCATCACCTGCATATATAATAAACGAATTAAATTCATCTTAACATAAAAAAAATTAAAAAAAAAACAAAAAAACAATGGCTTCAATTACACTAAACAATCTCACATGGGAGGAAGAGGGCAACATAGTAATCACAGCATCACTTGCTTCGGCAACTTCAAGCGGCGAGTTCTTCGTGGGGATCCCTTTTTCGGAGAACTTCTTCATGGCATCATGGTTTCTGTGGGAGATATCATAAGCCCAGATATGGGTCGACCGACGAATCGTATATATCTTACCTAAGCAAGCAAATGTTTGAATTTAAATGAGAAATAAATTACACATCATGGACCATGACATTGTATCCAGCTTGAATCAAGTTATTGGCCATCCGGGACCCCATGTTTCCAAGTCCTATGAATCCAATTCTCTGTAATATATACAATTATTACAGTAAAGAGCTGATTTTTAATTCAAGAAATTATATAAGAACCCCATAATCCAAGAATTTAATTACTTAAAATTAGGAACTGAGAGATGAAGAAAAACCCCCATCATTTCCACATGACCAATAATTTGAGCTAACCGGAATAACCTCGGCAGAAACAAAAAGAAAAAGGCATACTTGAAATTGAGATGGCGGCGGCGACGAACAAATCGTGCGGATGTTAAGGGGCAATACCCATCTCAGTCTGTAGCTACTGCGGGTCATCATCATCTTCCTCGTTGTTCTTCCTTCTAGAAGTATGCAAGTCGGGTTTTGCTACGCAGTTGAGGTAGTAAATTACGTTAACTTCTGCCTTTCGTTTTAACTTTCTATATGTGTTTAATACAATCAAACCATAGAGGTTTTCATCAAGGCACCAGTGGTCTAGTGGTAGAATAGTACCCTGCCACGGTACAGACCCGGGTTCGATTCCCGGCTGGTGCATTTCCTTTTTTTTTTCTTTTTTTTTTCAATTCCCTCTTTTTTCAGAACGCCCGAATTTTTATTGGGTTTGACAAATTCCACCTGCTCCATCCACATCACTGATCACAACTCACCACATACTGATGGGGTTTGACTCCGACGAGGGTGCGGTGATCCTGGGCGTTGACGGAGGCGCCACCTCCACCGTGTGCGTGTGCTTGCCGCTCTGCGAACTCCGCCAATTACCCGATCCCCTTCCCGTTCTAGGACGCGCCGCCGCTGGATGCTCCAACCACAACAGCGTCGGGGGTATTTTTTCTTTACCATCGTTCTTTTTTAGAATTGATTGAGATTATATGACATTCCACCGTATGGATCCACACAAAAAAAATGTTGTTTTGTAGTGTAATTTTGTGTGTTTCTTTTCATAGTTTTAAATTCATCGAATTGAGAATGATAATGGTAGAAGATAATGCTCTGGTTATTTATTGATTTGAGTTTATAGTTGGGTCTTACAGAACAAGTAGCCAGAGAAACACTCGAACTTGTGATTAACGAAGCGCTCTCTGAAGCTGGCAAGAATCACTCGGCAGTTGTTGCCGTTTGCTTAGGGGTTTCTGGTGTGAACCATCCCTCTGATCAGGAAATGATATTGATCTGGATGAGGTATCGTTGTTCTCCGATTAATTTCGTATCTTTCGAAACCCGTGAACAGTACTCTTTGGCTTTAGAATTATAATAAGGTTGATATTGAGGTGGAGTATTATTTTCATCTTTTCTAGTTCCTTAACACTTATGATTATTGGTGTAATGGGATGAAAAAAAGAGTTGATGGCCGAAGCACGATGATAGATAGATATTGATATTGAATGCTGATTTCAAACACTATACGATTTGTAAAATTGATTATTGAATGAATATATACGATATTATCACAGGAACATTTTTCCAGGTAATGTAAAGATATATGTCAAAAATGATGCTGTGGCAGCTCTTGCTAGCGGGACCATGGGGAAACTTCATGGGTGTGTGCTGATTTCGGGTACCGGGTGCATTGCTTATGGGTTTACTGAAGATGGAAGAGAAGCTCGTGCGGCTGGTGCGGGACCATTATTAGGTGACTGGGGAAGGTAAAGTCAGCGTGCTCAGATGTATATACTTTTGGTTAGATAACACTTGATCTCTGAAAAAGTTCCAATAATTGTTCAGAAAGTGCTGTTATTTGCTTTTTAGTATTTTCTCTAATAATGAGTAAGTCGGAAAATGGAAGTCGTTTAGGCGTTTAATGGGTTAGTATGTTTCAGGCTCTGATAACCACCATCTATCAAGTGGCAATGTTCATAGAACTCAGAATTGCCATTCAAAACTAGACTTTCTAAAGTTTTATGGTGTAATGATGCGTACCTTCCTTACCTGCTAAATGCCCCTCTGTTCTCACCAATTTTACTATCAGTATGCGCACTACTCCTGCTCAGCTTTCAGCATAACTTGTTTGGTTTATTTATTTATTTTTTATCAAAATAAAAACTACTGTGATTTACCAGTAAATTCCAAAATTAGGAAAATAGCTCTCGTCTCTTGCTAATAATGCTAATTGGGTTTTTATTGTTGTTGCTGCTGCTGCTGCTTCCAGTGGTCATGGAATTGCTTCTCGGGCACTGACAGCTGTGGTTAAGGCTCATGATGGGCGTGGTTCAGAGACGATGCTTACAGATTGCTTTCTGAAATTTCTTGGTCTTTCCTCTCCAGATGAAATCATAGGGTATTTGTATGACGAATGTATTTCCTATGCATATTTTTCATATTAGCCCTTCTATGCAGAAAGTAACCGAGCAAAGCTGGTCTTTGGATTTTATTTTTGAGCAGCTCCCTGATCCACTATTTCAAAACATCGATCATCTTTTTTCATTATATTCTCTTTGCAATCAATTTCCATAGTTTATGTGGCGTAGGGGGTCTCACTTGATTTTCCAAATGGAAAATAACTAGATGACAGTGAGACACCAACCAGTCTTTACTTTTGGAATATCTATACTTTCAGAAAAACCTCTGTGAAGGCACAATTATTTTAATTTTTTAAGAATCAACCCCCTGAAGGGTCTGAAGTGCTTTCGTGTATTTTTTTTATCAACCATAACTTTCAGCATATTTTTCCTTCGTTTTATTGCTTATTGGAATTTAGGTGGACCTATGCAGATTCATCTTGGGCCAGAATCGCAGCACTAGCCCCTCTTGTGTCGTCTTGCGCAGAAGCTGGTGATCAAGTTGCACATGAGATATTGATCGACGCGGTCGAAGACTTGGCTCTAAGCGTGAAGGCTGTTGTTCAACGACTAAATCTAGCTGGGGAAGGTTTGACTTGACCTCATTTTTTTATTATTATTATTTATTTATTTTTCTTTCAAGTGAAGAAAAAATGTATACAACATAATAATGCATCTCTTTTGATAACAACGCAAGTGCAGATGGAAGTGATGCTTTCCCTGTTGTCATTGTTGGTGGGGTCCTCGAAGCTAACCAGCGGTGGGATATTGGGAAAGAAGTTACCGAGTCGATTTTGAAGACCTACCCGGGGGCTTCTCCCATAAGACCAAAGGTTTGTATTACCATTTTTCTCCTCAATCCTATGCTTAACTGTCTTTTTCTTGGTATACGTCTAGACATCTCGGTCGAGCATCAGAGTTCCTGGCTGGATTTTAATTTTTTTTGTTCCTTTTCCGTTTTAGTTAATTATCTTTGTTGTTTTGATTCCTCAGGTGGAACCTGCCATTGGAGCTGCCATGTTTGCCTGGAACAGCTTCTTGAAAGAAAGATGACATCTTTATTATTCTATATTTTTATTTTATGCCATCTCATATTCTCATCCCATGAAATGGGAAATTCAATATTTATAAATTCATGATTTATTTCATATTTTTCTATTTTATTGGTACCAACTCAATACAACTAACTCATAAATATGTATCAATATAGGCCTACATTCCACATTCATACACATACAAGATAAGAAAAACAGAATGAAAGATCTTGAATTTACTAATTTAAGACAAGTTTGGCTGAGAGCTTATGTAACCTTTAAAAATATATACACTCTCCAAATATTTGGTCATTATTTTAAAAAATAACTTAAATCCTAAAATAAGTGTAAAAGACAAATATACCCTTCAAATGCTGTGGAACACAGTAGGAATACGGAATACCCAAATGGAAACAACAGTTGATATTTTAGTCTTTATGGCACCTATAACATTTATTGCTATTATTAACCTGCTAGCTGTTACTTACCCTTGATGTGAACATATTCCTAATTTTTTGTTTAATTTTTTTTTTAATTGTTTAATTATTAAAAAAAAAATCAAAACGACACCAACCCCTTTTTTTTGTTTATATTTAACTTAAATATTCTTTTTTAACAATTATACTAATGACTTGTCAAGTTTTTAACATATTTGATCGAAAACTTTAGTATATATGAATATCAAAACGAGATACGTTCGATATAGTTTCAACACGATTCGGTCGACCGACGACCTCGCCTCATTTATTCATCTCACCAAAGTGACAGTTGGTATTAATATCTCCTAACCAAAACCCTATAAAGAATGTGCCTTCACGAGTCATGATACATATATATACATGCCCAAACATAACAACTTAATTCCCTACGTACAACAATAAAAATGACTTCTTCTTCTTCGACTCATCATCATCCGATCCACGAAGCCAACGAGTCCAACCCTTACGGCAAACTAACACAACAAGAATTCTACCTCAAACACAACATCTCCCACACATCGACCTTCATTCTCAACAACGATAACCTCCGATTATTCACCCAATCATGGCAGCCTTCTTCTTCGTCACGTCTGAAAGGACTCATAGCCATGATCCACGGCTACACCTCCGAGAGCGGATGGATGACCGAGCTGACCGCAGTCGCTTTCGCCAAAGCCGGATTCTTCGTGTGTGCCCTCGACCTGCCCGGGCACGGCCTCTCTGAAGGGGCAGCCGAACACATAACCGACATCCGGCCCGTGGTCGACGACTGCGTTCGGTACTTCGACTCGGCCCGAGCCCTTCATCCCAACCTACCACATTTTCTGTACGGCGAATCCTTAGGGGGAGCGATCGCTATCTTCTTGTGCCTTCGGCAAAAGGCCGCATGGAAAGGTTTGTCCTTAAATTTTTGTGTGTTTTAGTAGTAGTACTTTGTTTGAACACTTTTTTTTTTCATTATTAAAAAAATGTAGTACTAGTGACAGCGAAAAATTAAGAAAATGTAGTATTTTTTATTTTTGATAAAAAAAAATTGAGATTAAAAAAATATTTTTAAATTAATAAAGTAAGTAATGTTTACATAAGTATGTGAAAAAGTAAGAATGTATATATGTCTTTTGAATACAAAATCTGAATAGTTATTTTTTTTAAATAGGGTGTGACTATTGATATTCAATATGACTATTAATATGAAATGAATTAATATTTTGAGGTTTTTTTTACTAAAAATTAAAAAATTAAAAAAAAGTGATTATGAGAAAATAAGAAGTAAGTGAAGTTGTATTTTGAAGTAAAAATAATATAAATAATTATAAGGATGTACGGTAAAAAAAATGCACCTGAGAGGAAGTATTATTTTTTCAACTATTTTTTATTTTTTTTAATTTTACCATAAACTTTTGACCCGGCCCCACCTAGCCTCATGATTTGAGATCTTGGGCTCCGCCCGAACCCGAAGGTTTGGTCCTGGCGGGGCCCATGTGCGAGGTCTCGAAGAAATTCAAGCCCGTGTGGCCGCTCGAGAAGTTGCTTCCGGCGGTGGTTTCGGTGGCGCCGTCGTGGAGGATCGCGGTTACGGCCCCGCCGTCGAGGCGGTCGTACAAGCTGACGTGGAAGCGTGAGCTGGCGGAGAGGAGCCCGAACCGGAAGAGCTGCGGCCGGGCGACGGCTGCGTCGGGGCTGGAGTTTCTTAGGGTTTGCGAGCGCATGAGGAGAGGTTGGGGTGACGTGGAGGTGCCCATGCTGATTCTGCATGGAGGTGATGACGTGGTGTGTGACGTGGAGGGGGCCAAGGGCTTGTACGAGAACGCGAGTAGCAAGGATAAGAGCTTGAAGATATACGAGGGGATGTGGCATCAGTGGATTGGTGAGGCGGATGACACGGTGGATGAGGTTCTCAAGACTATATTGACGTGGATCGAGTGCAGGGCCGCGTGAATTTTTTTATTCATTTATTTAATTAATTAATTCAATGGAATATTAATTTCTTTGCATAAAAATATATGCAATGGTTTTGAGTGATGTTTGATTAAAATAATATTAACGCAAAGCGTGTTCTACATTCAATGGCTTACATTGTGTGGCCGATTTTGCAATATCTATGATAATGATGTGAAAGCGAGTCAAATATAACCTTGGTGACCATTAGAGATGAAGTGAGAAGCTCAGGTGAGGAAGATGAACCTGTTCGCATGAAGAAGAAAGAAAAGATGAGCATGCATGGCAATGTACAAAGAGGTACATGCTGGACAAGAATGGAATCTGGTGTAGGGAGCACGAGACACCAGATTCTCATTCCATGCAGCTCAGCAGCATAAATCGTACCATGCACATGTGAATGGTGGTCCCAAGTTGTGATGAAGATGATTTACGCATTTGCCCTCTTGATTTTATTCTCTAGGTGTTTCTAGATTATTCCCCAAGCTCAGTATGTCTATAAATATCTGTAATTACTTGAGAACACAGCTATGGAAAAAGATTAATGAAAATCCCCAAATTACAGCAAGAACAAGGGTTAGGGTTCATGTAACCTTAATTCGATTTTATATGTCATTTTGTTAATTCTTTCATGGTATCAGAGCTTAGTGTTATAGATCCCGCTCAGTTTACTTGTTTTACTCCTCTTTTGCCATGGTGAACACAGATTTAACATCTCAGTTCATCCAACCCATGAGCCAGCTGGTAACAGTCAAGCTCAATGAGGGAAACTACCTGATCTGGAAACAGCAGATTACAGCAGCAGTAAGAGGATATGGCCTAGAAGGTTTTCTCAATGGGTCACAAAGAGCTCCCCTGCGTTTTGCTCCAGAAAATTCATCTACCAATCAAGGTATTTTCACTTCTGAATACATAGCTTGGGAAAGACAAGATCAAATGCTAGCTTCTTGGTTACTTGCTTCTTTGTCTGAAAGCTTACTCATCAGTGTTGTTGGTTGCAATACTGCTCATGAAATTTGGTCTACCATTGAAAGTGGTTTTTCTAGTCAGTCTAGGGCCAAGGTTTTACATCTGAAAGAACAACTGCAGAATGTTAAGAAAGGAAAATTATCCATGAGAGATTATTTAAACAAAGTAAAAAGTACTTGTGATGCTTTAGCTACTGCAGGACATAGAATATCTGATGATGATCAAATTCTTTACATCATGGCTGGTTTGGGTTCTGAGTACAACCCAGTTATTGTATCTGTGTCAGCAAAAATAGGACCTATGTCCATACTGGAATTATCATCATTATTGCTGACTTTCGAGTCAAGATTGGAGAGAGTTGAAGGGCTGCAGGTTAATATGGATCCCTCTTCACCTACTGTTAACATGGCTATGCAGCGTTCAGGCCAGAAAACTGGTAATAACTACAACAACAATTATGGAAATAGCTATAACAACAGAGGTGGTGGCAGAAATTCCAGAGGAGGCAGAAATGGTGGCAGGGGTAGATCCAACAATGGAGTTAAATGTCAGATTTGTTATAGAACAAATCATACTGCAGACAAATGCTTCTATAGAGCCAATTTGGACTATGTGCCTGACAGCAATTATCACAACAACAACTCCAATGCTGGCCCTCCACAGAATGCCCCTAAACAGCAGTATAATGCCAACTTCAGTCAACACCAAGGGCCCCCAGATCCCTCTACTCAGTCAGATATTTCTTCCAACCAGTCCTGGTATCCTGACTCTGGGGCAAACACACATGTCACTTATGACTTCAACAACCTAAGCATCAGCAATGCATATCAAGGACAGGACAAAGTGCATATGGGAAATGGATCAGGTTTGCATATTTCTCACATTGGTAATTCTATTGCTAACTCTGTGGATTCCAGTCCCCATAAGAATTCCTTTAGACTCCAAAAACTCCTTTATGTCCCCCATATTAAAAAGAACTTGCTTAGTGTTTCTCAGTTTGCCTTAGACAACAAAGTCTTTTTTGAATTTCATCCATCTTGTTGTGTTGTGAAGGATCAGGACACAGGACAAGTTCTTCTCAAGGGGACTGTTAAAGATGGTCTTTATCACTTCAACCTTCATTGCACTCCACCTAGTCAACACCATTCTTCTGTTTCTACAGCCACCTACACTTCTGAGCCTTCTCCTCCCAAATGGATCAACACAGCAACTTCTAAATTAAGCTTAGATATTTGGCATTGTAGACTTGGTCATGCACCTTTTGATATTGTAAAAAAAGCTCTTGCTAGTAATAAAATACCTTATTCACCTTCAGCTTTTGATCATTTATGTGATGCTTGTCTTAAGTCAAAATCTCATAAACAACCGTTTACAGATTCTACCACTGAACATCATAATATACTTGGCTTAATTCACACTGATTTATGGGGTCCATCACCTCTTCCTTCTCATAATGGCCATAACTATTATATCTCCTTCATTGATCATGCAACCAGATATTGTTGGATTTATTTTCTCAAAACCAAAACTGAAGTTCCAAGTATTTTTTCACACTTCAAAAATCTTGTTGAAAATCAGTACAATGCCAAAATAAAAATTATGCAGAGTGATAATGGAACTGAATATAAACCTCTCACTTCTCTATTTCATACACATGGCATTCTCCATAGATTTTCATGCCCCTACACACCCCAACAAAATGGCCTAGCCGAAAGAAAACATAGACACCTTGTTGAAACTGGTCTTTCTTTATTAAATCAGTCATCACTTCCTTTAAAATTCTGGGATGATGCTTTTTCCCATGCTGCCTTTCTCATAAACAGAATCCCCAGTAAGATTCTACACTACACTACCCCTTTTGAAGCCCTAAGTAACCAGAAACCTGACTACAACACATTTAGGGTATTTGGATGCCTCTGCTATCCATATACCAGACCATATTCTAAACACAAACTGGAGCCTAGATCAACTCCAGGAGTTTTCCTTGGCTATCACACCCAATATAAAGGTTTTAAAATACTTCTTCCCCATAATAAAATTTTGCTATCTAGACATGTTGTCTTTGATGAAAAATGCTTCCCCTATAAAACCAATTCAAATCCTACAACCCCTCCTACTTCATCACTTTTTTTTCCTTCTGATATTCATTCTCCTTCACACATTGCTGATCTACCATCTCCTACACCTCTATCCCCTGGATCCCAAACCAACTCCAGTAACTCTCCCTCACTACCTCCACAGGACCCTCCACATACACCCTCCTCTTCATCTTCTTCTACTTCATCACATCAATCCAGTCCTCCTATTCTACTATCTCCACAGGGTCAGCTTTATGTTAATTTACCAATTGAGAATATGCCTAACCAATCTACTTCTTTAGACTCATTTTCTTCTGCAGGTTCTCAGCCTCCTCAACCTGTTAACACTCACAGAATGACCACTAGGGCAAAAGATGGCATTTTCAAGCCAAGGGCTCTCACTGCTGCCATCTCTTCTGAAGCTGAACCCTCTAATTATCAGGATGCCATGCTATCTCCTCCATGGTTACAAGCTATGCAAACAGAAATTTCAGCTCTTGGTCACAATCATACTTGGTCTTTGGTACCATTGCCTCCAAATCAGTCCACTGTTGGTTGTAAGTGGGTTTTTAAGTTGAAAAGGAATGCTGATGGTTCTGTAGCTAGGTACAAGGCTCGGTTGGTAGCCAAGGGCTACTCCCAACAGCCAGGTTTTGACTTCACAGATACTTTTAGCCCGGTTGTCAAACCAGCTAGCATCAGAATTGTTCTTACTATTGCTCTCCATAACTCTTGGCATATACAACAGTTGGATGTGGATAATGCATTCCTTAATGGTGATATTGACTCTCTTATCTATATGGAACAACCTCCAGGTTTTGAGCAAGGGGGAAATAAGATGGTTTGCAAGCTACACAAGTCATTATATGGACTTAAACAGGCTTCCAGGGCTTGGTCAACAAAGTTCGCATCTGTTGTTTCAAAACTGGGATTTCAAACTTCAAAGGCTGATCCTTCTTTGTATTATAGACATTCACAGTCCTCAAGCATCTTTCTACTCACCTATGTAGATGATATTATAATAACAGGACCTCACAAAGAAGAAATCAGTCAGGTGATTCAACAACTCAACAATTATTTCTCCCTCAAAGATTTAGGCAGCCTCAGTTATTTTCTTGGAGTAGAGTTTGCTCATACACCTAGAGGTATGTTTCTTGGTCAAAAGAAGTACATTGAAGATATATTAAAGAGAGTAAATATGCTAAATGCCAATGGTTTAAGCACTCCTATGATTACTGGAAATTATCTTAGTAAAGAGGATGGACAACCCTTTGAAGATGGTACATTGTATAGAAGCACGGTGGGTGCTCTCCAATATGCCACCATTACCAGACCAGATATAGCATATGCAGTAGGAAAGGTGAGTCAATATATGCAGAGTCCTACTGACATTCATTGGAAGGCTGTGAAGAGGATACTTAGGTATCTTTCACAAACAAGAAACTATGGACTGGAATTCACAAGAAGTAAGGAGTTGAACCTGATGGGGTTTGCTGATGCTGCATGGGCTACTGATTTGGATGACAGAAAGTCTGTAAGTGGCTATTGCATATACTTGGGGGGAAACCTTGTCTCATGGAGCTCAAAGAAGCAAGTGACAGTTTCCAGGTCCAGTACTGAGGCAGAGTACAGGAGTCTAGCCAATGCCACTTGTGAAATAATCTGGATTCAATCTCTTTTACAAGAATTGAACAGAAAATCTAGAAAAATACCAGTGCTATGGGTGGATAACCAAGGAGCTGTATCTTTAGCTGCAAATCCAGTGTTTCACTCAAGGACAAAACATATAGAGCTTGATATGCATTTTGTGAGAGAAAAAATGATCAACAAAGAAGTTTCAGTACAGCACGTACCTGCAATTGATCAAGTTGCAGATTGTTTCACCAAGGCCTTGTCAGGGCAATTCTTCGTGCATCTAAGAAATAAACTTAAGATTACTTCCAAGAGTGCACTGGAATTGAGGGGGAATGAAAGCGAGTCAAATATAACCTTGGTGACCATTAGAGATGAAGTGAGAAGCTCAGGTGAGGAAGATGAACCTGTTCGCATGAAGAAGAAAGAAAAGATGAGCATGCATGGCAATGTACAAAGAGGTACATGCTGGACAAGAATGGAATCTGGTGTAGGGAGCACGAGACACCAGATTCTCATTCCATGCAGCTCAGCAGCATAAATCGTACCATGCACATGTGAATGGTGGTCCCAAGTTGTGATGAAGATGATTTACGCATTTGCCCTCTTGATTTTATTCTCTAGGTGTTTCTAGATTATTCCCCAAGCTCAGTATGTCTATAAATATCTGTAATTACTTGAGAACACAGCTATGGAAAAAGATTAATGAAAATCCCCAAATTACAGCAAGAACAAGGGTTAGGGTTCATGTAACCTTAATTCGATTTTATATGTCATTTTGTTAATTCTTTCATGATGATATATTATTATCTTATAATAATTTAATTTATTTAAAAAGGTGAGCCACCTATGGTTGTACAAACCATAAACCCGTGATTTGAAATTATTTGTTTAGAGAAAAATAAACCAAATCCTCTTTATGTGAATAAGACACATTGGGACATTGTGTAGGCACGCTCAAGCCTATCCCTTGATCAACATATGGGTTGTCTTGTTCCGGTGAAGTCCTAACTAATTAGGTTCGTTTGTAACTCGCAATCGAACTAGCTAGCTAGTCTCTTGTTCATATCGGATCATGAGTTATACTATATACCAACTGATCTGCACGGATGTTGAGTTGAATTGATCACGTCATTATCGTATTGTCCATTTTTTTCCTACTATATATAGTTGAGATCATGTATCTCAAGCAAACACAAAATTAACACTTAATCCAAATATAATTGATATACATATAGTACATCAAAAGAAAAAAGAAGAAGCTAATTAGTTTACATTACGTTTCTATCTTTTTTTTGTTGCAATCTTTTTATATAATACCCAATTGAATTGAAGGAATAAAAAAAGGCATTGCTTGCACATGCAACTATGCCAAACCAAAGAGAAAGAGGGGCATAACATAAGCCACTACAGAATACTTCTTTGTACGTGGTAAAAAGGTAACACCCCTTTTAATCCATTTTCAATTAAATTATTCTATATACTATGTAAATAAATTGTACTATATGTTATAGAGTATTTATTTAAGAAAATTGATTTTAATATTAAATGTTTGATAATTTTGAGTGATAAATTAGATAAACTAGTTTGCCCGTCGAAAATATATTTCAAAATTATACTCTGAGCATTTCATATCAATTATCATACTTTCTATTTTCATTATTGTCACATTAAAAAAAAATCTTAATTTTTATTATTTGTGGGAGCAACTCAGTGAAGTAGTAAATTTTATTTAAAATTACAATAATTATTTATTTAAAAACTTAATAAATAAATACATTTCTCCTATTACAAATAACCTATAACAACTAGACTATTGGTTTGGGACTAGAGTTTACAACTTATTTTGTCCCATAAATTTTGTTTTAATCGCTCTCTCTCCTCAAACAAAACACTCGCGAGTTTAACTGTCTCTATTCTTATCGACAATTTCAATAATTGGGTAAATGGACCACTCTCTTCTCCGTTACGGCGTCGTAATTCTCGCGGCCGTGTTGACCATCATCGGCCGCCCCTGCGGCGGCCGCGACCTCCGCCCATCGGACCACGGCCTGGCCTTTCAAGATGACCTGTCCTCTCCGCCGCCGGACACGCTCTCTTTCTTCGGCGGGTCCTTCCCGGTGGAGCTGCCGGAGGCGAAGAACATCAGCGACGACACGACGTGGTGGAGAGGGGCGCGCTCACGTGACCCCGAAAGAGATCACGTGAGGGTGGGGTTGCTCGTGGCGAGCGGGATTTGCGGGCTCACCGGCGTCGCATTGATGGTGGTGTCCGGAGTCGTTTTTGTATTTCGGGCCCAGAAGCAGAGGATGATTAATGCTAAGGCTGACGGAATCGGGCCCACGTCATCGCCGATACCCGGCCCGGCTCGTTGTCATGCAGTCAATGGAAAGTAGCTTTGGTTAGTCATTAGTTAGTGTGGCTTAATTAATTGCTGATTATTCAAGGAATTAATTTTGTTCAATTTCCAATGTGCTTAGATTGTTCTTACTTTTGTGGCCTGTGGGATTCAATAATTCAAATAATGTTAAAAAAAACATTTTTTTATCAAAATTTATTAGACTAAGCAATTTGACTTCTAACATGTAAATTGACGGCCGATTCAAGTATCAATGACGAGGGTACTTGGAAGTAATATCATAAGTAACCTCATAAACCAACTCGTATTTTTTCCAACACATTCATTTCTCAGAAATCTCGTTCGTTTGAATCACTCTCAACAAAACAATGACTATAAAATAACGATGTAGGACCGTACGAGCATCGAAATGAGTAGTCGAAGATCGAATATAAAGTAAAGTATGTATATCTAATATCCGTGTTAAAGCGATCCCACTATTAGTGAACTGCATCAACGAGTAAGATAAATGGTTCATTATGAATTACAAACACTCATCACAATAATTCAATTAATAAGTGGTACTCTGTATTTGATAAGGTTGTTGACGAATTATTTTTTTCAAAATCATTGAAAATTTTGAATTATTGTTGTTATTAACTTTATATCATAACACAGCACAAATCCATTTTAATAAGATTACAATTTTAAATGTCTACAACAATACATTACAATCCCCATTAATATCCTTTTTTAAAAAAAGTTTACAGGTATTCAAATAATGTACATCAATCAAACACTATTTATTGATCAAGAGAGATCCACTCCAGCTCAATATGTATCTCTCCAGATTCTACATTCTGGAGTTTGAGTGACATGGCCTGCTTCACTTTCCCGCCCACGATATTCACCGTGCTGTCTTCGATCAGTGCATTGTCGTTCGTTTTTAACCACTTCCCGATCTGCATGTCCCCCAACAGTTCCACGTCCCCAAACGAAGTCGCGGAAGTTATCATCGACTGAATATCTATCTCTGCTTCTCCCATTAGATCATCCGCAGAAAACGTGTCGTAATCATAAACTTGCTGTCGGTTTTAGAGAACACACAAATTTTAATTCTTGTTATTGTTATTGATAAATGAAAATTAAAGTTGTTACCAGCTTAATTGAGCCGTAATTCTGTGGGACAGAGAGCATAAGTTCCTGATTCCAGACGGGGTTCAAATTGCTCTTCACCACAGTTGTTCGTGCTTTCTAGGAAATGAGATAAACCACTTTAGAGCTTTTTAAAAAGGGTCATTTACACATATTATACTTGTGAGAATTTCGAAAAATCAATACACGAACCTGCTGCCCGAGTGTCAAAACAACGTACGGATCACTCGACATCATATCCCGAATGGCTAAATTCGAGCCTTTGATCACTTTGACTTTCAAAATCCCGATAAACTCCACCATGCCTTCTTCCTGTGATCAGATTTCATGTTTAATCACGGAATATAAATAGGACTAATTTTTAGTGTATGTGTATTTCACAAGTCGATAACATACAGATTTTTGTGATGCTGAACTGCGAAAGCTATCCATAATCTTCCTCGACAAGCTTGGTTGCAAAGAATGCTTTACCGAAGAGGCCGACAGAATGCGGAGACTGGGTTTCAGGAATTCCTGACGCTCGTACTTTGACCTAAAATGTAAGGACAAAAATAATTTAAGATTAAAAAAAATGAAAGTGAAGGGAGGAGAAACTATATATAAGGCCCGACCTAATGAAATTAGAGCGTTCTTCATGACCAGCTTCGGGTCCAGGCTTTGAGACCCCTTCAGGTATATAAGCCTCGTAAATGGAATTTGCAGATGCATTGCCACCAACTTCGATCATTGAGTCGATTTCATCATCAGACCAGTCGTCTAGTGACACTGACAAAACCTATATTACATAATACAGATGATAATAATAGTGAACACAACAAACAGCAAAAAACGACACTTAATAAGCAGAAAAAACGAGATTAATTACCTTTGAAATATGTGTACCAAGGCTTCTGTGGACACCGCAGCACTTTAAGCAAAGAAACACTCCGATATTCGCTGACCTGTAAAGGGAAAGAAATTAATATATAGACCACAATCGAGTAAGCAAATTAGTATCTTTAAGGATCTGTATAATTCCAATACTCAAACTCTAACATCATGTCGATTGCTACATTAAGTCCAATTTAAATAATATTCTACAAAAAAAAATTCATAAAAGTCAATAGAGAGAGGAATATCATAATTTGGCAGCCAAATTTTAGGCCGAATGAAGATACCCTTTTTTTTTACTTTTTACATTTTCTTTCCACGAAAAAGACGAACATGAAAACAGTTACTAGTTGTTTTCGTTTATGTTTTCACGGTAGCATAACATTGATAATCTTACATAAGAAGATAAATCAAGAAAAGGGTTAACAACTTACGCCCATTTTGGGTCCAGAGCACCACAATCTGCACACACACGATTATCCCGTTGAGCCAAAAGACCTTTCAATCTTCTACCTGTACAAGTGTTAAGCGCGACCATCGTAATTAGAGAAGCTGTTTTTTTTTAATGACAAACCAAACTGATGATAGGAACTATTATGCACAGAAACATGTACAAAAAACGATACCCGGAGATGGTCTCCGCAGGGCAGCTGGATTGTTACTCATAGCTTTCTTAGCACAAATGAAAATGATAGCATTCAACACAAAGCGGCCCTGTTACACAAGTAAAAAAACTGCACAATTAAGCCCCAAACAGCATATTACTTTCTCTACTTGATGATATCAATAACAAAATAGATTTGGGGTTGAAAATTAGAATCTTGACCATGACCTTTTTTTCTCTCTCTAAAAAGGGGGGTTCTTGATATAGATTAGCATCAAGATTCAATAAAGCAGATGAATGAAAAAAAACCATAATTAGAAATTAACAAAAAATCGAGTCTTTTAGATAACCCATTACCAGAACTAGGAATCGGACAGCAAACAATAAAATTGAAAAAAAAAATGATGCAGAGAAAACTGAACGTTCTGCAGAAGTGAAAAACTCTTGACATCATAATTCATAACATAATAAGAATCGAATTTAAACACATATAATAAATTACAGGAACAAATGAATGAAAAAATCTGGAAAAAATGGTGAAGAGTTCTTACCTGAAGTCTCTTTTTATTGAATATTCAGAAAAACCTGCAGTGACAAAATGTAGAAAACCCCCCAAATCTTCAACAGGACAGCTCAGGGAGGATATTATTATTACAGTATTATAAGTTATAGTCTTCTAATTTCATTATATCATGTGCTTTGTAAAATTAAAATCGTCCTATTATAATGAAAAAGAAGACTAACAAAACATTTTCCTTTTTAAAACGTCATTAATTCTAATTTCTGTAACTAAAAATAAATTTTTGTTCCTTTTCTTTTAATATTAATCGCAATTATTATAATTTTCAATTTAAAATATAGTATTTTTTTATTCATTATTAAAAAAAAATGATCGATTTTGTGATGTGAATATAGAAAATTAAGGATAAAGAGGGGGCCGTTTTAGTTGATTTGGTATAACGATAAATAATTTATGATGTATTTAATGTGTTCTTACTTAGTTGTCCCATTCTTTCTTTCCTCGAAATCATTATTACAAACTTTTGCATTTCTTTTTTAATTTTAATAATTTGAAAATATTCTTTAATTTGCGTGTTTAAAAATAACAAAAGAAATTTTCAAATGGACATTTGCGTGTTTACAAAAGTATTTTTCACATGGACATATCGATATCAAATTCAACCAATCAAACCAAACAATCACATCGAATGTGATTTCGGCCAAAATCGAACACTTCAATTGGATAGTTAGTCGCCCGAATCAGACGCTGTTGCAATAACTTGGGGGCGGGACCAGTTGTGCCAACTCTGGCCACACACTACTGCAACAAATTTGGCATAACATATTAAAAGGTTTTAGGACACATAAAATTTAGATCACAAATCCTCTACTTGCATTTGCAGATAACAATGGCCCAAGTGGTCCCCACACCCAATCACAACACACAAATGAGAAATGAAACAAATCACACAATCTTCCCAAGAAAATACAGCAGTTCCTTTTATTTCAGCTCAGCTATATCCTGAAGTCGAAGCATATAAGAATGGGATGGATGTTCTTGCCAAGAAATGGTACAGAGCGAATTTTCGGAAAAAAGAAGTTTGTTAATAAACCTCAACATGCCACTGCTTGTTCTTCTTCAGCTGCGAGAG
Organism: Euphrasia confusa; assembly: GCA_954870475.1. Taxonomy (NCBI): domain Eukaryota; kingdom Viridiplantae; phylum Streptophyta; class Magnoliopsida; order Lamiales; family Orobanchaceae; genus Euphrasia; species Euphrasia confusa. The sequence goes on from OX940967.1 coordinate 28,688,856, forward strand.
CTTCTCCTCCCAACTCTCTCCCCTCTGCTCCGCGACCCTCCTCAGCGTTTCCTGTATCCCCGGCATCATCCCTTTCAGCCCACAAAAGTATATGTGGGCCCCGCCATCCAGTAGTTTGAAAACCTCGTCACTGTACTCCTCGATTTTGTCCTGGACGTACATCTTGCCTCCACTGCGATTCTTGTGTTCCCTGCTGAGAGCACGGTCGAACCTGAAGTTGCCAGGGTAGTCTTTGAGGTACTTGGAGAACTCTTCGTCATAGAGAAGACTGTCGCTGTTGGCAACGCCAAGAAAAAGCCAGGCGAGCCCATTGAACTTGAACGTGGGGACCGACTCCATGAACATACGGCGGAGATAGCCTCTGAATGGAGCCACGCCAGTGCCAGTGCCGATCATGATGTGGGTCCCGTTCGGGTTGTCCTCAGGCAGCAGCATTATCTTCCCAGATGGGCCTAAAGAGACATGGAGTAAGAACTTCTTAGATGTTACCAAAAGGTAAAATGGTTTATTTTGTCTCTTAATCATTACTAATAAACTCAAGTTACCTGTGATCTGGATTTTGTCACCGGGCTTAGAATCACATAAGAAGTTGCTGCACACCCCGTTTTTCGAAGGATCTTCTTTTCCAGTCTCCGGGTCATAATACACAGCACGTCGAACACACAAGCTCGCAGTCTTGCCATCAAACGAGTCTCCATACCTACTAGATGCTATTGAGTATAACCTAACATTTTGGGGATTACCAGGCTTTTTGGGATTATCACCCTTAAAACAAATGAAAACGCGAAATCAGATTACGACATGTAATAGGTACAACAAGATATAGAAACACGTACAGGAGGAATGACTCCATAGCTTTGTCCTTCCCAGTAAGGAACATTGCCACCATGATCAATCACTATATGACACGTCTCTCCAGGAGCATTTTGGCCAACGAGCCTTTCAACGGAGACAATAGTTGCCGTATAGGGTTCCTTGTTCTTGAACAAATGCATTGGCGGCTCTTTCGCATCTTCAAGACTTAGAGGTGAAATTCCGACTTTGGGCGCGCTGCCAATTTGAACCGACGTGCAAACCGCGAATCGGGTCCTTAACCGCGAGTTTACATTTTTCGAGTCTAGAGATAAGCCCGATGCTCGCAATTTATTGTGAAAAGGCACAATATTGCTCTGAATACAATGAGGCAACAATTAGTCTCGATCGTCACATTTTACAAAAAACAATGATTTAGGGTGTAATCAATATGCAATGGCTATTATCAATGTAGGGCTGGAAATCGACCTAATCAACTTATCATTCAAAGGAAACTATGATCGATGGTTAACATTAAAATCCAAGCCTGAACACATTTTCCTTTCGATGAGACACAAAGCTCGGTTCAAACTCAACTCCATTAGTAAAAAAAGAATGGAAAGCATATAAGAATATCAAACAACTTGAGCTCGACTCGAACTAAAGCTCTCTGTGATGTCTGATTATAAACCAAGCCAAGCTCAAACACAACTTATGAAAGCACAATATATATATATATATATATATATATATATATATATATATATATATATATATATATATATATATTGAATCAAGCTTGAACATCACTTTGTTCCACTCGGCTCATTTAGACCCAATTGAAATTACATACTCCGTCATATTCATATTGAATACGACCACAAAATCATGGTCCAAAACAAAGAGAAGGGTTATAATCAATAACCTTAAACGAAAATCTAGGAAGAGATGTATCACTATTGATAGGGACGGAAGCTGGGACCTGCAAAACATGAAAACAAAAAAAATAAAACCCCTAAAATTACTCAAATCAACCCGAATCTAAAATGAAACGAAACGAAACAAAAAATAAAACAAGATTTTCTGAGCTGAAACTTGCCGGAGAGATTGCGGAACAAGCCATGGTCGATTTCAGCACAGAAAGCTTCAGGTAAAAAAAACTGATAATTTAGAAATTTCACAGAGACTCGGAACCAAAAAAGGTGTCGTGTATATCTATATATAATTGGATTGAGATATCAAGTTGAATTTTAAAACTTACAGAGAGTCGAAATGGGGTGGCGACTGATGATGAATGGAACCTTTCGCAGTCGCAAAGGGGCGAATAATTCTCCTCTTTTCCTCCGTTTAGATTTTTTAATCTTTTTATTAATTGCGTTGTTTTTACACTCGTCTTAGAATAGTAACAGTAAATATAAAATCAACTTAGCTACTAAACAAATTACTCCTAGTATGCAAAAATGAGCTGAAATAATCTAAACAAATTTATAAACTTATTTTTAAAAAAATTACTATATTTTTTTTTTGAATTACTACCTTGAATTTTATTAAATAAAAAAAACAAATTTATAAACTTATTTTAAAAAAATTACTATTTTTTTTTTCGAATTACTACCTTGAATTTTATTAAATAAAAAAAATTCTAAATTAATTTATTATATTTGGACTTTTGATTTTATATCCCTCGAGGAGCACGTGCTGACAAGGTTTAATTATGGGATTATTATGTACCTTAATCAGCCCACAAAGGACGCTTTTTCAACACATTTCATTTGGTGGGCTCATTTTGTTTTTGGTATGGGCCACTTCCGTGTTTGCTCATGGGCTACGTGTATTCATTGGGCTCAATTACATATGGATAAGCCCACTAAACACCATTAATATTGAACGGCCCATGACTTCTCTCAAGACAGTTGTTTAGTTGGTTACGTGACGAATTTCATCTGTCGCAACTTGGGCCCACAGAAATGAGTGGCTGAGATTTAGAGCTCTGTTGGTCCATAGCCCACCAATGAAAATTCGCTTTCATCGCCGCCGGGTGTATGGTCTACCTACACCCGCCTCGCTGTAACCTATGACATGTCGCACGCCTATTCCGGTAAGTTCCAATTTGATATGGCCTCACATTATTTTATTTTATACAGTACATAATATACTGATATCATTTTTAGTTTTTTACAATATATTGTGTAATTTAAATCAATTTTATATTAAAAAAACAAATACTTAATTTTATGATGTTTTAAGGTGTTATTTTTCATTTATTTGCGACCCAAAAATTTAAATTATCATCAATTGAATGCTCAATTCACTCAATAGAGAATCATTCTTAAATCATATGAGAAGAAAGTATGGCATTGGCTTGATCCTGTTGCTCGCACATTGACTCGAAATATTTTCTCTACCTTTTAACTTTTTTTTTTGTTTTATTAATTAGATAATTTGTTCATTCCATGACTTAAAAGGGTAAAAAAGGAATTACCGTACGAGAGTAAAAATGGAAAAGTATATTCTTACCGTTACCATATCAGAGTCTAGTTCTTTTTCTTTTTCTCCTCTTTCCCAGAAACTGACACGACATTTTCCATTCCGCTTATAAACCTCCACGTACTCAATATAGAGAGAGAAAGTGGAGTTTTTTTTAATTGTTTTTTCAGTTTCGCAACCTCCGTCAATTCGAGTTCCCGTCTCACTCAGGTAAAATTTCCCAATCCAAAACCCTAATTCATGTATTTCCTTATCGTTCAGTTTCGGATCTTCATAGAAAACCTCAACAATTAGATTTTGATAGAAATTTAGTCGCTCTGCTTTTTTCCAATTTTGACTTTTTTGTGGATTTGTCTTTCGCGCTCAATTGATTGGTCGAAATCCGGTGATTCTTTCTTGTGTGTTATATGATTAACGATGATATAAATGTTTGTGTATTGCCAGGTTCACGAGATTCAATCGGAAAAAAATGACATCGTCCGATCGCAGCTCATCTGGTAATTTGAATGAATTGACCATGGAATTATTCGTCTACAATCGTAGCACTAGTAATTTTATAGTTTTATGGTGATGTGAATGGCTTAATCAGATAACAGCGAGTCGGACGACCAACAAAAGCAGCCGAAGGAGTCTCATTGCCAGCACATGCCTTCGTCCCCAGCTAAAGGGATGCCTCATCCTTGTATCGCATCCCCAGCAATGCACTATGGAACACCTGCTCAACTTGCAGTTGGAAATGTAATGTTACTACTTGTTAGTTGTCTTGTATCTGTTAGCTTATCAATTCTAATTTTGAATGCAGAGGCTTCTATTTATATATAATGTCGTTTATTAGGTAATATATTGTACTTGATCGAATTTCGCAGCCTTTTTTCATTAGTTTCTTTCTCGACCCCTGAATATCGGTACCTATAGTGTTGATGGAGTTATTATCTGTGCGGTAGAATAAAATATTCGAGTTGTAATTTCAAGTTTAAAAGTCGGAGATTGAAATATAGAATCTACTAGTCTTGACAGGCGCTGACTCGCCATTTGCATGAAACTTTGATTGTTGCAGGCACAAGGAGCAGCTTACCCATATCCGGATCCTTACTACAGGAGTATATTCGCGCCTTATGACTCACAGCCTTACCCAGGACAACCTTACCCTGCCCAGCCTATGGTACTTTTGTTTATGTGTTTCATTACTTTTGTGAAAATGATCTCCGAAGTTTGTGAGATTTTCTAAATTTTTATTTCTAATTTAGGTACATGTTCAGTTGATGGGAATTCAACAAGCTGGGGTTCCTCTGCCCTCAGAAGCTATTGAGGAACGTGTCTTTGTCAATGCAAAACAATACCATGGCATCATGAGACGCCGACAATCTCGAGCAAAAGCTGAGGCAGAAAATAAACTTGCCAAATCCCGGAAGGTATAATTAACAGCTGCGTTTGCTAAATATTTCTGAAAGGTTCTGAAACGTGACCGGTCTTGCAATAGTTTGAATTCATATAAATGACTAAATTACTTGATAAAAATCACAAAAATGCTAGATATTTGAATGTGATTTTATTTATGTTGAAAGAATATCAAGTTACATTAAGAATAAAAATATATTAAGAAAACATAAAATACATAAATTTTTAAGATGGTTTTAGGAGAACTGAAATATTGAGGTAAAGGCTTCAACCGATCCAGTCCGGTTCCCATAACCATATTTTATTGTTGGACCCATTTATCTCTTTCCCTGGATTACTTCTCCTAATGCTACATAAATTAAAGCGTTCAGATTTTTGACCAATTTTGCAGCCATACTTGCATGAATCTCGGCATTTGCATGCGGTGAGAAGAGCTAGAGGAAATGGGGGTCGTTTCCAAAAGAAGAATGATAACAAGAAAAAAGAGGTGGAGTCAAGTGAACAATCACAGGATAGCATTAACCTCAACAGTGAAAATGATGACCTTAAAAAAACGTCTCCTCAAGATGTAGCCTAAATATGAGTTGATTGTGCAAGAAGCAAACAACCAATCGACAAGATTGGTCTATAGATTGCCTGATGGCTATAAATTTTAGTTTCAAATGTGTACATTATTCAGTATAGGTTTTTGTAGGGAGACATACAAATTTTCAGCAGCTTGTGAGTTTCGAAACTTGAATTGAGTATTAGTTTTCTTATGAAGTGATACACAATGATTTGAATTGGTGAGCTTTCATTTCCTAGTGTGTGTTTTGATGGTTAATTTGCAATGGAACACAAGATAGATGTTTCATGAATGGTTGCACCCCATGGTTTGCAATGTAAACCTTACAAAATTTAGTCCTCGCTTGGACGAAATGACGATGAAAGAAACATCGTATTATACAACTGAAAATCCATCATTTTTGCTAAAATGTTAGGTCCAAACCACATTAGGCATTTGTCATAATGTATTTTGCTTCACTAGAGTAATTGTGTTGGGGCTACTAAACTTCTAGCCAAAATGCCAAATATGGATGCACAAAAAGAAAAAGAAATCCCAAGACATACATAAAGAGGACGCACTTAGACAAGAAGTGCAAGACCCTCCTTTTTTGGAGGCATGAACACCGCAGGCTTGTTCCCCGGGAAGACACTGCGTGAGATGTCTACCAAAGCCTTGAAGCTGTACGGCTCGTGCATAGATATCTCGGATAGAACTTTCCTGTTCAGCTGAATATTTTCCTTCATTAATCCGTGCATAAAGTTTCCGTAGTTCACCTGCCATATGTGCACACAAGGAATTAAAAGAAAATAGCAAAACAGAAATATTTGGGCTGATTTTGTTTGACAATATACAACATACAAAATATTACTTCATCCAACATGGGTGGCAATTTACTCGTCTTTTAAAAATATCAACAACTATAACATTTGTGGCGAATTAAATTATGTGTCATTTTTTCCACCAAAAATTCAACCAAGTCTACCCTGTTTACTAAATTCACATTGTTCATCTTAATTAAATTATATTTTATCCCAAGTTGACCCGCATATTATTATCGTATACCCTTTTAAGAAATAATATTGTAGTTTCTTCCACATTAAGATTTGAAAAAAAAAAGTATATTTTTTCTCCTTTCTGTACTGGAAATCAGTAATCATCACCAACAACAAGAAGATTCATCGCTACCCATTGCCCATAACCATAAAATTGTCTTGAGCTGGAAGGATTTCGCTTATGCAAAATTCCATAGAAAAACTGTACTCTTGGTGGAATTTGCAAGCTCTAAATCACTTCCAGAGGCGTTCAGCAATCTCGTTCCCCTTCCACTTTATATAATAGCACAACTTAACCCGATACGATCAATTCTTCGAACTGTAGAGGTAGCCGTTGATGAACAGTAAACAGAAAAACACAGCACTGAACTAGTGTATTTAACTTAAGGCCAGACATAATAAAAAAATTGGGGTGGAAATAACCCTAATTTCAGAAAACATCTAATTTATCAACAAAAAAATAGGCCCAGATCAAGACGAACAATCTATACTTCAAAAATTAAACCAAACAAAACTCACAATCGCAAATTATCAACATCAATAAGAAACAAAAATCGAAAAATAGAAAAAGAAAAATTGAGAAAAGAAGAACGTACTCCGTGCTGACGGGTGCCAGCGTTGATTCGCTGGATCCAGAGGGAACGCATGTCGCGTTTCTTGTTGCGGCGATCCCTGTACGAATACTGCAGCGCTTTTTCAACCCTCTCCCTCGCGATCCTTATACAGTTCTTCGCTCTCCCACGAAAACCCTTGGCCAATTTGAAAACCTCCTTCTTGTTCATCCTTCCCCGAGATCGATCGATTGATTTCGTACAGACCTTTGTTTTTTCGTAGGGGTTTTTTCTGTAAGCTGATTCGAGGGTTTTAGCTTTAACTGAAGTGAACTGTAGTTTTCTAAATTTACAAGTGCATTTGGGCTTTCATTTCGTTTTTCTCTACGTGTATGGGCCTTGTTTCTGATGTGGGCCTATGAGCATGGTCAAGCAACGCTACTAGTAGTCTAGTAGTGAGTGGGACGGGCTTTATCCAATGGACTTGATGGACTCACTTTAACTCTAATAATAATAATAATAATAATAATAATAATATTACTCCCTCCATACTTGAAAAGTTTGTTTAAAGAAAATTTTACATAGTTTAAAAAAAAATTATGTATTAAATAATATAAAGTAAGGATATAATAGATATTGTTGGATAAATAATGAATTAGTTAAGTGTAAAAGTAATAATATTAATGTAAATAAATTAGTATTAAAAAAATGAAGTTGTGAAAAACTGTTCAATTTATGAGTGCCAAATTTTAAGGGACAACTAGAAAATTATTATGAAATAATGTAATAGTGGATGTCTTTTGGTGTGCTCATGTAGTGGGCATGCAAATGGACACACCATTGAAGCACCAATTGATGATATTATTTATTCATAATATTTATTTCTACTTAGTGCATGATCATGTATGTGCACCTATAAATAGGTGTCTTTGTACTTCATTGTAAAACACACTTGAATACTTGCAATATAATAAGAATCCTCCTTCTCCCTACTTCTACTATATTGTTACTTTATATTATGTTCTGAGCTAGTAAAATTTACAACACGTTATCAGCACGATTCGCAAGCACGATTCGCAAGGTTCTTAAGGTGAGTTTATTTTATATATATTATTATTATTATGGCTAACATCAACAAAGTTGATTTCATTCCTCTTGAAGTTACCGGAAAGAATTACATGTCTTGGAAATTGGACATTGAAATGCATCTTGAGGCAATGGGTCTTAGTAAGACGATTGTTGACAAAAATGAAGAGACGGCTCAAAACCGTGCCAAAGCCATGATCTTCCTGTTGACAGTCGAAAAATCCTGTTAGGACCCGACCGAACATATGTAGAGATTTTGAGGATTGGACGAACTAGTACAACAAAATACGACCATCAGAAGCAAAGAATGGAGAGCAGAAATATTTATATTATATCCCTATATTTTTGGGAATTGTGAAGGTCCCCCTCTTGGTTACAAAGGTCCTCTTATTTATAGCAAGAGAAATAGGGTGTGTGTATAATTATGTTGGGCCTTTTCTCCTTTTCTCTTTGGGCTCAAGCCCAATTTAACCCAAGAGAATACTAAAACTGAAAAGTACATTACTAGATGGGCTCTTTTTTGCCTCCCCTCTATTTATTAATCTCAAGTCCTGGGTCTTTTTGGACTTGCTAGCATTTTTAGCGAATTAACGTGTACTCCTTTTTCTATTACGAGCCGGGCTTAAAACACGCATCAACAAATGCCCCCCGGGAGCGATTTTCCCCCAGCTGAGCGACAAGGAGAATTGCTCTCGGCTGATGAAGTGTTTTTTGCTCGGCCCTTACGTTATCATCATCTTTGTTGGTACGAGCAGGATTTCTCCAGTCCCCAACATGGTAAATTCAACAATGACCTTTCCTTGGCCTTGAATCCAACTTGACACGACCCCCTTGGCCTTCTTTCCGACGACCAGTCCTCCTCTCTCTAATTAGTCAACTGGGGCCGCAATTCCACTTCGGCCTTTATATGGTTCCTTAGCACACAGAACCCAAATGCATAAAATATAATGAGCAGACTCGGCTCTTGACAAGCACCCAATTTACTTGGCATACACTGGATTTAACTATGCATCAAATTAACAGGCCGACAAGCACTTGTCATGCCCGAATAAAAATGTCAGTTAACAAATGAGGTTGAATTTTTATCTTTCGCACCGTGCCGACTTGAACCTGAATTTTCGATTTGCTTCTCGATGGGGGCATATAAAGCTCGGTCGAGAATTTCCTTGCCTATTGTAATTTACTTCTTCACTACATCGTTGTCCAGACCGTCCATCTTGTTCGTTCGTAGACTCTTTGCTCGTCGATTATTGGGTATCTCCGATTCCGTCTACAATTTTCTTTCGATCATATCTCCCTTTTTCCATAAAGGTAGGCCACAACTCTAAAAGGAAATTTACTTTTTGCCGATGAGGTGTTGTGTTCGACCTAGGCTTTATTCTCGTCTTCGACTGTGCGAGCAGGCCTCTTCGGGCTCTATCGAAATCATAACTTTTGCACTTTCGACCATTCGATATGCTGAGCTAAAGGTCCATTGCTTCTGGCTGATTATGCATTTTGTTCGGCCCCAATTTCTGCTCCGCCCGAGATTGTTCCTTCGGCTCCCCCTTCCCGGAATTGCCTTTCTTTTACTTAGAATTCCACGCACTCGTTTAGCGAGATTCAGAATTAATTGGTTTTTGCTTGATATTTCATGAGTTGTCTGGTCGTAGATTCATGTTCGTCTCTTGGATACCTTCCAGATTTACTAGAACGAGCTGCTGTTTTTTTTTTTTTTTTTTTAATTATTATTATTTTTTTTATTTATTGACGACCAGGCCTGGACCTTATATTAATATGGGCCTAGTCGGATCTTTCACATAAGCTCAATTATCCATAGTGATCAAATAAATTGGTTCATCATGGCCCGAGTGAAAAATACCCATCAACAGATGATGTCCCAGGAATTATTTTCCCCGAGCGGGGCGACAAAGAGACTTGTTCCTGGTTGGTGTGGAGTTTTGTTCGGCTCGAACTGATCCTCATCCCCGGGCGCATGGGTTAAATCTCTTCGGTGCCTTCAGTTTTATAACTTCACATGTGGGACTTGATGATTTGCCGAGACCTCTAACCGACTTTCACAACCTCCGTGCTTCATCGATTCGAGTTCAAAATTCAGGGATACTGACCAAAACGAGTATATAGACGCCGTACGTTAAATCCATTATTTCTCCCCATTTTTCACATCGACACGCGGACCAGATTCCACGCTCTGCTCGCTCGTTTGCCTTGCGCTTGTCGACCATAAGAGATATTCCCACGCCCTTGCTCGGTCTCGGACCTGGAGGACGAGCATGGTCTAGAATAATCTAGGTGGCATGACCTAGATTATTCTCCTTGACCAGCTAGACGATGTCAAGGAGAATGTCGTTCCAGCACACGATATCGACGGGGAGGTTGTTGGCTCAAAAATGGATTGATAACGTGTCCTTGGTGCCTTCAGATTTACTTATTGCGTGTTTCAGTCTATGTTCCTTATTATTTCGATGCTTTTACTTCAGACCGCGTTTAATCCGTACTCGGTACCTTTACGTTTTCTGGTTGGTTGGACTAGTTTTCATTGTTCAACATTCTGCACTTATCCTGTTCGATCGTTGTTCGCTCTTTTTGCCGAACAGAGTGAGAGAAAATCACTTTCAGATGAGAAGGTATTTTGCTCGATCAAGATCTTACCTTCATCCACAACCTCACGTGCAGAGTAAGGAGGAAAAAAGGAAGGTAGGTTCGTCCACTTGCTGGACTGACCGGACCCTGGGCTGATTGGTTCGCGCTCGACTCTTTCATGTCCGTATCTTGCGACTTCATCCATCTTCCCCGTAAAACTTGTTCGGCTGATGTTCGATAGGCTTCATTCAGCTGGGTTCATGCGTTGGGATCCCATACACCTCAAACAAGTGGGCCTTCGGAATTTTATCATGGAACAACTGCTTAAACGTCGTCTCTCTGCCAGATGACCACCTGCTTATTCGCCCAGTGTTCGTTTCTTATTCAAGACTTTCGTGTATAAATTCCCCTCACCATCTTAAGGTAATTTAAATCATTGTTTGTCATTTGTTGTGGGCCGAACATAAAGTATCTCTCAACATTTTTTTCTTCGGACTCCAGCTTATTTTTGTGTTTTATTTATGCAGCATAAAACCGAAAAGGACTTTGCTTATCCTTGTAATCCTGTGGGATCTGCTCTACATCTTAGTATCCTCGCCGCATCTCAACCCAAGTTACCCGTTCTCGGCAACAGATATGGGTCCTCGATACACAGGAAATCAAAGGAAAATCTCTCCCGGCTGATAAGCTTAATACGCTCGATAGTGAATTCTTTCTCGTTCTCGACCGTCCGACCAGCCATTTTTCTGTTACTCTCCTTGACTGACCGAATTTTCTTTTGGGCTTGCCTTTCCTGCAGCTCCTGTTTGGCCGGGGTATGGCCCAAACATATGTAGTATGACCGCACCACATTAATCGGCCGATGAGCATTCGCCATTAGCGAATAAAAATACTCGACAATGCTCCTATATGATAGGTAAAAAAAAATACCTCAGGAATTGTTTATGGGCCATAACGCATTTTGCTCGGCCCAAACCTTTCCTCCTTTTTCAACCGCATGGCCAGGAATTATGGGATTTAGGATCGAGATAATTCTTGCTCATCCTCCTATTTCTCTCTCGAAATAGGTCGTCCCATTTCGGCCGAGTAAATTAGGTTCTTGACATATGCGGAATCGAAGGGGTTAATATATTGGGCATGCTCGCATATTCTTCGGAATAATGAGCCGAGAACTCTTATTATGATCCGAGCGTGAAATATACCAACTAGGTATGACACAAAATTTATTCTCGTCCCCAACGGGAAGAGCAGGGTTCTTCAAGAGTGTGATGCGATCCTTTACGTGCGATTATCATTATCATTATTATCATCATTATTATTATTATTATTATTATTATTATTATTATTATTATTATTATTATTATTATTTAATTTTTTTTTTTTTACTCAACTCCGGAATGATAGTTGCTCTCCTGGCGAGATGACGAGCATCGCCTAGCATGCTCTCCCGGACAGGATACCGGAAGAGTTTTACTCGACTCCAGAATGATAGATGCTCTCCTGCCGAGATGACGAGCAGCTTCTAGCATGCTCTCCCGGACAGGCTCTCGGAGGAGTTTTGCTCAACTCCGTAATGATAGTTGTTCTCCTGCCGAGATGACGAGCAGCTTCTAGCTTGCTCTCCCGGACAGGCTCTCGGAGGAGTTTTGCTCAACTCCGTAATGATAGCTGATCTACTGCCGAGATGACGAGCAGCTTCTAGCTTACTCTCCCGGACAGGCTCTCAGAGGAGTTTTGCTCAACTCTGGAATGATAGTTGTTCTCCTGCCGAGATGACGAGCAGCTTCTAGCATGCTCTCCCGGACAGGCCCTCGGAGGAGTTTTGCTCAACTCCGGAATGATAGCTGATCTCCTGCCGAGATGACGAGCAGCTTCTAGCATGCTCTCCCGGACAGGATACCGGAAGAGTTTTACTCTAACTCCGGAATAATAGTTGCTCTCCTGCCGAGATGACGAGCAGCGACTAGCATGCTCTCCCGGACAGGTCCTCGGAGGAGTTATACTCTTACTCCGGAATGATAGCTGCTCTCCTGCCGAGATGACGAGCAGCGCCTAGCATGCTCTTCCGGACAGGTCCTCGGAGGAGTTTTACTCTTACTCCGGAATGATAGCTGCTCTCCTGCCGAGATGACGAGCAGCGCCTAGCATGCTTTCCCGGACAGGTCCTCGGAGGAGTTTTATAACTCCGGAATGATAGCTGCTCTCCTGCCGAGATGACGAGCAGCGCCTAGCATGCTCTCCCGGACAGGTCCTCGGAGGAGTTTTACTCTAACTCCGGAATGATAGTTGATCTCCTGCCGAGATGACGAGCAGCTTCTAGCATGCTCTCCCGGACAGGCCCTCGGAGGAGTTTTGCTCAACTCCGGAATGATAGTTGATCTCCTGCCGAGATGACGAGCAGCTTCTAGCATGCTCTCTCGGACAGGCCCTCGGAAGAGTTTTACTCCTCCGAAATAATAGTTGCATATGCCAACTTTTGTAATGGAATGTACCTGATATCGACATCGTAGAGTATCTAGTTGACATATTAGGTTGTCTGGGGTTCTTCCATGTGAACAGCCATGTTTAGGTATTTGATGGGTGTGCCCATCAAATGCCCCAGTGTTTACTTGTGGAGGTCTGTTTGGGTGCCATACAGTTTCTCTCTTTATTTCTCCTGTTAAGCATATCACGTCATGCCTCTATATGTTTCTCTTGTTAGGCAGATGACAACTTGTTCTCCGCAAGAGATGATAGGAAGACGTGTTCCTGTCTTTGCTCCCCGACTCGGTGACATCGTCGACTGGCCGAATTATTTCGATTATTCCCTTTTAGGGCCTCTAATATGCTAATCTCTTAGACTGTTCACCTGTCGAACAGAGGACTTGATGGTCTGCTCTCCTATCGAGCGGCCGACCTGACTATCTGCTCTCCTATCGAGCGGCCGACCTGACTGTCTGCGCTCCTATCGAACGGCCGACCTGATGGTATGCTCTCCTGTCGAACGGCCGACCTAGCTGACCTGCTCGTCCAACGCTCGAGGATCACCCCTCCTTCTAGCGCCAATTGTTGACAGTCGAAAAATCCTGTTAGGACCCGACCGAACATATGTAGAGATTTTGAGGATTGGACGAACTAGTACAACAAAATACGACCATCAGAAGCAAAGAATGGAGAGCAGAAATATTTATATTATATCCCTATATTTTTGGGAATTGTGAAGGTCCCCCTCTTGGTTACAAAGGTCCTCTTATTTATAGCAAGAGAAATAGGGTGTGTGTATAATTATGTTGGGCCTTTTCTCCTTTTCTCTTTGAGCTCAAGCCCAATTTAACCCAAGAGAATACTAAAACTGAAAAGTACATTACTAGATGGGCTCTTTTTTGCCTCCCCTCTATTTATTAATCTCAAGTCCTGGGTCTTTTTGGACTTGCTAGCATTTTTAGCGAATTAACGTGTACTCCTTTTTCTATTACGAGCCGGGCTTAAAACACGCATCAACACTTCCTTCGTCATCATTTAGATGAAGGATTGAAGCATGAATATTTAACCGTGAAAGATCCACTAACTTTGTGGAATGATTTGAAAGAAAGATACGACCACCTGAAGATGGTCGTACTACCAAAAGCACGGTATGATTGGCTCCACCTTCGTCTACAAGATTTTAAATCTGTCGAGGCATATAATTCTGCCATCATGAAAGTATCTTCTCAACTGAAATTATGTGGTGAAACCATAACCAATGAAGATATGCTTGAGAAAACTTATTCTACTTTTCATGTGTCGAATGTGCTCCTGCAGCAGCAATATCGACAAAAAGGCTTTACCAAATATTCTGAATTAATTGGTTGTCTTCTTCTTGCTGAGCAAAATAATGAATTGTTGTTGAAAAATCACGAGTCCCGACCCACCGGTTCTAGTCCATTTCCTGAAGCAAATGCGACTCAAACTCAAAATTATGAACATGGTCTTGGTGGTCGTGGTCGTGGTAATGGTCGTGGTAGAGGCCGAGGCCGTGGGAACTATCATGGACGTGGTCGTGGTTATTCACCATATAATAAAAATAATAATAATGAAAAGCAAAAGCAAAATGTCTTCCAGAAGAAGGACAATGTTGAAGAGAAGAAGAAAGATGATTTTTGCTACCGTTGTGGAAAGAAGGGCCATTGGTCCCGTATATGCCGAACCTCTGATCATTTTGTTGATCTTTATCAAAAATCCTTGAAAAGAAACGGCAAAGATGTGGAGACAAATCATGTTGATGAAAATAATGCTTCTAATGGCAATGATGATGGCATGGAGTATGAAAGAAAATTTAATGATGATGCCACAACTTTTCTTGATGTATCCGATTTTTTCGGAGATGCAAAATAATTATGGGATGATTTCCCAATGTTTTATTTTATTTATTGAATAAATGTATTTGCATCTTTTATCAATAATAATTTCTAATTTATGTTTCTTTTTATGAAGAAATATGGATGTCAAATCTTTGGATTCAAATAATGAAGGTGATATTTGCCTAATTGATAGTGCTACAACGCACACTATATTGAAAAATCGAAAATATTTCTCTCGTCTTGAAGAGGGAGAAATAAGTGTTAATACGATAAGTGGTAGTGCAAATTTAATTGATGGCTCCGGAAGAGCAACAATTTTTCTCCCTGAAGGAACTAAAATTGTTATTGAAAATGCACTATTATCTCCTAAGTCTCGAAGAAATTTGATAAGCTTTAAAGATATCCGAAAAAATGGGTATCATATTGAGACTATAAACGAGAAAAATAAAAAATGCTTATTGATTACAAAAATCAATTTGGGAAAGAAGTGTGTACTAGAAAAATTGTATTCACTATCTTCGGGCTTATATTATACGAAAATAAATTCAATAGAAGCACATCACCTAATAGACCAGAAGTCTATTGATCCAAAAGATTTTATGATTTGGCATGATCGACTTGGACATCCAGGTTCTACAATGATGAGACGAATTATTGAAAATTCGCATGGCCATTTCTTGAAAAATAAGAAAGTGTTGAATACAAAAGAAATCAAATGTGTTGCTTGCTCACAAGGAAAATTAATTGTTAGGCCTTCACCGGCTAAAGTGAGCATTGAATCCCCGGCATTTCTAGAACGAATCCAAGGTGATATTTGTGGACCTGTAGATCCACCATGCGGACCATTTCGATATTTTATGGTAATTATCGATGCATCGACAAGATGGTCGCATGTATGTTTATTATCTTCTCGCAACCTGGCGTTTGCGAGATTACTTGCTCAAATAATTAAATTACGAGCACAATTTCCGGATCACCCAATTAAAAGTATTCGTTTAGACAATGCTGGTGAGTATTCCTCAAATACATTTTATGATTATTGCATGTCAATTGGAATAAGTGTTGAACATCCTGTAGCTCATGTTCATACTCAAAATGGTCTAGCCGAAGCTTTTATCAAGCGATTACAATTAATTGCTAGACCATTACTAATGAAGTCAAAACTTCCTTTGCATGCTTGGGGGCATGCCGTATTACATGCAGCAACACTTGTGAGGTTTCGACCGTCGAGTTATAATAACTTTTCTCCCCTACAATTGGCTTTTGGCTTTGAGCCCAATATTTCCCATCTAAGAATATTTGGATGTGGTGTTTATGTCCCAATTGCACCACCTAATCGATCCAAAATGGGTCCACAAAGGAGGTTGGGAATATATATGTTGGTTATGAATCACCTTCGATAATCAAATATATCGAACCAATGACAGGTGATTTATTTACTGCAAGATTTGCCGATTGTCATTTTGATGAATCTATTTTCCCGACATTAGGGGAGGAAAGGATCAACCGAAAAAAAGAACTCAATTGGAAAATAAAATTGGATTTTCTTGATCCAAGGACAAAAGAATGTGAACTTGAAGTTCAAAGAATTCTACATTTGCAAAAAATTGCAAATCAATTACCGGATGTATTTACTGACTCCCGAAGAGTTACTAAATCACATATTCCTGCAGAAAATGTTCCGGTTAAAATTGATGTCCCCGAAGGACAAATTACAAGTGCTAATGAATCAAAAGCACGCCTGAAGCGTGGAAGACCTATCGGTTCCAAAGATAAAAATCCTCGAAAGAAAAAAGGATTAAATAAAAGTGACGAATTAGAAGAAAATAATGAAAAAATATTATCTCTCGAAGAGGTTTCTCCAGAAGAAGAAAAAGAACAAGTTTCTGAAGAAAATGAAACTATAGAAACTTCAATAAATTATGTCACTACGGGAAAAGGTTGGAATCGAAAAGAAATTGTTGTTGATGCAATTTTTGCATACAATGTAGCACTTGAAGTTATGGAAGAAATTGAGAATAATGAACCAAAATCGGTTGATGAATGTCGGCGTAGAAATGATTGGCCAAAATGGAAAGATGCAATCCAATCTGAATTGGACTCGTTGATAAAACGAAAAGTATTTGGACCGGTAGTCCAAACACCAGAAGGTGTAAATCCGGTTGGATATAGATGGGTATTCGTGCGAAAAAGAAATGAGAAAAATGAAATTGTAAGATATAAGGCACGATTGGTAGCCCAAGGTTTTTCGCAAAGACTTGGACTTGAATATGATGAAATGTATTCTCCGGTAATGGATACGATCACTTTTAGATATCTTGTAAGTCTTACCGTGCATGAAAAATTGGACATGCGTCTAATGGATGTAGTAACTGCGTATTTATACGGTAATCTTGACAGTGATATCTATATGAAAATCCCTGAAGGATTCAAAATGCCCGAAGCATGCAAAAGAAATTCAAAAGCAATTCATTCTATAAAATTGCAAAGGTCTTTATATGGACTCAAACAATCTGGACGTATGTGGTATAATCGACTTACCGAATGCTTAGTCAAAGAAGGCTATAAAAATGACCCGATATGTCCATGTGTTTTCATAAAGAAAAATGGGTCAAAATTTGTGATAATTGCGGTGTATGTTGATGATTTAAATTTGATTGGAACTCCTGAAGAGCTTCAAGAAGCCGCTGAATATTTGAAGAAAGAATTTGAGATTAAAGACTTTGGAAAAACTAAATTCTGCCTTGGTTTACACATCGAACATCTAGAAGATGGAATTTTAGTTCACCAAACAGCTTATACCCAGAAGGTATTAAAGCGATTCAACATGGAAAAAGCACATCCATTAACTAGTCCAATGGTCGTTCGGTCACTTGATCCTAAAAAGGATCCTTTTAGACCTCGAGAGGAAGATGAAGAAATCCTTGGTCCTGAAGTACCTTATCTTAGTGCAATTGGTGCACTAATGTATCTTGCTAATTGTACAAGACCTGATATAGCTTTTGCTGTAAATTTACTAGCAAGATTTAGTGCATCTCCTACAAAACGACATTGGAATGGTGTAAAACAAATTCTTCGTTATCTCCAAGGGACAATTGATCTTGGTCTATTTTATTCAAATAAAGCTAAGCCGGAACTTATCGGTTATGCTGATGCTGGGTATTTGTCTGACCCGCATAAAGCAAGGTCTCAAACTGGATATGTTTTTACGTGTGGTGGTACTGCCATTTCATGGCGTTCTACAAAGCAGTCACTTGCTGCCACCTCGTCAAATCATGCTGAAATTATAGCAATCCACGAGGCTAGTCGAGAATGTGTTTGGCTAAGATCATTGATCCATTATATTCGAAAGAATATTGAATTGACGAAAGAAAATGAAAATCCCTCGATTGTAATTTTTGAAGATAATGCAACTTGTATAGCTCAACTCAAAGGGGGATATATTAAAGGAGATAGAACGAAGCATATTTCACCTAAATTTTTCTTTACGCATGAATTGCAAAAGAAAGGTGAAATAGATGTGCAACAAATTCGATCATGTGATAATTTGGCAGATTTATTCACCAAAGCATTACCGACTGCAACATTTGAAAAATTGGTGAGAAATATCGGAATGCGTCGGTTAAAAGATCTCAAATAAATACGCGTTGCACTCTTTTCCTTCACTCGGTTTTTTCCCAAAGGGTTTTACCTTGGAAGGTTTTTAACGAGGCAACTTATTAAGCGTATTAAATAAAAATACGATGTTTGAATCAGGGGGAGAAATACAAAGACGAACAACGGACATCCAAGGGGGAGTATTATGAAATAATGTAATAGTGGATGTCTTTTGGTGTGCTCATGTAGTGGGCATGCAAATGGACACACCATTGAAGCACCAATTGATGATATTATTTATTCATAATATTTATTTCTACTTAGTGCATGATCATGTATGTGCACCTATAAATAGGTGTCTTTGTACTCCATTGTAAAACACACTTGAATACTTGCAATATAATAAGAATCCTCCTTCTCCCTACTTCTACTATCTTGTTACTTTATATTATGTTCTGAGCTATTAAAATTACAACAAAAATGAAATTATGCAAAATTTTAAGAGAAGGAAGTAGTAATAGAAGTTTAAATAATTCATAATAAGTTAATAATTTTTCTGACAAAATATAATTTTGTCACTATTGACTAATGAGTATCAACCATAAATGACTAATAAAATTCATAACCTTTGTACCACTCATAATAATTGTAAAGTAAATCATTTATACCATGATTAATTTTGTGCCATGATTAATTTTGTGATATAGGAGCATAGCCGAGTGGTAAGGCTTGTGATGATGTGGGTGTAATTCCCCGGCGATGCAGGGTTCGAATTTCGGGTGGGACAAATTTTTATTGAAATATTATGAAGGTTTGTCCTGGGGTTCGACATGTTGGCTCTCTCGCACAGGTGTCTGCTACTCGGGCACATTCCTCGATTTACATCCTACCCGATCGAGGGACCTCCGATCGGGTGGGAGTGCAATTTCTCGTCTCTCCTCCTTATAAAAAAAATTAAAAAAAAAAAAAATGTGATATATATTCTTGTTGCATCAAGGATCACCTAGAGCATTCCTATCCTACCTCTACAACTCCAATTATTTCAAACATGGACCCCAAAATCCCATGCCCCCCTTCCCCAAAATCTAGTGCAGACTAGCTTCGTTTTCAAACATGAACACTTTTATATCAACGTTACGTTGGCAAAATAAGTTAGGGTAAACCCGACGACAACTTTTGAGTAGAATGTTTAGAAAACAACTAGTTAGCTAGTATATATTTGTCATTTTCCGAAGTATGATTGAATTTCTTTGATTTCTGACCGTTTAGGGCCGCTAGATTTGATCCTCGACGTTTACGTCAGCAATCTAGGATTTATGCTCGATCAATTTTTTTTCCAGCAATTGTATTTTTTTCTTAGATATAGATTAGTGATAGGTGTAAAATAGAAGCAAGTATGGTGGGGCTTGAACGAAGCTCAAACTCTCACTCTCACGTACAAACTTTTGGTGCATGACAATTTTCACTTTTAGCCTGCCGTGGCTGGTGAGAAATGGGACCTTTTTTTACTAATTTGTGGGAACAAGCCCAAGTGGCCGTGGCCCACTGGTGGGCCTCTTTTCGGCCCACCCAGAATGCAAAGATTAAAATGACAAATTAGAAGAGATAATTCCTAATTTAAAATACTATTGCAACATTTGCACGAAATGAAAATGTGTGATGCGACCATTACTTTTAATTATTATTCACATTCAATTTGACTCAACAGTTTGCAAATATCCTTGTACTCCATTTGTCTCAAGAAATATAACTTACTTTTTTAATAATTTACTAATAAATTGAATATTTTTTTATAAATAAGACGGGGAGTGTCTTTTTTGTATTTATATAATTAAGTTGGGTTGAGAATTGTGTTACAAGTCATCATCAAAATGACGCACATAGTCTCCCACAAATTACTAGCGAGCTAGGATCGAGGGCGGAGGATCAGCGTGACTGGGTGGATTGTAACCCACCTTAACTTTAAATTAAGAAGTTATATATATTATATTTAATTTTTTATATGTATAAATTAGGTAGCTCAATTAGTAAATTGCATAGTTATAAAGCCCGGTTTGAATCTTCCTCCTTCTCATATCATTATTTTTACTCTTATATTTTTAGAAAAATCAGGTGCAGAGGTCGATTCTTTTTCTTTCCAAATTTTAATTTTGACATTTTCTATATAATATACGTACAATTTATTTTAAGGACTTAAATTATTTTTTTGCTTTTGGTTTTGAAAGTTTATTTTATCCTATAATATTTTTGTTAAGTCATTTTTTTTAAATTTATTTTAGCCCATCCCGAATAAAAATTTCTGGCTCCGCTCTTGGCTAGGATTAAGATTGAAGAGGCACTTTATACCTTTGGTGTTTTATTCATAATGCATGTAAAATGCCTTTAATAATAGAGTCAATCCAGTGAGAAATTTAAAAAAAAAGAAAAAGTCAACAATCCCTTTTCATCACTTGTATTCTTGGTAGTGAAGGCTAATTATTTGTTGGTGGTAAACACTTTTGAGAGTTGACTTCGCATCGACTTTCAACTTTTTATTTATAAAAAAAAAAATATACGGAGTATTACTCTTTTTGGGAAATAAAACTATATAGTAGTATCTTTTTTGTATTTTGTGATATAAATAATTTTGTTTTTTTTGAGAGAGGAGTATACATTCTAAAATGTTACAAAGAATTATGAATAATTAATATTTAATACCACATTTTTAATTGCCGTTTATTTGTATAGTTTGCACTACACAACAAAGAATCCTTTGGTGGCATAATCATTACAATGATTACAACAATCACATGGGTTGATTTCCATGAAAGTTTGGGTAAATAATCTCTCTGATTTATTAGTGCTAATTACTCATTAATCAAAGACAGAGACATATTCAGTGTGTGTGTCGTGTGGGTTAAGATTACGCGCACAAATAATGATATCATGTTTCATTGAAGCATCTTGCATGTTCCGACATGTATCATTATTTATCATTTCTTCAAAAGTAACTCATACGAATAGGGTATTATCACTTTCTGCAACAAGAAAAAAACACGTGTAAATAAATATATAGAGAGAGAATTTCAAATAAAGGAAGAGTGGATCTTAAATATTTTGGTTATAGTAACTAGTAAGTACGTACTCACGATGATCTTATGATAGATGAATATGCTGACGAATAACTCACATGTAATTAAGTTTGAACATTGTTTAATTTAAATTTAGTTGGACTACATTGTTGACATTAGACCCTTAATTAAGAGCATATGAAGGAAGTGTTAGAAATCGTTTCATTTAAAGCTTAAGAGCATATGAAGGAAGTGTTAGAAATCGTTTCATTTAAAAGCTCGAATTTTTGGAGAAGTTGAGTAACTAGACATTTATATAAGTGGACTGAATATATTCTGCAATATCCCATCATTTGTGAGCCGATTTCAACCTCAGGGGAAGGCCCAACAAATGGACAATTAATTCGAAAATTGGACAACTAGAGATTTATATGAGTGGACTGAATATATTCAGCAATACTCCCCTCACTTGTAGATCGATTTCAATGGAAATGTCCAACAAGTGGATAATTAATTCTGAAGTTAGATAACTAGACATTTATAATATATTCGATTCACTTATATAAATTTTATATAAGTGAACCGAATATATTCGGCAATACTCCCCTCACTTGTGGGCCGATTTCAATCTCAAGAAAGGCCCAACAAATGGATAATTAATTCTGAAATCGGACAACTAGACATTTATATAAGTGAATCGAATATATTCGACAATCCTCCCCTCACTTGTGAGCTGATTTCAACCTCAAAAAAGGCCCAACAAGTGGATAATTAATTCGGATGGAGTCGCCATGGCGGGAGTCGAACCCAAGACCTGACGCAAACCTAAGCTCTAATACTATGTTAGAAATCGTTTCATCTAAAAGCTCGAACTTTAGAGATGTTGAGCAACAAAACATTTATATAAGTGGACCGAATATATTTGACAATAAATGGTTACATTTGAATTGTGTTGTTACGCAATTGTTATCACAATTTTATTTGACAATAAAAGAATCTCAACACTCTCGCAAGTTAGCATTTCTCTCGCAAAGAGCATTTGGCGACTCACGATCAAAGTTTCTCTGCATGCAGAGAGAAAACAAGTTTAAAATTTCGGCATCATGTCTGCTACCTCGACATATTTCTCGATTTACATATCACCTGTCTTTGACATATTTCTCGATTTACATCTCACCCGTCTTCGAGAGAATGTGAAGTTTCTTGGTCTCTTAGTTTTATAAAAAAAAATAGATAGTGGTGTGGAGTCAAAGCATGTGGGCCCGCCAAGGTGAGGCCCATATATTTACCTCATGGTCCACAGTACAAATCCACGCCAAATTCTTGTAATAAACCCGACCACCCAAAAGGGCCTATGCAATAAACAGTCAAACAATGTTTTGGTCAAAATTTGCATTCAATACTCTCGACAGATTCAAAGTATTCGTACATGACCCAGTTAGTATCTACGTACGTACGTACTGTTGCGGATTTCCACAACTATAAAAATAATCATATGTCCTCAATTAGATTAAAATATTACTCCTTTGAGAAAATTATAAATTTAAATTAATAGACTAAATAGTTATGATTAGAATTGAATTTACAAAATTAAATAAAAAATAATTATAATTATATTTTAAAATAAAATCTATATTCCCGAATGTATTAGGACTAAAGGCAGGCCGGCCCGGAGGCTGACCATCTGCCTTCTTTTTTACCCTTTTAGATCTTCAATTTTTTCCATGTTTTCTATCTTTGTATAATGTGTTATCTATTTATTTATCTCCAAATTTTAATAAATGTAAACTTACACATTATAAATGATCATGGCAGATTGGAAGATGGAAACATAAATAAAAAACATTCATATTCATGGAAATGAGTTGCAGTATATGTTACAATTGAATCATGCAATCTATAAACCATTGAAATCTGATCGATTCATGCTCAACATTAAATGAAAAGTAAATGATAAAATTATAATCAAAACAAGATTTTATAGTTGGTTCACATTAACAGAGAAAAGTGTTGCAAATTTTTGTTCACAAATATGTACCTAATTCAATTTTGTTTACACTGTTAAATGTTAATCACTTTCTGGGTCATTTTCATTTTGATATATATTCGTGCCTTTGGTGGCTTTTCATTTTATACCAATGTATTTTTCGTTATGAATAACAGTTCAAAATAACATTAAAAGAATAAAGTGAATCTTATATTTGAAATCTATACTATATACACTACTACATAACTTTAATTCTAATAAAAATACACTACCACAATACCATAATTTATTTTTAATTTGCGAGTTACGTGTAATTTTAGTCTAAACTAAAACAAGATTTTTTTTGAGTTATTATGTAACACGTTTCTATCAAGTAGCGCGTATATAGAAAAAATTCAAAGGCTTAAAGGAATTGAATATGCTACTCATACCAACAAGATACATCTTATTTTTTGGGCATCCTCTTATAAGAACTTCAAAGTTAAGCGAATATGGATGACCCCCTGGGAAGTCTCCCGGGTGCGCACGAGTGAGGACAAAGTGCGCTGGAAAAGACAAGTGTTGGTACTGTGGGACCAGAATATCACTCCCGACGGCAGTCATTGGTAACCAAACCGGCCCATTAGGGTCGGGCTTCGACCCCGCAACGGGCCGGGTCAGGCTTCGATCCCACGACGGGCCGGGGCGTTACATATTAAGTACATAATTTTGAACTGTTTTTTTATTCAATAATCCGTATTGTTTTTTAAGTAAATTTTTAATATTGCATATGAAAGTTCGTTTGATCGGTTTTTAATCGTACCGAATTTGATTTAAACATTCAAAAATTTAGTTGAAAAATAATTAATAATATTAGTGTATAATTTTTTTTCAATATTTAATTAAAAATTGAGATTTCTATATAAAAAAATTATAATTATTTGTATATAATATTGTTAAAGTGTTAATGTTTACAATTATCATACAACATGTATATTTAAATATTTCAAAAATTCCTCCGTAAAGTCCAAAAAATATGAATCAAATTAAAATTAATACAAGATAATTTTAAATTAATTTTATTTTATTTGTGTGCGTTAATATTGAAGTAGGAGTATTAAATAGTAAGTTTTAAAAAATATTGAAATTACTTTCTATAATCAACTTTAACAATTGAACTTACTTTCTATCTTTATTTGTCACAAAACTCCATGGTTTGAAATTACTTTCTATAATCAACTTTAACAATTGACCAACGTGAATCTTTTCTAATTATCAATTAGTTGAAAAAAGTATAATTATCAAATTTATTTTAAAAAAAATTGCATGAAGAGAAACCACCTTTAAAAATGAATAAATGCATTAAAATACAAAATTTTAATTTACTTTTTATTTTTTATTCACAATGATTATAGTGAAAAAAAAATGTGTAAATTCTCAGAGCTATAGTCATTTGTGGTCAACGCTAACTTTTTTTGACCGTCCAATACTTATGATAAACGGTACACAAAAATTATGAAAAAATAACTAAAATAAAATTTAATAGTTAAATTTTATTTTAGTTATTTTTTCATAATTTTTTTGTACCGTAAAAAAAAGTCAGCGTTGACTACATGTGATTATAGCTCTGGGACAGAGGGAGTATATTATTACTATTACAATACTACCCTTTAATTTCCCATGGGTTGATTTAAATGGTTTTGTATGTAATTATATCATCTCTCTCACTCTCTTCATAACTGTAATTTTCCACTCATCTAATTATCTCTATGAGATTTGAGTTCTCAAAGAAAAATAAAACAATGGAACCTTTATTCCCACACTCCTCCATCTGAGAAACTCAACCCCTTCTCCCAAAGATCTCATCTTGATTGGTTAATAGATAAATAAAAACAGAGTCTTGATGATTGAGGGAGGAGGCTCTCTGTAAGAGGAGAGCCTACCCTTTTCATACAATTTTCCGACACAATCAATTTAAGTCATTCTGGAATGGCTCTTTGTACGCACAGAGACAGCATGAGCAAGCACCAGCAGGAGATGGATGCGAGCAAGTACGTGAGGTACACGCCGGAGCAAGTCGAGGCTCTCGAGAGGGTTTATTCAGAATGCCCGAAACCCAGCTCTTTGAGGAGGCAACAGCTTATCAGGGACTGCCCTATTCTCTCCAACATTGAACCTAAGCAAATCAAAGTCTGGTTTCAGAACCGCAGGTATACTATACATCAATACATGGATCTTTGGGATTTTGTGTTTTCTCGATTCTTGAGGGTTAAAGATTTGATTTTTGAAAGTTTTCTTAGGATTTTTTTGGATTGAGTGTGTTTGGTCTAGTGGATTTTAGTTTCCTATTTTAGATGAGATGATTGTTCTTTTTAGAACCAACATTTGGTATTATGTTCTTCTGGGCCTGAGCATTAACTACTAATCTGTTGTTTTTTCATTGTATATTATGTTAAATCTTATTGGGACAGTAATGAGAAATCAGGATTTAAGGAAATGTAAATTTGTGTTTTACAATTGGATGCCAAGCTTATTTACTGCTGTAGCATGAAGGGAGTATACGGTGTTTTCAAACGAGGCATTCCATTTGTTTAGTTAGGTGTCATATTAATCATTAGGAAATGTTTGTTTCAAGAAATTATGCAAGTTTTAGTAAATTTTGTAATCGTCGTGTTATCAAGTGAATTCTGTTTATTGCCGATTTTTTGTTTGTTTGTAGATGTCGAGAGAAACAGAGGAAAGAAGCGTCTCGTCTGCAGTCGGTTAACCGAAAACTGACCGCCATGAACAAGCTGTTGATGGAAGAGAACGACCGTCTTCAAAAGCAGGTCTCCCACTTGGTTTACGAAAATGGATACATGCGTCAGCAAATTCAAACCGTATGTCCTTAACTTGCGTAAAAGTTTTAGTTACCATCTCGATTATCGTTTCTATTTCTTTGTGAAAACAAAATCAATGTGTACTAAAAATAGGTAGGCACAACCACAACCGATACCAGTTGCGACTCTGCAGTTATAAATGGTCAGCAACAACATCAAAACCCAACACCTCAGCACCCTCAGAGGGATGCTAACAGTCCAGCTGGGTAATTTTTTTTAACTTAACAATAATGAGTTTTTACTGTTTTTAGTTTTTAAGTCTCTGGAATTAAAACTAATATCCCCGTCTTATTTTCGTTTGTTTAATCTGTTTTAGTCTTCTCGCAATAGCTGAGGAGACCCTGGCAGAGTTCCTTGGCAAGGCTACTGGAACTGCTGTCGACTGGGTCCAGATGATTGGGATGAAGGTAATTATTATATAATTATTATTATATATGTGTCCTTGTTTTTACATTGGGTTCTAAATTTGTTTATAGCCTGGTCCGGATTCTATTGGCATCGTTGCTGTTTCCCGCAACTGTAATGGGGTGGCAGCACGGGCCTGTGGCCTCGTGAGTCTTGAACCCACAAAGGTGATATGTTTTCACCTCTATTTTGTATTTTTAAACTGATAATAAATAAATTACGAGTCGATGACTTTACTTGCCCCATGAGTTCCTTTTGCAGGTTGCTGAAATTCTCAAAGATCGTCTTTCTTGGTTCCGTGATTGCCGTTGCCACGATGTAGCGAGTGCAATCCCCACAGGAAACGGAGGCACTGTGGAGCTCGTATATACACAGGTAGGGTCTGAATGTTTTAATATAGTTTGAGATATAATTAGTATCCTCGGTTTAATTTTTAAACTACATACTCGTCAGATATATGC
Organism: Euphrasia confusa; assembly: GCA_954870475.1. Taxonomy (NCBI): domain Eukaryota; kingdom Viridiplantae; phylum Streptophyta; class Magnoliopsida; order Lamiales; family Orobanchaceae; genus Euphrasia; species Euphrasia confusa. The sequence goes on from OX940967.1 coordinate 28,716,029, forward strand.
ACCAACAACATTGGCTCCTGCTAGAGACTTTTGGACGTTGAGATACATTACAAGTCTCGACGACGGCAGTCTAGTGGTAACCATTCCTAAGCACTTCTCTTAGCTCACTCTTATCTGTTTTGGGATATGTTTTATTCAAAGTTGAAACTTTTATTTGTAGATTTGTGAGAAGTCCTTAACAGCTACCACGGGCGGCCCAACGGGCCCTCCCGCAACTTGTTTCGTGCGATCCGAAATGCTTTCCAGTGGGTACCTCATACGTCCTTGTGACGGTGGTGGGTCCATTATCCACATTGTTGACCACATTGACTATGATGTAAGAAGTCTGAGAATTATGTTTTTCGGTTTCTTGCATCTATTTTTCTTCGATTTGTCCTTGCAACTTGAGTTTACTTTCTTCGTTATCCTGTCACAGCCTTGCAGCGTACCTGAAGTCTTAAGGCCTCTTTACGAATCCTCCAAAATCCTCGCTCAGAAAATGACAATGGCTGTGAGATCTTTTTCTTTGAAGTTATTTTACAGTGTATTCATTTTTCTTATCTTTAACCTACAAAATAATTGTTTACTATATTCAGGCTTTACGTCACATACGCCAAATAGCTCAAGAAACCAACGGAGAGATACAGTATAGTGGAGGCCGCCAACCAGCTGTACTTCGAGCATTAAGTCAACGACTCTGCAGGTGTCAGTCAACACATATTTTCCAGAATTCATCTTAATATAAATTCTCGTGATTTTATTTAGTTATGGTATTATTTTCTGCTGCTTTTAGGGGTTTTAACGACGCCGTCAATGGATTCGTTGACGACGGTTGGTCCGTAATAGGCAGCGACGGTGTGGAAGATATAACCATAGCCGTTAACTCATCTCCTAGCAAGTTACATTGCTCGCAATACAACAATCTTTCTATGGTACCAACGTTCGGGGGAGTTCTATGCGCTCGTGCATCGATGCTTCTTCAGAACGTACCTCCTGCTTTGCTTGTTCGTTTTCTGAGAGAGCATCGTTCGGAGTGGGCCGACTATGGCGTTGACGTTTACTCAGCCGCTTCGCTTAAAGCTAGTCCTTACGCTGTCCCAAAGCCCGGTGGGTTTCCTAGCAGTCAAGTCATTTTACCTCTGGCCCAAACTGTCGAACACGAGGAGGTATGCAATATATATACATACACCTTCCATCTGCTTTTCCATTATTACCCTTTCTGAATGTTAAGTATATAAATGTAGTCGTTGGAGGTGGTTCGTTTGGAGGGTCACGCGTTCTCCCCTGAGGCCATTGCTCTGGCGAGAGATATGTACTTGTTGCAGCTATGCAGTGGAGTAGATGAATCGAGTTCTGGGGCCTGTGCTCAGCTCGTTTTCGCACCCATCGACGAGTCGTTCGGGGATGACGCTCCTTTGCTGTCGTCTGGTTTTCGCGTTATACCGTTGGAGCCTAAATCAGTTGGGTGCTTTCTTTCGCTTAACATGTTTCCGAAAAAAAAAAGGTTTAATTATTGTGTTTGTTTTACTACTCAGGATTGTCCTGTGGCTACTCGAACGTTGGACTTGGCTTCTGCCCTCGACGTGGGACATGGTGGGGCCCGCCCACCGGGTGAATCCGACGCGACCAATCAGAACATTAGGTCCGTTTTGACTATCGCTTTTCAGTTCTCTTTCGAGAATCACTACCGAGAGAGTGTGGTCGATATGGCCCATCAGTATGTACGGAGTATAGTGGGGTCCGTTCAGAGAGTCGCATTGGCCATAGCCCCGTCTCCACTCGGCTCCTCGTTGGGACAAAAGGCTCTTCTCGGCTCGCCGGAGGCCGTCACATTGGCTCGTTGGATTTTCAGGAGCTATAGGTATGATAATGAACGATGCGAATTCTTCTTTCAGGAACGATGAAATTGTAAATATTTTTGTTTTTGAATTCTGACAGTGTGCACACGGGTAGAGAGCTCTTTCCCGCGAACCCGCTGATGGGAGATGCTGTTTTGAAACAACTCTGGCAACATCCGGACGCTGTCTTGTGCTGTTCCGTTAAAATGAATGTTAGTCGTTTTTTTTTTTTTTTATATATCGATTTTGACATCTTTTTCGACAGTTGACTGATTCAGTCGTTTTATTACAGGCGTCGGCTGCTTTTACATTCGCGAACCAGGCGGGGCTCGACATGCTGGAGACGAGCTTAGTTTCCCTGCAGGATATAATGCTCGAGAAAATTCTCGATGAGGCCGGTCGAAAGATTCTCCTTTCCGAGTTCTCGAAAATCATGCAGCAGGTTTGTGACTAATCGAGTAATCGGGACTGTTTTGGTTCTCTGTCTCAAAAATAATACTACTCTTTGTTTTGTTATTGTGAAGGGGTTTGCGTATTTGCCAGCGGGCGTGTGTGTTTCCAGCATGGGTCGACCCGTTTCCTACGAGCAAGGCGTTGCGTGGAAGGTCCTCAACGACGAGGATTCCAATCACTGTCTGGCTTTCATGTTCATGAATTGGTCTTTCGTGTAGAGGAAAATTCAATCTTTTTAATCTCGTGATAAGTTATTTTGTACCGTTTTATTTAGGAAGGAAACAACAGAAAAGAATCTTGTCGTATACGATGATATTATCTTGCATTGTAAACTTATGTGATGCCTAATATAATTACTAATGTTCTATGATAATTTTGAAATTTACAAAAGTATATATCGTTTGAATTGAATTCGTCTGAACTAGACGGTCGCTTTCGACTCTTTCTTCCATGGTTCAAGAACTCTGATCCGAGCGCCAGTAAACATTTGGTTCAGACTGGATATGACTATGAATCCTCTTTGTCATGGCATTCAAAGTTTGTTCAAGTTTTATCAATGCATCAATCACAACCACACCTGACCTAAATCTTTATCCAATTCCTCATTTAAATTAGTGGGAATATGACTTTTCATGCACAATTTTAACAAACATGAAAATTTTGACACCTCCCAAAGAAACATGAGTATTCTATACAAACTACACTTGAAATACCTTCAATACCCTTACTTTTTATTTCCACTCAAATAATTCAATTAAAAATACAAAAACAATTTCAAAACATAAATAAAAAATCGTGGGGCCCACATATTACCAAAATCGGAAATTTGGTTGTTGAATGTGTAACTCCATGCATTAATCATGCATATCAAACCCTAAACTCTCACACACAACAATTTTTTTCAAAACACAAAAACACACCCTATCTCTCTTATTCTCTCTACAAATACACTTCTACAAGAAAGCTCCGTCCGAATCTACGTTGGAAGAGCTGGGTTCGCCGGCCGAAAGGTACGTCGAAAATCGCCGTTTCTGTTTTTTTTTTTCGATTTTCTGTTCGAGTTCATAGCTACACGGTGGCTACACGGTGGGCAGCTTCGACCGTGTAGCCACCGTGTAGCTATGAAGATTATCCGGTCACTGCCCGGTAACACAGTAGGGCACTACACGGTAATCCCGGTCACCGTGTTCCGAGAAGTGTGTCTCGGTAACACGGTGACACACTACACGGTCGGGTGACCGTGTAGTGACCGTGTACAGTGACTAGTTTTTTTTTTTTTTTTTTTTTTTCGAATCATGGATTGTTTTTACACGTTTGGATGGATATTTTGGGTTCCCTAACTTAATTCAATCGTGTTTATTTATCGTAGATGTCGGATCGACGAATCACGGTACGGTACGGTGGTCGTTGGGATCGAGCGGGCTACGTCGATGGAGTAGATATGTGCCTCTTCTTTAATAGGGATGAAATTACGCTCGACACTCTTGTGAGCCGGATTCGTACCGCTTTGCGCCCTCCGCCCAATATCGAGTACATGTTGTCTTTCTTCACACGAGGCATTGACGCGAGAAGCGTGCGGGCTCCTTTGATTCGCGACGAAGATGTATCCCGTATGTTAGAAGAGCAAATACACGAGTGCTTTGTGTTCGTCGTCGAAACAGAGGCACAACAAGCTGCGCCGGAGGTGAATATTGGGGCAGAAAATCGGGATCAAGGTGTACCGTCAGACCACGAGGCAGTCGAGACTTCCGAGGACGAAGAAGAAGCCCGTCACACCGATCTCTTGGCTTCGCTGACCACGGAGTGGACCGAATGGATTAGACAGCCGGGCGTGGTTAGAAATATTATGTCACGCCGTAATATGTCCTCGAGTTCTAATGCGGGCGGAGGCGAGCAAACTGAAGGCGCTCAGAATGCACAGAATCATCCGCTGCGCAATTGGATCATTCCACTGCCGAGCTTTGACCCCGCTGTTCCGTTGCGTTCCGTCGAACCCCAACCGATTTATGGTCAGATGGTAGTCGGTGCCACGTTCCGAAAGAAATCGGATTTGAAGGTGTCGGTGGGGATGTATCACTTGGAGAATGGGGTGGAGTGCAAAACTGCTCGGTCTTGCTCTATTCGGGTGACGTACGAGTGCAAGCAGGGGAGTGAAAAATGCCCGTTCAAATTGTGTTCCACGGGTTCCGATGACACCTTTTGGAAGATTACGAAGCTGAACTTGAACCACGAGTGTCAAAACAATTTGGGGCGGACTGCTGATCGACAGGTGTCTAGCAAGGTGGCAGCTACTTTCTTTGCACGCCAGTTAGTCGGCAATCGGGAACTGAAGCCGAAAGATATGGTTGAGGATTTGAGGAGATTGTACGGAGTTCACATCGACTACAGCTTCGCCCTACGGACGAGGAACCTGGCGCTTGAGATAGCATACGGGAACTATCATGAATCGTATCAGAGGCTCCCGTCATATCTGTACATGCTGAAAGAATGCAATCCCGGGACTCGATATGATATGCAGACGACCAGCGATGGCGTGTTTTGCCACATGTTTGTTGCACTTGGGCAGTGCATTAGTGCATTTCAGCAGCGCACTCTGAGGCCTGTGATAGTAGTCGACGCCACCCATTTGAAAGGGAAAAACACAGGTGTGATGTTTGTCGCCGTCACAAAAGACGGGAATGAGAATATTTTTCCACTTGCATTTGGTATCGGTCCGATAGAGAATGACGAGGAGTGGTTGTGGTTTCTACACAACCTCAGGCAATGCTACGATACAGACGACGAGGATTTCCTCATTGTGTCTGACCAGCATAAGAGCATCGCAAATGCTATTCGGAGTGTCTATCCCCACGCGACCCGTACGTTGTGCTATCACCACCTCTCGAAGAATCTAGCACGGTACGGCCAGAAGGTGGTCGAAGCTGTATACTGTGCTGCCTATAGTTATCGGGTGGATGAGTTTGAAAGGCATTTTGCGAATGTGGAGACTCTTAGTAGAGAGGGTGCTTATAGGCGCCTTACTGATATCGGGGTTGAGCACTGGGCGAGGTCACATTGTGCTGCACGACGATACGGTTTCATGACATCGAATGCGGCCGAAGTATTCAACGCTGCTATCAAATGGCCACGGCGATTACCTGTCTGTGCGATGCTCGAGGCCATTCGTGCGATGATTGAGAGATGGTTTGACGAGAAACGAAGGAAAGCTAACGAGAGACAGAATGTCCATGAGCTGACCGAGGAGGCACTCCTCAAGTTGTCTAATCAAGATATGTTGAGCCGTTATTTTACCGTTCGGGAGGTCAGTGCGAATACCCTATACAGAGTTGAGGAGGATGACAGATCTTATCTTGTGGATATCCCGAATCGCACGTGTGATTGTCGGGAGTTCGACTTGGACCTAATACCGTGTCGTCATGCTTGTGCCGCTTTGAGGTATGATATCATTTTGCCTTTTGTTGTGCCCGATAAAATGGTCACCGACACGTGTCAATAATGAGGTAGCCACGTCATCAGATGTGCCAGTCAGAATTAATCTATGGAAAAAGACCTAGAAAGGCAACCAGCAGAAGTCAGAAAAGAGATTGGACGGGAACGACCGCTCGGTAGTGTCAGACTTATTACACGGGCATATCCGTGGGGGAGGTGTCAGAGTCAACAGGTGGTCAAAAGACATTTGACGGGAGCAGAGGATAAAGTCTTTTTTTAGAGTTAAGTGGGTTTTTAATGCAGGATATTAGTGGAGTTGTGGTCCAATCAGGAGCTGATAAGTGGGCATTAGGTGGCATAATCTAGCCATGCATGGGTTAGTATAAATATAGGGTGTTAAAGGAGAGAAAGGACATGCAAAACCTTGTATTTTAATATGATTTCTAAGTATGAATATATGAATTAAGAGGTGCCTTGAGCATCCATGTTCTACTTATGATTTCTGCATTTTAACTCAAACCCATTGCTTTCTTACCTATAACATATTTATATTTTGTGTTGTTTATCAAAACCCTCAATTACCAGCAAATACTACCGACAAGTACAAAAACAACCAAAACATTTGGCGCTAGAAGGAGCGAGCATCAGGTATTGAAGTTGCAGAAAAGCTCGATTAAAATCAAAAATGGTGAATGAAAATGAAGACACCACGGTGTCAGGTACGTCTGGTACAAGTGGCAGGTGGCGGGCTGTGATGGGTAAGGCTGTGATGGTGGAACCCGAGGTTCCATCTCCACCTAAAAACCCAGAACCTGAAAATAAGGAGCCGCCGCCGCCGCTTACCCAGATCAGCTCTGATGAGCAGAATAGCAAACATGCAGGGGCCGATGAGCCCACAGACAGCCAGGCTGATATACGACGACGTCGACTTCGGTCACAACGTCGGAATCGCCGTCTGCACCCCTATGATCTCGGAGGGCCGTCGACGCCGAAAGGCCCGCCTCCGATTAGATTTGGAAGTCTTGATACTCCACAAAAAATAGATGAAGCAGTTGCAGAACTTATGACGATGAAATACGTCATGACGACTCCTGTGATCCCGGTAAGGGGCACGCATGCAGCCACCGGGGCAAATCTGAATCTAGCTCCCGAGCAAACTGGCCGCATTCCCAGAAAGAATCGCAGAATGCGTCGAGCGTTAGATCTGAACAAAAGAGCCGAATCTATGGCTACTTCTACTGATCCTTATCGACAGGCAAGTAAAAGTGACATGCACGGGCAACGTGTGAACTTTTCACCGGCGAGGGCCCACAGAGCCCCCGGTGCTGATCTTGAACTGGCCGATTTAAGGCAGAAATACTCTGAATTGGAAAGGCGATTGAACGAGAATCAGATTCTCGCCGCCCCGGCAGGTCGTCATAACGATCCCTTGGCTCCCGAGGTTGAACAAGCTCCCATGCAACTGGAAATTCAGCCCATGCAAACCACTTTGTATAACGGCAAAACTGATCCAGAAGCGCATTTGAGCAGATTCAGGACATATATGTCCGGCCGGGGAGCCACAGATGCTACCCGGTGCAAATTGTTCCCACTCACCCTGGGCGATACTCCTCACCAATGGTACGTCAGCTTACCTGCACATTCTATTAAGTGTTTTGACGACTTGGTACAAAGGTTTGTGTCGTATTTTGCATCCAAAGCTTCCTATATGGAGTATAGTCAGAAGCTGCTTGGAGTCAAACAGGGTGAGAACGAAACTGACGAATCTTATGTGGATCGCGTGGGGGAATTACTGTTGGCGGGCGGAGAAGAGATTCCTGATAGCCTCAAACTCCACACCGTATTGGGAGGTATGAGAAGAAACTCTAAAGTATTTAAATCTGCAATGCTAAACTATCCCCGATCGTATGAGGATTTTAAGAGGAAAGCTGGGGCCCAAGTGGCGTACCAGCGTCTCATTGCTGGTGGGGGACACTCCCCCGAGCAAAAGAGAAAACTTCCCTTTTCCTCCGATCGAAGGCCAAACTATATTGGCAAGAAACCAGGCCCTAGGCCAAGTGACCCACGAGTGGATGAAATCCGTGAGTTGGAAGGAAAACTCACTGCTCAGACTGGTCATACACCAACAGATATTTTGAATATCATGGTCATGCAAAAAACTGATTTGTTGGTAAAACCACCACAAATCTTAACTCCCCCGGACAAATTGGATCCCAACAAATGGTGTGCCTTTCATGAAAAGATTGGTCACAACACCAGCCAGTGTAGGCAACTGGTAAAGCTGTTGTGGAAACTTTTTCAGGATGGGAAGCTGTGGCAGTTCTTGCCCAGGCCAGGTGCTGGGGGAAATCCGCAGGGGCCTCCTCCCCGGGAAGTACCCGCACCAGCTCAACCACCGCCTCCTGTAGCTCCAGACCCACCGAGAGTGGGCCAGATCATGATGATCGGCGGTTTGAGGCCAGTGAATGAGGAAAGCCACCGAAAGAGGAAAAGAGACTTCCAGATGTGGGAAGTTTGGTATGAAACTGCCCCGTCAAAAGAAGCAACAATCAGTGAAACGGCGGTGATAACTTTCACCCCGGAAGATCGAGCCGAGACAAAGTTCCCGAAGGATGTGCCTTTAGTGATAAAAGCAAGAATCCTCGGCCTGGACGTGTCTCGCACGCTGGTGGACAATGGCGCGCATCTCAATATTCTGTATAAGAAGACCCTAGATCTGATGGGGAAGCTAGCGCGCTATGTCAACCCGTGCGATATGGTGTTAAAAGGTTTTGGTGACGATGTAGTCATTCCCTACGGAGAAATCATTCTCCCGGTAGAAATGATGGACGCGAAGAACCCAGAAGTCATGATGGTTAGGAATCTTAAGTTTGTAATAGTAGATAAGGTTAGTGGCTATAATGCTTTGTTAGGCAGGCCCTTTCTGGACGCTTTTGAAGCAGTCGCCTCGTCCTATTACTACTGTATCAAGTTTCCAACACCCTCCGGTGCAGTTGGCACCGTTAAGGGGGATCTAGTAATGGCTAAAAAGACTTTGATATATTTTCGCGATCTTGATAAAACTAAAATCGGAGAAAAAGCTAACATTCCCCAAATCAATTTGGGGGAAAGCAATGTAAAACAAATTCATCACATAAAAGATATCATTAAAATACCCGAGGAAGGAATGAGCTCTCCCAGAAGATACCCTCGCGGAGAAGTTCTTCAGGTCCCCTCGGATGACATGAATAAATCCCCCGAAGAAAAACCCAGTGAGAACTTAGCATCTCCTGGGGAAAAACAGCCTAAACCCAAAGCGAACTTAGAGGATTGGGGCTCACGGGGAGGATATCAACACAAAAAAGCACCCGTTGTGGAAATGGTTGAAACTCTGGACTCTATAATTGTAGATCCAGAGCAAGCTGAAAAGCAAATACTTGTGGGATCTCACATGGAATCAAATACCCGGATCGGGATTATAAATTTCCTTAAAGAGAACATCTCTACTTTCTCATGGTCCAGTGCCGATTTAGGAAAGATAGACCCTAAACATGCCTGCCACCGGTTGAAAATAGATCCCTGCAAGAAACCAATCGCGCAAAAGCGCAGAAAAATGGGCCCCGAGAAGTGCCAGGCACTCGCCGGGGAAGTAGATAAATTAATTGAAAATAAACTGGTCAGGAAAGCTTCGAGTGATGTCACTTGGCTATCCAATGCGGTAATGGTGACAAAAACGGCCGGGGCATGGCGTTTGTGTATAGATTTCACAGACCTAAATAATGCTTGCCCGAAAGACTTTTTTCCCATGCCGCATATCGACCATGTGGTTGATAATTTGACAGGTCATGCGATATTCTCAACACTGGACGCCAAGGCCGGATACCACCAAATTCCAATGCATCCGGATGATGTTGAACATACGGCTTTCTACTCCGAGAAAGGGATCTATTGCTGGGAAAGAATGCCTTTTGGCCTGAAGAATGCTGGGGCCACCTATCAAAGGTTGGTAAATCAAATGTTTTCTGAATTAATTGGTAGAACAATGGAAGTGTACATTGATGATATTATTGTAAAAAGTAAAAACGAATCAGATCATGTCAAAGACCTCGAAGAAGTTTTCAAAATTCTGGGGCAATATAATATGAAATTGAACCCCAAGAAATGTAATTTCGGAATCAAGAAAGGGATGATCCTGGGGCATGTGGTTAGCGAGAAAGGCATTGAGCCCAACCCTACCAAAATCCAAGTTATCTTGGACATGCAAGAGCCCCGGGACGTAAAAGGCGTACAACGACTCACGGGTCGCCTCGCCGCCCTGAACAGATACATTTCTTGCCTGGGAGATAAAACTCGACCGTTCTTTGCTTCCATCAAAGGACAGGAATTTCACTGGAAAAAAGAGGCCCAACAAGCTTTTGTACGGATAAAAGAATACTTATCCCATCCGAAAGTAGTTGTGGCACCTAAACCAGGAGAAAAATTGTATTTATACCTGGCCGCCTCAGAGCATGCCATCAGTGCAGTCTTGGCAAGAGCGGAAGGAATCCAACACTTTCCGATTTATTTCGTGAGTCAAGTATTACATGAGGCAGAAATTAAATACACTCCACTGGAGAAATTAACATTTGCTTTAATAGTGTCAATAAGAAAACTCCGGGCGTACTTATTTGAGCACCCCGTCGAAGTTTTGACCACTATGCCTTTAAGGCAAGTATTGCACCGGTCAGATATCTCCGGGAGACTCCTGCGTTGGGCGTTAGAAATTAGTCAATATGACATAACCTTCGCCCCAAGGACAGCAATTAAAGCACAAGCCCTGGCAGATTTTATTGTGGAATTAACTTTCCCTGAGAAATCCCAGAATCAAGCACGCGCCTGGCAGCTGTTCGTAGATGGATCATCTACCACCGCGTGCTCGGGGGCAGGGGTGGTATTACTCAGTCCTGACGGGGACTCAGTAACCCATGCGGTAAAGTTTGAATTCCCCACATCGAACAATGAAGCAGAGTACGAAGCTCTCATTTCTGGGTTGGAATTAGCTATAGCCGTTGGGGCCAGGAAACTCCATGTGTTTATGGACTCTCAGCTAGTAGTAAACCATGTAAGTGGGGACTACGAGGCCAGAGGGGAACAAATGATAAAGTACCTAAAAATGGTATGGGAACTTTGTGAAAAAATCCCTGAAGTTCTAATCGAACAAATCCCACGGGAACACAATTCACAAGCAGACGCCCTGTCAAAGTTAGCATCAGCTGAAGGATCAGCAGACTTCTCAAATATTGTGTTAACAAAATTAATGTCCCCATCAATAGAATAAAGAGAAATGCAAATGCAAATACTCGCTGGGGCCGGAGAAGACTGGCGGATTCCCATTCAACGGTACATAGATACCGGGGAAGTACCAGCAGATAAAACTGAAGCAAAACAACTTCGCTCCCGAGCGGCAAAGTATACTTTAATAGATACACAACTTTACCGAAGAAGTTATTCCCTTCCACTACTGAAATGTGTGTCGAAGGAAGAAGGATTTAAAATCCTGGAAGAAATACACGAGGGTGTGTGTGGAAACCATGCGGGGGGAAGATCCCTAGCACATAAAACCATGGGGCAAGGATTTTACTGGCCAAGCCTGAGAAAGGACGCAGTCGGATACGCACGTAAATGTGTCAAATGCCAGACGAATGGGCCTAACATCCGAATTTCCCCAGAAGCCCTGAAATCCATTTACAGCCCGTGGCCATTTGCTCGGTGGGGTATCGATTTGATCGGACCACTGGCAACCGCACGGGGCGGAGTAAAATATGCTATTGTAGCAGTCGACTATTTTACTAAGTGGGTCGAAGCAGAAACATTGAACAAAATTGATCAACCGCAGGTTATCAAGTTCATATGGAAAAACATTATATGTCGATTTGGTTTGCCCGAGACAATCATCTCCGACAACGGAAAACAATTCGATGGGGCTGAGGTGGAAGAATTCTGTGAGAAATGGAAAATTAGAAGGCTATTCTCTACTCCTTACCACCCCCAGACGAATGGTCAGGTTGAAGCAGTAAATAAAATATTAAAACATACCATCAAATCAAAATTGGAAAGTCGCAAAGGAAAGTGGGCGGATGAACTTCCAGAGGTTCTGTGGTCATATCGTACCACAGCTAGAAATGCCACTGGAGAAACCCCCTACTCTCTGGCTTTTGGAACGGAAGCAGTAATACCAGCGGAAATAACGGTGTTATCACACCGGACCGCTCAGGAGATTTCCCCGGAAAATGAACTAACCATCCGGAAAGAGTTGGATCTTCTTGAAGAAAGAAGGTTAGCTTCCGATTCTCTAAATGCTATGAATAAACAAAGAATTGCAAAATTATTCAATTCAAAAGTAAAGGCACGAGAGTTCCAAGAAGGAGACTTGGTGCTGAAGAAAATCTTAGGAACGCACCAGGGAGCACTGGGGCCGAACTGGGAGGGACCGTTTAGAGTAAGCCACTGCCTCCAGAACGGAGCGTACGAGTTAGAGCTTCTCGACGGGACCAAAGATCAGTATCGGTGGAATGCGTTGCACCTAAAGAAATTTTATCATTAAAAGGTTAATCTTTGCTTTTTGTAAAGATATTATTTTTGTAAAAACCTTTTATCACTTTTATAATGTTTCTCAGTATTTATCGAAAATACCTATATGGGTTCTAAAAAGTTATACTTTGTCTAGTACAAAGGAAAAATATTACCCCGGGAAAGAAATAAATTTCCCGGTAAAAATAAGAAATATTGAGTATTCATAAGAGAATACTAAGGTTCGGTAAAAACCCAAAAATCTATAGATTGTGGGGCCGAACACTTCTTTCTGCGTACGGATTCAACAGAGTAAAAGAAACTCAAGAATCGCTCGGGAAGAAGAAATAGGTCCGAAGAAAATCCTAAGAGGTATTCATAAAGAACAAACCACAGGATCGGTCAGTCTTTGTAAAAGGAGAGATGGAGGAGAAAAATGTTACTTAGAATCAGAGAGAATTCCAAGAGGTAACTAAAATCCGAAAATCACTTTTGCAAAGACAAAGAACTCACAAAGACTCCCAACGAAGTTTTAAATAAAAACTCGGGTGTGAGCCGAAAGTTATCTATTTACAAAGAATTACGATTCACCAAACAAGCTAAAACTGACTTGTCAAAATTATAGATAATTATGGTAAAAAGAAACCTGAATAAAACGGTGGAAGGGCCATAAGTAAGACCCAAAGGATAATATCCAAAATAACATACTAAGTTATTACACACCAGCAAAATATAAATACTTGTTCCAGGCAAAAACTGCCTGTATAATCCAAATGCAAAATAAGCAAATATTGTTTTTGGCAATTAAGCCCAAACTGAATAGAAAATAAAGATTAAAATCCCTGAGCTTTTCACACTCAGGGTAGTCATCAAATTTTTGCAGACTCCTGAGCAATTATACTCAGGAGGTAGAACCACCATCACCTGGGGGAGTCGTGAGGGAATCTTTTGGCTTGCCATCAGGCCCGACACCAAGAGTATCCATCTCCTCCCCTTCATCAACACCTTCATCATCAGACGCTTCTACAGGGGCTTTAGCAGGATCACCAGGCATTGAGAGAAGACTGTATGTGGGCCACCATTTCATATCTATGCCGTGGACAACTTCCAGATCCATAAAGGGCTGTGGAACTCTGGAATCCAGAGTACACCCTTGCATGTGAGCTTTGAGAAGTTGTAAACCATAGTCCCTGGCCCCATCATTCTTCTCCTTTGCTGCAGACCTGATGAGATCAGCATAAGCAGTGACATAGAGTAAGTCAGCCAATACCCGGGGATTGTGAGCAGGAGAATCTAACAGGGCTTCAAGCTCTGAGACCCTCCCCATGGATTGTCCAAAGTCATCTTTGGCCTGTTTCAGCTCCCTGGTAATTTTGGCCGCCTCCTCTTTGAGCTCTTTCTTCTCCCTGGTAAAGCTGTCCTGGGCATCCTCAATCTCTTCTTCTTTTTCTTTTATGGTCTTCAAGGCCTCCTGCATCTCAGACTTCAGCTTCCCTACCTCAGCCCGTGCAATATCAGCAGCCTTCTTCCACCTATCCCTGTCCCCTGCAGTGGCAGTGTATGCTGCTTTGAGCTCCTGTACCTGTGCCTCTTGCTTGCTGCTGGTAGTTTTGATCTTGGACACTTCAACTCTGATCTTTTCAGCCATGTTGTGAGCCCCAGAAATGGCAACTGCACTTTGACTGGCCAATTTTAGGGCCAGGGAAAAGGCATGCTCCTCATGGTCCATCATATCATTGAGCTCTGAAGTCCAGCATCTACCAACAGCATCAATAGAGTCACCTACTGGATTGCCCAGGGTAGTGACAGGGTCAATGGGGCCTTTTCCAGAGAAGAAGGGAAGCAGAGCTGAGGGAAATTTCTCCTGGGAAAACCTACCAAGAAATAAAACTGAAGAGTTAGTTGAGTGAACCATGTAAAGTGATAAGTGTGTAAATGAACAAAAACTTACTTGGTGAAAAGTATTTTTTCAACTCCAAAAACAGACTGATTTTTGTCAGCACGAGGGGGGGAATCTGTCACCTCAATAATGCCCTCATCAATCTTTTTCCTTTTTTTGTCGCCTTCGAGCTTGACTTGCAAAAGAGTTGATGACCCAGAAGGGGGTAAACCTTGACTTGGAGTAGCATCAGTCATCACCACGTCTGATGGCTGAGAGCTCTCCTTGTACGAATCCACAACATCCATAATCCCCAGAGGATCTGTCTCACCGCCCTGAGCCGAAACCGTGTGGGATCTGGTACAGGAAGCCGGAGCGCCAGGTGTGCCGCCCCGAGTTTTTGCAGATCCCCGTCCACCAACACTGGTGGAACTGGTTTTGGCCCTACGAGCCTTAGCGGCCAGGGCTGGGTTTGGGAGTCCCAGGCGATCAAATAGTTTGTTGTCTGCCATCTCGGTAGGCTTCAATTCAAAAACAGTAGAGAAAAACTCTGCACGGGAAAAGTAATACAAATTACTCCCGACAAAAATGTTATAATTTCCCCGGGAAATATACTCCCAGGAAATAAAATAAATCTATAAAAAATAGAGGAAAAATACCAAAACAGGGTTGATCCTCAACGAACGGAGGGCAAAACAAGCCTGCTGCGTCACGAATGCTATCGTCGTTCAGATAATCTGAATCTCTTTCTTCGGCCGGAATACACTGTGCCAAAAGATTTGCAGTCTCCAAATCCCACGGGAAGGAGCAGGTCGCCCGCTTAAGCCGCGCACCTACAAAATACCAACGAGTTTAGATCAGTTAAACTGTAAAATATTAAAGTTTTAAATACTTACTTTCTTCCTTAACACCATAAGTAAGGGGGATGGCGATCTCCCCTTCTCGGGTCTGAGTCCTCCACCTCCCCGAAACAAAAAACCATCTATCCCAACAAGTCGGATCTTTCTCCTCAGGCTCTCGAATTTTTAACATATATTTCCTGTGGCGGACGGTATAGTCTCCCAGCGAATTCTTGTTGAAGTTGACTGGACTGAAGAAAAGATGGAACTCATCCCCAGAAATGGGTCGAGAGAGTCCCACTTGCCCCAATACAGTCAAAACTCCATAGATCTGTGCCCATCCATTCGGATGAATCTGATGCGGAGCCAAACCCCACCGGTTCAATAAGCCTGAAACCGAAGGATGCAGGGGAAACCGCAGCCCTTGATCCATTGCGTCGACGCCGATGGCCACCATGCCCGGAGGTGGACAACAGGCGGATTCACCCTCTTCTGGCGCATGCAAATGCACGTTGTAGGGAATCCGCCAATCGTCCCTCCAGTCGGCTAGTTGCGCCGCCGTCACCGTGCTTTCTCGGCCGTGTGCACCCCACTCCTGGTGGTTCGGGTCTGGTTGAACCGCTGTGACGACCCTCTCGACAGGTACGTAAGGGTGGGCCTCCTCCAATTCATCTAAACGGAACGCCGGCAGCGCCGGCGCGGCCTCTTCCATAAATTTTTTGTATTGACGGGCGAGAAGAACTTCTGGTGCTTCGATTTTCGGTCGAACGACTTTGGAGATTTTCGGCATATTGTCGGGTTGGTAAAAAAGGATTTACACAGTAAATAAACAAAGAAAAATTACAGAGAAAGAAAGAAAGTTCTTACCTAATTCTGGATCTGAAAGGTCAAAAACTTGGAGTGAATTTCAAAATTCTCAACTCCTATATGTTTATTGATTTCGAAAATCAAATTTCTGCCGTTTTTCCATCCAACGGTGAGGATTGAAGGAGTGGAAGAGATAGCAGTTACCGAGAAAAAACGCACTCAAGTACGTCTCCACTACCCATCAAACCCTAAAAATACTTGGCCAGGATAATGCCACGTGGCAATCATCTCCTGACAAGGTAAGTTGAAAAAGTTACCCTATTTTTCAAATTTATTATTATTTTATTGCGGTTATTAATGGATAAGTATCAGAATACTTATCTCATCCATATAAATACATAGAATCCTTTAAGGATCGAAACTCTGATTTATTTCACCGGGAAAAATCCCAAGAAAAGAAACCTGGGAGATAAACCCAGGAAAGGTAATCTTACATAAGAAAATGCCAAAAATACTTCTCGAATAGATTTCACGGGGAAAAGAAATCCCAGTTATCTTTTGCAGGAGAATTTTCCAGCTCAGAATTGATAGAGCTATCTTCAGAATCAGTTCCCAGATCAATGATCTCCTCTCCATCCTTTCCAAATACACCAATGCTAAAAGACTTTTGCCCACGCAACTCCAGAAAGATGATTCCGCTCACTGAAACCAACCGACGCTCACAAAACTTACTCCAACCGTCAGTCAGTACCAGCCGCCGACCATCCTTCTCCACTTTCACCGTCCAGATTCTTTCAAAAGCATCTACCAAAGCGACATCCTGTCCAGCAAGCTCCGGAAACTTCTGTGAAAAAGATAAAGACAAAGGCAGCTTAGCCTTCATCAACCGATTTCTGATCCGGAAGGAGAAACTCGTGATATTATTCGGGTACACTTCTCTATTCCAAGTAAAAGCCATGATATGAAGGCGTAATACTACATGAAGAGCCTTTAAAGGCGTAAAAACAACATTAAATGAAGAGTCAACCGCCGACAGAAAGTCAGAATGTAGATTCCAAGGCGTGCCGACCGAGGTATTCAAACACAATCTTCAGGGAAATCGAAGTTGAAAACTCCAATTTTCCTGGGGGCCTATGTTGTGCCCGATAAAATGGTCACCGACACGTGTCAATAATGAGGTAGCCACGTCATGAGATGTGCCAGTCAGAATTAATCTATGGAAAAAGACCTAGAAAGGCAACCAGCAGAAGTCAGAAAAGAGATTGGACGGGAACGACCGCTCGGTAGTGTCAGACTTATTACACGGGCATATCCGTGGGGGAGGTGTCAGAGTCAACAGGTGGTCAAAAGACATTTGACGGGAGCAGAGGATAAAGTCTTTGTTTAGAGTTAAGTGGGTTTTTAATGCAGGATATTAGTGGAGTTGTGGTCCAATCAGGAGCTGATAAGTGGGCATTAGGTGGCATAATCTAGCCATGCATGGGTTAGTATAAATATAGGGTGTTAAAGGAGAGAAAGGACATGCAAAACCTTGTATTTTAATATGATTTCTAAGTATGAATATATGAATTAAGAGGTGCCTTGAGCATCCATGTTCTACTTATGATTTCTGCATTTTAACTCAAACCCATTGCTTTCTTACCTATAACATATTTATATTTTGTGTTGTTTATCAAAACCCTCAATTACCAGCAAATACTACCGACAAGTACAAAAACAACCAAAACACCTTTGAAATTAATTTTACCATCCTGCTCATTCCACTAACTTGTTTGTTGTTATTATGTAGACGAGCCAGATTTTCATCGTACGATTTCGTGAGCCCCTATTTCAAGACGAGCAGCCATGTCGAGATGTATGCGACGCCTATTGTGCCGGTGCCACATTATGATGATTGGGTGGTCCCGCCGGATGTAGCATCGTACGTAGTTTATCCTCCAGTAGCGGTTAGCCAGGCTGGACGTCCGAGGATGCGTCGTGCTCGTTTCGCAGTTGAGAGCTCTGCACGACGTGATCAGGTTTGTTCACCCAGAAGGAACGTCGTACGTATGCCGTGATTTAAACCTCTAATATTGTGTCGTCGTGTGCAGGTGTGTTCGAGATGTCAGGGCGTGGGTCACAACAGACGGAAGTGCACGGTCTTTATCCCACCTGGGGGGGCTGTTGATTTAAATGTCCCTGCAGAAGAGTCGAGCCGAACAAGACAGAAGAAGAAGTGCAGCATCTGCAGAACCGAGGGACACACGAGAACAAAATGTCCAATGAGCACGGAGGCAGAGATCTAAATTGGGTTTGGTTGATTTATCGGTGTTTTAGAAATATTTGAGACTTGGGTTGTTTTATTTTCGTCTATTCTCGTCGGATTTTGGATATTTGGTGTGTTTTAGGTTTTTGTGCTTGTTTTAGATTATTGTGCTTGTTTTAGATTATTGTGCTTGTTTTTGGAGTTTGTTTATCTTGTAAATGTGAAATATGTGAAAAAACAGGTTGGAAATAGGTTTTCGGAGGAAGGGCGGGTCGATTTTATAAGTTATTCGTAAGGTAAATATATAACATTTTGCTAAATAATTTCAGTGTAGAGTTCTAGTTCAACTGGTATGCCCCATTTGAAAAATGAACTTGAAAGCAACAGGTCAGGGGATCGATTCTTAGGAGCCCTTTTTATTTTATTTTTTTACCCGGTAACACGGCTGATACCGGATAACCGTGTTACCGGTATAAGCCGTGTTACCGGTATTTTTTTTTAAAAGTCGAGCTACACGGTCACTGTTACCGTGACCGTGTTACCGGTACACGTGACCGTCTAGCCGGTACCACCGTGTAGCAGAGGGCAGAACCCGTTTTTCACCTGCTTTTCGCCTAAATCAATCAAAACAAACACCTATTTCACCAAAATCAATCAAAACACACATATTTCACCGAAATCAATCAAAACACACATAAATCAAGTCAAATAAAAACCAAATCAATCCGAAAAGATACCAAATCAATCCAAAAACGTACAAAATCAATCAAAATACAAATCAAAGGTCTACTAGTTGAAAGAAATCTGGCATGACTTGGATCCTCGCTCAAACAATGAGATTCTTTGGTGCGCATCAAGCTTTTCCTGCTCAGAGAAACTATAACGGGGGAATCCATCTATGTCCATCCTCTCAAGTACTTGAGCATTACTCAAAATATATCTCACCATGTCAAAACCGCTATCATCACGCAAACCGAATTTATCAATTCTAACAGTCCTTAGATGAAATAAGATGCACGAAGGCACTCGTTCCGGCTCTCTATAGGGCATCAAGGTCGAGCGAATCTGATGAAAAAAACAAGGATGCAAAAAAAGATAAATTGCAGAATATGTAAAAAGATATGTAAAAAGATAAATTGCAAAAGCTAACTCCACTCACAACAAGATCTTCAAGATTATCAGCAACTTCGAGGAACTTAGCAATAAAATGCCACTGAGCGTTCATATTAAGTACGAGTTTGGTTAAATTAACAAACTTTGGCATTGAACTCGTTCCTACAATGTCAACCAGCTGCAAAAAAATCATATTTAAAACCACAAACAGGGTATAATTAAGTATTAAAAAAAAATTAGAACAATTCAAAAATCAAAACGCACCTTCTCTTGTCCATAGCTTGTGATGTTTAGGTACCTTACATGGCAAAGAGAACTAAGAAATGCTATCGAACAGTCATGCTCGATGCAATCGATGTGACAATCATGCCAATGTCCATTCAACTTAATATCCACTTCAATTACGGGCCGCAGTTGTTGTTGTCGACTTGGGTAAACTGCTCCAACGGGGCTTCGACCTGCATAGAAGTCTTCTTGTGGGTTCGATGAAACAAGTTTGGACCCTCCCAAAATCCTGCAACTACCAAAAGACGAGGCAACAACTCCAACACCGGCATCAGTACACGAGACTTGGCAGTTAGTTCCGGACAACGCCACCACAACGAGTCGTACAACTGTATAGTCCAGAGATTCAGGTCAATCTTTATCACGACCCAATGGTCCCCGGTATTACAGACCGTTATCACCTACAAAAATAAAAATAAAATAAAACGTTATTTACAATTAAATTAAAATATTAAATTGAATTAAAAAAAAATGTACGGTTCTTTAAATTACCTCTCGTGCGTGTTCCCAACTCTCGTGCCTACCGTCTCCCGTGATGTATTTCAGCATGAAGTCCGGCGGTGCCCAGGTCTCATATTTCTTCTCCAAGTTCGTTCTCCTTGCATGTGCACGTGGGATCGCAATCCTAGCGTACTGGGTCTTCATAGCGCCCTGTTAATTTAAAATAAATTTAAACGATTAGTATTAGGAAAATAATAAAAAAAAACTTGTATTTGATAGGATGATTGGATCTTACGAAGAACTCGGTACACAAGAGTATAGTCTTCCTTGGAGTGACTTCATCTTTTAAACCCTTGCCGGACTTTATCTTGTCGCGCAGGTACGTAATGTACATGTCAATCTCCTGAAAAATATACATATCACAGTTAAGCACAATTTAATAAACATTATAAATTTCAAAGTTTAACTACAAATTAACTTACCATGTCCGCGTACCAATGATGTATTGACTCAATCCGCTCGAAGTACTTCTGGTCCAGATACACTTCGTTGAAAGGGATATAAACACTCATTCCATGCCCCTCACGACGGAACATCGAATAGAGCGCCCTAACCTTCTCGCTGCCTCTCCGAGCGAACTGCGCGACGTACGGGCTCCGAAGAGCTGCCGAGGGCCTCCTCACACGGGGTCCGAGACTACTCTCGGCGACATCATCCTCCTCCTCCTCATCATCCCCAAGTTCTTTCTCCTCTTCCGACAATGCAATCTCTTTTACGTGTTCATTTTCCACGGGAGATGTAATCTTGAACAACTCGACTTGAGACGCAGCCGGAAAAAAAGTCTCTGCATCAACGATCTCCTGCGGTATATCAGCCCCCCTCGGTACAATAAAACCAGGATCATACTCTGGCCGATAAGCAGTAGTCGGAGTGAAGATGCCGTGGGTGGGAATCGCTGGGAAGGCACCGAAGACACCCTCAAAATCACGCAGCGCCCTCGGTGGCGAAGAATGACCGCTATCTGCCCAGACAGCCTGAGTCTGTGCCGGTGTGCGATAGCTATCGCCAACGGTCGTCTGCTCGTACTGGGGCTGCTGCTCGTACAGGGGCTGCTGCTCGACCTGAGGCTGCTGCTCGACGTGGGTCGACTCGGCATGGAAAAACTCGGCATGGGTCGGCTCGTCAAGTGGCGACCTGCGATAACCAGCAAAACTGTGTCGCCTGTCCCCAGACGAAACCCTGATATCAACATCAACCAACTCTTCGGGCTCCGAGTCCTGATAGCGAGGAGGCGCGCTGATAGAATGCCGAGCAGCCGGAAAACCGCCCTGAGATGCATCAGAAGGACAAGGGCGACTCCGAGAGTATCGCCTGCGACCGAAAAACCCCCGAAACTGCTCCATCAGACTGTCGTTGCCCTCCTTCTGTATCCTCCTCATCCGGGCAGTCAATCGGCCCATAAATCCAGTCTCAGACTCATCGTTGAGGATCTTGTGGAGCCGTCGATCAATGCGTCGATCGGTACTGTCATCTGAAGCCTCAGGTGCCTCAGGTGCCTCATGTGTCTCAGCTGCAGGAGAGGGCTTTCGTCGGGCTCGATGAGATGCACGCTGAGATGCATGCCGCTCGGCAGATGAATCGGGTGTCATGTCGTCACGCGTGCGTCGACTAGTCTGAGGGACATCGCCCGTAATCTTGTCCATTGCCTTGGACACGCGTCCGGCCACGCGCTCTATCAAGCTCTTCTTCTTCTTCGTCACCGGTTCTGCAGCCTGTGCTCCTCTCGGAGCATGTCCAATCCTAGCAAGAGCAACGTACCTCACTTCGTCTGCTCCTCTGTTAAGGAACGAAGTGTAGTACTCACTCCTCGCCTCCCTGCGTGTCGGCTCTAGAGTCGAGAGGACCACAAGCTGAAAACAAATGAAAATTAATTTATTAAGCATTAATTAAAGGAAATAAATAATTTAAAACATTAATTTCACAAAATTTACCTCATCGTCCTCGAAGAAATGAGTGAAATCGAGGGTGCATCCAACCGATCTCCAGTTCAAAAACCGAGGCCTCCTTGTTTTCTCGTCTCGCACTCCGCAGACACTGCCCAGGCTCGGTATAGCCTCGTACGACCATAGCTGAAAGGCCCAAATTGGGCCGTAAACATGGTATCCCCTCGAGTTAACCTGACCGGGCATCGTCGCAGCTATGGAGATGTAGTGCGACATGATCTGCCAGGAGTAGGATCCCCAGGGAAACGAATCCCATCCGGCAACGTCCTCCACAAAAGCCCAAGCCCAAGTGTCGATCTTGGCATCGTCTCGGCCCAGCAAGAAAACATAGTACATCAACAAGTTGGCCACCTTCAAGTTGTCTTTTTTATGTTTTTTAATTGTTTTTGTTTGTTTTTTGAAAAGTTGAGGGCAAAGTGGGGTTTTCCTATACATTGTGTATACAATTCTCACAATTTTTTGAGGTGTGTCAAAATACTCACACTTCTTATAAAAGTGTTTGAAAATCCACAGGACTCTTTAAATTATGTATACCACAACTTAAAATTACTTGTAGAAGAAGAATTTGCGACTTACAGAAACAGAAATTTTCAGCACACAATTTTCGTTTTTGTTTTATTTATTTATTGGAGAATATATTTAACCCATTATAAATGTTTAGTTGTCCAACTTCAACTTCTCTAACAGTTCGAGCTTTTAGATGAAGCGGTTTCTAACCTGGTATCAGAGCCTCCTCTATTCGAGGTCCTGAGTTCAACTCCCGCCATGAGCGACTCCACCCGAATTAATTATCCACGAAATAGGCCCACAAGTGAAAGGAGTATATAAATGTCTAGTTAATTATCAAGTGAGGGGAGTTATTGCATTTGAAGTTTTACCTTAAATTCAAACAAAAAACTTTATTATTTATAAAATAATCTTTTTTATATAAATTAATAAAAAATAATCTATCAACATTTTTTTAGTTTCTTATTTAATATTTTTTTATAATTTAATTCTTTTTATATAAATTCATAAAAAATAATCTATCAACACTTTTTTAGTTTCTTATTTAATATTTTTTATAATTTAATTTTTTTATTAATCGTATTATTAATAATTAAAATAAATTTTAATAAAAATATTTTAAATAATGAAATAAAAATAAACATAATAATACAAAATATAATTAAATATTAAATTATTTAATTAACGTTGAAAATAAAATAATAGTATGGGATATCATGAATATTTTTTTAAGTTTGAGTATTGAAATTTCGGTTGAAAACTGTAAACTTAAGTTTTTGTGTTAAGTTGGATGACCTAACTACGTTAACTATACTAGTAACTCTCAAGTCTCAACTATCTTTACGAGTATAACAATACAACTAACTATACAATGAACTAACTCTCAAGTCTCAACTATCTTTACGAGTATAACAATACAACTAACTATACAAGCCATTTTCATCATAAATAATTAATTTTATTTTCTTATTGTTTGGAGAAATGGCGGATGACGAAAGCGAAACGATAAGATCGGTATCTGAAGAGATTTCTCGAGAGTTCAAAACCCTAGTCGATTCCCAGGATTTGGACTCCGTCAGGCAGTCGCAAAACCTCGTGTACGTATTTATTTGATCGGAAATTAACCTAACCTCCTCTTTTTTTCCTTACTTTTTAGAAATAATTCTGCAGATTGGGGAGATTGCAGGATAGCAATGCAGTACTATCTCACTTCAATGATTATTCGGAGAATTGTTTTTCTGAATTGTCTGTGGATTTTTCTAAGAACACGCGCCTCTTGAAATCCATGAAATCTGACCTCGATTACATATTTCTAAAGCTCAGGTATTCAAATACATATCCGTACTGAAACTGTGAAATTCATACGAGTGAACGAACATGTACTGCATATGAATCTCTGTGTAGAATGGCTTAGGGCATTTGTTTTGCTGAATGTTGCTTTGATCAGTTAGGTACTTCATTTAGATGAGAGTTGGAATTTTCTTATTTTATATTTTTTGTCTAAACGAAGATCGGTAGGAAACTCAGTCATTTGATTCTAGACGAAGAGCTGAACTATTAGTCGATGATTAGTCAAATGTAGTGCTTATTAGACAGACTCTATTCCGAAAATTCATCAATGGGACATCAGACTTTGCCTTACTTATGAATTCTTAGGAGATCAAAAACCAGTCAGAACAGGCGTATATCAGTGCTCATTGTTAGTCCTGGAAAGAAATGGTTAAATGGTACATATCATATTGGAAGAGGGCATAGTTCAATGAGTGGGGGAAAAATACTAAAGTACTTAGTAAGTAAGCTTCCAAAAAGAAATAGGGAGTATAAACTATCTGCAATCTCGTGTCGGCATGATGTGGAAACACATGAAGTTGAACTCGATTACAGTTGAATTTGTCTACATGTGCATAATGATTTGGTGCCTATGATGTCAATCAGATTCCTAATAAACGAACCGAGTTGATAACGATCTTGGGTTGAATTTGAATTCCATACATCATGAGTTGGATTCGGCAACGCCCTGATTTCTTAAATCCAAAGGTATTTGGTTTTTATAAATAAACTTGTTTGGCTCTAAAAATCAAAAAAAGCATGAAAATCCATATAATGAACAATAATTTGCAACAGTTACACAATAATCCCTTTGAACAAAGGAAAAAATTGAGATGACAATTTGATTTCATGAATAGAGAAAAATAAATATCCTATTCATCGTCATCTTTTACTCTCCCTCGTCATCTTCAAGCGTTCTTTAAAAATAATGTTGTTATTGGCATGAGTTCTATGCGGCTCAATAGAGACCTAACTCATCTCATATTAAATAAACATATTGTATAAATAAACCTTCAACTATGAGTACAACATGCCATATGAACATAATTACGGAGTACTATATATTTTCACACATTACTACTTCTGTTTACAGGTGGTCTATATTATTGTTGCAACATATTGCCACCCTTGTTAATGGGTGGATTTTATTGTTGCAATATATTATCACCCCTATCAATAGTGAACCTTAATGTTGTAACTTTCTGCCTCTCGAGCCTACGGGAAACATATCATATGATGGAAGCACTAAATTTGAGCCTATCTCGTAGTACACGAAACATATAATACCAGTGTATCTCGTAGTAGTTGTCAAATAAAAAAATATAATACTACATATAAGTAAGAATTCTGTACCTCTAGAAACTTGTGCTTTTCTACGGCGAAACATATAATACGAGTGTATCTCATAGTAGTTGTCATATAAAAAATATAATACTACATATAAGCAAGAATTCTGTACACCTCTAGAAACTTATGCTTTTCTACACCGTAAATTCTAAGTTCGCAAGTCTTATGTGTTCGAAGTGTCTGCCCTTACGTTGTAGCGCTATAAATTATGCAAATGATTAAAGAAATTCGGATGCGCTACTCATATTAGGACCATTACGAGAGTATGTTAATTTAATACACAAGAGTTCACAGATCATATTTATATTTTGATTTGGTTTGCAGAGCAAATCAAAATATAAATATGATCCGTGAATGATATATATCGATTCCAGCTTCTCACTCTAAGAATTCACGGATCATATTTATATTTTGATTTGGTTTGCAGGAGCCTGAAGGCAAAGGTTGTTGCAACTTATCCAGATGCCTTTCCTGATGATTCAGTAATTGAGGCTCTTGATCAACGACCAGACCTCGAGTTGCCTAGGTGATTAATTTGGTTCTCATCGCGAAGTGTTATAGATATAATTGATTAATTCGGTTCTCATGGAGAGATAAATGACCCGATATATGGTATGCTGCTACTGGAACATCGACAGATAAAACCACCAATATGACTACTTAAGTTATTCTGTTTAAGATTGACTCTTCTATTTAACAGTTGAAGTTATTGTAATTACTGAGTTTCTTGACTTATAGGTGGTAGAGCTAATGCTACTACTAGCCTGGTAGAGGTAGTGATTGGGACTTAGGTTACAAATGAGGCAGAATCGAGTTGAGCATTAACTTATCCAGACATGACCCAATCAAGCTTAGAAGAAAACCACCCAAAACATATTATTTTAGATACTTTTCAATTGTTTTTATATATATTTCTTTAATCACATGCCAAAAAAGTACTACGATTCATTTAACAAATGAGTTAATTTGAGTTAAGTAATTGACTTGGAATTGACCTTGGATCATATTATTAAGTTGTCAAATAACCTAACAATATGTATTAGTACATTGTATTAGGCTATTAGCACGAATGTTCAATCATACAATAATCAAACTTAATAAGCAATTACAAAAGACGAAAATAAGAACAATTACAATAAAACGTAACTTTAGTTTTTATTTGCTTATTTTAGTAGTAGTATTACACTATTATTTACAAAAATTATGGAGCATATATACATTAAAGCACAAATTTTAGAATTACAAACCCTAGCTCCCGCCGCCCACACCTCCTATTTCATCTCAAGTCTCAATTGTGCCTCATAAATCCGCTTCAAATAGCCCAACCCTAATTCATTTTCTATCTCAACTCAAAATTGCCTTCCCTTCCACCTCTCTACTCCGGCGGCGGATCTATGACGTTCGCCGGCTTAATAGCTTTATGTTGTTTCTTTAGATTAAAATCACCAATGAGGAAGATCTCCCAAAGTATAGGAAGTGCCGTATGACACTCTTAAAACGCAGCGTTTCGCCGCCGATCCACCTTTCCCATCCACCGGCGACTGCTTATTTTCGTCTATGTGCCGAATCTAAGCTTCTCGGTCGGGACTGTGTTGTTCGGCGGTGGCTGCGTGTGTGATTTTAAACGGGTCTCTGAGGTTTTTTTTTTCGATTTAATAAATATTTATTTAGTGTTTGGGGTTCGATGCCACGTCGCCGGTAGCCTGACGGCGTTGACCGCCGATGTCATGATTGAACCGAAATCAAATCGTTTTTTCGCATCTTGATAGGAACCTGTGGACTGATTATTTATTCCGTTCATCCACGGCGCCGTTTCTTGTGATTACATAGTTTATTTTCAATTATTAATTAAATAATTAATTGAAGGACCAATGAGGATTATCGATTTGTTTTATACGCAACTGGAATTACCGTCTGACTAATACCTTGATGTGACATCGACCATCTGAGGCCTTCATTTCAAGTTTATTTTGTTTACATATTTCGAAAATTTAGAACAAAATCGTGTTTATATATAATTGGGAATTATCTACAAGCTCACATTTTATTGATAACCTCAAAGTAGATTACAGAGAAATTGTATTTTGATTTTTTTTTTAATTCTGACTTTTATTTTGAATAAAAGTACCAATCAATTAATTAAGTGACATATTAATAACTAATTTTTTAAAAATAATTATAATTGTATTCATTATCAATTTTATGGCCATTAATAGATGTCATACTTTCCTGGACACGGAGTTTAAGAAAATTATTGTTGTTTTATTTTTTAATTGAAAAGTAAGGATTAAAATATATTTTAAAAGTGAAAAGTAAAGTAGTTGTGAGTAAGTTTAAAAAGTAGGTGGGTAAAGTAGAATAAAATTGTATATTAAAATGAAAAAGTTAGAATAATTATTTCTTTTTTTGGGGTGTGTCAACTATTGTTGGACACCCTAAAAAGGAAAGTATGACAACCTTCTTTGGACCGAAGGAATATTAAATAAATTTAATTAAATGAAATATTGAAAATTAATATTAACTGAAAAAATATGATCATCATTTGATTTTGAAATAAGATTTAATTTCATGATCTATCTATCTCCACAAATTTCATTAATTACTTATTTATTTGATATATGATTTTATTTTTTATTTCACTTTTTTTTCTTTCTAATTAAAATTCTAAATATAAATACGTAATATTTAGTTTTTTGGTTTTGCTTAGTTCAGTTAGTTGTACTAAATTTAATGACCTGATCTGACATAAATGAATAATACTCCACATTTTTGAACTATACAAATGAGCAAGGACTAAAATAGGTCGAATTGATCTAAATTTAATGGATCTTAGAAAAATCTTAACCAATATGGAGTATGAATGAGTAAATACCAATAATACTTAATAAAAGATGAATGAATAATGTGAACACCAAATATAGGAATGTGTAAGAACCAATAACAAAAATCTGGGAAATAATAGCTAATTTTTATAAAATAAAGGAAGTTTTATAAAAAGACTAACTTTTATGTATTTTATTATAATTAAATACTAATTTTTTGTCTAATCATAAAAAAACATATCACTTCTGAAATTATCCTTTATTCGTGTTTTTAACAATTACACACAAAATTTACATAAAATTTTCAATTTTAAAATTTCATATTTTACCTTTTATTAAGTAATATAGTTCCTTCGATATATAAATTGAACCAAATTTAATGGATTTGAACTTAAATTAATGAATAGTTTTTTTGTCTTTTTTAATAATAGCTGAAGTTATTAAGGTATATTGTTATTGATTAAAGTCTAAGGTTATTGTGGTTTTTTTAATGAGAGAATAATTTTGGTTGAATAAAAGTGATAGTATTTTCGAAATGGACAGTGCTAAATGGGCAGAATCTGCCTATGGATAGAAATTACTTAAAAACTTATTTTACAAAATCTAATGATATTTTAATTAATTTTTTTACATGTAATATAATTAATTATATTATATAAAATATATATTGCACAAAAAAATTAAATAAAAAAATAATTTGTTAAAGATAATGCATATTTTTATATTTATATTAAAAAAATCAATTAAATAGAAAAAAAATATTTTAACTTATAATAATAACAAATAAAAATTATATTTTTACATATATATTATAATGATTATATTTTAAGTCATATAAAAATAAAAAGTAAAAAATAAAAATAAAATTGAGCGTTCTGCCCATGGCAGAATCTGCCCACATGGAATTACCCTTTCGAAATAAGGTGCAACTTCTATGAGACAGTGGGTATAATATGGTTTCGAAATAAGGTGCAACTTCTATGAGACAGTGGGTATAATATGGGACGGCTCAACTTCTATGAGACAGTGGGTATAATGGATCTGAAATTAAATGAACAAATAATTTATGAAATTAAATGAACAAATAATTTATTATTTTTTACTAATATACTAATGAGAAAAACTTACGGATTTGATCTTAAATAAATAAATAATCATTTCTTTTGGACTATTATACAAATAAGAAAAACTTACATAGGAAAACATATAGTATAATAAATTTGTTCTAATTAACTTGAAAAGAATTGATTTAATTTTTTTTATTTTAATTAATGTTTATGTGGTGATTGTAATAAATTTTAGAACAATTTTAATTATATTTACTTAATTGCTAAAAATATAATAATTAACTGAAAAATAAAAAATAAAATAGAGTGCAAAAGACAAAATCTAGAACAAAGGCAAAACATAAAAATATATATTATATTCATTTTCACAATATGTATTTTGATTTTAAAAAATAAAAATAATTAGATTAGACTAAAAATGAATTGTATATATTTAAATTTTAAATATAATTTAAGTTATTTAGTATAGATAATTGAGCTGTGTATAGTGAATTGAGTATTGATTTAACTAAAGACTGCTTTTTAATTTAAGAAAGATTTTGTAGATTTGGTTGAAACTTTGAAGTAAAAATGGAGATTTTAAGTGTAAATAAATATTATTTGAACTTTCAATATATGTCCTAATTAAGAAATAAGGTAGTGTATCTAATAGAAAAATAGAGGTGTGGATGAACATTGTTATTACCACAAGTTCAAGTCTATAACACTACAATGGCATCAATCACAACTTCACATTAGAGACAATCCAAAACAAGTTCATGCTCTTACCTTGATTTTCGATAGAACTGGTGTTGAAGATGAACATTGTTAATACATTACGAACATGATATGCATTATTCAAGAAAAGCCAGGAATTTCTCCCGGCATGGGAGCCAGCTCATTGTTTCCAAACTTTTCCTCGTCGTAGAAACAAGCACGGACAATCCTACCCCCAAAAAACCGCCCTTCGAGCTCCATCAGAGCTTTGGTGGCATGCTCTGCTTTCTCAAACTGGATAAAAATTCTCACAGCCTCCTCATGTGGGAAGTTTGGTTCCGTAATCTCAAATATCAGGACTCGGGTCACTTCACCAAATTTCTTGCACTCCTCTGCCACCTCATTTTCTAGATCATCATCTACCTCACCCGGGCCAACCTTCACAAAGAGGCACATGATATGTGCATGAGAAAACTGATATGTGCATGAGACAAATGGTAGGCAGACACAGATAAGGCAATAAGAAGAAGAAACAAAAAGTGGCAGCAAATCATTCAGATCAATTGCTGTAAGGTTTGATGGAAACAGCAAACAACCACAATACTAAGTCTAACCAATTCATTCAAGCATAACAATTTCCTTATAATAAAATAAAATGCCACGCTTTTGACAACTGCCCTCAATAGTTTTTTTAGTTGAGGTGATAAAAGAGCAAAATAAAACAAAGTTTCGGTGGGAAAATGCAAGACTATCTTGCTTTTTTTTTAACTGCATAAGCATTTGTTTACATGCATTATGCCTGAACATGTTGGACAACCACCAACAGAAAGCAGAATTATTATTATGGGATTGGTGAAAACATGAAATGAGAGTCGACAACAATTTACTTGCATCATTCAAATCCTTGATACAAAATCTTTCCAAAGTATGGTTCAACAAAAAGCAGTATTTAGATCCTCCTCACAATAACATTTTGTTCAAACAATCTCCTAAAAGCGGCTTAATAAGAATCAATAGTGGTTACTATAGTGGATCGTCCAACGGGTTTTCTGAAATCTGTTTAACAATAGGAGACCAAATTCAAGGAGGCATATGCCATATTCTTCTTCTTCTATTTCATTTTCGTACGATTATTCATGTTGTTTAAATTTTAGTTTTCAACTACAAGCTTCAGTAATTACAATTTAGAATCTAACTCTGCACATCATCAATCAAGCACGAAATATTCAAATCCTGAAAATAAAGCAATCCATACCATGTTTCTGAGAAGCACAACCCTAGTTGGAGTTCCATTGAAGCTCACACTCTTCACCTTCTTACTCGACTCGCTAGCATTCACAATTACGCCCCCTCTCTTATCCGTCTTCTTAGCCACCAACGGTGTTGTGATTCCCTGCTCCAGCTTTCCCAGACCCTGTCCTTGCTTCCATCCCATTTTGGCCATCATCCTCTGAGCTGCCGTCATCTTCCCTTCGGCGCCCAATCCCAATCCCCCACTCTCTGACTTCCCGATGCTAAACCCTTCCCCACCACCATTACCCGGCAGAGGTGGTGACGGAGATCTCGGCGCACCAGCTCCGTCTCCGCCGCTCATAGCCGCCCTCCTCCGCCAAGCCTCCTCTCCAGAAATATTCAATTCCCGATCCCGATCTCGATCCTTCTCCCTCTTCACCTTCTCTTCCCTTTCCTTTTCCCTCTCCCTCTTATCCCTCTCTTCTAATTCTCTTCTCACATCGGCCTCGGCTTGCTTCCGCTTCCGCTCTCGGCGGTAATCCTCGTAATCGTTCGGCCTGGCCGGGTCGTATTCGTCGATGACGGAGCCGGTGGCTCCGACGAGAGCGGGTTGAAACGATGTCAGATTAGGGTTAGGGTTTGTCTTCTCGTCGGCGTTTGGCTGAGGTGTAGTGGTGTGCTTGGGTTGTGGTTGTTTGGGCTTGATGTTCTGGGGTCGGAGAATGGTTTGAGGAGGGGGGAAAGGTTTACGAAGGGTGGGTGGAGCCATCTTGACGCTGCTGGACCAGACATTGGTGGTGGAAGCGGATGATGCGCCGTCGTCCGCGGTGGAGGACGGCGGGGGTAGGTCGCCGTACAACCCGCCAAGCATTGTGTACAATAATCTAAAGCGACTGCGGTAATATCTCTTGCGAAGGGGCAAAAACTTATTTGTATTGGAGGCTTCTTTCAATTGTGAACGAGTTTTATCTTTAAATGTTTTTCACACCCTCACCTCCATGGTCACAATTTTAATTTACTAATTTAGGTCTCCATTTTTAAATATTTATGTCTCTATTTTGGACTTTTGTATTAAAACTAAATTTGTAAAATCTAATAAGTAATAACTTTTCAATTTGAAGGGGTTCAGTATTTTTTTTTTTACATTTTCTCATGAAATTTGAAGTAGGCATAAATGTGAAAAAAAATATTAAAAATATAAATGATTTATCATAATAAATTTAATATATGATCAAAACAAATACTAATGAACAATTGTATAGAAAGTAGATTCACAGTCACAAAAGTGTCAAAACAAATAATGAACAATTGGAATTGGAATTTGGAAGTAATACTATAATTTTTAGATTTCTTGTTAATGTCTTTATGTTTCAATCGAGTATTTTATTTATTTAGTTATGACTAGAGAACTTGTAGCCGCTACTCGTTGAGTGAAATCTAAATAAACATTTTCAATCGAGTATTTATTTTTAAAGTATGTCATTCACACTCAAAATAGTTGCTAAAACTTACAAAAATCAAAGCCACACATTTTTTTTTTCTATGATAAGACAATAGACGACTTAATTAAGTTCAAAGATAAAATTAAACGATTAATCTCAAACGAACATGAATAAACTATGTAAAAAAAGATATTATCTTCATACCGAAAATATTTATCAAGTAAATTTTTTACGTTGTTTAAAAAAACAAATTATGTTGAATAATGTTAAATAGATCATTTATAAATGAATAAACTATATATAAAAAAGATGAATTCTTTATAATAACTGAAAACAATAAATTGAAAAAAAATACTTGAAAAAAAAATATAAAAATCGATCAACAATAATAGAATACAATATTTTTATATTGATGACCACGAGCATCACTTCAAACTCCATCGATTCATTTAACCGCATTCTCCGAGCTTCTGCTTATATAAATATACTCCTGGTTCAATTTGTATATCATATTCTTTTTGAGTTTACCTAGTAATTAGAAATAAATTAAAAATATTTATTTGTATAAAATTGAAACACGTGGATTCATTTAATACAAATTGATAGGGTTCATTTGACACAAAAGTTTATTTGATTTATGAATGTAGTTGAATTTGATTACAACAATCAAGAGTATGAGCCAAAGCACAAAGGGGTTAAGAGGGTTGTTTGATGATTAAGAAGTAGTAGATCATGGGATTCATGGCGCCATTATAATTTCACGGGTCATTTTCATAACTTTATAAAGTCAAAAATCATAAATATGAAAAAACATGTGGTATAAGAAGAGAGAGATCTATAGTTGATCAACGGATATCTATTTTCCATTTTTATACGAGTATATTTTATTTTTATTTCTGCCGAAAATACACTCCTGCCCTCTCCCGCGATCGCAGGTAAATAATAATATACTCCATCGATCTCCTCTCTCATCTATCTCTGTGCGAGTGTGAATTTAGTCATCCAACGAAATCCAATCGGGAATCTGGTGGGTATTGATTTCTCTGAAATTCACGAATTAAATTCTGCAATAATTGGGCTTTGAATTTCAGGAATTTATTTTCCGAGTGTGGCGGCCGGAATCTGGTGTCCGAGTTAGGGTTTTTGAGTTCGACAGATCTGAGTGTCAGTTTGCACAATTCAAAATTCAACATGTTTTGGCGTATGGCTGGCCTGTCCACTGCATCACCAGTGAGTGCCTTGATTTTTGATTTTTGTTATTTGATTTTTTTTCTCGATTACAAGTTTTTTATGCTAATGCTTATATTGTTTATTGGATCCATTTTATCGGTGATTGGTTTCGATTATGCTGTGTGATTTGAGTTTCATTGGTGTGTCAGATTAAGGTTCTCGGTAGTCGAAAAGCCATTAAGTGTTTTTGTATGATATGGTTGTATTGTTGGCCAATGATCTGTGGAGTAGATGTTGTATGCAAGTGTATTGGTTGAAGGAAGTATACGATGAATATTTTTAATCAACCGTAATGCTTACACCACGAGGGAGTAACACAAACGTGGCATTTTGGGGTGGGAGATTGGTATTTGGTGCAGTACTTAGGCTGTCATATTTCTAAAAGTATTTTTTTAAACGATCAATTTTCTTGAAACTATGAACACGCCGAATTCAGACAAATGTAATTAGGAGTTTATTGTTTAGAAATAGAGAAAATCTGGTCACTAGTATAGCTATTTGATTATTTCTTGTAACAGGAGAACTGAATGGCACATCGTGCCTCAATGGATTTGAATTTATGGTTTCTAATATGTTTAGGTTTATATTAGGACTTAAGAGACCACATGTTTTATTTATATGGTTATGCAATATTGATTGCTAATCTTTATTAATCTAAGTATGGTCACCATTTTGTTGTGTTTTGTTTTGTTTGGCCATTCAATAAATGTTTTATCTCCTTATTTCTTTATTGTATTGGCAATCCTGCTCCTCCTGTTAGGTTCTTGTTTGTCATATACTCATATGTGATATGTGTGCAGTATACTCGTAGCTAAGCATTTTGGATTTTACTCCACTCTCCTGGATTAGATGAATATATTGCTATCTGGTCTTTATCTTTCACTGGATTTGGCACCAGCCATTTGGCCATCATGTTATCTATCTCTTGTTTCAATAACTTTATGTTTCTATGTGCATTATTATATTTATTTATTGCCTATTGGTTAAATAATGCGAATTTTATAAATTTTGTAAATCTCAGGTGGAAGCCATTTTGGACAAAGAGAACTTTACACTGGAGGAGCTATTGGATGAGGATGAAATAATTCAAGAATCCAAAGCTCTCAATGACCGTCTTTTGAAGTTGTAAGAGTTATCTCACATTATATTAATTTTGTTCTGAAAATATATCCAACTCCTTTTGTTCCACTTTCTTTTGTGCAGTTTTATTTTCTTGTGTCTTCTAATTTGAGCATTAGTGCTTGCAAGATTTCATATTGTCACAAGAAAAAAATAGGTATAGTTGATATATTAATGAAAGTTTAGAGTAGTGCACTTGAATGAAATTTTATTTGCTCATTTTCATCTAGGCACCGTTGCAAGTAACTTGGCCCTCAAGCAGCCTTGATAAATAACAGAAACCTGACTGCTTTAATTCTCTTTCTTATGTTTTTTGGTAGTATTTGGAAATCACGATTTGCTATTTTGCAAATTATTTTCTTTCTTTTTTTCTTTCTGGAATGTTCTTGATCTTTTTTCAACATACAAAAGATGGGCCTTGCACGAACCAACATTAAACCAAATAACCAATTTTTCCGCAGCTTGCGTGAAAGAGCCAATGTTAAACAATTGATTCAATACATAGTGGAAGAAGCTCCCGAGGATGCTGACAGACAACGAACATTCAAGTGAGTCTGGGATGGTTCTAGGTGTATGTTTATTCCCATGCTGCATGTAGAAAATCCTTTTGATGAACTGTGTTGTGGTCAAATATTTAGCTACTGATAAGTGATTAGTAACCTTCTCTCTACGTTCAGGTTTCCTTTCATTGCTTGTGAAATTTTTACTTGTGAGGTTGACATTATACTCAAAGCTTTGGTAGAGGATGAAGAGGTATGCTATTATGTGACTTTACTACATCCTTCGTTGTAATTTGAAACCTTTAACTTGTTTGATTACCTCATAAATTTGGTTGACAGTTGATGGATCTTCTGTTCTCCTTTTTGGATCCTGAGCGTCCCCATAGTACTCAACTGGCTGGTTATTTCAGTAAGGTATGATTATTGATGCTTAAATGGGTAATTATCAGTTTCTTAGAAATAACAGCTATTCTTATTTATAAATGATTTTTCAGGCTTAACAGCAATGGCTTGGTTTTTTTGGATCTCCCCTTAGTATTTCTTAATTTTTCATAATCACCTCCTTTCTCTTGCTGTTTATGCATGCACGCAATAAATAACTTTGCCTTTAGTGGGTTGAGTCTTTTTAGGCATATACTACTTGTTTCACTCTAACTTATGAGATGTCCCTAGGAATAAGGGAGTGAAAGGAGGGTAATTAAACAAAAATATGAATAAATGGAAGTAAAAAGTATAGGTAAATGCTTATTTGGACAAAAATGTTATACTGTAGCATGTTTGAGTCACATCTATCTTGACCTATAATGATAATGAACTAATTTGTCTTATGACCAATTGTTCTTTGGCATACAGATGGTGTGATAATTTCTTGATTGGTATTTAATGCTCTAGCTTATGACCAGCTGTTCTTTGGCATACATATGGTGAGATATGAGATAATTTTTTGATTGGTATTTAATGCTCTATTCTTTTTGCCAGGTTGTTGTATGCCTCCTGATGCGGAAAACAACTCCTCTAATGAATTACATACAGGTGAGTACGAGAGTATCTAGTAATCAGCTTTCAACCTTTTTTCTGACTATCAATAACTTATCATGATATATTATCTGAAAAATTCACCTTTCCCATGCTTATGTTCTTTATGGTTTGGATATTAGGAAATCGTTTTTTTTTTCTTTTGCATTCGTCAGTAATTAGACTACCACTATTATTTAGTACATTGATTTTTTCACTTGGGGTATTGGTAGTTGTAACACTTGTCTCTAATATTGCCATTGGGAACAGAAAGTACATCTCATTTGTGCATGTTTGTTAGTTCTGAAGGGTGAAGTCATATTGCTTTATACTGCCTTTGTCCCGCAACACATTGCATACTTTCCTTTTCGGCCGTCCCTCGTAACTCGTAAGAATGCATACCCCAAAATGCAAATAACTTTATTAATCTCCACTCTCACAATATACACTTATTTACACCCATGCCACTACTTTTTCCCTTACTTTTCAAACAACTCTCAGAATTCTTCATTACCGTTGAATTCCCAATTAACCTTCACAATGTTCACCTAAAAATCAGAAATACCATTTTTATTAAACCACTTGCCAAAGATGCTCCACCATGTGTTGGGGACGGAGTGATAATTATCTATTCATGTTTTGAATATAATCATATATCCCCTAATGTATGCAACTGTAAATTGTCCATTATGTGTGTACGTTAAGGCATATTATACGTTTAAAATATTTATTATAGATTCTTAATCTAGGATGTATATTCCATATAGCTGTAGGTTGAGATGTTGTTTCTTTATTTTAAATGTCATACAATGATGACTGTTCTTTGTACATCTCTTAGCTATTAATATGTTGAAAATGATTGGTTCTTTTTTGTTTATACCAATTGTATATTGGCCATTGTGTGGTTATGTTAAGTCACTTTAGACATTCAAAACATTTATTAGAATTCTTCAAGATATTTATTACATAAAGCTGTAAGTTCAGATGTTGTTTCTTTGTTATAAATGTCATATGCTGATCTTCATATATCTCTTTACTAATTTATATGATGGGGAATGGTTGGTTATTATTATTCATACCAACTCTTATAATATTTGCCATTTAACCAGAAAGTTGAAAGCTGATTTAATGTTTGTACAGGCTCATCAGAACACCATTAAAAGGCTTGTTGACCTAATTGGAACTACTTCTATAATGGAGGTGATTTTATTAGTACTTTGCCCCCTCTCCGTGTTCTCTTTTACCTTTTTTATTTTGTTTGTTTGGAATTCCTAATAGTTTTTTTTTATGAACAGGTTTTAATTCGTCTAATTGGTGCTGATGATCATATATATGCCAATTATCCAGACTCTATGCAGTGGTTGGAAGATTTGAATGTGCTGGACATGATTGTCGACAAATTCAGTTCATCGGTAAGTTGCAGTAAGCATGTATTCCTGGCATAAGGCTTCGATTTTTGTTTGACCTGAAACCTTTGGTGCCTATATAGGGCCTTCCACCTACCTAACCTGAGGGAATGATTGGGGGCAGGGTTTGTTGTTTCCAATACTTGAAGGCATGACATTTCTTGCATCTTTCCACTATTCATCGGACTCTGCATGTCTTGTCCTTTTTTATTGTATTTTTTTTGTTGTTGAATGAGTTGGGTTTGTTTGTACATGTTTTCTGGCCTTATTATTTCAAAAGCATCTAGTAGGTTATGTAATTTGTCGATGAAATTCTGCATGTTGAGGTCCATACTCTCCAAGTCCCATACTTATAGACGTTCTTGCCTTCTATTCCTGAAATTTTCCAATGGTAGACATACAATTTTATTCTTAATTCCTTGTGTCTTTGTTTTTGCAGGACTGCCCTGAAGTACATGCTAATGCTGCAGAAATTCTGTGCACGATAACTCGATATGCTCCACCTGGGATCGCGTCGAAAATTTCCAGCCCAAGGTTACATCAGTTATCCTATGTTGATTATTCTTTAATTCTACCACTTGCCTTTTTTTAATTTTTAATTTTTTAAACTGGTTTCTGTCACAGTTTTATAGGAAGGTTGTTTCGCCATGCTCTGGAGGACTCAAGACCGAAATCTGTTTTGGTTAACTTGTTATCTGTCTGTATATCATTGTTAGACCCCAAGAGGTTAACATCTGGAACATATTACTTGTATACCCGCCAAATGACTCATGGATCAGGCAGTGCTGCTAATCCTGAGACTGTTCAAGCCATGCTGGATAACCTAGGTAAGGCACTTCATTTCTTAATTGTAATGATTATTAGACTTATGTTACAGAGCGCACCTTTGCATGGAAGATACTGTTCTAATTTGGCCAGATTGTTTGAAGAACAATCTTTCACATAGATATTCTTTGTAGAGGTTTCTTCTGGTTTTTGTCAGGTAATTAGGCAGATCACTTATGTTGCACCAAATTATCATGAGGCTAACTCATCATATATATAATTCCAAGATTATTAATTATTGATTGGCTCACCATAAGTCCATAACTACTTATTCTGTACAATGTGATAAGTGATAACTAAAACCGAGTAGTAGGTGTCCTATACTTGATTTGGGTTAGTTAAGAATAATGTCTTCCTCCTACAAAGTTAACAAAAAAGTATTGCAAATTTGTTGTAATTTTGATGTTAGTTGTGATTTTTATTGGTAAGAAGCAACATACTTGTTTATTGGGCAGGCGATCTGCTCAAGCTCTTGGATATTTCACGTGAAGGTCACATCTTGCTTACTACGTATGGAAAATTGCAGCCGCCTTTAGGAAAGAATCGTTTGAAGGTATCTTCTCTATGTTACCGATTATTATGGTGCCATGATAGTCTCAAGTTATAACTTATATGGACTTACTCTACTTTTTCAGCAGGATTGCTTTGACATAAATTGTTTTAGAAAAATCATTTGCATATCCAACACCTAATTACTATGTAGCAAGGAAACGTATACAGTTTGATACAGATACGGCAAAACGGCAATTTACAAAAACCAGGATACGAATATCAAAAATATATTTTATTTTTTTATAATTCTATATTAATATATAATATATTAATCATAAGAAAATCAATTAAATTGAATTCTTAATGGGCATTAATAGTGTATTCGATCGACTTGGGGTCGTGAGAACCTTGATTAGAAGTGTTCTCTGCGTTCTTAAACATTTCTTCATTTGGTGTCTGTCATAACTAAAATTATCTCTTTAAAAGAGATTTTGAATGCTATGGGAGCCAAAAGTTGATTACAAAGACTGATTTGTATTTCAGATAATAGAGTTCATCTCAGTCTTGGTGGCTGTTAGTAGTGATGTTGCAGAAAAGGAATTGATTCGCCTGGGTGCTGTGAAACGAATTCTTGAATTGTTTTTTGAGTAAGTTGTTTGCGCCATTTAAACTTTTAATACATAATTCTGCAGAATTTTAATGTAATTTTTTTGGCTTCAGCTATCCATACAACAATTTCTTACATTATCATGTGGAGCACATTATAACATCTTGCCTGGAGAGCAAGAATTCTCAGTTTGTCCAGCATCTTTTTGGCGATTGTAATCTCATTGAGAGGATTCTTGATGCAGAAAAAAACTTCACTTTGGCTGTTGATACTAGCAAGGTAATTCTGCCTCATATATTGTTTTAAGTGGTAGATGTTTGTATGATTGTGTATGCTCATTTTGTTTCTTATTCTTAAGCTTCCTATGTTTTTGAGCAAAAACTAAACTATGCTAGACTCGATCTATTTTAATGTATTTTGCAGCCTACTATAGCTGCAGCGGTTAAATCACCACCCAGGATAGGAAATATTGGGCATATAACCCGAATTGCTAATAAACTTATCCAATTGGGGAATAACAGCAATGATATACATACATCTTTGCAGGTATTTCAGTTACTCATGGTACCTTCTCATCACATTGGCATGATCGATGACAATATCAAACTATCTCTATCCTTGTAGTTATCAGCTCTTAATATTATACTATTATCATTTATTCTGTTTAGTGGTCTTCCGCAGTTGCATTTTATCTATTTGCATATTTTTCAAATTACATGCACTAACTTAAGGGCCGTGTTATTTGCGGTGATAATCTTTTAAGTTTTCTCTGTATCTGACTTATCATCTGAGCACTATGGTTTTTCGCTTTTCTTTTATTTGCAGGGGAATGCCGATTGGGTTGATTGGCAGACAAATGTGCTGCTGAAGCGCAATGCAGTTGAAAATGTCCTCCAATGGACATGTGGGTGAGTTCTTTATCCATATTACAAACATGCTGATCTCTATGATTTATGCATCTGTTGTGGTTTCAAGCAAAGTTTCCTTTTGTTTTAAACCAACCTCCAGGTTTCAGCTGAATAAGACCAGATGTCCATGCATAGGCTAAGACGTGTTTTAATCTTTATGCCATGTTATTTGGTTAGGGCTACTTTTGTGGTATTGAATGGTGAATAATGAAGGCAAGAAAAATGACCTCTATGATAAATGGACATTCTTTAGTACATTCCATAAATCAGTTACGTAGTATTTATCAGTGAAGTATGAAGAATGAAAGATTCTTTACCTCATACTTTTGGGTTATGCCATGCTGTTTAGTTTGCGGAATTTCTTTGACTGGCTTCTGTTTTTCTTGAGTGCATGGTCTTATTTGGCTGAATCTCATATCTAGTTTGTTGATTTTTCAGGAGGCCCACCTCACTACAGGACCGGACAAGAGATAGTGATGATGATGATTACCAGGATAGAGATTATGATGTCGCAGCATTGGCTAATAACTTGAGCCAGGCATTCCGATATGGAATTTACAGTAATGATGATAATGAAGAGGTTTGTTTATGGGATTTCTTTACTATGTTTTATTTTCTATCATTTTGTGTCACGAGAAGATTGCTAGAGGGTCAGTTTTATTTTGTTTTGTATATGAAGGAACAAATATGCTTTTCAACTGTATTAGTCAGTGCATATTTTCCTTGTGCATTGAACAACTTTATCTGTTTTCGTTTTGCAGTCTCATGGTTCTCTTGAACGTGGGGATGAGGTATAAACACGGCGATGGACTCTCTCTCTCTCTCTCTCTCTCTCTCTCTCTCTCTCTCTCTCTCTCTCTCTCTCTCTCTCTCTCTCTCTCTCTCTCTCTCTCTCTCTCTCTCTCTCTCTCTCTCTCTCTCTTCTGCAACTTTTTTGAATTAAAATATCTATTTTTCTGCCATTTTCTGTGACCATGGTGGGTTGGGTGGCTGTGACTTGTTGAAGGGGAAGCTAATGAGGATTGGCAGCCAAATAGATTCTTAAGTGAAGATTATACGTCCTTCTAGTCTTAAAATATCTATTTCTGCCATTTTCTGTGATCATGATGGGTTGGGTGGTTGTGACTTGTTGAAGGGGAAGTTAATGAGAATTGGCAGCCAAATATATTCTTAAGTGGAGATTATACGTCCTAGTGTTATGAAGTTAATTTCCGAAGTCTAATGGGTATCCAAGTTGATTATGTGAATGGCATTTCCTTGTCCACAATTTCACAATTGGAATATTTGAGCTGACTTGTTTCTTGCATACTGCTATCATATTTACATTCCTATCCTATCGTGTTTATGAAGCTGTAAACAATTTTAAAAACTGTATTTGAATAAAGTTCCTTCTACAACTTTCTCCAGGATGTGTACTTTGATGACGAATCTGCGGAAGTTGTCATTTCCTCTCTTCGGTTGGGAGATGAACAGGAAAGGTAAGTATTTGGATATACTAAAAAATACATACATTTTGGAAATGAAGATGAACTTTGCTCGTTCTAACTTCTATACTGATTTTGTGACTTTCAACAATGTTTACAGCGGGTCACTTTTTACAAATTCCAATTGGTTTGCATTCAAGGAAGAGAAACTTGATGAGCATTTGACCGACCCAATTATTTCCTCATCATCATTCCCCAACAGTGACTCAGTCAAAGATGCTGGTGGCCATGATGATGTGGCCATCATGAAAGATGAGGATTTAGCTGATGCCACCACCTCCAATCCTACCGGACAGGAACCGACATCAGATAAGCAGAACGTAGCTGACTGTCTGTCCGAGGCCC
The DNA here is from genome assembly GCA_954870475.1 of Euphrasia confusa. NCBI lineage: Eukaryota > Viridiplantae > Streptophyta > Magnoliopsida > Lamiales > Orobanchaceae > Euphrasia > Euphrasia confusa. Next base: position 28,758,241 of record OX940967.1, read on the forward strand.
CCAAAGAAACTGTATCCAGCGGTTCCGAAAAACCAACCGAATGGGTTGAATGGAGGGAGAGTTCTCATTCTATTGAATTCCCCCCTGCCTCAAATTCTACAGCTAAAGAACCGTCCTTTCCCAATGGTGAACTACTAGCGGAATCACAAAATGTGGTTGCGGCTGATAATAGCACAACTAATGTAGTAGAGTCGTGTGTATCGAAAGAGAACGAGTCTGATGTAGTAGAGTCGTCTGCATTGAAAGAGAACGAGTCTGATGTAGTAGATCCCCCTGCATCGAAAGAGAACGAGCCTGGTCAAAGTCCTTTGGAATCTACTGAAGTGGATGAGAAAGCCAAAGCAGTGGAAATCTAGGTTTTTCTCTCTGAAGGGTTTTCTTGTGGATCCTGCAAGATGTGTAAATTCTTGTGATAGGTGGACGTGTAGCAGTTGAATTGATATATGGTGGGGGTGTGTCATTCACTCTGGAAGAAGATGCTGCTCGTAATAGGTACACCTATATCGACGTTTTTGTTATGGGGTTGTACAGGGAGCTAAGGTGGTGCTTCTCGCCTTCGACTGATGGTGCTATCAGCTCAATTGAAGCCTAACAGCAACTGAATTTGTGATTTGTTTTCTTTTCTAAAAAAGAACATATTTTCTGTTTTTGTTCTATATCTCTAGGTATACTCCATTATCCAATATTGATGTTAAAATGTTCCATTATTCTTTACACAGGAGTGTGGGGGCGTCTAAGGTTCCTAAGTCAAACCAACACTGACATTTGAATACATGGTTGTTGGTGCTTTGTCAATTCTTATTTGGGCCACTTGTAATTGCTACTCTCTTAATACTATTTCTTTCAAGTTGGACCCAGTTCAAAGGGCCCCATAAGAGTGATTTACAGTAGAGCGAATCAATATTTGGTACTATAAAACAAGTCAAATTTCAGATTTATTGACCGTAAAAAGCATGTGATGTGCACGTGCTGTTTGCTTACCTGACATGGCAATTCAATGAGAATAAAATTTGATCGGATTGTGATGTTAAGTCGTCAACGCGTGCACATCATATTTCTAAAATTAATCGGAGCCGCCTTTATTATAACTAAAATTAATGATAACCATATTTCTTTACAATATACAGACAAGGAGAATGAATACTGAAATTCTGAATTTCCAAAAGGAAAAAATACATTCTTAAACAAGTGTGATAAAAAAATAAAAAAATCCATTTAGATAAGGGCAAGAATGACAAATACAGTAGAGTCCTTTTCCCGGGCCCTTCTTTGAAAATATTATCACCAACTATCTTTTCTTCCTACCTGTAATGGACCCCACCCAGTGGCTCAAGACGCCAGCAGCTTCTTTTTGAATTCGATTTCGAAATGAAAAAAATGGCATCGAATTTCCGCCAAATTCCACCTCCCCAAAAATTACAAAAAATATCTCAAAAGCCCCACCAAAACTTCAAAATATCACAAACCCCCCAAAAACGCCACAGAAACCCAGCGGTTATATAGTGCAGTGTGTGCTTTCAGACAAAATAATAATCGTAACCTATGTACTGTATTGGTCCCAGCAGCTTATATTATTATACACACACATCCGTATCTCTATATGCTCTGTGTCATTTCCGTAATTCTCTCTCTCTCTCTCTCTCTCTCTCTCTCTCTGCTTTTCCTTTTTATTGTCACGCTTTGAAAAAGAGAGAATGGGGAAGACCAAAGAGAGACTATAGCTCGTGTTATTATGAATACATAATTGACAGTATCTTTTATGCACGTATAGATATAGTTTGGATAAGAACCCTAATGTCACTTTCTTTTTTCAGGGTGTAGTTGAACTGTCTTGGGTTTCAATTGTACTTTTCCTCTACCACCAGATCTAAAGCTATTCCGAGGTACTTCTATACACCCAGCATTCTTGATTTTGATGTTTATTGATATTAATTGCGTGTAAAGTTTTGTGGGTTTTAGATTTTAATAGCCCCTTCATTTTCTTGCTCAAAAATAAAGAAAAAAAGACGAGTTTTTTTTTAAACTCGGAACAGCATTTTAATTTTACACTTTTGTGGTTTTTTTGGATGGTCAGACTCAGAGCAAGAACTTCAGAGTTGCATTTCCCTTTATTGATCTTAATTGCGTGTAATGCTATTTGAGTTTTCAATTTTAATTGACCCCATTTCATTTCCTTGCTCAAAAAAAAAAAGATGAGATTTTTTGAACTTGAAATAGCATTTTAATTTAAGCTTTTTGTGAAGTTTTGTGGAAGGGCTCATGGGATGCGATCCAAATGACTTAGTAATTATGACCCAATAGTTGACAATTTAAGGTACTGACATGTTTTTTTGATGTGGGAAATTTAAGAACACTCATATTTCACATTGAATATTCTCTAATCGTCTTACACTGGAAAATGAAAGTTTTGTTTTTGTATCACCTGGTTGAATTTCAACTTGTATTTCTGACTGTAACACTATATTTTTGTTTTTTTAGTACATTGAAGCTTGAGCGATTATCCATCCAGTATCGGAGGTCTCAATGTCTCACTCAACTGAGGACTCCATAGATATGCACAAGAATACTGATCCAAAGCAGTTGGACACCAAACCTGAACTCCAAGAAGAGCCATGCTCTGAGAGTGCGAAGAATGTCTCCAAAGTGCTTAAACCAAATGCAATGACAACCCATAAGACCACTGGCACAGGCGCGCCTTCAAAAAGAAAACCTGAATTAAAAAGCGGAGCAAGTTCTAGTCCAAACGAGATGAGGTCAAGATTAACTAAACCGACTATGAGTAGTGCCTTACGAACTTCAGGATCTGTTCCAGTGGCTAGAAGGAGCAGCACCGGTGGTTTACCTGAAAAGCAACCATTATCAATCAGTAAACGAGACATTGGTCCATCGGGTAAAAAAACGAGCTCTTCTGCCTCTGACCCTTTAAGACAATCCATTTCGGAAATTCGTAGTAGCCCAGCATCATCGTCCATTGGGTCTAAGCCTGCTGCTAGACAGAGCCTTCCGGAAACTCGAAAACCGTTTCCTATTTCACCTCTTGCTAGAACTCCAAGGACACCAGCTAGTTCCGATTCGAGTAAAAAGACTTCACTGAGATCATCTCAGTCATCGATTTCTTCTATCAAGCGAGTTTCTTCTCCGTCGGTGGATAGCATGGGAAGTAGTGATTCAGTTAGGAAATTGAGCATTTCGAGTCGGTCACCATTGTCAAGTGGGTCTTTTAAATCCGGGAGTGTGTCAAAGTCTCTAGATAAAAGTTTGAGTATGTACGGTCGTAAAAAAGTGGGGACACCAGATAGCCGGGACTCGCGCCTGATTATGCTTCCTCACGTGGAGGTGAAAGCTGGTGATGACGTGGTAAGAATCCTACGAATAAACTAGTTGGCTTTAAGTGCTGACGAGTTGCCCAAATGTTTTGACCTTTGACATCACATACCGAATACATTGATATGATCATATATTGGTCTTGACTAGCTTTTCACATGATATTATGAACTATTTATTCTTGAAGTTTCTATGTGTTTGTTGTGTATTTCATTGCATTTGGTTTGTAATATCTGGCTGAATGTGGAAAAGCCAAATTGCAGCAAATGTGAATTTATCATTAACATGAGGAATGAGAGTCCTAGTTGTTTCCTACTGTTATGTCCTGGAAATTATTATTTGCTAAAGCAGTAAAGACATTTGGTTGAACTGTCCTCTGACCCTTTCTATATATATATATATTATTTAAGAGATTGGATCTGCGGGGTCACAAAATACGCAGTCTCAGTGGAGGTGGACTGAGTTTTTCACCTAATCTAGAGGTACTGACTTTTTATTTTAAAGTCTACATTACTTGTTAATATATTTTTCCCTCTCGTGCTTGTGATATAGGCTATACATTAATTATTTTTATGCAAGGAAATTCGCATGCCCAAATTTACTCAAATGATCTGTCTCGGACACTAAAATTAACTTCTTTTTTTGCAGTTTGTTTATCTCAGAGACAATCTCTTGTCAACATTGGATGGCATTGAAGCCCTGATACGCGTGAAGGTGTCTATAGATTGCTCACTGTCAAGTATCTTAACATTTTTTTAAATACTTAGGAAGTTCAAGGTTGCCTATTCTCAACCATCATGCTCATTGTAGTCTTTTTTTTAACTTTCAGGTTCTTGATTTGAGTTTTAATGATTTCAAAGGACCCGGTTTCGAGCCACTCGAGAATTGCAAAGCACTTCAGGTAATCCATTTTTTCTTGGCTATCTTCCTTTTAAAGGATGGGAATCTTATTTTTTTCTTTTACATATATACAACTTTCTTTGTTGCAGCAACTTTATCTCGCCGGAAATCAAATCACATCCCTGAAGAGCCTTCCCGAGCTTCCTAACTTGGAGGTGAAACTCTACGCACAGTTTGTGTCTATTTTTTTTTCCACCACCATCGTTATTTGGCTTGTATGTAGTATGTACACAGGATGATTATGAACTTCCTTTGTGTCTTTTTCAGTTTCTGTCAGTTGCTCAGAATAAGTTGAAATCTCTTTCAATGGCTAGCCAGCCTCGTTTACAGGTTTCTTTCTTGCTCTACTATCTTATTACACCCGCGTTGTTTATTTTAGCAATAGTTAATGTTTTGTTTCCATAGGTACTAGCGGCCAGCAAAAATAAAATATCAACTTTGAAAGGCTTCCCATACTTACCAGCACTTGAGGTAAGGCCGGGTCAAATTTTCCAATTTTTTTTTTCAATAAATATGAATTTGACCTTTATTGAATGAATATTTACTGCTCAAGTTGAACTTGTGAGATTTGTTAGACTGTGAAAATCTTGGGCCTGGCACACCATTACTAAAACATAACTTTGTATTCTCTAACTTTAATATTGACATACTAAATTTTGTATTGATTGCTAAATGCTTGGGCATGCGTATTTTGTTACCGTGATGATATGCAGCATTTGCGTGTAGAGGAGAACCCAATCCTTAAGATGTCTCATCTGGAAGCAGCTGCAATTTTGCTTGTGGGTCCCACCTTAAAGAAATTTAACGACAGGGGTTAGTCTTGTTCATGCTGCTTTTTCCTGTTTTTGTTTTCTTCCGACTTTTTGTCGATGTATATTTTTCATCATTACCATGCTCCATCGACATTCTTTCTTACTTTGGCTTTGCAGATCTATCCCGGGAGGAAATAGCAATTGCCAAACGTTATCCTTCACACACTGCCTTGTGCATTCGTGGTGGTTGGGATTTTTGCCGTGCTGAACAAGCTGCAGGTAAGTGTTACTCTAATAACAGTTGCTTAGTTTTCTGATTATTAGATTCATTTTGGCCGCATCTGATTTTTTCTCTTTCTTTCAGTACATTTGATTTGAATATGTGTTGGATTGTACAATGGTTTTAGTTATGACGAATATGAAAACATTGTGGTTCACTAAGGCTCTAAGCATATGCCCACAAGGGTTTCCTTATTATTAAAGACCCTGAAACAAATACAAGCTGAAAATAGTAACGGGAAGCAGATTTCTTAGGGAAACTGTGACTTAAGAAGACTTTTTAATATGTGAAAATGTAACTTTATTTATCAAGGAACTATTACCTTTTCATATTCTCTCGTGTTTAAATTCCTTGTCATTGTCAACAGATTCTACATTTAAGTTTCTGCTAGAGCAATGGAAAGTTCATCTTCCTTCCGGATACTTACTTAAAAAGGCTTCTGTGGACCGGCCATTTGAGGAAGACTCTTGCTGCTGCCACTTTGAGTTTGTTAGAGATGTAACCGAAGGTAGTGATTTGGCATTAGACTTGAAGTACCAGTGGTTCATAGGAGGGAGAACTGCTTCGGATTTTAAAGAAATTCCCGCTGCATGTGGAGAGGTGCGTCGATAGTTCTCAAGGAATTGGATTTTTTTTATCTGCCACTAAAAAAATTAATCTTCTAACTCTGGCAGGTTTACTTTCCCAAACATGATGACATTGGCAGAATCTTGAGAGTGGAGTGTACTCCCATCCTGGGAGACACTGAATTTCCCGCGGTTTTCGCAATATCTTCGCCAGTTTCTCCAGGTATAGTTTTTTCTCCTAAGTTTTTTAAATAGTGGAAATTTACTGGTTCTCTGTAGTTGATGCTGCTTTAGTCATCGTTCCGATTTTGCCAAAAAAGTTTTGAAGTAACCATATTAATATGAAGTACTGTATTATTTGTTTGACACACTCGTATAAAAAATGGATTAGTCATTAGTCAAAGCACTTGTACTCTTTTTTCTCTCTTTCTGTTGATACCATATTAAACTCATCATGTTGGATAAGGATTTTCCCCCATGTCTAACTAGTTCCCGGTGTCTCTCTGAAGGTACTCGAATCCCTAAGGTGATAAAGATTGATGTAAGTGGGGAGCTGGTGGAAGGGAACACAATCAAAGGGTATGCTGAGGTGGCATGGTGTGGGGGAACTCCGGGTAAAGGTGTTGCTAGGTGAGATAAATCAATGTGTTGTATGAATCTTTTACCTTCACTTTTTCATTCTTGTAGAAAATAAGGCTCATCTTTTCATCTGTTAGCTAATCGTGCATCTATTTGTTTCTATAGCTGGCTTCGGAAAAGATGGAATAGCAACCCTGTGGTAATTGCTGATGCAGAAGAAGAAGAATATCAGCTCACCCTAGACGATATAGATTCGTGTTTGCTTTATATGTACACTCCTGTTACCGAAGAAGGTGCCAAAGGGGAGCCTCAATGTGCAATCACTGATTTTGTCAAAGCAGGTAACGAGTTAGATAAATTTGGCACTTTAGGTGGAACTGAATATTTGCCGATGGTGAACATGATACTCATACACTTGAAAAAACATAAATTTGCCAGAAAAAGAGAAAAAACATTGGTTTGTAATTGACACATAAACTGTCCTCTTGTAGTGATCTGGCATGCTAACTTTTGAATATTTCCAAACTAACCTTCCTGGATACCTCCATGCTTTCTCATACATTTTGAATGTCTATTTTCATTTTTGACCGATCCATTAATCTATGTCGGTAGCTCCTCCATCTGTGAGTAATGTACAAATTACGGGAGATGCTGTTGAAGGGAGTACAATCAGAGGAATAGGGGTGTATTTCGGAGGGAAAGAAGGCCCCAGCACTTTCGAGTGGTTACGCGAGGATAAGGATACTGGGTGGGTGTTTATTGCTTTGTGCACTTATGTGTGATTTCTCTCCATAAAATAAATCAATCGGTCTAGGCTACTTTTTTTCCTTTCACATTTAATTATGGTATTACTCAAATACTCAATTGATTTGTACGATGATTTACTGTCTCTATGGTTTAAATCCTTGTTTAATTTGGAGCTTATTTCTTATTTGCACTGTGCAATTTTCGCTCCTCATTTTTTTCCTAGGATTTCTTGTTTTTCTTTTGGGTGAATGGCAATCAATTTGTTTCTCTTTTTCCATGGAAACTGACTTAGCTGCTTTCTTCATAAAAAATCTTCTGCTTACAGAGATTTCAGTTTGGTGTTAACTGGTACGAATGAATACACTTTAACAAAAGAAGATGTTGGACAACGAATTGGATTTGTATATGTACCTGTGAACTTTGAGGGTAAGTTCTCCAATTGCTCATGTAGTTTTTCTTCCTTCTGCTTTATATTTGCTCCTTTTTTCTGTCCATTTAAAAGGTTCCCCATTTCCATTTTTTAGGGCAGGAAGGGAAGTCCATGTCAGTGATGTCCCAGATAGTTAAGAAGGGTATGTAATGACTTATTGTATTTGTGAGCTGATTATTATTTATTTTATTAAACTGATATGCCTATACTATACGTGTTTCTTCTTTTATTTATTTGGTGATCTTAAAATGCCATACGAATCATATGTGGAGTTTCTGTAATCAGAAGAGTACATGTTCACCGGTTGAAACCTTTTCTTTTGTTCTCTTAACAACAGCTCCACCTAAGGTAACACATGTGAAGATAATTGGTGAATTGAAGGAGGGAAGTAAGATCACCGTGACCGGTATTGTCACCGGAGGAACTGAAGCATCTAGTAGGGTTCAATGGTTCAAAACCAGTTCGTCTATTTATGAGGGTGAAAATGATATTGAAGCATTAAGTACATCCAAAATTGCAAAGGTAAGTTGCCCTTAGTAGCTTTCGATTTTGTCTTGTATTATGGATGCATAATTTAAATTTAGCATTTTTTTTGTAATTTCAGGCTTATCGCATACCTTTGGGAGCTGTTGGAAAATATATAGTTGCGAAATTTACCCCGATGACTCCGGATGGTGAAGCTGGTGAACCGGCTTATGTGATTTCTGATAAAGCTGTTGAGAGTGAGTACAATCACTCCTTCCAAATTTCTGCATGCTAGAATTTTCGTTGTTTCTTGCTTTATTTCCATAATCCATACATACTAGTATCTTTCAACTATTAGAAAAAGATTGCTAACATATAATTGTAATTTTTGCAGCTCTTCCCCCGAGTATCAACTTTTTGTCCATAACAGGTGATTACTCAGAAGGTGGAGTATTGACGGCATCATATGGTTATATTGGTGGTCATGAGGGGAAGAGTATATATAATTGGTATATTCACAAGGTAATCATTACTGCTCCACTCTTGTCCCGGCTAAATATTGGTTCTTACAGCTTTCGCTAATCTGTGAAGGACTTTACTTACCTGTATATTTATTGTTATAGATTTTATTTTAATTTCTTCAGTTCTTGATTTCTATACTGCTTAACCTCCTGCAGGCTGAAACTGACTCCGGTACCCTAATAACCGAGGTTTCAGGTCTTCTTCAGTATCGGATTCCAAAAGATGTCATTGGTAAATTCATTTCTTTTACCTGTACCCCAGTGCGGGACGATGATATTACTGGTGAACCAAGAACTTGTGTTGGACAAGAACCTGTCCGTCCAGGCAACTACAAAACTCTGAACCCTTGATGTTTGTTCTTTTATTTCATTTTTCCTCTAACAAAATTTCTCCTCCCCAATATTAGGAAGCCCGAGATTGCTCTCCTTACAGATCATTGGAACTGCAGTTGAAGGAACTAGTCTAAGTGTTGAAAAGAAATACTGGGGTGGTGAAGAGGGAGAATCAGTTTACCGCTGGTTCCGGGTATTTTATCCATTTTTCAATATCAGCAGTGTATTCATTCTGGCGTGTTTGTGAATTATTACTGTTCCGTTAGAGGCTAAGAGAGAATTAATTGATTGCAGACTAGTTCAAATGGCAGTCATAATGAAATCAGTGGTTCAAATTCTTCGTTGTATATGCTCTCTGTAGATGATATTGACTTCTTCATATCAGTTTCCTGCGAGCCCATCCGAAGTGACTGGGCTAGAGGTCCTATTGTCCTCTCTGAACAAGTTGGGCCAATCGTTCCAGGTACGTCTATTTGTCATCACTCATCATGAGATGAAATCAAATGCTCAGTCAGTTCCCTAACAAAACTTCATCACGTGTCCTAATTCTCACAACAATGTAGAACACATATAAACACCATAAAATGTCTCTAAACACCCATGTTTTTATCTTAACTTCTATGCAAATCATTATCCTTCCAGGGCCCCCAACATGCCAGTCGCTTGAATTCCAGGGATCCCTGGTTGAAGGCACGCAACTGAGCTTTGTGGCCTCTTATAGTGGAGGGTAAAGCCTCTGTGCTACTATTTCCTCTTTACAATCCCATTTCCTTGCACCAGATCTTGTGATTTATGTAGAAATAAAATTTCAGAGTGAAGGGAGATTGCTTGTATGAGTGGTTTAGAGTGAAGGGCAATGGTCATAAAGAGAAGCTTCATGTTGGAGGTATATGTATTTATAATTACACACACACACATTTCACGCGTTTTCCTCCTTTAATTTTCTTATCTTTGTTTGTCATGATCTGATAATTCAAAATTTGATTGATGCAGAATTTTTAGATCTAACTATTGATGAAGTGGGAGACTGCGTGGAACTTGTGTATACACCTGTCCGTGCTGATGGCTTGAAGGGGTCCCCAAAGACACTCGTTTCTCCTCCTGTAGCTCCTGGTGAGTATTTCATCATTTTTACAATTTCTCATCACTCTCTTCCATTATGCAAAACATTTCGAAACTTATGTTCCAGGTCTAAAAAAATAATGTGCCTAAATTTCAGGGGAGCCTCTAGGTGTTGAATTAGTGATTCCTGATTGCTGTGAGGGCCAGGAAGTGGTCCCCAAATCAAGATATTTTGGCGGACAAGAAGGAGTTGGGGAATATGTTTGGTTTAGAACAAAGGATAAGCTTGAAAAATCTGCCCTCATGGAATTGTCGTATAATTGTGAAAATGTTGATGTATGCGGACATGCGTTGTAAGTATTGTTTTCTGAAGTAGCCTTTTTTGGTCTCTTATATATATTTACATTTCCGATAAAAAGAAGTATTGTTTTCTGAAGTTGGATGTGCTGACTTATGAGTGTCACGGATTCTAACTTATTGAACTAATTATTTCTGCTCAGAACATATACTCCGTCTCTCGAGGACGTGGGATATTATCTTGCATTGCGTTGGTTGCCAACAAGGTCAGATGGTCAATGTGGTGCGCCGTTGGTATCCATTTCTGATTGTCTAGTTATTCCAGGTACAATTTCTTAATAGTTATGGTGATTATAGTTAATTACTTACATATCTTGATTTGAGTTATGATTTTATGCATCAGCTCTACCAATGGTGAATAACGTTAGGGTAGAAAAGTTATCTTCAAGCACCTACTCTGGAGAAGGTGAATATTTTGGTGGATATGAAGGAGAAAGCTCTTTTAGCTGGTATAGAGAATCTGATAACGGGGCGGTTATTCTTATTGGTGGAGCTAATTCTAAAACTTATGAAGTCTCAGATGAAGATTATAACTGCAGATTGCTGTTTGGGTAATTCAAAATACTCGCAGTTTCCTTTTATCGACGATGTTATCTTTCGTGAACCAATTAAGTTTTCTCCATGCATGTTGCAGATATACACCAGTTCGTTCAGATTCAGTCACTGGTGAACATTTAATATCTGAGCCAAGTGAAGTGGTATTTCCAGGTAATGATCGTTCAGCCTTTTTTGAAACGTAGGAAGTATATTCATCTGAATTTTCTAGAACTATCAAATTCTTGTCCCGCCCGGTTATTACTCGGCCTGAGACATGCAAATAACAGACTCAAAGAATTCAGCTGGCTCAGCTTGCCCATTTCGCCTGCTGTAGAATTTGCACCTCAAACTTGTTATCTCTTATTTATTTCAGAGGTGCCAAGAATCGAGATGCTAGCTCTTACTGGTAAAGCTGTTGAAGGAGAAGTACTGACTGCTATAGAGGTCATTCCGAAGAGCGACAACCAACAGATTGTTTGGGAAAAGTATAAGAAAGAAGTGAGATACCAGTGGTACGTATACATATCAAACACTTGGCTTGATACGACACTTATTTTATACCAAAAGCTTTATTCTTAAGTTTCACATGACATGCGATGCCTGTTTATTAGGTTTTTCTCATCTGAAAGTGGACCTGAGGAGTCTTTTGAGCCTTTCTCATCACAGAGATCGTGCTCCTATAAGGTACGGTTTGAGGATATTGGTCGCTGTCTCAAGTGTGAATGTGTGGTCAGTGATGTGTTCGGAAGATCAAGCGAGCCGGCGCATGCTGAAACTGCTCCAATTTTACCAGGTATTTGCTTATAAAACGTATTTGATGTTCAGGTCATAAATGAGGGAAATTCCAAATATTATTATTGGGTGAAATATAATGTGTTTTAACTTTTAATATTTTGAAATTAATGTAACTCTCAATGGCAAGACATACATTTATCTCGGCTTCCTGAAGTGTGTTGTCGTATTTTTCGTATTCAGGTGCTCCTAGAATGGACAAACTGGAAATTGAAGGCCGAGGTTTCCACACAAATTTATATGCCGTGCGCGGAAATTATAGTGGAGGAAAGGAAGGGAAAAGTAAGATTCAGTGGCTTAGGTCTATGGTCGGAAGTCCTGACCTCATCTCTATTCCAGGTACATTGTAATCTTTAAATAGAAACAAAAAAGATTCCATTTTGTTTTAAAAATAAGGTTTGTAATCCGAAAATAGCAACAAATATCCGTACGATTCAAATGATTTTGTGGTACAGGGGAGACGGGCAGGATGTACGAGGCTAATGTTGATGACGTAGGATACAGACTAGTCGCTGTTTATACACCGATTAGAGACGATGGAGTTGAGGGACAGCCCGTTTCTGCTTCAACGGACCCCATTGCAGTCGGTAAACTCATTGTGCTACTTAATATATTTATGATATATTAAGTTACACTCTCAGCTGTAGTTTGAGTACTTATATATGATCCCATCTATTCGCAGAGCCTGATGTTCATAAAGAAGTGAAGCAGAAGCTAGATCTTGGGTCTGTGAAGTTCGAGGTACATTTCCATTGTCTCGATTTTGTTTCTGCCCTCGTTTGTGTGGATGAGTCTCATAATTTAAATCTTCTGTTACAGGCCCTGTGTGACAAGGACCGGTCTCCTAAAAGGGTATTTATTGTCCTCACGAGATATATATAGTACAATAAAATTTATCAGTTCTCATTAGTATGACTCGATTTTTTTCTCATCGCAGGTTCCTGGAGTGGGTATCCTCGAGAGAAGAGTCTTGGAAGTGAATAGGAAAAGAGTGAAAGTCGTGAAGCCTGGCTCCAAAACTTCGTTTCCTACAACTGAAATTCGTGGAACTTATGCACCTCCTTTCCATGTACACCACTCGACTCTTTTTTTCTTAAACATCACGGTTATAACCATTTGTTATACACTAGTTATTACATGTTTCTGGTTCGTCCCGTGTAGGTTGTGCTATTTAGAAACGACCAGCATCGTCTTAGAATCGTAGTCGACGGTGAGAGTGAAGTGGATTTGATGGTGCAGACGAGGCATCTCCGTGATGTCATCGTCCTCGTCATCCGAGGCCTCGCGCAGCGATTTAACAGCACATCACTGAATACGCTTCTCAAGATAGAGACATAGAGACATGCTATGCGGATGTGAAAAAAACATCCCTAATTAAATTATAAAGCATTTGTGTATACTTATTGTGTACTAGTAGTATTATTTTTTTGGTACCTTCTCATCATCTATATTTTTTTAGTGCAAGGGTTTAAAGGTTTCTGGTTGTTGTTGTCTTTTTGATGTATAATATATTGACATTTATGATTTTAATTTTAGAGAGATTTGTGGTTTGATAAGTTTTCATTATGTACTTGTGGTGTTCATTTCTTTTCATTGTTTCCTTTCCTAAACAGCCTCCAATTCAAGTTAATCAAAATTGAATTCAATCCGAAATAGCCTATTGCATTATATGTTCGGGTATTCGAATTTGTACTCGACCCGCTGAAATGAATATCAGAGCACTATTTTAATATACAATTTTGATACGAAACATCGAAGAAGATGGTGTTAATTTTGATACGATCCATGCATTACTTTATTGCACACATAAATCAATTAGTTCACTCAAAACCACTTCTCCGTGAATATTCGAAGCTATCGTTTTTCAATGGTTCAATCATCAACAATGCTTGAATTCTATTTTTTTTAATATAAATTTGTAATTTTGGTTAATGTTGATCATCAACTATTTCTTTTGTTAAATGTGGTATTAATCATAAATTATACTCTCCTTTAAATTATACAATTGAGAATATAAAATAAATTATCTTGTTTTATATTAATGTGAGTTTGATGACTATTTTTTCAAATAAAAAATGGATATACAAAAATGTAACTTAAAATTTTTTAAAACATATCTTGGTAAATAATTTCCTATCTTTCATAAAATAAATAAATAAATTATTTTTTTGCTAAAATAAAATTACAAAAAAGTTGACATTTGTACATAAAAAAGTAGGGTCCAAATGAAATTTATTATTTTGATTTAATTTCAATTTGGATGATACATATATCTGAAAAATTGAAAATAATTCAAATATAATTACAAATGAATCGAACTTCTTTACTGATTTTTTATTATCCATATTTAAAATTTTGAACATGAATATTATTTTTTATTTGAAATATTTTTAAATAAAAATATGAATCACGCAAGTATTATTCAATTAAAATTATTTATGAAAAAGTCAGAGTGAAATAAGATGTTTTTAATGATAACATGAAAATATATGTAATTTTCAGTTTATATTTATAAATATAATAAAATGCAGGTAAATTGCAAATAATATTCGTAAATTCAAAAACTATTACAATCAAATAATTATAATAAACCGTAAAATTTAGTAAACCGACAAATCATGTTGAAGAATTTACGTGCAATTTACGTGCATTTTATTATAATCATGTTGAGAAATTTCATATTACCACCATCCAACGGTGGAAAATCGTAAATCAAAAAATCGATTTCTTTAAAGTTTTAAAATAAAAAATTATAATAAATTATTATAAAATTTGTATTATTTATCAAATTATAATAAGATAATGTGATTTATTAAATTATAATAAAATACACTAAACTATAAATATTTTATTAAATTATAATAAGATACATGATTCATTATATATATTTAATATATACAAGTTTAGATTAGATTAATAAAGTGTATGGCCGCCTCCATTTTTATTAAGATGAAAGAATATCGGCTTCCTTATTTCTAAATACAACTTTGTTTAAAAGAGTGATATCGTTGAGGTATATTGAAATTATGGTATCCCGCCTCCCCTTTAAATTTTCCTCAAAGCAAATAAAAAGAGTGAATGGATTTCAATTAAAAAAAAGGAGACAAATGCATTTAAATCACATATTATTATTATTATTATTAATATTATTATTATTATTACATTTTCTTACAATAAGATAAATAATAAAAGAAATTACAAAAACAGAAATGGGGCCGTAGAGGAGGAGGAGTGCATTTCCTGCCGGTGCTGGCTATAGGAGAGATGGCAGCAGGTGGGTCAACCTCAATGGTTGTGTCGGTGGTCCGGTGAGGGGGTTTGTTCTTGCCCGGCTTCCCTTTGGCATCAATATGAACCGCGGCGGCGGCAATGAGGATCACGACGAGTATCTTGATGATAGTAGTCATTTTGCTCGCTTCACTAGTTTGTTTTTGGAATATTAATTTGTATCGATATGTTCGTTCGGTAGCATACAATGTAATTAGTAACGTAGCACACGATGTAATTACCTATATCTAATAATTACGTTAGAAGTCTTCACAAATAGTTTCTCACTTGGTATAATCTTTCTAACCATGTTTGTTTCGATTTATATGTATATATTAAATATAATGAACCACCTCTAATTTACGTGCATTTTATTATAATTTAATAAACCACATATATTTTATTATAATTTAATGAATAATACAAATTTTATAATAATTTAATGAATCACGTGCAATTTATTATAATTTCTGATTTGAACATAAAATGCACATGATATAAAAAATTACAGTAAAATGCACATGATAGGTACGAAATATAATTTAGTGGTCTTCTTTTTCAATTGTTGTATAAACATGCAAATTTTTTGTACCTCTAAACAAATATCAATTTGGAAATTCAATTCAAATGGAACTGCTAAAGACATCATTGGATGAAAAGGATATAGATCGAACTTCTTAAAAAGGAGAATGAACGACAGCGTTCCGATATAGATCGAACAACTTCGAGCTGATATATGAATGAGGTTGTAAAGGAGCGGGATTCTTTGTCCAAAAAAAATTTTGATCTCGAATTCGATCTTTTTTATAATCTTGAAGCTCTATGTCAAAGCTTTGGCGGCTACGATCGCGTGGCCAAAACAGAAAATAATGAGTCATGTGTAGATATAATGAGTTTGATAACTATTTTTTCAAATAAAAAATGGATATACAAAAATGTAACTTAAATTTTTTTTAAACACATATTGGTAAATAATTTCTAATCTTTCATAAAATAAATAAATAAATTATTTTTGTTAAAAAAAAAATTAACAAAAATAAAATTACAAACGAATAAAGTTAATATTGATTCGATTTTTTATTATCAATATTTGAAAATTTGACACGAATATTATTTTTTATTCGAATGTTTTCAAATAAAAATATGAAACACGTACCTAGTAATTGATTAAAATAATTTACGAAAAAGCTAATTCGAAATAAAATGTTCTTAACGATAACATGAAAATATATGTATAATTTTTAATGTTGTGTTTTTTTACCTATTATTTCTGTAATCACTTTTTGGTATATGCGGTTGTCTAGCAGCTTGAATGAACACTAAAATAAAATCAGGGTATTGGCTTCTCAAATTATTTGTATTAACACTGAGTATCAACTGGTCATTTGATCCAAACCCAAAATATTTTTAAACAAAAGTCCTCAACAACTCAGTCCAAAATGATTAGTAGAAAATCATATATTCAGCTACATGTAACTTCCCTTGCAAATAAAATCCAAAATATTAAAAATAAAATAATCTTACCGTTTATGAATGATCTATATTTTGGTGTTATACTTTTGTCTAACAAAACATAATGTGTATTGTAGTATATTTCAAATAGACAAACCAGCACTAACACATGCTGTTATACATCGATCCTTTCTTTCTTCTCTTGTTCCTTTATAGTGTCGGCAACATGGGCGACCACTCCAGCTCCAGCGTTATTAATCCACTCATTCTTCACCTGTTTACACAGAGCAAGAATCAGACAAAACAAAGACCAATAAAACACTTCAATCCATAATACTTTACATGAATATTGTGATGGGCCAGGAATGGCCAGGAAGCCGATTCGAAGCTGACATCAACTTTTGTCCATCCTAACCGTTGTAGTCCGTCTATCATTTCATCTGCAAGATGTAGCCATGGCTGTAATTTCTTCGACTTGTACCGAAATAATAATCAGTCTCTAAATGGTGGGAATAATATATACACCTTCCATTATCTTGTGATATTCTCTAGTATTCTGTGTGTTGGGTTCATTTTGAGCCGCATCCTTTGCTCTGGCAGCCTCGGGAGGGAATTCGGGTCTCTCAGACAAAACGGGGGGACAATATTGCACGTTAACAATATGATTATAGCCATCCAATGACTGATTAGACGACTGCTCAGATTTCAAAAAACAGAAATATCTTATTGTAGTGAAGGTAAATAAAAGGTTATCGATTCTGAAGGGATAATTATCCGTTAATACTAAATAGAGCTGCAGACCAAAAGGATAATATAAAAAAAAAATGGCGACTAAATGAACTTCTAATTACCTTAACAATCTCCGTTTCCCTTCGTATGGAGGACGTTCGATAACCAACCATATCTGGGTTATGTTAAAGTATATAACAGAACCAGAGAAGAAAAATCTCAGTAGCCACTAATTCCTACGTGTTTTTAATGATATCAGGATACGGTCATACGAGACATTAGCGTAAAGAAACCGACATCTGAAAGCACGAAGTGCAGATCTGCAATATAACATATAATATCAACAATAAACCTCAAAGGATTGATTAAAGAGTTTATATACGAGTAAAAAAAAATACTCGCATGAATTTCCCTTCTTCACAATCCGAAGCCATTCGCAATAACAGAGGAGGTTTTTCGGGCCCGCCATCTGTAAGGAAGAGCTGACTTCCCGTTTGTCCAACGAACATAGGGGCAACTGGTGGGGCCAGTTTCTCCAAGAAAGACAATCCCATAAGGAATGGAAGCTGAACCATTAACAAAAACAAAACTGTCTGGAGGTCAGATTTCTCAAAGTAGAGTTAGTTGCATACTTTCATCTTTGATTTCTATGAACATACTTAAAAAACGAGTCTTGATAATACCAAAGGTAAGATATACCTGCTTATTTCCCCTTACTCCGAGATGAGGGGTTGCAAGCGTAATAAAATTAATTGCTTCTAGCCCAGCAATCAATTTTTCATTTGAAGAGGTAGAGGCATTTTTATCATCGTCGGGTTGATCGGAAGCGGTAATATTAGGCGTGTACAAAACAGCGACTGCGTATCTTGCGATTAGTCCACCGAGAGAATGGGCCAAAAATGATATCTTCTTTAAGCTCTCAGTTTTCTTCACAATCTGCATGACCTGTTTAATAGAGGTCATTTGCCAAAATGAATACTCGACTCGTACATAATAAGACACACGCAATGTCAATCTCCAAACTCTTACTTCATCGCCCAGTCGTTTACCGGCACCATCAATGCCGGTGAATGTCTTGGTGTACATATTGCATGAACTTGCTGAACGATATAAGCAAAGTAAAATTGTGAAAACCGAATACACTTGAGGAAACTCTAGTATGATCCTAACCAAGAATAATGTAGAAATTTTCCACAAGTGACTTACCATATATCAAGAACCTTTTTCCCAGTCGAGTCTTCAACTCTGCTTCAAAATAAGTCCAGTCACTGGGGCTACAATACATGGGACGGTTTACTCTACACATTCTTCAGAAAATAGGCATATTATGTACAAGAACATACATACCTCCCCATGATGCCATGAACAAGAACTAGAAGATGATCGGGTTTAACCTCGTCATCACTAACCATAGACCTCGGCGATGAAAGATTACCTTCAGTTGTAGTCATGGCTAGAGCTTTGAAGCTTTGGTGCCTCCAGATGCTTTTAAACCCTGCAAGGTCCAGGTAAACCCGCAGCAAGATCATGTAAACCCGATTCGAAGTTCTAAAGCTAATTCTTCACTGGAATTTGGGGAAAGCTAATTACAATCCATGAAGAATCAAAGGACACAAACATAAAACATAAAGCTGTGATCTTGATTAATGCACACCAAATTTTAAATATTTATTTAATTAATTCCAGCAATAAAGCCCACATGGCCACTCAAACCCCAGCAAATATTAGGATTAAAATATAAAAATAAATATGAAAAAACCCGTTTCACTCAAGATTCACAATATTCTTTAAAAAAAATCGTACCAATCACAAGAAATCCCATTACACCCTTGCACAAAAGTTTCAAGATTTTGAAAACGTTGGCCATGATTCTTGTCGGCATTATGCAGGAAATTAGTTTCAAACGACTCAACAAGTAGTAATCTTTTTTTAAGGGGAAAAAATAAATCTTAAGCTAATTTAAAAAAAAAAAAGTGATTACCGAAGAATGTTAGGAAATCCCAGTTTTGCCCTGGGCGATGATGATACGATGAATAGGGGGAGCTTGAGTTAGACGAAGTGTTCGGATGCTTGTGGTTCCAATGGCGAAGAGAAAAAGAATAAAATAAAGTTGCAGTAGAGAATAACGCCATCTGTCTGCTGGAATGGGTAATTCCGTAATTACGCTTTATCCTAAACAAATTACTCCTCTCTTTCGTCCAATCACGAGAGTCGCAAAATTTTGTGAGTGACAATTAAGAAAAATTAAAATAAAGTATATTTTATAATTATTTGTGTATTATAAATGACATGTACTTAAATTAATAAATAAATAAATAAATATATATATATATATATATATATATAAATTTTTATTTCAAAATTTAATTATATTTTTAATTTTTAATTTAATTTATTTCGTACAAATTATCGTATTTCATTTGTAATTTCAATGTATTATAAATAAAAATAAAATTGTAAGAAGAAATCACACGAATACTTATTAACAAGCTGCAATCAGCCAATCACCGCAAACGTCTTCATTCTTCAACAATTTGCAACCATTCAATCTTGTGCCGTAGCCCGTATACAAGTACGGAGTACAAAATTGCACGATGGCCCAAATAATAATCAGCAGAAACAAGCCCATATCCGGCCCAACTGATATTAGTCCACGCAAACTCAAATTTGTTGATTGGGCCGATCCATCCAAAGTGCTTTTCTCAAAGCCCATTTCTTCGTGTTTATCTGATATTATAAATTAAATACTAAGATTTAAATGATTTGATTTGAGGGTACAATTGTAATATACTTTTGATAGGAACTTGAGAAATCTTGTGACGAAGATAATGTAATGTAATGTAATATAAAAAAAATAGAATAAAAAGGGTAATAAATAAATAGATAAAATAATGGGAAAGGAAGCACAATGAATGTAGACGGCCCCATGATAGTGAGTGTGGAGCGTAGGGCCAAAATCCAATCACGTGGAATGACAAGTCTTGTGGTCATTCGTCGCTTTGAAATGATAGAAATTAGAGCAAGAAAATTAAGAAATATTGTACTCCTAGTTTTCTTCCAAACCATTAATTTGGCACTATAAATATTAATTTGATTAAACCAAACCAAAGTGAACCAAAAATTCAGTTAACCAAATCATTTAAGCTTATTTTTATAAACTCAAAACCAAACCGGCCGTTTTATAAATAGTTTGGTTCGGTTTTAACTCAATTATTCGGTTTGGTTTAGTTTGATTCGATTTTAACCAAATATTAATTACAAAAATTGAAAATTTGAAAAAATAAATAAATTTAAAATAATAATACTATTTTCAATTACAAATTAAATATAAAATTCAAATTCAAACTATTAAAAAAAGTGAAAAAAATAATATCATAAAAATTATAAATTATTATTATATTATTTTATCTCATTATTTATTTATTTTTTATTCGGTTGTTATCGGCTTATCAGTTAAAAAACCAAACCAAATTGAAGACCGAAAAATTCAAAAAATCCAAATCGAAAGTCAAACCAAATTAATTTGGTTCGGTTTGATTTAACCGAATAACTTCGATTTGGTTTGGTTCAATCGGTTTTCCTGATCGATTGACATCTCTATTTTGCACGGAGGAAGTGTTACGGAGTATTTTGTAATTTGATAAGAATAATATATTTTATTATGTAATGGAATTTGAAATTGAAAAAAAAAAACCTTAAAAAAATTGCATTTCCACTTAATTAGAATTACGATTAACATGAGATGAAAAGAGTATTTGTTACTACTAGTCTACTATTCAAGCATTTGTATTGGGGACATATTTTGATCTCGAATCCGAGCATATTTGCAGTGTCCCTTCTACTTTATTAGTTTATGGATACTCACACACATGATATAACAACTCAAAGATACATCATATTTGAACATGGAAAAAAATTGTATTCAAAAACTAATTTACAAAAATCCACGAATTTTAATGTTCAGAATTCAACCGTGACATGAGATCAAATTGAATAAACAAAAATGATCACTAACTTGATCATAGTTCGTGAACTAAGTTATAATATCGGTTCTACCATAAATTTACTCCGGCCAAACTTAATAATTGTGAATTTATAATGACTATGTCATGCATATATACTTCACTAGGTTTGCGATTTGCACATTTCATTTCATATCATCTTTAAGTAGGATCGATTCAATTAATATATATTGTTCATGATTTAATGAAGACATGAATGAAGAATACGTTCAAACCACAAATTAAATGACAAGCCGTACGTACGGGATAGGGGCATGCATGTCTTGAACATATAATTTGGTTGCTTGGCGTATTGATGAATGAAGGATATATAATGATAGTATCAATACGTACGAAGGGGGCCTCAATATCATATGAGCTATAAGGGGGAAAGAGACATTAAGAAAAATATGTTGAAAAAAAAAATGAAAGTGACTCCTTAACTACCTACATCAAAAACCTCATTTTACAACCTAAAGTTCTTACAATATTCGCTGTCAACAATTAGAGCACAAAAAATTTAAATTCTAGTGAATGTATCACAAAAACGAAAAAGATAAATGAACGCAATTCATTTTATAAGAGAGGTTTCATCGTAATTAAACTCAATTAAAAGTAATCATAGAAACAGAATTGTCATTTTTTGCATATTAAAATGTGTTGTGTTTTTACATAATGATCATGGAGGCTGAAACACACAAAGACATGATTTACAAAACTAGAAATGGAATTCTTATTTTATGACTAAAATAAGTAAAGGATAAAGGGCAAAGGTAAAAGAGGGTCTCAGAGAAGGAATATTAATATTTTTGGTAGTGCTTAAATTAGCTTTGGAATCAGTATCTCAGGTGATTGATTGTGCACGTGTATTTTTCTGCATTTTATACTCTATATATAAATGGAATCCATGTTCACTTATTTCCTCTTTTCTTTAATGGAAAATTTATTTTATATATATATATATATGCCTATTGGTTAAATATTGCAAATTATATCATATACGTACTAATATGTGTCAAATTATATCATATACATACATAAGTATAAATTATAATGATAATTGAATAATTATTAATAAATATTATATTGATGGATATAATTGTGTAAATAATAATTAATATTTTATGTAATAAATATTTTAATTTTATTGAATGACCATTTTTTTTATTTGTTTATTTGTATTTATTGACGATTATTAATTTTTATAATAAATATTTTGAGTTGTGTACCATGTATTATATACTTATATTATCTCTATCGCAACATAATGATCACATTTACTTTGTAATTTACAAAAAAAGTATGATCATTATGATGGGACAAAAGTAGTATGTAACTATGTATGATATATGCATTTGGTTAAATATACAATACGGAGTATAACTTTTGTTGCGGACCAATAGGCAATAGTCACATCTTTTTTATAATCACAATAGAAGTACGAGAGTGTATAACCATTAATTCAATACAAAAAAAAGTAAAGAAATATGCCTAAATTAGAGGTAAAAGATGATCAATCAAGAATTGTTGAAGATCCCATTTTGAGACAGAGACTTGTGGACTTTTTTAAGCAATGGGCCCAGCCCGTACGCCATTAACAAATGTCCCAATGCATTCAAAGTAATCTAATTAATGGCATAGTTTTAATTATATGATTTAACTTTTTTATACTGTGATTTTTTATGAATATATAAATTATTTTAATTTTTACAATTCAAATAATTTCCATTATATGCTCTTCTGACATTTTATCCGGACAGTAGTATAATAGTATTTCAAGTAGAAACGATCTACAGTAAAACTTTTATAAATTAATACTCTATACGTTAATAATCTTTATAAATTAATAAAATCTTTCGATCCCGACTTAATTGGTCTTTTAAATAAAAAAATACCTTAATAAATTAATAACCTTTCTAAATTAATAAAATTTTACGGTCCCGAGTCTATTAATTTATAGAGGTTTTACTTTAATTTAAATATCCCGATATCATTATTTATATATATTCGATCTAATATAGGGTTAATTTTTATTTTTATTTTTATTTTTATATTTACATATATTTAGAATATATATATATATATATATATATATATATATACTATAATGATTTTTTTTTTTTTACTTTGAAATTAATTGGTGTGTAGTCTCCCTCTAGCTAGTTTATTTTGTTTGTGTAGGTAAAAGAAAAAATAACCTTAGAAAATTACACACCTTCGTGAGTGATGGGAAATTGGGAATTTTCCATACATCGATTGATACATGATCATATTCATGTAGCACGTTTGTGATCGCATGCACTTAGAGCTCATTTGGACGAGTTTATTTAAAAAAAATTATAAAATTTTACGTGAAGTTTTTTGAAGGACTGATAAGTTGTGTTATGTTTTATTTAATAAATAAATTATTAAATCATTTGAATAAAAATAGATATATAAATTTATGAGATTTTAATTTGTTTATCAATTTAAAATTTTATATAAATAAAATTATCAAATATAAATTGTTATATATGAAAAAAATAATTAAAAATAATTATATTAACTAAATAATAAATTTGGAATTTTTTTTGTATATATATAAAATATAAAAAAAATAATTAAAAATAATTATATTAACTAAATAATAAATTTGTAAATTTATTTGTATATATATAAAATGTATGAGCTTATAAGCTCTCCTAAAAACCCTCTTATATGATTACAAATTGTGTGCATACACACGTATTGTGTATATATTTATGCCACAGAATGAGACATATCAACTAACAAGTAAGAATAAAGGTGTCGCATTTGTAATTTTACTAATTAATTAATGATGGCGGCTTAATCACTAATTAAACAATTTATTAAATGAATGAAATTAATATGTATAATTATTTTTATTTAAAAGTGAATATATTTATGGAAAAATTAAATCATTATAAAAATATGAAATTATTTAATTAACAAACTGACTAAATATTATATAGGGACAATTACGTACACTTTTTTATAAACTAAACTATTGAGTATTTTGAGGATAATAAACTGATAAACTACTGTTTCGTTTCATATCGTATCCGATTATATATATAGGTTTTGACTAATTAAGATACTATTGTTTTGTTCACGCAAAAGATTTGATGATTAAAATAATAAATCAATTATTTTTTCATTTATAAAAAATTGATTGATTTAAGAAAAAACAAGAGAAAAAAACACGGAATAAAATCTTGAAATCGATTGGAACGTGATAAACGTATACAAATTATAATTGGTCTACATACCAAAATAATTAATTAATTAATTAATTAATAGGGAGTACATTATAAATTATAAGTTGCTTGTGACACAATATGGAGTCGCACCGACTATACATGGAGTCACGGGTAACCATAAATCTGTGAATGGATGATGATTAATAAAAATCATCAAAAATACTACTATTTTGAAATTAATAGAATTATAATTTATTTATTTATTTTAAAAAACATACTTAGTGCATTTTAAAAAGAGAACGTTGAAAAATAAATGCAAAAGAACAAAAGCACCCCCGCTGGGACCTACATCATGTCTCCTCGTTAGACCCTATTATAAGTTGCAATCTTTTTTCTATTAGTTTTCAAATTGGTGTTTTGTTCTCAATTATTGTTATTAATGTTACTCACTCCATGTCTCCATCCATCCATATAGTGCATAAATAAACTTGCACGCGAATTAAAAATAAAAAAAATTGTGTGTTTAATAATATAAAGTATAGGTATAACACAATAATTTTTTGT
The DNA here is from genome assembly GCA_954870475.1 of Euphrasia confusa. Classification (NCBI taxonomy): domain Eukaryota; kingdom Viridiplantae; phylum Streptophyta; class Magnoliopsida; order Lamiales; family Orobanchaceae; genus Euphrasia; species Euphrasia confusa. Next base: position 28,783,099 of record OX940967.1, read on the forward strand.
GGGCAGATTCTGCTAACTGCCTAAATTTATTAAATTTTTTATTTTTTATTTTTATATGATTATAAATATAATTAACTTAATAAATCTATTAAAATAATTTTTTTATCTTTCATTTTTATATATTATAATATTTTTTTTCTAATCAATTGATTATTTTAGTATAAATATAAAAATATTTATTATTTTTATTTAAACATTTTTATTTTTTATTTTTTTGTGCAATATATATTTAATATGGTGTACTTAATTATAATATATGACAAAATAATAATAAAAAAAATTTAATAATTTTTAAACAATTTTATAAAAGAATTCTGTCCATGGACAGAATCTGCCCATTTAGCACGTCCAATATTAATGAATTTTTTTTGTGTTTAATAATATAAGATATGAGTATAATAAATATTAATGGTAAGTAATAAAATAGTTAGTTGAAAAAGTTCTGGTAAGAGTAAATAAATCATGTGTATTGAAAAGATAAAGTTGTGAAAAGATATTTTATTTATGGAATATGTACTGTTTTAAGGATTGTTTTAAAAGATGACAAAAAAAGAAAGTATACATTATTTTAAAGGATAAAAGAAGTATGTGTATAAGTTATACTATTTCATATATATAAAAAATAATAAATTTTATTACTATGTGCATCTCAATAAATTATGCATATTTTGTTTCAAATGATATATTTTTTTAAAATATTAATTTTTGATTAAAAACAAAAAGTAAAAATTATATTTAAATTTAATTTTAAATTTGTATAAAATAAAAAATATAAAAGTAAAATTATATTTTAAAATAATATAATTTTTTTTAATGTAATTATTTTTTAGAGGTAGAACTGAAATTTATGTTGTTCTGAGTTCTAATAATTATTGCTGTGTCATGCTTATGTTTGATTTGTAAATTGTTTGCATCACAACAGTTTGGTATTCTAAAATTAAAGTAACGTATGTTCCATTGCTTAAGAATTAAAAAGTATTGTGACACGTTGTTGTGTTCATTAATAAAATACTCCATTTCGTTGAAAATTAAAAGTATATATCTTTTTGTCTCAATTTTTTTTTTTCAAATTACATAATATTTTATGTATGTAGTCACAACGTATTCTTGAGGTCGCCATAATATTTCATCATTATTGATAAATAAAATAGAGCTATAATACTTCTCCCCTTATATATGTCTTAACTATTTATGTACTCTTCATTTGTAATTAATATACTCATTTGTCCCACATAAATGGTTCACATGTGGTTACAATTGACTTTTTTTTATCCCGTCCAATACATATGATAAATAAATACTATTTATCAAATGTATTGAATGAATAAAAAAAGTTAACATTGATCAGCTATGTCATTAATGTGGAAGAGAAAGATAGAGTAAAAAATAGAGTATTAGTACAAATTACAATACAATTTCGTAAAAAAAACAAGGGCCCAAATCATGTCTCTCCTAGTACACTCTAGGATACCATGACTATTTTTTCCTCCTCCCATCCATCTTCACATTCAATATCAATGCCATCATTTTCTTTCACCTTCTCTCCATTTTTTTAAACCTTTTTTTCCAATAACTAGAAAACATATATCATCATCAATCATGAGTTCCTCGACCGCCGATCCTCCGGGGGCATCGGCCCCTCTGAGCCGGTACGAGTCTCAGAAGCGTCGAGACTGGAACACCTTCGGGCAGTACCTAAGGAACCAGCGTCCGCCGGTCCCACTGCCCGAGTGCACCTGCAACCACGTGCTCGATTTCCTTCGATACTTGGACCAGTTTGGAAAGACTAAGGTTCATCTGCATGGGTGCGCGTTTTTCGGGCAGCCCGAACCGCCCTTGCCCTGCACGTGCCCCCTCAGGCAGGCTTGGGGCAGCCTCGACGCTCTCATCGGGCGGCTGAGGGCGGCATACGAGGAGAACGGCGGATCGCCGGAGACGAATCCATTCGGCAACGGGGCCATCAGGATATACCTCAGGGAGGTCAAGGATTGTCAGGCCAAGGCCAGAGGGATACTTTACAAGAAGAAGAAAAAGAAGAGGAAGCTCAATCATACTCAGATCAACGGTCACGATCAACCCGCGGTTTAATTCATTATTTATATAATTAAAATTGGTAAGCATACTAACTTTAATTTCCTAATTGATTACATATTTTCTATTATTTGAAATTCACATATGAGACGAAATACAAGGTTTGAATAAATATTAAAAAACCCTAGATTCCAAAGTTAAAGAACCCTAATATTCATAGGTAATTATGGGGGTAGGAATTAAGTGTAACTATTTTTTTTTATTTTTCTCCATTATTTTGGTATTTGGAATAAACTATAGTATTAAATTTCCAATTGTGTGTTATTTGGGACCCGGCCCGGGACATGAATGACCTTACAGGCGCATCATCTTGTCTGTGGTTTTGCATGAAATGATCTATAAGGCCATCTCTTTAATTAATTCGATTGTTGAAAGAATAATTCTTATACATATGAATATGAAATTAATCTTTAAGCATCGATCTAGCTAACAAGTATGTTTTGATCGTGTGATTTTGAGTTATATCATCCATATCCGATTCCGTAAACTGAGTACGTAGCTAGGAGTTCGTCGGGTGGAAATAAGGGGTGGCTCAACCCTTTCAGGGTTCAGACTAAAACTCCAGTGTTTTTTATATAACATTTTTTTTTAGTGTGCATGCTAATTTCTTTCATTGTGTGTATAATTTATCTGTAACGCCGTTTTTCTTTTTAGATCAGTACGCAGGAGTAATCCTCGCGAGTTGTACGTATCGGATGGAGCAACGCTGATGACGATCAGGATCAGAGTTTACCCGTGATACTATAGTAGCTAGTGAGATGGTAAGGGTCTTGATTAATTAGGTTTGTGTTAAGTGATTAGAACAGATAGTATGACATGTACAACTTCTCGACAATCTTTTTATTTTATACCTTAATACATGTTACAGGGGTGTAGTGTATGTAGATTATACTATATGTTTAGCTATACAGATCCTGTAATTCTTGCCATTTTAGTAATTTAGGTTGTCATTGAAACCGCAATATAGCTATATGTATAATTATCGTATATCAAGCAAAATTAATATGTTTTGTCGAAAGTTTTGATATGCTTTGCATTTCCAAAGCATTGCAATAAGATTTTTGAATGAATATTTCATATACGGACAATTCAATAACAGTAATAAAGTACAAAGTTCTCAGCCGAGTTTGAAAAACACCAGAACATGCATTCCGCAAAGAGGTTACCAGAAACCGGACAAAAAATAACAAGAGCAAAGAGGTACGAATATCTGAATATATGTTAACCTAAATGTGCATAATGTTACATGATAAGTATTCAAACATCTAATAGAAAGTTTTCCTAATACCACAAAAAAGAAAAAAAAGATCAACAGTTCTAAGAGCCAAATTGGGGAATTCATTCACCACAAGTAATTTCCATTAGAAGATGCAAGGAGACACGGTGCGAAGCTTATGGTGACAGATTAGTTATCCAAGTTCCCTCGACAGCAAAAAAAAAATCCTCTTCAACTATTAACAGGAAGTTATTTAAGTCAAAAGAGCTATAAGCTCCAGCTCCTTAACTCCATCCCGTATGGCTAGCTATATATATCTGCAAGTATTAACAGAGAAAGAAACGTATGAAATGACGGCGTAAAGTAGCACACTTAAATATCTGCAGTATTAACCAGGAAAAAAATGAAATAAGATTTGACTGTGGAGGAGCTTATTATCCAAACTGAATTCGATTATAACAAACAGCGTGGGACACTTGAAAAATGGCTGTGGTGGACAGACACATTGAATAAAACAAAAAACTAAACAAGTATAAACAAAAGAGTGTGTACACATAATTTCAATCAAAGTACAAGCTTGAGGTATATCTGAATTTGAAACTTTAAACACAATTTATGGAAGTCTGAATCTTTTGAACCTATCAATATTTTTAGAAAACATAATAAAATTAAATGTTGTTGATAAACGAGTATCATATGTAAGCTCAGCAGCTCGGAAGACAAAATTTCATTTATCAGACAACTAAAACATCCCACTGTCTGAATGAATTCAGATTCAACCCTCTTCTCCCATGATCAAACGAGCCCAATTCCAATTACTTTCCAGGAAGTACTAATATGTCCTCGTAAAAACAAAAACAATTTGGGCGTACACATTTCATTAAGATATCATAGACTACTTACTATACAGCCCACAACCCCTAAAGAACAATTCAGGATACGAACAAAATCAACATGCCTCAAATTAACGAATGAATACCACTTAGAATTCAATGGAAAAGTGATTTCTTCCGAATTCACTTGAAACCCAATCCAAAAGAATGCACACCCTAGAGTTCATACGATAAATTGCATCAATCGGAAGTTTTATCCCCTAATCTATAAAAACATTAAAGTGATCTAGGTGAAATCAGCAACCGGTTTCATAAGAAATGCCAATTGCCATCTACCAATCAATTCTGAAATATGGCTCATAATATAATTATAGTGTGATAACATCAAAAGGCAAACTAAGGCATGAGGCTCGGAATAATACCATCAGACGATCCCGATCGTTTGGCGTGCTTTATCTTCTCTAGCTGGACCTGAGTATCCATAAACAACTGCATCCTCTGGACCTCCAAATCCTTTGTGAACTGCATCCTCTGCTTTTCCAGCTCCACCATCTGTCTCTGCTTCATACTCTCAACTTTCTCATATATCTCCCCAAACGACTCTATAGCCTTGGCCAATCTCTTCATTCCACTGCCCCCTGAATCTTCGTCCTCCCAAGCCATACCCTCGCTTCCATCAGCTTCATCCACTCCATCGTCATCTTCTTCCCCATCATCCTCGGCCGCAGCGGCAGCAGCTGCCATCGCCGAGTAATTCTTCCTGAAGTAGGACTCGTCCATGGCTGGAGACGGCGACGGCATCGGCATGGGCCGCTTCTGCGGCAGAGTCACCGGCGTTACCATCGCCGGTGAAAGAGGCTTCCGGTAGGCCAGCGGCACGGCGAACGGAGGCGAAGGCAGGGACAGCGTCGGCGTGGATTGGTACGGAACCATCGGCAAAACCGGCGGGCTCGCCTTCCCCGGATGCTTGTTGACATTAGATCCGATCAACATTTCCAATCTCGAGTAAAACGGCCACGACGAGGTCGCCCTCCCGTTCGACTCCGAGATCTTCCCCTTCTCGATCTTATACTTCTTCTTCAGGGTGTCGATCCGGTTTTTGCACTGCACATCGGTGCGGCGAGTCTTCTTCGTATGGCCGTGGCGCGAGTTAACGGCGTCGGAGACCTCTTGCCAATCCTTCTGGCGGAGATTGCCGCGGTTGAGCTCGAGATAGCGTCGTCCCCAGGCGTCGACGAGCGTGGCCGTGGCCTCCTCCGTCCAGCAGTCCTCGCGGAAAGGGACCTGCCTCGACGGCGGCGTCGGGGCCTGAGGAGCGGAGGATTCCGTCACATCACCCATAGAATTTCAGAACGGAGGAAAAATAATTCAGGAGAGGGGGAAAGAGAGGCGGCGGAAGGAAGGAAGGATATGTATTGGGGAGATGAGAAGAAAGAGAGGGATAGGGCTGACTGGGGTGAGATGAGAGGGTATCGCCGGGGGGGCGCGCGCGTGGGGACGACGGCCACGCGATTTGGAGCTTGTCATTGGTAACAGCGTTTAGGTTTCGGTTCGGTCCGTCAGCCGACGGTTGGGCTAAGGCTCGGAATTAATTTTGTGGTTGGGCCGACGGTGAGGAGGGGGTTCGGGAATTGGCCGGTAATGGGATTCCGCGAAAGGACGCTTTTGCCCTTTCCTGTCAAAGTCAATTTTGCGATTGATTTTCTTGTTCGGATGGACGGCTTATGTTATGTACTCTTGTTGAAATAAATTTTGAATATGTTGTATACAAATAATACAATTGAAAAATTATTACTATTACCCATCCTCCAAAAGTTCAAATTCTCAAATACTATCTCTTTTTCAACTGTGTTCAAATTCTCAAATAAGAATTCTATTTCAATCAAAACATTACATAGTTTACGTATTTTTTTTCTTTACCTGTGAAAGTCAATTTTGCGATTGATTTTTTTGTTCGAATTATGTATTGAAATAAAATTTGAATATGTTGAAATAATTCAAATGATACGAATGAAAAATTATTGCTATTACCTATCCTCCGAAATTCAAATTCTCAAATGATACTCCCCTCTCACAATTGTTTAAATTCTCAAATAATTCTTCTATTTCAATAAAAAACAGTACATGTTTTTACTTTAACAAGAGCTAGTCTCTCAACTAAATTGAATTTACTTGAATTGAAATTAGGTTTAAAAGAATAGTTTGAAAATGTTGAAATTTTAACATTTTGTCTTATGAAACGATTTTATGAATATAATTTATATGCAAATTAAGTAATACAAAAAATTGACATGGCCGGAGTATATTTTTGTGAAATATAAATACAGTGAAATATTTCAATAACCAAATAATAATAATAATAATTAATTGAGAGTTGAAATGAATTCAATTGAATGGACATAAATTGAATTACATGAATTAAACTAACTGAAATTGAAATCTCAAATAACAGTCACACCTCACTCACACGCCACTATTTACGGCTTAGCCGGAGACTAAAGCAATAATGTAAAAAAAGGGTTTAGAGCATCTTATAAGATAGATAGATGATGCACGTTGTGGGTTTTAGGTCCAAAAATCAAAATACATGCACACATGGTGGATCAATAAAAGTATGGGCCTGGCCCATCATTCATGACCTAATCCAGTCCTACAAGAAAATGCCCACTTTTTATGATGATCCAAATGCCAAACTATTGTGGGGACAACAATCCCATCAATACACATCAAAGATTAAACCTAAATACACTTTCTTTCATAAAATCCTTGATATTCTCTCGTGAGATGAAAAAAAAAAGTATTATTGTATCTTAATTACATTTTGAGTTTTGATGCTTCGAAAGATTAACTTAAATCAGATATACTACAATACAAAATTAATGATGATCGAGCTTTGCAATATTGTAGCGAAAGAGGCAGGAAACATGGAAACTGATTTCCAGTTTTTGTTCATGCCTCACTATTTTGTTGTGGTGGTGGGCCCGGGCATACGTAACAATAAATTATATTAGTATTTAAAAATTAAATAATACGACTACTAATTAATTAAGTAGTAGGAGTACTAATAATATTGCAACACAACGAAAAAATATAGCGCCGGAAATGTCTGCCGGAGCTGAGCTGGCCGGCTGACATTCTAAAAGTCGTTGATTGTCAAACATTATCCGTTTGTAACTTAATGTTTAATTATTTACAAATAATAAAACGAAAAAAAAAAAAGAGACAATTACACTAAGTATCTAAATTCGAAACCCTAAAAAAAAGGAAAACAGAGAAACTCGCCGTGGATTAGGCTTCCGGCGGCGCCTCGCAAATACTCTCCAAATGCGGCCTCCACACTCCGACGCGCCCTCGCCGGCGATCCTTCTGCGTGGAGGCGTTTTCCGATAAAATCTCGCTCAAATAACGATCGGAAATCAGTAAATTCTGCAGCGAGCTATTATTATTATTATTATTAGCAGCAGCATCGGAGGATTCCTTCTTCTTTCTCTTTGCCGGCCTCGATTTCAGCGGCGGCGGCGGCGGCGGAAGGGGCATGAGGAAGTAAATCTTGCCGCGCTGGAGTTCGGCATCGGGCGGGACGACGACGATTCTGGGGCGCACGCCGTCGGCCGACGTGGAGGGTTTCTTGAGGACGTGTTTGGGGTAGAGTTTGAGGATGTGGTCGGCTCTGACGGCGCCGGCGAATTCCTCGACGCGGCCGTTGGCATGCACGATCCGGATCACGTCAAGCGCGCCGCACGGCAGAATGCACGAGATGCAGCACCTGATCGTGCTTTTCATCGCCGATCGATGATATATGAGTGTGTGAAGAATAATTTGAATTAAATGAGTTGCAGAGATTTTAATTTTTTTATTTTTCAATTACTATATATTTGGGGGTGAGCTATAGCTAGCTGTGGTGGGTACCAATCACCTCGTGGGGTTTTTATTATATGCTTTTCCAAATTATATAAAATATACTACTCCGTTTATATATATTATATACTCAATACTGTATTATTTGCAATAAAGTAAAGTGAGTTATTGTGTTATTTTGATTATTATTCCTTCTATCTATAACGACTATCAAAATTACAAGAAAATTATGAAAAAATAATTTTTGTGTGTTTAATAATATAAAATATAAATGTAATAAGTATTAATGTGTAAGTAATTAAATAGATGATATTTCATTTATAGAAGTGCACTGTTTTAATTGACGATTAAAAAAATATATATATACATTGTTTTAAGATGGAAGGAGTATAAAGAAGTTACTCTCTCAGTCAAGAAAGAATTGTTTGCAAATAGTTTGGAAACAGTAGTGAGATTGATAAAGTATAATTTTAAGTGGAATGTTCAAAATAAAATACCCAAAATTGTTTGCAAATAGTTGTGAGATTGGGAGATCGAGTATAATTTTAAGTGGAATGTTCAAAATAAAATACGTAATTTTTGTTTTTGGGAGTTGCAGTTGCTTGGAATGAAATCCTGGGCAGAGATTTTAATAATTGCGACTCGTGTTAATTTGTACTTTGCCTTTTGGATTCATCATTCATACCTCCTCCTCCTCCTTTCCCTATCCTCATCCCTTTCACATAAAGTTGAATAGTTTGGGTTGGGGATGGATACACGTGTTGCTTCATGATTGGTACTCACAACTCATTCAATTGGTGTGCACACGTGGGCGAACCGTGTCGTGCCACTTGTCGATCTGTGGATGGCGGCACATTATCGTATTTAACCAATATTTAATGTTAATTACTTGTATATAATTTATAAAATTCAGTTCAACTCGATTTAGCAAAAATAATCTCGAACAAAATGAGAGACATTTTTCCACTTGTTTCCATTTTGTGTTTTTGAGATGGAGGAGGATGTGTGATCTTTCCATATCCCAGGCACGTTCATGTGGATGATGCTACGTACGTGGCTTTAGTTTAATTGAAACGTGAGAAATTATTGTTGATCACTTTATTTTTACGTACTAATTACGGGGTTTAATTTATAAATTAATTATATTTGTGAATTGTGATTCTAACTAAGTGAGTGGTGCTTTGAATTGTAATTGGTTGTTCCATTAACCCAATATGGTGAGTCGAATCCAATAGAAGATGGAATTCCCATTAATCCAATGTACATTGTTAGCCAAAGATATACTACTATAAACATCCACCAAAGCCAAAACAAAAGTAGTCGTAGTTTTAAAAAAATAAAAATTATTAAATTTGATTTCTCACAATAACTAATACTTCTTCAATTTCACTGCAGTATCTTTTGTTGGATCACATAAATATTATTTTTGAAAAATGTGTGTGCGTAGCTCGCTTTGAATCGTAACTTTTATCGGACCCAAACGAGATCGATCAAAAGATTAAAGATTTTCTTTTGACTAATGCGAGGAAGATTTATATATTTTTCTAAATTTTCAACTTAATTAAAGCTCAAATAAAAGAAATTCAAAAGCAAGATGATGACGCAAAGAAAATTGTTCTTTTTTTGACAAATATCCAAAGGATCTTGATTCGAAGCGCAACGCAATCGCCCTCTTTGTGGACGGAGGCAAATACAAATAATAGTTGTTATCAATACTATCTTGATTAAAATTAAATGTTTGATTCTCTATATATTTTTTGGTTCATAATCTTATCCAATTAAATATTGAAACATAAATTTACATTTAAACTTGGATTAGATAGTGTATGAAGCTTTTGTGTTACCACCCTCTTTATGGTGCAGATAATAGTTGCTGCTACTAATAGTAACTTAGGTTAACATGATTAGATTCATATAACCTATAGCTACTTTAATTTCATTTCTAGTAGGTGTCCAATCAATCTCGGAGAGGGCGGGCCCCACTTCATTTAGTGGGCAACATGTGAAGGATGGAGAATAGGGTCCATCTCTATTACTCTATATTTAATTTATTCATATTTATTTCCTATATTAATTAATTTGAACGTGTGATTTATTTAATTTCTGTCACACACATACCAAATTATGCAATTAAAATTAAACGGGAGATTAGGGAAATCGATGGGATCATGGGCTGTCTGAATGACTGAATCTGATAGCCTCAATTATTGGGAGAGGTCGATCGATCAATCTATTTGGATTTATTGATTTTATACAGTTCGCAATCATCACCACACACACTCAAGGAAGAAAAAATAAAGTTGTAAGGATTTTACTACCTGACATTTTATTTTATTTTTTTGCAGTTTGTATTTTATTTTTGTTGTTTTATTTCTGAAAATTCTGTCTGAAAATATTTCTGGTTTTGTTCTGTTTGGCCAACTCCACCAACTCATGAGTTTGACTTGTGATTGGAATTGAATGTGTGATTCTTAGTAAAATAAATACTAAGATTATTATTATTATTATTATTATTATTATTATTATTATTATTATTATAGGACCGGAGAGAATAATATATTGATAACTGTATCTTTATTAATGATGACCATTTAGCATTTCCAATACCAAAAACTTATTTTGGAGTAGGAGAAATGTTCCAAACGATACTAAAACATAAACCTATTATTGGTATTCAGGTAGAACCTACAAAAAAAATACTTAAATTTAAGTTTATCTTAAACTCAAACAAAAAACTTTATTATTTATAAAATAATCTTTTTTATATAAATTAATAAAAATAATCTATCAACATTTTCTTTAGTTTCTTATATAATATTTTTTATAATTTAATTTTTTTTATTAATTGTATTATTAATAATTAAAATAAATTTTAATAAAAATATTTTAAATAATAAAATAAAAATAAACATGATAATACAAAATATAATTAAATATTAAATTATTTAATTGACGTTAAAAATAAAATAATAGTATGGGATATCACAATATTTTTTTATTATGTTTGAAATTTTAAATTGAAAATAATGACTATTAAATTTTTTCAATGTCAAAAGTTATGAGGTTAAATTGTAAATTTGTAAAGATATTAGTTATTTATAAAAAGTTGTTTTAGAAGAATATTTTGAGAATATTTTTTTAAGTTTGAGTATTGGAATCTCGAGAGTAAAATTACTGTAAACTTAAAATAAAACTTATTTTTGAGTTTAAGTTTTTCTGTTCGGTTAGAGATGACCTAATAGTAACTATTCCCTTTTACTTATTTTTAAAAAAATAATAAAATGATTTCTTTTTCAATATTTGTGTCTGCCTGTTATATATTTTAATTTGAAATGTTCAACATGTTTATATTACCGACAACTTTTAAATTCATAGAAAATTTCCTAAAATTCATTGGTAGTAGTAGTATATTATTCTGTCTGAAATAATATTGTATTAAGCAACATATATTCTCTATAGTACAAGTAAAGAATACTTACTGGACCTTTACCAAAAAAAAAAAAAAAAATACTTACTGTATTTTTGTTAATTAATCAATACTACAAATAAACAAGTACAGTACATTGAGATCTGTACTTAACTTGGGGTTTTATTTAGTGGATTCATACTAAAATTACTGGGTGTAATTAGTATTGAAAATTTGTCTGAATCTTTCCACATGCCCAAAATGACAAAAATGAAATTCACGAGAAGGAATCGCATCGCGACTTTTCATGAAAATGGAGCAACCCATGCACCTCAAATTCGAGTTCCAAATCAACCAAGTGGAAGTGGTGGTATTAGGCCTAAAACAATCATAATAGTCGAGGAGAAACCGCAAGCAACGGATGAGACGAGCTCACTTACGTCTAGAAACAAAGGGCACCTTGACATAGGAGACGACTTGTTAACTCGGATGTCGAACGCGTTGAAATGTACTATGAAACATCACTTATACTTGAAAAAAAGGAAATACATTCCACATGTACATTCTCATTACTGTTCAATTCAAAGGATCGCATATTCTCAAATCCAGAAAGAGAAGCATATCACATCAGGTATTCGCATTCTTGCAGGCGCGATAGAACCTCCTGACAGCTTGGTCTTTCATCCGGTTCTGCCCAACAATCTGCCCAGAAAACAAACAAGCAATCGAACGAAAAGTACTTGAGCAGAACAAAACATCGATAATTGGAATTCGACACAAATAATACCTGCTATTAGCTTGCCCAGAGGACCTTCCGGAATTTCTAGCCTCTGTCCATCATTACCAACGTTATAAACCACCTGCACATCCCGCACACATTAAAAAAACATTAGATTCTTCGGCTTTGTTCCGTTGAAAATATATTTTCTTCTTCCTCCTATAGTCCTATAAGCTTACTTGAACTGATGTCACGCCTTCCCAAGGTCTGTGTAGTGTGGAGAGCTCCCACATAATCACACCTAGGCTGAAAATGTCGCATTTCTCCGTGAAGGGTTCATTGCGAATGAGTTCGGGTGCCATCCATTCTGGTGTTCCTGCTGAAGATGAATCTTTTATGGGCCTGGTGGTCAGTACCCGTGAAAGCCCAAAATCGCATATCTTGACGGTCCAGTGCTTGTTCACAAGGCAATTTGCACTCTTAAGATCACGGTGTACGACTTTCATCCGGTGGATAGTCATTAGTCCCCTAATATTTAGCACCAACAATGAAATAAATAAATTGATAATAGATCCTACTATCAAAGTCCAAATTAAACATGAATCATTTCTACGAAAAGAAGCATCAGAACTTTGAGAGTTCAGTAAGGCACCTGCAAATATCAAAAAGCATTTTGAGTCTCCTCGGCCAGCTAAGCTTCTTTTTCAGTCCACTACTGTGGATTAAGAAATACAGTGATCCCATCTCCATATATTCGGTAATTATGGAGAGGCGAGGAGGTGTTGTACAAGCTCCAAGGAATAATACAACTGCACGGAAAAAGTATGAATGGTTTGGATAAAATACAACTTTTTGACAGTAGATAATGGTAAAACTAGAAAGTAGCAGTTAGTACTGTTTGGGTGACGAATGCGGCTGCAGGAGGGAAAAGAAATAATATATTAGTAAAGGAACGATGAATTTTAAAAGATGCACACACACACCAGAGGATTGACTAATACTACCTCAAGATTGATATTTCATTGCAAAAATCTTCAATGTTCTCGACATTGAGATCTTGTTCCAGAAACAATTTGATCGCAACCTCTACCCCATTCCAAGTGCCGCGGAAAACTTCACCAAAGAATCCTATAGAATAAAATATGGTCTTCAATAAGAATGGAGGTGTAAGGAATTTAATAATAACGAAATCACTTATGGACTAACATCTCTCTTGAGTAGAACTTAAAAAAAAATTGTATCCAAATTAAAGGATAGTGAAAATTTTCATAAAATTGATCATATAATACAGCGACAACAAAATTGGTAAAGATTGCAAAAATTAGTCGCCCTGTTGGTTTAAAGTTGTAAAAATTGCTATTTCCCAGAATCTCCCTATTTAAAACAGAATCATATTAAATCGGTATCTAACAAAACAAATCGGACTGAAAATATATGGTAACATCAATTCTGGCAACTTAGAGAGAGGAACACCCTAGGTATAATACCATCTTGAATGTAAAAACCAACCATTGATAATGTAAAATCAATAACAAAAATTAAAATAATAAAGTTCGACAGCAAGAACATACCAATTCCTACACGAATCCCAATGGTTATCTCGGAAAATTCAATGTTCCACTCTGGGAAGGCTAACAATGGCTTGTTCAGGATCTTAGATGACTCAAGCACTTTATTAAATGCTGAAATCATATCAGGAGTAGCAAATGCATCACTCATAAGAGAAGCCTGATGGGAACGATGTTGAGGAGATGAAGGCAATGAGATTGCCTTGTGAGGATTAATTTGTTTCAGGGGAAAATTATATGCCAAAGGTTTTTGGCCATATATTCGTCCATCGGGGCCATCTGGACTGTGTCCTGACACCTGGAAAATTAAATACAATTAAGCTAGCCTAATAGTAGAGTGATCCAGGACCTGAATAAAAGACACGTATTCGCACTCATGCAAAAAAAAAGTGACAATAGATTGATCGGAAATAATAATCAACAGAGCTATGATTAAAGTGCAAAAGATAAATACATTCCACCAAATCGCGTAAGTGATTTTGGAAAGGCATTGATTTGTAAATTGTATTATCAATGGACAGATAAAAATTGTGTCGGGTAAGAAAATATATCCAATGCAAAAATCTTAGACGCAAAAGGAAAAAATCAATTGAAGTTGAAACAAAATACGTAGTACAAATTTAATGCCAGCATGAAAACAACTTTAATTAATATGCAATCACCAACTTGATAATTATTGGATTACATTTTACTGGTGAAAACATAGGTAGAAAAGTGAAGCATACATTTTCACGAAGATCTGAGCTGTCATATTTCTCACTTGTCGAACAACTAGGAGTTGAATTTACTTGTTCCTCTTGAAGACGATTTCTCATAAGAGTTTCACTGATTCTCCGAACAGCCCTGGGTTCAAATAATGAGATCTTTTAAAATATTTTTCGGCAAAAAAATGGATGTGTAGCAAACTAAGAGTTAAACTACCAAAACTTCTTGGTGAAAGAGATATATCTCAGTAACCGCTGGTAAATATGATTCGCGTCAGTAACTTATGAAGGGTCTCACATTCACAAGGAATATAATATACTCCAGATAAGAATGCATGAAGACAGGCAGACAGAAAAGAAAAAATCATCGTTAATGAAATATTTATCGACCACCAAGTTTCATAATGGAGAGCATAAACATCTTGGGAAAATGATTGTTTTTCTATTAATACTGCATTTATAAAATTAAAATGTGTTGCATAGCTATCGTTGTAACACTATTAAAGTAGAAATCCAGTCATCTGAATACCACATTTAAGAGGGCTCCGATCAAACTTCAGAAAAGAGAAACATAAATAATTTTGGTTCAATTATTTTTAAATAGTGCAGACACAATGACAGATGAAGATTGGAAACAACAGAAAAGTGAACAACCTTACGGTATCATCCCCAATCTCAGGAATCATGCTAATACTACGTCGTCTTCTCCTACGGGCTTCCATAAAACCAGCTGAGCTTCAATTTTGGATTTAATAGAACGAGAAGGTACCGAAAAAACAGAAGAAAAAACATAGCATTATAAGACATATCAAAAATGCAGAGGAGACCAAAACATAGGGATCAAGGCAGAGAAATGTTGGATAAAAGCAAGCCAAGGAACAAAGGAATTTTTTTCTTTAATAATTTCAAATTGATATTCAAAATGTGTTACCGTGGTGAAACTTGGAGAGAGAGAGATGCATAAGAAATCTAAAGAAAAATAAGTTCCTCCCTTTACTTTTTACCCCACCACCAACTAATTTAAACAACTACTACTATATTTTATGATTAGAAGCTTATCGAAGAAGGAAACAAAGTACTGTTGATAAGATTATGACAGCAAAATTAACTTCCTATAAGCACCTTTTATTCTTGATAATTATAAATATTAGATTTAGCGTATGCATCGAGTGCATAGCAAAAACAGAGAGCTATGAAGTATTAAAGTGCATGCTCTGCAAGATGTCAGAAAAGTAAAGCCTAAGAGAGGTACCTAGGTGACAGAATATGAGATACATACTTAAGCACTTCTTTCTCGTCTTGCATTTGGACGGAAGAAAATAAAAATTGAAAATTGAAAATAAACAATAAGTTTCTAAACCTTGAGTCTTTTGCATGTTGTTCAGCTATGTCCTTTTTCGGGCTACGCCGCCAAAATGAATCTGCCACATTCGGTACACTGTGCGATAATCTGAAAAAGTGACAGCTTATCTTCATAAAATAATTTGAAACCAAGATCATCATTTAGTAGGACTGGAATATAGGAAAAGTTTCTTCACATGGAACATCTTTGCTCCCGAAAATTAAATGCATATCAAACTAAGTAATTGTAACAAATAATTCAAACATATTTTCATTTTCAAAGAAAATTTCATGTTGACAAGGCCCTCCAGTCTAGTAAATGCAACATAAAACAAATAGTGTAATTTCAAACACTTGAAGAATATTGATCCAGGATACATGTTCTTACCCCTCCACTTGTGTTTGATCTGAAAAACCACACTTCGGACTGTTTGGTTCGATGGGTGAATTATACGAGTCATTTTCCGCATAATCACTCTCACCAGCAGATAGATGAGAGAGAAACACTGCCTTCGCCGAGCATTGCAGTAGCTTGCCAGGATTACGCCCAAGATCAACCAGAAGTTCTACAGAATTTAAAATAACTAACACAGATATGTGTTTGTATGTATCCGCTCGTTCCATTACTCCTTCTCTAGGTAAACCCTTAAAAAAAGAAAATTCTTCAGATGGTTACGTCTTGAAGATATTAAAATCCATGTCAATAATGGAAAACAGCTATAGAAAACAAATGGTTGACATTTGACAATTAATAATATGGAAAGGGAGAAGAAAAGAAAGCTTAAATCAAAAACTCTTATGTAAAATGGCACCTTACCACCATAAGCATACTTTCCAAGCCGACTGTATCAGCGAGTACTTTGAATAAGACAGCCCTAGAATGGCAAGAGCCATGCTTTATTTGGCCCAGCATATGGATACCTTGATTATCCAATGCATGAGAGACTTCTTCAAGAGCGCCTTTTACATGATCGGGTTGCATCTTTGGTCTTTTAAAGAAATCACAAACCTATAGGGAGCGCAATTAATTAAAAAAAAATGTATGTCGCATTAATGTTTCTAGATAAAGTTAAATAATTCCATTAGCAATCACGCCTTTGATAAGTCCACTAATAATCTCTGAGCTCTAGCACTGTTTGAAAGGGCGAAACTAAAAGGACCACATGATATGATACAGACAGATTAAGGGAGTATGAATGCATACCAATCCAGCTATCTTCTTGATCATCGCAGCATGATTTGAATTCAGCCCCTTCACCAAAGTGACAGCAAGCTGCTTTAACATGGAAAGCTTCTTATCTTTACGTGCATCTACAAGAATGACATTGGGCCTGAGACCCTCCACATCCATTGCCTGGAGCTCGTCTATTGTTGGAATAGTATCAAAAAGTTCCTTAAATCTTCTTTCCTACAAAATATGAAGCATTACATAGAAACTTGGCATTAACTTGTATCATGCACATTTTGAATGCTGATTTACAAATTGATAAGAGTTGTGCAAACATTTAAGGACACACACTTACTGGACTGACAAAATAGAAACCATCAGGAATTGGTTCGGATAGCCTTCCAGTATCCCAAAAAGTCTGTGATGCTACTTGAAGTGCACTCGGAAACTCACGCGAGTCTCTTGGTCCTTTAGATGTTGAGGCTTCATCTGAAGAAACCAGAGATATTGACCGGAGTTTCTGAACAAGTCCGGATGTCCACCATTGGGTATTATTGTAACCTGGTGCTTCCACCAGCCTAGTTTCGTCCTTTGTCTCTTCCATGTTTTCTGAAACTCAAAATACAATATCATGTTTGGTAGGTTGTAACATACATAGCATAACCGAGACGCACTTTTCTGCCAAAAAGGTTCATAAACAACTCCGCCTACAAGATGATATGAAACACCGAATCTGAAAATTGAAAAGGAGAAGCGGTCAAATTGAGAGCATTATAAAACTGTTAACTGGAAAGACTTCAGGATTAACACTCATGAATAAATATAGTGAACAAACACTCGGATATCTCCATACGCCAAGCCCAAAAAAGTAAAAAAAACAAAAACAAACTGTCTAATTTAAGTCATTCCTAGATCATTTGACAGCTGAAACAACTCTATAGAAGAAGCGACACGGAAATCTCATACAATCCAGCACTAAAACACTTGTCAATATCAATACAAGAAGAAACCCAAAAACCAATAAGAAACTGGAGTTAACACTATAATCCCGATTCTAGATTGAAAGAAAAGATAATAAACGAATATTGGGGATTTCATCTGAATAATTCAACCGCGCCAAATACACTAGTGTTCACTCCATTGCCGATTCGATTTCAGAAAATCAATCGTGACCGTCCATTCCAGGAACACGAACACAACCCAATCAATCAGTAAGAAATTCATTCGTTGACAAATTCATGCCAGGAAACAATGAACAGAAATCACGTAAGGTAAATTGAGATTCAGTATACGATGAGTATAATCAGGATACGTAGAATTTACCTGGAGATCCGAAGACGTAAATCTCAGGACGAGTCTCTGAGGCATGGCGCATCTGAATCTGATTCTCAGCAACACTGTACAATTTTAAACTCTCTTTTTCTACTTCTGCGTCATTCAGTACGGAGGGACTACGAGAGTTGAAATCGCTGTTATGAGATCCGCTTCTTGTAATTAAATTAAACACAGCGACTTTCACACTCCCGCTCAGCGATTTTGAAAGAGTTGCTATTTATTTATATTTTGTTGTAATTTACGTAGTATTTGTGTTTGTATAGTTTTGAAAGCGTGTATAGGAGAGGAGTACAGTATTAGGAGTATAATTTTCAAAACAAGATATTGCTAGTTTATGCATAAATAATTCTAGTATTTCTTTCAGCATCTCGTTGAAAATTATGCATTTCTTTCGTAATAAAATCACTAAGAAAATTCTTTATTTGCAATTGTGCGAATCAAAATGAAATATTCATCATATTCAATAATTTTCAATGGAACGTAAAAAAATGAAATGTTTACATACTTTTCGTAATTCAAATGAATGTTAACAATAATACTTTGGTAATTCAATTAATTTTTGTACACATAATTGAACAAAATTAAAGTAGAACATACAAATTATGCAAAAAGAAAATGAACTAAACGTACATAATCGTCATAACTAGCAAGAAGACTCGACTAATTACTTCATTATCCGCGAGGAGAAGAAAGATAAATTAGATAATCGTCACAACAATCAAACTGAAAGCTTACAGCTGAAAGTAATAATATTTGACAATTAAGAATAAAATGAAGTATGGTGGACCGGTCAAGCGCAGTAAAGAAACAAATGGTAAATTCAGAATAATATAAATGAATTAAATAATGTCAAAACGGGATCAAGCGGCGGTAAAAAAACAAAAAGGCAGCAGAATAATCTATCACGTGACATTCCAATGTTTCAATTTTCGAGGTGAAATGGTTTTAGGCAGCAGACAAATTAACAAACAAGGATAAACACGGACAATGTAGTATTTCATAAATTTCTCACAAATTAATTCATAATAAGGGCATTTCCAATGCTATGGATGCAAAGTGGGAGGCAATGACAAATTTTGCCACAAAATTTGCCTCTCATCCCATTTTCACTTCAATGGCATCTATCAAATTTTGCCTCCAAAGAAATATTCTTTTAGAATCTTCTTAATTTAATATTTATTTATATTAAAATAATATATAATTTTAATTTTAATTTAAAATTATTTTTTTAAATAATATAAAAATTAAACAAAATAAAAATGTAATACATTAATAAAATAATTAATATATAGTTGTCTCAATATTCGTTTATAGCTCAACATCTCAATATTCCTCTCTAGCTCAACATCTCAATATTCCTCTCTAGCTCAGCATCAATCTCCTCTATCTCATTTCAATGGCAAATTTCCGAAGCGCTTCTTATTCTAATGAGGAAGATATCCACCTCTGTAAGGTATATCTAGAAATTTCTCAAGATTCCATTGTAGGAAACAATCAATCTGGTAGCACATTATGGTCACGTATAGAGGCCAATTATAATTCTACTCTACCAAATACCAGCAGTGCAATTCGCAACAAAAAGTCTTTGAATGATCGTTTCAATACCATCAAAAGTGCAGTGAGGTCGTTGAATGGATGCATTGCGCAAGTTGAACTTCTGAATCCGAGTGGTGCTTCCAACGAAGACATTGTAAGTTGATAATATTGTTATATTTTAGATGTATGATTTTTAAATATTCACTAAATATATATTTTTCTTTTAAATAACTTGCAGATGCAGAGAACAAAGATCTTGATGATGAACGATGCCAAGTATTCGAAGGGATTTAAGTTTGGTCATGTGTTCAAGCTAATGAAAGATGTTGTGGATGTCGGGGTCAACAACGATAGACGCAATATCAATTTAGTTTCTCAACAATCAGATGGATCAATGCCAGATTCTCCCAATTTCTCTTCTCCGGGAGTATCTACACTAAACATCAATTCAAGTGAAGATACTGATGGTGCTTCACCATCCCAAATGCGACCAATGAGAGTGAAAAAGGCTAAACAAAAGAGAAAGAATGTAGAAGAGTCATCTCGTACTATGAAAAAATTTGAAGAATCAAATAAAAGGATTGCCGATATAATGGCAGAATCAAACCTACACCAGAAACGAGTTGCAGATGAGTTTGCAAGATTAACTCAACAAAAAAAGGGATGATAAAATTATGGAGAAAGATTTGGACACCATTAGCGATCCAGCCAGACGTGAATGGTATCGACTTGAGCAGCTGAAAATTATGCAAAAATCTAATCAAACTCAATTTGAAAATCACCCAAACTCTTTCTCTCAATATTTTGATGGCCTTGGAGGAGGTGATGGAAGTGATATCGGACCGTATTAAAATCTTTTTGTATTAATGTTCAATTTCTATTTTATTTGCTTATTTTATTTTGTATTGTAATATGAAATTTGTATTAAAATTAGTAGTATTAATGTAATTTGTAGTATTGTAGTATTTCAATTTGAATGTTGTATCAAAAACTATGTCAAATAATATTATTATATTATAAATATTATTTTTTCATATTTTTTTATCAAAATATAAAAATTATAAATTAAAATCAACAAATACAATTTATATTTACATTTATATTTATATAACTATTAATTGAAAATAATAATAAAATAACATTTATCACATGAATAGTGTGGAGGCAAATTTGCCTCCTACTATTCATGGTGGCAAAATACCTCCTTGTTTGCCTCCACCATTGGAGAGTGAAAATGGGGTGGGGGAGACAAATTTTGCCATTGCCTCCCCCATTGAGAATGGTCTAAGTGTATAGATATCAGTGTTCTAAAAAACGGTCTAGGCGGCAGTCTGCCGTCCCGTTTCTCTTCTAAGCGGACTGATCTGGGCGGGTTTTGAACGAGGCGGATTTTGAGCAGTTTTTGAGCGGTCTAGACGGCTTAGGCGGCTGCTAGACGGGCTAGGCGGCTGCTAGGCGGATTTGAAAACCCTAGATTGTAAGAGTTAGAAGAAAAAATTGTGAAAAAATTTCTCAGTGCTCCTCCCCGCCTCTCTCCGATCCGCCTTCCTGAACGACCTTGCCATCTGTATCTCTCCGATCTGCCTTCCTGACCGCACCTTGCCATTTTCTTTTCCCTTGAATCCCGCTCCTTGACGATGGTCTTTTCCCTTCTTTTGCACACTGTAATTTTGTTTTTCTTTCCCTTCTCTTTTTTCTCATTCTACGTACAGTATTACATTTCTACTCTACTAGTAATGTTAATGTTGACTTTTACTAATTTAAACATTTATTTTTTGTTTCCCTTCCCAATGTTTTTTTTGGTTTCCCTTCTCAATGTTAACTTTTCCTTTTTTATTTTACTTTTCCTATTCCCGTTACCATTTTCCAGAATTAATTAAGTTTTCTATTCTTTTATTTCTTTTTTTCCTTTTAAGTTTTCTATTCTTTTATTTCTTTTTTTCCTTTACTGCTACATAGTAGTATATATATTATGGGTAGTTCTACAGTGCAGTTAATGTACCGTACCTATATTAAATCTAGACCCTATAATATTTATATTTAATATTAACCGTTTGATTTGAACGAGAGTTCACGCTATAACGTATACCCGCAAACACAGGATATCTCATTTATTGTTTTACTTCTATTATTTTACTTTTACACTCTAATATTTTAATTTTAATTTATTATTTTAAAAATTATTATAAATTTTGTATACACAGATTATCACATTTTTTATTTTATTTCTATTATTTTACTTTTACAGTATACTATTTTAATTTTAATTTATTATTTTTAAAATCATTATAAATTTTGTATTTACTCAATTCACTATTATTATTACATATTTTCTTATTAAAAATAAGAATATAAATACGATAACAAAATTATTTTTAAAATTATTTTAAAATTTCTTATAATATAGTATGAGATAAACTATATAATAATTGAAGAAAAAATATCTAGAATAATAACATTAAATTTTTTTAAATATATAAATATAAAATCAGTTTCATCAATATGTAGACTTTTATGAGTATTTGTTAATTTGTTAGAACTTTAAATAAAATAGTAAATCAATCATATTATGTAGAATTTAATGAGTATTCGTTACTTTGTTAGAATTTTAAATATAATACTCCCTCCGGCGATGTCATACTTTCTTGGATACGGAGTTTAAGAAAATTGTTGTTGTTTTATTTTTTAATTGAAAAGTAAGGATTAAAATATATTTTAAAAGTGAAAAGTAAAGTAGTTGTGAGTAAGTTTAAAAAGTAGGTGGGGTAAAGTAGAATAAAATTGTATATTAAAATGAAAAAGTTAGAATAATTATTTCATTTTTTGGGGTGTGTCAACTATTGTTGGACACCCCAAAAAGGAAAGTATGACAACTGTCTTTGGACCGAGGGAGTAGTAAATCAATCATATTTTTTCATTTACGTGAAGGAATGAGTACATGTTACTCATTTAGAATTTTGAATTCAATGGTATGATGTTAGAACTTTAAATACAATAGTAAATCCATCATATTACTCTATTAGAACTTTAAATACAATAATATAGTATGATGTTAAATTTTTTAATACAATGGTAAATCAATTATATTTCTTTGGGAGATTTTGGATATAGGGTAATTTTTTAAGTTTCATTAGAATTAAGGGTAATCGTTTTTCCTAATTATAAATCAGGGAATAATTGATTAATTAATTATAAATTAAGAATAATTTATATAAATTAAGAGTAATTAATAACATGCGGTTATTGCCCTTTTTCATAATTATAACTATATTATACTCTAATTAATAAAAGATGAAAATATATTAGATACTAAATTTTAAAGTTTATTTTATGAAATATTAAATGTAATTTTATAAATTATACTTCCCTTTTTCCAAAATAGTTCTATTTCTTTTATTAGCACGTGAACGAATTTTATTTGAATCCTAAAAATATTTTTTGTAATATTTATTTATTTTTATTTTTTTGAAAATATTATTTATTTATTTTAACGATAAAAGTAAATTTTAGGTTTTTATTGAATTTAATTTTTGTTATTTAATTTTAATAATTGTAATCAACGCAATACAATGAATTAATCATTGCGTTAAATAATTTATTTTATTTTTAAAAAATAAATTTAATTTTTGTTATTTAATTTTAATAATTGTAATAAGTGTAGACTCTGCAATACAATGAATTAATCATTGCGTTAAATAATTTATTTCATTTTTAAAAAATACTGATAAAATTATTATTTTTCATTAAATTATTTACTAATTAAAATTATTTTTTGTTATATAATTAATATTTTATAATATTAAATATTTTTTTAACAAAACAAATTAAAAATATTTAATGTTATTTATTTAATTTTATAAAAATGTATGATACCCAGTACTTAATTTATTTTTGAGTTGAAAATATTTAATTTAATTAAAATATAAAAAATATGGGAAATTATATTATGCATCCGAGTGCACACATTTTAATAAAATGTACGGTACATTGAAAATGATAAAATGTACTGTAGAATTCTCCTATATATTATATTGAGATAATTCATAATTGTAACTTATTTATGGATTTTTATATAAATAATTTATATATATAAATTTAAAAAAATAATAAAAAGGTATAATCCGCCTAAATCCGTCTAGGCCCCGCCTAGGCCCTGCCTAACCGTCTAGGCGCTAGGCCCCCGGTCACCGACCTGCTAGCGCCTAACGTCTTTTAGAACACTGATAGATATATACTGATATTTTTTTATTAATAAATCCAAAATATCGGCCACTATATAATAAATCAAACCTAACCTATTACCTAATAAATCAATTTTTTTTTTACGTGGTGGTGGTGGAGTCTTACGTGGTGGATGTGCCGGAGGGGAACACCGAGGACGAAACGCGTGTCTTCGTCAACATTGTCTTGGGGTGCAACCTTAGGTCTTTGGCATGCGTTTCAGAGGCTTTGGCTAATGCCTACTAATTAATTACTAGTGATTAAGGTTTAAATAAATTTAATCTTTTTTTTTTTTTTGTGTGTGTGTGTTTTAAATGTCTCGTGTATATACAGTATAATCAAATGATCCAAACCAACATACTCCGTATTTATCTACATGGTCTTTCGTAAATGGGCCTATCTAGTATCTACTCAAGGGCCTTTGGTCCTATAACTGTTGGGCCTCAGATATATGTCCTATACTTTGGGCTTTCGACTATGGGCCTTTGGCTTTTCTCGTTTAAAAAATAAATCACATTTATTTTTATAATTTTAAAATAAATACGATTATTTTTAGGGATTTTTATGGGATTGAAACAAATTAAAACAAATAAACTTTTACGCAAATTAATTATTACGCATTCATCGTTTTAGAGCAAAGTCAGCCAAAATTCTAGTCATTTATTATTTATTAATAATAATAAAATGATTAATATTAATAATAAATTCAATAATTTTACACAAAAATAAAAGATCAAACAAAATTTATGTAAAAAATTTATATTAATTTAATAAATTATTTTAGATTGTACTATTGTATATATAATTTAAAATAATAATTAATTTTTTTTATCTAACTTAAAATTTCTGAAAAAAAATTATATTAAAAAATATCAAGATTTTAAAAATAATTTTTTTTTTAAATAGCACTAGCTATTTTTATACCAATGGGTTACATTTTAAAAATGACAAATGGCTAGAGCTATTTTTTTGACCAAATGACAAATGACAAAGGTCATTTTGGCCAAAAGGTTGCTCTTACACTATTGATTATTAACGTGTATGATACAATATTACACTGCTAAATAAATACTATAGTAAAATTTTAATATTGAATTTAGTACAATCATTACTTGTTCGGAAGAAAACAACAACATTGATTCTAACGTAAAATTAGGAAACATTTATTATCCGTGATTTTAGGATACATAATTGTCTTTAGAAAAATAAAAGGGGCGGAGGCATTTTAAGGCCAAAGCATAAGAGTATACAAGTTCTGAAGCCCCGTCCATAAAAATGGAAGTTAAGTAGGCAAATTTGAATGAAAAGACTTAAGTGCCCTCAAAAGTTATCTTTTCTCACAAAAAACAAATCGAATATTACAAAATAACAAAAAGAATATCAGAAAAATAAAGTTGCCCCACAAAATCAATTTTCGACTTTTGAAATTCACACGCACGACGAGCGCCGCCACGGTGAAACACCAGCCCCGACCGTTATCGTATCAACTATTCAACTCCGTCTCCGACGATCATCATTATGGCAAGCAGTGACAACATGGACAACCCAGACAATCGCGCTCAACCTCCGGTAAGTCCATAACCCTAGCTTTCCAACTTTCGATTATTCGAGCTTTGATGCTTGTAAATCATTCGATTTGTAATTTGATACCGGTATATTCATTCAAGATAGGGTTTTTGTTTCCGACATTTTAAAATGGTTAATGGTTTATTGCTCTCTGCAATTTTTTCGCATGCGTTTGTGTGTCAGTTCTGGTAGACGACGGTTCAACCGTGAGTTTTATCACCGTGTATTATCACGGTAGTGTTTAAGACGGTGATATATCTCACGGGTGACTTACACCGTTTTTACTTACGGTCTTGTACGAGCACGATCCACGACTGTGATTTATCTCACGGTGTAATGTTACCGCGTGTACTTACGGTCGTGTATGATCACGATTCACGACAGTGTTTTATTTGACGGTGTATGTGTACTTACAGTCTTGTACGTGCTCGATCCACGGTGTATATACACCGTGTGTAATGTACACCGTGGAAAAACACCGTTTTGTATGTTCACGGTGAATTTGCACCGTGATATTCAATATTTTTTTCTTACGGTGTAATTCCGTCTTATGGTTATGCACGATCCCGGTGGTTGACATCACCGTATGTATCTTCACCGTGATATTCAATAGTTTTTGTACACCGTGGAAAAACACCATTTTGTATGTTCACGGTGAATGTACACCGTGATATTCAATAGTTTTTTTCTTACGGTGTAATTCCGTCTTATGGTTATGCACGATCCCAGTGGTTGACATCACCGTGTGTATCTTCACCGTATACCCTTGATAACTGTTGTATATGCTCGTCGTGGATTTAACATCTCCGTGTACGCTACACCCTTAGATGTTCACCGTGTACATTTCACCCTTTGACGTGCCACGGTGTTAAGTAAACTCACCGTGAATCGTGAAATCTTCTCTAATTTGATTGATATTTTCAGGCTGGGTACGAATGGAAAATACCAGTAGCTTTGCAGTCGATCACCCCAAGAATCAATTTGTATTACCGTTTCGACGTGATAAACTTGATAAAGCGTGTTATGGGTTCAATCGACGGCGGCGATGCAACATTGGCTGAATTCGCTCAGCATTCCTATATGAAGCATTTTCTGGAATTCGTAAAACCCAACGAAGGATTAGTTAAAGGACATGCTGCACACGCATCTCGTTATTTGCATCATTTCCTATGTAGAGAGTTGACTGGTCCGACAATACCGGCGATGGAACATTGGTTTTATGTCGGTGAGAAGATCGCGAAATTCACACCGGCTGCTTATGCCATGGTAACGGGACTCAATTTTGGGCACTACACAGGCTTTGATATTTTTGAGTCACGTGAGTTTCCTCCCGATAGCTTGTTTATTCGATTTTTCAAAGGAGATACAACCATTAGCTTATCGGAGCTACGCCAAAAGTTCGAGGATGTAAATCTCGGCAAAGAAGCGAAGGCGGAGGATTATATGAAAGTAGCCAAGCTCCTCATTTATTATTTCATATTGCTTTGCCGAGACCATAAGGTTAAAATCGATAAGTCGGCATGGTTGTTGGTCGAGGACCACGATTGTTGGGAGGAATTTCCCTGGGGCGCTTATTCCTATCAGAATTTATCCTACTACCTCAAAACGACGTCCATGCATGATGATGAATCTACTTACCATTTCTACGGGCCGGTTTGGGCTTTTCAGTTTTGGATGTACGAGTCCGTACCGTCGATCAGAGCATTATGCGCGAAACGTGCTCGGGTTACGAGAATTCCACGTTGCCTGATGTGGGACTCTACTGCATCGAAACAAGCTGCGTGCGATGTCACTAAATTCTTCAATGAGAAGGTACTTTATTGAATTTTCATTATTAAAAAGCACACGCGTTGACCTTTATTGTTGTTGTACGTTGATACAGAGTATATTTGTCTGTAGATGGAAGTTTTTGAATCGTTAATTCCTACACCGGAAGAGGCCAAATCATTATCTTATGTTACTGTAACTGAATCTATAGATGATTGTGAACTATTTTCTGTTGAATTCTGTCCACCTCGACGAAAAGGAGGTATTAAGAAGAAAGATCGAGCCAAGCCGTCTCACAAGCGTGCTGCACAAAAAGCTTCACGTGCTATAGAAAGGCCTATTTCTAAGCGACGTGTTTCCGGACCTGATCTGACTTCTGTGACGGACATTTGCTGTCGAAAAGCAGGTGTCTTCGGTCCTGAGGGGCCGGACAACGATGAGATCGATCGCCAGGTAGGTAGAATTTGGTCTGCCGAACTGAGGGCAGATATTGTTTCGTTCCTTGCTGATGATTCTGGCACTTGCTTTAAGGAAGCTGTTGCTAAAAAAGTCTTCGAACTCATGAAACGTTTCCATTCGCAATCTAGTGCGAACCAAAGCGGACTCGAATATGTGGAAACGTTGTTCAGAGAATGGATGAATTCCGGGTCTACCGACTTGATTTCGTGCAGTCGAGGCTCCATAGACCACAGAGTGGGTGCAGAATTGTTTGATAAAATTGAGGACTTCAATTGGGCCTTCGAATCTGAGGTGCTAGATCTCTATATTATTTATTTGAAGTGCAAAGGTCGTGATGTTAAAGGGAGTACAAACACAGTCTTATTGAGCACTCAATTTTGGGTAAGTTTTACAGTACTCTCATTTTGGACACCTTCGTTTTTACTAATAATATCTTTTTCCAGAGTACTATAGATGCTGCATATAAGATTCATCGTGGCTCTATTGATGATTGGGTAGTGCCTGATTCTCTTCGAGAAGCAGTGGATGACACATATGGTCCGATGTCAATGGAGTCCGACCAGCCTACTCACGTAAGTATTGAAAAGCATACATGCTTCATTTTAACTAGTGTGAAACTGAATTCTAACTCGCAAACCTTAAACATGGCATGTAAAGCTCGTGGCGATTTGTAATGTCCACCATCGTTGGGTCACCGTCCGAATATCCCCCGAAGATTGGACTATCGAATTGTATGACTCATTAATTCATACTCAA
The DNA here is from genome assembly GCA_954870475.1 of Euphrasia confusa. Lineage (NCBI taxonomy): Eukaryota > Viridiplantae > Streptophyta > Magnoliopsida > Lamiales > Orobanchaceae > Euphrasia > Euphrasia confusa. The sequence goes on from OX940967.1 coordinate 28,811,642, forward strand.
CTGGCGACGTATCCTGAATACGGATTTCGGAAGGAGGAATTGAGGCCGTTAATGGAGTTTTTACCTCGTGTGTTGAGGAGATCAGATTACTGGGCAAAGAAGGGTCAACACCATGCGATTACGGAGGCCTTCGAGTTGAAAGTCATGCCGGACGCCGAACAATTCGTCCAGGATGTTACTGATAAACACTCTTGTGGGGTTTACTGTACCATGCAGCTTGACCGTTTGTTTGTCGACCCTCTTATGCATCGGAACGAAAACATCGATGAAGGGTACATTGAGGAGGTCAGGAAACAGATATGCCTGAAGATTTTTTGGCTGAGCTTGAATGATGTTGCTGATCCATTTTGATTGTCGTATTAGTATAAACATGTTTGTTGTTTTCACGTTGTGATTCATTAATACTGGTTTGTAATTGATGTTTTGTGCACGAATATTAAAACACGGTGCCTGAATGAATAGGTCCACGGTGTAATCACAGTACTGTGTTGTAGCCAATGGTAGACTCCTATGATTACCGTGTCACGGTGGATCAATAATTGTACATGGTTCCACTCTGTATCTTGAACCGTGACACGGTGCGGAAACGATTGCTAGCCCGTGTTACTGCGTGACAGCTGTGTCACACGTCTAACCAACTAACCATACGCAGTCCTCTTCCAACATAAGCAAACATTTGAATTCAAATTTGAATTCAAATCATCCAAAACACAAAAACTTATCACAACAATATGTCTACAGGCTCGGTGAACTCCGTGAGTACTGGTCAACCAAGCCGATTGAAGTACCAAGATAAAGTTTGTGGTAAATGTCGGAAGAAACTTCAGATTCGTGTGGTGTCCTCGAAATCTGAGAATTATCAGAAATTGATGTATTATTGTCAAGATCATACATTCGATTCCTGGTGTAACCCGTCAAATGAGGGAGAGATACAACATGAACAAATGTCAAGAGCGGAAGAGAAAGCCACAGAAGCTAAAATTAGGAAAGATCTGAAGAAGATGGAGACGTCATTGCACGACGTATCCATCCAGTTGAAGACTACTCTGTTTATTGTCTCCATAATTATGGTTCTTGTAATCATAATTATTGTTATGCTTAAGTGATTTTCAATGAACTTGTCATTGTGTTATTTTCGAAATATGAAATTTGAGGTCGTTTGCTTCATTCTCTCCATATACTACATTGTGAAAAATCTGTTGCAGGGCTAGAAATTAGTTTTCACGGTGTATACTATCGCGCACGGTGTGTACACGGTGTGTACACGATGAAATACACACGGTGGTAAGACCATGTGTACACCGTGAATCTTATATTGACCGTGAAAACAACGGTGCAATATTCCAGCGTATAATTTTGGAAACAAGGAAAAAGGAATACGGAGTAATTTTGGTGTACTAAATTAGGGGAATCCGAATTACAAAAGGCGCCGATTTACAAAAGAAAAACCTAACGCCGAAACCCTAAGATGGTTTACTCTTTTTCAGAGACGACGAAGACGAAGGTACATCCTCGAATGCTCTCTTTAATGGAGCAGGTCTCGGCAAGAATGACTTGAGTTCATCTCCATCCTCTTGAAATATCCGCACCAGGAACTCGTCTGGAAGTGGCCTATGCTCGAGCAGGAGGGTCATGCCTTTCTTCAACTTGTGGATGTGTTTGAATTCAGTCCAATTATTGTAGAAATACGCCAAGCCATTTTTAAAGCCCATCAAGGTTGCCCACCTCTCACCGTGAACGTCGCGGAGGCAGAAGAGCGGAGGCTCTGTACTGTATCTCACACGCAAACGGTAGAAACGTTCGGGAAGTCGAAACCGTCTAGATTCAATATGTTCATCAGTCAGCACAACAATGAAAGCATCAGCTATCTGAGGGGTATCCATTATTGGTATGAGGATTAAGGACCAAGAAATATTCAGAGTTTAATAGAGGATTATTCAGAGTTTAATAGAGGATTAGGCCTGCATAAATCACTATAAATAATGTTTCTCGCTGGATTCCAAAAGGTCGCGTTTAACTAATTATTACAGAAAGTCGCGTGTAATTATAAATAATTGCGACGTGATAGGCGCCGTTTCGGATTTTACGCATCCCACTTATTAGTGGTAGTTGTATTATGTATGAGACCTAATAAAAAAACACATCATCGCCGTGTCTATAATAAAATCACCGTCACACACGAAAACAAATTTCTAATTAGACACCGTGAGAGTTCAGCATGGCACGGTGTCAAACAACTCCGCGATGACCACACGGTCTCTTTGTCACACGGTATCAATTTATACCGTGACAGTAGACCGTGCGGTTTTAAAATCAATGTTAAAATTTGAAATTTAACTAGTCGTGTATTTTCGTGGAGAACCTGATGAGACGGTGGCGGGACAACCGATGCACGGTCTATTAAGTATTGACAGTACTCAAAACTCAAAACAGCTTTTGCAGGCGCGAGTTAATTTTACCGATTTATATTTAAAATTCTAACTAAATTATCGAAAATAAAACTGAAGGGATGGAGGTTTCGCTAAATATCACGACCGTCGCACGACATAACACTTACGGTGTTACACGGTCATTTATAACATTCATCGTGAATTCGTGAAACACCAAAAAAACGAGTTCTCATGGTTTGTACACACTTTGAATTCTTTATTAACGTTCACTGTGATATGTTTCAATCATTGAGACGTATGGTATTTGATTTTAAACACGTATGATTCGATTTGGAGTATGCATGTCTCAAATTTAAGAGATGTCTAATTCATTTGTTACAAGTTATTCTCAAGTGTGATCATACATTGCACATGATATATCACATTCAATCGTTTCTTGCATAATTTTGGAGTTTTATCGATTTCATATAATCATCTAGATGGAAAATTAACTTTGGATTAGCATTTTAACCAAAATATTCACACAACCCGAGCAATAATCACCAAAAAACGTCATTGTTCATACTTACACGGTGATGTTGTGATATATCACCGTATCGGGTTACCGTGCGGAGATCAGATCAATTTTAACGAGTATTGTACCAGTAGTACTAGTTTCCAAGATGGTGGCGGGACAACCGATGCACGGCGTAATATCACGGCCGCCACACGATGTACTAGAAATATAACACGGACGGTGGTACACGGTCATTTATAAGATTAACCGTGACACACAAAAAACGAATTCACAGAAACTATTCAAATCCCAACAACCCCAAATAATCCAAAAAACACACAATCGCAGAATATCATACAAAAAAAAACCCATAATTAGTTGCAATACATAAATATCACAATTGTTCAGCATGGTCACAGAACTTAACGTTAATCCCCCCGCACCGGACATGTCTGTTTGTTATGGTCTGCACTCCGGCATACGCTACATTTTTTCTTTTGTCTTTTCTGTCGGATTGGTTCCACCGTGGGTTGAGAATTCTGATCATCTTCGAGCGTCTGGCTTTGGGTGGGTAAAACAACTTGGTCACATTTGCGCGCGTTGTGTGTGGTCGAATTACACTTACTACACTTCTGAGGCCGACTTCTTCTTCTGGGGGCATTACCCTCGACAGAAGACCGTGCACGGCTCATCCTCGGACGACCAGCCTGTCTCACCGCAACCGGAGGATGAATGACGTGATCAGTTATATACGCTGGAACGACCCACTCAGCAGGATGCGGAAGTCCTTTGATAGGAGTCGAATATGTCTCCATCAAATTGTGTTGTTTGTAATATCCACTGACGAAGTCATATATATGCAATCCTCTTTGTCTGAGAAATAGAAGTTGTGGTGGCAATGTGAAGTGATACGATCCTAACAAGTACGAACATATTGTCGAATTAATAAATTGAAAGTGTTTGTTTGATTAGTACGTACCTAACAGCGGCTGCAGCGTGACTGCAGGGGATTTCATCAAGTTCGAAGCGTCGACATTCGCATGTCCGATTTTGAAGATCAACTTGAAAAGATAGCTTACCATCCTCCACTTTATACACGTCAGGTGTGGTTGTGTCTCGGACAACCATACGCATAGCGTGCTCCACCGCGCAAGTTAGTTTATTAAACGTCTCTTCAGTCAACTCATGTTCTCTTGACGCAGCTTTCTCGCTTCGCTCTTGAAACCATTGTTCCAAGACTGCGCGGAATGCCTCGACCAATGAACATACGGGTAGACGTCTCGCCCAGACCATACGAGAATTGAAGCACTCGGCAATATTGGAGGTCATGAAACCATATCGTCGTACTGGACACATTGCCCTCGACCACCTCTCGACCCCTATTTCTAACATTCTCTTGTAAGCCCCGTCAGGGCTCAGCCTCTCCAAATCAGCTAAATGTCTGTGCATTGTCTCAACACGGTAACTGTTTGATGCAGAGGTTATTACGGCCCTGACGCGACCGCCATAGCGAACTAGATTCTTCTTAATGTGGTAAATACAGAACCCATGCACTGCATTCGGGTATGCAGACGCAACGGCAGTTTGGATGCTCTTATGCTGATCGGATACGACAATCAAACCATCTTGTCTATTGAAGCACCTGCTCAGGTTATGAAGGAACCATGTCCACGACTCATCATTTTCTTTCGGACCAATCCCAATTGCAAGTGGGAAGACGTTTTCATTCCCATCCTTCGTCATGGCGACAAACAATATCCCCTGGCTCTTTCCCTTGAGGTGAGTCCCGTCCACAACAATCACTGGCCTTAGATTACTATAGAATGCAGAAATAGACTGTCCGAGAGCAAGAAACATGTGTTGGAACACCCCCCCATTCCGTGTGGATTGTATTTCATAAAATGTGCCGGGATTCTGCTCTCTCAATATATACAAATACGAAGCGAGCCTATGATATGACTCAGCATATGAGCCATACGCCATCTCTATCGCTATGCTCCGCGCTCGGAGAGTGAAACTGTAATCCATCTCAACGCCATAACGCTCACGCAATTCTGTTATCATGTCCTTCGGCTTCAGAACGTCACCTTCTTTGACAAGTTTACGAGAAAAGTAACTAGCAGCAACTACAGATTTAATTCGTCGACAGCTAGTACGATGCAATATAGTCTGACAAGTGTGACTCAAGTTCAACTTTGTGATCATCCATAGTGTATCATCGCTCCCACTAGCACACAATCTAAACGTGCATACTTTCCTACCGTGCTTGCAAACGAATGCACAACGCTTTTTGTTTGAACGATCAGTGACATATTCTAAGCGAGTCTCCAAGTGATGCATTCCCAAAGATATTTCCAAGTCAGATTTCTTTCGAAACGTGGAACCAACTGCGAGTTCACCATCTTCGGGTTCACGTTCTTCGACCCAACGCATAGGTGGTGGCAAAATATCAAAATCGGGCATCGGGATCATCCAGTTGCTTAGTTTTCGCTGTAGTAGTAGATTATGTTCCATGACTGGTTCTTCGTGGATCGGTTGATGATCAGATGATAATTTACGGGATCCCACAATCCTCTCTTTTTTTTCGGATGTTGAAGCCAATCACTAAACTCTTGAATTAGGCTATCGTTTAACTCTTTATCACGTTCCGCTCGTTCATCATCTGATGTAAATACTTCCTCGTCATCGGGTTCAGTACAAGATGGTGGTTGAGGTGGAGTAATGCTTACATTCTCTGCTTCAGAATATGTACCTCCAACATTAGCATTCTTAGACCGATATTGTCTTCTCTCAGTAAAAAAGAGCACGTGATTGGTAACTTTTCCTTGCACGATGAATCGCAATAGATCTGTATCGTTTTGCAAACTAACCTTACTTCTCTGCGCGTCTAAGTAGAAAATCACGTAATCTCTGTCCTCTGGAGCATTCAAAACAGATCTAATTTGATTGATTAGATCAACATAACTGATTTCTGAACACGTAATGTGTATGGCCACGCTATCTCCGCCTACGTATGCTGACTGTTCCCAGTGACCACCATGTCGTAAAGAAACACGCTGCCACGACATCTGTGATATAAAATTACAGATAATTAAAACAAACAGTTATTGAAAACCTAACGACCTGCATGCATGCATGGTCTAATAAGTATGCACGATGTAAACGAGATGTTTTTTTATCACACGGTGTTATTACGATTAAGTATCAAACGGTGAACGAAGACAACGTGCTACGGTGACATCACCGCTATAAATAACACGGTAAAATCTCCGTGGTAATAATACGATGATTTCGTAAACACGTCGGGGTTAAGGAAAACCTATTACACCTTCAGTGAACCGTGCAACGTGCTCTCTATCTCACGGTGAACGACGACATTCGGTGAAAAACACCTCAGTGTGCTTTAAAACAATTAAACAAAATGCGAAACGTGCTACCTCGTTGTTTTCGTACCTTTGATGTGCTTCAGAGACTCGACAACGAACTTGTTTTGAGCTTGTTGTGTAAATGAACTAGCAATATTCGAGAGAAATGCAACACAGCAACTGCCCAATGGGTTTTGAGTTTGGTTTCAGACCATTATTCTTTTTGACTCTAAAATTCTCATATTGATTTTAGCAGCAACACAGCAACTGCCCAATGGGTTGTTGAAGTGTCATTAACGTCGAGGTGAAATGCAATTATTATTTGTGGTTGTTGGACCTGCTGAAATGCAATTAATGTAGAAGGTTCGAGGATGGAGAATGGGGATGCAGTGCTTTTGGACACGTTGAAACCCTAAATTTATTAATATATCACCTTTAACCGTGGACCGTGGTATGTAAACGGTATAAGATTTCCGTGCCTTTCTTCACGGTGACGGGTTATCTTGGATGGTCTCACGGTGTAATATAACTGTAGATGGTCTCACGGCGTAACGATTATCTTTCATGTTCTCACGGTGTCACCTACCGTGTTTTTATCACGGTGTCCGTTTATCGTCGATGGTGTCCATTTATCGTGATTTGTAAATTGTAACACGGCGTTTTATTATCGTGGATGGCTCAGGGTTTCCACTTTTCGTGTCTGGGTGCACGGTATTACAATCCACCGTGGAATATCCACGGCGTCACATTAGGTTTTAAGGTTTTCTGCCTTCCTAATACCGTTGCACGGTGTTAGAATCCACCGAGGGAACCCCACGGCGACATAGTTCTAAGGTTTTACGTATTTATTTTCTTAATTAATTAATCGCAATGTGTTTAATGGGCGTGGTTGGGAGTTGATGAGTCGTTTCGAGCAACGATTGAAATCCGGCGGTGGGATGATTCAGAACAGAGATGCATTAATTCCCTAAATTGAATGGTCATATCAAATTAATGGATAGAGAGTGTTCGATGGGGTGATTTTCTATTAATTTAATTAATAAGCGTAGTTGGCAGTTGAATCGTTTAGTGGAACGATTGAAATCCTGGTGGTTGGATGGTTCAGAATATTACGCCTATAAATACGAACGAAAGAACTCTATTTTTCTATATCCATTAATTCTCCATTTCTCTGTTTTGTTCTGGTTTTTATCATGGAGCAGTTATCACCACACTTTTTCGAATTTCACAGCAGTTGCATTAATGTATCGAGATACTCGAGTTTCCAAAATTAAAGCATCATTCCCCTGGGTCATCTTGCACGAGATACGCGAGGTTCCAAAACCTCCCTTAGTATTCATCTGTGTCTCATTATGACTCCGGGGTGTCGGTGGTGATGATTCGGAGTGCATGTTATCCTGAGCTCCTTGTCTACCTCCTTCGATTTACCAGGTCTGATCGAGGCTTAAAAACCTGTGCTGCAGATTCACTGGTGTGATGCTTTGTTATTTTTCTTGTTTTTTTAGCTTTTTGGTATACAGCTGACCGATTGTGTTTAGGGTTTAGAGTTTTGATCCATCAATTGTTCTCAAGTTTTATGGTTCTGCTTTTTAATCTTCTGTGTAATCGTTACTATAATGAATTATAAGATTTTAATTTATTTTATATTTCTGCATTTTCATATTCTCATTCAAATTTATCACACAGTCGCTTTTAATTATCGTGTATCATATCGTACCACGTTGTCCATTTATCGTGACTGGTTTCACGGCTTAGGATTATTGTGTACTCTGACGGTATTCATTTATCGTGGATGGTCTCCCGGAGTCCACTAGTCGTGTATGTATCACGGTGTTCAATAATCGTGATTATTCTCACGATGTGTGACTATCGTGGATTTGCTCACGGAGTCCAGTTATCGTGTTTGTTATCATGGAGTGCGACTTTCGTGGATGATCTCACGGTGTCTACTTATCGTGCATGGTCTCACGGTGTACGATTATCGTGGTTGTTCTCACGGTGTCCATTTATCGTGTATGCTTTCACGGCGAGCAACTTTCGTGGATGTTCTCACGGTGTCTACTTATCGTGTATGGTATCACGGTGTACGATTATCGTGGATGTTCTCACGGTGTCCATTTATCGTTGATGGTCGCACGGTGTCTATTTATCGTGGATGAACTCACGGCGTATAATTATCGTGATTGGGTTCACGGTGTCTTATTATCGTGCATAGTCTATTGGAGTTTTATTATTAATTTTTAAAAGAGAAATTCTATTTAAATTACATATTCAATTTATATTCATTTGTTAAACAACGAGGGCAGTGTAGACTTTTCCAAGCCAATTGCCTAATAAACTTCTACTTTTATGGACAGGGCCTCAGAACTTATTTATTTTATGAGGTGGTCCTGAATCCGGTATTCCCACAAAATAAAACCAAGCTTATCAATTCATAGTCAACCATGGGAACAAATAAAATGAAGGCATACATTTTTTATTTATTATTTCTTTGGAAGTATTGTCGCAGGCTTACTTTTAGAAACAAAGCAAATTTATTCTAGGTTTTCCTTCCCAACATATTTTCAGATTTCAACTATACAATGTATTCCAAATGACTTATCCACATAAAGAAAACAGTAAAAAAAGGAAAATTGATTTTCATTGATAAAGAGAATATTACAAGAGTTTAAAGCTTTTCTAGTAATCTCAAGAGATAGATGACCCAATCTCTTATGCCATAACTCTAAACTCCTCTTATTTCTAACAACTGAAACAAAAGACTTGATAGGTTTAACAACTGCAACATTTCTAGGAACTGGAAGGTGTTGTGTGGTGTTCTTGTGCACATGTTGGAGTTGAAACTGATACAATCCATTCTTAAGGGTCCCTTTGAAGAGAGGCTCCCTTGTTGCTTGATCCTTGACAACACAAAACAAATGATGAAACTCAAAAAACACATTGTTATCAGTAGCAAACTGAGCAACACTTAGCAAGTTTTTGGTAATTTCTGGTACATGTAGCAAGTTGTTAAGGTGGAAAATGTGTTTGTTGTTATAAGGGTTACCAGTAGAGACCAAAGATTTACCAACATGAGAAATATTTAAGGTAGAGCCATTACCAATTTGAACCCTGTTAGCACCATCATATCCAGAGGCAAGACTCATATTAGAAAAGTCATTTGTCGTGTGGTGGAAGGCTCCAGAATCAGAGTACCAGTTAGACTCAGAGCTGGTATTATCAGTGTTGGAATAGAAGGCTGAGCCATGGTTGTTGCCCTGCTGATGGTAAGAGCTTTGATGATGACCAGTGTTATGACCTTGTTGATGGAAATGGTTTTGACCATGAGGATTCTGATTTTTTGACTTGGCACAATTTTCAGAGTTATTGAAGTTGGTTTTGGGAACAAAATCAAATTCAAACCTGTGGTAGCATTTGTCAGCTATGTGGTTCGTATAACCAAAAATTTGACATTGAACTATATTAGGGTTACCTCCTTTACCACCTCTACCTCTGTAGCTTCTTCTACCTCTTACATTTGAGCTTCTCCTCCCTTTGTAGCTACCTTGCTGTGCAACTCCTTTATCTTTCTGAGCAAGATTAACACTGGGGATGAGTTTATCAGAGGTAGAAGACTCCAACCTATTCTCATAACTCAGAAGCAGTGAAGTAATATCTTTCACAGTTATGTTTTCTCCTCTAGCAGTCACATTCACAACAACTGCATCATAATCATTTCCAAGGCCACTTAGAACATGAAGAACCTAGTCTTCTTCCTTCATCCTCTCTCCAATACTGGCTAAGGCATCACAATAAGATTTGATTTTGTTTAGATAATCCCTCATGGACTGATGCAACCCCAAGATCCGGGACAACATCGAAACGAGAGTCGGGCGTGCGTCGAGACAAAGACGAGGAGTCCGGTCGAACTTTTGGCTTGGTGTCGGACGACACCAATGCCTGTCGGACGACAGCTTCAGAAAAGGGGCGGACTTGCAGCTGGAAAAACCTTCGTTCGAAGGAAAATCCGTCTGACGAAGGTTTGATGTCGGACGACAGGATTTCCCTGTCGTGCGACAAGGTGATGTCGGACGACATCATATCCTGTCGGACGACAGGTTACGAAAGTGGGCGGATTTTAGGGTTCCGCGTGAATTAATGTTTTATTTCCTTTTTATTTCATGTTTTTAGTTTGCCTATATAAAGGCTATGCTTTTCATTATTTTAAAGACATATTACTTTTGAAGAATAAAATTATGTTTTGTGAGTTTTATTAAAATCTCTCTTGGGTTCGAATTTTACCCGATTATCTAAAGAATTCAACCGACGAATCAACGAAGTCATCACCCTTCGTTCGTGTGTCTTCCTCATCCCCGAGTTGCTGCATCGATCACGTGTTGGGGTCTAGGGTTTCGTCCTTAGATTATTTCACGAATCAGATTCAGAGGTTTTGGGACCTTTCCACCGGTATCATCTATCTTTTCCGTTCTTCGTTCTTTTTCTATTCTTTTCCATCCCAACGAGGTTCGTATCATTTGGTATCAGAGCCCAGGTTTGGGTTTTCATATTTCGATTACGTAACCTCGTTTTTTTTTTCTTTTCCGTTTCTTATTCTTTCTTCTTCCTTGATTAAAAAAAAAAAAATTATTATTTTTTTTTTATTTTTTTTTTCAAAAATTACTGTTCATGAACAGTAATTTTTATTAAAAAAAAAAAAAATTCCTCGATTATTCTTTTTATTGTTGTTCATCGTTCGTTCAACAATTTAGAGTTATTCTTTGTTTCGTGGATTTTTGTTGGAGCTGAATTCGACCGGTAAATTGGGGGTGTTCGATTCTTGAGAGAGAGAAGTGTGAGAACCGAGTATTGAGTGACTTACCATATTGAGTGATACACGAGAGTGGTGAGGAATTTTCTCTATTTGTTTCTAACATTTTTGCAGGATAGCTGACATGGATCATACACAAGCTAAGCTCATCATGGAGAAGGCGATGGCACGGTTCGAAGGGTTGCTTAAATCGAAGATGAGGGTGGTGAATGCACGACTTACCGCCTTAGAGGAGAAAGCTCATCGTGAAGATGCATGGAATCGGAGAGGTGGCGGCGGATACCGAGAAGTTCAGAGTGGCTATCATCGAGCCCGTGAGCTTAGTCGGGAGCGTTTGGACGAAGAGAGGAGGGCCAGAGCTGAGCGTTTGGACGACGAGAGGAGGGCCAGAGCTGAACGTTTTGACAAGTGTTGGAGCAATATTGAGCGTAAGTTAGAAGAATGGGTACAATCGCCAACGAAGCCTGAGAAAGTGGCGACGGAGGACGACGGCGAGAAACCAGAACCGGAGGCCTTGGTGGAGTCCGAAGAAGAGTCGGTCTTGGTATATTCCGAGGAGGATTCGACTTCGGTGGAGCTCGTTGACGAGTACGACGAACCGACACCGTCGATTTCGGTGGATTTTGACGTCGCGGAGGCTTCGGTAGAGTCCGATGAGGAGACTTCAGTAGAGTCCAAGGAGGAGGTTTCGGTAGAGTCCGAGGAGGAGATTCTAACCACTAATGAAGTTGGTGCAACCGTGGTTCAACACGTGGAGTTACCCATGGAGAAGCATCCTGAGCCGAATCAATTGTTGTGGTTGAATGGGACTGGCGCCATTGAGGAGAAACAAACAGCGAATGAGGGGCAGCCGATGTTGGCGGCGATATCATTTCTACGCCCTTCTATTCTTTCTATTTTGCAGGAATTTAATGGAGTCTTTGTAGGTACCGATATACCGATCCGATCGATATACCGTGTGTGCGGAAGCGTGTAAAGCAATAGATCTACTATGCCATGATCTTAGTGCACACTTAATGTGTATAAGAACACATATAAACATATATATATACACATCCAATATATATATATATATATATATATATATATATATATATATATATATATAAGGTTCAACGATTACTTACTTTTGTGACGAAGTGGTTCGTTGATGTCGTTGAGGTGGTGTTGAGTCGATTGAACCACCTCAATTGGATCAGCCTCTCGAAGCTCTCCTTGTGAATGACCTCGTCACTCCTCTTGTCTAGATCACCCGGATGTTGAAGCCGCACAAATGGCCCGGCCTCTACGTGTTGCACACGAACCCGGATAATGAACACCTTTGATTGCTTGAGAATGGATCTCCAAGATCACCTCTTTTCTCTCTTTTTGTGTGGATTTTCGTGGCTGATGCTTGTGTGTGATGAAAATCAGATTTTCATCTATCTAAACACATCATTATTCACACCATTACACCTCTATGTAACCTCCATCTTAATGTGCATAAAGATGCACCATTAACATGCAAAAGAGGTTACAAAGGAGGTGAAAGGTCATGCCACATACACATGCCACTATGCATTGTATGTGGTCCCACTTGCTTGTGTGGCATGCCATGTCACACTATGTGACATGCATCCATGCAAGCCATGCATCCCATGCATGGGAATTAAATCCACGTAAATATTGATTCTAAATCAATATATATATCAATCATCGTACATTATCTTCGAGTCCGTGTGTGACCCTGTAGGTATGATTTAATTGATCAATATTATATTGTTCCCAACAATTAATATTATCAAATAATCATTTAACATCCATAGACGACCTTATGACTTTATCGATTGCACACGTAGGATCGAAGGACATATCCCAACAGTCTTCCCTGAAGAAGGACCGCCTAGTTTTCCACTACATCGAGGGTGTGAGCTGCAGACTGACGTTGTTCTGAACTTGTTCGTGAGAGTGGTGTTCCACCCTGGCATCGGCGTGGATTTGAGGACAAATCCTCTTGAAGAGGAGGGGAATGATGCAACCCCAAGATCCGGGACAGCATCGAAACGAGAGTCGGGCGTGCGTCGAGACGAAGACGAGGAGTCCGGTCGAACTTTTGGCTTGGTGTCGGACGACACCAATGCCTGTCGGACGACAGCTTCAGAAAAGGGGCAGACTTGCAGCTGGAAAAACCTTCGTTCGAAGGAAAATCCGTCTGACGAAGGTTTGATGTCGGACGACAGGATTTCCCTGTCGTGCGACAAGGTGATGTCGGACGACATCATATCCTGTCGGACGACAGGTTACGAAAGTGGGCGGATTTTAGGGTTCCGCGTGAATTAATGTTTTATTTCCTTTTTATTTCATGTTTTTAGTTTGCCTATATAAAGGCTATGCTTTTCATTATTTTAAAGACAGATTACTTTTGAAGAATAAAATTATGTTTTGTGAGTTTTATTAAAATCTCTCTTGGGTTCGAATTCTACCCGATTATCTAAAGAATTCAACCGACGAATCAACGAAGTCATCACCCTTCGTTCGTGTGTCTTCCTCATCCCCGAGTTGCTGCATCGATCACGTGTTGGGGTCTAGGGTTTCGTCCTTAGATTATTTCACGAATCAGATTCAGAGGTTTTGGGACCTTTCCACCGGTATCATATATCTTTTCCGTTCTTCGTTCTTTTTCTATTCTTTTCCATCCCAACGAGGTTCGTATCATGGACAGATTTCCCTTTTTGAGATTCTGCAGCTGAATCTTGTATTGCATTTTTCTTGCAATAGATTGACTGGAGAAGGTGGACTCCAAGCTCTCCCATATTTCCTGTGAAGTATTCAAGCCAACAACAGATATTAGAATAGGCTCAGAAAGAGAGGATAAAATCCCGGAAGCAAGGAGTTGATCTTGTCTCTGCCACAGATTAAACTCAGGGTTGATTTTGAAACCACTGTCTCTTCCGGCGGGTATGAGCTTAGAGGGCTGCGGGTTTGACACGTTAAGGAATCCCTCGAGTCCGTGTCATTTTACAGTAATAATAACTTAATGTCTCCACACTAGAAAGTTGTCATCTGTCAGCTTGACAGATATGAGCTGATGGCTGAGCTGCATTAAAGACACCTTGGTCTGAGAGCTCGTTTCTTCTGCCATTTTCAGAAAACAAAAATCTTTGTCTGACTAACCCCTTTTTAATTGATCTGATACCATAACGAAACCTGCATGTTTCGATTTATAAAAGTAAAAGAGAAAGCTTTCTGTAAATAGAAACGAGAGAATAAATGTTGATCTTATTATCTCGAATAAAGTGCGGCTGCATACAACGTACATATTTATAGCAAACCCTACAGCTAGAAACCCTAAGGGTATAAGGAAGGAGACGCCCGGATGGTCGACACCTGTCAACATAAACTAACGATAGAGATGAGGGGTAAAAGGGATATTGCACATGAATTAAATTGGGGAAACAATTCTGATTTTAGGTCAAATTAGGGCAGACCGATTTGGGGGGAAATCCCAAATTAGGGCATCTGCCATTATATGCCTATGTATGTATGTATCTTTGGTTATGACTTACTTGTAAATGGACCTTAAATTCTGCTTTTACAATTGGCGAAATGCTTATGCCTATAACACAGAGTTTGAGAAACCGTGCTCGATAGATTGCAGATGCTAAACATAAACTGTATATGCTATTATTAAAAGGTTGAATCCAAAATCAATAAATGGTACGAGGACAGTCATAGCGAAGAATAATGATTTTGCTAGAGCGTTGATGTGTTTATTTCTGCAGCTGCTAGTTATGGAATCCATTTACGGAGATAACATTATCATTCTAGACAACCAGAGTGGCTTCAAGTTTATTCAGGTAATCATCCCGCCAAGACTGTGCCACGTTTCCGTATTTCATTATACGAACAGGTTAATATTCACGTTGAAGTGCCCAAGGGAATTCGCATCAGCACAAAGTTCAACGCCTCCAAAGATGTTTAGGATTTTTCATACTCGTTCCAAGTCGAATATCTCCCACCGATTGTGTTAACATGTTTATTACCCAAATCATACCCTAGCATGTGCCCTTCCTCTCTTTACAATATCCAAGCTTGATTCGAATATTTGGTTAGAGCAAGCCGGGCACGAAGTGATGTACGGGTGGGTGGAGTGGTTACCTCGGTTTTGATAGCGAGATAGTTCTTGGACCCTATGGCCATGTGATACGAAATGACGTCGAAGACAGGAGGGCGATATCAAGAAGTGTCTCTCCTGATATTGATATTCCTTGTATAAAGAGTTACTGTTAGGATCTTGAGCCGACTGCTCCGACCGAAAACCTGCGAGAGAGACACTAAACAGAACGAGGTCAGTAACACAAGAGGTCGATCTTAACAGATCTGACCTTTAAATCAAAGTAGCAACGGAAGAACGAATATATAACAAATATATATATATATATATAGTTTAAAATAGAGAGATGAAAATACGGTCGGCTCAGGACTGTATAAACATCATCGTAGAGTGACCGGCAATGACTAACTCGGCGGAGAATCACGGTTACCTCGCCGGAGCAGACCCAGGAGCACTTAGCTCACACACTCGACTCACACCCCTCGGGAAAAACCCTCTCCTCACAGAAACGAATCCACACCGAGCACCCACTGCTTCACACTACTTCTCCAGCCACCGGAATACAAGGATTCAGGCGAAGAAGCGGAGGGAAGACGGTGGTGAAGGGTGTAACAAAGGAACGCTCGGAATCGCACACAGTGATAGGTGAGATCGCACACACAAAGGTTCAGCGGCTAGGGTTAGGGATTTGGGTGTAGTGAGTGAATGCAGGGGTGGTGAGTTCATTATATCCAAAGAAGAGAACGGACCAGATTTATTCTCAGCTCAACGGACACAAGATCGACGGATCACACAAGTCAAAGGAGGCTGACCAATTTATTGTTTCACAAACAATAAATAAAAGGTGGGCTGAACAAATGGCTGGGCTGAACAAGGGATATAATGGGCCTGCACTCAACTGGGCCTCGACTGCAACCAAATAATTAAATGGGCCAACACCCAAAATAATTTCAACAATCTCCACCTTGTTGGCCACCACACAGTCACTTCACTACTCAGACAAGCAAGTATGTAAGCAAAAGCGCAAAACATACACATACAATCATCATCATCGCCTTACCCCGCTGCCGAAGCAGCGGAGCTTCCCCTACTGTCTCAACAGCAGGGGCGGTTGCCCTGAGCAACCGTCACACTAAGTGACAGCTAACACCCCGGAGGGCAAGAGCTTCCGGTTTCTTCTGAAACACCACTGACTCAGGGGGAGTGGCAAAAGCGTGGGATTTTGGACAGTTTCTCTAAATAGAAACACTAGTCGCACCCAAAGCGACTAGCAAAACACCTCCCGGGACTGGCCACACGACAGTAGCAAACCCAGGGGGTTTCTCTGGCACAGCTCAGTCCGGGGTCTTGAAATTTAAGAACTGAAGGCAGAACTTAAATTTATCGAGGGGCAGGGGCTTAGTCCCCATATCGGACGGGTTGTGATGTGTGGATATCTTTTCGAGCAAAATCGCACCCTGTTCAACAAGTTCACGTATGAAATGATACCTAACATCGATATGTTTAGTTCTATCGTGAAACACAGGATTTTTGCAAAGTTGGATTCCAGATTGGCTATCAGAGAACACAGTCACACAATCACTCAACATTTTAATTTCAGTTAGCAAACCCTTCAACCATAAAGCTTCTTTAAAAGCGTCAGTTATAGCAATATATTCAGATTCAGTCGTAGACAAAGCAACAACAGGTTGAAGTTGGGATTTCCAGCTAACACATGAACCACACACAGTGAACACATAAGAAGTCGAGGATTTCCTAGTATCTCTATCATTCGCATAATTGGAATCAACATATCCATTCAACACAACACCAGATTTGGATTTAGCAAATTTCAAACCAAAGGACTTAGAACCAGAAAGGTACCTAAGCAGCCACTTCATGGCTTCCCAATGGGGCTGACCGGGGTTCGACATATAACGACTAAGACAACTCACAGAATAAGCTATATCAGGCCTAGTCGATACCATTAAATACATCACAGACCCTACAGCACACGCATACTGCACCTTTTTCATCGCATCAATTTCATACTCATTTTTAGGACACTGGTCCTTAGACAAAGCGAAATGAGAAGCTAAGGGAACAGAAACATGTTTGCAATTAGCCATGTAAAACCTTTTAAGCACTTTTTCAACATATGAGGTTTGGTTTAGATGAATGCTACAGTCAGCCCTATTTCTAACAATATTCATGCCCAGGATTTTTCTAGCATCTCCTAAGTCTTTCATTTCAAATTTAGCGCACAAATTTTTCTGAACATTTTCAATCGACTTAAGGCAGGAGCTAAAAATCAGCATATCGTCCACATATAAGACAAGAAATACAGGCAGTTTCGCACACAGAAAATACAAGCAAGGATCATATGAACTTCGACGGAACTTTAAAGAACGCATGAATTCATCAAATTTTCTGTTCCATTGCCTGGGAGACTGTTTTAAACCATAAAGCGACTTTTTCAGCAAACACACATGTTCAGGTTTGTTTTTATCAATAAAGCCCTCAGGTTGTCGCATAAAAATCTTTTCATCTAACTCTCCGTGCAAAAAGGCAGTTTTTACATCCATTTGTTTCATTTCCCAATCAAATTGAGCACACAAAGCAAGCATGATTCTAACAGTTGTAAATTTTACTACGGGAGCAAAAATTTCATTATAATCTACCCCTTCCTTTTGAGAAAATCCATTAGCTACTAACCTAGCTTTGAATCTAACACTATCACCCTCATGCTTAATTTTATACAGCCACTTACAGTCAATAATTGAGCATTTAGAAGGTTTGGGAACAAGAGTCCAAGTCTCATTTTTATGTAAAGAATTCATCTCTTCATTCATAGCAGCCAACCAATTATCACAATGTTCAGATTCAACAGCATCAAAGTAGCACTTAGGTTCATTCTCAATTAAATCATGCATATTGAACACAAAAGAATTCAACTGAAAACCATCAAACCTAGCAGGCAGCCTAGTATTTCTCCTAGACCTATCTCTAGCTAACTGATAACTATTTAAGTTAGGCGCATTTTCAGGAATATCATCAACAAGTTCAATTTCAGCATGCACAGGGGGATTATCAACAACATGTTCATTTTCATTTGGATTTTCAATGGGATTTGGATTGATAGGAGTGTTATCATCAACAACAGCATGTTCAGGCAAATTAGCATCAACAGAAACATCATCATCAGATTGTTCATCACCATTATTATCTCCTAAGGGACCTACAGGGAGAGTAGACTCCACCTCACTCGAGGCACCATTATCCTTAGGCAGATTCACAGATAAACAGGGCATTTCAGTTTCATTAAACACGACATCCCTACTAACGATCGTCTTAAAACCAGGTTCACAACGCAGCCACAGCCTGTAGCCTTTGGTACCCTCGGGATATCCAAGGAAAACACATTTCCTAGACCTAGGTTCTAACTTATCACCAGTTTGATGCACAAATGCAGTACAGCCGAAAACACGCAAGTTATCCAAATTCACAGGTTTACCACAGAAGACCGACTCAGGACACTTACCCTCGAGAGGCACGGAGGGGGACCTATTAATCAAGTAAGTAGCAGTCAACACAGCCTCTCCCCAGAATTTCTTACTAAGACCAGAAGAAACAAGTAGACATCTAACTTTTTCTAACAAAGTCCTATTCATCCTCTCAGCGACACCATTTTGTTGTGGAGTGTAGGGTACAGTCCTATGTCGTCTAATACCAAAATCAGCACACAAATCATTCATAGCAGTGTTACAAAATTCCAGGCCATTATCAGTTCTTAAGGCTTTAATTTTCTGTCCAGTTTGGTTTTCAATCAGATTTTTAAAGTCTTTAAATTTTGTAAACACGTCAGATTTGTTCTTCATTAAAAACACCCAAACTTTTCTCGAATAATCATCAATAACAGACAAGAAATATCTATTTCCACCTTGAGTAGGTTCAGGGGCAGGGCCCCACACATCAGCATGTAAATACTCAAGCACACGAGTAGACTTAGGCACATTTGGGGTGGGGGAAACAGGAAAACTGACTCTGGTTTGTTTACCAAGTACACATATATCACAGAAAGGAATGCACGACATTTTTGAGTCACCAAAGCAACCATCTTTTTTCAGAAATTCAAGGCCTTTCATACTAATGTGTCCTAGTCGTTTATGCCAAATATCAGATTCATTATCATGGACAGAGTGTGCAAATTCATGCATGCTAGGTACAGCTTTAACAACATACAAATTATGTATTCTAACAGCTTTACACATAGTCAAAGAACCCTTAGAAATTCTCATCCCACCATTACCCCACCTACCAGAGAGCCCATCAGATTCAAGTGCAGCACAAGATATAAGGTTTTGGCAAAGATCAGGAACATGCCTAACATTTTTGAAAGTGTACACATCCAGTTTCAAATTTAACACAAATATCACCAATTCCAGAAACAGTGCACTTCTTATCATTAGCCATGGAAACAGATGCATTTTCAAGTTCTTGATATGATGTAAACAAGTGTAGATAAGGCGACATGTGATAGGTGCATCCAGAGTCTATTAACCAATCAGTTTCACACAAGAAAGAGTTTTTGGCAGCATTAACATCAGTTAAACAAGTAAACTCAGACACCATATAAACATCACCGACATTATTAGCTTGGGCAGCCACATTAGCAAGGTCTCCAGAAACCTTTTTAGGCTTGGTACACTGTTTTATATAGTGTCCAACCTCACCGCAATTATAACACTTTCTACCCTTAGGCCTAGACTTAGACCTCGACTTACCCCTGCCCTTTTCCTTATTGTTGTTTTGATTTCCAGAGGCTTTTTGGCCTTGGTTACCAGCATGTCGATTCTTACTTCTACCTCGCACATGATTAACCTCAGACACCTTATGACTTATACTCGATTTTAAGTCAAGTTCTTTGCTTTTTAAGCCATTAATCACAATGTCAAGAGTTATAGAATCTCTACCATACTTAATAGCAGATTTCACATCAGAGTAAGAATCAGGAATCGCATTCAAGAGCACAATAGGAGTATAGTCGTCAATATGCTTATCACCAGTAAGTTTAATATCCTGAATCAGTTTAGTAAAGGAGTCGATATTTTCAGAAACATCTTTACTCATGTCAAGTTTAAATCTGAAAAACTTTTCCAACAAAAACAGTTTTGTATTCAAGGAAGTTTCAGTGTACAAATCATGAAGTTTTTCCCAAAGTTCTTTTGCAGATTCAAGCTCGCCTACTTTCCTAAGCACAGATTCAGATAAACACAATATGATAGCAGAATGGGCAAGTTCATTAACTTCAAATTTAATGTCATCAGTGTCATCAGGGGAGAAACCCCCACTAATTGCTTTATAAACCTTTTGCTGTATCAAAATACCTTTCATTTTTTGTTTCCAAATTGAAAAATCGCTTTTCCCGTCAAAGGGCGCCAAGTTAAAACCCGACATTTTTCAAAAACAATTTAGATGACAAGGTTTTGAAAGAACACGGAGTAACAGCAAGTAGACAGTAAAATAACACAAAGTTTATCGCACTATCAGGCTACACAGAGTACAGCAGCAGCAGAGAGTTCACACAAAGTTCAGAGACTGACAGAGACCAAATACGACAAATTTGATCCAAGAGAGTGAGCACACGACAGCTAACACTTAAGGAGATTTTCAACCAATCTCGAAACTACCTACAACTCATACTCCTGAGTGAGTAACTCAGAGCCTGTGCTGAGCAGACAGATCCCCCAGACAAGTGTGTGTCCCAGCCCCTCCAAGATGCCTGAATCCTCAAGGGAAACAGGCCAAGTATGGGTTGAAATGTCGGGGGTCACCACCAGGTTCACTGTATCTCGCACTCAGCTATTCGCCAACAGGATAAGTTTGTTGGAAATCGATATCCCGGAATTAATAAATTAATTAAAATTAATTATCTAATTAATTCCGAACGAAATCCTTCGGAGAACGAATATCCGGATTGTCTAAAATTGCGGAACCGACAACCCAATCGACTCCCGGTTGCCGGATCATCCCGCCACGAATCACCACGTATATCCGGACTCATCCAAACCCTAACCGCGGCTAAGCCGCGGCTGTTCGGTCGAGCCCATACAAGGGACTTCGAGGCTGATCACAGCAGCCCCCTAGGGCTGCCCTTGGCAGCCCGTCGGATGTGCCGGAAAGACCACACGAACAGCCCAAAACCTCCCGGAGGTTCCACCGGATCGTGCCCTGGCCACGGCTTGCGCCGCTGCCCCGATCAGGTGTGCGCTCGCACCCATGCGAGCGCTAGGGCTCCAGCTGCATGGCCCCGTACACAGCTAGCTAAGGCCGTCGGATCTGCTGCGATCAAAAACCGCAGCCCGCTGCCTGCCTACACCAAGCGAGCGCCTGGCTGCTGGGCGGTCGCGCGCGACATGGACCAGGCGGGCGCCTGGTCCCCAAGCGAGCGCTTGCCTGCCCAGCGGTGCTTGCTTGGCCGATCCTTGCCGCCGGGTCGCTCCAGCCGCGGCGATCCGGTGATCTTCGATTACCATCGCTCGGCTCGACCCCGGTGAGGATCTCAAACCTCGGATCTTGGTTCACGATATTTTTACGATAATTAAACGATAAAATCATAAAGAGGGTTTTACGATTTACCTCGTTCTCGTTGTTCGGAAAAACGTAGAACTCAATTTGACGACCTTGAGATCTTCCCACGTATTCCTTGCACTAGCCCGGACGTCGTGTGGGCGACGATCTACCGAACTCCATGGATCTCCTTCACGAACTCTCTAGACTAATCAAGTATGATTATCTTGTCTTGTCTAATGTGAAGACCATGTAGTGCTTTTATAGGCTACGTAGGGGATCTTAAGGAGGTGGAATATTGGGCTTCCAATATTGAAGATTAAATTGAGCCCAATGCTCAAGTCCATTAATCCTTATCAATATTAATTAATTCTATTTTCCACTATATAAAATTAATTGCACTCCCAATATTAAACCATATTATATCAAATAATATTTCTCCGGTAGTATTATTTATTCCGTGTATTTAAGATATAAATATCCATGAATAAAATTAATTTATTGCTAATTAATTTATTCATCTCTTGTATCCGAGACTAGTATCATTCAACCTTAATTATTATGCGGAACAAATCCACCTGCAGGGTTTACATAATAATTCCTTATGAACTCATCTCGGGGATATTATCAACCCTTACGGGATACACTTTCCCGTCAAGTATTCACGGCATGTCATATATAAAATACAGTGACCCAACTTAACCGGTAATTAACCCAATAATTAAATCGGTTAATTCCTTTGGTAAATCAAAGTCACTTATATTAAATATACACACCCGCAATAGTATCGGGGATTAAGAATAAAATACACTGAGACTTAAATCGATTATCGCCGGCAATCCTAATCGATAAATCTCAAGCAGATCCGCTCAATACACCAAGTGTACAAGTGTGATAAAATAATTAAGATAAATTATTTTTACTCTCACACAACGACTATACCGATGGATTGGTCCGTGTCCATCTAGGTCGTGAGCAACTGTTCGATTAAATACGAGTAACCGATAGTATGATCTTCTGTGCGCCCATGCTTGCACCATACTAACTACAACGTATAAAATCCAGGACTATGATTTGCATATATTTAATTATAAATAATTAAACGCAAATAATTGTTTATTTAATTAAATAGATTAGTGGCAATGGATCGTGAGTCTCCGTTACTTAAATCTAGACATTAAGTACACAACTCCAACAATCTCCCACTTGTACTAAGGTCTAGTCATTTCCTCCAAACTCCCGACTCCCATACTCATCACGTGCTTAAAGTGTACTTCCAAGAAGTACTATGTGAATGAGCAATCTAGGTCGCCGCTCTGAAGTTATCTTGGTGACTACAGCGTCGTCTCCCTCGACGATGACTCGTATCAGGTGGTACTTGCACTATGTGTTATCTTACACTTATGGACTAGTGATTTCTTACCATTTGCCATTGCACCGCTATTTACATAGCCTTTGGCAAATTTAGAATCACATCTAAGTCCCAGAGATTATCCCGGAGTTATACCAAAACTTCCGCTGCCTCTGAGGCTGCTATTTGGTTACCCATGGCAGAGTCCGAAAAGCATCGTGCTTATCACTCTTCCATGTTAAAACTCCTTCTCCTTCAATAGTGAAACACATAGCCTGATATCGACTTACACTGATCCTCATTCGATTAGAAATCTAAGAGAATGTAATCCAAAGGAAATGTTCGTCTGCTTCGTAGTCTAGAATAGTACTTCGAAAGTACTTTTACAGCAGTCGAATATTCCTTTCCAGGATTACCTTGATATCCTCCCACTATGCCAACCGCATAGCCGATATCAGGTTCTTGTTTTCAACAATGCATTTATTAAGCTTTCCATACTCAAAGTGTAGGAAACTGCTTTCATTGCTTCTATCTCCTTTTGTGTTCCAAAACACATATCCTTAGATAGATGCATTCCGTTTCTGAAAGGTAACGAACCTTTCTCGGAATCTTGCATGTTAAAACGAACCATAATCATATATATGTAAGATGTCCAGGAGAAGTACAATGTTCTTTTCTTGAGATCCTAGATCTTAAGAACATGCTCTAACTTCTTCTTCATCTCATATATCGATTTTTCTAGACAACCATCATTTTATGTCTGACAACATCTTTACATTGTTACCAATGATAAAATGTCATTTACATAAAACCTCCGAGAAACACCACCTTGTTTCCATCACGTTTCCCATACACACGATTCGTCTATGCTTTTGATGAATCCATAAAATGGACTATCTCATCAATTTGCAAGTACCACGAACTCAATGCTTTGTTTCAATCCATAAATGGATCAACTAAGCTTGTACTCTAAATGATCTCGCCTCTTAGCAATAATCTTTATTGCTCTCCAAGAAGGCACATTTAGATCTAGTACGGCCTTCATGTAGATCTAGGGATCGATTTCATGTATACTAGGTCCAGAGTCCGAAGACTCTCCTAGTCTTATGAATATCTTCGGTTGTCCCACAACCTCCCACTACAATGGCATTCCGGTGTATAAACAGTGATAACAGTAGGTGCAGTTGGTGGTGTACCGCTACTCGGTTCGGCTGGTTCTAAGTCTTAATCTTTCTCTCTCAATTCAAAGTATTACGTCACCTTGGGCTTGTGGTTCATTATATAGTCTTTCTCTAAGAACCGGGCGTTAGAACTTATAACGTCCTTCTGGTTCATAGTACTATTGAACACATATCTTTTGTTCTTCTAGGATATTCTACAACCGCATTTGAATGCGCCGTTGTTTCCAGACATATCCATAGAACATAGGTAGTTCCATATAACTCATGTTTTTACTATTTCTATAAGAGTTCCATTTCTTGTTTACGACACACCATTTCTACACAACAGTGCATGGTGAAGTCATTTAGGATCAAATCCCAATCTCTGATCAGTATGCCATGCATTCCTCAGACAGGTACTTGCCTCCGCGATCAAATCGCAGGCTATAAATGGATATACCTCGATGGTTCTCCACAATAGCTTTGTGTCCATTGACTTGTCAAAACACTTGCTTTTGTGGCACATCAGGTATTCTAATCCATTTCTCGAGTAATCATCAAATGAAGTACTCGTACCTTATTGTCTGAGTAGGCATAGGTCTGCATACATCAGAGTCAATCAATTCTTATACTTGTCCGGATCTTACATCTTATATCCATAAAGGATTGCTTAGTCATATTATCTTCCAAATTAGATTCTTAGGTCGGAAGGTCCACTCCTTCAACTTAATTGATCAAATATCAATTTTCGACCTTTGAACTTCTTATTTGAATAAACATGACTCAGCATAAGAATCCACAAGTATAATTGATAAAGAAATCTCTTATTAGTAAAACGAGTTTCATACTACGGTTCGTTGCATCGTGGTGGACTCAGGATTCATCATTTATATATTGCTAGCTAATGTACCAAAATATCATTATTTCTTCTTATAACCATCAAATGATTAAAAGAAATAAAATATCCATTCATTAGAAATCCAGAACAAAGTTCTTTCTAATATGAAAGGTACATAAAAGCAATAACCCAAAATGAAATCCTATAAAATGTCCTCCATTGCAACTGCTGTCTCCTCTACAGCATTGCCCATGTAGACTACGATTTCTTCTTCTCCAAGTCGTCGGGTTTCCTGGAACCCTTGCATTTAAAATGCACATACTGTCAGTGGTTCCAGATCTACACACCAGGTTCCGGTAGATAATACCACTGACTATGTTTTACGACTAAAGAAAATTTCGTACTTTCTTTGAGAGGATAATCAGACTTCCAGTACCCAGACTGTTTGCATCGAGAACACTTGCCTCTTGGCTTTCTCGTCCCATCTCGTGGTCCAAGAAACTTAGGACCACTGGGTTTCTTTGCTTGCTTTTCCTTTCCCCCGATTTTGCCCTTAGGCTCGAAACCTTTGGCATTAGCTACAAGAGCTTGCGATTTCCGTCTCAACTCGTCCAAAAGGTCCATCATCTTAGAAACGTGTTTAAGCGTTTCCTCGAATCGACTGGCCTTTATGAGTATCCTCATCGCCTCTTGTCTAGCCTCTACACCATGTCTAAACATCTCCTTGAGTTTGAACATGATATCAAAATCAGTCCTTTCCTCATCAGTTAAGACATTTGTAGGCTCGGGAGGACAAAGCTCACTGAGTACAAACTTGTACTCTTCAACAGTTTTGGTAATGTCTAGATCTCTATTCCAATCATTACATTCAGGGACCAATGAGTTTAAAATCCTTACGTATCACATAAAGTGGGTTCAAAGCCATATCCTAATCTATAAGCACATATAACAACAAACAATCGATTTAATCTCCGATATTATCTCCCTCAAATAATATCATTAAACCACTAATCACATCTAAAATCCCATCAGATATGGCAAGCCACGATAGTGTGGACGTTTACCTATCCAAATGATTTAGCAATTAGATTTCCTTCGGTCGTACATCATCATTAGCGTTACTTCGATGGGAAGAATACTAAGAAGCGTACCTAAGTGTAAACCATTACTCAGTATCTAAGAAGATTGTTTGGGATACGCATATTCACCGCAAGCCACGATAGTGTGGACGTTTACGTTAACATACGCTCCTTTACTCCCTTCTATAACTGTCTACATCAATTGTTCCAAAGTCCCATTCAATGTAGCAAGCCACGATAGTGTGGACGTTTACTACACCAAAAGACTTTTACAATTGACTCCCAATTACTTGAATCATTTAATCTTGTAAATCAAGACGCGGAGAATCATAAGTGAAACTCGAAGTTTCTAACCAGTGATTCACCATGCGAACAACCCTATCTCTCATAAAATGAGGGAGCCGAGCAGACAATCGATCCACCTTCAAAAGGATGGTACGAAGGTCTCTAATTTGTGTCCTCGACATGACCAAGTGGCTTTGGCTCCATTCCACTCCCCGGGGTGAGAATGAGTCGACTTGAAATCAGTTTTGGAAAGACAAATTAGGCATTGTTTGATAAACTTAATCAATGTTTCTCGTAAAAGGAATTACAAGAATTCTCCTCCAATGGCTTATCTATACGAACTTCAAAAGTCCATAAAAGTCACCAAGAGAACAGCAATGGAGACCATGGATATGTTTCCATACCCTCTCCCACTTAGCTTTTTACAATAAAGGGATACGCTATCTAATGCATAATTAAATACACATAAGCATGCATACATGAAATAAAGCACATAGAATATTATCACATAATCAAAATAATTACTAGAATATTATTTTCCGACTATTATGGCTTTATCGCATCCCCGTACGCATCTTCTAGTCTTCATGTCTTCGTTCTTGAATGCTCCATGTGACGGGAATATTAATTCCAATATTTAAATCTATTTATTTTTAATAAATCCAAAAGTTAATTCGAAAATTAAGTCAATCGAATAAATCAAAAATAAAATTAAATATTATTAATATTTTTATTTATTTTATTTTCCCTTTCTACTTCATTAAATCTCTAGAATAATCTATCCAAGACCCACTTGGAATATTCTAGAAGACTTCCATAATGAAATAAGGAAATAAAATAATTTATTTTGTTTTCCCTTTCTACTTCATTAAATCTCTAGAATAATCTATCCAAGACCCACTTGGAATATTCTAGATGATTTCCATAATGAAATAAGGAAATAAAATAATTTAGGACTCCTAGTCCTTCCAAATTAATTCCTTTCCTAATCCATTAAAAATTCCATAAAGGAATAATTAAATAAGGAAAAATTAATTTAGGACTCCTAAACTTTCCAAATTAATTATTTTCCTAATCCATTAAAAATTCCATAAAGGAATAATTAAATAGGAAAAATAAATTAATTATAAATTTATTCCTTTTCCTAATCTATGAAAATTCCCATGAATAGGAATAATCAATAAGGAAAAATAAATTTATTCTAAATTTATTCTTTTCCTATTCCATGAGAATTCCCAAAAATAGGAATACTCAAAATAGGAAAACAGAATAATTTAGGAAAGTTGGATCTTGGCGGGAGAGCACGAGTTGGATCCTCGCGCCCCACCACCACCATCGTCGGCCGAGAGGGGAGCCTCCACCACTACAGCCCGGCCGGCCAGCCACCGTTGCCGGCGGCATCACGGCCGAGAAGGCCGCGGGCAGCCCCTCCCCCTTCGATCGATCCTTCCTTTGGGGTCGATCATGGGGTTGATCGATCCCCAGAATCCTCCCTCTCTTCGTCTCCTCCGTCACACTTTTCCGGTCGTCGTTTCGTCCTCGATCCAACGTAAAATAAATTAAAAATTTATTACTACGCTATCCGGTATCGATTCTCTACAAAACGACCTCACAATTTCCGGAAAAATTAAGAACAAACATTCACCACACAAGAACAAATATTGACATCACCGAGAGTTTAATAATCAAGAGAAATATTATGACATTAATTAACAATAATTAAATCTAACCTTTCATTTTTTGTTTCCAAATTGAAAAATCGCTTTTCCCGTCAAAGGGCGCCAAGTTAAAACCCGACATTTTTCAAAAACAATTTAGATGACAAGGTTTTGAGAGAACACAGAGTAATAGCAAGTAGACAGTAAAATAACACAAAGTTTATCGCACTATCAGGCTACACAGAGTACAGCAGCAGCAGAGAGTTCACACAAAGTTCAGAGACTGACAGAGACCAAATACGACAAATTTGATCCAAGAGAGTGAGCACACGACAGCTAACACTTAAGGAGATTTTCAACCAATCTCGAAACTACCTACAACTCATACTCCTGAGTGAGTAACTCAGAGCCTGTGCTGAGCAGACAGATCCCCCAGACAAGTGTGTGTCCCAGCCCCTCCAAGATGCCTGAATCCTCAAGGGAAACAGGCCAAGTATGGGTTGAAATGTCGGGGGTCACCACCAGGTTCACTGTATCTCGCACTCAGCTATTCGCCAACAGGATAAGTTTGTTGGAAATCGATATCCCGGAATTAATAAATTAATTAAAATTAATTATCTAATTAATTCCGAACGAAATCCTTCGGAGAACGAATATCCGAATTGTCTAAAATTGCGGAACCGACAACCCAATCGACTCCCGGTTGCCGGATCATCCCGCCACGAATCACCACGTATATCCGGACTCATCCAAACCCTAACCGCGGCTAAGCCGCGGCTGTTCGGTCGAGCCCATACAAGGGACTTCGAGGCTGATCACAGCAGCCCCCTAGGGCTGCCCTTGGCAGCCCGTCGGATGTGCCGGAAAGACCACACGAACAGCCCAAAACCTCCCGGAGGTTCCACCGGATCGTGCCCTGGCCACGGCTTGCGCCGCTGCCCCGATCAGGTGTGCGCTCGCACCCATGCGAGCGCTAGGGCTCCAGCTGCATGGCCCCGTACACAGCTAGCTAAGGCCGTCGGATCTGCTGCGATCAAAAACCGCAGCCCGCTGCCTGCCTACACCAAGCGAGCGCCTGGCTGCTGGGCGGTCGCGCGCGACATGGACCAGGCGGGCGCCTGGTCCCCAAGCGAGCGCTTGCCTGCCCAGCGGTGCTTGCTTGGCCGATCCTTGCCGCCGGGTCGCTCCAGCCGCGGCGATCCGGTGATCTTCGATTACCATCGCTCGGCTCGACCCCGGTGAGGATCTCAAACCTCGGATCTTGGTTCACGATATTTTTACGATAATTAAACGATAAAATCATAAAGAGGGTTTTACGATTTACCTCGTTCTCGTTGTTCGGAAAAACGTAGAACTCAATTTGACGACCTTGAGATCTTCCCACGTATTCCTTGCACTAGCCCGGACGTCGTGTGGGCGACGATCTACCGAACTCCATGGATCTCCTTCACGAACTCTCTAGACTAATCAAGTATGATTATCTTGTCTTGTCTAATGTGAAGACCATGTAGTGCTTTTATAGGCTACGTAGGGGATCTTAAGGAGGTGGAATATTGGGCTTCCAATATTGAAGATTAAATTGAGCCCAATGCTCAAGTCCATTAATCCTTATCAATATTAATTAATTCTATTTTCCACTATATAAAATTAATTGCACTCCCAATATTAAACCATATTATATCAAATAATATTTCTCCGGTAGTATTATTTATTCCGTGTATTTAAGATATAAATATCCATGAATAAAATTAATTTATTGCTAATTAATTTATTCATCTCTTGTATCCGAGACTAGTACCATTCAACCTTAATTATTATGCGGAACAAATCCACCTGCAGGGTTTACATAATAATTCCTTATGAACTCATCTCGGGGATATTATCAACCCTTACGGGATACACTTTCCCGTCAAGTATTCACGGCATGTCATATATAAAATACAGTGACCCAACTTAACCGGTAATTAACCCAATAATTAAATCGGTTAATTCCTTTGGTAAATCAAAGTCACTTATATTAAATATACACACCCGCAATAGTATCGGGGATTAAGAATAAAATACACTGAGACTTAAATCGATTATCGCCGGCAATCCTAATCGATAAATCTCAAGCAGATCCGCTCAATACACCAAGTGTACAAGTGTGATAAAATAATTAAGATAAATTATTTTTACTCTCACACAACGACTATACCGATGGATTGGTCCGTGTCCATCTAGGTCGTGAGCAACTGTTCGATTAAATACGAGTAACCGATAGTATGATCTTCTGTGCGCCCATGCTTGCACCATACTAACTACAACGTATAAAATCCAGGACTATGATTTGCATATATTTAATTATAAATAATTAAACGCAAATAATTGTTTATTTAATTAAATAGATTAGTGACAATGGATCGTGAGTCTCCGTTACTTAAATCTAGACATTAAGTACACAACTCCAACAAAATTACTATCAGTTTCAGAGATTCAGTAGTTCACACACAAGCAGGCAGGCAAACCCTAGAACACTAACACACAAAGTGCAAAACTCAACAGTTCAGGTTCACGGGGCAGCAGATTTCGAACGAACACAACATTCAACGCAACAAGTTAACACACAGCTCACATGCAAGGCACAGAAGACAAGTTCATGCTATTTTCACGAGTAAAAATTTCCAAAACAACAAATTTTCAGAAATCAACTTTTCCAGAAAATAATTTTGAACAAGGGTTTTGAAAAAACGGTTTTTCAAACACACTACACTAACACGACCACCAGGCGGGCCACACCATCACGTAGTGCCTCCAGGCGGGCTGACCATCACATATGCCTATGTGCCGACAAGGCCCTACGAAATTGAAAAACAAGAGGAGTAAGCTGTTTTACCAGTCGAAGTCCTCGCAGGTGACTTCAATGGCCGATTCCACTATCGCGTTTCACAGGAGGACTCGGGTAACTTAGCCAAAGGGGGCGTCACTCCCTGATTTACGATGGCTAGTTACCTTTCGAGCCGGGACCTGGGCCTCCTCCCACAGCAGTCACCGTTTTTCGCGTCTTCGCCGGAGCACCGAACCAGTGGCTCTGATACCACTGTTAGGATCTTGAGCCGACTGCTCCGACCGAAAACCTGCGAGAGAGACACTAAACAGAACGAGGTCAGTAACACAAGAGGTCGATCTTAACAGATCTGACCTTTAAATCAAAGTAGCAACGGAAGAACGAATATATAACAAATATATATATATATATAGTTTAAAATAGAGAGATGAAAATACGGTCGGCTCAGGACTGTATAAACATCATCGTAGAGTGACCGGCAATGACTAACTCGGCGGAGAATCACGGTTACCTCGCCGGAGCAGACCCAGGAGCACTTAGCTCACACACTCGACTCACACCCCTCGGGAAAAACCCTCTCCTCACAGAAACGAATCCACACCGAGCACCCACTGCTTCACACTACTTCTCCAGCCACCGGAATACAAGGATTCAGGCGAAGAAGCGGAGGGAAGACGGTGGTGAAGGGTGTAACAAAGGAACGCTCGGAATCGCACACAGTGATAGGTGAGATCGCACACACAAAGGTTCAGCGGCTAGGGTTAGGGATTTGGGTGTAGTGAGTGAATGCAGGGGTGGTGAGTTCATTATATCCAAAGAAGAGAACGGACCAGATTTATTCTCAGCTCAACGGACACAAGATCGACGGATCACACAAGTCAAAGGAGGCTGACCAATTTATTGTTTCACAAACAATAAATAAAAGGTGGGCTGAACAAATGGCTGGGCTGAACAAGGGATATAATGGGCCTGCACTCAACTGGGCCTCGGCTGCAACCAAATAATTAAATGGGCCAACACCCAAAATAATTTCAACAGTTACGATGATGAAAAGCGCTACGATAATTTCTGCCAAAATATGCAAGAATGCACCATATGTCTCAGCGAGTTTCCTGGTAAATGTCGTATAAATATATTCACAAGGAAAACAAAATTCAAATTCAAATCTGAAGTTGTTTTTCTTATCAGGTCTGGATTTCACTAGACTGCCATGTCAGCACTTCTTTTGCGAGAAATGCATGAAAATGTTTGTCGGGATTCACGTAACGGACGGAACTGTTTCAAAGCTGAAATGCCCGGAAGCAAAATGTGAAGGCGTGATTCCACCTGATCTGCTCAAGAGATTTCTTGGAAAAGAAGAATTCGAACGATGGGAGTCGTTGGTTTTAACAAAGACGCTGGAGTGATGAGTGACGTGGTTTACTGCCCGAGATGCGACACAGCTAGCCTGTATACAAGATAAAGAAGAAGAATTCTCACAGTGCTCAAAGTGCTTTTACAGCTTCTGTACACTTTGTAGTGAAAAAAGGCATGTTGGAGTCGAATGCATGACACCGGAAGTTAAACTAATTCTTCTGCAGGTACGGACTGTTTTTTAACCTTTTTCTTGTATGGGAATTTGAATCTTGGTGATGTGCGTTGACTAGGAGAGACAAAAGTCAACGTCTTTGAAATTGGATCAAAGGAGGCGGGACAAGAAATGATTAATGAGATTATCAGCGTGAGTGAGATTCAACGTTTTGCAAAGCAATGCCCGGTTTGTAAGATGCCTATAAGGTTGCAATAAGATGGTGTGTGGTAATTGTGGGGGTTATTTCTGCTACCTTTGTAATCAAACAATCTCGGGTTACGACCATTTCAGGTTTGCAATATTGTTAAAAAGCTAGTCCATAATTGAAAATGACAAAATAATGTTTTACTACGTTTCCATTGACAATTACTATTACTGGGAATCAAGCAGAGATGGTGCATGTGAGCTATTCCCACAAGACGAGATTCAGAGGTGGGAAGAGAAGTTGATGTCGTCAAATAGCAGCACGGATGGGTGAATTGGCTCCTAGACAAGTTCATCCATGCTCGGCTTGTCGTCAGCCCAATGCGAGGGTGAGATCGAATGAATTCCTAAAATTCTATTGAGAGAGTAAAACAAATTAAAGATTGATGTTTGATTTATTATTTTGATTGTACGAACGTACAGGCGGGTAATAACAATCATATGCTGTGTTGAGCTTGCCAAAACCATTATTGCTACTTGTGTAGGAAGATGGTTAAGCGAAGCACCGAGCATTACGGTCCCAAGGGTTCATGGATACTTACATTATCCATTATCTATTGCATCTTTCAAGTTTCATCATCCTTCATTTTGAAATTCTAAGATACACCTAATTTCTAATATAACAATGCCTAATTTTATTGGACACTTTAAATTTTAAATTTAAGATCCAGATCATAAATCACAGTTTTATATATATATATATCATTAATTTGTAAATGAATCTTTGATTAAAAACAAAAACAGAGAAGAATAGAAGCAGACTTAGAAAAATAAGAAAGAAGCCATAGAAAAATAAAAGTTGATCAGTGTAGGTAATATTGTTTATCAGATACTACTCAGTATTCATGATGAAGTTAATTAATGAAAAAACAATTAACTCTCATGACCCACAGAATGCTCAGAGTAAAAAAAGAACATGTAAAGTGAAAAAACTAGAGCTTGCTTCTTCACTTGTTCGCTCCCAGTCTACTAGCTCTTTAGCTTCAACATCAGCCCATGCAAAATAACTTCAGCACTTTAAGTCTAGACATGACAGATTATTTTACGAAACGAAGTTAGCGAAATTCAATACCTGCACTCGTCAACTGCAATGCTCAAGGGTCGACAACAGACCCTTCTATTCTGGCTCTCTTATTAGAATTTTTTTTGGGGCCACTAAAAAACATATTATTTAGTTAGTCAAGATACATAAATAAAGATTTATAAACTTAATAAATAAACACACAAATTACCTTGCAAGTTCTCTAAGAGATTTGGCAGTACTTATTTGCTCGAGGACACTGACTTCTGCCGATGCAAAGAAAGCCTCTACTTGTTCACCCGGAGCATACTCAATAAGACGTAAACTTGAACTTTCTGTTTTAGGCAACCCATAACTATGCAAGAAAAGATTCTTCCACCTCAGAAATGGCAATTGCACGGAATAAATCAACAAAATCTGAGATTTTGTCGATAACCATTGCACTTTCTTGTCCAAAGCTTTAAAATTATTTTTTGGAAACAATCTGCAATGAAAAAAACATTAAATAACAGTACATCTAAACAAATGTTTAAATGCCTCTAAATGATATCAAAAAGGAAGACGTTAAAATTATACTACACACAAACAGATAGAAAAGCTGCAAGTATATGTTTGGCTTGCTATAGTAAAAAAAATTATAAAAAAAAGCAATACATTTTCAGATTTTTCACTAAAGAGCAACGGGGTAGGGCAAATTGATCTTTAGCTTCGATTACAACGAATAGGTTTTTCTTGTTGAATATGTAGCCTCCAAAGTCGACCGTCCCGTAATCCAGAAAGAAATCAATCATTTTGATTGGTTCAAAATCTTTAGTTTTTCCATGGGTGAAACGAAAAGCTGAACAAAAATAAAATTAAAATGATATTGCTAACGTGTAAAGAATAAAAAATATATTTTAACTCATGAGTAGCTTGCCTCTTATCAGTCCTCCAGATATCCTCTAAAGTAGTAGTATAGTACCAGAGATAATCAGTGAGGTAGGCAGAAATATTAGTGAGAAGGTGAAAAAAAAAAAATTAAAAAATTGTGATTTGGGAAGCTCAATTTCAGCTATAAGTTAATTTTCTTTTCATTTTACTTGTGTAGTTTGTTGTTTTTCCATGCTACTCATGTCAAGTAATTAATTAATCAGGAAATAATTAATTTAAGGATTTATTATTATATAATGATGCATCACGTATTTCAAAATTATTAATTTAAAAGTTTTTTATTTTTTTCATAATCCTATGCATGTTTATTAATTAATTTTTATTTTACTTTTTTGGTTTTTTGTTTCAGTAATTAATTAATCATAAAAAAAATGATCTCCACATACTTCATATTACTAATTTAAGGATTTATTATTATTTTTTGTTTTTTTATATTTCAGTGATTAATTAATCTTCATATTAAGATTTATTATTATATAATGATGCTCCACATGTTTCAAAATAATTAATTTAAGAGTTTTTTATTTTTTCATAATCCTACACATGTTTATTAATTAATTTTTATTTCATTTTTGTGGTTTTTTGTTTCAGTAATTAATAAATCATTAAAAAACATTATGCTCCACATATTTAAGTGATTAATTAATCTTCATTTTAGTTGTGTCATTTTAAGTGATTAATTAATCTTCATTTTAGTTGTGTCATTTTTTGTTTTATATATTTTAGTGATTAATTAATTTTCATATTACTTGTGTTTTTTTTCATACTCCACATATTACATATAATTATGAAAGGAATATTACTTGTATTTTTTTTGTTTTTTTTCATATTCCACATATTACATATAATTATGAAAGGAATATTACTTGTATTTTTTTTCATACTCCACGTATTACATATATTTATTACTCCACGTATTACATATATTTATATAATTATGAAAGGAAAACACTCTTAAAAGAGAATTGTCCAACTTTTAAAATTAAATCAATTAAATTATAATTTTATTGATTAAATTTTAATTGATAAACTAAGAGTACTACTAACTAATCAGCATTGATAATCTATTTTTTTTTTCTAAATCTTGGATTGAGTATTTAAAAAAGTAATATTTTTTAACAAATAGTTAATTATCTTATTTTTTTAATAAGACATATCAATATTTCAACAATATCTCAATTAAATTCCAATTATTTTTAAACAAGTTATAATTAGTTATCTTAATATATAAAAATCAAAGTATAAAAATAGTTTTTTAAAAAAAATTGAGGGGGTGCGATCGCACCCTTTCGGCACCGAGTGTCTACGTCACTGGAGATAATGAGTCAACATCTATAACACATTTGCTTTTCTTTATATAGGAAAGCGCTGAATCAAACCCAGTTCCAGCTCCACATATTGGACCTGATAGTTCTTCTGTGCCTTTTGGAGTGAAATCCCTGACAGCAAATACTTTAAATTCTGAAAATAAAAAGATGATTATAAAAAACAACTACCGTAATATTATTACTTAATAATAAAATAAATAAAACATCAATATAAATATAGGTATAAGATAAACTAACCTTCTCCTCAGGTATCCAACAACCTACATAAACGTTGCCACCGAACTTACTCTTCTGCTCTTCCTCCATCGGGAACTTTGTCAAGTACTCATTTAAAAGTTTTTTAATGATGGCGTACGAATATGTCTCTTTCTTGGCTTTTATTTTCTTATCCAAGTAAGAGAGCATTTTTTTACACCTCTGCAAACCTCCACAAATGGCAATAAACCCTCCCTCAAACAATCTATACTTTTTAAATTCATCAGTCCTTAGATATTGAACACTTGTTGAAAAAAAAGCAAAATATACATAGAAAAATTAAAAACTTTGTGCATACTATACTATAAATTAAAATATTTATAAATTAAAATATAGTTTACCATTATCATAATATCCAATACAGCGACCGTCAATCAGTAATAGAACTTCCGTATCAGAAAGTATTCCAATAATAAGAGTTGTGCCATGGTCACCTGAACTTGCATCAGTTGCATGCAACATACATTTAGTTACAATAATTCATAAGCATTTAAGTATTATGTTAATAATCCTATATATATGACTTACCACCACATAGTATTATGGACGGCTTTGTAGTGGGAGACTCAAAGCTACACCAGAATTTAGAATCCCCTGCAGCGTATATATACAAAATAAACAACAGCTACTTTTCAAATAAATATAAACAACAGCTACTTTACAAATAAATATATAATTAGATCGAAAAGAAAAATAACTAAATCAGTAATAGATTGGAACACCTTCTTCTTCTTCGGCTTCTTGAGACACAGGCTTCTTGAGACACAGAAGTGTCTGATTTGGCTGATGCTTCTTCTGCTTCTTTGTTTCATTTATTCAAAAATATTATTGCAACACATGCAATTATTTGATGATATAAAAGAAGATTAATTATACAAGTAGATAATGTAATTAGATATAGAGATGAGCAGACCACAGATGAAAAATAATAATAATAATAATAATAATTCAAACCATAAGGAAATTGATATTGATGTTTTTAAGATTATAAAACCGAATCCAGAGTTTTCAAAAGAAAAGTAGAACACTAGTGTTGTGGTGGGGCATTTGCAGACACCTAGACCCTAAGGTTTTTCCTTGCATTGCAATTTCCAGAAGGGCAATTCCAAATCATGATAGGATCAGTAGCTCGACAACTACACTGACCATTGCACCAATTCGAAGGGGAGTGTATCTCAGAACAAAGTTCACACAGTTGTGGTGGAAGCAGTGTCTTGGGAAGGTCAAATTTAGTTACTTCGGTGGCCGAAGTGACATTTTTCCGAATGAAAGCTCGAAATTTGGCAACACCTGCAGCGAATTCAGATTGGTTCATGATTATTATTATTATTATTATTATTATTATTATTATTATTATTATTATTTAATGGATTAACTACTTTATAGAATGAAACACCTGCCTGCAGCAATTCTACGTCGACGATGTTCTTCGTCCTCTGCTTCTTCGTCCTCTGCTTCTTCAAAAACTTCAGTAAACCAAGATTAATTTCATATTTCATAGATTATATATAAAACAACAACAACACCAATGGATTAATACATACCAGGTGAAGTTAGAATGTTGATCCAAAGTTGGTGAATCCCATTTTCGGTATCATCTGTGAACAAGGTATCATCTGTGAACAACAATAACGTTCAGAGGTATTATGTAAACATTGTAAACACAAACACACAATAAATTAATCAAAAACTAATCGACGGACGAACGAACAACTTATATACTCCTGATGTCATATCTTCTGCATCATAATTAATATATGTTTGTTTAATTTAATTCAACAAATTAAAACAGAACAAATTACGTGTACGTACCGAGAAGAGATGGATCGGCGATCTGACAATTATTCTCAGATGACTGAATTAGGGTTTCTCCATCGATACCTGCTTTTGTCAATTTCATGGAGATTAATTAAAACAAACAAAAAAATAAACAATTAAACAAATGTTGAAAAGATCTTCTTCGTATTCTTCATACCGGTTGAGGAGGTATTGACTTTGGTTGGGCCATCTACTTACAAATTGGGCTTCCAAATTGGCTGTGCGGTTGTTGGTCTGTTAATTTTTATTTATTTTAGTAATATGATCAAATAACTATAAGGCCTTTTTAAAAGAAACTTAATATATTTACAACAACCAAAAATTAATAGCTATAATAATAACACTCATACAAAATTAATTAATTTCATAATTATTTTTATTTAGAAAGTTGCAATTATTACTCCACCTAAAAAATGATGAATTATATCATATAATAATTAATTATTACTAAAAATACTTGTTAAACGGTCCTTAGCCTAGTTGTACCATATGAACAGGCCTGAGAAAACCCCTGTATGGCTTCTTCGATTTCTCGATAAAGAGAAATATGACCAACAGTGCTTCGGATGTATATAAAAAGAATTTCTTTTTTTATACTCCTTACTATTAGATAGTGTCCATAAATCTCATAATAAGGGCCTAAAGCTTCATAGTGAACTTCAATGGGAGTTTCTCGCGAAGCAATAACCCGTTGATCTAGTCGCCACCGGAGCCACAAAGGACTATCTAAATTGATTCGTTTCTGCCGATAAGCTCCAATTGCATCATAGGAATTAGAAAAAAAAATATTTTATACAATCATTTTTTTCTAATTACTGTATTTGCTTCTAAAAATAAAATATTATAAAATAAAATAAAATATTTCTACTAATCTTATAAAATATTACCATATTTTACGTAATTTATTTAAGGGAAAAATGACAAATAGACTAAATTTCAATATTTTTTCGTCAATAACAACAAGTTTCAATTAATATGTTGATTAGTCTTTTTTAGGCATTTATGATTAAAAATACACCCGAAAAGACGAAACTACCATCCATCTATTTCTACTCAACTCACTCCACCCCTACCCCATACTCTCGCTTGCGAGAACGCCTCCCGCATGCTCTCTTCCCCAATCTCACCTCCGCACGACATTATTCACACCCTCTTCACCCCTACGAGCGGCCCCGCCCTCCAGAAGACTCTCGGCATCAGCGAGCTCGAGCTTCAAAGGGAACCCTAAATTGTGTGGTCGGATTTTGCAGCGCTCGTGCGGTAATACTAGGGGTGTCAAAAGTTTGGTTAAACCGACCAAACCGACACTGTTCGGTTAAACCAAACCGAACCAAACTAATTTGGTTTGGTTTTCGGTTTTGATTTTTTTAATTTTTTGGTTTTCGGTTTGGTTTGGTTTTAACCGATTAAAACGGTTAAAACCGAACTAAACCGAATAAAAGTAAAATAAAAAATAATTAATATATATATTATTTTAAATGTAAATAATAATAATTTATATATATATATATATTTTTTTATATTTTTTAATAATAATATTTTATTTTTCATTAAAATTAATTTTTTTTCATTTTTTATATTTTGTTTTAATTATTTTAATAAAAAATAAAAATTATTTTTAAATGAAAATATTAAAAAAATTATTTTTTTTATTTTTTTAATTAAAATTTGGTTAAAACCAAACCAAACCAAACCGAAATTATTCGGTTAAAACCGAACCAAACCATTTCTTAAACGGTTTGGTTTTCGGTTCTTGAAAATTAGTCTTGTTTGGTTCGGTTAACCGAAATTTCGGTTCGGTTTGATTTGGTTTAACCGAATTAACACCCCTAGGTAATACGCAATGCAACGGTTCCAGGGAATCCAATCGGAAGTCGCCCACTACGAGCACGGAGGAGGTCTGTCGACATCGACCCGAGGCTCCTGAGCAAGGCGGCCGACAACATCGTCGAGAATTAGGAAGTGCTCTTGGCTAGGGTGATCTACGTGGGAGACGAGTGCAGCCCCGACGAGATACTCATCGCCAGAGAATTCGTCGTCTTCGCGAGGAAGCGCGGATCAACGACGGCGACCGACAGCGCAGGAGCGGGAGAGCTGTTCATCGGGGAGAAATCCGCCGTGAACAGAGGCAGCGGCGGCGCCGAAGTGGAGGCCATCGGGGAGAAATCCGCAGTGAACAGAGGCAACGGCGGCGCCGAAGTGGAGGCGCCATAGTCGATGGAGACTTGCCGGAATTTGTTGTGCGGTTGCGCGTTCATTCTGTATAGTGGAGGTCCCGAATTTGTATGTGTTGTTATTTTTTGTACAAAATGTCTAAATCCGAAACATAAAATAAAATAAAATATGGACTAAAACAATACTACTCATCTTTACAATTCCAGAATTTAATTAAATAAAATAAGTAAATATATTAACTTTTATCGAACTTCAAACAGAAACTTGATAGTCGAGGCGTTTTCGCTATCCCATAACTTGTGTTCTTGTTTGATAGGAATTACTAATATATTTGACGATTAAATAATTAGGAATAAAACGAAATAGGGTTGACCGGTCAAGCGGCAGTAAAGAAACAAATGGTAAAATCAGAATAATATAAATGAATTAAATAATGTCAAAACGGTCAAGCGGCGGTAAAAAAAAACAAAAAACCAGCAGAATAATCTATCACGTGACATTCCAATATTTCAATTTTCGAGGTGAAATGGTTTTAGGTAGCAGACAAATTAACAAGGATAAACACAGACAATGCATTTCATTAATAAATTTCTTACAAATTCACAATGAATGTATATAGATAGATATACACTGATATATACCGTTTATCATTATCGGCCACTATATATATAATAAAATCAAACCTAACCTATTACTATTATTACTACTCAACTCCACTTTTTACCAAAGCGATGAAAATTCAATATATTCCCGAGGGCCACACTCACAACCCGAAACCGAACCAGTGCACCTCAACGATGGTCCAAACGGTCAACGCTCCGCTCGAGCTGGTCTGGTCGATGGTTCGTCGGTTCGACCAGCCGCAGGCGTACAAGGCGTTCGTGAAGCGGTGCACGATGCTGCCCGGGGGCAGCGGGGGCAGGATCAGCGTGGGGAGCGTGAGGGAAGTGGGGCTGGTTTCGGGCTGCCCGGGAAAAGTGGGGCAGGAGAGGCTCGACGACGAGAAGCACGTGATGGTGTACACTTTGATCGGAGGGGATCAGAGGCTGGAGAATTACGAGTCCACCACCACCGCGCACGAGGCGGCCGGAGGGAGGAAGACGGTGGTGGTGGAGTCTTACGTGGTGGATGTGCCGGAGGGGAACACCGAGGACGAGACACGTGTCTTCGTCAACACGGTGTTGGGGTGTGACCTTAGGTCTTTGGCATGCGTTTCGGAGGGTTTGGCTAATGGCTACTAATTAATTACTAGTAGTAATTAAGGTTTTAATTAATTGTGTGTTTTAAATGTCTCGTGCTCGTGTGTATATATAATGAAGTATTTTGTTTTGTTGTTTATTTTTATTAAGTTTTATTTCGAAACATAATCAAACGATCCAAAGTTCCAAACCAACATAGTACGTATTTATCTACATGGTCTTTGGTAAATGGGCTTATCTACTCAAGGGCCTTTGGTCCTATAACTGTTGGGCTTCAGATATATGTCCTATACTATAGGCTTTCGACTATGGGCCTTCGGCTTATCTCGTTTAAAAAAACTAACCACAATTATTTTTATAATTTTAAAATAACTGTTGGCATTATTTATAGGGATTTTTATGGGATTGAAACAAATTAAAACAAATAAACTTTTACACAAATAAACTATTACGCATTCACCTTGAATATAACGTGTATGGTACAAGATTGCACTGCTTATTGTCTAGTGCAAAAAGTAACTGAATGTCTATCAATTGTCTAGTGCAAAAAGGAACTGAATGTCTATCCGTCAATTCATTTTTATGTACTCTACAACATAATTAAATTCAAAATAAATAAATATGTAGTAAAAATTTAATATTGAATTTGGTACAAATACCATCATTACTTGTTGGGAAGAAAACAACAACGTTGATTCTAACGTAAAATTAGGAAACATTTATTCTCCGTGATTTTAGGATACATAATTGTCTTTAAAAAAATAAAACCAAGCTTATCAATTCATAGTCAACCATGGGAACAAAGAAAAGGGAGGCATACCAATTTTTTATTTTTATCTTTGGAAGGGTTGTCGCGCGCTTACTTTTAGAAACAAAGCAACTTCATTCTAGGTTTTCCTTCCCAACATATTTTCGGATTTCAACTATACAGTGTATTCCAAATGATTTAAAAGTAAAAAAAAAATACATATATACAAGTGTATATGCATGCACTGATTGATAAACACTTACTCCCTAGGTCAAAGATAATTGTCATACTTTTTTTTTTGGGTGTCCAACAATAGTTCACACCCCCCAAAAAAGAAAAAAAAAAATTCTAACTTTTTCATTTTAATATATAATTTTATTCTACTT
The DNA here is from genome assembly GCA_954870475.1 of Euphrasia confusa. NCBI lineage: Eukaryota > Viridiplantae > Streptophyta > Magnoliopsida > Lamiales > Orobanchaceae > Euphrasia > Euphrasia confusa. The sequence goes on from OX940967.1 coordinate 28,854,174, forward strand.
TACGTAGGTACTTTTTAAACTTTACTCACAACTAATTTATTTTTCACTTTTAAATTATATTTTAATTTTTACTTTTCAATTGAAAAATAAAAAATAACAATTTCTTAAACTCCGTGTCTATAAAAATATGACATCTATTAGAACAAGATCCATTTTGCATCATATCTAAGGGATTCCTCGGTTCGAGCCGAAGAAGCAATGTAACTCGATCATTCTCAAACGGACTGCAATCTTTTTCTGTCCGTGAAGATCTCACCAGAGCCGGAGTATTAATCTTTCAAATGTGATCTAAGTCCACTTGCTGCCACGGATTTGGACTAAAACCTTAGTGTTCGGGAAAAGATGAATTCATGTTATCAACTTTTGTTGTGTTACAAAGATTATAACAAACACATAAATCAAATTCTCGATATCTTATTTATCAAATGCAGAATGAACAAATTGAATTTAACATACTTCACCGCCATCCACAATTATAAATTTTGTCACTTATGTAGTAAGAAAAACTCTCATCATTCATAAGATTAATCTCGCAACATATGAGTGTCGATTTATATTTATTTATTAATTTTTATATGATTTTATGACTTTTAGAAAGAATTCTAGTTTTAGGTTATCATTTCATTGAACTTTAAGCATCTATGTTCTTTTTTAAAACGAGCAATGTTCAAAGCAAAGGGAACATTATTACTTTTGGACCTAAATCCAAAATGCCAATAATTTCCACACTACACTAGGCATGCCCATAGGCACGTGAGGATACACTACACAACAACGTTGTATCTGTATCTACTTCGAAATTTAGAATCATTATAATTACTTAAGCCAATGAAATTTATTTTATTCAAATATATACATAACACGATTTCTGATTTCTCTTCAAAGTCATAAATTACACAATTATTATTTGATCGACTTTAGTGTCTCATTTAATTTTGGCCACGAATTCTCAAGTTCGGCCGTTCCTAATATGATTTTTTTCCAACCAATAAAAATTTCACACTTATTGCGCCGTATATCGAGCGATGAATTTTCAAAGATGTGAAAGAAATTTGAGATATAAAATTACTACAATCATATAGTATATAATAAGTATACAATTATTTTTTGTTAATTACACAATTAAATTAGTGGAAGAGTAGTTCCATTTTTTCCGGCCATGATTTGTGCTATATATTTATATATATATTTATTTTTTGAAATAAAAAAACGGAGAAAGTGGAATAATCGGCGGGAACGTAAAGGATGGTTGGAAATATTAAACGGTCGTTGTAATCCAAAACGGCACATGTGCCCGTGACATTTGTCTTTGAACAATCACAAAGAAAGTGGAAATTACATAAATAAATAACAAAAAAAAAAAAAACTGAAAATAATGGAGAAAAACAAAAGGACAAATTGGTCCTTTAAAGTTTGATGTATTTATTTGGAGGCCCACCACGTTACTAAATTTCCACAATTTACTCGGTCAGTCTCAGTAATCAGCGGGCAGCTACTCCTCCATTACTGTTACACCCACAAACACATACACACACTCCTCCACTTAATTTTATCACCATCATCATAACTCGTACGCCCACTCTTTCTCAACTCTCTCTCTCTCTACAATTTTCTCTGCCACAATTCGCGGGGAGGAACACCGCCATTGCCCTTTTCTTAATTGCTAAGGTACTCGAACAATTTCCTCTTCTGCGTTTTTTTTTTGAGTGTGATTTTCGGGAAATATAAATTCCTTCAAAAAACAAATTGCTTATGACTTATGAGTTGTATACTTGTATCGTAGTATTTCCATGGCGGATTAATTAACTAGCAATTTTCGCAGTACCCCGTCGTCGTCTTCGCCGTAGATAATCCATGGTTTCATTTTATTTTTTATTTTTTATTTGATTTAAAAATGCCCTAATCAGCTAAAAGTTAAACCTAAATTATTTACAGTGCGTATTTGGTATTCAAACTAAATCTATAAATCCCCAATCTCTGTTATTTTCAGAAGAAGGATATCAAAAAAATCAAAATAAAAATCCCCAGAAATGGAGAGAAGGCCTCTCGATTTCAACGCGCCACTTCTATCAGCAAGGCGATACACCTCCCCCAGAAACTCCTCCGAGCTACTCCAGTGGAAAGTGCCGGAAAACCGGCCGCCGCCCCTCCCGCTCGACAAATCCGAATGGGAATCCGAAGACATAACCAAACCCGCCTCCGTCCCCTTCAACTGGGAACGAACCCCCGGCAGGCCCAAAAACGAGGCCCAAGCCCATAACTCCACTCCGAAGCTGCCTCCCGGCAGATTCAACTCCTGCGAGATCCCCAAACTTCCTCCCGGAAGGCTCTCCGGACCTTCCAGATACCTCTCCGGAGATAGATCCAACGATCGAACAACCACCATCTACACCGACCACGCCCTCCTGCTGCAGAAGCTAAACGACAGCTTGAACTGCAGAGACGAGTCAGATTCATCCGAAACTGAGTCCGAAGAAGACGAGCACGCTTATTCTGACGCGCTCAACACGATCTCGCTGACAGAGACGTGTTCGGATTCTAAACAGAAGCATTCTGGAAAGTTCAGCGTGGACAAGCAGACTCGCGATTTCATGATGAGCCGGTTTCTGCCGGCGGCTAAAGCAGCTGTATTGGAAACACCTAAGAAGAAGGTGATCAGTGAGAAGCCGAAGGAGGTGAGGAAAGTAATCAATGAGAAACCGAAGGAGGCGAGGAAAGTGGTTTCAGGGGAGATGTTTACGAAGCCGTTGATTATGAGACAATACGGGTCGGATGGGCTGCCTTCGTATTTCGGGCATCCGGATTTTGATAATGTTGAGAGCGAAGAAGATGAGGATCGTAGGGTTGTTGTCCCGGTTAAGAAGTCGGGAAAATCTTCTTGGGGTATTAATATTCCTAGGATTTGTGTGAACTTGAAGAATCCGCTGCCTTCGATGAAGCCGAAGAGCCGACCTGCAACTCCTACCAACGTAGAGGAGAGAAGATTTCGAAGAAATGCTGTCAGCGGGCCCCTTGATAAGGTACTTTGTGTTTTTTTGAAGAAACTTTGTTTTTTTAATATGATTAGACATAGTGATCAGGGGTAGTATGTTAAATTAACCCTTGTATAATTTCATCATTTCAGAGCGGTTCCCAGGTCCCTCCTAAGAAAAAGTATTATTCTGGATTGATTTTACGAGACTCGCATGGACACGAGAATAATAGTAGCAGCAAGTCGAGCAATGACCCAAGTCAGCAGCTTCTCAGCTCACCTAATAGATCTGGGCTCTCTCCTTTGAGGCGTTACCGAAGTGGTAACATATCCCCTTACCGTAATGAGTCTCCGAAATCTGCATTCCGCGAGGGAGCTGGATTTCTCGGCCTACCTAATCTTAACAACAAAGAAGACGCTAGTAAGATTGCATCTTCTCGTAAAATGTTCAGGGCCTTGCAAGAGGTGTCAAGAACTAACCAGGTGAACGAAACGGGACCTTTGGAGCCCACCGTTGATGACCATGTGGAGGAGAAAATGGTGTATGTGGATTCCATAAGTAGAAGAACAGTGAAGCCCAAGCAGGAGGAAGGGAGAAAAGTGAGTTCTAAATATTCTGATGAGACAAAGGATGTTAAGATGTATCAAAACATTGGTCAAGAATCAAGGAGCATGGGATTACGCGATAAGGATGCGAAACTCGAGATCAAAGGAGGAGAGCAATTGTTTAAAAGTTATATTAGCGGAGAGTGTGGTGATCTTCCATTGAAATCGAGCGGCGTAGGATTAGGTGGTCAGGAATCGAGGAGCATGGGATTACTAAAAAAGGATGTGAAACTCGAGTTAAAAGGAGGAGAGCAATTATTTAACAGTTATATTAGCGGAGAGTGTGAAGATCATCCTTTGAAATCGAGGAGCGCGGGATTAGGTGGTCAAGAATCGAGGATCATGGGATTACACAAAAAGGATTCGAAACTCGAGTTAAAAGGAGAGAAATTGGATAATAGTTATATTGGTGGTGAGTGTGATGATCTTCCTTTGAAATCACCTTTGCCTCCTCCGCTGCCAAAATCGCCCTCGGAATCGTGGTTGTGGCGTACTCTGCCGTCCATTCCATTGGGGAACCCATTTTCTCATTCCCGTCGGAATAGCCAAATCCACTCTAAGAAGCAGGGTCGGAAAGATGATACCAAGTGGGAGACAATTGTGAAGACTTCTAATGTACGTCATGATCATGCTCGCTACTCGGAGGTAACTATAAGTCTATAACTATATCTAAAATCTTGAGTAACATATGTATTGTTCTTTGATCTGACCCTCTTCTCACATTTGGTTCAATTTTGGCAGGAGCACATGCCACATTTATCTTACCGACAGAGCAAATCGTAGTAAACTACAAAAACCCCCGTGGAGAGTTGCATACTACGGATCTATATTCTTTGGAACGTGTCTTGTTTTCATCAGGTCGATGATTTTTGTGACCTTCCACATTCCAGCATCACTAACTTTTACGTCTCCTTTTCCGTTTTTGAGGAAAATGTGATACCGGGTGATGACGTTTGAACAACTATGATACCTTTATTCTTCATTTGGTGGTGTAATTAGATACATTTTTTGTTATTGATTTTGGCATTTGGAGTGTGTGCACACATATAATCAGTTGAGGTTATATGGAGTATGAAATTATTTGCGTTTTTGAACTATTCTTGTAGAGTGTAATGGGATCTTCGTGTTGTTCTTTTGGGCCCTCATTGTTATTGCCTATTGGGCCTCGAAAGAATTTTGCAAAGCTACAAACAATTCAAAATTAGGGTTTTGGAATTTGCACATTGAGCTCCATTTGAAAAAACTACAAATTGACCCCCTTAATTTTTTTAAATTATAATTTTACGCTTTCTAATTCCAAAGGTTCCACTTTAACCCTATTATTTTAATAAACATGTTTACTTGTTACTAACTTACTATATTAACACCTTAAAAATTAAAATACATAAAATTTTAATTGTAAAAAATGGTATGTTACGAGACTTGATTGAAATTTACATACTAATAGAGTAGAATTCAAGGTATAAGTTTTATACGTACTCTCTTTCAAAATAGTTGTCATATTTTTTTGTATTTTACAAAGAAAGTATAATAACTATATTTATTTATATTTAAATTATACATAAACGAAATTAAATATACAATAAAATAAAATAAAAATGGAACTACCAATCTAGTGTAAGCAAACGAAATTAAATACTCTTCGTATGTAATAAAATAAAATCGTAGTAGTATGTAATAAAATAAAATAAAAATGGAACTACCAAGCTAGTGTAAGCTCATTATTAGGATGATGGGGGCCTGGCTTTGCTCTAAATTTTCAATAATTTTATTAGAAAAATTAAACGTACGCAATAGCACTAGACTTGTAGCTACTATTTGAACTACTACCTTAAGATCTCCAATTATTTATATATATTATATATATAAATATCTGTAATATATATTGGGTAATTCTACTGTACCTATTTTGGTATTATTAATTCATAGGCTAACTAGAAAATATTCATTGAATAAAAAAAACAGTAATATTCATTTTAGTATCGCTTAAATTAATTATGTAACTCAAATAATTGGGTTTGACTAAAGTAATTAATTTTAGATAAAGTGAAATTAAACATGCATTCACGAATCACGATGACGACGTTTGTGGGTCGAATTTTTAGGTGATTTCTTAATGGTGAAGTCGAAATCAGAATTAAAGACTAGTTAATATGATTTTTATTAATCATTTAATATGATCATAAATAGGCAGATAACCTTCCACAATTTGCACGTAGATACGTGTGTATGCGTGTATTCTATCTAATATATATACTATATTTTTATCGTAAATTTTATTTTAATTTTTATATGATTAATTGCATTAATAGGACTGGGCATGAAAGTTGTTATACCCAACAGTTTCATTGTCATCTTCTCCTCCTTGAAAATTCCTTGTTGAGTAATGTAATTCTCTTCCCATTATATTTCTAAATTCTAAGAATTGAAATAATTAATTTTTTTTAGAAAGAAAATGTTTTAATTATCAAGTTATTTAATACTTACTCATTTTGTCTCAAAGTTAAAAGACACATTTTGATCTATATTATATGTCTGGTCTATATTATATAGTATTGTATATGATTAATAATTAATTAACATTAACTAATTAAAAAATACTACACCATTATTTAATAATTATAAAATTAACACAATTATTACACAATATCATGGGTAAAATATGCATGTCTTAAGTATTTTTTTATAATACCCATATATATATGTTTCATGTTAATATGGATTAATCATTTAAATTACAAAAAAGCTTTGCATATTAATATTATTAATAGACAAAAAATTATAAAATAGACAAATTGGTTGCCCTCTAATTAAAACACATAAAATCATGTACTGTTTTTTGATGTAATGATAACAACCATAAGTCCATCAAAACTAATTGGAATTTTGATGGACAGGCTAGAAATTAAAACATCAAAATAGTATGCAGTACATTTATTTTTCTTAATTATACAATTATAATTTTTTATCCATCAAATTTAAACACAAATTATAATAGAAGGAAAGATAAATTAAAAGTAACATGCATATATAGAATTACATGAAACCTAGCTAGTAACCTGCATACAAATTATTAATTGCTACTATAAATTATAAGCCAAGTACTCACAAATCTCACTCAAGCAAAATATAAACATGGTGAGATCTCAAGTACTCGGCCCCCTCTCTTATCATTTATAACTTAATTAATCAAAGTGTGACTACATCTACATATACTGATATACATACATCTAGCTAGCTAGCTAGCTAGGTTGTGGTCGACGACGAATGTGGCGCGAATGCAAGGGAAAGCTTCGTGTTGATATCCGAATGATGATCACCCGATCCTTTGCCGCAACCATTCATGTGATGATCATTGATACTATTGTTGTGGTTGTTAAGGCTCAGGCTTAAACTCAGTTGCAACTCTTTACATCCCGTCGTTTTCTTTTCCTCGTTCCTCTGTAAACGAGTTAATTATACATCGATGAGGATGCGGTCTCGTGTGTTGTTTGAAAGAAGAAGCTATTATTGAAGATAACAGTCGACCCACTAATATAAATAAGTTGCCCAACTTTTCAAAAAGTTGGAGAATTATTAAAGAAGTTGAGCAACTTGACATTTATATTAGTGACTCGAATATATTTTCCCATAAGTATCGTGATCAGTTCATTGTTACGTACCTGAGGTCTCAAAGGATGATCGAGATTGAATGGCTTCGGCGCATCATGAACCCTAATATTCACGTCGTCGATCGACATGTTCAAACGAGACTGCGGTCGTAAATTCTGAGACGTCGAGGTCACTTCTTTGTGGTCGTCTTTGAATTGGAGAGCCGGAAGAGGCCATTTTCGTCCTTCGAGAAAGTGTTTCGGCCTTATCGGACCATTGGCATAGTTATACCTTTCTTGCATGGCATGAATACGGCTGGGGAATATCGTCGACCGATGGTGGTACGACATTGACGAAGACACTGATCTGAACATGTACTCTTGGTTCGGATACGCATGGGCTTTCGGGCCCGGTGGGAAACTCTTTACGGCCCAATCTGTGGGCTTCGAGAGAACAATCCCCCCGTTCTCGAATCTCAGCTGATGAAAAGGGTTCACGCGTTGAGCGTAGCTAAGCCTATGCGCTTGACCTATTACTGCATGCGTCGAGCGTATATATATATATATATATATATATATATATATATATATATATATATATATATATATATATGATCGTGTCAATATTCTAATTTATATAATAAACAACATGCGTGTACCTACGCGTACCTCTACCGGAATCATCGAGCTTCTTACTTCTATACATCTGATCAAAACAAATGAATACATGATTAAGAAAATATAAGATGATGAAGAAGAAGAAGTAGGTCACAATCACCTGTAAGTGACTTTTGACATGAGAGATGCCGAGCCCTTTCACGTTCATCAACTGCAGCACGGCCTTTGGGGTGGCTCCTGAAAAAATAAATTTTCCGAACGCGCGATTTTATACGATATAGTTAAGACATAAAAATATTAAATATATATATAGATGCTTACTTTCTTGGCCACCAAGTCTCTCGATGGCGTGAACGAACGAGAGATGTAGGTCGGGGGTCCACCGGAGCCTCGGCATCTTGGAACGAACGTATTGGCGAACACTCGTCTTCTTATTATCTCTATTAGGGTTCTTATCTTGTAGCTGGATGCTGGCGCCGGAAACCTCGTATTGATCATTGGCGTCCTCGTTTAAGTCGATCGAAGAAGTATTCTCCGACGAATCTGATAATAGCAATATGTTTTCCGATACATTATGTTCCGCATTTTCTTCTCCTCCTCCTCCTCCTCCTCGTCGACTACTGATAATTGTCTTGTTATCCGACATATTTCTATTCATGTATCTTTATATTTATCTATGTATAATGACAAATGAAGAAAATAAATTAATTTTTATTCAAAATAATAAAATTAGACAAAAAAAAAAAAGTAATTAAAAAGAATATTGTATATGTTGTTTTGATGATCTTTATAAATATATACACCCACACCCACACTAAAAAACCCTAATCCAAAGAGATTGAGATATGACGATGATTAATTAAGATTATGATTCCCTAAACCCTAATTAATATCATGTTTAATCAAGTTTTCGAAAACAGAAGATAATTAGCATCGATCGATCAATCAAAAGCACCCAACTGATAATTCGTTGGGGAGATCAGATTGATATTTTAATAAATATATACTATCAAGAATCAATAAAAAAAAACTTAACTAACCTTGACGATGATTACGATGATGATATATAATTACCCAGTACCGTGTTTTTAAGCTATCCCTTGAAGTCGATAATCGATTAATTTCCAGCTTGTGATCAAGAGGACGATCTTGATCATGATCATGGGATCGATAGAAAGAAGTATAAGCAGAAGAAGAAAGATGATAAGGTATAGAGAGTTTTAATTTTTTGTGTGTGAAGTATTTTTATATATATATGGTTAAAGTGATTCAACCGTGGAATTAAATTGCAAGGCGACTATTAGATCGAAAAGACTTTCATGTCATGCAAATGCAGGCGTTGTTAATTGTAAATAAATACTGAAAATTAATTTATTAATTAATTAAATTCAAGAAATTAATTAGGGCCACTTGTATGTGGTTGTTCTTTTATTACCAAGTAATAATGCAATAATTCTTGATGAATTGTATATAGATACAGATGAGTCTGGTCCCATGGCCTGTTGAATATCATGTGACTTTTCCTTCTTTTTTTCTTTTTTCTAAAAATAAATAAATTAAAGCATATCCTCATTGGACAGTTGTCCTAGTAAAATTAATAAGTAAATATTGTGATCACAATAATTATTACCAAAATAACTTTTAGATAACTAATAGTATAAAAAAAACTTTTGGGCATTATTAATTACGTGCTTGCCTAGAATTGAAATCACTTTTTTTTTTCCTACCTAAACCATGACTTTCCTTCTCCATCATTTTTGTGTTCCCATGCACGTGTTTTTTTATTATTACTCTATCTGTCCAAATATCTTAACATTTTGTAGCACAAAAGATTAAGAAAATAAATACTGATTTTCTTTAAGGTTTATAGATTAATGTATGAAGGAGTAGTATAAAATTGTTTGATTGTAATTATTAGTGCGGTAAAAAGTGGAATGTAAGTTTTTAGAACAATGAAAAAAAATGAAAAATGTAACTCTCCATGTATATCTACATAAATTGAATTAACACCTACGGCTACATTCACATTTACGTCCGGTATATATGAATTTAATTAAGTAATTAAAATTCAATAAATTAACGAATGAAAAGTAATTAATTTTTTTTACTAGTTTAATTAATTTTTCCATCTCCCTCTGAAATTAAGAAGTGCATGCAGTAAATTAAGTATTCAAAGAAGTTGGTGACATCACTCACACCTAATTAAAGTATGCCTACATTTTCAATTTTCCATGTTCACACACACATGTGTGTGTTATATGATAATTTATTAATTACATAAATTTAGATTAATATAATGCAAATGATAATACTGCATGATTTAATTTCCAGAAGAAGACATGCATAACAATTTTATTTAATGAGAGAGGTCTGACTTAGGTAGTGTGCGAATATTCATTTTTTATTATTAACTAATATTAAAACAAAAATATAATACTAAAATATAAAAAGAAAGCTGTTTTTATATTGAAAAATATGCATTTTGAATTAACCCTACACCCATAAAAAATAATTATATTTTCTTGTCTTTTCGCAACGAGTTGACATTCACAAATTATATAGTCATCCGAATCTTGATGGAATTGATTCTTCAATTTTAATATTTATATATTTTAATTAAGTTGATGCAGACACTGCTCAATCTTCAAACTCGACGAGCGTACGAACCACCTCTAACGACTCAAAGTTGTCAAAACCACACGCAGTACTCATAGCTCGAAGGAATTAAGAATGGATCATCATGTGGTCGATACATATATGAGTACCGAAGAATAGATTATGATCATGTTACTACTTACGTTCCACATCGATCATGACAAAGAACAATGGTCCTAATGAATCAATTAATCATTATAAGTATAATTATTCTAGTCAATGATGATTAATTTAAACATGATTAGTTTAAAGTTACAATATTTCTAACTAGGAGGCCATTTAATTTAATTATTTATAGAGATGTGGAAATAAACTAGGCCGGACCTTTAAATTTTTCTGGTTGCCACCCCAGGCCCAGGGTGTACTAACATCAAAATTTAATCGATTTAAAAAAATTATATATATATATATATATATATATATATATATATATATATATATATATATATATATATATATAATCGATAGTGTTAAAGTATTTATCAACCGACGAACTGCAAGCCGTATGAAGTTCTCGATAGATATCGGACATGGAGAGTATCTCTCGTCGGCAACATCATGATCGAGTTGGACGTGGCGATTGATGGTGTGTGTGACGAACTGACGATGTTCATGTGAAGTCAATTAAATTAAATTATAATACTGTATATACATATACATGAAAGTAAAAAAAGAATGATAAATATATATTTACGTGACGTATTCAATCAATTATCAAAGAAGAATATGAACATAAATTCACATCAACGTGAAGTATGACCAACGAATTTATTGTGTAAATGTGAAGAAGAATATGAACAGTTGTATACAAAACACAAAATTTGTCAGCGATCAGATGGAATTTTTTCAAATGTCGGTCTGCATTTCACTATCACTAAATTAAAAACAATACTAACACTAATAATAGTAATAATTAAATAATAATATCCTCTGACCAAACTCACTTTGACCTGTAACATATCATCATGACAAGGTCAACATTTTTCATTGCTAATTACAGTGTAATTAAGATAATCTCAATTTGATTGGTAATTACTATACATATGTAGATTAATCTTAACAACTAGGGTTGATGCGTCCATTAATTTGCTTAATAAAATTAGTGGTTGATCTTATGAATTACCGAAAATGATTGCTCAACTGTGACTATTATTGATCCATTAATTGCCGCCAAAAAAATAAAAATACCAGATGGAGGTTATGCTGATCAAAACGAAGTCGTTTTATTTGTAAAATGATTAATGAAACTAAATAAAATTTAGAATCATTTATAAATTCTCTCTTTGCGATTAAAAAATAAATGTATAAAATATTTATAATTTTTCTTTGTAAAATCGAATTATGAATCCAAGTTTTGTTTGTTGATAATAGAGCAGTGTCCAATAGTACGAAAGCCCAACATCCGTAATCTCATGGGTTGACCCATAATTATAATACGGCCTATAGAACTAACACAGCCCATCATACCAAACTGGACCCAACTTACTAACCCAACCCCAACAACTACCCAATTGTTCAATTTTATTACTAATAATGTAATAATTGAATTTCAGACTATGATCCAACAAACTCTTAATTGAATAATCAAGTAGAATTCGAGTTAAAAAAAATAAAAATAAATGATCAAATTGATAAATATTTTCAGATACATTTGTTAGTTGTTACCAATATCAACATTAAACGGGTATCAAGCAACAAGAAAATTTTATTTATAATATGAAGTATTAAAAAGTGCGTGTGAAAAATTAAAAAATAGCATTATAAAACTCACATATTTTTTTACTACAATATAAATATAATAAGATAAAATCCAACAAATTATTTTATACTACATTTCAATACAATAATTATACAAAATTCCCAAACATATAGGCAAGGCAAGCACGAAAAATATAAAATGTCAACTAAGAGAGAGAGGTGGGCCAGAGTCAACTGCAAAAGCGCGTCCTATTACATCGGACGTGGGGCCCGCACCACCACTCACTTTTAGTTTGGCGCCGCCGATTAACCGTATTCTTCCGTACGACCCAAACACAATTAATCAACTCCGAGGCGAGTTCAAAATTATATTAATAAAATATAATTTTATTAATATAGTATTCATCTCGTTTTTAAACTTACCCACCACAATTTTAATTTTTTTTAAATTAAAAATAATTTTTTACTGTAACAAAATACAATTTTTTTTTAATAATTTTCGTGTTCAACAAAGTGTGTCAATTTTGTTGAGGCAAATATAGTACTAATATACTTAGGGTTGTTTAAGTAAAAATAGAGTACTTGATCGATTTTTCAGAGATAATGCTCGAGTCCGGAGTTCAACACGATTTAGATCAAGCTCGAGCCTAGCATTGACTCGAGCAACTCGTGAGTTACTCTACTCATTTACATCTTTACTCCTAATGCTTCATTTTTTAATTCTTGCCCCATAATGAAATTTACATTTCACTTACAATCACACACATAATTAAAACCAATCAAATACATTTTATACATTAAAATCACAAACATAATTATTACTACTTGTTATTTATAAATCACTCAATATTAATAATATAGCGTGTTTTAGAAAAATGGCTTTCTCAATTCTAATTTCTAAATGCAAAGAAAATTGTAAATCTATCAAAATGGGAAAAACATTAAAAAAAAATCCAATAATTAAATAAATAAGTAAAATTAAATTAAAAAAAAAACAGAGGTTGTTTCCGGGGGCGTGTGGGGTGGTAATGGCGAAGGGCGAAAGAACACAAATTTATTTTGTTTTAGAGAGAGAAAATTAAGAGAGAGAAAGAGAGGTATGTTCTTTCCCTCGCACTATTCCCCTTCTTTCAGACAAAGGTGGTCGATGAGAGTTTTTAATTCTCTGAGATCATCCTGAAAACGAAAAGGGCATCAACAAAAATCACCCACCATTTCCAATTAATTATCGGATTAATCAACCCCATTCTCTTCATCTTTCTCTGGGTGAGTTTTGTTTTTCGTTCTGTGCATTTCATGTTGCAAAGATTGTTCATTTACAACATTTTCTCTTTTTTTTTTCCATACCCTTATTTGTTCTCTGTTTTTTTTTTTAAATTTATTTTATTTAATTGAATAATACATTTTCAGCTACATTCAGCCTGGTTATGAAAATGGCGGTGTTGTAGCGATAACAAGATCTGGTTGAAGATGAGGGACCCCAATCGTGTTTACAGATTCACAAGGGCTCATATAGATTCTCTTACTTGCTATTCAGATTCTGCCCTTTTGTTAGATTCTGTGTGTGTATAGTCCCCCCCATTATCAAACAAATCATTGGTGCGGCTTCTGTTTCTGTTTTCGTGTTTTTTTGTTTTCCGAGTAATTCGACATTGCTCGGGGAAAACTAGTTAGGGCTTCAAAGCTGGCGTTTTTATTCACCGCATTGCGTCACCACTGCGACGAATGGGGAATAGATGCACCGTTGGTGGGACTTTTTACGTGCTTCTGATTCTTGTTTTAGAAATCCATGGATGCTCATCTCTTAATTCAGAAGGTACTAACTTTATTCGAAGAAAAGGTTTTTCTTTGGCATTGTCCCCAGTAGTTGACTCGGGTCCAATGTATAGGATTTTCGCTGCTTCGATTCCGAGACAACGTGGCGTTTGACCCGTCCGGAGCTTTAGACAATTGGAATCCTAATGATTGCGACCCGTGCTTGTGGTCAGGAGTTGGCTGTCTCAATAGCGAAGTGGTTATGTTGTAAGCCCCGTTGCAAGAATTAGTTTTCGTGTTTTTTTTAGTACTCTACTTGATATTTTCCTTTTGTTGATCGAGCTTGATTTTCACAGGAATCTAACCGGATGTTATTTGGAAGGAGTATTAGCACCAGAACTCGGAAATCTCACTCACTTACGAGTTCTGTGAGTGTCAACTTTGCCTTTAGTTTCTTTTAAATTAAAAACGAAAATAAAAATAATATCTTTTGACCTCGTTTTTGTCTAAAGTGACCTGTCGAAGAATCGTATTTCCGGCACGGTGCCATCACAGATCGGACAGCTCACGAAACTCGAAGTGTTGGATTTGAGGGACAACAACTTGAGCGGGACGATTCCCGCGGATTTAGGAGGGTTGAAGTCCCTAAGATGCTTGTAAGTAAAAAAACAAACTCCGACAGCATTATTGTTATTTAAGTCAGCTGACGTATGTAATATCCGCTTCGTTTCTAGGCTTCTCCGTAACAATAGATTCCAAGGACGGCCCCCTCTGGAGATCGAGATGCTTAGTTTGCTAGTGACCGATATTCATTTCGACGATATTCTCACAACCGCTGCTGCTGGAAACGGCTGCGTGAATCGAAAACTCGGGCACTGGTAAGATACTTACTCGACTTCATTTTAAACATGTATTAAAAGTAATTAATGCTCAAAGCATGTATCGGGCAGCATTTGGCAGGGGGAACTGGACAAATCGGAGAAATCAGGTTCCTCCCGAGTCCCAAATAAATGGAGCATAATTCGATACCTCAAAAACCTCCCGCAGTAAGCAAATCTCAACCATGATCGTTTGTTTGATCTACCTGTCATCTCTGTCTTGACCTTTTTTTTTTATTTCATCCTTTTGTTGAAGCTTCACGTTCGGAAGTGGGTTTTCGGAGAATCATGCTGATGGTTGCAATCTAACAGGTGAGCGAGAAAAAAAAAAACCTCTTCCTTGGATCGATAGTTACTTATCTGTTTCTTACATCATGCTAGATTCGCTCGAGCCAGGTTTGATCAAGGTCACGAGCCAGGTAGTGACAAACGTACGCCGAGTCCTAGCCGAACAGTCGAGTAACTTTGTCTCCCTACCTCCCGATTCGGGGGCCCCACCCCCGTTGGGAAGTGTCGTCACTCTTCCAAGCAGAAGTAGCGGGTCGTTTTCAGCCGTGCCACATGGGAATAAAGTGGGTCCCGCTCCTCTTCCCTCGCCTCCTTCAGGTGTAGACAGCGCACCACCTCCCGTTGCCACTAGTCCTGACATTGTCGGTCAAATAAATGTCAAACCGCCTGGAAACTCTCTACACTCGACGAAGCTTTTGATTTGGATATTGGGCGCTGTTTTTCTGCTCATTATCGCGGTGGTTGTAATCGTCTTCTTCAAATGCAGAACAGTTAGAACTATTGGTCCGTGGAAGTCGGGGTTGAGTGGGCAGTTGCAAAAGGCTTTTGTTACAGGTAAAAAGAATCGTTAGTTTATTTAATTTTGTTCTTATTAAAACGCGCGTGTTTTCATTTGTAGGTGTCCCCAAGTTGAACCGAGACGAGCTCGAAACTGCGTGCGAGGATTTCAGCAATATCATATGTGTCAACGATGGCGTGGCCACTCTGTATAAAGGTACTCTATCCACCGGGGTAGAGATTGCAGTTGCCTCGACAGCTATTTGTTCTGTGAAGGAATGGTCGAAACGGGCAGAGTTAGCTTTCAGGAAGAAGGTTCGTAATCTGTCCTATGTTGTGAGGTTAGATTACGATATAAATAGTTGTCTGAAATTATTCGTTTTTTTGTTTTGCTACCCATGACTAGATTGATAGTTTGTCTCGGGTGAATCACAAGAACTTCGTTAATCTCATCGGGTACTGTGAGGAAGATCAACCTTTTACTAGGATGATGGTTTTCGAGTACGCTCCAAACGGCACTCTCTTTGAACATCTGCACGGTAATTTATTTTTTAATTTTGTTAAAACCTTCTCTTTGTAAGGTTGTTGATTTTTTTTTTTCCGATTCAGTTAAAGATCTCGAACACCTCGACTGGAATTCGAGGATGAGGATAGTCATGGGGACTGCTTATTGCCTTCAGTACATGCACGAACTCAATCCACCTGTAGTGCATAACAACCTGACCTCCAAAGAGATCTTCTTGACAGATGACTACGCTGCTAAAGTCGGGCTTTCTTTCTCGTAAAGATTCAATTTTTAAGTTCAATATATTTTTTTTTTAACGTAGAAATTTCGGTTTTCAGATTGCTGACGTGGGATTCTGGGTAGAACTCGTGGCAAAATCCAAGAATCATTCAGAAAACGAGTCGGGCCATTCTGAACTGCCTCCGCTTGCTGACGTGGAAACAAACATCCACAGCTTCGGGATGTTGCTCCTCGAAATCATTTCTGGAATGCTCCCTTACTCGGAAGAGAAAGGGAACCTCGCGAACTGGGTATATATACGTTTACAATCAAAACATTAAACGAAAAAAAGAAAAAAAAAGGTCGATTTAGTCATTACTTTTGGTCAATACAGGCTGGTCAATACTTGAATGATGTGAGGAGCATAGGCAACTTAACCGACCCCACATTGAAGTCGTTCAAAGAAAACGAGCTCGAGGTTCTGTGTGAGGTAATCCAGTGCTGCATTAATCAGGATGGGAGGAAAAGACCATCGATGAAAGAAGTTATACAGAAGTTGAGGGAATCCATTGATATATCTCCCGAGGCAGCAACTCCGAGGCTGTCGCCCCTGTGGTGGGCCGAACTTGAGATCTTGTCGGCAGAGGCAGCTTGATCCGTGAGTCGATTAGCCGTTTGCTTTGCTCGGAAAGATGAGAGTTTGTAACTATCATTGTTTTTTTATTTTTATTTTATTTATTTTTCATTCTTTTGTGTGCTATGATCAAATGTTGGAGCATGTGTGCTTTTGTGATTGCTATTTATGTAAAAAAGAAACAAAAGAGAATAATAATCAATGCCGACGACGGGGAGCTTGCTTACGATTGTGTTGCGTTTTTATGCTTCCGTTTTCGGAGTTTTATTTCCTTTTTCAGGCGAGTATAATACAGTTATAAGATGATGGTGTACATAACAGAATTTTTTTGATCAAACTTGCACTCCCTTGCAATATAATCAAAGTCATTGAACATGCACTTTTATTTGATCAAAATTAGTTGGGCCCAAATAACCGAACCGTTGTATAGGCCAAGATGTGAGGGTAGCCCACCCGAGAAACGGCCCAAATAGAAATCTATAGCTGACAAAGCCCGGTAAATTTTCTGTCCATTTGGAAGAAAAAATGCATGGCCTTCATCGCCGTCAAAAATTCAAAATTACCTATTTAGGGCTCGAGTTCGATCTCTATTTTCTAGGGTTTCGTGATTTGGATTTACTGGTTAACATGTTTATTGTATTCCTGCTAAAGCAACATCAATCGCACGATCTACGCTCTCACCGAAACTACTGAATTTAGGTAAGCGACGATTGTTCATACCCTTCTGCTTTTGTGTGTGTGTCTATATATATATATATATATTATTGATTGCATATTTTTTCATGATCCTGAAAGATGAAGTTCGGAACGACTTAAGATTTGGATTACTGGAGTAAATCGATAGTTTTCAATTATTGATCCAGCTGAAATCGTAGATTTTCTTTTTGGTTGCAAATTGTTTGTTTTACGCAGACAATGTGTTTGTTTGTTTGTTCGTTCTAAAATATCATGATTTTTATCTTCCTTTTTTCTGGATATGGTTTCTAATTTGGTTGGGTCGCTTGTTCATTTTACGCCTCTCCGAATATGTGTCTCTGTTAATGTAGGCTGTATATTTGCAGGTGTATTTAGTCCTTCCATTTGGTCACCTATGGATAATGGTACATCGGATTCGAAGGGAGCTAATTTTGAACTTTTAGACGAGCTAATCACCGCCAAACAGAAGATCTGTGATGAAAACCCAACCTACTCTGAAAATGACACAGAGGAGGAAGAGGAAGACGGTTCATCTGAAGATGCGTTTTTGGCCCAGATGGGATACGCGAAATCCGATGAGGACGAGGAAGAGGAGAAAGATTTTTCCGAGGATGAAATATTAGCCCAGATGGGATACTCCGATTTTTCTGAGGAAGAGGAGAAAGATTTTTCCGATGAAGAAATATTAGAGGAAGAGGAGAAAGATTTTTCCGAGGAAGAAATATTAGCCCAGATGAGATACGCTGAAACCCAGCCCAAAAGAAGGACATTGAATGATATAATAGAAGCAGCTTTCCGGGCCCAAATGGGCTGTCCCAATAAGGAACCGCCCAAGCACGAGCCTATTACTACCCCTACATCTGAACTGAACCTCGTCTCTGCCTTCAAAGGTAGCCGCCAGAAAGATGGAACGTCTCCCAAGGAAAGACGTGTCACATGGGACCCGGATGTGTACGACCCAGATCCTTCCACGTATGACAAGTTTCTTGTGCCTATCAAGAATGAGGAACATAAGGATGATGTGAATTCGAAGAACATGCAAAAGGGCGGTGGTAAAAAGGCAGGAAGCGGGGAAGGCGAAGAGAGGGAAGTTATAGGGGAAAGACCATCGATGAAGGAAGTTATACAGCAGTTGAGTGAAGCCATTGATATATCTCCCGAGGAAACGACTCCGAGTCTCTCGCCCCTGTGGTGGGCCGAACTTGAGGTCTTGCCGGCAGAGGCAACTTGATCCGTGACTGTCCATACAAATGTGAGTCGATTAGCTGGTTGCTTTGCTCGGAAAGATGAGAGTTTGTAACTATCATTGTTTTTTTATTTGTTTTTTCATTCTTTTGTGTTATGATAATGTTGGAACATGCGTGCTTTCGTGATTGCTATTTAGGTAAAAAAACAAACAAAAGAGGCGGGAGATTGCTTACTATAATGTCTCGTTTTTATGCTTCTGTTTTCGTAGTTTTATTTCCTTTTTCAGGATAGTATAATACAGTAGAGTTGTAAGATGATGGTAACATAACAGAAATTTTCAACCTCACAAAATATGAAAATAAGTACTACAAGATTATACAATCAAAGTCATTGAACATGCACTTTTTTTATTTTATCAAAACTACTTGGGCCTATATAACCGAACCGTTGCATGGGCGAAGATGTTAGGATAGCCCACCTAAAAAACGGCCCAAATAAAAATATTTAGATGACAAAGCCCGGTAAATTTTCTGGCCATTTCGAAGAAAAAATGCATGGCATTGACCACAGTCAAAATTACCTATTTATTTGGGGCTCGAGTTCGATTTCTAATTTCTAGGGTTTCGTGATCTGGATTTACTGGTTAACCCGTTGATTGCATTCCTGCTAAAGCAACATCAATGGCACGATCTACGCTCTCACCGGAACTAGTGAATTAGGTGAGTGGCGATCGTTCATAGCCTTCTGCTTTTGTGTGTGTATGTGTGCGTGTATATATTATCGACTGCATATTTTGCCATGATCCTGAAAGATGAAGATCGGAATGTCTTATGATTTGGATTGCCGGAGTAAATCGTTGATTTTAAATTATTGATCCAGCTGAAATCGGCGATTTCTTTTTTTTGTTGCAAATTATTTGTTTTACGCACACAATGTGTTTGTTTGTTTGTTTGTTCGTTAGTTCGTTCTAATATATCATGCTTTTTATCTTCCTTTTTTCTGGCTAGGATTTTATAATTTGGTTGGATCGCTTGTTCATTTTACGCCTTTCCGAATATGGGTCTCTGTTAATGTAGGCTGAATAATTGCAGGTGTATTTAGTCATTCCTTTTGGTCACCTATGGATAATGGTACATCCGATTCCAAGGGAGCTAATTTTGAACTCATAGACGAGCTAAGCACAGCCAAACAGAAGATCTGTGATGAAAACCCAACCACCTCTGAAAATGACACAGAGGAGGAAGAGGAAGACGGTTTATCTGAAGATGCGTTGTTGGCCCAGATGGGATACGCGAAATCCGACGAGGAAGACGAAGAGGAGAAAGATTTTTCCGAGAAAGAAATATTAGCCCAGATGGGATACGCAAAAACCCAGCCCAAAAGAAAGACAGTGAATGATAAAATAGAAGCAGCGTTAATCCGGGCCCAAATGGGCTGTCCCAATAAGGAACCGCCCAAGCACGAGCCGATTACTACCCCTACATCTGAACTTAAACTCGTCTCTGCCTTCAAAGGTAGCCGCCAGAAAGATGGAATGTCTCCCAAGGAAAGACGTGTGTCGTGGGACCCGGATGTGTACGACCCGGATCCCACGTACGACAAGTTTCTTCTGGCTATCAAGGATGATGTGAATTCGAAGAACAAGCAGAAGGGTGGAGGTAGAAAGGCAGGAGGCAGGGAAGGAGAAGAGGGGGAAGTTAAAGGGAAAAGGGGCGGAGGAAGCAAAAAGAAAACAGCGGGAAAAAACAAAGATAAGAAATATGGTGAGAAGAAGCAGGGTAAGAAGCGAGGTGGTGGTGGTGGAAGCGGGAGCAAGAAGAGTTCGGAGTTTGGTGAGTTTTGATGTTTCTTTATTTGTTTTTTTCGTTTTAGCTGGGGAGAGTGTTGCCAGTTTTGTAACGGAATGATTTTTCAAATCATGTTAAATGAAGGAAGTACATATTGAACATATGATTCGAACATGTTATCCTTTTGGTGGTTCGTTCTAATGCCCGATTGCTCGTTTAGTTTACTTGGGAGTTGGAATGCTTTTTCGAACGGTTCAAACTGTTGATGTTAAGAAGATGCACAGTTACTTTCAGATTGTTCCCTTAGGTTACCTTAAGGCATGTACATTGGTCCACATTTTTTTGAGTTCAAACTCACTGAACTGAACCCCTACCAATACTTTGAACTGGCTTTGTTAATTATGAACTGCAGACTTTTGTTACCTGCCTTTCCCCAAAGAAGTGTGCGTGGTGAAGAAGTGTGCGTGGTGAATTTGGTGCTCAGGTTTATTTTTGATGTACTCTTTTTTTTCTTTTTCTTTATCTATTATTTATTTATTTATTGAATGATATTTAATTAGTTAAATTAAAAATATAGATAACTATTTATTTTTAAATAGTTGTTTCAATTTATTTTAAAATTTGGTATTATCTTTTACTATGTTTTTAAATTTATAATTTTTTTTATTTCATTTCTGGTTATTAATTAATTACCAAAATAATTTTTTAATAATTTATTTATTAATAATTAAAAAATATTAATATAACTATTAAATATAATATTTTAAAATTTATTTTATTAATTGACATTAAAAATATATTTAATTATTTTTATTTAAAATACATAAGTAATTTAATTACAATTTAAAATATGTAGTGTTTTATTTATTTTATTTTTTTCAAACAACTGTGATGATGATTGATTACATGATGAAATGAAGAGTGTACTGAGATGAAAGGCCCTACTTGATTATATTATCTCCACTAAAACAACATCGAGACCCTAAAACCACCAAACCCACGACGATTTTACAACTTTTGTTTTCTAGTGTTAGAAGAAAAAAACTCATAATTCTGTTTTTAACAAGTTATAAACAGAAGAGAAATAACTTGTACCACGGTTTCAATCAGACGAATGAGCGTGTAATTCAGTACGATCTCTGGTTGTAAGAAAACGAGCCACTTTGATAGTCTTCCGGAAGATGAAACTCATAGCTTACAAAGATTTACTAGAAACACATTGTCATTGTGTAAGCTAACAAAGATTTACTAGAAACACATTGTCATTGTGTATAGGCAATCTATATTTAGATCACCATTTGAAATTCTGAGTTTATTGAATCTGGTAATAGATTAGAAGCACAAACACACAAGTAGTGAATAGTGATCCTCGATATTTTTACAAATCGATCTACTACAACACAAGCACGAACGAATTCAGCACAAAGGATCATGTTACATTTCAGCTTTCGCCTAACTAGCAGAATGAGGGCAATTATCGTACAATAGTCATGTAGTGTTAAAAAAGGGAAGGAACTATATGTCATGCATTTTCTTCTCTCCCTTCTTCATCTCTCTCTCTCTCTCTATTCAGAATCATAAGGCAAGAAAGAGGCGGCAGCTTCAGCTTCGACAACATTTCCCACCACGAGGCTTTGCAATCCCGGCTTCAATTCCTTATCACAGAATTCCTCGTACTCCGATTTATCCCCTGCTTTCCGCTTCACCTCAACAACTCTCAAAGACGGCGTCAATTCGAATATCTCGGCTGCAATCGTCAAGGGTCCCTTCTCCCCATCCCTTGTTCCCTCTAGATTCACCCTGCAATCCTTCTTCCTCACCGAAAAACTTACAACCTTTGCAATCTCTTCCAATTTCGATATAATGGTGGGGACCGGTGCCCCCGAGACAAACCTTGCCCCGCCATCATCCGCCCCTTCCTCGAAAAGGCCCGACAAATCGAACCCACGCGAAAACGAGATGATGTCAAACGCGTTCAGGCTGGCAGGCCTAGGTAGACCAATGAGCTTCCTTCTCGTTTCCAGCTCGAGTTCAGACTCAGACATTGACCGGTCGATCAGTGGTTCAGAATCGTCCACCAGGATGGGATCGTCGTTAACACTACACAGCTTATCATCCTCGATGTAGAACTTCACTTGCTTGAACCCCTTTTTGAACCATTTATTGCTCATGATCTCCGGGATCGTTATCCTGGTCTCAGGGCTGGTGTCGAGGGAGCGAGTCAGGAGGCGAACGAGCTCCGGCGAAAACCACCTGGGACACCTGAAATCCCCTTTGTATATCTTCTTGTACATAGCCATTACGTTGTGATCGTGAAAGGGCAAGTATCCTGCCATCAAAACAAACAGAATCACGCCGCAGCTCCATATGTCGACCTTGGCGGCGTCGTACCCTTTCCTGGCCAGCACCTCCGGCGCCACGTACGCCGGCGTGCCGCAGAAGGTGTGGAAAAGGCCGTCCTGCTTGATCTGCTCGGAAATCGCGCTCAATCCGAAGTCAGAGACCTTGAGGTTGCCGTCGTCGTCGAGGAGTATGTTCTCCGGCTTCAGATCTCGGTGGTAGACGCCGCGGGCGTGGCAGAAGGCGACGGCGGAGACCAGCTGCTGGAAATATTTCCGGGCGACGTCCTCCTTGAGCCTGCCCTTGGCGACCTTGCTGAAGAGCTCGCCGCCCCTGACGTACTCCATCACGAAGAAGATCTTCGATTTGGTCGCCATGACCTCGAACAATTGGACGATGTTGGGGTGGCGGACCCGCCGGAGGATGGAGATCTCGCGCTTGATGTGGGCGATGAGTCCGACCTTGAGGATCTTCTCCTTGTCGATGACCTTGATCGCGACGCCGTCGCCGGTCTTCACGTTCCGCGCGTGGTACACCTTCGCGAACGTCCCGTGCCCTAGGAGCTTCCCGATCTCGTATCGGCCGAGAATGAGGCCTTTGACCTCCTTCTGCTTGGAAGGATTCGTCGGCGGGGCGGTGGTTGTTGTTTCGGCGGCCGCGGCGGCGGCCATTGATCGAGAATTTGGGAAGCGAGGATTCAAGGTTGAGGAGAGGGTGGTGGCATTTGGAATTGGGGGTTATTGGATTTGGATTTGGATTTGGATTTGCCCTTTCATTCATCGTTGAGATTTGTGGGGGTGTATATAAGATTCTCGACTGGTTGGAATTTACTGGATTTATTATTTATTTATTTGTTTATTTATTTACGGCGTGTTGGAGTATAATATTTCCAAATTTTGTTGGTTTTTAAATAATTTCAGAAAAGAAAAGAAAAAGGATATTCAATCAATTTAGAGTATCTTTATTTAGATTTGTTGACCCGATACAGCTGGGTTGGCCGATTAATGTGGGCTCCCCATGTTACGATTTCCTATTTATTTTTTAGTGTATGTATTTGTTTTGTTATCTTGTTTTATTTTTTAATTGTGTGAAATTGATTTAGTATAATATAATATTAGTATCATTTCAAAATTAATTTATATTTGCAATTCCTATAACAAGTTTATTATACAATTGTATTATACAATTGTTACTTTTAAGTATTACACATTTTTACTATTTTGAAATTATACCTTCTATTTAATAGTATTTGATACTCCTTATTTTTTTAATTAGTTACAAATTTGTATCACATATAAATTAATTACAATTAAAAATATTTTAATATATAATTATTTCTTCATTTGTCTCAGATAAATTTTCTTTTTTTATTGTTTATTATGAAACGATAAATGAAATAACAATTAAGCCAGTGTAACGTTTGTAAAATAATTTTTAAAAAAAGGCTAAAAAATCCTTATCAATTTATTAACACATTTTTAAAAACATAAGAATATTTTGTTTTTATTATTATTGATAATGGGTAATATTTTTATATAAAATTGTGAATAATTTGTGTACAACGAAAGAGTAATAAATATGGAGTAAACTATTAAATGCAGACGTGAACACGAGTGAGCGTGAGCACGTACAACTGTCATTGAACGGTTGGCTGTTCGTTATATTTCAGATTTCAACTTGTAGTAGGTGAGGACAGATGGGCAGATTTCATCTACGCAATGATGACTCATCAATTTCAAGCTAGCAATTTTTCTGAAATGACTCGTTAAAAAAAACATTCTTATTTGTGCTATAAAAATGGTCATAATTAAAAATTATTTTAAAAACTAAATTAATTTTTTTAAGTAAATTAATTTATGGTAAAAATTATTAAATATTTTAAATTAAAAAAAATAAAATATTTATATATTATTTTAAGTCGTGGGACTAAAAAAACATTGAAACAATTAATATCTAACAAAGAGTATTAATAATATCATCGGATTTAATGTGTACAACAATTAAAAAAATAATAATTCATACGTCTAAATTGCAAATTATTTTTCTTATTTTAAAAAATATTTGAAAATTATGAAGTCAATGATTGACGATGCCGATTCATGACACGTCAGCCTTGGTAGAAGAAAATCTTAGTTATCGTCAAGAAAAGAAAGTGTACGGTTTCTTCCGACCTACGTGGACAGGAGTCATATATACTATTCACAACGACACGTCGTAAACAATACACTACGAGTTGACTTTCTTTTTTCTCATTTCTAATTAATAAATAATAATGTTATACTATTTGTTGAACAAGGACGGTGGAAATCTAATATTTTTGACACTTTTATTTTTCAACAAATATTTTTGATTTAAGATATTTGTTATTATTATTATTAAAATAAATGATCTTAGATATACATACTCACACGCATGTTTATTTGCACGTGAAGCATGATGAAGATTGCATGTGACATTTTTATAAGTGTTACCAAATCCAAAAGTGTCGCTCGAAAATTCAAAACCTAAAGTTAGGCGCCGAGTTTTTTGGACTAAAAGGAATTCGTTAAGTGTGGGCAATTTACTTAGTCGGTGTACCTAATAAGGCCCATTGGGTACTTGCGATAATAAGGCCATTTATTCTGTTTTGGGCCTTGGTGCTTAAGGCTTAAGTCATTGCTCAGGCAAGTTCGAAGCCCAAACATTCTCGTAATTCCTTTTGACCTGGCCCAACTCGAGAGTTTAAATATTTTTTGTTTTGATGCATTCTCAATGAACAGGAACTTGTTTCACTTACTTATCATAACTCATAAGACTTTCAAATGCAGTATGAGAAAGTAGTGCTTGTTATAAAATTTCAATATTGATTCATCAATTTTTGTGTCGTTTGTTTCTATATTTTCCGATTAGTTTAGTGTTAATCGTTGTGCCGTTTGTGTATATTTTCATTTTGTTTGAGTGTTTTATTGTCCGAATAGGTTTAGGCGAGACGAGGAGTGGAAACGAGCGAAAACGTGCGAAAATAAGAGCCGGAACGAAGCGGGACGTTGACGACGGAACAAGTTTCTTTGGCTTGCTGGATTCAGCACGTTCGTGCCAAATCCAGACTTTTCCAGCAAACTTCAGACAGGTCAGCACGTTCGTGCCATTTCTGGCACGTTCGTGCCAATTCCAGGATATGTTGAATTTTAGTTGACCGCGTGGACCCACCTTTGACCACCATTTTGAAGGCATTTTGAAGGCTTTTTGAAGGGTCTTTTTGGACATTTTCTACCTATGATTTTGCAAGACAAAATGCATGTTGACACTATAAGACAAGATTGTTAGGTGGTAGAGATTTTGTCTTACCTCACTCTCTTGTTTTTGTTTTGAAAATTGTTCTTGGATATTTTTATTGTTCTTGATTTCCAAGCTTTAATATTTAAATTACTTTCAATCGATTTATTTTCTCACAAATCGCCCTCCACAAACATCGATCACCTCACCGAGCCCGTCGTTTCTATCGGAGCCATTTCTTCGGGTGACACGTTGAAGTTCGGCTCGATTCCGGAAGCACGACTCGTTCTCGCCTCGTCTCCCCAACACCTTTGTGAGCTTATTTCGATCATGAGTTATTTATCTATTGCATGCTTGTTTGTTTGTGTTTTCATGAGTAGCTAGGTCTCTTGTTAGGGTTCTAGGGTACTTTGTTTAGAGGTTGAGTCGATGATGTTTTGAGGGTTTTAAACTAATCGAGGAGTCGTTCGATTCGAGTTGTGGGGTCTCGTGTTGAATATCCTCTCCGAGGAACATCACTAGTGGATCACACGCTTGAGTCGAGCGATGTTTAGGTACGGTTCAATGTCGTCTCGTGTTGAGGACCTCATCGAGGTGCATCACTAGTGGACGACGCGATCGTACCTAAACGACCTTGTTTATAAATTGAAGAATTGCTTAGATTCGAGTTGTGGGATTTCGTGTTGAATATCCTCTCCGAGGAACATCACTAGTGGATCACACACCCGAGTCGAGCTATGTTTAGGTGTGACTCAAGGTCGTCTCGTGTTGAGGACCTCCCCGAGGTGTATCACTAGCGGACGACGCGGTCACACCTAAGCGCTCTCCTCTTTATCAAAATCTTGGTTTTTAAAGGCTCGACTCAATCCTCGAAACAAAGTACCCTAGTTCCCTAACCCTCCCTCTCATTTGATATCTCCATTGTTTACTTGTTTAATTGCTTTCTTATTTCAATTTTAGTTTAGTTAACTCTCTCAATTTGAAACCTCCCTTAGTTGATAATGATTTCGTTCCTCTTGAAACTCGAACTAAACTAACGCAAAAAGCTATTCACGTGCCGATAGTATTGCTCCTCGAGAGATCGACTCGGGGGATTTACTTTCGTAAATCTTTCGGAATTTATAAATAACTTTTGAGCAATCAAAATGGCGCCGTTGTCGGGGAGCAATTTAGGCAACGTGAATTGATTTTTGTGCTAGTTAAGTTCTTGTTTCTTTGTTTATTTTTCTTTTGTTTCTTTTTGTCATTTCTCGTGTTATCGTTGTATTTTACACTCGGTGCGTGTAATCCTTTTCTTTGAGTGTTGTGTATGCAAGGTTGAAGTCGTTCTCCTTTTCATACTTCCATTTATCATATCACGACCGAGTTGATCACATGGCTAGACGCAACGATGACCGAGCTTCTTACATTGATGATTACGATTATCCATCCGAGAGGGGTAGTTCTTCTTCAAGTCGTCGGTACAATCAACGTGTCCATGAGCCATATCGCCGACCTCGGCAAGCCTATGTTGAGTATGAAGATGACCGAGATTATTCACCTCCTCGTCACCGGAAACATCTTGGGTATCGTGAGAATTTTTATGCCGAGAGGGAGTCCATGTCACCACCTCCTTGTCGAGATCGAAGAGAAAGGGAGCCGCCTCGGGATCTAAACCGTGGAAACTACCGTAAAGAGGAATTTTTTGGGAATAGATATGATTACCGTCGTCAAAATACCGTGGTGCAAGAGCCAAAGCGACGAACTATTGAGGATTTCTCGAACCCACGATTTTATCTTACGCCGGAGCCCCGTAAGCCTTCACGCGAGGAGTATGTTGATGATCCACCTTATGAGAGGTATGAAGATCGAGCCATTGGATATTTCAATCGAACGAGGGATTCCATATCTCCACCACCTCATCGGAATCAAAGTCCAAGGAAGCCTTCTCGACCTACTATTGCCGATTTCTCAAGGCCAAAACTTCACCATGTGTTACCTCCACAACGTGAAATTGGGGATTTCAATCGAACGAGGTACTCATCCGACCCTTCTTGCAAAAGTCGTGTTCCGAGGATCCAAGACGACAAACTATTGCCGCATCATCTAGCTCGACTACCGTCATTCTCCGGGTTGCCTAATGAGGACGCTTCTTTGTTTCTCAAAGATTTTGTCATTGAAGTTGAGACACTTCCATTGGACGGCTTTGAGAAGAATGAATTGAGAGTATGGTGTTTCAAATATTGCATGAGAGATGGAGCCCGTGATTGGATGATGTCATTGCTTTCTAGATTTGTGCACACGTGGAAAAATCTCCTCGACGCATTTATAGCCCATTTCTTTCGCCCACCACAACGGTCTTCTATGCAACCTCCTCCTTCTATAGGCATATTGATGGATGTTATTGAGGTCGAGATTGATCACTTGCTTATTGAGGTGATTTCATACTTTGTTGAGGAGCATTCCAACGGGGACGAGTGGGAGTTAGAGCTCGGCATGTGCATCAAGGAAGATAATGCTTTAGTTGGCCGAAAAGACGATATGTCGATGATAGATGCTACTCTTAAGGTCGAGAGTCCTCCCATTAATGACACAAGCCCCGAAGAAGACGAGTTTGAGGATATATTTCTCCCATTGGATTATTCGTTCGAGCCTCCTCTCTTATCTTCGGTTGATTTAATTTGTGAGAAGCCGATTGCAAGTTGTGTTTGCGAAGCTCCTAGGTCGCTTGAGTCCGGTGTAGACAAGATGAGAGTCGATTGGAGCTTTGGTAAGCGCATTTCGGGTTGGGTTGATTTGGGTGTTGATATTGGATTATCCCGGGATATTGAGGATGTGTCGGATATTGGTGATGACAATGTAGGGGATCTCGGTTGCGATTCTAACAAGTTTGAATGGACTTTGGAGGAGATGGTATTTATCCAAAAGTTGAGTTCGATATTTTTAGAAGTCCCGGAGGAGGAGAGGAGTATCAAATGCTTATTGGACTCGACATGTTTCCTTGGTAGATCATTCTCTCATTCTTATTTGGAGGATCGAGTCCCTTTGGCCAAGACGCTCTATCTCCGGAAGTATAGCTCGATCTTTTTAGCGGCCGAGTTAGAAGATATTTACAATCTACCTTTTGACGCAAGTGTGGGGGAGACTCTCTTATCTAAGCTTATTATTCGGTGTCTCACCTTGCGTTTCCTTGATGGATCTCTTGAGAACCGAACCCCTCTAGCCGAAATAGTTTTCTTGAGAAGGTGGAGTTCGATATTTTTAGTTTCGAGGTGGTAGATCGTGGATGGTGTTTGCTCGGGACGTGAACCGAGTGCCACGTGGAGGCTTATCCACGAACGTCGAGCTCATGACGTAAAAGAGTGCTTGTGGGAGCTTCCCACATTTGGAGTCGAAAAGGATGGATGCTTGGAGGACCATGGACTACGAGAGACACCGCACCCCCCGAGAATTGAAAATTTGGTGATTTCTAACCCTTTTGCGCTCCTCGTAGCGTTTGTGTGTTTTGATGGATATCTTATATTTCTTAGATTTTTTAATTTTTGTGGTGTTGCTTTATTATTATGTTAGGTTGTATATATTTGTGTGTTAGATTTTTCGAAACCTCGGTAAACTTAAATTGATCGAATCCATGAAGTGTTTTTCCGGTATTTAAAAAAACTCTCTCTCTCTCTCTCTCTCTCTCTATATATATATATATATATATATATATATATATATATATATATATATATATATATATATATATATATATATATATATATATATATATAATAATAATAATACTTATAATAGTATAACAATAATATTAAAAAATTTGAGAAACGGTTCGTTGTTGCAAATTAAATGTCGTTTGAGGGATTGGGCAATCGTGACGTTTTAACAAATTCGAAATTTTCAAAAAGCCGATTTTGTGAGGTTTGAGCCGTATAACTTCGTTCGATGAGTGAAAATTCTTTCAATTTAAATTCTCGTTGATTCTCGAGACCCGTGCTTCTTTGTTCAATAACTTGGTGTGTAGATAATAAGAGATAACTAGAACATGTGCATGTCGGTTTTCAAAACTAGTTAGCATAACTTTCATGATCTTGAAAATGACGGGAACTAATCGCTTAGGATCAAGCCTTTTAAAGGAGATTTTTTAAAAACCCCGAGCCCGTCGAGGGACACCTTAGAAGCCCTTTGAGACCACGTTTAGCCTTTTTATTCATCACCCCTATATTCCCGATGTTGGAGAGTTTGTGTTTAAAGTTAAATGTTGAAGAAAACTCCGTGTTGTGTGATGAGTGCTTCGTGCCTCGATGTGTTGTTAAAAGCCACCATGATTTTGATATTTCCATTTCCTATGCGTGCGTTTAACCACTTGTACTCCTAAATATTGCTAGAGCCTATAAGATCCTCTCTTATATATATAAAAAAAAAAACTAAAAAAGAGAGAGTTGTGAAAAAGAGAGCACCCCATAAATAAAAGTGTGAGTACTTGAGCTTCTTGTTTCTTGAAGAGACCCGAAAAATTGGGTTAAGTGTTCCATTTATACAAATGATCCTTGAGTGACATTCGAGAGTTGTGGTTGAAGACGAGGGTGAGGTGTTACGGAGAGATAAGGTTGGGGCCACAATGGCCAATGAGTCCACCTTCCTAAATTTTATCCGAACCGCCCCTAGCCTAGCCCCATTACAACCCGTTAACGATTAGGAGTTCCCCGATTCTTGAGATTGACAATTTTGTTGAGTGGAGTCTTCCGTATGTGCATGCTTATGGTTGTTATTATCGCATATCTTTAGTTGTTACATGTGGTCTCTTCCTTGAATGCTCCTTCCGTCATATTCTTCTTATGTGTGCAAGTTCCATATTGATTTGATTTCTTTCGCTTGCACGTGACTATTTGGAGTGTTCCATTGCTTCGAGAAGTAAAAGAACGAGTGAACCTCATGTGAGGAAAATTTCGGTTTGTTAAGGTTGAACTTTGACTTTTTGAACTCTCTCGATATGATCTTTGCGGCATTTGAGCTTTTCTCGATAATTTGTTTTTCTTGATTAGAAACCGGAATTGACTTCTATTTCTTTTGAGGAGAGTTTACCTTGTTTTCGTTGTGTGATGTTCTCTTTTGTTTGCTCGAGGACGAGCCTTGTTTTAAGTGTGTGTGTGTGGGGGGGGGGGGGGGGGGGGGTTGATTCATCAATTTTTGTGTCGTTTGTTTCTATATTTTCCGATTAGTTTAGTGTTAATCGTTGTGCCGTTTGTGTATATTTTCATTTTGTTTGAGTGTTTTATTGTCCGAATAGGTTTAGGCGAGACGAGGAGTGGAAACGAGCGAAAACGTGCGAAAATAAGAGCCGGAACGAAGCGGGACGTTGACGACGGAACAAGTTTCTTTGGCTTGCTGGATTCAGCACGTTCGTGCCAAATCCAGACTTTTCCAGCAAACTTCAGACAGGTCAGCACGTTCGTGCCATTTCTGGCACGTTCGTGCCAATTCCAGGATATGTTGAATTTTAGTTGACCGCGTGGACCCACCTTTGACCACCATTTTGAAGGCATTTTGAAGGCTTTTTGAAGGGTCTTTTTGGACATTTTCTACCTATGATTTTGCAAGACAAAATGCATGTTGACACTATAAGACAAGATTGTTAGGTGGTAGAGATTTTGTCTTACCTCACTCTCTTGTTTTTGTTTTGAAAATTGTTCTTGGATATTTTTATTGTTCTTGATTTCCAAGCTTTAATATTTAAATTACTTTCAATCGATTTATTTTCTCACAAATCGCCCTCCACAAACATCGATCACCTCACCGAGCCCGTCGTTTCTATCGGAGCCATTTCTTCGGGTGACACGTTGAAGTTCGGCTCGATTCCGGAAGCACGACTCGTTCTCGCCTCGTCTCCCCAACACCTTTGTGAGCTTATTTCGATCATGAGTTATTTATCTATTGCATGCTTGTTTGTTTGTGTTTTCATGAGTAGCTAGGTCTCTTGTTAGGGTTCTAGGGTACTTTGTTTAGAGGTTGAGTCGATGATGTTTTGAGGGTTTTAAACTAATCGAGGAGTCGTTCGATTCGAGTTGTGGGGTCTCGTGTTGAATATCCTCTCCGAGGAACATCACTAGTGGATCACACGCTTGAGTCGAGCGATGTTTAGGTACGGTTCAATGTCGTCTCGTGTTGAGGACCTCATCGAGGTGCATCACTAGTGGACGACGCGATCGTACCTAAACGACCTTGTTTATAAATTGAAGAATTGCTTAGATTCGAGTTGTGGGATTTCGTGTTGAATATCCTCTCCGAGGAACATCACTAGTGGATCACACACCCGAGTCGAGCTATGTTTAGGTGTGACTCAAGGTCGTCTCGTGTTGAGGACCTCCCCGAGGTGTATCACTAGCGGACGACGCGGTCACACCTAAGCGCTCTCCTCTTTATCAAAATCTTGGTTTTTAAAGGCTCGACTCAATCCTCGAAACAAAGTACCCTAGTTCCCTAACCCTCCCTCTCATTTGATATCTCCATTGTTTACTTGTTTAATTGCTTTCTTATTTCAATTTTAGTTTAGTTAACTCTCTCAATTTGAAACCTCCCTTAGTTGATAATGATTTCGTTCCTCTTGAAACTCGAACTAAACTAACGCAAAAAGCTATTCACGTGCCGATAGTATTGCTCCTCGAGAGATCGACTCGGGGGATTTACTTTCGTAAATCTTTCGGAATTTATAAATAACTTTTGAGCAATCAAAATGGCGCCGTTGTCGGGGAGCAATTTAGGCAACGTGAATTGATTTTTGTGCTAGTTAAGTTCTTGTTTCTTTGTTTATTTTTCTTTTGTTTCTTTTTGTCATTTCTCGTGTTATCGTTGTATTTTACACTCGGTGCGTGTAATCCTTTTCTTTGAGTGTTGTGTATGCAAGGTTGAAGTCGTTCTCCTTTTCATACTTCCATTTATCATATCACGACCGAGTTGATCACATGGCTAGACGCAACGATGACCGAGCTTCTTACATTGATGATTACGATTATCCATCCGAGAGGGGTAGTTCTTCTTCAAGTCGTCGGTACAATCAACGTGTCCATGAGCCATATCGCCGACCTCGGCAAGCCTATGTTGAGTATGAAGATGACCGAGATTATTCACCTCCTCGTCACCGGAAACATCTTGGGTATCGTGAGAATTTTTATGCCGAGAGGGAGTCCATGTCACCACCTCCTTGTCGAGATCGAAGAGAAAGGGAGCCGCCTCGGGATCTAAACCGTGGAAACTACCGTAAAGAGGAATTTTTTGGGAATAGATATGATTACCGTCGTCAAAATACCGTGGTGCAAGAGCCAAAGCGACGAACTATTGAGGATTTCTCGAACCCACGATTTTATCTTACGCCGGAGCCCCGTAAGCCTTCACGCGAGGAGTATGTTGATGATCCACCTTATGAGAGGTATGAAGATCGAGCCATTGGATATTTCAATCGAACGAGGGATTCCATATCTCCACCACCTCATCGGAATCAAAGTCCAAGGAAGCCTTCTCGACCTACTATTGCCGATTTCTCAAGGCCAAAACTTCACCATGTGTTACCTCCACAACGTGAAATTGGGGATTTCAATCGAACGAGGTACTCATCCGACCCTTCTTGCAAAAGTCGTGTTCCGAGGATCCAAGACGACAAACTATTGCCGCATCATCTAGCTCGACTACCGTCATTCTCCGGGTTGCCTAATGAGGACGCTTCTTTGTTTCTCAAAGATTTTGTCATTGAAGTTGAGACACTTCCATTGGACGGCTTTGAGAAGAATGAATTGAGAGTATGGTGTTTCAAATATTGCATGAGAGATGGAGCCCGTGATTGGATGATGTCATTGCTTTCTAGATTTGTGCACACGTGGAAAAATCTCCTCGACGCATTTATAGCCCATTTCTTTCGCCCACCACAACGGTCTTCTATGCAACCTCCTCCTTCTATAGGCATATTGATGGATGTTATTGAGGTCGAGATTGATCACTTGCTTATTGAGGTGATTTCATACTTTGTTGAGGAGCATTCCAACGGGGACGAGTGGGAGTTAGAGCTCGGCATGTGCATCAAGGAAGATAATGCTTTAGTTGGCCGAAAAGACGATATGTCGATGATAGATGCTACTCTTAAGGTCGAGAGTCCTCCCATTAATGACACAAGCCCCGAAGAAGACGAGTTTGAGGATATATTTCTCCCATTGGATTATTCGTTCGAGCCTCCTCTCTTATCTTCGGTTGATTTAATTTGTGAGAAGCCGATTGCAAGTTGTGTTTGCGAAGCTCCTAGGTCGCTTGAGTCCGGTGTAGACAAGATGAGAGTCGATTGGAGCTTTGGTAAGCGCATTTCGGGTTGGGTTGATTTGGGTGTTGATATTGGATTATCCCGGGATATTGAGGATGTGTCGGATATTGGTGATGACAATGTAGGGGATCTCGGTTGCGATTCTAACAAGTTTGAATGGACTTTGGAGGAGATGGTATTTATCCAAAAGTTGAGTTCGATATTTTTAGAAGTCCCGGAGGAGGAGAGGAGTATCAAATGCTTATTGGACTCGACATGTTTCCTTGGTAGATCATTCTCTCATTCTTATTTGGAGGATCGAGTCCCTTTGGCCAAGACGCTCTATCTCCGGAAGTATAGCTCGATCTTTTTAGCGGCCGAGTTAGAAGATATTTACAATCTACCTTTTGACGCAAGTGTGGGGGAGACTCTCTTATCTAAGCTTATTATTCGGTGTCTCACCTTGCGTTTCCTTGATGGATCTCTTGAGAACCGAACCCCTCTAGCCGAAATAGTTTTCTTGAGAAGGTGGAGTTCGATATTTTTAGTTTCGAGGTGGTAGATCGTGGATGGTGTTTGCTCGGGACGTGAACCGAGTGCCACGTGGAGGCTTATCCACGAACGTCGAGCTCATGACGTAAAAGAGTGCTTGTGGGAGCTTCCCACATTTGGAGTCGAAAAGGATGGATGCTTGGAGGACCATGGACTACGAGAGACACCGCACCCCCCGAGAATTGAAAATTTGGTGATTTCTAACCCTTTTGCGCTCCTCGTAGCGTTTGTGTGTTTTGATGGATATCTTATATTTCTTAGATTTTTTAATTTTTGTGGTGTTGCTTTATTATTATGTTAGGTTGTATATATTTGTGTGTTAGATTTTTCGAAACCTCGGTAAACTTAAATTGATCGAATCCATGAAGTGTTTTTCCGGTATTTAAAAAAACTCTCTCTCTCTCTCTCTCTCTCTCTCTCTCTATATATATATATATATATATATATATATATATATATATATATATATATATATAATAATAATAATACTTATAATAGTATAACAATAATATTAAAAAATTTGAGAAACGGTTCGTTGTTGCAAATTAAATGTCGTTTGAGGGATTGGGCAATCGTGACGTTTTAACAAATTCGAAATTTTCAAAAAGCCGATTTTGTGAGGTTTGAGCCGTATAACTTCGTTCGATGAGTGAAAATTCTTTCAATTTAAATTCTCGTTGATTCTCGAGACCCGTGCTTCTTTGTTCAATAACTTGGTGTGTAGATAATAAGAGATAACTAGAATATGTGCATGTCGGTTTTCAAAACTAGTTAGCATAACTTTCATGATCTTGAAAATGACGGGAACTAATCGCTTAGGATCAAGCCTTTTAAAGGAGATTTTTTAAAAACCCCGAGCCCGTCGAGGGACACCCTAGAAGCCCTTTGAGACCACGTTTAGCCTTTTTATTCATCACCCCTATATTCCCGATGTTGGAGAGTTTGTGTTTAAAGTTAAATGTTGAAGAAAACTCCGTGTTGTGTGATGAGTGCTTCGTGCCTCGATGTGTTGTTAAAAGCCACCATGATTTTGATATTTCCATTTCCTATGCGTGCGTTTAACCACTTGTACTCCTAAATATTGCTAGAGCCTATAAGATCCTCTCTTATATATATAAAAAAAAAAACTAAAAAAGAGAGAGTTGTGAAAAAGAGAGCACCCCATAAATAAAAGTGTGAGTACTTGAGCTTCTTGTTTCTTGAAGAGACCCGAAAAATTGGGTTAAGTGTTCCATTTATACAAATGATCCTTGAGTGACATTCGAGAGTTGTGGTTGAAGACGAGGGTGAGGTGTTACGGAGAGATAAGGTTGGGGCCACAATGGCCAATGAGTCCACCTTCCTAAATTTTATCCGAACCGCCCCTAGCCTAGCCCCATTACAACCCGTTAACGATTAGGAGTTCCCCGATTCTTGAGATTGACAATTTTGTTGAGTGGAGTCTTCCGTATGTGCATGCTTATGG
Source organism: Euphrasia confusa (assembly GCA_954870475.1). Taxonomy (NCBI): domain Eukaryota; kingdom Viridiplantae; phylum Streptophyta; class Magnoliopsida; order Lamiales; family Orobanchaceae; genus Euphrasia; species Euphrasia confusa. Next base: position 28,890,632 of record OX940967.1, read on the forward strand.
TTGTTATTATCGCATATCTTTAGTTGTTACATGTGGTCTCTTCCTTGAATGCTCCTTCCGTCATATTCTTCTTATGTGTGCAAGTTCCATATTGATTTGATTTCTTTCGCTTGCACGTGACTATTTGGAGTGTTCCATTGCTTCGAGAAGTAAAAGAACGAGTGAACCTCATGTGAGGAAAATTTCGGTTTGTTAAGGTTGAACTTTGACTTTTTGAACTCTCTCGATATGATCTTTGCGGCATTTGAGCTTTTCTCGATAATTTGTTTTTCTTGATTAGAAACCGGAATTGACTTCTATTTCTTTTGAGGAGAGTTTACCTTGTTTTCGTTGTGTGATGTTCTCTTTTGTTTGCTCGAGGACGAGCCTTGTTTTAAGTGTGTGTGTGTGTGTGTGTGGGGGGGGGGGGGGGGGGGGGGGGGTTGATTCATCAATTTTTGTGTCGTTTGTTTCTATATTTTCCGATTAGTTTAGTGTTAATCGTTGTGCCGTTTGTGTATATTTTCATTTTGTTTGAGTGTTTTATTGTCCGAATAGGTTTAGGCGAGACGAGGAGTGGAAACGAGCGAAAACGTGCGAAAATAAGAGCCGGAACGAAGCGGGACGTTGACGACGGAACAAGTTTCTTTGGCTTGCTGGATTCAGCACGTTCGTGCCAAATCCAGACTTTTCCAGCAAACTTCAGACAGGTCAGTACGTTCGTGCCATTTCTGGCACGTTCGTGCCAATTCCAGGATATGTTGAATTTTAGTTGACCGCGTGGACCCACCTTTGACCACCATTTTGAAGGCATTTTGAAGGCTTTTTGAAGGGTCTTTTTGGACATTTTCTACCTATAATTTTGCAAGACAAAATGCATGTTGACACTATAAGACAAGATTGTTAGGTGGTAGAGATTTTGTCCTACCTCATTCTCTTGTTTTTTTTTTTGAAAATTGTTCTTGGAGATTTTTATTGTTCTTGATTTCCAAGCTTTAATATTTAAATTACTTTCAATCGATTTATTTTTTCACAAATCGCCCTCCACAAACATCGATCACCTCACCGATGTTGATGATTTAAGTGAAATAATTGTCCGTTTAATGTAGTTGGAATCATTCAAGGCTTCAGATTAATCCTAGTCAATAGAATATGAATTTGGAGAAGTGTGGAGTACACGTTCATATAAAATTGATACGGATTAATACTTTGAATAAGCATGTTGATGCATGTCGAGATTAATCTCGTAGTTGCATGGTTTGCATGGCTAAGTAATGATTTAATATCATATATTGTATGCAAATTCGAAATTGCATGAATAGCCATGAAAAACAACATGAATAGGTGCTTAGTGAAAGGGTGTGTTCACTAAAAGGTACCTATTCAACTAAAGGGTGCTTATGTTCAAAGGAAGGGGTGTCTAAAACCTATATAAGGGAGTGAAATTCATTTTCTGAATACACACAACATCACCTACGAAATTGAGAGCTTTGAAGCAACAAATATTTCATAAAGTTCTATAATTGCTCGTGTTCTAAGCCTAAGACGCGAGTGTCGTTATTGTCTTATCCTGCGAGGGATTTCGTGATACCCAGGCTAAATAGGGTCGAAATACTCTTTAAGGAAAGCGTTGCTACACGATTCAATAAATATCCAAGCCTCTCTTATTTCAGTTAACCCCATAAATACAACAATCTTAAAGAGTATTTCCATATACTGAAAGATGGAAGCGGTTCGAGAGATGACTAGCAAGTTTGGAAAGTTGGAGAAATTTGAAGGCGTAGATTTTAGAAGGTGGCAAAAGAAGATGCATTTTATGCTAACAACATTGAAAGTGGTGTACGTGCTAAGCACTCCACAACCAGAAGCAAAGGACAACGAAATGCCGGAGGAAACTCGGAAACGGTGCAAGTGGGAGAACGACGATTATATATGTCGTGGGCATATATTAAACGGTATGTCTGACTCACTCTTTGACATCTATCAAAACGTTGAATCTGCTAAAGAACTATGGGATAGTCTTGAATCCAAGTACATTGACGAGGACGCTTCTAGTAAGAAGTTCCTGGTTGGTAATTTTATGAATTACAAAATGTGCGACGGAAGACCGGTAATGGAGCAATATAATGAATTGCTGTGGATATTGGGTCAATTTACCCAACATAATATGAATATGGATGAGTCCATCTCGGTGTCTAGTATTATAGACAAATTACCGCCGTCATGGAAAGACTTCAAACACACCCTGAAGCATAAAAAGGAAGAGTTGTCTTTAGTACAACTCGGTAGTCACTTGCGCATAGAGGAATCTCTAAGGGCGCAAGAGGGTAAAAAACCCAAGGACAAGAAACCTATAAGGTCTGCAACTATCAATATGATGGAAGCAGGGGAGAGTTCGTATAAGAACTGAGGGACAAAGCGTCCCTACAACAACAACAACAACAACAGCAATAATGCTGGGAGTAAGAAGCCTAAGGCCGCTTGCTGGATATGCGGAAAAGCGGGTCACTTTAAAAGTGATTGTCGTGCAAACAAGAACAAGAAGGGAACGATGGACAATCGCTCGGGACAAAGTTCTAATGACCAGGGTTCGAACACCAATCAAGGTGAGACTAAGACTCATAATTTAGTTGTTGATATAAATTATGTGCCTATAGTTTCTGAAGCATTTTATATGCAGGATGATTCGGTGGCATGGTGGATTGACTCGGGTGCAACCAAACATGTATGCAAAGATCGTCATTGGTTTCAGAAGTATGAACCGGTTAAAGATGGATCGGTGCTTTACATGGGAAATGAGTCAACTACCCCTATTCTCGGTCGCGGAGAAGTGTTGTTGGAATTTAGTTCCGGAAAGTCCTTAGTATTATTAGATGTATTACATGCACCCGGAATAAGGAAAAACCTTGTATCCGGTAGTGTTTTATCCAAGTACGGATATAAACAAGTGTATGAATCTAATAAATATGTATTGACTAAGAATGGTGTGTTTGTCGGCTTTGGATATCAATGTAATGGGATGTTCATGCTTAATATTATAAATAAAAATTCTGATTCAGTGCTTATGATTTCTTCTAATGTTAATGATTCATTACTATGGCATGCTAGACTAGGACATGTTCATTATAAGCGTATGATTGAAATGTCTAAACTTGATCTAATTTCTGCCATGAACTTAGAAGAAGATAAGTGTAATACATGCATGCTAACTAAAATTGTTAGGCAGTCTTTTAAAGATGTTTAACGTGAATCTTGTATGCTTGAACTTGTGCATAGCGACTTATGTGATTTCCATGCTACACCTTCGTTGGGGAATAAGAAATACTTAGTAACTTTCATAGATGATTATTCTAGATTTTGCTATGTATTTCTGCTAAGTACTAAAGATGAAGCGCTAGAAAAGTTTAAAGTATTTAAAACTGAAGTTGAACTACAACAAGAGTGCATGATTAAAAAGTTGAGAATCGATAGGGGAGGTGAATATTATGATCCTGTTTTGTTTGAATCATGTGGTATTATTCATGAAATAACTGCGCCCTATACTCCTCAACAAAACAGTATATCCGAAAGGAAGAATCGTGTACTAAAGGAAATGGTGAATTCCATGTTATCCTATTCGGGTTTGAATAGTGGATTCTGGGGAGAAGCCGTGTTAACGGCTTCCTATTTATTAAATAGGGTTCCTAACAAAAAGAACAAGGTTACTCCCTATGAACTTTGGTACAAAAAGAAGCCTAACCTGAATTATCTTAAGGTTTGGGGCTGTCGGGCTGTCGTAAGACTACCGGATCCCAAAAAGAAAACTTTGGGAGAAAGAGGCATTGATTGCATCTTTGTTGGATATGCGGTGCATTCCAAGGCGTATCGATTCTACGTGATTGAACCAAATGAGTCAGTGGCGATTCATTCTATCATAGAATCGAGGGACGCAATATTTGATGAAACTCGATTTACATCAATGGTTAGGCCCAAGGATCTGGTGCCTAAGGTGGATGAAAATTCGGATTTAACCGTGCCCCAGCCTGAGTCGCTTGAACCTCGTCGAGGCACGAGGGTAAGGACTAAGAAATCGTTCGGTCCCGATTTCCAGACCTTTTTGGTTGAAGGATCAAGTGACGAAGTTGACTTCCAATACTCGTATTGTTATCATGTTGATGATGAGCCTAAAACATACGATGAAGTCATGAAATCGCAAGATGTTGCATTTTGGAAAGAAGCCATCAATGATGAGATGGATTCCATTATGGGAAACAACACTTGGGTTCTTGCTGATTTACCTAACGGTTGTAAACCATTAGGATGCAAGTGGATCTTCAAAAAGAAGATGAAAGTCGATGGTTCAATCGACAAGTATAAAGCCCGATTGGTCATTCAAGGCTTTAGTCAAAAGGAAGGCATTGATTATTTCGATACTTATGCCCCTGTTGCGAGAATAACTACGATTAGATTATTGATAGCTTTGGCTGCAATAAATAATCTAGTGATCCATCAAATGGATGTAAAAACGGCATTCCTTAACGGTGAGTTAGAGGAAGAGATTTACATGAAACAACCCGAAGGGTTCGTTATGCCTGGTAATGAGCATAAAGTATGTAAACTCATTAAATCCTTGTATGGATTGAAACAAGCACCTAAGCAGTGGCATCAAAAATTTGATGAAGTAATCTTGTCGAATGGATTTAAATTAAATCAATCGGACAAGTGTGTGTATAGCAAATTCGATGACTTTGGTAAAGGAGTCATTATTTGTCTATATGTTGATGATATGCTTATCTTTGGTACTGACCAAAGACAAGTGGACCTTACTAAGGCATTTCTATCATCAAGCTTTGACATGAAGGACATGGGGGAGGCGGATGTGATTTTGGGAATAAAAATCAAACGTGAGAACAATGCTATTACTTTAACACAATCTCATTACATTGAGAAAGTGTTGAAGAAATTTCATTGCGATGACTATTCTCCGGTTAGCACCCCTTATGATCCAAGTGTGAAACTTATGCCTAATACGGGTGTTGCGGTGTCCCAGTTGGAATACTCCAAGGTAATTGGATGTCTTATGTATGCTATGACTAGCACAAGACCGGACATTGCATTTGCAGTGGGCAAACTAAGTAGATACACAAGTAATCCTAGCACGCATCATTGGCAGGCTGTTAGGCGTGTATTGAAATACTTAAAGGGAACCAAAGACCTTGGTTTGACGTATGTCGGATATCCTTCGGTACTAGAAGGGTATTCTGATGCGAGTTGGATAACCAATATAGAGGATCATTCCTCTACTACTGGTTGGGTTTTCTTACTCGGAGGCGGTGCTATAAGTTGGGCTTCAAAGAAGCAAACTTGTATTACGAGTTCTACTATGGAATCGGAATTTATAGCACTCGCGGCAGCTGGTAAAGAAGCTGAATGGCTAAGGAATTTGGTGTATGAAATTCCTTTGTGGTCGAAGCCTATTTCGGCATTTTCTATTCATTGTGACAGTGCAGCCACTTTGGCTAAGGCATACAGTCAAGTATACAATGGCAAGTCAAGGCACTTGGGCGTTAGACATAGCGCGATCCGTGAGCTGATCACTCATGGAGTAATCTCAATAGATTTTGTGAGATCTCAACATAATCTCGCTGATCATTTGACCAAGGGATTAACGAGGGACTTGGTAGCAAAGTCGGTAATTGGGATGGGTCTTAAGCCTCTCTGAATCTTCAAATATGGGATACCAAATTCATTTCTAATTGTATTAGAACCAGAATTCAATTGGGAAGCTTATATTTGAGATTGAAACACATGGAAATTATCCCAAAGGTATGTGTTTGAACCTGCATGTTAAGGTTGAATTTAATTCTTAATGAATCTTTTGACAAAGTGCATTGTGCAGGTGCACGAAGAAAAGATTCACCTATATGAGTGGGAAGTGTGGCAACTTCAAGAGTCATGGCTAAGCTCTATATACGCTCAAGAATGGATAGGGACACAAGGCCTAATTTTGTGTCGGTTTTCCTTATGGAATTGTAATAAAATTGTGTGTGTTTTGTCTTCATGTATTCAGATGGGTTGAACGGTTCAATCTTTAAGACACCGTGATTCTCGAATATTTGTAAAGTATAATTCACTAAGATGAAAATTCAATCTTCAAGACATTTTCATTTTATGCACTAGTTTTGTTTTATTTGATGAATTTGTATGATTCAAGGATTACACTTAAATGGGGAAGGAATGTTGATGATTTAAGTGAAATCATTGTCCATTTAATGTAGTTGGAATCATTCAAGGCTTCGGATTAATCCTAGTCAATAGAATATGAATTTGGAGAAGTGTGGAGTACACGTTCATATAAAATTGATACGGATTAATACTTTGAATAAGCATGTTGATGCATGTCGAGATTAATCTCGTAGTTGCATGGTTTGCATGGCTAAGTAATGATTTAATATCATATATTGTATGCAAATTCGAAATTGCATGAATAGCCATGAAAAACAACATGAATAGGTGCTTAGTGAAAGGGTGTGTTCACTAAAAGGTACCTATTCAACTAAAGGGTGCTTATGTTCAAAGGAAGGGGTGTCTAAAACCTATATAAGGGAGTGGAATTCATTTTCTGAATACACACAACATCACCTACGAAATTGAGAGCTTTGAAGCAACAAATATTTCATAAAGTTTCATAAGTTGCTCGTGTTCTAAGCCTAAGACGCGAGTGTCGTTATTGTCTTATCCTACGAGGGATTTCGTGATACCCAGGCTAAATAGGGTCGAAATACTCTTTAAGGAAAGCGTTGCTACACGATTCAATAAATATTCAAGCCTCTCTTATTTCAGTTAACCCCATAAATACAACAATCGAGCCCGTCGTTTCTATCGGAGCCATTTCTTCGGGTGACACGTTGAAGTTCGGCTCAATTCCGGAAGCACGACTCGTTCTCGCCTCGTCTCCCCAACACCTTTGTGAGCTTATTTCGATCATGAGTTATTTATCTATTGCATGCTTGTTTGTTTGTGTTGTCATTAGTAGCTAGGTCTCTTGTTAGGGTTCTAGGGTACTTTGTTTAGAGGTTGAGTCGATGATGTTTTGAGGGTTTTAAACTAATCGAGGAGTCGTTCGATTCGAGTTGTGGGGTCTCGTGTTGAATATCCTCTCCGAGGAACATCACTAGTGGATCACACGCTTGAGTCGAGCGATGTTTAGGTACGGTTCAATGTCGTCTCGTGTTGAGGACCTCATCGAGGTGCATCACTAGTGGACGACGCGATCGTACCTAAACGACCTTGTTTATAAATTGAAGAATTGCTTAGATTCGAGTTGTGGGGTTTCGTGTTGAATATCCTCTCCGAGGAACATCACTAGTGGATCACACACCCGAGTCGAGCTATGTTTAGGTGTGACTCAAGGTCGTCTCGTGTTGAGGACCTCCCCGAGGTGTATCACTAGCGGACGACGCGGTCACACCTAAGCGCTCTCCTCTTTATCAAAATCTTGGTTTTTAAAGGCTCGACTCAATCCTCGAAACAAAGGAACCTAGTTCCCTAACCCTCCCTCTCATTTGATATCTCCATTGTTTACTTGTTTAATTGCTTTCTTATTTCAATTTTAGTTTAGTTAACTCTCTCAATTTGAAACCTCCCTTAGTTGATAATGATTTCGTTCCTCTTGAAACTCGAACTAAACTAACGCAAAAATCTATTCACGTGCCGATAGTATTGCTCCTCAAAAGATCGACTCGGGGAATTTACTTTCGTAAATCATTCGGAATTTATAAATAACTTTTGAGCAATCAAATATCCACTGGCTTACTAGCTAGCTTAGTATCGATTAAATTCATGAGTTGGAAATACTCGAAATGCTAACATCCGATGTAATTTAAACCACCGCTTCTCATATCTCGCGACTAATTCGACCACAAAGACCAACATACACATCTGAACATAACTTACAACTTGCATCATACTGTGCTCAACAAAGTGCAACTCGTAACTTCTCATATCTTGTTTAAGGTGAATTGACATTAGACTAGTAAGTACTCCTAATAAGTTTCTTTAATTATTATATTTTGATCGATTTAATTTGTTGCCAATTTTATTAGGTTTTAAGGGTATTAGAGTATATTTTTATTTTAATTTGTTGTGAGTGTAATTACGTGGGGTTAGGTAAAAGCTGTAAACCATCCAAAAAAAAAAAGAAAAAGTGCTTTGAAGATAAATGCGATTTATATATTTATTGAGGAAGACAATAATTGAGGCGGTAATCACGTTTCAAGCTATAAGGCGGATGGGATGACCAAATCCAGATACCGTTTTATGGAGTAAGTCGATTTGCTACTTGCCAAACCAAATCCACTTTTCGCTTTCTTGTAAAAAACAAAAAAGTTTTTGTTCTTAATTTTTGTGAAGCATATTTGTACGTAGATCACCCGACTCATCTATATATTACATCACTTACACGTGTCGAAAGTTCTATTCAAAATCTTAATTCATATATATATATCGAGCTCTGTCCATGTATCGCTTAGACACTCTATGAACAGATCGAGAAATAAAAAGAAGTATCATAGAGTGCATCCTTTTTATGTGCAGAAACTGAACTATTGCAATATAATAGTACTATAAATAAATTTTAATTTTGAACCAATTTTTGAAGAGTACTAAACCGTTTAAATAAATATATAATCGTTGTTTATGTTTAATTCAACTGTCACAACTATCAATTCCACTCGGCCGATTATTTAATTTGTTACGTTTATAAAAAGACAAGATTAGCATGGATTATATATTTGATTATTCCTCGTAAACATTCTCGATGTCCATGTCGTTTTCCACCTTTTTTTTTCTCTATAGTTAATTTTCGTGATTTGAAGTTCAAATTCCCTCATTAAACTTAATAGTCTGAGAATTAATTAAATTTGCTCTTTAACACAGGTTTTTTCTTATATTTTTTTGTATATTCATCCCAACTATTTATGAAGAGATTAATTATCAATTTAATTAAAAAAATATTTTTAAGTTAAAAAAATAAAATAATTGTAAATAAAATTAAAAAATACTTTTAAAAAATAAATAAAACATTTTATAAAGTACTCCTATACAATAAGATATCTAAATAAGAATAGTGTATATTGATGTTAAAGTCTTGTTTCACCTAAAGCATTAAATCTCCAACAATGCCACGTCATTTTCTAGCTTTATTTTTTTGTCATAAATAAAATCAACCGGTCTCCCATTTATAATTTTATATACCTTTACTAATTCCACTGCTCTGTTCATCCTTCTTCTTCTTCCCCATGGCAACTCAACCTCACTGAGAAAAAAAGACAAAAAGAAACATCCACCATGAAAACCCTTCTGAACCTCCTTCTCTTCCTCTCATTTCTCTCTCTGACAACCTCATCGTCATCCTCGAACTGCAGCAACACCTCCGACCAAGCCCTTGTCTCCAAAGCCTTCGCCGCCGTCTCCAACTTCAACATTTCATGGTTCTCCCACTGCTCCTCCATCTCCCAAATCAACCTCCGTTCCAGAAACCTCTCCGGCACCGTTTCCTGGAAGTTCCTCACCAACATGACGCGCCTCCGCACCTTAGATCTCTCCGGCAACTACCTCACCGGATCCGTCTCCCCTGTTTTATGGTTCCTTCCCAGCCTCGCCGAAATCGATCTTTCCGGGAACCGCCTCGGCGGCGCTGTCGGCCTCTCTAAACCGGGTCTTTTGAAAAACTCGCCGGTCCGGAAGATTAACCTCGCCGTGAACCGGTTTAGGAAAATCAATTACCTCTCCGACTTCGCCAATGCGACCGCCATCAACCTCTCCCGAAACGGGTTCTTCCAAACCGGGCTGCCGTCCTGGTTTTCCGATTTGACGGAGCTCCGGTCGCTCGACATTTCCGGCTGCAACGCATCCGGGAATTTGAAACCGATTTCCGGTTTGCGATCCCTGAGGTATCTGGACGTTTCGAGAAACCGGTTCACCGGTTCTTTCCCGGGCGATTTCCCACCGTTGGATGGTGGAAATCTGAGATTCCTGAACATCTCGTTAAACGACTTCTCGGGCGAATTGGACCGGAAAACGGTTCGGAAATTCGGGCCCTCTGCTTTCATCCACGCTGGCAATTTGACCGCTTCCCGAACCGCCGCTCCCGATTCGCGCGCCGCGGCTGCACCGGTGCACCGCGCCCCACCGGATAAAATCCAGAGAAGGGGGAATTTGATCCTGATCGTTACCCTGGCGTCGTCGTCGGTCTTAATCCTGACCGTTGGATTCCTCACGTGGTGCACGTGCCGGACGAGGAAGTTCTCGGCGCGGCGGGACAAGTGGTCGATGACGATCTCGAAGCCGCTGAACCAAACCCCGTTCCGGGTCGAGAAATCCGGGCCGTTCGCGTTCGAGACGGAATCCGGGTCGTCGTGGGTGGCGGACCTGAAGGAGCCGACCTCTGCTCCGGTGGTGATGTTCGAGAAGCCGCTGATGAACCTGACGTTCAAGGACCTGATCGCCGCCACGTGTCGGTTCGGGAAAGAGTCGCTGCTGGCGGAGGGGAGGGGCGGGCCACTTTATCGGGCCGTGCTTCCCGGCGAGCTCCACGTCACGATCAAGGTCCTGGAAAATGCCAGGGGGGTTAGCCACGACGATGCCGTCGCTATGTTTGAAGACCTTTCCAGGCTCAAACATCCCAACTTGTTGCCGGTCGCCGGTTACTGTATCGCCGGTGAGTGCCGCCTTTTCAATCTTTTATTCACTTTTACCTTTTTGCCCTTTTAACATTTGCTTTTTGAACCGAATTTGCTAAAAAGATATGAATAAATTTTGTGATACATTCTAAAAAAATATGACATATTTCCTTTTTACTGTGAAATGGATGATGGATCAGATAGTTTCCAAAGATATTGAATGTGTTCACGTGAAATTGTGGGTTCTGAAAAAATTGAAGTAAATGCCAAATTTCAGACATTAGAGTAATGATTACAATTAGTGAATGGGTTTTCGTGTGCTCGATCGGAAGGTAGTGACAGTAAAATCCAGATTCATTTTTTTAACTTATTCACTGTCGCAATATTTCTTCTTCCACCGATTGCTTTGGTTCTCGTGTTATTTCAGAAGAAGTCAAATGTTGAGATTTTTTGTTTGACTCTCGATTTTGAATTTCATTATTAATGGTATATGGAGAGGAAATTGATGCATCAGATACATTTACTATTCATTTCCTGTCCGAGAGTGTGACCTTACATCGATCGAGCGAAGCATCAAAACATATAAGTTAAATGCAGACAATTAATAACAACGTACGTTGATTGTGTATTTGTGTCCCAACCCTTTTTCAGGTAAAGAAAAGTTAGTCTTGTACGAGTTCATGTCCAACGGCGACCTCCAACGCTTCCTCCACGACGACCTCCTCCCGACCGGGCCCCTCGACGTCGAGGACTGGTCAACCGACACGTGGCAGATCCACCCCACCCCACCCCCCAAGTCCGAGTGGCGCAAGCGCCACCTCATCGCGGTCGGGGTGGCCCGCGGGCTGGCCTACCTACACCAGGCCCGGTCCAAGCCCGTCGTGCACGGCCACTTGGTTCCCTCCAACGTCTTGCTGGCGGACGACTACGAGCCGAGGATCGCCGATTTCGGGCTGGCCCGCCACGCGGGCGAAGTGGGGTCCACCGAGGAGGACGTGTACGACTTCGGGGTGGTGCTGGTGGAGCTGCTGACGGGGCGGATAGGGTCCCATGAGAACGTGGATTGGGTTAGGGGTTTGGTGAGGGAAGGGAAAGGGGAAAACGGGTTGGACCCGCGAATCAGGGAGTCAACGGACTCGGTTGACCGGATGGTGGAATGCCTACGAGTCGGATACTTGTGCACGGCCGAGGTGGCCGGGAAGAGGCCGACGATGAGACAAGTCTTGGGTTTGCTCAAGGACTTGAATCCTTCTCAGGGTGGCTCATGAGCTACAAGTACAATTGTTGTTATTGTTAACTAGGTTTTGGTGGTTGTTTTTTTTTAGTTTTTTTGATCAATTTCCTCAATTGTGTAAAAAAAATTATTTAAAAAGTAATATTCTGATCATCTTTATTATTGCTGTAATTTTTTTTTTTGTTCGTTTGTTTGCCTTTTTTTTTCTTCTCTTTATTATATTCCATTTGATTTTTCAAAGATGAATAAAGAGTTTTGGGTCAAATTAGAATATTTTATGAATAGGGCAATTTTTCTTTTTAAATATATTGTAAAATGTACTACTGCAAATTATTTAAGACAAGGGACCATAGGATAGACCTACCTTGTCTCATTTTGCGACTCGATTTGACTTTGTTGTCGTCGTCGTTGGGTTGGTCGTCTTTTGTGGGTCGAATCGACTCCATTATCATCTATCTTTCTTAACTTTTTTTTTATTTTTTTATTTTCCTTCTACTTTTGATCTCTTTTGAAAAAAAGTGTGGTTATGTATGTTGGAAAAGATAGAGCTCGTAAAGAGCTTCGAATCGATATCTCATTTACTCGAATCAGAATTGAAATGAATGAGAAATTAATTGTTGAATATAATAAAAAATATTGAGAAAAAGAAAAGAAAATTAACAAAGTGGGTTGTTATTCCACATTAGAAAAATATGCAAAAACAAGTGGGCATATATAGTACTTGCACTTTAGTGGCTTATGAATGACTTGCTATAGTATTGCTCCACCTCCTACCTGCGCGCAGGGGTGCAAACCAAGTCCCTTGCTCAGCCTATAATAAATACGAGCTCGTATTTGTGAAATTATACAGAATTACCACTCCAGCAATCTGCTACTTCCCTACTCTTGCTTCGACGTGCAACGTAGTTGATTGAGACGTTGTATCCTAGGAAACAAACGATCGGTAGAGATCGAATTTTGTTTTAAGGAGATTGTGTCTAACACAAGCCTCGTCTTTTTCTGTCCTTTGCCATCTCTAAAAACCGATCCTACAATGTATCCCCAGCTACTACATATGGCTTCTATTTCACTCGAGGAGGTCTAGCTCAAAAACTATAATATGAAGAATGAATATGGATATATGTACAGAGAGAAGTGGCCGCGAAAAGTGTCGAACTTTTGGAAGTACATAAATAATTGATTTTTGTTCGAAACAATCATTTACTGTTAGAGAATTAATTCAATTAAAAAAGAAAGTTAACATAAAAAAATTCAACAATCAAAATATTTATACTTAAACAAACACAAAATATGTCATACTTAAACAAAGTAAGTTAAATTGTATATATATTAAATATAATAATCACGTGCAATTTACGTGCATTTTATTATAATTTAATAAATTATTTGCAATTTATTTGCATTTTATTATAACTTAATAAACTATTTTGCAACTCTATTTATTGATATTCATTTTAAGATAATTGTTGTATTCAAGTGCTTGTGCTTTCCTTCTTTTAGTGCTTCGTGAAGTGAAAGACATTTTATTTAGCTACTAGTCTAATGAAATCCCTTACACAATTACTTGCAGTCATGTATATTCTATAGAAGGGTGCCACTTACCGACTCTATTATAATGACTTATTCTTCATGTTTATAAGTTGCACTTTGTATATACTTGTAAATATGACCTATTGTTGTAATTAATGTTCACGTAATAATAATACTAATAATAATAAATAAAGAGAATACAAACAATAAAAAATAATAAGTAATAACAGAAATAAAAAAATTAAAAAGAATGTTAATAAATTAAATTAAAGAATCCACAGTGCTAATTTTTAGGAACCCACTAAAAATAATAATCACTAAAAGTCTTGGACTCTCCACCTTATAAACAGAATAGAGATTCAATTAAAGATATATGTTTAATCATGTGATATGTTTTTTCAAACTCTACATAACCTATATTAGTATCCCATTTAAATGAGTCGGAGGGGATCAGTTTTTTCAAATCCTATGATTACCTATTATTAGTACTGTATTAACTACCGAAATCATATACTGTAATTTAATTAACGGTTTGGAGACTATATATAAGAAGGCGCGCGCAGGGAATTGAAGTACTATTATCGACTTCTTCTTCTTCTTCATTTCTATCGCACCCTCGTCTCCTGGCCATAATATAGAGACAGAAGTCACTGCGGCTATCGCACCAAGCGGTCTCGAAGACGACGGCAAAAGTCCGGTTGTCTTCCACTTCCTAGCGCCGCTGGCCGCTAGCTGTTGTTATGTCGCTCCTCGGGTATCTTATAAGGTATCTAGTTTTGTTGTGTTGTTCATGTGTCGTGTAGCTACAATCTATAAATAACTTCCACTAATTTCAAATCTATTATATATAATAACGTTATAGGTGATCAACGTTGATTTTTTTTGTTCGTTCAATATATATGATAAATAGTGTAAAAAATTATAAAAAAAATAACTAAAATAAAATTTATCTAAAAATTAATTGAGGATATTGAGAAAGCCGTCCCGGAAGGAACAAAGCCCGTCTCATTTACGTGCAATCACGTTTAATTTGTTTCGATGATTTATATTGTATATATTAAATATAATGAAATTTATGTGTATTTTATTATAATTTAATAAATTACGTGCAATTTATGTGTCTTTTAATATAATTTAATGTATCGCATATATATAACTTATTATAATTTAATAAATTAAATAATATTTTTTTTTTAATAATTTAATTAATCGCGTGCAATTTAATGCGATTATTGGTTCACGGTACGGATTGATTTGCCCCAATGGAATGTACAGTTGTACGACTCCTGTTTTCACCGTATACCTGGCAAACATGTCCGGGTTGTTACGCTTCGACCATTGTTGGAATTGTTGCCTCGCCTATTGGTTTGTGGAGGATTTTGGGATAGTCCCGCAAACTGTTGGAAAAAATCTAAGAAGACTGCTTTAACAAGTCGAGGCGGCCCGTATGTGTGCATGTATCTTGATCGTCTCGTCAACAAGTTCCTCACTCACCGGAATAAAAATATTGATGACAACTATTTGTTGAAATATCGTAGATATGTTGCTCGAAAAATATTTCCTTTGAGTATGTAAAACATTTTATTTCTAATTTGATTGATTTTGTACATTTTTTATTGACATATGTTACATCTTTAATCCCAATTTCTTTATAATTTAATAAATTAAATAATAATTTTTTTTTAATAATTTAATTAATCGCGTGCAATTTATTATAATTTCCGATTTCAACACTTTCAAGAAATTGATTTTTGCTTTACTATTTCCTGAGTGATTTTCCACATTTGGATGGTCGAAATCGCACCCAGCAGTCTCGAAGGCGGCAAAAGTCCAGTAATTGTTCACTTTCTAGCCCCGGTGGCGGTTACTGTTATATCGCTTCTCGGCTTTCTTATTAGGTATTTAGTTGTGTCGTGTTGTTGATCGAATGAATATATATATATATATATATACTTGTGTGGTATGAATCAAAGGGAGTTGGAGCGGTTTGTAGTTGTAATAATGCTAACTATCAAAGCAATAAAATTGATTTGAGCTGTAACCGGTTGTGAAGTTTTCTTTTCTTGCTGGTCTATGACTTGATGATTTGAGCTACAGGCAGTCTTGATTTCCCGCTTTCTATAATTTTTGATTTTATGTTTTTCAATTTAATTTGAAATTAAACTATTTGTGCGATCTTACAAAACTATTTGCACAATTCAATAAAAAATTATAATAAATTGCACGTGATTCAATAAATTATTATAAAATTTGTATTATTTTATCAAATTATAATTTTTTGTTAGAAGTCTTTACATTAATAGTCTCTCATTTTGGTATCATCTTTCTACCATGTTTGTTTGAATTTATATGTATATATTAAATATACATATAATGGATTGTAGCTTTAGCTAGTTTGAAACATTTGCAATTTCATACCTTAATATGTTGTTAGGAAGCACGAAAATTTTCTTGTGATTTTAGTGGAAAAGTTAATTATATATTGATCTCATCACATTATATTTTTAAATTATGAAATTGAATGCTACGAATTTTGTATTTTCAAAGCTAATATGGAGTTAATTCATTGATTTGAGTGGAAAGCCAGAAATCATACTTTTGGAAGTTCCAATTGTCATCAAAGAATGATAATATGACTTAAAAAAAAAGGGACGTGCTATTTGGGCAGAATCTGCCCAAGGCAGAAAGTGCAAAAATACTATTTTACCCCATAGTTAATTTAGGAGTTTATTTTTTAATTTCTTTGTTTTTACAGCACATGCAATTAATGGAATACAATTAATTATAACTGTTAATTATGATTAATTGCAAAAAACTATGACAGTTAATTATGAGATGTAATCGAACGGACGTTTCATTCCAATCCAAATTATAGTACAAAATATTCAGATGATCGATCCTTTATCCTTATACATGTCGTGATGATCTTAAATCTCATGCTTATCAAAATAAATTATTATTTTTATATATATTTTTTAAAATTCAATAATAGATTATATCAATAATTTTACGTATCATATACGCATTATATATTAAATAAAAATTTAAAATTTACTTTAAAATAGAAAATCATATTTGATTTTTCATAATTTATTGTAATAAACATTCAATTTCTTTTTTATATTTCAAAACCTTAAAAATATGTTATATTTAATTCTTTATAATAAATCAAAATTTAGGTATAATCTAAAAAAATTAGTTATCTTTTATATTTAATTGTCTTTCATTATCTTTGATTACAAAAAACACGTTTTTTTTTTGTATTTTCTAGTTAATTATTGAAATTGTAATCAAATTAAAATATCAGTTTACTAATTTGTGTGATTTAAATTCAATCAAATCGGCTAGGGTCGCTTATATGATTATAAATGACAAATAATATTTAACATATTTATATTTGAATGACATTAACTAAAATTTGAATAAAATGAATAATGTCTAAATATAGACAAAAAATGTCAAATTAACATCAAGCAAGCTTGGAATTTGTCACATATGCTTCACATGAGCAGAATTTGAAAGACAAGTTTCACATTATTCATAAATTTCTACTTCTAATATTTTCTTTAAATTTTTTTAACCATTTAACTATCATATATTAATATCATCAAATCAATGTGTAATGGAAAAAAATATTATTTGCAACTAAACAACTACTACAATGTTTAAGTTTTTTTAACCATTTAATTATCATATATTAATATCATCAAATCAATGCGTAATGGAAAAAAATATTATTTGCAACTAAACAACTACTACAATGTTTAAGTTTTATAAATAATTGCTTTCGTGGTCGTATTTTAAATCATTTTGCATTAACTTCACAAACCGTCTCCTATTACAACCCATACTAATTAAAAGAATGTATTATTTCAATTTTATGCAATGTATTATTATTGTTATTTGTTCATGTATCAACTTGATTTTGTATTCATATTTTCATTATTACTCAATATTTGTTTTGTTCAATTTTGTTTTGTCTATTCGTCTGAAGTAGAATCATGTGATTCATAAAATCATATGAATTCAATTTTTATATGATGTATTTTTATAAGATTATTTTTTCTTCAAAACGAATATAATCGTTGGATAGGGATGTTGATTATTTTCATTATATTTTCTTTTAATATTGTTATTCAACCAAAACTAATAACATGGACTGTTTTGCTTAATTTCTTTTACTCATAACACATGTAAAATATACACACATGTAAAAATATTGCATTTCTTCATATTTATTCGAATTATTTATATGATACATTTTGTACGGATATTATATTTCTTAAAAAGTTTATTTTTTATTTTATATATTATTTTTTCATTTAATTCATAATTTATCGGTAAATATATTAAACTATTAAGTGACGTTTTTATTAAAAAAATCATATTTGAAAATATAATTAAAAAAATTAGAAAATAAAATCAAAACTCTAAATCTATAAACATAATTTATCGTATTGCTTATACAGTAGAAACTCCATACAGTTATATCGTTGGGACCGAAAAAAAATATTACTATAGAGAGTTATTCTTATACGGGGTTTTACAAAATAAAAATAATTTTTTCGTATAAAAAATAATATAAATATAAAAATAATATACATGCAATATTATCTATCTTTAAATTCACAAAATCAATTTAATAGTTTTGAATAATAAAATTTGACCATATATGTATAAAAATTGTGTTTAACATACAAATTAAATAAAATATTAATAAATCTAAGGACTATAAACTTTGACCATTATTGATTTTGATAAATATTTTAAATGATTTTAAACATGTTATTGATTTTAATAAATAAAAACATTATTAATAAATATTTTTATTATATAATTAATCAATTATTCTTATATAGAGGTATAAATCCTTAAGGCGGGACTTCGAAAATGTATGACTTATGACAATGTGAAGTTTATTCCTATTTATAACTGGTCCCAAGTTGGGATTTTGATTTTTTATTACTATAAGGAGTTTATTCTTATAGGGAGTATTACTATATAGAGTTTCTACTGTACTGGAGTACTAATTAAGTACGAGAGTAACGTTTTGTATAGCAAAAAAAAAAAGAATTTAAGAGATCAATTAATTACGGCGGTTTTAATGTTAATGATATTAATTAGGGCGGTTTTAATGTTAAGGATGTGTGTGGATATGAGCGCGTGAATCAAAATATATAAAAAATTATGTTTATATAAGTGTTAGTATATATAAGGGTAATAAAGTAATTTAAAATATCAATTATAATTTTATTTAATAAAAAAGTAGATTCTGCCCAGGCAGAATCTGCCCAACTAGCATTACCGAAAAAAAAAAAAAAACACTAATACATGGGGGCAAGAAATCGTTGAGCCATATGTTGAGAGGAATTTTAGATCTCAACCATCCAAATGTGGAAAATCACACAGGAAATAGTAAAGCGAAAATCAATTTCTTAAAAGTGTTGAAATCGGAAATTATAATAAATTGCATTAAATTATATTAAAAGACACAATTGCATTTGCATGTAATTTATTAAATTATAATAAAATGCACCTAAATTGCTCGTGATTCATTATATTTAATATATACAATATAAATCATCGAAACAAACGTGATTTCACGTAAATGAGACGGGCTTTGTTCCTTCCGGGGCGGTTTTCTCAATATACAGTAGAAACTCTCTACAGTCATATCGTTGGGACCGAAAAAAAATATTACTATAGAGAGTTATTCTTATATAGGGTTTTACAAAATAATAATAATTTTTTCGTATAAAAAATAATATAAATATATAAATAAAATGCATTGTATTTATCTATCTTAAAATTCACATAACAAATTTAATAGTATTTAATAGTGTTAACTATGAATATTTGACCATAAATATGTAAAAATTGTGTTTAATTTATATATATTGAATAAAATACTAATGAATTTAAGAATTATAAATCTTGATCATATACTATATTTTATTGATTTTAATAAATATTTTAAGTTATTTTAAACATATTGTTGATTTTGATAAATAAAAATATTATTAATAAATATTTTTATTATATATTAATTATTTATTCCTATATAGAGGTATAAATCTTAAGGCGGGACTTGAAAAATGTATGACTTATGACAATGTGGAGTTTATTCCTATTTATAACTGGTCTCAAGTCGGGACCTGAATTTTTTATCACTATAGAGAGTTTATTCCTATATAGAGTATTACTATATAGAGTTTCTACTGTACTCCATTAATTTTTAGATAATTTTTACAGTATTAAATTATTTTTTGTGCAATTTTACAAAACTATTATAAGTAGCCCTATCATTTCGGATGAATTGTAAGTAATTCAATTAATGTGGGTTGAAATTAAACTACTTGATTCAAACAACAAATTCAAAATTAATAGTGAGGCAAACTTAGAGCCCTATAAATATATATTACTATTATACTGTATATTTTTTATATTTAGTAATACTGTATATTACTATTTTTGAAAAAGAAAAAAAAAAGTAAATGGAAAAGGTAAAAAAACAAGAAAAGGAAATTAAATAGAATAAAAGTAACAGACAAAAAAATACGTAACTTACAAGAGCAAGCCGCTAAAAAATAGGTACTTACAAGAGCAAGTCGCTGTGCAAAAGGGGACGTGAGAATTAATATATAAAGGAAAAGCGGACTGAAATTATATCATCAACAACTGAAGGGGCTATCGAATCCAAAGAGAATATCAAAGGCCCTACGTGTAAATTATTTGATGATAGCCGCAAATTCACGGAGATTTTATTCGAAACGTAATGTTTTCATTCGAATGATTGAGCCGCTTGAAACCATTCGGAATGATTGAACGAAATAATAAAGAGAGATTACGATGACTCTCTCAACTTTAATCAACTAAATGGGCGATTAGTTACTGTTTGATAAAAAGGGAGCCGCTACTTCACTCCCTATTCTAAAGTGCCGCTTCACTAAATAAAGAAATCAAAATGAACCAATATGAATCTCATGTGCTTTTTGAGTTACCTGTATACACAAATATTTGCCTCCATATAATCAAACAGGAGGCACTCCATGAATTAAAGAAAAATTCCCCAAAACAAAATACGAAAGCTAGTTTCAAAAAATAAAAACCTAAAAACATAAGGCCGGAATAAAATTATTGGACTTTTCAAAAAATAAAAACCTAAAAACATAAGGCCGGAATAAAATTATTGGACTTTTCAAAAAATAAAAACCTAAAAACATAAGGCCGGAATAAAATTATTGGACTTTTAATAAGGATAATAAATAAATAATTAATATTAGCAAATTGGTTGTAATCTTTTGATATGGATTGGTGGTAAATTTGTAATTATGGCATTGCTTGTTATACTCCCTTCTGGTAGTATAAGTTAACGATAATGAACAACACCAAAAAATTTTAAATAATTTAATTATGTATTCAAATGAACGTGTGAATTCCAATAATAATTTTATCTATATATTTCAGCATAAATTAAAACATTTTATTGTCTAAGTTAGTACTATCCTGTATAAACGAAGTATTTCAAATAATTTAATTATGTACTCAAATGAACGTGTGAATTAGAATAATAATCTTATCTATATATTTCAGCATAAATTAAAATATTTTATTGTCTACGTTATAGTACTATCCTATATAAATGAAAATATTTTATTGTCTACGTTATAGTTCTATCCTATATAAACGAAGTACTGTATAACGTTTTTATAAATTTGTTTGAATTCGTCTTTTAAGAATAAAATGAATGTTTTGAATTATTACATATATAAATTTATTATCAATTAAGTAGTACAATGTTTATTAATTTTTTCTCAATCTATTTTTAAATATATTTCTTATATCAATATTTATTTCAATTTTGTCTCATATTATATTTTTTTAACTTTGTTTCACATTATATTTTTTTGAACTTTTTTCACATTATTTTGCATTATTTATATTAAAATATTTTTGTTGTCGTAATATTTTCTAAGAATATTGAATAACATAGGAGTATTTAAATGTCCTGTGTGTTTTCATTTATTTAACTACTTATACTGTTAATAATTTGTATAATTAAAATATTTTTTTGCGGTAATATTTTCTAAAAATATTGAATAACATAGGAGTACTTAAATGTTCTCTGTGTAACTGTGTTTTCATTTATTTAACTATTTTACACTTTTTTGTGACAATTGAATATTGTTAAATTGTTAATAATTTGTTTATATGTTACTTTACGTAAATAAAATAATTTGTATATATTTTAAATATATAATATTTTACCAAAAAATAATTTATATCAGTTTCAAACGATATAAATTAATAATGAATAAAATAATAAGATTAATTTTTCAGATAAAATTTAATAAACTTAAAAAAAAAAATCAAATATCTCGTTTTTTAAAACAATTTTGAGTCTCCAAACAAATTTCTATATAATAAAAAGAAAAGTGAGTTAAAATGGTAATTTATAATTTGTTGGTAGATGATTGAGTTAAACTATTAATTTGATTTTTTTTATACCAAATCTAAATTTAAATTTAATGGTATTTTATTTAAATTTAATTTCACATTCTTATTTATTTTTCTTTAAAAAATTATCATTTCTTACTTACCAATTTGTTTTCTACAAAGAAAAATTGTAAAAAATAAACAAACACTTAAAAATTAAGTGTAATAAATGACAATGAATTAATGATAAATTGACAATAATTGTGTAGCCTTCCTAATTGAGAAAAGAGGAGAAAATAATGCACGGGTGAATGACAAGGATAATTATCTTTTTATTTGATTAATTAATTCAAAAAGATAAAAAAGGTAAATTCTGTATCTAAAGTCAAATTCTGGTTATACATTTAGTGTCACCCTTTTTTTTTTACTATATGTGTGTGAGTGTGGAATAATAGAGTTAATTTAGTGTCTGACTATGTGCCTGCTGCGCGGTCTATACATAAGTTGGCGCGAATAAAAATATAATTAAGAAACTCAATTCTCTCTTCTTGATATACTGCAAATCGAAGATGGATAAGGTGGAATGCTAAAAATTTTGATTTCAAGATATTTGTCAGAAACTTTTTTATCCTCTTTAGAACCAAAATCTCTTTCCATCTCGACAGAAAAATGTTTTATTTTTTCTTCTTCTTATTTTATTTCATTTAAATTACTTTAGTTTTCAGTAAATTATTTGTTTAATCATTTTTAAATTTTTAGTATGTTATGTCATACTTAAACAAAATAAGTTAAATTGTATATATATTAAATATAATAATCACGTGCAATTTAAGTGCATTTTATTATAATTTAATAAATTATAATGTGTAATTTATTTAGGTTTGTTCATTCCCGAGGCAAATGTGATGAGGTTTCAATTATTAACTCTTTTAATTTCCACTCAAAGCTTTGAAAATGAATATTGCATTCATAACTTAAAATAATGTGATGAGATTCAATACCGAATTGAAATGATCATAGTGTAATTTAATTCATGGTTTGGAGACTATATATAAGAAGCTAACTAACATATATAATACATTGAATTAAGAAACTCAATTATCTCTTCTTCTTCGTTTCAATTCCCCCCTAACTTTCTCTCTTCTTCTTCGTTTTTCACACATATTCGAATCATAAATTCTACATTAATTATGAAATCCTTCTTCGTTGTTATAATTATGCTTTCGCTGCTGGGACGAGAGGAGGCTAGGGCGCCCATGCACATCTATATGTGGGTGGCGGCTACTTCAGCAAGCTCGGCATCAAGCCGAAGACCAAAACACCCTCCTCTCCTGGCCATAAGATCGAGACAGAAGTCACTGTCGCTATCGCACCAAGTGGTCTCGAAGACGGCAAAAGTCCGGTTATCTTCCACTTTCTAGCGCCGCTGGCCGTTGTTGTTATGTCGCTCCTCGGCTATCTTATTAGGTATTTAGTTGTGTTGTGTTGTGTTATGAAATTGAAATGCTACGAATTTTGTATTTTCAAAGCTAATACGGAGTTAATTCATTGGTTTGAGTGGAAAGCCAGAAATCATACTTTTGGAAGTTCCAATTGTCAACAAAGAATGATAATATGACTTTAAAAAAAAAAACACTAATACATGGGGGCAAGAAATCGTTGAGCCATATGTTGAGAGGAATTTTAGATCTCAACCATCCAAATGTGGAAAATCACCCAGGAAATAATAAAGCGAAAATCAATTTCTTGAAAGTGTTGAAATCGGAAATTATAATAAATTGCACGCGATTAATTAAATTATTAAAATTATTTTATTATTTAATTTATTAAATTATAATAAGTTATATATATGTGATACATTAAATTATATTAAAAGACACAATTGCATTTGCATGTAATTTATTAAATTATAATAAAATGCACCTAAATTGCTCGTGATTTATTATATTTAATATATACAATATAAATTATCGAAACAAACGTGATTTCACGTAAATGAGACGGGCTTTGTTCCTTTCGGGACGGCTTTCTCAATATACTCCATTAATTTTTAAATAAATTTTATAGTATTAAATTACTTTTTGTGCGATTTTACAAAACTATTATAAGTAGCCCTATCATTTTGGATGAATTGTAAGTATTTCAATTAATGTGGGTTGAAATTAAACTACTTGATTCAAACCACAAATTCAAAATTAATAGTGAGGCAAACTTAGAGCCCTATAAATATATATTACTATTATACTGTATATTTTTTATATTTAGTAATACTGTATATTACTATTTTTGAAAAAGAAAAAAAAAAGTAAATGGAAAAGGTAAAAAAACAAGAAAAGGAAATTAAATAGAATAAAAGTAACAGACAAAAAAATACGTAACTTACAAGAGCAAGCCGCTAAAAAATACAGTAGGTACTTACAAGAGGGGAGGGGGTGCAAAAGGGGACGTGAGAATTAATATATAAAGGAAAAGCGGACTGAAATTATATCATCAACAACTGAATCCAAAGAGAATATCAAAGGCTCTACGTGTAAATTATTTGATGATAGCCGCAAATTCACGGAGATTTTATTCGAAACGTAATGTTTTCATTCGAATGATTGAGCCGCTTGAAACCATTCGGAATGATTGAACGAAATAATAAAGAGAGATTACGATGACTCTCTCAACTTTAATCAACTAAATGGGCGATTAGTTACTGTTTGATAAAAAGGGAGCCGCTACTTCACTCCCTATTCTAAAGTGCCGCTTCACTAAATAAAGAAATCAAATTGAACCAATATGAATCTCATGTGCTTTTTGAGTTACCTGTATACACAAATATTTGCCTCCATATAATCAAACAGCCAGTGGCGGAGCCAGAAAAAAAATCCAGGGGGGGCTTTGCTAATATATATATATATATATATATATATAAACAAATACAAAAAAATGATTATATTTAAACACATACTGTATTACATACTTAGAGCTATGACAACTGAATTCTACGTGATTTCATCGATTGAAAACGCTGTAAAATCTTCTCGTTATCAATCGATAAAAAAATATCTTTCTCAATGTACACAATCAAACTATCATTCATCCACTCATCTTCCATTCGATTTAGCAAATAAGTTCTGATATTCTTCATGGCCGAAAATGCTCTCTCCACAGAAGCAGTGGCAACGGGTAAAACTAATGCCAACTCAATAATTCGATATACCAATGGAAAAACCAAATGCTTACCCGTTTCAACCATTTTTTGCGCAAGACTTCCCAAACTGCTTAGGGAAAAAAATTGAGGATCACATCGAACATTAGCAATGAAACTACTAAGATGTTGTGGAAGATACAAACAATCATTTGTTGAGAAATCTTCTAGGTAGGTAATAGCAAGACGCATGATTTCATCAACGTTGAATCGGGAGAAAGAATTTCTTGGATCAAGGCATGCTATACATTTAAACAAATCAGTGCTCCCTTCAGAAAAACGAGTATCCATCTCTTGAATTGTTAAGTTAACAACCTATTTTTAATCATAATAAAAAAAAAATCTTAAGTATATTAATTAGTAAAAAAACATTAATAAAAATAAAGTTGAAATAATACCTCCATAAACAGCTCCACCCGATAATGATGTAAATTCTTGATCAATTGCGCTCCATGTCTCTTATGACCACGCTTTGGCATATTGTCATTCATATCTAGCAGAGAAATTTTGTGCAACTCACAAAACTTATTTGCTTGATCAAAAATGATTTCCCATCCCTCATTTCTAAAGTTTTCTAGTCGAGACTTTACACTTTGGATCAATGACATCGCTTGAACAATATTTTGATCTTTTTGTTGCAATGCAAGAGACAACTCATTGGTGATTCCTAGCAAATATTTCATCAAGTGCAACATGAATACAAATTTATAACTCTCCATCTTTTCAATCAAGCCCCCGGCTGTACTTCTGTTATCAGAAGAAGTGGCATCATCACGTATATTCTCCAATACTTTTTCAATCGAAGACCACATAGAGCATAATCGAAGCAATGTAAAATAATGTGATCCCCAACGAGTATCTCCGGGCCTTGTCAAACTAGTTTCTTGATTCTGACCACTTCCACTAACCACTTCGTTATCATTAAGTTGTTCAATCAATTTCTCATGTTGCAATTTTCTAAGTTGGTCCTTTCTCTTGCAAGATGCTCCTGTGGTATTAACTATCATGGAGACATAGTCAAAAAAATCCTTAACATCCCTAATACTCTTAACAACCGCAACAATAATCAACTGAAGTTGATGAGAGAAACAATGAACGTAAATAGCATAAGGATTTTCCTGCAATATTAGTGCTTTCAATCCGTTGAACTCACCCCTCATATTTGAAGCTCCATCATAACCTTGACCTCTTAACTTGGATAAAGATAATCCATGTTTCGAAAATAAATCATCAATGGCGCATTTCAAAGTACGAGAAGAAGTGTCATCCACATGCACAATTCCAAAGAATCTCTCAATCACACATCTTTTATCATTCACATATCTTAGAACAACTCCCATTTGCTCTTTCACTGAAATATCACGAGCCTCATCTACCAAGATCGTAAAAACTTTAGCTCCAATATCATTAACTATGGAAAGTGTGACTTCGGAAGCACAACCATTTGTTAAGTCTTTTTGAATTTGTGGGGATGTCATTTGATTATTACCCGGAGCATTAGGACCCGATACTTTGGCAACACTATCACTATGTTCACCAAGCCAAAGAAGCAACTCAAGAAAATTACCTCGATTAGAAGAAGTGGTTGACTCATTATGTCCACGAAAAGGCAACCCTTGTTTCAAGAGAAAACGAGTCACATCCAACGAGTTTGTCAAACGAGCACGATAAGCAACTTCCATCGCACGAGTATCTGATCGGAATAAATTTGATACACTATGCCTTTGATCTTGAAAAGCTTCAAACTGAATTCTAGCATCATTGTGACAACTATCTACTGCGCCAACATGGTAATTGAATTTTTCTAGTGCCTTTTTCCAATTATCACAACCCATTTTTGTGAATGCGTCTTCTCCATATCGACCACCTTTTTCCGGATTCTTAAACAAATAACACCAAAAACAAAATGCTGCATCTTTTGATACGCTATACTCGAGCCAAGAAAACCTTTTGTACCAAACATCTTGAAAACTGCGTTCTTGAATGCCATATTTTTTTTTCGGATAGACATGGCCAATTAGTTGACAAGGCCCCTTAGTCAAATATTCTCTTCGCACACTATCTCGAATAGAAATATTGTATTTCTCAATCGCTTTCGTAATCCTGGGTCGCTAACAATTTCATTCGAGTCCAATTCCACTTCTGCACCAGATTGATTTTCCAACACAACATTAGGTCCACTCAGAGTCGGAGTAGAGGATGAATCATCTTTACGAGATTTTTTAAAATAACGCTCCATCATCTACATTAAAAACATAGAAAAACAATATTTATTTCATACATTTATATAAAAATTAAAAAGAACAGAAAACTAAATATTTAAAAACTAAAATATTTAACTGTACGCAATAAAAAAAATTAAAACTGAATATATTATTAAATTTCAAATAACAAATAAATTTTAAATTTGAACTTGATATTTTAAATTTCAAATAACATAATAAATTTTAAATCTGTGTAAATAAATAGATAAATCCTAAATCTAAAATTTTTATTTTAAAATTGTAGAAAATTAATAGCATGATTAATCCTTAAATCAATTCTTAAATTTGGAAAATATATAACTTGATAAATCATAAATCTATTCTTAAAAAAATAAATAATAAAACTTAATGAAATCAACGCAATCAAAATAAATATTATAATCTTATCAATTAGCTAAATAGGAGAAAAATGATTGTATAAAAAAATTAAACAAGTACCTGTTGTTTGTTTGACTTGAAGCCGGTAGAGAGTAGAGTAAAGAAGCTTACAGATTACAGTAGAAGTGTAAAACTTAAAATGAACAGAGTAATTTATTTTAATTGAATTTATTAATGATGTGAGAATTAATTTTATTTAGATAATGTTTAAACAAATAGAAATCACTAAATCAGTATAATATATTATTTTAAAATTTATTAATTGTAATTATTTTCTATGTAATATTTATTTAGTTAGTTGTACTAATAATTAGCTACGCAATCATTATTTTTCAGCCCCTAGACAGTCATTATTTTTCACACGGCTCTAGGGGCTGAGCGTTAAGAGCATCTCCAATGCTGCCCATTCCATCACATTGGGCCAAGTGAAGTGGGCATGGGCACCCTTGAACACAAAAGTTAGCATTGGAGGAGAAAGAAAAATAGTGGGCATGCCCGCCCATTTACACTATTCATGTAAGCTTTTTCAGCTTTTTGTGTTTATTTTAATATTTAATTACTCAACTCACATTATAATTGGTCTTTTAAAAGGTGGAAATGGGCTTTAGCATTGTATGGTATTGTCCATTTCTTTTCTTTGCCCACTTTGTGATGATATGACATGTAATGGGGTCCACACAAAGTGGAAAATGGGCTTTAGCATTGGAGATGCTCTAAGAATTACACATTATACAAAAATATTAAATATAAAAACAAAAAAAAAATCCAGTGGGGGCTTAAGCCCCCAGAGGTGCCTTACTGCATCCGCCCCTGCAAACAGGAGGCACTCCATGAATTAAAGAAAAATTCCCCAAAACAAAATACGAAAGTTCAATTGAATAAATAGAGGAGTTTCAAAAAATAAAAACCTAAAAACATAGGGCCGGAAAAAAAGAGGGACAAACAAACCCTAATTTTCAATTCAATTGAATAATATTGGTTCTAGAAAATCTTGATGAAAAAGTAAGGAAAGACTTGATTTTTATTTTTTTTAAGGATAAATAAATAGTAAAAAAGTAAAAAATAAAAAAAGAAAACCAAAGTGGTTTACCTAAAAAATTTGAGACATGTAAGACCATTCTTTACGTCCGTATGCATATATTTATTTTTATTTTTTAATATTTTCATTAAAAACGATGCAGGAGTACTTGATATTTTTAGAATTTTGATTGATTTTTATGAAAAAGATTTATAGCAACTTGAGATTATATGTTGACGAGGAAATATTCTTAGAAACAGATTCCACCATTTACCTTAAAATAATCAAAAAAATCACCTGGGACCCCCTTGGCATAAGAGTCCATCACCTAGAACAAACGGCATAAAAAAAGGCCAATGTGTTGATGTGTAGTCATGTCCTAATGTGCAATTATTGATCTTATATAATTAGAAAAATAAAATATTCTTAATAAAACACCTGTTATATTTTAAAATCGTTCAAATAGAACTGAAGTTAACGTATTCAAAAATGAAATAGTTATATTTTAAAATCGTTCAAATAGAACTGAAGTTAACGTATTCAAAAATGAAATAGCTCGTAGCGAGGACAGTTCCTAATACCACCAGTATACAAATCAAAGACGTACACTTAATAAGCTATTCATGCAGATAAACCTTCTTTTTGTCACCGCTGAAGGTAAGCTTCTTTTAACTCTCGAGTATACAGGTGGAATACACGTGCCTTTATGTGGTTGAAATCTTTACAGATATTAACAATCTTTATCCATAATCTAATTAATGTAATTTACTTACGGTATACATACATATTTATTACATAGAAGATGTACACGTGGCGCATAAATCTCGTGTTTATATATATAAAGATAAAGACTAGTTAGGGATCGTCTTGCCATGCAAGACGAGGTCCCATACAACTTGGTAATTTTATGTTTCATCATGTAGATTAAATTTATAATAAGACATATTAACAAAATATACAAAGTGTCATCACCCTAATGTGAAACTGATACAGAGTTGAAAAGGGCAGCAAGCTTTTGGGCAAGATCAGCTTGAAAAGTAAGTGTTC
The DNA here is from genome assembly GCA_954870475.1 of Euphrasia confusa. NCBI lineage: Eukaryota > Viridiplantae > Streptophyta > Magnoliopsida > Lamiales > Orobanchaceae > Euphrasia > Euphrasia confusa. Next base: position 28,920,372 of record OX940967.1, read on the forward strand.
ACGGTCAATTTGTTGTTAGAATTCATGGTCAATTTGTATCATCACCCTAATGCGAAACTGATACAGAGATTGAAAAGGGCAGCAAGCTTCTGGGCAAGATCAGCTTGAAAAGTAAGTGTTCACGGTCAATTTGTTGTTAGAATTCAAGCTGTCCTCTCTAGCTGGAAAAAAAATGAGAAAACATAAACAAAACTGAGTTTGAAAAGGACTTTTCTAGATCCGCACGCAACACACAAGGGAATGAATTCGCTGGCCAAGGCCCGTGAATTTACCATGTCAAAAACTTGAAATACAGAACCCAAAAATAAATCTGAAATGTATACGAGGTAAGTTATAAGCAATCATTTTACTACATATTATCATATTTTATTATTACCATACCATTCGAAGAAATGCTGATCAGAAACGGAATGGCTATATCCTTAGCTCGGAGCTTTATTCTTGTGCTGGAGAGCTGGCATCTGATTAGGCTTAAAGAACTCTCCTCTATACAGCATACCTTTGTTGAAAATAACAAACATAAAAAATATCAGATGCCGCATCAATTAGTGCAACATATTTCGAATGAGACATAACTGTGTTAAGTGTTAACATACGAGGATGTGCTTAAGTACAAACCGAGATGAGGTATTTCCAAGAGAATGGTGAAGACTCTTCATATTTCAAGGGTATTTTTTTCACCCCCAAGAGGCTCTTTTCTTTTGGTCAGATTGATATTTGATGACTTGTTTTCATTTAAGAAATTATATTTCATAAGAGCTATTCTGATCAACAAATGGCAGTTATTATAGAGTTGTTTTGACATCCAAATTTGGAGAGTGAACACACTCATTCTAATATTGTTGGATATGATTTGAGGATAGCTTTTCAGCATTTTGAAACTACATAGCCTCTTGGGAATTTATGTTGAGTATGTTAAAAAGGAGGGGTGGGGGTTTAATTAAAGCCAAACCACGACAGTAGTTTTGTAATCATCCCTATAAAAATTCATAGCACAACCAGTGGGATTGTGAAAGAATCGATACCTGTAATATCATGGTGGCACTTGATCGAGTCAAACACCTTTTATCAATCATCTCTCTACAAGTAATCCACTTCATCTGAACTCTCTCCATGCATCAGATGACCAGAATTTGGACTGTCCTCGTTACCGCTACTCTGATCGCTGCTATAACTGCCCTCTGATGAACTTATGAGCCCGTTTCCAAACCCATCGGATGTGTGACCACTTTTCAGTGAGGTAGAGTTAGTATCACTGTTCACGGCACTGCCGGTCAAGGGTTCTTCTACAAAACTGAGTGCCAGAGAAAATTCAGAGTTTCTATTTAACAGAAAAATAGAAGTGCGCATCTAATGCAAACATATGAATAGTTATTTGAACACAAAAGAAGAGGTTAGTCACCTTCCCTCTGCAGGAAAATCAGCAACCACACATAAATTAGGCCTCGCATGCAATAAATTGCCTAATGACATGAAATTGCAAATTTTGCATTAATACAGTCAAAATTTTTTTATTTTTTTAAAGCAAAAAGTTCATAATTAACATAAATGGATACCTTGGGGTGTTACATCGACTATACCAATCTTCGCCAGACGCCAGTCCTTCACCATTGGATATGTCCTGTTAATAGGATCAACAAAAGAGCCAAAGTAAAGGGCCAAAAATCACTCACAGAAAGCCAAAGTAAAGGGCCAGCAGATAAAATAAAGGAGATAGGGGTTATAATTCACAGTTTCACACTCACGAGGTGCTTAAGGTTAGTAAAGCGTCATGCTAGTATTGCTGACAACAACCGTGAAACTTCACTCTGAATAACATGATTTGCCAGATTAAGAATTATCCAGTTCTTTTATGGTGATTTTAATTGTATAGAATTATCGGCTTTATGAGAGTGAGTTTGAGAAACAATTTAATCCTTACTTCTCTCAAGTTCATACAATCCCGTAAAAGTACAACCTCCAGTAAGCTTCCACCTGTGCTGCCACCAAGATTCCTGGAAGCAAAACATTAATGAAAATGTGTGCATAATCACAACCATTCATCCATCATCCATGCAATTATACGATTCACATGTAATGAGAATCAAAATGAAAATGTAAGCTGGGGAAAGAGGAAGGAAATATATCTCTTGGGCATCAATTTTATATTTAAACTTACAAGTAGTTATCAATCATGTTTATGAAACATATATGTGCAATCATAGATTCAACACATCTTATTAACTACTGCTATTTGAAAGAAAAAAATTCAATCCAAAATTAGCAAACAGAACCATCAAGGGTGCTTTATTAAGTCTGCTATAGGAATATGCAAATTGTCCCTTTTTATTTATTAAGGTTAGCTCAACAGTTACAAATCACAAAACTTCATTACGGAATCAGACTTATCAAATTTAAACAGAATAAAATACTTACAAGCTGGGACCATTCTCATCATGACTAGCAATGAGAAGAGACGCCAAATGGCCTCGACTTCATCGCCCTCACCAAATCGCAAGGCAAGATCACAAAGAGCTTGTGTAGTGGACTGAACTGTCATGGGCTCACCATATGAGAACCTATGATTCTGTAAGGAAAAAAAAAATCATATTAGCAAAATAGATTATAGCATCACACTATAAAATTACGGTAAAAGTACATGAGTTTCAACTCGGGCATGTTCAACCAGTGTACGTGCATCAGCTATTAACCCGCTCATTGCACAACCAATGTGTACATCGATTTCCATAATTTTCTCAACACTGCTCGGCTCCTGTAGACATTTAAATATGACACTAATTTTAACAACTACATCAAACAAATGAGCCAGGGTAAGAACTCCACCATGTCAGAATGTTCAAAGCTCAAAAAACAGCAAAGAACACATCTCATCTTAACTAAACACAATCTACAAAACCAAGGTTCCACTGATACAAAATCGGGCATGTAGTCGGTCCATTGAATATAGCAAACCTTTAAAAATAAGGAAACGAAATCGAACGATGGAAGACGAGCATACCAGTAATGAATTAATCAAATCTCAAATTAATATGTGCCTTCATCTAGTGGATTTGAGAACACATATTACCTATTGTTTTTATCATTATTTAATTAAGCTCACTTAGATACAAAATACATACAGTTTCATTAGGTAGAAGGGCCTATACGTGGGTTCAAAACCTTAGCTTTATATATATAAAGACTAGTGGCGATCGTCTAGCCGTGCAAGACGAAAGCCCATATGAATTGTTAAACCTACTATGTGAAATATATTTCAAAATATTCAAAGTATAAACAAGACAAAACTAAAAGTGTAAAGTGTTCAAAATATTCAGACAGCCTGCTTATTTTCCTGTAAGGATGAAAAATACGATCACAAAACTACGACATTCTAGAATTTAGCAAGGAGTTACTACTTTTGAAAGGGAAGAAGCAAATAAATGAAATAAACATTGTGCACTGAAGGAAAAGATTGATCAGTTGATCATGAGAGGGAACTTACTCGGTGAAATATGTAGCAACTGCACTCCGGCATAAACCGAATATTTGAAGCTTCACCCCAAATAAGGAAAAAGAGACCAATGTAAAGAAGTTGCGATTGTTGTCTTCTATCACCAAAAGGACATCTGCAAGCAGAAATATATCATATCTATATGTGATTATACGGAAAGTATTTGATGGTAATGTAGATCATATTTATATGTGATTATACGGAAAGTATTTGATGGTAATGTAGCTCTGGGGATGTACACATACTCAAGATTTTTAGCAATGTGCAAGTATTTACACCATGACCTGTAATTCTTGAAAGTCTTGTCCATCAATTTCTGAACAATATTGCTATCCAACTGCAGAGATCAATTAAAAGTATATGGTTGGTTTTTACAGACATTTACTACATTTATTTCTTTTCTTGCCATTTAAGAAATAAACGAGGAACTTACAAGATCATATTCCTAAAGACTTCGGTTCCTCACATCCATATTAGTAAGAAGCAAAATCAAGTGCTCTCGCTGATTTGCTACATTCCCTTTCTGTAACACCCACAGAGAAACAAAAGGACAAAGTCAAGAAATGACAAAATAAAATTACGAAAACGTAAAAACAGCTACCACACATCTCCACAAATAATCTTTCCTGACCATCATCATAGTTCATCTTCATGGCTACTTACAGGCTATGCCTGCTCAAACTGATAATATCATGGACATAAACTAATACTAATTACAATGACAGAAGCTTAAGTTCTCGTCGCCATTGGACACCAATCAAACACCAAATATATTTAAGTAAAATACTATCGATTATCTGTGCGAGCATCCAAGTCACCTGAAAACCAAAGCGCAAAGCAAGCCATCCCATAATGTCATTTACTGTTCTTTCATTTCCTTCATACACTTGAAAAATTGGAAGATTATCTACATCACGGATAGCTCGAAGTGCCACTTTTATGATTTATCTACTTAAGAAACAAGGCAACCCTATTAAGAAACATATATATTGTGAAGCATTTATTTTATATTGCGATGTCGGTAATACAAACCTCAGGGAGTTCCATAATTGCCGACAATGGTATTCAAGGGCATAATGTTATAATGGTTATGCAGTTCTTTTTTCTCCTCCACGCGGACCACGCCTTTGGCATATTTCTGAGTCTGCATTGATCATATGATTAGAAATTATACCAAAAGCCTCTATTGATTATAGGTATCCAAAACTCAATAATCAAACCTGGTCATCAATTTTTGATTGAGATACAACTTTCCTTAGCACATCATACAACACAGTCGCAATCTGATAGATCTTAGCCATTTCCTCCCTAAAAAGGCAAATAACAAAACATGTAAGGCCAAATGTTCGAAAAATATTCTCAATACATGTAGACTGAGATAAAGTTCTACGGTTTTTTAGTATATTGTCCATCTCGGATATTGTTCTGATAGAACGTCTGATAGTATTTCTGAATTTCTTTAGGATCAGTTTTTGCAAGTATAGGTTTAGTCTCTACTTCTTCCTGCAAAAATGAAAATCAATGATTGGAATGAGGATTCAATTAGAGACAAGTGCAATGAGCATATATAAACTGCCGAGATTGGTCACACAACCGATCAGGAGACAAAAGGGTCATATTGATTGATAAAATCAATATACAGTATAACATAAAAGCAACATCATCAGCTACCCTTTCAAGTCTGTGAAGTAAATATGTCTTGAACTGCCGAATACCCCTACCACTTGACGTGGGGTCCATCCGGTGTGCTTTCTCAAATGCATGGAAGCGACCTAATCCATAATCAAAAAGAGAATAAAAAAAAAGGTAGAAGAAGATGAGAGCTCAGTTGATAAACGGGTAATCATCAGCGACCTACAAATATATAAATTAATAATACCGTGGCATGTGCATGGAAAAACACTGTAAGAACAACTCAAAAGTGAAAACCTGGATTTCTAATTCTTGGTGCAGGTAAGACAACCCCTGAGCCGCCTCGAGCAAAATCTGCAACCTCCGGTCCCATGAGAGAGTCGGAAGGGCCCGGTTGAAGAGATGGTCTTCCAAGCTTTTGTTGGGCATGTATTCGTACACGAGCAGCCTCTATATACCCTCTCTCCATCCATAGTGTAGTACCCTATCAATTTCACGAGATTTGGATGGTTGACGACACCAAGAAATTGCACCTCTGCTACCTATTCTTTATGCCCCTGATCACATATAGTTTGAACCACAAATTATACAAAGCTTTTTTTCCAGAGACCAGAAACAGAATAAAAAACACAGATTTTTCCAGAGACCAGAAAAAGAAAAAAAACACACAGATATACCTACCTGATATCCGTCTCTATTGAGTTTATTGATTGCAACGACAGCCCCATCGCGACGATGAAAACACTAAAGGAAACCTCTTTATAACTTGGGGATCCAGAATCTGAGGTTTATTTCAGCAAATCATGAATCAAAATTTATTTCAATCATCGTAATAGCAAATAAAATATCGACAAAAATACCCGGGGTGAAAACCTTACGATTGAACTACTAAGCTGGCTGTAGAGAGTCCTACAAATCAAAGGGAAAATCTTCAAGAAATATACGCTGGAAGAAACCCTCTCCCTGCATAATAAAAAACATCTAAATTCTAAACCTATCCGTTCTTGGTTTAATCCAGATCAACTGCTTTTCAATATATATTTATTTCCCCCCAACTCATAATCCTCCCTAGCTCGATGATGGTTCATCCTAGCCAACTTCTCATCACAGTGCATCTCTCAGTGTCTCCAAAGTGCAGACATTTACAAATGAAAAAGAGCCTATGATTGGAGAAGTTAGTACATATTGGTCAATCAAGGATTCCAAATGCAATGTCATATATTATTATATTAATGTCTCATCCAAAATAGGTCATTGTTTTCGCACTTGAAGATCCGTAGGTATCAAAACTTACTACCCTGTTCATTTAATTCACAAGTTTTATTTGAACTTAATAACATCCCATCCTAGAAAAACAAAAAAGTGCATATTCATCAGCTTTTTACCCAAAATATGAAAGTAACAAGTTCAAATAAACTTTTCGTGCAATTTTACTAACATTTTCTCAAGATTCCAAAAGTCTAGAAATACATGGTGCATGTCGTTCAGAACAAGAGAAAGACATTTCTAGCAGTTCAAATAACATTATTTGATGTCTTCTTCCCCTGTTTTTCATTTGTTAGTCAAAATGTATCCATAAATTCCAAGAATCCTTCTAATTTGTTTTCTAATTATGACATAAATCACAGGAAAAAATAATGTCCTCTTCCGGTGATGTTTATTGGGTGCCCAATTCTCAATAAGGAACTAAGCCTAACCCCAAACCTATCTGTTCCCAACCAGCAGCAAGAACCTAACCCTAACCCAAAAAAAAACCCAATTTCAAAGGTAGTTCCTAAAGGGAAATATAACCGAACACAAAGGCAAATTGAACAGCAATTGATTCTGAGAAATAACAAATAAAGTAATTGAAGAAGAAGAAGTCTCAACCTGGCTGCCCAGAAGATATAGTTTACAGCCGGTGAGGTTAGAGATTCCGAAGGGCAAAGATCTCGGCGATTCAACAGCTGTGAATTTTTTGGGTTTTACCGAGCTTCAGATAATTTTGTGGTATAATTAATTAATCAAATTTCATTTTTTAGTATTGTACAGGCATACACAAAGATCATCGATTCAATAATAATATGATCAAAGTTTCTCGTCTCTGTCTTCATTTCCTGTAAATCGAAGACCTAAGAAACTTTTCATGGTATCAGAGCAAAGTTTTATCCTCTACTAAACCACTCTAAATCAAATCCTTTTTCTTTTCCCTAATTTCGTTCCACGACATCTTGAATGAAAGATAATGAGAAAGCCCTAACCTCGAGTTCTTCGAATCGTCCGAATCCGCCTAACCCTAATGAAGACCCTGCATCTCCTTACTACCTCCATCCTTCTGATCATCCAGGGGTGAATGTTATCTTCGAGACATTCAGCGGAGATAATTATGGAGCTTGGAAGAAATCCGTAACTATGGCGTTCACTATCAAGAGGAAGATGGGGTTCTTGGATGGCAGCATTCCGATCCCGACCTCCGATGACCAGATCTTGTACCATGCGTGGCTTAGGGTCAATGCCCTTCTACTCTCGTGGTTAGTATATTCAACATCTCCAGAAATTCGTAATACACTTCTATGTTTTACCAATTCAAAAGAATTGTGGGATGAGATCAATCTCAGATATGCCAAAAGCGATGGTCCTAAAGTTTTCCAATTGGAGAAAAATCTGAGCACTATATCACAAGGATCTCAATCTCTGACCACCTATTATAATATCTTCAAAGGCTTATGGGATGAGTACTCTAACTTTCGCGCTGTTCCGGTTTGCTCTTGTGGAAAGTGCACCTGCAATATACATCTATCATATTCTGACATTCTACAAAAGGACTCTGTTCTTAAGTTTCTAGTGGGATTAAATGACTCATTCCCTACTCTTCGAAGTCAGATTCTCATGATGTCCCCGCTGCCGTCTCTCTCAAAAATATACTCTATTTTGAGACAAGAGGAAAGTCAGAGGACTCTCCAACACCAGGTGGATCCTATGGCCTTTTATGGGAGTCGCGAAACTGAGATAAAAGCCACTGAAAACAACAGAGATTCAATTGCTTGTGCTATCAAAAGTAGCAATAAAGATAAGCCAAAGTACACTGGAAAGTGCAATTTTTGTGGGTACGATGGGCATTTGACTGAGAAGTGTTACCAGATGAAAGGTTACCCTACCTACTGGAAAGGTCCAAGGGCAGCTAGAATAGCACCGGGGCATACTCCTCCTTCAAAACTTCATCACAGCATCCAAGGAGCATCTTCTGCAAACTCTGCCTCTTATGCTCCTGATTGTGCTGAGATGGAATTATGTGATCCTGGCCTTTATGAGAAGTTTTTATCCTTCATGAAAAATCATGCTAATCCTGCCAAGGAGGATTCCACTCATCGCGCTGCAGTTGCTCTTTTTGATTCCTCTCATGGTACTATTAGTGGTACTACAGGTATCTCTAAAGCCTTGTCTACTTTTACTAAATCTCCTATTTGGATACTTGACACAGGGGCCTCTGATCATATGGTTTATTCTACTGAATTCTTTTGTGACAAACCTATTGAAATTAATTCAAAAGTTCAATTGCCCACTGGTCAATTCACAATAGCTACTCATAAAGGAACTGTGCTTTTAAGTGAATTTTTAACTTTACATAATGTCTTATGTGTGCCTGCTTTTCAGTTTAACTTAGTTTCTGTGTCCCATTTAACTTCGCAAGAGGGAATTTCTGTGAAATTTATTTCCACACATTGTATTCTGCAGGATCAGAAAAACACAAAAATTATTGGTTATGCTGAATCTTCTCATGGCCTCTATCATCTGAAACCTAATCCACCTAAATTACTTTCTGGTTTCCCGGTGGCTTCTCCTGTAATAGCACCGTCCAATAAAATTCTTCTTTGGCAGCTTCTCCTGTAATAGCACCGTCCAATAAAATTCTTCTTTGGCATTATAGATTGGGGCATATGCCTTTTAAAAGACTTCAACTCCTTGATTCTCTCAATATTCCTCATACTGATACAATGAAGCCATGTGATATATGTCATTTTGCAAAACAGAAAAAACTTCATCTTTGAGAAAGTTCTTCTCATGCTAAAAAATGTTTTGATTTGGTTCACATGGATATATGGGGACCCTTTAGAGTTGAATCTTTTTCTGGGCATAAATATTTTTTGACTATTGTTGATGATCATTCTAGATGCACTTGGATATATTTAATGAAAAATAAATCTGAAACTAGATTACATATGCTAAATTTTTATACCATGGTTGAAACTCAATTTGGCAGAAAAATTAAATGCATAAGGACAGACAATGGTGTTGAATTTGCTTGTACTGATTTTTATCATTCTAAAGGTATTATTCACCAAAAGTCTTGCGTTGAAACACCCGAACAAAATGGGAGGGTAGAGAGAAAACATCAACACATTCTACAAATTGCTAGATCTTTGCTTTTTTCATTCTTGTTTGCCTTTAAAATTTTGGGGAGAAAGTGTTCAAACTGCTTGTACTGATTTTTATCATTCTAAAGGTATTATTCACCAAAAGTCTTGCGTTGAAACACCCGAACAAAATGGGAGGGTAGAGAGAAAACATCAACACATTCTACAAATTGCTAGATCTTTGCTTTTTTCATTCTTGTTTGCCTTTAAAATTTTGGGGAGAAAGTGTTCAAACTGCTGTACATTTGATAAATAGAACACCTTCTGCTTTGCTTAATAATAAATCTCCTTTTGAGTTACTTTATGGAAGGATACCTGATTACTCATATTTAAAGGTATTCGGTTGTCTTTGTTATGCCTCTACTTTATCTTCTAATAGACACAAATTTGACAAAAGGGCTGTTAAATGTGTTCTCATTGGTTATGCTTTTGGTACAAAGGGTTACAAATTGTATGATTTAAATACACATCAAATTTTTGTTTCTACACATGTTAAATTCTATGAATTAACATTTCCTTTCCAGAAGGATGATGATGATAAAGATTTTACAAATTTAGATTTTTATGAAAACTTATCTGAATCCGATGATATTCTGGAAAGTGTTCCTCAACGTGTTTTGCAGAATGCTGATGGTCCTTCTTTTGATATTGGGTTAGAACCCTCTGTACCTTTCTCTGAGGAATCCACTTCTGATGATTATATTTTACAAGAAGAGGTTGAAGAAACAGGTTGCTTAAATTCAAATATTACTAATGTTACTTCTAGCATTTCTCAGGAAACTGATGTTTCAAAAATTCCTTATGAGATGCCGAAGGAGACTACTCATGTTGAGGAATCAAGGAAATCCTCTCGGCCGAGGAGAATTCCGCCTCACCTTTCTGATTATGATTGTGATGGTTTACCAAGCGCTTCCTTTGCTGGTAAGACGGTAAGGTATCCGATCTCTCATTATGTGCATTCTGACCACTTACCTCATGATTACAAATGTTATTCAGCAACCGTCTCTCTTTTGTCTGAACCTAAAAGTTATAAACAAGCCTCCAAAAATTCTGAATGGAATAATGCTATGAATTTAGAGTTACAGGCTCTTGAATTTAATAAGACTTGGGAATTAGTAGAATTACCTTTAGGAAAACACGCTATTGGTTGTAAATGGGTTTACAAAACTAAACTTAAATCTGATGGGACCTTGGAAAGATATAAAGCGAGGTTAGTCGCTAAAGGCTATACTCAAGAGGAGGGCATAGATTATTTTGACACTTTTTCTCCTGTTGTCCGAATTACCACGGTTAGGGTCCTCCTAAGTGTGGCAGTTTCTAAAAATTGGTATTTGCAACAACTCGATATTAATAATGCTTTTTTACATGGCGACTTAAATGAAACGATTTATATGGTCCCTCCTCCTGGATATTGCAAACCAAATGATAGAAGAGTTTGTAAATTACTTAAAAGTTTATATGGATTGAAACAAGCTTCTAGACAATGGTTTAGTAAACTTTCGACTTCTTTGATAAACTGTGGTTATAAGCAATCCTCTGCTGATTGTTCTCTTTTTATTAAATCTGTTGGTGATAAGTTTACAGCCCTTCTTGTGTATGTTGATGACTTGATACTTTCTGGTAATGATTTGTCTGAAATCACAACTGTTAAAAAATATTTGAATGAGCAATTTACTATTAAAGATTTGGGAGATTTGAGATATATTTTGGGAATTGAAATTTATCGATCTTCTGAAGGTCTTTATTTATCTCAAAAACAATATTGTTTGGACATTTTAACAAGTAATGGTTTTTTGAATTGCAAACCTTTGAAGAGTCCTCTGGACTGTAATCTTAAATTGTCTAAAAATCAAGGTTCCCCTCTCGCTGATCCAAAGATTTATAGGACTCTTATTGGAAAACTTTTATATTTGACAGTGACACGACCTGATATTGCTTATAGTATTCAAACTCTTAGTCAATTCTTATCTAATCCTACCGATGCCCATTTGACTGCTGCTCATCGTGTCCTTAGATATTTGAAATATTCTCCAGGGCAAGGTTTGTTTTATAGTTGCTCTAATGATTTTAAAGTACGAGGTTTTACAGATTCCGATTGGGCGGGATGCCCTGACACTAGGAGAAGCGTGTCAGGTTATTGTTTTTTTTTGGGATCCTCTCTCATTTCTTGGAAATCCAAGAAACAACATGTCGTGAGCAGATCATCTACTGAAGCCGAGTATAGGGCAGCTGCTAATGCTACATGTGAAGGGCAGTGGCTTATTTATTTGCTTAATGATTTCCAAATTTTTATTACACCTTCTAATCCTATCTCTATGCTTACCGATAATTTATCTACTTATTATTTGGCTCATAATCCTGTGCAGCATCAAAGAACGAAGCATATCGAGCTGGATTGCCATTTGATAAGAGAAAAGATTGACAGTGGTTTATTTCAACTTCATCATATTCCCAACACCGATCAACTTGCCGATGTTTTCACAAAATCCTTGCCTTCTTTTCAATACATAGCTTTGAAGTCCAAGATGAACATGAAAGATCTCCATGCTCCTCTTGCGGGGAGCTCTTGAAGTCAAGAACTTAATATTTTGTTGAATTATTTGGACTTGTATTATATGTAGTTGTTTATTCTTTTACTTTAGCCCATTCCTTTTGGCCCAATTTTGTAAGTACATACGGCATTAGGTTTTAGTAATTAGGTTTAGTAGAGTTTCACTCCTTTAAATAGGATGTACAGGCATACACAAAGATCATCGATTCAATAATAATATGATCAAAGTTTCTCTTCTCTGTCTTCATTTCCTGTAAATCGAAGACCTAAGAAACTTTTCAAGTATGTATATACTAGTAGGTGAATTGCTACGTGTCATCATACTGCATGTCATTACACATATTAGAGAGTTTTAAACATTAATTAATGAATCTAATTTACATATCTATCAGGTATGTAGCAACCAATTTAAATTCAGAAACACCTTATCATGTTTTTTAGGACAGGCTCTAAAAGATCGGCTCTACTAGCAGGTGGATTACGAAGAAACTCATCATCAATACTCAATTAAAGTAGTCTCTAAACCAGCTTTCTTAAGATAAACCGCTTTATTATAAATTCTGGATAGCTGCCAAGCCATCATCAATTTGCATGTCTTCTACAAGGAGGTAAACATATAGTGATGTATGTCGTTAACAAAATATAACTTGTCTTCACCACAAAAAGAAAAACAAACAATAAGAATTTAAAAGCCAAATAATAAATGGATACGCTTTATACTTCATGTCTATGACCATTTCGAGATTAATCACATAAAATGAGCAATTGTCAGATTACACAACTGACGAATAATGGATTCAAAAGCACAAGCTAATACTTCATACAACAATAAGATTTAAAAGTTAATAACGCGCGGAAACAAACCACAAGCTAATAATCATTAAGTCTTGCAAAAAGGTAAGAAAATTTAATACTGCTTGATCAATTGTCGCACCTTATTTATTATTTATAAAAAAAGTACCGACAACTATGAAATTTAAGACAAAAACAATTTTTTCGTGCTAATGTCTCTATGCAATCTCTTTGTATACGGAGGGAGTAAATTTCTTATTAAAAGTTTATTTTATCACCAATTTTAAAATTTATTTCTCTTTTTTATAAATAGGCAAAATTAAATTATTATTAACTATAAAATTAATATTTTCTATCTCTAATCCAAGCTCTTTTTATATTCAAATTTGCCATGATGATTTCTTATATTTTTATAATTGTTGTTTTATTCAAACTTGCTTTATATAAATAAAACTGTCATTTAATTTTTAAATCAAGAAAATATTAAATTGTCATGTCCATATTTGAATTAAGCAATGAGAAAAATTCTAATATAAAATTTTTTAATTTTTTTTATATTCTAATTGTGTTAAAAAATCTTTAAACGGTGACTCTTTGATAAAAAATCTTAAATATATAATTTAAAAGTGTATTTTATTATAATTTAATAATTTTTTATTAATATTGTATATATTAAATATAATGAATCACGTGCAATTTACATAAATTTTATTATAATTATTATAAAATTTGTGTTATTTATTAAATTATAATAAGATATACGTACTTTATTAAATTATAATAAAGTATACATAAATTGTAAACATTACAAAAAAATAAAAATAAAATTGCAAGTTCAAATACAATCTCTTTTTTTGCAGTATTATCTTTTTTTGCACATACAATCTCTGCATCTTGGTTGTCTATATATGCTTCTACTTGAACCCCTAATATGCACTCTCTGACCCTCCTCGATCATCTTCCGTATTCCGTCCTCAAAACCGTGCCACCCGATAGTGTTATTCTCGACCAAGATTGCCGCCAGCCGCTTCTTGATTGGCCGCAACGTAGGAGCCTTGCCTCCACCATAATACGTTCGAAACCCAGAAACTAGAGACGACAGCTGGCTCCCAGAGTCCGTCATGGCAAACACATCTGAAACTGCACATGCGATCAAGTCTAAAGCCGCCAGCTGTCATATATCAATCAATACCTCGATGCTTTAGCCTCGATACAAAAAAAAATATCAGAAATACAAAACAAAATGCAACTGCAAGTACCTGAGATGAAAAATTCCTAAAGGGTGCTAGTTCGTTTGGCGATAGCAGATCCTCCTTCGTTACGATATTGGGATAGAGGCTAAGTAGAGGAAGAATTCTTGATTTACCTCCGTAAATCTGTGAGCCGGCTAGATAGATGTACGTTCCACGATCAAATCCAAGACCCGCGAGGACAAGTGCTGACTCTTCCGGAGTCAATGGACACTTTCCCGTTTCTCTAAGTTCTGTCGGAGAAACTGGTCTAGCCGACCCAAATTTGTATAGAGTGTCAGCAGATATATATGATAAAAGAAAAAACTCAACAAACGATGTACCTCATCTTCTTCAAGCGCTTGAGGACCAGAGGAAAATGTTCTTGTCTGTAAGCTTGAAGTTGTCTGCTCTCACTTTCTCCGCCTCCGAAATAACACATGGAATAGGCCACCATATCCACTTCAAACCTCAAATGCAAAGCAAGATATTTAACAGGGCTTGATATCGTGTCATGTCCTTCTTTTTCTTCTATATAGGGGACACTCGAAGTGAAGCTTCCTAGAAGCTGTTGGTCTAACACGCTTCCTGCAGCAGCATCGTGTCTTCTGATCCTCTTGACCAATAACGAACCGACTCTCTGAATTTTCGGGACAAATTTCAATGCGTGGAAGTTGCATTTGCATCTAAGTTTCTGCAACAGAAAATTTGAAAATTCGATAATATGATATTGTCGTGAAAACAAGTGTTGTTGTGAGTTGGTATACCTGAAGATTAGAAGGTATGCCTTCAAAGCCAAGTCGATTACCAAATCCAAGGAAATGAACGACTTTGTTACGCGTTAATATAGGAAATATATTCTTCATGTACTCATCGGGTGTTGCCTCTTTCGAAAGGTCTGCATCGGTCACCTGAAAAACCAGTACGAGAGGAACTTAGTCCGTTTTTTATTATATTTCATTATAATCAGATATGTGTCCGGTTTTGACTGCAAACATACTAGACTGCCGATAGCCTCCAAATCTAGCGATTTCAGATGAGAAGGAAGATCCTTCACGATTTCGATATCATCTTTGAGTATGTTGATGAAAGTGTCTTCTTGATATATATCACTAAACTGACTGCGATAAATCGAATATTCAGAAACCAACAACAACCGACTTTATGAGAGAAAAATAATCTATGAGCATATATAGTCACCTGGGGTCCTTCCATACATTGCTATAGAGAAATTTGGGAATCACTAAAGTCGCATTAAGAAGAGATGCTACCCCGACAGCATTGCAGACCTGAATCGAGATTTCTACCTTACAAGTTTCTCCATGAAGAAAAATATAACACCCGAAAGAAATACTTACAGCAACCCGTTGTTGGTTTAGTCCACCATTCGCGCTAACCAAAATATAACCGGTCTGGTTTTTCACTGCCCCTGTCCTGACAATTACGAACGATTAAAACAAACAACTTCGCATAATAGTGACACGAGCATTTACCTTTTAACCTTCTTATCTGCACAGGGCTTCCACATTGATGCCCGAGGATATGTATCCTTCCAAAAGTTCGACACTTTTCTCTCCACTTCTCTCTGTACATCCATCCATATTAAGAACATCAGGATTAATCACGAGCGCGATATGTAATTCATTCTTCATATAGTAAATTTTTTGATCTAGACCTCCTCAAGTGAAACAGAAGCCATATGCAGTAGCCGGGGATACATAACCACGCTTTTTTCCAGGTTGTCGTTTGAAGTGATCCTGTCCTGAAAACACAATTTAATGAAGAAAATAAAATGAACAATAACCAGCAGCTAGATTAAATGCAACGAATTAACCGTACCTTTGGCGTGTGCAATTTTCTTGGAGCTGGACTAGTACTATCTAGATACCTCGGATGAAAAATGGAAAACATCAAAGAGTCTAACAGAAGGAAGAAGGCGATCAGCACGAAGGTGAACACGACGGACCTCACATGAGTGCGAATCAACCACGCACGCCTTTTACCGCCGCAAACTCCTCTGTTTCTCGCACTATCACTCTTGATTAATAATCCTTTCGACGAAAATATTATCGATTTGTTTCCCATTTTTCTTTTCAAAATTAGGCCATTGAGATAATTTATTTTTTGCAAATTTAAATTTTTTTGAAGTTGGGTGGAGCAAAAAGTTAGATGAAGAAGAAACATCAGAATGGATTGCTGGTGAAGTAAAAGCTGTGAATATACATACATACATACATACATAGAAACATATATAATACAAGAGAAGAATCACATCTGTAACAATAACCCGCCATCAGACGAAGAAAAAAAAGGTTGTTTCGATTTATATGTATATATTAAATATGCATACTTTTTTTTCTGTTCAAGAATTCAAAAATGGATTTGAGTAATGACCTTGAGCTTGAAGGTAGAGCTGATGTGTTTCTCCAGGGCCCACAATTTAACCAACTCAACTAACTTTGGTTCCAATTCAATAGTTCGTTTCTCAATTTTATTTACAGTAAGCATATTAAGAAAGTATTAAGAAAGTGTAATTACGTGGAAAACAATTTTTATTGAAGTAAAAAAAAATAATCTGTTTTTCCACGAAAAATACAAATTTCAAAAAGGATAAATCAAATCACTGACTAAAAACACAATTATATGATCAACATTAATTAAAATTACAAATTAAAAAAAAAAAAAAAAAAAAAGGAATTCAAGCATTGTTGATGATCGAACCATTGAAAAACGATAGCTTCAAAATTTCATGGAGAAGTGGTTTTGAGTGAGCTTAATAAGAGCTCTAGAAGCTCACCCTTTTTAAGTTTGGAGTAACCCTTTATCCCTTTCAGCTTCGCAACTTGTCTCAACTGCGCAAGTTTCATTTCCCCAAACTCGTTCGATTGCTTTCCAACGTCATCACGGACATCATCTGTAGTTGATTCTGATAATCTCTCTGTTTCATCCCTCGGGCTTCTTGATACAGAGGGTATGGGGGACCTCCTCGTGAATTTTGATGGCGGCCTTGTCGATTTTATACCTAGTGATCCTTCATCCTCTTCCTCCTCTTTCTTTGGAGGATTCTTTTTCTGGCCAAAGAGTTTTTTTCCGGTTTTGGTGCCTATAGATTTCCCTGCTCATGTACAAAAAAAATGTGCATGTTTAATGATCATGAGTAAGTAACAACAAGAAATAAGGCTTTGGTTATTGATATCAATTACAATTTACACCTAAATTTTTTGTGTGTGTAATTAAGTAATATGATCAACTATATGATTGATTTATGTGGGTATATATCAAGTAATGACCTTTTCCTCGTTGTTGCGTTCTAGACTGGTGAAGGACTTCCAACATCGATTCAGCCGAGGTGTTGTTGGCGGCGGCATCGCCTTTGGAAATCGAGGACTGAATTCGCTTGAAGAGGGCTATGATCTCCTCCTTGCTTGATTGAGAATGAGAATGTTTTGAATGATCTCTGTTTCCATCAACAGCTCTAATGACCAAACTACCCCTACCTGCAAAATTCAACAAATCAAGGGAATCAAACTCAAACTAATATCTGATATCTATCTGTATATGAATTCAGGAAGCAGCTAAAGTAAAATTCAAGAATTAGGGCAAACAACATTCGATACCTTTAGGAGCGAAAACTGGGTTTGTGGTCGAGTGAAGGAGAAGTGGTTGAGGATACAGAAGAGACGATCCGCCCATACTTTCTATTCTACAAAACAAGCATTCAGATTTCAGACACCCATTTTTCAGTTTTTATGCCGCCGTGTGGGTGGTAAGTGTATGAGTATCCTATCCAGAACCAAAATCTCTTTTCATCTTCGGAAAAAAAAATGTTTTCGTTTTTACTCTTCTTATTTCATTTCATTTAAATTACATATATTTAAACATTTTTTAATTTATAGTAGCAAGATGAGATTTAAAAAGTGAGATTAAAAAAATTGGTTTCTTAGATTTTCCTAATGTTCGTGGGATATTTAATTAGTGGATATGCTCGATTTTGTTGACTCTACTAGTTGATTTATGTTTCATTTTTGGATAAATCGAGAATTCTGTCGGATTGAGCGCTCATCAACGTCTAGATTCTACTTTGATACCATATTAAAACTTGATCAATAACACATTGAAAGATATTGTTAAAACGATGATAAGTTTGTAATGACCAATAACACATGTCACTCACCTGCGATGTTTAACACGTGTAATGTTAACACCTACAAACTACATCCTTCGAATTCGTTCAATGCTAATGTTTCACCTTTGTTCTATTGTTGTTTCTTATCATTACACGATGGTCGAAGGTCATGGGGCATCTCATAGTTTTGACGTTTGAGATGTCAAAATGTGTATACACAATGTTTATATCAATCATGATAACATCTCATGATCATTCGTGTTGATACGACCCGTGTGGAGTCTAAAAATAGCCGGAAGTTCGAAAAAAAAGAGGGGAAATTCCTTAAGAGATACTATGTAACATTAAAACCTTAGTCTTGAGAGTTCTGTTTTTGGCTCAACGGCAAATCATACATTCATACGTTAGAGAAGGAGCACAAATCAATCAGCACACATTTTCGATTTGTTGGTACTTGGTCATAAAAAAACGCTCAATTCAACAAGAAAAAAAATATCTATGTTGCAAGAGGGATGTATAGAGGATTAGGTTAATGAATGCAAGTTAATGAAATGTATTTTAAAAGCTTTCATTACCCCCTTCTAATTTATTTCATTCTCACATAAAAGATCAATCCACCCCTATACAATAAATTGTTTTTTGTGGAGTACAGTATTACCCAAAACAAAGTATTCCTCTTCTTTGTTAACTTTTTTTTTCATAAAAAATACTATGACAAAAAACGACTCATTAATGGAGTATGTATTTGAAATGACAGTGACAAAATTTTGAGTCTATATCTTAAACTTATGAGATTGTGCATGATAACCTCAAAATGACATACACACAAAAAAAAAATTAAACCTCAGGGAAATCGAATAACACTACCAAAAACCATATTGTATGAAATTGTTCATATGACTGATCCCACAAGAACACAACACACAAGAGTACAAGTTGATAAGATCTAAGATAAAAAATAGCTATATTACTCTATGACAAAACATCTTCTATATCCAAAAATACAGTACAAAATAAAAAGCCTATCTATTTGAATCAAAATAATACACTACACGCAAAACAAAAAAAAAAAAAAAAAAATCAATCTTTGTTCGATTTCATCTAACCGCAGAAGCCACAGTGTGGGCCCACCATTTGAGGCTGTCTTTCATATCGATCTCGTTGCCGACGGCCGGCAACCTCCATTTCGTTACTGGGCTCTCCACTTCCCACGCTTCCGACAGATAAGGCCTCGACCTCGGCCCACTCGTCTCTTCAACTCCGCAGCCCATTTCCAGGCCCAAATTCTGCAGCCCAGGAACGATCTCCATCAGATCCGAGTCCTGCTTGTCCGCTTCAGAGAACACAAACCCCAGATCCATGAACCCCTTCATTTCCTCGAACTCCAGCTCCGACAAGCTCTTGCTGAAACGTTTCTTCTCCAACTTCCGGGCGGTGGGCCCTCTCCGGAATCTCGGCGTCTCGACCGAATCGATTTCTCGCTCCGAGAGTATGGTTTCGAGTTTGTGGGGACTCGGGGTCTCGATTCGCATCTGGTCGCTTTTCGATCTCGCGCGGATGGTCAGCGGCCGTGGGACGTGCAGTTTTGTCGGGATTTGCTGGATTTGGGGATTAGGGTTCGGATCGGAAATTGGGGTTTCGAAGATGCTGAGGTAGAACCAGGACGAGTCGAAGAGGTTGAGAACGGCCTCCAGCTCCGGCTCCGGCCCCATCAACGGCGGCGGAAAACAGAGGAGGGTTTTGAATGTTTAGGTATTTAGAAGAAAATTAACGATATGATTAGGAGAGGTTGCTTGTGTGGTATATATATAAAGAGTTGATGGACAAAAATGCCCTTCCGTTTTGGTTTGTATTACGAAAAGGATTCAAAAAAAATCAAAATGTTTACTCCAATAAACACACGCTTTTAGCCCGACGCGTGTTATTATATTGATCGATAATAATTACTAGAAACCATCGGCGTGTGCTCCATAATTTAAATTATTTATTTCCGTTGTAAGGGCTTTTTGGTATTTTGACCAACCTTTCAACACAAGTCAGAACGCGCATCTTTGAACACTGTGAATGTCCCACTCTTCTTGATTGGTTGACCAATTTTATTTAAAAAAAACTAATCTTATCAGTTTTATAATTTTGATTTTTATTAAATAATTAACCCATTATATTTTTGCTAGGATTATTCTTTTATTAATATTTATTAAATATTTTTTCTGTCTTATATTAATAGCCATACATTATTTCTTTTTTAAATTATAAAGAAAAAATAATTATTATTTTGACACGGAAGTATAGTATTAACAAACACATTTTCTCTCTAATAAAGTGAAAAATATAAAATTCAAGGTACAAAGCGGGCATATATTGTTGGGCAAAATTCCGTTGGTAGATGCGTTTAAAAATTTATGTAAATGAATATTGGAAATTTGATTGCTTAAATTTTCGCTTCTACCAAAAGAGTCATTGCCAGATGATGCATTGTGCAAGTAGATTGATCGGCAGGTTATTTCATGAATTATACTACTTCATATAATGAACTAAATAAATAGAACGTACAGTTTTGATTTTAAGCTTTTTTTATAATTGTATTTTGGAAGCATCATCCACATAAAAAATAAAAGGTTGATGATTTGTTTTTAAAAAACCTTGTTTTTTTTTTTTTTTGTTTTTGTTTTTGCCGAAGGTCGGTTTACTTTGCGAGCCAACATGTAGATTGTAGAGTAGACATGCCGAGCTAGGTTCAACTGTTCAAGATGCAAGAACTTAATACATTGTTAATTACCTGCAGCTTGATTGTAAACATTGGAGAAATTACGGTTTGCATTGCGGGGCAAATCTCCTTTGGCAGTGAGCTCATGAATATATGATTTAACACTCGACTACTATGATCGAGTGTCATGTTTTATTAAGAGCTACGTACTGCCAAAGGAGATAATTACCCAGTAATGCATCTCTAATTATACTTAGATGATCGATGCATGTGCACCTTAAGTTTGACGAACAATATATTTCTCGATCACCAATATTTATAGTGATCATCATATTCTGACATGCGTATACGTACGTTACAAGCATATGTGAAGCATATTCCTAAACTCATATATAGTTTGTTCCTTCTTTATTTAGCTACCAAGATTTATATATGAATGTGCACGGGTCAATATATATAGTAATGCTAATTAGATTGATCATCTTATTCATGTAGCTAGGAACAATATGAGACGGTTAATTTATCTCGCCGACTAGGGTTCGAACAAATTAATTCATGCATGATGTTAATTATACCAATGCATGTAACAATTCATAAAAGTAAATTAATACCAATTCATGCGAGAAAAAATTAATTAACGAATAGTCGAATAGACACAATTAAAATGATGATTTTTCCTGGCATCACAAATCTTATATATGCATATGTTATAAGATAAAATCTTACATGCAAAGTAAAGCATATCTGGGATCAGATTCCTCAAGGCACTGGAAAAAAATGTACACACGTATAATTACTCAATATATACTTTCAATCTACGTGCGCGTAAAAAGAGCATATCCATCTATGATCTCTATCGGTAAAAAAAAAACGAGAGGATGAAGAAATATGTTAGAATTTTACCGTACCATATATGGTGGCCCTAATGTAAAGTAAAAGGGTTAAAAAGAATACATAGTCGATCTCAAAGCATATGCTATTTCCTCTTTCAGCATATCCTACAACTTAAGGTGTCATACTGCCATATATAAAGTCCGGTGGTCTTTGCCTAGGGTTGAAGAAATTAAATAAACAAATTCACATTTATATATTATGAGGTTGCCTTGCCTCTATTGTTAAAAAAATCTTATATTATCTTTGACGTACGTTTGATTTTTATTTCGATCATGAATGCAATCCACAATTCATGGCAATCAATATAGAGAGAATGGAGAAGAATAACAGGCACTTCCCCTTTAGCAGAAATACGTTAATACTCTTATTCTGCCAAAGGAGAATTGCCCTGCCATTCTGTATCTCCACTCCTAGTTTTGATTTTCGATTGCTAAGCCGCTTTTTATGTAACATCATTTTGTGAATGTGAAGAGTGGAGATTAATCGAGTCAAAATTTTCGTTAGAGAAATTATACACTTTTCGACCATACCCTAAATTAAAAATAAGTTTGTGTCGCGCATTCTACATTCCATAGATATATCATTTGTTCTGGAATAGTTGACGTACATTCATTGCATCATTATAAATTACTCCGTATGTAGTAAGAAGCAGGGGCGGATACAGTAAGGCTCTCTGGGGGCTTCAGCCCCCAGAGAAATTTTATTTTTGTGTTTTTTATTACTAAATTTTATAAATAATTAATTTAAATTAATGAAAAATCATGATCAGCCCCCAGAGCCGTGCCTGATAAAACACCAACTTCGAGATTATGTAAGGGCTGAAAACACAAAATTCGAAATTGTTATTAATTAATACTTTAATAAAGCTCAAAACACATTGATAATACTAATTATTACGCTTTAAATTTATTAAAATAAATAATTTGTATTAATCTTTCAACATTTTTATATTAGATTTAATAAATTCTAACCTCATGACTTTTTACAGGTATTAATTTATTATTCTAATCTATATCTATACTCCATATATATATGGTAATTTTAAATAAAAGGACTTTAAATTTATTAAATTAAATTTATTAATTTTTTTTTTTGCATTTGCATTTTACGTATATTTAAAAATTATTTAGCAGTAGTTTTTAAAATTAGTTTGGACTATAATACTTTTTTTTAGTTTTATACTACATGCCTAATTTTTTATAAAATTGTGTGGGGGAATGATTATATTTCTGCGATAATTCATATAAAACATCCATAAATCTGTATTTTAAATTAGTTTAATATATAAGTTCATACCTCCATGAATATGTATTTTAAATTAATTTAATAATTTTTTTATAAAATTGCAATAGTGTATGGATGATTATATTTCTACAACTGCGATAATTCATAGAAAACCTCCATCAATTTGTATTTTAAATTAGTTTAATATATAAGTTCATACCGCCATTAATTTGTATTTTAAATTAATTTCATATATAAATAATATAATATAACTACAAAAGGTAAAATTGGCAAGAAGTACGAAAAGTAACGAAGGTAAATATAATATTTGTATTATATTTGCCCCTATAAAAAATTGCCCCTATATATATATTGTCTATGTATTGTCTTTTAAATATTAAAATATTTAATAAAAATAGCTAAATTTTAGTAATTATTAATACTGTATACTAAAAGATTCTATATGTACTATATAGTTTAAATAAAAATTTATACATTAAATATATAGAAAATATAAAATTTACACCGTATTAAAAAAAATGATATTAATATTTATATATTTTTATATTATAGTAAAAATACTATATTTTGTAAAGAAATTTTGCATAATTTTTTTTCTAATTTTAAACTCATTTTTTTCTTTTTATAAAAATAATCCACGTCATAACAAATATATATATATATATATATATATATATATATATATATATATATATATATATATATATATATATATATATATATATATATATATATATATATATTGTTTCATTTCAGCCCCTACAAGAAAAATTTTCTAGCTCCGCCACTGGTAAGAAGTGAATGTATGTGTTCCACATAAACAGTCATATATGCTTTTCTCACATAAATTAAGAAAAATAGTTGTAATTAATATAATGAGACATTCGTTTAATAAAAGTGATTATTATTTTAAAAAATGAGTAATATTTTACAAATTTCAGTTATTGTGGGCTTATATGTAATACTGGGCGTAGGCCCAATTATAAAACTTTTCGGCCTGTACTGTTTTGGGCATTGTATATTTCTCTTCGACAAACTATTTTGGGCCCGTTCGCTAGATCCACTTCTTGGACTGTACCGACCTAAGTAGTTATTTAGGAGACAACGGTTGAGAGCTACATGAATTGTGAGTAATTGAGCCAAAACTATTTTTATTTTATTTTAACAATTGAATGAAATGATATAAATATATACTACATATACTATGTACCTCCCCCAAAAGAATATCATGTGGATTCTTTATTGACGTATCGGAAGCTTAATAAACAAGATTAAGACTCGTTGATCCTAAAAATACCTGAGAATTAAAACATCAAGATTCGTTGATTCTATCGAATACCGAAACTTAATAAAACAAAGAGAAAACTCTTTTATTTAATCTCCAAAAACCACTTCTTCAACTTAAAGAGAATACGACATATAAATAACTTTAAACCCTAATATAATTGAGCTTTATTTAAAATAAGAAATAAACAACAAATAAAAGAACTAATTATAATTTGGGCCTTATAACCACATCATTTATTGAGTAGATCGAAGAAGTAAGTCGTAAGATGCACATGCGCATATATATATATATATATATATATATATATATATATATATGTATCCTTAATTACCTCCTACTTCCCAAACTGACACGATCAAAAGCAACAACTCAGACCCATACTGCATTCAAAATTTTGTTTAATTAATTAAATTAATTTTAGTTTCTTTCAATTCAATTGAAATAATTTGAATGTGGTAAAGTTGAACTGATTTTATTAATAATATTGTTATATGAAGTAACTTGTATACATAAAATCATTTTTATTTTTTTTTGCAATATTTTGAATTGAAATGAACACAATTGTACTAAAATAAAATGAATCAAGTCAAACTTAAATGACAAAGAACAAAGACTTAACTAAATGTACGAGATTAAATATCAATTTAGCACGTTGGTAGTATTCTTTTGATTACTTTTGAAAAGATAATAACTAATTGACTAGTTAATTGCTTGTGAGTTCATTAAAGGAGCGTATCTAAAACCTCAAATCCAAAAAGGATTTTTTATGATTCTTTAATTTTTCCTATCCATTAAAAAAAATCTATTTATATAGATCGTCTCATGGTTCTGGAATTTGTCTTTTCAAAATATATAGTTTTATCATTAACTAATTAATATGAAATTAATTAATGATTAATATATGCTGTTAGTGCAGGATCATGGAGCTTCATTACTTGCGCCCTTCCTTCTAGTTGTGCTGCACCATCACTTTGCCCTTTCATTATTTTATATACTCCCTCTATCCAATTATAATAGAAGCATGTGTTCAAGTTAATTTTTTTTGTCCGTCCTATACATATGATAAACAGTATACAAAAATTATGAAAAAATAATTGAAATAAAATTTAATTATTAAATTTTATTGTAATTATTTTTTCAATATTTTTTGTATACCGTCGTACTTGTATTGGACGGACAAAAAAAAAACAATGATGACCATCTTATTATTACTGAATAGAGAGAATAGAGGGAGTATGATTTTAAAATATTCAAAAAAATAAACAAAAAATAGTTAGTATGACAATGGAAAAAAAAAATTAGGACGAAAAGTATTATTTTATGGAATTGTTTAATATTATTAATTTACATATTTAGGTTTGTATACATGACTAGGCTAATCTGTCACCTGCTTAATTATTTGATTATTTGATGATTAGTTTTGTCTTATATGAAGATTGTTCTGATTGGTGTTTTAATTAATTAGTAGTAATTAATTATCCTTTTTTCAATAATTATTTCATAATCATAATGATACACTGCAATAACAAATTAGTACTAGGCGTGTTTCACGCAAGGTCAAATCCCGACTTGTATACTTAAATACTGCGTCATACCTTCATACGTACACGTTATATAGAAAATAAAAATAATAATAAAGGAAATACAGAAAATTAATTATATTTTAGATGATATATATTATTAATAAATATGAAATGGAAAACAATGTGATCGCCTAACCGTGACAAATTGTTGTTGTGGAACCATGACCATTGACCTTGACAATTGAATTACATATTTACATGGACAGCAGAAAACCAACTTACTGTTACTTATATATTAGTTTGTAAAATTATTTAATAACATTTTATAAATATTTAAAATGCGTTTTAAATTATTTTAATACACTTTAATATGTTTAAAAAGTAATTTTAAAGTAATTAAAATGTTTAAAATTGTATTTCAAATCATTTTAAAAAATTTAAAGCAATTTCAAATCATTTTAAAATACTTTAAAACATTTAAAAATTATTTTAAATTACTTCAAAATTATTTTTAAACACTTTAAAATATTTAAAACATTAGTTAAACCACTAATAAATATTTTAATATTACAATTTAAAATGTCTAAAATATATTTTAAATCATTTCAAAATTATTTTTAAAACACTTTAAAATGTATAAAATTTATTTCAAATCTGTTAAAAAATATTTTAAGACACTCTAAAATGTAAAAAAAATATTTTAATAAAAAAATCAAGCATTTTAACTTATTTAAAAATTATTTTATAACAATTTAAAATATTTAAAAAGTATTTCAACTCACTTAAATTTATTTTTATGATATTTAAAATGTTTAAAAAAAAACAAAAAAATTTAAAAAATTATAAAACAGGTTAGAAATATTTGAAATGTATTTCAAATCAAATTTTTTACAATCAAATGAATTAATCAGTATATTTTTTTAAGTTAAATTAAATAACATTTTAACAATAAATTAATTAATATATGGAGTAGTATACTTTTGTTCAAGGCATGATAGTACACTTAATTTTAATAAATCGTGGGAGCAAAAATGCACATTTGTTTCGGTGTCATGGAATAAAGTGACGTCATTTCATTATTTAGAATAAATATATAATTATAGGACGTAAAATAATTAAGGTTTACCATTATAATCAAGATTTGATTTCATTATCCATCTCCAATTGAATTTATTTCAAGAATCAAAGTCTCTTGTAATAAAATAAATAAAACGACTCTGGACAAGATAAAAGGTAGCAGGAACAATTAAAAAAAGGAACAAGTAAATTTGACTTTCGTTTTATTTTATTATATCATATATATACATGAAGATGCTGAATGAAATTACACGGCAATTAGAAGCATTAATTGACATTGATTAAATATAAAAAAGGATAATATATTTAAAGATATTTTAGTATGGGATTAAGTACTTAGCACTCCATTTACTGTGTCTCCATTATTGCATCTCAATTAATTCATATCTTATGTCATGGGCCACCATTGAATCAGTTTACATGGCCCAACTTGTCATATATAAATATATTTCATTATTTCTCAAGCAAATACTACATATTTTTTGTATTGTACTTGTACAAGTAATCAACTTGTGATGCACATAATTTTTTTATATTTTTATTCATAATTACTCCAAGTACTCTGTAAAGTTTTATACAATTCAAATTTCATGATTCAGAAAACGAATCAAACACATTACAACTCAACCCCTGTATATATATCGTCGAAATCGAATGTGTATTCACAAATAGACGTTATGAGTGAGCTATCAACGACACTAACACCACAAAAAACAGGTGATTTCATTGAATAACCAATATGCATTGCTCAATTCAATCCAAAATCGCATAAATAAACATTAAAAATGCAAGAGTATAATGAAAATTTGTCGCCATTCTAGAGAATTCAAATCCAACATACAAATCAACACTTTTATCTAGAATGAGATAGGAACACTTTTATGAGTACAACCTAAAGTGGATTAGGTTCGTATTCAATTTCTTTTTTTATGAATTTTTTATTGATAAGCCAAAAATTAATTAACAATAGATTTGGATAAAAGGGTAATTATGACATTTTGCAGTGCTTGAGCATTCGAATGACAAGGGCGGATTCTCACGCGGTTATTAGGTTCGGAAATGTCAATACAATACAAAGGCCAAGGGGAGGTGCTAAATGCTAATTAATTAATTATTTAATTAGTTAATTAATGGAGTACGTATGCCATTACACTAATTAATTAACAACCCACAAGATTAAATATAATAATCCTCTTTTATTTTTTCAACATTTGCTCGCACGTCCTCCATAAGCTGCGTTATTACATATTTACCCATCTGTCTGAATTCGGACACATATTAAAACACCCTCCATTTCTTCTTCTTTCTCATCACCTACTTTTTCCCCCTCTCTCTCACTACCAAATACTCAAAATTAACCATGAACAATAGAATCGTTAATTATCAAAAATTCGTCAGCGAGCTCGAATTAGATTCCGGCGATTCTCCGGAATTCAGCGGCGGAGATTCGCCTCGCTCCGCCGCGTCGGCCGATGCCAAGATCGCCTCCACTCCGTCCTCGAAGAAAAGGTACACACGTGCATGCTTAATTAGTCCAAGAAAATGATGATTAGCACTAATTAATTAGTTAATTAATCAATTAATTAATTAATTGAATAGGCGAGCCATACAGAAGAGAGTCGTGTCGGTGGCGATGAAAGACGTGGAAGGATTCCGGCTGAAAGGCGATCAGATCAGCGCTCCGCCGTCCGATTCTTGGGCCTGGAGAAAGTACGGCCAAAAGCCCATTAAGGGTTCCCCTTATCCAAGGTAATTTCTTCTTCTTTCCGGGGTATAAAAATAATATTCATTAGTTTATGGGCCAGAATGTAATTAATAAAAGATAATTACAAATACCGCCCCTATGGTTTGGTTTAGTACTTTAGCCTACCTACGAAATATTTTAAATTATTTTATTAAAAGTTATAAATACCTCCCCAACCACCATTGGCCCTTGTAGATGTATGTGAATGCATTTCCAATTAAATAATAATATAAATTGGAATACTTAAAAAACAAAATTAATCTTTAATTAAAAAAAACACACCATATTTTGCAGAGGATACTATAGGTGTAGTAGCTCGAAAGGATGTCCGGCGAGGAAACAAGTCGAGAGAAGTCGACTCGACTCACAAATGCTAGTCGTCACCTACTACTGCGAGCACAACCACCCTTGGCCGCCTTCTAGAAACCACCACCGCTCGACGAAAGTCGCAACTCCCGTTTCCGAGGAGGAGGAGGAGGAAGAAGAAGACGAACATCAACAACAAGACGAAGAGTTGGAAGATGAGAGTAAAAAAACTACTACTATTACTATTAATCCGCCTCCTCACGAGATTATGATTCCGGATTATAGATTTTCGAATCTAGGCGAAGGGACTTTCATCCAAGCGAGTGAATTCGGATGGTTAACGGAGTTCGAGAGCTCGATTAATTGCTCGATGCACGAGAGCACAATTTTATCCGAGGACATCGAGATGGCCACGATCTTCCAAATGCCGGAAGAGGATGAGAGGCTTTTCGCCGATCTCGGCGAGCTGCCGGAGTGCTCGGCAGTTTTCCGCCGGGGGTTGCCGGAGCAACGGCCGCGGGTGCCTAGCATGGCCACCACTGGCTGACGTCACCGTTCAAATTATCTGTGCTTTTTTTTATTCTTCTTTGTATACGAACATATATCAATTGATTTCTTATTTATCTTAATTACGTCATAAGATAAGTTGACCCCTCTTTTTTCTTTTTTTCTTCAATTTGCATTCACATTTTGATGTAATTGTTTTTTAGTTGATTTTTATTAGTGTAGTGGTTAGTGGGGGATGGGAATAAATTTAAAATCAATTATTGGTGGGTTTGATGTCTTAATCTTCATGTAATTACAGCTACTCTTCATCTCTGTCTTTCCCATTGTTTTCATATTCACTATAAATGTACAAGTTCAACAAATTAATAAAATAAAATAAAATCATGGAATAATAATAACAATAAAAGTTATAGTACTACTAGCATTATTTATGATAATTGTTATGAATATTATTATATTATAGTGAATGACTTGTTGGCTAAGTCAGAAACCCTAGATTGTATCCTATATAAAGGGGTTTCCCCATATGAATGAATACAACAATTCACAAGAATTCACAACAATTTTATTCTTCTCTTATATCGTCTCTATTTCTAATCTATTGTTCTCTCTCAATTCTCTTGAGTTTATAACACGTTATCAGCACGAAAGCTCAATCGCGTTCTTCATCGAAGTTCTACTCATCCAAGATCCGAACTCCAAGGCAAGAATTTATATGTTTGTTTATATTCATTAATAATTATAAATATATCTACTTCTACTCATTTCTTCTTAATTTCATATGTTCCCGAAGAATATTATAATTTGATATTTCTGAAGTAATATCAAATCAATTATTCTTAATATATATATATATATATATATATATATATATATATATATATATATATATATATATATATATGAATGTTCCTGAAAAACATATACTCTGGTTTAAATATTATATTGATTGTTTTGAAAGAAAATAATGATTTGATATTATTCGATAAATATCTAAATTGCTCCCGAAATAGCAATAAGTTTAGAAATATCAAATTAAATTGCTCCCGTAGTAGCAATTAACTTTTAAATGTTTCTGAAGATCATTATGATATGATATTTCCGCAGAAATATCAAATCAAATTGCTTCTGGTGTAGCAATTAAACTTTATATTTTAAATCGATATTGATATAATACAAAATATTCTTGAAAGAATATTTTTATTGATTGTTTCCGAAGAAGCAAAGTTCAAACATTAAATGTTTTCGAATAAAGTTATGTCATGATTAGACGAACGCCAAATTCGATTATTCTCGTCATATGAATTATCCTTGAAGGATATCTTTTGAAAATAGAGAATAAATGTACTATGTGGGTACTCATGGAAGAAAGTCGATTCCAATTAAATGTAATTTCTGAGAAAATCATATATTGAGATATATTTTGATCCCCGAAGGATCATTGATAAAACCTAATATTTTGATCCCGAATGATCATTGGTAAAGATATTGTATCCCCGAATGATCATTGATAAAGATAATGTATCCACGAAGGATCATTGGTAAATACTGTTATGCAAATGATGATATGTTAAGAGTGAGCTCCAGAAGAGTTTTACTAGTTATCCTCACGAGTACTACAAATGTACTGAAAATGGTGCATATCATGATTATTATTAAGTGCGTGGAAATAGTTATTTCCCATTTGCGAATTAATTTGAAATATGCAACTTATATTCATATCACCACTAGAGCGTATTTTTATGAACGGTCATAATATCTCGAGCCCACGATCTAGAAAATCGGTTTATAGCAATTACGCTGATTTGCATATTTAAGGAAGATCAGTTCTCGGCATTAGGGGGAGATAAGAATATAAAAGATATAAATGCCGAGAAATTTCATGGAATGAAAACGATCTTTAATTCTAGATCCACGCACCAATCAATTGAACCCGAAGTTCATTAAAATAAGTGACTTGCAATATTTAGCAAGTAATCTGCCAAATTAATGAAGGTGTGACAAAATCACATATATTTGTGATAAATTGAACTATAAGAGTTCAAATACCAAAGAGATCAACTCAAATGTTGATTCTAATATACGCCTGAATCGTAGTAGATCGATCTTAAGATATAAAATAAATTCGCGGAAAAACAAAGAAATTAAGTCACCCTTAAAATCTCCTGAAGAGAGTTAGATCGAAATCCCATTGAAAAAGCATGTGCACATGATAATGAAAATTGTGGGATTGCGGAACAACTAAATTAAATATTATGGGAAATGCTTTGGTTGATATATTGAATTGTCATCAAACATCGAAAAATAGAAACGAGCAATTGAGGCTGAGCATGACTCGCTGAATAAAGATATATTTTGACTATAGTACACACCTCAAAATATTATCCCAGAAGGATATACGTGTATGTTCGTACGAAAAACGAGTAATGATGTGGTGATTTATAAAAACGAGATTAATTGCTCAAAAGTTTTTCACAGAAACTCGATATTTTAAAGGATGACATTAAGTTCCGCTACTTCATATTTATGGCAGCAACAACGATAAATATAGATATGCATGAATGTCTAATTTGACCATGTAGAAGTCATTAGAATGATACATACATGAAAATTCTAGATGAATTTTAAGATTCCTGAAATGAAAGGAAATGAAAATCAGAACATGTACAGTATCATATTACATATGTCATTATTGACAAAAATTAATATTGAGACAAGGTCCCGAAGACCAGTGATTGGTCCTGAAGACCAGTGATTGCACTCTTTTTCCCTCTACTAAGTTTTTCCCACAGAGTTTTTTTAGTTAAAGGTTTTTAATGAGACAATCACCACAATATAAATGTGAATGTCGTGTACTCTTTTCCTCGAGTATTTTTTCCTACAAGGTTTTATAACGAGGTTTTTAACGAGGCATGTACATCACTCGATAATAATTAATGGGGACATCAGAATGTTTCATATGAGTTTGTTTTCGAGATAAAATGAGGTATTGAACCTGAAGTTCAAATGATTGTGAATTGAAGTTCACATTATTATTCATTTGTCAAGAAATGTATATTGAACACTAGATGCATTTAATATACTCCAGAAGAGTTACCGACCGGTTAAAGTAATTGTGAATGCTCTAGTCAATATAGATGTCTGGTAAAGGCATGTCCCAGAAGGACGAAAAATATACAATAATACAAATGAATATGAAACTCAACAACTCGAAGGTTGGGTCCTGAAGACCAAAATTTATATTTGAATAACTAATTTTTTCCTATATGGTTTTATTAGTTACATGTGTTTTAATGAGACTGATTGATCACAAATAACTACTTTCTAGTAGTCAAAGATTTTCGGTGATTACAATCAGGGGAAGCAAGCTGTACTCTTTTTCCTTCGTCGAGGTTTTATCCCACTGGGTTTTCCTGGCAAAGTTTTAACGAGGCAGCAATCCTGTAAATAGTCATTCAAGGGGGAGTGTTATGAATATTATTATATTATAGTGAATGACTTGTTGGCTAAGTCAAAAACCCTAGATTGTATCCTATATAAAGGGGTTTCCCCATATGAATGAATACAACAATTCACAAGAATTCACAACAATTTTATTCTTCTCTTATATCGTCTCTATTTCTAATCTATTGTTCTCTCTCAATTCTCTTGAGTTTATAACAATAATTAAATTTTCATGTGAGCTATGAAAGAGTTGACCATTACATTCAGGAAATTTAAAGAAAAATAATACCATACTCTGTATTATCTTGTTAGGCATCCTAAAAACTTATTTGCCACTTGTGTGTGTGTAAAATAACTATGACATCAGAAAACATAATTAAGTCACAATAATCTTAGCATCCTTACTTGGCAGTTAGCAATTAGCATCATCAATCTTCTTCTTGTCCACAGCAAGACACATCTGTCTGAGAGCATCGGTGAACGCATCATCCACGTTAGTGGCATCGAGCGCAGAGGTTTCCACGAAGCAGATCGACTCTCTCTCTCTGCTAACGAGGTCCCCTCTTCTGTGGAGACTGTCACAAGATGCTCAAGGTCTGATTTGTTGCCGATGAGCATGATGACAACGCCGGGGTCCGTGTGCTTTCGAACGTCGAGTGCCTGGTCACGTCGTAGACAATCACAACACCAGAGCACCCTCTGTAGTATGCGTGTATGATGCCACGATACCTACACGTTTGAGCATAGGCAATGGGATATATTGTTCGTTCCAAGAATCAGAATTAATAATTTAATACGACAATGGTAAGTATTGATCGTCGAAAAATGTTATGCATTGATCCATCTTATGATGACTACGAAG
Source organism: Euphrasia confusa (assembly GCA_954870475.1). NCBI lineage: Eukaryota > Viridiplantae > Streptophyta > Magnoliopsida > Lamiales > Orobanchaceae > Euphrasia > Euphrasia confusa. Next base: position 28,954,183 of record OX940967.1, read on the forward strand.
AATTAATACGACAATGGTAAGTATTGATCGTCGAAAAATGTTATGCATTGATCGATCTTATGATGACTATGGATGAAAATGACGAATAGATTCTACTATATTTGCTCGATTCTCGATCAATGTCGACAGAGCAAATAGGAAATTGGCATTGCAGCAACTATACATCTAAGAAAATCAGCATTGGATACAAACCCTAATTATTATTTTAGGGGTAAATACCCCTAAAATCAACCCTAATCGTAAATTCAGATTCGTATTCAACATAGATCGTCATGCAAATTCAGATTCGTATTCAAAGCACACAAATATATATATGTGAGAGAGAAGTGGACATGAAATTAGACCTTTCATCGCCGGAAGAGTCCCAAATCTGAGCCTTGACGAGTTTTCCGTCGATGGTCACGTTTCTGGTTGCAAATTCAACGCCGACGGTGGTTTTGAAATCGAGGCTGAATTCATTTTTGGTGAACCTGGTGCGAAGGCTTGATTTGCCGACTCGAGTGTCTCCTCATAACCACCTTGAAGAGATAGTCGAAATCGACTTTGGCCGCCATCAATTCACAGAAGAAACACAAAACCAATTCCCAAACTTTAGGCTTTGATGGATTTTCCGTGCGCTTATAGACCCACTGCTTCCAACTTCTTGCTTTATTAGGCCCAATTATACCCGACCCATTAGATTAAGAAAATACTCCGTATTTATTTATTTATTAACTTTTATATATAAAGTTAAAATTAAAATATATTTTAAATTAATAATAAATAAATTAAGCAAATTGTGAATAAAATTCAAGTTAAGCATAAAATTGTTTTTTATAATGAAAAAAAATATAAATATGTTTTTTTTTAAATAAGGTTTGATCATTAGAGCATCTCCAACCTATACCAAAAAGAGTAGGGGAGATGCTCCAAGCGATACAAAACATAAACCTATTATAGGTATTAAGGTAAGACCCACAGAAAAAATACTTAAATTTACGTTTACCTTAAACTTAAACCAAAAACTTTATTATTTATAAAATGGTCCTTTTTATATAAATTAATAAATATAATCTATCAACATTTTTTTAGTTTCTTATTTAATATTTTTTTAATGTAAATTTTTTTAATAATCATATCATTAATAATTAAAATAAATTTTAATTAAAATATTTTAAATAATGAAATAAAAATAAACATGATAATACAAAATATAATTAAATATTAAATTATTTAATTGACGTTAAAAATAAAATAATAGTATGAGATATCACAATATTTTTTAAATTATGTTTGAAATTTTAAATTGAAAATAATGACTATTAAATTTTTTAATGTAAAAAATTAGGAGGTTAAATTGTAAATTTGTAAAAATATTGGTTATTTATAAAAAGTTGTATTAGAAGAATATTTTGAGAATATTTTTTTAAGTTTTAGTATTGGAATCTCGGTTGGAGTGAAATTACTGTAAACTTAAAATAAAACTTATTTTAATTTACGTTTTTGTGTTAGGTTGGAAATGACCTTAGTTTGAGAAAGACAAAAATGAAAAGTGTGAGCATTCATTTAAGACAAAGTGTGTTATTTTTACATATATATCATGATTTTTTTAATTTTAATTATTTATAAGGAATATTTATTCAATTGAAATTTCATAAGATTTATTTCAACTTTAAAAAGTTTATAAAATTTCATAAACGAAGTTCATTTTTTTTTTTTCAAAAAATAAAATATCAAGAAAATATAAAAGGAAAAGTTAAAAGTGCCTCTTTGAAGTTTTTTATCTATGTTATTTCCGGAGTACACTATATATATTTTGATCTTAAATTTAATATTATTATATTAAATACACACTCAATTACACACATCCCAAACGTCATTTACGATTAATATACCGCATAGAGTAATGTTCCAGGTACAAGTTGCTCCACCACGTACTACTTCCAAACACAGTATAACTGTATAATCACACATTTGATAATATACTAATGTCTAATATATAGATAAGATGTTACCATCATTATCAATATCAAAATATATATTCTTAATTAGTTGTCACAATTTCTTTTTTAAATTCAACACAAATAGAGTAATATTTATATTTATAAAATATAAAATGAATCGACAATGGACACACTATGGACCCCTGATATGCAAACAACACTCAATGGGCCAACAACAAAGTGTGCCTATATTTCCCAGGCAGCATCATCTCAATAAGACCCTTTCATGCCGACAACTCGGCCCATTTCATTACACTTTAAATTACTATACAAATAAACACTTTCTCTGATTTCACTACACATATACTGGTATACATATCTATTTTTAAAAAGTTGCACTACTTATTTTTTTTGTATTACTCTTTTCCTCCTAAATCTGAGGAGAATGTGACTACGTACAGATTTGAGACAGATAATAATTTTCAAAGAAAATAGTGGAATAAGTCAAATTAGCAGGAGGACGAATGGAGTATTAGGTAACCGAGGCCCTTGCCACTTATGGTTACACTAGTTAACATTTTTCGATTAACCGAAACTTTTAGTTAAAAATGTGTTTTTCACACCGCGTTCATGTGCTCAGAAATGTGTATTAGTACATTGGCCAAATACGAATATTCGACTCAATCAATTTTACTCGTTGAGTTTGAGTCTCGTGTCATAAGTCATAACAGATGACATTGTAGTAGATGGACCTTATTATTTTTTATACGGAGTAATAGTTTTTTTAATTAGTGTCCTACATATATCTATGTAGACTAGGGTTTTCGGGTGTGGGGTTTCTTTCACGGCCGGGGAATACAATTATGCAGATTTTTGTGATCGTCTTACGTATCTCGTTGACTTTAATTTCTTGGCACTTAATTACAGTATGGTAATAATCGCAATTATATGCGCACTTGGTGGGCCCCACACACATATTGTTAGCGTATAATTATGTGATTCATTTGCATGTCGTTAAACCGAACATGTGTGGTAGTTTGTGCTTACCCACAAATACAAACAAGCTATACATATCAACAAACACATATATACACCTTCGAATTGAATAATTGAAGCATCATTTGAGTCACAATTAGCTAGGGTTGCAAACGAGATGAGTCAAATCGAAAGTTGATCTTATCGAAGACAATGACAAAAATAAAATAAAATTGTGGCATTGTTCGAAAAGCAAGAAATTTGTGTCCTCTAATATGTTTCACTTAATTAGAATCCATATTTTGAACAAATTCGTAATTTTTGAATTGTATTTTTTTAAAACTTCATTAGAACATCCTTTTTTATACTTGAATTTAAAATTTGTTATGTTTTTTGTGAAAAAAATACAAATACAAATACAAATTTCTTATTTAATTAAAATTGTGCTCCGTAATATTCTAAAAATATCAAACATGACAAATTATGGATTATATATATTTATAGAATGTCGATCAGATAAAAGAATCTTATTGCGTACGCGCTCACAAAATTATTATTGGTTTGGATAAAACAAAGACGTACAAAAACACTCGTCAAATTAGAACCCCACCAATTAGAAATCAGAAATTCATGAATGTGATTAATTATTTTAAATTCTCGTGCTAACCATGGCACGTTATACGTACGTAATACAATTATACGAGCACACTAATTAATTGAGATTGATTAAACAATTAGTCAACTATACTGTATGATTTTATAGTTAGGTGGCTTAATTAACTAATTAATTAAAATCCAAATAACGGTTAAGACTTAAGACAAAGGTTCCATATAAAATAAAATAAAATGTTAATTGTGATTCGAATCTCAACTGAAACGTATAGATTTAGGAGATTAAACCACCGTTGAAATAGGATTAAATAGTCAACACATTATTTTATTTCATTTCATTTTAATTAGTCATGATTATTTATTTTTGATAATCTGTATAACTGCATATATAAAAATCAGTATACATGTACTGATGTACACGTCTTCTTTACAAAGAAATCAATTCAATAATAAATTATAATTCGTATATATATTAGATTGATTGTATTTAACCATACCATTTCTACCCATAATTACGAAAATATATGATTGAAATATTAATAGGTGTTTGGAAGCTATAGTGGGTGGAACATGTGACATAAATCTAAAAAGATTAAATTATTTGAAAAATAAATAAGTAAAATTGGCGTCTTTGATTTTGATTTCTCATTTTGTGGGGCCTCAAAGTTTGACTTCAAAATAGAAACCATATCTTCAACAGTTTTGTAATTCAAAATTAACTGTTTTTTCTCTTTCGTAAATTAATTTATAAAAGGTGTACACTTTTACCGACTAGCATTAAATATTTAATTGCATCAATTTTTTGTATAATAATATAGTTCACCGACATTTATTAGATAGTTTTTTTCTAGCTAAGTATCTAATTGTAAAAATAAAATAAAAATCCAAAACAATATTACCGACAATTTTTATTAGACGACTTTGCTATTGTTAATATTTAAGTAGTTACGGGTTGAATCAATATGAACGAGCGAAATCACGTAGAAAAAGTATTACTACTAACTTGAAAAACACGTTTACACGGTGCCAGCTGAATTGACCTGCCCCTTGAAGAATTTTGAACAAACTTTAAACAATTAATAAAGTACTAATTAATATATTTAACAATTCTAAATAAATAAATAAAATAAAAAGTCAGAGCAGAGAGGTCCGAACGATCGAGTCGTAGAATGGGTGCATGCACGAAACGAAACTGCCGAGAAAATTGGGCGGCGGCTTTTCTCCTTCCTTCCCCACCGCATTCAAACATTAATTTGGAACAAACATTTGGGTCGTGTTGACCTTATTTTCAAATACTACTATGTAATTCAACAATATTATTAATGTAAAAATCGGAGCGAATTTACATCTGACATAACACGTCTCAGATCGATCGTGGGACGTGTTGTGTCATACGTAAATTCATCGATTAATCACACTCTTGATGATCAATTGAAATTAAAATTCATCATTTATATATAAAAAAAAAAATCACAATATTTATATCGGTACTTAATTAGAATTGAAATAGAAATTTGACTTGGCCCAACTTACTTCCATTTATAATATATTGATTGAGCCCCAAGGACCTCACTACACACGTCACACGTCACCGGACCCTTTGTAACCTTTTGTTGCATCACACACATATATATAACACCTCCATTTCCTCTTATTTTTCCTCCAATAATATTCTCTCTCCCAATCCCAAAACCCAAACAAACAACACAAAAATCTCCTCTCAAGAACAATGGCTTCAAATAAGTTCTTACTACTCGTGATCACTTTGCTGTTGATTATTTGCTCTACCTTAACTGCTTCTGTCGTCAATGGAAGAAAGCTATTGACGAGCCAATCGAGGGCGGCAGACAACTTGTACATGGCGGCTCTCCCTAAGGGAAGCGTGCCGAGTTCAACCCCGACCAAGAGAGGCCACGCCGAGACCACCGACCAAAAGCTCATCGTCCGCCACCTCGCCGCCATCGACCGGGCTTTACGATCCGTGCCGAGTCCCGGGGCTGGTCATTGAGTAACAAATCTTTTTTGAAATTGGTTGCAATTTTGAATGAATTCTTTTGTGAGTTGATCATATACTACAGAGTTATAGAGGGGCTAATTAAATTGATTGAGCCTTGTAGATTATTAATTAATTAGTTGCTAATGTAGATATTTATACTATAGTGTGCACACATGAAGAAGAAAAGTGTATAGACAAATATATATACAAAAATGATGTAGTTTTTTTTTTTTTTTTTTTTTAAAGTTTAATTATATACTTATTTATTATTTATATGATTATTTGTGAAATATAATTGATGGTATAATTAATGAAAGACGTGGATGGAGGGGTGAAAATGTAATTTACAAGAAGGCGCGCGTTTGTTGAGAGGTCTTTCTTAGTAGTACTATAGCTTTTTAATTAAAGGGATTATTTAGTGCAATTCGAGGGCCACAAGAGCCATGTGATTAAACCTTGCAAGTGAAAGATGCTGCAACCAATCTGACTCTATTATTTAATAATCTCATTGTTATTTATACTCCATATTCCGATATTCGTATTCATTTTATTGGAATATTTATCGTTCGTCATTTTTATATTCAACCTTTTTATTTGTACATTTATCACACAATATATATATATATATATATATAATAGTTTATAAATGAATTCAATTTCACATACATTTGATATTATTATGTACTCTCTTTGTCTCATATTTGTATTCACACTTTTTGTTGTAATTTACAAAAAAAAAAAAAAAAGTATATATGTCTATAAATTGAGACGAAAAAAATATGGTAATAATTAAGTTATGAAACTAACAAGGGTCAATTTTATTTTCCATGTATTAATTAAATATATATGTATTTACCGTATATAATATCTTACGGTAGTATTATTGTAATTTGTAACACTGCTCACATCTCAAATTGAAGTGTTTTATGCAAATTGAATACTACAATATGATATTTTCATATTTATACCAACAAAATATGCATTTTATTTTTTGAGAAATGGTTATATTGAACCGAGAACAAAACGCAATGAAAAATACAAATGTGATATAATATTTTTTCACATTGATTAATTATTAAAAAAAAAATATTCATTCACTGATATAAATATTGAGTCGTTAGATGACGTGGCTTGTAACCCTATTTTTTTTAACGCTAAAAAAATTGAGTCATTATAGCACGTTTTATTGACTAATTAATTATTTAGGTAACAAGAAAGATGTTATCTTCATAGCAAAAGAGTGGAGGACAAGAACTGGAAATCACAAGCCACTTTCGTTCCATTTACTGTGGTCGTGATATAATATAATGTGTTAATATTATTATAGTGTCACTTGCAAAATGAGTTGATTAAGGAAGAATATAAAATAAAATAAAATAAAATTTTGAAGGTATATATTATTAAAAATAAAATAAAAATCAAATTGACCCAAATTAATATAAAGACGTTACAATCATGAATCAAAAATTCAAAATATTGAAAAAGTAGCAACTAAAAGTCTTTCTTAGAAAGTCCGATACTTATGTCATGTGTTGTGGTTGGAAATTAATGGAAGATAATATTCATTTTTTTAAATTTAATTAATTAATTTGTTTTTAATTTATTAAGTGGTGTATTAATCAGTATCGTAATTGTGGACCAGTGGTCATGGGCACCGAAAATGATCAACTTGTGCTGTCTCTCTTTTCTCATGGGGGTAGATATGTAAATATACGTACTAGCATAACTCGTACGTGTAATTGAATTAGTAATCGTGTATTAATGAACCTGACTAGGGCTCTTAAACTGATGAGACAATTTCGATCAAAGTTGACTTGAACTGAACTCTAGCTCATGTGTTAATTAAGCGTAAGATCACTCTCAAACACTTTCGATTTCATCACGATCTCTAAGCAATGTATCTTCTACAAACTGGGATTCACTCACGCTTGGGTTCAGTGGTTGACCACGGTTTCACTTAGGATATTGCACACACATCCGATTTCAACAGTATTTTAGACAATACACTATATATATTTCATCAAGTTCATTGAAGGTGGACTAAGTCGGCGCAATGTAATGGAAGCCGCCGACGGCATGTAGCTAGGGGTGATCTAGGATAAGGGTGTGAAGTTGACATTCATTCTCACCTTACATCATAAAGTATGGCCATTCAATATTTTATGCATGCATGTTTTTCTGTTTTTGTTATATTTTACTATTCTTTATTACATTCTCAGATCTCTAAAATATAAATTAATTGACTAAAATTTCAGCATGAAATTGTAATTTAATTAAAATAATTACAGTAAAAACTACCAGGGAGTAGTAATTAAGAGCTCATGTCATTTTTCCCAACTATGAAATCGAAGCAATCGATGATCACAGAACGAGGACGAACACAAATAACACATCAGCCCCAAGCAAGTATATAACGTTTTTTAACGCCTAAAGTTTCAACACTGGACAGGGCTACTTTCTTTCCATCCTCTAATTTCTTGTTTTTCAAAATGTCTCTCAATGTGAAGGTGTCTGGAAATAAATTTCCCACCTAAATATCAGCTTGCTTCTTTGTCTACATCAAAAACATTCCTCAACTCGTAAGTACAGCTGCAGAGAAACTCGTATTCTTCCTTGTCTAACATACGGCCCGATCTCGTTAATTCAGGCAGGCAACTTCAGTTTTACGTTATTTTTCCAGCTGCAACAAGAGAGGAGATCGTTTTAATAACTGACAAAAGTGCTCGAGATAACAATAAGGAGAGCTATGATTGATGTTCGGATGATATATGATCACCTGATGAAGTAATAGTAGAAGAAGTCTGCATAAAGGCCTGTTTGGACAAGCCCAGAGACACAGGCTGATAGATAAAAGGAAACACACTCAAACGTCATAGGAGAAACAACAGACAAATAAAAACAAAAAATTTACTTACAAATCAATCGAGTGAAATGGTCCTCGGTTAAATAGCGGTATATCCAATTTAAGATGTAGAGTGCTCGATAGGCTCTGTAAACATAAATAACATCACGTTTTATACAACAGAGTTTTGCCGGGGTAATGATAGAAAATAAAAAGAAAACAGAGCATACAATGAACTATAACAATGCTAAATGGTCGATCCTTCAATAATCACTTGAATTTTCCACCTTATTATCCAAAAACAATATCATATCGAATGCAGAATAAAATCCTCTAATGTCTCGACACCCTTAAATTGTGAGACAACCACTCCTTCAGAATAAATAATCAAATCACTTCATGCCTCTGAATCACGAGATTTTTGGGGAAAAATCGTTGATGAGCAAACACCAATATAAGAACATATTCAAAGTTAGTATTCAAGTTAACGTGCTTGTGCATTTGTTTCTCTTTAGATTCTTCGGACTTCTCCTCAAACGCGCGCACACACACACGCACACAAAAAACCAAAAAAAAAAAAACGAACCTCCTGAGTTGTTTTTTCCCACATCACCAAACACGTTCATTAATTTGACAGAAATAAAGTAATCTCAAATGTGAAATAGCAAAGGTCACACACACTATGTCAGAAGGTATATGCATCAATTATTTCAATTTGGATAAGAGGTGCAAGATCTTAACGTTGGTAGTGATAAAATACGCAACAACAGGCACTCCAAACAATGAAACCACTAGGAGTTCACAAGCAAGAATAATAACCAAAACACACGTGGACAATGCGATTTTGGAAAGTGGTTTGTATAAAGTCCATGAGTTGTTGTGCCGACTGAAACATCATTTAAAATGTGCTAATATTCAAACAAATAAAAAAAATCAAGTTCTGTTGCGCCATCTTTCTCTCATGCACTAATTAGCCAAAAACAAAATTCAAATTACCCGAGAAAGATAACGTAGTGTCCGGTCAGATTGTCTACATTTCCACTTCTTTGCAATAGGACCAACTGTGGTAGAATTGCCACCGCCTCCAAGTATATTGAAAATGCCCATAGTATCTGGAAAGCCAATACACCAACTTAAGCCGAACACACACACACACATACATAGACATGTATGGAAATACTAAACTGACCTCCTGAATAGTGAACTTCTCGTGAACAACAAGCGCTAAAACAAAAGCAACTCCCACGAGAAAATAGTGCCTGAAGGTGTCCAGCTCGCGATCATAAGAACGCCTCACAGTTCGGTGAAATCTCATGCACCACACAATTGCCAGCGAGCTTCCGATGAACACCAGCTTCATCACAGTGTTGTAAACCGAAACAAAGTCGGTGAACAAATCGAGGTACCGAGCCAAGAAGACGAGCGCATACAGTTCCTGCGTCTTCAACGAAATCCCTGAGTAGAGTGTGAGAGCATGTTAATAGCACAATCTAACACTGAAGAAGTACTAGATTCCATTAAAACCAGCGGGTCGACAATTCCGAAACGAACATTGAAAATACATTTCACACACAGTAACAAATTACAATCACTGAAAAACAATTACTATTTAGGAAAATGCAGTAAGATACCAAATGGAACCCTAACCCTAAGCCATTTCCAGATTCTGGCACATAACACCATGAATGAGAACAGAGAGTTTCAGCATGGAAGAAACTGAACATTACCCCCCATAAATTAATCCATAATAAATATAGCAAAAATTAAAAATAAATCACAGAACCGAATAATGTGAAATCAGCTCACCTGAACAAGATTTAGTCGCATAGATTTTCAGGAGGAGGACCAAAATACTAATCAAATGCGTCATATCACCGGCGAATCTGAAGATATTCATCGCTCCGATTTTTATTTGTTTTTGGAGAAAGTTCGAGTGTGGGGGTTTGGAGGAAGAGTTAATTTTGATGGGAATAATAATAGAGAGAAAAATTAAACTACGCTAAATGGAATAGTAAGACAGCTTATTTGCACTAGGACATAAAAAAAACCGCTTATATACACAAAAAAGCAATGAACATCCTAAATTGCCCTCCACCTATGTCGATTCCTCAATTACCTCATAACTTTCGACAAGCTATGAATGGCGAATGTGAAAGCGAATATTTGCTATAGCTAAGTTGAGATCCTTATCGAATCTTATTAGTATGGCGAATCTAATGTCGAATGTTTGTCAAAACTATGGAGAATATGATGTCGAATGTTTGTGAGATAATGTCGAATTTGTTGTCGAATCTTGTGTGTTGTATCTTTTTTCGAATATGATATCGAATCATTGTGGGATAATGTCGATTTTGATGTCGAATTTTATGAATTGTATCTTTTTTCGAATATGATGTCAAATCTGATATCGAATTTGAGGCGAATGTTTTATAATCTTAGTCGAATGTGTTATGATCTTAAGCTAATTTTTTTAATGTTTCTTATATTCTGTCTAATATAATCCGGCCTCATTAATGATTATCACGCTTCTTCACGCAATCTCAAACAGTAGTTGTGAATAGACAATTCAAATTCAAAGCACATTGGACGTGGACGTGGCGAAACTACATTCGCCATGAAAAATTCATATTTGCCGTGGCGAATTCACATTCGCCTTGGACGAATCCACATTCGCCGTGACGAATCTACTTTGTCGATTCTTCAATTACCGACTAACATAACAACTTATTAGTATAGCGAATCTTTTGGCGAATGTGCACAGAATCTTATGCGAATGTTAGAGTGAATCTTATCGAATGTTATTTATATGGCGAATCTTATCGAATGTTATTTATATGGCGAAAATGATAGCAATAACTATGTCGAATGTTATAAGCAAGAGAAATCTATTATAATGATAGCAATAACTATGTCGAATGTTATAAGCAAGAGAAATCTATTATAATCTTACGCAAATTGTTTTCTTACATTTTCCTTATTTCAATAATATTTGCGTAATCTTTATTTTAATAATATTTCAATAATATTAGCTTAATATTGTTTTTTTGATTTTTTATTTTAATAATATTTAAGTAATTTTTATTTAAATAAAAATTTTATAATATTTGCGTTATAATTTCAAAAAAAAAGTTAACGCAAATATTTTAACAAAATTACTTTATATTTTAATTCAGAAAAAAAATCAACATTCCTCTCGGTGGAATCTACATCATGTCGAATCTCACATTCGACATGACGAAACTACATTCGCCGTGTTCGAATTCTCATTCGCCGTGGCGAATCCACATTCGCCATAGCCAATCCATTTTTGAAATTCACATTAAAAAAAGTTAACGCAAATATTTAAAAAAAACAAATTATTGCAAATATTTTTAATTTTTTTTATATTTTAATTTTTTTAAAAAATTAACGTAAATATTTCAAAAAAACATTACTTTATATTTTAATTTAAAGGTAATCTTAATTAAAAAAAAATTCATAAATGCAAATCCACATTCTCCGTAACAATGAATATGATCTACATTTTAATAAAAAATTAATATATTTCAAAAAAAAAATATTTTATATTTTAATTAGAAAAAAAATTCACTAGGCGAATCCACATTCACCGTGGGCGAATCCTGGCGAAACTACATTCGCCGTGGGCGAATTCACATTGTTGTGGAAAATCCACATTCGCCGTGGAGAATCCATTTGGCGAATCCAAATTCGTTTAGGGCGAACCCACAATCTTTCATAGCGAAACTCAAATTCAAAAAAAATTAACGCAAATATTTCAAAAAAAAATATTTTATATATTAATTCAGAAAAAATAAAAAAAAGTTAACGCAAATATTTTTTTAAAAAAATTATATATTAATTATGAAAAAATCAAAAAAAGTTAACGCAAATATTTCAAAAAGAAATTATTTTATATTTTAATTTACTAAAAATCCACACATTCAAAAAGAGTTAACGAAATATTTCAACTTGCTTAAATTCTTAAAGATCATTCATTATCTTATGTGCCAAATTTAATTTTATATCATAATGTAATTGCGTTAATATTTATTTATGGCCTAATCTGAATAATATTTATTTGATTTGACACACATATGTACACATTCAATGCATATTCCACACATGCAACACAGTTCCACCAAAGAATTAAGAAAATCGACACACATATCAACACATATTTGCCAAAACAATCACAGGTAATTGAAAACATTCGACAAGATTCGACACAACTAATAACATTGGACAAAGGATAAACACATTCTACACAGATTCTACACATTCGACAAAAGATTCGACACAAATTATAACATTCGACAAAGGTTTGGACAAAAATTATCAAATCGACAAGGCAGAACAAAATATTCATATCTATCGCCCTGAATAGGGAAAATCCGTAAAAATTACAAGTAAAGGTATAACAGTCATTCAGTGTAAATAACCGGTTTTTTATGTCCTAGTACAAATAAGATGTTTGACTATCCCACTTAATGTATTTTTTCGGTTTTACACATAATAATAATATTATTATTATTAAAAAAATACAATTAATATTTTAAATAAAAAAAATACTACAGTATTTGTGCACATGGAGCGCATCCATCAAATAAGCCAAGTGACTAGTGGGAGAAAAAACTTGGCACTAAAAATTTCGAGTCTCTGCGGGCACCGGGAGGAATCCTTTCGCCGGAGAAAAATCTCGGGCCGCCGCGGGATGGGCTGCGCTGGATCGCGCGATAAAGTAGCCGGTACTTCATCTTTTCACTTCGAATTTGAATTTATATTGTTGATGGTCAGTGCAGCTATCGTTTTCTTTTCCGAGTCATCTTTTAGGGTTCATAAATTTCGTACCTGTTTGTTAATTTTAATTTGAATAAGTTTATGGATTTCCTGGAAATAATAGTTTGGGTTGAATTATTTTGTATTCATCCTTCCTTATGTGTTCTAGCTATGTGTGAAGAAGAGTAGGACTTGATTTCTTAGTAAGATCACTTGCAGTTCTATACATTTGGGTGATGCAGTAAACGAAGATCGATTTGCATTCGACATGACTAAATGATATATTACTTTTATAGTAGAACCGAGAAAGAAAGATTTAGTACTTGGAACTACTCCAATATTAAATGAACTTAAAGGCCTCAAATGATTTATTGTGAAACACGATTTGATATATTTCGTCAGCCGTTTCACTTACAAGTTTGGCCGATACTTGGATTCTTGTATTTGCCGACTTGCTTCCATTAAATATAACTATGGTTAATGATCATTGATAACTTGCTTTGCGTTCTAAGATGAGCTTTATTTGGAAAATGGAACTATTTGGCTTCTTATACTGAACGCAAATTTAAGGGTTCTGTATGCATTATGGAACCCTCCGGTTCAAACGACACAGATCAATTTCCAAGTTTTTGAGATCGTATGTTGCATCATTAAACCATGAAGAGTCTGCTGTTAAATTTTTTCCTCACTCTGTCTGAAATCTGATTCCAGGAGAAACTCCTAAGAAGATCCGGAAACCCAAGCCATGGAAGCATCCAGAAGCAATAACTGGGGCGCAACTAACACAGATGCGCGAGGAGTTCTGGGATACTGCCCCACATTATGGTGGCAGGAAAGGTATGTAGATGATGATTGATGATTGTCTTCTTCTGGTGTGACTGTTGTAAGTTGTAACCATTGTGAAGTTTTCTTGCTGGTCTATGACTCGATTATTTGAGCTGGCAGTCTTGATTTCTTGTTTTCTTCGTTGTGAACAGAAATCTGGGATGCTCTCAGGGCAGCAGCTGAGGCTGATTTGACTCTTGCACAAGCTATTGTTGACAGCGCTGCTGTTATTGTTCAAAATCCCGATTTAACTACTTGCTATGACGAAAGAGGTTTGTATAATGCACAAATGTTTTTCTTTAGGGATTGAAAACGGAGGTTTGGGATATACTCGACTTACATAAAAACGTTGTGGTTCAATTCTCTATTTAATGAAGGTGCCAAGTACGAGTTACCCAAATACGTTGTGAGTGAACCAACAAATCTGATTCGTGACACTTGAAAGAAAGGAGTTTAGCGGAGGCTGTACGTCGAGTAAATTGGTCGGTGGGTCATCTCTAGATCCGTCCGATCTGAGAGCTCGTCTGCTGAACTTGTAGTGTGAAGTGACTTTTACTTGCATTCGGTGATTAACGGTAACCACTTTATGTGCAGGCGCTGAAACGAAACTTCTTTATATCATAGGGATTGATTCATTGCAAAAGAATATGAATCAAAGATGCTATTTACACGATGAATGTTTGTGAATTTAAATGATATTATGAATTCTGTTTTAAACAATTCTTTTAGTTTTAAAATCAAACTATTCTAATGACGTGGCGGGTAAAAAAAAAGACCGGCCCATCCACCTATTTAATTTAACTGGGTCTGGCCCTGGCCCATCGTATTTAGTTTTTGACTTTCGTAACCCATGAGACACATAAGCGTTTGCTGGAATTAGAATTACGTGGCGTGATCGCAGCGCCAGACTTTTTGCCGTGCTGTATGCAACGTCCGATTGCAACTCGGAACAAAATCTGCTTATCCAAATAAATAACAGAAATTCATGGTTTTTAAATAATTTTATCTAAATTATCAAATATAAAAATTATAAAATCAATATTAACATCAAAGTAAATAAAATTTTAGATTACTAACACATGGAGTACTAAGTAATTCACGCACTTATGGTATACTATGAATCAATGGGAGGAGCGGTTTGTAGTTGTAAAATACTATACAAGTCAAAGGAAACATAATGATGAAACACTGATTTGAAGTGATTCACAACAACTCTGTGTCAATATCATGTTCATGTTGACAGCTTTTTATTGATTTTATTTTCTGTGTAGTCAAAAACATGTTGAAGGCCACTTGTGAGTTTATTGATCCTGTTGAATTTGACATGTTGAAGGCCACTTGTGAGTTGTCCCACATCGAATAATTGTGAGAGGGGAGTCTATGATATAATTGTGAGAGGGGAGTCTATGATATAAGCCTAGGGAGTTCTCCTACTTAGTACCATATGGTTTTGAGTTAGATTGAGGCTCCCTAGTGCATATTCGAACTCCCGCTCTCGTTTGTGCGCTAGGCGTGGGACCGCACTTGAACCCCCCCATTTGAATTTGACATGGTATCAGAGCAGGTTTCGATCCTGTTCGTGAGTGGTTATAACCACCCTTTGACTAGGACTCACAAGTGGAGGGGGTGTGTTGAAGGCCACTTGTGAGTTGTCCCGTGTTGAAGGCCACTTGTGAGTTGTCCCACATCGAATAATTGTGAGAGGGGAGTCTATGATATAAGCCTAGGGAGTTCTCCTACTTGGTACCATATGGTTTTGAGTTAGATTGAGGCTCCCTAGTGCATATTCGAACTCCCGCTCTCGTCTGTGCGCTAGGCGTGGGACCGCACTTGAACACCCCCATTTGGAATTTGACACAAACAAACTCAATCTCTCAAAGTTCAACTGATTTGGTAAGAATTGACAATATATCAATCGAAAAGCGTTATTGTTTCCGGATAGTCCAACCACATGCTAATGACTTTTAGGGCGAAGACGATCGACCGATCGAATCGATCAAAGCACGCCGATGTTTTCTTGTTTTGCAATTGTTTTTTCAACACAATTGTTCCAAATTCAAACCAATTATCTAATAATCAATACTCTCATCAAATGAAATGCATGCAAAAATATTTAAAATGACTGTATTTATGTCGTTAGTTTGTGTATATTATATATATACACTACTTTTAATTTCACATTATTTATATCGTACCTACACTTCATAATCTTAATATGATGCTCAAACGGTTCCTTTTTTAATAGGAGATTTTGGATATGGGTAGTTTCTTAAGTTTCATTAAAATTAAGTAAATTATTTTTTTAATTATAAATCAGTGATTAATTAATTAATTATAAATCAAAGATAAACTTATATTAATTAGGGGTGGTTAATAAGTTAATTCTCTTTTTTATAATTATAACTATATTATACTTTAATTAATAAAAATTAAAAATATAATTAATATTAAATTTTAAAATTTATTTTATAAAGTATTAAATATAATTTAATAAACCTATAATTCCTTTTTTTTTTCAAAATACTTATTTTTTAATTGCTAATAACCAACAAAAATAGTTACAATTGCTAAAAATGGGTTACCTACTACTTTCGTTACAAAATCAAATTTAAGATTTAATTAATCATATCATATATTCAATTCATATTCATATAATCAAATTGAAAATTCCAGTCAAAACCCATAATTAATGTAACATAAAAAATTCTCAAAAAGAAATAAAGAAAAATCGCGTTTTCTTAAAAAAATTATTTTCTTTCTGCCTTCTTCTTCATCGCACGCGTATTCAGAACCCCTTTCCCCTTTAATACCAATAAACCACTGAATACACACTGCGGGGGTTGGAGCAATTTCTCCTTCAGTCAAACAAAATTGAATTTCTTGAATTTCTTTACTTCTACATTTCATAAAGATTATTTTTTTTATTTTTTATTTTTTTCCGCGGTGATTCCTGGCATCCGCGGCGATGTTCACGTCGTTGAGGAGGCGGAGATCGCCGTCTCTGGAGGCGTTCATGGCGCCGGTGGATCTTCCATACGCCGCCGTTTTGGAGTCGCTGCGGGCCGTTTCCGCCGAGCTAATCACAGGCAAACCTAAAACGACGCCGTTTTGCCAGACCCGGAATTCCAGACACCTAATCCGTAAAATCCAGGTCATCTCCGTCCTCCTCGACGCTTTTCCCGACACGGGGTTCCCCGAAATATCCCCCACCCTGTTCTTGTGCTTGAAGGAGTTGTACCTCCTGCTTTACCGATCCAAAATCTTGATCGACTACGTAAACGGGTCGACCAAGCTCTGGCTTTTGCTCCAAACCCACTCGATTTCGGGTCATTTCCATGACCTGAACCAGGAAATCTCGACCCTGTTCGACGTTTTCCCTCTCGACGTCTTCTCCTCCGAAGACCTGAAAGAACAGGTCGAGCTGTTGAGGAAACAGTTGAGGAAGTCGAAGCTGTTCATCGACAGGCACGACGACTCGCTCAGGTCGAATCTCTACCGTTTCTT
The DNA here is from genome assembly GCA_954870475.1 of Euphrasia confusa. Classification (NCBI taxonomy): domain Eukaryota; kingdom Viridiplantae; phylum Streptophyta; class Magnoliopsida; order Lamiales; family Orobanchaceae; genus Euphrasia; species Euphrasia confusa. Next base: position 28,971,635 of record OX940967.1, read on the forward strand.
GAACGAATTCCAATGCGGCCGAATCCCCGAACGAATCGAGCTGCACGATTTTTTCGTCGAAAAATTAGGAATTCGAAATGCCGAAAGCTATAGATTGGAGATTGAGTTCTTGGAGGAACAGATTGTGAGCCACGACAGCGACATTGATCCAACGGCCTCGATTCTCAGAGGATTCGTAGCGCTAGTTCGATACTGTAGGTACTTGCTGTTTAGATTCGAGGACGAAGGGGGCGAATTGGGAAGGTTCAATAAACGAATAACGACAGCAAAAAAGGGGTTTATCAGTAAGGAGATTTCCACCCCTAAGGACTTGTGTTGCCCGATATCGTTGGATTTGATGCGGGACCCGGTGATAGTGTCGACAGGTCAGACCTACGACCGGTCGTCGATCGCCAGGTGGATGGAGGACGGGCATTGCACCTGTCCGAAAACCGGGCAGATTCTGGTTCACACGAAATTAGTACAAAACAAGGCATTGAGAAATTTGATTCTTGAGTGGTGTATGGCTCAGGGGATTCATTATGATCCCCCGGAGAACTCTGAGTATTCATCGGAATGCAGTTCCTCTGCTTTCCCCAGCAAAGCAGTTGTCGAAGCAACGAAAGCCATCTCTCGACTTCTCGTCGAGCAGCTCGAAAACGGGAGCCAGAGAGCCAAGAAAGCGATCGCGTGGGAAATCAGGTCGTTGGCGAAAACCGGGAAGTGGAATCGAGCGTGCATCGCCGAGGCAGGGGCAGTGCCTCTCCTCAAGACTCTGCTCTCGTCTCCGGAACCTTCCGCCCAAGAAAACTCCGTGACCGCCTTGCTGAACCTCTCGATTCACGACAAGAACAAGAGCCGGATCCTGGAGGCGGACGGCTGCCTGACCTCGATCGTCGAGGTTCTGAAAAACGGGCACACGACCGAATCGAGAGAAAACGCGGCCGCAACTCTGTTCAGCCTCTCGGCCGTTCACGACCACAAGAAAAAAATCGCCGACGAAAACGGGGCGGTCGAGGCTCTGGCCGGGCTCCTGAAAAACGGGACATCGAGAGGGAAAAAAGACGCCGTGACAGCGATCTTCAATTTGTGCACTCACACGGATAACTGCTCGAGGATGGTCGAGTCGGGAGCAGCTGCCGCCTTGATCTCTTCCCTCGGGAGGGAGAGCGTGTCGGAGGAGGCTGCCGGAGCTCTGGCTCTGATTTTCCGGCGGCCGGAGGGGGCGGAGGTGGCCGGAGGAGAGGAGGCGGTGACGGGGCTGATCGAAATGATGAGATGTGGGACCCCCAGGGGGAAAGAGAATGCGGTGGCGGCTTTGCTCGAGCTTTGTAGAAGCGGAGGTGATGTGGCGACGAGGAAGGTGGTTAGGGTTCAGGCGGTGGCGGGCCTGCTGCAGAGTGTGCTCTTCACGGGGACGAAGCGGGCCCGGAGGAAGGCGGCTTCGTTGGCTAGGGTTTTTCGGAAGTTCGAGAGGGCTTGCTTCAGCTATGGGGGATTGGAGATGGGGTATCCATCGTTGGATGCCGGTTTTGGTGGTGATGTTTCGATGTCGACTGTGTCTATATCGGTGCCGGTGTTGTAGTTTCGTTCGATTTTTTATTTTTATTTTACTATATGTAACAAAGTTTACAAATATTTTTTTGATCATCAATATAAGTTTATACTCCTATGTTTCATTGAATTCAGAATGTTTGATTGTTCCTACTTTGATCTTATTCACTTATTCACAATTCAAGATAGTCTCCGGTTGAAAGGGCTTTCAACAGCTAAAAAGATATGAATATATAGAAATGAAGATTCAAGGTTAGATCATGGATACTGACATAACTATTGAGCTGATAGACGAAGCTGGAGAAATTGCTCGTCTTGAAGATGCTTGGAAGAACATGTGACGAAAACTTGTTATGATCGAAGATTATGAACCCCGTGCCACTTGAATTCCAGTTCAAATCTTCAAATGTCTTGGTCCGAATTGGTGGTGGCCTCGGTTTCAATATTCGACCTGATTTTAAAATAAACACATCATCGTCTCCACCAACAATCGTGTCACTTTCGGTTTTGATGTTTTCTGCCATTTTTCCTGTTTCAACTTCAAACTTTCTGTGTTTGATTTCTATCATATGATCAATCAAGAAAAATGAAGCTGTCAATTAATTTTTACATTTAACTTGTGAGTATGAGAAAAGTGATATTCTTTCAAAGTACAAAACTACGTACTATTCCACCCTCACATGATCGTTGACCCTCGATCGGGTAGGAGGTAAATAGAGAGATGTGTCAAAATTCATACTATTGCAATAAAAATTTATCCTAACCTCGCGCCTGAAGAATTACACCAAAATCACCACATGTCTCACCACTCGACTATGCCCCTAGAGATAAAATCATGTACAGTACTATTAGACTAAAGTCATGTATTGTATTGAGATGCATAATAATTCACGTAGTATAATAACCTTTTACGCCGCGTGGTCAAAATAAAATTTTCGATTTTTCAATTATATTCATCGTGTCGTGATCGATCTTGTTGAGTCAATAAGACCCGAGATTCGCGCAAGTTCTTGTCCCTACAACCGTATGCTTGCTCGCATGATCGATAAACAGTCTTCATGTATTCTATTCCTCTGCTTTTCCTTTCTAGCTTTGAATTTTGAAGGCTAAATCAGTAGACTCAGAGATAAACCAAGTAACTTATATGTTCTTTGTCAAACACCAAATCAAAATAAAATCTCATAATTATAAATTTTCAATTATAGGGGTAGGTAAAGGGGAAGACCTAAATTATTAATGTTTAATCAATTATGCTTTGAATTGATTTCTTGATTTCAAATGTTTGTTAATGGCAATATAGTCTATAGACTTAGATTTCATCATTTGTTTTAGATTTATTTCTTCAACACTTTGACCTAAAAACCCCATCTTTCCATGATTTTGCAAACCGGCCTCGTCATTTTTGCAAAATTTCATTATGGCATCAACAAAACATGAAAATTACGAACCGGGCCCTTCGACAAATCAAGAAAACAAGGCGGGCTTTTTTTTTCTCTCTTTTGAAATCAAGATTCTCTATTTGCTGTGAAAAAAGACAACTTTTTTCTTCCTCTTCTTAAAATCAACTTCATTGTCTTTATCCTCTATCAAAGATCTATCAAAACATTCTAAAAATGAACTGTGGGGGGAAGAAATATTCACCTTCTTCGTCTCCAGGAGCGATGATCAGTCGAGTTTTCCAGGTTTCTTGGTTTCCCAAGCTCAAGCCAAGAGGGTCCACTCCCGAGACTAGTTCACCCAGAACCGAGCGCGGCCCCATGTTGCCACAGGTCCAGAGGGAAGCAAGGCTCAACAGCTTAGACGAAGATGATGAAGAGGCATACTGGAGGCTCTCTTTCCGGGCCGATGACAAGAAGAGCATTGCCGGAATTCCTGTTTCCAATTCGGATACCGAGTCTCAGACTCAAGTTCCGAGCTTTGGGAGCAGAGAAGCTGAAGAAAGGCAATACAAGGATCGCATTACGCGAATCCATGAACAGCGCCGCTCGAGAAAGGTTCAGTTGGAAAGAGGGCCCGGAGATGATGAAAAGCTTAAGCCCGTGGAAAAAGACATATTCCCAATAGAGACAGAAGTTTTTTATTCGAGAAATTCAGTTGATGAAGATTATTCATTCGGAAAAGTGTCGGCTTCTGAATGGCAAAGTTCGGATAAAGTGAACGAGGAAACTGAGTATAGGGGCGAGCCCACTTACAGAACAAGCAAAAAAACACGCCGAAGAAGAATGAGGCCAAAGAGTAATTCGCCGAAAACAGAATTCAGAGTTAGAATGCTTGAGGAGATGAAGAAAGAAAAGATCGTGTCGAAGAAGGAATCGGTGGCAGAAGGTACAACTGTCTACGACAGCTTTGCAGAGGTGAAGAATTCGTTCGACCCACAGCGTGACTTTAGGGATTCAATGGTTGAGATGATATGCGAGAAAGGGATCAGACGGCGAGAAGAGCTCGAAAATCTCTTGGCCTGTTATCTGACGCTGAATCGTGATGAGTATCATGATCTCATCATAAAGGTTTTCCAGCAGGTGTGGTTTGATCTGAGCGGCTACTGATGTTCCTGAAAACAAGAAGCCTGAAATGTTTTAGATGATTCGAGAAAACAACATTTTTTGATGTGTGAGAATCATGAATAAATACTTGTATACTCCTATTTGAATTGTATAACTACATATATATTTCCATGTCGAAACTTGAACTTACATTAAAACGCGTTGACAAATGTTAGAACCCCTGTCTTATTCAATCTCTCTATTTGGATTACCGAACAAAGTTTAACAACGAGACACGAAAACAAAGTTAAGAAGCTCAATATCGATCATCATACAACGATAAAATAATGTGTTATAATGTCAAAGTTCCTTGAGCCAAACATGGTCATGTGTGTAGAAAATTGAAGTTTATATACCAAACATCTATCTCTACATGTACAACAAAGGCACATTACATAAGGAAAAACAAAAACAAAAACAAAAACAAAAACAGAGACAAAAAAGAGTACAACATGTAACCTACTACCATCATCAAGTTCTCTCTGCAGGAGTAAGATGACCTATAGTTTCAGTGAGGTTATTTACACTCCTCATATTCCACCAATGTTTCCCTTTATCGTCCGCTTTGTTTTCGCTTTTCTTGCTATCAGGTGAATCGTCATTCGAACCGGGATTCTCCGTAAGAAACTGTTCCCAAAACACATCATTAACTCCAGTCTTTCCATCAGCTGCAGTCCCCACAGACTTCTCTCCAGCGCCAGTTCTCTGTGCTCGCGCCTCCGAGACACTACTAGAAGTCCTAGGATCAGAGTTCATGTCGATCTCAGAAAACCTGGGCCCAACATCAACGTTCAATTGGGTGTAAGATATACAAGGGCTGTTGGGTTCACAGCTTCCAGATTCCACCAACTCCAGGGATGAAGAATTAGGCAGTGCCAAACCTTCCCCAGGGGAGTCGAATATTATTTTCTCCCAGAATGCCAGAGTTGACTCCATCCGCTCCAGCAATTCCCTGTTGAAAGTCAAAAGGATATTATCGTCTGAATTTCCGACAGCAGTAGGGATTTGAGGCAGAGAGGTTTCCTCAAGCGAGCCACTACTGGTCTCGCGGAATCTTCTCTTTCTAACGTGAGATTCTTCGACTTGCGGAATGCCATAAATGGAAAAGTCCGGCCGGCGTAATTTGTGGGCCACGGATGCTAGCATGTTCATATGCCGTTTTTCAACATTTTGCACTCGTTCGGTCAAAGCCCTCATCGTCAGTTTGAGGCCTTGTTGCTCGTCTTTGTATCTCTTAAGATCCGTATTGAGGGATTCTTTATCGGACTTGAGTTTCTCGATTTTGGCCTTATATCCTTTCCTCTCGGATTCAGCTAACGGAATTAATGATGTCTGACTCGGGCCCGAGTGGCTGTGAACGGGCTTTCGTCTGTGAATAGTTTTCAGAAGTTCGGGTTGACCTCTAACGAAACCTTCATTTGCAAATTCCCACTGCTCGGGATCAACTTTTCTAAAACCCTGACAAGGTAAGAAGTTAACGTTAGAACACTGTCACCTAAAACAAACAACAAAATGAAAAGCAAAAAAAAAAAGTGTTTACATAAGTATTCAGCTGCCTAATAAAGCTGGAAAAATTGTTGTGCTTGAAGAATCTCGGAAGTAGATCTCGTGAAAATTCTGGCGGGTTCCACACGATGAAAGTTTTACTATTCGAACTCCAGGATACAACAGGGTCGGTGGATGGGTCCTCTACCATCTCATATGTTTTGGCGAGAAAAGGAGGTAACGAGTTTGTGCCGGATGGGGCTTCATCCGCCATAGCCCTAATTTAAACGTCTCGGCTGGTATAGAACAAAAGACGAGTAGAAAACCAAGTCAACTGCTGATTTTTCTATCCTTTTTGGGCATCAAATTGTTATACCAAAACTGCAAGAGACAAAAACACCAGAAACCGATCAAGATCGCAACTTTATTCATCTTCAACATCATCCCCAGTTTCCCCCTTCCGAATCCGACCATTCAACATATCAAAAAAATAGCTCAAAATTCCTCAGAACTAAAAATCAGATACAGAAAAAAAAAAGTCAAACACGAACAATCTAAAACCTCGCTGCATTTGTTCCGAAAAAAAAAAAAGGAATCAAATACATAATCAGAAACCCCCAATAAAATAAATAATATTCCACATCAGAGTCGTCCGAACAGTGATTTAATTCAGACTGAATCTTCAAGCAAAAGCATTTTAAAAAAAAATCAATTCACAATCAAAACCCATAATAAATATTCAATTGAGAAATGAAATTACCTGATAGAGAAATAAGGGATTCGTCTGAAACGAAGAATTTGAAAGGGGTTTGGTTTTTTCTAGGGTTTTCACAATTAAAGAAATGTGGGGGAAACGATCAGTAAAAAGAAAAAAAAATGTTTTCTTAGACGAGAAAAAAGGAACTTGTACATACCTTGTATTTAGACCGTCATTATTTATAAGACCCTCGAGCTTTTGAAAAATGCGACAGTGCCCCCAATATTTTAAACGTAATCTACATTCGTAGGTGTGAGATGTAATGCCGTTCGTCATGATCACTTTATTGAATTCGTGTCATCGTCCATCACAAATGCCCCAAATTTTAATTAACAACTCATAGTAATTATTTAAAATTTGCAATATATTTTTCATTTTTTATATTAACATATACTCCGTTATTAAATTATACGTACTCGGTCTAGGTAATGATACAATACTTCATTTGTAATTTACAAAAGAAATATTGCATTTTCTTTGAGAGGGAGGAGTAATAGTTATGTTCAAAGAGAATGATCATACTTTTTTATATAAATAAAAAAAGAATTGTGATCATCATACTACTTCTTTTTAAAGAGAATAATCATACATTTTTTTATAAATAATAAAAAAATTGTGATCATTCTTTTGAAATTGAAAAAATAATTAATTATTGCTAATTTGAAAATTTTATTCATTGAAATAGTTGAAAATTTATAAGGATAAACTTGTAAGTTGTCTAATATCGAATTTGTGAAGAAAGAGAAATCGTCTTCTCTAAGTAAATAGAGTTATCCACCTAGTAACAATTAGTTTGAGAGAACTATTAAAGTCACTTATGAAGTGTGAGTGACAAAGAAATGAGAGAGATTAAAATCACTTATGAAAATTATATCTTAAAATTGATTGCTCAAAGTGTGTGAGTAGAGAAAGATTAAAGTCACTTATGAAGATTATATCTTAAAATTGATTGTTGATAAATGAAGTAGCTCCTTAAATTTATAAGATCATTTTTTCACGAATTCAATGTGAGACATGTTTATAAGTGAATATTAGCAAATCAACTTTAACATTATATACTATTTTCGTCTCAATAAACACATTTTTTAGACATATTTATAAGTGAATATCAGCAAATCAACTTTAACAGTATGTACTATTTTCGTCTGAAACTTATAAATACATTTTTTTTGTAAAATATAAAGGAAAAGTATCTATAAGTAAAGGTGTTTATCGGTTCAAAACTGCACCGAACCGGACCGGAACCGAAAGGACCGAAACCGGATTTCAATAAGTAAGACTCAGAAACCGAATCGAAAAATTCCGGTCCCGTCCGGTCTTGAACCGGAAAATTTCGGTCTATTCCGGTTTTTAACCGGATTGAACCGGATAATTTTTAAATTTTTTTAATATAAAAAACTAATTAAAATAATAGATATTTTTTTAATTTAATGTAATGTTAAATTTATTAGTATGTACAAAATTTATAATGCAATTTATAATTTTTTTTTTATGTAAGTAACTCTAAAATAATATTACTTTATTAATTATTTTGTTATAGGGGTGGGCATGGGCCGGGATGGGACGGGATTTACCTCATCCCGGTCTCGTCCCATAAATTTTTGAACGGGACGGGACCGGGACGGGATCACACTTTTTAAAAATTGATCCCGTGAGCTCGGGATCCCTAAAAAATTGGGACGGGATCGGGATTAAAACGGGATCCCGTTTAATTGAACTAATTTCAATAAAAAAAATATTATATACTTTTAAAAACAATTTTATACACTTAATTTAATTATTTATTATAAAACATATTATTATCTTTTAATAAAAATTATAATTGTTTGATTTTGTTTAAATTTTAGTATTGTAAAGTTTATTTCTTACAAATTAAGTAACATTAAATACATTAATATATTATAAATAATTTAAAAATATATTTTTAATATATATAAATATATAGCGGGACGGGACGGGATCTTACGGGATTTATTTAACTAATCCCGCTCCCGTCCCATTAATTTAATTCGGGATCGGAACGGGACGGGATTAACACTTTTTATATTTCAATCCCGTCTCGTCCCGTCCCATTTAAGAACGGGATCGGGACGAGATCGGGATTTTGGGACCAAACGCCCACCCCTATTTTGTTATATAAGTTGTTGTGAGGAGATTTTTTGGTCATACTATCGAACAGGAATACCCCAACCCGAACCTAAACAGAACGAGAAATTTAGAGATAAAGAAGCTCCATCATAAAAGAATTAGGAGAAATTTAGAAATAAAGAAGCCCCATCATAAAAGAATTGGGCGACCGTTCCCCGACAAACCGAACAAAAAAATTCCTCCCCGAACAGAGAATCAGCTGGTCGCAGAGGTCTCACAATAGCAGAACTCATCTCAGATTCAACCACGAGAAATTAAGGCCGTACGGAAAAGCAAGACGACACCTGTGATCAGCAAGCACATAAAGAAGGAAGAGATTCAGTTCCACCACATAGGGCATGCTCGGGTCAAGGTCGCAGGAAGGAATTTTCATGGGCTAGTATATTCGTATTGAGCTTATTCTTGGGCTAGGTCAATTAACTCATTTTAGTAACCTTAATTTGTAAACTCTATAAATAGTAGGTATTGTATATCATTTGGACATCTATTAGGAGAGCATGATTGTTTTTTTCACTACTCAATCCCCCAAATATCCATTTTAAAGTCGGTAGGTAGAGAACATGATTTTCTTACTGTCAACATAAGTAAAAATAAATAATTTTATTTAATTTATAAATTTGTTGAGCCACAAAAATCCTCCACCGACACGTGTAATGGGCCGACACCCGACACCGGATAAAAAGGCCCGGATAAGGCTCCTACTGGTACCATGGGCCCCCACGCCAACTCGCCATCACAAGAATCAGATAATGCCCACGTATACCGTGCCCGGACCCCGGCCAACCGCAACGAGCGACAATAGCCCGACATATGGGACGACGGGTCAAATGGTCCCGGAACGCGGCCCAGCACGAAGCTGAGGCGACCAACGACCCGCATGCAGTGGGACGATTGTCGAGCCCCCGGATCGCGCCAGCGCATCTCGCACGGACGCCGAAGATCAGTTCCCCAACCAACTGGTGGCGTGGGCCCACATGCCATCCCACCATCGCGAGGATCAGGACATGCTCCGCATGCAATGCCTCGACCCCGAGCATCACGATCGAGCGCCAACGACCCGTATGCAGAGGGACGGCGGGGTTCCGAGACCTGGGACCGCGCCGCGAGCACCCGGCACGGGTGCCAACGACCCGGCTTGCGGAAGGACAGACCACCCGGGATCACGCCCCAGCACGGGACACGAACATTAACAACCCGGCGCACGCGATGATGAGGACGATGGGCGAACCAACCCCGAGCCCCAAATCACGGGAGACCACCACATGAATAAACACGCGACGGAATGAGCGCTCGAATACGGAGGAAGGCCATACTCAATCTCGGGCATCGTGTCCCGGGACCGTACCCCGGGCTGCTGACGCCACACAAAAGCGACCTGCACCGGGCAGAAGTGCACGAGCAAAAAACGTCTCTATCTTTGCATGTAGAACCACATGTCAATAATGGACAGATGAATTCTGCGTAATCCATCTATAAATAGACTAGATCCGAACGAGAGTGAAGGGGAGAGAGGTCGTAAGACTGACAGATGCCCGGGGAAGAGGATCCCGGACGAGTGATCCGATACCCACTCACATACTTATTAGTCCACAATATTACCTGGAAATATCAGATAATAAACAGAGATATCATCTCGGGCATTCAAACCTAGTGTCGGTGTGATTTTATTTCAGCTCTCTTTATACATACAAATATACGTATTTTTGCGTCGTCTCCAAACCCTACCAAGCGCATTTAATATATAATAATCTCCGATAAAAACCACCCAAAACAAAAATAAATTTCATAGTTATATATTATTAAAAATTTTATATTTATATGTATCCGGTCCATTTCGGTCCGGACCGACAAATTTCGGTTTTTAATCAGAATCGGACCGAAAATCGGAATTGTAAAATTCTATGGACCTAAAACCGGACTGAAATTTTATCGCTCTGAACCGAACCGGTCTGATTTTCGATCCGATCCTAAATATGAACACTCCTATCTATAAGTCGTGGACAGAGACATTATATAATTATATAAGTTAAATAGTTTATTGTTATAAATATGCCATTTTCAAAATATTTATATTAAATTAATTTAAATTAATGTGAAAAATGTAAATTGATCATTTAAAAACTCATGAAATCACACGTGATGTTATAATGGAGGTATTTAATTTAATATCCCACTATTTATTTAGTTATGTCATGTGCATTTTATACAATATAAAACTATATAATATTCATCCTACAATTAATGAAAAGAATATCCTTCTTATGCCATCACAATTTACGTATACACAATTCATTTTATTCGTTTCAATTAAATTTATAAGATCATTTTTTTTCACAAATTCAATATGAGACATGTTTATAAGTGAATATCAACAAATTAACTTTAATATTATGTACTATTTTAGTCTTAAACTTATAAACACATTTTGTTTTAGACATATTTATAAGTAAATATCAGCAAATCAACTTTAACAGTGTACTATTTTCGTCTTAAACTTATAAACACAAATTTTCTTCTAAAATATAAAGAAAAAGTGTCTTTAAAAGCCCGTTTGAGCGAGTTTATTTAAAAGAACTTATAAGATGTTAAGTCTTATAAGTTATTTTAAAAGTAAACTATTATGTCTTATTTAATAAATAAATTGTTAAACCGTTTGAATAAAATAAATATACTTTATAAACTTATACGATGTTAATTTATTAAACAATTAATTTAAGATCTTATATAAATAAAATTACGAAAAATAAATTGTTATGTATGAAAAAAATAATTAAAAATAAATATATTAACTAAATAATAAATTTGGATTTTTTTATATATAAAAGGTAATACTTTTATGGGTATTTTGGTCTTTTATTGTTTAAATTACAAGAGCTTATAAGTTGTTTAAAAAAAGTATTTCTCCTCTTTTTTTTAAACAGCTTATTTTTACGTGTTTTAAGATTTTTTTTTTTTAAAAATTACCAAACAAAATTTAAGAGTTTATAAGCTATTAAACCGCTTATAAGCAGTTTTAAAGCTTCTAAGCTATGCTAAACAGGCTCTAAAAGTCCTGGATAGAGAGATTATATAATTATATAAATTAAATAGTTTATTGTTATAAATATGCAATTTCAAAATATTTACTCCTTCCAACTTTTAAACATGCAATACTTTTTTTGCGGTAAGAAAAATGTTATTTTTTTTTTGACTTTTTAACCAAAAAATAAAGGATAAAAATATATTTTGAATTTGAAAAATTAAGTAGTTGTGAGTATAATTTATAAATTAGGTAGATAAAGTAGGGATAAAATTATATTTTAAAGTGAAAAAATATAAATGTTTAATTCGTTTTGGGGTGTTAGTATGATAAATTAATAGAAATTAATAAATTAATGTGAAAAATATAAATTGATCATTTAAAAACTCATGAAATCACACGTGATGTTATAATGGAGTATTTAATTTTGAACTATTTATGAAAAAGTGTAGTATAATTTATAATGTTTCATTTTTTTTAAATTTTTTCATTAATTATATTAGTTTAAGATTATAATTATAAAATAATAACCATATAATTACTATAATTAATAACTACAATGTAAATCGACAAAATTAAAATAATATTATGTAATGTTCTCTCATTCATATTTAAGAAAAATTGAATTATTTAATTTTAACAAAACTGTAAAAACTCTTATTTATCCAAATCACCATTTAATTTAATAACCCACTATTTATTTATTTAGTTATGTCATGTGCATTTTATACTATATAAAACTTTATAATATCCACCCTACTATTAAGTAAGAGAATATCCTTCATATGACATCACAACTTACGTATACACAATTAATTTTATAGTAATACAATTAGATTCATTTATTCGTTTCAATAGAATACAAATAATATAATTATATAATAATCGTAAAATGTATCTTCAAAAGATATTAATAAGACAATCAGCGCGCATGATTATGATTAATATTGCTGCTCTATAATTACGGTGGTACAATTAAACCAACTCCCATTAGACCGTTGACTTGACCCGAACCACGTCTTTTTTGTTTTATTTTTATTTTTTTGTTTCGGCGGAAAAAGCTTTGAGCACCAACTTTTATTTTTTTATTGTTTTATTTAACGTATGGCTCTTTGTGCTCCTAATTACTTTAAGTACAGATTTATTTTTTATAATATAAATTATTTATTTATTTTATTTCATACACCACGTAAAATTTTATAAATTAATAATCGATAAATTAATAAATTTTATAAATTAATAAATTAATATAATTTTATTGATAATTTATAGAAATTTTATTGTATATACTTAATTTTATATTCTTAATTTACCCTTATACTATTAACAATACACCACACACTAAGGAGGGTGTATTCAATTCAGATTTTATTGGATTTTTTTAGACTTTAATAAGTCGATAGATTTAAGAAATCCATAGACTCTATACAGAGTTTGACTAACTTTTTTTTCGATTTGAATGGATTTTGATAGACTTGATTGTATTTGTTAATATATTTTTTTTATGAGTTTTATTGATTGTTCCGCTATAATTATTGATGCAAATAATGAATATAAAAAATTATTAAGCAATATTATTTATATTTTTTTATATATATAATTTTTAATTTTTATTATTTTTAACAATAATTTAATTTATTAATAGAAAAATAAATATAATTTTTTTATATAATTTTTCAAGTATTATTATTTTTAATAATTATTTATTTAATTAAAATAGAAATAAATTTTAATATATGTTTTTATTTAATTTTTAAAGTTTTATTATTTTTAATAATAATTTAAATCGTGAAAAGTGAAATCCATGAAAATCTCTTCTTCTTGGAGAGATTTTAAATAGTGAAAAGTATTCACGTTTTTAGGATAAAATCCAACAAAATCCATAAAGTTTTAAAATTCATTAAAATCCATATACTTTTGAATACCTTTAGATTTTTAAAGACTTTTCAAAATCCGTATTGAATACTTCCAGATTTTTTTGGACTTTTCAAAATCCTGATTGAATACCGCTAGACTTTAGAAGTCCTACAAAATCCAATAGACTCTCTAACCAATATACCCTCCTAAAGCTACAATCCAAATCTTAGGATAAACAGCGAAGAAAAACTAAATCAAAGCCCGCCAATATTTGTTGAGCACTACTACACGACGTTAGACACCCGATCAAGATAGAAATCAATTATCGTGAGCAAATAAGGTGGTGTATTTTTAATTTTATAAGAGTAAATGATGGAGATCGAGATGAAAATGAAGTTGAAGCATGAAGAGTTGATACATTTAATTAATTTAATATTTATTTAAAGTGTTTTTTAAAATTCTAAAGGATGAATTAGCTATAAATAATGTATTTGAGGTTATTCGGAAGGACATTATTAAGAATTTATAAAATAATATATTTGTTAAGAAATTATTCTTGACGTTTGTTTGTGTTCACCGGCATCTCATTTGAGATCAACGGTTTTCACTAGAGCTCCTGCATCATTTGGTATCAGAGCTTGCTACGATGTCTTCTCGTCGTCAGCCTATCCCCGACCTCGCCGTTGAGACCGCAACCCGTCGTCGTGCCGACGTCGTCGTCTTGAGTCGCCAGGTAACGGCCCTTACGGTTGAACTAGAAGAAATCCGACTTGCTCTCGCCGATGTTCTACCGAAAGCTCAACAACAATCAATTCTCGTGCTTGGGCGCACCCTTGGTGATGAGCTCAATCCATTTGACGAGCAAATCTGGGATGACGAGCCAATATGGGATGACGAGCCAATTTGGGATGACGAGCCGATCTGGGATGACAAGCCAATATGGGATGACGAGCCGATGCCTTGACGTTGAATCTTGATGTCGTTTCCCCTGCCCCACATCAGAATGTTATTACCCTGGCGCCACTGCTTCTAGCTGATGCTCTGACATTGAGTCCTGAGGTTGCTGTCTGTCGCGATGCGTCAAAACTTGCGATAGGGGCTGTCCGTGGTCAAGAAGGGGAGTTTTATGCAATAGTACGAGCAATCCTAAAGCCTATCAAATTCGTTTACCGGATCATGTTCGTACTTCCGATGTCTTTAATGTCAAACATCTTATTTCGTATATAGGATAAAATACGATGCAAGATGAAGCTAGAAGAGATTCGAGGTCGAATCGTTTTCAACCGAGTGAGAATGATGGAGATCGAGATGAAGATGAAGTTGAAGCATGAAGAGTTGATACATCTATATAATATATAATTCCAGACTTTGCTGATCCCATGTGGACAATGTGAACACAAAAAATTACACTACAAAAAATGAGCATGTTCACACTACATGGCAAGAGAAAGGTTTTCTATGTCTATGTGTCATTTATAAAGCTTGCAATTCTTAATGACGTGGATATTTCATTATTAATTATGAATTTTAAATTGTGATTTATATCATCCGGATTATATGTTTTCCATAACTTAAAATTTGTGATTTCCTATCATAATCATTTCCATAATCCACAATATAATTTATAAATAATTAGCCTATTTAATTGTCTCATTACCTATTTAATTAGCCCGTAGTTATAATAATTATATTTTTAAATCAATTCAAATAATTTAATATATTATTTTTATATTCTCTTATTAATATAGGTAAGTTTCTCCTAATTAAACTCCACACAATCCGATCAATCTATAAATAATTAATTTATTTATATTACTATAATATAATATTTCCATATAATACGATACAAAATCCTATTTAAATTGTTTCTTCTTCATTTTTGTTTTCATCTGCAAACTAATTTTTATTTTCTCTGTAAATACATTTTGTTTTTCTTAGTTTAGATAATTGGTTAATTGATTTTTTTGCAGGCACCTACAAAGTAAGTAATTAATTTATAATTATTTCTATGGTCTCTAACTATTTTATCTTAATGTTCATATATTCTTATTTTTATAAATAACTTTTCTTTTGTAATTTTTTTTTTTTGCAGAAGACGGTAAGGTTTTTTACCTCATGTTCATTATTTAAGTTGCTTCTTTTTCTTTTTCATAGTATTCATTTTCATGGACAAGCAATTTTTATAAAGTTCGATGTAATTAACTTGAATTTTTATTGTTAATTTAGTCATTGTTTTTATTTTTTGCAGGGCACAATGAATATGAGTTATTTATTTAATCCATATATTTTTCAATTCCATCATATTATTATTTTTTCGAATTAATAAATATTATTCATATTATTATTGTATGGTTCTATGTATTTATATATAAGACTTTTTTTTTTTTGCAAATTAAAAGGTAATTACATTTTTTACATATTTATTTTTCAATTAGTGTCATATTTTATTTACATATTTTTTTTACAATTTTTGAATTTTCTTTCAATTTTTTATTTCATTTTTATATCCTAATTATCTCATTTTATTATAATATAAATCTCATTTTTTTTTGCAGTATTCAGTGTGTGAAAAAAGATTATAAATCTCATTATATTATAAATCTCATTAATATAAGAATTATTTGAAATTGGAAAAGAAATTCATTACAAAGTTTGAAGATGGTTCAAACACCTCAAAATATTGTTTTTTCACTTTTGCTAATGAATTGGTGAGCCCTAATACAACATTTAACATTTCAAGTATTTTGACTTCTGCTGGTGACTTATTATTTAGATTATGTTTTCAATTTTTTTTTGTTTTTTACATATTTTTTCTGTATTGTTTTCTATATGGCTATGGTTGTTCATTTTATGTCTAATTATTCGTTAATCTAATTATTTATTAATTTTTAAATTTTT
Organism: Euphrasia confusa; assembly: GCA_954870475.1. Classification (NCBI taxonomy): domain Eukaryota; kingdom Viridiplantae; phylum Streptophyta; class Magnoliopsida; order Lamiales; family Orobanchaceae; genus Euphrasia; species Euphrasia confusa. The sequence goes on from OX940967.1 coordinate 28,987,875, forward strand.
TATGACTTAATCATTACTTAAAAAAACTAAAGAGTTTTGATATGACAAGAAAATAGAAAAAAAAATAAAAATTATGTATTTAACAAGGAAATTATGGATTTTTAAATCATTAATAAATTTATATATATAATAAGGGTGGTGTACTTATCAAATTTGGGTGTAAATAAAATCACCTTTTTTTTAAAACCAATTTTTATTCATACTTTTTTTTATCATTTGAGCTCTTAATATAGAGCCCCTTATTACGAATTATTTCTAATTTTTTGTTTTATAAATAAACTAATGAAATAAATTTGTTTAACATATTTTAAATTATATTTTAATAAATATTAAGTGATATTGAAAACAAAATAATATGATAAACTAGGTATCATTTTTTTAAACTAAAAAATGTACATTAAAATAATATATTACTAGTTTAATTAATTTAATATTTATTTAAAGTGTCTTTTAAAATTCTAAAGGATGAATTAGCTATAAATAATGTATTTGAGGTTATTCGGAAGGACATTATTAAGAATTTATAAAATAATATATTTGTTAAGAAATTATTCTTGACGTTTGTTTGTGTTCCCGGCATCTCATTTGAGATCAACAGTTTTCACTAGAGCTCCTGCATCAGTAAATTAGAAATACAAGTTGGTACATTAAGTAAAAATAATAAATAATTTAAATTAAAAAGAAATAAAAGTGTATTTGAAGGAAATATGGGTGCAATTAGCCTACCTTTTATTTATTTGTTTCTCTAAAAAAATATAAATTAAAATATATTTTAAAATTAAATTTTAAAATTTAAAAAATAGCTAATAAAGTTTTTTAATGTAATATTGTATTTAAAAATAATAATTGTTTGTGTGTCAATTATTATATACTACACTTATAAAAGATAAGTGTAACAATTAGTGAGGGACATAAATAGAGTATTATACCTTTTAAAGTTTTTTGTATATAAATTGTTTTTTATATTTTACTCTTATATCTCACAATTATTTGCAATTTTTTTTTATTATCTCATAATTGTTTGCACATTACAAATTTATTTACACATAAATCATTATTTTTTTTAACTAACTTATTTATTTAATTACAATTTAATACTTATTATAACTCTACTTTATATTATTATTCAATATAAAAATAATATATTTTCTTAAACTAAGTGTAAATTTTACTTGACAAACATTGGTGAGACATATAGAGTAGTAATTAAATGAAAATATTAAAAATAAAATTTATATTAATAAAGTTATTAACAACTCATTTTTTCTAAACTAGTACACTTTAGGTGCTTTACACATCATTTTAGAGAAAATTTCACCTAAGTACAAAAATTCATTTAACTTTAACTTAAATTCAAATAATATAATAAGTACTCTTTTTGTCCCAGAGCTATAGGCAAAGTTGGTCAACGTTGACTTTTTTCGTTCGTCGAATACATATGATAAACAATATACAAAAATTACGAAAAAATAATTAAAATAAAATTTAACTATTAAATTTTATTTTAATTATTTTTCCGTAATTTTTGTATACTGTTTATCGTATGTATTAGACGAACGAAAAAAGTCAATATTGACTACCTGTGCCTATAGCTCTGAGACAGAGGGAGTAGTTTTTTATTTTTTATTTTTCACGTACAGTACAATCATTTTGACCTTCTATAATAATGTACTCTCTCTATCCCGGACTAATAGTCCCCAATCATTTGTAATTTATAAAAGACTAAATATCATTAGTTAGAAACAGATGTAGTAGAGTTTGTAAGAAATCTGATGTGGCACTTTACTCCACCTCCTAAGCAAGTCATTTTGCAATTTAAATATTTAAAATAATACAAATTACTAAAGTTCCTTACAAAAGTTCGAACCTAGTACCAGACATTACAAGGTTCGTTTAATAAACAATTCAGACTCAAGCTTTTTTAAAAACTCGTTTATATACACATGTCAGACTTGAACTTTTTTCTAAGCCTTTTAAGTCTAACAGATCGACCTATACATACATGTAAAAGTGTACTTTATAAAATGTATATAAATATTTAATAAGTCTATAAATTATGATACATAAACATATTAATAAAGTATTTATTTAAATTTATTTGAAAAATAAAAGGATTTTAGTTGTAAAGATTTTTTTAAGCCTATCAATCGGGCCATATGGGTCGAGCTTTGATTGGGCCTGACTCGGCCCATGAAATTTAAAGGATTGTGGGATTCGGCCTTCGGCCTTTGGGATTGAAAATTTCAAATTCAGGCTCGGCCTATATGAAAATTTGAGGTTCAGACCGATATCGAGCTAAGCTCTAATTTTCTACTATCTTTTTTTTTGAAATAAATATATCAATTAGAAAAATAAATAATAATTATATTATACTTAAAATATTATTTAAATAAAAAAATTATACAATACTCTCTTCCAACCAGACTAATATAGTTATACTTTCTTCACAAAATACAAATGAGATATTACTATTAGTCTAGTTTGTAGAGATTATATTTTAAAATACTCTATACATATTAATATTCGCGTAAATGTATAAATTAGAAATAAAAATAGTAAAAAATTTAAATTTATAAAACTTACACATACAATTTTAACAAAAGAAAAATGACTAATTTATCAAAATCAAAAATAAATAATGTGTTTTTAATACTTTGAATCATATATAAATCACTATTTAATTTACTTATAGGAACAAATTGAAAAAATAAAATTATATGTATAAATAATATTATTATTTTATAATATAATTATTATAAATGGGCCGGGCTTTAGAAGGGCCGAGCCTAACAAAGCCCAAGCTCGGCCCTATATATAATTTGAGCTTAATTTTTAGGCCCTAGCCCGACTCGACTTTAAGAAAATTTAAACGAACGGATTTTTTAAGGGCCGAGCGAGCCGAGTTCGGGCCAGCTCGGCCTAGTTGAAAGTCCTAAAATTTTTTTATGTAATTATTAATTAATCTGCGATCTTACAAAAGAAAATAATTATTATTGAAAAGTGAAATTTGATTATTTTATATTGATTAAAGAATATTTTTTTAATATTTTTTTATACAATATTGTTCACTTATTTTTTATTATTAATTATTTAGAAATAATTTTATAATATTAATTAAATATGGTTAAATTGAATTAAAATATTTTTAATTAAAATTTTGAATTATCCGTTGTTTGTATTGAAATTCAAAATGTGTTTGAAAAGGTTCATAAAAGTTTTCAGATTTATTTACTAAAAATTCTGAGGTAAGCTTTTAAAAAAACTTATAATAGGTAAAAAAAGAAGAAAAAAAAGTCTGGCTGCAGCCTAAAAATTCAACGTCATGTACAGGCTTATTTAACCAAAGCACGACTCGACTCGACTCGTTTATACGATCTATTGACAAAGAGGAAAACCTGCATCAAACCAATTCATCTAAAACTTTTACTATCAAAATATAGAAATTTGTTCATTTATATATAGTTGTCATTATTCAATTTCAAATATTGCAACTATAACTATATGCATAATGTCAAAATGTATAATTAATTAACAATAATAATGCATTCCCAAAAAATAAATTTAAAATATATTTATTTTCACAATAAAATTTAATCTGTAGATAAAATTACAAAAGCTACAAAAATAATTAAAAACAAATATAATTTATTTAATAATTTTTTGATTATTTTAGTGTTATATTTTTTGTTAGTTGAATAATTTTTATATTTAATTAATAATTCAAACTAATTAAATATAAAATTTTAATTAATTAATTAATTATTTCGAAGTTAAATATTTTTGTTTATTACTTCTATTCTTTATTAATTTATTACTAAATTTAAATTATCTAGAATTTAGTTATTTTTTTAAATATATTTATTAATTTTTAGAATTAATTAATAACCAAACATAAATTAATTAACATTTAATTAATTAATTTCATGTTATGTATGAGAATTAATTACTAAATTTAAATTATATATTATTTATATAATAATTTTATATAATATTATTTTGTGTATTATTATTATTATTATTTTCAATTTATTTATAATTTAATGAATTGTATTTTTTTGTTTCAATTAATTGGATTTTAATATTATATAATTTTTTTATTTATTAATTTTTTATAGAATTAATGATTGGCTATGATAATTTATAAAATGTTGAAGAATGGTTAAAAATTAAATGCTTGGTGAAGTGTTACATTTGTCATAATTCTCATCAACCCGTCTATCGTACATTTATGTGTACTATACATTGTACACATAGTTCATAATATTCATTACAAAAATAAATAATTATCATTGAATACAAATAAAAAAAATATATAACAAATACAAAAAATAAATATTCATTTAATAAAATTAAAATCATCATTACATAAAATATATATCATCATTTACGAATATATTCAATTGATTAATATAATATTCATTAATAATCATTCAATCATCATTATCATTCATAATATATGTACAATACTTTGTACACATAAAAGTATAAAAGTACGGTAAAAATTGCCGTCATAATTATTTAATTAGGTAAAGAATTGGAACACTACCTTTTGTCTTTATTTTTTACGTGGATGACATGTCTTTATTTTTAAATTTTAATGAAGTCAAAAAAATTAAATATAATATTTTCTAGAGAACTAAATGTAGAAAAATTAAAGATAAAAAATTACTTGTTTAGTTTTAGAACAGACTAACTCATTTTTTTTAATTACATTATAATGAAAGTGAATCATTTTTTGTGAAGTATAAAAGAAATATTATGAAATATATAAATAAATTAAAATATAGAAATAAACTCAGACTAATATTCACACTTCCTTTGTATTTTATAAAAGAAATGTGACTATTAGTATGGTTGGAAGTGAGTATAAATAGAAGTAATGATTTTTATTAAACATTTAGGTAAAGTACAAATTTCACCAAATTGTTTGTATATACAATGTATTTTAGTAAGATTTGAAAATAATGTGCATTTTTAAAAAGCTAAAAAAAAAATCTTCGTATATATATATTGTCACTTTTTTTTGGGGTTATTATGACTACGTGCATTGTATAGAATCGCCTTCGTATTTATGTAACATTTTTTTTAGATTATGATGGCTTTATACATTGTATACGAATCGACTATGTAAATTAAATTAACTATTTTCTGGAATTTTGTATGTTTGCCAATGTGTGAAATTTGATCATCATCTTACGTAAGTGATTAGCTGATTTTCACTTGATTAGTGGTGCTTAATTAAAAATTAAGGACAAAACCTGTTTGGTTTGTTCATTGAATTTAAACGTGAAATGCGACTTTTTTGTTACTTTAAAATAAATAATTCAAAATATCCGTGACTTCCGGGTTTGTATATGCATAAGTATGAATTATGATTCATTGAACTTTGTGATTGATAATACAAAATTGAATACTGAAAGTCCAACAAAAAATATATTCAAAATAGTGAAAGTCCAACTAACCAACACAAAAATCATTACTAGTCAAGAAGAATTTTCAAAAATCATAATATTATCAAAACGTGTATAAGAATATTTTTAAATTATAATTTGATCAGGATTTAAACTTATAAGGTGGTTCTAGAATACATTTTATGCATGATACATTAGTTTTATTTATGATCATTAAATTTAAAAAATCAAATAATGACCATTAGATAAAATGAGAAGATAAAATTAAGTTATCATCTCAATTAAATTATTTTTTGAATTTTAAATTTTTTTTGGTGTCAATTTCAATGTCTTTGTTTCGAACATTGACTTCACGATCTTCAGTTCAAATGCTCAACCAACTGAGCTAACAACCCTTGACAAAATAATTTTATTTAAATTTTATTTTTAAATAAATTAAAATATCAACACATTTGTTTATTACAATATATTTTAAATATGGTTTTATAGTTTTAATAGTATAATTTAAAGGGAAAAATGGCAATAAGGCCATTTTTCAGCATTTTTTGACCAATAAGGCCAATTTGTAATTTTGGTGTCAATTAGGCCATTTTGTGTCAATTAGGCCACAAAAATGTATATGGAAGGACGAAATTACCCTTCCATATTACCTTTCACAATTCGACGAGCTGGGGGAAAAACAAATCGGGCACATTCAATTCTCTCTCTCTCTCTCTCTCTCTCTCTCTCTCTCTCTCTCTCTCTCTCTCTCTCTCTCTCTCTCTCTCTCTCTCTCTCTCTCTCTCTCTCTCTCTCTCTCAGCTCCGCCGCCGCCGCTGCTATTCAACTGCCGAGCCGAGGGAATTCATCTACGTCGCCGCCGCGTTCAAGCTAAGTAGAGGGGGAAGGTCGCCGCCGGTGAGCAGCTCCAATTCTCAGCCGCGATAATCGATTCCATGCAGTCCGTGTCCCTTGGCATCGATCGATCGATCGATTTGCTCGCCGCCGCCGCCGTTCCTGTCTCAGTTCAGATGTCAGATGCGCCGCCGCCCTCCTTGCCGTCGATTTCTAATCCAGGTACGCGATTTCGAATCCACGTACCCGATCAGTGCTTAAAAGCTTCATTCAGCATGCATGCACAGTGTGTGTGTGGATTGATTCAGTGTGCATTGTTCATGCATTCAGTGTTGATTGTTTTTTGTTATGCATGTTCAGTGTTTTTTCGTTGCATTCAGTGTCTAATTCACCATGCCCTCAGTGTTCAGTGTGCATGCATTCAGTGTTCCTGCACCGAGCTTGCCATTCAGTGCTTATTTTGTTCAGTCAGTGTGTAATTCACCATGCACTCAGTGTTCCTGCACTGAGCTTGCCATTCAGTGCTAAATTGGTTCAGTCAGTGTCTAATTCCTGTAACACATTGTGTGGATTGACTGAGCTTGTTTTCAGTCAGTGTCTAATTGCTTGATTCAGTGTGCATTGAGCCGGACTAATTGCTCTTCCACGCTGTAGACACCTGTTGCCACACTGAATCCATATTCAACCATGTGGATTCATTCAGTGTTTGTTTGATTCATTCAGTGTTTAATGGCTTTGTTCAGTGTGCATTTAGCTTGGCTAATTGCACTTACACACTGTACCCACCTTGTTGCACACTGAATCCATCCATATTTAGCAATATGGATTCAGTGTTTATTTGATTCATTCAGTGTCAGAATGAATATGGTACCTGTTATTATCTCGTTGGAAATGCAATGTGTTACAGGAATCAGTGTGTGTTGACTTTGTTTCCTTTGAGGCATTGACCTGTCTCCCTTTCAATAAATGCCTGCCATGTTAGTTGAGGGTTGAGGCATTTACTGCCTTGTTAGTGTGATTACGGTTATAAAAACCTCGTCATTTCTCTGGTTTCCTCATCTCATTTCTGTTCGATCGGGGGGAGCAGCCAGCAACGATGCCGAGGCGAAGGGGAACACTCGATCGAGAGCCAGGACCGACACCAAGCGAGGCAGAATTTTTCAATAACAGTCCTCCCTCGTCGCCCGAACAAAGATTCAATGGCGGGCCAATCCGTCGGGGGCCACCAATGATGCCTAGGCGACCGGGCACACTGGATCTGGAGCCAGGGCAGACGGCAAGAAGTCGGGGGGTTGAATCTTGGAATGGTTCTCACTGGACCGAGCAAAGATTCAATGGCCGTTGGCATAAAGAAAAGTTTCCCCTCCCGGCTGTCTTTGTTCGTCCGATCAAGGACGAAATGGGGAATTTCATCGTTCTGACGGACTCCCTGGACCAGAAATGGCACGTTCCTCTCACCACTCATCGGAATCAAACTGCCATCCACGGATTCAACTGGGAACGCCTCGTTCGAGAGTTTGGAGTGCAGGAAGGCTGGAACATCCGGGTTACCTGGACCGGAGGAAGAAGATTCTCGGTTGGCGTATTCGATCAAAATGGCCAGTCGATGGTGCGCCCGGTCAGGGACCCCCCTCGTCGTGACCCAAGACTTCCTCCGTCTCATTATTATTGTTGTTAAATTTTGTTTTTTGTCGTTTTTTCTGTTTCCTGTGATTTTGACGACGACTTGTCTTCGTTGTACTGCTCGTGATTGAATTACTTGCTGCTTGCTTAATAAGACTCTTTGAGTTTAAAAAAAAAAAAAAAACACTGTCTAGTCTGACTTTGACACTGAACAGGCCTCAAAAACACTGTTTCTTTGACTGTGAATTTAACACTGAACAGGTCTTAAAAACACTGTCTGAGGCAACACACACTGAACCACACAATCAAACAAACACTGAGCACACTTTTATGGCACTGAACACACTCCAATAGCACTGAACAGCACTGAACACACTTTAATAGCACTGAACACCATTTTTTAGCACTGAACAGACAGGGACACACATTGAATCACACCATTCCATGCATTCCTTAAAAAAATCGTGCGCTGACTGTGAGTCGTTATTTTTTGTGTTTTTTTTCAGCAGGGGCCGATGTTTTCGCATTCTGTGCATTCGGCGGTGAGAATTTGGTGTCCAGAATCGATTCCTCCCGTGCTGCCGCCCTTCACCAGCTGAAGGAAACAGTCAAGCTTCAGTGGCCTGAGCTCCGAGACGTTGCGTACGGCATGCATTACTCTGTACCCGATTTCCCAAACTGTGTGCTCTCAACCGATGCGGACATGTCGAACATGGTATCCCTAGTTGCGCTTCACAAGCTGCCTCGGGTGAGCATCGACATTTCCGTCGCGACTGAAGACCGCACCTCTAGTTCTGTGTTCTCGACGGTGTCCAACAGTAGCGCTGTCAGTGCGACTGGAACAGAAAACAACGAGGGATTCGAAGCAGAAGATATGTTCCGCCTGTTTGGTCCGTCGAGTTCTAAAGTGCTGTTGACCGATGGCTGGGACAAAGAGATTTCTGGTGTCGGTCAGATGTTCCAAGGAGGCGCCCCGGACTTTCGAAACGCGCTCTGTAAGGTGGCAGTCGGAGTGGGATTCGATTTCGAGTACGTGAAGAACAGACCCGAAAAGGTTTCTGCCGTGTGCTCGAAGAAAAGCAGCACGGGATGCAACTGGTCGGTGTGCGCCGTGATGGATCGAAGCAACGGCTTCTTCTACGTCAAGCAGCTGAGTAACGAGCACAGCTGCGGCGCGTGCTTTCGATCCCTGAAGCACAGGCGCGTCTGCTCGGACTTGGTTTCCAGTTTGATAGTCGAGGAGGTACGGAAAAGCACGCTGACTCGTCCGGTCCAAATCGTGAGAAACTTCCAGCATCACTACGGCCTGGAGATCTCGCCTGGCCTCGCTCTGGATGCGCTCGAGAAGGCCAGGAAGCTGATTCACGGCGACGATAAAGATTCCTTTGCTGCACTGACCAAGCACCTGCAGGCAATATCGGATTCCAACCCTGGGTCGCACCTGCTGCTCGAATTCAACGAGGCGTCCAGGAAGTTTCGCAGGGTCTTCATCTCGATGAAGGCTTGTATCGACGGGATGAACCACTGTCGCCCTTTGCTGTTTCTGGACGGCACGTTTCTGAAGGGGAGGTTCAAGGGCCATTTGCTCGCTGCTACGGGCAAGGACGGCGACGGAGGTATGTGTACTACGGTTTGAAATGCACACTGAATCCAACTTTTTAACACTGACTGGTCTGAAATGCACACTGAAACTGAACCTTGTTGCTTCCAGCACTGAATCTGTATTTTCAACACTGAATGGGTGCTATTCACACTGACTGAAGTTTTTTTTTTTTTTTTTTTGTTCGTGTCTCGTGAATGCAGGGTTGTACCCGCTGGCTTACGCCGTTGTCGATTCCGAGAACTATGCTAACTGGAAGTGGTTTCTGGACAACCTGAAGCACATCCTACCTACTTCTCGCACCGTTACGTTCGTGTCGGACATGAATCTCGGGCTGCTCGAGGCGATGAGCAGGGTGTTCCCAGGGTCCCCGCACGGCTACTGCATCAATCACTTGAAGCTGAACCTGAAAGACAAATTCAGAGGCAGATGGGCGACCAAGATGTTACGAAAAGGCGTGGTGTGGAATTTCCTGAAATGTGCGTACGCAACCACCGTCGAAGCCTACCATCTGAGCATGGACGAGCTTTTGAAAGAGGGAGGCCAGACAGCGAAAGTGTTTTTCGAGAACAAGGATCCAAAGAATTGGGCCAACGTGTACTTCTCAGGGAAGAGATACGGCGAGATGTCGTCCAACGCCGCGGAGTCGTTCAATAAATGGATCATGGAAGCCCGGCATCTTCCGATCACGGCGTTGGTCAACACAATCAGGCTGAAGCTGATGACCTTTTTCCACGGTATGATGAGGACTTATCAATCTCAAACACTGATTGCACTTTTTTAACACTGTTAGCATTGTTCAAACACTGACTGGCCTTGTTTAACACTGAATCAGACAGGGGGGCCAGGAGCAGGAAGTGGACTACGGCTTTCTGCCCGTCCGTTGAGAAGAAGCTGGGTGAAGCCATCAACGAAGGCAGGAAATGGGTGGTTGTGGGGTCGTCCGAAACGGTTTTCGAAGTGCAGTGCGTTCCGTCCGTCGTGGTCAATATTGCTGATCAGACGTGCACCTGCTGCCAGTGGCAGATTACAGGGGTTCCGTGTTCCCACGCAGCTGCGTGCATTCTGCGGTCCGGGAAGCCGATGGCCTCGTTCGTGGACAAGTTTTACCACGCAGAGAGCTACGCAAGGTCTTATGCCGATCCACTTCAGCCGGTTTCCATGTTTGATCAACCTTCGAACGTGCCAGAGAACGTCATGATCGAGCCGCCAACATCGAAGAGGCCCCCTGGAAGACCTAAGAAGAAGAGGATTCCATCCAGGGGTGAGCACATCCCGAGAGCCATGAAGTGCGGGAGGTGCGGACGTGTCGGCAATCACAACAAGAAAACGTGCACGGAGCCTGTACCCTAGTTAGTTAGTAGGCTTTTTTCTTATTTTTGGATCTTCGTTGTGTTTTTTCGACATGATTTCTGTAATCAGTGACACTGAATGGGGTGAAAAAACACTGACTGTCAGTGACAGGCACTGTTTGGCTCATAAACACACTGACTGACTGTCATCTCAAAAAAACACGGGATTTTAACATTATGTGATTTGTTTCTTGTTCAGTTATGCTCTTGGAGTGTTTTTAATTGTTCTTGTATCTTGTAATTTTTGAATTTGCTTGTTTTTCAATGTTTCAATTCAATAAGTCTTAATTGCTGACACTGAGTGGACAAGATTAACACTGATGGCACTGAATTGGAAGAATAAACACTGCCAACACTGAACAGACATAATTAACACTAAATAATAGACAATATCAGCACTGAATAGACAATATCAAGACTGCCCAGAAATATGAACAAAAAACATGTTTTGTTTTTTACAGAAACTAAAATCCACACTTACATCCTTCACAAACAGAAAAACACTTCTTGTTTTTTTTTTCAACCAAAACTGAACAAAAACGCGCACAGCCCTCAATCACTACTTCTCCTTCATGGTCAGGATGCTTCGTATCACGTGACCCTTGAATTCTTGGAACTCTTCCGTCCTGACCTTGTCCGAAATGGGCTCTTTCTTCAGAATCTTCTCCATGTAGTAGCATACGTACAAGGCACATTCATTCCTGAACAGTGACAGACGTGGAGGAGTCAGAGGAAAAAAAAAAGGAACACTGACACTGAATGCATAAATATAACACTGAACAGGCATAAAAATGAAAACACAGAAACACAACACTGAATGTGTTAATTATGCACTGAGATACTTACAGAGTTGGGGCTTGCTGTGGGAGAGGCTTCACGGCCTCGATATCATGTATCGGGAAACCACACTTCCCCGCTTTCTCCAGCATTTGGCCCACGTTGGTTTCCACCTTTTCTTTCTGAAATGTACGAAACAATACAGTTTGTCAGTTATCGTTAGAAAGGGAACATTTTTTAAAAATCGACTAAAATACAGTAGACGTACCAATTCCGCTGCATTCGCCATGTAATGGTCCTTCGATTTCGCCCCCCTGGGTTGAATAGAGTTGTAGAATCGCCATTTCTGTTGGACGAAGTCGCAGACGAGCAGCGTAAAATGGTTGGGAGTTGTAGTCTTTTTCATCCCAGGAGACAAAATCGGGAACATTATAATCCCTTTTCGCACGCACGGGATCATATCTGTGATTGTTTGGTACATTTTCTGGTTGTCATGACGTCCCATGACGATGGAAGTCTGCGAGAAAGAAAAAAAAAAAAACAGAGTTTTTATTAAGAAAGGATGAACTCAATGAGCACTGAACAGGACATTATAACACTGAACAGCACATATTAGCACTGAATGTTAATGATAAACACTGATCAACCTTCAATAGCACTGAACAGAAAACACACACACTGAGCAGCACATTAGAAACACTGAACAGCATATATAAACACTGATCAACAGCAATAACACTGAACAGCACATATTAACACTGAACAGCCACAAACACAATGTACAACCATTATAAACACTGAATGCAAAGGCAGGAAAGACTCACCCAACAGTGCGCGGGGAGTATCAGAGCCTCCAGCTTCTTGTTGTGGTCTCGATGCAGCGACTCAGCAAAGGCGTCGACCACATGATTGCTGATGAAGGTGCACTTCATCATGTCGGTAATGTCAGCCACCGTCACGACTGTGTTTATACGGGGAAAGAACTTCATCGTCCACCTGATTGTCAAATAAAAGGGAAAAATAAAAACACATTCTTAGCACAAAAAAAAAAAAACGAAAGAAAGAAAGAAAGAAGGGAAAGACAGAATGTGAAAGAAGGAAAATAAAAGAAGCTTCACTCACGTTTTCGGGTCGCTGTTGTGGAGGATGATTTTGTCGAGGATTTCCGGCTCCAATTCCAACCCGCAGTTCACTTCGAATTTGTTGTTCACGCTCATCAAGAAGTTGATATGATCGTCATTGAAATCACAGCGTATCGGTTTCTGGCTTGCCTCCTGCACCACCTTCTTACCCTTCTTGATCGCCTTCTTCTTTGCGGCAGGGGCAGGGGGATCGTACTGAAAATCGTCGTCGTCGCCGTTGGCTGGCTTCCTTTTCCTGCCCTTGACCCGTCGCACCATCGACCTGGTCTTCGCCTTGCTCGAAGGCTTTATTTTTTCGGCTTCCGGTCTCAACGGGCTCCCTTCTTCTTCATCGTCCTTGTTGCCGTCAATCTCGTAGACGCACAACTCCGCCTGGAGACTCAAGACTTCATCTTCCCGTTCCTTGACGATTTTCTGCAGAGCCTCGATCTGGGTTCTGTGGACGATTTCTTGCGCTTTCATGTCCGCCTCCAGAGACTCGATCTGGACTTTTTCGTATTCATTCATGACCGACGACATCTGAAGGTCGGCCAACGCGTTCTTCAAAACATCCACTTCGTCCTCGAGCTCTTTCACTCTAGCCCTCAGAAGCCGCACTTCCTCCTCCTCACCGGAGCTTCGAGCCTCTCCCGCCTCGGTCACCGGATTATTCTGATCATTCGCCTTCTTGATCAATTCTTCCTCGAGCTCTTTCACTCGGGCCCTCAGATTTTTCACCTCCTCCTCCTCCTCGGAGCTTCCACTTGCCTCGCCTGCTGCTGCCCCGGGGACCTTCTCCGTCTCCGCGTTGATCTTCGCAAGCTGCTCCGAAAGCTCGCTCTTCAAACGCTGGTTTTCGCCTTCCAGCTCGACGTTAGCACTTGTCGCTTCGTTCAGCCGAGAAGTCGTGCTATCGAGCTTGGATTGGAGATCCCTCACAGCGCTGGAGAGATCTTGATTCTCCGACAGGAGGTTGTTGAGCAGCCTCTCGGCTTCAGCAGCAGAAACAGCGGGGCGTTCCTCATCGGGCTGCTGCTGTTCGGAAGGCCCACCCTCGTCCTCCGGCTCCGGGACTATGCAGGCCATCTCCTGATGCCGCCCGGAAGAACTGTCGTCGTCGTCGTCGTCTTCCCCATCTGACGACTGCTCGTCTCCAGAAGGCCCGCCCTCGGGGCCTTTTCCTTTTTGTTCCTCTTCCTCCTCAGGGCTCGACGAATCAGAGCCCGGATGCTCGTCATCGTCATCGTCATCAGACCGCTCTTCGTCCTCGCTCTCCGCCGCACGCGGAGTGTTCACGATTGCTTTGTAGGAAAGGTAGCCCTTGTACGCCTGGATCTCCGCCACCGTCTTTCCGTGTTTCAGAAGACGAGCATCCACCTGTCAGACACGGACATCACGCGTTAGAACTCAAAAAAACATCATCACCCCTCAAGTGAGTGACACTGAACATCATTAATAAGCACTGAACATCACAGTTATCCTACTTTGACACTGAACAGCATAAAAAAGCACTGAACCAGAACATCATTCACACTGTCCACCCACAGGCACTGTGTGCATGAATATCACACTGAACAGCAAGCAATAAACATATCACACTGAACAGCAAGCAATAAACACTGAACCTCAATATTTCACACACTGTTCACTCAGAATCAGTCGACGGACACTGAATCATTAAACAAAACAGAATTAAAAGAAGCAGAAGAAAGAGAGAAGATATTTACCGCCTCGTCCGCGAGACCCGCCAGGGTCTCCTTGGTCACATTCGAAAGATCATTGAGATGCCAGTTCAGGACCCGGGGGAGGTGCTCGTTCTCCAGACTTTTTGCCAGCTTTGTGTGCTCACAAAGCCAGAACTGCACAAAAACCAAACAAAAAAACCCAAGGTAAATATCAAGGAATGAAAAAATAAAAAAGACGGCAAGACGAATGTGAAGAACAGCAAGTAGAAGCACATACCAGAAGCAGTATCGTGCAGCCTTGTGTATTCTGCGGGTTTCCCCTGTTCGCAGCTGCCGAGTCGCAAAGGGCCTTGAGAATCGCCTCGCCCCAGTTGTAGCTCTGCATCGACTCCAGATCCACCACATAATCCAACCACTTCCATTGGATCGTGACGGAGGAAGTGGAGAAGAAGACAGTGCCGATCACTATCAACGAGAGGAGCCGAGCTACATCAGCAAGAGCCCGAGGCTTGCGACTACGACGCTTCACCAACATATCAAGCTTTTCCTTCAGCAGCTTCGGGTTCAGCGTCTTCTCCCCCGGGAACAGCCTCTCCCTGAATGTTTTGTTATCACACTTGGACCTCGAACTGATATCGAGCTTCCTACTGCCGCCTACGATTCCAAAAATAAGATCGACATCCTCGGGAGTGATCCGGACATCTTTGCTGCCGAGCTTAATAGTACGATCGCCGGCATCCATCTGCTCCAGCACGCCAGCTATCGCAGCGTCGCTCTTTCGGGTGTGGAGGATGGTCAGCCTCTGATCCTTTATGCTCTTGAAGAGATGGTAGAAGGGGGTCATCTTCAAATACTCGTCGTGCCCCGGTTTCAGCTTGTCCTTGATCTCATCAATAGTCCGGATGATGGTCAGCAAGTTGGACCTCATCTGTTTATAGGACCTGGAACACCAAAAAAACACACACCGATGTGAGTACAAAGCAATGAACAGGCATATACAGCACTGAACAGGCATATACAACACTGAGTGGCCATGTAATTGCACTGAGTGGCACTGAAGAGGCATAACAGGAATGATGAGGCACTGGACAGAACATTTTAACACTGAACATACACCCAACACACACAATCAACACTGAGTGGCACACACAAGGCACTGGGTGGCATGCAGAGACACTAAGCAGGCATATTTTAACACTGAGCAGGACAATTTAACACTGAACATAACATTTTAACACTGAACAGGAACCAACACACTCAATCAACACTGAGTGGCACACACAAAGCACTGGGTGGCATAAAGAGACACTGAGCAGGCATAAACAAACACTGAACAGGAAAATTTAACACTGAACAGAACATATTAACACTGAACGGCCACCAACACACACAATCAACACTGATGAACACATAATCACACCGAACCTCCATCAAAACACACAAAATTCATTCATGCAATGGAAATTAACAGATTGAAATTGAAAATCGGTTGAATTAGGGTTCGAAATACTTACTTCCTCTCCTTCTTCTCGCCGGCGGCAGGTTGAGGGATAGGGCTCGGCTGCTCTTCACTCGACGGAGTGTACTGAACAAGCCTTCGTTCAGTGTTTTCGGAAGCAGCAGCAGCGGCGGTTGGAGTCAATTTCTTCCCGGCGGTTCTCTTCGCGACGGCGGTTTTCTTCAACGGAGCCATTGATAATCGAACAGCTAGCTGAGATGAGAAGGAAAAGTGAGAGGATTTCGTGGTGGTTTTTTTGGTTTCTGTGTGTTCTAGCGGGAGCCGAGAGAAAAGAAAGAGAGAAGGTGTGGGTTTCGTGGGCTTCGTGTGCGGGAAATGAAATAAATGCTGAAACCGTTTGTTCAAATGTGTATATATGCGAGGGCAACGATGTCTTTGCACATTTTAGGCGGCCTAATCGGCACGCGTAATTTCTCGAAAGCCTTATTGCCGAAAAAATGCTGAAAAATGGCCTTAATGCCATTTTTCCCTAATTTAAATTATACTCCGTAATAGTTCAACGTATAATAAAATTTATTAAAATTATATTGATATCGCAAATATAGTAATATGAATTGTTTTATTTTATAGGTAATTTTTTAATCAAATTATTTCAAAATTTTAATTATCAATATTTTAAAAACTAAATATGTTTCCCAACATTTTAATTATTTTTAGTTGATATGGTTATTGTTATTACTTGCACATTATTGTACAATCTGAATGGAAATAATACTTGTATATGAAGTGATTTGACTATACTAAAAAAATCAATTTGAGATATTCCTGTCAAGTAACTAATTTTTATACAAAAAACATATATTTTCATTTTTTTTTAAATTTCACATTATTACTAGTATTGTTAATTATGTGAATTAAAAGTTTGAACTTATAAAATTTGAAATTCATAAAAGATACTTTAAGGGAGCACTGAAATGCAATGCAATTTGATTTCTCCAAATTAATATAATATAGTATAATGTTAAATAATACTATTTTATTTTATGATAATATTATATAAATATTATATAATATATTAATTATTTATTGTTGAAAATATTAAGTTTATAATCAAATATCTCAAATTATGAAAAATAATCATGTGCATTCAAGTGCACAAATTATAAATGATGTGTCAATCAATAATTGGTTAATAAAAATAAGTAGTATACATTTGAAAATTGTAAATGCACATTAGTATTTTCCTATTTGTATATATATTTTATTTTTACGATATTTAAATTCGAATATATTAAGACCAGACACAGGCCCATTATACTTTGTCAGAAACCATTACTCCGTAATATACCCAATTCAGATCAGATCCCAAACTCTTGCCTCGCAATTTGGGCTGGACACAGGCCCGTGATATACAGAACTGCTTCACTAATACTTCCTCATTCCCTTAAAACAGTGCACACTTTCCTTTTTGGTTCATCCCTTAAGACAATGCACATTCCATAAATGGAATTACTTTTCACAACTTTATCCTCCCAATACACATTTACCCTTATACCACTATTTTTTCAACTAACTACTTTATTACTTACACATCAATACCTATTATACCCCTACTTTATATTATTAAACACATAAAAAATTACTTTTTCTTAATCTACGTGACATTTTCTCTATGCACTATACTAAGGGATGGAGGGAGTATGCACTTTATCCTATACGTGGAATATGTCATTCATTAATTAGTAATTTTAATATATTAATTACTTTATCCTTTGAATTACTAGTACATTTTGTACTTTATTTTATACTTATGTTTAATAAATACTGTATGATGTTAGTATTTGATACTACTGCTTGAGAATGATCACATTTTTTTTTACAAATAATGTGTGAATATTCTTATAAGATAGAAATAGTACGGAGTATTATTTTTATATTTATAGACCTCGTTGAAACTAATGTTGTTGCGAAACACCAAACTAAAGTTATGAATGCTAAGAATTCTCTTGATTATTGAAAACCATTTTAAAAGAAATACTCTCTATATCTCATTTAAAGAGACCATGTCATTTGTAATTAAAAGAAATAATCTTTTTATTCCATAGAAACTTGATATGTCTTTTGAAAATTAAAAGAACAAAATATTGTTTCTAGGAGACGAAAAGAATATTAAATATATAAGACGGAGGAGTATTAAATATGTTAAAGATGAACACATAACATACAAATTATGGTATTTTTACAAGTAACACAAATGTCTGTTAGAAATCAATTTTGTTTGTTTAAAATAGAACGAAGGTCAATATGGTAATTTCAAATGTAGGGATTATGGTATTATTATAGTCGGCCAAAACAGCCGAACCCCCCATGTCCCATGTTTCATACTCCTTTCCTAGCAACTGTCCCATTCTCCGACATATGTCCCCCTTCCCAAAGCCTCCAACACGTGCGCCATTATTATTTAACATTCATTTTCAAATATATTCACTTCCATTATACATAGTTTAGATACAATAAAATATATATAAATTAATATTCAATACATTGATAATTTCTCTAAATTAATAAAATCTTTTGATCTCGATTTGATCTTTTAAATGAAAAAAAATATTAAACGTTCGAAAATCTTGTTAGGCTTCTATCGAAAAACGAAAAGATTTTAGGGATTGAGTGAGGTGGACAGCGAGCCATGCTCGGTCCGAATTTATCGGGAATTGTGTCGTACCTTTTACATTGTTTAGCCCTTACTATTTATAGAGGTACAAATTAGGATTTACAAAAGTAGGTATTGGACCAATTCTATTTTGGGCATATACGGCCCATATGGAGCCCATTGCCAATCTCGTTCACTGTCAAGCTCGTCGGGGAGGATGTACTCTGCCGGTCTGGGCTGGTCTTGCTCGTCTTATTCCCTCCTAGCATGGTGAGAGTTCCTGGTTGGTTTGATTTCTTCCTTGGTGGCCATGTATCATTTTGTCCCACCGAGCTAGTCCAAAGAGGATGTGCTCAGATTATGCTCTTCTCTTCGTCACCGAGCTGGGTCAGCTTCTTTAGTTGGTTCGACGCGGTCCTTGGGGGGTATAGGAATATATATAAACATGCACAAATTATTCAATAGCTAATATGTATCTTGATCAGTTCGTCTTTAACCCACCGAACATGCCTCCTTGCCTGAAGGGCTCCGAGCTGGTCCTTATTTACAAGGTCGCAGGATCATCTCGATAAGATGGGTTGGAGAACTATTATACTTCGACCCTGCTCAGTCATCCCGCCTTGCTTAGCCTTTTTGATGGTTGTGGAATTCTTACCTTGCTCGACCTCTCGGCGCCGAGCAGGTACTGCCTTGCATAACATGAAGAGTTGGTCGGATCTCCATAATGGACTCTTCCTTAACCACTTAAGTAGCTTATTGGGTCTGTGTGCCTCGTTATGGACCCAGAGGGCCTCTATTTTGGGCCTTTGGTAAAATGTCTATCAAAAAAACACTCTATAAATTAATAATCCTTCTAAACTAATAAAATTTCACATGACTATTAATTTATAAATTTTTTACTATACCTTCTTTTTATAAATAAAAAAATCACAACTTTATATTGTTAACAATCATTTATTTATATCAATATTATTATTTTTTTTATATATCTCAATTATTATTTACATAACAATATTTATTGGTCAAGGGTTGTTAGCTCAGTTGGTTGAGCACTTGAATTGGGGGCTTGAGGTCTTTGGTTCGAATCCCAAGACACTGCAATTGACATAGACAAAAAAAAAAACAATATTTATTATATTGTAGATTTCACAAATGGTCAAGATCATTTCTAACAATTAAAAAATAAATAATATATTCCTAAAAAAAATTAATCTCTCTTTGAAACACTCTCAAGCCGGCCGGCAAGCCCGCACGTCGTGTTCTTTGGGCACGGGCTTGTCCCGAGCCCCGAAGAGAAATCGCTTGTCTGCGGGACATTCGCTCTGTTTTTGGATTGCTCAAGCTAAGCATCCTCTTGGTGAAATTCGATATGAAGCATGTGGCGCCTATCGGTGAGAATTGGTTTGAAAACTTATGTTTTATATATTGTTGGACGGCAACCGATTTCCAATGGATTTTGTTTGTAATCAAGAAAATCGGCTACGGTTGAATTGTCAAAAGTGCCCTTACCGGTAGAATACGGTCTCGCGGCCATGAGGAATTAAGGCCGACTAGAGTGCTCAAATCGAACTAATTGACCGACTACTCGATTCGTGCCATCGAAATCGACACATATCAACACTCGAAAATGCGTGGGGAATGATGAATATTTCACATAGATACGAAGACAGCGAGCCGTCCTACGAGCCAAGAATCGTCTCCATCGGCCCTCTCCACCGACCACCTCCTCTGCCCCCGCCTCGTCGACGCTTACGTTCATAAAATCAGAGACTTACAGGACCGAGCTTGGCGATGCTACTCCGAACTCGTCCCTCTCGGAGGAAACGAGTTTGTCGATATACTGCTTCTCGACTCCGTTTTCGTCGTGCCAGTTTTGGAAGTGTCGGACGTGATCGAGTCTGGTTCAAGAACATGATCGAAGTACCTGACCGACTACATGTTTTTCATGCACTGACAGCACTGCTTGATTCACGTGCCCGGGTACGGATCCGGACACATAATATATTTATTTTTGCTGCTAAATTATTTTATTATTGTTTTTTTCATAAAATTTTTCGTATTGTGCAGTAGCAAAGTGGAAAGAGAATTAAGGGAAAAAAATTAAAGCAAGAGTGTTTGACTTAGAAAGAGTTGTATTTTTTTTGAAAAAAAAAGTGTGTATTTAATTGTTAAAAATAATTTTAACCGTTTGTGAAATCCAAGGGTCAAAATTGATTTATTAGGAAAAATTATGAAAAGATTTATAAGTAGAGGATCCGAATTCGAAATCCAATGGTCAAAATTGATTTATTAGGAAAAATTATGAAAAGATTTATGAGTAGAGGATAATTCCTATTCAACACATTTTTTTTAATATCTATGCACACGAAAAGAGTACTCCATAAAATAGGAAGCACATTATTACTCTATGTTTCATATTAAAAAAATATATAAAAATAAAAAATAAAATATATTTTGAAGTGTACCAAAACATGAACATAAATACATATATTAAAAAATATATTTCTAATAAAAAATAATAAATAATTCACTTGGTCCCGAATTATTGTCTTAAATTATTATTTGTAAATTACAAAATAGACATGACAATTGATTCAGAATAAAAAGAACACTAATTTTAATTAAAAAAATAAAAATATTAAAAATATATATTTTTAAATTAACGAGTAATGTATTTAAGTGTACAATTTAAAAAGTAAGCAGAGTAAAAAATATAGATAAAAAGTTATTTAAAGTCAAAAAATAATTTGTGTTGAAGTTTAGGATAAATTATTTTTTATTAATGGTTAATCAAGATTAAATTAAATCTTAAATCGCTCGCAGTGGCATTACAGTAATAAAATCATTTCCCAGACCCACATACATAATTCCATCATTCTTCCGTATTTATCCACCATCCCCTGTCAGCTCTCCCTTCACTAATCGCACTGAAAAAGCGACTTCCCTCCACAAAACCCGGTTCGGATCGCCGATCAATTTCTTATCCCAACGTCGCCGTGTTGATGACCTCGGGCACGAGGCTGCCGACATGGAAGGAGCGGGAGAACAACAAGCGGAGGGAGCGGCGCCGTCGCGCGATCGCCGCCAAGATCTTCACCGGATTGAGGATGTACGGGAACTTCAAGCTCCCCAAGCACTGTGACAACAACGAGGTCCTCAAATCTCTATGCAACGAAGCTGGATGGATCGTCGAAGACGACGGCACCACCTACAGAAAGGTAATTAGATCGATCGTCGATTCAATTCAATTCGATTCAATTCATCTTTTAGATTATTGTAGATCTCGTTCCTCCCCCATCACGCTGTTGTGCGGTGTCTGCTAAAATGAGCTGGATGCGTATGGGCCACGTTGATCAGTTTTTTTTTTTTTTTTTTTGCCGGTGCACTTGTAGGCTTAAAGTGCGCTGTACGCATCCGGCGCATGATAGGAGTAGTGAAAACTGAATCTAACTAATTAGTTAATTAGTTGGGTACATGACTGTGTGATTAGCTGTCAATTTGCAGTTGTGTTTAGAGCATCAAGTGAGGCCCTTCTTGTAGCTAGAAACATACTGGTAATGGTAATGGTAATGGTAAATGATAGAGTGGGGGGTCCTCGATCGAGTTTCCTCTGTTTGTTTCAAATTAAATAGATGCTTCTGGTGTTGATCTTCTTATGTGCTATTTTGAGGTGGGTGGGGGAGTTCGATAATTTTCCACCGACTGTCATTGTCAGATGAACTTGAACCATGGCTTTGTGTTTCCGAAACTAAACCAACTACAAAAAGGGAAAAACTCTTTGAAAGATTGAAAAAAATAAGGGTGACATTGATGTCGTGCATCTCGTAAGATTTTATATTTTAATTAGCAACAATCATTTTCCAAATGCATTTTTCCTTACCGAATCAAGAATTGTGCATTTACGCTTATTCTACCGAGAACGTTCTTGGCATTGAGAATGACGAATCACTTGACTGGTAGATTAACTCTGTGTTAGCTGCTGCATGGATCTAGTGTTTTTAAGTCATTATATTTCTTTTTATAGCAAGTTGAATTGAATCTGTACTCTTGTTTTATACTGTTACCATCGTTTTTCCAGGGGAGCAAGCCTGTGGACATCATGGGGTCTTCTGCAGTAAGCCCATGCACGTCCTATCAACCAAGCCAGA
Organism: Euphrasia confusa; assembly: GCA_954870475.1. Classification (NCBI taxonomy): domain Eukaryota; kingdom Viridiplantae; phylum Streptophyta; class Magnoliopsida; order Lamiales; family Orobanchaceae; genus Euphrasia; species Euphrasia confusa. The sequence continues at coordinate 29,010,538 of OX940967.1, forward strand.
ACGCCTCTTTCAACCATAGCCCTGTCTCGTCCTCTTTCGCGAGTCCCGTATCATCCCATTATGCCCACAACAACAACGCCGATCCCAATTCCCTTATCCCCTGGCTTAAAAACCTATCATCATCCTCGTCTAAACTCCCTCACCATCTATACATCCCGGGAGGTTCCATAAGTGCTCCGGTCACACCTCCACTGAGCTCCCCAACTGCTTGCACGCCGAGAATGAACAATGGAAACTGGGACGACCCAAATTCTAATTCAGCCTGGCAACATTTTCCCTTCTTACCCTCGTCCACTCCACATAGTCCTGGTTTGCAAACTCCACCTGATTCGGGATGGCTTTCTGGTATTCAGACCCCTGAAGACGGGGCGTGTTCTCCCACGTTCAGCCTTGTGGCTGCAAACTCCTTTGGTTTTAAGGAGCCATTCTCTAATGGGGGTTCTCGGATGTGGACCCCGGGGCAGAGTGGGACCTGCTCTCCGGCTATTACTGCAGGGAATGATCAGACAGCAGATGTACCAATGTCCGATGCGATTTCAGCTGAGTTTGCGTTTGGGAGTAATAATAGTAGCAAGGGGCTGGTGAAACCATGGGAAGGGGAGAGAATACATGACGAGTGTGTTCCTGACGACCTTGAGCTTACTCTTGGGAATTCTAGCACCAGGTATTTATTCTTTAAACATCTCATTTTCCTTCTGTTTGTTGACTTGTCTATTTGATTCTCAATTATTTATTTGAAATTTGTGAGTTCAGGTGAGAATAACATCATCCTGTTCGTTAAAGATGTTACCTGCTACTGGATATACGAGGAAGTACGCATCGGCCTAACCAAGACGTTTAAATTAAACCTCGGGCCTTCTCCCACTTTCTTTCGTTATGCTTCGAGAGAAACAAATTTATACTATAAATAGCTCATGTAGTTTGTCGAATGCAAATTTTTAGCAGATTAATGTTGTATTTGAACGTGCAAATTCTTTTGATTTTTTTTGTAATAGTGTTGTTTCTGTGCGTGCTGTGCTACGTCTTTGTAAACAATGTCGCTTTTATTTTCAATTCAACTTCCTGATATTCATCGAGCTCGCATCAATAAATTATTCACAAATTACAACTAAAGAAACATGGTGACACTCAGGGCAAGAATATGTACAAGGTGATTTATCATTCTTCAAGGAATATATATACAAATCCAATCCAATATAATTCGTTCATTCACCTCCCAATCAGCATAAACAAGTCTTCTAGCGCTCGATAAAGAGTCGAGGCAGCAGGTGGTCGGGGTAATGAACCGAGAAGAATATCTGATGCATTTATAGACTGACTGCCATAAAATCTGGAGTTCTCCCGTGCACGTGTCGTCACCACACTTCCTTCTAGAGAGCACCCGATAAATGCACCTGCATTGCAAACACGAGCAATATTGCCATCAAGTTTTGATTTCGACCCAGTTATTTTATGATAAACGCAAGACATTCAAACCACCAAACAGAATGACTAATTGAGAAGGGACCAAACATAAGATAACCTTTGCTGCAGCTATACGTGTAACAGGAAGCAAATCCACTCGGCCCGGCCCTCATATCAGCTTCTGCTGTTCGTCCTGATATTCCAGCAGCGGCACTCACACCAGCTCCAACTGAGAAATGGACATCACTACAGAAATTCTCCACTGCACTGTTCGTTCTCAATACAAGAATGAAGTCGGTTAACTCTCCTCCGGCCTGCTCAACAGTGCACTCAATATTATTTTAACGCTTTTTCGCCATAAATTTTACTACGAAAAAGTCAAAATTACTAGAGCCAATGTGTACAAACAGAAACATTTGAGATCTTTTGGAAGTACCAATTGTCATCAAAGAATGAAAATGCCTTTTAAGAAAACACTAATACATGGCAAGAACATCTTAATATCATCACTACATCAGTTTGAATGAAAAAGAGAGAAAAAAAAACTTGCAAATAACGAAATATGTCACCTGAGCTCCCCAGCCAACACCAAACGAAGAGATGGCAGAGGGAGGAGACCAAGAGCCATCTTCCCTACGCGCAACCACCAAACCTGTTCCAACATTATAAGTTACCATCATCCCGACTTTCACAACTGTAAGTATTGCAAGCCCTTTCGCATCTTTTAGAATGGCCTCTGGGATTCTCTTCTCCGGCCTCGATGAACAAACCTAAACAAATTACACAATGCATCCAAAAATAAAATGAGAACCACAAATTACAACACTTGCAGATCAATGTTGGGTAAACAGAACGAAACAAAACTACACCTTAGCATAACCGCGGATAGTGTTTGTAGCCTTGTAAATCTCATAATCCATCGACTGGCCCCACGGGAAATTAACCCACGATCGCAAAGTGCTCAGGTCAGTCATATCATGAGTCGGGAGCTGCGCGGCACGGCTCACTTGATCCATCAAGTACGGCTGCACAGACTCAAGGCGCACAAAACAAACATCACAAACTCTTTGCGGGTCCCCTACACGAAACTTCTCGGGCATCAAGCTCCTTCCTTTCGTACACTCGCTGCAAAAAATACCTCCACAAAATCGACAGTGATGCCTCGAGCACATGATCGGATGAAACCGCACGCTACATAGCATGCACGAAGACGACGAGCTGTCGGGCAGCCATTTGGGCGGTTCGGATTCGAGAATTTCTTGGGTGCGGCTGAAATTGGCTTCCGTCAGGGTCTGAGCCATTTCATCCCATGCTTGCTCGATCAGGTGGGCCGATATAAACGAAATTTGCCCGATGTCCCCAGAGGCAAGGGCAGATGCTTTCCCGCGTGCCACGACTAACATCTCCACCACCACGTCCCACATGGTCAACTCTTTTCCTCTTCCGATGCATTGACCCCAACCCATATCTTCTTCTGGAATGTAGCCTCCGTTGGAGCAAAACCCTCTGGTCCACTCTTCGTGCTCGTTTTCGGTCATGGGAGGAACGGAAACGGGTATCCAAAATCCAGTCTCTTCGTATAAGGGTGTGTCGTAGCAAAAGAACTTTCCTTCTTTGTGATTCTGGATATCCGAGTGGCCTTGTGAAATAATACACTCTGAAGATGAAACTCCGGCCTCCACAGAGGAAGATGACTCCAGGTTCCGTTCTTCTGTTTGCGCTATGTTTTGTCACACAGAATCTCCTTCCTCAGAAACATGTTCCTCATTTTTTATGGAGAGGTTTCCGAGAGCTGATATATACTCCCCATGGGCTTTACATGTTTCATGATCCTCTGAATTCATTTTATTTTTTCTGATTCTATTTGGTTGCCACTAACCAAATATCTAGCACTTTTGCCTTGGAAGAAACACAATCAAATCCAATACAATTAAATCAATATACTTCGTCTAAAAACCCAGAAAATAATTTTTTGAAAATTGAAAAAAAAATCACTTTCTTCACAAGTTACTGGAAACGAAACATATGATAAATAGCGTACCCAGTAGCTCTTTGATCGAACAATCAAAATTTATCGATACCCAGAAACAAAAGCCCTAATTCGATTTAAAAAAAAACATTGAAGATAAATTTTACCTTATCACACTCAAAGAAGGAAAATCGTCGGCGGAAACTTCTGGTTTCGCAAAGTCTCGTAATCGGAGCCTTAGGAAATCTGCTGCATATATTGTTTGGACTGGAAATTATTGGAGTTATTTTTTGCTTCTGCAAAGCCAAAAACAAAAAATTTAGAGTATAAAATATTGGAAGGGTGGAGAACGAAAACACACAAGTACAAAACGTTGTCGTTTCATTAATGGTGTCGTTGACGGCAGGAAAACGACTTTGGTATAATTATATATATAAAAATGTTCATAATGTTTTCAATCGGCCCATTAGCTCAGTTGGTTAGAGCGTTGTGCTAATAACGCGAAGGTCGCAGGTTCGAAACCTGCATGGGCCAATTTCAATTTTCTCATTTTTCTATTTTAAACTTTGTGGAAGCAATAAGAGTGTTGGGCCATCCGGGAATACATAATAAATTTTCTCATTTTTCTATTTTCAACTTTGTGGAAGCAATAAGAGTGTTGGGCCACCCGGCAAATGGCAATACATAATAAGGGTTTCATTGAGATTTTTCTCGTCCTTATAATTTAATAATAATATCATTTTTATTTTTTTATGCAAATTATTATCTCGTCACATCCCGTTATTTAATAATAATATTATAGGAGATTTTCAAAAAAGGTAATTATCTTACTCTCTATTATACATTAAGATCAATCTTTACACTATTTATAAAAAAATAAAATTTACCTAATCAACCCTTTTAATTGTTTAAAATTATGTAATATATTTTATTTATCTCTTAATTGAAGGAATTAAATATAAACAAAAATACACTACCAACACAAATACACTACCAAAACAAAATCCGTAACTCACAAACTCTTATCTTTCTCTTCGTACCGGCGATAGTTCTCTACAATACATGCCATAGGTGATTCGACCAAGAGTGTTGACGTCGAAGTTTCTTCTCCAAAAAAGCTACAGGCTTTGACATTTTAAGGTAAGTTTCTCAATTATTTATCACTGATTCTACAATAGTGTGTGATTAGATTGGATACCAGATTTAGGGTTTTTCGAATTGTTGTTTGATTCTACTCAAATTAGTAGTTTTTATGTGGGAATTGACATAGTGTATAGGTGGAAATGATTGCATGTCGGATTTAGGATTTTGGATTAGAGGTTTGATTCGACCCAAATTAGTAATTCTTTATTTGAATTTGAGATTGTGTACAGTTTGAAATAATTCCATTTCTTTATTTTCTACTCTTGATTTATGATCTAAAAGGTGATTTGTGGTAGTTGAACACTGTAAATTGTATGTGAGATAAGTGGTTACTTAAACCCATAAAGCTTAATACATTATTGTCTGTGCAAATCTCATGATGAAGATGGCTAATCTGTTTGTAGCTTTAAATAAACAATATTTGTTATAACCCAACTAGCTCACTGTATGTTTGATACTATTAAATTATGGGGCATACCATTGTACTTCTATACAGGCATACCATTATGGGGCATACCATTATTTCTCAAGGTCGAATAGTGTAGTGGGATATGATACGAGTCGATGCTACTAATGTCGGTTTTATTCTCTATACAGCATTTGTAGATACTGTTTTCGTTTTATGGATCCATTAGTCATGAATGCAGCTCTAGGATTAGGACTTTGGCTAGAGGAATAATATTTTGATCGGAAAAATATTCCGTTTTGAAACAGGCTTTTGAAACAAAATCTCCAACAAATCGTTCAAATTCACTGAAAAAAAAGGTACAGAATTGTGAGGCCTATACGCGAACAGCCAAAACGAGTCTGGAAAATGACTTCGAGGCAACTACATCCGATCCCCGGCCTGAACTTAATAAGGTATTTAAAACATTGTATCAGTGAGTGTTTTTTTTAGAAAATTAACTATTTATTCCGACATAGGTTGCAAAATGTGCTGCAAAGAACAAACTTAAACCGGTCTCGCTGAAGGCACAAAAAATGAAACATTTCAGCATGGGAATAAACACCCCAAAAATAACAAAAAAAAAAAAGCAAAGGTATATATGCCAGATTCTTTTGTTTTGATTTCCAGATGAACCAGTCGATTCCTAAGAAGAAAAAACGCGCAAGTGAACGGTCTAATTCATTTCACTTTTCAGTATTGAAACATCAGTTTAACAATGTTTCTTCGAACATTTTAAAGTCATATAATATGTTTATGACACTCATTATTTTTTTGTGCAGAGTGCAATCAAATTTGGGATCGGGCGTGAGAAGTTTCCTAGAGAGTCTTTGGCTGTTAGAAAGGTTTGAATAAATTATCAATTAGTACACTATCTGTCTTTGGTTGTATTAATCTAAAAGATACACTATATGTTACCGGAGTGTGTACTTAGTATTTTGAGTTACATAAATCTAGTGTAGTTATCAGTTCAAGATAGAAAATATGATTTATAAGTCAATGATAAAGTAGTTTAAATAAGTCAACCTTTAAATTTGGCTTGGTTTGGATGATACTTTAAAAGGGTCTTACTTTTCGAACGTTCCAGAATCTAGTTCGTACACTGCCTAGGATTGGACAGTGTATTTGTTAGGTCAAACATTATCAATAGGACTAATAGTTTACGAACATGTATTGTAGTATTGTAATAATGTAATTTCAAATCAAGTAAGAAACTATTGAACAAATTTGGAAAGCGTATTATGTTGTTTAAAAAAAAGACTATGGTTTAATATTTTACGATACTTGTTAGTGTACATATTTTCTATTAGTGTCAAACCTTGTAACACTGATTACATGATTTGTTTGCATGTTAGCATATGGTTGCATAAAATAGTCTGCATATGGTTGCATGTCATAATCTGCTACATACACTTCATAGGATTGGATAGTGTTAATTGTAGTTCAAAAATCGTCAAACCTTGTAACACTTAACTATTACATGATGTGGTTGCATGTTTAGCATATGGTGTTATGTCATAATCTGCATATGGTTTCATGTCATAATCTGCTACATACACTTCATAGGATTGGACAGTGTTACTTGTGGCAAAAATCGTTAACTGATTTACTAGTTTACCAGGAAGTATTGTATTATTTTAATAGATTAATTTCAAGTTATAAAACAAACACTGTAATTTTTATGGATTTGGTAATAACATACACTACATAGGAATAAAATTCGTAGGATCTATTACATACACTGCAAAGGAGTGAACAAGTAATGTAGTAGTGTAACATTAAATGACAAAGCATGTAACTTGATTACATCTTTTGCTTGGCTGATGACTACCAAATTGTTTAAATGCACGTAATAATCAATTATATACATTGAAAATTTTCTGTGAAGTGTGGTCGGTGTTTTAAACTTAACTCATCAAGTATTGTAATAGCTTAAATTCAGCATATTTTCCATACAATGTACTTTGATACGTAGTGTCTTTTGTAGTTCTAAAGTGAATATAAGATACAATAACTAGAACTTATTCTATGTCCATTGTAGTTAATAAACTGTGTTTAACATCAGTGCTTGGTTGTGATGGTTTGATCTATTCCGTGCAACGGAAATTTCCAAATAACTGTTAATAATGTACATCTACGTACTGTTTAACCTTATGCAGGTAGCGGCCGAGAATATTGACACAGTGCCATTGCATTCTTTTATATTCGAGCCCCTGTACGATTATGTGGGGAGCGCGCATCTAATCATGATTTCGCTGACCCACAGAGGGAAATTCCACTTCACGCTGTTAACCTTTGACACGGACTTTATGTCCTCAAGGCAATCAAGTCCTGGTGTATGCTTAAAAGAGGCAGAAATTATGGTATACATGAGTAACAGTGCTATTCTTGAATGTGTTGTTAGTGTTTTTTCTATTTTAATACAACACAACTGAGTAAAATTTTGATAGTGTTATAAACAGTTTTAATTTAATATGGAATTTCATGAAAGTTCTGATTATTGTTGTTTATAACCTTGATGGACACAGGTCAACGTGATAAATCTGTGGATGAGAAGGGTAGAGTACCAAGCCGAGGAAATGCTAAGAACAGGTCAACGGAGGAAATTCAACAAGGGCGAAAGCACGAATGTTGCGTTGAAAATGGATATGGAAGCTTTGTCCGAGAAAGAGATCCTCACTATCAAATGGGTGCAGGAACACTCAAGTCTGATTTCAAACTGCTTGATGAGAGTAAAGTTGTTCCTAAGCAGACTTTCGGATCGTAAGTTTAATAAGTAACATGTTAATTAATTGAATTGTAGAATAGACATTCATGTGTTTACATACTAACATTTTATTGTAACCACAACCTGGATTGCAGTGTATACCTGATGCACTACATGGAATTTCTTGCTCATGAAAAGAATGTGTGTTGTGCGTTTGACGAGTCATATGCAACTCGTTTCAGAGGTGATGTTGTTAACAGATTTGCGAGAAGTTCGAAGTACTGGAGGGCAGCCCAATAGAAAGATCGTGGAAACTGATTTTGATTTATGAAAAAAATATTAAGTAGCAGCTAGAGCTTTAAACAATAACCTTATAATTATGTCCTTTTCTTTTGAGTTCCATTTCACTACGGATGGTTTTAATAGTAGAGTCAGTCAAATGTTAGTTTATCATTGAAATGATTGTCACCACATTTTGATACTGTGACATTGGTGTTTGACCTTGAATCTTTGTGATCTCACTTTTGAATAATGTAGTGTTGGCCATTACAGATTTCACAAGTCATTTAATTAATGATTTGTAACAGACTTCAAATTTGAAAACCGCGGGCACTATTTCCAGACAAACTATACTGTCTTCATGAATTAGCAGACACATTTAAAGACTACACGAAATATGCTCATTTGAGCTACATAATGCACAAAAAATGTTCAATAATTTGTACGCCAATATTGATATTGTTGTGCTTTATTGAGCAGAATACATGAGTCCCAATTTAGCTTTATCTGTCGGAATAGGTAATTCATACACAACCCAACATCAATATTGTTGCTGCCAACACACGGTAATATAAATGACAAGATACATGATAAGACGTATACCAACCTAATGATAGCGGACTATCATCTCAGAATGACAACCTGATGTTCGTGAATATTCGAGTAAGATAACTACCGTTTTCTGGTTTTCTGTATATAACAAATATATCAACACGAGTTGGGACTGTACAAACTCTAGTCTCCATTAATTAGAATCACATATGATAGATCAACGTCACAAGTTGTTGATGCCTATTTTTCCGGTGTACTGCTTATCCTTTTCGATTACTAGCTCCTGCATATATAATCTGGTGTTTAAAAACTTCATTTTCTATATTTATGTAATTATTTTTAGAAACGTCAAGATGATCTACGTGAAATTGGTCAAAGAGTTAGGCATCACGAGAACAATGTCAAATACTTGAAGGCTTTGCTGAGAAAATGGGAGGAATCAATTGTCAATTTGAAAGGTATCTGCATCACCTAAAACACCCTAGAGGTTTATCCTAATTACAAAACGAACCCAGTTATCTTTCTGAAGTACTGCAAATACCCTATGATATTTGCTTCTCTCATACTAATTGCACGCTTAAAAAGAGATATTTGTAAATTTAAAAGTTAATTGAAGTTTTTTTTGTAAATACACTAAACCTCAGAGGTAGTCTTTGAAATTATGCATTTTTATCGCTTTTCTAATATCTATTGTTCTTACAGTTGCTCTAAACAAATATGATAGATCAAGTTTCTCCACAAGTGTAAACAAAGACACTGGAGATGTTAAGAGCGGAAAAGAAACATTTCGTCATATTCTTAAGCATGAGAAATCTGGGGCAACACTTTTGTGCATGACAACTTTATTTAACACTAACAGGTTCCCAATTCAGCTTTACCTTTGTACTTGTTTCATAATCACACAATCCAAAATAAAATGAAAACAATGAAAATTAATCAAGCTGAGAAATACTATCAAGAAAGAGGAAAATATTGTTCCTGGATTTTTATTAAAACATCATGGCAGCAAAAATTCATATTCAACTTCGGTTGAAAAAACATGCGCACAACATACTAAAACAGAAACATTGTAATAAGAATTCAAAAACACGTGTCAACTGATAAGGATCTACAACATACTAATAACTTCTTAGACGCCTAGATTGTTGAATCGGGAAGCACCGAGAATTTGAGTTGTAAAGCTTTGTCAATCAAAACAGGGAATTGAGAACAATTTCTCTCGCATAGTTCGGTGTAGGAGGGGTTGACCCAAAATGATATTGTTGCGCCCTCACCGGAGTATACAATCTTAGCAATATATGAAGCCATAACACCTGTTGGGAAAACATTCATTGGTTATATTAAGAAACATGTGAAAAAAACACAACTCCTGCTAGCAACAATTGAAGCCAACAATCTTGCCACAGTGAACCAAAATATAATTGACGGTTAGAAGATTTTCAACAGAAACATATACACTATGATGATCGAGCACCGAGTAAACCACTGTAAAAAAAACGTTGCTCATAGATTTGAATCGAAATTTTAAAGACATTGCTCTATTCCTTTTTTCATGTCGCCTTTGGGATTGATTGATAGAAATATCAGAGAGACGGAGAGGAGGCGAGGCATATGAAAAAAACGATTTACCTAAGGGTTATCGAGGAAACACTACCTGGATAAGAACAAGATCAAATTCCGTGATTGAGAGAAACACTACAGCTGAGAAACACTACCTGCGGATTACAGTAGAAAGACCACGACTAGTTAGTGAGAAAATTTGAAAAAAAAAATCAAATCTCATACGTAAACTACTTACAGAAAAAAGATTTGAGGATTGATATGAAAAATCTTCATCTAAACGTTTAATAAGGTATGTAATAAAATCATATAACATTTATTTAATACAAAGGTTAAAAAAGACTATTCAAATTTCAATACACTACCTTAATTGTGATTATATTAAAGTTTATGATATTAAATTATATAAATGCCATAAATTAATTACCTTTTTTAATAGAAAGCTAAACTATGTTCTTTTTTTAAAAATCTAAAAACCATTCTAATTTTTTCTCTAATTTATCCTAATATTATATTTATTTTTCACATAAATTAATAAAAATATCAAAATATTAATTATACACTTAATTAAATTTAAATAATATATTTTTATAATCTCATAATATTTCAAAATAATTTAATTATTTTTTATATAATTTGTCTTAAAAAATAGTAATGTTTCTATTTTGAAAATTTTAAAAAGTTCAAATATTATTTAAATTGAATAAATGCAAGTACATTATTATTTTACTTATTTAATGATGTATATTTAAGATTAAAACTTTATATATGTATATATTTGTCATAAAAAAAATTGTCAATTTTTATTTTATTTGAACTTTGATTATTTTATAGGTTGATAATATTATTATTTTATCTAATTTTTTTTATTTTTTATTTAATATTTTGGGAAGTCCTGATCTCGTCTTGATCTCGACTCGAACCCGAACGAGATTGAGACATAGTAAAGGAATTTTTAAAATGCAAATCTCGTTACGTACCGATAATAAATTTTCAAAAGTGACGGTATTCCCCTAATCTCATCCCCAGCCCACCTAGGCCCTAGCCTAAACAACAATAAGTGTTGTGGGGCATACATAATAAGGTTTTCATTGAGTTGATAAACACTTATTGGGCATACAAAATAAGCTTTTTGTGTGAAACTTAAGTTATTACACATATGGATTGATGTTTAAATAATAAAATATTTTTTTTGTGTTTTAATAATATAAAATATAGGTATTATAAATATTGATATGTAAATAATAAAATATTTTTTTATGTTTTAATAATATAAAATATGAGTATTATTAGTATTGATACGTAAGTAATAAAATAGTTTATTGAAAATATAAGGTATATATAATGGTAAATAAAAGTGTATTAGGCAACCTCAATAGTTTAGTGTTATATGTGTAGTATGGTGGTTTGAAGAGCTATCTATTAGCTCGGTGTTGTGATGGGGGTTTCATCTCCTGTGCACTGTTTTGTATCATATTTCATTCTTCTTTTTTATATGATTGACCTAGCTTTACCCCAAAAAAAATGGTTTTGTTAAAATGGGAAATGTCATCTTCTATTTTGCCAGAAAATGAGAAGTGTCATTTGTTATTTGTTAAATTTTACTCAATGTTCTAAATATAGCGTAGGGTTCCCCTACAAACTATCCGGGCTAAAATTGATTATTGTTCCTATACAGTTCGGACTATCTATAGGGTATTAGGCATCAAAATTTGGATTTTTATAGACACAGAAGAGGAACTTATTGGACGCAACTTATTTCTATCTATTTTTTTATTTCGATAGCAAGTAAAGGCTTTTTACATAATTTCAATCCGAGATGCTTGATTACTTTATTTAAATTTAAAATAAAAAGTGAACAATTTCTTTATTTTATACTTGTTCCTGAAGTAGAAACCGAATCACTTTATTAAATTAAATAATAATATGTTGGTTTTTGGTATTTGATCATATAATTTTATAATTACAAAAATTGTTGAATTTTGAGTGATTGAGGTGAAGGGTTGTGATGACATTACACAAATGACAAAGGTCATTTTTCCATTTATATTTGCTTCAATTTACGTGAAAATTTAGCTTTGTGGTTGTTGTTTTGGCTTTTTTCCAAAAATTGACAATGACCTTTGCTATTTTACAACCATTGAAATTGCTCTTAAAAACATTCTATTTATAAATGTATAATATTTAAGTGACGATAAAAAAATGCATTATCTTAAATGATGGAAGTGTATATCTTATTCTACACTCTCCAGTCTCCATACATAAAATAATTGATAGCTCATGGGTTACGTACGAAAGCACGAAGTTTCCATTCATGAGAATTCAATGAAATAATTAAAAGAATTGAACTGATGAATTCAAAGTAAATTAAATTGTATCAAAGTGACAGTATAGTGTAACTAATTAATTTCTAGAGACAGTCAATTGATTTAATCTCACTAACCCACCAAAAATTAGGACCCGTCTGAACACGTTGACTCACAAGAATATATACTCTCTTAAATTTCAGCATTATGGTTGACTTGTTGATTTTTTTTACTATGTTTATTAGTTATTACTGTTTATTTATTATTATTATTTTCCATCCACCAAATTATATGAAAAATCAAACTAAATTGTAGATCACGAAGAAGTTGCATTTTTGGCATGCGAGTTGAATTTGGTGTGCATACGCGTGCGAAATTAGGAAGAAATTATAACAAATCGAGTCTAAATAATTCGCTTAGTTTGACTAGTTAGTACGTACGTAAGTCGAGTTTTTTGAATCATGAGTCTGTCTTAGGTTAGACAGTACATGTTTTAGCACACCAATTAACATTATCATAATGTCATGTATGTTAAAAACAAATTTTGCTACACCTTTAACATATTCACGACTCACGAGTCACGAGTAACAATTTTATTATAAAAAAGTAAATATATTCATGATTTTTTAGGTGCATGTGATATAGTTATATGCACGAGCTTCTCGATGGTGTTTATATATTTAGGTGGATTGATTCTAATTAAATCATTACTCTCATTTTGTGAGATCTACTTATATTCCGTATTAATAGTCAAATTTTTTTTGTTATTTTTAAAGGAAGTGTAATCATTGCTATGAAAAAAAGATAGTACTATTTAGTATGTAATTCTTTTATAACACAATTATTCTATAATTACTTGCACATGTGCCTTAACAATTACTTTAAAAATACACCCAAAATCGGGAAAAAGTTATTCATAATAAGGTCATTAATTAATCATAATGTGGTATTATTATTTTAATAATATGAAGTAATTAATTATGTAAAATAATTTTTTGCCCTATGCTTTGTTTAACAACTTTTTTCCGACAAACGTGCATGGCTAATAAAATGTAAAACTTTATATGTGCTTTCACATTCTATTTAATTTAAATAGAAAATTAAATTTGGTATATTTTTTTATTTAATCAAACGTTAAAATAAAATTTAAATTTATATTCTTGCATAAAATTTTACATGTTTTCTTATTTTCTAATGAAATAACATAAAACTTTATGTTTCCTGAAAATCTAGTAATTTTTTTTTTATTATTATTAAATTAAAAAGTCCTACCATACAAAGTTACTTATTTTATTTTTATTTAATAATTTTTATTTTATTTTATAACATTTCTCTAAAATATGCACAGTAACTCAAAATTAAAACATTTTTAAAAATATACTCCCTAATTACTTTAAATTTCCTATAATAGGACAATATTCTTAATTAAACAAGAGATATATCATATCGCATATAATGATAAAAAAATGCGGGGTATTATATTTATCTATAAGGTAATATATAATGAAATGATTTTTAATTACAATATAAAAATATTAAAAATAACATTAAATATATTAATTCTGGTCATGATAGCATATATATCTCTGACCAAACACAACTACGAAATTAGAAAATCGATTCCAATTTTCCCCGCATAAAGGAATCCTACGAATTTAGGTTTTAGGATACATTTATCTATTTATTTTCATGTCGGGAGACTCAGTCTTTAAAATCTTAATCACGCAGTTTTCTATTTTATTTTTAAATTCCATAAAAAAGTATTTAAATAATTATTTATATTAATATATATTGTTGTTCAATCCAAAATACAAGCACGAGGATTCGATGGTCCGACGGAGGAGGATGCAATCCCTCGACTCTTCCCATCGAATGTCTAATTGCAAACATGTCCGGCAACATACCTTCACACTTGACCAAAACTGAAAAACTCCGATCACACACACCTCACTCTCCAGCCGGTGTGTGTTTTTGTCTTATTGTAAACCCTTCTTTTCAACCATTAATATTATCTCCAAAGTCTTGCATATCCTTTTTTCTTTTTCTTTTTGAATATCACAATTATAAGTCTTATGAATTGAAAAAACTATAAAATGTACTTACATATTAGTGTATAGTTATATGAAATTAATTCCATTGATGGGCCCCACAAGAAGTCTCTAAAACAACTGATCATGGGCCCACAAAAAGTCGAATACCTCCTCCTCTCTTGGACAATATATGCATATCCTTAATGCATGTATAAATAGTGGGCTCTGCCGGAATCCATTCTTCACCACAGCCCAAAGCACAGCAAATTAATTAAATAGTTTATAAAATCAATGGCTGAGATTTTCCCCGGATCATCAGGGAACGGCAACAGCCACGTGGCAGTCAGAATAGAAGATGGTGATCTGAATGCCAAATCTACCTTCTTACCCTTCATACAAAAGGTAATTAATTATTAATTCATATCAATGTTTATAATTTAGGGTTTAATTAATTTATACTAATAAGATTTAATTATTTAACGGCGGCAGTTAATCGCGGAGGCGATAGGGACATTTTTCCTGTTATTCGTCGGCTGCGCAGCTGGTGTGGTTGACGCCGACAAAGAGAAGGCGTTGACCCACGTGGGGGTAGCAATCGCCTGGGGCTTGGTGTTGATGGTCATGATTTATTCCGTCGGACATATCTCCGGCGCTCATTTCAACCCCTCCGTCACCATAGCTTTCGCCACATGCAGGCGCTTCCCACTCTTACATGTATAGTTAGTATATATACTTTTTTTTTTTTTTTTTTTTGCGATTATAAAACTAATTATAATTGGATAATAATATTAATATTAATCCGAACGAATTATATATAGGCACCGGCGTACATAGGAGCCCAAATGCTGGGAGCGACGCTGGCGAGCGGAACCCTACGATTGCTGTTCAGCGGGCCGCAGGATCAGTTCGCCGGAACGCTGCCGTCCGGCAGCGACATGCAGTCGCTCGTGCTCGAATTCATCATCACCTTCCTTCTCATGTTCGTCATCTCCGGCGTCGCCACCGACACCAGAGCGGTAATAATAAACTCATAAATCCAAATTAATTAATTAACCAAATGTTTGACTTTGACTTTGACTATGACTATTTTTGCAGACCGGAGAATTTGCCGGTTTAGCAATCGGGTGCACGCTTCTGGTCAACGTAATGTTTGCTGGGTAAGACTGAAACTGAAACACGATTAACTTAAACTATTTTTATTTTACTAATTTAATTCATTATTTTCGCAGGCCCATTTCAGGGGCGTCGATGAATCCAGCAAGGAGTTTGGGCCCAGCTATCGCATCGAGCAACTACACGGGAATATGGATCTACTTATTGGGCCCAACAGCTGGGGCGATTGCTGGGGCCTGGGCTTATAATGTCCTCAGGTTTACAGAGAAGCCTCTGTCTGAACTCACAAAGGCCCGATCATTTCTCAAAGGCTCCTCTTGATCTTGAAAAATTAGATCCATAAATAATGTCCACGGTCCAATCCTACGGGCCCGGCCCGGCCCATAATCATAAATCTATGTAACTTAATTACCTACTATAAACATATATCAAATGTAACTTAAGTTGGGTTCATTTTGATTTTATTTTGTGAGAATGTTCAAGTAACTATATATGTACCTCCGAATCCGATCAATGTTTAATAGTATAAGTAATCATTTTCCAATATTATACTGTACTACTTAAATTTCTATATTAATGAGTCTGTAGACTAGTTCAAACCTCTCTAATGTTCATCCACGTGGGTATTCATGCATGACTACGTGGCAACTTCACAAGAACCCACGTCATCTAGCGGTGCTTACAATTTTTTTATAAGATGAAAAAAAAAGGCAAAATTAATCAAAATTAATTGGATCAATAATATTATTGATATGATGGCATCAAGCGACAAATCCCCGGGGGCAATGCCGGCCGGCGACGGTTCAGTGCCGCCGGGAAAGCCGATGACGGTGGGGCAGAACATCCTGGACAAAGGTGCTCAGATGCTGCAGTCACTAAACCCGATAAAGAAGATGAGTCAGCACGCGTGCACGTTCGCGGTGTACAGCCACGACATGACACGTCAGATCCAGACACATCACTACATCACCCGACTCAACAACGACTTCCTCCAGTGCGCCGTTTACGACTCCGACGACTCCACTGCCCGCCTCATCGGTATAATTTCTTTTTTCATTTTAATTTCGGAAATATATATATATATTCTAATTAGTCGCATATAAAATTTAATTATTTGTGATGGATCGATCTCTCGTTTAATTTTCATTTTCGTGCATAGGCATCGAGTACATTGTGTCCGATAAGATTTTCAACACGCTTCCATCCGATGAGCAAAAGCTTTGGCACTCCCACGGTTACGAGGTGACTACTATTCAAATGTATTACTCCCTATGAATTATTGATATGTACATTGTGAGAGAAATCGCTCGGATCCAATTCTTATATAAAGGAAAATCAATTAATTTTAAGGGTTATTAAGATATTGAGCACTTGAATTGAGGATTGTAAAGTTCAAGATTCAAACTCGATACATGTGTGTATTTTAATTTCTGAATTTGATCAATAGATAGGATATTGAGTAATTTGATATTTCGAAATTATATAAAAAAGTCACTAATTTTTTTAAATATCTACACCATTTTAAAAATGTTCCCCTTAATATTGTTGAGTTACACAATTTAATTATTACCAATTGAATTGAATTGAATTGAATTGAACTGAGCTGCAGATCACATCGGGACTGTGGGTGCACCCTCGAGTTCCTGAGATGATTCAGAAGCCAGAGCTTCGAGAATTGGCCTTGACCTATGGCAAATTTTGGTGCACGTGGCAAGTCGATAGAGGTGATTAATTACATATATAATCATTATATAATCACGCACAAATATCATCGATTGATGATCAATGTATATGTGTTGGATTAATTGCAGGTGATAGGGTGCCCCTAGGTGCACCCGCACTTATGGTGTCTCCACAAGGAGTGAACATGGGCTCGGTTGAGTGCGAGCTTCTTAAGAAGAGGGATGAGAAATACGAGATCTCGCGTGATGACCTGGCAAAAACGAGGATAGACATTGCAGTGCCCGATACCACGTTGAATCCCAATAATGCCGACTATTGGATGAAGGCAGGCAAAGGTTTCGCCATCGACGTTCAGGAAACCGAAATGAAAGAGATAATGAAGTATGTAGAGTTGTGAAAAAAAAAAAAATCAAAACAAGCACGCAATGTGTACTTTTTAAGTTTTCAGAATAATCAAAACTACGACTGTCATTATCAAATAACGGATAGAAGAAGATTAATTCATTACAATACAAAACACGGGTACTATGGATTTGTTTTGTCTTGAAGCCGTTTTCAAACCGAATATCACACCTTAATCAACTAATTATATGCAAGTTAATCAACGAATTAGACTAGGAACATGATCTAGCTTGAGAATATGATGAAACAATTTGACTATGTACATGATCTATGTTGAGAAAATGACAAATTTATCATAAAATAATAACGATAATATCACAAATTATTCCTTCATTGTAATTTGAATTTGAGGTTTGAGTGATGTTTTCGTCAATATTTTTTTGGGTCGCATTTCAACTGAGTCTGTGTTGTATAAGCAAACCATTCAAAAGATAGACGTGTTACAAAGTTGACAAGAATATTAGCGTGTTGTCAAGTGTTACCAAACATTATTTATAAAAATAAATATTTTGAGTCGCCATTTTTACAAAATGATTGGAGCTAAATTTTACTTTATGGTTTTATTCTAGCATTCTGATTTCTCTTCACATATTTTGATAAGTCAGTGCCAAAAAAATGAACGAAAAAAAATATATAAACCAAACCAAAATATTGAAATAAATTGTCATGTTTCTATTGCAATCAACTTACAAAATTGAACAAAAATAACAATTTGTTTTTCACAATTACAAATTAAGTAGTACTATAATTTAACATAAACCCAATAATATTTTTTGAATATTATGACATTAAATAATTTAAATATCTCACAATCAAAGTGGATGATCACATTTAATTAATAGTAGGGGTAGAGCATTAATTAAATTAGTCTTTGGGGGTGAAGCAAATAGCAATTGAAACATGGACAGCACACTCCACTCAATACTGAAGGCAGCTCACACGCCGCCTCGCGTAAAACCCCAAGCCTCACGCGCGTTTTCAGAACGCGTAAACGCCACGTTAAGCCCCTGCTCTGTATACTCTGAAGGCTTTAAACGACAACGCAAGCATTACTAAACCCTAAAATATTCGCACAAATTTGAGAATCGATTACAGGGTTTTCGATTTTCGGGTTTTGGGATTTCGTCACGCACCAATTCCTTTCGAGATTTCGCAATTTTTTTCTTTCATCCCAAAAGAAAAAAGAAGATATATTTGATGAAAACAATATCCTAGAATCGTTGACGTTTTCAAGAAAGATTGATTTTTTTTATAATTTGTTTTGTTAAAATCTGTGTTATTGTTGATTTTTCGAGCAAGAAAGTTTCTCGTCTCGAGTTGTGAATGGAATCTGGGAAACCCACTTTGTTTAGGCAGTCGTCCAAGGCGCCCGAGAGAGACCTCTGCAAGGCCGTTGATGGAGAGAACGAAGATGGTGACATTGACCCAGGGTTTAAGCTCATGTTGTGGGCCAATGAGGATGAGCTTGATGGAATCAAGGAGCTCTTAGATTCCGGCACCGATGTTAATTTCCGGGATATCGATTTTCGGACCGCACTTCACGTCGCCGCCTGCCAGGGGAATGGTGATGTCGCCAAACTGTTGCTTGAGAATGGAGCAGATGTCGATCCCAAGGACCGGTGGGGAAGCACGGTATGATCTCGAGACTCCAAGATTTTTCGAAAATTTCTTGTTTATTGTGGTTCATTTTGCTTGAATTCAACTGCTCGTGGAGATTATAGGTTTAAACGAATCGATGGTTGTTGTGCCAAAAAATAATAAAACATGCCCTTATGCTCAATTTGGGGTGCGCTGGTTTTAGTTGGGGGGATTTCTGGCGTTTTGGTCGACTTTTGTTTGGCTTCGGATTTATTTCTTGTTATGTTCAAGATAGATATAATGTTTAGGTTCAGGTTAAAAAGTGTCGTGCTGGGATTCATGTTTTGCCTCAGTAATTTCAGGCCGTGTCTGTGTTTCATGTTAGGCGAGTGTCTGTCGTCACTTGTTTTAGAGTTTACAGCAGAGATGCTCTGGAGAAAGTGTTTGATATTTCACTTGTTTCTATAATTCTATTATTATCTTCAATTATAAGGCTAGTCACTAAATCTTTGGGGTGTATCTACGATTCATATGTAGTTAGTTCGTTGTTTTGCCGGTAGATGTAATGCATCTTGAACTTGCTTTTATAGCCTCTTGCAGATGCTATGCATTATAAAAATCATGCAGTGATCAAACTATTGGAGAACCATGGCGCAAAACGATTAGTAGGCCTCTTATTTTCACGTGTTTCCTCATTTTTTATTTTTATTTTCTGGACTATCTTATTCCTTATTTCTATCACCACTCAATTTGATTTTTATCTGGCGTTTCTGTTAGATGGCTCCCATGCATGTACAAAATGCCCGGGAGGTACCGGAGTATGAGATTGATCCCAAAGAACTTGATTTTACCAATAGTATTGAAATAACCAAGGTACGTCGCCGCTTATATTACACCCCAACATAGTTAACATTTTCCTGTATTAAGTGTTGGTTCAAGAAAGATGTGTTAAATTTTTGGGTTGACTTCTTCGTTTATGTGTTTTAATCTTGAAAAATGATTCAAGAACTTTTGTTAAGTTACCAAAATATTTTTCTCCAATGTTCTGTTTTTGGATTAAAATTATAATTGGATGGATCTGATTGAGATTTGGCAAAGTAGGAATCACAAGCCAACGTGTATTGAAGCAAAAAGCATCTTTTGGAGCGAAAAAATTGTAAACTTTTTTCACAAGCAATTACTCCCTATACGGCTTGACTGATGAGGAAATATAAGATTGGTTCTCGTTTGCTTACTTTTCTACAATCATAGTATTTCTTTTTTTGCCTGACAGTCGGTATGTTTATGTAGGGAACATACAGAATAGCTTCATGGGGTGGGACTCAAGTTGCTGTGAAAATATTTTGGGAGGGGGCAGCTGATGAGGAAAAAGTGTGAGTCTCTTAAACAGACAATACATTAATCATTTTCTTGCAGCTTAGTGTTTTCTAACTTGCTAAGATTTACGTATAGGAGGGCATTTAGAGACGAGCTTTCGTTGCTTCAGAAAATAAGACATCCAAATGTTGTCCAGTTTCTTGGTGCCGTAACGCAGAGTAGTCCCATGATGATTGTGACAGAATATTTACCAAAGGTATCCATTTTTTCTGATATATTCAAATGATTATGAACTTATGATTGTGAGGAAATTAAACTGCTAGTGATTTTTTGTTAGTTTTTGACGTGTACTTGCATGGACAGGGTGACCTTCACGAATATTTGAAAAGAAAAGGTGCTCTTAAGCCTGCAACCGCTCTCAGACTTGCTATGGATATTGCCAGGTTCATGATATCAAATTTTACTTTCCGTTATGTTGTGTCTAATTGTCTGAATAATAGATTCATGTTGATTATTTAATGCAATAGAGGTTTGTTATCGATTTAGGGCCAAGTATCAATCCGAGTTGTGAAAGTTAAAATTATTACTTTCTCGGTCCATTCTTGGTTGTGCTTGGGCTTGGGCTTGGGCTTGGGCTTTTTATGCATATAAAGGACGATGTTTAATCTTATAGTTATATTTATGAAATGACCATACTACCCTCATGCTTGGTAAAAGACTCATATAAATAAATGAATAGAAGGGTAAAATTTGAAATGCAGCATTGAACTTTCCTTAGTTATGTAAAGGTCGCATTCAACTCTTCACGGTAGTATATGACAGATAGAATGATATAAATTATTTTCTAAAATTTGATAGATAGAACCGGATGGAGTGAACAGCATAAATCCAAGGCCATGTTTGGCATCTTGCCATCGTGCAATTCATATTTAACATATTCTTTCATTCCTTTTATTTGGATTATAATTTTGAAAACAACTTTAATAACTAGAAATCGCAAGATGCTGAAGTGGCTTTAGATTATTGAGTATATTTAATTAAAAGATTTATCACCTAATTTATAGTAGTTTTTATATCTCAGATCCTAAAAATTGATTATATTCTTATATTTTGGTCCCTGCATCGATAAATTTCCATAACAGTACTAGGGATTTATTAGCTGTAGTTTTTATGTCACTTGGATGGGATGGAGAGAATTAAATTATGGTGGTTTGCACTAGATCACAAAGAACATCTGCTGATAATCTGTAACGTAGGATCCTAAAGCATTTTTCCTTTTTATCAGAGTCGAAGTATTTGACTCCAAAAGTATTTGCTCGTGCAGGGGATTGAACTATCTACATGAACATAAACCTGAATCTATTATTCACCGTGATCTTGAACCTTCGTAAGTTGACTAAGTTCTGTAGTTTTCCTACTTCTGTACCTTGCTAAATCAGTAAATCATTAGTGCAAATGCTAATTACTCGGATAATTTACTGTTTCTTATTTGACTAATTTGCCAGTAATATCCTGCGCGATGATTCTGGACACCTTAAAGTCGCGGACTTCGGAGTCAGCAAGCTCCTCATAGTTGCCAACAGGGTTAAAGAAGACAGGCCTCTGACTTGTCAAGACGCTGCTTGTGAGTTTGCAGTTCTTTGATTTGGTAAAATAAAACAGGATTTTTTTTACTTAACTTCTTTGTGCATTAATAGGTCGATATGTGGCTCCAGAGGTTTTCAGAAATGAAGAGTATGATACTAAAGTGGATGTTTTCTCGTTTGCGTTAATTCTACAGGAGGTGATTTAATTCTCAACTAATTGTTTGGGCTAATAGTTTAATGTGCGCGTTTTTAGCTGGTTTTTCTTCATGTAAATTACCGAATACTATAAAACAAGATTATTATCATGAAGCTTGATTTGGGTATTTAAAAAAACGCAATTTTTATGTACAAGCTTTGGCAAATTCAATCTTCCTTATACACTTAACCTTACAGCTTATCGAAGGACGGCCTCCTTTCTGCACAAAGCTTGACCGTGAAGTGGCCAAATCTTACGTTGCCAAAGAGCGCCCACCTTTCAGGGGCTCGGCAAAGTTATATGCCCATGGGCTAAGAGAGTACGTTTTTTTTTTGTTTTTGAAAATTTCATTTGGATATCGTAAGTTGCTAAATGGTAATTTCTGTATCATTGAAGAAATTTCGTTTCCAAATTCCAATAAACTTATCTCAAACTATAACTTCTTGTTAATTGTCTTTTTTGTTTAATTATGTTTTTTTTGTTCATGTTGCAATATTTCTAGAAGTCAGAACACATGATTTTTTTACTTTGGTTAATATATAGTTATATACACAATACAGGTTGATCGAGAGTTGCTGGACTGAGGACTCATCACATAGACCAACATTTAAGCAAATTATTCCTCGGCTCGAGGCCATCCACAACCGCTTTGAGTATAGACATGGCTGGCCGAAGGTAATTTTTTCTCCCTTAATTTTGCCGTATTGTTTTTGTGGTTTTGAAGTGGATACTGATTGGGGGTAGTGTGGCTTGTACTACACAGGTTCTACGGTTGGCATTATGTTTCGGGACTTCGAACACGAAGAAAGGCCGCATCAGATTAGGTAGCCGAAGCCATTCGTCTAGGTCATCCGGGAGCATATAGAATATATAATATCCTGCATAGATCTTTTCATGGTTCAATTGTACACAAGTGTTTTTACATTTTTTTTTTTTTGTTTGTTTTATGATCCTTTTGTACTTGGACATAATTTTGCCCATGGATTGTGCCAAAAGCATTTGTACATTAATTATTACTATAGAATTACAAATACAGTACTTATTTTTCTAAACAAAAATAATAATGAAATAAATGTACGGAGTATTCAACAAACTTCACCTAGTTACTGATATACAGTATGGTTTTCATACTTTTTTTTTTGTAACGTTACGATATAATTTCATGTTTACTTTTTTTTAGTATGAAATCTTCAAATATTTGTGGGACCTATTTTAGTTCTCAAATACACACTTTTTTTTTTTGTTTTGTTTTTCGTTTGTTGTTTGTAGTGGATTGAAAAAAAAGGTAAATTAAATTGTGAATGCTTACTTAGGTAGTAATAGTAATTGTAACTTGTAAGATCTTCAAAAAGATTACGCATGCTAATAAGGTAATGTATCTCGGAATAGAGTATCTCTCTTATCGTGTATGTATGTATACGTCTTATTCGAGTAAATTATTTTAAGAACCTAAAACAACAATTTTTTAACCAGACTTTGCATCATTGTGGACCCCACTCTATAGATACTATCAGTCTTTTTTATATTATTTTCAGTGGACAATAAGGAATTGCATTTTATTTTCTACTAATTGTTTTTATTATCTATCTAAATACATGTATAAGAAAATAGACAAAATTATCTTACGACTTTCATTTCAGTATTATGCACAATTTGTTTGACACAAAAAAATCAAATCATAAATATGTTATTTTTTGATTTTTTTTAATAACATGTAAATGAGAAAACTGTAATTTTAAATTAAAATATAAAATAAATATGAGTAAAATAAAAAAAACAGCAAACATAGACGAGAAAAATTATATTTAAAAAAAATTGAAGTTATTTTTTTTTCAGATATGAATATTATGGTAAAAACATTACAAAACGAGTCGTGCACGTTAAAATGGGATGAGCTAAACATAGGAAGGGTGGAAGGGAGTGTAACTTTAAAATTAATAATATTTATTTAAATTAGTCATATGACAATAATTTAATTAAAGCTAAACTTGGTTTATAATTAATTTATATAGCACGTAGCTTAACATTTGAACGACAAATTTGGAAAGCATGATAGTACTAATTCTGGGCATCATGAAAAGCAATATTCTTCTCGAAAAGATTTGTGCACTGCTTAGTCTCTTAAATTTTTTATCAATAGTTATTTAATTAGTATATGTAAATACTAATATGTTCTCAATACTCATGTTTATTTATTGAAAATTTTGACATTGTAAATGTTACTCTTTCGAAATAGTTCATAATTTTATGCTAAAAATATTATTCATTATTTTTAAAATTTTATTTTATAATGTATGAAAATTATTATTATTAATTATTATAATAAAAAAATTAGTTAAATTGAGTTAAGTTCAATTGAGCCCTATATTTCAAAAGAACAAAATTTAAAAAATATAATTATAGTGAAATATTTTATTAAAAAAACCTATATGGGAAGTGATATGGCAAGTGATCTCTTTTCTTTAATGAATGAATGAAATATTGTTAAAGTAGTATTGTAGGATGAGTTGTCATAGCAAATGCTAAGCATGCATTGCGTCTTGTTGGGTGAAAAGGAATGAGTACTATGACCTATATATCTTTCATGTTTCATGAACACAATATATTTACGGTACTTACTAACTCAATCCCAATTAATAATTGAGAGACGAAAATAAATAATAATAATATATATACAATACATTAATAAATTAATATTTCACCGCGAAAAGACATGACAATTGACACCACAAAAGAATCTTCCTCCTATTTATTATACATGGTATTTCATTTGTTGATTAAAAGTTGTGCTTGTGCACAAATTAAGCTTTTAGATCATAAGATCCAAAATTGATATTCGAAAACGATAAATGCTTAATAGAGTTGAGCACGAGACTCGAATATTAAACCCGTGATGAATCACATCAATCGACATTCTTTTTCACGACGGTATCTAATTAAAATTGAAAAAACTTAGTTTACTTAAAAAAACTAGTTTTATGTTATTTAATTTTAACCATCAATATTATATGTCAAAATTCCCATTTATGTTTGTTAATTGTTGTATAAAAAACAATAAAAAAAGAGAGTTGAGAGGGCAACCTAGTCCAAGGTTCCATCATCTGATCTCATGAAATATCACTTTCAACTTGAGATGTCTCTTTCTAGTTTCTACTCCACACCACTCTTTTTTTTTTTTTTGTTACTTGGACCTAATTCCAATCTCTTTCTCTCTCTCCTTCCACCACCAATATTAATCAATGTTCTCATCCTCCATCGACACAATATGTGCTAAGCTCTAAAGCCACATTTTTTTTTTCAAAAAAAAAAAAGATTTAATAATTAATTATTGAGATGGAATTCCAGAGTGATCAACATCATCTTGTATCAAAGGAAGAAGAATCATCTCATGATCTGCAGAGGAAAAATGGTAGGGGCAAAATAGAGATAAAGCGGATCGAAAACACGACGAATCGGCAGGTGACCTTCTGCAAGAGGCGCAACGGGCTTCTGAAGAAAGCGTACGAGCTGTCCGTGCTTTGCGATGCCGAGGTTGCCTTGATTGTCTTCTCCAGCAGAGGCCGTCTCTATGAGTATGCAAACAACAGGTAATATTTTAATTAATTTTAATATTAATTAGAAAGGAAAAGACTCTATTTTGACTTTGTTGTTGAAAACCCTTTATTTTTCTTGCCCATTTAAAAGGGGTAGTGAATAGTTTTTGATTTTGATGACATGTTTTTGGGCAATATTTGTTTGGGAAGGGAAGATCTTGGACATAATCTTGTCTTGCACAGTAAAAAAAATCAGTTTTTTATTTTTATTTTATTATTTATAATTAATTTCTTCTTCGATCTTGACTAATGAATCTGACATATATCATAAAAAATGAGATTTTTCAAATCAATTAAGTGGAACTTACCCTAATTAGGGTTTAATGCTTTGTACAGCCCTCCCCTCAATTTCTCACTGTTTTTTCTTGCTTGTGGGTTTAACCTAATGAGATTTATCATAACATTTGGTTGTTGTAAACTTAATGTCTGTCCGTAAAATGAAATACTCTGAACTATCGATAATTTGATAGATCTAGATTTTAAGAGCAAGACAAGAGAAATTGGAGTGAAAGCAATGATAAAAATCAAAACCCCTTTTTCAATTATGTTCACAAAGATTTGAAATTGTTTTGAAGCTAAAAGAGAAATAAGTGAGAGCCAATGAAAATTGTTGACTTGTTTATCTTGCTATCCAATGCCAGACTCTGAAATTTAGTACCCTCACCTTATTTCTTTTCACCCTTTTTTTTTTTTTTGGTTTTGTCTCATTCTATTTGTTTGTGAGAAAGATTATATAGTAATTAATGTTATGTTTTAATTATATGACAAAACAAATCATTAATTTTTTGATATTTAATTATATGACGGTAGGAATGAGTGTAATATTGGATTAAAACCCTAGGGCTAGCGTAGTTAATGATGCTAAGTAATTACAGTATTAGTAATATCTCAATAAATAGCATAGGCACGTGGGTGTCCTAGAAGCACGGACCAATCATATTGCAGGGTCTGTGCCAGCTGTACCACCGCAGCCAATCAGTGCCTCGACGAAATTAAGGTTCTGTTGCAAACCCCTTTTGATTTCATACTAAATTAAATCATCCCACATTTGCCATTTCGAGTTGACAGAATAAATCTGACCCTAAATCCAATCAATCGCACTTTGTCTTCATCCCCCTTTTATCCACCGGTTTCATTTCTTCACCACCCCCTTTTTTTTACTTAATCATTCGTGGTGCGAGCATCATCGCATTGGATCGAGCTAGCTACTAAAAAATCGCCAACGAGAATATATTCTAAGTACTCAAAATAAATTCATTGCTAGCTATAGATAGCTCTTCATTATGTATTGTTACAATTAATTAATATAAGTCGAACCAAATCAAATCAAATCAAATCAAATCAATTGATTTTAATTAATTGATGGTAATGTGCAGTGTGAAAGCAACCATTGAGAGGTACAAGAAAGCTTCCTCAGATTCCCCTAACAATGCATCTATGTCCGAAGCTAACACTCAGGTACGTACTACTTAAACATATCTAATTTTTATTTATTTATACATGAATATAAATAATTATATATACCATTTCAGTACTACAAGCAAGAAGCGTCGAAACTTCGCGCGCAAATCAGTAATTTGCAGAATCAGAACAGGTATATAAGTTTGATTAATGTTCATTAATTTCTAATTAATTATTGTTAACGAATCCTCGATAGTCGACACTAGCTACTTTAAACTAACTACTGATATGCAGGAACATGCTTGGTGAGGCTTTAGGGGCTCTGACGCTCAGGGACCTCAAGAATCTCGAGGGCAGGGTCGAAAGAGGAATTACCCGTATTCGCTCCAAGAAGGTGAGATTGACCGATCAGCCCTCGACATTATAATCATAATTATAATGCATATATACTGATTTTTCCTACTACAACATATGTATGCAGAATGAGTTGCTCTTTGCTGAAATCGAGTACATGCAGAAGAGGGTAAGCTATCAATTAATGTTAATTATGCGATAAGTTTCATAATCGATTAGCCGTTGAATTTTAATTTTATTCAATAGAAAAAAATAACGGCTATCTGACTATTTATCATTTGTTGCGCAACGTAAAATTGGCAGCAGGAGATCGACCTACACCACAATAATCAGTACCTTCGTGCTAAGGTCCGTTTTATGTTTCGCAATAGATATAAAAAGTTTGTTTTTTTGTTAATTATTTATCCGATATATAATCGATTATAGATAGCTGAAACTGAGAGGGTCCAGCAGCACATGAATCTGATGCCTGGACGAAGTTCTGACTTTGAGCTCGGCCAACCTCAGACAACTACTTTTGATGCTCGGAACTTCCTCCAAGTCAACAGCCTGCAGCAATCAAACGACGATGATCCTCCTCTTCAATTAGGGTAAGACCTTGCTAATCGCGCGCTAGAGATCAGAACGCTGATCATGATGATTAATTTCATCGTACGTACGTATAAAAACTCTCGTATTTTGTTATTCTCGACTAATTAAGTCTCGTGTAATTCGATCTCTACATGTTTGACTTCATGTAGTATGTTTAAGACGACATAACTGTTTTTTAATACTATGCTTTTGTTGATTAATTAAGGTTTTTGATTTTGACCACAACCACAAGTTCCTTAGGTTTATGACCTAGAAAATATGTCTTTATTTAAGAAACAGCATCACATAAATTAAACTGTTTTTTTATTTGCATCACAATATATAACTTGGTGCATATATATGTATATCCTTGGTTATTTATTTTATTGTTGAACGAGACGTTGAATGTCAACCGGATGGGCATCGGCTGGAAGTAATGCAGTGTATGATCTTGAAGCCGTAACGCGATTTGCAATCTCTGTAGGATGGAAATTATCCCAAAAGATGTACTCGTCTCTATTACTGCATACTACTCCGTTTGGATCACACAGTCCGTTGTTGGCTAGCACCGGGCAGCATGGAGCATTTGTAACTCTAATCCCTGAAACAAAAAATCCAAATACATATTGCTAATGAATGCGACAAAAATATTAGTCAATTAATTAATCAAAGTTTCGTTGATACGTACCGATGAGTGAAGGATCTCCAAGTGAAATACTAGTTATGTTTATAAATGTAAACTCAGCCTCGGCAAGATTGTTGTTCAGGCTGTCGATGAGTGGCGGGAGTTGATTATTGAACAACTGGACTGCGTTGTTTATGACATCGACACACGGAGATCCGTTGGTCGGATAATTGGCTAGGTTTTGAGGAACACATCCGAGCAAACCAAGCCCGAATACTGCAACTTTTCTTGCACCACTTCTGTACAAATTCTAGTGCATGCCAAAAAAAAAAACATGTATATATAGTAATTTTAATTGCTCAATATAATTAACTGACTATATAATTAAAGTATGGAGTATAATTAAACTAACCAATAATTGTTGAGAAAATTGTTGAATCAACCTTTGGGCGAATCGATCAGGTGTGTACAACCGACTAGAGATGGATCCTCCTGGTTGAGGCAGATAATAGTTGTTCAGGTAATCGTTACTGCCTATGTTTACGACGTACAAGCACTGGTTGAAGTAGTCGTTGATCGCGGTTCTATTGAATCTGAGTAGACGCGCGATGCGAGCATTGATTATTGTTCGGTGATTTAGCAGCTGCAGGTTCATCGTGTAACGTTGACCCTACAACCAAAATTACACATATGTTGATTGGAATTTTTGTATTTCCTCAGTCTCAATATTGTTGACATACATTTTTTTTTTCAACATGTCTCGCAATATTTGACACACTCCAAACAGAAAAATAATTATTTTAAATTTTTAATTTTAAAATACAATTTTACTCTAGTTTATCAATTACTATTTAAAACTTTATTTACAACTAATTTACTTTTCACTTTAAAATATAATTTTTACTCTTTAATTTTTGTCAAAAAGTCAAAAATTAACATTTTTCTTAAACTATAGCAGAAAAAGTGTAGCCAATAAATGCAATATTGTAATTAAGGATACGTACCAATCGTATCCCTGACTCGTCGAGTATCCCTGCACCTCCCGATGCATAATTTACGCCTTGTAGGATGTCCGGGTCTGCTGCATTCACAAAGGGTGAAATCGGATCTGCAAAATCTAATGATTCAG
Organism: Euphrasia confusa; assembly: GCA_954870475.1. Classification (NCBI taxonomy): domain Eukaryota; kingdom Viridiplantae; phylum Streptophyta; class Magnoliopsida; order Lamiales; family Orobanchaceae; genus Euphrasia; species Euphrasia confusa. The sequence goes on from OX940967.1 coordinate 29,040,480, forward strand.
CTGCAAAAAAACAATGATTAATCATTAATACATGCATATATACAAAAAACAGAGATGTGTAGGGTTGATGATAAAAAAATTGTTTTTTATTAATAACTAATTACCGAGATAATCAACCATGTTCTTCCCATTGCAAAATCGGCCGGTTGGGCCGTCTGGATAATCGATACCATATGGGCTATAGTTGACCTTGGCCATTGTGGCCAGCCTGTTGTTATTGCCATTATCAAATTGGGAATCACCAAACAGAAACATGCAAGGGACTTGTTGTTGTTGAGCTTGAACTCGGGTTCGTGTTTTCGATAAAACGGATAGAGTCATAGTTAGCAGTATCCATCTTGCAATATTGGTTGGATCCATGATTGAGGTTATGTTATTTGCAAAATAGATATGTGAATGCTTATGTTGTTATGTTGATATGATACCATATATATACAACATACAATTTTTATTGCAACTTTAATTTATATATATTGTAAATTTGTAATCTAATGGAATTATTTGGTTTATTTTCCCTCTCTCCTTGAAAATATTGTACTTAATTTAATTTTTTAGGTGACATTTAAAAGTTTTTGTACTCATAAATATAAAGTTTTTCTTTTCCGTTTTTTGGTTTCAGAACTTGTTTTTTTGACTGACTTGGTTTCATGAATTGAATTTGATCCCAAATGAAATGAACAGAATGAATTTGAACAAAAGTGAAATAAATTATTTTTTTATAAAAATAATAATAATTTATATGAATTGTCAAATATTTTTAAAATTGATATAAATTGTCAAATATTTTTCTAAAAAAATATTAATAATAATTTGTATGCTTAAATTATTGATTCGATTTTTTAAAAACGAAATTAACCAAGATAATTGATCTAAATTGAATTTACAAGATCTGAATTTAATTAAAATTAAATCAAAAAGAACATTTTCTTATTTATTTACATTTATACCACATCAAATTTTCACATAACTGATTTATTATTTATAAAAAAATATTTAATATACACATATTTTTTCATTATTCATACTTTTATAAGAATCCAACATATTGTATTAAAAATTATAAATAAATAAAAGCAAATTCAATGACGTTTTTTAATATAACTACCGTGTGTTTTGGTCATCGTCAATTTTTTAAATATATATCAATAACAAGAAAATAATAAAAATAAAATAAAATAAGATCTATAATTTAAATGATCCTAACTAACCTTGGATCCTGGGGTGCGCCATACATAAGAAATTGACAATTTTTGAATTTTTTTAAGAGAGAGTAACTGGACCGAAACTTGCTTGACTAAATTAAACTGAAATCATTTGAACTAAAGTAAATCGAATTGATTTATTTTATAAAAATAATAATAATATTTGTAAATTATCAAATATTTTTTAAAAATATCAATAATATTTTATTATTAAATAGATTGTATAACTAAAGTTATTGATTCAAATTATTATTTTTTATTTTATTTTAATTTATTTTGAAAAGAATTTTATAAGTTGAACACATTTGAATTACAATGAACTAAAATTAAGTGAAAAAGAACATGTACTTAATCTCACATAAATGGTCATATCTTTTTAATTTGTATTTTAAAAAGAAATTGTGATAATTCATTTCGAACATATAACATGTAGTACTTATGTTCATATATATGAATATTATAACGACCCATACATTTTACATATTACCAAGAAGTTAAGAAAATTGAAGTTTAGAATAAGTCATCGAAGATGTTAATTAAATATTGTTTTTAAAGATTCACGTGGACATTATCTAACAATAAACACATATTATAATGTTTAATTATTTACTTACAAACCAATCATACTTCTAGTTATATTTTCAGATTTTTTAAAACCTGAGAGTTGAATAAAAAAGAGTCCAACTACGTTACGCAACATCTTTATATTTTTTCCCGTAAGATTGATTATGTCATTGAAACAGTTATTTAAATTAAAATAAAAAACTCAGAGATATTTTTATTATAATTTACTACTCCCTCTTGTTATTAATAGATGTCATACTTTTTTGGACACGGAGTTTAAGAAAATTGTTATTTTTGTATTTTTTAATTGAAAAGTAAAAGGTAAAAATATATTTTAAAATTGAAAAGTAAAGTAGGTGTGAGTTGTTAGTGTGTAGTTCTTCCTAGTTCAACATAGAACCACGTTGTTCTTGCTTGAACTACGTTGAACTATACACTTTGTTTTGTAGTAACTTCATGTTTCATGTTTGTATGTTTTCCATTCATTAATTCATACAAGTCTGCTAGGTCAACATAGAACGAGCTGGTTAAACTGTGGAATTAACAAGTGGCTCAACGCGTGACCACGGTTCATCAGCATGGAGCAAGCAGACTTGGTCACTACAGACAACATGAAGTTGCATCAGTGCGTAAACATAGAACGAGCTATTCTATCAACGTGGTTCAACGTGGATCAGAGAGAATTGCGAGTTTATCAACGCACTACAAATCAGAGAGTTCAAGGCTTACCGTGAAGACCTTGAATCAGAATTAACACCTTGACGGACGCGGTGCAAGCATAGCTATACATACGGCTGGACGAATGACCGCTATGGAATGAAGCCAGCTATGGGTACGACTAGAAGACTTCGCTAGAAGAATTGTAGTCCAACGAAATACGTCAAGTATACCAGCTATGCCCGCCACGAGCTTGAAGCACGAAGACACGCTAGTGTGGCAGTGCGTAGAGCTGGGTTCGTCAAGCACGGAAAAATGGAATCTCGAATATTCCATGAAGATGCTTTGGGCTCGGCCCATTAAGCGTGAATTCCGGAAACCCTATTTCTCGACACCTATAAATAGCGGGTTGTTGGAATTCACTAATTACGAATTGATTTGACATTTTCTAGAGTGAGAAAATTTGTAGACCGAGTGACTTCGCTAGAAAGCTCCGTTTCTATTGTCAGTTAAGTCTTGGTAGTACGAGTCGCTAGATTAGTTCTACATAGACTTAGTTTTTGGTCGTGTTGACCTTTCTACAAGATTCGCTAGAATTTTGTAGATGTGTTTGTAAGTGGTTCAACCCTTTACAAGTAATACAAAAGAGTTTTCTTTAGAATCTCCAAATTGTGTTAAGTCTTTGTACTCTACCCTTTACTATCCTGTTCTAGGTAGAACCAAGTACAAAATACACAATTTCAATTGGTATCAAAGCAAGTTCACCACCTTTGGTGTGATCCTAGGAAGAGATTCTACTATGGAGTCATTCACTGTTGTCAAGCCCGTCATTCTCAACTCTACGAACTACTCCTACTGGAAGAGCAAGACTAGATTGAAGTTGAAGAACGTGGACTCACGCGTTTGGGGAGCGGTGCTAAACGGATGGCAAGCACCAACCGTAGTAGACAAAGATGGCGACACGGTCGCAAAGGATGAGTCTACATGGACCACGGCCGAACATGAAGCCGCCACTTTCAATTCCAAGGCCATTCACATTATCACCGACCTCATCGATGTCCACATGTTCTCTGTGGTGAGACATCTCACTTCGGCCAAGCATGTGTGGGACACCTTGGAGCGCATGTGTGAAGGGAGTGACAACATCAATAGGTCCAAGATCAGAGGTCTTACCACTACCTTCCACCGGCTCGAAATGAGGGAAGATGAAGACCTTGACTCTTTCTTCAATAAGATCATGGCTATCGTGAGCGAATGCCAAGAACTGGGAGACCCTATTCCTCCACCGCTCATTTGCACCAAGGTTCTCCGAGGTGTGACAGAGAAGTTTAGCGTCAAGGTTACCACCATGGAGGACACGAAGCTTGGTCTTTCGGGCGACTACAACGAGATCATGAGCCATTTGAAGAACTATGAGTTGAACCTAAAATTGAAGGACAAGTCATTCACTATGACTCCATTCGAGAATTCCATGAAGGCTCTCTCTATCTCTCAGAATGCCTCCAGCTCTACCCCCAACAGGGTCGGCTCCACCCACTCTCCTCACTCTACCGAGAATAATGCCTTTCTTGCTGAAGACTCCGATGATGAGAGTGAAGCTCTATCTCTCCTTGACTCTCCTAATCCCGACAAGTTCATAGCCATCCAAGATGCCGTGAGCTACCTTGTTCGTCAAGACATCAAAAGGAAGAGAAGGTTTAAGCAATTCCGAAATCAAAGGAGCCCTGGGAATTCCTTCTCCACTCCACCCGCCACCAACCGCAGTGGGTATACCCCAAGTCGGAAGTTTGTCAGTGGCGCCCCTAGCAAGGACATGTCTAAAATCAAGTGCTTTGAGTGCAAGGGGATGGGCCACGTGAAGAATGAGTGCCCCAACTTGCATCGGAAGAATAACATGGATGTGAGTTACTTGGTGTTTGATGGAGATGATGCTTTGTACTCCTTTGAGGAAGAAAAAGGGAAGATGGTGGAGCCAAACGAGGTCAACGCACTTCTAAGTGCCATTGATGATGAGAGTGATGAAGAGTATGAGGTAGATCAAGCTGAATTGGCCACCCATGAGAATATCTTTTGCTATACCTCTGTGATTGCAGGTACTTCTGAGAAGGGTGCTAGTTCTACCCCCAGATCTCTGGCTGGGGGCATGACCAAGAAGGAAGCTGAGTCTACCCTCGATTCTGAGAGGGTGAGCAAGAGGGAATTCGAGATCGTGAAGCTGGAGCTGGAGAGGGCGTTGAAGAAGGCGAGTGAGCTGGAAGCCATTGTGAAGAAGGACGACACGGATAAAGACTTTCTGAGAGACTCCCTTGCCAAGATGGAAGAAGGCTATGCTATGCGCACCAAGGAGCTCTACCAAGTCAAAGACAAACTAGATGTTGCTAATTGTCTCTTTCAAAAGCTTAATACTGGCACCTCCAAACTTGATAACATGTTGAACTGTGTTAACACCAATCACTTTGGGCTTGGATTTAAGGAAACATTTGATTCTGTCTACTCCGATTCTCCTTATGTCTTTCCTAAGTTTTTGCATGGTAGAGATAAAGCTATCACTAAATCTATTGAGGCCAAGCCAAAGGGTGTTAATACATCCAAAGGCAATGTGGCTTCTACATCTAATATACAAATTCTCAAACGATCTTCCACTCCATTGCCCCAAAATGCTTCAATGTCCTCGGTGACACCGGTCTCTACATCTGCTCTACCCGTGAGTAAATCCGGGTCTACCCATGACAAGAAAACTTTCACACGAAACGTCTCTAATCGATCTAAGTTTTCCAATTCAACTACTGTATCTACGTTGAAATTGCGATCTCCCGGTGCTACCCCTGTTAAGGGCCTGACTACTCACAAATGGAAGACTCCTTCTACTCCCCACAAGCGAGTCTTTGTGTGCCACTACTGCGGGATGAAAGGGCACATCAAACCTTATTGCTACAAGCGTGCCAAAGACTTAAATTCTCCTGTTGTGGCTTACAAGCAAGTATGGAGACCGATTGCTAAGTACGCGCGCAACAAGACGACCCAAGTTTGGAGAATTAAAGCTGCTCTACCCACATCAACGTGCACTAAGCCGAAACTCGTATGGAAAAGAAAGGAAGAAGTGACATGCAATGTGGCATTCACAGTGGCTAAGGGCACCACAAAGGAGACGTGGTATTTCGATAGTGGATGTTCTAGGCATATGACCGGAACTAAAGACTCTTTGGTCGATTTTGTTCCTCACTCCGGTGGTCCCGTCACTTATGGAGGTGGGGCAAAGGGGAGTATAATTGGAAGTGGAACGCTAAACGTGAAGGGTCTACCCGCACTTAAGAATGTTCTCTTGGTGGATGGTCTATGTGCTAACCTCATAAGCATTAGCCAACTTTGTGATGATGAACTCAATGTGAAGTTCAACAAGGAGAGTTGTGAAGTGTATAACACTAAGGGAGAGTGTATTCTCACAGCTGCCAGGGCAAAGAACAACTGCTATGCCATAAATGAATCTTGTCTAAGTGCTTCTACCCATGACGAGATAGATATCTGGCATCAAAGGCTTGGTCATACTAGCCTCCGAAATCTTGAGAAGTTGGTTCAAATTAAGGCTGTCAGAGGCATAGATAGCCTACCCAAGATTGACAAGCGAGTGTGTGGTGAATGCCAAATGGGAAAACAAACTCGAGCTCCTCACCCTGCTATCTCTACCCATAACCGTACTACAGAATGCTTTGAGCTACTACACATGGATCTCATGGGGCCCATGGAAGTGCAGAGTTTGGGAAGTAAGTGGTATACTCTTGTCATTGTTGATGACTTTTCGAGGTATACTTGGGTAAATTTCCTTGGAACCAAGGACGAGGCATTTGAAGCCTTCCGGTCCTTAGCCCGCAGAATCCGCACCACTTATGCCAAACGGGTCCAACGCATAAGAAACGACCATGGAGGTGAGTTTCAAAACGGGGTGTTCGTTGAATATTGCACCCGTAAAGGGATTCACCATGAATTCTCTGCATCAAAGACTCCACAACAAAATGGGATAGTAGAGAGGAAGAACATGACCCTACAAGAAATGGCACGAGTAATGTTGGTGGCCGCGGGTATGGCCAAGGGTTTTTGGGCAGAAGCTTTGAGCGCGGCTTGCTCTGTGGTCAACCGGATAAGTATTCGCGCCGGTACTCAATGTACGGCCTACGAATTACTCACCTCCAAGAAACCGAATGTAGCTCATCTTCGTGTCTATGGGTGCATATGCTACATTTTGAATGACAGAGATGCCTTAAAGAAGTTTGATGCGAGGTCGGACAGAGCTATCTTTGTTGGCTACTCCCTCAACAGTCATGCTTATCGGGTGTTCAACTTGCGAACGAAGACCGTGCAAGAATCGACTAACATCAAGTTCGATGAACTTCGTTTCCATGAAAGCCCATCCAAATCCACCTTGCCACAACAAGTGTCTAACCCTGATCTACCCATAGCAGAAGTATTAGTTGAGGGGGAGGTAGATCAAGGTGTTGGGCCCCCCATACCACCAAATGGTAATGATCATTCTACTGCTCACAACTCTTGTGACTCTATTCCCACAGAAAGTAATGATGAAGGGTTGAATCGGGGTTCTTCTAACCCTGCCATGGGTACTACTGGAGCTTCTACCTCTACCGGAGTTCCGACCTCGGGTCCACCCGCATATATCCGGAAAAGACACCCAGACCAACAAATGATTGGGGATCTCAATCAACGTGTTACTCGCTCTACCTGCTCTACCGACACTCTTCCCGCTAGCTACCCCAACACGTTCTCTAATTTGGCCCTTCTATCTCCAGATGTGGGTATAATGAGCTTTGTCTCCGAAATTGAGCCCAAAAACATAAAGGAGGCAATTCTCGATGATTTTTGGATTGCGGCTATGCAGGAAGAGTTAAATGAGTTTGAGAGAAACAAAGTATGGTCATTGGTCCCTCGACTGAAGGGTGTCAATGTCATTGGTACCAAGTGGATTTACAAGAACAAAACCAATGAGTTCAATCAAATAGTGCGCAACAAGGCACGACTAGTTGCTCAAGGGTACACCCAAGTGGAGGGAATAGACTTTGAAGAGACCTTTGCTCCTGTGGCACGCATAGAGTCAATTCGGTTACTTATTGCGGTGGCGTGCTACAAAAATATTCCATTAAGACAAATGGATGTGAAGGCAGCTTTCCTAAATGGAGTGTTGGATGAAGAAGCATATGTTGAACAACCTAAGGGGTTTGTGGATCCTCACAAGCCGGATCATGTCTACCTCCTTCACAAGGCCCTCTACGGGCTGAAGCAAGCACCTCGTGCATGGTATAGCTGCCTCACGGACTTTCTTTTGAAGTTTGGGTTCACTCGTGGGAATGCCGACACTACTCTCTTCATCAAAATCGTCAAGAATGAAATGCTTATTGCTCAAATCTATGTGGATGACATTGTGTTCGGTGCTACCCATGACCACTTGGTTAAGGATTTTACTAATGCCATGGCTTCCTCATTTCAAATGAGCTTGGAGGGGGAGCTAAGTCACTTTCTTGGTCTTCAAATTTCTCAACGTCCGGATGGTATGTTTGTCTCTCAGACTAAGTATGCTATCAACATGCTCAAGAAGTTTGATATGGCGGATGCTAAACCCATGAATACTCCTATTGCTACCACTGACAAGCTGAGTAGAGCGGAGAAGGGCAAGGATGTTGATATCTCTACCTATAGATCTCTTATTGGTAGCCTGCTCTACCTCACAGCCACTCGAACGGATATCATGTATAGTGTGTGCCTTTGTGCCCGCTACCAAGCTCAACCAAAGGAAGAGCATCTCGTTGCCGTGAAGCGTATCCTTCGATATGTGGCCGGGTCCACCAACCTCGGTCTCTGGTACACTAAAGATACTTCTTCTTACCTTGTTGGTTTTGCAGATGCTGATTGGGCCGGTGACAATGATGAAAGGAAGATTAATAGTGGATGGTGTTGTTTTTTAGGAAACAATCTTGTCTCATGGCATAGCAAGAAGCAAAATTGCATTGCTCTATCCACCGCCGAATCCGAGTATGTGGCTGTCGGGAGTTGTTGTACCCAAATGCTATGGCTTCAACAAATGCTTGCCGACTATCAAATTCATAGCACGCCACTAACCTTGTATTGTGACAACCAAAGCGCTATAAAGATAAGTCAGAATCCAGTACAACACTCAAAGACCAAGCATATTGATATACGACATCACTTCATTCGAGACTTGGTAGAACGGGGTAAGGTGGTAATGGAACATGTCCCTACGGAGAATCAACTCTCAGACTTCTTCACTAAACCACTTGCTTCGGATAGATTTAAGGCCTTAAGGACATCTCTCTGCATGGGTGCCTTTTGAAGGGTAGTAGGCCGCAACTGGCTACCTCTACCCACAGCCGTTTATTTTGTCAATGGAACCATGAGGTAGAGCAAGGTGAGGTTAGTTGTTGACAGTTGCAAAGTGACGTAGTATTTGGACATACTGTTCTTTAAATATTTACATAAGCAATTCATTGGAGTGAACTTTGTTTGCTTTATGTCTAGCAGGAAAAGTCGGCCTAAAGATTTCCTCGATGGATCGGGTCTTGATTGACTTGGTCTTCGGGCAAATGCAAAAGACATGGTCTTATACATATAATGATGAAAACAAAAAATATAAGGAAACATCATCTATATCACCCCTCTGATTGGGTACTAATAAGCCTGTTCTACGCTTGAAAAAGCAAATGACATGGTCGTGGTTACACGCTGAACTGGCCAAAATAGCAATACCGTCCATAAAGCACTGTCACTCTACCTCCAATACCTCTACTTAATGTTCTTTCCAGCGATTTTGATTCACTGTGTGGTGGTACGTATGTCCACGTTGTGTGTGCCTGCTATGCCTTTAACTGTATTTCGTGTTATAAATTTTTGCAGAGTACTCCTGGTCTACGAAGTAAGGCTGTTCTACTCTGAAGTGCTTCCTTAGGCTTCGTTGGACAAGACTATTTTTAGGTGAATTTGAAATCTGGGTAATTCAACGTAGGGCTATGTGTAATAGCCCCTGCTCTACGTGTGCTACTTTGAGTACTCATGAAAGTCGTTCCTGTCTTACGTGTTACTCTTTGCTTGTTGTGCTGTTTGCTGATTTTACATTATAAGTATCGTTGCTCTACCATCACCATTCTTGTAGGGCGTGCTATACTTTGAAAATTTGGTGCTGATGATGCGTTGCACAACCTAGCTTGTACTACCTCTCTGGCAGCCCATCTCTGCTTGCCACGCGTCACATCAAGTGCATCTGATCACTCGCCCACTGCTGCTCTACCTGATTTCAACTTGGTTTATTTCTTGTTTATTCTCATTAAGTATTGTTGTCATACGCTTTATATTTCCTGTTGTACGCTGGGTCGTTTGTTACTCTATTTTGCAGCTACGTTGACCTAAGTTGCCTGTTCCACGCGCATCGGGTGTGATATTCCCCTGGTACAGCGTGCTACCACTTGTATTTCTCGGCTCATCTCTACGCTAACCAGACCAGTAGACACGTGGCGCGCTCTACACCACAGAATTTGAACCGCTTCGGCTGACCTATAAATACCCCTCTCGGTCAAACACATAGTGCACCTTCTACTACGTGTTTTAGAGAGAGAATTCATATTTTCTTACTGTTCTTACCTTCTACGTACCAGTTCATAACGTCTACTCTCGAATTTAGTCTTTGCTCTACGAAGGAATCATTCTCTCACCGTCTCACTACAATGACATCTTCTGCTTCTCCTGCTACCACTAAGCCCACATATGAACTGCCCTCATTCTACGCGGACAAAATTATTGAACTCAAGGCAGAAGAGGCTACACTCGAAGCCGCGCAAGCCGCGGAAGAAGACTTTGACAAAGTCACTGCACTTGAAACACAAATCAGTGCTGTACGTGCTACTATCCTTGCTCATCGGCGTAGCAAGATGATGGCTGAAAAAGCCATTAAGGAAGAGGCGGCACGTAGAGCCGAAGAGGAAAAGAAGAGGAAGGAGGAGGAGGCACGGTTAGCCGAGTTAGAACGGCTACGTATAGCAGAGGAAGAGAAGAAAAAGAAAGAGAAAGAAGAGGCTGATCGTTTAGCCGAAATTGAGAGAAAGAAAAATGAAGAGGCGGCACGTATTGCCGAAGAGGAGAGAAGGAAAAAGGAGAAAGAATTGGCAGACCGTATTGCCAAAGAAAAACAGGCGAAAATTGACGAGGCCAACCGTCGGGCAGAGTTGGAAAAGAAGAAAAAGGCAGACGTCGAAGCAGCTGCCTTGCTTGAAAAGGAAAATAAAGAGAAGGCCGATGCTGCTGATCGCATGGCCACAACCATTATTGCCCCGGCTACACGGGCTACCACAACAGTGACCGCTGCTGTTGGTTCTTCAAATCCACCCAAGGACGGTGGCTCCACGGGTCACCACATTGTTTCTCCGGCTCAACCGTCCCCGATGAACGAAGAGCCAGTTGAAGAACAAGAAGACAAAGTGCCGGAGAACAGGATGGTTGTTCCATCTCCCTCGCGCTTCGTCGGGGAAGGTTTTTCTGCTGACTTCCACTACGAAGCAGCGAGTTATCGTTTCGATTCCCTGGCCGAACAGAAAATCAATGCCGAGCGGCACTACGCTGGCAAGGTGAAATGGGTGGGACGCGCGCTACACGCGTTCATGCAAGAGATGCAATTGTTGGATGCCATAAATTTCGATGTGGACTACAGTCACTTTGTCCACCGTCTTGTCTTCTCCCACATCGATCAACAATTCGGCGATCCCAGTCACCCGTCGTACGGGAAGGTTATCATTCGTGAGAGGGAGTATGATCTCTCCCCTCGTACGCTGAACAAAATGTTCAAACGTACCCATATCAACGCCACTTGGGAGGCCCCCTCACCGCAGCACCCCGACAGTCAAATGATGGGATTCATCGTTACTGGTGGCCTTGCCTCTACGGCCCAGCCGGCTTGCACGTCGTTGACCCAGTTCTTCACCCACCTAAATAAAATTATTGCTAACAACTGGATCCCTACGTCGAGCAGCTCGGTGGTCCACGCAGACGCACTTCACTTGATGTACAAATTGAGCCGTGGCATCCAGGTTGATTTGGGCCAAGTTGTGTTTAACAAAATTGCTTCGTACGGGGACATGTCCGATGCTGAAATTGCACAGTCCAACCTGCCGTGCCCCCACCTGATCAGCGCCGTGCTAGTAAGTCAGGGGTTTACGTATGACAAGGATGATGAGCCGTTGATTCCCCTCACTTCTTTCCGTTTTGATTCCAAGTACATGGCGCCTCACAAAGTCAAAGATCTTCCATGGCGTAGACTTGGAAATATGGAGGCAGATCGCGCCTTGTTCACCGCATCACAAGCCATTCCCCTGCAAATTCAACATGCGGCAAGAGGCAAAGGAAAAAGGGCTAAGTCTGGCCGCGCTACGAAGAGGAGCATTGACGCCTCTCTTGAATCTTCGTCCGAGGACTCTGACTCTTCGTCGGACGAGTTGTATTTGTGTGAGCCGACCGCGCTTCTCCAGGACTTCGTGCAGCTACGCGGCACGATTGATGCTGTGGCACGTCTCTCCGCCCACATGCATCGCAAGGCCCGTCGAGCGGCTCGTCTAGGGGGAGATGGGTCCTCGTACGCTGATCTAGGGCCACTAAAAATGCTTCACGCGCGTCTATCAGGCCTGGTCAATCTAGTGGCAGAACAAATGGAGGCATCGAGAAATGCTGATGACCGTCCCACTGAGGCAAAAAAGATGAGCGAAAAGAGAAAGGCAAGTGAGGTGGACGTAGAGGAAGTTGAAGAAGAGGATGAAGTGGAGGTTTTGCGCGCTGCGCATAAGAAGAGTAAAAAGGAGGCGGGTGATGCGCACGGCGGGCTGGTTAAAAATGCGGATGGCACGGTGAAGGAGTTGGATGCTGTAAAGAAGGATGAAAAGGCCAAGGGTGCTGGCTCTTCGGGCATCAAAGAAGTTGAAAAGGAAAAAGTCCTTGCTCCTACGGTGGATAGGCCCAAAATGCCTAAACTGAAAGTCACCAAGACGGGCGTCACCAAAGAAACACCCACCAAGGTTGCTCCTGCTGCTACGTCCAAGACAAGTGGAGGTAAGGGCTTAATGGTTGCAGGACCAGGCGGTGCTGCAACGCTCAGCAAGAAAGAAGTGGCGATGCACAGGCCCACTGGTCAACGAAGGAAGCAAATGGCAACGAAGGCTAAACCCACGCAGCACAGGCGTAAGCTGATGGATGTGACGTCGGACGAAGAAGGATCAGAGAAGGATCTTCGTGCTCACACGCCGCCCGAGGACTCAGAAGCTGAAGCAAGCCAATGACAATTTAACAAGTGTTTTCTATCCCTGCTCTACGTTTTTGAACATATTATTTCTGTTCTCATTATTGGAATTTTTAACTCTGTTCTTCGTATGATATGTTTGAGACAATTATGCTTTGCTCGTTTTGAACTATGTAATTATTTTACTATCTTTCTTTGCTCTACGTATGCATGTTTATCTCTTATGCTCTGTATTACGTATGACTGTGTTTATTATGTCTCCTGCTCAACGTTGAACTTTTTGAGTATGATACTAGTTTGAGGGGGAGTTTCTCTACGAACCCCCGCTTATGAAGTTGACTCAAAAAGGGGGAGATTGTTAGTGTGTAGTTCTTCCTAGTTCAACATAGAACCACGTTGTTCTTGCTTGAACTACGTTGAACTATACACTTTGTTTTGTAGTAACTTCATGTTTCATGTTTGTATGTTTTCCATTCATTAATTCATACAAGTCTGCTAGGTCAACATAGAACGAGCTGGTTAAACTGTGGAATTAACAAGTGGCTCAACGCGTGACCACGGTTCATCAGCATGGAGCAAGCAGACTTGGTCACTACAGACAACATGGAGTTGCATCAGTGCGTAAACATAGAACGAGCTATTCTATCAACGTGGTTCAACGTGGATCAGAGAGAATTGCGAGTTTATCAACGCACTACAAATCAGAGAGTTCAATGCTTACCGTGAAGACCTTGAATCAGAATTAACACCTTGACGGACGCGGTGCAAGCATAGCTATACATACGGCTGGACGAATGACCGCTGTGGAATGAAGCCAGCTATGGGTACGACTAGAAGACTTCGCTAGAAGAATTGTAGTCCAACGAAATACGTCAAGTATACCAGCTATGCTCGCCACGAGCTTGAAGCACGAAGACACGCTAGTGTGGCAGTGCGTAGAGCTGGGTTCGTCAAGCACGGAAAAATGGAATCTCGAATATTCCATGAAGATGCTTTGGGCTCGGCCCATTAAGCGTGAATTCCGGAAACCCTATTTCTCGACACCTATAAATAGCGGGTTGTTGGAATTCACTAATTACGAATTGATTTGACATTTTCTAGAGTGAGAAAATTTGTAGACCGAGAGACTTCGCTAGAAAGCTCCGGTTCTATTGTCAGTTAAGTCTTGGTAGTACGAGTCGCTAGATTAGTTCTACATAGACTTAGTTTTTGGTCGTGTTGACCTTTCTACAAGATTCGCTAGAATTTTGTAGATGTGTTTGTAAGTGGTTCAACCCTTTACAAGTAATACAAAAGAGTTTTCTTTAGAATCTCCAAATTGTGTTAAGTCTTTGTACTCTACCCTTTACTATCCTGTTCTAGGTAGAACCAAGTACAAAATACACAATTTCATGAGTAAAGTTTAAAAAATAGGTAAGGTAAAGTAGAATAAAATTGTATATTAAAATGAAAAAGTTAGAATAATTATTTCTTTTTTTAGGGTGTGTTGAACACCCTAAAAAGAAAGTATAACAACTGTCTTTTGGAACGAGTGGAGTATAATTTATAATAAGTTGATTGAGATTTGAGGGGCCGGAACAACATTAAAATACAATATTATTCACTCTTTCTATTCTAATAGTTTATGCCCGTTTTTTCAACACGGAAATGATTTTTTTCTTATAAAATACTTAAAAAATATATATTGTAAATTTAGAAAAATAAAAAAGTTGTAATATGATTCTCCCAATTCAATTATTTGGAATAGAGGAATTTAAGATGGGATACAGACAGCATTGGACTTCCTTTTGTATTTAAGGGCTGGATAGGAACAGTGAAGTTTCTTATGTGATGGAGGCCCAGCCCATAATGCCAGATATTTATACGGACTTTTAATACGAATTCAATTGATAATAACGAGCCCTGATATTTGTAGTTGTATTTGTATTTTTGTTCGTACATTTTTTAAATTTATTTATTTTAAATAACACATTAAATAATTTATATCAATATTTTTAATAAATACAATTTATTGATTAATAAAAATTAAAATTTTCAAATTGAAAAATTATACGTTAAATAAATATATTAATCTCTCTGTCCCGTAGAAGTTGTCACATTTTTTTTTTTGGGTCGTGCCATACGAATTGTTACACTAAAAAAAAAAGGAAACCATCATTTCACTCTATACCCTTATAACAACTAAATATTTTTAAAATACCATCACTATTGCCCAACAAAAATTACAACCTTTTACTTTAATCAATAACACTATACAGTAAAACCTCTACAAATGAATAGTTTGAGACCGTGGAATTTTATTAATTTAAAGAGGTCATTAATTTATCGAGATTTTTTTTTTTCATTTAAAAGACCAAGTCGGGACCAGAAAATTTTATTAATTTAGAGATGTTATTAAAATATTGAGTATTAATTAATTTATGGAGGTTTTACTATAATACTATTATTTATTAACCTTTGTGCCAATACTAGTGTGATAATTAGTATGAGACGGATAGTAGATAATATCACAAATGACCATTGAGCTCACAAGCGGTCCTTTAATTTTTCATTTTTTCAATTTTGATCGTTTAGCTTAAAAAATTAAGATGGATTTGGCAATGTGGTGTTAGTCAATTGATTCAATTCTGATAGGGATTTGATTTTCATCGTAGTTTGTAACATACTAAAATAATCGATCGACTACATAGGTTAAACTAAGAGTGCATTTTCAGAATCAACTCTTTTGCATTTTTATTAATTCAAATTTTCAGCTTGAACCGAGTTTTATTTGCACCAATAATTACTTAATTGGTGCATATACGTATGCTTACTAATTAATGCTCCATCCGGTCTCAGACTAATGGTAATAGTTCATTTGTATTTTGTGAAATAAGTGTAATTATTAATTTAAAACAGAGGTAGTAATTTTTATTTCTGAACAATTTTTATTTCTGAACGAGACGTTGAATATCAACAGGATAGACATCAGTCGGCAGTAATGCAGAGTATGCTCTTGAAGCCGTGGCGCGATTCGCAATCTCCGTGGGATGAAAATTATCCCAAAAGATGTACTCGTTTCTATTGCTGCATACAACTCCGTTTGGATCGCACAGTCCAGTGTTGGCTAGTACCGAACAACATGGAGCATTGAGAACTCTAATTCCTGAAATAGAATTAATGCATATTGTTCAAAAGCCATATATAGCGTATATATGCATGCGACGAATATTAGAGTATCGTATGTACGTACCAATGAGTGAAGGATCTCCAAGTGAAATGGTGTTTGTGTTTATAAGAGTAAAGTGGGCCCCGCCAAGATTGCTGTTCAGTCTGTTGATGAGTGGCGGGAGACGATTATTGAACAACTGGACTGCGCTATTTATGAAATTGACACAAGGAAATCCGCTGTTCGGATAATTGGCTAAGTTCTGAGGAACACAACCTAGTAAACTAAGCCCGAATACGGCAACTTTTCTTGCCCCGCTTTTGTACAAATTCTAGTGCAAATTAAAATAAAATAAAATGATATAGTAAGCACGTATATAATTTACAAAAAAACTGACAAACAGTTCAGGAACTGAGATCGAGAGAAGTATATAATTGAAAAGAAGAAAAAAAACATATACTAACCGATAATTGTTGAGAAAATTGTTGAATCAACACTTGGGCGAATTGATCAGGTGTGTACCGTTGACTCGATGGGGATCCTCCTGGCTGAGGCAGATAATAGTTGTTGAGGTAATCGTTACTGCCTATGTTTACGACATACAAGCACTTGTTGAAGTAGTCGTCGATCGCGGTTTTGTTGAATTTGAGGAGGCGCGCGATACGTTCATTGATTGTTGTCCCGTGATTCACCAGCTGCATGTTCATCGTGTAACGTTGACCCTATACGTACAACGAAAATTAATACACGTTTGACTTTCGTACAAATTAAATTAAATTATAATGTTAACACGTATATACCATTAGTATTCCTGATTCGTCGAGTATTCCTGCAGCCCCCGACGCATAGTTTACGCCTCGTAGTATGTCCGGGTCTGTTGCAATCGCAAATGGTGCAATCGGATCGGCAAAACCTAAGTATTCAGCTGCAAAAATCAATCAAGTGAGTTAATTATACATAATCATTAATATATATACATACAACATTTATTATAAATTGTGGTTTTTTATTAATAACTAACCGAGAAAATCGACCATGTTCTTCCCATTGCAAAATCGGCCGGTTGGGCCGTCTGGATAATCGATTCCATACGGGCTATAGTTGACCTTGGCCAATGTGGCCAGCCTGTTGTTATTGCCATTATCAAATTGGGAATCACCAAAGAGAAACATGCAAGGAACAGCTTGTTGTTGTTGTTGATGAGCTTGAATCCGGGTTTGGGTTTTCGATAAAACGGATAGGGTCATCAGCAGTATCCATCTTGAAATATTGGTTGGATCCATCTGGTTAAGTTTTCGTTGCAAAATGGACACACACACATATATATGCTCACTTCTTCCCAACGAAATAATGTAGTACAACTATTTTATTTGTGAAAAAACTGTGTGATTATTGGTTTTTAAACAATTATTTAAATAAAATTAATTAGAAAATGAGAATTAATTAATATTTTAATTTTTTTATCGGAAAAGAATTAACGTAAAAAGAGTACTAGATGTAATCAAAATTTACAAAAATACAAATCCGCCTAAAAGAAACATAATCTAGGATTACAACACTAATCTTGAAAAGTAAAACTAATTAATGTGCCTTTTTAATGAAAATAGAGGAAAAGGCTTCATTAACACCAGGTGTAGAGAGCTTCTCTACACCGCCAATAATTTTTTGACACGTGGAATTTTTTAATGTATTATATATATATTATTACTCCCTCCCATTTGTTTTATTTGACGTTTTGTGTTTTAGAATTTTTGTTTTTTAATTGACGTTTTAGCTTTTTTTTTCCTTAAATACCCCCACTTTCTACTCTAATCAATTATTAATAATTGAATAATCATTAAATTGTGATGAGTTATATTACATTAAATGAGGTTATATTTGGCATAATTTTTTTTTATTAAAATGTGTGAAAAACTCAAAACGTTAATTAAATAAAATTGGAGGGAGTAAATTTTTATAAGATTCATATATAGGTAAAAAATCTTTACGGATACTTATGATAATTCTTTACTATAATAATATTTGGTAAAAAAATCAATCTTAAAAAATTAAATTTATATAAATCTAATTATATTTGGATAAATATTGTACATTCCAATTCTACTTTTTAATATTAAAAAAATTCATTAATTCATTTACTTAAAAATTAATTTAATTTATTTCTATTATACATTATGTACCTACGTAAAAAAACGTGAATTTTATTCTTTAAAAATGATTTTAAAAAATTAATTAAATGAAAAATAAAATACATATAAATAATTTTTTAATTAAAATTGCTAAATGTTAAGAAATATTGCGCCAAATCCCATGTAATTTTGACGCCATTTTTTCTTATGTATAATTCTTTCATGTCTAATTACTCTATTCATTTTTTTTCTCAAACAATAAAAACATGTCGAATAAAGAACACTGTCAAGATCTTGTCGTGATGAGATGTTTTATAAGACAACTGATGAAAAAAATGGGTCACAAAATCGTCGCGGACGCCGTGTATGAAGTTGCTCCTACGGCAAACATGTTGTTGAGAAATATGTACGAGGAGGAGTATAATATTTTACATTCAAGTATTCCACTTGAAGATAAATACTGGACGAAGATCGATGATGACATCTCCATGGTTTCGAGGCCTAAATTATATCGAAACCTTTTTCGGGTAGAAAACGATGATTGTTTCATCGTTGATACCCCTCCGGTTAGGGCTGGGAAGAAGAGAAGAGATTCCAGAAGTGATGATAGCGAAAGTAATAGTTGTGTCGGTGGTCGTGATGTTGCAAAGAAGGATTGTGAAGTTGCAAGCAACGTCAGCAAACAAATTCAATTTTAAGTTTATAATAGTGTCGTTATTGTTTTTAAGTGTTAGGTTGTTTTTTATTCGGTTGTTAATGATTTTTGCTTTAGAAAATACATTGCTAATGTTCAACAGCAATGTTGCAATTTCATGGTGTTTTTATATAAAGCTTCATTATTTTTTTCTCCAGTTTCGCAGTATGATGTTTGTACTGTTCCGCAACAATTTATATATTGAAAAATGTGTTTATTGCAAAATTGGCCTCTAATATTTAAAAAGTTATCACATAAAACAAATTGGGCACCTTAATTTTGATAGTCTTTTTTTATGTAAAATAAATTTAACATCGATGATATTTAATTTTTTTTTTGTAATTTAGCAAAAAATTTACATTTTTTTAATTTATCCTTAAAACTAATCATTATTTCTATCCATTTTCAATAAATAAAATTTTAATATTAAATATTATTATTAATGATATTCAACTATTCCTATTCAAATAATATTCAAAATTTAAATTTTATTCATACTTGTACTAATATATACATTTGAATATTATAATATATCATTAAAAAAATAAGTCTACTAAATATAGAATTGCAACATAAAAATTATAGGAGTACATTATATAAAAAAAGATAATTTTTTATTAAAAATTATAAAAATATAAATAATAAAGATATTTTTTTTCCAGTTTTTATCAATAATTCCAACAGTTGGAAAATATTATGTGAAAATACTTGATCTAAGAAACATCTAAATTGAATAAACGTTGGATCAAGCACCTGCGAATATTTTATTTTCATGAAATTTGGTTTTTATAAGTAAAATAATGTTTTAATAACATCTAACGGTTCACATTTTTCAAATTTCACATAAATAAATAAATATAGTATAAACAAGTGATTTCAATTGTAGTGTTGAAATGTTTAATTGGTTAAGTTAGATACCTTTTACCGACTAAACATTTAACACGTGAATTGAAATCGCTTGTTTCTAATGTATTTATTTATTTACATGATATTTTCTTATTAAATTTCGTATTGGTAAGTAAAAACATATTTTTAAAACATTCAACAGTTAAAATTATTTATCTCGAGATCAATAGCTCGACAAATATATCAATCATCGAGTTTGAACCACATTTTTCGCCCACAACCTGTTCGACGAAACTCCCGAAAAATACCGTGTTGATTTTATGTCTTTATGATCGGATGTTTCGCGAATATGAGATTATAATCTCAGTTTGTTATCGTATATTACGCGAAAATGGAATTATAATCTCAGTTGGTTCGAAAATTCATATGTGGAGTTCGTAACATTGAGATTGATGAAGATTTTTTTTGCTGTGGAGATTTTTGTGTACGCTATTTGTGTTATTGAGATTGATGGAGATTTTTTTGTTGTTATTATATATGCTACGTCATGACAGATACTTACTCCCTATGTTTTTGGGAGATAATTTGTAACAAAATGCTTGTTAAAAATAAATACCCAAAAGCTATAGTCAATGCAGCTAACACCAAAAAAAAAAAAAAACACTCAAAAGCTATAGTCAATGCAACAAACCTGAAAAAAAACCCAAAAGCTATAGTCAATGCAGCTGTAGAAAAAAAAAACATAAAAACGAAAAGCTGTAGAAGCAGTTGAAACTAGAAAACTCCCTACTTGAGTCAATTGTTCAAGTCTATGAAATCTGACGATTCACAATTACGTCGGCTCGAAGGGCTTTGAGGAATTTCTCCACCCACCCTTTTACGATAAGTTTTCTGCCTTGGTTTAGGTGCCCTGCCATTCCCTCTCTTATCGATAGGATCTTTTATGCGACCCTCAACACCAGCAGGTGCGTTTTTAGCGATATGTCTGAAGTTGCATTCTCTCGGCTGTATCTTCCGACGACACCATACCTTTGATCTATTAATCGTCTCAATGCCTAACTTACTCTCAAGCTCCTTGATTAAATTCTTAGTGGCGACTTGGTATATTCCGTAATTCTCGTCATCTTGCGACACCAATCTTGCTATGTAGTCATTCGTCAAAGATACTTCCATAGACCTCTTTGCACGGGCGGAGTCTTCAGGATTATAATACCCAACTCGAATTGTCTCGTACCCCCTTACCAAATCCTTACGCCAACGGTCTAAAATATATTTATCCGGGATGGACACAATATCTTCAGACTCACAACACGCGATAATATGTTTGCACAGTACTATACCCGTGAATTCAAACAATTTACACATGCATTCGAACACATTACCAGCCGTGTCAATTGTGACTTCAAAACTCTTTCTCCTTTGCTTCCAAATAGGTTCAGTTATCTTCTCATCCACTCGAAATTTCACGTACGATCCAATCCTTGTAATAAGAACAACATTAACATACCTTAGTAATGCCGTCTGCTCTTGTATTTCTCTAAACTTACCATTAGTGTACCTCGCACTAAATACTACCTCGGCAAGGATCGATTTATCATAGCTAAGAGGTCTTTCCGTAGAAAGAAAATTTTGATGCTTCTCCTCTTCGACCCTTGTTTCTTGTGCAAGTTCAAATTGTGTTAGGAAATTCCGCAGACCTGTCTCAAGGCTAACGTGAACTTTAATAAAGCGATTAGCTTGCTCACTACGCTGCGTAGAAGACATTCCTGCACAAAATGTTCCCCTCCAATAAGCAGGGACCCATTTTTCCTTAATACGATAGGTTTCTTTCATCCAAGGATTCTCTTGCAAATTGTATTTCACAACCATGGCTTCCCAGGCCTCCTTAAAGTCGGTCTCAGTCAAACTATCATGGACTGCGGCTTTAAATTGAACAGCAAGTTCTTTCCAAAAACCAAAACGCCCCAAGTTTTGCGGCTTTAAATTGAACAGCAAGTTCTTTCCAAAAACCAAAACGCCCCAAGTTTTTCACCGCATTTTTAATGATGTGCCATAAACATAGCCTATGTGGAATGCCAAGAAATACCGTCTCAACAGCCTTACCGATTGCTTTACACTGGTCCGTAAGTATAACCGATGGAGGTCTCCCCATGCATTCTACCCACCGTTCAAACACCCAAATAAAGGTATCTGCATCTTCATTTGTAATCAACGCAGCAGCGAAACAAATGGAATTCCCATGGTGATTGACACCTATGAAAGGCGAAAAAGGCATACGGTACCTGAAACAATCACAATAAAAAAATTGTATATCAAGGTTATTATATAAACTGTAAGTATGTATCCTTATATATATATATAGTTACCTGTTACACAAGAAAGTCGTATCGTACGTCACCACATCGCCAAAATCTTTAAATTGTGCCCTACATCGAGCATCCGCCCAAAACACGCACATCAAACGATCTTCTGTGTCCTTCTTAATAGCATAAAAATAATCAGGGTTGTCCAACTTCATTTTAATGAAGTAATCTTCTAAGGCAATCGCATCGCCGTTTATCCTTTCTAGACGTCTTTCAAGATTCACTACGTTCCTAACATCGCGATGTGTAAATGGCAAATTCTCATGACCTCCAGCCTCCATTACCATAGCATTGAAGTTCTTAGTGATAGGCATACCCACACGATCATTAAGTATAATTCTTCTCTTGAAGTATTCTCCTATTTCCCTAACACTAATAGTAAAACGAATATTCGCCGGATCAACCGCATGGTTGTGAGTCAGATTACAGGTCTTAATAACCATTAAACCGTCTTTCATACGACCTTCTATGAATACAGGACACCCCGTAACATTTTGTTTTTTAGTAGTTTTTGGTGCACCCTTCTTACAAGCAAGACGTATTCGACTCATCATGTAATATTGAGGTTCCTTGTCGCCTCCACATGTACGACTAATGCCTTGGGCCTTATATTCATCCATTAAAATATTGGATCGAGTATAAAATTCAAATCCAATTTTCAGTGCATAAGTAAAGCAAAACGCCATATAATCGTCACATGATTGAAAACTCATACCTACTTTAGGTTCATTAATCTCGTCATTCACTGCGTTACCTTCAATAATATCAAGTGCTTCAGAGACTAAACTCGTGGCCTCAACGGATGGTGCTTCTCCGGTGGCATCAGTTTCATCGTAATCTTCGTTTAGGTCCCAAATATTATCTTGATTGGCCATGAAAAATGAATTTTGTATTTTCTGCAGATTGAGTGTTCACAAAATAAATTAACGCTCTCTAATTTTTTATAAAATAATTAAATTTTCATAAAATAAATAACGCTCTCTAATTTTTTATAAAATAATTAAATTTTCATAAAATAAATTACGCTGTCTAATTTTTTTATTAAAATAATAATATATTACAATAAAAATATTTTTATATTAATTATTAAACTATATTTTAACAAAAAAATATTCTTATATTCACTACGTAAAAATATGATTTCTTTCTTCCTATAATTTTTGGTATAATATATTGATTCATATTCTCTTTATTTATTTACCAAATTTAATTATATAAATAATTACATAAATATTGTTGAGATTTTTTTACCTATATATGAATCTTATAAAAATTTAATAATATATATATAATACATTAAAAAATTCCACGTGTCAAAAAATTATTGACGGTGTAGAGATGCTCTCTACACCTGGTGTTAATGTAGCGTCTTCCGAAAATAGACGTACTCAAAGATTTAGTTCTAACTCTTATGGGAAGTTTAATCTAATAGAATTATTACCAAGTATTCGCATTAAATGATGACCGCTAAAAGTTTGGCATTAGTGATCCTACATTCTATTAAAAAGGTCATAAATTGATAAAAACTAGTTGAAATATAGATTTGACTCTAAAATTGTGAGTAGAGAATAAAATGTAAATGAAAAAAAATCCAAAATTTTATCTTCCAAAATTATTTTGTTCTAACTTTTTACGAAAAAAATTAATACATATTTTTTTACTTTCAATTATTTATTTTATTAATTTAAAAATATATTTTATTTTCAATCTTCTAAATTATAAAAAATCAATTTTTCCAGCTAGCTGCTTAATAATTTTTTTAATTTTTTTTCCAGCTCAGCTAGCTAGTTGACATATTTTGAAGTTTTTAATAAGAAAAACTTATGAAATGTGCATGCCATGCACGTGTTAGAAACCGTTTCATCTAAAAGCTCAAATTTTTAAAGAAGTTAGTCAACTAATCATTTATAGTCGTCAGAATATATTCTCCAATACCACGAACTATCTTAGGATGAGATAGTATATAAAAAAAATGTAAATCTAACAAGGATAATACATTTTACGTTTTGCAAACTTATATGGAGAATTATATTTTTTTTGCATTCCTCCCTATCATTTATACATCTTTAAAATAATTAAAAAAACATTAATTAAATGATCAATTAACATTTTTTACTAGTATATAATTAACTACACTTTACGTATATATTGCTAAAATAATTATTTATTGCATGACTAAAAATATTCCAAGAAGTTGACAAAAATTGAGGTTCAGAAAAAGTCATCGGAGTATAATTTTAAAAGATTGATCACATGGACATTATTTAATTAAACAAATACACCTGTATACTTGTAGTTATGTTTTCAGATTTTTAAAACTCGAGAGTTGAATAAAAGAGATGTCGAACTACCAATCTTAATATTTTGATTATGTCATAGAAAGTTGGAAACAACTCGTAGCTTAATTTAAATTAAAATAAAGAATATCTAAAGTTATCATCATCTAAGTTTGTTATAACCATTGTTTTCTAATTATCTGCCATATTTGATCACGCAAAAATATAAATGTTTTTTTTAATGTTATCAATATTATTTTATATTTGAACTAATATTAACCAAATATCAATAATACATACAATAAAACTTCTATAAATTAATAATTTTGGGCTGGTGAAATTTAATTAATTTAAATAGATTATTAATTTATTAATTTTAAAAAATTATTAATTTATCTAAGTGTAAGTTGTTAGGAAATTCCCGCCGAATTTCCTTCCTGAAAAACACACGAAATGCACAAGAACGAAAAATACGAAAAATAAAGAACACAAAAATTATAGTGATTCACTCGTTAACGAGGGCTACATCAACTTCTTGCCGCTGCAATAATTTACTAGAATATTATATATTCCCGTTACAAGCTTGTAAACTCTATAATGTCGATTATAGGCTTTTTAGGTGTTAACCCTAATGTACATATGCATAGAGTATAAATAGAGGGGGAGAAAAAGAATTCGAGAGAAAAAATCCCACTGGACACCTTTTTCTGAATCTTGTCGGCCGACAATAGAGAGTGTCGGCCGACACCCAAAACACGCATCTCGTGTTTTGGCTCGGGTTGGAGTGCGAGTTCCAAAGAATATCGCTCGGCCGACCTCCTGTCAGCCGACGGGGCCTGGTGTCGGCCGACACCAATCCAAAGCTCCCGTCTGACTTTGCGGCGCTTCCCCGACGCAACTCCGATCGTCTTCTCCGACGACTTCGGCATCGATCGTCTCCGGCTCCGGCGTGAATTCTCTTCACACCCAACAATCCCCCACTTGAAGTAAATTCACAGCCTCTATTATCTCTTCCCATTGCAGCGGCGTCCCCAGACCTCATCCCAGAAGACCAACCGAGGTTGAACACAACCGCAACTTGTCACACGGTACCACCTTCGTAAACATGTCGGCCGAATTCTTACTCTCAAGAATTTTCTCCAACACCAAAACGCCTTTCTCTAAGGCCTATCGAATGAAGTGATATCTCAACTGGATATGCTTCGTTCGAGTATGGTACACCGGATTCTTCGCCAAGTGAATGACGCTCTGACTGTCGCAATACAAGACACTCCCCGAGTGGTCTTGTCTCAACTCAAGCAGAAAAGCCTGTAGCCACATCATTTCCTTCGCGGCTTCCGTCACAACGACGTACTCCACCTCGCAACTCAATCTCGACACCCTGCTTATCGCGGTACCCCCGAAAGTGTACACGTACGCAGTAGTGCTCTTCCTACTATCCACATCATGGTTATCAAGGCGACGCTTAATCGCCGATTAAGCGACGATTAAGCGCCCAATCGCTTTTCTCAATTCCACGATGCACGAACAATTGGATTCTGCGGTAAGTTTTTTTACCCGGGCCCAAATCCGAGTTCCACTCAAACCCAGCTCAAACTCCAACCCTAGTCTAACCCAATACTTAAAAAATATTTATTAAAAAATAAATCTTTCTCCCCTCACTTCTGTATCCGAACCCGCAACTCCCAAACCCTAAATCCAAAGATCGCAATTTATGTCTTCAGCGGCAGCGAAATCCAGCGGCGCAGGGGCAGCGAAATCCGGAGAAAGTGAACGGAGATTCTCAAGGGAAAATCGGCCGCGCTTCAAGTTTCTTTCTCTTCCTTTTCTTTACAGGCTGGTGAATTGAGAATATGTTGATACCGCAATATATTTATAAATTATTAAATATAAATATCTAAAGGAAAGAGCTATTTATTGATATCTTATTTATATTTATAATTATTAAATATAAATATATAATTATTTTTCTTGACGTTGGTCAATAAATGATGAATTTGATGATTTATTATGGATATTATTATGAAGTTTAGTGATTATAATTTATTAATAATATTTTTTATACATTTTTAGACATTAAATTAGTAAATATATATAAAAAATGTATTGTCGCCTAAGTCGATTATTCAGAGCGATTAATCGATTAATCGATTCCACGGTAGTCACTCGCCTAATCTCGACTTGGCGCCTTGATAACCTTGATCCACATCACCTCTGTTATCAGCTTCCACGAACCCGAGTAACTCCACATCTGATTTTCGGAACCTCAAAGCAAAATCGAAAGTCCATCTCAAGTATCGAAAGATCCACTTCACGGCTTCCCAATGTTGCTTCCCCGAATTACTCATAAACCGACTGACTACTCCCACTGCATGAGCAATGTCAGGTCTCGTGCACACCATGACATACATAAGACTCTCAATCGCAGAGGCGTAAGGGACATTATCCATATGCTCCAGCTCCTCCTCGCTCGCCGGCGAGTCCTCATTTGACAGACGAAAGTGACTAGTCAAATGAGTGCCAACAGGTTTCACATCCTCCATGCTAAACCTCGCCAATACGTTCTTAAGATATTTCTCTTGAGACAACTCAAGACCCTCCTTACTCCTCGTAATTCTCATCCCCAGAATTTGTTTGACAGCACCCAATTCCTTCATAGAGAACTCCCTCGATAGACTCTTCTTGAGCTTGTCGATCTCTGTCAAGCTCGCCCCGACTATCAGCATGTCATCTACATAAAGGAGTAAAATTATGTAGGTACCTCTGAGATTCTCGAAATAGCAGTAGTGGTCCGCCTCGCACTGCGTGAATTCGATCCGCTTCATGAACATGTCAAAATTCTTGTACCACTGTCTTGGAGCTTGCTTCAATCCATACACGCTCTTCTGAAGCTTACACACCAACTTCTCCTTTCCTCGGACTTCAAAACCCTCCGGCTGCTTCATGTAGATTTCTTCATCTAGGTCGCCATGAAGAAATGCTGTCTTTACATTCATCTGCTGAAGATGTAAGTTCTCCTTTGCCACCGGAGCAAAGATCTCCGTGTAGTCGATTCCTTCCTTCTGCTGGAAGCCCTTCACTACCAATCTTGCTTTATACCGAATGCTTCCATCGTGTTCTTCCTTTGCCCGGAAGACCCATTTATTGTGCAAGGTCTTCTTCTTCTTTTTCAGAAGCTAGACTAATTCCCAAATCTGATTCGCCATTAATGAACTCATCTCTTCTTTTATGGCTGACTCCCACTTGATTGAATCCGGTGATGTCTCGTTTAATAAACAAAATTTATTTACGCATTTTTTTTAAGTTTACTAAATGCACCGTTAATTTATTTACACATCCATTTTTACAAAATTTATTTAATTGTGTATTGTCTCAATGTTCGATCGCATTAATTTCCTCCTGCACGCGTTTCTCCAAATAGAGTTGATTGTCGCCGTTCTCAAGCAGATGATGTTGGCCGTCGCCTATTACCACCACCTGGGCGTGGTGAGGAAAATTTTGTTGGTGGGTAGACAACAAAATTTGCATCAATTCAATCTTTATTTGTCGTCAATTTTGAATTTGATTGTTCAATTGCTGACTTGGACTCCTAATTTGGTAAGTT
The DNA here is from genome assembly GCA_954870475.1 of Euphrasia confusa. Taxonomy (NCBI): domain Eukaryota; kingdom Viridiplantae; phylum Streptophyta; class Magnoliopsida; order Lamiales; family Orobanchaceae; genus Euphrasia; species Euphrasia confusa. The sequence continues at coordinate 29,068,257 of OX940967.1, forward strand.
TTGATGACCTAGAACACGTGTACAATTAGTTGAAATAGTACGTAGTACTCCTAATATATATGTAAATAGATGTGTATTGTAAAAAATAAAACACAGAACAAAGTGTTGATTGTGAGATGTAAATACAATTGTGAAACAACACAAAAAGTAAAGTGCTCAATAAGTTGTGGGAGTATGTTTTATTAATATGATTTATTTAAGGATTTCAACATTTCATCCGTATCTGCATATATAAGAAACAGCAACACATACAGAGTCGACACATACATATATACTCTGTGTTTTATTTGGTGCATATATATAATATATAAATGAAGCTTATAAGTTATTATTTTATAGCTGAACGAGACGCCTAATATCAACCGGAGAGGCATCTGCTGGCAGTAACGCGGTGTATGATCTTGAAGCCGTGGCGCGATTCGCAATCTCCGTGGGATGGAAATTGTCCCAAAAGACGTATTCGTCCCTATTACTGCATGGCACTCCGTTTGGAACGCACAGTCCGTTGTTGGCTAGTACGGGGCAGCATGAAGCATTCGTAACTCTAATCCCTGAATTAAACAAACCCAAATGCTAATTAACAAATTAATGCGAGGAATATTAGACGCGACTTACCGATGAGTGAAGGATCTCCAAGTGAAATGTTGGTTATGTTAATAAATGTAAACTGTGATTCAGGGAGATTGGTATTCAGTCTGTCGATGAGTGGCGGGAGACGGTTATTGAACAATTGGACCGCGTTATTTATGAAATCGACACAAGGAGATCCGTTGGTCAGCGGATAATTGGCTAGGTTCTGAGGAACACATCCGAGCAATCCGACCCCGAATACCGCAACTTTTCTTGCCCCACTCCTGTACAAAATCTAGTGCGCGCATGCCAAAATAACATGTATATATATATATATATATAGTAATTAGTAATTTAATTGATCAAGAATATAATTAATTGAGTAATATAAAAACATTTAGTACTATAAACTAACCGTTAATTGTTGAGAAAATTGTTGAATCAACCTTTGGGCGAATTGATCAGGTGTGTACAACCGACTAGAGATGGATACTCCTGGTTGAGGCAGATAATAGTTGTTGAGGTAATCGTTGCTGCCTATGTTTACGACATACAAGCAACTGTTGAAGTAGTCGTTGATCGCGGTTCTATTGAATTTGAGTAGACGCGCGATACGAGCATTGATTATTGTTCGATGATTTAGCAGCTGCAGGTTCATCGTGTAACGTTGACCCTACATCCAAAATTACACATTTTATTTAAATATTCGCACAAATACTAAAATATATATATTTTGAGAAATTATATATGAAGTTAGCTAACTAGCTAAACATCTAGAGTTGCTAATTATTAATAAATGTAAGTTACGTATGTACCATTCGTATCCCTGACTCGTCGAGTATTCCTGCAGCCCCCGACGCGTAATTTACGCCTCTAAGGATGTCAGGGTCTGTTGCATTCGTAAAGGGTGGAATCGGATCAGCAAAGCCTACGGATTCAGCTGCAAAAAAATAATCAATCAAGGAGAGTGATATATTAATAATCATTAATATACATACACAACATTTATTATAAAGTGGTTTTTTATTAATAACTAATTACCGAGAAAATCGACCGTGTTCTTCCCATTGCAAAATCGGCCGGTTGGGCCTTCTGGATAATCTATTCCATACGGGCTATAGTTGACCTTGGCCATTGTGGCCAGCCTGTTGTTATTGCCATTATCAAATTGAGAGTCACCAAACAGAAACATGCAAGGGACTTGTTGTTGAGCTTGAACCTGCAGGGTTCGGGTTTTCGATAAAACGGATAGGGTCATAATTAGCAGTATCCATCTTGGAATATTGGTTGGATCCATGTTGTTTATGTTATCTGCAAAATGGATATGTGAGTGCTTATGTTGATACGAGGACTTACACCCCACATGTATATATAGTACTTTTATTGCAATTTTATAGGGTAGTATATTATTATTACTTTCATCCGTCTCTTTCAGTAATTGTTTTTTGGACTTCCAGAACAAAATGCAAGTGGTTAAAGAAATTAAATATATTACTCATACAAATAATATGCATTTTCTTTTATGACCATGAATGGAAACAAAATGTGCCGAAAAAAACACGTGTTGATACAGTAGAGCTAAGATAACACTCTCGAAGCAGTCATTGCTAATTGAACCGAAAGTTGGGCTTCGGCTCGCCGTCTCTTTCAGTAATTGTTTTTTGGACTTCCAGAACAAAATGCAAGTGGTTAAAGAAATTAAATATATTACTCATACAAATAATATGCATTTTCTTTTATGACCATGAATGGAAACAAAATGTGCCGAAAAAAACACGTGTTGATACAGTAGAGCTAAGATAACACTCTCGAAGCAGTCATTGCTAACCGAACCGAAAGTTGGGCTTCGGCTCGCGAGGGCGGGGGCGTTATAGTTTCTAATGGGATGAATTTTAGTAATTGTAATTGTTAATTTAGTGTAATAATTTGTGTAATTCTAATTATTTGATTGGTATTTTTAATAAATAAATAAAAACTTATTCAAAATATTAAGTGAAATTATTTCATTAACATGGAGTACGAATTATTACTTTTTATATTTTTTTATTGTATCAAATATCAATGGTCACATTTTTTACCAATAATCAGACTTCATTTCAAAAAATTGATTCTTTTTTTCATTTTAAAGGATATATATATATATATATATATATATATATATATATATATATATATATATTAAGTAAATTGAAAGAAGTATATATAAAATTAAAAAATATATATTATTTATAATTTATAACAAAATATACTTAGTAGGCTTAATTTAGTGGGCGATCCTAATTAACAAACCTTGAATTTTGGCTGCATCATAGGGTAGAAATAGTACAGTGCTGGTATTAATTAATTAACCAATTTTCAAAACTTGGCAGGGTTGACATATTTTAGGAAATTATGAATTGAAATCAAAATCATATATATGAATTTGAATATAAACGACCCATACTGCCATACATCTAACTATAATAATATAACTAAAATATTCTTAGGAAGATTGAGAAAATTTTGTTTTATTCTAATTCTATAACTAAAGTATTCTTCGACGGTTGAGAAAAATTGAGGTTCAAAATAAGCCAAACATAGTCATTGTGTACCCATCTAAGAATATTATGTACATTCGTTGTCATAAATGTAGAATATTGTACATTGTACTTTTTATTATTGAATATTGTATTTAATTGAAGTTTTATTAGATTTTTTTGCAACTTTAACAATTTTTTTTATAAAGGTCAATTATATAAAAAAAAAATGTGTGATACAACACAACACATAGGGTATGAAACCACTACCGTATCACCTGAACTAACAGACTAGCTCTCCACTCAACCAAACTAGATATATAGTAGTAAGAATAAAAACACAATCACCAGGTTATATGTCATACCCTCTTCAGTACATGTGCCTGAAGAGAATCTGGAAGTCGTAACAAGCGGATCATCTTCTGTACGATAGAAATCGCCTGAAAGGCCACCACTCCAGGCGACACCGATCGAGCCAAATAAAGTAGATCAGAGCAGCGAGAAGTTCACGATACGCGCAAGATATCAAGTGCTTCCCACGCCACCGACTAGAAGCTCGTAATACAACACTATGCCAACTACCACGTGGCCATAGGAATCTCACCTCCACCTTTAGTCTCTGCAAACAATCCCGTGAGAAGGGGCAATCAAAGAAAAGGTGAGAGTGTGTCTCGACGCTCTCCCCATCACATAGCACACACGAGTCATCCTCCGACCAATTCAACGCTTATCCCTAGTCGGAAGCCGATATCGAATAGTCATCCAAAGAATAAAACAATGTCGTGAGATACGTTCTGGTCCAGTGAAAAGGGCAACCCACAACACAGAAAATTTGTTAAAATGCATATATATAGTCATTGTGAAGTGTTTGTTTTTTTATTAATTTATAGTAGTATATAATTGTGAAATAGACTATTTTTTTATTGATTTACATGAATTTTAATATTTTCGGTGGTATTTTTTTTTGGTAAAAATCAATCACAAATAAAAATTTTGTGCTAGTAAACATATTTCTGCAAATATATACTACATGAAATACATTTTGTATGTAAAAAAGTTATCCAAATAGTTATTAAAAAAATTAGTTAAAACTAAAATACATTATTATTCTGAGTTTACAATTTCATTTAATAAAAAGTCAAATTAAGTTATTTAGAGCATGTTTGAGTGAATTTATAAGCTCTTTAAAATAGTTTATAAGTTGTTTTAATGAGCTTATAAGCTCAACCAAACAGGCTCTTATAAGCTCTTAAACAGCTATAAACTGTTTTAAAGAGCTTATAAGCACTTAAAATTTGTTTGGTAAAATTTTATAAAAAGATTTTAAATTTTTTTAAAATAAGTTGTTTAACAGCTTATAAACTATTTAAAAAAAAAATAAGAAAAATGTATTTTTCTTAAATAGTTTATAAGCTTTTGCAACTTAAATAATAAAATATCAAATTACCCTTAAAATGATTATCTTTTATATATATACAAAAATTCCAAACTTATTATATAATTAATATATATATTTTTTAATTTTTTTTCATATATAACAATTTATTTTTGGTAATTTTATTTATATAAAATTCTTAAATTGTCAAACAAATTAACATGTTTATATATCTATTTTATCCAAACGATTTAATAATTTATTTATTAAATAAGACATAACAACTTATCAGCTATTAAAATAACTTATAATACGTAACATCTTATAAGCTCTTTTAAATAAGTTCGTCCAAACGAGCTCTTAATGTCAATCAACCAACGATTCTGTAACACTCTTTTTCATCCATCCAATTCAACATCGACGTTCTTACTTGGTAAATTTTTCATATTTTAATTAATTGAATCCAATATCAATATTTTTATAACTTAGATAAATTTTGGGTACCATAGTCGTGCATTTAAAAGAAAATTAAAACGCCTCTCGATTTCCTATTGATGTAACCCTTTGCCAAACTTTCCAGCTTTAGAACTAAGCGTTGAAAATATGCAATTTCGGAATTCGAAATTAATTATACACCCTTTCTTTATATGTTAGTATGTTACTATTGGTCGGGACAAAATTAATGCATTAATTATATTTTAAAAATATATTGTACTCTTTTTGTTTCATAATCATAGTTCAAATTTTCTTAAATTAACATTTTACAATAATAAAATCTTACCAAAAAATAAATAAATATTTCTTATTTTCTAATTTTAAAATATAATTTCTCTTATTTTATCCATATTATTTTTCAACTTTATTTAAAATTACTTTACTTTTTAACTTAAAATACATTTATAACCTTCTCTTTTTTTGTCAAATAGTCAAAAAAACTGTTATAAAGTAAAGAGAGTTGAGAGAATTAAGAGAGAATTGAATGAATTTATTAATGAGGGGAGACCCCTTTATATAGGATACAATCTAGGGTTTCTGACTTAGCCAACAAGTCATTCACAATAATATATATATTTATAACACTCCCCCTTGAATGACTATTTATAAGATTGCTGCCTCGTTAAAACCTTGTCAGGAAAACCCAGTGGGACAAAACCTGAACGAAGGAAAAAGAGTACAGCTTGCTCCCCCTGATTTAGATTACTGAACATCCTTGAGTCGACGCATACCAATTCCATTGACCAGTTTCTTGAAAATGGTAGTTGGTAATGACTTCGTGAATAGGTCGGCTAAGTTGTCAATTGATCGTACTTTTTGAACTTCAATTTCGCCATTCTTCTGAAGCTCGTGTGTGTAGAAGAACTTTGGAGAGATGTGCTTTGTTCTGTCTCCTTTGATGTAGCCTCCTTTGAGTTGTGTTATGCAAGCGGCATTGTCTTCGTATAGTATTGTTGGACCATCCTTTGTAGAGCCAAGGTCACATGATGATTGGATGTAGTGAGTCATATTCCTTAGCCATACGCACTCTCGACTTGCTTCGTGAATTGCAATAATTTCAGAATGGTTTGAAGATGTTGCCGTCAATGTTTGTTTCACGGATCTCCATGATATGGCAGTTCCTCCACGAGTAAAAACGTATCCCGTTTGTGATTTTGCTTTATGTGGATCTGAAAGATAACCTGCATCTGCATATCCAACTAAAGAAGATCCCAAATTTTGTGAATAGAATAAACCTAAGTCAATGGTACCCTTTAGGTATCGCAGTATGTGCTTAACATCATTCCAATGTCTTTTAGTGGGTGCAGAGCTATATCTCGCGAGGAGATTAACAGAAAATGCTATATCAGGCCGAGTGCAATTAGCAAGATAAGTTAATGCACCAATTGCACTTAAGTATGGTACTTCAGGACCAAGAATTGTTTCCCCATCTTCAAGTGGACGAAATGGATCCTTTTTCAGAGAGAATTGAAACAGTTTATTAATGAGGGTTGAGAGAATTGAGAGTTGAGAGAATTGAGAGAGAATTGAATGAATTTATTAATGAGGGGAGATCCTTTATAACGTGTTATAAAGTAAAGAGAGTTGAGAGAATTGAGAGAGAATTGAATGAATTTATTAATGAGGGGAGACCCCTTTATATAGGATACAATCTAGGGTTTCTGACTTAGCCAACAAGTCATTCACAATAATATATATATTTATAACAAAAACAATATTTTTCATAATCTCCAATTTTAGAAGAGGTTCTATATTTGCGAAGCAGAGGGAGGGAGTACATTTTTATACCATAAATATTAAATTATTATTTACATAAAAATGATTAGTTTAAATTTAGAAATAAATATTTGCATACAAAAATGAAAGATAACTAATATAATTACTCGAGCACATTTATCGATTTAAATTTCACCTAATCAAGTGAGAGTGAAATTTCTCGTCTCTCAATTTTATAAAATAAATCGAATAGAAGGAGAGAACAAATACGGGAGGGAGAATTTTCTCCGTACGATACACATGCCCCATTATCAATTTAGAATGAGGTAGACAAAATTTTCATTTTAATCTCAAGTAGTTAAAAAAAATTGTACAATTTTAATATCATTTTGGTCAAAAATACTGGACTGTTCAAGTGCTGACATTGACTCTACTTTGGGAATTTTCCATAACTTAGAACATGTATCAACTTTTGATGTCTATGATGAATATACAAACGTGTGTACGTAGTACATAAATTAGTATGCTTTTATTTAAGGATTTTGACCTGCCTGCATTTCATACAAATGATACAGAGATCAGAGATGATACTCGGTCTGTGTTTTATTCCGTAGACCTTATAAGGTACTTAGGTACAATATTATATGTTTTTTATTGCTGAACGAGACGTTGAATATCAACCGGAGAAGCATCGGCTGGCAGTAATGCGGTGTATGCTCTTGAAGCCGTGGCGCGATTTGCAATCTCCGTAGGAAGGACATTATCCCAAAAGATGTACTCGTCTCTATTACTGCACGGTACTCCGTTTGGAACACACATTCCACTGCCGGCTATTACCGGACAACAAGGAGCATTGCTAACTCTAATTCCTGCACAAACAAATCCAATTCTCTTGCTGACCTAATAATTAATGCCAACAAATTAATGAGAAGAACATTAGACTGCGTACGTGCATATACCGTTGAGCGAAGGATCTAGCTGCTGTGCAATGTTGGTCATGTTTATAAAAGTGAAGCGGGCCCCACCAAGATTGTTGTTCAGGCTGTCGATGAGTGGCAGGAGACGGTTATTGAACAGATCGACTGCGTTATTTATTAAATCAACACAAGGTGATCCATTGGTCGGATAATCGGCTAGGTTTTGAGGAACACAGCCGAGTAAACCAACCCCGAATACCGCAACTTTTCTTGCCCCACTTCTGTACAAATTCTAGTGCATGCATGCCAAAAAAAACATGTATAGTATGTAATTAATTTAATTTAATTTATTGCTGAATAATATAATTTAATTAATTTAAACTAACTAACCGTTAATTGTTGAGAAAATTGCTGAATCAACCTTTGGGCGAATCGATCAGGTGTGTACAACCGACTAGAGATGGATCCTCCTGGTTGAGGCAGATAATAGTTGTTCAGGTAATCGTTACTGCCTATGTTTACGACGTACAAGCACTGGTTGAAGTAGTCGTTGATCGCGGTTCTATTGAATCTGAGTAGACGCGCGATGCGAGCATTGATTATTGTTCGGTGATTTAGCAGCTGCAGGTTCATCGTGTAACGTTGACCCTGCAACGAGAAAATTACACGTATATATGTTGATTGGACGACTTTAATTTTCGTACAAATACTGTAATAAATATTGTAATTAATTAAATACGTACCAATCGTATCCCTGACTCATCAAGTATTCCTGCACCTCCCGACGCATAATTTACGCCTCGTAGGATGTCCGGGTCTGCTGCATTCACAAAGGATGCAATTGGATCGACAAAACCTAAGTCTTCAGCTGCAAAAATAATCAACCAAAAAAAATGATTAATCATTGGTACATATATACAGTAAAACCTCTATAAATTAATACATATTAATTTAAAAAGGTTATTAATTTATCGAGTATTTTTTTTTTAGTAAAAAGAATAAATCGGAACCGAAAAATTCTATTAATTTAGATAGGTTATTAATCAATCGATTATTAATTTATAGAGGTTTTACTGCACACAAAGATATAAAAAGAGTGGTTTTAATTACTAATAACTAACCGAGGAAATCGGCTATGTTCCGTCCATTGCAAAATCGGCCGGTGGGGCCGTCTGGAAAATCAATCCCATACGGGCTATAGTTGCTCTTGGACATTGTGGCCAGCCTGTTGTTATTGCCAATATCAAATTGGGAGTCACCAAATAGAAACATGCAAGGTACTTGTTGTTCATGTTGAGCTTGAACCCGGGTTCGGGTTTTCGACAAAACGGGTAGGGTTATAATTAGCAGTATCCATCTTGCAATATTGGTTGGATACATATCGTTATGCAAAATGGATGTATGATCGAATGCTTATGTTGATACGAGTACTTACACCCGCACATGTATATATAGTGATTTTATGGCCATAGTGTCGGATGAGTTTGTGTAATGGTAATTGTTGTGTTCAATATTGTATTATAAAATTAATGTTGGAAAAATATACTTACATTAATTTAGTGGGCATCCTAATTAACAAACTTTGAATTACCTGGCGGTAAAATAAAAGTACAGTACCCGTTATTAATTAATTTTTAAAATTTAGAATATTAACGACCCATCAATTTAAGGTCAATCATATAGAAATTAAAAAAAGTGTATAATATAATACAGCGTATAGAGAATGAAATGATCTCAACCGCATCAATGAGCTAACAGACTATCTCTCCAACTAACTTAATAAACATATAACACTAACGAATACAAATACAATCATCAGGTTATATATCATACCCTCTTCAGCGCACGTGTCTGAAAAGAATCAGGAAGCCGTAGCGAGCGGATCCTCTCCTGTATGATAAAAATCGTCTGAGAAGCCACCACTCCTGGCGACATCGAATGAGCCTCATGAATCATCGTGTTCCTCTCGAACCAAATAAAGTAGATCAGAGCAGCGAGAAGTCCACGATAAGCGCAAGATATCAAGTGTTTCCCACGCCATCGACTAGAAGACCGTAATATAGCGCTATGCCAAACTACCACGTGTCCATAGAAATCTCACCTCCACCTTTAGTCTCCGCAAGCAATTCCGTGAGAATGGGCACCCAAAGAAAAGGTGAAGGTGTGTCTCCGCGCTCTCCCCACCACAAAGCACACACGAGTCATCCCCTCGATCAATCCAACGCTTATCCCTAGTCGGCATGAAATTGTGTATATTGTACCGTGATCTACCTAGAATGAAGTAGTGAAGGGTAGAGTACAATTACTTGACACAATTTGAGATTCTATAAAGTAAACTTGTATTGAACTCGTAATGGGTGGAACCACTTTACAAAAACATCTACAAAATTCTAGCGAATCTTGTAGAAAGGTCACACGACCAAAAACTAAGTCTAGGTAGAACTAATCTAGCGATGAGTACTACTAAGACTAAATAGAGGGTACGACCGGAGCTTTCTAGCGAAGTCTCTCGGTCTACAATAATTCTCTCTCTAGAATATGTCTAATCAAAAGTGTAATGAATGAATTCCAACAACCCACTATTTATAGGCATCGATAAGTAGGGTTTCCGGAATTCACGCTTAATGGGCCAAGCCCATGACGGCCCAATGGAACAACCGAGCCCAAGGCATCTCAAGCGAATATTCCATTGTTCCGTACTTGATGAACGTAACTCTACCCGCTGCCACATTAGCATGTGTTCGCGCTTCGAGCTTGTTGCATGCACAGTTGGATTACTTCGTATTTTCTTCTTTGACTTGAATTCTTCTAGCGAAGTCTTCTAGTCGCACCCGTGGCTGATTTCATTCCTTAGCAGTCATTCCCTCAGCCCCATGTCTATCTGTGCTTGCTCCGTGTCCATCAATGTATTGACACTGATTCAAGATCTTTATACAATAGAACTTGAACTCTCTTGTTGGTGGTGCAACAGTGAATTCGAGGACCACACTGGTATACATAGAACCACGTGGATCATTCACAGTTGTGCACACAGAGAACTCCATGTTGTTTGTATCGCCAAGTCCGCTAGTCCAACACTGAGTACGCTTGCATATCGTGGCTCCAGGAAGAGCCACTTGTATTTTCCAGTTAGCACTACTCATACCTAGCAGACTTGTGTGGATTTAATCAGTTAAAACAAACAAACAAATCACATGAAGTTACTACAAAACAATAGTGTATAGTTCAACGTAGTTCAAGCAAGAACAACATGGTTCTATGTTGAACTAGGAAGAACTACACACTAACAATCTCCCCCTTTTTGAGTCAACTTCATAAGTGGGGATCGTAGAGCAACTCCCCCTCAAACAAGTATCATACTCAAAAAGTAAACGTATGACAAACATGCATATAATTAATCATGCGAGCAGCAAAGCATAGAGAAATGACCATTCATACGAATAAGAGGCAGAGATAGCAAAATAAAATAACTCAAACTGAGCAAAATAGAATAGCATAAGTATCAAGTCACAGTAGATCAGAGTGATGAAAAACAACAGATAAATAAAAATTGTTCATGGGTAGGATAGAGATAGAAAAACCCTTGATATGAAGAATTTAATCTTCATTTGCTCCTTCCTCGTCCGAGTCCTGGGGAGGCGTGTGTTGACGTAGATCACGGGTGTTGTCAGGATCAGAGAACTCGTCCTCTTCGTACTCCTGCTCTTCCTCGTCATCCGTTGGCTCATCAATGATTTGTCTTGTGGGTTTGACAGGCGTTTTGACAGCTAGCTGTTTCCTACGTTGACCTGTTCCCTTTTTCTTCTGCTTGATTGGTGAAAGCCTTAATGGCCGAGCAAGGTACTCTGCACTCTCTTTGCTGTAGTTCGCAGGATCAAGTGCAAGTGCATTCTTGCCAGCCCCAGGTCCACGCTTCATCACAGTCTTGGGGGCACCAGAATTAATGAAAGTGACTTTGGGAACCGTAGGACCAGACACTTTGGATTTCGCAGCACCAGATTTAAGGATCCCCGTAGACCCACTCATTTTGGCCTTGGCAGCAGTCCCAGAGCCCGAAGAGCCAGCTCCCTTGGCTTTTTCCTTCTTCTTCACCTCATCTACCTCCCTCACCGTACCATCATCTTCTTTGACCAAGTCACTGTGCCCAAGAGCAGCTTCAGTTCTCCTTCTCTTACGCTCCGCGCGTAACACTTCTTCCTCATCATCATCCTGATCAACGTCCACCACTTCAACTTTCCTTTTTAAAATTTTCTTGTCACTCTTAGTGGCAGGACGGTCAGCGGCATTTCTTGAGGCCTCCATCTGCTCCTCAATTAACTCATTCACAGCAGCTAAACGTGCATGTAGCACTTTCAGTGGTCCTAGATCTTCGTAGGACGACCCATCTCCCCCTAGACGGGCCGCTCTACGTGCCTTGTTATGCATATGACCACATAGCCCTGAACTCATATCAATGATATAGTTCTACCGTTCAAAGTCACGTAGAAGCGTGCTCGGCTGACACAAATACAGCTCGTCCTCCGAAGAATCAGCCTCATCAGACGAAGAGTCCAGTTCCTTTTGTAATAGCCGCTGCGTACAACGAGAGGACTTGGAGTTACCACGGTTTTGACCCTTATTAGGGGGTACAGGAAGAACCGGACCAGCGTTGAACAAAGCACGATCTGCTTCAATATTTCCTAATCTACGCCAGGGTAGATCCTTCACTTTGCTCTTGTGTTCATACGCACAGTAAAAACGGAAACCAATGATCTTGGTCAGCGGAGCATCAGTCTTTCTATACCTGAAACCCTGACTTTGCAAAATAGTACTGATTAGGTGTGGGCACGGCAGCTTTGCACTTTGAATCTGGGTATCAGTCATTTCACCGTATGATTTTATCTTGTTAAACACAACCTGCCCCAGGTCGACCTGGATTCCCCTGCTCAATTTATACATCAAGTGAAGAGCGTCAGCGTGGAGCACGCCAGTGTTGGACGTGGGGATCCAGTTATTCGCAACAACACGGTTGAGGTGGGAAAAGAAATGTGTGAGTTTCGAAATTGGCGGCTGGTCCGTAGAGACAAGACCACCAGTGAGAATAAACCCCATCATCATGCTGTCGGGGTGGTTCGTAGAGGGCTCCTCCCACGTAGCCTGAATCCGCGAACGGCGGAAAAGTTTGTTGATAGTGCGGGGGCTAAAGTCATACTCGGTGCCACGGAGAACCACCTTCCCGTAGGACCCAGAGTCAGGGGTCCCAAACGCCCGGTCTACGTGGGCGAAAAATACTCTGTGGACAAACAAGCTGTAGTCCACGTCGAAATTTATGGAATCGGCCAAATGCATTTCACGCATGAAGGCCTCCAGCCCACGTTTGACCCACTTACTCTGCCCATAATAGCGTTCAGAGTTTACATCCTGTGCCTGCAAAAATTCGTACCGTATGGCCGCCAGCTCTGTGTGGAAATTATCAGAGAATCCAGGCCCAACAACCCGTGTTGGCGAGGCTCTTACAATTAAATTAGAGGCAACCTTTCGTTCCTCCTCCACGAACGGCGGCGTGGAATCACGTACAACCACAGTAGTATCAGTGGTCTGGTGGACGGGGGACTCGGTGGGAGAGACAGTAATAATAGGACTATCAGGAGTGGGGGTGCGGGCAGCAGATAGTTCAATCACCTGATCCTGCGGTGATATAGTGTGAGCAATAAGGGCATTGGCTTCATCGAGCCGTTTCTGTTCCATCAGGGCTCTACGGTCAGCCTCTGCCTTTGCCTTTTTCTCATTCTCCTCACGAATGCGTAGAGCCGCTTCCTCTTCCCTTTTCCTTTTCTCATCGGCTATACGGTCAGCCTTTTCTTGTTCTTTTCTTTTTCTTTCTTCTTCATCCTTCTTTCTTTGTTCTTCCTTGACTCTACGTTCTTCCTCTTCTTGTTTCAACTTTTCTAAACGTAGAGCCTCTAGCCTTTCTTCCTCAGCCTTTTTCTCACGGGCTATGCGTGCAATTTCTTTCTCCGCCAGAAATTTGTTCCTTTTGTGTTCAGTGATGATCTTGCGTAGATCAGAAATTTGAACTCCAATTGGTTCTGCCTTGGAGAAGTCCTCTTCTTCGTCGAATTGTTTTTCAAGAACGACCAGCTGGGCGTTGAGTTCAACAATTTGGGCAGCATAAAATTCGGGAGTTTCAAAGGTAGACATAGTGAGTGATGCGTGTGGTCACAGGGAGTAGGCGTAGGGAGAAGAGTGAAAAATCTGGGTAGACAAGATGAATCTATGCGTAGACAACAAGAACAGCTTGAAGATATGAATATGCTCTCGAAAACACGTAGTGATAGGTGTACTATGTGTTGGGCGTGAGGGGGTATTTATAGGGGAACTGTAGCGGTTCAAATTCTGTGGTCCAGACGTAGCCACGTGTACACGATGTAGGTCAGCGTCGAAGGAATAAGCAAAGTCCACTGTGTGTGCCGTAGCCCAAGTAGAAAGACGTGGAGATAAAGAATTAGTGTTGGGAAAGGTATACCAGGGCCAAGCGTAGACCTGCAAGAGAGAAACCAACAGGGAATACGAATAACAGTAGTGGGTTAGGAAAGAACAAGAAAAGATGTACAAAAATTTGTAATTGCAAAAACCCGTGATCAATAGACGGCCAAACGCAAAGGCGAGGGGTATTGGAGATATGACCGAGCGTCGACCAGGGAGGCTTCATTCAATTTAGCAAATCTGCACAGGAATAATGACAAAACGAAGCACGCACACCACGGTTCCTTGTGGGTAGGACAACAAAACTTAGCACAAGGTCAGCAAAGAGTACAAAATACAAAGAGTAGCACGTCAGACAGACAATTTATCATGAGAACTCAAAGTCATACACGTAGAGCAGGTGTAATTACACATAGACCTACAGAGAAATACCCAGATTTCAAAATTCACAAAAATTGTCTTGACCAACAAAGCCTACAGGAGCGCTTCAAGGTATAACAAGCACACTTCGGTTATCTGAAGAACTTCTGCAAATAAAAATGAAATTCAGGTAAAGGCATAGTAAGCACACACAAGGTGAACATACGTTCCACCACACAGTGAATCGAAATCGCTGGAAAGAACATTAAGTAGAGATACTGGAGGTAGAGTGACAGTGCTTTATGGACGGTATTGCTATTTTGGCCAGTTCAACGTGTAACCACGACCATGTCACGTGCCTTTTCAAGCGTGTAACAGGTTGTTAATACCCATCATAAGGGTGTTATAGATGATGTTTCCATATAAGTTTTTTTTTGTTTTCATCATTATATGTATAAGGCCATGTCTTTTGCAATTGCCCGAAGACTTAGTCATCCAAGACTCGAGTCCATCGAGGAAATCTTTTAGGCCGACTTTTCCTGCTAGACGAAGAGCAGACAATGTAAACTCCATCGAATTGCTTATGTAAATATTTAAAGAACAGTATGTCCAAATACTACGTCACTTTGCAACTGTCAACTACAAACCTCACCTTGCTCTACCTCATGGTTCCATTGACAAAATAAACGGCTGTGGGTGGAGGTAGCCATTTGCGGCCTACTACCCTTCAAAACGCAGCCATGCAAAGAGAATTCCTTAGAAACAAAAATCTTTCCGAAACAAGTGGTTTGGTGAAGAAGTCTGAGAGTTGTTTCTCGGTAGGAACATGTTCCATTACTACCTTACCCCGTTCAACCAAGTCTCGAATGAAATGATGTCGGATGTCAATGTGCTTGGTCTTTGAATGCTGTACTGGATTCTGACTTATCTTTATAGCACTCTCGTTGTCACAGAACAAGGTTAGTGGTGTGCTCTCGATTTGATAATCCGCAAGCATTTGTTGTAGCCATAACAGCTGGGTGCAGCAGCTACCCGCAGCCACATATTCCGACTCCGCAGTGGAGAGGGCAATGCAATTTTGTTTCTTGCTATGCCATGAGACCAAGTTGTTTCCCAATAGGCAGCACCCACCACTAGTGCTCTTTCTTTCATCATTGTCACCCCCCCAATCAGCATCTGCAAAACCAACAAGATAAGAAGAGGTTTCTTTAGTATACCATAAGCCAAGGTTGGTAGACCCGGCAACATATCTAAGGATACGCTTTACGGCAGCAAGATGTTCTTCCTTAGGTTGTGCTTGGTAGCGGGCACAGAGGCACACACTGTACATGATATCTGGTCGGGTGGCTGTGAGGTAGAGTAAGCTTCCAATGAGAGATCTGTAGGTGGAGATATCAACATCCTTTCCATTCTCTGCCTTGCTTAGCTTGTCAGTGGTAGCCATAGGAGTCTTCATATGTTTAGCATCTGCCATATCAAATTTCTTCAACATGTTGATAGCATACTTAGTTTGAGAAATGAAGATGCCATTGTGTCGTTGCGAGATCTGAAGACCAAGAAAGTGACTTAGTTCTCCCTCCAAGCTCATTTGAAAAGATGAGGTCATTGCTTCAGTGAATTCTTTGACTAAACGGTCATGGGTGGCACCAAACACAATGTCGTCCACATAGATTTGGGCAATGAGCATCTCGGTCTTGACAATCTTTATGAAGAGAGTAGTGTCGGCATTACCACGAGTGAAACCAAAGTTCAACAGAAATTCCGTCAAGCAGCTATACCAAGCACGAGGTGCTTGCTTCAAACCATATAGTGCCTTGTGTAGTAGGTAGACATGGTCTGG
The DNA here is from genome assembly GCA_954870475.1 of Euphrasia confusa. Lineage (NCBI taxonomy): Eukaryota > Viridiplantae > Streptophyta > Magnoliopsida > Lamiales > Orobanchaceae > Euphrasia > Euphrasia confusa. The sequence continues at coordinate 29,084,511 of OX940967.1, forward strand.
TTTGTGGGGATCCACAAAGCCTTTGGGTTGTTCTACATAGGCCTCTTCATCCAATACTCCATTTAGAAAGGCTGCCTTGACATCCATCTGCCGTAGTGGAATATTTTTGTAGCAAGCCACAGCAATAAGTAGTCTGATAGACTCTATGCGTGCCACAGGGGAAAAGGTTTCGTCAAAATCAATTCCTTCTACTTGGGTGTACCCCTGAGCAACTAAGTGTGCCTTGTTGCGCACTATTTGGTTGAATTCATTGGTTTTGTTCTTATAGATCCACTTAGTGCCAATCACATTCAAATTCTTGGGTCTAGGAACCAGAGACCACACTTTGTTCCGTTCGAACTCATGTAGCTCTTCTTGCATCGCCGCAATCCAAAATTCATCATTGATGGCTTCCTTAATATTCTTGGGCTCAATTTCAGAGACAAAACTCATAATACCCACATCGGGAGATAGAAATGCCAAATTTGAAAGTGTGTTAGGATAGGTGGCGGGCAAGGTGGTGGTAGAGTGAGTAGATCGAGTGACTCTTTGATTTAGATCTCCTATCATTTGTTGATCCGGATGTCTCTTTCGAATGTATGCGGGTGGACCGGAGTTAGGGACTCCGGTGGAAGTAGATGCTCCAGTAGTACCCAGATCAGGGGTAGCAGTAGATTGAGCAGAATCCTCATCACCATTACCGGAGGAGGTAGAGTCACCAGAGTTGTGAGAGATAGAATTTTCAGGAGCTGGTAGGACCACTCCTTCGCCTTGGTTCACCTCCCCCTCAACCAAAACATCCATTGGAGGTAGAACATGATGTGAAACGTTTTGTTTCAAGGTAGACTTGGAAGGATGATCATGAAAATGATGTTCATCAAACTCGATATTTGTGGATTCTTGCACAGTCTTAGTTCTTAGGTTGAACACACGATAGGCATGACTGTTGAGGGCATAGCCAACAAAGATAGCTTTGTCAGACTTAGGATCAAACTTCTTCAAGGCATCACGATCATTCAAGATATAGCAAATGCACCCATACACACGTAGATGAGCGACATTTGGTTTCTTGGAAGTTAACAACTCATATGCCGTGCATTGGGTTCCAGCACGAATGCTAATCCTATTAATCACATAGCAAGCAGCGCTAAGTGCTTCAGCCCAAAACCCCTTTGCCATACCCGCAGACACCAACATCACCCTAGCCATTTCTTGCAATGTCCTGTTCTTCCTCTCCACAACACCATTTTGTTGAGGCGTCTTGGGGGCAGAGAATTCGTGATGAATTCCCTTGCGAGTGCAATACTCAACAAATACATTATTTTGAAACTCTCCACCATGATCACTTCGAATTCGTTGGATTCTCTTGGCATGGGTAGTACGGATTTTCCGAGCAAGAGATCGAAAATTTTCAAATGCCTCATCCTTCGTACCAAGAAAATTCACCCAGGTAAACCTAGAGTAATCATCAACAATAACAAGTGTATACCACTTGTTCCCAAGACTTTGAACTTCCATAGGACCCATAAGATCCATATGTAGCAACTCGAAACACTCAGTTGTCCGGGTAAGGGTAGAGAGAGCGGGGTGTGGTGACCTTGTTTGCTTTCCCATGAGGCAGTCTCCACAAACTCTTTTATCAAACTTGGGCAAACTCTCTATGCCTCTAACTGCTTTTATTTGAATTAACTTTTCAAGATTTCGAAGGCTAGTATGTCCAAGCCTTTGATGCCAGATGTCTATTTCATCATGGGTAGAGGCATTTAGGCAAGATTCACTGATGGCATAGCAGTTGTTCTTTGCTCGGGCAGCAGTGAGTTTGCACTCCCCTTTTGCGTTGTACACTTCACAGTTCTCTTTGTTAAACTTCACATTTAGCTCATCATCACACAATTGGCTAATGCTTATAAGATTAGCACAAAGGCCATCTACCAGTAAAACGTTCTTTAATGCGGGTAGACCTTTCACGTTTAAGGTACCACTACCCACAATACTTCCCTTGGCTCCTCCTCCATACGTGATGGGACCCCCAGAGTGTGGAACAAAATCAATAAGAGAGTCCTTGGTGCCGGTCATGTGTCGGGAGCACCCACTATCAAAATACCATGTCTCTTTTGTAGTGCCCTTAGCCACAGTGAATGCAACATTGCATTTTACTTCTTCTTCCCTCCTTCTCCAAACTTGTTTATTCTTTGTTGTCATTGGTGTGGGAAGAGCTGCTTTGACTTTCCACACTAGTTTAGCTTGACTATGGATAGGTTTCATGATGGGTCTCCAAACTTGTCTCAACCTCACACCGTGCATATTTAAGTCATCAATACGCTTGTAGCAAAAAGGTTTGATATGTCCCTTCTTCCCACAATAATCACACACGTAGACTTTCTTATAATGGACAAGAGCATTTTTCTTCCTCTGAGTGGTTATGCTCACATCAGATTTACGAGCAGAGGTAGAGCCGGACGACCCAGCTTTAGTAGTAGACGTAGAAGTAGGGTTCGATGTCTTGGATCGATTCGAGACATTTCGAGTGAAATTTTTCTTGTTGTAGGTAGACTCTGAGCTAGTTGTAGGTGTCAACGTGGACATAGAAGCAATTTGGGTTTGAGGATTCGTAGTAATGCGTTTGAGAATTTTCTTATTCGAGGTAGAGGCCAAGTTTCCTTTGGATGTTCGAGCATCCTCCGGCTTAGCCATATTAGATTCAATGATAGTTTTGTCAATACCACGCACAAATTTAGGACAAGCATTAAGAGAATCGGAGTAAACGGAATCAAAGGTTTCCTTAAAGCCAAGACCAAAATGCTTGGTGTTCACACAGTTCAACATAGAGTCAAGTTTAGAAGTGCCAGTGTTAAGCTTTTTAAACAGACAATTTGCAACATCCAATTTGTCCTTTGCTTGATAAAGCTCCTTGGTGCGCATAGCATAGCCTTCCTCCATCTTGGCTAGAGAATCTCTGAGAAAGTCCTTCTCGGAGTCTTCCTTGTTGACAATCGCCTCCAGCTCCTTCACCTTCTTCAACGCTCTCTCCAGCTCCAACATCACAACATCAAAGTCCTTCTTGTTCACCTTCTCAGCAGAGGGGGTAGAGGTGGCAACCTTCCCAGTCATACCTGCAATCACAGAGGTATAGCAAAAAATATTTTCATGAGTGGCCAAGTCAGCTTGGTCTACCTCATACTCTTCATCACTCTCACTGTCAATAGCACTTAAGAGTGCATTCACATTATTTGTCTCCACCATCTTTCCCTGCTCTTCCTCAGACGAGTACAAAGAGTCATCTCCATCAAACACCAAGTAGCTAACATCCATATTATTTTTCCGGTGTAGATTTGGGCACTCGTTCTTCACATGCCCCATCCCTTTGCACTCAAAGCACTTGATCTTAGACATGTCCTTGCCGGGGGTGCTGGCTACAAACCTACGGTTGGGGCTATACCCTTTAGAGCCAGCAGCAGGTGGAGTAGAGTAGGAATTTCCAGGGCTCCTTTGGTTACGGAATTGTTTGAACCTTCTCTTCCTCTTGATGTCTTGGCGGACCAAGTAGCTAACCGAGTCTTGGAGAGCAGCAAACTTATCGGGATTGGGAGAGTTGAGAAGAGAAAGAGCTTCACTCTCATCGTCGGAGTCCTCAGCTAGAAAAGCATTCTGATCGGTAGACTGAGAGAGATGTGTAGCTCCTGTGTGGTTCGAGGTAGAGCTGGAGCCACTCTGAGTGATAGCAAGTGCCTTCATTGAGTTTTCAAAAGGAGTCATGGAGTAGTACTTGTCCTTCAACTTTAGATTCAACTCATAGTTCTTTAAGTGACTCATAATCTCGTTGTAGTCCCCAGAGAGACCAAGCTTGGTATCTTCCATAGTTGTCACTTTGACAGAGAACTTCTCTGTTACACCTCGAAGAACTTTAGTACAAATGAGTGGTGGGGGTATGGGATCTCCAAGTTCTTGGCATTCGCTGACGATAGCCATAATTTTGTTAAAGAAAGAGTCAAGGTCCTCATCTTCCCTCATCTCGAGTTTGTGGAAGGTAGTAGTAAGTCCTCTTAGCTTTGACCTTTTGATACTCTCACTTCCTTCGCACATTCTTTCCAATGTGTCCCACACATGCTTAGCAGATACAAGGTGCCTCACGACCGAAAACATATGAACGTCGATGAGATCGGTGATAATGTGGATGGCCTTCGAATTGAAAGTAGCAGCTTCATGTTCGGCAGTAGTCCACGTAGTTTCTTCCTTGATGCGCACATCACCATCTTCATCGGTGTAGGTTGGCGGACTCCATCCGTGTAGAACAGCAGCCCATACACGTGAGTCTACGTTATTCAGCTTCAACCTTGTCTTGCTCTTCCAGTAGGAGTAGTTTGTCGAGTTGAGAATGACGGGTTTGAGGACGGTAAATGACTCCATGATAGAATCTCTTCCTAGGATCACACCGAAAGGGGTGAACTTGCTCTGATACCAATTGAAATTGTGTATATTGTACCGTGATCTACCTAGAATGAAGTAGTGAAGGGTAGAGTACAATTACTTGACACAATTTGAGATTCTATAAAGTAAACTTGTATTGAACTCGTAATGGGTGGAACCACTTTACAAAAACATCTACAAAATTCTAGCGAATCTTGTAGAAAGGTCACACGACCAAAAACTAAGTCTAGGTAGAACTAATCTAGCGATGAGTACTACTAAGACTAAATAGAGGGTACGACCGGAGCTTTCTAGCGAAGTCTCTCGGTCTACAATAATTCTCTCTCTAGAATATGTCTAATCAAAAGTGTAATGAATGAATTCCAACAACCCACTATTTATAGGCATCGATAAGTAGGATTTCCGGAATTCACGCTTAATGGGCCAAGCCCATGACGGCCCAATGGAACAACCGAGCCCAAGGCATCTCAAGCGAATATTCCATTGTTCCGTACTTGATGAACGTAACTCTACCCGCTGCCACATTAGCATGTGTTCGCGCTTCGAGCTTGTTGCATGCACAGTTGGATTACTTCGTATTTTCTTCTTTGACTTGAATTCTTCTAGCGAAGTCTTCTAGTCGCACCCGTGGCTGATTTCATTCCTTAGCAGTCATTCCCTCAGCCCCATGTCTATCTGTGCTTGCTCCGTGTCCATCAATGTATTGACACTGATTCAAGATCTTTATACAATAGAACTTGAACTCTCTTGTTGGTGATGCAACAGTGAATTCGAGGACCACACTGGTATACATAGAACCACGTGGGTCATTCACAGTTGTGCACACAGAGAACTCCATGTTGTTTGTATCGCCAAGTCCGCTAGTCCAACACTGAGTACGCTTGCATATCGTGGCTCCAGGAAGATCCACTTGTATTTTCCAGTTAGCACTACTCATACCTAGCAGACTTGTGTGGATTTAATCAGTTAAAACAAACAAACAAATCACATGAAGTTACTACAAAACAATAGTGTATAGTTCAACGTAGTTCAAGCAAGAACAACATGGTTCTATGTTGAACTAGGAAGAACTACACACTAACACGGCAGTCGACTACGGATAGCCATCCAAAGAATGAAACAATGGCGTAAGATACGTCCTGGGCCAGTCAAAAGGGCAGCCCGTGGCACCCTGGGGCCCTCCGGGCGAAAAAGAGTGTATGCCGAGTCAGAGGTGTAGGTCCCCGATCGATGCAGTGTATCTGTCTGCACATCTATACTTGGTAAGCCCTCCATAAGATCAACGAACTTCGCCGCAAAGTCTGCAGGCCACCTCCAGACCCCATCAGCTATGACCATGCTCAGTGACGCAGCCCTAGGAAGCCTCCTAAACCACGGTCCCAACTGGCACACCTCCTCCAATCGACCTAGGGGATGCCACGGGTCTCTCCAAAGATAAAACTGGGATCCATCCCCTACCCGCATCTGTATAGCTGGTAACACAGCTAAGCGTAGCTTAAGAAGCTGTCGCCAACTCCAGGAGCATGTTTTCGGCATATAATTAACACTATATTGAGTTTTGGAATATTTGCAGAAAACAGAATTTGATTGAATGAAGAATTATTTCATTTATTTGCGGCTGGTATGAATGCAGCCTTATATAGTGACATACACCAATCCCTAAAACCCTAAGGCAGTACATAATAAAAAGACAAAAACCCTTAGCTGGGGTTTTAGGGGTAAAAAGGACAAAACACAATTTCCCCAATTTAAACCTAAATTAGGTTTTATAATTTGAATAAGATTGGGGGAAATATGCGCGGGCCTAATATCCCCCCGCAAGCTCGACGCCGGCGATGCGAAGCTTGTTCTTAAGCCGCGTGTGAGCTTGTTCCGGCAGTGATTTGGTGAAGATATCGACGGCTTGATACACGGCGGGGACATGGCGAACAGAGATGGTCCTGCTGTGTACGTGTTCTCGAATGAAATGGAGGTCAATTTCGACGTGTTTAGTGCGCGCTTGTACGACATCCTGGGTAGACATGTGTACAGCATTGAGGTTGTCGACCCAGATCACCGGAGGTAATTTAGGTAGAAATTTTAATTCTCTGATAATGGATTTGATCCAGAGAAGCTCAACAACAGAGTGTCCAAGGCTTCGATACTCTGCTTCTGCACTGGAGCGGCTGACCGTGGGCTACTTTTTGGAGCTCTAGGAAACAACATTGCCACCCAGGAAGATGCAATAACCAGAAGTTGAATGGCGATCATCTGGGTCAGAAGCCCAATCTGCATCTGAGAAAGCTGTGAGTTGAAGATGAGGAGACTTGTTGATATGAAGTCCATGGTGGGATGTGCCTGCAAAAAATCTTAAAAGGCGCTTAACAGCCTTGAAATGAATGACAGAAGGAGCCTGCATAAATTGGCTGAGACGGTTGACTGAGTATGTGAGATCAGGTCTGGTCAAGGTGAGGTATTGGAGGCTGCCCATCAACGGTCTATAAGGTGTAGGGTCTGGGAGGTTGTGGCCATCATATTTGGAGAGGGAGGTTGAGCTAACCATGGGTGTGGGAGCTGCATTGGCTCCAGGCATTCCTGCTTTGAGGAGAATGTCAGCTGCATATTTTTGTTGTGAAAGGAAGAGGCCACTGGCAGTGTTGGTGATTTCAATGCCAAGGAAGTAGTGAAGGGGACCAAGATCTTTGAGGGAAAAAGATTTGACAAGTTTATTGATGGTGGCTTGTATGGCAGGTTGAGAGCTTCCTGTTATGATGATGTCATCAACATAGACAAGGATGAAGGTGGTGGCAGCATTGGTGTGTTGGAAATAAAGAGAGGAGTCAGCTTTGGAAGGTGAGAATCCAATATTTATGAGAGTGGCTTTAAGTCTATCATACCAGGTTTTTGAAGCTTGTTTCAAGCCATATATAGCTTTCTTTAATTTACACACCATGTGTTCTTTGCCAGGTTCCTCATATCCAGGTGGTTGATACATGAACAAAGGTGTTTCTGGAGCAAGCTGGCCATTCAATAAGGCATTGTCTACATCAATTTGCCTTATAGACCAATTCCTGGAAAGAGCAATGGTGAGTATTAACCTGATGGTAACTGGTTTAATGACTGGGCTAAAGACATCAATATAGTCAATGCCAGCTATTTGAGTGAATCCTTTAGCAACCAGTCTGGCTTTGTGTTTGAGTATGCTACCATCTGCATTTTGTTTTAGCTTAAATAACCATCTGCATCCAATAATGTTAGAATGTTGTGGTGGTGGGACCAAATCCCATGTGGAATTCTTGTGTAAGGTAGTATATTCACTGTCCATAGCTTGTTTCCATTTGGGCTGTTGTAAAGCTTCTTTATAGGAAGCTGGTTCAGCAGATGGTTTGGTGTGGGAGAGTAAAGCAGAGAGGAATGTTTTTGGCTTAAAAATACCTGCTTTAGCTCTTGTGGTCATAGTATGTTTGGAGATAGCCTGAACAGGTGGTGGGGTAGGATTATGAGAATGAGCTGGAAGATGAATTATGGGGTGCAGGAGACATTTGTTGAAGGTTATTATTTTGAGAAGTGGATGAAGAGGAATCTGAACTTTGAGGGGGTATAGGATCTATTTGGTTATGTAAATTTGGGTCAGGGTTATTGGATGAACTAGAATCAGAGGATTGGGAGGGTAATGGAGAAATATCAGGTGAATTATTGGAGATGGATTATTAGCATTTTGTTGAACAGCAGGGATGATGACAGGGATAGGATTTGGGATCTGAGGTGGCTGATGTGTAGGTTGAAAATGTTCAGGGGATGGGATTTTGATGGCAGGGAACACTTGCTCATTAAATACCACATTTCTGGTAATAATGATTTTTCTGTTAGGAAGTTGGATTTTATAGCCTTTGAACTGGGGGTGATAACCAAGAAAGATGCCTGATTGGGATTTTGGTTCAAGATTATGGTTGTTATAGGGTTTAAGGTGGGAGAAAGCCTGGCATCCAAAAACTTTCAATAGAGAATAGTCAGGATGTTGGCCATAGATTTTGTGATAAGGGCTGATGAAGTTTAATGTACTCTGTGGTATTCTGTTCAAAAGATGAATTGCAGTGGCAAAAGAATCCTCCCAATAACTGCTATTCAAACCTGAAGTAGATAATAAACTGAGCTCTGACTCAATCAAGTGTATGTGTTTCCTCTCAGCAACACCATTCTGCTGAGGGGTGTAGGGACAGGACATAATATGCATGATTCCAGAGTCAGTAAATAGCTTAGAAAGAGTTTTGAATTCGGTGCCACCATCACTGTGCACTTGCTTGATTTTAGTATCAAACTGCAATTCAACCTAATTTTTAAAATGTTGAAAAGCCTTGAAGGTGTCTGACTTAGCAGTTAGAAAATATATCCAAGTATACCTGCTAAAGTCATCAACAAAGGATATGTAATATCTATTTCCATGCACTGAATTGATTGGGGCAGGTCCCCAAAGATCAGTGTGGATAGTATGAAGAGGGACAGTAGCCCTATTATGCACATGAGTGAATGGCAAAACATGAGATTTAGATGCAGCACAATGTGAGCAAAAAGTGAAATGGTTTGCATTATGAAAGGGAATATTACATAATTGCAAAGCCTTTTTGGTAACATTCAAAGAAGGGTGTCCCAATCTTTTATGCCATAATTTAAGAGTCCTAGAGGACTTAACAACAGAAGAAAAAGTACTAATGTCTTGCTTCTGCTGTGATGAACTTGCAGGTGTAGAAGACAACTTATTTGAAGAAGGAGCTGGATGATGAAGAGGCTGAAACTGGAACTGGTACAACCCTTTACTGAGCTTCCCTGTTATTAGAGTTTGCCTTGTTGCTTGATCCTTAACACAACAAAAATAAGGGTGAAACTCAAAGAACACTGCATTATCCTTAGCAAACTGAGCTACACTTAACAGATTTTTTGTAATTTCAGGCACTAACAACAGATTGTTCAATTTAAAGGCATGTTGACCATTTAATGAAGGATTGCAGACCATGACACTTTTACCAACATGAGATATATCAAGATTTGAACCATTACCAATCTGCAGCTTGTTATGACCCTCATAGTCAGAAGCAATGGACATGTTGGAGAAGTCATTTGTGACATGGTGAGTGGCTCCAGAGTCAGGGTACCAGTTGCTGTCAGGGGAGCTATCAGCAGATGAATACATAGCAGAGCCATTTTGTGGAGTTTGCTGATTCTGAGTTCCTTGATTGCCAGGTTTGTTGCCATCATTCAGAGGTACTTTAGGAACAAAATCAGCCGTGAACCTGTGGTAGCATATGTTGGCTGTGTGATTAGAATATCCACAAATCTGGCACTGAACCTTGGTAGCATTATTGTATCTGCCACCTCTGCCTCTTCCATTTCCCCTTCCTCTCTGGTTCTGAGTGCCTCTCCCTCTTTGAGTGGCACCACCTCTTTGAGAAGCAAAGTTAGCATTGGGGAAACTTTTAATTATCAGCCATGTTTGTAATCTCCAATCTGTTCTCATAGCTTAGCAGCAATGAAGTGAGATCTTTCATAGTGTAGCTACCTCCTTGAGCAGTCACTGTAACAACCACTGCATCATATTCATTACCTAAGCCACTGAGAACATGGAGCACCTGATCTTCTTCTTTCATTTTATCACCTGTACTGGCAATAGCATCACAGAGAGACTTGACCTTATTGAGATACTCCCTCATGGAGAGCCCTGCTTTCTTCAAACTTTGAAGCTGAATCTTGTATTGCATTTTCCTTGCAGATGTTTGACTGGAGAATGAAGACTCAATACTCTGCCATATCTCCTGAGAAGAGTTGAAACCAACCATGGAAACAAGGATGGGTTCTGATAGAGAAGATAAAAGCCATGAAGCAAGGAGCTGATCTTGCCTCTGCCACTGAATATATTCTAGATTCATTTTCCAAATACCTTCTTCTCCAGCTTATATTAGCTTGGAAGGTTGTATTTTGGAGCCATCAAGGTAACCTTCTAGGCCATAGCCCCTTACAGTGATGATAACCTGTTGTTTCCAAATAAGGAAATTTTCATCATTGAGTTTAACATATACCTGTTGATTGTTCAGTTGTATTAATGAAGCTTTGCTCTGATTTGATTCCTCTTCTGCCATGGTTTATGTTGGGAAGGGAAAAATCTCCTGACTTATCCCTTTCAAAGCTCTGATACCATATTGAGTTTTGGAATATTTGCAGAAAACAGAATTTGATTGAATGAAGAATTATTGCATTTATTTGCGGCTGGCATGAATGCAGCCTTATATAGTGACATACACCGGTCCCTAAAACCCTAAGGCAGTACATAATAAAAAGACAAAAACCCTTAGCTGGAGTTTTAGGGGTAAAAAGGACAAAACACAATTTCCCCAATTTAAACCTAAATTAGGTTTTATAATTTGAATCAGATTGGGGGAAATATGCGCGGGCCTAATACACTCCAAAAAGAATGTCTCCGCAGTCAATTATCCTGAATCCAACTGACCCAACGGATTCCGGGTCCTGACTCAGAATAGCCCAGATGTGTCTGGTCGTAAGGGCTCGATTATGAGCAGTGAGGTCACGGATACCCAGTCCACCCTCGCTAGCAGACCGACATATATCAACTCATCAGACTTTGGCATACCTCTTGTGTCCCAATCCAAACAATAGGAATCTCCTCAGCCTCTTATAGTATGTACATTTGTTGTCATAACTCTACAAAATATTGTAGATTGTCCTTTTTATTATTTTCAAACCCACTTGGATGATCCGCCCCAGTCGGTCCTCGTTGGAGATCAGCACAAACTGCCACGGCGCACACCGGAGGTCCTCGCCAGAGAGCTCCTTTGGAATGCGCAATTCTCTGTACCTCCAAAATCTCGACTCCCGATTTTCCCCGTTTTCGCACCGTTTCGACTCCCGGACCTCCGTTAACACTCCTAGAGCATGTTTATCAAAAAAAATTACCGGAACAATGCTCAATTTAGAGTCGAGAGCTCGACCTCCATCTAGGTGCAATTTCTCTTTTAATTCCTTCTCTTCTCCAAATATATACACCTAGTGGGTTGCTCGGTTTAACGTCGCGAGCTCGACATAGCCGAGACGTTTACATACTTCCTTCGGACGTCAAAACATACCCCTCGACTACATCTTTACTCACATCTCGATCAATATATGGTTTAACACGGTGACCATTCACGGTGAACTCTTCAAGCGTAACCGGAGTAATTAATCGCACCGCCCCATTCGTCAATACCTCTTTTACTTCATATGGCCCACTCCACCTTGATCTCAATTTCCCGGGAAACAACTTTAGACGAGAATTATATAGCAAGACTTTCATACCCGGTTTGAACTCCTTCGGAAGTATTTTCTTATCATGAACTTGCTTAATTTTCTCCTTGTAAATTTTTGAATTTTCATAGGCCTCATTTCTTAGCTCTTCCAACTCCGATATTTGTAGCATCCTTTGTTTCCCCGCCTTATCCATCTCCATATTCATCGCCTTGATAGCCCAATAAGCTTTATACTCAATTTCAACGGGTAAATGACAAGCTTTACCGTACACAAGCCGAAATGGTGTAGTTCCTATCACCGTTTTATATGCGGTACGATATGCCCACACCGCATCTTTCAACCTTTCCGGCCAATCTTTCCTCGACGGCTTGACGGTCTTTTCAATGATCTCCTTTATTTGTCGGTTGCTCGTCTCGGCTTGCCCCGATGTTTGTGGATGATAAGGTGTCGCCACATGGTGTGAAATACCATTCAACTTCATTAACTTAGCAAACACCTTATTACAAAAGTGAGACCCCCCATCGCTTATAATGGTTCTCGGTATTCCAAACCGAGAAATTATATTTCATTGCAAGAACCGAAGAACCGTATTTGCATCACAAGTCCTCGTCGGAATCGCCTCAACCCATTTCGAAACATAATCAACGGCAAGGAGAATGTACTCAAATTGTCCGGCTTTGGGAAAAGGTCCCATAAAGTCGATCCCCCATACATAAAAAATTTCTACTACGACATTCACTTGCATGGGCATCTCATTTCGCTTCCCTATTGCTCCCATTCTTTGACATTTATCACACGACAAAACATACTTGTGAGCATCCTTGAAAATTGTCGGCCATGTAAACCCGGCTTGTAGAACTTTATCGACCGTCTTTCTCCCTCCAAAATGACCACCACTAGGTGCCTCATGACAACCACTCAAGACTCCTTTTTGTTCACATTCCGGTACACATCGTCTTACAATATCATCACGTCCAACTTTAAAATGATAAGGATCCTCCCAAAAATAGTGTTTGCTTTCCTCTATAATCTTCCTCCTTTCATACGAGAGTACTCCTTCTTTAAATGCACCGGTGACCAAGTAATTAGAAATCTCCGCATACCATGGCACTTGGTCAACTCCCATACACTCCTCAAATGGAAAACTCTCTTTCATTCCCTCTTCCTTACTCGACTCTAACCGAGACAAGTGATCCGCCACCACATTTTCACACCCTTTTCTATCTTTAACCTCCACATCAAACTCTTGCATCAAGAGAATCCATCTTATTAACCGAGGTTTAGCTTGTACCTTTGTCATCAAGTAGCGAATAGCCGCGTGGTCCGTGTGTACAATCACCTTAGACCCAATGATATAAGACCGGAATTTGTTCAAGGCGAACACCACCGCATACATCTCTTTCTCGGTCGTAGTGTAGTTGACTTGGGCTTCATTCAACGTAGTACTAGCATAATACACCACTCGTAGGAGCTTGTCAACCCGTTGTCCCAAAACCGCTCCAATTGCATAGTTGGAAGCATCGCACATGATCTCAAACGGTTTACTCCAATCCGGGGGAATCACAACCGGTGCCAAAGTGAGTCTCTCCTTCAACTCCGTGAAAGCCATTTTGCACTCATCATTGAAATCAAACGGCACATCATTCCCCAAAAGTTTACAAAGAGGTTGGGTAATTTTGGAGAAGTTCTTGATGAACCTTCTATAAATTCCCGCATGTCCCAAGAAACTCCTTACTCCTTTAATATCAATCGGAGGAGGTAAATTTTGGATCACTCCAACCTTAGCTTTATCGACCTCAATTCCTTTTTCCGAGACCACATGCCCCAAAACAATACCTTGAGTTACCATAAAATGGCACTTCTCCCAACTCAAAGTAAGGTTATTTCTAATGCAACATTCAAGAACTCGGTCAATTTTCACCAATGTATCATTAAAGGAATCTCCAAATACCGTAAAATCATCCATAAAGACCTCGATGCATTCTTCTATCATGTCGGAGAAAATGGACATCATACATCTTTGAAATGTCCCCGGTGCATTACACAAGCCAAAGGGCATCCTTCTCCATGCAAACGTCCCCAAGGGACTTGTGAAAGTCGTCTTTTCTTGATCCAACAGGAATATAGCAATTTGATAATACCCCGACATCCCATCCAAGAAGCAAAAGAATCTCCGGCCCGCCAACTTATCCAACATTTGGTCAATAAACGGCAATGGAAAATGATCCTTTAAAGTAGCGGCATTCAACTTTTGATAATCAATACACATCCGCCACCCCGTAACCGGCCTCGTAGTCACCAACTCAAACCGCTCGTTAGTGAACACCGTGATTCCGCCCTTCTTTGGCACCATATGGATGGGACTCACCCATTTACTATCGGCAATAGCATAAATGAGGCCCTCGTTCAAGATTTTTAAGATCTCTTTCTTCACTACCTCCATAAGAATTGGATTCAAACGTCTTTGATTATCCCTAGATGCTATAGCTCCTTCTTCAAGATTTATACGATGCATACACACTTCGGGGCTAACACCTCTCAAGTCCGCCAAACACCAACCAAAAGCCGCTTTGTTTTTCTTAAGAATTTCCACCAACCTCCTCTCCTCTTCTTCACTTAACTCCGAAGAAATGATGACCGGTTTGGTTTCATTCTCCTCCAAAAATACATACTTGAGATGAGCCGGTAATTCTTTTAATTCCACTTTAGTTTCTTTCAAATTAGAAATAGGATCTTTCTCTTTCGGGTCCACATCCACTTTGAATACTTCCTCTATATCCACCAGCTCCACGTCTCCATCATCCGAATCTTGCAAAGACACTCCATAACGAACATTAAACTCCTCTTGGAGTAGTCTTTCGACCAATCCATCAACCACGTCCACCTCGGCACATTCCTCTACCATAGACGTGTTAGGAATCAACGTGTCATTTCTAACCATAAGCTTCATCTTCTCGCCCAACACCGTCATCTCGATTACTCCATTTTTCACATGTATCAATGTATTGGCCGTAGCCATGAATGGTCGGCCTAGTAAAATTTGATGATCTTTCGTTGAAGGGCCACCACTCTCTACGTCCATTATCACGAAATCTACCGGAATGATTAAGGACCCAACTTTCACTAAAACGTCCTCAACTACTCCCGGCGCCGTCCTCACCGATCGGTCGGCTAATTGAAGCCTCATACTTGATGGTTGGAGGTCACCAAGACCCAATTGATAGAAAAGAGATAGAGGCATAAGGTTAATACCGGCTCCGAGATCAAGCATCCCAACTACTTTTTGTCCTCCTCCGAGCTCAATAGTGATCGTGAAACTTCCCGGGTCTCTCTCCTTTACAGGTATATCCCTTTGGCACAAAGCATTAGTAGCATCTATCACCATCACCTTTTCTCCATCCCCAAATATTCTCCTTCGGGTGGCCAATTCTTTGAAAAATTGCACATAAGCGGGAACATTTTTTATCATGTCCAAAAGAGGAATATTAATGTTCACCTTCGAGAGCATTTGGTATAAATCGGAAAATTGTCTCTCCTTCTTCTCGTTCTTCAACTTGGAAGGGAATGGCACCACCGTTTTGGATACCTTAAAACTCCCGACATCAACTTTTTCCTTCCCTTTTTTAGTACCCCTCACAACAACTTCTTCTTCACCATCCACCTCCTCTTGAATTTTCTCAACTTCATCCTCCACAATACCATCATTTTCAACATCCACCCCATCATTCTCCTCCTCATTTGTTTCCCGTTCATCCGGAAGTCCAACCTTATTATCAATCACCTTACCACTACGGAGAACTGTAATGGCTTTGGCATGCGTAGGTTGACTTTGAAATTTTCCCGCATTTTTCTCTTTATTTGACTCCTCTACACTCTTGGCAAGTTTCCCCACTTGTGTCTCCAACCGTTTCATCCCGGCTCTCAAATCATTAATAACTATAGCTTGATCTCCAATATATCGACTAAGTTTCTCTTCAAGCTTGGAAAAAGGATCTTGAGAAGGACCAGGTTGATTAACCGAAGGCCTATTTCCTTGTTGAAAGTTTTGTCTCATATTTGGCCCATAAGAAACAATAGGCTTCGATTTCCACGGTCGGGATGGAGGCCTTACATTCGGATTTCCTTGGTTGTATGGAGGGCGGCTCACGTTTCCAATAGCCGCGACCTCGTGATCCATCCCATAGTTCTCTTCTCCATCTCCGGATTTTCCATTATTATAGCTATTGTACGGACATCCCCGGAAATCATGGCCGTGATCATCACAAATGCAACAAGTAGAAGATACTCCTTGAGAATTAGACATCTTCAATTCTTGAAACTCCTTTCTCATAGTCTCTTGGAGTTCTCTCTTCATAACCTCCATCTCGGTTCTCAAAGGTTTTTCGGATTCGGTCTCACTAATCTCCATAACCGACTTCCTCCGACTCCCCTTCTTCCTTGAGTTTCGAGCAATAGTTTCAAATATCTCTTTCACCTCGGGTGCCGTCCTCATGGTTATAGCCCCACCACACGCATTATCGACCAAGAATTGGTTAGTATCCGTCAATGCCGCATAAAAGTACATATTCAAGAGCTTCAAGCTAAAGAGGTAGTGTGGACACGCAAACAAGCACCCATTGAACCGATCCCATGCCTCATGGAAAGTCTCATCCCGTTGCAACCGAAACTCACTAATCCGACCCCGAAGGTTCTCCGTCCGATCAAATGAGAAATATTGATCCGTGAACACTTGCATAAGAGTATCCCATGTGTCAATCGAATGAGGTGGCAATTGGAGCCACCATCTGTTAGCATTATCCTTAAGAGTTTGAGAAAAACATCTCAATCGCACCTCTTCCTCCGTCAACCCCATCGGTGTAAACCCACTCACTATCTCCACATACTCCCGAATGAAATCCAAAGTCTCCTCATGTGCATGCCCATGAAACCTCGGAAGTTGACCAAACTCGGTTGAATTTAGACGATATTGTTTAGCCGCCTCCGAAAGTACCACGGGTGAAGGTGTAGTACCACAAGCCGCTTTCAAGTCATCCGTCATTGACTCCCCGACCGGACGATAAGCTTGTTGATTTTGGCCTCCATAAGGTTGGTGATAGCCACCTTGATATTGACCTTGAGGTGGATAGTTCGGATTTTGGTAGTTGGGGTAATTATATGGTGGAGGGTATGGTTGGTTATATTGTGGTGGAGGAGCTTGATATTGGTTGTATGGTGGGAATCCTCCATTATAAGGTGGGTGGTAATGTTGGTTGGCATATGGATCATGGTTCGCGTCTCGACGATGGGTAAGTGAAGCTTGAGAAGCACTACAGTGTCGATGTTGTGGTGTTGGTGCTCTATAGTGGTGCTCTTCTTCATCATGTAGCTCATCTTCATATTCCGCCTCCAAGTGAGGAGACGTTCGGTCATTAAAACCCGGAGGAAACTCCGGATGATCTTGCACATGGTGAGTAGATGTAGAAGGACCTCGTGTATTAGCCATTGGTTCAAAGCTCTTGGTTCGCTCTCTTTCTAGCTCTTCTTGTGCACGAGCTTTTAGCCTTTGAGCCCTAGTAAGCATGCAAAATGAAACAACTAGTAAGCTAATCGGGGGAAAGTGAAGAGTAAAATAGCAAAATGAAAACAAGTAGCAATTGAAGTGAATTAGACTAGAAAACGTCACCTAGACCTCCCCGGCAACGGAGCCATTTTGAAGAAGCATTTTTTCGATCACGAATGAAAGATAAAATGTTTTTACCTCGCTTCAAAAACCGAGGGTGCGTTGTAATTCGACCACTCGGAATATCAATCCGAGAGAGGACTAGAGTGAGGGATTTTCATATTCATATTCATTTCAATGTATAACAAAATAACAAGTACGTTCAAGTAAACAATCAAAAGCAAGTAAACAAAGGTATATTAAATGGAAAGAAGTGGAGATGAAGTCAAGGAAAACGCCCACAAAATGATTAACTAATACTTTGGTAAATTCCTAAAGGATCTCGTCCCTAGAGTCGATCCCTTGTAGTGTTTAAGTTCAAATAATCGATATATGAGAAGAAAAGGCCCGACCTATCGGTACTTAATCGTTTAATCTCCGTGTGTAGCACCGTAATGAAAACACACGTTATCAATTATCGTTACTTAAACCTTTAGTTTGTACATGCAAGAACCGAACCTCGAGATGAAGAGCCCCGCACCACGGTAGCTTATCGATTTTAATCTCCAATTAACCTAAACCTCGCCCCACGGAGATTTGGATCAATTGTGGTTCGAGAAATTACACTTAAAACTAAGTTTTACTCATTGAAGCATTTTGTCAAACACTTTGTGGGCATTACCTAAGCTTCATCTCCAACTAGGAATTTAGCCAACAAAAGCCATAGAAATCATCATAATCAACATGTAAATCGTAAATCCAAGCTCAATCAACATCATTCAATACAATCCAAGTTCAATTTTCACAAATCAAGCAAAGTATGAAAATTCTACAAAATGCAATAAAGAGAGAAGGGAGAAGAAATAGCCAAGGTGAAGTCTCGTGATCGTAGGTAGTAGATCTCGATTCTGTCTTCCTTGCCCGAGCTCGAATCCGTCGTCAATGGAGACTTGCTCTTGGAAGAAGATGAAATTTCTCTCTCTCTTAGCTCTTCAAATTGTTTTCGTGTGTCAAAAGTTGTGTGAGAAGAGTGTTTCTCCTCCTTTTATACTCACATGGGATGAATAACCGTTTCTAGCTCTTTTCCCCCAAAAAATAGATCGGAAATGACGTTTCTACCCCTCGGTCAAAGCTTAATAGTCACGGTCAACGCCCGGTCAACTCGTGGTCAACACCTTTCAGCCCGGGTTAACTCTTCCTCGGCGCATTTCACTTGGTCCTCGCTGGAAATTTCAGTCCTCGCCGGTGTGGTCCTCTCTAGATTTGGCGCATATTGAATTGGTGCATTTCAGGTGGTATGCGCTGAAAGGCTCCCTCGGTCCTCGCAATTCTCTGTACAACTTTTCTCCTCTCCTCATTCCATATTAGTCCTCGCCCAAAAATGTGCATATTGCCAAAATGCGCTCCGGTCCGCGCCAGTTCCTCCCTTGCGCGCGACTTTTCGATTCTCGTCATAACTTTGCCGTCCGAACTCCGATCGTCGAGATTCAAAATTCTACGGATTCCCGACTTCAAGATCTTAGCTTCCATGTATGGCAAAACCTCTAGTTACGAGCTAGTGATAGCAGTTTTTGTGTCGAAGTCGCTGCAATTTCCAGGTTCAGATTTTCTCCTCGTTTCTCTCGTTTTCACCTACATTTCACACACAAACTCGACTATACCGTGCATAAGTTCTGTCACATCAATAATAAGCAAATCCTCAATGATCACACACATATTTACCTAAAATATATAAAACCACACCCAAACATAACAATAAAAACGAGCAAAATATCGGCATTTCACTTGTACAATTGGGGTGGTGTATTTCATTGAAGTTTTATTAGATTTTTTTCAATTTTAACATTGGTTGATTTCGAAATTCGTGGCTATATTTAATTGAAGTTTTATTATACTCTCTCCCACCCATAGCAATAGTCACATGTGGTTAACGTTGACTTTTTTCGTCCGTTCAATATATATGATAAATAGTGTACAAAAATTATGAAAAAAATACTAAAATAAAATATAACTATTATATTTTATTTTATTATTTTTTTCATAATTTTTGTACACTATTTATCATATGTATTGAACGGAAAAAAAAAGTCAAAGTTGACTTCTGTGACTATTGCTTTGGGTGGGAGGGAGTATATTTTTTCAATTTTAAGGATGGGTTGATTTATAAATTGCGTAGTCTTTGGAAAGTGTACGTGACTTTTTTATATTTATTTAAAGAAAAAATATTGTCAGCCTCTTAAAACATGTCGATTTGATCCACTTAAAAAGTCATTTTTAATTTAGTTCTTCATATCATAAAAATGTAATTAATTTAATCACATTTAATTTGATCGGAATTTTGTTTTGGTCGAAAAAAGTAATGTGCATAGACTTTTAATTTAGGAATTTTTGATGAAATTTCCTAATCGACAATGATTGAGCTTGATTGGTTCTGGATAATTAAAAAATAATACATTAATAAAATTATTATGTTTTTCATTTTTTTTAAATAAAATAAAATTGTATTATCAAATTAATAAATTAATTAATTGTGAATAAGATTTAAAAAAGTAAAGCAAATAAAATAAAATAAACTTGTATTTTAAATTTTAAAATATTTTGTTGTGAGATGTGTTTTGGGTCGTTTTTGTTAAGTAATAAAGGATGAAAACTGGGCTCGAGGGTTTCGCAACGACTACTAAATTACGTAAATTTATATGTAGAAAGGTTTGATTTCTTTAGGCCGAAAATAGGATAAGAGGTTTGAGCTTTCGAGAATAATACCCTCTATTTCTTTTATGAGTTTAATGTACTATTTTGTGCCGTCCTTTCATTGTCCAAGGAGACCGGCTTTTATAGACGAGGAGTACATGTTCAAGCAGAGCTAAACCATGATACTTTGACATGTTTAAGGACCTAAGCTAGGGGCATTAAATGTCGAGGCACGAAAGTTGCGTTTTACCATGGTGCCGGGTCCGTGGTGGTGACCGTGGTGCGGGTTGCGAGGCCTTCGTCTGGTTTTGGTACGGGAGGCAATTTACCTGCCCGTTGTTTCTGCCCACGCCTCAACATCCAGCGTTTGTCACCCTGAATCCTGCAAAAAACAAAGAATATATTGTAAAGTCTATATTTTTCTTACTCATTAATAAAAAAGATAAAAATCATATATTAGTTACTCGTACACTTTTTTTTAAATAAAGGTCAAATACACTTATGGTTGTATTTAATTGAAGTTTTTAGATTTTTTTCAACTTTAACAATTGGTTGATTTAGAAAATCCAACACTCAGGGGTATATTTAATTGAAGTTGAATTATATTTTTTTCAACTCTTACAATTGGTTGATTTAGAAAATGCGCGCCGTCCTGATAAAGTGTTGGTCATTTTTCAAATAATAACTAAAAAATCCTTGTAAAGTAGTATTCAAATTGTTATTAAAAAGATATTAGTTAAAATAAATTACATTATTACAATATTTTCTTATTAAAAATAAAATAATATTGTGAGTGAATTAAAAATAATAACTAAAAATATAATAGTATAATGGAATTTTAAAATAGAAAATAACTAAAATATATTACAATATTTTTTCGAGAATTAATTTTTTCTATAATTTTTTAGAAGAGAATTAAAGATAATTATAGAGCATTAAAATCAATTTGAATATTTATAGGTTTTTAAAGATTTTTGTAAAATATGTATTAAATATCTCAATTTTTTATCCAATACCACACTTCATTTTTTTTTTTAAAGAATTATGTAATTTTTCACAACAGTACAACCCTAGTTAAATTTCCAGATTTCGATCCGACCTAATAATACATATATATATTTTTAATTTTCAGTAATATTTTGATTATGTCATGGGAAAATAATTGGCTAAAAAGAACAAAAGAACATATTATAATTATAATATCACAGTACAATTCGATTTAAGAATTTATAATTATTTTTTATAAAATTTATTTCATAACTTAAAATATTTTAGAAAAAATTTAATGTGGTAAGTCACCCAATGAATTAAGAATTATTAGGATAAAAAAATTCTATAAACTCCTTAAGAAAAACATAATAGCATGCATATTTTTTATTATTCTAAGAGCATCTCCAACTGATACCAAAAACTTATTTTGGAGTAGGGGAGATGATCCAACCAATACCAAAACATAAACTTATTATTAGTTTATAGGTGGGACCCACACAAAAAATACTTATATTTACGTTTACCGTAAACTCAAACCAAAAACTATTTTTTATTTATAAAATGATTATTTTTTTTATAAATTAATAAAAATAAATTATCAATTATTTTTTAGTATCTTATTTAATATATTTTGTAATGTAATTTTTTTAATAATCATATTATTAATAATTAAAATAAATTTTAATAAAAATATTTTTAATAATGAAATAAAAATACATATCACAATATGAAATACAATTAAATAATTAAATTATATAATTAACATTAAAAATAAAATAATAATAAACAAGATATTTAAAAAAAATACTACCAATTACAAAAACAAAAATAATTAATAATTAATTTTTTGTGTGTTTTAATGTATTTTTTTTAATAATAAAATAATATTTTATTTAGTATTATTTATATTTATTATATTTGAAAATTTAAATTGAAAATAATATTAATTATATTTTTTAATTTAAAAAATTATGAGATAAAATTGTAAATTTGTAAAGATGTTGATTATTTATATAAAGAGTATAAATAATTATATAAGAAGAATATTTAAAAAAGATTATTTTAAGTTAGAGTATTAGTTTTTCGGTTGGAGTCAAATTACTGTAAACGTAAACTTAAACTAATTTTGAGTTCGGTTGGAGTCAAATTACTGTAAACTTAAAATAAAACTTATTTTTGAGTTTGAGTTTTTGTGTTCGGTTGGAGATGGCCTAAAGACAAATATTATTTTTTGTTTTTTTGACAAAAAAATAAAATTATATTTTTAAATTGATAAATAAATTAATTGTGATTAGGATTTAAAAAGTAAGAGTGTATAAAGTATGATAAATTTGTATTTTAAATTAAGAAATAAAAAATAATTTATTTTTATAAGTGTATCAACTGTTATAAGAAAAAAAAGGGTTTCAATATGTTTTAATTTGAACTAGATAACAATAATATAAAAGTTAATTGGAGTATTAATAAATACCTCAAAGATTAGTTTGAAATTCACATTTTTAAAAAAAAGTTGCATTTAAAAAAATTAAAATGCCTAGGTGCTAGAGTGGAGTACTGAATACTGATTTCCTGTATTGAGGTAAACGCTTTGCCACACTTTCCAACATTAGACACTAATTTTCAAAAAGGGTACCTAACTACTTAGGTTTAGGGTGTTAATTTGGTTAAACAGAATAATGGAATCGAACTGGAATTTCTTCATAATTTAAAGAATATACTGTACAACTTTTGACCTCAAAATTTATATACTCCCAATCGACATAATTTTTTTTTTTTAATTTACACATAAAATGTGTTATCTTTTTTTTTTTTTGATCGGAAAACGAATTAACATAAAAAGAGTACTAGGAGTACTCAAAAATTACAAAAGTACAAAACCGTCTAAAAGAGACATGAACGAGGATTACAACACCAATCTTGAAAAGTACAATTATGATTAATGCACCCTTTTAATGCACACATTTTTTTAATAAAATGTGTTATCTATTATATCTATTAATTTAAATATAGAAATAAATATTTACGTACAAAAATAAAAGATTAATAAATAAATAAATATTTTAAATTAATTAATATTTGATCTAAAACATACTTAATTAATAACATTAAGATGGTTTCCGAATATAATTATACTAGTTGATTCGGCCCGTGCGTTGCACCGGGATGGTTAACTGTAGTTTATTCCTGTATTTATGAATTTTTTGATAAATATATTTTTAGGCCTATGTATATATGGAGAATTGTTTTTAAACTATCCATCTCCTTAACATATATTTTCTCCGTTCAACAAAAGATTCAATACTTCCTTTGTAAATTACAAAAAAAGTATTGCATCTTTTGTTGTGACGGAATGAATACAATTCAATATAATTTTTTTTAAAGAAAATGAAATGTCTTCTCTCAGAAAAAGTACTTCAATATCCTGGAAAACATTAAATTGCATTAATAAACAAAAAACATTAACTTACATTAATAAACAATGATCAAAGTAGTTTCAGTTTCACTGTAAATTTCTGAACACCTCCTTGTAAACTACATTAGTAATCTTATTCGTGAGGTTCTCATTTTGATCACCGCATAAAAATTTCAAACTTGCTCTATTAGTTACCTTTAAAACTGCAACATACAACTGCCCGTGCGTGAATACCGGTCTTCTCAACAGAATCCCTACTTTTGACAAACATTGTCCTTAACTTTTGGTAATTGTCTACTTTTGACAAATATTGTCCTTAACTTTTGGTAATTGTCATAGCATAATATATTATAATTGAGAATTGATAACGTTGGAACGGACAATTTTGAATTAGAAGGTGCAAGTAGCAACATTTTATTCTTAGATAATAGTATTCTTCAGCCCATGCCATGCATGTGAATATTATCACGTTAATTATAATTTAAATAATTATTTTAGTTGTATTTCAACTATATTGGATTTAACTAAAATAATAATAAAATTAATTAAATATATAAAATATTCATGGTATAGATAAATTAATAAGATTTTTTTTTGCATTAGTATTTTTGCGTACAATTATTAAATGTCTTATTATTGAATATAGAAAAAATTATTTAATATTTTAAATAAGTATTCAAAGCGTCATTCAAAATTTATATGGAGTAATAATTATATTCCGCTTACAAAAAAATTAATTCAAACTATTTATGTAAGATGATAGGGTAAATAATAATGAAGAATTTTAATATGGACATAGAATGACTAACCATATTTAAATTTCTTTAACATTAATTAATATAGTTAATAATAAACATAAATAATAAATCTATATAAATATAATAATTACTATTTTAGTTTATATTTCATTTAAAAATATAAATAATAATAAATGATATGTTTTGTAGTTAATATTTTTTCTTTTTTAAAAAAAAATGTAATTCAACATAAGATTTATAAGATTTAGTATTATGATTTTATAAATAAATTAGCTTTAATATTGTAAATAAATTAAAAATGAACAACTTTTTATATCCGATTGTTTGAAAACCCTAATGTTAATTTAAAATTTTAAAAAATACATATTAGAAAGTCAACTAAAGTATCTCTAATCAAAATATTTAGTCAGTCAATCAATTAAAAAACAATATATGTAATACTAATTCATTATCAGTATATTTAAAAATATTTGATTAGAGATAAGATATTTAAAATAATTTTGAATGTTTATGTAATTAAGATATTTGATTAAAAATAATATTGATTTTATTGATGTACTAAAATTAAGGATAAAATTTAATTTATAAAATAATTTTTGAATTTTGTTATAATTATGGTATAATTAATAAAATAAAAATTTTGAATTATTGCTATTTTTTTTATTTATCTATTTGACTATCTTTTATCTCACTTTGTTTTATTAATTTATTTTTATTTTTAAAAATAAATTAAAAAGATGATTTAGAATTTTTTTAATAATAATTTACAATGCTTTCATTTCTTAAGCATATAACATTGTAAATTATAAATGTGAAATGGTTGAATAGTTAATAAAATTAAATTGTTGAACATTATTTTGTTTTTATTTAAAATATATCATTTTTCAATTTGTTTTGATAATTTTTATAAAGATACAAAACATAAAAAAATTGAAAACAAATTGAAGTATTTTTCAATCATAATTATGAATTTTTTTATTGCAATTTTCACTTTTGAAACATATAACATTTGTGAATTTTTATATTAATATTATATTATTGAATAATTGAATTTTTGTATTTGAACTGTATCAATTTTCAATAACACCGTATTATTAATTTATTTGTATTTATAAAGATTTAGAAAAAAAAAACATGTGTTTAAGTGTTTTCTAATTATAAATTTCCACGTTTTTATTGGATATTTAAATGATATAACCAATGTGAATAATAGATGTTGAAAAGTTGTATAATTAATATCATTAAATTAAATTGGTAAATAGTTATTTTATTTGTGTTTTAATGAATTATATTTTAATTTTATTTATTGATTTATTTTAAGAACAAAAAATTAATATACAGATTATTTCAAAATCATAATTATAACCCAATATTTGCTAATGTGCATGAAAAAGAATATAGATATCATGAACCAACCATAAAAAAAAATGGTCAATTAAAGCTCAGGAAGTGGTGGAACACGATTCTAATTTCTTTTAGTCAAATTGCAAACACAAATAAATAGTAGAAGAAAGTATTTATAAGATACTATCTTACACCGCTTCAGCACCAAAACATGAACCATAGTATGTCTCATTGTGGTCAAGCCTACAACCGTGTTTCTGCAAAGGCCTCTCAATCTGAGAGAGAAAGAGAGAGAGTTAGCAAACTATACAACTATAAGAAAAATAATTTGTGGATGCAAAAGCAAGCCAAGAATTTCAAAATACTTCAAGAAATATTTATTCAGTGTCCCTTTTATAATATGATGACGACTAAGGCATTTGGCTTCGGCGCATATATCATATTAGTAGCCACGATACGTCAAGTTTTGTCCAGTTACTAACACAATACATTTAGGCAGTTCATGACATGAACACATGGCAGATGACAAACGTGGAACTATAACAACTAAAAACCACAACAACTCATGCAAAAAATATCATGTTTCCATATTACCGTAGGTGCACCAATTCCGTCTTGCCGCACTTCGATCACATTACTGTGAGAATCAATTAGTTTCTTGAAAATGTCATGAGTCTGCAAAATTCAGTTAAGCATATAAAACTGATGATTTAAAATAATAGAAAACTGAAAGGAACCATAGCAAAGTACCAACAATAGCAAAGTACCAAGTTTGACGATGCAAGATATATTTACAACCATAAAAGAAAACTGAAAGAACCAAATGAAAAAAATAAAATTACCTGAATTCAATCACGATGGTTATTCCTTCAGAAGCTTGCTTCAAGCTTGGCCTAAGTTGTAATTCTACCCAACCATTCGGGGACGGTGCATGGCGAACCATGATCAGTAAGAAATCGGCCAGGATATGTTGAATTCTAACTTGATCACCACAGACGGTCAACGTCTTTACCTCGGTATGTCATGGATCAACTGCAGACCTCTTTCTCTAAGAGGTAACATTACTTGGCTAACAACGGCGTCTATTACACTTGCGAGTATGAATTTGGACCAGTAGAATATTGATCCAATAGAACTTTGATCAATGCTCAAACATAAAAATACAATGAATATGCGCAACGACTAACAAAATAGGAAACATATTACAAAATTGAACTGCATGTTTAATAACAAAAATAGGAAACTGGGAAGAAAATAGGAAACTGGTAATTTTTGATAATTTTTAATACTTTTGGAAATAAAAGAGACAACTCTAATTGATTAAATTATTAGATATCCGGTGTCTTTATAAACTGATTAGATTTTCTTAAAAAATACAAAAAGAGAAAACAAATTAGTGAGATTTACAATAGAACATGCAAAAAACAATTCTGATTAAATTTCATACCAAATGCGAACAAAGTTACAGACTTGAACAACAATGTCGTACAAAAAATGATAATCTGTTGTAGATGGACATTGGGCCTAAACAATCAAATTTTAGATTGAATATCAGAACTAACAATGAGATTAGGACTGTTCGATTAGTGTCCTCTATATAACAATTAAAAATAGATTACATATATGAAAATTACATACCTCTATGAAAATTGATTAGGATCATGATATAAAAAAAATTCAAATACTGATATAAAACGAATAGCAAACGGATTTTTTCTTACAAAAACTTGTAGTTGAGAAATCCTAGGATGTATTTTCAGTAATATGCAAAATAAAAAAAAAAAGTTTCATAATGGGGAAAAATTGTAAAAAAAAACATATTGAAGTTAAGAAGATAAAATTACATAAATTATAGTGTAAAAAAACACCAAAAATTGAATTAGAGTTACGAAAAATCCCAGGAAATAAGGAAGAAATAAAACTATTTCCAAAAACATGAATAAAATTACATACCTGATACTGCAAAAAAATTTGAATTAGGGCTACAAAAAAATGATGGGCATTAAACGATTTACAAAAACATTACCAAAATTACATACAAAAAATGATAGAAATCATGCATTAAACGAAACAAAAAAACATGGCATGTGTTGGTAGTACACTGTAATTTGCTAATCCATATTAAAGATAGGCTGCTTTAGTTTGCTGTGGGTGTGATTTAAATCAACCAACATGAAATCAGTCAAATAACACAATAAATATGATCACATATCTGAACCTTAAAACATGAACGTGATTTAAATCAACCAACATGAAATAACACAATAAATATGATCACATAACTGAGCCTTAAAACATGAACGCATGAGACCGGACCACAACGGATAATGGAGTGTGCTTGTGACATCTGAAAGAACTATGGCTTCCTTGCAGAGACTACCACCTGTCGAAACAATGAATTGTATAGATTCATAAACATATTTAACAATAATAGGTGCTAAGGAACATTTTGAAATTAAAGAAATTATAATAAGATGTTGGGTAATTCATAGCACGGAAGAAATGTTTTTATACGGGAAAAATCTAAATTTAAATAATAATAATAATATATGTTCGATCTTTCTTGCAGTTGACGATTCAGGGTACATCTTAAACACTGCAATATTTTCCATCCTGAAAATGCAGCCATGGCGAAGTCATGCTCTTCAAGTGTTTGTGAAAATGCTTCAGAGAAAACTTTCACTGTTTCATACCTCATCAACACATGTGGGTTGTCCTCAAAAGATGTCATTTCCGTATCCAAGAAACTGTGCTAAAATTGAAATTTTAATATAAATGATTCCACTTCACTTTTATAAATTTCATTATATTTTCAAATTTTCAAATACAAATAAGCAATCATTCTAATACTAATGAGCGAGTAGATCAAGCATTTAAAAATTTAATCATATTTCAATTTCAAATTATTAATAGTGAACACATATACTTCGAACCAACAAATGAAATAAATTTACACTAACAAACAATGAAAAAAAATAAAAAAGGGGAAATTAACCAAACTTGGTAAATGTGTTGCCGCTTGCCGTAAGTCGCCCGCCGCCTCGCCGTATGTCATCCTTCCATGTTCCCCGACGAAGATCTGTCGGCTCGATGTATACACTCTGTCGATGCTCGCCGTCAAGATCCATCGGTCCTCTGCCGACACTGAAGCCAGAAGGATCGAAACCCGCAATGCAAAGAGCATTCAATGAAATTTGAAGTAATAGAAGCATAGAATAACAAAATCAACATACCTAGGCTGACAGCAATCAAGCACGCCTCTATCGATCAAAACATCCATACAAATCCCACATCTTTCACCCTCAATAGTTAGGTAATCCTGCTAGATAAAACAGAGTATAATACCTGGAAACACGCGCCTTCTCAAATCAATTAAACAACCCAAAAACAGCAAGCCAGAACTGAATTAAAAGCATCCAAATACAATCGGTCTACTACCTTCCCACAAAAAAATTGTGATTATAATCGGTTTTACATAACCTAGATTTCAATGATCCCCACCACGTTTCTAACGAAAACACAACTCAATTCAAACTAATTATTCAACATTTACCTCACTGGTGTTATGAAAACCGCAATTCTCGTCATCCGATGTTTCGTCATACCGAATTCCAATTCCATGTCCTGAGGAGAATCAAGGAAGCACAAAGAAAGATCAATATCCCATTAAAACATAATATAAAAGAAAAGTTAAAGATTCCATGAAAGGAATATTCTAACTAATTATAAAAATTCATGGTTGCTTGAAGGAAAAATAGTGTAGAAAGAATGAAAATACCTTGTCGCCTTAAGAGATAACAAACTGTCCCATTCGATACTCCTCTCCAAATATCTTAACCTACTAAAAAACATTACAAATCAGAATTGCGGTCGTCGTCAAGCGTTGTTGTGGTTCCCAATGAGGCCCTTCGAGATCTACTTCATCAGTTTCCGTCTCGTTTCACCGCCATCTATTTTTCTCAGCCTCTCTCCGTCAATTACTCGATCCCTCTGCGTGAACAGAAGAAGAAATAAGAAGGTATTTTATTTAATTAGAAAAATAAATGAAAATAGATTACTTAGAGAGAGGGGAGGGGTAAGGGGGGCGTGGATGGGTGAAAAGCGCCTATCCATCCACCCTTCATAAAAAGCTGATCAAATCCTCTGCATTATTAACCATCAAATTCAAAGGAAAAAAACAAAAAAAATAAAATCGAATTGTCTATCCGATGAACGGCTCGTGCGGCGACGTCGCTCGGAGGATGGCCGGATTCGAGTCGTAGCAGGGGGTGAGAATTGGAGCCGTCGGATTTCAAGCTTTCTTCTTCTTCTTTGTCCGTTTTATTAAAAGGGGATCTATATTGAACAAAACCGATTGCAGAATAAGAAAAAAAATCGGAATCGGAATAGCGTGAAAAAAATCGGAATCGGAATAGCGTGAAAAAAATCGGAATCGGAATAGCGTGAAAAAAAAAATCAGGACGTTTCGTAGTAAAATTGAAAAGGAGAAACGGGAAACCTAATCTCATTGCCCAGTTTATTTTACTTACATGATAAAAACAGGCAGATCTCCCGCGGCCGAGATTTGGGAATCTGCAAAAAAAATTAGTCAGCACAAAAAAAAATCTAAAACGGGAAAAATGAATAAAACACAGCTTCCAGCAATAATTCTTAGAGAATGGAAGAGCAAAATAAACTTAGAGAAAGATGAAAGCGAAGGATACAGAATTATGGATTTGGAAAAGAGAAGAAGCGGATGAAGCGGAATAATGAATAAAATTGCAATCTTCAACACAACACATCTATTAGAATAGAGCATCGAAGAGCCAAAAAACCTAGAATAGAGGATCGATAGAGAATCGAAGAGCGCAAAAACATAGAATAGAGAATCGAAGAGCAAACAATGTTGTCAGGAAACCATATACCTGATAGAGATGGAAAGCTAGAATAGAGAAACGAAGAGCAAAACAAATCTGTACTGAAACTCTAAGGCATAAAGAAAGGAGAGGAAGATAAACATTTAGTTTTCAATTACTGCTTTTTATTATTTTAATTTTATTTTAATAAAAGAATAGGTAAAAAAGATTATGTATGGTGTGAACACAAATTAAATTGCTGATTTCTATTGGTCAATTGAAGCTGACATGGCAAAATTAAGAAATTTTATTGGCTTTTGGGTTTTTAGTTTATTCGGGATTTATATATTAATAGATTCTTTTAATTAATTTAAAATAATTATAGCACATTATTTATTAGGGAAATTTTGAAAAATGGGCAAATTTAAGTAATAGTTTATAGTTAAATATTTAAGTTTTTCGTAATTATAAGAAAGTGTAACATTCTCAAATTACACTTTCTTATTAAAACATATTGTCTTTTTTTTTCTAAATGTCAATTTCATATAAAAGGAGTGTATATAGAAACATTGTATATAAAAGAAAAACATATGATCTTTTTTTAGTAATTCCTTGATTAATAAAAAATGTAAAAAAATATTATTTTTTCCAAAAAATTAAACTTTATTTTAATATTTTTTATAATTTTTATATAATTTTTATTATAAATAATGACGGTGAAACAAGAGAGCTGTTGACCAATTGTGCAAAGTCTTCGTAACTGGAGGGAGTACTATTAATTGTGGAAGCCTAATTTATTCAACACCAAATAAAATTAGGAAAATCACAAAATAGCAATAGGATTGTAGTCGGCAGCGGCGGCTTAGTACAACGGCAACATGTTGTCGTACGTAATTTGGACAGCAGAAATCAAATTGCCAGTCTTTGGTGCCGCTTGGCTCCTTTCCCGGGAGACAATGCCCCGCCGGCGTTCCGTCGTTCGACACTAGGCAACACAGATGCTCAAAACCCTAAGTTTGCCTAAATTCAAATTTTTGGTAATTGAGCCATTAAAAGCACAATAACCGAGTGGTACGGTTTGTGGTGATGTTGGTGCAAAACTCCGGCGATACAAATTCGATCTTTGGATGAGACAATTTTTCTATTGAAATATTATTGAGTTTTTTCTTGTGGTGAAAATCATTTTGGCTCTCTCGTGCTGCTCGAGCACATTCATCAATTTACATCTCGAGGAGCCAACAATCAAGTGGGAGTGAAATTTTCCGTCTCTCAATCATATAAAAAAGAAATCGTATAGAAGGAGAGTACAAATACACATGCCCCATTATCGATTTAGAATGAGGTAGACAAAATTTTCGTTTTAATCTCATGTAGTTAAAAAAAAAAAAATTACCATTTTAATATTTTGGTCAAAATTTTTTACTGTTCAAGTGCTGACATTGACTCTATGTACTTTGGGAATATTCCATAACTTAGAACATGTATCAACTTTTGTTGTCTATGATATTGAATATACAAACGTGTGTAGTACATAAATTAGTATGCTTTTATTTAAGGATTTTGACCTGTCTGCATTTCATCCAAATGATACAGAGATCATAGATCAGAGATGATACTCGATCTGTGTTTTATTCCGTAGACCTCAATTCTAAGGTAATTAGGTACAATATTATATAATTTTTTTATTGCTGAACGAGTCGTTGAATATCAACCGGAGAAGCATCGGCTGGCAGTAACGCGGTGTATGCTCTTGAAGCCACAGCGCGATTTGCAATCTCCGTAGGATGGATATTATCCCAAAAGATGTACTCGTTTCTGTTACTGCATACTACTCCGTTTGGAACACACATTCCTCTGCCGGCTATTACCGGACAACATGGAGCATTGTTAACTCTAATTCCTGCATAAACAAATCCAAATTTCTTGCTGACCTAATAATTAATGTCAACAAATATTAGACTGAGTACGTGCTTACGTACGTACATACCGCTGAGTGAAGGATCTAGCTGCTGTGCATTAATGTTGGTCATGTTTATAAAAGTGAACTGGGCCCCACCAAGATTGTTGTTCAGGCTGTCGATGAGTGGCGAGAGACGGTTATTGAACAACTGGACTGCGTTATTTATGAAATCGACACAAGGAGATCCGTTGGTCGGATAATCCGCTATGTTCTGAGGAACACATCCGAGCAATCCGACCCCAAATACCGCAACTTTTCTTGCCCCACTTCTGTACAAATTCTAGTGCATGCATGCCAAAAAAAACATGTATATATAGTAATTAATTTAATTATATTGCTGAAGAATATAATTAGTTGAATAAAAAACACATACAGTATTAAACTAACCGTTAATTGACCAAAAAATTGTTGAATCAACCTTTGGGCGAATTGATCAGGTGTGTACAACCGACTAGAGATGGATCCTTGTTTCAGATAATAGTTGTTGAGGTAATCGTTAGCGCCTATGTTTACAACGTACAAGCACTTGTTGAAGTAGTCGTTGATCGCGGTTCTGTTGAATCTCAGTAGACGTGCGATACGAGCATTGATTATTGTTCGATGATTTAGCAGCTGCAGGTTCATCGTGTGTAACGTTGACCCTGCATGCAACAATATATATAAATTACTATTATGTTGATTTGACTTTTCGTACAAATACTGTAATAAATATTGTGATTAAATACGCACCAATCTTATCCCTGTCTCATTGAGTATTCCTGCACTTCCCGACGCATAATTTACGCCTCGTAGGATGTCCGGGTCTGCTGCATTCACAAAGGGTGCAATCGGATTGGCAAAACCTAAGTCTTCAGCTGCAAAAAAAAAAAGATTAATCATTGGTACATATACACAACAATATAAAAAGAGTGGTTTTAATTAGTTACTAATAACTTACCGAGGAAATCGGCTATGTTCCGTCCATTGCAAAATCGGCCGGTGGGGCCGTCTGGAAAATCGATCCCATACGGGCTATAGTTGCTCTTGGACATTGTGGCCAGCCTGTTGTTATTGCCATTATCAAATTGAGAGTCACCAAATAGAAACATGCAAGGAACTTGTTGTTCATGTTGAGCTTGAACCTGGGCTCGGGTTTTGGACAAAACGATGAATAGGGTCATCAGCAGCAGTATCCATCTTTCAATATTGGTTGGATCCATTTCGTTATGCAAAATGGATATATATATATATGTGATCGAATGCTTATGTTGATACGAGTACTTACACCCGCACATGTATATATAGTGATTTTATGGCCATAGGGTTGGATGAATTTGTGTAATGGTAATTGTTGTGTGCAATATTTTATTATAAAATTAATGTTATAAATATATACTTACATTAATTTAGTGGGCATCCTAATTAACAAACTTTGAATTACCTGGCGGTAAAATATAGTAAGTACAGTACCCGTTATTAATTAATTTTTAAAATTTAGAATATTAATGACCCATACATTTTATCGGATTTGGAGGAGGTCCGTGCCCATAAAACTGCATATTAAGCAGTGCGGTTTTTAACAATTGGATTGAAAAAATGAATGATTGTGATTTGTCTTGCCCACTAACTGCCCCTACTATTAATATATAGTATTTATCTTAATTTATTTCAAAGTTATCATATTTATTTTTTACATTTTATATTTTATTTTCTTACAATAAAAATGTTTTACAGTTGTATTTTATAAGACAAAAAATTACAGAAATCGTATTTAAAAAATATCTTAGTTTTATCTATAAAATAAATAATAATATGAAATTTTATAATATTTTTATTTCATACTAGTATTTAATATAATACGGAGTAAAAAATAGCAAAAATAACTTGTTGTGAATATCTCTTTGAATAATGTATTTATGACATAAAATACAAATTATATTTGGTTTTGTGTTATGATTTTAGCATATAGCATAAAAAAATTACAATTAAATTTATTTTATAAAATAATATTTTTATAAAAAAAAAAAGGTCATAAATTAATATTGTACTTTGAAAAAAAACTAAATTAATTATAGGTGAACACAAATAAACGGTTTATTACATAATTAAAAGATTATCTTATTTAAAAATTATTAATTTACACAAATTATTAATTAATTATTAATTATAATAAATTGTGATCAATTTTATAAATATATACTTTATTTAAACAAAATTTAAAATCATGTGAAAAAATTATGATAAAAAAAATTATTAATAATTTATTTATTTTATTTGTTGGACAAAAATTTTAAATAAAATAATTATCATATTCAATTGTGTAAAAAATAAATATATAAATATTAAATATTTGTGTTTTAACTTTTAATAAAGTGTGTTTGTAGAAAAGCACGGGCAGTAATAATGGGCAGATGCAGAGCTCTTAGATTAATAAATTTGTATCGAACGGTTATAAAAGTACACTGCTTAATATGCAGTTTTATTTGCACCGGACCTCCCCCAAATCCCATCTTACCTATACATTATAGTATGTACATTTGTTGTCATAAGTCATAACTCTACAAAATATTGTAGATTGTACTTTTTATTATTTTCAAACCCACTTGTACACTTGGGGTGGTGTATTTGATTGAAGTTTTATAAGATTATTTTCAACTTAAACATTGATTGATTTAGAAATTCGTGGTTGTATCTATGACATGCTACTTCTGGAACATTATATCTTGTAGCATTTTAACCGTAAATGCATACACCATACACGTGGAGTGCGTGTGATTGAATATGTATTTAATATAATAATATTAAATTTACGGTTAAAATTTACATGGTGTACTCCACTCGGAGTAGCATAGATAAAATCATTTTAAAGATGGTTGATTTATAAATTGCGTAGTCTTTGGAGTTTTATTTATGCTACACCCGCGTGGAGTGCACAGTGTATTTAATAACCGTTGATTTAATATTATTTTATACAAATGCACACATAAAAACACACACCGATGTGTATGGTGTATGCATCAACGGTTAAGATGAAAGTAAATTAATCTAATAGACCGTCTTTGGGAAGTGTATGTGACTTTTTTATATTTATTTAAAGAAAAAAATTGACAGTCTCTTAAAACATGTCGATTTGATCCCTTAAGAAGTCATTTTTAATTTAGTTCTTCAAATCATAAAAATGTAATTAATTTAATCAAATTTAATTTGATTGGAATTTTGTTTTTGTCAAAAACAGTAATGTGCATAGACTTTTAATTTAGGAATTTTCGATGAAATTTGCTAATCATATCGACAATGGTCGAGCTTGATTGGTTCTGGATAATTAAAAAATAATAAATTAATATTTTTTATTATTTTTGAAAATAAAATAATATTGTATTATCAAATTAATAAATTAATGAATTGTGAATAAGATTTTAAAAAGTAGAGCAAATAAATGAGATGTAATCATATTTAGCACAGAAAAAATGATTATTTTTTAATTTGCACTAAAATAACAATGATATATTAATATAAAAGTTAATAGAAGTACAGTATTAATTAAAGCTGAATTAAGAAAAAATAATAATAATTTGGTTTTGAAAAATAAAACTTCTAGAGTAATGGAGTATTGATTACCTATTTAGGTAAAACCTTTGCCAAACTTTCCAAATTTCTAAAACTTCTAAAACCCTTTCTAATTACGATTAAGGACATGTTTTTATGAACTGAAACCGACTGAACTGAACTGAAATCCGAAGCGATCTGATTTGAACTGAATTGATTTTTTTAATAAAATAATAATAATTTTTATAAATTATTAAATATTATTTTAAAAATATTAATAATATTTTCACAATAACTAGATTGTATATTTAAAATTATTGATTAAAATTATTTTTATTTATTTTATTTTAATTTATTTTGAAACGAACTAAACAACTAAGAAATTAAGTCCAAAAGAACATGTTTAAGTGTTAATTTGGTTAAATCAACTAAATCAAAAGAACAGGTTTAAGTGTTAATTTGGTTAAAAACAGATTTTTATGTACTTTTAAAAATCGGAATACCGAATAGAATCTTACAAAGTCTAATTGAATACACCTTCCTAAATTAAACTAAATTTTATTCATAATTTAGAAAAAAATTATAAACTCTATATTTTCTAAAAAGTTAACCTACTTTTTTTATAATTTACAAAAAAAAAAAGTGTATCATTTATTACTAACAAGATGTAGTACAACATATTAATTATTCTTTCTGTCCTTTTTTTAATGATCACACTTTATTTGTAATTTACAAAAAAATGTGACTATTAAAAAAAATATAAGAGTTATATTTTAAAAATACATATTTTTAGAAAATAAATATCAATTTTTTTACATATAAAAAAGATTAATTAAAATATAGAAATAAATATTTGCATACAAAAATGAAAGATTAATAATTAACATAATTGTTTTTAAATTAATTAATACATTATTTGATTTAACATACCGTACTTAATAGTATTATTAAGATGAATTTTTAATTAATTTAAAATAATTTTATTTCCTCTATTTTTTAAAACAATATATATATATATATATCAATTAAAACTTTACATATTTATAAATAAAATAATTTTACAAATTTTATATTCTCCAATACAAATTTATTAAATCTTATACCATTAATTTTTCAATTAACTAATTTAATACTTTATTATTAAACACAAAATGTTAAGAGATAAAGGGGAAGCCTCGTTTATTCAACACAAAATGAAATCAAGGGAAATCACAAAATAGCAATAGGATCGTAGTCCGCCGCGGCGGCGTACAACGGCGACATGTTGTCGTACGTAATCCGGGCAGAGATCAAATTGCCCGCCTCCGTCGGGTGA
This sequence comes from Euphrasia confusa, assembly GCA_954870475.1. Taxonomy (NCBI): domain Eukaryota; kingdom Viridiplantae; phylum Streptophyta; class Magnoliopsida; order Lamiales; family Orobanchaceae; genus Euphrasia; species Euphrasia confusa. Next base: position 29,121,659 of record OX940967.1, read on the forward strand.
AACCCATCCCAAAACATGTACTCCTCTCTGTTCCCGCACGGCGCTTTTCCCGGCAGACAATGCCCCGCCGGCGTTCCCGATGCGACGTCGTTCGACACTTCACAACACGGATCGCTCACAACACTAATTTTCCCTAAATTCAAAATCAAAAATCAAACCACTCGATTAATCGATTAATCAATTAATTAATTACCCACAAAATTAATTAATTACCGTATGACGTGGCGTTGGCGCTGTCTCTCGTCACCACGAATTTGGCGCCGGGAAGCAGAGCGTTGAGCTCGAACAAAAGTATCTCCAGAAACTCGTTGAAGATTCCGACTACCTCGCCGATTTTTTCCACGCAGGCCGGCGCGCTCGAGCCGCCGTAGGTGGCTATCACCTGAGGAAGACAACCCAATTTACCCAGTCCAGACACTCCGAACTTCCTCGCCCCTGTATCGTAAAGCCTCTGCAACATCAATTACTAATAATTAGATCAATTAAATTAAATTAAATTAAAAAAATAAGGGGGAAATTTTGAAAAAGGAAATTCTGACTCGGAGCTGAATCGAGTATCGGAAAATGAGAAGCGCGGCGAACTGCTGCGGATTGTACGGCGCCGTCGCGGTGAAATATTGGGGCAAATAATAGGCGAGGTAATCGTTGTTGCCCAGCCCCACCGAATATACGCACGTGCTCAAATGCCGTTTGGCGGCCGATTTACTCCCCAGTAAATCCGCGAGCCGCGATATCGTCGCGTCGTGGTTGGCCAATTGCTCGTTGAAGCTTATTACGTTGCCCTAATTACGTTACAACGAAAAGGATTAATTTAAGTTGTTAAGGTAATCGATGATTTAAATTTTTGGTAATTTTAATTAGTACAAATACAGCACGGCCGGTGTCGTCTAAAATTCCGGCACCGCCGGAGCCGTAGTTCACTCCTCGGAGGACGTCGGGGTTCGTGCCGTTGCCGTACGGCGGAATGCTTTTGTCGAAACCCATCAATTCAGCTGCGAGAAATTAAAATGAAAGGGTAAAAATGACATTTGAGGGTGTGTATGATTTAATTATACCTATGATATCCGCAACATTTCGGCCATTGCTGAACCGGCCGGTTGGACCGGCTGGGTAGTCGATTCCGTACGGGTAGTAGTTAACTTTAGCGGATGTGTTGCGAACAACGTTGTTGCCGTTGTCGACTAACGAGTCGCCGAATATGAAAAAACACGGAGCTTTCTGTTCGCCGACAACTCGATTATTATTCGGTAGCAATATGACGAGTAGTACAAAAGAAAGGCAAAATTTGAGCTTAGTGAGCTCCTCCATTTTTCTATTTTATTTGTGTGAAATGAATAGCAAATGTTGCTAATATAAATAGGGTGGCTCGATGATTGAGTATTGGAGATTTATTATAAAGTTTGAAGTGACATGACAATGGCCTAAAAGACAATGAAAATCACATGCCACTATTTAAATACAATTTATATATTTATATTGTATAAATGGTAGGTATATAAAAATACAGTTGTACCCCTTGGAAGATCAATTTATGAACTTTGTCGGTGAGTGAAGGGCAGTACTAGTACTCACCACAAAAATTAAGTGGTTGCTGTATATGGGGTCAAAGAAACTATACAGATACTACAATTTGAGTATCAATTTTCGAGTTGAACTTTATCAAATTGAATTTTATTATAACATTGAAAATTAACGATTCGTAATTAATTTTCACTTTGTAACACTGTGATCAAGGATTGCAATGTGTAACGCCTGAATTCATTGTGGGTCGAAGCCCAACTTTTATAGACTTGCTTGGTCGTTTGTACATGAATAACATATTCAATCTGTTTAAGCAATTGCATTATATGGGACATTACAATTTACCTTCATTGTAATGCATTTACAAAAGTAATTTCTAGATTTAGAACATAATTTAGTTTGTAGATTTGGTTCAAGCTAACTAAAATAGGCAATCAACGTGCGTAAAATAAAGTGCTATAGTCCTTTTTTCACCACTATCATTATTGATAGCACGTTGTATTTTTGTTTTGTTGCAATCATTTACAAAGATAGATATTGATGTATGGTGACCACAACGCTTCATTCAAAAAATAGACACGAGATTTAGTAGGACAATAACAACAAAAACATATAATTATAGTATAGATGCTACTAATAATTGAGATAATTTCGAATGGATCGATATCAAAGCTCGTCCTCATAGCTGAGCCAATCGACTTATGTCGATTGGATAGGCATCCGAGCCCTTTTGGGCTCTGTACGATCTTCTCCCCACGACGACGTTCGCTGCCTCGGTCGGATGAAAAGCGTCCCAAAACAAGTATTCGTTTCTGTTCGGGCAGGCGTTTTGGTACGGGAGGCAAGTTATCTGCCCGTTGTTTCTGCCCACGCCACAACATCCCGCGTTTGTCACCCTGAATCCTGCAAAAAATTAACAAAGAAATATATTGTAAAGTTTATATGAATTTTCTTACTCATTAAAAAAGATAAAATCATATATTAGTTACCGTAGGTCGAGGGGCTGTCGATTAAATCCTGGAAAATCCCGTATGCGTCTACGTAGATAAATTTTGCATCCTGCGAATTGCCGTTGAACTCATCGACTAAGCCTCTCAATTTGGCGTTGAATATCTGACATGCGCTGTTGATCTTTTCGACACACGTGGACCCATCTTGGCTGTTTTGGGCCAGCGCATTTGGGCTGCACCCAATATTTCCGGCCCCAATCAAAGCAAACTTCCTTGCACCATAGTTGTACAAAGCCTATTTAATTTACCACAAACCCAGCCCAATAATTAAAAAATAATAAAATTAATTCCTTATAAAAAAAATAGTTTTATTGACAGTTTTACTATTGATATGAGACAGAGAGAATGAACTATATTTTCGAAATTATTAAGTAGTAAAAATGAGTCGGCTTACGTACACTGAGTTGCTGGGAATATTGTTGAATGAGAATATCGGCGTACTGGTCGGGGGTGTACTGTCGGCTTGTGGAGTAGTACGCGGGCATGAAGTAGTTGTTGAGGTAGTCGTTGCTTCCCACTCCGATTGAATAAATGCACTTGCTCAAGTAGGTTGCCGCCGAGTCCTCGTCGCCTAAAATATCAACCACTTGCGACACCGTGTTTTTGTAGTTATTTACTTGAGCCGTGAAATCGATTCGTGCACCCTATATATGAATTATTATACAACAATCAGGCTCTGTTTTTTTTTTTTTTTTTACTGAAACTTGCTGAAATCAACTGAAACGATCTGAATTGAACTGAAATTCACTGAAATTAAGTAAAAAAAACATAACCTTAATATAATTTAAATTTACAAAATAAGTGTGTCAGTCTATATATTATGGGACAGAGATAGTAGTAAATGAGTGTTTTTGGTACCAATTGTTGCCCGGTTTCTTGTCGAATCCCAGCCGCCGCCGACGCGTAATTCACTCCCCTCAATATTTGTTCACCGCGAGCATTCGAGTATGGAGGGATATAATCGTCAAACCCTAGGAGCTCAGCTGGAAATTAAACACAAAAACGAAGTTACTTATTAGACTAGCTAGCTAGCTAGTCAGAGATGCCAAAAGTCGGGTCGAACCTTGAGTTCATAGAAAACACAAGGAATTTATAATATAAGGTACAAAAAGCTAGCTTACCGATGACATCAACGGTAGTTTTGCCGTTGCAAAATCTTCCGGTGGGGCCGTTAGGGAAATCAATGCCGTAGGGCAAGTAGTTAGCCCTGGCCAAGGATTGAATGTTGTTGTTGTTACCGTTGTCCACCAACGAGTCGCCGAATATGAAGTAGCATGGCACTTGAGGCTCCGCCACCACCACGACCGCCAGCGCCACCACCACAAACACGGCCGCCGCCGTCCATCTCTTGAGCCGAAATTCCATTATTGCTTAGTGTGTATATATATGTTTGTGTGTGTGAACCCAAATTATAAATGTACGTAGTTGAAAAGATGTTTGTAAAGGAGAGGTGTGGTATGTTCGTGATGGAATTTAAGGCTTCGATAAAGGTAATATATATACTAGTAAATAACAAGACCAAGTCACTTTGGAAATCAAAATATAAATCCGCGTGGAATCAATGCACCTATCTAACTACTGCATATACGTATAAAATTTTGTAGTCCAAAATTTAATGACGAGGATTATAATAATGGGGGAAATTAAATTTTACATATTCTCTTGATTTTAGTATTATCATCTAGCATTATTTTGATAGAACTCACTGGTCATGCATTAATCATTGCAGTATCTCATATATTCTCCAACGGGTGTTAGTCACATGAAAAAAACCTTTTTTTTTTTAAATATAAAGTATATAATTAATTTAAGTTTATCATTTTTTTTCTTAATTATTTTATTTTTCAACTTAAGAGTGTACTTTTACTCTTGACTTTTAATCAACTGTTTTTTCATAGATTAATGAAGCATGACTACTTTTCTAAAACGAAAAGAACGATGAGAACTAAGTATCAGTAAATAAAATAGAATCACATGAGTATTTATTAATAATATGAAGTTTCGTGTATATAAACAATTACTAACATCATGAGTTTTGAGGGAATGAGTTACAGAGTTAGTGTTGAAATGAGAGTTGTTGCGAGGCAGCTAGCAAAACCAACTGCATTGAATGCTATGTATTTGTGCATAGACCAAGTTCAATTCGGAATATATTATTAAAATTCTGGATCGATCACGAAATTTGGGTGAATTTAGATTTTCATCCGCGTTGCACTTGCGAACTAAGTGACCTTTTCTCACGAATTCATAACTAAAAAAACATAACAAAAATTTAATGTTATTTTTTTCATTTAAGAATAACACAAAATAAAATCTGCACAATTTTCAATCGAACTGATGAATTAAATTTTACTATTTGTTATTTTTTGGTAAAAAATGAAAAATCTACAAAATCAGTAGAGGGACTTTCTACTTGCAAAACACGAAAAAAAATTAAAAATGAAAATTGAGAGGGATGATAGCATTTATTGCACATGTGATATTTAGCTCTTTGGTTTCATTTAAATGAGGCAGTTGGCGCGCATAGTGTGTAATTTGGGGGTCCTACTTCACAATACGACTTTGTCTTTGCCGAAACCAAAACCATTTTTTTTTTAATTGGACGGCATTTGAATTTTGATAGATGATCATGTGTTTCTGTCAATGCCATTGCCAGCTAGTTGGGACATTAGTGTTGTGTTGTGGCAACTGAAATGGCTAGTAAACCGCGTATGTTTCGATCGAGCAACAAGTCACCCTCCTCGAATACTACTTCTGTTTCAAATTAAGGATCACATTTTAAAAAGAAAAAGAAAAAACGTAATCATTAATCTGAGATGGAAAGAGTACATGAGAAGGTGAACCCTAGTAACGAGTATAACATGATGTCATGATCAGCCCCGCACAAGCCAACTATTTATAAAAAAAATAGTGGGTTGGGTTAAAGCTGATTGGGGTGTGTGGTGGGCTGATTGAAATTCGAGCCTTGTAGTTTGGGTAGTGAATTTTGGCCTTGAGACAAAAAGGGTTTGCATGGGCTGGACCAGGCGAGTTGGGCTGGGATTGGGGGGCTTCTGGCTTTAAAAATTCAATTCGAGAAAGGATTTTATTTCATGTAATTTAATTGAATTGAAAAAAAAAAACATTAAAAGAAAATCATCTGGATAAGAATAATTAAATATATATATATATATATATATATTTTTTTATATCTAAGTTCAATATATTTTCATTAATCATAACATAAATTTTTTTAGAAGTATTTGGGAAAAGTGACATTTTAGTTTTTTTAAATTAGAATTTAAAGTCAAGGGTTGTTAGCTCAGTTAGTTGAACACTTAAATTGAAGACTTTAAAGTTTAAGGTTCGAACCCAAGATATTGCAATTGTTAATTATTTCTGTACAAATGTCTAAATCCGAAACATAAAATAAAATAACATCTGGACTAGAACAGTACTACTTATCTTTACAATTTCAGAATAAAATTAAATAAAATAATTAAATAAATTAATCTTGAATCGGGCTTCGAACATAAACGGGTAGTCGAGGCGCTTTCAATCATCTTCTAGTCTGAGGCACACCAGCTAGAAGCTCCGACGAACGAGAAAGAGAGAGAACCGAGCATATGCAAATTCAAGGTACTAATATTGTCTACCCAATATTCTAACTCTAGAATGTTTATGAACTTAGAGAGAAGAGATTCTGATGTGAGATAGATTTTTGATGTTATAGAATTGTGTGTGTACTCTTCTCAACTAAAACCTCCTATTTATACCATCAAAGAGGAGTATCAAAAGACAAAAGACATTTCAAAGGTCACATGCAACTCAAAGGTTACATCAATTATGAGGAATTATTTATATATTTTATTAAATATATATAAATAAAATGATGACTTTTCAAGTCTTTTGGGCCGTCTATTCAAATTTGGTACAACCCATATTGGGCTGACTATTCAAATTTCGTACAACCCATTTAGGCTAGCCCAACAGCATAACCCAATTAAATATTTCAACTAATTACTCAGCCCAAATGCTAGCAAGCCCAAGCCATAATAACCAACGTGTTATTATTTAATAGACTCAATACAAATTAAATTTATACTTTGTTAAACTTGTTATTATTTAACAGATTCAATACAAATTAAATTTGTACTTTGTTAAACTTTTATAGACCCAAGAAAATTCTCGAAGACCTAAGTCCAAATCATTATATTTCAATTGACCAAGAATAAAATTCAAGTCGACTTAATCAAAGTTGAAACATTTCACTACTCCTCATATAACACCACGAAAGTATTAATTTTCTCTCCACATTCAATGTGAGATTAGAGACTTTTCATATTCTCAATAATTAATACATAAGACTATGTACAACAGCGGGTGTCAAATTTGACACTTCTCTTCTGTCACATCAGCTTGACACCCTCAATTAATACCCTCTTTTCAGCAGCAGCCCCAACAGGGTGTTATTCAAGGTGTCAATTGTTTAAAGTGTCAAATATTTAAAGTGTCAAATATTTTCTTTTTATTCTATAAAATTATCATATTCTATCAAATTATCATATTTTTTATTTCTTTTTATTTATTTTAAATTTAATAATTAATAAATTTTAAAAAAATGAAATAAAAATAAAAAACTTGAATTTTTTTTGTCCAAATAACACAAACCTACACTCTATTTGTAGACGAAAAATAAAAAATAATTATATTTTTATTATATTTTTATTTTCAATAATTATTATGTATAAATTGATTTAAAAATGTGGGGAAAAATAATGTAAATGACACATGTCATTATTTTATTGGTTCAAGATTATTTTTGTATTTAAATAAAATGATTAGTGGGGGAGGGTGTGTGTCAAATTTATTTTGGTTGGGGATCAAATTTTAGTCCCGGTCCCACATGGTGTCATATTTGATACCTTAAAAACTCTCTACTGGATGAATTGACACACATTTGACACCCAATTTGATCTCCTGTTGTACACATAGTCTAAGACCTTTTATAATGGTTCTCACAAACCATTATCTACTACATTTCGATGTGGGATTAGACCTTACAATTCTCATTCAATAATGTTTTTTCACTTGGCTAATTCATTATTTATTTTCTCAAAAATCGTATCTTGACGAAATAAAATAATATAATTATCAACAAATAAATTCCAACTTGAATTAATATTTAGCCATAAAAAATCAGTCAAATATTGGTCAAACCAAATATTTTATTCCAATTTTTCCATTAGCAATTGACCTAAAAAAAAAATCTAAACCCCATAAAATAAACTTCACAATTAAGTGTAATTATAATAAAAGATATATCTTAAAAAATCTAATTACTATATTACTCTTTAAAATCAAATATAAATTTTACATAATAAAATTCAGATTTATGAATCTGAAAACGTAATTGTGAATTTGTGAATGTGTATGGTCATTTGGTCTTCAATGTTTTTTATTTTATTTTAAAAACAATGAAAACATAGTATTCAAATAAAATTCTATTTAATGAAGTGTTGTACTTAACACAAATTCTACTCATCATTTTAACAAGTACGTAAATATGATCTCTTAGCGACGGCAGAAGTTTTGTTTACTCAACCGCTGAAGTGTTTTTTAAATTTATTTTTAAAAACTAAAAAAGGTAATTATGGTAGTTACTTTTATTTATAATTAGAAAAAGTTAAGATATTTAATTATAAACAAATATTAGACATTTCCCTTTATCAAAAATGTCCCAAATTTTTATTTACATGTAATATATATTATTATAAAAGTTTATGCTCTTTCTGTTACATTATAGTTGCAATATTTTTATTTTTGTTTGACCTACTATAGTTTGTTAGACTCGAACTTCTTAAAAAATATTCATAATTTTTTTTAATTTTCGATTAAAAAAAAATTTACATTTTATGTTTTGATCAAAAGATAACATTTTTTTTAATCTGCGTGTTCTTACAATTTGATGTAACAAAGAGAGTGCATGCAGTATATATATATACTAGGTGCGATCGTCTTGCCACGCAAGACGAGTGCCCTTAAAATTTGTGGTCGTTTTTGGTTATGATAAGAATCTTTACATTTACAGCGCCAAATCTAGAATAGTTATATAATAGAGCATATTTTCAAAATATACAAAGTGTCATTGTGACTAACAAGAAACTTGTAACCATGAGTTAATTTTAGGGAGGCAGAGAATCATGAGAGGCAAATTATACACAGGCATACGTTCTACGGACTCTGCACTTTGATTGGTAGATGCCTCCACCTACACAAGAAATAATTCCCCAAAAACGATGACCAAGATATAATTCAAAAACACCAAAAGAAACAACTAAAATTGATCAAAATCACTTTGAAACCAAACCCCTAAAGTTGTAGTTAATCTATTGTGAAAGTGCACATAAAAGAGCAGTAAATTAAAATCATCTATCGAAAAATATAAAAAGCCTCTCTTTCAGTAATTGTTAAGAAGCGGAAAATGAAATAAAATTAAGAGAAGTGTTAGTAAAATATAAAATAAATGAAAGAATGAATTGAGATTGGAGACGACGAAACTTACGGTGGATGATCAGATCGAGAAAATAATATATGCAGATATATAGAGCGAGAGAAAGCGAGCCACGAAAGCAACTGAGTATCTTTGTTGCCATTCTTATATGGGTCGAGTTCGAGATCAGTTCCGGGTAGAGATATCATCGACGATACCAAGATTTTGTGTACCCGACATGCTGAAAGTGAAAAATTAAATAGCTCTTTAAATGTCAATTCTAAAGAGAAGCAAATATAATATCATCAAAAGGAATAAAACCATGTCATTTGCCGCCTTCGCATATTGCATCATTCTTTCAAGCTCTTTAACTTTGTCCAGCTTGTTCTTTCTACCTATCCTGACTTCAGCTTTACCTATTGCTCTTTAAGCACAACTTGTCGCACCAAGCTGATAACCGACTCCATGGCCATTGATAATGTTTCCTGCAGCAGTTTCTATCCCAAATAATAAAGAGAAAATCATACAAAAGTTTCACTTTAATAGGAAGAGACGATGTTTTCAGAACCAAATATACTCTGTAAATGAAAAAAAAGTTTGAAGAAAATACCAATGGGTAGATTTCCTTAGCAAATTAAGGAACACAATAAGACTAAAATATAAAATAACAGCATAAAGATTTAGATTTCGTAAATTCAATAAAAATCACTTTATCAATCAACTCAATTAAGCACCTAAAAACTCGTACAATTTTCCAATCACCTCTCGTAAATAAATCCTGAAAATAATCCATCTAATAATTTAGCCAAACAATATTCGATAGATATCGGGGGAATCTTAAAAAAATGGATCATTAAATCGATGATAAATGACCTGGGAGAAGCTCCAATGAAGACCAGCTTCTTGAATAGGCTGGGCCTCTTAAGCGAAGCGATGAAGCCAATCATAGAAGGCATGGAGTGCCCAACAAAAATTGAGGACTTCAACTTCTTCTCATCGACAATACAGATTAGGTCCTCAGCAAAATCATCGTAGGAAGAATACCTGCACCGGATCCATGTACAATGCAGTTAATAATTAATTAATTTTCGACAAAACCAAATTAATTTACTCGTAAAAGAACTTACACGATCAGATCGTAGAGGGTTGGATCTTTGACAGTGCCGTAAAAACAACAGTCAAACAAGACACCCGATGGATGGTAGCCAAGTGAGGCAATATGTCGTCCCACACCGACTGATCGCAGTTTGCCACTTCCCCTGTAGTCGTCAGCTCCCAGGAATAAACAATTGGATTAAAAAAATTATTTTTTTATTTTTTGTACTAATCGACAATCTCGATTCAACTACAAGGTTCTTATTCACTCGATTGAAACCCCAGAATTAAGGAGAGTGACCGAACGACTCACCTTCTGCTGCAACTCGGAGATAGAAACGTACAAGCAGTTGATTCTGTACATTTTTTAAATTATATGTTTGATTAGTGTATAATATAATTATGCGTATTAGTTTAAACAATATAAACATACTTTTCTTGTTCTGATGTTCTTGAGAGCAGTGTCAAGATGTTCCAGATTTTGAAGATCCTTGAGGCTCATTGACTCCAAGTCTCTCCCATGTATTGCCTGATTGATGAGCTGTTCCAGATGTTGAAGATCCTTGAGGCTCATTGACTCCAAGTCTCTCCCATGTATTGCCTGTTGATGATCATGAGGAAATATTTGACTCGAAAAAATCGAAAATTATAAATTGTATTATACATGAGAAGTACCTATGATTTCTTTGCAGAAGATCAATTCTTCAATTCGTGCCCTAAGCTTGCTGTATTCCAGGATCCAATTAGCCTGCACAACAACTCAAATACATATATCACGGAACATATATATATGCTCACGTCTAATTAGTGTTCACAACAGCTTGGAATTCCTTAATAGGAGGAGTCGTATACTAATGATAAATTATTGTACCTTCAAGAACACGAAGTAAGGTACCGCAGAAACTGTGTACGCCTCAGAAATGTCCGGTTGTTCTTCAGCATCTACCTGTAATATCATGAAAAAAACAATCTCAACAAACAAAACAATCAATAGTTCTCCATTGCAGATGTATATATTAATGGATGCCAAAAGATATATGGGTTAAAAAATTACGTCACATATATAATCAAAGGAAGCATGAGTGCAAAAGAAATCAGAAGTAAAAACAAAAAAGAGTATGGAATGACGGTTATGCCTTACACTGATACAATACTGCCTCCTTCACAATACATACCAAATTCAATCATCCAGGGTATATATTATTCAGTTCTTGATAACCATAACCCAAACCCCGTGGCAAAAGCCCCAAAAGTAGAAAAGATTGAAGAGCCACAGCAGGTAAAATGATCAAAACCCTAAATGTCAAATACAATTCTTAAACGCCAATTGAACCGAACAAAAAATAAAATTGAACAGTAGTGCATTCCGAGAGCTACAAAATAATTCCTACGAAAAATTTACTGAGGAAAGGGTCTCTACCTGGGCGAGCACGCAGAAAATATACCGTTTCCAGCCTATCTTTTGAGGTTAAAGATCCGGAACCGCAAATGTATGGTGGCTAGAAGGTTGTGTGGGAGACGAATGCGCAGCGAGGAAGACGAAGAAGAACTCTTGGGTTTTTGGTTTTTTTACCTGTATTGAAGATAAGGCAACCGTGAATAATTCTTGGATCTGAGATATGAGTATACAAATTGAGCTACACCTACACGTGCCCTCATCTAATGCATTTGAGTACACCTATTATTCATTTATTTAAGATTATTTAATAAATATAATTTAGATACAAATTACATACAAAATACATACATATGCGTTAGTCATATAGGGGTGACACGTGGCACACTTCCCCTTCTCTTTATATATATAATTGATATATATGGAGTATAGGACTTTTTAAGTTTACTAATTATAAAAAACGCTTTATAATTTTGAATATTATAAAAAATGGTTTATATTTTACAATTAGTTAAATATTAGGGGATTGACATGTTTTTTATTATTTGTAAGGGCATTATTTAACCACACCACGTTAATACACTAACCTAACCTAGACGCCCTCTCTGTCTAATATCGTTTCAGAAAAGTGATTCACTTTCTATTTAATTAAAAAAAAATTATCTTTTATGATATACCAGAAGTACATTTTATATTATACTCTCTCTCATTTAAAACAATAGTCACAGTGTCAACTTTGACTTTTTTTTGTCTATTCAATACATATGATAAATAGTATACAAAAATTATGAAAAAAATACTAAAATAAAATATAATAGTTATATTTTATTTTAGTATTTTTTTCATAATTTTTGTATACTATTTATCATATGTATTGAAGGGACGAAAAAAATCAACGTTGACCACATGTCACTATTGATTTGGGTGGGAAGGAGTATCAAATTAAAATGTTCTCTTATTAATAAAATATTTTATAAATAGTAATTTGTTCAATATTTAATTAGTAAACTTAATTATTGAACAGTTGGACTACTATTTTATAGTAATAAACAGTACCCCATATTAGTGTTGATTCCTTATATATGTATGAGTTGAAAATGTGATGTACTAGACTACTACTACTACCTATCTTCAATAAGAAAAATGAGATTTTTATGGGTACACACGGTGGAATAGTAATAATTAATTCAATTATTAATAAAAATTATATTTTAAATTGAAAAAATAACTAAAAAAAATTATTTTTGTTAGTATATATTTTTATCTTAAATAATTTAAAATCACTTTCATTCATCATTTACCATTGGATGTGTGTATATGTATTTAATATAATAATATTAAATTTACGGTCAAAATTTAAATAGTGTACTCCAACAAGAGTAGCATACAGTAAAACTTCTATAAATTAATAGCCTCGGAACAGAAACTTTTTATTAATTTAGAGCCTGTTTGGCTGAGCTTATAAGCTCTTTAAAACAGCTTATAAGCTGTTTAAAAGCTTATAAGCTCTTAAAATTTGTTTGGTAATATTTTAAAAAAAGATCTTAAAAAACTTAAAAATAAGTTGTTTAACAGCTTATAAGCTGTTAAAAAAAAAGTAAGGGGGGAAGTACTTTTTTTTCAACAGCTTATAAGCTCTTGTAGCTTAAACCATAAAAGACCAAAATACTCCTATAATTATTATATTTTATATATATACAAAAAATCCAAATTTATTATTTAGTTAATATAAATATTTTTAATTATTTTTTTCACATATAACAATTTATTTTTGGTAATTTTATTTATATAAGATCTTAAATTGCCAAACAAATTAACATCTTATAAGTTTATATATCTATTTTATCCAAACGATTTAACGACTTATTTATTAAATAAGACGTAACAGCTTATCAGCTCTTAAAACAACTTATAAGACATAACATCTTATAAGCTCTTTTAAATAAGCTCGCCCAAACGGCTCTTAGAGAGGTTATTAATTTATCGAGTATATTTTTTTCATTTAAAAGACCAAATCGGGACCGAGAAATTCTATTAATTTAGAGAGGTTATTAACCCATCGAGTATTAATTTATAGAGGTTTTACTGTATATACATAAAATCCCTCTATAAATACATAGCGCATTTCAATATATTGTTACATTTCATTGAATCATAATGGACAACTTTGTACCATTCCTCTTTTTCCTTATTCTTCTTCCTCCTCTCCTCTTGACTTCATCTATTCAGAATAAAAAACAACATGTATACATTGTCTACTTTGGAGAACACACTGGACAAAAAACACCCCAAGAAATCGAAGAATTCCATCACTCGTATATATTCCCCGTGAAAGAAACGACGGACAAGGATGCAATAAGATCCTCACACATTTACAGTTACAAGCACAGCATCAATGGCTTTGCCGCCTTTCTTACCCCGCGCGAAGCTTCCCAAATTTCCGGTGGGCGAAAAAATTCCTATGAGTAACTTTTGTGTCGCTTTTTTTTTTTTAAATTGACGTGCGGTGTTCGCCTTGTATTTCAATCGACAGAAATGGAGGGAGTGGTGTCCGTGTTTCGGAGCCATCCAGGGGACTACTCATTGCACACGACGAGGTCGTGGGAATTTTCAGGTTTACGCGAAGCAAGAAAATCGAAGCCCTTGGAGAAGGAAGACTATCTATTGATGAAATCAAGATACGGCAAGAATGTGGTTATTGGAATAGTAGACAATGGTAATATATATATATATATGGAAATACATATTAGATCGATTTTTTACAAATTAAGTAAGTAATTAAGTTCCATGTTAAAGTTGGGTTTATTCTATATATGCATATATACAGAATTAAGTACATTAGTGCATGACATCATATGTCACGCAAATTGATATTGAACTTGGTCAACTCATGTTATTTATGGTCATTAGATAATTATATTTGAATGTGAGATCTTTTTATAACTAAAATTTATTACAGTTGGATAATCCGTTTCTACAAATTTGTAATGAATTGAAGTGAGTTGTGTTTGATTATCAGGTGTGTGGCCGGAGTCTGAAAGCTTCAACGATGAAGGGATGAGTGCCATACCGAAATCGTGGAGAGGAACTTGTCAATCTGGTGACGGATTCAACTCGTCTCATTGTAACAAGTAAGTCGATCTTTGTATAATTTACCTCTCGATTTTGTCGAGTGGGGAAGAACGTACAGACAAGCCTATTTTGTTTTTTATTTTTATTTTTAAAGGTGAATAAGTGATATTAAGATAAGGAAAAAAAAACATCTCATTGGCAATACATTGTTTGTCCTACACTTTGTGTGTAAGTCTCTGATTTGTTGTTTTGATGGAATACAAATTGACATTAATCTTTGTTTGTTTCAAACAGACAAAAGTAAACCAAATGAATAGGAGTATTAATTATGCCATGAATTTAATTACATGCCCGTGAATAATTTTGATCTTGGTCAACTTAACAAAATTGACTTTTTTCTAAAAACTAAATCATTTATGTTATCCAATTTCAAAATTATTACTAGACGTTATCCAAATTTTAACTACTCTAACTTTTTTTTATACCATAAATTTGGAGCTGGATCACCACTTTTTCTAAATTTTGAATCTTATATGAAATTTTGTAAACTAATAAAAATATAATTATCTAAATCAAAAAATATTTTTTTTAATCTAAAGTATATAAACACCCTCCATTTCACTGTTATTTATAAGAGAAGTGCGACAACTAGTATGAGCCAATCTTCTCTATTGTCCATTCACTCCATTGTATCAATATCTTGTGTTTCTAAAATTAAAAAATTAATTATTAATTTTGTATGAGTGTTTATACTAACAAACTATTTATGACAGGAAAATAATTGGTGCCCGTTACTACATCAAGGGCTACGAAGCACACTACGGCCCATTAAACAAAACCCTCGATCAACGCTCCCCTCGCGACCTAGACGGCCACGGGACCCACACGGCCTCCACCGCCGCCGGCCGTAGGGTCCGCAACGTCTCCGCCGCTGGCGGCTTCGGCCGAGGCACGGCCTCCGGCGGGGCACCGCTCGCTCGCCTCGCCATCTACAAAGCGTGCTGGGCCGTCCCCGGCCAGGAAAAAGCCTCCGGCAACAACTGCTTCCAAGAAGACATTCTCGCCGCCATCGACGACGCCATAGCCGACGGAGTCGACGTGCTCAGCCTATCGATCGGGATCAAGGGGCCCCGGCCCTACAACCAAGACGCCGTCGCCATCGGAGCCCTTCACGCCGCCAAACGAAACATCGTCGTGGCTTGCAGCGCCGGCAACTCTGGCCCGGCGCCGGCGACCTTGGCCAATCAGGCCCCTTGGATTATTACGGTTGCCGCGAGCACCGTCGACAGGGTGTTTTCGTCGAATGTCGTACTCGGGAATGGCATTGAAATCGAGGTACTCTGATACTACTATTAGAGAATAAATTCGACTCACTTTGTTCAACTAGTATATATATATGTTACTAATTTACTATATTTGTTGGATAGGATCATATTTGGCCCCTTGAGAAAACTCATTTATTTAAATGTTTTCTAGTTTCCATTTTTTCTCACAAATTGTCTCATGACTAGATTTTACAATGGTGGGCGGGAAAGTTAGCATGGTCATCGATTATGGCACGATTAAGAGGTTTGTTGTCACGTCAGATGGATTTATCAAGAAACTGACAATGTCAGATATCGCGCCATTTATTGATGATCATGTCAACTTTTTGATGCCACTCACCAGTTACGTGTTTTTTACGTGACTTTTTGCCGGAATTTGAAGTTGATAGACGATTTGTGAGAAAAAAATTGAGATAAAGATCGTTCAAGTAAATGAGTTTTCTCAAGACTAAGGAGACTAAATATGATTCTAATCCCTAAACAAACACTACTATTTATATTATTGCATTTCTCCTTTCGCAGGGCGAAACGGTAACGCCGTATAAGTTAAAAAACAAGTTGTATCCGTTGGTTTTCGGCGAGTACGTATATATAAAAATTTGAAGTCTCATCTCTATTTCTCAAGAGTCCACAAATAAGTTTCTTGAATTTTTGCAGGCAATGCTTAGCCGGTTCCCTCTCTCCCGAAAAGGCCAAGGGAAAAATCATACTGTGTATAAGAGAAAACGGGACGAGAGTCGGTAAAGGCATGGAGGTCAAAAGAGCCGGAGGGGTCGGTTTCATCCTCGGAAATGCTGAGGCCAACGGACGGGAGATAGCATCTGATGCCCATGTTCTCCCCGCGACCGCAGTCAATTACGAGAGTGCCCTCAAGATCTACAATTACATCGTGTCTACGAAAGAACCAAAGGCGTACATCGTCCCAGCTAAGACGATTTTAAACGTGAAACCATCGCCTTCCATGGCTGCCTTTTCCAGCAGAGGCCCCAACTCCATTTCGCCCGATATTCTAAAGGTAGCGCTAACAGTTTATTATTGAGATTTTAATAA
Organism: Euphrasia confusa; assembly: GCA_954870475.1. Taxonomy (NCBI): domain Eukaryota; kingdom Viridiplantae; phylum Streptophyta; class Magnoliopsida; order Lamiales; family Orobanchaceae; genus Euphrasia; species Euphrasia confusa. The sequence continues at coordinate 29,138,600 of OX940967.1, forward strand.
TTACCGCATTAATTAATTATGATTGATGCAGCTTGATATGATTAGATATATCTCACATCGATTGAAGTAAGAACTTTAGACAATCTAATTATCAGCTTAACATGTAATTGTCCAACTTATATCAGTTGGACAATCTTATCACTTTTTAACAAAACTTTTTATAAAAAGTGTTATTTACACAACTTTCCGTTTCGGGTGCAATACAGCCTGATATCACTGCTCCGGGGGTAAATATATTGGCAGCCTGGAGCGAAGCATCTTCCCCGACGCAATTGGGCGAAGATAAACGGGTCGTGAAGTACAACATCGACTCTGGGACATCCATGTCGTGTCCGCATGTCGGGGCCGCATCTGCTCTTCTCAAGGCCATGCACCCCGATTGGAGTAGCGCCGCTATAAGATCCGCTCTCATAACGTCTGGTACGTTCTATATTAATGATACACTTTTTTTTTTTTTTGGATTGTCTTATATCACACCCATTTAATGAAATAGTTATTTTTACTTTTTCATTTAAAAAAGAGTTAGAATCCCTTTGAGAATGTCCATTTTCATAAACGCCCCTCAACTATTTTTTTTCTCAAATATCCGTCCTTCTGCTACTGTTTTCGGCCATAAATGACGATATCTGAGACTTATTTTTCTCAGTTATCGTCCTGTTACGTGACTTTTTGGCCGGAAACAGTAACAAAAGGACGATATCTGAGAAAAATAAAGTTGATGACCGTTTATGAAAATGAGCATTCTCAGATGGACGTGATATGATTATGTCCCTTTAAAGAGACATATAGGAGTATAACCTTACCTTTTCTCCTTTTTTTTAAACAGCACTCTCAATCGTTTTTCGTTGTTTCAAATGTTGCAGCGGGGACAAACAACAACGAGGGAAGTCCGATTACGGATATATTCGGTAACCCAGCCGACCCGTTCCAGTTCGGTTCAGGTCACTTCAGACCGTTAAAAGCAGCCGATCCGGGACTTGTGTATGACGCTTCGTACACGGACTATCTTCTCTTCCTATGCAGCAGCGGGATCGAGAGCATCGATAAGGCCTTTAAGTGCCCGAAAAACCCACCGTCTCCGGCTAACCTCAACTATCCATCTCTGGCGATACCTAAACTGAACGGCACGATAACAGTCGTTAGGACAGTGACGAATGTGGGCAGCAATCGAAGCGTTTATCTTTCCAACGTGAAACCTCCACCGGGGATCCACGTGAAATTACGGCCTGCTATACTGTACTTTGAACGTGTTGGACAGAAGAGAAGTTTCACCATTACGGTAAAAAGGGACAGTGAACTTATTACTGTCGGCGAGTATCTGTTCGGATGGTACGAGTGGTCGGATAAGATTCATACTGTCCGGAGTCCCATGGCTGTTTCAGTCGCATAGTTCTTTCCTCATTTTTCAAATGAAGAATATGTTGTTCGTTAACATTTAACAAGCATTGCTCTTATAAGTTTACACATCTTCAATATTATCAATAAGATTGAATAATTGATTTCTTTTTACCTTATTCATATAAAAATCAAAAAATTGCTCATTCAATTCTCTCCCATATACTTCAACCTCCCAAAATATATGTCATATGTCCTACTTTTCTAAACACATTTATTTACCAAAAACTACTTGATAAAAATATATATTTAAAGTGAAAAGTAAAATAGTTTGGAGTAAACTTTAAGGAGTTTAAAAATAAAATTATTTTTTTATTTTTTATCAAAAATAAAGGATAAAAATATATTTTAAAATGAAAAGTAAAATAATTTTGACTTTTGAGTAAAATTTAAAGAGTATGATAAATTTTATTTTAACAAGAAAGAATAAAAGTATTTTTTGCGGAAGAGTCTTATTATTGTGAAATGTTCATTTAAAAAACAGTGATATGTTATTATGAAAGGAGGTAGTATTGATTAAGTTATTATTATTTTTAATTAATAATATATTTATTATATATATATATATATATATATATATATTTATTTATTTATTTATTTATTTTTTGAAAAAAATATTTAGTTATTTTTTATAATTTATAAATAATTAAGTAATTTTTCAATTCAATATTATATTTATTACGATTTTTAAAAATAATAATAATAATAATAATAATAATAATAATAATAATAATAATAATAAGCTTGTTTTTCGATAGTTTTGTTATTAGTTTTTTCACGTAAATAGAAAATCGGATTAAGAAAATGGATCGTATACCTTCAAGTGCCCGAAACACCTACTCAACTATCCATCCTTAGGTGACCGCATGCGCCTGCGTTGAATGTTACGTATTTGCATACGTATTCAATATTCATTATAATAATTAGTCCCTATTTGTGATTTAACTTTATTCAACCTTGCTATTAAATTGTAACGAGACTAATATCCTTATTTATGGTCTTATTCACATCAAAGTGTCGCCACTTACATAAATAAATAAATATAAAAATTACAAAATTTGGCTATAAATACAAGTTCAATATTATGCTGTCACATATAACAATATATAAGAGCTCAACCTCTATCTGCAGTGTTTTTAGTTATGAATAATGTTTTTTATTTATCCGTTTTTCTCTTCTTTCTTCAACTTCCTCTTCTGACTTTCTCTGCTAAAAAACAAGTACAATATTCTTTTGGAACAATTTATTTTTTCTTTTTGTCATACATTAGTATATTTTTAATTTACATATTATCAATTGTTTATTGAAATGTGCAGATATACATAGCTTACTTTGGAGGAAATAGTGAACAAAAAACCGTCCAAGAAATTCAAGAAAAACATCACTCGTATTTGCTTTCCGTCAAGAAAACTGAGGAAGAGGCAAACCAATCTCTAATTTACACTTACAATAACATCAATGGCTTTTCCGCTCTTCTTACCCGAGAAGAAGCTTCCAAACTTTCTGGTACCTACACGATAAATCGCATATCTATGTAGTATCTACTATATACTTATAATGTTTATTTTTGAAAAACAGAAATGGAAGAAGTGGTGTCTGTGTTTCCAAGCCGAACATACTCGCTGCACACAACAAGATCATGGGACTTTACAAAATTATTAGAAGGATCAACGAATTCGAATGGGATGTGGGAAGACGAAGAAGAGCATTCATCGTTGAAATCAAAATATGGAGAGGACGTAGTAGTTGGCGTTATAGATACCGGTAACTAATTTAATATTTTTCTTCGTTGACAGTTGACACGACATGGAAATAAAAAAAATGAATAGTGTTTAATTTGATCATATAAATAATTTAACTAGGTATTTGGCCGGAGTCGGAAAGCTTCAACGACATAGGGATGGGTCCGATACCGAAATCATGGAAGGGAACATGTGAATCTGGAGATGCGTTCAACTCGTCACACTGTAATAAGTAAGTCTTAATTAATTAATTAATTTTAGAAGATACAATTAAAACTTTTTGGATGCAGGAAACTTATTGGTGCGAGATATTTCATCAAAGGCTACGAGGCAAAACACGGTAAACTTAAAAATGCAGAGAATTACCGGTCCCCTCGCGACAAAGAAGGCCACGGGACCCACACGTCATCGACAGCTGTCGGTCGTGTGGTCCGAAATATATCGTCCCTCGGCGGCTACGCACGTGGCACAGCCACCGGTGGGGCCCCGTTGGCCCGCCTGGCAATGTACAAAGTGTGCTGGCCAAAACAGTGTACAGACGTGGACATACTCGCCGGCATAGATGGAGCCATCGACGATGGCGTTGACGTAATTAGCATCTCGATGGGCCCATTTATTCCAATTCCATACAATGAGAACATCATAGCAATCGGCACGCTACACGCTATTCAGAAAAACATTGCCGTAGCTTTAAGTGCCGGGAATAGTGGGCCCGCGCCGGCTACTGTAGCTAATGTAGCTCCATGGGCTATTGCGGTTGGGGCGAGTAGCGTCGACAGGATATTTCCATCATCGATCGTGCTTGGAAACGGAGGAGCCATAATAGCGGTAATGGTCAATATAATATTACGTTGATTAATTAATGATTTTTTTTGGTATAGATCAATTACATGTCTTGGGGTTTGAACCTAAGACCTTTGATCTTCAATTCGAAGCTCAACCAACTGAGCTAACAAGCCTTGACATTAATTAATGATTTGAGTGATTGGTTTTTGTTATTTGCAGGGAGAATCAATAAGTCCCTATAAGATGGAAAACAAGCTTTATCCATTAGCTTACGCGGATCAAGTAGCTTATAACACCAACAACGTATCCAAAAATCTATCCGGGTAATTTTTTTATTATTAATATCCTGCAATCCGCCGATATTACTTTGTAATTTTCTCGCACAATTCGATTCTGCAGGCAATGTTTACCCGGTGTCCTTTCACCGACCAAGGCCAAGGGAAAAATCATACTATGCTTAAGAGGAGGAGACACAACGAGAGTCGGTGCAGGCATGGAGGTGAAAAGAGCTGGAGGGGTTGGTCTTGTCCTAGGAAACAATAAAGCCAGTGGAAACGATATGACGCTTGATGTTCATTTTCTTCCGGCCGTTTCTTTGAATTACACTAATGCTCTCAAAATTCTGAAATATATCAATTCTGCGAATCAATCAAACGCGCGTTTAGTGGTAGGAGGTAAGACGGTTTTATACGTCAAACCAGCGCCTTTCATGACTTCTTTCTCCAGTAGAGGTCCCTGCAAATATTCACCCAGCATTCTCAAGGTATATATGTAACTAAACCATACTCAAGGTACATTACTAAAAGGTTTTGTTTGTTTTTCATGTACAACAGCCAGACATCACAGCTCCAGGGTTAAATATATTAGCAGCCTGGAGCCAAGGAACTTCTCCAACAAGGGATGAAGAGGATCATCGGGTCGTCAAGTACAATTTTTTAACGGGCACATCAATGTCATGCCCGCATGTAGCAGCCGCCTTGGCCGTTGTCAAAGGCATGCACCCTAATTGGAGCAGCGCTGCCTTAAGATCTGCTCTCATGACCTCTGGTAAGAAATGATTTAAGTCGTGTTTTTTTTTAATCAACAATGAAGGTAATCAACAACAGTGGTGATCCTCAATTTTTAATTATAAATCGTGTTGTTTTTTAATCATCTGGCTGCAGCGACATTAACCAACAATGAAGGTAATCTCATCACCGATGAATTCGGCGATCCTGCAGACCCGTTCCAGTTCGGGTCGGGCCATTTCAGACCAACGAAAGCAGTTGATCCAGGACTTGTCTACGATGCTTCTTACAACGACTATCTTCTCTTCCTCTGCGGACTCGGTTATAAGAAAATGGATCTTACCTTCAACTGCCCAAAACACCCACCGTCTCTGGCTAACCTTAACTATCCATCCTTAGCGATACCTGAATTGAATGATACGACAACTGTGGTCAGGACAGTCACGAATGTGGGCAGCGGTCAGAGTGTTTACACTGTCAACATCAAATCTCCACCGGGAATTTCCATAAAAATATCACCTGATGTGCTGCACTTTAACCATGTTGGTCAGAAGATGAATTTTACCATCACGATTAAAAATGAGAAATGCGAATCTGGTGGAAAGAAAGGCGAGTATCGATTCGGATCGTTCACATGGTCAGATAAGCTTCATCTTGTTCGGAGTCCGATCGCCATTTCAGTGGCGCACTAGTCCTTCCTACTTATTACATGCTATTTCATCTTTTGTACTCGTTATATATATACAATAAATCATAGCTTGAGCCTATGACATGAATAAAAATATATACACTCAGAAATCCTAAAATCATAAAAATAAAATAAAAAAATTCCGCAAATCTTTTATTTGGTGGAGTTTTTCGTCTCTTACTTTTTATAAAAAATTCAAAAAAAAAAAAAAAATGAAAATACACGCGCTCACAGGTGGATAGAGGGCACTCAATTAAGTGTAATTTCTCGTCTCTCATTTTATAATAAAAATTATGAAAATACACGTTCACAGTCACCGCTCAAGACCAGGTGGTGCCATTGTGTGACACATCCCCGTTCTCGAATCAAAATTTCTGGTGGGCCATATATACATTTTTATTTTATTATTTTATTTATTTACTTGTTTATTGAATGTAGCGGTGGTGATTTTGCTTTGTATTCGAAAAATTAGAATTGGAGGAAGTGGTGTCTGTGATTCCGAGCCGGACTTACTCGTTGCAGACGTCATGGGACTACACGAGTTTGTTGAGGGAACAATTTGGGGGAAATTGTTTCTGTGATTACAAAGGAAGGAAGGACTTGTCTACCATATATGCTTCTTACACGGATCTTTTGTTCCTATCGTGAATCGTCTCTGGCTAACCTCAATTTTTGATGTGGATCAAGTTGCTATGGCCTTCTTGGATCGCTTGCACCGACTTAAAAGGCTTTAAGCCCATGCATCATGGGCTGCAACTTTGGAAACCTGCTATTGCTATTTTTAGTTTTGATTTCTTGGATCTTTTTATTTTATGCTTATTGTTATTTCCTTTGTCGAATATTTTCTCCCTTTGGACTGTTGAAGTTTGAAAGTCAAATAAAAATAAGCTAGATTCATTGTTCGGTTGAATACATGAATGACTTTAGATATTCTGTTCATGCATTGAATTAATTGTTAATTCATGTATGTAATCTAGGTTCATTTTGTTTGTCCTATAAATAGTCTAATAGTCTTTCATTTTATATATGAGTTTGTATAAGATTTACAAGAAGAAATATAAGAGAGTTCAAGAGTATATTTTCGTGTTGATTGAGTGAGAAAAACAAGAGTGTTTAGTATCTCCTCTCCACATATTTATTTCGTTTATTCCGCTGTGAGTTAGTCGAGTTCACGTTTTTTCCAACAAAGTGGTATCAGAGCTAGATTCGATTCTCCTTAAAGACGATGGCCGCAAGTGGAGCATTCCCGTTTCCGAAGCTCTCGAAGGACAACTTTAATCGATGGAGCATTCAAATGAAGACGTTTCTTGGTGGACAAGATGTTTGGGAAGCCGTCGAGGGAGGATTTAATGTATCTCAAGACCCAGCTCTTTTAAGCCAAGTCGAAAAGAAAGCTTACAAAGAAGCCAAGGTAAAAGATTAAAGAGCTCTATCTATCATTCAACTCGGCATGAACGACAACAATTTTGAGAAGATTTCTCAAGCAACCACGGCGAAGCAAGCGTGGGATATTCTTAACGATGCTTTCAAAGGCATTGACAAAGTTAAGAAAGTTCGACTTCAATCACTCCGAGGAGAGTTCGAGTCATTGAAGATGAAAGAATCGGATTAAATATCCGAGTACATCTCAAAAGTTGTTACGGTTGTTAACCAACTCGAAAGCAATGGAGAAAAGCTAGAAGAAAATCGTTTTGTTGAAAAGATAATTCGGTCTCTTGTGCAGAAATTCGATTACATCCTAATAGCTATTGAAGAGTCGAATGATGTCGAGAAATACATAACCCCTTAGTGGCACCCCATCGTGAAATACTTCATCCTTTCCAAAATATATGTCATATTTTCTACTTTTCTAAGCACATTTATTTACCAAAAAATAAAGGATAAAAATATATATTTTCTAAGCACATTTATTTACCAAAAAATAAAGGATGAAAATATATTTAAATATTAATTTTTGAGTTTTTACCAAAAAATAAAGGATAAAAATATATTTAAAATATTAATTTTTGATTGTTTACCAAAAAGTAAAAGATAAAAATATATTTTAAAGTGAAAAGTAAAGTAGTTTTGACTTGTGTAAAATTTAAAGAGTGATAAATTTTATTTTAACATGAAAAAATAAAAGTATTTTTTGGGGGAGAGTCCTATTATTGTGAAATGTTCATTTAAAAACATTGACATGTTATTACGAAAGGAGGTAATATTAATTAAGTTATTATTATTTTTAATTATATATATATATATATATATATAATATATATATATATATATATTTGTGAAAAAATATTTAGTTATGTTTTATAATTTATAAATAATTAAGTAATTTTTCTATTCAATATTATATTTATTACGATTTTTTTTAAATAATAATAATAATAATAATAATAATAATAATAATAAACTTGTTTTTCGATAATTTTGTCATTAGGTTTTTCACGTAAATAGAAAATCGGATTAAGAAAATGGATCATATACCTTCAAGTGCCCGAAACACCTACTCAACTATCCATCCTTAGGTGACCGCATGCGCCTGCGTTGAATATTACGTATTTGCATACGTATTCAATATTCATTATAATAATTAGCCCCTATCTGTGGTTTAACTTTATTCAACCTTTGCTATTAAATTGTAACGAGACTAATATCCTTATTTATTTTTAAATATATAAATAAATATAAAAATTACAAAATTTTGCTATAAATACAAGTTCAATATTATGCTGTCACATATAACAATATATAAGAGCGCAACCTCTATCTGCAGTGTTTTTAGTTATGAATAATGTTTTTTATCTATCCGTTTTTCTCTTCTTTCTTCAACTTCCTCTTCTGACTTTCTCGGCTAAAAAACAAGTACAATATTCTTTTCGAACAATTTATTTTTTCTTTTTGTGATACGTTAGTATATTTTTAATTTACATATTATCAATTGTTTATTGAAATGTGCAGATATACATAGCTTACTTTGGAGGGAATAGTGAACAAAAAACCGTCCAAGAAATTCAAGAAAAACATCACTCGTATCTGCTTTCCGTCAAGAAAACTGAGGAAGAGGCAAATCGATCTCTAATTTACACTTACAATAACATCAATGGCTTTTCCGCTCTTCTCACCCGAGAAGAAGCTTTCAAACTTTCTGGTACACAATAAATCACATATCTATGTAGTATCTACTATATACTTATAATGTTTTTTTTTTGAAAAACAGAAATGGAAGAAGTGGTGTCTGTGTTTCCAAGCCGAACATACTCGCTGCACACAACAAGATCATGGGACTTTACAAAATTATTAGAAGGATCAACGAATTCGAATGGGATGTGGGAAGACGAAGAAGAGCATTCGTCGTTGAAATCAAAATATGGAGAGGACGTAGTAGTTGGCTTTATAGATACCGGTAACTAATTTAATATTCTTGGTTGACAGTTGACACGGCATGGAAATAAAAAAAAAAATGAATAGTGTTTAATTTGATCATATATATAATTTAACTAGGTATTTGGCCGGAGTCAGAAAGCTTCAACGACATAGGGATGGGTACGATACCGAAATCATGGAAGGGAACATGTGAATCTGGAGATGCGTTCAACTCGTCACACTGTAATAAGTAAGTCTTAATTAATTAATTAATTTTAGAAGATACAAAATTAAAACTTTTTGGATGCAGGAAACTTATTGGTGCGAGATATTTCATCAAAGGCTACGAGGCAGAATTCGGCAAACTTAAAAATGGAGAGGATTACCGGTCCCCTCGCGACAAACGCGGCCACGGGACCCACACGTCATCGACAGCTGTCGGTCGTGTGGTCCGAAATATATCGTCCCTCGGCGGCTTTGCACGAGGCACAGCAACCGGCGGGGCCCCGCTGGCTCGGCTGGCAATATACAAAGTGTGCTGGCAGCCAAAAGGGTGTTCGGACTCAGACATACTCGCCGGCATAGATGGAGCCATCGACGATGGCGTTGACGTAATTAGCATGTCGTTGGGCTCAACTATTCCAATTCCATACAATGAAAACATCATAGAATTCGGCACGCTCCACGCTATTCAGAAAAACATCGCGGTCGCATTAACTGCGGGGAATGATGGGCCCACACCGGCTACCGCAACTAATGTAGCTCCGTGGAATATTGTGGTTGGTGCGAGTAGCGTCGACAGGATATTCCTATCTTCGATCGTGGTGCTTGGAAACGGAGGAGCCAGAATCGAGGTACGTAATAATTACCAACATCTCATATTCATATCCATTATTAATTAATGCTTTTGTTGTTTGCACAGGGAGAATCAATAAGTCCGTATAAGCTGGAAAAGAAGTTGTATCCATTAGCTTACGCGGATCAAGTAGCTTATAACACCAACGTATCCAAAAATCTATTCGGGTAAAATTTTATTATAAAATATCCTGCAAGCGGATCGATATTACTTAATTTTTTAATTTCGATTCTGCAGGCATTGTTTACCCGGTGTCCTTTCACCGACCAAGGCCAAGGGAAAAATCATAGTATGCTTAAGAGGAGGAGACATAACTAGACTTGATGCAGGTATTGAGGTCAAAAGAGCTGGAGGGGTTGGTCTTGTCCTAGGAAGCAATAAATACTACGCAAACGATATGGAGCTTGATGCTCATTTTCTTCCGGCCATTTCTTTGAATTACACTAATGTTCTCAGAATTCTGAAATATATCAATTCTGCCAACCAACCAGAAGCATATATTGTATCAGGTAAGACGGTTTTAAACACCAAACCGGCGCCTTTGATGACTTCTTTCTCCAGCAGAGGTCCCAGCAAAATTTCACCCAGCATTCTCAAGGTACTAATTAATTAAACCATACTTAATTAATAGTATTTGTACATTACTAAAAGGTTTGGTTTGTTTTCCATGTACAACAGCCAGACATCACGGCTCCAGGTTTAAATATATTAGCAGCATGGAGCGAAGGAACTTCTCCAACAAATGAAAAAGAAGATAATCGAGTCGCCAAGTACAATATTATATCGGGCACATCAATGTCCTGCCCGCATGTATCAGGCGCATTGGCTCTTCTCAAAAGCATGCACCCTGATTGGAGCAGCGCTGCCTTAAGATCTGCTCTCATGACCTCTGGTAACCATGCATGATCTAGCTATGTGATTAAATTAAGCAATGTGATCCTCAATTTTTAATTAATTAATTAATTAACCGTGTTCGTTGTTTCTTAAACACCTGGCAGCTACATTAATCAACAATGAGGGTAATCTCATCGCTGATGGATCCGGCAATCCTGCAAATCCGTTCCAAATTGGTTCGGGCCATTTCAGACCAACAAAAGCAGTCGATCCAGGACTTGTCTACGATGCTTCTTACAAGGACTATCTTCTGTTTCTGTGCGGATTGGGTTATAAGAAAATGGATCTTACCTTCAACTGCCCGAAACACCCACCGTCTCTGGCTAACCTCAACTATCCATCCTTAGCGATACCTGAATTGAATGATACGGCAACTGTGGTCAGGACAGTCACAAATGTGGGCAGCGGTCAAAGTGTTTACACGGTCAGCATCCAATCTCCACCGGGAATTTCCATAAAAATATCACCTGATGTGCTGCACTTTAACCGTGCTGGTCAGAAGATGAATTTTACCATCACGGTTAAAAATGAGAAATGCAAATCTGGTGGAAAGAAAGGCGAGTATCGATTCGGATCGTTCACATGGTCAGATAAGCTTCATCTTGTTCGGAGTCCGATCGCCATTTCAGTGGCGCACTAGTCCTTCCTACTTATTACATGCTATTTCATCTTTTGTACTCGTTATATATATACAATAAATCATAGCTAGAGCCTATGACATATGAATAAAAATATACACTTAGAATCCTAAAATCATAAAAATAAAATAATAGAATTCCGCAAAACTTCTATTCTCAAATTACATCTCAGAGAATGGAAGGATCAACAATTGAGTGGGGTGGGGTTGAGTACTTGAGTTTTATCGTCTCTTAATCTTATAAAAAAAAATCAAAAAAATATGAAAATAAAGTGCTTAGTGCCTACAATGTATTACCCACAAATGCTATTTGCACATTATAACAAATAGCAAGGATTAATTTTATTTTTTTACTTTTTTTATATTTAATTATTTAATATAAATATATTAATTTTAAAATAAAAACACGAAAATATTAATTAAAATTCATTTTTAGCGTATATTTTTAAATTTTTAAAATTTACAAAATGAATTTTAAAATATAAATATAAAAATATTAAGCTGGTAAATCATGACAAGAAATTTACCGTTTGGTAGCATCTCCAACCGATACCAAAAACCTATTTTGGAGTAGGGGAGATTCTCCAACCGATACCAAAATATAAACTTATTATAGGTATTATGGTGAGACCCACATAAAAAATACTTAGATTTACGTTTACCTTAAACTCAAACCAAAAACTATTTATTATTTATAAAATTATCTTTTTATTTTACAAACTAATAAAAAAGACCTATTAACCTTTTATTTTAATTTTTTATTTAATATATTTTGTAATTTAATTTTTTTAATAATCATATATTAATAATTAAAATAAAATTTTATTTTAAAAATAAAAATCAATATTTATAATTAAATATAAAATATTTCATATTTTCGCAATTTTGTCATATTTAATTAATATTTTATTATATTTTTTATTTTTGAAATTTTAAATTGAAAATAATATTTATTAAATTTTTTAAATTTAATGTCAAAAGTTACGGGGTTAAATTATAAATTTGTAAAGATATTGGTTATTTATAAAAATAATATAAAAAATTGTATAATAAAAATAATTTGAGGATATTCTTTTAAGTTTAAGTATTGGAATCTCGGTTGGAGCTAATTTACTGTAAACTTAAAACTAAACTTATTTTTTAGTTTAAGTTTTTGTGTTCGATTGGAGATGACCTAAAGTAAGTATATTTTTTGTTTTGGTTATATTTTGTTTAATTTTCTTAATTTAATTTAATATATATATATATATATATATATATATATATATATATAAGTGGTCAATTTAGTATTTTTCAATCAAAAAAGTCAAAATTAATCGAAACGCAATTTTGACTGACGAACACGTGGTATTTAATTAAGTGCGGTCCATGTGTCAATATATCATTAGTCGGTAGGATAAAAAAATGAATTTTTTTTCAAGTAAGTATGTACAGAGTGTAATTGAAAAAAATGGAAATTAAAATCTAATTAATACAACGGTAATAATTATGCTCATCCAATAGGACTTGGAGGTATTAGAGGTAGGATTATGATGATTTATGCTTGGAATGATTCAGATTTAGATTTTACATGATTGGGATTTTTGAAAATTGAGGGTTAGGGTTCGTACAACTTAAAGGCTGCTTAAATTGTGTTTGGACTTACAGTAGGATGAACATTATTAATACCGTTGGATTAATTCGATTTTAATTTCTCTTTTTTTTTTTAATATGCCTACGTGCAATTTTTTTTCTTTCATGTTTTTAATCTTAACGACCGATGATATGTCGACGCGTGGATCACAGTAAATTGAATGTCAAGAGTTCGTCGGTCAATAGTTTTCCGGTTAATTTTATTTTTTTTAATCAAAAAATGATTAAATTGGTTATTTTTTTATTTATACCGGACTAATTAAATTGAAAAAAAAAACCTAATTTACGGGACCTAACAAAATTTTATCTCTTGCATGAGTATGAGATGGTTGACATGTCTTAATTTTTTATTTGTTGTTTTTATATTGTACTTCTTCCCACCAAAAATAGATCAAAATTAATATTGGTTTTTATTATTATATAATATTTTTTTATTTTACAAATTAAGGTATTATTTTCATTCCAATTAGTCATGCACATTTTTTTTTATATCCAAATAAATTATGCACACCCATAAAAAGTAAATATAAATTTTACTTTTTTAACTTTAAAATACAATTTTACTTTTTTAACTTTAAAATACAATTTTACTTATATTTTTTCTATATACTTTCTTAACTTTATTCACAACTATTTTAACTATTAATTTAAAAATACATTTTTACCACTTAGTCAAAATCAAAAAAATAGTATTTTTTTATTTAATCTACATACCGGTCAACCATTATTTTTTAGGACGGAAGTAATAATAATATTTTATTTCATTTTTTCTTATAAAAATTAAATAGAGTACTGATAATTATTAAAAATTATAATGCCTATTTTATATTAAAAAAGTTAAATATGAAAATTTACCTTAATTTATAAATTAGTGCTTCTAATTATATAAAAACAAATAAGGGTGCCCATATCTCAAAATTCTCAAATTATCTAATTAAATAAAATTGGGGTTTTCTATGCAAATTTATATAGTCTTTCATTTTTTAATTAATACTGTATATCTTAATAGAGCATGAATTAAAAAAAAACATAATGATAAGAAAATTAAAGTAAGATTATACTATCTTAATTTTAAATAAACAAAACAGCTCAGAATTTTTTTAATTATAAAAATCTAAGAAAAATAAAAGTATAAATGTAGGTCAAAATAAATTAATATTGTTAAAAATAAAAATATTAGTGCATGACACAATGATAAAAAAATGTGAACAAGTAATTTGTAATTTTTTATTATTATAGGTGACCCACATGCGTGCGTTGAATGACCATAATTGCTTACGTATCGTATGCTTCATAATTAGCCCCTATTTATGATTTAACTTGTTCAACCTTAGCTATTTAATTGTAATGAGACTAATATCCTTAATAATGGTCTTATTCACATAGAAGTGTCGCCACTTACATAAATAAATAAGTAAATAAATATATAAATTACAAAATTTTGCTATAAATACAAGTTCAATATTATGTGTCACATATAACAATATATAAGATTACGACCTCTATCTGCAGTGTTTTTAGTTATGAATAATTTTTTTTATTTATCCGTTTTTCTTTTCTTTCTTCATCTTCCTCTTCTGATTTCCTCTGCTAAAAAACAAGTACAATATAATTCTTTGGAGCGATTTTTTTTTCTTTTTGTGATACATACAATTTTAATTTACATGTTATATCAATTATTTATTGAAATGTGCAGATATACATAGCTTATTTTGGAGGGAATAGTGAACAAAAAACCGTCCAAGAAATTCAAGAAAAACATTATTCATATCTGCTTTCCGTCAAGAAAACTGAGGAAGACGCAAAACGATCTCTAATTTACACTTACAAGAACGTCAATGGTTTTGCCGCTCTTCTCACCCGAAAAGAAGCTTCCAAACTTTCCGGTACACCATAAATTAATACATCCTGCAGTGTATATATATATATATAAATAATGCCCAAAAATCACCGCTGCGGTCGCGGCCCATAGAGCGCCGCAGACGCTTTTAATTTCTTGTATAGTTATATGCATAGCGGATGTACTATTCTTATGGCGGTCGTCGTGGTTTCCAAAACAATTATTATAATTTTTTTGAATGTATCAAATCATATCAATTAGCATATTATATTTTAAAATGTATCTAGACTCTTATTGTTCAAGTATCACAAAATCTCTTGTAGAATAATTATATATCAACACTACTTAGAAAACGAGTACATTATGATTTATTTTGTTCTTTCAAGGCTTCGTTAATTAGATAGTTTTCTACTCAATAATTTTTGTACTTTAAATTATACTCTTTTTCTTTTTGTTTATAACATGACTATGCTCTTTATATTTTTTTGGAAGAAAGAATTTTATTATTATTAAACAAAAGTAGTAGCATCTAAATTAATGCCCTTCATTGGATAGGCGTACATGTTTGTTCATGTTTCGTCTTTTTTTAATAAATAAACACATTTTAACCAATTAAACATTTATTCAATTTGTCTGCGACAATTAGAACGGTCAAAAAGGTTCGGCTCATCGGGACGACCCGGTCATAAGGATGGGTTGGACTGTTGGACATCAAATGTAGAGGCCTAAATAGATTCGGGCTTTTCTTACTCAGCCCGACTAGTTCGATGGGCTTGGGCAGAGTTTGACCCGAAAATTTATTAATTTAACTATAATTTACTATATAAATATTATTTTTGTACAAAAAAATAATAAATTACTATTATTTAATATATTTTAAAGACTTTAATTCAGTTTAATTATTTTTTTAAAAATTAAAATTTATTATTTATAAATTTTCTTTAATAAGTTAAAATTATTTTAAAAAATTATAATTTAAAATCAAAATTAATATATATATATATATAAATTATGAGCCAAAAAGCTAAGTGACCCGATCACACGTTATAGATACCGGTAACTAATTTAATCTTCGTTGGCACGGCATGGACGGTGATGCTCGATTTTTTGATGTACAAAAAACTGAATAGTGTTTTGATCATAATTAAGGTATTTGGCCGGAGTCTGAAAGCTTCAACGACATAGGGATGAGTCCGATACCGAAATCATGGAATGGAACATGTGAATATGGAGATGCATTCAACTCATCACACTGTAATAAGTAAGTCATGGAATTTGATTTTACAAGATTCAATTTAATGTAATTCAATTTGCCCAGGAAACTTATTGGTGCGAGATATTTCATCAAAGGCTACGAGGCAAAACACGGTAAACTGAAGATTAAAAATGATGAGGATTACCGCTCCCCTCGCGACATAGAAGGCCACGGGACCCACACTTCATCGACAGCTGTCGGTCGGGCTGTCCGAAATGTCTCTTCCCTCGGCGGCTATGCACGTGGCACAGCCACCGGCGGGGCCCCGTTGGCTCGCCTGGCAATATACAAAGTGTGCTGGCAGCCGAAAGGGTGTTCAGACTCGGACATACTCGCCGCCATAGATGGAGCCATCGACGACGGCGTCGACGTGCTTAGCATCTCGATGGGCACAGATTTTCCAGTTCCATACAATGAGAACATCATAGAAATCGGCTCGCTTCACGCCATTCAGAAAAACATTGCCGTAGCTTTAAGTGCCGGAAATAGTGGGCCCACGCCGGCTACCGTAGCTAATGTAGCTCCATGGGCTATTGTGGTTGGAGCGAGTAGTGTCGACAGGATATTTCCATCATCGATCGTGCTTGGAAACGAAGGAGTCATAATCGCGGTAATTACAAACATGGTCATGAATATATATATTCCGATGATTAAAGATTTATGTGGTGTACAAGTGATTACTTTAATTTGTTGTTTGCAGGGAGAATCAATAAGTCCGTATAAGCTGGAGAAGAAGTTGTATCCATTAGCTTACGCGGATCAAGTAGCTTATAACACCAACGTATCCAAAAATCTATCCGGGTAAAATTTTATTAATATCCTGCAATCCGCCGATATTAATTTGTAATTTCTCGCACAAATTCGATTCTGCAGGCAATGTTTACCCGGTGTCCTTTCACCGACCAAGGCCAAGGGAAAAATCATACTATGCTTAAGAGGAGAAATCGCAACGAGAGTCGGTGCAGGCGTGGAGGTGAAAAGAGCTGGAGGGGTTGGTCTTGTCTTAGGAAACAATAAAGCCAATGGAAACGATAAATTGCTTGATGTTCATCTTCTTCCAGCTATTGTTTTGAATTACACGAATGCTCTCAGAACCCTGGAATATATTAATTCTGCAAAACAACCCAAAGCATATTTAGTGGTAGTAGGTAAGACGGTTTTAAACGCCAAACCGGCGCCTTTCATGACTTCTTTCTCCAGTAAAGGTCCCAGCAAATATTCACCCAACATTCTCAAGGTACTCAATTAGTACCTTACAATTACAATTATTTTTCAAAAAAAAAAAACGCGGTTTGTTTTTTTATGTTTTACAGCCTGACATCACGGCTCCGGGGTTAAATATATTAGCAGCCTATAGCGAAGGAACTTCTCCAACAGATGACAAAGAAGATCATCGGATCGTCAAGTACAATTTTCTGTCTGGCACATCAATGGCTTGCCCACATGTAGCAGGCGCATTGGCTCTTCTCAAAGGGGTGCACCCCAATTGGAGCAGCGCTGCCTTAAGATCTGCTCTCATGACCTCTGGTAACATGACTTTATAGAAAATGACGAATTCAGTTAAGCTATATATAATTAATCGTGTTGTTTTTAATCACTTGGCAGCAACATTAACCAACAATGAGGGTAATCTCATCACTGATGAATCCGGCAATCCTGCAGACCCGTTCCAGTTCGGTTCGGGCCATTTCAGACCAACGAAAGCAGCCGATCCAGGACTTGTCTACGATGCTTCTTACAACGACTATCTTCTCTTCCTCTGCGGACTCGGTTATAAGAAAATGGATCCTACCTTCAAGTGCCCGAAACACCCACCGTCTCTGGCTAACCTTAACTATCCATCCTTAGCGATACCTGAATTGAAGGACACGGAAACTGTGGTCAGGACAGTCACGAATGTGGGCAGCTGTCAAAGTGTTTACACGGTCAGCATCAAATCTCCACCGGGGATCTCCATAGAAATATCGCCTGGTGAGCTGCACTTTAAACGTGCTGCTCAGAAGATTAATTTTACCATCACGGTTAAAATTGTCAAAGGCCATCAATTTAGTGAGAAGATAAAAAAAGGCGAGTATCGTTTCGGTATGTTTACTTGGTCAGATAAGGATAAAGTTCATCTTGTCCGGAGTCCTGTTGCCATTTCAGTTGCATAGTCCTTAATTCCTTCCTACTTATTACATCTTGTGACATGGTGTGGTGTGCACTGTGCACCTCATTCTCACCAATGACTTATCAGTTTCCTTTGATTTACACTATATGTTTCAAAACATGGACTATATATACACAAAATAATTAAGTACTATTTCAGTCTCACACTGTCGTGGCCGTATATGATTAGTTCAACTTTTATATTAATTACTCTCTTCATACATTTTTGGTACGATGGAAAAAAATATTATTTTTAATAGTTTGCTAAAACAAGTAAGAACTTGTTCTTTAATTTTTATAAAATTAATAAAAAATAATTTAAATCAATAATTTTAACTATACAATCTAGTTAATGTAACAATATTAATAATATTTTTTTATTTATAAAAATTATTATTATTTTTATAAAAATCAGATTTTAGTTCAAAATAACAAGTCCTGGTAAGTATTATATAATTAAAAAAAAAAAGAAAGTACTATATAGTTTTTTTTGAGATAGGAAGAGATGAGTGAGAGAACTCAAAAAGAAAATTGTGAAAAATATTTAAAAGACAAAGATAGTAAGTATTTTTTATTATTTCCTTTTAATACTCTTTTCGTAATTTATGCATCGAATACGATAACATATATTAAGAAAAATATTATTTTTTTATTTTTTATAAAAAAAAGTAAATTAAAAATATATTTTAAAATTATAAAATAAAGTAATTTCGAGTAAATTTTAAGAAGTAAATAAAAAAAGTAAAGATAAATTATATTTTAAAAAGTGAAGAAGTAATTTGAGTATTTCGTTGTAAAGGTGTGCAGACATGTTCTTTTGAACTGAAATTGACTCATATGAACTGAATTTTATGAATATGAGTTGAATTGAATGAATTTGAACGGAATTAAATCGAACTTAAACGATTTTTTAAATAATAATAATAATAATAATTTATTTTTAATAATAATAATAATAATAATAATAATAATAATAATAATAATAATAAATCTAGAATTATTTATATTGTATAACTAAAATTATTAATTTAAATTATATTTTATTTATTTTAATTTATTTTTGAAACAAATTTACTCGATGCGAAATAAATGAGTCTGAACTAAACTGAATTGAATCGATTTAAATTTAACTAAAATTCAAATAAAAAAGTAAAAAAGAAATATGTTTTACTTATTAAGTTGAAATATAAAATAAATTGGTTGTTTGGAAAGCTAGTATGTTAGTTTGTTGATGCGTTTTTTTTTTCCATGCTTTCTACTCTACTATCATATTTTTTCTTTAAAAATGTGATTGACCTTAACTAAAATGATTGAGGTAGTTTATATTTGTATAATTCTATGATTGAAGTAGTTTATATGTGTAATAGTGTGTATAATGGTAAACCTAAAAACAAATAAAAATAAAATTGTATATTGCATTGTTAAGAAATATAAATATAAATTGATATGTACATTTTCTTTTTAATGTTGCAAGGAATGTCCAACAGATTTATAACAAAAAAATATACAATTGAAGATGATCTTGTAGATAATCGAATAAACCGTGTTTCTTTTTTTGGTCATACTAAATTGATGACCACTCTCATAGTCTCATTGACAATCAAGAGCGCGGATTGTCATTTAAAAAATACTCGGTATTAAAGTAATTAAAAGTTATTTAAATGAAATGGAAAAATTGAATGGAAATTTTATTTATTTTTTAAAATTAATGGAAGGTTCACCATGCCAGTGGCCACTGGCCACCAACCGACCAGCATATCCCCTACGATGCATGTCATGATTTGCCAGCTCATTTTTTTTATATTTTAAGATCTTAAGAAATTCTTATTTTTTATTTAATAAATAGAGATCAAATTGTAATAAATTCACTTTTTTTAATATATTTTAATCCAGCGGGAAAAATTAATAAAAATGATCATAATAAAAAAAAGTAAATTTATTTTTAAATTAAAAAAAAACTCATAAAATTTTTAATTAAAAAAAGTAATACAAATAAAAGTATAAATATAAATCAAGAAAAATATTATTTTAAGAAATAAAAATATCGGTGACACAATAATAAATACTCCTTCTGACAGACAGACTAATAATCACACTTTCTTCACAAAATACAAAGGAGGTGTGACTGGTTGGGAGAGAGTATAGGAGTTGCGGCAAAATAAGGCCAAATCATAAAAATATATGCCCGTTATATAGGTCAATTTGAATCAAAAGACTTAAATGTCCTCCAAAGTTAATTATCCTCACAAATAAATAAAACGAATATTACAAAATAAAAGAAAAGAATATCAAAAAAATAAAATTGTCCCACAAAATCTTTTTTGTCGTTTGAAATTCACACCCATGACGAGCACGCACACGGTGGTTTAAATCCAGTTCCAACCGTATCATTTGAACTCGTCTCCGGCGATCATCATTATGGATAGCGTTGACAACACCCAATCCCTTAACAACAAAGACATTCGCGCTCAACTTCCGGTAATAAAGCTAACCCTAGCTCTCCATAGATCGATTTTTTGATGTTTAGAACTGCATATGTTCGGACTTTTCATGTGTATATTTCATTTAATCGATCTGTTAATGTGGTTTCGAACTGATAATTGCAATGGGTTGTAGAAGACGATCAACCGCGTGTTTTTCCTCACTGTGTAGAGGCACCATTGGTTTTTTTTCACGGTGTAATTATCATCGTGTATGTCTCTACAACATTGGCTGAATTCGCTAAGCATTCCTATATGAAGCATTTTCTAAAATTTGTAAAACTCAACAGAGGATCAACAAAGCACACGCATCTCGTTATTTGCATCATTTCTAATGTAGAGAGTTTACTGGTCCGACAATACCGGTGATGGAACATTGGTTTTATGTCGGTGAGAAGATCGCGAAATTCACACCGGCTGCTTATGCCATTGTAACGAGACTAATTTTTGGGCACTCCACAGGTTTTGATATTTTTGCGTCACAAGAGTTTCCTCCCGATAGCTTGTTTATTCGATTTTTCAAAGGAGATACCACCATTAGATTATGGGAGCTACGCCAAAATTTCGACGATCTAAATCTCGGCAAAGAAGCGAAGGCGGAGGATTATATGAAAGTAGTCAAGATCCTCATGTATTATTACATATTGCTTTGCTGAGAGCATAAGGTTAAAATCGATAAGTTAGCATGGTTGTTGGTCGAGGACCACGATTGTTGGGAGGAGTTTCCCTGTGGCGCTTATTCCTACCAGAATTTATTCTACTACCTCAAAACGACGTCCGTACATGATGAATCTACTTACCATTTCTACGGGTCAGTTTGGGCTTTTCAGTTTTGGATGTACGAGTCCGTACCGTCCATCGGAGAGTTATGCGCGAAACGAGCTCGGGTTACGAGATTTCCACGTTGCCTGATGTGGGACTCTACTGCATCGAAACAAGCTACGTACGATGTCACTAAATTCTTCAATGAGAAGGTACTTTATTGAATGAATTAATAAATTTATTAATAAATCACTGTGGATCGTGGTATGTAAACTGTATAAGATTTCCGTGTCTTTCTTCACGGTGAAGGATTATCTTGGATGGTCTCACGGTGTAAGATAACTGTGGATGGTATCACAGTGTTCTACTATCCTGGATGGTCTCACGGAGTCCAATTATCGTGTATAATTTCACGGTGTCCATTCATCGTGATTTGTATCACGGTGTTCTATTATCAAGGATGGTCTCACGGTTTACACTTATCGTGTATGGGTCCACGGTATTACAATCCACCGTGTTATAACCACAATGAAAAATTAGGCTTTAGGATTTTCTACAAAATACCATTGTACGGTGTTACAATCCACCAAGGGAACCCCAAAGCAACAAAATTCTAGGGATTTATTTATTTTCTTAATTAATTAATCGCAATGTGTTTAATGGGTGTAGTTGGGAGTTGGTGAGTCGTTTCGTGCAACGATTGAAATCCGGCGGTGGGATGGCTCAGAATAGAGATGCATCAATTCTCTGAATTGAATGGTCATATCATATTAATGGATAGAGTGTTTGATGGGGTGATTTTCTATTAATTTTATTAATACGATTAATTAATAAGTGAATTTGGCAGTTGAATCGTTTCGTGGAACAATTGAAATCCGGGTGGTTGGATGACTTAAATTAGATCAGAATATTAAACCTATAAATACGAACGAAAGAACTCTATTTTTCTATACCAATTAATACTCAATTTTTCTTTTTTGTTCTGGTTTTTTCATGGAGCAGTTATCACCACACTTTTTCGAATTTCACAGTTGCATTATTGTATCGAGATACTCGATTTTCTAAAATTAAAGCATCATTTCCCTAGGTCATCTTGCACGAGATACGCGAGGTTCCAAAACCTCCCGTAGTATTTGACCGTCGCCTTATGATTCGGGGTATCGGTGGCGAAGATTCGGAGTGCACGTAGCCTGAGCTCCTTATCTCCGTCGAAATTACAGTGAGGTCTACCTCGCTCGATTTAGCAGTTCCGGTTGAGGCTCAAAAACTTGTATTGCTACCAGATGTCCAAAGAGGAGATACACTGGTGTGATGCTTTGTTATTTTTCTTCTTTGCTCAGCTTTTTGGTACAACGCTGACCGATAGTGTTTAGGGTTTAGAGTTTTGATTCATCAATTTTTCTCAAGTTTTAGGGTTCTGCTTTTTTATCTTCTGTGTAATCATTGCTATAATGAATTATAAGATTTTAATTTATTTTAAATTTGTGCATTTTTCATATTCTCATTCAAATTTATCACACAGTCGCTTTTAATTATCGTGTATGGTACCACGGTGTCCATTTATCGTGTTTGGTTTCACGGCGTATGATTATCCTGTAGTCTTATGATATTCATTTATCGTGGATGGTCTCCCGGAGTCCACTTGTCGTGTATGTATCACGGTGTCCAATTATCGTGATTAGTCTCACGGCGTGCGACTATTGTGGATGAGCTCACGATTTTCACTTATCGTTTATGGTCTCACGACGTTCGACTTTCGTGGATGAGCTCACGGTGTCTACTTATCGTGTATGGTCTCACGGCGTACGATTATCGTGGATGTTCTCACGGTGTCCAATTATCGTGTATGGTCTCACGGTGTTCATTTACTGTGGATGGTCACACGGTGTCTATTTATTGTAGATTGTCTCCCGGTGTTAATTTATCATAAATGGTCTTACGGTGTTTTATTATCGTGTATGTTCTAACGACGTACTTTTAATCGTGGATGGTATAAAATTGTATTGAAATTTTATTAATAATTTTGAAAAGCGCAATTCTTTTTTAAATTACTTATAAGATTATAATTTATTTATTAAAAAGCGAAGGTATAGTAAACTTTTTCTAATAAATGGCCCATAAAACAAATAATTTTATGAACTAGGCTTTATAACTTATTTATTTTATTCCCACATAAATAAATGTAAACAAATACGGAGTAATTTGTATTATTATAGGTGACCACATGGGTGCGTTGAATGACACGTACTTTTATTATGATTAGCCCCTATTTGTGATTCAACTTATTCAAATACGTATGCATCCAGCATCATCATTAGCCCCTATTTGTGATTCAACTTATTCAAACCTTAGCTATATACTACTAGTATACTACTATTTTATTGTAACAAGGCTAATATCCTTAATTATGATGATATTCACATTAAAGTGTCGCCAATTATATAAATACTAATGCAATTTTCCTATACGAGTAATATCTTCGGTGTTTTTAGTCATGAATAATGTTCATTATTTATCCGTTTTTCTCTTTGTTCTTCTTCTTCCTCTTCTGATTTCTTCGGCTAAAAAACAGGTACAACATGCTTCGTGTTTTATTTTTTATTTTTTATAACACTATACTGATTTAATTTGCATATTGTAAATTAAATTATTTATTAGAATGTGCAGGTATACATAGCTTACTTTGGAGGGAACACTGAACAAAAAGATCATGGGACTTTATAAGATCATTAGAAGGGTCAACGAATTCCAACGGCATGGGAGAGGAAGAAGATGAACATAGGTCGATGAAATCTAAATATGGAAGGGATGTAATAGTTGGCGTTATAGATAAAGGTAATTAAATTAGACTTTACAAGATTAATTATTATTAAAAGGATCAACAAATTCTTATATATATAAAAAAAATGAATTGTGTTTTGATCAAGGTGTTTGGCCGGAGTCTCAAAGCTTCAACGACATAGGGATGGGTCCGATACCGAAATCATGGAATGGAAAATGTGAAACAGGAGATGAATTCAACTCTTCACATTGTAACAAGTAAGTCTTAGTATTATTTAATTTTCTTTGTAAAAAAAATAAAAAAATTGTAGTGTTATTGATTTTTTTGACCAAAAAGTTAAAAATATATATTTAAATTAATAAAAATAATAGTTTTTTTTTTACTAGCTCATCCCATGTTAAATTGCAAAATTTAAATACTCACACGTTTGAACTTTGAACTTTGCTTTCCTCAATTTAAGAAAATAGGGGCGTAACCATTGATATGCTTAATTTTCTTTTATAGTACTATATAAATGAAACATACAATTAAGTGATTAACCCTTTTATTAATTTAACGGGACACAGGAAACTTATTGGTGCGAGATATTTCGTGAAAGGCTACGAGGCAATATTCGGCAAACTTAAAAATGATGAGGATTACCGGTCCCCTCGCAACATAGTTGGCCACGGGACCCACACGTCATCGACAGCTGTCGGTCAGATGGTCCGAAATATCTCTGCCCTCGGCGGCTATGCACGTGGCTCGTCTCGCAATGTACAAAGTGTGTTGGCCAAAACAGTGTGCAGAAGTGGACGTACTCGCCGCCATTGATCGAGCCATCGACGACGGAGTCGACGTGCTTAGCATCTCGATGAGCCCTGACGATCCGAACCCTTACGATAAGGATGTCCTATCAATCGGATCTCTACATGCCATTAAGAAAAACATCGTCGTAGCTTTCAGTGCCAATAATTTGGGGCCCACACCGGCTACCGTGACTAATTTAGTTCCATGGGCTATTACGGTTGGGGCGAGTAGTGTAGACAGGAGATTTCCATCATCGGCCGTGCTTGGAAACGGAGTCGTAATCACGGTAATTAATTAATTAATAACAAATTTGAATGATTTACATGGTGTGATTGATTGATATTGTCGTTTGCTTGCAGGGAGAATCGATAAGTCCGTATTTTCTGGAAAAAAAGTTGTATCCATTAGCTTACGCGGATCAAGTAGCTTACACTAACGTATACAAGAATCTATCCGGGTGAATTATATATTAATTAAGTTTGTATATATAATGTGGAATGAAGCTTATAAACCGACAATAATTTCTAATTCTCACTCAGCTCAATCCGATTCTACAGGCAATGTTTACCTGGTGTCCTTTCACAGACCAAGGCCAAGGGAAAAATCATAGTATGCTTAAGAGGAGGAAACGCAACGGAACTTGGTGCAGGTGCAGAGGTGAAAAGAGCTGGAGGGGTTGGTCTTGTCCTAGGAAACAATAAAACCAATGAAAACGATATACCGCTTGATGTTCATTTTCTTCCGGCCATTTCTTTGAATTACACGAATGCTCTCAGAATTTTGGATTATATCAATTCTGCGAAACAATCGAAAGCGTATTTAGTAGTAGGTAAGACGGTTTTAAACGTCAAACCTTCGCCTTTCATGGCTTCTTTTATTAAAGGATATATTGGGCTTTGCTTATGGGCCTAATGTACATGGGCTAATGTATATATGGTAGCTTAGATTCTTTGTCCGTAGATTATTAGGTTTGCCATCTTTAGGCCCTTCTCAATTGTATATAATTATTGGGTCAGTGTACAATGTAACACATCAATATACATTATCTTTTCTCTTAATCTCAATATGGTATCAGAGAATAATTAATTTTTTTTCTTTCCGCTTTCCTCTCTCACAAACAAAACAGATCGATCTTCTTGATCTTCTTCTCTTTCGATGACAATTCCAGACAATTCTACAAATTCTGGATCTCTAGATTCATCTTCTACAGGAGCTATCTTCTCCAAAAAAAAACCTATGTCACCGAACGAGGATCCTGCGTCCCCGTACTACCTACACCCATCTGACCATCCCGGAGTGAAGGTCATCTTCGAAACGTTCACCGGCGACAACTACACTGGCTGGATGAAATCGGTCCAGATGTCCCTCACCGTAAAAAACAAATTGGGATTTCTCGATGGCACTCTGCAAACCCCATCACTCACCGATCCAGTTCTTGGTGCCGCTTGGTCTAGGGTTAACGCCCTGCTCCTCTCCTGGTTAGTATACTCTGTAACTCCTGAAATTCGCACTACCTTGATGAACTTTACAGTTGCCAAAGACGTCTGGGACGAGATCAAACTGCGGTATGCGAAAAGCGATGGTCCACGGGTATTCCAACTGGAGAAGAACCTCAGCACCATCTCTCAAGGTTCACAGAGCCTCACCGCCTACTACAACATTTTTAAGGGACTATGGGATGAGTACTCCAACTTCAGAGCCATTCCCTCTTGCTCCTGTGGTCAATGCATCTGCAACATAGGAGCAGCCTTTCTGGAACTTCAACAAAAAGATTCGGTTCTCAAATTCTTAGTAGGGCTAAATGATTCATACTCCCACGTTCGTAGTCAGATACTTATGCATCATCCCCTACCTGTTCTCTCTAAAGCCTATTCCATACTAAGGCAAGAGGAGAGTCAGAGATCATTGCAACATGATTCTCTCTCTGTTGGCCTCTTTAGTAGTATTCCTGTTGATAACCCTAGTTCTGCTAATATGATTAAGACTGCAGGTAAAGATAAACCCAAATACACAGGCAAATGTGATTTTTGTGGTTATCCAGGCCATCCAGCAGAGAGGTGTTTTCAACTCAAAGGCTATCCTAGCCACTGGAAGGGGATAAGAGCTCAAAGAATCGCACCTGGACATGTCCCACCATCCAGGCTTCACCCAAGCATCCAGCCCATGCCCTCTGCCAATCATACATCCACTACTCCTACTAACTCTGATTTGGACTTCTGTGACCCAGGTCTTTACGACAAATTTAGACAGTTCATGAAGCACCAGGAACAACCCTCCATGGACACCACTGGACATTCAATCAATGCTGCAATGGCCATGGGGCTCTCTACTCACATTGAACCTGCTGAACACACAACTCCTACAGGGGTCCAAGGTATTTCTAAAACTCTTTCCCTCCTTCACTCTGCCCTATGGATACTTGATACTGGTGCCTCTGATCATATGGTCAACTCCTTGAATTTTTTTTGTGATCCTCCTGTCAAAGTTAACATCAAAGTACAATTACCTACTGGTCAATGCATTCTAGCTACACATAAAGGCACTGTTTTTTTTAATGATTCTCTAATTCTACACAATGTCTTATGTGTGTCTAGTTTTAAATTTAATCTCATTTCTGTTTCAAAGTTAACCATGATGGGGAATATATCTGTAAAATTTGTCTCCACCCATTGCCTCTTGCAGGATTTGAAACACAACAAAATCATTGGCTATGCTGAGTCTTCAAATGGCCTTTACCATCTAAAAATGGATACTCATAAAACTTCTTCTGAGAATAAACATACAGTAGCTTCTACTGTTGATATTTCATCTGAAAAACCTTTACTTTGGCACTACAGACTTGGACATATACCTTTTAAAAGATTGCACTCTATTCATTCCCTGCATATTCATGCTAAAACTGTTAGTACTCCTTGTGATATTTGCCATTTTGCTAAACAAAAGAAATTGCATCTTTCTGAAAGTTCTTCTTATGCTACTGCTTGTTTTGATCTTGTCCATATGGACATTTGGGGACCTTTTAGGGTTGAATCCTACAATGGCTACAGATATTTTTTAACTGTTCTAGATGATCACTCTAGGTGTACTTGGATTTACTTAATGAAAAATAAATCTGAAACTAGAACTCATATGCAAACTTTCTACACAATGGTTAGAACTCAATTTGCCAAAAGCATAAAAACTATTAGAACTGATAATGGGATGGAATTTATGTTTACTGATTTTTACTCATCTAAAGGCATTTTTCATCAAACCTCCTGTGTTGAGACACCTCAACAGAATGGGAGAGTTGAAAGAAAACATCAGCATATCTTACAGGTTGCTAGGGCTCTCCTTTTTCAATCTTGCCTACCTCTGAATTTTTGGGCTGACTCAGTGCTAACTGCTGCGCACATAATAAATAGAACACCATCTACACTGTTACAAAATAAAAGTCCTTTTGAAATCCTTTATGATAAACAACCTGACTACTCTTATTTAAAAGTATTTGGATGTCTATGTTATGCCTCCACTTTAAGTTCAGACAGGCACAAGTTTACAAGCAGAGCCTCAAAATGCATCTTCCTTGGCTATGTTTTTGGAACAAAAGGTTATAAACTGTATGATCTCTCTACCCATCAAACTCTCATTTCTACTCATGTTAAATTCTATGAACTAATCTTCCCTTTCAAGAGAGATAATGATGACAAAGTTTTTTCAAAATATGATTGTTTTCAAAACTTTTCTGAATCTCTTAATACCCCAGATATTATTTCTGATTTTATTTGGCAGGATACTCCTCAACTAAATACTGAGCCTCCACAGATTATTACAACTCCTGCTACTAACATCCCTTCTAGAACTATGCAGCTGCCACAGGCTTCACAGAATGAGACAACAACAGACTCCAACCAACCTCCTGCCCTTGATGTTAGAAGATCTACAAGAGTAAAGAAGCTCCCTGGACACTTAGCAAATTATGAACTCAATACACTCCCTTCCTCCAACATGCTTTCCAGCAAACAGGTAGTCTCCCCCATTACTACTACAAGGTACCCCATAAATAAATATATAGGTACTCATGCTCTACCTCTTGACTACCAAGTTTTTACTGCATCTGTTTCTATACTCTCAGAACCTACAACTTATTTGCAAGCCATTAAATTTCCAGAATGGAAAGAAGCCATGTCCTTAGAATTAAAAGCCTTGGAATTAAATAAAACTTGGGATTTAGTCCATTTACCTGAAAACATGCATGCTATTGGTTGCAAATGGGTTTTTAAAACTAAATTAAAGTCAGATGGCAGCCTTGAAAGATATAAAGCAAGACTTGTAGCTAAGGGCTACACACAAGAGGAGGGAATTGACTATTTTGAAACTTTTTCACCAGTAGTTAAAATCACAACAGTTAGAGTTTTCCTTTCTATTGCTGCCTCCAAAGGATGGTTTTTAAAACAATTAGATGTTAATAATGCATTTCTTCATGGTGAACTTACTGAAACTATTTATATGAAACCACCACCTGGTTATTGTTCTCCAACTGACAAAAGAGTTTGCAGGTTACTCAAAAGTCTATATGGGCTTAAACAAGCCTCTAGACAATGGTTTTGTAAGCTTTCTGATTCCTTAATTACATATGGATACAAAAAATCTGCTGCTGATAACTCTCTTTTCATTAAAACTTCTGGCTCTCATATTACTGTACTTCTTGTTTATGTAGATGACATAATTCTTGGTGGAAATGACTTATCTGAAATCAATGCTGTTAAAAAAATTTTGCATGACCAGTTCACTATTAAAGATTTAGGTGACTTAAAATATATACTTGGCATTGAAATAATCAGGGATTCCACTGGAATATGCTTATCTCAAAAACAGTTCTGTCTTGACATTTTATCTTCTCATGGCTATTCAGATTGTAAACCTATTCAAAGTCCTATGGACTCTACTTTAAAACTGTCCAAAACAGATGGTACTTCTCTAACTGATCCTAAAACATATAGAACCCTCATTGGAAAACTCTCATACTTGACTGTTACTAGACCTGATATTGTTTTTTGTGTACAAACCCTAAGTCAATATCTGTCCTGTCCTACTACATCACACCTCACTGCTGCACATAGAATATTAAGATATCTTAAGCAATCAGTAGGAATGGGATTATTTTATAGCTCTACTTCTAATAATACTCTCATAGGTTATACTGACTCTGACTGGGCAGGTTGCATTGATACAAGAAGAAGTGTCTCAGGCTATTGTTTCTTCCTAGGCTCATCATTGATTTCCTGGCAGTCCAAAAAACAAGCTGTTGTGAGCAGATCCTCAACAGAAGCTGAATATAGGGCAGCAGCAAACACAGTGTGTGAAGGTCAATGGCTTTTATACTTACTCAAAGATTTTAACATAAATTCTTCCCCTGTGCAGGTGTATACTGATAATCTCTCCACTTATTATCTTGCGCACAATCCTGTACAACATCAACGCACAAAACACATAGAGTTGGATTGCCACCTCATCAGAGAAAAGATAGAAGCTGGACTC
This sequence comes from Euphrasia confusa, assembly GCA_954870475.1. Taxonomy (NCBI): domain Eukaryota; kingdom Viridiplantae; phylum Streptophyta; class Magnoliopsida; order Lamiales; family Orobanchaceae; genus Euphrasia; species Euphrasia confusa. The sequence goes on from OX940967.1 coordinate 29,169,167, forward strand.
TTCAAACTCAATCACATTTCAACCAAATACCAACTGGCAGACATTTTCACCAAACCTTTACCCTCACACTCTTATTCAGAATTCCAGTCCAAGTTGAACATGAAGAATCTCCACGTTCCACTTGCGGGGGGGTATTAAAGGATATATTGGGCTTTGCTTATGGGCCTAATGTACATGGGCTAATGTATATATGGTAGCTTAGATTCTTTGTCCGTAGATTATTAGGTTTGCCATCTTTAGGCCTTTCTCAATTGTATATAATTATTGGGTCAGTGTACAATGTAACACATCAATATACATTATCTTTTCTCTTAATCTCAATATCTTTCTCCAGCAGAGGTCCGGTCATCAAATACTCACCCAGCATTCTCAAGGTACTTAATTAAACCATACACACTTTAATTAATATACTTGTACGTTATTTGAAGAAAACAAAAAACGTTAATTTTTCATGTGTAACAGCCAGACATCACGGCTCCGGGGGTAAATATATTAGCAGCCTGGAGCGAAGGAACTTCTCCAACATGGGACGAAGAAGATCATCGGATCGTCAAGTACAATTTTTGGTCGGGCACATCAATGTCTTGCCCACATGTAGCAGCCGCCTTGGCTCTTCTCAAAGGCATGCACCCTGATTGGAGCAGCGCTGCCTTAAGATCTGCTCTCATGACCTCTGGTAACTATCTCTTTATAAGAAATGACAATTAAATTAAGATACTGATCTATTTTTAATTATAATTGAAGTAATTTACTTGAACAAATAAGTAAATTGGATAGTAAACTTACTTCTTGTTCGTGCGGAAGAGAATTGAACCAATCGAATCCACTTGCTGCTGACACCCAGATAGAATGTTGAATTGTTCACGATCTAAGAACCAATAATATTGCTATTTTACTGTTTTATGTGCGTTAACTTTTTTCTCGCAGTCACATTTATTTCTATATAATATATCTATATATATTAAAATACAGATTGAATTGCGATAACTGCATACGAATAACTGCATAGTAGTTATTTAGGATTTATTTATAATATATATTATATTAAATATATATAATATATATATATATATATATATATTATAAATGAATTAAAATACTTTATTTTAATTTTTTCATTAGTCAGGTCAAACTCACGGGCGACCCAAATCCTAACAATAATTAAATCGATCGTGTTGTTTTTTAATCACTTGGCAGCAACATTAACCAACAATGAGGGTAATCTCATTACCGATGAATCCGGCAATCCTGCAGACCCGTTCCAGTTCGGTTCGGGCCATTTGAGACCAACGAAAGCAGCCGATCCAGGACTTGTCTACGATGCTTCTTACAACGACTATCTTCTGTTTCTGTGCGGATTGGGTTATAAGAAAATGGATCTTACCTTCAACTGCCCGAAACACCCACCGTCTCTGGCTAACCTCAACTATCCATCCTTAGCGATACCTGAATTGAATGATTCGGTAACTGTGGTCAGGACAGTCACGAATGTGGGCAGCGGTCAAAGTGTTTACACGGTCAGCATCCAATCTCCACCGGGCATCTCTATAAAAATATCGCCTGCTGAGCTGCACTTTAACCGTGCTGGTCAGAAGATGAATTTTACCATCACGGTTAAAAATGAGAAACGCAAATCTGGTGGAAAGAAAGGAGAGTATGGATTCGGATCGTTCACATGGTCAGATACGGTTCATCGTGTCCGGAGTCCAATCGCCATTTCAGTGGCGAAGTAGTCCTTCCTACTTGTTACATGCTAATTCATCTTTTGTACTCGTTTATACTCTATATATACAATCATAGCTAGCTATGAAATATGATTAAAAAGATCAATACTTATTACTATAATATAGAATCCTAAAATCGTGAATTTTTTTGTTTTTCTATTCAAATTTTGATTAGTTTTGTTGATAAATTGATGTTATAGTACACGTGCCTAAAAAAATTGAACCGAACATAAAATAGTAAATTAACTCAACTACTATATGATTTTAACTTGTCTACCAAACACGTCTTTGAAAAAAAATACATTGATTCCCTGCGCATGCATTATAAAATTATTTTACTCAACCAACAAATTGCATACTTTTTTTTATATAAATTTGAAATTAAAAATGAAGTGGAAACAAAGAAACTACTATACACATGGATAATTTTCATATTCTCTTCATCGTTTTTCTTCCTCTTCTGACTTCAGTCGTCGCCGGAAAACAGAAACAGGTAATGCCCTTTTTCTAATATTTTTTTTTCAACAAGTAAAATGAGATCTAATACGACTCGATTTTTTTAATTTTTTTACCGGCAGGTATACACAATGTACACTGGAGGGGATAGAGTACAGAACACAGTCCGAGAAATTGAAGAAACACATCTCTCGTATCTGCTCTCCGTAAAAGGAAATGAGGAAGACGCAAAACGATCTCTAATTTACAGTTACAAGAACATCCCCGCCTTCGCCGCTATTCTCACCGGAGACGAAGCTTCCAAAATTTCCGGTGGGCCATACATTTTTATTTTTTTTATCTATTTACTTGTTTATTGAAGGTAGCGGTAGTGATTTTGCTTGAATTTGAAAAATTAGAATTGGATGACGTGGCGTCTGTGATTCCGAGCCGGACGTACTCGTTGCAGACGACGAGGTCATGGGACTTCACGAGATTGTTAGAGGGAAGGGATTCGAACAATTTGGGGGAAGCGGAGTCTGTGATTCCAAGCCGGGCATACTCGTTGCAGACGACGAGGTCATCAGCCTTCACGAATTCGAACAATTTGGGGGAAGAAGAAGATCATTTGCTGTTGAAATCGAAATACGGAAAAGATGTTATTATTGGGGTGATAGACAGTGGTAATCAATTTTTGCAAGCTCAATTCTGTTTTAACCTTTTGAAATGCTTAGTTTGATGAAAAGAATTAATGGTGTTTGATTTGATCATACTTGAGGTGTGTGGCCGGAGTCTGAAAGCTTCGACGATAGAGGGATGGACCCCGTACCCGAATCATGGAAAGGAACTTGCGAAACAGGAGATGCATTCAACTCATCACATTGTAACAAGTAATTCCTTTCTATTTGAGGCAAAACTACAATTACTGAATACTGTTAATCGATTAAGTAGTGACTATGTAGCCGACTATAGTTACTGTAGTTAGCATTGATCTTCTTTTGAGTGAAGTCGGTGCTGGGAAATACCTGTTAGTTATATGGTTGTTTCTATGACATATCCGGCACCTTACATCTCTAGCAGGATAGAAACTTTCGTTTACTGTATTGGAATATCCTCTAGAGTTTCATGTACTCCTGCCCCTTATCACCTCTATTTTGATAACCCCAATGATTAAAAAAAACTGCTCTCTGATGCCATTATTAGAGAAATAAGGATTCGAGGCAAAAGTGCAATTATTGAATAGATGTGGGCAAATAATTTCTTATTTCATCTTCTTCGAATGGTAGAACAAGGTCATAATACAAAGTATATACAATGTAGAGCAGCTATACCAATATTCTCTTCATTAACACATACGATGATCTTACGAAACCTGGTTTTAATTTTGTAGGAAAATAATTGGTGCGCGATATTTCATCAAGACCTATGAGTACCTCTTTGGTAAACTGAACCGAACACTTGATTACCGCTCTCCTCGTGACAAGGACGGCCATGGAACACACACAGCATCCACGGCCGCAGGCAGGGCAGTCTCGAATGTCTCGTCTTTTGGGGGCTTCGCACAGGGCATAGCAACTGGTGGTGCGCCTTTGGCTCGTCTGGCCGTTTACAAGGCGTGTTGGCCTGAAGGTTGCGTCGATACAGACCTAATCTTAGCCATAGACACAGCCATCACTGACGGTGTCCACGTGTTGACCATCTCGTATGGTATTACCAGTAACTACGACGTGGACCCCATAGCGAGAGCCACACTCCACGCCATCAAGAAAAACATCACTGTAGCTGGCAGCGCTGGGAATTACGGGCCCAAACCAGGCGAATCGAATAACTTGGCTCCGTGGATTATCACAGTCGGCGCTAGTAGCGTGGACAGAATGTTCGTGTCGCCGGTTGTGCTTGGGAACGGCACCAAGATTGCGGTAATTTATAAATTTAATTCAATTTTTTTTATTTTTTTTTATTTCACTGTCATGTAAACCAGATGAATGATTTTCGTGGTAAGTTTCTTTTTGCAGGGGGAATCAGTAAGTCCGTATAAGCTGGAAAAGAAGTTGTATCCATTAGCTTACGCTGGTCAAGTAGCTAACCCCAACAAATCTCAACAAGTATCCGGGTGAATTATTTAAATCTCTTTCTGTTTAATCAGTGTTGAATGAATGGATTAAATTCTGTGTGGAAGATATATTTGTAATTTTATGATTCGTATTCTGCAGACATTGCTTACCTGGTTCCCTTTCTCCTAAGAAGGCTAAGGGAAAAATCATATTGTGTTTTGGAGGAAATGGATCGGGAGTTGATATTGGCATGGAGGTGAAAAGAGCTGGAGGAGTTGGTCTTGTTCTAGGAAACAGTAAAGCCAATGGAAATTACGTAGAGGCTGAAGCCTATCTTCTTCCGGCCACCACTGTCAGTTACAATGATGTCCTCGATATATACAATTATATCCAGTCTGTAAAAGAATCGGAAGCATATATCGTTCCACCTGAGACGGTTTTAGGCATCAAACCGGCACCTTTCATGGCTCCTTTCTCCGGCAGAGGTCCCAACCCCATTTCACCTGATATTCTTAAGGTTTGCTTCTCCCATTTCCTGATAAATATTACAACTACTTACAAACACCGTATTGAAAAAATGAATGTTTTTTTTTGATGCAACACAGCCAGACATCACGGCTCCAGGGATAAATATATTGGCAGCCTGGAGCGAATCTCCAACAGGCACTGAAGGAGAAAGACGCCAGGTCATCAAGTACAATCTTATGTCGGGCACGTCCGTGTCTTGCCCACATGTAGCAGGCGCTTTGGCTCTTATCAAAGGCGTGCACCCCGATTGGAGCAGCGCCGCCATAAGATCTGCTTTAATGACATCTGGTAATAACTTCATATAAATACACCTAATTAATACTTATCTGATTTGAGTCATTTCACTAAACCCTTATATTTGAATCACCTGACAGCAACAGTAACCAACACCGAGGGTAAGCTCATCACCGATGAATTCGGAAACCCAGCGGACCCGTTCCAATTCGGGTCGGGTCATTTCAGACCAACGAAAGCAGTCGATCCAGGACTAGTGTACGACGCTTCCTACGAGGATTATCTCCTCTTCCTATGCAGCATTGGGTATACGGATATGGATGATTACTTCCGGTGCCCGGAGAACCCACCATCTCCGGCTAATCTCAACTATCCATCCCTAGCAATACCTAAATTGAACGACACAGTAACTGTCGTTAGGACAGTCAAGAATGTGGGCTGTAGTCCAAGTCTTTACATGGTCAGCGTGAAACCTCCACCGGGGATCTCCATAACAATATCGCCTCCTACACTATTTTTTACGTGTACTGGTCATAAGAAAAGTTTCGCCATCACAGTAAAAAAGGACTGTGAATTTAGGGGTCGGGTTAAGAACGATGGGTATCTATTCGGATCGTACACGTGGTCTGATGGGATTCATAGTGTCCGGAGCACCATTGCTGTTGCAATGGCATAGTTTTTTTTCTTCTGATTTATGTATATTTGTTAGCTTCAAATATCCTAAAGCAATTTTTGCTATAAATACATGCATGTTCAATATTATGGGTCACACACACATATAACAATATACCAGTACTACGTATCTCCAATGATTTTAGCTATGAATAATGTTCATTATTTATTCGTTTTTCTCTTCTCTCTTCTCCTTCTTCCTCTTCTGATTTCCTCTGCTCAAAAACAGGTACAACATGCTTCACGCGGTTATTTTATTATTGTTAAACGTACAAAAATGTGCAGGTATACATAGCTTACTTTGGAGGGAATAGTGAACAAAAAACAGTACAAGAAATTCAAGAAAAACATCACTCGTACTTGCTCTCCGTCAAGGAAACTGAGGAAGATGCAAAACGATCTCTAATTTACACTTACAAGCACATCAATGGCTTTGCCGCTCATCTCACCCTAGAAGAAGCTTCCAAACTTTCTGGTAGACGATAAATTATATATATATTGTGTGTGTATATATATACACATACGTACGTGTGTGTTTGTGCATGCATGTTTGCATTTACAAAATCACCGCAGCGGTTGCACTGGTGTCTGGTGGTGATCCGCTTTCCAAAACAATGTCGTCCTAATTTGTTGAATACAGTATTTGTTGTTGTTTCGTCGGAAAGTTATTATGGATTTTTAAAGAGTGTGTCGAATCACGTTAACACGTTTTTCTTAAAAAATATTTCTGACTCTTAAGCTAAGGTATATATACAACTGTACGTGTGTGGTTGTGCATTTTTGTAATTTGCATTTTACAGATTTACTACATTATATATAATGGTACTGGTGAAAAACAGAAATGGAAGAAGTGGTATCTGTATTTCCAAGCCGAACATACCCGTTGCACACAACAAGATCATGGGATTAATTTTACAAGATTATTAGAAGGAACATAATCAAACGGCATGGGAGGAGTAGAAGAAGAAGAAGGAGAAGAACACTCAATATTGAAATCGAATTATGGAGTGGATGTAGTAGTTGGCCATATAGATACCGGTAATTAATTTAGTCTTCATTGGCACGACATGGATGATGTTTCGATTTTTCGATATCAAATATCTGAATTGTGTTTTGATCATAATTAAGGTGTTTGGCCGGAGTCTGAAAGCTTCAACGATCGAGGGATGGGTCCGATACCAAAATCATGGAAAGGAAAATGTCAGTCTGGGGATGCATTATTCAACTCATCACATTCAAGGGCGGATCATCATGTAGGCTGGGCCGGGCTGTAGCCCGCCCAGAGTTTTAAGATATTACTAAAATATAGGTATATCTTTGTACTTATTTCTTATTAGCCCAAGTGGTGGAGTTTCCACTTCTATTCTTGGTAGGCAGAGGATCAAGTCCTGAGCTCATGAATTTTAATTTTATTTAATTTTTGTGTTTTAAACTTTTTTTAAAACTTGTTTTCCAATCTCGATTTCACGTAATACAGTAGTAATATAATAACTTTTATTTAATTTTTGTGTTTTAAACTTTTTTTAAAACTTGTTTTCCAATCTCGATTTCACGTAATACAGTAGTAATATAATAACTTTGGTCGTTCCAAAAAATAAAATTATTAATTTTATTTTTCAATTTAAAATATAATTTGCTAATATTTTTTAATTTTTTTTCTAATTTTACTCAAAATAACTTTATTTTTTAACTTAAAATTATATTTATATCTTTAACTTTTAGTCAAAAAATAACATTTTTTTTAACTTTGCACCAAAAAAAATAGGCATATTGTTAGTAACTAATTTTAGTTAATCGAAAAAAAATTGTCATTTAGTTTAGCCCACCCTAAATATTATTTCTAGATCCGCCCTTGATCACATTGTAACAAGTAAGTCTAAATCTATACATATATAATTCCTGAATCTCTCCTGGACCAATCAGAAAGGTTTAATATTGTTGTGTTCACACTATAAATTATAAATAAAAATAATAATATTAACTATAAATTATAAATAAAAATAGTAATATTATTATAAAGTCAAAATTTATATATTAATATAATTTTTAGGTAAGTTTTTATTTTCAGTAAATTTCCACATATGTAATTCTAATTAATCATATGTTTTCTCAAGAAAAAATCAGTCGCGTTTCATAGAATATTTCTAGATCAATTTGACGAGGTATTTTCATGCTTTAATATTTTTGCGTATATATATTCGTCGAATTTTTTTTATCTTTTCCAAAATTTCATGTACGCTTTAATTATTTCATTATGCATTTTTTTTTTCATTTTTCTTTTACCCGTTCTTTTGGACTGAAACCGGCTGAACTGAACTGAACTTAAACGATATGAACTGAACTGAACTTAAGCGATATGAACTGAACAAAAACGATTTTTTTTATAAAAATAATAATAAATTATTAAATATTTTTTTAAAAATATTAATAATATTATGAAATTAACTAGATTTTATATTTATAATTATAGATTGAAATTATTTTTTGTTTATTTTATTTTAATTTATTTTGAAACTAACTGAACTGAATCGATATGAACTGAACTGAAATGAATTGATCTGAACTGAACTGAACTGAATCAATCTGAACTAAAGCGATCTGAACTGAACTGAACTGAATCAATCTGAACTAAAGCGATTTGAACTGAACTGAACTTGACTGAAATTATGTTCAAAAGAACAAGTCCTAATTTAAATTTGTATGTTTTTTTCATAATCAAATTCAGGTATAATTTATTTGTAGATTTTTTTTTTCAATATCTCATAAATTAAATTGGAATTGTAGCCTACAATCCGTTTGGAATGTGATATTTTTCAGTAGGTGTAAAATTGATACAAGATTTGATAAACGACAACTATGGAAAGATTTGCATATTTATTTGCTAATTGTAAAGTTAATCGATCGGAAGAGAAAAAAATTAATTTTCTATTTTACAGCTCTATTTTCGATAAGGTAATTACGTACGGGCCGCGACGCGGTGGTTCTCGACATTGACCTGCCCCCATCACATCTTAATCATGATTCTCGACTCTTGCTCTCTTTGTTCTATATTTTTTTTCACTATAGGCGGGATCAATATGATGGTGTCGAATTTTTAAATATTTAAAATAATCAAATAAATAAAATATCTTCTATAATGAGATTTTATACTTTATTTTCATAATTTTATTATTATTTCGTTGAGAATGAGATATAATATAACCACAAATAATTATAATTATTTATCAATTTAATTTAATAGATCACCTTATATACTTACTATATACTTACGAAGTTTGAATAAAAAAAAAATAGTTGGCTTATAGAAATAGTAATTCAACAATTTAATTTATAAATCACATGAGTTATATGATTTAAAAGATCTATAGACACGTTGAAAATTTAAGTACCGAGATAATATCACAATAAAAAAGGTAATAAAAAGTTTAATTTTATTAGCTAATCTTTTACTCTATGTATTGACAAAGTTATACGGAGTATGATTTAAGTGAACTATGAAAATATTGGAAATTATTATTGAAAAGTAATTTTAAAACATATTTTGTATTAGTATTAATACTAATATAACTTAATTAAAAAAAATTATATTGTTCAGTTATAATTATTAATAATTGCCCCAAAAAATATGATTAAGTTATTATAATTAACAAATATATATTTGTAAACAATGAAAAGATATATGTAATTAAATTTTAATAATATTTTTTATACGATCATTATACATTATTAATTATTTTTAAATTTTTTATGTTGTAATTAAAATGAAACACTCACCAACAAAGCCCTGGATGTTGTTTATTACTTTAAACATGCATAACCTTTTAATTTAAATAAAACATTTCATATTTGAGAGAACGATTGATAATGAGATTCAGTACGAGTTTACAAATTAGTAGGGGTGAACAATTTATCTCGGAATTTTGATCCCGTCACGATCTTATCCCGAAAGTTAGCGAGATAGGACGAGATCAATTTTAAAAATGACAATCGCGTTCCGTCCCAAGCCGATTTATTTTTTCATAATGGGACGGGATGGGATCGGGACGATCCCTTTCTGTCCTGTCTCGTCCCGCAAATTTATTAATATACATAAAAAAATGTTATTTTTCACATAAATTAATAAAAATACCAAAATATTAATTACACATTCAATTAAATTTATTTATTAATTAATACATTTTCACAAATATCATAATAATTTATTTTTTATATAATTTGTTTTGAATATACTTAAATATTAATATTTTAAAAATTGTAAAATATCTTTTAAATTGAATAATTGAACTTATTTCTCTCAAACACTTAAATTTCTTTTTATTTGTATTTTGATTATTTTATAAATCGATAATATTTAATTTTATTTTTAATTTTATAATTTTATTTAAAATTTTAGGAGATCTCGATCTCGACCCGAATATAAACGAGACGAGATTTCCCTAATTCCGTCTCATGTTCACCCCTACAAGTTAGAGTTAGAGTGAGAATAGAATTATGAAATAAAATAAAATTTTCAAAAAAATACCACGTGCATCGCACGGGCAGTGCTACTAGTTAATTTAATTTTAGAAAATACAATTAAAAACTTTTATAAATTCAATTTAATGAACGCATGACAGTCACAAATGTAGGCACCAGTCAGAGTGTTTACACTGTCAGCGTGAAAGCTCCACAAGAAATATCCATAGAAATATCGCCTCGTATACTGCATTTTAACCGTGTTGGCCAGAAGATGAATTTCACCATTACCGTAAAAGCACAAGGTCAATCTACAAGCATGATCAAGAAAGGGCAGTATGTATTCGGATGGTACATATTGTCCGATGGGGTTCATAATGTTCGAAGTCCCGTGGCCATCTCCTTAGCCTAGTTTCTTTTGATGGTTCATGGTATCATATATGTTGACTATTAAGAGATACTTACTGTATGTAATAAGCAATTTGAGAATAATAAATATCAAAAATAAAGTTTTTATTTTTGATAACCTACCTTTTGTTTTCTTATTTAGGATAACTAGAATTATATTGTATTCAATATAATTCTATTCCTTATGAATTTAGGAGTCATATATATATTAGGAAAAGAGTTTATTAATATTCCTATTGGTTACCTAATTTATGGGTTTTCTAATCTCCATAAACATAATTATTTGAGCAGAGAACACGAGTTAATACCATCATAGAGAGAAATAATATTGTGTGAGATTAGAGAGTTTTAGAGTGGATATCAATACTTGTAATCGTCGGCAATATTATAGTGAAAGTTCTCGTCGTTCCTCCCGTGTTTTTTCCCGATTTGGGTTTCCACGTAAAATCCTTGTCTTCTTTACTTGTTTCCTTCTTTATTTATTGTTGAGTTATTTTCGGGGTTCCGCATTATTATTCGTACTATACATCGTCGATCTACAACAAGTAGTATCTAGTGGCACCGGTCTTGATCGTGTGGCGTTCAGAGCTTTGTCCCGTAACAAGTGGTATTAGAGCCAGGTTACGATCCTAAAAGCTAACACTCTACAAATGATCTAGCGAATATATATAGAGCAAACCTTTAGGGGCTTTCGGAATTTCCGCTTCATGTGCCGAGCCCATAGCATCTTCCTTGTAATATTCGAGATTCCATCACCGACATAGCCACGTGTTCTGCGGCTCTAGCGAGACTTCGAACTTCGGACTTGATGTATGCAGCAGTACTATGTTTTCTTCACTTGCGAGTGTGAAGTCACCTAGCAGTTCCTTCTTACTCTTCGCGCTCCTAGTATCAACACCTTAGCAGAGTTTACTCCGGGGCTACTTCATACTGCCATTGCATAACTTCGGTGGGAAGACAACACTAGTTCAAAGTCCTCTCTATGAGACTTCAAACTGTCCGGAGTCTTAATTCAGCATGCCTTCGAAGTCGTTCCCACAACTTCGAAGTCCCATAGTATATTTACTCAAATTATGTAGTCAGCCCTTCAAAGTCGTAGCAGACTTAGAATTACTTAACCTACATAATAATCTATACTCATAAGAATGAAGTTCATTCAAAAACATACTACGGAGTTCAAGCTAATTCACGGGAGTTCAGTTGAAATAATACCGGCAAAATCAGAAAGAATAGTAACAAAATAAAAACGAAATTAAACAAGGCTTAGTCGCGAATTAGGTCGCTTTCTTTAAGACGTTTCGCGGCTCTGCACAAATGTGCTTGCAGAAGATAACGGCGTCGTCCCCAAAAGCATGATAAAACATACCTCTCTCTCAATCAATCTTAGTTATCAGATCGATTGATTCATACAAAATATTTATGCTCAAGTATCTGTATCTTTTTCAAGTTGTAAGGGATAATTTTTCTGAAACACAAAACTTAAATTTATAAGGAGTTTTACAATAAAACATTTTTTAGAAATAATTGTTTCAATAATGATGAAAATATTTTTAGAGGAAGAACTCAAGGACAACTTTTTTTTTTCAAAAAATAAAAAATAAAAGTATTTTTGGGAATTGAACAAGTTCGAAACTCTACCCTTTTTGATTTTTTTAAAAAATAAAAAATAAAAGTATTTTTGGGAATTGAACAAGTTCGAAACTCTACCGTGAACGAAAACGAATTATATGTCATTTTTTGGTTGTATGGAGAGCTGGTCTGTTAGTTCGTCTGGACAGTATGGATTTTCCCTACGCCCAATTTTATACATTTACACTTTTTACTTTTAATTATATTGAAAGCGAGAACTACGCACTAACATGCGTATGCATCATCATTAGCCCCTAATACTGTGATTCATCATATCCAATAATGCAAACCTTGTTTTTCTACTCAATTATAATTAAGACTTTTGTAGCTTGAAATCTCCTTTTGATCTTATTCACATCAAGGTGTCACCAATTAAATCCAAACCTTTTTTTGCTATAAATATATTGCACCGAACAACTTCAACATTCACTACTTAATATATGCACTTGTTATTTATCCTTTCTTTCTAGTCATGAATAATGTTCTTTATATATCCGTTTTTCTCCTTCTTCATCTTCCTCTCCTGATTTCCTCTGCTAAAAAACAGGTATAATATATGCTTTTTCAAGTGATTTTCATTTTTATTTTATAATATAAATTAATTTATTAGAATGTGCAGGCATACATAGCTTACTTTGGAGGTAATAGTGAACAAAAAACAGTCCAAGAAATTGAAGAAAAACATTACTCGTATCTGCTCTCCGTCAAGGAAACTGACCAGGAAGACGCAAAACGATCTCTAATCTACACTTACAAGCACGTAAATGGCTTTGCCGCTCATCTCACCCGAGAAGAAGCTTCCAAACTTTCCGGTACGTACACAATAAATTAATACCTCCTGTGTGTATACATATATATATATATATATATATATATATATATGTATGGAAAACAGTTTCATGTGTGGAAAACAGAAATGGAAGGAGTGGTGTCTGTGTTTCCAAGCCGAACATGCTCGTTGCACACAACAAGATCATGGGACTTTATCAGATCATTAGAAGGGTCAACGAATTCCAATGGCATGGGAGAGGAAGAAGAAGAAGAAGAAGAAGAGCATTCTTGGTTGAAATCGAAATATGGAGAGGACGTAGTAGTTGGCTTTATAGATTCCGGTAACTAATTTAGTTGTCATGATGTTCAATTTTGATGTAAATAAATAAATGAATTGTTTTGATCATATATAATTAATTAAGGTGTTTGGCCGGAGTCTGAAAGCTTCAACGATCGAGGGATGGGTCCGATACCGAAATCATGGAAGGGAAAATGTGAATCTGGGGATGCATTCAACTCATCACACTGTAACAAGTAAGTCTTAATACATTTTAGAAGACACCATTAAAAACTTTTATAAATTTAATTTAATGAACGCAGGAAACTTATTGGTGCGAGATATTACATCAAAGGCTACGAGGCACAATTCGGCAAACTTAACAATACAGAGGATTACCGCTCCACTCGAGACAAAGTCGGCCACGGGACCCACACGTCATCGACAGCTGTCGGTCGTGTTGTCCGAAATGTGTCTTCCCTCGGCGGCTATGCACGAGGCTCGGCCACAGGCGGGGCCCCCTTGGCTCGCCTGGCAATGTACAAAGTGTGCTGGCCAAAAGGGTACTGTTCAGCCGTGGACATACTCGCCGCCATAGATGGAGCCATTGACGACGGCGTCGACGTGCTTAGCATCTCGATGGGCCCAAATTTTCCAATTCCATATAATGAGAACATCATAGAAATCGGCACGCTACACGCTATTCAGAAAAACATCGCAGTCGCTGTAAGTGCAGGGAATAGTGGGCCCACACCGGCTACCGCAGTTAATGTAGCTCCGTGGAATATTGTGGTTGGTGCGAGTAGCGTCGACAGGATATTTCCATCATCGATCGTGCTTGGAAACAGAGGAGCCATAATAGCGGTAATATAATTAATTACAAACATATAATATTCGTTGATTAATGATTTGTGTGATTGGTTTTTGTTGTTTGCTGCATGCAGGGAGAATCAATAAGTCCGTATAAGATGGAAAACAAGTTTTATCCATTAGCTTACGCGGATCAAGTAACTAATATCAAAGTATCCAAAAATCTATCCGGGTAAATTAATTTTTATTATTAATATCCTGCAATTAATCCACCGATATTAATTTCTCGCACAATTCGATTCTGCAGGCAATGTTTACCGGGTGTCCTTTCACCGACCAAGGCCAAGGGAAAAATCATACTATGCTTAAGAGGAGGAAACGCAACGGAAGTTGGTTCAGGCATTGAGGTGAAAAGAGCTGGAGGGGTTGGTCTTGTCCTAGGAAACAATAAAGCCAGTGGAAACGATATGACGCTTGATGTTCATCTTCTTCCAGCCATTTCTTTGAATTACACGAATACTCTCAGAATTCTGGAATATATCAATTCTATGAAACAATCGAAAGCATATTTAGTAGGAGGTAAGACGGTTTTAAACGCCAAACCTTCGCCTTTCATGGCTTCTTTCTCCAGCAGAGGTCCCAGCATATTTTCACCCAACATTCTCAAGGTACTTAATTAAACCATTCTTAATTACTACTCGAAAATGGTTCTTTGAAAAACCAGTTTATTTTTCATGTACAACAGCCAGACATCACAGCTCCGGGGATAAATATATTAGCAGCCTACAGCGAAGGAACTTCTCCAACAGGGGATGAAGAGGATCATCGAGTCGTCAAGTACAATTTTCTGTCGGGAACATCAATGGCCTGCCCGCATGTATCAGCCGCCTTAGCTCTTCTCAAAGGCATACATCCCAATTGGAGCAGCGCTGCCTTAAGATCTGCTCTCATGACCTCTGGTAACACTTTATAAGAAAAGTCGATGTGATGATATTAAGCAATGTGGCGATCCTCAACTTTTTAATTAACCATGTTAAATTTCAATCACTTGACAGCCGGAATTACCAACAATGAAGGTAATCTCATTACTGATGAATCCGGCAATCCTGCAGACCCGTTCCAGTTCGGGTCGGGTCATTTCAGACCAACGAAAGCAGCCGATCCAGGACTTGTCTACGATGCTTCTTACACAGACTATCTTCTCTTCCTGTGTGGACTTGGTTATAAGAAAGTGGATCGTACCTTCAACTGCCCGAAACAGTTACCGTCTCTGGCTAACCTCAACTATCCATCCTTAGCGATACCTGAATTGAAAAGCGTTGAAACAGTCCTTAGGACAGTCACGAATGTAGGCTGCAGTCAGAGTGTTTACACTGTCAGCGTGAAAACTCCACCAGGAATATCCATAGATATTTCACCTCGAATGCTGCACTTTAACCGTGTTGGCCAGAAGATGAATTTCACCATCACTGTAAAAACCAATGGTCAATCTACAAGCATGACCAACAAAGGGCAGTATGTATTCGGTTCGTACATATGGTCCGATGGGGTTCATAAGGTTCAAAGTCCCATGGCTATCTCCATAGCCTAGTTTCTTTCTCCGGTTTACGGTATCATATGTAGACTACTCATAGATAATCTCAAAAATAAATATCATATGCTATGTACTAATGTATGTGAAACTATTTGAGAAAAATAAATGTCAAAAATAAGTTTCTCTTTATAGTAAATCTCATAATGTTCCCATTTGTTCATTGATTATCATAGGAGGCCATACATGAAATTGTTACATTTTAAAGAAGAAACTCCCATGGCACAAAAGCGGGATGCTTAAATTTTACTTTTTACGAATCTTGAGTTCGCCGTCTTTTGTTTGGTCGGCGCATAAGAAAATTTCCTCAGATCCATATCGAGGGTCGAGCTGCATTCCAAAAAAAACACAGGAGTCAAGATCTGGCAAATGACAGTATTTTATGTAGCAAAGCCTAATAAGAAACCCGATTCTTCAATTCCATTGTATTTTACCTTTTCATGCAACTGTCATTCTTTATATCCTTCAAAGGTGCACGAAGACCACTTGCACGTGAGCCGGATGAGTTGCTGAATCTGAAGGATGACATCACTGAAACAAATGTCTCCATAGATTTCTCCGCTATATCAGAATAACGGCCCAAATGACTAATATTGCTGGCCATATTTTCTTTTTCGCCTTTCATCTCTTCCTCTAAGCCACAAATGCCTGCAATATCCAGCAGAGGAATTTCTCAAAGTCAGTGCATGATATCTATTTAAAAAACCGGTATTTTTGTGTGCACTTTTTCTTAAAACAATCGAGGTCTACCTGTTGGCAACTTGTTATCATTTGAGGTGTCAGTTTGAGCAATCTTTCTTTTCTTTACTGTAGACTCTAATGGAAAAACGCCTTCTTCAGTTACCAAGCCTTCAGGCTCGGGTAATTCACTATTCTCATTCACAGAATTTTCTTCAAAGTAAGAACTCCTAACTCTGTGTTTTCTGTTTACGACCGTCTGGACAGAATAGTTCACTTTCCTCTTTTCTGCCTTGCAATTCACAGTTTCAGCGTTTCTGTCGCAATTCTTAAACAGATCGGCATTATTTTCCTTTTCGTTTTCGTCACTGGACTTCTTCAGAAAATATGAGCTCCTCACGACAACGTTTTTATTTCCCGAAGTGGGATTTCCAGTTTCTTGATGCGAATCAAGATTCTTGTGCAGTGAGATACACGGCTTACATACTGAGTTCTGCCGAGCGATGAATGAATTCATTGCTATTCCTCGGTTGTCGTACGTTCCTACTGGCATAAAAATATAGAAAATAAAGAACTAGCAAGTACTAAGAAATGACAAATACCTAAGTAGTCTCGAGCTGTATCAATACTGAATGCATCCTCACCATGATCTTGTTCCTCCGTAAACTTCAAATCATCAGTTTTCGCATCATGTTTTACCTAAACACAGACAATACCCAAAAAAAATACAGTAAAATATGGTAGTGAATTTACAAGATAGGATAAAAACTAAAAAGGTCATTCGCTCATAACTGACCTCACGTACATCTTCGCAATGACTTGAAGGTTCACTGCTTTCATTTGGATGATAAGGTGTAATACGAGGGGCCCTGAATTTCCTCTTTGCCTCGAGAGAAGCAAAACCTTAGTATACGTCAAGGGAAAAAATGCTTTTTTAATCATCTAGCTATTTTAAGCATAATAGTCGGTGTTAGAAATAAATGCTCTAAGAATTTTTGTATGTCTGGATACAGAAATAATTCGTAAGGAGGTTTTTCTGAGCAGGCAAATCGAGCTTTTTCCTTTCACCGTCAGGCTTGAAATTCTTGACATGATAAGTCCCATGAAGCACTTTCTCACTAACATTGGATTCTCCCTATATTGTCAAACAAAGAAGATTAAAAAATGCTCCATTTCATGATACACCGTACGTATATATAAACAGAAAATCTCAAAGCTTGTACCTGGATTGGCTCTCTAGTAAAAGGATCAAGATCACCTTGTGCTATACCTTTAGCTACATGCTGGGGTAACGATGTGATAGCTAGTTAAGGCACTTACGAGTTAAATGTACTTGTGGAAACTACTTACAAATTAAGGTTGATGTATATAGTAAAAAGGATATGGGCCCAAGAAGTCTAAATCTTCACCAATACTATCCTCTGGCTTGGATAAATGCACTATCACCTCGCTAATGGTGTCATAAACCCGTTGATGCTTGAAGGTCAAGATTGCCTTCTTGAAAGATTCTTCGTAAAGCGGAGGTACTTCAATGTGACTGAATTTTAAGTGCTTAATTACCTGCATATAAGGTTCGGAAAGTCTAGTAGCCAAAATTTCAATGAAAATCGACTGATATGTTAAAATAAAGAGAAATTATTTATTACGTTCTCGTGAGTTTTAAACTTCTTCATCAGAGCATGGGCTTTTTTCAAGCCCATCCCCGGCAGGGACTGCAAATAGTCACACCCACTTAAGATGCACATCTCAAGCAACATCATCTGTGTGAAGCCCGCCAAATTCAACTCTTTGTTGTATTGTAACGTGTCATTTTTGAACTCGACGCCTTGCCCAAACTTATCCATTTTGTAGATGATCTGTGTGACATCAATAAATAGAGATTTTAGTCAGTGTGAAAATAAGAGAAGTAAGGAATGACTTCATTTTGTGAATTACGAAGACCCACTCTGGGACAACCAAATGCAATCAAGTCCGAGTCTTCTGTAATCACGGCATCAACACGTTTACCGAGAGCTAAAAACGTCATTTGAGCATCTGCCTCGTATGGGGCCACAACGTAAGGCACATTTTCCCTTTTCAAGACCTGTCACGTGAATCAAAAACAGAATAATTGTCTGTTGCATTTCTATTTTGGCAGAAGTTTAAAAATTGCAATCTACCTGGATAAGGTCATAAGCAACTGAAGGTGATATATCAACTGCCTTTTGGTAGCATTCATAAGCAGCAGTTCGATTTCCGTTTGCCTCATGCTCCAGAGCCCGAGCAAGGTTTTCCTTCCTAGACCTACATAAATACAAATATGCAAGCAACCATTTTTACGAAAATCCATAATCCAATTTAGTAATAAGAAACACAGGTATTAAAACGTAAACAGAAAGCTAAGGGTGACAGTGATTACCTAGCTCGTTTGATCTCCTGGTCACCCTTCATAGGTAGAGGACCTCCGTCGAATACAAGAATGGGTTTAACACCATAATGTCGAAGCATATTCACTCTATGCATACAATAGTCAATGTGCCTGGAAACAAAACGAAACCAAAACCCCAGTCCCATTAAGATTTTATTCTCCAATTCAACTTAATGAGCTAAAAAACATTTCACTTTCCTCCCAAATTACACTGATCGAACAACCTACCAAACATCAAAAAATAAATACACAAGCTACAATTCTGATTGAAATCAAGAAACCCATTTTGCAAGATTTTCATGAACCGAAAAATGAAACTCATTTTCTCCCATTGCAAAGAAAGATCCTTGGTCATCACCGGACCCCACAAAGATGGAAAACACACACAATAATGTGGAAAAAAAAACGCAGATTTGAGAAATACTTGGATGTGGGCAGGCCTTTGCAGAGATCGGTGCTGCATGAGAGGGCGCCCTTGTGTAGCCAAGAGTACGTATCGACGGCAACGACGCATCCCGAAAGCTCCTTGACGTGAATCGGATTCAGTATCGATTTCAAAAGGGGCAGCAACCCCTGTATTCCCATCTCTTGCCCGATAAATCAAGATGGGTTCTTGGCGAATTATTGGGAAATTGAAATGGGCCGTGATGAGCTAAGAAAAACCCTAATCTTGGAATTCGATTTGGGGAAACGCCACTAATCTGGGAGTAGGGAATGGGGTTCGAGAAACCCCATTTTAGGGAGAGAGAGGGAGAGGATTTTGGAGAAGAGGCGGGAATGCGTTGAAATTTTGAGGGAGAATTTTGGAATCAAATAACGTGGGCTTTCTTAATAACCTTGAATAAGAAAGTGGCTATGGGCTTCAAAAGTGGGCTTTGCTGATTAAATGGCCCAATCACTAAGGCTACATTTATCGTGACCACCCAACCACCCAACTTTTTCAATATTTAATTAATTTTTCTTTCAATTCTCTTTCTTCCACATCATCAACCCAACCAACCTTTATTTTCTAAGTTTATCAATGACCACCCAACCACCCACTTTTTTTATATATTTTTTAATAAGAGCATCTCCAATGATATACCTATGCGTAGGTACAATTTGATGACATGTCATATGTCACATCAACAATAATTTATACCTATCAATTTGTACCTCAATATACCAATAGTTTGAGGTACAAATTTTTTTCTTTATGCTCGTGGGACCCACATTGCAAGACACACTCAAATTTGTACCTAGTATCTAATATTGGATACTCTTTTTTCTCTCTCTCAAATTGTACCTATCATCCCAATGGTGTACCTAGGTACAATTCCATGCCATGTAGGAATTGTACCTACCATTGGGGATGCTCTAATAATATAATTATTTTTATTTTTTAGTTTTATATTTTTAACTCAACATAAAAAAGAAAAAAATTAAAATTATCAATTTAATTCCAAGATAATTGAAATACGAAATTGAGAATACATAAACAGTGCGTGAAACATATGATTGAAACAATACATTCAGTTACGATTGTCGAACTTCATCCATATATGTTCAATCAAGTCGTTTAATAGAGTTTTGTGAGCTTCTCTATTGCGGACTTGTTCTCTGTTTTTCATGTACCTCGTTAGGCTTGCGATACTATCGGTAGAGTATTCGAAATCATTACTCTCTTCACCATCTCCAGTTGAAAAATTATTATGTCTAAGTCGATCTTGTATAAATTCTGTAGGATCATGATAGTTGAGGTAATTGTTTCTTTCATCTTCCACGATCATATTGTGCATGATTATGCAAGCAATCATTATTTTTCCCATAATATCACGATCCCAAATAAGACATGGGCGTTTGATAAAAGCGAATCGAGCTTGCAACACACCAAAAGCCCTCTCAACATCTTTCCGGGCAGCCTCTTGATGATGAGCAAAATAGGTATTTTGGTGTGTATAATTATGTCAATGTTGATCCCTATTTATAGAGTTTGTAAAAAAAAAAAATAACTCTTTTAAAAAAATTGATTTTTTGTGTTTAAATTATAGTCAATTTTTTTTCTTTGTAAAATTATATCAATATTGGTCACTATTTATAGAGTGTAAAAAATTATGAATTTTGGTTTTTTTTTTAATTTTTTTAATATAATTTAAAAAAGATATACTAATTTTATTAAACAAAAATAATAATAAGAAGAACCAATAGAGTTGTGATAAATGTCACAACCCCATCTATCAATAGATAAATCCTGAATCACATAAATCCAATTAGCCAATCAAAACAGCCAATTTTGCCACGTAGATCTAATTCAATTCTATTGACCAATCAGATTGCTCAATTTCCCCTATAGCCAATCTTTTCTTCTTCAATTTCAAATTCTATTGTCCAATAAAATTGCTCAATTTTGCCAAGTGTACATCTTTAATCTTTTTTTTTTAATTGAAATTAAAATACAAAAAGATTCATAAATGACCGGTCAAATATCCCATAATTAAATTCACCCTCTTCCTCTTCTCCCGCAGAGAAATTCTCATTCTCCAAATTAATATTTTTAATCTCTCCTTCCCCGATTTTTATACCCAGTCTGTGTTTTCTTCCCCGTATTCTCATCCCAGATTGCTAATAAATTTTTTTCTAGCTTCGTATGTGTATATTGGGCTTTTTTTATTTCAATTTGGATTGTTTTATAATTCTAAATCTGCATATTTGATTACTGATTTTGTTCATGATTTTTTTTTTTTGCAGTATCCTTTCAAAAGTTCTCATGATCATCGGTATGACATTTTGATTTTATTGAATTGGTTTTTTGGCCTAAAAATTCTATCTTTTTCCTGATTACCCCTTTTATACTATTTCTTCGTCTTCTCCTCTTCTCCAGAATTGCAGGAAAGCTCTCATCGGTCATCTTCTCCAAATTGAAGGTATTCCCAATTTCCCATCTCTCTTCTCATTTTCTGCCCAGATGAAATTTCCTTTTCAAAGCTCTAATTTTTTAATAAGGTAAAAGCAGATCTGGTAAAAAGGAGGTCCTTCTCTTCTTCTACTCTCCGCCTCGCTCTCTCTCTTTAAAGTCAATCGATAAGTATATACTGTACTAAATTAATAATTATGTACTCCTATAATTCTTTAGTACAACCCTTCTTCTCGGCTTAATAGCCTCATTCTTTTTCGACTTCAAATTAAAAATCGCCGTTCGGTGACCCGACTCTGACCAAGGTTTTCGTCGGAGGTTTTGCCTGGGAGACTCCGACCGATCTAATGCGGACTTACTTCGAGCAGTTCGGGGAGATTCTCGAGGCCGTCATCATCAACGACAAGAACACAGGCAAGTCCAAGGGATTCGATCAATAGAAAAGATGTATTCAGGGTATATGTGGACTCTTATTTGCAAGTTAACATTTTTTTTTTCTGAAGTGGTTGAAATAGAATTCACATAAATTGTTCCGTGTAGATAAAGTAATTGCCTTCTATCGGATTGATTATTGATTTAGTTCAACTTATTTACTGTGGGCCTGTTAGTTTCAATGCTATAGCTTTTTATAAACAATTAAATTATGTTTTTTTTCTTAATTTAATGAATTATTCTAAGTCCCCAAAGAATTTAGTCTGTTTATTTATTTGCCAGAGAGGAATTTGAAATTGGTGCAACACGTATCGATTCATATTGTAGTAAACTAAAAGTGTCTCTGTCTTGCTTGAGTTTTACTTCGACTCTAATCCATTTTTCAACAACTCTGTCCTGACAAAAGTTTATCACATGATTGATGAAGATGAACCTATTTTGGAGAAAGAAATAGGGTAATTGATTCTTTTTATTATAGCTCACTATTGTCTGCATTTTTAATCACCTTTGTTGCTCATATTGTAGGACGAATATTGAATGGCTTCCTCGAAAATGCCCGTCACGAAAGGGAGTTTAGCAAATTAGCAGGCAGTCCAGAAATTATTCGGAATATTACATTGATTCATTTTACATAAACAATTTTACTTGCAGCTTAATGAACTCGACTTGATCTGTTATTATATGTGATGGAAATGTCTTATACAGTTTCAGTATATTCTCTATTTTTTCTTCTAATATTATAAATACTATACTGGAGAATTTTATAAATAATCTCGGAGCTCCATCGACCATGAAAACTATTATCGACTAGGTAAATCTTTTTATTTTTATTTTTTTCAGTAATTGTGTTTTATTCTGATTCGGTTTTTGTTTCGGATTTGATGCTATTGAGCTGGGGATCGATTTGGTGTAATTGAGATTAAAAATCTTGGGTGTATTAGCATGTTTTATATTATTTTCCCCATTGATTTATTTGAAGCAGTGGGTTTTAACTCGATTCGATTGATTATGCCATATGTTTTTTCGATTGTGGTTCGTTTTTTTTTGTTTGCATCAAGATTCGATGACTGTTGTTATCCATGGTTGAGTGAGAATATTATGTTTTCGGTGAAACCTTAACAACAGCAAGAAAACATGGCGAATTTGCGTTCGAATTTGTCGTAAATTGACATCTAAAACAGGAAATGGGTTTTGTGCTTTCATATTTTTTATTGCTGGGTACTATGTATGTGGAGCTGATTTGTTGGTGATTTTTTTTATGGGTTCATTATTTTCAGATTGAATGCGAACCAGAGTATTTAATGGAGGAGTTTTGCACGAACACGGATATTGACGAGAAACCTCCGATTCCACTTCGTGATGCACTTGAGAAGATGAAGCCATTCCTCATGGCATATGAAGGCATTCAGAGTCACGAAGAGTGGGAGGTAAAATGTCATCCACATTTTTTGTTTCCTTTTTTCTGTAATTCAATGATATGATTAGCGTGTTATTGGATTACTAAACAGTAAACTGTTTGTTAGCTCTTTGTGGTGTTTGTGTGTTTTAGGTTGGTCGTGTGGTTTGTAATAATATAAATCTGGCATTGCTACTGCAGTTTGTGGTTGTAATGATACTGTTAAATTCGCTTTGGTGTTTTCTTTCTCCTTTTTCAACCACTTTTGTTTGTTTTGCTTTTTTGTTTTTTTAAGTTTTATTTTTGGTTTTTATTCTCTCATGCGTTTTGTTTTTGGTGGGTGGGAAAGTGTAGGTTGCAAAATTGTCCTATCCCTTGAATCTCGCTGGAACATGCGTATCTGCCAAAGAACATGACAAATGAACTTTAGTTTGCTGTCTGGGGCTGTTTTTTTTTTTTTCTCTTATTACTACTAATTAGGGAGATTTAAGATTTCTACCCTATACAAGTAAAATCTAAATAAAAAATGTCTATATCTAAAAGTTGAAGCTCTAGAAAAGATAAATATTACTGCAAATGTAAAAACATCAGTATTAAAAAAAACATAAAGGGTAGCCAAATTGTTATTGCATGTGTTTCTACTGTTTTATTTTTAATCCTGTAAACATAAAGGGTAGCAAATTTGCGTTCGAATTTGCTGTCTGGGTTTGATTCTGTTTGCTTGCAGCTGGGATTTAGACACAGTTTAGGCTTCGGGTTTGAAGCTGGGTTTTCAAATCCCCAATTCAAAATTCATTAATATTGGATCAAATGGGTTCATCTAAGATGCAAAACCCTTTTTTTCATGTTATTTCTTTGTTCATGTTTTTTTGTAGGAATGACGCCGTCGTTGAGTGGGACGACGAGATGTAGGAACGGTTCAGAGATGGTTTCTGGAGGAGCGGTTCTCACAAAAATGATGATTGAGTGGGCTGGATTTCGTACCCTACTCGACCAGATCCCGTCGGTCTGGAGCCACTCGCCACTGAGAAACGCCGCCGGAGAGTAGGAGGGTTTGTTTATCTCCTTTTTATAATTAATTATTGTTTCTCATATTTGTTAGTTTATCTAAACATATTTTTTGTAGATTCAAGTAAGTTTGTTTTTATTGTTTTATTTTTCAATTCAAATTCAAATACAATTAAATCTTATTTTTGTTGATATACATATTTTCGTATAGCTTTTTCTCTGTTTTTGTCTTAAGTATTGAGAAGGGAAAGAGTTTTCATGGAGCTATATTTCACCCTCTCTTGAGATAGATTGGAAGTGAATTTCAATACCACATGCTAAATTTAGCCCATCTACCTCTTTCACATTGAATTAGAAAATCTGAGTTTCACCACCAAGCCTTTCAAGACAAAGTTGTTGGGTACTGGGTGTTGTTGGTGGTCCACTCGAGAAGAGTTTTTTTATTGTGTTTTTTGATATTCATATCTTTTTAGTATATGATTATAGTTTAGTAATTTATAGGTTTGTAATCTTATTTTTTGTTTTTTCATATATAGGATTTGATTAAATGTCACTCCCAGAATTGTGTACAGAATCTAAGCATCTAAGCTCTAAATTTAATCCTCTCTCTTCAACTATTGATTTAATACATGTCATGAATCAAATGGAGGAGAATCAAATTTCAAAACCCTGATACGAAACACTTTTTCTTCGATTCTCTACTCTGGTGAGCTTCTTTTTCTTCTCTGTCACTCTTCATATTTTTTTCTTTCTTCTGTAACTAATAATTTAAACAATATACCAAAGTTTTTTGTGTTATGATGTTAAATTTCAGTGGTAGTTTTTGTAATTATAACCATAATAAAAGATATGGAGCTTCCTTATTGTTTTTGCAGTTGGAGTCTTCCAAAAATTGAGTCGATTAGTGACGATATGGTTGACATATACTTATCGGAGATGGATGAAGCAGGCTGGTAGGATTTGAAACTTACAGTCATGTCAAACTGCATATGCCATCACTAAACGGTAAGGCTTCATTCTTGATGTGTTCTTTGCATAATTACAAAACCGAATAACTTTCAACTTCAGAAATTAGGAGGGAATGTTTATTAAATATATTATGTCGACTTTATGAGGCTTTTGCAGTTCAGAGGTTTATATTTGTACTCATTCGGACAAGTTTCAATAAGAGAATTGGGTCAAACTCAAAGGTAAAGAATTTAGTAGAAAAAAAATTCTATATTGTATATATATATATCAAAATACAAAGAGCCATTTGAATGTATAATAGTATATCATCACAAATGCATTGCAAATTACAGTTTACTATTACTTTTTTTTGTGTTGTGTATTTTATACTTTTCTTATTGTATTTTGATCCCCTTTTTCATATCCAAAATCCAACTGATCAAAAACCAAGGTAGAAATATATCAGAAATACCTTAGAAGAGTACTTCCTTCATTATTCCACGGACAACTGTGAGTATAGTCCATGATTGACATAAATGAATAGTGTTTGCATGCTCTTGAATCCCTATCATTCTTATATGTTTGTTTTCACTTTTCAGCATCACAAACTCCCCGTCACTATATTGTAACAATGTAGACTTACAAGAGATAAAGCTACTATTGTGGAATTAATGTAACACTAAATTTGATAGCAGGTTAATGTTCATCTATATTTTGTCTTCGCAGAAGCCTCTTTCAATGGTGCATTTAGTTTAAAACATTAATGTTTCAAATCTAAACAGTAAAAATTGTGTTGATTCTAAGGTACCAAAAAATTCAATCAATTTTTTTATGGCAGCCTAAATTACCGTAGTTCAATAGTTATAGATAACATGATGTGCAACAATTACTAAAAAATCATGTAAGTGTCATTTGTTTGTCAACTAAAACACATTAAAGTCCAATAAGGAGTACGGACACATAATTACCTGGGACCTGTGTCTACCATGTCGTCGTCATCCACAACAAATGGACCAGAAAACTCAGAATCATCATAGTCGTCCTGAAAAGGCAACCTACTCGAGCTTCTAGATAACAATTTTGATGGTGAGCTATGTTATGGTGGTTTCACCACCATCATCTTTCCTGCCTCATCCTTGCTGAGAGAGAAAACTGAAGCAGACAAATATGACTTACTATAATACTTCTCAGGAGGCAAAAAAGGAATTACACAAGATACTCAAAATTCAGGTATGTATTTTGTTTCTTCTCATTTTTAGTTCCTCCGTCTTTCTTTCATGTTCATCGTTATTCATTCTTAATTCTCGAATGTATGATTTGGATTGCAAGTTTGTTACTCGATGTTTTTTTTAGGATCTTAAATATGTGTCATTCATCGTTATTCATTCTCGCCCCTCGAATAATATTAAAGAATAATAATTGAATTCAATTATGTTATTCTATAATTGGAAAACATTTTCAAGACATTTTATTTATTGGAAAACTTTTGTAATTGTGTTATTCTGTAATTGTTATATTGCAATGAGAATGTGAACTTCACGAAAGAGACCAGTAATGATTTACAAGGAGGTATTACGAAATTTGTATATAAAATTAATTAATAAAAAGATTCAAATTCATAAATCAAATAAAATTCAAAATTCAATCGTGATATAAGATTAATTATCATATAAATGGATAAAATAAAATAATACGCGTTAAAAAATTAGTTTATTAAATTATAGCAAACGAGTAACTCTTAAGAAAATAACGCGATTTGTTGATATTTGTCTATTTGTCTATAATCTATTAGTGTATATTAATTCAACATATAGTTTTTCTCTCTTTAAACTTTACTAACTCAATTACCATTCTTTTTATTGATTAAGGACATACCGTACTATTTTTTTCATTCCGCACCGTTTTACCGATCTAATCTTTGAGGATATACGCAACAATTCGAAGAAAGTATGATGACTTTCAATGTTTGTTTCTTGACAACTTTTATACTGAGTTTTGAATTTAAATTTTTAAAACATATTTATATGTTTCATTGTATAGTTAGTTATACACTTCATACTTTTTTTATTTACTATAAAAATATAAAAAAAAAATTGATATTCAATTGAATAATATTAATAAAATAAATTAATATATAAAATTCATAATTTTTTTATCTACTCTTAAATTTATATTTTCTCTCTCTCATTTAAATCAATCATATTAAACTAAAATAAAATAAAATATTACTTTATGAATAAAAATATATATACAGTACTTTCAATTTTTTTATTATATTTTTATTATTATTATTAATACAAGTATATTATTAAAATAGATTACGAATGATAGATAAGTAGATTATTTATGTTGTTATTATATATCGATCATACCGTCGTATTATATATTAGGCGCACGAGTCCATCATTTATCAGTTGTATTGAGTGAATCTTCTACATTCCAAAAAATTAATAAATTCAATTTTAATTATGGATGGATGGATCGCGGAGGTTTGTTTTACTGATAAGGAATTCACCTGTTCAATCAATTTTTTTGTATGTTGATGAATGCCCATTTTTCGTAACTTTAATTTTATTTTATTTTTGCATTTATAAAATTAAATTATAAAACTTAATAAAGTAAATAGTATTAAAGAATAATAATTGAATTTAATTATGTTATTCTATAATTCGAAAACATTTTCAAGACAATTTATTTATTAGACATTTCCATCACATATAATAACAGATCAAGTCGAATTATAGAGAATATACAGTTTTAGTGATAATTATAATTGAAAAGCACTTCATTTTTTTATTTTTTTTTATGTTTTCGGTCTTTATAAAATTTATTAAAACAAATTGAGAAATGAGATATTTTAAATAAAAACAAAATAATATTAAAAAATATTATTTTATCTTTTTAATTCTTGCAATTACTTTTATTTTATGATTAAGTTTTGGTTCAAAAATAATATTTCCTACTATCTAAATCATTATGGAAATTATTCAAAATATTATTACAATAATTACGAATCAATTAATCAAATCTTCCTAAATTATTATAATTAATATTATATTTTTTGTTCTATTAATGATTTGGTTATAATTTCATTTATTAATGATTTCATTCCTATTCCTATTTGTTTTTGTTTTTTAATTTTTTTTTAATTTTTCATACATATTTAATATTTTTTTTTATTTTTCCTAAAATTATTAATACAAATAACTTAATAACAAAAATTGAAAAGTGAGATAATTGAAATAAAAATAAAAATAATTATTTGACCATTAAATTATATATACTACTTATATTAAAATAATTTAATGATATTAATTATATAACTATTCACCATCTATTATTCACACGAATTAAAATGTCCACTAAGAACGTCAAAATTTATAATTTAAAAACACTGAAAATCATATTTTTTTGATTTTCTAAATCATTATAAATATAAATAACTTAATCAAACGTGTTATTAAAAATAGATATAGTAGAAATACAAACAATAAAATATAATGTCAATATAAATAACTTAATCAAACGTTGTTATTAAAAATTGATATAATAGAAATACAAACAATATAATATAATATGAATATAAAGATTCACACGGATTATATGCTTCAACAGTATAGATTCCAATCAAAACAGTGATAATTATGATTGAAAACATTTGATTTTTTTTATTTTTTTATATTTTCATATTTATAAAATTTATTAAAATAAATTGAGAAATTATATATTTTAAATAAAAACAAAATAATGTTAAAAATATTATTTTAACTTTTTTATTCTTTCATTAATTTTATTTTATGATTAAGTTTTTCAAAAATAATGTTTCCTACTATCTAAATGATTATGGAAATTATTCAAAATATTAGTATTACGATAATTAGGGAATCAATTATTCAAATCTTCCTAAATTATTATAATTAATATTATATTTTTTGTTCTTTTAAAGATTAGTTATAATTTCTTTTATTAATTATTTCATTCTTATTTGTTTTTATTTTTTAATGTTTTTTTCTTAATTTTTTCATAAACTTTCAATATTTTATTATTTTTCTTATAATTATTAATACAAATAACTTAATAACAAAAATTGAAAAGTGAGATAATTGAAATAAAAATAAAAATAATTATTTGACCATTAAATTATACTACTTATATTAAAATAATTTAATGATATTAATTATATATAACTATTCACCATCTATTATTCACACGACTTAAATCATCTAAATATCCAATAAAAACGTCAAATTTTATAATTAGAAAACACTTAAAATCATATTTTTTTTATTTTCTAAATAATTATAAATATAAATAACTTAATCAAACGGTGTTATTAAAAATTGATATAGTAGAAATACAAACAATAGAATATAATGTCAATATAAAGATTCACACGATTATATGTTTCAACATTATAGATTCCAATTGATAATTATGATTGAAAAACACTTGATTTTTTTTTTTTTATGTTTTCTATCTTTATAAAATTTATTAAAACAAATAGAGAAATGAGATATTTTAAATAAAAACAATATAGCCAATAAAAACTCTTAATTTTGCCACGTCAGCTTGAGTGACCAATAGAAATGCTTAATTTTTCTTGAAATTTCATCTGCCTAACGAGCAGGTTGTTGTATTTAGGGAAGGGTCGTCTGTTACGTCTGTTGAAATTAATATTTGCATATTTATCCGTTTTAGACTTTTGGGTTCATTTATCCAGGTTTTCATCAACGCATATAGACAAGTTGATCCTTCAGTACATTCTGGTATGCATCACCTTTTCAGGACCTGGAAAGGAGTTTTCCCTCTGCAGACTCTCCAGTTGATTGAGAAGGAGCTTGGATTTACTACTACACTTAACGGTTCATCAGTAGCAGCAACAAGTAGGACAGAATCTCAAGCCCAAGCACAACGCCCTGCCCCCAGCATTCATGAGAACCCTAAGTATTTGGAGGCAAGGCAACGTCTGCAGACTACCAGAGTAAGGGCCTCACATATGCGTGTGATATTGATAGGCCCTGTACGTATGAGTCTGTAAATGAATGTTTGGCTCGCCCACTATTCTCACTACATATTCTAAATTCTTTGGATAATTATTTTATATAGTGCATTTTAAGGTTATATTTTCCTTTTATTTATAGTTGATGAAGTATTCCGTTCCATTGTTTAATTACAATTCTGATTTTTATTTTGTGTTTTT
The DNA here is from genome assembly GCA_954870475.1 of Euphrasia confusa. NCBI lineage: Eukaryota > Viridiplantae > Streptophyta > Magnoliopsida > Lamiales > Orobanchaceae > Euphrasia > Euphrasia confusa. The sequence goes on from OX940967.1 coordinate 29,199,717, forward strand.
ATTTTTATTTTGGGAAATTTTCATTGTTTTCGGAAATTTTCAGAGAACCTGAAATTGGAATCGTATCCTATAATAAAATAAAATACTATTATAAAATAAAATAAAATAAAATATTACTTTTTGAATAAAAATATATATACTTTCAATATTTTTTTTATTATATTTATTTATCATTATTAATACAAGTAAATTATTAAAATGAATTAAGAATGAGAGATAAGTAGATTATTTATGTTGTTATGATATATCGATCATACCGCCGGCTTATGTATTAGGCGCAGCTTTGACGAGTCCATCATTTATTTCATTTATTTTTGTACAAAAGCAACATATTCAATATTTATCAGTTGCATTGGGTGGATTTTCTACATCCCAAAAAATTAATAAAGTGGGTTGTCATATCAACATCTTTAGTTCCAATTACTCGAGATTTTTTCTAATGTCTAACTATATCTCAGGTTCGATTAATAGACATCTCAACCATGCGAATAACAGCAGGAGTCATTCATTTTTACCCTCACCCTCACCCTCAGCGTCTGCCGTTAGTCCATGTTTGAAATTTGATCACAAGATGGTGATTAGTAATTTCATAATGACGACGATATTGGTATTCAACAATTACAATTTACAGTCAAGATATGATAAATAATTGGTTTTGCAGGTTCTGACTATTTTCGGATCTTACTTATTTTTGTCATAGACATGCACATCTACTGCAAAATATTTTCAAGTTTCCATCTCTTAGTATTTATTTTTGAGTTGGTAAAAGACATCTAAGCTTCTTTATTTCTAATTTCTTGATCTAAAGCAGGTTTTTATATACGATTACTCGGCGTATTCAACCAGTTAATTTTGTCAAATGAGCTTACCATAATCACTCCAAAAATAAATCATATCAGATGATATTCACTTTTCGCTCATCTTCACTCTGGCCGATATAAAAAACTCTTGGTTTTCTGGAAGGTAAAAGATCTATATTCGATTGTTACATAATTCTACTAAATTATTTAATTTTCAATTAACAATTAGACCATTTATAGATAGAGTTTAATCTTTTTCTTTTGCATTGTTTTATAATAAAAAGTATTTTGTTGCTTATTTGTTTTGTATTGATCACAAGGATACATCAATGTTGGTATTTAATTTTTACACTTTAAAGATCTTTTGAAATGTACGGTAATTGTACGAAAGAATAATCTTAAGCTTATCATATGATGAATAAAAAGTAATTGTACAAATAAAAAGTATTTTGTTTTAGTTGATGATGATTTACAATGTAAATTGTTTTTGTTTATTTAACAAAAAAGTTTCATTTTTATGATTTTTGTTCCAAAATTAATCAAAGAAAACGTGTAATATATTTTCTAATTAAGCACAACAATAGATTTTTGAAAGTATTGAAAATTAATGAAAATTTACATTACTTTAATTAATAATATTTATGCAAATCTATGTATAATTAGTTATACACTTCATACTTTTTTTTATTTACTATAAAAAAAATTGATATCCAATTAAATAATATTAATAAAATAAATTAATATATAAAATTCATACTTTTTTATTTAGTATTAAATTTATATTTTCTCTCTCTAATTTAAATCAATCATATTAAACTAAAATAAAATATTACTTTTGAATAAAAATATATATACTTTTAATATTTGTTTATTATATTTATTTATCATTATTAATACAAGTAAATTATTAAAATGAATTAAGATTGAGAGATAAATAGAATATTTATGTTATTATGATATATGATATTATGTATCCATCATTTATTCCATTTATTTCTGTAGCAACATATTTACTATTTATCAGTTGCATTTGGTGGATCTTCTATATCCAAAAAATTAATAAAGTGGGTTGTCGTATCAACAACTTTAGTTCCAATTACTCCAGATTTTTTCTAATGACTAACTATATCTCAGGTTTGATTAATAGACATCTCAACCATGCGCATAACTGCAGGTGTCATTTAGTTTTACCATCACCCTCACCCTCAGTGTCACCTGTTAGTCCATGTTTCAAATTTGATAATTTCATAATGCCGACGATATTGGTATTCAACAATTACAATTTACAGTCAAGATATGATAAATAATTGGTTTTGCAGGTTTTGACTATTTTTGGATCTTACTTATTTTTGACATAGACATGCACATCTACTGCAAAATATTTTCAAGATTCCATCTATTCGTATTTATTTTTGTTTTGGTAAGAGACATCTAAGCTTCTTTATATTTAATTTCTTGATCTAACGCAAGTTTGTATATACGTCTATTCGACGTATTCAACCAGTTAATTTGGTCAAAGGAGCTTACCAAAATCACTCAAAAAGAAGATCATATCAAATGACATTCACTTTTCACTCATCTTCCCTACAGCCGATACCGAGGCTCTTGGTTTTCTGGAAGGTAAAGTATCTCAATTCGATTGTTACATAATTCTACTAAATTATTTAATTTTAGATTAACAATTAAACTATTTGTAGATATAGTTTAATCTTTTTCTTTTGCATATCTATGAGTAGGTTTTATTGTTTTATAATAAAAAGTATTTTGTTGCTTATTTGTTTTGTATTGATCACAAGAATTATATTATACAATGTTGATATTTAATTTTAACACTTTAAAGATCTTTTGAAATGTACAGTAATTGTACGAAAGAAGATCATATCAGATGACATTCACTTTTCGCTCATCTTCCCTCCAGCTGATACCGAGACGCTTGATCTAATGGAAGGTATAAGATCTCTATTCGATTGTTACATAATTCTAATAAATTATTTAATTTTATATTAACGATTAAATCATTTGTAGGTTAATTTTTTTTTTTTTTTTGCATATCTATGAGTAAGTTTTTATTGTTTTATAATAAAAAGTATTTTGTTGCTTATTTGTTTTGTATTGATCACAAGATATATATCATACAATATTTGTATTTAATTTTAACACTTTAAAGATCTTTTGAAATGTACCGTAGTTGTACGAAAGAAGAATTTTGAAGCTTATCCATATGATGACCGTGATGTGTGTGTAATTATTCTGAAAATTGTTGTTAAAAGTTTGGATTGTCTTATGTTGTGTAACATGAATTTAATTTATTGTGAAATTTTTTGTTAAGATATGTCAAGATTGAATACCCTATGTTTTTCAATAATAGTTAGTTTATAATTTATTTTAGTTGATCGATGATGATGTACAAAAGCAACATATTCACTATTTATCAGTTGCATTAGGTGGATCTTCTACATCCCAAAAAAATAATAAAGTGGGTTGTCGTATCAATAACTTTAGTTCCAATTACTTCAGATTTTTTCTGATGCCTAACTATATCTCAGGTTCGATTAATAGACATTTCAACCATGCGCATAACAACAGGAGTCATTCAGTTTTACCTTCACCGTCTGCCGTTAGTCTATGTTTAAAATTTGATTACAAGAAGGTGATCAGTAATTTCATAATGCCGACGATATTGGTATTCAACAATTACAATTTAAGCTTCTTTATTTCTAATTTCTTGATCTAATGTAGGTTTGTATATATGGCTACTTGGAGTATTCAACCAGTTAATTTGGTCAAAGGAGCTTACCAAAATCACTCTCAAAAGGAGATCATATCAGATGACATTCAATTTTCGCTCATCTTCCCTCCGGCCGATACCGAGACTCTTGGTTTTCTGGAGGTAAAAGATCTCTATTCGATTGTTACATAATTTACTAAATTATTTAATTTTAGATTAACAATTAAACCATTTGTAGATATAGTTTAATCTTTTTATTTTGCATATCTATGAATAAGTTTTTATTGTTTTATAATAAAAAGTATTTTGTTGCTTATTTTTTTATTGATGACAAGGGATATATCATACAATGATGGTATTTAATTTTAACACTTTAAAGATCTTTTGAAATGTACAGTAATTGTACGGAAGAAGAATCTTGAAGCTTATCCATATGATGACCGAGATGTGGGTGTAATTATTTTAAAAAATGTTGTTAAAAGTTTTGAATGTATTATGATTTGTAACATGAATTTAATTTATTGGGACAAATTTTGCTGAGAGGTGTCAAAATTGAATTCCCCATGTTTTTCAAAAATACTTAGTTTAGATTTTGTTATAGTTGATCGATGATGATGTACACTGTAAATTATTTTGTTTATATAATAAAGAAGTTTTATTTTATTTCTTTGATTAAAAATTTTATATTCATTGTTTTGGTTTGATTTATAATGGTATAACTTTGTTTCAAGTTGCTGTTTATGAAATATACAAAGTAATAAATAAATAAATAATGAGATTTTGCAAAGTGAAAGAATATACTTTGAGACAAAAATACTTGACATTTGACAGAAATAAAAATTTATTTTAAAATTTTATTAGTAAGCAATATAAGTATATGTATAAATTATTTATTAACTTATGTATTAATTTGATTAAAAAATTTATTTCCATATTTTTATTAATATTTATTTTTGAATTAATAAAATTTGAAACTAAATCCTTAAATCTTTTAAAAAAATAAAAAAAAAATTCACTATATTAAATCAATTTTATTTCAATATATTTACGAATGTTTAGTCAAATAATTCAATTCAAACATTTTTGAAAACTTTAGTATTCCTTACGATTCTATTACAATATACGATATTTTTAGTTATTATTTTTACACAAATGAATTTTGTAGGATATAAGGAACAACTTTTGAAAAATTTATTTCACATATACATTCATATATTAATGAAAAAATTATGGTATGGAATTTTCAAAATATATTCATCCAAAACATATGTTTTTCACATGTTCCATAAATATATTTCCCATATGATTATCAAAATTAATGTGATTATCACTATTTAATGTTATAATCATTAATATAATATAATGAATTTAACAATTCAATATTGAATAATTACGTTCCATAATCACCGGTGATATATTTAGTTACATATACATATGTATACATCTGAAGTTTAAATCATAGAATTTTTATTATTACAATTGGGAAAATCTATTTTCATTGTATTTATATCAAAATTTGTATTCTAATTTAAATATTAAACAAAAATTTAAACATATTTTCTTAAATTAAGTTCTAAATACCTCCGGGTAAAACTTTGAGTTTTACTCCCGGTGCAACGCCCGGGCTGAATCAACTAGTTAGGTACAATTAATTAAGTATGGGGAAACCGTGTGGGCGGATTTGATCAACCACCCGCCCTTGGTCGATGAGAAAGAAAAGTATAAATCCTTATTTTCATTTTTTTTAATGTTTATCTACGTGGTGCCCCACTAAGGCGCAGATAAACTTAGTCTAAATTATAATTCAACCCAAAATTGTTTTTTTAACTAAATAACTGACACACTTTTCTTGTTGTACTACGGAGTACTATCTAACAATAGTTGTCCGTCTCAAAAAAATAAAATAAAAGTATATTTCTTAATTTTTAATTAAAGTTGGGCAACTAGACATTTATAGTGGGCCGAATATATTCTCCAATACTCCCCCTCACTTGTGGGCCGATTTCAACCTCAGAGGAAGGCCCAACAAGTGGATAATTAATTCGGGTGGAGTCGCACATGGCGGGAGTCGAACCCAGGACCTGCCACAAAGCTAGGCTCTGATACCATGTTAGAAACCGCTTCATCTAAAAGCTCGAACTGTTAGAGAAGTTGGGCAACTAGACATTTATAGTGAGCCGAATATATTCTCCAATACTCATGTCAACCAAAGATTGTATTTCAGTAGTAGACATTCGTTGGAGAGAGTCGGCATGTTTCACCGACTCCACAACAATTAAAATTTTGTATAATTATTTTAATAAAAATGAAACGGTCTCGAATATCAAATTTGCTTCAGAAATTTGCGCACGTCACCACATGTCTTAGCTTTGATTATATTGTTGGAGACTTGGAGTGGTAATAAAGTATTAGTAGTACTACAAATTACGGAGCACTACATATCAAGGTCCAAGTGTTATGTTAGCAACTTTTTTAGGTGTTGATGCAATTATTTTTTAATAAAATTTAAATAATTGAAGTACAGTACACGTGTTTTTTATATTTGTTTTTGTTTGCCCTTCTTCTTCCTACTGCCAGTCAGAAAAATTAATGGCCCCCTCTACCTGGCACCAATAATGAAAAATAAAAATAAAAAATGGCTGAAATCCAAAATTACAAGAACCCATTTCTTTAGAGTTGACATTAAAACCGTGAAACGAATCTTTAATCATCGTCACAAAAAAAACCCGGTTCAGTTGTGGCCATGTCTGAAGGTGGTCTGTTTTCAACTTATTCAATGTGTAGCGATGCTGCTGGAGTTGCAGGTATACATACATACATATTCTTCCCCTCAAATTCAGTGTTTTTTTTTTTTTTTCTGGGATTCCTTGTCTGAAAAACATGTGGACAACAATGGTGGATCTGTATTCTTGCTTCTTTTGATTTCTCAGATTTGTTTTTTTAATTTGTGAACATATATACTGTATATGCTTCTTAATCTGCAGTAATTACACTTATGGTCACCCTTAAATAAATCAAAAGAATTTCAATTTCTCATGACCTTAACCACCAACCAAAACCCTGTTTTCAAGCTTCGACCGATGAACATTCGATCGTGCAAGCTCAACAAAATGCGATTGTGCTCTGTAAAATTTTTAAATCTGGTGTTAGTAGGAAATTTTGGATTTGAGTTTTGGAGACGAATCGATATCATTCATTCACCTTTAAAATTTTGTAGGGAATCTCCTTGCTTTTGTGTTATTCGTGTCGCCCATGTAAGTTCCCTTCGACATCCATATAGTATCCCATAACATATTTCTGATGAATTAATAGGTTCGTGTTTGTAACATGTTTTTTTTTTATAATCCAGACCGACTTTCCGGAGAATTATCCGAAGCGGGTCGACAGAGGAATTTTCCGGTCTGCCTTATATCTATGCACTCTTCAACTGCTTAATCTGCCTCTGGTATGGCATGCCCGTCGTCTCTTCCGGGATTATCTTAATTGCCACCGTCAATTCTGTTGGAGCCATTTTCCAGTCGATTTACATCATCATTTTTATTATTTATGCCGACAGAGGAAAGAAGGTAAGTTTGAATTTCAAGCTCATTCCAATCATCACACCTCCAAGGGGGTTAAGCTTCTAGAAAAACGGACTAGCTAGTCAACAAATTTGGTGAAGTTACTGGTTCAATTTTTCTGTTAAAAGAAATTATTGCACTTGAACATTTTAGGATTGGTTTCGAAACGAACCAACCATTTGTTCTCCCCTAGGTTCAATGGTTCGACTTTGGTAGAAACTATTTTATTTTTTTTGTAATTTGAAATACATAACTAGATTTTTTAAACTAATTATAGAACTCATAGTGCATGATATATTTTTTGCAGTTGAAGATGTTGGGTTTGTTGGTGGCAGTGTTTTCTGTGTTTGCTATCATTGTTTTCGTTAGCATTAGAGTTTTCGAGCCGCCCAATAGACAACTCTTTGTCGGATATCTGTCGGTGTTTTCCCTCATATCCATGTTCGCTTCTCCACTGTTCATCATCGTGAGTTCTTGACGCATACAGATACATCAAACCTAATATTTCTCATTGAAGTATTTAATTTTATTACTATGTCTTAACTTATAATTTTTTAAATGCAGAATCTGGTTATCAGGACAAAAAGCATCGAGTACATGCCGTTTTATCTGTCACTTGCAACGTTCCTGATGAGCCTTTCGTTCTTCGTATATGGAATGTTCAAGCAGGACTCATTTATATCTGTATGTTAGACAAGCTTTACATTATCATTAAACTCTTGAAGGGTCGTCTCTGTCTCTCTGATTCTTTGTTTTTGGGTAAAACAGTTTCCTAATGGGGTGGGGGCGATACTCGGGATTGTTCAGCTGGTGTTGTACTTCTGGTACAGCAAAACTTCCGTGGACGTTTCTAGAAGGCCTTTGATCGATTCGCACGCCTAGTCATTTTGCATACAATGCGAATATCAGGCGCAGAAAATTAGCGACGAATCTCGACTCTCGAGGCATAGGAATTTTTTCTCATTCATTTTTCCCCCATTGGTATCACTGTGCCTTGCAAGTTCACGTTTTTACAGAGGGAATTGTATTGGGTTGTTTGTGGTTAATCAATAAAAGTGGATTTGTTATCAATGTGATTTGATAACAGTTGAGTCATGACTCATGAGTGTATACTCAAAAAGTAAAAAGGTGTATTTGAAGTGTGTATGATTGTATCTTTATTTTTTTTCATTTAAGCATAGCTTCTTGGTTACTATAGTGTATATATTTTGATAATGGACTTTTAATCTTTCATAAATATATTTATGACACAAAATATAAAAAACTTATCAAATTCAAGTAAATAATACGATAACAAAATCCAAAATTTAATAAGTTTGTGCAATTTAAATCAAATTAAAATTACAAATGATCAAGGGTTGTTAGCTCAGTTTATTTAAGAATTTAAAGTCCAAAGTTTTTTGTTAACTTAATTGGTTAACCACTTGAATCGAGAACCGTAAATTTTAAAATTGGAACCCAAAAAACGTGTTTAATATATATTTAGTTTAAACATTTTATAAATAAAAAAATACAAATAATTTATTGTATTTATATAAAAAAGTTATACTTTGTCACACTTTCCTTTTTTATTCATATTTTTTCATTTTAAAATATAATTTACTTCTACTTTTTTTTTTTAAACCCTGCTTACAACTACTTTATTATTCAATTTAAAAATACATTAAATTTTTTACTTTTTGGTCAAAAAGTAAAAAATAATATTTTTCTTAATTTTTGTTTACTTTTCAATTTAAAAATACATTCAATCTTTTACTTTTTGGTGTAAAATTCAAAAAAACATTATTTTTCTTAATGTCAGTGCACAAAAAATATTGAATCTATTATGAACTAGAAAGAGTACAATACTGTATTACTAAAATACCATCACTTTTACTCAACAAAAATTAATAATCACTTAAAAAAGACACGAAAAAAGTATGTATTTTAGTAATTTATACAAAAAAATGTAATTTTAAAAAAATAAAAAAATTATACAGAAAATACAAATAAAAGTAACTTTTAAAAATATAATTTTTTAAAATTAAAAGTACAATTGTATTTTAAAGTAAAAAATAAAATGAATATTTTTTTAAAGTGTCTTATTAATGTGAAACATTTGTTTAAATCAATTGTAACTATTTTTATAAATTAAAAAGAGTAGGAGTATTATATATTAAAAAAAATCAGTCATGTCTTATCAAACTAAAAATAATTATAAAAAAATGATATATTGTTTTTAATATTATAAAAAAATCATATTTTTTTCACTTCACAAATAAGAATATATTTTTTTATTTTATAAAATATGATACTAAAATATTTTTATTTACATGTTAAAGTAACTTTTAAAAATTAAATTCAAAAATTTATATGATTAAAATAAATATGAGTGCTCTAATTATATAAAATATTTAAAATTATTTCAATTTCACTAATTGATTTTTACAAATTACAGTAATTTTCAAATTAAATTAATTTTATAAATTACAGTAATTTATATAGTAATAGTAAAATAAAAGTGAAAATAAAAATAAAAATAACAAATTTATGGAAATTTTCCTATATTATTATTAATACGGCACCGACCCAAAAAAAATAAAAATAAAAATAAAAAACAATGATACGAGGTATATTAATCTAGGTGCGACTATTGCACTTTGCCGTGCGAACAAGTGACGGTGCTGGGTTTTCACGAAACCCTAATTCCTCACCCGATTTCCCCCTTTTTTGCCACAAATTTTCGTTATTCGAAGCTATCTGATCTTCCAACCGGCGCCTGCGGTTTTCGCTCTCGATATCCTGCAAGTATTTTCTTCTTCTTTGTTTTTTCGGTTTAAATTTTGAGTTTTTAGATTGCCGGTTCTGTATATATATATAGAATTTTAATTCACTGGTTTGGGTTTATAGATGGGCTTCTGGGTATCGGAATTTTCGATTTTGAAAAGCTTAATCGTATTAGGGCTTCTCACTGATAGTTCATAGTTCAGATGTGTTTGTTGGAGTACTAATTATTTCCCGTTGGATTATGCTCTAGTAATCTCGTATTCAGTTGCGAATTTCGTTGTGTGTATCTGAGAGCCAACCAAAAAACAAAAACCAGACCTTGTCGACTCGTACATGCTGTGTACAACCATGCCGACTGAGGTCCTCACCGCCCAGGGGAACCTGAAGTTCAAAATAACCACCAAAGGAATATGGAACGAGTCGGAAGACAAGTCGGGGCCCGGCAGAAAGGCTTTAATAAAGAATGGGCAAAAAGTCAAAGTCCCCGCAGCTGGAAACGAGCCAGCAAAGTCGCTCAAGCGAAAGCCGGAAGTGTCTCTCGATGGTCAAAGGGGGAAAAGAGCGAAGATGGACCGGACTTTGAAAATCCACTGTGGAAACTTGTTGAAAGAATTGTTGCGGCATAAGTGTTCTTATATTTTCAGCGAGCCAGTAGATCCAGTGAAGTTGAACATCCCTGATTACTTTTCGGTAATCAGTAAACCAATGGATTTAGGAACGATAAAAAAAAAGCTGGAGGGCAACATGTACTTCAGTGCAGAGGATTTTGCTGCTGACGTGAAGTTGACGTTTTCCAATGCCATGACATATAATCCAAAGGAAAATATGGTTCATACGGAGGCAAAGGAAATGTATGGTGACTTCTGTAGGAGATGGAAATCACTGGAGGCGAAGTTGAAGCTGACGAAGGAGAATGATGACAGGGGAAGTTTTGTGCGCCACGTGGAAAGCAATGCCCCCGTGACCAAGAAAATTGTTGGAAACAATATTCGGGGGACAAAACCGATTGGCCTTGACAAGAAAAGCATGGACTCTGCATCGGGTGATAAAAAATTGTGGAAGTTGAGAACAGAAGTTAGTAGCATGGATGCAGCATTTGAAAAAGTAATTATTATTTTTTCACTTCATACTTTCAAAACCTGTGAATTCTATATGTTTATGTGCTAATGTTTTGCCTTTTCATCGTTTGAACAGGTGAAGCCTTCAAGAACTACACTGAATGCATGTTCCTCGTTGAGGAGAACTGTTCAGAAAGGTACGAGGCGGCAGGGTAATATTTCTGCTTTTATGGCTGTGTGTTTAGAAGCTAATTGGACATTAGTCTTATTGGCACAGAACCTTGTAGTCAAAGTGTTTCCTTGCCGGCTAAGCAGAGTCAATCAGTTAACTCTGCTCAGGCCAAGTGTCCCTCATGTGTTAGCTTTTCATGTCATTGTCGTCTTAGAAATGGCCCGACTCAGGCAACTACGAGTGGTGAGTAAAATTCTTACACCTGTACACTCCTTTAGGAGGTCTTTTTCTTGGGGTCAGTCCTTTACAATTGTCTGTTTCAGATTTATCCTCGGAAGGATCGTCTGAAAACAATCTATGTGGTGGCTCAAAACATGTAAGTATCATCTGCTATTGATGCTTAAGTCACTAAGTGAATAAATAGTTTGTGAATGGTTTCCAAAATTGGGTTCTTCTGACATGTCAGGATTACGAGGTCAAACGTTCTTTGGCATCTCATAGAAGCAGCTTTAGTCAAGAGATCGATGGTGAGAACACTTTCTTCTTGTAGTTATTTATTAATCTCACCTTCAAATGTTTTTTTGATTATTTGGGTATTTACATGCTTGCAAATGAATATGTAGGGCCTGGAGTTGTTATCCATGAAGAAAAGAGCCCTGAACCTTCGACCCCTGCTACAACAGTTGATTCTGTTGAAGGTATATTTTTCTATGCATATAACCACTTCTGGAACAAGAAAATTATTGTGGAAGATTTTGAAGATACATGTACTTATTAAATACAATGCCATGCATTTATTTAATATTTATATATAGAAATTAGTTGTATATTCAGGTTATTGTCTGGATTTTGAACTGTTGTTTACTCCTGAATAGGCTGGTCTTCATTGGATGTCCAACTGTCGCCCGATAAGGCTTTACGGGCGGCACTGCTGAAGAGCCGTTTTGCCGATACTATATTCAAAGCCACACACCAGGTGCTTGGATTGTGATTTTGGCACTTTGGTTTGTTCACTTCTGCCTGATTAATTTTGTAGCTTATATGGTCTGAGTATGTCATTGTGTATAGGTTAAGAAGTCGGACCCTGTACGGATGCAGCAAGAAAGAGAGAGACTGGAAAGGGAGAAACAACTAGGTTAGTAGTTACCTCTTCTGCTTTTATTGAACTTATCTTATTTTTGTGCGTGTAAATTCACTGTGTGTCGTGATGTACAGAGAAAGCGAGGATTAATGCAGAAATTAGAGCAGCTGAAGAAGCCTCGCGAAAGAAGGAGCAAATTGAGTTGAAAATTAGAAGGGAGAGAGAAAGAGCTGCTGCTAGGATGGCACTGCAAGAGGTTGATTTTCTCGTCCATCTTCGTGTTAATACTAATTCTGTTATAAATTGACTATTGAGTTATCTTTGACATTAAATATAACTTTTGTTTTATTGTAGACGGAAAAAACTGTGGAGATATACGAAAGCATAGATATAATGAAAGACGTTGAGATGTTATGTTTTGGTTGTCAACGTGGAAAATCTTTGGAGCAATTTGGATTGTTTCTAAAGCAAGATTATATGGAAGAAGAAGATGAGGATGCAATTTTGAATGCAGAAGAGGGGGAAATTCTGTTGTAGTGCTCTCTTCTTCTGTCGTCTACTTGCCCTGATTAAACTGGACCTCCCTTTGGGTCGTCGAATATTAATGGTGAAATTGTAACTTTGTGTAAATTCTTTCCCGAATGGAACTCATTCATTTTTGGTAATTCCAGGAGTAGATACATAAAAGTGAAAGGAGTTAGAATGATGTTCAAGTTGGTTTGAATATAATCTTGGTATAGTTGAATTGGTTTAATATTTTTTAGGTCCTGATTTTTACCTGTAATAAAAAATGCAAAAATATATTTAACCTTGTCGATCTAAATAAATGCAACTAGATTAATGTCATCAAAATAACAACAAATTAAAAAAAAAAAAAAAAAACTATACAAGTACCCAGAAACAAATGGTTAAAACAAGACAAGAAATCATGATTTTTAAAAACAAATGCTTAAACAAGAATCAAAAACTGAAAATTAAAATGTAAAGTCGGTTGCATGCTTAACCTGATCAGATTCATTTGCAGCATTTTAGTTCAGCATGTCTTTATTTCATATTGTAAAATAAGAAATCATGATTTTCTAAAACAAATGCTTAAACAAGAATCAAAAACTGAAAATTAAAATGTAAAGTCGATTGCATACTTAACCTGATCAGATTCATTTGCAGCATTTTTTAGTTCAGCATGTCTTTATTTCATATTGTAAAATGTAATGTAATTAAAATTTCAAGTAAAATAATGACAATAATAATAATTCAAGAAAGTTGCTGAAAAATATTAATTGAATGATCTCAGTTATAAAGTTTAAAAAATAAAAATAATTAATTCAATTTTTAAATTTAAAAGACGTGTAGAAATGTAAGAATGGTAAGACTTAGGTAGCTAGAGCAAGAATTTGATTTCAAAAGCTGATCAATTTTAGATACTCCAAACAGAATTGTCACAATATTCAAACACAAACAGAAATAGGCACACAAACTTGCTTATTATTATAAGATCTCTATATATTGTACTATGTTCAATAGCAATAGGCACACTTCTTTGTAAAAATACAAAGAAATTTGTTTATTACTGATGAACGGAGAGAATATATATTAATCAGGTGAATTTGCGTCCACTTTGAAATAGTGGAGGAACGATTTTCCATCGAGCTTCCGCGAGAAGAAGTCTCTGAAGTACTGCTCCATTACTACGCGCCTGAAGAGCGGTGGCTCCTTGCTCACAATCGAAGGCGATGGTCCGATTTCAGCTTCGAATTTGGGGTTGAAAAACATGGCAATGCTAATCCTCTCTTTCTCCGAATTCACCATTGCCCTATGCTCAATGCTCTTGTACAATCCATTACTCACTATCTACAATACACCAAAACATATTTACTTAGTATTATGAAAATACTGATTTATTACAAAAGAACTATGATCATTGGTCCAAGACAAAGTCAATATATATACATACCTCAATGATGTCTCCCACATTGACAACAAAGGCATTTGGGACGAACTTCACAGGCATCCAAACGTCGCCCCTTTTCACTTGCAACCCATCGACTCCGTTCACTTGGAGTAGGATGGTGATCCCGCTTCCGTCCGAGTGCGGGGTGAGACCATGGACCCTGTCCGGGTTCGGGCATGGTGGGTAGTATGTCATCCTCACGGATTGCATCCCATCGTCAAACATCTCATATGCTTCTCTCCTATCCATCTCCAGTGCTCGTGCAATCAGCTCAAATATAGCGCTCGCGAGCTTTTGCAGCTCGGAAATGTACGCCTCTAGAGTCTCTCTACACACCATGACATAAATATTTTAACACAATCGAATGAATCAAACGAAGAAGAGCGTCAAATTAATTGATTAATTAACCTTAGGGAATGAGGGAGATTCGGGAAGAGGTGCGATTTTCGTCTTGGTATCGGATTGGTGACCATGTAAAATCTATCTGCCCAATCAACCTTTTGGTCTTGAGAAAACAATAGTGTTTGGCCATAGCCCTCAACATCACCTTCAGCCTTGGCTCCATATTTCAACCTCTCTTCCAAAGGAAGCTTGTAAAACTCTTCAATTTCATACTTCAACTTATCAACCAATGATGACTCCACTCCATGGTTCACCACCTACCAATAATAATAATAAAAAATCCAAATAAAAACATTTAATTTTTTAATGATATTTTTAACTAAAAAAAGTGTAATTAAATGTGTCGAACAATTCTGAACAGTCAAGAGTTAGCTCAATTGTTTAAAAACACTTGAATTGAGTATAGTAAGATCCAAAGTGTGCGTGAGTATTTAAAATTTCTACAATTGATCTAGACAAGAAAAAAATGATTCTGTGAATTGATCTAGACACGAGACATGTGTGACACTAGACATAGACATGTGTGTATGAGTATTTAAAATTTCGGCAATTGATCTAGAAAAAAAAAAATGATTCCAACAATTGATCTAGACAACAATTCCAACGTCGATTTTTGCAGATTTCTTTTTTTTGTTTTTTTGAAAAAATGCCGGGTTTGATCCGTAACTAGCGGTTTCGACAATTTCAATTCTATTTTTTCGGAATTTGGAATCAAACCGGCTAAAATCAATCTCGGTTCGATTCTGAAACCGGATCACCGGTTGGAGGGCGTTTTTGGGCCGCTCTAAAAGTGTAATAATTAGGGGTGGCGTGGACGGGATAAGACAGGATTAGGAGAATTCCGTTCCGTCCTGAAAATAAATTTTCGAGACAGGATTCGTATTTTAAAAATTCGTCTCGCACGTTCTAATCCCGTTTGAGTTCGGATCGGGATCGTAACGTTCCAAAATTTTAAATAAAAAATAAAAAATAAAAATTAAGATGAAATAATAATATTACTAACTTATAAAACAATCAAAATTTAAATAAAATAAGAATGACAAGTTTTATTACATGAATTGATTTAAATTTTTAATTTTAAAAAGATAAATTAGAGAAAAAAAATAGAATAGGTTTAAAAATAAATTATTAAATAAGTTAAATAATATTTATTTTTATTCAATTTAAATAATTTTTTGATTTTTTAAAACACTCAAAGTAGATTGTAAAAATTAAATATATATCAATTGAAATTATGATTAATATTTTAAAATAATTAGATTGTAAAAAAAATATTAATTGAAAAATATATAAATAAAAATTAAATTATTTTGAAATGTTATTAGATTGTGAAAATATAATAAATTTAAAGAAATTATGATTAATATTTTAATATTTTTATTAATATGTGTGAAAAAAAATATTATTGATATTAAAAAATAAATGGGACGAGACGAGATTAAACGAGATCATCTCGATCCCGTTGTAAAAAATTTAAAACGGAACGAGATTGTCATTTTTAAATTTTATCTAATCACATCTCTCTAGTTTTTTTAATGAGATCGGGATTTCGGGACATCTCTCTAGTTTTTTTAATGAGATCGGAATTTCGAGACGAATTGACCACTCCTAGTAATAATACTAGGTCTGTCACACATGAATGTTCACATTTCTTATTAAAAAAATATAAAAAAAAAAGTATGATCATTCAGATGTGATATTCTTTAAAAGTCAATAGAGAAAATTAAATCATTATATCAATTGAACCTGAAATATGCCCCACTCTTTACACGCTGTGTGAAACTTTTCAAGTTGAGAATCCGTGCTTTGCTCGGCAAGCAAACTTGACATGTCGAGTATGGGGATGGGCGCGAACGGGTTCTCATCGAGCAAACACGAAATCGCGGGCTCTTGATGATCGACAAGAAATCGCGTTGGGATTTCTTGAATTCGGGTTTTAACCATCTCCTGAACATTCATGGCTTCCATTCTATTATACTGATTGATCGATCGATCTGAGGTGAGATGCAAATGCAATGTCCATTTCTATAGAAAATGGGCGGTATTTATAATGAATTAAACTTTTCATTATTTCACTTTTTGGAAAATTGTAATTAATTTTGTTTGCAAAAATAATTCAAAATTTTTTGAAATATTTATAATTTGTAATCAAATTATATAAATTTCATAGATTACAATTAATGTATTTTAAAAAAGATATTTTAAAAAAGATCGCATATAAATATAATAAAATTACATGGATACAATTAATTTTTTAAATAGTTTCCCATTATACACACTACATATTTTGAAATATTTATAATTTGTAATCAAATTAAATAAAATTTCATAGATTACAATTAATATATTTTTAAAAAGATATTAAAAAAAAAGATCTCATATAAATATAATAAAATTAAATGATACAATTAATTTTTTAAATAGTTTCACATTATACACACTTGATTTTAAAAAAATTTAAAAAAAAATAGTTACTTAAAATTCAATATATTTTAAAAGTTTATTAATTTTTATTGATTTTATATCAAAAATATAAAGGAAATTAATTATTTAAAATATTTTGTAAATAAATAAAATTTCTGTGGTTTTTATTTTAATTTAATCATTTATTATTAAAAAATTAAAAAATATATATATAAGTAAACATAATAAAATTAGAAAACATGAAAAAAAATTAGAAAATAATATATTATTATATATTTAATATATATATTAAAATTATTGAATATATTGATAAATTTTTATTTAGTAAAAAAATATTGTACTTGATATTACAATTGTAAAAATAAATAAATTTATTTTATAATTTATTTTAAAAAATATAATATTCCAATTCGAATTTACTACAAATTGAAATAATGAAAATTAAAATTTTTATTTTTCCTGAACAGCAAACAAGTCTAAAATTTATTTGATTTATTTTTCTAAAATTTATTTGATTTATTTTTATGTACCGTTCAAATTTTAAATATCTATCTATTGAAATTTATAAAATTCATGTAAATCAATAAAATAAATGTATTTCAAAACTATTTAATACTTTATTTATCCTTTAAAACAATGTATATTTTTATTTATTAAAACAATGCACATTTCATTTAAAACAGTGCACATTTCATCCCTAAAAACAGTGCACGTTTTATAAATGAGATGTCTTTTCACAACTTTAATTTTGTTAATACACATTTATTTACTCTTATACCACTACTTTTTCAACTAACTATTTTATTACTTAAACATCAATACTTATTATAACTCTATTTTATATTATTAAATACACAAAAAAAATATTTTTTTTCTTAATTTACGTACAAATTTCTCTATACATTGTGTAAAAAGATGAAAAGAGTAAAATTTATGAAAATCCATATAAATTAATAAAAAAAAGTCAATCAATTTCTATGAAAAATCATATATATCAATTATAAAAAATCACTCAAACTAATAAGAAGTACACTAATATATTACTCTTTTGAAAAGTTGTAATTAATTTTGTTTGCAAAAATAATTCAATTTTTTTTTGAAATATTTTTAATTTGTAATCAAATTATATAAAGTTTCCTAGAATTCTGTATAATTACATTATATTTAAAAAAATATCCAAATAAATATAATAAAATTACATTGATACAATTAAATTTTAAAATAGTTTCCCATTATACACACTTTATAAAATACTTGATGCTATCTTTTTTCAAACTAAATTTAATTTTCAAAAGAGCAGTGCATGAAAGAATTGACTCCATCTGGAACTACCGAACTATCATGGAGAGAAATGTGTGTTTCAAGTTAATAACGAAATTTCAAACTTTGTTGCCAATCTCTGGAAATATTCTAGAGCATCATCGAAAACTCAAGTCGTGACCTCATGATTTGATACTATTTGTTGTGATTTTGTACACAAATCACTCAATATTTTCGAATATATATAAAATAACAAATAAAAAGATAAATTATAAATTAACAGGCCATTTATGTGGAAAATTAAAATTGTAAAAAAAACAATCAAGGAAAAAAATTACTATTATGGAGTACAGTATATCGTTTGAGAATTACAATCAACTAGTAACTACTGCCCGTGCGATGCACGGAACAAAAACTATATTTTTTTAGCAAATTATAAATACAATTTAATTTTTTTTCAACTTTTAGGATGGTAAGATTACCACAAAGATTGACATTGATTTTAATTAGTGTGTTGTGTGATATAAAATTATGTGGTCAACGTTAAGATCACCCAATTTGAAAGAGTCTTTGACCACCAAGCTCCAATAAATCAAGAGGTACTAAACCAATAGAGTTCGATACCTAAGGGCCTTAAGACCATCCATGTGGAGAACCCAATAGAGCATGTGACCTCAACACTAAGCCTCTTCGAATGGATACGTCATCTCAATAAGGGAATCAAGCCCAAGCAAACAACACTCTTGGAGACATCAACTTTCTGACACTTGACAGAAAAAGCATACCCGCCAACAGGATATGATTAGAGCCGGCGGCGCATGCTATGTTCCTGACAAAGACTCTAGCACCAATGCAGAGATGATGACCGCATGCCCATTACAAGTGGAATGTGATGTATAAATAGAGGTTATGTAAATGTAAAAGGATCATCTTCTTCAGCTCGATAAAAAGCTCAATAATAATTCTCTCTCTACAAATAAATTTAATGTTTGGTTAGAATCAAGCCCACAATCCAGTTATAATATCTTATCTATTTTCTAACCCCAAAACATTTGGCGCTAGAAGGAGGGGGAACTCACTACCAAATTTCTCAACCCATTGAAGAAGATGTCACAAATGCACAACTCAGTGGAAGTCGATGGTGCCACCGCTACTCCTACTGATACCACCGCCTCTTCAGAAGGATATCGGAGGGAAAAAGGAAAAATGGTGATGGGACAAACAAGCCGCCCAAGACACGGGCCGATACTTATTCGGGACGAGGAGGTCGATCTCGACTTTGAAAATCCTACTCGACTAGGAGGATCAACCAGGAGAGGCCCCAGACTCCGACGACCCGGAACCATCGACATGCGGACCATTCCCAGAAGTCACCACCATCGCCGACGTCGAACACCACCGAATAGAAGGAGATCCATATCCCCAATACGTCTGAACTTTGGGATGTTGGACACACCAGAGAAAATTGAAGATGCTATGGTCGAGCTTCGACACCGCGCAAACCAAATGACAAACCAGCGCCCAGCTCACCTCGAAGGACCAGGACGACAATCGGTCTTCGAAAGAATGGGCCCCAACTTATCTTTGGGACTAAATCTCCATGGAGAACAACGACCTCATAGGAATCCTATCGACTTGAATGAGCAAGCCGGTTCAATATCCATAACCTCAGGAGAAAGGAGACTCCCAGAACACCACGATGGGGGCGACCTTCGTCTGCATCTAGGAAGACAGAATCCCACTCGAAGGGAAGTCTCACCAAACCCAAAAGCCAAAGGACCCGAGCTTGCAGATCTCTATGCAAAATTGGCGGAAATGGAACGTCGACTTGGAGAAACCGAAGGCCGGAGCAACCCTCGACCCCAGAAGAAAGAACCACTTGCACCTGAAGTCGAATCAGCACAAGTACAAATAGAAATTCAACCTTTCCAGACAAACCTCTACGATGGAAAGACGGATCCAGAAACCCACCTTAGCAAATTCCGAACATACATGTCCGGAAGGGGAGCTACCGACGCGACCCGATGTCGGCTATTTCCGCTCACTCTTGGAGATGCCGCCCACAAGTGGTATGTGGGTCTACCCGCTTACTCGATCCATTGTTTCGATGAACTAGCTCAACGTTTCACTGCTCACTTTGCGTCCAAAGTAAATCGTCTTGAACGAAGTCAAAGATTAATTGGGATTCGTCAAGAAAGAGACGAAACCGATGAGGCATACGTGGATCGCGTAGGAGAGTTATTACTCCAAGGTGAAGAGATCGGGGACGATCTCAAACTCCACACGGTCATGACGGGTTTAAGAAGAAACTCCGAATTGTTCAAATACCTCATGATGAATTACCCGAGAAATTACGAAGATTTCAGGATGAAGGCCGGACATCAAATTTGGTATCAAAAGCTAACCAAAAAAGACGATGAAGCTGCTGAACAAAAGAAAAGGACTTCGGCTCCTTTTGAAAGGAAGGCGACCCCAATCCAGAAGAAACCACTGTTCCAAAAGAATTTTGGAAATTTCAAAGGCTTTGAAGAACCACAAAATATCGAAGTCAACTTGATCGAAGGAACTGGGAAAAGCCCCGCCAACATTTTCCAAATACTCCAGGTCGCGGGAAGCAATCTTTTGGTGAAACCAGACCCTCTAAAAGCCCCTACTCACAAGCTTGACCCAAATAAGTGGTGTGCCTTCCACGAAGCACATGGACACAACACCAGTCAATGTCGTGACTTACTGAAGCAGCTGTGGAAATTGTTTGAAGAAGGAAAACTGTGGGATTTCGTGACTAGACCACAAGGGAGAGATGGTCGCCAAGGAAGAGGTGAGAGAATTCAAGGCCATGTCAACAACCCCAAGGCCCAAGGAGGAAATCAAGCACCACATCCCCAAAACCATAACCCACGCGGGCACATACACATGCTCGGGGGACTGGTACCAATCACTGGTGAATCCAAGCGCAAAAGAAAGAGGGATTTCCGAATCTGGGAAGTTCTACATGCCGCTGCTCCATCTCGCGAACCAACCATATCGCATGAATCCATAATATTTTTCTCTCCGGCTGACAGGGAGGGCACGACCTACCCTAAAGATGAACCTTTGGTAATTACCTCTACTATACTGGGGATAGAGGTCGCTAGAATCCTTGTTGACAACGGCGCCTTTTGCAACATCATCTATAAATCAGCGCTAGATCAAATGGGAAATCTATGCGAGTATATTCGCCCCTGTGATTTGAAGCTGAAAGGGTTCGGGGATGACGAAGTATCACCTTTTGGGGTCATAACCCTTCCTGTGGAGCTGGTTGACCAGAAGGACAAAGACATCAAAATCACTAGACCTCTGGAGTTCGTAATAGTTGATAAACGAAGCGGATATAACGCTTTCTTTGGGAGGCCATTCCTCGAAGCATTCGAGGCGGTCGCATCTTCGCATTATTATTGTATCAAATTTCCCACTCCTAATGGCGCTATTGGCACCATCAAAGGAGATCAAGTTATGGCAAGAAAATGTTTTCTTTACCCGCTTGAGTCCACTAACATAACTTATGAAAAACACTTATGCATCAGTAGCTTCCAAACTAATCCGCCACAAGAAGGAATCCTCAAAACAACCATCGACCTCCAGGATGACAAGGAAGATCAGAACAAATGTCTTGAACCCACAAAAAACGGAGTGAACCAGATAACGAAAGAAGCTAAAGGACCCTCGGAAGACCGGATACTACCCGAACTTGAGGACCCAGATCCACGAATTGGGTTCGAACCAGAAGGAGAAGAGCCCAGATGTTCAGACAAAAGGGGCAGAAGAGAACCATTGTCGATAGAAATGACTGAACCAATGGAGAAAATTTCCTTGATTCCAGATCGGCCCGAGCTCGAACTCCAAATTGGCAAGGAGCTACCTACCGACCTTCGAGACAAGCTTGTGGAATTCCTCGGGAATAACGTAGATACCTTTGCTTGGACGAGCAATGACCTAATCGGGATCGACCCTCAACATGCTTGTCACCAGCTAAAGATTGATCCAAATAAGAAGCCTATAGCTCAAAAGCGCCGCAAATTTGGACCAGAGAAATATGAAGCTTTAGCATGCGAAGTGAAGAAATTGGTGGATAGCGGTTTGGTCGAGCTCGCACAAAACGAGCCTCAGTGGGTGGCGAACGCGGTTTTAGTAAAAAAGCCAAATGGCTCGTGGAGATTGTGCATAGACTTTACCGACCTCAATAACGCGTGTCCTAAAGATCACTTTCCTATGCCTCACATCGATCATTTGGTGGATAGCACGGCCGGCTATGAAGTACTATCAACTATGGACGCAAGCGCCGGTTATCACCAAATTCCAATGCACAAAGATGATATAAAAAACACGGCCTTCTATACGGAGAAAAATGTATATTGCTGGGTCCGTATGCCCTTTGGATTAAAGAATGCAGGCGCCACTTATCAAAGATTGGTCAATACCATGTTTGCAGATCAAATAGGGAAGACCATGGAAGTCTACATCGACGACATCATAGTCAAGAGTGTGAACGAAGAAGATCATGTTAGAGACCTTGGAGAAACATTCAGAGTTCTGAACCAATACAACATGAAGCTAAACCCGAAGAAGTGCCACTTCGGAATTAAGTCGGGGAAATTCTTGGGACACATCGTGAGTCAAAGAGGAATTGAACCAAACCCAAGCAAGATTAAGGCCATAATGGACATGAAGGAACCACGGGACATCAAAGGAGTTCAACGACTAACAGGATGCCTTGCAGCCCTTAGCCGATTCGTCGCGCGCCTCGGGGACAAAACAAGACCTTTCTTTGCCGCTATCAAAGAGAATAAATTCAGATGGAAGAAAGAAAGCCATGAAGCATTCATAAAAATCAAGGAGTATCTAGCCGACCCTCAAATATTGACCAAACCGCAACCTGGAGAAAAATTATACATGTATCTAGCCGCCTCCGAACACGCGGTAAGTGCAGTTTTAACTCGCGCGGAGGGACAAATACATCAACCCATATATTTTGTAAGTCAGGTATTGCATGAAGCCGAAACCCGGTACACTCCCCTCGAGAAGCTGGCATACGCCCTCATCACGAGCGTCAGAAAATTAAGAGCATACTTCTTCGAACATCCAGTGGAGGTTTTAACATCCATGCCTTTGAGACAAGTCCTCCATCGATCAGACACTAGCGGGAGATTGCTAAAATGGAGCATAGAAATTAGTCAATACGACATCACCTACACCCCGCGGACGGCGATCAAAGCTCAAGC
This sequence comes from Euphrasia confusa, assembly GCA_954870475.1. Lineage (NCBI taxonomy): Eukaryota > Viridiplantae > Streptophyta > Magnoliopsida > Lamiales > Orobanchaceae > Euphrasia > Euphrasia confusa. The sequence goes on from OX940967.1 coordinate 29,223,177, forward strand.
CCTCGCCGACTTCATAGTAGAGCTGACATTTCCCATAAAAACGGAAACAGTAGCCCGCCCTTGGAAGCTTCACGTAGATGGTTCAGCTACCAATGCGTGCTCGGGGGCTGGAGTAGTCCTGGTCGGACCTGAAGGTGAATCACTCACTCAAGCTATTAAATTTGAGTTCCCAGCAACAAACAATGAAGCTGAGTACGAAGCTTTAGTCGCTGGACTAGAGCTCGCTATAGCTGTAGACGTCAAACGGTTGCATATCTTTATGGATTCACAATTGGTAGTCAACCAAATAAACGGCGAATATGAAGCGAAAGGAGAACAGATGATCAAGTATCAGGACCTTGTATGGAAATTATGCAAGAAAATACCAGAAGTCTCCATTGAGCAGATACCAAGAGAGCATAACTCCCAGGCTGACGCATTGTCAAAACTAGCATCAGCCGAAGGCTCCGCAGATTTGTCTGAAATTATGCTTACCAAACAAGCAAGCTCTTCAGTCGAACAAAGGAAAGAAGTTCTACAAATCAATTCTGAAGAAGACTGGAGAACTCCCATATTAAAATACATCAATGAAGGGGTCCTACCAATGGAACGGGCTGAAGCAAAGCAATTACAACTTAGAGCTTCAAAATATTCCATCATCAACTCGAGCTTGTACAGAAGAAGTTACTCGCTACCACTACTAAAATGCATCACCCAGACGGAAGGCTATTTAGTGTTAAAAGAAATTCATGAAGGAGTGTGCGGAAATCACGCTGGAGGGAGATCTCTAGCGCACAAAGCAATGGGAAAAGGATACTACTGGCCTACCATGCGAAAGGATGCTATCGACTATGCTAAGAAATGCCGACAATGTCAGCTGATGGGTCCGAACATCCGCACACCCCCTGAAATGTTAAAAGCTCTCTACAGTCCATGGCCTTTCGCACGATGGGGTATAGATCTAATCGGACCACTTCCCACTGCACCCGGAGGAGTCAAATTTGCCATAGTCGCCGTCGACTATTTCACTAAGTGGGCGGAAGCTGAATCATTGCAGAAAATTGATCAAGCTCAAGTAATCAAGTTCATTTGGAAAAATATAATTTGCCGTTTTGGACTGCCCCAATCAATCATATCAGACAACGGGAAGCAATTTGACGGGTCACAGGTCGCAAACTTCTGCGAGCAATGGGGAATCAATAGAGTCTTCTCTACACCATATCATCCCCAAACAAATGGACAAGTGGAGGCCGTGAATAAAATCCTCAAGCATACTCTCAAAACAAAATTAGAAGAACGCAAAGGAAAATGGGCCGCCGAGCTTCCTGAAGTGCTATGGTCATATAGGACTACAACAAAAAATGCTACAGGTGAGACACCTTTTGCTTTAGCATTCGGAGCAGAAGCTGTAATCCCTGCCGAGATTACCATTCCTTCTCATCGCACTGAACAAACCATAAGTGACGTCAATGATGAAGCAATACGCATGGAGTTAGATTTCCTAGAAGAAAGACGCCTGGAATCCAACTACCTCAATGCACGGAACAAACAAAAGGTAGCAAAGTATTTCAACTCCAAGGTTAAAGCGAGAGAATTTCAAAAAGGCGACCTAGTCTTGAAAAAGATTTTAGGCACACATTCCGGAGCACTTGGTCCGAACTGGGAGGGACCTTTCCGAGTGAACAAATGCTTATCAAACGGGGCATACGAACTCGAACACCCAGATGGCACTCCGGACCAATACCTATGGAATGCTCTACACCTTAAAAAGTACTATCATTGAGTACATTCTGTAAGTCTTAAGCTATTTCAAAGCCAAAAATATTGCAATATTAATAAAGTATTTTATTTTGAAATCCTGTCGTGCCCAAACTATATAATAACTAATTGGGACAAACAAGTAATATAAGTGTACATATATATAAAGTCTTAATATGAATATGATTAAGAGGAATAAATAAATCCTCACATATATATATGCATGTAAATCAAAAGGCATGAAGTATAATATATACACATGCCATAGGGACAAAGAACAAAAGTTCATATTGTCCCACTTACTTTCCAAAACAAAAAAAAAAAATCAAATTAATAAATAGTCGCTGAAGCGAGCTTAATCCAAATAGAGGGAGCTCGCAAAGGTCAAACGAGCTTTGTTACTACCTCAAAAATACATATGAATAATAATAATAATAAAATAAAAATAAAAAATAATAATTAATAAACAAAGCTCGCAAGCATGAGAAAAACGACTTCAAAAATAAACACCCACGAGGTCAAACGAGTTTTGTTACTCCCTAAAAAAAAAAAAATATATATATATATATATATATACTTAAGGAATAAAAAGCATTAATAAAAATGCAACTTCAGGATATCTCATAACCAAAGTCGGGTCTTATACGATCGTTAGCCTTCGCCGAAAGAATAAAAAATTTGATGCGAATTAATTCAGAAGAAGCTCAATAGAGAGAAACAAGGTCAACCAAAAAGGGAGAAAACCCAAAAGCCAATTGAGATAGACAAGCTCGGACGAGAGCGAGCTCAAAACCGGTTGTATTTTAAAACGATCGAGCTACTATCATCTAGAATGCTTATGAGCATCGGGGGCTCATTTAAAAAATACTACCTCTAATACTTTGAAGCCGAGCCCAAACCCGAAAGGGAAAATAAGCTCAAAGGCCGATCAAGATATACAAGCTCGGGACAAGAGCGAGCTCAAAGCCAATTGTGTTTTAAAACGGGTTACTAAAAAGTGCATATGAGCATAAGGGGATCACACAAGCATTTTACAAATGCAACCCCAAGTACTTTAAAGCCGAGCTCAAAACCCAAAGGGAATAAGCTCGAAAACGATCGAATACCTGTGGGGTAGGATGAAATAAGCAATTAAAATGCGAAACATTCAGCCGAGCTTAACAAATGGTTTGATAAACAAAGTCGGATATTATTATACGAGATATATAAATCCGGTCGAACTAGAGATGCTCGAAACACATAAGAGCGAACTCGAAACCGGACAAACACGCCACGCGCGAGTCCAAATTCAAGGTATCAATTAATATAAACCAACACAAAATGTGTTGAAAAATAAAAAAAAATAATAAAAAAATAAAAAATAAAAAAAGGGAATCGCGAGTTTAGACATGAAAAGGCTTTTAAGCCGAAGTCTATACGAGGTGGATAAACCTATGAAATTCCCAAGAGCTAAGAAAAAGCTATACCTTGCCGAGCTCGAAACCCAAAGGGGAAAGAGATGCGAGCTAAAGCCAAAGCCAAAGAAAAAGGCGTTCAAGCCAATATCAAGTTTTCACATGTTAATAAACCTTTGTTAGGATAAAATCCCATAACTCATGAAAAAGTGTAACACTATCGAGCTAAGAAAAAGAGCATCATTAATTAAACAAGCTCCGAGCTCGAAATAAACAAGCCAATTTAAGTTGGAAATCAACTAAAACATCACCCATAACTTGTAGTATAATATTATATATATATACTAATATATTTATATTCCTACGTAATATATTTATGTTTTACACATAAATATTATCATGCACATAACTTATAAAGCAACATCACAGCAAACAAAGCTTAACAAAGTGCTCAGAGTCACCAATGAGACAAATAAATAGCAAAGGAAAATCCAATCCGAGTGGACAGAGAAATACAGAAAACAAAGTTCAACATGGCTACACAGAGACCAAACGCAAAATGGATACCGGAAAGACAATGCAGCATCATAAAAATATTTCAAGAAGCTAAAGGAAGTCAATTGGAAGACTAAGCACCGTCAACGTGAGCTACTGGAGGTGCTACCTCAACGTTAACGGGATCAACGGGATGGCCAGCGTCAAAACCAGGAGCTTGCTCACCGGGATAATACAATCGATCATATTCCGGCCACCACTTCAAATCGATCCCAAAATCACGCTCTAAATCGAGGAAGTCCTGTTGAAACCGAGGATCAATGACCCGATCCTCCAGGTAATCTTTCAACTGCTGAACCACTATCCCTACAGACGCCTCATCGGAACCGGCCTTTTTAAGCGCTCGGATAATATCCACCGCCCCCATCACATACAAGAAGTCACCGTAAGCGTCCGGATCATGTTGAGGATCAGAATCAATAAATTTCAACTCCGCTTCGAAAGCATCTCTCTCTTTCCGAATTCCCTCGGAAACATCCGTGACGCCTTGGAGACGAGCCTCGACTTTCACAACTAAGGATCGCGCTTCCATCTCTTTCTGCCTCAGAGTTGCTAGTTCTAGTTCTTGACGTTCAAAACAAGACTGAAGGCGCAACAAAGCTTCATTTTTAGAATCCAGGCCAGATTTAAGTTGGGAAAGTTCAGTTTTCAGCTTATCTTGCTCAGAGTTGACAACTTGTATTTCTTCCTTCACGTTATTTAATTCAGAATCTCGAAAATCGATTTGGCCAAGCAAGTCCGCCTCTCGAGTTTCCAGTTGTGCAATTTTTCCTCGGGAAGCCTCAACCTCGGCCCTTGCCTCTCTCCAATGCAGATGACAAGCTTGAATCATGGTGGCAGCTTGTTGAGATTCCACAATGGCAGTAGAAAATGCTCGCACGGGATTCTGAGAATATATTTCCAAATCTTTTGTCCATGTTTTAGCGGCTGTCGACATTGCTCGAGCTACGGGAATCGAATTTATTCCGGAGGGCAAAGGTGGGCTACGAGCAGCCCCCATCTGTACGATATGATGGGGCATATCCGGTTCAGCATCCAAAATGCTACAAAAATAAAAAATAAAATAAGCGGCGTTAACAGTATACAACCACACAGTAATGATGATGTCCATGGAGTATGAAACGGCGATATGGAAAATAAATAATTACCGGTCAACCATGGCGAGATTAACTCCATAAAATGAACGGTCCACGTAACGTTCATTCAAGCCCGTGGCGACGTCAATAGTAGGCAACGACAAAGGAGGACCTCCTCTATTGTCCAACAATGGAGACGCACGCTTTGCCGGCAAACCTTCCTCTTCGCTACTCTGCGACCGTACCCTTTTAGACAGATATTTCTCGGATATTTGGATATCGTCTTCCGGCAGATCATGGGGAGCAGCCAACTCAACCTGAATTAATTCCGTCGAAGGTAACACGGAGGAATGACTAGTATCTTTATCTTGGGACACCGCAACAGCCACTACGGACTCGCTAACCCCCGACGAGTGAGCTGGGATCGATACCCCTCGAACCATATTTCTCCTCTTTTCCACACCTTTTCCGGAAGCACGAGACGCTGCGCTAGGAACCTTCGGCATACCGGGAGGAGGATCAATGAATACACGATTGAATGGAGCTGCAAGTAAATATTTCACATGTCACCGTGAGGCCTCATTATCAAAAAGTAAATCTAGCATGTGACTCTAACCTGGGAAATCGGCACTCAGATGACGGGGAGGACAGAAGAGACGAGCAGCCGCCCTTTGGAAATCCGAATTAAAAATCGATAACTCTCGTCCCGAAATCGGCAAGCCCCGCACGATCTTCTTCGCAAGACAAAAATCCCAAGGGAATATCTCCCGACTCTCCTTCTTGGATCCTGAAAAAGAAAAGAGAGTCAGATCAGTGAAACCATAAAAAAATATCATACCATCTTACTTTTGATTTTATGCGAGAAAGTGGCAGAAACAAGAAACTCGGTCCCGTTCGCGTAAGACATCCACGCTCCCGACACGAAGAACCATATGTCCCAACAATCTGGATTTTTATTAACAAGGCCATTAAGCGTCACGGCGGACCTCAATCGAAGGTAATAATCTCCTGGACGCTCCTTACTAAGAACGACTACGCTAAGCATACTCCATATCTCTCGAGCATCCAACGACCGATACAACCCTACTTTCCCGAAAACGGTCAACAAACCCAAAAGTTGAAACCAACCATTCGGATGAATTTGAGTCAAGGCGATACCCCACAAATTAAGAATAGCGGTTATCGCTGGATGAAGTGGAAATCGAAGCCCGTTCTTCATGGCATCCACAGTCACCGCAATCATACCTTCCGGTGGACGATCGGCAGTATCTTCGGGTAACGGAACGTGCATATGAACGTCGATCGGGACATTCCAACGCTTTCGTCCTTTTGTCAATTGATTCTCTGTGGCTCTACTCGGACGGTGCTTAGCATGCCAAACGTCATTAATTTCTCCTTGAAGAGGTATGGAAAGATCCCGCTCCACCGGAACATATGGAAATTGACGATGATACTCGTCCCAATCGATGAGATCTGGTGGAGGAGATTGGACATCCATAAAATCCTTAAACAACTTCGCATAAGGTATTACATCCGAATCTTCATCCCGAGAGGACGCCGGCCCCGACGAGTTGTCGCTTTCTAAATCCGACATTACACAAACAAAAACAAGGAAAGGAAGAGTGAGAAAAAGGATGTATTGTCGGATGAATACCTGGAAACAAGAAGAAAAAGAAAAATCCGCCTCGAGCTCGATAGGTGTTCAAAGAGAAAGAGAAAGGATTATATAAGGCAGAAGCGGTTTGTTAATGCCCTAAGTTAATACTATTTTTATTGAGCCCGAGGACCAAGGAATATTTCTATCGGAAATGATACTACGGCCGAAAACGAGAATCCCTATAATTTGAAATCTCTCTCCAAACAGGTATGCTTATAATATATATTTACATATGTATTTATATATACACATTTACTGTATGCAAATAAATAAAAATAATAGTCATATACATATAAATAAAGATAATATTTTTATACTTCTCAAATATATATGTACGAATATATCAATATATAGGCATATATACACTTTAAATATTAATAGTATTTCTATACTTCTCAAAAAAAAAAAAAAAAATATATATATATATATATATATATATATATATATATATATACACACAATAAGTAAGAATATAAAAAAAAAAAAAATTATTTATATAAATAAACTTCAAATGCATTTTATTCATCTGGAACGAGAGCAAAGGCCAACAACGAGCCGCAAAATGCGAGGTTACAAAACAATCCTTCATCACAAGGAAAAAGAAAGACAACGACAACATAGATCCAATACATCATGTCTACCATAATTTAGACGGCAAAAGCGTGGAGCTGGAAGCATCTGAAATTTCACCCTCTTCATCAGTGTCGGGGTCAAGAAAGATAACTTCATCGTTATTGCGGTCAAAAATCCCAATGCTAAAGGTCTCAGGTCCCAGATACTCCAAGAATATTTTCCACCGAGAGCAAACTCCCCGCCTTTTGCAGAAATGCTCCCACCCGTCAGCCAGGACCAATCTATCAGCTTCCATCTCTACGGTGATTGACCATGAGCGCTCAAAAGCATCCACTATGGTGACGGAACCTCCGGCCAGGTACCAGAACTTCTGAGAGAAAGGAAGAGAAAGAGGCATTTTCTTCATCCATTCCTTTTTTCGCACTACGTCGCAAAATGTCACCTTCTTGTCAGCGTACACTTCTGGAATTTTTCGATCACCCACGTTCGTCAAGGATGATTTGGAAGGTAGCATATTGAGGATGATTTGGAAAGTTAAAAATCGACCTACAAATAGAGTGCCAAGCTTATAGGAAGTTGAGCATCCATTTAATGGTTCACATAGCTAACCACTATCTCGGAAGGATGCACCACATCATAAGTGCATGGACGGCGACACAACTACCGAAGCCAGTTTAAATCGAGTTTAATCTAACTCCGGGGGACATAATGTTGTGTGATATAAAATTATGTGGTCAACGTTAAGATCACCCAATTTGAAAGAGTCTTTGACCACCAAGCTCCAATAAATTAAGAGGTACTAAACCAATAGAGTTCGATACCTAAGGGCCTTAAGACCATCCATGTGGAGAACCCAATAGAGCATGTGACCTCAACACTAAGCCTCTTCGAATGGATACGTCATCTCAATAAGGGAATCAAGCCCAAGCAAACAACACTCTTGGAGACATCAACTTTCTGACACTTGACAGAAAAAGCATACCCGCCAACAGGATATGATTAGAGCCGGCGGCGCATGCTATGTTCCTGACAAAGACTCTAGCACCAATGCAGAGATGATGACCGCATGCCCATTACAAGTGGAATGTGATGTATAAATAGAGGTTATGTAAATGTAAAAGGATCATCTTCTTCAGCTCGATAAAAAGCTCAATAATAATTCTCTCTCTACAAATAAATTTAATGTTTGGTTAGAATCAAGCCCACAATCCAGTTATAATATCTTATCTATTTTCTAACCCCAAAACATAGTGTATATAGCATAAAATATTATTAATGAGAATTGACGACGTTGAAATCGAAACATAATTTTTGAATCAAATGGACTAAAAATCTGTTCTGTTAGACAGAGTGAACTGAACTGCTCCGAATTGAAATGAAATGAACTGAACTAAAATTAATTTCAAAATAATAAAATATTAATCAAATATTTCAATAATTATTGTAATATAAATACTTTTATAAAAAAATTGAATGTTTATATAATAATGATAATAATAATAATAATAATAATAATAATAATAATAATAATAATAATAATAATAATAATAATAAATGAACTTAACTCAATTAGTTTGAACTAAACTTGAAGTATAAACTGAATTGAACTGAAAATAATTTCAAAATAAAAGATCCTAAGCGTCATTCTTAAAAAATATATCTCTTGAGCATATTTTTCGCCTAAGACTTTAGTTTTAATAAATTAATTTACAAATTGAGTTTCGTTACATAAATCGACCGTGTGATCGATATATTAATGTGTTTTTCAATAATATGTTTTAGCATTTACAATAGTTATTGACCTATATAATTAATAAAAATAAATTATTGAATAATTATTTTGTTTGTTTTGATTAATTTTCTTATCATTTCTTTTGTTAATTTACTTGTATTATGATAAATAAAATGAAAAAACAGCGTTGAAATTGTTTTCCAAAAATAATTATCATAGTTTTCATTGATATTTTGTAACATATAATCTCGTGTAAATTATAAAATGTAAATAATTGTATAGCTTATAAAATTAAATTATTAATTATCATCGTTTTCATTAATCTTTTGTAAAATATAACCCGTGTAAATTATAAAATGTGAATAATTTTTCAATATTTTTATTAATTTAATTTTATGATATTTATGAATAAAAATAAACTTTTTTCAAAGTGTTTTTTAAATTTAATTATAATCAATTTCATTGATCTTTTGTAATAAATAATCCAGTGCAAATTATAAAAATTGAATTGTGGTAGAGTTAATAAAACTAAATTATCGAGTAATTGTTTTATTTGAGTTTCAATTATATATTTTCTCAATTTTTTATTATTTAATTGATTATTAATACAAAGAAAATAAAATATTAATTGAGTATTTTTCAAAAATAATTATCATCATTTTTATTAATCTCTTCTAATATATAACTTATGTAGTATAAAAGTTGAATTGTTTTATAGCTAACAAAATTACTTTTGAATAATTTATTTTATAATTAAAAAAAATAAGTTATTTGATTTTAAATAAATATTACTCCAAAAATTACTCTTTTTCCTAAACCACCTTTATTTGTATTAATTTACTTTAATGATATTTATGATAAAAAATGGTTTTGAAACTGTTTTCCAAAAATAAGTACAAATATAATCGTTTTCATTGATTTTTTTTTTAACATTTAACCCGTGTAAATTATAAAATGTGAATAATTGTATAACTTATAAAATTAAATGGTTAAATAATTTTTTATTTGTGTGTTAATTATCTATGTTCTCAATTTTATTATTATTTATTGGATCATTATGATAAAAAAAATACGTTAAAATGTATTTTTCAAAAATAATTATTATTGTTTTCATTGATCTCAAAAGTTGCATTGTTTTATAACTAACAAAATTAATGATAACAATTATTTATTTTATTTCAACTATCTTTTTAAATAGCAAATTTATATTAATTAATTTGTATGTATAATGATATATATAATTAAACAAAAAAGATGTTTTGATGTGTTTTCAATAATAATTTTGACTTTTTATTGACTATTAAAAATATATAACATGTGCAAATAATAAATGGTGAATAATTATATAATTAATATAATTATTAATTTTAAATAATTGATTTGCTTATGTTTTAATTATCTTGTTTCTCAAATTATAATACATGAATTTTATTAATTATATTAATTATTCTATTATTACACTTTTTATAATTAAAATCTTAAAAATACTATAATTAATAAATTATTTTTCTAAAAACTTTAATTATTAATTATATTCAATAAATAATTTTTGTAATAAAATAAAAATATGGAAATATATTTGAAGTATCCTGAGATAGAATGCAAAAAAAGTCCAACAATAATTAAAGTTTATATAAGAAAAAAAAATTAATTGATAAAAAATAATAGCGGTAAAAATGAGTATATATGCTATTGATTTTGTAGATAAAAAATTGTAATATATATAAAGAAAGATGGTAGAATATCATTTAAATTTGGATTTTAATTTGAATATTATAGATATTATTCGTTGTTGAATTTAAAAAAATTACCTTAAATATTAATAGATTATACTTTGGTAATATATAATATTATTAATAACTAATAACCGAGATTTTTAATTTTAAAATTTTAATCCGCTTATAATATTTTAAGTATATTGGAATTTGTTTCATTAATTTATAATTTATATTTATTAAATATTATATAGGAAAATCAATATATTGAGAGATTTAAGGAAAAATAAATAAGTATCTTACATTAATATTGTCGGTTAATTTGAATTTGACACTTTTAATAATTAATATAAATAATTAAATGCATTCTTGATTGATTTTCAAAATAAAATAATTATATATACACAAATAAAATAGATAAAAAGATAGAAGAAACTTGTAAAACAATAAACATGATACATATATAAATAGCATTTGAATTGAAGTTGACATAGATGTATAATAAAAAATATGAAAAGAATATAAAAGCATTAAAATTATATTGAGAAGAATAATTAATTATTAAAAAAGTTAATTGAGAACGAAATAACCCTTGATTATTTTTTTTTAAAAAAATTAAAATTATTAGATTTCCATATATAAATTGTTAATTAAGATATTTTGACTTAATTTGATTTAGTTTAATTTTGTGAATTATATAAATTGAGTGTAATTTATTAATTAACTATTAATATGTGACTTGAAAAATTATCATAACATAATATCAATTATATATGGGAATATAAATAATTTCTTATAATTAATTTATTGGACTTCTCTTTTTTCATCCGTAAATATTTATACTATTAATATATTTATTGTAAATTATTTATTTGTTAATATTTTTGTGTAGTGAAATATATTTATGTTAAATTAGATTTTTTAACACGAATTGTTTTTTTTATTTGAGTTAAATATTTAACATAAAAATAAAAAAATAATTAAAAATAAACATAAATAAATAAATATAAATAGAAAATAATATCATTTTTTTTGCTTTTTAACATTAAAAATTAATTTATGTAAGTTTGAATAAATATTATATTAAAAGATAAAAAAAAATTGTTAATAAAGTAATATAAAATTAAGGAATCAATTAACATAATTAATATGATAATCATTCAAAAATAATTTTAAATTAAATCAGAATGTATTTTTGGTAAATAAATGATTACATTATTCATAAATAATTCAATTGCCATATATAATGATAATGATAAATTAATTGACCTGATTATTTTTACTAAATAAAAACTAATAGATTACTTAATTAATTGCTATCAATTAATATACCATATTTATTGGTATACCATATATACCATATTAATTAAAAATTAAGTAATTTTATTTAATGGTGATTAATAAATATATTATATATTATTCTACAATTTATTAAATAAAATTTTTTCTTAATTATAGTAAAAATAATGATAATATTATGTTAATTATTATTAACTAATGGTGATTGGAGTTATTTAAATAACCAATTAATATAAGTAATAACTTGGGAAAAATGGCAATAATGCCAATTTTCAACATTTTTTTACCAATAAGGCCAAGTTCCAATTTATGTGTCAATTAGGCTTTTTTGTTCCAATTAGGCCAAAAAAATGTATATGGAAGGACGAAAATACCCTTACTCTATTTATACTCAATCCACCCCACACCTACCCCACACCTGCTCAGATTATGAAAAAACACTGAACGTTAGATTTTTTTTTTCTACTCAACCCACTCCACCCCACCACAGACACTGAATGTCAGACACTGAATAACATTAAAAGACACTGAATAACACTAAATAACACTGAATAAAGACACTGAATAACATTAAAAGACACTGAATAACACTGAAAGACACTGAATAACATTAAAAGACACTGAATAAAATTAAAAGACACTGAATAACACTGAATAACACTGAATAACATTAAAACACACTGAATATCATTAAAAGACACTGAATAACATTAAAAGACACTGAATATCATTAATAGACACTGAATGTCACCCCCGACACTGAATACCATTAAATGACACTGAACGTCAGATTATTTTTTCTACTCAACCCACCCCAGCTCCAGACACTGAATACCATTAAAATGCACTGAATGTCACCATCGACACTGAATACCATTAAAAAACACTGAAAGTCAGATTTTTTTTCTACTCAGCCCACCCACACCTCCAGACACTAAATACCATTAATAGACACTGAATACCATTAAAAGACACTGAACGTCAAATTTTTTTTCTACTCAACCCACCCCACCTCCAGACACTGAATACCATTAATAGACACTGAATGTCACCCCCGACACTGAATACCAATAAAAGACACTGAACGTCAGATTTTTTTTCTACTCAACCCACCCACACCTCCAGACACTGAATACCCCCACACCTCCAGACACTGAATACCATTAATAGACACTGAATGTCAAATTTTTACACTGAATATTATATGAACACTGAATATCATTGAAAAACACTGAACATCGTAAAAAAACACTGAACGTCATAAAAAAAATACACTGAATATTATAAAAACACTGAATGTCATAAAAAATATTAAACGTCATAAAAAACACTGAAAATGAAATAAATATCCCAAATAAAAAAAAATCGAACATGGCAATAGGGGAATTTCTTGGAGCTGAAAGAATAAGCGATTCACAGGTGAAATTAAAAATGATGATATTTATTGCAACGTCAAACGTCCACGTCTCTTCCTCAAAAGCTCAACGACTGTTTCAACATGAATCACTGGTGTTTGGATCTGTGACAAACAATATCAACAATAAGTATAATATGCTGGCACAGATTATAAAGTAATTATAGAAAGTATATATATGCGTATACCTGCATGAGAATAGTCTTTCATGGATTGTATATATCCCATCACGGAGTTGCATTATATATACAACATGAAAAATTAATCATTTTATAATATCAGTTGTACACTTTTTCTTTGAAAGATAATGTCTAATTTGAATCTCGATAAACAGTCACCACTGCAAAATCATCAATGGGTAATCAATCAATAAATCTCAAGGTTTATGTATTCAATAAATATTAGGTTAATGAAGTCATGAGCCTTACCGACGAAAGAGAGAACGAGCAATCAAACGGAGTTTTGTCGACGGAGTAAGCTTCACATTCTTAACCAAGAACGACTCAATCATATCAAACACATCATGACATACACCTGGTAGCTAGCTCCCGATGACGTGAAACAAGACGAACATTTTGGCGGCTGCGATGAGCCAAGAAAATAGGAATTCAAAAGTAGAAAACACTGACCATGTATCGGGAGAAGTCGAGACCCAAACCTCAAGCATCGATGCACTATCGCTATAAGAAACAATTTTGGCCACCTTGTAAACAACAACTGAATCATCATCATCATCGTATTCGTCTCGGACATTTCATCGAACACCTTCATGGTTGTGTCGATCGACCTCAGTTTCTCCACTGAATGGTCGATGACCCCGTTCGAGTCCATGAACCTCTTCCCGAAGGTCAACCGCGTGATAACAACTTTTGCCTTAAATGAGATTTTTCATCATTGCTCAGTCCCCTGCATTTCACCATTGCTCAGTCCCCTGCAGAGACATACACATTGTCAGATCAAGTTATCAAGCAACAAATGTTTCATCTAACATGCCAGTAGAAGGCACAGATCAAAATAAATAAGCTCGAGTTGAGAGCAAACTGATCTCAATATCTACTGAACACTTATTGCGGATGGACAATACTCAAGCATGTAAACACATTCGAGAAATCCAGCAAAAAAACTCGACAAATACGACACTCTCTCACCAATGAAAAGATCAAAAGTTAGTAACATTGCTAGAGCTCGTATAATTAGCACACTGCATAATATAATTCCAAGTTTGTGAAATATTTTCCCGCACTGTACAAACTAACTCAAGACAAAATTATGAAAAGCCAAAGGTGTACATATCGGTTAGTGCAATAACTCGAAATCGAAAAAAAATCGAACTAACATAAATGTAAGTACACTGAATGAAACGTAAAAACACTTAATGTCTACCGTCTCAGGGGCATTTCGTCGAACAGGTGACGGGCGGGTCAATAATCACTCACTTGTTACGGCTGTGGCTTGGCCCCCACCCCATGAGCTTCGAGACGAGGCAGCCGCACATCGGAGCATCGGTGGAGAAGGTGACCTTCGATCCGGCAGCGGGAGTTTCTGATCAAGCGTTACAATGCGGCGACGGCATTGGGAAGCTTCGACTCCAGAACATCCAATCGAGGCGATTGCAGAGGGATTTGGGGAAATAGGAGTACAACACTTCGGTGTAGGACGGAAACGGCGACGACAGGGTTGACGGAGATGGTGGTTGTCGATGGAGGCGGCGACGGTGTTTGTTGTTGAATCTGCAACAGCGGGCGACTGAAACGGAGGTCCGCGGCCTCCGAGGACGTCGGAGGTCCGGCCTGCCACGGCGGAGCCGAGGAGTCGGGGTCGCGACGGAGGCGGCCGCGAAGCTAGTTTATGGTTCTGATCGAATGAGGAGATCGTGGGTGGAATTTGGGGGCTGAGATTCGATCGGTGTCGGAGTGCTGGAGAGATGTGGAATTTAGGGAGGGGTAGTAGTGTATTTACATATTTTAGGCGGCCTAATTGACACGCGTAATTTCTCGAAAGCCTTATTGCCGAAAAAATGTTGAAAATTGGCCTTATTGCCATTTTTCCCTAATAACTTAATATCAGTGATTTTAATAATTAAAAAATAGAATATGAATACATCAATTATCATTTATATGCAAATTAAATAATAAAAATAAAATTTGAAAAGTAGTAAATAAATTTGATTTGTTTTTTCATTTACAGTGATAAAAAAAAATTATGTATACAAATCCTCTTCTTCCATCTTCCCATCTTTATCTCAACTCTCAAACTTCTAATTTATTTGAAAATGATAAAAATAAGTAAAAATCTCAATTTATTCAGAAATAATAAAAATAAATAAATTCTCACAAATATATGATGATTTAACATTTATTGATTAAATCTGAAAAAAAAAGATTAAATCCTATTTACGAACAATAGATGATGATTTAATTATTAATCTACATAACAACCAAATATTAAACCCTAAATAATATTAAAAGATGAATTCAAGTAAAAATATAATAAATCTCCCATGTGTCCTGAAAATAAAAACAAATTATTTATAATTTAGTAGATAACACTTTTAATACCAAAAGATGAATTAAAATAAACATATAAAAAATAAATAAATAATTACTGTGTGACCAGAAAAATAAATTAAGATTAATTTAGTAAAATTGTTTAACAAAAAAATATTAAACAGTAAAATAAATCAGTTATGAATCTGCAAAAAGAAAAATTAAATACTACAAATACAAATAATAAAAGATAATATAATTATTAATAAAAAAAATAAAAAAAATACTTATCGTTTGTCCTGAAAAAAAGAAATCATTGAAACAATATTTATATAACAAATAAGAAGACATAACTCATGAATTAGAAATAAAGAAAATCAAATTATACATTTACCAATTTGACGGAATGAAAGTTCTTCGAAAAATGCACCCTTGTACAAATAATTCAACAAAACTTGCTGAAAATTGTGATATATATATAGAGATGAAGAGTACACCATCAAATTTGAATTTGAAATTTGAAATTTGAATAATGATTATAATTATAGAATTTATGTTAGGATAGAAGAATAATTATGAAAAAATAATTTTGGAAAAAATCAAAAAATATGGAAAAGATAAATAATTTATTGTTTAATAACAAAGAGATTTGGTAAATTAAATTCTTTCAAAAATTTCCAAACATTTGAATTTACTTTCTCATTCCATTCTAATTCATTTAATTTAAATCGAAAAACAATTTACTACTACTACTACTACTATTATTATTATTATTATTATTATTATTATTATTATTATTATTATTATTCAAAACGTATTAATATAATTCTATTAGTATTAGGCTTAAAATCTATTAATTGTTATGAATATATATTTAAAATATTATTATTTAATTCGAATCATTTTTAATATTCTAATTAAATTGGAAAATTATTGACATAAAATCAGCATTATTTAAATTGGAGAATTGTGACAAATAAAATTAGAGAATTGTTAAGAAATAAAATTTTAAAATAAATTGACATGAATTACTTAAAATAATTGTTTTAACATTAATATCAATATAATAATAATTAAAAAAAATCATTCGAATTTATATATGTATTGAAATAATTGAACACTATCACACGAATATAAGCTTAAATTAAGAATTTGTAATTTGATAAGAATTTGAATTATTATACATAATATAATAATATTTATAGTTGTATTTTGAGAATTTATATATTACCATATTTATATTAGTTATGGAATGAGAAGATTAAAAGGAAATAAATGAACCAAAATTTATAAGCTTAAATTAAGAATTTGTAATTTGATGGGAATTTAAATTATTATACATAATATAATAATACTTATAGTTGTATTTTGAGGATTTATATATTACCATATTTATATTAGTTATGGAATGAGAAGATTAGAAGGAAATAAATGAACCAAAATTGATGTGATACAATTTTAGGAAGACTAAAAACAATTTAAGGAAAACTGAAAATTATTATTATTATGCAATTTACATAATTATTTATAAATTAAAATTGATTTATAAAAGCCACGTAGTGTGAACATGCTCAAGATTTCCTGCGATTCTATTGGTCCATCTGGATGAAGAAAGCCTGAATTTATATATTGATAGATGGACTGGGTTAGACTTGGACAAAAAAAAATCGGGAGCGGCCCCGATGGCTCAATGGGTCAAAGGGGTCAAACCTGATTTTGGTCCATGAGCAATATTTTAAACATATTAATTTAAATTAATTTTATTACTAATTTTAACTAATATTATAATAAGTTTTATTATTTTTGTAGAAATATATATATATTTATCAATGTGTGATTTTCGTCTATGAAAAATCAGTATTTACTGGAGTAATAAATAATTAAATTGCAGATATATCTAGGATTTACTATTTACATAGGAGTATGTAGTTATTCGGTTGGTAAACATCAATATCAGTATATTACACTAAAGTCTCATTTAGCTAGAAATGGTGGTGGTCACACATTTCCTTGAATATAATAATCAAAGAACAAAACAACAATACAATTATTACAAGAAAACAAGGTTATGGAACAACTTCCGAACCCAACAAAATTGGGGGGCTCTCTCAAAGTTCCCAACGTACAAGAACTAGCCAAGAAAGCTCTACAATCGGTACCATCTCGATATGTTCGTGTTCTTGATCATGATCGTGATAATCCCTCAAGACAACCTTCTTCAATTCGTCGCTTGAAATCCCAGTCATTGATTATCACAAGTTATTCGATCAAAATCAAATGGATTCTGAGCTTCGTAAGCTTCACGATGCGTGCCAAAACTGGGGCTTTTTCAGGTTCCAATTATTATATCTGGTTTTATGATTTTTCACTCTAAAAATTAACGTCGATTAGTACGTCGTTCAAATAATATATTTCTTGTATCGTATCGAATATTGCATATTGATTTTTTTTTTTTTAAGTTGATGAACCACGGAGTGGATACAAAAGTGATGGAGATGATGAAGTTAGAAATTGAAGATTTTTTCAATCTTCCAATAGAGGAAAATTAGAAAAGATTTGATCAACATGAAGGTGACTTGGAGGGTTAATGGACAAGCCTATGTTTTATCCGAAGATCAAAAACTGGATTGGGCCGATATGTTTTACATAGTCACTTTACCTGCCCATTTAAGAAAGTCTCACTTGATTCCCAACTTATCCCATACATTCAGGTAACTAAAGAGTAAGCAGTAAAATGAAAATTTTAAGTTAAAAGAGTAAAGTAATTTAAAAATAAAATTTAAAAAGATGGTTAAAATACTATTTTGTGTGATGTTTGTTTTATGTTGAATAAATTGAACATAAAATTGTTGATTCAATTTTATGATATGGTTAATGATATGTTGTGAAAATTGCCAGTTGATTTATTTTTATTTTGAGTTGTTCAATCTGATGTCTATATATATGTCGTTAATTCCAGGGATGCCATAGAATTATATTCGGCAGAAATGAAAACTCTAGGCATGGAAATCCTAAAGCAAATGGCAAAAGCTTTGAAGATGAAATACGAAGATATTACAAACTTATTCGACGAAGAAGTGACGCAATCCATGCGAATGAACTATTATATGAACTATTATCCGGCATGTCCCCAGCCGGAGCTTGTCACCGGTCTCTGCCCTCACTCCCCCAGTTGGCCTCACAATTCTTTTTCAGGTCAATGAAGTCGAAGGCCTTCAGGTCAAGAAAGACGGGATTTGGACCTCGGTTTCTGTAATTCCTGAATTCCTGATGCATTTGTTATCAACATTGGAGATATGTTGGAGGTACTATAAATTATATTACTACTTTTGTCCCACTGAATTTGTCTTACTTTCCTTTTTTGGTTCGACAGGTTTTGACGAATGGTAGTTATCGGAGTGTGGAGCATCGAGCAATTGTGAACTCCGAAAAGGAGAGGCTTTCGATTGGGACGTTCCTCATCCCCAGACTGGATGGTGAGTTGGGCCCGGCGCCGAGCCTCGTCGGCCCGGAAAGCCCGGCCAAGTTCAAGACGGTTGGTGTGGCTGATTTCTTGAGCTCATAGGGAAGTCATATCTTGACACTACCCTCAGAATTTAATGTATTGTAATGTGTTTTATGTAGTGCATTCAAATAGATCAATTGTCACTACATAATTCTTTGGGACATAACAGAAGTACTATACTACTGCCTTCCATGACCGACAATAGCCACGGTTAATCGCACACTGAGATTTAAAAAATATAGTGTGACTTTTTTATTAAAAGGTTGAAAGTAAATATATATTTATATTAATAAAATAATTAGTTGAAAGTATGTTTAAAACGTAAATGAAAATATAAGAATATAGTATGTATTTATATATGATTTTTTTTTTTAAATGAGGTGTGACAATTGATATGATATAATTTAAAAAGAAAATTGTGACCATGGAGTACTAGTCTATAGTATGCTATTATCCCAAGATTATATTTGGCTACTCTAAAAGTAGTGCATCATACACAAAACATTGGCGTGTGTTTTGTGAATTTTTTTAATAATATAAAAATAAAATATAAAAAATTATACATGAAACACACACTTGTGTATATGGCACTATTAGCTAAAAATAAACCCTACCTCCCATTATCAATTGTCTGTACATAATTTATTACTACAGTAGTATGCAAGTATTATTAGACACATTATTTTTCACAATTTTTGTATCAACTTAATAATTCACTAAATTCAAGACATGAAAGTGACGTTTTTTTTATGACGTTTTTTGTCAGGGTGAGTTGTTACTTGTTTATTACGTATTTTTTCTAAATTGTGAGTCAATCTATTAGATACTCCCTCGTGTTTTTATTATATGTCGTTCTAGCATTTTTCACACTTATTAATAAAAAATATATATGACTAAGTTACCCCTATTTATTGTACAGTAAAATTAATAAATAAATATTAAATTATATTATAAAAAAGTTTTTATATACAAAACTCTTAAACTTCCATAATTATGCGGTTAAATATATTTAACAAAATACAAAATATATTAATTATCATTAATAACAATATATTTAATAAGGGTAATTAAAGTAAACATTTGCTAAAACGACAAGTAAAAAATAAATATTAAAAAATCCAAAACGACAAATATAAAGAATGGGAGGGAGTAAGAGATAAGATATGTAAAGTTGTTAGGATTTATTAAAACAAAAAATCAAAAGTGTGGGGCCGGCTATGTTTAGATATTGATAATTGATTTGGAATTTATCGCATTTATTTATTAAATAATAGCTATGGTTTGACATTACTCAAATTTAGGCCATATACGAATGAGAATAGTACTTGTGCATACTCTTCAAAATTGAAAGAATTATTGGGTTGGTAGACATCAATGTCACTAATATTTAAAGTCTTGTTTAGAAATAGAGGTTATAACCTATGATTTCCTCGGGTATATAATCAAAGAACAACACAACAATAAAATTGTGCATGAAGCCAAATTATGGAACAAACAAAATTAGGAGGCTCTCTCAAAGTTCCCATCGTGCAGGAACTAGCCAAAAAAACTCTACAATCCGTGCCATCTCGATATGTTCGTTTTCTTGATCATGATCGTGATCATCCCTCCAGCAAATCTTCTTCTTCGCTTGAAATCCCAGTCATTGATTTTCACAAGTTATTCGACCAAGAGCTAATGGATTCCGAGCTTCTTAAGCTTCACGATGCATGCCAAAACTGGGGCTTCTTCCAGGTACATATCCTTCTTGTCGCTCAAATATCTTACTTGCTACATATCGCGCGACGACCTTTATAATTGTTTTTTTCTTTTTTAATTAGTTGATAAATCACGGAGTGAGCACAAAAGTGACGGAGACAATGAAGTTAGAAATCGAGGGTTTTTTCAATCTCCCAATAGAGGAAAAGAAAAGGTTCGATCAACATCAAGGAGACTTGGAGGGTTATGGACAAGCCTTTGTTGTGTCCGAAGAACAAAAGCTGGATTGGGCCGATATGTTTTACGTGGTCTCTTTACCGGCCCATTTTAGAAAGCCTCACTTGATTCCCAGCTTACCTCATACATTCAGGTAATTAATATTGAAAAATACATACGATCCACTAATATAACTGTAAAGTTATTTGATAAATTCTCTAATAGTTCGAGTTGTTAAATGATGTGACTTCTAACACTTAAAATAAATGTTCAAACTCATGTTAGAAAAATGGATTCGAATCTCTCTCGTTTCAGGGATGCCATAGAATTATATTCAGAAGAAGTGAAAACTCTTGGCATGGAAATCCTAAAGCAAATGGCAAAAGCTTTGAAGATGAAATACGAAGAGATTACGGATTTATTTGACGAAAAAGCGCAACAATCCATGCGAATGAACTATTATCCGGCATGTCCATAGCCGGAGCTTGTCACGGGCCTTTGCCCTCACTCTGATGCAGGTGGCCTCACAATTCTCCTTCAGGTCAATGAAGTCGAAGGCCTCCAGATCAAGAAAGACGGGCTTTGGATCCCAGTTTCTACTATCCCTGATGCATTTGTTATCAACATTGGAGATATGTTGGAGGTACTATAATACATATAAACTGTGCAAATATGATACCACTCGTCTTACTTTCCTTTTTTATGTTCGACAGGTTTTGACAAATGGTAATTATCGGAGCGTGGAACATCAAGCAACCGTGAACTCCGAAAAGGAAAGACTTTCGATCGCGACATTCCTCAGCCCACGACTAGATGGTGTGTTAGGCCCAGCACAGAGCCTCGTCGGCCCGGAAAGCCCAGCAAAGTTCAAGACAATTGGTGTGGCTGATTTCTTCAGGGGAGTTTTTTCCAGGGAGCTAATAGGGAAGTCATATCTCGACACCCTCAGAATTTAAAAGTTTAAATCCATTGTATCCAAATAAAGCTCAATTGATTCATTTGCATAACTACAAAACCAAAAATACTGTACTAAGGAAAAACTATTCGGAACTCGCGTGAAGCGAAACTAACGAGGCGTACACCCCTTCTTCGACCTTCATCAGCACGTCGTGGGTCCCCTTCTCGCACACAACCCCGTTTTTCACCACAGCAATAATATCCGACCCAATTATCGTACTCAGCCTGTGAGCCACAACCACAGTCGTCCTGTTCACCATCACCTTATCGAGCGCATCCTGCACGACTCGTTCCGACTCTGCATCGAGAGCGCTCGTGGCCTCGTCGAGCAGGAGGATCCTCGGGTCTTTCAGTATTGCTCGGGCGATAGCGATCCTCTGCTTTTGTCCGCCCGACAGCTGGATGCCCCTGTCCCCTACGTTGGTGTCGTATCCCTCAGGCATCCCCGAGATGAATCCGTGAGCGTTGGCTGATTCAGCAGCGGAGATGATTTCATCCTCGTTGGCGCCTCCTCTTTTCCCGTAGGCGATGTTGGCCCGGATTGTGTCGTTGAAGAGAACGGGCTCTTGGCTGACGAGGCCCATTTGTTCCCTGAGCCAGCTCAGCTTGAACTTGTGGATCTCGACTCCGTCGAGAAGTATCCGGCCGGATTCCGGGTTGTAGAACCGTTCGATCAGGGCGATCACGGTCGACTTTCCGCTTCCGCTCTCTCCAACTAAGGCAACAGTCTGAGAGGGAAAAAAAAGGGGGCTAAAATTAACAACAGGTTTTAATTTTAATTGAAATTGAAAAACAGAATGAATATACTGTATATACATACCTTCCCCGACGGAATCGTGAGGCTCAGATCTTTGAAGATCTGGGTATCGGGCCGGGTCGGGTACCTGAAGCTGACGTGGTGGAGCTCGATCTCACCCCTCACACTATCCAGCGTCGCGCCTTGAACGGCGCTGGAATCGATTTCGTTTTTACTGTCGAGGATCTCAAATATGGAGGCGGCGGAATCTTTCACTTTAGACACGTCCGGCATCAGCGCGCTCGATTGGGAGACTCCGGTGGCGGTCATCGTTAGGGCAAAGAAAATCTGCGGCGAAATCAATTTTTTAATTTATATAAAAAACAATTAAAAAAAAATTGAAAATCGAAATAGAAATCGAAATGAGACCTTGAATACTTCTCCGAACGTGGCTCTGTGATGTTGAATCATGACGGCTCCGATGTAGAAGCAAAAGGCTTGGGTGAGGTAGAGGATGCAAGTGCTGATGCCGAAGCTGGAGCCGGCTATTACTCCGAGCCGGACTCCGTGCTTGAGTGGGGCCTCACATTTTTTCTCGTAAGCTTTCATCACCTTCTCCTCGGCGTTGAACGACGCCACGGTTCTTATGCTGCTAACGGCGTCGTTTGCTACTTGGCTCGCCTCCTCGTACATCACCTGTTTTCGAAATTACGAAAATGCCCTTAGAATTACAATTTTGAAGGACTAATTAATTTTTCATTTCGAAACAACCTTAGCATCACCCGCGAAGCCTCCTTTGACGAACTTCATCTGCAAGAATCCTTGCAAACCGATGAGGGGCAAAACTGCCAATATGATAAGTGCCAGCAACCAGTTGGCCGTGAACGCTATGACGACGCCGGCTATCACCGTTACTATATTCTGGACAACCAGTCCCAACGCGTCTCCCACCAGGCTTCTTAGTGTCGACGCATCCGTAGATAATCTCGCACCAATCGAACCACTGCCGAGCAAAAATTGATATTAAAAGACGATTGAATTAAAAGAAGTTGACACTTGATCATAAACAAACAAACAAACCTTGAGTTAGCCGGATCATCAAACCAGCTTATCTGCTGATAGACAACCTTCTTGAAGGTCAAAGAACGAACCCTCTGGATGAGTTTCCCGCCTGCAATGCCGAAGAAAAAGTTCTGCACGGGCAGGGCCACTAATGATAACAACCCCAGGAAAAGCATCATCAGAGCCCAAAACTTGGATTCCTTCCTCAGCTCGTGCGGGGGCTTGAAGAAAATCTTGATAGCCGAAGACAACAACAGCCCGAATATCGGGAACATCAGCCCATTGCCAATGGCACCCACAGACCCAAGCATCAAATAAGGAATTTCCGGCTTGTTCAAGTGAGCCAGCCGAACCAGAGAAACACTCTTGCGTTTTCTCAAAACTTTCTCCACGTCGTGGTCCTTCACCATCGTACCACTCGTGGCTTGCGAGTCGTCTGGATTGTTCAAGTTGGGAAACCCGTGAGGGAATGTGAATGACTGCCTGCCCGAAGATCCAATGCTCAATGATCTACCCTCGGAGATGATTCTGTGGCTCGAGGACGTCCGATCCAGCTCTGCAGAGGGTTCGTGTTTGTGCTGTTCAGTTGGTGATTCGTTCGTTCCAGATTGTTTATTCCCTTCCTGCATGCTTATCAGCTGCGCGTAGGCTCCCTCCGGGTTTTCCATCAATTCTTCATGTGTGCCTAGAAAACGAAAAACGAAAAACGAAAAACTAGTTGAGAATCAAATAGTCGACAATCACTATTCTTTTAACCAAACTCACCTTGCTCTACTAGCTTCCCGGAATGAACTACAGCTATAAGATCTGCATTTCTAATGGTTGTCAGCCGATGTGCAACGACCACTGTCGTCCGATCAGTCATGAGATTGTCGAGCGCTTCCTGAACCACACGTTCCGACTCAGCATCCAGAGCGCTCGTTGCCTCGTCCAGGAGGAGTATTTTCGGGTTTTTCAAGATGGCTCGTGCGATTGCTATTCGTTGCTTTTGACCCCCCGAGAGCTGAGTGCCGTGTTCACCCACCATTGTATCAAGACCCTGCAACAACAATTCAAAACTTTAATTAGGGGTTGTTTCGTAATCAACCAAAAACAAGTTTCGTTCGTTTACATGTGGTAGCTTGTCGATAAACTTTGCAGCATTAGCCTGTTCGATAGCCCTTCGTATCTCCTCGTCACTAGCATCCTCTTTGCCGTACAGTATATTCTCCCTGATCGAAGTTGTGAACAGAATCGGCTCTTGACTCACAAGCCCGATTTTACCCCTGATCCACCTCAGGCTCAATGCTTTCAAACTAACCCCATCGATCAACACTTCCCCGGAATCAGGGTCGTAAAACCTCTCCACCAAGCTGATAACCGTCGACTTCCCACTCCCACTCTGCCCAACCAGAGCAGCTGTTTTCCCACAAGGAACGACCAGAGAGAACCCTGCGAAAATCTGCACTTCGGGCCGAGCCGGATATCTGAAGTAAACATCCTTGAGTTCGATATCGCCTCTCATGTCTTCCAATACTGTCCCTTCAGTGCTGCACGCGTCTATTTTTGGCGTGCGTTTGATCGTCTCGAACATCTTGTAAGCCGCTGATTGGCCTGCTGCGAATGCATTCATACACGGAGACGACTGACCAAGTGCTCTGTCGAAAAAGAGAAAACAAACGAGAATCTCGATAAGAATTTCTTCTTGAAGTTACTATATAATCTGATGAACGCTTATTAGTAATTAATTACATTCCCCCTGTCATGATGGACATAACAACGTTGATTACAGCTCCACCGCTGTATCCTTTGTTTAGTATTAATCTGGCTCCATACCATATGGCGAGCCCATATGTGCCGAAGATGACTAAGAACATGAAACCGATCCCTACGCCCGAAGCAAGACCTTGTGTCACGGTAGAGGCGTAGGCCACCTTCAGCTTACTGTCATACTTCTCTGTAGCTTGTTTTTCACCAGTGTAAGATGCAACCTGCAAAACAGATTAAAATTAAAAAACGATTAAGATCAAAAACTAAAAAGTAAAAACTAGTCACTTGTTTTTACCGTCCTAATAGCGCCAATTGTTTGTTCGACTACGTTCCCGGCATCTGCATAAGCGACTTGTCCGCGGTTAGACATCTTGGCCATGATGAGAGACACGCATCCGACGACTATGCCGAGGGCGGGAATGCTCGTGAATAGCACTATCGCCAATCGCCATCCTCTGATAAAAGCAATAAGGAAGCCTCCAAAGAATGTGGACACAAACTGTGTAAATTTCCCAACCTGAAAATCAAAATCTAAATCTAAATCTAAATGAGATGTTTACTGACTGACGACTAACTAAGGGAGTAACTAAACATACTTTTTCACCCATGGCGTCTTGGATGAGAATGGTGTCACCGGACATCCTCCCGATGACTTCGCCGGTCGTAGTCTGAGAGTCGAAGAACTCGATATCCTGTCTCAATATAGTCTTGAGGTAGAGCCCCCTTATACGAGCCGCCTGCCTCTCTCCGGTCACCATCCAGCACAGCATTTCTGTGTTCACATAATTTAATTTTAATTTTAGAAAACTCCTAATTTAATTTAATTAAAATTAAATTTGGGAAAATGCTCACGTACGTAGAAGAGACGCGATTCCGGCGCCGATGGCCAAGTACACGAAATTCAAGGATACCTGAGGAAGGGGATTATTTTCACTTGGAATTAAATTGAATTCAATTAAATTAATCGACTCAGTGGAGGATGAAAAATCTCGAGAAAACCTTAGAGACTTCATGCACGACATGAGACGTATCGGAGCTGCCGAACGAATCGATCAGTTTCCCGAAGATGACAGTCATCAGCGGCTGAGCGAGGCCGTTGCCGATGGCCGCGATTGTGCCGATAAACATCAGTGCTAAATCGAACCTATCCGCGAACGAGAAGAGCTTGTGAAAGCCGATTTTCTGGTTTGGATCTGGTGCGTCTTCGTCGGCCATTTTGCAAAAGAAAAGAAAAAAAGGAAAAACTGATTCTGTATGAAGTACTATGAATTAGGGGGAGAGAAAATATAAATAAGAAACAGAAATTCCGATTTTGGGGGGCGCATCGAAAGTTTGTTGAGCAAAATACAATACGTAGATAGCTTCTTCTAGAAGGGGGGCTATAAATCTTTCTCGGTGCTCTTTTATTTTCACTCTTAATTGATTTTTCACTCTTAATTGATTTTGTAAAAATTGATTTTGTAATTATATTACTACTATATTAGGAGTAATTGTCATATTTTTCTTCTAGAAGGGGGTTTATTTTCACTCTTAATTGATTTTTGTAATTATATTACTACTACATTAATATTGTCATATTTTCATTTTAAAACATATATAATCATACCACATTTAAAATTATATTTTCATTTATAACTTTTATTTAAAAAGTGAATATAACATTATATATATAATATTCAATCCTTCCTTCGATCGATTCTTTTATTATTGGCTTTTGGGATTCTTCAATTCTTTATATTAATGGTTTTTTGGATTTTTTTAGATATTGTTTTAAAATTTTCAATATAAATTAAATATATATTTTTCAAAATGATTTTTAACATTAATTAAAATTATTTAAATACTAAAATACAACTACTATTTATACTAGGAGGTGCATTTATTAATTTTAAATATGTATCCAAGTCCGATTTATAAACAAAAAAAGAAAAGAAAATATCACACTTTATTTAGTATTTATTTATTTCACGTGATGAATGTGTTGGATAGTCATAGCAGTAGTAGTGTAGTAGTAAAATTTAAAACTCTTAAAAAAAGTACATATTTTTTTTTATGTCAATTGCAATAGTGTTTTGGGATTCGAACCAAGTACTTCAAGTCCCCAATTCAAGAGCTCAACCAACTGAACTAAAAAAAGTACAAATTTTATTAGTATTTATTTGCGAACTCGAATCGAAATGCAAAAAAAAAAAAGAATAAATCGCCGAAAGAGGAATCAACTATCGCTGGGTGGGGGTTTTCACTCCCTATAAGCAGTAATGTATCATATTGTACTTTTTATCTTTCCATGTGATTAACCTTAAAAAAAACTATCGCTGGGAGGAACAGCAACCGCTGCCGGGTAGGGGTAGAAATGAGTCAGGCTACCCGACAGGGGCATATGGGTTATGACTCAGTTTACAAAAGCTCGACTTAGCTCAGTCTGTTTAATAAACAAGTCAAACTCAAACTTTTTTAAAAACTCGTTTATATAAAAAGACCAAACTTAAGCTTTAATTTAAATCTTTTAAGTGTACTTATATTAATTGAGTATTGTAATTATATTACTACTACATTAATTGTCATATTTTCATTTTTTTCAAAACATAATCATATCACATTTTAAAATATATTTTTATTTATAACTTTTATTTAAAAGGTGAATAAACTATTGGCTTTTCGGATTCTTCAATTCTTTATATTAATGGTTTTTCAATGTAAATTAAATATATATTTTTCAAAATTATTAGTAATATCATTAATTAAAATTATTTAAATATTAATTAGTTTAATTTAAAATAATGAAAATAGAGAGTTAAAATATAAATAAATTATACTAGTAAATACACATAGTAGGTTGGGTGAGAGTAAGAGCCCGTTTGGACGAGCTTATTTAAAAGAGCTTATAAGATGTTACGTCTGATAACCTGTTTCAAGAGCTGATAAGCTGTTATTTCTTATTTAATAAATAAGTTGTTAAACCGATAAAATAGATATATAAACTTATAAGATATTAATTTCTTTGGCAATTTAAGATCTTATATAAATAAAACTACCAAAAATAAATTATTATATATGAAAAAAATATTTAAAAATAATTATATTAACTAAATAATAAATTTAGAATTTATATATATATATAAAATGTAATAATTTTAAGGGTAATATGGTCTTTTATTAATTAAGTTGGAAGAGCTTATAAGCTGTTTAAAAAAAATACCTTCTCTTTATAAGCTATTAAACAGCTTATTTTAAAGTTTTTTAAAATCTTTTTTAAAAAAATTACCAAACAAATTTTAGGAGCTTATAAGCTCTTAAACAACTTATAAGTGGTTTGCTCTTAAACAGCTTATAAGCTGTTTGAGAGAAAAATTTTACTGGTCCCACAAATGTATGCTTTTTTCGTTTCAGTACCACACACGTTCACTTTTTCAATTTAGTCCCAAATATCACGGATTTAGTTTCAATTTAGTCCTTTTGGACGGAAAATTTTGAAATTTTCCGGAATCAGACCACGTGCACATCATGTGAGCTCGTCGCCGCCGCCCTCAGCTGAGTCAGCGCCATGTGTCGTTACGCTATTGTTCGATGTATTTTTTCAAAAAAAAAAAAAAAAAAAAAAACAAATACAATGCCATGTCACATATACGGGCTTTAAAAGAAAATCAGAAATACATAAATACACATTTAAATACGAATCTATTAAAATTAAATGAAAAATGAAATGGAAAAAGAGTTTTAAAACCAATTCCCGTTTCCCATTCTTCTTATTCCCAAATCGTCGTATGAATCCTAACCCTAATCATCTCCATGGAGAAGGAGAATCATCATGGAAAAGCTCTCGCCGGCAACCGGAGAACAAAGAACCAGTTCCCTCTTCGTCGACGGAACTAGAAGAAGAAGAACATTCCATCTCCTCCGAGGGACAAGAGGATGCTTCCGGCGGAATCCTCTTCCCAACCCTAACCCCAACAACGGGTCCGATTCCGATTCGGATCTGGGCTCACCTTCTGACTACATGCTGCAGCCCATCGTACCCCGGAAACGCGTCAATCAGGAGAGTGAAAGCCAACCCCCCGCGGCCAAGAAGTCAAAAACCGCTGCCGCCGCCGCCGCCGCCGGTCCTTCTAACCCCAGCGGGTGCATCGTGAGGCTGTGGAGCGATGAGGATGAGGTCACCTTGCTGAACGAGATTATCGATTACAACAACTCTATTGGCCGCAGCTTCAATGCTGATTTTGGGGCTTTCTTCAGCCACATGCAGGGGAAATTGCAGATGGATTTCAAGAAAGATCAATTGGCAACTAAGATCAGGAGGCTCAAAAAAAGGTTTTCGGATGCTTCGAACAAGTCCCCGGTGTTCTCGAAGCCCCACGACGCCAAGGTGTTTGAGCTCTGTGATAAGATATGGGGTGCCGCTGTTGGTAATGTTAACAGCTCCGTTGCTGCCGTTGAATCCATTTCAATTGGGTATGAGTTGGGTTGATGGAGATGATTAGGGTTAGGGTTCATACGACGATTTGGGAATAAGAAGAATGGGGAAAACGAGAATCGTTTTAACTCTTTTTTCATTTCATTTTTCATTTAATTTTAATAGATCCGTATTTAAATGTGTATTTACGTATTTTTGATTTTCTTTTAAAGCCCGTATATGTGACATGGCATTGTATTTGCGTTTTTTTTTTTTGAAAAAAGACATCGACCAATAGCGTAACGACACGTGGCGCTGACTCAGCTGAGGGCGGCGGCGACGAGCTCACGTGATGTGCACGTGGTCTGATTCCGGCCAATTTCGAAATTTTCCGTCCAAAAGGACTAAATTGAAATTAAATCCGTGATATTTGGGACTAAATTGAAAAAGTGAACGTGTGTGGGACTGAAACGAAAAAAGCATACATTTGTGGGACAAGTAAAATTTTTCTCTCTAAGCTGTTTTAAAGAGCTTATAAGCTCAGCCAAAGAGGCTCTTATACGGTCAGGTACTATATTAATATACTCTTATACAAGGAGTGCATACATTGATTTTAAATGTGTATCCACTATCCATATCCGATTTATAAGTAACAAAAATATCAAACTTTATTTAGCATTTATTTATTGCACGTGATGATTCTCATGAAATGTGTTGGAAAGCAGTATTAGTGTAGTAGTAAAATTTAAAACTGTGTGGATACAATATTAATCGGAAAAATATTGTTATATCATTATATTTGAAAAAAGTGCAGATTTTATTATTTTTTTTGCGAACTAAAATTGTTTTCTTAAAAACATTTTCATTTTTTTGCTATATCTCTTTAATATGATTATATAAAAAATCGTATCACATTAAATTTTGAAAAAGTAAAAAAAAAAAAATGATTTGCTTTGAACAATGTATTTTTTTTTCAAATTCAATAAAAATACTATATTGTGAATAATATTACATCAGTTGGATGATATTCCCTCCGTCCCGTTTGTCAACGTCAACTGTTTTCTTGTTTGACGTCAAGATAAAAAATATATAAAAGTTATAAAAAATACTAAAATAAAATTTATCATATAAATTTTATTTTAGTATTTTTTAAATAATTTTTATATATTTTTTATCATAATAATTGACGTCAAACAAGAGAACAGTTGACGAGTAATTATTAAAACTAAAAAAAACAATAATAAAGTGAAATAATAGTACATGATTCTTTTAAATAAAATTATATTCCATTCGAATCCTGGCAATGTTTGCCAATTGAGTTCTTCACGTAATTTAAGAAAAAATAAAATTTTTGTGTGAAATATATAAAGTAATTTTCAGTAATTTAAGAAAAATATTTTTTTTGTGAAATAATATAAAGTAGAAATATAACGTGTATATTGATTTGTAATTAAATAATAAAAATCAATATTAAATAATAAAATTAGTTGAAAAAGTAGTATTGTAGTATATATTTAAATAAGGGTGAAAATTTGTTTTATCCACTCTATTAATACAAAAATTAAAAATACTCACTTTTATAATTAAATGTTTAAAATACCCACTTTTTAATAAACGGACTAAATTACATATACATTATGATAACTTGAACAAATTCACGTGTAATCAGGAATCATTGCATTATATATAGTAATTTTAGTATATTTTACTTCAAAAAATTTATGTGTATGTATATTTTAATAACTGTAATAATATAAAGTAAATTTGAATATAAAAAAGAGTACAAAAATATTTAGAAAATTATTTATAAAACAAATTAAACATCTAAAAAACAATATTTTTTTATAAAATAACAG
This sequence comes from Euphrasia confusa, assembly GCA_954870475.1. Classification (NCBI taxonomy): domain Eukaryota; kingdom Viridiplantae; phylum Streptophyta; class Magnoliopsida; order Lamiales; family Orobanchaceae; genus Euphrasia; species Euphrasia confusa. The sequence continues at coordinate 29,254,984 of OX940967.1, forward strand.
GTACTTGAAAATAGTAAATAAAATTTTCATTATTAATTTTACTTAATAATATATTTTGATTATTTATAAAACTATTTTTATAGTTATTAATAAAATTTTATTTATAATAATAGCACATACGTACTTTTAAATAAATATTGAATGTACATTCAAGTTAATTTATTCGTATTATAGTTGATGTTTTTTATTTTATTTATTTAATAAATTTTGATATTAATATTGTTAAAAAAATTCAAATATATTTCGATTATAAAAATTTATCGAACTATAATTATTATTAATTACATATAATTTCTATGAATACAAAACTGATTTAGAAATAAGGATAATTTTGTCATATTATATAAAAATGAGTATTTTTTAAATGTTTTTATAAGAGAGTGGGTATTTTTTATTTTTGAGTTATAAAAGTGGGTATTTTCATGAATTAACTCTTTAAATAAAGGTGTTGAAAAAGTAGTAGTGTATGTTTAAATAAAATTATATGGTAACTGTTAAGAATAAAGTTTAAAAAAAACTGCAAACAATCAAAAATGAAAAGTGGTAAGAATAAAGTTTTAAAAAAATTGTGTAAACAATCAAAAAAAGAAAATTGTATATACTGGAGTATAAAAAACTGAGATATTTATAATTGACTTATTTGAATTTATGAAAGTCATAGGACCACGTATAAACCAAAAGTTAATAGAGCCAAACATAGGTCATCGTTAATTCACCAATTCAGGTAATATTAAATAGATAATGTATACATGTCACAGGAAGAAAAAACAAATCACACAAACAAAAAATATAAAACATCCCAATTCTTCGGCTTAATGAATAAATAAACTAAATAAACCTTGACGAAAAAGAATCCAGCAAGGCCGAAACCAATGCATATGCTGCATGCATATACTAGATAAGATATTTTAATAAACTTCAGTTGCAGTATAGTTGGTTGGAATCCTTTGACGTCTCTCCACATATGTCGTTGGGAACCATCCAGCTCTGCCTTGGCATTCTCCTTCAGACCATCCAGATGGACTCACCTGGTGTCGGTAAATATATTCTAATGAGCGGGTACCATAGAGCCCAATCAATATTAAAAGGGGATTTAATCAGACGAACCTGTCGAACAACAACATAATCTCCCTTTCCCAAGCTTAGTTCCTTCTCTGATGAAGCATCAAAAGCATGCACTACCTGCAAATATATTAGTTTTACAAAACCCAGTATGTAATAGGAAAATATTTATATCACAGAAGCATAAATTTGACTTGCAGAGGTAAGAACATTTTGTTTTCCCTCACAATCAGAACCAAGAATTATAGATTAATTTGATTTATTTCAATATAATAACACACCTCGGCCAGAAAATACTTGGTTTTCCCTGAGGTGATAAGAGGAGTCACTGGAGGAGCTGCCTCTTTCCTTTGTTTCTCCGAAACCATCTAAACCAAATCAGAAATTACCACATCAGCAAACAGACCCATAAAACAGCCTTCACAGATAGAACAAAAAAATGAGAAGGCGAGAACATTGCTACACACCTCTGCTTCAACATTACCAAGAATTGTAGCAACCCTCTCATGGTAAGTCCTTTCACCTTCAACCTTGCACAATAAAAATAATAATAATAATAAGCATATACCCTTGTTGCTGCTGCTTCTTTAATTAATATTTAATTAGTTTTTGATATGACAATCCAATAAACTACCATTGTTACTAGTCTCTGAAACGTAAGCCTCTGCTGCTGTGATTCTACAGCAGCCAAAGCTGCTGCTGCTTCTTTACCAAGTACTGCCATATTTGCTTTAAGTTCGTGCATTCTAGTTTCCGCAGCATGCAGCTTAGCCACATTTTCAGGAATAGGTGATTCTCTCACACGTGCTTGTCTTCTAACAACTTCTGCTGCCTGCATATGTTTGCATGGTTAAGTTGAAGCATACATAAACATTCACCATAGAATTGGAGGAGCTGGTGTTGTTAAAAATAAAATGCATTTCGGAATTTTCTGTCACATAAATACATGCATTTTCTGATTACCTGTCCCTCAGCTTCCTGTCTCATTTTACTATATCGTTGAGCAAGATGACGAGCATCTTCCAGGGGAGTACCAGAAATCATTGCTCTCAAGGGTTCTAGAACCTGGAAATACAAACAAAAGAAGCACACAAAAAACGAGACAACTTTGGGATTAATTGAATTTTGTTGGTCAGAAAGACAAATCAACACGAGACTAAAAACTATACATGATTAAAAGAAGTACTGATAAAATTGCATATCTTCTTTGTGATTTTTTCGAAACTTTAGTCTACACTGCATTATAATTTTAATTTAATGCATAATTAAGTTATGGCTTCAATTAGTCATGAAGATATTTAGCTCCTCTAACTATAACAATTCACAAGCAGGAACAAAATCATAAGATCATTGCCATTTTCAACCCCATATTTGGAACAATCTTCAGACAGCTTGGTTCCTGACTACCATAATACACATAAAACTAACTTGAGGATATGCCCCTTCTAAACAAATTGCATCAATTGAAGACATTAAAAAAGACAGAATTTATATACACTCACCAGCTTCTATGTGTTTATATCCCACTGCACTGAATGCTTCAGCTGCTTTGACAATTTCTTTCTGAAAATCCTGAATATTAAATATTGCATATTCAGGTCTCGCGATGATAAGCAGTGATGATATAAAACGATAATCTTGAATTTGTTTTCAAATAGAATGGAAACTAATTCATGTACATATCTACATATAACAATGAAGATCTTGGACATTTGCTTTCGGAATGCACGATTATCTTTAAGGAATAAAATATCAAAACATCATATCTGGAAAATTGTACATTTGGAATCAATCTACTATCGACTCAAAACGAGTTTACCAGCATTTATACATGTGAAATACTAAAATTGAATACCAAAAACAACAACAATGCCAATATGTTTACATATTTACCCTCCCAGAGCGAGTGGATCTGTACAGCTTCTCCAATTGATGATGCACCTGCATCTCAACCTCATCAATCACAATAGCTTCTGAACTCTCATAGCCGCTTCCACCGAACTGCTTTATCAATCCCTGCAGATTTAAACAGAAAAAAGAAAAACAATCAATCGTTGATACTCGATTAGGACAAATCAAAATCTTAAACAGAGAACCTGTTGTTGTTTAGCGACTTGCTCTCTGAGCTTAATGGCTTGTTTCCTGAAAACATCCATGGCTGCTGATTACGTCACTGCGTGTTTTGTGTGTGTAAGTTCAACCCCAAATGCAGACCAGACTCCAGATCTTTGTTTTTCGGTGCCGCTGGATTTTGCTTCTTTCCTATAGTCTACAGTTGTGAGCTCTCGAAAAATGAAAAACACGTATTAGACTACGTGACTCGTGAGTTGCGAGTTTAGTGCGAATTGGAGGAAACTGGAATATATGACACCACAGAGAATTTATGTTTAGGTTGTACACTTGTACTCTTCACAATAATAATAAACAATAAAAAAAAATGATATATTTTAATTATACTTTTTTCCATTCTAAAATTCAACTTACTTTTTTTTTTTCAATTTTATTTTTAACTATTTTACTTTTTAACATAAAAATATATTTATATCTTTCACTTGATAAAAAAAATCAAAAAAAAAAATTCTTATGTTTTTAATAAAAAAAGGAATTCTATATTTAAAAAACGAAAAAAAAAGTAGCTAATTTGATTTGAGCCTACAAATAGTCAAGTCAAATATAAATTTCCTTTTTTATTAAAGAATATAATCTTGAAATGAGGTAAAAAAAAAAAAAGGGGATTCTATATTTAAAAAGAAAAAAAAAATAGCTAATTTGATTTGAGCCTACAAATAGCCAAGTCAAATATAAATTTCCTTTTTTTATTAAAAGATATAATCTTGAAATGAGATGTACTCCTTACAAAATAAATACTGAAACAACTTATAGGCGACATTACAATTACATTATACTAGTACTTTTTATGTTTCATAATATTTGTAAAATATTCTTTTTTTTTTAAATATAATTGTATTTTTACTTTATTTACCTACTTTTAAAGTTTTAATTACAAAAATTTATTTACTTAACTTAAAAAAAATACTCTTACTTTTTTAATAAAAAAAAATAATTATATTACACTTGACCCGAAAAGTCTCTTAACCTTTTCAAGAGATATTACAATTTAACATATTCTCTATATCTCAAATAATTATGCACATTTTTATTTTTTTGAATTTAACATATTCTCTATATCTCAAATAATATGCATACTTTGTAAAAGTAATAATTTATTTTAAAATATAATTTTACTCTTATTTTATTCACATACTTTGTAAATTTACTTACAATTATTATACTTTAAACTTAAAATACATTTTAACCTCTTTTTTTAGACAAAAAGTAAAAAAAAAACTTAATTTACATAAATTGCCATAATAGCATTGTAAAATTTTATTCACATTAAATGTATTTAATATTTATTCACCTACTTTGTAAGTTTTATTCACCTGCTTAAAATACATTTTAACCTCTTTTTTTTAGACAAAAAGTAAAAGAAAATCTTAATTTACATAAATTGCCATAATAGCATTAAAAAATAAATAAATTTTTATTCACATTAAATGTGTTTAATATTTATGAGAGAAATATAAAAATATACTATCTTTGTCCGGTAACTTACTAACTCTTAAACTTATTGTTCAATATGAATGGTCACAATACATTTAAGAAAATAACTATTCATATTTTTTATTTTAAAAAACATATATATATATATATATATATATATATATTTACTTTTTAACAATTTTTTAAAATATTACTTTTAAATACTTAATTTATTAATTTAAAAAAATTTACTCTTGATTTTCTTTTCAAAAAATCAATAAGATTATAATTTCATAATCATCATTTTTGTAGGAACAAAGTAGTTGTAAAAATGAAGAATTTTATTGGTAGAAGCCACGTGGCACGTGGTATCAGTTATTGCGGGCCAAAGCCTAGAAATGTGTGGAAATAGCAATTTAACGTTTACATGGCATTATCCACACCACTTCTTTTACCTGACCAGCCTTTAAACTTTCGATTAAATACATTTCAAATATTGTTTAAAATATCGTCATCAACTTTTCTAAATTTTGCACTTTATTGTTACCTCCTGAATCGATAATTTAATAATTTATTCGTCACATTATTATTTTTAAATCATTTTCGAAAGAAAAATAAAACAATCATAACTCTTAAGAGAAAATATATAATCAACATAAATTATGTCGAGAATTTTCAGTTTGATGATAACTAAATTATAATTAAAATACAAATTGTGGAATTTAAATTTGAGTATAGTTGAAGAGCTTGGGTTCATTAATTTAATTAATTAATAATTAATTACAACTCTCATTTGAATAAGAAGAGCCTCGTGTATTTAAAACTAACTATTCTATTTCATCGCTACTACTTGAATTCAATGTAAATGTAACACCACAAACTTTTCAAATATCATAACGGCATTTTTTAAATTCAGATTATATTATTAATTACATCATTATTATTATCATTTAATTATAGTAATTATTAATTAAATTAATAAATGGAGTCTCTCCACCAACCCTCCCACCCCACCATCTTCAGCCCACCACACCTCTCTCAGTCACTCGGAGGGGCTCTCTTTCATTTTTGTCCTATTTATATCTCATTTCGAAAACCCTTTTCAGTTTACCAAATAAAGATCAGCAAAAAAAATTATATAGAGAGAAAGTATCGAGAAATCTCCGCCCACAAATCTGAATCACCATGCCCAGACCATCAAAGAAGCGAAGAATCGCTGCCAATAAAAAGCAGAAGAATCGGCAGAACAATCACTCGTCTTCTTCGGCTCGATCTCATGGTACATACACATACACACGCATATACATATACATATGGAGAAAAATGGGGGTTCTTTATTTTATTCTAACCTAATTCTCACAGGAGAAAAAAATTTGGAACTTTAAGTATATGTGGGCATATGCGTTTTTATGATGTATGTATGTGTGTGTGTGTGTGTTTTGATTATAATTATCTGTTGTTCTTTGCTGATTTAGAATGGGGTTCCTTTTGTTCTCTGTTACAGAATTCAAATTTTTTCCCACCCCTGTTTTTTTCAAAACCAATTGATTGGCAAAATCTCTTGTTTAACGCGGTAGGGAACGAGGAGGATGCAAAGCGCTCTGATGAAAACCAGAGCGGCGTTGTTCCAGTTGAGAAAGAGCCCTCGAACGAGGATGGTATAATAAAACAGAACGGTGTGAATGGTGAGGCGACGGGGAAATCTAGCAATGCAGGGGGTTCTAGCAGTAGTGGAAACAGTTCGGATGATGAATTCAACGGTACGAAGAATAGTCTAACTGCTGAAGATATCTCCTCCGTTGAAGAGACGGAAAATGGACAGTTTGAGTCGGAGAAAATTCCACTGCTGGTTGAAAGGGTAAAAAGTGAATCTTTACTAGAAGATGATGGGAAGAGTGTGAATGAGGTTAAGGATCATGTTGGTACATCGGTTGAAAGAAACAAGGAAGGCATTGTTCAATCTGATAATCGAGTGGAACAGGAGAAAGATTCCTCTGTTACTCAGGTGTTTTTTGTTGTTCATTCCTTGCATTTCAAATGTATGTTTTTCTATTAAAATGTATGTTTGTTTTGTATAATGTTTTTTAATTCTGGCAGCCTTTGCTCGTTCCGGAGAAAAAGACATCGTGGAGAAGTTGCTGTGGACTGTTTGAAGTGTTTTCGGGGTCTGGATGATAATTCGAGGTTGGTTTTCATTCTTATGCCTTAAACACGAATCACAAATGTGTCGAATGAACTTGCATTTCACTATAGCATGAACGAATACGAACTAAAACTGATATCCTATTGTTGCAGGAGGTGGGACGTGAGTTACTATATAAGCGAAAGTCGTTGTATTCACTAGGGTTTATATTGTCATCTGCTTAGTAGTTAATATTGAAGTGGATATATAGACTTTTATTTTCTTAGATTCGTACAGTTAGCTTTATGAAACTATGAAGCTACTATTTCGTTTTTCGTTTTATATAGTAATGGATTATCTTTTTTATTTTATTTTTGTGAGATTGAGTTAATTCCTCTCCCCATCCCCCTTCTTCTGTTGGTTTCCATCTTTTATCTGCTTAGATAAAAGAAAACCGACAAAAATGCATGGAAAAACAAATGTTACGAATTGACGAATAAACACAAACCACACAAATGTAATACTGAATCACAAGATGGATAAAAGATGAATCTCAGTTTCTTCTCCTTGATGAAGCTCCATAAATGGCAGCTATGTAAAGAAGCTGAGTTGCCGAAAGTATTATAACGAAAGCTTCCATCGTTCGCTGCCAAAAAAATAAAATCGTTAAAAACCATAGTTTTGTTTTTCTGCAAAAGTACATCAAATTTGTTGAATTGAACTCACAAGGCGGGCATTTCTGGTATACAGGTCAATCTCTTTCCAAGCAAACCTGCAAAGATTTCGTTTTTTTGAAGTTGATTTGTAAGTAGGCAAAAATGGAGGGTAGTTTTTGTAATTATAGGAAATATTAAAGCACAGTTTAGTTTACTCACCCCATGGCCAGGAGAGTCAGGCTCCATGCAATGGCGGCAGCGGATGCAGCAGAAGGCAAGCTGTCGACGTCCCAAAAACGAATATGGTTCAACCCAGAAATGGCGGACCCCACTCCGACCACGCCAGCTATCATCGCATACACCACGAAAAAACCAGTGGCTGCATTCCCCATCGGAAAATATATCGGAGAAAAATGCGCTGGCAGATCAAATCCTGGGCCTAAGATATAATATAAAAAGTTCGAAGATTAGAGAGAGATTTGTTTCTGTTTTTGAACCTTACATGATTCGATATTTTGACATACCTATGACGAAGCCATGGTTGATGGCTCTATTAATCGCCCAGCCACCGATGCCCAAAACTATTGTGTGCATGCAAAAGTTGAGGAACAAAAGCAGCCCAGCTAGGGGTTTTAGTTGCTCTCCTGACATCTTTTTTTGCGATAAAATTGAAATTATTTATATAGTTGTTTGATGTTTTCACGTTTTTTTGGGCATTCTAATCGGGGACAAAAAACGGGCTTATTATAAGGGTGACATTTGGTTCTTTTCTTGAGAGGTTGTATGTTCTAATGAGTTGTACAATGATGATTATGATTTATGATGATGCTTTGTGTTCAAATCAGGAAAGGGCAATACATATGTTCTGTTCAATGTTCTTTTCTTGGAATTTCAATCAGCTTTTCTTAGTTCTTTTAGTTGAAAAAATTGAGATTCGTTCATTTTCTTGAATCATTATATCCAACCAAAGTTCTAAAATCCAAGTCTAACTTTTAGTTGAAAAAATTGAGATTCTTTCATTTTCTTGAATCATTATATCCAACCAAAGTTCTAAAATATAAGTCTAACTTTCATTATTGTTGTGGTCTCAAATTTTGCATTTTTTGCTGTTCTCATCTACATCAAATTGCATTTTTTGGTGTTCTAACATCTACCATAAGATTATAAAAGATGATCACACAATAGTTTAACAAATAAAATGAATTTATATATTATAAAGATATGTATATTTCTTTTGAATGAAATATTTGTACACTGATAAACAAATGTAATTTAATCAGATATTCCAAATAGTTATGGTTTTGAAATAGATGAAGTGAAGATGCTTAATAGCTAAGGCATCAACTCAAATTCAGCTTACCACAAATGTGTACCAAAAGAACACAAAATCAAATGCAAAAATGAAAACCTCTTGAAAGAGTTTGAACAAAAACAAATGTATCCAACAAATTATAGCAAAATATGGATAACAAATATCTAGGTTTAACATCATATAATTATCCAGATCAAGAAAAACAAGAAACAAGCTCATTCATCCTCCTGGCTGCGCAACCTAGCAAGCTTGTTGGTGACGACAACATCGAGCTGAGCCGCACGTTCCACAATCTCCTTCCTCTTCTTGGTTGAGATATTGTGAGCAATTTCAGCACAGTATTTCCTAATACACAGAATTTCACAGAACAGTTCAGAATCATAATCAAGATAACTTCATAAAAATAAACGTGAAAGAACTAAAGGAGACTTGTTACCTGTTGTGCATCAGAAGAACCTCAAGCTCCTTGACATTATGGACAAGAAACTTCTTGAAGCCATTGGGAAGGTAGTGACGGGTCTTCTTGTCAGAGCCATATCCAATGTTGGGCATCAACACGGAACCCTTGAACTTTCTCCTGACTCGAGAATCGATACCCTTAGGCCTACGCCAGTTCGGCTGCATAAACATAAAATAAGAACACTTAGATTTCAAGTTATAAACAAAAAGGGAAAGCAGTTGTTTTCCGTAGGGCAGTATAACTACAAAGTTCAAAGAAAAACATCTATGTTGCAAGATCAAAATATTTTTTGAGTTCGAGGCAGAATGAGCATCGATAAAAAAGACAACAGAACCATCATCAGCAAAACAACATAGATTAAAGTAATGATATCCCACAAATAACATCAAACAAAAATCACTGAAATTCAGTAACTGGGTATTTTGCAAGAGAGATCGAATGAATATTATAATCATCATTCAAATACAGAAATTGTGGTATACACCTCAGCCTTGCATAATATCCCAGCTAATTATTTATCAAAATTTTATACAAAAATATAAACAATAAAGATAATTATTCCTCAAATTATTATACAAAAAATAAACAATAAACAAAAAAAAAGGAAAAATCAAATCTAATTACAGGGATCAGATAAAATGTCAATCACCACACTGCATCTACTGCAAAGTAAGACTGGGGCGACAAAAAATTACTATCATCACATTCCCGAAACAGTAACAGATAATTACAGCAGCAGAAAAAAAGTTTTAATAAATAAAGAAATTACCTTAACGGAGACCCATCGGTCGCTCTGGGTCCTCTTGAACTTCTTCACTCGCTTCTTGATTATTTTCTTGTCCAGAAGAGGAACCGCCATTGCTACTGCGGAAGAAAAACAGAACAAATCTGTGAACAACAATAACTCGACAGTGGAGGAATTTCGAACGCAAATGAATATCAACGAGATCGAGCTGTTAGATTACCTGTGTGAAAGTAGGGTTTTGAGTTCTGGTTAGCCGCCCCCTTTGCGTAGCTGAGTGAGAAGAAAAATGATTCGATGTTTATATAGGAATCAGGTTTTCAGTGAGAGAGACTAGGGTTTTAAACGATGGAAAGGTATGGGCTTTTGTTTTTGTGGCCCAAGTTCAAATTTGATTTTATGGGCTGCGGTGATTTTATTGGGCCGCTAATGTTAAAAAATACTGAAATTAACTTGACCTCTCTTTGTCCTCACACTTTATTATTTTCCTCCTAGTGAAAATGTCACATTTTTAACACAAAGATTAATAATCAATATCACTATTATTTTCTTTAAATATTACTACTTTATAGTGTTATTTCCGTAGTTGATCGTCAAATCAAAATGAACACACTACTAAATTCGTAGTGTTGTCATAAAAAGATTCGCCTTAAAAAATTTGCTGCAAAATATTTATTCATTATTTTTTGCTCACTGGTTAGAATTGGGATTTCAAACAGATTATTTTATTGCATCAATAAAAAAAAACAATTTTGTAGTATCTTTATTGTATACTGTAGTTTGTATTGAACAATGGACATATTCTAAGGCAACATTTAGTAGAATACAAAGTGATTACATGAAAACGTGTATTTTTTAGTTGTACAAGGATTTCACACGTTTTTTCTAATCAGTCGAAATTCAATAGGCAAACCTTGCTGGTAGGAGTAGCATCCAAGAAGCTATAAATGGATGACCGGAACTCGTACGAATTGGGAGCAGTGGGGATAACATCGATCCAATCCTTGTCAATCTTTTCAACATGTGAATTACATCCAACGACTGCTTCAAACTTAAGAAGCTTGTTCATATGGTTCGTCAACTTCCTCAAGAAACTCACGGATAATATTATCACCTCAAAATCTCTTTCCGGATCCATATCTTTGGAGAAGTGAATTCCAGCATTCGCTTTGCGTGAATCGACAAGGCCAAGAAGTGTGTGCCCATTCTCACGTTTCTGATCAGCTTTGCAAACCTGCAAGAAATTCAATTCGGTAAACGGGGTGGCCCCCTAACAACGCCATAGGAGGAAAGTGTAATTTGTAAATTAAAAATAATAAAAATAACTATGAAGGTGGAATTTGTAATTCTATAAGATATTTAGATTCTTATACTGTATGTTGAAACAAAAACTGAGCTGAAGGGTACTAAAAGAGAAGGGGGTGGGGGCAGGATAATATCAAATCATTTGGTACATCCGGCTAACCTCAATATACTCCACGCCCATTTCACTTAGTTGGTCCAATAAAGATTCCTGAGACGAAAATAAGCTAATCAGCCCTCCAGATCCAATTGGTCGCTGGAGAATCTCCCACGGCGACTTCATCAGTATCTTGTGCCCCCCAGATGCACTACTAACAAGCGGAAGCTTCTCTTCTTCCAAAAACCACACCTATTAAATATGCACAAACACAATAATTAGCGCACACAACTTTTATCTAAGTGTTTCACATGTGATTGTTACCAAACATCAAACATGGGAGCAAAAGGGTGGGTGAATTGATTTTAATCTAACCTTTTCGGGATCAAATGCAAAGTAGTCATGTTCCAGGAACAATTCTTGCAGAGAACTGACTGAACCAGAAGGACTGACCAATACCAGAGGCACTGTTGTACGGTCTTCAATCTGCAATCAACAAGGCAACGGTTCAAATGAATCTAGCAATATCAGTTGCATCAAAGAGCTTCATGGAAGAACTGTATTTGATATAATGAATAATCAGAAGAAGACAAGAAGTTCTAAGGATATTCAACTAAATAATAATGAAAACAATAATTAAAAAAAAAAATGAAAAAAAACACAAGAAAATATTTTAAGGAATTAAAAAGCATAAAAACTAAAATAAATAAATCCGGTGGATTAAGGAACCCGTGAGATGATCTGACACAAGTTTGATTCCAGAAAAAATAAACTTGTTTGGGCATTACCTGAATGAATCTCTTGTCATCATCAAGTAATGATTTCACAAGATTGGCATCAGAAATCTTTTCAATTTCCTCTAATACTAAAACTATGGCGGCTTTGCCATTAGAAGTCAAAAAGTAGCCTTCCTTTTTCAGTTTGCAATATAGTTCAGAACTGGGATTATCATCAGACACTTCTAGAGTGTTTGATCTTGGCACAGCACTCAAAACATGGAGAAGATTTAACCTGTTTCGTAGATGAATGGATGGTTAGATATACGAATTTGATTCTCAAAATTAATTCAAACAGGGAAAAAGGAAAAATTGTGCTACCCGCCCCCAAATAAAAAACATCGAAATACGTAAATTCACATATGCAGAAAAAATTGTACCTGGTGGAGGAGGTCTCAATACTTTGCAGAGCCTGTTGAAGCAATTTTGAATTTACGGTCACTATTTGTTTTGCAAGCAAGCCCTTTTGGTCTTTCTCTCCATGCCTAAATCCATGGAACACGTGTTGCTGTTCCATTTCACAGAGTTTCTTTTTGGCTGCGATCAAGCGTCTTTGGAACTTTTTTCTTTCTTTCCATTCCTGATGGAGGCAACGATTATGAACAAAACTAAGCAGAATAAAAGGTAATAGAAATCAGGGTGAGTCAAAAAGGAATGTGTTCAAAGACAAATAAGTTTTATAATGGATTCGCTAATATAGAAACTGTCTTTGAAATGATTTGGTAGAACAGTAGAAGATGTAGTTACCGAAACATTTCTACTGATAATACTGCCAGAGTGGCAGTTGACAAGAAACACACATCTCATATTTATGTATATACAAAAATAGATCGACGACTGTCATACACTTGGTATGTATTTGGAAAAACAAGCAATATGAATAGAGGAAAAAAACTCAGGGACCAAAACAAAACCAGGAGGCTTTTAGATCAGCATGCATATAATAGAAGCTTGAGAAACTGAGATAGTCAATGAATGAATGTGTTTAACTCACAAGCTCGCGCCTTTCTTTCTTACTCCTGTCATCAGACCGAATATTTAACTCTAGGAGGCCCTTTGGAGGTGTAATCAACATTTCTCTTTTTTCCATATCGACTATTGGAACAATTGCTTCAACAAAGGGGACCCACACTAGGGGACCAGAATCACCATCCCCAATTTTCATTTTTCCAACCTGGTTGGAAGTATTTCTCGATGAACTGAGCTTCACATGCAAAAGATCGCTTGCTCCACTGTTGAAAACATTGACAACTGTTCCTACTGCTTCCCTCGATTCCTATAGCAGTCAATTTAATGAAAAATACAATGGGAGAAAAATAAAATCAAGAACAATGGTGACATGAAATGGTCGCCATTGTTGCAGAATAAATTCCTATAGCAGTATAAATTAAAGACTAAAGTCTTGGTCGCCGATCGGGTTACGATAGTTGCAGAATTTCATCTTATGGTTCAACCATATTTAGCAAAAACAATGGTGACATGAAATGAGAGAAAATTAAGGTCTGTAAAGAAATTAGAAAATAAATTCATGATGGGGTAAACTCGACTATAGTGATAATTGCACATCCACATATCTTTCCCACTATGTTACTACATTTTCAGCACAGAATTAAAAAGTATATGCTGAAGAAAAATTCAAAAATGGAAATATTTTAGAATCAATTCATGATTATGTAAACTTGACTATTGTATATTTCTATGTTCATAATTCTTTGCCCTAAAAGAAAATACTGTGAATTCACAAATCACAAACCTTCAGGATAACTCGCATCCCAACAAGGTCATGTGTATAGAACTCGCCTTCTTCCAGGACTGGTCTATCTTCATCTCGCACCAATATAACTGACCCGACAAGTTTCTGTGCCTGTGAAAAACAAAGAACAGGTAAGCACCATGCTTGTGTCTGCATTTACAATCTAATAAACTAACAATCGGGGATTCCAATCACACCTGTTCCAGTGTGCTGATGTCATTAAATCTTACAATCCAGCTTTGACCAGGGTGCCCTCGGCCCTCCACCAGATCAATTTCTCTAATCGCCTCGGTTCCTGATACTTGCTGCTTCAACCATCTTGTTCCTGGCTATAAAAAAAATGTGGCTATATATGATGATTTTATTTTCTTAATTATCTTTTTCACTATTCTTGAATTACCTTGGAAAACCGCAGTTCGGGAAAATCTGTGGCCGATTTTACCCGAACCTCTCCTTGGAACCCATGAACGCCGAAGATGTAACCAGTCTCAACGAAGCCTGGCGCAGATGAAGTCGTCTCGGCAAGCTCTTGAGTAGCTGGAAGTTGAAAACACAACGGTCATTAGATAGTTCACCTGAGTAGTAACTAACATGGCCCAAAAATATCACAAACCCCAGCAAGAAAAAAATTGCTCCAGGTAACAATTTCAACAAATTCAAACCGGAAAAATAAAGTAATAGTAAACAATAATTATAAATGCAGGGGGTGAATTCAGAAATAATACCGGCGCAGCTGACGATTCGTCGAGACGGTGGACGAATGTGAAAATGAGTCGGTCGTAATTGACTGGGAATTGAAAATTTAGGGCTCGAATTAATCTGGTTTCTGGATTGGAGAAATGTGAATGCAAATGAGGGTGAGACGGAATTCGGAGAAGAAGAAGAGCAGAGAATTGAAGAGCACTGCATCGTCCCGTTCGCGTTTTCACGAACTCGAAGAACAGTGATGAGTCCGAGAAGGAAACTGATTGTTTTGGATAAAATTAGTATCCAACACTTGATGCATGAAGTACAAGTTGGTGTATGCGTATTAATTTTTTCTCCCTTAATCGTTCAATTGGGAGTCTTACATATGACCGTAATACGGTCAAATAATTAAATATTCTCAATTTATCTTTCATATATGAGTACAAAATATTTCAAAAATTATTTTATTTTTTCTTTTTCTCACATCGTTTTCTATTTCTTCCCTATTATTATTATATATCAATATATAATTATTTTCTTTCTTTTCTTATTATTAGAGTATTTATATATTACAAATAAATGACATACAAATTAATGATATTCGATTATATATTTGCTTGAAAATTAATCAAAATGGAAAAATATTCAATTAAAATATATATATTATAAAATTTAAATTAATAATTTTCGTTTAAAATTAACATTGAAATAAAAATAATCAAATAAAAAATAGAAATATATATATATATATATATTTAATTAATTACTACTATTAAATTAATAGAGAATAAAATAAAGTAGTAAAAAATTTCAAATTAAACAAATTTAAGTCTCTATTATATATTTAAAAAAATAAAAAATATTGATTTAAAAAATATTAGTATTATTTATAATTAAAAATATCATTTATAAAAAAAAAAGTAAAATAAAATTCTGCTGGTATGTGCCGCTATTGCCCGCTCTGCCAGCTAGGGGTGTTCAAAAAAACCGCCAAATCTGCTCTCCCCGTAAAATCGACCGAAATTCACCCAAACTTATCGGTTTAATTTTGAAAAAAATACTTGTCGGTTAGTAATTTTAGCACCCGCCAAAAAATGGGTGGTTAACGATTTTGTAAGATATTACCCGCGAAGAAGCCGACCCGCCCGTATATATATATATTATATGATAATTTGTTAAGTTTATTTATTTCCTTATTCTTTGACTTCTCTATTATTTTTATTTTTTTAATTAGACAATAACATTAGTAAAAGTCCTACAAATAACACAACCACGAAAAAAGTTGCTTCTCCTAAACCTTTAAAAATACCAAAGTTCTTCAAATCATAATTCTTCCAAGAAAACAAAATACTAGTATTATAATATTTCACTAATAACAAATGTTTGTAATGGTGAGAACACAAACGACGATAAATTTGAAAATCGAAAATCATGGTGTGGCAACATTTCAAAAGGTTAAAGAAAGACAAAAATTAAAGCATCTTGTAATTATACTTCCGTGAATATGCAGTCCATCTGAAATTGCATAGTATATAAAATTTGATAAATCACTTCAATTTACATATTTAAACCCGTTATTTCGCTCGCCATCCGCTCGCACTCATTTTGGCCCGACCGCACAAAATAAAAACAAGAGTGGGTACGGTTAATAAAAGTGACAACTTGCTATCATTGGGTCGGTTCATTATTTAGAGATTTACCGTTAAAACCCGCCCGACCATTTTTCAGCCTTTTAGCCCCTAATTTTTTTTGAACTTTCCCCTATAGTTCTTTAATTTTAGCCTCTCTCGAATTTCGATCCTAGATCCGCCCTTGCCGCCCGTGAACACCCCTACTAACTCACACTCACTTTTCCTTGCTTTTTCACTTTTAGCAAAATAATTAGAAAATTATTCAATAATCTTTACAAAACGTACAAGAAGTTACAACCTTCAATTAGCTCCTACTGCATATAATTATCCCCTCAAATAATTCGTATGGAAGTTGGTCTAAAACTTGCATTTGGAAAACTCTTAATTGCATATTCTTATGTTTATTCATCAAACTCTCTATTTACTAATAATACATTTTTAAAATATGATTAAAGAACGTCTCCGTCATCATATTTAAAATATATATTAACTACTTGCATAATTTTAATTTTCATTTCAATAATAATAAAAAAAAAATTACAACCCACACTACTACAAAATACACTTTTAACATCGGCCAATTTACATCGGTTATAATAAAACCGATGTAAAATTTTGTTTTACATCGACTACCACAATAACTGATGTTAATTTCTATTAGAACGTCAGTTATTTAATGAACAGATATCCACGAATAAGTATATAACAACGCTTCTATAATAACCGATATGAATTATATACGCAACATCAGTTATATATTAACCGGTGTGAGGAAGTTATTACGGACATCACTTATATATTATCCCGTTGTAAATAAGTAAATTAATACTTTATTTTCTAATTTAAAATCCGCTTAAAACCTTTTCATCCCTCTCCCCAAAATTAAAACCTGCACGTCGCCCACTTTCATCTAGCTTTTCATATCACTATTTCGTCAATTGGCGACTTTCAATTCATTGTCTATCTTTGAGAATTTCCTCTCTCTCTCTCTCTCTCTCTCTCTCTCTCTCTCTCTCTCTCTCTCTCTCTCTCTCTCTCTCTCATAATCCTCGATCTACGACCTTTCCGACCATCATCACTTTTACGTCTCCCACCGCGGTCACGCCGCCAACCTTCGTCGAGCCTTTGCGTATCACAATTCTTCGCCACTGGCTTTCGCCTTTGACTATCGAAGATCTTCCACATGTTTGATTTTAATTGTGCTTTATTTAAACCTCGATTTTGATTAAATTTGCATTCCTGGGATGATTTTATCTTATTGATCAAACCCTGTGTCTTTTGTCGTGTTGGTTAATGGTGACAGGTATTTATGAATGTGAATGTTGCTGGTACGAGTGGGGCTTTGGTGTTTAACACAAATTGTTTTGAATTTAAATAACATTGCATCCCACGAAAGAGTACTTTCATAGCGTAATTACTGTTGTTGAGCATTTTGAGCTTTGTTTTGGCCGAGTTGAATACGTATTTCATATGGTGCTAATGTTTGTAGAGCACATTCTTTTCATATGTTGGACTTGCATCATGTCTCTCGTATGTTGTTGATTTTATTGGTTCTTACATGGATTATGATTTGATTTAATGTTTTTGTGTGTGCCACTAAGTTAACGATTTATGGTTCCAGTTTTTGTCCTAGTCCTCGCATAATTAAGGTATTGCAGATATTGAAGTACACGTTCGATCTTGCGCAATAACCACTTTCGTTCGTTCACTAAGGTGACAACAACACCCACTTTTTCTCTTGAATTTTTTTGATAATACTTTATGTAGTCTGACTTATCCTTTTATATGGTAGTGTGAATTTGTATTTCAGATACCATATGTACGTGTATAAAAAGTGTCTCTGGAGGAACTAAAAGACAAGGAGGATCCTATGCAAGGAAGAGCAAATACCATGGTGAAAGCTTTCCTCCGTATCATTACATATGTGCCACATGAAGATTTTATGAATACTATACTCCCATATTTCTCATGATTTATTGAGACAATGTATTGTACAATGTATTATTTTTATAAAATTATTGTGCCCAGTTTTTTGGGAGTTTATTGTTTTGTAAGACATTTTATTTTTAAAAATGCAAATGTTCTTGTTTTGATAATTTAGCGTTCGTTTCTCTTAGATTGCTAATTTGGTATATATATTATTATTATTTTTTTATACAAATAACATCAATTTTATTAAATAACTAGCGCTAATACGAGACATTCACATCGGTTATGTAAAGAACTGATGCATAATCTTTATAGTAACATCAGTTTTCAAAGAGAAACTGATATTAATACAGCAACTTCACATCGTTTTAATAAAACTGATGTTATTTATAAAATTTTAACATCGGTTCAAAAACTGATGTTAAACGATAAAAATTATTACATCGGTACTTGTAATATCAATTTAAAAACTGATGTTAAAAGGCTCTTTTAATTGATGTTAAAAGCTCTTTTTGTAGTAGTGCCATATAATCTATTAGACCTTATTTACTTAGTTAATGGGACAAGCCCTAAATCATATACGTTGTATATATAACGATTAAACACTGATGAAAAGACACGAAACACTATTCTCTCTAATTTCTATTATGACATGTTATCAGAGCAGACTCAACACGATGATGAAGCTCTAGTCGATGAAATTTTTGGCTTGCTCAAAGATGACACACTGTCTACGATTAGAGTCGAAAAAACCGAGCCTACTCGTGAGGGGACGTGTTCCTAAAGTTCAAATATAAGTTATATAACAAACTAACAAGTTGAACAAAAAATTAAGAGAAAGAAAAAACAAGAGTTATAATTTTACAACCCAAATAACCAAATCTTTATAATATATAAATTCTGAAGCAAATAATTCCAATCAGCCAATAGAAACAGCCAATTTTGCCACGTCATATCTATTAACCAATCAAATAGCTCAATTTCCCCTATAGCCTAACTTTTCTTTCTCAATTTTAGATTCTATTAACCAATTGAATTTCTCAATTTTGCCACATGTACATCAATGAACTATATTCTCACAATTAAAAATTAAAAAATTAAAAATCAATAAAGAAAATCATAAATGCCGGTCAAATTTCCTAAATTTAATTCATTTTCTTCCCTTTCTTCGGCTCTCATAATTGTTCATTCTCAATATTCTTCTTTTTTTTCATATCATTTCCTTTCTACTGTCATTGTCATTGGTTCTATGATTTGCCTTTTCATATCATTTCCTTTCTACTGTCATTTGGTTCTATGATTTGCTTATGCTCGGATTTTTAACTGTATATTTTTTTGTTGAATCCAATTTCAAGGTAATATCCCCAATTTTTTTTTGAACTCGGCCATGCTTTTTTTTTTTCGATTCAAACTATTGAATTTAACAATCTTCAGTTCCAAATTCATAATCGTTTATTCTCAAATTTGTGTGATTGTTTCTGCAGACGAATTGCCTTGAATCCGATCTCACAGATTATTTCGATTGCCTTAAATGTAATAATGCCTTTGGTAGATACACTACGAAACGACAGGGCCTGAGATCTGGCAGCATGAACATCAATGGGTGGGAGTCCGTGGTTTTCATAAGAATCAACGCCGGTCATGGGTGGGAGTCCATGGTTTTCATTGGTCTATTTGGGCTGTTGGGCATCCCTCCAGCACCGAGAGGTGTACCTCGGAAGCCGAGTAAGTGATAAAGTTGAGGCAGGAAGGAAGAGATAGCAGGTAATATGTTTGTGATGGATGTATCATTTTTATATGTTGTTTACGCTTAGTGGAGTAGTAGCTGTAGATTTTTCCAAGATTTAGCTTAGTTTATTTGGTATGTGTTTGATTATATGCCTCTCTCTATGAATACCATTTTTTTTTTATAGTTTTTGAATTTGGAAATGAATTTGTATGTGTGGTTGTTGTAAGTTTGATCTAATGCATGTATGAAAAACAGACCAAGTAGTACGTAAAATGGAGTCGGTGTCGATAGGACTCTTTAGAGACATTGTTTGACAGTAGACTACGGTAGTGTTAGGAGTTTACGAATGAATGCTATTGCTTGGATTGTTCATTATTAAATCGTCTTTTTACTATTGATAATTTTGTTTTCATTATTAAATCGTTTTTTTTTATTGTTTTGCAAGTTGTTTGATTGCTGTTCAGCCAATAGCCTTATTTTGTTTAATCGTCTCATTATTGATTTTTAATTATATTTTTGTTTGCTTTTATGTTCTCTATTAATGGTTCCTTTTGATCATTAATGATGCCGAACGGTGTAACCGATTGCTACGTCTCATACTAACCATTTTCTATAGTTTCCTTTTCTAGCACCTAAAGAGTCAAATAGACAGCTTTCAAAAAAGGAGAGGAGGAAGAAGGAGCTTGCTGAACTAGAGGCAATTTTAGCCGATTTTGGAGTTAACCTTAAAGAGATTTCTGAAAATGAGCCATCTGGTAATCATTTCTCTCCTTTACGAGATATACCATTTATTGTTATTGTGGATAGTTTTCTTTTAGGTAATTCAATTTAATACTTGATAGTATATTCTTATGGTTGGTGTACTGATGTTGTGTTTATAGAATTTATTTTAATGAAATCAATTTGTGCTTTAGTTCAGCTCATCATATTCAAACAATAATATATTCAGTCAGTCGTGGTGTTTATGCATTTTAAATTATGTTTAATAACTGCAGCAGCCTTGAAAAAACATTCAAAATACCTGGCTCGCTACTCTTGCCTTCTTTGAATCACCATGGTTCTCAATAGTGTCTAACCTGTCATATCAAGTACATATCTACATGTTGAATGTTAATTTTTTGATGAAAAGTCGACAAGGCCTATTGGTTGCAGGTGTTGCCATGGTAGGTGGATGGCAAAGTAGCAAACCCTCATTGATTTGTTGTTTGATTTTTGCAGATTAAGGTATGTAAATCATTCGTGGTCATCTACTTTGGATAAATTTTGCGTCTTTTTCTCTTATCGTCTTCGACAGGAACATAACCCCTGTTAAATGTAATGTATGTCCTTTTACTCTACTTGCGTTATTCGACATCCACATCTTTTCTTGAAAAGGAAATCACAATTTTGCATTTGATATCTCGATCGTCTGTACTCTACTCTCTACCATTTTATTAGGTCAGCGTTTGCAGCGGGCCGGGCCCAGTTTACCTATCACTGAAAACAGAATTCTACCTGCAAACAGAATTCTTTCCGGCCAAGTTTTTTTCTCCTTTCTCCGGCGGTAAGTTCTCACGTTATCTCTCGCTGTTATTATTTTACATGACTTTGATGAATTGTATCGAATCGTTCCTCATCAGATCCCCGAAGTTTGAATCCATATTTCATCCGGTTGATAATTTTTTTCATATTATCGTAACAAATCCATTTTTCCTGAAGGTATTCATCTCGATATATCTTCATTCGGTTTGATGTCTATTAACATTTTGAAAAATCTCATTTACTTTGGATTTAATTTTGTTAAATGAACTTCTCAGGGAATGACAATCGGAATAGACTTACCTACCCCGGGATACAATACGGAGCATACGCTGATTTCGCTTTGTATATGAAACTGATTACAAAATCTATTCATGACAGGTTGATTGGGACGGTTTCAAATTGTCAAAAGGAAATTGCTCAGTGTGGTAAATTTTGAAATCGAAACAAATTGCAATTTGGAAATGTACAGAGGCTTTTCTGCAATTAGACTAAACATTTTTCTTCAGGTGGCGATGGATCGAATTGTTAAATGGCGTACGTAGCTTGCCTGTCCCTCTTTCAAGAAGTACTTGACTCTTCCCGTAGTGGTATTAATGTAAGACTCGACTTTTTTTAAGTACTTCGGAGTATAACAAAATTAATTATTATCGTTTTAACCCCACCTTTTTTTTTGTACTTCGACTTGCAGTACTATGATGTAAGAAAGCAATGTGTGGGCGAACTGTGCTACGACTTTTCCAACATAGAGAGGTTCCTTAAAATACAGTCGGTTAAAGATGCTCTTGGAGTTGGGAGGTTTTCGTTGGTTTGGGACGCATTGAGACCTGGAATTAAACAAACATATGAGGTGATTGCTCGCGTTGATTTTGCTTAATGTCACTTATTGATCAGCTTTTTTGTTCATTAGCCTGATATCAAGACATATTATTATTTTATTTTATTTCGTATTTGCTTTTGTATTTGCTAATTAAAAGGTTAATCGAGTGGAGCTAAACTTCTAGAAGTTAATTTACAGTTATATTTTTTAAAGATGCTTAATTTTATTGTCTTATATTTTTTTTAGCAATCACTGTTATAAGTTGAGTTATTTATAAGTGTTGTTGGTGTTCTTTTTTGCTGTTGATTATGACTCCTCAATTTTACACCCGCGCAGGTGCTCAATATTGCAGTGCAAGTGAAGTGATTTGTGGCCATGTCTTTCCTCTCGGTTACTGACACTATCAGCATGGGCGGGACTTTCTTTCTCTTCTCGGCTATTTCCGCGCTTGCAGTAGCTTTTGTATACAAATGTGTTCCGGAAACCAAAGGTAAATCGCTTGAGCATATATAGTTGTTGTTTCAATATGGGTCCGAACTGCAAAAAGTGAGATTCAGCTTGGGGATGTGGAACATTTAGTGCAGAAAGAATGAGCTTTAATAAGGTGATGGCTTTCAATCAACTAAGGTTATGGCAAATGGTCTCTCAAAGAGTCTCTCTTTATATGCTCTCTGCAGTCATAGATTATATAGTGATACTACTTCTGTTAACAGATCAGATTTTCGTCTTCTACAAGTAAGATCTGCAGGTCATTGCGCTTCATGATAGAAGTATTTATATAAAGTCTATTATTTTGTGTCCATAGTTTCTGGTGTATTATACACTATATAGAGATAAAAATTCAGCGACAGGCTTAGGGAGGCTCTGATATGATGATTAACACTGCTCTCCGTATACACGTTGTTGAAACTTATTTTACACTAAGTATATCTAACGATCTTTCCCTCTTTCAGCTACATATTGAAACTTCCCGTTTGCTTAATAACATCAAGTACGTATTGCTACATTCTTCCTGCAACTTTACAAGATAGAATTTCTCAGGTAAGTGTTCAGACGAATTTAATGGGAACCCGGTCAAGGTTGATAGCGAGCGAGAAGGACTATCGGTAAAAACAATGTGAACCACATTATTAACATAAACAATTTAACGTAGTAGTAGTTGTATCCCTGTCAAAACAAAGCTTAGCGCTTTTGAGGATGAATGTATTCATTGTCACTATGTGGATGAGTTATATTTATACACACTTCTTTTGTAAATATTTGTAATTTACAAAAGAATTATGATCATTCACTTATGGTTTTTCTTATATCTCGATTTTTTTTGCCACGGTGTCCAGGTATGTAAGCTTAAAATTTATTCGAATATTAACTTTATGGATTAAGATACCATAATTTCTCTTTGATGTTAGTTGCTTTATTGACTGATCTTCTGCAATATCATTGCAATATCATTATGAAAAGGTGAAAAGAGAAATTGTTATGTACTCTATCACCTAATTAAAGAAGATTTACTAATGCTTTCACTATTCTTTACTGTACTTACTAACCTGTTATTCAAATTATTTGTATGTTAAAAGAACATGCATTTATTTGTTTGACAAGGATTGCTGAGTCATTTGCTTCTTCACCATAAAAATTTGATGAGCAATATTTCGGTAGGGATATTGAATAAAGTTATTATGAGGTTTTGAACTATAAAACTCTTTTCATCATATAAGTGCATAAGACAAATTAAAAACTCTATAGATTAAAACTTAAAAGTTTGTAAAAAAAATTCTGATATTTATTAGAAACTAATGTAAATCGGTAAAACTTAAGTTTTAAACCGCACATTTTTTTTTCAAACTAATGGATACAAACATAAATATATATATATTTATTTAATTGTTTAAACATATATTCTTAAATTAAGTTTTAAATATCTCCAGGTAAAACTTTGAGTTTTACTCCGGAGCATCGCCCGGGGTTTAAACATATATTCTTAAATTAAGTTTTAAATATCTCCAGGTAAAACTTTGAGTTTTACTCCGGAGCATCGCCCGGGGTTGAAAGATCCTAGTATATATATAACAATGTAATTAAAAAGTTACAAATATGTTCATAAAATTATACCTCATCACGCGAATATTTTTTTTAATTCATAAAGGAATGAATTATCATCACACAAATATCACTCATTTACACCATATATACTAACTACATACCAATTTTTTCTTTCTAATTATATCCCCTATCTAGATTATGAGTAATAGTTAACTCAGAATGTTTTTAAGATATTAATAAAAATGTTCAATATTTACTTTAAAATATAAATCAAATGTCAAATATAGAAACATAAAATACACCGATTATTCATTTGTTTTTGTCACAATTCATTTTTCAAATATATAAAATCAATAATCATCACCCATAACAAACATTTATTTCATTTGTAAGTTAATTGCTGTCAATTACTACTTTTATTTTACTACTTCTAAATCAATAGCTTGCATCATTATTTTTTGTTCTCAACCTCCCACATGTAAATCATAAATGAATTACTACAAATTACAAAACGGTAGTAGGAGATCTAACCATACTTTTAAATCTCGTGGTTTGTTACTATATACTGTATATTTTTAAACCAAATTTAAGATTCGAGTCTATTATCAACTCATCGAATCCATTATTATTTAATTTAAATATTACCGTACTTCATTTGTTCCAACCATTTTCATATGAATTATCTTTAGAATAGTTAAGAGATCGTACTATAACTTTTTAATTTGAAATTAAAATTTTATATACCTCTTTCTAAAACTTCATTAACAATGACTACCTTTCAACTTACAATTTCATTTTTACCTTTTATTTTATAAATTAATTTGTTTTAAAGAAATTTATATGCTCAGAAAATATCTAATTTGTTCTAAAACAAAAGTATTATTAAGTTCATCATATAATAATAGCCACAGCACCAACTAAAAAACTAAAAGAATTATGAATAAAATTTAAAATAATTTAAAAAATACTCTAAGGGTCTCGTAATAATTGCAAAATTTGTTTCGAAGCATTTAGGTTTGTGGTGATATAAGTGTAATTTCCAGAGTTCGAACTTCGAGTGAGTCAAATTTTCATTTAAATATTATAAATTGAGACATGTTGACTGAAGTTTGAACCTCAAATTGTCGAATTTTCATTAAAATATTATAGAGTGAGAACTCTTGACTCTCTTCCAGGCAGGTGTGTGCTACGAGATGAATTTTTTTTGTCTCGCCACCTTATAAAAAAGAAAAAAAAAATGCAAAATTTTATTTAGGTGTCCCTCACACTACTACACTAGTTAAATTTACTCATAACTATTTTATTTTTTAATTTAGAATATATATTTTTTTTAATAAGAAAACAAAATACTATGATTTTAATTAATCTCACCTAGGAAAGTGTCTCGATTCTTTATTTAATAAAAATATGATTAGTCGAGGGTTGTTAGCTCAGTTGGTTGAGCACTCGAATTGAGGATCAAAGGTCTTAGGTTCGAATCCCAAGACATTGTAATTGATCTATACAAAAAAAATAATAATAAAAATATGATTATTCAAAAATAAATAAATTGCTCTCATTACTACTTACATTAAAACCTCTGTAAATTAATAGTTTGGAAATTTTATTAATTTAAAAAGATTATTAATTTATCGAATATTTTTTATTTATTTAAAAGACCAAATTGGTACCAAAAATTTCTATTAACTTATAGAGGTTAGTAATGTATGACTATTAATTTATAGAAGTTTCAAATTAAAAAATTTAAAAACAATTGAAACTTGAAGTTCCAACTCCCATCATAAGTGTAACTCATACGTCACAGCGTCATCTTCGCCGCCTTATTTCCAACACGTCAAATCAAACTCACCCTACGCCAGATTTTCTGAGAACATTATATATATTTTTTCCTTTAAAGTCAATAAATCCCAAATTAAAAATAAATAAATTATATTTTCGAACCACCTTAACCTTATCCAATTATCCTCGTATTAAGCGATTTTTTTTGTTCTTGGTACAATCCACCCCCACCAACCATGTTCAACTCCCCCACAATCCCATCAAACGAAAAAGATAAAATATTTTTTAATTTAATTAATTATATTAATTAATCGGAGTATCAAATCAAGAGTAATTACTTTCTTTGAGTCCATAAATGCACGTGCATATCAAATCAAGATTTAAAATTGAATACACACAAGTTGAATTGAATAGGAATGCATTTAAATTCAATAAAATCGAAACTTTAATTTAAAACAGATTAATTAACCTCCCAATTTTTTTTTCCTTTCTGTCGTCAAATCATTCTCAGTTGCTTCTTTTCACTTCTCTCCTCCGGTCACACCCACTGACCCACTCCTTCAATGCGTGATTTATTAATATTTAATCATTAGTATTAGTACTTAATTTTATTTATATATGTTGTTTTTGTGTGTATAATGTGTATGCGTACCTGGAAGTAGTAAAGGGGAAAGTTACAAATTTATAGTGGGGCGACTTATTTCTGTTCACGTCTCTGTATCTCTCTGTTTTCTGGGTTTCTTCATCACCAACTCTCACAGACTCTGGTTCCTCTCCTTCTTCAAACTTTAGGTATATAAACATTTTTTTTCGATTTTCTGGAATTTTCTTGCTTGGGCTTGAAGATTTTTATATATTCTTTTGTGGGTTGTTTTGTTTTTATGTATTCAAATGTAATTTTTCCTTTTTTATTTTCGGGGTTTTTGTTTTCTAATTTTTTTCATCTTTAATTGACATGGGTCCTTTTTTTATTTTTATTTTACTTTATGCGTGTGTGTGAGTTTTTGAATTGCAAAATCAATGTGGGTATGAGTTGCTGAGATTCTTCACTGAGATCCTCCTGAAGCTAATCAATAAGCTTTTTTTTCTGTATGTTTGTGTGTGTGTGAGTGTTTACATCAAAGTATTGTGTGTCTGTTAGGGTGGAGTCTGGATTGATCTTTCATACCACATGCACACAGATATATGTGTGTGCTTTCAGAAGATTTTTCTGTTAGTACATTTTTGTACATACATGTGTATGTTGTATGAGCTATGCTTTTAGCTGATTTAACTGGGAGTATCCGTAAGATGAACAAAATCGAAGAAAATTTCCATGTTCGAAATACGTTGCCATGTTTTGTTTGTGGTCCCTCCCTGCTAATTCGAGTGATTTTGATCTATAACACATACTTCCTGTAACTGCATTGGGTTTGTCGTGTACGGCTGCTAGCCATATATAGCTTTCGATGGTCAAACATTGCCACGCGTCGTGCCGTATGTTTTCAAAACGAATTTGATTGCACTGAAATTATACCCGGCATCTAGTTTATCCTTTAATGAAGTGTCTGGAATCTAATCTTTCTTAAAATGCTTGGATCAGGATGCCGCGTGTCTCTGTTCGCCGCATATATATCTACTGATGAACTATTTGTTTCTATATTTGGGCTCATCCTTGTGGATTTTCGCAACGTGCTTAATTAACGTATAATATGCGTGTCACTTTATAAACCGTTTGGCACTTGATGCTTTACAAATGTTTCTCATTCGTGTCTATTTTGTTATTAAATTTAATTGCAGATAAATTTTGGCAGAAGAGTTAATCCCGACAAATCTAATCTAGCCAAATGGGAAATAGTACGTTGGAGCTGTTTTCACAACCTAACTCTCATCACGCCTCAAGCGATGCTTCCCTTTTCTCAAGTTCGTTGCCTGTTCTTGCTCTTGAGAAGTGTAAGCAAAATCTTATACTGTATTTTTTTTCAAATAAAATCTTCTTTAGGAAAGTATTAATTTATTTCAATCATTCATTTGGTCTGGTAACAGTTAAAGTGAACGAACAAAATCATGAGAATCGTACTGTCGAAAGCTTACTGCCCAACGAGGAAGAATTCCTAGCAGGGATGGTGGACGAACTCGTGGCTGACTCTGAAGAGTACGATCTTTTTGGCAGTGGAGGGGGTATGGAATTGGAAGCCGATCTCCATGAAACCTTAAGAGTCGGTGTTGCTGGTCTGAATCTAACTGATGGTGGTGTTGGAAATGGAGGGGCCCGTTTCAATTTTGCATCTGGCATGGGCCCCATTGCTGGAGAACACCCTCTCGGAGAGCATCCTTCTAGGACCTTATTTGTGCGCAATATCAACAGTAATGTTGAGGATGCAGAGATTAGAACTCTCTTCGAGGTACTTTTAAATATTTTATTTCATATAGTTTTGTTTTCCGGAACTTGTAAAATGAGACGATAATATTGTTTTGGTTCATTCTTATCAGCAATATGGTGATATCAGAACACTGTACACTTCATGTAAACATAGGGGCTTCGTGATGATCTCTTACTATGATATCCGCGCTGCAAGAACCGCCATGCGTGCCTTGCAAAACAAGCCACTCCGTAGGAGGAAGCTGGATATTCACTTCTCCATTCCTAAGGTTCTTAAACGCTATATTTTCCAGGTGATTTATTTAAATTGGAAAACTAACTCGGTTCTTTTCGTGTTTACCTTATAGGAGAACCCATCTGATAAGGACATTAATCAAGGAACGTTGGTTGCATTTAATCTGGACCCATCAGTTTCGAATGACGACATTCGACAAATATTCGGGGCTTATGGCGAGGTGAAAGAGGTAACCCTCTTGAGCATATTTTGCGCATACTTTAACATATTAACATATTTTGCGCATACTTCAACATATTTTGCGCATACTTAACATATTTTGCTATATCTCCGTGAGAGCAGATAAGAGAAACACCACACAAGAAATATCACAAGTTCATCGAGTTTTATGACGTTAGAGCCGCTGAATGCGCCCTCAAGTCCTTGAATAGAAGTGACATAGCTGGGAAACGTATAAAGCTGGAACCTAGCCGTCCTGGTGGAGCTCGTAGGAGGTTTGTATATTAAATAATTTATTTTTATTTTTTGTTTTAAATAACATTGATGAGATCGTCTTCCCTAATAAAATTTTGTTCTTTTTATGCGCTATTGTGTCCACGCAGTTCATTGCTGTATCCGAACGGTGATCTTGAACAAGATGAAGGGAACTTGCACCACGTCGGTTCACCGATTGCGCATTCTCCCCCTGGTATGCTCGATAATTTCTAAAAATAGAAACATATATTGAAAGTTATTTACTTAATTTATTTCAACTCTTTTATTTTCAGCAGTTAGTTGGGCACAGCTTGGCAGTTCTACAGAGCGAAATCCTCTGAAAAACTTTAC
Source organism: Euphrasia confusa (assembly GCA_954870475.1). NCBI lineage: Eukaryota > Viridiplantae > Streptophyta > Magnoliopsida > Lamiales > Orobanchaceae > Euphrasia > Euphrasia confusa. The sequence goes on from OX940967.1 coordinate 29,284,367, forward strand.
CAGATCGCCTGTCCTTGGGTCTATCAGTCCTCCATTTGGAAACAATGTGCCGGGATTAGCTTCAGTCCTGAACCAGAACGTGGGTCCCACTGGCAAAGATGTCCCACTGAGCGGCGGCCATTATTTGGACAGCATATTCTCCAACCGAAATTCTAACATCATAGGCATCTTCGAACAGTCACACTCGTTCCCAGAGAAAACTCTGCGCAGTCAGTTCAACCGGCCTGTCTCTTCTCCCGGCCTGTCTGATTTCAGTGGCTCCACCTCCAACCCGCCCCATGGGTCCCACCAGCTCTTTTGGGGAAACAACAGCTTTAATTTCCTAGATCACTACCATGCTGGTTCTGCGCCTCCCGAGCGCAAATTCGGTTATTTTCAGGAGTTGGCCAATCCCGGTTATAACAATCATATGTTTGGTAGGAACTCGGTAATAGATAACAGATCTTCTGTTTTCGGCATGTCTTCTTCTACAGGACTAAGTCCTGCGTTTTTGAGAAATGACCGTTTCCTTCACGGGCTTGCGCTGTCGAACTTGGAGGGGAGTTTGGCTGAACAAGGGTTGAGGGCTTTTGAAATGAAGGGAATCCAGTCGGATAAAAAGGACCAGTTTCGACTCGATCTTGATAAGATTACAAGTGGCGAAGATACTCGGACTACTCTCATGATTAAAAATATCCCCAACAAGTAATGACTTATTGCAATCACCTTTTTTCATTGCATGTATTTTTTTTTTCCTGAATGAGAAGAATGCGCAACTCATGTTCGCTATTTATTTTTGTAGATACACCTCCAGTATGTTGATGGCTGCAATTGACGAGCATTATCAAGGAACTTACGACTTTCTCTATTTGCCAATTGATTTCAAGGTCATCTTTTGCGCTTTACCGTTGTAATCTTTTTAATAATAATAATAAAAAAATCTTTGACGTCTACTTATGGTGTTTGCAGAATAAATGCAATGTGGGCTATGCGTTTATTAACATGCTGTCTCCTCTAACTATTATCCCATTCTACAAGGTATACTTTTATCGAATTTGTTTTAATCTGCAACACACCATATATATCGGTCCTAAAGTTCTGCTTGAATGCAGGAATTCAATGGTAAGAAGTGGGAGAAATTTAACAGCGAAAAAGTTTCTTCTCTGGCTTTCGCTCGAATTCAGGGAAAGGCAGCCCTTGTGGCCCACTTCCAGAATTCAAGTTTGATGAACGAGGACAAGCGTTGTAGGCCGATTCTCTTTGACCCAGAAAACAAAGAGTTTAGTGATAAGGTAAAAAAGAAGACATATTTTAGTTTGAACTCTGCTAACACACACACACACTCACACACACATTTATATTGATGATGCATCATCTAATTTTATATTTAAAGTTCGTTAAGATTCTCGGTACAAATTCACCAAATCTTTTTCTTATTATTATTATTTGGGGGTGTTTGCAAATCATTAAAAAAAAAAAAAATGAACAAGCAAATTACAAAAATGCCCTGATTTTCATTTGTCCTTCAAATTAAGTAGGCAGCTTTAGTATTATTATAATGTGAATGGGGACTTTTTGAAATGTATTTTGGTCATGAAGGTGGTAATGTAAGACGATAAAATCTGGTTTTATTATGCTTTGACTTCATTCAACTATTAACTTCTATTGACGATTACTTTCTGTTCCTGTGGGCTGCGACCTTAAACCATCTCCTATATAAGCAGATGAAAAATATTGCCTATCCACCATTTTTTTATTGCCTGGACTCTGATTGATCGTCAACAATTTGCCATTTGTGACTTCTTTTGAACTACCATTTTTTTTCTTCCAGAATGTCCTAGAGAATTTTCATGCCTGTAGCTCAGACCGTGCAAGTTTCTCCAAAAGCACATTGCATAACATCTCGGGTGACCAAGTGGATGAGAGATAGTGTTCGGCTGGAAGCCATAACCGTCTCAGACGATGTACTTCTGTACTGGCTGTTTTGGGGTGTAACAAAGAATTGGACAAGATGATCGAAACGGGAGATTAGCTTAGCTTAGCTTCTGATTGTGTATCGTCGTCGTTTTAAAGCTGCGCGTATCAACGGAAAACTTTTTTCTTCTTTTGGGCGATCGTACTTTAGTTTTTTTTACCGAGCGAGGTGAAATGTAATCAGCCTTGATTTTGGCCATAGGTTTCTGGGTAAAGTTTTGAGTTTAGAGGGTTGGTTGCTTTTGGTTTTCCAAGAAGTGTGCAAGGACAAATCTTTTGTTTTTGTAATGTTTTTTTTTATATAAATTATAAACAATTTTCTCTTTTTTAATTTTTTTTCACTTGTATATAACTTCTTTTAATTTTCACGTTCTAAAGCGGAGGAGCGTGTTTCTCACGCTCTAGTGACACCTGGCAGCGCAGTCATTCTTTCACACGCCTCCCTCCTTTTCTGCGAAATAGCACGTGAAGGTCACAGTGTGCGGGCCCACCTCGAAGCCAAATGGCGGCTTCTAACTGGTCTAGCCCAACTTTTTCCAACTCAGCCGTTGATCGTAGACAAATCACGGGCCCGAATCGACTATGGCTGCGTCTCCATAGACCCTCGTATGCGATCAGCCGGGGTTACTGTTTTATAAATAAGCTTCCAGGGGATCGAAATTTCTAGAGAGACAAAGCGCGTCGTTTTAGAGAGGGAGAGAGAGAGAGAGAGAGGATTTACCCACACAGTAAGTGTGGTGCGTCGTTGTTCTCGTCTTTCTCGACTCAACAGGTTTTGATTTTTCTGTGTTGGTAATTCTGTTGTCTCGATGAATTCTATGTTGTTAATCTCGAATGATTTGTTTCTACTCTAGGGTTTTGGATTATGTGATAGAGGTGAATTTTTCGTGTTGTTTTCCGCAAGTGGTTGAGTTTGTTGACTTTTTTTTTCTTAATTTCTGGAAAGCTTTTGTTTTATGGTTCAATATTTTTTTTGTTGATTTGAATATTTGAAAATTGTGGTTTTTAATCTTCCCCTGTTGAACCCAGAAAAAGGGTTGTTTTCATCGATAAATCTATTTTGAGCGATTAAGTTAAGTTGAAAGAAGGAATTATTATTATCCACCGAAAATGATAATCTTGAATTTGAGTTTTCTTGCATAAATTTTTTTCTCGAATTTGTTTCTCCTCTACAATCAAATCACTGTGTATGTAGATGATATTCCTTCCATCAAATTTTTTATTTTTGCGAAATGCTTTTTATGGGGAAGTTATTGTTGCAGTGTCCGGTGGCTGATCTGAAATCTCAGATGGGTTTCTTTCCCTGCTAATGCTGTTGATGCAATATACTGTAGTTTTCATAAGCAAAAGTACTGATCAAATGCCATCACTAAAAATGAAAACCGAATCATTCACGGGGTGTTTGAAAGAGAACAATGGTCTCCAAGTATGCCGAAAGTCAAGTATGATAACCAAGAATCCTCTCTCTCGTGTCAGAGTCTCCCAAAGTGCAGAGGAAATCTTTGTTATGAGCAAACATGATTGTAAGTGCAGTTCAGTCCCGACACCACATATTCACTTTTTTATAGTGATTTGGTAATATTGCTTTAACACTCGTGTATAACACATGAAAACAAATTTATTATTCTTCCTTTTCATTCTTTATATGTTGTTGCACTTGTTTACGATTTCCTCTACATATTGACATATTATCGTTTTCCCCCACAGCTCCTGTTTACGATAAAGTATATACACCGGACCTCGGACTGGGTGAGGGAAACCCCGATGAGTTAGTACATAAAGAAACACTTCTCCAAAATCAGCCATTGAGGGTTAACGAGTCAGCTACTGACAGTATGGTAAGCACAATTATTATTTTAATAGCTCATATTATCAAGCCTTGCTAATAATAGTTTTCCACGTATGTACGATTGATAAAATATTTAAAATTATAATCATGTTGGATTGAAATAAAGATTTGCTTGCTGATCAAATATTTTTAGGAACCCACATTATCCACCTGCACATCAAGCGTAGATATGATTTTTTCTCCCATTCTGGAGTCGATGGGTTTCTGCAATAATAGAGGTATATCATGTAATATTATTGGTTTAAAGTCGATTGGATTTTTATACTGGTAATCTGGTATTGATCAATTTTAGTCAATTAATTTTTCCATGTAGGAAGTGACGATCTGTATTTGCCACAATTGGATAGTGAAGACAGTGGTGATAGCAGCAAAAAATCTTCTAAATATGAAGCATGCATTGTTTCAGATTCCTACATCCCTTCGATTTTAACCGCAGCACCCATTGAAAGCAATGATAATAAACCATATACAGTTTTCCTTCCCGATTATCAATTTGAAGAGTCTAGTTTACTCTGTGATTTGACCGATAAATACCTGGCGTTGCCCTTTTTGGAGGGTACGATAGATACTGCATCTTTAAATGAAACAAGCATGGATGTCAATAGTTCTTCCGATTTGAACATGAGAATTCATCAGTTGAGATCGTGCGATCAGGATTCTCACTTAAATTCCTACCCTGTCGACGAAGAGTATGATTGCTTTGACCCACAAATGTACATTAGAAATCTTCCATACCAGCCGGACACAACATTGTCTGTGCCAAATAATAAGCAAATCGGTAAACAGGTCACTTTAGTACTCGACTTAGATGGTGAGTACTTTTTTCTATAGGTCACTTAATTTTCTTTTCGATTATATCGGTTTTCAATAGTAACATTCTTGATTTTTGTGTATGCAGAAACACTCGTTCACTCCACAATGGACCACTGTGATGATGCGGATTTCACCTTTCCCGTTTTCCTCGACATGAAAGAATGTACCGTGTATGTGAAGCAAAGGCCCCACCTCATGACATTTCTCAAGAGAGTGGCCGAAATGTTTGAGATTGTCGTGTTCACTGCTAGTCAAAGCATCTATGCAAAACAGCTTCTAGATATTCTGGATCCATACGAAAAGATGATATCAAGGCGAGCTTATCGTGAATCTTGCATCGTGGCGGAGGGAATTTACACAAAAGACTTAACCATATTAGGCGTTGACCTTGCAAAAATTGCAATAATTGACAATTCCCCGCAGGTAAATTTCACTAATAATTGTGGGGTGATTAATTTGATTAACTATGCTTTAAACATTATTCCTTTTTTTATATCATATATATCAGGTTTTCAGGTTGCAAGTGAATAATGGAATTCCGATTCAGAGTTGGTTCAATGACCCATCAGACACTGAGCTTATCATGCTACTTCCGTTTTTGGAGACCTTAGTCGATGCTGATGATGTAAGACCCATCATTGCTAGGAAATTTGGTAACAAGGAATAAGAGCTCCTGGTAGTGTTGTGTAGGCTAATTTTGTGGTGGCAGAGTTGGTCTCTCCAGAGGTTCCTTTGGTTTTCTCTGTATAGTTTCAGACGCTTAGAACATTAAAAGTGTGTGTGTGTGTGTGTATGAGTATATGACCCCTATGGTTTTGAAATTAATGGTGATAGTAATTTGATTGAATCAACAACAGTAATAGTAGTTTTCCTTTTGTAACTTATTGATGAAGATGATACATTACATGGTTGAAGATAAGATGACTTCAAGTTATTGAAAAAATTATACAGTATTTTTTAAGAAATCATTAAAGGGTATATCATTAACTTGTGAGTTGTGAAGATAAACATTATTGATCTTAAAATAATTTTTTTATACTTTTAAGAATAAAAGTATATGTTGTGAAGATAAAACATTTATTGATCTTTAAATAATTTTTTTATAATTTTAAGAATAAAAATTATTTCAAAGAAAAATACAGTTAATTACTACTGATAACTCGTACTCCAATAAGGCCGTCTTCAAACGAACAAGAAATAATTAACGAACAAGAAATAATTGCGATATCTTCCGTCGTCACCGATCTCTGGAAACATGCTGGCACTTTCAGTTTCTCGCACCTTCCTCTACAACAACAACACCACCAAATCCCATAGAAGCAATCTCTCTTCTCGATTTCTTCCTACTCAGATCCATCAATTGCAGAAGCATCCACAGCTTAGGTTTTAGCTCCCTCGCTTAAATTGAGCTCGATGCTTATTCGAAGGATCCACTGATCCGTTCTGTGGTGAAGTGCAGGGTTTCGCTGGTGAACAAGAAGATGCGCGGGTTCGGCGCTGTCTGCTATTCTGCGCCGCTCGCACCTCAGAATCTCCAGTGGGTCTCCACCGTTTCCACAGCGTACGTTGTCGTTTTGTGCTTCCCCTTCGATATTTCCTTTGTAGTTTTGATTAATTTATGAATCGATAAGGTGATGTTTGAGCAATTTATTTCAATATGATGTTATGGAAATGGATTAACAGTTTGGTTTGAGTCTGAATTTTTGTTAATTTAATTTCAGAGTCCTTATGATAGCGAGGGGGACAGCTATCCACAAGTCGTTTCTCGTTCCTTTATTTGCATTGCAAGCGCCTGCGAGCATCGTCTCGTGGATTAAGTGTGTCAAACTTTTCGACTCTTTAATTAGTGGTTGTCATTATTTATTCTCTCAAATGCCTTGTTTGATGTTTTCCTCTAACGCGACTACTTTTGCAGGGGCGAGTATGGCATCTGGACTGCTTTCTTGGCCCTTCTTGTACGTCTCTTCTTCTTTATTCCAGGTAGATTTTTTTTCCCAGCACACCTATCACTTATGTATGTTCATAATCCAGGATAGTTGGAATAGGCACGGTTAAAAAAAATAATTAAACGGGGATCCTTATGATTCTTATCTACATTTCCTTAATCCAGGAGAGTTGGAATTGCCATTTATATCATTGATGTTGGTGATTGTGTGTCCCTATCAAATTATGAGGCTAAGGTTAGTAAATACAATTCATTTATAGTTTTTTACCATCTTATTTATGTACTCAAAACTTATTCCAACTCTCGATTATATTGTTCATGACAGAGGAACACAAGAAGGTGTGATTTTTTCATTGGTAATAGCGGCTTATCTGGCCTTCCAACATTTTACAAGAGCCGGCAGCTTGGGAAGAGCTTTTGACCAAGGTTCAGTTCTTGCCACCTTAGCCACTATCTGTATTGTTGCTGTCCCATGCTTGCTTCTAATCTAACTTCGTGATGCGTCTAATCATTAACGGAACAATATATACCTTTTATTTGATTAGTAATGACTATAAATCAATGGACTTCCATCCTTGTGCTCTTATTGTAATAAAGGTTAAGCTGTTTCCCCACTGTACTCGATAATAATTTGAAGTCTAATCAGGGAGGATACTTGATCTTTGTGCATCTTTCTCACTTACAGTTCTGATGATTGTATTTTTTTTGCGGAATTAAGTAAAATATATATGTACATGAATGTGTTATATTGTATAAACCCTGAATATCTTACACATCTCAATGGACTAAATGTTTCCTAAATCATGTAATTTGTAAATACAACTATAATTCATAACTTATGCTTTTTCACTACATGTTGATTCCTACTATACCTGAAATCATAGAGCTAATAAACATATGGGTCAAGGCCTCCGAGATTTGTATCATGCAATAAATATCTCTCTGCCCCAAAATTTCGCATAGCTTGTAACTTGTAAGCTGTTGAGTAAATTTCTAATTTGCTATCTCAATTGGGAGATAGTAAACCGAATTTAGTCTCAGATTGTTAGAAATGGTTAGCTACCGAAACCAGCAATATGAGACAGTTCATAGTTATGCGCAGCAGTAGATTCAGGGACATGATTTTGGCTGAACTGGGGGTGCTTGTGGGCTCGGATCCATAATCACCTGGTGGCTGATTTGGATCTGGAAAGTTACCAATTGGTGGATAAGGACTGGCCGGCGTGGTTGTGCTGCAATTAAAAGACAAGTGGTTTCAATGTTTCATTAGTTTTTATCTAGTGTTAATTAAGTTGCAGAGATAGTTACAAAAAAACTCCCCTTGAAGTTCGATCAGTACAAATAACAGATTAACTTTCAATATCATACACACATCCTCTAGGTATTACTAACATCCAATTGTCTAATTGAGTGTTTCATTTGTAATTTGACTATAAATCAGGTATTTTACTAACATCCAATTGTCCAAATGAGGTTTTCATTTGTAATTTGAATATAAATGTGATTTGTAGTTTTGAAAGATAGACGGTGTCCCCAGAGCTTAAACGATGTAATTGAACTGGACTAACCGCTTTTTCGGACTAACCATTTTTTTTTTGTTTACTTGGTTATTTTAGTGTAAATAATGTTGTAGGGATAATTAAACAAAACTATTCTTGAAGTGAAGTTTGATATTATTACATCAAAACCCAAATATCTTTCAACAGTATAAATTCATCTTCAAGGTATTTCAAGCACCCAATTGAAGTTCGTATTAATAAATTTGAAAGGTAGATTTCTTCATTATTTTTGTTACCAGACCTAGCCTTTTTTCCTTCAATAAACCCTTAATTTTTATGATTAGAGTAGTTGAATGACTTTACCTGGGTGGTGGCATTGGAAGTGTAGGTGGTGGATTTGTCCTGGGTGGTGTTGTTGGAGTCCCGCTGGATGATGCAAATCGACAGCTCCCACTGCCTGGTTTAGTGTGATAATAAATCGAAACTATTAGTTAAAGAGTTATGAAGATATGAAGATTTGATTGCATAAAGTCCAGCTATATTTCTCAAAATAAAACCTTGACACGTAGTTTAATTACACTAAAGCTCAGCTATAGCCTATCTCTCAACATTAAAATTCCCCCTTGATAATTGTTTGTGTTCTACAAATTACTCCCTAGCTATGGTAGTAATATTAAGAAATTACAAATCTCAAATGATTGTTTGTGGAAACCTTGTGGGATATTCTTAAATTTCAAAGGTTAACTATATTTTTTAGTAGGCTAAACCTCAAGGGTAGTTTTGTAATTTACTCTTATTCTATTTTTTTTATGTGAACAGGCTTTGTTAATACTAATTCTATACAAACAAGAGAATTACAAAATGAACTCTGAGGTTTGACCTAATTACATGAAAATTCACCTAACCTTCAAAATTATAAGCAATTTAGTGTTTCATTTATAATCTTAAAAATCAACTTATTTATTAAATTAACATACAGTGTGATTTAGTATCTTACTTGGGTCGGTGTAAGTAAGCTGTGCTGCCCCTCCAAAAGCACAACTAGTCGGACCTGGGTTCTTCTGATAGTAATCGTTGAACGCGTATGATGCGTGATCACGAAGTGTGTTCGGATTATAGCAAGCCCCGTTGGGTTGGATAGCCGAACAATCTGCTCCCCCAAAGCCACACGCATAATCCAGCGCCACCTGTAAAGTCGTCTCTGGAGCACTGGAACTAGCAATGCACCACGCCCCACCGCCTGATGTCGTTGGGCTCGTGGTTGTTGGTGGGCTCATGGTTGTTGGAGGGCCCGTGGTGGTTGGCGGGTTCATAGTGGTTGGCGGGCTTGTCGTGGTTGGTGGGCTCATGGTGGTTGGAGGGCCCGTGATGATTGGTGGTGAACCTGTGAAGGTTGTTGGTGGTGGGTATGTCGGATTTACAATTGGAGTTGTACCTGGTGTTGTTGGGTTGACGATGGGAATATCTCCTAGTCCTGGAGGAGTATCTCTCTGAGAGGTTACCGTGAGAGGTGAAAAGAAAACATAGATGAGAATGAAGATGACATTTTGGGGTGTTCTGGCTTCCATGGAACGAATTATGGTTATCATGAAAGATCGAGACGAGTTGGATTTTATTGATATCGAATAGAAGAAGCTTTGGTGCCTGGATGCAGAAACTAGGTATTACACATTCTAACCTTGTGATTATATATAAAGTGTGGAGAATCATAGGTTTCTTGCATGAAAATGTGTTTGGGGGAATATAAGAAAACTTGAGAAAGAGGGATATGTTTTCTTGGGAGCTTCAAGCAAAGAGGAGGTTCTCAAATAGAGAATAAAAGTTTTGCATGAAGTAAAGAAAAGTTGGGATCTGTTTGGGGATCTGTTTTATGTTTTGTAGTTTTGTTTGGACCATTTTTTTTAATCAAGTATTTTTCTCTTTCTACTGTTACATAGTACTAACACAAAAGCTAAAGGTGGGGAATGAAAGGTATATTGTTCTAGGTATATCACACCTCATTTGTCCAAGTAAAAGGTTTCAACTTTCTTGGCTTCCCATACTGGGATCAGATTCTATTTGTCTCAGCAGGTAATCGTAAGCCTTGCTTTATGCTTTTCGTCGTCCCAAATTGAAGAGGTTTATGCTTCATGTTGTTGTCCTTTATATGAGCAGACAGTTGCAAAGGTGCTTCAACATAGAAATCCCAACGAGAGTATTTTCGTTAGGTGGTCTGAGGATAGAACTACTAATAGATGAGCGTTAAGGCTCTCAAATCCAGTTTGATAATGCATTTCTCCACCCTTTGCTGCTTGTAACATGCGTCATTCCAGGCTCAGCCGAATGAATATATTTACTTCAAATTTATAGAATACTGCATTTCTGTATTGAATTAAGAGCTGTCAATGTGCTTGGGTGGCCCCTATATTTGGGTCAGGCTGGATAAAAAATCTTCAGATCACCATTTGCAGACAGACCATGGTTAATAACAAACTAGTGACATGGCTATATATATAATGTTCATTAAGGGTGAGAATTGGTCTTTGTACTTAACAGGACCTCATGAGTCATGACTCAGCCTTCTAAAGCCCGATTGGATTCGACTTGTTTAATAACCAGTCAGGTTCAAACTCTTTTTAGGACATTTACCTAAATAAGCTGCGTTGAGTAAACAGACGAACAAAGTACTCTTAAGGGCAAATATCTTTGTGTGTGTTGCTTTGCTGGTTGAACGGCAAACTAAGGCTATATTCTTAAGGGCAAACTAAGTCTATATTCTTTGCTATATTCTTAAGGGCAAACTAAGTCTATATTCTTTGCTATATTCTTAAGGGCAAACTAAGTCTATATTATTTTGGACTGAATTGATTTTTTTATAATAATAATAATTATTATTATTATAAATTGTTAATTTTTTTAAAAAATATATATATTAATAATATCCTAACATTAACTAGATTATATATTTAAAATTATCAATTCAGATTGTTTTTTATTTATTTTATTTTAATTTATTTTAAAATTTTTATTTTAATTTATTTTAAAATTAATTTATTCGAGCTTAACGGAAACAAATTGAAATGAAATGAACTGAAATTAAGTTTAAAAGAACATAATAGACTAAATGAATGTGTTAACAAAATTCATCAATCATAAATATTGCACTTGCATTATTAATTAGTCCACTATCAAAATTATTCTTTGAAATTACAATAACCCTAGTAGCTCTATTTTTTGAAGTGCTTAAATTAATTTTAATTGATTTAAAATAAATATTAAACAATTATAATGTCTTAAAATAATTTTTAAATGATTTTAAATATTTTTAATATAATTTAAAATATGCAAAAATATTTTTAAAATATGATTAAATTACTTAAAATAAATTTTAACTAATTTAAAATACATTTAAGACATTTTAAACTATATTAAAATAATTTTTAATTGAAAATAATTTAAAATATTTTTTAAACATTATAAAGTGTTTCAAAAATAATTTTTAAGAAATTTAAAATATTTTTAAACATTCTTAAGTGTAAACATTATTTTAAATACTTTTTAATTAGTTTAGTGAGTTTCAAAATTAATTTTAAAATGATTTAAAATATTTTTAAGTTTGTTAAAATAAATTTTAAGTAGCTTTAAATTTTTTATAATATATTAACATTTGATTTTTTTAATGATGTTTAAGTGATTGAAAATCACTAAAACATTTTGAATTGTTTTATTTTAAATTATTTGAAATAATTTTCGATATTTTAAAGTGTTTTAAATTAAATTTTAAATTATTTAATATACTTTTTAATTTTTTTAAATTATCTTAATTAATTTTTAAGTTAATTTTTTAAAAATATTTCTCAAGTGTTTCAAAATTATTTTGAAATATTTAAGTGTCATTGAATAATTTTTATTTTATTTGATTTTTTATACATTTTAAATATAATTAAAATGATTTTAAATTTCTTATAAATTTTAAAGTATCGTAAATTTAATTTTAAATAATTTAAAATACTAATATAATAGTATAATCACACAATTGTTTGCATTTTTTTTCATTTTAGAATGTTTCATACTTATTTTCACAATTTATAATAGAAAAAATTCCCTAAATTTTATTTTCAGTATATACATTTATTCATACATTTATCACTGGTATTCAAATTTTTTTAATTTACTTACATATTAAGATTTATTATACATATATATTTTTTTTTGTTAACCGTCAATATCATATAATAGAAAAAAATAAAAAAATCTGAAGATACAATACAACATTTAGCCAGAACTTACTGCATCAACGAGCTAACAAATTAGCTATGATAATCTCCAAAAAAATAAAAGAGCATCATCACAAATCACAACCTCAACCAAACGATATATCACACTCGCCTCAAAGCCTTCGCCTAAAGGGAGTCTGATAGTTGTAGCACAACGATCCGATCCTCGTTCAATATAAAAAAACTATTTTTTTAGACTACGTGCAACTCTTTTTGTCAAACATTGCACAAACAGATATTTTTTTTTTATTATTTCAAATGTCTTAGAAATAATTTTGAGTTATTATTTATTATTTTATAAATATTTTAATGTGTTTTAAAATAATTATTTAATTATAACAAACAAATTTAAAATATTTTTAAATATTATTTAAAAATTATAGATACAGATAAAAAATTATTTAAAAAATGTCTTAATTGTTTTTTGTAATTTGAAATATTTTCTTAATATTTTTAAATGATTTTTAAATAATTTAAAATACTTATAAAATATTTTAAAGTGACTTAAAAATAATTATGAAATAATTTAATTTTTTTTACAACATTTTAAATTATTTGAAAAATAATTTGTAAGTGATTTAAAATAACTTATGATGTGATTTAAAAATAATTTTAAAGTGTATTGAATTAATTTTTAAATTATTTGAAATAGTGTTAAATATTTTACAAGTCTTACAAATAATTTTAAATTTTTTTATCATATAAATTTTTTAAAATTATTTGAAATAACTCTTAAATATTTTAAGAGTCTTACAAATAAAATTTAAAATTTTAATGTTTTTATCATTTTAAAATATTTTTAAATAAGTTTTTAGTGGTTTAGAATACATTTTGTATATATTAAATTGTCTTAAATTATTTTAAGTGTAAAATTTTATTTTAAATTTTAATCAATTTGTCTCAAGTTATTTTAAATGACTTAAAATAATTTTTAAACGTTTAAAGGTGTTAAATTTCCTTTTATAATTATTTGAAATATTTTATAAACACTTTAAAGTGTGTTAAAATAATTTTAAAATAATTAAAATACATTTAGACATTTCATAGTGTCTTTAAACAATTTCTAAATTATTTGAAATACCTTTTTAATATTTTAAAATGCCATAATTTTTTTAATGATTTGATATATATTTTAAATATTTTAAGTGTTTTAAAATAATTTTTAAACACTGTGTTACATAATTTTTAAATGATTTGAATACTTTTTAAATCATTTAAAGTGTTTTAAAAATAATTATTAAATAATTTAAAATTTATGTATATTCTTTAAACTATTTTTAAATCATATAATAATATTTATAATATATTTTTGCATTTATAAATAAAGATTAAGATATTTATCTTTAAATTATATGTTTTTATTAACCTTGAGAGTATACTTTTTAATTTGAAAGGTATATATATATATATATTTTAATTATCAATGAGAAATGTTTATTTATTTATAATTGAAATATTAGGATGAAATAACACTTGGTCAAAACTCAAATTTAATAATAATAATAAGCATTAAGCACCACAAATTGTAATATAAAATCATTATTAAAACATCATAAATTTCTTAAAAAGTAAATGAAATTACACCTTTAGAAAATCGATACTATTAAGTAACCATTTATCTTTTAAAATTTGTTTTTTTAAAAAGTAAAAAAATAGTCGAAATACAAAAGGGAATCATTTATATTAAATAAGTAAATTTTGAAAACATACATATAATTATTTAATGTGATGAGAAAAAAAAAAAGGTGTTACTATTAAAAATCAATTACTATAAACAATAAATACGATTTTATTTGATATCGAATATCGCTAACCTTAACTTTTTACCCTATTTGTGAAAGCCCTACAGTATTTCCTCAATTATAAAAAGAAAAAGAAAAAGAAAAAAAGGAAGTAACTTGACGCTTAAAACCGGAGAGAGAGGCGAAGAGATTTAAGAGAGGCGAAGGGAAGGGTTTTCAGAAACTGCAAAACCGTACCAATAAAATCTCGAAGCGTCTACTTCTGCAACTCGTCATCAACAACATCTCCAAGGATCAATCGACACACACTGTGCGCATCTGTGTGCGTTTCTTCGTGCAATAAATATTGGAGTAATATATATTTATATATATATACATATATCTATTCGAGCAAAAGGGAATTGCATTAGATCTGTTGAAGGCGGTGATATGAGTACAAGCAGGGGAAGCGGCAATGGCGGAGGGGCACAACCCGTTCCGGCGGTGTCGCTGAAGATAGTGCAGAGCTTGAAGGAGATTGTTAATTGTTCCGAGGTGGAGATCTACGCGACGCTCAAGGACTGCAATATGGATCCTAACGAGGCCGTTAATCGTCTCCTCTCTCAAGGTTTTTTAGTTTAAACTGAAAAACCCTTTTTTTATTTGTTTAGGGATTTTAGGTTTAATCATATGCATGTTTTTATTTACAATTGGATTGATTTGAATGCATGCTTTTGTTGTAAGAATTGTGTATTGTTATCAGGTTTATCCTGTGTTTTTGTAATTCTTTTGGCATCCATCTTCAAGATTTTTTCATAAACATGGGGAAATTTGGGTTCTGACAATAGGGATTGGGTGCGTGATAATAATTTGTTGAAATTTGTAGCAATTGGGCGGATTGTTTTGTGTATCCATCATTCCATCGATTAATTTTTTTTTACGTTTCATTGCTTCATGCTCTCTAGATTAGTAAATAATTGAATTTGACCTTTTGTGTATCAACTTTAAAAGCAGAAACTGCTCTCTATTTCTCATTAATTAAACTTTTTTCTGATGTGTTACTGTTGTTTAGATCCTTTCCATGAGGTGAAGAATAAGCGAGAAAAGAAAAAAGAGGTGCGTGGTTTTCGTTAACATTCTGCATATCTGCTATGAGTTTAGTTTGATAATAGGCTCCTTTCTTTTGTGGTGAAAATTTTCTTAGCCACTGTATTGGTGGTCAAATATTTTGACGCCGACAAAATACCTTAACTTTGTTTATGTTCTGTTTGATTTGGAAGTTTTATGCTTAAGCATTGCTCTGTATCTGATTTAGGTTAAGTCAACTCTCTCTATTGTAATCTTTCTTGCTTTATGTTTTTTAGGGTAAAGATACTTCCGAGTCTAGGCCTCGTGGTCTTAATCATAATTCAAGTCGAGGAAGCAAGACTAGTACTGATCGGCAGCCTAGTCGTGGTGGTTCGACACCGTATTATTCTTCCGGTACACTTCTTGCTTCAATATGTAAAAGAATTCTATAATGTTGGGTTTAGCTTAAAACATGTATAAACCTGTTGTGTTTAGCTTAAAACATGTATAACCATGTTGTGTTCTCTTTAACAGAGTCTGCTCCTTTACCTGGAAAGTCATCATATAAGAAAGAAAATGTATCGGATCCTTATACAAACTCTTTATCTTCAATGCATGGTGTCTCCGGAAATGATAGAAGCAGAGGACAAGCAGGTTTCAGGTCTGTACTGTATGAACTTCTTGCACATATGTCTTATTGTGCTTCTGTGTTGCAAGATTGCTGTAGGATTTATTCTTCTAATCTATGAAATTTCCTTTTTAATACTTATTTTAGATACTTCTATCATCATTATCATTATTTTCTCTATATCTTTAGGTCTAGCATTTTTTACCTTTCTTTATTCATTTGGATATAAGTTGAAATCTATCAATATGTGCATGAGTTGTATTGTTTCTGTGTACTTTCCTTTATTATTTTGCTTCACAATCATCTAATTTTATGACTCATTTTCCTGCATCACATGCTGCAGTGATGGTGCCTCTGCTGAAGATAAAGGATCGTCATTTTGGACAGCTGATTCTATGCCACCTGGCATACAGCCATCTTCTGGACATCAATCAACCTGGGCGAGTCCTTCTGGTCAGGTATCCATGGCTCATATTGTGAAGATGGGAGGATCTCAGAATAATGCACAAAACGCTCAAAATCTAAGATATCCAGAAGATCACCGTGAGTCGGGAATATCTTCGGATCAGCATTTTCCAACCAATAATGAGTGGCCTTCCATGAATTCCATAGAGAATCCAGCTGTTACAAATGTGATTTCTGTTCCTGCGTATAGTGCGGACTCTGAGCAGTATATACAATCACATGATGCACCGGCTGATTGTGTAAATCGGTCTTATGAGGCAGAAGAGACTGAAGAAGCAGAAGATTATATTGAAAATTCTGGGACATATAATTTGAGATCTGATTCTATCTCCGGTAGAAAGATTCCAGAGGATACTTCAAGAAGTGCGTCCCTTTTCGAGAATGATTTGTATAATAGCATGGGTTCTTACCAGCATCAGACTCATGATTTCCATGAAGGTGGCTTTTTTACAACTTTTCTCATTAGTGAATTCCTATATTCTTAAAATATATACAAAATCCTAGATTACTTGAAGTGTTCTCCAACAGTGAATGACTCGTCTTAGTTTTAAATTCTCATTTGTGGTTAGTTATTTGGGTTTCTAAGTCTTGTATAAAATATGTTACAGATGTAGAAATTGGTGCTCCATTGTCTTCGGTCACCCGAAACTTGCAACAATTAACTGTAGAGAAGGCTGATAGAGGTTTGCCGTCTGAGGGATATACGCCATCTGTGACTTCTGTGGTGATCCCAGATCATTTGCAAGTTCAAACTGTAGATTGCTCACACTTGAGCTTTGGTAGCTTTGGACCTAAGACATCTTTTCCTATAAAATCTACCCTGGAAAATTCTCATAATGAGGTTGATCTTTCATCTCTTAGCCATCTGCACAACAGGTAGAGCAATCAGTGATTATACTAGTATATATATATATATATATATAAATCTCATTGTTGTTTAAGCCAACTTAAAGATTGTAAATATCTCCCATTATACTCTTGTTGCAGAAGTTCGGAGTATTATGCTGAGGATCCTCTTAGAAATGCTTCTAATGGTGATTTGTTCCATAGAACTAATGCAAGTGTAGGTAGCTATGACCCATCTTCTGCTTCACAGCAAGAAGATTTGAAGCAGCACGAGAGTGTCGAAATAGGAAATCAATATTCGTATCCTCCTTCAAACCGTGGCTACAGCTTTGATGATACTCAACACTTGAATGCCCCTTTCAGCCAAGCCAGTTCCCAGATGCAAATTTTAGCATCCTTGTCAAATGATATGGTACGGTAGTTGTTACTGACCCCTTTTTTGGGGTTAGGAAAGATCTGATTTCTGTCATCTTTTTTCTGGGAGTTCTCAGCAGCCTAATGTTTTATTGACAGCAGCAGTACACAAATTCACTGCCAAGTAATTTGTCAACCACCAATGTTCAAATTCCTAGTAGAGAATCTGATATTCAGTCATCTCAATTTCCTGGGGCGCACTCACTATCTTCTAAACACGAAAATTTACTCTCTACCATCAGTGGTTCAGCCATTTCCATGTCTGAGGTACCCTTGTCGATTAAGTTGGTGAAACTGAATTAATTCTTGTCATTTATCTATTGATGTTGAAAAGGGGTGTATCTGTTATAATTATGTAACATATTGCTTGAGGTCAAAAGGCGATTTGTAATTCTTGAACAGAGTGTTTTGGTAATTTGGTTAAATGTCAGGCATATATGTTTACTTACAAAATGTACTCCTAAAGTTTGACCTATTAAAAAAGACAGGCCACTTTCACAGGTCACCTTCATAAACAAAACAAATTTTCAAAAAACCCTTTATATTAATATTGAGTCAGACCTAAGTGGTACCTTTTGCCATCAACTCTTAAAGCTCAAATTTGGCTGGATATGTATAGTGTGTAGAAGCTGGATTGAATTAATATTCCAGTGTGCAAGCATATCTTGTTAAGGACATCAAAACTTTCCCAGCTGATTGTGCTGTTTATTGTGAATTTTTACAGGCTTTGAAGACTGGCAGTTTCTCATCAACACAACCTGCCCCGCAAACCCTTTCCGGAACTGGTGTTGCCAATGGATCTCCCCTTCCTCAACAGCTAGCTGCCCATCAATTTTCTCAGCCCACTCATCCATTGGGACCATATACCAACATGATTGGTTATCCTTTCCTACCCCAGAGCTACTCATATATGCCTTCCAACTTCAATCAGGCGTTTGCGGGCAACAATACATACCATCAGTCTCTAGCGGCGTTGCTTCCACAGTATAAAAACAGTGTGGGCGGTGGTAACTTGGCTCAGTCTGCTGCTGGCAATGCCGCTTCAGGATATGGTGGTGCCGCCTATGGGAATGCAGCTGTGATCCCTGGGAATTACCAGATGAATCATCCAACCGCTGCTTCTACAGCACCTTCTGGGGCCCAGACTTTGAATTATAATGATGTTTTGAGTTCTCAGTACAAGGACAATACTAATCATTTGGTTTCTCTTCAGCAGCAGGTATGTCTTTTTTTCTTTTTACTATTATTGACATGTTACGAAAAGTTCACGTGAGGTTCATTGTAAATTTATGAAAAACCCATCTATGGATTGAAAATTATACTACTTATTTCAGAGTTATATAGTATTAACAAATAAAAACATCTTTAGCGCCAGGCCTGATGGATTTCACTGTCATTAGTAAATAGACATTAAACCATTGATTATGTAAGTAAAGAAATTAACACCTGTTTGAATTGATTCTTCATCGTTTGCTTTTAGTTTTTCTTTCAAGTACATACTTGGCCATGCTATCAACTTTTTTCTTTATTTTGGTTTGTTTTTAGTGATAATAATTTGAGCCCCGACTTAATTATCTTTTCATTTCAAATTGTTCAGAACGAAAACTCAGGAATGTGGCTTCACGGACTTAATAATTCTCGATCAATGTCTGGTGTTCCAGCCAACAATTACTACAATTATCAGCAGGGACAAAACCAGCAGACAGCAGGAGGATATCGACAAGGCCAGCAGCAGCAGCCACCTCAGAACTACGGGTACTCAAATATCTATCAAACTCAGGGAGGTGGCATTTCGCTCGATCAGCAGCAAAACTCGAGAGACGGGTTACTCGGGGGCTCGCAAGGACAGCCCAATCAGTCTCAACTCTGGCAGAACGGCTACTAAATCTTCAGGTTGTCACCTCCTGGTTTTTTCAGGGCCATGTAATGAGTGTGAGAAAAGAAACAAAAAGTGGCATTTCAATACATGTCTATGACTTGAATTTTTATGATTTTTGTGAAATGTGATTTGAAATGCTCACTACTGCCCTGTGCCTCGAGGTTGTATTTTTGTTTTCTTAGTTTGATGTAACGATAGGAAACCCAGGTTCTGACATTTGTGAGGCTTTCTTTTTCTTTCTCACTTGAACTCTTTTTTTTTACCCCTTTTTTTATGGAATTTTATTTGCAGAAAAAAATCCTCTTGTCCAGAATCAGTCATACAAATATTAAGAACAAGTATTTTTTTATTAGAAAAATAAAGTTAAAATTATTCTTTAAAACCGAAAAAGTTATGTAGATAAGAAAAAAGAGTACTAGAGTATATAAATTAAAAAGTATGAGAAAATTACATATTTTGTAAAAATGAAAAAATAAAATGAAAAATTAAAAATTACTTCGTTTTTGAGAAATTGAGGACTAAAATCGTAATTTCACAAGAAGATACAAAACAAAATAAAGCAGTGGAATCATGCTCTCAGCATTCAACACTCTTCAAAAAAAAAAACTCTCTAGCAGAAACGCAGAAGAATGAAGATGCTCGCGTCGGGTAATTATGCTTTACTCTTCCCTTTCTCCCCTCGATATTTCGTGTTTTTTTTTTTTTTTTATTATTTAGTGAAAATTCTGGTAATTTTTTCTTATTTTTTTCCTACATTTAACTTGTTTATTTCTGTATAAGATTTTGGAGTTTTATTACGAATTCGGAAAAAATGGGTGGAAATTCTCGCAATTTCTTGTCTCCCCCTCTTCAGTAAATTTTGAATTTGAGTAAATTACGGTAAATAAAATTTTGAATTCGGTGTTATTGTTCATAAGATCCTGAGAGAAAAATGACATGTTATGCAGTTAGCTGATTTTGATTTTAGTGGCCCAGTGGGGGTGTGTCTGTT
The DNA here is from genome assembly GCA_954870475.1 of Euphrasia confusa. Taxonomy (NCBI): domain Eukaryota; kingdom Viridiplantae; phylum Streptophyta; class Magnoliopsida; order Lamiales; family Orobanchaceae; genus Euphrasia; species Euphrasia confusa. The sequence continues at coordinate 29,304,694 of OX940967.1, forward strand.
TCAACTGTTCAGACGCTTTCGTTGCTCGATGACACGATCTTCAACCGACAAATGAGATCACCCATGAACCCATAAACCCTTCAAGAACCTTCAAAAAGCTCCAGTTTCAAGAGACCCTGATAAAAAAAAAACTCGACACAACATGAGTATAACTCCCGCCGACGGTGGTTCATCCCATAGCAATAGAAAGAAGCCCGAAATCCATCGGGCCCACGGAAACAAGGATGTTATTATGCCAGGGATCCAACTATGGACAGACGGGCTTATATGCGCTTTCGAATTCATCCGAGGGCATAAAAAACCAGTTGCGTCGAATCCGTCTTATGGAAACGGACATAACACTCTTCGAGAATCTGCCCCCCTTGTTGAATTGGATGGCCGTAACTCTAAATCGGGCGGCTCTCATCCGGTTGAAAGGTTTGGCGGGAGCTGTTGGGCTCCGATCGGGTGGGATAGGATTTCAGAGCTCGTCCAAGCTGTGGAAGTTGACGAGGAATGGTCCACTCAGCATTTTATGTTTACGGATGATGACGATGACCTCACCGTTGCTGATGTGGCAGCACCGTATTGGGAGAGACCAGCTGGGCCGACATGGTGGTGCCATGTTTCTGCCGGTCACCCGTCTGTGGAGGAGTGGCTCAGTGCTGCCCAGTGGTTGCATCCTGCCATTAGAACTGCTTTGAGGGACGAAAGCAGGTTGATAAGTGATCGGATGAAGCACCTTCTATACGAGGTAAATTTTGAATCCCTTCACATAAGATTTCGAAACTTGGCTTGCTTCAGCAAATCTCTACGATTGACGTGTTTTTACAGGTCCCAGTAAGAGTTGCTGGAGGTTTGCTGTTTGAGCTTTTGGGTCAGTCGGCTGGTGATCCTTATGTTGAAGAAGATGACATCCCTGTTGTTATTCGGTCGTGGCAAGCTCAGAATTTCCTTATAACTGTTCTTCATGTTAAAGGAACTGCTTCGAGAATCAACGTTTTAGGGATTACAGAAGTCCAGGTTTTTGTTATCCCCTGGTGGATCCTTTTCTAGTAACTAACTGGTTTTTCGCAGATATTTATTTTTCGATGCTTCTACATATGTTTTTGTTGACATCATATTTTCACATTTTCGAATATAGGAACTTCTGCTTGGTGGTGGTTACTATACCCCTAGGACAGTACATGAAATTATAGCAAATTTAGCTAGCCGCTTGGCACGTTGGGATGACAGGTGAGACTTGTAATTTGATTTTGATTAGTCAAAACTATAGAGATTATAGAGATTGGATATGTAGAGAGAGATGACATGGCTTTTGTTTTTGCCATGTTTTGAATAAAACAGAGTAACCGATCGATGACATTTACTAACATTTACATATCCTTACTTGATTATTCTCAAATCTATATTTTTTAGTGACATATCCTTACTTGATTATACTCAATTATCATTGTGGGGATTTTATTTCACTTGAAACTCCAAAAATACTTTTCTTTGGAGAATAATCATTTTCATTTATGTATACTCGTATCGTTATTTCTGAGTAACATACCCCTTCGCCCTTTCTTGACTGTAGTCAATTATCAACTAGCTTTGCGAGTGTAATTTTGACATGTTTATTATTTTGGTCACTTCAAGGTTATTCCGGAAATCTATTTTCGGGGCAGCAGATGAGGTGGAATTGAAGTTTGTGAACAGGTACTATAAGCTACTTTTAGTAAAGCCTATTATGTGGTGATTTGCTTTAAATAATATTTGCATACTTGCTCAACAGGAGAAACCATGAAGATTTACATCTTCTCGGTGTAATACTCAACCAAGAAATAAGAAGGTTATCAAGACAGGTTTGTACCTCCAAATCTCCAATGAGTGTCGGATTGATACTAACGAGTAGTCAAATCTTAATTTCTTGGTAATCAAATGTTGTAGGTTATTAGAGTGAAATGGTCTCTCCATGCTAGAGAAGAGATAGTTTTCGAATTTCTCCAGCATTTGAAAGGAAACTTAACGAGAAGTCTGCTGGAAGGGATACTGAAGAGCACTCGGCAAATGATCGAAGAGCAAGAAGCAGTCCGCGGTCGCTTGTTCACCATCCAAGACGTCATGCAAAGCACAACTCGTGCATGGTTGCAGGTTCATAACAACCTCTATTAGCCCTAACACTTAGTCCACTCTCGCAACATTAATTATTTTCCGCCTTTCATTACAGGATAGAAGTCTAACAGTCACACATAATCTAGCTGTCTTCGGAGGATGTGGGCTAGTTCTTTCCATCATCACCGGGCTATTCGGAATCAACGTGGATGGAATTCCGGGCTCAGCGAACACGCCATATGCATTCGGATTGTTTGCAGGGGTGCTCTTCTTCTTAGGTGCGGTGCTGATTGTGGTTGGGTTGATTTACCTCGGATTGAAAAAGCCCGTAAAGGATGAACAGGTTGAAGTTAGGAAATTGGAGTTGGACGAGTTAGTGAAGATGTTCCAGCACGAGGCGGAGACTCACGCCCAGGTCCATAAGCACGTCTCTCGGCATAATTTGCCCCCTACGGCTGGCGATAGGTTTACGGATGATTCAAATTATGTTCTTATCCGTTGAGATATGAAATATGAAATTGACAGCTTACAAGTATGTTTCTCAGTTCTAATTTGCTCAATGAGAGAATGGGATTCGGTATTAAGTATTACGTATTCCTTAACCCACTTAGCTTTGTTATTTTGTACTTAATTTCAGTACAATTCATGTTGTTTCAGTGCAGTTTCCATTAATTTCGTTTCAAAAGTAAATTAAAAAAAATTGAATCAATAATTTGTAGTATACAATTTAGTTAATATTAAAATATTATTAATATTTAACAATTTATTAAATTATTATTATTTTTATATAAAAAATTGGTCATATTCATTAAATTCAGTTAATTTCTTACCATTTTTGTTTTTTTATTTATTACAACAATTTTTACAATTCTATTTTATCTTAATAATTTCACCATTTAACAAATAGTACGGTAAAAATTTGAAGTATTTTTTTATCATATATTTTTTTTAAATGAACATTTTATAATAATATGTACTATACTATTTTAAAAAGAAAATACATATTTTTATTTTTTTAAATGCAATTTTGATTCTAATTTTTAGTTTACTTTTTAAATTTTAGGAGGGTATATTCAACTAAGATTTTGATGGACTTTTTTGAACTTTTAAAAGTCTATGAATTTTATGGATTTTCTTAAATCCACGGAGTCTATGTAGAGTTTGACTTAGACTTTTTTTCCATTGATTTTGATGGATTTTCATAAACTTCACATGACTGAACTATAATTTTTTTAATTGTTTTACTTGAATTTCTATAAACTTTTATAGACTTCGTGGATTTAATTATTTAAAAAATCTTAATTATTTAAAAAAAAATCCAAATTGTACAAAAATAAATAATTATTCTTATTTATCAAAAAATGGATTTGTTCAAAAATAAATAAATATTTATCATTATTATGATAAACGTTTACATTATTGTTATACATCGGCCTCATTTCTTACATATGATTAGAATACTCGCTCTCCATAATTTTTTTAATTAAAAAAATCATAAATTTTGAAAATCTATATATTTTATGAAGAGTTTAACCGATTTTATTATTCATTTTATATGAATTTTTATAAATGTTAAAGAATTGTAATATATATATAATTTACGTAAACTTTCATAAACATCAACTATATCCAAATATATAAGAACATATTTTTACATAAAAATCAATTTTTTTGAAAAACAAAAAAAAAATATATTATTCTAATTTTATAATTTTTATTTTTATCACAAAATAATTTATTATTAATATCATGTATAAAATAATTATTTTTAACGAAAATATGATAAAATTAATTTTCTCAAATAAAAATTTTAATAGAGTGATTTGTGTAACTCACGTTAAATCAAATAAAAATTTTAATAGAGTGATTTGTTCAAATAAAAATTTTAATAGAGTGATTTGTGTAACTCTAAATGACTAACAATTTTTTTTTTTTATTTATTTGAGTTTTCCTTGTATAGAAGTCCATCGAAATCTCTCATAATTATGAGAGATTTTAAAAAGTCAAATTTAAGTTATATTTTATAAAGAAAATCCATCAAACTTCATAAACTTTTTAAATTCATTATAATCCATAGACTTTTGAATACTTACAGATTTTTTAAGACTTTTTAAAACCCTAATTGAATACCTCCAGATTTTAATGGACTTTTAAAAATTCGAATTGAATACACCTAGACTTTAAAAATTCATTAAAATCTTATAAACTCTTAATTGAATACATCTCCCTTAGTCTTAGTTGACTAATAGTATATTTGTAATTACTCTCTAGTTTTTAATTTTTCAAATAATAGTAATAAAATAATAGTAATATATATTTTTTTAAAATAAGAATATATATTTTTTGATTATTTATTTAATTTTAAATAGTAAGAAATTACTCCTATTATTTAATTTCTATAAAATCCAAATAAAAATTAGAAAATTAACATATCAATTAAGTATGGTGCACTTGTAATTACTACACTTAATTAAAGTTGTATATACTATACAATTTCTTTGTATGGAGTATTATATAATTTAATAAAATTAATTATTTAGTTGAAATTGTAATGATATTAAACTTAAAAAAAAAACTCCAACTTGAAATTGGAAATAATAATAATAATAATAATAATAATAATAATAATAAAATTATATGTTTAATAGTTATAGTCTCCTTTAAACTAATATTTTTGATGATACACTTGATTACTGCAATATGTTATACTTATTTTTTTTCATAAATATTAATTACGTACATTTTACGTGCATTTTAATATGATAATTATTTATAATTTATTTGTATTTTACTATAATAATTTATGTGCATTTAAATGATCCCTTAACATAAATATTTTTGTGTACCTCTAAATTATTTTAATAATTTCAATCCAACAAAATAAAAAAATTAATATATTATAAACTAAGTGATCATTTAAATACATCCAAAATATGAATGCATGCAAATTGATTGCTATATTTTAGTCTCAATTTATGGAGGATATATTTATATACTTGGACATCATATTTCTTATTTTTCTTCACATCATATTTATGGAGGATATATTTATATACTTGGACATCATATTTCTTATTTTTCTTCACGTCATATTAAATATACTTGGAGCATGTATCAACTTTTCTTCGTATCATATTTATGGAGAGTATGTATCAACTTTTCTTCACATCATATTTATGGAGGATATATTTATATACTGGAGCTTTTCTTCACATCATATTTATGGAGAGTATGTATCAACTTTTCTTCACATCATCAAATTTATGGAGGATATATAATTATTTATAATTTATTTGTATTTTACTATAATAATTTATGTGCATTTAAATGATCCCTTAACATAAATATTTTTGTGTATCTATAAATTATTTTAATAATTTCAATCCAACAAAATAAAAAAATTAATATATTATAAACTAAGTGATCATTTAAATACACGTAGTTAAATGATAATTATTTATAATTTATTATATTTATATATTATGATAATTATTTATAATTTATTTGTATTTTACTATAATAATTTATGTGTATTTAAATAATCCCTTAACATAAATATTTTTGTGTACCTCTAAATTATTTTAATAATTTCAATCCAACAAAATAAAAAAATTTATATATTATAAACTAAGTGATCATTTAACCAACAAAATAAAAAAATTTATATATTATAAACTAAGTGATCATTTAAATACACGTAGTTTATTATAGTAAAATGCACATAAATAGCATATAAAAGTAATATTTTATTATTTAAAAAAATATTGTTTTTTTAATATTATTATTATTATTTTATTGTGTATTATTGTACACTTGATAACATGTGATAACGAAAAATACCAATAATTTGATAGTCAAAATCATCTCTAATTGAATATTAAAATTTAAACTAAAAAATAAATTTAATTTTAAATTTACAATAATTTGACTGAGAAACCAATACTCAAACTTAAAAAAATAATTTACTTTAATTATTAATGATATGATTATTAAAAATAATTATATTAAAAAAAATATTAAATAAGAAATTAAAAAAAAGTTTGATAACTCATTTTTATTCATTTGTAAAAAAAATAATTATTTCATAAATAACAAATAATTTTTTGTTTGTCATTCATATACTAAAATATTTTTTTGGTATAAATTGGAGATGATATAAGTAAATCTTAGGTGACCAAAATTTATATCTAAGTATTAAGCTGAGTATAAACGATAAATTTATTTAATTAAAAAACTTAATTTCCGCTGCTTATTTTAAAATAAAAATTTATAAGTAATATTGTGTTAAATAAATTCTGATTCGAAATGGACCATTGGTACGGCTGGGGACGGAGAGTATTACCAAAGCTTGGGTTTTTGAATCCGAATTAGGGTTTCTCTACTCCGCTGATAAATTTCCAATCGCCATTAATATCATCTTTCGAAGGCTTCACGTTCTTCGACAATGAACGTGTAGTTTTCACTATCAGTAATGATTTTAGGGTTCCTAATCATCAGAAATCGATTCCTTATTTAGAGGAAGACATGGCGGAGGACGTGGCGGTGATGCCAGGCAATAGCTCGAACGCCTGCTGTGCTGCGGTAAATTTTATTTTATTCTATTTGTGTGAATTTCGTATTCTATGTAGAATTATAGTAATTGGTTTGTTTCATTTCTGTACTTCTGCAGTTGAAAAACGAGCACTCAAAGCTTAAGAAGAAGGTGAAAGAGATACGCAATTGCGCCGTTTTAGTACAGGGTCAATACGATATGCTTGAGAGAAAAAATGGAGCTCTGAGAGAAGGTAAATTTTGCATTTTCCCTCGAATTCTTCCTATTATTGGTTTTGTGGATGAATGCGTCTGAGGACGATAACTGAACTATATAATCCGAAGAGTTAGTAATGGTGATGAGCATCTAAAAATGTTTTACTGATAGTAGAAACTTTGTTTTGTTTTTTAGAGGTGGGGAAACTCAAACTGCAGGTTAATGTATTGCAAGACGAGAAAAAACAAAAGTGTGGTCGCTGTATCGATCTTGATGAAGAAGTGTCTGCTCTAAAGGAAGAGATCCGATCGCTGAAGCAAAATCTTGCATCTGTTCCTCAAGTTGCAGATAATGAGATACGAGAACGTGATAATGCATCTGAGAAAGAGATTAACTGTCTGAAGGAGCTTCTGGGCAAAGAGAGGCAAAGGGCAGCTGCAGAACAAAAGAATGCTGAGCTGGAAAAGAAGAAATCTGCTGAGGCTTTGAAGAAGGTGGAGGCGGGAAAAAGGAAGATCATTGAAGTAGAGAAGGTGGCAAATGTTGAAAGGAAAAAGGCGGAGGAAAATAGGATTTTGTGGGAAAAAATAAAACATGAAACTGATTCTGTGAAGCTGATGTTAGCTTCAGAAAGATCTAAAACCGAAGCTGCGAACAAGAAAGTGGACGAAGAAAAACAGAAAGCTAATAGAGAAAGAAACAGGGCAGATTTGGTAGAGGCAAGATCTAAGAAGCAACTAGAACTGGCGGAAACACATTTAAAGAAAGCTATGTTGGAGAAGGATCGAGCTGATGATTTGAATCGAAAGTTGGAGGAAGCCAGGATTAAGGCTGAAAAATTAGAGGAGTTGAATAAACGTTTATGCTCAGAAAAGACTGTTGCGGCTCAAGTCGATAAATCAAAAACTGTCAAAATTCCAGATCTGCCGAGTGACAATTTGGTGGGCTTGCCTAGTAAGGATGCTCAATTGTTACAAAAGATGGAAATAATCATCTTGGAGAAAGACCATATTATCAACCGGGAGAAAAAGCGAGCAGATTCGGCGAAAAAGAAAGCTAAGAAACAGAAGAAAGTTTCTGAAGCACAGAAAAAACTGGTCATGGAACAGAAGCATCTAGCTGACAAACTCATTAATGAGTTAGAAAGTTATAAGCTGAGATTAAAAGAATTACAGATGGAGTTGCAAGATTTGAGTTCACGGAGACTATATGCAGACAATGCACCCTTGAGAAATAAAGAGGTTATTGAAGCTGATTCCGTTAAACTGCTTAAAAAACGCTTGAAGCTAGAAAAGATGCTTGTGAAGCATGCCAGTGAAACTGCTAAAGTGGAAGCTCTTCGTAACAATATGCTGCATCGAGAATTATTCCACCTAAAGCAGGAGTCGCGTTTGTTCCAACAGCGCCTGGAATTTTTGGATAAGAATTTCTTGCATGGCCTTGAAGGTACACATAAGTTGGAAAAGGTTAGTTTTCTCTGGCTCACAATAATCCACATCCTGTTTATTCTACACGAATCAGGAAAGTTACATTTTATTTTTTTCTGGACTTGTGTTTATCTGCAGAAGTTGATATCTTTTATTTATTTATTTATTTATTCATTTCATCTGAACTGGCTGGGTGGCTACAAATAATTATATTAAATTTTACATAAATGATTAAAGTGTTGCAAGTTTCATTTGAAGTGTTGTACTTGCTAAAATGGTTAATGTGTTATTTTGAAATCTGCAGAACATATATGGTCTAATCTTTATACTATAATATTGCACAGTATAGATTTATAGACATACATATAAAAGGTAGGTACGTTTTTCTGTCCATCTTCACTTTTACTATTTCAATTATATGCACTCTCATTAACTGGGTTATGTTACTTGTTCAGATTGGCTTTCCAACCTCCACTAGAGAAACATTATGCTCAGATGGGGACCACAGGCAACTTGTATCAGGTATAGATTCTGGACTGGATCCTCCATACAGAGGTTCCAACCAAGAAATGTTAAAGAGTTCTGCGATAAATTCCAGTTCAGCATCTTTTTCTGATCGAACCTTGGTGGGATCACAGGAAAGACGTAGTTCTTCTGTCACTACATCGGATAAACTAGGGGAAGACTTCTCAAACCTCCAACCAATTATACCAAGATTGTCTGGCAAGAAGAGAACGTACGATGACCATCACACTGTAGCTAAAACTGATAATAACGGCATGAGAAGTCCAGGTAAAGACTATGAGAATGAAAAGAGAGTTGGCTACTCTGAGAAGAAGAGGATTCTTGATGCAGTGGAGCCCATTGAGAATTTGTATTCTAAGGGTCAGAAGCTGCGTCAACATGTATTAGTGAAACAAACTCTTGTGCCTGAAGATGTTCTGAAAGAGAATTCGAGCAGAAAATTTATTCCTCCGCCCAAAAGGAAAAGGACGTCTCGTGAGGATATGATAGGTGTTCACCGTTTGCAAGACTCTGTGGAGCCAAAAAGCATTTTAAACTTGGGTATTGATAACCCTGGGGATGATGTCATGATACCTGAAGGCAACCAGTGTCTTTCACAAGACTTTGATGAAATAGCTGCTTATGACTACATGAAGTTGCTGGACCTGGATGATGCTGCAGATGAAAGCGCCTACCGTAAAGCTATTGATAACCCTCTATCTCCTATACTACCTGAGCTTGATATTCAATGGGATGGGAAACTTGTATTGGATAATCCTGAGATGCTTGCACAAAAGAATTCTCTAGAGGGGTCATTCAATGTGAGGGACAACCCAGCATCAGTTTCTAGCTTTCGTACTGTTGACATGGAAAAGAACCCCAATAGTCTAGTACTTCATGGACCTGTCACTTCAGAATTGCTTTCCACAGAAGAATCTGTTGACCAATTAAAAAGTATGAGTTCTGTCTTGAAAAGTGATACTCTTAATCAGATCCATGTTGCAAGTGGAGCCCTGAAAATTCCCGATGTTTTGGATTCTGGAAGCAAGGAAACTAATATATTGTGTAAAAGAGGATTTGGTTCTACTAATAGTGGTCTTCTGAGGTACTTTGTTGTGTCCTCAGATCACAAAGACGATGCTAGTATTATGAGAATCCTTCAGACAATGGACAGTTGCAATCCACATTGTTCTTTTCTTCCCTCACCAGAGATATATCTTCAGAGTATTTTGAACGCTCTTTTGAAGGCTGAAGATCTTTCACTGAAGTAAGTAAATTGAGATGGTTTTTGAATAGAGTCATCAATCTCTGGGTTTATTTTGATTCATTGATCACCCTAAAAATCAGTAATGAAGTGGTTTTAGTTTTAATTGATGTAGGAATACTGTACTCTAGTGTGTCAGTAGTTGTCTTGATAAATAGTTTTAGGGTGTTTTTTAGATGAGTGATTTTCGAGTAAAAATCAATAATCATGTTTTGAAAATCCATGAACAAACATACCCTTATGTTCTCATGAGATAGATATCTGGTATTGTAGATCAGAAGCTGAGACCTAATCTGTTCCTTTATCTGTGCTTTCCTAGTCACCCTTCTTAAATTCATTACACTCAAATGATATTATGTGTAGTTCTATTTTTAGAATGCCCAGATTTTAAGAAGAGAAAGCTAATATCTATGCTCTTTGGACTGTGTGCAGGGAGAAGGCATGTGTTTTCTTCTCGCTAATACTTAACAGGATATCCGAGGTTGGAATAAGACATGTAACAGACTTCTCAAATGATAAATTAGCCCAGTCTTATGATTCTGTGACACACCACATTCAGTCAGGTGATAATCATAACATTCTTATCCAAATCTCGACAGTTTTATTTTGCAGTTCCTTTGCTTATCATTAGTTATGTTTTCCTTTCATGCAGCACTCTCCGGTCCCGCTTTGAGAAAGATATTCACGGAGTCTTGTGATTTGTTAGAACTATTTACCGTCATTGAAGATTTTATCCTGCAGCGAAAAGTGTTCACGTGTGGTTCTGGTGAGCCTGTATCCCCTCATGGTTGTAAAGCAAACCTTGTTCTAAATGGTAGCTCTATAACATTATCTGAAGTGGTACCACCATCTCATCTCCTGATTGCCGGTGGTAGTCTGTTGGCATCATTTTGTTCTGCGGTAGACCATATTGGTTTTGTCTGTGAGATGTCAATCAACATTATCACAATGCAAGAATTTGAGGTTCCAGTTATGTTAACTATTCTACATGCTTTTGCCCGTGCGTGTGGCTCGGAATATTTTACACTCCAGCGCTACTCCGTAGCAATGACTGTTATAAAGTCTCTGGTCATGTTTCTTGAGAAGCAATATTTGTTGACCGACACAACATCCTTTCGGCCATCAATGGTTGAAAACAGGCCCAAACTGTGCACATGTAGCAAAAATTGTCCGTTCTCAGAGGGTGCGCTTCCCATGGAGGATGTTGCATCGTTGCTGTTAGAGAAACTTTGGAACCATGGCAAATCTAATTTTTGTCCAAAAGATTTGCTACTGAGTTTGACATCTGATGAGAATGTATGCGACTTCAATGATATTCTTTCTTTGGTTGAGAGTCTAGCTTCATTCATGGTATGACTCAAGTTTTTTACTGTAAACATATTTTTATCTTATACTCCTATTACTCTTCTTTCTTAATAACGACTCTTATTGCATATGCAGAGCTGGGACTGGACGTTTGACCACATCATAAGTCGAATATGTGAACATTTGGAATCACATCTGATGGAGTGCTTCTCCGCTGCTATATTCGTGCTTCTTGGTCAACTTGGGAGGTACATTTAGTCTATTGTTAGTATAATTTTTTTCCACTCGTGTTGAGGTCTTGGACATATTTTAACGATTACCTTCCGTTATCATGCAGGCTTGGAGTTTCTGCCAGTGGATACGAAGATGCTCGAGTGAAGAAACTAAGAGGCTGGTTATCTGCATTTGCGTGCGAGAACTTTTTTGTGAAGTCGGACCTTTCTGTTCAGTTTTCCGTTGTAACTTCTTTGTTTCGCCTCACTCAGATTCAATTGGAAGAAGTTATTGATGGTAAAGTTGAAACTCCAGGAGCCGTCGGTCAGTCCATTTCGGCAAGCTTCATAAGGGAGTGGTTTTTTCAATTGAGCCCTGAGCAGCAATCCCATTTTAGGCTTCTTGAATAATTGGCGTGTGTTTCAGGCAATTATGATTTTGAATAATTGTTTAATTTTGTCTCTAATAATCCAATATAGCAAGTTAGCCTTTACGAGATTATGATTTTGTTTATTAAATTAATAATTACCATTAGACACGGACTTGGCTCATTACACGTTGCTTTCAACGACCTTTTCATTCATTTCTTTTTCCCTTCATTGAAAAGGGGCGTGACAAATAACTCTATTCACTTGACATGCCAAATGACATGTTTGATATCAAAAAATGAAATTACGACTTTATATTTTATATTCATTTTTGCTAATAAACAAAAAAAAAATTATAAAAAGGGTTGATGTAGCAAATTCATATTTTATTCTTTTTTTTATCTAATGAAAAATAAAACATTTATTTTGTTTTAGCCAAACAAGCCCTTAAATGGTGTCTTTCTTCTCCGGCGCGTCCTGAAAAGGAACAAAGGAGAAAAAAAAATCCACACTTTTTTGATCTCCTCATAGATTAAAGTCAGCATCAACAACCACCCCGGGAATCTTGGAATCGGCTCCCCACCTCCACCTCCGGCGCACTTTAGTACCATCTCCGGCGACGGCAAACAAACGCCCTCAGCCTTCCCGTCGAAACGCCCAATAAATGGACACGGAGCCACTCCTCCCCTACCTAAGAAAACCGCTAATCATCACACCTAACTCGCAACCGCCCTCACTCTGCCCACTGCCGGAGCACGACGAAATTACCATCCCGCCCCTCCCCATCACCCCTTCATCCCGAGAGTTCAAAGACATGCTGATTTTCGGCTCCCCTTCAGCTTCATCATCGTCCCACCTCATAGACTCCTCCTCGAATCTATTCGAAGCCCTAACCCTAACCCGCATCGCCGCCAATCCCCCAATTTCAACCGCCGATCGCGACGAGTCAAATTCCGACCAGGAAATCCAGCAGCCGTCGCCCTGGTTGGTCGATCCCAATTACCCAGCCTCCAAGAGCAATCTCCACCGCTCCAAAACCGCTCCCGCCATGGCCACCATCAACGAAATCGAGCACTCCCCGTGTTCCAAACCACCGCAGCTCGGTAACATATCAGTCGTAAGGCAAGGCGCTATTCTCTTGATTGTTTATCTAAGTCTAGGCGTGGTTATATACTCTTTTAATAGGGATAATTTCAGAGCAAGCCAAACGCACCCTGTAGTCGATGCCTTGTACTTCTGCATCGTGACTATGTGCACGATCGGGTATGGCGATATAACCCCGGATAGTACTGTCACTAAGCTCTTCTCCATCACGTTTGTGCTTGTGGGCTTCGGCTTTATCGACATTTTATTGAGTGGGATGGTTAGTTACATGCTCGACTTGCAAGAGAGTTACCTCTTGAAGACAGTCAAGGGTAGGCCCACTGATGACCCCGGCTCGTACATATTCGATTTGAAGAAGGGACGAATGAGGATTCGGATGAAAGTGGGATTGGCTTTGGGAGTTGTGGTTCTTTGCATCGGAGTCGGGGCTGCCGTGATGCATTTTGTTGAGAAGCTTGATTGGTTGGATTCGTTCTATCTGTCGGTTATGTCTGTTACCACTGTTGGATATGGTGACAGGGCTTTTACGTCTCTGACAGGCCGAGTTTTTGCGTGTATTTGGTTGCTGGTCTCTACTCTTGCTGTTGCTAGGGCTTTTCTTTACCTGGCCGAGGCAAGGGTCGACAAGCGGCACAGGATGATGGCGAAATGGGTGCTTGGACAGGATATGACTGTGGCTCAGTTTCTTGCGGCGGATATTGACAACAATGGTTTTGTGAGGTAAACAGTTCTTTCATCTTTTGATCGTCTGGAAAGGTTTTATTTTTTTGTGTATATGTGAGCATAATATTCAATATATAGGTTCTCGACTGAAAAGTGTGTGGTAATTAATACCTCTTTGGAACTGAGTATGGATTTGAAAGTGTTTCTCAGTTAGTGATTCTTGTTTGTTCTTTCTATTGTTTTAACGTTGGAGAGCTCTTATTTGTGGTACTCTGTTTCCTCTATATATTGATTACTTGGTTTCCGCCATCAGTATAGGCTTTTGGCAAACTAATGTTGGACATGAACTGTTTGTTTTGTACAACGTGTGATGAGAATATCAATAGTGTGATATTGGTGTTGGTGGTCATATTTTCTTCCTCTGACATTTCTGATTATTATTTAGCCGAAACTAATTTTTTCCGATTTCTTGGTGAAATTATATTATATCACGATTCACGACATCGAATGATTTTGGGACAATAGTAGCCAGCTTCTTTTTCCGCTGATGTTTAGTTATTTCCGCTTGCTCTATTGTTGCAGTAAATCGGAATATGTAGTGTACAAGCTCAAGGAGATGGGCAAGGTTTCCGAAAAAGACATCTTGCAGATTTGCAAGCAGTTTGAGCGATTAGATGCTGGCAACTGCGGGAAGATCTCACTTGCCGATCTTATGGAAGGCCATCACTAAATTCCTGATGATGACGATTATGTTCCTCTGTCAAACTACACGAAAACAACCAACTCCTATCACGTGTTGTACAAAAAGAAAAAAGATAAACAGCTGGGGGACAAATTATACTACAAAAAACCAGCTCGAGAATCAATTGGTGTGGATCTCAGACGTCCAAGTGAAGTGACCCCTTGAGGTACGGACGTGGAATCTCGACATCTGAAAAGCTATGTACTGTATAACTTATGGGGTATGATGTCTTTGGCTTTGTGCTTTCGAATCGTATTAGGGTTTTCATGGTTCGTATAAAACTTTTGCAGGCAAGAATCACTTTAGGTGGGTTGATATTTTCTGATAAATGTTGAGAGAAGTGGGAAAAGAATTTATTTATTTATTTATTTGTTCTTATTAGTTTCTTAATAGTACAGTCCAATAAATTTGTTTTGTTGGGTTGGGAGAGAATCATTTGAATATTGTTGATAAATTGAGCATTGTAAAATGGAAAATTAATCTCTGTAAATAGTCTTGAAGGGATTATTGAAAAAATATTACACCCTATTATCCTTTCATTCTGTATTTTCATTTTATTTTATTTTTTGAGTTTACACCTAATAACATAAAATATCCTCTTTCTGGGTCAGATTACCTCTGCCTCGTCTCGTGGGCTTTTGTAAATTACTTTTTCACCCTTCCATTTCCAAAATCACTTGCCTCTGTAAAATTAATTTGACTGAAAACAATTCTTGGACAGCAGCAACTATACTAGTATGCTCTAATCGATCTGACTGATCATTTAATTTAATCATACTATTAAATTATACATAAGGACGTTTAGCTCCCAACCGGGAATGACAGCGAATGGTGGTGGACCCACACGCGACGGTGACGGCCGTGGTTGAATCATTGACCGCTACCTCTCAATCTCTCTTGACTTTGACTGTTAGCTCCCGTGCCCTAAAATGATTAAAGCTTACATTCAAACGTTACCTCTTTAATTCAAACTCACTTAAAACATTTTGATCAACAAGTTAATTGAAACGGAATGAATTTGTACTGAACAAATTATAATTAAATTCAAAAGAACAAGTACTCCATTTCTTATAAATTTATGTTGTTTTATAATTTTTAATTTTATTGTTGTAAGTGTTAATTCAAGTATTCTATGATTTGCAACTTAATTTACTTCATAGTTGAACATAAATATCATTTATCATTTTATTATTATATTGTGTTAATTGTTCATACAAACGACTTTTACACTTTTCTTCTTCTACATTTGTTAATAAATAAATAAATAGATCCATAAATATATAACAAATGACCTCAACCTCATAATATTTTTCGTTTGTTTATCAATATGAATAATAATCTTGATTTCATGTCTCAAGAATTTACAGGATTTTATTATCATCACCAACCATTAATTAATGAGTGTGATCATCATGATCATGATAGCCAGCCGAGTAACACCGCCCCTGCCACCTTTCCCTACTCCGGCACCTCCAACACCCCGCAAATGTTCGATGATCCTAATTCTTCGTATTTAAGCTTCCCCGAGTTTTTCCACACGTCCTCCGATCACGATCAAAACCCGTTTTCGATCGTCAAAGAGGAGCAGACGCCCAACTCTTCGACCTCATCCGAGGTATTTGAAGAGTGAGTGAATTGTTATTTATTTTCTCAAAAATATATAAATGATAATAGAAGTAATTTATGTTTAAATATATAACTCACACACAAGCTTATATAATTTATTTTTTAAACTCTTTTGAAGGGCAAAAGGAAAAAAGAAGGGAGGTCATAATGATCAGAAAAGGCAACGACTAGAACGCTTTGCGTTCATGACGAAGAGCGAGGTCGACCATCTGGAAGACGGATACAGATGGAGAAAATATGGACAGAAAGTGGTGAAGAATAACGCTTACCCGAGGTTTGATTTTACGTACGACGGTACGAATATTAATAACTAACAATCAGCTAGCTGCGGTTTGATTAATGATCAATTTGAATAATAAAGTTTGAATCGTGCACATGTTATATAACATTATTTATTTGCAGAAGTTACTATAGGTGCACGACCGAAAACTGTGGGGTGAAAAAGCGCGTGGAGAGATCGTTCGAAGAGCCTTCGGTGGTGATCACCACCTACGAAGGCCACCACAACCACCGCATCCCGTTGCCTCTCCGTGGCCACGTGGCGGCGCCCGGGATGTTTGCCCCTAGTAGATAATTATAGTATAATTAATTTTGAAAAAATAATTAATCAACATATATATAAATGTTCTATGTCTCATATATGTAAGTATATAACTTTTGTGTGTTTGATTCGTATGGAAGATATAGTACTATTTGATTTCTAATAATTTGTCAACGATAGACGTCAAACTCAGATGCAAGCTTGATGTACAAAATTAGAGTCAAGAATTTACACTGAAAGATAACGAACCAGAAAGCACACATAATTAATTATGGAAGTTAGACCTATTCTTTAGTCTTTACTACCAAATTAAATATAGGGAGCGCTAGCTGGGTAAAGGGCCGTTTTGGGAGAAATTAAATATTTCTCTCCCTTTCTTTCATTATAAACAGTTTAGTATTTTGTAATTTATGTGGAAGGAAAAATCATGTTATTATTAAATACTAGTATCACTTTTCGTGCGATGGACGTGATTTATTTGTTTAAATAATTTAAAATTTTATTTAATCTTCCTACATATTTGACCAAAAATTTATTAATCAACTAAAAAATTATTTTATTTAATTATCGAGCTCTTACTTAAATTCTTAAACTCGTATTAATCTCATTTATTAACCGTTATCTCAATTATGAATTTTATTATTATTTTCAAAGATTACGCTTGTTTAATGTAATTTATAGTATCTAAGCTTTTGGGTATATCGGAGTGGTAAGGTGTGTGTGATGTTGCCATGTTGGTGTAATTCTCTGGTAACGCAGAGTTCGAATCTGACAAATTTTTCATTGAAATATTATGAAGTTAGTTTTGGGATGAGACCTATTGGCTATCTCCCACATGTGTCTCTGCTACTCGGGCACATCCCTCGATTTATATCACGATCGGGGAGCCTCTGATCTGGTGGGAGAGGAGTTTCTCGTTTCTGCATTCCTCGAGTGTCAAACGCATCCAACAAATACCTAAAATCGGTGGAGGAAATATCAAAAAAAAAATGGAAAAAAAATTATAAACCTAAAAATGTAAATAGAAAAAAAAATTAAATTTACTTGGTGAACATGAAGGGGATGAGATGACACAAATGCAATTATATTAATATAACGTAAGTTAACCTGCAAAACAAATACCTCGACAATTTGAACATAATTAAAAATATATAGTCGAACATAATTAATAACTCGACAATTTGAACATAATTTGAACATAATTAATACCTCGACAATTTGAACATAATTTGAACATAATTAATATCTCGACAATTTGAACATAATTTGAACATAATTAAAATTTTGAATTAGGGATAAACTAAAAATTAAAAAAATATATAGTCGAACATAATTAATACCTCGACAATTTGATTTTGGAATCTGCGAAAAAAATATAATTAATACATACAATTAAAAAAAATCGAGAAAAAAAAATGAATGAATAAAAGAACGGAATATATATATAAATAGATTCAATGTTAAGAATACATGTAAATCGATTCATCAATTTTTTTTTAATTCCGGTGGATTAAAGAATAAGAGGAAATCAATTTTTATGAGATAATTTCAAATTACTATTTATATTATTACAAAAAATATAAAATTTCAAATTAGTATTTATAATTTATATATAATAATTTAAATATGCTTAGTAATATTACTATTTATATTTTATAATTTTTTTATTTATAATTTATAGTGTGAACAAAATATTATTATTGTCTTCCTATTGGTCCACGTGACATTAGTGGATCCTGAAATTATATATGTATAGATATAGATAGGAGAGTAAATAAATAAATAAACATTATTACTGATAAAAATACTGCTCCCTCTTCCGGTGATTTGTACATTGAGACATAAACATACTCCCTCCGGCTCCACAACTATTTGTCAACTGTTATAAACTCAAGAGAATTGAGAGAGAATAATAGAGTATAAAAAGAGACAATATGATAGGAGAATAGAATTGTTATGAATTGTTTTATTCATTCATATGGGGAGACCCCTTTATATAGGATACAATCTAGGGTTTCTGACTTAGCCAACAAGTCATTCACTATAATATAATAATATTTATAACACTCCCCCTTGAATGACTATTTACAGGATTGCTGCCTCGTTAAAACCTTGTCAGGAAAACCCAGTGGGACAAAACCTGAACGAAGGAAAAAGAGTACAGCTTGCTCCCCCTGATTGTAATCACCGAAGATCTTTGATTTATTGAACGTAGTTATTGGTGATCAACCAGTCTCATTAAAACCTGTAACTAATAAAACCATATAGGAAAAACTTAGTTATTCAAGTATACATTTTGGTCTTCAGGACACAACCTTCGAATTGTCGAGTTTCACGTTCATTTGTATCATTGTATATTTTTTGTCCTTCAGGGACATGCCTTTACCAGACATCTATTGACTAGAGCATTCGCAATTGCTATAACCGGCCGGTAACTTTTCAGGAGTATATTAGATGCGTCTAATGTCGAATATACAATCATTAACAAATGAATAATGTGAACTTCAATTCACAATCATCTAAAATATTATATTTTACTTTTGAACTTCAGGTTCAATATCTCAGTTTATTTCGAAAACAAACTCATATCGAGTGATGAACATGCCTCGTTAAAAACCTCGTTATAAAACCCTGTAGGAAAAAATACTCGAGGAAAAAAGTACATGACATTCACATTTATATTGTGATGATTGTCTCGTTAAAAATCTTTAACTAAGAAAACCCCGTGGGATATACTTAGTAGAGGAAAAAAGAGTACAATCACTGGCCTTCGGGACCAATACTGGTCTTCGGGACATTATCTCAATATAATTTTGTCCATAATGACATATGTAATATGATACTCTATACATGTTCTGATTTTCATTTCCTTTCATTTCATCCATCCAGGATTTTCATGTATGTATCGTTTTAATGACTTCTACGTAGTCAAATCATACATTCATGCATATCTATATTTATCGTTGTTGCTGCCAGAAGTATAAGGTAGCGGAACTTAATGTCATCTTTAAAAATATCGACTTTCTGCGAATAACTCGTGAGCAACTAATCTCGCTTTTATATCTCACCACATCATTACTCGATTTTCGTACGAACACCCACATATATCCTTCTGGGATAATATTTTGAGGTTTGTATTATAGAGTCAAAATATCTCTTTTATTTAGCGAGTCATGCTCAGCCTCAATTGCTCATTTCTATTTCTTTGAGTGCTGCCGGCACACTATTATTGATTTAAGTTTTGGATCCAAATTTTCTAGAGCAACTCTTGAGGCAAATATGTCGTTGACGACTTTTTCCATGTTGATGACAATTCATTCTATCAACCAAATCTTTAATCATTTCCCAAAATATTTAATTTGGTTGTTCCGCAATCCCACGATTTTCTATTATCATGTGCACATGCTTTTTCAATGGGATTTCCATCTAACTCTCTTCAGGAGATTTTGAGGGTGACTTAATTTCTTTGTTTTTCCGCGGATTTATTTCATATCTTTAGATCGATCTACTACGCTTCTGGCGTATATTAGAATCAACATTTGAGTTGATCTCTTTGGTATTTGAACTCTTATAGTTCATTTTATCACAAATATATGTGATTTTGTCACACCTTCATTAATTTGGTAGATTACTTGCTGAATATTGCAAGTTACTTATTTTCATGAACTTCAGGTTCAATTGATTGATGCGTGGATCAAGAATTGAAGATCGTTTTCATTCCATGAAATTTCTCGTCATTTACATCTTTTATATTCTTATCTCCCCCTAATTCCGGGAAATAATATTCCTTAAATATGCAAATTAGCGTAATTGCTATAAACCGATCTTCTGGATCGTGGGCTCAAGATATTATGCCCGTTTATAAAAAATACACTTTAATGATGAATATAACTTGCATCATTTTCATTTTTAAGTACATTTGTAGTACTCGTGCTGATAACGTGTTATAAACTCAAGAGAATTGAGAGAGAATAATAGAGTATAAAGAGAGACAATATGATAGGAGAATAGAATTGTTATGAATTGTTTTATTCATTCATATGGGGAGACCCCTTTATATAGGATACAATCTAGGGTTTCTGCATTAGCCAACAAGTCATTCACTATAATATAATAATATTTATAACATCAACTTCTTTATAAATTTGAAAAGACACTAAAACAATTGTGGAGTGAAGGTGGAAGGAGTACATAATAAGAAAAAATTACTCTTTCAATGCGCAATGTTTTTCAAGTTCTTTGTAAATTAAAAATAAATAAAAACTTAAAAATACTCACACCTAGTAATTTTTAACTTGATCAAAAAATAAAATTTTAAATTAAAATAAAAAGTAATTGTGAAATTTTAGAGGTAACATAATATTTAAATAAAATAATTGATTTTTGTAAGAATGTGGATATTGAGTGGTGACTCAGACTTGTACGTAATAGATTTAAAGTAATACTTCCTCTTAACCAAAGAAATGGTCATAAGAGTGTGCACAGTTTTTTAAAAATATGTTTTTTTTTTGTTGTTTAAAGGGTATAAAAGTATTTTTATAGTGTAGAGTGTGTAAATGAAGAGGATGTAACTATTAATTTGAGACAATAAAAAATATGAAATGTGACCTTTTGTATGGGAGAGAAAGTAATTTTTATTTTAATAATATAGTTCGGATAGATATTAAAAAAAAATCTCAAATTTTCTTTTAAAAAAAAATTAATTTTGAAAAAGTAATATTGAAAAAAAAGTCAATTTTTTATTTAAAGTTATAATTTTTCCTTTTTAAAAAAAGGTAATATTGTAAAAAAGGTCAATATTTTTATTTAAAGATATATATTTTTTTTAATTTCACGCTCAAATAAAAAACTTATAACTCGTTATTTTTATAGAAGTCAACCACATGCATCATCATTCATTCATGTCATTATTATTATTACTTATAAACTCAATAATGATTCTCTTACAAAAGGTCAACTCTATACACATACTTTTAATTAACCTTTTTATTTAATTTTAATTATTTTACTTATTGGTTAGCTTTTATAACTTTTTTTCATAATTAATTTAGTTTTTATACCAAATAAATATGTAGTACTCATCTATTTTATAAAGGATGACTCACTTATTTTGTAAATAGAAAATGTGAAATAATTACTTTTGAGTTTTTCATTTACACTTTTTAAAAGTGACTTACCATTTCATTAGTATGATTCTAATAAAGAGTAAAAAATAAAACTATGCAATTTTTAGCGAACAATATCGATCATACTAATATGACGAGCCGGCAGAAAATGACAAACTCTACCGTGATATTAGAGTCAAATTCAAATGAATTCAATCTGATATATGTGCAATTTCGGTACATGTGACTCGCATTTGGAGTCTTGGAGTGAGATATATGCGACTATGTGAGTCATATAATATGGAAGAGAAGAGGATAATAAGATTGTACGTTTGTTTGAGAGTGAATATATATGTTAGAGTAGCAATAGCAACTCAATTACCTATTTAAATTGGAAAAATAAGAATAATATAACTATTTTTTAAATATAAATATCAATATTATATAAAAGAAAAAGTGCAATGGTACAATACAACCTTTGTTTGAGAGTGAATATTATAGAGTAGCACTAAGCAACTCAATTACCTATTTAAATTGGAAAAATAAGAATAATATAACTATTTTTTATATATAAATATTAATATCATATAAAAGAAAAAAATTAATGGTAAAATACAGAGGAAATACCGCATGTTCGGAGTTCGGAGTCGTAACGAGATATGACCTCCTTTGTTTTTCTTAAACCTAAAACATATCAAAACTACATTTTTTTTAATTTAAATTCCGTAGCTTATTAATTTTAGGAATGGAATGTAACTGTTTTAAATTTTACTCTGTATTAATTTTCAATGATATATTAATTAAAAAAAAAACGTAATCATATACAATTAATGTTTTAAAAATTATTACTTACATACGATAATCTAAATTAATATTCATAAATGATGTTGCTTCATTTGTACTTCACACATTTACCTAACGCAATTCGGTTACGTAAGAAAGAATAAATGACAATAATTATAAGTTCTGCCAAGACATTAATTGTTTACTTGTAACATCACCACTCTAAATTTAATCATACAATAATCATGTTTTGTATGTAGATTAATTAGCAATAACCATGATTATATTATGCTTAATCAAACTAAAAACATGTCACTTAAAAAATAGGAAATTTCATTATTTTAGCTAATATATTTGTTTTTCTACAAATACATCTATATTCCTTGTACTCCGTATTTATTTAACATCGCTAATGATTATTTTTATATTGATAAAACCACGTGAAAGTATCTAAGATATCTTTTTATTATACACATTTATATTCGTCTAAAATTATTTTTTGTAATTATTAAAAAAGATTTTTTGTTTAAAAAAAAAGGAAAATTAAGAAATACTACTAATTGAACAGAAAAAGAAGGAAAAAAGAGAGCAAGTGCAGTATTAACGAAGAAGGAAACCGCAACCACCATTGACGGTTGGTAATCTCGACGGACCGAAGTCTCTGTTACCAATCCTTGAAGCAAACGACGTCGTCGTATCTCGCCCTATTTGATTCTGCTCTCTCCTTCCTTTTTCAACATTATTCGTTCTTGCTTCAGATCTCTGCTTTCAATTTTAGGGCTCAGCTCATTCCTTCTCATATATATACACATTCCATCCGCGTCCCTACGTTTCGTTTTCGTACAGTGCATATTGTGTTTAGAGTTCACTCGATCGATGATAGTTTTGGGGATTTAGGTATTCTCTCCGCGTGTGTGGATCGCTCGATTTTGTCGGACATTTATCCCCAATGGCGGTGGAATCTGGACCCGTTACGCCTGGACAGGTTCGGTTTCGATTCGTACAATTCCTACGGCTTGCGTTGTTCTTCAGCTCTTTGATTGTTTACTGAATCCAGTTATTTCCTGCATCGAGCTGTTTTTTTAGTGTATTGGAAAATATGATATAGATCTGATATAATTGTACTGCTATAGTAGTTAGAGATTACCCACTTGTATGTTAAAATGAGATGTATTCGAATGGCATTCATACGATCTCTGGCGAAAAGGGTTTTGGTAGGTAGTTGATGAATTGGACCATTTGGAATTACTATCATTATAAACTGAAATCGACATTTGGATTACCGAGCACTGCTGTAAAAAGCTTGATGTGCTTCAAATCGTTTGATGACTCTCGAAATAACAAATGGCATTTTTATCTTTGCAGCTTAATTTACTGTTTATTCTTATTCCTGCTTGTCTCTGTTATGTTTTAGTGTCACAATTTTTATTTTTGAAAACTTGTCCTTGTACGGCCTGTGTATTGATACCGTTGTGATCGTCAGGTGTCATTCTTACTTGGAGTCATTCCAGTCATTGTGGCGTGGATGTACTCGGAATGGTTGGAGTATAAGAAGTCTTCACATGTTTCAAAAGTGTAAGTGACTTTTCCATTCTTGATGTTTTACAAGGTTGGCAATATTTTGGTAGTGATTAATAATTCACGTATATTCCTGTAAAACTTAAATCACACACAAACAAATATTGCTTATGAAGTGCAATGTGCTTTCCTGTTATCAGTCACTCGGATAATAATTTGGTCGAACTAGAAAGTGAAACAATCAAGGAAGAAGAGCGAGCTGCGTTGATGGAAGGAGGTCTAACAAAATCTTCATCGACAAAGACTACCAGTCCTTCCATTAAAACAAACATAATTAGGTCAGTCTATTATAATTACGGTAATGGTATCTTTCTAGGTTGCTTTCCCTATGACACTACGAAATCTTTTCCGATTTGTTTGTGTTCATTGTCTAGATTTTTGATGATGGAGGACTCATTTTTGCTGGAAAATCGACAACTATTAAGGGCAATGTGAGTTTTTTTTCTTCTTTTGTCATCATATTAACCGAGTGAAGAAGGCTTTATCTTATCTTGAGATTTCAATCATACTATGCAGGGCTGAGTTTGGGGGAATTTTGTTCTATTTCTACCTATGTGACCGGACAAGTTTTTTCGCAGACTCAACCAAGGTGCTTCTTTTAACATATTATTTAATCTGAATATTTGTTTCAATTAGATCCATTTGTTTGCTGTATGCCTGTATTCTATTAATTAGATAATCTGTGTGTTTCTTTGTCCCACTCATAGTAATCAATGTTTTTTCTGAATTAGAATACTCAGCATACCTCTAATTATTTTTTTTCTTGTTTTTCTTTTTCTTATTGGACAGAGCTACAATCGCGATCTATTCATTTTTTTGTACGTTATCCTTATCATAGTTTCAGCTATGACTTCTTTCAAGAAACACAATGACAAGTCCTCATTTTCTGGAAAATCCATACTTTATCTGAACCGCCATCAGACTGAAGAGTGGAAAGGATATATGCAGGCAAGCAATTCGGTCATTGACCATTTCTTAAAATTTCCCGTGCAATTTTGGGTTAACGTACTCTTTCAGATTTAAATGCCACAATTGTAATGGCAAATACTAAAATTGGGTAAAGTTCCCCGACTTATTAGGCAATTGCACTTCTCACCATTTTGATGTTCTTTCATCCATGCAAGTTTCTGACACTTTTTTCCGTGCCTTTGATAGGTACTTTTTCTGATGTACCATTACTTTGCGGCTGCTGAGATCTACAACGCAATTCGTGTTTTTATTGCTGCATATGTTTGGATGACTGGTTTCGGAAACTTCTCTTACTATTACATACGAAAAGATTTCAGTCTCGCTCGATTTGCTCAGGTGAAAATATAAACGAAGTCGAAATTTCTAATCTTCTTTCTACCCTGATTGCTTTCTTAATGGTATTCTAAGTTGGATCATATTCTCAATGCAGATGATGTGGAGACTTAACTTTTTTGTGGCATTTTGTTGTATTGTTCTTAACAATGACTATATGCTGTACTATATCTGCCCTATGCATACCCTCTTCACGCTTATGGTTTATGGAGCCCTCGGTATTGGCCACAATTATAATGAGAATAAATCGGTGATGGCTTTGAAAATCTTCATGTGCTTTGTTGTTGTTATCTTGGTATGGGAAATTCCAGGGGTTTTTGAAATCTTTTGGAGCCCTCTCACGTTTCTGTTAGGTATGTGGAATCCATTTCACAATTATTAGATACATTTTCTTAATTAAAGGCTGAAGCATCTGATAGTTTAATTAATTGACAGGATACAATGATCCTGCAAAACCTGCTCTTTCACGGCTACATGAGTGGCAGTTTAGATCAGGACTTGATCGGTATATATGGATCATTGGAATGATCTATGCTTACTTTCACCCTAGTGTAATGTCTAAAACTCTTGCTTCTCTCTCTCTCTCTTAATATATATATATATATATATATATATATATATATATATATATATATATATATATATATATATATATATTATTCTGTTACAAATTTATGATTTCATTTGTTGTTGCAGGTTGAAAAGTGGATGGAGAAATTAGAGGAGGCTGAGGCCAAGCGGAGACGCACAATAAAAACATTCATTTGTACAGTTACTTTAATTGTAAGTTGCCTAATTTTCAGATGTACTTTTATAGAAATAGTCATCTGACTGCTCCTAATTATCTGGTTTTAGGTTGGCTATTCCTGGTATGAATACATATACAAGCTGGACAAAGTGTCGTACAACAAGCTCCACCCTTACACGTCGTGGATTCCCATAACGTACGTCCTGGTTTAAATACTAAAATTATTTTCTCCACTCTATTTTGTCCTCCCTCATTTATTATTTTGTGTCCATTCTATTTGCTATAATGAAACCACTCTCCTCTTCTGACTACTTTTTTTTATTTGAATTTTTTCCCACTATATTGGTCTGAATGTCGGTTTTCTCAATTTTTTCTTTATTTGTTTTTGCAGTGTCTACATATCCTTGCGAAATTTCAGTCAGGAGCTTCGGAATTTTTCTTTGACTCTTTTTGCGTGAGTGTTATGCTTATTTTTACATCATCTAATTAATCGTAATTCTTCACAATTAGAATTATTAGCTTTCATGCTAAAGCTATTAATCATGCAACTGCTCTTCATACCAGGTGGCTTGGCAAAATTACGTTGGAAACTTACATTTCCCAGTTTCACATATGGCTGCGATCAAATATGCCCAATGGACAGCCTAAGTGGCTCCTATGTTTTCTTCCGGATTATCCTTTGCTCAACTTCATGCTTACAACCGCCATTTACGTCTTGGTGAGTTTCGGTTTCCTTATTTATATAATTATCATGTGGAATTTCATTGTGAGCTATAAAACATATTTGTATGTTTGAATGCAGATATCGCATCGACTTTTTGAGCTGACCAACACACTCAAGACGGCTTTCATCCCGACAAGAGACAATCAGAGGCTACTGTACAATTTTATTGCTGGAGCTTCCATATGTGTGAGCTTGTATGCCATCTCGTTCATTCTTGTTCAGATCTCCCATTAATGAGTAAGCTCTTAACCCCCTTCAAGCATAAAATGTGGTCCATCAATTCTATAGACTGGACTCTCAGCCTTGTGCATGGAGTTGACTATCATCTCGACCGAAAGTTCTGAAGGTTCGTCATTTTACAGGCTTCAGTATGAGCAAGACCTTTGGTGGGGCAAGAAACGGATAATACACGGGCATTTATAGGACCATAATCGGTGCATTTTCAGAAATTTCCAGCTTAGCAAGTACTATTATATAGCATATGAAAACACAGTTTTGCTTTGGAAATAAACCTTTTTTTCTATTATTATCTCCACGAAATATTGGTTGTCATATGTTTTTACGGGTTTTCTTAACAATTTTCATGGAGAGAATCGTGGATTCTTGAATTTTACTGAAGACGTGCAATTTATAAGTCCACATAAATTTAGAAGATCACGATCGTGTAAAACCAGTTGCAAATTATTTCATATTGCATTCATCATCACATCACGTGGTCCCATAGGCCCTCAACTTTCACACCTCTATATTGTCTTATTATCCTATAAAAATCAAATGCTGCCAAACTTATTTTTCAACGATCAATGTATATGGATCTAAGCAATGATTTAAAATGTTACAGTATACTGTATTATAGTAAGACTGCTATTTCGTTCTTATTAGACACTTATTGTTTAAAATACTGTAATTAGTTTTTACTACTTTATTTAATTAAATTTATATTTTCGAATAATCTTAAAATAACTTAGATATATAAGATACACAATTGAAGATAGGATATGCATAAAAATCGAAATTATTATGCTGACTTCAAGATGATGATGTCTCGCCCAAAACTGCTGGTAGCAACAATATTATTCAATAGTCAATATTGTGCAGTAACGAGTCAATGAGACAATGGTGATATTTTATGGAGTACTTTTTTAAAAAATCATTTACTCCTTTCCCATTACAAAAGTAGGATGATTTTCGTGCAAAGTATGATTGTAATTATTTAAAAATAATTGTTTGAATTGGTGTAAACTAGTACTATTGCCCGTGCGATGTACGTGTTTTTTTTCTCGCACTGTTACCGACTATTTGATATTGAGTGCTGAAACGGTCGTTTCGACAGCCGAAGTTGCGCGACAGTCAATTTAACACTCGACGGTCGGCACTTACCTACAGTTTTCCGCAATAGATAATTTCAGTGTTTGCCAGTTTTTTTGTAGTGTTGGTAATGTATAAATTTTATCTGCTCGTGTTTTTTTAAATTAATGCTTATGCATTAATTTATAAATTTATGAAAATAAGTGGATATGAAATAACCTATAAATTTCATCCATAATGTATTTCACCGAAACTTTATTAATGAACTAAGAATTTATTTTATTTAATAATCGAACCTCCACCTAAATTTGTAAACTCATATTAATATTATTATTAATTTTTATCTCAAACATTTAATTTTTTATTAAAACTGAAAGGTTATTTTTATATAATTACCTTGAGAAATTATTTAAATTAAATTTATAATTATTTTTATTATTTTTATTTATAATTTATAGTGTGAACACAAAAAAATTATTAATGGAATAAGAAATTATTTTATTTAATAATCGAACTCTTACTTAAATTTATAAACTCGTATTATAGTATGTAAGCTTCTTGGGTATAGCTGAGTGGTAAAGTATGTGGTGATGTTGGTGTAATTCTCGGCGACGCAGAGTTCGAATCTCGGATATTACAATTTTTCATTTAAATATTATGAAGTTAGTAGTGGGTAGGATGAGACCTATTGGCTCTTTCTCACAATCTCGGATATGACAATTTTTCATTTAAATATTATGAAGTTAGTAGTGGGTGGGATGAGACCTATTGGCTCTTTCTCACATGTGTCTGTTACTCGAGCACACATTCCTCTCCTCGATTTACATCTTACCCGATGTGTCTGTTACTCGAGCACATCCCTCAATTTACATCTTACCCGATTTTCACATCCCTCGATTTACATTTTACCCGATTGAGGAGTCTCTGATCTGGTGGAAAAAGAGTTTCTCGTCTCTGCATTCCGTTTCTCGTCTCTGCATTTTTCGAGTGTCAAACGGATCTAGCAAATACCTAAAACCGGTGGAGAAAAAATAAAAAATAATGAAAAATAAAAATTATAAAGCTAGAAAATAAATAAAAATATAAAAAAATTTAATTTACTTGGTGAACATGAAGGGGATGAGATGACACAAATGCAATTATATTAATATAACGTACGTTAACCTGCCAAACAAATTTTACAGAACTGAATTAGGGATAAACTAAAAAAAAAATTTAGTCGAACATAATTAATAACTCGACAATTTAATTCTGAAATCTGCGAAATAAATCATAATTAAAAAATAAAATTAAAAAAATGGAGAAAAAAATTAATGAATAGAAGAACGATGTTTCATATTTTTTTTTAACTACGGTGGATTAAGAAATAAGAGGAGATCGATTTAAATGAGATACGATTAATTGGAATTAAATTAATATTAATGGAATAATAAAAAAATGTTGAGAAAGATAAATAAAAACGTATATATTTAAGATGATGATTAATTATTATTATCAAAATTATATAATTTTAAATTACTATTTAGAATTTATATATAATTTAAATATTTTTAATAATATTATTATTTAGAATTTATAATTTTTTTATTTATAATTTACAGTGTAAACACAATATTATTATTGATTTTCTATTGATCCACTTGGCAATCCAGAAATTATATATGTATAGATGGAATGTTTTTTTACAAATACATTTTTTATTTAAATTTAAATAATACTTTAATTAATGAAAATAATTATTTTAATATTAAAAATGGAGACAAATTCAAACTATAAAAATATATTCAATCAGCAATCTCGAACTTTTTCTTTATCAATCATGCTGATCATATAAATACCAACGTATGGGATAATTTTAAAATAAAATGAATTAAACGAGTTTACCCATGTTGTACGTACACCCCCATCCCCAGTGGTGGGACCCGTTTTATGATAACACATTTCTTGAATGCTTGATTTTGACCTCCCATGTCCAAGATTATAAATGCAGTCCTTGCTGAATTTTCTACTCAACTCATTTTCCATTCCATGCTCCTCTCATCATTTAGTCAATCGCCATGGCCGAAGCTCAACAGCTCCAACCTGATATCAACGGTCAGATCTCAAGATACACATGTCACATTTCAATTTATGAAGTTCGAGATCTTTTTTACTTTGTTATTTGAAAATATGTTTCATATGTATGTTAAATTTTGCCAGACTCTAAGGTCGAATCGGCGCCTAACGAAGATCAACGAACAATCGAGAAACCACCTCCGTTCGCGCAATACAAATGGTGGCTCCAAATGATCGCGTACGCCTTCCTCGTCATCGCCGGGCAGTCCACCGGCACGCTATTGGGCCGACTCTATTTCAACAACGGCGGGAAAAGCGCGTGGACGGCCACGCTAGTCCAAACAGCCGGATTCCCGATCCTAGTCCCATTCCTATGGGCCCAAAAGGCCCAGGCCCAGGCCCAAGACACCAGAAGCCCAAAAGTTCCCCTAACCCTCGCCTACTTCTACATCGGGATCGGCATCTTCCTCGCCGCCGATTGTATGCTGTACTCGATCGGGCTCCAGTATCTCCCCGTCACCACCTACACGCTAATATGCGCCACCCAATTAGGGTTCAATTCGATCTTCTCCTACTTCCTCAACAAGCAGAAATTCACCCCGTACATCGTCAATTCACTGGTCCTCCTCACGATCTCCTCTGTCCTCCTCGTCTTCGAGCCCGACCCCGGCGATTCGAACAAGGTCTCGAGGAAGAAGTACGCCGTCGGATTCGTCTGCACGGTGGCGGCGTCTGCGGGGTACGCGCTGATGCTCTCCCTCACGCAGATCGCGTTCCAGAGGGTCATCAAAAAGGAGACGATCCGCGCGGTGGTGGAGATGACGATTTACCAGAACCTGGTGGCGACGATCGTGGTGCTGGCGGGGCTTTTCGGGAGCGGGGATTGGGGGAGGATGAAGGGGGAGATGGACGGCTACAGATCTGGACACGTGTCGTACGCGATGAACCTGTTCTGGACCGCGGTCTCGTGGCAGGCTTTTGGAGTGGGCTGCGTCGGGCTCATATTCAAGGTGTCGTCGTTGTTCTCGAACGTGATCAGCATACTGGGGCTGCCGGTGGCGCCGGTGCTGGCCGTGATTTTTCTGACGGACAAGCTGACGGGGCTGAAGGGCGTGGCGATGGCGCTGGCGATGTGGGGTTTCGCGTCGTATATGTACCATCATTATCTCGAGGATAAGAAGAACAAGGAGAAAAATGATG
This sequence comes from Euphrasia confusa, assembly GCA_954870475.1. Taxonomy (NCBI): domain Eukaryota; kingdom Viridiplantae; phylum Streptophyta; class Magnoliopsida; order Lamiales; family Orobanchaceae; genus Euphrasia; species Euphrasia confusa. Next base: position 29,336,077 of record OX940967.1, read on the forward strand.
CGTTGTCACGTGATCAAAATAGTGATCACGTGGGCGAAAATGAATTAAGTACGATTAAATAAGTACAGCAGTCCCGCTAATCTTTTTCGGTATATAATTTGGTGAGACGGAGGAAATGAATTAATTGATGAGGAATTATTTGTTCGTCTTACACGTATCAAGAGTTGCTAAGTGCAAATTGGACTTTGTGTTTGAGAAATCGGACCCGCAACTTAGATCAATCATTGAAATCGAAAATACCAATAATTGTGTAAAATTTTAGAATATTTTCAGTGTATAGTTTATAAACTATGAAAGATATAGTTTATAAATCAAAATTTATCTTATTTAACATAATTATGGATTACTACTATTGTTTGTCAAGTTCTTTGTATTAAAAAAATAGTCTACACTTATTAATTGCTTATTGCTGTGCTGATTTAATTGTGGTAAAAATTATTTCTAAAATTTATTTTTGGAATTGATTTATATTTTAAAACAAACAATTCAATCATTTGCAGGTTATTTTCACCATAAAATAAATGGGCGTTCCTATTGGGCCCACTCTAATTCAATAAAGCCCAGTAAAGCTAATGGACGGCCACGTTGGTCCAAGCCTTTGAGATTCCCGAGCCTCCTCCCAAATCTATGGCCCGAAAAGGCCGAAGTCCCAAATAATCATTCCACGAAACCCTAATTCATCACTCGATTTATTACTTATTCGAAGGCCGAAGCTATCTGATCTTCCAACCGGTGCCTGCGTTTTCCGCTCTGGATATTCTGTAAGTATATACTGTTAAACCTAGTATCTCTTGCTGTTGAATTTTTGAGTTTCTGTTATATATGTAAATAGTAATTTTGACCTGTGAGAGTGGTATGGGTTTGTAGACTACTGGGTTTGAAAAGCTTAATAGTTCACGAGAATTAGGGGTTCTCACTGATACTTCAGATTCGTTTGTTTCTCAAAACCACACACAGTGAAGACGTTCTTTTACTGCCCGTAAATAAAACAAAACAAAAAAAAAAAACGAAGGAATAGAATTGTGTTTTTGTGCTGGCTTGTTGATGGTTTGTTTGAAACTGGTATAATAAAATTATGCGTATCGAGTTCGGATCATTGCCCGTTGGATTATTCTCTGGTCATCTCTTATTCAGTTGTTAATTTGTTAAGTTCGTTGTGTGTATCAGAGAGCCAAGCAAAAAACAAAAAAAACGACCTTCTCAACTCGTACGTGCCGATCACAACCATGCCGACTGAGGTCCCCACTTCCCAGGAGAACCCGAAGTTCAAAATAACCACAAAAGTAGTATGGAATGAGTCGGAAGACAAGTCAGGGTCCGGCAGAAAGTCAAAGCCTCCGGAACTGGAAACAAGCCAGCAAAGTCTCTCAAGCGGAAGCCAGAAGTGTCTCTCGATGGTCAAGGGGGGAAAGAAACGAAGAGGAGCCGCACTTTGAAAATTCATTGTCAAAACATTTTGAAAAAATTGTTGTGTCATCAGTATTCTTTTATTTTCAAGGAGCCAGTAGATCCGGTGAAGTATAATATCCCTAACTACTTCTCGGTAATCAGTAAACCAATGGATTTAGGAACAATAAAACGAAAGCTGGATGGCAACATGTACTTCAGTGCAGATGATTTTGCTGCTGACGTCAAGTTGACATTTTCCAATGCCACCAGATTTAATCCCGAGACGCATGTGGTTCATAAGATGGCAAAGGTAATGAATGACGACTTCTGTAGGAGATGGAAATCACTGGAGGCGAAGCTGAAGCAGATGAAGGAGATTGATGATAGAGGAAGTTTTGTGCACCCCATGGAAAGCAATTCCCCTGTTGCCAAGGAAGGTGTTGGAAACAGAGTGCCGGATCCAAAACCGATTGGCCTTGACAAGGAAAGCATTAATGAAGGTGTTGGAAACAGTATGCCGGGTTCGAAACAAATTGGCCTTGACAAGGAAATTATCGACTCTTCGCCCGGTGATAAAAAACTGTGGAAGTTGAGAACAGAAGTTAGCAGCATGGATGCAACTTGTGAGAAAGGAATTACTATAAGTTTCTCAATGAATACTGGTTTCAAAACCTTTGAATTCTGTTGTGAAGGGATTCTTTGAACACCACATGCACAAAAAACTTACCTTTTCTGACTTTAGGCCAGGTGAACGTATATAAGTTTTTTGGGGTCCAGATGGTATTAATGTTTCTTCAGGCCCCTCATTGCAAATTTCTTTAATTATAATTTTCTCTTTTCCAACAAAACAAGAACATCTCAAGTAAAATATCTCTATTGCTTTGTAGTATTATGTTGGATCGAAACTAATTGAAATGAACATATTATAAATTGTTAAATACTTTTTAAAAAATATTAATAATATTTATAAATTGTTAAATACTTTTTTTAAAATATTAGTAATATTTTAGTATTAACCCGATTCTATAATGAAATTATTGCTTTAAATTATTTTTTATTTATTTTATTTTCATATATTTTGAAATAAATTTAATCGAGTTGAACCGAATGAATTTGAATTGAAACGATCTAAATTGAAATAGACTGAAACGATTTAAACTGAAATAGACGAAAATTAAGTCAAAAAATGAGTTTGAATTGAAAAAATCTGAAGTGAACTATACCCAAATTAAATCCATTAGTGTGGGCATGTGTTAGATGAGCATTTTTCTCCCTGTTTTGTTAATTAGGTGAGCATTTTTCTCCAAATATGTCAACGCATTTATCCTGCTCTCGTAAATATTCTCATTTTTTGTTTGTTGAGTTGTGAGATTCTGAAGTAAAACTCAAAAGTATTACTGTTTTAAACTAAAATTAATTGAAATTAGTTGAATTTTTTTATAATAATTTTTTATATTATTATATTTTATTAAAAATTATTAATGATATTCTATAATTGAGCTGTAACCTAACATCAAAAATCATTCATAATATATAATATATCACATGTATATATTTTATAGACACAAATCTTTTGTATTTTACAAATAAAATATTTTATAACTCTAAAACAACAGAGTATATATTTTTTATTTTAAACTAAATTGAACTTATAATTTACTCACACATTTATACATATATAATTTCTGGATCCACTGATGACACGTGGACCAATAGAAAAACAATAAAAATATTGTGTTCACACTATAAATTATAAATAAAAAAAATTATAATTTATAAATAGTAATATTATTAATCATATTTAAATTATATACAAATTCTAAATAGTAATTTGAAATTATTATTTTTTGGTAATAATAATTATTATATATTCTCAAAATTCTTTTTTATTCCATTAATATTAATTTAATTTCAATTAGTTGTATCTCATAAAAATCGATATCCTCTTATTCCCTGATCCAGTTAAAAAAAATTGATCAAACTTTTTAGGTATATTATTTTCTCTCGGTGTAATCTGGCTTCGTATATTTTTTTTTTAATTTTATGTATTGATTATGATTTTCTCGCAGATTCTATAATTAAATTGTAGAAGTATTAATTATGTTCGACTAGATTTTTTTTTTAGTTTAACCCTAATTCAATTCTGTAAAATTTGTTTTGCAGGTTAATATTTTTCATCTCATCCATTTCATGTTCACCAAGTAAATTCAATTTTTTTATATTTTTATTTAATTTCTAGCTTTATAATTTTTATTTTCCATTTATTTTGATTTCCCCACCGATTTTAGGTATATGTTGGATACGTTTGACACTCGAGGATCGCAGAGACGAGAAACGGAATGCATAGACGAGAAACTCCTCTCCTACCAGATCAGAAGCTCCTCAATCGGGTAGAATGTAAATCGAGGGATGTGCTCGAATAGCAGACACATGTGGGAAAGAGCCGTTTCATCCCATCTCCCACCAGATCAGAAGCTCATCAATCGGGTAGGATGTAAATCGAGAGATGTGCCCGAGTAACATACACATGTGGGAGATAGCCAAATAGGTCTCATCCCAAGACTATTCATAATATTTCAATGAAAATTTGTACATACTCGAACTTTGCGTCGTCGGGAAATTACACCAACATCACCACAAACCTTACTATGTGACGACGACGAATGTTTGTCGTTGGGAACAAACGCGCTGCCAAAATAATATTTGTATTTAGCCAGTACCCCAATCACTACAAAAGAGTAGATAATGGTAAGTACGTGGGGTCGGTCCCACAAGGAGGCAATTACAGTAGGTGATCTCGGCTTTGCCCAAGGGGTTGTCACAAAAAGTTTTGAGTTTGGTTGCTGTGGGCACAGCGGTTTTGCAATCGTTCAAACACTCAGATCTAGCTACGGCAAACAGAAATAACATGCAAATAAATAAAACCAAAAGCAAACAAATCAAACACTCAGATTTAACAGAATACTAAAAGTGAAAACTTAAATCAATAAATAAACAAGGCATCCGGGCAGACAAACTTCACTCAGGATCATTAGGGCAAACTACCGTTCATCGGCACTAAGGATTTTTACCAGCGGTTTGTCAGCAGTTATAGGGTGTAAAAAAACAAAAGTGGTCCTATTGCGTCACGCCCAGCAATTGCCCCACCCCTCATCTATCCTTACTGTATAAAGAAAAGGCTTAGTTAACACTTTGCCTAATCCCCCTGGATCTGAACAATTCGATAACCTATGCGACCAAACATGGATCTAGTTTGCCCAAACCCGCATTACCCTCTAGACAGACCCGCTCGGCCAATAGCATGCTCGAAACATACGACCGCATCTCCTGCAAGTTCTAGTGCTATGCCCGCAACAATACTACAAGGTACATCTATGCGGTTTGCCAATCACCAGTATCCCAGTTTGTAAAGGTTCACTAGTGGTCGTCCTAGTTTACCCAAACTCCCCAGAAATAAACCTCAAACAACTTTGCCTCGGGAACAAACGCCCAACCGGTTAGTTCAGCCCCTCCAACCTCGCGGCCTAACTAAACCCTAAATCACCGTCGATCCGTCCCTGCCCAGATGCACAATCAGTTTAGCTACTCATACAGAAATTAAAAGACGAAATAATTAAAGGAAAGCAAACTATATTAATCATAACTTCAAATCGAAGAATCGTTTTTGAAGAAAATCAAAATACGGAATTAAAGGAAATTAAAAACGAAAAAAACATGAAATTGTTTCTCGACCCGAAGGTCGGTTCTACTCAAAACAAACAAAGAGACTCGGACGAACAGCTCCGATCTCTCTCCGGTGCCTTCGGCGGCGACGGCGACTGCGGGACCGGCGGCTCTTCCGACTTCTCGGTGCGTAACGTCGTTTTCTTTGCTGCCCGTCGCGTCCCGTTTTAAAGACTTCGAATTTTGAATTTTTGAATTCCCGGTTGTTGCTCGCCCCTTAGGAATAGGCATCCTTGGTCAATGGGCTGGGGGATAAGTCAGATCCCCCGAATCCAGGGATTCTGGTGTGCTGCCAGCTTGCCCGCAGCGAATCTCCTGTCAACAACCGCTCTCTGCCCAAATCGAAATCTGCAGGTAATTCTTCTCCTCCACAGGTGGTCGGACCAGGCACGGTACTTTGTAGGAATTCTGGGTCTTCTGCTTCATGACCTTACCCATTTGCCCGAAGTGGTCAAACTGTTGCTTGTCACTACCGCTCCAGAATCTGATTTGCCCAAAGAAGGGGATTTCCTTGCCTCTTTTGCCCAGTGCGCCACCTGTTACCTGCATCACCACACACTCTGCCCAAACACCTAATTGTGCCCTCCCAGACACGTAACCGACTCAAAACGACTCAATAAAGGGTGTAAAAATGCTCTAAGATGAGCAAATAAAATGGCTCATCAGAACCGCACACACTTGGATACGCTTGTCCCCAAGCGTGGGCTCTGATTTGCCTGACTCAATACCAAAGTGAAAATAGAAATGGAAGAAATAGGAAGAAATAAAGCAAAGGACTTTAGCATGATCAGTAAAGGGCATAGTACATACAGATAACACAAAATTCAAGTAAAATTTAAAAATAAGTCAAGAGTCTGTTCTAGGTCTTTGGGTTCACTCCCTCACAATGTTTCTCTCTTTTTAGTGTTTGGGTTCAATGACACTCATTTTCTGCTGTGACTCCACTTTGCCTAAATTTGCTTTATTGCTAATCAGAGTTTGTTTTAACTAAGCAGGGGGGTTATCAAAGGGACTTTTATTGGGTTGTAGTGTTGGGCTCATAAGGGTAGATTTTTCTGGGAGTAGGCTCTATTTAGGCAGAGGGCTTTTTTGATGTTAGCCTTTTCTCTGCCACTTTGCCCCTTTTCTTACGGGCCTTAGCACAACAACTTTTTTTATTCATCTTTTTCTTTTTTTTTTTCTTTTCTGATTTTTTTCTCTTTTTTTTTCTTCTTTTTTTTTTTCTTTTTTTTTTTGAACACTATGCCCTAACTCCCTTTCTCTCTCTGGCTGCCTATGTAATGTGGGCATAATACCAGATGGGTTCACAAAGAAGATTCAATAAGGCTCAAAGGGGTTAGCAAGGGATAATGTTATTTATTCTGGGGAAATAAAACAAAGAAATGCCCTAATCATTTAACAACCCTACTCAGTCAAACTACTCAATTCAGCAAACAGGCAAAGAAAAGCATTGTAAAGATCACAGCAGACTCTCAAAGAAAGAAATCATATATCAATGTAGGCTCAATTCTCACAGTTTGCCTAGAACAGTTCCATCATCCCTATTTCATGCATCTTAACTATAAATTTTGAGTTACTGTATGTATGTTTGCCCAAAGTGACACATAATCATGCTGACTCGATTAGAAACAGGGGTTTGCCCTTTCCCTTTCCCCCCTCACACACTTTGCCTGGGCAAAGTGTGCAAAAGTAATAAGATCAGTAGGGGCTAACCACGACCAAACTATGACTCAAAAAGTTGGCGCACCTGCCCCCTCACACACTTTGCCTGGGCAAAGTGTGTCAGCAGGGAGATCAACCTAGTCTCCCCCGAACCAGAGTGACTCGGGGGTGACCTTAACAAAAAACAGAAAAATAAAAGAAATAAAAAAAACTAACATCTACTAAAAACAAGGGAGGGTACAATTTTAGGAGGTGGAAGCAGGTGTGTACCTGAATCCATTGTGGTCAAAGTATGCGATCATCATCGCCTTCACTTCCTCGAACACTTTCTCGATCTTATCCAAACGCGCCTCGATCGCGCCTTGCCTCTCTGCAACTTCCTCTTTGGCCTTAGCCTCAGCAACCGAATCCTTCACCTCTACCTTCACTGGTTTCTCTTCCAAAAACTTCACACCGCCGTCACTCAATGGCACAATGTCCTGCATGCGCTTGAAGCACTGGATGTCAAACTTGCCCTCCACCATCATCTCCAGCTCTTTGCCCTTCTTGATCAGGTTCATCTTGGCCGCGTACACCATCGGAAAATGAGCCAATGATAGGCGCTGAAGGGGGTGAGTGTGCAGCCACTTCATTTGGGCACAGAGGCAGGCACTGAAATGCAACCTGATCTTTTGATGCATGCACCACAGTATGCCCAGTTCCAGATGGGAAACAGCACTACTGGTGTCCGTCTTGCCAAAGAAGTTGATGGCCAGGATCCTGTGGCAAACCCTGAGTGCATGGCTCTTCAACTGGATCGACTTGGTGCTTTGCCCCACGAACTCGCCTCCTTTGCCCAACTGCTTCCAAATCTTCTGCAGCTCCTTCTTTGTGTACTCTGGCAAAGTCCTCAGTGACTCCTGGTAGGCCTTTGACTTCAGATCTGCAATACCTGCCATATCCAAACATAAATCCAATTCGTTACCACCAATAGACACAGCCCGATCAAATAACTCAAACTGAATCCCTATAACTCCCTCATCCTTGGTCTCTTTGATACCCAGAGACCTAAAGAATTCTCTCACGATGCCTTCGTTGATTTGCCCAGACCACTCAAGAAACGGCTCCCACCCTATGGCCTTGAAATAGCCTCGAACCTCCTTCTCCACTCCCATCAGTTTGAGTGATTCGAAGCACACGGTTTTGGGGGCCGCGATTTCGCGCGCCGTGGTGTCAACCGCCTTTCTCTTCTTGGTGGATGCGCGGGTCCTGCTTTTGGGGGCTGGGCTTTTGATAATCTCTTCCTCCTCTTCTTCCGCCGCCGCTTTGCCGGACTCGATTTCTTGGGAGACACCATCTTCTTCAACTTTGATGCGGCGGTTCCAATGGTTAGATCAATTAGGGTTCCAGTGGGGATTTTTCTGAGTTTATTCTTCGCTCTAGTAGATACCATAAGGAGAGAGAGAGTATATAATGTTGATTTTGAATTTTGAAAAAGGCTGAAAAAATGGGAGTGGCAGTTATCGATAATCGTGGGGGAGTTATGATAAGGGTGGAACTGCAGAGTCCCTGATGGGACGGGCTCCAGCCCCTTGAAAATCGCAACTGCCCCACTTGCATCCCTGTTTGCCCAAAGGCTCAGTCTGCCCAAAGTTCTCCTGCAAAATAAAAAACAAACAATACCTTTTCTCGCGGCATAGTCAAAGTCCCTTGTTACTAGTAGTTTATTCCTAATCTAAAAAAAATGAAATAACAAAATTATACAAACATACCAGGTTGCCTCCTGGCCAGCGCCCTATTTATAGTCCCGGGCAGGACCCAACTGCTTCATTCGTTCACTCGATCAGGGCAAGCTGCCCTTCCAGATTCTCTTGCCCAAAGTAGGGCTTCACTCTATGGCCATTCACTTTGAAAATGTAGTCATCATCTTTTTTGCTTTTCAACTCCACAGATCCATTTGGGCTGACATGGTGAACAAAATAGGGTCCGTCCCACTTAGAGGACAGTTTGCCCGAACGAAATTGATTTCTGGTTTGGTACAGTAACACCAACTGCCCAGCCTCAATCTTTTTTCTCTTGATCAGTTTGTCATGAGCCCTCTTGGTCCGCTCTTTGTAGTGGGCGGCATGGTCATACGCCTCAATGCGAAGCTGCTCTAATTCGACCAAGTCAAGTTTACGCTCTTTCCCAGCCAGGTCCCAATCAAAGTTGACTTTATTCACAGCCCAGTGTGCCTTGTGCTCTATTTCCACGGGCAAATGGCAAGCTTTCCCAAATATCATTCGGTAAGGGGAGATACCAAATGGAGTCTTGAATGCAGTGCGGTATGCCCACAGCGCATCATCCAGTTTGCCTGCCCAATCCTTCCCCTCTGGCCTAACTGTCTTCCTCAGAATAGCTTTGATAATCCTGTTGGAGAGCTCTGCTTGGCCGTTTGCCTGGGGGTGATAGGCACAAGTGATTCGATGAGTGACTCCATATTTCCGCAACATCCTCTCAATTACAGCGTTGCAAAAGTGGGTCCCCTGGTCGCTTATGAGTGCTCTGGGCACACCGAACCGAGTGAAAATATTCCCTTTGAGGAATTCAGCCACAATGCGCGAATCGTTGGTGGGGGTTGCCTTTGCCTCGACCCATTTTGAGACATAATCAACTGCTAGGAGTATATATTCCTTACCTTGTGAATTTGGAAATGGCCCCATGAAGTCTATGCCCCAAACATCGAAGATCTCTACTGGCAGTATGGGCACAGAGGGCATTTCATTGCGCTTGGTCAAATTGCCTTCCTTCTGGCACTCATCACATCTCTTGCATAGCTCATAGCAGTCTCGAACCAAAGTGTTCCAGTAGAATCCGCAATCCAGTATCTTCCTTGTTGTACGCCTAGGCCCAAAGTGGCCTCCACAGGGTTGTTTGTGGCAGTGATCCACTATGCCCTGCTGCTCGGACTCGGGAATGCATCTTCTAAGGACTTGGTCTTCACATCTTTTCCACAAATAGGGTTCATCCCAGACATAGCTCCTTGCCTCACGCTTCATTTTGTTTTTTTCGTAGTAGGTCATACCGTCCCTGAAAATTCCAGTAACCATGAAATTCACAAGGTCAGCGAACCATGGCTCTTCGCCCAAAGTGGTTATGGAATACAGATGCTCATCAGGGAACGTTTCGGTTATGGGCATATCCTCTTCCTTCTGGAGAATCCTACTTAGATCATCTGCAACGAGGTTCTGATTGCCAGACTTGTCTCGAATTTCGATGTCAAACTCCTGAAGTAACAGGATCCATCTAATAAGCCTTGGCTTAGTCTCCTTCTTTGCCATGAGGTACTTCAGTGCAGCGTGGTCTGTATACACTATGGTCTTACTGCCCAGCAGATAAGACCTAAACTTCTCAAAGGCAAAGACAATGGCCAAAAGTTCCTTCTCAGTCGTGGCATAGTTACTTTGGGCAGCATTAAGGGTCTTCGAGGCATAGTAGATCACATGCCTTTCTTTCCCTTTCATTTGCCCTAACACAGCTCCCACTGCATATCCACTTGCATCACACATCAGCTCGAATGGCATGCCCCATTCTGGTGGTTGAATAATAGGTGCTGTGACCAACCTCTCCTTCAAGTGATTGAAGGCAGCCTTGCAGTCCTCATCAAAGTCCCACTCTACATCATTCTGAAGCAGTCTGGTCAAAGGGCGAGCAATTTGGGCAAAGTCCTTCACAAAACGTCTGTAGAAGCCAGCATGCCCTAAGAACCCCCTGACTTGCTTCACATTTCTAGGGTATGGCAGCTTGGAGATGACTTCAATCTTGGCTTTATCCACTTCTATGCCCTTAGCTGAAATCACATGTCCAAGGACAATTCCCTCTTCGACCATGAAATGGCATTTTTCGTAGTTCAGAACGAGGCTCTTCTCCACACACCTTTTGAGCACCATCTCTAAGTGTTCCAGGCAGGAGTCAAAAGAGTTGCCATACACGGTGAAATCGTCCATGAACACTTCAATTCCATTCTCGAGCAGGTCAGCGAAGATACTCATCATGCACCTTTGAAAAGTTCCTGGTGCATTGCAGAGGCCAAAGGGCATCCTCCTGTAGGCAAAGGTGCCAAAAGGACAGGTGAAAGTGGTTTTGTCCTGATCCTCTTGAGCAACCCATATCTGCATATACCCTGAGTAGCCATCCAGAAAGCAAAAGTGCTTCTTCCCAGCCAATCTTTCCAACATTTCATCAATGAAAGGCAAAGGGAAGTGATCCTTGCGGGTTACCTTGTTCAGTTTGCGGTAGTCAATGCAAACTCTCCACCCAGTTTGTAGTCGGGTGGCAATCTGCTCATTTCTTTCGTTCTCTATGACTTGAACTCCAGACTTCTTTGGAACCACATGCACTGGGCTAACCCACTTGCTATCTGACACTGGGTAGATTATGCCCACACTGAGAAGCTTCTTGATCTCTTTGAGCACAACTTCCTTCATTGCTGGATTGAGCTTCCTTTGAGGATCACGTACGGGCACAGAGTCATCTTCCAGAAGAATGTGGTGTTGGCAGATGCTTGGACTTATCCCTCTGATGTCAGCCAAGGTCCACCCTATGGCCTGTTTGTACTGCCCCAGCACATACCTCAACTTTTCCTCCTCTGCCTCTTGCAAGTAGGCGCTTATGATGACGGGCAAAGTGTCATTATCTCCCAAATATAAATACTTGAGGTGCTTAGGCAGCTTTTTCAATTCCAGCATTGGTGGCTTTTCGAGGGAAGGCACCATGATCATTTCTTCAATCTCTATCGGTTTGCCCGGATTGCCTTTGAAACTTTCCAAAGAATCTAACTGCTCAATTGCCTCTTGCAATTCTTCCGGTTCGTCCTCCATGTCAAACTCTGTAAGCCCTTGTTGAATGGCTATCTCAGTATGATCATACTTGCCACATTGGAGCGCCTTTGCCTCAACTGCCTTCTCAATTTGGTCAATGTAGTGGATCTCCTCGGTGTCAGCTGGGTGCTTCATGGATTTGTAGAGGTCAAAGGTGACCGTCTCTCCCTCGAATTTGCACGTCAGCCTACCGGTTTCGCAGTCGATGTGGGTCCTTGCTGTTTTCAGGAACGGTCTGCCCAATATCATCACTGGGGCTTTACTTGATCTGCCCATATCGAGCACATAGAAATCAGCAGGGAATATCAACTCTTCCACTTTGACCAGGACATCTTCCAGTATGCCCTCAGGATATACGTTCGATCTATCAGCCAGTTGGATCACAACTCTAGTGGGCTTCAGTTGCCCTATTTCCAAGTCTTCGTACATCGTTTTGGGCATAACGTTGATTGATGCTCCAAGATCGAGCATTGCCTTCTCTATCTTCATATGCCCTATGATGCACGGAATGTAGAACATGCCTGGGTCTCCACACTTTGTAGGTCCAGTCTTTTTTATCACGGCAGAGACATTCTCCCCCACCTCAAACTTCGCATCGTCCTGATATTTGACCTTCTTTGTGCAAAGCTCCTTCAAGAACTTAGCACATCTGGGCATAGCGTTCAGTATGGTTAGAAGGGGCATATTGATTTCCACCTTCTTAAACATCTTGAACATCTCTTGAGTTTCTTCCCTCTCACGGTTTTTATTCAATCTGCCCGGGAAGGGTGGCTTGATTTTCGGTGGTGGGGATTTGTCCCTCTTTGCCTTGACTATCACCTCTTCTTGCTCATCATCTGTCCCAGGGTCTTCCTCAACTGGGGGGTCATTTAACACAGGCTCTTTGCCCTTTACTGCAGGATTTTCCACTATAGTAAGTGGTTTGCCACTTCTGAGCTGGACGGCATTAACATGGGCATTGTTTACTTCGACTTTCGGGGGCAAAGTACCTCCTTTCTGTTCTAGCTTTGCCACCACTTGAGTGAGATGTGAGACTTGGGCTCCTAGATTTTGGAACTGCCCTCTAGTCTCTTGCTTGAATTTCTCATTCTCTTGGTGGGCTTTGGCATTCTCTTGCTGAAACTTAATGTTCTCTTTGACCAAAGTTTCCATCATTTCAGACAAGGTAGGCCCTTTGGTCTGAGCGGGCTGGTGGTATATCCCGGGGCCTTGCTGTTGGTACTGCCCCTGTTGGTTGTAGCGCTGGAAATTTTGATTACCATTATACCCCTCATTGTGGTTGTTGTTATACCCATACCTATTATCATAGTATGGTTTCCCCCTTCCTTGACCGTTACCGTTGCTCTGCCCCATTGCTTTGACCTCCTCGTCATACAGTGAGGGGCACTCATCAGTGGCATGCTCTGTGCCCTGACAGATCTGGCAAGCTTTCACACCTCTCTTTGGCCCGGTGGCCATAGAGTTCATGAACTTCTCCATTGCGCTGCACAGTTTATCGATTTTTAAATCTGCAGCGGTGGTTGTCCCCAAATTGGTCCTGGGCAACTCACTTCCGTCATCTCTGAACTCCTCTGCCATCTCCTTGAAGAGCTTGAATGCCTCCTCAGCACTTTTATTCAGGATGGACCCTCCACTGGCAGCGTGCAGGAGGGTTCTCTCGTGCATCCTTAGCCCAGACACAAAGTACTGGATCAAATCGTGGTCAGGGATCTGGTGCTGAGGACACTTTGCCAACATCTGTTTAAACCGTGCCCAATAGGCGGGGAACTCTTCGCCTGCCCCCATCTTAATGCTACTGATGTTTCTTCGCATGTGTTGGATTCGGGCGGCAGGGAAGTACTTTTCCAAGAACTTCTGTTGGAGCTGTGCCCAAGTAGTGATTTGTCCTTCGGGCAGAGTGTAGAGCCACTCCCGTGCTCCATCCCCAAGTGAGAAGGGAAAAGCCAGCAGTCGGATGTATTCACTCAAAGGGGGCCCTCCCCTTATAGTTCCGCAGGCTAACTCGAAGTCTTGAAGATGCCTCTGTGGGTCTTCCATGGGCATATCGCTGAACTTATGCAGTATTTGGATGAAATTGTGTTTCATCTCCCAGTTCTCGTTGATGGTGGGCAAAGTGATGCCTGATGGTCGGAGGTTCAGATTGGCAGGGAACATCATTTCCCTGAGGGTTTGGTTTGCCATGATGGCTGGTTCCGGTGAAGGTCTTGGTGGGGTAATTGGGTCACCTCTCCTTGCCCTTCGCGGATTTTCTGCCCTTGGTGTATGGGCAGCTTCTTGGGCGGCACGTGCTAACGCTTTGGCTAGCCTTGTTTCTTTCCGGATTCGCTTTGCGGTCTTTTCGATCTCTGGATCGTACCAGGTTACAATCTCTTTGCCAGCAACAGAATCCTGCATAAACAAAACAAGTCAAACTGTTAGCACAGACGACTTACTGTTGGAAATTTGCCTCCCCGGCAACGGCGCCAATTTTGACGACGACGAATGTTTGTCGTTGGGAACAAACGCGCTGCCAAAATAATATTTGTATTTAGCCAGTACCCCAATCACTACAAAAGAGTAGATAATGGTAAGTACGTGGGGTCGGTCCCACAAGGAGGCAATTACAGTAGGTGATCTCGGCTTTGCCCAAGGGGTTGTCACAAAAAGTTTTGAGTTTGGTTGCTGTGGGCACAGCGGTTTTGCAATCGTTCAAACACTCAGATCTAGCTACGGCAAACAGAAATAACATGCAAATAAATAAAACCAAAAGCAAACAAATCAAACACTCAGATTTAACAGAATACTAAAAGTGAAAACTTAAATCAATAAATAAACAAGGCATCCGGGCAGACAAACTTCACTCAGGATCATTAGGGCAAACTACCGTTCATCGGCACTAAGGATTTTTACCAGCGGTTTGTCAGCAGTTATAGGGTGTAAAAAAACAAAAGTGGTCCTATTGCGTCACGCCCAGCAATTGCCCCACCCCTCATCTATCCTTACTGTATAAAGAAAAGGCTTAGTTAACACTTTGCCTAATCCCCCTGGATCTGAACAATTCGATAACCTATGCGACCAAACATGGATCTAGTTTGCCCAAACCCGCATTACCCTCTAGACAGACCCGCTCGGCCAATAGCATGCTCGAAACATACGACCGCATCTCCTGCAAGTTCTAGTGCTATGCCCGCAACAATACTACAAGGTACATCTATGCGGTTTGCCAATCACCAGTATCCCAGTTTGTAAAGGTTCACTAGTGGTCGTCCTAGTTTACCCAAACTCCCCAGAAATAAACCTCAAACAACTTTGCCTCGGGAACAAACGCCCAACCGGTTAGTTCAGCCCCTCCAACCTCGCGGCCTAACTAAACCCTAAATCACCGTCGATCCGTCCCTGCCCAGATGCACAATCAGTTTAGCTACTCATACAGAAATTAAAAGACGAAATAATTAAAGGAAAGCAAACTATATTAATCATAACTTCAAATCGAAGAATCGTTTTTGAAGAAAATCAAAATACGGAATTAAAGGAAATTAAAAACGAAAAAAACATGAAATTGTTTCTCGACCCGAAGGTCGGTTCTACTCAAAACAAACAAAGAGACTCGGACGAACAGCTCCGATCTCTCTCCGGTGCCTTCGGCGGCGACGGCGACTGCGGGACCGGCGGCTCTTCCGACTTCTCGGTGCGTAACGTCGTTTTCTTTGCTGCCCGTCGCGTCCCGTTTTAAAGACTTCGAATTTTGAATTTTTGAATTCCCGGTTGTTGCTCGCCCCTTAGGAATAGGCATCCTTGGTCAATGGGCTGGGGGATAAGTCAGATCCCCCGAATCCAGGGATTCTGGTGTGCTGCCAGCTTGCCCGCAGCGAATCTCCTGTCAACAACCGCTCTCTGCCCAAATCGAAATCTGCAGGTAATTCTTCTCCTCCACAGGTGGTCGGACCAGGCACGGTACTTTGTAGGAATTCTGGGTCTTCTGCTTCATGACCTTACCCATTTGCCCGAAGTGGTCAAACTGTTGCTTGTCACTACCGCTCCAGAATCTGATTTGCCCAAAGAAGGGGATTTCCTTGCCTCTTTTGCCCAGTGCGCCACCTGTTACCTGCATCACCACACACTCTGCCCAAACACCTAATTGTGCCCTCCCAGACACGTAACCGACTCAAAACGACTCAATAAAGGGTGTAAAAATGCTCTAAGATGAGCAAATAAAATGGCTCATCACTATGCTTATAAATTATATCAAACAAGCATAATTTTTGAAAATAATAAAAATTTCATAATTCGATAACGGTTAATTTGAGTTTACAAATTTAAGTGAAAGTTCGATTATTAAATAAAATAACTTCTTACTTCATTAATAAAATTTTGGCGAAATATTAAATAAAATTTTAAATTATTTCAAAAAAAATAAATCACGTGGATCGCACGGGAAGTGGTACTAGTTTATACAAAAACAACCTCTAAAAAGTCAGCAACCAACATCGTCAACGTTATTTAGTTTGAAATTCTTGATACTAAATGTTCTACGTCAAAAAGGAAAAAGGAAAATAATATATTGTTTTTTGGAAAGATTTTATTATTTTAAAAAATTCATTTATATTTTTTTTGGGAAGATTTTATTATTTTTAAAAATTAATTTAAGAAAAGTTGTTCTCTTAGTATGATATTGAGTGAGTATATGTTTTAGCCTTTAGGTGTGCCTTTATTCTTCTGTCCAGGTGTCTACTGTCCAGTTCTCATATTTTGGGTTTTTAGTTTTCTCGCGAATAGTTCTACCTTAAAAAAAAAAGTGATTTTCTTAAAAAGGTAATTTTCAAATACAACTATAATTTCAACTTTTTACTTATAGACATATTTCCTTTGTATAAAATGTGTATAAGTTTGAGACACTCATTTTTTTTTTTTTTAAATGTTAAGTCTATGGAGTAATGTTAATTAGTTTGAGACACTCATTGCTTAACTAAAAAAATACTTTTTTAGCGAAATTTTATTGAACTAAATTGAAATGATTTAAACTTTTTATAATAATTTGTTTAGATTATTATATTTAATTAAAAATTATGAAAAATATTTTAAAATGAGCTAAGTTATTTACATAAAATCATTCTTTATAATTGTTTTTTATTTTACATTTGTTAGTTTTTAAGATCGTAACTTGGCTCTAATACCACTTGTTACGGGACAAAGCACTGAACGTCACACGATCAAGACCGGTGCCACTAGATACTACTTGTTGCAGATCGACGATGTATAGTACGAATAATAATGCGGAACCCTGAAATTAACTCAACAATAAATAAAGAAGGAGACAAGTAAAGAAGACAAAGAATTTACGTGGAAACCCAAATCGGGAAAAACCACGGGAGGAACGACGAGAACTTTCACTATAATATTGTCGATGATTACAAGGATTGATATCCACTCTAAAACCCTCTAATCTCACACAATATTATCTCTCTCTATGATAGTGTTAACTCGTGTTCTACACAAATAATTATGTCTATGGAGATCCCTATTTATAGGTGTAGAAAACCCATAAATTAGGTAATCAATAGGAATAGGAATAAACCTTTTTCCTAATATATGACCCTTAAATCCATAAGGAATAGAATTATATTATATTCAATATAATTCTAATTTTCCTAAATAAGGAAACAAAATTCCTACGGATTCGAGTCATATTTCAACAATCTCCACCTTGACGAGAAACCGCGAAATCCCATCGCACATGTGAAATCACATCACATACCAAGCCGCGAAATCCCATCGCGCATGCGAAATCTCATCGCACATCATAGTCTCGTCCCTCGTCTTCCTCCAAATGCCCCAACGGGCCTAGTTCCTAAAAGTTTGGACCTTCAAAGGTCCCCATAACTCGGAACGTACATACCCGAGTGTCTTCTTCGAGTTGTGAGCCAAATTCGAGATATACCCTCTCGACCGCTTTCCAAGCGCACATGACTCACCAAGTTTAGAAACACTCCATAGATCGAGAAACACTCGATCCTTCAAATCGACTTTCCTCACATGCCCAAGCCGCACATGGTCTAATCGTGTAGACTCTTCATCCGAGAGCCTAGTTTTTCCCACGGTTACTTCGTTCACCGCTTCATCTTCAATAAGCTTGGTCACTCCGGCCTTACTTGGTTGCATGCCTCTAAGCCGGTGAGACTCTTCTAGCAAGAGTCGAGGTTCGGCCCCGGTTACTTCCTTCATCGCGCCTTCATGGAGGACATAAGGTCGCTCTGCCTTTTCGTCTCCTCCCAACACTACCAAAGCCTCTTCGGTAGCCTTAGAAACTCCACCTTTTCCGGTGTAGCTAGTATTAACCTCGGTTTCTTCTTTCGCCGAGCTTCCATCGAGGACATAAGGACGACTCGTCTTTCTCTTTCCCCGCAATATTACCAAACCACCTTTGGTAACCTTTAAAACTCCACCTTTACAAGTGAGTTTATAGCCCTTCATATCAAGGGTACTCAAGGAAATCAAATTTCTCTTCAAGTCAGGGACATGTCTTACCTCGCCTAACGTGCGCACTGTGCCATCGAATATCTTCAAGCGGATATTTCCAATCCCTTCGACCTTGCACGAGGTGTTATTAGCCATAAACACCGCACCATGCTCCAAAGATTCATAAGTCTCGAACAACGTCCGGTCCGAACACATATGAAACGAGAAACCCGAGTCTAAGATCCAATCTTCACACAAGTTGGAGTTCTCGCCTAGAGCCATTAGTAGATCCCCATAGAAATTCCCATCTACTAATCCAACGTCACCGGAATTCCGATTACCGAAATTATTGTTGTTGCTCTCCCTATTCTTCAACGCGTAGCACTCCGACTTTATGTGTCCCTTCTTCTTGCAATAGAAACACGTCTTATTCCCGTGCCGCGACTTCAAATTCCCTGAGTCGCTCCCTTTATCACGGTACTTCTTTTGGACATTAAGTCCTTCACCCACATCGGACACACCATCCTTGTTGGACTCCATCCTTTGTACGTTTTCCCTTGACGAGAGAGACGAAGTTACGTCTTTAAACGTGATACTATCTCGTCCATAGAGAAGCGTGTCCCGAAAAGCCGCCATGGAGGGGGGTAGCGAGCATAACATCCAAAACGCAAGATCATCATCTTCGATCTTCACGCCAATTTTCCCAAGGTCAGCTACACGCTCCTTGAATCTCGCTACATGGTCTTGAATCGACGACCCCTCCGCCATCTTGAGGAAGTAGAGACTTCTCTTCAAGTGATGCTTGCTGGACACCGTTTTCTCAACGCACATCGACTCCAACAACTCCCATAATTCCTTTGCGGTCTTCGCCTCCGTCGTTTCGTCGGTCAGAGAATCCGAAACATGAAGCCCTATGGTCGCCATAGCCATCTGATCGAGCTCCACCCACTCGTCATGCTTCATATCTTTCGGCTTGTTGTCAACACCAAGTAGACAAATCTCTTGCTTAAGAGATCTGAGGACCAACCTCATCTTGTGTTGCCAAATAGGAAACCTCGTGTTGAGACTTAAATTCGGTAGATCGTACCTCACGCTCGCCATCGAAACCTTGCTCCGGAAGGTAGTAGGATCGTATTCTGGAAGGTCAGGAGATCGTTGCCTGGCTCTGATACCACTTGTTAGCTTTTAAGATCGTAACTTGGCTCTGATACCACTTGTTACGGGACAAAGCTCTGAACGCCACACGATCAAGACCGGTGCCACTAGATACTACTTGTTGCAGATCGACGATTTATAGTACGAATAATAATGCGGAACCCCGAAATTAACTCAACAATAAATAAAGAAGGAGACAAGTAAAGAAGATAAGGAATTTACGTGGAAACCCAAATCGGGAAAAACCACGGGAGGAACGACGAGAACTTTCACTATAATATTGTCGATGATTACAAGGATTGATATCTACTCTAAAACCTTCTAATCTCACACAATATTAACCAATAGGAATAGAAATAAACCTTTTTCCTAATATATGACTACTAAATCCATAAGGAATAGAATTATATTATATTTAATATAATTCTAATTTTCCTAAATAAGGAAACAAAATTCCTACAGATTCGAGTCATATTTCAACAACATTTGTTATTCAAGATTTTAAATTGAAATGAGTCAAATAAAATGAAGCGAAAGAAGTCGAAGCTAGATTCCAAAAGAAAAGACGTACTAATATACATAGGCAAAAATTAAAAAAAAAGTCAGTCAACGCCATCAACCATGCATGAAATTCTTGATATATTCTACATCAGCTAGGGCCTAGGGATCGATATGATAAAAAAAAATAAAAAAAAAAAAAAAACTGTGGAAGTTGAGAACAGAAGTTAATTAGCAGTGTGGATGCAACACGTGAAAAAGTAATTACTGTGAATTTCTCACTTAATACTGGTTTCAAAAGATTTGAATTATGTTGTAAGTGAAGGGTTTCTTTGAACACACATGCACAAATAAACGTACCTTAGCGAACCTATATAAGTTTTTGGGGTCCATATGATATTAATGTTTCTTCCCGGGACCCGCATTGCAATTTTACTTGTATTAAATTACTTTATATGTGACAGAAATTAAGTGTATTAAAAGAGTATTAGTACATGTTTTTTAGGTGAGCATTTTTTTCCAAATAGGTCGGTGTGCATTCTGAGAAATATTCTCAGTTTTTGGGTTTTTGAGTCGTGAGATTCTTAGATAAGAAGTATTAGTATGTCTAGGAAATATTCTCATTTTTTGTGTTTTTGAGTCTTTAGATTCTTAGGTATAAAGGGTAGTATTGTTAATGAATTGAATTCCAATGAGTTGAATTTTTTCTATTTTTTGTAAAGTTGAAATGAAATTGATCAATCGAACAAAATTGAAGTGTAATTAATCAAAAAAAGTCATACTGTCAACCTAAAACAAGTCAGTCAACGCCGTCAACCCCATACAAAAATTCTTGATATATTCTACGTCAACAAGGAAAGGAAGAAAATAATAATACTGTCTCAATAATAATAGTATCAAGATTTTGTTAGCATGCTTTCGATTCCCATAATCATTAGTAAAATAAATTCAAAGATAAACATAATCCTGTCTACCCCTATTCAATCACCATATAATAAATTCACCCATGCACCATTAATTCTTCTTCCATAATATTCAATCTCCATGGGAGAAGCTCAATCTCAATCTCAAGCTCACCCACACTACAAATGGTGGCTCCAAATGATCATCTACTCGTTCCTCGTCCTCGCCGGCCAATCCATAGGGACTCTCCTCGGCCGCGTTTATTTCGTCAATGGCGGCAAAAGCAAATGGATAGCCACACTAGCCCAAGTCATCGGATTCCCAATCTTCCTCCCGCTCTCGTTCTTCACAACTTCCCCCGATAAAACCCTAACCGAAAAAACCCCTTCCCTCCTCCCCCTCGCCTCGTTCTACGTCTCCATCGGCCTATTCGGAGCCTCGATCGCCATGATGTACTCCATCGCTCTCCAACACCTCCCTGTCACGACCTTCACCCTAATATGCGCGACTCAACTAGGGTTCAACTCCGTTTTCTCCTTCTTCCTCAACGGCCAAAAGTTCACTCCTTACATAGTCAACTCCATAGTCCTCCTCACCATCTCCTCCATCCTCCTCGTCTTCCAAACCGACTCCTCCTCCAAACCCTCGGAACAAAAAAACCACTCGGTCGGCATAGCCAGCGCTCTCGGAGCCTCCACCGGCTACGCGCTCCTCCTCTCCCTCACGCAGCTCGCCTTCAAGAAGCTCATCAAGAAAGAGTCCATACGGGCGGTGGTGGACCTGGCCATGTACCAGAACCTCGTCGGGACTTGCGTGCTTTCCGTGGGCCTTTTTGCGAGCGGGGATTGGAAGAGGCTAAAGGGGGAGATGAGGGAATATCGAACGGGGCCCGCGTCTTACGTGATGAACTTGGTGGGGACCGCTGTGTGCTGGCAGGCGTTTGCGGTTGGTGGGGTCGGGCTTATATTCAAGGTGTCGTCGCTGTTTGCGAACGTGATTGGGATTGTAGGGGTGCCGCTGCCTCCGGTTTTGGCGGTTGTTTTTTTGAACGATGAGTTGACGGGGTTGAAGGGGATGTCGATGGTGCTGGCTATGTGGGGGTTTGTGTCTTATATGTATCAACATTATCTTGATGATAAGGAGATGAAGAAGAAGAAGGAAGGAGATGATGAAGAAGTTTAAATACATATAGGATCATATAGGGGCATCATCAATATTTGTATGTATGTATCTACTAAACTAAACTAAACTAAAATAAGAAACAATATCATAAAACATCATTTAACATAGGTCGATTTCACCGTTCAGTTCAGTTTAGTTATTTATGTTTATGAAAAAATCAAATCTCGTTATATTTAATAATTTTAATTTAGTGAGATTTCGAACTGTTGTCGTATTTAAAGTGTACTTATAAACCTCAATCTCTAACGGACTTTGGTCTTGTGTGAAGACATCAGGTACAACCAAGTGCGAAATTCATCAAATAGAACGAAATTTGATGAAATTAGCTAGGTTTATAGGCCCTCAGGCAAATATGTACATGATTGATGCGATTGGGCTACAATTATTGAGTAATTTAGAATGTAACCACTCTTCAATTAATAATTTAAATTATCCTAATACGTTAATTGACGAAGTAAAATACTATTAATGATACAAACTCAAATTCATTGATGCACGCAAATGAAACAACACAGATGCACATTTTAATTAACTTTACATCACAAACCGAAAATTAACAAATTAAAAATCCGATCACTTTCCGGGAACGAAGTTGGTCGCAAACGCCCAGGCGTTGTTGTTGACCGGATCTGCGAGGTGGTCGGCGAGGTTCTCCAGCGGGCCCTTTCCGGTGACGATGGCCTGAACGAAAAATCCAAACATCGAGAACATCGCCAGCCTTCCGTTCTTCAGCTCCTTCACCTTCAGCTCGGCGAACGCCTCCGGATCCTCCGCGAGGCCCAGCGGGTCGAAGCTCCCGCCCGGGTAAAGCGGGTCGGTGATCTCGCCGAGCGGGCCGCCGGCGATGCGGTAGCCCTCGACGGCGCCCATGAGGACAACCTGGACGGCCCAGATCGCGAGGATGCTCTGCGCGTGGACGAGGCTCGGATTGCCGAGGTAATCAAGGCCGCCGTCGCTGAAGATCTGAGATCCGGCCTTGAACCAGACGGCCTCGCCGAACTTGACGCCGTTCCGGGCCAGGAGCTCCGGGAAGACGCAGCCGAGGGCTCCGAGCATGGCCCACCTGCTGTGGATCACCTCCAGCTCTCTGTTTTTGGCGAAGGTCTCGGGGTCGGCGGAGAGGCCGGCGGTGTCCCAGCCGTAGTCGCCGGGGAATTCGCCGGTGAGGTAGCTCGGGGGCTCGCCGGAGAAGGGGCCGAGGTACTTGACGCGGTCGGGGCCGTACCAGGGGCTGCCGGAGGAGACGGATTTGGCCTTGGAGGCGGTTTTCCTCATGGTGAAGCGGCCGTTGCCTTGGGCGGTGGCCGGAGAGAGCTTGACTGCCTGACCGGCGAAGGATGGGGACGAAAGAGCCATGGTGGAGGCAGCCATTTTTTGTTGAAAGCTGGAAATGGTGGTGTTTGTGGGTTGTTGAATATGGAGATTGATTGGGGGAATCGGGGGCTGTATTTATGTGGTTTTGGTGCAGTGGTCCTTATCCATCGTCTGCGTGAGATATTTGGTTGTGGCCAATGAGGGTTTGCCATGTGTCAGGGTGGATAGGGTGGTATCCGTTGATGATCTTTGCTTCGACGAGGGCCTCTAGTTTGGGATTTGCATATAGAATAGATATCCTTGTTGCAACAAAAAAAAAGGAGAATTTAATCGCAACAAAAATAGAAGAAAAAAAATGCAAAATAGAAAAAAATATTATCTTCTTTGAACAATTTTCTTTTTTAAGTGTCTCACCACCCTAAAAAAGAAATAAATATTTTAATTTTTTAACTTTATAATGCTGTACTATTTTACTTCTAATTTATCTACTACATTTTAAATTAATTTAACATTTTTATTAATCTTCTACCCATAAAGAGTTTCAATTTATATGGGAGAGAGAGTAAAAAATAACACAAATTATACACTTTGATTGATAAAAATTAAGAAAGAGTAAGCAACAAGGCCTTGTGATTTCTATTATGTCTCTTCCACAAATATTTTTCAATTTCTATGTAAATTTACAAAAACAACTTATGGAACGAAAAGGATTAAAGGAATAAAAAAAAAATCAATGTGATTTAAACTTTCTAGGAGGCATGCGTATGGATCAATCGAGAAAAAATATTCAATTAATTGTGTGCTTGTTTTAAAATCTTCATAAATGATACTTCTCCTGCAGACTAATAGTCAAACTTCCTTCACAAAATACAAAGGAAGTCTGGAGTACATTTTGATGGTGGAGAAAAGTAGCACGAGACATCATCCATTTCGGTGTCTTGTATAAAAGAGTTGTTCCCAAACAATCAAAGGCTCTACAGCTGATATGTACAAGAAACAACTACATCACATCAAAATAAGAAGCACACATGCACTATATCTGATCCCATATATTCCTTGTTCCGTCCCATATTCCTCTTCGCCATCCCAAGTAGCCGAGGGTTTTTTAACCATCGATCTCATATGGGGCTTGCTCTTGAAACCTGCATCATCAAGATTCAAACTAAAAATTACAAGTCAATAAAATAAACATTAAAAGTGTAAAGAAGTAATAGATGCTGAGTGTTTTGTAATCTGAAGGATATATGGATTTTCTGTAATTAAGCTAAACATCAGGGGTAGTTTTCGAAAGTATCCATAATAATATAGTACTAATAAATATCAGAATCAAGATATGTGACAGAGAGAAGCACCACAACCTGATTCTGGGCACTGGTTGCTGCAGCCCAACGCGGTGGATTTTGGGTTTGCACTGAGCTGTCAGTATTTATAAAGCCTATCCTCCTCGATTCCTGTGGTCTATTAATCATAACCGGAGGCGGTAATTCGTTCATCACCAAAAGAATAAACGCCGAGGGCATTGATGAACCTACAAGAGTAGTATTTTCAGAAGGTAGGCATCATTAACAAAACTACCCCTCAATAAAACAAATCATTTGAAGATATGTAGATATATAACACATAGTTTCGGTAACGGTTTAAAAATATTTGGAACAGAAATATTTAAATAAAATACCTATGAAGTAATACAAAATCAGCAAAAGGGAGGTAGAGACACCATCTATCTGTTCATGCCAGCTATAAAAAAGCTGCATCATGGAGAGAGCTGTAAAAAGACTTGTGTACAGAAAATGAAAATGAACGACTCATGTGATAAACCGGCAATAACAACGTACGGGTATATCAGTGGCGATTGCAATTGAAGCACTTGATGTGAAACACACGACACAGACAGTGGCTAAGCCAGCAACCTATGGTATGACAACAAAGAAATAAAGAAACCAGAATTAATATATTACTGTAGTAAATATAAAAGAAACAGAAGCTCGTCAAGATGAATTAAAACCATTCGGGGAATTTATTGATACAACCTCAGCCACAAGAATTGAAGGACTTACTAGTTAGTAGTTATTACTGCAAAGTTCATTACTTTCTCTAACTAACATGCAATTAAAAAATAAACATGAAATGTAGGATTAAGTACCTACCTTCCACCTTTCCCACGAAGCCCGATCAGCTCTCACTTTCCTCATTTTCAAGAACAATATAAGTCCTGGATTCCAATATGATTGAAAAAAATGAACTAGATATGTAATGGCATGGATAAAATACAAAACTAAGAAATTTATGTTATTGCTAAACCAAAAGAAAGAAAGAAATTATCCTCACCATAGCATGCAAAAGCTCCTCCCAGTAAAAGGAAAATTACAGAAGTGAAATCCACATATACCTGCAAAGGTAGTAACTAATCGTCAAATTTCGGGAATTTAGGAGTATTTTTTAAAATAAGGTTCAAAGGCCAAAACCAAATGTGAAACCCCACCCCATGAGTGTAAATATTAGCATAGTTCAATATAGGTCAGATTTAACACATTGGAGGTTGAGTGTTTTATAAGGCATGCTCTTGCAAATTCAAGAGCTTCGGACGATTTTATTTCTTTTATGTTGTCACGACGAGACTCGAGGTCTTTGATTTATTTTAATGTATGCAGATCATATAATATTAGAACTACAATAAAAAAAGCAATGTATTAGTATGTAATTGAAAATTGCTGTAATTATGAAAATTAGGAGTCATGAATACCTGAGCAACAACTTTAGAACTGATTGGACCCTTTCCCACTCCAATCCATATCAGCACTGAGGACACTATCATTATTGCAAAAACTAAGACAGTGACCTGGAAAAAATTGGTATCAAATAAGAGGATGATGATATAGAAATTCCAAAATTATATAATGAAAATTAACACACACACACATATATATATAGTACCAGAACCACGATTTTTTGCCGACTTCCTATTCGATGCAACCTAAAGTTGCAACACCTTCGACGACCATTGGCATTAGAAGCAGTTTTATTGATCTTATGCAGAAGCGCTTCATGAGAGCCAAAGCCTTCGTCTTCTTCATCGTCAGTTTGCTGGTGGCAAAGGTCAACCCTACAAACCATCAATTTTAAGTGAAGCATATATAGATAACGTACTTAGTACATACTGAAATGACGAAGAATTCATGTGTTGAGATATGAGAGAAGCTTACCAAAATGACAAAAGTAGAAGAAATGCAGCAACGAATAGAATATTGGGGATGGCTGCAAAATCCGAGCACTAATAAGCATTCTTTATACAGTGATCTTAGACATTGAAAATCACATATATTGGGGGGGGTGGGGGGTGGGGGGGGGGGGGGGGGGTGTTAGAAAGGCTGGTACAACTTCCCTACCCATGACAATGAAACCAAATGAATATGACCACCAAATCCATCTCTTACAAGCAGCAACGAGTGTTAACACAAAATAAAGGAAATAGCCTGCAGTGAAATTTCAATGTCAAAAAGTTGATCACAGAAAAATTAGGAAGCTTGTAGAATAGATAGCCAAAAGCAGTTTCAGAAGAATAATATAAGAATCGATATACAAATTTTAAAGATGATACTCATATGGATTATTGATGTTTCGGTTATATATGATGAATGGAAGACAGGAAGAAAAATCCTACAGCTGATTATTGCATCAACTGAAAGACTTTACAGAATGTAATAATCTGAAAGGTAATAATACTCACCGAAATTAGAGGATCCAATAATCAGATGAAAGACCTGAGATTTATACATCATTCTAATCAGTTGAAGATTCGTATAAACAAGACAATCTGCTAGAATAGATAAATCATAATGAAATGATAGACAACTTTATTAACTTCTCAACCACAAAACAAAAAGATGCATTCACACCAGTAAATTATTTCTTCCTGCGTCAGAAGATAGAGATATTTAAAAGAAAATATTTTTTTGATCGGCTGAAAATTTATTGTCCGAGCCAAGGTGTAATGGCTAATGGATCCAATCATAATAAACAAATGTTTTTGCATTAGCCCCAGCCAAGGACAATGAGAGCACCAGTTTGAAGAGTTTTGACGCACAACTCACAAAAAGAAAGTTCTGAAGACTCAAGATTGAGGATTCATCTTCTCCAGATTTTTAATTTGTTTGCATCTTATTTTACTTTCATCAAGGATTGGGGCTAAACCATAGCATTATTGAAATGAATATAATTAACTAAATTAAGTAATTAACTAGATTAAATCAAGAGGCGTGTAACGAATGCTTACCTTTTGGCGAGTCCATCCAACCTGTGAATTCCTTGAATGAATTCTCATCAACTGATACAATGAACCATCGAAAATCAGATAACGAACACGTAACTAGATTTAACAACTGGAAAAGCAATTCCTGGTAGCAAACTCATTTTTATAAAATAATTGATACGCATCCTATCTATAAAATATTAAAAGTTAAAAGTTAAGGTTTTCTTGTATGTGGGATATTTTTCTATCCTTTTCAGTAATTTCCATTCACTTCTCATTATTTCCCTCATCACTCACATACATTTACACGCCCTTATTAAAAATTCAAATCATTACTGCAGATTTCTGACAAACTTCTCTCATATTTTTATATCAGTATTTTACATTTTTACTGCATCATTACTCTTTCAGCTCAGAACGAGTTCCAACAATTCATTGTTCTATTTCAAAAACTTTTCATACTACTTCTAAAATTATGTGAAAACAATGAAGCTCGTCCAATCACACCCTAAGGAGCTTTATGTACTAATTTACTTGGCTCAATTGGAGATACAATATATTAACCAAGCAAATGAAAAAGATGAATGATAGTAGTAATAACCAACATGAATATATAATACTCTCTTCGTCCCAAAAGAACATGCGCACTTCCTTTATTTGGACGTCGCTCAAAAAGTAAATAATTGCACTTCTTTTTTCACTTTAAAATACTGTACAATTTTACCCCTACTTTTGACCTATTTTTCCAATTTACTTTTCAACTTAAAAATTACGGAGTACATTGTTACACTTTACTTTTTAGACAAAAGTAAAAGAACAACATTTTTCTTAATCTCTCTGCCCAAAGAAGTGTGACTGTTTCTCCGGGACAGAGGGAGTAAAAGTAAAAATAACATATTATATCAGATGCTCTCAACTACATTCATCTTCATTTACCAGCAAATGTCAATACATGAATCACTTAATGAACTCATTTTCGCAAATTGAACTAAAAACACCTATTTTACCTAAACTAAGGCAATCATTTGAAATCTAAGAAATCCCATTTCTCTGTGGACATAACAAAAATTCAAAATCAAAAGAAAATCTCGAGAACCAACCCAACTTATACACACGCCAAGACGTAACAAACTCTACGCGAAAGAAAATGGGGCCACAAAAAAACATTAAACAGCTAGACAAGTACTCGTGCCAACGCACGCATATAAGGCCGGTCCCATTATGGCGTGATTGCACAACCGTCACCTCGGAACTCACACATATTTATGAAACACCTAAGCTACTTCGACAGCTATCACTACCTCAGCATGCCACTATTATGCTAGTAATGCTACCGAAAACATTTGTACTTTAGCTAGAATCTTCACCAAGACTTGTATCCGCGACAATGGCTTCGAAATCCCAGAAAAGAAACTAGCTTTTGATTGTCAATAAACTTCAGCCACACTCATTACAACCCGAATTTAAAAAATTACTATTCGGGTTTCGCCATCGATTTATGTATATGAACCTGCGGGGGATTCGAGTTCTAAAATCCTAAAACAGTCTATGAACTCAATAATTAATTACCCATAAACAAAAATGAAATCTCGAGGACAAAAAAATAAAAAAAAAGGGAACAAGAGGAGTTACCTGGTAGAAAGCGATGAACGCAATCAAACCGTCTAGGCAAGCGAGAACCACATTCGCCCCCACCACCGCCTCCGGATAGCACTTCCTTCCCCTTCTCAGTTCCAACATTTTTTTCTTCGTTTTTTCGATTGATCTAATTTTTCCCCTCTTTGTAATTTCACACCATTCGACACAAACACACACGCTCACCCTCGGTGTGTGTTCGTATCGAATCGAAATGATGTCGATGAAAAGAAAAAAAAAAAAGAAAAAGTCGAGGTGGGCGAGATTTTTCGGAGTGGAGGACCTCTGCATAAACTGTATATTCGCACACAGTGAATTATAAGTGTATATTCGGAGGGCGAGTAGTTTCTGAATGGATATCCCTTTCTCTCTCTTTCTGTGATTTTTATACAATTTTTTCGGTGGTCTACAGATCTGCTTGCTGGGACCTACCCCTCCAAAACCTTCTCTATATATGTTGGGTACGATGGCGATGCTAAGTTCTGATATACAGTAAAGTAATAAATTCTAACCTTAAAATTTGGATTTTTTTATTTTATTTAAATCATTTTTTAATACCTGTATATTGATTTTGAAAGATGCTCCTATATTATGTGAACGATTATTTGAATTTGAATTTAATTTCAAATAATTTTAAATATGAGATAAATAATAGTTACATTTAGAAAGATAAAAAGTGTTTAAATTATAAGAAAAATTGGTAAATAAGATTTTTTATAAATATGTTTGACCAATTACAATTTATATTTTATATTTTTTGTCCTAATTACTTAATTTTAAAATTAATGGTGTACATGACTAAAAACCAGAGAAAATTGACCGTATTTGACAATTTCCCAAAATTAAGAAAATTGACTACCTTTTGTAATAGCTAATAGACCGTATTTGACAATTTCCCAAAATTAAGAAAATTGACTACCTTTTGTAATAGCTAATAGACCACAATTTTCCCTAATGAGGGAAAATTAAGAAAAATTGACTACCTTTTGCCAATTTTAACAATTTTGGTATAATAGTAGTAATTTTTAGAGTAACAATTATGCAAATATATTTGACTACCTTTTGTAAATAAATATTTTTATGGGGTAATTAATTATTGTTATGATAAATGTAATAAAATGAATATTTTAATCAAATTATTTTTGAAAATATATTACAATTAGGGCATTATTAGTTAGAAAGAAAAAAATTAATAAAATTATATTATAATTAATTGTTAAATTTTAAAATCTAGTGTGAACGAAAATTAAAATGAAAATTTTTTATTGGTCCATTTTTTAAATATACTCATTATTTTATACTTTTTCTATTCTAAATATATACATATTTTTATTTTTATTTTTATTTTAAATTACAAAGGAATTAGAAAATATTTTAAAATAAACCTATAACTTTTTTTACACCTACTAAAAAAAGATTTACATCTAATAAAAATATATTAAGATGTATTTACTACTTAGAGTATTTTCAACCGTTTACCTGAAACTAAAATCAATAACTATTAATATTATTTATTTATAGAAGAGTCTTTTTATTTTACAAATAAATAAAAATGATCTATCAAATTAATTTTTATTTTTTTAGTTTTTTATTTAATTTTTTTAATGTAATATTTTTTAAAAATAATATCATTAATAATTAAAATAAAATTTAATAAAAATATTTTTAATAATGAAATAAAAATACATATCACAATAGAAAATTTTAATAAAAATATATTTAATTAATTTTTTATTTAATATTTTATTATATTTTTTAATGTCAAAGTCATAGGGTTAAATTGTAAATTTTTAAAGATATTGGTTATTTATAAAAATAGTAAAAAAAATGATATAAAAAAAATATTTCAAGAATATTTTTTAAGTTTGAGTATTGATATCTCAGCTGTAGTCAAAATCGTAAACTTAAAACTAAATTTATTTTGTTATACAGTATACTATACAATATGCTAAGTATACTTTCCTCAGTTGAACAAAATATATCATTTTATTTCAATGTAAAATATTAATTTGAAAATTGTTAAAGTAATTTTTTTTATATAGAAGTACAACAATAATTTTTTTGATCAATGACATATTAATATACTACTCATAAATAATTTTACAAATAATAATAAAAGTGATAATTTATTTTTGCTAACATTAAAAATATTAAATTTATTTACAAATGAGGAAAATATTGTACTGCTAATTAATACTAACTCTTAAATAAATATACATACACTACAATATTTTTGTGAAAGAAATACGAAGTGAATATAGTGGACAGTATTAAAAAATTACTACTCATTAAAGTATAAAATCTAATTAATTCTTTCCTTAATTAAATTGTACCGTTGGAGAATCAATTACCTATAAATTAAAGCCCTCCTTAACTCATTAACTCAAACACGTTTCTCACAACTCAGCATCAGATGGATAACAGCAACAACGACGCCATCGCAGCGCCGGCCGTGAAAAAGAAATCCTCCGGCCGGAGAAAGATCCCGATTGAGTTAATCCGCAAGAAATCCAGCCGGCAAATCACGTTCTGCAAGCGCCGGCAGGGCCTGTTCAAGAAAGCAGCAGAGCTCAGCGTCCTCTGCGGAGCCCAGATCACCATCCTCGTTCGATCTCCGGCCGACAAAATCTACGCCTTCGGGGACCCGGAAGCCCTGATCTCCCACTTCCAGAGCGGCGGCGGCGGCGACGTTCAAGAATCAACAATCGGACACGAAGATCATCGCTGCCGTGATCAAGAATCGGTCTCGTTTGGGCAAACGTCGTTTGAGGGGATCGATTTGCAGGAACTCGATGCATACGCGGAGTTTCTGGAGAATTCCAAGGCCGAATTTTAGTTGTTTTTTGTTGCTTGGAATTGCGAGATTTAGAGTTTGTTCTTGTTTGTTAGTATTAGTATTTACCGGGAGTTCGGATGATCGATCGTTTCCCGAGCGATCGAAACGATTACCGTGAAATCGGAAACATGTAAAAACATTGAGACGATTAATATAATTTCATTATTCTTACTTCAACTACGATCGATCGTTTATTTTTCTTATGAATCGCTGTAGAGATAGTTATATGGGTATTTTGGTCAATTCAATTTATTTGAAGAGGTTTTAACAGTAAGAAGGGGGTTTAGGTCTATTTGGAGTTTTTTTCTTGGGTTCGTTCTGTGTTGAACTGTATATTGCCAATTTCGTGTTCAGAGTACAAACGGAGGTAATTGGGGAATGCAGATAAAAAAATGAGAAAACACAAGCTGTATATCTAAAGATAGGGAATGCAGATAAAAAATGAGAAAACACAAGCTGTAAATCTAAAGATAGACTGTCGTAATTCGTCGGGTCGTGAAATGTGTTTGATGAAATGCCTCAATGAAAAAAACTGCAGTTTTGCAGTGGAGAGTAATGCAGGCCATTTTCACCTGTCCAAATTTATTTACACAGATTCTTAATCGAGTATGTGAAGATTTTCGAGATTAGCAGGTAATTTCTAAATCATCTATTGATTGGCATTTTGAAATTAGCAGGTAATTTCTAAGAAGATCGCACTTGCATCGCACGATATCAATACTCTGAATCGGGATCCATGAAACTTACATTGTTATTGTGAATTATGTTTAGGGAAGAAAACACATATTAAAAACGCATTCTTTATTTGTATCAGCGGTTTAAACATACTGGGTATTATTGGGTATTTGTTAAAAGGTCATACCGAGCAAGGCCGCCACGTGGTTCAATCTCCGGCCGGGCTTTATTCACCAGATTTTCAAAAAACATTAAACCTCATTATGGTGTTCCAACCCGGATTCTCCATTGCCCCGTCGTCTCCTCTCCTATTAAATACATCTCACACTCGCTTCTTTTCACAATCCAAAGCAAAAAAAAAATCTTTCCTTTCTGTCTATCGCATTTCCTTTTCTCACCTTCTTCTCGTTTTTTGTTGGCCATGGCTTCTAATCAGGCGAAGAAGAAACCCCAAGGGCGGAAAAAGATCGAGATAAAATTCACCGAGAACGAGAACGCCCGAAACGTGACTTTCTCCAAGCGGCGTGCGGGGATTCTGAAGAAAGCTGCTGAGCTGTCCATTCTCTGTGGGGCCCAGATCGCCGTGATACTCTTCTACCTCAGCGGTCGGCCCTGCTCGTTCGGCCACCCTGATGTGGAATCTGTTTTGGGCCGTTTCTTGAATCCGGAAGACTCCGTGCGAGGCAGGAGGAGGTTGAACTCTGGCGTGCTTGCTCAGCTTAAAGATGAGTATGATGAGAAGGCAAAAGAATTGGAGGCCGAGAAGAGAAGAGCTAAAGAGCTTGAAGAAAGCTCGGGCTGGTTAATGGATGAAAGGTTGGATGAGATGGATATGAATCAACTCTGGGATCTGAAGGAGGAACTGGAGAAGCTCAGAGAGGATTTGGGTTGGATGGGGTCGAGGAATTAATGTTGACAAGCCTTGTGTTGCGACAAAGATAAATCTGGCGGATGTTGAGAGTGATGGCCGTGGTGGTTTGTCGATTCCGGCCGACTGGTTGAAAATGTGATGATTTTACTGTATTGAATAATAATAGTAATAGTTAAGAAATGGGGTTTAAGGATTGAGATGTCTGAATTTTGAGCTATGGTTTTTTATTTGAATGAAATTAAATCTGTTTTGCCTTTTATGAGTGCAAGTTTTGAGCTGGTATTTGTTCCTTTGTAAGCAGTTTGCGCAGAAGCTTAAAGATCATTGATTTTTACTATTATAGTACTTGCAAATATAAGATATGTTACTATAAAATAATTACTACGTAGTAGTAATTATATTGTTGAAATAATAATGAAACATCTATAAATAATTAGTCAAAAAGAATGCATATAAGTATGTTACTATGCATACGCACATTTAGCACGAACATATAAATTCAAATATTAACACTAACTTTGTAGTACAAAAATAACGTAAACATAATACTCGTACATAATAGCAATACACAATAATTGATTACTTCAAGGGTATTTCGGTCAACTGATTTTCCTTTGGTTGCCTGTAGCTTTTTTTACGATGTTATTTGAAAGTTTTGATTGTAGAGGGGAATAGAGGATCGATGAAATCAATGAAGTCTTTGCCGGAGATTTATTTTGCGATGGATCGTACTTAAGCGCCGCCGATGACCGGTGTTTCTCAGGTATTGGAATTTAGTGTTTTTTTTTTAATTGGGTTCGTTCTGGTTTGAATTGTGTTTTGCCAATTTCTAGTTAAGAATTGCGAGCATAGCTATTTGGGGGCTGGAGAGAAGCTGTTAATCATAATTAGATTGTGTTGTGATTATTCGCGCTGCTCTTAATGTGTTGTTTTATCAATTTTTGTATCGGAGGGGCAACGGCATGAAGGTGTTCGACGAAATGCTTCAGTGACACAAACCGTGCATTTTGCTGTGGAGAGTATTACAGGGCAATGTAGGTAATTTTTATCTTTCATAACTATCTACGCCTTGATTTTTGTACATTTCCTGGAAATTCCAAATTGAGTATGTTAAGATTTCAAGATTAGCATGTAATTTCTTAATTGTCTATTGATAAGAAGTTACATGTGCTAAGATGCGTATCGCACGATATCATACTCTGCTTCAGGTTCTCCATTAAAAATTTCAGTTTTCTAGATTTTTTTCTGTGAATTACTTTTTGGGAAGATACATATCAACAAATGCGATCGTTGTTCTTTCTGTAAATGTTTACCAAATGTATTTATGGTACTGAGCTTGTAAATGTGTTTATTAGAGCCTACATTTGTATATTGCTTTGTTTTAATCGTAATGTGAAGAAATAAATTTGCTCATTGTTCACATTGCTTTTGTTATTGCAATCTAAGTCGAAAGAAAAATTTATGATTAGGCTATTTACTATTTTAGATAGTAAATGGTTAGCACCACACGAGCCACAGCCACACCACCCGAACCAATCATGTGTATCCACTCGTCGTGATTTAGTTGGTTTTCAATTTTTTAAATAATTAACTAATGACACGGTGTCATGATTTTGTTTTCAAATGTCAATTGTTATTGGATAGTCGTAAACTCGACATTTTTTTTGCGTTGACATATTAATTTATGAAAAATCCCACATTGATTGTTACATGATTTTCAAAAACATTTGAGCGAATTATGGTACTCGAACCGGGACTCTTAAAATTACCTTGTCTCATCTGAATTTTAAATGTATCTCACAGTCAACTCTGCACAATCCAAAAAAACAATATGCTTCCGTCTATTGTTTTATCTTTTATCTTTTTTCATTTTATATATCAATTTGGTAGCTCGTGGATCCATCTCAGGCAAAGAAGAAGTCGCAAGGGCGTAAAAAAATTGAATTGAAATTGGACGAAGATGCACGAACCATGACTTTCTCCAATGCTGTTGTATTTTCTTGTCTCGTCTGAATCTTAAGTATATCTCATAGTCAATTCTGTACACAATCCAAAAAATAAAATAAAAAATTGTTTCTATCTATTGTATTTTCTTTCTTTCCTTTTATGTATTAATTTTGATAGCTCGTTGCTCCTTCTCAGGCAAACAAGAAGTCGCAAGAGCGGAGAACGGTCGAATTTAAATTGATCGAGCATAAGAATGCACGAACAATGACTTTCTCCATGGTTTTGTATTTTTTTTATTTATTCATTTTATCATTTTTTGTAGGTCATGGCTCCTCCTCAGGGAAAGAGAAAATCCCAAGGGCTTAAAATATCGAATTGAAATTAATTGAGGATGAAAATGCAGAAGAAAAAAAATGAGAAAACACAAGCTGTAAATCTAAAGATAGACCGTAATTCGTCGGGTCGTGAAATGTGTTCGATGAAATGCCTCAGTGACAAAAACTGCAGTTTTGCAGTGGAGAGTAATGCAGGGCATTTTCATCTGTCAAAATTTACTTACACGGATTCTTAATCGAGTATGTGAAGATTTTCGAGATTAGCAGGTAATTTCTAAATCGTCTATTGATTGGCATTTTGAAATTAGCAGGTAATTTCTAAGAAGATCGCACTTGCATCGCACGATATCAATACTCTGAATCGGGATCCATGAAACTTACATTGTTTCTGTGAATTATGTTTAGGGAAGAAAACACATATTAAAAACGCATTCTTTATTTGTATCAGCGGTTTAAACTTACTGGGTATTATTGGGTAGTTGTTAAAAGGTCATACCGAGCAAGGCCACCACATGGTTCAATCTCCGGCCCGGCTTTAGTCACCAGATTTTCAAAAAACATTAAACCTCATTATAGTGTTCCAACCCAGATCCTCCGTTGCCCCGTCGTCTCCTCTCCTATTAAATACATCTCACACTCACTTCTTTTCACAATCCAAAGTAAAAAAAAAAATCTTTCCTTTCTGTCTATTGCATTTCCTTTTCTCACCTTCTTCTCGTTTTTTGTTTGCCATGGCTTCTAATCAGGCGAAGACGAAACCCCAAGGGCGGAAAAAGATCGAAATCAAATTCATCGAGAACGAGAACGCCCGAAACGTGACTTTCTCCAAGCGGCGTGCGGGGATTCTGAAGAAAGCTGCTGAGCTGTCCATTCTCTGTGGGGCCCAGATCGCCGTGATACTCTTCTACCTCAGCGGTCGGCCCTGCTCGTTCGGCCACCCTGATGTGGAATCTGTTTTGGGCCATTTCTTGAATCCGGAAGACTCCGTGCGAGGTAGGAGGAGGTTGAACTCTGGCGTGCTTGCTCAGCTTAAAGATGAGTATGATGAGAAGGCAAAAGAATTGGAGGCCGAGAAGAGAAGAGCTAAAGAACTTGAAGAATGCTCGGGCTGGTTAATGGATGAGAGGTTGGATGAGTTGGATATGAATCAACTCCAGGATCTGAAGGAGGAACTGGAGAAGCTCAGAGAGGATTTGGGTCGGATGGGGTCGAGGAATGTTGACAAGCCTTGTGTTGGGACACAGATAAATCTGGCGAATGTTGAGAGTGATGGCCGTGGTGGTTCATCGATTCCGGACGACTGGTTGAAAATGTGATGATTTACTGCATTTGATAATAATAGTAACAGTTAAGAATTGGGGTGTAAGGATTGAGCTGTCTGAGTTTTGAGCTATGGTTTTTTATTTGAATGAAAATAAATCTTTTTGCCTTTTATGAGTGCAAGTTTTGAGCTGGTATTTGTTCCTTTTTAAGCAGTTTGCGCAGAAGCTTTAAGATCATTTTCTTACTATTATAATACTGCAAATACTGTATAAGATATGTTACTATAAGATTATACTAGTAATTATATTGTTGAAAAAAATGCCACACCTATAAATAATTAGTTAAAAAGCATGGACACACACTTGTTACTATGTATACGCACATTTAGCACGAACATATAAATTCAAATACTCCTATTAAGTATTAACACTAAGAACTTTGTAGTACAAAAATAATGTAAACATAATACTGTACATAATAATACACAAAAATTGATTATTTCAAGGGTATTTCGGTCAATTGATTTTCCTTTTGTTGCCACTTAACTTTTTTTTAATGATGTTATTTGAAAGTTTTGATTGTAGAGATGAATAGAGGATCGATGAAATCAATGAAGTCTTTGCCGGAAAATTATTTTCCGATGGATCGTACTCAAGCGCCGCCGATGACCGGTGTTTCTCAGGTATTGGAATTTAGTGTTTTTCTTTTAAAATTCGGTTCGTTCTGGTTTAAATTGTATTTTGCCAATTTCTAGTTAAGGATAATTGGGGGCTGGAGAGAAGATGTTAATCACACTTAGACTGATTTTGTTTTAATTATTCGCGTTAGTCTTAATGTGTTTGTTTTATCTAATTTTGTATCGGAGGGGCAACGGCGTGAAGGTGTTCGAGGAAATGACTCAGTGACACAAACTGTGCCTTTTGTTGTGGAGAGTATTGCAGGGCAATGTAGGTAATTTCCATCTTTCGTAACGATCGACGCCTTGATTTTTTGATTTTTCGTGGAAATTCTAAATCGAGTGAAGGTGTTCGAGGAAATGACTCAGTGACACAAACTGTGCCTTTTGTTGTGGAGAGTATTGCAGGGCAATGTAGGTAATTTCCATCTTTCGTAACGATCGACGCCTTGATTTTTTGATTTTTCGTGGAAATTCTAAATCGAGTATGTTAAGATTTCAAGATTAGCAAGTAAACTTCTTAATTTTCTATTGATAAGAAGATACTTGTGCTAAGAGCTACGCGTATCGCACAATATCATACTCTGCTTCAGGTTCTCCATTTAAATTTTCATTTTTCTAGATTCTTTCTGTGAATTTCTTTTAGAGAAAATGCATATTATAAAATTTTAGTCTTTTTATAGTAATTTTGTAGGCTGAGCTTGTAAATGTTTTTATTAGAGCCTACATTGTACATTGATTTGTTTTAATCGTAATGTGAAGAAATAAATTTGCACATTGTTCACATTGCTTTTGTTATTGCAATCTAAGTCGAAAGAAAATTTTCTGAGTAGGCTATTAGTATTTAGTATTTACTACTATTTCAGACAGTAAATGGTTAGCACCACACGAGCCACAGCCACACCACCCGCACCAGTCATGTGTATCCACGCGTCGTGATTTGGTTGGTTTTCAATTTTGTAAATAATTAACTAATGACACGGTGTCATGGTTTTGTTTTCAAATGTTAATTGTTATTGGATAGTCGTAGAGTCGAATTTTATTTTTTTGCGTTGACATATTAATTTATGGAAAATCCCCGCATTGACGATTACATGATTTTCCAAAATATTTGAGCGAATTATGGTACTCAAACCGGGACTCTCAAAATCACCTTGTCTCGTCTGAATTTTAAATGTATCTCACAGTCAATTCTCTGCACAATCAAAAAAAAAAAAACCTTCCGTTTATTGTATTTTCTTTTTTCATTATATATATCAATTTTGGTAGCTCGTGGATCCATCTCAAGCAAAGAAGAAGTCTTAAGGGCGTAAAAAATTGAATTGAAATTGGACGAAGATGCACGAACCAATGCTGTTGTATTTTCTTTTCTTTCCATTTGATCATTTTTGTAGGTCATAGCTCCTCCTCAGGGAAAGAGGAAATCCCAAGGGCGTAAAAAGATCGAATTGAAATTAATCGAGGATTAAAATCCACGAACTGTGACTATCTCCAATATGGGATTTCAAGAAAGCGAATAAGTTGTCCATTATCTGAGGGGGCCCAGATCGCCATAATCATCTTCTCCCTTGATGGACGGGCGTAATCTTTCGTCCACCCCAACGTTGAATCTGTCGTGGACCTTTGTCTGATTCAGATCCCAATTCCAAACCTGCAGGACTCCGTGCGTGGTAGGAGGTTTTGCTCGGCCGTGCTTACACAACTTGTAGGTCATGGCTCCCCCACAGGGAAAGAAGAAATCCCAAGGTCGCAAAACGATTGATCTCAAACTAATTGAGGACGAAAATGCACGGACGGTGAGCTTCTCCATGCTGGGATTTTGAAGAAAGCCACTGAGTTATCCATTCTCTGAGGGACTCCGTGTGGTAGCAGGAGGTTTCACTCGGCCGTGCTGACACAACTTAAAGGGGAGTTCGATGACAAGGCAAAAGAATTGGAGGCCGAGAAGGGAAAAGCCAAAGAATCCTTAAATTGAGAAATGATGCTAAGTTGTCTGTTCCGATATAGATTATTCCGGCGAACGTGGAAAAGGATGGCCGTGGTGGTTCATCGATCCCGGCGGATTGGTTGAAAATGTAATTATTTATTCATTACAGTAATATTAACAATTGGGGTTTTAAGGATTGATTTGGGGGGGATATGATATAATTTGAATTAAATTAAATATTTATATATTTCAGTAATATTAAGTTATTAACAATTGGAGACTTGGGGTTATATGGATTGATTTTTCTGGATTTTGCTATATGAATATATGATACAATTTGAATTATTGATTGATTTTTTTGGATTTTGCAATAGGAATATACGATACAATTTGAATTAAATTAAATATTTTTACTTTTAATGACCGTAAAAATTGCGCTAGATCGAGTTCTTTTGTGCAGTAAAAGTGATTAAATTTGAATTAAATTAAATATTTTTACTTTTAATGACAGTAAAAGTGATTAAATTTGAATTAAATTAAATATTTTTACTTTTAATGACCGTAAAAATTGCGCTAGATGAGTTCTTTTGTGCAGTAAAAGTGATTAATTTACTTAGATTGCGTTCTTGCGCATTAGTTTTAAGTGATTAATTTGCGCAGTTTCTTTTTATTGAAATTATGTCTTTTTATTGAAATTATGTTGAGAAAAGATTTGATTAGTTTTCATTACTCCATATTTAGCGACAATTTGTGCATTAAATATTACTCCCTCATTTGAATATTTGTAAATATTCGAGTGCATGGCAAAATTAATCTTGCACATTATATTCTAAAACTTAATTACAATACAATTTAGATGATTTGGAAAAAGAATTGCATTGCATTAAAAAAAGGGATAATTGCACTTTACTACCTGAAGTTTCAAGAAATTTGCACTTTGCTACCCAATCGGAGATTTTGAGCGCGGTGCTACCAGAGGTTTAAAGAAATTGCAGATTGCTACCTGCCGGTTGACCAGAAGCGAATATTCCGAGGAATATTCGTTTTTTGTGCGTAACACGTGATTTCTGAAGGGTATTTTGTGAATTGCACATCTGAGTTTAAGGGGCAGGTAAGTAATTACACATTTAATTAAAAAAAATTATTTAAAAAATCATTTATATGAAAAAAGAAATTCATTTCTCTCCCCTTCAACCCGTCGATCCCCAATTCATTTCAAAATTAAAACCCTAATTTTGCTCTACTCAAAATCCCGCTACCAAAGAACCCTAATTTCTTGCTACTCGATTTGGGGAATTCAAAATGCCATGGAAGTTGAGAGCTGCAAATGGGTTGTCGCCCGAAGAGGAGGTAGCACGAATGTCAGACAGTGAGAGATTTACGCTAAAGTTTCATCATTCGGGGAAATTTAGGCTTCGCGACGGTAAAAAAGTTTATGTTGAGGGGAGAACGGATTATGTTGATTACTGCAAGAAGTCTGAATTAGGCATGGAGGATTTTTCATTCATGGCGGCTCAAATTGGATTGGCTGAGAGCCTTCAGTTCTATTACAGTTGCAGTGGTGCAGATGACTGTGAAACCCTAGTTCGCTTTAAAAGTTTATATTGCCTAGATGGTTTGGATTGCTTTATTTCAAAGTCAAATTCAATTTCAGTGTTTGTTGATCATGAGGGATGGGATGAAAGGGCCATAGATTTCGATGGTGTCCCTGATTTTCCATTGCCTGATATTGATGATGATGTTAGTGAGGATTCAAGTTCATCTATGCAGAATTTGATGAAGGAGTATGAATTGCCTGATATTGATGATGATGTTACTCAACCCAAAGAGAATGAGAGAGTTGAAGATGAGGGAGCTGCAAATGACAGAGTTGAAGATGAGAGAGCTGCAGATGATATAGTTGAAGATGATAGAGCTGCAGATGAGGGAAATGGAGATGAGGGAGCTGCAGATGAGAGAGTTGCAGATGTTGAAGATGATAGAGCTACAGATGAGGGAAATGGAGCTGCAAATGAGAGAGTGGCAGAAGGTCTAAGTAGGTTGTTTGGTGACCAAGTTGATGAGGATGACAGTGAAGGAGAAGTATCATGTGGAGAGGATTCAGAAAATTCTGATTACCTGGATGATAGTGATGGATGCTATGATGATGAGGAGGCTGACTTCCAGAGGTATGTTGATTCTGATGAGGAGTTGGGAAAAAATGTTGACAAGAAGGGGAAGAGGCCAATGACCAGAAGTCAAATGTTCAAAGAAAAAGATGCTGCATTGAAGAAATCAAGGATTCTGGAAGAGGCTAGATTGAAGAAACCTGCTCCAAATGTTCATAGAGGCTTCAAATTGTTCAATCCAGCTACAGATATGGATCACATTGATTTCCATGTTGGCCTGTCATTTTTAGACATTCCAACTTTCAGAATGGCTCTCAAGGCTTATGCAGTTCAAAATGGTAGAAGCTTGAGATTTACATTGAACAGGCCAACCAAGGTACAAGCCAATTGCAAAGATAAGAAGTGTGAATGGAAGATTTATGGATCCAGAGTGCCAAATGATGATACTGTCCAAGTCAAAACCTTGTATGATACACACACCTGTGTGAGGCAGGAGAAAATCATACAAGCTGATGCAAGGTATATTGCTGACAGGTACAAGCAGAAATTGAAGAGTGATCCACATTGGCCAGTGGAATCAATGATTGAGGTAATTCAGTCAGAAATGAAGTGTTGTGTCAGCAGGTGGCAGATGTATAGAGTGAAACATAAGGTGGCAGAAATGGGTGATGGGGATGAGTTGCAACAGTTTGCCAGCCTCTACAGATATGCTGAAGAGATATTCAGAAGCAATCCTACCAGTACCTGCAAGATAAAGACAACAGTTGTAGGGGACAAAGCAGTCTTCAAAAGAATGTACATTTGTTGGGCTGCTCTGAGGGATGGGATGTTAGCTGGTTGTAGAAGGCTTATATGCCTTGATGGCTGCCATCTGAGAACTCAAACTGGAGGTGTCTTGTTGACTGCTGTGGGCATTGACTCTAACAATGGTATGTACCCATTTTCATATGCTGTTGTTGAGAAAGAAACTTATAAATCTTGGTTGTGGTTTTTGGATTTGGTAGTCAAAGACTTAGGAATTTCAGAACAAGATAGTTTCAATTGGACTGTGATGTCTGATAAGCAAAAGGGACTTGTTGAGGCTGTAAGTGTGGTGTTGCCTAACTGTGAGAGCAGGTTCTGTGTGAGGCATTTATATGCTAATTTTAAACTTAGTAACAAGGGTGTGGGACTGAGGGACATAGTTTGGAGAGCTGCCAGGGCAACCAGACAGGTTGATTTACAGAGAGTCATGAGTGAGGTCAAAATTAGATCTCCAACTGCCTTTGACTGGATTTCAAAAAGAGACCCTCAACACTGGTCCAAAGCCCACTTCAATACCATTAACAACACAGACCTTATAGTTAACAACCTTTCTGAAAGCTTCAATTCTATGATTTTGAGGGCCAGGGGCAAGCCTATACTAAAAATGTTGGAGGACATTAGGAGAATCTTAATGAAAAGGATTGGATTAAGGAGAAGGGATATGTTAAAGCACAGTGGAGATTTATGTCCAAACATTCAAAAGCTGTTAGATATGTACAAAGTGAAGTCTTTTGGGTGGGCTCCTTCCTGGAATGGCAAAGATGAATTTGAAGTTTGTGATCCAAATGGCCAGTTTTTTTGTGTGCATCTGGGAAACAGAACTTGTGGGTGTAGGAGATGGCAACTAACTGGAATTCCATGCCAACATTCAATCTCATGTATGAATTACATGGGGTACAAACCTGAAGCATATGTGGATGAGTGTTATAGCACAAATACTTACCTCAGCATTTATGATCACTACATGAGTCCACTGCAAGGCATGGAAGAGTGGCCTGTTATTGATGAAGACAGATTGGATATTGTGCCTCCAAAGATTGGGAAGATGCCTGGCAGACCCAAAAAACATAAGAGGAAGCTGGAAGTAGGAGAAGTGATAGGATCTCTGAAAAATGGAAAGTTAAAGAGGTCAGGCTTGATTAGCACTTGCCAGCTTTGCAAACAAATTGGTCATAATTCCAGGACATGTCCACAGAATGCAGGAGCAAGTTCAAAGGTAATTGCGCTTTTTTTTTTTTTTTCATAACATAATTTTACTCATCTCCATTGATTCTTCAGCCCACTGAAGGATTGGATATTCCTCCTGCATCAGAGCATGTTCAAAAGCAGAAAAAGAAGAAGGCAAGAGCAAGTTCAAAGGTAATTGCGCTTTTTTTTTTTTTTTTCAAAACAACTTTTTTCCTCATCTCAATTGATTTTTCAGCCCACTCAGAGCTTGGATAACCCTCCTGAAGTAGAGCCTGTTCAAAATAATGAGAATAAGATGGCAGAAGCAAGTTCAAAGGTAATTGCGCTTTTTTTTTTATTTTTCAAAACAACTTTTTTTTTCAAAACATAATTGCTCAACACCATTTGTAAATTTTGCAGTCCACTGTCCAAGTGCCTACAAGAAAGAGCCCTAGGAAGAAGAATAATGCAAATGAATCCACTGTCCAAGTGCCTACAAGAAAGAGCCCTAGGAAGAAGAATAATGCAAATGAATCCACTGTCCAAGTGCCTACAAGAAAGAGCCCTAGGAAGAGGAATAATGCAAATGAATCCTCTGCCCAAATGCCTACAAGAAAGAGCCCTAGGAAGAAGAATAAGGCAACTGCACCATCTGCTTCACAGCCCACACCAATTCCTTCAAAGCATATTCAAATGGATAAGCCCTCTGCTTCACAGCCTGTTCAAATGGACAAGCCCTCTGCTTCACAGCCTGTTCAAATGGACAAGCCCTCTTCTTCACAGCCCACACTGCCATTAAATTTGAGACTTGCTAGCCGAAGAAGTGATTACATGCCTTTATTCACTAATGCTCCAAGCAGTAATGTCACACTTCCATTCAGAAAATTTACATTGATCAGAGGAGAAGAAATCACACCCCCTTGCTGTCAGCAGTAGTCTTTTGAACAATAGTTTGTATGTTTGTTGGTTATTTTGTTTGTAAGTCATCAGACATTGTGGTGTTTTTATAAGTCATCAGACTTTTGTTTTGGGTATTTTGTAAGTAAATCCAGATGGTGTTTTATTAATGTCTACTTTTTAGTTATCTTCACTATTTTGTTCCAGGTGTTGTGATTGTTGAAACATGAAACATCCAAATTACATCCACAACCAACTAAAATCAAATATCCAAATTACAGCTTACATTAACACACAAACCAACTACAAACTATGAGAAGAAAAAGATTACATCTTGAACTGATACATTAAGGCAAAACACACTAAAATCACAACAATCAACTTCTTATTGCTTCTTTTCACAGCAGCTATGTCCTTCTTCAACTCATCAATTTCTGCATCC
Organism: Euphrasia confusa; assembly: GCA_954870475.1. Lineage (NCBI taxonomy): Eukaryota > Viridiplantae > Streptophyta > Magnoliopsida > Lamiales > Orobanchaceae > Euphrasia > Euphrasia confusa. The sequence goes on from OX940967.1 coordinate 29,381,008, forward strand.
TTCGAATTCATATTAGCAGCTATGTCCTTCTTCAACTCATCAATTTCTGCATCCTTCGAATTCATATTTCTCAATAATCCTGGTATGATTTTAGTACAACGGGCACATCCAGGTTGATCGACCCAGCAAAAATAATTACACCCCACCAGAGTCTGGTAAAAGAAAACCCCAGAAATTAGAAATAAAAAAAGAAAAAAAGAAAAAAAGAAAAAAAGAAAAAAAAGGAGGATGTAGAAATACGTACTCGGGAATTAGCACATGACAAATAACTCCTTCCTGGGTTTGCATCGGACCAAGAAGTGCGCTTCACAGCAGGTTTTCCACAGTGACACACTCCATTCATGGTGCGAGTTCGTAGTTAATAACTGGAGAAGAAGAACTTTTTTCACTCTAAACGACGCCAATTATGAGGGATTGAAATTTAGGGTTCTTATTCAGAGCAAATTTCGGGATCGAAAAATTTGGGGGATTAGGGTTCTGGGAGCGGGTTTCGATTTGGGAAGAAACGCGAACTAAATTTTTAACAATTAGGGTTTCAATTAAATAAGCTGATTTATAGTCAAGGTCAATGTCAATTTAAAAGTCAAAATAAATGGAGTGGGGGTAATTAAGTAATCAACCAAAAAAATGAATTTCAGAAATCATAAAATAATTAATAAACGAATATTCCTCGAAATATTCGTTATGCAGGTAGCAATCTGCAATTTCTTTAAACCTCTGGTAGCACCGCGCTCAAAATCTCCGATTGGGTAGCAAAGTGCAAATTTCTTGAAACCTCAGGTAGCAAAGTGCAATTATCCCTTAAAAAAACAGGTGTGGAAATAAAACTGTGCACCCTCAATAATATATTCTCACCCTTTAGTTTTTTCTTATTTCCTTTTCTTCTTCCCCATAAAAGTCCTCAATTCTCATGATCCCAATCCTTGAAACTCCCAAACTGTTCGAACTGATCACTCGCGCTCACGGACGGCCGAATCGGGACATCTTCCCCGTAGTCCGCCGAGCTCGCCGATCGAATCGACCCCTCCCTCGCCTTCTCCGACTTCGCATACTGCTGCACTATCAGCACCGAAAACGCAGACTCAAACTCCGACGTGACCAACAGATCTCCGATCGGCCCCAGCTCAGGACAGTCGCACCAGTCGGCCAATCCTGATGTCAGCGGTGACATCATCCCGCTCCCCCTCCCCACAACGTAAAGATCGTGCTTGTGCTCGTCCATCGACTTTATCGTCTTTATCGCCTCCTCCTCGTCGTTCAAAACCAGCTCGAAGTAACTTATCGACTTACTCTCCATGGTGGCAGTCTTGAACTGTCCCAGGTAGTCGTCGTCCAGAAGCTTCTCCCTCTCGCAGTCGATCTCCATCCTCACCTCGTACTTCTCGACCGGCTCCTGCGGGGCCAGCACGAACGAGTCCGCCCTCGGGATGAACCTCACCACCGTGAGCGCGACATCTGTCCCTTCCGTCATCCTCCAAGCGTACGCCAGCGCCTCCCTGTCGTCGGCCCCGCCGAAGTACAGCATGGCCACGTTCCTCGCGTGGTCGTGCGACTCGCGGACCCCTCTGTCGATCAAGATCCCGACGGAGCACGGCGAATTGACCAAAACGCCCTCGTTGACCTCTCGTAAAGAGGAGTTGATGTCCTCCATCTCGTTTTCCGCGTTCAGCTGGCGGTGGAAGGGGAGGAGGATGAACGTGGCCCGCTTCTCGCGGGCCACGTTGCATATGTCTTCGTCCATGGTGGTGAAGGGGCAACGAGCGGTGTATACTTGAGTTCGGACTCCTTCCGAGCGGAGCTCGTAGTTGTCGAAGGCGGCGACGATGTGGTCGGCTTGGGCCTCGACGTGGCTGGGGTTTCGTGGGCCCGAGGCCTTTCGGGAGGTGTGGGCCACGAGCATGGTGGTGGCCCGGCCCACGAGCTCGATGAGCTGGAGGGCGAAGACGGAGACTTGGGAACGGGCGGTGGAGTTGGAGGTGCGAAGGAGGTTGATGATCGTGGGGACGTTGCGGGTGTTGTAGATGCAGGCCAGGACTCGAAGCTCCTCGTCGGATTTCGCCTTCTGTATGGTTCGGCGCTTGTAGGGTATCGTGTTCTGGACGGGCTTGTAGAAGAGGGCGGCAGGGGTGACGATCATCGTCATGATGAGAGCCGACACCACCATCAACGAATAGGCTTGTGTGCCGAGTACCTGTCGATAAAAATGATAGATTTTCTTGAATCTGTTCTTTTGGACTTAATTTCAGTCCATTTCAGTTCAGTTAAGTTCGTTTCAAAATAAATTAAAATAAAATAAATAAAAAATAATTTGAATTAGTAATTTTAAGTATAAAATCTAATTAATATCACAATATTATTAATATTTTTAAAAAAATATTTTATGATTTATAATAATTATTTTTATAAAAAAATCAGTTCAGTTCAGATCGCTTCAGTTTAGTTCAGTTCAGCCGGTTTCACTCTAAAAGAACAGGTTTACTTACCCCTTGTATCTGCCCAGCCTCGAGAATAACAAGTACCATCACACTCTTGGCATTGCTCAGCACTCCGACTGCCACGGCCTCGTCGACCGTGAGCTCCGAAAACGCCGACATGAGCAGCGAGCTGATGACCTTCACCGAGCACGCAAGTACTATCATGATCACTACCACAATCCACGAGGTCTGCGATGATATGACATCTACATTCAACCTCAGCCCGCACACTACAAAGTACACCGGCATCAGAATCCCCATCACAAAGTCCTCCAGCTTATCTGCAATCGTGGCCTCGAGGACCTCGCTGGGTATCACGAGCCCGAACACGAAAGCCCCGATCATCGGGTGGGTCCCGAACAGGTCCGTGATGATCCCGCTGATCGACATCCCCGTGAGGATCGAGCATATGTAAAACTCGCTGTACCCCTGCCCTTCCGGAGTCTTCCGGATGATCCAGCTCAGCGCGGGCCTCACGTAGTACACGCAGAGGAGGACGAAGGCGATTGTGCTGATGATGGACCAGTGGATGTTCGACTTGGAGCTCGTGATGGCTAAGGAGAAAGCCAGGAATCCCCACGAGCACATGTCAGTGATCAAGGCGGCTGAGGCTGCTGTTTTGCCGATCTCTGTGTGGAGGATCTGATGCTTGTCGAGAATTTTAGTGAGGACGGAAAAGCCTGTGCTGGTGAGGGCTGTGCCCCAGAAGAGGCAGCCAGCCCGTTGGGCCTTGTCGATGGTGAGGATGAAGTAGAGGCCCAACCCGATGGAGAAAGGGACGATGATGCCTGCAATGGCGACTTTGGTTGCCTTTTGTCCGGTGCGAAGGATGGATTTGACGTCCATCTTGAGGCCGACGAGGAAGGCGTAGTATATGATGGAGAAATGGGCCATGGGCTCGAGCATTTTGAAGGAGTAGCTTGGGAAGAGGAGTTTCCGGAAGGGTGCTATACGACCAAGCACGGAAGGTCCAAGGATTATGCCACCCTGCAAAAAAAATAAAAAATTAATAACAAAATCAGCAAGGGTTCTTGACTTCTTGTAATGTAAAATCAGCAAGATGATAATTCAAACAAAATAAAAAATCATCGATTAGAAAAACATTTATGATTTTATTAAAAAACGTCTAGCTGAGAGACGATGGCCAGAGATTCACCATGACGAAGAAACCCTAGGAATTAAATCATCCTCCAAAGAAAACCATAATTTGCGTGAATCACATGTGATGCACGTAATAACAAGAACAAGATAACGATACATGAATCCATGGTGCACAGACTCACAATGATTTCAGCAACGAGCGGTGGCTGGTTGAATGATTTTAACGCGAAAACAAAAAAATGTATGAAGCTCATGGAAAACGTTAGCTGGATGAGGAAGAGAGATATGAGGGGCGTGAGTGGATCGGGTCCTTCCCATAGCCCATTAAACCTATAAATGGTTTCAGCAAAGCACATTATGGTTGTGTTCAGCTTCTCGACATCTATAGCCGTTAACTGAGCTTCCGCCATTTTTATTCCACCTCATGCGTGGCCCCGGTTTTCTCTTCTTCCTCAACCGGCCTCCGCCCTGATGGAACCTTTTAAAATGAAAATGGAACAAGAAAAAAAAAAAGAGAAAAAAAAAGACTTATTGAGAAATTAAAGTTCTATATTAGTATATAGAATGAGGAATGAAAAGTAGAGAGATAGAGACTCAAGAGACCTTTTTTCTATTTTTGTGATCAAAATGTGAGCATGTCATACTCTTCATTTGATGGTTTCCCGTTATATGTGGGAAGGAAATGTATATGCCAATTTCAAATGTACATAAGGTCATTAAGGGAGAAAAGAATGAATAATTTACTCGTTTACGAAATAAATAATACAGATACAAAGTTTATAAGAGACGTTGCATCTTTGAAGTTACAAGTTTTATCTACCACTCAAGGTTTATCCATCATACTCCGAGTCCGAATCACTCTCATCAAACTCCCCACGTTCCTGCAAATCATTATATTGTGAGGATCAATTCGAATAATTACGTTACAAAAGAATGATAAAATACAAAGATAAGTACCTTTCTCTTGATAAAGTCTGCAGTAGCCATATCAAACTCCGCTCGTTTCTCAGTGGCAGTATCGTAGTATTGCACCTTTTCCTAACACCACCAAGCAATGTAAAACATCAGTATACGAATCATACTAAGATAAACTAATCACATAAGCATCCTGCAAATCATTCAGGTGTCCTTATCCAGATCACGAAAGGACTTCAGAACAGATTGCGTCAACCCACATATCGCCCTATCCATTATTGACTGTACCCATAAATTTTATAAAAATTTCTAAATGATGAGAACCGATAGAAAAGAAAACCTCGTATGTCATTGTTTTCCACTTCTCCCCACATGCTTTGCCGATCTACAACAAACGAGTAATAGCTCAATCCAAGGACATAACTATCAGCAACCAATACTTTAAATTAAAAAAAGGCCGTAAACAATAATGTCGGGTTTTTTTTCCCAACTACATACATCTCGCATCGCCTTAACATCTGGATTCTTCTGTTTATATTCCTTACGAAAATCCTCCCTGTGTTAACATTGACAAGGATTTCATTTTCTCATATTCATACTTACAATTTACCCCAATTAACAGAGTGAATCCAAGCCAGACATTTTGATCAAGCACGATATATTTTTTTCTGAATTCATCTATACAAATAAACACACACATAGTATATATATATATATAATTGAAATTAAAACATACAGGAAGTAGAAGAAAGCCGTGGGAGGTTTCTTAGGTTTCATGGCGTCAATTTTCGCAGCCTTTCTCTTCGTTCCAGAATATCTAGGTTTAATAGCGTTCGCCGTCGGAGCGATTTTACTGGGCGAAAAAAAATTAAATGGGACGAAATGAAAATGAATTCGGACATTGAGTGTGTCAGTAATGAAATTGAGAGGCGGGAAAATTAAAGGTGTTTGTATTTTACCGATCAGTTTTTGTCGAAATAGAAGCAGATGAAGAAGCTGTAGACCTCGTCGTAATTCTTCTCGTCGCCATTTGCCGGCGGGATTTGCAGAGACTACCAATTGGTAATTAGTGACTCCAGAGTGAAGTCAAAAATAATTTTGTTGACTGACACTGACAGTATAAAAAATATTATTTTATGTCTTGAAATTAAAAAAATATACTTTATTTTTAAATTAATAAAATAAATATTCTATAGTAAAAAATAAATAAATTAATTAAAAAGTATGTGAATAATTGTATTTTAAAATAATTTATAAAACAAAACAAAACTGTTTATTAGTTCATAAAATAATGTATAAAATGTAACATTTGATATTATTTTTTAAAAATAGGTGAAAAACAAACTGTTTTATTTTATTTATATAAGAGTTCTTGAAAATCAAACTGCTACTTTCATTTTTAAAATAGATTCTTCAAATTTTATTATTTTAAAACATATTGAACACTCGTATTTTTGCTTCTCAATTACTGAAAGACAATAACAAATTAACAATGCTATTGTTAACTCTCACCAAATGAATTACAGTACAATATAGATTCAACAAGAAAAAGAACAAAGGCAAAAATGAATATTCAATTTCACACCTAAAAGCAGCCGCATATAAACCATGGAAATGGAAGAGTCCTCGAGCTAAAAAAAAACTACACAGTTGACAATTATTACACTAACAAATCAATATGCGCTTATCCGAAAATGGTAAATAAAACAAGTACAGGGAGAAACAGATGCTCCAAACAGCTCCGTTAGCGAGGTTGATCTTGCTAAGCAGACATATTTCGAACACGATCAGGGCTTGAATGCAGAGAAGGCTACCACAGAGTTGTGTCCACCGAACCCAAACGAATTTGATATGGCTACAAAAACAAATACAAGTATAAATCAGGGCTGATACTAGAAATGCCACAAAATCATCCATCATTCAATGTGGGGGATCACAATTACTGAATTACCCTGGAAGGTTTGACCTAATCACACAATTACCCCACCCCAAAGAATCAAAAATCAAGTATTTTTGTGATTATGAAAAGTAACTTACCAACATTGACATCATGTTGCTTCTTTTTGTTTGCAACTGTGTCGAACTCAACCGAAGGCTCTGGGTTCTGCATTATTAATTGCAAATTCATGATGAGTTGTTAAATAAAGAACTATTGACTTTAGCGCCAAAGATTTTGAATGAGCTTCATTTTTCAGACAAAGCACAAAAAACAAAGTACTTCGCATTCGCATTTCACGTAGTATAAGACAACACATGTTGTCAATTTGGACTTACGAATTGATTTATTGAGGGGTGAAGCCAGCCTGTTGTAATGGCTTTCACAGTCGCAATAGCTTCCAAGCCACCAGCAGCTCCAAGGCAGTGCCCTATCATTGACTGGACCAACATGAAACGTGAGAAAGGCAGTGTGTGTGTGTGTGTGTGTGTGTGTGTGTGTGTGTGTGTGTGTGTGTGTTGTATGGTGAGCTTTACACAAGCAAGTCACTGTATACTATTTAAAACACATAACCATATTAACAAACATAAATGCAGAGAACTTCACATGAGGACTTACCTTGGTTCCGTTGATCTTAATCTCCGATGTGTTCTTGAATACCTTCTTGATAGCGTTTACCTCAGCCAAGTCACCCACTATGGTGGAAGTTGCATGTGCATTAATGTAGTTAACCTGAAAGAATATGTGGACTCAAGTCGTTAAGTTATTTACTTAGTTACTTTTATACTGACTCCAGTTGTGCTCATAAAGATGGTGAAATTCCCTAATGATTTCCTTTCAATTCTTTTGCTCATAAAGAGTTTTGGAAGAACGCTAACTGAATGGAAACCCTACTGCTGATGGTAAAGGGCAAAACAGGTAATATGTGAAGATATGTATTATTGAAGCATATCTGATTTGGTTTTCGTATGATATGTTTGTTGGTGGGGTATTTACAAATTGCCTTGCACGAAAAAGATTCTAAAGAAGAAAGCATAAAGACCTCCTCAGGGGAAACACCAGCATCTTCAAGGGCACTGTGGATACACGTAGAGACACCAAGTCCATCAGCTCTGGGATCAGTCATGTGGTAGGCATCACAATTTATGGCACCTCCCAGATACTCAGCAATTATTGGAGCACCTCTTTTCATTGCATGTTCCAGACTTTCCATAACCTATTAAGAGAGTCGAAGATTAGATTAGGAACTTCTAACATTTACTCGTATCTAAATCACATGTTCAGAATACAAAAGTATCGTTGGAGGGACATTATTCATTGATGCATCTAAATCATATACAAAAAATAGGCAAATAACAATAACAAATTGTAATAATAACCTGAAGCCTTCCTTCAATTCACCGCTGACCCTTTCTATTCTATGGCTCCTTATTTTATACAATGGCTAATGTAACCTACTAACTGATAATGTGACCCTAGTCCATAATTTAAACTTTATAACAAATCACTACTTTGTTTTAAAACCCATAACACCATTCCATAATTGTTCGAAGTTTCCAGTAATTGAATTTCCAATTACTTCATTGCTCAAAAAGTGAATAACACTACAAATGATAATCACTCAACCAATCATTCAACCTCCCATTGTCTATATACTTAAAAATAAAACTAAAAGTGGAAAGAAAAAGAAGAATGACAGGTTAGCTCACCAAGACCCCAGCACCTTCACCCATAACAAAGCCATCTCTGTCTCTGTCCCAAGGTCTGGAAGCAGTTTTGGGGTCATCATTTCTTTGAGACAAAGCTCTGCACGCAACAAAACCTCCCAGACCGATCGGGATCATGGCAGCTTCAGTTCCACCAGCAAGCATCAAATCAGCCTCACCCCTACGAATGTGATTTGCAGCAGCATAGAAGCAATAATTCGAGGTCGCACAAGCAGTTGAGATTGAGTAATTCGGCCCCATCAAGCCCAGGTCAATCGCAAGCAAGGCAGATCCCATGTTTGTTATAGCATAAGGTATGAAAAACGGAGAGATTTTCCTGTGCCCCTTCTCAATTAGAGCCTGAACACCATCTGAGAATGCAGTGAGACCCCCCATGCCTGTCCCAACCAGGACACCACCTCGGGTTTTGTCAATCTGCAATTACAATAATGGATCATTCGTTATTGCATCAATTTAGTAGCATACATTCCAGCGGAAAAGCAGGCAGTCCTTTAATGGTCATTAAGAATCTGACCGCGAAAAAAAAAATGCTAAGGATTTCAGAAGACTAATCACCACAAACTCAAAAGAGGTACTAATCTCCAAACACAAGAAAATACTGAAAAGAACACAAAAAACTACTAATCTCCGAACCTTTAGAAAATCTTCAATTTACAATTGCACAAAAAAAAAAAGAATGGGACATTCAATACAGAAAATTGCCCAGAAAATCTATTCAGACCTTAATCTATTCAATTTAGGATTCGATCAATCAACAAAGACTATCAATGAACAAATCAAATTAGTAATTCCAGACACACGGAAAAAACTGAAGAAGAACAAGAAAATGTACTAACTGCAAAAACTTCAACCGGGTTTTCTCGATTTCCAATTACACAAAACACAAAAACAAAAACAAAAAATGGGACTTTCACTACTACATAAATGTAATCAACTCTTCAGCAATTAAACCACAAATTCTATTCAGTTATCAAACACTGTAGCTAGTTCTTAATCAATTGCTTTCAGGATTCAACTGCAAAGACTCAATCATGAACAAATCTATACATCCAAACAAAGAATTAGAGCTAACACCTACTGAAAACAAAAGCTTCAAAATTCAAAATCAACCGAATCGAACCAATACCTTGTTGAGTTTATCGCCCCCGAGATCCGCGTCCTCGAGTGCTTTTTTCCCTGCAACAATGCAGTATCTCAAGCAATCGTCTAATCTCCGATCATTTTTACCGTCAATGTAGCCCTCGGACTTGAAGCCCCTAATCTGACCCCCGAAGCGCGTGGGGAATTTCGACGCATCGAATCGGTCTATGGGAGTGATGCCGCTCTCGCCGGCGAGCAGCTTCTCGTAGTACGCATCCACTTCGTTCCCGAACACCGACACGAGGCCCATCCCCGTGATAACGACGCGCTTCTTCGGGTCCGTCTCGCGCTTGGGGGCGGAGACAGCCGAGGCGGATATTCTGAAGGGAAGCCTCTTGGCATTGCGGCCAGGAAAAGCAGCCGGGAGAGGAGGTTTTTGGAGGGGGGCGATGGGAGAGGGGCGGAGAGAGGTGGATTGGAGAGCTTGTTGCATGGTGGCGGAGGCAGTATTTCGATGAACACGATGTGGCGAGGATGTGGAAGAGAGAAAGAGTGTGTGGGAAGACTAAAGTAGCTTGTTTTGTTGTGACTATAGTGATGACTGAGTTTTTGTGTTTTTTTTATATATAAATGTTTACTCCAAATTATGAATAATATTCTAAAATTATTTATCTTAATTTTTTTTAATGAAAAACTTAAATTAGTTTTAAAATATAATTTACATTTATTTTTTAATTCACTTTTAAAATTAAGTTTTTATTTTAAAGTGTAATATTGTAATTTATGCTTATTTTTTAACTTACAATATTACATTTTAAAATTAAAACAAATTCGTCATCTACTGGTACGATTATTTTTCAAGATACAACAATTACAAACAAAACATTTGTTTACGGCGAATTGAGATGTTGACTAAAAAATATCAGCGGAGAATGTAAAAAATAAAAACAACAAAGAAAAGACAAAGCGATTGCTCGAAATATGTCTGTATATTTTAGCTTAAACATTTCTATGTTCATTCTTTCTCGGTCTCATGTTCGAGTTTTCTATGCAAAATCGTTTGCAGTTATATATATATATAATGTTGTAGTCGATGGTTCGTTGAATCTGGACCATTTGACCACAAATCCTAAACTCCAGCATTCAAATCACCTAATAACCTAATAAGTATGAATTAATACAATTAATTCAATTTAAAATTCAAAGTGTAATTAATTAAAATAATAAAAAAATATTATTATTATTATATTAATTTTGTCAAAAATTGACAAATAATACTTAGAAAAATAAAATAGCAAAATTGTTTATGATAGGTACTCCCTTCTATTTATAAACTACACTTTGCATTACTTTTTGTTTGGAATTCTTTTTTAATTAGTTACATCTTTAAAAAATAATTTTTCATTCATAGTACTCGAAATTGAACGTATTAGATATCAAATCTGAGCTGTAGACGCTCATTTTCCAACAAAATATTTGGTTCATAAATTGTACTGTATATTTTAATAGCTGAAAGTTCTAACTGTAAAATTTTTAAAAAATAGACCAGCACCTCAAGCATGTGACTCCATGGCCCAGGGAATAAGGTGCTCGTCTACGAAACGAACTGCTAGCTATAAATTCCAAAAGTAAAAGGGACTCTTTCTAAATTAGAATTTTTATTTCGTACTATTTTTGTCTCAAACTAATGGTCACATTTACTTTATAATTTGTAAAAGAAATATAACCACTAGTTTAGAAAGAAACTAATGGTCACATCTACTTTATAATTTGTAAAAGAAATATAACAATCAGTTTGGAAATAAGAGATAGTATTATATAGCTACTTAGTATTAAAATTGATATGCAGTTTGATCGTCTATTATTACGTATCTAAATTGTCGATGATGATCATATCATGCATGGAGTTTCAACCACTGGTTATGAAATTAGAATCACATAATTAAACTGACTTATGTCACCATCCAAACATTTATTTCGCTGGTGTTTGGAAACCATCACAATTATTACCATCCTCTGAATTTCTCAAGATCATCAAATATTCTGCACAATCAATGTTAAAATCATGCAACTCAGGCCTCCTTGAGTCCCTGCAATCCATATACTCCAATGAGTCCTGCAATCCATATACTTGAATGTAGAAAAAAAGTACTTTGTACACGTAAAAACGAAAGTATCAATATTTTTTTCCATTGAATTCTACGATAAAAACTTTTCATTGAGCACGAAATTAAGTAAAAATGTATTTTTATATTAAAAAGTAAAATTTATAATTAGTTTAAAAAGAAAGGTAATAAATATGGAAAAATTGTTTTTTCAATTTAAGAACAAATGAACACTTCCTCCCACAGGCGATGTGGGAAGTTTCCAACGTAAACAATTAACGTAATCCTGTGATTGGTTTTCTCTTTTGTCGATGTGGGACAAATTAAAGGTATAAAAATAAAGTCTTCAAATTACTGTAATTATGTGTATGATACTCAACTTCAGGTAAAGCTGCTCAAAAAAATTGGGTTACTGGCCCTTCCAGAAAGTGAATTATAATTATGTGTATATAATTTGATTGTTTAACAATTATAAACTAAAATTGTAGGGCTTTCCCTTAATTAAAAGGAGCCCTTCCAGAAATTCTCGAGGGCCAAGGTTTGAGCCCAGGCCCAGGAGGGGGTTTGGAAATAGTTTTCAACCAGCAATAGACGCGCCTCGGTTAGAACCTCATTAGCTGCGTCATTGCCCCAAGCGCAAAGATAAATTTTCAAGTATAGTCTGCTTGATTTTATAGGTCACAGTTCTGGGATTGGTTTTCGGTATTGTCGATGTGGGATGAATGCTAAAAGTTATAAATACACGAGGACATCTATTCCAAATCCACAATCTAATCCCCTTTTCTTCTATGATTTACACATTACATAAAGAGTCACAGACTACTACTATATCAGAACGAAGGAAGCAACAAGATTCATTATTACAGTGAGTATTAAAGTTCTGAGAGCAAGTACGAATAAAGAATCATGAACTGATATATTTTACTCCTAACTAACCAACGATGGATGGATGGATCGAACGAATGTAGAACAACTGATGAATCTGAAGTTGCTTTGTATATAGTTCCAGAATCACGATTTTTTTGCCGACTCCCTATTCGATGCAACCTAAAGTTGCAACACCTTCGACGAACATTGGCATTAGAAGCAGTTTTATTGACCTTATGAAGAAGCGCTTCACGAGAGCCAAAGCCATCTCTTACAAGCAGCAACAAGTGTTAAGACAAAATAAAGGAAATAGCCTGCAGTGAAATTTCAATGTCAAAAAAGTTGATCACAGAAAAATTAGGAAGCTTGTAGAATAGATAACCAAAAGCAGTTCCAGAAGAATAATATAAGAATCGATATACAATATAAGTCCTGGAATCCAATTTGATTGAAAAATAAACATGAAATGTAGGATTAATTACCTACCTTCCACCTTTCCCACGAAGCCCGATCAGCTCTCACTTTCCTCATTTTCAAGAACAATATAAGTCCTGGAATCCAATTTTATTGAAAAAAATGAACCAGATATGTAATAGCATGGATAATATACAAAACTAAGAAATTTATGTTATTGCTAAACCAAAAGAAAGAAATGATCCTCACCATAGCAGGCAAAGGCTCCTCTCAGTAAAAGGAAAATTACGGAAATATACCTGCCAAGGTAATAACTAATCGTCAAATTTTGGGAATTTAGGAGTATTTGTTAAAATAAGGATCAAAGGCCAAAACCAAATGTGAAATCCCTCCCCATGAGTGTAAATATTAGCATAGTTCAATATAGGACAGATTTAACGCATTGGAGGTTGAGTGTTTTATAAGGCATGCTCTTGCAAATTCAAGAGCTTCGGACGATTTTATTTCTTTTATGTTGTCAAGACGAGACTCGAGATCTTTAATTTATTTTAATGTATGCAGATGTTATAATATTAAAACTACAATTAAAAAGCAGTGTATTAGTATGTAATTGAAAATTGCTGTAATAATGAAAATTAGAAGTCATGAATACCTGAGCAACAACTTTAGAACTGATTGGACCCTTTCCCACTCCAATCCATATCAGCACGGAGGACATTATCATTATTGCAAAAACTAAGACAGTGACCTGGAAAAAATGGTACAGTGTAAAATAAGAGGATGATGATATAGAAATTCCAAAATTATATAATGAAAATTAACACACACACACATATATATATATATAGTACCAGAACCACGATTTTTTGCCGACTTCCTATTCGATGCAACCTAAAGTTGCAACACATACGACGACCATTGGCATTAGAAACAGTTTTATTGTTCTTATGCAAGAGCGCTTCATGAGAGCCAAAGCCTTCATCTTCTTCATCGTCAGTTTGCTGGTGGCAAAGGTCAACCCTACAAACCATCAATTTTAAGTGAAGCATATATAGATAATGTACTTAGTACATACTGAAATGACGAAGAATTCATGTGTTGAGATATGAGAGAAGCTTACCAAAATGACAAAAGTAGAAGAAATGCAGCAACGAATAGAATATTGGGGATGGCTGCAAAATCCGAGCACTAATAAGAATTCTTTATACTGTAGGCTGGTATCAACTTCCCTACCCATGACAATGAAACCACATGAATATGACCACCAAATCCATCTCTTACAAGCAGCAACAAGTGTTAACACAAAATAAAGGAAATAGCCTGCAGTGAAATTTCAATGTCAAAAAGTTGATCACAGAAAAATTAGGAAGCTTGTAGAATAAATAACCAAAAGCAGTTTCAGAAAATTTTAAAGATGATATTCATATGGAGTATATGAATACGATGAATGGAAGACTGGAAGAAAAATTCTACAGTTGATTAATGCATCAACTTAAAGACATTACAGAATGTACGTAATAATCTGAAAGGTAATTACTAGCATAATAGTGACACGCTGAGGTAGCGATAGCTGTCGACGTAGCTTAGGTGTTTCATAAATATGTGTGAGTTCCGAGGCGACAGTTATGCAATCACGCCATAATGGGACCGGCCTTGTATGTTGTGCGTTGGCATGAGTACTTGTCTAGCTGTTTAATGCTACCGAAAACATTTGTACATTAGCGAGAATCTTCACCAAGGCTTGTATCCGCGACAATGGCTTCGAAATCCCAGAAAAGAATCTAGTTTATGATTCACAATAAACTTCAGCCACACTCATTACAACCCCGATAAATAAAACAAAAAAAACTAAATGGAACCCATAAAAATTGCAATACTATTCGATTTCCCTGTCGATTTATATATGAACCTGCGGGGGATTCGAGTTCTAAAATCCTAAAACAGTCTATGAACTCAATAATTAATTACCCATAAAACAAAAATGAAATCTCGAGAACAAAAATAAAAAAGGGAAACAAGAGGAGTTACCTGGTAGAAAAGGTAATCACTGGGTATGAAGATACATATCTGAAGTTGCTAAAACAACTAGAGAAACAAAACCGAGAAATATTGTTCCTCAAGTCTTCTATACCATCCGTATATGATTGATCAATGCATATACAGAGTACATTTATGATTATACAAATATTAAAGCAACACCCCGGTTCTGGAATACGGATCGACCTGATATTCTTCCATCCATCAGTTTCATACATCAACCACACGTCAAGCACATTCAAAATGAATATGCTATTTATGTCATATTTTTATTGTTCAAATTAGTACTACTGATGTAGTGTTTTGTTTGTCTTTGACCTGTTTTCTAATGGCGAATTTTAATTTTTAACTACTCCAAATGCTGGCAGAGCAATAAACGGACACAGACACTGTCAGATCAGATCGAACAAAAACTTAGAAATAAACTTCTGAGGATTCTAATTCTGTACTAACAAAAAAGCACATAGAAAGAAACATGTTTTTTTTAGAATAACAACAAATATCAGAGTCAATCTTCTTCGGAGTTTGCACCGGGGTCTGCATCAGAGTTTGCATCCGAGGTTGCATCTTCGAGAACCTTGATCAGCCATTTGTACTTGGCTGGGTGATCATAATGCGTGGGAGTGTTAATTATCGCGCGCTCCAACCAGTTGGGGTCTTCATACTCCCCTTCATCTCTCATCGACTGGAAGAACTCGCTCCATTGATCAAAGAGACGTTGCAGACGTATGCTCTTTTGCCTCTTGAAGATAAACTTGATAAAGTCCCTTGTTAGTGCATTAATCTCCTCGCCTTCAAGGATGTAAATATACTGTAGCCAAGCACAGTTATAAGTATCAAATCAAGAAAATACGAAACAAATAACAACAAAAGAGTAGCATTTCTGCTGCAGATAGGAAAAAAAATACCAGAAATATGAGGCCCAAGGTCGCCAAAATCACTTGTCCAAACTCATTTAATATTCCCGAAAACCCTTCATCTCCACCTTCCCCGGAACCAAAACCACCACCACCTCCACCCCCTCCACCGCCTGGCGATTTCCCGCCACCATCCCCACCGTCATAGTATTCCTGTTTCTGGATTTGCTGCCTCAATAAATCCTCAACTGACGAGTCATTTTTGAAATTGCTCACAGCTTTCTCAAGGACTTTCCATGGAGAAGCCTGGTACACATCAAAAGTGGCATTTCATATAAGAAAAGGACATTCCCCAGACAATATTTCATGCAAAAAGTTCACAAAGTCAGTTACCTGGTTCTCACTCTGCGATTTCCCTTCGCCAAACGAACAGAAAATTGCAGTTTTCTGGTTTTTATATAGTGTTGGGGTCGACTTCAAGAAGACCTTAGGAAATCTTGTTCTAGATGTAGTCAGGGTCGACTTCAGGGATATTTTTTTAGAGAATGTTCTTCCCAGGTAAGGTGATGAACATAAAGAAGCCGTATTAAGTTGCAAAGCTTTGGCCGAGAAAGCAGAAGGCAAAGAGCCAAGATGGCAGGCAGTGATATGAATGGAATTCATCTCAAAAAATTGCTTACTTCATAATCCAACTGCTTTTTAAAAGTAGACACCAGTAAGTAAGAAAGTTCTTAAAGAACATGTGCACCAAATCAAATCATGCTTTGTATGTACCTATATATACTAAATAGTTGATGCAGCCTCACAATATTAATTTTTGGCAGAATTTTGCCTTTCAGTTCTTGAATTATTGAATATAATAACCAAACAATCAGTGAACTTTATTTCTTCTAACCTAAGTAGAATTCATCTGAACTTATCGTTGTAGATCATTTCACTCCAAAATAAAATTAATCAATTGAACTGGAAATACTTATAGAATTTACCTCTAAAATTGCAACAAAATATACATGCACACAAACAAATAAAAACCAAAACTGCAGTAAGAAATCCAAAGGCGAACAACGATACACAGCCATTGCCAAATCTAAGACGGACAAAAAACGGAAGCACATGCAACAATTAACCTTAAATAAATAAGAAGTCTGCCAGGCTTAATGTTGCGTCTAAAAATAACACAAACTATGAATTCCTCTCAGCACATAGTAAACTGCAAATTTTAAATTGAATTCATAAATAAAAAACAATCAATTTGAAGTGCAGAAATATAATCTTCAGTAAACATTTGACAAAAAACATGTTATCTATTGCTCGCAAAAGAATAACAGCATTCACACAAAAAATAAGAAAATGTGCTATAAACTTCGTCCCCTTTAGAAGAAAATTTAATTCACTTACACCTCAATACACATTATACCCTACATTATATCGGTGAACGAGTCAAAAACATGTTTTATTAAAATCCACGTTACTATTCATCTGCATTATATTTTCTTTCAAATTTCTCGCTTTTTTTCCCTAATACAAGGGCCACAATGGAACAAAGTGTTCTAAACTTGTAAGAGGAGCTGAGCATCCGGTACATCCGACTAAGGGTTATTTTGATCTTGCATCCCGTCCCATTAGTACTTCGGGTATTCAATACTCAACTTGGGTAATGGGTAATTCGGCACCGAAATTACCCACAAAGATTGAGTGCTGTTTCCATAATCCAAAACCCAAAATGAAAGATAGAAACGTGCAAAGTGCAATTTCCATTACCCAAAGATCCAAAGTCCAAAAACAAATTCAAGGTCCTTACAGTGTTCCAGGTCTTTAGTCCATATCATTCTGTAAGAAACAAATTCGAAAATAAATTTTAAAATATGGTACCTCTTCCGGTCCGGATGTCGAAGGCTCGGAGCAGGGTGGCGGCGGCTACTGGTGATAAGAGAGGCGCGGCGATGAGGAGCGAGCCGAGAAGCGCGGCAACGACGTAAGAGAGTGACGAGCGATTGTGATTTGGAAGGGATTTAGGGATTGGCGTTTTTGTTTCTGGATTTACAGTATTTATTTATTTTATTAATTTTTTTGTAGGATATTTTTTTAAAAAAAAAATTATTGGCGGAGTATAATTAATTTGTTAAAGTATGGGGGAGTACACTTTAAAATTATTTAATAAATATTTTAAATAAAAAATTAAAATTAATTTAAACAACAAAGATCAAAAGTGTTTATTTAAAGGGTGAATGGTAGTTATTATGAAAAACTTTTCATGTTTTTCATTTTAATAAAAAAGTTTAAAATATTTTTTATTTTATTAAAAAATATAGTTCAAATATGTTTTTAATTAAATTATACTGTATGATAGTACTTTTTAAATTGTGTAATTATAATACTTTTGTCTAAATTTAATTATTAATTAAATTTAAATGATTAAAATAGATCTTTCATCTTTTTTTAAGAATTATATAAAATATTTAATTATAAACAAATATTAATAATTATTAAAACTTCTAAAAAAGAATACTCTATTAAGGAATAAATTTTTTTTAAAAATAAAAATTCATGGGGGACCAAATTCATGGTCCCAACTTGGACCAGTTATAATTTGGAATAAACTCTATGTTCTCATAATTCATATTTTTTTCAAATCCCAACATAAAGAAACACACCTCCGTTTAGGAATAAATCATAATAATTATATATAATTTTACAATATATTTAATTAGTTGATTTAAAATACTTGTTCAAGTTTGATTGTGACAATAATTTAATCTTCTGTGTTCTAACCTTATCCTTCAACATGCGTCAAGAAAATGTTGATTTGATACAATTGATAAAAAAAATATATTTTACATAGTATTTATAGATGAAAAAATAAAGCAATTAAAAGCAAGTATGCATTATGGTGGGTGACTCTTGAGTATTGTCTTTTCATATTAGGTAAGTAAATTAGTTCAATTAAGTTCACATATCTATACATATATAATTTCAGGATCCACACACGTGAAAGCAATAATAATGTTGTGTTCACACTATAAATTATAAATAAAAAAATATAAATTCTAAATAGTAATATTATTAAGCATATTTAAATTATTATATATAAATTTTAAATAATAATTTGAAATTATATATTTTTGGTAATAATAATAAATTATCATCTTAAATATTTATATATATTTATTTCTTTTCTCAAAATTCTTTTTTATTACATTAATATTAATTTAATCTATACATATATAATTTCAGGATCCACACACTTAAAAGCAATAATAATGTTGTGTTCACACTATAAATTATAAATAAAAAAATATAAATTCTAAATAGTAATATTATTAAGCATATTTAAATTATTATATATATAAATTTTAAATAGTAATTTGAAATTATATATTTTTGGTAATAATAATAAATTATCATCTTAAATATTTATATATATTTATTTCTTTTCTCAAAATTCTTTTTTATTACATTAATATTAATTTAATTCCAATTAATGTATCTCATAAAAATCGATCTATTCCGATTCCTAATCCATTTGAGTTAAAAAAAATTGATCAAACTTTTTAGGTATATTATTTTCTCTTGTTATAATCTGGCTTAGTATGTCCTATTTTATTTTTCTGAACATTGAATCGATTTACATGTATACGTTATTCTATTCATTATTTTTTTTAGGTATTTGAAGGTTCATTATTTTAATTTCAGGCTAGGGTCATAATTTTATTGTGTATTTTCTATTAGTACTACTTTATCGTGATTTGAACTTTTTTTGTAAAACCATGCAGTCTATGAGTTAGAATCGCCTCAAAAAAATGGTTGTTAATTTGCCGTTTTGATTTATTTAAAATTTCCACATATTTATTCAGAACGTTGAAAGGTTCTATACACCTGCCCTTCCTCAACACATTTCTTTAGACAAAGACTCGTTTTTTCCTCTTTTCGGATGGTAAATATTTTTCAGAACATGGAGTTTGAATCAAACCCATGTTTGAATTGAGATACTGATGCAAGTTCTTCCCTTCTGAATCACATAGATTCATATTAGAAAGAGGTTGACAATAAATTCTTTTAAAATTGACTATTTGTCCTCCGTTAGAGGTGTTCCAGAAAGTATATTTAAATTATTATATATAAATTTTAAATAGTAATTTGAAATTATATATTTTTAGTAATAATAATTAATAATAATCTTAAACATATACATTTTTTATTTCTTTTTCCAAAATTCTTTTTTATTCCATTAATATTAATTTAATTTCAATTAATCGTAAAATCGATCTCTTAATTCATTTGAGTTAAAAAAAATTGATTAAACTTTTTAGGTATATTATTTTCTCTTGCTATAATCTGGCTTCGTATGTCCTGTTTTATTTTTCTGAACATTGAATCGATTTACATGTATACGTTCTTCTATTTATTCATTTTTTTCCCTCAATTTTTTAATTTTATGTATTAATTATGATTTTTTCGCAGATTCTAGAATTAAATTGTCGAGTTATTAATTATGTTCGACCAGATTTTTTTTAATTTTTAGTTTATCCCTAATTTAGTTATGTTAAATTTATTTTGCAGGTTAACATAATATTAATATAGATTGCATTTCTGCCATCTCATCTCCTTCATGTTCACAAGTAAATTCAATTTTTTTATATTTTTATTTATTTTCCAACTTTATAATTTTTATTTTCCATTTATTTTGATTTTCCCAGCGGTTTTAGATATTTGTTGAATGCGTTTGACACTCGAGAAATGCAGAGACGAGAAACTTCTCTTCCACCAGATCAGAGGCTCCTCGATCGGGTAGGATGTGCCCGAGTAGCAGACACATGTGGGAGAGAGCCAATAATTCTCATCCAAGGATTAACTTCATAATATTTAAATGAAATTTCCCATATCCGAGATTCAAACTTTGCGTCGTCGGAGAATTACACAAAAATCACCACAGACCTTATCACTCGTCTATGTCTTACATAGTATAAATTACATCAAACACAGGCGTAATCTTTGAAAATAATAAAATTTTTATAGTTGAGATAACGGTTAATAATGAGATTAATACGAATTTACAAATTTAAGTGAGAGTTCGATTATTAAATAAAATAATTTGTTAGTCCATTAATAAATTTTTTGCCGAAATACGTTGTAGATTAAATAAAATTTTAGATTATTTCAAACAAATAAATTAGGTGCAGTAGTACTAGTTACATGTAATGTATCCACTAATTATACCATTATATAATATACATGCTTTAAAAAAAAATTATACTGACTCTATTTAGGAATAACTTCCATTTAGAAATATTTTTTTGTCATCCCAAGGATATGACTATAGAGAGGTTTTACATACCTTTTTTTAATTTCCTTTTATTTAAATAAGATTAATTAAAATAGAAGAACAATATATATATATATATATATATATATATATATATATATATATATATATATATATATATATATATATATATATATATATATATATATATATATATATACGTGATAGACGTATATATATATATATATATATATTTTTAATTAAATATTTATAAATAAGTAAAAAATAAGTAAGTATATAATCTATTTTAAAAAATAAAATATTATATAAACAAAAAAATAAAATGTAAAATTTGTATATCACTATATCTATACGTCTATCACGAAAAAATTAAATGTTATTAATATTTAAACAATATCTGAATTAATATATACCTTCCATTGTTCCTTGAATTATAATCACGTATTGATATTTAATTATATTTGAATAAATAAGACACGTATAAAAATAAGCATCCTTTCTTTTTCGACGGCCAGAAAACAAGAAATATCGACCCAGCTCAGAACGTGGGTAGGGTCACCGGGCCGCCAGCCAAAATCATCAATCAATCGATTTTCGGAAGGACGAAACACGACCTCTCTCGATCCGATCGTCGATTTTGATAGGGAAAAAAATGAGCGGAGAAGGCGGAGGGAAGCCCAGAGGAGTCGCCGGCGGCAATCCCTCGCGTCCGCCTTCGCCGCCCATCTATTACGGCACTTTTCAAGGCGTGGCTAATTATCCACCGCCGCAAGCTCATTCGGTGATTGGTATCCCTCAGCCCGCGCCGCCTCCTGGATATCCCGCACCGCATTACTATTCTCATGGATATCAAACCGTTCCCGGTATTCCCCTTTTCTCATCACACTGTTTTATCTTGATTATTATTAGATGTACTGTATCTCGATTCAATTGTTAAATTTTTTCAATGAAATCGTGTTTTCGATTTACTGAATATACTAGAAATTTGAGCCACTAAATAGAAATTTGTATATTGAGTATCAATGAATTAATTTATATGTCCATTGTGAATCAATTAATCAATAAATTTAGTCGGTGTGTATTATGTATGAATGTATAATTCAATACCTTTTATTTTATTTTCTATAAGTAGTTTTTCATTAGTTTTTAACACATTTTGATCCGAAATGAGATATGCCTAGAGGGGTTTTTTGTTATATGAAAACTTATAAATTTAACTTGGGTATATACTATACAGTATCATATTGTTCGTTTAGTCAGTTAATCACTGATTTATCGTTGGGACTTGGGAGAACTGATTTTAAAGGACTGTGATCTGAAGTGGTGGATGGTGGATTATTAAGATACACAGAGATGGTTTATACTTTATAATTGAACATACCATGAGAAGATGATGTCATTCGGCCTTGATTTAAAGATTTTTCTTATTTCCTTTCACTCTATTTTCTTGTGATTATAGGTTATGTTGTTTACGAAGGGCGGCCTTATAGGGAGGAACGACTCTCTTGTTGTGGTGTGGGCATTGGATGGTTATTGTAAGTTGTCTATGTAATTGTTATGCCCTCGTTGTCGTTATGAAATCTATCAAACAGCTCATGATTTTCCAGAATTTGTATGAGGTGCTTCGCCTGTTTATTCAAAGACTTTTTATCAATTTAGGGCCCGAAAAATAAAATACTATCAATTCATGATTTCTATAAAACCGCTAATGATTTTTTACGGCCTTGCTTTTCCTATGAATTTGAAGACAAATAAATATTTGACATCCTGCCATTCAAAACATTATCGATTATATGTAGTATAATTTATCTTTTATCTTTCCTTTTTTCCAGTTCACATGAAATATATCGATCATATTTTTTGGGATTATAATATTCTAGACAATATATGTAAATAATTAGAAATCGTACGATGTCAAGCATGGCCTTCCTATTGGTTTTCGGTACCAGATTTTTCGTTCTTTCAGTACTATGTATTGGTTATAATTTCGTGTGGGTGTTGTTTATCTTAATTCCTTTTCGTCAAGTGTGTTTACCTCACTCTGTTCCTAGGTTTATCACTGGTTTTTTCTTGGGTGCAATTCCATGGTACATTGGAGCTTTCTTGCTGGTATGTGTTCGTTTGGACCACAGAGAGAAGCCTGGGCTCGTTGCGTGTACTATAGCAGTAAGTCATCTCTTCTTCTTTTTCCTAATTTATAATGTTCAGTTCAGATTTACAGGTTTCGACATTGCAGTAGTTAGGTTAAGCTAATATACATGTTTTCCTAATGTTTTCCTAATTATCACAGTTCTCATTTTTGCCCTCTTCCCCTGAATAAAAATAAAAATAAAAATACAAAATGAAATAAGTAGTAAGTTGGTTTTGCGAGATCTATTAAGGTATCACTGAATTTAATTCCATAATTAACCTGTGAAATTGTTGCAGGCTCTGCTAGCTGCACTTGCTGTTACTCTTGGTGCGACGACACAGGCGACTCATTACTGGTGAAGTATGCAGTTTCATGTACATTCTCTAGCTAAAATCCATATTAAGAAACATAACAAGAGTATTGATTGTAATTACTTAAAATTTGAGTTATTCCTTTATTATAATTTAATTTGATTTTGTAAGTATATAGTTTGTGTTAATGTGGATAACATTTCTCTTGTCCATGCAAACATCTCAGTCACAGCCTCACAGGTATATAGAACTAAGAATTTCTTGACCTACTGAGGGTAACATAGCTAGATTGAAGCTATTAGTTAAAATATTAACACTTGATGTTTCCTTTTAAACTTTTTTTTTTCTTTCAATTTTTATTTGAAAAAATAATGATTTTTTTGTAGTTGTATATTTTTTTTGTGAGAAGTTAAAACAAAATTTGAGATTATTGAAGGGGGATTAGTGAAAAATACTTATTTAGTTTCATAATTCTTTATGCTCTTGTCTTATTTGTTAGTTCAACAAAAAATCATTACAAGTTATACACAATATAAATTTATTTACATTTGGATAATTATTTTTGTATTCAATCCATTAATTAACTTGAATTTCAATATTCATCATACTGTACTCATCTTTCTTTTTCCGAGTCAACAAACAACAAAATAATACGGAGTATTTATTAAAAAAAATATGCTCAATTTTAATGCAAACATTGGAGGAAACGAAAATATTAGTACTAATGTACTATCTCTAAACACACTTTTTTAGTTCATAGTATCGACATAGACCCACCCAATAAAATATTACTACTAATTACTCTTATTTTGTCATTGTAAAAGACAATTTTTATTTTTACTTTTCCTCTTATATTTTAAAATTATATTTAAAAATTACAATATTTTGTTTACTAATTTAAATATATATTTTAAATTTTAAAATTTTTATCAAAAAAACTTATAAAACAATTTTTTGTAATCTCATTTGTGACGTTACTACCTAACATACATAATATTAGTAGTACTTAATTAGTCCCTATAAAAGTCTCATTTTACCCCAAACCGAACCGGTTATGTTATCTGCCTGTTCCGAACGGCCCAATACATAAACCATCCCACAGGCCCAAATATCTATAAACGCCGAAGCCCAATATCGCAAGCTAGGGTTTTCGTTTATAACACTTCCACCTCCATCTCACACGCCATTCACTCGCCCTCCTCCCCAAACTCACTCCGACGAAAATGGTGACTTTCAAGGTATGGTTCGGCGCTGCATCTGTGTGATAGATTGATTAGGGTTTGAAATGTTCACGATTCTGACTGATTATTTGTTTAAATTGTTCATCGTACCTCGTGCAGTTCCATCAGTATCAGGTGGTGGGCCGAGCTCTGCCGACGGAGACGGATGAGCACCCGAAGATCTACCGGATGAAGCTCTGGGCCACCAATGAAGTCCGTGCCAAATCGAAGTTTTGGTATGTAGAATTTCATTTCAAAGTTTTCTGTTTTGCCTGTTTCTGAATTTCTGGAATTTTTTAAACTTATATTTTACTGGATTTTAGGTTGTGATCTTCCTTATATTAATATTTTATGTTCATCTTATAAGTTGGGTTCCTGATTTTGTCACATTTTTAGAAATGACAATTTACTGGATTTTAGCAAATATTGTAATCTTCGTGCGATTAATATTAACTGGGTTTCTGTGTGTTTAAAGCATAATTATTTCTTAGTTTTGAGATTTTGTTTTGTATTTATGCTGTGAGTTTTGTATTTGTGTTTCAATTTACGTTTCTTGATGTAGGTATTTTCTGAGGAAGCTTAAGAAGGTGAAAAAGAGTGTTGGACAGCTTCTTGCTATCAACGAGGTACATTATTTAGTTCGAATTTCCTTGATGTTGTTTGGTAATTGGCTTATAGAGTAATGAGTGTTGTTGCCGTATGATCGATGCGATCTTAACATATATTTTTCAATGTCTCTCTTTGCCGTCCATCTCATATTGTGTTTGTGTTCATTTTTGCATGGGATCCTGGAAATATGTACTTCATGTTGTTTGTGTTGTATGTTTTTTTATGTTATCACCCCTTGTGCTTTAGCTTTTCATCTGCAAGAGTATGAACTGAGAGATCAGTGCATGTTTGAATCATGTCTGTTGGTTCCTCTTACTTCATCAATGCATGTTTGTGTCAACTATTACTGCCTCTTTCTGAAAGATATAGGCATTATTTTCATTTCATTTTGTCCCTAAATAATATCCATTATATGTATCAATTTCATTTTCTACCAATTTTTTTGTTCTGAAAGACTTATTATCTTGTTTCAGTGTTACTCGAGAGTACCACTAAAACAAGATTTTAAGAAATAATGCATTCCAACACACCTAAGTGAAGAATGCTTCTTAGTTTGTGAGAAAACTTAATACTAGTTCTTCACTATTATTCACCATCATCATAATACCTTTTCTTTTACAAGTGTGTGCACTCTATTCAATTAAGCGTTAGTGTCTTAATTCTTTCATATGTTTGGTCACAGATATTTGAGAAGAACCCAACAACCATCAAGAACTATGGTATCTGGCTGAGATACCAGAGTCGAACTGGTTACCATAACATGTACAAGGAGTACAGGGACACCACCTTGAACGGAGGCGTCGAGCAGATGTACACAGAGATGGCTTCTCGCCATAGGGTTCGTCCCCACTGCATCCAGATCATCAAGACTGCAACCATCCCAGCTAAGCTTTGCAAGAGAGAGAGCACAAAGCAGTTTCATAATTCGAAGATCAAGTTCCCACTGGTGTTCAGGAAGGTGAGGCCACCGACTAGGAAGCTCAAAACTACCTATAAGGCGTCGAGGCCCAACTTGTTTATGTAAAACCGTTTTGGTGTTTTGCTGATTACCTGTTGCGAGTTTTTTCTGGAATTTAGAGCATGTTGGGATTTGTTTTGCGTTTACTACTAGACAGTGAGACCTTCAAGTTTAGTAAAATTATTTCATGTTTGTGTTGGACAACCATTAAGCATTCATGTTTTTTTTCTTCAAAATAAATTTCTGTCTAATTATTAGTCTATGTTTGCAGAAGATGAAATCTGCTTTCGACAGCAAACTAAAATGCACTCCAATTGTTAAGTACATGTACTTCTATTGTAAATTATAAAGTATGACTATACATGGACAGGAAGAAGGGATGGAGTATATTATAAAGTGTGTTTTAAACTGCTCATATTTATCAACTTTTTTTAAACCAAAAACATTTTTCCGAGTTCTTTTACTGCTCATGGCGACTGTGAGCTCTGCTGCTTTCTTAGGACAATATTGTATTTTATATTATTTTTATTTTATTACTCTCTATTATTTGTTGGAATTTAAATTCATTTTACCATTATTAAAATTTATTAAAAAAGTATAAATAGAATTTAAAGCGCAAACATAAAGTAAATATGCACAGTAATATTAAATTAACGCGCAAACATGCACTATAATAAACATGCACTATATATGCACAGAAATATTATTCAACATTAATAATCACTTTCTTATTCTGTTTAAAGTTTGTTATCATAATTGTGTAAATGGCAATGATTAAATGATATTAACTGGCAACATAAGTTCAATAATAAGACACTGTGCATATTATATTAAGGCGCAAACTAATCCAGTGCAAAATTTTCATAAAAGAAGAAAAATATTTAATTCAAATTATATCATATCATAAATTCAAATATATCATATCACCAAATTCATACAATTTGATTCCTAAACCCCAATTGTTAATAGTACTGCTGTAATAAATAAATAAATACTCACATTTTCAACCAATCCGCCGGGATCGATGAACCACCACGGCCATCCCTTTCAACGTTCACCGGAATAATCTATATCGGAAAAAACAACTTAGCAACATTTCTCGATTTTGGAATTCTTTGGCTTTTCCCTTCTCGACCTCCAATTCTTTTGTCTTGTCATCGAACTCCCCTTAAAGTTGTGTCGCACGGCCGAGTGAAACCTCCTGCTACCACACACGGAGTCCCTCAAAGAATGGATAACTCGGTGGCTTTCTTCAAAATCCCAGCATGAAGAAGCTCACCGTCCGTGCATTTTCGTCCTCAATTAGTTTGAGATCAATCTTTTTGCGACCTTGGGATTTCTTCTTTCCCTGTGGGGGAGCCATGACCTACAAGTTGTGTAAGCACGGCCGAGCAAAACCTCCTACCACGCACGGAGTCCTGCAGGTTTGGAATTGGGATCTGAATCAGACAAAGGTCCACGACAGATTCAACGTTGGGGTGGACGAAAGATTACGCCCGTCCATCAAGGGAGAAGATGATTATGGCGATCTGGGCCCCCTCAGATAATGGACAACTTATTCGCTTTCTTGAAATCCCATATTGGAGATAGTCACAGTTCGTGGATTTTCATCCTCGATTAATTTCAATTCGATCTTTTTACGCCCTTGGGATTTCCTCTTTCCCTGAGGAGGAGCTATGACCTACAAAAATGATCAAATGGAAAGAAAAGAATAAATAAATCAAGATGACGAAAGTAACGATTCGTGCATTCTCATCCTTAATCAATTTCAATTCGAACCTTTTACGCCCTTGCAACTTCCTCTTTGAATGGAGCAATGACCTACAAAAATTGATAAAATGGAAAGAAAAGAAAATAAATCAGGATGAAGAAAGTAACGATTCGTGCATTCTCATCCTCGATCAATTTTAATTCGATTTTTTCATGCCCTTGTGACTTCCTCTTTGCCTGAGGAGGAGCTATGACCTACAAAAATTGATAAAATGGAAAGAAAAGAAAATACAATAGACGAAAACAAAAGTTTTTTTTAGATTGTGAAGAGAAGCGACTCTGATATATATTTAATACAAGAGGATACGATGTGCTATGGAAAATCCCGGTTGAAATACCATAAACATTAATGTCAATATAAAAGAAAAACTCGTGTTGGAAATTAAAAGAACAAGTGTCGGCCTTGCTCGGAATGACGTTTTTACACATACCTAATACTCCATAATAAATAACAACGGGAAACAAAATCATAACATCAGGTCATTAGTCAATTATATAAACAATTTAGATTGCAAGTAGACTTATTTCTTCACAGAATTAAATTAAAACAATTCAATGTACAATTTAATCTCTAATAAAAACGCATTTACGAGCTCAACTTAAGATGGAAATGACTATAAATACAAATATTTCAAGAACAGTAACTTTGATTCGATTTAAGTATAAACCGCAGATACAGATAACGATTACAGAAAAATGTAAATTTAATGGTACGATATCGTGCGATTTTAGCACAAGTATCTAGTTTATCATAAAACCACAGCATATACCAACATCAAAAACCAATGTTGAAATCATCGCATACTCGATAAAGAATCAACGTGAACGATACAAAAACCAACACATATCATTTGAAATAATGAAGAGTGAAAGATGAAAATCACCTGCCTTGCCCAGCAACACTCTCCACAGCAAAATATCAGTTTTTGTGAATGAGGTATTTCATCGAACACATTTCACGAAATTTTCCCTTAGATACAAAATGGATAAACAAATCAGATATATACATTTTCAACACAGACATAACCCAGAAAAAAAAAATGAATACCTGGGGAGATCTTCTAACAAAATTTCTAGGAAACACCGGCGGCGCGGAAGACCGAACCATCGGAAAAATGTCTCCGGCGAGGTTTCGAATCAATAAACCTAAAATCCCCCTTCTACATATCGATTCTCGAAATAGCTTTACACTATTTGCGCACTTGCAAGTTGCAAAGCACACACAAGCACACACGGACACGGTTATTGAAGTGTAAAAAAATAAAAATAAAAATAAAATAGTTGAAAAGTATAATAAATAAATAAATAAATAATGAGGGAATAAATTAACCTTCCAAAAAGGTAAATATGAATAAAAAAATAAATTTTTATTATTTTTAAATTTTCATTACAATTTTTTTTTAAACCTAACATTTAAATTAATATTTTTTAAATTTTAATCACAATTTTTTTAAAAAACAAATATAAAAACAGTTATCAATTTTCATAATGACCACATAAAACCCCGTATTTCCAAAACACACCCCATAATTTCCAAAACACAGAGAGAGCGATGGGCGAGGAAGAATCGAAGGCGGCGAAGAGGCCGGCGGAGTCGTTAGGATGGCTGACGGAATCATCCATAATGCCACGCAAGCATCGCGCCATAGAAGGAGTCGGAGCCTCCTCGATCCTCGAGCTCAAGGCCCAACTCTACAAGTCCCAGGAGGAATCCAAGCGCAACCCGAAAGAGCACATACTCGCCGCCGATCACAACTACGCCCAGCATCTTGAGGTACACCGCGCCAAGAAGAAGCTCTCCGGCCAAGATTCTTTCTCCGCTAAGAACTCCGGCGTCGATTCCCGTGCCGCCAAGTACGTCAATTGTATTCATTACACGTCTTTGTTGCAATTGGGGATTTTTTATAGATCGATCGATCGGAATTTACTGTTGGTGCGACGATGTTTCTGATTGCGCTGTTTGAATTTGGGGCGAATATGATTAGGGTTCTAGGGTTTCAGCAATTTGGGGTTTTTTGTAAATCTATAAGAATTGAACATATTCATTTTTCGTTGTAACATTTTAAAACCCATTCATGTTTTATTTCTCGAAAACATCCTTCGATTTACGTTCTAAAATCCAAACTGAATTTGATGTGCGAACTATATACAGGGACAAACTTGAGCTCAAAGCTGTCCGGGATGGATCAGCAAGCTATGCAGCATTGGAGAGAAAAGCAGAAATATATAATAAGCTGGCGAGGGGAGAACTTT
Source organism: Euphrasia confusa (assembly GCA_954870475.1). Taxonomy (NCBI): domain Eukaryota; kingdom Viridiplantae; phylum Streptophyta; class Magnoliopsida; order Lamiales; family Orobanchaceae; genus Euphrasia; species Euphrasia confusa. The sequence goes on from OX940967.1 coordinate 29,411,057, forward strand.
CCGATGAAGAGGATGATGAGAAGTACTGTGTTGATTTTTTCAGGAAGAGTCGAGAGAAAGACGAATCCCATATTCCTCAAGAGACCGATACTTCCACACCCCAAGCCCAAGATATAGAAGAGGATGCTATATTTATAAACAAAACAAAAGCAGCAGGGCTCGGACGAACATCAGCTGCAGTGGACATGAGTCAGCATAAGCATTTTGTAATGTAAGTAAATTCTTCATCTCTTGTTGCATGACTTTATTTTATTTTTGTTAAACCTACATAGTCTGATAGTCATATTGATTAGTTCAACACTTTAAAAATAGTACTACTAGATTTCATTGTGTAGAATCACAGTATGGTTAATTTTTCGATGAGTGTCTGTTGCTCATACGATAAGTGTATCCTTTTTACGAAGGGCTTTATGATAAATGTGCATGATTTCCCTATTGGAATATGATGTAGTACGATTATGGGGATTATTTATGGCATGTGTATGAGCATTTTTGAGAATGATTTTTTTTTTTTGTGTGCGCTTTGTTTATATACCATGTGTTATTTTGTTGATGTGCCTGTAGCTTTTTACTTGTTGAGCTTTTTTGTTATTTGGTGCTATATTCATGTTCTGTGTGAAAGTTAAGCTACAGGTATTACTAAGGAACTTAAAACAAAAATATACGGATTATATTTTATTATTAAAATTCGGTTATGGTTCCTTTCTCAGGGAGGTTCATGAGGAAGCAAATCAAGCAAGGGAAAAAATATCTGACCTTAAAATGCGGAGACAGGCGCATGCTGCTGCTCGAAGAGAAAAGCTAAAGCAGTCTTACCTTCAAAAGCAAATTGAGAAATTGAAAGCATCTAAAGCCGAGCAAACTTGAGTCCGGAGGTGATTTTTTTCGATACATGATCCCGGTAATTAGTTAGTTACAGCCACATCAGCAGTGGTTGTATGAGGTTAAGCTTCTCAAAGTATAAGCTCTTACACCTCGAAATCGAATATGGCTGCAAGTTATTCAGCAATTCTTTCATCATGCTGTGTTCCATTTTCTGTCCTGTGTATATGCTTCACAATTTATTTTATTTTATTTTAAAGACTTTTCAGTCTAGCAATCTGAATGCACCATTTGCTTTGCGGTATGGAATCAATGATCATTTTTATGTGTAGACAATTGGGTTTTCGTATTCTTTTCTCAAGATGATTTCCATTGTATATACAGAATCGAACGTACAACTGTGTTGTGCCTCTCCTATGCTAACAAGTAACAACAAAATTGAACTTTAAATTACAAAGACTATTCTGATAAAATAAAGAAGACAGTTCTGACATCAAATGATAAGAGAAATCCAAGATTTAGATCATGCCGAAGTAAGACCCACATACGCCCCACATAAACTCAACAAACTTGCAATAGCATAAGCAGCAGCAACCACTGTCGGCTCTTTAATTTTGTATAAATTGAGATAGTAATTTAAGGGCGCCATCCGGAAGATACTGTAGCCCCTTAGCCCAAAGTATTTGGTTGCCTTGAACAAGGATACCTAAGCAGAGTAAGTAAATCCTTCATTTTGAGAATGGCAAGCCCCGTAAGAGGTAAACAACAATATAAATATACAAGTGTAGTATATTCAAGTAAATAAATTTTATACCTGCATGATAACCAACAGTGCTACCAAGAAAAATATTCCCGATGAAATGAACAAGGGAAAAAACATCCCCGTGCAAGAAGCCATTGCTGCAAGGGCCCCGCCTAAAGCCAAAGCTCCCGTGTCGCCCATAAAGATGGATGCCTTGTATCGGTTTTGGAAAAGGAAACCGACACATGCTCCAGCCATCGATGCTCCAAATATAGAAATCTCTGATATTTGGTTGCAAAAACTAAAAAAGTCAGGAATAATTTTTACAATTGTAACATGTAAGACCCACACAAAAAATCAGAGATTGTTCTAGTACCAGAGCATATTGGAAGAACAACAATCGACATTGCTATAAATGCTAATGCAGCAGCACCCGCAGCCAACCCATCAGGTCCATCAGTTAAATTAATAACATTTGCCATGGAAACAAAACAGAACAGCGTCAAGACTGGGTATAACTTCCCCGGACAAACAAGGCCCAAAGGCGCGGGTAAAGGAACCACCATTTTCCTGCAAAATACACAGTATTATATTCATATATACTTCGAGTCTTCGACCATAGTGTAAGAAGTCACAGTATCTGATGCAAAACATGTGGTAAGTAGTTACTAAACATAAAATTTGACTCACTTAATAAAATATGAGAAAAAATATTTTGCATTTAGAAGTAAATACTCTTAGTACTTAAAACTAATGTAATTATACACGGGCTATAAGAAATCCCTAAACAATGTAATTTCAGCCTCTTGCATCTAAAGTCATCATCACCAATTGATTAAGGTTAAATTATTCCAATTCTTGCAGATTATTAAAATACATTAAAATTGATAATCACCATTATGAGAACCAATTGACAATTACCATCAAAAGCACAGATGTGTGAGTTACCCTCAAAATAAAGGTTGATCAATTTAGTTTCTAGAAGATATACATGCTGTAGGGTGTGGTTATGTCGGTTCTGTACATCCAATACGAGAAACACGCCCCAACAATTACCTGAGCAGCATTAACAACATAGTATGAGATTAGAGCAACAATTTAAGCCATTATGCCTATAACAAACAAAAGAATGAGATTCACCTCCAACGAGACTCTCACCCAACCAGAGAGACCATTTTTATTCTTGATGCTCAAGTAATCATTCAAAAGACCAATGGCAGCAAACACAATAGTTACTATTGCTGCTCCAGAAACTTCAACCGACGAGAAACTGAGTACAAATTCCGCAACTATTATACCGATCGGCACAAAATACAGTCCACCCATCGTAGGGGTACCTTTCTTGGATGAGTGTCGGGTGGGTGGTGCCTCTGTCCTAACTGCAGACCTAAGCTTCAACATACGGAACAAAGGGACACATATGTAGCCAACACAAGAAACTGAAATCACAGATGTCATGAAAGGCCGCATCAAATGGAAAGGCGCTAGTGGAAGTCTCACTATTCTCCACGCACACTGATCCACAAGTAAGACAAGGAATGTCGAGAAGGACAGAAGCCCAACATTGTTCAGTACTCCATAGACTGTCCTGCAAGGACAGTTTTCAGAAAGGGTAAAAAAGGTGACTTATGCAAGACCACACGTCAAGATGAGTTTATACTTTTTTGACGTCCGGGTTCTGCTGAGTGTGGCAAGCCTGTGCGCGGTTACAGTGATGGAGTCATCGGAAGGACGAAAATGGTCTCTTGAGGATGGCAAATCAACGTCGTTAATTGGCTGCAGGGTAATTTCACTATCACTGCCTTCCCCATCACTCGATGAATACATGAATCCAACAGGTAGACTGTTATCTCCCCAGTCATCATCAAATGAATCCTAAAGAAAAAGCCCACTGATGAAAAACCCCATTTGCATAGACTTATATCACATCAAAGAAGCTAAGTAATCAGCTAAGAACAGCAATAGTACAACACACGCACAAAAAAAAAAGAGAATATAAATCGAATTGATGGCTTACATCATCCATGGCGCACACTCGAAAACCCCCATGGCGCACGCGAAACCCGTGTCGTGGAGCCCGTGATTCAGATAACTGTCCCAATCAAAAAAGGGGCAAATACTTTAGAAATCATATGCAGAAACAAGCGAGGGCATTACCGATTAGAAATCTGATTTTACCCTGCGATTATTCAATGAACATGGCCGGCGACTGGTATTCCGGCAAGCGGAGGAGACGCACGAAGCTACGTGCCCTAAGCGAGAAAAACTAGGAGCAATAAAACAGGTGTGGTTGAGATTTCTAATACACGAAGATTGAGATTGCATGACTGTGCGTTCATCAAGAACTGATGCTGCGAAGTTGCGAAGTGCGAACAATGCATAAGCATTTCTCTTCTCCAGGGGAAATAATTTGTCGCGACTTCGAAATCAACGAAATTTTTGCTTAGAATATATTTCCCAAGCGCATTACAGGCGCGTGACGCACCTCACCCGACCGTGACCTAATTATTTTGTATCATTGTTTGTTGAAGTTGTTAACTTGCGAAAGCCACTTGTAAATTGTTTCACATCGAATAATTGTGAGAGGAGAGTCTATGATATAAGCCTGTGGAAGCTCTCTAGTGCATAAGAGCTCGTAGGCGTGCGTGAAACCGCACGTTAGCACCCCATTCCCCATTCATAGATTTAGCTAGCACGTTAGCACCCCATTCCCCATTCATAGATTTAGCTAGAGGTACTATTTTTAATTAGATTTGTTCATTTCCTTGTTCGCTACTAATTTTTGTAGGATGTAACTTATCTAATCAAATGATAATTAATGGTCGAGACTAATTTTTGTAATATTTTTAGAAAAAATACAAACGGCAATCAAACACCAAGCTCCAAGAAGTGAGAAACAAGTACTGTATATAAGAATTCAAACACTAGAGATCAAATAAAATTCTAAGCTCATAAAAGGCTACTACAAAATAATGCCAGTGACTCGTCTAGGAGAAGATAACCAAAAGGGATCCAATTATTAAAACGATACAAGTTTTCATACACAAGGCCAGTCGCAAACTACAAGAGTACATCCATCACAGCCCTAAGGCGTGAAGCATGACAGCATTTTGTGCATGCATCCGGTTTTCAGCTTGGTCAAATACGATGGAATTCGGGGCTTCCATAACACCATCGGAAACTTCAGTACCTCTCTCAGCAGGTAGACAATGCATAAAGTAGGCTTGTGGGCCAGCCAGTTTCATTAGCTCCTCATCAACCTAAAAAACAATTTCTCAGCATGATTCAAAAAACTGGCGCAAGAAATAAACAAAAACAACCATCCCGTCTGCCAATGCATGGCTCCATTTTAATTTATGTCGTAATTCCAGTTACTGCATATATATCGAGAGAAGGATGCATACCTGGAACCCTTTAAAAACTTCACGGCGATATTCAGCTTCTTCCTTCTGTCCCATGCTAGCCCAAACATCTGAATAAACAACATCGGCTCCCTTTACAGCTTCTTTTGGATCATTAGTTATTTCTATTTTACCAACGCCAGCCTTTATTGCTTTTAAAGCTGTTCTTGCATCAGGTTCAAAACCGCGAGGACAGGCACAAACAAAGTGGAAAGGAATGATAGATGCTAACAATAGCCAGGAATGCACTATATTGTTCCCATCCCCAACGTACACAACCTGAAGATTTTGCAGACATTGGAACATTATAAATCAGATTAACTCCACTCCGGAAAAAAAGTATTGGATGGTAAAGTCATCATCATAAATAATGCAAGAATGCTAACCTTTGTTCCCTCCAGCTGACCAACATGTTCGATTATCGTGAGCGCATCAGCCATAATTTGACAAGGATGATTGAAGTCTGTCAAGCCATTGATCACGGGGACAGTTGCATAGTTTGCAAGATCAAGAATGTCCTGTTAACATGGGGGTGAATGGTTGTTGTCACGTTTGGCGTTAAAACATCAGTGAGAATAGGTCGTCACTCATGAGGTAAACAGTAAAACTAAAAGCAGTGAACCATGTATAATTTGATCTGGCTCGACAAGAGAAAAAAATGTATTGAACGGCCTACATTGGCCAGCTCGAGCAAGGTGATAATAAGGGCTGCTTAGTTGTTTACACATAGGCTCTAGCAAGAATATTGTAGTTACTTCTTATACTATGAAAAACACCTGATACATATATTGGACATAGAACCACCTGGAAAAATAATATTTGATTCCAAAGAGATAAATAAATATATAATCACATATGAATTTCAATATATTATATATAAAGTTTGTAATATATACACTATGGCATAAAGTGGAGAAAGAAAACTAAAACAAATGAATATATGTACATGATAAACAAGCATACAAAAGCATCAGAGATTTCCTATCAGTATTAACGATTGTGCTAAATCTCTCCTTGCACATTTTTAGTATAAGCCAGAGAGAGCAAGAAAATATTCAAAATCTAAACAAACCAAGTGTGCATTCAAAAGTCGTATGTCCTTAATTCTGAACTCACCGTCATACCTGATGAGCAAAAACTCGGGCCATAATGATATCATTATAGCGAGAAAGAACACGAGCAACGTCACGAGTTTCCTCCCGCTTACCCATTTGGATGTCATTGGGTCCCAGATACAGGGCATGCCCTCCCAGCAAATAAAACCCAGTCTCGAAGGAAACTCTTGTCCTCATAGACGGCTTAGCAAATATCATTGACATAGTTTTGCCTTTGAATGGGAGATATGTCCTCTCTCCTGATTTAATTAGTGACTTGACCTCCTTCGCTCGATCTAGAATCTTTACAATGGTGTCCTTGTCAAAATCATTAATGTGAATAAAATCCTTCAGGCCTGCTTCCGCTGAAATATTGAATATGCCAAATTGTCATACTGGTATTATGATTAAGAAATTACATAAAAGTAAAACCAGATGATGACTGCACTTTTAGATGAACTTAATCGTTAAGACCAACAACAAGCATGTAATTGTTGGAAATTTTAAGAGCTTTATTTGGGAAAACAACTAAATAATGAAGCATTTATATATGCATGCATTGTTTTAGATCGTGGAGAGTTATAACAATCAAATAACATGACTCTTGATATTTAATTTTCCCTTTAATAGTACAGTATATATTTATATTCTATAGGCCAAGAAAACTGCGCATCAAGCTGGCTATGTTCAAGACTTGGAAGTTTACAATGCATGTGGATAGGGCTGAAAATCGAACCAAACCATTCGATGCTAGACTTGATATTAATCGTGTAATAGCCATTCGAGTTTGATTGTTGACATTATAACCAAGCTTGAATACATTTACATCCTTTAAGATATAAACCTAGAGATGATAAAAATGTATGTGCAATATCAAACTACTCGAGATCGAGCCGTTACTCAATCAAAGCTCAATTCGATTAGCAATCAATAAGCTCGACCCGAGTATTATAACGAACATAAACATCACTCTGTTTGCCTCAGACTCTTTACACTCCTACATGGGGATCTCAATTGTTCAATCAAACAGAGATGGTAGGTACATTAGGAAATCCTTTATCTACTTGCTGACACAGTAATAAAAACAAATAGACCACATAAAAATCACACAGCTCAAATACAAGGAATAGCTAATGATTCAGAGAAATTCATGACTATGCATTTTTGATAACCTGAAAACAGACTTATGCGAAAGAGAAATTCACATACCTTTTCCATTAACCGAAGATGGTGGAGCAGAAGAAACAACCTGGCATGAGATTCGTCGACGGATTGCAGGAGACGACACAGAGACGCCGGAAAATCTGAGCATGTTTTGACCGACGCGCGAGCGCGCGTTGAATGAAGGGGGCGAGACGGTTTCCGTTCTGGAAACAGATGATAGATGGCAGGAAATGGCCGCCGCCGCCGCCATTGATTTCGCGGTGCTGTGCTCGCAAAGAGTGTGAATCGGTATGAGGTTGGTCAGCGTGAATTGTGACTAGTGACTGTAGTGTAGGTTTACCAACTATAAAAGTCAGAGACAGATATATTGATGGGGGAGCATTAAGATACGTATAAGTAAACATCAATGCATGGGCTGGGCCTCAAGCCTATCCAACTGTTATCGAACTGGCCCACTACATAACGGGCCGACTCTCAGCCCGATGAACAAATTTCAAAGTAAAAGTCGGGTCGGGAAAAAAAAAAGTGCGCCGAGGATTGTTTAGTGCATACTGAGCGACTGCGAGTGATTGAAGATCGAACTCTTGCGCCGTCAGAATAAGTAAAGGATATCGCCGGAACTCGATAAGCGGCGGCGATGGCAGCCCTGAAAGACCTACAGCGTGACCTAGAGAACAAGGCCAACGATCTCAACACCCTTCAGAAAGGTTTTTCTTAGCCATCTTCAATTTCCCTTTTTCAATGCTAAACCCTAACACACACACACACTTTCGTCTTTGTAGTTTGTATCGGTCTGTAGAATCTAAGTATTTGTGCGCAAAAAACTTTACAGATATATCGAAGAATCATCAAGTCAGAAAGAAATACACTATTCAGCTCGGCGAGAACGAGCTTGTCCTCAAGGTAACCTCGGCGCTTTCATTTTTTTTTTTTAATTTATATATATATATATTTTTTAATCTTGAATTGAATTTCTGATTTACTTATGAAGGAATTGGATCTGTTGAATGAGGATGCAAATGTGTACAAATTGATTGGCCCGGTGCTGGTGAAACAGGATTTGGCTGAGGCAAATGCTAATGTTCGAAAGAGGATCGAATACATCTCTGCTGAATTGTATGTTTATTCCGGGTTTTTTTTGTCTATTTATGCTCGATTGCTTTTGAAACGAATTTGTGTGCTTGTTTACGAGAGATCGATACTGTATGTCGAAGCTTGTGCTATAATACCTGTACTTGGTCGTTAATTAGATGTTGTTTTAGCTTATAAAGTCGACTGTTAGTATCCGCTCTAACCCTTTACCAGTAAATGAGAGTCTTGTTGTTTTGTTTACAAGTTAATGTTAATTGTGATTCAGTTAATGCTTATAAATTGAATTCTGTTTACGTCGCACCAGGAAACGTTTAGACGCCACTCTCCAAGATTTAGAAGAAAAGCAAAACAGCAAAAAAGAAGCGGTTGGTAACTGTACCATTTTTCTTTTGGAATATAATTCTCGAGTCTTATTCATTAGTGGTCAAAATAAATTTTATCATTGTCATCATCACCATCACCGTTGTTTGTTTTTCTCATTGGCATGTCAATATGCTCGTACTTTTGTTAGGACATGAACATGATTGAGTAGTACTCCTAGTATTTTACTTCTAATTGGCTCCGGGAATTTAAAAATTCTATCAATGGCACCTGATAACACGTCCTTAGTAGGTACCATCATATATTAGTTTCGAGGAAGCTTAAAGAAGACTTCATTAAGTAACATTTTACTAATACTAGTGTGATCATTTTTCCTATTTCCAAATTAAATTTCACCTGTTTCTAAAAGACTTAATCCTTGATTCTCACCAACTACGTTATTCGTTCAATTGCATTGATGTTGTTCCTTTTTGGTTGTTATATTGGGGCAATGACAATCCCGTTCTTTTTGTTCAGATCTTCAAGGTACAACAAAGAATTCAGTCCGTGCAGGCTGGGAAAGGCAAGGCCTAATATGCTTGAGTTGGCAAGCAAGCATTATCAATTACTTGATCGATTTGGGTATGATGATTTTGGTCTTTATATGTTGGATTCTAGATTCGTCCCATTGAAAAATTGATCATTACTACTGCGATGCCCGATTACTTTATATCTGCATCAATGTAATGCGTGATAATTATTGTTTCCTTTTTCTTTCTAATGAGTGCCTCCGAGAACCTTCCATACATGGTAACATATTCCCCATAATATACATTTCAATGACCAGGAAGCATACGTGTCTCGGTTATTGGCCTTGTGCCTTTTTCTTTCATTGAGCACTTTTGGTGAAGCTAGTTTTGACCTGAGATTTAGTGAAAATTATATTTGTTATAAAGAGGGAATAATCGTGTGTACTTGTGCTGTTGGAGGTCGCAATTTAATTTAGATAAGTGGCTCCATTAGAATATAAGAAGACTTTAAGATGAAGATGATTTATGATAAGGAGGAATAACACTAAATAAGATGTTCTCCGGATCTGTAGGAAGTAGGAACATTTGTGACCACAGGCAGCAATGGTTGGGAATGCTTTTAAAAGGAGTGGTTTTTTTTTTTAATTAATTAATTTATTTTATTTTATTTTATTTGTCAAAAGGTGGAATATATGATTTATGATTTTGCCATAGGAAGTTTTTGGACTGGGTATCAATTGAACACTATTTGGAAAGAAAAAAATTGTCTATATAGAATTATGCTATTTATGTCATTGTTGTAAGTTTCACATATTTAATTTTTTTATTGATCAGAATAACATTCTTTTCCCATTTTGAAGATAATTCTGTACATGTTTTTTGAATTGTATACCGTTACCAATATGTTTTTGGTTCATTATCTTTGAGAATTCGGAGACTTGATCTGGTTTTGCCTTCCATTGTTGCCACTTGCCAAGTTCATACCAAGGTTTGGTGTATGAAAATTTCACATTAATATCATAAGTGTTAGTAGTAACATTTATCGAAAGTTTGATATATAATAAATTTTTAATAGGGATATATCTTGAAAATCTCAATGTAGTGAAATAGGAATATATATATATATATATATATATATATATATATATATATATATATATATATATATATATATATATTGGAATATAAAAAAAAATGTATTTTACATCGAGAGTTGAACTAAAAAAATAATACTATGTATTCCTTCGGTTTAAAGAGAGTTGACATAAAAATATGACATTTATTTATGGCAAAAATAATACTATGTATTCCTTCGGTTTAAAGAGAGTTGACGTAAAAATATGACATTTATTTATGGCATGAGGGAATATATATTAAAATATAAAAAAAATTATGTATTTTAAAATATTTTTACAAACATTTTGATATTTAATCATATGATTTTATATTGAATTTGATCATTTTAATTAAAACTAATGAATATGTTTGAAATGTTTACTTTCTCAAAATATTCATGTAAGGTTGCAATACTAGTGTATATAATAACATTGACAAAATTAATTTAAAATACATTTGATTTTTAAAATAATATGCAATGTTCACGTTCTGAAATTTAAATTTAATAATTTGGACATGTATTAATTTTTTGATTTGACAAACACATTAATTAATTTAATTTCATCGGACCATTAATTATAATTAATTATTAACCGGCAAGGCGAGATGAGATGGCAATTAGCACATGTATCTCTATCTGTATGCTAGATGTTGGCAAAGCATCTCATCGTGGCTTGCCCTCTTTTGTGCCTAATGGTAGTTGAGATATATATATCGTCTCATCTTCTTATACGTGTGTAATGTGTTTTTGTAGTTATACTGATGTGCTAGCTTTAGTAGTTAAGTAGTTTATGTAATTGTAACTATTTCATAAAAAAATTAAAATAAAAAATGACAATAGTACAATATTATGACAAATATGGTAGTAGTATTATATATGTTTCAAAATACTTAAAACATATTTTTTGTCTCACAATAGTTGTCATTTGAAAAAATATTAATTCCTACAAAGGATCGGACTAATGACTTATTCAATACTTGAATTTTCGATGTAGATGCTACATAGTTGATTCTCATCCTTCAGAGACTACGAGTGTAATAGGAGCATCCGTTGACAAAATGATCACCCTAAGATAATTATTTCATGGCTATTGAGAACGAATTAAACTAGATGGTTCTATTTCTCAATCTTTCTGACTTGCTCCTACAGAACCAAGGTCGACGATATTGAAAAAATCAGTCATAACTGTTATTTGCGCATCTTTTAATTTTCCTTGGCCATGAACCTCCGTTAGATTTTTTATTTACTCAACTCTTCTATTTTGATTCGAAACGGAGAACAAGAAAGGGAGAAAAAAATAGAAGTTACTACTTTAAAATCCAACCCTAAAAGATCAAAATAAATCACTAAAGTAATAATCAAAGCCATAACAACGGAAGATAATGATGTCGAACCTATAATATGTTTTAATTCGAAAGACTTTAAAAAAATATTATTCGGAAGACGTTAAAAGTTTACATGTGATGGAACACGAAAATAAAAAAAATGATTTATTAAGTTTTTTAGAGTAAAAATATATGAAAAAATAAAGGTATTTTTTTTTAATGAAAATGTATGAATAATTATTTCATTAAATGAGTGTGATCATTAATATGAGACAACTAAAAAAAAGTGTGATAATTATACTTTACTCATATTTGATCACTATACATACAATATTTTTTACATTTTATTTACAATTATATATCAACTTAAAAATACATTTGTATCACTTATTTTTTCGTCAAAAAATAATATTTTTTAATGTATGAGCTTATATAAGTTGAAAAAAAAAATTGGTATTGAGCGAGTATGATTAATCGGGAAGATCACCTAAGTTTTTATTTTTTTGTATTTTTTAAATAAATTAGTAATTTGATATGTGATAAATCTATAATTTAGGTTTTAAAAAAATTGTATGGAAAATATATTAGTATTAGAATTATAGTTGTAGATTTTAGACTTTAGATATCTAATCCGAAAATAAGGGACTAACATTTGACAATACTAAAAACAATTGTACAGTAAAATTATGTACACTGCTTACAATTCTTGGAGAGTGACAATTATTGGACAATGATTGGCAATTGGATTTGAACTTCCCAAGTTTTTTGTATGTGGTAGGCTAGACTTGGGATTCCACAATGCTTGTTTGATAGGACAAATTTTCTAAAAAAAATTTCATGTATTATGATTTAATTTGGCATTTTATTTTTTGAAAATTATACTCATTTCGTTTTAATGTTTCGTTATAGTTACATTTCATTTAAAATCACACAAACTCACACATAAAAAAAGAACTAAATTTTAAATTGAATATTAAAATGATACTCTCTTCGGCCATTAATAAATGTCATACTTTTCTGGATATGGAGTTTAAAAAAAATTGTTATTTTTTTATTTTTTAATTGAAAAGTAGAGATTAAAATATATTTTAAAAGTGAAAAGAAAAATAGTTGTGAGTAAAGTTTAAAAAGTATGTGGAGGTAAAGTAGAATAAAATTGTATATTAAAATGAAAAGGTAAGAATAATTATTTCATTTTTTGGGTGTGTCAACTATTGTTGGATACCCCAAAAAGGAAAGTGACAACTGTCTTTGGACCGAGAGAGTAATTGTTTAAATAAATTTTACTAATTACCTAGAGGGTAATTTAGAAAAGGTTATAATTAAAATTAATTTACATCGAACTTAATTAATATAACATCGAAATTCGAATTTTACAGATTTAAATTGAAAAAATAAATAAATATAAAACCGTTTTAACAAAATCATTAATTCATTGAAATATTATGAAAGTTTGTCCTGGGGTTCGACATGTTGGCTCTCTCGCACAGGTGTCTGTTACTCGGGCACATTCCTCGATTTACATCCTACCCGATCGAGGGACTTACGATCGGGTGGGGTGGAGTTTCTCGTCTCTCTTCCTTATAAAAAAAAATAATTAAAATAGAAGAACCGTCCCTAGAAAAGATCTCGTTTGGCATTAGTCAAACACCTTTTGGAATCTGTCTTTAATTTATTTTGGACCACAACAAACAATCACATTCTCCTTAATTATTCAATACAGTATATATATACTCCCTCCCTCAGTCCCTAAACAATACAGTATAATAAATCTTGATAATACATATAGTCGATCGATCACGTCGTCTCCGATCCATCGGCTAATCGACCGGTTAATGTTATCTCATACGCACACGCGCATGGTCCCGAATCGAAGCTAGCTAGCTAGGCTTTTGCAGAATTATTTAAAAATTAAGGACCACTGCATGCAGGGTTCCATCATAACGAGAACATGGACGAGGATCGATCGACGACTACGCTTAATTAGCCCAAGATTTCGATTCGGATCGATATGTGATGTGTACGCGTATAGAAATATATATAAAGGTTGCTGCAAAATTAAGTATTAATACACATGTATGGATGAACACCAACACACTCATATGTATTCTTCATTAGAACTCGATTTCAATAGGAAAAACATGCAGCAATTTTATTCATTCCCCCCTTTTAATTTGTACGTTTCAGATTCATACATTAACTAGAGGACTTGCTTGTTAGTACCTCGATCGATCCCTTGAGAAAACAAACTTGTCGAATATTATGGATAATCCATATTGAAGCCGATCGAGACCAATTTTTAATTTATGATGAAATGAAATGTGTATATATCATTGTCATAAGGCCACTAGCTAGCTAGATGATGCATGTTGATGTGGACCATGAAGAGCATGGGCATGCATGGTCGATCGATCGATGGATCGGATGAGTTTGAAATACATGCAATTGGGACTATTCATGAATATTCAATTGTACAAAATCATGCAAGACCACATTAATTAATGTTTCAAAAATAAGTTGCAGTCGATCTTTATCACATATATATTCAACAAATAATGCAATGAAAATCAATCGACCGCTAATTAACAACGATAGCTTGTTCGATTTCTTCATTTTTCTTGTTTCGCCTTCAGATTTGAATCACATTCCGACAGTAATTGAGAACATTTCAATAAAATCATTGTTTTCCGTCAATATATAACACCATTTAAATTACTCAATTCTAAGAGATGGATCGATTCATCATGATATGTTAAATGAAATGAGTTGACCCCCTATATATAAATATATATAGTTTAGCAAAGCAAAAAAAATATATATATATCAATGTCAATATATAACACCATTTAAATTACTCAATTCTAAGAGATATATGGATCGATTCATCATGATATGTTATATGAAATGAGTTGACCCCCTATATATAAATATATATAGTTTAGCAAAGCAAAAAAAAAAAAAATATCAATGTGTTGCCATGGGAATATTCCTTATATCTTTGTGTAGAGGGGGCTTCACATTCTGTTAATAAGTGAATTAAGGACCACAACAAGTTACAACAAATAATGCAATATGAAATCTCATAGAGAGGACCCCCTATTTATCTTTATGGACCAATGCAACACATAATTAATTAATACCGGCAAAAATTGATCTCTTGTGGTCAAGGTAAGTGATGGGAGCCCCAATCGCTCGGTGACTCGGATACTTCGATCCCTATGATCACAATGTCTATGTGAATTCAGTATTGAAATTTCATCTCTAACACGTGATTAACAAATTATTGCTTCTAATTAATGACAATGATTATAACCTCCCACACAAATATATCAGGCACAAAAATTAAAAAAAAAATGTAAAAAAAAAAACTAATCGAAATTAACTAGCTAACTTAGGTCAAAGTTTTTCGTTTTCTTTGTAATGGTACTCTTCTTGCATCAACGACTACACGATCTTGTGAATCATTAAGATATTACGAGAGAGGTGTCCGCTTTCGATCTTTTCGTAATTTTATGGGAAAATCATCATGGACGAAATGTGAGGGTATAGGCTTTTTGTTCACACGTTTCTTGATCCAAAGTTTCCCTTTTTTTTTCTTTCTCTTTTACTACACAATATGCCGTTGTCTTTTAGCTCAACACTTGTATTGAGAGATCGATACTTAAAGTATTTGTTAGCTAGGTGTCTATTTCAATTTGACTAATATATCTTCCAAAGTGTTCGGGTGTTACATTTAATACAATTAATACGTCCAACCTTAGTAATTAAGTTTATATATTAGGAAAACGAGTTCACTAATCAGTTAATCCACGATGCAACTTTTAACATACTTTGTTCATTAATTAGCTTTAAAATTAATTTGAATGGATTAAAGAATCTTATAATATTATATAATATAAAATAAAACAATAATATTGTATATTAAAAGGAATCATGTAATTAGACGCGTACATCACCTCACGATAAATGAAATCTTTTTGCCCAAAAAAATGAAAAAAGAATGATATTTTATTTAAGTTATTATTCCTTTTTAACAACTTTACATATTTTCTATTTGTCCTTTCTTTTCTCCACTTTCTCTTTTACTCTTTTTACACACGACCGTGTTCTTAATAATAAAATGCACACATATATATATAAAAATAAATAAACCTTAATTTTCATAGATACGTTCATAAAAACGAATAAATTTAAAATAAATAAAGGCATTATGGTTGGGGTCCAAAAGCCAAATCATAATTATATTTGCAACAACAATATTTCGACAGGTCCACGTGGCAGGCCGAAGGCGGATGACCGTCCGGTTCCGAATTGAAATCACTCAAAAATCTTGTCGTCCAAATTCACAAGTCATAACCCCACCCCCACTGCCCTATAGTCAAATTATCCCACGATTCTATTGCTTTCTACACAATCAGATTCTTCACTTTCACTTTCATTTTTTCACCTTCATTCTCCGAACCTCTAGAATGCAATCCCTCGTTGCGCTTCTTTTTCGCTCCAAACTCGTCTCCATGAAACCTGAACTCTTGTTGTCTGCCACTCGACTTTTTTTCCTTAGTCTCAAATCAGTCGAAAACACACGT
Source organism: Euphrasia confusa (assembly GCA_954870475.1). Lineage (NCBI taxonomy): Eukaryota > Viridiplantae > Streptophyta > Magnoliopsida > Lamiales > Orobanchaceae > Euphrasia > Euphrasia confusa. The sequence goes on from OX940967.1 coordinate 29,427,230, forward strand.
ATATATATGCCCGCATTTTTCACTTGTACCATTAATAATGACATGCATGTTACCTGCATATATCTTGTCCAATTATGTTCACGGGCTCTACTCAAAAAGCCAACCCTCTTTTGAAGCCCAAAAAAAAGTAGGGGGAGATAGAAAAACCAGAGCCTTCCTTTTCCTTCCCCATGTCCCTTTCACTACTTGCTCTAGTATATATATAGAAGCTCCTCTCTCACAGTCACAACCCCAATCACACACCAAAACCTTCAGAGCTTCAAGCTAAAAAAGTACCAAATCTCCGATCGAGATGCCACTGTCGTATTCCAAGAACTTCCTAAGGCGCTTCTGCGTAGAGGATTTTCACATCGCCACACAAACACAGAGCGGTTTTTTCTCCAGCGATCTCATTCCGTCTCTCGGTGCCAGAATTAATCAAGCAACGAAGCTGAGGAGATACATCGTCTCACCCTTCAATCCTCACTATAGGTATACACATACATATATAGTCTCTTCTCTGTGTGTCTTTCTTCTTACAAAAGAATAACTGTTTGCGCAGGGCATGGCAAATGTTTCTGATTCTCCTGGTAATCTACTCGGCCTGGATCTGCCCGTTTGAGTTTGCATTTCTACCGAACAAACGAGACGCTATGTTCGTGATCGACAACATTGTCAACGGCTTCTTCGCTGTCGATATCGTTCTCACCTTCTTCGTCGCCTATTTAGACAGCCAGTCGTATCTCCTCATCGACGATCACAAGAAAATATCAGTGAGGTAAACAAAACACGATTAATATTTGGAAAAATTATGATTCTGACCTGTTAACTGCAGGTATCTATCGACCTGGTTCATTTTCGATGTGTGCTCAACAGTGCCGTTCCAATCCCTTAGCCTCCTCTTCACAGATCACAACGAAGGGCTAGGATTCAAGCTACTCAGCATGCTCCGGCTATGGCGGCTCAGGCGTGTCAGCTCCCTGTTCGCCAGGCTCGAGAAGGATATCCGGTTCAACTATTTCTGGACTCGCTGCACTAAGCTCGTATCCGTGAGTCCAATCAAAACATATATTTAAATAGCTCGAATGAATTAATTAAGTAATTAACTCCATGTCATACCGTACAGGTTACTCTGTTTGCAGTACATTGTGCCGGGTGCTTCAACTACTTGATAGCCGATAGATATCCTGATCCGCTGAGAACGTGGATTGGGGCCGTGTACCCTAACTTCAAGAAGATGAGCCTGTGGGACCGCTACGTTACTTCAATGTATTGGTCCATTGTAACCCTTACCACCACGGGCTATGGGGACCTTCACGCCGAGAACACGAGGGAGATGCTCTTTGATATTTTCTACATGCTCTTCAACCTGGGCTTGACATCGTACCTCATTGGTAACATGACAAACCTTGTAGTCCACTGGACCAGCCGCACCAGAAACTTTGTAAGCCTCTCTCACTCAGTCTATTCACTTTTCGTTTTCAAATTCTGTTACTATAAACTGTGAATTACAGAGCTCGAACATCTAACTGTTTCAGCACCAAACCTCGACTCTACACGAGGATTCTTCATTTTTATTTGACATTCTTCTTGTCTTGTCGTTGCAGAGAGATTCCGTTCGGGCAGCATCAGAGTTTGCGAAAAGGAACCAGTTGCCCCACCGAATACAAGAACAACTCTTGTCCCACATATGCCTCAAGTTCAAAACAGATGGATTAAAGCAGCAAGAGACTATGAACGGCCTGCCTAAGGCCATTCGTTCGAGCATTGCCCATCATCTCTTCTACCCTGTCACTCAGAATCTCCATCTCTTCCAAGGGGTCTCACATGACTTCCTCTTACAACTGGTAAATAAATAGTAGTATTACTGTATTACTATTTCCTCAAGGAAAAATCGAAAATATTTATAAACTATTTATTTATTTATTTATTCTGGCTTGAAGGTCCCGGAAATGGAAGCTGAGTATTATCCTCCGAGAGAAAATGTGATCTTACAGAACGAGCCTCCAACCGACGCATACATATTGGTCACAGGAGCAGTAGTAAGTTAACACTATTGATAATACTAAAAGAAATTATGAAAATTACAAAAAATAAAAAAATACTACAGACCTCAATAAAGTTTCTCTCAAGCCCTTGCAAAGTTTCTCACCATAATTTTTGTTTACAGGATTTTATTGTGAAGATCAATGGACAGGATCAAGTAAGATTTTTTTTGTATCAACATTGCATTAATACATTTTTGAAATGAAAGGCATTTCAGAATTCACATACCTTAAATGCATGTGTACAGATTGTGGGGAAGTCATCGGCCGGAGAAATATTTGGTGAAATCGGTGTTTTATGTGGAAAACCACAGCCCTTCGGTGTCCGAACAACCGAGATTTCTCAGATACTACGTCTGAACAAGGCCACGTTTCTAAACGTTCTTCAAGCAAACCCAGAAGATGAACGCATAGTTATGAACAACCTTTTTCTGGTAAGAATATCCCAACAACAAACCTTTTTTCTCACACACTGACACACATAAACTCAAACTGAATTAGCTTTTTTTTTTCAAGAAACTCAAACTACAAAGAAGTTTCGACATGGAGGGCCATAACGATCCAGGTCAGATCCTCAACGATTGGCTCGACAGAGATAAAGACAATTTCCACAGAGAATCACCAAAACACAATACAAGTGCAGAAATCTCGAAATCAAAATTTATGATGACCAACCAAATAGAGAATAATAATGATGATACCAAAGGGTGTGAAATCAACGTGAATTTATCTGCTGACGAGGATGGCCAAAGCCAAACAACACTTCACTCCGCCATTCGACAAGGGCATCTTGAAATGGTAAAATTTCTGCTGGAAGAAGAGTCAAATGCGAACAAACCGGATGAGAAAGGTTGGACGCCAAAAGCACTAGCAGAAAAACAGGCAAACAAAGGCAATCATGAAAAAGAAACAAACGGGCCCAATTATTACAAGAGACATGGAAATGCCGGCTCAAGCAGTTTCAAATATCCAAGTGGGGTCGAAGCAATACAACAAGTGAAGAAGAGAGTGTCAATTCACATGAAGAATGAATATACAGAAAAGCAGCTTGTGAAGCTAATCATTCTACCTGATTCTTTAGAGGAGCTACTCGAAGTAGCAGGTATGCATTGAAGTGCATGGAATATTTCTCTAACCTAAATAAACTGTTAAAATTAATTGATGAGTTAAAAAAAAGGAAATGACACTTACCTTGGTACTTGATAGTATATCTGATTCTTGCATCCTTGGGAATTAACTGCAGGTCAAAAATTTGGAGACGACAGTCTTACAGTTGTAGTAACTGCTGAGAATGCGGAAATAGACGACATAAGCGTCGTCAGAGATGGAGATCATTTGTTTCTTAGGTCAAGCCCGTGTAAAGGCACAGCATGATTTGAAGTGACAAATGTAATAGTAATAAAAAATGACATGAGTAGGACTAGCAAAGAGAGAAAGCAATAGAGTCTAATTTTCTAACAATCAAACAAGACTTACTAATTGGTATTACCAACTAAACGGTTCCCTTACAAAAAATCTCGATTTAGCAGTAAATTGTGTCACTGTATAACTCAGCGTTCAACTGTCCACAAACAGAAGGCAGGATTTTGAGCAATCTAATGTCTCTATATCTCAGTATGTATCTCCATAGTTTTTTAGTACATAATAAAGTACACGGGGAAGATCTATTGAACAATAGCTCAAAAGAACGAAAATTCGGTGGGCACTGAGCTATTCGACTCATAGCCAGACTTTAGAGGATTTGATCAAGCTTGTTTTCTCACAGTGGTCTTATTCCTTTGGATTGGAAACGGATGAGCTTCCGTGTTAAATACATACTCATCCAATGGTAATACATTACTATCCCCGAACAATAAATACAGATACTTTAGAGTTTCGCCCAGAAAAAAGGTCTCCATTTTGTCTCTTCTGTGAGGGGGGACCACGGTAACATCACCGAGTGAAGTGTAACCTCCCTCGTTGACCTTTGTGTGGTTCTCAAATGCCTCAAAAATGTCCCAACCCCACTCACGGTATCTGCATGTGTAGTTAGAATACTCAAGACTGGATGCTACTGAATTATAATATGTCAATATTATATAAATTTCACAGTAACTTTCGGACAAAGAACAAGAGTACAAGACTTGACATTATTAACTTCGAGACATACTTGGGATCCTCCGTGATGCGGAACATGTAGAACAGTGATTCAACAGTTTCTGGGCGTAAGATATTATGACGGTCCGCAGGTTTTATGATTATGTCGTCTACGTACTTTGAATTTTTATTCCCACCACCAGGGCCGCCTTCTTGTCCCTGCTTGAGGGAAAATTAGATTATAATTTGAAATTTAATAACATCAGGGTCACAAAAAAGGAAAATAAAAAAGATAAAAAAAAATCCAGGCAGTTATAGCGCAACAACAACAACAAGAATAATAATAATAATAACAGTAACAATAGTAATTGGATTAAATTATGAATTATATATATATATATATAAACTGACCTCCACATGAAAGTATGCTATCTCTGGAGCAAGACCAGTAGAAGTTACTGAATACATCTCGTAACATGTCTTAGTCAGATCTTCAGCTAGCTTCAAATTTTCTAGATCTTCGAAATTCAGCAAGTTTTCTCTCATAGCCTTCTCTTTTAGGATGCCCCGTGTGGCACCAAGAGCAAGAGTTCCCGGGAGGAAACATACCTATGTACAACCATAGGTCCATAGCATATAATGACAAGCGTAAGTAGAAAAATTAGAAACCAAGCCAATTGTCCTTTGAATCTCTTTTGAAAGAAAGAAAAAACCGGGAGTAGAAAAGCATACCAGATGATCCATTTTTGGACTGAAGTCACCTTGAGGGCCACTAGGCAATTCTCCTACAAAAACCAACCCATTGGGAACAGATTTCCGAACGAGCAGTTCTTTGACACCTTGCATTGACTCTACATACATATCGTGCAGATAAGTCAAATTGCTACCCGGGTTCTGAAGCCAGACTTTAATGAGGTACTCGTAGTAGCTATCACCACGGGATCCAAGTCTAATGTTCTGCCCCACAAATTCACCTGTACTTGGGCTTCATATATGAACAATAGAAAACGAGTGACTTAATTAATATGCGGAAATTAATCTGAAAAGTGTGTTTTTTCACACTAAAAATATTAATTTTAATTTGAAAAGAATGTCTTATATGCAATGGCAGTCTCATAGTACTCATTGTGTAGAATAACCAGAAAGAGGAACGTAGCAATTTGAAATGAGTAATCGGAAGAGATAGACTGCATAAAAATGTCAGACTATATATACTCACTTTATGTATATGGGAACCAGTCCCTTGACCTTCTGCAAAGTCTTTATGTGTTCCAGAACCTTCATAGACTCAACTGCATACTTTGGATCCCCAGTCAAATAGCTGAGATAATTGAACTCGAGCTGGAGAGTAGAAACCTCAGCCGTGCTACTTAACCCATTGGGAGAGGCATGTGCCGAATGGTCTCGCAGAACCACGTCACTGAAGGGAATATCAGACGGACTTGATGTAAAAGCAATTAAAAGAAGATCAGCCAAATTTTTAGCATTGTCAAGATACACAACTGGATTAGGACCTCTCGTTGAGGCATTACCCCCACTTAAATAATATGCACTCAGAAGACCACCCAGAACACGTATTGTGGTTTCGAATAAATTAACTTGGCCCTTTTCTTTAATCCTCTCGGGAAGATTCTTTTCGATCCAGGTACCCGCTTCATGGGCGATTTCATCGATTCCCATTATCAAGGATGTGTCAAGAGCATCCACAATGGTGGCCCCTAAACCTCCTAGGCCGTCGATTCCTCTGTGGCTAAGCGGCATAAGCTCGTCGTATCCCATTGCATCCTTTTGATATCCGGACCACGCGTGAATAAACGACTCTTTGACCCTTTGTTGCCTATTCTTCCAGTCGGGCCCAGAATCTATCTTGCTGGAGTTTTGAATTGTATTATTCCTACTAATAATTTCATCGGGCGATAATCGAGGTGGCTTTATCCACAATTTTTTGAACCTACTCTTTCCGTCTGCGAAGAAATGACTCCCTTCTTCTGTGCCAAAGTTTCTGGGTACCGAAGAAGGGATGCGGGTAGTGTGAGTCAGCATAAGATATGTTACACCAAAGATCAGTATCAGCACAAGAAACCTTCCGGTGCTGCATTTTATACACTCGCGTTTTACATTAGCAGTTAGAATATTTTGGGCGATCACCTGGAGAAGGAGGGGGAGTGAGTGACCATAACAAGTTAAATTCAGCTCAATCTAAAGTACTACTTCATTAAAACGGCATCGTTTTCGAAACTCTCGAAGAATATACATACACGAACATGAGATCTGAAATATACGAATTCGAACCTTGAATCTGGATCGATGGCGAAACTTGGCATTATCGTAATCGACGTCATTCACTGAATAGGGCAGCGATTTCGACATGCTCTCGGTTGAGGAATTCGATAAGCAGATGCAAAGCTCTCGATTACAGATAATTATTTACATTGTGTGTGTGCGACATCGCGCGCCTCTCCGTGTGAATCTCCGGCCGACGGCGTAAGTTGATCGGAGTGATTAGATTGATTCCGGAGAGGCGCAAGTGTGATTCTCAGCAAGAGATACAGTAAAGTTAGATGGACCGCAGAGCAAAGCCCAGATGAAAGATCCAATCCACGTGTCATTTTGGGCCTTACGATCGGCCCAATTTTCTTAGGTCCTCTCCAACTAATATTATACAGTATATATATAAGGCATTGATCGATGATGAACGACGGATCGATAATGGGTTACACGATGAATACCAACATTTTGATCCTTCTCTCCGTCATCACAATGATCACTTTCGCGCTACCCCCAACTCTCCAAACAACACCACCTTCTCCGCCGCATAACAAGAAAACCGCCCCCGTTTTCTTGAACACCCGCCGCAACAAGAATCTCCACAGACCGCTCGTTACGTACAAGACGACGACGAAGAAGATGATGATGAATGACGATATCCGCCGGCGTTTTTACGCCATGCTTCCCAAAGGCCAAGTTCCGTCCTCCGGCCGCTCGTCCCCGTGCCAGAATGTGTACCCTAATTCCGCTACTTTCTTGTGTCATCTTTCAGATATTGAGATGCGCGCATAACCCTGAGAAAAGGGGAGATTCGATTTCCAGAGTAAATAATGGATGTGTGTTTTCAATTTTCATTAATTTGAGCTTACAAATTAATATTCATTTTTTTTAATCATTGTTTATTAGTAAAATTAATACGTGTAAAACAAATTAGAAATCACGGATAATTTTAACCAACCAATAGTCAAAAGTCAACGAATAGAACGAAGATTTGGGCCTTGCCCACGGTACGAATCTATTTTGGATTTTATATTGGGCCTAAAAAAATTCGGGCTTCTATAGAACCAACACAAACTGGGTAAAACCCAAATCAGACTCAGTGACCCGAGCTATGTCACTGAGAACAAATATCAAACACCTCACGCGCATTCTCCACACCGCCACCCGCAACCTCTCTCACCACCGTCCGTACACTCCGCCGCCAGCGCCGACTAAAGAGGACCCATACTCGCTACTCAAGGAAGACCCGATCCAAATCCTCTCGGACCTCTGGGTGAAATCATTTTCCCAAACCGAAAAACCCTTCCAAAACCTCACCGGCTTCGTCTCCAAGCTCGACCTCTGGGTGCTCGCCTACCAGCGGGCCTGCGCTCACGCCACCGGATCTTTCCCTCCCAGGAACGCCATCCCTTCCCACACCCTCGCCGGCCTCCTCTCCCTCCGAAACGCCGTCGTTCGCAGCAAGTTCCTATGGAACTCCAAGGTCCAGCAGTTCATCCGCAGCCCGAACGACAAGACCCCCGTCCATTCGCTCTCCAGAAGCAAGCTCGAGGCGCTGCTTGCTTCCAGTACGGCGCCGTTTCAGGACCGAGTTGTCCAGGAAGTCCTGCTGATGATACTGGAACCGGTTTTCGAGGCCCGGTTTTCCCCCAAGTCCCACGCGTTTCGGCCCGGTAGGAACCCTCACTCTGTTATTAGAACAATCAGGAGTAATTTTGCCGGGTACTTGTGGTTTATAAGAGGCGATCTGAGTGAGATCGTCGATAGTGTAGATTTGAATCTGGTATTGAATTGCGTAGAAAAATCCGTCAGGGACAAGAAGGTTTTGAGCTTGATAAAATCAGGGTTGAGGGGGTCTGGAAAAAGTGTCAATCAGGTGGAAGGAGATAAGGGCGAGAAAATGGATAGAAAGAAAAGAAAGAAGGGGCAAACCAAGAAGAGGTTGTTATCCGAAAACGAGCCTAAGCCCGACCCATATTGGCTGAGGACATTCTTCGATTTTGCTCCCGAGGAGGCCGCGAAAGTGCCTGTTTATGGCTACTGTGGCATCTTGAGTCCTCTTCTGATGAACGTTTGCCTGAATGAATTCGACTGTATGATGGAAAACAAGATACTCGATTTTTTCCGGCCTTGCGAATCCGATTCAATATGGAAATACTCGATAAACGATGGCTGCCACAACCCTTCCTGGCCCGAATTCGTCCCCACAAGCGGCAAGGAGAAGACCCGGAAAATGGACTATATCCGATTCGCTGGCCATTTCCTAGTAGGCATCCGTGGGCCGAGAGAGGAAGCAGTTGGAATAAGAAAAGAAATGATTGAATTCTTCGACAAGAAATTCGGAATCAGGCTGGACAACTCGAAGATCGAGATCGAGCATATCACGAGGGGAATTCAGTTCTTAGATCACATCATCTCCCGCAGAGTCATACGCCCTACCCTCCGATACACATCCGGCGGGGGCAAAATCGTCAGCGAGAAAGGTGTGGGTACTCTGCTTTCAGTCACGGCCAGTTTACAGCTGTGCATGCGCCAGTTCAGGCGGCTTGCGTTCGTGAAAGGTGACAAGGATCCGGAGCCTTTGCCCTGCACTCCCATGCTCTATTCGGGCCAGGCCCACACCAATGCCCAGATGAACAAGTTACTCGAAACGATGGCCGATTGGTACAGATATGCAGACAACAGGAAAAAGATTGTTGGGTTCTGTGCGTACGTAATCCGGAGCTCTCTGGCGAAACTGTACGCCGCGAGGTATAGGCTGAAATCGCGAGCGAAGGTGTATAAGATCGCATCGCGCGATCTCAGCCGTCCGTTGAACGAGAGCAGTAATAATTCGGCGCCAGAGTATTCTGATCTCCTGAGGATGGGGCTTGTGGATGCCATCGAGGGTGTTCAGTTTTCGCGCATGTCTTTCATTCCGTCTTGCGATTATACGCCTTTTCCGAGGGATTGGGTTCCGGAGCACGAGAAGCTGATGAGGGAGTATATTAGATTGCAGGATGCAAGATTCTTTTGTGAACTGAATAAGGAGGTTAGAAGGAGGGAGGGTTTGTGTTTGCCTCAGGAGAAGGTGTCGGAGATTGTGTGGGACTACAAGATTCTTGGGATTCGGAGTGGCTGGTTTAACAAGGACGAGGGTAAAGGGAACACTCGTGTATCGAGGAAGATTCCGGAGGAGGCTAAAGAAAAGATTCCGGATTAAGGCTAATTACTGGGTGAGTGTTACCTTGAGGGGCATTTGGTTTTATAATTGATAATGTTGATGTGCCAAAGGTATTTATGGAGTAAATGTATTCTTGGGTTGATTATGTGAATAATAATTGTTGTTATCAAGAGACTCGAGACGAGACGGGGAAGAAGGCCACAAGTGGAAGCAAACGAATCCTTGCTGCCCGTCGTGGTTGCTGGCGAAAGCGCGGGTTTTGGTCAGTTTTTTCGACTATAGAATTTGAGTCAATGACTACCTCTCGCGAGTATCAAAGTGAACGTTTTCACAATTGAACTTCAGAGAATGAGTAGTGTCTACTCAATGAATGCAATATGGTCTGAAGTGAAGCTCAAAAGCCTCTGTTCTTTTGAACTAAATAGAGCTAAATTAATGTAGTACTATTGTTCTTTTGAACTAAATAGAGCTAAATTAATATGAATTAAACTGAATAAACTTGAAAATTAACTTAATTAATTATCAAAATAATAATAATTTATATATATGTTATTAAATATTGTTTTAAAAGTTACGCATAATACTGTAACGTGAACTAGTAAATTGTCTGTTTGAAATTATTTTTCTTTTTTTTAATAATTGAATCGAAGTCAATTTAATTGAGATGAATTGAACTTAAATTAAGTTAAAAACATAAAAAGTTTCCAAATAAATTAAAATATATTGAATTTTGATTTTTTATTTAAAAATAAGAAATAAAAATATGTTCTTTAGTTAAAAAATAAAGTAATATATTACATCTATTGATAAAAAAAATTAAGAAGTAAATTATTTTTTATTTTTCTTGCAAATATTATCTTGTCATTAAAAAATTTTGAGTACTTGTTTAGTAAATGACCATATTTAGACCGTGACTATATTTGAGGTTTTTTTATACTTTTCAACTTAATCTGAATTTAGTACAACAATTCCCTTCCAGATTTAAATTTAATTGAGTGACGCTCGTGGATCGGTTGAATCTCAATTGCTTGGAATATTCTTTCGAATATTCCGATCCGGTTACCCAGGTCGCAAAATATAAAACTCTCATAGATTGAGTAACAACAAAATTTCGATTAAGTTTCAAAGTGTTAAAAACATTAAACTTCGTGTTGAAAATTGTAATTAACCCTTTTAAATATAGGTATGACTAATCAAATTGAACTGAAATGTTAAAATTTCAAATTCAATTCAATTTTTTTTTTGGGCAATTCAAATCACTTTTGTTTCTCAATTCAAATCAAATCGCTCAATTCAATTTTTTTTTTCTCTCAATTCAAATTCAAATTTCAAATGTTAAAATTTCAAATTCAATTCAATCCAGGGCCACATTGTGTAATTAACTGAAACTTATAACAATACATTAATCCATAATTAATGTTCGCTTTCACCTTAATTAAAACACTGACAATTTTTATTAATACACGGATAATTAAAAGCCCCAAATCAATTGTCCGCCTTCTCCTCCACCTCAAACGCCGACGTCGGGAAAGTTCTGGTAAGTCCGGTGGCGGTTCCGAACGTAATTTTCTCGGGTTCCGATTCCTTAATGGTTATATTGTAAATAGTTAACCAGATCAGGAGCTCCTTGCTCTTCACGCCCGTCACTTTCTTCATCCGGCGGTCCTGGACGAACGCCGTCACCTCCGTGTCGTACCACACGCTCCGGCCGATCTTTTTGAACACGTGCGTCGTGCTCTTCTTCTGCTTCAGCCACACGAATCCGGTCTCCTCGTTGTGCCCGACCTCGATGATGTCGTCCAGAGGGAGCAGGCCTTTCGGGAGGTTCATCTTCTCCAGCAGCTCCGTCGACTTCTGCTTGCACGCGGCGTCGCCGGAGTACACCTCCGCGTTCTCGCGGTGGGATGCGATTAGCTGGGCAGACATTCTCGCGGCGAATTTGGGGGTTTTGAAATGAGATTTTGATGAAGGCTAAGTTTGGGGATTTCGGATGCCGTTGAGGCTGGCTCTTATACGGGGAGAGGGGCGAGTGAAATTACGGGAATGGACACGGAAAAGGGTGCGTGGCGGGAATATTTGAGGGGTGTGAGAGTAAATTCATAGGTAGATGGCTTTTTTGTTAATTACTAATTAATATTACTCCAGTAGTCACTCCGTGACAAATTTGGTATTCACATAAAAGCAATAGAGTTTTTCCTTATTTTCATAGTATTGAATTCTTTATTATTTGGCCCAGAAAAGAAAAAGAAAGATGATAATTGTAATTATACATTGAACCGAATAAGTGTATATCAATATAAAAATGGGATACACATGTTAACGTTTGATTTGAAACGTCAAGAGTGTGATTTTCTACTATTAAATACTACTGAGCTTTGCAATAATAGACTAATGGTATCAAAAAAATCCAATAATTTTCCAAAATAATAGTAATAAATTAAAATATTCGAGATTGGCGTTTATTATTGTCAATTGGTTGAATAAGTAATTGAAGAGTTTAAATTCATAAAAATGTCATGCACGTTTCATCTTTACTTGCGTTTCTCAAATAATATACGCCACCGAGTTGTAACTAAAAATGAACGAAAATATAACACGTTTTGGGCTTGAGCCGAGGTGCGTAGAAATCTGGGCTCAGTCTAGTAGTACACTCCATATATTGTTAAATATTTTTTTAAAAATATAAATAATAATTCTCCCCCTCTCCCTCTCCCTCTCCCTCTCCCTCTCTCCTCCCTATCCCTCTTATACTTGAGTCCCACTTAAATTTATAATACCCGTTTTTTTGTGTGTATTTTAATATTTTTTAAAAAATAGTCGTTGATCAATTGAGTGCTAACACGTGGCGCTCAGCATTCATCATTGACTTTCAGATCACGTGGTATTTACATTGGCACAGTCCGGCGAATTTTGAATTTTCCGTCCAAATAAGACTAAAATTGAAGCCAAATTCAAAATATTTGAAACTAAATTAAGAAAATAGATATTTGTAGGACTAAAAATCGAAAAAATACTACATTTATTAAACCAATTTTTTTTTTATCTATGACGGAATATGACTGACCAATTTTTTTTATCTATGATGAAATATGATTGACAGTGCATGTAGTTGTTTGTTTTGTCGACAACATGTGTTTGTTGTTTTTGTTTTGGTTTCAGGTGTTAAGGTGAATGGACGCAAGACTTATAACTTGGTGATATAGAATGAAGGAGTCAAGACACTAGTCTACCGTCGCTAGCGACAACTTGACGAAGTCAAGTTTCAACTCATCTAGCAACAGCGTCGCTAGCGACGCACCATCAAGGTCCGTGACCTATGCATACTGTCGCTAGCGACAACTTGACAAAGTCAAGCATCAGCGACGTTGTCGCTAGCGACAATCACTCAAGACTACTACACTGCGTCTTCAACTCCTCGTCCCCGCATCCTTGCTTACTGTCGCTAGCGACAGTCACACAGGGTCCGGCACTCTTGCCTCCTGTCGCTAGCGACACAATGCCATGGTCTGGCATCCTCACTTGCTGTCGCTAGCGACAACTTGACAGAGTCCAGTATTAGCGACACTCTCCTTTGATGCTGCACTCTCGCATGCCAACATCATGTCACGCCGTGATACCTTCTCTCAGTGATCATCTCCTGATGCTGAGAGTGTAACGTCCTATCATCAACGACAAGTGCAAGTGATTGCTATCCACGTCCAAGTGTTGATGATGAATGATTGTTGTTTATCACTTCAATGGTATCGACGACCGTGAAGACGATGAAGTACTGAAGCCTCAACGACAAGTGTTCGTCACGATGAAGTTGAAGATGAAGTATTGAGATCGACGGAGTCAAGATAGTGTTGAAGTCTGAAGTTGAAGAATCGAAGATTCAAGATTCGAAGATTCAAGAATCGAAGATTCAAGATTCCAAGATTCAAGAATCGAAAATTCCGAAAGTGATGTCATCCATGGAATTGTGATGTAGGCCAAGCATGTGGCCAATCAGATTGCTCCATTCCATTGCCTCACATGTGCGAGCAACCTATATATACCCATGAAGTTGGATGACATCTTTTGACGATTTTGAGAGAACGAAATCCGATATCCGAGTATCAACGTTCGTTGTTTACGGCTTATAGCTTAAGAGTTTTGGTAGTTGTTTTGTACTGTGCACCGATAGTAGAGTTATGCGATTTAGCTCTAGGTGATATAGTACTAGATCATTAGTTCGTTGGAGTGCTGCGTCACTTGGGATACGACTCTTGATCATTCCGTCTACCTTTCTCCACAAGTGTAATAGTTAGTTTTGTTTATCAATGAAATGAAACTATTACACAACCTTGTCTTCACTACTTAACTACTTTGAGTTCGATCATATACACATTACTTCGAGTGTGTGTTAACAGAGTGTGGTTGAGCGAACGAAGATTGTTTTAAGACCGACTTCACGAAAAGTTGGTATCCTACGTCGAAGACGTAATTTCAATTGGTATCAGAGCGGGACGTCATACGTATAAGACGTGATCCGTTACTTGACTCCATATTTCCGCTACAATGGAGTCGTCTATGTTTGTTCAGAAACCGATTATGCTTACTCATCAGAACTACTCTAACTGGAAAGCGAAAGTATCTGCTAGAATCAAGGGATTTGACTCAAGAGCATGGATGGCTGTGTTGGAAGGATGGGAGCGTCCTTACACCGAAGATGCTGATGGTCTTAGAACCCCAAAGCCTGAACGTAGTTGGACTAGAGAAGAGCATGACTTGTCTACTGCGAATAGCAAAGCTCTTCTACTTATTTGTGAATGGCTGGACCTCAGTATGTATCAGCTGGTCAAAAATTGCACATCTGCCAGAGATGCATGGGAGACGCTACAGAGGACATGTGAGGGTAGTCACGCTGTTAAGCGTTCAAAGATTCGAACCATAACCGCCCAATTTCATCAACTCCGCATGAGAGAAGATGAAGACATAAATGACTACCTGGACAAGGTAATGAGATATGTCAATGAGGCATTTGAACTGGGAGAAGTCTTTCCTGCTATCATGGTCTACGAAAAGGTTCTATCAAGTGTAAGCTCTAGGTTCGAGAGCAAGGTGCTAACCATTGAAGCACGCAACGATGGAAACCAAAACTGGGATTATGCTGACTTGATGGCTGACTTGAGAAACTACGACTTAACTCTCAAGGTACGAAGCAACCCAGATATGTCACTCGTCTATGAACCAATGACCGCACTGAAGATATCTGAGAAGGGAAAGAGTTCAAGAAGCACAAAATCTCAACAATCTCGTTTGAAAAATGAGAAGTGTGAAAGTAGCTTTTCAGCTGATTTGAATGAGTCCGATGATGAGGAAGCAGAGGACATTGAACGATTGATGAACTCTAACAATCCGGACAAACTCGCTGTTTTGACTGATATAGTCACATATCTTGTGAAACAAGATTTTAAGAGAAAGAACCGAGCACGAAATTTCCGAAAATTTCAGAAAAGTTCTAACTCGTATCCTAACACTCCAGACAACCGAAATCAGGGGTCTTCATCTGACAAGAAGTTTAAAGGCACAAAGCTATCACCATACACTTCCAATAGCAAAGATGTTTCGAAAATGCAGTGCTATGAGTGCAAGGGATATGGACACATCAAGAATGAATGTCCTAACCTGCATCGAAAGAAGAAGCTACCAGTGAGTTACGTGGTGATTGATGATGAAGATGTGATATCTGAAAATGATGGGTCTGATGATGACAACACAGATGAAGATGAGGACAACGCTCTAGTTGTCACGTTTGATGAAGGTTTTGACCTTGCTAATTTTGAAGTTGAAAACTTTCAACTTGATGCCTTTCTAAAGGATACTGCTACTGCAGACAATATTTTCCGCCTGGCCTCTGAAAATCGAAATTTCTGTAATGACAATATTTTCTCAGATGATGAGTCCGAGTCTGAAGCTGAGGAGACAGAGATGACAACTGAAGTGTCACATACTGAAGCAGAGTGTGCCGAACTACTCACTCTGAAGGAGAGTCATGCTGAACTCAAAAGACTACATGACTTAGCAATCTCTGAGAATAGCATGCTGGATGTGTCACATCTATGTCTAAAAGAATCTCTGAATGAACTTCTGAGTGAGAAACTAAAGTTGCGTAATGAGGCTACAGAGTTGAAAAACTCGATTGAGAAGACGGAGGATGAGAAGAAAAGGTTGAATAATTCTCTGACAATTCTGAAGATTAAATTTGATGATCTCTTCGAAGAGAAACACAAATATTACAAAGAAGTTGTCGAATTGAGAGAATCATTTGGAAAATCAAACTCTGAGAATGTGAGACTGAAGGCTAGTCTGAAGAAGGAAACATCAGAAGTGAAGAAGCTCCAAACTCTCTTCAAGAACACCGACGCTGAGAATGATGAGCTGAAGTCATCCTTGATAAAAGCTCAAACTGATCTAGCTATGTGTGACAAGGAACGTTATGTTCTAAAGGAGAAGCTTCAGATGACTGATGAACTGTTGAGAAAGATGAATACTAACTCTTCAGTGTTTGACAATGCCGCATCGTACATGAACCCAGGTCGTGTTGGACTTGGCTTTCAGAAAGTTTTTGAATCTATCTATACTGCACCTGAAACGAAAGAAGTGACTTTTGTCAAAGCTTCTACTGACTCTACTGAGAGTATAAAAATAGATGATTCTGAAAGTTTGAAACGAAGGGAAATTGCTGAAGGAAAGAAGGTTGCTACATCTCCGAAAACTCAAACTCAAAAGTCGGTCTCGACTACTAACTTGAAGACGGAGACATATCAATTTCCTAAGTCCATTGTGAAACATCCTCGTGGTATCTTGCCATACGAGAAGACGTTGCTGAAGAAGTTGAGTAAATCTCAGAACGTAAAAATAAATGATAAATTCTCTCGCTCAAAACCTGATATGGTTAAGACTTCGAAGAAGGTCGAAGTTCGTCATAAGAGGAAATATGTGTGTCATTACTGCCAGGAACCCGGACATATTAGACCCTTATGCTTTAAGCTGAGAGATGACATAAATCGGGATCTGATGACTGAAAGGAAGAAAATTGGAGTTGTCAGGAATGTGAAGAAACACATTACTCTTGTCACAAAAGTTGAGAAAACTGTGAAATCAGTGACAGAGACTAAGTCTCGAAATGTTAGTGTGAAGAAGAAGTGGGTTCCTAAGTCCCAAAAGAGTGAAGTTGAGTCTAACTCTGCCACTTCGACTATGTGGAGACCAAGAGAACTCATATTTTGCAATGTTGCACTCAATGCCTCCGACTCTGGAAACAAGGGCATTTGGTACTTTGACAGTGGCTGTTCCCGCCATATGACTGGAACCAAGAAATTTCTGAAGGAATACGAGCCTATGACTGGTTCTCCCGTAGTGTTTGGAGGGGGAGCTAAAGGTGTCGTCATGGGTAAGGGAACGCTGCATATCAAGGGATTGCCACCCATCCGAAATGTTGTTCATGTGAAGGGACTTGTGGCAAATCTCATCAGCATCAGCCAACTGTGTGACGAAGGGCTGAATGTTAGCTTTGATAGAGACTCGTGCAAAGTATTTGATGCTGAAGGGAAGTGCATCATGGAAGGTCCGCGTGCCAAAAACAATTGCTATACAACTGAGTATAGTTGCTTCTCTGTGACTGTTCCTGATGAAGTCGACTTGTGGCATCAACGTCTTGGACACACCAGCACTCGAAATCTGAGTAAATTGGTTAAGGGGGAGATAGTTCGAGGAATCTCTCAACTCCCCAAAATCGAAAAAAGAGTGTGTGGTGACTGTCAGAAAGGTAAGCTGACGAGAACTCCTCATCCTGCACTACCAACACTGATGAGCACTTCCGCTCCCTTTGAACTACTCCACATGGATCTTATGGGTCCAATGGAAGTGAAGAGTATTGCTAAGAAGGAGTATGTACTGGTGGTTGTCGATGACTTCTCTCGCTATACTTGGACGAGATTTCTTGCTACAAAGGATGAGACTTTCAATGCCTTCAAAGGTATTGTGAAATGGATTAGAACGAATCATGAAGCTAAGGTGAAGAGGATCAGGAGTGATCACGGGACTGAATTTGAAAATGCTAGCTTCAATGAATACTGTCTGATGAAGGGGATTCATCATGAATACTCGGCTCCGAAAACGCCCCAACAGAATGGGATAGCCGAACGTAAGAACCGCACGCTGCAAGAGATGGCTCGTGTCATGCTAATCTCAAAGAATCTTGCGCGTACCTTTTGGGCGGAAGCCGTCTCTACCGCTGGATATATCCTGAATCGTATTAGCATTCGATCTGGCACAACGGCAACCGCCTATGAACTTGTGAATGGCAAGAAGCCATCTGTATCTCACTTTCGTGTCTTTGGCTGCACGTGCTATATCTTGAAGGATCGTGATCCTCTAAAGAAGTTTGAAGCCAAAGCTGATCGTGGTATCTTCGTTGGCTATAGTCAGAACAGTCATGCTTATAGTGCTTACAACCTCCGAACTAAGAAAGTTCTTGAAACTGTGAACATCAACTTTGATGAACAAGACTTTCTCGGTAAGGATGCCAACGAAAATTGGGTTAAGGAAGGGATTCTGGAGTATCGTACATTTCCATCTACACCCACTACTGTGATGCCAGACATTCCTACTCCTAACACTTCATCTGAAGTTGGAGAGACTAGTCAGAGAAACAATGACACTTCTTCGTCTGATGAAGAAGAAAATGAACAAGTTCACAACCCAGCTGACGCTCCTAGAGAAGCACCTGGGTATATTAAAAAACGTCATCCTCCAACTCAGATGATTGGAAACATGAACGAGCGAACTACACGCTCGAAGAAACAAATTCCTTCTCCTGATGAACTCTATAACATTTGCACTTCTGCTGTGTGCCATGAAATCGGAGTCTCTTGCTTCCTATCTGAAACGGAACCGAAAAATTACAAGGAAGCCATGAAGGATGACTTCTGGATTATGGCTATGCAAGAAGAACTTAACGAGTTCACGAGAAACAATGTTTGGTCCTTGGTTCCCCGTACTTCGAACATCAATGTTGTTGGGACCAAGTGGATTTTTAAGAACAAAACGGATGAGCATAACCAAGTCGTTCGAAACAAAGCTCGTCTCGTTGCACAAGGCTATGCCCAAGTTGAAGGGATAGATTTTGATGAAACCTTTGCTCCAGTTGCACGCATTGAGTCTATTCGTCTCTTAATCGCTATTGCATGTCATCTTGGCATCAAACTTAGACAAATGGATGTTAAAGCTGCATTCCTAAATGGAGTACTTGAAGAAGAGGTGTACGTTGCTCAACCAAAAGGATTTGAGGATCCTAAGAAGCCTAATCATGTCTATAAGCTTCATAAAGCTTTGTATGGGTTGAAGCAAGCTCCTCGTGCTTGGTATGGGTGTCTGACAGACTACCTTCTGAAGTTTGGTTTTGAACGCGGCTCAGTGGACAAGACTCTCTTTATCAAACGTGATGGGAAACACATGATCGTTGCCCAGATTTACGTCGACGACATTGTCTTCGGTGCTACTTGCTCTAAGCTCGTGAAAGCATTCACGGATTCTATGTCTTCTACATTTCAGATGAGTCTTGAAGGCGAGCTACATCAATTTTTGGGTCTTCAGATATCTCAACGCCCTAATGGGATATTCGTCTCACAAAGCAAATATGCGAAAAATATGGTTGAGAAGTTTGAGATGCACCATGCTAAGCCCGCCAACACTCCCATGGCGACAACTGATCGGTTATCTATGTCGACTAAGAGTCGAAGTGTTGATCAAACACTCTATCGCTCTATGATTGGGAGTTTACTTTATTTAACTGCTACTCGCCCTGATATAATGTTTAGTGTTTGTATGTGTGCCAGGTACCAGGCTGATCCTAAGGAGGACCATCTACGAGCTGTGAAACGGATACTCCGCTACATCTCTGGAACTTCTGACCTCGGTCTTTGGTATGCGTGTGACACCACAGCAAATCTTGTCGGTTTCTCCGACGCGGATTGGGCGAGTGACAATGATGAACGAAAGAGCACCTCTGGCTGCTGCTGCTTCCTTGGAAATAACATAGTGTCATGGCATAGTCGGAAGCAAAATTGCATCGCTCTATCAACAGCTGAGTCTGAGTATGTTGCAGCCGGGAGTTGCTGCACTCAATTGCTTTGGCTAAAGCAGATGTTGGATGATTATCTTATCGAGAGTGCCCCCTTGGTGCTGTACTGTGATAACCAAAGTGCTATCAAAATCAGCGAAAATCCTGTTCAGCATTCTCGCACTAAACACATCGACATTCGACATCATTTCATTAGAGATTTGGTTGATCGTGATATAGTCAGTCTACAGCATATTTCAACAGAAAAACAACTCGCTGACATCTTCACCAAACCTCTTGACTTTGAGAGATTTAAAAAATTAAGAAATTCTCTCTGCATGTGTTCTCTCTAAGAGTTCACGAAATTTTGAAGTCTGAAAGATTGTTTTCTTTACTTCTGAATACGCACTATGGATCGTCGTGGATTAATCTAATAAGATGAACATGGATCGAGGCCGCTTTAGTCTTCGGACCCAAGTGCATTTATTCCTCTGAGTGTAAACATGTGAACTTGGCATATAACTCCCATAAGCTCATTTGCATTGATCTATAATACTGAGTAACGGAGGACGCCGGATCACTTTGTCCGCCGGCTCCCCTCTTCGAAAGGTAACACATAGACGCTATAATTTAAGATGCTCAACCATCACACTTCGGAGATGCAGGATGAACCTTGCTCCCCTCTGATTGCTGTAATGAGCATCTGTTGCATTTCATTTAAAAAGCTAAAACTCGTCTGGAGGACGCAGGTCGAACCTTGCTCCCCTCTGATTGTAGTAACGCTTAGTCCGAAGTGGAGTGCCTTAAGAGTTCATTTTACACTCATGAATTAAAATCTCTTGTGCGGTGTTAACTCACCATATATGTTCCGATGAAACACGATTGCATTCTTGTGATTGCGACGAAGGACAAGTTAAACTTATTTCAACATACTTCGGTCCGTTTCACCGGTTTTTAATTCGAGAGTTATTTCATTATACCTCAAAGTTTTATTCACTTTGTGTGATATTTTTGTTTTGGAGATAGATGAAAAGTGAAATTTTTTTTGGGAAAATATCTGCTCTTCACTGCCTGGTATCACCGATTGAATCTCCACTAAAATGTTTTTGAATGTTTGTTGTGTGTTGAACGCTTGAATACTAACTCGGGATGTGTTGTTTTGATATTTCACTCATGTAGTTCGTGTACAGCATCTCGTGGAGTTCAATCGTAAAGACATAAGTTGAGTGTAGCAGCATCTGGCGGACTTACATCTCATGACGTGATGACATAAGTTAAGGGACTTCATTTGCGAATTTTTTCACTGGTCCCTGACCCTCGTCAATTGGCGCTAGCGACAGTGAGAGGGGGTCGTGACCTTCACCTCTCGTCGCTAGCGAATGTATGCTACGCGAATCCTTCGCCTGCCCGGATTGAGCACTCTGTCGCTAGCGACAGTGAGAGAGGATAGTGTTCTGCTCCTCTTGTCGCTAGCGAAATTATTCTAAGGGCGCGATTTCATGTTGTTTTGCTCTACTCCTCAACTCAACACATCAACACTGGAGTCTACAGTACAACAACGCAACATCATTCCACCATCACTTCAGTCGTGCGACCTTCGATCGACGACACTTGACCATTTTACTTAGAATATTTTTCCGTTTTTCGGAAAATATTTTATTATTTTATTATTTTTATTATTATTTTAATTCGATTTTTGTACTGATGGGCTGATTTTTGTTCTGTTAGTTGGGCTTTTACAGGTCTTTTCATTTCCGGACGGGCCGGCCAAAATTTTGCCTATATATAGGACTTCAAATTTTGGATTTAGGGTTACCTGAAATCAAACTCTCTAAGTCTTATAGTCGTCGTGCTTGATTCGTGTTCTTGCTAGCTTCGCTCTCTGAGATCGACTCTTCACGCATCCGGCGTTCGACTCTCTACTTTTCTCTAGCTTCACGCATCAGGCGTCAGTGATCTCTTACTTAGTTTCTTAGATCTTTGCTCTCTCTACTTTCACTATCTCTTGCTATGACTTCGTCGGAAGGTAACACGATCGCTGAACTCGATAAAGAAGTCCTTGCTGAGTTGACTACTGCCTGGCGAGAGGCATCTCCTGGGTCCAAGAAGAAGGCACTTCATGCCTTAACTAAACACATGGATAAGATGGACAGCAGGGGTAGCAAGTCCAAGTCTGAATCTCCTTCGGTCGATCTGACCAAACCTGCGATGCCGGCACACTCTGTGTCGCGGAGTGCTGGGAAGAGCACTAAGTCTGATGTTGATCCTAAGACTAAGGATCGGAAGTATCCTTCTAACTTCATGCGATGCTTTAAAGGACTTGTCTCTCCCACTGAGTATAGGAAGTTAGTCGATGATGGAATCATGACTGATGATGGTAAGAAGATCATCAAACCTCATTCTACTGTTGATGTCGTTAAGTCGACTGTGTCTGGCTCTGGTGTCTCTGCCAAGAAATCAACGTCATCTGACGTTGTTGCTGAATCTAAGAAGTCAAAACCTTCTATCTCTGGCACTACTGAATCAAAGAAGACTGCTGAAACTAAGAAGGTTAAACCTGCTGGCTCCACTATCTCTGACGATAGTAAGAAGAAGAAACCCTCTGCCTCCGGTGATGGAGAGAAGACACTATCACTTGGCTCTAAGCCACCTACGCATCCCACTACATCTGGCTCAACAGGAGCCACTGCTGAGCCTCAGTACTTTCTGTTAGTTGAGGAGTGTGGTCCTCATTACAAACCTGATTTCTTTACTCCTGCTGCTGAACGTCGTCTGACGTTCATTGAAAGTTTGCCTGTTCTGATCGATCGCAATATCCGTCCTGCTGACTACGAGAAGTCAGGTGTCAAAAACTTCTTGGAGGCTATGCATCTGACGGAGTCTGTGACTAAGATGTATCACTTCTCCTATCCCATCGTATACAAGTTCTACGCTAACCTGACTCCTGAGTTTGCTGATCCGAAGAGTCGGATGTATGGTCGTTTCGTTTTCAGAAACAAACTTTATGTTTTTCGCCCACTCAACATTAACAACTTCTTGAACCGTATAGAGGTTGAGAGTTCTTGGGTGACACCCTCTGATGATGATAGGATGAACGCAATGAAGATTGGGTCGTTTTTTACTAGAGGAAAGGCGAAGTCGGTTTTACCTCCGTCTACGAAGTTGTCGGCCTTCTATGGCACGCTTCACCGTCTCGGGATGACGAACTGGGCAGTGGCTAATCCAGACGAGAATTATCTATCTCCTAGGCTCATGCACATACTCTTCCGCCTCAGCTGCGGTGAACAGGTTGATCTCGGGGAGATCATTTTTCATGATATTTGTCGGATTGCAAAGGCTTCTAACTCTGTTCTCGCACAACAGCGTGATCTTGAGGAGAGTAGACGTTTACACCTTACTCATCCCTGCCTTATCTACGGAATGTTATACGAACAAGGGTTCAGAGGGATGACCGAAACTGAAAAGAAGACGAAGAAAAATTGTCATGTCAATGTAACTCCTACCTTTCTGAAGAAGAGATTCATGGACTTTCCATGGACTAAGTTCGTGAGGAGAGAAGATGTCCCTGATTCTATCACTCCACCTCCTTCTCCGAAATCGTCGAAGAAGCGTACTGCTGTTCCAAAGGTGGAGACTGTGAGTGTTAAGCGTCAGAAGCGCGATGCTGTTATCATTGAAGACATCACTGAGGAGGACAGACTTGAGAACTTAACTGGTGAAGCGATGAAAGAAGAAAAGCGTGATAATCCTACTGTTGTGCCTCGCTATTTTGGCCCTCGCTCTGGGTTACCGCCTCATGAGAATCCTCATCATCCGATGAACAACTATCGTTCTATCGTTCTATCGTTCCATCTGTTGCTGTTCATCGCTGTTTCACGACTACTCAACGCCTTGAACGCAAGCAAGCTGCTCACGCCATTGCGTATGCTGAGATGATGGAAGCTCAGCGTGATCAGAAAGAGGCCTTCACTTACCTTCACCAGATGACCCATCAAGGGGGAGGATTAGGTGGTGCTGCCTCATCTAGTAAAGGCTTGACTGACACTTTCATGTTTCAACTGATCAAGGATGGGATCAAGGAAGCGATTGCTGATCTTGCTAAGTCAAAGCACGTGGTTGTTGATACCGATGATGAAGGTGTGCGTGAGATGATGGCGGATGAGGTTTTTGATATGTTAAGGAAGGGTAAGGGAAAGGTTGATGAAGAAGGTTCTACACATCCAGAGGTGTCGCGTGCGATGCCGTCTGACGGGTTGAAGGATGAAGATGTTGATGTCGAAGGTGACAGTGATGAGGAAAATGAGAGGATCATGATCGGTGAAGATGAGTTTGGCTTCTATGAAACTCTAGAGAAAGACTACACGTCAGACTCTGATGAAGCTGAAGTGGAGGAAGATAAAGATGAAGGCACTGATGCCGAGGATGATGAAGCTAAGTCTAGAGATGCTTCACCACCTACTACTCCTCTGCGCTCGCCGACTCCAGCTGGATCACCAAAGGCATCGGACTTTGCATCTTCTTGATGTTTTATTATCTCGTTTTGATTATCTCTTGAACTATTATCGTTTTTCATATTTCATCGTTGCATGCATAAGACTTTGATTATTTTCCTCCATGCATGGTTTTTCATATTTGTTTTTGATGAACATCGTTGAATGTTTTCGTTTTGAATATTCGACTAAGTGTTTGGTTTTTCATATCTCTATGCTTTGATCTACTTGGTTGAATGAATGATTGCTTCATTTCTTTTACTTAGATTTCTTTGATTGCATCTCTTGAGGGGGAGATAACCTACATCTCCTTATGCTAACTCTTGTTCACATGAGTTGTGACAAAAAGGGGGAGATTGTAGTTGTTTGTTTTGTCGACAACATGTGTTTGTTGTTTTTGTTTTGGTTTCAGGTGTTAAGGTGAATGGACGCAAGACTTATAACTTGGTGATATAGAATGAAGGAGTCAAGACACTAGTCTACCGTCGCTAGCGACAACTTGACGAAGTCAAGTTTCAACTCATCTAGCAACAGCGTCGCTAGCGACGCACCATCAAGGTCCGTGACCTATGCATACTGTCGCTAGCGACAACTTGACAAAGTCAAGCATCAGCGACGTTGTCGCTAGCGACAATCACTCAAGACTACTACACTGCGTCTTCAACTCCTCGTCCCCGCATCCTTGCTTACTGTCGCTAGCGACAGTCACACAGGGTCCGGCACTCTTGCCTCCTGTCGCTAGCGACACAATGCCATGGTCTGGCATCCTCACTTGCTGTCGCTAGCGACAACTTGACAGAGTCCAGTATTAGCGACACTCTCCTTTGATGCTGCACTCTCGCATGCCAACATCATGTCACGCCGTGATACCTTCTCTCAGTGATCATCTCCTGATGCTGAGAGTGTAACGTCCTATCATCAACGACAAGTGCAAGTGATTGCTATCCACGTCCAAGTGTTGATGATGAATGATTGTTGTTTATCACTTCAATGATATCGACGACCGTGAAGACGATGAAGTACTGAAGCCTCAACGACAAGTGTTCGTCACGATGAAGTTGAAGATGAAGTATTGAGATCGACGGAGTCAAGATAGTGTTGAAGTCTGAAGTTGAAGAATCGAAGATTCAAGATTCGAAGATTCAAGATTCCAAGATTCAAGAATCGAAGATTCCGAAAGTGATGTCATCCATGGAATTGTGATGTAGGCCAAGCATGTGGCCAATCAGATTGCTCCATTCCATTGCCTCACATGTGCGAGCAACCTATATATACCCATGAAGTTGGATGACATCTTTTGACGATTTTGAGAGAACGAAATCCGATATCCGAGTATCAACGTTCGTTGTTTACGGCTTATAGCTTAAGAGTTTTGGTAGTTGTTTTGTACTGTGCACCGATAGTAGAGTTATGCGATTTAGCTCTAGGTGATATAGTACTAGATCATTAGTTCGTTGGAGTGCTGCGTCACTTGGGATACGACTCTTGATCATTCCGTCTACCTTTCTCCACAAGTGTAATAGTTAGTTTTGTTTATCAATGAAATGAAACTATTATACAACCTTGTCTTCACTACTTAACTACTTTGAGTTCGATCATATACACATTACTTCGAGTGTGTGTTAACAGAGTGTGGTTGAGCGAACGAAGATTGTTTTAAGACCGACTTCACGAAAAGTTGGTATCCTACGTCGAAGACGTAATTTCAGTGCACATAATTGATGTGAATGTAACATTTTTTAAAATATAAATTATATGACAAAATAGACAAAATATGAGGACCGTAACATTGTGGTTCATGATTTAATTTGAATCAAATTCAAATTCAAATTATTTAATTAATATAACCTGGTTAGTGATTTAATATTTTATTTTAATTATTTCGGAATTTTAAACTGCTAACACTACGAAAAAAAGGTTTATAAATTGGCTCGATAAAATGGAAGCAGAATAATAATGTACTTAGAATTAGAAGTACAGGGGAGATAGGTGATTAACTGAAACTTATCGGTCAAACCGTAAGCAAACACTGAAAATAAAACATTCAACGAGTAAAAGTAGTGTACAATACATCGATAAAATCCAGATTCATTCAATTCAACTTAAATTAAACCCAAATCAATTCGTCCCCTTCTCCTCCTCCACCTCAAACGCCGACGCCGGAAAAGTTCTGGAAAGCCCGGTGGTGGTACCGAACGTAATTTTCTCGGGATCGGAGTCCTGAATCGAGATGTCGGTAATAGTTACCCAGATCAGGATCTCCTTGCTCTTCACGCCAGTCACCTTCTTCATCCGGCGGTCCTGGACGAACGCCGTCACCTCCGTGTCGTACCACACGCTCCGGCCGATCTGGCGGAACACGTGCGTCTTGCTCTTCTTCTGCTTCAGCCACACGAATCCGGTGGCCTCGTTGTACCCGACCTCGACGACGTCGTCCAGGGGGAGCAGGCCTCTCGGGAGGTTCATCTTCTCCAGCAGCTCCGTCGACTTCTGCTTGCAGGCGGCGTCGCCGGTGTAGACCTCCGCGTTCTCGCGGTGGGATGAGATTCGCTGGGCGGACATTTTCGCGGCGGATTCGGGGTTTCGAAACGAGAATTTGGTGAAGATTTGGGGATTTTGGGTGTTGTTGAGGTTTGGGGGTCTTAAACGGGGAGAGGGGGGCGCGTGAGGGGTGAGTGAAATTACGGGAATGGACATGGAGAGTGGTACTTAGCTTCGCTGGAGGCTACGGGGGCTGGAGAGTAAATTCATATAGCGATGGCCTTTTGGTTATTAAAAGGGAATTTATTGCGAAGGGTAATAAGTTGGTTGGTAGTTGACTCGGATGGGACACGTATTGAGTTGCATAGACGGTATATGTTCCTTCCTTCAGAGGATGATAATTGATTTGAAACGTGAAAGAAAGTGATTCTTTATTTTAATATATCTAAATAAAATCAATTGCCAACTTTAAAAAATGAATCCAATATTCGAGTTTGAAGTATAATATTGTCAATTTGTTGAATTGAGAAATGGAAGAGTTTTAAGTTAATAAAAATGTTAATGTATTTTGAGTTCAATTCAGACTTATTTAGTTCACTTAGTCAGTTTTAACCTAAAAAAACCTGGTCATTTAGTACGTTTCATGATTCATCTTTACGTACGCCTTCTCAAACAATCTTACCCATGCCTTCTCAAATAATCTTACCAGGCAGATCAAGTTGTAACTTGTAACTAAAATCAATGAAAACATAATTCGGGCCGGGCCTGCGGTCTGTAGCAGTTTGGGCTAAGGCTACCGACACAGAATTGACATTGGGATTTCTAACAACAAAAAAAACTCAGATTTGGGCCAGTAAAAGTAAAATGCTAAAGTTCATTTCTCAATCTTGAATATGGCTAAAAAAATGACAAATTTCATACAATGAATGCTAAAGTCTTTTCCCAGAGTATTTTTTAAAGACCCCCTTTTATTAAATATTGAATATGAGTGTAAAATACATTTAGTTAAATACTTTATTAATATAACAAAAAAATATGAAAAAGTAGTAGCTAGTCTTGAGTCATTGACTAAGTTCATGGACATTCTCACTTTTTCCTCGTTCATACAATGATTATAGTTTTTTGTGCAAATCCATTTGAGGTGGTTAAAAGTGTTCAAATGACCACCATTGATGCTCTAAGACGATATAGTTTTGTAATTATTTGTTAGGTTAAATTATTTTAATTTACTCAATTTGGAGAGTAATACTAGGTCTATTAAAATATTAATGTTTTACTTTTGATTAGAGAACAGAAAAAAAAATAGATCAACTATATGCCAGAAAAGTACTGGAGTAGTACTAGCTACCTCGTCCACTATTAATAAGCACACTTCTTTGTAGATTGTTATTGTATATTTCGAAAGTATCAAACACAGCCTTAAAAACTCAACTACATGTTGCATTTATGTATGGTTAGAGTTTAGTTATCTATCATACCTCGAAAGAGAAATAAAAAACATCAGTCATGGGATTCACCCCACATTTTCAACAAATAGCCTTCACACTTGTCACACCTTCTATTCACAGACAAATCAAAGGTTTTAGGTTGTGCGTGACATGTTCAAATTATTTTTAATTATCTTAATATATAAAAATTATAATATAAAAATAATCTTAAAAAAAGTTGAGGTGTGCGATTAAGTTGCATGAATGTGGCTTGTCGCGAATGTTCAAACTTCAAAGCTTTATATTTTATAATATGCAAAATGGAGATATTTTGAGAAGCATGTAGAAGGGTTGAGATTTTCTTTTCTTTATATATGCAGGTTATGTTTTACTACTATACTTTTTATTTAGAGAGATGTATTCAATTAAGAGTTTATAGGATTTTAATGGACTTTTAAAGTCTAGGTGTATTCAATTCGGATTTTTAAAAGTCCATTAAAATCCGAAAGTATTCAATAAGGATTTTAAAAAGTCTTAAAAAATCCGTAGGTATTTAAAAATCTATAGATTATAATGGATTTTAAAATTTTATGGATTTTGATGGATTCTCTTTACAAAATATAACTAAATTTGACTTTTTAAAATGAAAGATTTCAATGGACTTTTTTACAATACGAAAACTCAAATACAAAAAATAAAAATAAAACAATTGTTAGTTAGTTACACTAATCACTCTATTAACATTTTTATTTGAGAAAATTTATCTTATTATATTTTCGTTAAAAATAATTATTTATACATGATATTAATAATAAATTATTTTTGATGAAAAAAAATTAGAATAATTAAAATAATAATTTATTTTTTTGTTTTTTTAAAAAAATGATTTTTTTTATATAAAAGTAGTTCATATACATTTGAATATAGTTGATATTTATGATATAGCACTTGAATAAATCATATATATTTTACAATTCTTTAAAATCTATGAAAATCAATAATAAAATCAGTCAAACTCTCCATAAAATCTATAAATTTTCAAAAAATAAAAATAAAAATTTTTATAAAATCCTAATTGAATATACTCTCCTAATTCATGGAGATTGAAGAGCTTGTATTGCTAATGGTATGTGAGAGATGAAACTATGCATTACAATAATATAAATGAAGATGAAATAATAATGATAAATAATAATTTATTTATTTTTGAACAAATGCATATTTTGATAAATAATAATATTTATTTATTTTTAAACAATTTGGATTTTTTTAAATAATTAAAAAAATTATATATAAAATTTTATAGAAATTCAAGTAAAATAATTTAAAAAATTATATTACAATCATGTGAAGTTTATGAAAATCCATCAAAATTAATGGGAAAAAGTCAGTCAAGCTCTACGTAAACTCCGTGGATTTAAAAAATCTATAAAAATCCATGGATTTTTAAATGTCCAAAAAAATTTATCAAAATCTCAGTTGAATACACTCCCTTAGTCTTATTCATGCAACTTATTCGCACCCCTCAACTTTTTATTCAACTTTTTATTCGCCACATTTATTCAACATTTATTCAACTTATTCACGATGGCCTTCATACCAAGTGCCTACGTGTCTGGCTATAATATAGTACTAGTACTTATGATATGAGAAATCGATTGTATTTTGTAAATGCATTTGGCGGTGGAGAGAGAAATGAGCTGTTGGTGTTTGGGCTTTAGACTGTATGGGCCTACTTTATTGGGCTTTAGTTCCAGATCATCCAGAAAACAATATTCAAAGTTTGAACGCAGTACTCCAATAAATGCAGTCTTCGAAGTTAAAATCGGCATTGATTCGTTTCTTAATATTTATGGTAAATTAAATTGTTCAAAGCAAGTTTATATTTTTTTTATGTTATCAAAACAAATTACTGTACTATGTGTAAGTATATAATTTAACTTTTTATTGAATTATTTTATTATTGATATTAATTATCAAGTCTGTCATTGTGTATTTAATACGCATAAGAGTATGTTTTTGGGTTGCAAGAAGATGTCACTATATTTCTACAGTACTATTTTTATTTCAAGTCGGTCTATTACTTGTTCAAGTTCATTAACCTAGTTCGATTATTTATTTGCTATTTATTTTGTTGCATTGTATAGTACCATAGGTCTAAAAGTTGTTCAAGTTAATTCATTAAACCTAGTTCGATTATTCATTTACTATATGTTCGATATATAGTTACAATAATCTTGAAGTTATTTCTCGTTTATGAAAAATTCTTATTTATAATTAAGTATAAAAAGTTAAATACCAAATATAACTTTAAATCTCTCATACAAGAAAAATAATCTAATTAATTGCTTATTTTGGAATTAAAGTAATACGCACCCAATTTCCATGAGATGAAACAGTCTCAGAAAACACCGTCCAAAAAATCACACCGAGCAAGCAACATCATCGTCACAACGATTCACCTGATCATAATAGAATACATAATTCAATTAAATTCTTGTGAATTACACTAGCTTTAATTTTGTTCAAAATTTTGAAGTTTCACATATATATAGTCCAACATAATATTTTTCCACTAAGAAAAAATGAATTAAGTTGCATGAATAAAACTAAATAAAAAGTACAGTAGTAAAACGTAACATGCATAAAGAAAAAAAAAATCTCAACCCTTCTACATGCTTCTCAAAATATCTCCATTTTGCATATTAAAAAATCTAAAGCTTTTGCAGTTAATATCAAGATCTGCATGCATGAAGCTGGGCTATGGAGAGTACACGTGGCGTCGCATGCCACGTGGTCTTTCAATCCCGAGGAAGGTTTGTGGTGCTCACAGAGAGATACGCCCCCGCACAGGGTCTCCCATGCGACCGCGTTATGCCCTTGTCGACTTTCGCACGTGCCCAATTTAGTATTTCATTATCTCATAAATGTTTGTGCAGTTTTATGATTTTATAATCACTTGATTGAATGAAATTGTCTTTTTATGATTTTATAATCACTCGATTGAATGAAAGAGACCCCCATATGTGATTCCATGGGATCGTGCAGCATTCTTTAATGTTCCTCATTTAATGACATGCAGGTGATTGGTTTTGAAATTTTAGTTCAAATTTGATCTACCATAATTTGTACAAAAGTTAATCAGAATTTATAATTTAATTTTTAGAATTTAATTTAAAGGTTATGCAAAATTTATCAATTTTGGAAAAGTTTAATTAGGTGTAGAATGTTCATACAAATTATTTACTAAATTTAATTTAAAGGTTATAAAGAATTTCTCACAATTTTAGAAAAGTCTGTTAATCAATTTAATTTAAATGTTCATAAAAAATATTTACTAAAGGTTATTTGTAACGTAGAATGTTCATAAAAAATATTTACTAAAGGTTATTTGTAACCATCTTATTGAAGTTTGAGGATGTAGAATGTTCACCAAAAATATTTACTAAATAACTCTAGTAGATTATTTGTAACCATCAAATTAAATGATTTATTTATCTCTAGGTAAAGTTTAACTAATTAAATAAAAATAAAACAAAATTATTTTAACACATCAAAATAAAATAAAATAAAAAAATAATCACAATTTTAATAAAATTGATTTTACCGTATATTATTAAAAACTGTTAATTCAAGATTGCTTTAGTTTAGGCGACAAAAATATTTTAAGAAAAATTATTACTGACAGTAAATCCCGAATATACAAACTACTGACACAGACGAGTAAATCTTCTTGAAGATATACAAACTGCCACAGACGAATAAATCTCCTTAGAATACAGGAATGTCACCTCGACATGTTTATCTTGAAAATTGAATAAAAATATTTTAAAATATTTTTTTACAGTTATTTATTTTATTTTTAGAGTTATTTTTATTCAAAATATTGACAATAATTTTTTTAAGCGACAAAAATATTTTACGGAAAATTATTACTGACAGATGACACAGAGAATAACATAAATCACGAATATACAAACTACTGTCACATACCAGTAAATCTGCAGAATACAGGAATGTTAGTTGGACATGATAAAAATATTTTAAAATATTTTTTACAGTTATTTATTTTATTTTTAGGGTGATTTTTTATTCAAAATATTAACAATAATTTTTTTTTAAATAAAAACAATAAATATCATAATTATTATTAAATTAAAAGATTTATTTAACTTTTTCAATATAATTGTACTCTATATATAGGTAATATTCTGTAATGTTTTTTATAGTTATTTATTTTATTTATAGGTAATATTCTGTAATGTTTTTTATAGTTATTTATTTTATTTTAGGGTGATTTTTGATTCAAAACATTGAGAATAATTTTTTTTAAATAAAAACAATCAATATCATAATTATTATTAAATTAAAATATTTATTTAACTTTTTCAATATAACTGTAATTTAATACGTACTAACAAATTCAAAATATACTTTTTTAATAATTATAAATAAATAAATAAAAATATTAACATTAAATTGTGAAGTGTATTTAGTGGTGTTGTAAGTTATAAATTCATATACACAAAATTTCCCCTTTATTTAAAAACAGCTAGCCATTCTCTTCACATCAAAAACTCAAACCATCTTCATATTTTGCAATCTAGAGAAATATATAGAATTTTTATAGATGTAAATTATATTAATTTGGATTCCAAATATATTAAAATAATCATAACAAAAATAATTA
Organism: Euphrasia confusa; assembly: GCA_954870475.1. Lineage (NCBI taxonomy): Eukaryota > Viridiplantae > Streptophyta > Magnoliopsida > Lamiales > Orobanchaceae > Euphrasia > Euphrasia confusa. The sequence continues at coordinate 29,459,936 of OX940967.1, forward strand.
GAAGAAAAAATAATCCAATTTTACATCTTCAATAAATGGATATAATATTTCACAACAAAGAGAAGAGAGTGGCGTAGAGGAGAATCAAATTCATCGTTTCAATGGTGTCTTCGGAAATTGTGAATGTCATATTGCCATTTAAGATTTATTTAATAAATGTAAATTAAATGTGGATATTATTATTTTAGTACTAAAAAAAGCATCTTCTTGCGCGTCGTCGGAAACCAGCATATCCAAAATCTAGGTCGATACTTGTAATACTACATTTTTTTCTTCTTCAATTCCTCTTCCCAATTTGGTTTATTTCACAATTACCACATAATTTCATGTGAATTTAAATATATATACATAAAATAAAATTGAATCATACTCCTATACTCCTATATATAGGTCTAATCACATAATGGGTATAGCTAGGTACAAGTTGCGACGAGACCAAATATGCATATGATCTTTGGTAGGGAAATGGGCATAAAGTTTCGAATTGACTTGTTGAAATGTATATACACCACTTTTATTCAATTCAATTCAATTTATTTTCACTAAAAATTTTGAAAGAGAAAAAGACAATATATAAGTTTGTTGTACACCAACAAACAAAAGAAACGCCAATCCAAAAACTTTATGTTTGAATTGATGTACAATAGGGTATACACAAATTAATTTGAAAAATAATTCGGCCACTAAAAGTAATGACTCTCCAGCCCCTACAAAATACGGAAATTGCAAAACAAGCTCGCCCCTGAAAGCCACGTGTCAGGTTTCTAGTTGCATGCCCTTTTTCCATGAATCACTCCCCCCTCTATAAAAACCCCTTTATACCCCCCTCCTCCCACAATCACACTTCACTCGCACATCCACAATTTCACTATCATCAATATAATCATGGTCATCAAATCTCAGCCGATTCTCGACAGCAACACCGTCCACACCGACTTCAAAACATGCACTCCCGCCTCTAGGGTTTTCGTCGAAATCCCCGTCATCGACCTCTCCGCTCCCTCCAGTGGGGCCCGCATCGTCGAAGCCTGCAAGGAGTTCGGCTTCTTCAAGGCCACAAACCACAACGTCTCCCTCGACTTTCTCGCCCGGCTCGAGTCCGAGGCCCAAGCCTTCTTCGCCCGGTCCCGCCTCGACAAAGAAGACTCCGGGCCCCCCACCCCCTGCGGCTACGGCATCAAGAAGATCGGCCCCAACGGAGACGTCGGCTGGGTCGAGTACTTGCTCTTCCGAGCAAACCCTAATCTCGACTCCGCCGTCCCAATCACCGGAATCTCCGAAACCCTAATGTAATAAAATAATCGTACATATCATTTCGGTCAATTCTGGTTAATACTGTACTATCATACATTTTATTTTCTATGTGATTGACCTCTTACCAAAAAAAATCTGCTTAGTAACTAATTTTGTTTTCCAGGGGTTTGGTGAATGAGTACGTGGGGGCGGTGCAGAAGATGACTCGCGGAGTTCTGGAGATGGTGGCGGAGGAGCTCGGGGTGGAGCCGGTGGATCGTTTGAGCAAGATGATTAGTGACGAGAAGAGCGACTCGTATTTGAGGGTGAATCACTACCCGTCTTGCTCGAGGATTCAGGAGCTGAGCAACATGGAGTTGGTAGGGTTTGGAGAGCACACAGACCCGCAGATCATGTCGGTGATTAGGTCAAACAGCACACCGGGCCTCGAAATCTGCCTCAGGGACGGGACTTGGGTCTCGGTCGAGGCGGACCCCGCTTCCTTTTTCTTCATCGTCGGCGACTCTCTCCAGGTAGACGACGATCCAGTCTCTCGAAAGTTTGCTTACTTTCCTTCTTTGATTGTCCCTTAAAAGTTTGTACACTTATAAATGAAAAGTTTTTTTAACAATTTTATCCTTTCAATACTCATTTATGCAGGTGATGACTAATGGGAAGTTTTCGAGTGTGAAGCATAGAGTGACGGCGAACAGCGAGGAGTCGAGGCTGTCGATGGTGTACTTCGGAGGGCCGACTCTAGGGGAGACGATAGCGCCTTTGGCTTCGGTGATGGAAGAGGGTGAATCGAGCGTGTACAACGAGTTCACGTGGTCGGACTACAAGAAGTCGGCTTACATGACGAGGTTGGGTGATGATAGGGTTTCTATTTTCCAGAAGTACTAAAAATAACCCGTCCGACCCGACCCGACCCGGTGGACTGACTCATGGCGATGATGATGATGATGCTTTTTTTTTTTTTTTTTAAAGTTAAAATAAAGTTGAGAGATAGGTCAACATGTTTGACTTCTCGATCGTATATGTGAATTATGTAGTAATTATTAGTTTGTTTTGTTTTGGAATTTACTAAGTAATTTCGTTTGGTGTTGTATTAATTAATTAGATGTAACAACTACGTACTACTGTACTGTAGTGTATAATGTACTCCACTATAGTTGTGTTTTTAATGAAAAATGTCTTCAATTTCTGATAATTATTTATTCTCGCTCTACCAATAATTTTGTTACGTTTTGTTTGAAATTACTAATTCGCCCTTAGCTAGGTTTCTGCAAAAAGAAACTATTTAAATTTGCATGTTTGACACTTGTGACTTGATACCGGCCGGCAGCAGGTTATATAACTTATATCTAATTGTATATTAGGGTTTGAAGTGTTTTTTTTATAGAAAACTTGCCTTTATTCACTTCATTTATTAAGGGGTAACTGCTGTGTCGTCGGATTCTGTATTAATGGAGCTAGACTTTAATTTTGACTTTTTTTTTGTTGGATAAAATCCATCTCATATTTGGGATTATATTTGGGATTGCTAATTGCTGGGTGCAAGAATTACAAATGAATTAGAATATATCATCAATACTAATACAAATATAAATATTTAAATAAACATACAAATATGAGAATTAGCTGGACTTGAAATTGACTAGGACTAGGGACTAGGGAGTGATAATTGAAAATTTGATGGACTTGAAAATGGTAAGAATCTATAGCAGAAGTTATAGAGAAACGTGGATACCTAACACACACATATTGTGGCTTAATTGAGTTGAAATTTGAACAACCAAATTATTGTATTTTGATGAATGTCTGAGGTTGATGAGCAACAGTTCCATGTCTGTTAATTTGCAGGCCTCGACAAGGATACACCCACGTGATAATCACATGCATGTAAGTTGTCTCTCTCTCAATGCTCACGTGTCATTGTTGTCAAATGAGGTGGCATTCTTTTTTTTGCAAATATACATTATAATGTTGACCAATGTTTCCACCGTAGATTGATAATGTTGACCAAGTTCTTGTAATTAAAACTAGAAATTAAAATCGACGCAAAACGCAATCTCTCCACTTATTACTTTTTAATTTATAAATATATTTTTATTAATTTTACTTTATTAAAACATTGTACACTGGCTCCATTTTATATCAATGGTTACATTTCAAAGTATGATTACTAGCTAAATGAAAGGGGGAGAGTATTATATTTTGTTGACGTACGCACTAGTCACGTAGTGATCTGAAGTATGAGTTTGACCCGTCAGCAGTTTAGAATTCATGTACGTACGTAGGTCTAGTAGCTATGTGGTAATTAGGTCAAAACTAGGATGGCGTAGCCCACAGCACGCTAGAATAGGCTGCGTTCCATCTGATTCACCGCTGTCAGATCTCAACCTATTTTCCGGAATTTATTAGGTTATCATCAAAACAAAAATAGCCAATGCATATATATTATACATGATATAATATAACAAAATATTCTTTTAACATATAGTAAAACGTCTATAAATTAATACTCGATAATTTAATAATCTCTCTAAATTAATAAAATTTTCAAATCTTAGTTTGGTTTTTCAAATGAAAAAAAACTTTATAAATTAATAATCTCTCTAAATTAATAAAATTTCACGGTTTCGAAATTATTAATTTATAGAGGTTTTACTGTACTTCAATTTCATATTTAATTCTCCAAGTTTATAAAAAAGAAATTTTGTTATATTTAACAAATTTTAGTGAAATTCTGTACGTTAGTTGTACTCGAGAGGTGAGATTTACTTGACTGTTTTGTTATCTTATTTGATATTTATTCAACTAAAAAAGTATATGTCACACAAATATAAAAACATGTGCGCATTGAATATATTTTATTTTTTAAAATTATATTTTTGTGATACTGAATCAATTGAATTGATTTAACAGAAAACATAACGATAGAGTGAGTCAATGAGCTATAAGGTATATATGACCACCGTTCGAAATTTCATTAAGGATCGTTAAATAGAACAAGATTTTTGTTTTTTCATAAAATAAAATGACTAAATATAAAATCAAACTATATTACAAGATCTTTTACGATATTATCTCTATATAATTAGACGACTTTATTTTTAATTCATTTCAATCTAATAACCACAACTCATATGAAGAAATAACCACTTGTACTTAAATATTATATTAAAAAACATTTTTAATTTTTAATTTTTACTTACTTTTTAAAATACTACGTACATGCAATTACTTAATTTTTTAATTTAAAAGTAGATTTTTTATTTGTAAAAAATCAATAACTTATATTACAACATTTTATCCAATATATTTTTTTTGTTGTTTCAACTTTAAACAACAATTTTATGTGACTACATCTACGAGACAAATGAGTAATATTTAATCAATACTATATCAATCTCAAATCCATATACATACTATACAAATTAAGAAATATAGAGTATTATTTTATTGAATTTTTAATTAAAAATTTATTTACAAATTTATTTTTAAATTAATAAAATAAATAATTATAAGTAAATTTTACAAAATAGATAAAAAAGGTTATAAGAATAAAATTGTAAGTAAAATTATTATTATTGTAGTGTTTTTTATGAAGACAAATCAAAATGAAAATTCTGTCTTTTTTAAAGAAAATAAATAATATTGTATGTATCATATTTTTGTTATTTATTTAATTATTTATTATAAAAAATAAATTAAGATTGCTTTTTATATCTAATGTTGTATATTAATTAAAAAAATATTGCTCTACAGTACAATTTGTCTTAAATTAAAGTCACTTATTTAATAGGGAATTACACACAGGAGTTAGGAGTACTAACCTAATTTTCCCTCGCCCCTTATGGCGGATATTTCGGGCTCAGGCTCGGGCTCGGGCCACCGAGTAACTTCGCGGTTGTTTCAAATTTCATGGTCATCGACTTCACACTCTCAGGACTCTCTCTTACCCCCGCCTGGCGAATATGATTTCCGCGAGTCATATTTGTTGATAACAAGGTGTTCGATGAATTGCGTGTGTGTGTATTGATTGAGGCAAAATACAGAACATGATTCATATGCGATAATGCCCTTTATGTATTTTTCAGCATATTTTATGCACACTAGCTAGTTCTATATATACGAGGAAGTCGTTTCGTTTGAATTGCATGATGATCTGTGTTCGTTATCAGGCGAATCTTCAAATATGATGGCTTTAATTTCTTAAGACTGGCCGGTAAATGATTATTCTCTATCAGAGATCTTTCATTGAGAGTTGTTTGTATAAGCTCTTTCGGCGCCTCCATTATGTCCTGCCAAATGCATCTGCCAGCTTCTTCTTAGCTTCATCGAACTCTGATATATCATGAAACCAGGATAGTGAATGTTGAACCGGAATGATAAGATATGCTTTAGTGTTATTTGCTCATCATAACTGAATGCTAGTATTCTACTGTAGATATTCGGATATAATTTTAGATAATATGATAAAATAATCCGTCGGATAACAATGTTGTATGCACATACATAAAATGGTCAGGTTGACATTGCATGAGTTGCTTACTCTGACCTGAAATATTTACAGTATAAGAAACAAATCTTGTTTCGTATTCTACAGTGTCTGTAGCTGAATTGTTAATTTTGTTACACTACACTGATCAGTGATCAATAGGAATATAATCTCTCTATTAGATTTAGAAGTTCTTTCACATATATATACGAATCTGATTCTAATTATTTTCTTACTGGGCAGGACCTTGGAGTGTATGACTGGGGATTGCTGCAAGCCACTTCTCCCAGAGTTCTGGTAATTTCCTTAATCACCCAGGTATATTATGATATTTTGAAAAAATAAATATTAAATTTTATTTTATTGTAATTGTGGTCCTTTTTTTCTTTTACAACTGTCGTAAGGTGTGTAACTTATCTAAGAAATGTATAATTACAAAAACCATCCCTGAGTTTAAAGTAATTATGTATACTAATTTGAATGTGCGCAGGGTGATCTTTACTATCCTTAGACGTGCGTCGGTGCGTGCATGAATTGCTCATGGATACACTGTATCATTTAAACGAGCCAGTTATGAGGCGATCACCATCTGATAGAAGAGATAGATGAGATATATTGCATTGGATGTGTCGAAAAAGTACAACATCGATATGCATATATGGTCAGTAAGGCGATGTTGATTAAGTAAATTTGATTATATGGTTTGACAGTTAGCCTAAAACTGCAAAGTTTTTACAAAATACCCCTTGTCGAATCGCACATTCACAGTGCTAAATCACAAATTGCTGATGTGACTGAATCTTCGGGAGAAAATTCGGACCTTGAGTTATTGTATGAGGCTTGCAACAATGAATTTGCACACAGCTCATGATAAGTCTTTAATTAACGTTCACAAATTTATCATGTTTATACAGCTCCTACTCCTATCTTTCACGCGCCTGCATCTTGTCCACAGGGAGAAGAAATAGAAATCATCACTGGCCAATGGATTCATGGTAATTTTTCTAATTTTCAAACAAAACAAAAAAAAAAAAAAAAAAAAAAAAATGGTTTCAAGTTTTCAGTTACTAATTTCGATTACGTATTGACGACAAAGGTATGGATGGTTACTGGGGAATTTGTGTCCGGTACAGCACATTCTTTGGGGTAGCTACTTGGATTAGCTGCAGCAAGTAAAACTTATGAAAACAATGCTGCAGTTTGTATTTTGTTAAGGTGTTGAAATTTTCTTGTCGACTCAAAATGAAGGTGGATGGGGTGAAACTGAAAGCCTCAAGTCCTACCCGAAAATGGTAAGCAATTCACACTGGTCTGACACGCTCCCACGCCTTTTAGTTTTTATTCGATTTCGTAATTTACCTTATTAGTTTTACTTTTTAATAGTATTAATTTAAAAGGAAATTTCTTCCAAACACTTCAATATACATATGTATTAGTGAGTGAGTTATAATTTTTTTTTTTTTTTGAAAAAGAACTAAATAATAGTACGGCTATAATAAATGAACTCATTAATATTTATAGGCTTAGCCAATAATGCTAAACCAAATTGTAGCTACACTTATCTCTAAAAATAACTAATGAACCCATAATAGTTAGATAAAAACTGTACTAAAAACCTAACATGCAGTTAAATTTTCTGCCTGCTTATTAGTAATTAGGTAATAGTACATGGTTTCTTGAATACCCATACGTGTGCAATTAAATTCACTCCATTAATTTCGCATGGTTCGTGCAGCGTTGAAGGTGCGATTTCAGCTGCAATTGTAGAATATCTTTGTCTATATAAGGTGTGGTTTTTCCCCAAACCTCAAATATCTCCACACCATTTTTGCAAGCTTTGCTTCTACTAAGCTCATATCTGTATTGCAGGTAATAATTGTTTTTCTCGAATGATTATAATCGTTAACTTAGCATTCAAATTCAAATATAACTCTTAATAAAATATCATCATGACATTTAAAATAGAAGCACATTGGGCACACATTTACATAATCTCATATTGGGAAAACAATATGCAGAAGAGAAAAGATGTGGAAGCTCAAGATTGCCGAAGGCAGTGACCCGTACTTATACAGTACAAATAACCTTGTAGGAAGACAGGTTTGGGAATACGATGCAGATGCCGGGACTTCTGAAGAGCGTGACGTTCTTCAGAAAGCTCGAAAAGAATTTATCGAGAATAGAAAGAAGGGATTTTTTACATGTGGTGACTTGTTGACGAGAATGCAGGTAAAAGTTAGTAATTGAATTCTATTTTTATTTTGTACTCATGCTGTGAAATCGTATCTTATTTTCCTCAGCTAAAAAAGGAAAGCGGAATTGATCTACTGGGGCTACCACCGGTTAGAGTCGGAGAAAAAGAAGAATTGACATATGAAACTGCAACGATTGCTGTGAAGAAAGCCCTGCGGCTAAATCGGGCCATCCAGGGGAGTGACGGACACTGGCCTTCTGAAATTGCAGGGCCGTTGTTTTTAACTCCTTCACTGGTATTGCTATTTTATATATTTTGATCAAGTACGTTCGGATCGCCCGAATAACATACAGTTGTCAATGAAAACAGATTATCATGTTGTACATAAGCATCGGAATCAACACAATTTTGACCAAGGAACACAGAAAAGAATTGATCCGCTACATCTACAACCATCAGGTATATATTGACCTTGAGATTTGAAGTAATTTACAATTCAAGTATTTTTGAATGTTGTGTGTTGGCAGAATGAGGATGGCGGCTGGGGATTCCACATAGAAGGACACAGTACTATGATGGGGTCAGCCCTTAACTACATTTCTCTACGCCTGTTGGGAGAGGGACAAGACGATGGTAATGGCGCCGTTGCTAGGGCCCGCAAGTGGGTGCTTGATCATGGTGGAGCCACTGGAATTCCCTCCTGGGGAAAAACATATCTCTCGGTTAATTTTCTAACTTATTTTAAGAGTATTCTTATTCAAGATTTTTCAAATTGAAAAATAATTCTACTCTGTCTCAGAAAATTAGAGAATTATGCACTGATCCTAGTATTATTATTTTGTGGACCAGGTCCTTGGAGTGTATGAGTGGGATGGCTGCAACCCACTTCCCCCTGAATTTTGGTTATTCCCTTCAAGTTTCCCTTTTCATCCAGGTATTATACATGTTAAATATCTAATTTTAAAATGGAAGATTATATTTTGTTATTAAATAATTTTATTTTGTTTTTTAAACACTAATGCAGCAAAAATGTTGTGTTTCTGTCGCGGAACTTACATGCCCATGTCGTACCTTTATGGTAGAAAATACCACGGGCCACTCACAGACCTGGTCTTAACCCTCAGGCAAGAAATTTACCTCGAGCCCTATGATCAAATAGATTGGAACAAGGCCCGTCACGATTGTTGTAAGGTGTGTAACTATCCGAAAATGTATAATTACAAACACCACCCCTGAATTCAAAGTATTTATCCTCGTGCGTATGAATTTAACTAATTTTTAATTGGTGCAGGATGATCTTTACTATCCTCATATGTACGTACAGGATTTGCTTTGGGATGCACTGCATTATTTTTCTGAGCCGGTTATGAGGCGATGGCCATTGAAATGGCTTAGGCATAAAGCCATGGACAAGGCGCTTATAGACATGCGGGGTACAGCTGAAGATAGCAGATATATTTTAAATGGCTGGGTCGAAAAAGTAAGTACAGTCTATATTGTTAGTAAATCGACGATTAAGGGATTGTTAATTAATTACTCTTAAACATTAGTAAGATTATTTGATTTTATGTTAGCAGAGTCTGCAGATGATGTGTTGCTGGGCCCACGATCCAGATGGGGACGAGTTTAAACATCACCTAGCCCGGGTCCCTGATTATCTATGGCTTGCCGAGGATGGAATGACAATGCAGGTATAAAACCTTGATACGAGTGATTTTTGTAATCTTGCTAAACTTTAGTGGTGTTTTTATTCTTTTATTTTCTTTAGGCGTCTTTAAGTCAGTTATGGGATACTGTTCTCGCGACTCAAGCGATTATTGCAACCGGAATGGTTGAGGAATACGGGGACTGTCTTAAAAAGTCAAACTTCTTCATAAAAGAATCTCAGGTTGATTTTCTAAAAATTGTACTGTAATTAAATTAAAATTAATGTATTACAAACATTCATATAAAAATTCAGATAAAGGAAAATCCATCTGGCCACTACAACAAAGGCGTGTATCGTCATTTTACTAAAGGCGGATGGCCTTTCTCTGATCAAGATCACGGGTGGGCTGTATCGTCATTCATGTATCGTTTTTTATTTTTAATGAAAACAATAAATGTGACAAAAAAGTTGTGAAATATTATTATCGCAGTGTCTGCTTATGCTGTCACAAATGCCGATTGATATAGCTAGCGAAAAGATAGATGTCGAGCGATTGTACGAGGCTGTGAATGTGCTACTTTACTTGCAAGTATGAATTCAGGCACACGGATCATATTGATTTTACAATACATGATAGTTCTGTAAATTAATGTGCACAATATTATTATGTTTACAGAGTCCACTGAGCGGTGGATTCTCCGTCTGGGAACCCCCGGTTCCACAACCATATCTGCAGGTAATTTAAACACTTATTCTCATGCACGAGATCAAATTTCCTGGATGTCACGTGCGAAAGATGATATAATACATGCATCATTTTTTGTATAGGTTCTGAACCCCTCGGAATTCCTTGGGGACGTAGTTGTTGAGCAAGAGTAAGATTTAAGCTCTCGTGTTTTTAACTAGAAAGTTATAAATATCGATCAGCATTGTATATGCGGTGTATGTGACTAATAGGTACGTGGAATGCACTGCCTCTGTAATCGATGCACTCCAATCTTTCAAGTGCCTGCACCCGGACCACCGGAAGATAGAGATAGAAATGTCTGTGGCCAATGGATTGCGTTACCTGGAAGAAAAACAATTGCCTGACGGTTCATGGTAAATTATTTTAAAAAAAATATTAAAATGATTTCAACTTTTCAATTACTAATTCCAAGTACGAATTGACTAAGGTACGGCTACTGGGGAGTATGTTTCCTGTACGGCACATTCTTCGCGCTCAGAGGATTTGCTGCCGTAGGCAAAACGTACGAAAACAGCGCTGCAGTTCGTAAAGGTGTCGATTTTTTCTTGTCGACACAAAACGAAGAGGGTGGATGGGGTGAAAGCTTCGAGTCCTGCCCCAGCATGGTAAGCGATCGATACACACTATATGAAGAAACTAAAAATATACTCGAGCTCCAGGTCCAGCCCTGGGCATAGGCTCGAAGTGCGACCACCTAAGGCCAAGCTCATACTTCAAGTTTATATATTTAATAAACTTACGTGCATTTTGATATAATATACTTTATGTGCATTTTGATATAATAAATTTATTTGTGCAATTTACGTGCATTTTGATATAATATAATTTATGTGCATTTTGATATACAAATATACAAAATTACTTATTTTCATTTTCAATAACTTATTAAAAATCGGAGTAGAATAGCATATTGGCAAGCGAGGATTATATGTTAAGTGTGTATATTTAGTTATATAATGAAAACTAATAAAATCATTTATTTAAAAAAAAATCTATAGTAATATGACTGATGATCAAGTACGTGCAGGCGGAGAGGGATCCAACGGTTCTGCATAGAGCAGCGAGGTTGTTGATTAATGCACAAACGGAGGACGGGGATTTCCCTCAACAGGAAATAACAGGAGTGTTCTATAAGAATTGTATGCTGCATTACGTACAGTACCGGAATGTATTCCCACTGTGGGCGCTCGGAGAGTATCGTAACCGCTTCTGGCCATCTCAAACCCCCTAAAACTTGATATTCATCATAATAATAAAAGCTTGAAAGCAAGAATAAATTGTGAGTTAATATAAATTATTGTATCTCAAATTATGAGTTAGTTAAATGCAATAAATTAAAAATAAAGTTTAGATTAGCCTAATTATATAACCCTAATGAAACAGGGTGCGTGTGGGGTACATTAAACCCATTTATCCACATTTTGATTAGCTAATCTCCTATGGTCGGCAAAATTCTATAATTAGGCAAAGTCTCTTTCCAACGTGAGGGGCTCGATCCATCGGCCACCAACCCCCGGCGGCCATCAACGGATCAGATATAATTTACTACTGATATTTCATAAATTTAATGATTAATTGTACATTCTTCGATTAAATCGACAAAATAACATCTCGCAACAATCGACTTATCCATTGAAATTTTGGAAAGGTGGAGGTAATTAGGAAAGTATCCCTAACTTTGGTGTGGAGTACATTTGAACATGCTTATATTGTCAAAGTTAGGCAATTCAACTTATATTTAAGTTTTAATTAGGATCTATTTTCAAATGTTGTCAAAATTAAGTAATTTAGTATTTGAGTTTTAGGATTTATTTTCAATCTACATGAGATATGTAACACACCCCTCACGAGTAAGCTCGATTTTGTCGGCTCTATTCATGAACATAATGTCATTTTTGAGCAAGCCGAAAATTTCATATCGGTTGAGCACCCATCATCGTGTTGGGTTTCGTTCGAATACAATGTCAAAATTGGGCCAGCTTTAAAATTTATTTTCAACCGTGTTGGGTTTCGTTCGGATACAATGTCAAAATTGGGCCATCTTTAAAATTTATTTTCAACCGATTTAGATATTTAACATATGTACTTACGTGGGAGAGTGAGGTCCATGTTCATCTTCCTAAACAAATACTCCATTACCATGTTATTTATATACTATACTTTTATGCATGTCAGAAAGAAAAGGGTGATCGATCATGACTAAACGACCGAGGAGTTATAAACGACGCAATATTATGTATTATGTGTATACTGTATACATATACAAAGTTCATCTCACATGCGACGTACAATGTTCAACGTATAAGTGGCCTTATATATACATGTCATGATAACAATCGAAATAAAATTATTAATTTTTAAAAAATAAAATATTACTAGTACAGTATATAAATATGTACACTTTAACAATATACACTTTTTTCGAAAGAAGAAAAAGTGGCGATGAAACATTTAACAATATATACACTTTTTCAAAAGGCCCATTCGGTTATAACCGAATGGAAAAGGCGAAGAAAACAAAGGAGGATGTGTGATCGATCAATTTGTGATTAGTTTTAACCAATATATTGCCGAAGAAATTAAGTCGAACATGATCGAATTCGAGAGTGTGATCGAACAAGTACTTAAAGATCGGTGAAAAAGTTGGTCGCTCATTGTTGAATGTTGACCCGAAAAAGTAAAAGAGAGCAATTTAAAAAGGAAAACAAAGTTTATTACTATAAATTACGCTAATAACATTATCTTGATTTGGTTATCATAAAGCTTATTTGTATTGTTTATTCATTATATAGTACGTATATACACACACAATACACGCACCAACAGTTGTGGAATCCACGTCTAAAGTAATTAAGAAAATGATCACTTTTATGTATTAATATAATCACTCAATAATCTTAATTAATTATGTACAAATAATAATCTAAACTAAATTCTAATCTAATCAGTAATAATTACGAGATCGTCTAATTAAATCTGTGATTGGTTGTGGAAGAATCTTTTCTTGATTTTGATCACCAGCCGTTCATTCTCCAGATCAAAACGCGCTCTGTCGTCAGATGAGAACAAAAGAATCAATCCTCAGATATTCGGAATCTTTCGGACATTACTTTTTATCTATATTCCTGGAGTTATAAATTTAAAAATAATGTCTTCTCATAAAAACTTGGAAGGCCAGCAAATATAGGAAGAATATTGAATAGTAGCTTGAATATCCACTTCGATTAACCTGCTTACATATATAAATTCCAATCAAATAAAAAATAAAAACAAACTTTTATCATGTGCAATTCATTTAAAATAAATAAATATTTGCATCATTGCATGTGCACTACATTTTAATTACTAGCCCAATAAAATAAACAAATAAATAAAATTATCAATTTAATTTGTCACAAAAAGAATACTATGTACTCCCTCTGTCCCAAAGCTATAGTCACAGGTGGTCAACGCTAACTTTTTTTGACCGTCCAATACGTATGATAAACGGTACAAAAAAATTATGAAAAATAACTAAAATAAAATTTAACTATTAAATTTTATTTTAGTTATTTTTTCATAATTTTTGTGTATCGTTTATCATACGTATTGGACGGTAAAAAAAAGTCAGCGTTGACCACAATTGACTATAGCTATGGGACAGAGGGAATATATGTTAGCTATATTACCTTGGTGGCATTGGAGGTCAACGAAACGGACGCCGTGGAAGTTGACGACGACGAGGACGACAGCCCGACGTTATACGCCATCGTACCATCCGGTCGAAAAAGCCCGTAATTCCTCTCGGAAGTCGGGCCGGGCTTCATGTCCTCGTTGAACAAGGCAAACACGTAGACCTCGAGCCTCGATCCGGGCCTCAACGGCGTGCCCTCGCTCTTCATCTGCCTCGTCATCAAATTCCGATTGTAAATCGCGGCATTTTGCAGTGTGGCCCCCACCTCATCGTGGTCCCCGCTCGACGGCCACCCCGTCTCCGAAACCCTAACCTCGATTCCCCCGAACCCCATCTTCTCCATAGCGAAAATAACCGCGTCCACTTGAGCATACAACATGTTGTCGTAGCTTAGCCGAGTGGTGGGGTCCACAGTGCCCGAGTTAGGGTTACAAAGCACGTAGTCGAGAGGGATCTCGTTCGGGCTGTCCTTGTACGCGAAGTACGGGTACGCGTTGATCCAAAAGGGCGCTTTCGTGGCCGATAAGAACTCCAAGTACTTCGACATTATCGGGCCGAGTTCGGGCCGGAAAGAGCCCGCCGAGGGCGGGAAAGATTCTTGGAGCACGGCTAAGGAGCTCGGGGTGGAGACTTGGATGTATCGGGTCAACCCTAGTTTCCCTAGGGCCGAGTGGATGCTCACCATGGCCGGGACGAGGTAGGTCATGATGAGAGTGGTGTCGTCGCCGGTGAAGACCTCGTTTCCGACGGCTATTCCGGTTATTCGGGTGGCCGGAAAGTAGGGTTTGATGCGTGTGGACACCCATTGGAGGGCTTGGTCGGGGTCGGTGAGAGTCGAGAGCATGTTGTTTTCGACGGTCACGATTAGGTCGATTCCGGAGTTGGCGAACTCGGTGAGGATGAGAGGGTTGGTGTCGTAGATTCGGGCTTTCGTGACCTTGAGTGAGCGGAAGAGGTCGAGGACTCGCTCCGGTGGGGGGAGGTTGTTGCCGACTTGACCGTAGTTGATGCCCAAGGGTTGAACTCTTTGGAGAACACCTAAACCTATGATCAAGAAAGAAAGATCGATGTTATAACTTCCAACATTAATTAATTAGTTAATTAAGTAAGCTATAAATTAATAATAATACAAGTGTATTGATTACCTGATAAAGTTAGTAGAAAATGAAGAAGAATATGCGACATGAAAACCTTGGTATGAAGAATTCCCATAATTAATCACAAGAGAAAGAAGAATAGAAGGGTGTGTGAGAAAGAGAGGGAGATAAAATGGAAGTAGGGAGGTGGAATATATAGAGCCGGTTTGGGCTTTTGGAAATGATCATTTAATTCTTTATAGTAATTATAATATTTAGATAAGTCGTATTGAATGGTCTCCTCATGCATGCATCGATAATCTTTATACTATGCATTAAAAAAGTTAACTATGAGACCCCAAGATTTAAAAAATATTATTATTATTATTTTTCAACTTTTTGATTAAAAATTAAAAAATAAAAATATATATTTTAAGTTGAAAAATAAAGTCTTTATGAGTAAAATTAAAAAAAAATGTGTTAAATTATATTTTAAAATATTTTTTTTTAGACTGTCAAATCTAGTACCAATTTTTTTATTTTAAAGTTCAAGTATGTTTTTTTTGTTTTCAATTTATGCTAAGAGACGCATTTACCCCTCTTCTTAACAACCCTGCCCTAGAGTGGGGGTGGGGCTACCATTTTCTTCGCACTAAAGAAAGGAAATCAAAGTAATCGAGAAAGTTATAGTACCTTCATCTTCCTCTTATTGAAAAATTAGTAAAATTTTAATTTTAAAAATGAAAAGCAAATGACTCGTAGATTGACGTGACATCTTTTGATGGAATACTATAAATTTGATCGACTGAAAAACGTACTTATTATTATTGTTTTGTATTTGCTCTGATCATATATATCTTATTAAAATTAGGGTAATACAGTACATTTAAAAGTCATTATTGAAGTGATAGAATTTTTCAAATTTTATATTTAAGCACAACCAACGATCTTTTTACAAATTCTAAACGACCAAAGTGCACGTACAAATCTTATTGTGTGGTTCTAGCTAGCAGTGGTAATATTTTTGAGAACCCTCGAGAAAAAATAACTAGACAAAAGAAAAGCGTGTGCCGAATTTGATTAATCATGAAGATAATGATAAACTATTATTTCACAATCTTTGTGGGGATGTGATATTCGGATTCGATCGTCATTCAAAAGATAAAATCAGACGTAATTTCGGGAGAAAAAGTGTTTTGGTAGAACGGATAAGGGGGATGAAATACGTGGAAACAAGTCGACAACAGTCGGATATATAGTGACTAGTGAGTGCCCTTTTCCTATTTGTTGATCGATCCATGTGTCTTGTGAATTTCAGCATATACGTATGCACGCTTTCCATGAATTAAGACATTACACGACGTCGACGATCCATCGGAACTGCATGTTAGATATGCTGGGTTAAAGCTCGCTCCACGGCTCTTAAATCCGAATTCAATATCTATATCGTCGTGATAATAAACGATAATCGATGAGATAAAAAACGATAATTGATGTGTCTACGACATGTATATGGAAATCAAATTCATATTACTACTCCTTCGGGTCAAGAATATACATGTCATATTTTTTTGGCATACAATTTAAGAAAATTATTAATTTTTTATTTTAATTAAAAAATAAAAAGTAAAAATATATTTTTAAAGTGAAAAGTAGTGATTAAAATTTAAAAAATAAATGAATAAAGAAATAAAATAAAATAATATATTAAAATGAAAAAAATTAGAATTTTTTTTTTGGTGAGTCAATTATTGTTGGACAGTTCTAAAAGAAAAGTATGTCATTTATCTTTGGACGAGTATTTGGTTTGTATATATTAAAACGTCTATAAGCTCTCGTATGCATTGCTTAGCCCCAAACCAAGCATGTGATAAAAAGATATAAAAAGGAACGTTAGCCCCCTTTTTTTTTTTCATTCCTCGTCACAAAAGACCTTTTATTTTTCTTTCCAAAAAGAACGTGTGAATGTCATCAAGATACGCAGGGCTGTCTCCTTTTCTAATGTTTTTCTAGTATTTCTAAATATCTAAACAAATTAAGCATTTTATTTTTATTAGGGTTTATTACATTTTGCAACCCCATGTATAGGGTTTTTTACACTTTGCAACCTAGTCGGAATTTCGTAACAATTTGCCACCCAAAGTATACGGGTTTTCATTTTGCAACCTGGATCGGAATATTCGATGGAATATTCCGAGAGATTGAGAATCACGCTCCAGTAAGCGTGTGATTGTACATTTTTTCTGAAACTGGAGGGGTATTAATGTACTTACCCATAATTACTTATTTTTGAATTAACATCAAAACTATAATTCTGTCCAAAATTACGGTCTCTCTCCTCTGTACCTTATCTCAAAAATCCCAAATTCGCAAGAACATTCAACAATTTCCAGAAATTCAAAAACAAAATCCACAAAATCCTTAAATATTAATCGAAATTGTTCATTTCTCGGTGCTCCGTCAAGAACCCTAACCCAGAAATCCCCAAATCCATAAAGAGAGATGCACTGGAAATTGACCGAAATTAAGATAACGAAAGGCAACGTCTCGCGCGAGATCACCGCTGTCCGAACGATCAATCACTTCCTCATAGTCAGGCTCTTTGGTTTCTGATTGCACCAGGGCATCACCTACCTCGTCTACGAGAATGTCGAGAATGGGTCCCTCGTCGAATGGCTGCGTGGTCTCGATGATGGTAAAAAAAACGGAAACAAATGGTGCAGATAGCTAATGACGTGGCTGATGCGTTGAATTAACTTCACAATTTCACGAGCCCACCCTTCATCCATAAGAACCTGAAGGATTCAACCTCCACAATTTCACGAGCCCACCCTACATCCACAAGAACCTGAAGAGCAGCAACGTCCTCGTGGACGGAAACATGAGAGCCAAGGTCACCGATTTCGGGCTTTCGAGGGTTTTAGATCTTGAATGAATTCTTGATGATGAAGAGGCGGTGATGACGAGGCATGTGGTGGGGACAATGACTTTTTGTTTTAATTTTAATAAAAATAAAAAAATTGACCTAAATTTACTAGGGTTAAATATGTAATCAGCCAATTTGATGTGCGTTTTATTATCAAAAAAAACCCTCGTAAACGGAATATTCCATCGAATATTCCGATCCAGGTTGCAAAATGAAAACCCGTATAATTTGGGTTGCAAAGTGTTACGAAATTCCGACTAGGTTGCAAAGTGTAAAAAACACTATACATGGGGTTGCAAAATGTAATAAACCCTTTTTATTATAATCAGATAATTTATTGAGGCATTTTGAAAAAAGAAAAACAGTTTACACAAGTCATTATCAATATTGTTACGCAATACTACCGACAAGAGTAATCAAGTTGGTGGAGCAGGAGAACATGAAACTGAAAGGTTATGAGTTCGATTCTTCCTGACAACACTTTTCTCGATTGAGTCTTGTCACACAAGACTTCTTAGTGTGGTTTACTTGATTGACGGACTAGTACATCACTTGACTATTGTGATTTACTTGATTGGCGGACTAGTACATCACTTGTCTAGTGTGATTTACCTGATTGCCAAGCTAGTACATATCCACCCATAGCGCACTAGACGAGTAGCGGCAGTAGTAAGTTCCCCGTCATTAAAAAAAACGCACTAAAAAACTAAATTACACACTACTTACACACATGTCTCGGGTTCGAACCTGAACTTTAAAATCATCAATTCTTTTGCTTAATCAACTGAGTTAACAACCCTAAACAACGATTTAATGCATAAAATGATTTAACGCACTAAAAAACCAAATTACACACTACTCACACGTCTCGAGTTCGAACCTGAACCTTAAAATCTTCAATTATTTTGCTAAATCAACTGAGTTAACGACCCTAAACAACGATTTAATGCATAAAATGATTTATAAAATGATTTATTTGTGGCCCAGGCCCAGGCCCATTCTATATCATCTTTGGAGTTTGAATTGCGAAATAAAAATTGAAGAAAAATCAGGATTTTAGTTTTAGGAAGATTATTATTAGGGCGCGATCGTGGTTTCATCGTCATTCAACCTCTCTGAAGGATTGACCTGTAAGTGCTCATACGTCGCCGTATATTAGTTTCACTCAGACATGATTTCTTCATTATCAGTTGATGAACTAACTACTCGATCTGGTTCTGATCTTTTATGATGGTGATTAAGTTAATTTGATTATTATTTGATTTCAATGTTTCGAATTACTTTCAATTTCATACTCGCGATGATTGATGAATCTTAGTTTTACCAGCAAATTTGTCTTTACTTAGGTTTAATACAGGTTTTAGATGTAACTAATTAGTTCAAATTGAAGGTGGTTGTTGGGAGTGAAAACGTGAAATTGCTCGATTCTTTCAGGATAATCGGTGCCTGAAGATGCCACAGCTATGTGCTTTAGTTTTGTGTTTTGTTTTTCACTTATACTTATTTGAGTGTGTTTTGGATCCAACAATTGGGTGAGATAGCGTGCTAGTGCATCGAGATAATTTCTATGCTGCTACGATTGCGACTTTAGGCAAAATTATTTTTCACTTGTACTTGTTGACTCTGTACTTCGATTAATTCTTACTCGGTGATGGCTTTGCTCTCTCGTGTTCGACTGTTCATTTCTTTTGTTGGCTTATTATATTATTTTTAATTGATTAATTGTGTTGGCATGTTCTGTACGTCATTGGACAGACTAGGTATTTCTTGTTAGTTGAAATCTTGAAATTGTGTGCTTACAGACTTTTATTAAATCTAATTACCATGATTTATTTATTGGTATTTCATTATAATTTAAACCCCGTAATATTCTTGTATTGACACATTTTTTATGATTAAATCTACCAAAAGTTTTGGTGAGTAAATTACTGATACGATTATTGAATTTATTGAATCTTTGGCTGACATCGTCAATTCTATCCAAAACTCTAATAAGCAAGGCTTTCTAAGCAGTGTAAATTTAGGTGGGTGTTTTTGTAAATATGGAAATGAAGGGAGGGCCTCGTTTTTTTTTTCCCGAGTGTTTGTTATTATTTTGGACTATATTAGGTACTGGGATGTCATAAAAAAACTAGTGTAGTATTGACTATTGAGCCATAATATGATCAGTGCTTAGTATCTTCTTCAGACCAGGGAAAAGTGACCAAGTTTTCGGTCATGAATACTTAGATACTGACTTATGGTTTAACATATCGTCACCTGTGCAGCGAACAGGAAAACACCAAGAAATGTAGTGGAAACCCCTGAATTGAAATTTAGATGCCCTGTTTTTTCTGGCCAACTCTTCCCTCTCCTCGAATAATTTGGCATCTCATGTACCATATGTTTTTTCAGGGATGCTTAGAAACTCTAAAGTAGAAAAAACAGAGTCTCTGCCTCTAGCTAGAAATATGAGTAGCATTCTTATCACCGGAACACTGTGAGGCACCTTTTGTTTTTCAGGAGTTTGCAAAGAATTATGAACATTCAGATTTCTACCTGTCTTAGGACTTGGAGCCTCCAGATTACTTTATCATGTGAAAAAGAAAAGAGTCGTTGTATCATTAGTAGCATCTGAAATCTTAAAATGGAATCATTAGGATATAATTTTTGACATCGTGCCTAATCTCAACCAGACTGATTGATAACTTGAAATGGTCTAAGGTAGCTTTCGTGCTCATATTTGTTGCACCTTAGACCATCTCAAGTTGCCGGTCAGGATGGTTAAACCATGAACCCAAAAAATAAAAAGAAAACTCTATAACTGATAAAAAAAAAAAAAAAAAAAAATTCATAGGTGAGATATGTGTGCATT
Source organism: Euphrasia confusa (assembly GCA_954870475.1). Taxonomy (NCBI): domain Eukaryota; kingdom Viridiplantae; phylum Streptophyta; class Magnoliopsida; order Lamiales; family Orobanchaceae; genus Euphrasia; species Euphrasia confusa. The sequence continues at coordinate 29,480,792 of OX940967.1, forward strand.
TGCAAGCAATGTATGTTTCATTTTATAGTAGTCCATATGCAAACTGATATGTATCAAGTGGACCAGTGGTTTATATTCTCACACCAATGATATTCAAGTTTCTCATATCTGATTTCAGTTGCAGATATTGATAACACGTGGCGCTACTTAATACTCCGTATTGTTTTTAACCCTAAATATAAGTACGTAGGTCATGTGCAAGTTGCAAATTCGGAAGCCAGAAAAAAGCGTCAGGTACGTAAAGATTCGTTTATTTGTCTTGATAAGTTTCATTTGCGATGTGGAATATGGGCAGTACCAAATTGGAATGAATTTCTGAAAATGGGCTAAGCCATGTTTGGACAAAGTTGCCCAATAATGTGTGGCATCTTTCTATCAACTCGAATAAGTTGATCTGAAGTTGCGCCGAGAATCTGGGTCAGTGACCACTTCACCAGAGTTAAATTTCCAACTTCTGGCCGTATATATGCTCCAACAAATCAAATAGTTGGGTGGTATTTGTCCACATGACGCATCAACCCCACACGTATCACTTCTTTAAATATGCATATCTCTGCAATCGATAATAACCACCAATCTCACTACTTCTTTAGATATCCACACTTCCACAATCAAATGCCCCTCCAGTATCACTTTTAGGCGGGGTCAAGTTGCTTTTTCTTTTTTTCCTTTTTCCCCTCCTTGATTTTAATTATATCCACCTTCCTTCTATAAAGAAATTCGATATCCAAATGTTGGAATCTTTTGTTTATTCTTTCTCTTTTTAACTTTACAAGCAAATCCCCATGAGACTCACGTTGTGTAATTTAATATCTCCTGAAATTTGTGTTAAAAGATTTTAATGCAGGATTTAATAACAACAAATAGAAAAAGTTTGATACAACTTGTCATGAGATTTGTGTTTGTAATTTGCATTCCTTTTCTCATTCACATCAGATTCTTCATTGGTGCTTCCTTTTTTCTTTTCCACACATTGGATTCGAATTGACATGTATGATCGATAATAACACATTAGTTTTTGTTTCATAACTCATTATTCTTGTACTGCAGGAACACAATCCGAGCATGAAATCCAAGTATGTCTCTTTCAATATGCATTCTGACCTTTTGATTTCATCCATTCGACTGCTTTGGTAGAGCCCTCTGCAATTATTTTGTTCTCCTTCGATGTTTTTAATGGCTTTCTTAAATTAGCTATATAGATTTGAAGTGCCTTAAAATTAGGGTTCCATTAGCATTTAACATCAAATGAATCTTGTAAATGCTAATATTTTTTTTGGTTTGTTGTAGTAATATTTGTGTTGCTCATTTAGTCGTATCATGCACAACTTCTCAATTGGCATCAAAGATTGTTCAAGAAGCGCCCATAGTATGTATGATTGCATTTACAGAGCAACAAAAAATGCTGGTTTAACTTTCAAGTACTCCCTCTATCCCAGAACTCTCAAGTTGTAATGCAATTGTCGATTTTACCATTTAAATTCTGAATGAATGCACTTGTAGTCCAAATGCTAAATATATATTGTTACATATGTCAAGTTTGAAATACAAGTGTGTATGATTTTTTGTATCAATTGGAACTTTTACTATTTGCTGCAAAAGGATGTGTTATTCGATTATTAAGTACAAATACTTGCTAATACAAAACAAACTACAACTCGTTGTGAGCACGACTTAGAGACGACATAATGCTTAGAAAACAATATCTTCATGCAAGAGAATTCCTTGGTTATCATAGTGAAGGACACCAGATGCATTCTTCAGTGGCCTGCACTTTCCTCCCATTAGTATCCTCTTCTTGCATAGCTCCATCTCTTCATGCACGTCACTACTGTCGACCTTCGTCTTCAAGTGTGAACCCTTGGCACCATTTTCATCACTAGTTACGCGTTTCCATTTCCTCAAACTAAAGCTGCCTGCGCCCTTGGCAAGAACCCCGGATAGACTTGCCAATACGGTGGAGCGTTGTCTCTTGCCCCCGTTCGCAGTCGGTTTGTCAGACTCTTTCGGGTTACGGCCCATTTCATGTGATTTTCGTTTTCTGGAGATGATACCACCAATCTTCTTTACCAGCATATTTCTTTCAATGAATCCAATATTCATGCTGTACCATTGAACTCCATAATCAATGTACACTAATTAATTACTTAATAGATTGTATATTATTAATTAATCGGTTGATTTTTCTCTTTCACAAATCACACAAGTTTGTGGGATAGTGGGGGAAGTTGAGGAAGAGAGTCGGGGCTTGAAATTGGCCTATTCTTTGGGATAAATGTTTGGTTGTAATTTATACTCCTTTTATTTTATGGATTTAATGTCTTGCAATTTTAGATATTACTTACAATTGGATAGGTATGGGCAGAGTGCCCGGTGTAATAATTAGGAAAAAATTAGGATTTTTTTTTGCATAATTTCTTGTAATATTGAGAACAGATATTATAATTTTTTTTATATAATGACCATTAATTTTGTAATAAAAATTCAATTAAATAGTTTTGTTTAACTCTCCAAAAAATTTAAAAGCTTAAAGCAACAAATGCATTTTTTTTATGAGCATCCTAACCTAAGATGGGAACCCCTGTGAAGTCTTTCGGTGCACTAGAAAAGACACGTGTTGGTACAGTATGACCAAAACATCACTCCCGCAAGCAGTCATTGGTAACCAAGCCGGTCCATTAGGGTCATGCTTTGACCCACGGGCCGGAGCGTTACACTTTTTGTATAATTATTAAATTTGTTAAAAAATATTTTTAATAATCATAAATAATTTTAGAAATAAAAATTTTAATGAAATAAATCACGGAAATAATTAAGTAAATGAATTAAATAAATAAATAAATTAAGATTTTAATTTTATAGGAAGTGAAAATAATTTGGATTTATCGATGGAGAAACAAATTAAATTAATTTTTCTCCATCATCAATTTTCCGTCATTAGAAATAATTTATAATTTATTTTAAAATCAGTTGCAGGATACTCTACAAGGGTAAGAAGAGTTATAGAATGTAACGTGACTATGCCATTTTTATAAATTTAATTAATTTTCTTAATTGGAAGATGATATTATGTTAACTAAATATATAATTTAAATAAAAAAAATTATTAATCAACAAAAAGTTCAATTTTAGGGAGATTATTTGTTGATTTTGAGATTGAAACGTGGCAAACCTGAAGGAGAATTTAGATTGCGATCTTTTAATTTTTGACTTTTTTTAAATATATAAATATATATAATTTATTCGTTTTTTTTTCAAAAATTTCAACAAATTGAAACGTGGCTATATTCTTGACGGTGTACGTAGATTCATCTGAGATTCTTTCTATTTTTAAAACATATAATTTAATTAAAATCCATAAATGATCAAATTGAATATATTATGTTGACTAATTACCAATTAGGAAATTAATTTCGCCAATGAAAATTTCTCATGGCCTCAAGTTATTTTCACTCTTCGTAATAGTTTATGTACGCTTTTTTAAGGTATTGAAGAAAATAAAGTATTATATTGATTTTTATAATTATCACATATAGTTATACAATATTTACTTTCAAAGTTATACAGTACGTATCACAATATCTACAAATATGTCATTTATTATAATTTCGAAAAAACTAAATTATTTCTTATTCTTATAATTCTTTGCCTTTTTATTTATTTGTAATTTTCAATTATAACGCATTTTTTGGCGTAATATATTTTATTCGACTTAATAAAAATATTATATTGTCACGTTAAAAGAGTAGGCGCTGCATTGTAAAGTTTTGTATTTGTATTGTGCAATCTAATTAAATCACAAATCCGTGATGATATTTGACAGTAATGCCCATGCAATATGACATTTGGCATTGCATCATGGAGTAATTATTAAAACACAACATTGATAGAATAAATTGTTCAAATATAATTAATTTTCAATCAATTTAATCACACTTTTGTTTATAAAAAACACGTGAAGAAACTACTAATTTGTAATATTTTCATTAAATTAATTGTGAGCTTAATGGGGTGTTCCATTCATTTTATAATAATGATTGCTTTAGTTTAACTGGATTTGATCAATTGAGTTTTGACTCGAGAGTAGATCGTGACTAGTCGACTCATTTGCAACGTTATATAAAATTTTCGTTATGTACGATACTGTTATTTTTTGACCTGCCTTCGTCGGTGGTGTGTTCAAAGAAAAATTCATTTGAGGAGAAAAAAATTGAGAGTGTTGTCTTTGATGCAAATTTAATTAATTTGACTAAACATATAATTAATGTAATATCAAATTTGAACATTTTTTTATTGATCAACAAAATGTTTACGTTTGGATAGACTATTTGTAGACTCCAAAAATTGAAACGTGGTACGCCCTTGGTGAAAGTTCAGATCACCATCTTTCATTTTTTGATTTTCTTTTATAAAATGAACAATATATTTTATAATTGTATGTAGCTACATATTTTTTATTCATTATTTTGGGAAATTTTAACAAATTGAAACGTGACTAAGTTTTTGCATGGTGATTGATATTTTTTACATTTTTGTTTTTCAAATAATTTTAATTAGAAAATATCTTATGTTTTTTGATCACCAATAAAAAATTTAATTTCATCAATGAAAATTTTCATGGCTTCAAATCACTCTCATAATATAAATTATACATACTCTCTAATATATGAAGTTTTAATTTATTTGAGAAGCGATTATAATTACAATCACATATATTATATAATCAATTTTTTGATATAATGATATTTTATAAGTTAATAATTTAATGATTTGAATTTTATTTTCATTATCGTGTAAATGTATGAAATCTATTTTATAAAATTGTTGCACGATACTGTACAAGCATGAGAGGGGTTATGGACTCCAAAACCTGCAACGTGGCTATGCTTTTGTTATAAATTTAATTAATTTGTGATCATTTTTCTGTTCCTTAACACGAAGATGATATTATGTTGACTAAATACATAATTAGCATAAAACAAGTTCAATTCTAAGGAGATTATTTGTTGACTCTGAGATTCAAACGTGGCAATCCATTGATGATAGTTCAGAATACAATCTTTCAATTTTTAACTTTTTTGTAAATATATAAATATACATAATTTATTCATTTATTTTTTTGAGCAATTTCAACAAATTGAAACGTGGCTATGTTTTTTACGGTGTATGTAGATTTATTTGAGATTCTTACTTTTTTTATGTTTTGTTTTCAAATAATTTAATTAAAATCGATAGATGATTGAATATCTTATGTTGACTAATTAACAATTAAGAAATTAATTTCATCCATGAAAATTTTTCATAGCTACAAATCATTCTCATTCTCAGAAAATAGTTTGTTTATGTACGATGTATCTTATATTTTTTAAGATATTTTTGAAGAAAGAACCTATTGATTTTTATAATTAGAAAAAGTCTATTTTGTATATATTTAATTGTGTATAGTTAATTAGCTGCAAACAATCTTAAATCACAAATTGGGATTTGAAGATAAAACTCATGCAATATGACATCCAGCATTGCAACATTGCGTATATGAGCTCATTCCTAAAACACAATTTTGATAGAATTAATCATTCATATATAATTAATTTTTAATAAATTTAATAACCGTTTCTTTCTAGAACGACTCATTTGTGATCATTTTTATTAATACATTGTGAGTCAAATGCGGTCTTCCATTCATTTATAGTAATGAATTAATTGCTCTGAACTTGAGTTGAGTTTTTACTCTAGAGTAGACGTGACTACTCAAACTCATTTGCAACTCTAAATAAAAAATTTCTTTACTTACAATAATGTCGTTTTTTTTTACCCTCGTCCGTTGGCGGTGGATTAAAAAATAATAATTTCGAGGATAAAAATTCTGAGAGGACAATGCTCTTGATTCAAATTTAATTATGCATGTTTTTTTTTCCTTAGCACGAAAATAATATTTTGTTGACTAAACAAGTAATCAATGTAATATCAAATTCATAAAAAAATGTTTTTATTCGATAACAAAATGTTTCCTCGTGGGGAGATTTTTGTTGACTCTATGAATTGAAATGTGGCAAACTTTTGATTAGAGTTAAGATCGATATTTTAATTTTTTTTTAATTTTTTATACAAGGTAATAGTATATCTTATAATTTTATGTACTGTATACAAATTTTTATTTATTTTTATTGGACAATTTCAACAAATTGAAATGTGGCAATGTTTTTGCATATGTTGCTGGTGTATGTAGATTTTGTTTGAGAATCTTTACTTTTTAAATGTATATCTCAAATAAGTTATGTTGACTAAATACCAATTGGAAAATTAATTTTATTAATGAAAATTTTTCATGGCTTCAAACCACTCTCATAATATAAATTATATATACTCCATATATGAAATTTAATGTATTTGAGGCGCAAGTATTACGACAATCACATATATAATAATCATTTTTTGATATATTAACTTTTATCAATGCTAATAATTTTATGATTTGAATCTTATGTTCATTATTTTTGAATGTATATTTAATTACGCAATGAAATATCCACTCGCATTTTTTATAATTTAATTTCATTCATTTTTTCTATTAAAAATTGTGTTAATTCATGTAAATTAGGACATACTAACATATATTTGTATACATATAGAAAATAATTCAATCTTGAACAATTTCATTTTATTTTTTCTAACTCCGTCGTTGATGGTTGGTGATATATAATTTTCTCTTCATTATTTATTGTATTTGTTTGATATTATTAATTAAACATACATTTTCAAAGGGTAGGTTTTTTTAAATAATATATTTTATTTCATCATTTAACAACGTAAGATAGTCTTGTATTTTAATATGATACGGTTGGGAACAATGACAACTCGTGATTAAGTGTAATTAATTGGTTCCACACGATAAGGGGCACTTAAGTATTGTACCTACCAAGAAGAATTAATTTAATTTTGTAATGCCCCGAAAAATGCAAGTGCTTAAAGAAATTGAATATGCTACTCATACCAATAGATGCATTTTCTTTTCTGGGCATCCTCCTATAAGAACTCCAAAGTTAAGCGTGCTGACTCTGGAGTAATTTAAGGATGGGTGACCCCTGAGAAGTTTCTCGGGTGCGCACGAGTGAAGACAAAGTGTGCTGGAAAAGAGAAGTGTTGGTACAGTGGGGCCAGGATATCACTCCCGAAGGCAGTCATTGGTAACCGAGCCGGCCCATTAGGTTCGGGCTTCGACCCCGCAACGGGTCGGGGCGTTACAAATGGTATCAGAGCAGGTGCCGACCGGAATTGCGGGAACTAAGTGTCATGCGGGACCAAGTGCTCCACCTCTAGAATCCTGCACGGATAGTAGGTTCTGGGAAAAGAAGGCGCACAACGAGGACGTTGTGCATAAAAAGGTGGGGTGATTGTAATGCCCCGAAAAATGCAAGTGCTTAAAGGAATTGAATATCCTACTCATAACAACAGATGTATCTTCTTTTCTGGGCATCCTACTATAAGAACTTCAAAGTTAAGCGTGCTGACTCTGGAGTAATTTAAGGATGGTGACCCCTGAGAAGTTTCTCGGGTGCGCACGAGTGAGGACAAAGTGTGCTGGAAAAGACAAGTATTGATACAGTGGGATCAGGATGTCACTCTCGAAGGCAGTCATTGGTAACCGAGCCAACCGAGCCGGCCCATTAGGGTCGGGCTTCGACCCCACAACGGGCCGGGACGTTACAAATTTCCAAACATTTTTACAAAAAATCACATACTATATATATATATATATATATATATATATATATATATATATATATATATATATATATATATATATATATATATATATATATATATATATATATATATATATATATCCTCACATCTCAAACAAATAATCATTTATAATGAGAATCGACATATGCTAAATACATATGACAAAATAAAATATGTACTAAAAATGGTTAAAATGTGCATGAGTAAAGTTAAATGTAAATGGAAAGACATATTGATTATGTATTTTTATAATATAAATATTATAAAATTATTTATGTATTTTATAAAATATTAATATAACTTATAAGATATTTATTATATAAAATATTATAAAGAAATAATATCGTATCTTACGTAATACAATATATATTATTTGATTTAATAAAAATGTTAAATAATACAATATATATTATTTGATTTAATAAAAATGTTATATTATAACGTTGAAAAAGTTCACTTCTACATTGTAAAATTTTGCATTTGTATTATGCAATCTTAAATCACAAACCAATGATGAGATTTGACAATAATACTCATGTAATATGACATTCGTTATTACGTCATGACTAATATATTATTTAAATACAACATTGAAAGAATTAATTGTTTTAATAAAATTAAATTTTCAAAAAATATAAACACTCTTTTCTTCCTAAAAAAACACGTGAAAAAATAATTAATTTGTGATCATTTTTCTTTAGATTGTGAGCCAAATGCGGTGTTTCGTTCATTAATAATAATGACTGATGAGTTTAACTATATGAGTAGAGTTTTGACTCGAGAGTATATCGTGACTACTTGACTCATTTGCAAATTGAAATAAAATTTTCGCTACGTACGATACTGTTTTTTTTTTTATGCGCATCCGTCGATTGTGGCTTCAATATAAAAATTATTTTGAAGAGAAAAAATCTTAGAGGGATATATCCTTGATGCAAATTAAATTAATTTGACTAAACACATAATTAATGTAATATCAAATTGATACAAAAAGTTTTTATTGATCAACAAAATTTTTACTTTTGGAAAGATTATTTGTAAACTCCACAAATTGAAATGTAGCAAGTCTTGATGAGAATTAGATTGCAATCTTTAATTTTTTGACTTTCTTTTATAAAATGTATAATATTTTTCATAATTATATTTACCTACATGTCTAGGTTTTTGACTTTCTTTTATTTATTTTTATTGGGAAATTTCAATAAATTGAAACGTGTCTAGGTTTTTGCACGATGTAGGTAGATTTTCGCTTAATATTCTTTACATATTTGTTTTTCAAATAATTTTAATTTGCAAATATCTTATATTGACTAATAACTAATTAGTTAATTAATTTCATCCATTGAAAATTTTATGGCCTCAAATCACTCTTATAATGTAAATTATATGTACTCTCTCATATATGAAGTCTAATGTATTTGATAAGCGAGTATAATTACGATCACATATACCATTTTCGTTCTGCAATCGTTTGTCGGTTTCTTTTTTAAATTACAAAAGAAATTGATTTTATGAAATTAATTTTATCCATGAAATTTCTCATGGCCTCAAGTCATCTATTAGAGAATAGTTTGTTAATACACGATTTTAAAGTTATTTTAGAAAAAAAGACCTATTGGTTTTTATAATTAATAAACACTCCTATTTTTTATATATGATAATTAGTCTCACGCAATTAGAATACTTAATTGTAGTTAACTTTTTTTAATTAAAAAATTGTTAAACATTATTTAAATTTACTTCAATTTAACCTCTCAAACTAAAATCTTTACAACTAATTATTTGAAAATTAACTAAATACTTAAACTAAATATAAAGTATTATTGAATAGTAGTGTATATATAATATATATGTAATAAAATATGTATTATCTCAAAATCACAAATATTTGAATAATTCAAAATCAACAAATATAATTTCACTAACAGCTATTAGTCTATTATATGAGCTTAGAAAAATATAAAAGAATAAATAAAACTCTCAAGACAATGATTTTAGAACTTCGATATTGCGTAGGACAACAACTTTCTATTGCTCGACGGAATTTGATTGTGTATTTCTTAATAAACCTATAAACTAGAATATTACAATCAATAACTCTGTAACCAAGACGGTGTAAATGATTACAAATCTAAATTCGCGGTCAATATCTCATAAAAAATAAATAAAACGCCTCATAAGCTTTGTTTTTTTACTTATTTTTAGTTCGATTTAGTGCAACTCTATTAGTGCAACTCGATTTAGTTCGATTTATTTTTAGTGCAACTCTATTAAGCTCGTTTAAAAATAAAATTATATTTTATTTACATAACTTGTGATCATTTTCATTACATTGTCAGCTAAATGTCTTCCATTCATTTATAATAATGAATTAATTGTTTGAGTTTAACTGAACTTGAGTTGAGTTTTGGCTCAAGAGTAGATGTGACTACACGATTCATTAACAACCTTAAATAGAATTTTCGGTACCTGCAGTACTATATTTTTTCGATCTGTTGGCTTTGGTTCAAAAAAAATTTATTTTAAAGAGAAAAAACGTGAGAGGGTTGTGCCCTTTTGGGAGTATCACATAAATATTCACATAGTTATACAATAATTAGTCACATATTTATACAGTATTAACTATCACAATATCTAAAAATTCATGTTATTTTTTATAATTTCGAAAACAAAATTACTTTTTATCCTTATAATCCCTTACCTTTTTATTTATTTATATTTTTCAATTATTTAAAAAGGTTGTTGACATTATATATATTTCAACCTCACCTCTCAATCAAATAATTATTTATAATGAGAATCGACATATGCTGAAAATACATATAACAAAATAAAATATCTACAAATAATTATTTATAAAATGAGTGAAGATAAAGTGTACTAAAAATGGCTAAAACGTGCATGAGTAAATATAAGTGTACGTGGAAAGACATGTTTGTTATGTATTTTTTTTTTTTTTGTATATATTTTAAAACTGTTTATGTATTTTATAAAATATTACTATATATAAGATATTTTTATATATAAAATATTATAAAGAAATTATATCTTATTTGTAAGTTATATATTTTATTCGACTCAATAAAAATATTATATATATATTGTCACGCTGAAAGAGTTCACGATTGCATTGTAAAGTTTTTCGTTTGTATTATTCAATCTAACTAAATCACAAATTTTTGATGAGATTTAAAGATAATACCCATGCAATATAACACTTGATATTGTGTCATGGAGTACTATATTATTAATTAAAACAAAACATTAATAAAATTAATTGTACAAATATAATTAATTTTGAATTGATTTAATTGTTTCTAAAAACACACGGAGAAACTTCTAATTTGTGATCATTTTCATTAGATTAAATGTGAGCCAAATACGGTAATCCATTCATATATGATAATATGATGATGAGTGCTTGAGTTTAACTGGACTTGAGTTCAGTTTTGACTCGAGCGTAGATTGAGACTACTTGACTCATTTGCAACGTTAAATAAATTTTTCGCAATGGAAAATATTGTTATTTTTTTTGACCCGCTTCCGTCGGTGGTAGTTTCAAAGAAAAATTAATTCGAGGAGAAAAAAAAATCTAAGAGTGCTATGTCTTAGATGCAAATTTAATTAATTTGACTAAACACCTAATTAATGTAACAAATCCGTACATTTTTTATTTATCAACAAAATGTTTATGTTTGGAGAGATTATTTGTTGACTCCACAGATTGAAATGTGGCACGCCCTTGATAAGTTTAGATCACCATGGTTCCTTTTTTTTTTCTTTTTTTTTTTTTTTTTTTTTTTTTTACTTTCTCTTATAAAATGAATAATATATTTTATAATTGTACTACATCATTTTTATTCATTTTTGTTGAGCAATTTCAATAAATTGAAACGTTGCTAGGTTTTTGCATGGAGATTGTAAATTTCATTTGATATTCTTTACTTTTTTGTTTTTCAAATAATTTAATTAGAAAAAATCTTATGTTGACTAATATTAATTTCATCAATGAAAATTTGCGTGGTCTATAATCACTCTCATAATATAAATTATACGTACTCTCTCGTATATGAAGTTTTAATGTATTTGAAAAACGAGTATAATTAAGATCACATATATTATGGAGTATAATCATTTTTTTGATATAATGATATTTTTTAAGTTCATAATTTATTGATTTGAATTTTATTTTCATTATTGTGTAAATGTATATTTAAATTAGCGAGGGTGAATCTATTATATTCATGTTTATCATTTAGTAAATAATTATTTATAGAATAAGTGAATTCAAAGTGCATTTACTGGAAATGTGTGAAGTGTGCATGAATGAAAATACATGTACATGGAAAGACATATTTTCGACTCCAACCCAAAACACGATCGATCGATGGAGAAATTAAACTGTTCAAATTAAAATATACTGTACGTAGTATTTTCTTGAGCCTAGCTCTTGTAAAAATGATGGTCTCATTGAAAGTGCTGTAAAGTGATGTGCATTTTGTTTTATGCAACCCGCGATGGGATTTGACGAAAATACCCCTGCCTTTCTCGCACTCTATTTAAACCCTCCTTTACTTGTCTTTTCATATACCGACTGATCAATTTTCCTCTTCTCTCTCTCTCTCGATTTAATACCCTTCAATTTTCCTTTTTCAAACGAAAACAAAATGGCTTCTTCTTGTTCAATGGCACAAACAAACCTCCTGTCAAGTTCATGGGCCGGGCCTCAATTCTCCAACGGGCTCTCAACAAAAAAGCCCGCGATGATAAAGATAAAAAGATCCACCAAAACTCAATGCGCATTCCAATCCCCTTCCGTTCTCACATTCCCCAAGCAGCAACCGTTACCCAACGAGGAGGAGGCCTCAGCCCCCAAATGGAACCTCCTCCAACGCGCCGCCGCCAAAACCCTCGACGCGGTGGAGACGGCCTTACTCTCCACCGTCCGCCACCTCCCCCTCCCCAAAACATCCGACCCCACCATCCAGATTGCCGGAAATTACGCTCCTGTCCCCGAGCACCCCGTCCACCACAACCTCCACGTCAGCGGCTCCATCCCCGACTGCCTACGTGGCGTCTACCTCCGCAACGGCGCCAACCCCCTCCACGAGCCGGTAGCCGGACGGAGACGGCATGATCCACGCCGTCTCCCTCTCCGGCGAGAAATCCGCCAGCTACGCATGTCGCTTCACCGAGACGAGGAGGCTCGTACAGGAGCGCGGCCATCGGAGAGCTCCACGGCCGGCTTGGGATCGCCCGCCTCATGCTCTTCTACGCAAGAGGGTTACCTACTAGCGTACGTGCACGACGAGAGGCCGTGGAAATCGGAGCTGGTGATTGTGGACGCCACGACCTTGAAGCTCGAAGCATGCGTCAAGAGTGCCGTACGGATTCCACGGGACGTTCGTCACCTCAATGGAATTGAAACATCAAGCTTAGAATTGAGAAGGATGTAGACAACGTGCATGCATGCATTAATCCAGTAGCAGGGATATTTTTGCCCACATTTGGAAGTTGGAACTATATAATTATTTTAACCAACGTAATTAATTAATACTAATACTACTATTAAAGTGCTGTTAATTAATGTCCATGCACGTCATCTTCTCTTAAAAATATACTAAGAAACTACATAATGATTAAAAAGTCTTAAAATAATTATATACTCCAAATAACATAAAAATACCAAAAATAAATAAAATCGAGGAATACCCTGATTAATTGCCCGTTTGTAAAAATTGAATCACCATCTAATTGTGGCAATTTATTAGGTGGTACTAGTACCATATGAAACAGTATGGTACCACATTTTAATATTTAAACGTTTCATTTTTCTAACTCTTCTTTTTTCTTTTTCTTTTCTCTCCCTTTTTCTCTCGCTCCTCTCTTTCTCTCTTATCTCTAACCCTAGCCCCATGGCTTCGCCAACAACCAATCCGCCTGGCAGGGCATTCTCCCATACTTCATCCGCGACTACATCATCCTCTACGACCTCGTCTGCGACGGAAGCGTCAACCCCGATCACTTCGACTCCCTCGAAGCCTTCGTCGACGACCTCCTCTTCATACTCGACGCCCTCCACATCGACCGTTGCACCTACGTCGTCCACTCCATCTCCGCCACCATTTTGGATCCTCGCTTCCATCCGTCGCCTCGACCTCTTCTCAAAGATCATCCTCACCGGCGTCTCGCTAAGGTAAGCATTCATTAATTATAATTAATCGATTAATTGTAACCCTAAATTAATTTATCCCCAAATTGAATTGAATTAAATTAGGTTTCTGAACGATACGAATTACCACGGCGGGTTCGAGGATGGGGAGATAGACAAGGTGTTCTCGGCGAGGCGTGGGTAAACGGATTCGCGGTGCTGGCGGTGGGGGTGGACGTGTTGACAAGGTAAACCTTTGATGCTTCTAAATTACATATTAGATGGTGTTTTTTCAATGTGATCAAATAGAGTTGTTAATGAGAGAAATTGCTTCTTCTAGAGTTTATTAATTACTTCATATTCTAGTGTGCAAAAGAATCATTGGACTGCTCGGGATGTTGAGTTGTTTATTACTCTGAATTGGTGATCTCCGTAATAATTCATGGCATACTTGGTGAACTCTTTTTTCCCCTGCCTTTTCACAGTAAAATGATGAGATGACTCGAGTCGAACATGATGCTCTATTGCAAATACTGCGTCATTCTTGATTGCATTGTATTTATTGCCACCATGTGATACAAAGTTAATGAACTGTTAGTGGAAAATCTTTTTACAGCAATAGTGACAGATTTACTTTAATTTGTTGTTGATTTCATAATTAGGTTTTAATTTGTTGATTTCATAATTAGGTTTCGACGGCGATTTCATAAGAGGAGCGAGCGGGAGGACAACGACTGCGAGAGGGCGACCAGCTTGATCAAGATCGACGACAATATGGCGATGACGCCGCTGCAAGGATGAAGCTCCACCTCTCCAACGAGCCGGCGGCGGTTCTGGAGGACACCTTCAAAACCAGGTACGAACTCTAAGTCGATTGTGCTATTATCACATAATTAAAGTTCAATAATTAGGGTTTCAATTTGGGCGTTTTTTTAATTGAAATTTGTGTGTTTTCATAATTGGAATTCTGCTCTGTTTTGGGTATCATTCTGCTCTGTTTGGTTTTGAATGCTGCTCTCTTTTCTGACTTATAAATCACATATTTGGATGTTGGATTTACTTCAGATTGAGATGATTATAATTTTTATGGTAGAGAGTTTCTTTAATCATTCTTTGTAATTGAATTTTCAATAAACTTGACTAAATTCTTTTCTATTTTTATGTGGTGTGTATGCATTATTCAATGAATTTTTCAGATGGTGTTAAAGTAATCAATGTTGATTTTTGGGATGACAATAATCATTGTTTGAAATTTTGTTTTTGAATTGTTCTGTATTTAATACTGAATTGTACTCTGTTTTATACTCAGTTCTTCTCATTTTACTGATTTGATTCTCTTTAATTTAGTTGCTATTTTTGTGGAGATTAATTCAGGAGCTATTGCTTCTTTTTCAGGTCGTATGATAATTTATTAATTGCATATTTGAATTCTTATTTTTGTGTACTATTTTTTAATGTTTGTATTTTGAGTTGTACAATGATTATGCATTCATGATTTTGTTGGTATTTTTTGTATTCTACTGTTTTTAGTAGTGAGTTCTACTCTGTTTTATATTGAATTTTACTTTGTGTTATTAATACTTTTTTGTTGTGTTTTTTTAGAATGACGAGGGTAATTACGTTGTGCACCCTGTTTCTGAAGATCAAGGATTATAAGTTGTTTCTCCGAATACAAGTTCCAGATTCCCCGTACTGTTATATGATTATGTCTTATGATTATTTGGTTTTTTTGGCAAAATTGTGATGAAGATATTGATCGTTGATGATTATATTGACTTTTTATTGTTGATTTTTAAAAATGATGTATGGTTCCATTTTTTTGTAATTTTTATTTTATTAAATAATTTTTATTCATGTAATATATTGTTGTTTATTTCATATTAGAAATTCTTTAGTTATAAATATAGTTCTACTCTATTTAAGATCATATTCTACTACGTTTTATCCTGAATTCTACTGTATGTGTACACAACATCTAATACATGAATAAAAAAAATACCAATACATAATTCTCCATGTTATAATGAACATAATCTTGACGTAATAAAAATTCTGTTGAATAGGACAATGAAATAAAAATTATTTATTAGTATATACTACTACATTAATACCTAAACCCTAATGGAGGCGAACAATCGAATTAAGTACTACTACATTAATAGGGGATCATGTTCTAATGAGTTTTACCCCATTTAGTACTGAATTCTACTCTGTTTATATGCATATTCTACTCTATTTATTCATGAATTTAGACTAAATTTGTTACTATAATATACTCTATAACTAAATTATTCTACATATTCGTGATAAATAACGTAATCCGAATTACAAAAAAATGGAATCATACATAATTTTTTAAATCAACACTAAAAGTAAATATCAAGTCAATATATTCATCACAATGAATAAAGGGGGGCCGAGTCATTGTTCAGTAAGAATATTGTTGCCTCCCACAATTATTGTTCGCCTCTCTCGATTATTGTTTGCCTCCCTCGATTATTGTTGCCTCCCTCGATTATTGTTGTAGAATGCATTAATATATGGAGTAGAATATGATACAGAATAGAGTAGAATAGACTACTAAATGCAGTAGACCTCATTAAAACAACATAATGGCCTCGATTATTGTTTGTCTCCCTCGATTATTGTTTGACTCACTCGATTATTGTTTGCCTACCTCGATTATTGTTGCCATTTCGATACAAGACCTTTCGATACAAGACCTTTCGATACAAGACCCCCCCTTTATCCCTTTATTAAAATTATTAAGCCGCCGAAGGTGGCCGTAATCATTGTTTGCCTCCCTCGATTATTGTTGTCACTTCGATTATTGTTGTCACTTCGATACAAGACCTTTCGATACAAGACCCCCCTTTATCCCTTTATTAAAATTCTGAAGCCGCCGAAGGTGGCCGTAATCATTGTTTGCCTCCCTCGATTATTGTTGCCTCCCTCGATTATTGTTGCCACTTTGATACAAGACCTTTCGATACAAGACCTTTCGATACAAGACCTTTCGATACAAGACCCCCCCCTTTATCCCTTTATTAAAATTCTGAAGCCGCCGAAGGTGGCCGTAATCATTGTTTGCCTCCCTCGATTATTGTTGCCTCCCTCGATTATTGTTGCCACTTTGATACAAGACCTTTCGATACAAAACCTTTCGATACAAGACCTTTCGATACAAGACCCCCCCTTTATCCCTTTATTAAAATTCTGAGCCGCCGAAGGTGGCCGTAATCATTTTTTGCCTCCCTCGATTGTTGTTGCCTCCCTCGATTATTGTTGCCACTTTGATACAAGACCTTTCGATACAAGACCTTTCGATACAAGACCCCCCCCTTTATCCCTTTATTAAAATTCTGAAGCCGCCGAAGGTGGCCGTAATCATTGTTTGCCTCCCTCGATTATTGTTGCCTCCCTCGATTATTGTTGCTTCCTTCGATTATTGTTGTAGAATGCATCAATATATGGTGTAGAATATGATACATAACAGAGTAGAATAGACTACTAAATGCAGTAGACCTCATTAGAACAACATAATGACCACGATAATTTTTTGCCTCCCTCGATTATTGTTGCCACTTCGATACAATACCTTTCGATACAAGACCTTTCGATACAAGACCCCCCCTTTATCCCTTTATTAAAATTCTGAAGCCGCCGAAGGTGGCCGTAATCATTGTTTGCCTCTCTCGATTATTATTGCCTCCCTCGATTATTGTTGCCACTTCGATACAAGACCTTTCGATACAAGACCTTTCGATACAAGACCCCCCTTTATCCCTTTATTAAAATTCTGAAGCCGCCGAAAGTGGCCGTAATCATTGTTTGCCTCACTCGATTATTGTTGCCTCCCTCGATTATTGTTGTCACTTCGATTATTGTTGTCACTTCGATACAAGACCTTTCGATACAAGACCCCCCTTTATCCCTTTATTAAAATTCTGAAGCCGCCGAAGGTGGCCGTAATCATTGTTTGCCTCCCTCGATTATTGTTTGCCTCCCTCGATTATTGTTGCCACTTCGATACAAGACCTTTCGATACAAAACCTTTCGATACAAGACCTTTCGATACAAGACCCCCCCTTTATCCCTTTATTAAAATTCTGAGCCGCCGAAGGTGGCCGTAATCATTGTTTGCCTCCCTCGATTGTTGTTGCCTCCCTCGATTATTGTTTCCACTTTGATACAAGACCTTTCGATACAAGACCTTTCGATACAAGACCTTTCGATACAAGACCCCCCCTTTATCCCTTTATTAAAATTCTGAAACCGCCGAAGGTGGCCGTAATCATTGTTTGCCTCCTTCGATTATTGTTGCCTCCCTCGATTATTGTTGCCTCCTTCGATTATTGTTGTAGAATGCATCAATATATGGTGTAGAATATGATACATAACAGAGTAGAATAGACTACTAAATGCAGTAGACCTCATTAGAACAACATAATGACCACGATAATTGTTTGCCTTCCTCGATTATTGTTGCCACTTCGATACAATACCTTTCGATACAAGACCTTTCGATACAAGACCCCCCTTTATCCCTTTATTAAAATTCTGAAGCCGCCGAAGGTGGCCGTAATCATTGTTTGCCTCTCTCGATTATTGTTGCCTCCCTCGATTATTGTTGCCACTTCGATACAAGACCTTTCGATACAAGACCCCCCCTTTATCCCTTTATTAAAATTCTGAAGCCGCCGAAGGTGGCCGTAATCATTGTTTGCCTCCCTCGATTATTGTTGCCTCCCTCGATTATTGTTGCCACTTCGATACAAGACCTTTCGATACAAGACCTTTCGATACAAGACCCCCCCCTTTATCCCTTTATTAAAATTCTGAAGCCGCCGAAGGTGGCCGTAATCATTGTTTGCCTCCCTCGATTATTGTTGCCTCCCTCGATTATTGTTGCCACTTCGATACAAGACCTTTCGATACAAGACCTTTCGATACAAGACCCCCCCCCTTTATCCCTTTATTAAAATTCTAAAGCCGCCGAAGGTGGCCGTAATCATTGTTTGCCTCCCTCGATTATTGTTGCCTCCCTCGATTATTGTTGTAGAATGCATCAATATATGGAGTAGAATATGATACAGAACAGAGTAGAATAGACTCCTAAATGCAGCAGACCTCATTAGAACAACATAATGACCTCGATTATAGTTTGCCTCCCTCGATTATTGTTTGCCTCCCTCGATTATTGTTGCCACTTCGATACAAGACCTTTCGATACAAGACCTTTCGATACAAGACCCCCCCTTTATCCCTTTATTAAAATTCTGAAGCCGCCGAAGGTGGCCGTAATCATTGTTTGCCTCCCTCGATTATTGTTGCCACTTCGATACAAGACCTTTCGATACAAGACCCCCCCTTTATCCCTTTATTATTCTGAAGCCGCCGAAGGTGGCCGTAATCATTGTTTGCCTCCCTCGATTATTGTTGCCACTTCGATACAAGAACTTTCGATTCAAGACCTTTCGATACAAGACCCCCCCTTTATCCCTTTATTAAAATTCTGAAGCCGCCGAAGGTGGCCGTAATCATTGTTTGCCTCCCTCGATTATTGTTGCCTCCCTCGATTATTGTTGCCTCCTTCGATTATTGTTGTAGAATGCATCAATATATGGTGTAGAATATGATACATAACAGAGTAGAATAGACTGCTAAATGCAGTAGACCTCATTAGAACAACATAATGACCACGATAATTGTTTGCCTCCCTCGATTATTGTTGCCACTTCGATACAAGACCTTTCGATACAAGACCTTTCGATACAAGACCCCCCCTTTATCCCTTTATTAAAATTCTGAAGCCGCCGAAGGTGGCCGTAATCATTGTTTGCCTCCCTCGATTATTGTTGCCTCCCTCGATTATTGTTGCCTCCCTCGATTATTGTTGCCACTTCGATACAAGACCTTTCGATACAAGACCCCCCCTTTATCCCTTTATTAAAATTCTGAAGCCGCCGAAGGTGGCCGTAATCATTGTTTGCCTTCCTCGATTATTGTTGCCTCCCTCGATTATTGTTGCCATTTCGATACAAGACCTTTCGATACAAGACCTTTCGATACAAGACCCCCCCCCCCCCCCCCCTTTATCCCTTTATTAAAATTCTGAAGCCGCCGAAGGTGGCCGTAATCATTGTTTGCCTCCCTCGATTATTGTTGCCTCCTTCGATTATTGTTGTAGAATGCATCAATATATGGTGTAGAATATGATACATAACAGAGTAGAATAGACTATTAAATGCAGTAGACCTCATTAGAACAACATAATGACCACGATAATTGTTTGTCTCCCTCGATTATTGTTGCCACTTCGATACAAGACCTTTCGATACAAGACCTTTCGATACAAGACCCCCCCTTTATCCCTTTATTAAAATTCTGAAGCCGCCGAAGGTGGCCGTAATCATTGTTTGCCTCCCTCGATTATTGTTGCCTCCCTCGATTATTTTTGTAGAATGCATCAATATATGGAGTAGAATATGATATAGAACAGAGTAGAATAGACTCCTAAATGCAGCAGACCTCATTACAACAACATAATGACCTCGATTATAGTTTGCCTCCCTCGATTTTTGTTGTCACTTCGATACAAGACCCCCCCCCCCCCACTGTGTCCCTTTATAATCGAGGGAGGTTAACGATCACGGCCGCCTTCGGCGGCCGTGATCGTTCAACTCCCTCGATTATTGTTCACCTCCCTCGATTATTGTTTGCCTCCCTCGATTAGGCTGTATGGACTTATTTTTAGGGATTAGTGTTTAGGGGTTATTTTTAGGGTTTATGGTGGATTATATTATTCACTACAGTATAATCGATTATTAAACAAAGTACAATGTAATTTATAAATAGTGTACAAGTAAAAATTGAGGAGACTGTGTTTATAAATAGTGCAGAATACATTACTAACTGGTGTAGAATGCATAAAGATAGTACAAATAACAAATTCATTTTTCAGATTTCAATCCCACTACAGCAAATTCATATTTTAGAATAGATTTAGATTTAATCAACAGCACCCATGCTCAGTTTTAAATACAAATTGATATTTCAAATACAACTTCCATCAAATACAAATTCCACAATTTTAAATACAAATTCAATACATTACACTGAACTCAATGCCCTAATCAAATCAATTCGTGTTCAAATATGTTCAAATACTCAGAAACCATGCTCAGATTGATGAATGTCCTATCCTTGTTTTAGAACTTCAAGCTCAATAGATGCATTCTCTCTTGCCCTTCTAACAACTTCTTTTCTCACCTCGTTCAGCTCTGTCATGATGATAGCAGAACAATATTTCACTCTAAGGATCTTCAACATATCAACATCCTGTTTGAATAATAAAATAAATATTTCAGAAATAGTATTTCAGTAATAATGTGAGTAGATTGTATTTTTTGTTCAAAATAGAGAATACAACAAGTAAAAAGAGTAAAATTTAATATATTTATAAAGTTATAAAAAGAGTAGAATTTAATTATAAATGTAGTAGAATATATTTATAAAGAGAGTGGAATATAATTATAAAGAGATTATAATTCAATTTTGAAAAGGTTTCAATTATGTAGTCATCCTAACCTAAATATCAGAATAAATCATATCGATTTTGAAATGAAGTTCGCATAGCTTCTTTGAGGACCCCCTTGGAGAAAGGTACTATCCAATGAAAAATGAAAGTTTTGGTTTAAATAGAATTACATCATCCATACGAATTACATCTCCATTTCCATTTATTTGAAGGATAGAGCACCAAAACAAACATACTGAAAAAAGAAAAGAATAACTAAGTTAACATACTGATGGAATTTTCCAATCAACAACATAACACGAGCTAATCAACTTCAACTATATTCCTCATGCAAACATATGACTAAACATTTCTGATCAAATAGAACTCATAACAATGCACTGACACACAAATGAGAAAGGGCTGAAGCATGATAAATCAATTTTCCAGATAGAAGAAAATATTGTTCTTAGCTTGTAAATATATATATCACCTTGATAACTTTGGACAGCAATGTGAACCTCTTATAAATACTATGGCCTGTACTCCATATGATCCTGTCCAAATATTAAATTGTCCACAGTTAATAGAATCATCTTCGACAGCTTATTCATATTTTACGATTCACCTTGCAAGACATATTTTTAAATTCAAGAAAATATTTTCCTGTCATTTACATCATGAAACAATGCTTATTCAAGCAAAGGTTTACAGAACTCCAACCAAGTATAGTTGCAGAGAATTTTATTTCACACATCCGTTTCTTTTCGCTCACTCTGGTTTATGTTACACTTATCCTATGTACAAGAAAGCCAAGAGTATTAGAGTACATTACCTCATCATGTCACAGTGCAAGTGATTCATCCGTATTTTATTTTTTAGACGACGCAGATTTCAGCAACAGAATTCCTAAACCGCCAACTGTGAAGGAGAGAAGTAAAGGAATAGCGAAGGTTTTTATGTCTGATAATCCTCCTGTCTGATTTGTTCGTCCTTGGTGAGACCTGTCCCCGTAGTACTCGTGGAGGAGACTGCTCAGGTTGTTAATCTGATGTATGACTTGACGTTGTGCGCGAGCAATAAATAACACCTGTTACAAAAAGTACACTGGGTCTTTCACTATTTTTTTAAACAAATAATGGTCTCACTGAAATTCGAACAAATTATTATTCGTTTTCTGGTTTTATTAGAGAAACGTGAGAAGGAGAGGGAGACATTGGAACTACCTCTTCCATGATAGGAGATTCCCTTGCCAATTGGGAAGATGAGGAGGATTTGGGTAGAAGGGGAGAAGCTGTCAACGGACCATTCAAGGCTTCAGCCTGTAATGCCATATTTTGTTGGAATTTCTTTACTGAAAATTTTGAGTTAAGCTCTTCAATTCGCGATGTGAACTCATCCATTCGCTCATTCAATGTGGAGATTTGTTCGGACAACTGGGTAGCAATGCCCTGAAACAATAATGGATAATGATTAGTGAAAAATGGCATAATTACACTACGCTCTATAATGTTTCAAACCAAAAACCAAAACAAGAGAAAATAGTAAACGTGAAAATGGTAACATCAACAATAATGAGTCATAAATATTTAAGTGGCTTGGAAAGCACCGATGATACAATGATGGAGTAAATGGCACATTTCTCCCGTCTCTTATATATCCATATGCTGATGATGTTTACCAATGAGCCATCATCGTCCCTTTATAAATCAATGTTAAGGGCACATTCAGTTTAAATTTCAAAGCCATTTCTAAAATGAGTTTATAAAATCAACATTTAAGTTTTAGTTTCTCCAAATATATGTATTTTGCTAGCTGATTTAAAGAAACTCTGTCAGCAACCATCACACGTGTCAGTAATGTTGAGTGAAGGAAAATCAATTGTAAGGAACCGAGAAACTTCAATAAACCAAAACCTAACACTTACTCGCTGGAATCAGCTGAGATATAGCATCGAAACGAGCGGCTCAACAGCTCCGGCGGCAGCGCACCAAGGACTTCCTCACCAACTGCCTCACGTCTCTCGCCGCCTCGATTTTCGCTCTCAGATCTCCACTGTTCAGAACCCGAAGCCACCGCGAACACCCTGAGATCCAATCTGGAACAAGTCTTCGCTCAAGTCCACCGTGACGAGCGGCGGCGGGGGAGAGACAACGCTGCAGCGGATCTGGTGAACGACGGCACAGCGGTTCCCGATCCCTCTTTCCCCTCGGACGATCGGAGATTTCCGAAGATCGGAAATTTTCTGAACAGTGAGATTTGATTCTACTCGGTGCATGAATTATTTCGATAGAAGAACAGAGAAATTGAGGAGCGGGCGCGGTCGGAAAGGCGGCAGGACATCGACGGAGTAGGCGCAGATTCGCTTGGTGCGTGAATTGAATTGTGTTTAGGGAGAGTTGGGATGAAAGTGGGAGAATATTGGGCCGACTGGATTTTGTATTTGGGCCGGTACCATACTATTCACATGGTACCAACAACCACCCAATAGGCCCTCCTAATTGTCTTACATTAGATTTTTGTGAAAAAAAAAAAGACGATCTTATAAGTGTAAAGACTTACTCCACCCAATACATTGGATTTAGAATAAAATCTCCTTACGTGTCTCTCGAGACTACCTCTCCGTCTACGAGATTTAAGCGTGAGATCACACTTCCGATTTCAACAAGACGGCCGATACAACATCGTATATACAATCAGCTCTCGGAGCAATAGACTAACTTATAAGTATAATTAGTTTACTGTTTAGGGTCATGTTATGTTATTTTGTAATTAGACAAGAGATTATTACCGTACATGGACGACACCGGACAAATAGAATATTCAAAAAGGATATTAATTAACTTAGATAATTATTTATCCATTATTTATTAATAAGCTCACTCTAAATAAAGAAAAAGAACATACCTAGAGATTCTTTTATTATTAGTATGATAACGAGAATCTTTGAGGTAAGAATTTCGCCCCAGGTGGCCGGTGCAATGCATGCAAAATATCTACCGATGCTACTCGATTCGGTGTTTATTAATTGACAAGTGTCCTATATACCTTTTTTTTGTCTTGAGAATAAAATATTGAACACGGTTAATTTAACTTGAAATACGGAGTATATAAAACTTCCCTTTTGGAGTGATTATTTGTTGACGCCACAAATTGAAACGTCGCAATCCCTTCTGAGAAATTAGATCAGAATCTTTCATTTTTTGACTTCTTTTAACAATATTGATATTTATAATTTTATGTGTGTATAATTATTTATTTATTTATTTTGTAAGGAAATTTCAACAAATTGAAATGTGTATACGTTTGATGGTCGGTGCACCGTGTACGTAGTTGCTTTTTTTGTTTTCTAATAATTTAATATAATCCGAGATTAGGAAATTAATTCATATCCATGAAAATTTATTGGTGGCCTCTCATCTTACCCTTAAATCACTCCCACTCTCACACTCGGAGTAATTTGTTTATACACTTTTTGTTTGACAAGAAATTAAGTATGAATAAAAATACTTTTTAAAATTTATTGTGAGATTTGAAATATATATATATATATATATATATATATATATATATATATATATATATATATATATAAAAATTTGAAACGGTAATAAAAGTCTCGATTTGATTTTTCAACATATTATAATTTAATAATCTCTTTGTTTTTATACTTTTTAGCACGTAAATTTAATATTATTTTGATTAAAAGAGTAAATATAATTTGATATTAAAAATAAAAAAGTAAAAATAATTATTTGTAAAAAGAGAAAAATAATTATTTGTAAAAAGAGAAAACTATGTAAAAAATTAAAGGTATATTTGTATTTTTAATTAAAAAATAAGTAATGTTTTTTGGTATATAGATATATGTAGGCAGTCACGGATACGTAATTTTTGTTCAGGAGTGCCCGATTTTAAATAGCACTAAAAAATTACAGCAAAAAAAAAATCGCGTAATATGTAAAAACGAAAAACCGTGTGCACCAACAATGGTCGAGTTAGTAAACATATCGTTTTACCTTCAACTCGCTATTAACTCGTCTAATTTGAGCAGGTTTCGATGTCGCGTTGAGTCCATTCGAACCGTGTTAAAAAACTATGACGTAATTGCACATGTAATTTAAACGTTCATGATAGTGGGGAACAACCTGTGTATATGGTTCCACGCAATTACGGGGCACTTGCATGCACGGGTGAGATCTATGGGCATGTGCACCAACAATTACTTTTTTGGTTTCTTTATTAAAAAAACCATTGATGATGAGAAATCGGAAAAATACACAGTATAATCAAATGAAATCTCTAAGAATAATTAGTTGGAGACATAAAAACTTAAAATGCTTTAAAAAATAAGAAAATAATTTAATACTTCATGTATACAGTTATCGAAAATTTGTATATTTAATTATATATATAAGAGTTGTGGTTACAAGATTATGTTAATTGTCGGTGGTAAAAGAATCAAAAGTGAAAGTGAAAGATCATAATCAAGATTATATAGAGTATGACTATGTTAATTAAAAATAAATAATTATCGGTGTGGTAAAAGAATCAAAAGTGAAAGATCATAGTTAGACCTCTCAATGGGGTCAACTAAAAATAAATAATTATCGGTGTGGTGTGGTAAAAGAATCAAAAGTGAAAGATCATAGTTAGGCCTCTCAATGGGGTCGGTCAGCCCTAGTATTATACTAGTATTATATTAACAAACATTTTATTTATTGTAATATAAATCAATACTTGTATTTAAATATATATTTCTCATGTCTTATAAAATAATTCACGCTTAAATGTTCCATAATATTATTAACATACTTAAAAATATTTATTTATTTTTTCATTTTAATATGTAGTAGACAATTTAACTTTACACTTTTTACTATTTTTTTGCAATTACTAAAAATATTTTAACTTTTAACTTTAAAATACATTTTATCTTATTTTAATATTTTGATTAAAAATTCA
This sequence comes from Euphrasia confusa, assembly GCA_954870475.1. Taxonomy (NCBI): domain Eukaryota; kingdom Viridiplantae; phylum Streptophyta; class Magnoliopsida; order Lamiales; family Orobanchaceae; genus Euphrasia; species Euphrasia confusa. The sequence goes on from OX940967.1 coordinate 29,507,173, forward strand.
AAAATTAACGTTCTTAACGAGTATAATTACCATCGCGCATATTATATAATAACTTTTTTGATGTAATGATATTTTGTTAAAGTTAATAATTTAATGATTTGAATCTTATTTAAATGTATGTTTGATGAATCTATAAAATTCATGTTAATTCATGTGTAGCTGCTACTAATAAAGATTTAGAAAATAATTCAGTTTTTACTATCTGATTTTTTTGACTGGTCCCATATGAACGAAATTGCATAGTACTTAGTATATTTTAATATGATAAGTTGGGGACAAAAACAACTTGTGATTAAGGGTAGTGATTAATTAGTTCCATGTAATTAGGGGCATTTTTTGTTGTAATGTCCATGCGTAAAGAATAAAATAAAATAATTATCTATTAATATTGTTTAATTATTTCGAGTTAGAAGTCCCGATCTTAGCGCATAATTAGAAATTTAATCTAATGATTAAATTACAAATCATAAAGATATAATACAATAAATAAAGTTTATAAGCTATATAGTTACATCATCTAAATTAATATTACCAATCGCAACAAAAAAATAAATAATAATAAATAATAATAATAAAATTATTTAACTAAAAAAATTAATTCGGACAAGGCTGATGAAATAGTCACAAGCTATAACGTTAATTTTATAACGTTAATTTTAACGTTAATAAATCTATAACTCCTCAACAGCCCCTTAAATTTAGGATTGACCACCTCAAATAGCTAACAACTCAACCCTATTTATACTACACACGACTGCATTGTCAATCCCCAATACTACAAATATAAATCATCAACTCTATATGTTTTTCGATCCTAAAATACCAAATATAAAAATCCTGAACACTACACCGCAAATTGGAGAAGTTGTACGCAAGAGATAGACGACTCTCGGGCTTCGGATTGTCGGTAACAAGAAATTCCAGGTGGCCTCCGGGGGAGTTTAAAACGAGCATCAGAAGGAGATACCTGGGTCTACAAACTAATCGAAGGAAATCCGAAAAACTCAATCTCTCTCTCTAAAAGGTAACACCCTCAAACCCTTTGCTTATGGAGTTGCGCGCCCACGAACTGTTAGTTTCACCCTCTGTGCATCTCCTAAAGAACTCCTAAATTTACGCTATTATACCCTAAATGTAGAAACTAGTCGTTGTCCTTATTTGTCGAATCTTCGGCGAACGCCGAAGAGTAGTCGCATGTACCACGGCGAGTCGAGCGAGTCTCGTCTCGCCAACCCATCTTTTGCCGAACCTCGATCTGTCAAACTTCTTTTGAGGACGAATAGGATTTCAAAGCTTAAACCTTAGTCTAATGTAATTATTGCTTAAAAAGAATCGAAAAGGGGAAAGAGTGATCTCGGGCCTCTGTTCTTTAACCTTGATAAATGTATTTGTGAAAAGGAGGTTAGGGTTCTGTACTTACAATTCCAAATACACCAAAGCCGTAAATTTCATAGTGTAGTTTTCAACTCTTAAGTATTTACATATCACCCCTTTGAACTCATTAAATTATAAAGTGGTCCTAAATGATTATAACTAAAATTAAAATGTACAGTTCAATCAAAATTAACACTAACAATAATTAGAATCAATATACATTAAAATATTATACGTATTGATTTAATTAAATAATCTATATTGATTAAGTTTGTGAATTTCACTATAAAAGGAAACGGAGCGCAAGGGACTTAGGGACTTCTCTCAAATTCAAAGATTTAATCGCACGACACGTTTATAAGGTAGGGGTTTCTCATCTCCTTTTTAATGTCTAATTTCAAAGTATGTGTTATATGTGATTTAAATACGTGAATTATTGCATGATATGAAAATGTTTTAGACTCGTGACCCAAAAGGGTCAGTGTCAGGAGGAGGCACCGAGGTATACTCGCATGGGTCAAAAATTTATATTATAGAACCTGTGACCCAAAAAGGTCAGTGTCAGGAGGAGGCATCGTGGTTTACACGCCGTGTTCTATAATATGTGCAACATGTATTGAAAATTATGTTCATTGTGTGATTTCATGATATGATCATTGTATATATATGTCGTACGGTGATTTGAGATGTTGATTGGAGATGAGTAGTCCTTATTGAGCACGTTGAGCTCACCCCAAACCAACGCATTGTTTTTCAGGTACTTACGAGGATGATCATCGAGGGAATGACGAGGAGACGAATTAGAAATTTTTATTTGATTATTATCTATTATTTTCCGCTGCAAACTTTGATTTCAAAAACGTCTAGAAGTACTTTTATTTTTAACTCTGAAATGATGATTTTATTTTTATTATTGGGATTTGGAAAATGACGTGGAATATTTGAATTTTCAAAAGTACGTGAGTAGCGCCTTTAAGTACGGAATTATTTTCAGATGAAATATCTTTTATTTTGAGTTACGAAAATTGGGGCGTTACATTTGTATTGTACCCCACCAAGAATATCTTGGGGACAAAAACAAATAGTGGTTAATAATGTATATAATACTATAATATTTAAAAGGGTCATGATGTTTACACCTCAAAAATTACTCCGCACACCCTTAGGATTAGTACACCCCTTTTAAATTTACTTTAATACCCTTTCTTACTAACAAAGTCTTTTACTATGCCCACCCACTTGAAAATCGGTACTCTCCTTCCTCATTCTTTTTTTTCTTTTTTTTTTCTTCCCTCTTTCTTCTTTCTTCTACTCCTATTTACTGATACATCAAAACAAACAACAAATCTAATGAAATTTCAAAACGAAGCACTACAAGAGCTATAGATAGAATCTCCAATGGTAAGTTTAATTTTTTCATATATATGTTTTTGTTTAAATTGTAAAGACACTGACACTTTTTGAGTTGTTTCACATTGTGATTATTGTTTTTATATATGTTTTGTTAAAGAATCAACAAACAATCAGACAAAACGAGTATAAATCGAAAATTAGGGTTCCAAAATTTTGCCCCTTGTCGACCGACCAAAGTGTAATTATTCGGTTACTTTTTCATCTAAATATCACCCTCGATTTTGTGGTCGGAATATTTGATTACCTTGTTTTTTATTGGGCACAGTCTTGGTAATGGTGATGTGAGTTTAGTACAATCCTCGACGGGGCAACCGAGGTCGATCAGCAGCTGCACGTCGGATGAGCGCAGGGAAAAGTTGTCCCGATACTGGAATAAGAAGTCCAAAATAAATTTCGGTAGGACGATCACGGTTAGTTTTAATGGTTTAATCGATAATGCGCACAATATTTTTATTAAAAAATTTAAAGGAATGTATGGTTTCAGTATGCTTCCAGGAAGGTATTTGCCGATAGCCAGCCAAGAATCCGAGGAAGGTTTGCGAGGAACGAAGAAAAATAATCGGTTGGAAGGCTTCGAGAGGCTAGAGAATGAGATTCCCCATGAGAATGAGATCATGTGGTAATGTATGTGTACTAGTTTTAGTTGGTGTTATGCTTATGGAAGTGACTTAATAAGCTCTGCAAAACTGTTTCTTTTCTGTAATGTTGAAGTAGAAGTCAAGAGAACATGTGTAGGATAAGTTATGTTTCCAATTACAAAAACCAGCACATAAATGTAGGCATGTTAATTACAAGAATAAGGTATAAATGTATATCGCTTTATAATGTATAAGAATGTGCGACTGTTATGTGTTTTACTTGAGAAAGTTTGTTTCGATTCATTTATTTGTTTGTAGTGTTTTAAGTATGTGATTGGTTTTTTATTTGGATTTCAATGATGCATCCGTTGATTATATTTATTTTTTCAGTGTTCCAAGAACTACATCTCGACCTATTGAAGGGCCTAGAGGATTAGACGAAGTGCAACACAGACAACAAATACATATCCACTCAATCAAGTTAGGAACTCTTCAATGGCATGTAGAGGTCGAAGAAGAGCTTGAGTGATTATTGTTATATTTGTGGGATGCTTTAATTCTAATTATGTTTGAATATGAATGATATGTAAAAACTATTGAATTTTGTAATCTTTGGTTGAATTAAGCTGTTTCCGGTGACTATATTGTTGTTGCATTTTATTTTGACGTGTTGAAGTTTTTGTTACAACTATTAATGTAAAAAAAGTTGTTATTCTAATACTTGTTTGGTGCGTTCAAATTCATATAATAATTACAGCAAAAAAAAAATATTCAAATTCATATAATAATTAAAGAAAACAAAATGTAATATATATATATATAGCATGAATGAATAACTCTTATGTAACTTGACCATTTTCATAAATTTTCAACCATCCATCAGCTGCAGGAGATTTTGCTTGGTACCACGAATTTGCAACCGACGGCAATGGACAATCACGTGTTAAAAATACCTACAACAAAATAAATATTAGCAAACATATATGGTGGTGCAAACAATTCAAATTATAAAGTGAGTAAAAATACCTGAATGAAGTGATTCTCGTTAACGAGACCAAGACAAATTGACTTAGGGTTATTCGGTGGAGCAGTTCGCAATGGCAGGAATGTAAGTGATATCTGACGACCCAACGTAACAACAACTACGTTGTACATTGATGCAACTAAAAATCCCATGTACGGCAATTGAAACCAATTTTTAAATGGTGCAGAATTTGTAAAACAATTGAGGGCATTTGTTATTTCCTCTACCATTGCTTCTTCTTTAAAAGCTCGCATGTACAACTTTATGTTATAACTCAATTCATTCATCATACCTCGACGTATGTCAGCCCAACTATCCTCTCCAAATCCCATTAAAGCCGCAACAGCTCTAAAACCACAGTGACCGTCCGAGGCTACATTCTTACACTCCAATACATACGGTTGAATTTGTTTGGGCAATAACTCCTTGAAACCATTATGTAAAACAAAATGGGCACCCTTGCGAATAACCTGACCACAAAACACATTTAAATGTCAATTAATAATCTAATTAAAATATATATTTTAAATTATAGTACCGGATGTTTCTTTGTTTGTTGTGCATTTGTATCTTTCAAATCGAGTAGTGAGGATCCTCGGAAGGGCAACGACTCTGTGTACTCAAAAAGGCTTGGGTCACGTTTAGTAGAGGCGACATCTTTTATCTTTGATTTTTTTGCTTTAGGTCGACCACGAGTGTTAATCTTCTGTTCTGGTTCTACCATTGATGTAACACTCGGATTATAAAGCTCTATCAATTGTCTCAACATTACTCGTTTTTCAGACGTCCCCCCTTTATCATAACGTCTTTTAAGTTCTTGCACTCTATCTTCAAAACGGGAGTCTATGTCTTCAACAACCTCATCTTTTATGTTATTCACATTTTTTAACGCCGGCTCCATGTCAAGTTTTCGCCAAAATTTGTCGACGGCATCCAAAGGAATAGATTTCCCAAGTCGAAGATATTCCCGAAGCTCATGGGTGCATGGCAAACCACATACATTTCTCATGAAATGATCACACGTGTGAGACACGCTTTCACTTTCATTGATTCCACGAACTTCTTCGTGAATCTTTTCAAATGCATAAATTGACACTAGACCTCGTAAATCTTTATAAAGTACACCCTTCAACTTATGCATGGCAACATTTACACTCTTTTCGAACGAAGCTTTTACGGCATTATGACTTGCTTGGTATAAAGTATCTATTCTGTTCCAACAATTTTCAAAATTCCCCATGCTGTTGCCGAGAGATTTTTTAAGAGCCGAATGGTGACTCTCCACCCTGAAATTATAATATGAATTAAAAAATATTTATAAATTAAATACTAAATAAATATATTTAAAAAATTACAATATACCTGTTTGTGGTTCTATTTTCATAATGCATCACTTTATCAGTCTAAGCTGCTACAAATCTCTCTTTATACGGATTCACCCATTGATTCATACAATACTGGTACGCTTCACACTCATCAGGGATATTTGCATACTCATCATGAAACGACCGAATAACAGTTGCGAATTCTTCCTCGGATGATGCCTCCATCACCCTCTTCCATGCGTAGTAGAAGAATTTCTTCCACTTTTCATTCGTCTTGAATTTTTCTTTACATTTAGCCAACACGTTCCTATCTATGTGCCATGTGCATAGAAATTGTGTTGCCTGTGGAAATATCCTTGTGATAGCATGCATTAGGGACAACTCTCGATCAGTAAGTATTACTCGGGGAAGATCAACATTATTTAATACATCACGAAGGACACCTAATGCCCATGTATAATTCTCTTCTTTTTCTGCTTGAAGGAATGCCGAAGCAACCGAAAATGTCATGCCGGTAGACGTGATACCAACCATCTCCAAATAAGGCAACCTGTATCTATTTGTTTTGTACGTGCAATCCATAATCAATATGCTCGGAAAAGCACGAAATAATTGAATACTTGTGGGGTGTGCAAAGAAGAGCTCTCGTAAAGTATTACTCTGCAGACAAGTTCTGTGATGATGAAAATACTTATTATCAATCAATAACTTCATCAAGTGCTGCAAATGATTTCGCCCATCACGCTCATTCAAATTGTTCTTCGCTCGGACATTGTAAATAGTACGAATGGTGGAACAATTGGCAGGATTTCTCACTTTAAGCATTTTCAGTATATCTTTTGCTGGAGTATTAAACTTAGACATATTAATTACGAGCTTCTCTTCTTCTTGCGTTAGCCTCCCAACATATGAGTGACCCTCGAGATAAATGGCTACAGGATGATTGTGAATTCCGCACTTCACATCTAATGTCCATTCCGTCGGAGACAATTGTTTTCCTTCCAACAAAAAAGGACAATTGCATTTCTTTGAACCAGTATCCTTCTTACGTTTCATATCGTCATCACCTCCTTCTTCATATGGATCCTTAAAATCAGTTGATTTCTTCCTCCCCCTTTTCTTATTCTCACGATATTCACCGCCCCGTTCACATGCCAACAACACTTGTGGTTTTTTCTATCCTTCCCCACTTTCGGAGCGCTTTACGACAACGATCATATTGTGTTTCTTAGCAACAACATGAACCCACTCTTGCAAGTCATCCCTACTAACAAAGTAATTGAAGTTTGTAAAAATAGATGTATAGTCCATTGCAATCTCGTTGTCGAGTACTTGGTTTTCTGGTGTTGCTAAATTCTGGAAAAATAAAATAAAAGTGAAACAATAACCATAATAATTGAGGATTATTATGGAAACAAAAAGATGCATGTCACGGTTATCATGATGTTCAGAAACAAGTCTCAATTCACAATTGCACTTTTCAAATGACCCACTTTCAATATTCAATGGCAATTAACATTATACCTAATCTAGCAAACAACCTCTATGAATATTTATTTAAAACTTGGAAAAAGTAAAAAAAAAAAATATACGTATTAGTTTTGTTTCATTACCAACCAAACAAAAGCTTCATATGTTCAGAAATTACGAAACAAACGATTCAACTTTTTTTAGACAAAGCTCGAGAATCTGATCAAACGAAATTCAAATTTCTTGCTCCAAAAAATTAGGGTTTATTGATATTCGTAAATTATTCCGTAAAATTGAAACACAAAATTTAAAATAATAAAATTCAACAATAAAGGCTAACTTACTGTGAAATTATTCTTCATTGTATTATAACTCTCCAGTAACCAGTACAATATAATTTTCAAGAACGTAAATTTTCTGAAAGAGAGTAGATTAATAAAACTATAACATAATTAGGTTTAATAATAATGGTATATGGGTGTACTTAGTAATGTTATTTTTATTAAAGGACAAATTGGGAATTTTACATTAAAAAAAGAAAAAAAAAAAAGGGTGTGCAGAGTAATTCTTGAGGTGTAAAGATCATGAGCCTATTTAAAAATATCGGCTATTTTGACTCGGTGACCTGATAGCCCAGTTTGGGTTGGGCTGGGCCTTGAAGGTTAACACGCAGTCCGCAGAGGCGGGTTATAGCGTTCGACAATGGTCTTTGAACCCGACCCGCCTGGGCGGTCCGCCCAACTAGCCTCGATAGTAAATTAACGGTTTTCACGTTCGGCATGTTTTTGGGGGAATAATTGATTTCAAGTCAAGTTCCAATTATACCATTTAATTTTAATTTTAATTTTCATTTAAGTTTTAATTTTAATTTTATTTATTTAATAATTGTGTATTTAATGAGGAGAAATATACATGAAATGTATATACTGAATTTGTATTTAAATTAATTAGATATCCAATGAAAAAAGATTAGGTGGACTATGATGATTAGAAAATCTTAAATTTATCGTCATGGGGCATTGCATGGGTTTAACTTTTGGTGAAAAAAATAATTGAATTAAATCGTTCTTAAGGAATGAGGTATCAAATTGAAAAACTGTATCTATCTAAACAGAAGCTCACTTAATTCTATGGCGTAAAATCAAGTTCCACTTTGAAGCAACTCATTTCATACGTTTACACTCTTTTGTTAAATTAGAATATAAAATTTATGTTTCTTTGAACAATTTTTTTTTATTTAACGATGTTTTAATCAAAATATTAAACATATGTAAAAAAATCAGTATAGGCGATTAATTAATTAATTAATACTCACTTAAAACTTAAGAAATGGACATAAGAGCATTTTTTATGCTAAAGCCCATTTCCCACTTTGTGTGGACCCAATTACATGCCATATCATCACAAAGTGAGCAAAGAAAAAAAATGGGCAATATCCTACAATGCTAAAGTCCATTTCCACTTTTTGAAAGACCAATTATAATGTGAGTTGTATAATTAAATATAAAAATAAACACAAACAACTAAAAAAACTTACATGAATAGTGTAAATGGGCTTGGCCTCTATGGTGTGCATGCCCACTATTTTTCTTTCTCTTCAAATGCTAACTTTTGTATTGAAGGATGCTCATTTTCACTTCACTTGGCCAAATGTGATGAAAGGAGATGCTCTATGGGTGTGCACGGTATTTAAAAATAGTGTTTTTAAATTTATTTATTTTGTTGTTTGAAGGATATAAAACTATAAAAGTATTTTTAGGTTATAATGTGTGTAAGTGGAGGTGGAGTATGACCATTGGTTTATGACACTAATAAAGGCAAAATGTGACATTTTCTAAAAGACAAATAGAATAATAAAAGAAAAAATTATTAATACATATTTAAATATAAAGTAACAATTTTTTTACGCCCACTCATAACAAAAATGCTTTTATATTACAAATTAAATCAATACTTTCAGTCGTACTTCTTACAAATAAAAACAAATGAGAAATCCCAAAAATAGTATAGTTACATGTATAAAATTTTCTATATACCACCAGTCATATATATTATGTTACACATGTCATTATTTTTTTTATTATACCACATATTTTTCAGTTAATTATATACACTTTATTCGAAAAAACGTGCATAATTTATTGAAATATTGAGAACACATATTATAATTTTTTTATATAATAACCATAAATTTTGTAAGAAAAATTCAATTAAATTTGTCTTTTTTTATAATTATTAAATTTGTTAAAATGTTTTATAATCATAAATAATTTTAGAAATAAAATATTTTAACGAAATTAATCATGGAAATAATTATTTAAATGAATTAAAATAAATAAATAAATTAAGATTTTAATTTTTTAGGAAGTGCAAATAATCTAAATCTATCCAAGTAAAAAAAAGTATTTAAAAAAAGGGGTAATTTGATTTATTAATTTATATTTTAATTTTCATAAATTAAACTTTTTAAGTAAATATAAATTTGTTTAACCGTTTTTATTAATAGAAGTATAATTAATTTTACTATTATAAAAAAAAAGCACAAGAAATAACTTTAATATCTTTATAATAACCATCTACTATTTATAATATACAAGGATGATTTTGAAACATTACTCAAATTTATAATTGAGAAAAACTGATACTCTAAATTATATAATAACTTTTAAAATTACTTTTTTATGAAAATTATCTTAAGAAAATATATAAATTTCATTTGTTTCTTCATCTTCGATTCTCCGTCGCAAGAAAAAAAATTATAATTTATTTTAAAAATCAGTTGTAGGATACTCCATAACCGTAAGAGGATTTATGGACTCCAAATTGCAACGTGACTGTCTTTTTTTTTTTTATAAATTTAATTAATTTGTGATTAATTTTCTTTTCCTTAAGAGGAAGATGATATTATGGTTACTAAACACATATTAAAAAAAAGTTTTTATTAATCAACAAAAAGTTAAATTCTCATGAGATTATTTGTTGACTCTGAGATTGAAACGTGGCAAGCCCTTCATGAGAGTTCAGATCACGATCTTTCAATTTTTGACTTTTTTTAAATATATAAATATACATAATTTATTCATTTATTTTCTTTAGCAATTTCAACGTATTGAAACGTGGCATATTCTTGACGGTGTATGTAGATTTATTTGAAAATCTTTTTTTATGTTTTTAAAAAAAAATTTAATTAGAATCGATAGATGATCGAATATCTTATGTTGACTAATTACCAATTAGAAAATTAATTTCATCCATGAAAATTTCTCATGGTCTCAAATCATTTTTATTCTTGAAAAATAATTTGTTTATGTACGATGTATTGTATGTTTTTTAAGGTATTTTAGAAAAAAAGAATTATGAGATTTGACGAAATACCAATGCAATATGACATCCAACATTGCCTGTATGGACTCATTCTTAAAACACAAATTTGTTAGAATTAATCATTCAAATATAATTATTTTTTAATAAAGTTAATCATCGTTTATTTCTATAACAACTAATTTGCACTGGTGCGTAATTGAGACAGTTCTTCTATATATTACTGTCATTTTATTTTTATATTTTTTATTTAACACCCAAAATTGGAACGTACGTGGTTGATTCTTATGAAAGTTGAGATTGCGATCCCTCATTTCAAAGATTTTGTTAGCATTGAAATAATTTGTTGACTTAACTAATAATTTTAAGCTTTAGGTATATTTTGGACTCCACAAATTGCAACGTGTCCATTCTTCATTTTTGGATCTTAGCATAGTGAATCTACTTTGTTAACTTAAATCAAATATTTAATATGAAATCATAGAAATTAAAATATTATTGGATCATGGTAAATTATGCGTGGTTATTAATAGTTGCATAAAAGTTCTCTAAAGAACATTAGATTTTGTGAGGTCATTGTTTATGATCTTTCACTTTTGATTCTTTTACCACCATGATTGAAACGAGAGTAAGCCTAATTTTTTGTTAATTCAGAATTATTTTTTATCACAAAATGATTTGTATACAAAAATAAAATGGAACTTTTCTTATGAACTAAATAAAAAGCTGAAAATTTTTCTTTAAAAATGAGAATTTTTAGTTTTAAATACATGAAAATTCATTTATTTTTGTTTAAGAACTACTAGTATTAAATTCGACTCTATATTTTACTTTAACCAAAATAAGCATTAATTTTATCACATAGTAATATTTATTTTATGTTTAAGCTAAATGTGCTTTGGAGCTAAAATTCAAAATTCAAATATTTATAAATTATTTTATCAAGTAAAATAAAATAAAATAAAATAATGAAATATCATAATAGAAATAAACATATATTATTAGTATATTGCATTTTGTAGTCAATTGAATTAGTGATACATGCATAGGTCCTTTAATCACATTAAAAATATAATAAAAGGCCAATATTGTATTCTCTGTGAAATTCGTAGGCCTGATAAATGATAATTATGACAAGAAATGAAGGAAAGGTAAAGACACATATAACATACTTAGAGCATCTTCAATGGTATACCTATACTTGGGTACAAATTTGTGCCACATCATATGTCACATCAAAAATAAATTATACCTATCAATTTATACCTACACTCCCCAACAATATAAGAGCATATACAATGGTGGGTTCAGTTCATACCAACCCACCACAAATTAATAATTTATTAATTTATTTTCAATCACTTTTCTTATTAACTGAACTACATAATTTATACTTGCATTAGTTTTTTGGTTTGAACCGAATTAGGTGGGTCATACAAACTTTTACTTTTTTAATTATATATATTTTTATTAAATAAAATATACATTTTAATTACAAATATTTATTATTCATTATTATATATAAAAATAATAAATTGTACTTGATTTTGTTAATAATTTAAAATTATGTGTAAAATAATTTAAATTAAAAAAAATAATTATATTTTAATTTAATTAACAAATAATTTAAATTATTTAAGTTTTCATAAATAAATAAAAAACAGCAAAAAAACTAAAAATAAATTAAAATTCATAAATTAATAATTTATAAATTTGACTGGATTGAGTTGCTTTTACTTTTGATTTATGCAAATAGAATTTTATGTAAATAATTTTAATTTAACACAATTAAAATTAACAATTATGATTATAGTTTAACGCAAATAATTTTAATTTAATAATTTTAATTTAACACAATTAAAATTAAAAACTATGATTATAGTTTAACACAAATAATTTTAATTTAACGCAATTAAAATTAAAAATTATGATTATAGCTTAATTGCGCGCGTGTCTTCCACGTAGCATTTCTGTCCATTTATTTGGGAATATTTGTGTACTCTGACAAGAAAAAAAAAAAAAAACTCAGTTCATACCTTTGAACCGAGTTCACTTTGGTGGGGTGGGATAAGGAGGGTGGGTATAATGAACTGGAACTCCCAATGGGGGTGGGATAAGGAGGGTGGGTATAATGAACTGGAACTCCCAATGGTACCAGTTCACTTTCATGAGTTTAAACTCAAAAAAATTGGTACCATTGTAAATGCTCTAAGGTACAATTTATATATTTATAATTCCCATCATTATACACATTTTTATTTTATTTACATACATATATTACAAAAGAAATAATAAAAAAAATGCAAACTTGATCATTTGGGCCCACAATTGGAATTGTACCTAGTATCTAATATTAGATACTCAAATTTTTCTCTCATGAATTGTACATCATCTCTCAATGGTGTACTTAGGAACAATTCCATGTCATGTAGGAATTGTAACTACCATTGGGATGCTCTTATACTCCTAGTATAAAGTTTTTTGTTTTTTCTCTTCAAGGTGAGCCTAGAGTACCCACCCTAGTTAGTCCGTCACTGATTACGTCATAATATTCTAATACGGCGCGAATGGACTCAACAGGTTATTGAAACCCGCTCAAATTAGACAAGTTAATAGCGAGTTGAAGGTAGAACGATCTTTTACCTAACTCAACCAGAGTTTTTATTCGGATCTCAAGTCGAGTCAAGTCGAGTTTAAAACCTATGAAATGCGTTGTTAAATACTCTCTCCTGTTTACTGTATAGTAAATCTTTACACATTAAAATAATTGCTTTTCATTAAATATTTTTGAAATTTTTAATTTAGACAAACAAATTAATTTATGCTTTTCATTAATGATCATACTTTCAAAATAAATAATAAAAATATATTTTTAAATAAAAAATTAAAAAAAATGTGAAGATTTTTTGAAAACTAAAAAATGTGAAGATTTTTTAGATAAATAAGATTTTTATATGCTTTACTCATTTTGAAGACGAAAAGAGTAAAATTTAGTGATATTTATAGTTTAATTTTAAGTATAAAATTAATACATTTTCAAGTCTTGTTTGTTTACCTCACGGTCTACATATATTTTTATACCAAAAACATTACTTATTTTTCAACTAAAAATATTAATATATCTTTATTTTTTTACATGTTTTCTCATTTTTATAAATAATTATTTTTACTTTTTCATTTTAAATATTAAATTATATTTACTTTTTTGACCAAAATTTGAGAGGGAAAGTGTAACGCCCCGACCCGTTGAGGGGTCAAAGCTCGACCTTAATGGGCCGACTCGGTTACCAATGACTGCTTGCGGAAGTGATATCCTGGCCCCACTGTACCAGCACTAGTCTTTTCCAGCGCACTTTGTCCTCACTCGTGCGCACCCGGGAGACTTCCCAGGGGGGTCATCCATCCTAGAATTACCCCAGAGCAAGTACGCTTAACTTTGGAGTTCTTATAGGAGGATGCCCAGAAAAGAAGATGCATCTGTTGGTATGAGTAGCATATTCAATCCTTTTAAGCATTTGAATTTTTTGGGGCGTTACAATCACCCCACCTTTTTCTGCGCAACGTCCTCGTTGCGTGCCTTACTTGCCTTACTTGCCCAGGACCAACCATTCGTGCAGGAATGCCCCTTACGGGTACTCTCACCAACTTCTGGGTGGAGCACTTGGCCCCGCAAGACACTTAGTTCCCACAATTCCGGTCGGCACCTGCTCTGATACCAACTGTAACGCCCCGTTATTTTAAATAAATTAAGTACAGCGGAAGAAAAATAAATTTCTTATTTCGTAGCGCCCGCGTTTGAAATAAGAAATTTATTTTTCTTCCGCTGTACTTAATTTATTTAAAATAACGGGGCGTTACAGAAAGAGTGTTAAATTATAATTTTTGAAAAATCAAATCAACTTATATAAAGAATAATATGAGAAAATATTGAAATGGAATTTATTACCGTTTCAAAAAATTATTTATATATATTTTAAAAATTTCACAATAATTTTTAAAAAATATTTTTATTAATACTTTCTTGCAAGGTTCTAAAAAATGCTAGACGGTAGGCGGGCGGTGACTAGGGGCCTAGAGCCTAGAGGGATTAATCGGAGACTAGGCGGGGATTAATCGTTTTACTTTTTTATATTTAATTAATTAATATTATATTTCAAAAATAATTTATAAATATATTTTTTGAAAAAATAACAATTTTTTTACTTTAATTATAATAATTAGTTATATCATATTTGTTTATATATTCAATAAAGTTAAAATATTACACAAATTTTTAATCATATCTCACAAATCACATCAAATATTATTTTTTAAGCTCTGTAACACATGAAAATATCATTTTTTAAACATTTGTAGCCAATTAAAATATTAAATTCGCAACGATACGAAAAAAACATTTTTTTTAATTTTTTTTATTTAAAACCGCCTAGGCCCGATTAATCCCCGCCTAGGCCGCCTAGACCCGATTAATTCCCGCCTAGGCCGCCTAAATCCGCCTGAACCCGCCTAAGATGAAAAATCGGGGCGGTTTGCCTCCGCCTAGCGCCTAGGCCCCGCCTAAGGCCGATTTTTACAACATTGCTTTCTTGTCAAACAAAAAGTGTATAAACAAATTACTCCGAGTGTGAGAGTGGGAGTGATTTAAGGCTAGGATGAGAGGCCACCAATAAATTTTCATGGACGAATTAATTTCCTAATCTCTGATGATCTTAAATTATTAAAAAATAAATAAAAAAAACAAACAAACAAAGGATCTCACCATCAATAACGTACACCATCAAGAACGTATTCAGTTGAAATTTCCTAACAAAAATAAATAAATAAATAATTATACACACATAATTTCAAATTTCGAAAGATCGCAATCTAATTTCTCACAAAGGGATTGCGACGTTTCAATTTATGGTGTCAACAAATAATCACCCCAAAAGCGAATTTTAATATATTTCAAGTTTCAACCATGTTCAATATTTTATTATCAACGAACGAAGACAAACAAAATAAAATAAAATAGGTATATAGGACACTTGTCAATTAATGGACACGGGATCGAGTAGCATCGGTAGATATTTTTGCATGGATTGCACCTGCCACCTGGGGCGAAATTCTTTCCTCAAAGATTGTGTTTATCGTACCTAATAATAAAAGAATCTCTAGGTATGTTTTTTTTTCTTTATTTAGAGTGAGCTTATTAATAAATAATGGATAAATAATTGTCCAAGTTAATTAATACATCTATTTTTAATATTTTTTATGTTCAGTAATAATAAGCACATGTGACGAGTGTAATTTTTCAAACGATGCATATTGGATTTTTGAGAAGAGCACTCAGTAATTATTGGGTCGTTGTGATTATTAGGCGGTTATAACTCCTTACACTTATAAGATAGTTTAACTTTCCACATAAATCCAACGTGAGATAATTAGGCAGTTGTTCAATTTTTACAAACGGGTAATTATTTAGGGTATTCTTTTTATTTTTTTTTGTGGTATTTTTGTTAGTATATTTTTAATAGAAAATGAGTTGCATGGACATTGATTAATAATAGCTCTTTAATTAATAGTAGTATTAATTAATTACAACTTCAAAATGTGGGCAAAAATATCCCTGCAACTGCAATGCATGCATGCACGTTGTCTACATCGTTCTCAATTCTCATGACCATCAATAATTAGCTTGATGTTTCAGTTCCTCGGAGCTGACGAACGTCCCGTGGAATCCGTACGGCACTCTCGACGGCAGCTCGACGCACGCTTCGAGCTTCAAGGTCGTGGCGTCCACAATCACCAGCTCCGATTTCCACGTCCTCTCGTCGTGCACGTACGCTAGAAGATAACCCTCGTCCTCCCGCGAAGATCCTCCGCTCGGCACGAAAAACGGCTCACCCCCGAACCTTTTTTCGCCGTACATGAACTTGTCTATTTTCCCAGTCGAAAGATCCACTTTGGCGAAGCCGGAAACCTTAGGCCACGGCTCGGCGATTGCCAAGAATGCGAACCGTGTTTTTCTTCCGAGCCAATCCCGGTTCACCATCCCCACTTCCAAATTAACTTCTTCGGCCGGTGGGATTATGGCTCGACGCTTCGACTCACCGGTTCTGAGGTTTAGCCGTATTTCGGACAATGTGCTCTTGAGGGTCTCGTCGCTCTCGTTGAAAATCGAGTCGGGAGGGGTCATGCACGAGCCTATCACGACCACCTCGTCGCTTTCCGGCTCCTCCCACGCGTTCCAGAGATGAAAGCAGAACGCATCCAGGCAGTCGATCCACGTGATCTCGTCGGAACTCTGGGCATCTCTCGGCAAAACCCCGAACCTGGACTTCTTGTTCTGGTCGTATGTCATTGGCGATCGGCCTTTGACCATCTCGTCGAGCTTGAACACAACTTGCTGGTCGGGGATGACTACGTGCTTCTCCGTGATGGCGAAGTCGTGGATCATTGTGGGGCCATCCAGAGGGATTTCGATGTCGGATGTCTTCTCGCCGTCGGCCGAGAACTTGAAGTACCTGAGGTAGGGTTTTTGGATGACGTCGTAGCTGAGGGAGAGGAGCTCCTTGGAGACAGGGTCGATCTTCGGATGGGCAATCATGGCCGCTGTACTTTTCAATTGGTCGTCGAAGTCGAACCTCCCGACCGTCTCGAGGTCGCCGGCGTCGGTGATCCGGACATGGTAAGGGAGGTCGTCTTCGGACATTGCCAAAAGCCGGTTGTTGAAGTAGGTCAAGCCGGCGTTTGCAACTCCGATGCCTTGGGTGGGGTCCACGAGGCCGCAAAGCCCTCTTGCGTAGAAGAGCATGAGGCGAGCGATCCCAAGCCGGCCGTGGAGCTCTCCGATGGCCTTGGGGAAAACGGGGCGGCCGAGGTCTCGCTCCTGTACGAGCCTCCTCGTCTGAGTGAAGCGGCAAGTGTAGCTGGCGGATTTCTCGCCGGAGAGGGAGACAGCGTGGATCATGCCGTCGCCGTCGAAGAGGTGGTGGCCGGCTACCGGCTCGTGGAGGGGGTTGGCGCCGTTGCGGAGGTAGACGCCACGTAGGCAGTCGGGGATGGAGCCGCTGACGTGGAGGTTGTGGTGGACTGGGTGCTCGGGGACGGGAGCGTAATTTCCGGCGATCTGGATGGTGGGGTCGGATGTTTTGGGGAGTGGGAGGTGGCGGACGGTGGAGAGTAAGGCCGTCTCCACCGCGTCGAGGGTTTTGGCGGCGGCCTGTTGGAGAAGATTCCATTGGGGGGCTGGGGGCTCCTCGTTGGGGTACGGATTCTGTTTTGGGAATGTGAGAACGGAAGGGGATTGAAATGCGCATTGGGTTTTATATGTGGAGGCTCTTTTTATCTTCTTGATCATTACGGGCTTTTTTGTTGAGAGCCCGTTGGAGAATTGAGGCCCGGCCCATGAACTTGAGAGGAGGTTTGCTTGTGCCATGGAACAAGAAGAAGCCATTTTGTTTTCGTTTGAAAAAGGAAAATTGAAGGGTATTAAATCGAGAGAGAGAGAGAAGAGGAAAATTGATCAGTCGGTATATGAAAAGACAAGTAAAGGAGGGTTTAAATAGAGTGCGAGAAAGGCAGGGGTATTTTCGTCAAATCCCATATAAAACAAAATGCACATCACTTTACAACGCTTTCTATGAGACTATCATTTTTACGAGCTAGGTTCAAGAAAATACTCGGGGTATATTTTAATTTGAACAGTTTAATTTCTGGATGGATCTTCTTTTGGGTAAACTCATGCACACTTCACGCATTTTCAGTTTACAGTATTTTGTCTTCACCTATTCTATAAATAATTATTTGTAAATATTTTATTTTCAAAATTACTTTTTTTATTATTATTATTTCAACTATTTATAATAATTGGAATTTAAAAAAATAAAAATAAAAAATTCTGGCTGGATACATACTAATTGCGTGGAACTAATTAATAACACACTTACCCACTAGTTGTCTTTGTCCCCAAAGTATCATAGTATTAAAATATAGGGATACCTATTAATGCTATTATTGTCATGGATACAAAACTCTCTTACATAGTTAAATAATGAAAGAGAAGAGAAAACGATGGGCGTCCATCTACGACGGAGTAACTATTTTTTAATGGTTACATTTTTTTTATAAATTACAAAAACATTAACAATTAAAAAAAGATAAAAGGGTAATTAAATAGTAAAAACAAAATTATTTTCTATACGTATTTAAGATAAACAATATGAATTAAGATGAATATGATAGATTCACCCTGACATATTTAAATATAAATTTACATAATAATGAAAATAAAATTCAATTCATAAAATTATTAACAAAAAATATCATTATATCAATAAAATGATTATATATATATATATATATATATATATATATATATATAATATATATATATATATATATATATATATATATATATATATATATATATGGTCGTAATTATACTCGCGTCTCAAATAAATTAAAATTTCATATACCAGAGAGTACATATAATATCATGATGATTTGAGGCCATGAAAATTTTCATTGATGAAATTAAATTTTTAATTGGTGATAAGTCAACATAAGATATTTACTAATTAAAATTATTTGAAAAAAAAAAGAGTAAAGAATATCAAATGAAATCTATATCACCAAGCAAAAACTTGCCACGTTTCAATTTGTTGAAATTACCCAATAAAAAGTATGTAGTGACATACAATTATAAAATATATTATTTATTTTATAAAAGAAAGTCAAAAAATGAAAGATGGCGATACGAACTTTCATCAAGGGAATGCCACGTTTCAATTTGTGGAGTCAACAAATAATCTCCCCACATGTACATTTTGTTGTTCAATAAAAAATGTTCAAATTTGATGTTACATTAATTAGATGTTTAGTCAAATTATTTAAATTTGCATCAAAGACAGCACCCTAAAAAAATCTCAAATGAATTTTTCTTTGAACCCACCACCGATGGAAGCGGGTCAAAAAAATAACAATATCGTACGTAGCGAAAATTTTATTTAACGTTGCAAAGTAGTCACAATCTACTCCGAGTAAAAACACAACTCAAGTCCAGTTAAACTCAAGCAATCATAATTATAAATGAATGTAACACCGTATTTGGCTCACAATTAATCTAATGAAAATGATCACAAATAATTAGTTTCTTCACGTGTGTTTAGAAACAAAGGAATGATTAAATTTATTGAAAATTAATTATATTTAAATAATTAATTTTATCAATGTTGGTATTTTAATAATAACTCCATGACGCATTGCAGAATGTCATATTGCATGGGTATTATCCTCAAATCTTATCAATAATTTGTCATTTAAGATTGCATAATACAAATGCAGAAACTTTACAATCCAGTTACGAACTCTTTCAACGTGACTATATAATATTTTTATTGAGACAAATAAAATATATTACACAAAAATACGATATAATTTTTTTAAAATTTTGTATATATAAAAATATCTTATAAACTAGAGTAGTATATATTTTATAAGATACATAAACATTTTAAAGTATATATGAAAAAATACATAATCAATTGTCTTTTCATGTACACTTATTTACTCATGCATATACAAAAATAATTATTTGTATATATTTTATTTTGTTCTATATATTTTCAGCATATTTCCATTCTCATTATAAATGATTATTTGTTTGAGAGGTGATGTTGAAATATATATAATGTCAACAACCTTTTATATAATTGAAATATATAAATAAATTAAAAAAGGTAAGAGATTATAAGGATAAGGGGCGATTTAATTTTTTGAAATTATAAAAAATGACACAGATTTTTAGATATTGTAATAGTTAGTATTAATTATGTGATACTCTCAAAAAGGGCACAACACTTTCACATTTTTCTTGCTCAAATTAATTTTTTGAACCCACCGCAAACAGATCAAACAAATATTGTATTGTAAGTAATGAACATTTTATTTAGGGTTGCAAATGAGTCAAGAGTAGTCACATCTACTCTTACGTCAAAACTCAAATCAAGTTTAATTAAACTCAAGCAATTAATTCATTATTATAAATAAATGGAATCGAAGAACGCATTTGACTCACAATGAAAATGATCACAAATTAGTGTTATAGAAACAAAAGAGTGATTAAATTTATTAAGAACTAATTATATTTAAACAATTAATTCTACCAATGTTGTGTTTTAAGAATGAGTCCACGATGCAATGACGAATGTCATATTGCATGGGTATTTTCTTCTAATCCCATCACGGAATTGTAATTTAAGATTGCATAATATAAATGCAGAAACTTTATAATGTAGACGCGAACTCGATCTTCAACGAGACTATATATCATTTTTATTGAGTCGGATAAAAAATATTTTAATTTGAACTGTTTTAATTTCAACAGTTCCTCACATTTAGGGTTTGATTGAATTAAAAAATATTTGCTAAGAGAGCTTGAAGCTTCAGTCGATAAAAACCTTTATATGAATTCGATCAAATTCAAATTTAAGTAAATTATAGCATAAATGAGTCGAACAAGAACACTATAAACTTTGCTTACGCTTTACACAATCAAATTTATCGTACTAACTTTATTTTATTCTTAATTATTTACATAATTAATGAAAAATTAACAAAAAATGATAAATATTTTATGAAGAAAATCAAGTCTTCACTCGAATAATTTATATTATACAAAAATAAATTATAAATTATTATTTCTTACAATTTAGGAAAAAATATTTTAAAATAAATTATGCATTTATACCTACAATTATTCATTTAATTATTTTTATTTTAGTTTTTGTAATTATATTTTTAAATTAGTTGAATCGAATTGCACTGAACTCAATCGAAATGAAAATAAGTTGAAAATCAATCATATTGTTCTTTTTATGAGATATTGAACACGGACTTGGTTTTATAATCATTTATTTT
This sequence comes from Euphrasia confusa, assembly GCA_954870475.1. Taxonomy (NCBI): domain Eukaryota; kingdom Viridiplantae; phylum Streptophyta; class Magnoliopsida; order Lamiales; family Orobanchaceae; genus Euphrasia; species Euphrasia confusa. Next base: position 29,528,580 of record OX940967.1, read on the forward strand.
CCGTATTGGTTATAGATTTATTGATTGTAATATTCTAGTTTTGAGTGTTATTGTTATTTTTCTATATTCTTGTGGGCTCATATAATAGACTATAAGTTGCTAGTCAAATTATATTTGTTGATTTTTAGTTATTCATTATTTTTGTGATTTTGAGTTAATACATATTTTATTACATATATTATAAATACACTACTATTCAATAATACTTTATATTTAGTTAATTTTCAAGTAATTATTTGTATATATTTTATTTTGAGAGGTTAACTTGAATTATATTTAAATAATTTTAACAATTTTGTAATTAAAAAAAAAAGTTAAACTACAATAAAGTACTTTAATTGCGTGGAACTAATTAACTACACTTAAATATATAAAAAAAATAAGAGTTTTTGATAATTAATTATAAAAATCAATAGATTTTTTTTTTTACTTTCTAAAATACCTTAAAAACTCACACATAAACAAACTATTCTCCGAGAGTGAGAATGACTTGAGGCCATGAGAAATTTCCATTAATAAAATTAGTTTTCTAATTGGCAATTAGTCAACATAAGATGTTCAATTCGATCATCTATCGATTCTAATTAAATAATTTTAAAAAATTAAAAAAAAATCTTAAATGAATCTACATACACCGCCAAGAGCATAGTCACGTTTCAATTTGTTGAAATGGCTCAACAAAATAAATGAATAAATTATGTATATTTATATATTTAAAAAAGACAAAAATTGAAAATCGTGATCAGAACTCTCATCAAGGGCTTGTCACGTTTCAATCTCAGAGATTACAAGTAATCTCTCCAGAATTAAACTTTTTGTTGACTAATAAAAACTTTTTATATTTTAATTATGTGTTTAGTCAACATAATATCATTTTCGTGTTAAGGAAAAGAAAAATGATCATAATTAAATTAAATTTATAAAAATGTCATTGCCACGTTGCAGGTGTTAAGGAAAAGAAAAATTATCACAATTAAAATTAAAATTATAAAAATGACCTAGCCACGTTGCAATTTCTGGAGTCCATAACTCCTCTCACGCTTGTGAAATATCCAGCAACTGATTTTTAAAATAAATTATAATTATTTCTATTGACGGAGAATGGAAGATGAAGAATCAAATGAAATTAATATATTAAATTAATTAAATTAGTTTACTTCGATAGATCGACATTATTTGTAGTTTTTACGAAATTAAAATTTTAATTAATTAATTAATTTAATTCATTTAATTATTTAGTATCATGATTAATTTCATTAAAATATTTTATTTCTAAAATTATTTATGATTATTAATTTTTTTAACAAATTTAGAGTTTTTTAGAAAGAAAATTTAATTGAATTTTATAATACTCTATTTGATGGTAATTATACTCGCTTCTCAAATACATTAAAACTTCATATATGAGAGAGTATTATAGTTTATATTATGAAAGTGGTTTGAGGCCATAAATATTTCATTGATAAAATTAATTTCATAATGGGTGATTAGTCAACATAAAATATTTGCTAATTAAAATTATTTGAAAAACAAAAAAGGTGCAAAATATTAAACGAAATCTACATACACCACGCAAAAACTTAATCACGTTTCAATTTGTTGAAATTTCCCAATAAAAATAAATAAAAATTATGTAGGTATATACAATTATAAAATATATTATTCATTTTATAAAAAAATTCAAAAAATGAAAGATTGCGATCTGAACTCTTATCAAGGGCTTGCCACGTTTCGCTTCTTGGAGTCTACAATTAATCTACCCATAAGTAAACATTTTGTTGATCAATGAAAACTTTTTGTATGAATATGATATTACATTAATTAGGTGTTTAGTCAAATTAATTAAATTTGCATCAAGGACATAGACACATAGTCCTCTCAAATTTGTTCTCCTCAAATTAATTTTTTCTTTGAACACACAATAGACGGAGGTGGGTAAAAAAATAACAGTATCGTACATAGTAAAAAAAAATTATCATTGCAAATGAGTCAAGTAGTCACGAGTCACGATCTACTCTCGAGTCAAAACTCAACTCAAGTTCAATTAAACAATCATAATTATAAATGAACGGAACACCGCATTTGGCTCACAATCTAAAAAAAATGATCGCAAATTAATAATTTTTTCACGTATTTTTTAAAAAGAAAAGAATGATTAAATTTGTTGAAAAATAATTTTATTTGAATAATTAATTCTATGAATTTTGTGTTTTAATAATATAATACTCCATGAAGTAATATCGAATGTCATATTGCATGGATATTATCGTAAAATTTCATCACATATGTGTGATTAAAAATTGCATAATACAAATGCAAAATTTTACAATGTAGCTGTGAACTTTGTCAACATGACAATATAACATTGTTATTGAATCAAATGAAATATAATACGCAAAATATGATACTTTTTTTGTTCCGTAAAAAGTTGTTACACTTTAATTTATGTTTAGAGTTGTCTAATACTAATTGTCACACCTCAAAAAAAATTATCATTACACTCTATACTCTTAAAACAACACAATTCATCTATACTTTTGTCAACAACAATATAATATTATTATTTTTTAACTTCCTTGCTCATAGTAGTTGTCACGCTAGTATACAACTAGTATGTGCACTCGGAGGTTAAAAATGTATAGACACTAGTATGGACACTAGTATGGTCACACTTGTATGCGACAGATGGAATATTAGTTCCTTATAATATTTTATATATGGGACGGATGGAATATTAGTTCTTTATAATATTATATATATAAAAATATCTTAAAAATTATAGTAATATTTTGTAAAATACATAAACAATAGTAGTATATACAAAAATACAGAACCAGTATGTTTTCATGTACACTTAGTTTTACTCATGCACATTTTAGCATTTTCAGTATACTTTATCCTTAGTCGTTCTGCAAATAATTATTCCTTTGAGAGGTGAGGTTGATATATATACTCCATAATGTCAATAACCTTTTAAATAATGAAAAAAAATAAGTAAGGAATTATAAAGGTATATAAGATGTAATTTAGTTTTTCAATATTTTAAATAGTCAATACTGTTGTAAGTAAATATTGTTTAACTATGTAAATAATTACCATGTAATTTTATTTTTTAAATGTCCCAAAAATTGCTTGGAACGAATTAATTATAATATTAAAATAAAAGATTGTCTTACTTTGTTAAATAATAAAATGAAATACATTATTTTTAAAAAGTATACCCTTTGAAGAGGTATGTTTAATTAATAACACAAAACATATACAATATAAAAATAAAGAGAAAACTATATATTACCATCCATCAACAAAGAAGTGAGAAATAAATTTGAATTGTGAGCACTGATTATTATATATATATATATATATATATATATGTATACAAATATATACTATTAGTATGAGCTATATTACATGAATGAACATAATTTTTAGTACAAAATATGAATAAAATTAAAAACTAAAAAGAATGTGAGTACGTAGATATTCCATTGCGTATTTAAATTTACATTAAAAAATAATGAACATAAAATTTAAATCATAAAATTATTAGCATAGATAAAAGTTAATATATCAAAAATGATTATTATATATATGATTGTCGGAATACTTGCTTTTCAAATACATTAAAACATAATATATGAGAGTATATGTAATTTATATTATGAGAGTGATTTGAGGTAATGAGAAGTTTTCATGAATAAAATTAATTTTTTAATTGGTGATTAGTCAACATAAAATATTATCTAATTAAATTATTTGAGAAATAAATTTAAAAAGTAAAGAATCTTAAATGAAATCTACATACATCAGCACCATATGCAAAAACGTAGCCATGTTTCAGTTTGTTGAAATCGCCTACGGTACATAAAATTATAAAATATATTGCCATTGTTAAAAAAATCAAAAAATTTAAGATCGCGATTTGAATTCTTGTCAAAAGTTTGCCACATTTCAATTTTTAGAGTCAACAAATAATCTCCCAAAATGGAACATTTTGTTAACCAATAAAAACATTTCTTATGAATTTGATATTATACATTAATTAAGTGTTTAGCCAACAAAAAATCATTTATGTGCTAAGGAAAAAAACACAATTAATTAAAATTGAATTAAGGACATAGTCCTCTCTAGTTTTTTCTTCTCAAAATTATTATTTTACAATCCACAGCCAACGAATTCGGGTCAAAAAAGGACATTATTGTAGGTAAAGAAAATTTTATTTGGAGTTGCACATGAATTTGAGTAGTCACGTCTACTCTAGAGTAAAAACTCATGTTCAGAGCAATTAATTCATTTGGCTCACAATGTATAAATGAAAATGATTACAAATGAGTCATTCTAAAAACAGAGATGTTAAATTTATTGAAAATTAATTATATTTGAACGATTAATTCTATTTAAGTTGTGTTTTGAGAATAAGCCCTTATACGCAATGCTGGATGTCATATTGCATGGGTATTATCGTCAAATTCCATCATAGATTTGTGATTTAAGATTGTGTAGAACTAATTAATTATACATGTACACTTTTATATATATATATATATATATATATATCATGAGAACATAGGACTTTTCACTAATTATAAAAATCAATATATTTTTTTTTCTAAAATACCTTAAAATATGCATACATCCGACATAAACAAACTATTCTCCCAAAGTGAGAATGATTTGATGCCATTAGAAATTTTCATGGAGGGAATTAATTTCTTAATTGATAATTAGTCAACATAAGATATTCGATCATCTATCGATTCTAATTAAATTATTTTAAAAAGCCAAAAAAAAAAATCTTAAATGAATCTACATACACCGTCAAGAACATAGCCACGTTTCAATTTGTTGAAATTGCTCTACAAAATAAATGAATAAATTATGTATATTTATATATTTTAAAAAAAGTCAAAAATTGAAAATTTGTGATCCGAACTCTCATTAAGAGCTTGCCACGTTTCAATCTCAAAAATTACAAATAATCTCTTCAGAATTGAAATTTTTGTTGAATAATAAAAACATTTTATATTTTAATTATGTGTTCAGTCAACATAATATTATCTTCGTGTTAAGGGAAAAGAAAAATAATCAAAATTAATTAAATTTATAAAAATGGCATAGCCACGTTGCAGTTTCTGGAGTCCATAACTCCTCTCAAGCTTGTGGAGTATCCTCCAACTGATTTTTAAAATAAATTATAATTATGTTTAATGATGGAGATCGAAAGATGAATAAACAAATGAAATTAATAAATTAAATTAATTAATTTTTTTTACTTCGATAGATCGACATTATTTGTACTTATTATGAAATTAAAATTTTAATTAATTAATTGATTTATTTAATTCATTTAATTATTTAGTGCCATGATTAATATTATTAAAATATTTTATTTCTAAAATTATTTATGATTATTAAATTTTTTAACGAATTTAGATTTTTGTTAAAAAAGAAATTTGAATTGATTTTTTCTTACAAAAATTATGATTATTATGTAAACAAATTATAATATATGCTCTCAATATTTTAAAATATTATGCACATTTTTTGAAAAAAGTGTGTATAATTAATTGAAAAATATATATAGTATAATATAAAAAATAATGACATGTGTAACGTAATATATATACATGTAACTATATGGTATTTTGAAGATTTCTCACTTGTTTTTATTTGTAATATATATACATGTAATTATATGGTATTTTGAAGATTTCTCACTTGTTTTTATTTGCTATTTGATACGTGTAACTATATGGTATTTTAAAAATTTCTTACTTGTTTTTATTTGTAAGAGGTGGAAAGTATTGATTATAATTTGAAATATAGTAGCATTTTGTTATGTGTGGCCCCTATCATTTTTTTACATATAGTATTTAAAATTTTGATTAAATATAATTAAAACTTAAATGAAAATAAAAATAAAAATAAAAATAAAAATAAAAATTGTAAATGGGAGAAGCGGAACTTGACTTGAAATCAATTATATTATTCCCCTAATATATGCCGTGAAAAACCTTAATTTACTAACGAGGCTAAATGGGAGAACTCGCGCGAACTCAAAGGAACCATTGTCGAACACGCTGAGCCGCTGAGGGTACAACACTCGATGCAGGTGGCCCAGATCCGGAGGAGCTTCAAGTCAAGGTCCTGTTTGGTTTGTTTTAGTTAAAGTTTGTAGAGAGAGAAAGGTGAGGATTGAGATGACTAAGGTTTGAGTACTTGAATGTAGAGCCCCTAATTGCATTACTAATTAATTACACACTTAACCAATATATGCAATTATTGTTAAATAATGAAAGGGAATTAAGAGAAAACTATGGATGTCCATTTAGGAGGGAGTCAAAAATATCAAATAGTATGTAAAAACTAAAAACTGAATTAAAATATCAAATAGTAAAAAACTAAATTATATATTTTTAATACAAAAAACTGAATCATATATTTTTAATACGTATATTAGTAGGAGCTAAACATAAATTAACATGAATATGATAGATTTATATCATAATATACATTTACACAAAATGAAAATAAAATTCTATCATAAAATTATTCAAATAAAAAATATCATTATATCATAAAAGTGATTATATAATACTCTATTTAATCGTAATCATACTCGATCTCAAATACATTAAAACTTCATATACGAGAGTACTATAGTTTATATTATGAAAGTGATTTGAGGTCATAAAAATTTTATGGATGAAATTAATTTCCTAATTGGTGATTAGTCAACATAAAATATTTGCTAATGAAAATTATTTGAGAAACAAAAAAAGTACAAATATCAAACCAAAATCTACATACACCATGCAAAAACCTAGCCACGTTTCAATTTGTTGAAATTGTCAAAATTAAAATAAATAAAAATTATGTAGGTACATACAATTGTAAAATATATTATTGATTTTATAAAAAAAAGTCAAAAAATGTAAGATTGCGATTTGAACTCTTATCAATGGCTTGTCACGTTTCAATTTTTGAAGTCTACAAATAATCTCTCCAAAAGTAAACATTTTATTGATAAATGAAAACATTTTGTATGAATTTGGTATTACATTGATTAGATGTCTAGTCACATTAATTAAATTTGCATCAAGGACATAGACACATAGTCCTCTCAAATTTGCTCTCCTCAAATTAATTTTTCTTTCAACACACAATCGTCGGAGGCGGGTGAAAAAAATAACAGTATCGTACATAGCAAAAAAAATTATAGCATTGCAAATGAGTCAAGTAGTCACGAGTCACAATCTACTCTCGAGTCAAAACTCAACTCAAGTTCAATTAAACTCAAACAATCACAATTATAAATGAACCGAACACCCCATTTAGCTAACAATCTAAAGAAAAATGATCACAAATTAATAGTTTTTTCACTTGTTTTTTTAGAAAGAAAAGAGTGAAAATTTAATGAAAATTAATTTGATTTGAACAATTAATTCTATGGATGTTGTGTTTTAATAATATAATACTTCATGAAGCATTTGTGATTAAAAATTGCATAATACTAATGCAAAACTTTACAATGTAGTCGTGATTTTTGTCAACCCGTCAATATAACATTTTTATTGAATTAAATAAAATATAATTCGCAAAATACGATATTCTCTCTATCACGTAGAAGTTGTTACATTTTTCTTTTTGAGCTATCTCATACTAATTGTCACACCTTAAAAAAAGAAATAATTATTACATTTTATAACCTTAAAACAACACTATATTTCTAAAATGTCATCATTTTTACCTAACAAAAGTTAATCTCCCACTAAAAAAGGACCACAATACCCCTTCACTTTGATCAACAATAATATAATATTATTATTTTTTAACTTTCGTGCCTATACTAATGTGACAACTAGTATGTGACGGATGGAGTATTACTATTTCTTTATATATTTTTTATATAAATTTTTTTTATAAATTATAATAATATTTTGTAAAATACATAAACAATTTTAACATATATACAAAAATACACAATCAGTATGTCTTTCTATGTACACTTATTTTTACTCGTGCACATTTAGCATGTTTAGTAATTATTCATTTGAGAAGTGAATGTCAATAACCTTTTAAATAATAAAAAATAAAAATAAATAAATAAGTAAAGAATTATAAAGATATTTTAGGTGTAAATTAAATTTTTCAAGATTTTTAAAATGACACATATTTTTAGATATTGTAATAGTTAATACTGTATAAATATGTAGGTAAATATTGTTTAACTATGTAAATAATTACTATGTAATGTTTTTAAAAAATGTATCAAAAATTAATTCTTGGTGAGTATAATACTTTTTTTTAGACTAGGTCAAATTGTTTAACTATGTAATTTTTTAAAAAAAAAATGTCCCAAAAATTAATTTTTGGTGAGTACAATACTTTTTTTTATAATTGGTCAATTGCAGTGTCTCGAGTTCGAACATTGAATTTCGTGGTCTTCAATTTAAATGTTTAATCAACTAAGCTAACAACCCTTGACAGTACAATACTTAAGTGTTCCTAATTGCATGGAACGAATTAATTATACACTTAATCACGGATTGTCATATTCCCCAACGTATCATATTTAAATAAAAAATTGTCTTACTTTGTTAAATAATGAAATGAAATATATTATTTTATAAAAAAGTATACCCTTTGAAAAGGCATGTTTAATTAATAACATCAAACAAATACAACATAAAGAATTAAGAGAAAATTATATATCACCATCCATCAACGACGGAGTGACAAAAAAAATTGAATTGTTAAGGAATGATTATTTTCTATATATATGTATACAAATATATACTATTAGTATGAGCTATATTACATGAATTAACATAATTTTTAATACTAAAAATAAATAAAATTAAATTAAAAAGAGTGTGAGTACGTAGATATTCCAATAGGGTATTTAAATATACATTCAGAAATAATGAACATAAAATTAAAATCATAAAATTATTAGCATAGATAAAATTTAATATATCAAAAAATGATTATTACATATGTGATTGTCATAAAACTTGCTTTTCAAATACATTAAAACTTAATATATGAGAGTATATATAATTTATATTATAAGAGTGATTTGAGGCCATGAGAAATTTTCATGAATAATATTAATTTTTTAATAGGTGATTAGTCAACATAAAATAATTAAATTATTTGAGAAATAAATTTAAAAAGTAAAGAATCTCAAACGAAATCTACATACACCAGCACCATATGACAAAACGTAGCCATGTTTTAATTTATTGAAATCCCCCAATAAAAATAAATAAAAATTTGTGTATGGTAATAAAATTATAAAATATATTACCATTGTTAAAAAAAATCAAAACATTAAGATCGTAATGTGAACTCTTATCAAAAGCTTACCACGTTTCAATTTGTAAAGTCAACAAATAATTTCCCTAAAATGAAATATTTTGTTAACCAATAAAAATATTTCGTATGAATTTGATATTATACATTAATTAAGTGTTTAGTCAACAAAATATCATTTCCGTGGAAATAAAAATAACACAATTAATTAAATTTGAATCAAGGACATAGTCCTCTCGAATTTTTTCTTCTCAAAATTATTACTTTTTTATCCACAGCCAACGGATGCGGAGAACATTATTGTAAGTAAAAAAAAGTTATTTAGAGTTGCAAATGAATTTGAGTAGTCACGTCTACTCTAGAGTAAAAACTCAACTCAAGTTTAGAGCAATTAATTGTTTTGATTCACAATGTATAAATGAAAATGATTACAAATGAGTCATATTCTAGCTAGAAACAAAGAGTGATTAAATTTATTGAAATTTAATTATATTTGAACAATTAATTCTATTTAAGTTGTGTTTTGAGAATGAGCTCATATATGCAGTGCTGGATGTCATATTGGATGGCTATTATCGTCATTTTCCATCATAGATTTGTGATTTAAGATTGTGTGGAACTAATTAACTATACACACTTAAATATATAAAAAATAGGACTTTTCACTAATTATAAAAATCAATAGATTTTTTTTATAAAATACTTTAAAAAATATACATACATCTAACATAAATAAACTATTCTCCGAGAGTGAGAATGATTTGAGGCCATGAAAAATTTTCAAGGAAGAAATTAATTTCCTAATTGGTAATTAGTCAACATAAGATATTCGATCATCTATCGATTCTAATTAAATTATTTTAAAAAAATAAAAAAAAAAAACTCAAATGAATCTACATACACCGTAAAAAACAAGGCCACGTTTCAATTTGTTGAAATTGCGTGATCAACAAAATTAATGAACAAATTATGTATATTTATGTATTTAAAAAAGTTAAAATTGAATGATTGTGATCTGAACTCCATGAATGGCTTGCCACGTTTCAATCTCATAGTCAACAAATAATCTCCTTAGAATTGAACTTTTTATATGTTAAATATGTATTTAGTAAACATAATATATTATTTTCATGTTAAGGAAAAGAAAAATGATCACAAATTAATTATAACAAAGAAATTGTCATGTTGCAGTTTTTGGAATTCACAAAACCCTTCTTTCATGCTGATGATGGAGAACCGAAGTTGAGAAAAAAAAATGAAATTAATTAATTTTTTAATTTTTTTTTTTTACTTCGATAGAAGTTATTTGCATTTTCTATGAAATTAAAATTTTAATTAATTTATTTATTTAATTCATTTAATTATTTATTATCATGATTAATTTCATTAAAATACTTTATTGATCTGGTGATTTTAATTGGATTTGCAGATTTGGTCACATTTAGGGGTTGGCGGGCTGGGTGGGTGGGCCAGTGAACACGGGTCGGGTCTTGCGGGCTGGTGGGACAAGATTAGAGTGGGCCTGTGAACACGGGTTGAGACTTTCTGATCCTGGCCCAGTCCGAGAATTTCAGGCCAAAAAATTCTTGGTCCAGCCCAGCCCATGCTGAGCTGACGGGTCATCGAGCCATTTTTGCCCGGTATAGTTAAATAAATAATATTTATTATTTATATTTCTAAAATAAAATAATTATTAAATTTATTTAAAATATAAAATAAATGTATAATAAAATTCTAATACTAATAAAAATATATAAATATGTACAATAATTATAATATTAGTTAAAATTAGAAGTATTTTGGAAAAAAAATAATTAAATTACATTTAATAGTTTGTAAAGTAAACTTTAAAATTTAGTATTAATTATATTTTAATTTTTTATTAATTAGAGTATAATATAGTTATAATTATAAAAAAAGGGAAGTATTAACTACCTCTAATTAATATAAATTAGCCTTGATTTATAATTAATTAATCAATTAACTACTATTTTATAATTAAAAAAAAAATGTTACACTTAATTCTAAAATTCCCCTTAAAATTAATATTGAATAAATAAAAAAAATATAACAATTAAAAAAAATAAAATAAATACATAATTTCGGATTGACTTGATCCATCAGATCAAATTTAATTTTTGTCAATCGGGCTGGGCCAAAAAAGCCCGAAATATTTTGAGCTAGTAAATTATTTGCCCAACTTGGCCCATTGGTGGACGAGCCGGCCTGAAAATCTCAGCTACAAGATTATTGAATTTCAGCCTGATCCGGAATATATTGTGCCAGATGGGTTGGGTTGCGGGCTGAACGAGCCGTAATATTTTGAGCCCGCAAATTGGGCGGGCTCGGACGGGCTGGGTTAGAACTGCCCGCATGTGAGCGACGTAAAATCAGCTGAAAAAAAAATAATAAGGTAGTAACGTTAGAAAAAATGTAAATGGGATTAGCTTAAAACTGGAAAAACAAATGAAAGACGGAAAGTAAAGTTGAGGTTGATGGCGAGGCGTTTGCACTTTCCGCAAATTAGTAAAGTCACGTGTATGCTATAGTTTACAGGCTTTCTGACCCCAAAGATACAACGGCGAAGCGGGCCGGGATCGAACAAATGCACACTGAATCGAACTCTCACGGTTTGAATGGAAACAGTTGAGAATAGAGCAACGATGCAAGTGATGTTATGAGATATTGTATGTTTCGTATGAATGAAATGAATGCATTCTCGTATAGTTATAAGACGCAACATGGAGCGGAATTACACACCACGCATTGGGTGGTTAGTGGGCAGTTCCACCGAGTGGAGGAGACCACTGCATCCAACTATTGTCCACAAACAATTATTACTTAATTAATTAATTAACAAAATTAATTAATAATTCAAAAAACTGTTCGACTGGGCCGAACCCAAAGCCTTAGTTCAACAGGGCCGATCAAAACGAGCCCAAAACATCAATCGGACTGTGTCTAATGTACAGGTCGGCCCAAGTGATCCAAGTGGCCCAGTGGGCCCCAGGAAGCCAAGGTCCAGCTCAGAGTCCATTGATCAAGGAGCCAGGACCAAGTCCATGCCCAGGCCGGGACGGGTCGGGGCGGGCATACGTGATAGGAGCCTTGATTCGTGGGCCGAGTCGTGTACGAGACAAGCTACGAGGAACTAGAGTGACTTGATTCTGTAAAGAATTACGAGGTCATGACTAGTGTACCCGTGGTAGTACACGAGGGTTACGAGAAATTATGCATTTATTCGTATAAGTCCCGTAGCAAAACCGCACTAGAGGTTTACTAGTGGATTCCAATGCGTTATGCAAAAGATACACGAGGAACCCGTGATTGGTGTGAGGCGCTACGAGAAAAGCTGTAATGGCTAGGATCGTATGCGAGCATCTACGAGTAATTCGTATGATTACTCGAGGATGGTACGAGGCATCAGCGAGGCGCTCGTATGAGACGCGCTGTATGCGAGAGGCTACGAGGATCCCGTGTGGTGACTCGATAGCGATGCGAGGCATCCGATAATCTCTCGTAGTGAGGATTATGTGATGCGAAGGCGCACTAGTATTCGAAGCGTGATGCGGAGAATTACGAGGTTTGCGCGGGAGCATGCGAAGGTACTCGCAGTGTGACGCGGTGAAGCTACTAGAGATGCTACGGGCGAGTCTTTAGGGCTCGATTGGAACCGAACCACCTGGAGCGGCTGACGGCGGCGGCTACATGGCGACGAGGCGAGGCGGCTGACGACGGCGATCGACGGCAGCAGCGGCGGCGACGAGCTTCAAAGCTTGGACGTCCGATTATTAATAAATAATAATATTATTTATTAATAATAATATATATATATTAGTGTATATCTAATTAATTAGTATTTTTATGGTCTAGGAGATGCTACTCCAGGTGCAATACACTTGGTGGCATATTAACTGAGAATGCATACACAATACACGTCGGGTGTGTGTGATTGTGTGTGTATTGAATATAATAATATTAAATCAACGGTTAAGATTTATATGGTGTACTCTACCGGGAGTAGCATAGATAAAACCGTATTTTTATATACTTAGTTAATTAGGAATATTCTAGAAGTATCTTGTTGATATCTTTTACGAATTAGTGTTGATAGAGTTTCAATGTGTTGGGATTCTCTTGTATTATTTTAATAGTATAGGATACTTGGTGGACAAGTAATGAGCTCTATATAAGAAAGGCTCCGCATTGTAATTATACATTCATAGTGAAATCAAGATCAGAGTTGATCGAAAAAGCTTGTGCGTGTCACAATGTCTTTTCATCTTCCTACCTACATATTGTGGTAGTGAAGCATAGTTTTGAGAGTCATCTTAAACTCTTAAGCGTCTTACACGACGACAAAAACTGTTATGGTCATATATTAGATGCGAAATCTTCTATATACGAAGACCCGTATGAGTGCGTAGTACACTTCCATACGTGTTGGCCGTGTGTATTAATCGTAGTGATTAATCATGCGAAGGGCCGCGATTGATTGCAACAATCATCGTTGGTAGCGCGCGTTTTACGCGAGGGCCGTGTGTGTTCGATTGTAATGATCAACCATATGAAGATTGAGGAATCAATAATCGAAACCTCTCGATTATTTGATTGTGCGTGATTTAATCACGAGGGCTATTAAACGATAGTCAATTGTTAATCAATAACAATTCGATAGTCGCCAACTAGTAACACTCAATCGGTCGATTTGAACTATTCGAGGCGTGCGGAGTAAGCAAAGAACTCAAGAATACCTACCGAACCAAACCATACTTGAGACCGCGCGAGCGCCTCAACTATATTTGGACTGGTATTTGTGTGTGACTCAATTCATCGACCGGGGTCCGCAACAATACGCCTGTGTGACCCTTGCTTTGTTCCACTAAGTGTGCATAGGCTTAGTTAACTTGTCGAAAACTCATACTTTTTTTATCATATCTATACATATATAATTTCTGAATCTCTCCATCCCACATGGACCAATAAAAAAGGTTTAATATTATTGTGTTCACACTATAAATTATAAATAAAAATAATAATATTAAATATAAATTATAAATAAAAATAATAATATAATTATTAAGTCAAAATTTGTACATTAATATAATTATTTGGTAGGTTTTTATATTCAGTAAAGTTGTAAAGTTTAAAAATATGTAATTCTAATTAATGATAAGTTTTTTATTTTTTTCTAATTCCATAAATATTTTTTTATTCTTATAAAACCCCTTCTCCTCTTATTTTCAAATTTCAACCGATTCACTCATCTTTCCAAGAAAAATCGGCCGCATTTTATAGAAAATATCGAGATCAATTCGCCCAGGTATTTCATGTTCTCATGCTTCAATATTTCTGCTTATATATATTCGTCAAATTTTTCTTATCTTTTCCAGAATTTCATGTACGCTTTAATTATTTCATTATACATTTTTTTTCGTTTTTCTCTAATTTAAATTTGGATTTTTTTTGCATAATTAAATTAAGGTATAATTTATTAGTAGAATTTGTTTTTTTTTCAATATCTCATAAATTGAATTGGAATTGTAACCTACAGTCCGTTTGGAATGAAATTTTTTTCATTAGGAGTAGAATTGATACAAAATTTGACAAAAGATTGATACAAAATTTGACAAAAGACGACTATGGAATGGTTCGCGTATCTATTTTGTTAATTGCAATGTTAATCTATCGGCAAAGATATAAATTAACATTTGCAATATTACAGTTCTATATTCGATAAGGTAATTACGTACGGGCCGCAGCCGCAGTGGTTCTCGACTTTGACCTGCCCCCATCATAGCTTAATCATGATTCTCGACTCTTGCTCTCTTTTTCCTATATTTTCTTCATTATAGGTGAGATCAATATGATGGTGTCGAATTTTTAAATATTAAAAATGATCAAATAAATAAAATATCTTTTATAATGAGATTTTATACTTTATTTTAATAATTTTATTATTATTTTGTTGAGAATGAGATAAAATTAGTTAGCGAGATATGACGTGATCAATTTTAAAAAAGGCAATCGCGTTCCATTCCATCCTGATTTATTTTTTTCATAATGGGACGGGATGGGATCGGGACGATCCCATTTTATCCCGTCCCGTCCCGTCCCACAAATTTATTAATATACATAAAAAAAATATTATTTTTCCACATAAATTGATATAAATATCAAAATATTAATCACACTTTCGATTAAATTTATTTCTTAATTAATACATTTTCACAAATCTCATAATAATTTATTTTTTTATATAATTTGTTTTGAAAATACTTAAATATATGTTTTAAAAATTGTAAAAAGTCTTTTAAATTGAATAATTTAACTTATTTCTCTTAAAAACATATTTTTTATTGTATTTTGATTATTTTATAAGTTGATAATATTTAATTTAATTTTATTTTATTTTATTGTTAATTTTATAATTTTATTTAAAATTTTGGGAGGTTCCGATCCTGTCTCGATCTCGACCCGAATATAATTTATCAGGACGGGACGAGATTCCCATAATTTCGTCTCATGTTCACCCTTACAAATTAGAGTGAGAGTAAGATTATGAAATAAAATAAAATTTTCATACGTATCAATTTAAAAAAATATATCACGTGCATCGCACGGGGCAGTAGTACTAGTTTATAAATAAATGACTTTTGGTATTATTTTCATATGAAATAGCATATAACTAATAAAATAATAATTGTTTCCATTTACCAAAATAATATTTATGACAATCTTTATACATTTATTTCTCACTCACGAATTTTGACGAAATAAAATATCACAATTAATTCGTAACACGGAAATAATTATTGTAACGATTAAATTCGAAATCGAATAGGAGTACATTTTATTAGCCATAAAAAATTGCAAACTTTGGTCAAAATACTCTTGAATTATTTAAAACAATTACATTAATTCCAAGTAATTAATCGCGGCCAATGGTTTAATAATTACTCCTTAATTATGTGCTAAAATTTACATGCAATGCATGCATGGACGTTGTCTAATCCTACTTCTCATCATGACAATCAAGCTTGATGTTTCAGTTCCTTTGAGCTGACGAACGTCCCGTGGAATCCGTACGGCACTCTCGACGGCAGCTCGACGCACGCTTCGAGCTTCAAGGTCGTGGCGTCCACAATCACCAGCTCCGATTTCCACGTCCTCTCGTCGTGCACGTACGCTAGTAGGTAACCCTCGTCCTCCCGCGAAGATCCTCCGCTCGGCACTAAAAACGGCTCACCCCCGAACCTTTTTTCGCCGTAGATGAACTTGTCTATTTTCCCGGTCAACAGGTCAACTTTTGCAAAGCCGGAAACCTTAGGCCACGGCTCGGCGATTGCCAAGAATGCGAACCGGGTTTTTCTTCCGAGCCAATCCCGGTTTACCATCCCCACTTCCAAATTAACCTCCTCGGCCGGTGGGATTATGGCTCGACGCTTCGACTCCCCGGTTCTCAGGTTGAGCCGTATTTCGGACAATGTGCTCTTGAGGGTCTCGTCGCTCTCGTTGAAAATCGAGTCGGGAGGGGTCATGCACGAGCCTATCACGACCACCTCGTCGCTTTCCGGCTCCTCCCACGCGTTCCAGAGATGAAAGCAGAACGCATCCAGGCAGTCGATCCACGTGATCTCGTCGGAACTCTGGGCATCTCTCGGCAAAACCCCGAACCTGGACTTCTTGTTCTGGTCGTATGTCATTGGCGATCGGCCTTTGACCATCTCGTCGAGCTTGAACACAACTTGCTGGTCGGGGATGACTACGTGCTTCTCCGTGATGGCGAAGTCGTGGATCATTGTGGGGCCATCCAGAGGGATTTCGATGTCGGATGTCTTCTCGCCGTCGGCCGAGAACTTGAAGTACCTGAGGTAGGGTTTTTGGATGACGTCGTAGCTGAGGGAGAGGAGCTCCTTGGAGACAGGGTCGATCTTCGGATGGGCAATCATGGCCGCTGTACTTTTCAATTGGTCGTCGAAGTCGAACCTCCCGACCGTCTCGAGGTCGCCGGCGTCGGTGATCCGGACATGGTAAGGGAGGTCGTCTTCGGACATTGCCAAAAGCCGGTTGTTGAAGTAGGTCAAGCCGGCGTTTGCAACTCCGATGCCTTGGGTGGGGTCCACGAGGCCGCAAAGCCCTCTTGCGTAGAAGAGCATGAGGCGAGCGATCCCAAGCCGGCCGTGGAGCTCTCCGATGGCCTTGGGGAAAACGGGGCGGCCGAGGTCTCGCTCCTGTACGAGCCTCCTCGTCTGAGTGAAGCGGCAAGTGTAGCTGGCGGATTTCTCGCCGGAGAGGGAGACAGCGTGGATCATGCCGTCGCCGTCGAAGAGGTGGTGGCCGGCTACCGGCTCGTGGAGGGGGTTGGCGCCGTTGCGGAGGTAGACGCCACGTAGGCAGTCGGGGATGGAGCCGCTGACGTGGAGGTTGTGGTGGACTGGGTGCTCGGGGACGGGAGCGTAATTTCCGGCGATCTGGATGGTGGGGTCGGATGTTTTGGGGAGTGGGAGGTGGCGGACGGTGGAGAGTAAGGCCGTCTCCACCGCGTCGAGGGTTTTGGCGGCGGCCTGTTGGAGAAGATTCCATTGGGGGGCTGGGGGCTCCTCGTTGGGGTACGGATTCTGTTTTGGGAATGTGAGAACGGAAGGGGATTGAAATGCGCATTGGGTTTTATATGTGGAGGCTCTTTTTATCTTCTTGATCATTACGGGCTTTTTTGTTGAGAGCCCGTTGGAGAATTGAGGCCCGGCCCATGAACTTGAGAGGAGGTTTGCTTGTGCCATGGAACAAGAAGAAGCCATTTTGTTTTAATATGGGGAGCGATAGAGATAGCTAGAATAAAGAGTGTGTTGATTTGGTGAATGAAAAGAGAAAGAAGAGGTGTTTATATAGTGTAGGAGAATGTGGTGTGACGTAATGTTTACCTTTAAAGTAATCATTAAACATTAACTTGTGACATAGCGCATTCAAAAATATGAGGAATGATGTGATGACGCACAATGACATGCATGGGTATTATCGTCAAATCCCATCACGGATTGTGGTTATTATAAAAATATTGTAACGATCGACTCTCTTGATGACCAGTTTAATTACCCGATGACCGACTTTCAAAAGTTAACTCCACAAACCAACTCATTTTCTTTTCATTGTACTTTGTCTCTTAGCTTATGCACAAGTAACACTTGAGAATTGAGATATTTCTTAAAATTACTCGTCATATAAATTTAGTTACTCTTGTGCGACGTCTTTAATTGTGCGACGTCCCGGTCGTTTTATACTCTTATAATACTTTTATATAATTATATTATAAATACACAACTTTTCAATAAGACTGTAGTTTATAATTTTTTACAAAGTTATTTAAGTTTTCAGTTAATCTCCAAATAATTATATTAATGGTAGAGATTTTATCATCACTGATTATGTGTCTCAGAAGTGAGAGGTTAGGTTGAATTTATATTTTAATAGTGCACCTAATTGCGTGGAACTCACACATCTTCCCCAAATCACATATATTAAAATACATTTAACGGATACTAAATGACATATATATTGTCACGGATACTAAATAATAAGAATTTATTATTCTTAAAAACTTATACTCCATGAGTATAAAATAATGTCGAGATGCACTTTGCAGAAATGCACTTTGCAGAACTAATTTATGTATAAACAAACAAATTAGATTAATTTGAGGCCATGAGAAGCCCACCAAGAAATTTATTTTCATGGACGAATTTCCTAATTAATTAATTGGTGATTAATTAGTCAACATGAGATATTCGGTGCTAGTAAAATTAATTAAAAAAATAAAAGTATCTCAAAGAATCTACATAGACCATTAAGAAGGTAGCCACGTTTCAATCGGTTGAAATTGCCCAATAAAAAAATTAAATAAATGGCTTGCCACACTTTCAATTTGTGGAGTCAATAAACAATTCCCTCCAAAAATAAACTATTTGGGCGAACTTCTTTAAAATAACTTATAAGATGTTACGTCTTATAAGTTGTTTTAAGAGCTGATAATGTGTTATGTTTTATTTAATAAATAAGTTGTTAAAACGTTTGGATAAAATAGATATATAAACTTATAAGATATTAATTTGTTTGGCAATTTAAGATCTTATATAAATAAAATTATCAAAAATAAATTGTTATATATGAAAAAAATAATTAAAAATAATTATATAAACTAAATAATAAATTTGGAATTTTTGTATATATATGAAAAGTAATAATTTTAAGGGTATTTTGGTCTTTTATTGTTTAAGTTACAAGAGCTTATAAGCTGTTTTAAAAAAAATATCTCCCCCCTTACTTTTTTTTAAACAGCTTATAAGCTGTTAAACAGTTTTTTTTTAAGTTTTTTAAAACCTTTTTTTAAATGTTTACCAAACAAATTTTAGGAGCTTATGAGCTCCGCCAAACAGGCTCTAAACAAATAGTACAGTATAAAAAAAATTGTATGAACTTGATCTTAGAGCATTCCAAAATAGTCTACTTCTCTTTAGATACAAATTTATGTCACATCATAAAAAAATTATACTTATGAGTTTATACTTACATTTTTTATTGTCGTTCGGGTGATGTATAGTACGCTAATAACAAAAATAGATAAATAAATCAACAATAAAAGAGAAGACAAATTAATTTACGTGAAAACTCAAAACGGAAATAAACTACGGGAGAAAAAACAAAATTTACTATGAAAAAAATAACGAAAAAATTCAAAAAATTATATCTCCCACTCTCTATTTTTTCTCTCACAAATTCACTGCAAAAATGATATACTTATAGATATAGAAAATCCATAAACTATGTGACAAATAAAAATAGAAATTATAATAATTTCTTAATATAACTCAAACTTCCTAATAAAGTTATGAATCATAAAATACTTATTTCTTAAGTCAAGAATTCAAATAGAAACTTCTAAGGTCGAGTTCGTCCCAAAAATTGCGCCGCATCGAAAAAGATTTTTTTTTATCGCGAACTTACGTGGCGCGTAACAAACTCGAAGCAAAACTATGCAGCGCAAAAAACTGTACGCAGCTCGTAGAATGCATGTACGCGGCGCGTAAATAGATCGAACCAATTCTACGCGGCGGCGTGTGAAGTCAATTTTTGCTTGAACGGTTTTGAATCTCATTTCCTAACAATACAAGGTACTACAATTTATATTTTTGTGGGTTTCACGACTCCCACCACTGTATAGATTTTCATTTTATTTACATACGTATATTAAAAAAGTGTTAATATACATTATATTATATACTTTAATTTCATTTAAAAAATAGTCTTGTATACATTAAAAATTGATGAATAACCTAACATATCATTTGGTTAAAGTTATTAATCAGTCAAGAGTTGTTAGCTCAGTTGGTTGAGCTCTCGAATTGAAGATCAAAAGTCCTAGGTTTGAATCCCATGTAATTGACCTATACAAAAAAAAAACTATAAATCTCGTTACTTATGACTGAACGATTCGAAGAAATTATTCATGAAGATTAAAATACTAAATCAATTTACTGAAATCTCTACATAAGAGTAACAAAAAAAATGTTAAATCTAAATTAAATTTAATCAAAATCTCCTAAAGACCTAAACCATTAAATTTCATCGAAATTTCCTTGCGGCATGGGCTGGACCGCTGGAGTTCTGTTCGAAATCGGAAGCGACGGAATCTAGTGGTCGGGGATTTTGGTTGGGGGAGGATTTTCAGAGAGGATGAAACTCCTACGTACCCCTAATTTTCTAAAAACATAATTAATTCGGTATGCAATTCCTTTACAATTTCTCTGGAGACAGATGAAGAAGATGAAGCAGGAAGATGGAGATAAAAAAAAATTTAGTCCCATAAAGATACTCGTTTTTCGATTTGGTCCCAAATTGTTTCACATTTTCAATTTAGTCTCGTAAAGCCCAAATTGTAGTCAATGTAGTCCTTTGTCAATCCAGAAAGTCAAAATCAGCCGGAAAATCGTTGACCGACGATTACGTGACATCCAATTTGGGGGAATCCGGCGAAGGTTAATAATGCGGTCCACTATTTTTTTTATGCAATTCCAGATTCATCCTCCAATTTCAAGAGCACATGAGGAACCAGAGGCGCTGATCACACTCCCATTGAGAATGTTGGAACTCAGCAAAGCCAAGTTACCACTCAATCACTTGTGGCTGGTCCTACAATGCATGAACAACTTCAAATGGGAAAGAGATTGAAAAAAAGAGCATGAAGATGAACTTTTAAGAGTATTTTGAGTTGTTTTAAAACATATGATCTGTGATGGATTTGTTATTAAGTAGTTTGGGATGGTTTAAACCCTATTGCCTACTGTGATGGCCTTTTTGTTTTCTTATGGTCTGTGATGGATTTGTTGTTAAGTATTTTGGGATGGTTTAAACCTTATTGCCTACTGTGATGGCTTTTTTGTTTTAATATGTTGTCATGGATTTGTTGTTAAGTATTTTGGGAAGGTTTAAATCAGATTTCATTTTGTGATGAAATGAATTATTACATTTTGTGACAGGTTTCTTCAAATTTTCTCAAGTGCAGCTATTGTGTTGGTTTCAAGCACAACTCATGACTTAAATCAAATTTCATTAAAACAATAAAACAATACATGATCAATACATGATCCCTCAGAAATTTTACTGCATTTCATTCACTCAAACCATAAAACAATACATGATCAAAATCCACTCAAACCATAAAACAATACATGACCAAAAGCACAATCACCATCACAAAAAACAATTTGTAAAATGCTCGAATAAATCTTTGGTTGGCTTCCTTCAATTGACTATTCATCTCTTTCAACCTTTTATTCTCGATCTTTAAATCTTCATGATAATTCACATCAATTTTCCCTTCGTTTAAAAGTCTCAAGAGTCCCGGAATGATTTATTTTGACCTCTCACACATTGGAGGGTCAATCCATCTAAAAAAATTGCAATTTCAAGGATACTGAATTGAAAAAGAAAAAAAAAATAAGACTAAAAAAAATTAA
Organism: Euphrasia confusa; assembly: GCA_954870475.1. Lineage (NCBI taxonomy): Eukaryota > Viridiplantae > Streptophyta > Magnoliopsida > Lamiales > Orobanchaceae > Euphrasia > Euphrasia confusa. The sequence continues at coordinate 29,550,911 of OX940967.1, forward strand.
AAAATACAATTGAATTTGCAGAAATTAAATTTTTTTACCGGTATTTCGCACAACCCACAAATCGACGACCTGGATTTGTGTTCTTCCATGAAGTAGAGGTCAGCGCAATTTGGTTACAGAAACAAAAAATCGGATTTGAATCTCGACTGTTTTGAGATTGAGACTTTTTTTTCTTGAATCTCGATTGTTTTTATTAAGAAATACGATTCAATGGCTATGATAAACAAAAAGAACCAGAGAAATATAGGAGGAATGTCGAAATCGATGGAGAGAAAAATTAGGGTTCTATGGAATTGGGGGAGAGAATTGAATTGGGGGTGTTCCATCTGATGCCCGTTTTTAGGTTTTAAAACGCAAATTTCATTTTTCATTTTTGTTTAATTGAGATTTACACACTGTACATGCCACGTGGCATTTGTTTTTTTATTTTTTAAATCGTCCAATCCGAAAATGACATGTGGACCGCATTATTAACCTTCGTCGGATTCCCCCAAATTGGATGCCACATAATCGTCGGTCAACGATTTTCCGGCTGATTTTGACTTTCTGGACTGACAAAGGACTACATTGACTACAATTCGGGCTTTACGGGACTAAATTGAAAAAGTGAAACAATTTGGGACCAAATCGAGAAAAGAGTATCTTTATGGGACTAAAAAAATTTTTATCTCCAGGAAGATGCGTATATTTTGTATATGAATTTAGGAAAAGTTAAAAGGACAAATTAAAATAATTATTGAAATTTTAATTAAAAACAATTAATGTATAGAAGAAAGGCTAATTCTGGAAATTAATAGATAAAAGCTTTTTTTTAAGGTGTAAAAATGATGGTCCATGTAAGAAGGGTGATTAATAGATAAAAGTTTTTTTAAGGTGTGTGTTTAGAAAAATCTCTCAAAAAGAAATAATAAAAAATGAAAAAAAAAACGAGCTCACAAATAAAATTGTAATTAATATCAAATATTTGATACTCAAAAAACTTATCTCTTAATTGTATTTACATCCCGTACATGTCAGTTAAAAATTGTATTTAGTCAAAGATTATTAGCTTTGATTTAACACTTGAATTAAGGGCTTAAAATTCGAGGTTTAAACACGACACATTGTACCTAGACCAAAGTAAAAAAAAAAAAAAAAAATACCTAGTGATGCTATAATTAAGCAGCTTTTAGGGAGAATAAAAAAATAATCACAATTAATTAAATTTTGCATAAAAAACATAGCCACTTTCAGTTTGTCAAAAATCATCTCTTAGCCAAAATTATTTTATTAGTAAAAATTATTTTTTGTTGAACGCCGCTCCTAGGTAAGGAGGGACCAAAAAATAAAGTAATGATAAATAAAATTTTATTTAAAATTAAAAATGAGTTGAGTAGTCACGATCTACTCGCGGTCAAAACTCAAAACAATTCATAAACCAGTGGAACATCGCCCATGACCCATGAATCTAATCGAAAAGCTCGTTCACGAGCGATTTGATCACAAGCTTAGTCATTTTTTCCATTATAATTTAAATAATAATAAATTGATAAGAATAATATTATTTTGTACTAAAATTTATATATTGACTTAAATACAATATGTGATTTCACGTGATTTGTATTGTATCTCTACCATAGTAATTGTAATTAATGGCGTAATTTATTTATAAAAGGTGTTGAATATTTTATTCCACAAGACAAAAAGAAAAAGACAACATGGCCAGATGTTTTTGCAAGCATGCATTGCCTAGCTATTACTAGTATTGATGAAACTGTGTGCATTTTTTATTTTTTATTTTTGCTAAATTTTCCTTAAAAGATTCTCGTAATCTTATCCAATTATCAGCTAATCATACAAAAACAAAACAAAATTAATAATACTACTAGTCAGAGAAAAACATACAACTCTTGGGCATTCATGAAATAGTAGTATTTTTTATTTTATTTTTTGTGTAATTAGCTAAGAATTTGTTAAGATTACGATAATCTTAATAAAAAGTTTCAATAAGAAAGTTGTGTACAAGTTGTCCAACTTGTATGTAAGCTCAAAGTTTTTTAACCAATCGATTTGATGTATATTAACACAATATATTCTCCAATAACAACTAGCGAATGCTACTCTCATGTTTGTTAATTGAGCTGGTGGCAAGATGTCATGGACTTATTTTTGGTCGAAAATTTTTGGTTTTTGTCTAATATCTCTAGAAAGATTGGGAATGGTTTGAGCACTCTATTTGTGTTAACAAAGACATAATGGCAGGAGAGTCAGGTTTTTAGTATAATGAGATTAATTTGGCGTTTAACAGTTTAAAATTTACTCGGGAAAGTAATCTTTTCTCGTGGGAACAGATTTGTGAGCTTCTCGACGTTCTCAGTGGGGTTTCGTTACAGGTTCAAGTCGAGGACTCTTGAGTTTAGACACACACGAAAGAAGGTTGCTACACAGCTAAATACGCTTACACTCTTCACATTTCTTTGCTTCAGATGCCTACTAATATGGATGAAGAAGTTTGATTAGTTTTCTCAAAGATTTGCAACAACTTATAACGCCTCCAAAATTTTCGGACCTTGTATGGAGAATCTTAATTAAGATATTGTGTGCAAACTAGAGTTAATTGCGAAAAAGAAAATTTCTTGATGACAATTCTAAAATATGCTGCAGTTTTTGTGCACAAGGTGACGATGACGAAAATACTAAACATCACTTTTTTATTGCCAAAAATCAAATCATGTTTGTAACTTGTAAGCTTGTTGGCTTTTTGTCTCAACAACTTTGCCCAATAGGTCAGCGAAGTTCAAAAACAGGCTATAGAATTAATTGAATTGAATTTCATATCATATATGATTTTGAAGCTTATTGAGTCTATAATATTATAAAATTAATAAAATATAATTTTGAGTTTGTTACAAAAAGTTATAGAAATAAATGTAAAATTTATCATATTGATGATTTTTACAAACAACACAATTTTAACTAATAAACCGATTTTACTCGTAATGAATTGAATTTCATGCTATATATGGTTGTGAAGATAATGAATTCTAAGGGGGATGTATTCAATTAAGAGTCTATAGGATTTTAATGGACTTTTAAAATCTAGGTGTATTCAATCCGGATTTTTAAAAGTCCATTAAAATCCGGAGGTATTCAATTAGGATTTTAAAAAGTCTTTAAAAATCTGTAGGTATTCAAAAGTCCATGGATTATAATGGATTTTAAAAATTTATGGATTTTGATGGATTCTCTTTACAAAATATAACTAAATTTGACTTTTCGAAATCTCTCATAATTATAGAGATTTCAATGGACTTCTTTACCACACGAAAACTCAAATACAAAAAATAAAAATAAAACAATTGTTAGTCATTTGACAATAAGTTACACAAATCACTCTATTCAAATTTTTATTTGAGAAAATTGATCTTATCATATTTTCGTTAAAAATAATATTTATACATGATATTAATAATAAATTACTTCGTGATGAAAATAAAAATTAGAATAATTAAAATAATAAATTATTTTTTGTTTTTAAATTTTTTTTTATATAAAAGTATGTTCATATACATTTAGATATAGTTGATATTTATCAAAATTTACGTAAATCATATATATTTTACAATTCTTTAAAATTTATGAAAATCAATATAAAATCAATAATAAAATCGGTCAAATTCTCCATAAAATCTATAGATTTTTAAAATAAAAAAATTCTATAAAATCCTAATCGAATACACCTTCACGGAGATTGAAAATCGAGTATTGCTAATGCTAGGTGGAAAATGAGGCTCATGCATTACAATAATATAAATGAAGATAAAATAACAATGATGAATAATAATATTTATTTATTTTTGAACAAATGCATTTTTTGATAAATAATAATATTTATTTATTTTTGAACAAATGTATTTTTTGATAAATAATAATATTTATTTATTTTTGAACAATTTGGATTTTTTAAAATAATTAAGATTTTTTTATATATAAATGTTTATAAAAATTAAAGTAAAACAATTTAAAAAATTATATTTGAAGTTTATGAAAATCCATCAAAATCAATGGAAATAAGTCAGTCAAACTCTACTTAGACTCCGTGGATTTAGAAAATCCATAAAAATCCACGAATTTTTAAAAGTACAAAAAAATCCATCAAAATCCCAGTTGAATACACCCCTAATTCTAAGTATATACTATATATTATGAAATTGATGGGAAAAAATTTAATGGCAAACGGTGGTTGATTGATTTTCACACAACTCATTTTTAATTATTAAACTACTTTCACTCGAAAATAATTGAATTAAAAGGTAGTTAAATTCTAAGTTAGGAAGAGTTAGGACTTAGGACAAATGAAATATTTGACGTTCATTTAGATATTGAAAATGCAAAAATAATTAAATAAACCCGTTTAAAAAATACACAAGAAAAAAAGGCCAAATACATCAGATACAACTGTATTCTGATTTTTACTAAAACAACACTCAGCATCTCAGCACAACCAACATCAACTAAAACCTCAAACCTAAAAATCTCAAGCAACACTGTCTAAAATAATCACTCAAACCATAACACCAACCAAAATTCCTCATCATCACTACCTGCAAAGCTGCTCAACAGCAGCCACAATCTGCGCTGGCTGCACCACCGTCAACTCCTCCAGCGTCCCTGCATAAGGAGTCGGCACGTCTTGCGACGACAAGCACACAATCGGAGCATCCAAATAATCGTTGAAGTTCTCATTAATCGAAGCCGTCAAGCTTGCACCAATCCCTCCCGTCCGCATGCACTCTTCCACGATCACGACCCGATGCGTCTTCTTAACCGATTTCCCGATAGTGTAGAGGTCGAAAGGCTTCAATGACCGTATATCAATCACCTCCGGATCATACCCTTTGTTCACCAAGGTCTTTGCTGCCTGCATAACATGATACCTCATTCTAGAATATGTCAGGATCGTGACATGCTCCCCCGGCCTCACCATCTCAGCTTCCTCAAGATTCAGCACATACTCTTCGTCCGGGATTCTCTCTTTCAGATTGTAGAGCAAGACATGCTCGAATAGAATAACAGGGTTGTCACTTCGGATAGCGGCCTTCATCAGGCCCTTGGCGTTGTAGGGAGTCGAGCAAGCCACCATCTGGATCCCGGGAATGGATTGGAAGTAGGACTCGAGACGCTGGGAGTGCTCAGCGCCTAGCTGGCGGCCGACCCCACCAGGTCCCCGGATCACGACCGGAATCTTGAACTGGCCGCCGGAGGTGTAATGGAGCATTCCACAGTTGTTGGAGATCTGGTTGAAGGCGAGGAGGAGGAAGCCCATGTTCATGCCCTCGATGACTGGGCGAAGACCAGTCATGGCAGCTCCAATGCCCATGCCGGTGAAGGAGTTCTCGGCGATGGGAGTGTCGAGGACCCTCAGGTCGCCGTACTTGGTTGCTAGGCCTCGGGTGACCTTGTACGAGCCTCCGTAGTGACCGACGTCTTCGCCCATTACACAGACCCGTGGGTCGCGATCCATCTCCTCGTCAAGGCCTTCGCGGAGGGCTTCGAAGAGCAAAAGCTCATGCCTGAGAGTTCGAAAATAATGAAATCACCAATCATGAACCCAAATCCGGAAACAGAGTTATTCACTCAGAGAAGATATGTATATACTGATAAGATGAACGAAAAGATTACATCCAGTGGAAAGTGGTATTGCAATAACTACTATGAGTAAATGCAGAGGGGTCGGTAGACAAGAAAACACTCGTATATCTTCTCACGTTGAACTCGTTAAATGTAAACATTCCATCACAACGTCTCACGTTATGGAACAGTCAATGACATTAGTAACATTGTGATATAAGAGAAATAAAGAAATACCCGGGCTTGGAGGCAGCAGAAGAAGCCGTTACATTGTCTTGATTCGTCTACAACCACAGTCGAACAGAGAGAGCAACTCAAATTAGGAAACAACAGCACATATATTTGAATTGCATTCAGGCTAAAAATAGATAAGGAGAAACAGGCTTACTACAACTGCATTAGTAGACAACCGCACGCCCCTGCCATTGCGAAGGTTCGAGCCTCCGTAACAATTGAGTGCATAGAAACTTGTTTTCCTCTCTGAAAATATATCAAAAGTAGACAAAATTTACAGGAATTACACCCAAAACTAGGGCACACACATTATATCAAATTCGCCTCAAATCATTTTCCAGTTGCAGAGAATATACTTGATCAAGAGCTAATTAAACTGGATAATTAAGTAATTAACCAATCACGATTCAACAACAACAAAAAAAAATACGAAAAATGATTCCAGCTAAATTAAAATTGAAATGACAAAAACCACGAGTTGAAAAACCTGGGATGGATCTGCGTGAGTTCTTGCAATCAACCGCCGTCACAGCTCCGATCCCGTGCATCGCCGCAGCCTCCATTGAATGAGGATGATAGCTGTGGTGATTTGGTATTTGGTTTGCGCCGGCGAACAAATAGCAGCTGAGTTCTGATGCAGAAAAAGAGAACCACAGCTTCGATCTTGTCGCTCAGTTAATCTGTTTGTGGTCTATGAGCCTAGAAGCGAGTTCCTGGTTGTGGGCTGAGCCCAGCTTCATTACTCTTGTTGGGCCACGCTGAAATTGGACCTGTTGTCCAAATTTTGGGACTCTTTCGGGCCACAAATCTTGTTTCTGTTAAATACTGTAACTTTAGGGGATATTTTTGTAATTTTAATTTTTTTTCTTTTAAGAAACGAATCGAAATCTTAAATTAAAAGTTAAAACCGATCAGTGATAAAAACCCAATTTCAGTTGGAAATCATAGTTACTTGATTACTTTCCGATTACAATCAAAGTAGCTTATTGAGACCGTCTTCTCCCACACTCTTACACCGAAAAATCACACCAACAAATCTACAAACGAGGCGCAACATTAACGCGAGGAGTATCCCAAGTCGTCATAATATGGGCTCGAGTTATCTCCTTGATCGAACAACAGCCAGTCAACGCCATAGTCAACTCAAACTCATCGTGAAGCATCTTGAGGACTTTTCGTACGCCTGCCTCCCCATCGCCTGCTAATGCAAATACTATCGGGCGTCCAATCTGCAATCGACAAGTGTCAATGTCAAAAACAAAATTTAGATTAAAAAAATATAAATAAAAAAATTAGTCCAAGGACTTACGAATACACCAGATGCTCCGAGTGCCAACGCTTTAAAGACGTCTGTTCCGCGCCTAACCCCGCCGTCTAGAAAAACAGGAACTCTACCCTCTGCAGCTTTCACAACCTGCAAGATCAATATACTCAGAACTTATGCTAAACATAGAGGGCATTTTTGTAATTAATCAAAAAACTACAATGTTCCCAGAAGGGACTTCAGAGTAGGAAAAAAACCTCTTCCAAGGCCATTATTGTTGCAGGAACATAATCGAGTTGTCGAGCTCCGTGATTGGACACTATTACCCCAGCTACTCCAGCTTCTACAGCCAGGCGTGCTAATTGGTACAGTAAGAAAAACGACGAAGAGAAAAATTATTACTAGGAGGTAAACAATTAGAAAAAAAGGCATAATATATAGTGTTTACCATCCTCAGCAGTTAACACTCCCTTCACTAGGATCGGCAATCGAGTGATGGTTTGGAGCCACTTCACATCCTGCGAGGGATGAATCGGGGAAAAAGACTTTCAAATTATATCTAAACAAATTGTGTATCAAATTGAACTGCGTTGATTATAGTACCTTCCAGTTAAGAGAGCGATCAACTTGATCAGCAACATAAGTAGCAAGTCCAGAGTCATTCGTCTGCATTTATATATCCAATTATTTTTACCGAAATTTAACGAACGAATAAAGATTGAATTACCATAAGTACGTAACGACCTTGTCTATTGTGCTGAGGTTCAAGCCCTCAAAATTCTTTAAAGTCAAGTTTGGTGGTAATGTGAATCTGTTCTTGATATCAGCTTCCCTTCTCCCTAGCCTCGGAGTATCGACTGTGAGGACGATCGCCCTAAATCCGGCCTTTTCAGCCCTTGAAACAAGCTGTCGAACGACGTTTCTGTCTTTGAGAACCTAAAAAAAAAAGTAAATTCATATTTAGCGTTGAACAAATCAAGAGAGAAAACAAATTGATGTCTGATGAAACTACTCAAACTCACGTAGAGTTGAAAGAACCGAATCCCGGGTCCAGTCGAGGCAACCTCGTCGACACTGCACGTTCCCCACGAGGATAACGTCTACACATCAATTCAAGTTACAGGCTTTTGTTATTGACCAATAATGTTAATTAAAACCCTTAACAAGTTCGAAGTAATGAATCGAACCATGATGGTGCCGGCAGCTGATGCTCCCCGTGCAGTAGCAAGCTCTCCTGATGTGATGATAATAAATAGGAGGTCTCGATTAATTCAAAAAAAAAAAATGTTCAAAACTCGACTATGAACCGTGCTTGTACCTTCGGGATGAGCCATTTTCTGCATAGCAGTAGGAGCAACCATGATCGGCATCGATATTTTGTGGCCCAAGACAGTGGTGGTGACGTCGATGTTGCTAACATCAACTAAAATGCGAGGACGGAACCTTGAAATTAAAATGCAAAAACGCACGTTATTAACATCAACAACATGTACGATGAAACGGTGGAAGAAGGAAATAACGCGAGAATGGAAAGTAATTAATTTAGAGAGACATTACAATATCCTAGAGAAAGCATTCCGGTTTTCTCGTAGGGTCCACTCATCCTCTGCGCCGGATGCGAAGTAGTCGTACACCATTTTTGGGAGTTTTTTCCTAGCGACGGCCTCGTACTCCATAATGTTAGTGATGATGTCCATCTTCGAAGGATTCATGTCAAAAACAGCTCTGGATTCATATTTATTATACGTGAAAAAATAAACAGTTTATGTTAGAAGCTGCTTCATCTAAAAGATGGCGTTGTTAGAGAAGTTTGGCGACTTGACATTTATATAGTTAGGTTGAATATATTCTCCCATAGTCCAAATTAAGTAGAGTTGAAACTAGAGAGGATGAATCCAAATTTTATTTTTATTTTTTTATTTTATGAAACCTAAATTGTTGGTGAAACGATTTTGAGATGTAATCAACTTAAAATCGCCAGATAAAAATTAAATAAATAAAATATATCCAAACGACGAATTTCAACATACTGTATATTTTATACCACCAAATCAAACCCCAATACACAGCTATCGATTACGGTCACTTGATTCAAAAATGAATAATATTAATTACGCGAATAAATTAAGGGAAAAAATGGAAAAATAGATCGAGATGCTCGAACTAACCTTTGCGGCTGCTTATGGAGACGAAGACACACAGGGAGAGATGTAAAAAATATTCGAAGTGAAGAGAGGAAATGAAATAACGACGAAAAAGGGTGGCGAGAATTTATTGTATTTTCTAATGATTTTTTTATTATAATTAAATCAACCCACTGGTGGACTTGTTTGACTTTATTCTACAATCTGTGTATGTGACACAATCAGAATTATCTCAAAATTAAATTTTTGGAGTATTAACTACTAACAGATTAGTAACTAATCAATCGTAGGATTAATTAGATCAACCCAAGTTGATTTGTTGACTTTCTACTAAAATTGAATCTAAAAAAATTGAAATAATGAAAGGTGACAACATTTTGTGTTTGAGATTTTGTTGGTCCCAAAAGTGTGAGTTACTGTTGTCTCCTCAAAAGACAGAGGCACACAGTCAGTGACGTGTCTCTATCCATGGATCGATCACCCACCCAGACCCGACCCGGTATCAGTATATATGTACTCCTATGTTTGATTTCTCATAGTAGTAACAAAGGCAGCAGCCCCAGAAAACTAAAACACTTTGATGGGACACAACCAGCAGCCTTTAAATCATGCATTTTTTGTTTTTTTCTTTTTACCAGAGGAAAATAAAAATTAGCACTACAGTATAATTCATGTGACCAACATTTGTTTTTTTATAAAGAAGAAATATGAGAAATTTTACTCTAATTGATCGTTGTTGCTCACTTGAGAATTAAATTTGTGGTTGAATAATTGCCCCCCACATCACTATAAGTTTACACTCAACTCAGGAGAGTAGAGCATGCGACAACAATTTATATCTAAGTGCATCATTTGAAGTGAAAAACTGAGAAAAATGAATATCAAATAAGAGCAATTGTCATAATAACTAGGAAGGGGTGGCAATGGTACAACATTCCATTCCAACCGATTCATGTATCTACCGTACCAACTATATTGGTATACCGTCAAGTTGGTACACGATAAAATGGTACAGTATACCGTACCAACTTTTAAAACATGGTTGGTACATGGTATATATTTTACTTGTACCATGGTATATGGTACATACCAACTTATACCAAAAATATAAAAACATATATTTTTTATTTATTTTTTATGTTATTTCAATCAAATTAAATGATATTAAACAAAATAAATAGAATAATAAATTGATAAATATTTAAAATTAAATTATTAGTTATATTTTATAACATTTGATTAACTATTTTTATGTTTAATCTTGGTATAGATTATCAAATACTTAAATATATATATATATAATTAAGGTAATATTTTACTCTTTTCTATTATTAATATAAAAACTTATGAATTTTTACAAATAAGTAAGTATATAAAAAAAATTCTTTTGAAAATTTATTATAATTTCAATAATTTATTTATATAATAATTTACTATATTACGTATTTTTTAACAATAATATATATATATTTTTGTTTTTTAATCGTTTTTTAGAAAATATTACTACAACTTGATAGTATTTTGAAAATGTCTCTTTGGATTTCAACACATATTTTTTGCACTTTTTATTTGATAATTGATTTAAAAGCAATAAATTTGTATTTTTATTTATCGTGACTTAAAATTTGCTATTAAAATTTGTAAGTAAAAATTAAGTTGGTATAACTTTAATACCAACCGTACCAATCGAGTACCTACCGTACCAATTAGGTGGTATACCAACGTAATTGGTTGGTAGAAACGGAAATTTTTTTATACCTATTATATATTGGTTGGTACATGGTATTTCGAAAACAAAGTTGGTATACCTACCAATCCACCCCTAATAATAACAGTTGAAAAAAAACACTTTATTTTTGGAGTGTATCGCAATATTTAGCACATCTTAAAATTTTAAATAAATATTTATAATTTTTTACTTTAAAATAAAATTTTACTCATAATTTATCTATTTTTTTTTTAATTACACTACAACTACTTCTTTTGAACTTAAAAATAAGTGTTTCATCTTTAATTGTTTATCCAAAAGTAAACTTCTTCTTAATTTTCTAGCTAAAAAATCTGTCAATTTTTTTTATGAGGAAAAAATATTAGTAACAAGATTAGAACTCTAACATTACCTATATTTTAACTAGGGAAATACCTACAGAGTACTTGTTAACAATCCATATTTCCCACAAATTATTCCCAAACAATACAAAATCCGATGACAAGACAAACTAACAACACACGTACTGATAACATCTTGTCCACAACACCAACACTCGAGCTCTCCAACCCCTTCGGCTTCACATAATCCGACGGCAAAGTCTTGTTCGTTTCCCCATCGGCCCGACTCATCGAACTCGAACAAACAGGAATATTCTCCGAGAATCTCACAATCCCGTTCGCACACAAACCTTTGTTATCTCGGATATCCAGCCTCTCCCCGAGCCTCTCCACCACTTCCCTCGTAAACAAAAGCTCTCCAACAAACTCATTCCCGCTCAAATTCAGCGTGTCCAAACGAGGCAGCAGCCCTAACTCCGCCGGAACACTCCCGTTCAACCGGTTATCGTCCAGGGACAGAGTCGTCAAATTACCCAAACCCGCAAACGACGACATAATCGGGCCGGTCAGCCCGCAGCCCGAAAGACTCAACACGGAGAGACTGACTAGTGAGCCCAAGAACGCCGGAAAGCCCGAGTCCAACGAGTTCCCGTCCATCACCAAATACTCCAATTTCCGCAAACCGGAAAACGAGACGGGAATCTCGCCGGTGAGCGAATTCCGACTGAAATCCAATAGAATTAGCCGATGTAATCCCCCGAGCTCCGGCGGGAGGTTACCTCGGAGGGAGTTGGAGCTCAGGTCGATCTTTTCGAGAAGCTTGAGGGTGCCGAGTGAAGGAGGCAGCTCTCCGGAGAGTGAATTCCAGCTCAAGTCGAGAATGGCGAGGTTCGACATGTTCCCGATTTCGTCTGGGATCGGGCCGGTGAGGCTGTTGTGGCCCAAATCGAGCTGCTGAAGGTTTGATAGACCGGAGAGGTGGCTCGGGATGATTCCGGTGAGGTTGTTCTGCGAGAGGCGGAGGATTCTCAGGCCGGCGAGATTGGAAGCGACGGAGGGAGGGATTTCGCCGGTGAGGGCGGGATTGGACTGGAGGGACAAGTGGGTTAAGTAAGGCATGGGGCTGAGGAGGGATTGGTTGAGGAACAGGGGAGATCCCCTGAAGCAGCTTGTTAAAGACAGGGTTTTTAGGAATGGGAGTTTGGAGAGGAAAGGGGAGATTCCGGCGGAGGGTTTGCAGGGCGGGGAGAGGACGTCCGGGCCGAGGTGGATCTTGGTGACGTGGAGGGTGGTTGTCTGATCTTGGAGCTCGCACTCGACGCCGGGCCAGGGGGTGTCGGCGCAGGGGGAGGGGTGGGTTCGGGCCCAGGATGGGTCGTCGAGGAGAGAGCCCATGAACTCGAAGAGCCCGAATCGCTCGTCGTCGTCCATGTCGAAGCAGGCGGCGGCATTGAGCAAGAGAATCGCGGCGAGAAGAAGAGAGATGGAATGTTCAGAAGCCATGGAAAACAGGGGTTGTTTTGGAAGCACATGAGAGTTAAGCTTTTTTGTAATGGGAGATGATGATGGGGGTGGGGGCTAGCTGTTTTGTTTGCCATAAAAGGAAGTGTGAGGGCGATGGAATAGGGGGAGAGAGGGAGACACAGTTGCTATTTTTGCACTGCAGAAAGAAAAACAAGAAACAGAAAAGAAAAATGTGAGTGAGAGTCAGAGTAGAAAAAAACGAAAAGTGTGTGTGATGGGACGGAGCTGTGGACTGTGGTCTCCCATGCCCGAGCGCTGTTGCTTTTGAACCTGAGATAAATGAAGGGTTTATTAATTGTGAGGTTTGGGGATGAAAGTGAGATGTGAAGGAAATCAAGAGTTTTTCTTTGAGGCATTTTATCAAACAGGTTGCGTTCAGGCAAATTTCACTTGGTCCAACCGGCTTTTATTTCGATTCTCATATTGCTTTCGATAAAAATTGTGATTACTGTGATGGACAAACTTAATTCACATAAAAAATGTTTTTTTTCTACGTCAATTAGAATGTCTAACTTTGAATCGTTTTCTATTCAAGTCCTAATCAAGCTCACTTTATTTTTTTTCATTCTTTTTTTTTTTTTACTTTTAATTTAAAATAGTAATAACCTAAGCTTTTGAATACCTGTCCAGGTGTATATGGGCCTGAGACCATGGGCTTTCAGTTACACCATCCATCTGTTCATTAATCTTTGAGTTAATTTATGGTTATATTATTTATGCTTTTATTTACTTTGCCAGACTTTTAAATTAATTTATTTTTTATATAAAATATTTATTGTTTTTTATATTTTTTATTACGACTATTTATAAGTCGTTCAAACTTAGGCCATCTCCAACCATACACTAACTTAATAAACTAAAAAATAAGTTTTATTTTAAGTTTACAGTATATTGACTCCAATCGTAATTCTCATGCTCAAACTTAAAAAAATATTCTCAAAATATTTTTTTAATACCATTTTATATAATATTTTTATAAATAATCAATATTTTTACAAATTTAAAATTTAAATTCATAACTTTACATTAAAAAATATAATAATCATTATTTTCAATTTAAAATTTCAAATATAATAAAAAATATTGTGATATCTCATATGTTATTTTATTTTTAACGTCAATTAAATAATTTAATATTTAATTATATTTTGTATTGTGATATTTATTTTTATTTCATTATTAGAAATATTTTTATTAAAATTTATTTTAATTATTAATGATATGATTATTAAAAAATTACATTATAAAAAATATTAAATAAGAAACAAAAATAATGTTGATAAATTATTTTTATTAATTTGTAAAAAAAAAATCATTTTATAAATAGTAAATAGTTTTTTTATTTGATTTTAGATAAACCTAAGTTTAAATATTTTTTTTTGAGTCCCACCTTAAAACTTATAATAAGTTTATATTTTGGTATTGGTTTTAACATTTCCCTTACTTCAAAATAGGTTTTTGGTATTAGTTGGAGATGCTCTTAAATTTCAAGTGAAAAAGAATTATCTTTTAACACATTTCGGTGAATTTTTTAGATGATTTGACCAAGCTTCGATTTTTATTATGCTTCGATTTTAATTACTCCCTTTGTTTCACATAACATGCTTCTCTTGTAAAAATGACATACAAATATGTGTGAGAAACAAACTTCATTTCTATTGACATAATATTTATAGTAATAATATATTGAGAAGAAGTAATCGACGCATTAACAAAACAAACGATTATGAATAGGGGTATTTGACGCACGCCATCCACGTACTCAAAATACAATTCAAATAATATAGTAAAATATTAGAATTAGTATGACTTTAAGGTTATCGAAATTATTTACGCTTGCTAATCATTTTTAAGATAAATCCGTATTACGTGGCAGAAATCCAACGGTTTTAAGCAATGTGATTGGAATGTTACGTTGTTTAACTTTCCGTAGTAGAGAAAATAGGTGGACACTTTGTTATACACGAAATGAATTTAAATTATGTAATGTGTAGATTTTTAATTGGCCGACGGAGACATTTTATTAGAAGCTTATTTCATATTTAATTTTATGAAAAAACAATTTTCATTTACCAAATTTCAATACAAGTATATATATGAATACTGACAACGTAAATGAGATGAATATTCATATATTTTTTAATTATATAATTTTAAGTGGAAATATTGGAAGACACGACTAACGATTTACAGGCCGGTAGGCATTTAATAGCATGCAACATGGAGGAGAAGAAAAACAAAACCAAATCATTATTGATTGATTAGGAATGAAGAAGCTGTATGCAATTCAAATCGCATCAGCTTGCCCTAATTCTTTGCCCAATTCCTGCTGAAAATAAGATTTTCCAACTGACCATATCACCTCATTTGTTTTTCTCATTAAATCTCAAGAAATCATAATAGTTTGTAAACCGTCGATCGATTGATCGAGTTTTTACTCAAACCGAGCGTAGCCAATTCATCGACAATAATCATACGATTTGTTAGGCCCCGATGACATACGATTTGTTAGGCCCGATGACTCAATCTCATCTAGATTTCAATTTTATTTTTTATAAAGAAACTGACAAACAGTTGCGAAACCGAAAGAGTTCAATAGGAAATTTCAAAACAAACGAAGGTTAAAAATGTAATTTCGCGCTGCTCAATCATTTACTTGCCAACCTAAACTCTAACAACATGCATGATACTACAATATTATATTACTAATATTTTTCGTCTATAAATTCATACACAAATTCACCAACTCCTCTCACAAAAAATCTAGAAATTCAAATGAACATGCCGTTTTCAAATTACTCCCCCAACTCCGAGAAATTCCAGAAACACCCCAGGAGTTCCAATCTCATATCATTTTGGGCCTTCTTGGTATCTATTTTTATTTACATTTCTGTCTTCTATGCATTCCACCTCTCACCTTCGACTCTTCTTTCCACCCCCAAGTTCTGGTTCATCATATCCAACACCTTGATCATCATCATCGCCGTCGATTTCAGCGCCTCCGAAAATCACCACCCCGATTCGTACGTCGAAGAAAACATCAATGGTGCCACCTCTTTCGAGATTCGATACGAGAAACTAAAAAAGCCGACACATGTACATCGTGAAAAGGAAAAAATAATACGCGTGGTGGAAGATAAATTAACCGAGGAAAAGGTGATTGAGATCGTACCGGATCTTCAAGTGATGAAGAGGGAAGCGAAAAACCGTGTCGTTCGTAGCAACTCGGAGAAATCGAATAATATGTCGAGAGAAAAAGTGATCATGCGGAAAACTTTGTCGGAGAAGTACGATAATGTTAAGGTGGTGGAGGGAGAGGAGGAGGAGCCGAGGTTCGAAGAAAACGAGTTCTCGAGTATGTCGGATGAAGAAGTGAATCGACGGGTTGAGGAATTTATCGAACGATTTAAACGGCAGATCAGGCTTCAATCTAACACCTCGTAACAAATTATAAAATTTATGGCGTGATAAAGTAATCTAATTTATATGTCAAGCTCAATATATTTTTTAATCGATTATTCATTTGCTCCTAAAAAATTTGTTGTTTTAATAAATGAAATTGATTTTTTTAGTTTTTATTTGAATTATAAATTATTTAATAAATATTTTGAATATTAAAAATCCAAAATGTAAATAGAGGCCCTTTTATCTCCTTCAAATGAAAGCATAAAAAGATTCAAAAAATAATCAATGGCGAAATTGGGGTTTGTCACGTGCGTATCATCATCTTTAATCCCACCCAATCAAACTCCATCTCCAACTTCTTCTTCTTCTTCTGGTTCGAATTCAATCAACAGTATTTGTTTGTCGAGGCGAAAATCGTTAATTTTTACTTGTTCGTTGGCGACCTCTTATTTCCGTCTTCATCAAAACCCAAATCTTCCCGATTACCCATCCGCCATCGCCCGAGAATCGGACGAGCTTGATCAACAAGAAACTCGACTCGTCCAAATATTCCAGGTTTAATTTTACATATTTTGTACTAGTATTTTTTTTTAATTTTACTTTCACTCAATTTTTGTTGTTAAATTGCAGGAAAAATCCCCTTTCACTCAATTTTTGTTGTTAAATTGCAGGAAAATTCCCCTTCTGTTGTATTCATCAAGGACATTGAATTGACCAAATTGCCCTCCACCGGCACTTCCGAAAACGAGGAGGATGCGAAAGTGGAAGGGACAGGTTCTGGTTTTATCTGGGATCAATTTGGTCATATTGTAGGTTCCTTTTTTTTTGTTTTTGTTTACTCTATATAAGTATTTTAACTCAACCTATATCTTGAACTTGAAATCTACCCGACGATCGTCTTTTTTAACAGGTGACTAATTACCACGTGGTTTCCAAATTGGCAACGGATACGAGCACCTTACAACGCTGTAAGGTTATGCTCGTAATCTTAAATTCTCCTGATACCTAAATCGATTAGTAAGTGCAGCTGGTTATGTTTCCAGGTATCTTTGGTGGATTCTAGAGGCAACACCATAACTAGAGACGGAAAAATTGTTGGCTTTGATCCGGACTATGATTTGGCCGTACTTAAGGTTGATGGTGTTGGGAACGAGCTGAAGCCAGCCACCATTGGCTCGTCAAGCAAATTACGAGTGGGGCAGAGCTGCTTTGCTATCGGGAACCCGTATGGATACGAAAACACTCTAACCACAGGGGTAATTTTGTCAGAAATGTGAGCTCTACGTTTATTGTGTTGGGCGTAAAACTAAATTATCTATCGCAGGTTGTAAGCGGATTAGGGAGAGAGATACCCTCGCCGAACGGAAGGGCCATTCGAGGAGCGATTCAAACTGATGCTGCTATAAATGCTGGTAGTTGCAGACTCTGTATATAAGAATTTTGAATTTTTTTCGTCTGAATTTTCCGAGTGCAGGGAATTCAGGTGGGCCGTTGATTGATTCATACGGACATGTTATTGGAGTTAATACTGCAACTTTCACTCGTCGAGGTAAAAAAATAAAAATAAAACTCACCCTTTCTCATCCTGAGATTTTGAAACAGAGTTATGTTTAAAACTGCAGGCAGTGGAATGTCCTCAGGTGTGAACTTCGCAATCCCTATCGATACAGTTGTCCGCGTTGCGCCTTACCTTATCGTATACGGAACTCCATATTCCGACCGATATTGAACGAACCCGATAAACCGAGGCACCCAGTTGGAAAAGACCAGTTCAATTTCATATTTTTACGAGTTGTATTTTATTAAAAATAAAATAAATTTGGCAACAATTGTAAGCCTTGTTTTATACATATGTGTGAAAAACAAGAAAGTAAAAAACCACAAACTTAAACAACAGATAGTCCAAAGGGGAAAACAAAACAAGTATTCCAAAATAAAATAAAATTGATTCAAGTTACAATTGCTCCTAGAGTGACATGAGGGAAAGCTGTTCTTCGACCGAGCAATCGACGTGACAAGAAGTTCGGCAGGAAGAAGGGATAAGGATGATTCCGACCACCCTATGTTCCATCGGAGAGGGAGAAGTTCGTCTCGTGCTTCGATACTCCACAGCATCTTGAAGAATAATGTTGCCTTGTTTGTCTATGCAATAAAACGAGCCTACGAAAAAACGCCCGTCTTTAATCCCGACTAACATTCTGTGGTGTATCAGTTTTTTCGCCTGGCCCACCGATTTCGAGCTCTCTGCCTGGGTTGAGGACGAAGCTTCCTGACCTGCTGTGTCCATCCCTGTGCTCTGTTGATGAAAAAAAACACAAGAATTGATACAGATTTTTATTTTACAAAAAAGAAAAAAGAAACTTATATGTCAATATTACAAACAACCCCTCTCAAGGTAGTAAAAAAACCCTTTGAGGTCGATTTCCCGGTGACGGGCATGGTTCTCCGATGAATACAAAATGAAAAACGAACGAAAGATACGAATGAAATCACCAAATGAATGTGATGCAATCTGCATTTCCACATCTTAAAATGGAGCAGAAAACAACATAAATATTTCTCAGTATTTCTCGAAATAACAAAAGGGTATTAAAAGCGTCACCTTTGAACCTTCCCGAAGAAGAGAATAATCTAAGGAAAAAATCAAGATAAA
The DNA here is from genome assembly GCA_954870475.1 of Euphrasia confusa. Taxonomy (NCBI): domain Eukaryota; kingdom Viridiplantae; phylum Streptophyta; class Magnoliopsida; order Lamiales; family Orobanchaceae; genus Euphrasia; species Euphrasia confusa. The sequence goes on from OX940967.1 coordinate 29,569,794, forward strand.
TAAATGCAAGAACAAAGAAAAAAAAGTACACAGGTTCAGATAATCTGCGATTCACCTTGAGGATATCAAAATTACTAATTTTCCACGCAAAAACAAAAGAATTTATTTATAGAGAGATTGAATTCTTGTGTAAGTAAGTAACGCACCTGCTAATCAAAGAGATGAACTTGAAGGGCTAATCTCAGACGATGAAATCAAATTAGGGTTTTTTTTCGTCAAATTGGGCGAAGAATATCATATGTTGCTGGTTTGGGTTTTGGGTCTAAAAAACTAAACATATTATACCAATTTATTTTATACCAATTTATTTTAGTGTTAAAATAATTTATAATTTAATTTAAAACAAACATCAAGCCGTACAAACATAGTGCACTGTATTTCAAAATGTTTAAAAATATTTGAGGTGTTTTGAAATGGAAGTTGATATTTGCACTTCCAAAATCCTCTAACTACACCATTTACAAAATACACTTATTAAAATTATATTTTTTAATCGATTTGTAAATACTTTTTAATTAATTTGAAATATTTTAAAATGTTACAATGTCTTTTAAATAATTTAATGTATCTTGAAACAATTTTTAATTAATTTGAAATACATTTAACTATTTTTAAAATATCTTCAAATAATTAAAAATACTTTTCAAATGTTTTAAAATGATTTTTAAGTGATTTGATAATAAAGAAATTTAAAAATTATTAATGATTTATTTAATTATTTTTAAAAAAAAATTTAAAAAAATTTAAATATTAATCATTTATTATACCACAAATAATATTTTAAATCAATTAATAATTAAAAATATTAATAAGTATGAAAAAAAATAGTATTTAGACAATTATTAAAATTAAGAAAGTAATTATAATTTCGCAAACGATACGTACGTTGCACACAAACGAAGTTATTTACTGTATAATTTAATTGTTATTTTTTTCTTAAAATTATAGTGTATGAATTTAAAAAATACTTCATAATTACTCCTAATATTTTTTTACATAAGTTATTTTATTTATAAAATACTAGGGTCTGGGAAATATAATACCCGACTCGTTAACCCGCCCGGAATATAACAGGGTTAGAGTGGACGATCAAAAGCTTCTTTCGTTGTTCCGAATTCAATATTGTTTTTCGATTCTCGATTTAGGGTTTTGCAACTGGGTAATTAGACTACTTTCAGCAATCAATTTCACCCTCTTTATGTAATTCATACGCAGTGCATAGTTTCCTTTTGTTTAATTTCCGAATTTCAATTTCTTCAAAAAAAAGAATATTTTTTTACGATTATTCTGGGTTGTAATTCATATTGCCTTTTAGTTTCCTGTATGTTTTTCATTTTTATTTTATAACTAAATGCTTGATGATAGTAGAATTTCGGAATGGGAAATATATTTGATTCAATTATTATTCTTTCGTGAATTATCTTGAATATTCAGTTCTTGATTTTGACCCGGAACAGCTGTGGGTGTTTTTAGGGGAGATTTGTTAGCGTAACATGGGAGAGAGCGGCTGGAAACGCCATCGTTCTTACCGGGATGAATCGGACAGCAAGAACCAGAGGAGGAGAACTGACAGGGAAAGAGACAGAGACCGAGACAGAGACAGAGACGAAAAAGGAAACGAAGAACTGGTAGTATACAGGATCCTCTGCCCTGGCAGTGTTATTGGGAGCGTGATCGGAAAAAGCGGAAAAGTCATAAACGCAATACGTCAAGACTCGAGGGCAAAGGTGAAGGTGGTGGACCCGTTTCCAGGCACGAAAGAGAGGGTCATCACGATTTATTGCTATGTGAGGGAAAAAGAAGACGTGGAGGTCGATGGGGAATATCATGGTGATGGGCCTCTTTGTCCTGCTCAAAATGCGCTTCTCATGGTTCACACGGCGATTGCCAATGCTGTTTCTGTTCTCGGAGAATCAGACAGAAAGAGGGAAGATAGAGATAGAGATAGAAACAGGGACAGAGACAGAGACAGAGATAGAGACAGAGATAGAGATAGAGATAGAGATAGAGAGGACTGCATGCTTCTTGTTCCATCTAGTCAAGCTGCAAATATTATTGGGAAATCGGGCGTGACCATTAAGAAACTAAGGAACAAGACACGGGCAAACATCAAGATTACTTCCAAGGACCCCGCTGATCCATCCCATTCTTGCGCCTTGAACTTCGACAATATTATTCTGGTTTGGATTCTTTCTTTTTCCTTCGCACATTGTTCAAGCTTTAATAGTAAATAGTTATTGCAAAGATTTGAATTTCTATCTTACTTTTTTATCAATTCTTTTTCTGTATCGTAATTCATAATGGGGTGATTTTCAGTATTTGATTATTTGTCGTAATCAAGAGTTGTTTGCATAAAACCCTTGTTAGATATCTGGAGAGGCAGATGCGGTGAAGAAAGCGCTGTTTGCCATCTCTGCAATTATGTACAAGTTTACACCGAAGGAAAAAATACCTCTCGACACTGTAGTCGAAGCACCACCAAGTATCATCATTCCATCAGATGTCCCCATATACTCTGCTGGGGGACTTTATTCAAATGCAGATCACACAAATTCTTCTAGGTCAGTGCCTTCTATTTTAGGCCCTTCACATGGATCAGATATCCAAGGCTATGCTGATGCTGGGAGCTCATGGCCCATTTTTTCCTCTGCTCTTCCTGTGGTGTCTGGTTATGGTGGTGTCCCTCGGCCAGAGGAGTTATCTGTAAAAGTGTTGTGCCCATCAAACAAGATTGGTCGTGTTATTGGCAAAGGTGGAGGTTCCATTAGAGGTATAAGGCAAGAAAGTGGTGCTCGTGTGGAGATTGATGACCCCAAGTCCAATCATAAAGAGTGTCTTGTCACTGTGATCTCCTCGGAGGTAAGTTCCACAAATATTTTTGCTAATATATACTTGCCTCTATTTTATCTTATCCTAATTCTTACTCTGACAATTGTTTATGGGCAGTCATTGGATGATTTGAAATCTATGGCAGTTGAAGCCGTGCTGTTGTTACAAGAAAAGATAAATGATGAAGATGAAGGCGCCTTAACCATGCGACTCCTTGTTCCTTCAAAGGTCATTGGGTGTATCATTGGGAAAAGTGGATCCATCATCAATGAAATCCGAAAGAGAACTAGAGCAGACATACAGATTTCTAAAGGCGAGAAGCCTAGGTGTGCTGATGATAATGATGAACTTGTTGAGGTGTCTTTCATTTTTTGTTTTGTTTTATTGTTCTTTCTGTCGTCTTATCATACCCCTTATTTGGTGACACCTTATTCACGTGAAACTGACTATACTCGTGTAGATTGTTGGGCATGTTGGTAATCTGAGAGATGCACTTATCCAGATTATCTTGAGGCTAAGAGATGATGTCTTAAAGGATAGAGAAGACATTCATCATCATAATTCATCTGCTGGTGGTGTTGAGGCATTATATCCGGGAGGTGCATCTCTTCCGGTGTCATTTATTCGCAGTGTGCCCTCTAATGCTGTATTGGGACGCGAGCAAAGGTCTGATAGTGGCTTGGGATTGCTTTCCTCAAGTGGATACGGATATGGATCCCTGTCGGTATGCTTCTAAATTTCGTATCCTGATTGCTATGCTTCATAGATTTGTTGACTTGGAAAATAGAAGGGCAGACAATTAAAAAATTGAATTGTTGGAGCCCACTTGATTGAATATTCCTTCGTGCTCTGATGCAGCTGCTAGTGAGCCAGCGACTTATCTCATTTTTCTGGTGTTTAGAATGTTCTGTTATTAGTGTATTTGCATCATGGACATTTTCCCTTTGGGTGATTTTGATAAATTTCAAAGTATGTTTGTGATACTTTGCATGTGAAAAACTCTATATTTGACATTTGACTTTTACTCTGAGTAGTGTTCGTATCTTCGGCCCATGCCATTGCACTGTCACCTTCTCTCTAACATTTGGTTCTCTGTTTGTGAAGATGGGAGACAAAGGCTATGGATCATTGCCTTCACATTCGTCATCACTGTATGCAGGGTTAGTCATGTTCTGAATTTTATACATCACTTATTTTCTTATTTTTCAAAGCACGTTTCTAATCAAGTTCTTGCCTTTAAATTAGAATGCCTCCACCGTCGACTCTTGAAATGCTTATCCCTGGTCATGCTGTTGGCAAAGTCATAGGTAGAGGTGGCACAAATCTTGAGAATATTCGTAAGGTAAATTTGGCTATCTTGTTACAATGTTACTGCAAGAACAGAAGAACATGATTTGTTTTGTTTTCCTTATTGGTAGTATTAGATTATAAATAGATATTGCAAATTGCAAGCCTACCTATAGGAAGAGAGAGAAAAAAGAGTTTTTGCTTGAAAAACATTCCGAACAAAAAACTTGCCTTGAAAATTATTCGAATCTGCTTGGATTAAACGATTTTTCTTTGGAGACCATGTGGCAGGGGGTACAGGAGTTTTCTTTTGTTGTGATATTTTGCATTTGATGATTCTCTTCCAGATATCTGGTGCAGCTGTTGAGGTTTTGGAATCCAAATCCAGCAGAGGTGATCGTATCGCTTTAATATCTGGCACCTCTGACCAGAAACGAGCTGCTGAAAACTTGATCCAGGCATTCATTATGGCTACTTAAGCTACACAAGCTCAGTCTTTATGAAGTCGAAAACTGATTCAGTTTTTTTAATTAGACGTGACATCTCTTTCGCTCTCCTTAGGTTTTCCTCGTTGGAGATTACTTTTTTTCTCAGGCTACTACCGCCTAGTAGTGCACTCTCTCGTCTGTTCTCTGTAGGAAAACGCATGGAGATGCTTTTCGAAGCTTGACAGCATTTTCAGTTTGTTCAAGAGATATTGGTTCTGATACTGCATGATAAAGATATATTTCATCTGCAGTATCAGAATTTTCTTTCCTTCCATCGTTTTGTGTTGATCAGATTCTCTTTCTGCGAAAATCTTATTTCTGACATTTGCTTTGCTCGTGATTGATGTTAAGCTGGTTTGTCAACTGGCAATCGTAATACATTAACCCTCTTATGTTCTCACTCCGTGTTTTCTGCTACTTCTGTCACTTCCTGATGATGTGCCTATTTCCATGCTACTCTTTATTTTTAGGAGTAACTATCGAAACTATCTATATCTTCATCCAATTTAATTGAGTGTTCTTACCTGATATGTATCTATTGCGAATCTCAGTCATAATGGCTGGGGTGCTTCCGGTGGATAGACCAAATTTCCTTGTTATCTGCTAATTAAATCATTCTCCGAATTATGTACGGGTTCTCGTTTCCTGTTACTTTCTGTGCATAGGTTAATAAGAAGATGCGTGATTACTTACATGCTGTCTAAACTATTTTGTTCAACACTTGCATGTAGTTTTCATCTGTATGTCTATTGCCTTACACTATTAGAAGCATCACTTAACAGGCCCTTTAGTTAGGCCATATTCGATACTGCATAAAGTAGGTCTAGATTTTAGAGTACCATTATAAAATAACAAAATGTGCTCCAATGGCAGAAGCATTCCCTATACTACTTTGAAGTTACCCTCCTTATTTTTTAATGTTCTTTTAAAACAAAAAATAAATATATAATAATCTAGGAGTATAATTTATTTCAAAATCTATTCGTTACTTTTTGATTTATTTCTAATTTGAATCATTTTTTTTTTTTAACTTTTGCTTGTATTATTATTTGATTGACTATCATGCTGAATCATATTTAGTGTAGTTTAAGTGCTTAAACGTTAGATTAACCAAATATAAAATGTGGCTCTATTTTTTCTTTTTCTATTTGCTTGTTTTTTTAAATATATGTATGAATATATTAATACATATTGTTGTCTTTTAGTAATGAAATATGTAGGTGACTTCGTATCTATACAGATGTTATATGTACCTTTAGTCATTTGGAACAGTTCATCCGTTAACCTTTAGGCTTATGCCTTTTTTTATGATTAATAAAAGGAGATCCTCTTGCTCGTGTGTCGTATGTCCAAGATATATGCCTCTTTATCCTACTACTCATGAGAGAATTTGATGATATAATCTTTTTTCTTTTCTTTTTTTTTCTTCAATACTTTTTTCTGATTTAGCTAGTTCAACCATCTGATTTTCAATTCGCTTCTAAATCCATTTGTATCATTATCCTTGATCTGTGCATAGTTGAAATGGTTTTCTTAGTCTTCAACCCTTCTTCCTCCTCATCATGATCAGAATAGATCTCAAGTCATATCTTCGGGGTTTAGCCTGATACCCTATAAAAACCATTGAGTGCATATTTGAAATTTGAAAGGGATTGTTTTTTATTTTGTAAATAAGGTAAAACTCTGGGGAAGTTTTGTAATTTCCCCTTTCTTTTATTAGAATAATTGGCTCTCTCTGGTTTCTCCTCTTTCGAATTCGGCTAGGATGAATGTAGGGCATTTTTGATACCCTCTTTTTGGAAAGCTTAAGCCTATACGTGCTTTTACGACTTTGAGAGTCTGATGTGATGGATGCTTCGTACGTTGCAGATGTTTAAACGCATCACCGACTGATAATTGCCAGGTACTAATTTTGCGAGTTGTCTAGTCGCGGAGTTACAGAATAGTGTCGATTGTAATTTAAAGAACTGATGATGGTTATTGAGTTTCGTTGCATATTTGCTTTAGCTTGTTGTGTTTGGGCAGGTTGTGATGCTGCCTCCTGCCCTAATCGGAATTGTTAATTGTATCAACCTGTTTGTTGATTGTATATAATTGCTTGATAAATAGTTTGTAGTTAATTTAATTTCATGGAAAAGGAATGTGTTATTTTTTTGAAAGATTTGTAAAAAGTAAAAAAATATAAAATTGAGATTTTTATTTATTTACTAGCACTCGAACTAGGGCCGTAAACGAATCGAGTCGAATATCTTGCTATTCGATTTGTATTCGTAAGTATATTCAAGTATTTGATTCGTATTTGTAAATATATTCAAGTATTTGTATCTATATTTGTATTCGATTGAATATTAAATTTGTATTCGTTGAATATTTGTTTAAATATTTAAATATAAATTAAAAAAATAAAAATGAAATGAAATGAGTAGTATATATTATTTTATTTTTCATAAAAACATTAAAAAAATTCAATTATAAATTTTAATATAAAACAAAAATATCATTTAAGCATGACGCAAAATTCTTTATCAATACATTTTTTTTTTCATTAATTTTTTTTTTCTAAAATATTATACTTGTTCATCATGTGAGAAGTAAAAAACAAAAAAACTAGAAGTAGAAAATGAAAATATTCAAATCGATTTATTCGTAAAATTCTTTATCAATACATTTTTTTTTTCATTAATTTTTTTTTTCTAAAATATTATACTTGTTCATTGTGAGAAGTAAAAAACAAAAAAACTAGAAGTAGAAAATGAAAATATTCAAATCGATTTATTCGTAAATATTCGTATAAAAAAATTGTATTTATATTTGAATTCATTTTTTCAATACAAATCATTAAAAATTGAATAGAATCACGAATCGAGTAAAAAAAAATCTATTCATTTACGTGCCAAGCTCAAACTTTATGTGCAACGTTTGAGCATCTCTAAATAAAATTTGAAATAGGAGGTGGGTGAGTGCGGTTCTACAACTAACGCACAAAGACGGAAAGGGAAACCCGAAAAGTAGTGATGTTTCATCTTAAAACCAATTGTTATTTGGTGGATAGCTCCTTATACTTATAATTTGGTCTCCATTTCTTCAAATATTCGATGTGAAATAACTCAGAAGTGGCCACAACAACACAACTTTTACATTCACAATTTTGATTTGACAAAAGATTGTCAATTTTAAAAAAATGACTTTTAATTATATTTAGTGATATATTTTTTCTGTCCTTAGATCTATAGTCAACAACACTCATATTACTAAACAACATATTTCAAATTTTGATTTAGGACAACCAATTCTAGTTCAGAAATTTTATTTACAAACTATGCTCTGAATTTAGGTATTGTATGAAATGTGTTTCCAATATCAATTTTCATTTTCAAATGTTGAAAGATTTACAAAATTGAATTCACAAAATTGCTAATATTTTCATTTCCACAATTCAACGTATAATGTGTACTAAATAAATTGTACACTGTATTTTCATCAAATTGTGAATACGTAAATGTAAATGAATTAAAAAATTATACTCCATTTTTTTTCAATTCTTTAGAAAATTGAATACGTGAATACGTAGTATAAGGAGTACTACGTAATACTTAACATTTCCATTATACTGTATTGCGATAATTTTTCAATTTTTTTTACTCAGGGTAAAATTCAGTGGATATTGTTATGATTAATTTCTATCTATTTGTCTCGTTCTCGCGCAATCGGATAATGAATTCGTTCTTTAGATTTTCTTGAATTATACACGAATCTGATTTTCTTTATATACTTCGTTCAAAGAAAAAGAAAAAACGAAATATATATCCGACTTAAGAACTGTATCGATACCGAACTTTACTTTAATGGCGTCGAAGAAACCCTTGCAGTTTTTGCTGGCCCGAGCTTGCAGGGCTAGAGATTTCAGGAGCTTTAGCGCGGTCCCGGAGCGCACCGCTTCTTCCCCGTCTTCCCAGCACCTGATCGATTTGGAGTTTCAGTGCAGCGCCCATAAGTAATTTCCCAACCCTCTTAGAATCTCATGACCGTAAGGTGTTTGTTGATTGTTTTTTTTTATCATCTGTTATGTCCTTTATTGTCTCTGCTTTGTGGGTTTTCATGTATATGTTTCAAGATCATAGATGTAGTTTTTTTTTTTTTTTTTTGTTTTTTTGCTTTGAATTAGATCAGAGATCATTTCAGTCACCTTTTGCTTTTTCTTGAAATAATTTCAGGGCTATTGAAGGTGATTTGGGAGAGTAGATACTTTGTCTTGTCGTACAATATGGTAGCGTTCTCGATTGAAACTAGACATGATAAGAAAATAATATCTTCATTATCTGAAGTATCAATTGTAAAGATTGTCCGGAATAGATTATAGTTCTTTGTATGGTCACTCGTTATATTGTTCAAAATAAAAACGGAAAGTATGGGACTTATGACAAGTGATGTGAATTAGTTTAGAATAAATTATACACTATGAGATTTGTAAACAAATAAAATAAAATTATGTCGTCTTAAGTAGAAACTTAGCTACAAATGTGTTTGTTTTATGTTGCAGTTACCACCCTATCCCCATGGTCTTTTCGAAAGCCAAAGGATCAACTATCTGGGATCCAGAAGGCAACAGATATATAGACTTTCTTTCAGCTTATTCTGCCGCTAATCAGGTGAAAAGACGAGAGATAAAAAGTGGGATTCCTTTCATTAGATCATAAAAGCCATATTTATGCTTTTCTACTGCAGGGACACTGCCATCCAAAAATTTTAAAAGCATTGGTGGAACAGGCTGAGAAGCTTACGCTCAGTTCAAGAGCCTTTTATAATGACATTTTCCCAGTATTTGCTGAGCGCCTGACCACGTTGTTTGGATACGACATGGTCTTGCCGATGAATACAGGTGCAGAAGGTGTAGAAACAGCTCTGAAGTTAGCTAGGAAGTGGGGCTATCTTCAGAAAAAAATTCCAAAAGATGAGGTTTGGAAAAATAATTATTTCTGAAGAACATTATCAATATTAAATTTTTTGAGAAATATTTATTTAAACCTTTAATTAATTAATTAATTATGTTTTTGTTTCTAGTCTTCGATTAAGAGAATTATTTAAGCTTATATTTTTATTATTTTTTAAAATAATGACAGGCCATAATTGTTTCATGCTGTGGCTGCTTTCATGGTCGCACATTAGGTGCTATTTCTATGAGCTGCGACAATGATGCAACCCAGGGTTTTGGGCCCTTGTTGCCAGGCCACCTCAAAGTTGATTTCGGTGACATTGCGGCTCTCGAGAAAATATTTAAAGGTTTATAAATTTATTTTAGCATGTCAATACTTATAGCCAATTTCTTAGAAATATTTACACACCCGTATTTGCATTTTTTTAATTATTATTTGTGAAATTTTTATAAATAATTTTCATGTTATGGTGAGCAGAGAAAGGGGATCGGATTGCAGGCTTTCTGTTTGAGCCTATTCAAGGGGAGGCAGGGGTATGCATCTTCCAGTAGTGAATCAATATATTTGGCTATAAACTTATATGAACATCTTTTAACATTAGTTTGAGGGTAGTTTATGTTCGTTTTTGTCCCTAGGTTATTATTCCCCCCGAGTCTTATCTCCGAGACGTCAGAGAACTTTGCACAAAATATAACATTCTAATGATTGCTGACGAAATACAAAGTGGCTTAGGACGTTCCGGAAGGCTTCTGGCTTGTGATTGGGAAAATTCCACGCCTGATGTCTTGGTAACCACTTGTTCGTTTGATTTCTTAATTTATAAACATTTTCACTAAAACAACCGGCTAAGTAATGAACTTCTCTCTTTCACTCTCTCTTCTAATGGGTTGAATTTGGAGATCATTTAGTTGTGAATACACTTGTGTCACTAGGTGCGTTCTCCGAATCACGAGTGTATAATAATCAGTTACCATTAGAATACACCCTAATGATAATTAAGATTGATACATTTCATACTTTTGTTGCGAATTTCAGATATTAGGAAAAGCATTGGGTGGTGGAGTCTTGCCAGTTAGTGCAGTTCTTGCTAACAAAGATACTATGCTCTGTATACAGCCCGGAGAACATGGAAGGTTTTCTTTTCCCATAATTTATCTCTGTTTAGTGTTATTATTTTATTACTATTAGTCTATTAATAAATATTCTGCTGTTTCTTTACTAACTTGCGACTGATGTTTCGGCAGCACCTTTGGAGGGAATCCTTTGGCCAGTGCAGTTGCAATTGCATCACTTGATGTTATAGTAAACGAGAAACTGGCCGAGAGGTATCAAATCTCATTATACAGCTTAAAAACACATTTTGAAAAAAAATAATCGAGTTTGTATTTTTTTGTAGATCTGACCAAATGGGAAAGGAGCTCATGCAGCAATTTCTGAAGATTCAGTTGAAGTTTCCAGAACTCATAAAGGAAGTACGAGGTAGAGGATTGTTCAGTGCTGTGGAGCTCAACTGTAAAGCCTTGTCACCCGTGACGGCTTATGATATATGCCTGAAGCTGAAAGAGAGAGGGGTTCTCGCAAAGCCTACACATAACTCTATTATCCGATTCACTCCTCCTCTGACAATTAGGTAACACGTGATTTTATTTGAAAATTTAATTCTCGCCTGTGATTTAAAATGTGATTTTTTTTTCTTTCTAAAATTAATTGTGACCTGATAATTAATTTACTAGCCTGGATGAGCTCCAAGAAGGCTCGAAAGCACTGCATGATGTGTTGGAACATGATCTTTTGAAGATGAAGAAAGAGAAACCGGATGCTCCGTCTCCTGATACGGAGTCTCATGCATGTGATAGGTGCGGACGTAAACTGTATGGCTCTTAAAGATTTTTAATTCTATATATGCACTTTGGTTTTGCGACTTTGTGAACTGCAGTTTGGTTTTCCATAATTATCTAAATAAAAGGATGACTATTGGCTTTTTTTAGTCGATTGATTTTAGTGCTGTAATGAATGATCAAACATTGCTCAGCTTGTGTTTATATTCGTTCGGTGTTCGGTGTCTTGTATTCCAATAGAAAAAGGATGATCGGGTTTTGTTTATTTTTCATGTTCAAAATCGACGCAGGACCATTCACAAATAATGTAAATAGGTTTAACAAGCAAATTATTGACAACTTTTTCCAGCAACTAATATCCATTATTGACAACCTTGTTCATTTTCATCAATTATTGACTGCACTGCAGTCATAATATTACAATTATGCCCCTGAAGACATTTAAATACTCCTATAATAACAAGACCAGATTATTAGCAACAATAATTGGATCCCAGAAAAAAAGCATTCAATCACAATAAATATTTCTCATCAAACAACACAACAGCACACCAGCAAGTCAGAGTGTGCTAGCTACTAATATTACTTCAAAATAATTATGTAAACATTCAAAGACACGCCGACAACAACATAAACGGGCGCTGAAACTCGGTGCTTTCAGCTTTTGCTCATTGCATCAATTTCCAGATCAATTTACCTGCAGCAAGAATTTGGATAAATCTCAGGTCTACTTGAATATCAGTATGTGAATAAACCAGACACTAGGAAGATAACTATACATGCATGAATCGTACTCAGACACTAAGAATATAACCGGGGTGAGTCAAATGTAGAGCAGAATTTTTAGAGCAGAATATAACCGGGGTGGTATGGGAGGCAAATATATCTAAAAAATGTAGACAAAATATGAGAAGATCAAATTACAATAAAAATTAGTATAAATTATGAATGACACGAGTAATCAACAGAGATTGTAACCATGAATATAAATGGAACCAAATGAAATGTATTTTCCAAGCAATACGGTTCAAGGAGAACGTATCCTTGATCCGGACCAGCTTGCTTAAAGACAAGCCAGTATTAGGACAGCAAGGACTGATCAAGAACCTCATGAGGTAGTTGATGAAGGATGACTCAGAGGATAGAACTTGTCAAGGTAAGTTACCAGTTGGTCATCAGCTTGGAATCACGGTAGCTGAGACCATATGAGTCACCTCATGACAAGGATGGAGGATCTGATCCACGAATAAGAAAATATGAGACTCATATCGATATTCTCCTTGGTTTGAAGAGATTTGATTCCTACTTTCTAGCTAGAGTAGTTTTATGATTGGCTCATATGTGAAGTCATGATTTGCCTTAAAAATAATGGATCTCTATTTTTCTATCTTATTTTCGAAGGATACTAGTATCATTATTCTGCAATTGATACTTGGCATGTTCATTCTTTCAAACATATTATCAACTCGAGCACTCAATCTATTAATTTACAGGAGACTCAACTCGATACTTGGAATTATTAAGTGTACTCAGAATTCTAAAATAAAATGCAATTCAATGAGCTTACCAAATCTCCTTTGTCCATTGCCACAAATTCATCTATTTTAAGTAGGAATTCGGAAACGTTCCAATTTTTGTAAGCTAGTTAATTAATGGTACATTATATTAAAGCTAGTCACATTCGTCTACTTTTCTATATCATCACACTCTTGTATCAATTCATCTTTGAACTGCCATAACCATCATAACTGTTACTTGATCCCTAACTATATAGGCCTTTTCCACCTGATCTCTCATCTCTATATCATCCCTACATTCTCTGAGGCATTTTAAGTTTCTCTCCTTTAACGTCACTAACAATGTATTCTCCTTCTAAAGATTGTAATTATTACTATCTATCTTTGTTATTGAAGCAGTAATTTGAACCTAAACAAGTCAAAACATTTTCTTTAACCAGTATGCTCTCGCAATCTGATCTCACAATTGAATGCAAAGGTAATCAACTATTACTGTATTAACAATGATATGTCTCGTCACATATCATCACTAGCACTTGGATAAGTGGAGAAGTACTTGTCGCTCATAAGAGTAGAATGAAGCTGTCACCAATATTTTTAAACAATAGTAGTATTAATGATCGGCTCAAATCATAGAAATTAACTAATTCCAGTGAGGATTTTATCCTCGGTGAGTTAAAACATTCAGATGAAATGATGCATGGAATAAATAAAAAACATCAGATATCATCAGTGTCTCTCTAAAACATGTTAGTTAATACAGTAGCTACTATCCTTTGTCATTACTTTAATTAAAGACATAATTCTAAATGATAATGTGACATTCATTCAATAACACATGAAAAAAACAACTCTAGTGAATTATAACCCCCATCTACCTTGGTATCAATAGAACAACGAAACTGTCGTTTCAAAACCATCCTTGATCCTTCGATTTTTTTAGTACGAACTTCCATTCGATTTTTTCTCCACTAGCATCGCAGCATCATACTAATATGACTTTAACGAGAAGATGTTTTAAATAAGTAACCCACACTCCTATGTTGCTACACATATATTACTCAAAATAAACGACACGACACACTTAGAATTACGTCCCATTGTTACAAACGTATTATCCAAACTAGGTTGATGAGGATGGTGAAGAAGACAATTGAAACAAACAAGATTACTGAGGGAAGAAATAAATCAAATAAACAAATCATGAATTTTGCAATATTTAAAAAAACATTTTATTTAAAATTTAAATACTACCAAAGTACTGTACAGTATTTGGGTTTAGTAGGTATACCCCTATTGCTAGTATTAGGGCAAAAAGGAGTCAGTCATCAAACCCTAAGCAGGAAAATTAGGAGACAGTGCGCCGATTATCTGACAGGTGTTAAACACGCCACTGCGCGCCCAATTGTATTTGTATTTGTATTGGTGGGTGAGTGTGAGTGTCAGACATTTAATTTCTATTTTCCGGTGTTAATTAATTAATTAATTAATTAAATTAAATATAACCACCCTTTTCTATCCTACACCTCCAATCCTCAATCTCATGGTATTGCTTGCCCCTTCCCTTCCCTTCACCACATGCTTAAAGTGCGCACCATTTACCCTAACAAACCAACACCTGGCTCCCCCATATTTGTTGTCAAACTAACTTATCATAAAAGACAAACACAAATCACCATAATATATAATTTAAATAATAAAAAAAAAAAGGAAATTACCAGAATTGATTAATTGGAAGAAGAATTAATCCTCGATCAGTTCCTGCCTTTTGAAGGCCTGCTGCCGTTATTATCATTATTCGTGCCGGTGGTATTACCGTGACCGTCGCCGCCGTAGCACAGCTGCAACCGGGAATCGTATCCCGACTGGAATTGGTGGTGGCCGATGTAGAATCCTTGTGTAGATCCGTCGGGATTATTATTATTATTATTACTACTACTATTATTATCATTATTATTATTATTATTATCATACCTCTGGAAGTGAGGCAACTGCGGAGGAGCAGAATTGGACTGAAGGGTCCCCCTGTTGAATCCGGACGGATTCTCAGCTGAAGAAGAGGATATCGTGAAGTTCAAGTTGTATTCTCCATTGTTTTGATTATTATTATGATGATGATGATGGTTCCCTAAATCTGAGAGGAACGAGAAATTCTGGTGATTGCCGAATGTGAACGGATTTCCGGCGAAGTAATCCATCGGCGGCGTAGACGACGACCACTGCCTGTTGTTACCGTTAATTATCCCTCCGTTGAGAAGCTCTGTGAAGGAGGTGGTCTGCGAAATAGGGTTCATCGAGACGTTACAGCACTCGCTCTCCTTTTCCCCCCTTTCCGCGAGCACTCTCCCTTTCGCCCTCTCCCGCGCCTTGATCCGGCTCTCAGATCTGGAAAGCGACAGCCCGGACCCCTTGCTGGTTTCGGAGGTGCTGCTGCAGACGGCCTGCGGCGGCGGCGCCGCCGGCGGCTGGGAGAATTTATTCGGATCCGCCGAGTCGAAACAGAGGTGGTCGACGCTGCTCGACCGCTTCTCGTCGCTCACCTGCCTCGGCGTCTCGGGGAAGGGCGTGGTGATCGGCGGCAACTCGGCGATGGAGGCGGCGGCCGCCTTGAGGAGCCACTCCACCGCCTTGCTCGGCTGGTCGTAGCCCAATCGGTCCTGCAGATCGTAGAATTGGATGGCGGTGTTGACGGAGAGCCTCACCCGCCGGTCCCTGAGCCCCTTGGAGGTCAGGACCTTGCTGTGCCGGTCCTTCCCGCCGGACGCCCGAGAAACCCTAACGATCCGGGAGGAAGGCCAGCCGTAAAATCGGCTTAATCCGCCGCCGAGATCGGCGGCGGCGGCGGCTGCTGCTCGTTTGCCGCTCTTCTCCCCGTCGTCTTCCTCGTCCATTTTGTGACCTAGTTTGCCATTGGCGGTTCTGGGGAACTTGCGGTGAATCTCATCTACCTCCATAACCCAACACCGCTTTCATGCCTTTTTGTTTTCCAGAGAGATTAGGGTTTTGCGCGGAGGAGAGAGAGAGAGAGAGAGAAATTATGCAGAGGCAGTAGGTGTACGTGGGTGGTGGAGATTACTGTAGCGCGTCCTTTAGCATTGATGATGATTACAGAGAGAAATTATTATAGATACAGGTATATACAACAACAGGCTGTAGAGAGAGAAAGTAAAAAAAAATAAAAAGGAGGTGGAGACGATGATGTATGATGTATCACGTTCTGCAACAGAGAAAGGTCAGAAAGGAGAGAGAGGGTTTTGTTTTGTTTGTTTGAAGCTTTTTTTTCTTTTGCTTCTGTTCAAAAGCAACAAACCAAAGCTTGCTCAGACTCTCTTTGTTCAGCGTCTACCAAAAAAATCAAACATAATTAATTTCATTACTGTATTTAATTATTTAATTAAATAAATAAATAAAACTCCAAATTTATTACCACCACATAAAATAAAATGAATAATTAGCATTAAATAACTACTCTAAAATAAACTGTATATGTATACAATACAAACAGACAAATAATACAAATTCTTCAACTCTTGGATCTGTGAGTCTGTGACACTGATAAATAATTTCATTCTCACTGAAATTACTTTCAAAAATATTAATTTGAATCAATTAAAAAAACAAATTCACGGGGTACAAAATCTTGACTTCCTAAGTAGATAGATAATCTTGACCGTTTGAAAAAAGGCCAATAATTAAAACAGAATAAAATAATTAGGAAAAATGACCCGAATTTTGAAGTTTGTGGAATATGGGTTTTACCCGAAATTCCAGTGGAGTTGCTTCTTCTCATCATCTCCCAACGATCGCAAACTCCGAAGCCAGTAAAAATGCTCAGAAGAAAAAGCCCATCCAATTTAATTTCTCCCAAAATTATTAGAATTGATTTAATGTTATAAGAACCATTCGGGTTTACCCACACAAGTCGAGATGAGTTTTCTGATATTGAAAAGTATGTTCGAAATTATGATTCGAGCTCTAGTCATAATGGATGTGTTGAGCTCAGATGGTTATAACAAATTAATAGTCAAAATTAATTACGGGCGTGGTATAAAAACTCAATGACTATATATTGTAGCATATGAATAATTAATGATAATGAAAGGTTAACATAGTAACATATGTTGCAGGCGCACGAATGCATACGCTACGAATCAATGGATTTTAGTTGGTCGAGCCAACTCCGTGTTTAGAAACAATAAGCTAGGTTAATTACCTTATGGTAAACCTAACTAGCTTGTGGTGTGCCCTAATTAATTTGTAATTTAGATCCCTAATAAATCATAAAAATGGGATAGATTAGATGGGCAATTTGCAGGAAAATTGTGATTAATGATGCAGCTGAGATTTAGGATTAGGGTATCGGAATCAAAGCGGTAAAAGGAATGGGGATTAATGCCAAACAAAGCAGCGGACTTATCGGAAAGGACAGACACACCGCCGTTCGTTCCTTCATTACACACTTCATATTTACTTTGACCATTTAGTCATTGGAGTTTTCCATATATATTTAACCTACCCGCTAGGTATTTTTTGCCAAATTAATAAAATACTCATATACCTCATCCCAAAAATTATTAATCATTTTATATTGGGGTTTATGTTATTAATATACTTAATAAATAAAATATTAAGAACAAAATTGAAGTAGTTACGAGTAAGTTCAAAATATAAATACCGGATAAAATAAAGACGAAAGTTTATAATAATATATTTAATTTTATTATTCAATATTTTGAAATGTATAAAATTGAACTGGACTGAATTCAATTTAATCGAATTGAATCGAACTAAACTGAATCGAATTGAAATTAAATTTAAAATAATTTGGCCTACATCCATTTTACTGTGAATTTAGAACAGTGATTTATACAAATAAATTGGAAATAATATTACAAAATGTCTTGTAACATAGCTCGATTTCACATTGTTATTTAAATTTATGAAAATCAAATTTCGTCAAGTTTAACGATTTTTACTGAAATTTTGCACATTGATTGTACTGAGACCTACGTGACTGTTTATCATATTATTTTGTCGTATTTGATACCTATTTAACTAAACAAGTGTAATACCAATATAAAATTGAATGTATTTTATTTTTAAAGATACGTTTGTATGATAATCATTAAATTGTATTAACTTCACAAAAGAAAAAACACTAGAGATACAAGTACTTTAAATATTATTATCATTTGAAATTCTGGTAATTAAAAATTGTTAAATTACACTATATTTTATTTTTATAAATTTTAAATACTCAATGTGGAATCGTGTTAGGTCTTTTATAATATTATCTGAATAAACTATGTACTTTGAAACTGAATAAAATCATCTTATTTTTTTAAATATAAAAAGAATATTATGTATGTAATTTTCTAATGTTTCATTCAATTCATTATGTTTTAACGTGTCCACTACTAGTAGTCGAGAAAATACTAACGTCGCTAGGGGCATATTCGACAAATCCCCAAAAGGGCTGATGCCTGATGCTGAATATGGGGGTTGAATATGGAATTTGAAAATGTAAGACGTGTTGTATGATTCTTATCTTATCCAACGTTGAGTGAGTTGCCGGCTAGAACGAAGCATCATATTATATTAGCCGATAAATAATTTATTAGTAATCGGTATCAACTAGTTGTATGCATATACTACGCATGCAATATTATAATTTATAATAAAACTGTATTTTATCTATTTTATTGAAAATAGTAATTTATTAAGTTATTTATTTGTGTAATTAATTAATATTTCAACAATTGATTTATTATATTCAATAAAGAATTAAGGTATTTTTTGTGTCACGTGCGATGCACGTGATTTATTTGTTTGAAATAATCTAAAATTTTATTTAATCTCCAACGTATTTCGGCCAAAAATTTATTAATGAACTAACAAATTATTTTATTTAATAATCGAACTCTCACTTAAATTTGTAAATTCGTATTAATCTCATTATTAACCGTTATCTCAATTATGAAAATTTTATTATTTTCAAAGGTCTGTTTGATGTAATTTATAGTATGTAAGCTTCTTGGGCCATAGCCGAGTGGTAAAGTTTATGGTGATTTTGGTATAATTCTCCGACGACCCAAAGTTCGAATCTCGGATATGAGAAATTTTCATTGAAATATTATGAAGCTAGTCATTGGATGGGACCTATTGACTCTCTCCCACGTGTCTGCTACCCGGGCACATCCTACCCGATCGAAAAACCTCTGATCTGATGGAAGAGAAGTTTCTCGTATATGCATTTCTCGAGTGTCAAACGCATCCAACAAATACCTAGAGAAGTTTATCGTCTATGCATTTCTCGAAAGTCAAACGCATCCAACAAATACCTAAAACCGCTAGGGAAAAATCAAAATAAATGGAATAATTATAAATGGAAAAAATCAAAATAAAATAAAAATTTTATTTTATATCATAATCTTACTCTCACTATAATTTGTAGGGGTGAGCATGAGACGGAATTAGGGGAATCTCGTCCCGTCCTGATAATTTATATTCGAGTCGAGATCGAGACAGGATCTGGACCTCCTAAAATATTAAATAAAATTATAAAATTAACAATAAAATTAAAAATTAAATTAAATTAAATATTATCAACTTATAAAATAATCAAAATACAATAAAAAAAATTAAGTTTATAAGAGAAATAAGTTAAATTATTCAATTTAAAAGATTTTTTACAAATTTTAAAATATAAATATTTAAGTATTTTCAAAACAAATTATATAAAAAAATAAATTATTATGAGATTTGTGAAAATGTATTAATTAAGAAATAAATTTAATCGAAAGTGTGATTAGTATTTTGATATTTATATCAATTTATGTGAAAACATAATATTTTTTATGTATATTAATAAATTTGCGGGACGGGACGGGATAAAATGGGATCGTCCCGATCCCATTCCGTCCCGATCTCATCTCGTTCCATTATGAAAAAAATAAATCGGGACGGGACAAAACGCGATTGCTATTTTTAAAATTAATCACATCTTATTTCGCTAACTAATTGTATCTCATTTTCAACGAAATAATAATAAAATTATGAAAATAAAGTATAAAATCTTATTATAGAAGATATTAATTTATTTGATTATTTTTAATATTTAAAAATTCGACACCATCATATTGATCTCACCTACAATTTAAGAAAATATAGAAAAAAGAGAGCAAGAGTCGAGAACCATGATTAAGCTATGATGAGGTAGGTGAGTAGGTCAAGGTCGAGAACCACAGCGGCTGCGGCCCGTACGTAAATAACTCATCAAAAATAGAACTTTAAAATAGAAAATGTTAATTAGAATTATATATTCCTAAACTCTGCAAATTTTAAATTTACTGAATATAAAAACCTACCAAATAATTATATTAATGTACAAATTTTGACTTAATAATTATATTATTATTTTTATTTTTATTTATATTTAATATTATTGTTTTTATTTATAATTTATAGTGTGAACACAATAATATTAAACCTTTTTTATTGGTCCACGTGGCATGGAGAGATTCAGAAATTATATAGGTATAGATATGTAATTTTTTGTAAGTATCAATTTAATATAATATTTTTTTTAAATGAAATGATTTTTTTTTAAATAAAATTTTACTTTAATTTATTCAATTAATTTTATTTTATTTAAAATTATTTTGCTTTTAAATTTAAAAATATTTTTTTACTTAAATTCAATAAAAAGTACTCCAATTTTTTTAATATTTTATCAATTAGTGTAAATAGTTAAGAACAAGTAGTATAAGAGCATCTCCAACGGTGTACCTCTCTATAGGTACAAATTTGTGCCACGTCATATGACACATCAAAAATAAATTATACCTATCAAATTATACCTACACTCCCCAACAATACAAGGTACAATTATACTTTTGTAGGTCCCACCACTATACTATTTTTATTTTTATTTGCATACATATATTAAAAATGAAATGAAACAAAATGAAAAAAAATTGAAAATGGGCCCACAATTACAATTGTACTTGGTATCAAAGTTTAGAGCATCTCTTTTTAGGTACAATTTGATGCCACATCACTTGACACATCACAAATAATTTGTACTTATCAATTTATACCTACATCTCCCAACATGGAAGGTACAATTTTACTTTTGTAGGTCCCACCACTATACACATTTTATTTTTATTTACACACATATATATTAAAACAAATAATAAAAAAATGAAAACAATTCAATTTGGGCCCACATTTTCATTTGTACCTGGTATCAAAGAATTGATACTCATTTATCTCTCCTCATTTGTACCTAACTCACCATTTGTATATCCAGGTACAAATTAGTGCCAACAAGGAATTGTACCTCCCATTGGGGATGCTCTTAGATACTCAATTTTTCTCTCACTTAATTGTACCTCCATCCCCAATGATATACTTAGGTACAATTCACTGCCACGTAGGAATTGTACCTACCATTTGTTGGGGAATATACGCTTCTTAGGCCGGTATATCCCCGTCGATCGTCAAAGGGTAGGTTCGATTTGATAAATAAAGTGGAATAAAAAAGGGAAGACAAGAATTACGTGGTTCGGCCAATAATGCCTACTTCCACGGACACTACACCCAATATTATTCGATAATAATATTCTCGTGTACAGGACCGGATCTCGATAGATCTCTTTTCGACTCACTATTTCGTGCTCTAGGTTTTCTATCTTGGTTATTAATGAATGAGGGGAGGAGGTCCTTTTATAGATGGGAGGTGAGAAACCCTAACTTAATCCCCAAGAAACCGAGTCAAACTCGCGGTCAAACAGCCGCGTTTTTCGCTCGTCTTTGACTCGTCCCAATGGTTTGGCTCCACCTCTAACACTCCTCCGATGCTTTAATCCGAACAAGGGTTGGACTCCCAACAATCACCCCCTCCAACCCGAGTGAGCAATTATTCCACCAACGCCCAA
The DNA here is from genome assembly GCA_954870475.1 of Euphrasia confusa. NCBI lineage: Eukaryota > Viridiplantae > Streptophyta > Magnoliopsida > Lamiales > Orobanchaceae > Euphrasia > Euphrasia confusa. The sequence continues at coordinate 29,591,629 of OX940967.1, forward strand.
ATTGATTACCGGCATCTCGACACCACCGAAATATGAGTCTCCAAAACAGTCCAACATGTCAACCCACTCCCTCAACAAGTGTCTCGTATCCAAGCTCCATGAATACGACCAACGAGGCATCCTTCAAATGCATTGATGCCTCCAACGCCCCCCACCGGGGCGTCACCCTTCAATAGCTAGCAAGATTAAGAGATGATGTCGTGCGCGCCTCGACCCTCATCTCAATCTTCTGAACTTCCCGCTGAACCTTCTTCCATTGCATCCCGATCACCCTTGCCCTGTTGGAGCCGGCCCGCTCCTCATGCCCATGTGTTCGACAACGGTTGAAATCCCGTCCAGTCTTCATTGTATTACTCGACCCATGTCCGACACCAGTTCCTCGTGCCACCACACTACCCTCGAGCCTATACAAGCCGCCAACATTTCTTCCACGCAGAACCTCCCGGTTATCCTTCAACACCTTAATTTTCCCGCACTCGGCCTCGAACTTGCACCCCCTCTCGTCTAGCCTCCCGAGAGCAAGCAAATTCTTTCTTATGCTTGGCACATGTTTTACTCCCGCAACCGTGACGCTCCTTCCACCCGACAACTGAAACTCGACGATCCCTTCCCCGGCTACCCGATTCCTCGAACCATTAGCCATTTGAACTGTCTCTCCTTCACATGCCTTGTACTTAGAAAATTGGGCTCGATCATGGCATATATGGAATGCACTCCCCGAATCGAGAATCCAATCTTCTCTCCTAGCGTCGTTTGCCTCTAACACTGCCAACGCGTCGTGAATATACTCGTGTTGAACCGCTGCTGCGTTTTCTTGTTGGTCTTTCTTCGCCTTCCACTTTGGACAATCCCTCTTCACATGACCCTCCTCGTCGCAATAATAGCATATGACCTTCTTCCTCGGCCTCTCTCGGTTTCCACCACCATTCCTCCGATTCCCGCTGTGACCACCACCCGTGTAAAATGCTTTTTCACCCTCTGACTCACCTTCAACCTCCTTCTTCCTCGCCTCCTCATTGAATAGGGCATCCGTGACCATCGTCATGGTCATCTTCCCCTCCGGCGCGGAATTACTTAGGGAAACCACCAGAGTCTCCCAACTGTCGGGCAGGGAGCTAAGCAAAAGCAATGCCTGAATCTTGTCATCCAGATTCAAGCCCACCGCGATCATTTGGTTCACAACATCCTGGAACTCGCTCACATGGTCAGCCACCGGAACACCATGCCTTAGCTTAAGGTTCACAAGCCTCCTCATGAGAAACCCCTGATTCCTCGGTGACTTCGATTGGAACATCTTCTCCAACTTAGTCCACAGAGAATAGGCCTCCTTCTCCTCCGACACATACGGGTATACGGTCTGTCCAACGCACTGACGAACAAGGCACACCGCCTTCTTGTTCATTTGCCTCCACTTGTCTTCTTCGATGGTCGACGGTTTGACCCCCTTGCACTCGAACGGTATCTCGAGATCCCTAGTCGTGAGATAATCCATCATACGCGACTTCCAAATTGAATAATTTGTCGCCGTAAGAACCATCATCTTCGACGTCATACTCTCCTCCGTTGCTCCTGCCATTGATCAAATAATACCACCCCACAAGAAGCACAAGAACAAATCCAACCAAGAAACAACCTAACACCGGAAAAATAGAATCGATTCACCTGTTTAGTCCCTCTTTGTCTTCGCACCCCCGGATCTTCCTCGTATCTAGAACTTCGTCTGGATATGGAACTGCCTCCGGTAACCTTCGCCCTTTGAAATAACCTTCGCTCTGATACCAATTGTTGGGGAATATACGCTTCTTAGGCCGGTATATCCCCGTCGATCGTCAAAGGGTAGGTTCGATTTGATAAATAAAGCGGAATAAAAAAGGGAAGACAAGAATTACGTGGTTCGGCCAATAATGCCTACTTCCACGGACACTACACCCAATATTATTCGATAATAATATTCTCGTGTACAGGACCGGATCTCGATAGATCTCTTTTCGACTCACTATTTCGTGCTCTAGGTTTTCTATCTTGGTTATTAATGAATGAGGGGAGGAGGTCCTTTTATAGATGGGAGGTGAGAAACCCTAACTTAATCCCCAAGAAACCGAGTCAAACTCGCGGTCAAACAGCCGCGTTTTTCGCTCGTCTTTGATTCGTCCCAATGGTTTGGCTCCACCTCTAACACTCCTCCGATGCTTTAATCCGAACAAGGGTTGGACTCCCAACACCATTTGGGATGCTCTAAGTGGAGAAATATAGGGCGGGAGGGAGGCATGGGCACGTGTCGATGTCAGTGGGAATAGAGTGGGAAAAGATATATAGATAGATTCAAGAGCTGACTGCACGTGTCACGGTCTTCGTGAACCACTATAGCTTCGACTCTTACTGTAATGACCGTAATACCCCTCAACCATTTAAGTCAATCACGTATGTATTTTTTTGAAAGAATTTTCCAAGCCTGTTATACTATTTGAGAACATTTAATCAATACTCTCTTTCTCGGACTCATGGTCACGATTTCTTTAAAATTTACAAATAAAATATGACTGTTAATTCGAACCAAATGTAATATGTTGAACCTCGTTACATCATCGGTCTTCATCCTGCCATAACGTGTTTAGGTGGTGCCAACAAGGGTACCACAGACCAAGCGACGAGGAATAAGCCTCGAAATTGAGCTCTCAATTCTAACAGGATTATTCGACAACTCTGACCAATTTTGAATCTCAATCATTATAAGGCAATTATATGCCAATGTGGGTCGTTTCTAAATCAAGAAGTCCCAAATGTAGCCTTTGTGAAGTTTGTGATATGTTTGTATCAAACCTGCAAATTTCTCATTTTCTTCAATTTTGTAGTCGCTCTTTAATTTATTGTAATTTATTTATTATATATGAAAAAATAAAATTGATAAGTAAAAATACTGGAGGATTCTGGTCTGGAGTATCACCGGCCCATTATTGTAACAGTCCAGCCCAACGTCTTCTCCTTTCATGTCTATGACTTATTTTTCTGAGCCCACATCATCATTATCCAGCCCAAACCATTTTTCTCCCCATAATTTCATCCCGCAGTTTCTTCACCCCAAAACCACCGCCGCGCCACCTCCATCCGGCACTAAACAGCCTCTGATCGACACAGAGCTCGTACGCACACTCTTACTCGTATTAATAATTGGATCGATTCTTTTAATTTTAATTTCAATTTCTTATCATTTCTGATTCGCCGTCGCCGATTGATTTTTTTCTGCAATTTATTGACAGTCACCGGAACAGATTACCGATTTTCGCTCGGGCTGATTAAATTAGCTCCGACCAATGGCAGCTACTAAGGCATCAAATATATTTCGTGGTACGCATTTTCCGTGGTTTTTTTTCCTACTTGGTTTATTTTTATTTTCAGTTTTGTTCGGACTTTCAGATGTGTTTGCTTGCAACCTTTATCATTTCTGAATTTCGCTGTACCTCTGTGTCACTGAATATGAATAGGCTAGTTGTATGTCTGCAAACGAGTCGAGCTGATCAATCGCTTTGCTAATAAGCTCGACGAGCTGCTCGATTACGCATAACTACATTGATATACACCATTGGTAGTGTAGTAGTATTAATTACCACTAGATTGGATAAGTTTTATCGCTAGAAACTCAAGCAGAACTTCAACTTTTTGCGAAGCCTGTATAATGTGAACATTGTTGAGTTTGTGTCAAGCATGCCTTTCTCCTTATCGAGTCGAGCTTGAGAAGCTGCTAAAATTAGTTAATCTTCTCGAGATCACAACGTGCTCGACTAGTTTGCAGCTCTAGATGTATCTTCTCTAGGAAATTGATTGGCTAGTTGTATTATTATGTGGAATATTTGTTTCGTTTTTTGATTTTTTTGGATTTTCATTTGACACTTATACATACATGATCTTCATTAAGAACCATATTTATCTGCATGATATAAGATATTTAGGTAATTAGGTCTAAGTTCATTGTAATCTTGCTACAACTAGACTAATATTCTCATTGCATAATGGGAGAAAACATCAGTTGGCCGTTCGATTCTTGGCGGCCTGACCAACACTGCGTTCGGGGCAAGCAAGCCATCTTCCCAGTTTACACATGCTGACTTCTCATCTCAAGTTAGTGTTTATTTCCTATCCTTCTTTATAAGAGTGCAATATTTAACTACTGTGCTCTTTTGTTTGTGAGGGTAAAAAACAAGTAGCTGTTGAGGTTTACAATTTTCAATTCATTTTTCTTTTTTGCAATGAGTTTCCCTTACAAAACTCTCACCATGTTCTACTAAATGGATTTGGTATATTCAAACTAAAATAGTTGTATGACGAATTCACATGTAGTTAAATCCGTGTAAATTTATATGGCCTCCAGCAAATCAGGACTTTCATACAGATGAGGACGAACCTCAAAGTGGTGGATAACTCGGGGGCGAAAAAGATAATGTGCATACAGGCTTTGAAAGGAAGGAAAGGAGCTCGTTTGGGGGATATGATAGTTGCGTCCGTGAAAGAGGCACACATGGGCGGAAAGGTGAAAAAGGGAGAAGTCGTCTACGCTGTTGTGGTCCGTGCCGCCATGCCACGTGGGCGGTGTGATGGCAGCGAGGTCAAGTTTGACGACAATGCAGCTGTGCTCGTCAACAAGCAAGGTGAGCCCATTGGGACGAGGGTGTTTGGGCCCGTTCCTCACGAGTTGAGGAAAAAGAAGCACATCAAGATTCTCAGCCTTGCCGAGCATATTGCGTGAGCATCTTTTCGATTTTCGATTTAGGGTTTAGAATAAATTTGCCGTCCCCACACGACTCTTGTGGAGCTCGTTCTGGGTGTTCAAATTGTGTGTGTTGAACTCTGTTTTTTACCCGTAGGTTTTTAAATATTTGAGTGTATCAGTTTAAAGAAACTACTTCTACGACCAATGTTATAGGCCTTCAATCAGGAGAAGTATCGCTCCTATTGGTGGTCATTGGTAAAAAAAATTGGACCCAGAATCAGAAAATTCTGAAAATCAAAACTTAAAACATAATCGAATTAGTTTGATTCGATTCGAGTTTAACAGAATAATTCAATTTTGATTTAGTTCGATTCGAGTTAAACAGAATAATTCAATATTGATTTAGTTGGATTCGGGTTAATTGAAGACACTCCTGTTTGTTCCAACAATATTAAGTGCAAGATCAAAATCAAAAAAATACATCACTGCGTCATTAAATGTGAAAATAAAATGGTAAAATTCTTCCGTGAAAAGTTTCAGAAAAAGGGGAAGATAATCTGACAGAGCCTCAAAAAAGGAAATACGTAGTGTTTAATTTAATTAATTAATTAATTAATTAATTATGTAGGGGCAGGAGCGAAGAACAAGGCGAAAAAGGGGTAAAGGTATGATCAGACGGCGTTAGGTTAGGTGTCAGCAATGTCGTAGTGGAAGGAAGAACCGTGACCGTCAAACGACGGCGTCAGAGGCGTTCCCTTGTCGGCCTGTCGGCGTTTTCCATTAACGGCCCATTAATAATAACACTACGGTCCAAGCCCATTAATTATCCGTCCTTCTTCAAATATTGAATCACAGCCGTTGAAATAATTCCTGATCTGTACGGTGGATGATGTCCATACCTCATCACGCCTTCTGTAAAAACCCAAGTACACTCGCAGTGTGAGCTAACACCCCCTTCGTACCCTTTGGGATTCTATCCTTTTCAAATTACAATTCTTCATAATATATATTTAATATTTTGGGTTTGTTTACATTTGAGATATTAGAAAAGTGTACTCTATGTAATAAGAAATTGTAAAAATGCAAAAGTAAATTGAAAAACGTAAAATGGAAAAATGTGAAAATAGAAGTATGATAATTTTTTTTTTTTAATAATTGAATTTCTAACATTATTTGAGTCTTTGAACTAACTGTAAGTCAAGCTTATTGTAAATTTTCAACTGAAACAATATCAATAGTCAATAAAGATTGATATATTGATATGCTCCTCTAGCTAAATTTATTACTATTTCCGTTCTAGATTAATAGTCACTTCTTATGTATAATTTGTAGAAAAATAAAATGATTTATTTTTTGTAATTTGTAAATAAAGTGTGACTATTGATTTTGAACAAAAGAGAATGATGTATTATGTGTCCGCTTAATTATTATAACGAAAAGTTATTTGTTTTATTTTTTGTCATTTAATAAATACGTACAATTTGTAATTCTAACGCTCAAAATAGAATACGTAAAATTTCTCTTTAAGACGAGAACAATATAATTTATACTAACATGTGTTTTTTTGTATGAACTAAAAACACTCTCTCACACAATGATCATGGCCGGACAGTCGTCTCACACAATACCTATGGCTATATGTATGTACGTATGGATTCTCTTCCTTTATTCATTCTCACGTAATTCTAACGAGTACTCTCTAACGACTTATAACTGCAAGTAGAAAAAAACAGTATATGTTGTAATTTAAATCATCAAATTTTAAGCTTAATTGACGTTTGATGGATCATATAGAACATACATATGGTTTTAACAAATAACTCGTTTTTACTTAATATTCGTTCTTGGGCTCTAAAGGATCGATATTATATATGGACAATTCCGATAAGATGTCACGTACGCCATCGTAATTAAACGGTATTGACTAACAAGGTCGTCTAATCGACTATCAACAAACTTTTGTTTATTCAACAGACCAAAACATTAAAATCAAAAAATTAAAATCAATAGTTGAATGCATAAAGCGTGAGACGAAAAAGAAAAAAATTCTCATGGCCGCCAGACATATTTTTGCCTGCTACAGTACAACTACGCATGTCCCTCGCTTTCTCTCTCACACAGCGTTGTGTTTCAGTGTGTGTAAATTTGATGCTTTATAAAGTGCAATGCGACTCCTAACACTTGTTTCCAAATCTCTCACACATTAATTAATAATCAATTCATTCATTTTCCTTTTCACATTTTACTCTCACAAATATATACCCCACAAAATAAAATCATGCAGGTGGCGAACGACATCATCGCGCAGTCGGCCGTCCGGTCGATGGACGGCGGCGGCGAGACGGGGGCGGCGGCCCCTCTGAGCGTGGAGGCGGTGTGCGAGAAGGTGAGCGCCGTCGTCCGGCAGAACGCGGTGGTTGTCTTCACGATCAGCGGCTGCTGCATGTGCCACGTGGTGAAGCAGCTGCTCTTCGGGCTCGGCGTGGGCCCCGCCGTCGTCGAGCTCGACCGCGAGGCCTCCGGCGGGGACATACACGCGCTCCTCCGGCGGCTCGACGGCGGCGGCGGCCGGAGGAAGCAGGTGGTGCCGGCGGTGTTCGTCGGGGGGAAGTACCTCGGCGGGATCGAGGCGGTCATGGCCTGCCACATCAACGGCACGCTCGTGCCTCTGCTCAAAAGCGCCGGAGCTCTCTGGCTGTGAGGATCGAGGAATCGTTTGTTTCGGATTAATAATTATATTAGTTGTTATTGTTAACTAACTTTTATGACGATTATAATACGGCAATACATGTAGTGTGCATGGTGCAAAATCGGAGAACTTGTTATCATTGATTTTACCAGTATTATTATGTAATAGTATTATTGTGTTGTGTGATTAATAATTTTAATTTAGGTTTGATTTCTGAGGTTGATCATGGTTTTTTTACTGCATGCAAATGAACAAAAAATAATTATGTTTCAACAAAAATCTAATTATGTAATAATCATCAACTCTGAGCAGCTTCTGAGCTGTTTGGAATGCTAGAGAAAAGCTCGACCAGATTTGACCTACAATTATTTACACGAGTCGAGTTCTAAATTTTTCACAACGTGCTCGTCAGCTCAAGCGTTTTGGTTGTACAACTAGAGTTAGGTGAAATTTAAACTGATTATCGACTATTCAATTTTCAATTACTAATCATATTTACTAACTAACACAGAATTAATAAGACTTCATTGCAAATGCAACCTTCTTTGGGAATTATTAACAATTCAATTTCTTATGAAAAAGAAAACCTGTACAATTTCTTGATTAAAAAGAAGTGGCACAGATCAAGTACTCTAGCATCACAATTAATTGAATTTGCACTTTTTTCTTGTACTTTTTCTCCTTTACAATACTGCCCCGCAGATCTGGATGACATATGCAGTTTTTGACCATGAAACATTACCCTACTTAAACAATAATTAAATTTGAAAATAAGAGTTCTGTTTTGGAAGTACAGTACTAATCTTCAGAATTCAGATACAAGTGCTTTTTGTTTTTGTTCTAGTGTTTTGAAGTCAAGGGCAACAATAATCACATAATAGGATACATAATACCATTTCTTTTGAGCGTTTTCTATATAACTACACACAATCGCTGAATATAATATAAGCTACATATGAATATATTACCATGCCAAAACAGGCGTCCACAGGACTCGCCTCTTCATTCACCCGCAATCAAGTTACGTAACAAGAACTATGAAATACGAGAGACGGGTCAATAATACAAATTAATGTCAACGACTAGCGGGTTTTCTTCATGCGCTTGGAGGGTCTCAGCAGTTCTTTCCTCGGCTCCTCTGGAGCTTTTGTGTCTGTAAATTGCTGCACATACTTCAAAATTAGATTAATTACAGTTATCTTATTGATCATGACATAAAATCTATTAATCACAAGTTTTAGAACACGAGCAAGTTGGGTTTCTATAAAAAAAGTCGCTTATGTACAAAAAAAACAAAGGTGAAGAAGATCAATCATACAAACGCTATAAAGTTCAGAAAACAAGACTAACAGTTGATCCCAAGCCGAAATGAGAAATTTCAATTTCCACCTTTCGTATTCATCAAATTTTATAAATTATATAACCCCTTGGGTGGCAATTGAATAAACACTTGAAATGATATATCTTCGCATTTGTTTTGCTTTTTCTTCAGTTTTATTGTTTTTTCAAAATTTAAATCTATCAACTCATTTTCAAGTTCGTTCCGAACAATCATTTGGACTAATCAAATCACTAATATAACTATCACACATTTTAGCTACCTATCATTATTTTTATAAGTCAACTTTGATCATTACAAAACATGTCTATCTCATGTCTATTGTAACCCTCAAAATTCATATTCTGATTACAATTGAAAACAAAATATCCAAAATGAAAGTGTATCCAACTGCGCCCTAATCGATTCTGATAAAACAACAACAACAACAACAACAACAACAAAACCAAAGTGGAAGGAAGGTTGTCATCAGTACTGAGATCAACCACGCACTACACACACGATTTCAGTTTTTTTAGTTGTCCATTATTTTATTCGTGTAGTAAGAACTAATCTCTGCAAGGTCACAAATACACATCCCACAGTCAAGATATTCAATCACTCTACATAAACGGAGAATGTAGACATATAACATGAAACGCGTGGGATGCAAGCAGAAGAACAATACTTGCCTCGTCTAATTTATTCTGAAGTTCCAAAAGTTCTTGACAGTATGTGAGGCACTCTGCGTGATAAACAGCCGCCAATTCTTTGATCAAGGTCTTCCTTCTAATAATACCAACCACTGCAAGAGACAAAAAAACCCATGGTTTGCTTAAGAAAATTACAATGATCTGCGTACGAGAAAAATGCCCAAAATTAATTTCGACCAAATAATATTTTGCCTAGACATACTGTATTCACTTTCAGGAATCATGAAATCATCATCCCAATTTCTAGGTATTAACCTAATTCAATGATTTCAATCTATCAATCTATATCAGCGTTCATCTATTCACGAATTAACAACTGAATCTCGTAATCGAAATTGAAATTGAAACAAAACAGAAGCAATCATTATAAAGACATCGAGCGACTTGAGATAGGGCTTACTTCGGCTTGGATCGAAAGGAGGGGGTGGCGGGGCAGGAGGTTCATCCTTGGATGAAGATGACGGGGGTGGATCGGCAGCGGCCTCGTCTCGCGGAGGTGGAAGGGGAGGGAGCGGCGGAGGTGGGAGGAAGAAGGGGTGTTGGAGTTGGAGTTCACTCATTCGTCGGAGGCGCGTTGATTGCAAAATTATGTGTATGTATATGTGGGTTTGTTTGTCCTTTTACAATATGTTCAAATTACATTTTTTTTAATTATTAATCGTGTGAAATTGTTGTTTTCCTTTACTAAACTCGCATACTTTATTTATTACTATTTACTCTCTTGTAATATTCTTTTTGAGTGTTTGATACATTAAAAAAAATAAAAAAAATATTTTATTTTTTTATTTTAAAATTCAATTTATTCATATTTCATTTATCTACTTGTTAAACTCCACTCATTTCTACTTTACTTTAAAAAAATATATATTAAACTTTTATTTTTGGTAAAAAAGTGAAAAAAACTACAATTTTTTTTATTTTCTACTTAGATTAGATTCTTATATGATTCGTCATACATACGATGGGAAGATCATCCAGGTTCACAGAGAGAGACGGGTTCTACTATCAACTTTTATTTTTGATAAAAAATTGAAAAAAACTACAATTTTTTTATTTTCTATTAACAACTACTCATTTCTACTTTACTTTTTAATTTAAAAATATATTAAACTTTTATTTTTTGGTCAAAAAATCAAAAAAACAACAATTTTTTTATTTTCTGTGCAAAAAAAAAAGTATTACATCTTAATAAAGTTGAACTCCACTCATTTCTACTTTACTTTAAAAAAAAATATATTAAACTTTTATTTTTTGGTAAAAAAGAAAAAAAAAACAACATTTTTTTTTTATTTTCTATTAACAACCACTCATTTCTACTTTACTTTTTAATTTAAAAATATATTAAATTTTTGTTTTTTTGTCAAAAAGTAAAAAAACAACATTTTTTTTACAGAAAAAAGTATTACATCTTAATAAAATTGAAGAAAATAGTATAAAACTCCAATTCATTTTTGTTTGTAAACGTTCAATCAACAAAATCGAAACCCAAAACATAGCAAGCAAAATGCATAAAAAAACATATTCTCCAAATCATACGACACCAACATGATGCTCATGCAAAATAGATCTCAGACGTGTATCTTCGGGAATGTGACCTCCAGTAAGACCAGCACGTCGTGGAAACTTGATGAGAGCAAAGTACTGGATGACCTCTTTGGGGCTCTCCGGTGCACCGCTCGACGTACGACGATGTGGGCTGAAACGAGATCTCCCTCAGAAAAGTAGTGCTCCACGTGAGTGATCGACTTGATGTCAGTGGCCACTATCCAAACGGGAAGAGCATCATCCGCCTTCTTTGGAAATCGGAGAACACCAAACACCGACTTCTTCTTCACGGAAGCTGCAGAGACATATTATTTGTATTTATAAGAAAACCAAAAATCTAATGGAAATATACACAATAACACAAACCTATAGTCTTTGCACCTCACTCACCATAATTTCCAATTAATTTCACCGCACTACTTTTCTCATTGGTTGGTTTGTAGACTACTATAGTAAAATCAATTTGTTTTATTTGCGAGACACAAAATCTTATGAGTTGCAAATACTTTATAAAATCAAAATTTCACTAAGATTTTTCATGCGACAAAATTCTCACAAACAATTCATATATATTCAATTCATATATAAAAAAAAAAGTGGCTAAACAAGTTATCCAATAGAGAATTCATTTCGGTAACATTAAAAAAAATCTCCAGTAGCATAAAAAAATAAATTATGGAGCACACAAATATTAAAAAAATATTTGAGTAAAGATAATTGAATAATAATCATTTTTATGATTAATATACTTACTTAATATTTGTATAAAAATAAATTATATATGGAGCACACAAATAAATAATATTTGTGGAGCAAAAATAGTTAAAATAATAAAGAGAATGAAGAACAAATATAATAAATATGTGTGAAGCATAATTCAAATAATAATATATTTATATAAAAATAAATTATATATGAAAAATTAAATATAATAAATATATTTGGAGTGATAATTTAAATAATAGTTATTGCAAATGAAAAGAAGTATTACAATTACCACACATTTCACTCTTAGATGAATATAAATATTTATTATTTATTAAAAAAATAAAAATTAGTGGGCAAAGCTAGTTGAGTTGACAAGAAACCTGGATTGTAGTCGAAAAATATGTGAAATCATGACAGGAAAACTTCTTGAAGTGGTTGTGGTTGAGTAGTCGAAATCATGATAGGAAAACTTCTTGAGTCGACTCCACAGATTACGTGAAAGAAGCTGGCAACGTTACCTCTATTGAGTTGAATAATAAATTTAATTATGACTCCCATTGCAACCTTATTTGGTACTTGTTAACAATTCAATTTCATATGGTAAAAAAGAAACAATACAACTTCTTGATTAAAAAAAAGGCCATCAATCCATCATAATTACTTGATTTTGCACTTTTTTCCATGTAAGGGGATTGTCCTCACAAGACAACAATAATACAAAATAAAAAATACTTGGTCCAAAACAAACTCAAGACGTTGACTAAATACCGTTCTATAGAGAGTTTAATATAACTAAACACGATCACTGAAGATAATATAAACTATACATAAATATATTACCCAGTGCCAAAACAGGCGCCCACAGGAATCATCTTTTCATTAAACCTGCATCCAAGCTATGTCACAAGAATTAGGAATACGAAAAGACGGGTCACTATATGGAACATACGAATACACATTAAATGTCGACACCTAGCGGGTTTTCTTCATGCGCTTGGAGGGTCTCAGTAGTTCTTCCCTCGGCTCCTCTGGAGCTTTTGTGCATGTAAACTGCTGCATATATTTCAATTGATTAGCTGTCCGTTAGTTTATTCATTTAGTTAGAACGAATCTCTGAAAGGTTACAAATTCGCATCCCAATAATCAAGATATTCCATTACACTACGTAAATGGTGAATGTAGAGAAATTACAAGAAACACGTGGAATGCAAGAAGAACAGGAAGGGCAACAATACCTTCCTCGTCTAATTTATTCTGAATTTCCAAAAGTTTTTGACAGTAGGTGAGGCAGTCTGCGTGACAAACAACCGCCAGTTCTTTGACAAGGGCCTTCCTTCTAATAATACCAACCACTGCAAGAAACGAAAATTCGATGGTTTGGTTTACAATCAATTCGTGCACAAGAAACATGCCCCATGGTTATCATCGTCCCAATTTCTTTGTATTAACCTAATTCAATGATTTCAATCTATCAATCTATACCAACGTTCATCTATTCATGAAATAAAAATTCAAGCTCGTTGAAATTGAAATCAAAATAGAAGTAATCGTTATGGAGACAACGGAAAACACAAAAATCTAATCGAGCGACTTGAGATAAGGGCTTACTTCGGCTGGGATCGAAAGTAGTGGGTGGCCGGACAGGAGGTTCGCCCTTCGATGAAGATGGCGGAAGTGGATCGGCAGCATTCGGAGGTGCGTGGACTGCGCAATATTCCTTAGTTGTGTTTTTTTATTTTTTTTATTTTTGACGTTTGTGACCCATGTTACCGGCAATTTGATTTTTGTGTTTTACTATATGCTAAAAAATACTTAAATGTGAATAATCCCCTAAATTTAAAAACAAAAATACATACAGTAGTATATAAAGTTTGGTGAAGATGACATGGGACATGGATCGTAACGTGCATATACTATATGCAGCCATTATTAAGCGTTTAAGACCAAATCAACGTCAAAACCAAGGTTAAAACACAAGGATAGTGGTTGGTGTCATAGGAATTAAAGATGAAAATAGACTACCAGACACAGTATAAAGTATTAACAAGACAAAAAATAGTGAAACAGAATAACAAAGCATATTACTAGCTAGTGAGGGAAGATTTGTTATGGAGGCGCCAAATGGTCTCAGCCAACAACCCACCTACCGAAAGAACTGTCAAGTTAGGGAACAATTTCTCATCCGCCAATGGAATTGTATTCGTAACAATAACTTCTTGAAACAAGCCACTCGACAACCTCTCGATTGCCGGAGGGCTAAAAACCGGGTGTGTGCAACACGCATACACCTCCCTAGCCCCTTCCTTGTGTAAAAGTTCCGCTGCCTTTGTGATTGTTCCTGCACATTTGTTACTACATTTTAGTAATTCATAGTAGTAACATATAATGTTTGTTTTCCGCTAGGTTTCTCACCGGCAGTGTCGATCATGTCATCGTACAATATAGCAATCTTTCCCTTTGCATCACCAACAAGGCTAATCACCTCTAAAATATTATGCCCTTGGCGCCTTTTATCCACAATCGCTAAAGGGGCATCACCTAGCTTTTTAGCAAAAGAACTCGCTCTTGCAACTCCGCCCACATCGGGTGAAACAACTACCATATTATCGCAATGAATCCTCTTACTCGCAAGATATTCCAGTATTACACACTATAGCAAAAATACATATATTAGTTAGGAAACGACATGCTGTATTTAATTAGTATATGCATGTTTTCATACCTCACACTTGACTAGATCAACGGGTATGTCAAAATAACCTATAGATTGCGCAGAATGAATATCGCAAACGAGAGCATGATTCGCACCCCCGACGTCCCTCGCAGCAATTCTAGCCGTAATGGCTTCACGACTTTGAACCTGCACATTAATATAATTCGTGAACATTATACACACGATTAAATACGGATTCTCAAACAAAAAAAAAAAACCTTTCTATCAGCTCGGGCATAACCGAAATAGGGAATAACGGCTGTTATCGAGTTTGCAGACGCACTCCAACAAGCTTCGATCATGATCTTGAGCTCCATGAGATTGTCGTTCACAGGAGGACAAGTCGGCTGAAGGAGATACACGTCACGTCCTCTAACACTCTCTAGTAGCTGGAAGTAGATCTCCCCGTCAGCAAATCGTTTCATTTTCGAACGACCCAATTCCAACCCCAAGTTAGAAGCGATTTCCTATATATACATGATTTAATTAGCTAGCGCACTAACAACACAAATACGTATGTAAAGTAATTAAATTGACCTGAGACAGAGAAGGATTCGCAGAGCCCGAAAACAATTTGATGGTGTTTTTGTTGTTGTTGTTAATATTCTCCGAGGATGCCATCAACTTCATCGGTAGTATCCTCTTCTGTGTTTGTGCAATACATATGTTCTGGTGCGAGCGAGTTGTATAGACGGGCGGCAGAGACAATCGGCGATAAGAGAAAGATGGTGACGCCGAAAATATCGCTGCCATCGCCCCTGTTGTAATATAGTCGAATAGTCGATCGGTATCAGTAGTTTGTGTTTAGTAATTGTGTTTATAGAGAGATTTAGAGTTATAAAATTTGAGGGTTGTAAAATTTTGTTTTTGGAATGATAATATAAATTTAAAGGAAATTAATACATGGTATTTTTTAGTATTTTATTTGTTTAAACAAATAGATTTTTTTTTCACTAGCTATTCTAAAAAATTTTAATTTTAAAATACATATATATATATATATATATATATATATATATATATATATATAGAGAGAGAGAGAGAGAGAGAGAGAGAGAGAGAGTTTCATAATACACGGACTAAATTGGTAAAAACATAGAATAAAATATTTATTTATTATATTGCCTTATTTTTTAATTCTTATATTAGTATATTATATTGAAAATTTAATATACTCCGTACGAATTGGTAAAAACATAGAATAAAATATTTATTTATTCTATTGCCTTATCTCTTAATTCCATACGAATAAAATATTTAATATACTCCGTATGAATTATTATTTTTAAATAATTTTATTATTTAAAAAAAATAGAAAATTCTTCATAAAAATAACTAATTGTATAGTATATTATTGGACGATCATCATTTGTCAAGTGAATTTTTTTTGTTACTTTCAACATTGAAGCATATAGTTTCAGACTCATTTCATAGCATGCCATATAATTCAGATTAAACGAGTCATGAACGAGTCTCATATATAATTCGGATCAAACGAGCCATGAGAGAGTCCCTCAATAGACCTCATTCCGACTCTGGTGGAATCATGGGATAAACAGAATCTCGCTGTCACATCAAAAATCATTCCACAAATCATCAAGTACTTCAAATTTTCGCATCGAAAATAACATAAAATCTTCAAGCAGCTTTCTCCGCTTTCCTAGGTCGGCGGTTCGAACGAATAATTTTGTATCACACACTCTGTGATACGGAGTAATTTTGTTGTAAATTACTCCCGAATTTGAGCTCCCGCCTAGCCGTTTCTTGTTTTCCTAGATCGGCGGTTCGAACGAATCATTTGCCTTTTAGTCAGCGAGGTCGTCGGAAGGGTGAGTCGAGAAGCTGCCGAAGCACATAGTGTTATGATTGAGACCTCTTACGATATACTTGTGCCCTAATTCATTAAAACAGTGGAGAAATTATCAGCAGAAATACAAATTGATGTGGTCGGATTGGCTGATGCGTTCGATTTTGTACGGAAAAAATATTTTGGTAAAGTCGGATGTCCACGGAGAAGAATGGTCGGATCTTTGGATGGATAGAGATGAAAGGTCAGATCTTTGGGTGAAAAATAAAGTCTATTTTTGAAAAATGGAGTGTACAATCACCCGGCCTAATTGTGAATCACAAGACAACAAAACCGAAAAATTAGTATACAAAATACCATTTCTTTCAAGTATTTTCTATATAAAACTACACACGATCGCTGAATATAATATAAGCTACATATGAATATATTACCGTGCCACAACAGGCGTCCACAGGACTCGCCTCTTCATTCACCCGCAACCAAGTTACGCAACAAGAACAAGGAAATACGAAAGACGGGTCAATAATACAAATTAATGTCGACGCCTAGCGGGTTTTCTTCATGCGCTTGGAGGGTCTCAGCAGTTCTTTTCTCGGCTCCTCTAGAGCTTTTGTGTCTGTAAATTGCTGAACATATTTCAAAAATAGATTAATTACAACTATCTTATTGATCATGAAATAAAATCATATTAATCACAAGTTTTAGAACATGAGCAAGTTGGGTTTCTATAAAAATTTGCTTTTGTAAAAAAAAAAGAGAGGTGAAGAAGATTAATCATACAGACAATATAAAGTTCAGAAAACAAAAGCATTTTACAGTTGATCCCAAGCCCAAACGAAAATTTTCAACTTTTACCTTCCGTATTCATCACACATTTTATAAATTATAACCCCTTGGTTGGTGATGGAATAAACACTTGAAATGATATATCTTCACATTTGTTTTTCTTTTTCTTCAGTTTTATTGTTTTTCCAAATTCAAATCTATCAACTCATTTTCGAGTTCTTTCCGAACAATCATTTGGACTCGTAAGATCACTAATATAACTATCACACATTTTACAGACTATCCACTCACATATTAGCTACCGATCATTATTTTTATAACAAGACAACTTTGATCATTACATGTCTATCTCATATCCATTGTAACCCTCAAAATGCATATTCTGATTTCAATTGAAAACAAAATATCCAAACTGAAAGTGTATCCAACTGCGCCCTAATCGATTCAGATAAAACAACGACGACAACAACATGGAAGGAAGGTTGTCATCAGTATTGAGATCAACCACGCACTACGCACACAATTTCAGTTTCTTAGTTTCCCGTTATAAAACAACGACGACAACAACATGGAAGGAAGGTTGTCATCAGTATTGAGATCAACCACGCACTACGCACACAATTTCAGTTTCTTAGTTTCCCGTTAGTAATAACTAATCTCTGAAAGGTCACAAATACACATCCCAACAATCAAGATATTCAATCACTCTACATAAACGGAGAATGTAGACATATTACATGAAACGCGTGGGATGCAAGCAGAAGAACAATACTTGCCTCGTCTAATTTATTCTGTAGTTCCAAAAGTTCTTGACAGTAGGTGAGGCACTCTGCGTGATAAACAGCCGCCAGTTCTTTGATAAGGGCCTTCCTTCTAATAATACCAACCACTGCAAGAGACGAAAAAACGATGGTTTGCTTAACAAAATTACAATGACCTGTGTACTAGAAAAATGCCCAGAATTGATTTCGACAAAATAATACTTTGCCTTCGGACATACTGTAATCAACTTCAGAAAATCATGAAATCATCATCCAAATTTCTTGGTATAAACCTAATTCAATGATTTCAATCTATCAATCTATATCAGCGTTCATCTATTCACGAATTAACAACTCTATCTCGTAAGAAAAATTGAAATTGAAACAAAACAGAAGCAATCGTTATAAAGACATCGGTAAACAGAAAAACAAAATCGAGCGACTTGAGATAGGGCTTACTTCGGCTTGGATCGAAAGGAGGGGGTGGCGGGGCAGGAGGTTCGTCCTTGGATGAAGATGAAGGGGGTGGATCGGAAGCGGCCTCATCTCGCGGAGGTGGAAGGGGAGGGAGCGGCGGAGGTGGGAGGGAGAAGGGGTGTTGGAGCTGGAGTTCACCCATTCGTCGGAGGCGCGTGGATTGCGAAAATATGTGTATGTATATGTGGGTTTGTTTGTCCTTTTACAATATTTTCAAATTACTTTTTAAAAAAAATTATTAATTGTGTGAAATTGTTGTTTTCTTATTATCGATCAATTTATTTTATTATACCAACTCACAAAATTTATTTAATATTACGTTAAAATTTCTATAAATTAATAGTATCGACACCGTAAAATTTTATTAATTTAAAAAAGTATTAATATATCGAAAAATCAATATTTTATTAATTAAAAAAGAGAATTTTCAAATTCAATAAATTTAAATACAAAATTATGTTTTTTCATCATTTAAAATGCCTCACAAAATCATCAGTAAATGATAATCAAATGCATAAAATATTTTGTGAATATAAAAAGGAACATCATTGCACTAAAAATATTGCAATTGATGAAAAATATTCTTTGAAAGTTAGTCAACGTAAATTAATATTCTTTGAAAGTTAGTCAACGTAAATTATCAAACACTCTTGTGTACTCAACATTAAGAGATTGATAAGAAATAATTAAATATTACAAAAATCATATGATAAAAAATATTCTTTAAAGGTTAGTTAAGGTAAATTATCAAAAACTCTAAATAGATCACGTGAGTACTCGTAATATTAACAAATTATTAATTTAAAATTTTTATGGGATCTCATACTTACAAAGAGTTTTTTCAAAAAATTATTATTATATTATCTTATCGAACTCGCTCATTTTTTACAAGTTCAAGTCGGACGGAGAATTTTATTATTTTAGATAATTTATTAATTTATCGAGTATTAATTTATAAAATTTTTATTGTATTAGTATTATTTTATCAATTTATATCTCCAACAAATAAAAAATTGGATAAAAGTCACGGTCATCCGAACAAAGTCGTAACGAGCAGAATCACCCGTATCTTAGGAACTGTCACCTCCAGTATGTCCCCATCCTCACCAAGCAGAATCTAGTGTATCTCCGGACTCTCACCCCCGCAGAATCTCGCGTGTATCTCCGGTACTCTCACCTCTCACCTCCAGTATTTCCCATCCTCAGAGTGTCATCCGAACAAAATCGTAACGAGCAGATCAAATAATAATAATAAAAAAAAAAAAAATTACTAGAAACAATACACAATATTGTATTAAAAAAACTCTATGAGTATTTAAAAAGAAAACAAAATAAAAATAAAAATAAAATCTATTGAAAATATATTTAGATTAAAAAACAAAACAAAAATAAATAAATAAATAAATCTACTTTAAATTATTATTTTTAATTTGCATGTGGAGCATCATGAATTATGTGGAGTATTATGGAAAAATAAAAAACTTTTAAATTAATTATTTCATGATTAATTAATCAATGAAACAATAAACCCACAAATAAAATAAAAATTAATTAGAAACATGTGGAGCATCATGAATGTGTAGCATTATGAAAAAACAACAAACAACATAAGAAAATGAAATAAAATTAACTTATTATTCTAAATCGAAAAAACTACAAACCACCTGAGTTAATTTTTTGTTTTATTTGTGAGCAAAAGTTATTATTGGGCCATTTGGAAAATAATAATAGTAATAAATTTTAAGAATATATATATAGTAATAGTAATATATATATATATATATATATATATATATATATATATATATATATATATATATATATATATATACGATTTGTTAAGAGCATCTCCAACCGATACCAAAAACTTATTTTGGAGTAGGGGAGATGCTTCAACCGATACCAAAACATAAACCTATTATTGGTTTATAGGTGGGACTCACACAAAAAATACTTATATTTACGTTTACCGTAAACTCAAACCAAAAACTATTTTTTATTTATAAAATGATTATTTTTTTTACAAATTTATAAAAATAACTTATCAATTATTTTTTAGTATCTTATTTAATATCTTTTGTAGTATAATTTTTTTAATAATCATATCATTAATAATTAAAATAAATTTTAATAAAAATATTTTTAATAATGAAATAAAAATACATATCACAATATGAAATAAAATTAAATTATATAATTATATAATTAACATTAAAAATAAAATAATAATAAACAAGATATAAAAAAAAAATGCTACCAATTACAAAAACAAAAATAATTAATAATTAGTTTTTTGAGTGTTTTAATGTAATTTTTTTAATAATTAAATAATATTTTTATTTAGTATTTTTTATATTTATTATGTTTGAAAATTTAAATTGAAAATAATATTAATTATATTTTTTAATTTAAAAAATTATGAGATAAAATTGTAAATTTTTAAAGATGTTGATTATTTATATAAATAGTATAAATAATTATATAAGAAAAATATTAAAAAAAAATTATTTTAAGTTAGAGTATTAGTTTCTCGGTTGGAGTCAAATTACTGTAAACGTAAACTAAAATTAATTTTGAGTTCGATTGGAGTCAAATTACTGTAAACTTAAAATAAAACTTATTTTTGAGTTTGAGTTTTTGTGTTCGGTTGGAGATGGCCTAAGAAATTAATAGTTCGTATGTCAAGTTATGTTGGAAAAGGCTAATTCTCAAGAGGCTTTTTTAAATAAAACAAATCAGGCTTTATTAAATAAAATAAATCAAGTTTTTTTCTGTAGATAAAGATACAAAAATAGAAATAGAAAGTGTTGAGCTTTTTAAAAATGCAATTCTAAAAGAGACTTTATTAAATAAAATAAATCAAGTTTTTTTTCTCATAGATAAAAAAATAAGATTCTAAAAGAGGTTTTATTAAATAAAATAAATCAAAAAAATAAGATTCTAAAAGAGGTTTTATTAAATAAAATAAATCAGCTTTATTAAATAAAATAAATCAAGTTTTTTTTTTCTCATAGATACAGATAAAAAAAATAAGAAAATAAATGCATTGAGGAAGAATAGATAGTTTTTGGAAAATGAAATAGATACAGATAAAAAAAAATTAAGAAAATAAATGCAAGAATAGATAGTTTTTGGAAAATGAAAAATATACTTAGACAATGAATTCAAATATTCATTTTTTTGTTCTTCTTTTGTTCTTATATAATAGGCAATTATATATAATAATCTAAATATATAAAAAAAAGTATTTTTTTCATATTCGAATATATAAATCATTATTTAGCTATAATTCATTGGAACAAAAAAAGGCCTGGGTGGGACCGGCCAAACAGGTATATTAGAATAATTAAGGGCCTTTGGAATAATAATAGATCCTTTGATAGACCTCATTCAAACACTGGTTCCACATAATCTTGTTGTCACATAAAAAATCATTCCTCAAATCATAAAGTATTTCAAAAGTTAGCATCGAAAATACCATAAAATTTTCAAACAGCTTTCTCCGCTTTCCTAGTAACACCATCACCAATCGAAAATACCATAAAATCTTCAAACAGCTTTCTCCGCTATCCTAGTAACACCACCACCAGGTCGCTTGGTATTAACCGTTCGTTTTTTGTATCTCTCTGATGCAACGCTCTCTTTCAATTTTTCCAAAGCTGAAGATAGAACAATAATGGTTTTGGTTAATATTTGCAACTTTTTCCTGTACAGGCTGTTGATCACAAACAAGATAGTTACCAATTATGTACGTGGATTGAAATGATTCAACCGACTCGGATGAAACAGGATAAACGGGACAAGAATCATTGCCTGCCTTGTGCAACAGTTTCTTCAATCGCCTAACCTGAAATCAGGCAAAATGTCCATATTTTTACTGTTCAGATTATTGATTATACCACGCCACTACAAATGCAAGGAAACTCGAAATTTAATGATTTCAACAGAGGCGGTCTGCCTATAACATTAATTAAATTACGCACCTCTTCCTTGTTCAAAAGTGTGAAGCAACACCCGGGTTGCCCCGCCCTTGCGGTTCGACCGGCTCGGTGAATATAGGTCTTTATATATGAAGGCATGTCGTAGTTAATTACATTTTTGACCCCTTCAACATCCATTCCACGCGTCATTGCATCAGAGGAAATAAGTACCTGTACTTCTCCTGCTCGAAATGCCCTCAGTGTCTTGCTGAAGGAGTAAATAGAGATATAAATGTCATAAGAGGACAACCAAGGAAATGAAGATCAACCATATGAACTTTTACTTTTAAATCTCTTTTATTTGAAATATAAAACCGTGTCCTTGTGGAATGATAAGATTTTAGAATCAATCACTTCAAAACAAAACAAAATTTAGTCTATTGTGTTATTTGACTACAGCTCATCTACTACGTTAGTGTAATCGTTTCATGTGGTTCTCCAACAACAACAAAACACACGCAAAATAATAGCAAAAAAACAAGATGAATCAAACTAAGAAAGAAGCATTCAAATAAATATGTCCCATGTCACCTTCTTATGGACTGACGCTGAAGACGTGAGTACTCTTTAAACTTAATTTGGATGCCACCGAAGAAATTTAACAAGGTGCATAGTCTGTGTGTCGACTCCACAGATGACGTGAAAACAATACTTTTTTCATCTTGTAAAGTTTCCAATAGTGCTAGTAGATAAAGTGGTTTGCTCTTTGAATCGCATACCTGCATTTAGATTTAAGAAAACTAATCAAAATAATTTATTTTTTTAAGAAAGCAATTGAGAAAAATACCACATGAGTAACTACGCAGTTCAGGATGCAATGCATGTGTACTTAAGCATGCACTATTACTCAGTATAATATGTTAAAAATGACAAATTGCCAATGTGCCAGAAAAAGACAGGTTTTTATACCACTTTATAAGACTTAAGTTGTTCAGGAAGCTGGTAGCGTGTTTTTCCAGCTGTCAGGAACAAGGGATGGTGAAGATCAAGCTGTGAAAGCTTACTCGGGTCCTGAGTAAGTGTGGCCGATAGAACCATCTTCACGAGCCGTGGATTAGGCTTACCGTTAAAGCCCCTCTCAACGCCACTGCACCAATTCCAAGTAGTCCAAATTCAAATTATATAAATATTAAGATTTCTAACTTAAACAAAAGCACATGGCAAAAAGGCAACATAAAAGCTTCTGATAGTCATAGCTTCTAACATGAAACTGATATTTCTCGATGTCCCCAATATTGAAGGTAAACGAGAAAAAGGCAGTAGTGTAATCATGAAAGCAAACAGCAGAAAATTACAATAGAAATAAAGAAAATAAAAAAGAGTGATACTGACAAATTTCTGATGGTCTTCAGTGAACCAAATTCCAGATTCTGATTCCGAGAGTAAGCCAACTCCAGAACAGTTGGAAGCCAGGATTGATAAGCTTCCCTTAGCAACCGATCTGTTTCATCGACCACCTAATATATTATTTAAATAGTCAGTCTATTAGATTTATTTCAGATTTATATCAAGTTATAGCTGAGCTTTGGACACTATTTAAACATTGTTAGCCTATAGCATGTTTATAACCATCCTTCCAATACTCTCTTCTCAAAGAATACACAATACAAATATGAGTAATTTATAAAACTGTGTATGCCAACAAGCTAGCACCGTAGGGAAACCAAGTGAATCAAAACTTGATTTTTACAAGATAAATCTGAATTGAGCAAATAGAAAAAAAATCCCTTAATCCAACAGAGATAGGGTTGTAGATATTTCACACAAATTAAGAAAATATTGTTAATGTATTGTGTATTACTATTTTCAATATACGTCCCTATGCATAATTTAATGTTAATTCATTTTCCACTTGATTCCTGCAAACTTTAATCTAGCTAAATGAAATGTAATCCTAACATGATTAAATAGGGCGATTACATGGAGATGAAAAAAAATATTAACAAGCCTACATTGTGGGACGCCCGAAATAGTAATGTGACTTATCATTGTTGGACGGATGTGGTATGTTTTAAACTAAAACCTTTCAAACATTGAAGAAACAGTAATTGAGGCTATAATAAGAGCACATGCACAAATTTGTAGTTACAGAAACTAGAAAATCTTTTGTTCCTTACAAGATAACAAAGATGCTCGAGTGTGAAACCATCGGTATTGCTAATGTGGTCCATCAGCCTCCCGGGCGTTGCCACAAGTATGTCCACTGAACTTCTTAGCTCGGGAGCGAAATCTTCGGTGTCATAGCAAATGCCGTCTCCCAACTTGGGTTTCTTGACGAGAGCTGAGATCTCATCGGCAATAGAAGATTGGCCAACGGCCAAACCCACAGACAAGCCCACGGCAGGTGCCAAGGCATCAAATACCTCCTTGACCTGAAAAATGACGAAAAATTATCCGAGAAACGAAGTAAGTCACTGAAGTGAAAATGGTTTCTTAACATCAACTGGACGAACAATATAACTACGATGGCCCGATTTGAGTAGTAAAAAAATATTGAACTTGATGTAAGAAGAAACATTGAATAGCATAAACACCCAAATAATAGTACTACTAATAAACTTATTCTGGAAAATGGGGAGTAGCATGAAACCTGCAGAGCCAAATCACGAGTAGGCAACACCACCAGAGCTCGAACACATTTAATTGCTCGGGTCGAGAGCATCTGCACGATCGGCAGAGCATAAGCTATAGTTTTTCCGGTCCCGGTAGGTGAATTTATGCAAAGGTCTCGCTCGAACGAACCGGGCCCGATTGTTTCTTGCCAAACGGATAATTGAACTGGAAACAGTGAGGTGATACCTATGTTATGCAATGCCGTCACTAACCTAGAAAACAACGAAAAAGATTCATGATTTCTGGAAGAAAAAAACATATGTAACGAAACAAATGGAGAAATTGAAAACCTAGGATCGAGAAATGGGACGGAACCGAGTGGGCATGATTCGGAGAGACTAACGTCAACTGGGTCTCTCATCCATGGTATCACAGGCAAGCTCTTCTTCGTCTCCATCTTCTCTCCGCACTTGCTGGGAATGAGCAGAAAGTGTTTGATTTTATGCCGCAGAGAAATAAAGTGGCGCTGTATTCAGTTATATTAGGTTGGGCTTTAACTTTCTAAACGTGGGCTCTAACGTTTAGGGTTTCTAATGATAGTACTACAATTTAGGCCCAAATGGATTATTATATTAGAGAATTTTAATCTGAGTAAGGAGTACCCTATATATTTTTAGTATGAGTAATTGAGTATACTCATACTCATAGTGGTAGACAAAAAAAATACTCTCCTGTATTAAATTTATATTTTTCTTGAGCTTGAATATTAAAGAAAATAATATTTTATATATGATGAAAGTTGTTGTAATATTTTTAATAGGAATAGAGTGAATATAATACAAGTACACTATATATTTATTTTTATTTTTATTTTTATTAATTTTATTTTTTTGTTTTAAAATATTAAATTACTCTTATTTTTTTAATAACATGAATTAAATAATACAAAAATAAATGTTTGAAATTTATTTGTCAACAAGCACATGTTTCATATTTTTTGGTGAATTTTCGTCTAATTTTTATACTATCTTTTAGAAAGAAAGTCTTTTTGTTCGAAAATATAAAATTATATTTTAATTTTATTCCCTTCTATAGATATTTGAAAAAAAATTATGTTTGACAATTCAATACTTCATTTATTTTTTCCTCAAATATCAAAAACTGAAATTGTCCTAATTATTTTAATATTGTCCAAAAATATTTTTGGGAAAATACGAACCGCGGCTGCTGCGTGACCTAAAATTAAATGAGACAATTCTCATTCAACCCGATTTTCCATCCTTTGACTTTTTTTTTTTTTTTTTTCATTTCCATGGAAACTTCCTTCACAGTATTTAACACCCCCATCCGCCCTCTGTTTCTCACTCACTCATCCTCCTCGTATCGCATCGAAAACCCCACCCGATCAAATCCTGCAATTCAATACAGGAGATCTCATTTCCGTTTCCGGCGAAAACACATTCCCTGAAATCAACATCGATCAATTATGGAATTTTCCTCGACAACGCGCTACCTGACCTAAATCTCTATTTTTTTTTTAATTTTGGTTCGAAATTATTATTTTTTGGAAAAAAAATCCGAAAAAAGGGAAAGAAAATATGAGTTTTGCCAAGTCTCAGGTATGGCAGCCCTGCAAGAAGAAGAGACAAATCGATTGTATTCGGAAGATCTAAGGATTCGCGCCGATAAATACACAATGGTGGTGACGTCAACGAGATCCGGCAGCGGCGGCGGGAGTACGCGCGTGGGGAAATATGAACTGGGGAAGACGCTGGGGGAAGGTACTTTTGCCAAGGTGAAGTTCGCAAGGAATGTGGAGACGGGTCAGAATGTGGCCATCAAGATTCTCGACAAAGATAAGGTCCTCAAGCACAAGATGATCGACCAGGTTAACACTTCGTTGCTGCGTTTGTTTTCTTCAATTATCGTGCGATGTTCTAACCGTTTTTTGTCCCCGTTCCAGATTAAGCGCGAAATCTCGACCATGAAATTGATAAGGCACCCGAACGTAATTCGTATGTTCGAGGTTTGTATTCGTATTTGTATGTTTTTTCTTCATGAAATCGATGTGTGTTTGTGTTTATGTGTTGGGGGTGTTTGTTTCTCTTCTTGTAGGTTATGGCCAGTAAGACAAAAGTATACATTGTCATAGAATTCGTCACCGGTGGCGAATTGTTCGATAAAATTGTATGTTCATTCGTTTAATTGCCATACGACGAATGTATTAAATTCATAATCTTGTTCTCTTTGCTTGCTTTTAGACCACTAGAGGGAGGCTGAAAGAAGACGAGGCGAGGAAATATTTTCATCAGCTAATCAATGCCGTCGATTATTGCCACAGCAGGGGTGTTTACCATCGGGACCTTAAGGCAAGCTATTTTCTTTCGGGTTTTTATCTTTCTTGATTTCTTTGAAACGATACTCATATATATATATATTATGTTCTTGATTTACAGCCGGAGAATTTGTTGCTCGATGTTAATGGAGTTCTCAAAGTCTCTGACTTTGGTTTGAGCGCCCTACCTCAGCAAATTCGGGTAATAAAAATTCTCTCTTGCCACTAAAAACATGCACATCCTTTTTTTTTTAAGTACGATACAAGCTTTTTCTTTGTTTATCTTGTTCTTAGAAAGATGGATTGCTTCACACGACGTGTGGAACGCCTAATTATGTTGCCCCGGAGGTGATCAACAATAAGGGCTATGACGGAGCCAAGGCTGATCTTTGGTCCTGTGGTGTTATTCTTTTTGTACTCATGGCTGGTTATTTGCCCTTCGAAGAATCGAATCTCATGGCATTGTACAAAAAGGTAAATTCTCATTTTAGGCTATAATATTCATCGTTTTATTCGCCATCCATCCTCCTGACAACTACCTGTTTTTCTGCAGATAAATAAGGCGGACTTTTCATGCCCTCCGTGGTTTTCATCCAGTGCTAAGAAACTAATCAAAAGAATTCTGGATCCCAATCCATCGATGCGCATCACAATATCGGAGCTCCTTGAGAATGATTGGTTCAAGAAAGGATACAAGCAGACTGTTTTTGAACACGAGGAAGTTACTCTCGATGACGTCAACTCTATTTTCAGTGAATCTGCGGTTCGTATCTTCTATATCGTATATTGTGTTCAAAATTGATTTATTATACCAATGAAGATGATGATTTTTATTATTTTGGCATGCAGGACTCTCCAAACCTTGTTGTGGAGAGGCGAGAGGTGAAGACCTCTACTGCACCCGTAACCATGAATGCTTTCGAGCTTATTTCTACCTCACAGGGTCTCAATCTCAGTTCCCTCTTCGAAAAGCAAATGGTATGTGCCTAATCGCAAGGTTCTATTAATTGGCAGAGAAAGTACCCGAGTTAAAAAAAAAATGCACGGCCTTTTTTTATTTTACTCTAGGGGCTTGTGAAGCGCGAAACGAGATTTACGTCTAAATGTTCGGCTAATGAAATCGTCTCCAAAATTGAGGAAGCTGTTGGGTCGATGGGGTTTGGTGTGAAGAAAAACAACTACAAGGTCATTCATTCACAATAATAATTAAAAGACGATTTTTCTTTTCTGTTCAAGTGTGTTTAACCTTGGAACCTCGTTTTGGTGATCATTATTTTCAGATGAAACTCCATGGGGAGAAATCTGGGCGCAAGGGGCACTTGTCCATTTCGACTCAGGTATTTTAATCAAACTGGCCGGATTTCTAGATCGATAAAAGTCCCCGAAAAGGAGATAAATAAATAATCGATCAATCACTGTCTTTCTGCTTAAAATTTCAGATATTTGAAGTCGCTCCCTCTCTTCACATGGTCGAGCTTCACAAGGCTGGAGGAGATACATTAGAATTTCACAAGGTATTTATTTATTTATTGCACGGAGCTTCTTTTTTTTTTGGACATTGGGATAAAAGGTTTTGTAACATTGTCATCTTGTACGCAGTTTTACGAGAACTTGTCAACGGGGTTGAAAGATATTGTGTGGAAAACAGGTGATGAAGGAAAGAATACTGGTAAACTTGTTTGTTTGTATTATTTTGAACTTGGCAGTGTACACAAGGCAATCGAGATTTTCTTATTCATTGTCATGTTCATATTGTTTCACAGGTTCTGGCGTCTTGAGTACTTGATCAGGGGTCGTTGTTTTCGGGTTTTCGGGTTTTTACTTATTTATGTTTTCCATTGTAAGCTTTTGCTTTGACTCCAAATGTGATGCTTCCAATGGTTCACTCCTAACAATATTCTGCATTCAACAATGAATAATTAAATTATGAGTTCGTTCTTTATGATTTCCATTCTATTGTTTGTCTATCAATAATTTATATAATATATAAATCTAGACTTTGTGGGTCAGTGTGAACGTTATGTGGCCAATAATTAATATTATGTGGCTTTTAATTAGGTATATTTAGGATAAAGAGTAATTTGGTTTTTTTAATTTGGTAATGATTTTTTAAATTATTTATTTATTAGGGTAGTATAATTTAGATAATTAAAACAAAAGATATATTTTTAAAAGTATAGTTACTATATTACCTTTACAAAATAATACTAAAATTGTAAACGGTAATATTAAAAAAAAATTACGATTGTAACTGGCATGTAACTACTTAAAAAAATATAATTAAGCAATTATTAAATTAATTGCTAAATTGTAACAATAAATATAAATTTTAAAACTACTTAAAAAAATATAATTAAGTAATTATTAAATTAATTGTTAAATTTTAACAATAAATATAAATTTTAAATTATTAAATAACAAAACAAAATTAAGCAGTATCAACTTAATTGTTAAATTTTAACAAAATTTTAAATTGTTAAATAAAAAATAAAAAATAATTAAATAACAAAACAAAATTACCCAATATCAACTTAATTGTTAAATTTTAACAAAAAATCTGAATTTTAAATTGTTAAAGTATCAACTTAATTGTTAAATTTTAACAAAATTTTAAATTGTTAAATAAAAAATAAAAAATTATTAAATAACAAAACAAAATTACCCAATATCAACTTAATTGTTAAATTTTA
Organism: Euphrasia confusa; assembly: GCA_954870475.1. Lineage (NCBI taxonomy): Eukaryota > Viridiplantae > Streptophyta > Magnoliopsida > Lamiales > Orobanchaceae > Euphrasia > Euphrasia confusa. The sequence goes on from OX940967.1 coordinate 29,621,412, forward strand.
ACAAAAAATCTGAATTTTAAATTGTTAAATAAATAACAAAATTACGGTCTAATATACGTTTACCCTCCATGTATATGTATATATATTAAAAAAGGATAAATTTGGAAGTTTACACTTATTCATAATTAGGATAAACTATACTTTTAATTATATAAATATAATTAGAACTCCTCTTAAATAAAAATAACCCTTTCAATTAACTATTGTAAGTAAATTATTTATGATTAAAATTCATAATTTACATCATTACCTATGAATTAGCTATAATAATGGTAAGATTGAACCTTACATATTAATTAGATATACTAATTACATTCATTTCCTAATATATGTATATACCTAACAAATCCGTGGACGTAAATTACGAAAATCAATTATATATAATTATTCAATCTTATATTTTTTTACACTTAATAATCTAAATAATACATAATAAATAAATCCAAGATCCAAAATTGATTGTCCATAAATTAAAATTTCATAATTACCTCACTCTCCAAATTAAAGTTTCATAATTACCTCACTCTCCGATTTTCCTAAATAGTAGTGAATATTAATTATAATTAAAAATAATAATTTAATACTATATATTCTACTATAATAACTACACAATAATCTTTTCTCAATTCAGTATTTAATTGATACGATTGGATTTTATTTTTTTTACGTTTATAAACTCTGTAATTATAGTAATTGATTTACTTGAATAAATTCATAATATATCATCATTTTTTTAAAAAAAAAATTCACACAATTTTCTTGATTCTCTCTATTAAATCCGTTCTATTTATAAAATATTTTATTTAAATCACTAAATCTTTTCCTACCATATTAAAAAAAATTATTAACAAAAATATTAACAATAAATCCGCATACATATTTACTTATTCTTTAATTCATTTATTATTAATTTATTATATACAAATAATTAACTAACCCTAATTCTACTCAAATGATATAAAAAAAATGGTGATTATTTTCACGTCATTCTCGTTCTCTACCTCTCTTCTTTCATTTTTTTTTTCTTTGTATATATTAATTTATTTGTTTATTGCATTTATTTTATGATTATTCATTGATTATGCTCATATGTGTTTTTTGTAGGAAACTCTATGTAAGTATTAATTTATTGTTCATATTTTTATTTTGATTCATAACTAAATCATTTTCTGTTGTTTTTATTTTTTCAGATTTCAATGTAAGTATTTCTATTTGGTTATACGTCTTCTTTTAAATGTTTTTATACGGATTACTAATACTATATTTTTTTTAGGTTAACGAATTCTAATTATTTTATTCTATTATTGTTTTTATTTGTTATTTTTTTCTGAATCTAACAATTTTGTTTTTACTCATTGTAATACTCAAAATTCATTACCGATCTATTTATGCATTGTATAATTTTTATGGCATTCTTATTATAATTTTTTGTGTAATCACGTGTGTTTCCAGAAGAGCAACAAGACACACTGTGACACTGAATGTAGAGCTGCACATCCGGGCCGAATCGGCCGGTTCCGGGCTATTCGGTTCAGGTTCATAAGGTTCAGGTTCGGAGTTTTGATGAACCGAACCCGAACCGGTGAAAACAGGTTAAAGGTTCAGGTTCAACCCGGTTCAGGTTCAGGTTCTGAACCGACCGGTTCAGGTCCGAACCTTGAAACCGGGTTTTTTGTTTGTTTTTAAAAAAGTTTTTGAGAATTAACTTTTTTAAAAAAAAAATTTAAAAAAATAAAAGATTTTATGTAGTTAACTTATTTTAAGAAATAATGTGAAAAAATGAAAGTTAAATAAAAATTGGACTTGAGTTTAATTTTAATATCGAAAAATAAAATATTTTTTTTAGTTTTCTATACAAAAATGTAGTGTCTACGTATTCTCGTTGAGAAATCAAAGTTCACGTAGTTCTTAAAATAAAATTTACATAAAAATTAGACTTGAGTTTAATTTTAATATCGAAAAATAAAATAATTTTTTATTTTTCGATACCAAATTAAAGTGCCTATGTATACTCGGAATCAAAGTCCATGTAGTTCTCAGTTACTTCACTTACCTAACCTACATAGACGGCTAGTTTTTCAAATTTGGTTGAATCTAGACCATAAAATCAAATAACGATTAATTTTTTCAAATTTCAAATTCAAATATTTAGTAAATACAAATTTAAAAATTAAAAAATTTAAGAATATTGTAAATAAGTTTATTTTTAATTAGTATCTAGGAATACATAAAAAAAAACTATAAAAAATAAAAAAAAAAATTATTCGGGCCGAACCGGCCGGTTCAGGTTCGGAACCGGACCGGATCAGCCTTGAACCTAACCCGAACCGGTTAAAACCGGTCCAAGGTTCAGGTTCAGGTTCCGAACCGGCCGGTTCAGGTTTATTCGGTTTCGGTTCAGGTTCCGAACCGGTCGGTTCAGGGTCGAACCGGACCGAATGTGCAACTCTAACTGAATGCTCCTGAATAATATCTCGAACAGCTTTTGGTGGTCCAATTTAATCAGCCCCGTACATTCCAGCTGAGTCTTACTAGACATAAGAACTGCTATTCATTCTTATTAATAGTACTCACGGTTAATATATTTACCATAATATAACGAAACAAAAAATAGTAACGAATTTGTATAAAAATTAAATTAATAAATATAACATAATTTTGAATTTTATAATTAATATATTTTGTGAATTTTGAATATAAGTTTTTCCAACAATTCTGATTTAGTTGAGATATTTGCTTTCAGCTAGAATTCTGTACAACAATTATGATTTAATTGTATTAATGGTTTGTTGCATTAAATGATTTTAGTGACCACTACCACTAATTCAATAACAAAACAACATCTTGCTTTCCCACCATTTCTCATCAGTTAAGACTCAAGGCCCCAACGTCCGCTTCTCACTACTCACATTGAGTATCCTAGTGAGTTCAATAAATTATAATAAAGTATAAGGACCTAACGGTTACTAATCACATTGAGTATCCCAGTGAGTTCAATAAAATACAATAAAGTACAAGGACCCAAACCTCACATTGAGTATCTAAGTAAGTTCAATAAAGTATAATAAAGTACAAGGACCCAATGGCTATGTGCGTTTTTTTGACATGTACATCTCTTACTCACACAAGCAGGCTTATTTTTTTGTGTGAAATTTTCAAGTGGTCTTCATTAATTGATTTTTTTTAATCATTGTAATATTCAATATATAGAATATATAATTTATAATTGGATTTTGTTGGTTTTATAATGTTAAGTAGATATTTAATTTTCTGATTTGTTTTTCTTATCTATTTTTTTACATTCTCATCTTTTTTTAAGTTTCATTTTCTCATTGGTTTAAAAAATTAATTTTTCTGCTTTTTGTTTAATTCTTAACAAATTATTAAATAGGTATAATTCTACGGTAACATATAAATTTACTTATTCTTCTTATTTTTTAAATCTATTTTTTTATTTTGTTTTATTTATAATTTTAAAATAAATATTTTTAAAGATAAAGTTAAAATTTTAGTATTTTTTAATATCATTTAAAAATCATTTAAAATTTTAGTATTTAAGCACAATTTGTATGTTGCAAAAAAAGTTTACAATTTTTTTAATCATACTGCTAAATTGTAAATAAGTATTTCAAAATTTGTTATTTTATTTTACTATAATATACAAATTTTAAATATAATTTCTTTTTATTTGAAACAAAATTTAAGTTATTATTTTTATAATATAAAGAATGAAAAATAATATGATAATTATTTATATTGGTACTAGTAACAACTCCCTTTGCGCGATGCACGAGGTAATATCACAAATGGTCTTGTTCGCTTCTCCAGAGTCCATTAGTAGTCCTTTAGTTTCAAAAATTATCAGCGCTCGTCCTTTTGGCCGTAAAATCGCAAAAATTCCGCTCAAAAAGCCTACGTGGCAGCCGGAGTAGTGACATGTCAATTAAATCTGCGAACACGTGGAATTGGAGGGAAAATTGGCTTGGTTTTTTCGTAATTAGCCAGCCATTAGGGGGCTTTTTCTCCAACACACAAAATCGATCCCAATTTAAACCTAATTCAATCCCAATTTGTTTCCCAAAACCATTTCATCCCGTAAGAACAAAACCCTAAAATTGAAATAGGGCAAGAAATCGAAAAAGCTTCCATCTTTCAGCTTCAAATTCCCCAAGAAATGTCTGAGAACTCATCATCTTCCAGCTTTTCTCAACGTAATTGGTTGGTATACGAAGATAAGTTTTGCAGTCAATGCCACAAAAAGCTTCAAATTCGGGTATGTGCTTCGAAAACTGTTAATTATCGAAGGTTGATGTACTATTGTGCAGAACATACCTTCCAGTCGTGGTGCAAACCAATAAACAAGCTAGTCATGAATCAAGATAAAGGTGTGGATAGTAATCGGGCAGAGGATATGGATAGCATTCGGCCAGAAGAAAAAAAGGTTGAAACGGTTTTGAAGAATCCCAACTGCTCAGTGGAAAACAATTTGCCAATGATGAAGCTGGTTGTGTTTATTTTGTTTGTAATCTGGATTACCATTTTGCTTAAATGAGAAGCATGGTTTGTAGTGGTTTTTTCTGGGTTTGTAGTTGTTATTTCTGGGTTTTGGTTTTGGTTTATGAATCTGAAATAATGAATTAATGTTTATGAATTCTGGGTTTGTAATGAATTATGTTTGTAATGAATTATGGTTGTAATGAATTATTGTTTTTTATTGATAATTTATCTCTTTTGCATTGGTTGATTGTAGTGAGGATTAGACAAACAACAACTTCAACAAAACCTAATTTCAACAAGCAGATACAACTTAATTTCAACAACTGCATCTCCATTCCATCACAAACAACAAAACCAAATAACAAAATAAACATAATTTCAACATCTTCATTCCATAACAAACAACAAAACCTAATACCAAAAGAGGCATCAATAGTTCCAAAAATTCCCACATTGCACAACAGCAACATCAAGTTCCAAAAGATGTGAATTTCCCACAAAACCTAATACCAACTTCACATCAACTGTTTTTTCAGGACATTAAAACAAAAAAAAAAAGAGTTTGACTACAATTTTTCCTTGCCCTTCACACTGATAGCCATCTTCTTTGTAGAGCTTCTTGTTTGTGTAGTGAACATTGCTGCTGACCCCCTGCTTGAGCTTCTTAAAGATGGAATTGACACAAATGCAGGTGGAGCAGAAGATTCAACATTTTTACCCATATGAAGTTGCTCCCATGTTGTTGGTCCCAAATGTTGACCACTGTTGACTTGGCTCAGGAGGGCTTCAAACTCAGTGTCATCTTCATCCCTCAATCTGGAAGTGGGCTGTTGTGAGAGTTCTGGTCCAACACCTCTGCCCCTACCTCTTCCAACAGCTCTGCTCCTACCTCTTCCCCTGATAAGAGTTTTGGTCCTTTGTTTACCATTCTTTCTGACCTGCAACATACACAAATATATTGTAATGTATTTTAATCAACTGTAATTAAAATATAAATTTATACCCTTTGTTCATCCCCAGTTGGAGCATTAGACACTTGATTTTGGAGATTGTGGTCTCCAACACTTGACATTTGTGTAGGAATGAAGTCAGTTGTAGCAACCACTTCACTTGGGAGATTTATTATAGTAGGAGTCTCAATTACCAAGTCAGCAAACAAATGATCATCATCAAACACACTTTCAGCTGGAGCAGGCACTTCAATTGGGATATTTATTCCAGCAGGAGCCTCAAACACACTCTCTTGTGTCCCAACTTCAGTTTGAGTAACAGGTGGTGGAGGGGGTGTAGGGTCAGTTTGAGTAACAGGAGGTGGAGGGGGTGTAGGGTCAGTTTGAGTAACAGGAGCATCAAACACACTTTCTTGTGCTTGAGATGAAGAAGGTGGAGGTCCTGTTGGGGTCTTGCATTTCCTTGCTGTGTGGCCCACAGTTCCACATTTCCTACATTTAAATACCCCTTGCTTTCTCTTCAATTTCATAGGTTTTTGAATCTTCTCAGCAGCATCTTCTCTCCTTAACTTCTTAGGTCTGCCTTTTTTCTTTCCAAAAGATGGTGGCATAGGAGGAATACACATTGTAGCAGCCCATTCCACCTGTCCAACAATTGGCACAATAGCAGCCTCATATGCTCTCTTGTAGGCCTGAATAGTGTAGAAATCATCAACAAACAACTCTGGATCAAGGGCTTGATGTGAGATAGCAGAAAGTGCATGGTTACAAGGCAATCCACTTAACTCCCAAGCTCTGCATGAACAAGACCTCAACTCCAAATCTACAGCAAATAAGGAGTTATCAGAGCAATGTATTTGGTAGTGTCTGTTGTTAGCCTTCAAAGGGATGCAGTCATTCAGGTTCTCAATTCTTTTCCTCAATTTTTTTTGAATTTTGGGAACCAATCTGCCTTCCCATTTGGATGCAGCATCCCTATTGCTCTGAAACCTCTCCATCATCCATTCTCTAATCCACTCCAACATTGTTATGATAGGTTTATCCCTACCATCAAGAATGCAAGAATTGAAACTTTCACACATATTATTCAACAATGCATCACACTTAGACTTGAAACTGAAGTGAGATCTAGACCATTGCTTAGGATCTTTATAATTTAACCATTCAGCACCAGCTACCATATCAGGATTATCCTTCCACTCATCCATCAGTCTATTGAAAACACCCTCTGTTGTAGCCATGGCAGCCCCATACAAAAGTTTTTTGAACCCTAAACCTCTGAAGCCAGCCACTACAAAGTTATTGTGCATGTGTCTCACACAATGTCTATGCTCTGCATTAGGAAATACTTCATTCAATGCAAGTATCAACCCCTTTTGTTTATCAGACATAAATGTATACTCCTCATCAGCCACTATATCAAGATCCACCTTCAAACAAAATAAAAACCACTCCCAAGTTTCTCTATTTTCCACAGGCACAATAGCATATGCTATAGGATAGATGGCATTTGCTGGATCAACTCCAACAGCTGTCAGTAAAATCCCCCCCCCCCCCTTGGACCCTTTAACCAACATCCATCTACCCCTATGAATGGCCTACAACCAGCTTTAAATCCCCTTTTCACATCATCAAAACAAACATACATTCTAGAGAACTTACCTTCATCATCTATATCCAGTACCACTGTTGAGCCAGGGTTTGAATTTCTGATTTCTTGTGCATAATCCCAGAGCTTTGAGTACTGCAAATCAGGCACTCCTTCAACTATTTTCAGTGCAGTAGCTCTGGCTCTGAAGGCTTGCTGATTGGAGACATTCAGATTCATTTTCCTCATAATTTCCTTCCTCCATCCCTTCACACTTATCTTGGGATCACTTTGAAAATCTGCTACATGTTTATGTCCCAACCATGTACTAGAAAGGTTTGTGACATGGAATTTGGGAGGACATGTATGAGTAGGGTTGTACAGTGTGATTTGGAATGTCTCCTCACTACTCATTTTCAAAGCTGTGCAAGCCCATTCACACCCCTCTCCTCTGCATCTTGCATATACTCTTATTTTATCATTCTTCTTCAAGTACAGATTCCTCTTTGTATTGATGGCATGAGACTGGATGGCCTTTTTAAACAACTCCCTGCTCTCAAACTTCAAACCAATATCAAACACCGGATTGTAAATGACCTCCTTGTTGAATATGGGGTACTCAACAGGTTGTGACTCATCATCAGAATCCCTTTTCTCATCAAAGTCATCATCATCATGACATATAACATCTTCATCATCACTTTGGTTAGACTCCTGCCCAGAATCCTTTTCCTCACTTTCATCTACAATCTCTCTCCAAACTTCATCATCAACACTGTCAGAATCAACACTTACATCAGAATCCAACTTAAAATCACTGTCACATGAATCATCATCCATCTCTCCATCACCTTCAGCACACTGCCCTTCACCTTCATGGCCAACATTACTACTCTGCCCTTTACCCTCATTACCAACTTGACTACTCTGCCCTTTACCCTCATTACCAACTTGACTACTCTGCCCTTTACCCTTTACTCGAATTTCAGAAACAACTCTTGCCTCCACACAGATTTTAATTGGCATGGCTCTCTCTACACACTCCAAAGCCCAAGCATGCAAATCCTCCTCAGTACATAATGGCTTGAATGCATTTTCCAGTGTAGCATAGAAAATTTTGTTGCCTTTCATACCTAGGTCTTCGCAGCACTTCTTCAAATTTGCAATTGAAATATCTTCCTTCAAGTCGACATCTTCATACACAGTACTCCTCCCTCCATAATACATATAGGTCGGCTTTGTGACAAATCTCCCTCCATACTGCAAAACGACTGTAATATCCTCTTCTCGCCCCCTTTTGCGCTTCAATTTGCTTCCTCTAGCACCCATTTCTGGGATTTTGGGATTTTGAGGTAAGAAATTAGGGTTTTTTAACTAGGGTTCTGGGTAAGAATTGGGGAAGAAGATTGTCTGTGTATTTTGTATTTTCAGAAAACGGGAATGAAATTAGCCCCTTTTGATCGAATTAGGTTTAATTTGGGATCGATTTTGTGTGTTGGAGAAAAAGCCCCTGATGGCTAGCTAATTACGAAAAAACCAGGCCAATTTTCCCTCCAATTCCACGTGTCCGCAGTTGACCGGTATTTAATTGACATGTCACTACTCCGGCTGCCACGTAGGCTTTTTGAGCGGAATTTTTGCGATTTTACGGCCAAAAGGACGAGCGCTGATAATTTTTGAAACTAAAGGACTACTAATGGACTCTGGAGAAGCGAACAGGACCATTTGTGATATTACCTCCGCGATGCACAATAATATTTAATGTAAATTTTTTAACTTTTTTTGCAACATACTGCTAAATTGTAAATAAGTATTTCAAAATTTGTTATTTTATTTTACTATAATATACAAATTTTAAATATATTTTCTTTTTATTTGAAACAAAATTTAAGTTATTATTTTTATAATATAAAGAATAAAAAATAATATGATAATTATTTATATTAAATTTACGATTTTTTTTCTAATCCAAAAATTTACATTAAATATTATTGTGCATCGCAGAGGGAATTGTTACTAGTATCAATAATACTTTAAATGTCTCGTTAATATTTTCATACTGTACACAATCTTTTGATGGTTTATCAATAAATTCATAGAATAATCTCACATTTGTGGCATATTTTGTTTTAAAAAAATGTTTGAAGTACGTAGAACACAGATCATTTCACAAATATACATCACAAATATTTGTAGTTCATTTCACAAATATACCGTTCATCACAAATATTTGTATTTTTTTCGATTCATTCACAATAATATTTTTGTTAAACACTAATTTAAATTTTAATATTTTTTCACTTCAACAATATAAATAAACATTTATTTCACTATTTTTTTCTCTTTATTATTTGGAATCCGATCATCCCCAAACCTTTTTACCATAAAACTAGTACTAATGCCCGTGCGATGCACGTGATTTATTTGTTTGAAATAATCTAAAATTTTATTTAATCTCCAATTATTAATAGACTAACAAATTATTTTATTTAATAATCGAACTCTCACTTAAATTTCTAAATTCGTATTAATCTCATTATTAACCGTTATCTCAATTATGAAAATTTTATTATTTTCAAAGACTACGCATGTTTGATATAATTTATAGTATGTAAGCTTCTTGGGGCATAGTCGAGTGGAAAAGTCTGTGATGATGTTGGTGTAATTTCCCGACGACGCAGAGTTCGAATCTCGTATATGACAAATTTTCATTTAAATATTATGAAGTTAGTCATTGGATGAGACCTATTGGCTCTCTCCCACATGTGTCTGCTACTCGGGCGCATCCCTCGATTTACATCATACCCGATCGAGGAGCCTCTGATCTGGTGGAAGAGAAGTTTCTCGTCTCATCCTACCCGATCGAGGAGCCTCTGATCTGGTGGAAGAGGAGTTTCTCGTCTCTGCATTCGAATCTCGTATATGACAAATTTTCATTGAAATATTATGAAGTTAGTCATTGGATGGGACCTATTGACTCTCTCAAACATGTGTCTGCTACTCGGGCGCATCCCTCGATTTACATCCTACCCGATCGAGGAGCATCTGATTTGGTGGAAGAGGAGTTTCTCGTCTCATCCTACCCGATCTCTCTCCCACATGTGTCTGTTACTCTGGCGCATCCCTCGATTTACATCCTACCCGATCGAGGAGCCTCTGATCTGGTGGAAGAGGAGTTTCTTGTCTCTGTATTTCTCTAGTGTCAAACGCATCCAATAAATACCTAAAACCGTTGGGGGAAAATCCAAATAAATGGAAAATAAAAATTATAAAGTTGAAAAATAAATAGAAATATTAAAAAAATGAAATATTTGGTGAACATGAAGGAGATGAAATGGGAGAAATAAATTTATATTAACATAACTGAATTAGAGATTAACTAAAAATTAAAAAAAAAATCTAGTCGAACATAATTAATAACTCCACAATTTGATTCTGGATTTTTTCCGAATAAATCATAATTAAAAAATAAAATTTAAAAAATCGAGAAAAAAAATGAATGAATAGAAGAACGTATACATGTAAATCGATTATGTTCAAAAAAATAAAAAAAGACTTATTAATTGAAATTAAATTAATATTAATTTCAATTAATAAAAAAGAATTTTGAGAAAAAAAATAAAATTTTATATATTTAAGATAGATAATTAATTATTATTACCAAAAATATATAATTTCAAATTATTATTTAAAATTTATATATAATAATTTAAATATGCTTAATAATATTACTATTTATAATTTATATTATTTTTATTTATAATTTATAGTGTGAACACAACATTATTATTACTTTCCTATTGGTCCACGTGGCATTAGTGGATCCTGAAATTATATATGTATAGATTGAATCACCAATTTTATAATAATTTTTAAAAATCATTTCTTCACTGATTTAAGAACTTCAATTTAAAGAGTGTGCATAGAAAAATTAACATAAATTTTAAGAAAAATAGCTTTTTATGCGTTAAATAATAAAAAATAAAGATATATATGTATTCTTGGATAAGTAATAAACGAGTAAAGTGAAAAATGTAATGTTATTAATGTAAATATATTAGTATTAGAAAGATAAAATTATAAAAAAAAAAAAAATCATTTATAAATTTTAAAATATTTAATTGATAATAAAAAATTAAAATAAACAAAGTTTTGAGAAACATAAAAGCGAATATTTCCTATGTAAACGGAGTGTAAAAAAAACTAAATTTCCTCACGCGGCCCATTGGGCCCGAATCTTCAATTCAGATATTGGACTTGGACCAATCTTAATTCCTTTGTGGACCAGAAGAGAAGCTTCTTCGTTCGTGCCCGGGTCGGGTCATATGCAAACTTTGACCCGACCTTAATTACATGGCGGACGCCGAACCACATGGCCCGTCCTCAATCAGAGCTTGCCCAGCACGCCAATGGCGGCATAACTGATCTTCAGCCTCTTCTGTTAACCGCCACTCTAAGAAACCGGAACGAGGTTCAGGCGACCCGATTTTATCACCCGCACACAATCGGCGAATCGGGAGATGTTCTGTTTAAGGGGGCTGACCCGGATATCGAGGTCGGGTTACGCCCGCGGTCGATGGGCCTACTCCGCGTTAGACAATTATCAGAACCGGCAATTGCTCGAGCATTCAACTGAATTTCGGTCCGCCGTTCAAGCTTCCCGAGAGGTGAACTTAATCCGTCAATCGCGCTTGTTTGTTTCTGCATTATTTTTGTTAGGTTTCGAGAATTTTCTTTTTCGCGCCATTCATTAGGGTGTTTGGTAGGTCAAATATCTTATCAGGCAAGGATTTCAAGTTATTGAACTGAAGAGGATTTATGGGGTGAGCTCGAGAAACCATGTTCTAAATATGTTAGGATTAAAAATGCTAGTTTTTTCGACTGACAGAAACTACCGAATCAAAGTTTTTGAGGAACTCGTGCATAATTTTTGAAGCAGCTAGAATCTTTATAGGATTATAGTCACTGAACTCTGTAATTTTGGCTTTATAAACCCTGTATGATCAATGATGCACAGATTACTTGTTAGTAAACTGATGCTTGCCTGGTGATTTGAGAAACAGCTGAAAGAAATTGGAGCAGTGTCTGTCATGTATTCACAGTCGAATTCGTGCATTTTCATTTGTCATCCATTTTTCTTCTGTAATTCTAATTATAATGTGTTACCTTTTTCTCGAGATTCGTTGATATACTGGTGTTTCCTTAACATTCGTATTGATCTTTATAGCGTTATTTTGTTCCTGGGGACGTGTAGGTTTTGGGTTCCAGATACATATATTCTTGGGTTTCAAATGCTGTAAGTAGCATGGGGCAACATGCTCAATTAATGAGAGAATCCATTGCTGAGGTGAGTGCAAGCTTACACGCTTACTTTCTAGACGAATATATATTGTATAAGTGTGCCTCATTTGTCTTCTTTCTCCTTGACAGGAGCAAGTAGATCCTTTTGCTCTTGTTGCTGATGAGTTGTCTATTATTGCTAACCGCTTAAGGTCAATGGTAGTTGCTGAGGTATATGCTTTGTGCTCTTAAAATTTACTTTTAACCATATAGATATGTAATGATTGTGATTTTGTAACTTTTAATCACTTAGGTTCCCAAGCTTGGTTCTGCCGCGGAGTATTTTTTCAAATTGGGTGTTGAAGGAAAAAGATTTCGGCCCACTGTAAGATCTTCATGACCTCATATGTTGCATCATTTTTCTTGTTCTTTTGTTATTATGGTGAGGGAGATCCTGTGATGGAGAAAGATTAAGCGAAAATGATTTTTGTGCTGTAAAAAAGTGAAGTAGGCTACTGGCTGATAATTGACCGATGCAGTTTATGCAGCGAGGCCTCAATGTTCAGTGTCTCTAATTCTGAATTTATGTTTGACCTTGATACTTTGCTTAAATGAAGTTGATTCCGTTTTCGTAATCAAGTCATCATGGGTTGGTGGCACATTTTTCTTATTTGTGCACAGACTTTTACATTTTTATGCCACCAAAAGGTGCGTGAACTTATTTTGGCTTTCTATCAAACTTATTGACTAATATATGAAGGTTTTATTGCTGATGGCAACGGCTTTAAATGTTCCTGTGCCAAGGCAACTACCTGAGGAAGTGGTTGATGACTTGTCCACAGAGTTGCGATCGAGACAACGCTGCATTGCCGAGATCACTGAAATGATCCATGTTAGTGCTTTTGCTATTTGTCCTAAAAAATAAGCCTGGGTTTTCACTTAGTGTTCCATTCCTAAACCCCACACTCATGCATGTTTTTTTAATGCCAATATTTGTCAAGTGTGGGCTTATTGCAGTTTATATGTTAATCAAAATAACAAACAATGGGACTGGATGACCATTTAATTTATGATAGGAAGAGGTTCAAGTTTTTCCTGACATTCTCCAAGTGGGAATTGTTTCTTACATATATACAGTATATGTAGATTATTTGTTGCTTTTCACGTCTTACTTTATATTTTCATGGCGACTTTTATTTTTTCTCCTCTCTGTTAGAGTCCTTCATGTTTTTAATGGTCTGAAAAAAAGGGTATTACTAAATGGAATTGCTAAAAACATCTCAAAAGCATATCCCAGAATAAATATGCTTGTCGAGCTATGCTTTTTTTTTTCTTCATGTGTGATGCTATTTTTCATGTATTTTTTTTATCATGTGTATATGTTTTGCGCTTGTGATTGATAATTTCTTATATTATAGGTAGCAAGCCTCCTCCACGATGATGTGTTGGATGATGCGGATACAAGAAGAGGTATCGGTTCATTGAACTTTGTAATGGGAAATAAGGTACTTCCAAAATATACTCTTGTGCTCACACGACTCTATTATCCCAACCAAACTACATGTAAAAGGAGGGATAATACATATTTGTATTTTCCTGACGGAAAATTATCTTTTTGATGTGAAATAAAGTACTCGGTTTTTTTTTTCCCATTGATATTTCAGTTAGCTGTGTTAGCTGGAGATTTCTTGTTATCTAGAGCTTGTGTGGCCCTTGCCTCTTTGAAAAACACTGAGGTACACTTTATCCATTACTAGCATTCTCTTGCCGCACTTGTGAGATGCATTTCTAAAATGAACCCAACTATGATAAGGTGAAACAACCATAAGTTGGTTACTTTAGAAATCTGTATGTGAAGGTAGAAGGGTGTAATCCCTGAGCATGACCAGTTGGCCACCTAACTAATTGAGCTGTAATATCTTTATTTATTATTATAATTTTTAATGACACTATATTTGCAGGTTGTATCTCTCTTGGCTAAAGTTGTGGAGCATCTAGTCACCGGTGAAACTATGCAAATGGCAACTACATCTGATCAACGTTGCAGGTATACTGATCAAGTGCTTTCTCATTAACATTCTTTTTCTTCTGATTAGTATAATGTGACCTTTGTTTATTCTTTTCTGTTTTTCGAGGATATTTATGCTATAGATTTGCCATTGTTTGTTTGGCAGCATGGAATACTATTTGCAGAAGACATACTACAAAACTGCGTCATTGATTTCTAATAGCTGCAAGTCTATTGCCATTCTTGCTGGACAAACTTCAGAAGTTTCGATTTTGGCCTATGAGTATGGGAAAAATTTGGTTGGTGTTTTATTTATCTCTCTCTCTCTCTCAATTATAACCTGCTGGGATTCAGTCTGTAGTCCTCGTGGTTAATATGTTGGATGGTCGGTGACTCGGTGGTTTAGATTCATATGTATCATCTTACTACTGATTTGCCATTTTTTTCTCTCCCTGTGAGCTCAAGCTCACTCGAGACATTACACGTTTTCTGTATCACGGAGAAAAGTATATTGGTAAAGGTCCACTCTGTGGCTTTATCAACAACTTTAATGGGTTTTTCTGCCCACTGTCTCGGATTGTGGATGTTTAACCCATGCCTGGAGTAGTAGTATTAATATTTTATAGCTGTAAGAAGCACTTTGCCAATGGAACTTCGAGGATTTTTTCTTTCTTCTCTATGGAGCATGAATCCTATTTGTCCTATCTTTCTGATGAACGTCTGCATTAGTAACAAATTTAGGTTTGCATTCCCTGTTTATTGGATAATTATCTTCATGGTCCTCTCGTGTCCGCTCTCAATTTGAATTTTTTTTAAACGTAATATAAATGCATGTTGCAGGGATTAGCTTTTCAGTTGATTGATGATGTGCTCGACTTCACTGGAACGTCTGCCTCCCTTGGGAAGGGCTCCTTGTCAGACATCCGCCATGTACTCCTTTCTGACCTTATCCTCATTTCATTTTGATTTATTGTTTCTGATTGAGAAACAATGGAACTGCACATTTTGATAGCCCTAAATATGCCCCTCGTTATATAGCATGTAACTAATAGCCTGATATATTTGAAATTGTAATGCAGGGAATTATAACTGCTCCTATATTGTTTGCCATGGAAGAGTTCCCTGAGCTGCGGACTCTTGTTGATCAAGGATTTGATAGTTCTGCAAATGTCAACCTCGTAAGTCCTACGCGAACTTATTAAGCATTTGATCTTATTGATTTTAGAAATAATTTCAAAACGTAAAAATGATTTTTGACCTAATTACAAAAATAAGCTCAAAACAAAAACTATCCCTGATGTTTGATATAGTCTTATAAAATAAAGGTCCTAACTTTAGTATTCAATAATTTTTAAAAGTTGGGCATTTGATTTCGATTCTTTCCTTTTCAAAAGGGTAAATCCAGGACAATATAGAATTTTAGGGTTCTTTCGTTAATTTGAAAGAAAGTTTTCTTAAAAAAGAAATACTACAAAGTTAGCACTTCAGGTCTTCCTTTTGTAATTAACTTTCTAAAGTATACTCCATCGACCTACCGGCACCAAAGAAAGAATAAGATAAAGAAAGTAACACAAACGAAAAATCATGTTTTGATGAACTGTAACATGTGTGGTCTCATGAATTTGACTACAAACCATATAATGTAAAATAAAACTACAGGCTCTAGATTATCTCGGGAAGAGTCGTGGAATTCAAAGAACTAGGGAGTTAGCGGAAAAGCACGCTGGCCTTGCCTCTGCCGCTATCGATTCCTTTCCAGAGAATGATGATGAGAATGTCCAAAGGTCAAGACGGGCCCTTGTAGAATTAACTCATAGAGTCATTACCAGAACAAAGTAAAAGACATACTAGAGTGATGAAGATCAGGCAGCGGGCACGAGACAGGTGTAGGAAATTTTTGTTTCGTCCTTTCTTAGGGTCACGTCCGAGGGGGATTCGTTTTATTTGATTTATTGGTTCGATGGTGTTTTGAATAAATGCCTGCCAAGTAAAACTCACCTGTAACAGAGTCCTCATATCCCTTGTAAAAGTTCGGTATCAGTCTACACAGATTTTTATTTTACAGGTAGATAAAAAAAAGAAGGAAAGAATGGGTGAAGAAAGACACCTCCGGCCCACAGGCCCATCCGCAATCTTTTGGGTGGGCCCATATTTTTAAAGACATCTTTTGCCCAAAACTTTCAAATGTTTGGTAGAACAATGGGACAAATTTGGAGGGCCCACGCTATGAAAGAATGAATGAAAGGTTTGATTTTGTCAACAAAATTACAAAATAAAAAGGAAACATATTTGAAAGTTGAGGCACGTGATAATTTTTTTTTATTTTTTTTTATAAAATAAAAAATGAATGAATAACAACTACTGTACAGAGCATCAGTAAATTTAGAATCCACAATGAAAATGCATATGAAAGTACTGTTAACTTTACCTGCACTCTGTGCTTTACTGGAGATAACTTCCAACAATGTAAATTTACAACATTGCCCCACCTCGTTTCTACTTCTTATTCTTGGAAAAATAATGATTTATGCCCTTTTCGAAAGTTACTCTCTACTTCTCAGAGAAGTAGCGAATTATTTGCTTGCTTAGTTTTTTCGCTCGGTCGACTTACTCTTTGCAGAGACCAGCAGGTTCGTAAAGGTGGAAGAGTGAAGTTTGAACATCCAAATTTGATTAATTCCACTTATTTAATGTTAAGAAAATCTTAATTGAGTCGTATATGAGTTGTTTAATTAAGTCAAATCTCAAATTTTCAATTGTAGTAAGACGTACGCGAGCAAAATCAATAATTGTGATTGGTCAAAGACGTACATCTTGATTTGAGTATCGAAATTCCACATTCCATGGAACCGTAAATGGACAAATGTGAAGCGGGCCCCAATTGATAACAACCAAACATGTTATGGGCCCGGCCCGATAATAGGAACACTCCATGTGAACGTCCTAGTTCCAAAATCAACAATCCATAAAACAAAATTGACACTCAAGTAACTTGGAAATAATGACACATTTTATTTTGGCTTCGCTCCCATCACATGGTTTAAACCACAATTTGGATCCAAATTTAAGGCAAGTTTTCCTATTAAATGAATAAAACGAATTAACAATGATTTAAATCACAATCCCGAGTAAAATGTTATACTTACGTAATATGTGACTGTGTATTGAAATTAAGAAAAAAATAATATTTCATATTTAAATTACAGAGTTAGAATGGGAAATCTGTGTATTGAAATTAAGAAAAAAATAATATTTCATATTTAAATTACAGAGTTAGAATGGGAAATGCGTGCCCTAAAATTTAGAGAGGATAATTAAGTTAGTGGATGTTGTTATTACTGTATTAAGTGGTTTAATCACTAATCAAAGAGCATAAACTTGGTTCATGTGCATGCATCACAAATTCAGAGGAAAGAAATGATTTAATAGTTTAATATTAGTGTTGAATGAAGGTGTGTTATTTATTTATTTTAATTTAATTTATTCTTAAAAGTACATAATGCATGAATGACAAAATGACCTGAGAAAATAGAGGGAACAAAAAAATGTCACGTGAGTATGAACGTGCAATCGTAATCTAATGTGTCTTAACTCTTAATGTATAAATTAAAATAAAAAAAAGTGATAGAAAACAAATTGTGGCATTGGATTACGAGATAATCACATGGGCATAACTTTATGTTTATGTTTAATCCGAATCATAAAAAGAATATATTGGCAGCTAATTAACACCCAAATAAGCACAATTGGAGCTAAATTACTTTTGCAAAGTTGGCCAAATCATGAGTAATTAACGCCTCTAGCTATCGAGTTTAGCTATCGAGTTTTGGACCTTTTTATTATATTAAAACACTTCTAATTAAGTTCTAAACATGGATATTAAAAAATAAAAGAAATATATTTTTAAGATAAGTATAAAAATAAATTGGAGTAAAATTATAGGCAAAAATAATAGTATAATCGTGTTTGAAAATAAAATAATGAAGTACGAAGTACTGTATAATTTTTTAAGATACGAGAGCATACATGAGAAGTTGGTAAAAGATACTCATACTCTACCGTTTCATACAAATTTTCGTATTTTTTATTTTAATTTGTCTCAAATCAATACTCCTTATAAAAGAAAATATATATTTTTTAAAGTTTATTCACTAATACGTATTTTTATTAATTTAAAAAATAAATATTTTTATAAGAAAACTTAATAAAAAGATATATAAGTACTCTCTCTATCAATCCAAAAATATTTGCCAATAATTACAAAAAAAATATAACAACGGTTTTTGGACGGAAAAAATATATTTTTAAGTATTACGGAGTATATGATAAATTGTAAATATTAATTTAAAAAGAAAAGAATAATAATTAATTACTAAGTAAATTAAAAATAAAATTGATTATTTTAATATATAGATTTTTTTTTCTATTTATGTATTTAGTCACTTTTTAATATAATGACATATTGTCAAAAGTTTAAAATTATAAATTCAATTTATATTATTATAATTCAAATTCTCAACATGTTTTTGTGCTATATTGACCCTATACTGACTAGTGTTGTCTTTTAAAATAACTTTATATGCTTACTCCCTCGGTCCAATGACAGTTGTCATACTTTCTTTTTTGGGGTGTCCAACAATAGTTGACACACCCCAAAAAAGGAAATAATTATTCTAACTTTTTCATTTTAATATACAATTTTATTCTACTTTACCCCACCTACTTTTTAAACTTACTCACAACTACTTTACTTTTCACTTTTAAAATATATTTTAATCCTTACTTTTCAATTAAAAAATAAAACAACAACAATTTTCTTAAACTCCGTGTCCAGGAAAGTATGACATCTATTAATGACCGGAGTGAGTATTTGTTAATGGTATTCCTTTGTTAATTATTTTGCCCTTTATCTTGATATTTTTTTTACATAAAAATTAAAATGAAATTAAAATTTATGTGTAATAAAATATGATGAAAGTTGTCATTTTGTGTAATAAAATAAAATGAACCAGAGTTGTAATTTTTTAGAATGTTGTTTAATGTCATTCGTGGATGCACGTTGTAAAATAAATTTTTTTTGTAAAATGGAATTCAATATAGATCTTTTAAAAAAAAATTACCCCCGTAAACTTTTAGACAGTGTTGAAGTATTGGTCGATACAATAAAATAAAATTCGTTTTGGGGTTCACGAACAATGTTGCGATTTTCGGTCGTCAATTTGCTGACCTCTAATTCTCTACAGTCCAGAATTAATTTGGAACCAGTGCAAGAATATTATCTTAGTTGACATTAAACCAATATGTCAAGGTATTTTCAGATGTTAGTTATTAAAAAAAATCAAAAATGTTCACGAAGACAATGATTGTGTAACAATCGTATTTTATCGGTCGAATGAACAAAACGACTGAAATAAAGTTATTGATAAAATAAAACAGTACTTTGATTGTAGATGAAAATCTTACTCCAAAGCAGCTTGTATATTATTTGGATATGAAATTTCGAAACAACAAAAATAATATTTTCAGAGCAACTTAATTGAATCGGTGAAGTTTTGTCGAAGTCTTTTGCGAAATTTACCATGTTCAGTTCTTGCATCACGACCAATAATATATATGTTGAGACAATAAAGTTAACTTATACAGATATCGACAGATTTATTTTTGAAGAGACCGGTATTTACGCATGCTTAATTGTACATTGCGTAACCAATAAGGAATGGCTGAAGCTTCTTCTCTGCGACGAAAACGGTAATCTCACGAACAAAACTACAAATGTAGTATGCAACGAGGTCTTTCAAAAATTTTAAGTTCATTGTGTTTCAAAATAAGTGATAATGTTAATTAATAATAATTATTTACGTATAATACATTAATTGTAATATTTTATTTATCTATTTTGTGACAAATAATCAAGTTTAACGTATATATTAATATGAGTTACATGAAAATAAGTAATGTAATAACAAACACACACTAAAAACAATTATTTTGAAGATCCTAGTGCAACGCACGAGCCAGTAGACTAGTTTTCTTTTAAAATAACTTTATATGCTTATTTGTTAATGGTATTCCTTTGTTAATTATTTTACCCTTTATCTTGGTATTTTTTTTACATGAAAATAAAAATGAAATTAAAATTTATTTGTTAATGGTATTCCTTTGTTAATTATTTTACCCTTTATCTTGGTATTTTTTTTACATGAAAATAAAAATGAAATTAAAATTTATGTGTAATAAAATATGATGAAAGTTGTTATTTATAGATTAATTAGAGCGATGTATTGGAGAATTTTACTCATTATTTATAATGTAAGTTAATATTGTTTTTGTTATTATTTAGAAAAATGTGTAAAAATTGTGATGAAACATTCTAAATGAAATACTAAAATTAAATCATAAAAATTACACGTTCACTTTAAAAAAATATATGGAATATAAAAAATGATTCTTATTAGGGTCCCTATCATAGTGGATCGGGTATTGACCAATTAGTACAGTCTTATGATTACCTTTTTACCTTTGAAAAATTGAATATTTTTGTAATATAAAATAACACACACACGCACTATTATGTGTAGGTTTCGTACACAACGAGAGGGGGGGGGGGGGGGGGGGGTATAAAATTCAGCATCATGGAGGGATGGGTATTGAATATTGATGGAACTTTAAAATTATTAAGTTTATTTATTTTTCAATAAACTTTTTTATTTTCAACCCAAACAAAAAACACTTGAATTGCAAAGCAAAAGGCTGAAGGCCATAATTTCAATTAACTTTCAAAGCAAATCACAAAACTTATAATAAAAAAATGCATTTTTATCATCCGATTAAAATAACCTCGAAATAAATGTTTTTTTTAGTTTTGAAATCAATCAAATTATTGGTATGTATTAGTATTTGATTAAAAAAATCAAATAAATTAAATGATGCATGATGAAGTGATAGGCCTGCAACCCTTTACATACAAATAGCTTCTGAAATAAGTAAAAAGAATCAGATACCCAACCACAACTACCATGCAAAACATTTACTATCACTCTTACACAACAATCATTATTAAAATTTTAAATTACACTTAATTTTTCAATCTTGGTGGTAAAAAATGAGTTATTCTCAATTTCTCATTGAGAATAAGAGAGTATGATCTACTATATGTTTGGACACCAATTTGTTTAATTTCCCAAAAATCCCTTTTACGTGGATTTGAAATTTGAGATTCAAAAACTGCACGCGTCATCATATTTTCACACACACTTTGCTTAATTTGTTTTATAAATTGCGACTCAAATGATACCTAACAATATTAGATTAAAAAAATATGTCATACTCAGATATTTTTCTTAAGTGGACCTAACTTATATTTTTCAAATTAAACTTAAATTGAGTTGAGTCAAAATAAATTGAACTGAAATTGAATTCCAACTCGAACAAGTCTATATTTCAACTGCAAATGCAAAGTAACATAACATAGTTACAGGAAGTGAAAGTAGTTTCAGAGCTTAAAAAATAAAATGAAAATGTTAAAAGCTAAGAGGCCAGCTAATCAAATCAGTCTTTACCTTTTTCCAGTTATTACGTTTGATTTGTGTTTGATTTGATTCAACTCACCGACTCTGGTCAAAGATTATTAAAGTCATAAATTGCGATTAGAAAAGGACAAAATCGAAAAATCAATTCAGTCACATAAATCAGCCTCATTAATTGTACGTCATAATACATTTCAATTTTAGATTAATGAATTATTGGACATCAATCTAATTCATGTATTTATTAGAGTATAATTCTTAATTAATAATAATTTCTGACAGAGATAAATTAGGGAAAAACTTTTCTTTTTATTGTTGGGCCCATGGCTAAGTAATCCGGTAAGTATAATTATATGATTATAAACTATACAAGTAAAAAAATTAATTTATTTACATGCTCGATAGGGGCTGGATTGTAATATATACATACTTGGTAGGGACTTGATTGTCCATACCAAATTTTGTTTGGGCCAAAAATGGAATTTTCAAAACTTTCTCTGCAGAATTAAAGCGAATAATACAGTCAACAAATCTCCAAAACATGGCTTCCCTTTTTCACCATCTTTAACACTCTCTCTCTCATCTCTGTTTCTCTGCATACTTTCTCTCTCTACAGACCTCGCCCTGTTCAAGATTGTTCTGTGCGAGTGCGTGTTTTCTGCTTGTGTGTGAGAGAGAGAGAGAGAAAGCACAGGGGATCATATGGAGTACGAGAGGATACACAAACCTCAGGTATCTATCCTAATACCTGTAGCATTTTTATCTACTGTTTCTTGAGAAAAATAAGAAAATTGCTTTTAATCTCAGATGGGTTTCACGTAAATTCTCGCAACATTCTGTTTTTCGAACATACAATTTCTGGGTTTCTGTTTTTTATTTTATTTTTGGAGTGAAATTGAGTTTTTTTTTTTTTATATGTATAATTTGGGGGTAAAATTGAAAATTTCAGAGTGGATTGATATCTCCAAGTAAGTTGAGGATGAAGCTGACTAGGAAAAAGGAAGGATCAAATAGTAATTCTTCAAGAACATCTCCTTCTAAGCTCGAAGATTCTGAGTTTCTCAACAACAGCTTGTTAGCACCCCCAAATGACGATTTTACCCTTCAAGGTTTGTTTGTTTGTTTGTTTAATAATTTTTTGTGCATTGAATTTCACCTATAGTGATTGTAGTAAAACAGGTTCAGGTCACAGTCTTGGGGCCTGAACCTGATTGGAACTCTGCTTTCATTGGCTCAGAAGTAATTGTTGATACTTCAGGGGCTCATATTTAATTTCTGAGAAGTTGCTATCATAAATTTTGCAGTGCCGGTTAAATCTGACAGCGGCACGTCGGACTCCGGCCTGAGCGAAGAAGTGAGCTCTGCTGTCCAGTCGAAAGATCTCGGCAATTCAGAAACAGGCGTCCGGGGCTTCAGAATGCAGCTCGTCCCGAAGGGAGACCCTTCCAATTCTAGCTCAGTTCACCCTGTCCGAACGAACGAGGAAGACAACCTCGATTACGACAGCACGTCGAGCTTCGAGTTCCACAAAGGCGAGAGGTCCTTCCACCACAGCGTGGCTCGGTCCCTGTCGAGGCCCATGTCTTCCAAATGGAACGACGCCGAGAAGTGGATTATGAACAAGCAGTATCTGCAGCCGAATATCTTGAAAAGGTCGAGTTCTCAGAATCAGGCGAAAGTGCCTTTGGCCTCGAGCATGGCCCGTGTGGCGCCCGAGTCGGCAGTGAAAAGGGTTGAGTTTTGTCAACCGGATTTGCAGACGGGCCCGTCGAAGTTTGACTTCGCCGGAGTTCATGATTTGTGCCCCACCGAGAGCAAGGATTTGGCGGAGGAAGAGACAACAGGTGATTATTCTCGCTTTCATTTGTACTTTTTTTGTTTCTCACTTTTCTGAAAGTGTTTTCTTGATTGATTCCTAGCAGGAGTTCCAGCTATAAGATCAGTGTCGATGAGGGACATGGGAACGGAAATGACGCCTATCCCGAGCCAAGAACCTTCTAGAAGTGTTACCCCTGTTAGCTCGACGACCCCACTTCGAAGCCCGACCTCGTCGATACCTTCGACCCCCCGACGGGCCGAGCCGGCCCCCACACCAGCTGATCACCCTTCAGCTCCACACCCTGAAAGTTTGAAAAGGGAGATGTCAGAGCAAGAGATGAAGCTCAAGACTAGAAGGGAGATTGTGGCCTTGGGAGTTCAGCTCGGCAAGATGAATATTGCTGCTTGGGCCAGCAAGGATGAGAGAGAAAAGGGTGTTTCCAGAAATGAAGATTCGGGTGGACAGGAAATCGAACAAATTGAGAATGCGAAACGTGCGGCTGCGTGGGAAGAAGCTGAGAAGTCTAAACATGCTGCTAGGTGCCCTTTTTTTTATTCTTTTTTTTTTTCGAATTTAGAGTGGTTCATGGAAGTTTATGACTGACCATTTGAATGCCTGTTGTTAGGTTTAAACGAGAAGAAATCAGAATTCAAGCGTGGGAGAGTCAGCAGAAAGTAAAGCTTGAAGCTGAAATGAGGAAAATAGAGGTACACATCATATACGCATTCTATTTAACCGATTGGCAATTCGTTACGGTGCTTCAATTTAATAACTAAACTAATCGAGCTTTGACAAGCTATTTCTTTTAGTCATTGTATGATTGGCATTGAAACTGTAAATTTTATTTATGAAATTGATATCTTGCAGGCTCAAATCGAGCAAATGAGAACACACGCTCAGGCCAAGATGATGAAGAAGGTAGCATTGGCAAGGCAGAAATCGGAGGAAAAACGGTCGGAGGCCGAAGCTAGAAAAACTCGCCTGACTGAGAAAACGGCAGGACAGGCAGAGTACATTCGCCAAACGGGCCGGATTCCATCTTCTACATTTCACTGCTGTGGTTGGTTATAGGGTATCACTTATATGTACATGATTCTCAGCAGATAATGCGAGGTTGTCTGAATTGGTAGATTCTCTGTGGTGAAGCCATAGCCTTAGAGCTCTGCTGTCCTGAATTGTTATTTTTTTTAATCCATCTTTGTATATCTATTTGAGTCAATGACAGTGAATGGGTACTGCAAAATTCTGCAATTATACATGGCCTTAAATTTGCACCTTAATTCTTCTGTCGTGGACTCTGAAAATTTTCAATTTATATAGCAACTATTAAGTAAATTGCTGCATTAATACAGAAGAACTATCATACATAATTACAGAAGTACATATACATTATACATAGCTTCTATATATATAATACATAAGTTAGGACATAATTTGTCTTGCCTACCAATACCATAGCCAGGACCAACAGAGTGTACATTAAAGAGTCGTTCAGAAATCAAGTGTCCCAATGGCTGGTATCATATTCCTCGTCTCTTGCCGGTGGTTACTGTAGTCATCACAACTACTTCCATTGGGTAGCCGGGATGTGTTTAGAAGCTCAAGCCCTTGTTTTCGCATCTCGTGAACCTCTTGAGGCGACAGAATCTTGATGCAATACACGCTGCTTACAAACTCCCTGGGATATTTACAAGAAAATTTTACACAATTTTAGGCGATTCCCGGAGAAGCTAAATGACTAATGTTTGTATATTAATTACACTAAATAGAGAGCTTACGGCCAGGGGTCGTCGCCGAGAAGAAGAACATCATTTTCGCGGTCTACAAACACAAGCTGCCAGCCTGATCTTAATGAATCCTCCAATAGGCCTTGGAGCCCAAACATCTGTGCAAGCTCACTTCGCAGCTCATGGTAGCTGCTGAACTTGGTGAGATCAAGTGACCTCCCGAAAGACCCCGACTTGTAAACCTGCAAGTTTCAGGTATTAATATTATGGATATTAATGTACCTTTTATATAAAAAAGAAAATGAAAAAAAAAAAAAAGGAATTTACAACCATTGATAAAAACATTAGTCTGTTCATACAACAAAGATATTTAATTAATTTTGATATTTGAGATCAACTATCAAGTTACTAATTAAGTTGTCTGTTTGTTAAAGCTTATTACTTCTGAATTTAACTGGGAGACTAAAATTTAGGGACAGAGGGAGTAAAGTTTACCTTCACGAATGCACTGTTGGTTGGATTAGCATGTCCCACATTATCAGAAGGCGGCAAACGTCCAGAATCGTCGATACAATTGCTCCTGGGATCAAGTGAGTAACCAGCACCAGAATCAATCGTGTAGCTCGAAGGGGCAAAACCCATACTCACATCATCACTTTCTCTGCCAACTCCTTTGAAGTTTGACATACCATTATGCATAAAAAGGGAGGAGTCCATATTTTCACCAAAGCGAAAATTGTTTTGGGGATCATTACTTGCATCTTGCTCTATCAGGCACTCCCTACCAGGAAATGGAGGTAAAGAAACAGAATTGTGAGTCATACTTGCGTTGGAATGAAGAGGATCGAGCGCAACCCTCTTTATGGGGCCCCTGTCATCGTCCGAGTGAGTTGATCCCAAGAAACAGTGCAAAGGAGAATTAATATTGCCAGCAACGGGTTCGACATTTGATTCCGCAAAGTTCTGATGCAGGGAAGGTATGGATTGAAATGACTGAGAAGGAGCTTGAGAGTTTGTGGACAATTGGGCCATGGGCCTGACGGTCGAAGCTTGCTGATCAATAACGTGCTGTTGCATTTGTGAATTATTATTAATGAACGAGTTTTGATGGAACATTTGCTGCTGGAGAAGGGCATTAGCGTGTTGTGGTGGCACTGGGCCTGACTGTTTTGCCGAAAGATTTTGAAGGAACGGAGATGAGGATTGTTGGTATTGCTGTAACATTTGTTGCTGTGCTAACCCCGCATGACCGTTCCCGGGGAACTGGGATTGCTGGAACTGCATAATCGACGGGAGGGTCTGTTTGGATGGATCAACGGCCCGCATTTCGTGCAGGGAGGTGGCGGTGGCCATGGCATGGTAGATGTCACTTTGCATGCCTAGAAACGATGATGTATCAAACATTGGCTGCATCCAGGGGGCGGATCCCATTCCTTGGTTGAGAGATTGCATGCCTTGGTCCCACATGAAAGGAGAGTTCATTGCCATATCAGCAGTCTTCATTCCTTGGAACAACCGACAATACAGATTAAAGCACAAAGTTAATCAGGGCAGTAATTGGTTTAAGGAATGTTCTGACTTCTAATGCAAAAGGGAATTAACTGAGAATCAAAAGTGAAAAGGAGCTAAAAGTTGGTTAATATAGAGAATGCTTGATGAAAAAAACACATGTGATTATATGTTAAGCAAAAGTCAAATCAACATATGCAAGTAAGAAATCTCAAAATTTATCACCATTCACCACAATAAGTTTTTGTGTCCTTGAAAAATAAAAGATGTGTACCAGTGAAGGAGGGGAGACCAGGTGGCCAAGGACGTTTTAGTCTTAGAGAAAACGGTGATGAATACATTGGGAACGTAGTCAAAGGCTCAATTTCCCAAAGAGAGACTCTTGGCTGCCTCTCTCCAGCAGTTGACTCATCCCATCCGACCTACATCCAACAGTCGCAAATGTAATTTATCAGGATCAAAACACAAACTTACAGCCTAGAAGCAATACAAACCAGTCTCACACTCTCACTAGAGTCCTTTTAAATAAATAAATAAATAATATAAAAATTAGCAAGGTGATGATTAATACCATAAGTGCATACCTTAACCGAACGCCAGTGTGAATTCGGCCACCGAACAGAATCCATGTCGCTTATCCCAGTTATTGTCCCCATGTAGCTGAAACCAAAAGCAAGCACATATTATAAAGACGTAATAGACATAGTAATTGCATCTCTATAAAATATAGAAAAAGAAAAACTTACCGGCGTACACTAGATTCTTCCGTTTCAAACAGCATCCGGAATCGCATGCCGACAGAAACACGAGTGTGATATATTGCTTTTATATACTTGGTGAAAGGTATGACAAATTCAGAAGGACTAGCCCTGAATATTTTATAAAGAATTGTATGTGTTAAACGGGACAATAAAGAAGCGACATGCATTGACCATTGAGAAAGAACCATAGGATACCTGGGATTATAAAATACTGTGAAACGACTATTTGTAGCAGCCGCATGGGCAGCGGCAGCAAGAAGACCTAGATGCATGCTGTCGCTTGATAGAACTGACAAAGGCATCACGGTTTGTGGCCTGTTGGCACGTCGTATGCCAAGCAGCAATTGGTTCTTCTCATTCCTGATTGATTAATAAAAAAATATGGGGAATTTCAAAAGTATGTCAACATATTATAAAGAAATTACAAGGTTACTACCATATGAAAAGGACTGCATCACCAGCGACGAGTCTCTTTGCACTCACGAAAACACTCCATCCTGTTGTAAGGAGATGCCTCTTCGGCTGGCCTAGTATAATGAGAAGAAAAATTAAGGACATAAAACAAAAAATAAATATAAACATACCAAGAAACTACTCCATAATGTTGAAAATAGCTATCATGGGGCCTTTTATAGCTCTATACTTAGGCTAAGGGCTTAGGCTTAGCAACACCCAGAGATGTGTTCCGTAGTGAAGCAATTTATGAACTTCGAGTTATATTAAAAAAAAATACAGTACACCTTATTTATACAAAACTCACCCCGAAATATATGTCTGAATTTCCACTCGTTGTTATGAAGGTCCCTAGCAATCAACTCCTGAGCTGGAGGTTGCATAGAAAAGTCCTGTGAAAAGGGTGTCATATTAACTATTAATCATACATGCCAGACAGCAGAAACGTCAATTGGGTATAAAATATATTCCCACAGCAGTAAAAAAATACCAATTGTGGAAACACTTTCTCAGCTGCACGGCGTGGGACCGAAAATCCACCATGAGTACTGGTGTCACTGGCCGTCAATGTCTTGCAGAAGTAGTTTGTCGGCTGTTTGTTGCCGGCACCCAAGTCTGCCGGAAGGAAGGAAACCTCCTTTTGCTCTTGCTGCAAAAATAAAATATAGGAGTATATCATTAAAAGAAAAGAAAAAAAAACAATTAGTTAAGTAAAAGACGTGTGAACATACAGGGCTCAGTGGTTGCAAGGTCATTTGAGCATAAACTTCGTCTGTTTCTATGTCGGCCTGGTTTATAAAACAAAATACATAAGCTTCTAGAACAAGCCTAAGAGTTATATAGGAGTAGAAGAAAACTCGAGACTGGCGTACATGCATGGTGACATTATGAAGCTGGCAAATGAGCTGCGGAAGTAAGCTTGGATAGTTTGTTATCTGAGCATCCACTTCCTTGTTTGTAGATACAGCCACCTGCGCGGTATGATCGGAAAACGAATGCTTTTAAACGGGAGTAGGATTCGGTACACATACTAATTAATTTCATTTTTTTGTGTGTGGAGTTTGCATAGAAGAGATTAGAAATAAACCTGCTCACTGTGGCCCTGAGGAAAATACACCACATGACTACCAATGGAAGGTAGAGAAACCAGAGGACCCGAACAAGCATGCCAAAGTTCGGAATTTAGGCAGTTGTTTTCACCTGCCAAACCAATTCCAGAAAGAAGAAAAAAATTAGTTCTAGAACAAAAACTCGAAAATCGAACTCGTTTTTTTTTTGTTCTTTCTTTTTCCGACACATAAATTTCCAAACTGAAGAAAAAGAATCAAGATTCCTTTGCAGCCATTTACCTTCCGGGGAATTCTGATTCAAGGTAGATGAGTGTTTCATTTCGCAGATTTTGAAAAGATACTGCAAAAAATAAACAAATAAAAATGAAATAAAACATGTTAGCTTCTTGTACCTCAAGACTAAATTCACCAAGAATCGAACGCATTAAGTGAATTTATTACTACTGCCTAATCAATCAATCACCTGCACTCATAAATTCACCAACCGTGTGACAAAAATTACAGGAATATTATACACTCCTAATTTCCCCCATCACATGCAGATAAATGCACCCAAAATTGTAGTACTAATTTTCCCTCCGAATCAACCAAACCCTAATTCCCAAATCAGCTCTTCATCTTCTTCGCCAAATTACAGAAACATTGCGATCTAGAAACTCAATAAACACCGCATTCAGCTCAAAATCCAGCAGCCCCAAATTTAACAAAAAAAACAGATCTCTCAGTGACACAGTCTAATTACCGATATTCTTCAGATGAGAAACTCCATGGCCGCATGCATACTAAGAACAGTCACACAACTCGTATTTATTCAGTGAGAAGAAAATGCTAATGGTGGAAATGGCGAGACTGAGATAATCTGTTCTTCTTCTGCTGCTGCTCACTCGATAAATATTGCACAGAGAATTTTACGCCTACTGTCTCTTTCTCTAACTACAGATAGAGATGGAGATGGAGATGGCGATAAAAATACATACAAAATACATACACACACAGTATCTATAGAGTATCACTCAGTCAATACGACATATTCCGTCTTCTCAGATATATCTCGTTTTTTCAATTCAGGCGTCATTTCTGTATTTTATTTATTTCTAGACTCAGGATGTGGTGGGTGCACTGGACCATTGCAATAATTACACTCTTTGGACGATCATATTACGCTTTTGCCTTTTTTTTATTCAAAATTTACTGGTTTTTAATTTTTATTTATTTAAGCATATTTCTTTTACACTTAATTTTAGTTCACATTAAATAAATTTAATTCTGTTTTATGGAATTCACTTATGTTCAGTTTTGCATTTTTAGATGTATCAATTCAGCTCCATGAAATTTATTATTATTATTATTATTATTATTATTATTATTATGAGTCGAGTTTTTGGGATCAAACTCATCTCAGAATAGTCAAGGCCGGTTGAGTATTTGAATAGAAAAAATATTAAAAAAACAATTTATTTCTTAAATTCATATTTTTTTTAATATATATATATATATATATATATATTCATGTATTTAGTTTAATAATCAGGTATATATATACTATCAACTCAACAATGTTATTTTTCCAAGATTTGAGATATTTATAATTATATTTATACTTTGAAATAAAAAAATATTTTTACAGTTTCATTCTCACAATACGTAAATTAATTATTTACATATATATACAATTTTTTTTTAACCAACAATTTTAATTATTTAAACGTCAATACTTGTTATATACTGTACTCCTTTATTTTTACATTATTCAACACAGTAAAAGTTTTTTTTTAAGAAAAGGAAAAAATGGGAGTGATGGGTCCGACCCGATTAATTTTGTGTGGTGGGCCCGATATCTCAATAAATGCCAACTGAAGTTGGCCTTCATAGATTACCACTCAGTTGGGTTTCTTCTGCATGAAAGAACTGCTGGATCGCTGACATTTATGGCCCATTGCCAGCCCATCAACTTATTATTATTATTATTATTATTATTATTATTATTATTATTATTATTATTATTATTTACTTTCATTATTTATTTTTATTGTTTCTGCATTTAATATTATAAATTGTGCAATTAATAGAATCATTATGCATATCATAATGTGTAACTTGGCCAAATGCTCGAATTGTTGAACATTAACATTCAAAATAATTTCACATTTAATTGCTATATATGACTTTTGTAAATTAAAATGCTCCTTAATTTACAAAAATATATATGTATATGATAATATTTAAATTGATTTTTTTCTTTACTTAAAATATATAATTTCAAATATAGAACAATGTTATATATATGAATCCACAAATACATAATAATCATAAGTTAGATGCCCCTATAATGCTATTTAGTATTTACACCAGCATGTACAATAATTTGTGAACGAACAATATTTATGATCGTTCTTTCTTAAAAATTTCTGCATACATTGCTTAAAAAATGAAAAACTTGTAGCATAGTGATATAATCGAATTCAATCTAAAAAATGATTGAACACGTAACACATTTGAGCATGAATCCACACCTTAATCAATTAACCTATTGCCTAAGTTGAAATTTCCAATGCCTACAATTAGCATAAATTGAATGATTTAATTAAAAAAGGAAATCCCATTTTAGGCAAATGATGGGAATGGAATTTTTTGAGAGTTTAATTGAAACACGTGCACTGTTGGTTTGTAGGCCTTGACTATTCGCACCTTCATTCGTGGTCCTTTTATGCGGCTCATTATATCATTAAAACTACTGGTCTTTTTTCTTAACCACTCCTTCAAATATGAGAGGAAAGGTGAAAAAAATGGATGAAAAAAATATGTTTTCTTGCTGTAAATATTTTCATAACCTCACCTAATAAATAGAGGGTGAAAATGAAGTTGTGTATAGACTCCATCTATATATTGCTAGCTTATACTCAAAACTACAGGAATCCAATGCATGTTTACAATGGGCCATAGACTAAACTCGACTCGTTTACGGATAGAAAAGAGTGAATGGTTCTTGAGTCGTGGGCCGTGGCGGTGTGTTCGATATGTTTGATATGTATATACTATATACATAAATAATTACATGTAATTAAAAAGTACGTACAGTATTTTAAATTCGTTTTCTCGATGAAAAAAAGACACCTGATTATAAAGTCCTTCAAAGGGAAATAGTTGGTACAAATTAAATATAAAAAAAAAATACTTTCTTCGATTTTCAAAATTTTGTATTATATATATTTTCCTTTTTTAGTAGTTTTTTAAATAAGATTTGCAAACTTATAAGAAGATTTTTTTAATAACTTTATTGTTTTAATTTTTTCACATAATAAAATATTTCTTTTAATTTAAATAAAAAATTCTATATGAAAACTTTAAAGAATCTAAAGCAATAGCTTACAAAACCAAATTATTTCTCAAAGGGAAACAAAACATAACGGGACGGATTTTCAGTACGGTCACGTACCGTACTATCACATTCAATATACTTTGTTTGGAGTGAATAGTTGTGTATGTATATATTATAATACAAGTTAATTAATTAATATTTTATATTGTTAATTTTTTTAAATATTCACTATAAGATGAATGGATTTGATCAACTCGTGATGCGACGCGATCCCATTGAAGTATGTATATTATAGGTGCGTTTTAATGGGGTGGGTCTCGGAAGATCGATGGGCTAAAGAATCAAGATATACACGTACTTTTATTGTTTTGTTTTGTTCATCTAGTTTGAATAAATTAATTCGAAGATTATACATTGCATATTGTATATATGCATGATAGGGTATGTGTCCATTCATAAGTAGTCATAATTTAGGTTGGTAGAATGTCACAATTCGTAACACAATTAATTCACATCTTAATAATGTACATAGAGTTTATTTTTAATTTTGGATAAATTTGATCAATGTGTTAATAATAATATCAATAAAATTAAACTCATTGAACTATAATAAGTACAATCATAATTCGAATTCGAATTATTTTTGTTTTGGGGTTAGAAATCAGAATAAAATATATTACTGGATTGTGGGCTTGAATCTAATCAAACATTAAATTTATATTTAGAGAGAGAATTGTTGTTATGCTTTTTTATTAAGCTGAAGAAGATGGTTGTTACAACTCTTTGCATGTCTATTTATACAAGCTCTGAGATAGTAATGAGTGAGAATCATTCTCTTTTACATCGGTGCCCGTTATTTCTTGTGTCATGTGTAGCATGCGAAAATATCCAATTATCCATCTGACAACACGTACAATTGACATCCACGTGACGCATAAAGCCTGAAGCTTTGATATCTCCAAAAGAAAGAGCCTGAAGCCTTGATGTATCCGAGCTTGAAGCCTCTAGGCGAGCTCAGAGCATTTTGGGGAGTTGGAAGCTTAGAAGAGTTGAAGAGTAAGATCTTGGAGCCTCTGGGCGAGCTCGAAACCTTTAGGAGAGCTTAAAGCCTTTGAGGGAGCCTGAAGCCTTGATGTATCCGAGCTTGAAGCCTCTAGGCGAGCTCAGAGCATTTTGGGGAGTTGGAAGCTTAGAAGAGTTGAAGAGTAAGATCTTGGAGCCTCTGGGCGAGCTCGAAGCCTCTGGGCGAGCTCGAAACCTTTAGGAGAGCTTAAAGCCTTTGAGGGAGCTTGAAGCTCTGAAGAGTATGAAAGGGGAAGAGCTTGGAGCCTTTGGGCGAGCTTAAAGCCTCTGGCGAGATGAAAGCATTTGGGAGAGCTTAAAGCATTTGAGGGGCTTGAAGCTCTAAAGAGTATGAAAGAGGAAGATCTTGGAGCCTCTGGGCGAGCTCAAAGCCTCTGGCGAGCTCGAAGCCTTTGGGAGAGCTTGAAACCTTTGGCGAGCTTGAACCTTTGGAGAGCTGGAAACTCTCTATAGAGTCGGCTGACTACATTTCCTTTGTTGCTCAAATTAGTATGATAATATATTATTTTTGAAATCATGGCACAACAATTTCCAATAACCCCTTCCTACTTTTTTTGTTATATATCTTGGTTGTATTTTTTTTCTAACGTTTATTTATCGTGAGATTGCACATTTTGAGATATCTATACCTTTCACAATATAAATTTATCCATGCTCTCTGATATATATTTTACTATCAGGCCCGGCCCTGGGCATAGGCCCAGGGTGCAACCGCCCAAAGCCCAAAACAATAAAGGACCCATTAATTTAAAATTTTGTATATATTTATATTAAAATAAATAAATAAAAAATGATAATTTCTTACACGGATTATATACTATTCCATTACTTTTAATTAATTGATTACCCCATTCCTATAAATTAGCTTTAATTGATTACCCAATCTCTATTAATTAGCTGTTACTATTAATTAAATTTTATTACGTTCCATCAATCTTAATTAATTACTCCCTCCTATCTTTTTTAATTGACGTTTTGTATTTTTAAAAATCTTCTTTTTAATTGTCGTCTTGCGTGTTTTTCTCTTTTATACCCCTCATTAATAATTATCTCATTGATTATAATTAATTAACTTATATTTATATTATATAAATTAAAAAAAGAATGAGAAGATTTAGAGATAAAGTCAAATAAATAGTGGAGTAGTAAATTAATATCATTAAATAGGATTATAATAGGTAAAAAAAATATTTCTTAAGAACTGTGAAAATCTTAGAACGACAATTAAAAAAAATAGGAGGGAGTAATTAATTATTAACTGTTAGTCTTAATTTTATAAAATTCTGAAAATAGTTGTTAATTTCCGAACTTCAATCTTAATTACTTGACATGTTTTTAATTATTTTATTATATAGTTATTATTTTCTATCAATAGAAAAATTATTAGTATAGACTATTTTTCTTGTTAATAAAGATTCACTAAAATTTATTAATGTCAAAACAGAAACTAATATTTTTTAATTTTAGAATTGATAAAAATATGTTGAAAAATGTTGATATTGGTAGAATTATAAAAAAAAATCATTTAAAAATATAATGATAAAATAAATATAAGAGTAGTTTGTAAAAGCTATATTTTCATCATTGTACACTTGAAAATATATATTTAATTTAAAAAAAAATATTAGGATAAAGAATAATTTGATTTTTAAAATTTGAAAAATTAAAATTTTCTTCTATTATTAAACAAATATACTCTCATGACCTGTTCTTTTGGACTGAAACCGGCTGAACTGAACTGAACTTAAACGATCTGAACTGAACAACTGAACTTAAGCGATCCGAACTGAAGTGAATTGATTTTTTATAAAAATAATAATAATTTATATAAAATATAAAATATTTTTTTAAAGATTAATAATATTATGAGGGTAATTAGATTGTATATTTAAAATTATAGATTGAATTTATTATTTATTTATTTTTATTTTTATTTATTTTGAAGCGATCTGAACTAAACTAAATCGATCTGAACTGAACTGAACATAAGCGATCTGAACTGAACTAAACTGAAATTAAATTAAATTCAAAAGAACAGGTCCTTAATATCATATGATACTAGGGCCCATTTCGATAATTTGTCTAGGACCCTTAAATTGTCAAGAACGGGCCTGTTTACTATTAAATAATCATTACAACTTTAAAATTAAATTTCTTAGTTTTATATTTTTTTTATATAAATATTTGATAATATATTCGATTTATTAAAATAAATGTTAAGTTGTCAAACTATTTTAACAGTTACACATGTTCAATAATGTGACTCCTAGCATCAAATTGCTCAATTTGTCTATGTTAAGGTTTTTAGATAGTGTGGTTTTTAACATGGTATTAAAACATTATGTTAACGTCAAAGTTTTGAGTTTGACTTCGGCTATTTAAATTGTACGACTTCTAACAATAAATAAATTAATTAATAATAATAATTATACTTTAAAACTTGTCAATCAAAAGAATCTCGACAGACCAAATAAGTAAATTACTCGGAAATTTGTGTACTCCTTTAGTTAATAAAATAATTTATGGGTGGAATATATAAAAAAAAGTCGGTAAAGGAAAATATCAGATCACCCGCTTAGATTTGTGGGGCCCACACACACTAGTTTTCCTCGCCCAGTAGGTCCCACAATCATGTACTGTTTTTTGACGATGACCAAAAGTTTTCACACTACACCGCTCTACCGTCCTAATTAAATCTGGCTTCTCCTATTTTATTTTATTACTAATTTGGCCCACAACTTTCTATTTTTATTTTTTTTTATTACAAGTATTTCGAAATCCAGATTATAAATTTGACCGTGATTTTTTCCCCATGGTTTGCATAATCTGCGAGCGAGGGCCCTTTAGTACTTTACCATCAATGTGACAGATTAGAAAGTCAGGCAGGCCCACAAAATTGGGCTTATAGAATTAATTGATTCGACATCATGGGCCCTCAACCCACGGCCCAACCCAGTTGTTTCATCTGACAAAAAGGAAAAATAAAAAATAAAAAAAATACAAAAATATGAAAGATGTTATATACGCATGAATTCTTCTGTTGTTATATACGTATGAATTCTTCTGTTTTGACGAATTTTGATTTGAATTTTCATTTCTTTTTTAATTTTAGTTTGACCAATCAATTGTTCATGTAAAAAAATTAACATTCAATCCTTATGATTATAGTTTGTTATATACTATCATTGGATCGAAATTTTACGACCTCATCTTGAACATATCATTGTAAAACTAGAATTTTTTTTTATATAATATATGACATGATAATTCTCTAAATTTGAATATCAAAATTTGACCAATGTTTAAATATATGTATTTATTGAAATATAATCAAAGTGTGTTACAACAATATTTAAAATAAATAAAATAAAATTTTTATAGTAACAACTAACAAATGAAATGAAAACCATGACCAATACAAAATATTGCCTTTTACTATTGTGTGACACTTTGGATTGTGGAATAATATATCAAACATTATAGAAGAAGACAGAGTAATAATAGTACAAGTAATAAATATGTACTATATTTGAATTGTGTTTTCGTTGGCAGTGCAAATTTGTGTTAGATGTGTTAGTGTAAATATTGTTAGGCAGAGTAATGCGGCAGAGTTACTGGGCATAACAATGCCTTAGTCATATTTACATGTTTTCTCTTTTTTTCACATTTTTATATTGTTGTTTTTCACTCATTGTATGTGTGAAATGTGTAAGCATGAGTTTCCAGTTGAATCATGCGTGTTTAGACAATCAAGACATTAGCAGAATCATGCGGCAGGACGAAGACCTTCGGGATGCCGCACGACGAACAAGAGCAGAAGACTCGAGTAGGAGCGATAGGCATAGAGAACCTGAAAAGAAAGAGAATTGGAAGGCATTGGCAAGAGGCAAGGCATTCCAGTCAATTGAGGAAGGTTCGCCCTGCCTGAAGAACAGCTCGCTGTGCGGCAGAGACAGAAGCTGGGTCAAAGGCGGTTCCTATCTTCTCTCAACCACTCTAAACCTAGTTTTACTAGGGATTTCGGTTGAGAGCTCTTCCTATAAATACCAGGAGACTTCAACTCTTCTAAAAACACTTTTTCATCTATCCGAAAAACATCATTTTAATTAAGATCATTAGCTAGTCGGTTTTAGTAGGCAAGATCTTCATTGGAAGTTCTTCGTCCATTTATCTTCTCATCTGGGATTGTTACGTACGACTTAGTTATGATCTGTAATTTAGTATAGGATAGTGTTAGAAGCTTTATTTCAGTTTTGGTTGTTCATTAATCTTCGGATCCGATAAACGAGAAGGAATGCCTTCGCATTGCCTTAAGTTTAGTCGATTGTAAATCCAAGATTATTTATTGTAAAGACTCGTATCTTTAATAATATATTTTAGCCGTAAAGCACATTCGTATGGGTATAATTTAAATACCCATACAAAGATTTAATTACTTGTGTTTTTTATTTTTCGCTTCGTTTGTGTGTGTGAGTTTGTTCGTTCTGCCTAACGTTTATCTTTCCGCTGCATAACTTATACATATATCATATATATATTAAACTAATAATTTAAGATACACATTAAAATACTTAAATTAATTAAAACGAACAAACTAAATCGTAAGGCTTCGTGGTGCGGCATACTGAAGTAGCGCATCACCCTGCCTTAAGCTTGGCAGCGTATTTTCCTTCGTAAATACCCCTGCCACGCACTTTCAAGTGGTATCAGAGCCGACACTAGACTCACTTAGTGCTAACGGTCCCTCTGATTTTACACACTCACAATGTCAGATCCATCCTTTATCGTACGAACACCGGTTGTTCTTGACGGTACCAACTATGGATTTTGGAAGACACGTATTGAGGCACGGATTAAATCCATTGACCGAAATGCTTGGCTTTCAGTCCTTAGAGGATGGAAACCTCCTTTGGAGGAGTTACCGGACGGTAAAATGCTTGAAAAAGCTCCCGAAAAATGGTCTACCGATGAGGTTGCCGCAGCTACTGCCAACGATAGGGCAAGGTGTGCCATCCTTGAGTCTATCGATTGTGATATGTACAAAATTGTCAAGCAATGTGCATCAGCCAAGAGTATATGGGACCAATTGGAACTTCACTGTGAAGGAAATACCACGGTGAAGAAAACCAAGGTCCGAATGCTC